>CAKXYN010000004.1:5000000-10000000 GCA_935064755.1 Tragelaphus eurycerus
TTTTTAATAAACTTCATTTTTAGGGCATTTTTAGATTCACAATAGATTGTTCAGAAAATACACAGAGTTCCAATACACCCCTGCCTCACACATGGACAGCATGCATGCTCAGTCCCGGTTTCATGTCTGACTTTTGGGGATCCCACGGGCTCCTCTCTCCGTGGGATTTTTCCTGGCAAGAATACTGGAGTGGGTTGCCATTCTTGCTCCAGGGGGGTCATCCTGACTCAGCGATCAAACCCTCATCTCATGCATTGCAAGTGGATTATTTGTGCTGGGCAAACACAGAAGACCATGGGCAGCGTTCTCCACCATAACATTCAGAAGAGTACATTTGTTATACTCCCAGAACCTACAATGACACATTATTATTGCCCTAAGTGGGTAGTTACATTAGAATTCATTTTTGGTGTTGCACATTCTATAGATTTTGCAAAGGAGCATTTTCAATACATCTAGATTTATTTGAACAATGTTTCTTTTCAGAAAATACTTTAATATATCATTTTTTAAAAAAATACTTGAGTAAACTAGGAAAATTATTTCATTATTTTCTTTCAAGAAAGATGCAGAATATTTGCTGAATATTTTTTGTATATATGACATGATAGGCATAATGAATAAATGAAAACAGAAAATTTCTCACTAGCCCTTAAAATTTTTCTCATGAAGATTCTATATATAATAAATAAATATATCATATATATTATATTACAATACATTATATTTTATTTTATATAAATAGATATACTATAACATATACTATATATATATATATCTTGTTGATATTTCTCCTAGCAATGTTGATTCCAGCTTGTGATTCATCCACCCTCATATTTGCATGATGTACTCTGCATATAAGTTAAACAAACAGGGTGACAGTATACTTGTCTCCTTGACATACTCCTTTCCCAGTTTGGAACTCTTTTATTCCATGTTCAGTTTTAACTGTTGCTTCTCGACAAGCATACAGGTTTCTCAGAAAACAGGTAAGGTGGTCTGGTATTCCCATCCCTTTAAGAACTTTCCATAGTTTGTTGTTATACACATAGTTAAAGGCTTTAGTGTAGTCAGTGAAGAAGAAGTAGGTATTTTACTGGAATCATTACAAAATTTCTCTATGATCCAACAAATGTTGGCAATTTGATCTCAGGTTCCTCTGCTTTTTCTAAATATGGATTATACATCTGGAAGCTCTCTTTTCACATACTGTTGAAACCTCACATGAAGGATTTTGAGCATAACCTCAGTAGTATGTGAAACACAACTGTACTGTAGTTTGAACATTCTTTGACACTATGCTTCTTTGGGATTGGAATGAAAACTGAAATTTTACAGTCCTGTGGCCACTGCTGAGTTTTCTAAATGTGCTGACATATTGAGTGCAACACTTTAACAAGAACTCCTTTTAGTATTTTAAATAGCTCAATGGAATTCCATCACCAAAACTGGATTTGTATGTAATCAATTCAGTTCAGTCACTCAGTCGTGTCCAACTCTTTGCAACCCCATGAACTACAGCACCCCAGGCCTCCCTGTCCATCAACAACTCCTGGAGTTTACTCAAACTCATGTCCATTGAGTCCGTGATTGCCATCCAACTCATCTGGTCTTGTCCCCTTCTCCTCCTGCCGGCAATCTTTCCCAGAATCAGGGTTTTTGTCAAATGAGTTGGTTCTTCTCATAACGTGGCCAAAATATTTGAGTTTTAGCTTCAGCATCAGTCCTTCCAATGAATATCCAGGACCAATCTCCTTTAGTATGGACTGGTTTGATCTCCTTGCAGTCCTAAGGTCTCTCAAGAGTCTTCTCCAACACCACAGTTCAAAAGCATCAATTCTTCTGTGCTCAGCTTTCTATATAGTCACATGCACACATGACTACTGGAAAAACCATAGCTTTGACTAAATGGGCCTTTGTTGGCAAAGCAATGTCTCTGCTTTTTTAACATGCTGTCTGCTGCTGCTGCTGCTGCTGCTACGTTGCTCCAGTTGTGTTTGACTCTGTGCGACCCCATAGACAGCAGCCCACCAGGCTCCCCCATCCCTGGAATTCTCCAGACAAGAGTACTGGAGTAGGTTGCCATAGCTAGGTTGGTCATAACTTTCCTTCCAAGGAGTAAGTGTCTTTTAATTTCATGGCTGAAGTCACCATCTGCAGTGATTTTGGAGCCCAAAAAATAAAGTCTGTCACTGTTTCCACTGTTTCCCCTTCTATTTGCAATTAAGTGATGGGACCAGAGCCATGATTTTAGTTTTCTGAATGCTGACTTTTAAGCCAACATTTTCACTCTCATCTTTGATTTTCATCAAAAGAATTGTTAGTTATTCACATTCCAGAATGTGAATAGGTGAGTGACCACACCATCATGGTTATCCAGATCAAGAGCTTTTTTGTATAGTATTTCTGTGTATTCTTGCTAACTCTTCTTAATCTCTTTTGTTTATACTAGTTCCTTACTGTTTCTGTCTTTATCATGCCCATTCTTGCATGCAGTGTTCACTGGGTATCTACAATTTTACTTAAAAGACCTCCATTCTTTCCCATTCTATCATTTTCCTTAACTTCCTTGCACTGCTCATTCAAGAAGGTCTTCTTACCTCTCCTTGCTAGTCTCTGGAACTCGGCATTCAGTTGTGTATATATTTCCATTTCTCCTTTTCTTTTTGCTTTTATTTCCTTAGCTTTTTATAAAATGTCCTCAGATAACCACTTTTATTTCTGACATTTATTTTTCCTTAGGATGATTTTGGCTTCAGCCTTATGTACAGTGTAATGGATATCCATCCATAGTTCTTCAGGCATTCTGTCTATCATATATAATCTCTTGGATCTATTTGTCACCTCCACTGTATAATCATAAGAAACTTGATTTAAGTCATACCTGAATGGCTTAGTAGTTTTCCCTACTTTTTTCAATTTAAGACGGAATTTTGCAATAAGAAGATCATGATCTGAGCAACAGTCAGCCCTAGGTCTTATTTTTGCTCATTGTATAGAACATCTTCATCTTCAGCTGCAAAGAATATAAACAATCTGATTTTGGTATTGACTATCTGGTGATGTCCATGTGTAGAGATGTCTACTCTGATGTTGGAAAAGGGTGCTTTGTATGACTAGCGTGTTCTCTTGATAAAACACTTAAGTCTTTGCCCTGTGTCATTTTGTACTCCATGGCCAAACCTGCCTGTTACTCTAGAAATCTCTTGACTTCCTACCTTTGTATTCCAATCATCTATGATGAAAAGGACATTTTTTTTTTTTTTTTTTTTTTTGGTGTTAGACTAGGAGATTTTGTAGGTCTTCATAGAACTGATCAACTTAAGCTTCTTCAGCATCAGTGGTTGGGGCATAGACTTGGATTACTGTGATGTTGAATGGTTTGCCTTGAAAACAAATAGAGATCATTTTTTTTGTTGTTGTTTTTGAGATTGTACCCAAGTACTGCATTCTGGACTCTTTTATTGACTGTGAGGATTACTCCATTTCTTCTAAGGGATTCTTGTCCACAGTAGTAGATATAATGGTCATCTGAATTAGATTCTCCTATTCTTGTCCATTTTAGTTCACTGATTTCTAAGATGTCACTGTTCACTCTTATCATCTCCTGTTTGATCACATCCAAATTTACTTTGTTTTATGGACCTAACATTCCAGATTCCTATACAATATTATTATTTACAGCATGAACTTTACTTTAACCACCAGGCACAGCCACAACTAAGTATCATTTTTGCTTTGGCCTAGCCTCTTCATTCTTTCTGGAACTATTAGCAATTAACCTCTGCTTTTCCCCAGTAGCATACTGGACACATTGTGACCTGGTGGGCTCATCTTTTGGTTTCATATCTTTTTGCCTTCCTAGAGTTTTTATGAGGTTCTCATGGCAAGAGTCCTGGAATGGTTTGCCATCCCTCCTGCAGTGAACCATGTTTTGTCAGAACTTTCCACTTTGATCCATCCATCTTGGTGGCCCTACAAGGCATGTTTCACAACTTCAGAGTTACACAAGCCCCTTCACCATAACAAGGCTGTGATCCATGAAGGGGAAAACAGATTTAGGCAGTTTAAAATTCTAGAGGAAGATTAGTTCTAATATTTTACCATAAAGACAAGTTGGATTTGGATATGTAAAAAAGAAACAGAAATGAATTATATAGTGGAGAGAAAAAGAATAAAGCAAGAGAAGTGCAGAGATCTATAATGGATTAAATTTTGTAGGGTGGTAATTAAAAATTCTCTGTATATTTATGACAATATTTTTCTAAATTATTGAAACTCCAAATTTATATCTTACATAGTGTATGTGAAAAATGTTGCCCTGGTTATTTCCATGAGTATCTGCAGTTTAGATTCTAAATGCAGTTGTTTTGTTAAGCTAGCAATTGAATTGCCATCCTTGGAAAGACTTAGAAATTCTACCTAGTAAAGTGGTGTCAGAAAGTTTAGATTACAGTAATAAGTGTGAACTGGACATAGAATAAGTTAGAACTGGACATTGAACAACAGGCTGGTTCCAAATAGGAAAAGGATTACCTCAGGGCTGTGTATTGTCATCCCACTTATTTAACTGCTATGCAGAGTACATCATGAGAAACTCTGGACTAGAAGAAGCACAAGCAGGAATCAAGATTGCTGGGAGAAATATCAATAACCTCAGATATGCAGATGACACCACCCTTATGTTAGAAAGTGAAGAGGAACTACAAAGGCACTTGATGAAAGTGAAAGTGGAGAGTGAAAAAGTTGGCTTAAAGCTCAACATTCAGAAAATGAAGATCAGGGCATCCGATCCCATCACTTCATGGGAAATAGATGGGGAAACAGTGGAAACAGTGTCAGACTTTATTTTTCTGGGCTCCAAAATCACTACAGATGGTGACTGCAGCCATGAAATTAAAAGACACTTACTCCTTGGAAGGAAAGTTATGACCAACCTAGATAGCATATTCAAAAGCAGAGACATTACTTTGCCAACAAAGGTCCATCTAGTCAAGCCTATGGTTTTCCAGTGGTCATGTATGGATGTGAGAGCTGGACTGTGAAGAAGGTTGAGTGCCGAAGAATTGATGCTTTTGAACTGTGGTGCTAGAGAAGACTCTTGAGAGTCCCTTGGAGTGCAAGGAGATCCAACCAGTCCACTCTGAAGGAGATCAGCCCTGGGATTTCTTTGAAAGGAATGATGCTAAAGCTGAAACTCCAGTACTTTGGCCACCTCATGTGAAGAGTTAACTCATTGGAAAAGACTGATAGTGGGAGGGATTGGGGGCAGGAGGAGAAGGGGATGACAGAGGATGAGATGGCTGGATGGCATCACTGACTCGATAGACGTGAGTCTGAGTGAATTCCAGGAGTTGGTGATGGACAGGGAGCCCTGGCATGCTGCGATTCATGGGGTCGCAAAGAGTCGGGCATGACTGAGCGACTGAACTGAACTGAATAAGTGTGAAGACATTTCAAAAACACTTTCTTACTCTAAAGTAGAAAGATATGACAAAATTATTTCATTTAATAATGACAGTATAAATTTATTATTTGTATTATTGTCTGAAAACAAGGAATTAATCAGAAACTAATGAATATTTAGAAAGAATGTGCAGTCACCTTGATATGTGTTGTTGTGACTATTTTTTTTAGTCTGTATCTACATATGGACATAATTATATGTCAACAAAATTTTAGATCCAGTTCTATATTTATGTATGGGATTCTTTTATGACTCAGTTGGTAAAGATTCTATCTGCAATTCAGGAGACACTTGTTCAATCCCTGGGTGGGGAAGATCCTGTGTAAAAGGAAACGACAACTCAATCCAGTACACTTGCCTTGAAAATCCAATGGCAGAGGAACCTAGCGGGCCATATTCCATGATGCTGCAAAAAGTTTGACATGGTTTACTGACTAAACCACCACTACATTTATGTTGTCTTCCTAGGTGGCTCACTGGTAAAGAATCTGCATGCCAATGCAGGAGATTCAGGAGACGTAGGTTCAATTTATGCTTGGAAAGATTCCCTGAAGGAAGAAATTGCAACCTACTCTATTATTCTTGCGAGGATAGTTCTTTGGACAGAGGAGCCTCGAGGGCTACAACCCCATGGGATGGCAAAGAGTTGGACACAATTGAGCAACTGAGCACACACTACATTTACATTGTCTAGAACTTCTTTCTAGTAATTAGGAAAGTGAGGTGTAGTACCTTGTGCAAACTCCTAGAAATATGCAGTTTTATGACTGGACAGTTGAAAATATCACAATATCATTAGTTTTAATACCTATATTTACTACCTTTAAAAAGGTAGTAAGAGATATACACTTAGGGATTTCTTGACAACTATTATTTTTACAACTTTTCAAAGAATAGTTCTAAACTTTAACAGCTTTAAGTAAATTGTAACTTTTTCTTTTTTGTTTTTAAATTTTATTTTATTTAACTTTACAACTTTGTATTGGATTTGCCATATATCAAAATGAATCTGCCACAGGTATACATGTGTTCCCCATCCTGAACCCTCCCTTCCTCCTCACTCCCCATACCATCCCTCTGGGTCATCCCAGTGCACCAGCCCCAAGCATCCAGTATCGTGCATTGAACCTGGATGGGCGACTCGTTTCATATATGATATTATATATATTTCAATGCCATTCTCCCAAATCATCCCACCCTCTCCCTCTCCCACAGAGTCCAAAAGACTGTTCTATACATCAGTGTCTCTTTTGCTGTCTCGTATACATATTTATTGTTACCATCTTTCTAAATTCCTTATACATGCATTAGTATGCTGTGTTGGTGTTTTTCTTTCTGGCTTACTTCACTCTGTATAATTGGCTCCGGTTTCATCCATCTCAGTAGAACTGATTCAAATGTATTCTTTTTAATGGCTGAGTAATACTCCATTGTGTATATGTAGCACAGCTTTCTTATCCATTCATCTGCTGATGGACATCTAGGTTGCTTCCTCAATATGTAAGACAAATACTTTTTCTACTTTTTCAAAATTACCTTTCCCTTAAAAGTATATCTGTCACTTAAAGAAAGAGAATATCCATAAAATATTGCATTTATTAGAATGTATTTCAAAAAAGTATTGGTCTTCAGATTTTAAAAAGTTCAGAAACACAAAACCATTTTTTCCATATTACATGACAGACAAATATCTAGATGTCAATTAAGTTATGCTTAATTCATCAAAAATATTGCTAAATCCAACAACATATGACTGTATTCAGTTCAGTTCAGTCACTCAGTCATGTCTGACTCTTTGCGACCCCATGGACTGCAGCACACCAGGTTTTGCTGTCCATCACCAACTCCCAGAGCTTGCTCAAACTAATGTCCATTGAGTTGGTGATGCCATCCAACCATCTCATCCTATGTCATTCCTTTCTCCTCCTACCTTCAAACTTTCCCAGTAGTAGGTCTTTCCTAATGAGTCAGTTCTTCTCATCAGGTGGCCAAAGTATTGGAGATTCAGCTTTAGCATCAGTCCTTCCAATGAACACCCAGAATTGATCTCCTTTAGGATGGACTGGTTGGATCTCCTTGCAGTCCAAGGGACTCTCAAAAGTCTTCTCCAACACCACAATTCAAAATCATAAATTCTTTGGAACTCAGCTTTCTTTATGGTCCAAATCTCACATCCATACATGACTACTGGAGAGATTATAGCTTTGACTATACAGACCTTTGTTGGCTAAGCAATGTCTCTGCCTTTTAATATGCTGTCTGGATTGGTCATAGCTTTTCTTCCAAGGAGAGTGTCTTTTAATTTCATGGCTGCAGTCACCATCTTCAGTGATTTGGAGCCCAAGAAAATAGTCTGTCATGGTTTCCATTATTTCCCCATCTATTTGCCGTGAAGCGATGGGACTGGATGTCATGATCTTTGTTGTTTGAATGCTGAGTTTTAAGCCAAATTTTTCTCTCTCCTCTTTCACTTTCATAAAAATGCTCTTGATTCCTCTTTTCTTTCTGCCATACAGATGGTGTTATCTGCATATCTGAGGTTATTGATATTTCTTCCCACAATCTTGACTATAACTTGTGCTTCATCTAGTTTGGCATTTCACATGATGTACTCTGCTTATAAGTTAAAGTAGCAGAGTGAAAACATACAGCCTTTACATACTCTTTTCCGAATTTGGAAACAGTCCATTGTTATATGTCCAGTTTTAACTGTTGCTTTTTCACCTGCAAACAGATTTCTCAGGAGGAAGGTAAGGTAGTCTGGTATTCCCATCTCTTGAAGAATTTTCCAGTTTGTTGTGATCCTCACAGTCAAAGGCTTTAGCATAGTCAATGAAGCAGAAGTAGATATTTTTTGGGGAACTCTCTTGGTTTTTCGATGATCCAACAGATGTTGGCAATTTGATCTCTGGTTCTTCTGCATTTTCTTAATTCAGCTTGAACATCTGGAATTTCTTTGTTCACACAATGTTGAAACCTCACTTAGAAAAATTTGAGCATTACTTCGCTTGCATATGAGATGAGTGCAATTGTGCAGTAGTTTGAAGATTCTTTGGCATTGCCTTTCTTTGGGATTGGAATGAAAACTGACCTTTTCCAGTCCTGTGGCTACTGCTGAGTTTTCCAAATCTGCTGGCATATTGAGTTCTGCGCTTTTAAAGTATCATTTTTTTTTAGGATTTGAAGTAGCTCAGCTGGAATTCCATCACCTCAAATAGCTTTGTTTGCAGTGGTTCTTTCTAAGGCCAACTTGACTTAAGTGACTGTATACATAATTATAAAAAGAGTGATCTATTGATTACCTTAATATTTCCTCTTTTTAACATATTTTAAAATTGGCTAATATCGACATTTATTTAAATTCATAAATTATTTAAACAATAAAAATATATATTACATGTGTCATTATATATTTTATATATGCAATTGTTTTATAACTACAGTGTTAGAACTATAAATTTTTTACAGTCACTACTTATGTTTCTGATACTAAGTGATTTTTTATTATGATACTTCAAATGCTGTTTATTTCTAGGCCTTGGAGTTATAATAGGAATGTGTGTTAATTTTGTAAAGAAAATTATATATAACTCTTATCAGAAGACTAGATTTCCTGAGAGGAAAATTTAGCCTTGTATGTCTTTTATCTCTATCATTTGTTCTCTTCAGTTCAATTCAGTTGCTCATTCATATCTGACTCTTTGCGACCCCATGGAGTGCAGCACGCCAGGTTTCCCTATCCATCACCAACTCCCTGAGCTTACTAACCATCTTATCCTCTGTTGTCACCTTCTCCTCCCGCCTTCAATCTTTCCCAGCATCAGTGTATTTTCCATTGAGTCAGTTCTTCTCAACAGATGGCCAAAATATTGGAGTTTCAGCTTCAGCATCAGTCCTTCCAATGATAATTCAGGACTGGTTTCCTTCAGGATGGACTGGTTGGATCTCCTTGATGTTCAAGAGACTCTCAAGAGTCTTTTCCAACACCACAGTTCAAAAGCGTCAATTCTTCAGCACCCAACTTTCTATATAGTACAACTCTCACATCCATATATGACTACTGGAAATTGATCTTGAATTTTTGTCTTCCTCCTATCTCTCTGACTTGTGTTAGTTTAATATTTTTCTTAGCTCTATTTTAGAACTTAAAAATAGTAAACTGACACAAGTCAGAGAGATAGGAGGAGACAAAAATTCAAGAACAATTTCCAGTAGTCATGTATGGATGTGAGAGTTGGACTATATAGAAAGTTGGGCAAACCAATACAATATTGTAAAGTAATTAACCTCCAATTAAAATAAATAAATTTATTTTCAAAAAATGACTATCGTGCCTTTATAAGGTTCATGTTTTTCAATTCTGCTTTGGTATAAGTCACCTTTTAGATCACCCTGGTGATACTGTAATGAACAATCAGACTGATGAAAAGATGAAAGGAAAGAAAACTACAATTATAATATTAGCTGTTAAGACTAAGGAGGGAGAAGGCAATGGCCACCCACTCCAGTACTCTTGCCTGGAAAATCCCATGGACAGAGGAGCCTGGTAGGCTGCCGTCTATGGGGTCACAGAGTCAGACACGACTGAAGTGACTTAGTAGCAGCAGTAGCAAGACTAAGGAGAAAGACCAATGGCTTTCCTGAAGAAGAGATACATATAAAACTATAAATTATATATATGCATGTGCACAGAAATATATACCTTTGCCTATTTCTTAAAGATACAAGCAAAAACAATGATTACAAATGTTAATGAATAAATAGAGAATATGCAGCAAAGGATCTTTTACCATTTTTCATACATTAAAGAAGAAGTGAAATTTTTAAGCAATACATGTTTTTTTTTAGTGTTTCTAGCTCATGCTTCCTTTTAAATTCATCAAAATACATAGGATGGTATTATATTGTGATTTATAAAAAAATCACTGCAGATGGTGACTGCAGCCATGAAATTAAAAGACGCTTACTCCTTGGAAGGAAAGTTATGACCAACCTAGATAGCATATTCAAAAGCAGAGACATCAGTTTGCCAACAAAGGTTCGCCTAGTCAAGGCTATGGTCTTTCCTGTGGTCATGTATGGATGTGAGAGCTGGACTGTGAAGAAGGCTGAGTGCCGAAGAATTGATGCTTTTGAACTGTGGTGTTGGAGAAGACTCTTGAGAGTCCCTTGGACTGCAAGGAGATCCAACCAGTCCATTCTGAAGGAGATCAGCCCTGGGATTTCTTTGGAAGGAATGATGCTAAAGCTGAAACTCCAGTATTTTGGCCACCTCATGTGAAGAGTTGACTCATTGGAGAAGACTCTGATGCTGGGAGGGATTGGGGGCAGGAGGAGAAGGGGACGACAGAGGATGAGATGCCTGGATGGCATCACTGACTCGATGAATGTGAGTCTGAGTGACCTCTGAGAGCTGGTGATGGATAGGGAGGCCTGGCGTGCTGCAGTTCATGGGGTCACAAAGAGTCGGACACAACTGAGCGACTGATCTGATCTGATCTGATCTGATAATAAAATATTTATGTATTTCATTTGTCCACTTTTTCTTGCACAGAGCTTCTAAAACCCTTGAAAAATTTTAAGTGATATCAGCATAAAGGTTTTTTGTTTGTTTTTCCTGTTAATGCGGTGAATTCTAGACCTAGCTGAAAGATCAGTGCTGATTGTCAAGCTGTAATTAGAGGGTTGGAACTCTCAGAGGGGCTGAAAATTGAAACAATTTCCAATCACCTGTGATTTATTCAATCATACCCATGTAATGAAGCTTTCATAAAAATCCCAATGGAGATGGCCTGTAAGCTCTGTGACTATTCCCTGTACCTTTCATATCTCATCCGTCTAGCTATTCCTGAGTTATATTCCTTTTTAGGAAACCTGTTATGGATACTTGCATATGTATGACTGAGTTCCTTTGCAGTCCACCTGAAACTATCACATTTTCAATTGAATATACTCCAATAAAAGTGTTTTTTTTTTTTTTTTTTTTTTTTTATTTAAAGAAACATGTAGTTGAGTACAATGTTTCCCTGAGTCCTGTTAGTTGCACTAGCAAATTAATTCAACCCAAGGAAGGGGTCATGGGAATCTCTGAGACCAATTGGTTAGATGTGCAGGTGAGAACTTAGACGTGAAACTGGCATGAGAAGATGGTGGGGGGTAGGGGAGAAGGGCAGGTTTGCAGGATATAACATTTAACCTGTAAAACCTGCTGCTCTCTCCAAGTACATAGTGTCAGAATTGATTCAAATTATGTCCTGAGATTTGCTTGTTGGTATATGTGTGGTGACTGCAGCCATGAAATTAAAAGACGCTTACTCCTTGGAAGGAAAGTTATGACCAACCTAGATAGCATATTCAAAAGCAGAGACATCAGTTTGCCAACAAAGGTTCGCCTAGTCAAGGCTATGGTCTTTCCTGTGGTCATGTATGGATGTGAGAGCTGGACTGTGAAGAAGGCTGAGTGCCGAAGAATTGATGATTTTGAACTGTGGTGTTGGAGAAGACTCTTGAGAGTCCCTTGGACTGCAAGGAGATCCAACCGGTCCATTCTGAAGAAGATCAGCCCTGGGATTACTTTGGAAGGAATGACGCTAAAGCTGAAACTCCAGTACTTTGGCCACCTCATGAGAAGAGTTGACTCATTGGAGAAGACTCTGATGCTGGGAGGGATTGGGGGCAGGAGGAGAAGGGGATGACAGAGGATGAGATGGCTGGATGGCATCACTGACTCGATGAATGTGAGTCTGAGTGACCTCCGAGAGCTGGTGATGGACAGGGAGGCCTGGCATGCTGCAGTTCATGGGGTTGCAAAGAGTCAGACATGACTAAGCGACTGATCTGATCTGATCTGATATGTGTGGTGGGGAGACTCTACCACACATCTGTTGCAATTGGGTGGAGAACTTAAAATAAACACATAAAAATTAAAGAAAGAAAACCATCAGAAATAATACCATCATGAAATTAGAATAGTAATTCTATGGAATTTTCCTTCTTATAGACTTTATATAGACTCACAGTATATTTGTTAAAATTTATAAAAATAATTGTGTTTAAGAAAATTGGAGGAAATCATGAAGAAAAATGAAAGGAAAGCTTTTTTCTTGTGACAACTTTCCTGTGATTTTAAAAATTACAGCCAGCATCAAAGTTGAGCACTTTCTATGAAATACTGTTCCTTATAATATCTCTGTGTTAATCTCTAGCTAACTTGCATTAACATTTATAAAGTCAACATAAAACAAATATAGTCGAATTTGTCAAACACTCACTTTATGTCATGAATCTCCTAAGATATTTCCATAATAGCAAATTAAAAAAAAAAAAAAACAACTCTATGATCATCTAGTAGTATTATAATTTTCATTTTACAGATTAATGTCTTTTAAAAAGTTTAGATAACTTGAACAAGGTCACAGAGCTAATAAATGGCTGAGCATAAATTCAAACTATATAATTTACTTAGGGGATCTATATAATACGACTCTATAACTTGTACTCTAACCACTAATCTCCAATGTCTTTGTTTTACTGAGTTATATTTTTGTTACTTTCTTCAGGTAGAAATAAAATAATACCAATTTATTTTCCATGGTAAAAGTTATTGTTACTCCCCATTGGAAAGTAGGGAGCTAACTAGAAGTTAATTTAGAAATTCATAATAATTAATAGTGATATCATTCTATGCCTAATTCTCAATTGGTTCCAATAACTGAAATCTGTCTAATGCCATATGTCGCCATAAAACAAATAATTAAAAACAATTATTCATATGAATAAAAGGAAAGAATGAAATATGGCTTGAAACTGCTAATGACATTTTCTATTGTGTGACTAACAAGAGTTAGTACTATATAAACTAAGGTTAAAAAAAAAAAAAAAATGAATGACGAATAGCTGAAGTGTAATTTGTGCACTGATTCTCTGTCATAGAATTAGTTTCTGAAAGCAAAAGCAAAATCATTTTTGCCCATGACTTGCATGACTTCCCTTGTGGCTTAGAAGGTAAAGCATCTGCCTGCAATGTGGGACACCCAGGTTTGATCCCTGGGGTGGGAAGATCCCCTGGGGAAAGAAATGGCAACCCACTCCAGTACTCTTGCCTGGAAAATCCCATGGATGGAGGAGTCTGGTAGGCAACAGTTCATGAGGTCGCAAAGAGTCGGAAACGACTGAGTGACTTCACTTTCACTTGCATGTTATCTATTAGTTGACAAAATCATAAGAAGTTTCAATGATGTTTGTAATCTATTGAATCATTATCTCTGCAGTTTCCAAACACAGCCCTAGAAAAAAAGCAAGAGAAGGAACAGTGGATTTAGCAGTCCAGCTGTAGTTTCAGCCACATAAAGGAATAAATAATTTATTGTGACAGTGGAAATGCATATACATTTTTGCCATAAGGCCAGGGAGGTAAAAACAATGCAAAACTTTGACAGGTTCAAAGAGAGTAAACTCAAATAAAGATAACACAGTAGAAGGATTTATAGGATGGAATAATGAGTATTCTCTAGGCAATTTGAAAGGAGCCTCCCTGACAAGGCTGTAGAATTCCCTGATCTCCTCAACAAAAGAAGATAGAAAAATGATAAATGCCACTAAAGATAAAAGTGGCAGAATGCTTTTCCTACAAAATTGATCTACTGCTAAATCAAGAAGCAGCTAACATTCTTTCTCTAATAATTTCCTCCAGCAAAAGGAATTATGAACCTTGTCAATAACTTAGATAGAGAAATGGAGTAATTTGGCAGTTGTTTACTCTTTGATAACAGTCAAGGTTACATTTTGTGAAAGCTATAGATTAAGACGCTATGCCCCTTCTAGAAATTTTATCACTAATAAAGAGGAGAGTGAAAAAGTTGGCTTAAAACTCAACATTCAGAAAATGAAGATCATGGCATCTGGTCCCATCACTTCATTGCAAATAGAGGGGGGAACAGTGGAAACAGTGTGAGATGTTATTTTTCTGGGCTCCAAAATCACTGCAGATGGTGATTTAAGCCATGAAATTAAAAGACACTTACTCCTTGGAAGGAAAGTTATGACCAACCTAGATAGCATATTCAAAAGCAGAGACATTACTTTGCCAACAAAGGCCCATCTAGTCAAGGCTATGATTTTCCATTAGTAATGTATGGATGTGAGAGTAGGACTGTGAAGAAGGCTGAGTGCCGAAGAATTTAAGCTTTTGATCTGTGGTGTTGGAGAAGACTCTTGAGAATCCCTTGGACTGCAAGGAGATCCAACCAATCCATTCTAAAGGAGATCAGTACTTGGTGTCCTTTGGAAGGAATGATGCTAAAGCTGAAACTCCAGTACTCTGGCCACCTCAGGTGAAGAGTTGACTCATTGGAAAAGACTTAAGCTGGGAGGGATTGGGGGCAGGAGGAGAAGGGGACGACAGAGGATGAGATGGCTGGATGGGATCATCGAGTTGATGGACATGAGTTTGAGTGAATTCCGGGAGTTGGTGATGGATAGGGAGGCCCGGAGTGCTGCAATTCATGGGGTCGCAAAGAGTTGGACATGACTGAGCAACTGAAATGAACTGAAGGTACTATAGGGCCCTTTTACAATTGGGCAGCAAATTCATCAATTTTTTTCCTATTACATGCAGATTTAAAGATTGATATAAGTTAATAAAACCTCTCAATTTTGATGTTCTGGTCTTTGAAGAAATTCTAACAAGTGTACCACTGGACAAAGAGATTCTGGATTATATAGGCTTCTCTAAGCTGAAAAAAACAAGAGACCCATCAGTTAGCTGCATCCTTGATGACTTAAAAAAAAAAAAAAAATATTCCAGGAAAAGAGAATGAAGTTTCATGAATTATATTTCATTCATTAAAATTTTTAATCAGATCAGATCGGTCGCTCAGTCATGTCTGACTCTTTGTGACCCCATGAATCACAGCACACCAGGCCTCCTGTCCATCACCAAATCCTGGAGGTCACTGAGACTCACATCCATTGAGTCAGTGATGCCATTCAGCCATCTCATCCTCTGTCGTCCCCTTCTCCTCTTGCCCTCAGTCTCTCCCAGCATGAGAGTCTTCTCCAATGAGTCAACTCTTCGCATGAGGTGGCCAAAGTACTGGAGTTTCAGCTTTAGCATCATTCCTTTCAAAGAAATCCCAGGGCTGATCTCCTTCAGAATGGACTGGTTGGATCTCCTTGCAGTCCAAGGGACTCTCAAGAGTCTTCTCCAACACCACAGTTCAAAAGCATCAATTCTTCGGCGCTCAGCCTTCTTCACAGTCCAGCTCTCACATCCATACATGACCACAGGAAAAACCATAGCCTTGACTAGACAAAACATTTTTTTAATAGACATTTTTAATAGACTTTTCTAAGTATCTCTTCTTCATTTAGGGTGCTATAAGGACTTGCCTAGTGGCTCAGATGGTAAAGAATTTGCCTGCACTGTGAGAGACCTCTGTTCACTCCCTGGGTTAGGAAAACTCCCTGGAGAAGGGAATGGCTACCCACTTCAGTATTCATGCCTGGAGAATTCCGTGGAGAGAGGACTCTGGCAGGCTACAATCTGTGGGATAGAAAAAGAGTCTGATGTGACTGAATGACTAACACCTTCACTTTAATGCATCATTTATAATTTTATGCCATATAGTATTTATTTTTATTCCGTTCTAGTATCAATAACCTCAGATATGTAGATGACACCACCCTTATGGCAGAAAGTGAAGAAGAACTAAAGAGCCTCTTGATGAAAGTGAAAGAGGAGCGTGAAAACATAGGCTTAAAGCTCAACATTCAGAAAACTAAGATCATGGCATTTCCTACTCCAGGGGATCTTCCCAACTCAGGGATAGAACCCTTGTCTCTTGTGTCTCCTGCATTGGCAGGTGGTTTCTTATCATTGCTCCACTTGGGATGCCCTGTATATATAATGCAAATATGTTATGATTAACACATTACAATTAGTTATATCTACATTTTCTGAACAACAGAATATCTTAATTCCCTATGCCAGTATGATTTGAGCAATCTCTTGACCATCTACTTTCTAAACATCTTTCTTGTTTCAGGATTCCCAGTTTCTGGAACTCACAGATATCTAGTCTGTAGAACACCACCCATCTTTGTCATTTATCATCTAACTTAAGATTTTGTTTTATACTTTATCTAAACTGTTTTCTTTGGCTTGATCCAAATTGAATTCTTAGCTTCGTTATGTAATCCTCTGTCCATATCTTTTGAAGTTTTATTCCTTTAATCTCATTTTCCCTTTATCTTCAAGTGCTTCCTCTTTATTCTTTTATCAAGAATATCTAAATTTAGAAATCACTGCTAGCAATTATAAGAGTAACTGTTTTTGTGTATATAAGTGTGATTGTGTAGATATATTTATATACAGCCATATTATTGTTACAAGTGTATTTATTAAAATTCTTAGATTGTATTCAGAAATTGTAATGCAAATTACTGAAAGGGATCTCTGACTGTTAATAAATGACTACTGCTAAAACATTACCCATTCTCTACCATTAATATTTTTGAAATCTGAAAATAGCTGATTTTCATCACTACAGTTTAAGTCTTTGTAATCTAGAAGTATACCTGCAATAACCTCTAGTTGGATACATTTTCTCACATACTGACTCACTCTAGTATATTGTCCTTACTACCTTACTACCTCCAATATCAACATCAAGCTCTTTTTGATTTAGAAGTTTCTCATAATGTCCTCATACTCCATGTGCATGTGTGTTTATCTCAGTGGTGGCAAATATATATATATATATATATATATATATATATATATATATATATATATATATATATATATAAAATATCATTTGAGGTGTGAAGTGAGGAATGTTTTCTTTTTTTTTTTCCTATTGAACAGCAGCTTTTTTGACTATGAGATTATTCATATTCTATTTATTTGCTCTATTTCTATAACTCTGATACATTCATATGTGATTGATAAATAGAATTATATTAGCATAATATTAAGTTTACAGTTTTCATATACACTTGTATAAGAATGATTACTTTGAACTACTGAGGAACAGTAACTGATGGCGAAGTACATGGCATGGCCATGTGAAGATGTGAACTAATAGACACTATATTACAGTGTTTATTACTTACTTGGCTCAATTTGCCCGTGTGCTCTGCCTTTGAAATGTTTATGGTCTATTTCCCCCTTATCTTTGTTAACTTCAGCAGTCACAAATCTTTCTCACATATATCACATCTTAATTAGTTCTTCAGAGTTTTTGGTAATTGGAATGTACTATTTCATTTAAATATCAAAACATCCCTAAGAGATAACTTTATTAATTGTTCCTCGTTTTTCAAAAACTTTTGCGTAACATAAGAGAAAAATAGGATTCAGAAAGGTAACTTGCTCAAGATAAAAAAGACAACTAGTAGATAGTCTCAGGATTTAAGTCTAGTCAAAGTTCACAGCCTTTGAAATTAAATAGTTACAAGACACTGACTCACTATAGGGGAAATAATTTACCATAGACAACTAATATTGCAATTTATTAAAATAATGGTACATTCATATCTTCTGCAGATTCTTTTTCAATAAGAGGCTATATGTTTATCGAAATCTTATAAAATCACACATTCCTCTGTGCTATGCTGTGCTTAGTCACTCAGCCATGTTCAATTCTTTGCGACCCCACCATGGACTGTAGTATAGTGGTAATAAATGTGGTTACAGCTACTAGTTCTTATAATATTTCATAACAATAAGGAGAAATGTATACTAAGCATCTTAATATGTCCATAATATAATTTCAGGGAGAAAGATCAAAAACAGGTAATCAGAGAAAGTAACTGAAAGTAGAACTGGGATCTGCTAAATCTGATGGCATCAAGGAAACCAGGGAAGTGACAGTATCATGGGAAAACCATTCAAAGACTCAGTTCAGACATAGAGTATGGAATAGTTGAATATAGCAAGGCTCAGCATTTTTCCAAGCAGTGAAATCAAGAAAGTTAGACAAAGTAGTTAAGATCATTGATTAGGTATGATTACAGTTATAGTGGGAGAAATAAAAAACTTACCAGAGTCAAAATAGTAAGATGATTGCTGGGAAATCCTTGGAGAATCAAAAATTATCTGAAGTAGAAATACTGACTTAATTAAATAGGAAGGAATGGTCGTGATGATTAGAAAGTAGAATACTTGAAATATGTTTGGAGGTGAAATATTTATTGGTAAGCATGAGACTCTGGATAAGAGTGAGGTAGTAGGCAGAGAACATTTGGACGAATAGACCAAGGAAGGAATTTAAGTGATGTTGAAATTACTTATAATGGTAAACTGGAGAAGGAAATGGCAACCCACTCCAGTATTCTTTCCTGGAGAATTCCATGGACAGAAGAGCCTGGCAAGGTACAGTCCCTGGGGTTGCAAAGAGTCAGACATGACTGCGTGACTATCACACACAATGGTAAATGAGTAGTGGTGGAGAGGATACTCTGAGTTAAGTCTTCAGTGACTTAGATGAAAATGCCAGTCCATCACAGATGGCAATAACAATAACAAAATAATGCTATGTAGTAAAGTCTGGTGATAAGCATTACCTGAGGAGAATGGAGAACACAGGTTTTGAATGTACCAGCAAGAATAATTCCTAATACACTTTTAGGTTCATGATTGGGTGAGTTTAGCATAAAGAACACACACCAGTTCAAGAATATGCATAAAACTTTTATTTATAGTAAAGTAAGAATACTAAGGGTCTTTTGAGTAGAAATTGTTGATTTAAAATTGTTGCTAATGACAAACTATAAATGCTCTAAAGTACACTGGAGAAGACTGAGAAGCTACATAGTAAAGTCTGAGTAGTGGTTGTACAAAGCCAAATTGAGAAAAGTATTCCTGTGATGGTGGATGCTCTGAGACTCCTGAACAGTTAAATGGTAATCTAAGGTAGGTAGGCATAATGATCAACCCTAGTGGTTCCTTAGAACTATGTAACTATGGTAGGTGATTAGGTGAACAAGCTGGTTATAAGCTTAAACAAGGGAAGACAAATAAATAGTTCAGTCATTCTCTGTATGTTTTTCTTCCTGTCCCATATTTTCTTGCCTTGTGTTTTATATTTTACTGTGAAATTGGCTTGTTACTTTATGCTTCTTGTTTTTCATATTCTTTATTCTTTAATTCTGAATACTTGTTTACACATCTTTTAAATATTTTTAGAATCATGTCTGTTTTCCTACAGAGGATTTGCTTTGTGGTTGCTGATTATACACCATTATAACACTTTGTCTTTCATATTTGAGAGCTCTATAATAGCAAACTCTTTAGCAGATGTCTTGTCTTTTCAAGGTCAGCAAAATTATACACATTGGTTGATGCTGATTTGAGTGTTATAACTTCTTGTTGTTGTTATAGGGTATGAGATAGGAAATAGTTCTCTTATTTTTCAGATACATAAACACTATCACACATATTTTTACTGGTTTTCTTGATTTCATTTTAGCTTTATTGCTTAATTATGTAGGTGGCATTTATAAGACTGCAAGGAAATAAAATGGTTCATTTAGTTTGAGTGAATTATTGTAATGAAGGAATCATTTCTCACAAATAACTGATTCAACAATATTAAATCACCAGAAAGTATTTCAGTACATCAAGAAAGATTTTTTTTTTTTTTTTTTTTTATGATACCTGATGTTTATTTCTAATCCAAAAAGCAACAGAACTCATGTGCATGCCCTTCTGTTCAGGCTTTTAGTCTTTTACTGTTTGGAAAGAACACAATGGTACTACTAACACAGTGTAACTAAAGTGATAATTCAATGTGCACAGGACATTCTGTGATACAACCACATTACCTAAATAGCTTTCCATGGCCTGGTTAATATTTCCTGTTCCTTAATTTTGCTTTATACACATGAGAAGTTCCCACTAGAACCGGGCTTTTATAAAACAGGAAAGGAGAAAGTTCTGTACATTTTTGGATGCCAGAACAAGGAAAATAGGTCTCTTCTATTAAGAAAAAGTTTGGCTTTGCAGATGTATAAAACCTTACTAATAATACTATTAAAATTTTAAGAAATACTTTATCAAAATCTGAGATTAATGATTATTTTTACATCTTTCCTAAATTTTATAAGGCATCCAGGATATTTTAATTCAAAGAATACTTTCTACTTTACATACTTTTGCTGTTCAGTATTTTGTTTTTGTATATAAATATAAATTATTATTTATCATTAGTTTATATGTTCATATTATATATATATATATATATATATATATACTGCTATTTTTTATAAGACATCTACTATGTCTCAGTTTTTTTGATTAGTATTGTTCAGCTTATCTCATTTCAATTCTGGAATCAATCTCTTTTTCCCAAAGTTGATCCTTCGGATGTTCATCTATTAACAGACAAAAAAAGGGTCTCGAGTATAAGATCAGTCTAAATAATAATGTTATTGCTTTACATTTTCTTTAAAAACAATTCATTCAGAAGCTATTTGGACAAAATCTCTTACTGCCATCATTTAGAATCCTGCTCTCTGTCTAATTGCCCTTCGTGAAATCAAACAATGTAGAGGTAATTAAAGACTCTGGATAAAGTTGTATCTTTCCAGAGAAGAATTATTTTGCTTCCTCAATCTTTAGGGCTGGACTTTAGAAATTACAGATCACTTGAATCCAAATAAGTGGTAAGATGATTCAAAATTCAGCTTCATTCCTTCTGAGAACTGGTCTCTTTTTGACTTCTTTATTTTGTGATACCAGTGAAATTTTTGGCTTTTACTAAGGATTCTCCTTAACTGGAAATAAAGTCTGCTTTTTTGTTTGCTCAGGCTTGTGGTTCAATGGAAAGTCTTGCTCAACTGTCTCTTCCAATATAAGCAGATGTCCCTAGGGGAATGTGGCTTCAGTTTCTGGGCACGGCTTTCTGGGCGTCCCTTCATCCCAAATATTAGCTTCCTAATACTACACTTTCTTATTAACTCTATGGAGATTTTGATAAAATATTTTGTTATACTTTCTTAGTTGTCCTCGGAAGGAAGTTTTGGGTGGAACATGCAGTTTACCATTACAGTTGATGGAATTCTTTGTTTATGCTTAAGGATACCTAATACATAGAATATCATACAATTTTCTTTCTTTCTTTCTTTCTTTTTTTTTTTTTGAGGGCTTCCCAGGTGGTGCTAGTGGTAAAGAACCTGCCTGCCAATGCAGGAGACATAAGAGATGAGACATAAGAGATCTCTGGGCTGGGAAGATCTTCTGGAGGGGAGCATGCAAACCCACTCCAGTATTCTTACTTGGGGAATTCCATGGATAGAGGAGCCTGATGGGCTACAGTTCATAGGGTTGCAAAGAGTCAGACATTATTGAAGCGACTTAGAATGGACACATGATTTGCTTTTTATATTCTCTTACTCCTTTTAATTTTCTAGTTTCCGAGAAATTTATTCTGGTTCATTCTCTAATTGACACATTCTTCTGCTTAGTATAATTGGCTATACCATCAACCATTACATTTTTATTGCCATAAAATTGCTTGATTTCTATACATTTTATTTGGTACTTTATCAAATTAAAGAATGTTTATAGTACCATCAACATTTTCTCATCTTTTTGATTCTTTATTTTACATCTTTACTAACTTTTAAATAAATTTAGATGATAAAATTAATGAGACACTTTATACATCTAATGCTCTTTGAAATTAATCTTGGGCTTTGATAATTTATTACATTGTATGCTACATTTCCAATGCTTATTTTTAAAAAAGCACTGATGATTGAGCATATTATTGACTATTTATATCATAAAGATACCTTAGAGCCTTTATTTATTATCAATGTTAATACAGTGAATCATGATAATGGAAATGTAATTTCCAAACAAATACAATCATTGACTATGGAGATTCACAAACTAATTATGAATAGAGTCCATCAGCTTTCTTATCTATTTTGTTATTTTTATAGAAGTAACATAATTTCTACAAAACTACATTTGCTTCAATAGCCAAGATATGCAAGCAACATAAATATCTACCAACAAATGAATGGATAAAGATGTGATATAGAGATATGAAAAGGAAACAGTCATAAGAAAGAATGAAATTTTGTCACATGTAACAACATGGATGCACTTGGAGGTTATTATGAGAAGTGTAATAAGCCAGAAAGAAAAATGCTCTATGATATTACTTATATATGAATCTAAAAAAACACAACAAACTAGTGAATATAACAACAACAAAGCAGACTCATAAATATGGAGAACAAAGCAGTGGTTACCAAGCAGGAGACGGAAAGGGAGAGGGGCAACATAAAGAAAGGGGATTAAGAGGTACAAACTATTATGTATAAAATAAACTACAAGGATATACTCTGAAACATAGGGAATATAGCCAATATTTTATAATAACTAAGCATGGAGTTCAACCATTAAACTGTGAATAATCATATTGTATATATTTAACATATATTGTTCATCAACTATATGTTAATAAATAATAAATAAAATAAAAAATAAAACCCAAGTAAAACTTAAAACAATCAGGGAATTGAAGAATAACAGTAGCTACATATATTCATTTTCCTTTTCCTGCACTTACTGTTTTAATTTTACTCCTCCTCTTTATCATTATATTTACTGACTGAAAACACTCAGAAAAAAAAAAAAATGGTACATTAGAAAGTTAGCAAATTGAGAATTCAGATCTTTAGGTGCTAGACAAGATTAGTCATTACATCAAATAAAGTAAATCATTAAATTGATTAAATTTAGGCCTATAATTTAATCATACTTGGCCTTACTTTTTTTTATTGTTTATATATTGGGTTGGCCAAAAAATTTCCAGTAAGATGTTATGGAACAGCCTGTATGAACTTTATGGACACACATATGATTAAGATTAGACATATTTCAAAAACATTTGCAGTGTAGAAGGAATAATGTAAAAGTGTTGAAAAATTATTTATTATATTTCTATGATGAAAAATTATTTATCAGTTTATTATGCATAAGTATTATGCTTGCTATGTGTAGCAGTTTATGCTTATTATGCCAATCATTTTTCTTAATTTAATTTAGCTTTAATAAGGATTAAAAATATATACTATTAGGATAATTTACAAAAGCTAATGCAAAGTTTCAGGTATTCATTTTTTAATAATTCATGTGGTCGCAAAGAGTCAGATACGACTGAGCGACTGAACTGAATTGAATTAATATATTTTTGAGATGTGATATGTTGGTTAAAAGTTTTTCAATCCGACTTCCCAGAAAATACAGCTATTTATGCTACATTATCTTCTAAATATTTGCATTAACACATGCCAAAGATGGAGAAGCTCTATACAGTCAGCAAAAACAAGACCAGGAGCTGACTGTGGCTCGGACCATGAACTCCTTATTGCCAAATTCAGACTGAAATTGAAGAAAGTAGGGAAAACCACTAGACCATTCAGGTATGACCTAAATCAAATCCCTTATGATTATACAGTGGAAGTGAGAAATAGATTTAAGGGCCTAGATCTGATAGATAGAGTGCCTGATGAACTATGGAATGAGGTTCGTGACATTGTACAGGAGACAGGGATCAAGACCATCCCCATGGAAAAGAAATGTAAAAAACCAAAATGGCTGTCTGGGGAGGCCTTACAAATAGCTGTGAAAAGAAGAGAAGTGAAAAGCAAAGGAGAAAAGGAAAGATATAAACATCTAAATGCAGAGTTCCAAAGAATAGCAAGAAGAGATAAGAAAGCCTTCTTCAGTGATCAATGCAAAGAAATAGAGGAAAACAACAGAATGGGAAAGACTAGGGATCTCTTCAAGAAAATCAGAGATACCAAAGGAACATTTCATGCAAAGATGGGCACGATAAAGGACAGAGATGCTGTGGACCTAACAGAGGCAGAAGATATTAAGAGGAGGTGGCAAGAATACACAGAAGAACTGTACAAAAAAGAGCTTCAAGACCTAGATAATCATGATGATGTGATCACTGACCTAGAGCCAGACGTCTTGGAATGTGAAGTCAAATGGGCCTTAGAAAGCATCACTACAAACAAAGCTAGTGGAGGTGATGGAATTCCAGTGGAGCTATTCCAAGTCCTGAATGATGATGCTGTGAAAGTGCTACACTCAATATGCCAGCAAATTTGGAAAACTCAGCAGTGGCCACAAGATTGGAAAAGGTCAGTTTTCATCCCAATCCCAAAGAAAGGCAATGCCAAGGAGTGCTCAAACTACCGAACAATTGCACTCATCTCACACACTAGTAAAGTAATGCTCAAAATTCTCCAAGCCAGGCTTCAGCAATATGTGAACCGTGAACTTCCTGATGTTCAAGCTGGTTTTAGAAAAGGCAGAGGAACCAGAGATCAAATTGCCAACATCCGCTGTATCATGGAAAAAGAAAGAGAGTTCCAGAAAAACATTTATTTCTGCTTTATTGACTATGCCAAAGCCTTTGACAGTGTGGATCACAATAAACTATGGAAAATTCTGAAAGAGATGGGAATACCAGACCACCTGATCTGCCTCTTAAGAAATCTGTATGCAGGTCAGGAATCAACAGTTAGAACTGGTCATGGAACAACAGACTGGTTCCAAATAGGAAAAGGAGTATGTCAAGGCTGCATATTGTCACCACGTTTATTTAACTTATATGCAGAGTACATCATGAGAAATGCTGGACTGGAAGAAACACAAGTTGGAATCAAGATTGCCGGGAGAAATATCAATAACCTCAGATATGCAGATGACACCACTCTTATGGCAGAAAGTGAAGAGGGGCTAAAAAGCCTCTTGATGAAAGTGAAAGTGGAGAGTGAAAAGGTTGGCTTAAAGCTCAACATTCAGAAAACGAAGATCATGGCATCTGGTCCCATCACTGCATGGGAAATAGATGGGGAAACAGTGGAAACAGTGTCAGACTTTGTTTTTCTGGGCTCCAAAATCACTGCAGATGGTGACTGCAGCCAAGAAATTAAAAGACGCTTGCTCCTTGGAAGGAAAGTTATGACCAACCTAGATAGCATATTCAAAAGCAGAGACATTACTTTGCCAACAAAGGTTCGCCTAGTCAAGGCTATGGTCTTTACTGTGGTCATGTATGGATGTGAGAGCTGGACTGTGAAGAAGGCTGAGCGCCGAAGAATTGATGCTTTTGAACTGTGGTGTTGGAGAAGACTCTTGAGAGTCCCTTGGACTGCAAGAAGATCCAACCAGTCCATTCTGAAGGAGATCAATCCTGGAATTTCTTTAGAAGGAATGATGCTAAAGCTGAAACTCCAGTATTTTGGCCACCTCATGCGAAGAGCTGACTCATTGGAGAAGACTCTGATGCTGGGAGGGATTGAGGGCAGGAGGAGAAGGGGACGACAGAGGATGAGATGGCTGGATGGCATCACTGACTCAATGGATGCGAGTCTGAGTGACCTCCGGGAGCTGGTGATGGACAGGGAGGCCTGGCGTGCTGCGGTTCATGGGGTCGCAAAGAGTCGGACACAACTGAGCGACTGATCTGATCTGATCTGATGCGAGGAAACCAGGGCTTCCTGGGTGGTTCAGTGGTAAAGAACCTGTCTACCAATGCCGGTCAGGTGGCCTGGTATTCCCATCTCTTGAAGAATTTTCTGCAGTTTATTGTGATCCACACAGTCAAAAGATTTGGCATAGTCAAGAAAGCAGAAATAGATGTTTTTCTGGAACTCTCTTCCTTTTTCCGTAATCTAGCGGATGTTGGCAATTTGATCTCTGATTCCTCTGTCTTTTCTAAAACCACCTTGAAAATCAGGAAGTTCATGGTTCACATACTGCTGAAGCCTGGCTTGGAGAATTTTGAGCATTACTTTACTAGTGTGTGAGATGAGTACAATTGTGCGGTAGTTTGAGCATTCTTTGGCATTGATATTCTTTGGGATTGGAATGAAAACTGAGCTTTTCCAGTTCTGTGGCCACTGCCGAGTTGTCCAAATTTGCTGGCATATTGAGTGCAGCACTTTCACAGCATCATCTTTCAGGATTTGGAATAGCTCAACTGGAATTCCATTACCTCCACTAGCTTTGTTCGTAGTGATGCTTTCTAAGGCCCACTTGACTTCACATTCCAGGATGTCTGGCTCTAGGTCAGTGATCACATCATCGTGATTATCTGGGTCATGAAGATCTTTTCTGTACAGTTCTTCTGTGTATTCTTGCCACCTCTTCTTAATATCTTCTGCTTCTGTTAAGTCCATACCATTTTTGTCCTTTATCGAGCCCATCTTTGCGTGAAATGTTCTCTTAGTATCTCTAATTTTCTTGAAGAGATCTCCAGTCTTTTCCATTCTGTTGTTTTCCTTTATTTCTTTGCATTGATCTCTGAAGAAGGCTTTCTTATCTCTTCTTGCTATTCTTTGGAACTCTGCATTTAGATGCTTATATCTTTCCTTTTCTCCTTTGCTTTTCACTTGTCTTCTTTTCACAGCTATTTATAAGGCCTCCCCAGACAGGCAGTTTGCTTTTTTGCATTTCTTTTCCATGGGGATGGTCTTGATCCCTGTCTCCTGTACAATGTCATGAACCTCATTCCATAGTTCATCAGGCACTCTATCTATCAGATCTCGGCCCTTAAATCTATTTCTCACTTCCATTGTATAATCATAAGGAACTTGATTTAAGTCATACTTGAGTGGTCTAGTGGTTTTCCCTACTTTCTTCAATTTCAGTCTGAATTTGGCAATAAGTAGTTCATGATCTGAGCCACAGTCAGCTCCTGCTCTTGTGTTTGTTGACTGTGTACATCTTCTCCATCTTTGGCTGCAAAGAATATAACCGATCTGATTTCAGCGTTGACCATCCACCTGACCTGCCTCCTGAGAAATCTGTATGCCAGTCAGGAAGCAGCAGTTAGAACTGAACATGGAACAACAAACTGGTTCCAAATAGGAAAAGGAGTACATCAGCGCTGTATATTGTCACCTTGCTTATTTAACTTATATGCAGAGTACTTCATGAGAAACCCTGGACTGGAAGACTCACAAGCTGGAATCAAGATTGCTGGAAGAAGTATTAATAACCTCAGATATGCAGATGACACCATCCTTATGGCAGAAAGTGAAGAGGCACTAAAAAACCGCTTGATGAAAGTGAAAGTGGAGAGTGAAAAGTTGGCTTAAAGCTCAACATTCAGAAAACGAAGATCATGGCATCCGATCCCATCACTTCATGGGAAATAGATGGGTAAACAGTGGAAACAGTGTCAGACTTTATTTTTTCTGGGCTCCAAAATCACTACAGATGGTGACTGCAGCCATGAAATTAAAAGACTCTTACTCCTTGGAAGGAGAGTTATGATCAACCTAGATAGCATATTCAAAAGTAGCGACATTACTTTGCCAACAAAGGTCCATCTAGTCAAGGCTATGGTCTTTCCTGTGGTCATGTATGGATGTGAGAGTTGGACTGTGACGAAGGCTGAGCACTGAAGAATTGATGCTTTTGAACTGTGGTGTTGGAGAAGACTCTTGAAAGTCCCTTGGACTGCAAGGAGATTTAACCAGTCCATTCTGAAGGAGATCAGCACTGGGATTTCTTTGGAAGGAATGATGCTAAAGCTGAAACTCCAGTACTTTGGCCACCTCATGTGAAGAGTTGACTCACAGGAAAAGACTCTGATGCTAGGAGGGATTGGGGGCAGGAGGAGAAGGGGACGACAGAGGATGAGATGGCTGGATGGCATCACCGACTCGACGGACGTGATTCTGAGTGAACTCTGGGAGTTGGTGATGGACACGGAGGCCTGGCGTGCTGCAATTTATGTGATCACAAAGAGTCGGACACGACTGAGCGACTGAACTGAACTGAACTAAACCAGTGCAGGAGATAAAAGAGACATGGATTCCATCCATGAGTGGGGAAGATCCCCTGGAGAAGGAAATGGCAATTTTGTCTAGTATTCTTGTCTGGGAAATCCCATGGATAGAGGTATCTGGCAGGCTGTAGTTCATGGTGTTGTAGAGTCAGACATGACTGAGCACTCACCCATGCATGAGAGGAAAACAGTGGTTAAACTACTTTCAATGTAATTCGACCTTGTACAAATATTCCTTCTTCCAAATAACCCTAAAGGTGTTTTTAATAGTTTGTATTCTATTTAATAATTTTTCAGGATTTAAAAATTACTTTCATTTTCCCCTAAATCTTTTTCTTTAGATAAAATGTATACAAAGTTTCAGAATAATCACTTAAAAAGCAGCATTTCAAGATCAGCCACCATGCTTGATGTTTTCTATGAACTACCTCTTACCTGTTTTCTTCAGTGTTCCATGTAGATATATGTTCAAAACTCTTACATGGTTTCACAGAATTTAAGCATAGCGGACTACTACCATCTCTTTTCTGGAAAATTAAGTTCTTTATTTTGCTTTGTGCTTGTAGTTTCTTTAATTTATTTCATAATACACTCATTTTATTTGCTTGCCTTACAAGATTATCCTTAAATGGGATGTCATTTGAAATGCACCTAATAACTATTGGATTGACAATTGTTTTTCAAATACAATTGCAGTTATTTTAGTTCATTTCAGGAAATCATTTTAGATTAAATCAATTTTGTTTCATGAGTTTAAGATTTTTTTTTAATGTTTCTTTCCTATAGAATCTTAATGGCCTTCTAATTATGTTTATTTTAGCATTTGTATTACTAATATCATTTTCTGTGGTAAGAAAAAAGTCCATTGAATGTGAAATATAGTATTCTATGCTCAACAATTTATTACCAAAATCTCAAACATCTTAATCAACTATTGGTGATATCCTTCTTTTATTAGTTTTCACACAAGGAATATCATTAAGACATTTTGCATTGTAATAACTAGTGTATATTCAGACTTTGCCATACTTTATTATTACAAATATGACTCTGAAACCTAAATGTTTCTTTTTTATTATGGCCATGTTATTCATCCATTGATATAATTATTTTAATCCATTTTTTTCCTTTTTAACGTTAAAAGGAATCTATATTGTTTTATATATATAATTATTTTATATATACATGTATTTGAAAAAAGTGAACATTTATAATATCAGCACATTTCTATTACATATGAACATATTAATCGTATAGTTTGCTTTCTACAAATGGGTTGTTGAAAATAATAATTAGAACACTTTAAATCTATGATGTTACATTTTTTTTTTTTATTTTGCTTAACTTTACAATATTGTATTGCTTTTACTATACATCGAGATGGATCCGCCACCAGAATACACGTGTTCCCCATCCTGAACCCTTCTCCCTCCCCCTTCCCACACCATCCCTCCAGGTCATCCCAATGCTTCAGTCCCAGGCATCTGTTATAGGGAATCATACCTGGACTGACGACTCGTTTCAGATATGATATTATACATATTTCAATGCTATTCTCCCCAATCATCTCACCCTCTCCCGGTCCCAGAGTCCAAAAGTCTGTTCTATACATCAGTGTCTCTTTTGCTGTCTCATAAGCAGGGTGATTGTTACCATCTTTCTAAATTCCATATATATGCGTTAGTATACTGTATTTGTGTTTTTGTTTCTGGCTTACTTCACTCTGTATAATAGGCTCCAGTTCCATCCACCTCCTTAGAACTGATTCAAATGTATTCTTTTTAATGGCTGAGTAATACTCCATTGTGTATATGTACCACAGCTTGCTTATCCATTCATCTGTGGATGGACATCTAGGTTGCTTCCAAGTCCTGGCTATTGTAAACAGTGCTGCTATGAACATTGGGGTACATGTGTCTCTTTCAATTCTGGATTTCTCAGTGTGTATGCCCAGCAGTGGGATTGCTGGATCATAAGGCAGTTCTATTCCCAGTTTTTTGAGGAATCTCCATACTGTTCTCCATAGTGGCTGTACTAGTTTGCACACCTAATCTATGATGTTACATTTTTTGAGTCTTAACTAACTAAAGATTGTTGACGTAGCATATTTATTTTTCTGAGCATTTCAACTATATTTCCTAATAGTTTGCATATATTAATTATCTAGAAAATAGAATCTTTCTTTGCTTCTTTCTCTCAGTACTTATCATCTCCCAGATTGACTAAAACACCTGTATCTTTGGCACATCACAGTGAACAATCCATATAAATTCACTTTTTTTTTTATCTGACATGAAGTTCTGGAATTATAGGAAATGAACTGAGCCACATAGGAACTTGTACAACATTTTCTTATTTCTACCAAACTTTTCAACAGAGCCAGCCCTGCAATATTGTTCTTAAGTCATTCAGTCATGTCTGACTATTTGTGACCCCATGGACTGCAGCATGCCAGCCTTCCCTGTCCTTCACAATCTCCTAGAGCTTGCTCAAACTCATATAAACTGAGTTAGTGATACCATCTAACCATCTCTTCCTCTGTCATCCTCTTCTCCTGCTTTCAATTTTTCCTAGCATCAGGATCTTTTCTAATGAGTCAGCTCTTTGCATCAGGTGGCCAAAGTATTGGACCTTCAGCATCAGTCCTTCCAATGCATATTCAGAATTGATTTCTTTTAGGATTGACTGGTTGGATCTCCTTGCAGTCCAAGGGACTCTCAAGAGTCTTCTCCAACACCACAGTTCAAAAGCATACATACTTTGGAGCTCAGTCTTCCTTATCATCCAACTCTCACATCCATGCATGACTACTGGAAAAACTATAGCCTTGACTAGACAGAACTCTGTTGGAAAAGTAATTTTTCTGCTTTTTAGTATGCTGTCTAGGTTGGTCATAACTTTTCTTCCAAGGAGCAAACATATTTTAATTTCATGGCTGAAGTTACCATCTACAGTAATTTTGGAGCCTGAGAAAATAACATCTGTCATAGTTGCCATTGTTTCCCTTCTATTTGCCATGAAGTGATGGGACCACTTGCCATGATCTTCACTTTTTGAATGTTGAGTTTTTAAGCCAGCTTTTTCACTCTCCTCTTTCCTCTTCATCAAGAAGCTCTTTAGTTCCTCTTTGCTTTCTGACATAAGGGTAGTGTCATATGCATATCTGAGATTATTAATATCACTGATGCCAGCCCTGCATAGTATACTTTTAAGAACAAAATTCTATTTATTTCTATTCTTCATCCTATCTCATTACAGCAGTCACAAAGCACCCAAGATGTAGACAACAAAAATTGATCACTGCTTTCTTTCCCTAAATGTTCTGCATGGTCCACCAGGTATATTCCACTACATTAATGAACTGATTTCTTTAATTAATCCTTAACTGTTCTCGAAATGTATCCTTCCTAATGTGTGTGCTCAGTCATTCAATCATGTCTAACTCTTTGCAATCCCATGATCAGTAGCCTGCCAAGCTCATTTTTTTCATGGAATTTTCCAAGCTAGAATATTGGAGCAGGTTGCCTTTCCCCACTCCTGGAGATCTTCCTGACCCAGGGATCAAACTCATGTCTCTTGCGTCTCCTGCATTGGCAGGCAAAATCTTTACCACCAATGTCACCTGGGAAGCCCTCTTCTTCCTAGTAGGACTAGTGACCAAATAAAAAGGGTAGAGGTTAGGTGGCAGGTTTACCAAGTCTTAGGTATGGGACTCAAGTTTTATGTCATGAAGGATACTATTTTCCTCCTAAATTTTTCCTCTTTCAGTATTAGTATGAATATAGGTTTCAGTTAGCATTCAATTCCATCTGTAATTAAGATTGATGAAAAATAATTTTATTAAAATTAAAGGTATTACCTTATAAAATATACTACATTAAATAATTTAACCTACACAAGCTTTAGTCTGTACAATCTAACTATTAATACTAACTGACTCTAAGTTTTCACACCCTGGGATTGCAAAGAGTTGGACATGACTGAGTGCCTAACACTTCCAGCTTCTCATAAACACAAAGACAGAACACATGCCATCAGTGAGTCAATAAAAATTTCTGACTTTCATTATTTTTTTAAAAAATCTATTGCTGACTTTTATTATTTCTAAAATTGAATATCTGGAGACATGAATTTAAGTATTTAAGTTAAAATTTATACTGCTGATCAACATTCTATAAGAAGAATTCTAATCATATTAGATTGATGTGAATGTAATTGTGGTTTGGGACTGTGAATTTTAAATCATCATAACTAGGCTCAAACACACCTATGTTAATCAAAGTATTAATAGGAACCATTAAAATCAACACATTTTTGCCAACAGGAAATGTTTATTTATTCCTGTAGCATAAAAATCCATGCTTTAGGGTTCAGTGAACTCTAAGGAAGCATTTTCTGCCTCCTGCTGGTAGTGGAAATGTTTTCTCTGCAAAAAATTGTGGAGATACTTGAAGAAGGGGTTGGTTAGAGGTCAGGTGATTTTGGCAGATGAGGCAAAACTCTGTAGCCCCATTTGTTCAACTTTTGAAGCATTGGTTGGGTGACCTGAGGTTGGGCATTGTAATGGGGAAGAATTGAGTCCTTTCTGTTGACGAGTGCTGGCCGCATTGATTGTAGTTTTCTGTACATCTCATCAGTTTGCTGAGCCTACTTCTTAGATGTAATGGTTTTGCCAGGATTCAGAAAACTGTAGTGGATCAGACCAGCAGCAGACCACCAAAGAGTGATTATGACCTTTTTTTTTTGGGGGGGGGGGCGTGCAAGTTTGGCTTTGGAAGCATTTTGGAGCTTCTTCCTAGTCTAACCAGTGAGCTGGTCACTGCCAGTTGTCGTATTCACTTTTTGCTGCATGTCAAAACCATTCAAGAAGTTTTTCATTATTGTTGCTTAGAGTAAGAGAAGATGACACTTCAAAATGATGATTGCTTAGATTTTCAGTCAGCTCACGAGGAACCCACTTATCAGGCTGTTTCACCTGTTCAAATGCTGAACGACTGTAGAGTGGTTGACGTTGAGCTCTTAGGCAACTTCTCATATAGTTGTAAAAGGATCAGCTTTGATGATTGCTCTCAAATGGTCACTGTCAACTTCCAATGGCTGGCCACTGTGCTCATCTTCAAGGCTTTCATCTCCTTTGTAAAAGTTCTTGAATATTTTAGATGACTGAAATCTGATATAATTTATCTTTTAAAATTAAGGAACAAGTCTTTTTGAAGGAAAAAAAAAATACTCAAACCTTTTAAATCTGTTTTATCTTACAGGATTTAATTCAACCATTAATGTGAATTTTTGTGCAAAAGCTGTATAATAGAGAGCTTTCGAAAAAATATTTTATTTATTTTGCAATACAATGCAGTTATATATATACACACACACACATATAGTTGTCATTTTAGTCGCCAACTTCTTTGAGTATGATTCATAATAAAGAATACACTGCTGCTGCTAAGTCGCTTCAGTCATGTCCAATTCTGTGTAACCCCATAGATGGCAGCCCACCAGGGTCCCCAGTCACGGGGATTCTCCAGGAAAGAACACTGGAGTGGGTTGCCATTTCCTTCTCCAAGAAGAATGTACAGTAGTCATATAAAAACAAAAATTTATCTATGCAATTTAAGCTATTGAAATAAAACTTTGAAGAAACAATACTGAACCTGTCTATCTAGAAATTATCCTAGTATGTTGGATCCAATGCCATGACAATCCATTTCTACTTTATTCTAGCCCTTTATATAGTGCTGATAATAACACTAATTCTATCTTTAAACATATTATGGTCACAACCAGCAATTCAAAAAAACCTATTTTAGTAAAATAAATATATTTGAATCATATGCAGATACTACTTATTTGGGATGTTATTTCATAGTTTATGAATTCTTCCAATCATCAAGGATAGAATTCTAAGTCATGGTAAAATATAATAGGAATTAGACAAGTTGAGTTAAACATGTTAAATAATTTAAGATACTAGTAGATGCATTAGAGCTACTACATAGTCATAATTTAGCTGTGAGCCAGCTGTCCAAGTTCAATGTACTCAGTACTATAATGTTTAGGACTATTCACACATGCTAAAATTCATTATGCAATGTATGTCCTTATCCTTTATAAATTGTCTATTTTTCCTGATGTTTTCCCAGCCTACTCCATCTAAGCTCAACAAGCATAGAGAATATCAGAAAATGTATGTTTTGCTCTTTGAAAACATGATTGAAACTAATCTAAAGGTTTACATAGCAGTTAGTAACTCTCTTTCTCTGGGACACAGTGTTCAAAGATCACAACCTTTAAATGCCATGTTTATTTCATAAGTATATTTATAGTTATAGCTTAAAGCTCAACATTCAGAAAACTAGGGTTATGGCATCCGGTCCCATCACTTCATGGCCAATAGATGGGGAAACAGTGGAAACAGTGGCTGACTTTATTTTTCTGGGCTCCAAAATCACTGCAGATGGTGATTGCAGTCATGAAATTAAAATACACTTACTCCTTGGAAGGAAAGTTATGACCAATCTAGATAGCATATTCAAAAGCAGAGACATCACTTTGCCAACAAAAGTCCGTTTAGTCAAGGCTATGATTTTACCAGTGGTCATGTATGGATGTGAGATGTGGATTGTAAAGAAAGCTGAGTGCAGAAGAATTGATGCTTTTGAATTTTGGTATTGGAGAAGACTCTTGAGAGTCTCTTGGACTGCAAGGAGATCCAACCAGTCCATCCTAAAGGAGATCAGTCCTGGGTGTTCATTGGAAGGACTGATGTAGAAGCTGAAACTCCAACACTTTGGCCACCTGGTGTGAAGAGCTGACTCATTTGAAGACTCTAATGCTGGGAAAGATTGAGGGCAGGAGGATAAGGGGGTTAGAGAGGATGAGATGGTTGGATGACATCACTGACTCGATGGGCATTGGTTTGGGTAGACTCCGGGAGTTGGTGATGGACAGGGGGGCCTGGCATGCTGTGGTTCAGGGGATCACAGAGTCAGACACAACTGAAGAACTGAACTGAACTGAGATTTGTAGTTTATTCTTATTGAGAGGGTTGAAAGGAAGTGGTTTTCCTTGAAGGCATTAACAGCTTCTAAATTATCTGATTGATCATTGTGGATACAGCCAAAATTGACTCACCTAGGTCACAGATAGATCTTTTTGCCTAGAATGATTGAATTAAATTTGCATTGATATTTCCCACTATTAAAAAGATGCTATAAATGTGAAAAAAGTGAAGTGAAATTCAGTCAGTCATGTCTGACTCTTTGCAACCCCATGGACTGTAGCCTGCCAGGCTCCTCTATGCTTTGAATTTTCCAGGCAAGAATATTAGAATGGGTAGCCATTTCCTTCTCCAGGGGATCTTCCCAACCCATGGATCAAACCTGGGTCTCCTGCATTGCAGGCAGATTCTTTACCATCTGAGCCACCAAGGAAACCCCAAAACCTCACAAAGTACTATTGAAAATAATGTCTTATACCAATATTACTAAAATGGACTGAACTTGACAACATGTATAATCATAGGTGGTCAGCGACTATTTGTCAAATATAAATGTATTTTCATAAGTTTTATATTTTCTCCTATATCCATAATTGCAAACTCATTTTAAACTGTAGATATCTCTTTGCATTTGTTTCCATCATACTTCTTTGGCAGCATATTTTCAGTATGATTAATAAATATAGCTATTTAAAAATTCTTTTCAACAAATAATTTTAGCACACATTTCAGAACAACAAATGGCTATATAAATAAAAAAAATTAGTAGTAACTACAAAAAAAAGCATCTTTACCTGAATGTTTTCTAATTTAAAAAACTCAAATGTCAGAGTTAAATGTTTGTATATTCCTCATTTGCCACACTATTATTAAATTTTGTTTAGATTTAATCCTAATAAAATTTAACTTCTGATTACAAGTTTTGACATGAGTTATTTATTCATGAGAACTTACATGTGTAAGTTGTGGGAATTTTTGTAGTAAATTTAGAAAGAATTGACTGCAATTCAGTTGTATTACATTATCATTACTCTTACTGACAATTTAGAAAGTAATATTTTGAAAATGAAATAACAATTGTGTAATATTTTTGACAATAGTAAAATTATTATTTATGAATTGAATTTGCTCAAAAGTGTACCTCAAAGTTAAGAATTAAATTTTCAATACAGCCTTTAAAGTAATAATAAAGAATTCATTTTAAAAGAAAATAAAAATATTCTGATAATTGTGAATCAACTTTTTTATTATGGCAGTGTGTTCAGTTCGCTTCAGTTCAGTTCAGTTGCTCAATCATGTCCGACTCTTTGTGACCCCATGAATCGCAGCATGCCAGGCCTCTCTGTCCATCACTAACTCCCGGAGTTCACTCAGACTCAACGTCCATCGAGTCAGTAATGCCATCCAGCCATCTCATCCTCTGTCGTCCCCTTCTCCTCCTGCCCCCAATCCCTCCCAGCATCAGAGTCTTTTCCAATGAGTCAACTCTTCTCATGAGGTGGCCAAAGTACTGGATTTTTGGCTTTAGCATATAATAAAGGTTTTTTGTTAGATTATATGCCATTTTATTTATGATTTTTTTTCAATTTCAAATTAAGAAATGGTGTAGAAATGGTATAGAGCAGCAATCATTAACACTTTTTTTTAAATTATTTTTTAACTTTACAATATTGTATTGGTTTTGCCATATATCAATATGAATCTGCCTGAAAGAAAAACACCAATACAGTATACTAATGCATATATATGGAATTTAGAAAGATGGTAACAATAAAGATATTTTGATTTTTCTAATCATATAGAAATTTTAGTATTCTAATTAGTACTAATAGTATTATATGTAGAAGACAGTAAAGTGATATTTCTGCTATAATTAATTTGCTCTGAATACTAAAAGTCAATAGTACATACTATTCTGCTAGAGTGGCTTATTCCTGATAGATAAAATAACTCAGTTACACATGTTAATTTTAAATAAATTTTGAATGAAGTCACAGTTCTCCAGCTTTAAATGAAGCTATCTAAGATTTTTTTAAGAATAATTTTTGATTTGTACAAGCTATATATAGGTCAACTTCCCCTATAGCTCAGTCAGTAAAGAATCTACCTGCAATGCAGTAGACCTGAGTTCAATTCCTGGGTCAGGAAGATATCATGGAGAGGGATATGGCAACCCACTCCAGTATGTTTGCCTGGGAAATTCCATGGACAGAGGAGCCTGGCAGGCTACCGTCCATAGGGTCACAAAAATTGGACACAACTTAGCGACTAAATCACCACCATACATAGGTCACTTATTTTATTACATGTCCACAAATTGAATTCATCTGTGTAACAAGTTCCTAGACGGAAAAGCAGAAAATCACCATCCCTAAAGCACCCACCCATCACGCTTTCTTCCAAAATTATCCATAGTGCTTACCCTGTAAAGAATAACTACTATTTTCATTTCTAACACTGGATGATCATTTTAAATCACCTCCTGAGATCTAATTTATCTTCTAATGGAAAATATTGCTTTTAAAATATGTTTACACCTGTGCTTACAATTAAATGTCATTTTTCATTGAATAGGTCCTCAGTGGTATCCTTCTCGAGTAGGCCTGCAGCTAGAACGTGGTAAGAAATAATTTCACTCATCTACTTATTTAATTTAGAATCCCTTTTCTGTCATCAAGGCAATATTTATTTATCACTTACCAAATGGCAGGTATTATAATAAATACTTTAAATATATTGTTTTATTTGAGCCTCCTCAAAAGCTAGTGTTTCACGTTTATGAGAGGAATTTTAGTTTTACACAAATAAATTTCATACATTCACTGTCATTGTGTATTGAAGGCAGGATCTGAACTAACATCTGTCTCAAAAGCTTTTATTGCTATATCCACTCAGTCTACTGCCTCCTAATATAGTCTCAGGGATACAGCTCAGTTCTCTTTCCCTTTTTTTCTTGTTCAAAAGCAGAATAAGGGAGGTAAGGAGAAACAGAATAAACAAATTATATGGAGAAATATTGTTTCCATTAATAAGCCTCAAGTGTTTCAAAATTTCAAACCTTATTTTCTGGTCATAAAATTTAAAAATTTTATGATAAAAATACACAAAAGTGAGTCCTGCTAAGAATCATTGTTATTGACATCACATCACTTGACCTTACATTTGAACTTGTTAAATAAAAGCTCTGGGTAGACTGGAAATTTCTGAGGAATATTCAGTTCAGGTTCATGATAATAAATCTACAGAGATATCTTTTAAGAAATTTCAATCTTTAAATTTTTCTACACAATCCTGACCTGCATTGTATTTTTCTGGTACTTTGCTAATATTCAGGCTATCATTTCTTAGATATCATATTCTCTTAAGGACAAATGATTTCTCTAAGATGTTTTGTTGTTTTCATTGCTATCTTAAATATTGCACCTTTTTCTGAGATGTCTATGTTGAAAACATGGGTATCCAGAATATTTTTTTAAATCACTGTTTCTTGAGGTTTCACATTTTTCAAAACTCAAGTGTTCAAGGCAAATTCTCATCCAGCTAGAGTTTTAAAGAGAAGAATCATTGTCTTGTTTCTTTTTGCTTCTATGGGGCCTTTCAACACATGGTTGATGAAATAACATAAAATGAAATAATGGTATTGTTTTCTGAACTTGATTCTTATATAAATTAAAAAAAAAAAAAAAAAAAACAGAATACCACAAGCATTAATGTCAGATGTAATTTCAATTTGAGGGACATTATAAGGGACTGGGGAATTTCTGTTACTGCAACCTATCTGGTGAATGTGACATTGTATTTCCCTTCACTCATATACCTGGTTGGATGTACCAGTGTGTGATGTGAAAAAAGTATAACCCTCCAAGTGCTTTTTTTTTTTTTTTTTTGAGTGTTTTATAAACAGCCCCATCAGGGACTACCTTTATTTTTTTTTTTATAAGACTGTGATGAAATATTTGAAAAAAAGACTCTATGAATTTAGTGATATAAGCAGGATATGGCACAAAGGTTATTTGGAATAACACAATTTAAAACCTATCTTTCTACTTGTGTTCAGAATCTTCTTTTGTAAAGTGAGCTAATAAAAAATCTAACTTATGGTTTGTGTGTGTGTATGTGTGATTTTTGCAGGTGGTGGCTAGTGTGTAAGTAAGATTATGTTTATAAAGTACTATAATGATATGTGCATGGCTAACACCTCATTAAACATAGTTGTAACTATTAATATTGAGGAAAAAGACAACACCAAAACAAAGCAAGGCATGAATATTACATATTTGCTGCCAGAGTATCTTTGCCAGAATGAGTGCACTATGAATAATTATATCATGTTATTTTAGAGTCTTTTACATTTTCTGTATACGAAGACTGCTAAAACACAAATAAAAGAACAAGCAATTTATTTTTATGGGAAAATATAGCCAACATTTTTTTGGCTTGGGTTTTCTGCTTAGCTGGGCTGGGCTTGGCCTTCCTTGGCTAGTTTCATTCAAACAGCTAAGGTGAGCTGGTGGATTGCTGAAGACTGGCCAGAATGTTCATGGCTGTAGCCACTCCTCTTTGCTCTATATGGTATCATGCTTCATCAGAAAGTCCTGGCCTTGGTGGAATCAGAAGTGCAAATAAATGAGCACAAGCTCTCAAGAATTCATGAAGCCCAGGCTTAGAACTGGCTTATGATCCCTTGTCCCACATTCTATTTGTCAGAGCAAGATACTAGGCTACACTATATTCAAGGGGTGGGGAAACCAACACCAACTCTTAATTGAAGGGACTAAAAGTCATATTGTGAGTGATGCTGACATGGTAATGGTGAATAATTGCAGCCATGGTTGCAATAAATCTGTCATACAAACTGGTAACTAAAATGTATTCTCTTGTTACTGTGATTAATATAATTTATAATGTCCTGGAAATACGGGGTCAAATTTCTAATTCTTAGAAACATTAAATTTGTTCAATAGAAGCTTTAAGTATATGTGGAATTGGTCCTTCTCTTCCCATCCCTGATTCCAACCATTCACATACCTTTTATACAATCTTCTAGGGTTAGAAGTATGCACCTCAGTGTTTGGCCCATTCTTGGGCAAAAACATCCCCAAAAGATATATTACTTGAGTAAATTTAGGCATAAAATGTAGGGGCCTTAAGAGGCCAAATTATGGTATAAATGGCATGGGCTCCATTAGGTGCATTCTCTTGGTCCCACATATTCCTCTCCCACTGGAAAAGGACATAGATATAGAATTCCAAGGAAAGGGATTCCTGGTTACTGTATCTAAGAGTGATATTATTAATGATATGTCTGGATTCTCTCACAGTGTTTCACCCAAATACTATATTGATTTTTCATATTTTAAAAGCAAAATACCAATATTCTCTTCTTTAATGTCAACAAAGGGGATACAACAGTGGGAAACTATGATGTCAATAGGTGCATGTTGGAAAGAAGTTTTCAGCAGTCCTTATCAATATTTCTTGTTGTTATGAGTGATTGTCACAATGACATTTGGATCAGCTGGATAATAAACCTTGAACCATGTTACATAAATGTGCAACAAATTACCACAAACTTAGCAGCTTAAAACAAAAATTATTTATTAGTTTAAAGATATAATATGGTTGGATTCTCTACTCAAAGTATTGCTGCCCGTAAGAAGCGAAATTTCATTTTGGATCAGACAAATGTGTCTGCTGCTGCTCAGAGAAGAAAAATGGGCCTCTTTGCAGGCTTCCAACGAAAAGCTGTTGTAGTTTGCCCAAAAGATGAAGACTATAAGCAAAGAATACAGAAGAAAGCAGAAGTAGAGGGAAAAGACCTACCACAACATGCAGTTCTCAAAATGAAAGGAAACTTTACTCTGCCAGAAGTAGCTGAGTGCTTTGATGAAATAACCTATGTTGAACTTCAGAAGGAAGAAGCCCAGAAATTTTTGGAGCAATACAAGGAAGAAAGCAAAAAGGCTCTTCCACCGGAGAAGAAACAGAACACAGGCTCAAAGAAGAGCAATAAAAATAAGAGTGGCAAGAACCAGTTTAACAGAGGTGGTGGCCATAGAGGACGTGGTGGATTCAGTATGCGTGGTGGAAATTTCAGAGGAGGAGCTCCTGGGAATCGAGGTGGATATAACAGGAGGGGTAGTATGCTGCAGAGAGGAGGCGGTGTTGGCGGCAGTGGTGGCATTGGCTATCAGTATCCTCGCGGCCCTGTCTTTCCCAGCCGCAGCGGCTACTCAAACAGAGGGAACTACAACAGAGGGGGAATGCCTAACAGAGGGAACTACAACCAGAACGTCAGAGGACGAGGAAACAATCGTGGCTACAAAAATCAATCTCAGGGCTACAACCAGTGGCAGCAGGGTCAATTCTGGGGTCAGAAGCCATGGAGTCAGCATTATCACCAAGGATATTACTGAATACTCAAATAAAACGAACTGATACATATTTCTCCAAAACCTTCACAAGAAGTCGACTGTTTTCTTTAGTAGGCTAACTTTTTAAACATTCCACAAGAGGAAGTGCCTGTGGGTTCCTCTTTTAGAAGCTTTGTGGGTTGATTTTTTTTTTTTCCTTTTCTTTTTTGTACATTTTTAATTGCAGTGTGTTTTTTTTGCATTTATTATTATTATTATTATTATTATTTTAATTTTTCTTAACTTTACAATATTGTATTACTTTTACTATACATCGAGATGGATCCGCCACCAGAATACACGTGCTCCCCATCCTGAACCCTCCTCCCTCCCCCCTCCCACACCATCCCTCCAGGTCATCCCAGTGCTCCAGTCCCAGGCATCTGTTATCGGGCATCGTACCTGGACTGACTCGTTCCAGATACGATATTATACATATTTCAATGCTATTCTCCCCAATCGTCCCACCCTCTCCCAGTCCCAGAGTCCAAAAGTCTGTTCTATACATCAGTGTCTCTTTTGCTGTCTCATAAGCAGGGTGATTGTTACCATCTTTCTAAATTCCATATATATGCGTTAGTATACTGTATTTGTGTTTTTCTTTCTGGCTTACTTCACTCTGTATAATAGGCTCCAGTTCCATCCACCTCATTAGAACTGATTCAAATGTATTCTTTTTAATGGCTGAGTAATACTCCATCGTGTATATGTACCACAGCTTGCTTATCCATTCATCTGTGGATGGGCATCTAGGTTGCTTCCACGTCCTGGCTATTGTAAACAGTGCTGCTATGAACATTGGGGTACACGTGCCTCTTTCAAGCTGGTTCTTTGAAAGGGTAAATAAAATTGACAAACCAGTAGCCAGACTCATCAAGAAACAAAGGGAGAAGAATCAAATCAATAAAATTAGAAAAGAAAATGGAGAGATCACAACAGACAGCACAGAAATACAAAGGATCATAAGAGACTACTATCAGCAATTATATGGCAATAAAATGGACAATATGGAAGAAATGGACAAATTCTTAGAAAAGTACAACTTTCCAAAACTGGATCAGGAAGAAATAGAAAATCTTAACAGACCCATCACAAGCACGGAAATTGAAACTGTAATAAGAAATCTCCCAGCAAACAAAAGCCCAGGCCCAGACGGCTTCACAGCTGAATTCTACCAAAAATTTAGAGAAGAGCTAACACCTATCCTACTCAAACTGTTCCAGAAAATTGCAGAGGAAGGCAAACTTCCAAACTCATTCTATGAGGCCACCATCACCCTAATTCCAAAACCTGACAAAGATCCCACAAAAAAAGAAAACTACAGACCAATATCACTGATGAACATAGACGCAAAAATCCTTAACAAAATTCTAGCAATCAGAATCCAACAACACATTAAAAAGATCATACACCATGACCAAGTGGGCTTTATCCCAGGGATGCAAGGATTCTTCAATATCCGCAAATCAATCAACGTAATACACCACATTAACAAACTGAAGAATAAAAACCATATGATTATCTCAATAGGTGCAGAGAAAGCCTTTGACAAAGTTCAACATCCATTTATGATAAAAACTCTCCAGAAAGCAGGAATAGAAGGAACATACCTCAACATAATAAAAGCTATATACGACAAACCCACAGCAAACATTATCCTCAATGGTGAAAAACTGAAAGCATTTCCTCTAAAGTCAGGAACAAGACAAGGATGCCCACTTTCACCATTATTATTCAACATTGTTCTGGAAGTTTTGGCCACAGCAATCAGAGCAGAAAAAGAAATAAAAGGAATCCAAATTGGAGAAGAAGAAGTAAAACTCTCACTGTTTGCAGATGACATGATCCTCTACGTAGAAAACCCTAAAGATTCCACCAGAAAATTACTAGAACTAATCAATGAATACAGTAAAGTTGCAGGATATAAAATTAACACACAGAAATCCCTTGCATTCCTGTGCACTAATAACGAGAAAATAGAAAGAGAAATTAATTGCAGTTTTAAAGTGAATCATAAGAGAACCTCAGCATTGTGCACGATAAGAGAATGTGTCAATATTTCAGGGTTCTACATTTTACCTGTAAAATGTGACTTTTTTTTACCACAACAAAAGTAAAATGTTGCTTTGTAAAAAAAAAAAAAAAAAATTAAAAAAAAGTACCCAAGATTAGAATAGGGTATCAGCTACACTGAATTCTCATCTAGACTTCTGAGAAAATCTACTTCCACCTTCAGTCTTGTAGGCAGAATCCACCTTTTAGCTTTTATGACAGAGATCCCTATTTCCTTGATGGTTATCAGTTCCTAGAGGTCACTTTATTATTTGCCATGTAGCCCTCTCCATTTTTAAACCAACAATAGTATAGTGACTCTTCCCAGTATATTGAATCTTGGTATCCCTATTTCTGACTCCATTCAGATTTATTAACTCTGGCCCACCAAGATGACCTATTTTGAAGCCATATATCATAACCTAGGCAAGGAAGTCATAGCTTACTATATTCATGTTGCATTTATCAAAATTAATATATAACAATTGCCTATTTTTATCTTATACAAAATACCTATAAGCATAATTATAAATCTAATTATTATATTTTGAAAATCACCTGATGGTCAAAATTTAATATATTACTCTTTCTTTAAATAATAAAGAATGAAAGGAAATTTGTACATGAGTAGAGTTAATATAATTCATAAATAGTTTAGCATAAAGTATAATACAAATAAAAACAATAACATTAATATCATTGTACTTGTGAGATGCATCTATGCTGGTATACATAGTTCTAATCTACTCATTTTTATTTCTGTATAATATACTTTTGTTTGAATAAAACAGATTATATTTATTCACATCTTTTTTATGAATACTTGAGATTTTTACAATGTTTTGCTACTACAAACAATACTGAAAAAGCCATCTTTGTACATATCTTTCAGTACACAATGGCAAACTTATCTAGTGTTCATTTTTAAGAGCAGAACATTTCACACACTTTCCATCATCACTTCTGTTTCCTTCTATTTCATGAGAAACTTCTTCTCAATAATCTTTGCTGTATGTTTGTCTTCTGACTTCAAAAGCCTGGAGTGCTAGGAAACTCAGTCTCAGTTTGTATTCCTTCATTTCAAACTGCGTGCATAAATAATCCCACCATGCCCCATGGCTTTAACTGTTAATGACTTTGAAAATATCTTCAGACACAGCCACCCAACTGCCTACTCAACAGCTCCCAATTGCAGGCCTAATAGATATCTCACACTAAATGCACCCTAACTGAAATTTTTTTTTTTTTTTTGTATACTCCTGTTTGTGTTTATATATAAACACAAATATATATATATATAATATTTTATTGGTTTTGCCATACATCAACATGAATCCGCCACGGGTGTACATGTGTTCACCATCCTGAACCCCCCTCCCACCTTCCTCCCCGTACCATCCCTCTGGATCATCCCAGTGCAGATCTGCTCTTTTCTCACACTTTTTTTCAGTTAATGATATTACAATGCAATTAAGTGCTCAGGACAAAAACCTACCTCGACCTGAATCCCACAGGTTAAACTTGGTCTAAGATTAAACTTTTTGGGGTTGATGAATTTTTAACCTCTCTACCAGTGCCATCTTAGTCCAAATAATCCTCATACCCTGGTTGGTGAATTTTGACTTTCTCCTAAGTAATCTAGCTTCCTTTTCTTCCCAGTTACCATACAACAACCATAATGATCTTTTTTTAAATTTTTTTTATTATTACTATTTTTTTTTTTTTTACTTTATAATATTGCATTGGTTTTGCCATACATCAACATAATGGTCTTTTTGAAAGGTGAATCAAGCCCATCCCCAGGTGCTTTGCGATAACTTTTAAAATCCTACTCCATCTAATTCATCTTACAGTAAAATCAATTATAGAACAGTTGATATGTATGTCTACTGACATAGAAAATTATATTTCAAAATATACTTTATCATATCTGATTATGATATTATTTAAAATTACATTTTTCTCAGAACACAATAGTAGCTAGTGGTAATCTGTACTTTGTTTAAATAGCATTAGAAAACCATTGTGTATTTGAAAATTTGCCAGATATATTTTATAAAATTGGTTTAATCATATGCTATCTTTAAAGATTTACTATCAATTGCAATTTCTATATAAAATTTATCCTTAGCTTTCACTGGTTTCACATTAAAAATATTTATCATTTGTTTGCCTCAAAGTTGTATTAAAATATTATTTCCTTATTGTTAAAGGTGGGCCCTTTCTGAAGGACAACTTAACCATTCAAAGTGTTGCAGCTTCCTCCATTGTCACACTCTATTTTACAGACCTAGGTCAACAAGTCAGTTGGACTACAGTAAGTATCAATTTGAAATGCAATATAGATGTCCCACATTTTGATGTGAATGTTTTGTTGAGAGAGGATATTTTCTTTCAAATAAATTCATAGTGAAACAAAATATTGAACTAAAAGTATTTTAAATTCTCCATTCTTACTATGATCAGTGGCCAAATTTCCATTCAAGAACTGGAGAAATGGGGGGGAAATGGTTGAAAGAAGAAATAATTATTTTCTAAATGTCAATCTATCTCATGACTGTTGGCCTCATTTCTATTTTCCCTGTGTCTTGTCAGTTACTTGGTATTTCTTCATCTGCTTCTAGGAGCCTCAGTATAATGAAGACAAATTTTCATTGGAAAGAAGGGAGATAGAATATTCAATAAAAAAAAAAAAAAAATGTCCCAAGACAGAGGAGAGGACATTTTAAAAACTGAGAGTGATGAAATAAGACTGAATTGTAGGGGTTGGCGTGTTTTTTCAACTTTCTTGAAGGAGGTATTTTCAAAGTGGTGGCAACTGAATTCAATAGAATTAGAAGAATGAAGACTATATTAAAAAACAGGAGAAGTAAGAAACAGAAAATACTTGATACTACTTCACAAGTACTGAAGGATTCATGAATAATGAATAGATAGATGGGATATCTTCAGTAGCAAGAAGCTATGTGGTATTTAGTGACAGGAAGTGAAGGAATTAATCTGATGAGTAACTTTGACACTAATGTACAAAAATTAGTACAATCATTCATTTTTCAATTAAATTTAATCTATTTTCTTTATATTATTGAGACTCTTAATATTTTTCTGGTTACATTCAATTTCATATTTGTGATGTGATTTTTTAATATTTTCTATTCTAACTGGCTTGTGAGTTTTCCATGTATAAACAATCAATTTTTAAAAATTATTAAAGACACAGGATAATTTATACATTGTTATTTAACTCTCATAATGAGAAATTCAAGTTTACATTCATTAATCAAAATGTCACATGCTTTAATATTCCACCAAATTTTCCTGTATTATCTTCTTGCATTTAGATAATTACATTTAGTGTGCTTAGCTAAATGGTTGCTCTAGTTTCCAAGATTTATTGAGCCTTTGAGTGTTAATTTAAAAAAATAAACAAAACTAAGTTAATAAATGACTCATTGGAAAAGACTCTGATGTTGGGAAAGATTGAGGGCAGGAGGAGAAGGGGACAACAGAGGATGAGATGGCTGGATGGCATCACCAACTTGATGTTGGTGATGGAAAGAGAAGCCTGGCATGCTGCAGTCCGTGGGGTTGAAAAGAGTCACACATGACTGAATGACTGAACTGAACTGAAGTTTAGAGTATTCTGAATCTTTGTGGAGTATATCATAATGTTTACCAAAAAGCTCTAATGGTTTAGAGTTTAAAAGTTATATCTACAGACCCTTGCTAAAAGAGTTTTTAGATAAGCAGATTTTGATCTTCAAAGGTTAAAATATTCAAAAAATCTTTGTCCACATTTATGATGAAAAAGGAATTCTATCTACAGAAACTGTGTTGGAGTGAGTGGCAATAACTGTGATTCATAATAAATTTCAGCTGCATCATTGGGATAAGCACTGAGGAAAAAAAAAGCTAAGGTAGAATTCTGTGACAATTGTGCTAGAAAATTATAGCTTATCTGAGAGGAAAGTCATTTAGGTAACAATGAGAACTACGAAAATAGGCTGGATATTTTTAAATCAACCCTATGGTTCACACTTTTTTGCTCCAAATGAGTCAGTTATATTAAATGCTAAAAATATACACATTACATTGCAATCACACAACCACTTTATATCAACTAAATTGCACAATAAAAGCAATATTTTACCACAATTAACATTCTTACACATTTATAAAATATTAAAATTCACTCCTATAATAAAAGCATTATTATGTTTTCATTTTTGTGAGAAACAATCTCTTTAATTTAGCAAGGTCAAAATTAGTAATTTAATAATATTTTTCAAGAGGCAAGAGTTTGCTGCAGAATGCTGAGAAAATTCTTGTCTTGTGGAACTTAGGATAAATTGGAAGACTTAGGATAATGTTATGCTGCTGCTAAGTCACTTCAGTCATGTCTGACTCTGTGCGACCCCCATATATGGCAGCTCACCAGTCTCCCTCGTCCCTAGGATTCTCCAGGCAAGAACACTGGAGTGGGTTACCATTTCCTTCTCCAATGCATGAAAGTGAAAAGTGAAAGTGAAGTCGCTCAGTCGTGTCCTACTCTTAGTGGCTCCATGGACTACAGCCTACCAGGCTCCTCTGTCCATGTGATGTTCCAGGCAAGAGTACTGGAGTGGGGTAATGTAATAAATTAATATAATTATAATAAAATAATTCCCATCATACAAATCCTATTAACTAAAGATCACATTCCGTTTTCATCATTTTTATCTTCATTAATGTGTCTATACATGCTATGGTAGTCACTCTGTTGTGTCCGATCCTATGGACTGTAGCCTGCCAGACTCTTCTGTCCATCGGGATTCTCCAGCCAAGAATACTGGAGTGGGTTGCTATGCCCTCCTCCAGGGGATCTTCCCAACCCAGGGATCAAACCCAGGTCTCCTGTATTGCAGACAGATTTTTTTACTATCTGAGCCACAAGGGAAGCATGTGTATGTATCAGATCACATCAGATCAGATCAGTCGCTCAGTCGTGTCCAATTCTTTGCAATCTCATGAATCTCAGCACGCTAGGCCTCCCTATCCATCACCAACTCCCGGAGGTCACTCAAACTCATGTTCGTCGAGTCAGTGATGCCATCCAGCCATCTCATCCTCTGTCGTCCCCTTCTCTTGCCCTCAATCCTTCCCAGCATCAGAGTCTTCTCCAATGAGTCAACTCTTCCCATTAGGTGGCCAAAGGACTGGAGTTTCAGCTTTAGCATCATTCCTTCCAAAGAAATCCCAGGGCTGATCCCCTTCAGAATGGACCAGTTGGATCTCCTTGTAGTCCAGGGGACCCTCAAGAGTTTTCTCCAACACCACAGTTCAAAAGCATCAATTCTTTGGTACTCAGCCTTCTTCACAGTCCAGCTCTCACATCCATACATGACCACAGGAAAAACCATAGCCTTGACAAGGTGAACCTTTGTTGGCAATGTAATGTCCCATAGTACTATGCAAATTATGAATTTCCCTCATAGCTCAGTTGGTTAAGAATCTACCTGCAATGCAAGAGACCTGGGTTTGATACCTGGGTAGGGAGACTCCCTGGAGAAGGAAATGTCAACCCATTCCAGGATTCTTGCCTGGAGAATCCCAAGGACAGAGGAGGAGCCTGGCAGGCTACAGTCCATGGGGGTCGCAAGAATCGGACATGACTTAGCTACTAAACTACTACTACTATGCAAATTAGTTCTTGCATAGATTCATGTATCTACCAAATTCAGATATAGAATTGCCAATCCTTCAAAAGGAACTCCCTCATCTTACTCCTCTGTATTTACACAGAGAAATCTATTCTGGGGCAACCACTGATCTGTTTTTCATCTCTATATTATTGCCATGTAGTGATTGCTATATCAGAGATCAGATCAGATCAGTCGCTCAGTCGTGTCCGACTCTTTGCGACCCCATGAACTGCAGCACGCCAGGCCTCCCTGTCCATCACCAGCTCCCGGAGGTCACTCAGACTCGCATCCATCGAGTCAGTGATGCCATCCAGCCATCTCATTCTTTGTCGTCCCCTTCTCCTCCTGCCCCCAATCCCTCCCAGCATCAGAGTCTTCTCCAATGAGTCAGCTCTTCGCATGAGGTGGCCAAAATATTGGAGTTTCAGCTTTAGCATCATTACTTCTAAAGAAATTCCAGGATTGATCTCCTTCAGAATGGACTGGTTGGATCTTCTTGCAGTCCAAGGGACTCTCAAGAGTCTTCTCCAACACCACAGTTCAAAAGCATCAATTCTTCGGCGCTCATCCTTCTTCACAGTCCAGCTCTCACATCCATACATGACCACAGTAAAGACCATAGCCTTGACTAGGCGAACCTTTGTTGGCAAAGTAATGTCTCTGCTTTTGAATATGCTATCTAGGTTGGTCATAACTTTGCTTCCAAGGAGTAAGCGTCTTTTAATTTCTTGGCTGCAGTCACCATCTGCAGTGATTTTGGAGCCCAGAAAAACAAAGTCTGACACTGTTTCCACTGTTTCCCCATCTATTTCCCATGCAGTGTTGGGACCAGATGCCATGATCTTCGTTTTCTGAATGTTGAGCTTTAAGCCAACCTTTTCACTCTCCACTTTCACTTTCATCAAGAGGCTTTTTAGCCCCTCTTCACTTTCTGTCATAAGAGTGGTGTCATCTGCATATCTGAGGTTATTGATATTTCTCCCGGCAATCTTGATTCCAACTTGTGTTTCTTCCAGTCCAGCATTTTTCATGATTTCTCACACGCTAGTAAAGTAATGCTCAAAATTCTCCAAGCCAGGCTTCAGCCATATGTGAATCGTGAACTTCCTGATGTTCAAGCTGGTTTTAGAAAAGGCAGAGGAACCAGAGATCAAATTGCCAACATCCGCTGGATCATGGAAAAAGCAAGAGAGTTCCAGAAAAACATCTATTTCTGCTTTATTGACTATGCCAAAGCCTTTGACTGTGTTGATCACAATAAACTATGGAAAATTCTGAAAGAGATGGGAATACCAGACTACCTGTTCTGCCTCTTAAGAAATCTGTATGCAGGTCAGGAAGCAACAGTTAGAACTGGTCATGGAACAACAGACTGATTCCAAATAGGAAAAGGAGTACGTCAAGGCTGCATATTGTCACCATGTTTATTTAACTTATATGCAGAGTACATCATGAGAAATGCTGGACTGGAAGAAACACAAGTTGGAATCAAGATTGCCAGGAGAAATATCAATAACCTCAGATTGCTATATAAACAGAATCAAATAATTTTTGAAACTGATGTTTATTTTTCTCTTAGTATAGTGACTCTTTGATCCATCTTGGTTATTGCATGTATATAAATACTTATGCTTATTTTTATTGGTGAGTAGTACTTGGTTATATATATGTAATAGGTTTTGTTTATTCACCCACTGAAAGACATTTGAATGGTATTCAGTATTTTTTGTTACAAATAAAGCAACAACCTACCTGTGTGTTGGTGTTTATATGAACATAGGTTTTTAATTTTCTGCAATCACTGTTGAGTTGTAAGCTTACTTTTAATATTATACATATCTACATACAAGTCTTTTGTCTGATGCGTGGTTTGCAAATATTTTCTCTCAGTTTTAGCTTCTATTCATCATTTTAACAGGATTTTTCTTGCTGTACAAAAAGTTTTCAATTTTAATGCAGCGTAATTTATTAATATTTTCTTTAAAGGATCTTGTCTTCACTTTCATATGTAAGAAATATTTGCCTAGCTCTAGGCCTAGGAGTTCTTCTTCTGAGTTTTTCTAATCATTTAACACTTTTATATTTTACATTTTAATCATAGTATTTTTATTGTAAATAATTATCTATTTTTAATCACCAGGCCTAATGTTTTCTTTTAATTTGTCTCACATATCTTATAATCCATTTCTGGTTTCTTTTTTCTTGTCCCATTTGGATTAATTGCCATACTATTAGCTTCTCTGGTATTTTGGTGGTTGTTGTTCAGTTGCTAAGTCATGTCTGACTCTTTGCAACCTCATGAACTGTAGCACAACAGGTTTCCTTGTCCTTCACTATCTCGTTGAGTAGGTTCAAATTCATGTTCATTGAGTCAGTGATGCCACCCAACCATCTGATCCCATGTTGCCCATTTATCCTCTTGTCCTCAATCTTTCCCATCATCAGGGTCTTTTCCAATGAGTCGGCTCTTTGCATAAAGTGCCCAAAGTATTGAAGCTTCAACCTCAGTCCTTCCAGTGAATATTCAGGACTGATTTCCTTTAGAACTGATTGGCTTGATATCCTTGCTGTCCAAGGGACTCCTGAGAGGCTTCTCCAGCACAACAGTTTGAAAGCATCAATTCTTTGGCACTCACCCTTCTTTATGGTCCATCTCTCATATCCCTACAAGACTACTAGAAAAACCATTGCTTTGATTATATGGACCTTTGTCAGTAAAGTGATGTCTCTGCTTTCTAATACACTGTCTAGTTTGGTCATAGCTTTTCTTCCAAGGAGAAAGTGTCTATTAATTTTGTGGCTGCAGTCACTGTCCACAGTTATTTTGGAGACCAAGAAAATGAAATCTGACACTGTTTCCACTCTTTCCCCGTCTATTTGCCATGAAGTGATGTGACCAGATGGCATGATCCTTGTTTTTTAAATTCCGAGTTTTAAGCTTTTCCATACCGTTCATGCGGTTCTCGAGGCAAGAATACCGAAATGGTTTGCCATTCCTTTCTCCAGTGGACCACCTTTTGTCAGAACTCTCCACCATGACCTGTCCATCTTGGATGGCCCTATGTGGCATGGCTCATGGTTTCATTGGGTTAGACAAGGCTGTGGTCCATGTGATCAGTGTGATTAGTTTTCTGTGATTGTGGTGTTCATTCTGTCTGCCCTCTGATGGATAAGAGGCTTATAAAAACTTCCTAATGGGAGAGACTGACTGTGGGGGAAGCTAGGTCTTGTTCTTGATTGATACTTTTGAACTGTGGTGTTGGTGAAGACTAGCGAGAGTCCCTTGGACTGTCAGGAGATCAAATCAGTCAATCCTAAAGGAAATTAGTCCTGAATATTCATTGGAAGGACTGATGCTGGAGCTGAAACTCCAATCCTTTGGCCACCTGATCTGAAGAACTGACTCATTAGAAAAGACCCTGATTCTGGGAAAGACTGAAGGTAGGAGAAGAAGGGGATGACAGAGGATGATATTGTTGGATGGCATCACCGACTAGATGGACAAGAGTTTGAGCAAGCTCCAGGAGTTGGTGATGGACAAGGAAGCCTGTCATGTTACAGTCTATGGGGTCACAAGAGTCAGACATGACTGGGCAACTGAACTGACTGACTGAGTTTTAGGCCAACTTTTTTTTCCCTCTCCTCTTTCAGCTTCAAGAGGCTCTTTAGTTTCTCTTCACTTTCTGCCATTAGAGTGGTATCATCTGCATATGTGAGGCTGTTGATATTTCTCCTGGCAAACTTGATTACAACTTGTGAATATACCCAGCATTTCCTATGATGTACTTTGTATATATGTTAAATAATCAGGGTGTGGATATATAGTCTTGATGTACTCCTTACCCAGTTTTGAACAAGTCCATTGTTCCATGTCCAGTACTAACTGTTCCTTCTTGTCCTGCATACAGGCTTCTCAGGAGGCAGGTAGGTGGTCTGGCATTCCCATCTCTTTAAGAATATTCCACAGTTTGTTGTGATCCACACAGTCAAAGACTTTAGCATAGTCAATGAAACAGAATTAGATGTAGCTATATCCTATGTTTCAATAACTCTAATGATTACCCAAGAGATTACACTGCACATTTAAACTATTGAATACTAATAAAATTGTTTGTTTGTTAATGTGAAGATAATGCATTAATAGTTGAATGAGTTTTATTTGAGGTATTTGATCTCCTTCTGAGTTTTCTATTGTGGATTATTTTAATTCTTTATAAATTTTAAAGCAAAAATATACTACTATAATTTCATATGGTCAATCTTTATTTAAATTTATTTTTTTTACTGTAATTTAGTTTTACCTTCTAATACTGTGGTTACATCTGGTATCATTATCCTTTCTGACAAACACTTTAATATTGTATTATCATTCTGTTTTTGATAAGTTCTCCCAATTATTGTTCATATTAAAATGTATTCATGTAGTTTATATTCTTGGAGAATATTTTTTTTTCAGAAAAAAAAATACACATTGGCAGCTGTTTCTGTCTTTATTTAAAAACACTATTAGTTTGATTTCCGACTCCCATTATTTCTGTTGAAAAGTCTACTGTACTCCTTAAAGTCTTTCCCTGGTTTATTCAGAATTTTTATTTTATTTGATTATGGTGCACATAGTTATGATTGTGATTTTATTTATCCTGTTTTGAGTTTATTGTATTATCTGAGTTCCTGGTTTGATAGCTATATCTAATCTGTCAAAATTACATAATCTCTTCATCTTTTGATTCTCCATTATTCTCTTTGTATTCTCCTTTTGGGACTCACATTACATTTTCATAATTTTCTTTCCAAAGTTTTCAAATATCACTAAAATTTCTAACTTTTATTTTTCTTTGAACATTAAAAGATTGTTTTCTAAAAGTATGTGCTTGATAATTCTGTTATGTGAACCTTTAGTTCACACATTTTCAATGCCTGCTGCTGCTTTTGGTTATGGTCATGATATCTTCACTCCTTGTATAACTGCATATTTTGGACATTGCAGAAAAAATATATTAATAAATTTAAAGATTACTTGAAGAAGCCTCAGATGATTTTACCTTTTAAAAATAATTTATCATTCTGCAGATGGACTAATGGCACTACTGAGTACGGGTCATCTCATTCCAATCCATGATTGAAATGACTTCAGGCTGAGTATCATATGTACATATGAAGTAGCTATGAAGACAGATCTGTTTCATCCTCACTCCTAAGTTTTAACTGTTCTACTTTCCAACACAAATTCTGGAGTTTTTATAGCTGCCTTAGTCTTTGAAAGACAACAAGCAGTGATTTTGGTGGTTCCAGTCTTAAGCACCCTCAAAAGATTGATTTTTACATCAGGCTTTTACCAAATTTCCTACCCCAGGTTAATTACTTCTCTGGAGACTCTTATAAAACATTTTGATCTTCTAATTCTTCAAAGACTCAGTAACTCTTTGGAGCCTGAAAAATATTTTGATTAATTTTTCTTGGTGATCTCATTATGAAGGTTTGTTTGTATAACATGAGTATAGAATTATCCATTATATGTTATTCATATAACAGTTAACTTTTCTTGGGAAAAAAAAAATAAACCTTCTAGTATCACATTAACTTCAATAGTACTCATGGAGTACAAAGCAATATTACTATTGGGAAATTTTCTCATAATTTTAGTAGCTCTCCTATCTTTAGATAATTACTGTTGACACTACTTTATTTTTTTGCAGCAGGGCTTCTCTGGTGGCTCAGTGGTAAAGAATCCTCCTGCCAATGCAGGAGACATAGGTTCAGCCCTTGAGTAGGAAGTGGCAATGCTCTCCAGTGTTCCTGCCTGTAAAATTCTATGGACAGAGGAGTCTGGTAGGTTACAGTCTATGGGGTCTCAAAGGAGTCAGACATGACCTAGCAACTAAACAATTTTCAACAACTGCAATTGTTGTTGAAGCAATTCATTTTCCTTTTAATGGTCAATTGCAATTTTAGAGAACAAGTAAAGCCAAAGCATCCTAATAATCAGATCAGATCAGATAAGTCGCTCAGTCGTGTCCTACTCTTTGCGACCCCATGAACTGCAGCATGCCAGGCCTCCCTATCCATCACCAGCTCTCGGAGGTCACTCAGACTCACATCCATCGAGTCAGTGATGCCATCCAGCCATCTCATCCTTTGTCGTCCCCTTTTCCTCCTGCCCTCAATCCCTCCCAGCATCAGAGTCTTCTCCAATGAGTCAACTCTTTGCATAAGGTGGCCAAAATACTGGAGCTTCAGCTGTAGCATCATTCCTTCCAAAGAAGTCCCAGGGTTGATCTCCTTCAGAATGGACCGGTTGGATCTCCTTGCAGTCCAAGGGACTCTCAAGAGTCTTCTCCAACACCACAGTTCAAAAGCATCAATTCTTCGGCACTCAGCCTTCTTCACAGTCCAGCTCTCACATCCATACATGACCACAGTAAAGACCATAGCCTTGACTAGGCGAACCTTTGTTGGCAAAGTGATGTCTCTGCTTTTGAATATGCTATCTAGATTGGTCGTAACTTTCCTTCCAAGGAGTAAGCGTCTTTTAATTTCATGGCTGCAGTCACCATCTGAAGTTATTTTGGAGCCCAGAAAAATAATAATAGTCCTAATAATAATAGGACTAAAAAAATATTTTTTTAAAAAGAAGGATGAATGCATTAAATGAAATCTAAGCCCAAGGGTTTTAATCAATTTACAACAACTGCAGTTTAATAGAATTTATATGTTCTAAAACAGTTTATTGTCTTACTCCTTTTCAATTTAGAAATACAACAAGTTGAATATTCTAGAGAAGTTCTAAAAAATCCCAGTTTCATAGCTGGTCTAGTAGAAATGGTGAATTTTACATTAAAAGCAACACAGTTTTAAACAGAGAACTTTCTATAAAGGGGAAGCATGAAAATAATTTGATATTAGAAATAAATTGAATTTAAAAGTAGTATGTATCTTCAAAGTTAAAAAAAAATAAAGTGTACCTTCTTATTTTGAAAATAAAATCGCTAATAAATTTTGGATTAAAGTGACGTTTCTAGTCATTATAAATTCATCTGCATAAGCTGTATACCAATAAGTATATATAATTATAAATCTATTTTCTGATTACTTTCTAAGTTTACTCAAACATCCTTTCTATCTTCACCCAAATATACATTTTTCTTGATAGATGCATTGTCCAAAAGTTATATTTTTTATTACCCTCCAAGGCTTTTAAATCAGAATATACCCTTTATACTTTGGCATTCTTTTAATCCCAGTGTTTCAGAATGAACAATATTTTTGAAAAAATATTGGATCTCCTAGAACATATTACTGTAACATAGCAGGATCTCCAATTTTTTTAGGAGATGATGGAGATAAAATTGTAGTTTAATTTCCTCTGATCAAAAAAAAAACTTCTTATTTATGATAGTATATTTATCAATTTAATAAACAGTGATATTTGTTCATGTTAACTATTGTTTACAATGTTTTTCATGTCTGACATCTTACTATAGAATTGGCTCAAAATTGAATTGACTAGGTCAGAGACATTGAAATAAATATTTTAAAACAATCATTATTCTAATTATTCTAGAGTATTAACTAGATTCTATTATCAGACATTCTGAAGATATTTTTATTTATATATGAATAATAAGGAATGTTTTATGCCATAAATTAATACATTAAAAGTTTGCTTTAGTACTGAATTTATTGTATTTATAAACTTATTGCATTGTTCTTATCCTCATATAAAATATTTCTTTCCTTATGAGGTAATAAATACTGTTTAAAAATGTATAACAAGACAGTTACATATATAAATAGACATTTATACATGTGTATGTATATACATGTGAGTATATGTATGTGCCTATATATCATATACTGTAATCATGTAGCTCCACAAAATTGTCAACAGAGATAAAAGCATCAGTTCAGTTCAGTTCAGTCGCTCAGTCTGACTTTTTGTGACCCCATGAATCACAGCACACCAGACCTCCCTGTTCATCACCAACTCCCGGAGTTCACTGAGACTCATGTCCATCGAGTCAGTGATGCCATCAAGTCATCTCATCCTCTGTCGTCCCTTTCTCCTCCTGCCCCCAATCCCTCTCAGCATCAGAGTCTTTTCCAATGAGTCAACTCTTTGCATGAGGTGGCCAAAGTACTGGAGTTTCAGCTTTAGCATCATTCCTTCCAAAAAAATCCCAGGGCTAATCTCCTTCAGAATGGACTGGTTGGATCTCCTTGCAGTCCAAGGGACTCTCAAGAGTCTTCTCCAACACCACAGTTCAAAAGCATCAATTCTTCAGTGCTCAGCCTTCTTCACAGTCCAACTCTCACATCCATACATGACCACTTGAAAAACCATAGCCTTGACTAGACAGACCTTTGTTGGCAAAGTAATGTCTCTGCTTTTGAATATGCTATCTAGGTTGGTCATAACTTTCCTTCCAAGGAGTAAGTGTCTTTTAATTTCATGGCTGCAGTCACCATCTGCAGTGATTTTGGAGCCCCCAAAAATAAAGTCTGACACTGTTTCCACTGAAAAATCAATGTGCTTACTTGCATATTTGAGCAAAATATGTACGGCTTCAAAGTTTCCTTCCTTAGAAATGATGAAAATTGGCAAAGACAAAGCAAAATAGAAGTGGCAGTTAAATTTATAATTATCATATTTGTATCCTTTCTCTTCTCTGTTTTTCTCTTTGAAAACTCATAGGGAAATTATTTTCCCTTTTCTGACTGAAAATTTTAGAATGTGACTTTAACCTGGTTTTAGCATCAAGACAAAATCAAATGATGAACACTCACCAGATTCATAAAGCTATCAGAAAATCAGCCAGTTAATCTGTTTGAAATCATATGGTCTCATTTCCAATTATCTTTCCAAATCTTATGATTGTCTCTCTATAGATTGGATATCTCTCTCCACATACATGGTTGCCATACTTGTGGCAAGTTCCAAAAAAAGCTCCAAAATTCAGAAAGCAATCCTCTAAAACTACTCACTCAGACTCAGTAAAAATCTAAAATTTCCAGGAGAGAGAAGTAAATTATTTCAGTTTGAACAAGGGTCAAATTGATTTTTCTTGGTGTTTCAAATGGCAAAGAATCTGCATGCTACACGGGAGACCTGTGTTTGATCCCTGGGTCAGAAGGCTGTCCTGGAGAAGAGAATGACAACCCACTCCAGTATTCTAGCCTGGAGAATTCCATAGAAAGAGGATCCTGGTGGGCTGCAGTCCATGGAGTCTCAAAGAGTCAGATAGGACTGAGCGACTAACATTTTCACTTTCAAATTGATTGAATTCTAGATGACATGGCAGCAAAATGCTATTTCCCATTTCATTTAGTGACAGCGATGGTTAACATAGAAGATTAATTTAGTATGGGGCTGGAAAGACATGAGAAATACACTTATGTATTTGATTAAATGAAATTATTTAATGATAAATAAAATAATATGATTAAATAAAAATCCCTGTGTATTATTTATGAAGACATCATTATATTTATGTCTAATATTTTTATTTTACTATTTATAATTGTCCTTTACCTTAAATCTTGGCTAATTTTTATAAGGAAGATTTCCTGTTATTTGTGACAGAACTTGATCTAGTTGTTTTTAGAGAACAGATCCATTTCACCAGCTTATATAGCAGGGTAAGTCTGGGGACATGTTTATCATGGATCTGTGTTAGTCGCTCAGTTCAGTCATGCCCTATGCTTTGATAATCCAGGTGTTCTGTCATCCACTAGGCTCCTCTGTCCATGGGATTTTCCAGGCAAAATTACTAGAGTGGCTTGCCATTCCCCTCTCCAGGGGATCTTCCAGACCCAAAAATTGAACCCGGGTCTCCTGCATTGCAGGCAGATTCTTTACTGTCTGAGCCACCAGGGAAGCTATAAAATGTACTGTTTAATCTAAATAACTTTCTATTTTCAGGTATTTTTGGCTGAATACACAGGACCTCTGCTAATATATCTCCTCTTTTATTTGAGGATCCCATATATATATGACATGAAAGAGAGCTCTAGAAGATTATGTCACCCAGTGGTACAGTAAGTAATACATACGCATGGTGCATACAGATCAAGAAGTAGAAAAACTAATACACAGATATTATGTTAAAAAATATTGTAAACTCAATGAACATGGATTTACTTCTGGGAAATATATTTTTATAAATTTATAAAAAATACCTATTACTTAATATACTTAATAGTGTATATTAAGAGTATAAGTTTATAAAGTACCTATTAATATACTTAATAGAGTATATTAAGAGTATATAATAGAGAATATACCTCCACCTTAGAGTGGAGGTAAGTTCTGTTATGATCACAATCAACAAGCGAATGAAATGCTTAATGTTACAAAGTTTAGAGGTCGTATATAGGGCTCAGAATATAAATACTAAAAATATGGGCAAAATTTCATAGAAAATCAATAATAACTGAACTAATAAACTGGAAGAAAAAAAAAGGGTTTAAAATTTATGTTTAGTACATTAAAGGCCAAAATCAAATTTAACTCTTATATAAAACACACACAAAAACCAAGGACACTTATCAAAGATGAATATATGATTCTTTACATACTGTGGAAATAACCTCTTTCTCAGTGAAAGTGAAAGTTGCTCAGTCATGTCCAACTCTTTGTAATAGTCTGGAGTGGGTAGCCTTTCCCTTCTCCACGGGATCTTCCCAACCCAGGGATCAAATCCAGGTGTCTCATTGCAGGTGGATTCTTTACCTCTGTCCCCTATAGCAAATATCAAATTGTGGCAAAACAAATACAATATTGTGAAGTTAAAAAATAAAATAAAAATTAAAAACAGAAAGAATAATCATTCCAGATGCTACTTTGATATTTAGAGTTAGCAATTTATTTTTTTTGGAAAAGGAATTTGAGCAAATGTCTAAACTCTAAGTGAATTAAGAAGCAAAATTCAGATCATAGGGATGCTGTATGATAGAGAATAGCTTGACTCTTAGATGTCCCATATCAAATTAATCTTTCACTCACTCTTACTTTGGTACTACAGCCACAGTGCCCACCCTTCTTGTTCTGACACCTGCCATGCCCTTTCACACAAGGCATCTTACACATGCCATCCCTCCTCCTCCAACCTTTCTTCATGGCCTCTCACTTTCTTATCTCTTATTCAAACTTCACATAAAGCTCAATATTTCTTATCAATATTAACATTTCTGTTCCTTCCATGAGAAATATGTTACTAAAATATTTCCCTTATAAATTTTATTACTTTAAAATTATATATTTACATAGTCATTTGCATTTTTCACTCTATGAATTTAAGCTATATAATGAGTGTCTTTGAATATTCAACCTTTTCTGTTAATAATACATTACATGATTTAAAAAACACTCAATCGCAATGTTTTGAATGGAGGCATGAAACAATTACATACACATTTATTTTGCATTGGGCTTTTTAGAGTATGAAAAGAAAGGAACCTGAACTGGATGTGTGTTCTGAGATGGGCTTTTTAAAGACAGTTATGTTTAAATATTTTCTATATTTTCTGAAAGTATGTGAGATTGCCAGACTAGTAAATCTGAGAAATATTCATATGGAAATTATCTGTGGTACATAGAAGTTTGATGTTTTGTAGGAGCAGAGAGAAAGCATGTGAAGCATGTGCACAGGAGGCAAGGGAAGATTGGATCTCAGGGATCATGGTCAGATTAGTATAGGACAAGTTGTTCAAGTCTTTTGGTAACATGAAAGTCAGTCTTTCTTTTTCTTAAGTGAAGTGAAGTGAAGTGAAGTCGCTCAGTCGTGTCCGACTCTTAGCGACCCCACGGACTGGAGCCTACCAGGCTCCTCCGTCCATGGGATTTTCCAGGCAAAAGTACTGGGGTGGGGTGCCATTGCCTTCCCCGTATCTTAAGTGAAGATAATGCCCAAATCATTTAGAAAGAGTCTGGGGTGGAGAATTTATTGGAAAATGTAATTGCTCTCATTTTTTAGATCAGACATATAATAATAATATGCACCAGATATATATCACAGCATGGAGACAGGACCTTTTTCTTCTTTTACCCAGCAACATTCTCAAAGGAATTGACTAATAGTTGGTTGCTATTCTTAAACACAAACATGGCATTTTTGGTAACATCTCAGTGATAAATGCATCGGTGCACATTCTTCCTAAAGCACAAATATGTTAAGTTTATATGAAATCATTCATAGTAGATAGACACAAACTACTTTTGAAAGTTAAGTGTCTAGTAGAAGTCTATAAAATAATCCCAAGATCTCTAAGGCAATTCAGTTTTAGGACAGATGATGTCATTTCTCAAAGTTAAAAAGATAAAATTTCAAACCCCATATCCACCTGACATATAATCCAATGTTACTTCTTCTAAGTCACTTTGAATCATATTCCAGAGCATTTTCCTGCTAGGTTCTACTTCTTTTGTGATTCAACTGCCCCCAAATTCTTTGAATCTACTACAAAACTCTGTACACTAGGACTAAGGACAAATCTCCAGCATGATCTCTATACTCCTTAAGTAATGAAATGGTGGCCCATGGCTTGATGTAATGCAGATGTTCTTTATTCAGTCAATAGTATTTTAGAGAGCAGACACATACTCAAAACTGCCATGGTCCCTCCCAGCAGAGGGATCTAGTGATCTAGATGCACATATGCCTTATGTCCATCTACTTAAGGCTTTAACTGCAACATCAGGGATGAAAAAGTAGCCAGAGTAAACTCCTGTGCTCAGTATCCACAATTTGAATATCTGCCTTAAATACAAACACAAAACAAACAAACAAAACAGCTTTTGATATTTGGATACTTTGTCCTTGTTTAGGTCTCTGACCTTATGAACTCCCCACATTCAGATCATCCCTCATATCTCACACTCCATTTAAATATGCTCTAAAACCTTCTATTTGTTGCTTTTACTGAACTTCCCTCAATTCCTGACATTCTTACACTGTGCCTTCTGCAATTCAGTATCCAGTGTTAGCAAAATCTCTTACACTGACAACCTTTTATCTGAATATTGCCTTTATATTCTTCCTCTAAAGAAACCTGATGCAATGACTGCCTTGCAGCTTTATAAAGTTTCTTGTTAACAGTCCTCATATCTTGAAACTTAGTTGATAAAACATAAGAAATCTTCAAATATTACAACTGGAAAAAAGAAATGGATCCAAACCTACTTATGGATGTTCTATTAGTTTAGCACTGGAAAAAGACAGATTTTATGTTTGAATGGAAGTCAACTATAATTAGGGCTTCCCTGGTGGCTCAGCTGGCAAAGAATCCACCTGCAATGCAGGAGTCCGGGGTTCAATCCCTGGGTGTGAAGATCCCCTTGGAGAAGAGAATGGCTACCCACTCCAGTATTCTGGCCTGGAGAATTCCACAGACTGTATAGAATTCCATGGACTGTATAGTCCATGGGGTCTCAAATGAGTTGGACAGGGCTGAGTGACTTTCACTTTTTCAAACATGATTAAATATTCTTAAATGAAATCAAACTTGATGAGTTATCAATAATGTACAAAGTGGTGTATATCCAACTATTAAGCCCGTTTCTATCTGCTATGCTAATCTCTATGCCCTAATGGTATAATAAAAATTAAATAAGTGAACTAACTTAATCATATCTTAAACAAAAATTTCTCATTCAGTCCTGCTTCATTGTTTGGCAAAAGATAATTTTTCTGCTTTTTTACAAAACTACTTTTTAAACTTCATATAAGTTAAACTGCTGCTAAGTCGCTTCAGTCGTGTCCAACTCTGTGCGACCCCATAGACGGAAGCTCACCAGGCTCCCCCGTCTCTGGGATTCTCCAGGCAAGAATACCGGAGTGGGTTGCCATCTCCTTCTCCAATGCATGAAAGTGGAAAGTGAAAGTGAAGTCGCTCAGTCGTGTCCAACTCTTAGCGACCCCATGGACTGGAGCCTACCAGGATCCTCCGTCCATGGGATTTTCCAGGCAAAAGTACTGGGGTGGGGTGCCATTGCCTTCCCCGATAATCTTTGATAAATATTGATTTTCTTGAATAGCAATCATGTTCTTGAAATTTTACATGTTTATTCATAATAAAATAGGTGTATATTTTAATGGAAATATATTTTAAGTATAAACAAGGAAACATACATCTGTAAACTGTATTTGACATTCGCTTTTTAAATATTAATTATACAAATGACAAAAAGAGGTGATGGGTTAGAAAAGCAACAAAAACAAATGACAGAAAAAGACACAAAATATTGCAATATGTTAGGCAAGAAAACAAACTTAAAAAAAAAAAAAAAAAAAAAGCGTTGAATCCATAGGAAGTGAAATTCAAACTTTTTCAATCTGTGGTACTTATTAAAGGACAACCAGGCAATGAAAAGCTATTTTGAATATTATAACATGTCAAATGCATTTTAAGTAGGTTGTAAATTTTCTGCCTCAAATTTAAGCCATTTTCATATGATCACATTTATAACTACTTTATATATATATATTTCTTAATTTATTTTATTTTATTTTTTAACTTTACAATATTGTATTGGTTTTGCCATATATCAACATGAATCCGCCACAGGTATACACGTGTTCCCCATCTTGAACCCTCCTCTCTCCTCCCTCCCAGTACCATCCCTCTGGGTTGTCCCAGTGCACCAGCCCCAAAGCATCCAGTATCGTGCATCAAACCTGGACTGGCAACTCGTTTCATATATAATATTATACATGTTTCAATGCCATTCTCCCCAATCATTTTATATATATATATATATATATTCCTTGTAAAGATGTGAACATACTGTTTATGACTGGTATTATAAAATATCTTGAGTGTCATCAGAAGTAAATTTAAAGAAACTGTGTAACAGTACTTTTGTTATTAAATTTAGAAATTTTCTAGAATAAATAAAATAAAAATATGAAAACTAACTTTTGTATTTTAGTTATCAAAACCAGTATTTTCCTGATAAAGAGAAAGTTACAATATATTATTATAGATGAAGCTATTCACTAAACAAAAATAAACTCATAGATGTAGAAGACAAGTTTATAGTTACCAAAAGGGAAAGATGGGGAAAAGATGAATTGGGACACTGGGATTGAAGTGCACTACTAAATATAGCACAGACAATGAATAAAAACCTATTCTATAGCACAGGGTACTCAATACTCTGTAATAATCTATATGGGAATATAATTTTAAAAATAGTGGATATGTATAACTGATTCACTTTGTTGAAAGGCAGAAACTAACAACATTGTAAATTAACTATACCCCAATAAAATTAACTTTAAAAGATTTATATTCAAAAATAGAAAGGAAAGTAATAGCAAACTAAAAAACAATGAAAATATCTTATACATAAGGTGATCCAGATTTTTGGAACGGAATTTAATGGGTTTGTGTTTTATTTCCTTCTAGCTTGGCCTGCTTCTGTCATTGTATACACTATATCCGATACCTTTTGGAAACCTTATTTGTTCACAAGGTTTCTTCAGGACATACATCTTTGAAAAATTTGCTAAAGGTGGGCACTGATATGTTTTGTAATTTTAACTATTTTTGATAAATTTTATGTATAGGATCATCTGCATCATCATTTAATCATGCTTATTTCTCTCAAGCTTAAATTTTTCTGTTCCGGTGTATCAGCATATCTTAAACTGCTGAAATGCCATTTTGTGAGTGATCTGGTTCATCAGAGCTGCCCCCAACAAATAATATTACATAAAATATTTGCCATGACCTTAGGTTACAAGGTACTTTTAGGCACCTTTAATTTTGAAAATACTTAGCACTGAATTCAGACTAAGTACCACTTGAAGATGAAGAATCTGATACATAAACCCTCTAATATATATAAATTTGTATGACTAAAATGATGATGCTGTAGCCTCTATTTGTAGTTGTTGTCAGTGTAATGACAGGATCTTTGCTGTCCCCAGAAATGATGAATATAAATGCTATTAACCATCAAATGATTATCAATAAAACAGAAAACACTGTAGAATATTGAGATGGAAATGTACATTAGACAATATGGTACAACTCAATTTTCCAATTTAAATTGCTTTTATTTTCTTATTTAAAATGTGGTTTCAAAATGAATTATATCTTTAAGAGCTTTCTGAGTTTTAGCAAATATTTACTTTCTAAAATTTTTGAAGAGGGAATTATTCTACTTTTGTCATTAAAATGAAGCAGTAAACTCTTGAACTCTTAGAAACCTCAAAAAATCATTTAGACTAGCTTCTCTTTTGAAAGAAGGTATTAACATTCATCACATTAGTATTAGATCAGCATCATAGCCTAGTAAATCCAAACTAGTCCATTTCTCTTCATAATCAATCAAGAAACATTAGGTAACTCATGCTTTTTGTTCATTTACTTTGGGGATATGACTATTGGTAAATCTTATCTAATAGATTAATTTATTATTTTTATTACTTCCCTCCTGTTTATTACTTGACAGACAAAAGCTATTCTTGAAAAATCTTCCTAAAATACATTTCTACATTTCTCTATATCCTAAACACTCATTTATATTAACAAGGGTTGAGCAAATAAATGCATTTTCTTAGTGATACAGATAGGTGCTTTTAAGATGTTAGCTACTTAACTGGATGAAGAAGCATTCCATTTATCAGGCTTAGAAAATTTATAACCTTTTTATACCAAAATACTGTGATGTGGAATACTAATGTATGGGGTGGATTCCAACGATGTTATGTGTTTTTATATTCCTTAATTTTATTTTGTTTTATTTGTAGAGTTGTGCCTTTTATTGGGGATTCACTTCTTGGATTGCCTACTACATTAATCATCCACGATATACACCACCATGTATGTAGAATTTCTTCTTAACTATCCCCATACTAAATTGCCAACCTCAAAACTCTGTTCTAAACTACATAGAAATGATGTATGACATGGCACATATAAAGGAATAAGATAATGAAAAGATATCAATTTTAAATTGCTTTCACACATACTCCATTAAATTTTTATGTAGGATTAGAAGATTAAATTTGACTGACATATTTTGATTTATTTTCTCTCCGTAGAAACTGTAGCAAAAATATAAGTTGATTATAAATCTCAAAAATGACAGATAGTAAAATGAATAGGTAAAGATGAAAGAAAAAAATTCCACATAATCACATAATTATGTACAATAAACTGTCAGGAGTTTTTAAATAAATAATTGTTATTTTTAAAAAATATAATTCAAAAAGAAAAATAAAGGCTTTTTTTTTTTTTTCCCTTGTGACATATTGCTTCCTATAACTTTATTAAATGCCTTATCCCTTGATGCAGATGAACAAATTTAGTGCAATGCACACTGTAACAAAACCTAAATCCTTATTTCCTATTCTTGGGAGAGACATACATGTCTTGATCAAAGAATTCCATTTTTAAATTTTCAGTGGACCTTTCTTCATCTTTTCCTGCAGTCCAAAATGCATTCGTAGCAGAGTCTTTGTATTATACATTATGTATATATTATAGTATACGTAGTATTATATATTATGTATTATTATACACATAGTATTATGTGTGATTTTTCACACTTAATTGAGAGTTTTTTTTGTGGTCAATTTCTACCTTTTAAGTTTGAAAATAAATGAATATAAATTATGTATTCAAGCTTTATTTTAGATTTTATAAAACAAGGTAACCTTAAAGATATTAAATTAACATCCTGACTTGAAGTAGTGACACAGAGAATTACATTATTCAGAGTTTTTGTCAAAATTCAGCAAATCTACTTCAGTCATCAAAGCAAATGATTTCAGTGTTCAGAATTTTAACTCTCTGTAAAGAGATGGGAATACCAGACCAACTCATCTGCCTCCTGAGAATTCTGTATGCAGGTCAAGAAGCAACCATTAGAACTAGACATGTAACATTTGACGGGTTCAAAATTGAGAGAAGAATATGGTAAGGCTGTATATTTTCATCCTGCTTATTTAACTTCTATGCAGTGTACATCATGCAAAATGCCAGACTGGATGAAGCACAAACTGGAATCAAGATTGCCAGGGTAAAGTTAAGTAAAATAAAATTTAAAAAAAAATAAAAATAAAAAATAAAATATCAATAACCTCAGATATGCAGATGACACCACCCTCAAGGCAAAAAGGAAGTAAAAAGCTTCTTCATAAAAGTGAAAGAGGAAAGTAAAAAAGCTGGCATAAAACTCAACATTCAAAAAACTAAGATCATGGCAACTGGTCCCATTTCTTTAAGGCAAATACATGGGGAAACAATGAAAACAGTGACAGAATTTATTTTCTTGGGTTCCAAAATCACTGCCATTGGTAACTGCAGCCATGAATTTAAAAGACTCTTGCTCCTTGGAAGAAAAGCTATGAGCAACCCAGAGCATTTAAAAAGCAGAGACATGACAGCACAGAAATACAAAGGATCATAAGAGAGTACTATCAGCAATTATATGGCAATAAAATGGACAATGTGGAAGAAATGGACAAATTCTTAGAAAAGTACAACTTCCCAAAACTGGATCAGGAAGAAATAGAAACTCTTAACAGACCCATCACAAGCACAGAAATTGAAACTGTAATCAGAAATCTTCCAGCAAACAAAAGCCCAGGTCCAGACGGCTTCACAGCTGAATTCTACCAAAAATTTAGAGAAGAGCTAACACCTATCCTACTCAAACTGTTCCAGAAAATTGCAGAGGAAGGCAAATTTCCAAACTCATTCTATGAGGCCACCATCACCCTAATACCAAAACCTGACAAAGATCCCACAAAAAAAGAAAACTACAGGCCAATATCACTGATGAACATAGATGCAAAAATCCTTAACAAAATTCTAGCAATCAGAATCCAACAACACATTAAAAAGATCATACACCATGACCAAGTGGGCTTTATCCCAGGAATGCAAGGATTCTTCAATATCCGCAAATCAATCAACGTAATACACCACATTAACAAACTGAAGAATAAAAACCATATGATTATCTCAATAGATGCAGAGAAAGTCTTTGACAAAATTCAACATCCATTTATGATTAAAACTCTCCAGAAAGCAGGAATAGAAGGAACATACCTCAACATAATAAAAGCTATATATGACAAACCCACAGCAAACATTATCCTCAATGGTGAAAAACTGAAAGCATTTCCTGCTGGGGACCAGCCCCAGCTGATCCAGGGACTTCGAAGCGAGGACGGCGTCGGTGGGGGTCAGGACACGATAGTTATAATTAGAGATATAAAGAATACTAGAACGAGGATAGCTCAGTAGGGAAATTCAGTGGAGAAAAGAGGCTGAGTATCTTGGTTTACGCGGGGGACCAATAAAACTTCAAGACAAGAAGTTTGCACCACTTACGTAGGCCACAGGCGTCTTTCCGTTCTCCCGAAGGAGAGGAGACACTGAGGCCTCCCCGGTCCGATCTTAGAAGCCCAGGCATAATTAGTAAGCATGGTGGGTTCCACGCCCCAGATGGAGACTCAGCCAGAATTTGAGAGAGAGAGCAACATGGGGAGACCAGTCTTTCCAGGAACTGATCCCCATTCTTTATTTTCCCTGGTTTACTTTTATACACTAAGATGTTACACAGGAGTCACGTGGGGTCAGCAGCCCTGACTTTTATCAAAGTCAGGTGCTTCATACAAATGTATACAGAGGTCTTAGGGGTGTTACATCATCTTCTGGCCAGGGGGCCTGCTGACAATTTATGACCTTCTCCTTGTGGCAGCGGTCAATCACTTATTTCTCCAGGGTGATTATTCTTAAACAGACTCCACTAGATAAGTTTACATTCCTATAGGGAAAGGGTATTGGAGAAGGAAATGGCAACCCACTCCAGTATTCTTGCCTGGAGAATCCCAGGGACAGTGGAGCCTGGTGGGCTGCCGTCTATGGGGTCGCACAGAGTCGGACACGACTGAAGTGACTTAGCAGGGTAAGGGTATAGTGGAATTTTAGTCAAGGAAAGAATTTACTTAGCCTAAAGGCTAACGTGACTAATATCAAAGGTTAATACTTATCTCTTCTATATATTCATTAATGTGTATAAGGGCAGGGGAAGTGGAGACTTAGCAGCAATCATTGGCTCAACAAACAAAAAACCCTTCGCCAATACAATTTCTAATCAGCCCATTGTACTTATGCTAATAGTTTTCTGATTTCTCTAAAGAACCTTTTTTTAGAATGTTAAAAGCATCTCGTGCCTCCCACTGTTGGGAGGCTGTGAGTAATCACATGTGGCCGGACAAGCCTGTCAGGTAGGCTAGAGAACCTTCGGAGGAGTTTGTAGGTCAAGACACTCCTGTCACACCCAGGAATTTTTATTAAGTGGAGCTCTACGTTAACTCTTTTTTCAGAGAGAGGTAGTGGGGGACAGCCCCCCGTAAAGTCAGAGGTGTAGGTGAGAGCACAAGTAGTAAAGCAGGCAGGCTCTGGTTTTTGGGGGTAGATGCTCGAGGATCTCCAAGGGGCTCCTGAGGCTAGACCCCACCTTTGTGTATGTCAAGCCTCCTTCCTCATGACCTTTGCCATGGGCGGAGCGCTAATTCAAACCAGCTCCCAACAATTTCCTCTAAAGTCAGGAACAAGACAAGGATGCCCACTTTCACCATTACTATTCAACATAGTTTTGGAAGTTTTGGCCACAGCAATCAGAGCAGAAAAATAAATAAAAGGAATCCAAATTGGAAAAGAAGAAGTAAAACTCTCACTGTTTGCAGATGACATGATCCTCTACGTAGAAAACCCTAAAGATTCCACCAGAAAATTACTAGAACTGATCAATGAATATAGTAAAGTTGCAGGATATAAAATCAACACGCAGAAATCCCTTGCATTCCTGTACACTAATAACGAGAAAATAGAAAGAGAAATTAAGGAAACAATTCCATTCACCATTGCAATGAAAACAATAAAATACTTAGGACTATATCTTCCTAAAGAATCTAAAGACCTGAAAGAAATCAAAGAGGACACTAATAGATGGAGAAATATACCATGTTCATGGATAGGTAGAATCAATATAGTGAAAATGAGTATACTACCCAAAGCAATTTATAGATTCAATGCAATCCCCATCAAGCTACCAACGGTATTGTTCACAGAGCTAGAACAAATAATTTCTCAATTTGTATGGAAATACAAAAAACCTCGAATAGCCAAAGCTATCTTGAGAAAGAAGAACGGAACTGGAGGAATCAACCTGCCTGACTTCAGCCTCTACTACAAAGCCACAGTCATCAAGACAGTATGGGACTGGCACAAGGACAGAAATATAGATCAATGGAACAAAATAGAAAGCCCAGAGATAAATCCACGCACATATGGTCACCTTATCTTTGACAAAGGAGGCAAGAATATACAATGGATTAAAGACAATCTCTTTAACAAGTAGTGCTGGGAAAACTGGTCAACCACTTGTAAAAGAATGAAACTAGAAGACTTTCTAACACCATACACAAAAATAAACTCAAAATGGATTAAAGAGCTAAATGTAAGACCAGAAACCATAAAACTCCTAGAGGAAAACATAGGCAAAACACTCTCTGACTTACATCACAGCAGGATCCTCCATGACCCACCTCCCAGAATATTGGAAATAAAATCAAAAATGAACAAATGGGACCTAATCAAACTTAAAAGCTTCTGCACAACAAAGGAAACTATAAGCAAGGTGAAAAGACAGCCTTCAGAATGGGAGAAAATAATAGCAAATGAAGCAACTGACAAACAACTAAACTCAAAAATATACAAGCAACTTCTACAGCTCAATTCCAGAAAAATAAATGACCCAATCAAAAAATGGGCCAAAGAACTAAATAGACATTTCTCCAAAGAAGACATACAGATGGCTAACAAACACATGAAAAGATGCTCAACATCACTCATTATCAGAGAAATGCAAATCAAAACCACTATGAGATACCATTTCATGCCAATCAGAATGGCTGCTATCCAAAAGTCCACAAGCAATAAATGCTGGAGAGGGTGCGGAGAGAAGGGAACCCTCTTGCACTGTTGGTGGGAATGCAAACTGGTACAGCCACTATGGAGAACAGTCTGGAGATTCCTCAAAAAACTGGGACTAGAACTGCCTTATGATCCAGCAATCCCACTGTTGGGCATATACACTGAGAAAACCAGAATTGAAAGAGACACATGTACTCCAATGTTCATAGCAGCACTGTTTTCAATAGCCAGAACGTGGAAGCAACCTAGATGTCCATCCACAGATGAATGGATAAGCAAGCTGTGGTACATATACACAATGGAGTATTACTCAGCCATTAAAAAGAATACATTTGAATCAGTTCTAAGGAGGTGGATGGAACTGGAGCCTATTATACAGAGTGAAGTAAGCCAGAAACAAAAACACAAATACAGTATACTAACGCATATATATGGAATTTAGAAAGATGGTAAAAATAACCCTATTTACGAGACAGCAAAAGAGACACTGATGTATAGACCAGACTTTTGGACTCTGGGACCGGGAGAGGGTGGGATGATTGGGGAGAATAACATTGAAATATATATAATATTATATCTGAAATATATTAACTGTTCAAACTAAATACTGTCATGTTACAATTTGTTCATATTAGATGTTTATAATGTTTCTGATAATCAATAAAAGAGATTCTTGATAAAAAAAATAATAAAAAAAAAAAGCAGAGACATTATTTTAGCAACAAAGGTCAATCTAGTCAAGGCTATGGTTTTCCCAGTAGTCATGTGTGGATGTGAGAATTGTACCATAAAGAAGGCTGAGTGCCGAATAATTGATGCTTTTGAACTGTGGTGTTGAAGAAGACTCTTGAGAGTCCCTTGAACAGCAAGGAGATCAAACTAGTCAATTCTAGAGGAAAACAACCCTGAATATTCATTGGAAGGAGTAATGATGAAGCTGAAGTTCCAATACTATGACCATTTGTTGTGAAGAGCTGACTCATCAGAAAAGACCCTGATGCTGAGAAAGACTGAAGGCAGAAAGGGGATGACAGAGGATCAGATTGTTGGATGGCATCTCTGACTGAATGGACATGAGTTTGAACAGGCTCCAGGAGATGGTGAAGGACAGGGAGACCTGGTGTGCTGCAGCCCATGGGGTCACAAAGAACTGGATATGACTGAGTGACTGAACAACAAAATACTAACCAATGAACTATAAATATGAAAGGAAAAAAATTCCCCAATCTTGATCTCACAAAAGTCTGATATTTTAAAATATTTTATCTGAAAATATACTTTCCAACTTTATAACATGAATAGAAAAAAAAAAGATATTTTTGATTCATGGTATTTAAGAAAAGGAGCCTCTGAAAATTGCTGCATTCATATATATGATGCAAAATAATAGAGGTTAACTTTGCTTAATATGTGCAAAATACATATGGAAAATTTATTATTTGGCAAGAACTGTAAAATCACTATTTGTTTTGTAATTAGAAACAACATTTGAGGGTTACGTAGAATCAAGAGGAAAGGTAGTATATATATATATATATATATATATATATATATATATATATATATATATATATATATATATATATATAATTATGGATGATTCACATTGATGTATGGCATAAACCAACATAACATTGGAAACTATCTTCCAATTTAAAAGTAGAAAAAAATTTAAATGAGAAAAAATATCATTATGTAACTGTTAATAATCCCCATTATATATTAGGAAACTAAGATGCTAAAAGCTTAATTTTACTGTGCTTAAGACTTTATAATAAATATGATGTAAGTAGGATTCTGATTCTGTAAAGATATATGGAGCATTACAATAACTATGCCAAGTGGAGAGTGAATATCATGTATAGGCACTGTAGGCTTTGCATGGCTCTGATATGCATGTATTTCAGTTCTTATAGTTCAGTTAAATAATACCAGCCTCTAAATCTACACTTCAGATTTCAGTTACCACACATGTGAATTGCAGTTACACAAAGTACAACCTTTGCAGCTAGCTCTCAGTCTACATATCACTCTATAACTAACAGATGCACATCATGGTCAGTGACATCTGACAGTGGTTGGTACTGAACATCCTTTATTCAGTTCACTCACAACCAGCAAATAACTGGAACAGAATCGGCACTTTGGCACAGAAAGTAGTAATCTCAACAAAAGGCTAGTCAGCCCTTAGTAGGCCAAACCAATATATTCTGGATAGATATTTTCTGAAAAAAAAAAAAAAAAAAATCACATCAACTTGATCTTAAATTTTGATCTAAGTAGGAGTAGCTTAAAGCAAAAATATATGACACTGAAAGATGAACTCCTCAGGTCGGTAGGTGCCCAATATGCTACTAGAGAAGAGTGGAGAAATAACTAAAAAAAAATGATGAGACAGAGCCAAAGCAAACACAACATCCAGTTATTGAGGTGACTGGTGATGAAAGTAAAGTCTGATGCTGTAAAGATCAGTATTGCATAGGAACTTGGAATGTTAGGTCCATGAATCAAGGCAAATTGGATGTGGTCAAACAGGAGATAGCAAGAGTGAACATCGACATCTTAGGAATCAGTGAACTAAAATGGACTAGAATGGGTGAATTTAACTCAGATGACGATTCTATTTACTACTGTAGGCAAGAATCCCTTAGAAGAAATGGAATAGCCCTTATAGTCAACAAAAGAGTCTTAAATCCAGTACTTGGGTATAATCTCAAAAATGACAGTATGATCTCTGTTCAATTCAAGGCAAACCATTCAAAATCACAGTAATCCAAGTCTATGCCTCAACCACTAATGCTGAAGAAGCTGAAGTTAAACGGTTCTATGAGGACCTACGAGACTTTCTAGAATGAACACCAAAAAAAGATGTCCCTTTCATCACAGGGGACTGGAATGCAAAAGCAGGAAGTCAAGAGATACCTGAAACAACAGGCAAGTTTGGCCTTGGAATACAAAATGAGGCAGGGCCAAGGCTAATAGTTTTGCCAACAGAACATACTGTTCATAGCAAACACCCTTTTCCAACAACAAGAGATGATTCTACACGTGGACATCACCAGATGGTCAATACTGAAGTCAGACTGATTATATTATTTGCAGCCAAAGATGGAGAGGCTCTATACAGACAGCAAAAACAAGACAAGGGAACTGACTAGCTCAGATCATGAAATCCTTATTGTCAAATTCAGACTTAAATTGAAGAAAGTAGGGAAAACCACTAGACTATTCAGGTATGACCTAAATCAAATCCCTTATGATTATACAGTGGAAGTGAGAAATAGATTCAAGGGATTAGATCTGATAGACAGAGTGCCTGAAGAGCTATGGACAGAGGTTCATGACATTCTATAGGAGGCAGGGATCAAGAAAAAGAAATGCAAAATGGTTTTATGAGGAGGCCTTACAAATAGCTGAGAAAAGAAGAGAAGTGAAAGGCAAAGGAGAAAAGGAAAGATATACCCATTTGAATGCAGAGTTCCAAAGAATAGTAAGGAGAGATAAGAAAGCCTTCCTCAGTGATAAATGCAAACAAATAGAGGAAAAAACAGAATGGGAAAGACTAGAGATCTCTTCAAGAAAATTAGAGATACCAAGGGAACATTTCACGCAAAGATGGGCTCAGTAAAGGACAGAAATGGTATGGGCTTAAGAGAAACAGAAGATATCAAGGAAAGGTGACAAGAATACACAGAAGAATTATACAAAATAGATCTTTATGACCCAGACAACCACGATGGTATGATCATGCGCCTAGAGCCAGCCGTCATGGAGTCTGAAGTCAAGTGGGCCTTGGTAAAATCACTATGAATAAAGCTAGTGGAAGTGATGCAATTCCAACTGAACTATTTCATTTCCTAAAAGATGATGCTGTGAAAGTGGTACACTTAATATGCCAGGAATTATAGAAAACTCAGCCATGACCACAGGGCTGGGAAAGGTCAGTTCTCATTCTAATTCCAAAGAAAGGCAATGTCAAAGAATGTTCAAACTACTTCACAATTGCACTCCTTCACATGCTATCAAAGTAATACTAATTTTTTTCCAAGCCAGACTTCAACAGTACATGAACTGAAGACTTCCAGATATTCAAGTTGGATTTAGAAAATGCAAAGGAACCAGAGATCAAATTGTCAACATCCACTGGATCATAGAAAAAGAAAAGGAGTTCCAGAAAAACATATACTTCTGCTTTATTGACTCCCAAAGCATTTGACTGTGTGGATCACAGCAAACTGTGGAAAATTCTTAAAGAGATGGAAATACCAGACAACCTGACCTGCTTCTTGAGAAATCTGTACACAAGTCAAGAAGCAACAGTTAGAACTGGACATGAAACAGTGGAGTGGTTCCAAATTGGGAAAAGAATATGTCAGGGCTCTATATTGTCACCCTGCTTATTTAACTTCCAGAGTACATCACAAGAAATGCCAGGCTGGCTGAAGCACAAGCTCAAATCAAGATTGCCGGGATTTGAAATATGAGTAACCTTAGATATGGAGATGACACCACCTTATGGAAGAGAGTGAAGAATAACTAAAGAGCTCTTTATAAAAGTGAAAGAGGAGCGTGAAAAAGCTGGTATACAACTCAATGTTCAAACAACTAAGATCATTGCATCTGGTCACATCATTCATGGCAAACAGATGGGAAAAGAATGGAAACAGTGACAGATTTTATTTTCTTGGGTTCCAAAATCTGCAGATGGTGATTACAGCCATGATATTAAAGAATGCTTGCACCTTGGAATAAAAGCTATGAGCAACTTAAACAACATGTTAAAAAGTGGAGACATTACTTTGCCAACAAGATCTGTCTAGTCAAAGATATGTTTTTTCCAGTAGTCATGTATGGATGTGAGGGTTGGACTATAAAGAAAGCCGAAGAATTAAAGCTTTTGAACTGGTGTTGGTGAAGGCTCTTGAGAGGTCCTTGGACTGCAATGAGATCCAACCAGTCCATCCTAAAGGAAACCAGACCTGAATATTCATTGGAAGGACTGATATTGAAGCTGAAACTCCAATCCTTTGGCCAACTGATACGAAGAGCTGACTCATTGGAAAAGACCCTGATTCTGGGAAAGATTGACAGAAGGAGAAGGGGATGACAGAGGATGAGATGGTAGGATGGCATCACTGACTCAATGGACACGAGTTTGAGCAAGCGCTGGGAGTTGGTGATTGACAGGGAAGCCTGGGGTGCTACATTCCATGACGTCACATAGTGTCAGACATGACTGAGTGTCTGAACAGAACTGAGATAAAGCTTCAATTTCTTAAATTGATAGCTTCTTAGTGTGCACTGATAGCTCTAACAGAATACCACAGATTTGCTTAATCTAGAGGAATTATTTCTCACAAATATTCAGCCTGGAAAGTCCAAGATTAAGGTGTTGGCAGGTGGGGTTCTCTAGTGGGAACTCTCTTCCTGACTTGTCGATGCCTCCTTTATCATTGACTGCTTACATGGTGAAGAGCAAAAGCAAGCTTTCTGGCATTTCTCAAAGACACTAGTCCCATTCACAAGGGCCCTATCCTCATGATCTCATCTAAACTTAATTCCCCAAAGTTCCATATCTAAATACCATTTTATTAAAACTTATGGTTTCAACATCTAACTCTTAGGGGACACCATTAAACCTATAACAATAGTGGACTCCCTACAATAATTAGCTCATGTCCATGGAATTCTCCAGGCCAGAAGCTGGAGTGGGTAGCCTTTCCCTTCTCCAGGGGATCTTCCAACTCAGGGATAAAACTCAGGTCTCCTGCATTGCAGGCAGATTCTTTGCCAGCTGAATCACAAGGGAAGCCCAAGAATACTGGAATAGGTAGCCTATCCCTTCTCCAGGAGATCTCCTCACACAGCAATTGAACTGGGGTCTCCTGCATTGCAGGAGGATTCTTTACCAACTGAAGTATCAGGGAATCTCTAAATACCATTATATCAAAATTTATGGCTTCAACATCTAACTATTTGGGGGCAGCATTAAGTCTGTAGCAATATTGGTGTGGGCCTAGGATAATTAGCCCACACTGAAGCCTACTAATGGGATCCAACAGATCTAACTTTGTCATATGATTATGACATTTGTTACATTTGATTTTTTCCTCAGAATTTCACTTTTCTGCTTTAATCTACAAAAAGATCTACTCTGCATTCATTATCTCTGCCATCAATTTTTAAGAGTGATTTTTTCCCTTTTTTAATTTGTTTTAATTAGAGGTTAATGACTTTACAATATTGTATTGGTTTTGCCATACATCAACATGAATCCATCAGCAGATGAATGGATAAGAAAGCTGTGGTACATATACACAATGGATTCTTTCCCTTTTATAATGCTTACTTAGAACTTAAACTTTTTGGTTTTACATTGAAAATGAAATTAATGAAAAAGTTACTCCGTCCTATCTGACTCTTTGAAATCCCATGGACTATACAGTCAATGGAATTCTCAGGCCAGATTATTGGAGTGGTTAGCCTTTCCCTTCTCCAGGGGATCTTCCCAACCCAGGGATCTAACTCAAGTCTCCCACATTGCAGACAGATTCTCTACCAACTGAGCCACAGGGAAAATCCAACGCTGTTCCTCCAAATTAGGACTACTCTACACTATCTTTTTTTTTTTTTTTTTTTTAATTTATTCTTTATTGGAGTATAGTGATTTGCAACATTGTATTAGTTTCTGCTATGAGGCAAATCGAATCAGTTATACATATATCCACTCCTTTTCAGATTCTATTCCTATAAATGTCATTACAGTATATTAAGTAGAATTTCCTGTGCTATACAGGAGGTTCTTATTATCTCTTTTATATATGCTGCTGTTGCTTCATCGCTTCAGTTGTGTTAGACTCTGTGTGACCCTATGGACTGTAGTGCTCCAGGATCCTCTGTCCATGGAACTCTCCAGGCAAGAATACTGGAGTGGATTGCCATGCCCTCCTCCAGGGTATCTTCCCAAACCAGGGATCAAACCTGGGTTTCCTTCATTGCAGGCAGATTCTTTACCCTGGAGTCACTAGGGAAGCCCCTTTTTATATATGAAATGAAGTGAAAGTCACTCCTTGGGACTCCATGAATTGTAGCCTGCCAGGCTCCTCTCCATGGAATTCTCCAGGCAAGGTTCTCGAGTGAGTTGCCGTTCCCTTCTCCAGATCTTCCTAACCCATGGGTCAAATCCAGGTCTCCCACATTGCAGGCGGATGCACCATGGTTGGGTAGACCAGTTGCAGTTGATAGTCATCAAATTGAGACACTAACTGAATAAATCAATGGGAGATAGGTGATACATTCAATTTATTCAAATAAAGTGCTGAAAATCATTTACACCAACTTGGTTATTTTAATCGCTTTGGTGTTTGTATTCTACATAAGTTAAGGGGAAAAAAATATTCTTGACTACATTTCCACGTCTGATTCTTAATTTAAACATATAGAGAAACATTTCATTTTCAAAACAAATTGTGACAGGCAATGAAATCTGGATACTTTGCAATCATGTAGTACAGAAGTGACTATGTGGCAAGTGAAAGGAACCACCACCAACCACGATGCCGTGTATATGGTGGGATTGAAAGGTTCTATCATGGACTCCTGAAAAATCAAATGATTAATTCTAAAAAGTATTCCTCCCAATTAGACCAACTGAAAGCAGCACTTGACGAAAAGTGTCTGGAATTAGTCAGTAGAAAATGTGTAATCTTCCATCAGGATAACATAAGACTGCGTGTTTCTTTGATGACTAGGCGAAAACTGTTAAAGCTTTACATCTGCCATATTCACCAGACGTTGCAACTCTGGGTGTCCATTTATTTCAATCTTTACAGAATTCTCTTAAGGGAAAAAAATTCTATTCCCTGTAAGGCTGTAAAAGGCACCTGGGATAGTTCTTTGCTCAAGAAAATAAAAAGATTTGGGAAGATGGGATTATGAAGTTTCTTATGGCACCCCACTCCAATATTCGTGCCTGGAAAATCCATGGACGGAGGAGCATGGTGGGCTGCAGTCCATGGGGTCGCGACTGAGCGACTTCACTTTCACTTTTCACTTTCACACATTCGAGAAGGAAATGGCAACCCACTCCAGTGTTCTTGCCTGGAGAATCCCAGGGATGGTGGAGCCTGGTGGGCTGCCATCAGTGGGGTGGCATAGAGTCGGACACAACTGAAGTGACTTAGCAGCAGCAGCAGCAGTGGAACAAAATGGTGAATACGATGTTCAATAAAGTTCTTGGTGAAAGCGAAAAATGTGTCTTTTATTTTTAACTTAAAAATGTGAAGGAACTTTTTGACCAACCCAATACATACTCAAGTGTTTAATTCAGGATATTTTTTATTTACTACATACATGATTATTAAAATTTTGTTATTTTTATGTTTTTACAATTTAAGTCATTGTTCCTTGCCCATTGTACCAATTATTTTTTTTCACTTCTTCTATATTCTCTGTACAAATAGTTCCACATTTTTATAGCCTTATTCTCAATAGATTCAACTGCATAAAATAAATAGCACCTGCACATTTACACACATTAATTTAAATGAAAAGCAATCTATTGGTATGTATTTCCAACACATATACCATTAGGAAGATCATTTTACATACTTGAACAATACTTAAAATGCATAAGAAAAATATATTATCATAACTGAACTTCCCAATGGCAAGAACATTCTATTAACTACTAACCAGAATGCATATGTACAGGAAGCTTAATATATAAAAATGTTTAGTCTCAAAAAGCACTCAAGAAAAAATGACCTACATTTTGTCAATCTATATGTGAAGTATTACACAAATTATAAAAATATTGTAGACAGTTTTAATGGTATCTAATGTTTTTTCTAGAAAGCTTGTTTCAAATTATATTATCTACAACTTATTTTGGAAAATAAATATAAAAATACTTTAAAATTACACTCTTTGGTTCAATACCTTTTTATCACTTCATTATTTATTCTCACTAAAAATGAAAACAAAACAAACAAAAAAAGAAAATAAAGCATATCTTCACAGTCTTGATGCATGAATGGTTCTGAACCCCTCTCTTCCATGTGTTAACATCTATTCACTTTTTAGATAAAAGTTCAGTTATGTATTCAAAGTTCTCCCTGATCTTCCTGATTACAACAAATCCTTTTAGCTCTTAAATTAAATATTGCATAGATCCTCCTATGCAATATTTAGAGTACATTTAATATAATTAACTATATTAATAAGTATATAATATTCACATTAAATTTTATGAACTGCATTATACAATATGATGCAATTTCTATCATACCTTTTGACAATGAATGTTTATAATATCATAAAATACTTTAAATATATTCTTATGTTAAAAAGTCCAAGATTCAAAATGAGTAATTACATTAATGTGTAATTTGTAGATGTGTTTAGAAAAATAAACACAATTTATTGGATTGGCCAAAAAGTAGTTTCCAATTTTTCCATAAGATGTTACAGGAAAACATGAATGGATTTTTGGGGGGCCAGCCTAATACATAAAACTAGAATAAATGCAACTATTAATATAGATAATGAGCTTATTAGAAACCTTCATTTTCCTTATTTTCTATATTCAAACTTCTCCACTATAAACAAGGTGAATTTAGAACTCTGCTCCAAATTCCATTTTGTCCATCACTCTTCAACATTTGACAAATTATGTAAAGTATATATATGTATATGTTATGTTATGTTATGTTAAGTCACTTCAGTCGTGTCCGACTCTGTGTGACCCCATAGATGGCAGCCCATCAGGCTCCTCCGTCCCTGGGATTCTCCAGGCAAGAACACTGGAGTGGGTTGCCATTTCCTTCTCCAATATATGTATATATATTTTACCAAATGATGAGAAAAATAGTATTTGCTCCATGTATTTGTTTTCATGTTTAAAATATTTAAAACACTTAAAATACTGTCTGTTGCAAAACATCAATGCAAAAATAAAAATTATTATTTTTTAATTTAATTTACTTATTTTAATTGGAGGCTAATTACTTTATAATATTGTAGTGGTTTTTGCCATATATTGATATGAAAAATTATTATTATTAGCATTTTTCTTTTTATTGTTGAACATTAAAAAGAGATATTATTGATTTCATTTACACACTAGGTCATACTAATGTGCTTTTACACTGACAAACAAATGGCTTCCCAAGTGGTCTAGTGGTTAAGAATCCATCTTACAATGCAGGGGACACTGGTCGATCTCTGGTCTGAGAAGATCCCACATGGTGCAAAGCAACAAAACCTGTGCATCACAATGACTGATCCTGTGCTCTAGAGCCCTGAAGCCACAACTGCTGAGGCCACTGTGCCTAGAGCCTGTGCTCTGCAACAAGAGACGCCACCACAACAAGAAGCCCCCACACCACAGCTAGACAGAAGACTGTGTACAGGAAAGAGGACTCAATGCAGCCAAAAATAAAACTAAATTAATTCATTAAAAATTAGTGATAAACAGGATAGATCAAACCTGCTTTTAAAATGTTTAATAATAAAAATTATGAATAGACTCCATTTATATTCTAAATATCATTAGGTCACTAGAAGAAAAGTGTATGTAGAAAGGAAGAATATTGCCATCTCTGCAGATTGTAAAAGCATCATTCCAAAAGCTCAATTACATATCACACAGTGCTTTCAATTTAGAGGGTAGTGATAGCCAATAAACCTTGCCTGAATTATATCTACAGTATGTAAATCCAAAAAATGAATGTTGTTTATCTTTTTCTGCTTTCTAGCATTTGGATACAGGCAAGTCGCAGTATCTGCTATCAATTTTCTGGTATGTATTATTTATATTATTTGCTATTCATGCTCTAATCATGACATTATTATAAATCCAAATAGACTGCATTTGAGAATTTGTCATATAGAAAATATGATTTATTTTTATACATATACATAATGGTATTAAATGAAATAAATCAAATAGCTTCCCATAATCAAGTCATTAGTCTCTAAGTCTTTTATTCAAAATGTTCTACTCATCTTAAAGGATGATTAGAATTATTTGAAATATAGTAAAAATTGGGAAAAAAATTAAACTCAGTAATTCTTCCTATTGTCTTCACATTTACCAAATTACAAACTGCTAAGCACAAAAAGTTTAACAAGTCTACCTGATGATCAATCAAAATACTTTGGCTTAATTGTTAGGTAATTCTGAATGAAAATAAAGTCTATTTTTGTGAATGAAACAGGCCTCTTTACTAATTGTCCTCAGTCCAGGTCTTTGGATCATTCTATTTAACTTCACATATGCATTACCTGAATCTGATATGAATAAATCTGATTATAAAAGATTTTTCATAATTTTTGAAGTGCATTAATTACTATATTAGGAACATGTTTAGTTCTGCATGTCATATGTTAATTCCATGCTTTTATTCTTCATTCATGTTTTCCCTCATTCTTGCCCATGATAGATTAACTCACTCTGTTCCTGTCCCAAATACACTGATTCACTCACATGATTCACATATATGACAAGATCTTTTGTGAAGTTTGTACTGAACAACTTATACCCCACCATTTCATACAGGCACAAATTGAACATTTACCTTTGTAAAAAGCTCTCTTATGAACCTCTGTATGTGTGTATACCGACTCGATGGACATGATTATGAATAAGCTCCAGGAAGTGGTGATGGACCAGGAAGCCTGGCATGCTGCAGTCCATGGGTTTCCAAAGATTCAGACAGTGAACTGATCTATGAATACACATATATTTGTGTGTATGTGTATACACATAGAAATGATAATTTAGTTAAGAACATACAGTACCATGCTGGCTGTGAGAGGGGCAGGTTGTGCCACTATCTTTTTAGCACCTAGTATGAAACTTGTTTAAAATATTCCTCAATAGAAAAAGGAACCATACTACACTGCTAGTAGGAATATAAATTGGTCCAGCCACTATGGAAAACAGTATGGAGTTTTCCCTAAAGAACTGAAATTAGAGTTACCATTTGTTTCAAAAATTGCAAGCCCGGGGATACATCTGGATAAAACTTCAATTCAAAAACTAAATACTGTCATGTTACAATTTGTTCATATTAGATGTTTGTAATGTTTCTGATAATCAATAAAAGAGATTCTTGATTAAAAAAAAAACATATGTGCATCCCAATATTCATGCTAGCACTATTTACAATAGCTAAGACATGAAGCGATCTAAGTGTCTATTGACAGATGAATGAATAAAGAATATGTGGTATATATAAATATATATTTATGGAATATTATTCTGTCATAAGAAAGAATTAAACAATGCCATTTGCAGCAACATGGATGGACCTAGAGATTATCACACTGAGTGGAGTAGATTAGAGAAAGACAAATACTGTATTATATCATATATGTTGAATATAAAATATAATAAAAAGCAGAAACAGACTCACAGGCATATGAAACAAATTTATGCTTACAAAAGGGAAGAGTGATGTTGTGGAAGACATAAATTAGGAGTTTGGGATTGCAGATGCAAGCAATTGTGTATGAACTACATGGGCCTACTGTATAGCACAGGGACAATAGTCAATAAGTGAAGAGAAGTTGCTCAGTTGTATCCAACTCTTTGTGACCCCGTGAACTGTAGACTACCAGGCTCCTCCATGCATGGGATTTTCCAAACAGGAGTACTGGAGTGGGTTACCATTTCCTTCTCCAGGGGATCTTCCCAACCCAAGGATTGGACCTGGGTCTCCCACATTGCAGGTAGACACTTTACCATCTGAGCCACTAGTGAAGCCAAGCTATAATATACAATAGTCAATATCTTGTAATAAATTATAGTGGCAAAGTACAAAAAAAAAAAAAAAAAAACAACAACAAATGAAATAAAAGGTCCACTAGTCTTAGTACTTCTTAATGTAGGTAAGATACATTTAACTTTTACAAATAAAACAGGATCAGATAAGATCAGATCAGTCGCTCAGGTGTGTCCGACTCTTTTGTGACCTCATGAATCGAAGCACGCCAGGCCTCCTGTCCATCACCAACTCCCTGAGTTCAATCAGACTCATGTCTATAGAGTCAGTGATGCCAACCAGCCATTTAATTCTCTGTCGTCCCCTTCTCCTCTTGACCCCAATCCCTCCCAGCATCAAAGTCTTTTCCAATGAGTTTATAGGAAGATATAAATTTTAGGAAATTGATTCTAAAACAGAATATAAAGACTAATGTGTTGATTAAGTTTGTATATCAGATCAGTCGCTCAGTCGTGTCTGACTCTTTGCAACCCCATGAACCGCAGCACGCCAGGCCTCCCTGTCCATCACCAACTCCCAGAGGTCACTCAGACTCACATCCATCGAGTCAGTGATGCCATCCAGCCATCTCATCCTCTGTCGTCCCCTTCTCCTCCTGCCCCCAATCCCTCCCAGCATCAAAGTCTTCTCCAATGAGTCAACACTTCGCATGAGGTGGCCAAAATACTGGAGTTTCAGCTTTAGCATCATTCCTTCCAAAGAAATCCCAGGGTTGATCTCCTTCAGAATGGACCGGTTGGATCTCCTTGCAGTCCAAGAGACTCTCAAGAGTCTTCTCCAACACCACACTTCAAAAGCATCAATTCTTTGGCGCTCAGCCTTCTTCACAGTCCAGCTCTCACATCCATACATGACCACAGGAAAGACCATAGCCTTGACTAGGCGAAACTTTGTTGGTAAAGTGATGTCTCTGCTTTTGAATATGCTATCTAGATTGGTCATAGCTTTCCTTCCAAGGAGTAAGCGTCTTTTAATTTCATGGCTGCAGTCACCATCTGCAGTGATTTTGGAGCCCAGAAAAATAAAGTCTGACACTGCTTCCACTGTTTCCCTGTCTATTTCCCATGTAGTGATGGGACCAGATGCCATGATCTTCGTTTTCTGAATGTTGAGCTTTAAGCCAACTTTTTCACTCTCCACTTTCACTTTCATCAAGAGGCCTTTTATTTCTTCTTCACTTTCTGCCATAAGGGTGGTGTCTTCTGCATATCTGAGGTTATTGATATTTCTCCCAGCAATCTTGATTCCAACTTGTGTTTCTTCCAGTCCAGCGTTTCTCATGATGTACTCTGCATATAAGTTAAATAAGCAGGGTGACAATATACAGCCTTCAGGTACTACTCTTCCTATTTGGAACCAGTCTGTGGTTGCATGTCCAGTTCTAATTGTCGCTTCCTGACTTGCGTACAAATTTCTCAAGAGGCAGATCAGGTGGTCTGGTATTCCCATCTCTTTCAGAATTTTCCACAGTTTATTGTGATCCACACAGTCAAAGGCTTTGGCATAGTCAATAAAGCAGAAATAGATGTTTTTCTGGAACTCTCTTGCTTTTTCCATGATCCAGCGGATGTTGGCAATTTGATCTCTGGTTCCTCTGCCTTTTTGAAAACCAGAGGAAGTTCACAGTTCACATATTTCTGAAGCCTGGCTTGAAGAATGTTGAGCATTACTTTACTAGCATGTGAGATGAGTGCAATGGTGCGATAGTTTAAGCATTCTTTGGCATTGCCTTTCTTTGGGACTGGAATGAAAACCGACCTTTTCCAGTCCTGTGGCCACTACTGAGTTTTCCAAATTTGCTGGCATATTGAGTGCAGCACTTTCACACCATCATCTTTCAGGATCTGGAATAGCTCAACTGGAATTCCATCACCTCCACTAGCTTTGTTAGTAGTGATGCTTTCTAAGGCCCACTTGACTTCACATTCCAGGATGTCTGGCTCTAGATCAGTGATCACACATCGTGATTATATGGGTGGTGAAGCTCTTTTTTGTACAGTTCTTCTGTGTATTCTTGCCACCTATTCTTAATATCTTCTGCTTCTGTTATATCCATACCATTTCTGTCCTTTATCGAGCCCATCTTTGCATGAAATGTTCCTTTGGTATCTCTGATTATGTTGAAGAGATCCCTAGTCTTTCCCATTCTGTTGTTTTTCTCTATTTCTTCACATTGATTGCTGAAGAAGGCTTTCTTATCTCTTCTTGCTATTCTTTGGAACTCTGCATTCAGATGTTCAAATATCCCTTCTCCTCCTGCCTCCAATCCTTCCCAGCATCAGAGTTTTCTCCAATGAGTTAACTCTTCACATGAGGTGGCCAAAATACTGGAGTTTCAGCTTTAGCATCATTCCTTCCAAAGAAATCCCAGGGCTGATCTCTTTCAGAAAGGACTGGTTGAATCTCCTTGCAGTCCAAGGGACTCTCAAGAGTCTTCTCCAACACCACACTTCAAAAGCATCAATTCTTCGGCGCTCAGCCTTCTTCACAGACCAACTCTCACATCCATACATGACCACAGGAAAGACCATAGCCTTGACTAGGCGAACCTTTGTTGGCAAAGTAATGTCTCTCCTTTTGAATATGCTGTCTAGGTTGGTCATAACTTTCCTTCCAAGGAGTAAACGTCTTTTAATTTCATGGCTGCAGTCACTGTCTGTAGTTATTTTGGAGCCCAGAAAAATAAAGACTGACACTGTTTCCACTGTTTCCCCTTCTGTTTCCCATGAAGTGATGGGACCGGATGCCATGATCTTCGTTTTCTGAATGTTGAGCTTTAAGCCAACTTTTTCACTCTCCACTTTCACTTTCATCAAGAGGATTTTTAGTTCCTCTTCACTTTATGACACATAGATGTCATACTTTTGTCCAAATCCACAGAAGGTGCACCACCAAACAAACTGTAATGTAAACTGTGCGCACTGGGTAATAATGATGTATCAATGCAGGTTCATCAAATACAACATATGTACCACTCTGTTGGGAGGTGTTGCTAAAGAAGGAGATTATGCATTATACAGGGGGAAGGGATATATGAGAAATCTCTGTAACTTCTCCTCAACTTTGTTGTGTATTTTGCACTGCTTTAAAAATTAACTCAATGAAAACATTATAGTTTGGCATTCATAATTTTCAACTATTTATATATTTTAAATAATTAATATATCAAATACATTTCTTCTGAAATACATGCATATTATCCTTTTTTATGAATGGACTAATATATAAGTCAGTTTCATAAAAAACAAGTAGAGATTAGTAATTAGAATAAAGTTCTATAATTTTATGATCACAGTAATATAAATTATCATAAGTTAAAAGACTTCATGAATGCTGAAACAGTATAATATTAGCTTATATTGTCATACAGTTTTACAATGTATGTAATATGTCTTATCCCTTAAAGTAGAAATGAACACTTCAAAGAGGGGGAAAAAAAAGGAAACTAAATTCCCAAGATCAGAAGCATTGATATATTTTATAGGTGAAACTTTTTCTAATTATTTATTTATCCTGAATTTTCTTTATTCTTGAAATATATATTAAGGAAAAATAAACATAACATTTTATTATCATCATTATAAATAGACAAAATAAAAATATCTGAAGCTCAAGCTTATAAGTGAAAGAAACATTTTAGCTGATTCTGTGTTTCAAATTGCTTGATAGTTATATTTGAGTTGCCAATAATTAATAGTACATATAAAACTGTAGGGATAACATGTATGCAGAAATAAGATAGATCATATTTATCCTATAAAAATATTATGCAGTCATAAAATAAAGACTGCTTGTTTTTACTGTGGAAACTAAAAGGTTTTTACTTTCCCAATGTGACAGCCTAACTACCTGATGGCAGTAAATTCTGTATTATGGTGTTTTCTTTTTTTCCTGTGGATACATCACTTTCACTACTTAAAGCTGAGAATGCTTAACATGATTAAGCTTGTTAGCAGAATAATATATAAACTATATATCACAGAAAGTTGATCTCCCTCGACCCTTTTGCTCATTGACCACTGGCATATTTGCCACAATGCCAACATGCTGAGGAACAATATAGTTGTCTCTCTTTATCTATAGGTTACACATTCCAAGGCCCTCATTGAATGTCTAAGATCTCATATATCAGAGATATATATGATATAAAACATTGCATATCATGATTTAGAATCCTATACATACCATGTATTTTTTCTCAACATACCTATGGCAAAATTTAATTTATAAATTAAGCACACTAAGAGAAGGTCCAAACAGAGTAGAATGACCTGAGATTTCATCATGCTACTCACAGTGGTCGACAACATAAAATCTATGAATTTTTAAATTTTGGAACTTTCTTTTCAGTACTTTTGGACCACGGTTGACTGTGGGTAACTGAAACCACAGAGAGTGAAACTACAGATAAAGTCAAGGGGATACTTCACCTAGTAGTAAACAATAAGAATCTTAAGGTTGAAATGTTGTATATTCTGAATCAGTCACATCATTCAACCTGAAAACAATGGGATTTAATTTGGATAGCCCTGTTTGGGCTTCCCAGGTGGCTCAGTGGTAAACAATCCTTCTGCCAAGACAGCTGAGGTAACTTCCCTGGGTCATCAGGAATATCCCCTGGAGTAGAGAAAAGCAACCTACTTCAGTATTCTTGCCCGGAAAATACCATGGACAGAAGAGCCTTGTGGGCTATAGTCTATGGAGTCGCAAAGAGTCAGACATGACTAAACATGCACACATAAGCCTGCATTTTCAGAAAACTCTATGGAGTACAATATAATGCACAATATGTCACTTCTAATACATTAACCAAGGTTCTTCATGTTTTATTAAAATTTAACATTCCCCACACTGTACATTGTTAAATGTTTAGTTGTGCTGATTAAAAATAAAATGGAAATCTCAGTGAACTGAGAATAGAAACGGTTCTGAAGAAAGTAAAAATGTTTTCATTACAAATGTTTTGAATGAAAACATTTTTTAAAAGATGATTTTTCTATGTAAAAATAGATTTTTTCTATTCTTGAAATTTCATATTTAATATTTATCCACCTAGTGATAATTCTGAAGAAGATAGTGAACTATTAAATCATTCAACATATGCTATTTTTTAAATGAATGTTAGTGTGAGCAACATGTAGTCAATAAATTTATATAAAATAAAGCACAAGTGAATATTTTTAAATTTAAGCCACCCATAAGCATTCAGATATAAGTCCTTTTGAATTTTTATCATTTATCATTCTAATGTTCTTTCTCACTTAGAACACTCTACCTAGTTACTTCTTTTAATTGTGGTAAAAAAACAACTGCTTAAGATTTACTATCTTAACTATTTTTAGTGTATAGTTCAGTAATATTAAGTATATTCAGACTGTTGTACAATTTCAAAATCTAGGCCATCTCGTTCTTCACAACTACAGTAATTCTGGTAATATTTGTGAGTTGCTTATCTCTCTTTCTGTAAGTTGTTTAAAATATATAAACTTATTTTTAGTTATATTAAGCTTTTTGAAAAAAAAAGTAAAATTGTTGCAAGCTATCAATTTGTATATGAGCAACCCGACAGAAATATTTTCATATTTGTTTTTTATATCACTGTAGTGAAGAAAACCATGTTTCTTTTGTATATAATATTTGGGTTTAACTTCTGTAAATATATTTGGATAGTTTTTCCTTACTATTTATGATTGTCTACAACTTCCTTCATAACATGTGCTACATAGGAGCCATAAATGGCTCAAAGTAGATAGTATTTACATATTTTATTATCTATAATAATTTGCAATTTAAGCACTGTTAAATCAAATCTATTAGGAACTCCCACAAGCTTTAATATTTATGAAATTTTTGTGTTAACATATAATACACCAAATGAAGATATTTAATTTAGGGAAGAATCAACTCAGGAAAAATGTGTGAATCATGCTGAGAAATATTCCAATGTTTCAAAGTTAATGTGCCCTGAAATTTTAATCAGTGATAAAACTATATACTGAGTTTTATAGCACTGACTGAATTTCCTAATCTTAGCACTGATCCAAGAAGAAATTAAATCAAATACTTTTATATCAATCTATTGGCATTGACACCTGTATGCATTGGAGTCATTCATTATGTAGATTTGAAAACCAGTGCTTAAGGTAAAAATTACGAATATTACAACTGTTCTTGAAATTCCAGTAGAGTTGCTAAATTAATGGTAAACTAAGCCCGCTCCAGTGTTCTTGCCTAGAGAATCCCAGGGATGGAGGAGCCTGATGGGCTGCCATCTATGGGGTCGCACAGAGTCCAACACGACTGAAGCGACTTAGCAGCAGCAAGCATCTTTAAGCATATAGAGTTGATTTTTCCCATAGAATATGTATATAGAAACACATTTCATTAGTAGATAGCAAAATAAAAAAAAAATTGGTTTATTTACCAGTTTTAAAATTCTCTTCTCTCATATTTCTTATGTTAGTATATTATACATTTAGGGGTGATCATGGTGGTGGTAGAATAAAGACACCCAAAGACAAGTTATGGCCTTGTGCTACAAGGCTGCTCTAGTATTAGTCTACTTAAAACTTAGACAAATATAACATTAAATTTGATAATTATATGTTTTGTAATGCTGAAACTATGTGACCTAGAAAATTAGAGAAGTGCAATCAATGTAGAATAAATTTAAATCATTTAATCTCTAAAAATGAAAAACAAAGGACTGAGGTTTCAAACACAGGTCCATCTAGCAAAAAGCCTACAAGCTTAATCACATTAATGTATCAATCGTTTCAAATATAAAATAATAATCTGAAAATTCAATTTTTAGCTTTGTCTTTCTAGAGGTAAAATAAAAATCTAGAAGCCTTTTCTACTATTATTTTATGCAAAATATGATTGCTAACAATCATAATTTTCTAACTTTTCAAATATTTTAATACATTTGGTATATTTGCTAATATTATTCTTCTATGAGAATTAATCTATTGAAGTTGATTATTCCAAATGACTTTTTGTACAACAGTTCTAGGTGATGATAAATGGAGTCTTATTTTCACTTTCAATCTATTTCTTTCCTAAAATTTACAGAGTAGAATTATATGCCAGTTATATTAAGTAACCTAGAAAATAAAATCTATAGGACTATTAGTATATGTGAAGAAATGCATTCAGAAACTGTTGAAAATAAAAAAAATATCAGATATATTGCAAAATATTTTAGCATTAAAGCCACTGAGTTAAAAGAATGTGCAATTTATGGGGTACATTAATATGAAAATTTGGATATTCTAAACAACAAAAATTTTGGATACCATAACCTACTATAAATAACGTAATACTTATATCTTGAATACATACTTTGCATTAAATTATGTCAAATATATATGACAGACAAAAGGATTATCGTCAAGGGATACATGTTGCAAATTCAAACAGCTTTAACCCAGGAGATATTAACAGTTAAACTTTTTAGCGGGTCATCAGTTCAGTTCAGTTCATTTCATTTCAATCACTCAGTCGTGTCTGACTCTTTGTGACCCCATGAATGGCAGCACGCCAGGCCTCCCTGTCCATCACCAACTCCCGGAGTTTGCTCAAACTCATGTCCATCGAGTTGGTGATGCCATCCAGCCATCTCATTCTCTATCATCCCCTTCTCCTCCTGCCGCCAATAGCTCCCACCATCAGGGTCTTTTCCAATGAGTCAACTCTTCGCATGAGGTGGACAAAGTACTGGAGTTTCAGCTTTAGCATCAGTCTTTCCAATGAGTACCCAGGACAGATCTCCTTTAGGATGGACTGGTTGGATCTCCTTGCAGTTCAAGGGACTCTCAAGACTCTTCTCCAACACCACAGTTCAAAAGCATCAATTCTTCAGCGCTCAGCTTTCTTCACAGTCCAACTCTCATATGCATACATGACCACTGGAAAAACTATAGCCTTGACTATATAGGCCTTTGTTGGCAAAATTATATCTGTGCTTTTTAATATGCTATCTAGTTTGGTCATAACTTTCCTTCCAAGGATTAAGTGTCTTTTAATTAATGGCTGAAATCACCATCTGCAGTGATTTTGGAGCTCCAGAAAACAAAGTCTGTCACTGTTTCTACTGTAGCATGCTAAACAGGAACAACTAGTGAAGTTTACATGACTAAAGGGTCAGGTGACGGACAAACAACAAGTGCCTGTGTGGGGCAGTATTGCTTATACTAGGTTTTGTAAACTGAGCTGAGACCAGCTGGGAACCATAATACTACCCTTGCAGTGGAAGGGTTGCTACTGTGTTAGCAAACTTGGAATACATAAACCTATGACAAATCTATCTTCAGTGATAAGAACTGTCTATTGGTGCTGTAAAAATATACCCATTGTATCAAATAAAGAACAGATAATCAACAGGACCTGATTAACAAGGTAATCTGAACATAGCTATCTAATAGGGTTGAGGATATCTTTAAAATCTCTAACTCAATGTGACTCATTCCTTTGATTCTATATATGTCTATAACAGCTTCTTTCACTGTTATAATACAATATCTCTTCTTCTTACACTTATAGTATACTTTTGGTTCTTTAGAATATATTACATGGATATTTGAATATTTAAAAATATTTTTTTTTGATCAAGAATCTCTTTTATTGATTATCAGAAACATTACAAACATCTAGTATGAACAAATTGTAACATGATAGTGTTTAGTTTGAACAATTAATACATTTCAGATATAATATTATACATATTTCAATGCTATTCTCCCCAATCATCTCACCCTCTCCCGGTCCCAGAGTCCAAAAGTCTGGTCTATACATCAGTGTCTTAAAAATATATTTTTAAAAGAGACCCAAGTATATCACACCAAAATGTTGAAATGTTTTGCAGATTTGTGAAGCTGGAAATCATTTCATCAATGTAGTGTTGGCCCATCCCAGTCACACAGGTTAGTCACTTTTTGAATCTTCTCCAGAGTGAATTATGCTAATTATTATTTTTTAAAACAATGGTTGGAAACATTTAAGGTTTGTGCTCCCCAATTCTTGATTTATTATGTGTAATTTTTCAAAATATATGAACTAAATTATAGTCCCTAATTATTGTTTATCTAAAATGGTGTACGTGTACACATGCACACACACACACACACACACACACTTTCTTTAAGCATATTAAAAAAAAAAAAAAACATGATTAAGATGTAAAGAAGTGTGAAATCCATTGATGAATATCCAAATTTCTTAGCTTAACTTTCAATCTTAATCTGGTTTGCACAATATCTGTTACAATCCAACAGGATTATAAAAAAATTCATAAGCTTTTTCAATAAAAGTGAATCTTCTTTGACAAATTTAGTGGCAGTGGAATAGAAATACCTTAGAGAACACTGAATTTAGTATTTTGCTAAAAGATTTGAAAATATTTACAGTGACTAGAAAATTCCATGGACAGAGAAACCGGGTGGCCTAGAGTCCATGGGGGTCATAAACAGTTGGACATGACTGAGTGATTGAACACACAGAGTGTCTATATAATTTAAAAGTACTTTTGGTAAATCAATACTCTCATTCAGGCTCAATTATAGCACAATGACTTATTTGCTTGTACATAATTTAATTGTAATTTCCAATAGCAGTGGTCAACACTTGGGTTTCATGTTTTCATTATCTAATTGCAAGTGTGTTTGCGTCTTCAAGTTTGTTTTAACATTGATCTGAAATTCATAAAATTTTCTTGAAAGTTTCTAGCAGGCTGGAGAAGTAGATATATGAAATATGTTCCAGAATATATTTCACATAATACATAAAATTACAAAGGAAATTTATATTAGACCATCCTATAAAAAGCTATCAGATCAGATCAAATCAGTTGCTCAGTCGTGTCTGACTCTTTGCGACCCCATGAATCCCAGCAAGCCAGGCCTCCCTGTCCATCACCAAATCCCGGAGGCCACTCAGATTCACATCCATTGAGTCAGTGATGCAATCCAGCCATCTCATCCTCTGTCGTCCCCTTCTCCTCCTGCCCCCAATCTCTCCAAGCATCAGAGTCTTCTCCAATGAGTCAACTCTTCACATGAGGCGGCCAAAGTATTGGAGTTTCAGTTTTAGCATCATTCCTTCCAAAGAAATCCCAGGGCTGATCTTCAGAATGGACTGGTTGGATCTCCTTGCAGTCCAAGGGATTCTCAAGAGTCATCTCCAACACCACAGTTCAAAAGCATCAATTCTTCGGCACTCAGCATTCTTCACAGTCCAGCTCTCACATTCATACATGACCACAGGAAAGACCATAGCCTTGACTAGGTGAACCTTTGTTGGCAAAGTGATGGCTCTGCTTTTGAATATGCTATCTAGGTTGGTCATAACTTTCCTTCCAAGGAGTAACCATCTTTTAATTTCATGGCTGCAGTCACCATCTGCAGTGATTTTGGAGCCCAGAAAAACAAAGTCTGGCACTGTTTCCACTGTTTCCCCATCTATTTCCCAGGAAGTGATGGGACCAGATGCCATGATCTTCGTTTTCTGAATGTATAGCTTCAAGCCAACCTTTTCATTTTCCACTTTCACTTTCATCAATAGGCTTTTTAAAAAAGTTCCTCTTCACTTTCTGCCATAAGGATGGTGTCATCTGCATATCTGAGGCTATTAATATTTCTCCCAGCAATCTTGATTCCAACTTGTGTTTCTTTCAGTCCAGCATTTCTCATGATGTACTCTGCATATAAGTTAAATAAACAGGGTGACAATATACAGCCTTCAGGTACTCCTTTTCCTATTTGGAACCAGTCTGTTATTCCATGTCCAGTTCTAACTGTTGCTTCCTGACCTGCATACAAATTTTTCAAGAGGCAGATTAGGTGATCTGGTATTCCCATCTCTTTCAGAATTTTCCACAGTTTATTGTGATCTACACAGTCAAAGGCTTTGGCATAGTCAATAAAGCAGAAATAGATGTTTTTCTGGAACTCTCTTGCTTTTTCCATGATCCAGCAGATAATACATAATAACATAACTGTTTTATTATAATATTCACATATTTTAATAACTAACTTTTTGAGTTTATGACAGCAAATTATACATTTTGATATATAAAACAACTGAATATGACTTGAAACTATCTGTACTTTCTCTTGCAGAAAAATATTTAACATAATAATGCAAATACTATTGTGGTTTATTGTCTACATTTGTATTGAAGTAAAGCCTACATTTAACAAAGAGGTTAAATACTATTTTCATTTGACCCAAATACATAGATCTACTGATTTCTCTTTTGAAATATGTGAAGTCCAGATGAAAAATTTCTGATGGTCCGATTTTTTTTTTTAAGCAAGAAGCAGATCACAATGCAATTTTATAAAAATATCAACTTTGACAAGCCTATGACTATCAAAAATTTATTCTTTACTCTGAGGCTCTAACAAGGTGACTTGCTCAAATTTCTTCACCTGGAATATACTGTCATTATTTGAAAATTTTAAATCATCACATTCTCAAACTCTGAAAATGTTCATGTGAGAAAGACTTGTGTGTGTGTTTCTTTACTCCACTCTTTTAACTTGCTGTGTATGTTGCTCTGGACAAGTCAGAAACCAATGCAATCTCTCCTTGGTTAATTTGCTTGGTGTTTTGCCTTTAGACTCAGAATACTTTTCATTGTCACTAAAGTCTATTAATTTTGTACCGAATTTCACAGGATGTATCTTAGAGCTGATAATTCCAGATCATGTCTGGCTCTTTATGATCCCATGGAGTGTAGTCCACCAGGTTCCTTTGTCCATGGAATTCTTCAGGAAAGAATAGTGGAGCAGATAGCCATTTATTTCCTTATCCAAAGGAATCTTCCCATCCCAGGGATAAAACCTATTTCTCTCACATTGCAGGCAGATTCAGCACCATCTGAGCCACCAGGAAGCTCAATTTTCCCAGAGACATGATGTAGTTTTTAGTTGGTTGAGTCATGTCTTGTTTAAGTTCTAGAAAGTTTTCTTGTATTATTATTTTTGCATTATAGTTTAAATTTGATTTGTTACACTGTGGATGGTGAGAAGATGGTAGGGTGAACATGTTACATCTGCTTCTACTTTATATTTCTATCACTTTCAAAATTTAGCTTTTTGTTCACTTTTTTTTTTTTACTGTTTTTGTTCATCTACTAAATATCCACTATTCTATTGATCATTCCACCCTTAAGCAAACTGAAATATGTTCCACTCATATTACTCTTTTTTTCTTTTTCTACAATTTAATTCTTGAAATCAATCAACTCATTTTCCTTCCTGTTATATACATGTCTTTTTTGAGTTCTGGGATTTCCTTACAGTTATATTCTCTGTTATCTGCAAATGCTTCTCTATGTTAAATTTTTTTCTTTTATTTTGGAGAGGATTCATTTTATCACTTGGGGAAAATTCTTGCTTTATATTTTATTCACATAAAAGCTTTATGTGAATATTGATCAAATTACGTTCATTTTAAGTGTATGGATTGTCCTTGAACAGAAATAACAAATGTTTTCACAGATGTCGTGATGAAGTGAAGTCTCTAAAGGATGAAGTGTGCTATGGAGGACATGAGATGTTTCATTGTGTCTTTTGATTCTCTATATACTCTTTTGTTTTCTAAATTTCTTAATTCCTGGAAATGTATCCTTCTTTCTTTCCCTTCTAACCCTTCAAGCATTATCTCCTTTCTTGGAAGCAGTGTCTTCTAAGATGAGAACCTCTGGACTCATTACTCTCAAGTAATTGCATGTCCTTTCTCTATATTTAGTGTTCCAATAATATCAAGTCTCAGACCTCTTCTGAGAGTAAAACCTCTTCTGATCATGAAATATAATCATCTCACACACACACACACACACACACACACACACACTGCATTCTTTTTCTTTACATAAAATTTTTATCCAACTCTCAGTTCCTGTCTCAGCTCTAGTTGAGTCTCTGTTGCTTCCAGATTTTTATTACCCCACTTATGCATTCATTGGAATTTATACTAATATCTGTATATCTTAGATATGCTGTAGGCATGGATAATGGATGGGGACTATCTCTTACTGATTGTTTAAGCAAGATCTACAAAATGTGTTCCCCAGGAAAAAACAATTTCATATAGAACAAGCCTTTAAAATCTTATTACAAAGTACTGGAAAAAAAAAAAAAAAAGAGAGAGAGAGAGAGACAAATTTATGCCAAGTAGGAAACAGCTGTGAAGCTATCTCAAGGATGGCCTCAGCCATTTTTGTTGGGTTATCTGAAACTAGGGCAATAATTCTGAACTAGCCTAAGCTGGAATGACTAGAAAAAAATTTAGATTGGATTTGGGGCTCCCTGAGAATGAGGAAATTATCTTGGATAAGGCAGCTCTCTTTTGTCAAGGCCATCCTTTCAGAGGGTGTCCTACTCAAAAGCTTTCTACTGCCAGTAGAAATTTAAAAGAGAGACATTAGTGGGAAATTACACAGCCTGCACTGCTGCACATGGCCTTCGTCTAACAACTGATTTGCACCAGTTTTCTTCTTCACAAACTTCTAGATTCCCTCCACCATCAACTAGCACAATTAACATTTCAAGGATTATATATGGCATGATGTGGACACTCACCTGAAGGGATCTTATCAGGACATGGGTATGGCCCTTGTTCTTGGGTTGAGAGAATATCATGAGCTGTCCAAATGCTAGAGGCAAAATATCATCTTTTTACATCATTATATAACAGCAGGTTATACATAAGTTTCCACACCTTAACTTTTTCCACCACTGATAAGTTCAATATGCAGAATCTATCTGATTATAAGTCCAAGGGCAGGAGTGCTTATGCTAAAACTTTAAACTGCTGCAATTTTCTGCCTTGAACCCTACTAAATTTTCATAGCTTTTGTGCTTCATGGTGTACAGTTCAAAGATTTCCTTGATGTGTAATTTGCTACCTGCCAAACTGGAAAAGCCCTGTAAGACAATTTGCTTCCTTCTTAATGATAGGAGGTACATGCTGCACTATATTCTCTCTGTTTTGGAGAGGATGCCCTACAATAATTTGGCCTCTAAATCTTTATAGTGTTTATTAGCAATCCCCATGCTTTCTGTGGACCACAAATGTCTTAAAAAGGCCACCAACATACTAGCCACTTACTCATTCAGTATGAATAGCATAATGTTATTGATACAGTGATTTTCAGTGAGATGCCCAGCCTGAGCCTTCTTGGACTGTTTTATGGTAAAGGGTGGGAGTAATAATTCTAGAAAAAACAAAAACTGAAATTCTGTGCTATTGCTCATTTTAAAAAAAGTAAACTATTCTGACCTCCCTTTGTAATAGAGATGGAAAAACACATTTTTTAAAAATTCAGAGTCTATATCCTTAGACCCAAGGCTGGGTTAATCTACCTTAGTAGTATTAGGTAGTTAGAGTAGAAAAAAAAAAAAAAAAAAAGAGTTCAAAATTGCACTCAGAAGAAGCAGCAGTTTAAAAAGCCCTTGAAAGTAACAAAGGAAACAAACAAACAAACAAACATGAAATGGACAAAGAAAAAAAGAGAAAAAGCCCAAGACAAACCACAGTCACAGTGAGAACCTTAGGCATGAAAACACACCCAAATAGGCTTCCATCCCGGGTTGGCCTTGAACACTCTATTTCCCTTCCCTTCCCTGACAGGTCACCAGTACAAGCCCTAATTTGCTTGAGGAATAGCCAGTCAAGCCCCAGGAACCACCAAGTGGAACAGACAAAAAGTATAAAAAGGGAAGCCAAAAGGAGTCGAGAACACTCCTCCAGGAGTTGGTCCACTTTCCTGTCTTAAGATTGTACAGCATGCCTCCTTCTTAACAAATATTGCCTGTTTGAGCTCTAACTAGTGCGCCTTACAATTCTTTGCTATGATGAGGCAAGAACCTCCAGTGAATACTGCCTGCTTAATAAATCCTGCCAGCTCGAGCTGTAACTAGTGTGTCAGTCTAATTCTTTGCTACAAGGACACAAGGACCAAGGCGGGGGGGGGGGGGGAACAAAACAAAACTGGCAGTAATATGACTTAGCTACTGAGCATGTGTGCATCAATTACAATGTTGGATAATATGTAATAAGTCTGCAGGACTCCAATGTTAGCCTCGAAAATACATCTGGCTTCTGCAGAGCTTGCAAAGTGAGTTAAATGATGATATAATGAATAATACCATACAAGCATACTTTGGATCTTCAGTGTAGTACTAATCACCCATTGGGAAGCAGATTGTTTATATTTACCAAAGAATGAGTACAATTACAGACACTTCCACTTGGTTTTCCCCATGGCCATAGCTCTTGCTCTAAAGCTCAAGAAATCAATGCACAATGTGGGTATACAAACTACAAACTGTATATTCCAATTATTCATTCAGTGCCTGAAAAATGAGCCCTATGAAGTAGACTATGATTATTGTTGTTGTTTAGTCACTAAGTCATGTCTGATTCTTTGCAATCTATGTACTGTAGCCCACCAGACTCTTCTGTCTATGGGATTCCCCAGGGAAGAACACTGGAGTGGTTACCATTTCCTTCTTTAGAGAATCTTTCTAACCCAGAGATGAAACCCATATCCCCTACAATGGTAGGCAGATTAAATAACCACTTAGCCATCAGGATGTCAGTTCAGTCATTCAGTCATGTCCAATTCTTTGTGACCCTATGAACCACAGCACTCTAGGCCTCCCTGTCTATCACCAACTCCCAGAGTTTACCCAAACTCATGTCCATTGAGTCGGTGATGCCATCCAACCACCTCATCCTCTGTCATCCCTTTCTCCTCCTGCCCTCAATCTTACCCAATATCAGGGTCTTTCCAAATGAGTCAGCTCTTCGCATCCAGTGGCCAAAGCACTGGAGTTTCAGATTCAACATCAGTCCTTCCAATGAATACCCAGGACTTATCTACTTTAGTATGGACTAGTTGGGTCTCCTTTCAGTCCAAGGGACTCTGAAGAGTCTTCTCCAACACCAAAGTTCAAAAGCATCAATACTTCAGTGCTCAGTCATTGGAATCGGAGCAACCAGCACGTCAGGGGTTAATATTGTTGCTAAATCCCCTTCAGATCAGATCAGATCAGATCAGTTGCTCAGTCGTGTCCGACTCTTTGCGACCCCATGAACCGCAGCACACCAGGCCTCCCTGTCCATCACCAACTCCCGGAGGTCACCCAGACTCACATCCATCGAGTCCCTGATGCCATCCAGCCATCTCATTCTCTGTCGTCCCCTGCTCCTCCTGCCCCTAATCCCTCCCAGCATCAGAGTCTTCTCCAATGAGTCAACTCTTCGCATGAGGTGGCCAAAATACTGGAGTTTCAGCTTTAGCATCATTCCTTCCAAAGAAATCCCAGGGCTGATCTCTTTCAGAATGGACTGGTTGGATCTCCTTGCAGTCCAAGGGACTCTCAAGAGACTTTTCCAACACCACAGTTCAAAAGCATCAATTACCAGGGGTTAATGCTGTTGCTAAATCCCCTTACCGTTCCACTTGGTCATAAGAGAAACATTTATTATTTGTAGAATCCTTTTCTATTATGATTATTTTTCTTTCCTTTTTTCTTTTTCACTTTTTTTTCTTTTTCTTTTTCTTTCTCTCTCTCTCTCTTTTTTATTTATTTTTTGCTTGGATGAGGCCCCCTGAGGGGGTTTTCTGCAAGGAACAGGCTCTGTATATTGTGTATTCTTTAAAAGCTCCTTTGTTTAAAAGAAAAAAAAACTTATTAAAATCTTTTTCAGCCTTAGGCAATGCTCTGGGAGGCTTTGGATGTAAACTGGGGAATGCCTAGGCCTGGGAGGTGCAAGAGGAGGTGGGGTAGTCGCTTTAAATCAGAAATTGTTGGATAAATTTTTAAAGGTTTGTGTAGAGGGGGGGGGCTCACCAGGGTGCCCAGCCGCAGCATCCTGTAAGCCCTCTCATTCCTCGGGAGGTAGAGCACAGTCTCTCTCCTTTTCTTCATCAATGGCAGAAAATATGATCTGCCCAGAAGGTGGAGACCCACTACCATTCACCGCTATAGCCTCTCCCATAGGCTATCCAACAGCCTCATAACGGGGGTCCAGAACATTTTTAATCATATTTGTGTGATAAGTTTTTAGTTTTTTTTTTTTTTTTTTTACCTTCACCCAAGTATCTAAATTAACAGTACCCTCTTCTGGACACTATTCTTGTACAAATGAAAAAAAAAAAAAAAATGAATGGTAGGTTTTTTAACTTTGATTCCTCTCTTACTTAATAACTGCACAATTATTCCTATAAAGAGTTGTCTTTCATTTGATTCATTGTTACCCATGTCAGAAAATTAAGTATAGTAGAAGATATGGTTTTAGTTTTCAAAGATCAGGTTTTCGTTCAAATTTTTAACTCTAGAAATCGGGTTTTCTCTCTAACCCTTTAACACTTTCAATACTTCCCACTCCTATTCACCCTGTCTATCCTATAGGGGGGTCCACAGCACCCCGAGTGGGGTCCTAGCCATCCCGAAAACTCAACACAGGGGGAACAATAGGGCTGATGACTCTAATTGTTCTGAGGGGGGAGCAACAGGGCTGATGACCCTAACTTCTCCGAGGGGGATGATGATGATGATGATCAGTCGCTCAGTCGTGTCCGACTCTTTGCGACCCCATGAACCGCAGCACACCAGGCCTCCCTGTCCATCACCAGCTCCCGGAGGTCACTCAGACTCGCATCCATCGAGTCAGTGATGCCATCCAGCCATCTCATCCTCTGTCGTTCCCTTCTCCTCCTGCCCCCAATCCCTCCCAGCATCAGAGTCTTCTCCAATGAGTCAATTTTTCGCATGAGGTGGCCAAAATACTGGAGTTTCAGCTTTAGCATCATTCCTTCCAAAGAAATTCCAGGATTGATCTCCTCCAAAATGGACTGGTTGGATCTTCTTGCACTCCAAGGGACTCTCAAGAGTCTTCTCCAACACCACAGTTCAAAAGCATCAATTCTTCGGCGCTCAGCCTTCTTCACAGTCCAGCTCTCACATCCATACATGACCACAGGAAAGACCATAGCCTTGACTAGGCGAACCTTTGTTGGTAAAGTAATGTCTCTGCTTTTGAATATGCTATCTAGGTTGGTCATAACTTTCCTTCCAAGGAGCAAGTGTCTTTTAATTTCATGGCTGCAGTTATTTTGGAGCCCAGAAAAACAAAGTCTGACACTGTTTCCACTGTTTCCCCATCTATTTCCCATGCAGTGTTGGGACCAGATGCCATGATCTTCGTTTTCTGAATGTTGAGCTTTAAGCCAACCTTTTCACTCTCCACTTTCACTTTCATCAAGAGGCTTTTTAGCCCCTCTTCACTTTCTGCCATAAGATTCGTGTCATCTGCATATCTGAGGTTATTGATATTTCTCCCGGCAATCTTGATTCCAATTTCTGTTTCTTCCAGTCCAGCATTTCTCATGATGTACTCTACATATAAGTTAAATAAACATGGTGACAATATGCAGCCTTGACGTACTCCTTTTCCTATTTGGAACCAGTCTGTTGTTCCATGACCAGTTCTAACTGTTGCTTCCTGACCTGCATACAGATTTCTTAAGAGGCAGATCAGGTGATCTGGTATTCCCATCTCTTTCAGAATTTTCCATAGTTTATTGTGATCCACACAGTCAAAGGCTTTGTCATAGTCAATAAAGCAGAAATAGATGTTTTTCTGGAACTCTCTTGCTTTTTCCATGATCCAGCGGATGTTGGCAATTTGATCTCTGGTTCCTCTGCCTTTTCTAAAACCAGCTTGAATATCAGGAATTTCACGGTTCACATATTGCTGAAGCCTGGCTTGGAGAATTTTGAGCATTACTTTACTAGCGTGTGAGATGAGTGCAATTGTTCGGTAGTTTGAGCACTCCTTGGCATTGCCTTTCTTTGGGATTGGGATGAAAACTGACCTTTTCCAATCTGGTGGCCACTGCTGAGTTTTCCAAATTTGCTGGCATATTGAGTGTAGCACTTTCACAGCATCATCATTCAGGACTTGGAATAGCTCCACTGGAATTCCATCACCTCCGAGGGGGACATACCTTCTAAAAGCCTGTCCAGGTTCAACTTGCTGGGGATCAGCCCCGGTGGAATCAGTGGTTTTGAAGTGGAGACGGCTTCAGCAATCAGGATATGATAGAATCCAGCCTTGCTTTCTGTGGATCAAGTAACTTCTGAACTTCCCATTCATTTTGGCTTATAAGAAGTGCCACAAATAGAAATGGATTTGATTTGGGAGAAGGGGAAGAATCCTTTAATTCTAGTTACTACAAGGCATCCCATTCTAAGATGACATCACTTAAATTCAGTCTGGCATTTCAGAGAGCCAACCTTGATCTTTGTTATGGTGATGCCCTTGTACTAACACCTTTCTTATAGCTTTGGAAAATGGTGTGTCCTCTAGGCTTTCCCATGAAACATGAGGAATACTATGGGAATATGAAAAATAGGGAACATATTTTTTTCCCTCCCATGGAAACAGAACTTCCATTTTGGCCTTTTTCTGTCCTTTATCGAGCCCATTTTTGCATGAAATGCTCCTTTGGTAGGTCTGATTTTCTTGAATAGATCCTTAGTCTTTCCCATTCTGTTGTTTTCCTCTATTTCTTTGCATTGATCGCGGAAGAAGGCTTTCTTATCTTTTCTTGCTATACTTTGAAACTCTGCATTCAGATGTTTATCTTTCCTTTTCTCCTTTGCTTTTCACTTCTCTTCTTTTCACAGCTATTTGCAAGGCCTCCTCAGACAGCCATTTTGCGTTTTTGCATTTCCTTTCCATGGGGATGGTCTTGATCCCCGTCTCCTGTACAATGTCATGAACCTCATTCCATAGTTCATCAGGCACTCTATCTATCAGATCTAGGCCCTTAAATCTATTTCTCACCTCCACTGTATAATCATAAGGGATTTGATTTAGGTCATACCTGAATGGTCTACTGGTTTCCCCTACTTTCTTTAATTTCAGTCTGAATTTGGCAATAAGGAGTTCATGGTCTGAGCCACAGTCAGCTCCTGGTCTTGTTTTTGCTGATTGTATAGAGCTTCTCCATCTTTGGCTGCAAAGAATATAATCGATCTGATTTCGGTGTTGACCATCTGGTGATGTCCATGTATAGAGTCTTCTCTTGTGTTGTTCGAAGAGGGTATTTGCTATGACCAGTGCATTTTCTTGGCAAAACTCTGTTAGTCTTTGCCCTGCTTCATTCCGTATTCCAAGGCCAAATTTGCCTGTTACTCCAGGTGTTTCTTGACTTCCTACTTTTGCATTCCAGTCCCCTATAATGAAAAGGACATCTTTTTTGGGTGTTAGTTCTAAAAGGTCTTGTAGGTCTTCATAGAACCGTTCAACTTCAGCTTCTTCAGCATTACTGGTTGGGGCATAGACTTGGATTACTCTGACATTGAATGGTTTGCCTTGGAAACGAACAGAGATCATTCTGTCATTTTTGAGATTGCATCCAAGTACTGCATTTCGGACTCTTTTGTTCACCATGATGGCCACTCCGTTTCTTCTGAGGCATTCCTGCCCACAGTAGTAGATATAATGGTCCTCTGAGTTAGATTCACCCATTCCAGTCCATTTTAGTTCGCTAATTCCTAGAATGTCAACATTCACTCTTGCCATCTCTTGTTTGACCACTTCCAATTTGCCTTGATTCATGGACCTGACATTCCACGTTCCTATGCAATATTGTTCTTTACAGCATCGGACTTTACTTCTATCACCAGACACATCTACAGCTGGGTATTCTTTCTGCTTTGGTTCCATCCCTTCATTCTCTCTGGAGCTATTTCTCCACTGATCTCCAGTAGCATATTGGGCCCCTACTGACCGGGGGAGTTTCTCTTTCAGTATCCTATCATTTTGCCTTTTCATACTGTTCCTGGGGTTCTCAAGGCAAGAATACTGAAGTGGTTTGCCATTCCCTTCTCCAGCGGACCACACCCTGTCAGATCTCTCCACCATGACCAGCCCATCCTGGGTTGCCCCACGGGCATGGCTTAATTTCATTGAGTTAGACAAGGCTGTAGTCCTGGTGTGATTAGATTGACAAGTTTTTTGTGACTATGGTTTCAGTGCATTTGCCCTCTGATACCCTCTAGCAAGACCTACCGTCTTACTTGGGTTTCTCTTACCTTGGGCGTGGAGTATCTCTTCCCGGCTGCTTGCGTAAAGCCCAACATCCGCTGGATCATGGAAAAAGCAAAAGAGTTCCAGAAAAACATCTATTTCTGCTTTATTGACTATGCCAAAGCCTTTGACTGTGTGGATCACAATAAACTGTGGAAAATTCTGAGAGAGATGGGAATACCAGACCACCTGATCTGCATCTTGAGAAATATGTATGCAGGTCAGGAAGCAACAGGTAAAACTGGTCATGGAACAAAAGACTGGTTCCAAATAGGAAAAGGAGTACGTCAAGGCTGCATATTGTCACCATGTTTATTTAACTTATATGCAGAGTACATCATGAGAAATGCTGGACTGGAGGAAACACAAGCTGCATTCAAGATTGCCAGGATAAATATCAATAACCTCAGATATGCAGATGATACCATCTTTATGGCAGAAAGTGAAGAGGAACTAAAAAGCCTCTTGATGAAAGTGAAAGTGGAGAGTGAAAAGGTTGGCTTAAAGCTCAACATTCAGAAAACGAAGATCATGGCATCTCGTCCCATCACTACATGGGAAATAGATGGAGAAACAGTGGAAACAGTGTCAGACTTTCTTTTTCTGGACTCCAAAATAACTGCAGATGGTGACTGCAGCCATGAAATTAAAAGACACTTACTCCTTGGAAGAAATGTTATGACTAACCTAGATAGCATAATCAAAAGCAGAGACATTACTTTGCCAACAAAAGTTCGCCTAATCAAGGCTATGGTCTTTCCTGTGGTCATGTATGGATGTGAGAGCTGGACTGTGAAGAAGGCTGAGCGCCAAAGAATTGATGCTTTTGAACTGTGGTGTTGGAGAAGATTCTTGAGAATCCCTTGGACTGCAAGGAGATCCAACCGGTCCATTCTGAAGGAGATCAGCCCTGGGATTTCTTTGGAAGGCATGATGCTAAAGCTGAAACTCCATTATTTTGGCCACCTCATGCGAAGAGTTGACTCATTGGAGAAGACTCTGATGTTGGGAGGGATTGAGGGCAGGAGGAGAAGGGGACGACAGAGGATGAGATGGCTGGATGGCATCACTGACTTGATGAATGTGAGTCTGAGTGACCTCCGAGAGCTGGTGATGGATAGGGAGGCCTGGCGTGCTGCAGTTCATGCGGTCGCAGGGAGTCGAACACGACTGAGCAAATGATCTGATCTGATCTGATCTGACCCAAGGACCTCATGTGAAGAGTTGACTCATTGGAGAAGACTCTGATGCTGGGAGGGATTGGGGGCAGGAGGAGAAGGGGACGACAGAGGATGAGATGGCTCGATGGCATCACTGACTCAATGGATGTGAGTCTGAGTGACCTCCGAGAGCTGGTGATGGATAGGCAGGCCTGCCATGCTGCAGTTCATGGGGTCGCAAAGAGTTGGTCACAACTGAGCGACTGATCTGATCTGATCTGACCCAAGGATCTTCACTTTTCTAAGCAATGTAACACCTTTTTCTGTTTGCCAGTGAAATCAAAACACTTTTTTCCCCTCATTTACTCAGGACTGTTGCTTTGTTCATGCTTCAGGTGTATGTTAATGTGTTTGTACTAGCTTAGCAGAACATTAGATCCTTGGAAGAAAAGCTATGACCAATTAGACAGCATATTAAAAAGCAAAGACATTACTTCACCAAAAAAGGTTTGTCTAGTCAAAGCTATGTTTTTTTACAGTAGTTATGTATGGATGTGAGAGTTGAACTATGAGTGCTGAAGAATAGATGCCTCTTAACTGTGGTGTTGGAGAAGACTCTTGAGAGTGCCTTGGACAGGACAGAGATTCAACCAGTCCATCCTAAAGGAAATCAATCCTAAATATTCATTGGAAGGACTGATGCGGAAGCTGAAACTCCAATGCTTTGGCCACCTGATGTGAAGAATTGACTCATTTGAAAAGACCCTGATGCTGGAAAGGATTGATGGTGGGAGGAGAAGGGGACAACAGAGGATGAGATGGTTTCATGGCATCACCAACTCAATGGACAGGAGTTTGAGTAGGCTCCAGGATTTGGTGATGGACAGGGAAGTCTGGCATGCTGCAGTCCATGGGGTCTCAAAGAGTCAGACACAACTGAGCGACTGAACTGAATGCCTATATCCCATAAGAGTGTTCCAATAACAGAAACCCTTTATCCATGTTTATATCTTGCCTCCTACAATGTGGGAGACCCAGGTTCCATCAGGTCGGGAAGATCTCCTGGAGAAGGAAATGGCAACCCACTCCAGCATTCTTGCCTGGAAAACCCCATGGACAGAGGAGTCTGGTAGGCTACAGTCTATCGGATCTCAAAGAGTTGGACAAGACTGAGTGACTTCACTTTCTGTGTTATCCATTCTGTAAACAGAATGCAATTACAGCTAAATTCTCCTATATTGTGCTAGTTCACACTGGCTGGGTTCTGTAGCACTCTTGGGGAATAACCTTTTTCTTCCCTTATTTGGTCACAAAAACCTCTGGTAGGTTATTTGGTACCATCACACTAACTATAGCATACATGTTAAGAGAGGGTATGAGGAAGATAGGGATTTTATTACAATTTAGTAGCCTCTGTATTAATTTTGCCAAGCCACTTCAGTCATGTCCGACTCTATGCGACCCATAGATGGCAGCCCACCAGGCTCCCCCGTCCCTGGGATTTTCCAGGCAAGAACATTGGAGTGGGTTGCCATTTCCTTCTCCAATGCATGAAAGGGAAAAGTGAAAGTGAAGTTGCTCGGTCGTGTCTGACTCCTAGCAACCCCATGGACTGCAGCCCTCCATGCTCTTCCGTCCATGGGATTTTCCAGGCAAGAGTACTGGAGTGGGGTGCCCTATTAATTTTAAGAAAGGGAGTGTTTTAATTTTTCTGATTTGTAGTCAGATGCATTCTAGATTGCATCACTAGCTCCCCTAAGGAAGTGCATTAATTTTGAACAGGCAAGAGCAGCCTACTTCTACAAGCTCAGGCAGTTCATGAAAATCTGTACAGCCTAATATTATATGAATGATGCCTTAGCTTAACAGACCTGGTTTGGATTAGAGTTGTGTCTTCTTTGGTACTTGATTACTCTTGCAATTAAGTCCCAGGGCTGGTCTTCGCTTACTCTTCGTTTCTCTCATTGCAGATTAGAGCTGCTTCATATTGGGTTGGCCAAAAAGTTAATTTCCATTTTCCATAACATCTTATAGAAAATCTAAATGAACTTTTTGGCCAATCCAATTTACTACCAAGAAGGCCTTCCAGTTTTCACAGTTGGCTTTTAAGTGCTAATTATCCATTTCAGTTTTAGCTATCTTTACCAAGAACATTGATAGTGTCACCACTAAATTCTATTGGACCAAATTAAGCAATCTTTTTCAACAGCATAAAATACCAGTAGACCAGGATAAAAGGCTTTATGTTTGCAAGGCTACCTTGTAACAGCAGTTCTTTGTTTGGCCCCTGCCATCAACAATGGGGCACTCAGTGCAGGCTGGTCAGTAGGTCATTCAACTCTTAAATGCCATTCCAGTATCTGCTTTGGGCGCCATTCCTTGTGGCAGATACTGTAGGTTCAGTTTTCTGTGATACAGATGCTGAAACAGAGATATGCATTCAGAAGTTGTGTTAGGGTGATTTGATAGATGGAAATAAAGAAATCATGTCTGGGTAGGAAATTGAGAGTAACATAGTTTCAGTGAGAGTATCAGATGAACCTAGGGGCCTTCTAAAGCTGGGCTGAACAATCAATGTTGTTCTGAATTAAGTCATCAATTTGCCACATTGATCCAATAATGGATAAGGGTAAACCAAAAAGTGAGTGTGACCTTGCATGAGTTTGCTCCCTTCAGCCAGGTCATCTTCACAGGGGATGCTGAAAGTTAAAGGCTTTCTACCAACAGTAAATCCCGAAGCTGTAAAATAAACCCTTTATACCTGGAGAAGAATCTGGGTAGCTGCAGCATTGTAATGTAATACAATCTTCAGACTTTTAATATAATAAAAGATGAGTTATAAATAGAAACTATACACTAAGAAACATTTCATTAGGAATGTAAGTATTAGATTCAGTTCAGTTCAGTTCAGTCGCTCATTTGTGTCTGACTCTTTGCAACCCTATGAACCACAGCACGCCAGGCCTCCCTGTCCATCACCAATTCCTGGAGTCCACCCAAACCCATGTCCATTGTGTCGATGATGCCATCCGACTATCTCATCCTATGTTGTCCCTTTCTCCTCCTGCCCTCAATCTTTCCCAGAATCAGGGTCTTTTCAAATGAGTCAGCTCTTCACATCAGGTGGCTAAAGTATTGGAGTTTCAGCTTCAACATCAGTCCCTCCAATGAACACCCAGGACTGATCTTTAGGATGGTACTAATATCTAAACTTACATATTATTACAATTAATAGCAACTAACACACTGAAGAAAAAAAATATATATATATATACACACACATATACATATATTTTTCTGTGTCATAAGACACATTGGTTATCTAATCTACAAACGATATCTGGAAGAAATGTGTATTTGTGGGCCCTGATTATTCCACTACCTCCAGGAATTAAACAGACATAAACTGGCTTTAACCCAAATTACCTTGTGTTCACATTCTGCCTCTGAAAGTCAGTTAACATGGATAGGTGCCTCAATCATCTTTATTTTGATAAATATATGAATGTTACACAGTGTTTACATAAATGTTACCAAGAGAATCTGTTCTACTAAATGGCATATATATTTATCCTTATCTTGAAATAAGCAGTGCATGAAATTTGCACATTGCCTAATATATTTTTCACTTTGATAGTTTAACAATCCTTACAGTTTTGACTACAGCATATTAACATTTTATTAAGACTTTAGAATTTAAATAAAAGAGATTAGTTGATCTGTTATCTAATTAGGTATTGCTATGAATACACAGTAATTTTATAATTCACATTTACTTTTACAAATGTCACAGCTCAAAGTTCAACTCGATATCATTATGGATTTATTATACAAAATATTTCTTAAAAAATTTGAAAAACAAAAAGTAACTGAAATAAAGGACAATATGCTAAATATAATGAGAGTTGTAAATAACAATCCTGATTACTGAGCAGAAATAATTTGTGTGGTACTTCTGAATATGAGACTTTCTTGTTGGCTCAGATGGTAAAGCGTCTGTCTACAATGCAGGAGTCCTGGGTTAGATCGGGTCGAGAAGATCCCCTGGAGAAGGAAATGGCAACCCACTCCAGTACTCTTGCCTAGAAAATCCCATGGACGCAGGAGCCCAGTGCAGGCTACTGTCCATGGGGTCGCAAAGAGTCAGACACGACTGAGCGACTTCACTTTCACTTTCTGAATATTAACTATTCTGATATACACTGTAATCCTCTTATGAGAGATTTTCATACTTCTCTGATATAAATGACATACTTATGAAATTCCCTTTGGATCATTACTAATTTAACAAAAAGAGTTTTGAGGTATTTAATAATCTCAACTAAAAATATATTCTTTAACACTAAAGGAAAATAAGAAGAGGCAAGCAATTGTTAAAACACATTAGCAGTATTAAAATATAATGTGAATCTCAGTAGGCAATACTGCTGAACTATTATGATAAACAAAATAATGTTTATATATAGTTTAATTTTAAAATTTAAGGAATTGATTGTTGTGCTGACATCCTGTAATTTTACTGCAACATAGCTGTAGACATGGTCAGAAAAGGATTTTTTTAGTCGAAAATTTATAAAATTTGAAACTGGGTCTCCTTTGAATACTTTGTAAAACAGTTTTCTATAAATATATGATGAGATTTCATATAATATATAGTTGTAGAGAGTTTAGAACGATATAATAAATAAGTGATTGTATTTGAAATATGAAACATCATTGACATTGTACTCTACTTTTAAAAGGAAACAATGCCTGTTTTCCAAGTCCAAATTATAACCCCTTTACATGGATGTTTTTCCTGGTTTCATGTCCTAACTACACCTATGAGGTATGTTATATATGCATGTGTATAATTGAACTTTATTTGATAATATACTAATTACATATATTTATGTAATTACATGTATTATAGATTATGCATATGTATGTATGTTTAGTCTGTAGATACAGGCATAAACAGAAATATAGATTATGATACAGATTTCTATTGAAGTTATAGGCATAGGAAATTAGAATATTTCACTCACAATTTTTCCTGCAGAATAAATACTATTTGTGCATATATCTATCTATGTGTAAAGAAAATTTTATAAACAGAGTGTTAAATGTCTTGAGAAGCCTCTGGATTTTATAAAAAAAAATTTGGAATAATGTCTTTCATTTTATTAGGAAAATGATACTGTTTTATGAGTTTTTTAATCATTATCATATTTAACAATGAAATTATAACTTTGGAAAATACATTTCCACTTAAAATTTTCCACTGTTTTAAGCTTTTAAAATACATAATCAATGCCTATTTAATTGTTCACAAGTGAACAAATTTCTAGATTGACTATCAATATTCGTCAATTTATGTTTTAATCTAACAGATTGGATCATGGATTAGTTTCACAATCATGACTCAAACATTGCCAGGTAAGACCTAGGTTTACTAATGATTGAAGTAGATACACCTTTAGAAGTGGTTTTTGAGAACAAATTGCTATAGTACTGAAATTAGGCATGTTTGCAATGGGATTTTTTTGCCTTTATTTTTATTTTGGATTTTTTATCAGTATAAAATTATATTGAAACATTGTTTACTATACATATCTGTATAACTGTGGTTGTGTGCTTATGCTTAGTTGCTCAGTGTATGCGCCTCTTTTGCAACCCTATGGGCTATAGCCCGCCAGGCTCCTCTGTCCGTGGGATTCTCCAGGCAAGAATACTGGAGCGGGTTGTCATTTCCTTCTCCAAGGGATCATCCTAACCCTGGGATCAAACCCAGATCTCCCACACTGTAGGTGGATTCTTTACTGACTGAGCCACCAGGGAGGCCCAAATGTGGTTAATCCAAACTAGAAAATGTAGTCCAAATATTTTTATTAAGCAACAAGTTTTTGTTAAATAGAAGTGGTAATAACACACTTCATTTTAAACTCTCTCATGTATGCACACAGACTTGTACATACTGTGTCTTCAAGTGTTCACATCCATCTGAAAAGGGAAGGCTGGGGGCATGAATGTGTCATCTTGAATGCTGGTCATTTTAACACACAAAGTTAAATTGTAATACTCATTTTATTAGAAGGGATATATATTATTTCCATTTCATTCATTCTTGTTCCACTGTACAAAAAAGTGGATTAGAATTGATGTGATTTGTCTTATATGTATATATATGTGTGTAGAAGAAGTGTTTTATATACATATGAAAAACTATTATTGAAAAATTCAAAGGGATTTTAAGAATTTCTTCTTTGGAAGTGTTATGTGGCAGTGGGGTGTAAAAAATGTAGAATTATTTCAATTTCTATATTTTTATGTTTATTCAACCATGCAATATTGATAGGATGTATATGATGCTAGGCAATATAAATAAGGAAAATTGATAGAGAACTATATGACACTTGGGAAATATTTAAAGAGCTATTTTTTTCAAACATAACTTGTTATGTCCATAATAAAAATATAAAAGAAACAATAATTATTTATTTTTTTCTTCTAGTTGGAATTTTTACACTTCTGATGAGTATCCAGATGTCTCTGTGGGCAAAAAAGAAACATAAGATTTATCTGAAGAAATTCAATTCTTATATGCATAGGAAATCAGCAATGATTCCATTCATACTGTAAGAAAAATAAGTGATCTTATCTCATGTACAGAAAAGCAGTATAATAACTCACTAAATTAAATTTGACCAAGGATAATTGTCTATCCTGTTCCATAAATTCACAAACAATAGTATTTTGGCTTGTGTAAAAATATATAAGAGCAAAATTTAGCTGAATTTAGAGTAACAAACTTGAGGCAAATGAAAAATTGAAATTATAGATATTGCTAATTGAAAATAGCATCCAGTATGTTTGCAAGGAATTGATACTTGAATGAGATGTTCTTAGTTCATTAACTCTTTCATAATACTATTGGCTTAAGACAACTTAAAATATTTGAATTCTATAAAGTGAATATTGCAATATTTCAAATACTTGAATTTTACATATTATTTTGAGAGTGATTTTTTCTTTTTGTTCAATATGTTATTGAGAAATTTCAGATGTCTTGAAACTATTATGTCAGTAGTTCAATTTTACCTATATTAAAAGTTAAATATTTGTAATTTGCCATGCATCTTGGTTATTCATAATATACATTGTGTATCATTTTGGAAATACAACATTCAAAATATTTTCTAGACATTACTCATTAAACATTTGAATATACTATACTGAAATATATATATTTACATACATATCATGTTTATATGTGAAAATAGAAATAGATATAATTCAAATGGACAATATGTGATGATGAGGAAAGTGTGCATTAGAATGTTGGGATTAAAAGTGGAAATATATTTTCCTTTATTTCCACATTTTTAAATTTCTATGTCTTCTCAAATCCAGTGTAGTAAGTATAAGATTGTGTGTGTGAATATGCAAATATACTTTGACAAAGAGATTAATTATATTATAAAAATTAAATACATATTAGTTAAAAGTTTAAGGGAAATTTTTATTCATATTTAAATTGGATCTTTTTACACTGGTTAATTTCTAGTCTTACCAGTTATTGGATATAAATGTATCTAAATAGATGGATAGGTAGACATACATATAACAAAATATCATCATTAAAGCTCTTAGATATTTAGATATTTGACAAAATATCCTTGGTAAAGGTAGGTCTAAATGCATTTTGTAGGTGTTTCTTATTAAGATATGTGACCAACTATTCAAGAAATAACAAAATCCTCTATTCAAAAGCTTTATCATTCCCAATTGATCCTTATTAAAATATCACAAAAGAATATAAGAGCATACTTTAATTCAGTAATATTCATTCTGCAAAACAGCATGAAATCACAATTATTTGCAGTAATATTCTACGCCAGATATGCTGCTGTATTTCCAAATGTGTGACTACTTTCATCTTATAAATGCAACTACATTCTTAAATTCTTGTGTGTATATTTTCAATAATTGTGATTTTTATAGCAATGTAAAGATTATGAAGATATTAGCAAGTGAAAAATTCTATGCTTTAAACAGAGAAAGACAAATAGGCCTCATCTCTACTTTAAATAAAATATGTATGTATGTTGGAGAAGACTCTTAAGAGTCCCTTTGACTGCAAGGAGGTCTAACCAGTTCATCCTAAAGGAGATGAGTCCTGGGTGTTCATTGGAAGGACTGATGTTGAAACTGAAACTGCAATACTTTGGCCACCTGATGCAAAGAGTTGACTCATTTGAAAAGACCCTAATGCTGGGAAAGATTGAGGGCAGGAGGAGAAGGGGATGACAGAGGATGAGATGGTTGGATGGCATCACTGACTCAATAGACATGAGTTTGGGTAAACTCCAGGAGTTGGTGATGGACATGGGGGCCTGGCGTGCTGTGGTTCATGGGGTCACAAAAAGTTGGACACAACTGAGCAATTGAACTGAACTGAACACATAATGTCAGCATCAAAGAATATGGGATTGGTCAAAAATAAGTTGCATGGTTTGAGAAAGGAACAATTCAGATGCTATCATCAGCCATATCACCTAGGAAACAGAGTTCCAATATGGCCACTTAACAGGACAGTGTTAGTCACTTTACTTCAGTCTGACTCTTTTTTTTTTTTTTTTTAACTTTACAATACTGTATTGGTTTTGCCATGTATCAGAATGAATCTGCCACAGGTATACATGTGTTTCCCATCCTGAACCCTCCTCCCTCCTCCCTCCCCATACCATCCCTCTAGGTCGTCCCAGTGCACCAGTCCCAGGCATCCGGTATGAGGCATCGAACCTGGACTGGCGACTCATTTCGTATATGATATTATACTTATTTCAATGCCATTCTCCCAATCATCCCACCTTCTCCCTCTCCCAGAGTCCAAAAGACTGTTCTATACATCAGTGTCTCTTTTGCTGTCCATATACAGGGTTATTGTTACCATCTTTCTAAATTCCATATATATGCATGAGTATACTGTATTGGTGTTTTTCTTTCTGACTTCCTTCACTCTGTATAATTGGTTCCAGTTTCATCCACCTCATTAAAATTGATTCAAATGTATTCTTTTTAATGGCTGAGTAATACTCCATTGTGTATATGTACCACTGCTTTCTTATCCATTCATCTGCTGATGGACATCTAGGTTGCTTCCAAGTCCTGGCTATTATAAACAGTGCTGCTATGAAAGCAACAGTTAGAACTGGTCATGGAACAACAGACTGGTTCCAAATAGGAAAAGGAGTACGTCAAGGCTGTATATTGTCACCATGTTTATTTAACTTATATGCAGAGTACATCATGAAAAATGCTGGACTGGAAGAAACACAAGCTGGAGTCAAGATTGCCGGAAGAAATATCAATAACCTCAGTTATGGGGATAACACCACCCTTATGGCAGAAAGTGAAGAGGAACTCAAAAGCCTCTTGATGAAAGTGAAAGTGGAGAGTGAAAAGGTTGGCTTAAAGCTCAACATTCAGAAAAAGAAGATCATGGCATCTGGTCCCATCACTACATGGGAAATAGATGGAGAAACAGTGGAAACAGTGTCAGACTTTATTTTTCTGGGCCCCAAAATCACTGCAGATGGTGACTGCAGCCATGAAATTAAAAGACGCTTACTCCTTGGAAGGAAAGTTATGACCAACCTAGATAGCATATTCAAAAGCAGAGACATCACTTTACCAGCAAAGATTTGCCTAGCCAAGGCTATGGTCTTTCCTGTGGTCATGTATGGATGTGAGAGCTGGACTGTGAAGAAGGCTGAGCACCAAAGAATTGATGCTTTTGAACTCTGGTGTTGGAGAAGACTCTTGAGAGTCCCTTGGACTGCAAGGAGATCCAACCGGTCCATTCTGAAGGAGAGCAGCCCTGGGATTTCTTTGGAAGGAATGATGCTAAAGCTGAAACTCCAGTATTTTGGCCACCTCATGCGAAGAGTTGACTCATTGGAGAAGACTCTGATGCTGGGAGGAATTGGGGGCAGGAGGAAAAGGGGACGACAGAGGATTAGATGGCTGGATGGCATCACTGACTCGATGAATGTGTCTGAGTGACCTCCGAGAGCTGGTGATGGACAGGGAAGCCTGGCGTGCTGGGGTTCATGGGGTCGCAAAGAATCGGACATGACTGAGCGACTCATCTGATCTCTGATGAACATTTTGGTACACATGTCTCTTTCAATTCTGGCTTTCTCAGTGTGTATGCCCAGCAGTGGGATTGCTGGATCATAAGGCAGTTCTATTCCCAGTTTTTGAGGAATCTTCATACTGTTCTCCATAGTGGCTGCTCTAGTTTGCATTCCCACCAACAATGTAAAAGGGTTCCCTTTTCTCCACACTCTCTCCAGCATTTATTGCTTGTAGACTTTTGGATTGCAGCCATTCTGACTGGCATGAAGTGGTACCTCATAGTGGTTTTGATTTGCATTTCTCTGATAATGAGTGATGTTGAGCATCTTTTCATGTGTTTGTTAGCCATCTGTATGTCTTCTTTGGAGAAATATCTATTTAGTTCTTTGGCCCATTTTTTGACTGGGTCATTTATTTTTCTGGAATTGAGCAGTAGGAATTGCTTGTATATTTTTGAGATTAGTTGTTTGTCTGTTGCTTCATTTGCTATTATTTTCTTCCATTCTGAAGGCTGTCTTTTCACCTTGCTTATAGTTTCCTTTGTTGTGCAGAAGCTTTTAAGTTTAATTAGGTCCCATTTGTTTATTTTTGCTTTTATTTCCAATATTCTGGGAGGTGGATCATAGAGGATCCTGCTGTGATGTATGTCAGAGAGTGTTTTGCCTATGTTTTCCTCTAGGAGTTTTATAGTTTCTGGTCTTACATTTAGATCTTTAGACCATTTTGAGTTTATTTTTGTGTATGGTGTTAGAAAGTGTTCTAGATTCATTCTTTTACAAGTGGTTGACCAGTTTTCCCAGCACCACTTGTTAAAGAGATTGTCTTTAATCCATTGTATATTCTTGCCTCCTTTGTCAAAGATAAGGTGTCCATATGTGCGTGGATTTATCTCTGGGCTTTCTATTTTGTTCCATTGATCTATATTTCTGTCTTTGTGCCAGTACCATACTTTCTTGATGACTGTGGCTTTGTAGTAGAGCCTGAAGTCAGGCAGGTTGATTCTTGCGGTTCCATTCTTCTTTCTCAACATAGCTTTGGCTATTCAAGGTTTTTTTTTTTTTTTTTTTTTTTTGTATTTCCATACAAATTGAGAAATTATTTGTTCTAGCTCTGTGAAGAATACCGTTGGTAGCTTGGTGGGAATTACATTGAATCTATAAATTGCTTTGGGTAGTATACTCATTTTCACTATATTGATTCTGCCTATCCATGAACATGGTATATTTCTCCATCTATTAGTATCGTCTTTGATTTCTTTCACCAGTGTTTTATAGTTTTCTGTATATAGGTCTTTAGTTTCTTTAGGTAGATATATTCCTAAGTATTTTATTCCTTTTGTTGCAATGGTGAATGGAATTGTTTCCTTAATTTCTCTATTTTCTCATCAGTCTGACTCTTTAGGCGTAGCACTAATCACTCATTTAGAACAGGCAGAGGAACCAGAGATCAAATTGCCAACATACATTGGATCATAGAAAAGGCAAGAGAATTCCAGAAAGAAAAACATCTACTTCTGTTTCATTTACTATACTAAAGCCTTTGACTGTGTGGATCACAACACTGTGGAAAAGTCTTAAAGAAATAGGAATGCTAGACCACCTGAGAAACCTGCATGCAGGTCAAGTAGCAACTATTAGAACCAGACTTGCAACGATGAACTGGTTTCAAATTGGGAACAAAGTACGAGTACATTAAGGCTGTATATTGCAACCTTTCTTATTTAACTTACAGGCAGAGTACATCATGGGAAATGCTAAGCTGGATAAAGGACAAGCTGGAATCAAGATTTCTGGGAGAAATATAAATAACCTCATATATGCAGATAATACCACAGTTATGGCAGAAAGTGAAGAAAAACTAAAGAGCCTCTTGACGAGCATGAAAGAGCATAGTGAAAAAGCTGGCATAAAACAAAACATTCACAAAAAGAAGGCCATGGCATCGGGTCCCATCACTTCACAGCAGATAGATGGGGAAACAATGGAAACAGTGACAGATTTTATTTTGGAGGGCTCCAAAATCACTGATGATGGTGAAAGCAGCCATGAAATTAAAAGAACTTTGCTCCTAGGAAGAAACGCTATGAGTGACCTAAATAGCATATGAAAAAGCAGAGACATTACTTTAACAAAGGTCCATCTAGTTAGAGTTATGTTTTTTCCAGTGGTCATGTATGGTTATGAAAGTTGGACCATAAAGAAGGTTGAGCACCAAAGAATCGGTGCTTTTGAAGTGTAGTGTTGGAGAAGACTCTTGAGAGTCCCTTGGATTGCAAGGAGATCCAACCAGTCCATCCTAAAGAAAATCAGTTCTCAATATTCATTGGATGGACTGAGGCTGAAGCTGAAGCTCTAATACTTTGGCCACCTGATGTGAGGAGCTGATGCATTGGAAATGACCATGATCCTGGGAAAGATTGAAGGCAGGAGGATAAGGAGAGGACAGAGGATGAGATGGTTCAATGGCATCATTGACTCGGTGAATGTGAGTTTGAGCAAATTCTCAGAGATAGTGAAGGACAGGGAATCCTGGTGTGCAGCAGTCCATGGGTCACAGAGTTGGAGGAAACTCAGTGACTGAACTGAACTGAGTCATTCATTGAGATGCAGCTTGTTTATATTTACAAAAGAATGAGTGCTGTTTCAGAGGTTTCCACTTGGATTTCCCCATGGCACTAGTTCTTGTCCTATAGCCCAAGAAATCAATTCACAATGAGGTTATGCAAACTACAAAGTATGTATATTCCCTTATTCATTCAGTGCTTGGGGAAATGAGCCCTATGAAGTATTGGACTATGTTTGCTGTTGCTGTAATTGCTAATCACTAAATCTTGTTGACTTTGTGATTCACAGACTGTAGCTCGCTAGGCTCCTCTGTCAATGGGATGTCCCAGGCAAGTATGCTGGAGCAGGTAGCTATTCCCTTCTCCAAGTGATCTTACAGACCCAGGTATCTAACTCATGTCTCCTGCATTGCAGGCAGATTCTTTACCATCTGAGCCACCAGGGAAGCTCTGATATAACTCATGAGGACAAAGTATGTTGTTAGTAGAAATAATTTAAGTTAATTGAAAACATATATGAAGACAACTCCAATACTTTGGCCACCTGATAGGAAGAACTGACTCATTTGAAAAGACCCTGATGCTGGGAAAGATTGAAGGCAGGAGGAAAAAGGGACAACAGAGGATGAGATGGTTGGATGGCATCACCAACTCAATGGACATGAGTTTGAGTAAGCTCCAGGAGTTGGTGATGGACAGGGAAGCCTGGTGTGCAGAAGTCCACAGGGAGACAAATCGTCAGACACAACTGACCGACAGAACTGAACTGGTGAAGACAACTTTGGTTCTTGTATTTCTTGGTTTAAATGGATACATAGGAATGGCTACTACCTTAACCTGTATATTCCTGTTAAAAATTATCTGCCGTGGTTGTATTAAATGTCCTGGTTCACATGAGCAGTTTTCTCTCAGGCCATTTCTCCATTATTTTACATTAGAATGCATTTGCTCTCTATTTCTATCATTTTTGTGGAACATGCCATTAATAATGAATTTAAAAAGTTTAAAAACTAAAAATATACCATTACTGTTTGATGTTTACAAATATACCATGAGTCTGTCTTCTGAGATAGATCTATGAACTAATGATTAATGTCCAATAGTATTTTCATAGATGGAGTTATCCACTCATTTACTTGGTGTTTAGTAACTCTCTCCTATTAACACAAATCTATGTGAATCAATTTAAGGGTTTTCAGGAGGATAAAACAACCCAAAGTAGACTGGACCCACGGGGGAGTGAGTTTTTCAAATAAACCTGCCTCTCTTAATGTAGAATTAACTAGAGATTTCTCTGACACTCCAGTAAGCTAAGAATCCACAATTCTACCTCAGGGTGTATGGATTTGATTCCTGGTCCGGAAATCAAGATACCACATGCCACGTAGCATGGCTTAAATGTAAAAAAAATTTAAAAAAAAGAATGCAAAAAAAAGTCAAAGTAGTAATTACTATGATTTTACTAATAAAGGCCCCATTCCAAGTAAATGCTGGAAATAATTTTAAACAGCATTAAGCAGAATCACAATTCACAGATATTAGCCTCTATCTCCAAATCATTTTGTGTAACAATTAGAATGCCTGCAAGCTATAGTTTCTGTCTTTTATTTGGAGTATTAGAATGCTAGCTAATATCTTTCACTGAAGTTTTATGATATAGATATTCAATATTTAATGAATTAAAGTTAGAATTTTCTAACAGATACTAGATTTATAATTACATACAATATTACAAAGAAGCATCACAGTTAAATTTAGTCATTGATAGCTAATTTTTAAATAATTGTCTGAAATAATACTTTTTCAACCCAAAAGTAAAAAATTGAAAGTGGTTTTAAAATACCACATCTTCATCTTTTACACATTTCTTATAAAAAGTAGCTGAAGAGGGAGAGAAATCAAAATAAATACAAAAGAGCTAAGGTTGAATCAGCTGCTACACCACCTCATATTATCATGACATTTTGCCTCTCTTGACCACCCTTTCATCATTTCTACACCAAGTTGCTACTTTAAAGGTATTTTTAATTTGTTTGCATATTTTTTTAAATTTCTAAGTTTAAATAAAAATAGGCGCTTAGCACATTTTGTCTTTTAGCAAAATATTATGGAAACATTATTCTCTAACTCATACACAGACAGACACAGTAATTTTTAGCAATATCATTTCTTAAAAGATATAATACAAAATGGTAGTGTAAAATATTTTTAAATAGATGAAACATAGTCTTATTTTTCAAATGTGCATCGTCAATTCTACTTTTCAAAAAATATCATGCTTAATATTGAGGGGTAATCAAATCACAAAATTCAACATTATAGTTGAATATCGTGCATACTGACTTTTAATCTTCTTCAAGTAATTAAACTTATTTTCTGGAAACATTAAGTTCAATTTTTAGTAATTATCAATATATGTTAAATTTTAGCAGTTAATGTATTTCAATTATAATATTTGTGCTCATAAAATAAAATGACCTGAAAGTCAATAATGAGGATTACTTTTATTTTTATTTTAATAAAAAAAGAAAAAAAAAAAAAAAACAACAACAACAACAACATTGTAGTCTCTCCTGGATATTAGAGGTGATTATAGCAAATGTCACTTTATAAGTACAATTAAAGGCATTTATGCAGCTTTTGCATAATGATAATAATTAAAAACCATTTATTTAAAGGCTGCTTAAAAGTTAATATTCACCCAGGTGCATACTGAAACCTATAATTAACTTTCCTTCAGAGGAGAATTGATCATGGAAATGTACAAAATCATTTTTGGAGGCAGAAGTTCCTTGCTAAAATGGGATTTTGGTTTTTAACTGTAGCTAGATAAAAGTGTTAAAAATATGCAAGAAAAATATACTCAGAAATATTTTTTAAAATGAATGTATAAGCATAAAATTTTTTCTTGACAATATAGAAGTAATGTTTTCATATTATTTGACTAAGAAATGACTGTTACCTAAAAATTTTACTTTTTACATTGACCCCTTGGACTGCAAGGAGATCCAACTGGTCCATTCTGAAGGAGATCAGCCCTGGGATTTCTTTGGAAGGAATGATGCTAAAGCTGAAACTCCAATATTTTGGCCACCTCATGCGAAGAGTTGACTCATTGGAGAAGACTCTGATGCTGGGAGGGATTAGGGGCAGGAGGAGAAGGGGACGACAGAGGATGAGATGGCTGGATGGCATCACTGACTCGATGGATGTGAGTCTGAGTGAACTCCGAGAGCTGGTGATGGATAGGGAGGCCTGGTGTGCTGCAGTTCATGGGGTCGCAAAGAGTCGGACACGACTGAGTGACTGATCTGATCTGATCTGATAAGATATGTTCACAACAATCACAAAGCATAATTTTCTGTATATCCTGTCATTCTACTAACCTGGAAATCAATGTTATTTCTATAATGAATTCTTACTTACAATTCATTTTTCTACTTGCTATACACTCATCAAATGATTTATTTTCCAAAAGCTCTCTCATACTCCCTGGCAGGATTTCTAAGTAGATGGAATTGTTATATTTTACCTAATCATCTCTTGGTTAATTCAATAAAAAAATGCAATAAGATATATAATACTGATAAGTATTTTTTTAATCCAAGTACTCATACATTAAAAATAAATTTATAGAAAAAGAGTAAGTAATTTATGAATTATTATTGTAAACTATTAGACATTGGCAAAGTTTTTTTTTTAACGTGTTTAGATTTAGTTTAGTGTTTAGATTTAGTGTTTAGATTTTTTAACGTGTTTAGTTTTTAACATGTTTGGTTTCTTTTTATAAAATGAGATGTCTGAAGTAAGCAACCTATAATATCCTTTTCCTTATAGAGAATGGTCATAGACTCAAGTAATTTTCAATTATTATTGCTTCTAAAATTATATAACATCTTTTTTTTATTTATATTACTGGTTTTAGTTTTTGTACAACATAATTTCAAGTAATTTGTTAAAATAATTATTGGTATTTGGTTTTTGCCCTCCTGAATAAAGTAAACATGTTTTCTGCTTTCTTGGAACTTCATTTAAGAGAGAAAATGAGAACATAATAATCAAATGAGTAGCAAAGTAAATTTAGGCTGTGATCATGTTATAAAGAAATGAATTATATGCTATGACAGAGTAAAGACTAATATGAGGGACAGGATAAGACATATAGTGAGATCATGAATTTCCTCTCTAAATGGGTGACCTTTCAGCTGTCACTTATAGAGTATTTTAACCAGGTTAAGTATTGCTGGAAGAATGTCTTAGACAAATAAAACTGATTTATATAAGGCACTGATACAGGAAAACCTTGGTGTGTTTGAGGATCAACAAATCACCCACTATAGTTAGAACATACTGGGTAAACAAACTATACTGGGTTTGGATAGATATTGAGAGGACATGCATGACTCTTAGGCCAGTCTGGATCTAATGTTACTTTGATGTATTATTTTAGAATATTCAATTCTGTCAGAGAATATAAGAAAATGAGTTGGCACGTTTGAAATTGCATCAAGATAGTTTTAAAAAGGACAACTGAAAGAGACACGTGTACCCCAATGTTCATAGCAGCATTGTTTACAATAGCCAGGACGTGGAAGCAACCTAGATGTCCATCCGCAGATGAATGGATAAGAAAGCAGTGGTACATATACACAATGGAGTATTACTCAGCCATTAAAAAGAATACATTTGAATCAGTTCTAAGGAGGTGGATGGAACTGGAGCCTATTATACAGAGTGAAGTAAGCCAGAAACAAAAACACAAATACAGTATACTAACGCATATATATGGAATTTAGAAAGATGGTAAAAATAACCCTATTTACGAGACAGCAAAAGAGACACTGATGTATAGAACAGACTTTTGGACTCTGGGACCGGGAGAGGGTGGGATGATTGGGGAGAATAGCATTGAAATATGTATAATATCATATCTGAAACGAGTCGTCAGTCCAGGTATGATGCCCGATAACAGATGCCTGGGGCTGGAGCACTGGGATGACCTGGAGGGATGGTGTGGGGAGGGGGGAGGGAGGAGGGTTCAGGATGGAGAACACGTGTATACTGGTGGCGGATCCATCTCGATGTATAGTAAAAGCAATACAATATTGTAAAGTTAAGCAAAATAAAAATTAAAAATAAAATTAAAAAAACAAAATAAAAAAAATAAAAAGGACAGTATAGAATATATATTTTAATTCTAACTAAGGAAAAAAATATATATGCAGGGTAACAAGCATTACAATGCAATCTTTTAGAAATATGCTTTTAGATATGCTTTTAGAAATATTATATTCTGTATCTTATCTGGAAAATTGTTATGGGTAAAAGAGATGACACAGGAGTACATTTAGAAAAATCTAGTATTATTTAATCTGTTTTCAGATTATTTCAGAAACAAAATGTTCCAGCGTCCCAGAGGCCCCCTCCCTGCAACCCATTCTGCTATCTTATAGTTACCACTAACCTCCCAAAAAGTAAAGTGAGAGTGACTTCTAATAATGTAGACTAACTGTACAATTGCTGTGATTTATTCTTATTTTTTTTTCATTTTAAACATGCAAGATTAATAAACATTATCATACGTAGCTTTGCACACATTTTTTCTAGTTGTTTATTTGACATCCTCATCCCTTTCAATATTTGCATCAGAATTCAATCACACTGGTACCCTGAACCCAGTCTTTGGAACTGTGAGAAATATTTCTCCCCCTAAGGTACTCAGTCTATGGTATGTTGTTATAGTAGCCCAAATAATGAAGACACTGAGCTCATTTCCCAGCCATATTACATACAGTTATCCCTTTCAGTAATAAATGAGAATAGATTAAAACCTGATTTCTTTTATCTCAGTTTTAGGTTCCAATTTTTTGATGGTAAGTCATACTGACCTGCAGCCTAGCTAGGATGCAAAAAAAAAAAAAAAAAAAAAAAAGATGTGCAATATTGCTTATATTAAAAAGAAATATAGTAACCTCTCTCTACTTGGCAAAACTTTTCCAGCTCCAGCATCTATATTTTTACTTCCAAAATTATTCAGTGCACATCTACATTTACTACTTATTTCCATTCACCCAATTAGCATCTCCTTGTTTAATAGTAGTGTTCAGGGTTTTCAGATTTCATAAGAATTATTATTGCTTCCTCTTGGTGCTTTGCCATCTCTGTCTTCTCAAAAGCACAGAGTTGTGCCTACCCACTTGAGTAAGACATGTCTTCTTATTCTTTCATTTCCCATAAAAATGTAACATAGTCACAACTTTATTCATAATTTATTTTTCTAGCAGGCACAGGAAACACATAAGTATAATTTATAGATAGTAAAATATTCCTTTGTGAAACATATCTCTATAATTTATAGACATATTTCAAAAAGAAAAACACATCTATATATTAACATGTAACAAAATCAAAACAATGAGAATAGCTAACATTTACTGACAATCAGGAACTACATATTTTCATTAAAAAGCTTCAAATATTCATAGTATTGCTGAAGACATTGGATGTTAAGACCCTTTAAGAGGATCTATATCAGTGGCTTATGAACATGGTGCTTTGGTTCCCCATTTTATGATATTTAGGGTATTTTTGATTGCTATGACTGGGAGGTTACTACAGGAAACAATAGAATAGAAGCCTGAAGTGCTGCTAAGCATCCTTCAATACACATGATACACCTCATCCAACAGCCCTCAATATGAACAATAAAGTATTACTTGGTTGATGGTACTGTTATTGAGAATCTAGCTATATAGGATAGATTAACTGTCCACAATTACACTATCAGTTATTAGTAGAGCCGAAATAAAGATTGTTGTTGTTAAGTCACTAAATCGTGTCTGACTCTTTGCGACCCCATGAACTGTAGCATGTCAGGCTTCCCTGTCCTTTGGCTGGTGCTAGGACAGGCAGGAGCCCTAGGAAAGAACCATGATTCTGACCACACAATGCTTAAAAGAATGAATCAGCCAGCCCAAAACTTCTCCCCAGAGAGAAGCACAGCTTCAAGCAATAGGACCACGAGAGGAGCATGGAGAAAGAAGAAAAAACTTTCAAATCTATTCTTGTGATAGACTGAGCCAAACCTGCCTGTGAGTGTTTGAGGGTCTCCTGTGGAGACATGGGTCATCAGTGGCCTGACGTGGGGACAGGGGCACTGGCAGTAGTAGTCCTGGGAGGCACGTGTTGGCATAAGTCCTCTTCCTGGAGATCTCCAGGAGCCCTACCATAGAGCCTGTAGACCCCAGAACTGGGCTGCCTCAGGACAAACAATTAACAGGGAGGGAGCACAGCTCCACTCATCAGCAGACAATGAGATTAAAGAAATATGGATAATAATTTGGAAATTATAAACTAGTAAACTGGTCAAAATTGTCCTGAAATTAATTATAGGGTATATGAGTAAAAGAAAATAAAACATAATCATTATAGACTTTAAAACACTCTTCTATCACTACTTAATGATCATGAAAAAATAAAAACATGTAACTGTATTTAGGATTCAAGAGGTGAAAGCTATCAATATCCACAAAATTTTCATTTGGAAAATCCCCCAAACTATGTAATCCATAAGCATCAGCAATAGGTACAACAGTGCATTTGATGACTTTCTACTTTGATATGAACTGTGCAGTTTCTCTTTGGCTTCTCACTTCATGAGCACAAAGTTATTTTACATATCTATGACCGATGTTATTAGAGGACTTTTCAGTTTTAATTATCCTGCTAAACTGATTTTTTTCCCCCTGTGCTGGTGATTGAAAACCCAGTACCTGAAGTCATCCCACAACCACAGAAGATCTTGATTACAATGGTCCTTTCTCATTTCTGCACACTCCCAGCCCTTGGATCAATTGGAACATTGCCACATTTTTCACCAGTATATCTGTGTTGGTGCGGAAGATATGTTTATTGATTCATTTGTGCACCTTTCACATTTGAAACATGATTGTCATAAATAAAGTAATCTCATTCAGTTCAGTTCAGTTCAGTCGCTCAGTCGTGTCCAACTCTTTGCGACCCCATGAATTGCAGCACGCCAGGACTCCCTGTCCATCAACAACTCCCGGAGTTCACTCAGACTCACGTCCATCGAGTCAGCGATGCCATCCAGCCATCTCATCTTCTGTCATCCCCGTCTCCTCCCTTCTCCTCCTGCCCCCAATCCCTCCCAGCAGCAGAGTCTTTTCCAATCAGTCAACTCTTTGCATGAGGTGGAAAAAGTACTGGAGTTTCAGCTTTAGCATCATTCCTTCCAAATAAATCCCAGGGCTGATCTTCTTCAGAATGGACTGGTTGGATCTCCTTTCAGTCCAAGGGACTCTCAAGAGTCCAACAAAGTTTCATCAAGAGAAAGCAATGAATGCTAATTATTCCTTTAGCTATTTTGCTATTTAACATATTATGGTTTAAAAACTGTTTCCCTGGTTGATTCTCCACATCTGTGATCAATTAGAGAAGAATAGGTACACATATACTTTTAAACGTTGAAGCCCTGATTATAACTACTTGTTATTATTTATTAAGCACTTACAACTTAATTAACATGTGGATTTAAGTTTAAATTAAATGTAAGTGAAAATAATATTCTTCCTTCTGGCAGTACTAGCTTCTGAGGCAACTGAACAGGATAGGACCAAATTTTAATACTCAAAACATCCCTTGAAGATGTTTGTCTAATTTGGCTTTTTTCAGTCTTGTCTCCATTATAATTAACCATGTGTGTGTCTCTATGTGTGTGTGTGTGTGTGTGTGTGTATACACTCATGTACACAAAAACACAAAAATATTTTCCAGAAAGAGGTAAAATCATAAAGCTATGAAATCATCTTAAAAGATGAACCAAATTAACAACTTTCTGTAAAACTCCATAACCTGACCCTTTCTTTTCCTCCTGTCTTCAAGCAGGTCCTGGTTGTTCGTTCTTCTGGGCTCCCAAATATGCTTACCGTACTCTATTATACTTGCATATACTCTCTTTGAGCAAGTTATATATCATGTCTCATATTTATGTACTTATTATCTCTCTGCATTAATAGATAGTGTACTCTGCTTTTATTGAAGGCAAGAGTCAAGCTTAAATCATCCTTGTATCTGGAGTGAAGAGTAATTATTCAAGAATGCTACAGGGATTTCAATCTAGACATGACACACTGATAAAAGCTCAATTTTAGGGCTCTTTACTTCCCTTTCTTTTTCTTTTGGTAAGAAATACTGAATCTAGCATTCATTGCTAATGTGAAATCAGTTTTTGTTCTACAATAGTATAATTCAGATGACTTATTTTTTTTCTGACAACTGCTACATGAGGAAAAGCCCATTTTTAAAAGATGGATAACTGGACTATCATTCTGTAAGTATTTAGAGAAAATGGTGACTTTTATCTGTTTGAACTCAATTCATGTAATAACACTACATCTGGACATGTGCAACAGGGTAGTGGGGAATGCAACGCAAAACAAAGAAAAATTTTATGTTCTGAGGACTTAAAAACATATGTAAGAAAACTATTTACATTTTGACATTTCTAAAATGTGTAAAGATACCACTTCTGTGCTAATATTTGTGAATAATATATTACAAAACATGATGACAAGATGTTTGTCCCTGACAAGCACCAAGGATGTTATTTTTCAGAAATATTTTGATATGTAATTATAATTTCACTTTTCAGAGCATTCAAATGTCCTGATGATATATACAATCTACAGACAATAATACAGGAAAAACAACAACAACAACAAAAAAGCAGCACCAAAACAAAAGTAGAGCTTCCCTGATTTCCCAGTGGTTAAGAATCTGCCTTGCATTGCAAGGGACACCAGTTTGATCCTCAGTTTGGGAAGATCCCATATGCCTCGGAGCAACTAAGCCTGTATATCACAACTACTGAGCATGTGCTCTAGCACCTTCCTGCCTTAACTATTTAACTACTGAGCCCATGCATTGCAACTACTGAAGCCCACACCTAGAGCCTGTGCTCCACAATAAAAGGAGCCACCACAATAAGAGACCCACACACCACAAGAAAGTAGCCTCCACTTGCCACAACTAGAGAAAGCCTGTGTGTAGCAACAACTTACCACAGCCAAAAAATAAACAAATATTCAAAAAAAAAAAAATACACAAAAGTAGATAAAGGAGAATAGTCATTTATTTATTTATTTGGATAGATTAAATAAGCTAATGTACTGGGGATGTACTACTAGAAGGATTACTAAAATTTGCCAAAATACTATTAAATGTTTGCTGTGTTGACGGAAAAGGCTAAGCAGCATTAAAAAACAAACAAACAAAAACTTCAATATAGTTGACAATGAAACATTTACCTTGAGAAACTAGTGGAATTTTGGACCTTTTCTGGATAGTGTATTTTTCTGAGTCTTTTTGAGTCTTTCATTACATGGAGGTGTTAGCTGATTATTTTATTTTTCCTCCCAAAGGATTATGGTATAAATGATAGGTAGATTTCAGCCATATTTATTAGCAAAATATGTGTATTCTAAATTATATAATCTCAGATTGATTAGTTCCCCTTTTAGTCCACAGAATTACATGGTTTCTCTGAAGGAGAGGGAGACTATTTTTAAAATCAAGAGAACATTTATAACAGACAAATAGAAATGTGTCTGGTCTTATGAATTATTAAGGAAATGCATTGGAAAACTCAGTACCATTTCATATGAAATTAATTCCAAATATGGTGAAAAAGGTGAATATGAACATCCAAAAATTCAATGAACTTCATGCTGTATGACCTCAAAGAGGTTCAAACTAAGACATACTGTAATCAAATTGTGGAAAAAAAAGATGAAGAGATAATCTTGAAAGCTGCAAGAGATGAGTGACTTATCACATACAATAATCACATCCTCAATAACATCATCAGTAGTTTTCTAACAGAAACATTGAAAGCCAGAGGCAGTGAGTCATATATTTAAAGTGCTATAAGAAAAAAACAAATCAAAACAAAACTTCCAAGCAAGAATCTGATACCTGGTAAGAAATATCCTTCAAACATGAGGAAAAAATATTCCCAAATAAAAGCTGAGTAAGTCTGTTACCAGTAGGCTTGTTCTGAAAGAAGTTCTAACAAGATTCCTGCAGGTTGCAATAAAACAACATCAGACAGTAACTAGAAAACCATATAAAGAAAGAACAATTTTAGTAAAGGTAAATATATGGGCAATCCTGAAGTGAAGTGAAGTCACTCAGTTGTATCTGACCCTTTCGACCCGTGGATTTTAGCCCACCAATCTCCTCCGTCCATGGGATTCTCCAGGCAAGAATACTGGGGTGGGTTGCCATTTCCTTCTTCAATCCTGAAAGCTAGCCTTGTTGTAACAATGGTTTATGGCTCCATTTTTCATGTGTTCTATATGATTTAAAAGACTAATACTTTATAAAATGATTGATCTAAAAGCTAGTATTATTATAACTTTGGATTGTGACTCTTTTTTGTTTTTTAAATAATTTTATGCTAATATATTAAAAATGGTTACCTTATGATTTTGGGCATATAACATGCAAAGATGTAATTTGGTGGCATCAATAAGTGAAAAGAATGGGGATGGAAGTGTAACTGAGCAGAGTTTTTCTATGTTATTGAAATTCAGCTGGTATAAATTCAAATTAGAATGTTTAATGTTAGGATGCTAAATATAATCCCCATGGTAACCAAAAAACTAGTTACAGAATATACAGAAAAGGACATCAAAAGGGAATTAAAATTTTTCACTAGAAGAAAAAAAAAAAAAAACAGCTGAGCACAAAAGAGACAGCAATGTAGGAAATGAGGGACCAAAAAACCTACAAGATATGTATAATAGAAAACAAATAGCAAAATTAAGCCCCTCCTTATCAGAAAGTAACTTAAATACACATGGACAAACTTTCCAATCAAAAGAAAGAGACAGGGAGGATGAATTTAACAAGAAAGAAAAACATGATTCATATATATGCTACCTACAATAGACTTACTTTAGATCCAAAGATATAAATAGGTAGGGGAATGCTGGAAAAAGGTATTCCATGCAAGGGTGGGCTACACTAATATAAGACAAGTCAAATACTTAAATCAAAAAAGTTTGCAAGATCAAAAAAAGACATCATATATTAATAAAAGTTTCAATGTATCAATAAGACATAGAAATTATAAGTATCTTTGCCCCTAATAATAAACCATCAAATTATACGAAGCAAATAGTTACAGAATTCAAGATACAGATACAGACATTTCTAAAATAATAAAGATTTCATTATCAGATTTTAATAATGAGTAGAGCAACTACACAAAAGATAAGTAAGCAAATAGAGGGCTTGAATTACACAACTGGATATAACAGACATAGGATAGTCTATCTGATGGGAAGGAAGATCCAAACTACCAGTCCCAAGTAAGGTTTCCCATGATATTAAGGATGGCAAAAGTCATAATGCCAACCATCAGAAGTATTTGCTCACAAACATGTGAGCATACTCTTACAAGTTTGGAGTTTTCAAGAAAGACTCAATTCACAAGTCACTGGTAGAGCAATGCTTTACATAAGAAAGGAAATGAGATATAACAAAATTAGTATCTATACTGTGTGCAGAACTCCCATGCCCAGCACGCCCCTCCCCATAGTTGATTTTGGGTGATGAATAACATGCACACCCTTATGATGCAGGTGAAGATCCTCTTCCCTTCCTGCAGGGACAGATACACTCGTGGAACTGGTCAAATGCCATATAATGCACAATATCAAGCAAAACAAAGAAGTTCACTGTGTACTCAGAACAGGGGAAAGGTTTCTCCTAAAAAGGAAGAAGAATCTGTTGCCAGGTAGTAAATGCATACTCAGCTTTCCTAAAGTGGATTGTTCTAAATTATTTGGATTTTTTTTGTTTGGTTTGGTTTTACATATATAATATACACAATTTTAGTTTGCTATTCATCTTTGTTCATTTATTCAAGGACTCTGGGAGTGGGAGAGGGTGGGATGATTTGGGAGAATAGCATTGAAATATGTATAATATCATATCTGAAACGAGTCGCTAATCCAGGTACGATGCCTGATAAGGGATGCCTGGGGCTGGTGCACTGGGATGACCCAGAGGGATGGTATAGGGAGGGAGGAGGGAAGAGGGTTCAGGATGGGGAACACATGTATACTTGTGGCGGATTCATCTTGATGTATGGCAAAAGCAATACAATATTGTAAAGTTAAGCAAAATAAAATTTAATTAAAAAAAAAAAAAAGATCTCCGTGGATATCAAAATTTGCTAAGGCTCAAGTCCCTTATAGTCAGCCCTCCTTATCTGTGAGTTTTGTGTCTGCAGATACAGAGGGCCTGCTGTATAAAAGTTGGGCCTCATCAGTTTCCTATATAGACCTACATATAAAATCCATGCTTTTATAATTAATAATTTCACATACACACATATCTTTGATTTTGTATGTTCAAAGCTTACATTTATGGGTACTTTCTGCTCCTGCTGCTAAGTCACTTCAGCCATGTCCAACTTTCTGCGACCCTATGGAGTGCAATCCCCCAGGCTCCTTTGTTCATGGGGATTCTGCAGACAAGAATACTGGCGAGGGTTGCCATGACGTCTTCCAGGGAGTGCTTTCTAGTCCTATTTAATTTTTAGATAATTTTACCAGAAGAGTATTTTTTGCACATTTCCAATTTTGAGGTAAATTTCTAAAATCAATAAAGATATCATAACATACTAGATTTTCAACATTTTCAACACTGATGGAGAGTGAATCTTTAATTTATACAGATTTTATGTTTCAGATTTTATTTTTAATTAGAGAGAGGCTACCAAAGTAAGGTATTTGAGAATTTAAAGAAAACTCATTTATTTTTTTTTCTTATATTGGAATATAGGTGTCGTTGTTCTTTTCCTAAACATACTCAATTGCAGAAGAACTTTACACCTTCCAAGCTAAACTCTAGACAATATTTTAACTCTCCTCATTCTTTAAGTGAGCACATGGACTCTTTAAATTAAACTTATCTTTGATTTCTTATTTATTAAAATGGGAATTAAGATACTAAATTTATGGTAAAATTATTAGATTAGGTGAAACACTACATGCATAATGTGTCTATTATATAATAGGCACTCAATAAAATGATTCTAGTTAACTTTTCTATTCATTCCATTCATTCATTCCTGAGTCTGATAAGTGATACATTTCCAAAGTCTTAGCCGTGAATTTTAATGTCTTCCCTTAATGTTCACACACTCTGTTTTAAATCATGCAATTATAAATATCATCTTTATTCATGATTTTTATTAATTTTATTTTGGTCTTGAAATCTTGCCTGAAAGCACAATCCACTTAATGTTACAGGAAGTATTTATTGAACTTATAGTGCTTGGGACATGCAGTTCACATGTCCAAAGACTGACTATGTATTAAGTTAATCAAATGGAGTCTCTGGAAACTACACTACAATGCAGCTCATAATAAATATCTCTATAGCTTCAAATTTTCAATTTCCATATTCTTCCATTTCTCTGACAAGAGAAAATATTAAGCTACAGAACTATGCCCACTGAGTTGAAAGAAAATTTTGCTGTATACACAGGAAAATCTTGAAATGGAATATTTTCAAGTAAAAAAAATCTTGGTACTTCAACCTGGTTCTTTCTTAAATGGAAAGAATGAAGGCAACTTATTCAGGGTTTGAAGGAAGTTGTGCTTTAGATTGTTGTGCTTTTGATAGGAAACAATTTTTGCTTCCTATAAAATTATTAGATTTTCAAGCCCGGGTAATGCTCGAGCCTAGAGAAAGTCCCTGAAATGGAAAGCAGCATTTTATTTCAGTTAAGTAATGCTCCCCTTCAATAAGATAATTATCATTACATCTCTGTTTTCTCTTGAACTAAATCAGTTATCTTAAAACATCAAGTAGTTTTTCCAAACCAAATCGTATGTTATTCTTAGTAATGTGAACAAAATTATGTAACCATAAAATTTGTTTCTTAAAATTTTTGAAAATTAATTAATGTATTCTCCATTTTCCCTGCAAAGACACAAAATAGAGAATTTGTAACTCATAATAGAAAGGAAAAGCACCTAAATAACTAACATACTCATTTTAAAGGCTTATTTATAATAATAGATCCTCCTCAAAAAATATTAATTCACTTTTCTTTGTTTTTCATATTCTTTGTCTGCCATTTTTCTTTAACAAATAAATGTGATTTTAAACATAAATCTGTTTAGATGTTCAATTTTATATTCATGTATATGATTAATGTGTATACCTTTTACCTTATTAATTTAAACCATAATTACAAAGTTTCTAAAAAGGCTAATATTAAGAGAAAAAATATCTTATAGCTTTTCCCATAAAGGTGATCTAAAATCACATTCTAACAGACCATAAATAATTAAAAATATAATCATGTTGTAGTTATTTCTATCTCTTACATTTGTAATTCTTTCACCCAGGTGCTTTGCATTGTTTGTATGTCTTAATCTTAACTGTTCATATTTATTTTTAAATGACATGATAAAGGCAAGTCCTCATTAGCACCCTTGAACTTATTTTTAAAATATTGACAGTTGTAGCTGAAAATTATGTTTCTAAATATAAGCAACTATTTGTACCATTTCACTGAGATAGGTGGGGTCAATACTTTTGGTATAAATTATCTAAACAAAAATATAAAACTTTTAGAAATAAAATATCTGTACATTTCTATATTGGATACATAACCAAGTATTTCATTATATTTAAAAAATAAGAGAATTCATTTTTTTTTTTTCATTAAGTGTTAGTCCCTCAGTTGTGCCCGACTCTTTGTGACCCCATGGACTGCAGCCCACCAGGCTCCTCTGTCTATATTTTCCAGGCAAGGATACTGGAGTGTGTTGCCATTTCCTTCTCCAGGGGATTTTCCCAACCCAGAGATTGAACCCGGATCTCCTGCACTGCAGGCAGATTCTTTACCGAGTGAGCTACAAGGAAAGTCTCTCAGATGCATTCATATATTTATTATAATTCAGAAGATTCATGTCTCTGATAAACCTCCACTGGAGTCTATTTCTGCTCTCTCTCTACAGCAATGAAGAGTGGATCATTCAGCCAATTAAAATATCTAACAAGTATTGTTCTTCAGTTAAGTTCAGGTCAGTCGCTCAGTTGTGTCCAACCCTTTGCCACACCATGAATCGCAGCACGCCAGGCCTCCCCGTCCATCACAAACTCCCGGACTCCACCCAAACCCATGTTCATTGAGTCGGTGATGCCATCCAACCATCTCATCCTCTGCCGTCAATCTTTCCCTGCATCAGGGTCTTTTCCAATGATTCAGCTCTTCATAACAGGTAGCCAAAGTATTTGAGTTTCAGCTTCAACATCAGTCCTACTAATGAACACCCAGGCTCATCTCTTTTAGGATGGACTGGCTGGATTTCCTTGCAGTCCAAGGGACTCTTAAGAGTCTGCTCCAACACCACAGTTCAAAAGCATCAATTCTTCAGCACTCAGCTTTCTTCACAGTCCAACACTCACATCCATACATGACCACTGGAAAAACCATAGCCTTGACTAGATGGACCTTTATTGGCAAAGTAATGTCTCTGCTTTTTAGTATGCTGTCTATTTTGGTTATAACTTTCCTTCCAAGAAGTAAGTGTCTTTTAATTTCATGGTTGCAGTCACCATCTGCAGTGATTTTGGAGCCCAGAAAAATAAAGTCAGCTGCTGTTTCCCCATCTATTTGCCATGAAGTATTGGTCTTAGGTCAATTCAATAAGCCTGGAGGAATAAGTAGGTTTCTTGCCTCATTAACATCAGATACTATACCTTAGAGTTTTCATTGAAAGTGGAAATGAAGTCGCTTAGTCATGTCCGAATCTTTGCTACCCCACGGACTGTATTCTAACAGGCTCCTCCGTCCATGGGATTCTCCAGGCAAGAATACCGAAGTGAGTTGCCATTTCCTTATCTAAGAGGTCTTCACAGCCCAGTGATCGAACCCAGGTCTCCTGTGTTTTAGGCACACTCTTTACCATCTGAGCCACCAGCTAAGTCCTAGAGTTTTCATTGTATATTATTAAGTCCAGTACACAGGCCCAGATTCTGCTCAATTAAATTTACCTAGTAACTGAAGTGAAAATATCTCACTAGCTGATGGCTGAAATTACCCTTAGGTGTTTGGCAGCTTCATTCTTCTGAGAAGGAATCAGCAATATCTATTACATCCTTTTCAATCCATTATCCTGATCAATGCCGTATTATTTTCATGGTTCATTTGCTATACCTTTTTTGAACTGAAATCACAGCTGTTTCAAGCAAAAAGAGAATTACAAATGATAAAACTACAAAATCAGGAAGGTTAAGTGTCTTTTCTTTCATTCATTCTTCTGAAACTGGTTTCTATTTCATTTTAATTGAATGTTTCTTAAGGATAATTATAAATATGCCCTATTTGCTAGTTCTCCTAACCTAACCCAGACCCATTTTCTAGATGAGCATGCTCTAAAGTCTTGATTTTGTGGTTTAAAATATATTGAAGGAGAAAGCCATCTTAATAACAAAGTTAGTCACACTACCAATAAACACTTGTTTAGGACTTTTCAAATGGTATGAAATAATTGGTGCACTGGCACCGACCAGAGTTTGATAACGTCAAAAATTAAAGCTCTAATAACTGTTCTATATCATAGGGCCACATGTCATCATTAGAACCACAATGAAGTATTCTGTTTACAATATACTTATTTGTTAGCTAATGTTAGTTATTGACTGATTTCAAGAAAAGGCATTAATTCTACTGTCATTTCTGTAATGTCTTATGCAATCCCTTTTGCATATGACATGAAAATTGTCTTTAAATGTAAAGGCTTTAAATCCAGAAACAAAATTATTTTTAGAGTCTAAGTTTCCACAATCAAGTTAAAACATATGTTGCTGCTTTATTATTAAATGAAAAGAAATGGGGTTAAAAGTTATATTTTGGATCTTAGCATCATAACAATCATTTTTGTTTTAATGATCATTTTGGTTCATGCTTCCAGTTTTTAATCTACTACTATCTATAGACTTATTTTTACCAGGAAAAAAAAAAAATACATGCACAAGTACACATACAATTACTGGGGATTTAAGGATGCCAAAAATATGTAAACTTATCTCAGTTAATAATAACTGCCTGAATTAAATTCAGAGATGAAAATATCATCTTTTACAGGAAAAAGGATGATATTCATTTTAAATGCCTTAAATTTAACCTTCGATTAAATGAACAATCAACAGCTGCAGTTCACTGATAGCACTTTAACATTTCTAATAATGCCATTTCACATAACAAACAAATCTTCTTAACCAGTCACTGTTCAAAGCCAAAACATAGTTATGTAAATGCTCAGTAGTATTTAAAGTCTGTGTACAATTAAGAGTAGATTTTGTAACATGAAATGTAATTCTTTTCTCAGAGAAGTATGTTATGTTATTCAAAATCCTCATTACTGATATTTGCAGAATACTTTTATCGAGTGGCAAATATAATGTGTGTGGATTTAATCTAACTAATGATTTACCTTAAGCAGTTCAGTTATGGTATAAGAAAGGAACAGCTGGCTGTCAGAAGTGTTTACTGTGACTTTAACAGACAACAGCAGCTACAGAATGTAGAGTCTTAATGAAGGAGAGGCTCTAAGCTGCCTGTGGACAGAATTACAAATGTTTCAGGAATGTCACAGTAATTTGTTTTCTTCTAAGGGTAACCAAATAAACCAGAGATTTCAATGCCTAAAAGAGGTGAAGTCCACAAGATGTGAATGTTAACAAATTCTTCAGGATCTTTGAACTAGTGTTTCATTTATTCTTTATATTTTTCACTCTTTAAGTGGTATATTATTAGCATGGAGCAAAGGGAATAAATCCTCGCATTTGCTTGACAAGTTGAAGTTCAGTATGGTGCGGCTCAATCAATTTGAATTTTATGTACCACTGTTTCCCTTGACACTTTACCATGGGGGATCCCATGCATATGCCAGATTTCCATAATAAATACTGGAGGATAGTCAGAGCATAAAATGAAGTGATACACAAGAGTTTGTGAGTCTAGGTAATTTGTCAATTGATATGTGGAGTTAGACTTTAGCTGGAAATGGGCTGAGGATTTCAAAAGTGAAAGTGAAGTATCTAAGATATTTAGTGTCAGAAGAAAAATGCATGTGTGATACAAATTAGAAAGCAGTTAATGACTGCAACAGAAATATGTAATAAAATATGGTTTGTGCAGAGCAGTTTTGTAAGTTTAAATTAAGCAGAATCCAAAATAGAACAGATTTTCAGATTATTTTCTTTTTATTTGTTTCAACCTTATTCTACAAACCATGTTCAGCAAACTATGGTTCATGGATCAAGTTTGGCATATTAAAAGTTTATTGCAAATACAATTTTATTTGAACACAGTGACAGTCATTCATTATGTATTGTCTGTGGTTGATTTAGCACTGCATCTGCAGAGTTGAGTAGTTGTTATGTAGACTATAAGGCCTATAAAATCTAAAATATTCATTATATCATCTTTTGCAAAAATATTTTTCCAACTCCATGCTGAATATATGAAAATCGTTGAAGGTTAAATACTAGTATAAGTTGTTTGCCTTTTTTAATGTTCAAAATCTCCTTTCCAGTAATGTAGTCTCTAATACAAGCTAGAGAAAGGTTTATGTTTGCCTTGTGTGTGTGTGTGTGTATGCTCAGTTGCTCAGTGTGTCTGCCTTTTTGTAATCCCATGGACCGTAGCCCACCAGACTCCTTTGTCCATGAAATTTTTCAGAGGAAAATACTGAAGTTGGTTGCCATTTATTACTTCAGGGGCTCTTTATAACCCAGTTTGCCATATATATATATTTTTATAATAGGCAATAAACTCATTATTATATTAGTGCTTAATTAGGACTGGGGCCTCTCAGGCAGTGCTAGTCCTAAAGGATATGCCTGCCAATGCAGGAGACATAAGACATGTGGGTTTGATCCCTGGATCCAGAAGATCCCCTGGAGGAGGGAATGGCAATCTACTCCAATATTCTTGTCTGGAAAATCCCATGGACAGAAGAGCCTAGCAGGCTATAGTCCATAGGCTGGTAAAGAGTTGAACACAACAGAAGTGACTTAGCAATTAGCACAGAACTATTTAAAATATTAGCGGACTAAAGACTTTATGATGGAAATCAGGACTTACATGAATGTGACTGGAACTGGCTAAATGAAATAAGATAGATAAGAACTGGGAGATAAGGTAAATTCAGTTCAGTTCAGTCTCTCAGTCGTGTCCGACTTTTTGTGACCCCATGAGTCGCAGCACGCCAGGCCTCCCTGTCCATCATCAACTCCCGGGGTTCACTCAGACTGATGTCCATTGAGTCAGTGATGCCATCCAGCCATCTCATCCTCTGTCATCCCCTTCTCCTCCTGCCCTCAATCCCTCCCAGAATCAGAGTCTTTTCAAATGAGTCAACTCTTCACATGAAGTGGCCAAAGTACTGGAGTTTCAGCTTTAGATCCCAGGGCTGATCTCCTTCAGAATGGACTGGTTGCATCTCCTTGCAGTCCAAGGAACTCTCAAGAGTCTTTTCCAACAACCACAGTCCAAAAGCATCAATTCTTTGGCGCTCAGCTTTCTTCATACTCCAACTCTCACATCCATACATGACCACTGGAAAATCATAGCCTTGAATAGACAGAACTTTGATGGTGAAGTAATGTCTCCGCTTTTCAATATACTATCTAGGTTGCTCATAACTTTCCTTCCAAGGAGTAAGCATCTTTTAATATCATGGCTGCAGTCACCATCTGCAGTGATTTTGGAGCCCAGAAAAATAAAGTCTGACACTGTTTCCACTGTTTCCCCCATCTACTTCCTATGTAGTGATGGGACCAGATCACATGATCTTCGTTTTCTGAATGTTGAGCTTTAAGCCAACTTTTTCACTCTCCTTTTACACTTTCATTAAGAGGCCTTTTAATTCCTCTTCACTTTCTGCCATAAGGGTGGTGTCATCTGCATATCTGAGGTTATTGATATTTCACCTGGCATTCTTGATTCCAGCTTGTGCTTCTTCCAGACCAGCGTTCTCATAATGTACTCTGCATATAAGTTAAATAAGCAGGGTGACAATATACAGCCTCGACGTACTCCTTTTCCTATTTGAAACCAGTCTGTTGTTCCATGTCCAGTTCTAACTATTGCTTCCTGACCTGCATATAGGTTTCTCAAGAGGCAGATCAGGTGGTCTGGTATTCCCATCTCTTTCAGAATTTTCCACAGTTTATTGTGATCCACACAGTCAAAGGCTTTGGCATAGTCAATAAAGCAGAAATAGATGTTTTTTCTGGAACTCTCTTGCTTTTTTGATGATCCAGCGGATGTAAGCAATTTGATTTCTGGTTCCTTTGCCTTTTCTAAAACCAGCTTGAACATCTGGAAGTTCACAGTTCATGTATTGCTGATGCTTGGCTTGGAGAACTTTGAGCATTACTTTACTAGCATGTGAGATGAGTGCAACTGTGTGGTAGTTAGAGCATTCTTTGGCATTGCCTTTATTTGGGATTGGAATGAAAACTGACCTTTTCCAGTCCTGTGGCCACTACTGAGTTTTCCAAATTTGCTGGCATATTGAGTGCAGCACTTTCACAGCATCATCTTTCAAGATTTGAAATAGTTCAACTGGCATTCCATCACCTCCACTAGCTTTGTTTGTAGTGACGCTTTCTAAGGCCCACTTGACCTCACATTCCAGGAATTCTCGCTTTAGGTGAGTGATCACGCCATCGTGATTATCTTGGTCATGAAGATCATTTTGTACAGTTCTTCTGTGTATTATTGACACCTCTTCTTAATATCTTCCACTTCTGTTAGGTCCATTCCATTTCTTTCCCTTATCAAGCCCATCTTTGCATGAAATGTTCCCTTGCTATCTCTAATTTTCCTAAAGAGATCTCTAGTCTTTCCCATTCTGTTGTTTTCCTCTATTTCTTTGCATTGATGGCTGAGGAAGGCATTCTTATCTCTTTTTGCTATTCTTTGGGATTCTGCATTCAGATACTTATATCTTCACTTTTCCCCTTAATTTTCATTTCTCTTGTTTACACAGCTATTTGTAAGGCCTCCTCAGACAGCCATTTTGCTTTTTTAAATTTCTTTTCCATGGGGATGGTCTTGATGCCTGTCTCCTGTACAGTGTCAAGAACCTTCGTCCATAGTTCATCAGGTACTCTATCAGATCTACTCCCTTAAATCTATTTCTTACTTTCACTGTATAATCATAAGGGATTTGATTTAGGTCATACCTGAATGTTCTAATGATTTCCTCTACTTTCTTCAATTTAAGTCTGAATTTGGAAATAAGGATTTTATGATCTGAACCACAGTCAGCTCCTGGTCTTGTTTTTGTTAACTGTATAGAGCTTCTCCATCTTTGGCTGCAAAGAATATAATCAATCTGATTTTGGTGTTGACCATCTGGTGATGTCCATGTGTAGAATCTTCTCTTGTGTTGATGACAGTGAATGAGTCTTCAAATGTATAATTATGTTTTAAGTATATATTTCTTTGTTATTAGTGTCTATCCAATTTTTTTTATTAGAACATGCTATTTAATAATATGAATTATTTAATTTCACAATCTTAAATGATCCAGTTTGCCTTTGAATTACAGAAATATATTTTGCATGCTTGAAAGAATGTATATTCTTTAGTTCATTTTTTCTTAATACACAGACACACTAAATAATGCTGTTTAAATTTGTTCACTAGAGAAATACTTATTGGTACTTTCTGTATCTTAAACCTTGATATTTATGCTTGGGAAATGTGAGTGAACAAAATAAACAATATTCCCAGCTCCCAGTGAGTTGAATTTTTATAATGACAGGCAAGATATGATCAATATACTAACTAAATAATTAAATGTAAATTGGAGATGATAAATTGCATGAGAGAAAAAAATGAGGTAATGGCTAACTTTACATAACATTCACAGGACCATATGAACTGATTAACCTTGGCCTTGTTGAAATGCAACTTTTGTACATAGACATCATAGATGGGAGGGAGGGATCCAAACAGGTACTCTTCCCTGTCAGAGGAAACAGTCAGTGCAATTCCCCTCATTTAGGATTATCCCTAATAGTTTTGAAAAATAGCAAATATGACCTTATGGACTGAATACGGTAATCAAACCTGAGAGAGAGTTGTAGCAGATGAAGTCAGAGAAGAGACATAGAGCTAAATCATGGAGTAAAGTTTGAGCTTTTACTCATATCAAATAATGAGTTATAACATATTCACCATTTTCTGCCTTCTGTTTTAGTGGGATTATCTGCTCTTAGAATAGACTTGTTGGAAAAAAAGGCAATCATAAGGAAAATGCAGAAAATCCAGGCAGAGATTATGGTAACTAGAACTAGGCTCCTAGAAATGGAGACTGAGACAAGAAGCCAAGTTCTGAATATATTTTGAAGATAGATTTAATAGAATAGTCTAGTAGATAGAACTGGGTATTAGAGAAAAAGAATGAGTAAGAAAGGAAGAGTTTTTTTTTTTTTTTTTCCAATTTGGCCAACTGGAATAATGACACTGTAATGAACTAAATATGGATGATTACAGATATAGAATGTTTTGGAAAATTCCAGTGACTCAGTATTTGGATATGATAAGTTCTGGGTGAAATTCAACTTCTAAATGGAATTACTGAGTAGGAAAATTCTGGAATTTAGAAGAGTGCTATGGTCAAAAGATATACAACTCTCAGTTGAAAATACATACCTAGTATTTTATAGCAAGAGACAAAATGAATACACCAAAATAATGTTTATGAACAGAAGAGAGTAGAAAATCTCTTGATTCTGGGACACTCCAGTGATGATCAAAAACACAAGGTCATTCAGCAAAGAAAATTATGACAGGCTTGGTAAAATGTTTATAAAAACAAAGAAAGGGCCCATGTATTTATTAAAAAGCAAGATAAAAAAAAAGTATCAGCCAAGAGTGTCAACGTTAAATGCTTCTTATAGATAAAAATTGAAGAGATCTAAACAAATGTTCTGTTTTCTTTGTTTGGCAATCAGTATGTGACATACGGTTATAGAAATATCTACTTTGTTGTTTCTTTAACCAATTTATAGGAGTTCTACTTTAAAATATTAAAACATTTATTAAAGTTGAAAAAATTTACAATGAACACATTTACAAACTTACTTAGAACCATTTACTACAAAATGGCCATTTTTAAAACTTTGCATAAATGGAAACACACAATATTTGCTCTATGAAAAAAGTTTATCTCAGTCAGCATAAGGTTTTGAGAGTCATTCAGTTTGCTATGTGTTTTCCATGGAAGCACACCTTCCATCTCATATAGTTGGATTACAGTAATTTTCAGTCTTGGCTATTAAAATAAAGCTTCTAAGAATATTTTCATATGAATCTATTGTGAAATATATTTTACATTTTCTTGGATAACTACCTGAAAGTGGTATGGCTCATTCACAGAGTGAGTTTTATAAGAAATGATTAAAATATTTCCTAAAGATGTAGGAACTTTTATACACCCCAAAAGTATAATTTTCCAGAAATTGGAAATTTACCAACATTTCGTAATGTTGATGAGTAGTATCTCACTGTAGTATTACTTCACATTTCCTGCAAATTTGGAAAACTCAGCAGTGGCCACAGAACTGGAAAAGTTCAGTTTTCATTCCAAATCCAAAGAAAGGAAATCCCAAAGAATGCTCAAACTACTGTACAATTGCACTCATCTCAAATGCTAGTATATAGTAATGCTCAAAATTCTCCAAGCCAGACATAAGCAATAAGTGAACTGTGAACTTCCAGATGTTCAAGCTGCTTTTAGAAAAGGCAGAGGAACCAGAGGTCAAATTGCCAACTTCTGTTGGATCATCAAAAAAGCAAGAGAGTTCCAGAAAAACATCTATTTCTGCTTTATTGACTATGCCAAAGCCTTGGACTTTACACAATAAACTGTGTAAAATTCTGAAAGAGATGGGAATACCAGACCACGTGATCTGCCTCTTGAGAAACTTATATGCAGGTCAGGAAGTAACAGTTAGAACTGGACATGGAACAACAGACTGGTTCCAAATAGGAAAAGGAATATGTCAAGGCTGTATATTGTCACCTTGCTTATTTAACTTCTATGCAGAGTCCATCATGAGAAATGCTGGTCTGGAAGAAGCACAAGCTGGAATCAAGATTGCCGGGAGAAATATCAACAACCTCAGATATGCAGATGACACCACTCTTATGGCAGAAAATGAAGAGGAACTAAAGGGCCTCTTGATGAAAGTGCAAGAGGAGAGTGAAAAAGTTGGCCTAAAGTTCAACATTGAGAAAAGTAAGATCATGGCATAAGGTCCCATCACTTCATGGCAAATAGATGGGGAAACAGTGTCAAACTTTATTTTTGGGGGTTCCCAAATTACTGCAGATGGTGACTGCAGCCATGACATTAAAAGAGGCTTACTACTTGGAAGGAACTTATGACCAACCTAGATAGCATATTAAAAAGCAGAGACATTGCTTTGCCAACAAAAGTCCATCTATTCAAGGCTGTGGTTTTTCCAGTGGTCATGTATGCATGTAAGAGTTGAACTGTGAATAAAGTTGAGCACCGAAGAATTGATGCTTTTGAATTGTGGTGTTGGAGAAGACTCTTGAAAGTCCCGTGGACTGCAAGGAGATCCAACCAGTCCATTCTAAAACAGATCAGTCCTGGATGTTCATTGGAAGGACTGATGCTAAAGCTGAAACTCTAATACTTTGGCCACATCATTTGAAGATTTGACTCATTGGAAAAGACCTTGATGTTGGGAGGGATTGAGAGCAGGAGGAGAAGTGGACGACAGAGGATGAGATGGCTGGATGGAATCACCACCTCGATGAATGTGAGTTTGAGTAAACCCCGGTAGTTGGTGATAGACTGGTAAGCCTGGCATGCTGCGATTCATGGGGTTGCAAAAAGTTGGACACAACTGAGCGACTGAACTGAACTGAGTGACTGAACTGAGTGACTGAACTGAACATTTTATAAAGAAAGAATCATAGAGAAATAGATTTTGTGTCTGACCTTATTTGCACAGACATTTTTCTGAGAGATATTAACATACTGTTTATTGTCGCAAAAGTCAGTCATTTTTCCTTGTATAAAATTACAGTGTAAAATGTGTAATATATATATATATATATTCTACTGATAATGGCCACTTGGGGTACTTCTGTACTATGGGTCTCAAACTCTGTCCTGCTTTTCTAACTAGGTTCAGTCATTATCCAAAGTAACTGTTACAACTATACTCTCATTTCACTGCATATAAGCATAATTACTCTGCATTATTTCTAAATCCTGATTATTTTTTAATTTTCTCTGCTATATATCATTTAATTTGTATATGTCATGACATTTAATTTATATTTATATTTTGTTATCAATTTTGGTACATTTGCATATATATTATGACCAACCTAGATAGCATATTCAAAAGCAGAGACATTACTTTGCCAACAAAGGTTCGCCTAGTCAAGGCTATGGTTTTTCCTGTGGTCATGTATGGATGTGAGAGCTGGACTGTGAAGAAGGCTGAGCACCGAAGAATTGATACTTTTGAACTGTGGTGTTGGAGAAGACTCTTGAGAGTCCCTTGGACTGCAAGGAGATCCAACCAGTCCATTCTAAAGGAGATCAGCCCTGGGATTTCTTTGGAAAGAATGATGCTAAAGCTGAACTCCAGTACTTTAGCCACCTCATGCAAAGAGTTGACTCATTGGAAAAGACTCTGATGCTGGGAGGGATTGGGGGCAGGAGGAGAAGGGGACGACAGAGGATGAGATGGCTGGATGGCATCACTGACTCGATGGACGTGAGTTTGAGTGAACTCTGGAAGTTGGTGATGGACAGGGAGGCCTGGTGTGCTGCGAGTCATGGGGTCGCAAACAGTTGGACACGATTGAGCGACTGAACTGAGATATATATATATATATATATATATATATATATATATATATATATGCTATTCTACGTCACTTCAGTCATGTCCGACTCTGTGCGACCCCATAGATGGCAGCCCACCAGGCTCCCCCGTCCCTGGGATTCTCCAGGCAAGAACACTGGAGTGGATTGCCATTTCCTTCTCCAATGCATGAGAGTGAAAAATGAAAGTGAAATCACTCAGTCGTGTCCGACTCTGCATGACCCCATGGACTGCAGCCTACCAGGCTCATCTGTCCATGGGATTTTCCAGGCAAAATATATGTATATATATGTAGAGAGAGAGAGAGAGAGAGACAACATTTTATATCTTATTTTGTAAAGTGCATTAAAAATATTTTCTATCAAAAAATAATTTACCTTTTTGGTCCATGATGGGATGAGGGCATTCAGTTATTTTTACTTTCATTGGTTGAAGCTTATTAAGTATCTGTTTTCAATATTTTTGTGAATATATGTGTTACAAATATAATTCCTCAAACAATGTCTTGCCTTTTCCATATTCACATATGAACAAAATTTTAAAATATTGAGAAATCAAATTTATCAATCTTACATGGTTAGTGTTTTTCATAGTGGAAAGCATCTTTTCTTCACTCAAATAATTAAGATATATTTCTATTTTATATTTTAAATATTTTACTGTTGTATCTGTCTCACTTAGAGCTGCAAGTATCTGTAATTTTTATACTGATATTAAATAGAAATTATATTCACTGATGTATGCCATAAGCATATTAAATGGATCTGGCACTATTTAATAAAAGCATCATTTTCCTACTGTTCCAAAGAATATATTTTTGATAAACAAATGATCAAATACCTGAGTGCACATATACATGCATGTATGTGTGTCTATTTGTTCCTACTTCTGGCCTCATTAATTTGTATTTTTGTTCTATTATTCATTTTTTTTTTGGAAAAAAAAAAATATAAATAAAAGAAGAAAAGGTTTTGTAAGAAAAAAAGTTTTTAAATGTTATAGATATAATTGATAAGTAACAACAATTATCTTTAAATTTTTTTTTTTTTTTTTTTTTTTTTTTTTTTAAATTTTTTTTTTCAACCCCCCCCCCCCCCCAAAAAAAAAAAAAAAAAAACGAGGAGTATTGTAAAAAAAAAAAAAAAAAAAAAAAAAAAAAAAAAATTAAAAAAAAAAAAAAAAAAAAAAAAAAAAAAAAAAAAAAAAAAAAAAAAAAAACAAAAGAATTGAAATAAAAAATTTAAAAAAGATAAAATATGCAAGCCAGACTGCTTGAAAAGTAAAGGGAAGGAGGACGAAAAAAGAAAAAAAAGGAAGGGGGGGTGCGTGGATGGCAGTCGACCTACTCAAAACTCATAATGTATAATGCTTTCATTCACATGCCCCCCTCCCCCCACCACTCCGAAACACACAAAAGCGCCGAAAGGATAGGATAAGCCCACTCCCCACCAAACCCAAAAAAAACAAAAAAAAAAACAAAACACAACTCCCCCCCCCACCCACAACCACTAACAATGCTCAAAATTCTCAAAGCCAGGCTTCAGCAATATGTGAACGTGAACTTCCTGATGTTCAAGCTGGATTTAGAAAAGGCAGAGGAACCAGAGATCAAATTGCCAACATCCGCTGGATCATGGAAAAAGAAAGAGAGTTCCAGAAAATCATCTATTTCTGCTTTATTGACTATGCCAAAGCCTTTGACTGTGTAGATCACAATAAACTGTGGAAAATTCTGAGAGAGTTGGGAATACCAGACCACCTGATCTGCCTCTTGAGAAATCTGTATGCAGGTCAGGAAGCAACAGTTAGAACTGGTCATGGAACAACAGACTGGTTCCAAATAGGAAAAGGAGTACGTCGAGGCTGTATATTGTCACGATGTTTATTTAACTTATATGCAGAGTACATCATGAGAAATGCTGGACTGGAGGAAACACAAGCTGGAATCAAGATTGCCGGGAGAAATATCAATAACCTCAGATATGCAGATGATACCACCCTTATGGCAGAAAGTGAAGAGGAACTCAAAAGCCTCTTGATGAAAGTGAAAGTGGAGAGTGAAAAGGTTGGCTAAAAGCTCAACATTCAGAAAACGAAGATCATGGCATCTGGTCCCATCACTACATGGCAAATAGATGGAGAAACAGTGGAAACAGTGTCAGACTTTCTTTTTCTGGGCTCCAAAATCACTGCAGATTGTGACTACAGCCATGAAATTAAAAGACGCTTACTCCTTGGAAGGAAAGTTATGACCAACCTAGATAGCATATTCAAAAGCAGAGACATCACTTTGCCAAAAAAGGTTCGCCTAGTCAAGGCTATGGTCTTTCCTGTGGTCATGTATGGATGTGAGAGCTGGACGTGAAGAAAGCTGAGTGCTGAAGAATTGATGCTTTTGAACTGTGGTGTTGGAGAAGACTCTTGAGAGTCCCTTCGACTGCAAGGAGATCCAACCGGTCCATTCTGAAGGAGATCAGCCCTGGGATTTCTTTGGAAGGAATGATGCTAAAGCTGTAGCTCCAGTATTTTGGCCACCTCATGCGAAGAGCTGACTCATTGGAGACGACTCTGATTCTGGGAGGGATTGAGGGCAGGAGGAGAAGGGAACGACAGAGGATGAGATGGCTGGATGGCATCACTGACTCGATGAATGTGAGTCTGAGTGACCTCCGGGAGCTGGTGATGGATAGGGAGGCCTGGCGTGCTGCAGTTCATGGGGTTGCAATGAGTCGGACATGACTGAGTGACTGATCTGATCTGATCTGATAAAGTCAATAAATATCTACTAGGCTAGATAAGAAAAAAGAGTGAATACACAAATTACTAATTTCAGATATGAAAGGAACATCTCTACAGGTCACATGGCTATTAAAAGGATAGTAAAAGAATACTATGAACAACTTGATGACCACAAATATGTTAACATGAAGGAAATGGACCAATTATTTTTAAAACACAGTTTGCCAAAACTCACACAAGAATACATAAGTGATATGAATTAACCAATATATTTTAAATAAATGGACATAAAAATTAATAATCTTCCAAAACAAATAACACAAGTCCCAAATGGGCTTTTTGGTGAATTCTACCATTCATTTAAGGAATAATTTATATTAATTCTCCCTAATCTCTTTCAGAGGATATAAGCAGACTCTGTTTACATTTAATTATTGATACTTATAAATCCTTGATTGGTTTTGTAAGATATCTCAGTATTAGAAGAAATTCTTCATTTTTATTTCCAGTGTACTAGTGAAATTAATGTTTAAAATTTAATTAAATTTAAAATTTAACCAGTTCTGAAAAGGTATGTATAAATATTATAGATTGATTCATAAAAATGTACATAAGTGACATTATTTATAAATGATTCTCTAAATTTTAGTGTGTAACACAGACATCTAAGTAGTTTCATAAAGATACATATACTATTAGCCTGATTCAATCTACTTTAACACAGTATAATCAGATGAGGACTCAGTATTTGCATTCTTAAGAAATGCACTGATAATTCTAAATAATACCAGAAACTGAGTTCCATTCCCCAGGTAGATGGATTTCCATGGTGGCTCAGTGGCAAAGAATTCACCTGCGGTGCCAGAGATGCTGATTTGATCACTGGTTGGGGAAAATCTCCTAAAGGAGGGCATGGTTACCTACTCCAGTATTCTTGCCTGGAGAATTCCATGGACAGAGGAGGTAGGCAGGCTACACTTTCTGGGTTCCAAAGAGTCGGACGTGACTGAAGCAACTGAGCATATACAAGTACATTATTTGTTTTTGCTTTATTAGAAATTTATTGGATACAAATATTCAAGGATATATTCAGGATATCCAAATCTTGCATTGTGTGTCTTTAGTTTCATAGCTTATTTTGCCTCACCACTAATGAGTTCTTTCCCAATCTAGTCATAATGTTCATCTGATTTATCAAAATGAGTTTTAACATTATTTTTAATATTAGCAATCATAATTGTTGAGATAATAAATGCTTTAGGCAAATATTGACACCACTCAATGGTGGCATTATGTAAACTTTAAACCTCAAAAGCATGACTTTTATCTATCTATCCATACATCCACCTATCATTTATTATCTGCTTATCTATCTTGCCTTTAATCAAAAGAATTTGGTGAAAAATTAGCTTTAGTAAGAAAACAATACAGTGTACAATACAAGTGTACAATATAGATATACGTAGGGATTGCCCTAACTTCATCTCAAAGATTAAACTATAATAAAGAATTACTATAAATTATATATCTGTGTAATAAAAGATGCTCAAAATTCTTCAAGCCAGGCTTCAGTAATATGTGAACCATGAACTTCCAGATGTTCAAGCTGGTTTTAGAAAAGGTAGAGGAATCAGAGATCAAATTGCCAACATCTGCTGGATCATCAAAAAAGCAAGAGAGTTCCAGAAAAACATCTATTTCTGCTTTATTGACTATGCCAAAGCCTTTGACTGTGTGGATTACAATAAAGTGTGGAAAATTCTGAAAGTGATAGGAATACCAGACCACATGACCTGCCTCTTGAGAAACCTATATGCAGGTAAGGAAGCAACAGTTAGAACTGGACATGGAACAACAGACTGGTTCCAAATAGGAAAAGGAGTATGTCAAGGCTGTATATTGTCACCATGTTTATTTAACTTATATGCAGAGTCCATCATGAGAAACGCTGGGCTGGAAGAAGCATGAGCTGGAATCAAGATTGCTGGGAGAAATATCAATAACTTCAGATATGCAGATGACACTACCCTTATGGCAGAAAGTGAAGAGGAACTAAAGGGCCTCTTGATGAAAGTGAAAGTGGAGAGTGAAAAAGTTAGCTTAAAGCTCAACATTCAGAAAACTAAGATCATGGCATCTGGTCTCATCACTTCATGTGAAATAGATGGGGAAACAGTGTAAACAGTGTTAGACTTTATTTATTTATTTGGTGGGGGGCCTCCAAAATCACTGCAGATGGTGACTGCAACCATGACATTAAAAGATGCTTACTTCTTGGAAGGAAAGTTGTGACCAACCTAGATAGCATATTGAAAAGCAGAGATATTACTTTACCAACAAAGTTCCGTCTATTCAAAGCTATGGTTTCTCCAGTGGTCATGTATGGATGTAAGAGTTGGACTGTGAAGAAAGCTGAGTGCCAAATAATTGATGCTTTTGAACTGTGGTGTTGGAGAGGACTCTTGAGAGTCCCTTGGAATGCAAGGAGATACAACATATCCATTCTAAAGGAGATCAGTCCTGGGAGTTTATTGGAAGGACTGATGCTAAAGTTTAAACTCCAGTACTTTGGCCACCTTATGTGAAGAGTTGACTCATTGGAAAAGTCTCCGATGCTGGGAGGGATTGGGGAAGGAGGAGAAGGAGACTCCAGAGGATGTGATGGCTGGATGGCATCACCGACTCCATTGATGTGAGTCTGAGTGAACTCTGGGAGTTGGTGATGGACAGGGAGGCCTGGTGTGCTACAATTCACAGGGTCAGAAAGAGTAGGACATGACTGAGCAACTGAAATGAATTGAACTGACCTCCGGGAGTTGGTGATGGACAGGGAGGCCTGGCGTGCTGCAGTTCATGGGGTCGCAAAGAGTCGGACAGGGCTGAACGACTGATCTGATCTGATCTGATGTATTTGTGTGTGTTTATAAAGCCTGTCTTACACCCAAGAATTACTGGAAGTTATCATTTGATAACTTGTCACCTAAATATACACACCCAGTCTAATATGAATTGTCTTCTTATATGGCAGGTTATCTGAATAAGCTTTTGAGTATATTTTAATTTATTTTGGTATCATCTCCCTATATGTGGTAAATGATAAAAATATATGCATTTAAATGAAAGAATCTAATACATTAAATCTGTAATTCAGATTGGCTTTAAATTACAATGCGATTGTGTTACATTTCAATGGAATATTTTTACTACTATATTTTTTTAAATAAATTAAGGATTGTTTTATTATTTATAATTAATAATTAACAGCAATGTTATAAATGAATTACATACTGTGAATCACCATAATACTAACATTCCTATAGACCCTGAATCAAAACTAATTCATATACATTAACATACACAGATTTTATGTGAAAAGAATACCAGCGGGAGTGAATGTAAATCTTAAGATATACCATTGATTTCTTTTTCAATGATTAAATTTAAAAAGTGGAAGTTTACATTTTGTTCTTTATATGTATAAATGTAATTCCTGTTCATCATTCTTTGTTACTACAGAAATTTAACCCTTTTCTTTTTAATTATTATTATTTTTTAATTATTCATATTGAGTTTATTTTTTAATTATATTTCAGTTGTTTATAACATAGCTTAATTAGACTATATGTTTCCTGGAATTTGGGAAAATTTTTATTTTAGCTTAGTGACATACAAATCACCCCACAACTTAAAAAGAATATAGCAAACAAACATACAGCTACAGAGTAAACTGATAATCAAAGGAAAAAGGATATTCTATCATTATATTTTATTGACTTACTTAGAAACCCTATGCTTCCCTTGTGGCTCAGCTGGTAAAACATCCACCTGCAATGCAAGAGACCTGGGTTTAATTCCTGGCTTGGGAAGATCCCGTGGAGAAGGGAAAGGCTATCTACTCCAGTATTCTGGCCTAGACAATTCCATGGACTCTATAGTTCATGGGGTTGCAAAGAGTTGGACAGGACTGAGCGACTTTCACTTTCATTTTTCAGAAACCTCATAGAGTAAAAGGAAATTGTTTATAACTCAAACACTTAATTGTATTATGAAATATTGCAACACTTAAGGTAGATGAAGAAAAAAGTTATTAACTGTTAGATATGTGCTTGCTCACAATGTAGACCTGAATAAAATAGCAAAAAGTGGGATATAAGTTTCTGTACTAGTTTCATAGGGCCACCATAGTGAAGTAACTCAGGTAACATGGCTTAGCTAACAAAAATGTATTATCTTAGCTGAAGGCCAGAAATCTAAACATTGAGGTGTTAGCTAGCTTGAGTTTCTCTGAAGGTAACGAGAGAAGGATTTGTTTCAAGCCTCTTTCCTTGTAGACAGCTGCATTTACTTTATTTCTTCACATCATGATCTTGCTAAGAATGTCTCTAGTTTAATTTTCATCTTTTTAAAAGGACATCAGTCGTGTTGAATTAGATTATAACCTCATTTTAACTAGATTACCTTTGTAAAGACCCTACATCCAAATAAAGACACATTCTGAGGTTCTGGGGGTTAGGACTTCAATACGTGAGTTTTGGAGAGGCAATTCAACCCATAATTGTTTCCTATGCTATACTTGCATTCAATAATGAACTTCTACTATCTTGGTCATTGGTGTGTTCCATGTGGTGGATAGACTCCCTCATTCACTCCCTCCTTTCTTCTGTATGCCCTTCACTGCAAAGCCTGGAAAGCTTTAAATATTTCTTGTAGGCCGGACTCCTCTTGTTGTTTAGTCAATAAGTTGTGTTCTAAACTTTTGTGACCCTGTGAATTATAGCCCAGCCAGGCTACTCTGTCCATTGGATTCCCCAGGCAAGAATAGTGTAGTGGGTTGTTATTTTCTTCTCCAGAGGATCTTCTTGACCCAGAGATTGAACTTGTGTCTCCTGCATTGGCAGGTAGATTCTTTACCAACTGAGCCACCAGGAAAGAGTGGAGTACTATTACTAATAGCTCCAGAAAGAGTGAAGTGGCTGGGCTAAAGCAGAAATGACCCTCAGATGCTTTCTAACTGTGGTGCTTGAGAAGACTCTTGAGAGTCCTTTGGAAAGAGAGCTATAACAAATCTTGACAGTGTATTAAAAAGAAGAGACATCAATTTGTTGACAAGGTCCACATAATCAAAGCTCTGGTTTTTCCAGCATTCATGTATGGAGCTGAGAGTTGTACCATAAAGAAGGTTGAGCAGTGAAGAACTGATGCTTTCAAAATGTGCTGCTAGAGAAGACTCTTGGGCATTCCTTGGATAGCAAAGAGATCAAACCAGTCAAGTGTAAAGGAAATCAACCCCACATATTCATTGGAAGGACTGATGCTGAAGCTAAGCTCCAATAGTTTGGCCACCTGGTATGAAGAGCAGACTCATTGGAAAAGACACTGATAATGAGCAGGATTGAAAGCAAACGGAACAGTTTGAGTAGGATAGGTGTTAGCTCTTCTCTAAATTTTTGGTAGAATTCAGCTGTGAAGCCGTCTGGGCCTGGGCTTTTGTTTGCTGGGAGATTTCTGATTACAGTTTCAATTTCCGTGCTTGTGATGGGTCTGTTAAGATTTTCTATTTCTTCCTGATCCAGTTTTGGAAAGTTGTACTTTTCTAAGAATTTGTCCATTTCTTCCATATTGTCCATTTTATTGCCATATAATTGCTGATAGTAGTCTCTTATGATCCTTTGTATTTCTGTGCTGTCTGTTGTGATCTCTCCATTTTCTTTTCTAATTTTTTTGATTTGATTTTTCTCCCTTTGTTTCTTGATGAGTCTGGCTAGTGGTTTGTCAATTTTATTTACCTTTTCAAAAAACCAGCTTTTGGCTTTGTTGATTTTTGCTATGGTCTCTTTTGTTTCTTTTGCATTTATTTCTGCCCTAATTTTTAGGATTTCTTTCCTTCTACTAATCTTGGGGTGCTTCATTTCTTCCTTTTCCAGTTGCTTTAGGTGTAGAGTTAGGTTATTTATTTGGCTTTTTTCTTGTTTCTTAAGGTATGCCTGAATTGCTATGAACTTTCCCCTTAGGACTGCTTTTACAGTGTCCCACAGGTTTTGGGTTGTTGTGTTTTCATTTTCATTCGTTTCTATGCATAATTTGATTTCTTTTTTGATTTCTTCTGTGATTTGTTGGTTATTCAGGAGTGTGTTGTTCAGCCTCCATATGTTGGAATTTTTAATAGTTTTTCTCCTGTTATTGAGATTTACTCTTACTGCATTGTGGTCAGAAAAAATGGTTGGAATGATTTCAATTTTTCTTAACTTACCAAGGCTAGATTTATGGCCCAGGATGTGGTCTATCCTGGAGAAGGTACAGTATACTAACGCATATATATGGAATTTAGAAAGATGGTAACAATCACCCTGCTTATGAGACAGCAAAAGAGACACCGATGTATAGAACAGACTTTTGGACTCTGGGACTGGGAGAGGGTGGGACGATTGGGGAGAATAACATTGAAATATGTATAATATCATATCTGAAACGAGTCAGTCCAGGTACAATGCCCTACAACAGATGCCTGGGACTGGAGCACTGGGATGACCTGGAGGGATGGTGTGGGAAGGGGGAGGGAGGAGGGTTCAGGATGGGGAACACGTGTATTCTGGTGGCGGATCCATCTCGATGTATAGTAAAAGTAATACAATATTGTAAAGTTAAGAAAAATCAAAAAAGAAAAAAAAAAAAAAAAAAAAGAAAGCAAACGGAGAGGGGAGCAGTGGAGGATGAAATGGTTAGATAGCATCACTGATTCAATGGATGTGCATTTGAGCACACTCTGGGAAATAGTGGAGGAGAGAGAAGCCTGCCATGCTGCAATCCATGGGGTCGCAATAAGTCGGATATGACTTTGCGACTGAACAACAACAAGTATATGAAGTTTCTACGTTGGAAATTGAGTTATGTGCTAACTATAATTCTCTTCCTTGAGTTTCCATTTATTTGGCTTTTTTAAAAATCATTTTAAATAATGCTAAGATATGTTAAATTATTATTTCCCAGAAGAATATGTGGTTAGAGAATTAGTTTCATGGGCTCCTCTGGGGAAAATGTTTCATATTCATTAGATTTTAGAAGTATGAAAAAATCACAACACACATTAAATACTGCTGCTAAATCAAGTAAAAATAAGTAAATGCATTTGAGTTTGTTTCATACAGTACTTTCTAAATCTATAGAAACAAAAACAATCCTTGATGCCATACAAGAAACATTCAATACAACTAATGAACCATGAGACATATTTTGGGAAATGTACTAGGCTATCTTTCCCTTTTTAATGTGACTACTTCATCTATTTCTTGCAGATGTTCAGACTATACAGAAAGACCCTTTGTTCTAAATGGCTATCAGATCAGATCAGATCAGTCGCTCAGTCGTGTCCGACTCTTTGCGACCCCATGAACTGCAGCACGCCAGGCCTCCCTATCCATCACCAGCTCCTGGAGGTCACTCAGACTCACACCCATCAAGTCAGTGATGCCATCCAGCCATCTCATCCTCTGTCGTCCCCTTCTCCTCCTGCCCCCAATCCCTCCCAGCATCAGAGTCTTCTCCAATGAGTCAACTCTTCGCATCAGGTGGCCAAAATACTGGAGTTTCAGCTTGAGCATCATTCCTTCCAAAGAAATCCCAGGGCTGATCTCCTTCAGAATGGACCAGTTGGATCTCCTTGCAGTCCAAGGGACTGTTAAGAGTCTTCTCCAACACCACAGTTCAAAAGCATCAATTCTTCGGCGCTCAGCCTTCTTCACAGTCCAGCTCTCACTTCCATACATGACCACAGGAAAGACCATAGCCTTGACTAGGCAAACCTTTGTTGGCAAAATGAAGTCTCTGCTTTTGAATATGCTATCTAGGTTGGTCATAACTTTCCTTCCAAGGAGCAAGCGTCCTTTAATTTCATGGCTGCAGTCACCATCTGCAGTGATTTTGGAGCCCAGAAAAAATAAAGTCTGACACTGTTTCCATTGTTTCCCCATCTATTTCCCATGTAGTGATGGGACCAGATGCCATGATCTTCGTTTTCTGAATGTTGAGCTTTAAGCCAACCTTTTCACATGATGTTATTAAGAAAGCAGGCTATATTCCACTATAACTCAAGATAGTAACATTTTTCATTTTGGTGAAAACAATGTGTTTACTTTTATTATGTATATTTAAGATTCTCAAAGTTGCCTTTTTTTGTTTGTTTTGATGATGTAAAAAGAAAATTAAAAGATATATTTTGAATGGGTTAATTTAGCTGATTATTAAGTGAATATTAATTTCATTTATTTTACTCTTACAAATATCATTCAAAGCTATATTTGCTATTTATATATTAAAATAAGAAAATACATTTAAAAAAATGTAATATAGATTCAGTTTATATATACAAATATACAATCAAGGTAAAGTATAGTCAAAATTAAATCTTACCTAAACAAAAATTTTACCTAGTGAGGAATTAATTCTTATAATATTTAACAACTTTCTTATAAAAGCACACCTTAAAAAGCATAATGTATGCAGGAAAGTTAATGAAAATGGTCTCATTTTAGTATTGTAAGCCAGAAGAAAATTGCCTTTTACTTTTAGACTTTGGAACATACTGATCTCCTTAAGTCTGTTAGAGGGAAGGACTGCAGTATGGGGTGGGTGGGAAGAAGGTCAGGATGAACAGCAGATTAGGCTGTCATTGCTACGTTGCATCAATGGAGAAAATGCCACCAGACATTATTCAGCTAATCAGGGATAAAATGAACATCCTCATTCTGTCAGAAAAATGTACAAAAATGACTTTTTATCAGGAACAGTAGGATACAAGAGCTTAGCCAATATTATGTATAGATAAGAAGCTTTTTTTTATTGTGTTCTTTTTTTTTAGTGATACATCCTTAAAGCTTTTTCTTATAATTTAATATTCATTACTGAAACATTTTAAATTAAATATTAACATATTACAAAAGCATCTCTTTTATTGTAGCATTTTTCACTGGTCAATTGTAATAGGTTTTAAGGCAAAAAAAAAAAAAAGTCATACAAAACTCACTCTTTTGGTGAGTTTTTAAAGCAAACATATGTATATATTATTGCAATCTTAATTACAAGTTTTCAAACTTGGCATCAATTTAAATGATGTCAAGGGAGAACATGTGAATTCAACACGTTCCACCTTAGGATAAAAATCATAACTTTTTACAGTTGACTTATAATATTAACAAAATAATGTTCCCATTGTTTACATCAAATTATAAAGTACCCTTTCTCTGTAACATAGGTTAAAAAGTTTCATCCTATTATTTAATAAGAGTTTTAAACTTAAAATCTAAGTAAGTAGTTTTAGAAAAGATTTCTTAAATTTTTCTGTTACTCTTTAATTTTGAAAAAGTTAAAATGTGAAATAGATGTCACTCATTGACTATGAATTCCATTACTGAATATTAATGTATTTATTCTTGCACATATTAAAATATTTTATTATACACAGTGAAGTAAGCCAGAAAGAAAAACACAAATACAGTATACTAATGCATATATATGGAATTTAGAAAGATGGTAACAATAACCCTGTTTACGAGATAGCAAAAGAGACACTGATGTATAGAACACACTTTTGGACTCCGGGAATGGGAGAGGGTGGGATGATTTGGGAGAATAGCATTGAAATATGTATAATATCATATCTGAAATGAGTCACCAGTCCAGGTACGATGCCTGATAATGGATGCCTGGGGCTGGTGCACTGGGATGACCCAGAGGGATGGTATGGGGAGGGAGGAGGGAGAAGGGTTCAGGATGGGGAACACATGTTTACTTGTGGGGGATCCATTTTCATGTATGGCTAAAGCAATAAAATATTGTAAAGTTAAGCAAAATAAAATTTAATTTAAAAAATAAAATAAAAGTTAAGAAAAAAATAAATAAAATTCATGACAAAACAGTGTAAGTTTTTATCAGGATTTGGTAAAGAAATATTTTATCTTTATTTGCACTAAATTTTCTTTCAAGTAACACAAAGATGTAACACAAAGATAAATAAAGTCTTCCTTTTTTCCTCTGGGTCTTAGGAAGGTAAAAAGCACATGAGAAATTTTAATTGTAATAGTTTTAGCCCAAGGCCTTGGAGAAAACTGATATTGAAAAGCTGGGTTCTTTTTTCCCCAAGAACAAGAAAGCAGACCCTCAATCGAGGTTGGGGTACTATGTTACAAACTGTGCCTGCTCTTTTGTGACCAATCTCTGTCTGCTCTGATTTTTTGTAATTAAATCATATGTCACCTGATAATCAGAGTGAAAGTGAAAATCACTCAGTTGTATCTGGTTTTATGCAACCCCATGGACTATACAGTCCATGGAATTCTCCAGGCCAGAATACTGGAGTGGGTAGCCATTCCCTTCTCAGGGGATATTCCCAGTTCAGGGATTGAACCCAGGTCTCCTGCATTGCAGACAGATTCTTTACCAGTTGAGCTACCAGGGAAGTGCAAGTATACTGGAGTGGGTAGCCTATCCCTTCTCCAGTAGATCTTCCAGACCCAGGAATTAAACTGGGGTCTTTTGCATTGCAGGCAGATTCTTTACCAGCTGAGCTACCAGGGAAGCCCCTTGATAATCCAGGAAGTATTCAAAAGATGGAAGCCTAGTAGAGCAAAGTTTTGCATTAAGAGAAGACATTAATTTTACATTATATTTATGTTTATGCATAATCTTTTTGAAAATATTTCAAAGATGATGGCAGCAATTTGTATTAATGCCTTAATAGTGAAGAGGCACTAGAGACCAACAACACTGCTAAACTTTCTTTGTTCTCCCTTAACTATTTGTGGCGGAGAAGGCAATGGCACCCCACTCCTGTACTCTTGCCTGGCAAATCCCATGGATGGAGGAGCCTGGTAGGTTGCAGTCCATGGGGTCGCTAGGAGTCGGACACAACTGAGCGACTTCACTTTCACTTTTCACTTTCATGCGTTGGAGAAGGAAATGGCAACCCACTCCAGTGTTCTTGCCTGGAGAATCCCAGGGACAGGGGAGCCTGGTGGGCTGCCATCTCTGGAGTCGCACAGAGTCGGACATGACTGAAGCGACTTAGCAGCAGCAGCAGCAGTAGCAGCAGCAGTAGCAGCAGCTATTTGTGGTCATGTCTTATAGGTTGTTTTTGAAGTTGCAAACCGACGAATTGATGCTTTTGAACTGTGGTGTTGGAGAAGCCTCTTGAGAGTCCCTTGGACTGCAAGGAGATCCAACCGGTCCATTCTGAAGGAGATCAGCCCTGGGATTTCTTTGGAAGGAATGATGCTAAAGCTGAAACTCCAGTACTTTGGCCACCTCATGCGAAGAGTTGACTCATTGGAGAAGACTCTGATGCTGGGAGGGATTGAGGGCAGGAGGAGAAGGGGACGACAGAGGATGAGATGGCTGAATGGCATCACTGACTCGATGGATGCGAGTCTGAGTGACCTCTGGGAGTTGGCGATGGACAGGGAGGCCTGGTGTGCTGCAGTTCATGGGGTCACAAAGAGCCGGACACAACTGAGCGACTGATCTGATCTGATTGGTGTTTTTCTTTCTGGCTGACTTCACTCTGTATAATAGGCTCCAGTTTAATTCACCTCATTAGAAATGATCTCTCCTTGCTATTCTTTGAAACTCTGCATTCAAATGGGTATCTCTCTCTCTCTCTTTTTTTTTTTTTTTTTCTCCTTTACCTTTTGCTTCTCTTGTATTCACAAGTATTTGTAAGGCCTCCTGAGACAACAATGTTGCCTTCTCCTCACCCCCTTGGGGATGGTTTTGATCCCTGCCTCCTATACAATGTCACGGACCTCTGTTCATAGTTCCTTAGGAACTCTGGCTAACAGATCTAATGCCTTGAATCTATTTGTGACTCCCACTGTATAACCTCAAGGGATTTGATTTAGGTCATACCTGAATGGTCTAATGGTTTTCCCTACTTTTTTCAATTTAAGTCTGAATTTGGAAATAAGGAGTCCGTGATTTGAGCTACAGTCAGCTCCCAGTCTTTTTTTGCTGACAGTATAGAACTTCTCCATCTTTGGATGCAAATAATATAGTCAATCTGACTTCTGTATTGACCATCTAATGATGTCCATGTGTAGAGTCTTCCCTTGTGCTGTTGGAAGGGAGTGTTATTATAAACACTGTGTTCTCTTGGCAAAACTCTATTAGCCTTTGCCCTGCTTCATTCTCTATCCCAAGGCCAATTTTCCTGTAACTCCAGGTGTTATTTGACTTCCAATTTGGCATTCCTGTCCCCTATAATGAAAAGGGTACCGTTTTGAGGTGCTAGTTTTAGAAAGTCTTGTAAGTCTTTATAGAACCATTCAATGTCAGCTTCTTCAGCATTACTGGTCAGGGCAGAGACTTGGATTACTGTAATATTGAATGGTTTGCCTTGGAAATGAAGAGATCATTCTGTCGTTATGGAGATTGCACCCAAATACTTCATTTCAGACTCTTTTGTTGATTATGATGGCTTCTCTATTTCTTCTAAGGGATTCTTGCCCACAGTAATAGATATAACTGTGGAAAATTCTTAAAGAGATGGGAATACCTGGCCACCTGACCTGCTTCTTGAGAAATCTGTATGCAGGTCAGGAAGCAACAGTTAGAACTAGACATGGAACAACAGACTGGTTCTAAATAGGAAAAGGAGTACATCAAGGCTGTAAATTGTCACCCTGCTTATTTAACTTATATGCAGAATACATCATGAGAAACACTGATCTGGATGAACAGAAGCTGGAATCAAGACTGCCAGGAGAAATATCAACAATCTCAGTTATACAGATGACACAATCCCTATGGTTGAAAGCGAAGAAAAACTAAAGAGTCTCTTGATGAAAATGAAAGAGGAGAGTGAAAAAGTTGGCTTAAAGCTCAATATTCAGAAAACTAAGACCGTGGCATCTATTCCCAACACTTCATGGCAAATAGATAGGAAACAGTGTAAAAAGTGATAGACTGTATATTTTTGACTCCAAAATCACTACAGATGGTGACTGCAGCCACGAAATTAAAAGATGCTTGCTTCTTAGAAGAAAAATATGACCAATCTAGACAGCATATTAAAATGCAGAGACTTTTTTTTTCCCAACAAAGTTCTGTCTAGTCCAAGCTATGGTTTTTCCAGTCATCATGTATGCATGTGAGATTTGGACTATAAAGAAAGCTGAGCGCTGAAGAATTGATGCTTTTGAACTGTGGTGTTGGAGAAGTCTCCTGAGAGTTCCTTGGGCTGCAAGGTGATCCAGCCAATCCATCCTAAAGGAAATCAGTCTTGTGTGTTCATTGGAAAGACTGATGCTGAAGCTCAAACTCCAACCCTTTGGCCACATGATGCGCAGAGCTGATTCATTTGAAAAGACCCTGATGCTGGGAAAGATTGAGGGAAAGAGGAGAGGGGACAACAAGGATGAGATGGTTAGATGGCATCACCGACTCAATGGACATCAGTTGGAGTAAACTCCAGGAGTCTGTGATGGACAGTGAGGCCTGGCATGTTGCAGTCCATGGGGTTACAAAGAGTTGGACATGACTAAGAGACTGAACTGAACTGATGAATGCTTTATTTCCCTCTATTGTCCATAAATAATTATATTAAAGTTATTTTAGTAGAGAGAATATATGCCATGCACTTTTCTTCTGTTTCACAAATGAAACAGAAACTGGATTTCCTTAGTGTATTTATTCACATAATAAATAACACTTGGAACATAGTCAAAGTATATAAATTGACCTTTGAGTGAGATTTGGGGATCGTTAGACTCCTTCAGATTTATGTGTTACAACTTGATCCCTAGTGTGATCGTATCTGGAGGTAACAATTTGGGATGTAATTAGACCATGAGAGTAGAGCCTACATGAATGAAACTAGTGGCTATGCAAAAATACACAGAACTACTCTTTCTGTGAGGATAGAAAGAGAAGTGGCAGTGAAAATAGAAAGTGGGATCTTTCAGTTTCAAACACCGGATATGCTGGTACCTTGATCTTGGATTTGCCAGTTTCCAGAACTGTGAGAAATGAATGTTTGTTCTTAAGCCAGTCTATGGTAATTTATTATAGAATCCTGAAGTAGGATAGAAATTGATACCAAGAAGTAGGGTGCTATTGTAACAGATATCCCTAAATCTGGAAGCAACTTGGGAAATAGGTAATGTGGAGAAGCTGGAAAAGTACTGATATGTAAGCTACAAAAAGCTGATACTGCTGTGAAGGGAATTTGAAAAGCAATTCTGGTTAGAACTCAAAGAATACGAGAAAGCTCTAGAGATTCCACCTTTCTAGAGAATACGTAAATAATCATGTCCACAATGGTTGTGAATATGTATATTAAGATTCTGCAGAGGTCTCAGATGGAAATGAGGAGCATGTTATTTAAAACTGGAGGAAAGGCAATACTTGTTATAAAGCGATAAAAAAAAAAAAAAAATCACTGAAATGTGTTCATTTAGCTGAGTAGATTTCAAAGTAAAGTGTTGGAATAACATGATTCCTCCTGTCTGCTTACAGTAAAATGTGAGAAGAGAGAAATAACCTGAAGACTGAATTCTTAAGAAAAAAGGAACTAGAACATACATTCATAAATTCTCAGCCTATCCATAACGCAGAAAATGAGCAAGCACACTCAGAAGAGAACGTTAGGGACATGGCCAACTAACTATCTGATAAAGAAAGCAGGAAAACTAGTTTGATTGCATGAAAAGGAGATCAGAAAGAAACAAGGTAAGTTGTCAGATATTTTGGATTTTACAAGATGGGACCATAGAGCTACTTGGCTGTATTTTTCTAGACAAAGAAAAGGACAAACCCTAAAGGCAACTCAAAGATTGTCCCTTTGCTTCAAAAAGGAGAGCCATACTTTACTTCCCTTCTGTAGACCAGCTGACCTCTGCCTAAAGCCACTAGGGACTCTGCCCTTGGCCTACAAAATCCCGGGAGCAGGATCCCTATGCAATAGAGTCGCTGGATCAAAACTGCACCCCTCTGCAGAGCACATATAGAGCCAAAGTGGATGTTTAAGTACTAAATGTGCTCCGCGTGTATGCTAAATTGCTTAAGATGTCTCATTTAATCATTATATATTTTTCTTTTTTCTAAAGATTCAGATTCATGTACAGAGCAGAGCTATGTTTAAAAATAGCTATACTTACCTATTTTTATTTGGAGTGAAATGAGAACTATTATTCAAGAATGTTCCAGAAATGCAAGTTTCTTTAAGCTTTTTTTTTTTTCTATCCATTTTTAAATGGTATGCAATTATGTCAATTTTCTTTAGAAAGCTATCATCTTATTTTAAAACTAAAATTTAGAATAAAATGAAAATGAGAATACATAACATCTGTAAGGTTTTGCCTTTAAATAACATCATAGAACATTCTTGCCAAGAAAAATTTGTTTCAAAATGAAAAACAAAGCTTTACAGAGACATGCATATTTCAGAATCAACGATTTCCATAATTGGTTTTCATGGATCATGTTTTATATAAATGCATGCTGCTGGATTAGTTGCTCACTATATTAAATTTACACTGGCAAACCTGAACTTAAACAAAAGCAGGTGTTGTCTCTTAATGGAACACTGAGAGACTGTTTCTGTAATAAGCTTCACTGATACATAGATCTTATCTGTTTTTTTCAATTCACATTCCACATTCTATCAAATTTGTCTACTACTAAAATACTTAAGAGAACTACAAATCTTAAATTTGTCCTTAATATGAGGGGTTTGAATATTTAGATTATAAAAAGATAGTTTTAAATTCCTTTGCCATTTCTGTTGAAGCAACAGCTTCACTGAAACATTTTAATTAGAAAGGAAAAAAATAACTTCACTATGTTACATAATGGTTAATTTCAATAACAATTCTTGAAGGTACTGAAAGCTCCAAATAGAGTACATGAATGTTTCTTATTCTGCAGACTTGATGGACAGGCACAGACATTGCAAAGAACTTCCATAGACAGTCAATTAAAGCTCTGTTTTTAAGTTCAAAACTTCTTGTTAAGGACATATTAGCATTTTATAATGTTTTAATTATTCTGCCACTAGTTTTGTAAAATACTAATTCACAGAGATGCAATTATTAACTTCTACATACTGTTAGTATTCTAAATTAGATACTTGTAACCTTAGTTCGTATCTTTTCACCTATGATGAGGGTTGTGAAAATAGCAATGAGGAGTAAAGAGGCCCACACTCAACCTTTAGGACTTACTGGTAGGTATTGAGCCAGGAGAATCTAGCCAATATTTAGTAACATGAACGGGGAAGCACTATCCTCACAGGAGAGACAAAGAGCAAAATCGGTAGAGGGAACATGTAGAGTAGAGATTTAGGCTATGAGGGGATAATCAGATGACTCTGAATGACAAAGTAGTCAAGTTTAGCAGGGATATGAATTGGTCAGACGTTTTTGAGAGAAGGTGTGGGTTGTGGACACAGTGTGTGTGGGGGGGGGATGGGATCTTTATAAAATATAAGATTTTGTAGGGCAGCATTATAGATTACCGATGGAAGTGTCCTTAATGTGGGAGATTAGGCAGCATTATCTAGAGATCTCAGAACTGGGTGGCCTTCACTTAAATCCTGGGGGAAATTTATCTCATTTATAAAACACAATGTTTTGTTTTCAAATAGGTCTCCTTAGTGAGTATGTATAACATAATCAGTTCTTTGCTTGCTAGTTCATGTGTTATTCCATGTCCTTTAATATTATACATTTTCATGGCAGACTAAATTACAAAGAACTACAGCTCTGTGTCTCAGCATTATGATACATAGAGTGTTGACTGAAAGTAATATCAGGTAAAACAGTTAAAGTTAAAAAAAAAAGCTGGTGTATTTTTCACATGTGTAAATCAAGGATTGCAAGCTATGCTGGGTGATGGATGAGTGTGGGTACCTAATAAGTCTCCCTTTAGTGGTGAATTCTATAATACATTGGAGAAGGAAATGGCAACCCATTCCAGTGTTATTGCCTGGAGAATCCCAGGGATGGGGAAGCCTGGGGGGCTGCCATCTATGGGGTTGCACAGAGTCAAACACGACTGAAGCGACTTAGCAGCAGCAACAGCAGCAGCTATAATACATAAAACAAGGCTTTTCAAGAAAGTGGGCATAACAGGTATAAAATATGCTGGGTGTAGAAGAGAGGGAAGTAGCCAGTATCTTTGTGGCGAACAGTTAGGGTGAGAATGGAATGCTTGCAGAATAGGGAATTAAATATTTTTTTCAAGAAAGAACTATAGAGAAATTCAAATTATGTACAGAGATAATTTATATTGTCATTATAGTTAAAGAGTGAGAATTAGGAGAAAATAAATGGTATAGTCATATATGAATAACATTCAATGAAATAAGAAGCTTGAGGTTTTTTATTGGAAGTTTTGAAGCAGAAGAGTGAGAAAATAAAGCTACTAGTGTAAAATCAATATGACTGTGGTAATTACTGAATTAACCAAAGGCACAGAAAACAGGTAGGAAGCATGTAAAACTCCAAGAAAATGGGAGCAGTATCATTGAAAATGATAAACAATGAGCAACAATGGATGGACATTTACTGGTATTAATGACCAACTTTAGTAATAGTATTTAATGATCAAATAGTTAGGGGGGATAAATGAGGGTTTGTTATTTTGATCTGAATACAAAAGTCAACAAATTATTAAAAAAATAATATCAGAACATATATAAGAAAGCTTATTCCAGAAGTAAGACATGGTTCAGTAATTTTTTGGTGTTATAACAAAAATCCTGAAAATTCAGGTGTTAGATTAAAAAAAAATAACAACAACTTTGTTTAGCATTTCAAAATACATTGAAAACTATATGGTCTGTGTTCAAACCATAATCTCTTTGGAGCCATGGATTTGTAAAACAGATGTGACAGCAGATGGTAGTAAACAATGCATTTTTTTTTTAATATAACGGATTAACAACTTTTACCAAATGTTAGCAGTAATAAAGAAAAATCCACTTTATCTTGAAATACAAGGAATTAAATACTCAGTGATAATAAAGGCAACTATTTTGGTTTACCTTAATACACTTATCTCTGGGTGGTGATAAACAATAGCAACATGATCTAAACTTAGCTCTGCTTTTACACTGCCATTTTTTAACTAAGTAAGGCAGTTATTGTATTTCATGAAGGCAAGATATATCTTTAATCAATTTTGTCATGTCTTGATTATTTGCAAAACAGGATGTCAGAGAGAAAAGAAATAAAATCTGTCCAGCATAAGGTAAAATTTATTGCTGTAATTTTACACAACAGTCCTTTTGATATCATAAAATGTAAGAAAAAAGCATGAACAGTTTATTAAAAGAAAACATAAGAATAGTGAGGTGACACTGCAGGCTTTATAGTGTTCCACACTTTTATATTGATAATTCATTTTTGCCTCACTGTAGCAAATAGTATATTGATTTTTATTTCATATGTAGCTGTCCCATTAAAATTTAAGGCATAACCTTATGAAGATCAAAGTCATAGAGTTTGCTGACATCAGCTTTACAACTGAGAACTTACCACTCCCCAAAGTAAAAAAAAAAAAAAAAAAGTATTATCAAGTAACATCTGCAAGTCCAGGTACTGTCAGAGAATTGTGTCATATAAATTATCTATGTCATATTGTTGATGCATCTATCTCACTAAAAATGATAACCAAAAAGTTTAAAATCAAGGAATGAGACCCGTGTTTTTAATGATAGTCAGCTTTTTTTTTTGTAATTGAAGGGATGTTTTATTTTTTTCCAGGTCTTCCCTGGTGGCTCAGATGGTAAAGAACCTGCCTCTGAGGCAGGAGATCTGGGTTTGATCCTGGGATAGGGGTGATCCCCTGGAGAAGGAAATGGCAGCCCACTCTAGTATTCTAGCTTAGAAAATCCCATGGACAGGGTAGTCCTAAGATAGTGGAGAAAGAGGATGGGGAAACCACTTTCCTCCCCACAAATTCATCAAAAAAACATTTCAACACTGAGTAAATTCCACAAAACAACTTATGAACCCCGGCAGAAGACATCAGGCACCCGGAAAAACAGTCTATTGTCTTTGAAAAGAGGTAGGAAAAATATAAAAGATAAAAAAAAGAGACAAAAGAGGTAGGGATGGAGATCCATCCTGGGTAGGAAGACTTTAAAAAGAGAGAAGTTTCCAAACACCAGAAAACACTCTCACTGGCGAGTCTGTGGTGAGCCTTGGAACCTCAGAGGGCAACATAACTGGGAAGAAAAATAAATAAATAATTAAAACCCACAGATTACCTGCCAAAGGGTAACTCCAGCAGAGAAGCAGCGCAGACGCCTGGAACCACCACTAGCAAGCGGGGGATGGGCAGGGAGGTGTGTCTGCATTGCTTACAGTAAGGACCTGGCCTGAATGCCCCGAGAGCAAGCTGAGGGAACTAACTTGAGATGGCAAACCAGACTGTGGGGTAGCTACCCTGAGAAAAACCGTAACCTAAGACACCACCAGACCAGCTCACAAAACAAAGGACTGAGCAGAGCTAGCCAGCTGCAGACCAGCCCATCCCCCGCCGGAGACAGGCAGGCAAGGGGAGCCAGAGCCCAAAGAGGGCAATCACCGCCCCAGAGAGGCATCATCTACCAAACTGCAAGCAGGCTTAGTTGCTAACCAGGACTTCTTGGGATTCTGGACCGTCAACATCCACCTGAGAAGGTATGCTGGTTGTACACCCAAAAAAAAACGAGTGGCAGGGATGGGGGAGATGATAAGTTGCAGCAACTGACCTCACCAAACACTTGGTCACCTGAGCTGCTCGGACCTGGGAAGGGCACAAAACACAGGCCCATCCGAGTCTGCACCTTTGAGGACTACCCGAGTACCTGAACCTGAGCGGTTTAGATCTGGGAAGTGAATACAGCCCAGGGCCAGCCTCAGAAAGTTCCCAGCAGAGCAACCTAGAGCGTAAACAGTGTAGACAGGGAAAGCACACATGCCGTGAACCAGGGCAAACCCAGTGTGGCTGAGACACTGCAAGCACTCTCCATAGACGCCAGTGATATCTCTTTGCAGCAATCCTCACTCCCCACAGTACAACTGAACAAGGGAGCCTAAAAAAATGACCACCACCACCCCCGTGTGTCAGGGCGGAAATTAGACACTGAAGAGACCAGCAAACAGAAGAAGCGAAAACAGAGGGAACTGCCTTGGAAGTGACAGGTGCAATAGATTAAACCCTGTGGTAGCACCGACTACATGGGAAGGTGCCTATAGATCTTGAGAAGTATAAGCCGGATCAAGGGACTATCTGAAAGTGAAGTGTAGATGGAGAAGTCTTGAGGCTACTCTAAGAATAAGACAGAAAACCAGTAGCAGGCAGCTTAAGTCCAAATCCTGAGAACACCAGAGAACTCCTGACTCTAGGGAACATTAATCGATAGGAGCTCATCAAACGCCTCCATACCTATGCTAAAATCAAGCACCACCCAAGGGCCAACAAGTTCCAGAGCAAGATATACCATGCAAATTCTCCAGCAACACAGGAACACAGGCCTGAGCTTCAATATATAGGCTGCTCAAAGTCACCCAAACCCAATGACATCTCATAACTCATTACTGGACACTTCATTGCACTACAGAGAGAAGAAATCCAGCTCCACCCACCAGAACACTGAAACAAGCTTTCCTAACCAGGAAACCTTGACAAGCCACCCGTCCAACCCTACCCACAGCGAGGAAACTCCACAATAAAGAGAACTCCACAAACTGCCAGAATACAGAAAGGCCACCACAAACACAGCAATATAACAATATGAAGAGGCAGAGAAATACTCAGTAGGTAAAGGAACAGGATAAATGCCCACCAAACCAAACAAAAGAGGAAGAGATAGGGAATCTACCTAATAAAGAATTCCAAATAATGACAGCAAAAATGTTCCAAAATCTTGAAAACAAAAAGGAGTTACAGATAAATAGCCAGGAGACAGGATTGAGAAGATGCAAGAAAGGTTTAACAAGGACCTATAAGAAATAAAAAAGTCAATATATAATGAATAATGCAATAAATAAAATAAAAAGCACTCTGAAGGGAACCAACAGTAGAATAATGGAAGCAGAAGATAGGATTAGTGAGGTAGAAGATAGAATTGTAGAAATAAATGAAACAGAGAGGAAAAAAGAAAAACAAATTAAAATAAATGAGAACAATCTCAGATAGCTCTGGGACAATGTTAAATGCCCCAACATTCGAATCATAGAAGTCCCAGACGAAGAAGACAAAAGGAAAGGGCATGGGAAAATACTTGAGGAGATAATAGTTGAAAACTTCCCTACAATGGGGAAGGAAATAGTCACCCAAGTCCAAGAAACCCAGAGAGTTCCAAACAGGATAAACCCAAGGCGAAACACCCCAAGACACATATTAATCAAATTAACAAAGATCAAACACAAAGAACAAATATTAAAAGCAGCAAAGGAAAAACAACAAATTACACACAAGGGAATTCCCATAAGAATAACAGCTGAACTTTCTATAGAAATTCTTCAGGCTAGAAAGGAATGGCAGGACATACTTAAAGCGATGAAAGAAAATAACCTACAGCTCAGATTACTGTACCCAGCAAGGATCTCATTCAAATATAAAGGAGAAGTCAAAAGCTTTACAAACAAGCAAAAGCTGAGAGAATTCAGCACCACCAAACCAGCTCTCCAACAAATGCTAAAGGATATTATCTAAACAGGAAACACAAAAAGGGTGAATAAACTCGAACCCAAAACAACAAAGTAAATGGCAACAGGATCACACTTACAATGCTATGCTAAGTCACTTCAGTCATGTCCGACTCTGTGCGACCCGATAGACAGCAGCCCACTAGGCTCCCCTGTCCCTGGGATTCTCCAGGCAAGAACATTGGAGTGAGTTGCCATTTCCTTCCCCAATGCATGAAAGTGAAAAGTGAGAGTGAAGTCGCTCAGTCATGTCTGACTCTTAGCGACCCCATGGACTGCAGCCCGCCAGGCTCCTCCATCCATGGGATTTTCCAGGCAAGAGTACAGGAGTGGGGTGCCATTGCCTTCTCCAACACTTATCAATAATTACCTTAAATATAAATGGGTTGAATACCCCAACCAAAAGACAAAGACTGGCTGAATGGATACAAAAACAAGACCCCTATATTTGCTGTCTACAAGAGACCCACCTTGAAACAAGGGACACATATGGACTGAAAGTGAATGGCTGGAAAAAGAAATTCCACGCAAATAGAGACCAAAAGAAAGCTGGAGTAGCAATACTCATATCAGATAAATTATACTTTAAAACAAAGGCTGTGAAAAGAGACAAAGAAAGACACTACATAATGATCAAAGGATCAGCCCATGAAGACGATATAACAATTATAAACATATATGCACCCAACATAGAAGCACGACAATATGTAAGACAAGTGCTAACAAGTATGAAAGGGGAAATTAATAATAACACAATAATAGTGGGAGGCTTTAATAACCCACTCACACCTATGGATAGATCAACTAAACAGAAAATTAACAAGGAAACACAAACATTAAACAAAACAATAGACCAATTAGGCCTAGTTGATATCTATAGGACATTTCACCCCCAAACAATGAATTTCACTTTTTTCTCAAGTGCACACGCAAACACAACCTTCTCCAGGATAGATCACATCCTGGACCATAAATCTAGCCTTGATAAATTCAAAAAAATTGAAATCATTCCAAGCATCTTTTCTGACCACAATGTAGTAAGATTAGATCTCAATTACAGGAGAAAAACTATTAAAAATTCCAACATATGGAGGCTGAACAACATGCTGCTGAATAACCAACAAATCACAGAAGATATCAAAAAAGAAAACAAAATATGCATAGAAATGAATGAAAATGAAACAAAACAACACAAAACCTGTGGAAAACTGTAAAAGCAGTGCTAAGGGGAAGGATCATAGCAATACAAGCACACCTCAAGAAACAAGAAAAAAGTCACATAAATAACCTAAGTCTACACCTAAAGCAACAAGAAAAGGAAGAAATGAAGAACCCCAAGGTTATTAGAAGGAAAAAAATAAATCTTAAAAATTGGGGCAGAAATAAAGGCAAAAAAAAAAAAAAGAGAGAGAGAAGAGAGAGAGAAAGAGAGAGACCATAGTAAAAATCAACAAAGTAAAAACTGATTCTTTGAGACGATAAATAAAGGTGACAAACCACTAGCCAGACTCATCAAGAAACAAAGGGAGAAAAATCAAGTCAATAAAATTAGAAATGAAAATGTAGAGATCACAAGAGACAATACAGAAATACAAAGAGTCGTAAGAGACTACTATCAGCAATTATATGGCAATAAAATGGACAATGTGGAAGAAATGGACAAATTCTTAGAAAAGTATAACTTTCCAGAACTGAACCAGGAAGAAATAGAAAATCTTAACAGACCCATCACAAGCACGGAAATTGAAACTGTAATCAGAAATCTTCCAGCAAACAGAAGCCCAGGTCCAAATGGCTTCACAACTGAAATCTACCAAAAATTTAGAGAATAGCTAACACCTATCCTACTTAAACTCTTCCAGAGTTTAAGGTAAACTTCCTTACCTTAAGGAGGAAGGTAAACTTCCTCATTTATGAGGCCACCATCACCCTAATAACAAAACCTGACAAAGATGCCACAAAAAAATACAAAACTACAGGCAAATATCACTGATGAAAATAGATGCAAAAATCCTTAACAAAATTCTAGCAATCAGAATCTAACAATGCATTAAAAAGATCATACATCATGACCAAGTGGGTTTTATCCCAGGGATGCAAGGATTCTTCAATAGCCACAAATCAATCAATGTAATGCACCACATTAACAAATTGAAAAATAAAAGCCATGTGATTATCCCAATAGATGCAGAGAAAGCCTTTGACAAAATTCAACATCCATTGATGATAAAAACCCTCCGGAAAGGAAGCATAGAAAGAACATCAGATCAGATCAGATCAGTCGCTCAGTCGTGTCCGACTCTTTGCGACCCCATGAACCGCAGCACGCCAGGCCTCCCTGTCCATCACCAGCTCCCGGAGGTCACTCAGACTCGCATCCATCGAGTCAGTGATGCCATCCAGCCATCTCATCCTCTGTCGTCCCCTCCTCCTCCTGCCCTCAATCCCTCCCAGCATCAGAGTCAACTCCAATGAGTCAACTCTTCGCATGAGGTGGCCAAAATACTGGAGTTTCAGCTTTAGCATCATTCCTTCCAAAGAAATTCCAGGATTGATCTCCTTCAGAATGGACTGGTTGGATCTTCTTGCAGTCCAAGGGACTCTCAAGAGTCTTCTCCAACACCACAGTTCAAAAGCATCAATTCTTCGGCACTCAGCCTTCTTCACAGTCCAGCTCTCACATCCATACATGACCACAGGAAAGACCATAGCCTTGACTAGGCGAACCTTTGTTGGTAAAGTAATGTCTCTGCTTTTGAATATGCTATCTAGGTTGGTCATAACTTTCCTTCCAAGGAGTAAGCGTCTTTTAATTTCATGGCTGCAGTCACCATCTGCAGTGATTTTGGAGCCCAGAAAAACAAAGTCTGACACTGTTTCCACTGTTTCCCCATCTATTTCCCATGCAGTGATGGGACCAGATGCCATGATCTTCGTTTTCTGAATGTTGAGCTTTAAGCCAACCTTTTCACTCTCCACTTTCACTTTCATCAAGAGGCTTTTTAGCCCCTCTTCACTTTCTGCCATAAGGGTGGTGTCATCTGCATATCTGAGGTTATTGATATTTCTCCCGGCAATCTTGATTCCAACTTGTGTTTCTTCCAGTCCAGCATTTCTCATGATGTACTCTGCATATAAGTTAAATAAACAGGGTGACAATATACAGCCTTGACGTACTCCTTTTCCTATTTGGAACCAGTCTGTTGTTCCATGACCAGTTCTAACTGTTGCTTCCTGACCTGCATACAGATTTCTTAAGAGGCAGATCAGGTGGTCTGGTATTCCCATCTCTTTCAGAATTTTCCATAATTTATTGTGATCCACACAGTCAAAGGCTTTGGCATAGTCAATAAAGCAGAAATAGATGTTTTTCTGGAACTCTCTTGCTTTTTCCATGATCCAGCGGATGTTGGCAATTTGATCTCTGGTTCCTCTGCCTTTTCTAAAACCAGCTTGAACATCAGGAAGTTCACGGTTCACATATTGCTGAAGCCTGGCTTGGAGAATTGAACATACTTCAACATAATAAAAGCTATATATGACAAACCCACAGCAAACATTATTCTCAATGGTGAACATTGGAAAGCATTTCCCCTAAAGTCAGGAACAAGACAAGGGTTCCCACTCTCACCACTACTACTCAACATAGTTTGGGAAGTTTTGGCCACATCAACCTGAACAGAAAAAGAAATAAAAGGAATCCAAATAGGAAAAGAAGAAGTAAAACTCACACTGTTTGCAGAAGACATGATCCTCTACATAGAAAACCCTAAAGACTCCACCAGAAAATTACTAGAGCTAATCAATGAATATAGTAATGTTGTAGGATATAAAAATCAACACACATAAATCCCTTGCATTACTATACACTAATAATGAGAAAATAGAAAGAGAAATTAAGGAAACAATTCCATTCACCATTGCAATGAAAATAATAAAATACTTAGGAATATATCTACCTAAAAAAATGAAAGACATATATATAGAAAACTATAAAACACTGGTGAAAGAAATCAAAGAGGACACTAATAGATGGAGAAATATACCATGTTCATGGATTGGAAGAAGCAATACAGTGAAAGTGAGTATAATTCCCAAAGCAATCTTTAGACTGAATCTATAGATTCAGTGCAAGTTACCAACGATATTTTTCAGAGCTAGAACAAATAATTTCAAAATTTGTATGGAAATACAAAAAATCTCGAATAGCCAAAGAAATCTTGAGAAAGAAGAATGGAACTGGAGGAATCACCCTGCCTGACTTCAGGCTCTACTACAAAGCCACATTCATCAAGACAGAATCAATGGAACAAAATAGAAAGCCCAGAGATAAATCCATGCACCTATGGACACCTTATGTTTGACAAAAGGCAAGAATATACAATGGAAAAAAGACAATCTCTTTAACAAGTGGTGCTGGGAAAACTGGTCAACCACTTGTAAAAGAATGAAACTAGAGCACTTTCCAACACCATACACAAAAATAAACTCAAAATGGATTAAAGATCTAAATGTAAGACCAGAAACTATAAAACTCCTAGAGGAGAACGTAGGCAAACCACTCTCCGACATAAATCACAGCAGGATCCTATATGACCCATCCTCAGAATATTGGAAATAAAAGCAAAAATAAACAAATGGGACCTAATTAAACTTAAAAGCTTCTGCACAACAAAGGAGAGACAGGGATCAAGATCATCCACATGGAAAAGAAATGCAAAAAAGCAAACTGGCTGTCTGAGGAGGCCTTAAAAATAGCTGTGAAAAGAAGAGAAGCAAAGAGCAAAGGAGAAAAGGAAAGATATAACCATCTGAATGCAGAGTTCCAAAGAATAGCTAGATGGGATAAGAAAGCCTTATTCAGCAATCAATGCAAAGAAATAGAGGAAAACAACAGAATGGGAAAGACTAGGGATCTCTTCAAGAAAATCAGAGATACCAAAGGAACATTTCATGCAAAAATGGGCTCGATAAAGGACAGAAATGGTATGAACCTAACAGAAGCAAAAGATATTAAGAAGAAGTGGCAAGAATACACAGAAAAACTGTACAAAAAAGATCTTCACGACCCAGATAATCACGATGGTGTGATCACTGACCTAGAGACAGACATCCTGGAATGTGAAGTCAAGTGGGCCTTAGAAAGCATCACTACCAACAAAGCTAGTGGAGGTGATGGAATTCCGGTGGAGCTATTCCAAATCCTGAAAGATGATGCTATGAAAGTGCTGTACTCAATATGCCAGCAAATTTGGAAAACTCAGCAGTGGCCACAGGATTGGAAAAGGTCAGTTTTAATTCCAATCCCAAAGAAAGGCAATGCCAAAGAATGCTCAAACTACCACACAATTGCAGTCATCTCACATGCGAGTAAAGTAATGCTCAAAATTCTCCAAGCCGGGCTTCAGTAATATGTGAACCATGAACTTCCTGATGTTCAAGTTGGTTTTAGAAAAGGCAGAGGAACCAGAGATCAAATTGCCAACATCCACTGGATCATCGAAAAAGCAAGAGAGTTCCTGAAAAACATCTATTTCTGCTTTATTGACTATGCCAAAGCCTTTGACTGTGTGGATCACAATAAACTGTGGAAAATTCTGAAAGAGATGGGAATACCAGACCACCTGATCTGCCTCTTGAGAAATCTGTATGCAGGTCAGGAAGCAACAGTTATTATTGGTCATGGAACAACAGACTGGGTCCAAATAGGGAAAGGAGTACATCAAGGCTGTATATTATCACCCTGCTTATTTAACTTATATGCAGAGTACATCATGAGAAATGCTGGACTGGAAGAAACACAAGCTGGAATTAAGATTTCCAGGAGAAATATCAATAACCTCAGATATGCAGATGACACCACTCTTATGGCAGAACGTGAAGAGGAACTAAAAAGCCTCTTGAAGAAAGTGAAAGTGGAGAGTGAAAAAGTTGGTTTAAAGCTTAACATTCAGAAAACAAAGATCATGGCATCTGGCCCCATCACTTCATTGGAAAAAGATGGAGAAACAGTGGAAACAGTGTCAGACTTTGTTTTTCTGGGCTCCAAAATCACTGCAGATGGTGACTGCAGCCATGAAATTAAAAGACGCTTACTCCTTGGAAAGAAAGTTATGACCAACCTATACAGCATATTGACAAGCAGAGACATTACTTTGCCAACAAAGGTCCGTCTAGTCAAGGCTATGGTCTTTCCTGTGGTCATGTATAGATGTGAGAGTTGGACTGTGAGGAAGGCTGAGCGCCAAAGAATTGATGCTTTTGAACTGTGGTGTTGGAGAAGATTCTTGAGAGTCCCTTGGACTTTAAGGATATCCAACCAGTCCATCCTAAAGGAGATCAGCCCTGGGCTTTCTTTGGAAGTACTGATGCTAAAGTTGAAACTTCAGTACTTTGGCCACCTCATGTGAAGAGTTGACTCATTGGAAAAGACTCTGATGCTGGGAGGGTTTGGGGGCAGGAGGAGAAGGGGAAGACAGAGGATGAGATGGCTGGATGGCATCACCAACTCCATGAACTTGAGTCTGGGTGCACTCAAGGAGTTGGTGATGGACAGGGAGGCCTGGCGTGCTGCAGTTCATGGGGTCGCAACAAGTCGGACACAACTGAGCGACTGAATTGAAATGAATTGAAACATGAGTTTAGAGCTCCCCTGGTGGCTCAGATGGTAAAACATCTGCCTGCATTGCAGGAAACTTGGGTTCGATCCCTTTGTTGGGAACATTCCCTGGAGAAGGATATGGCAACACAGTCCAGTATTCCTGCCTGGAGAATCCCACGGACTGAGGGGCATGTTAGTGTACAGTCCATGGGGTCGCAAAGAGTCAGACATGAATGAGCGACTTCACTTTTCAAACATGAGTTTACACTGATGTTTCCAATTAATCCATTGCCACATGGATGATCCTAGCCCTTTCCCTTCACTTATTTATAAACTCCCACTCTAGGAGTAAAAGTTCTGGCTTCCACCATCTCCCATCTTTTTACTTAATTGTTTAACTGTAGTATGCACATACAGCAACATCAGAATTGCTAACGTAGGGGACAAAAATTTTATTAACCATAGTACAAAGCATTTAGCCTTGCATTTAGTCTCTCAGACTCTACTCATTTGCCAACTTTCTTAGATCAGCACCTTTCCCCATCCCCTTCAGCAAGTTTTTTACATATCTGTGATACAGTTAAATTTGGTTGTCACATGCTGACTCTCACCTGGCATTCCTTAAACCTCTTAATGAATTTTTAAAGAGATACTGGAGCAGTTTTAGATTCACAAGAAAACTGAGGAGAATCACAGTGTTCCTAACACCCCTTGCCCTCACACATACACAGCCATCCTCACTGTCAACATTCAGCACCACAATTGTACATTTATTTCAAAGGATGAACCTACAGTCACATGTCATTATCACTTAATGTTCAAAGTTTACATTAAGGTTCTTATACATGGAATGTTTGACAACTACATAATGTCATATATTCAACATTTCTTTAGCACTGAAAAATATTCAATTGTTTGTATATAATGCAGTTATTTGTCTCTTCACTTACAGAAGGATATCTTAGTTGCCTCCAAGGTTTGACAATATGAATAAAGATGGTAGGAACAACTGTCGTCAGGTTTTTGTATGGACAGAAGTGTTGCTCATTTGAGAAATACCAAGAAGTACAGCGTCTAGATCTTATGGTAAGAGTATGATTAGTTTAGTAAGAAACTGCTAAACTGTCTTGCAAAGTTTTGTACCATTTTGAATTCTTTAAAGACCTTTTTTCAAAATTTTATTTCTTAGTGAAAGGTTGTTGTTGAATCACACGAAGACACTGGGATTCTTGGACTCAGGAGAAGAATTCAATCCGGGGCCAGAGATGAGTATTAATCACTCAGAGCTATTGTGTAATAAAGTTTTATTAAAGCATAAAGCAGATAGAAAAAGTTCTGACATAGGCATCAGAAGGGGGCAAAAAGAGTACCCACTTGCTAGTGTTGATGCTGCTGCTACATCTTTTCAGTGGTGTCTGACTCTGTGCGACCCCATAGACAGCAGCCCACCAGGCTTCATCGTCCCTGGGATTCTCCAGGCCTTTTCCAGTGATGAAGTTATATACTCTCCAATGAATCCAGAGAATGTCTGGAGGTTGTAAAACTTCCCGTAATTTACATTTTAAGATAAAAGAATTAGCCAGGTTTCATCTCAATCCCAAAGAAAGACAATGCCAAAGAATGCTCAAACTACAACACAATTGCACTCATCTCACACGCTAGTGAAGTAATGCTCAAAATTCTACAAGCCAGGCTTCAGCAATATGTGAACATGGAACTTCCTGATGTTCAAGCTGGTTTTAGAAAAGGCAGAGGAACCAGAGATCAAATTGCCAACATCCGCTGGATCATGGAAAAAGCAAGAGAGTTCCAGAAAAGACATCTATTTCTGCTTTATTGACTATGCCAAAGCCTTTGACTGTGTAGATCACAATAAACTGTGGAAAATTCTGAAAGAGATGGGAATACCAGACCACGTGATCTGCCTCTTAAGAAATCTGTATGCAGGTCAGGAAGCAACAGTTAGAACTGGTCATGGAACAACAGACAGGTTCCAAATAGGAAAAGGAGTGCGTCAAGGCTGTATATTGTCATCCTGTTTATTTAACTTATATGCAGAGTACATCATGAGAAATGCTGAACTGGAAGAAACACAAGTTGGAATCAAGATTGCTGGGAGAAATATCAATAACCTCAGATATGCAGATGACACCACCCTTATGGCAGAAAGTGAAGAGGAACTAAAACGCCTATTGATGAAAGTGAAAGTGGAGAGTGAAAAGGTTGGCTTAAAGCTCAACATTCAGAAAACGAAGATCATGGCATCTGGTCCCATCACTACATGGAAAATAGATGGAGAAACAGTGGAAACAGTGTTAGACTTTCTTTTTCTGGGCTCCAAAATCACTGCACATGGTGACTGCAGCCATGAAATTAAAAAACGCTTACTCCTAGGAAGGAAAGTTATGACCAACCTAGATAGCATATTCAAAAGCAGAGACATCACTTTGCCAACAAAGGTTCGCCTAGTCAAGGCTATGGTCTTTCCTGTGGTCATGTATGGATGTGAGAGCTGGACTGTGAAGAAGGCTGAGCACCGAAGAATTGATGCTTTTGAACTGTGGTGTTGGAGAAGACACTTGAGAGTCCCTTGGACTGCAAGGATATCCAACCAGTCCTTTCTGAAGGAGATCAGCCCTGGGATTTCTTTGGAAGGAATGATCCTGAAGCTGAAACTCCAGTATTTTGGCCACCCCATGTGAAAAGTTGAATCATTGCAGAAGACTCTGATGCTGGGAGGGATTGGGGGCAGGAGGAGAAGGGGACAACAGAGGAGGAGATGGCTGGATGGCATCACTGACTCGATGGATGTGAATCTGGGTGACCTCCAGGGGTTGATGATGGACAGCGAGGCTTGGCGTGCTGCAGTTCATGGGGTCGCAAAGAGTCGTACACGAACTGAGCGACTGATCTGATCTGATCTGACGTGAATCCAGAGAATATCCTCAGGCAGGATACATTCTTGTGAAGACCAGGTCTACTCTCATAATTAACTCAGCAGTGGCCACAAGATTGGAAAAGGTCAGTTTTCGTCCCAATCCCAAAGAAAGGCAATGCCAAAAAATCCTCAAACTACCGCACAATTGCACTAATCTCACACGCTAGTAAAGTAATGCTCAAAGTTCTCCAAGCCAGGCTTCAACAATATGTGAACCGTGAACTTGATGTTCAAGCTAGTATTAGAAAAGGTAGAGGAACCAGAGATCAAATTGCCAACATCCGCTGGATCATGAAAAAAGCAAGAGAGTTCCAGAAAAACATCTATTTCTGCTTTATTGACTATGCCAAAGCCTTTGACTGGGTAGATCACAATAAACTGTGGAAAATTCTGAAAGAGATGGGAATACCAGACCACTTGATCTGCCTCTTGAGAAATCTGTATGCAGGTCAGGAAGCAACAGTTAGAACTGGACATGGAACAACAGACTGGTTCCAAATAGGAAAAGGAGTACATCAAGGCTGTATATTGCCACCGTGTTTATTTAACTTATATGCAGAGTACATCATGAGAAACGCTGGACTGGAAGAAACACAAGTTGGAATCAAGATTGCTGGGAGAAATATCAATAACCTCAGATATGCAGATGACACCACCCTTATGGCAGAAAGTGAAGAGGGGCTAAAAAGCCTCTTGATGAAAGTGAAAGTGGAGAGTGAAAAGGTTGGCTTAAAGCTCAACATTCAGAAAACGAAGATCGTGGCATCTGGTCCCATCACTACATGGGAAATTAATGGAGAAACAGTGGAAACAATGTCAGACTTTCTTTTTCTGGGCTCCAAAATCACTGCAGATGGTGACTGCAGCCATTAAATTAAAAGACGCTTACTCCTTGGAAGGAAAGTTATGACCAACCTAGATAGCATATTCAAAAGCAGAGACATCACTTTGCCAACAAAGGTTCGCCTAGTCAAGGCTATGGTCTTTCCTGTGGTCATGTGTGGATGTGAGAGCTGGACTGTGAAGAGGGCTGAGTGCCGAAGAATTGATGCTTTTGAACTGTGGTGTTGGAGAAGACTCTTGAGAGTCCCTTGGACTGCAAAGAGATCTAACCAGTCCATTCTGAAGCAGATCAGCCCTGGAATTTTTTGGAAGGAATGATGCTAAAGCTGAAAGTCCTGTATTTTGGCCACCTCATGCGAAGAGTTGACTCATTGGAGAAGACTCTGATGCTGGGAGGGATTGGGGGCAGGAGGAGAAGGGGACGACAGAGGATGAGATGGCTGGATGGCATCACTGACTCAATGGATGTCAGTCTGGGTGACCTCCGGCAGTTGGTGATGGACAGGAAGGCCTGTCTTGCTGCAGTTCATGGGTTTTCAAGGAGTCAGACATGACTGAGTGACTGATCGGATCTGATCTGACTCCTATAATTTACATTTTAAGATAACAGAATTAGCCAAATTTTTAATCTAGAGACTGTCTTCAGTCAAGATACATTATTGTTATATAATCCTTAGCAATGTAGAGAAGGAAAGTTTGTCCTTTCTTCCTCCTTGAGAATTCCAGACCCCTCTCTCCTTGGGGATCCCTAGAGTCCTTATCAACCTGCCTAGGAAATGACTCTCTCATTAGTGCCCACTTTCTGGTTGTAAATTACTATGAACTTTACCACGGCATAGTATCACATAATGACATTAAAGAAATCTATAAAATACAGAACACTTTCAGTGCTTTAAAGATTCCCAGTGATTCATTTATTCAAAACTTCCATTCCCAAACCCTAGCATGCAATGATTGTTTTACAATTCCTATAATTTTCGCTCTTCAGAATATCATATAAATAGAATCATAAATTATGTTGCCTTATCAGATCACCACCTTTTATAATACTTAGCAATATGCATTAAACTCATTGATGCATTTGTTTGCATGATAGCTCTTTCCTTTTAATGGTTGAATGGTATTGCATTTTATACATTTGCTACCATTTCCTCATCCATTCACATACTGAAAAGGATTTTGACTAACTCTAGTTTTTGGTGATTATGGATAAAGCTTCAGTAAATATATAGATGTATGTTTGTTTCTTTGTAAGGACATAATGTAAAAATATAAATGGTAAAATACACCAAAAGATAAATATTGGCAGAGAAGAATTCTCTAATGATATGAAATTATGAGAAAAACTTACCACAAATTCAGTAACATAGGTAAGTTCTAAGTAAAAGAGTGGAAAAAGGATTATTTACCATGCAATATTACTTTACAATAACATAACCACCAATTAGATTACAGGGTAAAGAAAATGACTAGAGACAAAGAAGAACATTTCATGATGATGAAGCCATTCCACAAGAAAAGTATAATAATCTTAAATGGGTATGTTTCAAACAATAGAATCTCAAAATTCATGAAGTGAGACTTAGAGAATTGAAAGAAAAAATAAAACTATTCTCAATTAGTGTTAGGGACTTCATCACCACCCTTCCTTTTAGCAATTGAAAAAAAAAAAAAAAACTATTAGACATAAAAAGTAAGCAAGAATATACAATATCTCACTCCAAATTATATGCAGAGTACATCATGTGAAATGCAGGAGTGGATGATGAACAAGCTGACATCAAGATTGCCAGGAGAAATATCAATAACCACAGGTATGAAGATGACACCACCCTTGTGACAGAAAGCGAAGAAAAACTAAACAGCCTTTTGATGAAAGTGAAAGAGGAGAGTGAAAAAGCTGCCTTAAAACTCGGTATTCAAAAAATGAAGATCATGGCATCTGGTCCCATCACTTCATGGCAAATAGATGGAGAAACAATGGAAACAATGACAGACTTTATAATCTTGGGCTCCAAAATCACTGCAAATGGTGAATGCAGCCACGAAATTAAGAAGCTTGCTCCTTGGAAGATATGACTAATCTGGACAGCATATTAAAAAACAGAAACTTTACTTTGCTGACAAAGGTCTGTCTAGTTAAGGCTACAGTTTTTCCAGTAGTCACGTATGGATGTGAGAGTTGGACCATAAAGAAAGCTGAGCTCTGAAGAACTGATGCTTCTGAACTGTGGTGATGGAGAAGACTTTTGAGAGTCCCTTGGACTGCAAGGAGATCCAACCAGTTGATCCTAAAGGAGATAAGTTCTGGATGTTCATTGGAAGGACTGATGTTGAAGCTGAAGATCCAATACTTTGGCCACTTGATGCGAAGAACTGACTCATTTGAAAAGACCCTGATGCTGGGAAAGTTTGAAGTAAGGAGGAGAAGTGGATGACAGAATGAGATGGTTGGAAGGCATCACCGACTTAATGGATATAAGTTTGAGCAAGCTCCCAGGAATTGTTGATGAACAGGGAAGCCTGACATGCTGCAGTCCATGAGGTCACAAAGAGTCATAAATGACTGAGCAACTGAATTGAACTATTCCAACCAAACAACAGGATCTAAATCATAATCATAAAATAAACATCAACATATTTTAAATAATGTAATTTATAGCAGGTATATTCTCTTATGAGAATTAAACGTGAAAATATAAAAAAGACAAACGGAAAATGTCAAAACACTAAGAAATTTTATATTTCTAAATAACAGATATAATAGAGAGTTTCAAAGGAGAGAAAACAATATAGAAATGAAAGAAAACACAAATACAATATCTGAAATATATAGGATGTTCCTGAAGTAACACTGAAAAAATTTTATAGCATCAGATCAGATCAGTCACTCAGTCGTGTCTGACTTGTTGCGACCCCATGAATCGCAGGACACTAGGGCTCCCTGTCCATCACCAACTCCCGGAGTTCACTGAGACTCACATCCATCGATTCAGTAATGCCATCCAGCCATCTCATCCTCTGTCGTCCCCTTCTCCTCTTGCCCCCAATCCCTCCCAGCATCAGAGTCTTCTCCAATGAGTCAACTCTTTGCATGAGGTGGCCAAAATACTGGAGTTTCAGCTTCAGCATCATTCCTTCCAAAGAAATCCCAGGGCTGATCTCCTTCAGAATGGACTGGTTGGATATCCTTGCAGTCCAAGGGACTCTCAAGAGTCTTCTCCAAAACCACAGTTCAAAAGCATCAATTCTTCAGTGCTCAGCCTTCTTCACAGTCCAGCTCTCACATCCATACATGATCACAGGAAAATCCATAGCCTTGACTAGATGAACCTTTGTTGGCAAAGTAATGTCTCTGCTTTTGAATATGCTATCTAGGTTGGTCATAACTTTCCTTCAAAGGAGTAAGCGTCTTTTAATTTCATGGCTGCAATCACGATCTGCAGTGATTTTGGAGCCCAGAAAAATAAAGTTTGACACTGTTTCTACTGTTTCCCCATCTATTTCCCATGTAGTGATGGGACCAGATGCCATGATCTTCGTTTTCTGAATGTTGAGCTTTAAGCCATCATTTTCACTCTCCACTTTCACTTTCATCAGGAGGCTTTTGAGTTCCTCTTCACTTTCTGCCATAACGTTGGTGACATCTGCATATCTGAGGTTTTTGATATTTCTCCCCACAATCTTGATTCCAACTTGTGTTTCTTCCAGCCCAGTGTTTCTCCTGATGTACTCTGCATATAAGTTAAATAAACAGGGTGACAATATACAGCCTTGACGAACTCCTTTTCCTATTTGGAACCAGTCTGTTGTTCCATGATCAGTTCTAACTGTTGCTTCCTGACCTGCATACAAATTTCTCAAGAGGCAGATCACGTGGACTGGTATTCCCATCTCTCTCAGAATTTTACACAGTTTATTGTGATCCACGCAGTCAAAGGCTTTGGCATAGTCAATAAAGCAGAAATAGATGTGTTTCTGGAACTCTTTTGCTTTTTCCATGATCCAGCAGATGTTGGCAATTTGATCTCTGGTTCCTCTGCCTTTTCTACAACCAGCTTGAACATCAGGAAGTTCACGGTTCACATATTGCTGAGGCCTGGCTTGGAGATTTTTGAGCATTACTTTACTCGCATGTGAGATGAGTGCAATTGTGCGGTAGTTTGAGCATTTTTGGCATTGCCTTTCTTTGGTATTAGAATGAAAACTGACCTTTTCCAGTCCTGTGGCCACTGCTGAGTTTTCTAAATTTGCTGGCATATTGAGTGCAGCACTTTCACAGCATCATCTTTCAGGATTTGGAGTAGCTCAACTGGAATTCCATCACCTCCACTAGCTTTGTATAAAATTCTTAAATATGGAAGAGAACAGGTATCATAGAAATAATCAAAGTTTCTATCTCTAGGAATGAGAAAAGAAAAATGAAACCAAAGCATGAAAGTTGAAAAGGACATCAATTAACAAAATTAATAATAGTTACACAGAGAATGTCAATGAATAAAAAATTGGCTCTTAAAAATTTGACCTATTGCAAAACCAATATAATATTATAATATAAATTAATTAGCCTCCAAATAAAATAAATTTATATTAAATATATACAATTAAATAAAATTGATAAAATTCTAGTAAAAGAGTTGAAAATAAAAAGGGAGAAGAGACAAATCATTGATATCAGAAATGAAGACAGTGTATCACTAAAAATGCTAAGTCATTAAAGAATATAACGTTACAAATCTTTCGACTCAAATTTAATAACTGAAAATTCCCAAATACCAGATTAAACAAAACATAACAAAGATACAATCAGATCAGATCAGTCGCTAAGTCGTGTCCGACACTTTGCGACCCCTTGAACTGCAGCACGCCAGGCCTCCCTATCCATCACCAGCTCTCGGAGATCACCCAGACTCACATTCATCGAGTCAGTGATGCCATCCAACCATCTCATCCTCTGTCGTCCCCTTCTCCTCCTGCCCCCAATCCCTCCCAGCATCAGAGTCTTCTCCAATGAGTCAACTCTTCGCATGCGGTGGCCAAAATACGGGAATTTCAGCTTTAGCATCATTCCTTCCAAAGAAATCCCAGGGCTGATCTCCTTCAGAATGGACCGGTTGGATCTCCTTGCAGTCCAAGGGACTCTCAAGAGTCTTCTCCAACACCACAGTTCAAAAGCATCAATTCTTTGGCACTCAGCCTTCTTCACAGTCCAGCTCTCACATCCATACATGACCACAGGAAAGACCATAGCCTTGACTAGGCGAAACTTTGTTGGCAAAATAATGTCTCTGCTTTTGAATATGCTATCTAGGTTGGCCATAACCTTCCTTCCAAGGAGTAAGTGTCTTTTAATTTCGTGGCTGCAGTCACCATCTGCAGTGATTTTGGAGCCCAGAAAAACAAAGTCTGACACTGTTTCCACTGTTTCTCCATCTATTTCCCATGTAGTGATGGGACCAGATGCCATGATCTTCGTTTTCTGAATGTTGAGCTTTAAGCCAACCTTTTCACTCTCCACTTTCACTTTCATCAAGAGGCTTTTTAGTTCCTCTTCACTTTCTGCCATAAGGGTGGTATCATTTGCGTATCTGAGGTTATTGATATTTCTCCCAGCAATATTGATTCCAGCTTGTGTTTCCTCCAGTCCAGCATTTCTCATGATGTACTCTGCATAGAAGTTAAATAAACATGGTGACAATATACAGCCTTGACATACTCCTTTTCCTATTTGGAACCAGTCTGTTTTTCCATGACCAGTTCTAACTGTTGCTTCCTGACCTGCATACAGATTTCTCAAGAGGCAGATCAGGTGGTCTGGTATTCCCATCTCTTTCAGAATTTTCCACAATTTATTGTGATCCACACAGTCAAAGGCTTTGGCATAGTCAATAAAGCAGAAATAGATGTTTTTCTGGAACTCTCTTGCTTTTTCCACGATCCAGCGGATGTTGGCAATTTGATCTCTGGTTCCTCTGCCTTTTCTAAAACCAGCTTGAACATCAGGTAGTTCATGGTTCACATATTGCTGAAGCCTGACTTGGAGAATTTTGAGCATTAATTTACTAGCGTGTGAGATGAGTGCAATTGTACGGTAGTTTGAGCATTCTTTGGCATTGCCTTTCTTTGGGATTGGGATGAAAACTGACCTTTTCCAATCCAAATTTGCTGGTATATTGAGTGCAGCACTTTCACAGCATCATCTTTCAGGATTTGGAATAGCTCCACTGGAATTCCATCACCTCCACTAGATTTGTTCGTAGTGATGCTTTCTAAGGCCCACTTGACTTCACATTCCAGGATGTCTGGCTCTAGGTCAGTGATCACACTATCATGATTATCTGGGTCGTGAAGATCTTTTTTGTACAGTTCTTCTGTGTATTCTTGCCACCTCTTCTTAATATCTTCTGCTTCTGTTAGGTCCATACCATTTCTGTCCTTTATTGAGCCCATCTTTGCATGAAATTTTCCTTTGGTATCTCTGATTTTCTTGAAGAGATGCCTAGTCTTCCCCATTCTTGTTGTTTTCCTCTATTTCTTTGCATTGATCGCTGAAGAAGGCTTTCTTATCTCTTCTTGCTATTCTTTGGAACTCTGCATTCAGATGTTTATATCTTTCCTTTTCTCCTTTGCTTTTTGCTTCTCTTCTTTTCACAGCTATTTTTAAGCCCTCCCCAGACAGCCATTTTGCTTTTTTGCATTTCTTTTCCGTGGGGATGGTCTTGATCCCTGTCTCCTGTACAATGTCCTGAACCTCATTCCATAGTTCATCAGGCACTCTATCTAACAGATCTAGCCCCTTAAATCTACTTCTCACTTCCACTGTATAATCATAAGGGATTTGATTTAGGTCATACCTGAATGGTCCAGTGGTTTTCCGTACGTTCTTCAATTTCAGTCTGAATTTGGCAATAAGGAGTTCATGGTCGAGCCACCGTCAGCTCCTGGTCTTTTTTTTTTTTTTTTTTTTTTCTGATTGTATAGAGCTTCTCCATCTTTGGCTGCAAATAACATAATCTATCTGATTTCGGTGTTAACCATCTGGTGATGTCCATGTATAGAGTCTTTTCTTGTGTTGTTGGAAGAGGGTGTTTGCTATGACAAGTGCATTTTCTTGGCAAAACTCTGTTAGTCTTTGCCCTGCTTCATTCCGTATTCCAAGGCCACATTTGCCTGTTACTCCAGGTGTTTCCTGACTTCCTACTTTTGAAGTATAATGAAAAGGACATCTTTTATGTGTGTTAGTATTAAAAGGTCTTGTAGGTCTTCATACAACCGCTCAACTTCAGCTTCTTCAGCGTTACTGGTTGGGGCATAGACTTGGATTACTCTGACATTGAATGGTTTGCCTTGGAAACGAAAAGAGAACATTCTGTCGTTTTTGAGATTGCAACCAAGTACTGCATTTCAGACTCTTTTGTTGACCATGATGGCCACTCCATTTCTTCTGAGTGATTCCTGCCTGCACTGGTAGATATAATATTCTTGTGAGCCATATTCACCCATTCCAGTCCATTTTAGTTCGCTGATTCCTAGAATGTCGACATTCACTCTTGCCATCTCTTGTTTGAGCACTTCCAATTTGCCTTGATTCATGGACCTGGCATTCCAGGTTCCTATGCAATATTGCTCTTTACAGCATCGGACTTTGCTTCTATCACCAGACACATCCACAGCTGGGTATTCTCCTTGCTTTGGCTCCATCCTTCATTCTTTCTGGAGTCATGTCTCCACTGATCTCCAGTAGCATATTGGGCCCCTACTGACCTGGGGGTTTCTCTTTCATTATCCTATCATTTTACCTTTTCATACTGTTCATGGGGTTCTCAAGGCAAGAATACTGAAGTGGTTTGCCATTCCCTTCTCCAGAGGACCACACCCTGTCCGATCTCTCCACCATGACCCGCCCATCCTGGGTTGCCCCATGGACATGGCTTAGTTTCATTGAGTTAGACAAGGCTGTGGTCCTAGTGTGATTAGAATGACTAGTTTTCTGTGAGTATATTTTCAGTGTGTATGCCCTCTGATGCCCTCCTGCAACACCCACCATCCCACTTGGCTTTCTCTTACCTTGGACGTGGGGTATCCCTTCCCGGCTGCTCCAGCAAAGCACAGCCATCACACTTTATCTTGGACGAGGGGTCTCTCCTTACCACCGCCCCTCCTGACCTTGGAGGAGTGGTATCTCCTCACTGCCGCCCTTCCTGACCTCGCTCGTGGGGTAGCTCTTCTCCACTGTGCTCTTAGCGTGCCGGTCGCAGCCGGCGAGGCGCTATTTGTGCCCCGGAAATAGATGGGGAAACAGTGGAAACAGTGTCAGACTGTATTTTTCTGGGCTCCAAAATCACTGCAGATGGTCACTGCAGCCATGAAATTAAAAGATGCTTACTCCTTGGAAGGAAAGTTATGACCAACCTAGATAGCATATTCAAAAGTAAAGACATTACTTTGTCAACAAAGGTTCGCCTAGTCAAGCCTATGGTCTTTTCTGTGGTCATACATGGATGTGAGAGCTGGACTGTGAAGAAGACTGAGCGCCGAAGAATTGATGGTTTTGAACTGTGGTGTTGGAGAAGACTCTTGAGAGTCCCTTGGACTCCAAGGAGATCCAACCAGTCCATTCTGAAGGAGATCAGCCCTGGGATTTCTTTGGAAGGAAAGATGCTAAAGCTGAGACTCCAATATTTTGGCCACCTCATGTGAAGTGTTGACTCATTGGAAAAGACTCTGATGCTGGGAGGGATTGGGGGCAGGAGAAGAAGGGGATGACAGAGGATGAGATGGCTGCATGGCATCACTGACTCGATGGATGTGAGTCTCAGTGAACTCCGGGAGTTGGTGATGGACAGGGAGGCCTGGCATGCTGCAATTCATGGGGTCGCAAAGAGTCGGCATGACTGAGCAACTCATCTGATCTGATCTGATCTGATACAGGATTATTGTTACCATCTTTCTAAATTACATATATATTCATTAGTATACTGTATTGGGGAGAAGGCAATGGCACCCCTACTCCAGTTTTTTGCCTGGAAAATTCTGTGGATGGAGGAGCCTGTTGGGCTGCAGTCCATGGGGTCACTAGAGTCAGATACAGCTGAGCGACTTCCCTTTCACTTTTCACTTTCATGCATTGGAGAAGGAAATGGCAACCCACTCCAGTGTTCTTGCCTGGAGAATCCCAGGGATGGGTAAGCCTGGTGGGCTGCCATCTCTGCGGTCGCACAGAGTAGGACATGACTGAAGTGGCTTAGCAGCAGCAGCATACTGTATTGGTGTTTTTCTTTCTGGCTTACTTCACTCTATATAATAGAGTCCAGTTTCATCCACCTCATTAGAACTGACTCAAATACAGTCTTTTTAATGGCTGAGTAATAGTCCATTGTGTATATGTACCACAGCTTTCTTATCCATTCGTCTGCTGATGGACATCTAGGTTGCTTCCATGTCCTGGCTATTATAAATAGTGCTTTGATGAGCACTGGGGTACACGTGTCTCTTTCAATTCTGGTTTCCTTGGTGTGTATGCCCAGCAGTGGGATTGCTGGATCATAAGGTAGTTCTATTCCCAGTTTTTTAAGGAATCTCCACACTGTTCTCCATAGTGGCTGTACTACTTTGCATTCCCACCAACAGTGTAAGAGGGTTCCCTTTTCTCCATACCCTCGCCAGCATTTATTGCTTATAGACTTTTGGATTACAGCCATTCTGACTGGCATGAAATGGTACCTCATAGTGGTTTTGATTTGCATTCCTCTGATAATGAGTGATGTTGAGCATTTTTTCATGTGTTTGTTAGCCATCTGTATGTCTTCTTTGGAGAAATGTCTATTTAGTTCTTTGGCCCCTTTTTTTATTGGGTCATTTATTTTTCTGGAATTGAGCTGTAGGAGTTGTTTGTATATTTTTGAGATTAGTTGTATATATGGGAAAACCAATACAATATTTTAATGTTAAAAAATAAAATTAAATTAAAAAAGAAATACTTTAATAAATGCTAAACTACAATTTCAGTGTGGCTCTAAACTACATTTTCAGTCTTTTCTTTACTCATCCTCTGGAATGTGGTTCTAGACCTGTTAACTTCACCTAGTAATGGTATTCTCAAACAAATCACTTAATCTCTCCTAAACTGAGTTTCATACTCATTTCTATTTCAATTTCATTTCCAATCTCCCTTAAGGGGTTGTTTATAGAACTGAATTTGCATATACTCTTAATTTTAGATCTCTCTGCTCCTATACTTTATATACTTCTGTCTCCTCCCTAGGCCTTGTGTTTCCCCAGCACACATTTCTACATTATGAAATTATTATTATATATTTATACTTAAGAACTATTTCAAGTGTTGCCATTCTTAAAGTCTTCAAAAAAGATTTGAAATTATGCTCCTTATTCTGATCATTTAAGCAATTATGATTGTAATTGGAAATTATGATTCCTGGTAGAAAATATTCCCTGGAGGAGAGAAGGCAACCCACTCCAGTACCTTGCCTGCAAAATTCCATGGACAGAAGAGCCTGGACAGTTCATGGGGTCTCAAAGTATAAGACATGATTGAGTGACTAAGTATGCACACACATTCCAATTATAATGCAATGAAATAGTGTGCCACCTACTTTTTAATGTTGGCACTTATTTTTGTCACTTTTTTTATTACATGCTTCTATTTTTACTTACTTTCTTTGAACACCTAGACTTTAGAATCCTGGTAGCTCACATTTCTCTAGATTGTGCATGGGACCAAGCATACTAACCATACCCATATTTGCTGGATTTGAATTAGCAGACATAAGTGAGGGACAGAAATTGTATACTCTTTCTTGGTTATAGTCTTTCTTAGTAAAATTAAAACTAATACTTAAACAAGTAGAAAGGATAGCAGATTGTGCTCATGTTAAAACAATCACAATTTAAGTAAAGTTGAATGCTAATTTTAGTTTATTTATATTATTTGAGTTACCTCTAAAATCATTGTTCTAAATGTAAATTATTTTATAGGATTATTTGTGTCAATTGTTGCTCTTAAACATTGTTACTATAATTATCATATAGCATAGTCTTAAGTTATTTCTTGAAATACTGTCACTCATTGAACTACTTTTCACAGTAATAAAATTTTCTATATAATAGAACATGACAAATAAAAAGCCCTAGGACATTTTTCCACATACTCATTCCTGTACTTTGTTATGAATAATACATTTTATAGAATTATTTGCAAGTTTCCTTTAATTATAAATAAACAATCCAGATAATCATGCCATCCTTAAACAAATCACCTCAGCCTTATTAAGTGACATTCATATTCTGCCTCCTGCTTCATGTTTAGAATCCTGGCGTCACTTTTCAAAAACTGTACATTAAGTAATCACACAATCAGTGAGCTAATTGTTTCTATACTAAGGAGTACATACTTAATCCTTGAACTCAGGCACTACTCTTTGTGCACTATTAAGCTAAGACACTGCCTAATGAAATATGCAAATAACTCTCTGTTAAACTAATTTTACAAAATTTGCATTCAATTCCAAGTAGAAAACTACATATATACAGACAACAGTTACTTTATCATGTATTTTAGCCTTCTAAAATAAACACCCAAGGAAACAATACTACAGGCTTTAATTATAGATATGGGCTTCCCGGGTTGTGCTGGTGGTAAAGAACCCACCTGCCAATGCAGGAGACAGTGGGTTTGATCCCTGGGTCAGGAAGATCCCTTGGAGAAAGAAATAGCAACCCACTCCAGAATTCTTATCTGGAGAATCCCATGAATGGAGCCTGGTGGACTACAGTCCATGGGGTCACAAAGAGTTGGAAAGGACTGAGTGATGAACACACATACACATGATAGATGTATCTGAGAGTAAAGAAAATACCCTAATCAGAGAATTGCATAGCATAATGAATGACTGAATAATTTTTTTTTTTTATCTCAAAATGTAATTTCATGCCTCATTTCAAAACTTCAACCTAGATCATTAAAACCACTGAAGACAAATTTCCTTAACATTATTGCAGTGTTTTCATATACAAAATACTATAACTAATATGAAAGTTTTAAAAATTTTCTTAAATTAACAGACATTGGCAATTATTGCTATTTTTAAATATATGAATGATTTATAACCTACAGAAGAAAACGCATAAAGAGCCTATAATTGTCAGGTGGTAGTGGTTTAGTCACTAAGTCATGTCCAACTCTTGAGACCCCATGGACTGTAGACTGCCAGGCTTCTCTGTCCATGGGATTCTCCAGGCAAGAATACTGGAGTGAGTTACCATAATTGCTTAGGAATATTAAAAGACTGTCTATGCTGGAAAATTTTCACAGTGTTATTTTGCCAAGTAGAAAATATCAATAGAAGTACTTTAATCTCTCTGCTAATTTTATCACCTTTCTCCTTTATATCATTATCTGCTCTTTGCTAATAGCTCTCACACAATAAACTTTTTTTTTTTTCTAACACAGGCAGTATTTATTAAATGACTTTTATAAAGGTTGTCTGATGTTATGTTGGGAATAGATAGCTATTTGTAATCCCACAGCTCAGCAGTAACATTAATTCTAAACTAAAGGTTGAAACCATAAATTTTTCCAATAACCCCTTCAAGAAGAGGAATTTTGCAATCAACAAAACTAAAACAATAATGCTATTTCATTATTGAAATAATCTAAAGTCATACATGGTTCGTATTTCTTTTTAACCCAATATATTATTGTTAGAATAGTATTGCCCATGATTTTCGTACATATACTCCAAAATTGATATTTCTGAATTGAATACATTATTTCAGCTTTCCTTGACATTTTTTAGCAATCTCAAATTAAAGCATCCCTATAATATACAGTAGGCTTGATGAAAGTCACATAATATAGAAACAGAAATCAGTTTATAATCATTATTAGCATTTAATCTAATAAGATTGTCTTAGTTTTGATACTCTCCAGAATGTTATTAATGTGTTCGTCTACTGAGAAATGTTTACCTAAATTGAGGAAGAACTCATTCTTACCTACATTAGGAGGAAATTTACTGCCATGTTCTATGACTATAACTACTTCATGACCCTTTCCAATACTTAAAAAAAAAAAAAAAAAAAGACATAGGCAAGGTTGTTGAACATGACAAATAATGTCAGCTACATAAAATATCAGGTCTTAACGATTTTCCTTCACATTTAGGATTATGTAGCATTGCAGTTTTCCAAGGCTGAATTGCAGAATTTTATGGAATTTATACTTTAAAATATGCTGTTCAGTTAGCATGCTTTTGTTTACATATATAACACTTTAAATATGTGACTATAATGTTAAATATATAGCTAACAATTCTCTGACATGCTGCATATAGAAAAGTGGTGTCTGTGTACCCTATCCTTACTGTTATCCCAAATAATGTAAAAGTAATATTTTGTGACTTCTAAGACTGAGTCACAAAAGGCCCTGAAGTTTCTGTCTTGTTTTGCCTTGTTCACTTTAGCCCTTGAGCCACCATGCAAGAAATTCAGTTACTCTGAAGCTTCCATGGCACCAGGAAGCCCAAGCCACATGGATATATGAAGAGGCAAGGTGCAGCCACGCTAGCTGACAGTTCCAGGTGAGTACAGTTTTTTGATTCATCACAACTCAGGCACATATTAGTGAAGAAATGGCTAGACGATTCTACCCTCCAGACACTCTATTCATGCTCAGTGGCACCAGGGCAGAAGAGACAAATCATTTCCACCCAAATCCTTGACCCATAGACTCTGAGCACTTAGTAAACAATAGTTTGTCAGATATGTTCATCTGATAAATCAAGTACTTAAAAAATTTAATACTACTTGGATCTTGGTAAAAATATTTATATTATGATAGAGACAATTCTATGTATTAGTTTTTACCTTTAAACTCCTGTACCCAAATAATACAGAGAATAACAATGTTTCTAGAACAGAGCATACATGTTCTTATCTTCATCATAAAGTTATATGATATTGGATTATATAACTTTAAAAGCAATTAGAAATTGAAATTTTGTTGTTGTAAACATTTCATCTATCCCTAAGTATGTATATAAAAACTTGAGCTGAGTTCAGTTCAGTCGCTCAGTCATGTCCAACAATTTACGACCCATGAATCGCAGCATGCCAGGATTTCCTGTCCATCACCAACTCCCAGAGTTCACTTAGACTCACGTCCATCGAGTCAGTGATGCCATCCAGCCATCTCATCCTCTGTCATCCCCTTCTCTTCCTGCCCTCAATCCCTCCCAGCATCAGAGTCTTCTCCAATGAGTCAACTCTTCACATGAGGTGGCCAAAGTACTGGAGTTTCAGCTTCAGCATCATTCCTTCCAAAGAAATTCCAGGGTTGATCTCCTTCAGAATGGACTGGTTGGATCTTCTTGCAGTCCAAGGGACTCTCAAGAGACTTCTCCAACACCACAGTTCAAAAGCATCAATATCAGCAGTTAATTATGACTATAAAAATGAAGACCAGAAAAAATATGAATGAGTTCTGATTCTTTGTAAAAGTATAAGTGATACTGAATTCAGAACATAGAAACTAATTTAGAGTTATAAAAATCCCATTAAGATTTATGTATCTAATTGAATATTGTTATTTTTAAATATTTATAAGTAATCTAAACAATCTTCATATGGTTTTGGTTAAATTGTTGCTAATAATAAGCCTAAGCCAAGATAAATTTTAATAAATTAAATATATTAATAAATTTCAATAAATGAAATTTAAAATAAATTTTAATAAATGAAATTTAATAATAAATTTTAATAAACTCTAAACATATATAGAGAAAATTTAAATATATATAGTAGCTGATGCTGGGAGGGATTGGGGCCAAGAGGAGAAGGGGACGACAGAGGATGAGATGGCTGGATGACATCACTGAATCTATGGACGTGAGTCTGAGTGAACTCCGGGAGTTGGTGATGGACAGGGAGGCCTTGCATGCTGCGATTCATGGGGTCGCAAAGAGTCGGACACAACTGAGCGACTGATATGATCTGATCTGATCCGAGTAATATAAATATGTAAGAATGTGAAATGACTCAGTATTTTAAACATGCTATTATTACATATTCCACTAGCACAGTTTAATTGAAATAAATTAAGGCTTATTCATAAATTTTATTTTTACTTGAATGATAGTGGATATCAAATCACCATGATGTTTAGATATCAGTAGTTTCATTCAATGATGTGATGCTTTTATATTAAATTTTGGTTACTGAAATAAGCATTCAGTTCAGTTAAGTTACTCAATCTTGTCTGACTCTTTACAACCCCATGGACTGAACCACACCAGGCTTCCCCGTCCATCAACTCCTGGAGCTTCTGCAAACTCATGTCCATTGGGTCAGTGATGCTATCCAACCATCTCATCCTCTGTCATCCCCTTCTCCTCCTGCCTTCCTCCTTTCCCAGCATCAGTCTTTACCAATGAGTCAGTTCTTCACATCAGGTAGCAAAAGTATTGGAGCTTCAGCGTCAGTCCTTCCAGTGAATATTCAGGACTAATTTCCTTCAGGATTGTGTGGTTGGATCTCCTTGCATTCCATGGGACTCTCAAGAGTCTTCCCCAACACCACAGTTCAAAAGCATCAATTCTTTGGCATTCAGCTTTCTTAACAGTCCAACGCTCACATTCACACATGACTACTGAAAAAACCAGAGGTTTGACTAGACAGACCTTTGCTAGCAAAGTAATAGCTCTGCTTTTTAACATGTTGTCTAGGTTGGTCATAGTTTTTCTTCCAATGAGTAAGTGTCTTTTGATTTCATGGCTGCATTCACCATCTACAGTGATTTTGGAGCCCAAGAAAATAAGTCTGTCACTGTTTCCCCATCTATTTGCCATGAACTGATGGGCCTGGATGCCATCAATTGATGGGAGTTTATGCCATGATTTTAGTTTTTTGAAAGCTAAGTTTTAAGCCAACTTTTTCACCTCCTATTTCACTCCTATTTGCTTTCTGCCATAAGGGTGTTGTCATCTGCCTATCTGAGGTTATTGATATTTTTCCTGGCAATCTTGATTCCTGTTTGTGCTTCATCCACCTGGCATTTTACATGATGTACTCAGAAAATAAGTTAAATAGTAGCACAGGATATGATAAGAAGTTTGATTGCCAGAAAATTCAATTGTACTTTTATATCAATTAGAATGATGAACATTGACTATAGTCTGTGAATCCCTACATTACTCAATGAGCATTTTTCATCTGTCTACTTGGAAATCTTCCAGTGCTCTTATTTCTTTGTTCAACCTTCATCTATTAACATTTACTCAGTAAATGGAATTGCCTTTTTTCAGTGGATTCCACTTCAGTTCTAGGATGGGAGTAAGCTGAAAAGCAAACATGCAACAGGAGAGAAAGGCAACTAAAACCAAAGAAAACTATATTATTTTATCCCAGTTTTGCATTTCTTCACCTATTATTTAGTTTCTTCTAGTATGTCTTTAAACTACCCTCCACATGAAAAATGGAAAAGAGAGGAGTTATAAGGAGGAGGAATTTTAAAAGATTACCAAAATATTCACTGATATCCAGAGCAAGGGGAAAAATTAGCCTTCTTCAGTTAATATCATTTCTCATCTCATATTGTTTTTCATGGCTTGATTTTAGGGACTCTTATTTAACATTAGAAAGACGTGTGAGAGTTTTCAAAAATAAATATTCAATTGGTCTGGAATTGGCCTTGGATGTTAAATTTTTTTTTTTTTTTAAGATTCCTGAATTATTTTAATGAATCACCATTGCTAAAAATACTGGAAAAGGTAAGTTTTCATTCCAATCCTAAAGGAGGGCAATGCCAAAGAATGCTCAAACTATGTCACAATTGCTCTCCTCTAACATGCTACTAAAGTAATACTTAAAATTCTCCAAGCAAGGCTTCAACAATATGTGAACTGTGAATTTCCAGATGTTCAACTGGTTTTAGAAAAGTCAGAGGAACCAGAGATCAAATTGCTAACATCTGCCAGATCATCAAAAAAAAAAAAAAAAAAACAACAACAAGAGAGTTCCCAGAAAGAAAAAAAAAAAAAATCTATTTATGCTTTATTGACTATGCCAGAACTTTGACTATGTGGATCACCACAAACTGTGGAAAATTCTTGGAGATGGGAATACCAGACCACCTGACCTGCCTTTTGAGAAACCTGTATGCAAGCCAGGAAGCAACAGTTAGAACTGGACATGGAACAACAGACTGGTTCCAAATAGGAACCCTACTTGTTTAACTTATATGCAGAGTACATCATGAGAAACGCTGGGCTGGAAGAAGCACAAGCTAGAATCAAGATTGCTGGGAGAAATATCAATAACCTCAGATATGCAGATGACACAACCTTTTATGGCAGAAAGTGAAGAAGAACTAAAAAGCCTCTTGATTAAATTGAAAGAGAAGAGTGGAAAACTTGGATTAAAGCTTAACATTCAGAACACTAAGATCATGGCATCTGGTCCTGTCACTTCATGGCAAATAGGTGGGGAAACAGTGGAAACAGTGGCTGACTTTATTTTTGGGGCCTCCAAAATCACTGCAGATGGTGACTGTAGCCATGAAATTATAACACACTTACTCCTTGGAAGAAAAGTTATGACTAACCTAGAAAGCATATTAAAAAGCAGAGACATTACTTTGTCAACAAAGGTCCATCTAGTCAATGCTATAGTTTTTCCAGTAATCATGTAGTTAAGACCAATTGTTTCTACAGTATGATTCTTTTTGTTTGTTTGTTTTGTTTGTCTTGTTTATTATCCATTCCTCCCAGATATGCCCCAGCTGGATTGTTCTTAATCTTTTCTTTCTATCATTTTTTTATACATGTCATTTTTACCAAATATTTTTAAGTTTTTTTAAATTTTATTTTATTTAACTCTTCAATATTGTATTGGTTTTGCCATATATCAAAATGATTTTTCCACAGGTATACATGTGTTCCCCATCCTGAACTATCCTCCCGCCTCCCTCCCCATACCATCCTTCTGGGTCGTCCCAGTGCACCAGCCCCAAGCATCCAGTATCAAGCATCGAACTTGGACAGGCGACTTGTTTCAAATATGATATTATACATATTTCAATGCCATTCTCCCAAATCATCCCACCCTCTCCCTCTCCCACAGAGTCCAAAAGACTATTCTATACATCAGTGTCTCTTTTGCTGTCTCGTATATAGGGTTATTTTTATCATCTTTCTAAATTCCATTTATATGCATTAGTATACTATATTTGTGTTTTTCTTTCTGGCTTACTTCACTCTGTATAATAGGCTCCAGTTTCATCCACCTCATTAGAACTGATTCAAATGTATTCTTTTTAATAGCTGAGTAATACTCCATTGTGTATATGTACCACAGCTTTCTTATCCATTCATCTGCTGATGGACATCTAGGTTGCTTCCATGTCCTGCCTATTATAAACAGTGTTGTGATGAACACTGAGGTACTCGTGTCTCTTTCAATTCTGGTTTCCTCCGTGTGTATGCCCAGCAGTGGGATTGCTGGATCATAAGACAGTTCTATTTCCAGTTTTTTAAGGAATCTCCACACTGTTCTCCATAGTGGCTGTACTACTTTGCATTCCCACCAACAGTGTAAGAGGGTTCCCTTTTCTCCACATCCTCTCCAGCATTTATTGCTTGAAGACTTTTGGATCGCAGCCATTCTGACTGGCATGAAATGGTACCTCATAGTGATTTTGATTTGCATTTCTCTGATAATGAGTGATGTTGAGCATCTTTTCATGTGTTTGTTAGCCATCTGTATGTCTTCTTTGGAGAAATGTCTATTGAGTTCTTTGGCCCATTTTTTGATTGGGTCATTTATTTTTCTGGAATTGAGCTGTAGGAGTTGCTTGTATATTTTTGAGATTAGTTATTTGTCTGTTGCTTCATTTGCTATTATTTTCTCCCATTCTGAAGGCTGTCTTTTCACCTTGCTTATAGTTTCTTTTGTTGTGAGGAAGCTTTTAAGTTTAATTACATCCCATTTGTTTCTTCAGTATGATTCTTAGCTATCAGATCAGTTCAGTCGCTCAGTTGTAACTGACTCTTTGCAATCCCATTAATCGCAGCATGCCAGGACTTGCTGTTCATCACCAACTCCTGGAGTTTATCCAAATTCATGTCCATTGTGTCGATGATGCCATCCAACAATCTTATCTTCTGTGTCCCCTTCTCCTCCAGCCCACAATCTTTCCCAGCATCAGGGTATTTTCAAATGAGTCAATTATTCACATCAAGTGGACAAAATATTGGAGTTTCAGCTTCAGACTCTGTCCTTCCCATGAATATTCAGGACTGATTTCCTTTAGGATGTACTGGTTGGATCTGCTTGCAGTCTAAAGGATTCTCAAAGGTCTTATCCAACACCACAGTTCAAAAGCATCAATTCTTTGGTGCTCAGCTTTCTTCATAGTCCAACTCTCCCATCCATACATAACTACTGGAAAAAACATAGCCTTGATTAGATGGACTTTTGTTGACAAAGCAATGTCTCTGCTTTTTAATATGCTTTCCAGGTTGGTCATAACTTTCGTTCCAAGGAGTAAGTGTCTTATAATTTCATGGCTGCAATAACCATCTGCAGTGATTTTCGATCCCCTCAAAATAAAGTCAGCCATTGTTTCCACTGTTTTCCCATCTATTGGTCAGGAAGTGATGGGGCCAAATGCCATGATCTTAGTTTTTGAATGTTGAGCTTTAAGCCAATTTTTTCACTCTCCTGATTCACTTTCATCAAGAGGCTCTTTAGTTCTTCTTTCCTTTCTGCTGTAAAGGTGGTGTCATCTCCATAAATAAGGTTATTGATATTTCTCCTGGCAATCTTGATTCCAGCTTGTTCTTCATCCAGCCCAGCGTCCCTCATGATGTACTCAGTATATAAGTTAAATAAGTAGGATGACAATATACATCTTTGACATACTCCTTTTCATATTTGGAAACACTCTGTTGTTCCATGTCCAGTTCTAACTGTTTCTGCCTGACGTGCATACAGATTTCTCAATAGGCAGGTCAGGTGGTCTGGTATTCCCATCTCTTTCAGAATTTTCCACAGTTTGTTGTGATCCACACAGTCAAAAGCATTGGCATAGTCAATAAAGCAGAAATAGATTGTTTTTTTTTGTTTGTTTGTTTTTGTTTTTTCTGGAACTCTCTTGCTTTTTCCATGATCCAACGGATGTTAGAAATTTGATCTCTGGTTCCTCTGCCTTTTCTAAAACCAACTTGAACATCTGGAACCTCATGGTTCATGTATTGTTGAATCCTGACTTGGAGAATTTTGAGCATTACTTCACTAGCGTGTGAGATTAGTGCAACTGTACAGTAGTGTAAACATTCTTAGACATTGCCTTTCTTTGTGATTGGAATGAAAACTGATCGTTTCCAGTCCTGTGGTCACTGCTGAGTTTTATAAATTTGCTAGCATATTGAATGCAGCACTTTAAAAGCATCATATTCCAGGATTTGTAGTAGCTCAACTGGAATTCCATTACCTCCACTAGCTTTGTTTGTAATGATGCTTCCTAAGGCCCCCTTGACTTTACACTCCAAGATATCTGGTTCTAGGTTAGTGATAATACCATCGTGATTATCTGGGTCATGAAGTTCTTTTTTCTAAAATAACTCTGTGTATTCCTGCCACCTCTTCTTAATATCTTCTACTTCTCCTAGGTACATACCACTTCTGTCCTTTATTGAACCTATCTTTGCATGAAATATTCCCTTGGTATCTCGAATTTTCTTGAAGACAATTCTTTTTTTTTTTTTTTTTTTTGAAGGAACTTTTCATTTTTTTATAAATATAGATTTATTTATTTTAATTGGAGGATAACTACTTTACAATATTGCATTGGTTTTGCCATACATCAACATAGTCTTTCCTGATCTATTGTTTTTCTCTATTTCTTTCCGTTGATCACTGAGAAAGGCTTTCTTACCTTTCCATGCTATTCTTTGGAACTGTGCATTCAAATGGGTATATCTTTCCTTTTCTCCTTTGCTTTTCTCTTCTCTTCTTTTTACAGCTATTAGTAAGTCCTCCTCAGATAGCCATTTTGCCTTTTTCCGTATCTTTTCCTTGGGGATGGTGTTTCTCCCTGTCTCCTATACAATGTCATGAACCTGTTGACAGTTCATCAAGCACTCTGTCCATTAGATCTAGTCCCTTAAATCTATTTCTAACTTCTGCTGTATAATCTTAATGGATTTGATTCAGGTCATATGTGAATGGTCTAGTGGTTTTCTCTAACTTCATTTTTTTTGTCTGACTTTGTCAATAAGGAGTTCATGATCTGAGCCATATTCAGCTCCTGGTCTTGGTTTTGCTGACCATATAGAGCTTCTCCATCTTTGGTTGCAGAGAATATAATCAATCTAAGTTTTGTGTTGGCCATCTGGTGATGTCCATGTGTAGAGTCTTCTTTTGTGTTTTGGAATAGAGTGTTTGCTATGACCAGTGTGTTCTCTTTGTGAAATTCTATTAGCCTTTGCCCTGCTTCATTCTGTACTCCAAGGCCAAATTTGCTTGTTACTCCAGGTGTTACTTTACTTCCTACTTTTGTATTCCAGTCCCTTGTAATGAAATGGACACCTTTTTTGGGTGTTAGTTCTAAAAGGTCTTCTAGGTCTTCATAGAACTATTCAATTTCAGCTTCTTCAGCATTAGTGGCCAGGGTATAGACTTGGATTACAGTGGTATTGAATAGTTTTCCTTGGAGATGAACAAAGATCATTTTGTCATTTTTGAGATTGCATCCAAGTACTGCATTTCAGACTCTTGTTGACTATGATGGCTACTCCATTTCTTCTAAGGGATTCTTGCCCACAATAGTAGATACAATGTTCATCTTAATTAAATTCACCCATTCCAGATGGTGATGCAGCCATGAAATTAAAAAATGCTTACCACTTGGCAGAAAAGCTATGACCAACCTAGGCAGCATAATAAAAAGCAGAGACAATAAAGATCCATCTAGTCAAGGCTGTGGTTTTTCCATTAGTCATGTATGGATACGACAGTTGGACTATAAAGAAAGCTGAGAACCAAAGAATTGATGCTTTTGCATTGGGTTGTTGGAGAAGACTCTTGAGAGTATCTTGGACTGCAAGGAGATCGAACCAGTCCATCCTAAAGGAAGTCAGTCCTGAATATTCATTGGAAGGACTGCACCTGAAGCTGAAACTACAATAATTTGGTCACCTGATTTGAAGAACTGACTCATTAGGAAAGACCCTGATGCTTGGAAAGATTGAGGGCAGGAGGAGAAGGGGATGACAGAGGATGACATGGTTGGATGGTATCACTGACTCGATGGACATGAGTTTGAGTAAATTCCAGGAGTTGGTGATGGATATGGAGGTCTGGCATGCTGCAGTACATGGGGTCACAGAAATTCAGACACAACTGAACAACTGAACTAAACTGAAATCATGTTAGATCAAAATCTGTGTCCTGGACAAAATTTATATTTTGAGACTATTTTGCTGAAATCCATGAGAAAAAGGAATAGAATATTAGTGAAAATGCCAGTTACAGGAACAAAATATGTAACTCAGCAGGACCCTATGGGGCCTTCCCAGGACAGTTCTCCCCATGTACTCTGCTTGCATCTTGTTTGTAAAATGTGTTTAATCTCCTGGAGCTTCCCTGAGTTTCAAAGAGCAGATTCAAACAATTACTACCTAGAAAGTGAGAGAACACAGAAACAAAGGAAAAGCAAGCCCAACATAATTTCTTCCATGATTGTTAGCTTAAACTAATGCTTTGATTTATGACCCCAAACTATCCATATAGTGACCTGTTAGTTCAACCAGCTGGCCCAAAGATGGCTTAAAATTAATGAAACAGGGAGAGTCAATTATAACTGAAACTCTCCTGAACCATCTTGAAAGCTCTAAGTAAAGAATAAAATGATTCAACCACTGATTTTGCTTTCTTCTAGAAAGAAGTTACAAGATGACAAGACCATGCTTTACTAGTTTGCTTTGCAGGAACACAGAGTTTCCTGTGTTCAGGAAATCAATGACAGTCACCAATGACACATGGATTCACAAGACTGAGTTGGGGAGTCTGCAACTGAGATCATAAAGGAAGATGAAATCACAAAGAGCCCCATTGTCATTATTCCTTTTTTGCTTTTAAAAACTGTTCCCCTGGCCAGCCAGCAAGATTTGAAACAAGCCTATGTCTCCCATCTCCCAGTTTGGTGCCCCCAACTTGGATGTTTCAATTTGTTTCACTTTACTGTGCATCATACACACAAATTTGAGTCTGACAAATATATGTCAAGAAAAGTCTATTTAATTCACAATAAATTATCTGTATTTTTAAATACATATTATAATCCTTGGTACTATTATACATTTTTTTAGTATCAATTATCTATGTAAATACTACTTAAGCAAAAACTTATGACCCAGGATTCCTTTTCTCTAACCATATTTAAAAATGATTTCAATTTATGTATCTAATAAAATCTAAAAAGAGCTTCCTAATTTGCCATATATTGTGAAAAATATTATAGAAGTCAATAATTATTTGATGTATTAAACTTTTTTATTTTTTGCATATATGTAGGATGTGATGGTCAGAAAGTATCACTGATTCAATAGACATAATTTTGAGCAAACTCCAGGAGATAGTGAAGGACAGGGAAGCCTGATGTGCTGCAGTTAATGAGGTTGCAAAAACGATGGACATGACTTAGTGACTGAACAACAAAAAAAAATTATATTGAATTATAAACCCTTATGCTTTTTATGGTTGGCAGCAACAGTTAGAACTGGTCATGGAACAACAGACTGGTTCCAAATAGGAAAAGGAGTACGTCAAGGCTGCATAATGTCACCATGTTTATTTAACTTATATGCAGAGTACATCATGAGGAATGCTGGACTGGAAGAAACAGAAGTTGGAATCAAGATTGCCGGGAGAAATATCAATAACCTCAGATATGCAGATGACACCACTCTTATGGCAAAAAGTGAAGAGGGGCTAAAAAGCCTCTTGATGAAAGTGAAAGTGGAGAGTGAAAAGGTTGGCTTAAAGCTCAACATTCAGAAAACGAAGATCATGGCATCTGGTCCCATCACTGCATGGGAAATAGATGGGGAAACAGTGGAAACAGTGTCAGACTTTGTTTTTCTGGGCTCCAAAATCACTGCAGATGGTGACTGCAGCCATGAAATTAAAAGACGCTTGCTCCTTGGAAGGAAAGTTATGACCAACCTAGATAGCATATTCAAAAGCAGAGACATTACTTTACCAACAAAGGTTCGCCTAGTCAAGGCTATAGTCTTTCCTGTGGTCATGTATGGATGTGAGAGCTGGACTGTGAAGAAGGCTGAGCGCCGAAGAATTGATGCTTTTGAACTGTGGTGTTGGAGAAGACTCTTGAGAGTCCCTTGGACTGCAAGAAGATCCAACCAGTCCATTTTGAAGGAGATCAATCCTGGAATTTCTTTAGAAGGAATGATGCTAAAGCTGAAACTCCAGTATTTTGGCCACCTCATGCGATGAGTTGACTCATTGGAGAAGACTCTGATGCTGGGAGGGATTGAGGGCAGGAGGAGAAGGGGACGATAGAGGATGAGATGGCTGGATGGCATCACTGACTCGATGGATGCGAGTCTGAGTGACCTCCGGGAGCTGGTGATGGACAGGGGGCCTGGCGTGCAGCGGTTCATGGGGTCGCAAAGAGTCGGACACGACTGAGCGACTGATCTGATCTGAAATAAATTTATCTTGAAACTATTTAATAGGATATAAATTGCTCTTTCCCTTTCATTAATAGTTGAACTGTTATAAGTTAGCAATAATTCCTCAATATACAAAAAATATCAAAAAGTATAGTGAACAAACTAGAGATAGCAGATTTTAGACTGCTTTTATATTTATCCCATGTGCCAGCCATTCGAATGACAAACTAGATTGCAGTTTATGAATTTTACTATCTGATTAGTACAGACAGACTAACCACATGGTATCTTCATAAACTATTAAAATCATTCAAATGTGTTATATAAATGATACGTTCACTACTCTGCATGACTGATCTGGGATTCTAATTGGCCATTTTTTTCAGGATTAAAAACATGTATAACTAAATGAATGAAACATATTGAAATTCAAATAGGGCACACTAAACTACTATAAACGGAGAAGGTAATGGCAACCTACTCCAGTACTCTAGCCTGGAAAATGCCATGGGCAGAGGAGCCTGGTAGGCTGCAGTCCATGGGGTCATGAAGAGTCAGACACAACTGAACAAATTCACTTTCACTTTTCACTTTCATGCATTGGAGAAGGAAATGGCAACCCACTCCAGTGTTCTTGCCTGGAAAATCCAAGGGATGGCAGAGCCTGGTGGGCTGCCGTCTATGGGGTCGTACAGAGTTGAACACGACTGATGCAACTTAGCAGTAGTAGCAGCAGAAGCAGCAAACTACTATAAAACTATGGACCTGAAATCAGTCCAAGTATTAATCAAATTAGTATAAAAAGGAGTTTACTCAACATTTCTACAGTTGCATTTTATTATAAAATAGCACCTTGAAAATACTGGCTAATTTAAAAATTCTTAGAAGTTTAATAGGAAATAAGTAACCTCACAGAAAACTAGTGAATCTAATCACACTAGGACCACAGCCTTGTCTAATTCAATGAAATTAAGCCAGGCCCGTGGGGACAACCCAGGATAGGCGGGTCATAGTGGAGAGATCTGACAGGGTGTGGTCCGCTGGAGAAGGGAATGGCAAACCACTTCAGTATTCTTGCCTTGAGAACCCCATGAACAGTATGAAAAGGCAAAATGATAAGATACTGAAAGAGAAACTCCCCAGGTCAGTAGGGGCCCAATATGCTACTGTATATCAGTAGAGAAATAACTCCAGAAAGAATGAAGGGATGGAACCAAATTAAAAAGAATACCCAGCTGTAGATGTGTCTGGTGATAGAAGCAAAATCCGATGCTGTAAAGAGCAATATTGCAAAGGAACCTGGAATGTCAGGTCCATTAATCAAGGCAAATTGGAAGCGGTCAAACAAGAGATGGCCAGAGTGAATGTCGACATTCTAGGAATCAGAGAACTAAAATGGACTGGAAAGGGTGAATTTAACTCAGAGGACCATTATATCTACTACTGCGGGCAGGAATCCCTCAGAAGAAATGGAGTGGCCATCATGGTCAACAAAAGAGTCCGAAATGCAGTACTTGGATGCAATCTCAAAAACGACAGAATGATCTCTGTTCGTTTCCAAGGCAAACCATTCAATGTCACAGTAATCCAAGTCTATACTCCAACCAGTAACGCTGAAGAAGATGAAGTTGAACGGTTCTATGAAGACCTACAAGGCCTTTTAGAACTAACACCCAAAAAAGATGTCCTTTTCATTATACTTCATAAGTAGGAAGTCAAGAAACACCTGGAGTAACAGGCAAATTTGGCCTTGGAATACGGAATGAAGCAGGGCAAAGACTAACAGAGTTTTGCCAAGAAAATGCACTGGTCATAGCAAATACCCTCTTCCAACAACACAAGAGAAGACTCTATACATGGACATCGCCAGATGGTCAATACCGAAATCAGATCGATTATATTATTTGCAGCCAAAGATGGAGAAGCTCTATACAATCAGCAAAAACAAGACCAGGAGCTGACGGTGGCTCGACCATGAACTCCTTATTGCCAAATTCAGACTAACATTGAAGACAGTAGGGAAAATCACTAGACCATTCACGTATGACCTAAATCAAATCCCTTATGATTATACAGTGGAAGTGAGAAATAGATTTAGGGGCCTAGATCTGATAGATAGAGTGCCTGATGAACTATGGACTGAGGTTCGTAACATTGTACAGGAGACAGGGATCAAGACCATCCCCATGGAAAAGAAATGCAAAAAAGCAAAATGGCCGTCTGGGAGGCCTTACAAATAGCTGTGAAAAGAAGAGAAGCCAAAAGCAAAGGAGAAAAGGAAAGATATAAACATCTGAATGCAGAGTTCCAAAGAATAGCAAGAAGAGATAAGAAAGCCTTCTTCAGCTATCAATGCAAAGAAATAGAGGAAAACAACAGAATGGGAAAGACTAGGGATCTCTTCAAGAAAATCAGAGATGCCAAAGGAACATTTCATGCAAAGATGGGCTCGATAAAGGACAGAAATGGTATTAACCTAACAAGAGAAGAAGATATTAAGAAGAGGTAGCAAGAATGGCAAGAATACACAGAAGAACTGTACAAAAAAGAGCTTCACGACCCAGATAATCATGATGGTGTGATCACTGATCTAGAGCCAGACATCCTGGAATGTGAAGTCAAGTGGGCCTTAGAAAACATCACTATGAACAAAGCTAGTGGAGGTGATGGAATTCCAGTTGAGCTATTCCAAATCCTGAAAGATGATGGTGTGAAAGTGCTGAACTCAATATGCCAGGAAATTTGGAAAACTCAGCAGTGGCCACAAGATTGGAAAAGGTCAGTTTTCATCCCAATCCCAAAGAAAGGCAATGCCAAAAAATGCTCAAACTACCACACAATTGCACTCATCTCACACGCTAGTAAAGTAATGCTCAAAAATATGTGAACCGTGAACTTCCTGATGTTCAAGCTGGTTTTAGAAAAGGCAGAGGAACCAGAGATCAAATTGCCAACATCCTCTGGATCATGGAAAACGCAAGAGAGTTCCAGAAAAAAACATCTATTTCTGCTTTATTGACTATGCCAAAGCCTTTGACAGTGTAGATCACAATAAACTGTGGAAAATTCTGAAAGAGATGGGAATACCAGACCACCTGATCTGCCTCTTGAGAAATTTGTATGCAGGTCAGGAAGCAACAGTTAGAACTGGACATGGAACAACAGACTGGTTCCAAATAGGAAAAGGAGTATGTCAAGGCTGTATATTGTCACCTTGTTTATTTAACTTATATTCAGAGTGCATCATGAGAAACGCTGGACTGGAAGAAACACAAGTTGGAATCAAGATTGCTTTGAGAAATATCAATAATCTCAGATATGCAGATGACACCACCCTTATGGCAGAAAGTGAAGAGGAACTAAAAAGCCTCTTGATGAAAGTGAAAGTGGAGAGTGAAAAGGTTGGCTTAAAGCTCAACATTCAGAAAACGAAGATCATGGCATCTGGTCCCATCACTACATGGGAAATAGATGGGGTCACAGTGGAAACAGTGTCATACTTTATTTTTCTGGGCTCCAAAATCACTGCAGATATTGACTGCAGCCATGAAATTAAAAGACTCTTACTTCTTGGAAGGAAAGTTATGACCAAACCTACATAGCATATTCAAAAGCAGAGGCATTACTTTGCCAACAAAGTTTCATCTAGTCAAGGATATGGTCTTTCCTGTGGTCAGGTATGGATATGAGAGCTGGACTGTGAGGAAGGCTCAGTGCCTAAAAATTGATGCTTTTGAACTGTGGTGTTGGAGAAGACTCTTGAGAGTCCCTTGGACTGCAAGGAGATCCACCCAGTCCATTCTGAAGGAGATCAGTCCTGGTGGGCTGCAGTCCATGGGGTCGCTTAGAGTCGGACACAACTAAAGTGACTTAGGATCAGTAGCCGTAGCAGCAATGCGTATATATGGAATCTAGAATGATGCTAATGATAACCCCATATGCAAGACAGCAAAAGAGACACAGATGTATAAAGCAGTCTTTGTACTCTGTGGGAGAGGAAGAGGGTGGGATGATTTGAGACAATGGCATTGAAACATGTATAATATCATATATGAAATGAATTGCCAGTCCAGGTTTGATGCATGATACATCATGCTTGGATCTGGTGCACTGGGATGACCCAGAGGGACCGTATGGGGAGGGAGGTGGGAAGGAGTTTCAGGATGGGGAACATGTGTACACCCTTGGTGTATGCATGTTGATGTAGGGCAAAATTAACACAATATTGTAAAGTAATTAGCCTCCAATTTAAAAATACATATATATTCAAAAAAAAAAAAACAAACGCATTTCATTGCAATATACAAATAAATGTTCCATTTTTGAAATGTGCTACTCTTTAATTAGGCAAGAATATCATGGATATGTGATACAGGTATTGAGACTTTGAAAGTAAAACAGAGCATTTTTGAAGTGCTAACATTATACCAAATTTATACTTTCTACATTTCTTAATAAATTTAAGTGAAAATTAATTAGACCTTTAAGTAGGCTTATTATATTTGTTAGCATAAGTTAGTACTTGATTTGTGTAGTTATAATTTTTCTTGTGCAATTATATAATGAAAGTAAAAATAATAAAAATTGTAAATATATTGTGAGAACTTTATAAAATAAAGATGTATTTATTATCGTACAGAGAAAATAATAGAATCTTCTTTTAATATAAATAATTTTTTCAGGTACCCACTACATATTCATTCAATGAATGAAATGGTAAAATAATAAGGAATAAATTATTGTCATAATAATGTAACCTTTGAAACCAAATTGAAACCACAAGATGGAGCTGAAATTTCATTTTCTATAAAAAGTGAATGAAAATTGACTCAAGTCATATTTTCAAACTATATGCAATCTCGGTAATTAATATGATTTTTAAAACATGATATAAGGTTATATGTATTAAATAAGTATTCAGAAACCTTCAATAATGAAATTCTTATTGTTTAAAATATTACTCTATATTGTACCTGTAAAATCTATGAAATTATATTCATAACCGGTTATATTTAAATTTTTATAAAAATATATCTACTTTATAAAATAAAAAGAAAATATATCATAAGTCAGGCTGTAAAGTATTTGTGGAAATGACTGCTAAGTTGTTTCCAAATAATTGGAAAAGTAATTTTTTTTGTTTATTGTCATTCTTTTTAAAAAATTATTTTAAATTGGAACAGAATTGCTTTATATTGGAGTAAGAAATGGCCATCCATTCCAGTATTCTTGCCTGGAAAACTCCTACATCCTGGACAGAGGAGCATGGCAGGCTTCAGTCCCTGCAGTTGCAAAGAGTTGGACACAACTGAGTGACTGAGCACGCACAATTACTTTACAATGTTGTATTGGTTTCTGCCACACAACACAGTGAATCAGCCTTAAGTATACATATGTCACCTACCTCCTGAACCTCCCTCCCAAACCTCACTACCATTCCCTACCCCAAAAGCCTTTTAATCACAATACTAGAGATGATCATTTATACAATTATGTGTGTGTGTGTGTGTTTACACCTTTCTGGTGGCTCAGACGGTATAGAATCTGCCTGCAATGCAGGAGACCCGGGTCCAATCTCTGGGTTGGCAAGATCCCCTGGAGAAGGGAATTGTGAAACAGTCCAGTATTCTTGCCTAGATAATTTCATGGACAGAGGAGCCTGGTGGGCTATATTCCATGGGGTCACACAGAGTTGGAGATGACTTAACATGTGTATATGCATATACATAAACACACATAAATATGCATATATATGCTGTATATATATATGCTATATGTATATATATATGCTCAGTTATGTTTGACTTTGCAAAAGCAATATTTTGTAATATTCAATAATATTCCTTTCATTGTATTATCTGTTTTCCTATTTTTGGTATTTGTGTGCACTGACACAAAATTCACTTTCTGCAACTTACACTTGGGAAATATTGTCTAGATTTTTGGTTTGACTTCCATCCCTAGATAAGACGCTGTAGTAGATTCATCTTAACTACAGCAAACCCTCAAAACACTGATAGAATAACAATAGACTTTTGAGGAGCATATTAGCTATAAAATTATTGGGCAATATTTTATTTATGGGGTTTTAACAAAACACTGAATGTAGATAGCCAGGCAAACAATCAAAATCATTTATATTTAAATTTTAAATAATTTAAATTTAAAATTTAAATTATTATATTGAACTGAGATTTTTGTTTTATTTTTAAAATTAATATAATTTATTACTCAGCAGGAATATACACTGCCAGAGGGATTATACTTCATTGCTTAAGAGAATTTAAAACTTAGAATATATGCCAGTAAACCTACTGTGATATGGATATTTAAAAACTATCTTTATATCAGTTTAAAACTGGGTCAGAATTTCTTCTTTACATATAATCTGCATATTATGTATCAAAAAAAAAAAAAAAACATTTAACATCATTGAAAGAAGCTATGTATTCAGAAAATTTTATAAATATCCCTAAAGCAGTATAATTTATCTAATCAGTGCTTAGCACCACTCTAGAGTGCTGAGAAAATTCTAGGACATTTCATGGTATATACTTTTGTTTTAGTCCCTCCAGTGTTATCTCAGTTAAATCCTTTTTACTAATAGTCTGTTTCAGTCTGATCCTCTATGAGAAAAGTACTTCAACATAAAAACAATCTAAAAAAAGAGCTACTTTTGGAGGGTATTTTTTTTTAACTTTACAATATTGTATTGGTTTTGCCATATATCAAAATGAATCTGCCACAGGTATACATGTGTTCCCCATCCTGAACCATCCTCCCTCCTCCCTCCCCATACCATCCCTCTGGGTCGTCCCAGTACACCAGCCCCAAGCATCCAGTATCGTGCATTGAACCTGGACTGGCAACCCATTTCATATATGATATTATACATATTTCAATGCCATTCTCCCAAATCATCCCACCCTCTCCCTCTCCCAGAGTCCAAAAGACTGTTCTAGACATTGATGTCTGTTTTGATGCCTTGTATACAGGGTTATTGTTACCATCTTTCTAAATTCCATATATATGTGTTAGTATACTGTATTGGTCTTTTTCTTTCTGGCTTACTTCACTCTGTATAATAGACTGCAATTTAAATACATTTACACAGTGAAACGGTTAGCATTTTAGGAAGACTCTCTGATAGAAACATCTCCTAAAAAGGTGAGGGGTGGGAATTCCTTGAGTCCAGTGGTTAAAACTAAGCACTTTCACTTGGTGGCCCAGTTGGGGAACTTAAAAAAAAAAAAAAAAAGATAAGGGATGAGTTTAGTGTACTTTCATTATACTAGATTAATTCTTTGGATAATCCATTCATCTGTGTGGAACTTAGATGAGACTGGTCATACTACAGAGGAGAAAAATATGGATACACATCTCAAATAATAACTTCTTTTGAACTACAAGATAGTTTTGCTCCAGTACTTTAAAATGCATGCATTTTGAAGAAAGGCATCTGAAGTCAGTGCTCTGGGACAACCCAGAGGGATAGGGTGGGGAGGGAGGTGGGGGAGGAGGTCAGGATATGGGGGAGACATGAATACTTGTGGCTAATTCATGTTGATTTATAGCAAAAACCATCACAATATTGTAAACTAATTATCCTCCAGTTAGAATAAATTAATTAATTTTAAAAATAAAATGCATAAATTTTACCAAGAAAGGAGATCTGACAAGGGCAGTTATAACAGAGATAGTTTCTATATAGTTTCAACCTAAAATATATAAATCCATGCCAAAGGTTAATGATTCACCCTTCAAAGCTGGAATCTAAGAAGGAAGCAGCTTCTAAGGTATCAAAAGAGATTAAGGAATCCTAGAATATTACAGATGGTAGAGATTTCAAGGATAATGTCCTCTTAATTTATAAGCAGTTTCATTGCCCAAGATGTTTCTAATTAGTTAGCAGTGACTGAATGAAGCGCTATATAGATTAATTCAGACTAAACTACAAAAGTGATTCAAATTATAAATAAATCTATTGTTTAAAAAATTTGTTGCATACTTGCAGTACAGATAACACTATCTAAAATCATAACCACATGAAAGATTTACCAAATATTAATACTAATATCACTTAGAGGCAAAAGTACAAAAAGTGCTAATTCTATATTTGTTACTTTCTACTTTGTTATTCTAGGGGTATAAGAACAGTCTGATATACATTTTGGTAATGTTAAAAGTAAACTGAGGTGTGTTGCAATTGTGAAGACTTTTATTTGAGCAAATATTGATGTGAACTGGGCAGCATCAAAATAAAATAGTTAGGAGTGCTCCACTGACAGGATGTAAGGGTAGGGTTTTTACAAAAAGCAAACAGAAACAAACAAACAAACGAAAAACATGAAAACAAAACAAATAAATTGTTTAGCTGATTGTGGTATAAGTACTGCTTTATTTTAGAAAGCCTAGTTGGCTATTTGTGATTGGTAATTTCATGGCTGCAATAATCATCTGCAGTGATTTTGGAACCCCAAAAAATAAAGTCTGACACTGTTTCCCCATCTATTTCCCATGAAGTAATGGGACCAGATGCCATGATCTTTGTTTTCTGAATGCTGAGCTTTAAGCCAACTTTATCACTCTCCACTTTCACTTTCATCAAGAGGCTTTTTAGTTCTTCCTCACTTTCTGCCATAAGGGTGGTGTCATCTGCATATCTGAGGTTATTGATATTTCTCCCGGCAATCTTGGTTCCAGCTTTTGTTTCTTCTAGTCCAGCATTTCTCGTGATGCACTCTGCATATAAGTTAAATAAGCAGGGTGACAATATGGAAGGAAAGTTATGACCAACCTAGATAGCATATTGAAAAGCAAAGACCTTACTTTGTCAACAAAGGTCCATATAGTCAAGGCTATGATTTTTCCAGTAGTCATGTATGGATTGATAGTTGGACTGTGAAGAAAGCTGAGCACCGAAAAAGTGATGCTTTTGAGCTGTGGTGTTGGAGAAGACTCTTGAAAGTCCCTTGGACTGCAAGGAGATCCAATCAGTCCATTCTAAAGGAGATCAGTCCTGGGTGTTCTTTGGAAGGAATGATGCTAATGCTGAAACTCCAGTACTTTGGCCACCACATGTGAAAGGTTGACTCATTGGAAAAGTCTCTGATGCTGTGAGGTATTGGGGGCAGGAGAAGAAGGGAACGAAAGAAGATGAGATGGCTGGATGGCATCACGGACTCGATGGATGTGAGTTTGAGTGAACTCCAGGAGTTGGTGATGGACAGGGAGGCCTGGTGTTCTACGATTCATGGGGTCGCAAAGAGTCAGACACGACTGAGCCACTGAACTCACTGACTGACTCTTCCCTAGTGGCTCATGTGTTAAAGAGTCTGTCTGTAGTGCAGGAGACCTGGGTTTGATCCCTGGTTTGAGAAGATCCCCTGGAAAAGGAAATGACAACCCGCTCCAGTATCCTTGCCTGGAAAATTATATGGGCATAGGAGCCTGGTGGGCTACAGTCCATGGGATCGCAAAGATTCAGATAGAACTGATCAACTTCACTTCACTTCACTCTTAAGTTTCACTTTCTTAGATACAAGTACAACTGTAGCTAGATTTTGAGTTGCTCATATGGTCTACCAAGGCATGAGAAGCACATCGGTTTAGTGGTTTCCTTATTTCAATAATATTTAAATACATCATTTTGGTCATCCTCTCGTACATGGAAGGCTGACCAATAAGTCTTTATTAGCACCATTCTAGGCAATGGCACCCCACTCCAGTACCCTTGCCTGGAAAATCACATGGACAAAGGAGCCTGGTAGGCTGCAGTCCATGGGGTTACAAAGAGTCGGACACGACTGAGCGACTTCCCTTTCACTTTTCACTTTCATGCATTGGAGAAGGAAATGGCAACCCACTCCGGTGTTCTTGCCTGGAGAATCCCAGGGAAGGGCGAGCCTGGTGGGCTGCTGTCTATGGGGTCACACAGAGTTGGACAAGACTGAAGTGACTTAGCAGCAGCAGCAGGAGCACCATTCTCAGGGTTAGACTGTTCTTGGCATGGACTTCATAGATTATGGTGTCATGTCTGTGGAAGAATTATTTTTGCTTTTCATGTCATTACACTTGTTTGCTTCTCCAACTGTAATGAGAATGTATGACATGCATACATTCATAATGAGAATGTATGATTACAAGGACCTGATATAAATCAGACCCTTGAAAGAAGACAATGCACCAGGGAGACTAAAACGCCAGGGAGAATACAGCACCAAAAGACTGAAATGTTAATATGTTCTTAGCTAGGGCTCTCATGAACCAAACCAAACTTGATATCAAACAAGTTAAAGCATGTATTTGAAGAGGCATAGATTTTTTTTTTTTTTTAACAAAAGAGGCTTATTTGTTAATTTCTAATGCTTGAGTGTCTATAATACCAGAGTTGTTGATATAGGTACAGCAGGAGATAATTGCTATGCCAGAGTCTTCCTTGTTCAAACAATCAATAATCCAAAGCAAATCTGTTGTTAAAAATCATCTTATTAGCTCAAAATAATCCTACACCAAAGAGGCACATTTGGAGTATTTTGTTATTTTTTGTTTATCCTCTTCTAAATTTCCCAAAGGAGTTTCATACTCTACAAGTCAATTTGTTCTATCTCTCTATCTCTTTGAATCAGTTTCTAAGTCTGAGAAGAGGTCAGTTCAAACAGTTGTGTCTCATTCCAGGAGGTTGGCTTCTAAAGTTAGGCCAGTATGGTATGAGAAATTATATTTTTGTCTTATTTAATGAGGGGCACTTCTATGGAAGTCATATACAGATGTAAGAGTTAGACCCTAAAGAAGGCTGAAACCAAAGAACTCATGTTTTCAAACAGTGGTGTTGGAGAAAACTCTTGAGAGTCCCTTGGACTGCAAGAAGATCAAACCAGTCAATCCTAAATGATATCAACATTGAATATTCATTGGAAGGACTGATGCTGATGTTGAAGCTCCAATATTTTGGCCACCTGATGCAATGAACTGAGTCATTGGAAAATACCCTGATGCTGGGAAAGATTGAGGGCAGGAGGAAAAGGGGATGACAGAGAATGAGATGGCTGGATGGCATCACTGACTCAATGGACATGAGTTTGAGCAAACCCTAGGAGACAGTGAAGGACAGGGAGCCTGGCCTGCTCCAGTCCATTGTGTTCCAAAGAGTCATAGAAGACTTAGTGACCGAGCAATAACAAAAAATTTCTATGGAAACAAGCAAATAAACAAAAATAAAAGTTAATGGTTGAAGTAGACTGCAAATCAGCCTCTGAGTCAACATGACAGCCAAATTGATATTTCTACTTCAAATGGGTGATATTGGGCTTGAACATCTTCTATGGTTTAAATATCTCTGGTTATGTCACTGGGTGTTCTTGCAGACTTTCTGAATAACCAAAAAAGCAATAAACACAAAGATTGTCCATGAACAAAGATGGTCCACATGCAATGACAGTCCACATATGTGCCATTCTAGTGATTTCTCTGACATTTATATCAATTTTTAGAAAAGGGCAGTTATTTTATTCTTTTTACTTAATGATTTTAAGTCAGACTGTTGGAAGAAAACTGGAAATGTTCGTTTGGAGAGTTGTCATCAGATATTAGAGAAAATTGGAAGAATTTAGAAACCAGTCCAGTTTATAGGTAGATAACAAAATCACAAACACAATAAATAGCAGTAGAATCTCCACAAGGCTATATTATAATTTTCTATCAGAATACAATTTTTCTGTATATAATTACCCCAATGTCTATCAAAGATAATCACAGTTAGATTAATTTATTTGCTAAATAAGTCATCGTAGTTTATGTATATTCTCAGATATTTTGTTAAAGTTAAAACTTTAGTGATATCTAAGGGGTTTTATTAGCTCCATAAAATTTACCTTAATTTCTTAAACTCTTTGGTAATAAAGAACTTCAGATTCGATTTTTAAAAACTCTATAGGCTAAGAAGTCAAGTAAGGTACTTACCCAAGTGCATTCTGTGACAAGGATAATAATTTTCATTGAACTATGTGAATGCCTTTACTGTAATGAAAAATAAAAATACTCAATAAGAGTTTCTGAATTGTGTCAGGATCAGGATGAGAGAAGCAAATCAATATTTTATTTTTGTTTACAAAGGTATATTTACCAATATGAATCAAACAGTTTCACCATTATTGTTCAGAAAGTTATCACCTACTTCAGTGGCACAATTTGAAACTTATCAGAAACCTATACTTTTCCATTGTATTCGTGAATCTCTTTGAAGAAGAAGCACTTTTGGAAAAAGTTCAGATAAAACAATAACTCTGTATAAATATCAAAAGATCAAAATGTGGTCATGATTAAAGTCCTCATGAGAATTCACTACAACATAATTAGCAAGCAAATTGCATTATTTTGTTTCAAAGATTTTAAGATAATAACTAGAATTATGAGTAGTAACATTATGCCAGGACATATCAGATTTCTAGAATTTTATATAATTTCAGGAATACTTATATAAATAATATATATCCAAACAATTAGAACCTAAAGGAAGGTTAGCTTCTTTTTTTATTTTATAGCATTTCCATTAATTTAATATATAATCAGTTCAGTTCAGTTGCTCAGTCGTGTCCAACTCTTTGCAGTCTCATGAATTGCAGCATGCCAGGCCTCCCTGTCTATCACCAACTCCCGGAGTTCACCCAAACTCATGTCCAATGAGTTGGTGATGCCATCCAGTTCCTCTGTCGTCCCCTTCTCCTCCTTCCCCCAATCCCTCCCAGTGTCAGAGTCTTTTCCAATGAGTCAGCTCTTCGCATGATGTGGCCAAAGTATTGGAGTTTCAGCTTTAGCATCAGTCCTTCCAAAGAACACCCAGGACTGATCTCCTTAAATAAGCCTAATTAGTTTAACATCTCTGTTGTAAAGGAGGAAAAACAAGAAAACTTTTGAGATGTCCTAGGGTCCAACTGAAAATTACAAAATTAGTTTTAGGTCAAAGGTCCTCATTTAGAATATGATTACAGAAAATTTATAAAATGTATAAATCAAAAATTTTAAACACTTGATTAAATATGAAGTTGGTTATCTGTTCAAGCAAGTTAAAAAGACAACACAAACCAGAAAGTTTCATAGTTATAAAACAACTTACATCCTGCAAAAATTCTTAGCTTTTCTAATAGTGAAGACTTATTTCCCCAGGTTATCAAAGACATGATAAAGACAAAATAAGCACTGGAAATTATTTCAGTAAGTCACAAGATCTTTGTTTTCTAGATAGACTGCCTAATGGGTAAAGGAAAAGAAAATAAAAAACAACTTTTGTAATCTGTTATTAGGTGAAGATCAATAGTCCAATATACTGTATCCTTTTAACAAATGAAAGAAAATTCAATTTTATTTTCCATAATATTGCTATTACAGGTTATTTATAAATACCTTATAAAAAGTTCATTCAACATACTACTGGATTTCTAGCCAGAGTAATCAGGTAAGAAAATAAATCAAAGTTTTCCAAATTGGAAAGTGAATTCACTCAATCATGTTTGACTCTTTGTGACCCATGAATATATAACCTGCCAGGCTCCTCTGTTCATGGTATTTTTCAGGCAAGGATACTGGAGTGGGTTGCCATTTCCTTCTCCAGGAGATCTTCCAGACCCAGGGATAGAACCCAGGTCCCCTGCACTGCAGGCAGAGTCTTTACTGTCTGAGCCCCTAGGGAAGCCCTATCCAAACTGGAAATGGAGAAGTAAAATTGCCTGTGTAGACAATGTGATCTTATACACAGAAAATCTTAAATATTCTATCAAAAAAATCTGTTATATTAATCAATTAGGAAAATTGCAGGATACAAAATAAGTATACAATAATATACTGCATTGCCACAATAACAATATACTACTGGAAAGAGAAATTAAGGAAAAAAATCCCAATGATAGTACAATCAAAAAGAATAATATACTTAGGAATAAATTTAACCAGAGCTGAAAAATCTGTATACTGACAACTATAAAGCATTAATAAAAGAAACTGAAGAATACACAAGTAAAGAAAGATAACCTGTGTCCATGGATTAGCAGGGTCAACACTGTTAAAATATCTATACTAGTCAAAATGATCCACAAATATAATGCAATTCCTATCAAAATTCTAATGGTGTTTTTCACAAAAGGAAAAATAAATATCAAATTGCTATATGGAACTTGAAAGACTCACTGAGCAAAAAATTCTGGGAAAGGAAAAAAAAGCCAGAGGCACTTTACTTGCTGATTTCAAATTATATAACAAAACTATCAGATCAGAGCATCAGTCGCTCAGTCGTGTCCTACTCTTTGCGATCCCATGAATCACAGCACACAAGGCCTCCCTGTCCATCACAAACTCCCGGAGTTCACTGAGACTCACATCCATCGAGTCAGTGATGTCATCCAGCCATCTCATCCTCTGTCGTCCCCTTCTCCTCTTACCCCCAATCCCTCCCAGCATCAGAGTCTTTTCCAATGAGTCAGCTCTTCACATGAGGTGGCCAAAATACTGGAGTTTCAGCTTTAGCATCATTCCTTCCAAAGAAATCCCAGGGCTGATCTCCTTCAGAATGGACTGGTTGGATCTCCTTGCAGTCCAAGGGACTCTCAAGAGTCTTCTCCAACACCACAGTTCAAAAGCATCAATTCTTTGGCGCTCAGCCTTCTTCACAGTCCAACTCTCACATCCATACATGACCACTGGAAAAACCATAGCCTTGACTAGACGGACATTTATTGGCAAAGTAATGTCTCTGCTTTTGAATATGCTATCTAGGTTGGTCATCACTTTCCTACCAAGGAGTAAGTGTCTTTCCATTTCATGGCTGCAGTCACCATCTGCAGTGATTTTGGAGCCCCCAAAATAAACTTTGACACTGTTTCCACTGTTTCCTCATCTATTTCCCATGAAGTGATGGAACCAGATGCCATGATCTTCATTTTCTAAATGTTGAGCTTTAAGCCAACTTTTTCACTCTCCACTTTCACTTTCATCAAGAGGCTTTTTAGTTCCTCTTCACTTTCTGCCATAAAGGCAGTGTCATCTGCATATCTGAGGTTACTGATATTTATCCCCGCAATCTTGATTCCAGCTTGTGCTTCATCCAGCCCAGAATTTTTCATGATGCACTCAGCATATAAGTTAAATAAGCAGGGTGACAATATACAGCCTTGACGTACTCCTTTTCCTATTTGGAACCAGTCTGTTGTTCCATGACCAGTTCTAACTGTTGCTTCCTGATCTGCGTACTGATTTCTCAAGAGGCAGATCAGGTGGTCTGGTATTCCCATCTCTTTCAGAATTTTCCACAGTTGATTGTGATCCACACAGTCAAAGGCCTTGGCATAGTCAATAAAGCAGAAATAGATGATTTTCTGGAACTCTCTTGCTTTTTCCATGATCCAGTGGATGTTGGCGATTTGATCTCTGGTTCCTCTGCCTTTTCTAAAACCAGCTTGAACATCAGGAAGTTCACGGTTTACATATTGCTAAAGCCTGGCTTGGAGAATTTGGGGGAGATGCAAATGGGAACAGCAATACGCTATCACCTCATACCTGTTAGGATCAGATCACATCAGATCAGTCGCTCAGTCATGTCCAACTCTTTGCGACCCCATGAACTGCAACACCTCAGGCCTCCCTATCCATCACCAGCTCTTGGAGGTCACTCAGACTCACATTCATCGAGTCAGTGATGCCATCCAGCCATCTCATCCTCTGTCGTCCCTTTCTCCTCCTGCCCCCAATCCCTCCCAGCATCTGAGTCTTCTCCAATGAGTCAACTCTTCGCATGAGGTGGCCAAAATACTGGAATTTCAGCTTTAGCATCATACCTTCCAAAGAAATCCCAGGGCTGATCTCCTTCAGAATGGACTGGTTGGATCTCCTTGAAGTCCAAGGGACTCTCAGGAGTCTTCTCCAACACCACAGTTCAAAAGCATCAATTCGTTGGCGCTCAGCCTTCTTCACAGTCCAGCTCTCACATCCATACATGACCACAGGAAACACCATAGCCTTGACTAGGCGAACCTTTGTTGGCAAAGTGATGTCTCTGCTTTTGAATGTGCTATCTAGGTTGGTCATAACTTTCCTTCCAAGGAGTAAGCGTCTTTTAATTTCATGGCTGCAGTCTCCATCTGGAGTGATTTTAGAGCCCAGAAAAGTAAAGTCTGACACTGTTTCCACTGTTTCTCCATCTATTTCCCATGTAGTGATGGGACCAGATGCCATGATCTTGGTTTTCTGAATGTTGAGCTTTAAGCCAACCTTTACACTCTCCACTTTCCCTTTCATCAAGAGGCTTTTTAGTTCCTCTTCACTTTCTGCCATAAGGGTGGTGTCATCAGCATATCTGAGGTTATTGATATTTCTCCCGGCAATCTTGATTCCAGCTTGTGTTTCCTCCAGTCCAGCATTTCTCATGATGTACTCTGCATATAAGTTAAATAAACATGGTGACATTATACAGCCTTGACGTACTCCTTTTCCTATTTGGAACCAGTCTGTTGTTCCATGACAAGTTCTAACTGCTGCTTCCTGACCTGCATACAGATTTCTCAAGAGGCGGATCAGATGGTCTGGTATTCCCATCTCTCTCAGAATTTTCTACAGTTTATTGTGATCTACACAGTTAAAGGCTTTGGCATAGTCAACAAAGCAGAAATAGATGGTTTTCTGGAACTCTCTTGCTTTTTCCATGATCCAGCGGATGTTGGAAATTTGATCTCTGATTCCTCTGCCTTTTCTAAATCCAGCTTGAATATCAGGAAGTTCACGGTTCACATATTGCTGAAGCCTGGTTTGGAGAATTTTGAGCATTACTTTACTAGCGTGTGAGATGAGTGCAATTGTGCAGTAATTTGAGCACTCCTTCGCATTGCCCTTCTTTGGGACTGGGAGGAAAACTGACCTTTTCCAATCTTGTGGCCACTGCTGAGTTTTCCAAATTTGCTGGCATATTGAGTGCAGCACTTTCACAGCATCATCTTTTAGAATTTGGAAGAGTTCCACTGGAATTCCATCACCTCCACTAGCTTTGTTCCTAGTGATGTTTTGTTCTACTATCAAAAAGACAAGAGGTAACAAATGCTAGGAAGAATGTGGGGAAAAGGCTGCAGTGTACACTTTACATGGATGTGAACTGGTATGGCCACTAAGGAAAATGATAGTGATCGAAACTTATACAGCAGAATTAGTTAGGCAATGAATATTGCTTCAGTATTTTGCATGGCATTTTGTAATACCCTGTCAGGTAGATTTTTTACAATGTAACAGCATAAGTAAATATTAACATCCCATGCAAGTAACTAACTTGTTACACGTATTATGCTGGATCTGTTTAGGTGGCACAAGTGGTAAAGAAGCCACCTACTAGTGCAGGAGACATAAGAGAAGTAGGTTTTATCCTTGGGTCAGAAAAATCCCCTTGAGGAGGGCGTGGCAATTCACTCCAGCATTCTTGCCTGGACAATCTCATGGATAGACGAGCCTGGTAGGCTACAGTCCACAGGGTCTCAAAGAGTCAGACATGACTGAAGCAACTTAAGACACACAAACATGAACCTGTATTATCTCATTTGGTAGTTAATTGATCAATCTTATTTTAAAAATAGGTATGCTGACAATAATGAAGAGGATTGCAAAAACAGGAAGATTTGAGGCAAAGGTTTTTGAGATTTACAAATTCTGCTTGTAGTAATACATTTCTAAATTTCAGAGACATGTATATCCAAATCAAGGGGTATATGTATCTTTAAATAGTCATCTATATTTAAGTTATCCAATTTTCTCCTGATTCTGTGGATGTATGCAAGTTGGCTATACCTGTGTAGTATTTTGTTAATCTCAAGTTTCCCACTCAGTCATGCATTTTCTCTTCCCTAAAGGAACAGTCAACAGAGTTTCAGGATTAAGTCTACTATTTACAAACTAGTTTAATGGCATCATAAAAGCATTCACAAAATAGCATTAAAGGTCAGCAATAAACTGGCTAAATCTTCTTGCCTTTAAAATATATCAGTGACCAGCACATCCCCAAAAGCTCTGAGTTTGAAAATTAGCTGCTGAACATGCACTGCAATTAATTTTCATAGCTGTTTAAATATGATGCATCAGCAACATAAAAATAAACCATATCCTTGCATAATAAACCCCACTTTGTTGCAAATCAGTAGGCAGTAGGGCTATGTAAAGTGAAACTAAATACATAGAAACTGTAAGATACCTATGAATAGAGCAGACAAACATCACAAAGGTAACTAAATCATTTCTGATATCAATGTTGGAGCAAACTGGAAATAGCCATCTCTATAAAACAAATAAAACAAAGGTTTGCAAAGTTCAGTCACTCAGTCGTGTCCGACTCTTTGCAATTCCATGAATTGCAGCACACCAGGCCTCCCTGTCTATCACTAACTCCCGTAGTTTACCCAAATTCATGTCCATCGAGTTGGCGATGCCATCCAACCATCTCATCCTTTGTCGTCCCCTTCTCCTCTTGCCCCCAATCCCTCCCAGCATCAGAGTCTTTTCCAATGAGTCAACTCTTCCCATGAGGTAGCCAAAGTCCTGGGGTTTCAGTTTCAGCATAAGTCCCTCCAATGAACACACAGGACTGATCTCCTTTAGAATGGACTTGTTGGATCTCCTTGCAGTCTGAGGGACTCTCAAGAGTCTTCTCCAACACCACAGTTCAAAAGCATCAATTCTTAGGCACTCAGCTTTCTTCACAGTCCACCTCTCTCATCCATACATGACCACTGGAAAAACCATAGCCTTGACTAGACAGACCTTTGTTGGCAAAGTAATGTCTCTGCTTTTGAATATGCTATCTAGGTTGGTCATAACTTTCCTTCCAAGGAGTAAGCATCTTTTAATTTCATGGCTGCAGTCACCACCTGCAGTGATTTTGGAGCCCAGAAAAATAAAGTCAGCCACTTTTCCCCCATTTATTTCCCATGAAATGATGGGACCAGATGCCATGATCTTAGTTTACTGAATGTTTAGGTAGATGCAAATTAGAACAACAATAAGCTACCACCTGATAATTTTATAGTCTATAAAAGTATAAAACAAATATAACACAATCTGTTAAATAGCACTTAGATAATAGGAGTTCAACTCTATCATAAGGTAGTTTCTTTGGTAATCAGACAATGGAATAAGAGTACCTCAAATAATCTAAACTGAAAGCACCATAACTTTAAAAATGCTTTTGTACCTAAACATTTACTAATTCACAATAACAAAATTCAGTTTAAATAAAATCCAGGGTTAATTTTAAAACATTATAGGAAAGTCATCTTATACTACTATCATCAGATTATTCCAGAAGTAGTAGTCACTGTGTGTTAGTTTTTGTAGATTAGATAATCTGATTAATTTAACACACATTTATCTTCTGATTTTATGGAATTCTGAAAAAAATGTCATAAATTTAATGTCATCCCTAACTATTAATCTAACCTTATTATACAATTCAGTCTTCTTAGAACATTAATATTAAATAATCATTGGAATAGTGGATATAGCACAGAAATAGTTGCTGCTTTTGATAAACATGTTTTCTTTGCATATCTGAATGATTTTAGTGGTGAAAGACTGGTGAATTTTAAGAGCCTCAAATAAAAATGAAACTCACTCACTCCGGTCAGACTCTTTGTAACTGCAGTTCAATTCCTGAATGGAGAAGATCTGCTGGAGAAGGGATAAGCTACCCAACCCAGTATTCTTGGATTTCCCTAATGGCTCAGCTGGTAAAGAATCTGCCTGCCATGTGGGAGACCTGTGTTTGATCCCTGAGTTGGGAAGATCCCTTGGTGAAGGGAACAGCTACCTACTCCAGTATCCTGGCCTGGAGAATTCCATGGAGTACGGTCGATGGGGTCTCAGAGAGTTGGACATGACCGGTTGACTTTTGGTTCTTAAAATTCACCAATCTTTCACCTCACACTAAAGTCATTCTGATATGATAAGAATATCTGTATATCAAAAGCAGCAACGATTTCTGTGCTATATCCACCATTCTAATGCTGGATAAAGCACCATTCTACACAAGGGTCCAGTCACAAGAGTGCCATAGTCTGTTTAAAAATAACCAATTTGGTTGTTGTTTTTTTTTTTTCCCCTAGTGCTTCCACCTACTCAGTGGTATAATATATAATTATAATAATATTTCTTAATTGCTACAGTCTACACAAAGGAAAACAAAGGGAATGCTGTTAATCTGTAGTGTTTATTTGTTCCTTAATTAATTTTAAACTTTTAATTCTCTTTTATCTCAGGTTCTGGTGTGTTCAAGACATTCCAGCAGCTTGACGTACTTTGATTTTATGTCTTGGCAATAACTAGATACTTTCTAGATACTAATCTAGATACTTTCTTCCATTGATAGTACTTTTTTCTTTTTAATATTGTTTTGTAAATGTACTCTTATGTAGGCTATTAAGCTGAATTGCTTCAATATATATGGGTGATAATATGACAATGTTATTTCTACAGTAAAACTTCATTGAATCACATTTATTTGCTAGACTTTAATTGATAACCTAGTTCATGGAGGTTACTATGCCAGATGACAGGGAGGTGTGCACATATGTGCACATATGTATGTGTATGACTGTAATAAAGTAAATTCCATTAACTTGTCTTCTCTTGTAGAAATCTGTACTGTTTAGCAGAAACTACACATAGATTACTTCTATTTTCATCATGCTAACATTATAGTATAAACGTTATCTTTCTGTTGAAAATGAGAAAGTAGACTTAAGTAACATATCCAAAGTTAATTTGCAGAGCAAACAATCAACACAAAGGAATAACAACAAAACATATAATCAGACAAAACAAAGCCCCAGATACACTATGCAAGTAGAACATTGGAGAAAAAATACCTACTAAGTCAGTCATGTAGTTTTGCATTTAATTGCCAGTCCTGTGAGAGATCAAGTGTACTGAATAAGAAAATAAACATGTTTTTTATCTTGACATTTTAGATAAAGCCACACAATTAGGGAAAATGAGTAATTAGCTCCTCCTTATCCCAAAGAGAGTGCTATGGAACTGCAATTCAGAACTTGTGTGCTTATCTTAAAGTTATCAAACAGAATACTTCTCTCACCTCACTACCAGATTCAGCCCACAAAAAGAAAAAGAAAAAAAAAACCTGTAAATTCAAAAGAAAGTTCTGTATTTTGTTACTTCCCCTGAGTTTTCTCCTTCCTGAACATTGATTAAAGTGAGGATAGCACAATGGTATATGCTCTTAGAGAATTTTTTTATCCAGAAGAACAGAAGTCTGTCATGGCTTTTCCCTCTTGGATTACTAGAGAGCTAGAAGAAACAGACACTCACATCCATATTATAGTAGACTTACTATCAATAATTAGAAATAAAATAGAAGTACATTTCTATTTCCCCTAGGGATAATGCAGCTATTATGGTACTGGGGGTAGTAGGGAATTATTAATTAAAACAAATTAAAAAGCTAAAATGAAAAGAAGTATTTTCTGGAAAATGGGTAACAGGCAATTCAAAATTATAGGCAGTTTTTTGAGGGCAATTTACACTAGATGCTATAACAAGATGATCATAACTTAGTTGCTTAACAGAATAAAGGTTTATTTAGTTCTTATTGTGTTGGTGTGTTCAGGTATACTTCCTCTGGTAATACTGTAGTCCTTATTCATTCTGGTTTTTGGTACCATTATCTTTATAATACCTACAGACAGATTGAGGTCTTAGAATCTCCTCCCTCTCTTCATCAACTGGCAAATATAAAATAAAATAGAATATGAGAAAGGGAGGAAAAATATTGCACATAACATTTCATGATATGTCATGCCAGTGAGGTATTAATACATTATAATTATCCATATTTCATTAGAAGTTTGAACTCTGAATAAAATATGTTAACTTTCTTAGGCAAACATCTTGCATGGTATGATAAATTTCATCAAACCATATAGATTATATGTCCACTGATATCAATTTTTTAAAATGTTACATGATTTGATGCATTCACATTTAATTATAATAACAGTAGTCATAGTTAACACTGATTTTATTATTTTTTTATGTATCAGGGGTTAGACTGAGAGCCTTACACGTTTAAGTTGAGATCAAATCTTATGAAGGCACAAGTGAGTGAGAACAGATCTAGTGAGAACTGCAACTGGCATTCACACTCAGATCCGCTCATCTTCAGAGCCAGTGTTCTCAACCACTACACTAAAGTGAATTGATATATGAAACTAAGAATAGGCTTTCTCAAGTTGATGTGCTGTAAACAATCAAACAAATTAAGTATTACAGAAAGCATGTTGTACTAGTTACTGGCTATGCTACTGGCAGGGCTCCCCTTATTATTTTTTTTTTTTTTTTTGTCAGGACACCTGACCTGCATCTTGAGAAACCTATATGTAGGTCAGGAAGCAGCAGTTAAGACTGGACATAGAACAACAGACCGGTTCCAAATAGGAAAAGGAGGATGTCAAGGCTGTATACTGTCACTCTGTTTACTTAAATTATATGCAAATTACATCATGAGAAATGCTGGGCTGGATGAAGTAAAAGCTAAAATCAAGATTACAGGGAGAAATATCAATATCCTCAGATATGCAGATGACATCACCCTTATGGCAGAAAGTGAGGAGGAACTAAAAAGCCTCTTCATGAAAGTGAAAGTGGAGAGTGATAAAGTTGGCTTAAAGCTCAACATTCAGAAAACGAAGATCATGGCATCTGGTCCTATCACTTCATGGGAAATAGATGGGGAAATAGTGAAAACTGTGGCTGACTTTATTCTTCTGGGCTCCAAAATCACTGCAGAGTGTGATTGCAGCCATGAAATTAAAAAACACTTACTTCTTGGAAGGAAAGGTATGACCAAACTATAAAGCATATAGAAAGCAGAGACATTACTTTGCCAACACAGGTCCGTCTAGTCAAGGCTATGGTTTTTCCAGGGGTCATGTATGGATGTGAGATTTGGACTGTGAAGAAAGCTGAGCACTGAAGAATTGATGCTTTTGAACTGTGGTGTTGGAGAAGACTCTTGAGAGTCCCTTGGACTGCAAGGAGATCCATCCAGCCCATCCTAAAGGAGATCAGTCCTGGGTGTTCATTGGAAGGACTGATGTTGAAGCTGAAACTCCAATACTTTGGTCACCTGATGCGAAGAGTTGAATCATTTGAACAGACCCTGATGCTGGGAAAGATTGAGGGCAGAAGGAGAAGGGGATGACAGAGGATGAGATGGTTGGATGGATATGGCTTTGGGTGGACTCTGGGAGTTGGTGATTTACAGGGAGGCCTGGAGTGCTTCAGTTCATGGGGTTGCAAATAGTTGGACACGATTGAGCAACTGAACTGAACTGAATGCTTTATATACTGTGTCCAAATCCAGGTTCCCTCAACATAGATGCAGAGAAAGAGATTTGTATATAAAAAGTTCATTACAAAGTACTCTTTATGAGAGAATGTAGAAATCCAGGTGGAACAGAGACAAGCAGAACTTTGAAGTAATTACAAATTGAACTGTATTAGCTGGAAAGGTTTTCAGAATTGTTCCATTGGAGCCCAGAGGTACAAGATTTTACAACTTCCTATCAGCCAGACTATGAACAATGGTACACACCCAAGGAGGAATGTTTAAATGACATTACTTTGTTTCACAAAGGGCAAGTTCCAGTGGAAGAAGTATCTTTGAATTCACAACAGTCAACACTCCAGAGATGTAGGAAACACACAGCAGCATCCACTATGATACTAGTTGATGACAATTCGGGGGCTCTGTGGAGTCTCTGGTTCTTATGTCTCAAAGCAGAAAGAATTCAGCAAGAGGTAAAGTGGTGGATAAGAAGTGATTCTTAAACAGGATGCTTGTGAGGCTTACAAGTGGATGGGGGAGAGGGTGCTGTGCCTTGCAAACTTAGTGGGCTACAGTTTTATAATCAAAGGAAAAGTTGGGAGGGGGAGGAGAGCACCTTCTTCCTCATTCTTGAGAGACATCAAACTTTCATCATCAGTTCCTCCTCCATGTTAGACAGGGGAGTCCCTACAAGGTCAAGCCAGGATTGTCAATGGGTTATCACTTCCATGGTCATGTCCCAAGTCAGTTAATTTGAGTCAATTAAAAGAATGAGTCTAAATTAATAAAATAATTCCTTTTAAGGGACAAAGTCTTTCCTGAAAGAAGGTCTGAAGCATGAGAAATTCTGCTTCTGGACTTAAATGATCAAGCTTCTGTGTTTTAAGATTGCCTCTGAAAGGGGCCAAGTGGAAGAAGCTGAGAGTGGCCTCTAGGAACAGAGTAGTTTCCAACTGGCATTGAGCAAGCAAGGAAGAGATCAGAACAGCAAGTATAAGAAAATTAAACCTGCCAACAATCTGAGGGAGTTTGGCATGGATCTTTCTCTAATTAAGCTTCTAGATAAAATCCAGTCAACTGATACTGTGATTTCAGCCTATGAGACCCTAAGCAACATACCCAGTTTTAGTCTCTCAGTGGCTTAACCCACAGAAATTGCAATGAAAATTTTTCATTGTTTTAATTTACTAAATTTCAGGTATTTAGATAGCTAAAATAACTAATACAAGAGACAGGCAGACTCTAACCTTTAAATCCATACTCTTATAATTTGAATATTTCATATTAATTCTATATTATGGATTTATATACATGGCAACATTGATATAAATAAAACTGAAGGAATTATATTAAATTGTAGTCAGTACTTCAGTAAAATAATGTTGCTAATGCTCAAGACAGAAAGTCTTAGTTATTAACTAACTCTGTGATAAGACTATAAATGTCTCACAAGGTGCAAATTTCCATGCAAAATTAATATAGTCATATTACAGAAAATGTAACATACAGTAGAATAATATCTATAGCTTGTGCCCTTTAAAATCCCCTCCAGGTCCCTTCCTTGTAATTTACAAATGTAAATGTAGTATGCTAATTTTGAAATTTTCATTATGTTGGAACAAACTTCTGGAGGAAATTTTACATTGCAAATATAATATAAATGTGATTGAAAAAGTAGATAAAAACTTTTTATTGTTCAGATCAGATCAGATCAGTCGCTCAGTCGTGTCCGACTCTTTGCGACCCCATGAACCGCAGCACGCCAGGCCTCCTTGTCCATCACCAGCTCCCGGAGGTAACTCAGACTCACATCCATCGAGTCAGTGATGCCATCCAGCCATCTCATCCTCTGTCGTCCCCTTCTCCTCCTGCCCTCAATCCCTCCCAGCATCAGAGTCTTCTCCAATGAGTCAACTCTTCGCATGAGGTGGCCAAAATACTGGAGTTTCAGCCTCAGCATCATTCCTTCTAAAGAAATTCCAGGATTGATCTACTTCAGAATGGACTGGTTGGATCTCCTTGCAGTCCAAGGGACTCTCAAGAGTCTTCTCCAACACCACAGTTCAAAAGCATCAATTCTTCGGCGTTCAGCCTTCCTCACAGTCCAGCTCTCACATTCATACATGACCACAGGAAAGACCATAGCCTTGACTAGGCGAACCTTTGTTGGTAAAGTAATGTCTCTGCTTTTGAATATGCTATCTAGGTTGGTCATAACTTTCCTTCCAAGGAGTAAGCGTCGTTTAATTTCATGACTGCAGTGACCATCTGCAGTGATTTTGGAGCCCAGAAAAACAAAGTCTAACACTGTTTCCACTGTTTCCCCATCTATTTCCCATGCAGTGATGGGACCAGATGCCATGATCATCGTTTTCTGAATGTTGAGCTTTAAGCCAACCTTTTGACTCTCCACTTTCACTCTCATCAAGAGGCTTTTAGCCCCTCTTCACTTTCTGCCATAAGAGTGGTGTCATCTGCATATCTGAGGTTATTGGTATTTCTCCCGGCAATCTTGATTCCAACTTGTGTTTCTTCCAGTCCAGCATTTCTCATGATGTACTCTGCATATAAGTTAAATAAACATGGTGACAATATGCAGCCTTGACGTACTCCTTTTCCTATTTGGAACCAGTCTGTTGTTCCATGACCAGTTCTAACTGTTGCTTCCTGGCCTGCATGCAGATTTCTTAAAAGGCAGATCAGGTGGTCTGTTATTCCCATCTCTTTCAGAATTTTCCATAGTTTATTGTGATCCACACAGTCAAAGGCTTTGGCATAGTCAACAAAGCAGAAATAAATGTTTTTCTGGAACTCTCTTGCTTTTTCCATGATCCAGCGGATGTTGGCAATTTTATTGTTAACTCTTTATATTTGGATAATACCTACCACTGTTTTTAATGTCCTTTAGCCCAATCTTCAGTTAAGCTCACATTTACCAGTTTATGCATCCCCAGCATGCCATGCTGTTCTATACTGCTTTGCCTTTCATTACAATTTGCTCTTTGTCTTTTGCCACTAATTTGCTTAGAAGAATACTATTCTTCCTTTATAGACTTCCTCACAAGCCAACTGAATTATTTATCTGTTATTTAACTTCACTTGGTTCTCTGTTTTAACAATTTGCTTTCATGCAGAACAAACAATCTGCCTGAGTAGGACATGTGGATAAGTGATTTATAAAAGGTAGAAGCTCAAAACTGCTTTCTGAATAAAATGGTGAAATTATTTATGTGTTATGAATAATATTCAATAGAAAAAAATTCCCATTTAGTGAAATAATTTACCACTATTAAATTAATATTTTGCTCCCTAAAACAGCATTCTTTAACATATTGGATTTTAAAACATTTCATTTTATTGTAGTTTTATTATCTTAACATTTTTGTTGTATCCAATCTAGAGAGAAGATGAATCCTTCATGGTTTACGTTGCCTCTTTTTAAACAGTTTGTTCTATAAAGACTTCAAGGAAAATTTTTAACTCACTATAATTACTACAATGCCAATTTTAAAATCCTTTGAGAAATATTTTGGCAGTTACTAAGATGTTGAAAACTTCCTGAAATACCCAGATTCACAGAACAATCCACATCATCTAAGACACGGCTCTGTATAAGAACTTGGTACTAGGTATTTGCTGTATAAAATGAGTCTGCCACCATCTCCTCTTAATGATAAAGGGCAAAGCACTCTTTCAGTAATACACTGCTCCTATGAATTCGATGAGTTAGTCATAAGCAAATATCCAAGCATTTTTCCCATCCTCTAAGTGATACTATTAAATAATTCTCAAATGTAGTGGAGGCTAGAAGAATTTCAAGAATAGTGCAATAAGTAAAATACACTCCATAATATCAATAAGAAAAATGAAAACATCTTCAAAATCATTTTTAGAACCCTGCAAATTAATTAATGGCTTGCAAAATATAAAGAATGTTTATTCAAATAAAAAATCTTGCTTTAAAAACAGAAAGCTCTATGATATTTTAATTATCCTAATTCATTTCTCTCTCCCTATATCTGCAGCAAATTTGAAAATCAACCACCTCAATACTATGGTAGTTGCAAAAACTTGTAACAGTGGTCACTGGAAAGAGCAGAATGGGTTATGGCAGGTAAAGCACCCATACAAAGAGAATCATGAGTATTTGCTTGACAGCTTAATGAAAACCTCAGCTCACTGGGACTATCATTTGCCTCGATACAGAACTCAAGCTATGTGGACAACTCTATTACCCAGACATCTCTTAAAAACAGTAAGTGACATTTGTTTAACACACTAGCTGCCCAGATCAGATCAGATCAGTGGCTCAGTCGTGTCCGACTCTTTGCGACCCCATGAATCGCAGCACACTAGGTATCCCTGTCCATCACCAACTCTCGGGGGTCACTGAGACTCACACCCATTGAGTCAGAGATGCCATCCAGCCATCTCATCCTCTGTCGTCCCCTTCTCCTCCTGCCCCCAATCCCTCCTAGCATCCGAGTCTTTTCCAATGAGTCAACTCTTCGCATGAGGTGGCCAAAATAATGGAGTTTCAGCTTTAGCATCATTTCTTCCAAAGAAATCCCAGGGCTGATCTCCTTCAGAATGGACTGGTTGGATCTCCTTGCAGTCCAAGGGACTCTCAAGAGTCTTCTCCAACACCACAGTTCAAAAGCATCAATTCTTCCGCGCTCAGCCTTCTTCACAGTCCAGCTCTCACATCCATACATGACCACAGGAAAGACCATAGCCTTGACTAGGCGAACCTTTGTTGGCAAAGTAATGTCTCTGCTTTTGAATATGCTATCTAGGTTGGTCATAACTTTCCTTCCAAGGAGTAAGCCTATTAATTTCATGGCTGCAGTCACCATCTGCAGTGATTCTGGAGCCCAGAAAAATAAAGTCTGACACTGTTTCCACTGTGTCCCCATCTATTTCCCATGTAGTGATGAGATCAGATGCCACAATCTTCGTTTTCTGAATGTTGAGCTTTAAGCCAACCTTTTCACTCTCCACTTTCACTTTCATCAAGAGGCTTTTGAGTTCCTCTTCACTTTCTGCCATAAGGAAGCTGTCTTCTACATATCTGAGGTTTTTGATGTTTCTCCCAGCAATCTTGATTCCAACTTGTGTTTCTTCCAGTCCAGCATTTCTCATGATGTACTCTGCATATAAGTTAAATAAACAGGGTGACAATATATGCAGCCTTGACGTACTCCTTTTCCTATTTGGAACCAGTCTGTTGTTTCATGTCCAGTTCTAGCTGTTGCTTCCTGACCTTCATACAAATTTCTCAAGAGGCAGATCACGTGGTCTGGTATTCCCATCTCTTTCAGAATTTTCCATAGTTTATTGTGACCCACATAGTCAAAGGCTTTGGCATAGTCAATAAAGCAGAAATAGATATTTTTCTGGAACTCCCTTGCTTTTTCCATGATCCAGAAGATGGCAATTTGATCTCTGGTTCCTCTGCCTTTTCTAAAACCAGCTTGAACATCAGGAAGTTCATGGTTCACATATTGCTGAAGCCTGGCTTGGAGAATTTTGAGCATTACTTTACTAGCGTGTGAGATGAGTGCAATTGTGCGGTAGTTTGAGCATTCTTTGGCATTGCCTTTCTTTGGGATTGGGATAAAAACTGACCTTTTCCAATCTTGTGGCCACTGCTGAGTTTTCCGAATTTGCTGGCATATGGAGTGCAGCACTTTCACATCATCATCTTTCAGGATTTGGAATAGTCTAACTGCTCAAGGTGGTAATAATTAGGAGCAAGAAGAGGATTATCAAAAAACAATAAAGGAATAACATCAGAATTGTATAGTCTAGAGGACTTTAGCGGGGAAGGCAATGGCACCCCACCCCAGTACTTTTGCCTGGAAAATCCCATGGACGGAGGAGCCTGGTAGGCTCCAGTCCGTGGGGTCGCTAAGAGTCGGACACGACTGAGCGACTTCACTTTCACTTTTCACTTTCATGCATTGGAGAAGGAAATGGCAACCCACTCCAGTGTTCTTGCCTCGAGAATCCCAGGGACGGGGGAGCCTGGTGGGCTGCCGTCTATGGGGTCGCACAGAGTCGGACACGACTGAAGCGACTTAGCAGCAGCAGCAGAGGACTTTAGAAAATAAGGAATTATATCCCCATTTGAATGCAGAGTTCCAAAGAATAGCAAGGAGAGATAACAAAGCCCTCCTCAGTGATCAGAGCAAAGAAATAGAGGAAAACAATATAATGGGAAAGACTAGAGATCTCTTGAAAAAATTAGAGATACCAAGGGAATATTTCATACTAAGACAGGCTCAATAAAGGACAGAAATGGTATGGATCTAACAAAAGCAGAAGATATTTAAAAGAGGTATCAAGAATACACAGAAGAACTATACTAAAAAGATCTTTATGACCCAGATAACCATCATGGTGTGATCACTCACCTAGAGTCAACTTCCTGGAGTGTGAAGTCAAGTGGGCCTTAGGAAACATTACTACAATTAAAGCTAGTGGAAGTGATGAAATTCCAGTTGAGCTATTTCAAATCCTAAAAGATAATGCTGTGAAAGTGCTGAAGTCTACATGCCAGCAAATTTGGAAAACTCAGCAGTGGTCACAGGACTCAAAAAGGTCAGTATTCATACCAGTCCTTGCCAGAGTCCAATTCCAGCAGCCAGGAATTCAACCTGAAGAGATGGACAGTGTTGGCAAGTAATGAGACAGTCTCTCATTTTTCTTGGACTGCTTCTTTATTTCACGTTTAAGATTCTCCTTTATACTTTTACAAAAACATTAGGCCAGAGGTTTGACATTTTCAGTTCCCCCTCTCCCAGATTATCTCCATAAATCATTGTTGCTCTTCAAACAGAGTTCCTGCTTCAGTGATTCTCTTGGAATCAGCCTTATCATTTGTTATCTACCTCTTCTGATGTGTCCTACAGTTAACTTGTGATTACATTGTAACTCATGCTACATTCCTCAGTTTACTACTTATCTTCCTAAATCCTATTTGTCCCTAACATCCTGAGCTCAATATCTCTTAAAAAGGCTTCTAGCTATAATGTCTCTAAAAAAAAATATGCTAAATTTAAAACATTCCTTAAATCTTTAACTTCTATTTTAATGATTTCTAAGCCCTAAATTCAGCAAACTCCTTTGCCATAAACATTCTCCTCACAAATAGGCTTCAGATATCAATCCCTCCTGTGACCTCAAGTTACGGCCTATGTGCTTATCCTGGAACATACTTTTGTAAAAGTCCTTGAACAAATGTCAATGATTAACTTTATGAATTATTCTCTGAGCACAGCTTCAGGAGGCTTTGTGCCTTCTCATGCTCCTCTCAAGAACAAGCTGCTGCTGCTGCTAAGTCGCTTCACTCGTGTTGGACTCTGTGCGACCCCATAGACTGCAGCCCACCAGGCTCCCCCGTCCCTGGGATTCTCCAGGCAAGAACACTGGAGTGGGTTGCCATTTCCTTCTCCAATGCATGAAAGTGAAAAGTGAAAGTGAAAGTGAAGTCGTGTCCGACTCTAGCGACCCCATGGACTGCAGCCCACCAGGCTCCTCCATCCATGGGATTTTCCAGGCAAGAGTGCTGCAGTGGGGTGCCATTGCCTTCTCCCTCAAGAACAATAAGCACCTTAATATTCCTTTTCAGTCAACTCAGCCGAGGAGAGGAAAAGACAAATCAGAATTACAAGGCCTAACTCCTTCATCCTGGGGCCATGCCTGCAGAATTAGTAGAGGGATCTGGGGCCATGCCTCCATTTTGTCAGTAATGCCTAATGTGGCTCCCGACAAGTCCTAAAGAAAGGCAAGGCCAAAGAATGTTCAAACTATTGCACAATTGCACTCACCTCTCTCACCAGCAAAAGTAGCAAATTCTACTAGCAAATTCTCCAAGCCAGACTTCAACAGTATGTAAACCATGAATTTTCAGATGTTCAAGCTGGATTTAGAAAACACAGGAACCAGAGATCAAATTGCCAACATCCACTGGATCATCAAAAAAGCAAGAGAATTTCAGGAAACAAAACAAAACATCTACTTCTGTTTTATTGACTACGCCAAAGCCTTTGAATGTGTGGATCACAACAAACTGTGAAAATTCTTCAAGATGGGAATACCATACCACTTTACCTGCCTCCTGAAAAGTCTATACGCAGGTCAAGAAGCAAAAGTTAGAACAGGATATGGAACAACAGACTGGTTTCAGTTTTGGAAAGCAGTACATCAAGGCTGTATATTGTAATCCTGCTAGTTTAACTTATATGCAGAGTACATCATGAGAAATGCTGGGCTGGATGAAGCAAAGCTGGAATCAAAAGACCGCTGGAAGAAATATCAATTAATGGAGGTATGCAGATGACATCACCCTTATGGCAGAAAATGAAGAGGAACTGACGATCCTCTTGATAAAAGTGAAAGATAAGAGTGAAAAAGTTGGCTTAAAACACAACATTCAAAAAACTAAGATCATGGCATCCAGTCCCATCAGTTCTTGGCAAATATAAGGGAAACAATGGAACCAGTGAGAGACTTTATTTTCTTGGGTTCTCCAAAATCGCTGCAGATGATGACTGCAGCCATAAAATTAAAAGACTCTTGCTCCTTGGAAGAAAAGTTATGACCAACCTAGACAGCACATTAAAAGGCAGAGAAACTTTGACAACAAACGTCCGTCTAGTCAAAGCTATGATTTTTCCAGCAGTCATGTATGGATGTGAGAGTTGGACTATAAAGAAAGCTGAGTGCTGAAACATTGATGCTTTTGAACTGTGGTGTTGGAGAAGACTTGAGAGTCCATTGGACTGCAGGGAATCCAACCAGTCCATCCTAAAGGAAATCAGTCCTGAATGTTCACTGGAAGGACAGATGCTGAAGCTGAAATCCTAATACTTTGGACACCTGATGCAAATACCTGACTCTTTGGAAGAAACCGATTCTGGGTAAAATTGAAGGCAGGAGGAGAATGGGACAACAGAGGATGAGATGGTCGGATGGCATCACCAACTTGATGGACGAATTTAAGCAAGCTCTGGGAGTTGGTTATGGACAGGGAAGCCTGGAGTGCTACAGTCCATGGTGTTTCAAATAGCCTGACACTACGGGCTCAAAGGTTAAAGCGTCTGCCTGCAATACGGGAGACCTGGGTTCGATCCCTGGGTCGGGAAGATCCCCTGGAGAAGGAAATGGCAGCCCACTCCAGTATCCTTGCCTAGAGAATCCCATGGGCAGAGGAGCCTGGTGGACTATGGTCCATGGGGTCGCAAAGAGTCGGACACGACTGAGCGACTTCACTTCACTCACTGAGCAACTGAACTGAACTGAAGAGGACTTTAAAAGCTACCACATATTTCCAGGACCCAGAAGAACACATGCTTTTGAAAGGCTATATGAGTGCCCAGGAAAGACCTCAGAATGCCTGAAACTTTAAATTTTTATTCATGTTGAAGCTCAATACAAACAATAAATAAACAAATAAATAAAGGCTGTGGTGTTGGAGAAGACTCTTGAGAGTCCCTTGGAGTGCAAGGAGATCCAATCAGTCCATTCTGAATGAGATCAGCCCTGGGATTTCTTTGGAGGGAATGATGCTGAAGCTGAAACTTCAGTACTTTGGCCACCTCATGCAAAGAATTGACTCATTGGAAAAGACTCTGATGCTGGGAGGGATTAGGGGCAGGAAGAGAAGGGGACAACAGAGGATGAGATGGCTGGATGGCATCACCGACTCTAAGGACGTGAGTCTGAGTGAACTCCGGGCGTTGGTGACGGACAGGGAGGCCTGGCGTGCTGCGATTCATGGGGTCACAAAGAGTCAGACATGACTAAGCAACTGAACTGAACTGAACTGAACTGAAGGCAGAGATGTAAACAGTTTGCTAGAGAAATAAGAATGCATCTCAACACAGGTACACACACATGGACCTTTGGGAATGGATGAGATATTTATTGGCTGTAATAATTTAAACAAATTTTTAAAGTGGGAAATATTGATAAAAGATATGTTTTCCAGGTTTGCCACAAATTTACAAGACATAAAAAGAAACAGTAAATTATGGTTAGTATACATGAGAATAAGTATGCAGTCAATAGAAGATGTCTCAAGAGAAGCCAGACAGGAATTATTAGAGAAATTATTTAAAACAGTTATGATAAATAGATTTAACTAAAATAAATTATGTATAAAGAATGAAATAAAACATGAGAAAGATGTCTTAAAAAACAATAACAATAAAGTAACAAGGTTATAAAATTAAATAAACAGAAATATTGGAGCTGAAAAGTACCAGAACATACATGCATAAATATATAATTTGTATGAAAATAATAGTACAAAGGAGGGGAAGTGGAGTTATATAAGTTTTGTATATTATCTTTTCTAAGTAGGTTTTATTCCAAAATGGAGTAAATTAAGCCATTAATTATAATTCTTAGAAAACTAGCAAAAAAAAACACAAAAAACTAACAATATAAAATAGTGCAAAAAACCTTAATATAATCAAACTATCTATTTAACACAAAAGACACATGTGATGGAGAAAGGAGAACCAAAAAGAATACTAGACATGCAGAAAACAACAAAATGATAGGCATAACCTTTCCTTATGAAGAATTACAATAAGCAAACAGACTAAATATTCCAGTTCAGTTCAGTTCAGTTCAGACACTCAGTCATGTACGACACTTTGCGACCACATTGAGCAGCATGCCAGGCTTCCTTGTCCATCACCAACTCCCAAAACTTACTCAAATTCATGTCCATTGCATAGGTGATGCCATCCATCTCATCCTCTGTCATGCCATTCTCCTTCCATCTTCAATCATTCCCAGCATAAGGGTGTTTTCAAATGAGACAGTTCTTTGCCTCAGGTGGCCAAAGTATTGGAGCTTCAGCTTTAGCCTCAGTCGTTACAATGAACACCTAGGAAAGATCTCCGTTAGGATGGACTGGTTGGATCTCCTTGCAGTCCAAGAAACTCTCAAGAGTCTTCTCCAACACCACAATTCAAAAGCATCAATTCTTTGGCACTCAGCTTTCTTTATAGTCCAACTCTCATATCTATGCATGACTACTGGAAAGAAACCATAGCTTGACTAGATGGACCTTTGTCAGCAAAGTAATGTCTCTGCTTTTTAATGTGCTGTCTAGGTTGGCCATAGTTTTTATTCCAAGTAGTAAGTGTCCTTTAATTTCTTGGCTACAGTCTCCATCTGCTGTGATTTTGGAGTGTCCTCAAATAAAGTCCGTCACTCTTTCCGTTGTTTGTTTTCCCATCTATTTGCCATGAAGTGATGGGACCAGATGCCACGATCTTAGCTTTCTAAATGATGAGTTTTTAAGCCAGCTTTTCACTCTCCTCTTTAACATTCATCAAGAGGTTCTTTAGTTCTTCTTCATTTTCTGCCATAAAGGTGGTATCATCTGGATATCTGAGGTTATTGATATTTCTCCTGGCAATCTTGATTCCAGCTTGTGCTTCATCCAGCCTGGCATCTCACATGAGGTAATCTGCATATAAGTTAAATAGGCAGGGTGACAATATACAGCCATTACATACTCCTTTCCTGATTTGGAAGCAGTATGTTGTTCCATGTGCAGTTTTAACTGATGTTCCCTGACCTTCAGGTTTTTCAGGAGGCAGGTCAGGTGGTCTGGTATTCCGATCTCTTTAAGAATTTTACACAGTTTGTTGTGATCCACACAGTCAAAGGTTTTGGCATAGTCAATAAAGCAGAAGTAAAATTTTCCTGGAACTCTTTGGCTTTTTTGATGATCCAACAGATATTGGCAATTTGATCTCTGGTTCCTCTGCCTTTTCTAAAACCAGCTTGAATATTTGGAAGTTCTCAGTTCATGTACTGTTGAAGCCTGGCTTTGGGAATTTTAAGCATTCCTTTGCTAAAGTGTGAGATGATCATGTGTCATCTCATAATCATAATGTGTGCGATGCAATTATGTGGTAGTTTGAACATTCTTTGGCATTACCTTTCTTTGGGACTGGAATGAACACTGAGCTTTTCCAGTCCTGTGCCCACTGCTGAGTTTTCCAAATTTGCTGCCATTTAGAGTCCAGCACTTTCACAGCATTATCTTTTAGGATTTGAAATAGCTCAACTGGTATTCCATCACCTCCACTAGCTTCATTTGTAGTAATGCTTCCTAAGGCCCACCTTAACTTTGCATTCCAGGATGTCTGGCTGTAAGTGAGTGATCATACCATCGTGGTTGTCTGGGTCCTGAAGATCTTTTTTGTATAGTTTTTCTGTGTATTCTTGCCACCTCTTCTTAATATCTTCTGCTTCTGTTAGGTCCATACAATTTCTGTCCTTTATTGAGCTCATCTATGCATGAAATGTTCCCTTTGTATCTCTAAATTTCTTGAAAAGATCTCTAGTCTTTCCAATTCTATTGTTTTCCCCTATTTTTTTCCACTCATCACTGAGTAAGGCTTTCTTATTTCTCCTTGCTATTCTTTGGAACTCTTAATTCAAATGGATATATCTTTCCATTTCTCCTTTGCCTTTAACTTCTCTGTTTTCCTTTGTTATTTGTAAGGCCTCCACAGACAACCATTTTGCCTTTTTTGCATTTATTTTTCTTGGGCATGTTTTTGATGATAGTCTTTGGCACAATATTACAAACCTCTGTGCATAGTTCTTCAGGCACTCTGTCTATCAGATCTAATCCAAAAAGAATGAAGAGACAAAGCCTAAGCAAAAACACCACCCAGATGTGGATGTGATTGATGATGGAAGTAAAGTCTGATGCTATAAAGAGCAATATTGCATAGGAACCTGAAATATTAGGTCCATGAATTAAGGCAAATTGGAAGAGTTCAACAGGATATGGCACAACACAGTCAGACATGACTGAGTGACTGAACTGAACTGAACAGAATATGGCAGGAGTGAGCATGCACATTTTAGGTATCAGTTCAGATTAGTCACTCAGTCATGTCCGAATCTGTGTGACCCGATGAACCATAGCACACCAGGCCTCCCTGTCCATCACCAACTCCCAGAGTCCACCAAAATTCATAGCCATTGAGTTGGTGATTTTATCCAAACATCTCATCCTCTGTCATCCCCTTCTCCTGTCCTCAATCTTTCCAAGCATCAGGTCATTTTCAAATGAGTCAGTTCTTTGCATCAGATAGCCATGTACTGGAGTTTCAGCTTCAATATCAGACCTTCCAATGAATATTCAGGACTGATCTCCTTTAGGATGAACAGGTTGGATCTCCTTGCAGTCCAAGGGACTCTCAAGAATCTTCTCCAATACCACAGTTCAAAAGAATCAATTCTTCAGCACTCAGCTTTCTTCACAGTCCAACTCTCACATCCATACATGACCACAGGAAAAACCATAGCCTTGACTAGATGAACCTTTGTTGGAAAAGTAATGTCTCTGCTTTTGAATATGCTATCTAGGTTCGTCATAATTTTCCTTCCAAGGAGTAAGTGTCTTTTAATTTCATGGCCACAATCACATTCTGCAGTGATTTTGGAGCCCCCCAAAATAAAGTCTGACACTGTTTCCACTCTTCCCATCTATTTCCCATGAATTGATGGGACCAGATATCATGATCTTCGTTTTCTGAATGTTGAGCTTTAAGTCAATTTTTTCACTCTCCACTTTCACTTTCATTAAGAGGCTTTTTAGTTCCTCTTCACTTTCTGCCATAAGAGTGGTGTCATCTGCATATCTGAGGTTATTGATATTTCTCCCGGAAATCTTGATTCCAGCTCATGCTTCTTCCAGCCCAGCGTTTCTTATGATGTACTCTGCATATAAGTTAAATATGCAGGGTGACAATATACAGCCTTGAAGTATTCCTTTTCCTATTTGGAACCAATCTGTTGTCTCTTGTTAAGTTTTAACTGTTGTTTTCTAATCTGCATATAGGTCTCAAGAGGCAGGTCAGGTGGTCTGGTATTCCCATCTCTTTCAGAGTTTTCCACAGTTTATTGTGATCCACAAAATCAAAGGCTTTGACATATTCAATAAACCAGAAATTGATGTTTTTCTGGAACTCGCTTGTGTTTTCCATGATCCAGCGGATGTTGGCAATTTGGTCTCTGGTTCCTCTGCCTTTTCTAAAACCAGCTTAAACATCTGGAAGTTCATGGTTCACGTCTTGCTGAAGCTTGGCTTGGAGAATTTTGAGCATTATTTTACTAGCGTGTGAGATGAGTGCAATTGCTCCATAGTATGATAATTCTTTGGCATTGCCTTTCTTGGGGATCAAAATGAAAACTGACCTTTTCAAGTCCTGTCGCCATGCTGAGTATTCCAAATTTGCTAGCATATTGAGTGATGCACTTTCATCTTTAAGCATCATCTTTCAGGATTTCAAATAGCTCAACTGGAATTCCATCACCTCCACTAGCTTTGTTCATAGTGACGCTTTCTAAGGCCCACTTGACTTCACATTCCACGATGTCTGGCTCTAGGTGAGTGATCACACCATCGTGATTATCTTGATCATGACGATCTTTTTTGTACAGTTCTTCTGTGTATTCTTGCTACCTCTTCTTACTATCTTCTGCTTCTGTTAGGTCCCTACCATTTCTTTCCTGTATTGAGCCCATCTTTACATGATATTTTCCCTTGATATCTCTAATTTTCTTTTTGAGATCTCTAGTCTTAACCATTCTATTGTTTTCCTTTTTTTTTTTTTTTTTTTTTTTGCATTGATTGCTGATGAAAACTTTCTTATCTCTCTTTGCTATTCTTTGGAACTCTGCATTCAAATGGGAATATCTGTCTTTTTCACCTTTGCTTTTCACTTCTCTTCTTTTCACACCTATTTGCAAGGCCTCCTTAGACAGCCATTTGCTTTTTTGTATTTCTTTTTCTTGATGATGATCTTGATCCCTGTCTCCTGTATAGTGTCAAGAACCTCCTGTGCACAGTTCATCACGCACTCTGTCAATCAGATCTAGTCCCTTAAATCTATTTCTCACTTCCATTGTATAATCATAAGGGATTTGATTTAGGTCATACCTGAATGGTCTAGTGGTTTTCCCTACTTTCTTCATAAATCTGAATTTGGCAATGAAGAGTTCATGATCTGAGCCACACTCAGTTCCCATTCTTGTTTTGCTGACTGTATAGATCTTCTCCATCTTTGGCTGCAAAGAATATAAGCAATCTGATTTCAGTGTTGGCCATCTGGTGATGTTCATTTGTAGAGTCTTCTCTTGTGTTGTTGAAAGAGTGTTTGCTATGACTGGTGCGTTCTCTTGGCAAAACTCTATTAGCCTTTGCCCTGCTTCATTCTGTACTCCAAGGCCAAGTTTGCCTGTTACTCCAGGTGTTTCTTGACTTCCTACTTTTGCATTCCAGTCCCCTATAATGAAAAGGACATCTTTTTTTGGGTGTGTAGGCATACTTAGAAGTAAATCACCTTTATTGTTTTATCTAATGAGGAAATAGTGGAGATCTATAATAAGTTAGTTAACACAGTTTAGGGCCAATGTGTTACACTCTATGAATTTAGTAGAAATAGGAGGCACCTGTGGAAACTATGCCAAAAGCCCCCTGAAAGCAATCAGACTTATCTGATATCAAGAGCTAGCCAATTACCTGATATTCAAACTCTTTTGCCTTACAGTAAAAATGGCATCAAGCAAAATTTCTCAGGGTTTCAGAAATTATGTTCTGGGCATATTATCATGTCATCAGTTCTGAAGTGGAAATTCACACCATGACACCAAATTCAAGTACTAATGAGAAACATAGAATAATTAATTTTTTTAAAAAAATTTAGTCCAAAATGTTTCCAGAGGGGGCACTGCTTAACAGCTATGGAAACATGTGCAAAACATGGATAAATAACAAAATTGAAATAAAGCTATCAAAAGATTAAAATGTCTATGTGTAATCAAAGAATAAAATTCAAAAATAAAGGAGCAGAGCATATTAAATCTATCAAGTCTTTTCAATGTTGTAATGCATGTGAACTTGATCTTCTGGGTATATTCTCCTTGACTTTCAACATTCTATATTCACAGGCACTAAATGTTTTTAATGGTTGTTGACGTTTGAAGGGTCAATGATTAGTATTTCTGTCTCTGGCACTCAAATGTAGAATCAGAAGTGGACAACCACAAATCTCCCAAACAAAATCCTCCATGGTCTGGGAATGAGGGCAGGTTAATGTCCTGTCCAATGGCAAATCCATAAAGAAGTACCCAGAATAAGTGGATAGAACTTACACACTGTTTTTTCAGAACTCATTTGCTTGGCAAATTACTCCTTCTCTCATGTTCAGGAAAGAATAACAGGAGCAGAGAGAGGACAAATTTTACCAGTTCACTTCACTTGATTTCTAGTTTGTATGATCAACTGTGAAATAGGAAAGAATAATGAATTATTGAATACTGCACAAATTGCTTCTTAAAACTTAAATGCATATGCTTCTGGGTTTATAATTTATTTTAAAGTAATTTCCTAAAAATGACAGATTTTAAGGCATCATCACAAAACATGAATCAGCCTAATGATTTTTGTTTCTTTCTCTCCTTTCTTCCTCCCTTGCCCCTATCTTCCTTCCTCACTATATCCATCCATTACTTTTGTTTTTCTCAGAGAAACTCAACAGTATAGTTCAATTATGCCTATCAAAGTGGATGTGTACTCTCATTCCATTAGTACTCTATAGTTAATTTTAAAAACTTAATATCATCTGATTTTTTATGAAAAATATTTTTAAAGTCACATAATCCCTTGTAGGGATGAGGTTACATGAGGATCATTGTAGGCAGAATTTTAAGCCAATATCCAATGACAGAGGATGAGATGGCTGGATAGCATCACTGACTCAATGGACATGAGTTTGAGCAAACTCTGGGAGAGAGTGAAGGACAGGGAAGCCTCGTGTGCTGCAGTCCATGGGGTGGAAAAGAGTTGGAAATTACTTAGGGACTGAACAATAGCAGTATATCTTTATAGTCTTCCCTTCTATAAAACACTCCATGCATGTATGGGCAAGACCTATGTATATGATGGGTTATCACTCCCATGAATTGATATTAATCAGTTGACTTGACTGAGTCTAGAGGGAGATTATGCTGGGAGCACTCAGCCTAATCAGGTGAGCTCTTAAAGAAGGTGAAGTAGCAGCTGGAATCTCCTGACTTAATGACCATGAAGAAATAAACTACCCCATTAAAAGAAGTTTTTGAGGATTTCCAAGATCTTTTACAAAATCAATTTGTCATTTTATGATTCCCTCAAGGGTATGATGGTTCTATGGATAGTTCTTCTAGACTTGTCAGCATTAGTTATAGTCAATCTTTGGAAATTTTAACCAGTATAATAAGATATTTAGTTATATCTCATTGTGACTTAAATCTGCATTCCTCTAATGACTAATGATTCAATAGCCATATGTCTTTTGGGGTAAAGTGTCTGCTCAAATATTTTGCAAATTTTTCAATGCAGAGTTTTGTTTTCTCATTTTAAGTTGAGCATTCTGTATATATCCTGAATATAAGTCTTTATTTGATATGTTCTTTACAAATATATTCTCCCAGTTTGTGACTTGCCTATTTAATCTTTAACAATGTCTTTGCAAGATATGAAGGTTTAATTTCGATGAAATATTAACTTTTCAATTTGCTATTTTATGAATCATGGTTTAGGTATCATATTAAGTAATCTTTGTATAACCTAAGCCTGTATAATTTTTTCTATATATTTTCTTCCAGAAACTTAATAGTTTTAGATTTTACAATTCTAACTTTGATCCATTTTGAGTTAGTTTTTTGAATAAATTGTGACATATGGATTAAAGCTGCCTTATTTGCAACTGCTTTAACATTATTTTTTGAAAGGACAGTTTTGGTTTATTTTTCCTCCATTAACTTGTCTTTGTAGCTTTATGAAATATCAGTTGTCCTTATATGTGGAGATCTACTTCTGGATACATTCTTCCATTAATCAATTGAAGTCAATATTACAATCTCCTTAATGCTTTACCTTTGTAATAAATCTAACAATATGGGGTCAACAAAAGAGTCCGAAATGCAGTACTTGGATGCAATCTCAAAAATGACAGAATGATTTCTGTTCGTTTCCAAGGCAAACCATTCAATGTCACAGTAATCCAAATCTATGCCCCAACCAGTAACGCCGAAGAAGCTGAAGTTGAACGGTTCTATGAAGACCTACAAGACCTTTTAGAACTAACACCCAAAAAAGATGTCCTTTTCATTATAGGGGACTGGAATGCAAAAGTAGGAAGTCAAGAAACACCTGGAGTAACAGGCAAATTTGGCCTTGGAATACGGAATGAAGCAGGGCAAAGACTAATAGAGTTTTGCCAAGAAAATGCACTGGTCATAGCAAATACCCTCTTCCAACAACACAAGAGAAGACTCTATACATGGACATCACCAGATGGTCAACACCGAAATCAGATCGATTATATTCTTTGCAGCCAAAGATGGAGAAGCTCTATCCAATCAGCAAAAACAAGACCAGGAGCTGACTGTGGCTCGGACAATGAACTCCTTATTGCCAAATTCAGACTGAAATTGAAGAAAGTAGGGAAAATCACTAGACCATTCAGGTATGACCTAAATCAAATCCCTTATGATTATACAGTGGAAGTGAGAAATAGATTTAAGGGCCTAGATCTGATAGATAGAGTGCCTGATGAACTATGGAATGAGGTTCGTGACATTGTACAGGAGACAGGGATCAAGACCATCCCCATGGAAAAGAAATGTAAAAAAGCAAAATGGCTGTCTGGGGAGGCCTTACAAATAGCTGTGAAAAGAAGAGAAGCAAAAAGCAAAGGAGAAAAGGAAAGATATAAACATCTAAATGCAGAGTTCCAAAGAATAGCAAGAAGAGAAAGGAAAGCCTTCTTCAGTGATCAATGCAAAGAAATAGAGGAAAACAACAGAATGGGAAAGACTAGGGATCTCTTCAAGAAAATCAGAGATACCAAAGGAACATTTCATGCCAAGATGGGCACGATAAAGGACAGAGATGGTGTGGACCTAACAGAAGCAGAAGATATTAAGAAGAGGTGGCAAGAATACACAGAAGAACTGTACAAAAAAGAGCTTCAAGACCCAGATAATCATGATGGTGTGATCACTGACCTAGAGCCAGACATCTTGGAATGTGAAGTCAAATGGGCCTTAGACAGCATCACTACGAACAAAGCTAGTGGAGGTGATGGAATTCCAGTGGAGCTATTCCAAGTCCTGAATGATGATGCTGTGAAAGTGCGACACTCAATATGCCAGCAAATTTGGAAAACTCAGCAGTGGCCACAAGATTGGAAAAGGTCAGTTTTCATCCCAATCCCAAAGAAAGGCAATGCCAAGGAGTGCTCAAACTACCGAACAATTGCACTCATCTCACACGCTAGTAAAGTAATGCTCAAAATTCTCCAAGCCAGGCTTCAGCAATATGTGAACCGTGAAATTCCTGATGTTCAAGCTGGTTTTAGAAAAGGCAGAAGAACTAGAGATCAAATTGCCAACATCCGCTGGATCATGGAAAAAGCAAGAGAGTTCCAGAAAAACATCTATTTCTGCTTTATTGACTATGCCAAAGCCTTTGACTGTGTGGATCACAATAAACTATGGAAAATTCTGAAAGCGATGGGAATACCAGACCACCTGATCTGCCTCTTGAGAAATCTGTATGCAGGTCAGGAAGCAACAGTTAGAACTGGTCATGGAGCAACAGACTGGTTCCAAATAGGAAAAGGAGTACGTCAAGACTGCATATTGTCACCCTGTTTATTTAACTTATATGCAGAGTACATCATGAGAAATGCTGGACTGGAAGAAACACAAGTTGGAATCAAGATTGCTGGGAGAAATATCAATAACCTCAGATATGCAGATGACACCACTCTTATGGCAGAAAGTGAAGAGGGGCTAAAAAGCCTCTGGATGAAAGTGAAAGTGGAGAGTGAAAAGGTTGGCTTAAAGCTCAACATTCAGAAAACGAAGATCATGGCATCTGGTCCCATCACTGCATGGGAAATAGATGGGGAAACAGTGGAAACAGTGTCAGACTTTGTTTTTCTGGGCTCCAAAATCACTGCAGATGGTGACTGCAGCCATGAAATTAAAAGACGCTTGCTCCTTGGAAGGAAAGTTGTGACCAACCTAGACAGCATATTCAAAAGCAGAGACATTACTTTGCCAACAAAGGTTCGCCTAGTCAAGTCTATGGTCTTTCCTGTGGTCATGTATGGATGTGGGAGCTGGACTGTGAAGAAGGCTGAGCGCCGAAGAATTGATGCTTTTGAACTGTGGTGTTGGAGAAGACTCTTGAGAGTCCCTTGGACTGCAAGAAGATCCAACCAGTCCATTCTGAAGGAGGTCAATCCTGGAATTTCTTTAGAAGGAATGATGCTAAAGCTGAAACTCCAGTATTTTGGCCACCTCATGCGAAGAGTTGACTCATTGGAAAAGACTCTGATGCTGGGAGGGATTGAGGGCAGGAGGAGAAGGGGACGACAGAGGATGAGATGGCTGGATGGCATCACTGACTCGATGGATGCGAGTCTGAGTGACCTCCGGGAGCTGGTGATGGACAGGGAGGCCTGGCGTGCTGTGGTTTATGGGGTCGCGAAGAGTCGGACACGACTGAGCGACTGATCTGATCTGATCTGATCTGCCTTCAATATTATTTATCTTTTTTGAATTTGTTTTGACTATTTAAGTTATGTGCACTTACATACGATTGAAATTTAGCTTGGAAACTACAATTTTAAAAACTTCAGGATTCTATTTAGGACTGTGTTAAATTTGTAGATCAATTTTGAGAAAACTGTCATGACATCTTAATAATATGTAATTCTCCAGCAAATTAACAAGGTATTGCTTCCCATGTAATTCAATTCAGTTCAGTCGCTCAGTCGTGCCTGACTCTTTGCAACCCCATGAGTCACAGCACACCAGGCCTCTCTGTCCATCAGCAACTCCTGGAGTTCACCCAGACTCACGTCCATCGTGTTGGTGACACCATCCAGCCAACCCATCCACTGTCGTCTCCTTCTCTTCCTGCCCCCCCCAATCCCTCCAAGCATCAGGGTCTTCTCCAATGAGTCAAAACTTCCCATGAGGTGGCCAAAATATTGGAGTTTCAACCTCAGCATCATTCCTTCCAAAGAACACCGAGGACTGATCTCCTTTAGAATGGACAAGTTGGATCTCCTTGAAGTCCAGGGGACTCTCAGGAGTCTTCTCCAACACTACAGTTCAAAAGCATCAATTCCTCAGCACTCAGCTTTCTTCACAGTCCACCTCTCACATCCATACATGACCACTGGAAAAACCATAGCCTTGAGTAGACGGATCTTTGTTGGCAAAGTAACATCTCTGCTTTTTAATATACTGTCTAGGTTGGTCATAACTTTCCTTCCAAGATATAAGCATGTTTTAATTTCATGGATGCAGTCACCAAGTGCAGTGATTTCGGAGCCAAAAAAATAAAGTCTGACACTGTTTCTACTGTTTCCCCATCTATTTCCCATGAAGTGATGGGACCAGATGTCATGATCTTCGTTTTCTGAATGTTGAGCCTTAAGCCAACTTTTTCATTCTCCTCTTTCACATTTATTAAGAGGCTTTTGAGTTCCTCTTCACTTTCTGCCATAAGGGTGGTGTCATCTGCATATGTGAGGTTATTGATATTTCTCCCAGAAATCTTGATTCCAGCTCATGCTTCTTCCAGCCCAGCGTTTCTCATGATGTACTCTGCATATAAGTTAAATAAACAGGGTGACAATATATAGCCTTGACATACTCTTTTCCTTATTTGGAACCAGTCTGTTGTTCCATGTCCAGTTCTAACTGTTTCTTCCTGACCTGCATACAGGCTTATCAAGAAGCAGGTCAGGTTGTCTGGTATTCCCATCTCCTGAAGAATTTTCCACTGTTTATTGTGATCCACACAGTCAAAGGCTTTGGCATAGTCAATAAAGCAAAAATAGATGTCTTTTCTGGAACTCTCTTGCTTTTTCCATGATCCAGAAGATGTTGGCAATTTGATCTCTGGTTCCTCTGCCTTTTCTAAAACCAGCTTGAACATCTGGAAGTTCACAGTTCACATATTGCTGAAGCCTGGCTTGGAGAATTTTGAGCATTACTTTAATAGCGTGTGATGTGAGTATAATTGTGTGGTAGTTGGAACATTCTTTGGCATTTTCTTTCTTTGGGATTGGAATGAAAACTGAACTTTTCCAGTCGTGTGGCCACTGCTGAGTTTTCCAAATTTGCTGGCATACTGAGTGCAGCACTTTCACAGGATTAGCTTTCAGGATTTGAAATAGCTCAACTGGAATTTTATCACCTCCACTAGCTTTGTTCATAGTGATGATTTCTAAGGCCCACTTTACTTCACATTCCAAGATGTCTGATTAATTAAGTCCTTTATAATTTTTCTCAGAAATATTTTATAAATTTTGTATATGTCCTTTATACTCTTTAATAGATATCTCTAAATATTTTATTTTCATAATATTTTTAAGAAATTAGTTATTTAAAATTTGATTTTTTTTTAATTGCTAGGAAATAAAATTCATTTTGTGTTTTTACACTCTATAAAGACAATTATTAATTCCAATAACCTTTTGTGTATTCATCTGTGCTAAGATGCTTCAGTTCTGTCCAACTCTTTTTGATCCTACAGACTGTAGCCGGCCAGACTCCTCTGTCCATTGGATTCGCCAAGCAAGAATACTGGGGTGGGTTGCCATGTCCTCTTTCAGGGACCTTCTTCACCCAGGGGATCAAACTTATGTCTCTGCATTTCTTGCATTTGCAGGTGTGTCTTTACCATCAGCACGACCTGGGAAGCCCCTTTGTGTATATATTATAGAATTTTCTGCACATGTAATAATGAGAAAAGAATTTTCCTTTGTTCCAGTTTTAATGTTTATTTTTAAATTTCTTTATTAATTGTACTAGCCAGATCCTTTAATGTAATGGTTAATGCAATTGAATAGAGCAAACATTCTTGTATTTTTCCTCATGTTATGTGAAAACATTGTCTTTCAAGATTAAATATGATATTACCTTCTGGGTTTTCACAGAAGTCCTTGATTAGGCTTTAGTTCCTTTTTATTGTGTTTGCTGAGATTATTTTTTAAATTAGAAGCTGATGTTAGATTTTGTCACACACTTTTCTATTTCTATTTAGATTCTCTATGATTTCTCTTTTAAATTGGTTAATATGGTGAATTACATTTTGAGGTTGAAAGTGGATAGATACAATTTAAACAAATAGTTGATAATTTATCATACACTACAGTTCAGATGTTAGCCTAAACATTTTATATCAATTCTTGCAACACTATTATGAGGTAAGTATTATGATAATGTCCATTTCAAACACAGCAAAATGGAGGCATAGAGACCGGACTAGTTAGTAGTGTAATCACGATCCAATCTGAAGGAGTTTGCATTCACATGGTATAATAGCAATTAATGGGTTAGACAGAGATCATATCTAACAGGAGATGCCAAGTTTTCATAGGAGTTAGAATAGCATATTTCATTTTAGAAACATATTTCAAGATAAACAGTAAAAAGTGTCAACACATATTTTTCATATACATTACAATTCAGCAAGCTGGAATTAAATTCAGTGGTATATAAACTAATAATATACCAAAGATAACTTTTATAAATTTTAAGTAAATTGGTTTAAAATTAGAATATGAGATTCCTTACTTTATATCCTTTGGGAAGACGGATTGGGTTCAAAGTTTTAAGTATGACTGAAGATAGAAGGAAATGAATTGTACCAGTTAGAAATGGAATTTATTCCACTTCTAAAAATAAACAAATATGAGCAGATTAATTACCAGTATTAATATTAAATGAGTAATAAAAAAAGACTCTCAACAAACAAACTCTAGGACCTGATTCATAGATGAATGTTACCAAACATTCAGATAAGAGTTAATACCTACCCTTCTTAAACTATTCAAGAAAATCTGAGAGAAAGGAGTATTGCTGAACTCATTCATGAGGCCAAGACTGTCCTAATACAAAAAACAAATAAAGGTACCACAATAAGCGAACAAAAAACCAAAAATAATTACAGGTCAATATCACTTATAATTTTTCATCCCAATCCCAAAGTTTTAAATAGTTTTATAAAGTTTAATAAAAAGTTTTCATCCCAATCCCAAAGAAAGGCAATGCCAAACAGTGCTCAAACTACCGCACAATTGCACTCATCTCACATGCTAGTAAGGTAATGCTCAAAATTCTCCAAGCCAGGCTTCAGCAATATGTGAACCGTGAACTTCCTGATGTTCAAGCTGGTTTTAGAAAAGGCAGAGGAACCAGAGATCAAATTGCCAACATCCGCTGGATCATGGAAAAAGCAAGAGAGTTCCAGAAAAGACATCTATTTCTGCTTTATTGACTATGCCAAAGCCTTTGACTGTGAGATCACAATAAACTATGGAGGATTCTGAGAGAGATGGGAATACCAGACCACCTGATCTGCCTCTTAAGAAATCTGTATGCAGGTCAGGAAGCAACAGTTAGAACTGGTCATGGAACAACAGACTGGTTCCAAATAGGAAAAGGAGTACGTCAAGGCTGCATATTGTCACCCTGTTTATTTAACTTATATGCAGAGTACATCATGAGAAATGCTGGACTGGAAGAAACAGAAGTTGGAATCAAGATTGCTGGGAGAAATATCAATAACCTCAGATATGCAGATGACACCACTCTTATGGCAGAAAGTGAAGAGGGGCTAAAAGCCTCTTGATGAAAGTGAAAGTGGAGAGTGAAAAGGTTGGCTTAAAGCTCAACATTCAGAAAACGAAGATCATGGCATCTGGTCCCATCACTACATGGGAAATAGATGGAGAAACAGTGGAAACAGTATCAGACTTTATTTTTCTGGGCTCCAAAATCACTGCAGATGGTGACTGTAGCCATGAAATTAAAACACGCTTACTCCTTGGAAGGAGAGTTATGACCAACCTACATGGCATATTCAAATGCAGATACATCACTTTGCCAACAAAGGTTCACCTAGTCAAGGCTATGGTATTTCCTGTGGTCATGTATGGATGTGAGAGCTGGACTGTGAAGAAGGCTGAGCACCAAAGAATTGATGCTTTTGAACTGCGGTGTTGGAGAAGACTCTTGAGAGTCCCTTGGAGTGCAAGAAGATCCAACCAGTCCATTCTGAAGGAGATCAATCCTGGGATCTCTTTGGAAGGGATGATGCTAAAGCTGAAACTCCAGTATTTTGGCCACCTCATGCGAAGAGTTGACTCATTGGAGAAGACTCTGATGCTGGGAGGGATTGAGGGCAGGAGGAGAAGGGGACGACAGAGGATGAGATGGCTGGATGGCATCACTGACTTGATGGGTGTGAGTCTGAGTGACCTCCGGGAGCTGGTGATGGACAAGGAGGCCTGGCGTGCTGCGGTTGATGGGGTCGCAAAGAGTCAGACACGACTGAGCGACTGATCTGATCTGATCTGATCACTTATAAACAGATCAAAAAAAATCCTCAACAAAGTATTAGGAAACTGAATCCAACAATTCATTAAAAACATCATTGTCCTTGATCAAGTAGAATTCATCAGTACCCACAACTCAATGTGATATACCACATGTGATGATGGAGATATAACATCATATGATCATCTCAATTAGATGCAGAAAATGTTTTGCCAAATAACCATTTATGATAATAACTCTCCAGAAATTGGGTATAGAGGGAATATACCTCAAGATAATAATCCCATGCATTATATAATACTCAACAGTAAAAGGCTCAAAGCATTTCATCTAAAATCAGCAACAATACAAGGATATTCACTCTTGTCACTTTTGTTCAAAATAGTATTAGAAATCTTGCCCACAGCAATCAAATTAAAAAAGAAATAAAAAGAGTTTCAACTGGAAAGGAAGAAGCATAAATCTGTCACTGTTCACAGATGACATGTTACTATACACAGAAAATCCTAAAGATCCTACCAGAAACTTACTAGAATTTATCAATGAATTTGATAAAATTTTAGGATACAAAATTAATATAGATAATTATGTTGGATTTCTATGCACTAACAATGAACTCTCAGAAAGATAAATTAAGGAAACAATCCTGTTTACAATTACATCAAATATAACATAATTAATAACTAGGAATAAATCTACCTAAGAAGCTGAAAAACATTTATTCAGAAAACTATAAGACAGTGATGAAAGAAACTGAAAATGACACAGTGTTCCTGAATTGGAAGAATTAATATTGACTATACTACCCAACCCACTCCAGTACTCTTGCTTGGAAAATCCCATGGACAGAGGAGCCTGTTAGGCTGCAATCCATGGGGTGCAGACACCACTGAGCAACTTCACTTTCACTTTTCACTTTCATGCATTGGAGAAGGAAATGGCAACTCACTCCAGTGTTCTTGCCTGGAGAATCCCAGGGACAGGGGAGCCTGGTGGGCTGCCGTCTATAGGGTCGCACAGAGTCGGACACGACTAAAGAGACTTTGCATAGCATACTAACCAAAGAAATCTACAGATTCAGTACAACCTCTAAGAAAATGACATTTTTTACAGAACTGGAAAAAAATAAAATAAAATTTGTCTGGAAAAACCAAAGACCTTAATAGTTAAAATAACCTTCAGAAAGAAAAACACCTGGAAAAATCCTATTTTCTGGCTTCAAACTATATTACAAAGCTATGGCAACCAAATCAATATGGTTCAGGCACAAAAGCAGACACATTGATCAATGGAGATCAGATCAGATCAGATCGGTCGCTCAGTCGTGTCCGGCTCTTTGTGACCCCATGAACTGGAGCACACCAGGTCTCCCTATCCATCACCAGCTCCCCGAGGTCACCCAGACTCACATTCATCGAGTCAGTGATGCCATCCAGCCATCTCATCCTCTGTCGTCCCCTTCTCCTCCTGCCCCCAATTCCTCCCAGCATTAGAGTCTTCTCCAATGAGTCAACTCTTCGCATGAGGTGGCCAAAATACTGGAGTTTCAGCTTTAGCATCATTCCTTCCAAAGAAATCCCAGGGCTGATCTCCTTCAAATAGAAGACCAAAAATAAAAAGACTTATGACACCACCCTTATGGCATAAAGTGAACAGAAAGTAAAAAGCCTCTTGATGAAAGTGAAAAAGGAGAGTGAAAATTTTGGCTTAAACCTCAACTTTCAGAAAACTAAGATCATGGCATCCGGTCCCATCACTTCATGGCAGATAGATGGAGAAACAGTGGAAACAGTGGCTGACTTTATTTTTCTGGGCTCCAAAATCACTGCATACGGTGATTGCAGCCATGAAATTAAAAGACACTTGCTCCTTGGAAGGAAAGTTATGACCAACCTAGACAGCATATTCAAAAGCAGAGACATTACTTTACCAACAAAGGTCCATCTAGTCAAGATTATGTTTTTTCCAGTGGTCATGTATGGATGTGAGAACTGGACTACAAAGAAAGCTGAGCACTGAAGAATTGATGATTTTGATCTGTAGTGTTTGAGAATACTCTTGAGAGTCCCTTGGACTGCAAGGAGATCCAACCAGTCCATTCTGAAGATCAGCCCTGGGATTTCTTTGGAAAGAATGATGCTAAAGCTGAAACTCCAGTATTTTGGCCACCTCATGCGAAGAGTTGACTCATTGGAGAAGACTTTGATACTGGGAGGGATTGGGGGCAAGAGGAGAAGGGGATGACAGAGTATGAGATGGCTGGATGGCATCTCTGGCTCGATGGATGTGAGTCTCAGTGACCTCCGAGAGTTGGTGATGGACAGGGAGGCCTGGCGTGCTGATATTCATGGAGTCACAAAGAGTCGGACACGACTGAGCAACTGATCTGATCTGATCTGATGTTTATATATAAATATGTAAATATATCTATACTATATCATCTGCATCTATCTATCCAGCCTATCTACCTATTATCTCATAATATGTAATTTTATCCATAGTCATATTTTTCTACATGTGAACAATTTTGTATTCATCTATAACAAAATATAATTATACATATAAAATTAATGATGACTGGATTTGGTGTGGATGATACTGCATACCATAAATATTATTAAGCTTGTCCATGAAACTATGGTATATATTTTAAATATTAAAAAAAAGACCTTATACACATCACACTGAGAGTGTGTCAGTAATGTCTATATAATACAAAGTAATTCAATGTATACAGAATATTTCTTCAACCATATAATGTGATTATCAGAATACCAGGACAGCTAGGAATTGTTTGTGTATATATATATATATATATATATAGCCAATATTTGCTACTCTGACCTAAAAAGAAAGACATATTTTCATCTCATTCCCAAATAGACAATCCTTCTTATATTTGATACCTTTTTATTTTCTTAACTCTTAGTTAAGAATTTTAAATTTCTCTGTAAGATCAAGGCCTTCTTTTTTGCTAAGTATTCTATATTTTTTTTCAAGATCTCATTATTGAAATTAGTGCTTTTGTCTGATATATTATCATTTTCTGTATCTATGTCTATACTAAATCATTTTTATACAAATAGGATCTAAAATTTCATCTTAAATGTATTTATTTTATTCAAATTGAATCCATATACCTTTCAGTTATAAATTCATTATTCATCTCATCTTCATATCAAAATTTTTCAAAAAGATTATCTATAGTAAGTTCACCTGAATCCTCACCTCCCTGTGATTTCTAAGCAACTGGAAGTTGGTTTTAGTACCAACAGAACATTGTTAACGGTTTTTGGTAGTCATTAAAGGCCAGGTGGTGCTAGTGGTAAAGATCCTGTTTGCTACTATAGGAGATGCAAGGGAGAAGGGTTTGATACCTGGGTCAGGAAGATCCCTTGAAGAAGGGCATGGCAGCCCATTTCAGTATTCTTGCCTGGAGAATCCCATGGACAAAGGAACCTGGAGAGCTACAGTCCATAGGGTTGCAAAGAGTTGGACACTACTGAAGCGACTGAGAAAAGGCCTCCATATTAATACATCTGGCTGAATTAAGCCTACACATAATTTATTTGAACCATACTTTGCCATCCCATATTTTAAGTCTGGTTTTGATAATGACATTTAAAAACTAAGACACCACAAATGCATTGTTGTTCTCTCCAAAATCTGCAGAATACTTCAGAGCTGCCCTGCTTGACCTTACTATCCCTCATATTCCTACTATTTCCACAGAGACTTCAAAGACTGTCCAATTCAGGGTGGGTGCCTTCCATGCACCAGGTGAAAAACAGGAAGGACTTTCAGGTGAACCCCATGTTGAGCTCCATAATCACTCATTTTCCCAAAATAAACAAAAGGTGATGGTTTTGGTTGACTGCTGCTGCTGCTGTTGCTAAGTTGCTTCAGCGTGTCCAACTCTGTGCGACCCCATAGACGGAAGCTCACCAGGCTCCCCTGTCCCTGGGATTCTCCAGGCAAGAACACTGGAGTGGGTTGCCATTTCCTTCTCCAATGGTTTTGGTTGAAACTAGCACCAAATTCATTCTGGTTCATGGTAACCCTCAGAAGTTTTCTGGTCCCCCTCAGTACTCAGTCACTGCCATAGAGTTTTGGGGAGTTATTTAGTTAAGTAAGATGTGCATTATCTCAGAAGTTGTGATTAACAAAGTGAAAGGCTATCCAAACCCTAATAATGTGAATGAGATACCAAGCTTGGTAGGGATTTAGGGTTTTTGGAAGACTTTTATTCTCCACCTGGCATAGCACCAACATCCGTTGTACTGCCTTGTGAAATATGGGACTGGAAATCAGAAAAGCAAGTTGTCTTTAAGAAGTCAAAAACAGAGCATCAAGTTTGAGCTCCCTGGGGAGGAAGGGATAGGGTGAGAGGTGGGAGAGAGGTTCAAGAGAGAGGGGACATATGTATACCTATTATTGATTCATGTTGATGTATGTTGGCAGAAACCAACATAATATTATAAATCAATTATTCTCCAATTAAAATAAGTAAATTAATAATCAAAAAGTCAAAATACTACTGAATCAGATTAAAGCCCTAGGCATCTCCCAAAAAGGTCTATCATTTGATGTAGATGTATCTGTGATCCTGGAAGCTATAAGTTGGTCACTGTGGCAGGGACAACATAAGAAAGTACTCTTAGGATTTTTGGTTCCAATTCTGGAAGTGGGCAGAAACCTGATAATTACGCCTTAGAGAAATAGCTCCTAGCTATGCATATAGTATTCCTTCAGAAAGAGCATTTCACAAAGCAAGACCATGTAATGATAAGAATTTCCTTTCCAATCAAGTGGTGGATTGAGGATATATTCCATGGACCTAACTCTACTATATCTCAAACTCCCATTTTGACTAAAGGGCACCCTATTTTCCATACATTGTCACCAGAATTGCAGGTGTTACTAGGCCCTGTAAAATATGTAGAGCCAACAAATACCCCTGTCTCTATCCTGTGGTAGTCCCTGTGATGTGTAGAAAGGGACTGGGGGAAATTCCTGCTGCTGCCTGGTATACTTGTGTATCTAGTCTGGCATTCCATTCACATGGACTGAAGTCACTATTCAGCTTAACAGTAACAACATCTGCACTAGAAACAGGGATAAACTTCAGCAGCTGTGGGGTTCACCTCAGAGTGGTTAGGCTGGCTGGTGATCACTCATAAATCCAGGCTATAATAGCTCTCTTTGCACTGACAGTTGGGCTCTTCTGAAGGGATTAATCCTATGGCTTGGACAATGGGAAGCCAGAGGTTGCATGATTATGAATAAGTTCTTGCAGAGTCAAGATACATGGAGAGACATTTGAGTTTGCTTGCAAGAGCCTGAGGCAGTCCTAATTGTCTTCCATATACTGTCTCATAAGGAGGTGACATTTCTTGCTAATCATGAAGCTGATGTCTTAGCTCAGATAACAAGCCCTAGCAAGACACCCTTCAGTAGATACAAGCAGAATGGATCCATAAAAAGTGAGGCCACCATACTATTCAAGTGGGATGGTATATTGCTGAGGATACCAGATTGCCCTTGAAACACAACTTGTTTAATGCAGTGACTACATGCTTTCTGTATTTTAAACCATGCCCAAGGCAATATTTAAAGGACTTTGAGGTCATCCAGTGAAGTTCCCAACAAGTCAGAGACTGGCAAATTGATTGTATTGGCCTCTGAGTGAGGGTTCCAAATATGATCTGATTTGTATGGATATTGTATCTGGCCTAACCCAAGCATCCCCAGTTGCCTTGGAAACCAAGCTCCCACTATTTGGGGATTAGAGAAGCTGAGTAGCATGTATGAATACCTTATCAAATAGCCGTGATTAGGGGTCATATTTCAAAGGTCATGATGTGCAAGACTGTGCTGAAGAACATGACAATGAATGAAGGTTCCATCTTCCCTGTAAACCTGCAAGCTGCAGGATAGGTGGTCTCTAGAATATTAAAGCAGTATACTACATTACTAGACTGGTCACACCACCATGGCTGGGTGGACTAATTTACTATCCCAAGTTTTAATCTATTTAAATGATCAGCAAGTTGGGCTTGTTGCTCCATGTGCCATACTCTGACACCTGCTGAGACACTCAACACCATAAAGGCATGGAAGTCACAGGAAACAATTGATGCCCTGACTCTCAGTATGGATCAATGTGCTATACTGCTGAGAACACCAAATCCCATCATACCTGAGAAAGGCTTTGACTGCTGGAATTTCTTATGGTACATTCCACTGGGATGAGTGAGTGACTACAATCCTAGATGACAGGAAACCACTTATAATCTTCACTGGGATCTTGTTGTCCTGCTGCAAGCTGATCCTGTTGAAAAGCACTATAACTGAAATGGAACACTAAAAGTGGGGAGAAGGTACGGGTCCTGGTCTGGTATATCCTTCTGCCAGTTCAAGTCCTCATGCCTGACAGTGCTGCCTCGGGGCCAACATATACAACATGCATAACTAGGTCAAATTCCTAAAGATACAGCTACGTTAATATCTAAGTATCAGGGCATAAGTGTCTTTCTTTTAGAAGGGGAAGAACTTACACAACTTCCTACTACCTATCTGTCTTTTTGATCTTATACTTCCACTGCTTCTGTGGTGACCAGTTATTAGCTGGGCATCTGATGAAAATACCTCTCTACAGTGGGCCCACTTGTATGATCAGCAAATGAATCAATCCACTGGCTAGGTACAATGGGCAGCTGCGCATCCCTAGCTTGTCAGAACTGCCACTCCAGGGACAGGATTAGAAGGCCCTGAAGCAGTACATTAAGAAAGAACATCAGATCAGATCAGTCGCTCAGTCGTGTCCGACTCTTTGCGACCCCATGAAACGCAGCACGCCAGGCCTCCCTGTCCATCACCAGCTCCCGGAGGTCACCCAGACTCGCATCCTTCGAGTCAGTGATGCCATCCAGCCATCTCATCCTCTGTCGTCCCCTTCTCCTCCTGCCCTCAATCCCTCCCAGCATCAGAGTCTTCTCCAATGAGTCAACTCTTCGCATGAGGTGGCCAAAATACTGGAGTTTCAGCTTTAGCATCATTCCTTCCAAAGAAATTCCAGGATTGATCTCCTTCAGAATGGACTGGTTGGATCTTCTTGCAGTCCAAGGGACTCTCAAGAAAGAACATCCAATTAAAATAAATAAATTTATATTTAAAAATAATAATAAAAAAAGAACATCTATGGCTTGTCCTCTTAATTCAATTACTAATACTGATTCAGAAATTTGGCCTGTGGCAAACACAGTCAATAACACTGGGTATGTTATTCTTTACTGTCACTCAAACTACACTGGCAGCCCATCAAACTGCTAATCCAAAAAAACCTAACAATACCAGCAGAACCACCTGTGAATAGCCACCAAACCTATACACAGGTTAGGGCTAAGTTCATGTGCCTTATCTTTGGTTATAAACATTTGAAAGCTCATGCATCCTAATGGTGGGAACAAAAAATGACTCTAAACAGAATCCACCTAATTATATCAAAGTTACGAGAGAATATGATGGAAACTGTGCAGTCATTCTGTCATATTAAAGGGAAGTAACTGGTTTGACACTGTCTGGTTGTGCTGCCCAGGTATTTATTTGGAATCCCAGTGATTGTATGGCACAAAATTTTGGCCTTGGTTTCTAGGTGTTTAGGCTTCTTCACTTAGGGTCTTCCCTAAGTGTACAGGAGAATCCCTCCTCCATGGTAACAATTGCCAATTTTACTCTCTTTAGTGTCAGACTGGCACATTTTGTTTTCTCTGGAACAATCATTTGACCACTATCTTTGCTTCTTTCATTGGCCTGGAGGACTTTACCGAACACATAGAAGCCCTTACTGTATTTACTCAACAAGCCTTACATGAAAACCAACAAAATCTATCCTTCAGATCAGATCAGTCACTCAGTCGTGTCCAACTCTTTGCAACCCCATGAACTGCAGCACGCCAGGCCTCCCTGTCCATCACCAACTCCTGGAGGTCACTCAGACTCACATCCATCGAGTCAGTGATGCCATCCAGCCAGCTCATTCTCTGTCGTCCCCTTCTCCTCCTGCCCTCAATCCCTTCCAGCATCAGAGTCCTCTCCAATGAGTCAACTCTTTGCATGAGGTGGCCAAAATACTGGAGTTTCAGCTTTAGCATCATTTTTCCAAAGGAATTCCAGGGCTGATCTCCTTCAGAATGGACTGGTTGGATCTCCTTGCACTCCAAGGGACTCTCAAGAGTCTTCTCCAACACCACAGTTCAAAAGCATCAATTCTTCGGCGCTCAGCCTTCTTCACAGTCCAGCTCTCACATCCATACATGACCGCAGGAAAGACCATAGCCTTGACTAGGCGAACCTTTGTTGGCAAAGTAATGTCTCTGCTTTTGAATATGCTATCTAGGTTGGTCATAACTTTCCTCCCAAGGAGTAAGCGACTTTTAATTTCATGGCTGTAGTCACCATCTGGAGTGATTTTGGAGCCCAGAAAAATAAAGTCTGACACTGTTTTCACTGTTTCCCCATCTATTTCCTATGTAGTGATGGGACCAGATGCCATGATCTTCGTTTTCTGAATGTTGAGCTTTAAGCCAACCTTTTCACTCTCCACTTTCATTTTCATCAAGAGGCTTTTGAGTTCCTCTTCACTTTCTGCCATAAGGGTGATATCATCTGCATATATGAGGTTATTGATATTTCTCCCAGCAATCTTGATTCCAGCTGATGCTTCTTCCTGCCCAGCATTTCTCATGATATACTCTGCATATAAGTTAAATAAACAGGGTGACAATATACAGCCTTGATGTACTCCTTTTCCTATTTGGAACCAGTCTCTTGTTCTATGACCAGTTCTAACTGTTGCTTCCTGACCTGCATACAAATTTCTCAAGAGGCAGATCAGGTGGTCTGGTATTCCCATCTCTTTCAGAATTGTCCACAGTTTATTGTGATCTACACAGTCAGAGTCTTTGGCATGGACAAGAAAGCAGAAATAGATGTTTTTCTGGAACTCTCTTGCTTTTTCCATGATCCAGCGGATGTTGGCAATTTGATCTCTGGTTCCTCTGCCTTTTCTAAAACCAGCTTGAATATCAGGAAGTTCACGGTTCACTTATTGCTGAAGCCTGGCTTGGAGAATTTTGAGCATTACTTTACTAGCGTGTGAGATGAGTGCAATTGTACGGTAGTTGGAGCATTCTTTGGCATTGCCTTTCTTTGGGATTGGGATGAAAACTGACCTTTCCAATCTTGTGGCCACTGCTGAGTTTTCCAAATTTGCTGGCATATTGAGTGCAGCACTTTCACAGCATCATCTTTCAGGATTTGGAATAGCTCCACTGGAATTCCATCACCTCCACTAATTTTGTTATCCTTACTGAACACTAAAATGTATCTAAGGAGAAAAGCTGTCCTCTAAAATAGGACGCCTTTGGACATTACCCTTCTTTGCAAGGAGGCACTCATACAATTATTCAGAGTGTTGTGTCTTCATACCTGATGAATCTACTAATGTCATTGCCTTTATTAAATCACATGAGGACACAAGTGAAGCCCTGAGTGATCTGATCCCTAGCCTAGGATAGTTAACAAATGATTAACTTATTTTGTGACTCATTATCCTATTTCGCCTTTTCTCCTGTACCTGCCTATACTTTGTTGCTTATGCTACCAAACATACTGTGCTAGTGAAACCCTTGCTGAGGACCCAAGGCCTATTCCTGAAGAGGGAGCATGCAAGAGCTAGTCCTGAGGGGTGAGTGTTGGAGGAGGTCATCAGCAGGACCTGACCAAAAGTTTACCTGAGAGCTAAACAAGGCAGAGAGTGGAACAAAAGCTCACCACCCCTTACCTTGTCCTCCACATGTGCATTCTACTTGTCTCCCCGACGCTAGAAGCTGCTTTAAGGACAAAACCTTGAGATAGTAAAGTGTTATTGACACATCTGGGCAGAACGCATGAATGAACTCAGTTAACTCCTCCATGGAACTTTCAAGATTCTGGCGGACTGGTATAGAGAACTACGTCTGTTGCCACCATCCAAAAGAAGCCTTTTATTTAAGTTCCTTGCTTATTAAAATTTCCACCTACAAGTTTGGAGTGGTTCACCTCTATTTTCCATCTCTCTCTGTCCTCCATGTTCAGGTACCAGTGTTAGATTTCACCTGGAAGCTCCTGACGTTGTGAACCAGGCCACAGTTCTGGGCAGATCAGTTTGCAGTGTACACAGTGAGGTGGTGACCTTTGCTGTGTCCACTCGAGGGTCTGCCTGACGTGTCTCTTGGGGATGACCTGTTATCAAGGTCTGCAGTTAGACAGGGATCACTGTTAGGGTATGCAGAGTCCACAGTGGGGCAGAGGCCACTGCTGGTGCCCTGTAGTTGGTCCTGGCTGTACAGCAGGAATAGCCTGCTGTCTTGCATTCTGGACAGGCCACTGGTGGGTCACCCCACCACTGTCAGGGGCAGCAGGACCCATCCTTTCAGCAAGACCATGAGGAGGGCTGCGTGACAGGGTGGAGCTTCTCTGGGCTGGCCGTGGCCAGTGGACAGGGCTCTGTGGCACAGTGGCTAATGGCCGGACCCTGAAGTTGGTCAGGCGCTAGAAGGCCTTCGTGATGGAGGCTCTCACCTAACACGCTCCAGGGCTGGGCGGAACTGCTGGCGAGGTTCCACGAGTGGGATAAGACTTCTGACAGTCTACATGTAAAGTTGGCACCGGTAAGTGCGGTCCCTGACCACAGGGCACAGGCATGTCTGGGGGAAGGGATAGTGAGAGGCTCTGGATAGGCTCCGAGCTTGCCTTGGGTTGCTGGGGGAGCCCTATGCCCTAGAGGTTGGGATCAGCTCATCTGCATGTGGCTAGTCCGAAAAGTTCTGTAGTGGAGAGAGGCTCCAGGTGGGTTGGGTGTGACTCCTATGGGAGGTGAAGGTTGAGGAGCCATCGCTGGAATTTGCATGGATTGGCCGTTGAAGACTCCGTCCTTATTGTTGCTGCTGCTGCTGCTGCTGCTACTGCTAAGTCGCTTCAGTCATGTCCAACTCTGTGTGACCCCACAGAGGGCAGCCCATCAGGCTCCCGCATCCCTGGGATTCTCCAGGCAAGAACACTGGAGTGGGTTGCCGTTTCCTTCTCCAATGCATGAAAGTGAAAAGTGAATGTGAAGTCACTCAGTCGTGTGCAGCTCTTAGCGACCCCATGGACTGCAGCCTACCAGGCTTCTCCATCCATGGAATTTTCCAGGCAAGAGTACTGGAGTGGGATGCCATTGCCTTCTCCGCTCCTTATTGCTAGCTGTCCCCAAGTCGGCAGTCCATAATAGTTTCCCATGTTCTGTCTGTGTGAGTTGACACAAGTGGGCCGTTTTGGCAGCAAGTATCTGAGGAGGTTGTTGGATATCTACCTCGGTCTCTTATTTGTCTCATGTGAGAAATCTGACCCCTGCCTTATCTTGCCGGTCTGAGCCCTGCGCTGTGGCAGCTTGGGAGAGCAGTGATGACGGTAAAACTCAAGTGTTCTTAAGCTTTGACTGCACTTTTGTTTTTTTTTTTCCTCGCTCAGATTTTTGTTTATGGTTTGGTTTCTGCTCCGTGGTGAACTGTAAACTTTTCCACGAATTGTTTTAGAATTCTCACAAATGTATTTTTTGTGGATAGTTGCTTAATTGGTGTTTCCATGAGGAGGACTACAGCAGGGGACCTCTTATTCCGCCATATGGCTGAAGTTACCTCAGTTGCCATTTATCTTTGTGAATGCACCTTTGATTTTTTTAATAGTATGTTTAGGGGGAGAAGTTATATGTTTCTGGACCCTAGTTCATTTTATGTTCATGTAGACCTGGATTTCTCAAATTAAGTGCTATTACCCTATGGATCTCTGAGAAGGCGATGGCACCCCACTCCATTACTCTTGCCTGGAAAATCCCATGGACGGAGGAGCCTGGTAGGCTGCAGTCCATGGGGTCGCTAAGAGTCAGACATGACTGAGAGACTTCATTTTCACTTTTCACTTTCTTGCACTGGAGAAGGAAATGGCAACCCACTCCAGTGTTCTTGCCTGGAGAATCCGAGGGATGGGGGAGCCTGGGATGCTGCCGTCTATGGGGTAGCACAGAGTCGGAAACGACTGAAGCGACTTAGCAGCAGCAGCACCCTAGCACCCTATGGGGCTAGAATACTCTTTGTTGTGAGCAGGTTCCCTATGTATCGTTCTTGTTTGGGACCCTCGTGATTCCAGTAGCAACACCCTCCCCAAGTGTGACAGTTGTAAAGAAGAAATTCAACAATATGTATTCACAATAATAAAATACTAAATTTATAAAAAATAATAATAATAGAGATTCAAAGGTTTTTTTTTTTTTTGGTAAGGTTATGCTTTTTTTTAAAAAAATTAATTAATTTATTTATTTTTTTATTTTGCTTAACTTTACAATATTGTATTACTTTTACAATACATCAAGATGGATCCGCCGCCAGTATACACGTGTTCCCCATCCTGAACCCTCCTCCCTCTCCCCTCCCCACACCATCCCTCCAGGTCGTCCCAGTGCTCCAGCCCCAGGCATTTGTTATCGGGCATCGTACCTGGACTGACGACTTGTTTAAGATATGATATTATACATATTTCAATGCTATTCTCCCCAATAATCCCACCCTCTCCCGGTCCCAGAGTCCAAAAGTCTGTTCTATACATCACTGTCTCTTTTGCTGTCTCGTAAATAGGGTTATTTTTACCATCTTTCTAAATTCCATATATATGCGTTAGTATACTGTATTTGTGTTTTTGTTTCTGGCTTACTTCACTCTGTATAATAGGCTCCAGTTCCATCCACCTCCTTAGAACTGATTCAAATGTATTCTAAAAAGGTTATGCTTTTAAATGTAGTTTACAATGTATTTGTCAGGGAATTGGAATACTTGAATAGCAGAATACTAATCTAATGGTGCTACTTTAAAGGAGTATATGTAATCATATTTATCCTGAGAAAAACTTGCCTTAGTTTTTTAAGAAGTTCTGGTATTTGTTTTTATAAATAAAATACACAAGGAACAATCACTGAAAATCTAAACTCCAATATGTTGTTGTTCAGTTGCCCAGTGATATCCAACTCTTTGGGGCCCCCTGAAGTGCTGCACACCAGGCCTCTTTCTCCAGTATATTCTTCCTCAATAGCCAAGTGATAATTTTACAGTGTATATTAGGTTATACAGCAGCACATCACCAAACACTCCCCTACGCTAAGCCAATTACCTACTTTATATGTTCAGATCAGATCAGATCAGATCAGTCGCTCAGTCGTGTCCGACTCTTTGCGACCCCATGAACCGCAGCACGCCAGGCCTCCCTGTCCATCACCAGCTCCCGGAGGTCACTCAGACTCGCATCCATCGAGTCAGTGATGCCATCCAGCCATCTCATCCTCTGTCGTCCCCTTCTCCTCCTGCCCTCAATCCCTCCCAGCATCAGAGTCTTCTCCAATGAGTCAACACTTCGCATCAGGTGGCCAAAATACTGGAGTTTCAGCTTTAGCATCATTCCTTCCAAAGAAATTCCAGGATTGATCTCCTTCAGAATGGACTGGTTGGATCTTCTTGCAGTCCAAGGGACTCTCAAGAGTCTTCTCCAACACCACAGTTCAAAAGCATCAATTCTTCGGCGCTCAGCCTTCTTCACAGTCCAGCTCTCACATCCATACATGACCACATGAAAGACCATAGACTTGACTAGGCGAACCTTTGTTGGCAAAGTAATGTCTCTGCTTTTGAATATGCTATCTAGGTTGGTCATAACTTTCCTTGCCGGGAGAAATATCAATAACCTCAAATATGCAGATGACACCACTCTTATGGCAGAAAGTGAAGAGGGGCTAAAAAGCCTCTTGATGAAAGTGAAAGTGGAGAGTGAAAAGGTTGGCTTAAAGCTCAACATTCAGAAAACGAAGATCATGGCATCTGGTCCCATCACTGCATGGGAAATAGATGGGGAAACAGTGGAAACAGTGTCAGACTTTATATGTTCAGTGGTTTTCAATTCAGAATAAAATCTGTGCTCCCAACAGAGTTCTACTTAGTCTGGGACTGCCAACCAAACCAGCTAGAGACCACTTGTTGTATAATAGCCAGTGTCACCCTCGCCTTTTTCTTATTCAGAAAGTAATCCAAGACCTTTCCAGGCTTAGGGCTATTAAGCTATATAATCCTGATAAACTTAATTTCTGTGGCACTGAATAATCCTGGAGGCTTCACTTTAAATATCAAATGAAGTATCCATACACAATAATCAATTAAAATGAGACCATTAGTAAGATAAATCTAAAAGCTTTCTTGGTAACTTTGAGCAACGTTGAAGAACTATGGAAACACCTTAGCTTACTTTTGATTGAAATAGGGGGAGAATGCATAAAATTGAGTGAAGTTAAATTTTCTTATCTCTGCAAATGGAAATGAGAATGTCCATGAATACAAAATTAAGTAAAATACAAATCCATTGTTATTTGGAGTAGAGATGTATTTCTGTGACAACTTTACACTTGAAATATTATTTCTTTCAGGGGCATTTATTAGCCATTTTTCCTGAGTAAATATTAATACTGTTGGAATAAAACAAAAAAAAAAAATCTACAGAACAACCTGAAATGTTCTGTCCTTTGAAATATATTTAGATCATCCACTGGTTTCAAGTATAATTGGGATTGGGCTCTATGTTTACTGTATTTATTAGCATAACTAAGGTACCATTCTTTAATTTGTGATATTTACATGAGTTTGTCTAATTTTAGAACCAAAATTCTGATTCTTTATGAAATAAAATCCTTAAAATTAAGAAATTGTATGTGTAAAATTAATTGGAAGTTCTTTATGTTTTATTTTTATACCAGACATTAAAAACAAGAAGAGCATAAGACTATGATTGTTAAAAGCAGTGACTTATAAATTGTTTCTATATTTAACTTGAATATGCCCTGAGACTACAAAGAAATTAAAATACATTTTTTTGAACTATTCTGATATTAAACCCTTATTTCTTCCTTGCCACAGAATTGAGAAGTTTTTGTTAGTCTGGCTAATAAATTGTATTTATTTTGGTCAAGGATGTTCTTTGTAGTTTTTAATTATCATTGTTTTAATTTTTCTGTATTCTTTCATGTGTCTTACAGAACTTCTTTTTACTCTTTACCTGTTCAGTATTTCTGAGTTTAATATATCTAAAGATATTTGCATATGCAAAATATATTCCTTTCTTTGATATTTGTGTGCCTTAGAAATATGATGCTTCCCTGCTGGCTCAGATAGAAAAGAATCTGCCCGCAATATAGGAGAAAACCTGGGTTTTATCTCTGGGTTGGGAAGTTGCCCTGGAGAAGAGAATGGCTAGCCACTGCAGTTTTCTCAACTGGAGAATCCCATTGACAGGTACAGTCTATGGGGCGGCAGAGAGTGGGACATGACTGGGAGACTAACACTTTCACTTTTATACCATTTGTCCTTTTAACTATACAAGTTTAGGACACCATTCCTGCCTTTTGAGATTTTTATTTTGCCTCTTTGTCTAACTTATAAATGGTTTGACTTAAGTAGTTCAATCATTCATCATTACTTTAATATTTATCAAGTGTTAAGCATTTGTCAATACAGGGTTCTAGGTATTGGGACAACAGAGTAAAATTTTTTGCTCTTATGGAGCTTTCTGGAGAAGGATTGATTTTGTTTGAATATACTTTGGAGCTCTTCTTAAAACTTCTATCTCAGGTGTTAAATGTGTTTTCTTATCCATAAGTTCTAGACCCTGGCTTTGTCTGTTTCTTGATATTAAATTTAAGAATAATCACTATTGCTTCCATAAGTCTTGTCAGCATATTAGATGCCTATTATATTGCTATTTTTTAAATAGTTTATTTTCCCAGTTTTTTTCTGCATCTGTTTTTATTATTCAGTATATTATTTTCATATTCTTAATTTTCTGATATATTCCACAAAAGAATCAGTTATTATAAATCCTTTTGGAATAAACAACTTTTTTGTAAGAGTTTGGACTGAATTTTTATTCCTTCAGAGCCAGAAACAACAAACATTTATTAGCAAATGTAGGAATGACAAGAATCATTGCTAATATTTAAAGATATTAAATTAGAACACTCATGTTAGATATAGAAATAAATGCAAGCATAAAATTTATACTTAAATAAAATATTTAATATTAAAATTTTTAAAGAACAAAGTTTTTATTAGTATATTTATTTCATTATTGTATTCTATATGTTTTATATATAATAGCATACCGTATATCATGATTTTATGTAATTAACAACAAGATACCTGGGGTAAATAATTAGTCTAATGGCATTTAACATAAATTATGCCGTAAATATTGAGTTAAAATAATATGATTTTCTGTTTTACTTCTGAGTATTTTACTTCTTAAGAATTTTAATATAAGAGAACATTTTTGCAGATATTGTAACAAAACATTTCATGTGGGAATTTAGTTTCCTAATCAATGTATAATTTAAATTCAGTTTATTGACTATATGATGGTATATGCAAAGTTTTTACATTTTTTTACTTTCCATATAGTTGAAACATAAATAGAAAATATTGATCTTTTTTTCTAATGAAATAATATTATATAAGGTCTAATGATAGATCAATTCCTTGGAGTTAGGGAAAAAGGCAGGGCGATTGACTTTATATAGTAGTAGCCTCAGAGTTAGGTTTGGTCTAATTATATTCAGTATTAACACTTAAAAAAACATTGGTATTTAAATGAAAGTATGCTACATTACAAGTTGGAATCAAGATTGCCGGGAGAAATATCAATAACCTCAGATATGCAGATGACACGACTCTTATGGCAGAAAGTGAAGAGGGGCTAAAAAGCCTCTTGATGAAGGTGAAAGTGGAGAGTGAAAGGGTTGGCTTAAAGCTCAACATTCAGAAAATGAAGATCATGGCATCTGGTCCCATCACTGCATGGGAAATAGATGGGGAAACAGTGTCAGACTTTGTTTTTCTGGGCTCCAAACTCACTGCAGATGGTGACTGCAGCCATGAAATTAAAAGACGCTTACTCCTTGGAAGGAAAGTTATGAGCAACCTAGATAGCATATTCAAAAGCAGAGACATTACTTTACCAACAAAGGTTCTCCTAGTCAAGGCTATGGTCTTTCCTATGGTCATGTATGGATGTGAGAGCTGGACTGTGAGGAAGGCTGAACGCCGAAGAATTGATGCTTTTGAACTGTGGTGTTGGAGAAGACTCTTGAGAGTCCCTTGGACTGCAAGAAGATCCAACCAGTCCATTCTGAAGGAGATCAATCCTGGAATTTCTTTGGAAGGAATGATGCTAAAGCTGAAACTCCAGTATTTTGGCCACCTCATGCGAAGAGTTGACTCATTGGAGAAGACTCTGATGCTGGGAGGGATTGAGGGCAGGAGGAGAAGGGGACGACAGAGGATGAGATGGCTGGATGGCATCACTGACTCGATGGGTATGAGTCTGGGTGACCTCCGGGAGCTGGTGATGGACAGGGAGGCCTGGCGTGCTGCGGTTCATGGGGTCGCAAAGAGTCGGACACGACTGAGCGACTGATCTGATCTGATCTGATGCTACATTAATTGCAGAAATTATTTTTCTAGTCATTTCAATTTCAGCCTACATGTTTTATTCAATAAAGAATAAGTTATTCTAGTAAATATTCTTGCTAGTCAGAATCAAGAAATAGTCTGCTCAGAAATGTCAACCTTCTGAAAATGTTTAGAATAGAGTTAGAACTAGCAAAAGAAGTTTTAAACATCTGTCATGGGCTATGACAGCTAAAATCTCACCCACTTCATATTAAAAAATTGCATCTGAAATTGACTTGCACATTTTATAGTAGGTTTGAATAAGCTGCAGTACTCTTGCCGGGAAAATCCCATGGATGGAGGAGCCTGGTAGGCTGCAGTCCATGGGGTCGCTAAGAGTCGGACACGACTGAGCGACTTCCCTTTCACTTTTCACTTTCATGCATTGGAGAAGGAAATGGCAACCCAGTCCAGTGTTCTTGCCTGGAGAAACCCAGGGATGGGGGAGCCTGGTGTCTGCCGTCTGTGGGATCACATAGAGTCGGACACGTCTGAAGTGACTTAGCAGTAGCAGCAGCAACAATATTCTTCCCCTGGTAACAAAGGAAGAACTACATAATTAAACTGATTATTTCTATTTTCTTCCTTGGAGGCAAAAAGAAAGACACAAAAAATATACTTCACTGTAGGTTGTTAGTGAAAGTCGTTTAGTTTCCACCCCATGGACTATACAGTCCATGGAATTCTATAGGCCAGAATACTGGAGTGGATAGCCATTCCCTTCTCCAGGGGATCGTCCCATAGGTTGTTAGCCACTGATGAATCCTTCAGTACTTACTTTAATGTGAATATTTGATATTTATTGAGTCAACCATACTTTTAAAGTTGACTGATGTTTTACAGGAACAATGAATATACTCTAAAGGAGAAAAGTTGGCATGGTATCTCCTTTTGTTTTTAGTATTTTAATATGTTTAGCTATTTTCTGACATGTTTTGCTAAATATAGAAAACCTATAATTAAACAAAATTTTTAAAATATCTAATATCCCCAAGAGTGAAGTAGAAATAAAGTAGAAAAAGAACAAGAAATAGATTTTACCCTCCAGAATTTTTCATCTTTTGTTTGAATTTTTGAATGTAGGTTGGTATCACAACTAGGAAAAATCTATAGATAAGGGAGGTTAGTTTATGTATTTTAAACATCAAACAAAAAATGTCCACTATCATGCTCACAGATCTATTGGGAAAGCTCTGCTTTAATCTAAGGGTCTGCTGGTTTACTGGATTAGTTCTTCTCCTGTGTCTCTTGTTGTTTTCAGGTTAGTAGGATCTCTGGGTATATTCTTCTCATGGTAATGACAGAAACATAAGAGGTCAAGGTCCTGCAGTGCTTAACAAGGCTTTACTTGTGACATCTTTGCTACTGACTGACTAAGGCTAGGCATTTGTCTGGGCCCCAAGTCAAAATGTAGAGGGTTATGCTTCAAAGAGCCAAGCACATTACATTGCAAAGTCTGGCATCAGAAGAGCAGAAGAGCACACTCTCTCATGGAATACATATGGCTGAGTAGTGGGATGGAGAAAGTCAGTATTTAACTGAGCACAATACTCTAGTTTATATAGCCTCCAGTGATAATGAAAAACACAACTTTGAAAGTGGGACACTGGGAATGACGGTTAGGTCAGTCTTACTTGTTTCAGTGTATATGCTGCATCCTGGAAAACTGAACTCGAAGCCTACAGGATTTAGAGCTGAGCCTTTTGTTGGCCATTCCAGTATTCTGTCAAATACTTTTAGGTGATGTGGTACAAAGGAAAAACAGTAGATCCCTGGGTCATTTGCCACTCAGGGCACATCCTTCAGCATGAAATGGATTACTTAATTAGAGATTATGTTATGAGAGATCCCACATGAGTAAAATAGTGATTTATTTTAAATATGAATTTTTTAGGTAAACTCTTCTGATTCTAGATAAATTTATTTAGAATATAAAGGTTTCTCTTTTTATATTAGGCTGAATAAATGATATATATATGTGTGTATATAGATTACTACTATAAATACTATAGACATATTTAGAGTTATTCAATAATAATTATAATATTTCAATACATTAGGAAATTGTTAATCTTGTAAAAAGAACACTCATACATATTTATTTCCTATAAATTCAGATATATGTGTTTGAAAAAGAAAATTATATTACTTACAGTGTCCCATAGAGATTACTGTAAGAGCCTTTATTTTAATAGTAATATTCAAAAATATTTATCTTCAAAACTAGTGAAGAAGATTGCTGCAGCTGAAGCTCTTGCTTTAAAATTTTGTATTATAAATGTCAAAGTATGTGCAAAAGAATTCTCAAATGACAACAGAATAAAAATTTATGTTTATAGACATTGGGCATCAATATTTTACAATACAGTTTATAGTGTACTAATAATTGCAATTATGATCATTATATTAGATAACATACCATGCATGTGTGCTAAGTTGCTTCAGTTGTGTCTGACTCTTTGTGACCCTATTGATGGTAGCCTGCCAGGCTCCTTGATCCATGGAATTATCCAGGCCAGATTACTGGAGTGGGTTGCCTGATCTTCTTAACCCATGGATTGAACCTGCATCTCTTGCGTCATCTGCATTGGCAGATGGATTCTTTACCTCAATGTCATGTTTGAAGCCCTTAAAGGCTTATATCATACATTATTGTACTTAATTTTACACATGCTGCATAAGCTATATATTGTTTTAAATTATCACTTTATATAGGTGAAACAAAATAACTTCAGTGATATTCACTAAAATAAAGATTAAAGTAAACTTGAATCCACTTCTTATAATGTGTTCAAAGGTTGGGAAGGAAGAGCTGACTATTTATAGTTGTGTGAGAGATCTAGATATGTGATTAAATATATATTAATGTTCATTATATATGATGATGCATTTCTTTACATACTGAGAGCCTATAAATAGATGCAATTGAGTATCTATAAGAATATCTGTATGTGCATGGGTATGTGTATGCTTCTATCTATCTATATATATATATATATATATATGTCTGTAGATAAATATAAATCTGTGTGCATAAAAATATGTCTGTCTCTGTACATATAGACATGTACATACCATCATATCATGTTTTAAACATTAATTCACATTTGTGTTTCCATCAAATTAACTGAAAAACGTTTTAATAATTAACTGGTCACTGTAAAAGACAAAAAAAAATTATTCCCATTCAGAATATGTAAAACCCATAATGGGAAGAGCAATTTATAAGGTATTAAGTTAGTCTACAGTTGTGTTTAAAAAGTGATTTCTTGTGCAGAATAGAATCTCTCCACTATCAGATCAGATCAGTCGATCAGTCGTGTCCGACTCTTTGCAACCCCATGAATCGCAGCATGCCAGGCCTCCCTGTTCATCACCAACTCCCAGAGTTCACTGAGACTCATGCAATTGAGTCAGTGATGCCATCCAGCCATCTCATCCCCTGTTGTCCTCTTCTCCTCTTGCCCCCATCCCTCCCAGCATCAGTCTTTTCAATGAATCAACTCTTCCCATGAGGTGGCCAAAGTACTGGAGTTTCAGCTTGAGCATCATTCCTTCCGAAGAAATCCCAGGGCTGATCTCCTTCACAATGGACTGGTTGGACCTCCTTGAAATCCAAGGGACTCTCAAGAGTCTTCTCCAACACCACAGTTAAAAAGCATCAATTCTTCAGCGCTCAGCCTTCTTCACAGTCCAGCTCTCACATCCATACATGACCACAGGAAAAACCATAGCCTTGACTAGACGAACCTTGGTTGGCAAAGTAATGTCTCTGCTTTTGAATATGCTATCTAGGTTGGTCATAACTTTCCTTCCAAGGAGCAAGCGTCTTTTAATTTCGTGGCTGCAGTCACCATTTGCAGTGATTTTGGAGCCCAGGAAAATAAAGTCTGACACTGTTTCCACTGTTTCCCCATCTATTTCCCATGTAGTGATGGGACCAGATGCCATGATCTTCATTTCATGAATGTTGAGCTTTAAGCCAACTTTTTCACTCTCCTCTTTCAATTTCATCAAGAGGCTTTTTAATTCCTCTTCACTTTCTGCCATAAGGGTGGTGTCATCTGCTTATCTGAGGTTATTGATATTTCTCTTGGCAATCTTGATTCCAGCTTGTGTTTATTCGAGTCCAGCATTTCTCATGATGTACTCTGGATAGAAGTTAAATAAACAAGGTGACAATATACAGCCTTGACGTACTCCTTTTCCTATTTGGAACCAGTCTGCTGTTCCATGACCAGTTCTAACTGTTGCTTCCTGACCTGCATACAGATTTCTCAAGCGGCAGGTCAGGTGGTCTATTATTCCCATCTCTTTCAGAATTTTCCACAGTTTATTGTGATCTACACAGTCAAAGGCTTTGGCATGGTCAATAAAGCAGAAATAGATGCTTTTCTGGAACTCTCTTGCTTTTTCCATGATCCAGCAGATGTTGGCAATTTCATCCCTGGCTCCTCTGCCTTTTCTAAAACCAGCTTGAACATCAGGAAGTTCATGGTTCACATATTGCTGAAGCCTGGCTTGGAGAATTTTGAGCATTAATTTACTAGCATGTGAAATGAGTGCAATTGTGCGATAGTTTGAGCATTCTTTGACATTGCCTTTCTTTGGGATTGGAATGAAAACTGAACTTTTCCAGTCCTGTGGCCACTGCTGAGTTTTCCAAATTTGCTGGCATATTGAGTGCAGCACTTTCACAGCATCATCTTTCTGGATTTGTAATAGCTCAACTGGAATTCCATCACCTCCACTAGCGTTGTTTGTAGTGATGCTTTCTAAGGCCCACTTGACTTCACATTGCAGGATATATGGCTCTAGGTCAGTGATCACACCATCGTGATTATCTGAGTCATGAAGATCTTTTTGTACAGTTCTTCTGTGTATTCTTGCCATCACTTCTTAATATCTTCTGCTTCTGTTATGTCCATACCTTTTTTATCCTTTATTGAGTCCATCTTTGCATGAAATGTTCCTTTTGTATCTCTGATTTTCTTGGAGAGATCCCTAGTCTTTCCCATTCTGTTTTTTTCCTCTATTTCATTAAACATTTTTAATGTCCTTTACATTCAAAATGTTTAACTTATTTGTTATGTAAAATCCAATTTGTATCAAATAAAACCAAAATTTTTGCATAAATGATGAATCAAATTTATATTTCAAGTCAATAACTGCATAATTGGTAATATCTGTAAAAATAATTTATGTGAGATTGTAAATAATAAAAGTTTACATTGTAATTATCATATAGATTTAGATTTAAGAGAGTTCTTATAGATATTTTAAATTTTTAAGAATTTAGAGGGATACTCTTCATTTGAGAAATTTTTTTAAAAATGACAAATGACTTTTCTCATATCAGCACCAGAAACATGTGTCTAAAGGTTAGGAACTTCATGATTACTATCCTTTCAGAACAGTTCTTTGGTCATAAAGTCAGTGTTTCTTTGGCTGCATCCATAATACTATCTTCATTGCCATATATTTATATCATTTTCTATCAGCATTTTATAGTAACATATATATCCAAAAACAAGCAAAACTTCTGTCAAAATACCTGAGAATAATCCTTTGTATTTTTAAAGAAATAATACTGCTATCTGAAAATCATTTTGTGTTTCAGAATTTACTCTCTCAATGTCACAGACTCTGGGATATTAGCATGATTTTTTCACTTTCTTTAAAAGAAATCACTTTTAATGCTTATATTTAATGTTCATGCATGTTGAAATGGAACACAATGATCTTTCTTTTAAAGTAAAAAGTAACTAGACTGCATATAGTGCAAAGTACTGCAGATGCTTTTCTTTTTTGTGCAGGTGATTTTCTATCAAAGCAAGTCAAAGTTGTTTGTTTTGTTATAGCTTTTACCTGACAAAGAAACTTCAAACCTTATAAAATTCTGAATGGTAGTTTTGTTTTTCCTAAATGAGTTTCAGAGTAGAAGAATTTTTCTCTGATTTTTTTCAGGTACACAATACAGAAATGGGTTGCCAAGAAAACCATTAGTTTTATTGAGTTCCATGTTCCAAATCCCACATGATATGCTTTGAAACATTCAAAACACATCACTGGGTCTGCAGTAGGTCATACCATTTGAGGAAGATATTTCTTCATTTATTTTGTTGTTGTTTAAAGCTATAAACAAGCTCAACCATTTGCAGAGAGCGTGATTAGATGGGGGTGTATCTGATTTTTGTATTGCTTCTTTTATTCTGCAAGGCTTAAAAAGTATATATTTAGGGATAACTGTTTTTTTCTGTAAGATGGCTTTAGTAGAGCTTAATTGTCTTTAACTTCATTTAAAACAGTTTTGTTGGATTGTATTGTGACAACTGTCATGTCAGTATGCATTATAAAAATATAAAAATTGGCAAAATTTTGTGTAGTCATTTTAATATTGAAGATGGAAGAAAAAGCATTTGGGGCACGCGGCACACTGAGAGCGTGCCCGAGAGGAGCTACCCAACGACCGAGGAAGGACGGCAGTGAGGACCAGCGCACTACACACAGCCGGCGGAGAAGAGCTACCCCACGACCAAGATCAGGAAGGGCGGCGGTGAGGAGATACCCCTCCCCCAATGTCAGGAAGGGCGGAGGTGAGGAGAGACCCCTCGTCCAAGGTAAGGTGCGATGGCTGTGCTTTGCTGGAGCAGCCGGGAAGAGATATCCCACGCCCAAGGTAAGAGAAACCCAAGTAAAACGGTAGGTCTTGCAAAAGGGCATCAGAGGGCAAATACACTGAAACCATACTCACAGAAAACTAGTCAATCTAATCACACCAGGACCACAGCTTTGTCTAACTCAATGAAATTAAGCCATGCCCGTGGGGCAACCCAGGAAGGGCGGGTCATGGTGGAGAGATCTGACAGGGTGTGGTCCGCTGGAGAAGGGAATGGCAAACCACTTCAGTATTCTTGCCTTGTGAACCCCAGGAACAATATGAAAAGGCAAAATGATAGGATACTGAAAGAGAAACTCCCCAGGTCAGTAGGGGCCCAATATGCTACTGGAGATCAGTGGAGAAATAACTCCAGAAAGAATGAAGGGATGGAACCAAAGCAGAAAGAATACCCAGCTGTGGATGTGTCTGGTGATAGAAGCAAAGTCCGATGCTGTAAAGAGCAATACTGCATAGGAACCTGGAATGTCAGGTCCATGAATCAAGGCAAATTGGAAGTGGTCAAACAAGAGATGGCAAGAGTGAATGTTGACTTTCTAGGAATTAGCGAACTAAAATGGACTGGAATGGTGAATTTAACTCAGAGGACCATTATATCTACTGCTGTGGGCAGGAATCCCTCAGAAGAAATGGAGTGGCCAACATGGCCAACAAAAGAGTCCGAAATGCAGTACTTGGATGCAATCTCAAAAACGACAGAATGATCTCTGTTCGTTTCCAAGGCAAACCATTCAATGTGACAGTAATCCAAGTCTATGCCCCAACCAGTAACGCTGAAGAAGCTGAAGTTGAGCGGTTCTATGAAGACCTACAAGACCTTTTAGAACTAACACCCAAAAAAGATGTCCTTTTCATTATAGGGGACTGGAATGCAAAAGTAGGAAGTCAAGAATCAGCTGGAGTAACAGGCAAATTTGGCCTTGGAATGCGGAATGAAGCAGGGCAAAGACTAAGAGAATTTTGCCAAGAAAATGCACTGGTCATAGCAAATACCCTCTTCCAACAACACAAGAGAAGACTCTATACATGGACATCACCAGATGGTCAACACCAAAATCAGATCAATTATATTCTTTGCAGCCAAAGATGGAGAAGCTCTATCCAATCAGCAAAAACAAGACCAGGAGCTGACTGTGGCTTGGACCATGAACTCCTTATTGCCAAATTCAGACTGAAATTGAAGAAAGTAGGGAAAACAACTAGCCCATTCAGGTATGACCTAAATCTAATCCCTTATGATTGTACAGTGGAAGTGAGAAATAGATTTAAGGGCTTAGATCTGATAGAGTGCCTGATGAACTATGGAATGAAGTTCGTAACATGGTACAGGAGACAGGGATCAAGACCATCCCCATGGAAAAGAAATGCAAAAAAGCAAAATGGCTGTCTGGGGAGGCCTTGCAAATAGCTGTGAAAAGAAGAGAAGTGAAAAGCAAAGGAGAAAGGGAAAGACATAAACATCTGAATACAGACTTCCAAAGAATAGCAAGAAGAGATAAGAAAGCCTTCTTCAGCAATCAATGGAAAGAAATAGAGGCAAACAACAGAATGGGAAAGACTAAGGATCTATTCAAGAAAATCAGAGATGCCAACAGAACATTTCATGCAAAAATGGGCTCGATGAAGGACAGAAATGGTATGGACCTAACAGAAGCAGAAGATATTCAGAAGAGGTGGCAAGAATACACAGAAGAACTGTACAAAAAAGATCTTCATGACCCAGATAATCATGATGGTGTTATCACTGACCTAGAGCCAGACGTCCTGAAATGTGAAGTCAAGGGGGCCTTAGAAAGCATCACTACGAACAAAGCTAGTGGAGGTGATGGAATTCCAGTGGAGCTATTCCAAATCCTGAAAGATGATGTTGTGAAAGTGCTGCACTCAATATGCCAGGAAATTTGGAAAACTCAGCAGTGGCCACAAGATTGGAAAAGGTCAGTTTTCATCCCAATCCCAAAGAAAGGCAATGCCAAAGAATGCTCAAACTACTGCACAATTGCACTCATCTCACACGGTAGTAAAATAATGCTCAAAATTCTCCAAGCCAGGCTTCAGCAATATGTGAACTGTGAACTTCCTGATGTTCAAGCTGGTTTTAGAAAAGGCAGAGGAACCAGAGATCAAATTGCCAACATCCGCTGGATCATGGAAAAAGCAAGAGAGTTCCATAAAAACATCTATTTCTGCTTTATTGACTATGCCAAAGCCTTTGACTGTGTAGAACACAATAAACTGTGGACAATTCTGAGAGAGATGGGAATACCAGACCACCTGATCTGCCTCTTGAGAAATCTGTATGCAGGTCAGGAAGCAACAGTTTGAACTGGTCATGGAACAAGAGACTGGTTCCAAATAGGAAAAGGAGTACGTCAAGGCTGTATATTGTCACCCTGCTTATTTATCTTATATGCAGAGTACATCATGAGAAATGCTGGACTGGAAGAAACACAAGCTGGAATCAAGATTGTCAGGAGAAATATTAATAACCTCAGATATGCAGATGATACCACCCTTATTGCAGAAAGTGAAGAGGAACTCAAAAGCCTCTTGATGAAAGTGAAAGTGGAGAGTGTAAAGGTTGGCTTAAAGCTCAACATTCAGAAAACGAAGATCATGGCATCTGGTCCCATCACTACATGGGAAATAGATGGAGAAACAGTAGAAACAGTGTCAGACTTTATTTTTCTGGGTCCAAAATCACTGCAGATTGTGACTGCAGCCATGAAATTAAAAGACGCTTACTCCTTGGAAGGAAAGCTATGACCAACCTAGATAGCATATTCAAAAGCAGAGACACTACTTTGCCAACAAAGTTTCGCCTAGTCAAGTCTATGGTCTTTCCTGTGGTCATGTATGGATGTGAGAGCTGGACTGTGAAGAAGGCTGAGCGCTGAAGAATTGATGCTTTTTAACTGTGGTGTTGGAGAAGACTCTTGAGAGTCCCTTGGACTGCAAGGAGATCCCACTGGTCCATTCTGAAGATCAGCCCTGGGATTTCTTTGGAAGGAATGATTCTAAAGCTGAAACTCCAGTATTTTGGTCACCTCATGCGAAGAGTTGACTCATTGGAGATGACGCTGATGCTGGGAGGGAATGGGGGCAGGAGGAGGAGGGGATGACAGAGGATCAGATGGTTGGATGGCATCACTGACTCAATGGTTGTGAGTCTGTGTGACCTCCGGGAGTTGGTGATGGACAGGGAGGCCTGGCGTGCTGCAGTTCATGGGGTCGCAAAGAGTCGGACATGACTAAGCGACTGATCTGATCTGATGCTTTTTTATTTCAAGAAAAGCAAAACACAATGGAAACACTTACATCCATATATGAAGATGAGCGCCACGTATGAAGAAGGTGCTGTCACTCATGGAATGTGTCATAAGTGGTTTGCCAAGTTTTGTACTGGAAATTTCTTGCTGGTTGTTGCTTCCCTTGTCGTTCATATGGTAAAGACTCTTCCTGCAATGAGGGAGGCTCATGTTCAATGCCTGAGTTAAGAAGATCCCCTTGAGATACAGAATGGCTACTCACTCCCGTACTCTTGCCTGGAGAATTCCACAGACAGAATTGCCTGGTAAGCTACAGTCCATGCGGTTGCAACTTGTTGGACACAGCTGAGAAGCTAACACTTTTATTTTCTTTCACATGGAGAAGGTGTTGTGAGAGATCAAATGTGTCAGAAGTGATTTGTCAAGCTGTATACTGGATATTCCTTTCTGAATGATGCTCCATAGTCTGGTAGACAAGTTGCAGTTGATAGTGATCAAATCAAGACATTGTTAGTCTCTCGTGCTAAGTCGATTCAGTTTTGTCTCACTTCTTGCAATTCCATGGACTTTAGCCTTTCAGGTTCCTCTGTCCATGGGGTTCTCCAGGAAAGAATAGTGGAGTGGGTTGCCATTTGTTTCTCCCGGGGATTTTCCTGACCCAGGATTCAAACCTGGGTCTCCTGTGGCTCCTGCATTGTAGGCGAATTCTTCACCACTGACCCACAGGGGAAGCCCATGCCTAAATAACTGACATACTCAAAATACCCAAGTCACAGATGGAAAATCATTTGCAGCAATTTGGTTATGTTAATCACTTTGATGTTTGGGTTCCACATAAGTTAAGCCAAAACAAACAAACAAACAAACAAACAAAAAACTATTAGACTATATTTCTCCATGTGATTCTGTGATTCTCTACTTAAATGTAAAAAAAAAAAGTATTTTTTTTTTTCCAGGATTATTCACTGGTGGATACTCCTGTTATTCAAGCTTTCTGTTTTTAAAACAAACTTACAGGTTATGAATAGTGGATACATTCCAGTATCCACTATTGGAATGGAAGAGATCGTGGGCCAACTGAAATGAACCATTACCAACCACAACAAAGACCTGTCCTCATCCAAGGAAGATGTTGTGTATATGATGGAACTGGTAGAATTCTATTATGAGCTCTATTATGAGCTCCTTCTAGAAAACTAAATGATTAATTCCAGCAAGTGTTGTTCTTAATTACACTAATTGAAAGCAGCACTGGACAAAAAATATCTACAATTAGTCAACAGAAAATGTACAATCTTCCATTAGGAAAACAATGACCAGGCAAAAACTTTTAGTTTGGTTAGGGATTTTTTATTCATCTACCATAGTCATCAGACATTGCAAATTTGGATGTCCATTCATTTCAGTCTTTGCAAAATTATCTTAATGGAAAAAAAAATTCAATTTCTTGGAAGACTGTAAAAGGCACCTGGAACAGTTCTTTGCTCAAAAAGATAAAAAGTTTTGGGAAGATGAATTTATGAAGTTTCCTGAAAAATGGCAGAAGGTAGTGGAACGAAATGGTGAAGATGCTATTCAATAAAGTTCTTAGTAAATATGAAAAATGTATTTTATTTGTAATTAAAAACTCAGGGAAACTCTGTTCAACCCCAAATTAACTGTGCTTCTCTCCAGCTATTTTCTATCTCTTTATGATGTTATTGTTGTTACAAATTGCTTTTGTGCAATGTGTTCCCATTAAGGTAGTATTTAGGGTCAGTATTTATTATTTTTATACATTTTAAGGCATACAGGAAATGCAAAAAGTGTTTTAAGACAAAATTACAGTCATTCTAGTTTTTATGTTTATCTGTGTAGAAATCATTGTTTCTTCAAATGGCTTTGATCTACCATTTTCTTTCCTCTTCTTTATCCTAAAGGACTGAATTTAACATTTCTTGTTGAGCATATCTAATACCATCAAACTGTATTAGCTTTTGTATGAGAATGTCTTAATTTTTCCCTTGTTTTTGTAGGTTGTTTTTGTTGAATATAGAATTCTTAATTTTACTTTCAGTACAATAAATATGTCTTCTTGCCTCCTGGTCTTTATGATTTATAGTAAAAGTGAATTGTAAATTTTATTGAGAATATCTTGCACTTGATGTGTCACTTTCTTCTTGTTACTGTCAAGATTTTCTTTTCGACTTTTGCTTTTAACAGTTTGATTATAATGTGTTACTGTGAGCTGTAATTTAGAACTGATCCTCCTTGAAGTTCCTTGATGTTAAATTTGGAGTTTAATGATTTTCATCAAGTTTAGGATGTTTGGGGGCATTATTTATTTAAATATTATTTTGCTGCTTTCTTTCTCTCTTCTGCTTATGAAGCTTCCATAATAAGTGTTGGTGTGTGTGAAGGTGTTCCACAGGTACCTAAAGCCATATTTATTTTTATCTCTTCTTTTACTTCCTGCTCCTAAGATTGCATGGTATTAATTGTCACATTTTCTAGGTTAATAATTATTTATTAAATCTGCTTGAATCCACTGCTGAATACCTCTAAATGAAAATTTCATTTCAGTTATTGTATTTTCCAGGTCCAAATCTCCATTCGCTTCATCTATATAATCTCTATTTTCATTATTGATATTTGCCTTTAGCTCTTGGAGAAGGCAATGGCACCCCACTCCAGTGCTCTTGACTGGGAAATCCCATGGATGGAGGAGCCTGGTAGGCTGCAGTCCATGGGGTTGCTAAGAGTTGGACACAACTGAGCGAATTCCCTTTGACTTCTCACTTTCATGCATTGGAGAAGGAAATGGCAACCTACTCCAGTGTTCTTGCCTGGAGAATCCCAGGGACGGGGGAGCCTGGTGGGCTACCGTCTATGGGGTCACACAGAGTTGGACACAACTGAAGTGACGTAACAAAGCAAAAGCAAAGCAATGCAAATGGTAAAGAGTCTGTCTGTGAGGCAGGAGACCAGGTTTTGATCCCTGGGTTAGGAAGTTCCTCTGGAGAAGGGAATGGCAATCCACTCCAGTATTCTTGCCTAGAGAATTCCATGGGCAGAGAAGCCTGGCGGGCTACAGTGTGTGAGTTGCAAAGAGTCAGACATAACTGAGGGACTAACATGCACACACACACACACACACACACACACACACACACACACACACACCATTCCTTTGGTTTCCTTTAGTTATTTGTCCATGGTGTCCATCGACCCTCTAGGCATATTTAATGTGAGAGTTCACGTTCTTTTCTAGGGTGTCCAATATGTGGGCTTCCTCTTGAATAATTTCTATTAACTTATGTTTTTTTAACAGTAAATAGACTGTAGTTTCCTGTTTTTATTTTTTTTTCCAGTTATTTGAAATTAACTGTGTTGTTGTTGAGAGCTGGACATTTTTAATAATATAATGTGCTAACTCTGGAAATCATATTATCCCCCCTTTCCTAGTGATTGCTTATGTTACCAACACAGAGTTGTGATACTCCATTTTTTTAATTAAATTTTATTTTGCTTAACTTTACAATATTGTATTGCTTTTGCCATACATCAAAATGGATCTGCCACAAGTATACATGTGTTCCCCATCATGAACCCTCCTCCCTCCTCCCTCCCCATACCATCCCCCTGGGTCGTCCCAGTGCACCAGCCCCAGGCATCTGTTATCAGGCATCGTACCTGGACTGGCGACTCATTTCAGATATGATATTATACATATTTCAATGCTGTTCTCCCAAATCATCCCACCCTCTCCCATTCCCAGAGTCCAAAAGCCTGTTCTATACATCAGTGTCTCTTTTGCTGTCTCGTATTAGTGACTTTTTCAACTGTTCAGCAAGGGCTATTTTTCTTGTTCTGCATGGCTAGTTGTCTCTCTTCTGTTATCTCTGTAGTCAGTCAGTGACCTAACATAAGGAGAAGGGAAGGGTGGAGGGGAAGGAAGTATTCTGTTTTTTTTTTTTTTTTTTTTTTTTTTTTAGTTCCTTGTAATTGGTGCTATTAGGAAAGCTACTTCAGATGGAGGGGACAGAAACAATGGCTGTTCCTTGTACTGGCCATTCAAGCAGATGAAAAGACACAACCCTGATCCTTGCAGAATAAAGGCCTTATTGTCCAAACCAGAACCATGAAATGCAGGCCAAATCCCCCATGACTACGTAATGGGCCTGGAAAATGGTGGCTGCTACACTAAATACTGAGGCCTTAAGTTGTGTAGGACTCTTTGTGATGCCACGATCTGTCCATGGAATTCTCCAGGCAAGAATATTGGAGTGGGTTGTCATTCCCTTCTCCAGTAGATCTTGCTGACACAGGGATGGAACCCGGGTCAACTACACTTCATGCAAATTTTGATACTGTTTTAGCTACCAGGGTATTGTCCTTGGGGTCCCAAAGAGTCAGACATGACTGAGAGACTTTCACTTTCACAAGCTACCAGGGAATCCCAACACTAAATACTGAAATTAATGAAAATTTACCAGATTTTTTGTTAAGCAATCCCTTAATACTGCAAATTTTGATTAGACTCCAGAATTCCAAAATACTTGATTGTGACAATTCTTGCTGGCCGAATTATTGTTTCCATGGAGGGAATTAATTTGGGCATTTCTTACTCTGTCGCTATTCATTTGGTCTTTTCCACAATTTATGTACCACTTTCATTAATATATGATAACAGAATGGGAGATATTATGTTTGATATTTACAAAAAATCAGATCAGATCAGATCAGTCGCTTAGTCGTGTCCGACTCTTTGCGACCCCATGAACTGCAGCACGCCAGGCCTCCCTATCCATCACCAGCTCTCGGAGGTCACCCAGACTCACATTCATCGAGTCAGTGATCCCATCCAGCCATCTCATCCTCTGTCGTCCCCTTCTCCTCCTGCCCTCAATCCCTCCCAGCATCAGAGTCTTCTCCAATGAGTCAACTCTTCGCATGAGGTGGCCAAAATACTGGAGTTTCAGCTTGAGCATCATTCCTTCCAAAGAAATCCCAGGTCTGATCTTCAGAATGGACCGGTTGGATCTCCTTGCAGTCCAAGGGACTCTCAAGAGTCTTCTCCAATACCACAGTTCAAAAGCATCAATTCTTCGGCGCTCAGCCTTCTTCACAGTCCAGCTCTCACATCCATACATGACCACAGGAAAGACCATAGCCTTGACTAGGCGAACCTTTGTTGGCAAAGTGATGTCTCTGCTTTTGCATATGCTATCTAGGTTGGCCATAACCTTCCTTCCAAGGAGTAAGCGTCTTTTAATTTCATGGCTGCAGTCACCATCTGCAGTGATTTTGGAGCCCAGAAAAAGAAAGTCTGACACTGTTTCCACTGTTTCCCCATCTATTTCCCATGTAGTGATGGGACCAGATGCCATGATCTTAATAACAGTTTTTAAAATAAAAATTTTCATTTTAATAGAAAATCATCAAACGGCATTAATGCTAAATTCTCCAATATAAAAAAGTACTAGTTCCTGAATAAATATTTCAAGAACATAGGGTATAAAATATTATGTATAAAGTCTTTTAAATAATTTTTCAGGAGTGAAAAATTGATGGTTATAGTCTTTCATTTTCTAAAATATACGTTTTCCCATAAATCCAGATTTTCAAGTCCATTACTATATCAATATTTAGAGGTGTTTTATCTTTTGTCCTTTTTCTATAGTAGTAAATAAATTGAAACAATATATTGAAATAGAAACTGATTCCCTTCTATCATTATTATTTTCCCTTGTTTGATTACATTCTTTACTTTGTTTGATTACATTTTATGTTTAAAACCACATTTTTTCCTACAGAGAAATTTAATGCTCATTCAAATTACCAATATCTCTAACTTTTTGACAATAAAAGGCTGTTGACCATAGAAATGGACATATGATAAGAAGTATGATGCAAGATTGCATAGTCTTTTGTGCTCAAGACTGTGAATATTGCTTTATCTTTGTTTGCCTTTAAAAATTGTTGTAAAAACATCAAAACACACACATGGATTTTCTCTACTTCAGGTGTCCTGTATCCCCTGCCACCCCCCCACCCACCCATGGCACTTCTTTGGAAGTCAAAAATAAAGTCTCTATTTTGGGCCAGCAAAAGTATAATGAGGATATAGTGCATACATTTTTTGTTTACTCTAGCCTTATTAGGAAATATACACTTGACTTGAAATAGCTCTCTTTTTGGGGTTTCCAATGGAGGGAAATATTTCATCTCAGCTTAATATAAAATTTCTGTTATATTTATTTAGTTTCTCAACTCCCAAGAGAGATATATGTGTGGTTGATTTGTCTTTATGTTTCTTCTATAGGTTTTGTTTCCTTACTTGTAGCTTAAATGAGTTATATTTTCTCTATATTGTCTATGATGAACTCAGGTCTATCCTCCTTGCCTGAAATTTAGTTTTGAACATAGGAGTTACTGTCCCTTATTATTGATATTGTTAATAAGTAGTGCTGTTTTTTTTAATCCATTATTTAGCTATGGAGCTTTCTAGTTTAATGTATCTTTTAATAAAGTGCATAATTATTTAACAAATATATACACATTTTATTGTTGTTTACCATAAAAAACAAAGACTATTTCTTCTGTTCTTTAATTGGGTTTTATATTTGTGTTAACCACATTTCTCTCTCACATATGATAATTAATTTGTATGTTAAAGACTAGTCTAGATGTTGCTGTGAAGATATTTTTAAGATGATTAGCATTTAGATCAGCTGACTTTGAGTAAAGTGAATTATCATTTCTTTCCAAGGAAGAAAAAAATTTGCCTATAGATTGCCTTTTCATACTGTTCATGGGGTTGGCAAAAGAGAAAAGAAAAGATAAAACCATCTGAAAGCAGATTTCCAAAGAAAAGTAAGGAGAGGTAAGAAAGCCTTTCATGAACAATGCAAAGAAATAGAGGAAATCAACAGACTGGGAAAGACTAGAGATCTCTTCAAGAAAGTTAGAGATATGAAGGGAACATTTCATACAAAGACGGGCACAATAAGGAAAAGAAAAAGTATGGACCCAACAGAAGAAAAAGATATTAAGAGGTGACAAGAATACAAATAAAAACTGTAAAAAAAAAAAAAATTCTCAGTGACTCAAATAACTACAATGGTGTGATCACACCTATAGCGAGACATCCTGGAATGTGAAATAATTTACCTTAGGAAGCATCAGTATGAACAAAGTTAGTGGAGGTGATGGGATTCCAGTTGAGCTATTTCAAATTTTAAAAGTTGATGCTGTTATAAATCTTGAAGTGAATATGCCAGCACTTTGAAAATCTCAGCAGTGGCCACAGAATGGGAAAAGGTCAGTTTTCATTCCAATCCCAAAGTAGGGAAGTGCCAAAGAATATTCAAACTACCACACAATTGGACTCATTTCACATGCTAGTAAGGTAATGCTCAAAATTCTCCAAGCTAGGCTTAATATGTGAAACAAGAACATTCAGAAGTACAAAATGGATTTAGATAAGGCGCAGGAACCAGAGATCAAATTGCCAATATCAATTAGATCATAGAAAAAGTAAAGGAATTCCAGAAAAAAAACATCTATTTCTGCTTCACTGACTATGCTAAAGCCTTTGATTATGTGGAAAATTCTTAAAAAGTTGGGAATGCCAGACCACTTTATTTGCCTCCTGAGAAACTTGTATTAAGGTCAAGAAGCAACAGTTAGAACCAGATATGGAAAAACAAATAGGTTCAAAATTGGAAAGGAGTATGTTAAGAATGTATATTGTTACCATGCTTATTTTAACTTATAGGAAGAGTATATCTATATCATGTGAAATATTGGGCTGCTTGAAACTCAAGCTGTAATCAAGATTGCTTGCAGAAATATTAATAACCTCACATATGCAGATGACACCACATTGATCCCAGAAAGTGAGGAGGAACTAAAGAGCCCCTTGATTCAGGTGAAAAAGGAGAGTGAAAAAATTGGCTTAAAACTCAACATTAATAATAAGAAGAAGAAGAAGAAGAAGATCATGGCATCCAGTTCCATCACCTCATGGCAAATAGATGGGGAGAAAATAGAAACAGTGACAGACTCTATTTTCTAGGGCTCCAAAATCACTGTGGACAATGATGCAGGCCTGAAGTTAAAAGGCACTTGCTCCTTGGAAGAAAATCTATGACCAACTCAGACAGTGTAATAAAAAGCAGAGACATCACTTTGCCAACAAAGGTCTATATAGTCAAAGCTATAGTTTTTTCAATAGTTTTTCCATATGTCACGTATGGATGTAACAGTTGAATCATAAAGATGGCTGAGAGCCAAAGAATTAATGCTTTTGAACTGTGGTGCTGGAGAAGATTCTTGAGAATCCCTTGGAAAGCAAGGAGATCAAACCAATCAGTCCTAAAGGAAATCAGTCCTGCATATTCATTGGAAGGACTGATGATGACGCTCCAATTATTAGGCCGCCTGATGCCAAGAACTGACTTGTGGAAACAAGACCCTGACCCTTGGAAAGATTGAAGACAGGAGTAGAAAGAGGTGACAGAAGATGAAATGGTTGTATGGTATTGTCAGCTCAATGGACATGAGCTTAAGCAAACTCAAGGAGACAGTGAAGGACAGGAAATCCTGGCAGGCTGCAGTCCATTAGGATGCAGAGTCAGACACGACTAAGTGACTGAACAACAACATATTTCCTTTGGATTCTAAATAGCAATATCAACTTTGTCTCCTACCTAGTTCAGACTTGTCAGTCCCCAGAATCACTTGAGTCAATTCCTTAAAGTAATTTCAGTGACATAGATAGATGTAGATGTAGATATACATAAACATATGTACACCCTATAGTATATGTTAGCCACTCAGTCATATCCATCTCATTGTGACCCCATGGACTATAGCCAATGAAGCTCCTCTGTGCATGGAATTCTCCTGGCAAAAATATTGAAGTGGGTAGCCATTCCCTTCTCCAAGGAATCTTCCCAACCCTGGAATTAAAGCCAAGTCTCCCTTATAACTGGCAAATTCTTTACAATCTGAGCTAGTAGAAATATTAACATCAAAGAGGCGGAGGAATCAGAGATCAAAATACCAAAATTCATTGTAACACAGAGAAAGCAAGGAAAGCTAACGCCTTTTGACTGTGTGGATCACAATAAAGTGCGGAAAATTCCTAAAGAGATGGGAATACCAAACCACCTTCCCAAGAAACCTAGATGTGAATCAAGAAGTAACAGAAGCAGACATGGAACAATGGACTGGTTCAAAATTGGGAAAGGAGTACTTCAAGGCTGTATATTGTCACCCTGCTTATTTAACTTCTATGTAGAGTACATTATGCAAAATACTTTCCTGGATGAATCAAAAGTTGGAATCAAAATTGCTGGAAGAAATATTAACAGTTTCAAATATGCAGATGATCCCACTCTAATGACAGAAAGTGAAGAGGAAGTAAAGAGACTTTTGATGGGGGGTGAAAGAGGAAGTGAAAAAGCTGGCTTAAATCACAACGTTAAAAAAACTAAGACCATCGCTCTGGTCCCATCACTTCATGAAAAGCAGAAGGGAGAACAGTGGAAAGGGGTACAGATATTATTTTCTAGGGCTCCAAAATCACTGCAGATAGTGACTGCAGCCATGAAATTGAAAGGTACTTGTTCCTTAAAAGGAAAACTATGACAAACTTGGACAGCATATTAAAAAGCAGATACAACACTTTTCCTACAAAGGTCCATATAGTAAGATCCGTGGCTTTTCCAGTAGTTATACACGAATGTGAACATTGGACCCTAAGGAAGGCTGAGCTCCAAAAACTTGATGCTTTTGAATTGTAGTGCTGGAGAAGACTCTTAAGAGTCCCTTGGTGAGCAAGATCAATTTATTAAATCCTGAAGAAAATTAACCCTGAATATTGGAAGGATTGGTGCTGAAGCTCCAACACTTTGGCCACATGATGGGAGGAGCCAACTCACTGAAAAATACCCTGATGTTGGGAAAGATTGAAGGCCAAAGGAGAAGGGGGGAGCAATAGAGGATGAAATGGTTAGATAGCATTACTGACTTAATGGACATAAATTAGAGCAAACTCCAGTAGAAGGTGAAAGACAGAGAAGCCCAGCATGTTGCAGTCCATGCTGCAGTCCATGGAGTCACAAAGAATCAGAGAGGACATAGCAATGAAACAACAATAAATCTGTATGTATTCCTATGTTTAATTTTCTGAAGTCTTGGAGTCACTTGAATTTAAATTAACTGACATTTCCAGTTTATCTAATTGTTTATTAGCAGTGTAAAGTTGTAGATCATAAAAATTGTGGGTTTTATTTTAATAATAAAACATTTTCTGAATCTTCTAAGAGTAATTAAATTTTAAAGAAGTTTCAGTGCCATTTCATACTTTTATCCTCAAATAATATTTAGGATTGATTTATAGGTACCATCTGCTATCCTTTGCTTTCACCAATTTTTAATAAAAGGTAAATATGTGAAGCTTTGTCCCTTCCACTCACTATGGAGCAGTGTGGTATTTACCACAAATAAAATGAATGGATCTTTTATATTTTATACACAAATTATTGTAGTTCTAAATTATTGCATGTATAACTTCTTGAGATTTATCTTTATCTTTCTACTTCTTTTATTTTATTAATTTTAAAGCAACAGACTGAGATAGTACCAGAAATGTTTCACACAATTCTTTCAGTTTTATGTTCATATCCCATGGACAGAGGGGCCTGGTGGACTACAGTCCATGGGGACACAAAGAATTGGACACAACTGAGCAACTAACACACATACGCACAGCATTACTATTTACATATAACATTATTGTCTTTCCTTAGATAAATCCATAAAATGTATGTTAATGCATTTATTTTAATTAGTAAAAGGAGAAATAAGAATATTTTACTAGTAAAATTTTTGCTAATCATGCAATTAAATACATTGATACATACTTTACTATACAAAATTCAGTATACTATATTAACTCAAAGCAATCTAATGGTATAGTCATTTCTAAATCAAAGTGGTTCCTTAACAAATTCACCAAAATTAACTAATATTGATTTCTTTGAAATTATAAGCCAAAGTTAGAAAAATCAGTTAATTACTTGAAGCATTTTTCAACGAATTGGATAATTTAGTACAATAAATTATGTTACAATTTGCTGACAAAGTCCTTGTAGTCAAAGCTATGGCTTTTCCAGTAGTCATGTTTGGATGTGAGAGTTAGACCATAAAGAAGCCTGAGCACTGAAGAATTGACGCTTTCGAACTGTGGTTATGGAGAAGACTTTTGAGAGTCCCTTGAATAGCAAGGAGATAAAACCAGTCAATCCGAAAGGAAATCAACACTGAATATTCATTGGGAAGACTGATACTGAAACTGAAGCTCCAATACTTTGGCCACATGATGTGAAGAGCTGACTCATTGGAAAAGACCCTGATGCTGGGGAAAATTGAGGTCAAGAGGAGAAGGGGGTGACTGAGGATCAGATGGTTGAATGATATCACTGACTCAATGGACATAAGTTTGAGCAAACTTGGAGAGATAGTGATGTACAGAGAAGCCTGATGTGCTGCAGTTCATGGGGTCGCAAAGAGTCAGAGGCAATTTAGTGGCTGAACAAAACTCATTTTGAATGAGAAGTTGGTATACTTATTTTCTGGGAACAATATTTCATATTTTCTAATTTAATATGTTTTGTCTTTGCACACTAATAGGACTTGAAAATTTTTTGAAGTTGATATATATTCCTCTAGAAAATATACAGTTCTCTTGAACTCAGTCACTCAGTCGTGTCTACGTCTTTCCGACCCCATGAACTGTGTGGCCCATCAGGCTCCTCTGTCCATGGGATTCTCCAGGCAATATAAATGGAGTGGATTGCCATTCTGTTCTCCAGAGGATTTTTCCAATCCAGGGATCGAACCCAGGTCTCTTGCCTTGAAGACAGATTCTTTACCGTCTGAATTACAAGGAAGATCTGAAATGATTCTAAATACTCTTTCTTGTTTTTTAATTGATTTTATGGAAGTGAGGAATTCATAGTCAGAGCAAAGTAAAAAATAAAACACAATAAAACAAAAGCAAACATTCTTAATGTAAGTTTTTTCACTAGGCTTATTATGAAAGGTGAAGTGTTGGTAGAAAGATCTAGGTATATTTTTCCTTACTCATTTTTTTACTTATCAAAACCTCCCTCCCTGGTAATGGAAAAAAAGAAGACACAACTAATATTCAGTAGAGTTTCACAGGAGGAAAAACTATATTCTTATAAGATCTACTTTTTATTTTTATTCCACAGAAAACAAAATGACTGGAATAAAATGCTAATTAATAAAGAAAGAATGATTTAGTCAGTTGAGTGTATCATGAAATTAAAAAGTAGCATACAATTTTGGATAAAGAAAATCACTGAGCAGTATATGGCTTGGCTTACACAGTTATTAACTCACAGGTTCCAAGAAGTTTAGAAGGAACTTTTGAAATTATTTTTTATCTCAGATTAAAGAACTTAATAAATTTGGATGATTAATTTTACTTTTTTTTTACCTTTTAAAATCAAACTGATTTGATTCCTATTTATGATAAAGGACAAAAAGCTTAATACATAATTGCAGTTAATACATAATTACTATTCAAAAAATTATTCATCTGTAGGTTTATTTTATAAAGGTAATAGTTGGATAAGAAATGACAATTTTCCATTGAAATTATTTCTTAAGAAAAACGACTCTGTGTATCTTTTACCTCTGAATGTAATCCTTTATCATTTTGAGATCAAAACATATGCAGTTATATGTGAGTAAAAAAATAGTAGTAATACAAGACATGACATTGATTTACTAAAAATATAACCCAGAAAAAGAGCTAAAACAATTTATTGAGTAACATGTGGATTACATAGACTCAAAAACTCTCTAAGGATTACTTTAATCCTGGATTGGCATCACTGACTCAATGGACATGAATTTGCGCAAGTTCCGGGGGTTGCTGATGGACCAGGGAAGTCTGACGTGCTGTAGTCTATGGTGTCGCAAAGAGTTGGACATGACTGAGTGACTAAACTGAAACGGACTGGAAATGGAATGGAAAAATCTTGTTAATTTTCTCAAATATGTAAACAAATAATTCCAGATGGTTATTGTCTCATATACAGCTGCTGCTGCTGCTAAGTCGCTTCAGTCATATCCGACTCTGTGCGACCCCATAGAAGGCAGCCCACCAGGCTCCCCCGTCCCTCGGATTCTCCAGGCAAGAACACTGGAGTGGGTTGCCATTTCCTTCTCCAATGCATGAAAGTGAAAAGTGAAAGTGAGGTCGCTTAGTCATGTCTGACTCTTGGCGACCCCATGGACTGCAGCCTACCAGGCTCCTCCAACCATGGGATTTTTCCAGGCAAGAATACTGAAGTGGTTTGCCATTGCTATTTCAAATCCTGAAAGATGGGGCTGTGAAAGTGTTGTACTCAATATGCCAGCAAATTTGGAAAACTCAGCAGTGGCCACAGGACTGGAAAAGGTCAGTTTTCATTCCAATCCCAAAGAAAGGTAATGCCAAAGAATGCTCTAAATACCGCACAATTGCACTCATCTCACATGCTAGTAAAGTAATGCTCAAAATTCTTCAAGCAAGGCTTCAGCAATACCTGAACTGTGAACTTCCAGATGTTCAAGCTGGTGTTAGAAAAGGCAGAGGAACCAAAGATCAAATTGCCAACATCCTCTGGATCATCGAAAAAGAAAGAGAGTTCCAGAAAAACATCTATTTCTGCTTTATTGACTATGCCAAAGCCTTTGAATGTGTGGATCACAATAAACACTGGAAAATTCTGAAAGACATGGGAATACCAGAGCACCCGACCTGCCTCTTGAGAAATCTGTATGCAGGTAAGAAAGCAACAGTTAGAACTGGTCATGGGACAACAGATAGGAAAAGGAGTTCATCAAGGCTGTATATTGTCACCCTGCTTATTTAACTTCTATGCAGAGTACATCATGAGGAACGCTGGACTGGAAGAAACACAAGTTGGAATCAAGATTGCTGGGAGAAATATCAATAACCTCAGATATGCAGATGACACCACCCTTATGGCAGAAAGTGAAGAGGAACTAAAAAGTATCTCGATGAAAGTGAAAATGGAAAGTGAAAAAGTTGCCTTAAAGCTCAACATTCAAAAAACTAAGATCATGGCATCCGGTCCCATCACTTTATGGGAAATAGATGGGGAAACAGTGTCAGACTTTATTGTTTTGGCTCCAAAATCACTGCAGATAGTGACTGCAGCCATGAAATTAAAAGACACTACTTGGAAGAAAAGTTATGACCAACCTAGATGGCATATTCAAAAGCAGAGACATTACTTTGCCAAGAAAGGTCCATCTAGTCAAGACTATGGTTTTTCCAGTGGTCATGTATGGATGTGAGATTTGGACTGTGAAGAAGGCTGAGTGCCGAAGAATTGATGCTTTTGAACTATGGTGTTGGAGAAGACTCTTGAGAGTCCCATGGACTGCAAGGAGATCCAACCAGTCCATTCTTAAGGAGATCAGCTCTAGGATTTCTTTGAAGGGAATGATGCTGAAGCTGAAACTCCAGTACTTTGGCCACCTCATGCGAAGAGTTTACTCATTGGAAAAGACTCTGATGCTGAGAAGATTGGGGGCAAGAGGAGAAGGGGACGCCAGAGGATCAGATGGCTGGATGGCATCACTGACTCAATGGACGTGAGTCTGAGTGAACTCCAGGAGTTGGTGATTGACATCGAGGCCTGATGTGCTGCGATTCATGGTGTTGTGAAGAGTCAGACACGACTGAGCGACTGAACTGAACTGAACAGCTAGCTTTGACTACATGTTAAGCTTAAAAAGACACAGAGACAAAATTCTTCTCTGAACACAATTATATATAAATATTGGTATAGTAGTAGGTTTATAGGTATATATGTATAGGCAAAAATGTCAAATTCTCCGAATCTCTAAAACAGAGGGCTTTATTGTATCACATAACATTTTATGAATACATAACAATACTTGTGGAAAAATTTTAAGACATCATTTCCTGAAAAAACTTTTAGGCCTTAAGCTATATTCTTTTATTTTATATAAAAATTGTACATGGTACTGTCCTTCCTCTAACCATCTGTAATTTTTCAACTTAAACTCTGAACACTTGTGTATCCTGAAATATACCCCAAAGCTCTTATTCTGGTACCATTATAGAGTATCCTACTCCTTTCACTGAAAATAGCAACAGAAATCTATACTCAAATTTTTGAATCAAACTGATTATAGCTACCATGTCATAGTTTGCCCTTATATTAGATTTCAACCAAATTCAATTACACAGTGTGCTCCTTGCTGCCATTGGATGAATCGTAGGACAAAAATGAATGAACACAACTGCTGCAATTGATTGATCCCCACTTGCCTGCAGGTTGATTAAAGTGTTAGGAGCAAAATGAAGAATAGTATTCACTTGTAGCTACTGGTAAGTCTTTAAATTAATTGAAAATTTCATGAAAGATCATGCATTTAATTGATTTTTTTTAATTCTTGTAAATTGCTAGGCAAATATATTTATTAACTATAAATACATATAATGTAAATGCAGATTATATATAATTATAAATTTCTATTACTTATGATGTTTATTTGTTACAAAATAATAAAATGTTATAAAGGCAATGAAGTAATGGTATAATTCAAAGGACTAAATGGCAGTGTTTATGAATTGGATGTATTTTTACTTATAAAAGTTGCCAATATATTATATATTGGATAATATACTGGATATTATCCTATGGATACTGCTGACACAATGGAAAGAGATATTAAAAATGTATATGGATTTTCATCTAAAGTATTTTTTATTAATGTTGTTATCTTATATAGTTTGGATTTTAGTATAGCATGATAATAGTAAATATAATTATTCAATATTCTAAGAATTATAATTTGTATGATTATAAAATTCAGAAGATTTCCTTAAAGAATGATATGAAGATTTATTATATGATAGAGTGAAAAGTGAATTTTAGGAATATAGTCTACTAAACATAATGAAAATCAGATAATGAGTTTATTTATATGGCATGACAAAAAGTTAAGGGAGAAGATTTTGGACCTGGTCTTACACTTCAGCATTGCTTACTATAAGGGAAATTGGTCCTTCAGTCATTATCATATGGCTTTATTCTCATGTTGTTGGAGGCTTCTGTTTCTCTGTGTCTTAAAATTCACACTTCTTGCCAGCATACATCTGAAAGAGCCAAATTGCCTTTATTCTTAACCTTTTATTTTTATTCTTCAGGAGGATAAGGCCTTCAGAGGCCCCAAGTTCAGCCCTAAGGATTTCCACTTATAGGGGAAGATAAGAATAGATTTAATTGTTTGTAAGAAAGTAGTTATGAGTATATTGCATGGGCAACCATGTCTGTCAGGGGATTGGAGATTGTTTTAGATTTTGATAATTAATTAACAAGTTAATTAGACTATTATTTGTTCATGAATTTCACCACACAGTATAATAAACTTGATATACCAAAAATGATCAAGTTGTGAAATTTCATTTTAATTCCAATACTTGTGTTATAGAAATGACTACTGTTTAACTTATGAATTCTGCAGCAAGGGAGATTATAATTTACCTGTATCTCTACTAGTGAACGGGGAAGGCAATGGCACCCCACCCCAGTACTTTTGCCTGGAAAATCCCATGGACGGAGGAGCCTGGTAGGCTCCAGTCCGTGGGGTCGCTAAGAGTCGGACACGACTGAACGACTTCACTTTGACTTTTCACTGTCATGCATTGAAGAAGGAAATGACAACCCACTCCAGTGTTCTTGCCTGGAGAATCCCAGGGACAGTGGAGCCTGGTGGGCCGTCTAGGGGATCGCACAGATTCGGACACGACTGAAGTGACTTAGCAGCATCAGCAGCATAAACATATTAAAACAATTCTCTATTTTCTATTGATTGATGGATTGATCTATGATCTATAATTCCTCTATTAATGTAATAAATAAAAAATCTAGTAAATTACGAATAATACCATTATTCTAAATCAATTCAGTTCAGTTCAGTTCATTCAGTCAGTCGTGTTGAACACTTTGAGATCCGAAAAACCGCAGCACGCCAGACCTCGCTGTCCATCACCAACACACGGAGTTTAAACAAACCCATGTCCATTGAATTGGTGATGCCATACAACCATCTCATCCTCTGTTGTCCCCTTCTCCTTCGGCCATCAATCTTTCCCAGCATCAGGGTCTTTTCAAATGAGTCAGGTCTTCGCATCAGGTGGCCAAAGTATTGGAGTTTCAGCTACAACATCAGTCCTTCCAATGAACACCCAAGGCTGATCTCCTTTAGGATGGATGGGTTGGGTCTCCTTGAGTCCAAGGGACTCTCAAGAGTCTTCTCCAACATCACAGTTCAAAAGCATCAATTCTTCTGCAATCAGCTTTCTTTATACTCCAACTCTCCAGTTGACCACTGGAAAAACCATAGTCTTGACTAGACGGAACTTTGTTGACAAAATAATGTCTCTGCTTTTTAGTATGCTGTCTAAGTTGGTCATAACTTTTCTTCCAAGGAGTAAGAGTCTTTTAATTTCATGGCTGTAATCACCATCTGCAGTGAATTTTGGACCCCTCCCCCAAAATAAAGTCTGACACTGTTTCCACTGTTTCCCCATCTATTTCCCATGAAATAATGGGACAAGATGTCATGATCTTCGTTTTCTGAATGTTGAGCTTTAAGCCAACTTTTTCACTCTCCACTTTTACTTTCATCAAGAGGCTTTTTAGTACTTCTTTGCTTTCTGGCATAAAGGTGGTGTCATCTGCATATCTGAGGTTATTGTTATTTCTCTCAGCAATCTTGATTCCAGCTTGTGCTTCTTCCAGCCCAGCATTTCTCATGATGTACTCTGCATATAAGTTAAATAAGCAGAGTGACAATATAGAGCCTTAAAGCACTCCTTTTCCTATTTGGAACCAGTCTGCTGTTCCATGTTCAGTTCTAACTGTTGCTTCCTGACCCGCATATAGGTTTCTCAAGAGGCAGGTCAGGTGGTCTGGTACTCCCATCTCTTTCAGAATTTCCCACAGTTTCTTGTGATCCGCACAGTCAAAGGCTTTGGCATCGCCAATAAAGCAGAAATAGATGTTTCTCTGGAATCACTTGCTTTTTCAATGATCCAGCGGATGTTGGTAATGTGATCTCTGGTTCCTTTGCCTTTTCTAAAACCAGCTTAAATATCTGGAACTTCATGGTTCACATATTGCTGAAACCTGGCTTGGAGATTCTTGATCATTATTTTAATAGCATGTGAAATGAGTGCAATTGTGTGATATTTTTAGCATCTTTGGCATTGCCTTTCTTTGTGATTGGCTGAAACCCGACCTTTTCCAATCCTTTGGCCAATACTGAGTTTTCCAAATTTGCTGACATATTGAGTGCAGCACTTTCACAGCATCATCTTTTCAGGATTTGAAATAGCTCAACTGGAATTCCATCACCTCCACTAGCTTTGTTCGTAGTGATGCTTCCTAAGGCCCACTTGACTTCACATTCTCAGATGTCTGGCTCTAGGTGAGTGATCACACCATTGTGAATATCTTGATCATGAAAATTTTTTTTGTATAGTTCTTCTGTGTATTCTTGCCACCTCTTCTTAATATCTTCTGCTTCTGTTAGGTCCATATCATTTCTGTCCTTTATTGAGCCCATCTTTGCATGAAATGTTCCCTTAGTATCCATAATTTTCTTGACGAGATCTCTAGTCTTCCCCATTCTACTGTTTTCCTCTATTTCTTTGCACTGATCACTGAGGAAGGCTTTCTTATCACTTCTTGCTATTCTTTCATTCAAACTCTTCATTCAAATGGCTATATCTTTCCTTTTCTTTTCACTTCTTTTCAGAGCTATTTGTAAGGCCTCCTCAGAGAGCCATTTTGCTTTTCCTTTTCTTGGGGATGGTCTTAATCCCTGTCTCCTGTGTAATGTTTCTAACTTCTGTCCATAGTTTATCAGGCACTGTGTGTATAAGATCTAGTCCCTTAATTCTATTTCTCACTTCCACGGTTTAATAATAAGGGATTTGTTATAGGCCATACCTGAATTTTCTAGTGGTTTTCCCTACTTTCTTCAATTTAAGTCTGAATTTGCCAGTAAGGTGTTTATGATCTGAGCCACAGTCAGCTCCAGGTCTTGCTTTTGCTGATTGTATAGATCTTCTCCATCTTTGCTGCAAAGAATATAATCAATTTAATTTCACTTAGACTTTATTAAAATAAAGTATAATTAATATTTCCATCCAAATCATGGGCTTACTGTTTTCTTATGGACATTCTGACTATTGTCTCTGGATTCTGCATTAAGAATCAGGGATTATATTTAGCACCTTGTTTTTCACTGTGATAAATATCTGTAGTATCCCAAAGGCTAAGATACAATTCTTATTCTAAAGGCATCATAATCTAGCTACAGAAAGAGACTACAGTTAGATAGCTCTGACTCAATTAATGCAATAGTAGAGGCATGTACTAAGAAGTAAGGGCATGTACTTTGGGAACATACATGGGAAAGTGAACTTTGCAGAAGGGGATATTGTAGGAAACATAAAACATGATGTCATTTATGATAATCTCAGAAATAAGCAGACGTTCACAGTTCAAAAAGTAGAAAGTGACATATATTCCAGATTTATTTATGTAATGACATAAGTTTAAAAACCTAAGCATATGGCAGTTATTATGCTGTTGCATGTTTTATTGTTATTATTGCTCTTTGTTACATATTTCCTACAGTGTACATGTTAATCTACTATTAAGAATTTTTTTGATTTGCAAGTGAGAAAAAATCAACTGTGAGTTTTATTTTTTCAAATATTTAAATATCCATCTCCACTATATTAGGGCAATTTAACAAAGAAATATTTTTTTTATTAATATAAACAAGAATTCCACGTCTAGCTGTCCAAACTAGATTGTATTAAATAAAATATTATTCAAGATTAATGAAGAATTAGACTTGTTCAAGGTCCCAGAGTGATGCAAAAATGGAGTGTGAACTCCATTTTTTGGCATTAGTTTTCCTCTTTGAGGCATTGACAAAAAGCTACAACTGAAATTATAGGAATCAGAAGAAGCTCTCAATGAGCCTCTTATAAGTTAAGCTGAGAAACCCTGAATTATATGGGGCAGCGGTGAAATCAGAGTTTAGAACCGTCAATTATGAGTGGCCTTTTTAGACATTTAAAGCTCTTCTTTGAGATGCTTGTGTTGTGCTTAGTCTTTTCAAATTCTAGTTTTGTCTGGGCATATGCCCAGGAGTGAGATTTCTGGATCATATGGCAACTCTGTTTTTATTTTTTGATGATCCTAGTTTGAGGACCCTATATTTTGAACCACTATTTTCATACTGACTGTACCAATTTAAATTCCTACCAACAGTATAAGAGAATTCCCTTTTATCTACATCCTCTCCAGAATTTGTTATTTGTAGACTTTTAAATAATGAACATTCTGTGTGAGGTGGTACCTCATTGTAGTTTTTATTTGCATTTCTCTAAGTAGTGTTTGGGAACATATTTCCATGTGCTTATTGGACATTTGCATGTCTTCTTTGGAGAAATATCTTCTTAGGTGTTCTGCACAATTTTTGATTGAGTTGTTTATTTATTTATTTTGTTAAATTGAGTTTTATGAGCTTTCTGTGTATTTTGGAAATTAATCCCTTGTCAGTTGAATCATTTTCAATTTTTTTCTCCCTGTCCATATTTTGTCTTTTCATTCTGTTTATTAAAATATTTGCTGTGCAAAACCTTAGAAGTTTGCTATGGTTTCATTTATTAAATTTGCTTTTGTTTCTGTTGCCTGGATAGACTGACCAAAGGAAACATTGCTACAATTTATGTCAGGGAATGCTTTACTCTTATTCTCTTTTAGGAGTTTTATGGTATCATGTCTTATATTTGTGTTTAAATCATTTTGAGTTTATTTTTGTGTATGGTGTGAGGATGTATTTTAACTTCATTGATTTAGATACAGCGGTCCAAATTTCAGGGAAGAGATTTTAAAGTCAACATTAGACAGAGAGTTGTAGGGTATGTGATCAGCTTGTGGACATCCATCTGATTGGTGATGGTTAGGTAACAGGATTATGTATCAGGAATCTCAATCATAATCTTTTAGTTCCAACAGATGAGGACTACATCCTGGTTGTCACTATGTAGTTAAGATCTTCAATCTGGTGGTAGGTTTTAGTATCTGAAAAACAGCTCAAGAACATGACTTCAAGTATTATCTATAGCTCTTGAGGAGGAACTGAAGGTCCTTGACTTTGTTTTATGGTTGAACTATGATTATTTTGTCTTGCTTGACTCTTTTTCTTTGTTTTTGAATTTTATCACTTCTCCCATTAAATTTATTCTTTGGAACTTGATTTCAATTAAGGTTTTGCATCACTATTTAGCTTCTGCTAAAGGTCTCCCTCATCTGTTAAACCAAATTTTTAACTTTATCTTAAAATTTCAATCTTATTCTTATCTCATTCTGTTTCATTTTCAGCAGAGAAAATTTCTTGTTAATTTATAGAAAATCAATAACATTAAACAAAAATTCTTTAATTCCATTTTTAAACAGAAATACCCATCTTAATTTTTGGTGACTCTTTTCTAATATCATATAATTTTTGCTGTTTTTGTTTTAAAAGTACCTGTTTTTGTTTTCACATGTGTTCCTTAATTGTGTTTACCTTGTGTTTCCTCTTCTCTCCTCAAGGTCTACACTTCTTTTAACTTCAATCTCATCTCTACTTATCTTGTATTTAATATGAAAACAGAACATCTCAGATAACACTAGTAAACTTCTTTATCTTCATTTAGCTCTTATTTGATCTTTCTTCATAGGTCATATTCTTAAATAGAAAGCTACATTTCCCTTTTTATTTCCTACATAGCAATAAAACTCATATACTATTATTTATACAATAGCATTATGTGACACTCTAAGATATCCAATTATTATTAAGTTACTAATTCCATTGAAAATGTTTGCACTTCTTTTAACTTCTCAGGACCACTATATATTGTATGTATTGATTCTTAAAATCCTCTACTTTATTGATGTAGTCACCCTGTGTTTTCACATATTTCTTTTTTTATTATCCCTATCAAATATACTTGTGGAGCTATTATCTTCCATTAGTTTATCAAATGTCAGTGTATCCCTTGCCTTCTGTTCTGTGGTGATATAGTCAACCCTTATCTTCTCTCTCACTTATAAATTCATGGATATAAATTTAAATCTCTGAGTTGATACAAAAATACATATCCTGTGTCTAATAAACATTATCAGGATTTTTAAATACAAAGCAATGAAGACCCAGGGCTTCCCCTGTGGCTCAACTGGTCAAGAATCTGTCTGCAATGCGGGAATCCTGGGTTCAATTCCTGGGGTGGGAAGATCCCATGGAGATAGGAAAATGAATCCGCTCCAGCATTATGGCCTGGAGAATTCCATGTACTGAATAGTCCATGGGGGTCACAAAGAGTCAGAAATGACTGAGCGAATTTCACTTCATTCACTTCACTGAAGACCTAAAATAGGCAAAACAGATGTCTTTCTTCCCTGTATGAACTGCATAGAAAGATTTTAAAATAGATAACCATGCAGAAAAGTTCACACTTAAAACTGTTAATGCTACAAAGAGATACATGTTGACAAAGAGTTTCATGGTAGGGCAACTTTACCTAGTCAACTGTGTACAAAAAGACTTTCCAAATGAAATAAAACAATTTGAATCTAAAAGATCAGTGGGCTCAAACTTGTCAAAAAGATGAAAGATTTCCACACAGAATACAGCAACATGTCCAAGGACTCTATGACAAAATGAGCATGATGCCATGTAGGAAATATCATGTTAATATAGTTAGAATGATGAGAATCAGAAGATGTGTTTATTGGTAGGGTGAAGGTGAAGGTGCAAATGGATAGGGTTAGGTACTAAAACATAAGGCTTATTAAGTTTCTGTTTATTCTTTAATAACAGAACATTATTAAATAAACTATTAATTATAGCAGTTATAAGGATATATAAATTAATGACTTTTGCCCTTGAGTAGAAAGTGAAAAGGAACTAAAAGCCTCTTGATGAAAGTGAAAGAGGAGAGTGAAAAAGTTGGCTTAAAGCTCAACATTCAGAAAACAAAGATCATGGCATCTGGTCCCATCACTTCATGGAAAATAGATGGGGAAACAGTGGAAACAGTGTCAGACCTTATTTTTGAGGGGTCCAAAATCACTGCAGATGGTGATTACAGCCAGGAAATTAAAAGACTCTTACTCCTTGGAAGGAAAGTTATGACCAACCTAGATAGCATAGTAAAAAGTAGAGACATTACTTTGCCAACAAAGGTCCATCTAGTCAAGGCTATGGTTTTTCCAGTAGTCATGTATGGATGTGAGAGTTGGACTGTGAACAAAGCTGAGAGCCAAAGAACTGATGCTTTTGAACTGTGGTGTTGGAGAAGACTCTTGAGAATCCCTTGGACTGCATGGAGATTCAACCAGTCCATCCTAAAGGAGATCAGTCCTGGGTGTTCATTGGAAGAACTGATGCTGAAGCTGAAACTTCAATACCTTGGTCACCTCATGTGAAGAGTTGACTCATGGGAAAAGACTCTGATGCTGGGAGGGATTGGGGGCAGGAGGAAAAGGGGGACGCTAGAGGATGAGATGGTTGGATGGCATCACAGACTCGATGGACGTGAATTTGAGTTACCTCCGGGAGTTGGTGATGGACCGGGAGGCCTGGCGTGCTGCAATTCATAGGGTAGCAAAGAGTCGGACATGACTAAGTGACTGAACTGAACTGAACTAAACTGAAATTAAGATTGATAGGATGAAGTGAAGTGAAGTCACTCAGTCGTGCCTGACTCTTTGCGACCCAATGGACAGTAGCCTACCAGGCTCCGCTGTCCATGGGATTTTCCAGGCAAGAATACTGAAGTGGGCTGCCATTTCTTTCTCCAGGGGATCTTCCCAACCCAAGGATCGAACCCCAGTCTCCTGCATTGCAGACAGACACTTTGCCTTCTGAGCCACTAGGGTAAAGAAGGACAATAACTAGCATCTAGAGCCTACCAGCATAGATCGGTATGGGGAATACAAATTTCTGTTGGAACAGAAAAAAGGATCCAACTCTGTTGGATCGAACTCTGGATCCAATCTCTTTTCAGGGGTCCAGAGAAACCTGCATTATTTGAGACATATTGACAAGTTTCTATTGAGAAGACTTGGTGATAAGCTAGATATGGGTCATAAAACTTAAAAGTGTGTATTAAAAATTATTCAGCAGACATAATGATAAAAACTATGAAGAAGATTAAGGCTGGTAAATGGGCATCTTGTTAAATATCACTATCCTTTACAAAAACTGCTTAATGGCAGTGTTAAAAATGATTAATTCAATAATAATACTTAATATGCTGCTGTTTTAAGTTCATTAAGTATATTCACTGCAAGATATATTATCATTGATATAAGACTCATTACACAGAAGAGAAAATTATGGCATGAATACTCTAAGTATAAATTATGCAAGGTCACATGGTTAAACTTTATTAATCTAGTCAGAAGCTAGATTCCAGCAATCCATCTATTGAAACTGTGATCATGTGTAATATTAATAAGCACAAGATAATTTAGAGTAAAATATGATGAAATAGAGAGAAAGTAAACAGATGACAGATGAAGGTAATTCTTCAAGAGCAAAGTGATCCACAAGTTTTCATAAGTGTAAATGTAAGTATATGTTGTACAGTGGCAAGAATGTGAATTTAATGTGTAGAAATAATTAAAACATATGTAAAATAGCATGTATGTCCAAAAGGTGTTGTATGTGGTTGAAGTGTTCCAAGGTGTTTGTATTTTCTGAGAAATGTAGAAATCAAAAGGCAGCAAGTGATTTTTTGGTCAAATACTAAAATAATTGTAAAGAACAACATAAATACAAAGTAAATGTCAGATTGGATAAAAGTCAACAAAAAAGCAGAGTAAAGTGATAAATAACAAGGAAATCAAATGGGGAAAAACATATTTGATAGTTTTAATCTTAAACATACATAAAATGTAATTAGACTTTATCTCTGTAAAAAATATAATAAAAAGAACCAAGAAAGTGATTCTGTTGCCACACAAAAAAATATTAGGTAAGTTACAAAAACAATAATTTTAATTACATGTGAGAACTATGGACAGAGCAATAATACAAGATTGCAGAGAAAGAAGTTCTTCCTCAGTGTGATGACATCATTGACTAATTTCTTCTATTAAGGATAGACTGATACACAAGGGAAAATGCAACAAATTTTACTAATTCTTTAAAAAATAAATCAGTAAAACTTATAGTGTTCCTTGTTTCACAGCACAATTATCCCCTTTCCCTGTACCAAATAGTGTCATGGATTGAGGTACAGATAGAGTATCAAGTCTCAGTTAATTCTGGATTCCAAGTTTCTTTTATACATACTTAAGTACTAGACCACCTCATATGGCAAAACGTGATCCACTGGAAGAGGGAATGGCAAAACACTCAGGTATAATTGCTGTGAGAACCTCATGAGCTATATAATAGGCCAAAAAGATATGACACCAAAAGATGAGTTTCCCAGGTCTGAAGGCGCCCAGTATGCTAATGGGGAAGAGCAGACAAGAATTACCAATAGCCCCAGAATGGATGAAGTGATTGGGCCAAAGCGGATATGACATTTAGTTGTTCATATATCTGGTGATGAAAGTAAAATACAATGCTGCAAAGAACAATAGTATTATATAGGAACCTGGAATGTTAGGTCCGTGTATCAAGGAAAATTGGACGTGGTCAAGCAAGGGATGGTAAGAATAAACATTGACATCCTAGGAATCAGTGAACTAAAATGGATAGACACGGGCGAATTTTAATTCAGATGACCATTATATCTACTAATGTGGGCAGGAATCCCATAGAAGAAACAGAGTAGCCTTCATAATCAACAAAAGAATCTGAAATATAGTACTTGGGTGCAGCCTCAAAAATGACAGAATGATCTTCATTCATTTTTAAGTCAAGCCATTCAGCATCACATTAATCCAAGTCTATGTCCCTGACACCAGTGCTGAAGCAGCTGAAGTTTATCAGTTCTATGAAGACCTAGGAGACCTCCTAGAACTAACACCAAAAAGAGATCTTCTATTCATCATTGGGGGTTGGAATGTGAAAGTAGAAAGTCAAGATATACCTGGAGTAACAGGGCAGTTTGGCTTTTGAAAGAGCAAAATGAAGGAGGGCAAAGACTAGCAATTCTGCTAAGAGTATTTGCTAGCAAATACTCTTTTTCAATTACACAAGAGATGACTTCACACATGGACATCACCAAAGGTCATACTTAAATTAATTGCATTCTTGGTAGCCAAAGATGGAAAAGCTATATACAAGTAGTAAAAATAAGACCTGAAGCTGACTGTGACTCAGGTCACCAGCTTCTCACTGCAAACATCAGGCTTAAACTAAATAAAACTGGGGAAAAAATACTAGGCCAGTCAGATATGACTTAAATCAAACCCCATATGAATTCACAGTGAGGGAATGAATAGATTCAAGGGACGATATCTAGATAACAGTGTGCCTGAAGAATTATGGACATAATATTGTGCAGGAGGTGGTGAAGAAAACCATCTCAAAGAAAAAGAAAGGCATGGAGACAAAGTGGTTATCTGATGAGGCTTTACGAATAGCAGAAGAATGAAGAGAAGTGAAAAGCAAGGGGGAGAGGGAAAAGTATCTCCATTTAAACACAGAGTTTCAAAGAATAGCTAGAAGAAAAAAGAAAACCTTCTTGAATAAACTGTGTTTAATAATAGAAGAAAAGGATAAAAGGGGGAAGACTAGAGATCTCTTCAAGAAAACTGGAAACATCAAGGGAACATTCCACCCAAAAATGGGCACAATAAAGGAAAAAAGTGTAGAGACCTAGTAGATGCTGAAGAGATCAAGAAGAGAGGGAAAGAATACACAGAAAATACTATATAAAAAATATTTTAGAGCTAAGATGACGGACGAGTAGGACGGGGAGAATACTTTCTCCTCCACAAATCCATTAAAAGAACATTTAAATGCTGAATAAATTCTACAAAACAACTTCTGAATGTCGGCAGAGGACATCAGGCACTTAGAAAGACAATTCATTGTCTTCAAAACGAGACTACAAGCCCTGCGGTAACTCCTTTTGCGGAGAAGCGGCGTGGACACAAGCATTTGCTATTAGCAAGCGGGGGCTGGGCTAGGAGGAGCGGCGCGGCCTGCATTACATTGAGAAAGGATTTGGCCTGGCTATCTCGAGTGCTATCTGAGCGAAATAACCAGACTGTCAGTTATCTACTACATCAAAAGCCAGCCCTAACTTAAGACACCACCAGGACTACGTACAGAACAAAGGACTGCGCAGAGATGGCCGGCTGTAGGCCATCCCACTCCTGTGACAGGCAGCTGGGGCTGGAGGCGGGCAATCACAGCCCTAGAGAGACACTGTCTACAGAACTATAGGTAGGTTTCTGTGCTGACTCACACTTCTTGGGGCTCTGGATGGTCAACATCTGCCTGAGAAAGTGTGCCTGTGGTATACCCAGAAAACTGAGTGGCAGGGAGGTGATAAGTCGCAGCAGCTGCGCTCACTAAACACTTCATCAAAATAAAATCAAAAATGAACAAATGGGACCTAATCAAACTTAAAAGCTTCTGCACAACAAAGGAAACTATAAGCAAGGTGAAAAGACAGCCTTCAGAATGGGAGAAAATAATAGCAAATGAAGCAACTGACAAACAACTAATCTCAAAAATATACAAGCAACTTCTACAGCTCAATTCCAGAAAAATAAATGACCCAATCAAAAAATGGGCCAAAGAACTCAATAGACATTTCTCCAAAGAAGACATACAGATGGCTAACAAACACATGAAAAGATGCTCAACATCACTCATTATCAGAGAAATGCAAATCAAAACCACTATGAGATACCATTTCACGCCAATCAGAATGGCTGCTATCCAAAAGTCTACAAACAATAAATGCTGGAGAGGGTGCGGAGAGAAGGGAACCCTCTTGCACTGTTGGTGGGAATGCAAACTAGTACAGCCACTTTGGAGAACAGTATGGAGATTCCTCAAAAAACTGGGAATAGAACTGCCTTATGATCCAGCAATCCCACTGCTGGGCATATACACTGAGAAAACCAGAATTGAAAGAGACACGTGTACCCCAATGTTCATAGCAGCACTGTTTGCAATAGCCAGAACGTGGAAGCAACCTAGATGTCCATCCACAGATGAATGGATAAACAAGCTGTGGTACATATACACAATGGAGTATTACTCAGCCATTAAAAAGAATACATTTGAATCAGTTCTAAGGAGGTGGATGGAACTGGAGCCTATTATACAGAGTGAAGTAAGCCAGAAACAAAAACACAAATACAGTATACTAACGCATATATATGGAATTTAGAAAGATGGTAAAAATAACCCTATTTACGAGACAACAAAAGAGACACTGATGTATAGACCAGACTTTTGGACTCTGGGACCGGGAGAGGGTGGGATGACTGGGGAGAATAGCATTGAAATATGTATAATACTATATCTGAAATGTATTAATTATTCAAACTAAACACTATCATGTTACAATTTGTTCATACTAGATGTTTGTAATGTTTCTGATAATCAATAAAAGAGATTCTTGATCAAAAAAAAAAAAAAAAAAAAAAAACCACTTCATCAACTGCGCTACTCGGATCTGGGAAGGGCATAAAACGCCGACTCAACCGAGTCTGTGCTTCTGAGGATTATCTGAGTGCCTGAACCTGACCGGCTTAGATTTGGGTGTTCATCTCTGCCCCCTCTGTAACAGAGCAGAGGTCAGATATTGAAAAGACCAGTAAATCGCCTCAATAAAGAGAATTCAACAAACTATCAGAATATAGTAAGGACACTCTAAACTTGGCAATTTTAACAAAATGAAGAGACAAAAGAATACCCAGCAACTAAAGGAACAGGATAGATGCCCACCAAACCAAACCAAACAGGAAGAGATAGGGAATCTACCTGATAAAGAATTCCGAATAATGATAGTGAAATTAATCCAAAATCTTGAAATCAAAATGGAATCACAGTTAAAGAGTCTGGAGACAAGGATTGAGAAGATGCAAGAAAGGTTTAACAAGGACTTAGAAGAAATAAAAAAGAGTCAACACATAATGAATAATGCAATAAATGAGATCCAAAACACCCTGGAGGCAACAAATAGTAGAATAACAGAAGCAGAAGATAGGATTAGTGAATTAGAAGATAGAATCCTACAAATAAATGAATCAGAGGAGAAAAACGAAAAATGAATTAAAAGAAATGAGGACAATCTCAGAGACCTCCAGGATAACATTAAACACTACAACATTCGAATCATAGGAGTTCCAGAAGAAAAAGATAAAAAGAAAGACCATGTGAAAATACTTGAGATAATAGTTGAAAACTTCTCTAAAATGGAGAAGGAAATAACCACTCAAGTTCAAGAAATCCAGAGACTCCCTAACAGGATAAACCCAAGACAAAACACCCCAAGACACATATTAATCAAATTCAGATCAGATCAGATCAGATCAGATCAGTTGCTCAGTCGTGTCCGACTCTTTGTGACCCCATGAACCGCAGCATGCCAGGCCTCCCTGTCCATCACCAAATCCCGGAGGTCACTCAGACTCACATTCATCGAGTCAGTGATGCCATCCAGCCATCTCATCCTCTGTTGTCCCCTTCTCCTCCTGCCCTCAATCCCTCCCAGCATCAGAGTCTTCTCCAATGAGTCAACTCTTCGCATGAGGTGGCCAAAGTACTGGAGTTTCAGCTTTAGCATCATTCCTTTCAAAGAAATCCCAGGGCTGATCTCCTTCAGAGTGGACTGGTTGGATCTCCTTGCAGTCCAAGGGACTCTCAAGAGTCTTCTCCAACACCACAGTTCAAAAGCATCAATTCTTTGGCGCTCAGCCTTCTTCACAGTCCAGCTCTCACATCCATACATGACCACAGGAAAGACCATAGCCTTGACTAGACGAACCTTTGTTGGCAAAGTGATGTCTCTGCTTTTGAATATTTGATCTAGGTTGGTCATAACTTTCCTTCCAAGGAGTAAGAGTCTTTTAATTTCATGGCTGCAGTCACCATCTGCAGTGATTTTGGAGCCCAGCAAAATAAAGTCTGACACTGTTTCCACTGTTTCTCTATCTATTTCCCATGTAGTGATGGGACCAGATGCCATGATCTTCGTTTTCTGAATGTTGAGCTTTAAGCCAACATTTTCACTCTCCAATTTCACTTTCATCAAGAGGCTTTTTAGTTCCTCTTCACTTTCTGCCTTAAGGGTGGTGTCATCTGCATATCTAAGGTTATTGATATTTCTCCCAGCAATCTTGATTCCAACTTGTGTTTCTTCCAGTCCAGCATTTCTCATGATGTACTCTGCATATAAGTTAAATAAACATGGTGACAATATACAGCCTTGACGTACTCCTTTTCCTATTTGGAACCAGTCTGTTGTTCCATGACCAGTTCTAACTGTTGCTTCCTAACCTGCATACAGATTTCTCAAGAGGCAGATCAGGTGGTCTGGTATTCCCATCTCTTTCAGAATTTTCCACAGTTTCTTGTGATCTACACAGTCAAAGGCTTTGGCATAGTCAATAAAGCAGAAATAGATGCTTTTCTAGAACTCTCTTGCTTTTTCGATGATCCAGCAGATGTGGGCAATTTGATCTCTGGTTCCTCTGCCTTTTCTAAAACAAAGATTAAATGTAAAGAACAAATATTAAAAGCAGCAAGGGAAAAACATCAAATAACTTACAAGGGAATTCCCATAAGGATAACAGCTGATCTTTCAATAGAAACCCTCCAAGCCAGGAAGGAATGGCAAGACATAATTAAAGTGATGAAAGAAACTAACTTACAGCCTAGATTATTGTATCCAGCAAGGATCTCATTCAAATATGAAGGAGAAATCAAAAGCTTCACAGATAAGCAAAAGTTGAGAGAATTTAGCACCACTAAATCATTTCTCCAACAAAAATTAAAAGACATTCTCTAGATAGGAATCACTAAAAGGGTGTATAAATTGGAACCCAAAACAATAAATTAAATCCTATTTATCAATAATTGTTGTAAATGTTAATGGGCTTAATGCCCTAATCAACTGACAAAGACTGGCCGAATTGATACAAAAACAAGACCCCTACATACCTTGTCTACAAGAGAAAACCAAAAGACTAAAATGCGTCAAATGGATACAAAAACTAGACCCCTATATGTGTTGTCTACAAAAGAACCACCTTAAAATAGGGGATATATACTGACTGAAAATGAAGGGTTGGAAAAAGATTTTCTATGCAAATATGGACCAAAAGAAAACAGGAGTAGCAATACTCATATCAGATAAAATTGAATTTAAAGATCCTGAAAAGGAGACAATCAAGGTTATACATAAAGACTTAAAGAACAATCCAAAAAGAAGTTATAACAATTATAAATATATATGCACCCAACATTGGAGCATTGATATATCTAAGACAAACATTAATTAGTATGATAGAACAAATTTTACAACACCACAATAATAGTGGGAGACTTTAGTATCCCATTCATACTTATACAATAAGGCTGTAATAGACAAAGTAAAGAGGAAAACATATTCACTTGTGAGCTTCAAAAAATTCAGTTCACCCAGGAGAGTTAAAAAAAAAAAAATAGACTTATTTGTTCACTCTGTAAAGGTTTATTGACTATTTTATGGGTCTGGTACCACTTTCGGTAGTAGGGAGGAAGAAGTGACAAAGGTGATTCTGTCCTAAATAATATATTGTGGTAAAGATAGACCTACCAATACAAAATACCAAGATGTGCCTAAGATGAGGACACCCAAACTGGACTTTTAGTTTTCTGAACTTTTCATTTCCAGATCAAACGTCCTAATATAGGATGAATTCAACACGATTTTTTTAAGTGTTCTTTGTGATTAAAAACAGAAAGCCATTAGTTAAGAAATTACATATACTCCTCCCGACCATCACTCCCCTTCTTTCTTCCCATTTCCCTCCCACCCTCATTGATCCTTTCCTTTGTCCATTTCCCCTGCAAAAAAAAAAAAAAAAAAAAAAACCAACTTAATGAACTGGATACCTGCTATGGTGTGGTTAGTCACCCAGAGCCAGACATTCTGGAATGCAAAGGCAAGTGGTCCCTAAGTAGCACTGCTGTTAATAAAGCTAGTGGATGTGATGAAATTCTAGCAGAACTATTCAAATCTCTAAAGGAGGATGCAATCAGCATTTTGCATTCATTATGTCAGCAAATTTGGAAGATCCAGCAGTGGCCACAGGACTGGAAAAGATCAATCCTCATCCTAATTCCCAAGAAAGGTAGTACCGAAGAATGTGCTAACCACTGGACAGTTGCACTTATCTCCCAGGCTAGTAAGATCATATTTAAAATCTTTCCCTCCAGGCTTAAGCATTGTGTGAACCAAGAACTTCAAGATGTCCCAGCTGGATTTAGACAAGGAAGAAGAACTAGAGATCAAATCGACAACACTTGGTGGATTACAGAGAAAGCAACTAGAGATCAAACTGACAACATTTGCTAGATTATAGACAAAGCAAGGGAATTTCAGGAAAAAGAAAAAGTCTATCTCTGTTTCATCAACTATACTAAAGCCTTTGACTGTGTAGATCATGACAAACTGGCAAGTTCTTAGATAGTGGCAAGTTCTTAAAGAGATGGAAATATCACACCATCTTACCTGTCTCCTGAGAAATCTGTATGCATGTCAAGAAGCAACAGTTACAACCCTGTAAGAAGAACTGATTTTTTCAAGATTGAGAAAGGAGTAAGGCAACGTTTTCTGCTGTCATGCTGTTTGTTTAGCCTATACGCTGAGGGCATCATGAGAAATGCCAGGCTGGATAAGTTACAAACTGGAATCAAGATAGGTGGGAGAAACATCAACAACCTCAGATATGCAAATAATATCACTCTAATAGTAGGAAGTGAAGAGGAACTAAAGAGTCTTTTGATGAGGGTAAAGGACAGTAGTGAAAGAGCTAACTTAAGACTAAATATTAAAAACAAAAACTGAGATCATGGCATCTGGACCCATTACTGTATATCAAATGGAAGGGAAAAGGTGAAAGTAGTGATGGATTTCCTTTTCTTGGGCTCTAAATTCACTGTGGATGGTGACTGCATCCATGAAATCACAAGATGATTGCTTCTTGGCAGGAAAACAATGACAAATCTAGACAGTGTGTTGGAAAGCAGAGACATTACTCTGCTGACAAAGGTCCATATAGTCAAGGCAAAGGTCTTCCCAGTGGTCACATATAGTAGTGAAAGCTGGACCATAAAGAAGGCAGAATGCCAAAGAATTGATGCCTTTGAACTATGGTGCAAGAGAAGACTCCTGATAGTCCATTGGACAGCAAGGAGATCAAACCAGTCAATCTTAAGGGACATCAACCCTGAATATTAACTGGAAGAACTGATGCTGAAGCTAAAACTCCAGTATTTTGGTCGTCTGATGCAAATAGCTGACTGATTAGAAAATCCTCAATGTTGGGAATGATTGAGGGCAGAAGGAGAAAGGGCCTCAGAGGATGAGATGGCTGGATACCCTCACCCATGCAGTTAACATGAATTTGGAAAATCTTCAGGCGAAGGTGAGATATAGGGAGGCCTAGAGTGATGCACTCTATGGGGTCAGAAAGAGTCAGACACGACTGAGTGAGTGAACAACAACAACAACAACAACAAACAACATATGATCATTAGTATTTAATTTATAAAAACATGAAAAGTTGTATGAAATATTTACATTTTTATTTTAAATGATAGCACTGAAATAGTCTCAATTGCAAAATATTTTTGTGTGAAAGAATCATATTTTTAAAAAGTTATAAAAAATAATTTCTGAATAACCATTATACACAGATCTTATAATTGATGTATATTTACATAATTTATAATTTGTTCTCTTTCTCTATTCTTACTCTCTCTAATTAATATTGTTGTGTGTATGCATATATATGTACTATATATAGATAGATTATAATGTAAATACTCTAATGAATGTATTTTCAAGGACATTGTTCACATTTTCTAAATGTGTCACTAATTTTCTTTTTACTATTAGATGATCCAAAATAAGTTATAATATTTTTGTTCTTAAAAATAATTGGCCTACAATACAAGATTTCTATAGATCTGTATACAGATGTGGGCTTCCATGGTGGCTTAGTGTAAAGAAATCCATCTGCCAGTGTAGAAGATGTAGGTTAGATCCTTGTGTCAGGAAGATTCCTTGGAGAAGGAGATGGCAGCCCACTCTAGTATTCTTCTGTGAGTAATCCCATTGACAGAGGAGCCTGGCTGACTATAGTCCATGAGGTTGTGAAAGAGTCAGACATGAGTTAGCAACTAAACACAACAGCATATAAAGAGGTATCAGTTATCAGGTTTTCTGTGTCTGCACATATAAAAACTTAAAGGTATAAAACTCTTGTTTATGGGTATTTGTGACTCATCATTGGAATTTATTGCATAAGTAAATAATTTTTAGAAGGTAAAACTGAAAAAATATGATAAAGAATAATGGAAAACCAAATACATAATAAATATCAGATCAGATCAGTCTCTCAGTCGTGTCCGACTCTTTGCGACCCCATGAATCGCAGCATGCCAGGCCTCCCTGCCCATCACCAACTCCTGGAGTTCACTGAGACTCACATCCATTGAGTCAGTGATGATATCCAGCCATCTCATACTCTCTCATCCCCTTCTCTTTTGCCCCCAATCCCTCCAAGCATTAGAGTCTTTACCAATGAGTCAACTCTTCGCATGAGGTGGCCAAAGTACTGGAGTTTCAGCTTTAGCATCATTCCTTCCAAAGAAATCCCAGGGCTTATTTCCTTCAGAATGGACTGGTTGGATCCCCGTGCACTCCAAGGGACTCTCAAGAGTCTTCTCCAACACCACAGTTCAAAAGCATCAATTCTTCGGAGCTGAGCCTTCTTCACAGTCCAGCTCTCACATCCATACACGACCACAGGAAAAACCATAGCCTTTACTAGACGGACCTTTGTTGGCAAAGTAATGTCTCTGCTTTTGAATATGCTATCTAGGTTGGTCATAACTTTTCTTCCAAGGAGTACTGTAGTGACTTTGGAGCCCAGAAAAATCAAGTCTGACACTGTTTCCACTGTTTCCCCATCTATTTCCCATGAAGTGATGGGACCAGATGTCATGATCTTCGTCTTCTGAATGTTGAGCTTTAATTCAACTTTTTCACTCTCCACTTTCACTTTCATCAAGAGGCTTTTTAATTCCTCTTCACTTTCTGCCATAAGGTGGTGTCATCTGCATATATGAGGTTATTGATATTTCTCCCAGGAATTGTGATTCCAACTTTTGTTTCTTCCAGTCCAGCTTTTCTTATGATGTACTCTGCATAGAAATTAAATAAACAGGGTGACAATATACAGCCTTGATGAACTCCTTTTCCTATTTGGAACCAGTCTCTTGTTCCATATCCAGTTCTAACTGTTGCTTCCTGCCTTGCATACAAATTTCTCAAGAGGCAGATCAGGTGGTCTGGTATTCCCATCTCTTTCAGAATTTTCCACAGTTTATTGTGATCCACACAGTCAAAGGCTTTGGCATAGTCAATAAAGAAGAAATAGCTGTTTTTCTGGGACTCTCACTTTTTCGATGATCCAGCGGATGTTGGCAATTTGATCTCTGGCTCCTCTTCCTTTTCTAAGACCAGCTTGAATATCAGGAAGTTCACGGTTCACATATTGCTGAAGCCTGGCTTGGAGAATTTTGAGCATTACTTTACTAGCGTGTGAGATGAGTGCAATTGTCCAGTAGTTTGAGTATTCTTTGGCAATGCCTTTCTTTGGGATTGGGATGAAAACGGACATTTTCTAGTCCTGTGGCCACTGCTGAGTTTTCCAAATTTGCTGGCATATTGAGTGCAGCACTTTCACACCATCATCTTTCAGGATTTGGAGTAACTCAACTGGAAGTTCATCACCTCAACTAGCTTTGTTCATAGTGATGCTTTCTAAGGCCCACTTGACTTCACATTCCAGGATGTCTGGTTCTAGGTCAGTGATCACACCATCATGATTATCTGGGTCGCGAAGATCTTTTTTGTACAGTTCTTCTGTGTATCCTTTCCACCTCTTCTTAATATCTTCTGCTTCTGTTAGGTCCATACCATTTCTGTCCTTTATCGAGTCCATCTTTGCATGAAATGTTCCTTTGGTATCTCAGATTTTCTTGAAGAGATCGCTAGTCTTTCCCATTCTGTTGTTTTCCTAAATATACTTATTGCAAATTTGTATTAGTGGTAGATTTTGCAGCCATACCTATCAGAAACTACTTCAAAATTTTGTTTATTTTTTTAACGTGAAAATACACACATGTACACATATTGAAAGTGTTACTCTGAGTTAATGAATTGATCATTTGGTCACATATCATAAATAAAGAAAGCTATGCTAGGCCCTCAGGTAGTTTAAAACACCTAATTTAAAAAGATACTTTAGAAAATCATCTCAAAAAGTTAACTGCTAAATCATTTATTTTAATATGTTTATTTTAATGTGAATGTAATGAATGTATAATATACTCAGAAATAAAGTTTTTATATACTGTCTATAAAGCAATGTCACTTTCTAACTTGAGAGTTTTAATATCACTTTAACACTAAAATTATTCCATTATTCAAAGATGCAGGGGATCCATCCTTATGAGTGCATCTTTGTAGCAAATTGTAATCAACTGTAAAATAAAAGTAAGGTGGGAAATGTAGAAAAGGTGGATATTTTAATCAGCAAAACATATAAAGAATGGGAATATTAGACTGTTCTTTACATAGATTTTAATACATTATTTATAATCAGTGATTTACTAGTTTTGCTGTGGTATTGGTGATTTTATTGGCTGTTTCTCTAAATTAGTAGAGTGACCAATAATGTTTCTACTATCAGCTTTTTATTTGTAAAAGACTTATAAATGCCATTATCATCAAAGAGATGCTGAATTCACAAATATGAAAAGAGGCTAAGAATATTAAAAAACTTTTATAGTGATTATTATCATTGATATGTATTTATAGTCTTCTAATGACACCACCCTTATGGCAGAAAGTGAAGAGGAACTAAAAAGCCTCTTGATGAAAGCGAAAATGGAGAGTGAAAAGGTTGGCTTAAAGCTCAATATTCAGAAAACGAAAATCACGGCATCTGGTCCCATCACTACATGGGAAATTTATGGAGAAACAGTGGAAAGAGTGTCAGACTTTATATTTCTGGGCTCCAAAATCACTGCAGATGGTGACTGCCAGAGGATGAGATGGCTGGATGGCATCACTGACTCCATGTAAGTGAGTCTGAGTGACCTCCGGGAGTTGGTGATGAACAGGGAGGCCTGGTGTGCTGCGGTTCATGGGGTCGCAAAGAGTCGGACACGACTGAGCAACTGATCTGATCTGATCTGATCTGAATATATTTTAATTATTTATTTACTATGACTGTGGCTCGGACCATGAAATCCTTATTGCCAAATTCAGACTGAAATTGAAGAAAGTAGAGAAAACTACTAGACCATTCAGGTATGACCTAAATCAAATCCCTTATGATTATACAGTGGAAGTGAGAAATAGATTTAAGGGCCTAGATCTGATAGATAGAGTGCCTGATGAACTATGGAATGAGATTCGTGACATTGTACAGGAGAAAGGGATCAAGACCATCCCCATGGAAAAGAAATGCAAAAAAGCAAAATGGCTGTCTGGGGAGGCCTTACAAATAGCTGTGAAAAGAAGAGAAGTGAAAAGCAAAGGAGAAAAGGAAAGATATAAACATCTAAATGCAGAGTTCCAAAGAATAGCAAGAAGAGATAAGAAAGCCTTCTTCAGTGATCAATGCAAAGAAAAAGAGGAAAACAACAGAATGGGAAAGACTAGGGATCTCTTCAAGAAAATCAGAGATACCAAAGGAACATTTCATGCAAAGGTGGGCACGATAAAGCACAGAGATGGTGTGGACCTAACAGAAGCATTAGATATTAAGAAGAGGTGGCAAGAATACACAGAAGAACTGTACAAAAAAGAGCTTCAAGACCTAGATAATCATGATGATTTGATCACTGACCTAGAGCCAGACATCTTGGAATGTGAAGTCAAATGGGCCTTAGAAAGCATCACTACGAACAAAGTTAGTGGAGGTGATGGAATTCCAGTGGAGCTATTCCAAGTCTTGAAAGATGATGCTGTGAAAGTGCTACACTCAATATGCCAGCAAATTTGGAAAACTCAGCAGTGGCCACAAGATTGGAAAAGGTCAGTTTTCATCCCAATCCCAAAGAAAGGCAATGCCAAGGAGTGCTCAAACTACTGAACAATTGCACTCATCTCACACGCTAGTAAAGTAATGCTCAAAATTCTCCAAGCCAGGCTTCAGCAATATGTGAACTGTGAACTTCCTGATGTTCAAGCTGGATTTAAAAAAGGCAGAGGAACCAAAGATCAAATTGCCAACATCCGCTGGATCATGGAAAAAGCAAGAGAGTTCCAGAAAAACATCTATTTCTGCTTTATTGACTATGCCAAAGCCTTTGACTGTGTGGATCACAATAAACTATGGAAAATTCTGAAAGAGATGGGAATACCAGACCACCTGATCTGCCTCTTAAGAAATCTGTATGCAGGTCAGGAAGCAACAGTTAGAACTGGTCATGGAACAACAGACTGGTTCCAAATAGGAAAAGGAGTACGTCAAGGCTGCATATTGTCATCATGTTTATTTAACTTATATGCAGAATACATCATGAGAAATGCTGGACTGGAAGAAACACAAGTTGGAATCAAGATTGCCGGGAGAAATATCAATAATTTCAGATATGCAGATGACACCACTCTTATGGCAGAAAGTGAAGAGGGGCTAAAAAGACTCTTGATGAAAGTGAAAGTGGAGATTGAAAAGGTTGGCTTAAAGCTCAACATTCAGAAAACGAAGATCATGGCATCTGGTCCCATCACTGCATGGGAAATAGGTGGGGAAACCGTGGAAACAGTGTCAGACTTTCTTTTTCTGGGCTCCAAAATCACTGCAGATGGTGACTGCAGCCATGAAATTAAAAGACGCTTGCTCCTTGGAAGGAAAGTTATGGCCAACCTAGATAGCATATTCAAAAGCAGAGGCATTACTTTACCAACAAAGGTTCGCCTGGTCAAGGCTATGGTCTTTCCTGTGGTCATGTATGGATGTGAGAGCTGGACTGTGAAGAAGGCTGAGCGCCGAAGAATTGATGCTTTTGAACTGTGGTGTTGGAGAAGACTCTTGAGAGTCCCTTGGACTGCAAGAAGATCCAACCAGTCCATTCTGAAGGAGATCAATCCTGGAATTTCTTTAGAAGGAATGATGCTAAAGCTGAAACTCCAGTATTTTGGCCACCTCATGCGATGAGTTGACTCATTGGAGAAGACTCTGATGCTGGGAGGGATTGAGGGCAGGAGGAGAAGGGGACGACAGAGGATGAGATGGCTGGATGGCATCACTGACTCGATTGATGCGAGTCTGAGTGACCTCCGGGAGCTGGTGATGGACAGGGAGGCCTGGCGTGCTGCGGTTCATGGGGTCGCAAAGAGTCGGACACGACTGAGCGACTGATCTGATCTGATCCGATATGATGTATCACACTTTTATTTAAACAATTTAGATATACTTACACGTTTAATTGCATAGCATGCTATTTTGGGTCAATTGTGAACCAGGTTGCATTCTTAAAGTTGTAAATAACTTATTTAAATTCATGATATACAAATTCTTGAAATAAGTATCTTTCATTAAAATACCATTAAATTTCATTTAAAATATTAAATAAATATCTTTCATTAGTTGTACTGTATATTAGAAAAATATGTATTGCCTTTATCTTTTCATGATAGGTTGCAAATTAATGATAAAAAATAAAAAGACATTTACATATAATTTTTATGAAACTTTTAGAAGACAACATAAAAAAAATATTTATGTCTGTTCTTTAGGCACATGATTCCAAGGCATTATACACAAAGTACAACATATTGTTAGAATTTAAGTTATGTAGCTTTAAAGATGCTGATAGAAGAATGAAAAGACAAGAGAAAGATTGGGAGAAAATAGGCCAATTGTATATATGATGAAGGAATTTTATCAAGAATATATAAAGATGTCTCAAAATTAAAGAACAAGAAAATGAGGGTTTCCTGGCTCAGTGAAAAAGAATCCACCTACCAATACAAGAAACACAAGTTAAATCCCTGATCTAAGAAAATGCCACATCCCCCAGAGAAGGTAATCCCATGTGCCACAACTATTGAGTCTATGCTGTAGAGCCTGGAAGCTGCAACTACTGAGCCTACATGCTGCAACTACTGAAGCCTTCTTGTCCTAGAGCTCATACTTCACAACAACAGAAACCATTGCAATGAGAAGCTGGCATATGACAACTAGATAGCAGCTCCCACTTGCCACAACTAGAGAAAAGCCAACATAGCAATGGAGACCCAGCACAGCCAAAAATAAATAAATTAATTAAATTGAAAAATAAAATGAACAATGCAAGAAATAATAGGTAAAGGATTTGAACAAAAACTTTACAAAGAAGATATATATATATATATATATATATATATATATATATATATATATATAGAGTTCAGTCGCTCAGTCGTGTCTGACTCTTTGCGACCCCATGAATCTCAGCACACCAGGACTCCCTGTCCATCACCACCTCCCAGAGTTCACTCAGACTCACATCCATCGAAGCTGTGATACCATCCTGCCATCCCATCCTCTGTCGTCTGCTTCTCCTCCTGCCCCCAATCCCTCCCAGCATCAGTCTTTCCCAATGAGTGAACACTTCGCATGAGGTGGCCAAAGTACTGGAGTTTAAGCTTTAGCATCATTCCTTCCAAAGAAATCCCAGGGCTGATCTCCTTCAGAATGGACTGGTTGGATCTCCTTGCAGTCCAAGAGACTCTAAAGAGTCTTCTCCAACACCACACTTCAAAAGCATCAATTCTTTAGTGCTCAGCTTTCTACACAGTCCAACTCTCACATACATACATGACCACAGGAAAAACCATAGCCTTGACTAGACAGACTTTTGTTGGCTAAGTAATGTCTCTGCTTTTCAATATGCTATCTAGGTTGGTCATAATTTTTCTTCCAAGAAGTAAGCATCTTTTAATTTCATGGCTGCAGTCACCATCTGCAGTGATTTTGGAGCCCCCAAAAATAAAGTCTGACACTGTTTGCACTGTTTCCCCATCTATTTCCCATGAAGTGACGGGACCAGATGCCATGATCTTCGTTTTCTGAATGTTGAGCTTTAAGCCAACATTTTCACTCTCCTCTTTCACTTTCTTCAAGAGGCTTTTTAGTTTGTCTTCACTTTTGCCATAAGGGTGGTATCATCTGCATATCTTAGGTTATTCATATTTCTCCTGGCAAAATTGATTCCAGCTTGTGCTTCTTCCAGTCCAGCGTTTCTCATGATGTACTCTGCATACAAGTTAAATAAGCAGGGTGACATTATACAGCCTTGATGTACTCCTTTTCCTATTTGGAACCAGTCTGTTGTTCCATGTTCAGTTCTAACTGTTGCTTCCTGACTTGCATACAGATTTCTCAAAATGCAGGTCAGGTGGTCTGGTATTCCCATCTCTTTCAGAATTTTCCACAGTTTATTGTGATCCAAACAGTCAACGGCTTTGGAATAGTCAATAATGCAGAAATACATGTTTTTCTAGAACTCTCTTGCTTTTTCCATGATCCAGTGGATGTTGGCAATTTGATCTCTGGTTCTTCTGCCTTTAAAACCAGCTTGAACATCTGGAAGTTTACGGTTCACAGATTGCTGAAGCCTGGCTTGGAGAATTTTCAGCATTACTTTACTAGTGTGTGAAATGAGTTCATTTGTGCAGTAGTTTGAGCATTCTTTTGCATTGTCTTTCTTTGGGATTGTATAAACACACACACACATATAAGTATATGTGTATATATATACATGAAATGATGCTAGACATTAAATAATCATTAATAGTAGCTTGTACCGAATCGTGTCTGACTATTTGCAACCTCACATACTGTAGCTGCCAGGCTCCTCTGTCCATACAGTTTCGTTGGTTGACACTTTCATTTCCAGAGGATATTCCTGACCAGGGACCGAAGTTGCGTCTTTTTCATGTCCTGCATTGCTAGGTGAATTCTTTACCAATAGCACCACCTGGCAAGAAAATTTAAATTGCAAACACAATGAGATATATAGAGACAGAGAGAGAGGATTGATAAGACAAACAGGCGGGGAAATGGAATTCATTGATGAATACAGTTAAAGGGCATCAAGGCAATTCTTATACAATATGTATTTTAGAAAAACTTAGAATTATGTAACACATAAAATGTCATTTTCTTTCACAATAATTAGACTTTACATAATGCAGTGGTAAAGAATCTGCCTGTCAATGCAGGAAACACAAGAGATGCAGGTTTTGTTCTGGGTGGAGAAGATTTCCCTGGAGTAGAAAATGGAAACCCACCCCAGTATTCTTGCTTGGAAAATCCCATGGACAGAGGAGTCCAGTAGGCTACAGTCCATGGGGTCTCAAAGAGTCAGATGTAACTTAGAACACACATACACACACACTGACTAAAGAAAGATGTAAAGATGTAATAATACTTCTCCTTCTCTACCTTACCAGGTGGCACAGCGGGGCTTCCCAGGTGAGACAGTGGTAAAAGAATCCACCTGCCAAAGTAAGAGATACAAGAGACAAGGGTTCTATCCCTAGGTTGGAAAGATCACTCCAGTATTCTTGCCTGGAACATCCCATGGACAAAGGAGCCTGGTGGCTACAGTCCATAGGTTGCAAAGAGTCGGCCATGTCTGAGTGCACACACAACAAACTTCTCTAGCTCTCTGCATCCTCTTCCTTTTTTTTTTTTTTTTTTTTTCTTTTTTTTTTTAGATAATTATTCATCTCATTTTTATGGTACACACTTAATATAGCTAATTTGTTATAATTAACTTAGTCTTTAAGTTTGACTTGGGAATTGCCAAATACATTACATATGACTTAATTTCCTCCTAATGACTATGGCATTTTGTTTTAAATGCTACTTCACTGGACGCACTCCTGTAAATATTAGTAGTGATATAAGATCTTACTATTTCATGGTTTAAATATTAAGAGGGAAAAGAAAAAACATAATTTGGAATATATAAAAGTAAAAGCATGTTGAACATGTAACAGTTTTGCAATTAATTTTCATATTGTCAAAGTGATTCAAGTGTTATTTCAAAATTATTAATAATTATTTAGACAAGGGTTATCCATTTAAATATTGAAAACTAACTAAATTTATACTGACTTACAGTAAGAGTTAAGTATCTACACCAGGTTGAGAGAAGAGGGAGCTTCTTCTAGAGGGTAATATTCCACAATGTTTTCTGTTGCTTTTTAACTCAATATGGTTGACTTGTTCAGTTGAACTATTGAGTTGAAGTAAATCTTTAAAAGCAGTAGGGTTTATTTGGTCAGGAATACAAAGTTAAAAAAAGGATTAAAATAAGATTAGTAAATCAAATAATTAAGATTAAAAGTTGAAGATTTACACTGAAGGTATGTGTGCTGGAACGTTCTTGTGTAAGAACACTGATCATTTTCTTTGGCCTTCCATTACACACTAAAATAAATTAGGCCAGAATTAATTCTTGGAAGAAGGGAGTGAAAAAATCATTAATTAAACCTTAAGGTTGAGTTTTAACTTGGATAGTCTCCCAAATAAACTCAGAGGCAGGGAACTGAGTCAAGTAGTTTATTTAATAGATCAGTTCAGTCTCTCAGTTGTGTCCAACGCTTTGTGACACTATGGACTACAGCACGTCAGGCCTCCCTGTCCATCACCAACTCCTGGAGTTTATTCAAACTCATGTGCATTGAATCGGTGATGCCATCCAACCATCACATCCTCTGTCATCCCTTTTTCCTCCTGCCTTCTATCTTTCCCAGCATCGAGGTCTTTTCCAGTAAGTCAATACTGCGCATCAGGTGTCCAAAATATTGCAGTTTCAGCTTCAGCATCAGTCCTTCCAATGAATATTCAGGACTGATTTCCTTTAGGACTGACTAGTTTTATCTCCTTGAAGTCCAAGGGACTCTCAAGAGTCTTCTCCACAGTTCAAGAGCATCAATTCTTGTGGCACTAAACCTTCTTTATAGCCCAGCTCTCACATCCATACATGACTACTGGAAAAACCATAGCTTTGATCATAGCTTTGTTGAGAAAACAACGTCTCTGCTTTTTAATAGGTCTAGAAGGCAATGGCACCCCAGTCCAGTACTCTTGCCTAGAAAATCCCATGGACGGAGGAGCCTGGTAGGCTGCAGTCCATGGGGTCGCTAAGAGTCAGACATGACTGAGCGACTTCACTTTCTCTTTTCACTTTCATGCATTGAAGAAGGAAATGGCAACCCACTCCAATGTTCTTGCCTGGAGAATCCCAGGGACAGTGAAGCCTGGTGGGCTGCCATCTATGGGGTCACACAGAGTCGGACATGACTGAAGTGAGTTAGCATAGCATAGCATAGCATAGCATAGCATAGCATAGGCCTCATAAAGATGCTAATCAGAAAGTTGGGAAATGGAAAGCAGCCAAAAAAGTGTTAGATGGAGTTTAGACTGCGTAAGTAGACTTGTGAGTTTCGTGACATTGTACAGGAGACAGGGATCAAGACCATCCCCATGGAAAAGAAATGCAAAAAAGCAAAATGGCTGTCTGGGGAGGCCTTACAAATAGCTGTGAAAAGAAGAGAAGCGAAAAGCAAAGGAGAAAAGGAAAAATATAAACATCTAAATGCAGAGTTCCAAAGAATAGCAAGAAGAGATAAGAAAGCCTTCTTCAGTGATCAATGCAAAGAAAAAGAGGAAAACAACAGAATGGGAAAGACTAGGGATCTCTTCAAGAAAATCAGAGATACCAAAGGAACATTTCATGCCAAGATGGGCATGATAAAGGACAGAGATGGTGTGGACCTAACAGAAACAGAAGATATTAAGAAGAGGTGGCTGGAATACACAGAAGAACTGTACAAAAAGAGCTTCAAGACCCAGATAATCATGATGATTTGATCACTGACCTAGAGCCAGACATCTTGGAATGTGAAGTCAAATGGGCCTTAGAAAGTATCACTATGAACAAAGCTAGTGCTTGAGCGTCCCTTGGACTGCAAGAAGATCCAACCAGTCCATTCTGAAGGAGACCAATCCTGGAATTTCTTTAGAAGGAATGATGCTAAAGCTGAAACTCCAGTATTTTGGCCACCTCATGCGAAGAGTTGACTCATTGGAGAAGACTCTGATGCTGGGAGGGATTGAGGGCAGGAGTAGAAGGGGATGACAGAGGATGAGATGGCTGGATGGCATCACTGACTTGATGGGTGTGAGTCTGGGTGACCTCCGGGAGCTGGTGATGGACAGGGAGGCCTGGCGTGCTGCGGTTCATGGGGTCGCAAAGAGTCGGACACGACTGAGTGAGTGATCTGATCTGATCTGAAGTAGACTTGATTTTTATTGGTGTTCTATTCTCAATTTTCCTCATGAGAAGAGTTGACTCATTGGAGAAGACTCTGATGCTGGGAGGGATTGGAGTCGGGAGGAGAAGGGGACGACAGGGGATGAGATGGCTGGATGGCATCACTGACTCGATGGATGTCAGTCTGAGTGACCTCCAGGAGTTGGTGATCGACAGGGAGGCCTGGCGTGCTGCAGTTCATGGGGTCGCAAAGAGTCGGACATGACTGAGTGACTGATCTGATCTAATCTGATCTGATTCTCAATTTGACATTTTCTGGCACACTAGTATAATAGGTACTTCAGATGGCATATATTTCTTCCAATTTTTAATTTCATTACAAGACACTAAATGTGCATATGTGCTCAGTCACTCAGTCATCTCTGACTTTTTCAAACCAAATGAATTGTTGCCACCAGGCTCCTCAGCAGCTGAGATTTTCCAGGCAAGAATACTGACAGGGAATGCTATTTCCTCTTCCAGTGTATCCTCCCATCCCAGGGGTCAAACCCATGTCTCTTGCATCTCCTGAACTGGCAGACAGATTCTTTACCACTGTGCCACCTTCAGATCAGATCAGATCAGATCAGTCGCTCAGTCGTGTCCAACTCTTTGCAACCCCATGAACTGCAGCACGCCAGGCCTCCCTATACATCACCAGCTCTCGGAGGTCACTCAGACTCACATTCATCGAGTCAGTGATGCCATCCAGCCATGTCATCCTCTGTCGTCCCCTTCTCCTCCTGCCCTCAATCGCTCCCAGCATCAGAGTCTTCTCCAATGAGTCAACTCTTCGCATGTGGTGGCCAAAATACTGGAGTTTCAGCTTTAGCATCATTCCTTCCAAAGAAATCCCAGGGCTGATCTCCTTCAGAATGGACCGGTTGGATCTCCTTGCAGTCCAAAGGACTCTCAAGAGTCTTCTTCAACACCACAGTTCAAAAGCATCAATTCTTCAGTGCTCAGCCTTCTTCACAGTCCAGCTCTCACATCCATACATGACCACAGGAAAGACCATAGCCTTGACTAGGCGAACCTTTGTTGGCAAAGTGATGTCTCTGCTTTTGAATATGCTATCTAGGTTGGTCATAACTTTCCTTCCAAGGAGTAAGCGTCTTTTAATTTCATGGCTGCAGTCACCATCTGCAGTGATTTTGGAGCCCAGAAAAACAAAGTCTGACACTGTTTCCACTGTTTCTCCATCTATTTCCCATGTAGTGATGGGACCAGATGCCATGATCTTCGTTTTCTGAATGTTGAGCTTTAAGCCAACCTTTTCACTCTCCACTTTCACTTTCATCAAGAGGCTTTTTAGTTCCTCTTCACTTTCTGCCATAAGGGTGGTATCATCTGCATATCTGAGGTTATTGATATTTCTCCCGGCAATCTTGATTCCAGCTTGTGTTTCTTCGAGTCCAGCATTTCTCATGATGTACTCTGCATATAAGTTAATAAACATGGTGACAATATACAGCTGGAAGCTCTCAAATACAAATTACCTCTTAGTAATGCTGATATCAACATATAAGTGAGTAATGGCCTTCTAAAGCATGAGTGCTTCCTTAGAAGTCTACAAAAGGAATAGAGAATGACAGAAATTACCTCATCTAAATAAGGAGTATTAAGAATTTTGAAGCCACACTATGAGTAATATGGCTGTTTGATATTTCATTCTGACATAAATATGAAGTTACCTGTCACTCACAGATTGTCCTAGCTACTGAAGTCTTATTTGAGTATATTCCTCCACTCTGATGTAGAATCATAGCTGGAGTCAGTTTCCCAGTTTTTCTTGGAAATTATGGTATTAAACTTTTAGATCAATCATGAAACCTATTTTAAAATAAAAATACAATAAAAGTACAACAAAGATCCAACAAAAATATTTATCTGTATTGGAATCTTATTTTTTTTCACAGTTTAATACTAGAAAATTTAGGAATTGAAGAGGACCTCTATTTACATATCTTTTACCTTGTATTTTCACTAGAGATAAGTACTATATACTGAAGCAGATCCTGTCATTCTTCTCCCTTAGACTCTGGCAATCATCTTTCTCTATATCATTGCAAAATATAACATTGTTAGATATTTTAGGGCTTTTCCACTAAAGTAATGAGTGTGAAAAAGCTTAAACTTATTTTGATTTTGATTTTCTCATCATTTATGATTGTAATAATTTTTTTAAAGACCAGTGCTTCTGAGTTTTCCTACTCTGCTGAATATTTTGCTCACTTATACTCAACTCTCTTTTTGCTTGGTTATCTTTTGTTACTATTATGCATTTGAACTTTTTTCTCACAGTTGCAAATATAAAGCCTTAAAATATATTGAAAAAGTGAAAATTAAAAGCATTGGAAAGCCACAAACAAGCAGTAGTAGAAGAAAATTTACCCCTGCAAAGGTACAGGTACAGTATAAGCATGAAATGAGAGTTGACTTTTTGTTGTTGTTTTTCCTTTATTGACTTTTGGTGCTTTCCTATTTCTGTACACAGATGATAAAGCCCACAATTTTATGGCTCACATTTGCAAGAAACAGTGTTCAATGCTGTGAAAAAAGCTGGAGAATTAGCAGGGGTTGAAGTGGATAATATGTTACTGATAGTAAAAGAACTGTAGAAAGGGTAAAATAACAATTCTGAGTATTAACTTTGCCCAAATCTCTGCTGACTACTAAAGTATGAATGGATGGGGAAAACACTTGAGAGTTTTGCAAACAAGCAACTAGAAAGCAGGCTTCCCAAGTCGTGCTAGTAGTAAAAACCCCGCTTACTAATGCATAATACGTAAGAGACACAGATTCAATCCATGGGTCAGGAAGATCCCCTGGAGGAGGGCATGGCAACCCATTCCAGTGTTCTTGCCTGGAGAATCCCAGGTACAGAGGAGCCTGGCAGGGTGCAGTCCATAGGTTTGCAGAGAGTCTCAGACATGACTGAAATGACTTAGCACAAACAGCACAGCCAGAAAGCAATAAGTCTACATCAGAAATAAGGAAGCTTAGCAGATGAGTTCTATGAATTTACTGTTTTTATAATGAATTCCCAACCTGAACTCCTCTTCAGTCAGTTCAGTTCAGTCCCTCAGTTGTGTCTGACTCTTTACGACCCCACGAATTGCAGCACGCCAGGCCACCCTGTCCATCACCAACTCCTGGAGTTCACTCAAATTCATGTCCATCGAGTCGGTGATGCCATCCAGACATCTCATCCTCTGTCATCCCCTTCTCCTCCTGCCCCCAATCCCTCCCAGCATCAGAGTCTTTTCCAATGAGTCAACACTTCGCATGAGGTGGCCAAAGTACTGGACTTTCAGCTTTAGCATCATTCCTTCCAAAGAAATCCCAGGCCTGATCTCCAGAATGGACTGGCTGGATCTCCTTGGAGTCCATGGGACTCTCAAGAGTCTTCTCCAACACCACAGTTCAAAACATCAATTCTTCAGCACTCAGTCTTCTTCACAGTCCAGCTCACACATCCATACATGACCACAGGAAAAACCATAGCCTTGACCAGGCGAACCTTTGTTGGCAAAGTAATATCTCTGCTTTTCCATATGCTATCTAGGTTGGTCATAACTTTCCTTCCAAGAAATCAGCATCTTTTAATTTCATGACTCTAATCACCATCGGTAGTGATTTTGTAGACTCCAAAAATAGAGTCTGACACTGTTTCCACGGTTTCCCCATTTATTTTCCATGAAGTGATGGGACCAGATGCCATGATCTTCGTTTTCTGAATGTTGAGCTTTAAGCCAACCTTTTCACTCTCCTCTCTCACTTTCATCACGAGGTTTTTTAGGTCCTTTTCACTTTGTGCCATAAGGGAGGTATCATTTGCATATCTGAGGTTATTGATATTTCTCTCAACAATCTTGACTCCAGCTTGTGCTTCTCCCAGCCCAGCATTTCTCATGATGTACTCTGCATATAAGTTAAATAATCAGGGTGACAATATACAGCCTTGACATACTCCTTTTCCTATTTGGAACCAGTCTGCTGTTTCATGTCCAGTTCTAACTGTTGCTTCCTGACCAGCATACAGATTTCTCAAGAGGCAGATCAGGTGGTCTGGTATTCCCATCTCTTTCAGAATTTTCCAGTTTCTTGTGATCCACACAGTAAAAAGCTTTGGCATAGTCAATAAAGCAGAAATAGAGTTTTTCTAGAACTCTCTTCCTTTTTCCATGATCCAGTGGATGTTGGCAATTTGATCTCTGGTTCCTTTTCCTTTTCTAAAACCAGCTTGAACATCAGGAAGTTCACGGTTCACGTATTGCTGAAGCCTGGCTTGGAGAATTTTGAGCATTACTTTACTAGCATGTGAGATGAGGGCAACTGTGCAGTAGTTGGAGCATTCTTTGGCATTGCCTTTCTTTGGGATTGTAATAAAAACTGACCTTTTCTAGTCCTTTGACCACTGCTGAGTTTTCCAAATTTGCTGGCAAATTGAGTGCAGCACATTCACAGCATCATCTTTCAGGATTTGGAATAGCTCCACTGGAATTCCATCACCTCCCCTAGCTTTGTTCGTAGGGATTTTCTAAGGCCCACTTGACTTCACATTCCAAGATGTCTGGCTCTAGGTCAGTGATCACACCATCATGATTACCTGGGTCGTGAAGATCTTTTTTTTTTTTTTTTTACAGTTCTTCTGTGTATTCTTGCCACCTCTTCTTAGTATCTTCTGCTTCTGTTAAGTCCATACAATTTCTGTCCTTTATCAAGCCCATCTTTTCATGAAATGTTCCTTGGTATCTCTAATTTTCTTGAAGAGATCTCTAGTCTTTCCCATTCTGTTGTTTTCCTCTATTTCTTTCCATTGATTGCCGAGGAAGGCTTTCTTATCTCTTCTTGCTATTCTTTGGAACTCTGCATTCAGATATTTATATCTTTCCTTTTCTCTTTTGCTTTTTGCTTCACTTCTTTTCACAGCTCTTTGTAAGGCCTCCCAGACAGCCATTTTGCTTTTTTGCATTTCTTTTCCATGGGGATGATCTTGATCCCTGTCTCCTGTACAATGTCATGAACCTCAGTCCATAGTTCATCAGGCACTATCAGATCTAAGCCCTTAAATCTATTTCTAACTTCCAGTGTATAATCATAAGGGATTTGATTTAGGTCATACCTGAACAGTCTAGTGGTTTTCCCTACTTTCTTCAATTTAAGTCTGAATTGGCAATAAAGAATTCATGATCTGAGCCACAGTCAGCTCCTGGTCTTGTTTTTGTTGACTGTATAGAGCTTCTCCATCTTTGGCTGCAAAGAATATAATCAATATGATTTTGGTGTTGACCATCTGGTGATGTCTATGTGTAGAGTCTTCTCTTGTGTTGTTGGAAGAGGATGTTTGCTATGACCAGTGCATTTCTTGGCAAAATTCTATTAGTATTTTCCCTGCTTCATTCCGTATTCCAAGGCCAAATTTGCCTGTTACTCCAGGTGTTTCTTGACTTCCTACTTTTGCATTCCAGTCCCCTGTAATGAAAAGGACATCTTTTTTCTGTGTTAGTTCGAAAAAGTCTTGTAGATCATAGAACCATTTGACTTCAGCTTCTTCAGCTTTACTGGTTGGGGCCCAGACTTGGATTACTGTGATATTGAATGGTCCTTGGAAATGAACAGAGAACTGTTCCTCGCCAGTGTTTAAGCATGGTGGGGATCCTAATAGAGGCCCTACCTATGAAAGGTGGAAGTCTTCCAAGAAGTATTTTTCCAGAAGAACCCCAATCGGCCTAGCCAAAAGAAACTGAGATCTGTACCTCAGTCTGAGACTCTTAGCATACAATTCTCCTTTCTTCTTTGATTTTACTAATGTCAGACATATTTGTGTTCTGAATGTTCCAAATATTTACTTTTGTTTCACTCCATTTTTCTTTTACATGAATTTGACAGGTAAATCTTGTGCAAAACTAACTCCATCTTATTGTCTATTTTGTCAAAGGACCTAAAAATGTCATACCATGTTTGATCTTAGAAGCCAGATGGTATGATGGGGTTGTCAGCCTGGTTCACTCACTGCCATGAAAATGATACCATGGTGAATGGTATGTTGAACATAGCCCAGTTGTTGAGTTCCATAGAAAAGATACTGATAATGAGGAACACACTTGAAGGGGTGATGATTTTAAAAAGATGGGGTTAAGGAAGCAGTTCTTAGAGTAACCACCAAGTTGGCTGGTTATTGCTAAGTTGAAACTGACACATTGCAGAGGGATAGTGAAGGCCATTTAGGAATACACAAAAACTAATTATAAGAGTCAGAAGGTATATTTGATAGCCTACAAAAAGCCATGGGTGGAAAAGTTCATTCTAATTATAGTGGGAGACACCAACATGCCTTAAAGAGCCACAGGTCATGAATATTTGTTTTTGCTAGAGAATGAATATAAATAATTATGAATAATAATCAAATTTACCACCCTGTTATGCTTCGGATAATATTTACACTAAAATGAATAATCACAGAAAAAAGAGTATCTGGTTAAAGCATGAATTTATTCTAAAGGAATAACAATAAAACTGATAATATTTTTGACAATAACAATTAAAAAATGGGATGAAGAGGTATTACTATCATATCTTCAAATGGGAAAACAGCATCAGTAACAATTGTCAACATGAAATGATATGTTAAATGAAATTATCCTTCAAAATATAGGCTAAATATCCAAATTTTTACAGCAAACTTGAAATACCTGACCATTGGAGATTCTTGTACTAAAAGGGTTATTAAAAAGAGTATTTATAGCACATTCCTTAGAGGGAAAATGACCATAGATGAAAGAACAGAAGTACAGGAAGGCCTGAAAAGAAAAATTAAGGGAAATACATTGGTAATTGTATTGCTTTATGTTTAGTAGTTTATTATATTTTTTCCCCTAGAAGTTTCCCAAGTTCATGACAGGTATTTATTGACACAGAACTGACCATGGTTTTTCCAGAGTCTTTTATTTTCCATATGTAAATTGTCACTTCAGTCAGTTCAGTTGCTTAGTTTTGTCCAACCCTGCGACCCCATGGACCGCATCACGCCAACTTTCCCTGTCCATCACTAACTCTCGGAGCTTCCTCAATCTCATGTCCATAGAATTGATGATGCCATATAACTATCTCATCCTCTGTCATCCCCTTCTCCTCCTGACATCAATCTTTACCAGCATCAGGGTATTTTCCTGTAAATTATAGAATAATGGAATACAGTTAATTTTCTATGGTGCATTCCTGATTCTGTCATTTTAGCCAGACAATTTGTTTTGAGAAAATTAAAGTCTTTTAGTGCTTTAAAGGAGGTCTTGCGTTTTATCTGTCAGTCCTTAATATTTCCTGAATTTTTGTTTTCTGCAGTTTCATAATGAAATACTACTACGAATTTCTATAATTTATTTACCCAAATTCTTTGGGATGGTAGAATTTTTTGATTGATAATTTTCATTCTTTTGAAAAAAAAATCTCATTAACTTTTCAAATACTACTGTTCTATTCTCTTGCTTCCTACTGTAGGGATGTCAGATTAAAAAATATTAGATATGCCTACTTCATTTTTTTTTCACTTTTTCCTACTTGATGTATTTTCTCTTTTTTATTACTTCAGACAAGATTCTGTAAAATGTTTACTTCAAATATTTTTCTTTCTGATTTTGCCTAGGCTGTTTTCAAAGTGAGGAGTTGATTACAGTATTTGATTTTTGTTACTGGATTTGTCTAGTACATGAAATTTTCTTGTTCTTTTTCAAATGTAATATGTGACTTTAATCTCTTTTTTCCCAGAGATATTTTCAACTTAATTAAAAAAAATATATATATATAATATAATATATTAGTATATATAATATATACATTATATATGCACTATATATACACATTATATACAATGTATACATTATATATGTGTATATATATATAATGGATTAGTACTTGATCATTCCAAAATATCACATCCTTCTGAACTGATTTCTATTGTATACTATTTATATGTTTCTCAGACATGGAACTTAAAATCCTCTGTTCCTGGTTTTCATTGTGTGCATACTAGGTATTTAATTTAAAACTTCATTTGTATGAACAATTTTAGACATAAGATGATATTAACCTACTGCAAATATACTCAATTTACTTCTGTGCCAGACGTCCCCATGACAGGGGACATTAGAGACAATCTTAGTTCACATTTTAGGCTTGAGGTAGTCTATATTGCCCAGATGGCATCGAACCAGGTGAAATGTCCTCAAGAGTAGTTTTATTTGTGTTTAACTTTCATTCTGAAGCTGTAGCCATATGAGATCCCAGATTAAATTGGGAAGACATAAGACTCTCTTCTTTAGGTTAGCAGGTACTGCACCCTGCTTCTTATTACTACACAATCTGATGTTCTGTTTTCCAGATGAATATTTTTTCAGTTGAAGAATAAAGTCAGTACCGAAATCCCTTCATGCTAGACATATGTCTGTGCATTTTCTATGCCTAGAATTTAGCCATATAATTTGTTACTATGCTGTTAACATTTCATATTTATGTTATAATTAATATTTTACTTAGTTTTATTCATATTTTTGGTGTCCTTACCAGAGAAGTTGGTCTTAAGCACTAGCCCATTATTATTAGAACTGGAAATTTAATGATATTTTGATGCTTTTATGAAATATATCATTAAAATTACACATATTAAATAGTTAATAAATTAATATAAAGTCCTTTTTTAGTCATATCAGTCGTATCATCTTTTTATGGGATATATGATAAGAAAAGCATTATTTTTGTGCCCATCATTGATTTGAGCCACATATTAATCTTAACCATTGACCACTTGGCCCTACGTTAAGATGTTTCTGTTGTGAAGTCTCTAGTCCTGTCCAACTCTGCAACTCATGGACTGCAGCACACCAGGCTTCCCTAGCCTTCACTGTCTCCCTGAATTTTTTCAAAATCATGTCCATTGTGTTGGTGAGGCCATTCAATCATTTCATTCTGTTGACTACACAGATCTTTAAGACTTAGACAAATACTAAAAAAGAGTATTGAGAGACATTTCTCACATATACCATCTTCATGCCACACACATTACCAAAACACAGTTGGAAAATAAAGAAATTTCTTGGTAATATATGTACTAGCTATTATGATACAAATGTATATAAATATCCTTGTCTATATGAACTATTCCTAATACAGAGTATCATGTTATTCACTCTGTCATAGGTGTTTATTTAGATGGTAAGAAAATTCAGAGGGGAAAAACAAGAGGTTAACCCTCCTAAGCAGTAAAGCCAGAGCCTTTATCACTGTTCTCAATGACAGAGTAGCATCAAAATCTCTAAAAGCAAGCTGCTTGAATATGTTATTGAGAGTAACATTTGTTTTTGTGTTCTGAGCAACTTATATCAGAGAAAACGGCATCTATTCTCTTTCAACTTACCATCTTCCATTTTGTGCTTCCTAAATTTTTCATAAGTGAAATACTTTTAAGCATTATTAATATGTAGCTACATCAAGAGGCCATGTAAGAAAAAACGTGTGAGAAAAGAATCAAAGTTTTGGTAACTGATATGATCCCCATCTGTCTAATATTTTTATTATTAATCATTGCCAACTTCAATATGATAGACGCTCAGGGACAGACGGTTTCTCATTGATATTGAAGACCATTATATTTTAACAAAAATATCCTAAGATATGTGCAAAGAGCAAGAGATTTCTATTGATTTATTTGTTTTGGGTATTATTATTTAAAAAATACTTGGGAGAATTAGGGATATTTTTTAATTCTATTATTTTCACTCGTGTTAATTACCTTGCATGATACAAAGCTGTCAGCTGGGATGAGTACGGATCATATTTCAGTGGAGAAAATATTGTCCATTAGAGATTTTTTTTTTATCTTCCTACATACATCATTTATACTTTTACTCAGAATCGTGCATGCAGGGAGATATAAATAATCTGCCAAATTTTCATGACAATGCAACACTTCAGTTTAAAGCTTATCAAGTTAAATATTTTAGAGTCATGGAACATATTATCTTTTTAGAAGGCCAGTATTTGATTACAAAATTACAAAGATAAATGATAAATAATGATTACCTTTAGGGAATTTATTTCTTAGTTGGACTAATACTATGAAAGTTTGAGCAACTTCAGAAGCAATTTTAATGCTTTATTTTCACCATAAAACTTGAGAATTGAAATGGGTCTTATATATCTTCTAGTCAAACTCTTTTCACTTGCAGGTATGTAAAGTGAACACCAAAGAAATCAGTTATATTATCATCATTATAATAAGTTTTTATAATAGAATCCTATTTTTCTGATTTTCCATTATGTCATATTCATTGTCAGTGAGCATTTTTATTTAAACAGTCAGTACTTAAGTTAGCATAATAACTAAGAAAATTTCCCTTCTATATTTGGAATAAAAGCAGATCATAGAACATGAAGATAACCATGATCAACTTATTATATCACCAAAATCAGATGCTACAAACTGATTTTTTTCCACAAATGAGTATTATTTGTTCTTAATAGTGTTGAAAGTAAAATTAAATTGTTGAAAGAAAATTTTAAAAATTTAAGGAGATTAAGTAAAACAACAAATTTGCTAATTTTCATGAGGTTTTACATACACGGTTGTAAGTGTAAAGCGGCACTGATGATGTAAACATTCCACTTATCATAACCCTCCCCACTATATCTTCTTGCAACCATCTTTCTTTTTTCATACATCTTAGTCTGTCTGTTCTTTGGAAGAGTTTCAGTTTGTTACACCTAGAATTTCTAAAAACATAAGGAAATTTGAAATCTAAATAGAGGGATACAATATGTACTGTGTGTCTATTTTGAGTCTAACATCATCCTAAGGTACTATGATAGCTATTCTGTCATACACTTTACTCAGACATTCTGGGCAGATTTGACATTTTCATATTTAATACCTACAACATTTTATTTCATTTTCCTATTTTTTCACTGGAAAACAATATAAAAATTGAATGCACTCTGTATATTTTCAACTCATCTAAAATATTTCCATTTTGTCCCAGGTTTATCCTTGAGATTGCCACTATATACACTAATATTCAATACATGGAAACATATGTCACATTAAATTTAGTTGTATGTTTTACCAACTATTAATATAGTTCTATTCAGCCTATGTACTTATTTGTATAAACAAATATTCATTCATATTTCTTCAAAATGTTATATTTGATATAATTTTTCTCCATTGATTATTGGTATAAATGTATTTTAGGATATAATAAAATTACTTGAGGCATATCTTTACCAATCCCATCATGGATCAAAGCCTTGTCATGACAAGGGGGCTTGTGTAACTTATTGAAGCTGTGAGCCATTACCTGAAGGGCCACCAAGACAGAGTGGTCATAATGAAGAATTCTGACAAAATGTGGTCCACAGGAGGAGGGAATGGCTAAGCACTTCAGTATTCTTTCCATTAGAAAAGCATGAACAGCATGAAAAGGCAAAAAGATAGGACAACAGAAGATGAGCCGCTCAAGTTGGAATTTATCTAATATGCTATTAGGGAATGAAGGAGGACAATAATGAATACCTCCAGAAAGAAGCAACTGGTCATTCTTGGTCAGTTGTGGACGTGTCTGGTGGTGAAATTTAAGTCCAATACTGTAAATAACAATATTGCATAGGAGCCTAGAATGTTATGTCCATGAATCAAGGTAAATTGGTTGTGGTGAAGAGTGAACACTGGACTATAGCTTCTTAGGAATCAGTGAACTAAATGGACAGGAATGGATAATTTAGTTTACAAGACTACCATATCTACTACTGTGTACAAGAATCACTTCAAGAAGAAATGAAGTTTCCCTCATAGTCAACAAAAGAGTCCAAAATGCAGTAGTTGAGTACAACTTCAGAAAAGACAGAATGATCTCAGTTGCTTTCCAAGACAAACCATTCAACAGCACAGTAATCCAAGTCTGTGCCCCAACCAATAATGCTAAAGAAGATGAAGTTGACTGATTCTCTGAAGATGTACAAGATCTTCTAGAATTAATTCCAAAAAAGATGCCCTTTCATTATAGGGAATTGGAATGAAAAAGTAGGAAATCAAAAGATACCTAGAGAAACAGGCCAGTTTGGCCTTGGAGTACCAAGTCTATCCTTTTTAACTGCCATGTGGTTATTCATTATTTATTTGGATTTCTTTCACCACATGCAATATGTAATCCCAAGAAGTCTGGAGCTTAGTGACTTATTCAGGTACAGGAACAAATGCAGACTACCCTATTATATCATTCTTCTTAAAAGGATGAATACCTTAGTCATTGCTCTTCCTTGCTGGCTATAAATGCAGAACTAAAATATTTACCTTTAGCTGGCATGTCTGCATATCTCTAGAAAGAGTGATTTGTTTAGTTATTTGTCATGGAATATAAGGAGTTCATTTTTATCAGAATACTCATAATCTGACTTTTAGGTCAGGTATTCATACAACAAACGGTGACAAATGTAACAGTACATATAGTAAGCCTCAGTGAACAAATTATAATAAATTTCACTTAAGGAAAAAAAAAAAACTATAAATACTTGGCAATATACTTTTATAATGTATTTCAATGTTATTTAGTCTCATAAAAATAGATGTTTGTTGTGACATATAGACATTACATCAATTAAGAGCTCTCTTTATAAAATACTATTGCTATACCTGTGCTTCAGTTACTTCTGGTTTTTGATGAGTTTTTCTTATATAATTTTACCATTTTAAAACGTCTTCATTAGCTCTATGTTTATGTTTCTTGAAAAATAAAATAAAATATATATATAGGATTTAAAAATTTTAGCTTGTATTTCACCATTTTCTATGAATGTAGGTCATCATAAAAGTGGATATATAAACATTATATTTTTATCCATTACTTTTTTTTTCTTTGTATTTTGGCATAATATTCATTTTTTACCATTTTGTACATCAGTTTTATTTTATTTCTATATTTTTTCTATTTAAGAATTTAATAGTTTTGTGATCAGTTTCTGATATTACATAGATTATGATGAAAAAATAAAATTATATTAATAACCTATTTTAAAGATGATTTATTCTGACTCCCACTAATGTAAGGTCTAACATTACATATTATAATGTAAATATATAATTATATTATATATAATGATATACAATGCAAATATTTAATTTATGAATATATATATATAATGTAAACAACTATATAATATAAATTGCTCTATTTTTGTTGATATAGGATATAAGATATGTCTTAGCTGAGCCTGCATTAACAAAACACCATAGACATGGTGGTTTGATCAACAGAAACTTATTTCCCACAATTATGGAGCTTGGGATATTCAAGATGAGTGTACCACCATGGTTGGGTTCCTGATGAGGAGTCTTACGGATTTACAGATGGGTGCCTTGTTGCATCCCCATATGCAAGAGAGACAGCATTGTTTTCTTCCTCTCTTGATAAAGGCATTAATCTAGGCTGCTGCTGCTGGTGCTGCGTCGCTTTAGTCGTGTCCGACTCTGTGCGACCCCACAGACGGCAGCCCACCAGGCTCCCCCTTCCCTGGGATTCTCCAGGCAAGAACACTGGAGTGGGTTGCCATTTCCTTCTCCAATGCATGACAGTGAAAAGTGAAAGTGAAGTCGCTCAGTCGTGTCCGACTCTAGCGACCCCATGGAAAGCAGCCTACCAGGCTCCTCCGTCCATGGGATTTTCCAGGCAAAAGTATTGGAGTGGGGTGCCATTGCCTTATCCAGGCTGGGGGTTTGTAAATATTATGCACTGTACATTTAGACAAATATAAGGAGACTGTTTCATTACCACACTCTAATATTCATATTATGGATTCAAAACAATGCTGTGGATATTTTCTTACATAAAAGTCTTTTTCAGATCTGATTTTTAAGTACATTATTTTATGTATCATAGTTGTATCATAATCATATTAATTATTTTGGAGAATCAAAGAAAAACATGGGTAATCATTGATGGCATTTTACAATTTTATGTTATTAGAGCATCAGACTTGCTTTAAAGCAAATATCAGAAGTAATTTGGCATTAGGCCTAACATACATGGGGATTAATATCAAATTCAAGTTTATAACACAGAAATAAGAAATTACTTAAATTTTTTTATGTTATTGAGGTAATTTATGCAATTGCAAATAATTTGACAAAGTTTTATAAGTTTATATGTGAATATCAGTAGATGAAAATTTCTCACTCTTGTATGGTAGAAAAACATTTAAGCTAGTTTGAAATAACTAAATGAAGATTTTCGTCACTATAGAAAGAAAAATCATGCTATCATCTATAAACTTAGTGGAAAAAATTAACTACTTTTTAAAAATTCATTAATTTATTTTAATTGGAGGCTAATTATTGTAGTGGCTTTTGCCAAGCATTGACAGGAATCAGCCATGGGTATACATGTGTGCTCTATCCTGAACCCCTCTCCCACCTCTCTCCCCATCCCATCCCTCTGGGTTGTCGCAGTACACCAGATTTGAGTGTCCTGTTTATTGCATTGAATTTGGACTGGTGATCTATTTCACATATGGCCCACTCCAGTGTTCTTCCCTGGAGAATCCCAGGGACGGGGGAGCCTGGTGGGCTGCCTTCTATGGGGTCGCACAGAGTTGGACATGACTGAAGCGACTTAGCAGCAATATACATATTTCAGTGCTATTCTCTCAAATCATCCCTCCCCTTGCCTTCTCCCACAGAGTCTAAAAGTCTGTTCTTTATATCTGTGTCTCTTTCACTGTCTTGCATATAGGGTCGTGATTACCATCTTTCTAAATTCCATATATATGCATTAATACACTGTACTGGTGCTTTTCTTTTTGACTTACTTCACCCTGTATAATGGACTCAAGTTTCATCCACCTTATTAAAACTGATTCAAGTGTGTTATTTTTAATAGTTGAGTAATATTCAATTGTGTTTATGCACCACAGCTTTCTTATTCATTCATCTGCCGATGGACATCTAGGTTGCTTCCATGTCCTAGCTATTATAAACAGTGATGCAATGAACTCTGATACTGAGGGAAAAAAGAATATTAAACAGTTTGACATTGTTTTAATATCTTCACTAAATTCATAATAGCCAAATATTACGCAGATGACACCACCCTTATGGCAGAAAGTGAAGAGAAACTAAAAAGCCTCTTGATGAAAGTGAAAGTGGAGAGTGAAAAAGTTGGCTTAAAGCTCAACATTCAGAAAATGATGATCATGGTATCTGGTCCCATCATTTCATGGGAAATAGATGGGGAAACAGTGCCAGACTTTATTTTAGGGGGCTCCAAAATCACTGCAGATGGTGACTGCAGCCAAGAAATTAAAAGACGCTTACTCCTTGGAAGAAAAGTTATGATCAACCTAGATAGCATATTCAAAAGCAGAGACATTACTTTGCCAACAAAGGTCCGTCTAGTCAAGGCTATGATTTTTCCAGTGGTCATGTATGGATGTGAGAGTTGGACTGTGAAGAAAGCTGAGCGCCGAAGAATTGATGCTTTTGAACTGTGGTGTTGGAGAAGACTCTTGAGAGTCCCAGGGACTGCAAGGAGATCCAACCAGTCCATTCTGAAGGAGATCAGCCCTGGGATTTCTTTGAAAGGAATGATGTTAAAGCTGAAACTCCAGTAATTTGGCCACCTCATGTGAAGAGTTGACTCATTGGAGAAGACTCTGATGCTGGGAGGGATTGGGAACAGAAGGAAAAGGAGATGACAGAGCATGAGATGGATGGATGGCATCACCGACTCAATGGATGTGAGTTTGAGTGAACTTCAGGAGTTGGTGATGGACAGGGAAGCCTGGCATGTTGCAATTCATGGGGTCACAGAGTCGGACATGACTGAGCCACTGAACTGAACTGAAGCAGAAAATGCATCTACTAAGTTACCAAAGTGGAAATTATACTTAATCCATTTATTTTTCTGTGATTTTTAAATTAATATATAAGCATTTAAATGGAAATGCTAAAGTAGGAAAATTAATAGGTTCTCTTAACTTGCCATTAATTCTTCAGAAATTATATATATATTCTTACACAAGACATATGAACAAAGTGAAATTTAAACTAAAATACAAAAAAACTACTTTTGCATTATATAAAAGTCTATCTATATCTTCTCTTTTCACTAATCAGTAATATGCTTATTTTGAATACAGTGTTATGCATGGAGTAACATTTTCTGTGTAAATCAGACGTTTTAAATTTTAAATCAAAGAGTGTTTATCGTAAAATTTCAAGTATAATTGCACAATCAAACTTGGATTTCAGATACAAATCAAATTTCTTATTTCTTAATATTTATTTATCCATCTATCATTTCCCTCCATCTCTCCTTCCCTTACAATTTCCCTTTTTCCTTGCCTATTTTTAATGGCCAAAAATTCTGAGAATATTGGTTTCTTCTCTACCATTTACTGAGATAAGCATTTCAGAAACAGTGACAAACTAATAACAGAATTCATCAACAATTTTCATTTGATAATGCTGCTTAACAGAACAGGATATTTGTTCTCCAGATGTTGACTAAAAGTCAAAATAAATACCTAAATTAGAACTTTGTAACATCTGCTTCCTCTTGGGGGCTTTCTGTATGGACATTGGCAGATGTTGAGATATGCAAAAAATGGTTGTAACAAATGAGACAACTAATAGTGTGGTCTTAAAAAATGCAGCCGATCTGAGTTTATTGAAATGAGCTCCAGCCTGGGACTGAGATGACATGCACCTGTTCCTCCAAATTATTGTTCTGGAAAAAGATAATGATTTTATAATTATTATTTTCCATCATGTGAAATGTGGAAAAGATCAGCACACCACAGGATATTGTAATACTGTAGTAGCTTTTTCTTGAAGGAGTTTGTGCAAGATCATGGTGAATTTTGTTGTCTGATGAATGTATAGTCCAAGAATAAAAGTGGCCGAACTGTATTAAGCGTATCTACTTATATATGCAGATGACTGTTTACAAAAGATAGAAGCAGTTCTGTGAAATAAGGATCCATAATTACATACCAGAAAATGAGGACACAGTCCTGATGCAATTTTAATATCTTAGGATTTGAAGACCTGTTAAGTATCCTCTACATAGACAATCAAATATGTTGGAGAATTAGAGAACACAGTTGTCATGGTGCATTCATGAAGCCATGGTTGAAATAAATTTAGATTTTTATTTTAAATAAGGAAATATATGTGTAAAGTTTATAGTTTATACTTTAAAAACATAGCCTATCATGTCTTCTTTGGGTTTAAATGTATCTCTGAGTTCTGTGATACTCCACTTGAGAAATTAGAGTAGATGTGGCTATCCTCTGAACTTTGACATGCTTTGGTATATACTTCAGTGATTAGAACGTGGTGAAAGTTCTGTTGCATGATTTCTGAGAGTAGGTTAGGAAAGAACATGTAGTTTCTGCCAGTTTCTGTCCCAGCTGCAATATAAGAAGTTCATTTACACTGAGACTGCCAGACTAAGAAGCCCATAAAGAGTAAGTTGCCCTAGAAGATTCAGCTATTCCCAACAGTTTGTCTTCATAATCCAGGTACCAAGCATGTTAGTACATAATTTTCTCTATGATTCCAATCATTGAATGAGACTAGTTGACAGATTAGTCATGACTAATGACTGAATACTTTAGCCGAGTAATTTCTTAGAGTTATAATGGTTGATAAAAATAAGGGAATGTTGCTTTATGTGCCTAAATAAGGAGTAGTTTGTTAGACATCAATAAATATACAGAATGTGAATTGTATTAAAGTCTATTCAGTACCACATTTATGATGTTTAAGTAAAGAAAACCACAACCTATCTTGTACTTTGTAAAATATTCTTTTGCTGAAAAGTTGCAATTTGTTTCATTTAATTGTAAAATGAAAAGTCAAATGCATGTAAGGCTCTGGATTTACTCACAAAATCTTCTGTGTTCACTGTTGTGAAGTAAGATATCTTGAATCTTTTTAGTAATATGTATCATAAGACTATTTGTCTGATTTTTCTCAACCTCAGTCTGAGCTGTGTGTATTGAATGTGCATTACCCCATAATCATTGTTTTGGTACCTATATTATGGAGTTCTCACAGATAGAAAAGTAATATTAATAACTGATATTGTTGCAAGAATGCAGATACATTTGATTTACCTTATTTTTTTTTTTTACTTGTGACCTACCCAGTTACTTTCTGTGTTGATCTATTGTTTAAGATCACAGTTTTTTAAGAAGATTGATTATTTTGGTTAAGAAATGTGCAGATAGTTATATTGTTAGTGGACTGAAAAGATCAGTCTTGGGTAGGTATATAGTTAGTTGATATGCAGATGACACCACCCTTATGGGAGAAAGTGAAGAAGAACTAAAGAACCTCTTGATAAAAATGAAAGAGGAGAGTGAAAAAGTTGGCTTATAGCTCAACATTCGGAAAACTAAGATCATGGCATCTTGTCCCATCACTTCATGGCAAATAGATGGGGAAACAGTGAGAGACTTTATTTTCTTGGGCTCCAAAATCACTGCAGATGGCGATTGCAGCCATGAAATTAAAAGACACTTACTCCTTGGAAGGAAAGTTATGGACAGCCTAGACAGCATATTAAAAAGCAGAGACATTATTTTGCCAACAAAGGTCTATCTAGTGAAGACTATGGTTTTTCCAGTAGTCATGTATGGACGTGAGAGTTGGACTATAAAGAAAGCTGAGTGCCAAAGAATTGATGCTTTTGAACTGTGGTATTGGAGAAGACTCTTGAGAGTCCCTTGGACTGCAAGGAAATCCATCCAGTCCATTCTAAAGGAAATCAATCCTGACTATTCATTAGAAGGCCTGAGGGTGAGGCTGAAGCTCCAATACTTTGGCTACCTGATACAAAGAATTGATTCATTTGAAAAGACCCTGATGCTGGGAAAGATTGAAAGTTGGGGAAGAGGATGACAGAGGATGAGATGATCAGATGGCATCTCCAACTCAATGGACACGAGTTTGAGTAAACTCTTGGAGTTGGTGATGGACAGGAAGGCCTGGCATGCTGCAGCCCATGGGGTTGCAAAGAGTCAGAGATGACTGAGAGACTGAACTGAACTGAAGTAGGGACCAGAGGTGCTTCAAAGAAACCTACAATGCACAAGTCATTTATCCAGCTCAAAATGTCACACTGCTGTTCTTGAACAGTCTTAATCTATAATAACATGAAAGCAAAGCAATTATATCTTGGGGATAAGAGAAAATGTCTATAAAGAGAAAATGTGAGGGAACATTAATATGTTAATTGTCTTGATTGTGGTGATGATTATATGGTTCTATTCCTTTGTCAGAACTTATCAAATTGTATACTTTAAATGTGTCAGTTATGTTTTAATGTTAAAAGAAATGTTTTATAAAAAAGTATGTAACTGAGAAACCGAGTCTTGAAAAGGTAGCAAATAATGAAAGAGAAGTTAGAAAGTAGAGAAATAAGATCAAAGTAAAATTGAACAAACCCAAAGAATTAAAACCATACACTTAAACTCAGTCATATTGATAATTATATTAAATATGAAAAGGCAGAGACACCAGAATTAATGAGAAAACAAGGCACAGGTACAAAGATGTACTTTATATATTAATTTTTAGGTAAATTGAAAGCACAAGAACAGAAAAGTACATGCCATAAAAACAGAAGGCCATATATAAAAATTAAATATGAACACAAAGGTGTAAACTAAAATTATAGTTTCCACAGGAAAAGATAACAAGATATAGTTGCAACTGGGGTATAGACATAAGTTCTAAAATCAAGAACAGAGTACAATGCCTATAAAATTTACAAAAATATATATTAAATTTCATGATAATTAAATAACTTGTTTATTAAAATAAAACAAAAGAAAGTCCCACTTATTAGAAAACTAATAAGGCCACCACAGAGTGGGAAAACAAATTGCAAAATATATATCTGACAAAAAACTTATATCTTGAATATATAAAACATGCCAAAAGCTTCATACAAAGATAATAAACAACCCTTAAAAAATATGGGAAGACATTGGAAACAACCAAAGGATGGTGTTAAAAGGTCAATAGGTACGTAAAAAATAATGATGTTGAACATCATTATCCATTAAAATATGGAAATTAAAATTAGATACAGTGTACGTCCACCTAAAGATGAGAAAAGAATTGAGACTCTTCTATAATGCATTATTGTAGAATAATAAAATAGTGCAGTCATTATAGGAACAGTCTGGTAGTTTCTCATAAAATTTAAATATATCTACCTGATGATCCAATGTTCCACAGTTTACATATTTAATCAAGAAGAAATCAAAGCATGTGTTGACAACTGTTCAACAGTGATGCTTACAACAGCTCATTTATAATAGATAAAACCTGAGACTGTTTCAGGTTGCCACTGAACTTTTCTTTTTTAAAAATGGCATATCCATCAATGGAATAATACTCAGAAATAAAGAGGACATATGACAACATGGGTGAATTTTATAAATACTCTGCTGAATTAAAGAGCCTTACACAAAAGAGTGAGAGTTCTATAATTTTAGTTGTAAATAGGTATGTAAAAGGAAAAATTAATCTGTACAACTGTAATCAAGAATGGGTTGTGATATGGGCAGACTAATGTCCCTTCAAGGATGTCCACTTCATAATCCCAGAAATTAGAATATGTTACTTTATATGGTGACAGATAATATGCAGTTGGGATTAAAATTAAGGGCATTAAGATGGAGATAGGTGGTGCAGCGGTAAAGAATACACCTGCCAGTGCAGAGAAGGCACAAGAAATGCAGTTTTATCCTTGGGTAGGGAAGATCCCCTGGAGTAGGAAATGGCAATCCACTCGAGTTTCTTTGTGTGGAAAATTCCATGGACAGAAGAGCCTGGTGGGCTATAGTCCAAGGGGTCACACACACACATACACAGGTACATTATCCTGGATTATTAGAATGGGCTCAATCTAATGAAATGAGTCCTTAAAAGAAAAAGAAATATGGTAATCAGAGAGATGTGATATGAGAAAAAAAAATACCCTTTGGCTATCTTTGAAAGTGGCATCAAGAAGTGATGGTAGTTTCTAGAAGGTGGAAAAAACAATGTGTACTTCATCCCCTACAACCTTCAGAGAGAAATGGAACCATGATGAAATCTTGATTATATATATGTCAGTAACATTAATGTGGAATTTATAATCTGAGATGGTGCTGTGAAAGTGCTGCACTCAATATACCAGCAAATTTGGAAAACTCATCAGTGGCCATAGGACTGGAAAAGGTCAGTTTTCATTCCAATCCTGAAGAAAGTCAATGCCAAAGAATCTTCAAACTACTGCACAACTGCACTCATCTCACCACGCAAGCAAAGTAATACTCAAAATTCTCTAAGCCAGGATTCAGCGGTACGTGAAGTGTGAACATCCAGATGTTCAAGCTGAATTTATAAAAAGCATAGGAACCAGAGTTCAAATTGCCAACATCCACTGGATCATCACAAAAGCAAGAGAGTTTCAGAAAAAAATATTTTGCTTTATGCCAAAGCCTTAGATTGTGTGCATCACAACAAACTGTGCAAATTTCTTCAAGAGATGGAAAGACTAGATCACCTGACCTGCCTCCTAAGAAATCTCGTATGCAGATCAAGAAGCTACTGTTAGAACTGGGCATAGAACAACAGACTGATTCCAAATAAGGAATGGAGTATGTCAAGGCTATATATTGTCACCCTGTTTCTTTAACTTATATGTAGAGTGCATCATGCAAAATGCCAGGCTGGATGAGCACAAGCTGGAATCAAGAATGCAGGGAGAAATATCAATAATCTCAGATATCCAGATGACTCCCCAGGTCAGTAGGGGCCCAATATGCTACTGGAGATCAGTGGAGAAATAACTCCAGAAAGAATGAAGGGATGGAACCAAAGCAGAAAGAATACCCAGCTGTAGATGTGTCTGGTGATAGAAGCAAAGTCCAATGCTGTAAAAAGCAATATTGCATAGGAACCTGGAATGTCAGGTCCATGAATCAAGGCAAATTGGAAGTGGTCAAACAAGAGATGGCGAGAGTGAATGTCGACATTCTAGGAATTAGCGAACTAAAATCAATTGGAATGGGTGAATTTAACTCAGAGGACCATTACATCTACTACTGTGGGCAGGAATCCCTCAGAAGAAATGGAGTGGCCATCATGGTCAACAAAAGAGTCTGAAATGCAGTACTTGGATGCAATCTCAAAAACGACAGAATGATCTCTGTTCGTTTCCAAGGCAAACCATTCAATGTCACAGTAAAGTAATCCAAGTCTATGCCCCAACCAGTAACGCTGAAGAAGCTGAAGTTGAACAGTTCTACGAAGACCTACAAGACCTTTTAGAACTAACTCCCAAAAAAGATGTCCTTTTCATTATAGGGGACTGGAATGCAAAAGTAGGAAGTCAAGAAACACCTGGAGTAACAGGCAAATTTGGCCTTGGAATACGGAATGAAGCAGGGCAAAGACTAACAGAGTTTTGCCAAGAAAATGCACTGGTCATAGCAAATACCCTCTTACAACAACACAAGAGATGACTCTATACATGGACATCACCAGATGGTCAACACCGAAATCAGATCGATTATATTCTTTGCAGCCAAAGATGGAGAAGCTCTATCCAATCAGCAAAAACAAGACCAGGAGCTGACTGTGGCTTGGACCATGTACTCCTTTTTGCCAAATTCAGATTTAAATTGAAGAAAGTAGGGAAAACCACTAGACCATTCAGGTATGACCTAAATCAAATCCCGTATGATTATACAGTGGAAGTGAGAAATAGATTTAAGGGCCTAGATCTGATAGATAGAGTGCCTGATGAACTATGGAATGAGGTTCGTGACATTGTACAGGAGACAGGGATCAAGAACATCCCATGGAAAAGAAATGCAAAAAAGCAAAATGGCTGTCTGGGGAGGCCTTGCAAATAGCTGTGAAAAGAAGAGAAGCGAAAAGCAAAGGAGAAAAGGAAAGATATAAACATCTGAATGCAGAGTTCCAAAGAATAGCAAGAAGAGATAAGAAAGCCTTCTTCAGCGATCAATGCAAAGAAATAGAGGAAAACAACAGAATGGGAAAGACTAAGGATCTATTCAAGAAAATCAGAGATACCAAAGCAATATTTCATGCAAAAATGGGCTTGATAAAGGACAGAAATTGTATGGACCTAACAGAAGCAGAAGATATTAAGAAGAGGTGGCAAGAATACACAGAAGAACTGTACAAAAAAGAGCTTCACGACCCAGATGATCATGATGGTGTGATCACTGACCTAGAGCCAGACATCCTGGAATGTGAAGTCAAGTGTGCCTTAGAAAGCATCACTACGAAAAAAGCTAGTGGAGGTGATGGAATTCCAGTGGAGCTATTCCAAATCCTGAAAGATGATGCTGTGAAAGTGCTGCACTCAATATGCCAGCAAATTTGGAAAACTCAGCAGTGGCCACAAGATTGGAAAAGGTCAGTTTTCATCCCGATCCCAAAGAAAGGCAATGCCAAACAGTGCTCAAACTACCGCACAATTGCACTCAACTCACACGCTAGTAAAGTAATGCTCGAAATTCTCCAAGCCAGGCTTCAGCAATATGTGAACCGTGAACTTCCTGATGTTCAAGCTGGTTTTAGAAAAGGCAGAGGAACCAGAGATCAAATTGCCAACATCCGCTGGATCATGGAAAAAGCAAGAGAGTTCCAGAAAAACATCTATTTCTGCTTTATTGACTATGCCAAAGCCTTTGACTGTGTAGAACACAATAAACTGTGGAAAATTCTGAAAGAGATGGGAATACCAGACCACCTGATCTGCCTCTTGATAAATCTGTATGCAGGTCAGGAAGCAACAGTTAGAACTGGTCATGGAACAATAGACTGGTTCCAAATAGGAAAAGGAGTACGTCAAGGCTGTATATTGTCACCATGTTTATTTAACTTATATGCAGAGTACATCATGAGAAATGCTGGACTCGAAGAAACACAAGCTGGAATCAAGATTGCCGGTAGAAATATCAATAACCTCAGATATACAGATGATATCACCCTTATGGCAGAAAGTGAAGAGGGGCTAAAAAGCCTCTTGATGAAAGTGAAAGTGGAGAGTGAAAAGGTTGGCTTAAAGCTCAACATTCAGAAAATGAAGATCATGGCATCTGGTCCCATCACTACATGGGAAATAGATGGGGAAACAGTGGAAACAGTGTCAGACTTTCTTTTTCTGGGCTCCACAATTACTGCAGATGGTGACTGCAGCCATGAAATTAAAAGACGCTTACTCCTTGGAAGGAAAATTATAACCAATCTAGATCGCATATTCAAAAGCAGAGACATCACCTTGTCAACAAAGGTTCTCCTAGTCAAGGCTATGGTCTTTCCTGTGGTCATGTATGGATGTGAGAGCTGGACTGTGAAGAAGGCTGAGCACTGAAGAATTGATTCTTTTGAACTGTGGTGTTGGAGAAGACTCTTGAGAGTCCCTTGGACTGCAAGGAGATCCAACTGGTCCATTCTGAAGGAGATCAGCCCTGGGATTTCTTTGGAAGGAATGATGCTGAAGCTGAAACTCCAGTATTTTGGCCACCTCATGCGAAGAGTTGACTCATTGGGGAAGACTCTGATGCTGGCAGGGATTGGGGGCAGGAGGAGAAGGGGACGACAGAGGATGAGATGGCTGGATGGCATCACTGACTTGATGGATGTGAGTCTGAGTGACCTCCGAGAGCTGGTGATGTATAGGGAGGCCTGGCGTGCTGCAGTTCATGGGGTCGCAAAGAGTCGGACACGACTCAGTGACTGATCTGATCGGATACAGATGACACCACACTTATGGTTGAAAGCGAAGAAGAACTAAAGAGCCTGTTGAAAGTGTAAGAGGAGAGTGAAAAAGTTGGCTTAAAAGTCAACATTAAAACAAAACTAAGATCATGGCATCGAGTCCCATCACTTCGTGGCAGATAGATGGGGAAACAATAGAAACAGTGACAAATCCCCTCCCTGCCCCGGTCTCCGAAATCACTGCAGATGATGACAGCAGCCATGAAATTAAAAGACATTCACTTATTGGAAGAAAGGCTATGACCAACCTAACAGTGGTCGTTTATTTGCTAAGTTGTGTTTGACTCTAGCAACCCCATGGACTAGCCAACCTAGACAGCATATAAAAAAGCATAGACAATACTTTGCCAACAAAGGTCTGTCTATTCAAAGCTATGTTTTTTCCAGTAGTCATGTATGGATGTGAAAGTTGGACTATAAATAAAGCTTAGTGTTGAAAAATTGACGTTTTCAAACTATGGTGCTGGAGAAAAGTCTTGAGCGTCCCTTGGACAGCAAGGAGATCAAACTAATCAGTCTTAAAGGAAATCAGTCCTGGATAGTCATTGGAAGTACTGATGCTGAAGCTGAAGCTACAATACTTTGGCCACTTGATGTGAAGAACTCACTCATTGGAAATGACCCTGATGCTGGGAAAGATTGAAGACAGGAGGAGAAGGGGACAACAGAGGATAAGATGGTTGGATGGCACCACCGACTCAATGGACATGTGTTTGAGCAAGTTCTGGGAATTAGTGATGGACAGAGAAGTCTGGCGTGGTGCAGTCCATGAGACAGCAAAGAGTCGAACACGACTAAGTGGCTGTTCTGAACTGAACTGAAGGTGATAAATTTGGGTTGTTTTAATATACTAAACAAGATAATCTGTTAAACAAGCACTAGTAGTAATAATATAGATTTTAAAATATAAATGTTCAGTTTGAAATACACAAAAAAAGTACATATATTTTTTAGCAGAATCACCATCATATTGTATCTAACTTCTAACATTCATTGGCTCCTGAAGAAAGCAAAGAAGTTCAGAAAGACATCCACTTCTCTTTTGTTGACTATGATAAAGTCTTTGACTCTATGGATCACAATAAACTGTGGAAAATCCTTAAAGAGAGTACCAGACCACTTTACCTGTCTCCTGAGAAAACTGAATGCAGGTCAGGAAGCAACAGTATAACCAGACATGGAACAATGGATTGTTTTAAAATTGGGAAAGAAGAATGACAAAGCTACATATTGTCACCTTGTTTATTTAACTTCTATGCAGCATACAGCATGTGAAACGCTGAGCTAGATGAATCACAAGCTAGAATCCAGGTTGCTGGAAGAAATATCAACAACCTCAGATATGGAGATGATAACACTCTAATGGCAGAAAGTAAATAAAGAACTAAAGAACATCTTGATGAGAGTGAAAGAGGAGAGTGAAAAAGCTGGCTTGAAACTCAGCATTTAAGAAACTAAGATCATGTTATCAAGTCCCATCACCTCATGGCAAATAGAAGGGGAAAAAATTGAAGCTGTGGCCAATTTTATTTTCTTGATCTCCAAAATCACTGTGGATGGTCACTGCAGCCATGAAATTAAAAGACTCTTGAGAGTCCCTTGGACTGCAAGGAGATCAAACCTGTCAATCCTAAAGGAAACCAACCCTGAATATACATTGTAAGTACTGATGCTGAAGCTGAAGCTCCAAAACTTTGGCTACCTGATGTGAAGATCAAATTCATTGGAAAGACACTGATGCTGGGAAAGATTGAAGCCCAGAGAAGAAGGGACAGCAGGGTATGAGATAGTTAGACAGCATCACCAACGCAATGGACATGAATGGACAAATTCTGAGAGGTAGTGGAGGACCCAGGGCTCTGGCATGCTTTACAGGCCATGGAGTCACAAACAGTTGAACATGATTTAGGGACTGAACAACAACAATTTATGTGTACAAGGGAGGTGGTGATCTGTTCATAATTTTTGTTGTTGTTTGGTTACTAAGTCATGTCTGATTCTCTGAGACCCCATGAACTATAGCCCTCCAGGCTCCTCTGTCCATGGGATTTTGTAAGCAAGTACACTGGATTGGGTTGTTATTTCCTTCTTCAGGGGATCTTCTCAACCCAGGAATTGAACCTTCATCTCCTGCATTGACAGGCAGATTCTTTACCCCTTACCTAACTGGGGAGCCCCTCATGATCTTTGACCTGACAGTAATCAATAAAAGGCTCACTGAGAATGTACTCATTTAACCTCAGACACTTGGTTAAATGTTGCAGCTCACAAATATTGCTTTTGATTATAGTTGCTTTATTGAAACCATGGCCTCAATTAAAAATTATCTCATTCTTTCCTCCATTCTAGCATCTCTTGAAGCCTCTATGTCTCAGAAATATTACTTGAGTTGAAACAGGAGTGTATCATTACAACTATGGCTCTGCTTGTTATTAATATATCAGGCGCATCCTACTTACTTGCCTGGGAGATGTGTTAATACATATGACTTAATTTTCTAAGTATATGAATATGTTCAAGTGCTTAGAAAATTGAGAAATAATGCATAAATTTGAAGTATAATTGCTATTAATTTCTCAGAGCTGTGCTCCCAGTTAACTATTCACAGGAAATTACAAATGGGTGTTTCAAATGAATATATAACGATGGATAAGACTGATTACAACCTAACATAATTATAACATTTGTATGAAAAGAAGATCTTTCATAAATAAATTTTTCTTCAATGAGAGATTGTTAGAACATGTATGTGGTCTGTTGAAATATATTTTTGAACCTGTGGACTGTACCAATTGTCCAGTTGATAGAATAAAATAAATGGTTTAATCTTTTTCCAATAAGACTGATTTGGCTTTTCCTCATAACTTTGTCATAAGATTGTGAAGTGAATCAAACTCTAAAGTTATTGGCAGAAGCTACCATGTGATGTGTTCACTTTACTAATTAAGTGAATATGACACATTCCCTTAATGACATTCTTTTCCTACAAAGAGGGTCAATAAAAAAGAAATACTAAGAAACCTCTTTCCCTTATAAGAGTGACATTATGGGACCATTATGGGAAAAAAATGAGGCTAGTTTTCAATGTAAGTAGGAAAAAGAAAAGTTAACCAGGGTTCTTTTGTAGATGTCAGGAATGTCTGTCAATGTATGGCAAAACCAATACAATATTGTAAAGTAGAAAATAAAAAATAAAAACAAACAAAAAATAAATAAATGTGAATCTTTATGCCTCAAAAAAACAAGAAAAGAGGATTATTGATTATCCCAAATCATTAAGAAGTATAAAGTATATTTTTCTCTAATATGGCCACTAAAGTTCAAAATAATACTTGTTGAAATGAGTAGCATATACCTGTCACAACATATGCCAAGTTACTGAAAGATATATTTCTGAAAAAATAACCCCCCAAATAGATAGAACGTTAACTGGCATGACACCTCTGAAACAATCAATAATGAAGAAACCAAACATAAGTGGAAGAAATAGAACTTCTATTGGCCATCAAATAAAAATACTGAATTCACACAGCTTTATATTTTAAAATATATTCCCTGACCAAAATTGCTAGTTGTTTCTGTTATTACATGGTTTACTGTCTTGGGTCATAGTAATTTATAAAAGATTGTACCTGCTTCTTTTGAAAATATAGCTAAAATTGATTTATTTCTCCTGTTTAGTCTGCAGCCTTTATTGTTGGCAGATCCTTCTTTTCTACAAAGAGCTTTGAGTTAAATGGAAAGTGTGGCTATATTTTGGAAGGTAGGATTCACAAAACAGTCTGTATATAGAGCATTACAGGTAAATACACAAAAGAAGGAAAGTACTAGAGAAATATGGTGCGTTTAATCATGTAACTTCGATGTGCAAATTTTTCCTCCTTCCTTAACATATTATCCTTTGTTCAGCTTGCATGTTGTTCTGTTCGTGTCAAATCCCAGGGGTTGTTGAAATAGGGAACTAAGACAGAAAACAGAACCAATAAACATTTTCTTGTAAAAGATCTCAAATAAGAAAAATAATCAATTTAAAAAAAAAAATAAAACCTTAATGCTTCTGTTTTCATTTGGCTCAAAATGTGTTGCCAAATTTTATAGTTTTGTTAATATTATGTGAACAATTGTTGCTATTATTGTATTGTATCTCATGTTGCATATATAATCTTCATGATTATTTTTGAATTAAAATATATTTCAATCTAGTAACACCTTATCAGAACAAGCATCATTTTTTTTGTCCTTCATTTAGCTTATTTTCAATATTATTTTATCAGAGAATGATGAACTATCTTGTAAATATTTTTTCCCATGGTAAATTATTTTGCTACCATAAATTCTTGCCTATTTATATAGTAGATTGGGAAAATTAGCAGTTTCATGACTTCTGAGTCATTTTGACACACTAGTTGATCAAAGGGATAAAATAGGAATTTACATTGCCTCTGCTACTGCTGCTGCTCTAGCAGTACCTGAATTGTCAACTTTCTGTAATCTTACCAACGGCAAGGGATTATTGTGGGGAAAAAAAAAAAAAAGAAAAAGATTGTTGGTTTCAGGAAATTGGCAAGTATATACTCTTTTTATTTGTCTTTGTAAGCAAAAACAACAATTGTCATGAATTAATTTAAAATTTTCATTCCCAGCTATGTTAATATTTTGTCATATTCTATTGCAGTTTACTTATTAGATTTGTTTAAACACATTCTTTTAAAAATGCAGTTATCTATGTGAGTCATATTTTAGTCCAGACTATTTTAAAGACAGATTCCTGCTTTCAATTTTTATAGAGAAAATATATTTACATATATTAATATTTATTATCTCCACCCCTGGAGAAAGAAATGACAACCCACTACAGTATTCTTGAGTGGGAAATCCTATGGACAGAGGAGGCTGGTAGACTACAGTCCATGGGGTTGCAAATAGTCAGACTTGACTTAGCTACTAAACAACAATAACATCTACAGAATTATCTCCATATTGATACAGTAATTATTTTCTTCTAAGATTTCTATATATTTGTTTTAATGTTTACTTTTAAATCTTTATTAACATATACTTTATTGTATTGTTAAGTACAAATTGTTTTTCTTTTTTTTAAGTGCCTAGCAATTCTCACAAAACCACTGACTAAATTATGTTCATTCTCTTATATGAAGTCACTTTATTGTATATTATGTATTAAGTATAGAATTGTTAGTTTAAATTATAAGCCTAATCTCAAAAACTCTTCAAAAACTTAAATTATTATCATTATTAATAAAATAAAATAAAAACAAAGACAAAAATTAAAACAAAGTAAAATCCCTATCTTTCATTTTCAATATGGAACCTTCTCATTGTGTTCCCAAAGGAGACAACCCAAAATCAAATGCAGTCAGCATTAAGACAGCATTCTGTCTTTTCCATTACTCTACAAATGATATTTATTTGTACTTTGATTTGCTGTCAGGTAGCAGAAGCCACTTTTGGTTTGTAACATTTACAATAGTTTTGGCATATGGTTAGATGTCAATAATGGAATATTTGAAAAGTGACGTGTTATTTATTGGATATTGCGTTTTTCAAATAGGTGTACTTTTCCAGGGGAGTCATAGAAGCCATGTGTCAAATACTGTGGAGCTACAAGATGGAAAGAGTCTTATCCTTGAATCAAATGTGTAAGCATTCCCACCATGCCTCACTTGGGAGAAGCATGGTGATTTGTTCTGTCCATAAATACTTTGGGGCTTTTTAAAAGAAGCTATCATTACTTCAACTAAAACCAAGATTGGTGTCAAAATTTGTGTTCTACCATGTAAAGTATCCTAAAATTTTGGCAGTTGCTTAGAAGTTATTATGAGCAAGCATGGAAAGTAATACTGAAAGCTATAAAATTTGAGAATTATGTAATAAGTTGGGGAAAAAAATCACCGATACACGCACTGATTCTGTATGCAAATGCTATCTATCTCAAATATACTGCATCTATACCTATACAGGAAGAATTCAGGTAAGATTTTTCATTGTAGTTTTGCTTAGTGCTAGCTCTTCAACGATATTAGGAAACATGTGAGATATCAGTTCAATTCAGTCACTCAGTTGTGTCTGACTCTTTGCAACCCCACGGACGGCAGCAAGCCAGGCTTCCCTGTCCATCACCAACTCCAGGAGTACGTCAAGGCTATATATTGTCACCATGTTTATTTAACTTATATGCAGAGTACATCATGAGAAATGCTGGACTGGAGGAAACACAAGCTGGACTCAAGATTGCCGGGAGAAATATCAATAACCTCAGATATGCAGATGATACCACCCTTATGGCAGAAAGTGAAGAGGAACTAAAAAGCCTCTTGATGAAAGTGAAAGTGGAGAGTGAAAAGGTTGGCTTAAAGCTCAACATTCAGAAAACGAAGATCATGGCATCTGGTCCCATCACTGCATGGGAAATAGATGGAGAAACAGTGGAAACAGTGTCAGACTTTCTTTTTCTGGGCTCCAAAATCACTGCAGATGGTGACTGCAGCCATCAAATTAAAAGACACTTACTCCTTGGAAGGAAAGTTATGACCAACCTAGATAGCATATTGAAAAGCAGAGACATCACTTTGCCAACAAAGGTTCGCCTAGTCAAGGCTATGGTTTTTACTGTGGTCATGTATGGATGTGAGAGTTGGACTGTGAAGAAGGCTGAGTGCCAAAGAATTGATGCTTTTGAACTGTGGTGTTGGAGAAGACTCTTGTGAGTCCCTTGGACTGCAAGAAGATCCAACCAGTCCATTCTGAAGGAGATCAATCCTGGAATTTCTTTAGAAGGAATGATGCTAAAGCTGAAACTCCAGTATTTTGGCCACCTCATGCGAAGAGTTGACTCATTGGAGAAGACGCTGATGCTGGGAGGGATTGGGGGCAAGAGGAGAAGGGGACAACAGAGGATGAGATGGCTGGATGGCATCACTGACTCGATGAATGTGAGTCTGAATGACCTCCGGGAGGTAGTGATGGATAGGGAGGCCTGGCGTGCTGCAGTTCATGGGGTCGCGAAGAGTCGAACATGACTGAGCGACTGATCTGATTTGATCTGATCTCCTACATTACTTTGAGGATAGATAATGGAATGCTTAATATAATTCAGAGACCACTACATCTACCACTATGGACAAGAATCCCTTAGAAGAAATGGAATAGCCCTCATTGTCACCAAAAGAGTCTGAAATGCAAAACTTGGATGCAGTCTCAAAAATGACAGAATGATCTCTGTTCATCTCCAAGGCAAACCATTCAATATCACACTAATCCAAGTGTATATGCCAAGCAAAAATGCTAAAGAAGCTGAAGCTGAATGGTACTATGAAGATTACAAGACCTAGAATTAACACCAAAAAAAAAAAAAAAAAGAAATGTCATTTTTGTCATGGGGACTGGAATGTAAAGTAGGAAATCAGGATACCTGGAGTAAGAATTAAGTTTAGACTTGGAGTACAAAATGAAGCAGGGCAAAGGCTAAGAGTTTTGCCAAGAGAATGCACTAGTCATATCAATCACACTCTTGAAACAACACAGGAGACAATTCTACACATTGACATCACCAGATGGTAAATAATGAAGTCAGATTGATTGTATTCTTTGCAGCTGAAGATGGAGAAGCTCTATACAGTCAGCAAAAACAAGACTGAGAGCTGAGTGTGGCTCAGATCATGAACGCCTTATTGAAAATTCAGTCTTAAATTGAAGTGGGAAAACCACTAGACCATTCAGATATGACCTAAATTAAATCCCTTATGATTATACAACAGAAGTGACAGATTCAAAGGATTAGATTTGATAAACAGAGTGCCTGAAGAGCTATGGACAAAGGTTTATGACATTCTATAGGAGACAGTGATCAAAATCATCCCCAAGAAAAGGAAATGCAAAAAGGAAAAATGATTGTCTGAGGAGGCCTTAAAAATAGCTGAGAAGAGAAGCAAAAGGCAAAGGAGTAAAGGAAAGATATATCTGAATGCAGAGTTCCAAAGAATAGCAAGAGATAAGAAAGCCTTCCTCAGTGATCAATACAAAGAAATAGAGGAAAACAACAGAATGGGAAATACTAAGCTCTCTTCAAGAAAATTAGAGGCAACAGAGAACGCTTTATACATAAATGAGTAAATAAAGGACAGAAACTGTATGAACCAAACAGAAGCAGAAGATATTAAGAAGAGGTGGCAAGAATACACAGAAGAACTATACAAAAAAGATCTTCATGACCCAGATAACCATGATGGTGTGATCATTCACCTAGAGCCAGACATCCTGGAATGGGAAGTCAAGTGGGCCTTAGGAAGCATCACTAAGAACAAAGCTAGTGGAGGTGATGGTATTCCAGGTGAGCTATTTCAAATCTCAGAAGATGATGCTATGAAAGTGTTGCACTCAGTATGTCAGCAAATTTGGAAAACTCAGCAGTGGCCCCGGGATTGGAAAAGTTCAGTTTTCATTCCAATCCCAAATAAAGGCAATGCCAAAGAATGTGCAAACTTCTGCACAATTGCAAATATCTCATGCTCTAGCAAATTAATGCTCAAAATTTTCCAAGCTAGGCTTTAACAGTATGTGAACTGAGAGCTTCTAGATATCCAAGCTGTATTTATCAAGGCAGAGGAACCAGAAAAAAAAAAAAATTACCAACATCCACTGAATCATAGAAAAAGCAAGACAATTCCAGAAAAATATATACTCCTCCTGTATTGACTATGCTAAAGCATTTGACTGTATGGATCACAACAAACATTGGAAAATTCTTCAAGAGATGGGAATATCAGACCACTTTACCTGCTTACTGAGAATCTGTATGCAGGTCAAGAAGCAACAGGTAAAACCAGCCGTGGAACAACACACTTGTTCCAGATTGGGAAAGGAATGCTTTAAGGCTGTATATTGTCACTCTGCTTATTTAACTTATATGCAGAGTACATCATGTGAAATGCCAGGCTAGATGAAGCACAAGCTGGAATCAAGATTGCCTAGAGAAATATCAATAATCTAAGATATGTAGATGACACCTCACTTATGGTAGAAAGTGAAGAGGAACTAAAGAGCCTTTTGAAAGTGATTGAGGAGGTTGAGAAAGCTGGCTTAAAACTCAACATTCAAAATACAAAGATCATGGCATCCGGTCCCATCACTTCATGGCAAATAGATGGGGAAATAGTGAGAGACTTTACTTTTTTTAGGCTACAAAATCATTGCAGATGGTGACTGCTGCCATGAAATTAAGACACTTCCTCCTTGGAATAAAAGCTATGACAAATCTAGACAGCATATTAAAAAACAGAGACATTGCTTTTCCAACAAATGTCCATTTGGTCAAAAGTATGGCTTTTCCAACAGTTATGTATGGATGTGAGAGTTGGGCCATAAAGAAAGCTTAAGTGGTGAAAGTAGATGCTTTTGTATTATGGTGTTGGAGAGTACCCTTGAGATTCCCTTGGACTGCAAGGAGATCAAACCAGTCAATGCTAAAGTAAATCAGTCCTGAATATTCATTGGAAGGACTGATGCTGAAGCTGAAGCTCCAATATTTTGGCCACGTGATATGAAGAAGTGATTCATTGGAAAAGGCTCTGATGCTGGGAAAGATTGAAGGCAGGAGGAGAAGGGGATGATAGAGGATGAGATGGTTGGATGGCGTCACCAACTCAATGGACATGAGTTTTTCCAAGCTCCAGGAGTTGGTGATAGACAGGGAAGCCTGGCTTGCTGCAGTCCATTGGGTTGCAGAGTCAGATACCACTGAGTGACTGAACTGAACTGAACTGAACTGAATGTAGCTGTGTAAAAACATTCTTCTTATATCTCCTTACTATTCTCTGCATTCTGTTGGGTATATCTTTCCATTTCTCCCTTGCCTTTCTCTTCTCTTCTTTCCTCAAGTATCTGTAAATCATCCTCAGACAACCACTTTACTTCTTGGCCTTTTTTGTTTTTATCACTGCCTACTGTACTGTATTACAGATTTCCATCTATAGTTCTTCAGGCACTTTCTGTCTATCAGATCTAATCCCTTGAATCTATTTGTCACCTCCATTGTATAATCATGAAATATTTGATTTAGGGCATACCTGAATCACCTAGCAGTTTTTCTTACTTTCTTTTAATTTAAGCCTGAATTTTAGGATGAGTAGCTCATAGTCTGAGCCATAGTCAGCTCCAGGTCTTATTTTTACTGACTATAGAGAGCTTCTCCATCTTTGGCTGCAAAGAACATAATCAGTCTGATTTTGGTACTTACCATTTGGTGATGTTCATTTGTAGAATTAAACTCTGATGGCCTCAAGACAGCCAGTGTTAAATTAGGAGAGAATCACATACCCTAGCCTGTTCTTGGAACAGGGTTTTTGCTATGACCAGTGTGTTCTCTTGACAAAACTCTGTTAGCCTTTGCCCTGCTTCATTTTGCACTCCAAGGCCAAATGTTCTATCCTGGATATGTCTTAACTTCCTACTTTTGCATTCCAGTTCACTAAAATTAAAGCACATCTTTTTGGGGGTGTTAGTTCTAGAGGGGTTAGCAAGGTTATGCTTAAAACCTTTCATGCTTGGCTTTAGCAGTGTGTGAACTGAGAGCTTCGACATGTACAAGATGGGTTTAGAAACAGCAGAGGAACCAGATTTCAAATAGGCAACATTTGTTGGCTCATGGATAAAGCAAAGGAATTCCAGAAAAAACATCTACTTCTGCTTCATTTACTATTCTAATTCCTTTGACTGTGTAGATCACAACAAACTGTGGAAAATTCTTAAAGAGATGGAAGTACCAGACCACTTTACTTGTCTCCTGAATATCCTTGCATGCAGTTCAAGAAGCAATGGTTGGAATTGGACATGGAAAAACGGACTGGTTCAAAAATAGTAAAAGACAATGAAAAGGCTATATATTGTCACTTTGTTTATTTAACTTCTATGTAAAGTACCTCATGCAAAATTCCAGACTGAATGAATCACAGGCTAGAATTAGGATTGCCAGGAGAAATATCAACAACCTCAAGTATGCAGATGATACCACTCTAAGGGCAGAAAGTGAAGAGGAACTGAAGAACCTCTTAATGAAAGTGAAAGAGGAGAGAGAAAAAGTTAGCTTAAAACTCAACATTCAAAAAACTGTTATCATGGTATCCAGTCCCATCACTTCATTGCAAATAGAAGAGGAAAAATTGGAATCAATGACAAATTTTCTTTTCTTGGGCTCCAAATCATTGCAGACAGTTATTGCAGGCATGAAATTAAAAGATGCTTGCTCCTTCAAAGGAAAGCTATGACAAACTTAGGTTTGTTTTAATACAAACTAGTATATTAAAAAGCAACGGCATCATTTTGCTGACAAATATCTGTATAGTCAAAGCTATGGTTTTTCTAGTAGTCATGTATAGATATGAGAGTTGGACCATAAAGATGGCTGAGTGCTGAAGAACTGATGCCTTCAAATTGTGGTGCTGGAGAAGATTCTTGAGAATTCCTTGAGCAGCAAGGAGATCAAATCAGTCAATCCTAAAGGAAATCAGTCCTGAATATTCATTGGAAGGACTGCTACTGAAGCTGAACCTCCAATACTTTGACCACCTGATGCAAAGAACTGACTCATTGAAAGAGAGCCAGGTGCTAGGAAAGATTGAAGACAAAAGCAGAAGTGTTGCAGAAGATGAGATGGTTAAACAACGTCACCAACTCAATGGACATAAATTTTAGCAAACTCCAGGACACAGTAGAGGACAGAGGAGCCTGGTGTGCTACACTTCATGTGGTCACACAGAGTTGGACATGACTTAGCATCTGAACAACAACAATTAACTATTAATCTTATGCTAAACTGATTGATCAGCCTTACCTTAAAACTCTGATGGCCTCAAGACAGCCAGTGTTAAATTAGAAGAGAATCACATAGCCAAATATGGAAAGAAATGTGTCAGTTCTGAGAATTATTTTAGAAAACAAATATTATTTTTTACTAACCTGTGGAACTTAATGAAATAAAAATGAATCAGAAGGCTATTAGGTTTTTGAAGCATTTATATTATAATAGATTATGAGTATTTTATAATATGAGCCTAAAAAAAAAAAAAAACCTTACAGACCTCCAAACACATAGCAACAAGAGGAGGTTCTGAGTGTTTTATACACCTCAGCACCTGCCTAAGATGTTGTCAGGGAGAATAATAAATAAGGAAAACCACTTGACCATTGGAGTCAAGAATCAGGAAAACGATGAAGAGACATTCTCACAGAGACCCAAATGAACTGTAGGTCAGTGACACACTGTTGATTCTCTGAGATATAAAATGGGACAGTGGGTAATTCACTAACCTAACAAATTACATGGCAGAAACTATGAAAACAAGGAAATGAAAGCAGACTTTCTAAGGATAAAAATGTCCAAGAACAGTCATATCATACTTGCATATTTTCTCCTATAAACTATGGCCAAAAGAGAGCAGAAGACATATCAAAGAGAGCCCACTCGCCAGTCCAGGTTAGATGCATGATACTGGATGCTTCATGCTGGTGCACTGGGAAGACCCAGAGGGATGGTATGGGGAGGGAGGAGGGTTCAGGATGGGTAACACGTGTATAACTGTAGCGGATTCATCTTGATATATGGCAAAACCAATGCAATATCGAAAAGTTAAAAAACAAAATTAAAAAAAAAAAAAAAAAGAGAGAGCCCACATTCAATTTGGGACTTTGTTGACAGGAACAAAATAGTTAGAAGTTAAAAACGAAGAGTTTAAAACTTTGTGTAAGAAACACAAAGACAACTCAGTAAGAAGTAGAGATTAATGTATGTCATTATTCCAAACTGTTTACTTTCATCTGATTAACACAAGTTCTCAAATTTTATCTTTGACGAAGGCTAAGAACCCTAAAATGGGCTTTTATAGGACATAGAAAGAATATCCCATAGTATTTTATAATTTTTATATCTGCTTTCTTGTTTTTTTTATATCTATTCTAATTTTTCCAAACAACACAAAAGGTTGACAGTTGGTAAGAATGTAGGTCTAGGTTGCATTATATGCTGGGGTGTGGAAATTACAATTTCATCATATAATTGTTTGTATGCTGAAGATTCTTTAATTTTGAAATGTGTTTGACATGAAGTGTATATTGGGAAACTTTAATTTGACTTTGAATCTTCAAATAGTGACATTTAAGGGACTTGATATTGGATTAATTCACATTTAGAAAGTACTGCAGAGGAGACAGGATTTTCTGAATATTGCTTCTGCTAAAGGGACCTATGCATGCATGTATGCTATGCATGTATGCTATGTCACTTCATTTGTGTACAACTCTTTGTGATTCCATGGGCTATATAGCCCACCAGGCTCCTCCGTCTATGGGATTCTTCAGGCAATAATACTGGAGTGGGTTGCCATGCTCTTCTCCACAGTCTTCCCCAATTTCCTTCTTATTAAAACTTTACATTTTAAAACAGAGGAGAAAATATTTTGGATGTTAATGTCTGTGGTGTTTGGAAGATGTCCTTAATGAGCTATAAATATCCATCCCTTTAGCCTTTATTCAAAATGGAGTTTTGCACTTAAACTTGTTTCATATTTGCATCATTAAAGTGTCATTTGAAATACTTAATACTTCTATTTACTTTAATAATACAAAAACCTCCAGTTAGCTGTATTGTACAGCGTACTTAGAAATGAGATAGAGAATATACAAAGGCAGTGAATGTCCAACGAAAGTTAGTGTGACCTTGGAATTACCTTAATTATTGTGAAAGGTATGGGGAGCGGTAGCTAATAGTTGAGGGCAAAAAATAAACTAATTCAAAAAGTACAGTTTTGGTAACTGAGCATGTAACTGTTTGAATATGAAAAGTACATTTCAGAGGATATATCTTTATATAAACACATGTACAATATTTGATATCGGTTAGTAGTACAATATGGAGAAGACAATGGCACCCCACTCCAGTACTCTTGCCTGGAAAATCCCACAGATGGAGGAGCCTGGTAGGCTGCAGTCCATGGGGTCGCTAAGAGTTGGACACGACTGAGAGACTTCACTTTCTCTTTTCGCTTTCATGCATTGGAGAAGGAAATGGCAACCCACTCCAGTGTTCTTGCCTGGAGAATCCCAGGGACGGGGAAGCCTGGTGGGCTGCTGTCTATGGGGTCACACAGAGTCGGACACGACTGAAGTGACTTAGCATAACATAGCATAGTAGTACAATATATGTAGTAAAACTATAATAGAGCTTCCCTAGTACCTGAAATGGTGAAGCATCCGCCTACAATGCAGGAGACCATGCTCGATACCTGGGTCGGGAAGAACCCCTGGGAAACGCAATAACAACCCACTCCAGTATTCTTGCCTGTAGAATTCCATGCCCAGAGAAGCCTGGTGGCTACAGCCCATGGGTTCACATAAGTTGGACATGAATAAGCGATTAACACACACACACACACACAAAGCTATAATAATTAGGGTGTAAATATTATATACCACTCCAGTGTTTTTGTCTGAAGCATGCCAGGAATGGAGGAGCCTGGTGGGCTGCCATCTATGGGGTCTCACAGAGTTGGACATAACTGAAGCAACTTAGCAGTAGCAAATATTATTTATGCCTTGCAAGATACTGGTTATCTCTGAAAACAAAACAATTGGATGAAATCAGGAAATTGTATGTATTTAAGGAACACAATTCTCTGTATAAGTTTTCTTTTTATTTTATTATTTCCTGCATTTTAGACTTTGTAGGCAGCCAATATTCTTGGTAGGCAGCAGCATTAGCACTTTGGTTTCACCTACCAAAAAAGCTTTGGCCTACTGCCATCCAAAGATTTAGGGTTAGGGTTAGGGTTAGGGGTTAGGGTTAGGGTTAGGGTTAGAATAGAATTGAAACATGTATATTATTATGTATGAAACAGATCGCCAGTCCAGGTTCAATGGATGAGACAGGGTCCTCAGGGCTGGAGCACTGGGGTGACACAGAGGGATGGGATGGGGAAGAAGGTGGGAAGGGGTTTCAGCATGGGGAACACATGTAAACTCATGGCTGATTCATATCAATGTATGGAAAAAATACACTACAGTATTGTAAAGTAATTAGCTTCCAATTAAAATAAATTAATTTAAAAAATCTTTTGACGACTGCAGCCATGAAATAAAAAGATGCTTAACTTCATGGAATGAAAGTTATGATCAACCTAGATAGCATATTCAAAAGCAGAGACATTACTTTGCCAACACAGGTCCGTCTAGTCAAGGCTATGGTCTTTCCTGTGGTCATGTATGGTTGTGAGAGTTGGACTGTGAAGAAGGCTGAGGGCCAAAGAATTGATGCTTTTGAACTATGGTGTTGGAGAAGACTCTTGAGAGTCCCTTGGACTGCAAGGAGATCCAACCAGTCCATTCTAAAGGAGATCAGCCCTGGGATTTCTTTGGAAGGAATGATGCTGAAGCTGAAACTCCAGTACTTTGGCCACCTCATGCGAAGAGTTGATTCATTGGAGAATACTCTGATGCTGGGAGGGATTGGGGGCAAGAGGAGAAGGGGACGACAGAGGATGAGATGGCTGGATGGCATCACTGACTCGATGGACATGAGTCTGAGTGAACTCTGGGAGTTGGTGATGGACAGGGAGGCCTGGCGTGCTGCGATTCATGGGGTCGCAAAGAGTTGGACATGACTGAGCGACTGATCTGATCTGATCTGATCTGATGTTGTGTTTGTTTATTTTTGGTCTTTTTTTCATCTGCATTTTGTTTTTCATTTCAAGCTTTTTATTCACAACAGATTCAATTCTCTGCAATGTTAATTTTATTATTATTATTATTTCACCTTCTGTTCTTTATTCTAATGTCTAATTACTTTGCCTTATATCCTCTAGGTTTTTCCCCTGTTACCCAAAAAAAAAAAAAAAAATGACAGAAAAAGAAACACTTCTTTTAAATAAAAGACTGCTGCTTTAGACTTTCTCTCTTGCTTTACAAAGTCTGATTTAACCTAACTTTATTGTAGTTTACAATTATCAGGTAGTTATTTCCATTTTCCTTATGCTTGGACAGTGCTATGGATTCAGTTCTGTCCTCCAGTTTTAATATATTCAAGTGTTAAACACCAGTTTGTCATAGTATGACCTTATTTGGAAGTAGCGTATTTGTAGATGATCAGCTTAAGTTGAGGTCATTAGGATGAGTTCTGGTCCAGCATGGCTGCATGTCTTTATAAAAAGAGAAAATTTGGACACCCGGACAAACACACACATAGGGAGAATGCCATGTGGAGATTGAAGTTACACCTCCACAAGCCGAGGAACTACCAGAAGCTTGAGAAAGATCTGGAACGGATCCTTACTAACACCTTCAGAGGGAGTATTGACCTGCTGATAACTTGTTCTTAGAATTCTAGCCTCCAAAACTGCAAGCAGTGAATTTATTTATTTTTTACCCAGGTTACACTGCTTTCTTACAGCAGCCCTAGCAAAGTAATATGGGCCGATAGAAGATGGTGGTGGTGGTTTAGTCGCTAAGTCGTGTCCAACTCTTGTGACCCTGTGGACTGTAGGCTGCCAGGCTCCTCTGTCTTTGGGATTTTCCAAGCAAGAATACTGGAGTGGATTACCATTTCCTTCTCCGGGGATCTTCCCGACCCAGGAATCAAACCCAGGTCTCCTGCATTGCAGGCAGATTCTTTACCAACTGAGCTATGAGAAGGAGCAATGGAAAATATAAGGCTTTTATCTCTGAGTTATATAGTGCGGATTAGCTATTTTGTATTTGTATTGTATTTTGTATTTGTGTGTGTGTGTTTTCTAGGTAGGATAGTGAACTGAACATCATGACTGAGGTGGATGTACTTTATTAGAAAGGTAGTTAGAACATCCACAGTCTTCTAACACTTCTGAGATTTTGGTAACTGTTCAACTCTGGAGGTGTGCCCACTTAATGTTTCCATTGAGGAATAGCCTCTGAGAATTGGACAGTTTTCTTCTATTTATTGTAGATCTTTCTATTTTATTGCTGCCCCAGAGAAAGACAAAATTATCGCTCATTTAATCTGTCTTTCTTAAGTTCCATGCTAAAGTAGGAACAAATTATGGTATTATAGTATACAAATTTGATTTCATTCTCTCTTATACTGGAAGAGATTAGTGAGAATTTTCAAAACTCAATACCATTGTAAGTTAGGGATCTGAAAAGTAGATATCTGAGTGGGTCTGTTTCTGTGCTCTGCTTCAGGATCTTCTGTTTCTTGTTCTTGATTTAAATTTTTTTTTCTTTTTTTGTGGAAGTGGGGAGGCAGCTGGAGGATGCAAGTATGATATTAAGAACAGAACAGTTGCATGAACAAGTTGTATTATCTTAATGATATCTCTCATTTAAGCTTCTTCAGACTTTAAGCTTGAAGGGCTATTTAACATAATTTAACATTGTATGTTTATTAATTCCATAGCCCATTAAGAAAATGAAGACAGTCAGAACTATGAGCCATCCCAGAAGTGGATTTTCTTCTCTCCAGTGGTTCATTGTTTCTTTTGAGCTGGAATGCACAGTTCATTAGAATTTTCATCATTTCTGTCTTCCATTTACTATTTGTGCCTCTCCCTTGCGTATATTTAAATGATATTTTTAGACGCATTATGCAATGAGCAAGCTATTTCCTCACCTTTACCCCTGCTCCCCCAACACACACACACACACCATACCTTGACACCCACTGCAACAAGTATAATCTGCAGCTCCAATGTAAACTATGTTGCTGATTTACATCAACATGTACACTTGGCTATTTTTACCATTGCTTATACTTTTCAATGTGTTCTGTCTCTTTATATTAAAATTTGTTCATCAAGTTTTCCAAAGTAATTTTCTATGGAAATAATGGAGTAATATTTTTATAAAAGTAAATGATAAGTTAACCCTAAAATTAGCTTGTAAATTTTTGTCATATCTCAACTGTATTAAAGAGAAACACCCAGAGTTTCTCTAAAATGAGTATCACCATTTCTTAGCTGTCACTCTTACTGGAGATCTTGTGCTGTTTTTTTTTTTTTTTAATATATTCTTGACCACTTTTTATGTATATGAAGATTCAATGAGAGTTCTGAGCACATATTATTTCACCCTGTCACTTTGCTTTGCATCTTTAGAATTACATCGACTTCAGAACATGTTCTAAATTTTCCTCTTATGATTGATAAATAAGAACTTTTCTTATTAAACATTGATACATTAGGCTGTTATTATTTGGTAGCAGCCAACTTCACTTCAAATCATCTGTTATTTTACTTTTCCAAATACATGGATTTTAAAATATTATGTTTACTCTGATCATTTCTTTCGTGTTCTCCTGTGCACTTTGGCTTCACCTGTGTACGATCGCATTGTCCTCATGAGTGTATGTGTATATATGTATATGCATCACATTATCCACAATGATCCAGATATACTGTGTAAACTAGAATCTAAAGGACTAAAGGCAAAGTGTTTGGTGCCAAGAAGCTCATCGCCTATGAAAAGTAATGACATGTGATAGAATATACACGCTGTTTACAGTAAGAAATACAAACACATTAGTGAAGCAGAGAGAAACAGATGATGGTTTTCTGCTGAGGATGTGAAAGTATGTTGAGGAGTGTTCCATGACAGCTATTAAATGGTAAAGACTGAGTGACACTTCAGTGTGAATGGTTTTCCAATCATGCTTAAGAAATCACCATTCAAACTTCCAAATCACTTACTACAATTTTGTAAAAATAAATAGAGCAATAGTTATTTGGAGAACTACTGTGGTTCACCCCCCCAACTTAATTATTCTTAGGGCATTTATTTGCACTTTGGGTCAAATCGGTATCCCTTAAGCTTAATGTCTGATCTAGCAAATGGGAAGTTTATATTAAGTGTTTCTTCTTAAACTAAAAAACTAATGGCACGAGATATGGGTTTGATTTTTTAATAGTCTAGAAATATATATTCTCACAATATGCTAATTATTATGAAATTGCATTTGAATATCTTGCTAAGTCAGAACCAACTGTTACAATTCAGAATGGGAAGCAAAAAGATTCCTGAGCATCATTTTCCATATTAAAGTAAAAGTCAGTTTTGTATTTTATTTCATTTTTATTATTTTATTTTAAAAGTGGATGAATAATGCTCAGTATATTTGTAAAAGAAGAACCAAACCCCTGGAGTTATAGTAAAAATAGTTCACGATTACTGATAGTTTATGAAACACTGGTGATTTACAAGATACTTCTAAACTAGTTCTAAGTAATTTACAGGTGATTACCACAAATCCCTGTGAGTTAAACCTTTCAGTTAACATTTACATTCTGAATAACCTTATTTTGCAGATTAAAAGCTCACACACTGAAAATTAAGATAATGTGCTGTCACACAGTAAGTGCCTAAACTGCAGCTTGAAACAGCTCATTGGAGTAAAAAATCTACGTTCTTAATAAAGATATTATACAGACTCAATAAAGCAATTATGCAAAAATATCTTACTAAAATTCCATGCATTAATATTTTAAAAAGAAGCCCTAACCCAAAGCACAGAATTTAGAAACTAAAATATACACTGAAGTTTATGATACCTAAGGAAACTTCGAATTACTGTTTCAGTAAGGTAAGTTTCTAAATTTGTCCTTATAAAAAATGAATCATGCTTACAGTATATTTCTCTCAGAGCTGTTACGGAGCTTGTACAACTTAAGGAGAACATTAAATTTATAAAACTTAACTGAGAAAACTCTTTCAAGTAAAATCAATATTTTGACAATCCTTAGAGATATTTAATAATTAATTTTCAATTTAAAAAAATGCCCAAGTTTTGTTTGCTTGCTTGTTTTTAAATCTTCAGATAAATTTGATCTTACTCTTAGGGTGAAAATGCCATCATGTTGTAATATTGCATGTAGATCAATAAGCTAGCATTTAGAACTAAGGTGGCAAATAATACTTTGAATAAGAGTAGTAATAACATACACAGCAAGGGTTAAATATACATTGATAATAGAGTGGCAGCATAACAAAAAAAGAGAGAACAGAGAATGTTAGATTTTATTTTTGTTAATCCTCCTAGGCTTCTGGCCTTTACAGGTAACTCAGTGGTAAATAATCTTCCTGCCAATTCAAGAGACACTGGAGACACAGGTTTTATCCCTGTGTTGGGAAGATCCTCTGGAGCAACCCAGTCCAATATTCTTGCCTTGGAGAATCCCATGGACAAAGGAGCCTGGTGGGCTGCAGTTCATGTCATTGCAAACAGTTGGCACTACTGAGCACCCATGTGTTAGGCTTCTAAAAATATTTTTAAAGCAAAAAATCTAACTTCAAATAGCCATTCTATGACCATATGTAATTTTTACTCATCATATTTATTATCAAATTTCTATTTTATTATTTAGACCACCTCATTTAACCTTCTTATGGCCCAAAGATAAATTTCATTCTTGAAACTTACAGATATAACTCACAGCGATAATACAAAATAAATAAATAAACTCATTGTATCAAACATAGTGCTGTGAGAAGTATATAGATCTTTCAGTTTCAATAATTGGATGACCTTTGGTAATCTATCAGTTTATAGTCTGATAAATATAATTTTTTTTTCTCTATGATTACACCTATAATGGAGAATACCATTTAAAGATAATTATAAAAAACTCAGGAATGAGGGAGTTGCCTATTGTAAATTTAAACCATGATTGAATTTTCTTAAGGAAGGACCATGATCCTTTTGTAAAATTTCTTCATGTATTACTTGCAGTCCATTAATTAATATATTTGTAAATTGTTGTCATGGGGTATATTCAGATAAGAAGTACAAAATATATGTATTTCTGTGTTTGTACATTTGATTTTACATTTAACAGGGTCACAACATTGTAATAGAGCTAGGATATGTTGAATATTTGTAATTTTATTGGAAATTATGTGCAAAAAATTAAAATTTATATGTGAAAAATAAATAAGCTTTCCTTTTTCCTTAAATATCTAAAGCTGCAATCTCAATTTCATCAATTTTTCTTCTTACTTTCCTCATCAATCCTATAGAAGTTGACTTCCATCTTCACTTTCTTACTGTAATACTTTTATAAAATTCATGTATTAAATAAACTAATTTATTAGCTGTTGTTGTTTAGTCTCTAAGTCATGTCCAACTCTTTTGCGACCCCATGGACTATATAGCCCACCAGGCTCCATTCTAGATAGGATTTCTCAGCCAAGAACACTGGAATGGGTTGCCATTTCCTTTCTAGGTTTTTTTTTTTTTTTTTTTGCCCAGGGATTGAACCCATGTCTACTAATTATCCTACTTGGCAGGCAGATTCTTTAGCACTGAGTCACCCTGCCAACACAAATAGACTAACTGGAACTGAAAATTAAAATGCATATACAGCATACCACCCCATGCAAATTGGCAAATCATAATAATAGCTGATTTTAACCACAAAATAGATAGCTTTCCACTACTGATGCTTGTAGACCACTGCACATAACAACTGCAAGGTATACTTTTTTAAAAATTGAATACATAAGGGATATTTATGAAAAATGACCTAAATTTTACAATGTTAAGTCTCATCTAGTAAAAAAAAATATATATATGCGTTACTCAGAGTGAAAATAGAGTAATATTATTGACAACACATTTAAAACTAACTGAGAATGATACCTCTTACAAGTATAAAATTATGTTATATAGCAAAAAGAATACATAAAAGAGAGTTTCTCCCTACATATTTATGGTAGAAACTGATATATCTCCACATAATGAATTGATTATTTTATATTATATACAAAAGGAGATAATGTTTGTATACATTTCATCAAGCTTAAAAAGAGATTGCTAGCATTATTATTTGTAACTAAATCATGTCTGTGATTATCAAAATGTGTTTATTTTCAGATAAATACATTTATCAAATACATTTATCAGTTCTAATATTTTGTCATATAGTACACCTGATTTACCATGTAGTAAAATTTTCTTTTTTATCCAGCAAAGCAGGCAGACACCTACATAGTCTTAGATATTAAAGTCACAAATTTAAGAAAATGATTGTGATGTTTTAACTATTATTTTTAAAGGTATGAGTTGCTCAAATCCTAATGATATCCATCGCAACTGAAACTGTTTGGATTAGTGAAGTTCTAAGTAGATTTGAAACTTGTACATAAGCTAATATCTGCTAGTATTTGTGAAGATACAGAAAAAATAGAGGAAAACATGAATAAGGAATAGAGGTGGACAAACTGGTAGTGAAAATTGATGATGGAAAATCTTTATAGTAGTTTGGGAGTGTGTGTTTGGTGATTAGAATACTCAGTGTTGCTACTGAAAATGAAATATGGTCAAGCTCCCACAAGGCAACACATTTTGTGAAATGTCACTCTGACATTAATTCTCTTGGATTTATAAGTACTGAAAAGGTCTCTGCCCTGTGTTAGGATAATAACATACTCCGCCACCAATACACATGAGAATTAAGATAGTTTCAAACAATGATTATAAACAGAAACATTTCTTGCTTTTAATCAACAATGCAACTATTTTTCATACATTAAATACATGTTACTTTAAATATACTGTAATTTTTGACAGTGCTAATTCTTTAAGCTATAAAGAGTGATATTCTAGCAAACTATAAGCCACTGCTACTAAGCATATGAAATAATTATAGGTTATAAACATATGGACTCAGAGGAGACAGGGTCCTAATTTTCAACAGTCATTTTATGATTTTCAGTGCCAAATTCTTTCTGACTCTGGCCTTTAACATTTCCATGTAGTATGGTTGCATGGATTAAAACTGTGTGTATTTATATAGAAATGCTAATTCAACACCCTTCATCACAACAAACTGTGGAAAATTCTTAAAGAGGTGGGAATACCAGAACACCTTACATGCCTCCTCAGAAATCTGTAGGCAGGTCAAGAAGAAACAGTTAATTTTAATGAGGTCCCATTTGTTTATTTTTGCTTTTATTTCCAGTATTCTGGGAGGTGGGTCATAGGGGATCCTGCTGTGATTTATGTTGGAGAGTATTTTGTCTATGATTTTCTCTAGGAGTTTTATAGTTTATGGTCTTACATTTAGATTTTTAATCCATTTTGAGTTTATTTTTGTGTATAGTGTTAGAAAGTGATCTAGTTTCATTCTTTTATAAGTGGTTGACCAGTTTTCCCAGAACCACTTTTTAAAGAGATTGTCTTTTCTCCATTGTATATTCTTGCCTCCTTTGTCAAAGATAAGGTGTCCATAGGTGTATGGATTTATCTCTGGGCTCTCTCTTTTATTCCATTGATCAATATTTATATCTTTGTGCCAGTACCATACTGTCTTGATGACTGTGGCTTTGTAGTAGAGACTGAAGTCAGGCAGGTTGATAAAGGAAACTATAAGCAAGGTGAAAAGACAGCCTTCAGAATGGGAGAAAATAATAGCAAACAAAGCAATGGACAAATAATTAATCTCAAAAACATACAAGCAACTCCTGCTGCTCAATTCCAGAAAAATAAATGACCCAGTCAAAAAGTGGGCCAAAGAACTAAACAGACATTTCTTTAAAGAAAACATACAGATGGCTAACAAACACATGAAAAGATGCTCAACATCACTCATTATAAGAGAAATGCAAATCAAAACAACAATGAGGTACCATTTCACGCCAGTCAGAATGGCTGCGATCGAAAAGTCTACAAGCAATAAATGCTGGACAGGGTGTGGAGAAAAGGGAACCCTCTTACACTGTTGGTGGGAATGCAAACTAGTACAGCAACTATGGAGAACAGTGTGGAGATTCCTTAAAAAACTGGAAATAGAACTGCCATATGACCCAGCAATCCCACTACTGGGCATACACACTGAGAAAATCAGAATTGAAAGAGACATGTGTACCCCAATGTTCAATGTAGCACTGTTTATAATAACCAGGACAAGGAAGCAATATAGATGTCCATCAGCAGATGAATGGATAAGAAAGCTGTGGTACATATACACAATGGAATATTACTCAGCCATTAAAAAATACATTTGAATCAGTTGTAATGAGGTGGATGAAACTGGAGCCTATTATACAGAGTGAATTAAGAAAGAAATTCTTAAAAGAAAAACACCAATACAGTATACTATCACATATATTTGGATTTTAGAAAGATGGCAATGATAACCCTGTATGTGAGACAGCAAAAGAGACACAGATGTATAGAACAGTCTTTTGGACTCTCTGGGAGAGGGCGAGGGTGGGATATGGGAGAATGGTATTGAAACATGTAAATTATCACATGTGATAATACAGTCCAGGTTTGATGCATGATACAGCGTGCTCAGGGCTGGCTCCCTGGGATGACCCAGAGGCATGGGATGCAGAGGGAGGTGGGAGGGGGGTCTAGGATGAGGAACACATGTACACCCATGGCGGATTCATGTCAGTGTATGGAAAATCAATACAATATTGTAATGTAAAAAATAAATTAACTAATTTAAAAAATTAAAAAAATAAAAGTGCACAATGTGGAACCTAAAAAAAATGCAAAAAAAATAATAACACACTTGCAATAAAGTAACATTTGCAAGGGAAATATTGGAAATGAAAATGAATATCTATGTAATTATGTTAATAAACTTGTATTCAAACACTTGGGAAAAAAAAAAAAGAAGCAACAGTTATAACTGGACATGGAACAACAGAGTGGTTCCAAATCAAGAAAATAGTACTTCAGGGCTGTATACTGTCACCCTGTTTATTTGCCTTATATGCAGACTATATCATTTGAAATGCCTGGCTGGATGATGCACAGCTGGAATCAAGATTGCTGGGAGAAATATCAGTAACACCAGATACACAGATGACACCACTCTTATGGCAGAAAGCGAAGAGGACCTAAAGAGCTTCTTGATGGAAGTGCAAGAGGAGAGTGAAAAAGTTGGCTTAAAACTCGACATTCAGAAAACGATGATCATGGCATCTTGTCTCATCACTTCGTGGCAGATAGATGGGGAAACAGTGGAAACAATGGCTGATTTTATTTCAGAGGGCTCCAAAATCACTGCAGATGGTGACTGTGGCTGTGAAATTGAGACATTTGCTCCTTGGAAGTAAAGCTGTGACCAACCTAGACAGCATATTAAAAAGCAGAGACATTACTTTGCCAAGAAAGGTCCATCTAGTCAAAGCTGTATTTTTTTTTTTCCAGTATTTATGTATCAATGTGTGAGTTGGACTATAAAAGAGCTGAGCACTGAAGAATTGATGCTTTTGAATTGTGGTGTTGGAGAAGACTCTTCAGAGTCCCTTGGACTGCAAGGAGATCCAACCAGTCCCTCCTAAAAGAAATCAGTCCTGACTGTTCACTGGAAGGACTGATGCTGAATCTCCAATACTTCGGTCACCTGATGGGAAGAACTCATTCATTTGAAAATACCCTGATGCTAGGGAAAATTGAAGGCAGGAGGAGAAGGGGACATCAGGGGATGAGGTGTTTGGATGGCAATACCAACTCAATAGACATGAGTTTGACTGAGCGCCGGGAATTGGTGATGGACAGGGAAGTCTGGCGTGCTGCAGTCTATGGGGTCACAAAGAGTTGGACACGACTGAGAAACTAAACTGAATCAAATTCATGTCTCTTTGAGCAGAAAACAATTTATAACCAAAAAGGTGCCTATGGCAGTAGGTAATATGGAAAAATCTAAAGTGATTTCATTAAACCAGTTTTCCAATTTGAATTATGAAAAAATATAATTTTGGTGGTATAAGTCATGGTTTAGAGCCTTATTTGGTAATGAATAATAGCAAACTGGGCTTTTCCTGGAGGCTCAGCAGTAAAGAATTCACCTGCCTATGGCACAAGACATGGGTTCGATCTCTGGTTGGAAAAATCCCCCGGAGAAACAAATGGCAATCCAGTCTGGTATTCTTGCCTGGGAAATCCCATGGATAGAGGAGCCTGGCAGGGTACAGTCCATGGGCTTTCAAAGGGTCAGACGTTACTTAGTGACTAAATAAAAACAGTAATAGCAAACGTATGAAATTAATGACTCTCTCCAAATGAAAAGAATAATGCAAGGAAGTATTTGTATACAAAGTATAAGGATTTTTTTCAGAATTCCTGAAACATACGTGCAAATCCTAAGTAACCAAATTAAAAAGAATTTCTTCATGAATTCTGCAATTTTTATATAATTATTAATGCATATATATTTTAGTTTTTATGAATATATATAAACGTAAATATTTTACTTGGGTGTCATTATATTACATATTGACTTAAATATTTCATGACAACATATACTTAATATTTCAAAACAAAAAATATTCTTAAGGAAATATTTTAAGTGATTTTCTTACTTAAAATATTGTGATGGTTTAAATTGCCCTTGACTTTTGTAAATTTTTCCACACTGATATGGAGTCATGGATATTTAATTTATAAAATAAATCGTAATTTTAGTTTTCTTCTAGAAACTAAAAATGAATTCCAGATCATTACTATCATTTAACACTTTTGTATAAAATAACAATATTATTTTAAATAACACCAAAATTTTGCATTATTTTAACCAAACTAACATTTCAAAGAAGAAAAAACACATAATATTAGATGTTGTTTTATATTTTTGTAGAAATTTTTGATTACTCTGTAGAGAATCATGTAAAATATAACTTCATTTGGAATATGTCCTTTTCAAAATCTTAAAATACACCATGAAGAATGCTTGTTAATTTTCACATTATCTTTTACTAAAAGGAACTGTTAGTTGTACAGCTTTGTTATTCACCTGTCACTATGGGGCATAAATTGCACTGATGCCCTTGAATTGAGAAATCTATATCCAGTGGGGTTAGTTGGATCCAGGGTTGCGGGAGCCAAGTGGCTGCACTAAATTGTCAAGACAGGTGTGCATGGTTACTGAAATGCATGACAGAGCAAATCAGTAATCAGAATATTCTGACTTGCAAAGACTGGTGGTGGTGTCATAGTATTTCTAAAAGTGAAATAGGTGCACTGTCTACTAAATATTTACTTCATCTGTGTAAGTGTAAGAGTTGTAAATCAAGTGAACACAAGTCTAAATCATAAAAAGAATCATAGCCCATCAATGAATTCCTAGTATTGAGCCAGTTCACAGATGTATAACATCTTGAAAGAAGGAAAATATGTATCCTTACAGAAAGGACTCCACTATTATGTCAAAATTTACATTTGTAATCTTTCTTCCACCTTTCCCCAAAAGAACCTGCAGACTTTTACAGAGTTATGCATTGGGGAAAAGAAGATGACAAAACTTTTCAGGCATAATGTGCATTTGTTTAGCCTGACACTAATTCCAGACGTCTCAAAATGTCATTCTAGCTTCAGTGGTCACAGTAGGAGCTTATGGAGATCAGCTGATTAATAGAATTTTAACTCAGGTCAGATAAGTTCATGGATCCATAAATATATCCTACAGTTATTTTCTCAGTCCTGAAATTCATAACTGGAATAGACAAACTGTTTTGGCTAGGTGATTAAGTCTTATTACCAAGGAAAAATTGGCCTGATATTATACAGTGCATTTTAGGTGCACAAGAATATAACTGTAATACAAGAGATTAATTTGTGTCATACTATATGATTAAAATTAATGGGAAACTACAACAACCCAATTCTGGCAGGGCTACTAATAGTATATATCCATTAGGAATGAAAGCTTTGATCACATCACCCAGGTAAATACCATGATCATATGGTGTTCTATTTTTATATATTTGAGGAACCTCCATACTATTTTCCACAGCAGCTGCACTACTTTGCATTCCAGTCAAGAGTGTACAGGGGGATTATTTGTCCACATCTTTCCCAACACTTACCTTTAAAAAAATAGCCATTCTAACAGGTGTGGAGTGATATTTCAATGTGGTTTTGAAGTGCATATAGCTGATGATTAGTGATGTTGAGCCCCTTTTCACAAACCTGTGGGCTGTTTGCATGGTTTCTTTGAAGAAATGCTTATTTAAGTCCTTTGCTTATTATTATTTTTTTAATTGGCTTACTTTTTTTTTTTGGATGTTCAGCTGTAGGAATTCCTTACATTTTGGATATTAACTTAGATTTATAGTTGTAATTTTTTTTTTTTTTTCTGATTCCATAGGTTGACTTTATATTGTGCTGATTATTTCCTTTGCTGTACAAAACCTTTCTAGTATGATGTATTCTCACTGGTCTGTTTTTGCTGCTTGTACTTTAAAAAAAAAAATCAGTGCCAAGATCAGTGTCAAGAAGCTTTTGTCCTAGGTTTACTTTTAAGTGTTTTTCAGAGTAAGGTTTTACATTCAAGTCTTTGGTCTATTTTGTGTTGATTGTTTGTGTATAGTGTAAAATAAGTTCAATTGCATTCTTTTTCCTGTGAATATGCAGTCTTTCCATCATTTGTTTAAGGGATTATCCTTTCCTAATTACATATTTTTCGAACCCTTGTGGAAGATCATTTGACTGCAAATGTGTTGGCTTATTTATGGACTCTCTATTTTGCTCCATTGCTGTATGTCTCAGCTCATATAATATAATCCAGCAATCTTACTTCTGGGTATATATCCAGACGAATTGAAATCAGATTCTCAAAGAGATATCTGCACTTCCATGTTTGTTGCAACATTATTTCACAAGAAACAATCAATGTTCAATAAGTAATGGATGAATAAAGAAAATGTGGTGTGTATATATACATATAGAAAGGAAAGATTACTCAGCCTTTAAAGGGATACATTACCATATATAACAGCATATATGAACCTGGAAGACATTTTGCTAAGTGAAATAAGCCAGTTACAGAAGTACAAATACTGTGTGATTCCACTAACATGAGATATCTAAAAGAGTCAAAATTCTAGAAGCAGAGAATGGAGAAGAGAATGGTGGTTGTCAGGGGCTAGAGAGAACAAAATGTGAAATTATTTTTCAATGAGTGTAAATTTTCAGTTATGCAAGATTACTAAGTTCTAGATATCTGCTACACAACATAATCCTGCTACACAACATAAAACTGTTCTTTACACTTAAAAATTTAAGCATGTAGATTTCATGTTAATGCTCTTAGCACAATAAAGATACTATAGTAGCAGAAAGCACTAAAACATTTATGACTGATCACTGAGGTGATCACTGAACACAAAAGGAATATAAAATGGACAATGGAAAAAGGTGGTTTTAAATACCTCTTACAGTTGGGTGACTAATTGCAGAAATAAGAACTGCAATTATTCTTAGTATTTCTTTTTTATTTTTGATAAATATGCTTGCATGTGTAGGTATATGAAATCATATTTGTTTTTTTATATTTCTTATCCCCTTACTTATAATAAGTATTGACTTTAAGGTAGTTAGGCTACAGGGTAACAAGGAGAAGAGTGACATCACCCAAGGACTTTCCATCCTCTTCTGGAGAAATTATTAAGTTGTATGCAGGAAAGTTGTATCATGCTAGTCAGTAATATGACTTTGTTATTGTCTTTTCTTAGAGATCAATTGTAGTTTAAAGAGGAGTGAGTTGTTACCAAATTGATATCAGGTGGAATGCAGTGGTTAATATTATATGTCCACTTGGCTAGAATAAGGTGTCCAGTTTATTAGTCTAATGTTACTGCAAAAGTATTTTTAGGTGTGATTAATACTTGAATCAGTAAAATTTTATACTTTACATAGTGTGGATTTACCCTTTATAGTGTGGATGGACTTCATCTAATCAGTTAAAGGCCTTTAAAGAACAAGAAAGAGATTCCCCAAAACAGGAGGAATTCTCCTTAAAACTACAATATAGAATCCATGCCTGAGTTTTCAACACGCTTCTCTGTGGAATTCAGATTCAGTCAAATCTTACCATGATTTCCACCTTGCTGTGCTTCTCTACATATTTCAAACTTGCCTAATCCATGATCATATGAAACAGTTACTTAAAATAAATCTCTTTTTCTATCATATACACATATTTAATATTATTTTTTCCATTTCTCTGGAAAGCTCTAATAGTTACAATCACTGGCTGACTCAGTGAAAATAAGGGTTAAGTTTGAAATTTGGTCAAGAATTTTAACGGCAGAGAAAAGTTTCCTTACATATTGATTGGGAAACATTTTTATACGGGACTACTTTTTGAAATTAAGGTTTTAGGAGCTGGAAGAGCTTGCTGAACCTAATGTAGAAGTTTTAAAAAGTAGTATTTAAATCTCATCTTTGTATAGTACATACCAACAGAAAAGGAGAAGGGAAATAAAAACTGGATTTTGTTTTTTGTTCTGTTCATTATTTTTCTTCCTTGTGTTACCACTCTGTGGACATTCTTAAAAGACTCCACAGCAATATCATCTGCTTTTTATAGAAAATGTGTACACTTAAAATGTCAGAAAAAAAAAAAAAAACAAACAAACAAAAAACATTTAACATTCTAAATAATATCTCTATACTATATCTTTCTGAAAGCATCTGTTTTCACACAAGCACATGGGCATACACCATGAAATTTGAAAGTCTTCAAATTTTTTGTAACCATTTTTCCATTCCCTATATCTGAGCAATTACAGTTATTGGTTTTTCCTCCACAAGGCTATTTGTATACATTCCTTTCTGTGTATTTACAGCAAATAATCCTAAATCAGTGCTCTCTCCCTTGCTCCCCAACCCCTCCCCTGCACTTTCTTTTTGTTCTTTTGAAAAACGAAACAAATTTCATTCATAGGGGACATACATTCCTAGGCCAGTGTCTTCCCACTTTAGATGTAGTAGGGCACATACTAAGCTTCAGTTGTACCACGGTTTCTTATTCTTATCTAGTTTACAAGAGAATATGAGTTGCAATTCACGTACACTGGTTACCACAGTTTTTAGAGAGAAGCCATAAATTTCACGGAGAAGGCAATGGCACCCTACTCCAGTACTTTTGCCTGGAAAACCCCATGGAGAGAGGAGCCTGGTAGGCTGCAGTCCATGGGGTCACTAGAGTTGGACACGACTGAGCGACTTCACTTTCACTTTTCACTTTCATGCATTGGAGAAGGAAATGGCAACCCACTCCAGTGTTTTTGCCTGGAAAATCCCAGGGATGGGGAAGCCTTGTGGGCTGCCATCTATGGGGTCGCACAGAGTCAGACATGACTGAAGCGACTTAGCAGCAGCAGCATAAAATTCAATACTTCTTTAGTAGCAAATTACTTAATAAAGGTCTCTCAACAGATTGTGATACACTTAGTTGAAACTCCCTGGATAAAACATTTAAGTATTAAATTCTCATTGAAAAACCCTCCTGAGTTCATAACCTGTTTTGCTGCTGCTGCTAAGTCACTTCAGTGGTATCCAACTCTGTGCGACTCCATAGATGGCAGCCCTCCAGGCTTCCCCGTCCCTGGGATTCTCTAGGCAAGAACACTAGAGTGGGTTGCCATTTCCTTCTTCAATGCATGAAAGTGAAAAGTGAAAGTAAAGTCTCTCAGTCGTGTCTGACCCTCAGCGACCCCATGGACTGCAGCCTTCCAGGTTCCTCCATCCATGGGATTTTCCAGGCAAGAGTACTAGAGTGAGGTGCCATTGCCTTCTCCAATAACCTGTTTTACTGGTTATTATTTCAGTTAGGCAACTGCTATTAGACATTACTTACTGTCTTCCAAAAGCTGAGTGCCCAAGAATTGATGCTTTTGAACTGTGGTGTTGGAGAAGACTCTTGAGAGTCCCTTGGACTGCACGGAGATCCAACCAGTCCATCCTAAAGGAGATCAGTCCTGGGTGTTCATTGGAAGGATTGATGCTGAAGCTGAAACTCCAATACTTTGGCCACCTCACACGAAGAGTTGACTCTTTGGAGAAGACTCTGATGCTGGGAGGGATTGGGGGCAGGAGGAGAAGGGGACGACAGAGGATGAGATGGCTGGATGACATCACCAACTCGATGCACATGAGTTTGGGTGAACTCCGGGAGTTGGTGATGGACAGGGAGGCCTGGTGTGCTGCGATTCATGGGGTTGCAAAAAGTTGGACACGACTGAACGACTGAACTGAACTGAACTGTCTTCCAAATAGTTTTACTTATGTTGTATTCCAAATTAAATGACCTTTCCTATTCTTATCCTCCATAATTGAAATAATTTTCAAAACCTGAGGCACACTTTTCTTTATGTAAACTTACGTATTGTAAACCAGGAGAATTTTTCAAAAGGGTTCATAATCCAATTTGTGTTAATTGAAACACTGAAACCACATAAAAACCAACCAGAGAAAAGTGGATAACAGACTGTTGCATATTAAAACAATGGAAGACCATATGGCTATGAACCTGAATTAAATAAATCTACAAGCAACCATGGGCTTCCCTGGATGCCAGCTGATAATGAATCCAGCTGCAATGTGGGACACCTGGGTTCAAACCCTGGATGGGGAAGATCCCATGGAGAAGAGAAAGTCTACCCACTCTGGTATTCTCTCCTGGAGAATTCCATGGACTGTATAGGACAGCACTGTATAGGACAGTCCTGTATTGGACAGGACTGAGTGGCTTTCACTTTCACAAGCAACAATTGTGTCAGAAATGTTGTCATATATTTAGGAAGCATATGTTGAGTAAAAGAAAAAATTCAGGAGAACATAGTGTACATATAGTGTAGTTATAACCATACATTTAAAAACTTGTAAGAAAGAATTATTTACAGATGTAAACATAAAAAAAAGAATAAACTAAAACTAGCAGTTATATGCTAGTAAAAGTATGCCCAGAAATTATCTTCAAAGAAAATAACCGTGTTCTTCTTCAATAAATGTGTAGTTTGTAAATTTCACCTTTTTGTGATGTTTAATGAAAACAGTATGACTCTTCTCATAGTCCATTAGTCTGCACTTGTCACATGATCCTGCTTGACTACAGCAGGTCTGGTAATTTTAGTCTCCCATGAATCTCAGAAGGAAGAATCACATGGATATTGTGCAACATTTTATCTATAAGTGATAAACTTTACATTGAAAGAAACCTATATTTCCAAAATAAAATCATTAACACATTGAACAGGACATATCTATACAATGATAATGATATATGGTTTACCCTACTACTACTACTGCTACTGCTAAGTCGCTTCAGTCATGTCCAACTCTGTGCAACCCCATAGACAGCAGCCCACCAGGCTCCTCTGTCCATAGGATTTTCTAGGCAAGAGTACTGGAGTGGTGTGCCATTGCCTTCTCCACAGTTTAACTGTATATTTTCAGTGTTTTTGACAAAAACTAGATTTCCTTCACAGTTTTATATTGTCTTCAAATTTCAAATGAAATCAAAAGTATGGCTTCTAACATGATAGCTGAACATATATACATCATTTCTTTTTTTTTTTTTTGTATTCTCTATGTCTGTTTCTCCATTGCTTTGCATCATTCATCCAATCAAAAAGTTTATGGCCTTTCTACTAAGTACAAATACCTCTTCTACTATATGAAGTTATGATGCCCAATAAGTCAGATGAACATTCTTGACTTTTAGAGATTACTATCTAATGGAAGCAGAAAATAAATAATAAGCAACTACATTACTATTACATGTCTATTACATGACTACAAACTATTGCATGACTAATCATAGTATTATTTATTTATCTTAGCTTATTTGTTTTAGTTAATTTTAAAAAGAATTAAATACAAGGGGAGTGGAATTAATATGGTGATTGCAAATAAAAACATGATGTCTATCACCTTTCCTTATGGTCTATTTCTCCTTAGTCTTTAATATGTTCACAATCTTTAGTTGCTGCCTTCCTTAGTTACTTGTATAAATCAGCTGTCATACAGCATCCTATGCTAGTCACCTAGATCCAAAGTGATTTCTATCAAGAGCTGTACATATTGTCAACTTGTCAGGAATGCCATTGACTTGTGCTTTTCAACTTTGCAATTGCTGCTTGACTGACACTTCTGAAATTCTGTCAGCCTTTCTTTCCTTTGTTCACTGTATACAGAATAGAAAAGAAGATGCAGTTCATATCCATTAGCTTGGCAAAGTCATAGCCTCTGTGAGGGAGTGTTCAATCTCATAAATCATGTATTTTTTAAATACAAAAATAAAGGTGACTGGAGACTACCAACTAAATTGCCTAAAGAATTACTGGCCTTAAAATTAAACATCCTTAGTTCTCAAGTCTCCAGGTATAGGTTAAATTAACCATAAGGGTAAATAAAATACTAGATGATATTTAATGACATTCTTTAGTGTATAATAATGACATCTTTACTTCTTCAAAGTAAAAAGTTTTAGGTAAGGAAAAAACAATCAATTGTAAATTATAAAAATCCATGAACTGGTATGAACTATAAACCAAGTATATTTGATATTTCTTTTTATTTTTGATTTTGATCATTGCAGTATAGAAGAAGGCACTAATTAATTGTTCTAAAGATCATTATTGTTCCTTTAGAAGTCTTAGATAAACCAGTGTGAAGGGTCACTCGAGTTAAGAAGTCTAAGTGTCTAAGAAAAAAAGAAAAACTTACTTACTATTATTTGAAATTAAAGTCAAAAATACAGAACAGAATTGATTACATGAAACTAAATTATAGATTTTCAAAATGAAAAGCTATTATAAGTAATGAATGATTCATAATATTGAAATGTTTTTGAAGCATATTCTGTCATAGCTCTTTTTATTTTTCAGAGAGATCTCCAGATTAAAAATTTTACCGAGTAACTATCGAGGTATTTTAAATGCTTAAAGTAAATGACATAGTTTCGTACATTTTTACTTCTAATCTAGAAGCAGAGCTGTTAATCACTAAGACATGTAGGTGGGATAAGAATGAAGCTTACTACTACTATTACTAAGACACTTCAGTCGTGTCTGACTCTGTGTGACCCCATAGACGGCAGCCCACCAGGCTCCCCCGTCCCTGAGATTCTCCAGGCAAGAACACTGGAGTGGGTTGCCACCTCCTTCTCCAATGCATGAAAGTGAAAAGTGAAAGTCAAGTCGCTCAGTCGTGTCCGACCCTCAGCTACCCCATGGACTGCAGCCTTCCAGGCTCCTCCACCCACGGGATTTTCCAGGCAGAAGTACTGGAGTGGGGTGTCATTGCCTCCTCCGAAGAATGAAGCTTAGGTAGTCGTTAAACAATGGTCAAGTTATCCAGTAAATGAAAAAGTAAGCCTATTGGAAACGAAAGTATTAAACCGGAATACAAACATTCACACAATATGATTCTAATGTTATTTTTATTATTAAGTACATTTTAAAATTTACAACAGCATGCATGCTATATTCTCAAACTTAACCAAGATACATGTCTATTGGCTATAGCTAAAATAATGGCATTCAAATAAAGTGTCAGAATGAAGTTTTCCTGTTAGGAAAGGTATATATATATATCAACTCAGAAATGGCTAAATGAATGAAAAATTAAGCATAGAAAAATAGGACAAAATTACAAATTATATAGATCACAATAAACTGGAAAATTCTGAGAGAGATGGGAATACCAGACTACCTGATCTGCCTGTTGAGAAATCTGTATGCAGGTCAGGAAGCAACAGTTAGAACTGTTCATGGAACAACAGACTGGTTCCAAATAGGAAAAGGAGTACATCAAGGCTGTATATTGTTACCATATTTATTTAACTTATATGCAGAGTACATCATGAGAAATGCTGGACTGGAAGAAACACAAGCTAGAATCAAGATTGCTGGGAGAAATATCAATAATCTCAGATATGCTGAAGATATCACCCTTATGGCAGAAAGTGAAGAGGAATTAAAAAGCCTCTTGCTGAAAGTGAAAGTGGAGAGTGAAAAGGTTGGCTTAAAGCTCAACATTCAGAAAACGAAGATCATGGCATCTGGTCCCATCACTACATGGGAAATAGATGGAGAAACAGTAGAAACAGTGTCACACTGTATTTTTCTGGGCTCCAAAATCACTGCAGATGGTGACTGCAGCCATGAAATTAAAAGATGCTTACTCCTTGGAAGGAAAGTTATGACCAATCTAGATAGCATATTCAAAAGCAGAGACATCACTTTGCCAACAAAGGTTCGCCTAGTCAAGGCTATGGTCTTTCCTGTGGTCATGTATGGATGTGAGAGCTGGACTGTGAAGAAGGCTGAGCGCCAAAGAATTGATGCTTTTGAACTGTGGTGTTGGAGAAGACTCTTAAGAGTCCCTTGGACTGCAAGGAATTCCAACCAGTCCATTCTGAAGGAGATCAGCCCTGGGATTTCTTTAGAAGGAATGATGCTAAAGCTGAAACTCCAGTATTTTGGCCACCTCGAGTGAAGAGTGGACTCATTGGAGAAGACTCTGATGCTGGCAGGGATTGGGGGCAGGAAGAGAAGGGGACGACAGAGGATGAGATGGCTGGATGGCATCACTGACTCGATGGATGTGAGTCTGAGTGACTTCCGAGAGCTGGTGATGGACAGGGAGGCCTGGCGTGCTGCAGTTCATGGGGTCGCAAGAGTCGGACACGACTGAGCAACTGATCTGATCTGATCAGATATATATATATATATCTGATATATATATATATATATATATATATATATATATATATATATATATATATATATATATCTGCATTATATATATATAATGCAGTCAGTTCAGTTCAGTTCTGTTTAGTTGCGTTGCTCAGTCATGTCCGACTCTTTGCGACCCCATGAAATGCAGCACACCAGGCTTCCCTGTCCATTACCAACTCCCGGAACTTGCTCAAACTCAATTCCATTGAGTCAGTGATGCCATCCAACCATCTCATCCTCTGTCGTTCCCTTCTCCTCCTACCGCCAATCTTTCCTGGCACCAGGGTTTTTTCCAATGAGTTACTTCTTTGCATCAGTTGGCCAAAGTTTTGGAGCTTCAGCTTCAGCATCAGCCCTTCCAATAAGTATCCATGACTAATTTCCTGTAGAATTGACTGGATGGATCTCCTTGAACTCCAAGGGACTCTTAAGAGTCTTCACTAACACCACGGTTCAAAAGCATCAATTCCTTGGTGCTCAGCTTTCTTTATAGTCCAACTCTCACATCCATACATGACTACTGGTAAAACCGTAGTTTGACTAGATGGACATTTGTTGACAAAGTAATGTCTCTGCTTTTTAATATGCTGTCTAGGTTGGTCATAGCTTTTCTTCCAAAGAACAAGCATCTTTTATATATGTAATATAATACATAAATATAAAAATTCTCAGTGGTTTTGTACTTATTTCTTATTCAGAAGTTTGCTGATTGGCTGCAATGGATTTATTTCAGGGAACTGGTGGTTTTGGATCTGCTCTACATGAGTTATTCCTGGTTCCAGGTTGAAAAAGCATTTCTTAACTGAACAGTTATACAAGATGACTGTTGTATTACCTCTTTACATCTCTGCTTGGAACTATCATCCTTTTGACTACTTCTGTATTCTATTTGTCCAAGAAAACCACATGGCCCATCCATATCATCCATATCGGTAAAACAAGGATTCAGTTGAGTGTTATATAAGGGGAGAGTGAATTCTGCTAAAAATGCTCTGTTTAGCCATAAGATGCTATCTTAGCCACACATCTGTAATTTCATTTCTTCTCTATGGAAAAAAACAACCACTGAAACCCAAGGAAGATATCCTGGAAGTATCAACAAAGCATTTATCATAATTTGTATAACAAAAGAGAAAAAAGAGAAAGGAGGGAAGGAGAAGGAATGAGAAAGAGAGGGAGAAAGAAAGTGCACTAGAGAGGAAGGAAAGAAACTTAATACACTTGATGGAACAGGTTTCTATTCCAAAAGGGGAAGTAATCATACTGCCGACAGCTGTAGAAATTCCAAAATTTGTTAGTAGGCCCTAGTACTGTTGACTTGGGAGTAGCTTGCTGTATGTGCTAAGTCACTTTAATTGTGTCTGACTCTTGGCGACCCTATGAACTGTAGCCCACCAGACTCCTCTGTCCATAGGATTCTCCAGACAAGAATACTGGAGTGGTTAGTCATACTCTCTTCCAGGGGATGTTCCTGACCCAGGGATTGAACCCACATCTCTTATGTGTCCTGCATTTGAAGGCAGGTTCTTTACCACTGGCAACGCCTGGGGTGTAGCTTACCAGGCCATTATTTATCTCAGGTTTTGATTTCCTACTCTAGATATTTCTGATTATCATATAATATTACTTGCACTCACTTGAAAGAGTTATTTGGGAACATTCCCTTTTTGCTGGCTCAGAAGTTTTGTCTGTAAAATTTCTATACATAAAACATTAGAGGCTCAAGAGTAAATTTCCATTTCATAGTCTGAAACTTTCTCTTCATTCAAGATGCCAGTTTTGCTTAGTTTATTCTCAGGAAATGTCATCAGTTTTCCCTGAATTATTATGAGATCAGTTCAGATCAGATCAGTTGCTCAGTTGTGTCCGACTATTTGCGACCCCATAAATCGCAGCACGACAGGCCTCCCTGTCCATCACCAACTCCCGGAGGTCACTCAGACTCACATCCATCAAGTCAGTGATGCCATCCAGCCATCTCATTCTCTGTCGGCCCCTTCTCCTCCTGCCCCCAATACCTCCCAGCATCTGAGTATTCTCCAATGAGTCCACTCTTCACTCGAGGTGGCCAAAATACTGGAGTTTCAGCTTTAGCATCATTCCTTCCAAAGAAATCCCAGGATTGATCTCCTTCAGAATGGACTGGTTGGATCTCCTTGCAGTCCAAGGGACTCTCAAGAGTCTTCTCCAACACCACAGTGCAAAAGCATCAATTCTTCGGTGCTCAGCCTTCTTCACAGTCCAGCTCTCACATCCATACATGACCACAGGAAAGACCATAGCCTTGATTAGGCGAACCTTTGTTGGCAAAGTGATGTCTCTGCTTTTGAATATGGTATCTAGGTTGGTCAAAACTTTACTTCGAAAGAGTAAGCGTCTTTTAATTTCATGGCTGCAGTCAACATCTGCAGTGATTTTGGAGCCCCCTAAAATAAAGTCTGACAATGTTTTCACTGTTTCCCCATCTATTTCCCATGTAGTGATGGGACCAGATGCCATGATTTTCGTTTTCTGAGTGTTGAGCTTTAAGCCAACCTTTTCACTCTCCACTTTCACTTTCATCAAGAGGCTTTTTAGCCCCTCTTCACTTTCTGCCATAAGGGTGGTGTCATCTGCATATCTGAGGTTATTGATATTTCTCCCAGCAATCTTGATTCCAACTTGTGTTTCTTCCAGTCCAGCATTTCTCATGATGTACTCTGAATATAAATTAAATAATCAGGGTGACAATATACAGCCTTGACGTACTCTTTTTCCTATTTGGAACCAGTCTGTTGTACCATGTCCAGTTCTAACTGTTGCTTCCTGACCTGCATACAGATTTCTCAAGAGGCAGATCAGGTGGTCTGGTATTCCCATCTCTTTCAGAATTTTCCACAGTTTATTGTGATCTACACAGTCAAAGGCTTTGGCATAATCAATAAAGCAGAAATAGATGTTTTTCTGGAACTCTCTTGCTTTTTCCATGATCCAGCACATGTAGGCAATTTGCTCTCTCCTTCCTCTGCCTTTTCTAAATCCAGCTTGAACATCAGGAAGTTCACGGTTCACATATTGCTGAAGCCTGGTTTGGAGAATTTTAAGCATTACTTTACTAGCGTGTGAGATGAGTGCAATTGTGCGGTAGTTTGAGCATTCTTTGACATTGCCTTTCTTTGGGACTGGGATGAAAACTGACCTTTTCCAGTCTTGTGGTCACTGCTGAGTTTTCTAAATTTGCTGGCATATTGAGTGCAGCACTTTCACAGCATCATCTTTCAGGATTTGGAATAGCTCCACTGGAATTCCATCACCTCCACTAGCTTTGTTTGTAGTGATGCTTTCTAAGGCCCACTTAACTTCACATTCCAGGATGTCTGGCTCTAGGTCAGTGATCACACCATCATGATTATCTGGGTCGTGAAGATCTTTTTTGTACAGTTCTTCTGTGTATTCTTGCCACCTCTTCTTAATATCTTCTGCTTCTGTTAGGTCCATACCATTTCTGTTTTTTATCGAGTCCATATTTGCATGAAATATTCCTTTGGTATCTCTGATTTTCTTGAAGACATCCCTAGTCTTTCCCATTTTGTTGTTTTCCTCTATTTCTTTGCATTGATCGCTGAAGAAGGCTTTCTTATCTCTTCTTGCTATTCTTTGGAACTCTGCATTCAGATGTTTATATCTTTCCTTTTCTCCTTTGCTTTTCGTTTCTCTTCTTTTCACAGCTATTTGTAAGGCTTCCCAAGAGAGACATTTTGCTTTTTTGCATTTCTTTTCCATGGGGATGATCTTGATCCCTGTCTCCTGTACAATGTCATGAACCTCATTCCATAGTTCATCAGGCACTCTATCTATCAGATCTAGGCCCTTAAATCTATTTCTCACTTCCACTGTATAATCATAAGGGATTTGATTTAGGTCATACATCAATGGTCTCGTGGTTTTCCCTACTTTCTTCAATTTCAGTCTGAATTTGGCAATAAGGAGTTCATGTTCTGAGCCACAGTCAGCTCCTGGTCTTGTTTTTGCTGATTGTATAGAGCTTCTCCATCTTTGGCTGCAAAGAGTATAATCGATCTGACTTCAGTGTTGACCATCTGGTGATGTCCATGTATAGAGTCTTCTCTTCTGCTGTTGCAAGAGAGTATTTGCTATGACCAGTGCATTTTCTTGGCAAAACTCTATTAGTCTTTGCCCTGCTTCATTTTGTATTCCAAGGCCAAATTTTCCTGTTACTCCAGGTGTTTCTTGACTTCCTACATTTGCATTCCAGTCCCCTATAATGAAAAGGACATCTTTTTTGGGTGTTAGTTCTAAAAGGTCTTGTAGGTCTTCATAGATCTGTTCAACTTCAGCTTCTTCAGCGTTACTGTTTGGGGCACAGGCTTTGATTACTTTGACATTGAATGGTTTGCCTTGGAAACGAACAGAGATCATTCTGTCATTTTTGAGATTTCATCCAAGTACTGCATTATAACTTGTGATTTTATTTTATTCCAGTCACACATACCCACCTTTGTTTCCTGGAAATGCCTATGTCTTTCTTGAATACAGATTCTTTGGACCTTTAAGACAGTCTTTTTTACCTAAGCTTTTGTATGTTTTAAATTTATTCATTTTTCTGGTGACGGCTCTTAATTCAGTCAGAGGTATCTGAATATAACAGTTCTTATTATTATATGTCAAATATTACAATGTCTGAATTATTTCCTTTCTCTTTTATCAATCCTCTTCCAAATAGTATATTAGCCAGATTTTGTGATTTTAATATTATTTTCAAACATCCAAAAGTATCCATGGTAGTAATAGATATTGTTACTCTTTCACTGGCCTTCATGCTGACTGGTGGGATTTTGCTTTCAGGTGTTACACCGAGTTCAGATCTAGTCCACGGGTTTTCTTTCTTTTTTTCTTTTTTTAGTGTTAATTTGAAAAATCAGTTTATATTGTGGCACATGTTCTTATGTTAGAGGGCAGGTGATGGACAGAACTCAGCAGGCTTCTTGAAGACTCTATTTAAAGCAGATACACTCTATCACTTCCACACAATACCACTGACCAAAGTAAATCATATAGCCAAGATCCAAATCAACAGGGTGGGAAAGAATAGCACGTCCATGGGTGGGGTGGGGAGAGATGAATATTAGGTGAATAATCATAAAATTGAAGCAGAGGATCAACAGGTCCTCACATAAGATAAATATAAAGGCACTAAATTGCCTATCAAAAAGAAATCTTCAAATTCACATTAAGAAAGAAAAAAACAACAAAAAAGATATATTCTAAGTGAAAAGCTTAAAGTATAAAATCTCCACAAAGGTAATATTAAGAAAATGTATAGAAGTTAATAGTAAGAAAATAATATTGGTATAACTAATATCAGATGAAATAGACCTTGTGATAAAATTGTTGTGCAAAATGGGGACCACCATAATATGATATAAGAATTTAGGCTTCCAAAAAGAAAAGTGTTTTTACAAACCTAGATGACCTAATAGAATGCCTCAAAATAAAAGAAGATTAAATTGCTAAAATGGCAAACAGTGAATTAATGAATTCATTGTAACAGAATATATTCCATTACAAATACCTTGAGTCTATAAATAAATAAATTAAAATTTTGATGACAGCCATGATACATTACATGATCTCATAATTACTCCTTCATGAGTAATTAATGAGAGTAATAACAGATGTAGCCTTCTAAATTTCGCTTAAGACTTCTAAATATTTATCTTGCCAATTTGTCCCAATCTTCGGATACATACAATTTTAATGAATTGAGGCAAATTCATATTAATAGATTAAAATACATTTAATAAAATAAGTATTTTCTATTTATTGAACTATCTCTTCTCTTGACCATTTTGATGTTCATACTTAAAAAGAATTTTTCTTATAATAAAATCCATTTGACTAATTTATAAATTAATTAATAATTATTAAATGCTTGGAATGCATTTTACTCTTTCTGTAAACAACTCAGTTAAGCTGATTTAAATAAGTAAATGTACAGTTGCACCAGTTCTGATTACACAGTTTAAATTTGTATCTCTTTTTGGCTCCCTTAATCTCTTTATTGATTTAAAATCATAATAATTTATCTTGTTATTCATCATAAGTATAAAATGTAATTGGGCTCCCCAGGTGGCACTAGTGGTAAAGGGCCCATCTGTCAACACAGGAGATATAAAAGATCTGGGTTCAATCCCTGGCTGGGGAAGATCCCTTGGAAGAGGAAATGGAAAACCACTCCAGTATTCTTGCCTGGAGAATCCCATGGACAGAGAAGACTACCAGGCTACAGTCTATGAAGTCACAAAGAGTAAGACACGATTGAAGCAACTTAGCATGATTAAAATATAAACCTCAATATTTGCCAGTTTTAATATTTTTAGACCCACCCTCTGACTAAGTAGTTTTCTAGTCATGATGAGACAACAGATGTGATACATAGAAAGAAGCATCTGAATATACCCTCAGTGTTCATATTTTATCCATCTAACATTATATTAAATATCTTTATCTTATTAGGTTCATGATATGAAATAGTGAACAAAATGCCTACTTTTATGCCCTCAAAGTAATGCTCAAAATTGTCTAAGCCAGGCTTCAGCAATATGTGAACCGTGAACTTCCTGATGTTCAAGCTGGATTTAGAAAAGGCAGAGGAACCAGAGAACAAATTGCCAACATCCGCTGGATCATGGAAAAAGTAAGAGAGTTCCAGAAAAACATCTATTTCTGCTTTATTGACTATGCCAAAGCCTTTGACTCTGTAGATCACAATAAACTGTGGAAAATTCTGAAAGAGATGGGAATACCAGACCACCTGATCTGCCTCTTGAGAAATCTGTATGCAGGTCAGGAAGCAACAGTTAGAACTGGTCATGGAACAACAGACTGGTTCCAAATAGGAAAAGGAGTACGTCAAGGCTGCATATTGTCACCATGTTTATTTAACTTATATGCAGAGTACATCATGAGAAATGCTGGACTGGAAGAAACACAAGTTGGAATCAAGATTGCTGGGAGAAATATCAATAACCTCAGATATGCAGATGACCCCACTCTTATGGCAGAAAGTGAAGAGGGGCTAAAAAGCCTCTTGATGAAAGTGAAAGTGGAGAGTGAAAAGGTTGGCTTAAAGCTCAACATTCAGAAAACGAAGATCATGGCATCTGGTCCCATCACTACATGGGAAATAGATGGAGAAACAGTGGAAACAGTGTCAGACTTTATTTTTCTGGGCTCCAAAATCACTGCAGATGGTGGCTGTAGCCATGAAATTAAAAGACGCTTACTCCTTGGAAGGAAAGTTATGACCAACCTAGACAGCATATTCAAAAGCAGAGACATTACTTTACCAACAAAGGTTCGCCTAGTCAAGGCTATGGTTTTTCCTGTGGTCATGTATGGATGTGAGAGCTGGACTGTGAAGAAGGCTGAGCACCGAAGAATTGATGCTTTTGAACTGTGGTGTTGAAGAAGACTCTTGAGAGTCCCTTGGACTGCAAGAAGATCCAACCAGTACATTCTGAAGGAGATCAATCCTGGAATTTCTTTGGAAGGAATGATGCTAAAGCTGAAACTCCAGTATTTTGGCCACCTCATGCGAAGAGTTGACTCATTGGAGAAGACTCAGATGCTGGGAGAGATTGGGGGCAGGAGGAGGAGAAGGGGACGACAGAGGATGAGATGCCTGGATGGCATCACTGACTTGATGGGTGCGAGTCTGAGTGACCTCCGGGAGCTGGTGATGGACAGGGATGCCTGGCGTGCTGTAGTTCATAGGGTTGCAAAGAGTTGGACACGACTGAGCGACTGATCTGATCTGATCTGATGCCCTCAACGAACTGACATGCTAAAGGAAGGAGACAGAACATGTTTGTGAGTGTGCTTGGTTGTCTCTGTGTGTGTATACAGGTATACGCACAGGTGTATACACATGCACACACATACATACATAGGCTAAATACATGATTATTTTCAGTAAAAGCACTAAACATGGGTTAAAGGGGTTCTACATTAAACAGAGTGTTCAGAGAAGTTTTCTCTAACAGTAATTTTTGAGCCCCACTAGACCTGTGAAAAGAATTGTGTCAAGAGCTTGAGGTGTTAGGACAGAAAATGCAAAGGTGTGTGGGAAAAAAAAAAAATGAAGTAGTTTGAGAAATTGGATGTTGTGTGTGTTTTTCAGAGTGAATGCTAGGGAAGATAGAGCAAATATAAATGGATAATTAGGCAGAAGCCAGGGTACACAAGGCAAAATTTAAGTTCACAATGAGAAGTTTGGGTTTATTTTTCTGGCTGTTGGAAAGACTTTAATGTTGTCCAAATTAAATTTATTTTGCTTTTTAAAAGACCACTCAGGACCCAGTGAAAGAGAAGCATAGTGAGTTGTGAGAGGTGAAGCTGCAATAAACTGATGCCACATTATACCAAGTAATGCAGGCATCTTGGGATTCTAGAACTGATTCTTAGCCAACTGAGGAGGCACTAAGGTTTTAAAACAATGGAATGGGCTTATCAGATTAGTATTAGTAAATAAAAAAATACATTTACAGTGTATTAAATTTACAAAAAGATATCAACACAAGTAAGTTCTTATGAATTACTTTTACTTATATACTTTAGGACAGGCACCTTGATAATTTGACTGATGGAAGAAAGTGCAATAAGATATGATTTCGATGTAATACTTTCTTTAATATATAAATAAAAACTCTTAAGTTTGGTCACTCTAATAAAATTGCTGTAGCATTTAAAAATGCAATGTCCAAATAGCTTTTTTAGGAAGAGAAATATATATTGTTTTAAAAATATACAGAATAACAAATGCATACAGATAATTATTTGAATTTCTCCAGTCTCTATGTTATTTGCTGTGAGAAACATACTTTTAATTCTTTAATTTAATTTTTGTACACTTGTGGGCGAGCAAGTACAGTAGAGTTTTGCGAGTAAGAGAGATCAAAACAGAAAATGTGAAAGCATACAACAGGAGGCCACAGAGGTCAGATGGGAAAAGTTTCAGTATTAGAGAACCTGGGACAGTTAACAATCATAATATACTCAATATACTGTTGCATAAGTATTTTTATTTTTAAAAATTTTTTACAATAAAATAGTACTGAAATTCAATTGTATTAATGCATATCAACAAACAAATGAAAACATACACATAACTATATAACTTTAACACCTTCTGAAACAAAGTTGGGTATGATTAAACTAGCAAAAATGATTATCGCCTTACATGCCAATATCTTTCTACCTAAAAGTCCAACTTAAGCTTTCTTCTGATTTATAAACTGGCTGGGCCAGAAGATGCAAAGATAAACCTCTTGGAATAGCTATCATCTTTCAGAATCATTAAGCCTTGAAATGAATTTCATATTCAGCTGACAGTTCTTCATTTTATAAAGCAAAGTTAGGCATTGTAACAGTCTTCATGAAACAAAAGACAATAATAATGCAATCAATATCATCAAGGTTCTTGTTCAATTCTAAATGTACTAATAAAAATATTTTTAAAATTTCATGTCTCTTTTACTAGATATGCTGCTGATTATTTTTATGTTTTATCTTATTTGATTCTAATAATAACTGTCAATGACATCCCCCAACTTGCACACAGAAGCACCAGGATTAAACTCATCAGCAACTGTGGTAGCCGGTTCAATAATTCATCTGATTTTAGTTGCCTTCCTGATCTCAGAGAGTTAGCAATAAACAGTGGCTTGAAGAAAGATCTTAACTCTCTGCCCAGAAATTAAATGTGAATAGGCTGAATGAAAGTCAGGAATCCTAACCACCAGACCATCAAGGGCTGGAGGTTAGAAGCAAATTTTCCCTGGCTCTTTGCCCTTGTTGAAAAATTCATTTATCAAGGATGCAAAAACTGTAAAAACAGACAAGGTTTATTGTTAGAGACAAAGCATAACAAGTGGAAGAGCACACAAAGAAACAGTTTGTTTAGGTAAGACAGAAGCAAGACAGAGATGTTCACACCAAGAGAAAGGGTGCGGCATCCCCGCTAATGAGGAGGAGGACAGTATAGAGGCAGGTAAATCATTTATATAGGGCACTTCTGGGCCTTTGTTTACTTTTGGCCAATTATCTGGCTTCTTTTTCCACACCTGACCTACACTACACCTCCCGAACATGCATGCACAACTTTTGCCAAAATGGATTCCAGTACAGAGGCATATGAGCAAGCCTTGACATCACATATTATGAGGTGGCACACACTCCTTTTGACCCCCAAGGTGGCTTTCTGCACATGTGCAGTATCTCCTTTGCCACAAGGATGGAAAATATATGATCTCCTGATCCTTTACTCAAACAGAGTTTAGCCCCTCTCATTCTGCTATGATTATCATCTTAAAGTGAACTCTGGAGACAAAACCTGATACTTTACCCTGTTTCTGTTGTTATTTTTGTCTTAAAGTGCAAACAGGAAGCTAGATGTAAACATCTAATCTGGAGCCCATCTATCTATTGTCTCAGGAAATGCAAACAGGAAGCTAATTTTAAGTGTCTAGCCTGAAACCCACTTTTTTCTTGCACCATGATAAACAGTTACAACTAACAGGAGGTTAGTTGTAAATGCCTAACCTGGAGTCCATCTATCTCCTGCCTCATTGCTTTCTCTGTATCATCACTTCTTTCCTTTCCTGCTTTTTTTTTTAAATTAAATTTTATTTTGCTTAACTTTACAATATTGTATTGCTTTTGCCATACATCAAGATGGATCCGCCAAAGTATACATGTGTTCCCCATCCTGAACCCTCCTCCCTCCTCCCTCCCCATACCATCCCTCTAGGTTGTCCCAGTACACCAGCCCCAGGCATCCGTTATCAGGCATCGTACCTGGACTGGTGACTCATTTCAGATATGATATTATACATATTTCAATGCTATTCTCCCACATCATTCCACCCTCTGCCGTTCCCAGAGTCCAAAAGTCTGTTCTATACATCAGTGTCTCTTTTGCTGTCTCGTAAACAGGGTTATTACCATCTTTCTAAATTCCATATATATGCGTTAGTATACTGTATTTGTGTTTTTCTTTCTGGCTTACTTCACTGTGTATAATAGGCTCCAGTTCCATCCCACCTCATTAGAACTGATTCAAATGTATTCTTTTTAATGGCTGAGTAATATTTCATTGTGTATATGTACCACAGCTTTCTTATCCATTCATCTGCTGATGGACATCTAGGTTGCTTCCAAGTCCTGGCTATTGTAAACAGTGCTTCTATGAACATTGGGGTACACATGTCTCTTTCAATTCTGGTTTTCTCAGTGTTTATGCCCAGCAGTGGGGTTGCTGGATCATAAGGCAGTTCTATTCCCAGTTTTTTTAGGAATCTCCATACTGTTCTCCTAATTCCAAAATAAAAAAAATTTGGACTTTAATACTTAAAATCTGCTTCTAGGAGTACCCATACTAATTTGGTGCCAGGAATGGCACAGAGTAACAGATATGCATGAAGAGATTATGGAATTCTATTACTTACAATGAGATGACCAACTATTTCTTGTGGCAAGTGGTGTGGTTTTAAGTGCCAGCATGTATAAATGTTGTGATCATTAGAACTCCTACAAATGTGAAATTAGGATGGGATACAGATAAAAAGAGTTGTGCTGACATTTGCAACCTGTATTTTGTTTGAGGAGAAGATGGTGATGGTTGTTGTGAAGATACTAGCATAGGTTGGTTGGCTTTTAAGTGACATCTTCATTGGAGGGACTGATGCTAAAGCTGAAATTCCAATACTTTGGCCACCTGATACGAAGAGCTGACTCATTTGAAAAGACCCTGATGCCAGGAAAGATTGAGGGCAGGAGAAGAAAGGGAAGACAGGGGATGAGATGGTTGGATCGCATCACCTACACAATGGACATGGGTTTGGGTGGACTCCAGGTGTTGGTGATGGAGAGTGAGGCCTGGCGTGCTGTGGTTCATGGGGTCACAAAGAGTTGGACACAAATAAGCCACTGAGTGACTGAACTGATGAACTAACTGAAGTGCTATCTATGTACTCAAGGAAGAAAATGACAGGCCATGACAGGCATGAGGCAGCCTACTGTCAAATTGCTAAATTATGTGAAAATCCAAAATTCTGTGAAAGCCACAAGTTCTCTATGAGAGTGTTGGGAAGTGTAGTACAAAATAGCCGTATTAGGAGAAAGTCCTTGTGAAAATGGTGAAGGGCCAGAAGTACCTGGCTTTGTGTACTGGGGACAGAAAAACATCTCCTGCCTTTGGTTATCCTTGGCACCAAGATTTAATAATAAATAGGAATGTTACTTGAGAAAATGGGTTGTGGGATAAGCACATGAGTCACTTAGAGCACGCTGTCCTTGAAATGTTTTTACTGATTATGTGTTAACTCCGTATGCGCTCTGCTGGCAGTATACTTTAAGGTCTTTGCTCCTGTCTTTGTTCCTGCTTCTAAAAAAGGCTTGACTGCAGAAATAAACTTGTCAGTCCTTGCAAGAGAATGTCCAAGTGTCATTCTTTCAGGTTTGTCGCTTCCAGGTCCCAGGGAAAAAATCCCCAACAGAGACTTAAAAATACCCATATCATATTGACAGAAACAGAGCATAGGATCTGAATTCAGAGAACAGATTTTCAGAGATTTCTTTAAATCTCTGAAAATTCTTCTTCACTGAAAACATATCTCTGATAGATCCTACTAGTCTCTGACACCTAGGATGGGGGCATCTGGTTAGAGGTGCTTAAGAACCTTGATCTCTAACCTACTTACATTAGGATAGAAACCTACTCATGCCTTAATATGCAGAAACCTCAACTATGGTGGATACTTCAAACAATGATATCTGTCCTCTTCAACTTTAGCCCTCACGTTCTGTAAGGTATTATAGGTCAATGGATAGAATCAAACCCATGCTCCAAGGAGTAAGGATATTAACCATCAAACCATCTATAAGTTCAGCAGTCTAATGTATTCATACAGGGTAGTGAGAATATGAGTGGAAATTTATCTTGAGTTACTGAAGTGAAGTGGTGAGCCAAATTTGTCTAAACACAAGAAAATTACTTATATAGATTACTCTCGTGTAACACAGCATTCAGCCTTCTTGAGCAGGTCTTGATATTTGAATGATCTCTTAAATCTTGCGGGGGGGGGGGAGTTAAAAAGAAGCAAACCAAAGCAATTATCTATAGTAAATGAGGGCAAAATGCAAATTATGTCTTGTGTGCAGCATAGTATTGACAATGAGGTCACATCTCAGTTTTGTTGCATGCTAGCAGAGATTTATATCGTAAGACTAGAGGATCTGTTGACTAACTGTCTTCCTTTGGAGGGCCCAGAGGATATTTCTTTCTCTAACACAGTAAGCAGTGGGCTTCTGTGAGAGTTCTGCTGCTGCTGCTAAGTCGCTTCTGTCGTGTCCAACTCTGTGTGACCCCATAGACAGCAGCCCACCAGGCTCAGCCATCCCTGGGATTCTCCAGGCAAGAACACTGGAGTGGGTTGCCATTTCCTTATCCATTGCATGAAAGTGAAAAGTGAACGTGAAGTCGCTCTGTAGCGACCGACTCGTGGCGACCCCATGGACTGTAGCTCACCAGGCTCCTCCATCCATGCGATTTTCTAGGCAAAAGTACTGGAGTGGCTTGCCATTGCCTTCTCCAGTGAGAGTTCTAGGCATTATTAAAAAACAATAGTATTTTCTATCCTTTGTAGGCCAGAATTGATAATGGAAGTTCATATGCAACTGGGCTCCTGAGTGACAATACTGATAAGATTTCAGAAAGCAAAAACCTAATGGCAGTACTTAACTGTCAAGACAAGATGAATACAGTTACTGCAACAAACAGAAAGGCTGAAATGACTTACAGCAATCTATGGGAGATGGATAATAAAGCATGGGGTTCCTAGGGACTGGAGAACATGAGTTGAACAGACGGCTAAGTCACATTGAGGAAGATTGCCAACACATCACAGCAAATGTATATGGTAGTGTTTCTCCCAATTAGTCTCTAAAGGCAATTACAACAATTATATTAAATATTCACTGGGAAAAAATAAGGTCTACTATTTTCAAGGGTTTTAACATGGAGAACAAAACTGGAAAAGAAGAATAGAAATGCTGTCATAGTATCCCAGAAGTATAGGGACATTTACAAAAGCCACATGATAGAGCAGGTGGATGACATCAGGAAAATTCCTGAAACTTCTGCTTCCCTGCCTGAGGTAGAAAATCAGAAGTATCAATAATATTGCAACTTTTGTGAAATGACAGAGATTAGTGCCACTCTTAAAAGCATAACCAATGGAGGAATTATGTTGCTCACTATAACCCTTTGTAATTTACTAGCCTTAGCAGCAGCAGCCTGATTCTACAATAATACTATAGATTATAGCAATTGCCAAAGAATGACTGTGAGCTACAAGTGTACTGCACATGGACTACAAGTGTGCTACAAGTTATTTCAGCTTTTCCAGGCATGGTGTCTTCACTAAACAGATTAATTCTGTACTTCCATTGGGTTTGTTATTTATCTGGAAAAATATATAAACCATGTAAACTGCACATGGGAATAATAATAGCAGGTGTTTTGGTTGCCATGGTTAGACCCATGAACACCGCATGTGTGAATTGTAAGCTACAAAGATTCAAGGGAATTTTGTATTAGTAAAGATTTAAATGTTACTGCTCTTGGGCAATGCAGAAAGCAATGGCAACTCACTGCAGTACTCTTGGCCTGGAAAATCCCATGGATGGAGGAGCCTGGTAGGCTGCAGTCCATGGGGTCGCCAAGAGTTGGACACGACTGAGCGACTTCACTTTCACTTTTAATTTTCATGCATTGGTGAACGTAATGGCAACCCACTCCAGTGTTCTTGCCTGAAGAATCCGAGGACGGGAGAGCATTGTGGGCTTCTGTCTATGGGGTCGCACAGAGTAGGACATGACTGTAGCGACTTAGCAGCAGCAGCAGCAGCTCATGGGCAATCAGAAAATTCTTTACAAGTTAAAGGATACATTATTGCATGTTGTCCTTCCCACCTGAAAAGAAGTGGAGCATTTGGTAGGCCTATTTGCATTTTACATACAATGTACATTGCTCTGATATTTACCAGGTGATTTGAAAAGTGGTCACTTTTGAATAGGGCCTGATTAAGAAAGGACTCTCTAGTAAATGTCCTTACCACTTTAGCAAGTTGGTCTTGCACATCATATGATGACAGCAGTATTGATGGTGGATAAGGGTAACATGGATAAAAATACCAATAGAAGAATCACAGCTCAGCCACTCAGGGTTCTTGAATAAGGTCATTTGGCCATATTAGAGATCTGCTCATGGTTCAAAAATCAGCTCTTCTGTGCTCTTGCAACTAGTTGAAGCTGATTCTCTGATTTTGGTACAAGTTGACTATGCAGCAACATATCTTCACTTACTCACCCAGAAATAATATTTCAACTGCTTTCTGGGCATCCTCTAGCCCAGTCAAGTTTATACATAAAATTAACTACCATATGTGTTTTGTTTTAAGTTTATGTGTTAGCACTTTCTTCCTTGTCAGTTCCCCTGAATTGTCTTACCTCAGTTTCCCTCCCTGCTTCACCTAGTTAATTCCCACTGTAATTTTACATGACACATAGCCACTACATTCACAAGGAATATTCTGTTACTTGTGTCATCTGCACTATGTTTTCTCAGTTTTGTAAAGCCCTTTTAAATGCATGTATTCAAAACTATATTTTAAGATATATGACAGCATGTCTACTATCTGGCTTTTGTAACATAACTGCACTGGCTGACACATAGTGGACATTTGTGAAATAAAAGAGGGCAGAAAGGAAGGGAAATAAAAAAGAGAAGGATGAAAAGAAGGATTTCAAGCTACCTAGCTAATTAAGAAAAATATACACCAGTTGTTTTAATGTCATATCCTTCCCCACCCCCCACCCCCACCAAGGAATCCAGTCTTCAAGGGAAGAGATGGCAAAATGTTACACTTGTATTCAGCTGAGGGAAAGTTATTTTGGTGTATATCTTTTTTTTTTAATATAAATTTAATTGGAGGTTAGTTACTTTACAATATTGTATTGTTTTTACCATACATCAACATGAATCCACCACAGGTATACACATGTTCCCCATCCTGAACCCCCCATCTTCCTCCCTCCCCGTACCATTCCTCAGGGTCATCTCAGTGCACCAGCCACAAGCATCCAGTATCATGCATCAAAACTGGACTGGCAACTCGTTTCATATGTGATATTATACATGTTTCAATACCATTCTCCCAAATCATCCCACCCTTGGCCTCTCCCAGAATATTGGAAATAAAAGCAAAAATAAGCAAATGGGACCTAATTAAACTTAAAAGCTTCTGCACAACAAAGGAAACTATAAACAAGGTGAAAAGATAGCCTTCAGAATGGGAGAAAATAATAGCAAATGAAGCAACTGACAAACAACTAATCTCAAAAACATACAAGCAACCCCTGCTGCTCAATTCCAGAAAAATAAATTACCCAATCAAAAAAATGGGCCAAAGAACTAAATAGACATTTCTCCAAAGACATACAGGTGGTTAACAAACACATGAAAAGATGCTCAACATCACTCATTATCAGAGAAATGCAAATCAAAACCACAATGAGGTACCATTTCACGCCAGTCAGAATGATTGCGATCCAAAAGTCTACAAGCAATAAATGCTGGAGAGGGTGTGGAGAAAAGGGAAACCTCTTACACTTTCCGTGGGAATGAAAATTAGTACAGCCACTATTTTGGTGTATATCTTATCTCAAAAATGTACAGTGCATTTGTGCAAAATTTTGGATATTATTTGTTCTCTTTTCCAGATTGCTCAATGAGAGTTATTAAGTTTCCAAGAAGAACTCAAATATATTTCTTCATATAGAGTCATAAATTTATTTGACTTTAAGGGCTAACAATTTTCTAAAATGTCTCTAGTGTTCCTTATCAACATCATTCATTAAAAAGCTGATCAAAAGCATAAAAATATTTAACAATTATATTTATCTTATGTTAAATATTTAGTTAATTAATTGGTTATAACTATTGTGGCAGTTTTCAAAATATCAGTAAGTTCATCATACTTTTTATGGAGAGCTAATCTGACTTGATGGACATGAGTTTGAGTAATGTCTGGGAGTTGGTGATGGATAGGGAGGCCTTGCATGCTGCAATCCATGGGGCCACAGACAGTCAGACACGACTGAATGACCGAACTGAACTGAACTGAATGTAAAAAAATTATTTCTACTGATTTCTCTTCCATTCTTTTCTGCTGTTTTTCTTTTTTAGACATGTATAACATTCACCTAGTTAGATGAAATATTTGCCTTGTAATTTTAAAGTAGTTCTCAGTCTTCCCACTTATTAGTTTTTTACCTTGCTCATTTTAGGAGTGGTGTTATTATAACACATGATTTCATAAATTTGAATAGTAGATTATATTTACTAGGAAACCTAAAACTTTTTCTTTGAGATTACCAAATTATGAACTATGGCAATAGTTCTCAAACTAAGCCTCAGGAATTCTTCATGCTCTTAAAAATTACTGGAGTTTCAAGTAAAGCGTTCTGAGTCAGTTTTTGGATAATAACTAAATGTATAGTAAAATAAATCATTGAGTGTAAACACAAAATAATCAATTTATAAATACTTTATTTAAATATATATGTATATGTATATAGATACATACATATATGTATAATATATGCATGTGTATCTATGTATGTGTGTTTGTATATATATAGTCTTCACTATGTTAGTGTGTGTGTATGTGTATTTAATGAAGTGTCACTAACACTTTTAAAACTAGTACTTCACAGAACTGATCAAAATCACTGGAAATGTGAGAACATGTCTCTGGTTCATCACAGAGTAATTTGTTAATATCACAGACTGCTATTATCTGATCTTTTTTTGTGTTTTGGGGTTGTTTAATGTTTCATATGATTTTGCTTGACAGTTATGGTTGAGAACTACTTAAGTTCTTTGATATACTAGACATTACTCACAGAGATGTTGTGTTATTTTAAGTTAATATGTATTTTTGAATTGCTATTAAATTTAAGAAATTTGAAAGATTTATGGTTTATTAATAAACATGTCTAATTTCCCATTATGATGAATGAAATACAAACTAAAGAACAATTTTAAAGTCAAAAGAATTAGGAAACTGAAGTACAGAGAGATTGGGTAATTTTCATCAGGTACTACAACTAAAACGTATAAAAGACTTAAGCACAGAGAGAGTAGGTAATTTCCATGAGATCCTGGGACTCATTTTTGTTCGGTCTCTATGCCATGTCTGACTCTTTGCGACTCCATGCACTGCAGCACGCCAGTCCTCCCTGGAACTAGAAAGAATCAAAAATTTGTTTTAACCATGGAACACTGTCTGTGGAATTCATGTTCTTAATTAAGTGTATGCTCCTTAGCAAGTCTCCAAAACTGTGGTAAATGTACTCCATTGCTACACACAAAGATTCTTCAGAAGAAATCAGTTTTTAAATCAACAATTTCAATATATGTTTTTTCTTAGAAGTCTTGATCTGACAGTCAGCTTGTTCATAATTGTTCATTTCCATTTGGTGAGAATAAGTGCATTAGTTTTGTAAGGGCACTGTAACAAATTACCACAAATGTTAAGTCTTAAGAAGAAACTCTTCTCTTCCAGTTCTGGAGTTCAGAATTCAAAAATGTATTGAAAATGGTCATGCATTCATTGTTGAGGCTTTAGGGAAGATTCTACTCCATGTCTTTTCCAGCTTCTTTAGAGGATGTTCTCTCTCTGGGGCTCACGACTCTCTTCTGTCTGTAAAACATTCAAGTGCATCTCTCCAGGCCCTGTTTCTATGAACACATCTGTTTTCCTATTCTGTCTCTTCTATCATTTAAGGAATTTTCTGATTATATTGGACCAACCTGGATAATTCAGGATCTCTCCCTATTTTAAGATCCTTAATTTAATCATCGTTGTCTATCCACTTTGCTATATATAATAACATATTCACAGATTCTAGAAGTTTGACATGGAAATCTTTAGGAGGTTATTATTCTGTTTACCAAAATAAATAATATTCTTCACCCATATATTCCTCTGCATCTATTTCAAGTCTTAATGAAGTGAATACTTTGGGGTATAAAAATTTATAATGTACTAAACAAAGAGAAATAGTTAAAGTTTAGTTTTAGAGACACTTGGCCTGGCATGCTGTGATTCATGGGGTCGCAAAGAGTCAGACACGACTGAATGACTGAACTGAACTGAACTATGATAGCTAATTAAGAACCATAAATTCACAAAGCTTTCTATCATTATTTGATGTAAAAGTACTTATCTAAAAAACTAAGAATTAGCATTATCATCTAAATATTGTACTCATTTGGGTGAATTGAAAGAAGTAAAACAACCACATTATGTGATTCTTACATGTTGTATACTGCCCACATACAATGCTTACAAAAATAATTTCTAATTCTTTCTGCTTAAGTAATTAAAATTAGTAGTTATATCATAAACTATTTGTTTAAATTATAATTTTAAACCATTATCAACTTTTAAATAATTTATATGTATCTTTAGTGAGAATTAAACTTATTTCAACTATAATAAAAATACAGTGTGTTAGCTAGAGAGTTTCCTGATTGTCCAATGGTTAAGAGTCAGCACAATTACTACCGTGACCATGGATGGATTCAATCCCTGGTCAGGGAACTGAGCCATGCAGCATGGCCAAAAAAGAAAATATGTATTGGCTAGATGCATACATTTTCAGGAATTCTTATAGGGTGGATGCAAAGAAATATTTTAAAGACAATAACTGAATATTGAAGTTAATTATTTTAAGTCACATTTTAGTAATCACCTTATATTTTTATTACAAATTTTATTGATCACTTTTTTATTAGGATTACAATTTGAATATGATTTATTATATTACTTTCAAATGAACCTTATTAATTAAAATTCACAGCTTTATTCTGAATGTCACTGATGATTCTATTTTTCCTTTTTTATGAGGTTTGGTTTTAAAAAGTTATTTAGTGTTTGCTGATGTATGTAGTTTTCCTCTCATGATTTCTACTTCACTTTATTTACTAGAATAATTTTATATATTATTTTATTTCATTGAAGAATCTCTGATATATGCTATAGCATATCTGTAAATATTTAGTAAGAAAATAGAATTTAGAAATTATTTTTATCTTGAGCATTTGTGCATGCTCAGTCACTCAGTCATGTCCGACTCTTTGCAACCCAGTGGTCTATAGCCCATCAGGCTCTTCTGTCCACGGAATTTTCAGGCAAGAATACTGGAGCTGGTTATTATTCCCTTCTACAGGGGATCTTCCTGATCCAGGGATCAAACTTATGTCTCCCAATGGCAGACAGATTCCTTACCACTGAGCCACCTGGGGAATGGTTTGCCATTTCCTTCTTCAGGGGATCTTCCCAACCCAGGGATAGAATACTCCTCCCCTGAATTCCAGATAGATTATTGACCACAGAGTCACCAGAAAAACCCTAAGTGAGAAATAGATATCCCTTATATACTGGTAATATTCTTCTACAATCGTGAGCTCAATGATCTAAGAGAAATATACTCACACACACACACACACACACACATATAAATAATATATATATAATATATATTATATATATATTATATATATAATATATATTATATATTAATAATATATATAATAATATATATATATATAAACATGCACAGATAGCAGATATATTGAATATAAGAGGTGAACTGGTTTCCATTAATCTAAAGTTTCAATGTAGAGGTACTTAGACTCATATTAGCAGATGCCCTCAGCCGCCTCATTCAATCTTCACAGATTTGTGTGTTAGAGAGAGAAAAAAAGAACATTTTATTCATCTCCTTCTAGTCCTTTTTGCAGATTTGCCTGTCAATCTTATGTATGGGCAAAAGTATTTTTGACTTACTTATCACTCCTTTTGGGACTTCTCTGGTGGCTCAGATGGTAAAGAGTCTTCCCATAATGAGGGAGACCTGGGTTTGATCCCTGAGTTGGAAAGATCCCCTACAGAAGGAAATGGCAACCCACTCCAGTATTCTTGCCTGGAAAATCCCATGGATGGAGAAGCCTGAAGGGCTACACTCCATGGGGGTTGCAAAGAGTAGGACATGACTAAATGACTAACACTTTCATTTTAATCACTCTTTTTATGATTATCATCAATGACTGAAAATTCTTAATTCATGTTTTTTTAATTTATAGGGTTTTAAATAATTAATTTTTGGGTTAGTAAAAATTTTACTTAGTAAATTTAAATTATGAAGTTTACTTTTCTTTATGGGGAGTCCTTATTCTGCTCTTAAAATTTGTTTCTCTTATTAAGGTAGAAAAGGTACTCTATATTAACTGAAGAGGGGATATTTGTAGGAAAGAGGAAGAGGAAGTGACTGAAAGGCAAGCAAAAGTATAAAGATTTATTAAAAAAAAAAACACCTTTTATAAGTATGAAGAAAATTTTAAAATATTCATATAGCCAAAGATAGTTTATATGACTATATTTCTATCAGTTAGTAACTGACAAATACTGTTAATAAATTTATTCCTAATCTGTCCATATCATTGCACTGTAAGTGCAGAAATACAAAACTAGACCATAAAAGCTTAAAATTCCATTGAGGATAATCTTTAGGATTATCTCTAGAATTAAACATCAGATCAGATCAGTCGCTCAGTCGTGTCCAACTCTTTGCGACCCCATGAACCGCAGCACGCCAGGCCTCCCTATCCATCACCAGCTCTCAGAGGTCACTCAGACTCATATCCATCGAGTCAGTGATGCCATCCAGCCATCTCATCCTCTGTCGTCCCCTTCTCCTCCTGCCCCCAATCCCTCCCAGCATCAGAGTCTTCTCCAATGAGTCCACTCTTCACTCGAGGTGGCCAAAATACTGGAGTTTCAGCTTTAGCATCATTCCTTCCAAAGAAATCCCAGGGCTGATCTCCTTCAGAATGGACTGGTTGGATCTCCTTGCAGTCCACAGGACTCTCAAGAGTCTTCTCCAACACCACAGTTCAAAAGCATCAATTCTTCAGCGCTCAGGCTTCTTCACAGTCCAGCTCTCACATCCATACATGACCACAGGAAAGACCATAGCCTTGACTATGCGAACCTTTGTTGGCAAAGTGATGTCTCTGCTTTTGAATATGCTATCTAGGTTGGTCATAACTTTCCTTCCAAGGAGTAAGCATTTTTTTAATTTCATGGCTGCAGTCACCATCTGCAGTGATTTTTGGAGCCCAGAGAAAGAAAGTCTGACACTGTTTCCACTTTTTCTCTATCTATTTCCCATGTAGTGATGGGACCAGATGCCATGATCTTCGTTTTCTGAATGTTGAGCTTTAAGCCAACCTTTTCACTCTCCACTTTCACTTTCATCAAGAGGCTTTTGAGTTCCTCTTCACTTTCTGCCATAAGGGTGGTATCATCTGCATATCTGAGGTCATTGATATTTCTCCCGGCAATCTTGATTCCAGCTTGTGTTTCTTCCAGTCAGCATTTCTCATGAATTAAGCTTACCAGTTTAATTAAAACAAGAATTAAACATACCAGTATCCATTCCTATCTCACTTAATCTTCTCATCTGCAAATTGGAAGAACAAAAATCATAAAAAAAATTTAATAAATAAGGTTATCAAAGGAATTAAACAAAATTCATTTGCATTAAGTATATATAATTTTCTCTTTTTAAAATATTTAATTTTTAGAAGTTCCCCTCCTGTACTATGTATAAATTTGTTGGATCATTAATAGGTGATAGCAACTCTTTTAACAGGATTCAGTTCAGTTCAGTTCAGTCACTCAGTTGTGTCCCACTCTTTGCGACCCCATGAACCTCAGCACACCAGAACACCTTGTCCATCACCAACTCCCGGAGTCCAACCAGACCCATGTCCATCAAGTCGGTGAGGCCATCCAACCATCTCATGCTCTTTTGTCCCCTTCTTCTCCTGCCTTCAATCTTTCCCAGCATCAGGGTCTTTTCAAATGAGTTAGGTCTTCACATCAGGTGGCCAAAATATTGGAGTTTCAGCTTCAACATCAGTCCTTCCAATGAACACCCAGGACTGATCACCTTTAGGATGGACTGGTTGGATCTCCTTGCAGTCCAAGGGACTCTCAAGAGTCTTCTCCAACACCACAGTTGAAAAGCATCAATTCTTCAGTGCTCAGATTTCTTTATAGTCCAACTCTCAAATCCATACATAACCATGGGAAAACCATAGCCTTGACTAGATGGACCTTTGTTGGCAAAGTAGTGTCTCTGCTTTTTAATATGTTGTCTAGGTTAGTCATAGCTTTCTTTCCAAGGAGCAAGCATTTTTTAATTTCATGGCTGCCATCACCATCTGCAGGGATTTGGGAGCCTAGAAAAATAAAGTCTGACACTGTTTTCACTGTTTCCCCATCTATTTGCACAATTAACTCAATTTGAACATTCAAATTACTCTGGTATCCACTTTTTTCTCAATGCCTCTTGTCCATTTCTGACCTAATTTAAATTCTGTGAGCCAATAAACATCTTGTATTATGTTATCTTTCTTTTCTTTTGCTTTTTTAATTATAAATAGACCACTTTTAACAAATATATGCTTATAAAGCATTTAGAATGTGCTTTCATACACTAAGCATTTAATTAATATCAGGGAAAATTACTATAATTAAGTTAATTGTAACTGAGTAATAACAAGTTTGAAAATCTGTATCAGCTCAGCTGTAAGATATGAACATCCTTGAAATTTATTTATTCTTTACTTATTAAATCAAGTGTTCAACAATATCATTTGAGCTTTTAGTAGAATGAGAAACATCAATAAATTTTAGGATTTAAATATGTACTACCCTTAAAATTATTTGAACCTGGAATGGAATAGCTGCTTCTTTTGATTTCCCCATTTATATTTTTCTATGATTCTGTTCATTCTTTTACAAACAGAACTCAAATCAGTTAAAAAGAAATCATTCTAAATAACACTTGCAAGAGCTAATAAAAATATCATGGAATAAAGTCATTTTATCCAATTTAATAAAATCAGTTGCTGAAAAGCCAAACAAAACATAAATAAAGATTCAGGTAATAATATAATAAAGCCATCACTCCTTCCTAAATCTATGCTGTTCATAACACTTTGTGTATTTCAAGGTCATGAAACTTTGATCTATTTAAGCACCTATTTTAATAAATTCACTGAAAGGAAAGTACATAGAGCTGTAATGTACCTGCATGTATGCATTAACTGACACAAAAAAATTCAAAAGCTAAATTTTCATAAGCATGTAAACTTGAGTGAGTTATTTATGACCACAATTTAATGCTACACATCAAATAATCACAAAAAAACTCAGTGGCATTTCACCAAAAAATATTTATTTATTTATTTTTGTCCAGGAGTTTATGCATTAGCTGGATAACTTTTCTGTTGCAGGCCAACATCAGTATTTTAACTTGGCTTTCTCACATATGTGTGGTCAGCTGGAGAGGTGGCTATAGTCTGGTAGCATAGGCTGGCTGGTTTAGGGAATTTGGCCAGGTTGATACAGCCCTACTTTATGTAATCTTTCATCTACTAGCAGACTAGCCTGGGTTTGTCTTCACTCTATATAGATTACTTAAAGAGGCAGAGCTAAGGCACACAGGCTTCTTTGTCTTTTCAAGTTCCAATATGATACTGTTTAAATTACGATGCATTCAGTCAGATAACACAACACAATTCAACCCGGATTTAGGAAGTGGGGATGTAGACATTATCATGTGGTTTGAGGAAACTCAAAATCATATAGCAAAGGATATGAATATATGAATATATGAAAAAGGGGTAGTTTTATAATTCTATCATTTTCCCCCAGTAACTCAAAGTATGGCTATCCAGTAGACTATAGAGAATCCTGTTTACTTGATATAATGTGGTATTATAATTAACTAAAGGCACCCTTTCTTGGAAAATATGTTTATTTAAGCAAAATTACCTTCAGTAATCCAATGTAATATGAAAAAGCAAATCTGCAGGATGTAAAACTACTCAAAAATATGTTGAACTAAATAAGCAGTAGAAAAGTCACTTTAATTATAATTGTATTGCATCCTACAAGCTCTGCATTTTTGTCATTAGAGTCAGTAAAGCAATTTAGAAATTAATAAGCATTTGTCTATCTGAATATGGCTTCATGAATTTTAAACAGGATGAGAAATTAATGTATTACCTTTTGACAAATAATGGTCTCCTGCTATTATCAATGACAATTTAAACATAGTTGTGTTTTTCTATAAATGAATGTTGTATATATAGTTTCTTAGCAGATAATATCTAGGTGCTTAGTGAAATGTATAAATGTCTTAATATATTATCTCATGTATAAATTAAAAAAACAAGAAAGGTGTCAATCAACATATTCAACTTTATTGAATAATCAAGCAGGTGTAACTTGTGTCCAACAAAATGTAGTATCAGTGGTATACCTAGATTTATTCACAATAATCTATCTTACTCTTTCTGGCATGGGATGGGAATAAAATTTCCCTCTTCCTTTTAAATTAGGCTTGGTCATGTGACTTTCTTCAGGTCGTATGTCCTGAGTGAAAATGACTCCTTTCCTTTCTATTAGGATATTTAAGAATTTATATATGGTTTACCATGTTATCTTTCCTTCATTCAGGTGATGGTGAGAAAATATGACTACTGGAAAACACATAGCTTTGACTATGAATCAGTACTTCACATCAGGTGGCCAACGTATTGGAGTTTCAGATTAAGCATCAGTCTTTTCAAAGAATATTCAGGACTGATTGCCTGAAGGATTGACTGGTTTGATCTCCTTGCAGTCCAAGGCACTCTCAAGAGTCTTCTCCAACACCACAGTGCAAAAGCATCAATTCTTCAGTGCTCAGCATTTTTTATGGTCCAACTCACATCCCCGGCTTGACTATTGGAAAAAAAACATAGCTTTGACTAGATGGAACTTTTTTGGAAAAATAATGTTTCTACTAACTAATATGCTGTCGAGGTTGATTAGAGCTTATCTTCCAAGGAGCAAGTGTCTTCTAATTACATGGCTGCAATCATCATCTGAAGTGATTTTGGAGCCCCCAAAATAAAGTCTTTCACTGTTTCCATTGTTTCCCCATCTATTTGCCATGAAGTGATAGGACCAGATGCCATAATCTTAATGTTCTGTATGTTGAGCTTTAAGACAACTTTTTCATTCTCCTCTTTCACTTTCGTCATGAGGCTCTTCAGTTCCTCTTTGTCTTCTGCCATAGGGTGGTGTCATCTGTGTATCTGAGATTATTGGTATTTCTCCCAGCAAATTCCAGCTTGTGCTTCATTCAGCCTTGTATTTTGCAAGATGTACACTGCATATAAGTTAAATAAGCAGGATGACAATATACAGCATTGATGTACTCCTTTCCCAATTTGGAAACAGTCTGTTTTTCCATGACCAGTTCTAACTGTTGCTTCTTGGATTGCATACAGATTTCTCAGAAGGCATGTAAGATGGTCTGGTATTTCCATTCCTTGAAGGATTTTCCAGCTTTTTTTGTGATTCACACAGTCAAAAACTTTGGCATAGCCAATGAAGCAGAAGTAGATTTTTTTTCTGGAATTCTCTTGCCTTTTTGATGATCCAACAGATGCAGGGACAATTTGGTTTCTGGTTCCTCTGCCTTTTCTAAATCCATCTTGAACATCTGAAAGTTCAAGGTTCACGTACTGTTGAAGCCTGTCTTGGAGAATCTTGAGCATTACTTTGCTAGCATATGAGATGAGGGAAATTGTGCAGTAGTTTGAACATTCTTTGGCATTGCCTTTCTTTGGGATTGGAATGAAAGCTGACCTGCTGTTTGTTCTACCTTAGGTCCTAACTCCAGTCCTTGGACCTTCTTTTGATCTTCCTTTGTTCTATTTTCGTGGGCTTTTCCCTTCTTTGTCTTTTAGCCACCACTATTTTGGACTCCTGTTTCCTACTCTACCTACCTAACAAATCTATTTCTCACTTCCACTATAAAATCCTAAGCAATTTGATTTAGGTCATAACTGGACTGTCTAGTGGATTTCCATACTTTCTTCAGTTTAAATCTGAATTTGGCAATAAGGAGTTCATGATCTGAACCACAGTCAATTCCAGGTCTTGTTTTTGGTGACTGTTTAGAACTTTTCCATCTTTGGCTGCAAAAAACATAATCAATCTGATTTTTGTATTGACCATCCAGATCTTTAGTTTCTCTTTAGTTTCTTTTCACTTTCTGCCATTAGGGTGGTATTGAAATGCTGTTACTGAACCACAAAAGATGCCAGGATTCTTTGCCTCTAGATAATAATTCAATCAGGGGCTAGTGACAAGCCTTGATCACTCAGAGCTTTTGTGTAGTAAAGTTTTATTAAAATATAAAACATATATAGAAAATTTCTGGCATAGACATCAGAGAGGGGCAGAAAGAGTGCCCCCCTGATAGCCTTTAGGAATATGTTTTATACCTATCACCAAGCTGTTAATTAGAGAAAGGATATGTCTCAAAACTCAGAGTGGCACCAGGCTCCTCACCCACAAACTTTTGAGATAACATTGGCACCAGGTGAGTGATCCAGGGCCATAAAACGGTTGACATAAATCTTGAAGAAAGGGAGGATTCCAAGCAAATATATAGCTTCATTAATATAGACTAGGAGAACAATATATGAGTAAAGCATTCAGATTTGTTGAGCCCTTAAGTCTTTTTTTTTTTTTGGCTTAACTTTACAATATTGTATTGCTTTTACTATACATCAAGATGGATCCGCCACCAGTATACACGTGTTCCCCATCCTGAACCCTCCTCCCTCCCCCCTCCCCACACCATCCCTCTAGGTGGTCCCAGTGCTCCAGCCCCAGGCATCTGTTATCGGGTATCATACCTGGACTGACAACTCGTTTCAGATATGATATTATACATATTTCAATGTTATTCTCCCCAATCATCCCACCCTCTCCCTGTCCCAGAGTCCAAAAGTCTGTTCTATACATCAGTGTCTCTTTTGCTGTCTCGTAAATAGGGTTATTTTTACCATCTTTCTAAATTCCATATATATGTGTTAGTATACTGTATTTGTGTTTTTGTTTCTGGCTTACTTCACTCTGTATAATAGGCTCCAGTTCCATCCACCTCCTTAGAACTGATTCAAATATATTCTTTTTAATGGCTGAGTAATACTCCATTGTGTATATGTACCACAGCTTTCTTATCCATTCATCTGTGGATGGACATCTAGGTTGCTTACACGTCCTGACTATTGTAAACAGTGCTGCTAAGAAAGACAGAGTCTAGAGTAAGTACATAGTTCATTAACATAGCTTAAGACAAACATTTCCATAAGAAAAACGCACTGGTTAGCTCAAGGTTTGAAAAAGTTAAGTTCAGTGGAGCCAGGTGTCATCATGGCAACACAGAATTTTAAGAGAAACCTCTTTTTAAATTTGTATAGAGAAGGGAAACATCTAACTTTGTTTCCTCCTGCCACTTAAGAGAGAGAAAAAAAAAAAAAAAAAAAAAAATGTCTGACACTTGAAGCCTATTTCCTCCATTTGGAGACCCCTGGCCTTCCTGCCTGTTACCCTCTCAGTATCATCTGCATTATTTGAGGTTGGTGATATTTCTCCCAGCAATCTTGATTCCAGCTTATGATTCATCCAGACCATCATTTCTCATGATGTACTCTGTACAGAAGATAAATAAGCAGGGTGACAGTAGATAACCTTGTCATATCCTTTCCCAATTTTGAACTAGTCACTTCTGTGTTCGGTTCTAACTGTTGCTTCTGGACCCGCATATAGGTTTCTCAGAAGACAGGTAAGGTGTTCTGGTACTTCCATCTCTTTAAGAATTTTCCTCATTTTGTAGTGATCCACGTAGTCAAAGGCTTTAGAGTAGTTAATGAAGCACATGTTTTTCTGAAATTTCCTTGCTTTCTCCATTATCCAAAGACTGTTGGCTATTTAATTTCTGGTTCCTCTGCTTCTTTGAAACCCAACTTGTGCATCTGTAAGTTCTCAATTCACATACTTCTGAAGCCTAGCACATATGTCTTAGTGTTAAATAAGATATTAATCTACTCAGTGAAAGAAACCAGTCTGAAAAGGCAAAAACTGTGTGATTTCAACTAATGATATTCTGTAAAAGGCATAACTATGGAGGTAACATGAAGATTAGTGGTTCTCAAGGGGTTGGGGATAGCAGTCAGCATGAATAGGCAGAGCACAGTGGCTTTTTAAAATACTTTCATGATATTACAATGAATATGTTTTAAATTTTTCTGAACATACAAAATGAACAGAACCAAGAGTATTCCTAAAATAAACTATGTCCTTTGAGTTATTATAGGTCACTGTAGGTTAATCCTTGGTTAATATATATATATATATATATATGTGTGTGTGTGTGTGTGTGTGTGTGTGTGTGTGTGTACCATTCTGCTGAGTGATGTTGATAATGTGGGAGACTGTGTATGTGTGATGGCAGGGAGTGAGGCAAATGTTTTCCTTTCCTTTTAATTTTACTGTAACTCTAAAAGTACTCCACAAAAAATATATTAGAAAGAAAGGTTATTCCTTTTCTTCCTGACAGTCTTTGAGCTGAGACATTAATTTGTCCTGCTTTGCCCTTGGAATTGGACTGGAACTTACAATCAGCATTCTTGGGTCTACAGCTTGCTGATTGCAGATTTTGAAATTCTCAGCCTTCACAAATGCAGAGCACTTTCTCTGTAATAAATCCCTGTAGTAGTTTTGAAACATTTACATTACCATGTGTAGAATAGATAGCCAGTGGGGATTTGCTGTATGATGCAGGTAACTTAAACTGGGTGTTCTGTGACAACCAAAAGTGGTGGGATGGAGTGGGATGCAGTAGGAGGGAGGTTCAAGAGGGAGGGAACATATGTACAGCTATGGCTGCTTCATGTTGATATATGGCAGAAGCCAACACAATATTGTAAAGCAGTTATCCTGCAATTAAAAAGTAAGTAAAAACAACAACAATAACGAAAACCGAGTAGGCAAAAAATCTGAAAAAGATGAGAAAAGAGCAAGTATAGTAAAATAGAAAATAGTACATTACAAGCATGATAGACAATAATCCAACTATGACAATAAACACTGTGTATAAATGGCCTAAATACACTAATCAAAAGACAAAGTTTTTAAGAATGTATGAAAATACAAAGCACAGCTATATTTTGTCTATAAGAAACCACTTTATTTGTAGAGACACCGAAAGGTTAATAGTGAAGTAGCAAAGACAGTTATACCATGTTAATCAAAAGAAACCTGGGGTAACTGTATTAACTTTAGAGGAAGCAGAATTCAGAAATAGAGTAAAACAACAGAATGGAAAAGACTAGAGACCACTTCAAGAAAGTTGGAGATATCAAAGAAACATTTTATGCAAGGATGGGCACAAAAAAAAATGGAAATGGTGAAGACTTAAGAGAAGCAGAAGACATTAAGATGTAGCAAGACTACACAGAACTATACGAGAAAGGTCTTAATGACTCAGATAACAGATGGTGTTTTAAATCAGCTAGAGCTGGACATCCTGGAGTGTGAAGTCAAGTGGACCTTAAGCTAGTGGAGATGATGAAATTCCAGTTGAGCTATTTATAGTCCTAAACGATGCTGCTGCTAAAGGGCTGTACTCAATATGTTGCCAAATTAAAAAACCCAACAGTGACCACAGGACTGGAAAAGGTCAGTTTTCATTCCAAAGAAGGACAATGGCAAAGAATGTTCAGACTACTGTACAATTGTGCTCATTTCATATGCTAGAAAGTTTATGCTCAAAAACCATGAAGCTGTGCTTTAGCAGTATGCACACTATGAACTTCCAGATGTACAAACTGGATTTAGAAAAGGCAAAGGAACCAGACAGAGATCAAATTGCCAACAGTTGTTGAATCATGAAGAAAGCAAGGAAGTTCCAGAAAAATGTTTACTTCTGTTTCATTGACTATACTAAGGCCTACACGGATCACAACAAACTGTGGAAAATTCTTAAAGAGATGGAAATACTAGACCACCTTACCTGTCTCCTGAGAAAACCGTATTCTGGTCCAGAAGCAAGAGTTAGAACTGGACATGAATAACTGACTGGTTCCAAACTGGGAAAGGAGTACAAGAAGTACAAGGCTGTATATTATCACCCTGCTCATTTAACTTCTATGAAGAATACATAATGAAAGTGCCAGGCTTGATGAATCACAAGCTGTAGTTAAGATTGCTAGGAGAACGCTTTCTTGCTGGCTGAATGATAAACAATCTGCTTGCCAATGCAGGAGACACAGGTTTGATCCCTGGTCCATGAAGATCCCACATACCACAGAGCAATTCAGTTTGTGTGCCACAACTATTGAGCCTGTGCTCCAGAGTCCGGGAATCAAAACTATTAAGACCACAGGCCACAACTACTGAAGCCTGTGTGCTCTGGGGCCCAGTACTCTGCAACAACAGAAACCACCACAATGAGAAGCCCATGCACTGCAAGTAGAGTGTAGCCCATGCTTGCCACAATGAGAGAAAAGTCCAAAGAGCAACAAAGACCCAGCACAACCAAAAATAAAAATAAATTAATTAATTAAATTATTTTTAAAAATTCTGAGAGAACTACCAAAAACCTTAAGATATGCAGATGACACCACCCTTATGGCAGAAAGTGATGGAAATTAAAAAGCCTCTTGTTAAGGGTGAAAGAAGAAAATGAAAAAATTGGCTTAAAACTCAACATTTAGAAATCTAAGATCATCACATCTGGTTGTATCACTTCATGGCAAATAGATGGGGGAAAAGTGGAAGTAGTGACAGATTTTCTTTCCTTGGGCTCCAAAATCACTGCAGACAGTGACTACAGCCATAATATTAAAAGACACTTACAGCTTTGAAGGAAGCTATGGCAAACCTAGATAGGATATTAAAAAGCAGAGCTATCACTTTTCCAACAAAGGTCCATATAGTCAAAGGTATGCTTTTTCCAGTAGTCATGTACGGATGTGAGAGTTGGACTATAAAGAAATATGAGCGCCAAAGAATTGATGATTTTGAACTGTGGTTTTGGAGAAGACTCTTGAGAGTCCCTTGGATTGCAAGGAGATTCAACCAGTCCATTCTGAAGGAGATCAGCCCTGGGATTTCTTTGGAAGGAATGATGCTAACGCTGAAACTCCAGTATTTTGGCCACCTCATGTGAAGAGTTGACTCATTGGAAAAGATTCTGATGCTGGGAAGGATTGGGGCAGGAGGAAAAGGGGACGACAGAGGATGAGATGGCTGGATGGCATCACCGACTCGATGGGCATGGGTTTGAGTGAACTCTGGGATGTTGGTGATGGACAGGGAGGCCTGGTGTGCTTTGATTCATGGGGTTGCAAAGAGTCTGACACGACTGAGGGACTGAATTGAACTGAACGACTGTATCTGTATTAGGAACAAAATTAATGAAGTGTTAAATTATGAACCATAGTATAAAAGCAATATCCAAGAGTCCATGTTGATATGAATTAATGATCTAGTAAATGAATAATTCAGGGGCAAGAGACAAGTCTCCCTTGCAGAAGAATTTCAAATGATATAAGAAGATACTCCACCACAACATAAAGGATTACTGTTTCCCACTCCTTACATGTGGACTGGTGTAGACTAACTTCATAATGGAGAAACCTGGTAAACTCTCCTCAATCAGTCATAAAGTTCAGTATCAATAGTGATTAGTCCTTCTTTTTTTTTTTTTTTTTTTTTAGTCCTTCTTATAGTATGTACCCTTGTTGTGATGCCAGTGATAGTCAGTGTTTTTATGGTTTTCCCAAATTTACTTAGCCATGTTAAAGGAAAGAGGAAGAAGTCTTGGCAGGAATTTCTAATTATATTCTTAGATACCTGGAAGGAAAATTCACACGGTGCACAAAGACTAAGAACTATATTGATGTAAATAAACTACAAAGGTGGAAAATTGAAGCAATTTTGTAGAGCATGTAAATAATATTTTGTTTAATATGAGTAACATGAAGTCAGGGAAAAGCTACAACAGAGTTATGTCCCTGTTTAGCCTGATTAAGGATTTATTTCATGCACAAAGATGAAACTTCATGGTGTGTCAATAAAATTAGGACAAATGAAAACACACAGGAATATCTAGTTTAGAAACATAGAGGGATCTCAACATAATTGTTACATAAATGAATTCTTTTTTTTTTTTCACCTTTTTATTTTATTTTTTGTTGTTGTTGTTGTTGATCATTGGAATCTTTTTTTTTTTTTTTTTTTAATTTTATTTTACTTACCTACATAAACGAATTCTTAAGACAAACTGTCACCAATGGATTTTCCTCGGTATAGTGTTTTACCTAACAAAATATAACATCTTAGATCCTTTCATATACTTTGGGTTTGAGATTTTCAGAACAACAATATTAGCAAAATGTTTTAGAGCTGAATTTAATTTCCAAAAGGGCTATCTTAATTCATACAGTTTAAATTACTCTCTTCTTATATATACATAACAATATGCTTATAGTATTTCAGAAATGGAGATAGCAGAAATAGGATATACATTTTTTTGTTGGTGACATTAGAGAGATGATTCAGTTGAATAACTAAATAACTAATAACTAAAAGAAAGATGGCTGGTAATTAAAGGGTTAGAGGGGCAGGTTGTGTGAGGAACTAACAAACAGGCTATTAAATTCAGGCTATTCATCTACCCTAGTAGTAAAAGAAGAGAGGGAGCTAAGTAAGTTATTTGGTGAAAAATGAGGTGAATAAACTGGAGCTTGTTTGCATTATGAAGGCAATTACACCTAAATTGATTTATTTATTGGATGGGATTTCATTTAACATTATTTTTTTTGAATTATGAGATTAATGAATGTGCCTTTGTTTTCTGCTCATCTCAGCTTATTAATAACAAATGTTGTGAGTGGACTGGACCTTGTGGTTCTTATGATTGCAAGACACCCTTCAGCAATAACTATCATGAAACATTGAAACAAAATAAAGATTTATTATTTATATGACCTGAAAATTACATAGCATACCTGAGACCACACAGCAAGGTTTCAGGGAGAGAAAGAAAGAGAGAGAAGAAGAGAAAGAAAGTGAGGCCAGCTTGGTCTTTCTCTTTTATGAATGAGTCTCTTTCATCAGGTGATCAACCACAATCTCTGATATTTTGGTTTTTTAGTGCTCCTATCTGTGTTGAGAAGAGGTGGCAAGAATACACAGAAGAACTGTACAAAAAGAGCTTCAAGACCTAGATAATCATGATGATGTGATCACTGACCTAGAGCCAGACATCTTGGAATGTGAAGTCAAATGGGCCTTAGAAAGCATCACTACGAACAAAGCTAGTGGAGGTGATGGAATTCCAGTGGAGCTATTCCAAGTCCTGAATGATGATGCTGTGAAAGTGCTACACTCAATATGCCAGCAAATTTGGAAAACTCAGCAGTGGCCACAAGATTGGAAAAGGTCAGTTTTCATCCCAATCCAAAGAAAGGCAATGCCAAGGAGTGCTCAAACTACCGAACAATTGCACTCATCTCACACGCTAGTAAAGTAATGCTCAAAATTCTCCAAGCCAGGCTTCAGCAATATGTGAACCGTGAACTTCCTGATGTTCAAGCTGGTTTTAGAAAAGGCAGAGGAACCAGAGATCAAATTGCCAACATCCGCTGGATCATGGAAAAAGCAAGAGAGTTCCAGAAAAACATATATTTCTGCTTTATTGACTATGCCAAAGCCTTTGGCTGTGTGGATCACAATAAACTATGGAAAATTCTGAAAGAGATGGGAATACCAGACCACCTGATTTGCCTCTTAAGAAATCTGTATGCAGGTCAGGAAGCAACAGTTAGAACTGGTCATGGAACAACAGACTGGTTCCAAATAGGAAAAGGAGTACGTCAGGGCTGCATATTGTCACCCTGTTTATTTAACTTATATGCAGAGTACATCATGAGAAATGCTGGACTGGAAGAAACAGAAGTTGGAATCAAGATTGCCGGGAGAAATATCAATAACCTCAGATATGCAGATGACACCACTCTTATGGCAGAAAGTGAGGAGGGGCTAAAAAGCCTCTTGATGAAAGTGAAAGTGGAGAGTGAAAAGGTTGGCTTAAAGCTCAACATTCAGAAAACGAAGATCATGGCATCTGGTCCCATCACTGCATGGGAAATAGATGGGGAAACAGTGGAAACAGTGTCAGACTTTGTTTTTCTGGGCTCCAAAATCACTGCAGATGGTGACTGCAGCCATGAAATTAAAAGACGCTTGCTCCTTGGAAGGAAAGTTATGACCAACCTAGATAGCATATTCAAAAGCAGAGGCATTACTTTACCAACAAAGGTTCGCCTAGTCAAGGCTATGGTCTTTCCTGTGGTCATGTATGGATGTGAGAGTTGGACTGTGAAGAAGGCTGAGCGCCAAAGAATTGATGCTTTTGAACTGTGGTGTTGGAGAAGACTCTTGAGAGTCCCTTGGACTGCAAGAAGATCCAACCAGTCCATTCTGAAGGAGATCAATCCTGGAATTTCTTTAGAAGGAATGATGCTAAAGCTGAAACTCCAATATTTTGGCCACCTCATGCGAAGAGTTGACTCATTGGAGAAGACTCTGATGCTGGGAGGGATTGAGGGCAGGAGGAGAAGGGGACGACAGAGGATGAGATGACTGGATGGCATCACTGACTCGATGGATGCGAGTCTGAGTGACCTCCGGGAGCTGGTGATGGACAGGGAGGCCTGGCGTGCTGCGGTTCATGGGGTCGCAGAGTCGGACACGACTGAGCGACTGATCTGATCTGATCTGTGTTTACAAGAGAGGCTGCAGCCTCCGCTGAAGCCATCTTTTGACTTCTACTTTCTTTGCCCCCCCGCCTCTTGCCCTTTTTAGAAACACTATTCTCCATCTACTTCCTGTGTTCCTGAAACCTGTTGGAACTTAATTTCTGTGGGTGAATATCCTCTAGTTATCTTTTGTAATAAACGAATGCATTTTTTATACCTCTACATAAACTAGCAGGGACTTGAGTGGATAGAGTATGCCAAGAATTTGGCTTAAAGTCATGTATTTCAACATAATTTTCATGTAAGATTTTAGTTTGAAGTCATATACTTGTTCAGAATTTAATTACTGAGAAAGAAAATTTTGTATAATATACTGTTATGTGATTAACTCTTTATATGGAGAAGCAACACATCCTTAAAGAACTATTTTTAAAAATTGTCATCATGTTTCATTTCTTAAAAGAACATTAATTTCCCAATAATTAATTTAAAGACTCTAACAGAATGCATTTTAAAAATAAGTTATCAGATTCAAGAAAGATCACCTCCGTAGACCATATTAAATATCTACTGAGCCATTTTTTCTTAATGTACATTTCTAAAAGTGAATGACTCGGAACTTGTTTCACATGTCCAAGACCACTGGGTATTTATTCCCTGCAGAGCTAGATCTAGAATTCCCAAGTTGGCAGTATAAAGTTGGGCTTTGTGGGTGTTAATTTTTACATTGTAATATACTACTCATTTTATGATATTAGGTAGAGGCTGGAATATTTCAGATCATAAAAGCAGTGGTCATGTTATGTCCTTTTTAAATTGTATTTATTAGGAAAGAAGTTCTATTTATGTTTTTCAGATCACGGGTGTGTGGTACTGCAATCTGTCTTATAAAATGGAAAAAAAAATCAGCATTATTGGTTCAATACCATAAGGTCAAACAATAGCCAAGAGAAAGCAACTAAACCAAAGCAAGAGATATAACACTTATAAAATTTCTATCTACTGAAACAAGAAGCATTAAATATATTCCAGGCCTTCTGATAAAACGTAAAAGTCACACTGCATGACACAACAAGTCACCCCTAGTTTTCTGATGCATCACTGCTAGAAATATGCCATGATTATCTATAAGATACATGAAGCATAAACAGCAAAGAAGAGAAATTCTGTGAGTTATTAAATTGTCCAAGAACTTAAATTTAAAATAGATTATTAGAGAGCAGATGTACAAGCTATAGTATTGACCACCTACTTTTGATTCATATAATATCAAACCTTCTGAAAAACATTAAATAAAAATAATAGCTAAAAAGTGTTACTGTGTCTTGAGACCAATTTGCAGTAAATCACAATCCACTGGCTGTCTGAAATCATATCTGAACTCAAGTATTTGTGTTATCTGCTACTTACATATGTTTATTCATTTCAAGAACAAAATGGGGTAACTGACAGTACTTCTTAAAAATATCATTTCTCTTAGACATTGCCATTTTGGTTAAAAATTACCTCTTAGAATACCACTGTGAAACTAAGCTGATACCTACAAAGGAAAGTAAAAGTTGATTGGAGCAGTAGGTAATATCTTTGTTATTGTAAAACATCATCTGATACAAATAAACAAAGAAATGAAGTTGATTGAGTGCCAATCATAATCATGGAAAAGAGAAAGAACTAAAACAAAACAGGAAAAGGAAGAAGGAGAAAGAGGAGAATCATTACCACTGCCACCACCACCTAAAAACATTAACTGTAAAAATCCACAAACAGAGAACGGAGACAGGTCTCAGGAAAAGAGATCTAAATCAAACAGAAACTGGCAGAGTCAAAGAACCTGAACAATTTTCATTTCATACATAGTCTTATGTGCTTGTTTGTGTACTTACACAAATATTACTTCTACATGTCAGCTTTTTTTCAAGTGGCCCATTTGTGTTCTCTGTTTTAAATTCTTATGGAAAATTTCCTTGAGGATATTATACATAATGAAGAGAGTACCAGTGAATTATACTTCTATCTATTTTATGTTTATAGGTATGGGTTAATACAATAAATATTAATGTTAATGAAATATATCAGTCATTTTGCTTCCTTCATAAACATTTTTTGGTGTAGTTTAGTATACATACATATAAAGATACAACTAGTGTAATGCATTTAAAAACATATGCAAGGACATATTCTGAACAATTATACTCATCTCACATGCTAGCAAGGTAATGCACAAAATCCTCCAAGCTAGACTTCAGGAGTATGTGAACTGAAAATTTCAAGATATACAAGCTGGGTTTTGAAAAGACATAGGAACCAGAGATAAATTGCCAACAATCATTGGATCACAGAGAATGCAATGGAATTAAAAAAAAAAAAAAATGCATCTCATCATTGACTATCCTAAAGCCTTTGACTGTGTGAACCACAACAAACTGGAAAAAATTCTTAAAATGATGGCAATAACAGGCTACCTCTCCTGTTTCCTGAGAAACCTATAAGAGGTCAAGAAACAACAGTTTGAACAGGACAAGGAACAATAGAATGGTTCAAAATGGGAAAATGAGTACAACAAAGCTGTGGATTGTCACCCTACTTATTTAACTTATATGCAGGGTACATCATATAAACTGAGGGACAGGATGAAACACAAGCTGGAATCAAGATTGGCAGTTAGATTATCAACAACCTCAGATATTCAGATGATGCCACTCTAATGGAAGAAATTGAAGAGGAACTAAAGAGCTTATTGATGAGTGTGAAAGAGGAGAGTGAAAAAAACTGTCGTAAAACAACACTCAAAAACTTAAGATCACGCATCTGTTCCCACCACTTCATGGCAAATAGAAGGGGAAAATGCGGAAACAATGACAGAGTTTCTTTTCTTGGGCTTCAAAATCACTGTGGACAGGGACTGCAGCCATGAAATTGAAAGACACCTGCTCCTTAGAAGCAAAACTATGACCAGTCCAAAGAGTATATTTAAAAAAAGAGATCACTTTACCAGGAAAGATTCTTATAGTCAAAGCTATCATTTTTGTCCAGTAGTCACATGTGGACGTTGACAGTTGGACCATAAAGAAGGCAGAGAGCTGAAAAATTGATGCTTTTGAATTGTGGTGTTGAAGAAGACTCTTGAGAGTCCCTTGGATGGCAAAGAGATCAAACTAGTCAATCCTCAAGGAAATCAATCCTGAAGATATTGGAAGGACTAATGATAAAGCTGAAGTTCCAATATTTTGGCCACCTGTTACAGTTTACTTATTGGAAAAACCCCTGATGCTGGGAAAGATTGCAGGCAAGAAGAGAAGGGGCAGGGGCATGGGGGGTTGTGACAGAAGATGGGATGGTTGGATACAATCACTGACCCAGTGGATATGCATTCAAGCAGACTGCAGGAGATAATGAAGGTCAAGGAATCCTGGCGTAATGCAGTTCATTGAGTCATAAAGAGTTGATATGATTTAGCGACTGAACAACAAAAATGCTGGAGTACATGAGTACAACAATGAATAAATGCCTGTCTTTGATTATGTTCAATCACTCAGTCATGCCTGACAGTTTGTCAGCCCCATGAACTACAGTACACCAGTCTTCTCTATCCTTCACCATCTCCCAGAGGTTGCTCAAATTCATATCCTTGATTGGGTATCTAAATATGGTTCATGTAGGCAGTAGCACAAGATTAGGATATAAGAGATGAAGTGTTTTCCATGTGAATAGGGGTGGGTTAATTTGATAGGATGCAGTTTAACTTTTTACTTCTGGTGATTTTTTAGTCTGTATTTGTTATGTGGTTACTTTGAAAAATAAATGAGTCTAAATTAATATCTGCTTTATTGACTATGTGAAAGCCTTTGACTTTGTGGATCACAGTAAACTGTGGAAAATTCTGAAAGAGATGGAACTACCAGACGACCTGACCTGCCTCTTGAGAAACCTAAATGCAGGTCAGGAAGCAACAGTTAAATTGCACATGGAACAATAGACTGGCTCCATATAGGAAAAGGAGTATGTCAAGGCTGAATATTATCACCCTGCTTATTTAACTTATATGCAGAGTACATCATGAGAAACTTTGGCCTGGAAGAAGCACAAGCGAGATCAAGATTTCTGGGAAAAATATCAATAATCTCAGATATGCAGATGACACCACCCTTATGGTAGAAAGTGAAGAGGAACTAAAAAGGCTCTTGATGAAAGTGAAAGAGGAGAGTGAAAATGTCTTAAAGCTCAACATTCAGAAAACTAAGATCGTGGCATTTGGTCCCATCACTTTATGGGAAATAGATGGGGAAACAGTGGAAACAATGTCAGACTTCATTTTTTTAGGCTCCAAAATCACTGCAGATGGTGATTGCAGCCATAATATTAAAAGACGCTTACTCCTTGAAAGGAAAGTTATGACCAACACAGATAGTGTATTCAAAAGCAGAGATATTACTTTGCCAACAAAAGTCTGTCTAGTCAAGTCTATGGTTTTTCCAGTGGTCATGTATGGATGAGAGAGTTGGATTGTGAAGAAAGCTGGGCATTGAAGAGTTGATGCTTTTGTGGTGTTGGAGAAGACTCTTGAGAGTCCCTTGGACTGCAAGGAGATCCAACCAGTCCATAGTGAAGGAGATCAGCTCTGGGATTTCTTTGGAGGGAATGATGCTGAAGCTGAAACTCCAGTACTTTGGCTACCTCATGCGAAGAGTTGACTCATTGGAAAAGACTCTGATGCTGGGAGAGATTGAGGGCAGGAGGAGAAGGGGACAACAGAGGATGAGATGGCTGGATGGCATCACCGACTCAAGGCACATGAGTTTGGGTGAACTCCGGGAGTTTGTGATGGACAGGGAGGCCTGGTGTGCTGCAATTCATGGGATCACAAAGAGTCAGACATGACTAAGTGACTTAACTGAGCTGAACTGAATTATTATAAAACAGCATGGAGTTTAAAGTAGGCCCCTCCTTCTCATTATAATCCTCCCCTGTTTCCTGAAATGACATTTTAATTTTTAACAGATATTTGTTTCTAAAAATCCCAAAGAATATCACATGTTTCTATTATGAATATTTTCAGCTATTGAAGTTAGAGTGAATAGTTGGGGAAAAGAACTGGCTTAATCAAGTAAAATAAATTGTGAAATGAAAATACAATTATTTAAAAGTCTTATTCAGATCTTAAGAACATAATTAGTTACTTGACTACAGACATTGCTAAATTCCCAATTTTCTAACACCAAGGACAGCGGAGCCTGGTGGGCAGCCATCTGTGGGGTCGCAAAGGGTTGGACATGACTGAAGCTACTTAGCAGCAGCAGCAGAAGCAAATATTGAGCCCTAAGACAGCACCATTCTCTATAGAGACCAACCAACTACTCAGTGGTGAGCTATTGCATCACATTTGTTCCATGCAGAACACAGCAGAGTTTTGGTGTTAATTAAATAGATAAATATTCTAGATAGATTTGTTCTCTGCTTGTATTATTTCTGCTGGTACCACCATTAATGAATGTCAAGAATATTTTATTCATTGACATGGTATTAAACACAGTTTTTTTTTTTTTTTTTTTCGTTTTTCCTCTGATCAAGTAACTTATTTCCCAGTAATAGGATTCGTTTTACTATCAATTAACACCCATGGTTTGAATTTGTCTTACTTAAAACTCTATTACTCAAAAGTGATTGAACTTAGGGAATAGCTCCAGATGACTCCAAGAACATATTTGAACGTGTACTAGGAAAGCACAAAATTTCACCTCACAGGTTGTGGTACTGATTAGAGGCCAATAAATAGTACTGTTTTTCCTAGAGACAAAATTTGTGCCTTTGGGAATTATAAGCTGGAGCTGAAAATAGCTCCTTTCACTATTATACCTATTTGGGTTTCAGTTTAGTTCAGTTTAGTCCAGTCACTCAGTCGTGTCTGACTCTTTGCAACCCTATGAATTGCAGCACACCAGGCCTACCTGTCCATCACCAACACCCAGAGTTCACTCAAACTCACATCCATTGGTTCCGTGATACCATCCAGCCATCTCATTCTCTGTCATCCCCTTCTCCTACTGCTACCAATCCCTCTCAGCATCAGAGTCTTTTCCAATGAGTCAACGCTTCTCATGAGGTGGCCAAAGTACTGGAGTTTCAGCTTTAGCATCATTCCTTCTAAAGAACACCTAGGGCTGATCTCCTTTAGAATGGACTGGTTGGATCTCCTTGCAGTCCAAGGGACTCTCAAGAGTCTTCTTCAATACCACAGTTCAAAAGCATCAATTCTTCAGCACTCACCTTTCTTCACAGTTCAACTCTCATATCCATACATGACCACTGGAAAAACCATAGCCTTGACTAGACGGACCTTTGTTGGCAAAGTAGTATCTCTGCTTTTCAATATGCTATCAACACAAGAGAAGACTCTATACATGGACATCACCAGATGGTCAACACTGAAATCAGATTGATTATATTCTTTGCAGCCAAAGATGGAGAAGCTCTATACAATCAGCAAAAACAAGACCAGGAACTGACTGTGGCTCGTATCATGAACTCCTTATTGCCAAATTCAGACTGAAATTGAAGAAAGTAGGGAAAACCACTAGACTATTCAGGTATGACCTAAATCAAATCCCTTATGATTATACAGAGGAAGTGAGAAATAGATTTAAGGGACTAGATCTGACATATAGAGTTCCTGATGAACTATGGAATGAGATTCGTGACATTGTACAGGAGACAGGGATCAAGACCATCCCCATGGAAAAGAAATGCAAAAAAGCAAAATGGCTGTGTGGGGAGGCCTTACAAATAGCTATGAAAAGAAGAGAAGTAAAAAGCAAAGGAGAAAAAGAAAGATATAAACATCTGAATGCAGAGTTCCAAAGAATAGCAAGAAGAAATAAGAAAGTCTTCTTCAGCGATCAATGAAAAGAAATAGAGGAAAACAACAGAATGGGAAAGACTAGGGATCTCTTCAAGAAAATCAGAGATACCAAAGGAACATTTCATGCCAAGATGGGCTCGATAAAGGACAGAAATGGTATGGACCTAACAGAAGCAGAAGATATTAAAAAGAGGTGGCAAGAATACACAGAAGAACTGTACAAAAAAGAGCCTCACGACCCAGATAATCATGATGGTTGATCACTGACCTAGAGCCAGACATCTTGGAATGTGAAGTCAAGTGGGCCTTAGAAAGCATCACTACAAACAAAGCTAGTGGAGGTGATGGAATTCCAGTGGAGCTATTTCAAATCCTGAAAGATGATGCTGTGAAAGTGCTGCACTCATTATGCCAGCAAATCTGGAAAATTCAGCACTGGCCACAAGATTGGAAAAGGGCAGTTTTCATCCCATTCTCAAAGAAAGGCAATGCCAAAGAGTGCTCAAACTACTGCACAATTGCACTCATCTCACACGCTAGTAAAGTAATGCTCAAAATTCTCCAAGCCAGACTTCAGCAATATGTGAACCGTGAACTTCTTGATATTCAAGCTGGTTTTCGAAAAGGCAGAGGAACTAGAGATCAAATTGCCAACATCTGCTGGATCATGGAAAAAGCAAGAGAATTCCAGAAAAACATCTATTTCTGCTTTATTGACTATGCCAAAGCCTTTGACTGTGTAGACCACAATAAACTGTGGAAAGTTCTGAAAGAGATGGGAATACCAGACCACCTGATCTGCCTCTTGAGAAATCTATATGCAGGACAGGAAGCAACAGTTAGAACTGGTCATGGAGCAACAGACTGGTTCCAAATAGGAAAAGGAGTACGTCAAGGCTGTATATTGTCACCATGTTTATTTAACTTATATGCAGAGTGCATCATGAGAAATGCTGGACTGGAAGAAACACAAGTTGGAATCAAGATTGCTGGGAGAAATATCAATAACCTCAGATATGCAGATGACACCACCCTTATGGCAGAAAGTGAAGAGGGGCTAAAAAGCCTCTTGATGAAATTGAAAGTGGAGAGCGTAAAGGTTGGCTTAAAGCTCAACATTCAGAAAACGAAGATCATGGCATCCAGCCCCATCACTACATGGGAAATAGATGGAGAAACAGTGGAAACAGTGTCAAAGTTTATTTTTCTGGGCTCCAAAATCATTGCAGATGGTGGCTGCAGCCATGAAATTAAAAGACGCTTACTCCTTGGAAGGAAAGTTTTGACCAACCTAGATAACATAATCAAAAGCAGAGACATTACTTTGCCAACAAAGATTCGTTTAGTCAAGGCTATGGTCTTTCCTGTGGTCATGTATGGATGTGAGAGCTGGACTGTGAACAAGGCTGAGCGCTGAAGAATTGATGCTTTTGAACTGTGGTGTTGGAGAAGACTCTTGAGAGTCCCTTGGACTGCAAGGAGATCCAACCAGTCCATTCTGAAGGAGATCAGCCCTGGGATTTCTTTGGAAGGAATGATGCTAAAGCTGAAACTCCAGTATTTTGGCCACCTCATGCGAAGAGTTGACTCATTGGAGAAGACTCTGATGCTAGGAGGGATTGGAGGCAGGAGAAGAAGGGGAAGACAGAGGATGAGATGGCTGGATGGCATCATTGACTCGATGGATGTGAGTCTGAGTGACCTCCGGCAGTTGGAGATGGACAGGGAGGCTTGGCGTGCTGCAGTTCATGGGGTCACAAAGAGTCGGACATGACTGAGCGACTGATCTGATCTGATTTGATCTATTTTGATCATAACTTTCCTTCCAAGGAGTAAGCGTCTTTTAAATTTGGGTTTACTCATTTGTAAAACGTTTGCTTTTTATGTTTGCTACTTTGAGTGATGCTCATTAGGAAATCTTGTTGACCAAGAGAGAAGTATTTCCACAACAGTTGACATGTTGAATTATAAATGACATTTATACTTGGTATTTTGTGCTCTTTGTGCAATTAAAACCAAGAGGGAAAGAAGAGTGTTGTCAGTAGGGTAGAATGATGAATTTTGATTAACAAAGTGAAATCAGATTACACACAAAAATAGTGGCTGACACAATGTCTAGAAACAAAGGGATTTAAGAGGCACCTTTTATTATTCTTATTTCTAGTGAGAATTAATAGAAAATTTAAGCTACGGGGAAACTGCCAGTTCAATATGGCAGAGTAGAAGGTCATGTGTTCATCTGCTCCTGTGAAAGCACCGAAATCCCAGCTATCTGTTGAAGAACGATTGAAAGAAAGTCACTGGAACTCACCAAAAACAAAACAAAACAAAAGATACCCCATATCCAAAGAAAAAGAAGAAGCCACAACAAGATGTTAAGAGAGGTGCAATCATGATAAAATCAAATTACATTCCTATCAAGTGGGTGACCATGAGACTGGAGAACAATAATACCAAAGAAGTTTCCCCACTATAGTGAAAGTTCTGAGCCCCATGTCAGGCTTCCCAGCCTGGGAATCTGACAAAGGGATTGTGAATCCCCAGGGACTGTGAATCCCCAGGGACCTAACTTAGAAGGTCATGGGGATTTGATTATAGGACTTCCACAGTACTGGGGGAGACAGAGAGTCCACTGTTGGAGAGCACAAACCAAATCTTACATGCACCAAGACCCTGGGGAAAAAAGCAGTGACCCCACAGGAGACTGAACCAGACCTGCATGCTAGTGTTTGAGGGTCTCCTTTATAGGCATGGGTTGGAAGGGGCTCACCACAGGGACAGGGGCATTGGCAGCAGCAGTCCTGGAACATGCCTCTTGGCATAAGTCCTCTTGATGGTTGTCATTAACCCTACCATAGAGCCCACAGACACCAGCTCTTGGTTGCCTCAGGCCAAATAAATAAAAGGGAGGGAGCACAATGCCACATACCAGCAGATAATTGGATTCAAGTTTTACCTAGCAAGGCCCTGTCCACCAGAGCAAAGCCCCCCTCCTTTCCACCCCCAATACTGTCTCTCCCATCAGAAGCTTACACAAGACAGCCTCCTCCACCAAAAGGCAGATAGAGGAAGCAAGAAGAATCACAATCCCAGAGGAACTAGAACAAAAAACACATTACAGAAAGTTAATCAGAATGAAAAAGTAGAGTTATCTCCAAGATGAAAGGAAAAGATAAAACCCCAGAAAAAGAACTAAATGACATGGAGATAGGCAAACTTCCAGAAAAATAATTCATAATAGTGATAGTGAAAATGATCCAGGATCTCTGGAAAATGATGGAGAATATGCAAGAAATGTTTTCCAAAGACCTGGAAGAATTAAAGAAGAGACAAATAGATAAATATTACACTAGAAGAAATCAATAGCAGAATAACTGGTGAATAAAAATGGATAAATGACCTGGAGGACAGAATGTTGGAAATCACTGCCACAAAACAGAATATAGAAAAAAGAACAAACAACAACAACAAAAAAATGAAGACAGCCTAAGAGACCTCTGCGACAACATTAAACACATCAACATTCACTTTATAGGGATCTCACAAGTAGAAGAGAGAGAAAGGACCCAAGAACATATTTGAAGAGATAATAGATGAAAACTTCCCTAACATGGGAAAGGAAATAATCAACAAAGTGCAGAAGCACAGAGAGTCCCAGGCAGTATAAACCCAAGGAGGAACACACCAAGGCACATAGTAATCAAACTGGCAAAAATTAAGTCAAAGATAATATATTAAAAGCAAGAAGGGAAAAATGACAAATAAAATGCAAGGAAACTCCCATAAGGTGATCATCTGATTTTTCAAGAGAAACTCTACAAGCCAAAAGTAAATGGCACAATATAGTTAAAGTAGTGAAAGGAAGAACGTACAACCAAGAATACTCTAACCAGGAAGGCTCCCATTCAGATTAGATGGAAAAATAAGAATTTTTTATTTTTTCCAGACAAGCAACAAATAGAATTCAGCACCACCATACCAGCTTTACAACAAATAATAAAGTAACTTATCTAGGCAGGAAAAGAGAAAGAAAAGACTTACACAAAATAAACCTGAAACAATTAAGAAAATGGAAGTAGGATCATGCTGCTGCTGCTGCTAAGTCACTTCAGTCGTGTCCAACTCTGTGCGACCCCAGAGACGGCAGCTGATCAGGCTCCCCCGTCCCTGGGATTCTCCAGGCAAGAACACTGGAGTCGGTTGTCATTTCCTTCTCCAATGCATGAAAGTGAAAAGTGAAAGTGAAGTCCCTCAGTCGTGTCCAACTCTAGTGACCCCATGGACTGTAGCCTACTAGGATCCTCCATCCATGGGATTTTCCAGGCAAAAGTACTGGAGTGGGGTGCCATAGTAGCATCATACATACAGATAATTATTTTAAATATAAATGGATTAAATACACCAACCAAAAGACATAAACTGGCTGGGCAGATTAAAACATGTGCAGGTATGCACTTCCACTTAAAGCATCATTCTACTTAACCCGCAAATTGTGTATAATTAGATTATATTGTTAGGGTCTGTCTAGTCAAGGCTATGGTTTTTCCAGTAGTTATGTATGGATGCAACAGTTGGACTGTGAAGAAAGCTGAGCACCGAAGAATTGATGCTTTTGAACTGTGATGTTGGAGAACACTCTTGAGAGTCCCTTGGACTGCAAGGAGATCCAACCAGTCCATTCTAAAGGAGATCAGCCCTGGGTGTTCTTTGGAAGGAATGATGCTAAAGCTGAAACTCCAGTATTTTGGCCACCTCATGAGAAGAGTTAACTCATTGGAAAAGACTCTGATGCTGGGAGGGATTGGGGGCAGGAGGAAAAGGGAACGACAGAGGATGAGATGGTTGGATGGCATCACTGACTCAATGGACATGAGTCTGGGTGAACTCCAGGAGTTGGTGATGGACAGGGAGGCCTGGTGTGCTGCAATTCATGGGGTCCCAAAGAGTCAGACATGACTGAGCAACTGAACTGAACTGAACTGAATAATATTTTCATTATGTCTTGCATTTACCTTTTATTTTTTGTCTGGCTACTGATTGTGAAAGCTGATTAACATCATTTACTATTGTGAATATGTAGCTATTATTTACTTACATTGTATCATGATTGGTGAACAGAAAATAATAGAATTCTGCTTCACCAAAACTACCATTTAGTAGGAAAAAACCTATAATTACTTTTTAGAATCCATTTGCATATCAGAATTTTCTTGGAACTTTTTGAAAAATACAAATGCCCATATATTACAGTTTTTCTCCAGAGCTCTAGATGCGTTTCTAATGAGCATCCGTGTTTGTTTCAAAATAATTGGACTACATGATGTTTTTACTTTTATCTAATTTGTTTCACTTTTTTCTATATCATAGTCAGAGCTTCCATTTTATTTAGATTGTTTTCCAATTTTTCCATCTCTTCTTTTTTTTTTTTTGATGTCCTTTATCAATTATAGTAGAAAAGGTTTGTATACACACATATACGTATGTGTGTATATATATATATATATACACACATAGTATGTATAATATATGTTTTAAGAAACTTATGAAAATAAGTTCGCTAAATAATATGAAAAATAATGTGTGTATACGTATAACTGAATCACCTTGCTGTGCACCTGAAACATTATAAGTCAGGTATATTTCAATAATAGTACATATATTTGTAAAGAAATAAAGAAAGTTATAGCAAAAAAATCAAGAGAAGCCAGAAAACTTCAAGAAAGAAATTTTTAGCCATGACAAAATGTAATATATAAATAAGTAAATCAATACATATATGCAGGCATACATAAATGAATAAATAACAAAACAGAACAAAACTCCTTATCCTGATAATATTATGGCAGAAGATTAAGGCTAAAGGTAAAGGAAACAAGAAAAGAAATTAAAAGAAGAAATTTATAAATAACAGTTATATTCTAATACCTTTGTGGTCAGCTCTAAATAATAAGAACAGTAAGAGAGACATAAGATATTCCTTGATTTTTATGTGTGTGTGTGTGTAATATATTTCAGTTCTAGTTTCTTTTGGTATCTCATTATATATCCATCTGTTCATATTTACATTCAGTTCAGTTCAGTCGCTCAGTCATGTCTGACTCTTTGCGAGCCTATGAATCACAGCACGCCAGGCCTCTCTGTCAAACACCAACTCCTAGAGTTCACTCAGACTCACGTCCATCGAGTCAGTGATGCCATCCAGCCATCTCATCTTGTGCCATCCCCTTCTCCTCCTGCCCCCAATCCCTCCCAGCATCAGAATTTTTTCCAATGAGTCAACTCTTCGCATGAGGTGGCCAAAATACTGGAGTTTCAGCTTCAGCATCATTCCCTCTAAAGAAATCCCAGGGCTGATCTTCAGAATGGACTGGTTAGATCTCCTTGCAGTCCAAGGGACTCTCAAGAGTCTTCTCCAACACCATAGTTCAAAAGCATCAATTCTTCGGCACTCAGCCTTCTTCATAATCCAACTCTCACATCCATACATGACCACTGGAAAAACCATAGCCTTGACTAGAAGGACCTTTGTTGGTAATGTAATGTCTGCGCTTTTGGATACGCTATCTAGGTTGGTTATAAGTTTCCTTCCAAGGAGTAAGCGTCTTTTAATTTCATGGCTGCAATCACCATCTGCAATGATTTTGGAGCCCAAAAGAATAAAGTCTGACACTGTTTCCACTGTTTCCAAATCCATTTCCCATGAAGTGATGGGACCGGATGCCATGATCTTCGTTTTCTGAATGTTGAGTTTTAAGCCAACTTTTTCACTCTCCTCTTTCACTTTCATCAAGAGGCTTTTTAGTTCCTCTTCACTTTCTGCCATAAGGGTGGTATCATCTGCATATCTGAGGTTATTGATATTTCTCCCAGCAATCTTGATTCCAGTTTTTATTTCTTCCAGTTCAGTGTTTCTCATGATGTACTCTACATAGAAGTTAAATAAGCAGGGTGACAATATACAGCCTTGACATACTCCTTTTCCTATTTGGAACCAGTCTGTTGTTCCATGTCCAGTTCTAACTATTGCTTCCTGACCTGCATACAGATTTCTCAAGTGGCAGATCAGGTGGTCTGGTATTCCCATTTCTTTCAGAATTTTCCACAGTTTATTGTGATCCACACAGTCAAAGGCTTTGGCATAGTCAATAAAGCAGAAAGAGATGTTTTTCTGGAACTCTCTTCCTTTTTACATGATCCAGCAGATGTTGGCAATTTGATCTCTGGTTCCTCTGCCTTTTCGAAAACCAGCTTGAACATCAGAAAGTTCACGGTTTACGTATTGCTGAAGCCTGGCTTGGAGAATTTTGAGCATTGGTGCTTTTCATTTGTATTAAATATCCTTTATTCTTCTTTCTACTTCCTTTTACTTTATACAATTTTGTAGAGGAATAAATTTTTAATATAGGTTTTGGGTAACAAGAAGTTTAGATGTTGTTGAATTTAATGGGATTATACATATTCCAGATACTGATCTTATGATTGCTAGGATTTTGCATCTTCTCATTTTGAGAAGAGGTTAAAATATCTTCTTGGAGAAGGAAATGACACCCCACTCCAGTACTCCTGCCTGGAAAAACCCATGGACAGAGGACCCTGGTAGGCTGCAGTCCATGGGGTTGCTAAGAGTCAGACGTGACTGAGCAACTTCATTTTCTCTTTTCAGTTTCATCCATTGGAGAAGGAAATGGCAAGCCACTCCAGTGTTCTTGCCTGGAGAATCCCAGGGACGGGGGAGCCTGGTGGGCTGCCGTCTATGGGGTCACACAGAGTCAGACACTACTGAAGTGACTTAGCATAGTATAAGATATCTTCTATTGTAGAAAAGCAGTTGCATCCTAAATTGGAAATGAAGATAATATTTTTTGTTGTTGTTTTTGAAATTTAAACATAGAAGAATATTATATATATATATATATATATATTTTGTAGCCATGAAGACAGGCAATATTGTTGATGACCTTTGAAGAATAGACACTGCCCTTCATATCCATGACTCTTATTTATAAGAAAGCTTTAGCTTCCGGGGCCTTCTTCAAGTTCCAAAAAGAAAATTTAACCAGAGAAGTCAGAAAATATAGAAACAAAGGAAAATAGTCAAGTGAGAAAAAATAATAATAGTTTAGCCACAAACATAAAGAAGGCAATGGCACCCCACTCCAGTATTCTTGACTGGAAAATCCCATGGATGGAGGAGCCTGGTAGGCTGCAGTCCATGGGGTCACTAAGAGTCAGACACGGCTGAGTGACTTCACTTTCACTTCTCACTTTCATGCATTGGAGAAGGAAATGGCAAGCCACTCGGAGCCTGGTGGACTGCTGTCTATGGGGTCGCAAAGAGTCAGACACAACTGAAGCGACTTAGCAGTAGCAGCAGCAGCAGCCACAAACAAAGTTCCTGACCTTAGGGCTATAGAAAATATTCTGAGCCACATCTCCGTGTTGTTTTGTAGATAATGAAATACCCATCAAGTGGAAAAAAAGTTAACTACATGGTGACCACAAACCACCCCATACTGGTTGAAACCAGAGGTTGATTATGTTACCTCCTAGAGCACCACCTTATTACCTGACTAAAAATCAGAAGGATGTACAGGAGCTGATCATGCACTCTGTGACCTTTCTCACCTTGCCTTTAAAAATCCTTTCCTAAATCCATCTAGGAGTTCAAGTCTTTTGAACATGAGTTGTTCCTTCTCCTGACCTGACCTCATATTAGATGCCTTGCAATAAACACTGTACTTCACTTACCATAAACCAGTGTCAATAGATGGTGTGTAGAACACAGGAAGCAGATCTACAATGGTGTGATTACTCACCTAGAGCCAGACATCTTGGAATGTGAAGTCAAGTGGGCCCTGGAAAGCATCACTACTAACAAAGTTAGTGGAGGTGATGGAATTCCAATTGAGATATTTCAAACACTAAAAGATGATGCTGTGAAAGTGCTGCACTCATTATGCCAGCAAATTTCGAAAACTCAGTAGTGGCCACAGGAGTGGAAAAGGTTAGTTTTCATTTCAATCCCAAAATAAGGAAATCCCATAGAATGTTCAAACTACTGCACAATTGCACTTGTCTCACACACTAGTAAAGTAATGCTCAAAATCCCCAAACCAGGCTTCAACAGTATGTGAACCATGAACTTCCATATGTTCAAGCTGGATTTACAAAAGGCAGAGGAACCAGAGATCAAACTGCCAATATCCTTTGGATCATAGAAAAGACAAGATAATTCCAGAAATGCATCTACTTATGCTTTATTGATTACGCCAAAGCCTTTGCCTATGTGAATGACAACAAACTGTGGAAAATTCTCCAAGAGAAGGGAATGCCAGACCACCCAATCTGTCTCTGAAGAAATCTGTATGCAGGTCAAGAAGCAATAGTTAGAACTGACTCATTGGAAAAGACCCTGGTGCTGGCAAATACTGAAGGCAGGAGGAGAAGGGAACAACAGAAGATGAGATGATTGGATGGTATCATTGACTCAATGGACATGAGTTTGAACAGGCTCCAGGAGTTGGTGATGGACAGGGAGGCCTGACATGCACAGTCCATGGGGTCACAACAAGTTGGACACAATTGAGTGACCAAGTGGAACTGAACTCTATTTCTGCTTTGTTAATGAGTTCATATGTACCCTTTATCAAAATTCCACATATAAGCAATATCATATGATATTTTTCTTTCTCTACCTGACTTACTTCACTCATTTTGACAATTTCTAGTTCTATCCATGTTGCTGCAAAGAGCATTAAGCTGTTATTTTTTTATGGCTGAGTAATGTTCCTTCAGATATTCTTTATTCATTCCTCTCTCGATTAACATTTGTGTTGCTTCTATGTTTCAGCTATTGTAAATAGTGTAGCAGTGAACACTGAGGTGTGTATCTTTTTGAATTATGGTTTTCATCAGCTATATGACCAGGTTTGGAATCGCTGGATCATATGGTAGCTCTGTTCTCAGGTTTTTTAGGGAATCTCCATACTGTTCTCAATAGTGACAGTTCCAGTTTACAGTTCCACCAAGTGTATGATGGTTCCTTTTTCTTCACATCCTCTCCAGCACTCACTGTTTGTAGATTTTTTTTGATAATGGCCATTCTGAGTTTTGATTTGTATTTCTCTAATAATTAGTGATGTTGAACATCTTTTCATGTGCTTTTTAGCAATCAGTTTGTCTACTCTTGGGGAAGGAAATGGCAACCCACTCCAGTATCCTTGCCTATGAAATCCCATGGATGGAGGAACTTGGTGAGTTATAGTCCATAGGGTCACTAAAGAATTGGACACACAAAAAAACAACAATGTCTCCTTTGGAGAAATGTCTGTTTAGATCTTCTAAAGCAGAGAAGGGTTTATTGCAGAGCCAGCCAGGGAGAACAGGAGACTTGTGCTCAGTATCTTGAATTCCTTGATGGTTTTGGTTTTTTTATAAGCACATTTTGGGTATATTTTTTTTTTTTTTTTCTGATTGATTGGTGATGAGGTAACAGGATGGTACTATAGAAAGCTTGCCCTCAGCCTGAAGTTGCCATATGTCACCTGAATGTGAGTCTTAGTTCTGCATAACTTAAAGTATTGTGCATATTTCTTGAGAGAGAGACAGAAAACTGCCCCAAAAGTGCACCATTTATTCTTGACTGCTCCTTTATTTTTTCTGTATTCCCTCCTTCCTTGATTAGAAACTGTTTGAACCTGCTCTTGCAACTCAAGAAAGAATGGGAGGCTGAATGAAGGCTATTTCCTACAAAAAAGAAATAAGAAAAACAGAAAGGCTTCTGCATCCAAAAGTTCTCCACTCCTGGTCAATTTCAGACCTGGAGAGTTGGATAGTCACAGAAGAGCTAATTAGCTCCAACAAAAAGAGGGGAATAAGGAAATAGTACTAAATAAGATAGTTAAAAAAAGGGGGTTCTGATTGTCTCAGAGAGCAATCAGTGTACATCTTGCCTTTGTGTACTTCATTAACAGACTGCAACAATGGGGCATTTTTCTGAAGAATTATTGAAGACACTAATGTATTCTGAGTCTATTGAGTGCTTTATGCTATATGAAACAGTTTATTTCTAAGTTCGAGGAGAGCCCGACAGTTTCATGCATTTTCCTGAGATGCAGGAAAATTTCAGTGATAACCAATTAAAAAACAAGAAAGACATGAAAAGACAGAAAATACCTCTCATTAAAAGCAGTGAAGAGGACAATTTGATAAGACATTTTTATCCACTTGTTTTTTACCACCTTCAAGAAGGCTTTTTCATGTAATTTGATACAAAATTATTCTTATTCTAAGTTGATTTTTAAACTATGTTTCTATGTGATTTTATACAATTTTATGCTTTAGCTGCAACTGAGACCTTTTAAAATTTGAAATTTAAAAAACTATATAAATATATGAATTTTCCATAATTAACAGGTATAAATTAATTTTCCATGATGAATCTGTACCTTTATTAGAACAAATGTTGTTTTCATTTCAGTTCAGTTAAGTCGCTCAGTCATGTCCGACTGTTTGCAACCTCATGAATCACAGCACGCCAGGCCTCCCTGTCCATCACCAACTCCTGGAGTTCACCCAAACTCATGTGCATCGAGTCAGTGATGCCATCCTGCCATCTCATCCTCTGTCATCCCCTTCTCCTCCAGCCCCCAATCCCTCCCCAATCCATCCCATGGTCTTTTCAAATGAGTCAACTGTTCACATGAGGTGGCCAAAGTATTGGAGTTTCAGACTCAGCATCAGTCCTTCCAATGAACACCCAGAACTGGTATCTTTTAGGATGGACTCCTTGCAGTCCAAGGAAATCTCAAGAGTCTTCTCCAGGACCACAGTTCAAAAGTATCAATTCTTTAGCACTCAACTTTCTTCACAGTTCAACTCTCGCATCCATACATGACCACTGGAAAAACCATAGCCTTGACTAGACAGACCTTTGTTGGTAAAGTAATATCTCTGCTTTTCAATATGCTATCTAGGTTGGCCATAACGTTCCTTCCAAGGAGAAAGCGTCTTTTAATTTCCTGGCTGCAGTCACCATCTGCAGTGATTTTGGAGCCCCCCAAAATAAAGTCTGGCACTGTTTCCACTGTTTCCCCCTCTATTTCCCATGAAGTGATGGGACCAGATACCATGATCTTAGTTTTCTGAATGTTGAGCTTTAAGCCAGCTTTTTCACTCTCCTCTTTCACTTCACCAATGTTGTTTTAAGCACCTCTAAAACTACTGGACAATCATAAAGTTTCTTTCAACATTCAAAAGATGTCTCCTAAGAAAACAATAAAAAAATAATCTTATTGGTTTTAAGTCTATTAATAATGATTCAACTATACTGCAGCAATAAACAGTGAAAAATAAATTCCAGAAGACTGTTATTGTAAGCAATCACTCAAGATCTATGTATACAAAATTTAAAAATAGCTGCAAAGTAATGTAGTAATGGTCCATTTTGCTAGTATTAAAAAAAAACAAAACAAAAACATTATTTTGATGTGATATAGAAATAAACATTTCTTTGTGGATATAAATAAATCATTGCTTCTGTCATAAGAATATAAAAATGAAAACTATCAAAACCCTCACATACCTTAGGTTTTTATAGATTTTAGTATGTATAAATACTCTTGCAAATTTTGTAATAGATGTTTAAAAGATGATGTAGGTAAGTCTTATTTTGGCAGCGTTCCACAAAAGTGCTAGTTATTATTCTGATGTCTTCTTACAAGCATAATAGTTTTAGACTTTCTAATTAGAAATAGTTTACCAAATTTATTATTTTACTCAAAATTGTTATTTATTTGAAACCTATTCCTTCAGCCATATGGGTGGTGTCATCTGCATGTCTGCTGATGCTGCTGCTGATGATGCTAAATCACTTCAGCCATGTCCAACTCTGTGCGACCCTAGAGATGGCAGCCTTACAGGCTCCCATGTCCCTGGAATTCTCTATACAAAAACAGTGGGGTGGGTTGCCATTTCCTTCTCCAATGCATGAAAGTGAAAAGTGAAAGTGAAGTAGCTCAGTTGTGTCCTATTCTAGCAACCCCATGGACTGCAGCCTACCAGACTCTTCTATCCATGGGATTTTCCAGGCAAGAGTACTGGAGTGGGGTGCCATTGCCTTCTCTGCTGCATATCTGAGGTTATTAATATTTCTCCCTGCCATCTTGATTCCAGCTTGTGTTTCTCCCAACCCAGCATTTACCATCATGCCTTTTACATATAAGATAAATTAACAGGTTGACAATATACAGCCTTAATATAATCCTTGACACGATCCTTATGGCAGAAAATGAAGAACTAAAGAGCCTCTTGATGAAAGTGAAAAGGGGAGTGAAAAAGTTGGCTTAAAGCTCAACATTCAGAAAACAAAGATTATGGCATCCACTTCCATCATTTCATGGCAGATGGATGGGGAAACAGAGTAAACAGAGACAGACTTTATTTTTGGGGGCTCCAAAATTACTGCAGATGGTGACTGCAGTCATGAAATTAATAAACCCTTTCCCCTTGGAATAAAAGGTAACCAACCTAGATAGAATATTAAAAAGCAGAGACATTACTTTGCCAACAAAGGTCCGTCTAGTCAAAGCTATGGTTTTTCCAGTAGTCATGTATGAATGTGAGAGTTGGACTATAAAGAAAATTGAGCACTGAAGAATCGATGCTTTTGAACTATGGTGTTGAAGAAGACTCTTGAGAGTCCCTTGGACTGCAAAGAGTTCCAGTCAGTTCATCCAAAAGGAGATCAGTCCTGAGTGATCATTGGAAGGACTGATGTTGAAGCTGAAACTCCAATACAATGGCCAACTGATGCAAAGAACTGACTCATTTGAAAAGACCCTGATGCTGGAAAACATTGAAGATGGGAGACGAAGGGGACGACAGAGGATGCAATGGTTGAATGGCATCACTGACTCAAGGGACATGAGTTTGGGTAAACTCAAGGAGTTGGTTATGGACAGGGAAGCCTGGCATACTATGGTTCATGGGGTTGCAAAGAGTCAGACATGACTGAACTTAACTGATTCCTTCACCATTTTTTATTATATAATTCCTTATGTGTTTGATACCTAGTTCCAGGAATAGGAGCATAAATTTCAAATTATGAGCCTTTCCCATTTCTTCATGAAAAATATACTACATTCTAAAATAAATAAGGATAATTTTATAGTTAATTTCCTTTTGTTTTAAATACCTACATGATTTTTTAACCATATTTATTTATTTTGTTGGTACAGTACCTGTTACATCATAAAAATTTTAGCAGAAAAACCTGTAAAGTGCCGAACATATTATCCCTTATAGACCCCAGAAAAACCAACCTTATGGACGCCTTGCTCTCAGACTTCTAGCCTCCATAACTACTAGATAGCACATTTTTTTTAAGTCCCTCAATTTGTAGTACTTTATTAGGGCAGTTCTAGTAAGTAAATACAATGCTCATAGGTACACAGGGATGTTGCCTCATGAATTCTGGTGTTCTCTGTGCAAACTCTGAATCATTGTCCCATGTTGCTATTTCTTTGCTATCAAAACACTATAAATCCTTGCTGGGTACAAAAGTCTGGCCTGTAGGTTCTTTTCTTTCATCACTTTAAGTATGTCTTGCCATTTCCTCCTGGTTTGGAGAGTTTCTATTGAAAGATCAGCTGTTATCCTTATGGGAATTCCTTTGTGTGTTATCTGTTGTTTTTCCCTTGCTGCTTTTAATATTTGTTCTTTGTGTTTGATCTTTGTTAATTTGATTAATATGTGTCTTGGGGTGTTTTGCCTTGGGTTTATCCTGTTTGGGACTCTCTGGGTTTCTTGGACTTGAGTGATTAATTCCTTCCCCACTTTAGGGAAGTTTTCAACTATTATCTCCTCTAGTATTTTCTCATGGTCTATCTTTTTGTCTTCTTCTTCTGGGACTCCTATGATTCGAATGTTGTAACGTTTAATATTGTCCTGGAGGTCTCTGAGATTGTCCTCATTTCTTTTAATTCGTTTTTCTTTTTTCTCCTCTGATTCATTCATTTCTACCATTCTATCTTCTAATTCACTAATTCTGTCTTCTGCCTCTTTTATTCTACTATTTGTTGCCTCCAGAGTGTTTTGGATCTCAGTTATTGCATTATTCATTATATATTGACTCTTTTTAATTTTTCTAGGTCCTTGTTAAACCTTTCTTGCATCTTCTCAATGCTTTTCTCCAGGCTATTTATCTGTAATTCCATTTTGATTTCAAGATTTTGGATTAATTTCACTATCATTATTCAGAATTCTTTCACTGGTAGATTCGCTATTTCTTCCTCTTTAGTTTGGTTTGGTGGGCATTTATCCTGTTCCTTTACTTGCTGGGAGTTCTTCTGTCTCTTCATCTTGTTAAGCTGAGAGAATTCAGCACAACCAAATCAGCTATCCAACAAATACTAAAGAACATTCTCTAGACAGGAAACAAAAAAAGGGTATATAAATTCTAACCCAAAACAATAAAGTAAATGGCAACGGGATCATACTTATCAATAATTACCTTAAATGTAAATGGGTTGAATGCCCCAACCAAAAGACAGACACTGGCCGAATGGATATAAAAACAAGACCCCTACATATGTTGTCTACAAGAGACCCACCTTAAAACAGGGGATACATACAGACTGAAAGTGAAGGGCTGGAAAAAGATTTTCCATGCAAATAGGGATCAAAAGAAAGCAGGAGTAGCAATACTCATATCAAATAAAATAGACTTTATTTTTTTTTGCATCTCTTTTATTTTTTAATTTTTTATAGGTATCAAGAATCTCTTTTATTGATTATCAGAAACATTACAAACATCTAATATGAACAAATTGTAACATGACAGTGATTAGTTTGAACAATTAATGCATTTCAGATATATTATTATACATATTTCAATGCTATTCTCCCCAATCATCCCAACTTCTCCCGGTCCCAGAGTCCAAAAGTCTGGTCTATACATCAGTGTCTCTTTTGCTGTCTCGTAAATAGCGTTATTTTTACCATCTTTCTAAATTCCATATATATGCGTTAGTATACTGTATTTGTGTTTTTCTTTCTGGCTTACTTCACTCTGTATAATAGGCTCCAGTTCCATCCACCTCCTTAGAACTGATTCAAATGTATTCTTTTTAATGGCTGAGTAATACTCCATTGTGTATATGTACCACAGCTTGCTTATCCATTCATCTGTGGGTGGACATCTAGGTTGCTTCCACGTTCTGGCTATTGCAAACAGTGCTGCTATGAACATTGGGATACACGTGTCTCTTTCAATTCTGGTTTTCTCAGTGTATATGCCCAGCAGTGGGATTGCTGGATCATAAGGCAGTTCTATTCCCAGTTTTTTGAGGAATCTCCATAGTGTTCTCCATAGTGGCTGTACCAGTTTGCATTCCCACCAACAGTGCAAGAGGGTTCCCTTCTCTCCGCACCCTCTCCAGCATTTATTGCTTGTGAACTTTTGGATAGCAGCCATTCTGATTGGCGTGAAATGGTATCTCATAGTGGTTTGATTTGCATTTCTCTGATAATGAGTGATGTTGAGTATCTTTTCTCCTAGAGGAAACTCCTTTTCTCCTCCTAGAGGCAAAATGGGCCAAAGAACTAAATAGACATTTCTCCAAAGAAGACATACAGATGGCTAACAAACATGAAAAGATGCTAAAATAGACTTTAAAACAAAGACTGTGAAAAGATACAAAGAACGTCACTACATAATGATCAAAGGATCAATCCAAGAAGAAGATATAACAATTAAAATATATATGCACCCAACATAGGAGCACCGTAATATGTAAGACAAATACTAAGAAGTATGAAAGGAGAAATCAACAATAACACAATAATAGAGGGAGACTTTAATACCCGACACACCAATGGATAGATCATCTAAACAGAAAATTAACAAGGAAAAACAAACTATAAACGATACAATAGACCAGTTAGACCTAATTGATATCTATAGGACATTTCATCCGAAAACAATGAATTTCACCTTTTTCTCAAGTGCACACGGAACCTTCTCCAGGAAAGACCACATCCTGGGTCATAAATCTAGCCTTGGTAAGTTCAGAAATATTGAAATCATCCCAAGCATCTTTTCTGACCACAATGCAGTAAGACTAGATCTCAATAACAGGAGAAAAACTATTAAAAATGCCAACATATGGAGGCTGAACAACACGCTCCTGAATAACCAACAAATCACAGAAGAAATCAAAAAAGAAATCAAAATCTGCATAGAAATGAATGAAAACACAACAACCCAAAACCTATGGGACACTGTAAATGCAGTCCTGAGGGGAAAGTTCATAGCAGTACAGGCACACCTCAAGAAACAAGAAAAAAGCCAAATAAATAACCTAACTCTACACTTAAAGCAACTAGAAAAATAAGAAATGAAGCACCCCAAGGTTAGTAGAAGGAAAGAAATCTTAAAAATTAGGGCAGAAATAAATGCAAAAGGAACAAAAGAGACCAGAGCAAAAATCAACAAAGACAAAAGCTGGTTCTTTGAAAGGGTAAATAAAATTGACAAACCATTAGCCAGACTCATCAAGAAACAAAGGGAGAAAAATCAAATCAATAAAATTAGAAATGAAAATGGAGAGATCACAACAGACAACACAGAAATACAAAGGATCATAAGAGACGACGATCAGCAATTATATGGCAATAAAATGGACAACGTGGAAGAAATAGATAAATTCTTAGAAAAGTACAACTTTCCAAAACTGGATCAGGAAGAAATAGAAAATCTTAACAGACCCATCACAAGCATGAAAATGGAAACTGTAATCAGAAATCTTCCAGCAAACAAAAGCCCATGTCCAGACGGCTTCACAGCTGAATTATACGAAAAATTTAGAGAAGAGCTAACACCTATCCTACTCAAACTGTTCCAGAAAATTGCAGAGGAAGGCAAACTTCCAAACTCATTCTATGAGGCCACCATCACCCTAATAACAAAACCTGACAAAGATGCTACAAAAAAAGAAAACTACAGGCCAATATCACTAATGAACATAGATCCAAAAATCCTTAACAAAATTCTGGCAATCAGAACCCAACAACACATTAAAAAGATCATGCACCATGACCAAGTGGGCTTTATCCCAGGAATGCAAGTATTCTTCAATATTCGCAAATCAATCAATGTAATACACCACATTAACAAATTGAAAAATAAAAACCATATGATTATCTCAATAGATGTAGAGAAAGCCTTTGAAAAAATTCAACATCCGTTTATGATAAAAGCACTCCAGAAAGCAGGAATAGAAGGAACACACCTCAACATAATAAAAGCTATATATGACAAACCCACAGCAAACATTATCCTCAACGGTGAAAAATGGAAAGCATATCCTCTAAAGTCAGGAACAAGACAAGGATGCCCACTTTCACCATTACTATTCAACATAGTTTTGGAAGTTTTGGCCACAGCAATCAGAGCAGAAAAAGAAATAAAAGGAATCCAAATTGGAAAAGAAGAAGTAAAACTCTTACTGTTTGCAGATGACATGATCCTCTACGTAGAAAACCCTAAAGATTCCACCAGAAAATTACTAGAATTAATCAATGAATATAGTAAAGTTGCAGGATATAAAATCAACACACAGAAGTCCCTTGCATTCCTGTACACTAATAAAGAGAAAATAGAAAGAGGAATTAAGGAAACAATTCCATTCACCATTGCAACCAAAAGAATAAAATACTTAGGAATATATCTACCTAAAGAAACAAAAGACTTATATATAGAAAACTATAAAACACTGGTGAAAGAAATCAAAGAGGACACTAATAGATGGAGAAATATACCATGTTCATGGATTGATAGAATCAATATAGTGAAAATGAGTATACTACCCAAAGCAATCTATAGATTCAATGCTATCCCCATCAAGCTACCAACAGTATTCTTCACAGAGCTAGAACAAATAATTTCTCAATTTGTATGGAAATACAAAAAACCTCGAATAGCCAAAGCTATCTTGAGAAAGAAGAATGGAACTGGAGAAATCAACCTGCCTGACTTCAGGCTCTTCTACAAAGCCATAGTCATCAAGACAGTATGATACTGTCACAAAGACAGAAATATAGATCAATGGAACAAAATAGAAAGCCCAGAGATAAATCCACACACATATGGATGCCTTATCTTTGACAAAGGAGGCAAGAATATACAATGGATTAAAGACAATCTCTTTAACAAGTGGTGCTGGGAAAACTGGTCAACCACTTGTAAAAGAATGAAACTAGAACACTTTCTAACACCATACACAAAAATAAACTCAAAATGGATTAAAGAGCTAAATGTAAGACCAGAAACCATAAAACTCCTAGAGGAAAACATAGGCAAAACACTTTCTGACATACATCACAGCAGGATCCTCTATGACCCACCTCCCAGAATATTGGAAATAAAACCAAAAATAAATAAATGGGACCTAGTTAAACTTAAAAAGCTTCTGCACAACAAAGGAAACTATAAGCAAGGTGAAAAAGCCTTCAGAATGGGAGAAAATAATAACAAATGAGGCAACAGACAAACAACTAATCTCAAAAATATACAAGCAACTCTTACAGCTCAATTCCAGAAAAATAAATGACCCAATCAAAAAATGGGCCAAAGAACTAAATAGACATTTCTCCAAAGAAGACATACAGATGGCTAACAAACACATGAAAAGATGCTCAACATCACTCATTATCAGAGAAATGCAAATCAAAACCACTATGAGGTACCATTTCATGCCAGTCAGAATGGCTGCGATCCAAAAGTCCACAAGCAATAAATGCTGGAAAGGGTGTGGAGAAAAGGGAACCTTCTTACACTGTTGGTGGGAATGCAAACTAGTACAGCCACTTTGGAGAATAGTATGGGGATTCCTCAAAAAACTGGGAATAGAACTGCCTTATGATCCAGCAATCCCACTGCTGGGCATACACACTGATAAAACCAGAATTGAAAGAGACACGTGTACCCCAATGTTCATAGCAGCACTGTTTGCAATAGCCAAGACTTGGAAACAACCTAGATGTCCATCCACAGATGAATGGATAAGCAAGCTGTGGTACATATACACAATGGAGTATTATTCAGCCATTAAAAAGAATACATTTGAATCAGTTCTAAGGAGGTGGATGGGACTGGAGCCTATTATACAGAGTGAAGTAAGCCAGAAAGAAAAACAGAAATACAGTATAATGACGCATATATATGTAATTTAGAAAGATTGTAACAATGACCCTGTTTACGAGACAGCAAAACAGACACTGATGTATAGAACAGACTTTGGGTCTCTGGGAATGGGAGAGGGTGGGATGTGTTGGGAGAATAGCATTGAAATATGTATAGTCTCATGTCTGAGACGAGTCGCCACTACAGGTATGATGCCTGATAGCAGATGCCTGGGCCTGGTGCACTGGAACGACCCTGGGGGATGGTATGGGGAGGGAAGAAGGAGGAGGGTTCAGGATGGGGAACACATGTATACTTGTGGAAGATCCATCTCGATGTATGGCAAAAGCAATACAATATTGTAAAGTTAAGCAAAATAAAATTTAATAAAAAAAATACTATAAATCAACTTAAGTAATAAAGTTAAAAATAGCTGTGAAAAGAAGAGAGTGAAAAGCAAAAGAGAAAAGGAAAATTATACCCATTTGAAAGCAGAATTCCAAAGAATAGCCAGGAATGATAAGAAGGCCTTCCTCAGCAATTAGTGCAAAGAAATAGAGGAAAACAATAGAATAGGAAATACTAGAGATTTCTTCAAGAAAATTAGAGATACCAAGGGAATATTGCATGCAAAGATGGGCTCAATAAAGGACAGAGATGGTACGGACCTAAGAGAAGCAGAAGATATTAAGAAGAGGTGGAAAAAATAAACAGAAGAACTATACAAAAAAGATTTTTACGACCGAGATAATCATGATGGTGTGATCACTCACCTAGAGCCAGACATCCTGGAATGTGAAGTCAAGTGGGCCTTAGGAAATATCATTACAAACAAAGCTAGTGAAGGTGATGGAATTTCAGTTGAGTATTTCAAATTCTAAAAGTCGGTGCTGTGAAAGTGCTGGACCCAATATATCTGCAAATTTGGAGAACTCAGAAGTGGCCACAGGACTGGAGAACGTCAGTTTTCATTCCAATCCCAAAGAAAGGCAGTGTCAAAGAATATTCAAACTACTGCACAATTGCACTCATCTCAGATCAGATCAGATCAGATCAGTCGCTCAGTCGTGTCCAACTCTTTGCGACCCCATGAACCGCAGCACGCCAGGCCTCCCTGTCCATCACCAGCTCCCGGAGGTCACTCAGACTCGCATCCATCGAGTCAGTGATGCCATCCAGCCATCTCATCCTCTGTCGTCCCCTTCTCCTCCTGCCCTCAATCCCTCCCAGCATCAGAGTCTTCTCCAATGAGTCAACTCTTCGCATGAGGTGGCCAAAATACTGGAGTTTCAGCTTTAGCATCATTCCTTCTAAAGAAATTCCAGGATTGATCTCCTTCAGAATGGACTGGTTGGATCTTCTCGCAGTCCAAGGGACTCTCAAGAGTCTTCTCCAACACCACAGTTCAAAAGCATCAATTCTTCGGCGCTCAGCCTTCTTCACAGTCCAGCTCTCACATCCATACATGACCACAGGAAAGACCATAGCCTTGACTAGGCGAACCTTTGTTGGCAAAGTGATGTCTCTGCTTTTGAATATGCTATCTAGGTTGGTCATAACTTTCCTTCCAAGGAGCAAGCGTCTTTTAATTTCATGGCTGCAGTCACCATCTGCAGTGATTTTGGAGCCCAGAAAAACAAAGTCTGACACTGTTTCCACTGTTTCCCCATCTATTTCCCATGCAGTGATGGGACCAGATGCCATGATCTTCGTTTTCTGAATGTTGAGCTTTAAGCCAACCTTTTCACTCTCCACTTTCACTTTCATCAAGAGGCTTTTTAGCCCCTCTTCACTTTCTGCCATAAGAGTCGTGTCATCTGCATATCTGAGATTATTGATATTTCTCCCAGCAATCTTGATTCCAACTTGTGTTTCTTCCAGTCCAGCATTTCTCATGATGTACTCTGCATATAAGTTAAATAAACATGGTGACAATATGCAGCCTTGACGTACTCCTTTTCCTATTTGGAACCAGTCTGTTGCACTCATCTCACACGCTAGTAAAATAATCCTCAAAATTCTCCAAGCCAGGCTTCAGCAATATGTGAACTGTGAACTTCCACATGTACAAGCTGGTTTTAGAAAAGACAGAGGAACCAGAGATCAAATTGCCAACATCCACTGGATCATTGAAAAAGCAAGACAGTTCCAGAAAAACATCTATTTGTGCTTTATTGATGATGCCAAAGCCTTTGACTGTGCAGATCACAATAAACAGTTGAAAATTCTGATAGAGATGGGAATTCCAAACCACCTGACCGCCTCTTGAGAAAAGTATATTCAGGTCAGAAAGCAATAGTTAGAACTGGACATGGAACAACAGATTGGTTCCAAATAGGAAAAGGAGTACGTCAAGGCTGTATATTGTCACCCTGCTTATTTAACATATTCAGAATATATATATATAATGATCAATGCTGGACTGGAAGAAGCACAAGCTGGAATTAAGATTGCCAGGAGAAATATCAATAACCTCAGATATGCAGATGACACCACCATTATGGAAGAATGTGAAGAGGAACTAAAAAGCCTCTTGATGAAAGTGAAAGAGGAGAATGAAAAAGTTGCCTTAAAACTCAACATTTAGAAAACTAAGATCATAGCATCCAGCCCTATCATTTCATGGCAAAGAGATAGGGAAACAATGGAAACAGTAAGGGGCTTTATTTTGGAAGGCTCCAAAATCATTGCAGATGGCGCCTGCATCATGAAATTAAAAAAAGCTTTCTCCTTGGAAGAGCTATGACCAACCTAGACAGTATATTAAAAAGCAGAGACATTACTTTTTTAAACAAAAATCTGTCTACTCAAAAGTTTGACTTTTCCAATAGTCATGTATGGATGTGTGAAAGTTGAACACTGAAGAACTCATACTTTTGAACTGTGGTGTTGGAGAAGACTCTTGAGAGTCCCTTGGACTGCAAGGAGATCCAACCAGTCCATCCTAAAGGAAATCAGTTCTGAATATTCATTGGAAGGACTGATGCTGAAGCTGAAACTTCAATCACCTGATGGGAAGAATGACTCATTTGAAAAGTTCCTGATGCTGGAAAAGATTGAAGGCTGGAGGAGAAGTTGATGACAGAAGATGAGATAGTTGGATGGCATTATCGATGCGATGGATGGGAGTTTGAGTAGGCTCTGGAAGATGGTGATGGACATAGATGCCTGGTTTGCTGCAGTCTGTGGTATCAGAAAGATTTGGACACAACTGAATGACTGAGCTTAACTGGATTGTAAGATACAATGCACGTAATTAGAAAATTGAAAGGAGAAAATGAAGTCAAATAGTCTAATATTGACAATGCAAGTATTTACCAATGGAAATATGTAAAAACAATAACTGTTGAATTTTGGAATAATTTTTAATATAGAACAGAGTTTGCTGGTTTTTTTGGATGTGGTGAATAGGGATGTGTATAGAAAAAGTAAATAATAACTGAGTATTACTGTTTTGAGCAATATGAAGAGAGAAAGATTTATTAAAATGATGAAGCATTTAAAATCTACAGAATGTAGAAATTTGTGGAAACAGGACTTAATTTTTAGATACATTTAGTTTGAGATGCCTAGTGGACAAATATATCTGAGGATTAAGTGTTAGATAGCATGACTCAAGATTTAGGGAACAGAAGCATTTTATTGAATGCAATTCCACTTGTCCATTTTTGCTTTTGTTACCTGTGCTTTTTGTGTCATATGCAAACAATCATTGTCCAAATCAATGTCAAGAAGCTTTTCTTTTCTCTTAGGTTTTCTTCTAGGAATTTTATCGATTCAGATCTTATGTTTAGGTTTTTAATACATTTTTAGTTAATTTTTCTGTATGGTGCGAATTAAGGATTTAACTGAGGCTAAGGGGAGGCAGAAATGGGAAGATTTTGACCCAAGTGTAGACAATTTAATTTACTCAAGTTGAATAAGTTTTGAAGATCTAACATACAAGGATATGATGATAATTAACAATATTTATCTTATACTTGACATTTGCTTAGAGAGTGCATCTCAGGTGTTTTCACACACACACACAAAGACATTTTTTTTTTTTTTTTTTTACATTGAGGTAAAAAATGGCTTGGATATTTAATGTTGATAGGTTGAATGAAATATATCCTCTTTTGGAGTGGTATAAGAGACAATGGTAAGAAATAAATAAGTAGAGGACTTTAAATAACAGAAGCGAGATAAAGAGAATGGAAGGAAGCTAAATGTGCTTGACAGAACTGGGGCCAAATAATATATATATTTTTTTAAATTGAAAGAAAGTATATCAAATGTATGGCAATGCAAATAATCCACTAGAGAGGAAAAGTCAATGATATTGGAGAGAACATATATAAACCTACGAGTAGTTTATCTTAGATGCTTATATGTTTAATTTTATAGACTTTATACATTTTTTTCAATGCACTAATAAAGATTATTATTTTTCCACTTAAATGAAAGAATTTTAAATATGTTCAGTTGTAGAATCTGTTTTATTATAGTAGATTTGCACTAATTATAACCTTAAACAGTCTTTTTTTTTTTTTTTTAATAGCAAGCCTTAATAAAAGTAGGCAATGAAGTGTGGATTTTTAAGGAAGTTATCAGATGAAGAATTATTAGATAAATAAGTACCCAGTGTGGTAGATCTTGTCAAGATATATCTCTTTGAATGATGTCCTTAATGTAAACTTTATACAGTCCTACATAAATATATTGGCAATCAAAGTTTATTCTTCAAGTTTTAAAATCATATTTAAATATTTTGCCTTAAAAGTGTGTTGACTAAGCTTCAAGGTACATTATTTCTGTAGTCAGAAAGATATTAAAAATTATGAATGCTAAATTTGTTTATTAAATTTGAAATTTATAAGCAGATAGAAGTAGCTACAATTTATACTGGACAATTTAGTAGTTATTTTGTAATACAAATTGTCTTTTCTCAGCTACAAAAAATAACTTTCATGTGCAAACTCTACCTGCAAGGTTTTGTTTTCTTTTGTCTTGTTTTATTTTTCTTTTTGTTTAAAAATAATGCATGAATAATCAAAAGATTTGGTTACAGTAAGCCATCTGTTGATGACATTTTTTGTAAGCTTTCCCAGTTCTCTTAGATATGTTTTTCATATACTTTGAATATATAGAAATATCTCATTTGCCCTTAGCCTGAAAGATTGCATTATGCTTACAAATACCCTCCCTTCTTCCATATAATTTCTCTTATGTTTAATTTTTTTTATTTCTGATATTAAGAAATGCCTTTTCAGAACTAGAAGCTGAAATACATCTAAAACTTCTGAAGATTCTTTGAAATATATTTTCCTATTTATTCATGTATACAAATATTCATTCATTTAAATGATATTTAAGAAAGTCTAGATAGCTATGTGCTGAGATTTTAGAGTCTTCTAGGTTTAGAAATTCTTCTCCTTTCTGATCAGAGCAATATTTTAATACCTCTCATTATCCAGCTTCTGGGTAATGAGATGGATTAAAATCCTGAGTGGCACTGGCAACAAATTTCACATCATCTGTATTTTCTATGAAATCTTCCTAATTCTTTCCCACCTTTGCCTTAATATGGGAATTATCTGTAGTCTGATTTATTTTGAACCACATAATTCGTCTTGCTTGCTTAATCTTACAATGAATAGACAGACTGTTTGGGTCATAGACCTACGTATAGCCAAGCCTCATTCTCCTGTATGGCAAATATGCAGTTATCATGTAGAAAGTTGTACAGTGATATTGATCTATTATCTTGAAATACATATTATTTTATTGATTGAAAAAAAATGACTTTTCTGTGCAAGAGATTTCAAATGGAAATTTCTTGACCCACTGCCATCAGATCAGATCAGATCAGATCAGTCGCTCAGTCATGTCTGACTCTTTGCGACCCCATGAATTGCAGCACGCCAGGCCTCCCTGTCCATCACCAACTCCCGGAGTTCACTCAGACTCACATCCATCGAGTCATTGATGCCATCCAGTCATCTCATCCTCTGTCATCCCTTTCTCCTCTTGCCCTCAATCCCTTCCAGCATCAGAGTCTTCTCCAATGAGTCAACCCTTCGAATGAGGTGGCCAAAGTACTGGAGTTTCAGCTTTAGCATCATTCCTTCCAAAGAAATCCCAGGGCTGATCTCCTTCAGAATGTACTGGTTGTATCTCCTTGCAGTCCAAGGGACTCTCAAGAGTCTTCTCCAACACCACAGTTCAAATGCATCAATTCTTTGGCGCTCAGCCTTCACAGTCCAGCTCTCACATCCATACATGAGCACAGGAAAAACTACAGCCTTGAATAGGCGAAACTTTGTTGGCAAAGTAATGTCTCTGCTTTTGAATATGTGATCTAGGTAGGTCATAACTTTCCTACTGCCATAAAAGCCAGCTACAAAGTAGGCATAGGGAATAATGATTAAGATATAGTGCTTGCAGCAATCTTCCTAACCAAATAGATTGACTTGACATAAATAGGTAACAAAATACTTTTATGAATGCTACAACGGACACATCATTATATTTAAAATTAAAGATGTATGTTTCACGAGGTTTATGAAAGTTGAGTTAGACTGAGAAACAGTAAGGTTCAGTAAAGAAAAGGGCTCAAAGCTTTAGTTTGTTAAAAATTTCAAGACATAGTCTGGGCAGTTCCTGATGAATGTAAGAGTAGTGATACATGAAGCTGAGAAGTTTGAGTGTGGCTATTTTTGTATGTTTCAATGAAGAATTGACCATTATCTTTTCTCTTTTTTTGTGAGATAAATATGGAAGTCCTTTTCCTCTTCTATATTGTACTTTATGTATTTGTATTAGTGATTTGAATGATTTCTTTATAAATTTTGCTTATTTTTTCATTTTATTATGTAATAATTATTTTGCTCTTTCTATGATAACATTGTTAGACAGAAATTCTACATTTTAATGTCGTCAAATTTATTTATTAATTCTGCTGTAAAAATGGTTTTATTCAGACTTTTTAAAGTAAAAAAAGAAAACTTGCATAACAGGTATTTTATAAAATGTGCAAATGAACAAGTATGTAGAATAAAATAAAATATTTTAGGATCACATAACTAGAGAGCATACCTGAATCTATGATTTGTTCACCATGTATGAAGTACGTATTTTCCATATTATTTTTGGTTTAAATCGACAAAGTAATAATTATTAAATATACTTAATTATACCACATAAATGAGGCTCAGAGCCTTTTGCAAGATCACATGGTATTAGGTACATTATAGTATTAGTTATACATTAGTATTAGAATCATGATTTAAGTGCAGTTTTGTTAAGTACCATATTAGATAGTATAATCATGATAATTGTCATTTAATCTCAATTTTGCTGAGCTCCAGACACTTAAAAAAGTATGTTGCTACTGTAGCTACTTGTGTGAAATGCCACTTTATTCAAACATTTTATTGGGGCCTTAAAATCACATCATAAACATAGACATTTTATTATCTGTCTTCTCAGAACAATAACATCCATATATGTTTTATTCACATTTTAACCTGACAGGTACTCAACAAGTATTTAAGGAATACAAGAATCAATAACTCTAATTAAAGGATTAGGACTGCGTCACCATAATAGGCGGAGAAGGCAATGGCACCCCACTCCAGTAATCTTGCCTGGAAAATCCCATGGATGGAGGAGCCTGGAAGGCTGCAATCCACGGGGTCGCTGAGGGTCGGACACTACTGAGCGACTTCACTTTCACTTTTCACTTTCATGCATTGGAGAAGGAAATGGCAACCCACTCCAGTGTTCTTGCCTGAAGAATCCCAGGGACGGGGGAGCCTGGTGGGCTGCTGTCTATGGGGTCTCACAGAGTCGAACACAACTGAAGTGATTTAGCAGCTTAGCACCATAATAGGAGACATGATAACAATTCACATTTCCTTCAACGACATGCTAAATTACATTGAGTGAATTTGCTATGGCATATTATTCATCTGTAGAACTACAATATACTGTGATCACTTAAAAATATCTTGAGATAACTGCTAAAAATATAGGGTGTTCTCATAGGGTTTGCTGTTTCTGTTTTATTTTCATGTTTAAAAATGCATTTGGAATATGCATAGCCTTTGACAGCACAACATTAAAAGAGTGTTCAGGAGAATAAACTATTAATTTAAAAGTTTATTTTTGGTGAAACTATACAATTCATACTATTTCAAACTGAATATTATAAAATAAAATGAGCTACTTAGTATTGTCTATGCCTCTTGAGAAATCTGTATGCAGGTCAGGAAGAAACAGTTAGAACTGGACATGGAACAACAGACTGTTTCCAAATAGGAAAAGGAGTACGTCAAGGCTGTATATTGTCACCATGTTTATTTAACTTATATGCAGAGTACATCATGAGAAATGCTGGACTAGAAGAAACACAAGCTGGAATCAAGATTGCCGGGAGATATATTAATAACCTCAGATATGCAGATGATACCACCCTTATGGGAGAAAGTGAAGAGAAACTAAAAAGCCTCTCGATGAAAGTGAAAGTGGAGAGTGAAAAGGTTGGCTTAAAGCTCAACATTCAGAAAACGAAGATCATGGCATCTGGTCCCATCACTACATGGGAAATAGATGGAGAAACAGTGGAAACAGTGTCAGACTTTCTTTTTCTGGGCTCCAAAATCACTGCAGATGGTGACTGCAGCCATGAAATTAAAAGACGCTTACTCCTTGGAAGGAAAGTTATGACCAACCTAGATAGTATATTCAAAAGCAGAGACATCACTTTGCCAACAAAGGTTCGCCTAGTCAAGGCTATGGTCTTTCCTGTGGTCATGTATGGATGTGAGAGCTGGACTGTGAAGAAGGCTGAGCGCCGAAGAATTGATGCTTTTGAACTGTGGTGTTGGAGAAGACTCTTGAGAGTCCCTTGGACTGCAAGAAGATCCAACCGGTCCATTCTGAAGGAGATCAATCCTGGGATTTCTTTGGAAGGAATGATGCTAAAGCTGAAATTCCAGTATTTTGGCCACCTCATGCGAAGAGTTGACTCATTGGAGAAGACTCTGATGCTGGGAGGGATTGAGGGCAGGAGAAGAAGGGGACGACAGATGATGAGATGGCTGGATGGCATCACTGACTCAATGAATGCGAGTCTGAGTGACCTCCGAGAGCTGGTGATGGATAGGGAGGCCTGGCGTTCTGCAGTTCATGGGGTCACAAAGAGTCGGACACGACTGAGTGACCGATCTGATCTGATCTGAAGAAGGTTTTAAAATTAATGTTAATTTTACAAGTATCTGAAACAAACAAATTTAATTTTAATATTAAATTTATGTCTACTTACGACATCCACAGGGGCTTCCTGAGAGCTCATATGGTAAAAACTTCACCTGCAATAGAGGAGACTCCAATTCAATTCCAGGGTTGGGAATATCTGCTGAAGAAGTGATAGGCTAACCACTTCAGCATTTTGGGTCTTCTCTTGTGGCTCAGCACGTAAAAAAAATCTGCCTGCAATGTGGGAGACCTGGGTTCGATCCCTGGCTGGGGAAGTTTCCCTGGAGAAGGGAAATCTACCCATTCTAGTATCGTGGCCTGGAGAATTCCATGGACTGTACAGTCCATGGGGTTGCAAAGAGTCAGACATGGCTGAGCAACTTTCACATTTACTTCACTTTCATGACATCAGCAAACTCATGATTGATTGACTTAGAAAAACTCAAAATAAAACGTTTGTTTCTTTTTTTTTTTTTTTTTTTTAAGTGTATTTATTTATTGGCCGTGTTGTCTCTTCCTTGCAGTGTGGGCCTTTACTCTACTTGCATTGTCAGGCCTCTCATTGCAGTGGCTTTTCTTCTTGTAGGGCATGGACTCCAGGACACATGGGGTCAGTATTTGTGGTTCCTGGGCTCAAGAGCACAGGCTCAATATGGGCTTAGTTGCTCTGCAGCATGTGAAATCTTCCAAAATCACGGATTGAACCTTTGCATATCCTGCATGGCAAGCAGATTCTTTATCACTGAGCCACCAGGGTAGTCCAAAATAAAACTCTTATATAGAAAGGAATAAACATACTTAATAAAATAATAATAATATAAACTTTATCTTAGTGATAGCTTTATTTCATAAATATAAGCATTTAAAATATTAAATAAATATCATGCTTCATTTTTATATGTTCATGCTTCATTTTGCAATGTACATGTTCACAAGGATGGTCTAAGAACACTTGGTCTTTGATGTAGGCAAAAACAAGTAGTTATAAAGGGGTTTCCCCAACTCAGCAGTAAATAATCTGCCTGCGATGCAGAAGACATGGATATGCAGGTTTGATCTGTGGGTCAGGAAAATCCTCTGGAGGAGGTGATGTCTATGACCTAAAACCATTAAACTTTTAAAAGAAAACATAGTAAACTCCTTGGCTTAGGCCTTGACTGATTTTTAAATTTGCCACCAAAAGAAAAAAAAACATCTATTTCTGCTTTATTGACCATGCCAAAGTCTTTGACTGTGTGGATCACAATAAACTGTGGAAAATTCTGAAAGAGATGGGAATATGCAGGTCAGAAAGCAACAGTTAGAACTGGACATGGAACAACAGACTGATTCCAAATAGGAAAAGGAGTACGTCAAGGCTGTATATTGTCACCCTGCTTAGTTAACTTATATGCAGAGTACATCATGAGGAACGCTGGACTGGAAGAAGCACAAGCTGGAATCAAGATTGCTGGGAGAAATATCAATAACCTCAGATATGCAGATGACACCACCCTTATGGCAGAAAGTGAAGAGGAGCCAAAAAGCCTCTTGATGAAAGTGAAAGTGGAGAGTGAAAAGGTTGGCTTCAAGCTCAACATTCAGAAAACAAAGATCATAGCATCTGGTCCCATCACTTCATGGCAAATAGATGGGGAAACAGTCGAAACAGTGTCAGATTTTAGTTTTCTGGGCTCCAAAATCACTGCAGATGGTGACTGCAGCCATGAAATTAAAAGATGCTTACTCCTTTGAAGGAAAGTTATGACCAACCTAGATAGCATATTCAAAAGCAGAGACATTACTATGCCAACAAAGATCTGTCTAGTCAAGGCTATGGTTTTTCTAGTGGTCATGTATGGATGTGAGAGTTGGACTGTGAAGAAAGCTGAGCACTGAAGAACTGATGCTTTTTAACTGTAGTGTTGGAGAAGACTCTTGAGAGTCCCATGGACTGCAAGGAGACCCAATCAGTCCATTCTGAAGGAGACCAGTCCTGTGTGTTCTTTGGAAGGAATGATGCTAAAGCTGAAACTTCAGTACTTTGGCCACCTCATGTGAAGAGTTGACTCATTGGAGAAGACTCTGATGCTGGGAGGGATTGGGAGCAGGAGGAGAAAGGAATTACAGAGGATGAGGTGCCTGGATGTCATCATTGACATGATGGATGTGAGTCTGAGTGAACTGTTGGAGCTGGTGTTGGACAGGGAGGCCTGGTGTGCTGTGATTCATGGGGTTGCAAAGAGTCAGACACAACTGAGTGACTGAATTGACTCACTGATCAAAAGCAAGTAAAGCAAATATAAGCAAATCTACATCAAACTAAATCCCTTCTGCACAGAAAGGAAAATATCCACCTTTCCATATTAAATGGGATATAATAATTGCAAATTATATATATGATAATGGACTAACACCCAAAATATATTTTAGAAAGCTCATACAACTCAACAGCAAAAAATCCAATTAATTTTAAATTGAAAGAATATCTGAATACACATTTTTCCAAAGAAGACATGGAAATCGCTATCAGGTACATAAAAAGATGCTCTAAAGCAGGAAAATGAAAATCAAAACCATAGTGAAATATTACCTTTTACATGTTAGCTATTAGCAATAAAAGAGGAAATATCAATTTTTGGCAAGTGTGTAGAGACTAGGGAACACTGGTGCACTGCTGTTGGTGATGTAAATTAGTGCATTTACTATGAAAAATAGTATGGAAGTTTTTCAAAAAAATAAAAATAGGACTTCACTGCTGGTTCAGTGGCTAAGCTGCTAAACTCTCAATGCAGGGGGCCTGGATTCCACACTGTTCAGGAATGTAGATCCCAGATGCTGCATCTAAGAGTTCACATCCCATAATTAAAAATCCCACATGCTGCAACTGCCATAACTCATCTCACACATGCTACAACTCATGTCACACACTAGCAAAATAATGCTCAAAATTCTCCAAGCCAGGCTTTAGCAATAAGTGAACTGAGAACTTCCACGAGTTCAAGTTGGATTTAACAAGGCTGAAACCCAGGGATAAATTGTCAGCATCCACTGGATCATCGAAAAGCAAGAAAGTTCCAGAAAAAAATATCTACTTCTCCTTTATTGACTATGCCAAAGCCTCTGACTACGTGGATCACAACAAACTGTGGAAAAGTCTTCAAGGAATGGGAATACCAGACCACCTTACCTGCCTCCTGAGAAATCTATATACAAATCAAGAAGCGACAATTAGAAATGGACATGTTCCAGCAGACTGGTTTCAAATTGAGAAAGGAGTACATCAGGCTGTATATTGTCACCCTGTTTACTTAACTTTTAGGCAGACTACATCATGCTAAATGCCAGGCTGGATGAAGCACAAGCTGGAATCAAGATTGCCAGGAGAAATCAATTACCTCAGATACGCAGATGACACCACCTTTATAGCAGAAAGTGAATAAGAAATAAAGAGCCTTAAATGAAAGTGAAAGAGGACAGTGAAAAAATTGGCTTAAACTCAACATTGAAAAAAAGAATATCATGGCATCTGGGCCCATCACTTATTGGAAAATAGATGGGGAAACAATGGAAACAGTGAGAGGGTTTATTTTCTTGGCCTCTAAAATCACTGCAGATGGTGACTTTAGCCATGAAATTAAAATGTGCTTGCTCCTTGGAAGAAAAGCTATGACCAACCTAGATAGCATATTAAAAAGCAGAGACATTACTTTGCCAACAATGATCTGTCTAGTCAAAGCTATGGTTTTTCCAGTAGTCATGTATGGATGTGAGAGTTGGAATATAAAAAAAAAATCTGAACACCAAAGAATTGTTGTAGAAGACTCTTGAGAGTCCCTTGGACAAGAAGGAAATCCAACCAGTGACTCTTCAAGGAAATCAGTCCTGAATATTCATTGGAAAAACTGATACTGATGCTGAAGCTCCAATATTTTGGCCACCTGATGGGGAGAAGTGACTCAATGGAAAAGACTCTAATGCTGGGAAAAATTGAAGGTGGGAGGAGAAGGGGATGACATAGGATGAGATGATTGGATGGCATCTCTGACTTGACAGACATGAGTTTGAGCAAGCTCTGAGAGTTGGTGATGGACAGGGAAGCCTAGTGTGCTGCAGTTCTAAGGGTCACAAGAGTTGGACACAACTGAGCAACTGAACTGATGCTGCAGCTGAAAAATCCCAGTTTCTGCAATGAAGGTTTAATTCAGGTAGTAGGCTCTATGATCTTTGAGGTGCAGTCAAAATGAGGCCTACTCTTCAAAAAAAGTGGAGCTTGCTCTCTAAAGGTAAAGAGGAAAAGATGCAAGAGAAAATGTGTGTAAACAATCAACCGCAGGGAAAAATAGATGAAGAGAATTAATTGCTTTTATTAATGATGACTTCTTAGGTTATTTTTCCAATTCCACGTAAATCATGGCCACAATTTCTGCTCTTGACTTTTAAAAATGGGCATTCCTACTTGCTTAGATTAATTGTAGCATGGCTGTCCTATAACTAAACAATCCCTGGCAAAGACAATCACCTTGAGATAAACTTCCATAATAAAAGAAGGGTAAGGCATAATAATGATTTTCTTTTGACATATAAATATCAGTATGTAACTTAATTAAGTCAAATTAAAAAAATAGGGGAAAAAAAGGCACATGGTTAAAATAAGCACTTTGAAAATACAATTGAATAATTAGATTCTCATGCTAAAATATGCATGACATTACAGCAATTAGTATTGTGAAAATAAAATTATAAAATAAAAGAGAAATGTATGTGAAAATTCAGAAAGACACTGCATGTTTGTATGTATGTATCTATATATATAAATACTAAGCTGTAAATTCAGTAAACATAGTCATGTATTTGTAATAACATATTTTAAATCACAAAACAAATGCAAAAATCATCATAATTTGTGAAAATTAAGTAGTCTTTAATTCTAAATGTTAATGTATAATTTCCAGCTATTTTCATAAAAATTAGCAAAATATAAAAAACTGATTAATTATACATCAAATTAATTCAAATAATTAATTATATAAACTTTCTAGATATTTATGATATCTGTGAAATATTGTTTCCCCGGTGGTGCTAATGGTAAAGAACCTGCCTCTAATGCAGGAGATATAAGGGATGCAGGTTCTATCTCTGGATTGGGAAGACCCCCTGGAAAAGGAAACGGCAACCCTCTCCAGTATTCTTGCCTGGAGAGTCCCATAGACAGAGGAGCCTGGAAGGCTACAGTCCATGGGTTTGCAAAGAGCTGGATATGACTAAAGCAACTTAGTACGCATGCATGTAACGTATTGGCTCTCCATAGAAAAATAGATCTTTAGGTGTTGGAATATAAGTGACATCCTATTTTGAATTCATTATAATTCATGGGCAAATTGTCATCTGTTTCCCTATCAGCAGTGTATGCAAGTTCCAACTGATTCAGATTTTATTGTTGACTGTTCAAAAACTGTTAACTGCTGGAATTTTAGCCATTCCAACCATTATATATAGAGTGGTGTAGCATCATCTTTTAAATTTTTATTCCCTTAATGGCTAATGTTGAGCACTTTAAATGTCCTTACTAACCATATGTATCCACACATTCCTTCAGATAGTGTCCATTCACCCTTCTTCTTGTTGTTGGTTTACTTTCAAGGAAACCCTTTGCCTTTGAAGTAAATATAGGAGTGCTTTATATGTTCTTAAAACAGATCTTCTGTCTGATATATATTTGATGAAAATATTATCTCAGTGTGCAAATTGTCTATTTTTTAACAGAGAAAAGCCTTCAATTTTTAATGAATACAACATGTCATTTGTGGAGATTTTTATTATTTTCTTTACATATTCTAACTTAAAAAAAAAATTCCTATCCCTAGATTGCAAAACTATTCTTCTAGATTTTCCTTTAAAAACTTACAAATTTAACTTTTATTAATACATTTTTGTATTTGAGATCTTAAAAAAATTTATGTGAAAATTATGAGATCAAGTTTGAGTTTCCTTGCTGCCACATATTTTTTAGTTAATGTATAGCACTTAGTTAAATAGTTTTTCCTTTCCATATTGAATTACTTGAAAAAGTTTTTTTTTAATATGTTGATCAATTAATCATACTAGTGCAGGATGATTCCTTGACTCTCTGTTATGTTATATTGATCTGTTTTTCCACATTTTCCCAAATACCACAGGGTATTGATATCTAGTCTTATAATAAGTATTGAAATCAGACACTGTAAATCTTTGAACTTCATACTATTTTTCAGATTATTTTGGCTATTCCAGTCCTATGAATTATCATACCTCCTGGAGAGATCTGTGAGGTATTTTAGCTCTAAATAAGATGATAACTATTATATAGATTAGTGTGTCATTTTTATATTATATACTACAGTTATTTTAATTAAAGCAGAAATGATTTATTTATTTGTTTCTGTCAAAGGAAAGTATTAGGTTTAAAATATACCTCTAGTAGTTTCTTTCTTGGATATCTCCAAAGCATTACCTGTCAACAGACTTTTACCCAAATCTGGCATTTCTGTTCACCCCATATTTTAAAATGCCTGAAATAATTCTACACAGTCACTTAATCTATAGTTTGAATTAGATGATTTAGGAATGAGATTTACTCTGATCTCCTCTTCAATTTCCATTTCCAGTAAGAACTAATATTTTTCTTTTCCTCAGAACATCTTAAAAGCATTACTTAAATACATTTCTTTAAGCTCATGTGCTGTACTTTACAGAGGGTGTTCTTGTGTTGATTAGTAACATTTCATTTTTCCAAAACATTTTCTAAAATTTATTTTTGTCTGTGCTAGGTCTTTGTTGCTTTATGCAGTCTGTCTCTATTTGCATTGAGTGTTTTCTAGTCGTGATGCTCAGGCTTCTCATTGTGATGGCTTCTTATGTTACGGGGCAGGGGCTATGGGACATGTAGGCTTCAGTAGTTGTGTCGCGTGGGCTCACCAATTGTGGCTCACTGGCTTAGTTGCCTTGCAGCATGTGGAATCTACTTAGATCAGGAATTGACGCATTTCCCCTGCACTAGTAGGTAGATTCTTAATCACGGGACCATCAGGAAGTCCCCAATTCTTGTTTTTTGCTTTTGCTTTTTTGGGGTTGCTCCATGCAGCATGTGGAATCTTAGTTACCTGACCAGGGATTGAGCCCCATGCCCTCTGGTTTGTAAGTATTGGAAACATGGAGTCTTAACCACTGGACTGCCGGGGGATTCTCCAAAGTATTTTTATAGTAAATTTTACATTTTTTAATGAATAGTACTCAAAATCAACAATCTTTTCTTGAATTACCATAGAAATGTTTTCCTGTTATTGGCTTATAGATATTGTTTTCTCTCATTGGCTTATTAAGATCGTGTATCCATACAAGCTTAAATTATCTTTTGTCATAGCTACATCATTTCCCACCCTTTATAAGAAGTGTGAGAAAGGAAGTGGGCTCACTGTAGAGAAAATCATAGAAAAAAATGGAGATTTAGCTTCCTTTTATATAAACTTTGAGTATAAATCATAACTATCTTCCTTGGTTTTAGTTCAAAGGAAATACTATTTGAGGACCTGCACTGTAATATTTAATTATGATACAAATTATAATTATTATGATCATTATTTAGAATATCTTGCATACTGCTAATGAATTTCCCATGTTCTATTATGGGAAACCTGTTATTATTGATACAATCTGATACTGAATACTAATGAAGGTTGATATTTATTGTCAGTGGAAGCCATCAAGCAGAAAGAAACTTTATGCTGACCAACTTTGAAGCAGTCAAGTATTCTTAGCCCTTGAAAAGAACTGCTAGAAATTTAGTCACAATAAAAGTCAGTGATGAACCATGAGGCTTTTGAAATTTGAAAGACACAAGTACTTTCTGAGTCCTAAGTTATGCTGAGAAAAAAATGGCTGATGTCATTTTTCTCATGGGACTGTTGTGAAAACTGTTTTCTCTAATTCTAGTGCCTGACTTGAATTTGTCGTTCAGAAATATTTTTCCCTGTCTTTTCCCTTGTGTCAGTATGATTGTGACATCCATTCTTCAGTTATCCTCAGGAGTCTATTGTTTTCTCTGCTATATAATAATTTAACAGTAAATTGATTAGTTAGGATTTTTTGTTTAAAAAGAATAAAGAGTCTGCTCAAATGGATTAAAGAAAATAAAATATGTATATAAAGGAGATATATAGATATAGTACCTTAAATGGCTTCATACCATGACAGAGCCAAACATTTATTTTATTCCTAAACATTGTTTGTTCCAGTCTGTACTTGTCCATATATTAAAACCTATAATTCCAAGCCTATGTCACATGTAGAGTTAACAAAAGTGATAGAAAGATACCTGGGGTATCATTACTCAGTGTCACAGAACAATCCTCACGTTTGTGTATGGTCAAGAGATTGCAGTAATTTCTCTAAAAATACTGGGTCATATATCTGATCCTGTATTCCGTGTGTGAATTCAACCCTATTCTATTCACACAAACTGAGGAGGAAAGTGTAGTGGTTTCCACAGAGCAGATATTAGCAGAGAATGAGCAATGAATGCTTAACAACAGATAAAATAGATGTCTTTACTGAATTTATAGTTATCTTCATTAGTAAGATTGAGGCTCAGTAACATAATTTCAGGATTTTCTGAGAATATAAAACTTTATGGTTCAACCTGATTTATCTAAACATATTTTAACTATAGTCCAGATATCTGCAGATTGAAAGTGAAAGTGAAAGTCACTCAGGCATGTCCAATGGACTGTCCATGGAATTCTCTGTGCCAGAATACTGGAGTGGGTAGCCTTTCCTTTTTCCAGGGGATCTTATCAACCCAGGGGTCAAACCCTGGTCTCCCGCAGGCATATTCTTTACCAGCTGAGACACAAGAGAAGACCAAAAATACTGGAGTGGGTAGCCTGTCCCTTCTCAAGCAGATCTTTCCAACCCAGGAATAAAACTGGGGTCTCCAGCATTGAAGGCAGATTCTTTACCAACTGAACTCCAAATAGGGAAGCCCTATCTGGAGATTGAATACTTCGAAATCTAAATATCGGAACATTTTCCCTTCCTTCTGGTTTAATCCTTTTGTGGTCAATTCTGCCGCCTTCCAGACTAGAGTCTCTATCGCTTCCCTACATTTCAACTAACACTTAGGTATATCCCTAAAGGAATTCGCCTTGTATTGTATACCTATGTTCACAATTATCAACTTTTTCCTGGAAAGCACTTTTCATTATATTTATTACTGATACCTGATGTTAGCTTATATTAGCTAGAGTGATAGTAAAATTATTTATTTATTTATTTATTTTGGTCTTCCCTGGGGCCACACTAGAGGCTCCAGTAAAATTATTTATAATAAAGCTGTTAAACATCAAATTTATATTTAATTTATATATAAATACACTCCAGTTCAGTTCAGTCACTCAACCGTGTCAGACTCTTTGCAACCCTATGAATCACAGCACACCAGGCCTCCTGTCCATCACCAATCCCAGAGGTCACTCAAACTTATGACAATCGAGTCAGTGATGCCTTCCAGCCATCTCATCCTCTTTTGTCCCCTTCTCCTCATGCCCCCAATCCCTCCCAGAATCAGAGTTTTCTCCAATGAGTCAACTCTTCGCAGGAGGTGGACAAGTATTGGAGTTTCACCTGTAGCATCAGTCCTTCCAAAGAAGACCCAAGACTGATCTCCTTTAGAATGGACTGGTTGGATATCCTTGCAGTCCAAGGGTTTCTCAAGGGTCTTCTCCAATACCACAGTTCAAAAGCATCAATTCTTCGGCACTCAGCTTTCTTCACAGTCCAACTCTCACATCCATACATGACCACAGGAAAGACCATAGCCTTGACTAGATGGACCTTTGTTGGCAAAGTAATGTCTCTGCTTTTGAATATGCTATCTAGGTTGGTCATAACTTTTCCTCCAAGGTGTAAGTGTCTTTTAATTTCATGGCCGCAATCACCATTGCAGTGATTTTGGAGCCTAAAAAATTAAAGTCTGCCTCTGTTTCCAATGTTTCCCCATCTATTTTCCATGAAGTGATGGGCCATGATCTTAGTTTTCTGAATGTTGAGCTTTAAGCCAACTTTTTCACTCTCTTCTTTCACTTTCATCAAGAGGCTTTTTAGTTCCTCTTCACTTTCTGCCAAAAGGATGGCGTCATCTGCATATCTGAGGTTATTGATACTTCTCCCAGCAATCTTTATCCCAGCTGGTGCTTCGTCCAGGCCAGGGTTTCTCATGTTGTACTCTGCATATAAGTTAAATAAGCAGGGTGACAATATTCAGCCTTGATGTACTTCTTTTCCTATTTGGAACCAGTCTGTTGTTCCATGTCCAGTTCTAACTGTTGCTTCCTGACCTGCATATAGGTTACTCAAGAGGCAGGTCAGGTGGTCTGGTATTCCCATTTCTTTCAGAATTTTCCACAGTTTATTGTGATCCACGCAGTCAAAGGCTTTGGCATAGTCAATAAAGCAGAAATAGATGTTTTTTTTGGAGCTCTCTTGCTTTTTCAATGATGCAGTAGATGTTAGCAATTTGATTTCTGGCTTCTCTGCATTTTTTAAAACCTGTTTGAACATATGGAGGGTCACAGTTCACATATGGCTGAAGCCTGGCTGGGAGAATTTTGAGCATTACTTTACTAGCATGTGAGATGAGTGCAATTGTGAGGTAGTTTGAACATTCTTTGGCATTGCCTTTCTTTGGGATTGGAATGAAAGCTGACCTTTTCATGTGGCCACTGCTGAGTTTTCCAAATTTGCTGACATATTGAGTATAGCACCTTCACAGCATTGTCTTTTAGGATTTTGAAATAGCTCAACTGGAATTCCATCACCTCGTACTAGCTTTTTTCATAGTGATGTTTCCTAAGGCCCACTTGACTTCACATTTCAGGATGTCTGGCTCTAGGTGAATGATCACACCATCATGATTATCTGGATCCTGAAGATCTTTTTTGTACAGTTCTTTGTATTCTTGCCACCTCTTCTTAATATCTTCTGCTTCTGTTAGTTCCATAACATTTCTGTCCTTTGTTGAATCCATCTTTCATGCAGTGTTCCCTTGATATCTCTAATTTTCTTGAAGAGATCTCGAGTCTTTCCTAACCTGTTGAATTCCTCTATTTCTTTGTATTGATCCCTGAGGAAGGCTTTCTTATCTCTCCTTCTTATTCTCTGGAACTCCACATTCAAATGGGAATATCTTTCCTTTTCTCCTTTGCTTTTTGCTTCTCTTTTTTTCACAGCTATTTGTAAGGCCTCTTCAGATGGCCATTTTGCTTTTTGCCTTTATTTTCCATTGAGACGTTCTTGATCCCTGTCTCCTGTATAATATCACAAATCTCTGTCCATAGTTCATCAGGCACTCTGTCTATTAGATCTAGTGCCTTAAATCTATTTCTCACTTCCACTGTATAATCATAAGGGATTTGATTTAGGTCATACCTCAATGGTCTAGTGGTTTACCCATTTTCTTCAAATTAAGTCTGAATTTGGCAATAAGGTGTACATGATCTGAGCTATAATTAGCTCCCAGTCTTATTTTTGTTGACTATATAGAACTTCTCCATCTTTGGCTGCAAAGAATATAGATTTTATACTTCAAAGTAACATCACTGTTCTGTGATACAGGAAAAACACACACACACACACACACACACACACACACACACACCCAACCAAACTGCTACTACTACCCTCTATCCTATTGTTTCTCTCATAACTCCCTTTGCTCTTGAAGCTGGTAACTGGGCAGTGTAATGAGAGGTCCGTTCAGTTCAGTTCAGTTGTTCAATCATGTCAGACTGTTTGCAACTCCACTAACTGCAGTATACTAGGCTTCCCTGTCCATCACCAACTCCTGGAACTTGCTCAAGCTCATATCCATTGAGTCAGTGATGCCATCCAACCATCTCATTCTCTGTCATCCCCTTCTCCTTCTTCCTTCAGTCATTCTAGGATCAGGGTCTGTTCCAATGAGTTGGTTCTTCGCATCAGGTGGCCAAAGTATTGGAGCTTCAGTTTCAGTCCTTTCAATCAAATTTCGGGATTGATTTCCTTTAGGATTGACTTGTTGGAACTCCTTCCAGTCCAAGTGGATCTGAGGAGTCTACTTCTACATCACAGTTAAAAATCATCAATTCTTTGATGTTCAGTTTTCTTTATGGTCTAACTCTCCCTTCCATACATAACTAATGGAAAAACCATAGTTTTGACTATACAGACTTTGTTAACAAAGTGTTGTCTCTGCTTTTTAATATGCTCTCTAAGTTCTTAATATGCTTCCAAGGTGAACTCATCTTTTAATTTCATGTCTGAAGTCAACATCTACAATGATTTTGGAGCCAAAGAAAATAAATTCTATAGCTGTTTCCAATGTTTCCCCATCTATTTTCCATTAAGTGATGGGACAGGATGCCATCCATGGTCTTCATTTTTTGAACGTTAAGTTTTAAGACAGCTCTTTCACTCTCCTCTTTCACCTTAATCAATAGGCTCTTTAGTTCCTCTTCACCTGAGGTCAGCTTGCTTCAAATATTCAAGTTCATCAACACTAACTTGGCACTATTGCCTTCATTTCTACACCCCAACACTAATACAATACATTTCATTAGAGCAACCTAAGCAATATTTACTCATTAATATCAAGGGTACCTGAAAATTTAAATCATTAATTTTCAAGTTTATCAGATATGCAACAGGAGTGTGGAGCATAGAAGGCAGTGATAAAGGATACAGAATACCAGTAAAAGAATCTAGCACAGAAACAGTGGAACATTAGTGCAAGAAAACAGCCAAAAATGTAGCTTAAGATACATGGCATTATTCTGATTTTATTGAATAGAAAACATAGCTAATGGAATAATATAACTTACTGCATTTGGAAATAATAAAAAATATGTCCTTGAGTCTATGGAAGATTAGTATTGCATTGGTGTCCAGGGTTATCAGATGTATTTTAACAAGGGTGTCAGTCATCCCAGTGTTAATATTTTGTTTATATCTATATTTACTTAATTCTGTAAATAAGATAATAAGATATATTAAAACCTCACAAATAAATGTAGTTCCAGGAATTGCCTGGCAGTACAGAGGTTTGAACTGTGCACTTTTACTATTGGGGTCCAGGTTCAGTCTCTGGTTGGGGAACTAAGATCCCACTAGCTGCCAGCTGAGGCAAAAAGAGCAGAGGAGGAAAGTAGTTTCATTGTAATGTTGGCTGTTATATTCACTTAGTTTAATGGAGATAATGAAAGAGAAACAAAATTGTGTTGGAACTTATCTCAGTAATTAGTGTCATGAGCAACATATTTGCTAAATTACATAACTGTTTTCAATACTAGAATAAAACTTCCTCAATTTTGTGGTATTTACAACTTTTTTTGGTGGGCCATGGAACTTTTTAAAAAAATGTTATATTGCAGCACAGTTTATTAACAATGTTGTATTAGTTTCAGATGTACAACAAAATGATTCAGTTTTACATATGCATGTATCTATCCCCCATGGCTCAGTAGTAAAGAATCTACCTACAATGCAGGAGATGTGGGTTTAATCCCTCGGTTGGAAAGATCCCCTGGTAGAGGAAATGGCACTTCACTCCAGTATTCTTGCCTGGAAAATCCCATGGGCCGCGGAACCTGGAGGGCTACAATCCATAGGGTTGGAAAGTCAGACATGGCTGGGCACACATTCAAAACACATTCTTTTTCAAATTATTTTCCCATTTCTGTTATTATAAAATATTGAGCAATGTTACATGTGGTGTACAGTAGGTTGTTTTTGGTTATATATTTCAGCAGTGTATACATGTCTACCACAAACTCCCAAAATATTCAGTTTCCTTCACCTTTCTCTCATGGTAGCCATTAGTTCATTCTCTAAGCCTGTGGTCTGTTTCTGGTTTGTAAATAAATTCATTTTTTATAATTTATATTTAGATTCCACATATAAGTGATATTATATAATATTTGTTTTTCTCTCTGTGACTAACTTCACTCAGTATGATAATCTACAGTTTCATCCATGTTGCTACAAATGGCATTGTTTCATTCTTTTTAATGGCCGAGTAATATTTGATTGTATATATGCACCACATCGTTTTTATCCATTTATCTACAGTTTAACTTTCAGGTTGCTATCCTAAATAACTGCAAATAACTTACCTCCAACACTGTTAATTGCTGTAAATTCTTGCTCAAAATCTTAGTGACCCAAGTAGACTAACCAATTAGTGATAAATGTTTAGCCTAATATTCAAATCATTTCACACATGATTTAATCAAATTTACTTTCTATTCCAATGTTTAGATTAATAGATTTCACAGAAGTAAACAGAGAGATAAATGGCTTTTAATTGTTTAGTTAGTCATATTTTATGTTACACATACCACAGTTTACTTGAGGATTTGAACTAATTGATTTTTTTTTCTGATACATAAAATGTTGTTTCAGTTAAGTGAAGTTTTAATCCATCAACATTTAGCTTACTAAATCCAACAGTTTACGTTCTGAAATTATAAAGTGATACTGAATATTACTTGTTTCAATAATCAAAATACTATTTATGGTATATCTATGTTATGAATTAAAATATCTAGTTCAAATAACTTTATAAAAATATTTATGTACTGTACTATTATCCTATTCAATGAATCCAGTTGTCTGCCTTTTAATTTGTCATATTTTTATTAACAATTTACCAGCTGTGTTTAGTGGCAATATTTTTTATTAATTGTCCTTTAGAGAACTCATTTGATTCTGAAAGAACAGATGTTGCTCCATTAATGAAAACTACTCTGTCTCTTCAGAGAGAATGAACAATGTTTATAAGCCTCAAGAAATGGATTAGGTGAATACGTCTATGTAACTAAATCATTGTTTAATATACATATTTGGAACAATAACTCCAGGAAACAGAAACTTTGATAGCTTATGATTTCATCACAGTTAAAAAAAAAAGACACTTTAAAGTGTATATTGTGTATTTACATTTGTTTTCATTATATATTTTTATTATTATCAAGAAGTTTTAGGAACTTACACTCAAATTATTAAATCCTAGATATTTTTCAATACTAAGAAATAAGTAAATATATATTTATCTGTTTTATTAATGTATTCATGCAATTAGCAAGTATTTACTGAATTTCTTATTTAGCAATTTTTTATTTCATCGAGGAAACAGAACAATTTAATATAGTCTTTCACAGATCTATAGTTTTCCTGAAATTACTGTCATCTAATTTGGCTTTCTTCAATTTAAGTCTGAATTTGGCAATAAGGAATTCAGGACCTGAGCCACAGCCAGGTCCCGGTCTTGTTTTTGCTGACTGTGTAGACCTTCTTCATCTTTGGCTGCACAGAATATAATCAATCTGATTTCAGTATTGACCATCTGGTGATGTCCATATGTAGAGTCTTCTCTTATGTTGTTGGAAGAGGGTGTTTGCTATGACCAGTGTGTTCTCTTTGCAAAACTCTATTAGCCTTTGCCCTGCTTCATTCCGTATTCCAAGGCCAAATTTGCTTGTTACCCCAAGTGTGTATTCCTTCCTACTTTTGCATTCCAGTCCCCTAGAATGAAAAGGACATCTTTTTTGGGTGTTAGTTCTAAAAGGTCTTGTAGGTCTTCATAGAACCATTCAACTTCAGCTTCTTCAGCATTACTGGTTGGGGCATAGACTTAGATTACTGTGATATTGAATGGTTTGCCTTGGAAATGAACAGAGCTCATTCTACTGTTTTTGAGATTGCATCCAAGTACTGCATTTGAGACTGGTTTGTTGATCATCATGGCTACTCCATTTCTTCTAAAGGATTCCTGCCCACAGTAGTAGATATAATGGTCATCTGAGTTAAATTCCAGATGTTCAGGCTGGTTTTAGAAAAGGCAGAGGAACAAGAGATCAAATTGCCAACATCTGCTGGATCATGGAAAAAGCAAGAGAGTTCCAGAAAAACATCTATTTATGCTTTATTTACTATGCCAAAGCCTTTGCCTGTGTGGATCACAATAAACTGTGCAAAATTCTGAAAAAGATGGGAATACCAGACCACCTGACCTGCCTCCTGAGAAACTTATATGCAGGTCAGGAAGCAACAGTTAGAACTGGACATGGAAAAACAGACTGGTTCCAAATAGGAAAAGGAGTACGTCAAGGCTGAATATTGTCACCCTGCTAATTTAACTTATATGTAGAGTACATCATGAGAAATGCTGGGCTGGAGGAAGCACAAGCTGGAATCAAGATTGCCGGGAGAAATATCAGTAACCTCAGATATGCAGATGACACCACCCTTATGGCAGAAAATGAAGAGGAACCAAAAGGCCTCTTGATGAAGCTGAAAGAGGAGAGAGAAAAAGTTGGCTTAAAGCTTAACATTCAGAAAACTAAGATCATGGCATCTGGTCCCATCACTTCCTGGGAAATACATGGGGAAGCAGTGGAAACAGTGTCAGACTTTATTTTTGGGGGCTCCAAAATCACTGCAGATGGTGATTGCAGCCATGAAATTAAAAGACGCTTACACCTTGGAAGGAAAATTATGACCAACCTAGATAGCATATTCAAAAGCAGAGACATTACTTTGCCAATAAAGGTCCGTCTAGTCAAGATTATGATTTTTCCAGTGGTTATGTATGCATGTGAGAGTTGTAATGTGAAAAAAGCTGAGTGCCAAAGAATTGATGCTTTTAAACTGTGGTGTTGGAGAAGACTCTTGAGAGTCCCTTGGACTGCAAGGAGATCCAACCACTCCATTCTAAAGGAGATCAGTCCTGGATCCTCTTTGGAAGGACTGATGCTAAAGCTGAAACTCCAATATTTTGGTCATCTCATGCGAAAAGTTGACTCATTTTAAAAGACCCTGATGCTGGGAGGGAACGTGGGTAGCAGGAGAAGGGGATGACAGAAGGTGAGATGGCTGGATGCTATCACTGACTCAATGGACATGAGTTTGAGTCACCTCCAGGAGTTGGCGATAGACAGGGAGGTCTGGCGTGCTGCAATTCATGGGTTGCAAAGAGTCGGACATGACTGAGCAACTCAACTGAACTGAATTTGGTTTTGCTTTTATTTTAATGAAGGAAACCCCTGATCATGGCTTAATTTATCCATTCATTCAACAAATATTTATGAAGTGCATACTAATCAGATTTGTTAGTACCGTGAACATAAGGTGAAGCTGTAATTAAAAATACCCATGATTTCATGAAGCATATATTGTAGAATCATACTGAAATAAAGTAAGCCAGTAAGCATTATATTCGTGTATCAGTCAGAATAAGACAGATTATTTTAACTATATCATATGAATTTCAAATGTAAGTGGCTTAAGCAGCAAAAGTTTTGGGTTTTTTTGTTTGTTTGTTTGTTTGTTTGTTTTCTCATTAGCCATAGCTACTAACAAGCCTATCTTCTTGACTAAGATTTAGTCAGTCTCCTCAAAGTCCTCTAGGCTTCAGGCTTATTTGTCCTTGTTGGACCTGCAGTACTCAATTGTAAAAGAATCTTGCTACATCAGTTTAGAGAAAACCCAGCTCTGTATATCTTATTACCCTCAATAGATATCTGATCAAGTTACACATTGCTTATCACCTCTGATATGATATCGAGTCACCTTGGCCTTTCTTCAAGAATCCAGTCAAGTTGTTTTAGCCAGAATCCCGTTTTTCTTGAGGCTTCCTCTTGTAATTTTCCATCTGCTGATTCCTACCCTGCTTCATATAAACCCCCATTTTCCCTTGTTCTTTTGGAGTTGAACCCAGTCTCTCTTCCTACTTGTCGTTGTTCAGTTGATAAGTCATGTCCAACTCTTTGAGACCCCATGGACTGTATTATGCTTGTCTCCTCTGTCCTCCTCTCTCTCTTGAAGTTTGCTCAAATTCATGTTCATTGAGTCCGTGGTGCTGTCTATCCATCTCATCCTCTCCCACTCCGTTCTTCTCCTTTTGCCTTCAATCCTTCCCAGCATCAGGAATTTTACCATTGAGTCAGCTTTTTGCATCAATTGACAAAAGTATTGGAGCTTCAGTATCAGTCCTTCCAATGAATATTCAGGGTTTATTTCCTTTGGGATTGTCTGATTTGATATCCTGGCAGTCCTAGGGACCCTCAAGAGTCTTTTCCAGCGCCACAATTTCAGTCTCAATTCTTATGGTGTTCAGCTTTCTTTGGGCTTCCCCAACAGCTGAGTTGGTAAAGAATCTGCCTGCAATGCAGGAGACCTGGGTTCAATTCCTGGTTGGGAAGATCTACTGGAGAAGGGAGAGACTACCTGCTCCAGTATTCTTGTGCTTCCCTTGGGACTCAGCTGGTAAAGAATACACCTGCAATGGGAGACCTAGGTTTGATCCCTGGGTTGGGAAGATCCCCTGGAGAAGGGAAAGGCTACCCACTCCAATATTCTGGCCTGGAGAATTCCACAGACTCTATGGTCCATGGGGCCACAGAGAGTCAGACAAGACTGAAAGACTTTTGGTTTACTTCACTTCAGTCTTCTTTATAATCCAACTCTCATATACATACATGACTACTGGAAAAACCATAGCTTTTACGAGATGGACCTTTATCAGCAGAGCAAAGTCTCTGCTTCTTAATATGCTGTCTAGGTTGGCCATAGCTTTTCTTCCTAGGAGCAAGTATCTATTAATTTCATGGCTGCAGTAACCATCATAGTGATTTTGGAGCCCCCCAAAAGGGAATCTGTCACTGATTCCATTTGTTCTTTTTCTATTTGCCATGAAATGATAGGACCAGATGCCATGATCTTAGTTTTTGAATGTTGTTACACTCTTTTTCTTTCACCCTTATCAACAGGCTCTTTATTTCCTCCTGACTTTCTGCCATTAGAGTAGTATCACCTGCATATGTTGATATTTCTCCCAGCAGTCTTAATTCCAGCCCATGAATTATCCAGCTCAGCATTTCACATGGTTTACTCTGCATATAAGTTAAATAAGCAGAGTGACAATACACAGCCTTGTTATACTCCTTTCCCAATTTTGAACCAGTCTGTTTCATGTCCAGTTCTAACATTTGCTTCTTCACCCACATACAGGTTTCTCAGGAGACAGGTAAGGTGGTCACGTATTCTCATCCTCTTAAGAATTTTCCAGTTTGTTTTGATCTACATAGTCAAAGACTTTAGTGTAGTCAGTGAGAGCAATCTTAAATGCCTACTGCTAAGGAAAACAAATTGATTTGAAAAGATTACTTATTGTACTATTCTGAGAATATGATATTATCAATTAGGCAAAACCATGGATCATTGAAAAAGCAAGAGAGTTCCAGAAAAGCATCTATTTCTGATTTATTGACTATGCCAAAGCCTTTGCCTGTGTGGATCACAATAAACTGTGCAAAATTCTGAAACAGATGGGAACACCAGACCACCTGACCTGCCTCTTGAGAAACCTATATGCAGGTCATGAAGCAACAGTTAGAACTGAACATGGAACAACAGCCTGGTTTCAAATAGGAAAAGGAATACATCAAGGCTGGATATTGTCATCCTGGTTATTTAACTTATATGCCAAGTACATCATGAGAAACGCTGGACTGGAAGAAGCACAAGCTGGAATCAAGATTGCCAGGAGAAATATCAATAACCTCAGATATGCAGATGACATCACCCTTATGGCAGAAAGTGAAGAGGAACTAAAAGCCTCTTGATGAAAGTGAAAGTGGAGAGTGAAAAAGTTGGCTTAAAGCTCAACATTCAGAAAACTAAGATCATGGCATATGGTCCCATCACTTCCTGGGAAATAGATGGGGGAACAGTGGAAACAGTGTCAGACTTTATTTCTGGGGGCTCCAAAATCACTACAGATGGTGATTGCAGCCATAAAATTAAAAGATGCTTGCTCCTTGAAAGGAAAGTTATGACCAACCTAGATAGCATATTGAAAAGCAGAGACATTACTTTGCCAACAAAGGTCTGTCTAGTCAAGGCTATGGTTTTTCCAGTGGTCATGTATGGATGTGAGAGTTGGACTGTGAAGAAAGATGAGCACTGCAGAATTGATGCTTTTGAACTGTGGTGTTAGAGAATACTCTTGAGAATCCCTTGGACTGCAAGGAGATCCAATCAGTCCATTCTAAAGATCAGTCCTGGGTCTTTGGAAGGACTGATGCTAAAGCTGAAACTTCAGTACTTTGTCCACCTCATGTGAAGAGTTGACTTATTGGTAAAGACTCTGATGCTTGGAGGGATTGGGGGCAGGAGGAGAAGGGGACGACAGAGGATGAGATGGTTGGATGGCATCACCAACTCGATGTACATGGATTTGAGTAGACTCCGGGAGTTGGTAATGGACAGGGAGGCCTGGCATGTTGCAATTCATGGGGTTGCAACCAGTCGGACATGACTGAGCGATGGAACTGAACTGATGGATACAGTAAAAAAATCAGTGCTTATGGAGAATGAGAGAATTTTAGGTTATTGAAACTATGTTATATGAATCTGTATTGGTGGATACATGCCATTATACATTTGTTAAAAACAGTTAGAATGTAAAACACCAAGTGTGAATCAGTGATAGAAAATGTGGAATTTATTATGATAGTGGTACATCAATGTTGGTTCATCATATGTAGGTTTTTTAATGTAGGTTCATCAGTTGTAATACATTTCTTTTTAGTGCTGACTAAATACCTTTATAATAGTTGTATATACAAATACACAACTATGTGAACTTTCATTAACCGATTTCTTCTTTTTTATGTTATCTACTGCCTTGTCACTTGGTGCTTTTACTTGTGTTGCAATGATGGTATGTGTTCTTATTTTCTTGAAATAAGAAAAGTGATCATTTCTTCTTCTTCCCTGTTTGAGAGCACTGTATGGGGTGTCTTGGGTTCCAATATTAGAAACTTCTACTCCTGTGTCCAATTTTATGCTATCAAGAAAGACAACTTCATCACTGCCACCTTCAGCCCCATCTTCCTCCTCAGAGTCTTAAAGATCACCCCATGAGCCTTCTATACCTTCTCCAATTTGGGCAGTTCAAGGAGTTCACAGCACAGAGTCATAACACCATTCTTGAGGGGGATGTTGATATTGAAGATGTCTGTATATGTGTGAGAGCAGGGGTTATACGGAAAATCTCTGTACCTTCTGCTCATTTTACTATGAATCTAAACTTTCCCTTATACAGTTATCTTAAAAACAATTCATATAATTTACAATATAAGCAGGATGAATGAGAAAAATGCATCATCATAATAATGAATACATATAGAAGCTTTCTTAATAAAACAGAACCAGTACAAGGTAAAATATTTTTCACACACTTGAAATATTAGGTGTATCTTCCTCAATCTTATTAGGTTCCTTTACAAGAAGTGTACAATCATACAATCAGTAAAATACGTAATGGTTAAATACTGAATTTTATAAATCTTCAGTCTTAAAATGGAAGAGATTACTGCTTTTATGACTTTTATTTAACGTACACTGGAAATATCAGCCATTGGGTTGGGGGCAGATGAAACAAGTTTAATAAATTAAAAGCATGCTTTCTGAAAGAGAAAAGTAAAATTTCCCATATTCATGGTTGACTTGTTTGTTTTAGAAATAACTAAGGAAATGGGAAAATGGTTACTACAACTAATAAATGAATTTAGAAATGTTGCAGTGTTCAAGATCAGTAGAGTAATTCAATTGTATTTCTATATAGCAGAAACAAATACTTAGAAAGTATACATTTAACAACTACAATTTAAACTAGCACAAAAACATGAAATAGGAATAAAGTTAACAAAAATGGGCTAATCTATAAAACATGTAGAGAAATAATCATATCTTAATATGGGAATTAAAAGGGAAAATATATCATGCTTTTGGATTAGAAGATTTAATATTTTTAAGGTTTCAGTTTCCCCATCATTTAAAATGATCCCAACATGATTTTCATTGCTATTACAAAAATGATTCTGAAAATTAAGTGACTCCAAATATTCAAAATAATATTGAAAGTGAACAAAGTTGGAGCATTTATACTTAGGATTTCAAAACTCTCTATGAATGATGCAATCATGTTAGTTGTTAGTGTTATTGGCCTACCTAAAAAAAAAAAGAAAGAAAATGTAGAAATATACCCTCATTTATATAGAAAATCACTTTTGATAAACTTCCACATATAATATGTGAAACTTTTTTTTAAGCAAATAAGTCTGGAAAGTCTTGATATATATTTAGAAAAAAACTAAATAAGCAGCATTTTTCTCACACCATACATGAAAATTAATTCAACAATGGAATTTAGATACAGAAAAGCTAAAACTATTAATCTTGCAAAGAAAAACATAGGAGAATATCTTTATGAACTTGGGCAGGCAAATATTTGTGTATGCATCAACATAAATACAAATCATAAAATAAAATATTAATATATTGGACTTCATTAAAATTAAAACTTCCTGTTCTTTGAAAACACTATTAAGAAATTGAAAGATATGACACAGTTTTGCCAATATGTTCCCAATGTATATCTGTGAAGAAAAAGACTTGTATCTAGACTACATAAAAAATGAATAAATCTAGGAGTTAAGAAAAAGAAATTAAAGCTTTTTTTTTTTTTTTTTTTAAGAAATGGGAAAAATTTTGAAAGCATAGATATATATGTCCAATAATCACACTTTTTTTTACATAAATATTCCTCAAGGAACTTCAAACTAAAACTACAGTGAGTACCATTATACACAGGAAGATGAAGTTTTCAGTGTGGAAAAGATGCAATGCATCTGGAAATCTCATTCTGCACAATTGAATATTTAAAATACCACAATTTGGGGAAAAAAATGTCAGTTACTTATGAAGTTAAACATATACTCATCATACTAATACAGTGTAATTTGTAATTTTGTTTATAATAAATATTTATTAAATATAATATATGCAAATTATTAAATAAACATATATTGTAACATAAAGTTTCTACTCTCATTTGCTAACAGATTAAATGACCATTCCATTCTTTCTGAAACCTACTAATTTAAAAATATGTGCAAATAACTACTGGCATTCTCAAATTCAATTTCTGAAACATATTGTACATCATTTAATAAATTAAATCTCTGTTCTACATATCTTTCTATTATAAAGCAGAAATCACCAATAGAAATATACACTAAAACAAATGAACTAACATGTTGCATATTAGAATTTCAATTCAGGTCAAAATTAAATGTCTAATTCAATTAAGTAACACTGCACAGACAAAGATATAACAAATTTTAAAGAGGCCAAGTAATTTGCATTTTTATGTACATGTTCTATAACATCATTTTACAGATTAAAATTAAATTAAATATGGACAGTCATTTAGCCATTAATCCTATTAATTAAAAATATGATATTTTAAAGAATTTTCTAAATATGTTTATGTGTTAAGAACTGCTCAAGGTAGTATAAGAGTCAACTGAAGGCATACAAATTATCACAAACATTTCTTTTTTTATCTGTTTTTTTCTTTGTTTTACATAGTTATTTTGTTATGGTTTCATTTAGTGTTCAATCAGAGAAGGCAATGGCACCCCACTCCAGTACTTTTGTCTGGAAAATCCCATGGATGGTGGAGCCTAGTAGACTGTAGTCCATGGGGTCACTAAGAGTCGGACATGACTAAGCGACTTCCCTTTCACTTTTCACTTTCATGCGTTGGAGAAGGAAATGGTAACCCACTCCAGTGTTCTTGCCTGGAGAATCCCAGGGACAGGGGAGCCTGGTGGGCTTCCGTCTATGGGGTCTCCCAGAGTCAGACACGACTGAAGCGACTTAGCAGCAGCAGCATCAGTGTTCAATATTGAGATTTTCTTACAGTAAAAACAATCTGCTGCTGCTGCTGCTGCTGCTAAGTCACTTCAGTCGTGTCCGACTCTGTGCGATCCCATAGACGTCACCCCACCAGGCTCCCCCGTTCCTGGGATTCTCCAGGCAAGAACACTGGAGTGGGTTGCCATTTCCTTCTCCAATGCATGAAAGTGAAAAGTGAAAGTGAAATCGCTCAGTCGTGTCCGACTCCTAGCGACCCCATGGACTGCAGCCTACCAGGCTCCTCTGTCCATGGGATTTTCTAGGCAAGAACACTGGAGTGGGTTGCCATTTCCTTCTCCAAATTCTCTGTGAAATTCAAACTTTTTTTTTTTAGAAATCAATAAATAGTGCTAAGCAAATGCAGTATCTTAAATCACACACATCCTTGAAAGTGGAGCAGAGTCAGAATCCAGAATGTATGACTTCACATTCTCTAGTTTTTTGTTTGTTTTTTAAATTAGCTTTTATTGGAGCATAGTTGGTTTACAATGTTGTGTTAGTCTCTAGTTTTGTATTTCAGTTATCTGTCTCTATTGCTATGGCTGTGTGCCTTTTTGAGAGCACTGATATAGCTAGTGACACAAGTTAACTCATCATTATAGGTGAGTCAGCATGTTCATTTTTTTGCTCTTTCGTTTGTGGTGTCTGATCTCTGGTTAGGGATAAGGTGCCATAAAAAAGATCGTCACACTTAATGTCACCTCCAGTAGAATAATCCATTTATCTCTTTCCTAGGCTGTCTTGTCCTCAGTCTTCCAGACCTCAGATCAGCCTAGCATTTACCACTGACCATGACTCACTGTATATACTTCAATTCAGGTCATTTCACTCTCCATAGACAGTAAATGACCAGATTAAAGTCTAAGGCTCTGATAACAGAGAGGATTTCCTTTCATAATAACCTTTCATGGCAGTCCCTAAGCGGAGTTGTGTTTCAGCAACAGTTTATTCTCACCTTTCCCACCTACATCCCCAGGTAACACATAAATAAACTAACCCTGGGATATTTTCTCTTCTGTCATTAATTCAAAATAAACCATTCAAGAGACCAGAGGTGTAAGCTGGGTTTGAAGCATGAGTGCAATATTGGTAAGTTACACAGGGTTCCATGCCACGTGCTTATGCATTTTACTTACGTGAGACAGTGACTAAGATGTGTATGATTCATTTGCAGATTGTTTGTAAGAGAACCATGTGCATGACTGGGGAATAATATTAAAAATGTGAAGAAGGAAAAAAGTGGGCAAGAATATCGTTCCAAAAGTGTTCTTGCCTGGAGAATCCCAGGGACGGGGGAGCCTGGTGGGCTGCCGTCTATGGGGTCTCACAGAGTCGGACACGACTAAGGCAACTTAGCAGCATGCCTAGATAAATTGAGTGTGGTGGCCATAGATATTTGTGAGCCATTCTTGTGGTGATGCATTAATTTTGTGGTGAACAGACTGATTCTAGTTGAGGAAAATTCTATGGAGAGGTCACATCTGTGAGCTCCAATGTTGGCTTTAACCAACATTGCAAAAACTTCCAAACTTCTTTTAAGAATCCATTTTGCATTTCTTTAAACCATTCTCCATACTAGCTGCAACAGTAATGATAGTGACTGGGGAATGGGTACATAGCCTGACTAAAGGGACCGCTGTGCACACTGTGGTTTTAATATCTATAAAATGTAAATGTCCGCCTCATATCTCTTCTCTGAGGTCATACACTCAGGTACTTGTTTGACATCTCTTTATAAATCTATCAGTGGCACTTCGAACCTCCTGTTTCCAATAATAGGCTCTTAATCTATCTTGTTACATGATTTTCTGTTGTTGGTAAAAGGCATCTATAACTATTAAGTTGATCAAAATATAAATTTTGAAGCCATCTTTTATATCTTCTTCTATAAATATCCATATCCAATCTGATTTTGTAACAGATGCTGTTACTTCCCTGTCCATAGTTCCAGAGTTTTTACTATTCTTATTTATGCTTTTGGCTATTGCAAGTGCCTATAACCTGTTACCCAGAGTCTTTCTCTGGTACACTCAAACCACATGTTTGGCAGGCTAGCAGTACTAGAAAGTGAATTATTTAGAAGCAACTTTCAGATAATGATGGGTAGGATTTAGAAGATTAATTCTCCAGTATCATTTATCATTTCATAAGATACTGATGCAGAATTCTCTATACTGTCTGTAGGAAATCCAACAGCAATGGACTCCAGGTGACCACAGCAGAGTTTTTTTTTTTTTTTTTTTTTTAAATAAGACATCGGAAATGGTTTCCATTCTTCTCTCATTTCATCCCGTACCTCAGTGTTTCTCTGACTCACATCAAAAGAAGTTCTTGCACTTAAGTGTTTGTCCAAGATTCTACTTCAGATAAAACTTAACTAGTAAATGCACAAGTCTTACCAAAGTTATTCCCTTAGTGTTATTTTTTTTTTTAACCTGAACTGTCTTTTATTTACATGGCCTACCATAAATACAGTGTGCTATAATTTCTCAGCTTTAACCAACATTGCAAAAACTTCCAAACTTCTTTTAAGAATCCATTTTGCATTTCTTTAAACCATTCTCTATACAAAAAAACCTTATAGTTCCAAAAAGCCAACCCGATAATATATCAAAACTACTTAATACTGCTTTATGATTAAAAGTCAACATATTTTACATATGTACAGTTTATGGGATATTGTCAGTCAGAATCCATTCTCAAACAGTTCCTAGCACCTTCCTCAACTGCAGGGAATCTAAACATTACATTTCCTAGGTTAATTAACATCATGAACTTAATATAGGAATTGCATTCAGTCACTGAGGCATGCTTCTATGAAACAGAGGGGGAATTTTGAGATAAAATATTTTAACACAGCCTGATGCTGTGGTGTTGACAAGTTTTGAGAGACTTTAGTGTTTGTGATTACCAGTGTGGCATTTCATGTCTAGATATTGTGTTTCACTGAGGCAACTGTACTAGAGTCAGAGGCAGCATAACCTTTCGGACTTTGGAATACTGCTACGAAGATGAGCTGCATTGTCATGTGGCAACATGTCTGACTCATATTTTTCCAGAAACTCCAAGAAATTTTAAAGCTCCTAATTTCTTGTATTAACTCCCTTCATGCTTGAAATATATAGGATGATTTCAGTTCTAAGTGCTAAAACTTAATGATAAAATAACCTGTCAGTTAATTGATTTGCATCTACTTCCCTAGCTATATCATCCACAGATCTCTTTATTTTCTGCATTTCAGTCATCCTAGTTTCTTCATTATTATATTTTTATATTAGAGTGTTATGCCCCCTCCAACTGAAGTGTTATTTCTTGCTTGGAAATGTACATCTTTCTAATACCTTTTCAAAAATGCCTTTTCTTTACTATCAGAGCTGAAAAATCACTTCTTTAGGAAAACCTCCCTAAGACCTTACTTAATTAAATTATTTATCAAATTATCTCTTAAATCCAAATTTGCATAGAGATTTGGATTTGAAATTGTTCATGTGTGATCATTTGAATATTATATAACTCATCAAAAAGGAAGTGTGTTTCACAAGCCATGAGTGACTTTGCCTACACCATATTCTAAACCCTAGACCACTGCCTAGCCAGGGATAGAAATTTAGTAATTTTTGGTACATGTTTTTTGAGGTATTTAGAAAAGTGAGGAGGTTTAATGAAGTGATACTTTACTGAGGAAGTTAAGGATGACATCCAAACTTCAAATTGGCATTTTAACTGTCTATAAGAAGAACACCTATGCCATTATGACAGGAAATAAAATGGGAAGAACAATGTCAATATTTATAGATGGTGTATAAGAAATTAAGAGACACATATTTTATCCCTGACAAAAAATAATAAGGAATATATTTATAGTGACTGGAGTTGTAATTGGGAATTGATTCAAATAGAGAGGAACATATTGGAAATTCTATTTTGCTAATGGGAAAGGATGTTGACTAAGCAAATGAGAGACCTGGAAACAGTTTTAAAGATACATTTCAAAATCAAGACAAAGTATTATAAAATCATCAGTCTGGACAGTTGAATTAATAAATAATTGATCATTGCAGTGAATGGAAACAATTTGCTTGATCCAGAATCTAAGTGTTATAGTATGATGTGCTAGAATAATATGACAACACTGGGGGCAGTGTGGAGAATATTGAGAAAAACATGGGTGCTGGTGTACAAAGAGAAGAAAAAGGGTAGAACTCCTTTATATGGTATAAATTAAAGAATTTAAAAAAAAGATAATACTTATGAGGTCATAAAACATGTACAGTGGAAATAACAGAGGTTTGGAGATATGTGAATATATTATTAGAGTATAAAAAGTTTGAATTAAAATTCCAGAGTTTCTGAAGTAGTGGGAAAGATAGTGTCTCTAATAAGTGGTGTTTGGAAAACTGGACAACCGTATACATGCAAAATAGTGAAACTGGCCCAGTGTATTACACCATACACAAAAACAGAAAAAAGGATTGAAGACTTGCACCTAAGACCTAAAACCATAAAACTCCTAATAGATAACATAAGCATTAAGCTCTTTGACACTGGTCTTGTCTACATATATATATATATATATATATATACACACACATACATATACATTTATATATGTGCATATATACATATTTAATTTGACACCAAAGGTTAAGGAAACAAAAATAAAATAAGTGGTACTACATTAAACTAAAAAGCTTCTGCACTGGGTTCAATCCCTGGGTTGGGAAGATCTTCTGGAGAAGGAAATGGCAACCCACTCCAGTACTTTTGCCTGGAAAATCCCATGTATGGAGGAACCTGGTAGGCTATAGTCTGTAGGGGCGCAAAGAGTTGGACATGACTGAGCGACTTCACTTCACTTCACTAACCTATCTAAAAGAAGAAAATATTTGCAAATTATATATCAGATGTATCTGATAAGGGATTAATGACCAAAATACATAAAGAATTTCTACAACTCAATAGTTAAGAAAAACAAACAATCTGATTTAAAAATGGGAGAGGCTCTGAATAGGCATTTTTTCAAAGAAGATGTACATATGCCCAACAGGTACATGGTAAGGTGCTCAACATCACTAATCATTGCTATGCTATGCTAAGTCACTTCAGTCGTGTCTGACTCTGTGTGACCCCATAGATGGCAGCCACCAGGCTCCCCCATCCCTGGGACTCTCCAGGCAAGAACACTGGAGTGGGTTGCCATTTCCTTCTCCAAGGCAAATGCAAATTAAAACCACAATGAGGGTATATCCTGATTGTCCAGTGGTTAGGATTCCATGCTTACTATGCAAGGGCTTGAGTTCCATCAGGAAACTAAGATCTCACAGGTTGTGTGGCTCAACAAAAAGAAAACAAACAACAGGTTTTAAAGAAACCCACAATGAGATATCACCTCACATCAGTTAGAGTGGCTATTATTAAAAAGACTACTAGCAGGAATGTAAGCTGGCCACCTCATGCAAAGAGTTCACTCATTGGAGAAGACTCTGATGCTGGGAAGGATTGAGAGCAAGAGGAGAAGGGGATGACAGAGGATGAGATGGCTGGATGGCATCACTGACTTGATGGATGTGAGTCTTAGTGACCTCCAGGAGTTGGTGATGGACAAGGAGGCCTGGCGTGCTGCGATTCATGGGGTATCAAAGAGTCGGACACGACTGAGCGACTGAACTGATCTGATCTGAAGCTGGTCCATTAAGAAGGCAATGGCACCCTACTCCAGTACTCTTTCCTGGAAAATCCATGGACAGAAGAGCCTGGTAGGCTGCAGTCCATGGGGTCGCTAAGAGTCAGGCACTGAGTGACTTCACTTTCACTTTTCACACTTTGGAGAAGGAAATGGCAATGCACTCCAGTGTTCTTGCCTGGAGAATCCCAGGGGCGGGAAAGTCTGGTGGGCTTCTGTCTATGAGATCACACAGAGTCGGACATGACTGAAGTGATTTAGCAGCAGCAGCCGCAGCAAGCTGCTCCAGCTACTATAGAAAATAGTATGGATGGTCCTCAAAAAAATAAGACTAAGACTACTATGGGGGAGGGCAATGGCACCCCCACCCCAGTACTTTTGCCTGGAAAATCCCATGGACAGAGGAGCCTGGTGGGCTCCAGTCCATGGGGTCGCTGGGAGTCGGACATGACTGAGCGACTTCACTTTCACTTTTCACTTTTATGCATTGGAGAAGGAAATGGCAACCCACTCCAGTATTCTTGCCTGGAGAATCCCAGGGACAGAGCCTAGTGGGCTGCCATCTATGGGATCGCACAGAGTCGGACACGACTGAAGCGACTTAGCAGCAGCAGCAGCAGCACAACTGTATAAAGTGAAGCTCAGTCGTGTTCCACTCTTTGCAAGCCCATGGACGGTAGCCTGCTGGGCTCCTACATCCATGGGATTTTACAAGCAAGAATACTGGCATGGGTTGCCATTTCTTTCTTCAGAGGACCACTATATAAGCCAGCTATTTTATGCCTGGTTTTATTTATTAAAAAAAAAAAAAAAAACACACACACACACTAAAACACGATTATGATAAATAATGGCGAAAAATGAGCCAGAGATATCTTTTAGGTTTTTAAATTGGCTTACTGGGTAATTGGGATAATGATGAAAGATAATTAATTCATTGTCTGGACCTACGATATTTGAATTTGAACATTCAAGAATTACATATTGGTCTAGTGTTTGAAGGCCTAGTTTCAGAGTTTTAACATGGGATACACTAATTTTCCAGGAATACAAACAGAAAGATAAACCAGAGAAAAGTATAGCAAAAACTAAGGGGAATATTTTGATGGGAGCCAAGAAAACAGACTTCCAAAAATTAATAAGAAGCCAGCTGGGTTATGTGTTATTAAAATAAAAAAAAAAAAAAAAAGATAGTGAAATGCTAAAGGTTTATATAATAGGTAGTTAATGATATTCTTGGAATGTCAGTTTCATCAGAGTGGTAATGGAGAATACAATGGCAATCCACTCCAGTATTCTTGTCTGGAAAATCCCATGGACAGAGGAGCCTTGTAGGCTGCAGTCAGTCCGTGTTGCCACTAGGAATCAGACTCGACTTAACTTTCACTTTTCACTTTCATGCATTGGGAAATAAAATGGCAACCCACTCCAGTATTCTTGCCTGGGGAATCCCAGGGAAGGGAGCCTGGTGGGCTGCCATCTATGGGGTTGCGCAGAGTCAGACATGACTGAAGTGACATAGTAGCAACAGCAGCAGAGTGGTAAACGGAAATTGTGACTGGAAAGGGTAGGGATGAATTTTCAGTCATGAATTTTAAAAAGTGTTTCTTAAGGGTATTCGCCAGAATACAGAAGGATAAGTAAAATTGTATCTTGTAAAAGGGAGTAAAGATCAGGAAACGTTTTTTTAAAATATAATTGTATAAAGCAGCATTATGATGACATATTAGATTAATACTCTATTTTGGCCCTAGTTTAGCACAGTGAAATTTACTTCTTTTATTAAATAGACTGCTGCTGTTGCCGCTAAGTCGCTTCAGTCATGTCTGACTCTGTGTGACCCCAGAGACAGCAGCCCACCAGGCTCTGCCATCCCTGGGATTCTCCAGGCAAGAACACTGGAGTGCGTTGTCATTTCCTTCTCCAATGCATGAAAGTGAAAAGTGAAAGTGAAGTCTCTCAGTCGTGACCGACTCCAAGCAACCCCACGGGCTGCAGCCCAGGCTCCTCGGTCCATGGGAATTGCCAGGAAAGAGTACTGGAGTGGGTTGCCATTGCCTTCTCCAATTAAATAGACTAATTTAATGCTAATTGAATTATGCATTAATGCAATAAATAAATTTAGTAACTCATATATTGGTTCCTTATTTAGAATAATTTAATCATAGTGATAAAATATTTAAACACTTATGGTTAGCCACACCCAATATACATAAATGTCTTATAATACCATATTTATGATATAGCCCTGAATTTTATGCAAATGCTTATAAACAAGCACATTATAAAATAATTTTATTCATTGAAAACAATAAAGTTTGAAACTTCAATTTAGCAAGTGCCAAGAGCATAACAAGGTCTCCTTTGTAATCATCCTCAGTATTAACCCTTAGTTTATTTTATTGAAAACTTTATTTATACAAAAAAAAAGTGAAAGATTAATGGAAGGTATTATATTTATCCTCTATAAAGAATTTGAATAGATAAATATTCAACTGTTATTTATATTCTTTAAAAAGAATTCTGAAAATCTAATTATCAAACTAGCAAACAAGAAAATCAGTAATGAAATTGTACTATCAGAAATTTAGTTGAAGTGCTCTGAAGGGTAATTGAGATGTTTGTATAGTAAGATTCTGAGTATAACCCAGTTCAGTTCAGTACAGTCACTCATTTGTATCCGACTCTTTGCGACCCTATGAATTGCAGCACGCCAGGCCTCACTGTCCATCACCAACTCCCAGAGTTTACTCAAACTCATGTCCATCGAGTCGGTGATGCGATCCAGCCATCTCATCCTCTACCATCCCCTTCTTCCCCTGCCCCCAATCCCTCCCAGCATCAGAGTCTTTTCCAATGAGTCAACTCTTTGCATGAGGTTGACAAAGTATTGGAGTTTCAGCCTCAACATCAGTCCTTCCAATGATCCAGGACTGGTCTCCTTTAGGAAGGACTGGTTGGATCTCTTTTCAGTCCAAGGGACTCTCAAGAGTCTTCTCAAACACCACAGTTCAAAAGCATCAATTCTTCGACACTCAGCCTTCTTCACAGTCCAACTCTCACATCCATACATGACCACTGGAAAAAACAGCATTGACTAGATGGACCTTTGTTGGCAAAGTAGTGTCTCTGCTTTTAATATGCTATCTAGGTTGGTCATAACATTCCTTCCAAGGAGTAAGCGTCTTTTACTTTCATGGCTGCAATCACCATCTGCAGTGATTTTGGACCCCCAAAAATAAAGTCTGACACTGTTTCCACTGTTTCCCCATCTATTTCCCATGAAGTGATAGGACCAGATGCCATGATCTTAGTTTTCTGAATGTTGAGCTTTAAGCCAACTTTTTCACTCTCCTTTTTAAACTTTCAACAAGAGGCTTTTTAGTTCCTCTTCACTTTCTGCTATAAGGGTGGTGTCATCTGCATATCTGAGGTTATTGATATTTCTCCTGGCAATCTTGATTCCAGCTTGTCCTTCTTCCAGCCCAGTGTTTCTCATGATGTACTCTGCCTAGAAGTTAAATAAGCAGGGTGACAACATACAAATTCAATGTACTCTTTTTTCTATTTGGAATCAGTCTGCTGTTCCATGTCCAGTTCTAACTGTTGCTTCCTGACCTGCATATATGTTTCTCAAGAGGCAGGTCAGGTGATCTTCTATGCCCATCTCTTTCAAAAGTTTCCACAGTTTATTGTGATCCACACAGTCAAAGGCTTTGGCATAGTAAATAAGACAGAAATACATGTTTTTCTGAAGCTCTCTTGAATTTTGTATGATCCAGCAGATGTTGGCAATTTGATCTTTGGATCTTCTGCCTTTTCTAAATCCAGCTTGAACATCTGGAAGGTCACGGTTCACATACTGCTGAAGCCTGGCTTGGAGAATTTTGAGCATTACTTTACTAGCATATGAGATGAGTGCAATTGTGTGGTAGTTTGAACATTCTTTGGCATTGCCTTTCTTTGGGATTGGAAGGAAAACTGACCTTTTCCAGCCCTGTGGCCACTGCTGACTTTTCCAAATTTGGTGGCATATTGAATGCAGCTCTTTCACAGCATCATCTTCCAGGATTTGAAATAGCTCAACTGGAACTCCATCACCTCCACTAGCTTTGTTCGTAGTGATGCTTCTTAAGGCCCACTTGACTTCACATTCCACAATGTCTGGCTCTAGGTGAGTGATCAGGCCATCATTATTATCTGGGTCATTAAGCTCTTTTTTGTACACTTCTTCTGTGTATTCTTGCCACCTCTTCTTAATATCGTTTGCTTCTGTTAGGTCCATACCCTTTCTGTCCTTTATCGAGCCCATCTTTGCATGAAATATTCCCTTGGTATCTCTAATTTTCTTGAAGAGATCTCTAGTCCTTCACATTCTGTTGTTTTCCTCTATTTCTATGCATTGATTGCTGAGGAAAGCTTAATTATCTCTCCTTGCTATTCTTTGGAACTCCTCATTCAGATGTGTATATCTTTCCTTTCCTCCTTTGCTTTTCACTTCTCTTCTATTCACAGTTATTTGTAAAACCTTCTCAGACTTCCATTTTGCTTTTTTGCATTTCTTTTCCATGGAGATGGTCTTGATCCCTGTCTCCTGTATAACCGAGAGCTCCCCACAAATTGTGGAAAACTGGTGTGCAGGTTATGAGTTACCAGTGTGCCAAATTCTTGATGGCTTTATCATTCAGGAACTGAATGTTCCTTAAACTCTCTAAGTGTGGCACAATGCAGAAAGTTTGCCCTTTAACTAATAAAGTCTATGTTCGATACTACCAATTAATGATTTTTAAAATGAATATTAAAAAATGAAATATCAGCTTTTTAAAGTGAAATTTAATTTGATTGCTCCTATTTTCAGAAGCATATTACCTCAATAGTAGAATGTTAAAGCTAACTAAATTTCATTGATATGTGTTTATTGAAAAACATATTCATTATATATTTTCATAAAATTTTGCATTTTGTTTAGATCAAGATACTTTACAGAAGATAACGTAGTTAATACAAAAATGATTTTATTAGGACCTTGAAAGTTCACAGCATCTCAGATACAGAGTGGTATGAAAATTTTTGATGAGCAACATTAGATTTCATTCGACATTTATTTAATGTAAACAGTTGTATTACTCAGATCAGATCAGTCGCTCAGTCGTGTCCGACTCTTTGCGACCCCATGAACTGCAGCACGCCAAGCCTCCCTATCCATCACCAGCTCTCGGAGGTCACTCAGACTCACATTCATCGAGTCAGAGATGCCATCCAGACATCTCATCCTCTGTCGTCCCCTTCTTCTCCTGCCCTCAATCCCTCCCAGCATCAGAGTCTTCTCCAATGAGTCAACTCTTCGCATGAGGTGGCCAAAATACTGGAGTTTCAGCTTGAGCATCATTCCTTCCAAAGAAATCCCAGGGCTGATCTCCTTCAGAATGGACTGGTTGGATCTCCTTGCAGTCCAAGGGACTCTCAAGAGTCTTCTCCAACACCACAGTTCAAAAGCATCTATTCTTCGGCCCTCAGCCTTCTTCACAGTCCAGCTCTCACATCCATACATGACCACAGGAAATACCATAGCCTTGACTAGGCGAACGTTTGTTAGCAAAGTGATGTCTCTGCTTTTGAATATGCTATCTAGGTTGGTCATAACCTTCCTTCCAAGGAGTAAGCGTCTTTTAATTTCATGGCTGCAGTCACCATCTGCAGTGATTTTGGAGCCCAGAAAAATAAAGTCTGACACTGTTTCCACTGTTTCTCCATCTATTTCCCATGTAGTGATGGGACCAGATGCCATGATCTTCGTTTTCTGAATGTTGAGCTTTAAGCCAACCTTTTCACTCTCCACTTTCACTTTCATCAAGAGGCTTTTGAGTTCCTCTTCACTTTCTGCCATAAGGGTGGTATCATCTGCATATCTGAGGTTATTGATATTTCTCCCGGCAATCTTGATTCCAGCTTGTGCTTCCTCCAGTCCAGCGTTTCTCATGATGTACTCTGCATATAAGTTAAATAAACATGGTGACAATATACAGCCTTGACGTACTCCTTTTCCTGTTTGGAACCAGTCTGTTGTTCCATGACCAGTTCTAACTGTTGCTTACTGACCTGCATACAGATTTCTCAAGAGGCAGATCAGGTGGTCTGGTATTCCCATCTCTCTCAGAATTTTCCACAGTTTATTGTGATCCACACAGTCAAAGGCTTTGGCATAGTCAATAAAGCAGAAATAGATGTTTTTCTGGAACTCTCTTGCTTTTTTGATAATCCAGCGGATGTTGGCAATTTGATCTCTCGTTCCTCTGTCTTTTCTAAATCCAGCTTGAACATCAGGAAGTTCACGGTTCACATATTGCTGAAGCCTGGCTTGGAGAATTTTGAGCATTACTTTACTAGCGTGCGAGATGAGTGCAATTGTGCGGTAGTTTGAGCACTCTTTGGCATTGCCTTTCTTTGGGATCGGGATGAAAACTGACCTTTTCCAATCTTGTGGCCACTGCTGAGTTTTCCAAATTTGCTGGCATATTGAGTGAAGCACTTTCACAGCATCATCTTTCAGGATTTGGAATAGCTCCACTGGAATTCCATCACCTCCACTAGCTTTGTTCCGAGTGATGCTTTCTAAGGCCCACTTGATTTCACATTCCAGGATGTCTGGCTCTAGGTCAGTGATCACACCATCATTATCATCTGGGTCGTGAAGCTCTTTTTTGTACAGTCCTTCTGTGTATTCTTGCCACCTCTTCTTAATATCTTCTGCTTCCGTTAGGTCCACACCATTTCTGTCCTTTATCGAGCCCATCTTTGCATGAAATGTTCCTTTGGTATCTCTGATTTTCTTGAAGAGATCCTTAGTCTTTCCCATTCTGTTGTTTTCCTCTATTTCTTTGCATTGATCGCTGAAGAAGGCTTTCTTATCTCTTCTTGCTATTCTTTGGAACTCTGCATTCAGATGTTTATATCTTTCCTTTTCTCCTTTGCTTTTTCTTCTCTTTTTTTTGCAGCTATTTGCAAGGCCTCACCAGACAGCCATTTTGCTTTTTTGCATTTCTTTTTCTTGGGGATGGTCTTGATCCCTGTCTCCTGTACAATGTCACGAACCTCATTCCATAGTTCATCAGGCACTCTATCTATCAGATCTAGGCCCTTAAATCTATTTCTCACTTCCACTGTATAATCATAAGGGATTTGATTTAGGTCATACCTGAATGGTCTAGTGGTTTTCCCTACTTTCTTCAATTTCAGTCTTAATTTGGCAATAAGGAGTTCATGGTCTGAGCAACAGTCAGCTCCTGGTCTTGTTTTTGCTGATTGTATAGAGCTTCTCCATCTTTGGCTGCAAAGAATATAATCGATCTGATTTCGGTGTTGACCATCTGGTGATGTCCATGTATAAAGTCTTCTCTTGTGTTGTTGGAAGAGGGTATTTGCTATGACCAGTGCATTTTCTTGGCAAAACTCTGTTAGTCTTTGCCCTGCTTCATTCCGTGTTCCAAGGCCAAATTTGCCTGTTACTCCAGGTGTTTCTTGACTTCCTACTTTTGCATTCCAGTCCCCTATAATGAAAAGGACATCTTTTTTGGGTGTTAGTTCTAAAAGGTCTTGTAGGTCTTCATAGAACCGTTCAACTTCAGCTTCTTCAGCATTACTGGTTGGGGCATAGACTTGGGTTACTGTGACATTGAATGGTTTGCCTTGGAAACGAACAGAGATCATTCTGTCGTTTTTGAGATTGCATCCAAGTACTGCATTTTGGACTCTTTTGTTGACCATGATGACCACTCCATTTCTTCTGAGGGATTCCTGCCCACAGTAGTAGATATAATGGTCCTCTGAGTTAAATTCACCCATTCCCGTCCATTTTAGTTCGCTAATTCCTAGAATGTCAACATTTACTCTTGCCATCTCTTGTTTGACCACTTCCAATTTGCCTTGATTCATGGACCTGACATTCCAGGTTCCTATGCAATATTGTTCTTTACAGCATCGGACTTTACTTCTATCACCAGACACATCTACAGCTGGGTATTCTTTCTGCTTTGGTTCCATCCCTTCATTCTTTCTGGAGTTATTTCTCCACTGATCTCCAGTAGCATATTGGGCCCCTACTGACCTGGAGAGTTTCTCTTTCAGTATCCTATCATTTTGCCTTTTCATACTATTCATGGGGTTCTCAAGGCAAGAATACTGAAGTGGTTTGCCATTCCCTTCTCCAGCGGACCACACCTTGTCAGATCTCTCCACCATGACCCGCCCATCCTGGGTTGCCCCACGGGCATGGCTCAATTTCATTGAGTTAGACAAGGCTGCGGTCCTGGTGCGATTAAATTGACCAGTTTTCTGTGAGTATGGCTTCAGTGTATCTGCCCTCTGATGCCCTCTTGCAAGACCTTCCGTCTTACTTGGGTTTCTCTTACTTTGGGCGTGGGTTTGATAATTTTCCTGAACATAATAATTCAAATAATTGTGATAATTTCAAGTGTTTGGTCTTTATCATTCAATAATATAAAGGAACTTAAAGTGCTAATATATTAACAATGATAAAATAGATTAAAGGTTAAAGAAACAGCTGGATGTCTAAAGGAATAGCAGTGAACTACACGAGGAACAATTTTAGGAGACACCAGAGAGACATTTGATGGACACATGTATCAACTTATTGCACTTATTACATATAATACATAATTGTTGCAGTCATTCTTTCAAGGCTACTCATGCTATAAAAGTCTCATAATTTAAATTACATAAACCAGAAAGTAGTTGATGAAGAAATTCAGAAATCAGTGATAAATCCTAGATATCTGGCCTGATTATCTGAATAAATAATATTTATCTAGGGAGGAAAAATAGATTTCCTATTCTGGAAACACTGTTTTGTTTTGGAATTAAGTTTGACCTGCATTTGAGATATCTCAGTGGATCTCAGATCCACAGAAAGAGGAGTATAGTTTGAATAGTGAGATAATTATAAACAGGACTGAATATGGCATGTTTCTAATATAGAGTATATCATGAAATTGGGTTACAAAAGAGCAGTACCTGTAATTGAGGATTCTGTGTTGGGGCAAGAAGAAAGATGCAGATAGCCTGCACTTCTGCTCTCAAAATTTAAGAAGACCACATGAAAATTAATTTTAACCCAAATATTTCATTCATGTATGTTGATCTTCTGTGATCTTCAGCAAAGTTTTTAGGTACTACCTACAAAGTATCTGGACTCGAAACATTTATTACTACTGGCATTGCCACCACTGTGGACAAAGTCACCATAATCTGTTAACTGGATTGCTTACTAATTGCCTTCCCTCCTTTCAGCACTGTTCTTCTCTACTCACTTCTTTTCAGATCAACTATAGTTATATTTTTAAAATCCAGATTATATCTTTTTATTCTGATCAAAATTCCCCTATGGTCCCCATCCCACTCTGTGCAAAACCAAAGTAATGGTAATGGTCTATTATCTCGTTTCTAATCTCCACTTGCTCTCGCTATAATCACTGCTTCAAACAAATTGATTCTTGGATATTCTACAAACACATTAGCCACACTTTTGCGTCACAGTATGCGCATTTGATCCGAGAAGGCAATGGCACACCACTCCAGTACTTTTGCCTAGAAAATCCCATGGACGGCGGAGCCTGGTATGGTTCAGCCCATGGGGTCGCTAGAGTCAGACACGACTGAGCGACTTCAATTTCACTTTTCACTTTCATGCATTGGAGAAGGAAATGTCAACCCACTCCAGTGTTCCTGCCTGGAGAATCCCAGGGACGGGGGAGCCTGGGGGGCTGCAGTCTATGGAGGTCACACAGGGTCGGACACGATTAAAGTGACACAGCAGCAGCAGCAGCATGTGCATTTGATAATTTCTGCCTAATGCTCTCTACTCACCAAATTGGCAAGGTTCATTCTCTTATGCCAGTCTAGTATTCACTCAATTATCACCTTCTCAATTATATCTCTGTTCAGTCTATTTAAATTGGAACACATGCTTTAACAATTATGTTTATTTTCTATCTTCTTTAGAACACTTAATGTAATATACTATTACATAATTTAGTAATTCTGTTTACTATCTCTTTATCCATACTAGACTCTAAATTCAAAAAGGGCAGTGTGTGTTTATTGATTAAATTTTAACATTACCTTTACATTGCTAGATCTAGGGTGTTAGAATAAAGTTAGTTTTCAACATGTATTTATTATACAAATGAGTGGAAAATTTTATTGTGCTGTATTAAATCTATATAAGTTAAGATATTTTCCAGTAAGGAACATGGCATTTATACCTATTTTTTGAGCATAAAAACAAACAAAAAAATCTGTCCATACACTAATTATTTAACAGGTAAAACATTTTGTTACAAAATGGATTTTTATCTTCTGTCTTTCACATGACTGTAGATAGATAATGATTACATGAACTACCTTGGTTTTCAGTTTGAACCTATGCGTCAGCAAAAAGGTTTTTATAAATAGAATTGTATGAAAATATTTTGCTAAAATACACATATACAAACATTAATATGTTCAGCTTCATTAGAACTCAAGCTAATATAACAATAAATGATTCCCACTTTATCAGTTATGATTGGAATATTTTAAAACACCTTAAAATTACACAAAGTGAAGCTGAAGCTAATTCCATTTTGACAGATGAACTTTTTCAGTTAATAGTTTCAATAAATGTGGTCTTAGAAAAGCTCCAAAATACCATGAATGAATTCACAGGCTTATGGCCTTGTTTCACTTGGCATTTCTCTTGGAAGACAAACCTTATTTTCATAATCAAGGCCTCCCACAGAAGACTCTTCTCACTTTGGATACACGCCTGGTACATCTAGATGCAAGCCAACTAATTGCTGGGATGACAGATGGGTCTATTCAATCACTATGACTACCTGCCAAGTAAAGCCTAAAAAGTCTCAAACTAAAATAAAGTACCCCCTAAATCAGTGCTTGATCAGATTGGACATATAAATATAGAAAGTTTTAATTTTTATCTTTTCATCTTTCTCCATTATAGAAAATTAGAAAGAGGAAATTGTCTAGGTTTGGACAGAATTAGGTAGAATCCTGGAACAGAAAAGAATGACGAAAACCCAAACAATAAAAATAAATCTAAACCATCAATCCCGATGTTAATTTAGTAGTGAAGTGAGACTTGCTCAGTTGTGTCCAACTCTTTGTGACCCCCATGGACTATACATTCCATGGAATTGTTCAGGCCAGAACACTGGAGTGGATATCTGTTTCCTTCTTCAGGGGATATTCCCTTCTCCAGGGGATCTTCCCAACCTAGGGATCAAACCCAGGTCTCCCACATTGCTGGGAGATTCTTTACCAGCTGAGTCACCAGGGAAGACCAAGAATACTAGAGTAGGCAGCCGATCCCTTCTTCAGGGGATCTTTCCAATCCAAGATTCAAACCAGGGTCTCCTCCATTGCAGGTGGATACTTTACCAGCCAAGTTACCAGAGAAACTGTAAAATTTAGTAACTGTCAACCTAATCAAAAGAATTTTTTTTTTTTTTTTAATTTAAACTGTTCATTTCAGTTCAGTCGCTCAGTCGCGTCTGACTTTGCAACCACATGAACTGCAGCACGCCAGGCCTCCCTGTTCATCACCAACTCCCGGAGTCCACCCAAACCCATGTCCATTGAGTCAGTGATGCCATCCAAACATCTCATCCTCTGTTGTCTCCTTCTTCTCCTGCCTTCAATCTTTCCCAACATCAGGGTCTTTTCAAATGAGTCAGCTGTTTGCATCAGGTGGCCAAAATATTGGAGTTTCAGCTTCAACATAAGTCCTTCCAATGAACACCCAGGTCTTATCTCCTTTAGGATGGGCTGGTTGGATGTCCTTGCAGTCCAAAGGACTCTCAAGCATTTAAACTATAATAGAAATATAATAGCCAATGGGAACATCACAGTGGTCCTAACAAAATGTCTGACTTTAAATAACGTTGCTGTTACTGTTTTCCCATTAGTAACTCTTTTTTACCCCCTTATAAAAGATTCAGATCATATATCTTGTAAAATACTATACTCTCTCAAATTTGTTCATGCAATCTTAAGTCAAGAGGTCTGTGATGCTTATTAAATTGTCCTTGAGAACTTCAGTTGTGTATTAGTCATTACCCACTAGAGTCTGAAACTCCAAAATAATAGTTCTGAATTACCTGTTTTTTTGGTAATCAGAGCTTAAAGTCTGTGCTTTTAACAACAGATTATGAAGAATAGATGAAAAAAGAATCTGAATTTTCCAAGAATGTAGATAAACCAATTGGGAAAGGAGGAATCAGTTTTAAAAAATATTGAGGGAGACCAAAATTGGGGAAAAAAAAAAAAAAATGGAGGGATGAAGTCAAGAATCAGAGATGTACCCTACCAAGATCCCAGGCTCTTATATTATCTGAACCAAAGTGTGCACAAAAAGTCATCCAGAATTAAATAGAAATATTTCCAAGGTAAAAACCTACAGTATATTGTTATTTCCATTAATGTCAGATAAACGCACTTTAAAATAGATATTACATAGTCCCTAAATATTAATTGTGTCTGTACCCTAAAGTGGAGAAGGCAATGTCATCCCACTTTATTACTCATGCCTGGAAAATCCCATGGATGGAGGAGCCTGGAAGGCTGCAGTCCATGAGGTCGCTGAGGGTCGGACACGACTGAGCGACCTCACTTTTACTTTTCACTTTCATGCATTGGAGAAGGAAATGGCAACACACTGCAGTGTTCTTTCCTGGAGAATCCCAGGGACGGGGGAGCCTGGTGGGCTGCTGTCTATGGGGTCACACAGAGTCGGACACGACTGAAGTGACTTAGCAGCAGCAAGCAGTACCCTAAAGTATTGCTCAGTTCTCATCTATATCAGTGTTCAATGAAGAAAACAGAGGCGACTCTGAGTATATCATAGGGAGAAAGGACTTAATTCATTGTGTTGTTTCTTACACAGTTATTAGAAGGAGTGAAGGAGTGGAGTTAGGAGGAAGTCACACTAATGCAACTCCAAATCAGACAGGGAAACTCGGACTGTTGCTTTTGTTATTGTTGACTTGAAAACTGGATCTTGCAACCTAATTGCTGGTGACTAAACACTGTAACACAGAACCTAGCACCAGTAAATACTCAGATCTTTCCTTTTTTTGTTTTTGTTTTGGCCAGCAGTTACTGAGGGAAAAATAAAAAAGTTTGTGTTCCACTACCATCTACTCAATATTAACTGATTATATCTCATTACTGGAATCCTATATATACATCAAGAATATTAACTGCAAAAGTACTCTGTAAATGTAGATTTAAATTTTCCACCCATCAGATGGAACTAATGCTCAGTCAAAATATAAATTATGCTTTAATTTTATCAAATCACTTGGTCCATGAACCAGACTTCCTCATGCTCCATGAACCAGAGTTCCTCAGTGGGCAAAGCTTTCCAAGGTTATCTAGGCTTAAGGATGCCTGAACCACAGTTTACCCTTGAGATCATCACTATTGCTAGTATTGCAGTGTTACATAATTTCATATTTTGTGCTGGATATTTTGGGTATTGTAAGTTTGTGCATGCATGCATGCATATATGTGTGGGTGTGCAGTATACTTTTATAGCAATGCCACAAAACCAGAAAAACATGGCCTGGGATTTACATGCCACTCTCTTGAGAGCTTAATCTTTTGCCTTTCCTTAGATTTCCTTTCCTTTCTAACCTCATTTCCTAAGAAGGGATTCTATATTGCCTGGCATATTTGCCTCTTTAGTGTAATCCTAAAATTACAATATCTCATATGTTACCTATGGTCATATGAGTATCACACCTTAGAAAATCATGAAAATATAACAATATTTGGCGGAAATGGTCATTTAATCAAGTGTGACCATATCATCTCTGTTATTTCATAAGAGATATGACTCTTGGGAATGTCATTTGATAAATGGAATGGTGTATGACTGATGATACTGATTTACTAAACAAATATCTTAAATAAATGAGTGAATATACTACTTGTGTTTTTTAAAATTTTATGTAACTTTTAGTATTTTTAAGTAGATGATTTACTTTTTAAGTAGTTAACTTTTTGAAAATTTACATAAGTGAAAGCAATATTTGTAAGATCTGCTGAAGGGAACAAACAAAAGAGATACGTACCTTCTTTTTTTTTTAATTCTTCTACATTTTTTTAAATTTTATTTTTATTTTATTTAACTTTACAATATTGTATTGGTTTTGCCATGTATCAAAATGAATCTGCCACAGATATACATGTGTTCCCCATCCTGAACCCTCCTCCCTGCTCCCTTCCCATACCATCCCTTTGGGTCATCCCAGTGCACCAGCCCCAGGCATGCGGTATCAGGCATCAAATCTAGACTGGTGACTCGTTTCATAAATGATATTATACTTATTTCAATTCTTTTCTACCAAATCATCCCACCCTCTCCCTCTCCCAGAGTCCAAAAGACTGTTCTATACATCAGTGTCTCTTTTGCTGTCTCACATACAGGGTTATTATTACCATCTTTCTAAATTCCATATATATGTGTTAGTATACTGTATTGGTGTTTTTCTTTCTGGCTTACTTCACTCTGTATAATAGGCTCCAGTTTCATTAACCTCATTAGAACTGATACGAATGTATTGTTTTCAATGGCTGAGTAATACTCCATTGTGTATATGTACCAAGTGTTCTTATCCATTCATCTGCTGATGGACATCTAGGTTGCTTCCATGTCCTGGCTATTGTAAAGAGTGCTCTGATGAATATTGGGGTACACGTGTCTTTTTCAATTCTGGTTTTCTCAGTGTGTATGCCCAGCAGTGGCATTGCTGGATCATAAGGCAGTTCTATTCCCAGTTTTTTAAGGAATCTCCATACTGTTCTCCAGAGTGGCTGCACTAGTTTGCATTTCCACAAACAGTGTAAGAGGGTTTCCTTTTCTCCACACCCTCTCCAGCATTTATTGCTTGTACACTTTTGGATCACAGCCATTCTGACTGGTGTGAAATAGAACCTCATAGTAGTTTTCATTTGCATTTCTCTGCTAATGAGTGATGTTGAGCATCTTTTCATGTGTTTGTTAGCCATCTGTATATTGACTATGCCAAAGCCTTTGACTGTGTAGATCACAATAAACTATGGAAAATTCTGAAAGAGATGGGAATACCAGACTACCTGATCTGCCTCTTGAGAAATCTGTATGCAGGTCAGGAAGCAACAGTTGGAACTGGTCATGGAACAACAGACTGGTTCCAAATAGGAAAAGGAGAACGTCAAGGCTGTATATTGTCACCCTGTTTATTTAAAATATATGCAGAGTACATCATGAGAAATGCAGGACTGGAAGAAACACAAGTTGGAATCAAGATTGCTGGGAGAAATATCAATAACCTCAGATATGCAGATGACACGACTCTTATGGCAGAAAGTGAAGAGGGGCTAAAAAGCCTCTTGATGAAAGTGAAAGTGGAGAGTGAAAAGGTTGGCTTGAAGCTCAACATTCAGAAAACGAAGATCATAGCATCTGGTCCCATCACTACATGGGAAACAGATGGGGAAACAGTGGAAACAGTGTCAGACTTTGTTTTTCTGGGCTCCAAAATCACTGCAGATGGTGACTGCAGCCATGAAATTAAAAGATGCTTACTCCTTGGAAGGAAAGTTATGACCAACCTAGATAGCATATTCAAAAGCAGAGACATCACTTTGCCAACAAAGTTTCGCCTAGTCAAGTCTATGGTCTTTCCTGTGGTCATGTATGGATGTGAGAGTTGGACTGTGAAGAAGGCTGAGCGCCGAAGAATTGATGCTTTTGAACTGTGGTGTTGGAGAAGACTCTTGAGAGTCCCTTGGACTGCAAGAAGATCCAACCAGTCCATTCTGAAGGAGATCAATCCTGGAATTTCTTCAGAAGGAATGATGCTAAAGCTGAAACTCCAGTATTTTGGCCACCTCATGCGAAGAGTTGACTCATTGGAGAAGACGCTGATGCTGGGAGGGATTGAGGGCAGGAGGAGAAGGGGACGACAGAGGATGAGATGACTGGATCGCATCACTGACTTGATGGGTGTGAGTCTGGGTGACCTCCGGGAGCTGGTGATGGACAGGGAGGCCTAGCGTGCTGCGGTTCATGGGGTCGCGAAGAGTCGGACACGACTGAGCGACTGATCTGATCTGATCTGATGTCTTCTTTGGAGGAATGTCTATTTAGTTCTTTGGCCCATTTTTTGACTGGGTCATTTATTTTTCTGGAATTGAGCTGTAGGTGTTGCTTGTATATTTTTTTTTTTTTGCGATTAGTTGTTTATCAATTGCTTCATTTGCTATAATTTTCTCCCATTCTGAAGGCTGTCTTTTCACCTTACTTATAGTTTGCTTTGTTGTTCAGAAGCTTATAAGTTTAATTAGGTCCCATTTGTTTATTTTTAATTTTATTTCCAATATTCTGGGAGGTGGGTCATAGAGGATCCTGCTGTGATGTATGGCAGAGAGTGTTTTGCCTATGTTTTCCTCTAGGAGTTTTATAGTTTCTGGTCTTACATTTAGATCTTTAATCCATTTTGAGCTTATTTTTATGTATGGTGTTAGAAAGTGCTCTAGTTTCATTATTTTACAAGTGTTTGACCAGTTTTCCAAGAACCACTTGTTAAAGAGATTGTCTTTAATCCATTGTATATTCTTGCCTCCTTTGTCAAAAATAAGGTGTCCATATGTGCATGGATTTATCTCTGGGCTTTCTATTTTGTTCCATTGATCTGTATTTCTGTCTTTGTGCCAGTATCATACTGTCTTGATGACTGTGGCTTTGTAGTAGAGCCTGAAGTCAGGCAGGTTGATTCATTCAGTTCCATTCTTCTTTCTCAAGATAGCTTTGGCTATTCGAGTTTTTTTGTATTTCCATACAAATTGAGAAATTATTTGTTCTAGCTCTGTGAAGAATACCATTGGTAGCTTGATGGGGATTGCATTGAATCTATAAAATGCTTTGGGTAGTATACTCATTTTCACTATATCGATTCTACCAATCCATGAACATGGTATATTTCTCCATCTATTAGTGTCCTCTTTGATTTCTTTCACCAGTGTTTTATAGTTTTCTATATGTAGGTCTTTAGTTTCTTTAGGTAGATATATTCCTAAGTATTTTATTCTTTTCATTGCAATGGTGAATGGAATTGTTTCCTTAAATTCTCTTTCTATTTTCTCATTATTAGTGTACAGGAATACAAGGGATTTCTGTGTGTTGATTTTTATATCCTGCAACTTTACTATATTCATTGATTAGTTCTAGCAATTTTTTGGTGGAGTCTTTAGGGTTTCTATGTAGAGGATCATGTCTGCAAACAGTGAGAGTTTTACTTCTTTTCCAACTTGGATTCCTTTGATTTCTTTTTCTGCTCTGATTGCTGTGGCCAAAACTTCCAAAACTATGTTGAATAGTAATGGTGAAAGTGAGCATCCTTGTCTTGTTCCTGACTTTAGAGAAAATGCTTTCAATTTTTCACCATTGAGGATAATGTTTGCTGTGGGTTTGTCATATATAGCTTTTATTATGTTGAGGTATGTTCCTTCTATTCCTGGTTTCTGGAGAGTTTTTACCATAAACGGATGTTGAATTTTGTCAAAGGCTTTCTCTGCATCTATTGAGATAATCATATGGTTTTTATTTTTCAATTTGTTAATGTGGTGTATTATGTTGATTTATTTGTGGATATTGGAGAATACTTGCATCCCTGGGATCAAGCCCACTTGTTCATGGTGTATGATCTTTTTAATGTGTTGTTGGATTCTGATTGCTAGAATTTTGTTAAGGATTTTTGCATCTATGTTCATCAGTGATATTGGCCTGTAGTTTTCTTTTTTTGTGGCATCTTTGTCAGGTTTTGGTATTAGGGTGATGGAGGGCTCATAGAACGAGTTTGGAAGTTTACCTTCCTCTGTAATTTTCTGGAAGAGTTTGAGTAGGATAGGTGTTAGCTCTTCTCTATATTTTTGGTAGAATTCAGCTGTGAAGCAGTCCAGACCTGGGCTTCTGTTTGGTAGAAGATTTCTGTTTACAGTTTCAATTTCCTTGCTTGTGATGTGTCTGTGAAGATTTTCTATTTCTTTCTGGTCCAATTTTGAAAGTTGTACTTTTTAAAAATTTGTCCATTTCTTCCATATTGTCCATTTTGTTGCCATATAATTGCTGATAGTAGTCTCTTATGATCCTTTGTATTTCTGTGTTGTCTGTTGTGATCTCTCCATTTTCATTTCTAATTTTGTTGATTTGATTTTTCTCCCTTTGTTTCTTGATGAGTCTGGCCAATAGTTTGTCAATTTTATTTATCCTTTCAAAGAACCAGCTTTTGGCTTTGTTGATTTTTACTATGGTCTCTTTTGTTTCTTTTGCATTTATTTCTGCCCTAATTTTTAAGATTTCTTTCCTTCTACTAACCTTCGGGTGCTTCATTTCTTCCTTTTCTAGTTGCTTTAGGTGTAGAGTTAGGTTATTTATTTGACTTTTTTCTTGTTACTTGAGGTATGCCTATATTGCTATGAACTTTCCCCTCAGGACTGCTTTTACAGTGTCCCACAGGTTTTGGGTTGTTGTGTTTTCATTTTCATTCATTTCTATTCAAATTTTGATTTCTTTTTTGATTTCTTCTGTGATTTGTTGGTTATTCAACAGAGTATCGTTCAGCCTCCATATATTGGAATTTTTAATAGTTTTTCTCCTGTTATTGAGATCTAATCTTACTGCATTGCAGTCAGAAAAGATGCTTGGAATTATTTCAATTTTTCTGAATTTACCAAGGCTAGATTTATGGCCCAGGATGTGATCTATCCTGGAGAAGGTTCCATGTGTGCTTGAGAAATAGGTGAAATTCATTTTTTTGGGATGAAATGTCCTATAGATATCAATTAGGTCTAACTGGTCTATTTTATCATTTAAAGTTTGTGTTTCCTTGTTAATTTTCTGTTTAATTGATCTATCCATTGGTGGATAGATGGATGGTGGTGGTGGGGTATTAAAGTCTCCCACTATTATTGTTTTATTGTTAATTTCTCCTTTCATACTTGTTAGTATTTGTCTTACAAATTGTGGTGCTCCTATGTTGGGTGCATATATATTTATAATTGTTATATCTTCTTCTTGGATTGAACCTTTGATCATTATGTAGTGACCTTCTTTGTCTCTTTTCACAGCCTTTGTTGTAAAGTCTATTTTTTCTGATATGTGTATTGCTATTCCTGCTTTCTTTTGATTCCTATTTGCATGAAAAACCTTTTTCCAGCCCTTATTTTCAGTCTGTATGTGTCCCCTGTTTTGAGGTGGGTCTCTTGTAGACAACATATATAGGGGTCTTGTTTTTGTATCAATTCATCCAGTCTCTGTCTTTTGGTTGGGGAATTCAACCCATTTACGTTTAAGGTAATTATTGATAAGTATGATCCCATTGCCATTTACTTTATTGTTTTGGGTTCGAATTTATATACCCTTTTTGTGTTTCCTGTCTAGAGAATGTCCTTTAGTATTTGTTGAAGAGCTGGTTTGGTGGTTCTGAATTTTCTCAGCTTTTGCTTGTTTGTAAAGCTTTTGATTTCTCCTTCATATTTGAATGAGATCCTTGCTGGGTACAATAATCTGGGCTGTAGGTTCTTTTCTTTCATCACTTTAAGTATGTCTTGCCATTCCCTCCTGGCTTGGAGAGTTTCTATTGAAAGATTAGCTGTTATCCTTATGGGAATTCCTTTGTGTGTTTTTTGTTGTTGTTCCCTTGCTGCTTTTAATATTTGTTCTTTGTGTTTGATCTTTGTTAATTTGATTAATATGTGTCTTGGGGTGTTTCGCCTTCGGTTTATCCTGTTTGGGACTCTCTGGGTTTCTTGGACTTGAGTGATTATTTCCTTCCCCATTTTAGGGAAATTTTCAACTATTATTACCTCTAGTATTTTTTCATGGTCTTTCTTTTTGTCTTCTGGGACTCCTATGATTCGAATGTTGTAACATTTAACATTGTCCTGGAGGTCTCTGAGATTGTCCTCATTTCCTTTAATTCGTTTTTCTCTTTTCTCCTCTGATTCATTTATTTCTACCATTCTAATTCACTAATCCTATCTTCTGCCTCTGTTATTCTACTACTTGTTGCCTCCAGAGTGTTTTTGATCTCATTTATTGCATTATTCATTATAAATTAACTCTTTTTTATTTCTTCTATGTCCTTGTTAAATCTTTCTTGCATTTTCTGAATACTTTTCTCTAGGCTATTTATCTGGGATTCCATTTTGATTTCCAGATTTTGGATTAATTTCACTATCATTATTCAGAATTCTTTATCAGGTAGATTCGCTATTTCTTCCTCTTTTGTTTGGTTTGGTGGGCATTTATCATGTTCTTTTACCTGCTGGGTATTCCTCTGTCTCTTCATCTTGTTTAAATTGCTGAGTTTGGGTTGTCCTTACTGTATTCTGGCAGTTTGTGGAGTTCTCTTTATTGTGGTGTTGCCTCACTGTGTGTGGGTTTGTACAGGTGGCTTGTCAAGGTTTCTTGGTTAGAGAAGCTTGTGTAGGTTTCCTGGTGAATGGAGCTGGATTTCTTCTCTCTGGAGTGCAATGAAGTGTCCAGTAATGAGCTATGAGATGTCTATGGTTTTGGGGTGATTTTGGGTAGCCTGTATATTGGAGCTCAGGGCTGTGTCCCTGTGTTGCTGGAGAATTTGCTTGGTATGTCTTGCCATGGAATTTGTTGGCCCTTATGTGGTGCTTGGTTTCAGTGTAGGTATGAAGCCACTTGATAAGCTCCTGTCAATTAATGTTCCCTGGAGTCAGGGTTTGGACTTAAGCCTCCTGCTTCCAGTTATCGGTCTTATTTTTACAGTAGTCTCAAAACTTCATCTTCTATACTGCACCATTCATAAAACATCTAGGTTAAAGATGAAAAGTTTCTCCACCATGTGGGTCACCCAGAGAGGTTCACAGCATTACATGGAGAAGAGAAGAGGGAGGAGGGAGTTAGAGGTGACCTGAATGAGATGTGGTGGAATCAATAGATGAGAGAGCGGGATAACCAGTAATCACTTCCTTATGTGCACTCCACAACTGGACTGCTCAGAGATGTTCAGGGAGTTATACAGAGAAGAGTAGAGGGAGGAAGGAGACAGAGGTGATCAGGAGGAGAAAAGGAGGAAATGAAAAGGAGAGAGACAGATCCAGTCAGTAATCAGTTCCGTAAGTGTTTTCCATCATTTGGAACACACAGAAATTCACAGAGTTGGGTAGAGTAGAGAGGGGTTAGGGAGGAGATGCAGACAAGCTGGTGGAGAAAAATGAGAGTCTGGAGGAGGAGAGAGCAGTCAAGCCAGTAATCTCGCTCCCTAGTAAAAAATAGGTACTGAAGATTGAGTTCTTAAAGGTACAAAATTGTTAACAAATACCTAAAAGCAAAAATTAAAAATATAGAGTAGAGTTTGGAGTTTCACAAATACAGTATTAAAGAAAAGAAGAAGGAAAAGAAAGAGAGAAAAAGAAAAAGAAAAAAAAAAAGAGTCAAAAAGTTACAAAGAAAATATAGGTACAAAGTTGATAACAAATACCAAAAAGCAAAAAAACAAAAACAAAACAATACAAAAAACTAGAGTAGAGTTTGGAATTTCAAAAATACAATGTTAAAGAAAAAGAAAGATAAAAAAAAAATAAAACAAAAACAAACAAAGTCACAAAAATTATAAAGAAGATATAGGTACAAATTGATAACAAATACCAGAAAGCATAAATTAAAGATCTAGAGTAGAGTTTGGAATTTCAGGAGTACAATGTTAAAGAAAAGATTAAGAGCTAGAAAGAGAGAGGAAAAAAAAGTCACAAAAGTTATTAAAAAAAAAAAAAAATAGGTACAAAATTACTAACAAGTACCAAAAAGCTAAAATTAAAAATCTAGAGCAGAGTTTGGAATTTCAAAAATACAGTGTTAAAGAACAGAAAAAAAGAAGAAAAAAAAGTCACAAAAGTTATAAAAAATATATATATGAAGTTTTTTTTAAGCATCTTTTATTTATTTATTTTTTACAAAGTAATAGAAGGTTATAAAAGTGAAAATTAAAGGAGTAATAGAGGATTTAAAATTTTTTAAAAAATTAAAAAAAGAAAGAAAAAATGATTGTAAAAATATACATAGGACTTTCTCTGATATTGTTGTGGGTATTGTGGGTTCAGTTTATTTTCGGCTAGTTCCTTGGTCCGGCTTATATTTCTCAAGTTCTATAGGCCCTTTTCTATGAAGTTGGTACTAACCACGGGGTTTTAGTTTATTGCCTGTCGCTTCCACGGTGGTTCCTTCTGTTATAGCTTCTTCTGTTTGCTGGTCTCTTCAGTGTCTGATTTCTGCCCAGATACAAAGGGGGTGGTGGTGGACATCTTTTTTTTTTTTTTTTTTTAGGATCACTTGTTCAGTCACGCTGTGGGGACGGAGGGACGCTGCAAATAAATAACACTGGTGTGTGCTCGCAGTGCCTCAGCCACACTGGGCCTGCCTCCGCTCATGGCACATGTAGCCTCCCTGCCCACACTGCTCAGGCTCTAGGTTGCTCTGCCAGGAACCATCCACGGCCGGCCCTGGGCTGCTTGCCCCTCCCAGGTCTAAGCCACTCAAGTTCAGGCACTCAGGTAGTCCTCCGAGGCCCAGACTCGGTTGGGCCTGCGTTTTGTGCCCTTCGCAGGTCTGAGCAGCGCACGTGATGAGGTGTTTAGCGAGCACAGCTTCTGCGACTTATCGCCTCCCCCACCGCTCATTTTTCTGGGTGTACAACCAGCGCACCTTCTCAGGTGGATGTTGACCGTCCAGAGCCCCAAGAAGTCTTAATTAGCAAAGATGCCTGCTTACAGTTTTGTAAATAATGTCTCTCTGGGGCTGTGATTGCCCCCCTCCGGCTCTGGCTGCCTGTCACCAGAGGGGGACGGTCTGCAGCCGTCTATTTCTGTACAGTCCTTTGTTTGGTGTGCAGGCCTGGTGGTGTCTTAGGTTAAGGCTGGCTTTTTGTGTGGTAGATATCCCACAGTCTGGTTTGCTAGTCCAAATTATTTCGCTCAGGTAGCGCTCGGGATATTCAGACCAGATCCTTACTCTAAGCGATGCAGCCTGCGCAATGCCTCCCTGCCCAGCCCCTGCTTGCTAATGGCGGATGCAGGCATCTGTGCTGCTTTTCCACTGGGGGGATCACCACAGGGCTCCTAATCTGTGGGTTTTAATTGTTTATTTATTTCTCCTCCCTGTTATTTTGCCTTCTGTGCTTCCCAGTCTCGACGCAGACTCAGCAGTGAGAATGTTTCCTGGTATTTGGAAACTTCTCTCTTTTTAAGACTCCCTTCCCCGGAAAGAGGTCCGTCCCTCCCTCTTTTGTCTCTTTTTTTGTCTTCTATATTTTTTCCTACCTCTTTTAGAAGCCAATGGGTTGCTTTTCTGGGTGCCTGATGTCCTCTGCCAGCATTCAGATGTTGTTTTGTGGAATTTACTCAGCGTTTAAATGTTCTTTTGATGAATTTGTGGAGGAGAAAGTGTTCTCCCCGTCCTATTCCTCCGCCATCTTAGCTCCTCCCCCCGAGGATACGTATCTTCTTATTCATCTTCACTATAGAATCCACTAGACCATTTTTGCTATACATTAAAGACCAGGCTAATACAGATACTTGGATATGCAACCTTAGTTATTGTTGTTGTTTATCTACTCAGTTGTATCTGACTCTTTGTGACTCCATGGACTGTAGCCCACCAGGTTTTTCTGTTCATGGGATTTCCCAGGCAAGAATATTGGAGTGGGTTGCCAGTTCCTCCTCCAAAGCAACTTTAGTAAAGGGCACTATTTCCTATTGACATCTCAGTCATAAGAAATTTAGTCTACCTATTGACCAACTCTATATTCAATATCTCAGGAGACTGGACTATCATTAATACTACTTTTATTTTTATATTTATTTTTTAGAAAAATATTGTTATTGTGCCTAACAGAGGAGCTTTTATCCGAGTATCTCATATTGCCTATAATTCTGACACATTGTGTATTAGTATCGTTTCTCCCATGCACAACATGTTAAAGTCCATTTTAGTTCTCTTGTCTCCATCTTTTACTTTCTAAATTCTTCAAGTCTGATGGTGGTTCCATACGTCTCTCAGCCTCAAACATCAGAGAGAATATTAGCCCTTTCTCATTTCATGAAAAATCTGAGGCAAAGAGTCAAATTCAAACTGAATTTATCAAACAACTTGAAGCCCAAAATATTGTATAATCAGAGGCACTTGTAACTAACCTGCAAAAGTTTGAAACATTAAAATAATGAACTGTTTAACATCTGACTTTAATCTTTAGAAAGAATTTTATAAGTACCTCTGAAGTTGCATGATATAAACATATTTCAAGATTTGAAGAAGACTTCCCTGTGTAAGTCATAGAAGCTATCCATGGATACATTTCTTCAAGCTCAAGCTTAATAATTTGAAATTTTATACAAAGTAATGTTATTATTTAATGAAGATCACAAGAGATAGTTATAATATTTAAGAAACAGCTACATGTGCTGGCACAATATTTATAGAGTTAGAAAAAACAATTTATCTTAGTAAATTTATTTATATGTCTAATAGGTGACATTGGAATAATTAAATACTATTTTGTGTAATTAAAATAAATAGTAAAACTCATACTAAAATTGTCTGACAAATGTACATTCAAATGAAAGAATTTTTAAAAATCCACTGTAAACAACTCTTATGTCCAGTAATCTTTAACATTTCTAATCCTGACAACTTCTGCATATACTTAAATGAGGTTAAAAACAAGAGATATGTAATTAAATAAAAATGGCAGAAAGCAAAGAACAAAAGAGCCTCTTAATGAAGATGAAAGAGGAGAATGAAAAAGCTGGCATAAAACTCAACATTCAGAAAATGAAGATCATGACATCTTCTCCCATCACCTCATGGCAAATAGATGGGGAAATAATGGAAACAATGACAGATTTTATTTTCTTGGGCTCCATAATCACTGCAAATCATGACTGCAGCCATGAAATTAAAAGACAGATGATCCTTATCAGAAAAACTGTGACAAACCTAGATGGCATATTAAAAACCAGAGACATTAATTTGTTAACAAAGGTCCATCTAATCAAAGCTATGGTTTTTCCAGTAGTTATGTTTGGGATGTAAAGGTTGGACCCATAAAGAAGCCTGAGCACCAAAGAATCGATGCTTTTGAACTGTAGTGTTGGAGAAGACTCTTGAAAGTTCCCTGGACTGCAAGGATATCCAACCAGTCTATCCTAAAGGAAATCAACCCTGAATATTCACTGAAAGGACTGAGGCTAAAGCTGAAACTCCAATACTTTGGCCACCTGATGCAAAGAGCCGATTCATTAGAAAAGACCCTGATGCTGGGAAAAAATGAAGGCAGGAAGAAAAGGGGATGACAGAGGACAAGAAGGCTGGATAGCATCACTGACTAGATGGACATGAGTTTGAGCAAGCTCTAAGTGATGATGAAGGACAGAGAAGTCTGGCATGCTGCAATCCATGGGGTTGCAAAGAGTTAGGCACATCTGAACAACAAAGCAATTAAACAAAAATATTAATAAAAAGAGTTCATTTCCTTATTAAAATAAGTCTTAATGTTTTCTATCATTTCTGTTGTAATATTTTCTGTAAATATTTTAATAATCATATAAAATTGCATATAAATTATATAAAATTGATAACAAGTGAATGCTTTTGGGAACAATTTGCTTACTTTATGGATCCTAAGAATTTGAGAACTTAATATAAAAGGAATATTAAGAAGCAAAGTAAAGGTAAGATTTATTGTGTATGCCTAGTAGTTGTTTATAATATAATATAAAATATATTTTTCACATTTACAGCAAATATTACATAGTTACTATTATTCTGAAATAAATCTATAAAATGTTGAAATACTTTAATGGGCTGATAAAAGAATGATAAAGATGTAAAAACTAATCACATTTACAATTAGCAAACTTTGAGTTTATCTATAAAATAACATTGAACCACATGACTCTATCTTGAAAGAGACAGTTTCATTAGGTGATTATAAGATAAATCTTGTACAAAGGATTGCTGAAGTATGAGAAAGAATTGAGTACACATTATATCTAAAGCCCACAGGAAAATCCCAGGAGTTTTAAATAAAAATAATAAACAACTGACATGATTAAAAACAGACATTTTTTAAATACTTGACATCAATAATGTATAATATAATTATCAAAAGATTGATCAGAGCTAATGCATTACAAATTCACTTAAAGTTTGAGAGAAGTAGGCAAGATTAAGATTAAGATATAGGGAAATTACATACATTTGTCTTTTAACATTTCAATGTAGCCACTAAAAATATAAATGGAAAGTGTAATTTCTAAACCAATAGAAATAAAATGCTAAAATTAGTAGAATACACTTTATTGATCCATAAAATAAATTTAAAAAGAGAGAAAAATGAGTTCAAACATAAATATTGCATGTCACTAAGGAAAATACATATAGAGTAACATATCAATTAAAAGATAAAAATTAATAAGTTTTTTTTTTAATTCCACAAATCTGTGTACTGTTTAAAAAAGACATCTAAACATGAATAATATCATATATGAAACGAGTTACCAGTCCAGGTTTGATGAATGATATTGGATGCTTGGGACTGGTGCACTGGGATGACTCAAAGGGATGGTACTGGGAGGGAGGAAGGAGGAGGGTTCAGGATGGGGAACATGTGTATACCTGTGGTGGATTCATGTTGATATATGTCAAAACCAGTACTATATTTTAAAGTTACAAAATAAAATAAAAATTACTGTTAAAAAAAAGACATCTAAATCATAAAGTCATAAAATCTTTAGAATAAAATGATGGAAACAGTGTGAAACACAAATACTAATCAAAAGAAATAAATGAATAGCTGTATTTGTAGCAGAAAAAAATATCCTAAGACATACAGTCCACGGGGTCGCAAAGAGAAGGACACAACTGAGCGACTTCATCTCTAACAAATGGTGTACTATTTATACATATCACTCATTATAATTTAGCCAAACAATATAAAATCAGTAGAGTTATGGCAAACCACAATTTTCAAGCTTTATCTAATAAACTTTTGTATTAATCATGTATCTAACACACAGTAAACATTCATATCAAAGATATATAAAACTCTTTAAACGATCACTTAGGTCATAAGATTTTGTCAACACATCCTCAATATTAAGTATCCCTAGGAAAATTACTTTGTCACCATGGAGTTAAATCATATTGGATAAAATTCAAAATATTATACATTAAGGATTTATAAATTCAAGGCATGAGTCAAAAAATGAAACATAGGAAAATAACATATATGTCCATGTATAGCTTTGTATGTACATGCCTGTCTATCATCTGTTTGCAACATGTGTAGAAAGACTATATTGCAAGGCTGACGAATGTAGCAAAATAATACATTGAGGGAAAGATATTGTACTGAAACTATAATTTAAAAAATATATAAATTAAGTATCCAATGAAGAATGGGGAAAAGGAGAAAGTGAATAAACACTAAAAATAATTACAGATAATTTATAAAATGAGTGTAATTTTAAGACTAAAATAAAACAAAAAAAAGCAGAGACTCTACAAAGTCAAAATTACTGTATGAAAAGACTAATAATAAAATTAAAACCTATTAAAATCCAAAACCTTTGGTTTGATTAATCAAGAGAAAAAAGGCAAAAATAATATTAGTAAAAACAGAAAAAGGGTGATATATAGAGAAACCTTAAAATATAGTATAAACATACAGTTGTGGCAAAAAGTGAAATCTTATACAAATTTTCACTAAACAAAATTAATTCAAGGATACAATGTAGTCTCATTATACTATTTTTTGCTAAGTCAATTAAAGTACTTATTTTAATATTTTCCATCAACAAGCTGTGAATAGAAGAGAAGCAAAAAGCAAAGGAGAAAAGGAAAGATATACCCATTTAAATGCAGATTCACAAAGAATAGCAAGGAGAGATAAGAAAGCATGCCTCACCAATTAATGAAAAGAAATAGAGGAAAACAATAGAATAAGAAAAACTAGAGATCTTTTCAAAAACTATCATTGATGCTTTTGAACTATGGTGTTGGAGAAAACTCTTGAGAGTCCCTTGGACTGCAAAGAGATCCAACCAGTCAATTCTGAAAGAGATCAGCCCTGGGATTTCTTTGGAAGGAATGATGCTAAAGCTGAAACTCCAGTACTTTGGCCACCGGATGCAAAGAACTGACTCATTTGAAAAGCCCCTGATGCTGGGAAAGATTGAGGGTAGGAGGAGAAGGGGACGACAGAAGATGAGATTGTTGGATAGCATCACCAACTCAGTGGACATGAGTTTGGGTAAATTCCGGGAGTTGGAGATGGAAAGAGAAGCCTGGCGTGCTGCAGTTCATGGGATCCCAAAGAAACAGACAAAACTGAGCAACTGAACTGAACTGAGAGATCTCTTCAAGAAAATTAGAGATACCAAGGGAACGTTTCATGCAAAGATGGGCTCGATAAAGGACAGAAATGGTATGGACCTAACAGAAGTAGAAGATCTTAAGAAGAGGTGTCAAGAATACACAGAAGAACTATCTATAGAAAAAGATCTTCATAACTGAGATAATCACTATGGTGTGATCACTCATATAGAGCCAACATCCTAGAAAGTGAAGCCAAGTGGGCCTTACGAAGCATAACTACGAAGAAAGCTAGTGGAGGTGATGGAATTCCAGTTGAGCTATTTCAAATCCTAAAATATGATACTGTGAAAATGTTGCACTCAATATGTAAAGAAATTTGGAAAACTCAGCAGTGGCCACAGGGCCTAAAAGAGTCAGTTTCCACTCCAGTCTCAAAGAAGGACAATGCCAAGGAATGCTCAAACTACCAAACAATTGCACTCATATACTTTACGCAGGTAAGTCAGTTCAGTGCAGTTCAGTCGCTCAGTCATGTCTGACTCTTTGCAACCCCATGAATCGCAGCATGAAAGGTCTCCCTGTCCATCACCAACTCCCGGAGTTTACTCAAACTCATGACCATTGAGTCAGTGATGCTATCCAGCCATCTCATCCTCTGTTGTCCCCTTTTCCTCCTGCCCCTGTTCCCTCCCAGCATCAGAGTCTTTTCCAATGAGTCAACTCTTCACATGTGGTGGCCAAAGTATTGGAGTTTCATGTTTAGCATCAGTCCTTCCAATAAACACCCAGGACTGATCTCCTTTAGAATGGACAGGTTGGATCTCCTTGCAGTCCAAAGGACTCTCGAGAGTCTTCTCCAACACCACACTTCAAAAGCATCAATTCTTCAGTGCTCAGCTTTCTTCACAGTCCAACTCTCACATCCACACATGACCACTGGAAAACCATAGCCTTTACTAGCTGGACCTTTGTTGGCAAAGTAATGTCTGTGCTTTTGAGTATACTATCTAGGTTGGTCATAACTTTCCTTCCAAGGAGTAAGCGTCTTTTAATTTCATGGTGGCAATCACCATCTTCAGTTATTTTGAAGCCTGAAAACATAAAGTCTGACACTGTTTCCACTGTTTCCCCATCTATTTCCCATGAAGTGGTGGGACCAGATGTCATGATCTTTGTTTTCTGAATGTTGAGCTTTAAGCCATCTTTTCATTCTCTTCCTTCAATTTCATCAAGAGGCTTTTTAGTTCCTCTTCCTTTCTGCCATAAGGGTGGTGTCATCTACATATCTGAGGTTATTAATGTTTCTCCTGGAAATCTTGATTCCAGCTTGTGCTTCTTCCAGCCAAGTGTTTCTCATTATGTAAGAACTCTGCTGCTGCTGCTGCTGCTGCTAAGTCACTTCAGTCGTGTTCAACTCTGTGTGACCAAATGGACGGCAGCCCACCAGGCTCCCCCGTCCCCCGTCTCCAGGCAAGAACACTGGAGTGGGTTGCAATTTCCTTCTCCAGTGCATGAAAGTGAAAAGTAAAAGTGAAGTTGCTCAGTCATATCCAACTCTTCACGACCCCATGGACTGCAGCCCACCTGGCTCTTCCATTCATGGGATTTTCCAGGCAAGAGTACTGGAGTGGGGTGCCATTGCCTTCTCTGAAGAACTCTGCATATAAGTTAAATAAGCAGAGTGACAATATAGTCCTGACGTACTCCTTTTTCTATTTGGAATCAGTTTGCTGTTCCATGTCCAGTTCTAACTGTTTCTTCCTGACCTGCATATAGGTTTCTCAAGAGGCAGGTCCGGTGGTCTGGTATTCCCATCACTTTCAGAATTTTTCACAGTTTATTGTGATCCACACAGTCAAAGGCTAAAGCAGAAATAGATGTTTTTCTGGAACTCTCTTGCTTTTCTGATGATCCAGAGGATGTTGGAAATTTGATCTCTGAATCCTCTGCCTTTTCTAAAACCTACTTGAACATCTGGAAGTTTATGGTTCACATATTGCTGAAGCCTGGCTTGGAGAATTTTGAACATTACTAGTGTGTGAGATTAGTACAATTGTATGATAGTTTGAGCATTCTTTAGCATTATCTTTCTTTGGGGTTGTAATGAAAACTGACCTTCTCCAGTCCTGTGGCCACTTCTGAGTTTTCCAAATTTGCTGGCATATTGAGTGCAGCACTTTTACAGCATCATCTTTTAGGATTTGAAATAGCTCAACTGGAATACCATCACCTCCACTAGCTTTGTTCAGAGTTTTGTTTTCTAAGGCCCACTTGACTTCACATTCCAGGATGTCTGGCTCTAGGTGAGTGATCATACCATTGTGATAATCTGGACCTTGAAGATCTTTTTTTGTACAGTTTTGTATATTCTTGACCCCTCTTCTTAATATCTTCTGCTTCTGTGGGTCCATACCATTTCTGTCCTTTATCAAGCTCATCTTTGCATGAAATGTTCCCTTGGTATCTCTAATTTTCTTGAAGAGATTTCTAGTCTTTCCCATTCTGTTGTTTTCCTTTATTTCTTTGCATTGATCACTGAGGAAGGCTTTCTTATTTCTCCTTGCTATTCTTTGGAACCCTGCATTCAGATGCTTATATCCTTCCTTTTTTCCTTTGCTTTTCACTTCTCTTCTTTTCGCAGCTATTTGTAAGGCCTCCCCAGACAGACATTTTGCTTTTTTTGCATTTCTTTTCCATGGGGATGGTTTGACCCCTGTCTCCTGTATAATGTCACAAACCTCCATTCATAATTCATCAGGCACTCTATCAGATCCAGTCCCTTAAATCTATTTCTCACTTTCACTGTATAATCTTAAGGGATTTGATTTAGTCCATACCTGAATGGCCTATTGATTTCCCCTACTTTCTTCAATTTAAGTCTGAATTTGGCAATAAGGAGTTCATGATCTGAGCCACGGTCAGCTCCTGTTGTTGTTTTTTTTTTTTTTTTGACTCTATAGACCTTCTCCATCTTTGAGTGCAAAGAATATAATCTATCTGATATTGGTGTTGATCATCTGGTGAGGTCCATGTGTAGAGTGTTCTCTTTTGTTGTTAGAAAAGGGTGCTTGATATGACCAGTTCGTTCTCCTTGTAAAACTCTATTATATTTTGCCCTTGTTCATTCCGTATTCCAAGGCCAAATTTGCCTGTTACTCCACGGGTTTCTTGACTTCCTGCTTTTGCATTCCAGTCTCCTATAATGAAAAGGATATCTCTTTTGGGTGTTAGTTCTAAAAGGTCTTGTAGGTATTCATAGGACCTTTCAACTTCAACTTTTTCAGCATTACTGGTTGGGGCATAGGTTTGGATTACCATGATATTGAAAGGTTTCCCTTGGAAATTAACCGAGATCATTCTGTTGTTTTTGAGATTGCATCCAAGTATTGAATTTCAGACTCTTTTTTAGACCACGATGGTGACTCCATTCCTTCTAAGTGATTCCTGCCCGCAGTAGTAGATATAATGGTCCTCTGAGTTAAATTCACCCATTCCAGTCCTTTTTAGTTCTCTGATTCCTAGAATGTTGATGTTCACTCTTGCGATCTCCTGTTTGACCACTTCTAATACGCCTTGGTTCATGTACCTAACATTTCAGGTTCATAGTTCTCAAATTTCTCCAAAACAGGCTTCAACAATATGTGAACTGTGAATTTCCAGATGTTCAAGCTGGATTTAGAAAAGGCAGAGGAACGAGAGATTAAATTGACAACATCCACTGGACCATCACAAAAGCAAGAAAGTTCCAGAAAAACATCTACATCTGCTTTAGTGATTATGCCAAAACCTTTGACTGTGTGGACCACAACAAGCTCTGCAAAATTCTGAAAGGTTTGGGAATAGTAGACCACCTGACCTGCCTCTTGAGAAATCTGTATGCAGGTCAGGAAGCAACCGTTAGAATTGGACATGGAAAAACAGATTGTTTTCATATAGGGAAAGGAATATGTCAAGGCTGTGTATTGTCACCCTGCCTATTTAATTAATAGAAGAACACATCGTGAGAAATGCTGGGCTGGATGAAACACAAGCTGGAATCAAGTTTTCCAGGAGAAATATCAATAACCTCAGATATCCAGATGACACCACCCTTACGGTAGAACGTGAAGTAAAACTAAAGAGCCTTTTGATGATAGTGAAAGAGGAGAGTGAAAAAAAGTTGGCTTAAAACTCAACATTCAGAAAACCAAGATCATGGCATCTGGTCTCATCACTTTATGGCAAATAGATGGGAAACAGTGAAAACAGTGACAGACTTTACTTTGAGGGTTCTAAAATCACTGCAAATGGTGACTGCAGCCATGAAATTAAAAGATGCTTGCCTCTTGGAAGAAAAGGTATGACCAACCTATACAGCATATTAAAAATAGAGACATTACTTTGCCAACAAAGGTCTATCTAGTCAAAGCTATGGTTTTTCCAGTAGTCATGTGTGGATGTGAGAGCTGGACTATAAAGAAAGCTGAGCACTGAAGAATTGATGCTTTTGAACTGTGGTTTTTGAGAAGACTCCTGAGAGTCCCTTGGACTGCAAGGAGATCTAATCAGTTAATCCTAAAGGAAATCAGTCCTGAGTGTTCATTTGAAGGACTGATGCTGAAGCTGAAGCTTCAATATTTTGGCCACTGATGTGAAGAACTGACTCATTGGAAAATACTCTGATGCTGGAAAAGATTGAAGGCAGGAGGAGAAGTGGAGGACAGGGAATGAGATGGTGGAATGGCATCACCGACTCCATGGACGTGAGTCTGAGTAAACTCTTGGGGTTGGCAATGGACAGGGAGGCCTGGCATGCCACAGTCCATGGGGTCGTAAAGAGTCAGATATGACTGAGTGACTGAACTGAAATTTACAGCATTTTATAGGTATGTTTCACCAAAAATTTTAAAAGCATATTTTTTTTCTTATCCAAAATTTTTATCTAGGCAATAGAATGAAAGAAAAAAATTCTGTAGTCATTCTTAAAGTTTGTAACATCAGTACAAAAATCAGACAAGGAGAGGAAGAGAAAGGAAAATTGCATGACTGTTATATTCATGGTTTTGAAACAAACTGCAAATGAACCAAATATTAAGAAACTCAATCCAATAAGAGAAAAATTAGAATTCAAAAAGAGTTTAACATTTTGAAAATAATTTTTAAAATATTTGTTTATTTATTTATTGGCTTTACTCAGTCTTTGTTGTTGTGTGGGCTTTCCTGTAGCTGCAGAGCGCTGGGGCAAATCTCTAATTGCAGGGCACAGACTTCTCATTGCAGTGGCTTCTCCTTTTTGCAGATCTCCAGGTGTACAGGCTTCTTGTGGCACAGAGCATAGACTCAGTAGTTGTAAAGCATAGGCTTAATTGCTCCTGTGGGATCTTCCTAAATCAGGGGAAATTCTGCATTACCAAGGGGATTCCTTACCGCTGAGCCGCCAAGGAACCCCTGAAGATAAATTTTTAAATTAAATCTTACAGATTAAATGAACTATGTTATCTTCTTAATAGAATCAGAAAAAAAAAAAAAAAAAAGAAAGAAAGAAAGTTTATTATAAGTGCTGGGAGGAAAACAAACCTCAATGAATAAGGCTAAAGAGAACTTTTACACTCTGTTAAATCATATCTACTTAAAACCAGTAAACAAAAAATAAACAATAGAACTCTACAATAAACATTTCAAATGAGGAAAAGTTGGATGCATTCACTTTTAAAATTAGCATGTAATTGGCTCAATTTTAGAATCAACAATTAGAACAAATACTAATCTTTGTGTCATTCACATTGAGACCTTATGCTATTTCCTTTTGACCAACAGTTTTTTAAAAAGGCAAGAAAAACACAGATGAAAAACTATCTTAAAATGAATATTGGCAATTTTTAACTGCTGCCTATTTGACCCTGTTTTTATTTTTTTACATTTTATATTTTTAAATGCAAATCAGATAATTTACATTAGCATTTGCCCTACTATCTTACTGTTTCTTATTCCTATACTGTGAACTCAGCTACATCATTTGAGATTGCAATACAATATTTCTAACTAACATCTGAGCAGCTAGCTTGCAACCATGCCCTCCTCCCCCCTGTTTATATGTATTTTCAGTTTAAATTATTATTAAACTCATCATGGATGCATTTGAACCAGTTGTTTTGTACAAATTTTTGTACTAAGTAGTTTTCCTTGCTTTTCATAATTGAAATTTGAACTAAATTGAAGGAATATATAGTGAAATAGTTTTTAGCCCCTTCCCTTATTCTTCTGACTGGGCTCTTTATCAATAAACAATATTGAAGGAAAGATAATATTGAAAGGAAAATAAAAGCAACACTGTTACACTCTTTTGGGGATGCATTTAGAAAGTGCTGAATTTTTTTCTTGTTTCCTACCTTTATGTTAGAAAATGGAGTGTTAGATGTCAGATAAGCAGCTATTTGTAAAGAAGCAGGCCAATGAGAAATAAAAGTAGTTTATTCCTTTATAGTTCTTTTCAAGAGCACTGGTTTTCACTAACTGCTTTCTAGGAGGACTAATCTTATAGATATTTTGAAACACAGCTAAATATAATTTATAGTTTAAATATCATGGCTGAATGAATTATTTCTATACTAATATCTATACTAAAACCAATTTCTTCTAAGAATATCCTAAAAAATTCTCAAAGTCTTATAAAAATTTTAATAGCTTTGTGTGCCTGTCCAGAAATATGAAATAAAAATCTTGACAATTGGCCTCAAATCATAAGTTTTGTCTTCCTGGAAATCAAAATATTATCAGGTAAAATAATATCTTATAGATTCTATTTTCTAATGTTGTTAATTCTTCCTGGTAATACTAGCAGATATGACAGCTGGAGAGCTTAAACAATTTACTCTATATGTTCTACATACTAAAAGCCTCCAGGGAAGTTTTTTTTTTTGCTCCTGAAAAATTCAAGCCTAGGAAATATAACAAATTTGGAAGAGCTTCCTGAAATATAGCAAATTCAATATACATATAAGAGATTAAATTTTCCAAAGAAGTTCTAAGAATAATGCATTTCAGATACACTCCAAATGTTACTAGAGATATATAGAATATGACATTATTACAATGACTTTTCTATAGTATAGCTTTCATGAATTTTAAATCTTTAAAAGGTCAATGGTCCTACAGAATCAAAATAATCTTCTAAAAAGGCAATTCTCAAAAATCCAGAATAACTTAAAAAGTTTGCAGCCATAAACACTATAATGGATTGAATGGAAAAGGCCTTGAAATTTTTAGGATATTCCTAGAAGAAACCAATATATTTCACCTAGGTTCTTCTACGTTTTCTTCACAAGAACACATAAATGGGCCTAAGAATCAGAGGGCATTTTTGTGTTTATTTTCCCTTAAATTGCTGTTATTTCCATAGTTATTTCACAGTGTATTTCAATTATCTTTTGACCATCTTTCAAAGAATGTCAAAGAAACCTGCCCATCATTACCTGGAGTTAAATATATTATTATTATTATTTACCTCATTTACTTGCTAGCTAATCTCAATGGCCTTAAGTATGCAAAGTTTTAATATCCAGATTTTGAAAACTGCACGAGCTGATGGATAAACTTAAAATTACTTAATTAGAAAAGAAAGAACAGCTCTGCAAGGTATTTTATAAGATCAGAATTATCATTAGAAACTGAAAACACTAAAAGCCTGCATATTATTTGAAGATAGAATTGACATCTATGTAAATATTTTAATCATTTAATGAAAGGTTTCTAGTTCCATTGCTCCATGTCTATAGCATTCTGTTTCACTCTGAAGCATCATGTAGTATGATTTATGAGTATGGATATTTATAAAAAATGTAGAAATTATATTAGGATCCAAAGATGCAAATATAAGACAAAAATTCTACACTGTCCCTTCCCATTGCTAAACCTTAGCATCCTAAATATGTTAATTAACAATTTCCTTCCTTTTCTGTAACAGGGAAAGGAGTATCAAGATTTGTTTGAAGAAATACAGGTGTTAAGAAACTACATTCTTGAAAAACCAAAAAGAATTTGTCAAGGATGCAGAGATGTGAGGAGAGAATGAGAAAGAGCAAGAACTAGAGGTATAAAGAGAAAGAGAACAAGAGAGAGACAGAGAGGAGGAGAGATAAACTGGTAAATCAAGGGAAAGCAAGATGAATATTCTGGAAATGTCACATTCTGCAGAACTCACACACACAAATACTGCTGAATTTAACAAAGTGAGGTTAAAGTTTCAGAAATGTGTATGCATCAGTTGCTGTCCCTAACAAGGGGACATCAATCTTGTGGTAATTACTTTATAATGGGAAAAAATGTATATATGCAGGTGTGTGCTCAGTCACTCATTTATGTCCGACTCTTTATAACCCCAGCCAGTGACTGTAGCCTATTCATCTCTTCTGTCTATAGGATTTTCCAGGCAAGAAAGCTGAAGTGGGTTGCCATTTCTTACTTCATACATGCTGGTGTAGTAAACAGTAATTAGAATAAGTAGTAATTAGCCTCACCTAGTCTAATTTGACCCATCTTTAGAGAAAATACATGAAGGAGTTTGTAAAGATTTGTGCCTAAGGAGTAGTACTGAGCAAAAGAATTTCCATTATGTATCAAAGAATTAAGTAACAGAAGACAAATTCCAAAAATGATAAATCTGTTTCTTTACCATTGATTTTCTTTAGGGTGATACCAGGCCACTGTCTTAGTTCAGTTCAGTTCAGTCACTCAGTCATGTCCGACTCCTTGTGACCCCATGAATCGCAGCACGCCAGGCCTCCCTGTCCATCACCATCTCCTGGAGCTCACTGAGACTCACATCCATCGAGTCAGTGATGCTATCCAGCCATCTCATCCTCTTTTCCTCTTCTCCTCCTGCCCCAATCCCTCCAGCATCAGGATCGTTTTCAATGAGTCAACTCTTCGCATGAGGAGGCCAAAGTACTGGACTTTCAGCTTTAGCATCATTCCTTCCAAAGAAATCCCAGGGCTGATCTTTAGAATGGACTGGTTGGATCTCCTTGCAGTCCAAGGGACTCTCAAGAGTCTTCTCCAACAGCACAGTTCAAAAGCATCACTTCTTCGGCACTCAGCTTTCTTCATAGTCCAACTCTCACATCCATATATGACCAAAGGAAAAACCATAGCCTTGACTAGACAAATCTTTGTTGGCAAAGTAATGCCTCTGCTTTTGAATATGCTATCTAGGTTGGTCATAACTTTCCTTCCAAGGAATAAGTGTCTTTTAACTTCATGGCTACAGTCACCATCTGCAGTGATTAAGATCTAACTGAATACAAGCAAATATCCTAATTGCCTACACTAATGTTCATTATTTTTACTGTGATTTTGTTTTTTACTTTGCTCATTCTCCCTTAGCATGCTGCTTAATTCTTTTCTCATCTTGAGTATGTCCATCTCTCATTTAGCATTTGCATAAGATTTATAGATCCTCGTGTGTTCATTTATCTGGAGAACAGCTTTAGAATAAGATAGAACTAACCTCTCTCCCTAAATATTTGCACTTGTTTTTTTCTTGATCTCTGAGGATTTTCTTTCCAATCTTATGATATTAGTCATGATTTTATTCCACACTGAAATATGTTGAAAAACAATCTTTATGTATGTGATCCTAGAGAAGACTCTTGAGAGTTCCTTGGACTGCAAAGAGATCAAACCAGTCAATGCTAAACGAAATCAACCCTGAATATCACTGGAAGGACTAATGCTGAAGCTAACTGCAATCGCCACCTGTTGGGAAAAGCAAACTCATTGGAAAAAATCCTGATGTGGAGCAAGATTGAAGGCAAAAGGAGAAGGGGGTGACAGAGGATGACATGGTTAGATAGCATCACTGACTCAACGAACATGAATTTGAGCAAACTCCAGGAGCTAGTGAAGGACAGGGGACCCTTTGTTCTATAGTTCATGGGGTCCCAAAGAGTTGGACAGAGTTAGCGACTGAATAACAACATCACTTTGGATATTATTAAGAATTTATATTAGACAATTACTTGGCTTAAAAAATATGATGTCTTTCCAATACATAGATTTATCCTTTAATAATGCCTCATTTTTTGAACACCAATATTTATAATTTTCTATGCATCATTTGGCAGATTATGGGATTTTACTTTTAAAATAAATATTGTGTTTATTTAAACTTAAATACATTTAAGTTTAAAGTTTATTTCAGTTCAGTACAGTTCAGTCTCTCAGTCATGTCCGACTCTTTGCAACACCATGAATCGCAGCACGCCAGACCTCCCTGTCCATCACCAACTCCAGGAGTTCACTCAGACTCACGTCCATTGAGTCAGTGATAACATCTAGCCATCTCATCCTCTGTCATCCCCTTCTCCTTCTGCCCCCAATTCCTCCCAGCATCAGAGTCTTCTCCAATGAGTCAACTCTTGGCATGAGGTGACCAAATTACTGGAGTTTCAGCTTTAACATCATTCCTTTCAAAGAAATCCCAGGGCTGATCTCCTTCAGAATGGACTGGTTGGATCTCCTTGCAGTCCAAGGGACTCTCAAGAGTCTTCTCCAACACCACAGTTCAAAAGTATCAATTCTTCGGTGCTCAGCCTTCTTCACAGTCCAACTCTCACATCCATACATGACCACAGGAAAGACCATAGCCTTGACTAGGCGAACCTTTTTTGACAAAGTAATGTCTTTGCTTTTGTATATGCTATCTAGGTTGGTCATAACTTTCCTTCCAAGGAGTAAGCTTCTTTTAATTTCATAGCTGCAGTCACCATCTGCAGTGATTTTGGAGCCCAGAAAAATAAAGTCTGATACTGTTTCCACTGTTTCCCCATCTATTTCCCATGAAGTGATGGGACCGGATGTCATGATCTTCGTTTTCTGAATGTTGAGCTTTAAGCCCACTTTTTCACTCTCCACTTTCACTTTCATCAAGAGGCTTTTTAGTTCCTCTTCACTTTCTGCCATAAGGGTGGTGTCATCTGCATATCTGCGGTTATTGATATTTCTCCCGGCAATCTTGATTCCAGCTTGTGTTTCTTCCAGTCCAGTGTTTCTCATGATGTGTTCTGCATATAAGTTAAATAAGTTTAAAACATATTAAATGTTTTATTTTTCTTAATGTTTCTCTCACTACCTGATGCATGCCAAAGGCATGGTCTTTCCTTTTTTTTCTGAAGGTCAAAGCTCAGTCCTCCCTTAAGTTTTATTTTCATTGTTTTCTGTTTGTCTGGATTGCTGATTGTCAACTATTCCATGCCTCTTACCTGCAAACTGTCTCAGTAAAAACTGTCTCATTTCATTTGTTATGAGTTTTTCAACTACCTAATATAAATCAAGGCTGCATATTGTCCCCCTACTTATTTAATTTATATGCAGAGTACATCATGAGAAACACTGGGCTGGAGGAAGCACAAGCTGGAATCAAGATTTCTGGGAGAAATATCAATAACCTCAGATATGCAGATGACATGACCCTTATGGCAGACAGTGAAGAAGAACTAAAGAGCCTCTTGATGAAAGTGAAAGAAGAGAGTGCAAAAGTTGGCTTAAAGCTCAATATTCAGAAAATTAAGATCATGGCCTCCGGTCCCAACACTTCATGGCAAGTAGATGGGGAAACAGTGGAAATAGTGGCTGACTTTATTTTTCTGGGCTCTGAAATCACTGCAGATGGTGTGACTGCAGACATGAAATTAAAACACTCTTACTCCTTGAAAGGAAAGTTATGACCAACCTAGACACCATATTAAAAAGCAGAGACATCACTTTGTCAACAAAAGTCTGTCTAGTCAAAGCTATCGTTTTTCCAGTAGTCATTTATAGATGTGAGAGTTGGACTACAAAGAACGCTGCTCTCCGAAGAATTGATGCTTTTGAACTATGGTGCTGGAAAAGACTCTTGAGAGTCCCTTGGACTGCAAGGAGGTCCAATCAGTCCATCCTAAAGGAGATCAGACCTGGGTGTTCATTGGAAGGACTGATGTTGAAGCTGAAACTCCAATACTTTGGCCACCTGATGTGAAGAGCTGACTCATTTTAAAAGACCATGATGCTGTGAAAGATTGAGGGCAGGAGAAGGGAACAACAGAGGATGTGATGGTTGGATGGCATCACCGACTCAATGGACATGGGATTGGGTGGACTCTGGGAATTGGTGATGGACAGGAAGGCCTGGCATTCTGCGATTCATGGGGCCACAAAGAGTCAGACACGGCTGAGTGACTGAACTGAACTGAATATAATCACACTTTCTCTCGTGTTGCTGTTACAACTCTTTATTTTCTTCATAGAACTTATTGAAGTAGAACAGAGCCTGGCACATATTAGATGATTAAAAAAATCTGTTTAATAAGGAAGCAGGGCACATTTTTACAAACTTCCCAACACTTTCAAATTATGATAAACTATTGATCCTTTTGAAACCTCCTTTCTAAAATTATTTTTAAAACTATCACCTGAGTAGGGTTTGTGGACACATATGACACATAGATTTTTAAAACCAGAGAGAATAGCATTCTCCAGTAACTCCTTAACTGTTGAGAATAAATCCTTACATAGAATTCATTTTTATTGTCAAAGGCTGTAAGATTTACTGCTCTTAAGAACTAGAGAGAATGAAATTAATCAAACTAAGAAGACCCACTACTTGTTTTATAGCTTTTTGTACTTTATAGATGATATAAAAAATTGAGTAAGGCACAATCTAAAAACAGAGTTAAAAGTCAGAAGTGTCATTGATTCATTTCTGAAGACCATCTGATGACTGATTTCTAAAGACGATCCAACATCAGTTCAAAGAATCAGAATAAGTTGAAGTTGTCTTTTTAAAGCTTGTAAGGTTACTTGGATATTGTTAATTACAATTCATTAGGAGAGTTGCTTTAAGTCTTTATTTTAGCTTTTGTTATTTCTTAGTATCTAATACTACAAAAGTAAATGATCCAATATTTTGTAATCTCTATACATGTGTAAAAACAACAAAGCAAACAAGAACTATAGCCTCTTTTCTCTTTCTACAGAGTAAATAACAAGCAAGTGCAAGCAATGATTTCAAACTTTGTTTTTAGACCCAGAAATAAGAAAACACAATGGAGCTTCACTTTTCACCTTTAAGAAATGTAAACAAACAAACAAACAAAAAAAAACTGACACATTAACATGATTATTTTAAATATGTATTTCTTTACAAATCAGAGTTTGAAAGTAAAAATTCTATTTGTTTTATTTTAATTGGCATGAGTACTCACTTGGGAGTCATGAAGTTTGCATTTTTCTTAAAATATGAAAGTGAAAACTCTTCTTCAGTGCTCTAATATCAGAGCAAACATGGATTATTGTGTGTAGATAACTTTGTTTTTCAAATGAAAATTTCTGTTTTTATATATACTTATGCAAAAAAATAAAACCAAAGCCAGTATAGAGATATATCTAAAATATTGATATGTAGTTGTTACAGTTATAGTAAATGGCACACTCACACAAACAAGTCTGACATTTTTATTATTTTCTTCTTATTTTAAAAATTTCCTTTCCATTAATTTGAATAGCTGAGCAGGTTTTTTACCATCTAAGCCATGAGGAAAACCCAAGAACTGACATGAGTAGGGATAAATTATTTAGTAATTGGCTTCTAAGTTTCAGAGGTATCTTTCGAACATCATGAAGAAATATGTCACATAATTTTTAAAGTATGAATTTCGTTTTTCTGATTAGGCAGGTGAAGAAAATGAAGACTGCCCAGAATGTAGTTAGATAGCCCGTTAGTAGGCCGTCTGTATTCTAGGTCCTTAGAGTCTATCTGCAAGAACTGAGGTTCTCTGGAATAACTCTTGGGAGATGGTGTAAATGTTCTAAAGCAGTACCTTTCAACTGGGATAAAAATGCAGTGAGACATTTGGCTATGTCTAGAGGCATATTTCGAAGAAGCCAATGACATCCCACTCCAGTACTCCTACCTGGAAAATCCCATGGACGAAGGAGCCTGGTAGGCTGCTGTCCATGGGGTTGCTAAGATTCGGACAGGACTGAGCGACTTCACTTTCACTTTTCACTTTCATGCATTGGAGAAGGAAATGGCAACCCACTCCAGTGTTCTTGCCTGGAGAACCCCAGGGATGGGGAAGCCTGGTGGGCTGCCATCTCTGGGGTTGTACAGAGTTGGGCACAACTGAAGCAACTTAGCAGCAGCAGCAGAGGCATATTTGATTATCATGACTGAGGGAGGTATTTCTGATAGCAAGCATATAGAAACCAGCATACTTCTAAATATTCTACAACGCACAGAGTGTCCCACAACAAAGAATGATTCAATCCAAAATGACCATAGTATAAAGATTGAGAAACTCTGTTACATAAATTTTAAGTGAATTTGTCTTCCATAGATATTTAAATTTGTTTATGAATGCCACCACTATGGAAACAGTCTTAATCATTTCTATGTGAAAATTTCAAGAAAAATAATGTACCATTAAAGATTACTTTAGGGTTTAGGAGATCCAACCAATCTATTCTAAAGGAGATCAGCCCTGGGTGTTCTTTGGAAGGAATGATGCTAAAGCTGTAACTCCAGTATTTTGGCCACCTCATGCTAAGAGTTGACTCATTGGAAAAGACTCTGATGCTGGGAGGGATTGGGGGCAGGGGGAAAAGGGGACGACAGAGGATGAGATGATTGAGTGGCATTACTGACTCGATGGACTGGACGTGAGTTTGAGTGAATTCCGGGAGTTGGTGATGGACAGGGAGGCCTGGTGCGCTGCGATTCATGGGGTCGCAAAGAGTCAGACACGACTGAGCGACTGAACTGAACTGAAAATAAAATTGAAATTATAACATCTTGTTTCTAGTACTTTATAAATTATACATAAGTATTTACAAATTATTTATTGCTTTCATTATTGTTAAAGTATATGATGTTTAAACTTAGATAATTTAGATATTAAATGTGTATACATTTCCTTCCCTAACTCATCAGGATGCCTCTGATTCTCTAATGGTAACTGTCTTATGTTTCGGTCTCCATGATCCTGGCTTTGTTCTCTGGAAGACTCCTTATTGTTCAATATCCTCAATAGCTCTATCTGAAGTTATGGTAGTGTTTGCTTCGTTGATGGGCAAACAGCTTCCTCAGACCACTTCCCACGTTATTGAGAGTAAATGTTGCTTCAAAGACTGGACAAGGGCTTTTATAGTACAGATTTGTGTTACCTTTAATTGTATGATTTCCTCAGTAAAACAATGAGTTTCTAACCTGTTCCTTTTTCTCTTATTCCATGTGCAAATAACCACACCCATAGATCCTTTATGGACATAGATTTTTAAGCCCACTGATTCTTCTTTATTTGCTGCTTTTCATACCTGATCCATCCAGCTTTTTTTTTTTTTTTTCCCTCATTTGAATTGTGGCAAACAGAGCCATTAAAATTATTGGCTTGTATATGAAAGTATCAGTCTCTAATAAAAACTTTATCAATGGCTGCTCCCCAGTGTCCAGTTGAGAATAGCAAATGGAAGCCTATTCAGGGCTATTCTTAGTGAATATCTATTCTTGATTTGAAAACGGTCTCATTGGCTGCCTAATTGCATTTATTTAGATTGCAGTTCTAGCAGAACTATATTTTCTTCAGTCACTCCTTGCATATGGGTTGATTCTTTCCTACTCTTATTTCAATAACACTTGGCTAAAAACATAAAATACCAAAACACACAAGTAAATTCCAGTGATATAAATTTGTCTACTATCTCTCTTAAAACTATAGACTTAATAGATTATACTATACCTTGCAGGTTATCATAGAATGCTATTAAATGGTTTGTCATAGCACACACACAGAAAAGCAGTATGTGCAGCCTGAAATATTTGTTTCTTTGCCAGCTATAGCTGGAGTATTATCATGCCATATTGTTTAATTTTTATTGTGGCAGTACCCTACTCACAGGTTAATATATTAATTAAAATAAATGTTTTACTTTTTTAATAATGAGACCTAAATCCAAACTTGTGTTGGTATGGACAAATTTGATAATCCTTCAAGGACTGTCTTTTCTTCAGCATCCTGGTTGATTGCAAATGAGATAATTTCTGGACATTTTTATTTCTGGGAGTTTTGATGAGGAACCTCTAGAAGGAAGCAAGGGGGAAGGTCCAGGTGTTTTAGGTTTCTGGCCTTGGAGCTGTTGCAATTATAATGTCACTAACTTGGTATACTTTTATTTGATTGGAGACCTACATGAAGGAGAGCTTGAATCTTAGAGTGGCTTACCCACTCGTAAGGATAAAAGTAACAGTGAACTCAAAGGGTTCAACAGACGCTGGCCTGTACAGTTCATTATCCCATAGGCCACTAGCAGTCAGCTTTGCATTTCATCCCTCTTAACCAAAAACTATTAACAAGTTATTAAAGAGAACAGTTTAGGTGATACAAACAACTTTATTTAACACTTCATGAAGTTGGTAGTCTCCATTTGGAGAAATTTGAAAAGAAAGCTCTTACAGGATAAAAAATAAAGAACAACGGAGAAAAAATAGAAATTATCTGATTGGTAGAGGCTACATAATCAACCATGTTTGGGGTGAGAAGGCTCAGAGCTAGCTTGGCGTTTGGGGATTGGATGATTAGATACAAGGGTTTCTGGTCAGAGTGTTTATAGGGACACAGCAGTTATCTAAGTTTCAGTTTGCAGATGTGGCACCCTGGGCAGAAGCAGCTGTTTCTAGGACATAGAAATCCATGTCAATACCAAGGAGGAAATTTGATTTTTTTCTTTTTTTAAGACAAACCGAATTGCCTAGAAAACTACTACAATTTTACATTTAAAGTTACATAATGGTGGTGACTCAAAAGGTAAAGAGCTTGCCTGCAATACAGGAGATCCAGGTTCCATTCCTAGGTTGGGAAGATCCCTTGGAGAAGGGAATGGCTACCCATTCCAATATTCCTGCCTGGAGAATTCCAGGGACAATGAAGCCTGAAGGGCTATAGAGTCCATGGAGTCGCATATACATGGATACAACTGAGGAGCTAACACTTTCACTGGCCATCTTTAAAAATGTCTTTGCATTGGAAAGGTGACTGAATTTTATTTTCTGTTAGGCTGGAAGGTGTTTTAAAGGACTTTATTTTTGTATAATTAAAATAACATTTCTTTCACATGCAAGCAAAAAGTCTTGTCTTCAGTGTAAAAGAGAAAAATAAAATGGAAAAAGAGCCTAAAAGAAGGAATGTAGAAAGGAAAGTTTTTAAGATATCACCATAGCAGTATTTGTCTAAGTATGACATTTGTTTGGTATTAAAGTAATGGCGGTTTCAAACAATGAAATTTAAATCAATGTAACCGATTTGAAGAAAGTAGGGAAAACCACTAAACCATTCAGGTATGACCTAAATCAAATCCCTTATGATTATACAGTGGAAGTGAGAAATAGACTTAAGGGCCTAGATTTGATAGATAGAGTGCCTGATGAACTATGGATGGAGGTTCGTGACATTGTACAGGAGACAAGGATCAAGACCATCCCCAAGGAAAAAAGAAATGCAAAAAAGCAAAATGACAATCTAAGGAGGCCTTACAAATAGCTGTGAAAAGAAGAGAAGTGAAAGGCAAATGAGAAAAGGAAAGACGTAAGCATCTGAATGCAGAGTTTCAAAGAACAGCAAAAAGAGATAAGAAAGACTTCCTCAGCAATCAATGCAAAGAAATAGAAGAAAACAATAAAATGGGAAAAGCTAGGGATCTCTTCAAGAAAATTAGAGATACCAAGGGAATATTTCATGCAAAGATGGGCTCCATGACAGAAATAGTATGGACATAACAGAAGCAGAAGGTATTAAGAAGAGGTGGCAAGAATACACAGATTTGTACAAAAAAGAACTTCATGACCCAGATAACCATGATAGTGTGATCACTCACCTAGAGCCAGACATCCTGGAATGTGAAGTTAAGTGGGCCTTAGAAAGCATCACTATGAACAAAGCTAGTGGAGGTGATAGAATTCCACTTGAGCTATTTCAAATCCTGAAAGATAATGCTGTGAAAGTGCTGCACTCAATATGCCAGCAAATTTGGAAAACTCAGCATGGCCACAGGACTGGAAAAGGTCAGTTTTCCTTCCAGTCCCAAAGAAAGGTAATGCCAAAGAGTGCTCAAACTACCACACAATTGCACTCATCTCACAAGCTAGCAAATTAATGGTCAAAATTCTCCAAGCCAGGCTTCAGCAATATGTGAACCATAAACTTCCAGATGTTTAATCTGGTTTTGGAAAAGACAGAGGAACGAGAGATCAAATTGCCAACATCTGCTAGATCATCAAAAAAGCAAGAGAGTTCCAGAAAAACATCTATTTCTGCTTTATTGACTATGCCAAAGCCATTGACTGTGTGGATCATAATAAACTTTGGAAAATTCTGCAAGAGATGGGAATAGCAGACCACCTGACCTGCCTCTAGAGAAATCTGTATGCAGATCAGGAAGCAACAGTTAGAACTGGACATGGAACAACAGACTGGTTCCAAATAGGAAAAGGAGTACATCAAGGCTGTATATTGTCATCCTGCTTATTTAACTTATATGCAGAATACATCATGAGAAACGCTGGGCTGGAGGAAGCACATGTTTGAATTAAAATTGCTGGGAGAAGTACCAATAACCTCAGATATGCAGATGACACCACCCTTATGGCAGAAAGTGAAGAGGAACTAAAAAGCCTCTTGATGAAAGTGAGAGAGGAAAGTGAAAAAGTTGGCTTAAAGCTCAACATTCAGAAAACGAAGATGATGGCATCTGGTCCCATAACTTCATGGGAAATAGATGGGGAAACAGTGGAAACAGTGTCAGACTTTATTTTTGGGGGGGTCCAAAATCATGGCAGATGGTAATTGCAGCCATGAAATCAAAAGACGCTTACTCATTGGAAGGAAAGTTATGACCAACCTAGATAGCATATACAAAAGCAAAGACATTACTTTGCCAACAAAGGTTCTTTTAGTCAAGGCTATGGTTTTTCCAGTGGTCATGTATGTATGTGAAAGTTGAACTGTGAAGAAAGCTGAGCACCGAAGAACTAATGCTTTTGAACTGTGGTGTTGGAGAAGACTCTTGAGAGTCCCCTGGACTGCAAGGAGATACAGCCAATCCATTCTAAAGTAGATCGGTCCTGGATGTTCTTTGGAAGGAATGATGCTAAAGCTGAAACTCCAGTACTTTGGCCACCTCATGTGAAGAGTTGACTCATTGGAAAAAAACTCTAATGCTGGGAAGGATTGGGGCAGGAAGAGAAGGGGACGACAGAAGATGAGATGGCTGAATGGCATCACCAACTTGATGGACATGAGTTTGAGTGAACTCTGGGAGTTGGTGATGGACAGGGAGGCCTGGCATGCTGCAGTTGATGGGGTCATAAAGAGTCGGACACGACTGAGCTACTGAACTGAACTGAACTGAACTGATCTGAAGTGGAAGGTTCATTGCAATACAAGCCTACCTCAAGATACAAGAGAAAAATCAAATAAATAACCTAACTGTACACCTAAATCAACTAGAAAAATAAGAAATGAAGAACCACTGGGTTAGTATAAGGAAATAAATCATAGAAATTATGGCAAAATAAATTAAAAAGTAACAAAGGAGACCATAGGAAAAATCAACAAAGCTAAAAGCTGAGTTTTTTTTTTTTTTTTAGAAGATATGTAAAATAGACAAACTGTTAGCTAGACTCATCAAGAAAAAAAGAGAGAAGAATCAAATGAACAAAATTAGAAATGAAAATGAAAAAATCACGACAGACAACAAGAAATACAAAGGATCATAAGAGACTACTATCAACAACTATATGCCAATAAAATGGATAACTTAGAAGAAATGGAAAAATTCTTAGAAAAGTATAACTTTCCAAAACTGAACCAGGAAGAAATAGAAAATCTTACCTGACTCATCACAAGCACAGAAATTGAAACTGTAATAAGAAATGTTCCGGCAAACAAAAACCCAGGACTAGATGACTTCAGGGCTAAATTCTATCAAAAATTTAGAGAAGAGGTAACACCTATCCTACTCAAACACTTCCAGAAAATTGCAGAGGAAAGTAAACTTCCATACTCATTCTACAAGGCCACCATCATTCTAATACCAAAACCAAACAAAGATAACACAAAAAAAGAGAACTACAGGCCAATATCACTAATGAACATAGATGCAAAATTCCTTAACTAAATTTTAGCAATCAGAATCCAACAACATATTAAAAAGATCACACATCATGACCAAGTGGGCTTTATCCCAGGAATGCAAGGATTCTTCAACATTTAGAAATCAAACACTGTTATACACCACATTAACAAGTTGAAAGATAAAAACCATATGGTTTTCTCAATAGATGCAGAAAAAGCCTTTGACAAAATTCAACATCCATTTATGATAAAAACCCTCCAGAAAGCAGGCATAAAAGGAACATACCTCAAAATAATAAAAGCTATATATAATAAACCCACAGAAAACATTACCCTCAATGGTGAAAAATTGAAAGCATTTCCCCTAAAATGAGGAACAAGAAAAAGGGAACCACTCTCACCACTACTATTCAACATAGTTTTGGAAATTTTAGTCACAAGAGTCCTGGCATGCTGCGATTCATGGGGTTGCAAAGAGTTAGATACAACTGAGCGACTGACCTAATCTGATCAGAGAAGAAAAAGAAATAAAAGGAATCCAGATTGGAAAAGAAGAAGTAAAACTCACTGTTTGCAGATGACATGATCCTCTATATAGAAAACCCTAAAGACTCCATCAGAAAATTTCTAGAGCTGATCAATGAATATAATAAAGTAGCAGGATATAAAATTAACACAGATAAATCCCTTGCATTCCTATACACTAACAATGAGAAAACAGAAATAGAAATTGAGACAATTCCATTCATCATTGTAACAAAAATAATAAAATACTTAGGAATAAATTTACCTAAAGAAAAAAAGATATATACATATATATATATATACACACATACATACATATACATAAAACACTGATGAAAGACATCAAAGATGACACAAATAGATGGATAATTATATCATGTTCACATATCAGAAGAATCAATATAGTGAAAATGAGTACATTACCCAAAGCAATCTGTCAGTTCAGTTCAGTTCAGTTCAATCGCTCAGCTGTGTCTGACTCTTTGCAATCTATAGATTCAATGAAATCCCTATCAAGCTACCAACAGTATTTTTCAGAGAACTAGAACAAATAATTTCACAATTTGTATGGAAATACAAGAAACCTCGAATAGCCAAAGAAATCTTGACAAAGACGCCTGGAACTGGAGAAATGCACCTGCCTGACTTAAGGCTATGCTACAAAGCTACAGTTATCAAGACAGTATGGTATAGGCACAAAGACAGAAATTTAGATCAATGGAACAAAATAGCCCAGGGATAGATCCACGCACCTATGAACACCTTATCTTTTACAAAGGAGGAAAGAATATACAATGGAGAAAAGACAATCTCTTTAACAAGTGGTGCTGGGAAAACTGGTCAACCACTTCTAAAAGAATGAAACTAGAATACTTTCTAACATCATACACACACACACACACACACACACACACACACAAGAAAACTAAAAATGGATTAAAGATCTAAATGTTAAGACCAGAAACTATAAAACTCTTAGAGAAAAACATAGGCAAAACACTCTCTGCCATACATCACAGCTGGATCCTCTATGACCCAGCTCACAGAGTAATGGAAATAAAAGCAAAAATAAACAAATGAGACCTAATTAAACTTAAAAGCTTTTGCAAAACAAAGGAAACTATAAACAAGGTGAAAAGACAGCTTTCAGGGTGGGAGAAAATAATAGCAAATGAAGCAACAGACAAAGAATTAATCTCAAAAATATATTAGCAGCTCTGGCAGCTCAATTTCAGAAAAATAAAGGACCCAATCAAAAAATGGGTCAAAGAATTAAACAGACATTTCTCCAAAGAAGACTTACAGATGGCTAACAAATGCATGAAAAGATGCTCAACATCACTCATTATCAGAGAAATGAAAATCAAAACACAATGAGGTACCATCTCACGCTGGTCAGAATGGCTGCTATCCAAATGTATACAAGCAATAAATGCTGGAGAGAATGTAAGGAAAAGGGAACCCTCTTACACTGTTGGTGGGACTGCAAACTAGTGCAGCCACTATAGAGAACAGAGTGGAGATTCCTTAAGAAACTGGAAATAGAACTGCCATATGACCCAGCAATCCCACTGCTGGACATACACACTGAGGAAACCAGAATTGAAAGACACACGTGTACGCCAATGTTCATCGCAGCACTGTTTACAATAGTCAGGACATGGAAGCGACCTAGATGTCCATCAATAGATGAATTGATAAGAAAGCTGTGGTACATATACACAGTGGAATATTTCTCAGCCATGAAAAAGAATGCATTTAAACCAGTTCTAATGAGGTGCATGAAACTGGAGCCTATTATACAGAGTGAAGTAAGTCAGAAAGAAAAACACCAATACAGTATACTATTGCATATATATGGAATTTAGAGAGATGGTAACAGTGGCCCTATATGCAGGACATCAAAAGAGACACAGATTCATAGAGCAGTCTTTTGGACTCTGTGGGAGAAGGTGAGGGTGGGATGGTTTGAGAGAATAGCACTGAAACATGTATATTATCATATGTGAAACAGATGACCAGCCCAGGTTCGATGCATGAGACAGGTTGCTCAGGGCTGGTGCACTGGGATGACGCTGAGGGATGGGATGGGGAGGAAGGTGGGAGGGGGATTCAGGATGGGGAACACATGTACATCCATGGCTGATTCATGTCAATGTATAGCAAAACCAGTACAATATTGAAAAGTAATTAGCTTCCAATTAAAATAAACTAAAAAAAAAAAAAAAAACACAAAAAAAACTAAAATAAATAAATAAACAAACTAATTTTAAAATAAAATAAATATAAAATAAACAGCAAGTAATGAATCATTAAAAAGTGAAAGTGTTAGTTGCTAAATCATGTTCAACTCTTTGATGGCACAAGGGCTGTAGTCTGTCAGGCTACTCTGTCCATGGAATTCTCCAGGCAAGAATATTGGAGGTTGCCATTTCCTTCACTAGTGGATCTTCCCAATCCAGGGATCAAACCTGAGTATCCTGCATTGCAGGCAGATTTTTTTCCTCCTGAGTCACCAGGGAAGCCTAATAAGTCTTTAGAAAAGCATTAAGCAAGAAATACTGTGGGAAGTGAGCTCCGCCCATAACAAAGATCTTGAGGAAGGAGGCTAGGCATACGCAGAGATTAAGCCTCAGGAGTCCCCCTGGAAATTCTCAAGCATCTACCCCCAAAACCAGAGTCTGCCTACTTTCTGCTTTGTGCTCTCACCTACACCTCTGACTTTACAGGGAGCTGTCCCCCACTACCTCTCTCTGAAAAAAGAGTTAGCTTACGGCTCCAGTTAATAATTCCTGGGTGTGACAGTGTTTCAATCTACAAACTCTTTTGGAAATCCTCTAGTCTGCCTGAATAGGCTTTTCGGGCCACATGTGATTGTTTAGAGCCTCTCAACTGAGAGGCATGAGATGTTCTAAACTGTCTAAATACAGATTCCTTTGAGCAGTTAAAAGATTGATTAGAAATTGTATTGGTGAAGGGTTTTTCACTTGTTGGGCCAATGTTTGCTGCTAAGTCTCCATGTCCCTTACCTACTGTGTCCTTGGCAGTGTATTGATTGATATAATTGGTGTATAGAAATGTAAGTAGTAGCCTTAATGTTCGTAATCTTGGACTCTTGAGTTAATACTTTTTTCTTTTTATACCCCACAACACCTTTGCCCTATAGGAATGCAACTTTATCTAATGCTTTTGAAGGGTGGTCCCTGACGAATCACCCTTGGAGAAGGATAAGTTTTCTTCTTAAACTTAAGGGTCTTAAGTTTGGCAGAGTCTTAAGATGTTGAGATGTTTGAAAGGGTCTTAAGATATTGGCAGGCTTCTGGGCCAGAAGATGATGTAAATCACCTAAACTTTTTCATATGGTAAGTTTGAAAGCCTGACTCAGGGACTACTGTCCTTGCATGACTGCACCCCTTCCTTATTATCCTCTATGCATAACTTAAGGTATGAAAACTACTTTGGAAAATAAAGTGTGGGCCTTGTTCACCGAAACTCGGTCTCCCCATGTCGTTCTTTCTCTTATCTTCTGACTGAATTATTCAGCCTCCTCTCTCCACTAAATGTTCGCACTGAGCTATCTTTATTTCATCCGCTTTTCTTCACTGAATTTCCTCACTGAGCTATCCTTATTTTTATTACTCTTTATATTTTTAATTAATACTTAAATGATCTATTGTTTTCCTCGCCAACGCCATCCCTGCTTCGAATTCCCTGGATCCACCAGGGCTGGACCCCGGCAAAATACACATTAAAACTATGTATAGTATTATCATATTTATTTAAGAATGTATTGCAATATCAAATTACAAAGTTCAGTAATACCAACCTGTAATTACTCTTCAGAGATCAGATCAGTCGCTCAGTCGTGTCCGACTCTTCGCGACCCCATGAATTGCAGCACACCAGGCCTCCCTATCCATCACCAGCTCTCGGAGGTCACTCAGACTCACATTCATCGAGTCAGTGATGCCAGCCAGCCATCTCATCCTCTGTCGTCCCCTTCTCCTCCTGCCCCCAATCCCTCCCAGCATCAGAGTCTTCTCCAATGAGTCAACTCTTCGCATGAGGTGGCCAAAATACTGGAGTTTCAGCTTTAGCATCATTCCTTCCAAAGAAATCCCAGGGCTGATCTCCTTCAGAATGGACCAGTTGGATCTCCTTGCAGTCCAAGGGACTGTCAAGAGTCTTCTCCAACACCACAGTTCAAAAGCATCAATTCTTCGGCGCTCAGCCTTCTTCGCAGTCCAGCTCTCACATCCATACATGACCACAGGAAAGACCATAGCCTTGACTAGGCGAAACTTTGTTGGCAAAGTAATGTCTCTGCTTTTGTATATGCTATCTAGGTTGGTTATAACTTTCCTTCCAAGGAGTAAGCGACTTTTAATTTCATGGCTGCAGTCACCATCTGCAGTGATTTTGTAGCCCAGAAAAATAAAGTCTGACACTGTTTCCACTGTTTCTCCATCTATTTCCCATGTAGTGATGGGACCAGATACCATGATCTTCATTTTCTGAATGTTGAGCTTTAAGCCAACCTTTTCACTCTCCACTTTCACTTTCATCAAGAGGTTTTTCAGCCCCTCTTCACTTTCTGCCATAAGGGTGGTGTCATCTGCATATCTGAGGTTATTGATATTTCTCCCGGCAATCTTGATTCCAGCTTGTGTTTCCTTGCACCAACCTAATACAAATGAGGTTTCATATCCTTTGACTTTTATTTTTTTTTTTGATCAAGAATCTCTTTTATTGATTATCAGAAACATTACAAACATCTAGTATGAACAAATTGTAACATGATAGTGTTTAGTTTGAACAATTAATACATTTCAGATATAATATTATACATATTTCAATGCTATTCTCCCCAATCATCTCACCCTCTCCCGGTCCCAGAGTCCAAAAGTCTGGTTAGAAATACTGTCTGTTGGATGTTTTCATTTACTTCCCAAAGTGTTGATAGCTATTCAGCTATGACTATCATTGCCTTTTCAGTTGGACTTTTTTTATATCCCCTGAAGCCATTTTCAAAGCAATGAGGAATCCCAACAAGCTATAAAATAGCTCTGTTATATGATACCAATGTGGATAATATTCTTTTTAAAACTCCATGTGAAGCAGTAGAATAGTAGAAACACAGTTTCTTTCAGTCTGTCACACAATATGTAGAATAGCATTTAATTTTGACAAGTGTGATTGTTTCAGTTCTGTATCACTAAAAACTTCTATAAATATACTTTTGTTGTATTTTAAGATAAGTCCAATTAAAATTTTCAATATATTTTTCAGAGTAAAATGTGTATAACTCACAATAGTTAGACAAAGTTAGATGTATGTTGAGGTATAAATATTATGGATTATAAGTCAAAGCCAATCGTTTAAACCAAACGAAAACAAAATTTAATTTAAACTTTATTGGCATGCTTCAATGAACCGATCTGTGTTGTATCATTTTAATCATTTACTTTTATATTAAAATGCAGAGAGAAAGGAAACAAATTTAACTTTCCATAGACAGCTTTATACTTAAGAATTCATTAAAATTAAGTACTTTTAATGTAATGTGTTTGAAAAATTATTTTCGGCAAGTTTTTCTTTCAAGAAAATGCTATATTTTCCAGGTTATTTAATTTCAATATGAATGTATTTTTTTATCCAGTACTGCCAGAGACATGGAGAAGGCAATGGCAACCCACTCCAGTACTCTTGCCTGGAAAATGCCATGGACGGAAGAGCCTGCTAGACTGCAGTCCATTGGGGTCTCGATCGGACACAACTAAGCGACTTCACTTTCACTTTCATGCACTGAAGAAGGAAATGGCAACCCACTCCAGTGTTCTTGCCTGGAGAATCCCAGGAAAGGGGGAGCCTGGTGGGCTGCTTTCTATGAGATCCCACAGAGTCAGACACGACTGAAGTGACTTAGCAGCAGCAGCAGCAGCCAGAGACAAGTGTGAATATACCAAAATTGCATACTGAAAATGTAATTATTTTAACATAGGTAATAGGAGTAAAAGAAGAGACTACTTGATTTGAACAGAAGAATCAAAATACACATTTTGAGCAAAGGAAAAAAAAGCAAGAGTTTGTTTGAACTTGCTTATTCATATGCACTTGGCAAAAATGAAGTAAAGTAGAAAACATAAATAGTTAAATTTTCAAATAGTAATATGTTTTTATTTTTAAATACATTTTGCATAAATTCATTGAAAATGATATCCTTTGGAGAATAAAAATCAACTAAACATAGCTGCTACACTCAAAGGAAGATAAGAAAGTGAAATTCTAGACATCTACTCCAGTCAGTGTTACAAAATAAAAACTACTAAACTATTTGGAAAGAAAATGTTTTTAAACTTTTTTTTCCAGCTTTTAGATCCAAAGATGTGAATAGAATAGAATTGTTAGAAAGCATCTTGTCTTCTTTTTGTCTTAGCCAATCAACTACTTAGCCAAATAACTACTCAGCTTGCTAACACAGTTTTTCACACTTCTATGCTTTAGTGCATTCTGGTCTTCTAATTGGAGTGTCTTTCCTCCTTTATCCCCCGGACCTTTTATCCATTTTTCAACATATTGTCATATGTCACCTTCTCTATGTAATCCTCCATGTTTCCCTTAGACATAGATATGACATCTTCTTTGTAAATACTTCTCTAGCTATATTGTAAACAACCAAATGGCAGTATCTGGGTTTTATTTCATCTTTCTAGATGCTAAGGACTCACAGCGCTTATTCAAAAAAATTAGTGCATAAATACTTATTTTTCCTCTTAAATTCAATAATGGTTTTAACTCAGGTGTGATTAAATACTATACAAGGTCTCTTAACTTACTGCTTTATGTCTATAAATTGTTTAAATCATCATATATTATGTCATAAAGATATAATTACTTTGGAGAAAAATAATGGTTTTAACTCAGATGTGATTAAATACTATAGAAGGTCTTAATTTATTGCTTTATGTCTATGAATTATTTAAATCATCATATATTATGTCATAAAGATATAATTACTTTGGAGAAAAATAAGTTTATTGAGTGAAATGGAAAATTATGAGAGTGAGGTGCTATTTTACTGAGTATGCTACATACTGAGTATGATCAATAGAGACTTGATTGGCATAGTGATGCTTGAACAGAAACTTGAAGGGAGTCAAATAAAGAAGCATTTCAGATATTTCAGGAGTGAGCCTTCCAGGGGGAGGGAACATAAGGTACAAGGCCCAAAGCCACACATGATTAGCATGTTCAAAGAAAAGCAAGGATGCCAGTATGGGTGGAACAGAGCTTAGAAATAGGCGTAGGAACAGAAAAGAACAGATGGGGTCAGAGAGAAAGCAGAGGCCTCAATAATGTATGGTCTTATCCTCTATAACAAGGACTTTGTTTTTTACCATGGTAAAGATGGGATTTCAAATTGGTTCAGTAGTAAAGAATCCACCTGCCAACGCAGGAGATACAGGTTCAACTCCTGCTCAAGAAGGTCCCTTGGAGGAGGAAATCACAAGCCACTCCAGTATTCTTGCTGGGGAAAAGGATCTTGGCAGGCTACTGTCTGTACAGTCACAAAGAGTTGGATGCAATTGAACACACACAGAAATATGGGGAACTTCTAAAAGTTTTGAGGAGTGACAGAATTTGACATATGTTCAAAGGAACAATAAGGCTATTCTGTGGAAATATATTTAGAAGAAAAACGACAGAAACTTGGAGATCAGTTAAGAGACAGTCTTCTCAAGAGCTGATGGTAGCTTTCAACAGAGTAGGAGATACAGATTCATGGGAAGAGTCTTGATTTGTTTGAGTAACAAAGTACAACAGACTAATGATTTTTTCTTCTAATACTTATAGAGGCTAAAGTCCAAAATCTAGATGTCAGAAGGGTTGGTTCCTTTTAAGAGCAGTGAAGGAAGATTTTTCCAGGCCTCTTTCCTTAACTTATATATAGCCATCTTCTCCCAATGTCTGTTCACATTGTTCTCACATTTTGTTTTTGTGTCTCTCTGCAAATATTCCCTTTTATTAGGGGTAACAGTGATGTTGGATTAAGGACAACCTAAAGACCTCATTTTAAATTGGTTACCTCTGCAAAGACTATCTTCAAATAATATCACATTCTGAGATACTGAGTATCAAGACTTCAACATATGAATTTTGGGGGAAGACCCGTAATGGGGTCTATTAGGAAAAGATTTTGATGAAGGATTTTGATGTAAGAAACCAGAGAAAGATAATTAGTAATATCTTAAATACTTTTCACAGTATCCATTCATTCAATGGGCTTCCCTGATAGCTCAACCCCTGCAACACAGGAGACCCTAGTTCGATTCCTGGGTCAGGAAGATCTGCTGGAGAAGGGATAGGCTACTTACTTCAGTATTTTTTGACTTGCCTTGTGGTTCAGCTGGTAAAGAATCTGCCTGCAATGTGGGAGACCTGGGCTCAATCCCTGTGCTGGGAAGATCCCCTGGAGAAGGGAAAGGCTACCTACTCCAGTATTCTGGCCTGAAGAATTCCATGGACTGTACAGTCCATGGGTTTGCAAAGAGTCAGACACGACTGAGTGACTTTCAAAAAAAAAAACACAAACAAACAAAAAACAAATACCAAATGATTTGCTAAGGGAATGCTATTCTAAGTACAGGAAAAAAAGACACACAAACATTAAACCCACATTAACTCGGCATTTTAATGAAGCACTCTGTGGGCATACAATTTGCCTCTCCTGAAGCCCCTGCAATTTCCCTTACTGCTCCAATTAAAAAACTTCCCAAACACTCAAATAAAACTAAGTGTTCAAGTAAGCATTTCCTCTCTGGGATGATGGATAACAACAAACTTTACTTGGCAAGTCAGTTGTCTATGTGAGCCTCACTTCCTTACCCTGTAAATTTTGATGATAGATCCACATCACAAGATGATAGTATTAAATAGAATATTATATACCCAAGTGTTCAAACATTTAAATGTGTTACTCTTGATGATGAACATACTCATGAACATCTGATCTTATTGACCAGCTAAATAACATGAATAAGTTGCCAGTCAGTTTAAGAGAATTATGTCTGTTCTCTTGAATAAAAGATTTTTAATAGTGGAAACCAGAAGGAAACTCCACATCTTTGAGTTTGAGGTATTGATAATACAGTTGAGTTCAGTCACTCAGTTGTGTCCACTCTTTGTGATCCCATGGACTATAGCACATCAGGTCTCCCTGTCCATCACCAACTCCTAGAATTTACCCAAACTCATGTACATTGAGTCGGTGATGCCATTCAAACATCTCAACCTCTGTCATCCCCTTACCCTCCCATCTTCAATATTCCCCAGCATCAGGGTCTTTTCAAATGAGTCAACTCTTCACATCAGATGGCCAAAGTATTGGAGTTTCAGCATCAACATCAGTCCTTCCAATGAACACTCAGGACTGATCTCCTTTAGGATGGATTGGTTGGATGTCTCTGCCATCCAAGGGAGTCTAAAGAGTCTTCTCCAACACCACGGTTCAAAAGCATCAATTCTGTAGCACTCAGTTTTCTTTATAGTCCAACTCTCACATCCATACATGACTACTGGAAAAACTATAGCCTTATCTAGACAGACCTTTGTTGGCAAAGTAGTCTTTGCTTTCAAATATGCTGTCTAGATTGGTCATAACTTTCCTTCCAAGGAGTAAGTGTCTTTTAATTTCATGGCTGCAGTCACCATCTGTAGTGATTTTGGAACCCAAAAATATCCTATTGTTAATTAGGTTATAGAGAAAAACAATTTTGTGTCCTCAGAACCTGTCATAGTGACAGTATAAATTTAAATTACTGCACATAAAATCGTGTACTCATTTTACATGCTAGCATGAGTATGCTCAAAATCCTTCAAGCTGGGCTTCAGCATATGTGAACCAAGAACTTCCATATGTACAAGCTGGGTTTCAAAGAGAAAAGAACATGAGATCAAATTGCCAATATTCATTGGATCATGGAGAAAGCAAAGCGGTAGCAGAAAACCATCTATTTCTGTTCTATTGAATATGCAAAAGCTTTTTGTGTGGATTACAGCAACCTATGGAAAATACATAAAGAGTACAGATCATCTTATCAGTCTCCTGAGAAATCTGTTAGCAGGTCCAGAAGCAACAGTTAGAACTGGGCTAGGAACAATGGACTAGTTCAAAATCAGGAAAGGACTATGACAAGGCTGTGTATGGTCACTGTGTTTCTCAAGAGTGAAACAGAGGATCTTTGGATCTGGGGACACCAGACACAATCAGTGATATAGGAACCACAATAAAATATGATTATTAAGAGAAAAGTTGTATATTGAATATAAAGACTTGGAGGAATATTATGCATTTCTCTCTTAAATTCTGACAACCAGGCCTTTACTCATTATTGAGATCAGAACATTCACTAGAGAAAGTGACCAACTCAAGGAAAAGAGCCTAAAAATACTGCCATTATGTTATATAAGTGTAATTATTTTTTAGCAAATAATCTTCTTGTTACTATCACTGCATACTACCATCACCATTCCTGGTCTCTATGAGAGGAGTATAGGTCTCCATCCTACCAATACTGAAATTGCTGACGGACTTCAGTGTTGTATGACGCTGTGGTATTTTGATTGTTCACCATGCAGCAATAACTGACTTATACAAAGTGTTCTGTGAGGACTGGGTTCAGAAACGTCATCCCAGAATAAGACAAAGGTGTAGAGGTATAAATATTGGATCAGCTGTTTTGAAGAAAGTCATAGAAACTGAGAAGGACACACATTTAAGAGGAATTTCTTGATGTCACAGAATATGCCACTGAATGGAAAGATCCAGACATTAAAAATACTGAATCAGATAATGTTTCTGTCACATTTATATGACTCTGAAAAAGAAAAAAAAAGTTTTAGGAATATCTTTGCCCATTTAATTTCTTATTAATATATGCACCAGAATAAGTAAATGATTAAACATATATATGTATATATATATATCTCTCCATATATGTGCATAAGTCCTCTTTTTTAAAGTATAAAATGAAACTTTTTAAATTTTTTATTTATTTATTTTATTTTTTAACTTTACAATAGAAACCCATATGTCATAGTTTAACTGAGCTTTTTGTCTTAATACTACATAAACTAATATAATTTATTATAATTAATTATGTCCTAAATTTAATAAAATTATGTAAATGATACATCAGATAATTAGTGCTATGAAAAAAAATTCAATTAGGCAGGCAGTTAGAATTAACTTCTTTATAGTGAGTGATGTGAAAAGACTTTTCTGATATGGTTTTTGAGCAGTAATTTAAGAGGTATAAGAATTATTTAAGGCAAATGGATCAACAGCTTTTGTGGGCAGAATTTGTGTGCTGGTTGCAGAGAAATTACACTTTGAAGAGAATAGCTTTAGGAAATGTTACAGGAGATGACATCAGAAAGTTAGCAGAGATAGAGCTATTTACTGATTTATGGGTAATTATTACTCTTTTAGTTGGTTAAGATGGCAATTTTGAAAAGTTGTGTTGGAGTGACTTTTTAAATTTTTTTAAATTTTTTTCAGGTTTAAATAAATTTTATTTTATTATTTTTATGTCTTTTTTAAAAAATTTTATTTTATTTTTTAACTTTACAATATTGTATTGGTTTTTCCATATATCAAAATGAATCTGCATGACTTTTGTAAACATAAATTTATTTATCTTAATCAGAGGTTAATTACTTTAATATATTGTATTACTTTTGCCATACATCAACATGAATCCTCCACGGGTGTACACGTGTTCCCCATCCTGAACCTCCCTCCCACTTCCCTCCCCATACCATCCCTTTGTGTCATCCCAGTGCACCAGTCCTGAGCATCCTGTATCATGTATCCAAACTAGACTGGAGAGATTCATTTCACATATGATATTATATATGTTTCAATGCCATTCTCCCAAATCATCCCACCCGTGCCCTCTCCCACAGAGTCCAAAATACTGTTCTATACATCTGTCTTTCTTTTGCTGTTTCACATACAGGGTTATCATTACCATCTTTCTAAATTCCATATACATGTGTTAGTATACTGAATTGGTGTTTTTCTTTCTGGCTTACTTCACTCTGTATAATAGGCTCCAGTTTCATCCACCTCATAAAAACTGATTCAAATGTATTCTTTTTAATGGCTGAGTAATACTCGACTGTGCATAAGTACCACAGCTTTCTTATCCATTTATCTGCTGATGGACATCTATGTTGCTGTGTTGGAGTGATTTGATCTGACTCACATTGAAAGGGATTTGTTTGACTACTGTGTCAGTAATAGGCTATAGAAGAGCAAGGGTAAGGTCTTAAAGACTAGGTGCGAAGTAACTGCAATATTCCAAGCAAGAGATCATGGTGAATAGAATCAGAGAACTAACAATCCAGTAAGTGTTATATTTCAAAATTGAAATAAAAGTTTTGCTGATTGAATGTGGAATATATGAGAAAGAAAAGAAATAAACTCCAGTTTTTGTCAAAAAACTAGAATTAATTAAAAAAAAAACTAGATCAAAATACACTGATATGTACTGAAATTGAGAAGACTTCATGAAGGAGTTATTTGGAGGTGGGAAATTCAGAGTTGCATTTATCAGTTTCTTAATTGTGAGCAGTTTTATAAGGTGAAGTGAGTTCCTGAAAATAATATTATTAATTACTATCATATTCTCATCATTATAATATAAAATGATTAATATAATAATTATAATATATGTTATTAAATAATTATATATGATTATAAATCATACAATAACATTATTATATTATTATTATATTAACTGTATTATATAATTATATATTATAATTATATAATATATATTAATTATATTATGTTATAAATACCTGTATTTATATTATATATTATATATATTACAAATATATATTAATTATTTTATATTATATTATAATATATTTATAATATATTTATTTATATTTATAATATAATATAATATAATTAATATATATTTGTAATATATATTATAATGTATAATATATATTATATATTATTTATATTGAATTTTATATTATTGAATTACTGAATTTTTCTTCATAGCACTAATTATCTGATGTATATAATTAATTATTATATATAATAATTACATCCTTATTATGTTAATTGTATTATATAATTATATATTATAATTATATTATTATATAATATGTATTATATGTAATAAATATATAATTATATATTATATATATAATGCATGATTATATTGATTGTATTAATATTATAAAATATAAATTATACAATAATATTATATAATTATATAATAACATATAGTATAATAATATATACTATAATGATTATATTAATCATTTGTATTATAATGATGATAATATAATAAATAATAATATTATTTTCAGGAAGTCACTTCACCTCATAAAACTGCTCACAATTAAGAAACTGATAAATGTAACTCAGAATTTCCCACCTCCAAATATCTCCTGCTTGAAGTCTTCTCAATTTCAGTACATATGAGACCATTCAGGTATGACCTAAATCAAATCCCTTATGACTATACAGTGGAAGTGAGAAATAGATTTATGGGCCTAGATCTGATAGATAGAGTGCCTGATCAACTATGGAATGAGGTTCATGACATTGTACAGAAGACAGGGATCAAGATCATCCCCATGGAAAAGAAATGCAAAAAAGAAAAATGGCTATCTGGGGAGGCCTTACAAATAGCTGTGAAAAGAAGAGAAGCAAAAAGCAAAGGAGAAAAGGAAAGATATAAACATCTGAATGCAGAGTTCCAAAGAATAGCAAGAAGAAATAAGAAAGCCTCCTTCAGCGATCAATGCAAAGAAATAGAGGAAAACAACAGAATGGGAAAGACTAGAGATCTCTTCAAGAAAATCAGAGATACCAAAGGAATATTTCATGCAAAAATGGGCTCGATAAAGGACAGAAATGGTATGGACCTAAGAGAAGCAGGAGATATTAAGAAGAGATGACAAGAATACACAGAAGAACTGTACAAAACAGATCTTCAAGACCCAGATAATCATGATGGTGTGATCACTGACCTAGAGCCAGACATCCTGGAATGTGAAGTAAATGCTTTCATTAGAAAGCATCACTATGAACAAAGCTGCTGCTAAGATGGTGCTAAGTCATGTCCGACTCTGTGGGACCCCATAGATGACAGCCCACCTGGCTCCCCCATCCCTGGGATTCTCCAGGCAAGAACACTGGAGTAGGTTGCCATTTCCTTCATCAATGCATGAAAGTGAAAAGTGAAAGAGAAGTCGCTCAGTCGTGTCTGACTCTTAGCGACCACATGGACTGCAGCCTACCAGGCTCCTCCGTCCATGGGATTTTCCAGGCAAGAGTACTGGCGTAGGGTGCCATTGCCTTCTCCATGAACAAAGCTAGTGGAGGTGATCGAATTCCTGTTGAGCTATTCCAAATCCTGAAAGATGATGCTGTGAAAATGCTGCACTCAATATGCCAGCAAATTTGGAAAACTCAGCAGTGGCCACAGGACTGGAAAAGATCAGTTTTCATTCCATTCCCAAAGAAAGGCAATGCCAAAGAATGCTAAAACTACTGCACAATTGCAGTCATCTCACATGCTAGTAAGTAATGCTCAAAATTCTCCAAGCCAGGCTTCAGCAATTGCCGGGGTCCAGCCCCGGCTGATCCAGGGTCTTCGGAGGGTGGATGGCGTCGGCGACTCATTTACATATTAATTAGAGGCATTAAGAGTAATTAAAGGATAGCTCAGTATAGCTCAGAATATATAGAGGAGAAAAGAGGCTGAGTAGCTTGGTTTACGCGGAAAATCAATATAACCTGTGACACCAGGTTATCTCTGACCATGGAGGCCGCAGGTAACCACTCGAATAGCAGAAAGTGCCCCACCTTAGGCACTTTCTCGAGTGGGTCTTAGAAGCCCAGGCAAATAAGTGGTCGCAGAGGATATCCACGCTCCAGATGGAGACTTCAGCCGGAAATGGAAATTGGGAGAAAGAATGACATGGGGAGACCAAGCTCTGGTGAGCAAGACCCCTAGCTTTATTTTCAACAGAGGCTTTTATACCCTAAGTTACACATAGAGGATAATAGGGGATGTGAAATCATGCAAAGCCAGCAGTCTTTAATGCTTATCAAAAACCAGAGTTTCTTTCCTGCAAATTTATCGCGTACAAATGCTTCAGGTGATTTACATCATCTTCTGGCCAGAAGGCCTATTAACACTTTATGACTCTTGACAAAGTTTTGTCAACCGCAAGACTTATTTTCTCTAAGAGTAATTATTTTAAGGTTTGGCGCCATCTCTATCTGCAGGTGTTAGATAAACTTGCATTCCTATAGGGGGGAGGTGCAATGGGTTTACAACAAAGAAAATAATTTACTACATTAAGGGTTTAATGTTACTAGCACCAAGGCCACTACTTATTTTTTCTACAAACCAACTATACACATGCTAAGTCGCTTCAGTCGTGGCCGACTCTGTGTGACCCCATAGACGGCAGCCCACCAGGCTCCACCGTCCCTGGGATTCTCCAGGCAAGAACACTGGAGTGGGTTGCCATTTCCTTCTCCAATGCATGAAAGTGAAAAGAGAAAGTGAAGTCGCTCAGTCATGTCCGACTCTTAGCGACCCCATGGACTGCAGCCTACCAGGCTCCTCCGTCCATGGGATTTTCCAGGCAAATACACATGCAAAGATACAAAACGGGGGATGTGAAAACTTGGCAAAAAGCATTGGCTCATTAATCAGATCAGATCAGATCAGTCGCTCAGTCGTGTCCGACTCTTCGCGACCCCATGAACCGCAGCACGCCAGGCCTCCCTGTCCATCACCAGCTCCCGGAGGTCACCCAGACTCGCATCCATCGAGTCAGTGATGCCATCCAGCCATCTCATCCTCTGTCGTCCCCTTCTCCTCCCGCCCTCAATCCCTCCCAGCATCAGAGTCTTCTCCAATGAGTCAACTCTTCGCATGAGGTGGCCAAAATACTGGAGTTTCAGCTTTAGCATCATTCCGTCTAAAGAAATTCCAGGATTGATCTCCTTCAGAATGGACTGGTTGGATCAATGAACTAGTTTTTATTCTGACAGTTTTTAAATCTCTGAGAGGCTCTAAGCTATTTGAATATCTTAAGCCTCCCCTGCCTCTCAAGGCTGAGAGACTGTAAACAGTCATATGCACAGCTATAGGTGTCCGGGTAAACTTGTCAGGCCAGTTACAGGGCTATCTGAGAGGTTTGGATTTGAACACTTCTAATGCCCAGGAACTTTTTTAATTGAAGCTGTAAATTAATTCGTTATTAGAGAGAGCGAGATGTTGGGGGGCGGGGGGCAGCCCCCAGTAAAGTCAGAGATGAGAGCACAAAGCTGTAAAGCAGACAGACTCTGGTTATTTGTGGGTAGATGCTCGAGAATATCCGGGGACACTCCTGAAGGCTTGATCCCGCCATTGCGTTTGCCAAGCCTCCTTCCTCATGACCTTTGTCACGAGTAGAGTGCCTCTAAGCGGCGGCTCCCAACAAGCAATATGTGAACTGTGAACTTCCTGATGTGCAAGCTGGTTTTAGAAAAGGCAGAGGAACCAGAGATCAAATTGTCAACAACCGCTGGATCATGGAAAAAGCAAGAGAGTTTCAAAAAAGCATCTATTTCTGCTTTATTGACTATGTGAATCCTTTGATTGTGTGGATCACAATAAACTGTGGAAAATTCTGAAAGAGATGGGAATACTAGACCACCTGATCTGCCTCTTCAGAAATTTGTATGCAGGTCAGGAAGCAACAGTTAGAACTGCACATGGAACAACAGACTGGTTCCAAATAGGAAAAGCAGTACATCAAGGCTGTATATTGACACCCTGCTTATTTAACTTAAATGTAGAGTACATCATGAGAAAAGCTGGACTGGAAGAAATACAAGCTGGAATCAAGATTACCAGGAGAAATATCAATAACCTCAGATATGCAGATGATACCACCTTTAAGGCAGAAAATGAAGAGGAGATAAAAAGCCTCTTGATGAAAGTGAAAGTGGAGAAGGAAAAAGTTGGCTTAAAGCTCAACATTCAGAAAACGAAGATCATGGCATCTGGTCTCATCACATCATGGGAAATAGATGGGGAAATAGTGGAAGTATAAGACTTTATTTCTGGGTGCTCCAAAATCACTGCAGATGGTGACTGCAGCCATGAAATTAAAAGACGCTTACTCCTTGGAAGGAAACTATGACCAACCTAGATAGTATATTCAAAAACAGAGACATTACTTTGCCAACAAAGGTTCGTCTAGTCAAGGCTATGTTTTTTCTTGTGGTCATGTATGGGTGTGAAAGTTGGACTGTGAAGAAATGTGAGTGCTGAAGAATTGATGCTTTTGAACTGTTGTGTTGGAGAAGACTTCTTGAGAGTCCCTTTGACTGCAAGGAGAGCCAACCAGTCCATTCTGAAGGAGATCAGCCCTGGGATTTCTTTGGAAGGAATGATGCTAAAGCTGAAACTCCAGTACTTTTGCCACCTGATGCGAAGAGTTGACTCATTGGAAAAGACTCTGATGCTGGGAGGGATTGGGGGCAAGAGAAGAAGAGGACGACAGAGGATGAGATGGCTGGATGTTATCACTGATTCTATGGATGTGAGTCTCAGTGAACTTCGGGAGTTGGTGATGGACAGGGAGGCCTGGTGTGCTGTGATTCATGGGTTCGCAAAAAGTCAGACACGACTGAGCAACTGATCTGATCTGATCTGATTGTATAATTATGTTTGTGGGCTAGACCCTTAAAATTCAAATCTCTTAACAAGTTACACAAAGTTGATTTATGAGAGTCTCAACTCTCATAAAGACATATAAACACATATGTATACATACACACATACACAGATATTAAGGTCAAAAATTAAATATAATGGTTTACATTTGGATGAACATATAATTGTCAAGTTATTAGCTTAGGTGAGAGTGTTTTATTTAAGCACTTAGAGACCACTTCTTCCCAGAATCTCTTAGTTTTCTGGAACGCTCAGTACACCAGATGGTCTTATAACTCTGCTACACAATGAGATGATGTGTTCAGAAGTTGGGCTGGGATAGTGTGTGAGAACAGAATGCAAGACAAAGAGAAATGGCTGGCTTGTTTGTTCATGATCAAGTTATCTGGGGAAAATGAGTGCACAGAATTACAGGCTCCCGCCCCCACCTGTGGCACGTTTTTCTGTCCAGTTGCTCAATCAGAGTAAAACCAACCACATTTCTAAACATAAACGAATCATTTAACTTCTCTTTTCAAATGACAGAAAATTGTTTACCAGGATATTTTGCACTGGGATTCCACTTTAAGTATGAAATTACTGATCTATGACACACTTGACAACTTAAAAGTACTGTGTGACATATTTTTCTCCTTATGGCTAAAAAAGTGTTTCAGTTAAGATTGAATTCATGAATTACTGAAACATTCCATTTGGGATACAATTTTATCTATTCTTTTAATTTAGCAAGAATATTTTTATATAATATCTGTAGGTGTTCTTGTGGAGAAGGCGATGGCACCCTACTCCAGTACTCTTGACTGGAAAATTCAATGGATGGAGGAGCCTGGTAAGCTGCAGTCCATGGGGTAGCAAAGAGTCAGACACGACTGAGCGACTTCACTTTCACTTTTCACTTTTCGTGCATTGGAGTAGGAAATGTCAACCCACTTCAGTGTTCTTGCCTGGAGAATCCCAGGGATGGCTGGGGTGGGGGGTGGGGTGGGGGGGGTTGGTGGGGGCTGGTAGGCTGCCATCTATGGGGTCGCACAGAGTCGGACACAACTGAAGCGACTTAGCAGCAACAGCAGCAGGTGTTCTTGTAATCATATTTGAAAATATAGGTTGTGGTATTCTCACTGCTTTGAAATAAAGGAGATGGCTTTCCTTCCTTCCTCAGATCTTCGGTTATTAGGACACCATTATCAGGACACCCTGATATCATGTTGGACGCCCAATGTTCAGTTCAGTAGCTCAGTTGTGTCCGACTATTTGCAACCGCATGAATCGCAGCACACCAGGCCTCCCTGTCCACCACTAACTCCCGGAGTTCACCCAGACTCACATTCATCGAGTCAGTGATGCCATCCAGCCATCTCATCCTCTGTCGTCCCCTTCTCCTCTTGCCCCCAATCCCTCCCAGCATGAGTCTTTTCCAAAAAGTCAACTCTTTGCATCAGGTGGCCAAAGTACTGGAGTTTCAGCTTCAGCATCATTTCTTTCAAAGAAATCCCAGGGCTGATCTCCTTCAGAATGGGCTGGTTGGATCTCCTTGCAGTCCAAGGGACTCTCAAGAGTCTTCTCCAACAGTTCAAAAGCATCAATTCTTCGGCGCTCAGCCTTCTTCACAGTCCAACTCTCACATCCAAACATAACCACAGGAAAAACCATAGCCTTGACTAGACGAACCTTTGTTGGCAAAGTCATGTCTCTGCTTTTGAATATACTATCTAGGTTGGTCATAACTTTCCTTCCAAGGAGTAAGTGTCTTTTAGTTTCATGGCTAAAGCCACCATCTGCAGTGATTTTGGAACCCCTCAAAAAATAAAGTCTGACACTGTTTCCACTGTTTCCCCATCTATTTCCCATGAAGTGATGGGACCAGATGTCATGATCTTTGTTTTCTGAATGTTGAGCTTTAAGCCAACTTTTTCGCTCTCCACTTTCACTTTCATCAAGAGGCTTTTTAGTTCCTCTTCACTTTCTGCATTAAGGGTGGTATCATCTGCATATCTGAGATTATTGATATTTCTCCCGGCAATCTTGATTCCAGCTTGTGCTTCTTCCAGCCCAGCGTTTCTCATAATGTACTCTGCATATAAGTTAAATAAGCAGGGTGACCCAGCCTTGACGTACCTTTCCTATTTGTAACCAGTCTGTTGTTCATGTCCAGTTCTAACTGTTGCCTCCTGACCTGCATACAGATTTCTGAAGAGGCAGATCAAGTGGTCTGGTATGTCCATCTCTTTCAGAATTTTCCACAGTTTATTGTGATCCACACAGTCAAAGTTGGACACCCAATAAAAGGTTTAAAAAAGCCATTGATAGAAACAGTTCATGTGACAAAGGAGACACATTTGTGAATAGAATGCACCATAACTCTGAAATAACAATACCATCTAATTTTTGTTTTTCAGATTAATGACATATTCACATATGCCATTATTTATCAATATATAAACATACATTTTTTATACTCTGGTATAGAAAAATTATGATACAAATTTTTACAGCAGAATTTGATTACCTCATATTTACCTTAAATCTTCTGATATGTTGTTAAATACAGACTTTGTCTTAATATTTTTAATATTCTAGAAAAAATAAAATCAAATATAACCAAGATTTATTGGTTAGTTTCTTATTTTAACATAAGATAGCTTCCAGGGATTCACCACAACTCACCCAAATCGAAAACTAGAAAAAAATTATAGAGTTACATTGAATTGTTGATTGACAGAACATCATTGTCCCACACACTACCCTGGACTACCCTAGTAGCTCAGATGGTAAATAATCTGCCTGCAGTGAGGGAGAGTTTGGTTTGATCCCTGGATCAGAAAGATACCCCAAAGAAGGCAATTGCAATCCTCCCCAGTATTCTTGCCTGGAGAATTGCATAGACAGAGGAGCCTTGCAGGTACAGTATGTGGACTTGCACAGAGTTGGACACGACTTAGTGACTAGCACTTTCACCCATTAAATCAGGTACTTAATTATCCAGAATCTAGGAAATTAATTATCAGAGTCTCTTGTTCATGGGCAGCTAGATTAGATTGACCACCAATAAGCAGTACTTGTATAATTAATGAAAGGTTGAAGAAGAGGAGATAATGTTCTCTGGTAGCAGGGGCATCCATGAATACAGGATAGACTTGATTTGTATGATGGCTTCTGGGAGCATTCCTGTGTCTCATTCATTTTGGACCTATTAGCACCTGTAAGAGATTTCTGCCCTTCAGAGTTCTTAAAAACCAGTGAAAGCTTTCACTAACTTTGACTTTAACAGTCCTTCTGAAAGTTTTGTAAGATCTAATTTTCAGGATCTAATTGTTTTCTTCTTGAAATGTCCATAGTAGTTTTATGTGGCTGACTAAACCCAGATTGATGGAGAAGCCAAGGCTCTAAAGAGGATTAAATATTTAGTTTTCCATGAGGTGCCTTTGTGCTTATTTCCCTAGAAGGGTGCATGGAAAATAAAGAAATAATCAAAGAAACCTGGATGTCTTAAACACACTACTGATTAGGTATGTGCTGCGCTGTGCTTAGTTGCTCAGTCGTGTCTGACTCTTTGTGACCCCATGGACTGTAGCCCTCCAGGCTCCTCTTTTCATAGGGATTCTCCAGGCAAGCATACTGGAGCAGGTTTCCCTTCCTTCTTCCAGAGGATCTTCCTAACCCAGTGATTTAACCTAGATCTTCTGCATTAGCAGGTGGTTCTTTACTGTCTGAGCCACCAGCCCTTTTCATCATCAGTTATCTTCAATTTTATATTTAAAGCACTTTCCATTATATGTTGCCCTTTATAGAATGAACTCTGAACTTTCTTGAACTTGCTTAACATTCATATTTCCTCTGCTTCTTTGTATTATGCCACTTTCTCTAGAAATTTCCCTTGATTGCTCGACATTATGTCCCTCTTATTGGTTCCCATAGCATTAGGACCTACTTTGTCATGACACAAGGCACCTGCATCTGTGTGTGTTTTACTCATTAGCCTGCAGTTTGCTTATCTGTGGAAGTCTTTTCTTCTCTCTCTGCTTCCTGGCACATAGCACAGTGCTTGAAATATGGCAGGAGCAAAATGTAAATTTTGATACCAAGACAGGTAATTTTCATGCATAATCACTTTCAGTTCTATGATTTTTATAATAACACTGGTATTTTAATTGTGATTTCATATATATAGCTAGATTTTAAAATTTAAGCCAGATTTCCAATGTTTAAATATTTGTAAAATTTCACTTTCCTTTAACTCAAAAACACATTCAGTGGTCATTCACTAACTCCTTCATAACTCCTCTAGAGGAACTGTTTTCCTTAGCTGTTCACATTGGTCAGTATTTGATTTTTTGCTGCCTGTCATTCACTTCAACATTTGGAATGCCAATTTCATTTGAAATAGTTACCACAACTCATGTATTTGTAATGCTGCAAATAAAGGAGAGGGTATTTATTGTAAACTAAACTATTGAAAGCAAATGTTGAATAAATTTAGATATGGTTTTTAAAAAGGAGATTGAAATTGATATATTTCTATTAGTCTAGGCATAGATTTGGAATAGCTCAACTATAACTCCATCACCTCCATTAGCTTTGTTCGTAGTGATACTTTCTAAGGCCCACTTGACTTCACATTCCAGGATGTCTGGCTCTAGATCAGTGATCACATCATCGTGATTATCAGGGTCATGAAGATCTTTTTTGTACAGTTCTTCTGTGTATTCTTGCCATCTCTTCTTAATATCTTCTGCTTGTGCTAGGTCCATACCATTTCTGTCCTTTATCGAGCCCATCTTTGCATGAAAGATGATGTTGTGAAAGTGCTGCACCCAATATGCCAGCAAATTTGAAAAATTTAGCAGTGGCCACAGGACTGGAAAAGGTCAATTTTCATTCCAATCCCAAAGAAAGGCAATGCCAAAGAATGCTCAAACTACCACACAGTTGCACTCATCTCATATGCTAGGAAAGTAATGCTCAAAATTCTCCAAGCCAGGCTTCAACAATATGTGAACCGTGAACTTCGTGATGTGCAAGCTGGTTTTAGAAAAGGAAGAGGAACCAGAGATCAAATTGCCAACATCTGCTGGACCATGGAAAAAGCAAGAGAGTTCCAGAAAAACATCTATTTCTGCTGTATTGACTATGCCAAAGCCTTTGACTGTGTGGATCACAATAAATTGTGGAAAATTCTTCAAGAGATGGGAATACCAGATCACCTGATCTGCCTCTTGAGAAATGTGTATGCAGATCAGGAAGCAACAGTTAGAACTGGACATGGAACAACAGACTGATTCCAAATAGGAAAAGGAGTTAGTCAAGTCTGTATATTGTCACCCTGTTTATTTAACCTCTATGCAGAGTACATCATGAGAAACACTGGACTGGAAGAAACACAAGTTGGAATCAAGATTGCCAGGAGAAATAGCAATAACCTCAAATATGCAGATGACACCACCCTTAAGACAGAAAGTGAAGAGGAACTCAAAAGCCTCTTGATGAAAGTGAAAGAGGAGAGTAAAAAAGTTGACTTAAAGCTCAACATTCAGAAAACGAAGATCATGGCATCCGGTTCCATCACTTCATCACTTCATGGGAAATGGATGGGGAAACAGTGGAAACAGTGTCAGACTTTATTTTTCTGGGCTCCAAAATCACTGCAGATGGTGACTACAGCCATGAAATTAAAAGACGCTTACTCCTTGGAAGAAAAGTTATGACCAATCTAGATAGCATATTCAAATTACTTTGCCAACAAAGTTTCGTCTAGTCAAGGCTATGGTTTTTCCTGTGGTCATGTATGGATGTGAGAGCTGGACTGTGAAGAAGGCTGAGCGCCCGAAGAATTGATGCTTTTGAACTGTGGTGTTGGAGAAGACTCTTGAGAGTCCCTTGGACTGCAAGGAGATCCAATCTGTCCATTCTGAAGGAGATCAGCCCTGGGATTTCTTTGGAAGGAATTATGCTAAAAATGAAACTCCATTACTTTTGCCACCTGATGTGAAAAGTTGACTCATTGGAAAAGACTCTGATGCTGGGAGGGATTGGAGGCAAGAGGAGAAGAGGACGACAGAGGATGAGATGGCTGGATGGCATCACTGACTCGATGGACCCGAGTCTGAGTGAGCTCCAGGAGTTGGTGATGGACAGGGAGGCCTGGTGTGCTGCAATTCATGGGGTTGCAAAGAGTCAGACACGACTGGGCGACTGATCTGATGTGAGATGTAGATTAATAATTTTTTTTATTCATTAATTTTATTTTTATCCTGTGTCATGCATATAATTAAGGGTTTCTGAGCACAACTGAAAATCTGAATTTGATGGAAAATAGTGTACATATTTTAAAAAACAAATAAGAGATACAATACATATTTTAATAAATCAATGTAATAGCAATTTACCTGTTTAAGAACTAAAACATATATATTTAATGTTTCTTTATGTTATCATATGTTTCATATATGTTATGTTTATTTCATAATTTTCCTACTCTTTCCAAAAAGAGTAGGTCACTAGTCCAGTAAATATATATATATTGTGTGACCTCCGAGAGCTGTGACCTCCGAGAGTGACCTCCGAGAGCTGTTGATGGATAGGGAGGCCTGGCGTGCTGCAGTTCATGGGGTCGCAGAGTCGGACACGACTGAGCGACTGATCTGATCTGATCTGATGTGATATATAACACAAAGAATCTAAAACAAATCACTAATTCCCTTACTTTTTTAATAAATATATGCTAATGCTCATTCTTGCTTGGAAAATCCTATGGCTATGGCTACAGTTCATGGAGTCACAAGAGTTGGACATAACTTAGCAACTAACCCACCACCAGGCATGTAAATATATATATATATGTGTGTGTGTGTGTGTGTGTGTGTATGTGTGTATATACATATGTGTGTATGTGTGTATATACATATGTGTGTATATATGTGTGCATGTATATATATGTGCGTGTATATATATGTGCGCGTATATATATGTGCGCGTTATATATATATATATATGTGCGCGTATATATATGTTATATATATATATATATATATATACATGTGTGTGTGCTGTCACCTCAGTCATGTCCAAATCTTTGTGACTCTATAGACTGTAGCCCGCCAGTCTCCTTTTTCTATGGGATTGTCCAGGCAAGAATACTGGAGTGGGTTTCCATGCCCTCTTCAAGGGGATCTTCCAGACCCAGGGATCGAATCCAGGTCTCTTATGTCTTCTGCAGTGGCACGCAATTTCTTTACCACTAGCACCATGTGGGCAGATATATATACTGATTCTTTTATACTGATTATACTTCAAAATTAGCATATGATTGTGTTTAAATTAAACCAAATATGCAATATAGCAATCTTTATTTTTCTGCTTATATGTGATACATACTAGATATGTTATATAAAGGAATTTGTTAACTGTCTATCCTGAGATAGACAACAAAGTACATGTGCATACATGCGTAAGTATAATGAATTAAAGCAATACAACAGATCTATCTTGTCTCTAAATATATTTCATATAAAATGAACAGCTAAAAATATTTAGATTGGCTGCCTGCAGTCATGAAAGTGTTACTCACTCAGTCATGTCTGTATTTTTGCCACACCATGACGTGGTTGCCATTCCCTTCTCCAGGAAATCTTCCTAATTCAGGATTGAACCCAGGTATCCTGCATTGGAGATAGTCACTAATAAATAATTCAAATGCTTACATAATTTAGGCACCTTTTATCTCTGGGTTTTGGAAGATTTTTACTTCACTATTTGACTTTAAGAAAAGTTCTGTGCAAGAAATGAGAAGAAAATCTGTTCTTTTTATCTGATAAATACTAACACTCTCTGTTAAGTAATCTCCCTTATTTTTAAAATGTTCTTAATGTTAGTCAACAATAACAGAATTAATTATTGGCACTTGAGTCTATGGTTATAATCATCAGTTGTCTTTGCATGCTAGTAGAAAGCATCCAGTGTTTTTGAAGGTACTGAGGCTTTGAGGTATAAGATGAGTAAATACAGAGCCTTTAATTAATGTGCTTTTGTTCCGGCAAATTTAGATTCAGATCAGATCAGATCAGTCGCTCAGTCGTGTCCGACTCTTCGCGACCCCATGAACCGCAGCACGCCAGGCCTCCCTGTCCATCACCAGCTCCTGGAGGTCACCCAGACCCACACCCATCAAGTCAGTGATGCCATCCAGCCATCCCATCCTCTGTCGTCCCCTTCTACTCCTGCCCTCAATCCCTCCCAGCATCAGAGTCTTCTCCAATGAGTCAACTCTTCGCATGAGGTGGCCAAAATACTGAAGTTTCAGCTTTAGCATCATTCCTTCTAAAGAAATTCCAGGATTGATCTCCTTCAGAATGGACTGGTTGGATCTTCTTGCAGTCCAAGGGACTCTCAAGAGTCTTCTCCAACACCACAGGTTGAAACAAATCTGTGCAGCATTCCTTCTCAGATTCAATACACTAAGGCAATCTCATTACTGATCTTAAATGTTTCTAATATTTAAAAAGAAAAGTTCCATACAGAATGTAAATATTTTATAAATATTTTTATTAACTTTTATATTAATATTTTTATAAATATGTGCTAATGGTCTATTTGTATTTATCACTCTACATAGACAAAAAAAAAAAAAAAAAAAAGCCAAGTATTTAAATAAATTAATCTTCAAAGAATTTAGAGTACCTTAGTTTGAGCACCAGAGAAGGTGCTGGCACCCCACTCCAGTACTCTTGCCTGGAAAATCCAGTGGAAGAAGGAACCTGGCAGGCTGCAGTCCATGAGGTCACAAAGAGCCAGACACGACTGAGCGACTTCGCTTTCACTTTTCACTTTCATGCATTGGAGAAGGAAATGGCGACCCACTCCGGTGTTCTTGCCTAGAGAATCCCAGGGACGGGGGAGCCTTTTGGGCTGCCGTCTGTGGGGTCGCACAGAGTTGGACACAACTGAGGCGACTTAGCAGCAGCAGCAGCAGCAGCTTGAGTACAGTTTCTTAAATTTGAAAAGTTTCTTAAATTCTTTAAAGAATTTAGATGCTATGACAATGCATATGAAGATACAATTATTTTTCTGTATTGAATTTATACAATGTAAAGAATCTCTTATACACTAAAGTATTTTATAATATGTAATTTTCATTACTTTAATTTGGGTTCTTTTAATTTTGTCTGAAAATTTTATTTTTCCAAAGAATATTTTAAGTTATTTATGATATGTCATTACTCACATAGTCATATTTTTATCTACCATCTTATTTCCTTGTTTTTGTTGCTTCTTTGTCTCTTTGTTTGTTTCTCTCTTGGGACTTGGTGGGTCATTTTTCACTATTTTTGCTATCATTTTGGAAATTATATTTTCTGTTATTATTCTTTTATTAATTAGTCTGAAAAATATAACAAACTTCCTTAGGTTTGATGTTATTATCTACATCTTCCTTCTGTAAAGAAAAAATGGCCTTTAGTGCATTTTAACTTAATATCTTATTTTTCTACTTAAAATACAAAATGTTATCATATATTATTTCCATATTATCATATTTAGACTTTGTAATAACTTTTTCATTTCAGTTCAGTTTAGTTGGACTGTTATGTCCAACTCTTTGCGACCCCATGAATCGCAGCACGCCAGGCTTCCCTGTCCATCCCCAACTCCTGGAGTTCACTCAGACTCACGTCCATTGAGTCAGTGATGCCATCCAGCCATCTCATAATCTGTCACCCCCTTTTCCTCCTGCCTCCAATCCCTCCCAGCATCAGAGTCTTTTCCAATGAGTCAACTCTTCCCATGAGGTGGCCAAAGTACTGTAGTTTCAGCTTTAGCATCATTCCTTCCAACGAACACCCAGGGCTGATCTCCTTTAGAATGGACTGGTTGGATGGCCTTGCAGTCCAAGGGACTCTCAAGAGTCTTCTCCAACACTACAGTTCAAAAGCATCAATTTTTTGGCACTCAGTTTTGTTCACAGTCCAACTCTCACATCCATACATAACCACTGGAAAAAACCATAGCCTTGACTAGATGTAGCTTTGTTAGCAAAGTCATGCCTCTGCTTTTCAACATGCTATCTAGGTTGATCATACATTTATTTTCCTTCTTTCTCATATTTACCATAAATAAGAAAAAGACTCCCTCTTCTCTAGATTGTAAACTTTGTCTAACAGGAATGAATCTAGCTTGGAAATCCTATAACTACTTTTCTTATACTACATTTAAATGAATACATTAAATGTATATACATTATAGATAGTCAAAATAAGTAGGTTTATCTTTGTCAGGGGTAAAAATAACAAATAAGCAAGTGGAGGGGGAAATGCTAGAATGGACTCTGTGGTAAAATTCTGTGGTGCTGGATTTAAGTCAGAGATTTCCATATGAGTTCATATGTATTTAGACAAACATATGATAGATATAAAAATACAGAGATATGTGTATAAATATGTGTGTATATACACTGTTTAGTACTCATGCATTCTTTGACTAATTTTATCATCTGAGAAGGTGTAAAAGTACAGAAACTCAGTAGTATTTAACAAACCTAGTGCCCAGACCTAGGTTTCAAAATACCATTCTCTAATAAAAGGAACTAAACTCCCTGGATAACTGATTTATTCTAGGGCTGTAAAATATAAGATGAGTCTAGAGAAATTCATAGTGTCAGAAAATAAGAAAGTACTAAAAGAAGGGGGATAAAGGAGGAAAACAGCAAAGGAAGAGAATGGATATTGGCACTCACAAAGGATACAGGAGCTAAATGGAAAGAGATATCAGCTCCTAATGGACAAAGTGGGGATAATTTGAGTGATACAATACAGTACCATTATATTATAAACCAAAAAAATAAAAAGGCATCCATCATTCCATATGTATATTTGCAACTGATTTAATTAATTAGATAACTCTTCCTTAGAGAATTCCAATCAATAAATGTATAAAAATAAAGGAACTATAAATGAAATCACCATTATAAACCCGCATCAGTATTATTATGATCCAACAATGAAAGCTAAAATTAATGAACAAAAAAACTTTAATGAAAATAGATGTTTGTAGAAGCTCAACATATCCTTTCTTCCTCTCATATATAGTAATTCAGATGGCAGTTTTAACGTATGTTAAAAATTATTTGACTGTTGCTGAGGATGAAGCTCCAACTTTGGCTACCTGATGTGAAGAGCTGACTCATTGAAAAAGCCCTTGACTTTGGGGAAAATCGAAGGCAAAAATAGAGAGGGGTGACAGAGGCTGAGATGGTTAGATTGCATCACCAACTCAATGGACAGGAATTTGAGCAAACTCTGGGAGAGACTGAAGAACAGGGGAGTCCATGGGATCACAAAGTAAGACACGACTTAGCAACTGAACAATAGCAACAAATTATTTGATACTCTTCTCTTTGGCAGGCAGAGCTCTTCTCTTTATTTCAGGCTGGACTTAGTGATGGACTTCTAATGAATAGAATGTAAACAGGAAAAATAAAATAAAGAGAAACCTGGCTAGCACCGTCTTAACTAGTGGCCAATGTTAATATAACCAATAATAAATATCTTGATAATATGCATCACTTGCTGTGACATGATGAGCCTTAGAAAATAAAGACAGTGTTTCATTCCAGGCCAGAAGGCAGATTAGTTAACTTTCCAATATCAAATGTAGAGAAAACTATGTCTCTCTAAGGGACAGAGGCTGGGCAGATGTGTTAGCAGATCTCTCAAAAATGTCTTTCCTAAACATGGATTTCCACAGCTGTGCACATTTCTATAACATAAGCTGGAGACTTTATCAGAAACACTCATGTCTAAATGACATTATATTGAATGTCATTTATGATACATAATTTTATATATGAATGAAAAGTTCTATTAGTAGTTAGAATGCATATTACTCTTACTTGAAATTTATATAATGATTATGTGTAAACTGAAGTATAAAATTTGCCTCAAAGGATGTAATCAGTTAAAATGAACCTATAGGTGCTAGTTCATAAATAAAATTAATTTGACCTGCCAAAGCCTGGAAAACGAGATAGTGGTAAAACAACAATATTGAGGTTACTTGATTTAAATTCAGTAGTCTTTTTCAAAATTTATTCATAGTAGTTTCCTTTAAATGAAGATAATATAAGGGACATCAAATAAAATGTTTTATATTATTAAGTAGTGATTTTTGTTGTTGTTCATTTGCTTTGACAATGAATGAAGATATAGCTTTAGGTAATCGGATGGTCTCCTTGTAAAATTATCCAAGAATATTTGATTAAGCTTTTTTTCATTCTTGACAGGACACAGAAGAATGCTGCCACTATCATACCAATCTCTGGATCTTACTTAGAGAAAGATAATCTTTTTTAGAGTGTATTCTTACACAGTTTTGTACTTGTTGATGTTTTATAGATTTGATTGTGATTTAGCTGCTCAAAGAAGCATCATTTTTCTTATTTGAACCTTAGATTTTTTAACAATGCATACCTATATAATTATGTGTTTATACCTATATAACATTGTGTTTGTTTATCATGTGCTGTGGTGTTTAAGACTGCACATTTCCCTTAGTTTCCTCATTGTTTGGGGGGGACTTTAAATTGACTTTATGAAATTAAATCAAGGGAGTACCTATATTTTATGATATCTGTTAAAGAGAAAAATATTGCTGGGTGGTATCTAGATGCCAAATTATAATGATGCAGGTACTGTAATCTTTTATCTGAAATTAGGAACTACTTTTAATGGAGAACTAAATTACCTGACTATTACCCCACAACTTTTTCTCTTTCTCTGTTAATATGTTTTTAAGAATATCTAGAACTTATCCAAATCTTAACCCTCTTATTCTTTAACTTTTGGCAATATTTAGTTAAAATTTAACATTGTAATTAAATATTATAAAACATTACAAGGCACTTCCCAGGTGGCTCAGTGGTAAAGAATCTGCCTGCCAGTGTAAGAGCTGGAGGAGATGCAGGTTTGATCCCTGGATTAGGAAGATCCCTTTGAGGAGGAAACCCATTTCAGTGTTCTTCCATGGGAAATCCTATGGACAGAGCAGCTTGTTGGGCTACAGTCTGTGGAATCATAAAGAGTTGGACATCACTGAGCGACTGAGCACATATACATGCACAAATATTACAAGTAGTAATATATTCAAGTCAAATGCTATATCACACAACATTACAAAACAAGTATACAGTGAGAAGTTAATTGGAAAATGGAACAAATGGTCATTCCAGGCATTTCGGAAGTAAAAGAAAGCATGTGTGGCTTTAAGAGGTGTTATGTGGAAAATTCTGAAAGAGATGGGAATACCAGACCACCTGATCTGCCTCTTGAGAAATCTGTATGCAGGTCAGGAAGCAACAGTTAGAACTGGTCATGGAACAACAGACTGGTTCCAAATAGGAAAAGGAGTATGTCAAGGCTGTATATTGTCACCCTGTTTATTTAACTTATATGCAGAGTACATCATGAGAAATGCTGGACTGGAAGAAACACAAGTTGGAATCAAGATTGCTGGGAGAAATATCAATAATCTCAGATATGCAGATGACACGACCCTTATGGCAGAAAATGAAGAGCGGCTAAAAAACCTCTTGATGAAAGTGAAAGTGGAGAGTGAAAAGGTTGGCTTAAAGCTCAACATTCAGAAAATGAAGATCATGGCATCTGGTCCCATCACTACATGGGAAATAGATGGAGAAACAGTAGAAACAGTGTCAGACTTTGTTTTTCTGGGCTCCAAAATCACTGCAAATGGTGACTGCAGCCATGAAATTAAAAGACGCTTACTCCTTGGAAAGAAAGTTATGACTAACCTAGATAGCATATTCAAAAGCAGAGACATCACTTTGCCAACAAAGGTTCGCCTAGTCAAGGCTATGGTCTTTCCTGTGGTCATGTATGGATGTGAGAGCTGGACTGTGAAGAAGGCTGAGCGCTGAAGAATTGATGCTTTTGCACTGTGGTGTTGGAGAAGACTCTTGAGAGTCCCTTGGACTGCAAGGAGATCCAACCAGTCCATTCTGAAGGAGATCAGCCCTGGGATTTCTTTGGAAGGAATAATGCTAAAGCTGAAACTCCAATATTTTGGCCACCTGATGCGAAGAGTTGACTCATTGGAGAAGACTCTGATGCTGGGAGGGATTGGGGGCAGGAGGAGAAGCGGACGACAGAGGATGAGATGGCTGGATGGCATCACTGACTTGATGGGTGTGAGTCTGTGTGACCTCCGGGAGTTGGTGATGGACAGGGAGGCCTGGCGTGCTGCAGTTCATGGGGTCACAAAGAGTCGGTCACGACTGAGCGACTGATCTAATCTTATGGGGAGTAAAAGTTAAGAGAACTAGAAGAAAAAAGGGTAATGAGCACACTATGCAGAAAACTTGTATTACATTTGTCATTTTCTTGAAAATATTGGGAAACCATTGAAAGATTCTAATAACATGAACAGATTTATTTTTTTTTTAAATATGGACTTTGGTTTCTAATAAGAAAAGTGATTGCAAAAAGGTTAGAGTAGATGCTATGGAACAGTTAAATGCCTATTGGAAAATTCTCCCTTCCTTTCTCTCTCTCTTTCATATGTGTGTTTATATGCATGTATTTATACATATATATGTATATATGAATACCAGTTGATCCTAGAAAAACATGGGCTTGAATTGCACAGATACATTTACACTCAGATTCTTTTTCATTAAATAGTACTACAGTACCACCAGACCCACAGTTGTTGAATTCACCAATGGAACTCCAGATAAGGAAGACTAACTATAAAGTTATATTTGAGTTAGTTTTTTACCTCATGAAGGGGCAACACTTCTAACTCTTGTGTTGTTCAAGCATCAACTATCTATCTATCTTTCTAGTTAACTGTCTGTATATGTTGTTTAGTCACTAAGTTGTATCTGATTTTTTTGGAACACCATGGACTGTAGCCTATCAGACTCCTTTTGTCTGTGGGAATCCCCAGGCAAGAGTACAGGAGAGGGTTGCCATCTCCTTTTCCAAGGGATCTTCCTGACCCAGGGATTGAACACATGTCTCCTGTGTCTCCTGAGTTCGTAGGAAGGTTATTTACCACTGTGCCACCAGGAAAGACGCACATATATATGCATAGATAGTTAACAGATGACAATATTGAAATTAAATATGAAGAGGCAGGTAGGCCAAAGGGTGAATTATCCTGATGGAAATGGCCTTTGTATTCCAGGTTAGCAGCATGGAATAGAAAGAATGGGTCAATCAAAGGCAGTTTATTCAGTCTTGATAGATGAAGTGGGAGTGTGGACAAGAAAAAGGTCATGTCACACATTAGAGGCATGCAAGAAAGCCAGGACAGTATCTTCTAGGAGACAGGAATTCATTGATTGATTTTAAATGAGGACATGCCATGCTTGGTTTTATACTTTAAAAAGATGAATTAATTTAAAGCCACACTTGAAGCAGGGAAACCAGTTAGAAAGTTACTGGCTTGGTCTGAGTGAGAGATAAGAGGACAAGATAACAATGACTGTAGAGTTGCCATATCTGACTAACTGCAACTAAGGACAACAGTAGTGCATTTCCTCCATCAATTTAGTAAAGAACAAGTTTTAGTTACAGATATACAAACTGTTCATATTTGTAAGATTATAGATTCATTAAAAGACACTTTGTCCTTGAAGCAAAGCTATGACCAACCTAGACAGCATATTAAAAAGCAGAGGCATTACTTTGCCAACAAAAATCCGTCTAGTCAAAGTTATGGTTTTTCCAGTAGTCATGTGTGGATGTGAAAGTTGGACCATAAAGAAAGCGGAGTGCCAAAGAATTGATGCATTTGAACTGTAGTATTGGAGAAGACTGTTGAGGGTCCCTTGGACTGCAGGAATATCAAACCAGTCGTTCCTAAAGGATATCAGTTCTGAATATTCATTGGAAGGACAGATTCTGAAGCTGAAGCTCCAGTGCTTTGATCGCCTGATGCAAAGAATTTACTCATTGGAAAAGACCCTGATCCTGGGAAAGACTGAAGGCAGGAGAAGAAGGGCATGACAGAGGATGAGATGGTAGGATGGCATCATCAACTTGATGGACATGAGTTGGGAGTTGGTGATGGATAGGGAAGCCTGGCGTGCTGCAGTCCGTAGGCCCGCAAAGAGTTGGACCTGACTGAGTGATTGACCTGAATGGAAATTCATAATGCCTTCAAATAAATTTGTAATATTTCAAATTCATAACACTTTAAAACCCAGATTTTAAGATTGGCTTGTGATAACACTAGAAAAAATTAATTTCATAAGTAGATTACAAAACTCATGCTTCAGAAATATGTGTAGAATATAAATCTATATTGTATAACATAGGGAAATAACATTAAAATGTAATATCTGACAGGAACTATAAGAAAGAGATAAAATTTACATATTTTCCCTCAGAAGAGGTTGAAACTGAATGTGTCCTTTTATGGATGCAAACATTGATAAAGACAAATCATATCAGCAGAGTTAGTGATTTGTAGTGTCTAAAATTAACAGATGCAGAATGTACTGAGCAATTCTCTATGTGATGATTAAAAATTCAGTGAAGTAATGATCTTGTCACATCCAATGGAAGGCAGTATTCAAGATAAGCATATTCATATGCACATTTGTAACATTTTCCTTCTTTTAGGAAAGACTACAGCAACTTAATATTGAAGTAAATATGATTCAGTGAAAGTTCACACTTAGGCTTGTAAATTACTGTTCTGATCCACATGCCAATTTGCATAAGCTTTTAGAAACTCTATGACACTTAAATAAGCAAAACATAATCAGAATGTTGAAAAATATCCAATTTAATTAGTCAAAATATTGGAACTACTAACTTCAATTTGGTTTTTCAATATAATTTTATCTGATATGAAGAGTTTTGGGAATCATACTGTAACAGGGACATGAATCAAAATTTGGAATTCACTGATTCTGATGAAAATTCAGATTATGTTCATAAAGTCAAAAAACCTAATTATACTTTAGTAAGGAAGGGGTATTGGAGTTCTTTTCTAATACACAAATATCTGCATGTTGGCTAAAATATTCAACTTCTTCTCTGATCAGATCAGATCAGATCAGATCAGTCGCTCAGTCGTGTCCGACTCTTTGCGACCCCATGAACCGCAGCACGCCAGGCCTCCCTGTCCATCACCAGCTCCCGGAGGTCACTCAGACTCGCATCCATCGAGTCAGTGATGCCATCCAGCCATCTCATCCTCTGTCGTCCCCTTCTCCTCCTGCCCTCAGTCCCTCCCAGCATCAGAGTCTTCTCCAATGAGTCAACTCTTCGCATGAGGTGGCCAAAATACTGGAGTTTCAGCTTCAGCATCATTCCTTCCAAAGAAATTCCAGGATTGATCTCCTTCTGAATGGACTGGTTGGATCTTCTTGCAGTCCAAGGGACTCTCAAGAGTGTTCTCCAACACCACAGTTCAAAAGCATCAATTCTTCAGCGCTCAGCCTTCTTCACAGTCCAGCTCTCACATCCATACATGACCACAGAAAAGACCATAGCCTTGACTAGGCGAACCTTTGTTGGCCAAGCAATGTCTCTGCTTTTGAATATGCTATCTAGGATGGTCATAACTTTCCTTCCAAGGAGCAAGCGTCCTTTAATTTCATGGCTGCAGTCACCATCTGCAGTGATTTTGGAGCCCAGAAAAACAAAGTCTGACACTGTTTTCACTGTTTTCCCATCTATTTCCCATGCAGTGATGGGACCAGATGCCATGATCTTCGTTTTCTGAATGTTGAGCTTTAAGACAACCTTTTCACTCTCCACTTTCACTTTCATCAAGAGGCTTTTTAGCCCCTCTTCACTTTCTGCCATAAGAGTGGTGTCATCTGCATATCTGAGGTTATTGATATTTCTCCTGGCAATCTTGATTCCAACTTGTGTTTCTTCCAGTCCAGCATTTCTCATGATGTACTCTGCATATAAGTTAAATAAACATGGTGACAATATATAGCCTTGACGTACTCCTTTTCCTATTTGGAACCAGTCTGTTGTTCCATGACCAGTTCTAACTGTTGCTTATCTTCTCTGATAACTTATAGCAAAGAACTCTTACGAGTGGATGAAAACTTCAGTGTGACTTTAGTTCAAAACAAGCAAATATTTCAAATTCTCATTGATATTTAAGTAAAGAAGTTGCCATCAACAAGTGAGTAAATTGCCTGTTATTGAAGGAGTTCAAGGGCAGATTAAACGGCCTTATAAAAAGAAATGCTAATCTATTCTTGTTATCTCACTCCGTTCATTTAAATAGATTTCAATATTCAGTGACATGGAGCTTTAATCCCCCTAGGATGATCCAACCATGGAAGATACAGGATATTATCTTCTATCAGGTGAAAGCCTGAATACTAAGGGATTTCCTGACTTGCAGTAGAAATCACTATTTTACTTTGGGTTCCGAGAGCCTAAATTATATTTGGAGATAGAACTACTGATGACTCCTTATATTTCATAAAATTATTTATGAAACAGCAAAATATTTCATAATAATGTTTCTGATGATCAAAGATTAACAATCAAAGGTTCATGAGAAATAATTTTAAAGTTTACTCTCAAATAATGTAAGAATTATTAGGAATGTAAACATCAAAGTTTTGAGGTTTGTTTTTCTCTTAAGCTATTTTTGATGTTTAGAGGATTTCTGTTCATTTGTCAATGAGATGAATAGGAGGATGGGAATAGAGTTGGGGCAAAACCTTTCCATTTTATTTTACTTGATTTCATTTATATTATTTATATCAGCAGGTATTTTTACCTTTAATTTAATTCTATAGATTTACTTTTTTATTTTTTAACATTTTCTTGAATTTAAGTCATTTCTTCTTTACTTTTTCTTACTTGCTGCTGCTGCTAAGTCGCTTCAGTCGTGTCCCCGACTCTGTGAGACCCCATAGACGGAAGCTCAGCAGGCTCCGCTGTCCCTGGGATTCTCCAGGCAAGAACACTGGAGTGGGTTGCCATTTTCTTCTCCAATGCATGAAAGTGAAAAGTGAAAGTGAAGTCGCTCAGTCGTGTCCGACTCTTAGCAACCCCACGGACTGGAGCCTACCAGTCTCCTCCGTCCATGGGATTTTCCAGGCAAAAGTACTGGGGTGGGGTGCCATTGCCTACTTAGAAGAACAAAACAAACATGTACACACACACTGACATGTGTGTGTGCATGCGTGCATGCACACACTTAGTCGTGTTTGACTCTTTGCTACCCCGTGGACTGTAGCCTGTCAGGCTTTCTCTGTCCATGGAATTTTCCAGGCTAGGACACTGGAGTGGTTTGGGGTTTCCTCATCTCACACGCTAGTAAAGTAAAGCTCAAAATTCTCCAAGCCAGGCTTCAGCAATATGTGAACCGTGAACTTTCTGATGTTCAAGCTGGATTTAGAAAAGGCAGAGAAACCAGAGATCAAATTGCCAACATCCGCTGGATCATCGAAAAAGCAAGAGAGTTCCAGAAAAACATATATTTCTGCTTTATTCACTATGCCAAAGCCTTTGACTGTGTAGATCACAATAAATTGCGGAAAATTCTGAAAGAGATGGGAATACCAGACCACCTGATCTGCCTCTTGAGAAATCTGTATGCAGGTCAGGAAGCAACAGTTAGAACTGGTCATGGAACAACAGACTGGTTCCAAATAGGAAAAGGAGTACGTCAAGGCTGTATATTGTAACCCTGTTTATTTAACTTATATGCAGAGTACATCATGAGAAATGCTGGACTGGAAGAAACACAAGATGGAATCAAGACTGCCTGGAGAAATATCAATAGCCTCAGATATGCAGATGATACCACCCTTATGGCAGAAAGTGAAGAGGAACTCAAAAGCCTCTTGATGAAAGTGAAAGTGGAGAGTGAAAAGGTTGGCTTAAAGCTCAACATTCAGAAAACGAAGATCATGGCATCTGGTCCCATCACTACATGGGAAATAGATGGAGAAACAGTGGAAACAGTGTCAGACTATTTTTCTGTGCTCCAAAGTCACTGCAGATGGTGACTGCAGCCATGAAATTAAAAGACGCTTATTCCTTGGAAGGAAAGTTATGACCAACCTAGATAGCACATTCAAAAGCAGAGACATCACTTTGCCAACAAAGGTTCGCCTAGTCAAGGCTATGGTCTTTCCTGTGGTCATGTATGGATGTGAGAGCTAGACTGTGAAGAAGGCTGAGCGCCGAAGAATTGATGCTTTTGCACTGTGGTGTTGGAGAAGACTCTTGAGAGTCCCTTGGACTGCAAGGAGATCCAACCGGTCCATTCTGAAGGAGATCAGCCCTGGGATTTCTTTGGAAGGAATGATACTAAAGCTTAAACTCCAGTATTTTGGCCACCTCATGTGAAGAGTTGACTCATTGGAGAAGACTCTGATGCTGGGAGGGATTGGGGGCAGGAGGAGAAGGGGACGACAGAGGATGAGATGGCTGGATGGCATCACTGACTTGATGGATGTGAGTCTGAGTGACCTCCGAGGGCTGGTGATTGATAGGGAGGCGTGGCGTGCTGCAGTTCATGGGGTCGCAAAGAGTTGGACACGACTGAGCGACTGATCTGATCTGATCTGATTCCAGTTGAATCTTCTCAGCCTAGGAATTGAATCAAGGTCTCTTGCTCTTCTCACTGTGCCACCAGGTGGCACATATGATAAAGTATTAGCCTGCAGTGCAGGAGACCTGGGTTCGATGCCTGGGTTAGGAAGAACCCCTTGAAGAGGATATAGCAACCCATTCCAATATTCTTGCCTGGAAAATCCCCATGGACAGGGGAGCCTGGAGGGCTACAGTCCATGTGGTCACAAAGAGTCAGACACTATTGAGCAACTAAGCTCATCACAGCACACACAAACACACACACATGATATACACATACTACATATATAATATAGTTTGAAATAATGCAATTAATGAAATAAAATTATTTGATAATAGCATTGAACATGGGGAAAGCAATGGCACCCTACCCCGTACTCTTGCCTGGAAAATCCCATGGACGGAGGAGCCTGGTGGGCTCCAGTCCATGGGGTCGCTAAGAGTCGGACACGACTGAGTGACTTCACTCTCACTTTTCACTTGCATGCATTGGAGAAGGACATGGCAACCCACTCCAGTGTTCTTGCCTGGAGAATCCCAGGGACGGGGGAGCCTGATGAGCTTCCGTCTATGTGGTCGCACAGAGTCGGACACGACTAAAGCGACTTAGCAGCAGCAGCAGCAGCATTCAACATGCTTTTCACAAGTCATGTTCCTAATAATTCTTAAATGGATACATACGATACTATGTTTATGGTTTTACTGTATCTTTGTTAAAGATGTTAGATTTACTTTGTCTCTTATGTAAAGAGTTAAAAGACTTAACTAGACATATAAAATTTTTAGTCAAAAATTAGTGAATTTAAAAAAATTGCAAGAAATTAAAGAAAAAAAAATTCTATGATGTTAAATAATACCAGAAATGACTGAAAGAATATGAAAATCTTTTCATATTTATTTGAATGCAATTGCTATAATCTAAGGATTGATTTGAGCTTTATAAACATAAATTTGATTTCATTACAACACAAAATAGACATGCATTAATAAAGCTCAGTTTTCCCATGTGGAGATAGTGGTAAAGAACATGCCTGACAATACAGGAGATGTAATAGACATGGTTTTGATCCCTGGGTCAGGAAAATCTCCTAGAGGAAGAAATATCAACCCAGTCCAGTATTCTTGATTGGAGAATCACCAGAGGAGCCTGGTGGGCTACAGTCCATGGGGTTGCAAAGAGTCTGATATGATTAAAGTGACTTAGCAGCAGCAGCAACAAAGTTGAGAGAAGGAAACAGTGTGTATATTTAAAATCCTAAAAGATGATGGTCTTAATTACTGGACAAAATATGCCAACAAATCTGGAAAATTCAGTAGTGGTCACAGGACTGGAAAAGGTCAAATTTCATTCCGACCCCAAAGAAGAGTAATGCTAAAGAATGTTCACCATACCATACAATTGCCCTCTTCACATACTAGCAAGGATAAGGTCAAAACCATTCAGCAGTAGATGGATTGAGAACTTTCAGATATACAAACTGGGTTGTAAAGAAGCAGAGGAACTAAAGATGAAACTGCCATCATTCATTGGAACATGAAGAAAGCAAGGGAATTCCATAAAAACATCTATGTTTTCTTCATTGACTACACTGAAGCCTTTGACTGTGTGGATCACAACAAACTGTGGAAAATTCTTCAAAAGATGAGAATACCAAACCACCTTACTTATCATCTGAAAAAGCTGTATGCAGGTAAAGAAGCAACAGTTAGAACTAGACTTGAAACAATGGACAGGTTGCAAATTAGAAAATGAGGATGATGTGGCTGTATATTTTCACCCTGTTTATTTAACTTCTATTCAGGTCACACCATACAAATTGCCAGGCTGGATAAATGGCAAGATGGAATCAAGATCACTGGGAGAAATTTTAACAGCCTTAGATATGCAGATGATGCCACTCTAATGGCGGAAATTGAAGAGGAACTAAAGAGCTTCTTGATGAAAGTGAAAGAGGAGAGTGAAAAGTTGGCTTGAAACTCAACATTCAGAAAACTAGGATCATGGCATCTGATCCCATCACTTCATAGAAAATAGATGGGGAAACAGTGGAAAAAGTGACAAACTATTTTTCTGGGCTCCAAAATCACTGCAGATGGTGACTGCACACATGAAATTAAAAGATGCTTGCTCCTTGGAAGAAAAGTTATGACCAACCTAGACAGCATATTAAACAGCAGAGACATTACTTTGCTGACAAAGGTCCTCATAGTCAAAGCTATGATTTTTCCAGTCAGGTACAGATGTGAGAGATGGACCATAAAGAAGGCTGAGTGCCAAAGAATTGATGCTTTTAAAAAGTGATGCTGGAGAAGACTCCTGAGAGCCACTTGGACTGTGAGGAGATCCAATCAGTCGATCCTAAAGGAAATCAGTCCTGAATATTCATTGGAAGGAATGATGCTGAAGTGGAAACTCCAGCACATTGACCCATTGATGCAAAGAGTTCTCTCATTTGAAAAGACCCTGATGCTAAGGAAGATTGAAGACCAGAGAAGGACAACAGAGAATGAGATGGTTGGATGGCATCACCGACTCAATGGATATGAATCTGAGTAAACTGAATTGGTGATGGAGGGGGAGGCCTGATGTGCTGCAGTCAGTTGGGTCACAAAAAGTTGGACACGACTGAATGATTGAACTGAACTGAACATATATACGTATAATTTGTGCAGCCAACATATGGGTAAAACATTAATTTATCAGTAAATTTTATTTAAAAATTGGGATCTAAGTCAATCATTCAGTGAAATATTATCTTATTTATTCTTGACCCATTAGTATTCTATTTTATGTTACAGCGTTTTCTTTGTAGTCTCTATGTAATAAAAATTCAGAGATACTTCTCTTAATCACAAAAAGGCTACATACTCAATTATGTGAAGAACACTTTAAGCTCTATGAAGAAAATAAGTGGTATTTTGGAGAGCAAATGATATTCTGTTATGTATTGAACATATTTTAATGTACTTGAGGCAGTTTGTTTTGTTTTTCCCCTTAAGTGTTCATTGTTCTCTTTTCTTGTGTGATTAGTATGATTAGGTTAAAATATATTTACATAGTGCTTAAGCTATGAATTTATTTTCTAGAAATAGTTGAGGAAGGTGGAAGAAAATTAGGTAAGAAACTAAAAGTCAAGAAATCTGTGGATTATAGTGCTGTGCAGCCACTAGTTACGTCAACACCAATGTGAGAGAATTGTTATAGTTGTATAACCTGGGGCCCTGGGCATACTACATCCATGTTTCACAAAAATTAAATCTTTACCTGTTTTAGGAATTCTACTATAAAATGCCTTGCCTAAAAGACTGAGAGATTGAGTTTTCAATATAATAGATACTGGAGTACTTGGATAAACATATTTGTTATAACATTTTAAAATGAAATAGAAGTTATAGGTTTCAATATACTGAACTAAATGTTCTAATAAAATGAGAGGTTGAGAGATAAATGAAAACTATGGAAGGGAAAATGCAAAAAAGAATGTGATAATGCAAATATTGCACAGTACAAAACTGATAGGCAAAACATATTGATGTATGAAGCTTGGAAAATGTTTGTGAGCTTGGAACTTTGAAGACAATTATTTAGAATTTATAGTTTGGCCTTTAATAGTGATAGTGTCAAAATAAAACTTTAAAGCTTTCTTTCTGCCTGGTGAGTATGATAAAAAACACCAATTCTAAAATAAATTTATGACTGTGCAGCATTTCTGATATATCTTCCTACTTAATGTTTCCTTGGATGCAATGTTATTTTGAAAATTCTCAACTGAAGGCTCATAAATTGATAAAAATGTCAACTGTTTTCCTGAACAAACATTTTTAAAAAGAAAATTTATATTCTGGAAGTAGTCATTTACTTTCCACAACTGATATTGTTATTTTGCTTAAATATTATAAATTATTTTTATTCTCTAGAGTATCTATTGTTTTCAAATAGTTTTAGTTTTATTTGTGTTTGTTTCTGGAAAATATTGTATAAAAATCTAATTTATTGTTGTCAAGAACTTAGACATATGATTCGATGTATTTTCACATGAGTGAGTAAAGGAATAGAGACATTTTAAAATAATCTTTTATTGAATATTTGTGAACTAAACAGTGAAGTGTTAATTTGTTGAATACATATATTCTTGGTTTCTCATCATCAGATCTACTTGCTTTGGAATATTGTGCTTTAAACACAATTTAATTAAACAGAAAGCAATATTGAAATCATTTTTTAATGAAACAATCTTTGTCTCATACTGTATGAAACTTTACATCAAAAACTTTGTGAATATTTTTACCATAAGTTCAAAGAACACTCTTTCCTACAGTTAAATTTCCAAAAGCAATGTACATTTTAAAAACCTACAGCTAATATTCATAATGTATGGAGGCAAGTGAGAGCTATGATACTGCATCTATTGCAATTATTTCTTATATTTATAGACTATGCTCTGATCTTAAATAGAAGATAGGTCCTCAACAGTATATTTTGAATTCTCTTTGCTATGTATTTCTTTCAAGGTAAGGTTTATGTGGGTTATCAACTGCATAGGAAGATAATACAAAGTTAATATTACTTACAGAAAAGTTATGTTTCACTGACTATGAATGATAAAAGTGACATTGGAATACATTATGAGCAATAGAGCTCAGTCTTCATAATAAGGTAAAGTTTCCTCACAGGGCTACATACTTCTTCCTATATGTATTTTGTATACTCAACTTGCTAGGTGGTAAGAAAAATAAAGCTTTAAAGGATTGTATAATTGAGCTTTCTGCTGTAATTATACGGAGAAGGCGATGGCATCCCACTCTAGTACTCTTGCCTGGAAAACCCCATGGATGGAGGAGCCTGGTAGCCTGCAGTGCATGGGATTGCTAGGAGTTGGACACGACTGAGTAACTTCACTTTCACTTTTCACTTTCATGATTGGAGAAGGAAATGGCAACCCACTCCAGTGTTCTTGCCTGGAGAATCCCAAGGATGGGGGAGCCTGGTGGGCTGCTGTCTATGGAATCGCACAGAGTAGGACACGACTGAAGTGACTTAACAGCAGCAGCAGCTGTAATTATTTATCTGACCTTTCTTAATTTCTTATTTCATTATGATTAATAAACATTCTTTTATTGATAATTTCTATATCTCTCTAAATATTGTGCCATTTTGCTTTTCTACATGATTGTTGATAAACCATCATTAGATAACAAGCAAAATAAATTAGTGTAGTGTAGACTAGAGCATAGACCCTAGAGACACAGTCACTAGGTCCACATGCCAGCTCTGCAACTTGTTGCTGTGCAACTTTGGATGAATAAATTCGTAGTTTGGCAATTCAGTTTTATCTGTAAAATGAAAATAATGATAGTATGTTTTACATGACTCTTTAAGAATTTAATGTGCCCATCATATAGTAAGTAAATATGTATTGTTTGAAATCATCATTACATTATAATCATGTTGATGCTGGTTAGATGCCTCTGAAATAGAAAAAAATACCTAACAGGCACACATACTGAGATTTATTTTGAGCAAGTAGCACCTTCATTAGAATACATGTACCTAATAGAACTTGTACTATTTTCATAAAGCTTTTGTGAGGTACTTTCACATAACATAAATGAATTTTGATAAACACAAAACCCTTAGAGACTTTGTAGTGTTGTTGTTCAGCCCCTAAGTCATGTCTGACTTTTTTCAACCTCATGGACTGTAGCATGCCAGACAATGGCAACCCACTCCAGTACTCTTGCCTGGATAATCCCATGCTGGAGGAGCCTGGTAGGCTGCAGTCCATGGAGTCGCTAAGAGTCAGACACAACTGAGTATCTTCACTTTCACTTTTTACTTTCATGCATTGGAAAAGGAAATGGCAACCCACTCCAGTGTTCTTGCCTGGAGAATCCCAGGCATGGGGGAGCCGGGTGGGTTGTCGTCTATGGGTTCGCACAGAGCCAGACACGACTGAAGTGACTTAGCAGCAGTAGCAGCAGCAGACACTTCTGTACCGCACTATCTCCTGAAAATTGTTCAAATTCATGTCCATTGACTTGGTGATGGTATCTAACCATCTCATCATCTGCCAATCCTTTCTCCTTTGCCTTCAATCTGTTCTAGCATCAGGTCTTTTCTAATGTGTCAGCTCTTCTCATCAGATGCCCAAAGTATTGAAGCTTCAGCTTCAGCATCAGTCCTTCCAATAAATAGTCAGGGTTTATTTCCTTTAGGCAGAGAAGGCAATGGCACCCCACTACAGTACTCTTGCTTGGAAAATCCCATGGATGGAGGAGCCTGGTAGGCTGCTGTCCATGGGGTCGCTAAGAGTCAGACACGACTGAGCGACTTCACTTTCACTTTTCACTTTCATGCATTGGAGAGGGAAATGGCAACCCACTCCAGTGTTCTTGCCTGGAGAATCCCAGGGACAGGGGAGCCTGGTGGGCTGCCGTCTATGGGGTAACACAGAGTCGGACACGACTGAAGTGACTTAGCATAGCATAGCATATTTCCTTTAGGATTGACTGATTTGATCTCCTTGCTGTCCAAGTGACTCTCAAGTCTTCTCCAGCACCATAATTGATTCTTTGGTGCTCAGCCTTCTTTATGGTCCAACTCTCACAGCCATACAAGTCTACTAGAAAAACCATAGCTTTGACTATGGACCTTTTTCAACAAAGTAATGTCTTGGTTTTTAAAAACACTGTCTAGGTTTGTCATAGTTTTCCTTCCAAAGAGCAAGCATCTTTTAATTTCATGACTGTTGTCACCATCCACAGTGATTTTGGAGCTCTAGGAAAGAAAATATGTCACTGCTTCCACTTTTCCCCTTCTATTTGCTATGAAATGATGGGACTGGATGCCATGATCTTTGTTTTTTGAATGTTGAATTTCAAACCAACATTGAGAGCTTTTTCACTCTACTCTTTATCAAAAGGCTCTTTAGTTCCTCTTAATTTTTTGCCATTAGAGTGGTGACATCCATATATCTGAGGTTGTTGCTATTTCTTCCAGTAATCTTGATTACTGGATTTCAGTTTTTGATTCATCCAGCCTGGCATTTCACATGATGAATTCTGCATAGAAATTAAATAAGCAAGGTGATGATATACAACTTTGTCATACTACTTTTCCAATTTGGGACCAGTCAGTTGTCCCATGTCTGGTTCTATTATAACTGTTTGTTCTTGACTCAAATACAGGTTTCTCAGGAGACAGGTAAGGTGCTCTGGTATTTCCATCTCTTCAAGAAGTTTACACAGTTTATTATGATGCACTGTCAATGGCTTTAGTGTAGTCAATGAAGCAGAAGTAAATATTTTTCTGGAAACCCTTTGCTTTCTCCATAATCCAACAAATGTTGACAATTTGAGAGAGTCATAAAACACTATAATCAAATTTTACAACATCTCATCACTGCTGAAATTCCCTTATGTTTCCTTTCATCCCTCATTCTTAACCTAGACAACTAATGATGTGCAAAGATGACATTTCATAAATATGACATTATAATGTATTAGTATTTTTTGTCTTCATTCTATTTTCTAGCATACCATTTTGGGGATTTATATTTTCTGCTTAATATACTTCATGCACTGTTTCCCTAAGAATTTTCCAATTGTATGTATATATTACTTTTTGTTAATCTATTAATCACTTGGTGAACATAGGGTGCTTCGGAGTTGGAGTCATTCTTGGCCTATGGGCTTTGTGTACATGGGAAATAGATGGAGAAACAGTGGAAACAGTGTCAGACTTAATTTTTCTGGGCTCCAGAATCACTGCAGATGGTGACTGCAGCCATGAAATTAAAAGACACTTATTCCTTGGAAGGAAAGTTATGACCAACCTAGATAGCATATTCAAAAGCAGAGACATCACTTTGCCAACAAAGGTTCGCCTAGTCAAGGCTATGGTCTTTCCTGTGGTCATGTATGGATGTGAGAGCTGGACTGTGAAGAAGGCTGAGCGTCGAAGAATTGATGCTTTTGAACTGTGGTGTTGGAGAAGACTCTTGAGAGTCCCTTGGACTGCAAGAAGATCCAACCAGTCCATTCTGAAGGAGATCAGCCCTGGGATTTCTTTGGAAGGAATGATGCTAAAGCTGAAACTCCAGTATTTTGGCCCCCTCATGCGAAGAGTTGACTCATTGGAGAAGACTCTGATGCTGGGAGGGATTGGGGGCAGGAGGAGAAGGGGACGACAGAGGATGAGATGGCTGGATGGCATCACTGACTCGATGGATGTGAGTCTGAGTGACCTCCGGGAGTTGGTGATGGACAGGGAGGCCTGGCGTGCTGCGGTTCATGGGGTTGCAAAGAGTTGGACACAACTGAGCGACTGATCTGATCTGATCTGATGCTTTTTATTTATCTTGTGCAGATACATAGAAGCTGAATTGCTAGATCATTAGTATGATATGTTTATGTGAAAATTTGCTGAATTATTTTCCTCTGTGTCTCTAATATTTTGCATTTCTCCAACAGCTAATGAGTGTTCAGTAGGTAATAGTCCTTTAAAGTGGTATATTTCTTTTTTATATTTTTTGAGATAACACTGATTTATGGCATCATTTGTTTCACTTCTATATTATATTTTAATTTCTGTTTACACTATATTATGCTCACCACCAAATGATTTCTCTTTGTGACTATATTGTTGACTCCTCCTTTCACTCTGCTAATCTCTATTCTATTCTCTGTATCTATGTGTTTGCTTTTGTTTGGTTTAGCTGGTTCATTTATTCATTTACTTATTTTAATATTTTGTGCATGAGTGATATCATATAGTTTATTTTTCTCTGTCTGACTTATTTCATTTAGTATAATATCCTCAAGGTCCATCCATATTGTTGCCAGTTGCACGATTTTATCTTTGGCTAAGAAGTATTCCATTGTGTGTGTGTTTATAAAATCTTCACATAATCGTCTTTATTCATTTTTCTGCCAAGGGGAACTTAGGTTGTTTCTACTACTACTACTATGACTAAGTCACTTCAATTGTGTCCAACTCTGTGCGACCACATAGACGGCAGTCCACCAGGCTTCCCCATCCCTGGGATTTTCTAGGCAAGAATACTGGAGTGGGTTGCCATTTCCTTCTCCAGTGCAGGAAAGTGAAAAGTAAAAGGAAGTCGCTCAGTCATGTCCGACTCTTAGTGACCCCATGGGCTACAGCCCACCAGGTTGTTTCTTTGACTTGACTATTATAAATAATGCTGCAATGAACATAGGGTTGCATACATCTTTTTGAATTAGTAATTTTATATTCTTCAGCTCACTACCCAGAAGTGGAATCATTGGATTGTATGTGATAGTAGTGTTATTCTTAATATTTTGAGAGTCTCCAAATTGTTTTCCATAGTAGTTGGAACAGTTTACATTGCCACCAGTGTTTTTTTTTTTTTTTTTTTTTCTCCACATCTTCAGTATTTTTTATTAGTTATCTTTTTAATAAGACAGATTCTGAAAGATGTGAGGTGATATTGTGGTTTTGACTTGCATTTCCATAATAATTACTGATGTTAAACATCTTTTCATGTGCCTATTGGCCATCTTGTATGTTTTTGTTGAGGAAGAGTATCTATTCAGATCATACTATTGTGGCAATTTTATTGAAAACCTAATGAGTTCACTGGTAAATGCTGATGTCTCCTTGGCAGGCTGTGAACTCAAATCTTTCCGTCTTCAGTGACTTTTTGTTTGTTTGTTTCTTAGAGGTTTTTCACTGAGGTTTCCAGTCTCCTGCCTAATACATCCTTAGATTTTGGCAAATGTACATTTACCACTTCAAAATTATTCTGTCATAAGCGGTATTATCCCCTTTAGTTTGTGTTGCTTCCATACTTCCCTAAGAGCTGTTGCTTAAATGATTTTATATTATATTCACTTTTCTAAATTTTTTTTCCAGTGGAATGTATTGTGTACTATAAGCTACTTTATCTTCTTTGGAAATAAAACAGTCTCATCAGGTTTATAGTAAGTTGATTAATAGAGCTCATATGATAAGATCTCTTATACTACCATTTTTTTGGTACAGATATATATTTCATTTATCTCCGTGGTAATCTTAATAGAGTTTCAAGGAGAATAATATGTAAACTATATGCTAAAAGCATAATCTTTAAGAGTCATCCATAACATTTGATACTTAGTTAAGGAATAAATTTCATACTGTGAGTCCTTATGCTAAATATAGAGTATAAAATCTCATGTTAGAATTAATCTGTGATTAATTGTTCTATGTGAACATGTTAGTGTAATTAAAGAACAGGGCCACATGAAAGTAATATTTCAATTTATAACATTATTTTAACTTTATTCTTCAAAATAGCTAATATGTCTCACTAATCTGGAATGGTATATTGAAAAGCAGAGACATTACTTTGCCAACAAAGGTTCATCTTGTCAAGGCTATGGTTTTTCCAGTGGTCATGTATGCATGTGAAAGTTGAACTGTGAAGAAAGCTGAGCGCTGAATAATTAATGCTTTTCAACTGTGGTGGTGGAGAAGACTCTTGAGAGTCCTTTGGACTGTAAGGAGATCCAACCAGTTCATCCTAAAGGAGGTCAGTCCTGGATGTTGTTGGAAGGACTGATGCTAAAGCTGAAACTCCAGTACTTTGGCCACCTCATGCGAAGAGATGGCTCATTGGAAAAGACTCTGATGCTGGGAGGGATTGGGGGCAGGAGAAGAAGGGGATGACAGAGGATGAGATGGCTGGATGGCATCACCGACTTGATGGACATGAATTTGGGTGAACACTGGGAATTAGTGATGGACAGGTAGGCCTGGCATGCTGCAGTTTATGGGGTCACAGAGAGTGGGACATGGCTGAGAGACTGAACTGAACTGAACTGAACTGAATCTAGGTTCACAGCAGGAAATATTATATTCATCAATTTTATAATAATGTATGCTTAAAATAAATATGGGCCATCAGCATAGATGTTAACATTGATCTGGCTTTTAATTTTCTCTACATATGTCTCTGCCATTTTTAACGGCTAAGAGAAAAGACATTTTAGTCACTATTAGTTTTATTATTGACTTTCTGAAATTAACTTCAGTCTAATATTGAAGTTCTGATAAATGTATCTTAATATGCTCTAAATGATAAACATACATTTTATTAAACATAAGGCATCAATAATTTCATGAGCATGAGATATTCTACTTTTAAATTAATTCAAGTAGTCAATAAATTGACTCAATAAAATATTTTACTCGATTATATCACTTATTATATTTTATATATTTTTATAAAAGTTGATAATTATTAAAGACTCTGAAAGTGCCAGAAAGATGAAGATTTTATTCTAATGCCAATCTTCCCAAATTTAATATTCAAAAGCTTTCTTCTCTTCTTTTTTTATTTTGAATGTACTCTAGTGCTGGGACTTCAATTTCACTGAATCTTTAATTCTGCAAAGTCTAATTATCTGTAAAATTTAGTCACCTATTTTTTTTTTTATTTCAAAAATGTATTTCATCTCTAGAAGTCCCATTGTGTCTTTTTCATTTCTTCTCAGAATTCTCAGGTGGCACAGTGGTCAAGAATACATTTGCCAATGCAGGAGATGCAAAAGACATGGGTTCTACCATTGGGTCAGGAAGATCCCCTGGAGAAGGAATGGCAATCAAGTCCAGTATTTTTTCTGGGATAATCCGCTGGACAGAAGAGCCTGGTAGGCTACACAGTCCATGGGATTCCAAAGAGTCAGATATGACTGAGTGACTGAAGACACACACACACACACACACACACACACACACATCTCTTTTCATCATAATCATGTCTTCTCTTTTACCTTAAATCTATGAAATATAATTATTATAACAGCTGTAACATCCTTGTCAGATAATTCTAATATTTCTGTCATTTAAATATGTTCCTATTGATGAAATTTTCTCCATGTTACAGGTTGAATTTTGTAGTTTTATGTTTTCTTTTTGTACACTAGCTAATTTTTAAATTATTAGCACAACATTTTGAATTTTATGTTGTCAGAAGCTAGTTTTTTTTTTTTTTAACCTTTAAATAATGTTGGCTTTTATTGTTCTCAGGCACAGTCAGATTTATTTAGAATCAGTGTAAATCTTTTGATGCTGATTTTTAAACATGTTTTTTGCAGAACAACCTGTAGACTAGGGAATATTCTCAGAGGAAATATTCTCAGAACTCTTCATGGCACTCATGTATTTTGAGGTCTTTCCACCTGGCTTATTGCAATTAGATGGGGAAACTGTGGAAACAGTGTCAGACTTTATTTTGGGGGCTCCAAAATCACTGCAGATGGTGATTGCAGCCATGAAATTAAAAGATGCTTACTCATTGAAAGGAAAGTTATGACCAAACTAGATAGCATATTCAAAAACAGAGACATTACTTTGTCAACAAAGGGTCTGTGTAGTCTCAAGGTTATGTTTTTTCCAGTGGTCATGTATGGATGTGAGAGTTGGACTGTGAAGAAAGCTGAGTGCCAAAAAATTGATGCTTTTGAACTATGGTGTTGGAGAAGACGCTTGAGAGTCCCTTGGACTGCAAAGAGTTCCAACCAGTCCATTCTAAAGGACATCAGTCCTGGGTGTTTTTTGGAAGGAATGATGCTAAAACTGAAACTCCAGTACTTTGGCCACATCATGCAAAGAGTTGAAAGCCTCTGATGCTGGGAGGGATTGGGGGAAGGAGAAGAAGGGGATGACAGAGGATGAGACGGCTGGATGGCATCACCGACTCCATGGACATGAGTTTGGGTGAACTCCGGGAGTTGGTGATGGATAGGGAGGCCTGGCGTGCTGCAATTCATGGGGTCACAAAGAATCGGACACGAGTGAGTAACTGAACTGTTGCAACTAAATTATTCCCTTTGTACGCACCAGGGATATTTCTGCTATTTCTTTCTAGTAATGCTCTCTTTGACTTCAGGTGGTTTCTTTCCTACATGTGTAGATTAGTAACAGCCAAAAATTTAAGGGGACATTTATGCAGACCTCTGAAATGCATACTTCATCTCTCTCTCTTTTTCTCTCTCCTTATTCCCTCCCCTCCTCTCTTTTGTCCAATACTGCACCCTGCAAATTCTGGCCTAGGCTTCACCATACTATGAAATTTATCTATTCAGTTAAGCTTTGTTGTGGTCTTGCTCGCTATGTTGCTGCTCTGAAACTTTTTATAGTCATTGAGTCAATAGCAAGCCTTCTTGCTGGCCCCCAATCTCCCAGAGAGCATTGTTCTGTGTTGAGAAACATCTCTTTACATATTTTGTCCAGTGTTCTAATTTCCATATAGTGTGGATTAAATATAGTCCCTGTTACTTTATTCTGACTAGATCAAAAGTCCTAGATAAACTTTTCAACTGATCAAAATTTGTCTTAACCACACAAAATTGAAAGTGAATGAATTTAATAAATATAATTTGTTTAAAAACTGGAATTTATTATTTAACTTAATAAAAATGCAAAAATAATCATATCAGTAATATAAAATTTATTTGATTTTAAAAATGTGTTTCTTCTTCAAAGATATCTTCAAATATGTAAACTAAAATTAATAGAGAGCCTTTCATTGATGATAGAATTCAGTACATTAAAACAAATTAGTCATAGAAATTAATTTCAATTTGCATATTAAGGAGACTATCAATGGAGTAGTGAAAGTCCAGCATTATGTAAAAATTATCTGGTTGACACATATTTGAAAGTAGAGCTTTGTCAAAATGTTAGTAGCTAGATTCCATGAAAAACTAAGAATATTCCTTTTTTTATTATTTTTTATTTTTTAAGATTATTTCCTTGAAAGAGAGTACATGAGTGAGGAAAAAGTATATATTCTCTGATAAATATATATTCTATAATATATTATGCAGTCTTGGAGAACATGAAGTTAAATTTTTAAAACACTGGCATAGCTTTAACTTTAGAATTGCTTAATGAAATAAAAATAATTGATTTTATTAATATTACTCATGACTTGGCCCAGTGATTATTTCATATGAATGTTTTCTGAAAATGAATAAAAATAAATCAATTTTTACTAAAATGTTTATGATTGACTTATTATTACATATTAACAATAGTGCCACCAGTATAAAAATAAGTGCCTGAGCTCATTCAACAGTATTCTCTCTGTCATGGTCAGTTCAATTTGAATCTATACTACATTCTAGATACATTGTTACAGAAGCTAAACTTTTCTAAATTCAAAAACTACACATTATTAAATTAACATGTTTTGCCATTGAGTTGACAGTGATGTAAACAGTACTTTTTTATGTTTAACACATTGTGTTTAATGAAATTGAGTTAAATCATCAAGATTCATTTAACTTGTTAACAATTTAAATCCCAGTCAAACTGAGACAGTCCAGTTCTACCATTCATCCATTTTATAATGTAATCTGATTAGAAATATCTGAGGTAGGAATAATAGTACAAACTGGAGCTCAAAAAGTAAATACTTAGAAGCTTTCTGGTTCATTAGAATTCACATTCTATACAGTTCTCACAATTTTAGATCCAAAATCTTTTTTACTTAGTGATTGTAACAGGCAAACTAATGCCTGTCCACCCAATGTCCCCACCATAATGCTGTGACTATGTTACATTATGTAGAAAAAGGAGATTTTTCAGATGAAATCCACTTAGTTTCAAACACATAAAACACAGACTCCATGAAGAAAACAAGGATGACTTCTCAGATTTGGGTAGCAATCCTGCAAGTTTTCCTCCAGCGCAGTCAGTAAAGAATTCACCTGCAATAAAGGACACGCAGGTTGGATCCCTGGGTGGGAAGATCTCTTGGAGAAGGAAATGGCAACCCACTACAGTATTCTTGTCTGGGAAATCCCGTGGACAGAGGAGCCTGGTGGGCTACAGCCCATGGGTTTGCAAGAGTGGGACAGGACTTAGCAGCTAAACTACTACCACTGATCCCAGGGGACAAAGGGTAATTCTCAAGTCTTAAAACATAACACATGTATACCTGTGGCAGATTCATTTTGATATATGGCAAAACCAATACAATATTGTAAAATTAAAAAATAAAATAAAAAACAAAAAAATAAATAAAATGTCAGATTCACACTCAAAAAAAAAAAAAAAAACATAATACTGTTTATTTTACATGAATTTTGAAATTGATTGAAATTAATAATTCCTTTTTCCTTCCATAGTCTCTTGTTTACAAATGAAAATGTCTAAAACTGGTATCCTGTGGTTGTCCCATGAACTGTATTTTGGGAGCACATTGCTTTTTGCTTGATTTTCACAGGTTCAAAGACATAAAGGATTTTTTTCCCCCTTTAAATGATTGCATACAGAACCTCACCTATATCTACTTTATTAACTTAGATGGTGAGATTTGGGATTTTGAACTGCTGAGATTTACAGGATAGTCTGGCAATGGCAACCCACTCCAATATTCCTGCTTGGAAAATGCCATGGACAGAGGAGCCTGGTAGGCTGCAGTCGATGGGGTTGTGAAGAGTCAGACACGACTGAGTGGCTTCACTTTCACTTTTCACTTTTATGCATTGGAGAAGGAAATGGCAACCCACTCCAGTGTTCTTGCCTAGAGAATCCCAGGGACAGCGGAGCCTGGTGGGGTGCCGTCTATGGCGTCGCACAGAGTCGGACACAACTAAAGAGATTTAGCAGCAGCAGCTGGACTTAAGCCCTTAAACTTGTGATAATTTGTTATCACAACACAAAACTAGTAAAATGATATAAGGTACAAGAGCTTATGAAAATATGATTGTAATTTTCCTTTTCAATAATGAACTAAACTATTTAATTTACCATTTTAGTGTAAATACACACTAACATCTTCCAAAGAAAATTAAGTCTATGGCAAAACCAATACAATATTGTAAAGTAATTAGCCACTAATTAAAATAAATAAATTTAAATTTAAAAAATAAAATAAAATATTTTATAAAAAAATTAACTTTGTTAATTTCAATAGTCAATAAACAATTTAAAAATTAAAAAAAAATAAATGATTTATTTCAATAATAGAAATTTATGTAGGAATTTTTCATGGACATTTACTCTGGCAAATGATTAAATGTTTGCATTACACAGCTGTTAACTTCTTTGGTCATGTGTGTGTGTGCATACTTAAGTTGCTTCACTCATGTCTGACTCTGTGACCCTATGGACTATACTCCATCATATTCCTCTGTCCAGGGATTCTCCAGGAAAGAATAGTGGAGTGGGTTGCCATGTTCTCCTTCAGGGGATGTTCCCAACCCAGGGATGGAACTTGTGTCTCTTGTGGCTCCTGACTGGCAGGCAGATTTTTTACAACTGAGCCATGGGGGAAAGGCTTCCTTGATCATATGTAAATGAAAATAATTTTCAAGAATAAACTATAACTATTTTTGTGCATGTAAAAATCATCATGTATTGGTAAAATTTAAATCTCTCTGTATTAAAATATAAAAATTTTTATTAATATAATATTGAAATTTTGTACTTTAAAGTAGTGACTTTACTTAAAAAAAAAATCTCTTAAGAATCAGGCAATACACACCAATACAATATTGTAAAGTAATTAACCTCCAATTAAAATAAATAAATTTATATTAAAAAAAGAATCAGGCAATATAAAAATTTAGAAAAATAGTAACACAGTAAAAAACTATTGAAAATGTTAAATCAACTTAAACAATAGATAAAATTTTTCATGAAATTGACAAGGATATTTTCATTGTAAAATATGTTAAGCAAATTTCTTAAAATGTGCAAAAATATTGATGTGCAAGAACACAATTGCAGTTTTATTAAAATAACAATTATAACAAGTAATTTCAATGGGCAGTATTAGTTAAATAAGATATTGTAAGGTGTTTTTACCTATGAAAATTGCTTTTGAACCAATACTTATATTGGTTCAAATTATTCAAATTATTGCTTTTGAACCAATAATTATAAAGTAATTAGCCTCCAATTAAAAAAATAAATTCAAATTAAAAAAATACATGGTGATAGTACAAATAAAAGTTTTTATGCATTTATAAAGTTGCAGACATGCCTAATATAATATTAGGTGTATATATATAACATTAATATAACTTTCAGTCAGTTCAGTTCAATTCAATTGCTCAGTTGTGTCCGACTCTTGGTGACCCCAAGAATCACAGCACACCAGGCCTCCCTATCCATCACCAACACCCGGAGTTCACTCAAACTCATGTCCATCAAGTCAGTGATGCCATCCAGCCATGTCATCCTCTGTCATCCCCTTCTCCTCCTGCCTCCAATCCATCCCAGCATCAGAGTCTTTTCCAGTGAATCCACTCTTCACATGAAGTGACAAAAGTACTGGAGTTTCAGCTTCAGCATCATTCCTTCCAAAGAAATTTCAGGTCTGATCTCCTTCAGAATGGACTGGTTGGACCTCATTGCAGTCCAAGGGACTCTGAAGAGTCTTCTCCAACACCACAGTTCAAAAGTATCAATTCTTCAGCGCTCAGCTTTCTTTACAGTCCAACTTTCCCACCCTTACAGGACCACTGGAAAAACCACAGCCTTGACTAGGCGAACCTTTGTTGGTAAAGTAATGTCTTTGCTTTTGAATATGCTATCTAGGTTGGTCATAACGTTCCTTCCAAGGAGTAAGCGTCCTTTAATTTCATGGCTGCAATCACCATCTGCAGTGATTTTGGAGCCCCAAAACATAAAGTCAGCCACTGTTTCCACTGTTTCCCCATCTATTTCCCATGAAGTGATGGGACCAGATGCCATGATCTTAGTGTTCTGAATGTTGAGGTTTAATAAGGTATTTATGTGGCTAAATAAAGGAATATTATAAATTATTTAACTCATAATAATAAAATTAATGAGAGATCATTACTGAGTTAGGGCTCTAGTCTCGTACACTCTGGGAAATCGAAAAAGTGCTTTCTACAGGATCTTCTTCTCTTGGCCTATGAGACTTATTCAACAGAATGAGAAAAATGAGGAATCAGAGGATCATCCAGGAAAGATGAAATAATATGGAATTTATTAACCTTATTTACTCCCATCTTCTATTTCCTATAGGTCAATGTTTTTCTAGAGAAGTCTACCTGCCTCTCTCTTCCTGGTTGTATCACTGACGTCTACTTAGCCACTCAGGAGGCCAGGTAGATTGATACTCCACTTGTCATTTCATCCTCAGTTATGAAAGTATCCATCTACAGCTAAGAAAGGATGCCCAAGATTTGTGTCTATGTAAGCAGTTTTCCTCCCTTGAACTTCTACATCTCTTCCACCTTACTTTTCTAATATTCATTAAAGCTTGTCGAAAAAGTAGTTGGCATTCAGTATGTACAATAACTAATTGTATCATTGAACAACAATAAGCAATTTACCCTATGAATCCACCAAACTCTATTTTATTACGTTTATTTATTATTGTGGACTGAATTGTGTCTTTCTCTCCCAAATTCATAAGCTGAAATTCTAACCCACACCTTGAAATGGAATATAACTATATTTGAAAATAGGGTCTTTAAAGAGGTAATTCAGTTACATGAGATCATTAGGGTGGGCTCTTACACAATATGACTGATACTGTTATAAGAAGAGATCAGGTCACAGACATATAAAGAAGGAAGATAATGTGAGGACAGAAAGAAGATGGCCAAGAAGCAAGGTCTCAGGAAAAACAAACAAACAAAAAACACCTTTGTCCATACTTTGATCTCAGACTTCTAGACTCCAGATCTGGATAAAAACAAATTTCTGTTGTTTAAACTACCAGGTCTCTGTTGATTTGTAGTGACAGGCCTAGCAAACTAATATATCTCTTAATGTCTGCAAGTGGACAAATGAAATTTTTTCAATCTTTAAGTCCCCTGAAATCTCTTTAGCATTCTGAATTAGTGATTATAGCTTTCCTCATGTAAGTCTCTTGTCTCTTGGCTTCCAAGACAGTAAGTTGACCATGCATTCTCCTTTTGACTAGGGCAGATTGGGTTCACATCTTTTGCCCTGGTATAATTATTAATAATACCCCACTTAACTCTAAAAAATGTAACAGTTTGAATGATGAATGATATGTTTATCCCATGATAGTATAACTTCCTATTTTTTATTCTTCTCACTCACAGTCTTAGTTTCTTCTTCTTTAGGTGGTTTTCCTCTGTTCTTCACATTAATACTGGGCTTGGTGAGAGAGGATTTCTCTCTCTCCTATTATATACTCATCATATAAAACTCAGTATACAAATGTTTGCTTTAATTGGCACTGCTGCTGCTAAGTCGCTTCAGTCGTGTCCAACTCTGTGCAACCCCATAGACGGCAGCCCACCAGGCTTCCCCGTCCCTGGGATTCTCTAGGCAAGAACATTGGAGTGGGTTGCCGTTTCCTTCTCCAGTGCATGAAAGTGAAAAGTGAAAGTGAAGTCACTCAGTCATGTCCGACTCCTAGCGACCCCATGGACTGCAGTCCACCAGGCCCCTCTGTCCATGGGATTTTCCAGGCAAGAGTACTAGAATGGGTTACCATTGCCTTCTCCTAATTGGCACTACATAACATTAAAAAGACTTGAAGAGTTTCAACACCTAGCATAATTCCTCTCATATAGCAATACCTGAAAACAAAACCCAGGCATTCTTCCAAGTTTCAGAAAGATGTTTAAAATTTAACATTTTTAGAATTAATCTCACACTGGCTCCAAATCTGGAATTTTTTTCTATGGTGAAAGTTTTATTTTTCCTGTTGTACATATTTATATCTCAAAAACATTCTAGTCTCCTTTTCTTTCAGCTTTTGTATCTAACTGATCGTTGAATTGCATTATATATATATATATATATGAACTATTGTGGAATCTCTTTATTCCTGCTACTAATCAAAGTTTCATAAAAATCCCTCCAATATTACTGCAATAGTCTAAATTGTCATCATTGTCCAGATCTGTCTTTCTCAGACAATCTTCAGTACTGCTAATGTATAACATTTATAAATATATAAACATTTAATTATTTCAATAATCTTTTGTTGGAACATCCAAACCCCTTTCTTAAAAAGTTTACTTTCCCAGGGCTATGCCTTATTTTGATGTTTTCCTCTAAATTTTGTCAGTATTGCAGAGCTACATGTAATTATTTTAGTGGGGTAGGCTGTTCTATGGCCTTTTTACTTGTTAGTATACGAATTATTTATTCTTCAATCTGTTAGAAAATGTTAAGCCATCTATTTCAATGGATTCTGAAAAGCCTTTCTAACTCCATTCTATTCCAATAAACCCCCTGATAGCCTGATAATCTTCAAATTCTAGCTTAGTTAATAAATACTCCAGAAACATTTTCCTTTCATTATTTCTCCATATCAATTTGTTTATTGTAATTTTTCTTTGTGTTCCCACACAGCTTGGGAAAATCTTTACCACAGTACTTGTCATAGTGTGATTTTTATTGTTTATTTCATACCTATTTTGAATAAATTCTGAAAACTAAATCTGTTTCCTCATCCAGGTTTAACTCTTCAGCTAGTTAAATAATCAGGCACTTAAGACAAATGTCATCAATAAAAACAAACAAGCAAATAAATAATGTAAATGCACTTTTTCAAACTCATGTGATGATTAACTTGTATATCATCACTTTATATACTTTAAAAAATTCATCTCTACATTTTTGGAAATTAATCAGTACTCATTAATTATTTACTTAATTTTCTTACCAATGTAGTCCCCTGATTAGGAATACACATTGGTAATTCATTCTATATTAACTAAGAATTGTATATTTTCTTGCATTTTTTAATCCTAATATATAGTACATTTAATTATTTTGGCCATGTAAATATGATGATCATGTCTTTTGTCATGGAATACTCTTATCACTTATCTTGTTTCCATAATGAAAAAAAATATAATTTTAGACTAATTATTTTAAAACCTTAATTATGCCATTTTGGAGACTTCACATATGTACAAAGCCATAGTTTAATGGCTCTGTAGTGGGAAAAATATAGGAGAAAACTCTCTGTCCAGAGGTGTGCTGTTATATATATTATATTCTGAAAAGATTCTTTCCTGGCTAATAACTGTAAAATCATATTTTAGTAGTAGCACATGCCAATATAATATCCTTTTAAAGTATCCCTCCATGGCCACAAAATTCTGCAAAATAGCATATTTTAAAACTTGACTCATGATGGCAGCTCTCCACTAAAAGCCAATTATTCTGGAATATTCTGGTACTAAAATGAATCACAAATGCTCTTCACTCACTAGAGTCTCATGAAACACTTTCAAGGCAGAAATGCAGTTTAGTTGAAATAACAGATGGAATAAATGGCCCCCGTGAACCCAATTTAAAAAATATTGTGATTGCCATCCTGCTTATGATACTGTTTTGCTCTTCAAAGCTTTCCTTAAAATTTTCCCAGTATTTGGAATCAAATATAGCTGATTTTATTAAAGTAGAAATATATAATCATGGATATGATATAAGTTTACATGAAAATCTTGATTCTCAGATAACACTCAATAAAAAACTGTCAGAAATTATCAGGTAAGTCAATGTAGTCTCATTCTCTTTTGTTTTGTTCTTTTACATCTCAAGTTCTGTACTGCAGTGTTCATGCGTATAGATTCTATCTCTTCATAGAGCTTTTACAAATAATGTTAACCTGTTTTTTTTTTTTTTCATAATTATCAATTGACAGGCATTCCTCTTTGATATTAACATACTTTTGATTATAGCATGTAAATATATATTTAAGAGCAAATATTTTTCTCAGTTTTTGTCCTCCTGTCTTTGTCGTTCTTTTTTTAAAAATTTTATTTTATTTAACTTTACAATATTATATTGATTTTGCCATATATCAAATTGAACCTGTCACAGATACACATGTGTTCCCCATCCTGAACCCTCTTTTTTTTTCCCCTAAAAATATCTTATTTTTGTGACAGAATTTTTAGAAAAAATATGTAAGGGAAGGAAGTAAATAGGTTAAGATACTCCTATTGTTCTGGTGCCAAATACATATTATTTCAGTAAAGTAGATTTTAGAATCTTAGTTTGCATGAGGAACATGAGGTCCAAAATCTCAACTATGTTCAAACTATAATATTAAAAAAAAAAAAAAAAAAAAAAAAAACAAAGTGAAGACTCAAATCTAATTCTGGTTACCCCAAGTATCTCAATAAATGCATATCAAAACATTTAGAATTATTAATACTGCAATAAAAGAAATTTGCAAGTCTTCTCTTTAAAACTAGGAAGCAGAAATCATGGCCCTTGGACTGAATTTGATTTTCAGTTTTGTTAATAATGTTTTATTTTTGTTGCTTTTGTTAATAATTAACCATTTTAAAATTGATTTTAAAATTAGAAGATGTCTCATTTCATTTCAGGCTTCTTTTGAAAAAGTACTACTGCTACTGCTAAGTCACTTCAGTCGTGTCCGACTCTGTGCGACCCCATAGACAGCAGCCTACCAGGCTCCCCGTCCCTGGGATTCTCCAGGCAAGAACACTGGAGTGGGTTTCCATTTCCTTTTCCAATGCATGAAAGTGAAAAGTGAAAGTGAAGTCACTCAGTCGTGTCCGACTCTTAGCGACCCCATGAACTGCAGCCTATCAGACTCCTCCACCCATGGCATCTTCCAGGCAAGAGTACTGGAGTGGGGTGCCATTGCCTTCTCCAAAAAGAACTACATAGCAACACAAAGCAACACTTGAAGCATGCCCTCTGATACTATATATGGTCTTTAATTTGCCTCATTCCATGATCTATTTGTGCAGTTTACTTATTTCCCTGTATGTTTCCAGTAAGCATTCACATTTTCTACCCTTATGTAAGTATTTCTTGCTTCCTCTTGAAATCATTTACCTCACTTCCACCAGATGGCAGGTTATGCTTACTTCCCTGACTGGAATAAGACAAGAGAAACTGAATGAAGTTTATGACCCTTAAGTTTAAATACAGAGCAGAACAACCCAGTTTAACAGCATTTTCACATTATCTTCATATTCTAGGGGGTGGTATATAACTTCAGAAGACAGAAAATTCTAATTTTGTTTCTTCTGTGATTATGATCTCAAACTCTTCCTTACAGCCAGAGAAAGGAAGATGCCAGTTAAAGAAAAGGAGCAAAAAGGAAGAAAAAACAAACAAACACAAAGGCAGGAAAAAAGAGAAAGAACATTCACAATTTTTTCATATCTATAGTTTTCTCCAAGCCCTCAACTCTACTTTTCTTGGATTTTGGTGATTTGGCCAGTGAAACCCAATATAGTTAAATTTAATTTGACTAGCAGTGTATTGTTTTGCATTTAAAACCAAAAATATAGAAATATAAACATAAAGGTAGGGAGGAAAATAGTAATGTCTAGGTATCCATAGCTGTATGGATGTGAGAGCTGGACTGTGAGGAAGGCTGAGCGCCGAAGAATTGATGCTTTTGAACTGTGGTGTTGGAGAAGACTCTTGAGAGTCCCTTGGACTGCAAGAAGATCCAACCAGTCCATTCTGAAGGAGATCAATCCTTGAATTTCTTTGGAAGGAATGATGCTAAAGCTGAAACTCCAGTATTTTGGCCACCTCATGCGAAGAGTTGACTCATTGGAGAAGACTCTGATGCTGGGAGGGATTGAGGGCAGGAGGAGAAGGGGACGACAGAGGATGAGATGGCTGGATGGCATCACTGACTCCATGGATGCGAGTCTGAGTGACCTCCGGGAGCTGGTGATGGACAGGGAGGCCTGGCGTGCTGCAGTTCATGGGGTCGCGAAGAGTCGGACACGACTGAGCGACTGATCTGATCTGATCTGATCCATAGCTGAGGATTGTTTAAACATACAACACATAACCACTGCATGCAGTATTACAAGTACAGTTAGCAAAAAATATTTGGATTAACAACTATTATTTTCAGTCCTCAAAATTAAGTTGAGAATAATTTCAGTGCACTCACTGTTCTCTATAATTATTAGGTGAAAAGGAGGTTACCAGATAGAAATAAATTGGTGGTGATTATGGCTAATATAGATTACTATTTGTCACACAATAATCTAAGTGTTACATATTTTAATTAATTGAATATTTGCAAAATTCTTTGTGACTGATTATATTATTTTTCCCCATTTACCAAATGAGAAAAATAAGACACAGTGAGATCAGATAATAATACACATAAATCCTCAGGTTGTTAAGGAAGAAAGTAGCAGAATTGGATTAACACTCTCTAGATCAAGAGCTCTTGATTCTAATTACTTTTCTTCTGCTTCTCCAGCGTGCATGCCAATTACTTCAGTCCTGTCCAACTCTTTGTGACCCTACGGACTGTAGCCTGCTGGCTCCTCTGTCCATAGTATTCTCCAGGCAAGAATACTGGAGTGGATTGCCTGCCATGCCCTCCTCGAGAGGATCGTCCTTACCCAGGGATCGAGCCCTAGTCTCTTATGGTTCTTTACCACTTGGGAAGCCTCCTTCTGCTTTTCATTGTGAGTCAATTAATCTTAAAAACAAATTATGATTATAAATGGATAGAAATAAGGACTTGAATTAATATACACCAAAATTTTAACATTGATATTTTCTGAGTGTAGAATTATAAATGATTATATTGATGTGTGTCTGTTCACATTTTCAAAATACATCAGTTCATTTCAGTTCAGTCACTCAGTTGTGTCCCACTCCTTGCAACCCCATGAATCGCAGAACGCCAGGCCTCCCTGTCCATCACCAACTCCCAGAGTTCACTGAGACTCACATCCATCGAGTCAGTGATGCCATCCAGCCATCTCATCCTCGGTCATCCCCTTCTCCTCCTGTCCCCAATCGCTCCCAGAATCAGAGTCTTTGCCAATGAGTCAACTCATTGCATGAGGTGGCCAAAGTACTGGAGTTTCAGCTATAGTTTGAAAGTTAAAACTATCATCATATAATTGTTTTTTAACATGTATACTGAAAGTGCTGTTATTACAGTTGTTAACAACTAATTACATCATGATGTCTCATAAACACAGATATGACTGAAAGAAATTGCCAAATAGTTTTAAATTCTCTGGTAATATATTTCATTTCTAAGGGGCCTTAGATTTCTATTAATATTTATGAGCTCAATAAATGTTTGTTTAATAAATGAATGGATAAATATTTACCAAATAGCAGAAGTATGCTACCATCATATTATTATTTGTAAACTCAAAGGACAAAGAAAAAGAAACAAAATCATCATTGCACTGATAATTTAGAAAATGATACAATGTGTGAAATAAAAGTGGAGCTAATATTTTCTGTGGTTTTATGTATTTAAAAAACATAACTACTTTGATTAAAAATATGAGATCTGGGGTATTCAAATAGTACCCTTTGACTATTCTTTCTTATTTCTCTAAAAAATTGTATTTTGGAAAAACCTTTGAACTTAAAGATAAGTCAAAGCTTTTTACTGAGGTCCAACTGCTTTGGACATTTGAACCAGTAATTCTGATTCTCAGTTTACCTGTATTTGTTGTTTTAGATTAAATGAGGTTCACTTTGAAAGTCAAAGTCTACTCTAACATCTGTATCACAATTAAATTTAAATTTTTATTACTACTATAGAAATGGTATTGACCTAACAGAAGCAGAAGATATTAAGAAGAGGTGGCAAGAATACATAGAAGAACTGTACAAAAAAGAGCTTCACAACGCAGATAATCATGATGGTGTGGTCACTCACCTAGAGTGAACCTGGAATGTGAAGTCAAGTGGGCCTTAGAAAGCATCACTACGAACAAAGCTAGTGGAGGTGATGGAATTCCAGTGGAGCTATTCCAAATCCTGAAAGATGATGCTGTGAAAGTGCTGCACTCAACATGCCAGCAAATTTGGAAAACTCAGCAGTGGCCACAAGATTGGAAAAGGTCAGTTTTCATCCCAATCCCAAAGAAAGGCAATGTCAAAGAATGCTCAAACTACCGCACAATTGCACTCATCTCACATGCTAGTAAAGTAATGCTCAAAATTCTCCAAGCCAGGCTTCAGCAATATGTGAACCATGAACTTCCTGATGTTCAAGCTGGTCTTAGAAAAGGCAGAGGAACCAGAGATCAAATTGCCAACATCCGCTGGATCATGGAAAAAGCAAGAGAGTTCCAGAAAAACATCTATTTCTGCTTTATTGACTATGCCAAAGCCTTTGACTGTGTAGATCACAATAAACTGAGGAAAATTCTGAAAGAGATGGGAATACCAGACCACCTGATCTGCCTCTTGAGAAATCTGTATGCAGGTCAGGAAGCAACAGTTAGAACTGGTCATGGAACAACAGACTGGTTCCAAATAGGAAAAGGAGTACGTCAAGGCTGTATATTGTCACCCTGTTTATTTAACTTATATGCAGAGTACATCATGAGAAATGCTGCACTGGAAGAAACAGAAGTTGGAATCAAGATTGCTGGGAGAAATATCAATAACCTCAGATATGCAGATGACACCACCCTTATGGCAGAAAGTGAAGAGGAACTAAAAAGCCTCTTGATGAAAGTGAAAGTGGAGAGTGAAAGGTTGGCTTAAAGCTCAACATTCAAAAAACGAAGATCATGGCATCTGGTCCCATCACTACATGGGAAATAGATGGAGAAACAGTGGAAACAGTGTCAAACTTTCTTTTTCTGTGCTCCAAAATCACTGCAGATGGTGACTGCAGCCATGAAATTAAAAGACGCTTACTCCTTGGAAGGAAAGTTATGACCAACCTAGATAGCATATTGAAAAGCAGAGACATTACTTTGCCAACAAAGGTTCGCCTAGTCAAGGCTATGGTCTTTCCTGTGGTCATGTATGGATGTGAGAGCTGGACTGTGAAGAAGGCTGAGCACCGAAGAATTGATGCTTTTGAACTGTGGTGTTGGAGAGGACTCTTGACAGTCCCTTGGACTACAAGGAGATCCAACCAGTCCATTCTGAAGGAGATCAGTCCTGGAATTTCTTTGGAAAGAATGATACTGAAGCTGAACCTCCAGTAATTTGGCCTCCTCATGCAAAGAATTGACTCATTGGAGAAGACTCTGATGCTGGGAGGGATTGAGGGCAGGAGGAGAAGGGGATGACGGAGGATGAGATGGCTGGATGGCATCACTGACTCAATGGAGGTGAGTCTGGGTGAACTCCGGGTGTTGGTTATGGACAGGGAGGCCTGGTGCGCTGCCATTCATGGGGTTGCAAAGAATCGGACACAGCTGAGAGACTGAACTGAACTGAACTGTGAACTAAGCTTTCCTTTCTCAGTCACCTTTTCCTGTTCTCTTTAACCATTTCATAATTGCATGGGGAATTAGAACTACTAACTTAACCTGTCAGATCATAGACTTTCAAGGGAACTGTAATCCACACTATTACCATGTACTTTTATTAGACCACATGTATGGAAGCCCCTAGAATTGCTAGGAGCCAAAAGTTATAAGATGTGTTTGGGAGCGAGGCAGAACTCTATCTTTGGCAGCATCTCTCAGGCTAAAAGTCCCTCTCTTGACTGCCTGCTTCAGGGGCCAGTGACCTGAAAGTGAATCTATATGGATAGAAGCACAGCTAGTGACTAGGAGGTTTTTGAGGACACAGATTGGGAATTGCAAGATCTAATCAGATTGGAAGTGCCATGGGCTTCTTCCTTTTGTAGCACTAGCTCTTAGTGGACCAGAGGAGGCTCTCTGGTGTCTTTTGTCTCAACTCCTTAGATATTTCTTTATGTGGAATCTGTGGGAATGAACTGGAATGATTGGCCCAAATAGGTCGAGGATAAAAATCACTTTTTCTTTGCTGATCCATCCTCCACCACCTCTTTTGCTATCACAGATACAGGTGTGGTGACACTCAGAAGAGACATCTTGATTGTTGTCCATCCCTTTATAACTCACTGCTTCTGCTGTGGTCAGGACTGTACTCAGGCATGTTCACAGGCACGCTTTAGTAGTCCTAGCTTGGGAAACATCCCAGAAAATTATTCTGTTCCACCCCGGGTGGCATCAGAGGAAAAGGGAAAATCAAACAAAGTTCTTGGTGGTAAAGAACTGGAAATCAATTTAGGATGCGATCAGGTATACACCTGGTGTATCTCCATCCCGCCTCAGTGGTAGAACTGGAAGGGACAAGTAGGATGCCTGTGTCTGTAAGGGACAGACGAAGTCCGACCAGAGAAGGAAAGTTTTAATGGAAAGTCTGTCTACACCCCTATCTAGAGCAGGGAGGGACGCCTCCAGTGGAAAGAAGCCATGGCTTTGGATGCCGCTTTTTTCTCTCTTACAAATGGGAGCTAAGAGTTCCGGGACAACTTCTTTAAAATGTATTTTAAAAAACGGGGACAAGTTTGATCCCTAGAATTTTAAAAAGACACACCTGATTTTCTTCTGTAATACTGAATTACCACAGTATCCTTTGGAAGATAGGGAACTCTGGCCTGTTAAAGCGTCTCTCAATTATAACAGTTTTACAACTAGACTGGTTCTGTAGAAAACAAGAGAAATGGGTAGAAGTTCCATATGTGTTGCTCTTTATCTCTCTGCCAGACATACCAGACTTATGTCCTAAGGGTGCAGTGAAACCTTCAGGGTATGTGAAACCTTCAGGTCCCTCCTGTCCTCTTACTTTGCCCCTGTATCTGGGGCTCTCAACTGAACAGGCTGAGAATCAGGGCACCCTTCCAGGAGGGGTTGCCTCAGTCTAGGTAGTAATTCACAGTCCCAATTGTGGTTGATACTACTTAGAGGATCCAAAAAGTACATAGAAGCCTTTATGGGACTAACTTTACTTTATGAGCTTACTTGGAGATATATAATATATATTTTGGAATACATGCTGACTTCTGACTTGAGAGCTGAGTTTTGAGGGAAGCTACTAATTTTGGAGATGAATAGCTTGAATGCGAGACAAGGGGAAAGAAGAAACATGAAATAGCCCTCCTCCCTACTGGGAGCTAAGCAGTTCCCATCACAGAGCTTCTTTGTCAGATGTATTCTTGACGGACTCAAGCAAGTAACTTCTAAGACTTAAGACTATGCTAAGTTGACTAACATAGGACAGGGAAAGAAGGAAACTCCTGGTAAATTTCTAGATAGACTACAGGAGGATCTCTACAAGTTTACTGACATTGATACAGTTCAGAAGGAGGAGGAATCTTAAAAGATAGATTTGTCACTCAGTCAGCTCCAGATATCTGCCATAAGTTACAAAAACAGGCGTTTGAACCAAATCAGTCTTTAAAACAACTGCTGCATCTGGCTCAGATGGTATATTATGGTTGAGAATATGAAGAGGAAAATAAGAAGAAATAAGAACCTGGCAAAAGACTGAAGCCCCAACAATGGCTGTTAGATCTGCTCTGAAACAGCCTGAGGATAAATGCTTAGAGGAACCCAGGTGAAAAGGGATGGACTTGTTATTACTGTGAGAAGGAGGGGCACCTCAAGCGGGATTGCCCTCACGCATCTAAGCCACCCCCAGCTCCTTGTCTAGCATATAAAGTACTACACTCATTTTGGACATTGGTTGTTTCTTTGTGTTCACTGAAGTCTCTGATCTGCTTTCCTCCCAATCCACTACCATAATGAGGCTAATCTGATCAAGCCAAAAGCTATTATTTCAGTCATTCTCTAAGCTGCAGCTGAGACTCTACTATTTTCTTGAGTTTCTAATCATGCCAGAGTCTCCCTCATACCTTCTAGGGAGGGATATACTGAACAAGGTCTAGGCCTCTGTTTTCATGAATATGGAGCCTATTCTTTCTCTCCCATTAATTGAACAAAATGTAAATTCTAGAGTGTGGGCTGATGGAAAAACTGTACGTCAAGCACAAAAATGCTGCTCCTGTCATTTTCAAACTCAAAGACCCTCACCTATTTCCACATCAAAAATGGTATACACTAAAGCCTCAGGTTAATAAAAGTTTAAAACCCATAATTGAAAATTTAAGGTAACAGGGGTTATTAATTCCCTATAATAATCCATGCAATACTCTTATTTTGGGTGTAAAAAAAATCAAATGATAAATAGAGACTTTTCAAGATGCAAATAATAAGTGCTTAATCCTTATAATGTATTGTCTGAAATTCCTGAATGAGCCAAGTATTTTTCAGTCATTGATTTGAAGGATGCTTTCTAGAGTTAAACCTGTGTTAAATTATCCTTTACCTATGACTTTAAGACAATTGAGAGGATTCTTGGGCATTAAAGGCTATTGCTGCATTTGGATTCTGGGTTATGGGGAACTTGCCTGGCCTTTATATCAACTTATAACTGAGACTCAGCAGGCCCAAACTGACAAGCTGGCCTGGTCCTCAGAGACTCAAAAGGTTTTTCAGGCTCCTCAAACTGCTGTCCTGCAGGCTCCAACTTTGAGCTTGCCCACAGGATCAGAGTTTAGTTTGTTACTGAAAATAAAGGCTATGGCCACATTGCTTCAGTGTAATTACTACTATTGTTTTGTTAATACCTGAAGCTCATATGTTTACTAATGGGTAAAATCTTACTGTACCGACTTCTCATGATGTAAGTGGGATCTTAAACTCTAACATTCAGAATGACAATGGCTCCATCTTTAAAGCTGCTGTCACTCAAGGGGTGTCAAAAGATCTAGGAATTGAATATCATTAACACTGTTTCTGGAGACCCCAATCTTCAGGAAAGTTTGAAAAGGCTAATGACATTATTATAAGACATCCCTGTAAGCTAAGTCAGGATGCACAAGACAGTTGGTTTAAAGTTTTAGCCATAGCTTTAATGAGGGTTTGAACTGTTCCTAAGAAGAAGGGACTGTCTCAATGGCTGACCATTTTTGCACACATATTATCATAGATCCTAAAGCCTTACAATTAACTATGTGACTCGGCTTTTATCTTTTCAAGAGATATTAAGAGAACTCCAGGAGGTGACACCTGACCCAGCCTCCACAATCAGTCTAACTGGTGGGTCAATAGAGCACTCCCCTCTTTATCAACGGAAGGCTTAACATGGTGGGTTTCTCCACTTCAAGAAAAAGGCTTTCTTCAACTCTGTGATAACATCTAACAATCCTAAGATGGACTGGTATAACATATTGTACCTTAACTATGGGTAAAATGTGACTCCAATTTTGATTATGTTTTAACTTGGTTTAATTACTATTTTGCCTTATATCTGTAACTGTACAATGTGGTTTGTTTCTAACTGTGTGAAAGCTTTTAAGTTACAAATGGTTGTCCAAGGTCATACTCGTGCCACAGCCTCCTCTGATTATTATTTGGAGCCCCTCAATCAGAGACTCCAAAATCACTGCAGATGGTGACTGCAGCCATGAAATTAAAAGATGCTTACTCCTTGGAAGAAAATTTATGACCAACCTAGATCACATATTCAAAATCAGAGACATTACCTTGCCAACAAAGGTTTGCCTAGTCAAGGCTATGGTTTTTCCTGTGGTCATGTATGGATGTGAGAGCTGGACTGTGCAGAAGGCTGAGCACCGAAGAATTGATGCTTTGGTGTTGGAGAAGACTCTTGAGAGTCCCTTGGACTGCAAGGAGATCCAACCAGTCCATTCTGAAGGAGATCAGCCCTGGGATTTCTTTGGAAGAAATGATGCTAAAGCTGAAACTTCAGTACTTTGCCCACCTTATGTGAAGAGTTGACTCATTGGAGAAGACTCTGATGCTGGGAAGGATTGAGGGCAAGAGGAGAAGGGGATAACAGAGGATGAGATGGCTGGATGGCATCACTGACTCAATGGATGTGAGTCTCAGTGAACTCCGGGAGTTAATGTTGGACAGGGAGGCCTGGCGTGCTGTGATTCATGGGGTGGCAAAGAGTCGGACACAACTGAGCGACTGATCTGATCTGATCTGATCTGAATCAGAGACTCTCAATGTGAATGTTAAGAGAATATGTCACCTCAATAATTTAGGCGTGACACCCCACAATAGCAGGAAGTAGTCATGGAATGCAAATGGTGCCCCTTTCCCTTGGCAACATAATTCTCCTAGAAGGAAAGGGGGAATGAGAGAGTCAATTCCTAGGCAAGTCGATAAGAAGTCTGGGGTCCCCAAGGAGGAGAAAGAGGTGTAGGTCTCTCTAGAAGAAGAGGTGGAGATAGGGTCTGGAGTTCTCAAGGAGGAGAAAAGGACTTTTTTTTTTTTTTTTTTCTTTAAACCCAGAGCTGATGATTGCACAACAAAACAACTCATCTTGCTCAAAAATATGTTTTCCTTTAAACTCTGTACCAACATATATAACCGGAGAAGGCAGTGGCACCCCACTCCAGTACTCTTGCCTGGAAAATCCCATGGACAGAGGAACCTGGCAGGCTGCAGTCCATGGGGTCGCTGATGGTCAGACACGACTGAGCGACTTCCCTTTCACTTTTCACTTTCATGCATTGGAGAAGGAAATGGCAACCCACTCCAGTGTTCTTGCCTGGAGAATCCCAGGGACGGGGGAGCATGTTGGGCTGCAGTCTATGGGGTCGCACAGTCGGACACAACTGAAGCAACTTAGCAGCAGTAGCAATAGCAACATATATAACAACAATGTATCCTGCTTGAAGACATGTTTCTCCTTCTTAAGAATCTCCTGAATAATCCTGTCATCTTTAGGTGTAGTTGTGGGAGTGGGTCTGATAAGCTCTTTTTATTGTTAGTTTTAATCCTGTTATTTTAAAATGTATATTTTGGAAATGAATCTGGTTAGATCTTTACAACCCTGAGATATTCTTTTGATTTACTGTAATAACCAACTTGAAAAGTATATAACTCCTAAGACTAGCAAGGTGGACACTCGCTGTTCCCCTTCTTATGTCTATGTCAGAAGCTTTCTCTGCCCCTTTTTATACTTTAATAAAACTCTGCTACACAAAAGCTCTTAAGTGATCAACCCTGGCCCCTAGTCCAGAGCTAAATCATCTTCTTCAGAGATCATGCATCAGACATCATTCACCTAAGTATCAATCCTAACCCACAGCTAGTCAGGCTTTCTTGCACACATTTTCCAAGCAATATATCATGATTGGCAGTCAGCTCTCTGTTTACAGGGTTTGAAAGTAGATCTGTGATTAAACTGCTGTTTATAATAACTTTGAACAAAGTTCCATCCAAAATCTCATGTTCAAGCAATCTAAGATTTTAATCCCCTAACTCTCTTAGGGAAGATTAAGCTCTTCTTGATCTCTGGATATGCAGATCACAATCTTTCAGTTTCTGCTGTTCTATTACATTGTTTTGCTATTCATTATTAATGATCTTTCTTTCTGATGCCTTTTCTTTTCTATTTTCTTTGTCTTTGAACATTCATATTTGTATCTCCCTAAATTTGCCATTTGTTCCAAATGGATCGTGGGTGAATATAAATATTCAATTAGATATTGTAAATGATTTTTGTGGATAATAAAGTAAGCCATAAAGTAATATAAAACATTAGATTTGTTCGCTAATCAGATTCAGTTAAGATGAATTGCGAAACCCTCAATAATATAAAGGGCTACTGTGGAAATTGGAAAGACAATGATATGGGAGGTGTTTCTTTATCTTGAATAAGAATCCTTTTAAAGTTCAAGATTTTTTTTAATATTATGAGACAATTTTTAAAAATGTTGACCTTAGAGTAATGAGATGAAAATATTATTCAATTATCCAACAAATCATTTGAAATGGCATTGTTTTAAAGAGAGATTTGTTCTTGAGATAAATTAGGTATTTAGTGTATAAACTATGCAAAATCTAAATGTAAATTATAATTATTTATGATACTTCATATATTTTATAGTTAAAATAAAATAAAATTTGTATATAAACAAGTAAAGGGAATTTACTTTGTTAGAAATAAAAATAAATTGCTGTGATGAAGTGATATGCTAAGTTAAGTTTCATTGTTATGTACTTTAATGCTTAGGTTTAGAAATGTTTTAAGTTATAGCACACCATTTATAATACTGATAGTATGCTGCATCAAATTTAAGAAAAATATTTTAATCTAACAGACTAAATCAAATGGTAGATTATTTTTGGAATTGTTATTAAGCTGCTTACAGCAATGCTAAAATCTTTTCTTTTAATGTATGGTAAATTTATTACATTTTAAAAGGCAAATATGCTTCAATCTTCTTTGGTATGTATTTATCATGCTTTATGATGCTCATTGATTTTTTTTTTTAATATTTATTTCTTTTATTTGACTGTACCCAGTCTTAGTTGTGGCCCTTGGAATCTTCTGTCTTCATTGGGGCCTGTGAGATCTTCAGTTGCAGCATAAAAACTCTTAGTTGCATCATGTGAAATCTAGTTTCCTGATAGGGCTTGAATCCAGACCCTCTGCATTGGGAGCTCAAAGTCTTAACCACTAGACCACCAGGGAATTCCTATTTCATTGAATTTTTAAATGTATCATCCAAAGAAGGAGATCACACCTTTTATTTATTTTTCCCCCTTTCATAAGTATTTTTTTCTTTTTTTTTAAATTTAATTTTATTTAACTTTACTACGTTGTATTGGTTTTGCCATATATCAAAATGAATCTGCCACAGGTACACTCATGTTCCCCATCCCGAACCCTTCTCCCTTCTCCCTTCCCATATCATCTCCCTGGGTCGTCCCAGTGCACCAGCCCCAAGCATCCAGTATCGTTCATCGAACCTGGACTGGCGACTCATTTCATATATGATATTATCCTGGAAAAAAATCAAACTATAAGCCTTAGATTCCCAGGAAAATTATATTTCTCATGAACAAAACTTTATCTGAATAATAAAACTTTATCTTTTTTTTTTTTTAAATTAAGATGTTTAATTTTGATGTTTGTTGTACAAGCCCCTGGAGAATTCCCCATACATTGTAAATAACATAATTAAACATCAAAGTGACTGATCTTAGCTCAGAGACTATTTCCTGTCCCTATTCAATGAGAAGTCTACCTCACCTGGACATGTACACCTGTGCATACTCTCTGACTTTGGACATGTAAGACTGTGCCTAGGTTAACCTTCCATGACTCCTGTATTTTTTATGATCTAATATAAGCAATTTACCCCAGCAGGTAGAGCAATTCCTTTCCTAAGATGTCTCTTAAGCTGCAGGGTTTTGGGAATAAAGTGTGAGCATATGTTACAATTTCATACAAATGTTCCTTTGTAGAATTTGGTGCCAAGATTTGGATTGAGAATAAATCTATCTCCATTCCTGGATCAGGTTTTTCAATGAAGTTAGAGCCCATCAAAAGTTCCTTGTGTTGACTTATTTAAAAAATGCATAATATGACAGTTGCTAGTTAAGTTTTGTTTGGGGCAATAGGAGGATTGGAACTCAGGAGACAGCACCTCAAATAGCTCTGAGAAACTGCTCCAAAGAGCTGGGGGGAAGGACAGAACATATGTGATTTTGGTAAAGAGGGATTACATGCAATTAAGCAGATTTATTTTTCAGAAAGTTTATGTCAGTCTTGTGAAGCTTCTGCTAGTCATGAGAGATACCATGAGGGATTTTATTGATTTTCCAGATATGAGGAAATTAAAGAGCTGGGCTCATAAAATCAACTCCTGAGAATATCTAACTATCTTAAGATCTGTCCTGCCAGTTTTCCTGGAGCACAGAGTGCCTTATTTCTGCTCTCCATCCTGAGCTCTTTCAGTGGATGTTGGAGATAAGCAGCTGTGGCAGCACATGATTTAATCCTTGTAGAAGTAAGTGGCAAGCACCCATGGCAAGGCCAAATTGTGGTTGATACTTGCATCTTATTTTCTTGAGGATCTGGGTCTGATTTTACACTGAATGCATCTTGTTGATGTTTGGTTTTTTTTTTTTTGGCTGTGCTGGGTCTGCTGCTGCATGGACTTTTCTTTAGTTGCAGAGAGTAGGAGGTAATCTCTAGTTGCAGTGTTCAGGCTTCTTATTGTGATGGCTTCTCTTGTTCCAGAGCATGGGCTCTAGGCCTTGTGAACTCCAGTAGTTGTGGCTTCTAGGCTCTAGAGCACAGGCTCAATGATTGTGGCACAGGTACTTAGTTGCTCTGTAGCATGTGGTATCATACCAGATCAGGGCTTGAACCCATGTCTCCCACATTGGCAGATAGATTCTTTACCACTGAGCCACCTGGGAAGATCCTGAATGCCTTTTGTATTTGATAACCCAGCCTTTAGATTCCTTTCATTAATTTTAGCTAATTCTTTATCTTGTATATTACAAGAAAAAGGATGTTTTCCTTTTCTGTACTAAACCCCTAGTAATAATGATCCTAGAAAAGCTTTGTCTGAACTCTCCTAATATGCTCTAAAACGGTAAGAGAAAGAACTCTGTACAGAGATGTTTGATCATAACTATGATAGGCCCTTTTTCTTTTAGTTAAGAAATCTCAAGGGCAAGGCTATAATTTTGTTCAGGATCTTTGGGATACACATATGATTATTATACCTTATTTTGCAGTGGTTACCAATCTAAATATTATTCTTACCTATATTTTTTAGATTCTGTTTATTTTACTGTGCTATCTTTTTAAATTGTAGCTATAAATTTGAAAAGTCAATATTAATATTTTTTGTTTGATTTCAAATGAGAAAATCAGCAATACACTTGAACAGTTGTGTGCTAAAGCTTTTCTCACTGTCTGTATAAATTCTTGAACCAACTTACATTCATGAGAGGCACCAATTTTCTTAAAATGTGGATGATTTAATACTCTGTTCATCTGAAAGAAAATTTTAGCTGTAGAATTTCTTTATTCTTCTAAAAATTAAAATAAACTTACTATAAAGAGTGACTGTGTCTCCAAAGATATATTACAAATCCACTAACCTCCTGTCTATTGTCTGCTGCATACTGTCTGGGAAGCAAGCAATAGTGGATTGATTATAGATCACAGAACTTTCCTTAACCAACACCAAGAGATAATTGGGGAAGTTTTGAGAATGATAAGGTATTGAAGAGCAGCAGATTATGCCCCTTTGGCATACAGAATGTTTCAAGCTAAAGCTAGCTGAGAAAAAGCAGACATGAGAAAATCTCTCTGCCCTTTCCCTATTTGTGTGAACGCAGGATGTAGATTTGTAAAGGCATGCTCCCTTCCTCTTCTATCAGGAAGGACAGAAATTAATCACCAGAGACAACTCTAGATCTTTATCATCCCAGAGCCAGCACTAGAAAAATCTAAATAGCAAATATTACTAACTAGCCTTCATCTTCCTTTAGTTTCCTCCATCTATTTCTTTTACCACAATTCACCATGCTCTAAACTCAGTCTTTTTTTCCTTTGTTTGGTTATTTCTCTAAAACTTTATTATTATTTTAGTAAAATGCTATTCTCAGATGATACTAGTGTTAAAAAATCTGCCTGCCAGTGCAGATGTAGGAGACACGAGTTTGATTCTTGGGTAGGAAAGATCCTGTGGAGAAGGAATGGCAACCCCCTCCCTATTCTTGTTTGGAAAATCTCATGGACAGAGGAGTTTGCTGAGAGTAGCCCATCTCAGCAAAGGATTAGTTGCAAAGAATTAGTCACAACTGAACAACAGATCAAGTATCCACCAAGTATCCTGAGTTAACTCATTCCTAAATGCTTCACTCTGTATGTGTGATTGTATGTGCGATGCATATGTTAATAAAATGTTTTTCTTTTGTTAAATTGCCTTTTGTCAGTCTTAATTTATGAAGCCCTCACTAGAAAACATAAGAGGATAGAAGAAAAAGTCTTTTTCCTCTCCTACACTATAGTTACCAGTTGGTACCAATTTCTCTGAAATAGACTTTCCAAAGGTGAGGCACTGGAGTAACAGAGTTTCAGCCATTCGTCTATGCTCTTAAATTTTCTTCATCTGTGCTCTTAAGTTTTTCTTACATATCCTTTGTGCAAGAAAAATTTGAATATACTTCAATATTGTCCATAGGAGAGGAAAAAGACTTTTTCTTCTACTCTCCTATGTTTTCTAGTGAGGGCTTCATAAATTAAGACTGACAAAAGGCAATTTAACAAGAGAAAAACAGTTTATTAACATATGCATTGCACATACAATCACACATACAGAGCAAAGCATTTAAAAATGAATTAACTCAGGATACTTGGTAGATACTTGATCTGTTGTTCAGTTTTGACTAATTCTTTGCGACTAATTATTTGCTGAGATGGGCTACTCTCAGCAAACTTCTCTGTGCATGAGATTTTTCAAACAAGAATACAGAGGGGGTTGCCATTCCTTCTTCACAGGATGTTCCCGACCCAGGAAACAAACTCATGTCTCCTACATGAACATCACCAGATGGTCAACACCAAAATCAGATTGATTATATTATTTGCAGCCAAAGATGGAGAAGCTCTATACAGTCAACAAAAACAAGACGGGGAACTGACTGTGGCTCAGACCATGAACTCCTTATTGCCAAATTCAGACTGAAATTGAAGAAAGTAGGGAAAACCACTAGACCATTCAAATATGACCTAAATCAAATCCATTATGATTATACAGTGGAAGTGAGAAATAGATTTAAGGGCCTAGATCTGATAGAGAGAGTGCCTGATGAACTATGGAATGAGGTTCGTGACATTGTACAGGAGACAGGGATCAAGATCATCCCCATGGAAAAGAAATGCAAAAAAGAAAAATGGCTGTCTGGGGAGGCCTTACAAATAGCTGTGAAAAGAAGAAAAGCGAAAAGCAAAGGAGAAAAGGAAAGATATAAACATCTGAATGCAGAGTTCCAAAGAATAGCAAGAAGAGATAAGAAAGACTTCTTCACGATCAATGCAAAGAAATAGAGGAAAACAACAGAATGGGAAAGACTAGGGATCTCTTCAAGAAAATCAGAGATACCAAAGGAACATTTCATGCAAAGATGGGCTCAATGAAGGACAGAAATGGTATGGACCTAACAGAAGCAGAAGATATTAAGAAGAGGTGGCAAGAATACACTGAAGAACTGTACAAAAAAGATCTTAATGACCCAGATAATCATGATGCTGTGATCACTCACCTAGAGCCAGACATACTGGAATGTGAAGTCAAGTCGGCCTTAGAAAGGATCACTACGAAAAAAAGATACTGGAGGTGATGGAATTCCAGTGGAGCTATTCCAAATCCTGAAAGATGATGCTCTGAAAGTGCTGCACTCAATATGCCAGCCAATTTGGAAAACTCAGCAATGGCCACAGGACTGGAAAAGGTAAGTTTTCATTCCAATCCCAAAGAAAGTCAATGCCAAAGAATGCTCAAACTACAGCACAATTGCACTCATCTCACATGCTAGTAAAGTAATGCTCAAAATTCTCCAAGCCAGGCTTCAGCAATATGTGAACCGTGAACTTCCGGATGTTCAAGCTGGCTTTAGAAAAGGCAGAGGAACAAGAGATCAAATTGCCAACATCTGCTGGATCATCGAAAAAGCAAGAGAGTTCCAGAAAAACATCTATTTCTGCTTTATTGACTATGCAAAAGCCTTTCACTGTGTGGATCACAATAAACTGTGGAAAATTCTGAAAGAGATGGGAATACCAGACCACCTGACGTGCCTCTTGAGAAATCTGTATGCAGGTCAGGAAGCAACAGTTAGAACTGGACATGGAACAACAGACTGGATCCAAATAGGTAAAGGAGTACATCAAGGCTGTATATTGTCACCCTGCTTATTTAACTTCTATGCAGAGTACATTATAAGAAATGCTGGACTGGAAGAATCACAAGTTGGAATCAAGATTGCCAGGAGAAATATCAATAACCTCAGATATGCAAATGTCACCACCCTTATGGCAGAAAGTGAAGAGGAAATAAAAATCCTCTTGATGAAAGTGAAAATGGAGAGTGAAAAAATTTGACTTAAAGCTCAACATTCAGAAAACGAAGATCATGGCCTCCAGTCCCATCACTTCATGGGAAATAGATGGGGAAACCGTGTCAGACTTTATTTTTCTGGGCTCCAAAATCACTGCAGATGGTGACTGCAGCCATGAAATTAAAAGACGCTTAATCCTTGGAAGGAACGTTATGACCAATTTAGATAGCATATTCAAAAGCAGAGACATTACTTTACCAAAAACGGTTCGTCTAGTCAATGGCACCCCACCCCAGTACTCTTGTCTGGAAAATCCCGTGGATGGAGGACCCTGGTGGGCCGCAGTCCATGGGGTCGCTAAGAGTCGGACACGACTGAGCGACTTCACTTTCACTTTTCACTTTTATGCATTGGAGAATGAAATGGCAACCCACTCCAGTGTTCTTGCCTGGAGAATCCCAGGGACGAGTGAGCCTGGTGGGCTGCCATCTATGGGGTCACACAGAGTCGGACATGGCTGAAGCGACTTAGCAGCAGCAGGAGCAGTCAAGGCTATGGTTTTTCCTGTGGTCATGTATGGATGTGAGAGCTGGACTGTGAAGAAGGCTGAACACTAAAGAATTGATGCTTTTGAACTGTCTTGTTGGAGAAGACTTTTGAGAGTCCCTTGGACTGCAAGGATCTCCAACCAGTCCATTCTGAAGGAGATCTGCCCTGGGATTTCTTTGGAAGGAATGATGCTAAAGCTGAAACTCCAGTACTTTTGCCACCTGATGCAAAGAGTTGATTCATTGGAAAAGACTCTGATGCTGGGCGGGATTGGGGTCAAGAGGAGAAGGGGACGACAGAGGATGAGATGTCTGGATGGCATCACTGACTCGATGGACATGAGTCTGAGTGAACTCTGGGAGTTGGTGATGGACAGGGAGGCCTGGCGTGCTGCGATTCATGGGGTTACAAAGATTCGGACAAGACTGAGCGACTGATCTGATCTAATATTGTCCACTCATTAACAAAGTGACATCATCTACTGTAGCACATTACAGTGTAATTTTGGATATAGTATCTTTGACATCTGTTCATGCATGCTCAGTTCTGTCTAATTCTTTGTGTCCCCATGGATTGTACAGACCACCAGACTCCTCAGTCCATGGGATTTTCTGGGCAAGAATACTTGTGTGATATATCTACTCTTTTTGGGCTGTAACCTTTTACACATAGAATTTTCAGAGAAGGCACTGGCAGCCCACTCCAGTACTCTTGCCTGGAGAATCCCATGGCAGGAAGAGCCTGGTAGGCTGCAGTCTACATGGTCGCCAAGAGTCGGACACAACTGAGCGACTTCACTTTCACCTTTCACTTTCATGCATTGGAGAAGGAAATGGCCACCCACTCCAGTGTTCTTTCCTGGAAAATCTCAGGGGCGGGGGAGCCTGGTGAGCTTTAGTCTGCCAATTTTATTCTGAGAAATGATTTAAATTGTATTCTTTTGTCCAAACTTAACTTCTGATAATATACAACATTTTTCTGCCAATTTGTTAACCTCATATGATATAGAAAACTATCCTCTTCTTACATAGTCCTAGACTCATGCAACAGCTTAAATCTTGCCATGTTAATGGGCATTCCTAATAAAATAGTACCTAGTGACTGTCAGTTCACTCTTCGGGAGCTCATTTGCCTCAAACTGATAATTTAAAAGACATTTGATAATTTGTTTTTATTTTCTTTGTAGATGACTTTTACATTAAACAAGGAGGACAAATATGAGGCTAAATATAATATTACTGGTTGCAGTAGATAAAAAGATCCAGTGGTCTTCCAGATATTAAATCAACATAAATAGCTCTACTGATAGCTCTTACTGGAACATGTCAAGTCTCTAAAGTGTTAATGTCAAGTCTCTAAAGTGTTAACATCTATAGTGAGAATAGACATGTTTCTGGAGCTGTACATGATTTTTTAAATTATAGAAGCAGGGAAGGTTTTTAACTACTAATGAAAGTCCCATACTGTCCAAGAATGACATTTAGATTTAGGAAATGCTTCATGATATATTCATTACTACTGGAACAGTTGTGATTTAAATAAATGTAAATACCAAGAAACAAGTGTTTGAAGTCAGAGAAAATGTCTTGACTGGCTTCTATGCTAAGTAGGATACAGTTATCAAAATCCTTCATAAAGAAATCCAAACCCATTTGTCCATTGATTTTTGTCCAGGGATTTATTAACATCTAATAATAATCTTGAGATGGATTAATTTACTAGTAAATTCAAAATGTTCTGAAAATTATGATCATTTCTTAATACACCAGAACAGTCAGAATCTGATCATCTCTGAAAAGGACAAGTTTCCTTAAATAGAATTTGGCAAAGTATTACATGTCATTATAACAAAGATTACTTAAAATGAATCTAAAACATCAATGGTGGAGAAATATACCATGAATACAATGAATATCTGAGGATGTTTCTAGTACATTCCCGAGAGGTGAAGAATACAATCCTGAAGGTTATCTGAAAAGGTTTCTGCTTTATTTAGAAACTGGAACCTGAGCCTCAGAAACCTTTTGAGATTTTTGCATTTAAATTTTATTCAATTTTCTCCATCTCAGGGATTCAAGTATGTTTCACTGAATATAGGCTTATCGGCTCAAGTAAAAGTTTACATTCAAGGACTGAAGTGCTACTCAATGCTAATGGCTGTCGATCCCCTATACTTTCCATGTATTACTGGAACACTCAGGAGATTAGAAGCCAGCTTTATAACCTTGAATACAACATCTTCCAAAGAGGCATTGTCAGACATTTTAGTGGGTAGAGGACTTATAGTTTACACAGCTTTATAATAAATAAGCTAGATTTGAGATTAAAAAAAAAAAAAACTTGCTGAACATCTTCATGGATTTGAGCCTTCACCCTGGACACTCTACTTATTGGAAACATCATCAGGAAGAAAACAAAACAACAAACTACAAAACAAAACAAAAGATGGAAGAGGTCATACTTGGATTCTGGTAGCAACTAATACTACAGTAAAATTATAAGTTACTGATCATTGGATCCACCATTCCTATCTCAAATGATGTGATGCTACTAAACTGAAGGAGGCTTCTTGACAGCATAAGTTTTTCTCCCAGCTATCTCAAGCTCTGCTATACTGAAGGCAGGAAAACTAAATCAGGGGGTTCAAAAAACTGCCTTGAACTTTAGCTCAAAGAAAATTTAAAAATTTACAAACCTTAAAAAATATACTAACATGAGAGGTATTTAAAATGAGAAAAACAGTTGTTCAAAATAAAGTATCATACCAGCATCTCAGGAAAGTATCTATACATTACTGACAAGGCTGTTACACTTTTGTTACTCTACGTTGTCAAAAGTCTGTAACTTCTCTAGAAAAACAAATGAGACTGCAGAGAAACTAAATCTGGAGATTTGGCTACTACACTACTCTGGATTATCTGGGTCATGAAGTACTTTTTTTTTTTTTTTTTTTTTTTTTGACAGTTCTTCTGTGTATTCTTGCCACCTCTTCTTAATATCTTCTGCTTCTGTTAGGTCCATACCATTTCTGTCCTTTATCAAGACCACTTTGCATGAAATGTTCCTTTGGCATCTCTGATTTTCTTGAAGAGATCCCTAGTCTTTCCCATTCTGTTGTTTTCCTCTATTTCTTTGCATTGATAGCTGAAGAAGGCTTTCTTATCTCTTCTTGCTGTTCTTTGGAACTCTGCATTCAGATGTTTATATCTTTCCTTTTCTCCTTTGCTTTTCGCTTTTCTTCTTTTCACAGCTATTTGTAAGGCCTCCCCAGACAGCCATTTTGCTTTTTTGCATTTCTTTTCCATGGGGATGATCTTGATCCCTGTCTCCTGTACAATGTCACGAACCTCATTCCATAGTTCATCAGGCACTCTATCTATCAGATCTAGGCCCTTAAATCTATTTCTCACTTCCACTGTATAATCATAAGGGATTTGATTTAGGTCATATTTGAATGGTCTAGTGGTTTTCCCTACTTTCTTCAATTTAAGTCTGAATTTGGCAATAAGGAGTTCATGGTTTGAACCACAGTCAGCTCCTAGTCTTTAGAGCTGCTCCATCTGTGGCTGCAAAGAATATAATCGATCTGATTTCGGTGTTGACCATCTGGCGATGTCCATGTATAAAGTCTTCTCTTGTGCTGTTGGAAGAGGGTATTTGCTATGACCAGTGCATTTTCTTGGCAAAACTCTGTTAGACTTTGCCCTGCTTCATTCCGTATTACAAGGCCAAATTTGCCTGTTACTCCAGGTGTTTTTTGATTTCCTACTTTTGCATTCCAGTCCCCTATAATGAAAAGGACATCTTTTTTGGGTGTTAGTTCTAAAAGGTTTTGCTTTATTGACTATGCCAAAGCCTTTGACTGTGTAGATCACAATAAACTGTGGAAAATTCTGAAAGAGATGGGAATACCAGACAACCTGATCTGCCTCTTGAGAAATCTGTATGCAGGTCAGGAAGCAACAGTTAGAACTGGTCACGGAGCAACAGACTGGTTCCAAATAGAAAAAGGAGTACGTCAAGGCTGTATATTGTCACCATGTTTATTTAACTTATATGCAGAGTACATCATGAGAAATGCTGGACTGGAAGAAACACAAGTTGGAATCAAGATTGCTGGGAGAAATATCACTAACCTCAGATATGCAGATGACACCATCCTTATGGCAGAAAGTGAAGAGGAACTCAAAAGCCTCTTGATGAAAGTGAAAGTGGAGAGTGAAAAGGTTGGCTTAAAGCTCAACATTCAGAAAACAAAGATCATGGCATCTGGTCCCATCACTACATGGGAAATAGATGGAGAAACAGTGGAAACAGTGTCAGACTTTCTTTTTCTGGGCTCCAAAGTCACTGCAGATGGTGACTGCAGTCATGAAATTAAAAGACGCTTACTCCTTGGAAGGAAAGTTATAACCAACCTAGATAGCATATTCAAAAGCAGAGAAATTACTTTGCCAACAAAGGTTCGCCTAGTCAAGGTTATGGTCTTTCCTGTGGCCATGTATGGATTTGAGAGCTGGACTGTGAAGAAGGCTGAGCACCAAAGAATTGATGCTTTTGAACTGTGGTGTTGGAGAAGACTCTTGAGAGTCCCTTGGACTGCAAGGAGATCCAACCTGTCCATTCTGAAGGAGATCAGCCCTGGGATTTCTTTGGAAGGAATGATGCTAAAGCTGAAACTCCAGTATTTTGGCCACCTCATGCGAAGAGTTGACTCATTGGAGAAGACTCTGATGCTGGGAAGGATTGTGGGCAGGAGAAAAAGGGGACGACAGAGGATGAGATGGCTGGATGGCATCACTGACTCGATGGGTGTGAGTCTGAGTGACCTCCAGGAGTTGGTGATGGACAGGGAGGCCTGGCGTACTGCAGTTCATGGGGTCGCAAAGAGTCGGACACGACTGAGTGACTGATCTGATCTGATCTACTCTGGATCCTCATCATTTAGCAGATGATGGGATTATTTTCTTGACTGGATTAAAAATGTCAGAACTTATTTCAAAGTAAATTTCAGAGTTTGACAATAATTCAATTTCTCAGTATTCTTGCCATCACATTTATCAGTGTATCTTCTCCACGAGTTTAAGTGCTACTGCATAGGCTGGCTATAAGGCAGATGTTGTTGTTGTTTAGTTGCTAAGTCATGTCTGACTCTTTTGTGACCCCATGAACTGTAGCATGGCACGCTCCTCTGTCTATGGGATTTTCCAGGCAAGAATAGTGGAATATGTTAGCATTTCCTTCTCCAAGAATCTTCCATACTCAGTGTGTGAACCCAAGTCTCCTCCACTGGCAGGCAGATACTTCACCAATGAACCACTTAAGAAGCCCGCATAACCCAGATAGGAAAGGGCAAGGAAATGCTAGTGGTCATCATCCTACAGAAAGCATTCCAAACCATAAGAGTGACCGAAAGACTATTCTGAAAGATTTTATCAATGAAGGTTGTTGGACCAAAAGACATGGTTATGTGCGATTGTATTTGTTATGTCAAAGCACCTAGAAAATTCCCCATATAAAGTAACATTTTTTTCAAGCAAGTAAAATATAACCTTGGCTGACCTTTAACCATAGATATCAACTCATGCAAACGTAATGTCACAATTAACCTCATATTTCTGTTCCCATATGATGTAGTGACTTACATGGAAGAGAAATAAGACCAGAAAAATAATATCACTGTAAAGCATATCCTGAGATTCTATCACTTTTTACAGCCACCCTAACCATGTGGCAGGATCAAAAGTGTCTATGCAGACAAGGATATTGACTGTTCTAGTTGAGAAGAAAATGTCTCAGTATTTTTTAAACTTTAATGTTTCTTGTGAATTATAATTCATGGTTGTGAAATAGTTAAATTAAAATATCTGGTAATTTAGAAAGTGTATGATGGTAAATGTGTAATAATCATATATTTTAATTATGATTTAAGAAAAAAAGATAAATTTCTGTTGTTTTCATAAAATTGTTATAAAATGTGATAAAGTTTTTTTTTTTTTTTTTTCAGTAGGCTATTGTAATTTGAATTCTGTGCTCTCCCGCAAAATATATTGAACTCTTAATGTCTCATAATCCCAAATATGACCTTTTTTGGAAAGCATATATTTACACAGGCAGTTAATTAAAATAACTGCCTATGGGCTCTAATCCAAAATGACTGCTGTTTTTACAAAAAGGAAAATTTTGGACAGAGATATAGACTTGAATGAGCTTCCCATTGAAGTGGTATGAACTACTAGTGGCACTAGTGGTAAAGAACCTGCCTGCTTAACGCTGGAGACATAAGAGAAGTTGGTTTGATTCCTTCATCAGGAAGATCACTTGTGTCTCCAGTATTCATGCCTGGAGAATCCCATGAACAGAGGAGCCTGATGGGCTATGTTTCATATGGGTTGATAGGGTTACAAAGAGTTGGGCATGACTGAAGCATAGACATGAATAGAGAGAATACAATGTAAAGAAACACAGAAATACTGTCATCTATAAGCTTAAGGACAGAGGCCGGGAACAGTTTGCATCTAATATAAATTTTGGTGTCATAAAGTGTAGTGCTGCTGATGGAAGTGGGTTTAGAATTAGGTAGGGATAATTTATGCAGAGTACATCATGAGAAATGCTGGACTGGAAGAAACACAAGCTGGAATCAAGATTGCCAGGAGAAATATCAATAACTTCAGATATGCAGATGTTACCACCCTTATGGCAGAAAGTGAAGAGGAACTAAAAAGCCTCTTGATGAAGGTGAAAGTGGAGAGTGAAAAGGTTGGCTTAAAGCTCAACATTCAGAAAACGAAGATCATGGCATCTGGTCCCATCACTACATGGGAAATAGATGGAGAAATAGTGGAAACAGTGTCAGACTTTCTTTTTCTGGGCTTCAGAATCACTGCAGATGGTGACTGCAGCCATGAAATTAAAAGACGCTTACTCCTTGGAAGGAAAGTTATGACCAACCTAGATAGCATATTCAAGAGCAGAGACATCACTTTGCTAACAAAGGCTCGCTTAGTCAAGGCTGTGGTCTTTCCTGTGGTCATGTATGGATGTGAGGGCTGGACTGTGAAGAAGGCTGAGTGCCGAAGAATTGATGCTTTTGAACTGTGGTGTTGGAGAAGACTCTTGACAGTCCCTTGGACTGCAAGGAGATCCAACCTGTCCATTCTGAAGGAGATCAGCCCTGGGATTTCTTTGGAAGGAATGATGCTAAAGCTGAAACTCCAGTATTTTGGCCCCCTCATGCGAAGAGTTGACTCATTGGAGAAGACTCTGATGCTGGGAGGGATTGAGGGCAGGAGGAGAAGGGGACGACAGAGGATGAGATGGCTGGATGGCATCACTGACTCGATGAATGTGAGTCTGAGTGACCTCCGAGAGCTGGTGATGGATACGGAGGCCTGGTGTGCTGCGGTTCATGGGGTCGCAAAGAGTCGGACACGACTGAGCGACTGATCTGATCTGAAGTCTTCCCTGATAGCTGAGACAGTAAAGTGTCTGCCTGCAATGCAGGAGACCTGGGTTTGATCCCTGGATCAGGAAGATCCCCTGCAGAAGGAAATGGCAACGCACTCCAGTACTCTTGCCTGGAAAATTCCATGGACAGAGCAGACTTGTAGGCTACAGTCCATGGGGTCTAAAACAGGTGGACATGACTGAGCGACTTCACCTCACTTCATTTCAAAGTCTGAAAGAGTTTTAAGATGCATTATAGGAAAAAAGTGAAAAACAGTCTTAAGATACTGTTGAAAATGTAGATGTTAATGGAGATTCTGATAAGAACTCAGAAAGAAAAGAAGAGCACTATAAAGAAACATTTCTGGCATCTTAGAGAATACATTGGGTTCCCTAGTGGTGCTAGTGGTGATAATGAACAGAATGTTAAGACAAAAATGAATATTAAAAGTGTTCCTGGTGAGATCTCAGATGCAAAAGTGAAACATGTTATTAGAAAATGGAGGATAGCTGATTCTCATATCCCATAAAGTGGTATGGGAGCCCCAAGACTATGGACTATAACCCTTTTGTAAAGCTCCAATGGTGGATACAATTAAATTGGGAGAATATAAAAATGTAAGGATTGATAGAATTATGATAAAAATTGGAATATTTAAATATGCCTTAGTAAATGCCCTTAATGGCAGGCGGCTGCGATGACACATAGCATGGATGGCAGTGACAGCACACATAGTGCGGCTGAGAGGAGCTACCCCACGTCCGAGGTCAGGGGCAGCGGCCGAGAGTGCCAGACTGCGACAGTGCAGGAGCCCCCTAGAGGTGCTGTCCACCGCCTGAAACCAGGGGGTGTGGCCGGGAGGAGCAACCCCAAGGAAAGGAGCAGCAGCTGTGCTTTGCTGGTGCAGCCATGAGGGGATAACCCACGTCTAAGGTAAGAGAAACCCAAGTAAGACAGTAGGTGTTGGAAGAGGGCATCAGAGAGCAGACACACTGAAAACATAATCACAGAAAACTAGTCAATCTAATTTCACTAGGATCACAGCATTGTCTAACTCAATGAAACTAAGCCATGCCCGTGGGGCCACTCAAGACCGGCAGGTTATGGTGGAGAGCGCTGACAGAATGTGGTCCATAGGAGAAGGGAATTGCAAACCACTTCAGTATTCTTGCCTTGAGAACCCCATGAACAGTATGAAAAGGCAAAAATGATAGGATACTGAAAGAGGAATTCCCCAGGTCGGTAGGTGCCCAATATGCTACTGGAGATCAGTGGAGAAATGACTCCAGAAAGAATGAAGGGATGGAGCCAACACAAACACAATATCCAGTTGTGGATGTAACTGGTGATAGAAGCAAGGTCCAATGCTGTAAAGAGCAATATGGCATCAGATCAGATCAGATCAGTTGCTCAGTCGTGTCCGACTCTTTGCGACCCCATGAACCGCAGCACGCCAGGCCTCCCTGTCCATCACCAGCTCCTGGAGGTCACCCAGACCCACACCCATCAAGTCAGTGATGCCATCCAGCCATCCCATCCTCTGTCGTCCCCTTCTCCTCCTGCCCCCAATCCCTCCCAGCATCAGAGTCTTCTCCAATGAGTCAACTCTTCACATGAGGTGGCCAAAATACTGGAGTTTCAGCTTTAGCATCATTCCTTCCAAAGAAATCCCAGGGCTGATCTCCTTCAGAATGGACCGGTTGGATCTCCTTGCAGTCCAAGGGACTCTCAAGAGTCTTCTCCAACACCATAGTTCAAAAGCATCAATTCTTCGGCGCTCAGCCTTCTTCACAGTCCAGCTTTCACATCCATACATGACCACAGGAAAGATCATAGCCTGGACAAGGCGAACCTTGTTGGCAAAGTGATGTCTCTGCTTTTGAATATGCTATCTAGGTTGGTCATAACTTTCCTTCCAAGGAGTAAGTGTCTTTTAATTTCATGGCTGCAATCACCATCTGCAGTGATTTTGGAGCCCAGAAAAATAAAGTCTGACACTGCTTCCACTGTTTCTCCATCTATTTTCCATGTAGTGATGGGACTGGAGGCCATGATCTTCGTTTTCTGAATGTTTAGCTTTAAGCCAATCTTTTCACGCTCCACTTTCACTTTCATCAAGAGGTTTTTTAGTTCCTCTTCACTTTCTGCCATAAGGGTGGTGTCATCTGCATATCTGAGGTTAGTGATATTTCTCCCAGCAATCTTGATTCCAACTTGTGTTTCTTCCAGTCCAGCATTTCTCATGATGTACTTTGCATATAAGTTAAAAAAACATGGTGACAATATACAGTCTTGATGTACTCCTTTTCCTATTTGGAACCAGTTTGTTGTTCCATGACCAGTTCTAACTGTTGCTTTCTGACCTGCATACAGATTTCTCAAGAGGCAGATCAGGTGGTCTGGTATTACCACCTCCCTCAGAATTTTCCACAGTTTATTGTGATCTACACAGTCAAAAGCTTTGGCATAGTCAATAAAGCAGAAATAGATGTTTTTCTGGAACTCTCTTGCTTTTTCCATGATCCAGCGGATGTTGGCAATTTGATCTCTGGTTCCTCTGCCTTTTCTAAATCCAGCTTGAACATCAGGAAGTTCACGGTTCACATATTGCTGAAGCCTGGCTTGGAGAATTTTGAGCATTACTTTACTAGTGTGTTAGATGAGTGCAATTGTGTGGTAGTTTAAGCACTCTTTGGCATTGCCTTTCTTTGGGATTGGGATGAAAACTGACCTTTTTCAACCTTGTGGCCACTGCTGAGTTTTTCAAATTTGCTGGCATATTGAGTGTAGCACTTTCACAGCATCATCTTTCAGGATTTGGAATAGCTCCACTGGAATTCCGTCACCTCCACTAGTTTTGTTCATAGTCATGCTTTCTAAGGCCCACTTGACTTCACATTCCAGGATGTCTGGCTCTCAGTGAGTGATCACACCATCCTGATTATCTGGGTCGTGAAGCTCTTTTTTGTACAGTTCTTCTGTGTATTCTTGCCACCTCTTTTTAATATCTTCTGCTTCCGTTAGGTCCATACCATTTCTGTCCTTTATCGAGCCCATTTTTGCATGAAATGTTCCTTTGGTATCTCTGATTTTCTTGAATAGATCCTTAGTCCTTCCCATTCTGTTGTTTTCCTCTATTTCTTTGCATTGATTACTGAAGAAGGCTTTCTTATCTCTTCTTGCTATTCTTTGGAACTCTGCATTCAGATGTTTATATCTTTCCTTTTCTCCTTTGCTTTTTCTTCTCTTCTTTTTGCAGCTATTTGCAAGGCCTCACCAGACAGCCATTTTGCTTTTTTGCATTTCTTTTTCTTGGGGATGGTCTTGATCCCTGTCTCCTGTACAATGTCACGAACCTCATTCCATAGTTCATCAGGCACTCTATCTATCAGATCTAGGCCCTTAAATCTATTTCTCACTTCCACTGTATAATCATAAGGGATTTAATTTAGGTCCTACCTGAATGGTCTAGTGGTTTTCCCTACTTTCTTCAATTTCAGTCTGAATTTGGCAATAAGGAGTTCATGGTCCGAGCCACAGAGCTCCTGGTCTTGTTTTTGCTGATTGTATAGAGCTTCTCCATCTTTGGCTGCAAAGAATATAATCCATCTGATATAGGTGTTGACCATTTGGTGATGTCCATGTATAGTCTTCTCTTGTGTTGTTGGAAGAGGGTATTTGCTATGACCAGTGCATTTTCTTGGTAAAACTCTGTTAGTCTTTGCCCTGCTTCATTCCGTATTCCAAGGCCAAATTTGCCTGTTACTCCAGTTGTTTCTTGACTTCCTACTTTTGCATTCCAGTCCCCTATAATGAAAAGGACATCTTTTTTGGGTGTTCTAAAAGGTCTTGTAGGTCTTCATAGAACCGTTCAACCTCAGCTTCTTCAGCGTTACTGGTTGGGGCATAGTCTTGGATTACTGTGACATGGAATGGTTTGCCTTGGAAACGAACAGAGATCATTCTGTCGTTTTTGAGATTGCATCCAAGTACTGCATTTCGGACTCTTTTGTTGACCATGATGGCCACTCCATTTCTTCTGAGGGATTCCTGCCTGAAATATCAGGTCCATGAATCAAGGCAAAGTGGAAGGAGTCAAACAGGAGATGGCAAGAATGAAGGTCGTCATTCTAGGAATCAGCGAACTAAAATGGACTTGAATGGGTGAATTTAACTCAGATGACCATTATATCTACTACTGTGGGCAGGAATCCCTCAGAAGAAATGGAGTACCCCTCATAGTCAACAAAACAATCTGAAATGCAGTATTTGTATGCAATCTCAAAAGCGACAGAATGATCTCTGTTCGTTTCCAAGGCAAACCATTCAATATCACAGTAATCCAAGTCTATGCCCCCCAAATAATGCTGAAGAAGCTGAAGTTGAACGGTTCTATGAAGACATACAAGACATTTCAGAACTAACACCCAAAAAAGATGTCCTTTTCATTAGAGGGGACTGGAATGGAAAAGTAGGGAGTCAAGAAACACCTGGAGTAACAGGTAAATTTGGCCTTGGGATATGGAATGAAGCAGAGCAAAGACTAATAGAGTTTTACCAAGAAAAAACACTGGTCATAGCAAACACCCTCTTCGAACAACACAAGAGAAGTCTCTACACATGAACATCACCAGGTGGTCAATACGAAAATCAGATTGATTATATTCTTTGCAGCAAAAGATGGAGAAGCTCTATGCAATAAGAAAAAAAAAAAAAAAAAAAAACAAAACTGGAAGCTGACTATGCCTCACATCATGAAATCTTTATTGCAAATTCAGACTTAAATAGAAGAAACTAGGGAAAACCACAAGACCATTCAGATATGGCCTAAATAAAATCCCTTATGACTCTACAGTGGACGTGAAATAGATTTAAGGGACTAGATCTGATAGAGTGCCTGATGAACTATGGACTGAGGTCCATGACATTCTACAGGACACAGGGATCAAGACCATTTCCATGGAAAAGAAATGCAAAAATGCAAAATGGCTGTCTGAGGAGGCCTTACAAATAGCTGTGAAAAGAAGAGAGGTTAAAGCAAAGGAAAAAATGGAAAGAGATAAGTGTCTCAATGCAGAGTTCCAAAGAATAGCAAGAAGAGATATGAAAGCCTTCCTCAGCAATTAATGAAAAGTAATAGAGGAAAACAACAGAATGGGAAAGACTAGAGATCTCTTCAAGAAAATTAGAGATACCAAAGGAACATTTCATGAAAGATGGGCTCAATAAAGGACAGAAATGGTATGAATCTAAAAGAAGCAGAAGATATTAAGAAGACGTGGCAGGAATACACAGAAGAAATGTACAAAAAAACTTCATGATAAAGATAATCACGATGAAGATCACTCATCTAGAGCCAGACATCCTGGAATATGAAGTCAAGTGGGCCTTCAAAAGCATACCTACAAACGAAGCTAGAAGAGGTGATGGAATTCCAGTTGAGCTATTTCAAATTCTGAAAGTTGGTGCTGTGCTAGTGCTGCACTCAATATGCCAACAAATGTGGAAAACTCAGCAGTGGCCACAGTACTGGAAAAGGTCAGTTTTCATTCCCATCCCAAAGAAAGGGCAATACCAAAGAATGCTCAAACTACTGCACAATTGCACTCATCTCATACACTAGTATAGTAATGCTCAAAATTCTCCAAGCCAGGCTTCAGAAATACAAGAACAGTGAACATCCAGATTTTCAAGCTCATTTTACAAAAGGCAGAAGAATCAGAGATCAAATTGCCAACATCCGCTGGATCATGGAAAAAGCAAGAGAGTTCCAGAAAAACATCTATTTCTGCTTTATTGACTATGCCAAAGTCTTTGACTGTGTGGATCACAATAAACTGTGGAAAAGTCTGAAAGAGATGGCAATACTAGAACACCTGACTTGCCTCTTGAGAAACCTATATGCAGGTCAGGAAGCAAGAGTTAAAACTGGTCATGGAACAACAGACTGGTTCCAAGTATGAAAAGGAGTACGTCAAGGCTGTATATTGTCACGCTGCTTATTTAACTTCTATGCAGAGTACATCATGAAGAACGCTGGGCTGAAAGAAGCACAAGCTGGAATCAAGATTGCCAGGAGAAATATCAATAACCTCAGATAAGCAGATTACACCACCCTTATGACAGAAATTGAAGAGGAACTGAAAAGCCTCTTGATGAATGTGAAAGTGGAGAGTGAAAATATTGACTTAAAGCTCAACATTCAGAAAATGAAGATCATGGCATCTGGTCCCATCACTTCATGGGAAATAGGTGGGGAAACAGTGGAAACAATGTCAGACTTTATTTTGTGGGCTCCAAAATCACTACAGATGGTGATTGCAGCCATGAAATTAAAAGACGCTTACTCCTTGGAAGGAAAGCCATGACCAATCTAGATAGCATATTCAAAAGCAGAGACATTACTTTGCCAACAAACGTTTGTCTAATCAAGGCTATGGTTTTCCAGTGGTCATGTATGGATGCGAGATTTGGACTGTGAAGAAAGCTGAGCACTGAAGAATTGATGCTTTTGAACTGTGGTGTTGGAGAAGACTCTTGAGAGTCCCTTGGACTGCAACGAGATCCAACCAGTTCATTCTAAAGGAGACCAGCCCTGGGATTTCCTTGGAAGGACTGATGCTAAAGCTGAAACTCCAGTACTTTGGTCACCTCCTGCAAAGAGTTGACTCATTGGAAAAGACTCTGATGCTGGGAGGGATTTGGGGCAGGAGGAAAAGGGGACGACAGGGATGAGATGGCTGGGTGACATCACTGATTCGATGGACGTGAGTCTGAGTGAACTCCGGGAGTTGGTAATGGACAGGGAGGCTTTTCGTGCTGTGATTCATGGGGTCGCAAATAGTTGGACATGACTGATTGAACTGAACTAGATAGGAAGTTGTATCTCCTTTTCTAAAATGTTTTATGTGAATGTTATTTCATTCTAGAGACCATCCCTCTACCTAAAACTAAAATCAAAAGCTACTGATGACGTTCTAATGGAGGCTACAGTTAGAGACATAAGTATTAATGGGATTACAGTGAAAGTCTGGAGGAAAATTGGTACATTTGAACGGGCTATATATGAAATAGTTGAATCTCCTTTACTTGAGTATATTATGGGGATAGTCATTATGTCTGACTGGGGAATGTTCCCTCTACCTAATACTATAAAATGGAGGTTAGGTGTGTGGGTCATTGAATAATATTAAAAGGACTTGATAAATGAGAACAAATGATTGCCCAAACCCACACAGTGTAGGATAGAGGTTGCACTACAGTCTGGAAAATTCTCTGTATAATAGTTGTATATGGATTATAGGCTGTAGCTTATCACAGAACTCCTTTTAGCTGTGAACTCCTCTTAGTAACAACTACTGGGAATTTTGGACTAGGCAATTTCCATTTGAGAGTCAATTAGTAGCTTGCTTTTTGGCATGAATTGAAACTACTCTTTTAACTGAGGGACATAAAATAATATTGAAATCTGAAATGACCCATAATGTTTTAAATTACTTAGAAAAGCACTCAAATGGGGAAGGAAGTTCCTGGTAAAGATCCATAATGATATTTAAATGGTTTATAAAGAATTATGCTACTTGAGGAATGCAAGGATGATGCCTCAGTATCAGGGAGCCAATTTTCACTTAGGTCTACCTTTGGAACTGAATGAGGGGATACAAGATTCTGTCATCACTTGGACAGTATGCTTTGAACAGCTCTTTAGTGACCAACCAAGAGCTGCTTGGTTTGTGCATGGGAATTCCAAGGTCAATGGTCAGCATCCTATTTTTAAGGATGATTTTCTCATTAAAGAAGGGGGGAAAAATGAGTTTACTGGCTGAATTTCATTCTATAATCCTAGCAATGACAGAGGAGTTTCAAAATGGTAAAAAGCCCCCATTGTTGGATTTTTACTGACTTATTCAGTTCGGTTCAGTCGCTCACCTGTGTCCGACTCTTTGTGACCCCATGAATTGCACCACACCGGGACTTCCTGTCCATCAGCAACTGCAGGAATTCACCCAAACTCATGTCTGTCGAGTTGGGGCTGCCATCCAGCCATCTCATCCTCTGTCTTTTCCTTCTCTTCCTGCGCCCAAACCCTCCCAGCAGAGTCTTTTCCAAGGAGTTAACTCTTCAAATGAGGTAGCCAAAGTACTGGAGTTTCAGCTTTAGCATCAGTCCTTCCAAAGAAAACCCAGGACTGATTTCTTTCAGAATGGATTCACTGGATGTCCTTGCAGTCAAAGAGACTCACAAGAGTCTTATCCAACACCACAGTTTAAAAGCATCAATTCATTGGTGCTCAGCTTTCTTCACAGTCCAAATCTCACATCCATACATGACCACTGGATAAACCATGGACTTGACTAGGTGGTCATTTGTTAGCAAAGTAATGTCTCTGCTTTTGAATATGCTATCTAGGTTGGTCATAACTTTCCTTCCAATGAGCAAGCATCTATTAACTTCATGGCTGCAATCACCATCTGCAGTGATTTTGGAGCCCAAAAATAAACTCTGACACGATTTCCACTGTTTTCCCATCTATTTTCCATTAAGTGATGGGACCAGATGCCATGATCTTCGTTTTCTGAATTTTGAGCTTTAAGCCAACTTTTTCACTCACCTCTCAACTTCATCAAGAGGTTTTTTAGTTCCTCTTCACTTTCTGCCATAAGGGTGGTGTCATCTGTATATCTGAGGTTATTGATATTTCTCCCGCTAATCTTGATTCCAGCTTGTGTTTCTTCCAGCCCAGAGTTTCTCATGATGTACTCTGCATAGAAGTTAAATATGCTGTGTAACAATATACAGCCTTGACGTACTCCTTTTCCTCCTTGGAACCAGTCTGTTGTTCCATGTCCAGTTCTAACTCTTGCTTCCTGACCTGCATATAGGTTTCTCAAGAGGCAAGTCAGGTGTTCTAGTATTGCCATCTCTTTCAGACTTTTCCACAGTTTATTGTGATCCACACAGTCAAAGGCTTTCGCATAGTCAATAAAGCAGAAATAGATGTTTTTCTGGAATTATTTCCCTTTTCGATGACCCAGTGGATGTTGGCAATTTGATCTCTGATTCTTCTGCCTTTTGTAAAATGAGCTTGAAAATCTGGATGTTCACTGTTCTTGTATTTCTGAAGCCTGGCTTGGAGAATTTTGAGCATTACTTTACTAGCGTGTGAGATGAGTGCAATTGTGTGGTAGTTTGAGCATTCTTTGGCATTGTTTTTCTTTGGGATTGGAATGAAAACTGATCTTTTCCAGTCCTGTGGCCACTGCTGAGTTTTCCAAATTTGCTGGCGTATTGAGTCCAGCACTTTCACAGCATCATCTTTTAGGATTTGAAGTAGCTCATCTGGATTTCCATCACTTCCACTAGCCTTGTTCATATTGATGTCTTCTAAAGCCCACTTGCCTTCATGTTCCAGGATGTCTGGCTCTAGGTGAGTGATCACACCACCGTGATTATCTGGGTCATGAAGATCTTTTTTGTACAGTTCTTCTGGGTATTCTTGCCACCTCTTCTTAATATCTTTTGCTTCTGTTAGATTCATACCATTTCTGTCCTTTATCGAGCCCGTCTTGGCATGCAATGTTCCCTTGATATCTCTAATTTTCTTGAAGAGATCTCTAGTCTTTCCCATTCTGTTGTTTTCCTCTATTTCTTTGCATTGATTGCTGAGGAAGGCTTTTTTATCTCTCCTTGCTATTCTTTGGAACTCTGCATTCAGATGCTTATATCTTCCCTTTTCTCCTTTGCTTTTCACTTCTCTTTTTTCATAGCTGTTTGTAAGTCCTCCTCAGACAGCCATTTTGCTTTTTTGCATTTCTTTTCCATGGGGATGGTCTTGATCCTTGTCTCCTGTACAATGTCATGAATGTCTGTCCACAATTCATCAGGCACACTGTCTATCACATCTCGCCCCTTAAATCTAATTCTCACTTCCACTGTATAATTATAAAGCATTTAATTTAGGTCATACCTGAATGGTCTTGTGGTTTTCCCTATTTTCCTCAATTTAAGTCTAAATTTGGCAATAAGGAGTTCATGATCTGAGCAACAGTCATCTCCCAGTCTTGTTTTTGCTGACTGTATAGAGCTTCTCCATCTTTGACTGCAAAGATTATAATCAATCTGATTTCGGTGTTGATCATCTGGTGATGTTCATGTGTAGTCTTCTCTTGTGTCGTTTGAAGAGGGTGTTTGCTATGACCATTGTGTTCTCTTGGCAAAACTCTATTAGCCTTTGCACTGCTTCATTCCATATTCCAAAGCCAAATTTGCCTGTTACCCTAGGTGTTTCTTGACTTCCTACTTTTGCATTCCAGTCCCCTATAATGAAAAGGACGTCTTTTTTTGGTATTAGTTCTCAAAGGTCTTGTAGGTCTTCATAGAATCATTTAACTTGATCTTCTTCAGCATTACTTGTTGGACCATAGACTTAGATTACTCTGATATTGAATGGTTTTCCTTGGAAACGAACAGAGATCATTCTGTCGTTTTTGAGATTGCATCCAAATATTGCATTTCAGATTGTTTTGTTGACTATGAGGGCTACTCCATTTCTTCTAAGGGATTCCTGCCCGCAGATAGGAATAATGGTCATCTGAGTTAAATTCACCCATCCCAGTCCCTTTTAGTTCACTGATTCCTAGAATGTTGACGTTCCCTCTTGCCATCTCCTCTTTGACCTCTTCCACTTTGCCTTGATTCATGCACCTGACATTCCAGGTTCCTATGCAATATTGCTCTTTACAGCATCGGACATTGCTTCTATCACCAGCCACATACACAACTGGATATTGTTTTTGTGTTGGCTCCATCCCTTCATTCTTTCTGGAGTTATTTCTCCACTGATCTCCAGTAGCAGATTGGGCACCTACTCACCTGAGAGTTCCTCTTTCAGTATCCTATCATTTTTACCAATTGCCTGGACAATATGATCAGACAGAAAGGCAATGGAGAGTTGGGTCTGTTTTGGGAATGCATGTTGGGAAACAGTCTTATGGAAATGTAAGTGATGCAATATATAGGACATATTAATATTCATTGGAGGAACACTCTTCCATGCTCAGACAACAATGGAAATTGACAAGTACATTCACCATGTGCTCATTTATGTTGGCCAACTGCTCTGTGAACTGAGACATGATGGAGATTCCGCAGCAAACAGAAATGGACTGAATCTAGATGTGGTACTCTTCCACTTTCTAAGGCACAAAACTTTTAGTAAGAACTATTCTGTCAGCAAAAGAGACAAGAACTTCAGATATCTGTGTGACAGATTTCTTGTGGGGAAGACCCTGAACATTGCTGCAAAATAAAACTGCTGTTGGTAGCTCCAGGTGACCATAAACAGTTCTTGACAGGTTGTTGTTCAGTTGCTCAGTCATGTTCAACTCTTTGTGACCCAATGGATTGCAGCATGCCAGGCTTCCCCTGCCCTTCACCATCTCCTGGAACTTGTTCATCCTCAAGTCCATTGAGTTAGTGATGCCAGCCAACTCTCTCATCCTCTATTGTCCCCTTCTTTTCCTGCCTTCAATCTTTCCCAGCATCAGGGTATTTTACAATGAGTAGGCTTTTTGCATCAAGTGACCAAAATATTGAAGCTTCAGCTTCAGCATCAGTCCCTCCAAAGAATATTCAGGACTAGTTTCATTTATTATTGACTGGTTTGATCCTCTTACAGTCCAGGGGACTCTCGAGTCTTCTCCAACACCACAGTGCGAAATCATCAATTCTTCCATGTTCATCCTTCTTTATGGTCCAACTCTTACATCCATACATGACTATTGGAAAAACTATAACTTTGACTATAACAATCTTTATCAGCAAAGTAATGTTTCTTCTTTTTAATATGCTGTCTAGTTTTTAATATGCTGGTCATAGCTTTTCTTCCAAGGAGCAAGCATCTTTTAATTTTGTGGCTGCAGTCACCATCTGCAGTGATTTTGGAGCTCAAGAAAATAAAGTCTGTCACTGTTTCCATTATTTCCCATCTATATAACACGAAGTGACAGGTCTAGATGCCATGTTTTTATTTTTTGAATGTTGAGTTTTAAGCGAGCTTTTAGAGACTCCTTTGATCCTCTTTACTTTCTGCCATAAGGGTGGTGTTATTGGCATATCTGAAGTTATTGTTATTTCTCCCGGAAATCTTCCAACTTGTACTTCATCCAGTCTGGAATTTCTCATAATGTACTCTGCATATAAGTTAAATAAGCAGAGTGACAATATACAGCCCTGATGTGTTCCTTTCCCAATTTTGAACTTGTCTGTCATTCCATGTCCAGTCGTAACTGTCATTTCCTAACCTGCATACAGGTTTCACAAGAGGCAGGTCAGGTGGTCTGGTATTCCCATCTCTTGAAGAATTTCCCCCAGTTTGTTGTGATCTACAAAGTTAAAGGCTTTAGCATAGTCATTGAATCAGAAGTAAATATTTTTCTGGAGTTCTCTTTCTTTTTCTATCATCCAATAGATATTGGCAGTTCAATCTCTGGTTCCTCTGCCTTTTCTAAATCAAGATTGAACCTCTGGGAGTTCTCAGTTCATTGAGAACTGTTGAAGCTTAGCTTGGAGAATTTTGAGCCTTATTTTGCTAACATGTGAAATGAGTGTAATTGTGCAGTAGTTTGAGCATTCTTTGGCATTGCTCTTCCTTGGGATTGGAATGAAAACTGACCCTTTCCAGTCCTGTGGCCACTGCTGAGTTTTCCAAATTTATTGGCATATTAATAAATTAATAAATTGGCATATTAATATTGGCATATTAATAAATTTGCAGCATCATATTTTAGGATTTGAAATAGCTCAGCTAGAATTCCATCACCTCCACTAGCTTTGTTTGTAGAGGTGTTTCCTAAGGTCTGCTTGACTTTGCACTCCACGATGTCTGGTTCTAGGTGAGTGAGCACTCCATCTTGACAGGAATAGACACTAATTCTTGACTGGATTTTGCTTTAAGGGTAATAGGTACACAAGCTAAGAGTAATGAAAAAGAACTAGAAGAGTATTTACTGTGCCAATTTGGATAGCTAGTCATCATTTATTCATAACAAGGAACACACTTTATGGGATTTCTCCAGTGGCCCAATGGTAAAGAATCTGCCTGCAATGCCAGATCTGCAAGAGATATGTATTCAGCCCCTGATCCCATGAAAAAGGACATGGCAACCCACTCCAGTGTTTTTGCTTGCAAAATCCATGAACAGAGGAGCCTGGTGGGTTATAGTCCGTAAAGTCATAAAGAGTCAGGCATGACTGAGGCAACTGAATACTCACACATGTACAACATACTTTACTGCCTGTAATGTCCATCTGTAGGCAGAAAGATAGCCTCCTCAGGCAATAGTTTGATAGAGAATTAGAATGGACAGTTGAAACACTGGTTGCCTAAAATAGAGAGATAAGTATGAAGAGCTGGCTTACATGCTTTCAAGAGGGTGTAGCATTAGTGGTTCAGCCATGTCTGACTCTGTGACCCTTGGATTATATCCCGATGGGCTCCTCTGTCCCTGGGGTTCTCCAGGCAAAAATACTGGAGTGGGTTGTCATTTCTTCCTCCATGAGACCTTCCCGGCCTAGGAATCGAACTTGGGTCTCCTGCATTGGAAGCAGATTATTTACCATCTAAGCCATCATGTAATAAGCCCATGCTTATACTCAAATGGGGGAAGATATATTTCTGCCACACTGAATAGATTTCTGTGTTTTTCTATTGGATCTGGGAAGCAAGTGGGCAGGATGCTGGTAGAACTGTGCAATTCTTAACAAGTGTTGGAGGATGTTAGTATAAAGACCATACTTTGTTCTTTCTTGCTCACATTATCTCAGCATTATTTTCCTACTTGATGCAGAAGTCATAGGACCAAGGTTCCAATAAGTACCTTAAGTACTAGGAGCAGGGATGATTCCCAAGCAAAAATTGAAGCTATATTTTAGGCTTTATGTCAGAATCCCTAAGAACATTATGGGGCAAATTATGCCATTGCTACATCTGACAAAATTAGAGTTAACAGTGAATTAAGTATTATTGGCTGGCAGTAAAGATACCCCAGTCCTTCTACACCTATGTAACTTACTCTATCTGTATGGGAGTGGGCTCAAGGGGAGAAACTTGTTATATTTTTATTATTTCCTGAAATCTAGACCAACACAATGACTTAATGGGTTCTTTAGAGGTTGAAGAGTTTAAGTATAAACAAGGAAAATGAAAGAGCAGCTAGGGATAAAATAATAAGTAAATTGGTTATGGGTTTGGAACCATCCTCTGAAGGTGTTAGATCAAGTTGCATTCCTATAGGGCAGAGGTGCAGTGGGTTTACAACAAAGGAAAGAATTTATTACCTTAAGGGTCTAAAGTTCCTAACACCAAGGCCGCTACTTATTTTTTCTACATACCAACTATATTAATTTTTACACATTCAAGGATACAATATAGGGGATGTGGAAACTTGACAGCAAGCATTGGCTCATCAATGAAATCTGAGAGACTCTAAGCTATTTGAATATCTTAAGCTTCCAGTGCCTCTCCAGGCTGCTGCTGCTGCTGCTGCTGCTAAGTCAATTTAGTCCTGTCCCACTCTGTGTGGCCCCATAGACTGCAGCCTACAAGGCTCACCCGTCCCTGGGATTCTCCAGGCAAGAACACTGGAGTGGGTTGCCATTTCCTTCTCCAATGCATAAAAGTGAAAAGTGAAAGTGGAGACTGTAAACAATCCAGGCTGGGAGACTGTAAACAATCCTATGCATAGCTGTAGGAGTCCCGGTAAACTTGTTAGGTTAGTTAAAGAGCTATCTGAGGGGTTTGGATTTAAACACTCCTAATGTCCAGGAGAATGCTCAAACTACCACACAATTGCACTCATCTCACGCACTAGTAAAGTAATGCTCAAAATTCTCCGAGCCAGGCTTCAGCAATATGTGAACCGTGAACTTCCTGATGTTCAAGCTGGTTTTAGAAAAGGCAGAGGAACAAGAGATCAAATTGCCAACATCTGGTGGATCATGGAAAGAGCAAGAGAGTTCCAGGAAAACATCTATTTCTGCTTTATTGACTATGCCAAAGCCTTTGACTGTGTGGATCACAATAAACTGTGGAAAATTCTGAGGGAGGTGGTAATACCAGACCACCTGATCTGCCTCTTGAGAAATTTATATGCAAGTCAGGAAGCAACAGTTAGAACTGGACATGGAACAACAGACTGGTTCCAAATAGGAAAAGGAGTACGTCAAGGATGTATATTGTCACCATGTTTATTTAACTTATATGCAGAGTACATCATGAGAACTGTTGGACTGGAAATCACAATTTGGAATCAAGATTGCCGGGAGAAATATCACTAACCTCAGATATGCAGATGACACCACCCTTACGGCAGAAAGTGAAGAAGAACTAAAAAGTCTCTTGATGAAGGTGAAAGTGGAGAGTGAAAAAGTTGGCTTAAAGCTCAACATTCAGAAAATGAAGATCATGGCATCCGTTCCCATCACTTCATGGAAAATAGATGGGGAAACAGTGGAAACAATGTCAGACTTTATTTTTCTGGGCTCCAAAATCAGTGCAGATGGTGGCTGCAGCCATGAAATTAAAAGACGCTTACTCCTTGGAAGGTAAGTTATGACCAACCTAGATCACATATTCAAAACCAGAGGCATTACTTTGCCAACAAAGGTTTGTCTAGTCAAGGCTATGGTTTTTCCTGTGATCATGTATGGATGTGACAGCTGGACAATGAAGAAGGCTGAGCACCGAAGAATGATGCTTTTGAACTGTGGTGTAGGAGAAGACTCTTGAGAGTCCCTTGGGCTGCAAGGAGATCCAACCAGTCCATTCTGAAGATCAGCCCTGGAATTTCCTTAGAAGGAATGATGATAAAGCTGAAACTCCAATACTTTGGCCACCTCATGTGAAGAGTTGACTCATTGGAAATGACTCTGATGCTGGGAGGGATTGAATGCAAGAGGAAAACGGGATGACAGAGGATGAGATGGCTGGATGGCATCACTGACTCGATAGATGTGAGTCTCAGTGACCTCTGGGAGTTGGTGATGGACAGGGAGGCCTGGCGTGCTGGGATTCATGGGGTCGCAAATGGTCGGACACGACTAAGCAACTCATCTGATCTGATCTGAATGGCCAGGAAATTATTAACTGAAGCTGTAAGTTAACTCTTTATTAGAGAGAGTGAGATGGTGGTGGGGGACAGCCCCCAGTAAAGTCAGAGGTGAGAGCACAAAGCATTAAAGTAGGCAGACTCTGGTTTTTGGGGGTAGATGCTCAAGAATATCCAGGGGGCCCCTTAGGCTAAATCCTGCCTTTGCATATTCCATACCTCCTTCCTCATGACCTTTGCCAGGGATGGAGCTCCTCACGCCAGCTCCCGGCAGTTATGTATTAAGAGAAATTTACATTTACATTAACAACCTCAAAAGAAGTTTACAACAAGAGATGTCATCTCAGAGATTAATTATACCAAATTCCTAAAGGGAAAGTGAAATCTTATATTTCTAAGACCATTTCTGTCTTTATAACCTGACAAGATCAAAAGCAAAACTGAGTTGTCCTGTCCTGGAAAACTTTTCAATATGGTATGGTAGTGGACCGGATTATTATTAATGACTGAATTGGATTCTAGGAATGTGCCAGTGTCTTTTGAATTTCATGATCATTTTGCTATAAGGAGTTTGTGGCTAGACATGTAACAAGAAACATATACTTGACTTTTGCCCCTGGTTCCCTGACACAAAGCTCCCAAAACATTTGTAATTTCCCCAGTGATAGAAATGCTTGGAGCATCTTTGGTTTAAATTTTTTTTCTTGGATCCTGGTTCTAGTCAAAGAGTTTCTGAAACTCTTATAATGTCCCAACTCATCAGGGTGCTATGAACATCTTTTGTTCTATTTTTCTTTTTTTATTTGACCCTGGTTCCTGACATAGAGCTCCTAAATCCCTTTGTCTTTCGTGGGTGATAGTAGTGTCACTTGTTATGTTAAAGTGCATCTTCCTGGGCACCTGGATGGCTTCAGGATGGTGACTGGTTAACAAAAAGACCAAGCCATGATTAGAAACTGTAACATTCAGTCCCGCCTTTCATCCACTGAGAAGGGCTGGAAACTGAGTAAACAATGGATCATGTATTCATTATGAAGCCTCCATAAAAATCCCTAAACTACATGGTGGGCACAACTTCCAAGCAGTACACTCTACTTTATGGGGATAGATGCTCCTGTACTGGAGACACTGTCACAGTTTCCTTTAACCCTAACTTAAAGTGTGCATGTGCTCAGTCACTCTCATGTCTGACTCTTTGTGACTCCATGGATTGTAGCCTGCCAGGCTTCTCTGTTCATGGAATTTCCCAGGCCAAAATACTGGACCAGGTTGCCATTTCCTGCTTCAGGGTATCTTCCTGACCCAGGGATTGAACCCATGCTTCTTGAATCTCCTGCTTTGGCAGGTGGATTCTTTACCACTGCACCAACTAGGAAGCCCCTAACTCTAAGACATGATATAAATTTTGTTCCATTGTACCAAGAAGATATGAACAAAGATTTTTAGCAAATAGCTAAAAATTTCTAGCACTATTATTTATATGTATGTTATATTTAAACTAAATGCAAACAAAATATCTTTGTGAGTTCTAGGTAACAGAACCCTAAATAAGGATTGAGGATTTTTTTTTTTTTTTTTATCGTTACTGTTTTTCAGGTAATCAGTTCATGTTACTTACCAAATTAATCATTTTTAAAAATTCCGTGTTTAAATGTTTACAAAGAAGTTAGTTTTTTAAAATTTCTGCCTTAGAAACTTAAGTCAGTTATTATTATTAAGAAAGTTCTTTGTCACCATCAAGATGAACCTAAAAAGACAGGATGAATAAGTGTAATGTCATGTTCTGGAGTGATCCTGGGACAGTCTCAAGGACACTAGTTACAAATAATGGAAATATAAATGAAGTATCAGTTCAGTCAGTTCATCCTTTTCCTCCTGCCCCCAATCCCTCCCAGCATCAGAGTTTTTTCCAATGAGTCAACTCTTTGCATGAGGTGGCCAAAGTACTGGAGTTTCAGCTTTAGCATCATGCCTTTCAAAGAAATCCCAGAGCTGATCTCCTTCAGAATGGACTGGTTGGATCTCCTTGCAGTCCAAGGGACTCTCAAGAGTCTTCTCCAACACCACAGTTCAAAAGCATCAATTCTTTGGTGCTCAGCTTTCTTTACAGACCAACTCTCACATCCATACATGACCACTGGAAAAACCATAACCTTGACTAAATGGACCTTTGTTAGCAAAGTAATGTCTCTGCTTTTCAATATGCTATCTAGGTTGGTCATCACCTTTCTTCCCAGGAGTAAGCGTCTTTTAATTTCATGGCTGCAGTCACCATCTGCAGTGATTTTGGAGCCCCAAAAGACAAAGTCTGACACTGTTTCCACTGTTTCCCCATCTATTTCCTATGAAGTGATGTGACCAGATGCCATGATCTTCAGTTTCTGAATGTTGAGCTTTAAGCCAACTTTTTCACTTTCCTCTTTCACTTTTATCAGGAGGCTTTTTATTTCCTCTTCACTTTCTGACATAAGGGTGGTGTCATCTGCATATCTGAGGTTATTGATATTTCCCCCAGCAATCTTGATTGCAGCTTGTGCTTCTTCCATAGATTTAGTTAATAATAATATATCAATGCTTGTTCATTAATTGTGACAAGTTACGGTACAAATACAACATGTTCACAGTAGGGAAAACTGGATGTGTCTGGATAGGCTACACAGTATTATATTTGAAATTTATTCTAAAATTTAAGACAAATGTAAAATTTAAAAGGTGATAAAAATAGAAAATCTGTGATTTCAAAAAAGAATACTATTCAAAATGAACAATTACTCTGAATAACTTTGGAATATATTCTGAAAATACAATCAGTATTTTTGAGACTATTGTATAGGAGAAACTTGTTTGATTATTTATTTATTTATTTTTGGCTGCTTTCTGTTGCTTATCGGATCTTAGTTCCTTGACCAAGGATTGAACCCAGCCCCTCGGCTGTGACAGCACAGAGTCCTAACCACTGGACCACTGGGGAATTATCTAATAGTTTTTAATTCATAGAGTCACCAACCTAAGAAATATCTCCTTGCTTATTTATTACAGTTCCTGAAGTGTTCCCAAAGCTAAAAATTTTTAATTTGTATTTTATTTAGTAGATTTGAGTGTATACATTTTTGGTATTTGTTTTGTTTTAATGTTCAGAGTATCTATAAAACCATTTCTGCTTTGCTCATTTTTAGAGGATATATATCTTCCCTTTGGTAATTTTACTGTATACGTTTCAGTGATCTGTGAAGTATTAATAGATAAATATATTTCTTGACAGATGTCATTTAAATGCATGAGAAGTCCATTCATCTCAGAATAGTTCTCATATTTGTAGTTTTCTGAAACTAGTTTTCCATTTTTTCTTCGTTAAATAAAATATTTGTTATTTATAGAATTTAAATCAATAATTGATCACAAATGAATCTGCTTCTAAATTTAAATATTAATAGAATAAAATAAGAAATGGACAAGAAAAATCCATTTCTAGTCTATCTGGTCCACAAATGGACCCATATAGTGGGTAGCATGAATTATTATATGACTGGTAGAAACACTCTAAAAACAGATAAAATCTGACAAAAATAAAATTAACAAGTTATCTTGTTCAAAATCCTCTTATTCAGAAACCAACAAATTATATTAATTGAGTTCCTTAAGAAGAAGTCTGTATAAAATTAAAAGTGGTATCTAAATGTCAAATTCTCTGTTTCATGCAGCTTTTTCTTAACCTCTTACTGTGACAAGTTCTTATGTTGTTGAGTTGTTTTCAGAAAGAAAAAGAAGAAAAGCTTCATCAAAATGCATCTCTGATAATTAGTTGTTTCCATTATAAAAGAATTGAAACCTTCTTGCATCACTGTCAGATACCATTGTTTACGATTTATTTGTTTCTGCCCTTAATAGTAGCTTGTGTGTATTTGTGAGCTTAGTTGATCAGTCCTGTCTAACTCTATGACCAGTGGACTATAACCCATCAGGCTCCTCTGTCCATGAGGATTCTCCAGTCAAAAATATTGGAATGAATTGACACTTCGTCCTTCAGGGGATCTTCCTGACTCAGGGTTCAAACCCAGGTCTCCCAAATTTCAAGCAGATTCTTTACTATCTGAGCTACCAGGAAAGCCATATAGTAGCATTTTTATCAATTAGGGAAGGGTACACTTTCACATCTCTTAAAACGTATTTCTCTCCCAAATTCATTGATTCATTATTTACAAAGAACTTTTCCTCTTCTATAAATTGTAGGGTGTTAAACATTTCTTTGTACATGATAATATAAAATATAATTTATCATTATTAATTTTTCTTTAGTTCCTCAGAAAGTAATGTTCTATGAACTGTTAATATCAATACAATTTTGTAGAACAAATATATTTCCACTTTGTTAGTTTTCTTTTATTCTTCTAGACTTTAAACAAAGCTTTGTGATATTTACTACTGTATATTTGATACCTAGAATTCTTTGAGTCATGTGATAAATGTCCAAAAAATATGTTGAATTTATGCAGCATGTAGAAAAACAGGTCTCATTCTCTTTCTTTAAAACTGCTTCTAGGTTCTAAGCTACTTGATAATTTGGGGCCTTTTCGGGGGAGAGGGTTAAAGATACCCTGGAGAAGCGAATGGCTGCCCACCCACTCCAGTATTCTTGCCTGGAAAATCCCCATGGACAGAAGAGCCTGGCAGGCTATGGTCCATGGGGTGGCAAAGAGTCAGACACAACTGAGTGACTTTCACTTTCAGTAGTGAGAGAGGGGAAAGAAAATTCATATGTGAAGCATGTTTCAGTAACATTAAAATTGGTGTTTGGATGATATGCCTAGCCAACTTTGCTTTGAAGAAAGGGTGAATTGAACTTAAATATTCTGGTTAATAAAAAAAGTAGTTTGTATCTTTTCAAAAGAAAGGGGAAGACCTTGCATTGTTAGAGATATGAACCTTTGAATAAGAGTTTGTATTAAAGTTCTATGTTGTCCATAATGTGAATTTCCTTCCCTGATTCCCTGGAAATCTTTATTAGAGGATGCATTTCATTATGAAATGCATTATGGACAACAATTGCCCATGGATTGATTACTGAATTGCCTGTGGCTTCCTTACTGTCTGAGACACTAAGAAAGCTATGTAGCCCTCATAGTTAACAAAACAGTCGAAACTGCACTACTTGGATCCAGTCTCAAAAGTGATAGAATGATCTCTGTTCTTTTCCAAGGCAAACAATTCAATATCACAGTAATCCAAGTCTATGGCCCAAGCAGTAATACTGAAGAAGCTGAAATTAAATGGTTCTATGAAGACCTATCAGAGAAGGCAATGGCACCCCACTGCAGTACTCTTGCCTGGAAAATCCCATGGACAGAGGATCCTGGGAGGCTGCAGTCCATGGGGTCATGAACAGTCGGACATGACTGTGAGACTTCACTTTCACTTTTCACTTTCATGCATTGGAGAAGGAAATGGCAAGCCACTCCAGTGTTATTGCCTGGAGAATCCCAGGGATGGGGGAGCCTGGTGGGCTGCCGTCTCTGGGGTCTCACAGAGTCGGACACGACCTAAGCACCTTAGCAGCAGCATGAAGACCTATAAGACATTCTAGAACACCCAAAAAATATGTCAGTTTCATTATAGGGGACTGGAATGCAAAAATAGGAAGTCAAGAGATACCTGGCATAACAGGCAAGTTTGAACTTGAAATATAAAATGAAGCAGGGCAAAGGGTAACAGAGTTTTATCAAGAGAATGCACTGGTCATATAGCAAACACACTCAACAACACAGGAGAAGACTCTACACATGGACATCATCAGATAGTCAATACCAAAATCAGACTGATTATATTCTTTGCAGCTGAAAATGGAGAAGCTCTATACAGTCTCAAAAAAAAAAAAAAAAAAAGGCAAAACAAAACCGGGAGCTGACTATGGCTCTGGTCATGAACTCCTTATTGCCAAATTGAAACTTAAATTGAAGAAAGTAGGGAAAAGCACTCAGCTATTCATGTATGACCTAAATCAAATCTCTTATAACTATACAGTGGAAATGAGAAATTTATTCAAGGGATTAGATATGATAGACAAAGTACCTGAAGAACTATGGAGGGAGGCAGTGATCAAAACCACCCAAGGGAAAGAAATTCAAAAAGGCAATATGGTTGTCTGAGGAGGCCTTATAAATAGCTTTGAAAAGAAGAGAAGCTAAAGGCAAAGGAGAAAAGGAAAGATATACCCATTTGAATGCAGAGTTTCAAAGAATAGCAAAGGAAGATAAGAAAGCCTTCCTCAGTGCTTAGTGCAGAGAAATAGAAGAAAACAATAGAATGGGAAAGACTAGAGATCTCTTCAAGAAAATTAGTGATACTAAGGGAATATTTCATGCAAAGATGGGCACAATAAATGACAGAAATTGTATAGACCTAATAGAAGCAGAAGAAATTAAGAGGTGGAAAGAATAAACAGAATAACTGTACAAAAAAAGATCTTCATGACCCAGGTAATCACAATGGTGTGATCACTCACCTAGATCCAGACATTCTGGAATGCAAAGTCAAGTGAGCCTTAAGAAGCATCACTGCGAACAAAGGTAGTGGAGGTGATGGGATTACAGTTCAGCTATTTCAAATCCTAAAAGATAATGCTGTGAAAGTATTGCACTCAACATGCCAGCAAATTTGGAAAATTCAGCAGTGGCCACAGGACTGGAAAGGGTCAGTTTTAGTTCTAATCCCAAAGAAGGGCAATGTCAAAGAATCTTCAAATTATTGCACAATTGCACTCATCTCACACACTTGCAAAGTAATGCTCAAATTCTCCAAGTGAGGCTTCAACAGTATGTGAACCATGAACTTCCAGATGTTCAAGCAAGATTTAGAAAATTTTAGAGAAACTATAGATTGAATTGCCAACATGCGTTGGATCATATAAAAAGCAAGGGAATTCCAGGGGGAGGGGGAAACATCTACTTCTGCTTTATCAATTATGCCAAAGCCTTTGTCTGTATAAATCACAACAAATTCTGGAAAATTCCTAAAGATATGGAAATACCAGACCAGCTTACCTGTCTCCTGAGAAATCTGTATGCAGATCAAGAAGCAGCTGTTAGAACCAGGCATGGAACAACTGACTGGTTCCAAATTGGGAAAGGAGTATGTCAAGGCTGTATACTGTCACCCTGCTTTTATAACTTATATGCGGAGTACATCATGTGAAATGGAGGGATGGATGAAGCACAAGCTGGAATCAAGATTGTCTGGAGAAATATCAATAACCCCAAATATGCAGATGACACCACCTTTACAGCAGAAAGTGAAGAGGAACTAAAGAACCTCTTAATGAAAGTGAAAGATGAGAGTGGAAAAGCTGGCTTAAAACTCAACTTTCAGAAAACTAAGATAATGGCATCTGGTCCCATCACTTCATGCCAAATAGATTGGGAAACCGTGGAAATAGTGACAAAGTTTATTTTCTTGGGCTCCAAAATCACTGCACATTGTGACTGCAGCCATGAAATTAAAAGATGCTTGCTCTTTGGTACAAAAGCTATGACTAACCTAGACAGCATATGGCAAAACCAATACAATATTGTAAAGTAATTAGCCTCTAATTAAAATAAATAAATTTAATTAAAAAAAGCAGAAACATTACTTGCCATCAGAGGTCCATCTTTGCAAAGCTTTGGTTTTTCCTGTAGTCATGTGTGGATATGAGAGTTGGATTATAAAGAAAGCTGAGCACTGAAGAATTGATGCTCTTGAACTGTGATGTTGGAGAAGACTCTTGAGAGTCCCTTGGACTGCGAGGAGATCCAACCAGTCCATCCTAAAGAAAATCCGTCCTGAATATTCTTTGGAAGGAGTGATGCTGAAGTTGAAACTCCAGTACTTTTGCCACCTTATGCAAAGAAGTGACTCATTTGAAAAGACCCTGATGCTGGGAAAGATTGAAGGCAGGAGAAGGGAAGGACAGAGGATGACATAGCTTGATGACATCACTGACTCAATGGCCATGAGTTTGAGTAGGCTCCAGGAGTTGAACAGGGAGTCCTGACATGTTGTTGGCCATGAGGTTGCAAAGAATCAGATACGACTCAGCAGCTGAACTGATCTGAGCTACTATTTCCATATATATATATATATATATATAGTATTTTCTTTGCAGAGAAATACTTGAATATTGTGGATTAATTGGTTGGGTTTGAGTCTAGGTTTACTTGCCAGATTAGTTCAGGAAGGTTATTTACTTTCTGTTGGTGTCAATTTCTTCATTTGTAGAGTGAAGTTAATAATAAACCATCTTGCAATTGGGTTAATACACAAAAAGCACTTGAACCTGTATTTTGGATATTTAATTTTGAAACAATTGTTTGTTTGTTTGTTTGTTTTTAATATAGAGCCCATGTTTGTTTTTTTTTTTTTTTTTTTTTCCTTTTTTTTTTTTTCTTTTGGACAATAGCCTTATATTGTTTTTTAATATGATAATCCAGAAAAGTAGTTCTGGATATTTTGCTTTTTCAGTGAGAATATTAATGATGAATTTGAATTGGGATGCATTTAATTATACATGATCATAGAATCATTTATTTACTTGAGAGTAAATTCATAAGAAAAACAGATGCCACATCTCATATGTAGTGATATTTTGAGCAAAGTTTAGATGTTTTCAAGTAAGAATAATTTTAGTTGATTTTTTTCTTCATATTTAAGTTTCTTGTTCATTTTGGAAGAATTCTATTTTTGTTTCATGTGAAAGTGAAAGTGTTAGATGCTCAGTCTGTCCGCCTCTTTGTTACCCCATGAATTGTAGCCTGCCGAGCTCATCTGTCCATGACTTCTAATTTTATTTTTAGATATGAAGATGAAGAGCCCTATTGATAATTTGAAAAAAAATTAAAATCACTAAACTTAAATATAAATTTTATTACTATGTCAAGGGAAATTTACTTTTTCCAGATAATTCCTGATTCTTTTCTGATTTTGAGTGACAAATTGTTAGCAATTCCCACTATTTATAAGTATCCTCGTTTTTAAAAATTATCCTTCAAGGAAATAAACCTGAATAGTCAAATATTTTTTGACAATAATTTCATATATTATCATGTGTAGTTTTATTTGGGATATACTATGTCATTCTTTACATGGTGAAGTTAACAGTTTTCTGAGGTCATTTCAAGTATTGTCACTGAAATGTTGATTATTTTTGCATAAGACATTTGAATTCAATAATACTGCATAGTTTTAGGCAAATGTATGTTTTCTTTCTCTACTATTAATAAATTTGCCCTAGAATCTTTAGAATAAAATAAAATAAAAGGACATCTAGGTATTCAGTAGGAGTGGATAAGATTCACAAATAGGATTCCTTTGTATAGAAAGCCATCTTAAAAGATTCTTTGTTAAGAAAATAAGCAATGATTCCCATAATAACATCTTAACTCATTCTCCTTTAATTCTATGTTGACATTCTGCTATAAAAATTCTAATGCTCTTGCTTATAATCCCTAAGCACATATTAACAGATCATACAAAATCATTATGCCTAACAAAAAATCTAGCAAATAATGCTCATTTTATATATTCAGGATATTTGTAGGAACATGATACCATTATTTGAAAATGTCTTTAAGAAAAGAGCAGCTCTGTTTTTTTTTTTTTTCTTTTTCTTTGCACAGATTAATTTATATATTCAAAAGATGTCCCTTCAAATGGTTCATATACCACAAATAGCCTTAAATGTCTAATACTAAGTCAGTCAGTCAGCTCAGTTGCTCAGTCGTGTCCAAATCTTTGCAACCCACGGGCTGCAGCATGCCAGGCTTCTGTGTCCATCATCAACTCCCACATCTTGCTCAAACTCATGTCCATTGACTCGGTGATGCCACCCAACTGTCTCATCACCTGTCCCTTTCTCCTCCTGCGTTCAATCTTTCTCAGCATCAGGGTCTTTTACAGTGAGTCAGTTCTTTGCATCAGGTGGCCAAAGTATTGGAGCTTCAGCTTCAGCATCAGTCCTTCCAATGAATAATCAGAATTGATTTCCTTTCCTTTAGTTTAATCTAAAACTAAATCTTAACCTTTAAACACAGTGGGGACAACCTTTCTAGACATGTAATGGGAGATTTTTATTAATAGATTTCTATAACAAAATTTCTTAACCAGTGTTTAAATCTGTCTGTCTTAATTTTAATTCTCAAAATTTTTGTTTCTTCTGAACTTGCTTCTTTCACATTCACTATTACACACTAGCTTCCTATTTGGCAGCTTTGAAATTTTTTTTTTTTTCTTTTCCAAATAAACATTTACTTTTGTGTATTTTTAAATTCATTTAGTGATTATACAGTAATACACCAGAGTGATTAATTATCTTCATAAATCAAAGAAACTTAAGAGATTTGATATGTAACCTTGATATCAAGATTAAAAGCAACATGTCAAAATCACACTTTTCATAGTTCATTTTATTTTCTCCATTGTGTATATACAGAAATTCAATGAAAAATCTGAACTCAGTAAACAATGAGTAAAAGGGTTCGGTTGAGAAGTATTTTAGGCCAAAGAACTGTGTGTTAGAAAACTGTATTAATCAGTTTTAGATCAATAACGTTTCTTAGATTATAGGATTAGCTTTAGTTGAGGCTTCACATTCTGACAAAAAAGAACTTTACTTCTGGAAAGAGTTAAATGACTTGATCATAATGGACAATAGACCTCATTCTTGATAGTAAACACAGGATTAATCTATTTTTTAGTTAGATCAATATATGTGAATTTTCTCCCTGTTTCTCTTCAACAGTAATTTGCCTCCTTATATATGTAATATCTTTTCCAAGAATAAGTAATAACTACAGATATATGTCATAATAACAAAACTTAAAATTATTGCAGAGGTGACTGTCAAATTAATGTGTTGATCAAACAATGTGCCTTATTTTCTGAGAACAATGATGGCTTATTCAATAGGACAAGTTATAGCAACAAGCAAATAACTTCAAGGCATCCTAATTTAACTTGCATAGACTATATTTAAAAACAAACTTATATGCTCCGTTTCAGAGCAAGAGTCATTTTATGAAAATACTTTTAAAACAGTCTATATTTCTCTCTCAGGTAGAAATAAGATTATTAAACATTTATATGTTTTTTCCCCCAAGGGAATAAAGCATATAAGCATTAATTCAATGAGCAACATATTTGCAGTAAGTATATGCTATATGGGGCTTCCCAGGTGGCTCCATGGTAAAGAACTCCCTACTTGGACACGCAGGTTCAATCCCTGAATCAGGAAGATCCCCTGAAGAAGGAAATGGCTGCACACTGTATTCTTGCCTGGGAAATCCCATGGACAGAGAAGCCTGGTGGAGTACTGTCCATGGGGTTGCAAAGAGCCACTACTGAGAGACTGAATAACAGTAAGTGTGCCTAGGAGAAGAATAAGAAAGTTTTATTAAAAAAAAAAAAAGTTCCCAGTAACAAATGAAAATAAATTTTTAAAAGCTTTGAAACATAATAAAATAAAAATCTATAATCATATATGAGAATAAGAATTCAGAAAAAAAAAAAAAAAGTGTTGTTCTGTTGCTAAGTCCTACCCAACTCTATGTGAACCCATGGACTGAACAGGCTTACCTGTCCTTCACTATCTCCCAGAATTTGCTCAAACTCTTGTCCACTGAGTCGTAATGCCATCCAGCAATCTCATCTGCTTTTGCCCCCTTCTCCACCTACAATCAATTTATCCCAGCATCAGGGTCTTTTCCAGTGAGTTGACTCTTTCCATCAGGTGCCCAAAGTATTGGAGCTTCAGCTTCATTATTAGTCCTTCCAGTGAATATTCAGGATTTATTTCTTTTAGGATTGACTGCTTTGATAACTTTGCTGTCCAAGGGATTCTCAAGAGTATTTTCCAGCATCACAAATTGAAAGCATCAATATTTGGACCTTCTTTATGGTTCAACTCTTACATCCCCACATTGACTGCTGGAAAAACAATAGGGTTGACTATACATAATTTTGTTGGGAAAGTGATGTCTCTGCTTTTTAATATGCTGTCTAAGTTTGTCATAGCTTTTCTTCCAGGGAGCAAGTGTCTTTTAATTTTTGGTTGTAGTCACAGTCTGCAGTAAGTTTGGGGCCCAAGAAAAGAAAATCTGTCACTGTTTCCAATTTTTCCCCATCTGTTTGCCATGAAGTGATGGAACTGGATACAATGATTTTAGTTTTTAGAATGTTGAATTTTTAGGAAGCTTTTTCACTATTCTCATTAACCCTCATCAAGAGGCTCTTTAGTTTCTCTTTGCTTTCTTCATTTGAGTAGTATTGTCTGCATATATGAGGTTTTTGATATTTTTCAAAAAATATATAGTTGTAAAGAAATTAACCTATATGAACATTGAATATTCTATATTTTATACTGGACCAATGCTGGGAAAATCATTTTAGGTAAGAATTTTAAGGATCAATGTATAAAATCTGAAACTTTAAGGTATATTGAGTCCCTAAGAAATTCATTATTACTGGATTTTAGTATTATCAGAAGTAATGCTGTTTGCTGATTACTACCCCTTTTCTTATGCAGTATATTTTGATCTTGAAAATTTTGGTTTTGAAAACCTCTCATTTTTCTTTTCTTTACTCTTTTTCTCTTTTTATCTCTCCCCATATATCTTGTACCACAGATTTAAATATTATCTCTATATTAAATTCATATCTATACTCTCAATTCACCAATAAATTGATAACACATAACCACTTAACTAATCATTAATTGTACCTAGACATCTGAAAGTACTCTCAAGCAGAATAGATCTAGACATTTGAGCTATCCCCAGATTTCCATAACTCAGTTAACAGACCTCTATCTACACAGTTGCTTATTGTTCTTGTTCAGTTGGCCAGTTGTGTCCAACTCTTTGTGACCTCAAGGACTGCAACACGCCAGGCCTCCCTGTCCCTCACCATCTCCTGGAATTTGCCCAAGTTCACACTTATTGTGTCAGTGATGCTATCCAGCTGCCTCATCCTCCGATGCCCTCTTCTTCTTCTATCTTCAATCTTTCCCAGCATCAGGGACTTTTCCAATGAGTTGTCTGTTCACATCAGATGACCAAAATACTGTAGTTTCAAGGTTAGCATCAGTCCTTCCAGTGAATATTCAGTGTTGATCTCCTTACGGTTGACTGGTTTGATCTCCATGTTGTACAAGGGACTTTCAGGAGTCTTCTCCAGCATGAGAGTTTGAAGGCATCAGTTCTTTGGTATTCTGCCTTCTTTATGGTCCAACTCTCATAACTGTACATGACCATTTGGAAGACCATAGCCTTGAACATATGGACCTTTGTCAGCAGAGTAATGTCGCTGATTTTCTACACTGTCCAGGTTTGTCACTGCTTTCCTGCCAAGAAGCAGTCATCTTCTGATTTATAACTGCAGTCACAATCCCCAGTGATTTTGGAGTCCAAGAAGAGGAAATCTGTCACTCCTGCAACCTCTTCCCATTTGATTTTCTATGCAATAATGGGGATACTCAGAAGACCAGTATAACTACTATTGTGGGCAAGAATCCCTTATAAGAGATGGAGTAGTCATCTTGGTCAACAAAAGAGTCCAAAATGCAGTGCTTGGGTGCAAACTCAAAAACGACAGGATGATTTCTGTTTGGCAAACCATTCAATATCATGGCAATTCAAGTCTTTGCTCAGACCAGTAATGCTGAAGAAGTTAAAAGGTTCTATGAAGACCTACAATTTCTTCTAGAATTAGCACCCAGTAAAGATGTCCTTTTCATTATAGGGGACTGGAATGCAAAAGTAGGAAGTCAAGAAACACCTGGAGTAACAGGTAAATTGGGCCTTGGAGTACAGAAAGAATCAAAACAAAGGCTAATAAAGTTTTGCCAAGAGATGTCACTGGTCATAGCAAACACCCTCTTACAACAACACAAGAGAAGACTCTACACATGGACATCACCAGATGGTCAACACCAAAATCAGATTGATTATATTCTTTGCAGCAAAAGATGGAGAAGGTCTATACAGTCAGCAAAAACAAGACTGGGGGATGAATGTGGCTCAGATCATGAACTCCTTATTGCCAAACTCAAACTTAAATTGAAGAAAGTAGGGAAAACCACTAGACCATTCAGGTATGGCCTAAATCAAATTCCTTATGATTATACAGTGGAAGTGAGAAATAGATTTAAGGGACTAGATCTGATAGACAGAGTGTGTGATGAACTATGGAATGAGGTTCATGACATTGTACAGGAGACAGGGATTAAGACCATGCACATGAAAAAGAAATGCAAAAAAGCAAAATGGCTGTCTGGGGAGGCCTTACAAACAGCTGTGAAAAGAAGAGAAGTGTAAAGCAAAGGAGAAAAGGAAAGATATAAGCATCTGAATGCACAGTTCCAAAGAATAGCAAGGAGAGATTAAGAAAACATTCCTCAGCACTCAGTGCAAAGAGATAGAAGAAAACAACAGAACGGTGAAGACTAGAGATATCTTCAAGAAAATTAAGGTTTTTCCCCAAGAAAGTTCAAGGGAACATTTCATGCAAAGATGGGCTCAATAAAGGACAGAAATGGTATGGACCTAACAGAAGCAAAAGAAATTGAGAATAAATGGCAAGAATACACAGAAGAACTATACAAAAGAGATTTTCATGACCCAAGTTATCATGATAGTATGATCACTCACCTTGAGCCAGACATCCTGGGAAGTGAAGTAAAGTGGGCCTTAGGAAGCATCACTATGAACAAAGCTAGTGGAGGTGATGGAATTCAAACTGAAGTATTCCAAATCCTAAAAGATGATGCCTTGAAAGTATTGCACTCAATATGCCAGCAAATTTGGAAAACTCAGAATTGGCCACAAGACTAGAAAAATGTCAGTTTTCATTCCAATCCCAAAGAAAGGCAGTGCAAAGAATGCTCAAACTACGGCACAATTGCACTCATGTCATATTCTAGTAAAGTAATACTTAAAATACTCCAAGCGAGGCTTCAGCAATATGTGAACCACAAACTTACAGATGTTCAAGCTGGTTTTAGAAAAGGCAGAGGAACCAGAGATCAAATTGACAACATCCTCTGGATCATGGAAAAAGGAAGAGAGTTCCAGAAAACCATCTATTTCTGCTTTATTGACTATGCCAAAGCCTTTGACTGTGTGGATCACAATAAACTGTGGAAAATTCTGAAAGAGATGGGAATACAAGACCACCTTACCTGCCTCTTGAGAAATCTGTATGCAGGTCAGGAAGCAACAGTTAGAACTGGACATGGAACAACAGACTGGTTCCAAATAGGAAAAGGAGTATGTCAAGGCTGTATACTGTTACCCTGCTTGTTTAACTTATATGCAGAGTACATCATGAGGAACCCTGAGCTGGAAGAAGCACAAGCTGGAATCAAGATTGCTGGGAGAAATATCAATAACCTCAGATATGAAGATGACAACACCCTTATGGCAGAAAGTGAAGAGGAACTAAAATGCCTCTTGATGAAAGTGAAAGTGGAGAGTCAAAAAGTTGGCTAAAGCTCAACATTCAGAAAATAAAGATCATGGCGTCCAGTCCCATCACTTCATGGGAAATAGATGGGGAAACACTGGGCTCCAAAATCACTGCAGATGGTGATTGGGGCCATGAAATTAAAAGACACTTACTCCTTGAAAGGAAAGTTATGAACAACCTAGATAGCATATTCAAAAGCAGAGACATTACTTTGCCAACAAAGGTCCATCTAGTCAAGGCTATGATTTTTCCAGTGGTCATGTATGGATGTGAGATTTCGGCTGTGAAAAAAGCTGAGCACTCAATAATTAATGCTTTTGAACTGTGGTGTTGGAGAAGACTCTTGAGAATCCCCTGGACTGCAAGGAGATCCAACCAGTCTGTCAGTCCTGGATGTTCTTAGGAAGGACTGATGCTGAAGCTGAAACTCCAATACTTTGGCCACCTCATGTGAAGATTTAACTCATTGGAAAGGACTCTGATGCTGCGAGGTATTAGGGTCAGGGAGAAGGGGACAACAGAGGATGAGATGGCTAGATGGCATCACTGATTGATGGACATGAGTTTGAGTGAACTTCGGGAGTTGGTAATGGACACGGAGGCCTGGCGAGCTGTGATTCATGGGATCACAAAGAGTCGGACATGACTGAGGGACTGAAGTGAACTGACTTGTGCAGCATAATTATAAAAGATCTACATTGAGCTTATGTTAATTCTTCAGTTATCTTAAAATAAATTTTCAAGCTTAGAGAACTATAATAATAGAAGGATAGCCTGAGGAAACTTAGCATGATTTCAAATAGTCTTATTTTTTTTTAATTGTAATTTTTCTTGCATTCAATTTAGGAATTCAGAGTTTAGATGGTACTGTGCCATGATCATATAGAGATGACCAAATTAATATAAGCAACTATTTTCTGTATATCTTTAGAGGTAATTTGAACCTTATTCATGACATATGTTATAGAAAAGACTAACAAAGTTCACAGGAGAAAAATAATGAATCAGTAATAAGGTTTATTATTTGATTCTGGGTTCAAAGATTATATGAATATGCTTTTGTTTCTGTTTAGAGATATTCACTTTGGTTAGCTCAGAGTATTATGGGCAATACTGATGAACTTCACGCATAGCTAAGTTGCAAGATTTATTTCCAAAATCTTGCCAAAAAGCGGGGAGGTGGATCTCTCAGTACACGGCACACCTGAGACGGCACTCCTGCTGAAAACTGAGCGGCTGAGATGGGGGAGGTTATAAGACACACCGTCCCACCTGGGGAGAGTGAGCTCACCAAGCACCTGGTCACCTGAGCTGCTGGGATCTGGGAAAGGCACAAAACGCAGGCCCAACTGTCTCTGCACCTTTGTGAAGTACTCGAGAACTTGAACATAAGTGGCTTAGACCTGGGAACTACACACAACCCATGGCCCGTTTTAGACAGCTCCCCTGCAGAGCAACCTTGAGCCTGAGCAGTGTAGACCAGGAAAGCACACACACCATGAGTTGGGGAAAACCCAGTGTGGCTGAGACACTGGGGGCACTCCCCACACACACTAGTGATCTTTGTTTGCTGAGTTCCTCCCTCCCCATAGCACGACTGAACAAGTGAGCCTAAATAAGTGACCACCTTGGCCCCCTTGTGTCAAGGGGGAAATTAGACACTGAAGAGACTTGCAAACAGAAACAGCCAAAATAAACAGAGGAAACCGCTTTGGAAGTGACAGGTGCAACAGATTAAAACCCTGTAATTAGCACTGACTACATTGGGAGGGGCCTATAGACATTGAGGGGAGAAGGAAATGGCAACCCATTCCAGTATTCTTGCCTAGGGAATCCCATGGACAGAGGAACCTGGTGGGCTGCTGTCCATTGGGTCTCACAGAATCAGACACGACTGAAGTGACTTAGCATGCATGCATGTATTGGAGTAGGAAATGGCAACCCACTCCAGTATTCTTGGCTGGAGAATCCCAGGGATGGAGGAGCCTGGTGGGCTGCCACCTATAGGGTGGTACAGAGTCAGACACGACTGAAGTGACTTAGCAGCAGCACCACCACCATAGACCTTGAGAAGTATAGGCTGGAACAAGGAACTATCTGAAAGTGAACTGACTCCACACTCCCATCAACGGCTCCAGAGAAATTCCTAGATACATTTTTACTATTGTCATTTTTAAAAATTTTAAGTCCTTTATTACTCCTTTAATTTTCATTTTTATAACTTACTATTAATCTCAAAAATATACAAGCAACTTCTACAGCTCAATTCCAGAAAAATAAATGACCCAATCAAAAAATGTGCCAAAGAACTAAATAGACACTTCTCCAAAGAAGACATACAGATGGCTAACAAACACATGAAAAGATGCTCAACATTACTCTTTATCAGAGAAATGCAAATCTAAAACCACAATAAGGTACCATTTCACGCCAGTCAGAATGGCTACTATCCAAAAGTCTACAAGCAATAAATGCTGGAGAGGGTGTGAAAAAAAGGGAACCCTCTTACACTGTTGGTGGGAATGCAAACTAGTACAGCCACTATGGAGAACAGTGTGGAGATTCCATAAAAAACTGGAAATAGAACTGCCATATAAACCAGCAATCCCACTGCTGGGTATACATAGAATTGAAACAAACACGTGCACCCCAAAGTTCATCACAGCATTGTTTGCCATAGCCAGGATATGGAAGCAATCTAGATGTCCACTGGGAGATGACTGGATAAGAAAGCTGTGGTACATATACACAGTAGAGTATTACTCAGCCATTGAAAAGAATGCATTTGAATCAGTTCTAATGAGGTGGATAAAACTGGAGCCTATTATACAGAGTGAAGTAAGTCAGAAAGAAAAACACCAATACAGTATACTAACCAATATATATATGGAATTTAGAAAAATGGTAATGATGACCCTATATGCGAGACATCAAAAGAGACACAGATGTATAGAACAGTCTGTTGGACTCTGTGGGAGAAGGTGAGGGTGGAATGATTTGAGAAAATAGCATTGTAATATTTATATTATCATATGTGAAATGATCACCAGCCCTGGTTCAGTGCATGAGACAGGGTGCTCAGGACTGGTGCACAGGGATGACTCTGAGGTATGGGATGGGGAGGGAGTTAGAAGGGGGGTTCAAGATGGGGAACACATGCACACCCATGGCTGATTCATGTCAATGTATGGCAAAACACAGTACAATATTGTAATTAGCCTCTAATTAAAATAAATTAATTAAATAAAAATATATCAGGAGGAAAAAAATAGTTATTCAAATCATACATACACACACAGAAATCTCTCCCATAAGAGATTTGTTCACTTTATTACAAAATTTGTATTATTGGCTTTGTTATGCCAGGTGTTTTGCTTTAAGCACTATTTCTGACTGCACCTCTGATACTGCCCTGTCATGTACTGATTATGCTATGCTATGCTATGCTAAGTCACTTTAGTCATGTCCGACTCTGTGTGACCCCAGAGATGGCAGCCCACCAGGCTTCCCCATCCCTGGGATTCTCCAGGCAAGAACACTGGAGTGAGTTGCCATTTCCTTCTCCAATGCATGAAAGTGAAAAGAGAAATTGAAGTCGCTCAGTCTTGTCTGACTCTTAGCGACCCCATGGACTGCAGCCTATCAGGCTTCTCTGTCTTTGGGATTTTCCATGCAAGAGTACTGGAGTGGGGTGCCATTGCCTTCTCCAATGTACTGATTAACCTATGTACTTTTATTTGATGGCAGTCATTATCATTTCAAAACTTACAGATTTAACAGAACTTACTGCAACTTCATTTGTTCTCCCCTCTTCCCATCTCCCCCCACCCCCCTTTTTTTTTTTTTTTCCTTTGGTCACCATCATCTGAGTCAAAATGTGGGCTGCATTCTTTTACCAGGCATGTCTTTAATCACATGCTTCTTCACTAGCCATGGGGAAGGTAGGAAAATAAGTATGTCAGAAATAGACAAAATTTTCACAGGCCAATAAGAAAATTCTTCCAAACTTTAAACATTCAAATTATGGGAAGAACACAAAATACGACTTTAAGTTTTAAATAAAATAGCTTCAAAAATAAACATTGATTTCTTTATGTTTTGTGGTTGGATTGGTAGTGATGGTGTTGTTTGTATATTTGACTGATTTTGCTTCTATTTTTTTTTTTTTTCAATCCATGAGGCAGAGTATGGGTTTAAATGAGGAAGTCAGATTTATTATTAGGAAAATATTAAATTATAAGTGTAAGTGTTAAGAAAGCATCTTACTGAGTATTTTAAGGTTCCATCTTACTTTTGCTAGACATGGAGCCATTTGGGACATAATATGCATGCCATCTCTGAAGGTTGAACCTCATATCTTATTCAACAGGAGGTTTTATCCAAACCTAGCTGTTGATTTTCAAAAACATTTTTCCCAAAATCCCTCCCAAAATTCTCAATGAAAGCATGAATTTCATAGCATATTGTAGAGTCTATTCCTTCAAAATCATGAAAAGCATATGCAATTTTATGCTTCCATAGTTCTTAAAATGTAGATATTACTGTAAGATATTAAAGCCTAGCTTCCCACTTATTGTTAAGTTATTGCATCTCAAAAAGCACTCTATAATAAAAAAGATAAAGAATATACTCTCAGACGGTGTTATTCATTCCCTTAAACCAATTTAAAATTACAGCTCCATAAACATCTGTTGAATAAAATCTGACATTTCAGAGAAGACTTAAACAAACAAAAACTTGGATTATTATGAAATAAAAAACTAGAAACAAAGTCTCTGTTATCATCCTTTTATTTATTTGGCCTAAAATAAAGCATTTTTTTTTCCTTCCATAGGCATGCAGTTGATAAAGAAGGGTCTAGTGTTAGAAAATAAATATTATCTTCTATCTCAGATTCAATACATGTTTTAATTTCTGAGTTAGAATTTTATAAAGCACACTTAATATATGTAAATGAGAAACAAAGATAAAATCTGTCTCATTTCATTCTAAATAACTGTTTTATAGCTTAAATCTAGACATCAGTTATTAAGCTTACAGATATGTTGTATCAAATGAGATAATACATTTGCAAATACATTGTAAACTTTGAAACATTAGAATAAATATTCAGTGTTACTGTTTTCAAAGATTAAAGCAAATGGCCCAGAGCAAGCAAGCCATAGCTAATTAAGAAAAGACACATGCCAGCTTTAAAACAAAACAGTGTTCCAGCTTGCTTATGGTATTTTATTTTCACAGAATGCTAAGTATTTTATAAAATAAATATTGTGGACAGATAGACTGTGTAGCTAGTACTTAAACAAATGTTAACTTATATTGCTCAAAAAAGACTTAAACTCACCAAAGCAAAGCAGAATAAAGAATTGCATTCAGGCTGATAACTTGTAGGTCTTACATAAAATGTGACTAATTTTATCAACCTTAAGGTAAACAACAAAACAACAGCATTTCAATGAAGTGCCAGTTCGAAGCACCCTAAAAAACATACACCTGGACATTCTTAAAGTGAACTTAATGCTGAGAAATATATTGCATTAAATATCTTGTCATTGTTGAAGACCCCAACAGCAAGGAGGGGAGCAATATTGCTTATCAGCCACCTAATTATCTGCTATGTATAAGCAGATATTCAAAGTTAGATGAGGTCTTTACATTTCACCTCTAAGTACCACATTAGTAATTCATGAATCCACTACTAATGTTTCTATGGCATTCAAGCAGAGTGAAAAATTAAGCAATAATGACTTCAAAGGTAGAAGAACCACAAAATAACTCTGTACTTCTGAGGTCATTTTTACCATTTGAACATAAATTATATGAGTGCACATCATTGGCTTCAGTATTTGCAAGGCATTGCTAATGAACAGGGAAGTTATTTAGGAAATGGAGTGCAGGAGGTAGATATAGATAGAACACTGAAGCTTAACAGAATTGATTCCTAATATAAAAAGAAACTCATTTACTGTTCTTAAATGGCCGTAAGTGCAAAATCTGCAAATGAAACAAATTTTCAAATAATCCAGGAAGTGCACCAGAGTTGTTCAATCAACATGATCAGCTTTAGGTTCTTGCTTTATGAGAATCTTCCCTGGTTCAGTGGGAACTCACAGTAATGATATATTTAAGACTTTTTGTTCCATTCAGTAGCTGTTTTTGCAAATGCAGTCACACAAGACGAATTATATTCTCCCTGGAATAAAAGCAATTTTCCTCCAGCTGACTAAATTGTACATTGATATATAATGTCATTGTGTTAAAATATTAAAAATGGTCCAGTAAAAAATTATCTCAGCCTTAATTGTACAATTTCAAAATAATACAAAGGATAAGAGAAAATTTAACTTGTAAAGTATCCAGTATTGGACATCATTATGCAAAATAATGAAAAATAAATGTAAAACTTAGTAATAGCATTTTGAAAATATTCTAGATTTTTAGTTCCCTGCATATCCTACCATCTGATATAGATTAATCCTTTTACTAGAATGTGTGTGATATATTTTTACTATTTGTTTCATTAGCCACATTGTACTGACTCACATAATAAAATATTCAAGTCAGCAAATATGCAATGACTAAGGACTAGATGTGTTCAGTGGATTATAATTATATTTGATTCATTCAATATATAAATGATAGCTATAAAATAATAAAAGTTCCAAATAATAATTATTATTCCACAGTATATCCAATATTATGTCTGCTCATTAATGTAACCCAGTACAACTAAATTTACAATGAGTTAAATTTGATTTAATATATTTGGGTGTTATTTTAATATGATTAAAATGATGAAGTCTCCAAATAAGATTGTGTAAAGTCAACAAAAGTCTTAAAATCTATCCTGATAAATTATCAAAAGAAAAATATGTTTCATATATTGGTATCTTTAGAAAATATTCAATAGGATATGGATCAAATGGTGTATATATATGTATATGTATATATGCTAAATCTTACTATCTGCTGAAAATATGACTAGTATGTTTTCAAGTTGAAATTGACCATGGGAAGACTGGTTTTTATCATCTTCAATATATTTACTTGATCAGTCTTCCTTTATGTAAACAATCCCCTGCTACTGCTGCTGCTAAGTTACATTAGTTGTGTCTGACTCTGTGCGACCACATAGATGGCAGCCCACCAGGTTCCCCCGTCCCTGGGATTCTCCAGACAAGAACACTGGAATGGGTTGCCATTTCCTTCTCCAATGCATTAAAGTGAAAAATAAAAGTGAAGTCACTCAGTCCTGTCTGACTCTTAGCAACTTCATGGACTGCAGCCTACCAGGGTCCTCCATCCATGGGATTTTCCAGCCAAGAGTACTTGAGTGGGTCACCAGTGCCTTCTCTGAAACAATCCCCCCTCACCATCAAAGACAATGACACTCTTTATGGTGCACTCTTTTCTCATGCTTGTGCTTTGATATCTTGGGCCAGGCAGATCAATCTGCACTGCAGTAACTACTGGTCATTCTTCACATGAACATCTTCTTCATTTAGGCTTCAGTTCTGACATCCCATATCAGGATCTGTGGATGTCCTTGTCATAGCACTCAGGCTCTGATACCCAAGCAGGGCAATGCCACCACTGCCCAATTAGCACAAATGTCTACCTTGCTCAATCTTATCTAATGACTTTTGAACTAAATGAATCAGGAAAGAAAGGGAGACAGAAAGGAACCTAGGATGAACTTTTTCATGAGAATATATATATATATATATTCGCCTATTCACAGTAATTAGGGCTTCCATGGCCGTTCAGAGGTAAAGACTGCCTGGACACAGGGTTGAATCCTGGATTGAGAAGATTTCCTGGAGAATATAATGACAACCCACTCTAGCATTCTTGCCTGGGAAATCCCATGTTCAGAGGAGCCTGGCAGCTAGAGTCCAGGTCATCGCAAGAGAGCTGAACACAACTTGGCAACTAAAGAACATTCACAGTAGTTTAGTTCAGTTCAGTCACTCAGTCGTGTCTGACTCTTTGCGACCCCATGAACTGCAGCATGCCAGGCCTCCCTGTCCATCACCATCTCCCGGAGTTCACCCAAATTCATGTACATTAAGTCAGTGATGCCAACCAGCCATCTCATCCTCTGTCGTCCCCTTCTCCTCCTGCCCCAAATCCCTCCCAGCATCAGAGTCTTTTCCAATGAGTCAACTCTTTGCATGAGGTGGCCAAAATACTGGAGTTTCAGCTTTAGCATCAGTCCTTCCAAAGACTACCCACGACTGATTTCCTTTAGAATGGACTGGTTGGATTTCCTTGTAGTCCAAAGGACTCTGAAGAGTCTTCTCCAATATCACAGTTCAAAAGCATCAATTCTTCAGCACTCAGCTTTCATCACAGTCCAACTCTCACATCCACACAAGACCACTGGAAAAACCATAGCCTTGAGTACACGGACCTTTGGTGGCAAAGTAATGTCTCTCCTTATTAATATGCTATCTAGATTGGTCACATCTTTCCTTAAAAGGTGTAAGGAATGCGTATAAATTAAATAAGCAGGGTGACAATATACAGCCTTGACGAACTCCTTTTTCCTATTTGGAACCAGTCTGTTGTTCCATGACCAGTTCTAACTGTTGCTTCCTGACCTTCATACAGGTTTATCAAAAGGCAGGTCAGGTGGTCTGTTATTCCCATCTCTTTCAGAATTTTCCACAGTTTATTATGATCTACACAGTCAAAAGCTTTGACATAGTCAATAAAGCAGAAATAGATGTTTTTTCTGGAACTCTCGTCCTTTTTCCATGATCCAGCGGATGTCGGCAATTTGATCTCTGATTCCTCTGCCTTTTCTAAAACCAGCATGAACATCTAGAAGTTCACAGTTCATATATTGCTGAAGCCTGGCTTGGAGAATTTTGAATATTACTTTATTAGCATGTGAGATGAGTGCAATTGTGAGCTAGTTTGAGCATTCTTTGGCATTGCCTTTCTTTGCGATTGGAATGAAAACTAACTTTTTCCAGTCCTGTGGCCACTGTTGAGTTTTTCAAATTTGCTGGCATTTTGAGTCCAGTATTTTCACAGCATCATCTTCCAGGATTTGAAATAGCTCAACCGGAATTCCATCACCTCCACTAGCTTTGTTCATAGTGATGCTTTCTAAGGCCCACTTAACTTCACATTCCAGGATGTCTGGCTCTAAGTGAGTGATCACACCATTGTGATTATCTTATTCGTGAGGATCTTTTTCACAGTAGTTACTGCCTGTTAAATAACCTTGAACACTGAATTCAGTTCAGTTCAGTTCAGTCGTTCATTAGTGTCCGACTCTTTGTGACTCCGTGGACTGCAGCACGTCAGGCCACCCCATCCATCACCAACTCATGGAGTTTACTCAAATTCATGTCCATTGAGTCGATGATGCCATTCAACCATCTAATTCTCTGTTATACCCTTCTACTGCCTTCGATCTTTCCCAGCATTGTATCAGGTGGCCAAAGTATTGGAGTCTTAGCTTCAGCATCGGTCCTTCCAATGAATATTCAGGACTGAACTCTGAATTAGTGACTATTAAATCATGGCCCCAATGGAAGATTTATAGAGATATATAGGTATTTCTATGTATAACATAGAAAGTAGTCTTATATGGTAAAACCAACTCATCTAGTAAATTATGTTCTATATTTTACAAAAGAGAAAAAGAGTATCAGAAGTGTTAAGCCCCACTAATGGGTGTCAGGATTAGGACTCAACCCACTCAACTGTTCTCAAAACCTGAGCTTCTTTCACTACATTGCACTGACTCCTACTGTCTCTAGGCAAAATTGTAGCTTGTACTGATTATTGATTTGGGGCTTACAAATAAATTTTAGTGAGTAGGTGATCCTGAAAGTGTTGTATTCACAAGTAATGATGTTCAACCCTAAGAGTGTGTATCCATGTGTTTGTATATGTCTATATCTGTGTCTGAGTTGTATATATAAACGTGATAAGAGACAATTTTCTCTGAACTTCTTCTTATGTTCCTGCACCATTCAAGTCTTCAGAGAAAGAGTATTTTTGAACATATAATATGATTTGGAAATTAGAGAAAGTGTCAGCCTAAAGAGAGACCCTAGAAACATCCCAAAGGTAAAAGATAAATCCTTCCCCATGCTGTACTGGGGACAATCACTTACATTCCAGGACAATGAGTAATTGTTTTCTCTGGAGTGAGGTATGAGTAGATGAGCTAGAAGTTTATAAACATTTAGGATCCCTTAATTTGTTTTATTTTGTTTTGTTTTTTTCCTGTGATGTAAACCCACTCAAGAGCAGGTAAACACCTAATCCTCTTTTCATCAACCTCAGGGGATTGGCCTTTGGGGAACCAGAACTGGATCTTGTGAGTGATAAACCACCTGTGTCTGTAACTTAGGTGTTGATATCTTCAATAAGTTTATGTATATGAAACTGAGGCAGGCTTTTAAGTAAGGTAAAATATCAGAACTTTCAGTTTTGGACTTAAACATTCCATCATCTTTAAACAGTGTAATCAATTAATAAAAGAAAGAAAGAAACAGTGTATTTTCTAAAAAAAAAAAAAAAAAAAAAAAGAGAGAGAGAGAAAGAAAATATATTTGTTAAGGGCAGTATCAATATTTAGTACTGACCATATAAATGAATGAGAAACATTTAATCAGTTTAATCTGAGAATAATCCCTACTACCCTCTCTATCTCTCTAAATATTTGTTTACCTGCCTCCCTCTCTCTCATTAATGGATCACATCTAATCGGTTCCCAAAGTCTGCTGCTTTTATACCTTGTATTATTTGGAATAATCTACTTTATGTAAAGGGTCTTTCCAGGTGGGGCCAGTGGTAAAGTACTGCCTGCAAATGCAGGAAGCAAAAGAGATGTGGATTCAATCCTTGGGTTGGGAAGATTCCCTGGAGGAGGGCATGATATCCCACTCCAGTATTCTTGCCTGGAGAATCCAATGGATAGAGGAGCCTGGCAGGCTACAGTTCATAGGGTCACAAAGAGTCAGGCACAACTGAAGTGACTTAGCTGGCTTGCTCATGCCCAAATTCTGCCTGGATATAAGAAGATCCAAGAAATATTGCCCATGATTAACCATTATAATGGAGAAGCAATGGCACCCCACTCCAGTACTCTTGCCTGGAAAATCCCATGGACAGAGGAGCCTGATGGGCTGCAGTTCATGGGGGTCGCTAAGAGTCAGACACGACTAAACAATTTCCCTTTCCCTTTTCACTTTCATGCATTGGAGAAGGAAATGGCAACCCACTTCAGTGTTCTTGCCTTGAGAATCCCAGGGACAGGGGAGCCTGGTGGGCTGCTGTCTATGGGGTCGTACAGAGTCAAACACGACTGAAGCGACTTAGCAGTAGCAACAATTATAAGCAAACAACATGTTTATAAAAGGGGGAAGTAAAACCTTTTCTTGGAAATATAACTGTCTCAGTTGCATCTTAATACATGTCCCTCTTCTGCATGCCTACTTTGATCAACCACAAGTAGACTCTTGTAGGTTGTAGAAATTAAAATAATTCCCAAGTGATCAGTGCCTTTTCTCTTCTCCTACCCACTCAAATTCATTCTTCTCTCTTCAAGCAGACTGATTTTTCTAATTCTAAAATTAAACAAATTAACTTTCTATGCACTCAGGGATCTCTATCACCTACAGAATAAACTTCACATTCTAAGTAGGGTTTAGGAGGTGACTGTAATAATTGGGCCTCCCCTATGTTCTCATTCTCTATTTAGGACAATTGAAGGCTCCTATTTTACCTTATTATGTTAACCTGTAATTCCTCATACAGGACATAATTTTTTCCTTGAATTATCATTAAAGATGTAAGTCAGCCATAATGCTATATATAACCTTTCTTTCTTTACATTGGTGGGTTAATGAAAAATGACAAAAGGCAATATATAATAAAAATTTGGAAATATTATATTATTAAATTTTAGAATCAAATGATAGCTAATTAAAACTCTAATTGGATATAATATGAAATACCGCTTCATTTACTGTATACTACTATTTCAAATAGCAATATATTTGATTTAGAAAAATTGAAAGAAAAAGCATCTTGTTAAATGAGACAAAGAAACTGATGGACAAGTTGTTTGAGCCGATTTATATGTTCAAATAACAATGTAAATCCCTTTCATCAATCACAGTGAATGTATGAAGGGACATGAAGCTCAGTAAAGCTATTAACCATGCCATGCAGGGCCTTCCAGATCAGACAGGTCATAGTGAAGAGTTCTGACAAAACATGATCCACTGGAGAAGGAAATGGCAACCCATCCCAGTATTCTTGCCTGGAGAAAACAATGAGCAGTATGAAAAGTAAAAAAAAAAAAAAAAAAAAGATATGACACCTAAAAATGAACCCCGAGGTCAGAAGGTACCCAATTTGCTACTGGGGAAGAGCAAAGTGGAATTAATAATTGCTCTGCAAAGAATGAAATGCCTTGGCCAAAGCAGAAGAATGTTCAGTTGTGGATGTTTCTTGTGGTGTAAGTAAAAGTCTGATGCTGTACTGAACAATGTTGCATATGAACCTCAAATATTAGGCCTATTAATTAAAGCAAATTGGACATGGACAAGCAGGAAATGGCAAGGCTGAACATCAGCATCTTAGGAATCAGTGAAGTGAAATGGACAGGGGTGGCAATTTAATTCAGATGACCATTATATCTACTTCTGTGGGCAAGAATCCCTTTGAAGAATGGAGTAGCCCTCGTAGTCAACAAAAATTCCAAAATGCAGTACTTGAGTGTAACCTCAAAAATGACAGAATGATCTCAGTTTGTTTCAAAGGCAAACCATTCAACATCACCGTAATCCAAGTCTATGCCCCACTGATGCTGAAGAAGCTGGAATGGACGGGTTCTATAAAGAGCTACAATACCTTCTCAAACTAACACTTAAAAGACAAGTTCTTTTCCCTAAGTGATTGGAAATAAAAAAAAAAAAAAAAAAAAATAGGAGGTCAAGAGATGCCCAGAATACCAAGCAAGCTTGGCCTTAGAGTACAAAATGAAGTGGGGCAAATGCTAGGATAGTTTTGTCAAGAGAAAATGCAAGTCATAGCAAACACTTTTTTTTTTTTTTTAATAACTCTAGAGAGAACACTGTACATGAACATCACCAGAATATCAACACTGAATCAGATTTATTATGTTATTTTCAGTCAAAGATGGAGAAGCTCTTTGGACAAGTCAGCAAAAACAAGACCTGGACCTCATTGTGGCTCAGATCATCAGCTCTTTAATGCAAAATTCAGGCTTAAATTGAAGAAAGCAGGGAAAAGCACTAGGCCATTAAAGTATGACCTAAATCAAATATCTTATGATTATTCAGTGGAAGTGAAAAACAGATTAAAGGAACTGGGTGTGGTAGACAAAGTGTCTAAAGAGTTATAGACAGAAGTTAGTAACACTGAAAAAGATGCAATGACCAAAACCATCCTAAAGGAAAAAAAAGAGATGCAAAAAGACAAAGTGGTGCTCTGAGGAGGCTTTACAAATAGCTGAGGAAACAAGAGAAGTGAAGGTTAAAGGGAAAGGGAAAGACATACTCAACTGAATGCAGATTTCCAAAAGGACAGAAAGGAGAGATAAGAAGGTATTTTTAAATAAGCAATGCAAAGAAATAGAGGAAAATAATAGAATATGTAAAAGTAGAGATCCTTTTAAGAAAATCAGAGTTATCAAGGTAACATTTCATGCCAGGATGGACACAATAATGGATAGAAAAGGTAAGGACCTAACCGAAACTAGGGAGATTAAGAAGATATGGGAAGAATAAACAAAAGAACTATACAGAAAAGGGCTTAATGACCCAGATAACCACAATGATGTGGTCACTTACCTATAGCCGGACATCCAAGAGTGTCAACTTATGAAGGCCTTTAGGAAACATCTCTATGAAGAAAGCCAGTGGAGGTGATGGAATTTCAGCTGAGCTATTTCAAATCCTAAACGATGATGCTGTGAAAGTGCTGTACTTAGTATGCCAGCAAATTTGGAAAACTCAGCAGTGGCCACAGGACTGGAAAATGTCAGTTTTCATTCCAATTATAAAGAAGGGCAATGCTAAAGAGTGTTCAAACTACCATACATTAGCACTTTTTTAACATGCTAACAAGTTTATGCTCAAGTGTCACTCTGATTATTTAACTTATATGAAGAGTATATCATGTGAAAGGCAAGACTGGATGAATCAAAGCTGGAATCAAGATTGCCAGGAGAAATATCAACAACCCCAGATATGCAAATGATACCACTCTAACGGAAGAAAATGAAGAGGAATTAAAGAGCCTCTTGATGAAGGTGAAAGAGGAGAGTGAAAAAGCTGGCTTAAAACTCAACATTCAAAAAAAGATCATGGCCTCTGGTCCCATCACTTTATGGCAAATAGAAGGGGAAAAAGTGGAAACAGTGACAGATTTTATTTTCTTGGGCTCCAATATCACTGTGGATGGTGACTGCAACCATGAAATTAAAAGACATTTGCTCCTTGGTTGAAAAGCTAAGTCAATTCTAGACAGTGTATTAAAAGGCAAAGGCATCAGATTGCCAACAAATGTCCATACACTTAAATCTATGTTTTTTTTCCAGTAGTCAAATAGGGATATGAGAGTTGAATCACTAAGATGGCTGAGAACAGAAGAATTGTTGTTTTTGAATTCTGGTACTGGAGAAGAATCTTGAGAGTTCCTTGGGCAACAAGGAGATCAAACAAGTCAATCCTAAAGGAAATCAACCCTGAATACTCATTGGAAGGACTAATGCTGAAGCTGAAGCTCCAAAACTTTGGCCACCTTATGCAAAAAGCCTACTCATTGTAAAGGATTCTGATATTGGGAAAGACTGAAGGTAAGGAGAAGGGCAATACAGAGAATGAGACTGTTAGGTAGCGTCCCTGACTCAATGGGCATGGATTTGAGCAAACTCAGGGAGACAGTGGAGGACAGGGGAGTCTGGCATGATGCAGACCATGGGATTACAAAGAATTGAACACAAATTAGAGACTGAACAACAACAATAACAAAAAAACAATCTATATATAGCACTGTTACTGCATATGTTAGATCACAATTTATTCTCTTTATTCCCCTGTGGCCTCCAATAGCATTAAATGTAGAACACAATTTTTACCTCATCTTTTATCACTTGTGTTAGCAGAAAAGCTCTATCATAGGTAGTATACATGTTTATTAAGCTCTTCAAAATTTAATGTTTGTAATAAAATATTGTATTCAGAAGTTTGTTGGGTAAAATAAATTAATTTGGGGTCTTGATTGGAACAAGACATTTTTGAGACATGAATACCATAGTTATAATATAAAGCATTCTGTTTTCATAGATTAAAGTGGTAGAAAAAATATAATAAACATATTTTAACTATTTGACATTCCTATGATTACCTGAATTAGCTCTATCATATCAATATATAAAAATTATGTTTTTATATTCATGTAAAAATTATTCAACTTTAATATATTTTCTATTATTACTATTTTCCTGGCAAGAAGGAGACCTAAGGCAAGTTGTGACTTCCATTTTTGTACTCCCTGTTAAAATCTTACTAATTTGCCTAGTACTTTCAAAGTGATGAAATGTTTCTCTCAAAACACAACTCCAGCTTTCTAATCAAACTTTATTTCTAAAATATTTGTCATTCTTAATGAGATTATTGAAAAGCAGAGACATTACTTTGACAGCAAAGGTCAGTCTAGTCAAGGCTATGGTTTTTCCAGTGGTCATATATGGATGTGAGAGTTGGATTGTGAAGAAAGCTGAGCACCGAAGAATTGATGCTTTTGAACTGTGGTGTTGGAGAAGACTCTTGAGAGTCCCTTGGACTGCAAGGAGATCCAACCAGTCCATTCTGAAGGAGATCAGGTCTGGGTGTTCTTTGGAAGGAATGATGCTAAAGCTGAAACTCCAGTACTTTGGCCACCTCATGTGAAGAGTTGACTCATTGGAAAAGACTCTGATGCTGGGAGGGATTGGGAGCAGGAGGAGAAGGGGATGACAGAGAATGAGATGGCTGGATGGCATCACAGACTCAATGGACATGAATTTGAGTGAACTCCGGGAGATGGTGATGGACAGTGAAGCCTGGCGTGCTGCAATACACGGGGTTGCAGAGTCGGACACAACTGAGCGACTGAACTGAACTGAACTGAATGAGATTTAAAAGGATTCAGTCCTTTTATTTTTTTTTTTTTTGCCTTTACTTATTGGAAATTTGGGGAAACATTTACTTTACACTCTTACTTTCATTATATGAAGCTTCTTTGATATAATTTTGTATTTTTTGAAGATTTTTAAAAGTACATTAAGTTTGATACCATTTTCAAAATTAATAAAAATAGGGGAACATGTAACATTGTGTAATATATATTAAGTAGAGGTTATGTGTACCCTTGATATTTCTTTCAGACATTTTGACTACAAAATTAATTTACATTTTAATTGGCAACCTGCTAAGTACAAAATATTTACTTAGCTGCAATAGTGTAAGTCAGTGGAATTGTATAGGCTATTTTTGTTTGTTTATTCACCAAGTCAAATCTAACTTTTTGGGATCCCATGGGCTGTTACCTTTCAGGCTTCTTTATCCATGGGATTTCCCAGGCAAGAATATTTGAGTTTATTTCCATCTCCAGGGGGTCTTCCCAACTCAGATATCCCTGGGCATGTATTTAATACATAGTATACCATTTGTTTAAAAATATGTCAGTGATACTATATAGCAAAGTCTGAGCATGCATGCATTCATTTATTCATCTAGTCCTGGTAGCCTATCATATATAAAACACTTTGTTAGAGTTGGGGCTGTGCTTGGCAGTTAAATAGATTTTCTTCTCATGTCAAGAGAAACAATATGATATATGCAGAGCAAAAGTATCTATGTGAAGAACAGATAATGTCAGCCAAACTCAATGGATATCTGTTCTCAGTTGCTCAGTTGTGTCCAACTGTGTGATCCCACAGACTGTAGCCCACCAGTCTCCTCTGTTCATGGAATTTTCCAGGCAAGAATACTCCTAGCTGTTGATTATCCCACAAAACTAAGGGGCTGGAGGATTTTAACTAGCTCCCCAACAAAATAATTATGTCTTCTTCCAAAGAGTTTGGAATGTAAAATGAGTATGTCCTGTCATATTGTCAAAGAAGCAATGCAATGACATCTCCAGGTCTTGATCTTTGTTGTTATTGTTTAGTTGCTCAGTTGTGTGTAATTCATTTGCAATACCCTGGATTGTAGCCCTCCAGGGCTCCTCTGTCCATGGGAATTCCCAGACATGATCAGTGGAGTGAGTTGCCATTTTCTTCTCCAGGGGATCTTCCTGACCCAGGGATCAAACCTGTCTCCTACATTGGCAGATGAATTCTTTACCTCTAAACCATTAGGCACATATCAATTATTATCACTGAAGTGAAGTGAAGTGAAGTCACTCAATTGTGTCCGACTCTTTGTGAACCCATGGACAGTAGCCTACCAGGCTCCACCATCCATGGGATTTTCCAGACAAGAATACTGGAGTGAGCTGCCATTTCCTTCTCCAGGGGATAGAACCTGGGTCTCCTGCATTGCAGACAGATGCTTTACTGTCTGAGCCAATCACTACATATTCACAAATAGAAACAAAAATTTTCAGTTAAATGAAGTATACCTTTTTTTTTATTTCAAATGTGAAAAATAAACTTACATAAAAGATAGAAATAAAATCAACAAAAAACTGTACTTTGGCTTTATGTTTTTTGCGTTAATCTTTTTTCAATGATCAAAAAAATGCAGCTGAAACTTATAAAAATAACTAGAAAATTTATTTTGAAAAGATAGATCAAAGATTGACTTATTAATTGAGTAGCATGGTTATAAAATTAATTGAATATAATCTATAATATATTTTATAGATTAAAGTATTAGTGATATCACTGACAGGATAAAAGTTGATGAGTATGTAAAGATATTTTTCTTAAAAAAAAAAGAAGTGAAATCATGTCCCAAAAAACAGACAATATCATATCACAATTTAAAAATAAGATATTTTCCTTGACTGATAATATATATGTATGCTGTGTTTTTTCTATGTAAATGGTTATCATAAAAACATTATAATTCATTCAATAAACATTCATAGAAAATGTACTACATACTATCTAAAGGCTTGAAGAAAGTTTAAAAAAAAGAAAGAAAACTGTTCCTGCTAAAACTGGCATAGTGAGATTCAATTTCAGTAAAATAATTATTTCAACAAGCTAAATGAGTAATGCAGTAATACTATACACAGGGATCTACAGTAGCACAGAGGTGATTATAGATTTCATCCTGGAATGATAAGGGAATTATTCTGGAGTTAGTAGAGTTTGAGCTCTCTTGTAGTACAATCGGGAATTGAGAAGCTAAATCTAGAAGAATAACAGTTTTCCAAATCAGAGGGAACAATGTTTACAAGTGAACTGATGAACTAGATAGAATTAAGTATCTTCCAGTTGTTTTATATGACAGGGTGTGTGTGTGTGTGTGTGTGTGTGTGTGTGTGTGTGTAGGTTTTATGTGTATAGATCATAGACTCGTATTTTATTTGTCATTTTATGGATTTCTGTGTTTTATAGGTTGTGGGTATTCTTTGAAGGTTATATATATTCCATTGCATAGAAATTCTATATTTCCTGTAAATGGCTACTTTATTTCATATATATCAGGTTGAAAAGAAATGTAACTTTTACGACTTTTTGAAATTCTAAGAATTAACTATTTTCTAGTTTCAGACTCCTCAATTTAGCATGCTGTGTGACCCCATAGACGGCAGTCCACCAGGCTTCCCCATCCCTGGGATTCTCCAGGCAAGAACACTGAAGTGGGTTGCCATTTCCTTCTCCAATGCATGAAAGTGAAAAGGGAAAGTGAAGTCACTCAGTCGTGTCCGACTCTTAGCAACCTCATGGACTGCAGCCTACCAGGCTCCTCCATCCGTGGGATTTTCCAGGCAAGAGTACTGGAGTGGGGTGCCATTGCCTTCTCTGAAATTTAGCATAAACAAATTAATTTTAGTACTTCTACTCTAACTACAATCATAATGTGACAAATCAAACGTTGAAGAAACACTTTAGAAGACTACTATCATAGCCTAAGTATGCTCTGTTTATTTTTAATAAGATAAATTGGCTCACTAGGTACAATAAAGAACCTATCAACAAGATATTTAATTTTTCTATTCCCCCAAAATAGTATCTGTGATAGTAAATCACGTGATGTTCCATGTGTCCTTCATTACTTTCATTCTAATGTAAAAAAAAAAAAAAAAAAAAATCCTTTCATCTATAATAGTTGTTTCACTTATAATATAAACTATTGCCCTATGTCATATTCTTCTATCAAAGATGCACTTAGATGATAATTACACTTAATCCAGGAGACACATTCCACCAAAGCAAATATAAGTGAATTCTCTGGCTCTGTTGCTTTCCAATATACTGAAACTGACTTAAATCAAAACAGACAGAAGTTGTTGCTATCCACACTGGGAAGAAAATATTTTTTGAGTAGATTTAATCTATTGTGTTGACTTAAAATATCTTCATGTAACCAGCAGTGAAAAATACAGTAGCTCGTTTATTGAGGTTAATGAGAAATTGCACTTCTTTTTTACATTTGAGAGCAGAACTCTCAACTCTTTCAGCAATATAGATTTCCTTAATTTTTTTTTTTTTTTTTTTTAATGAGTTGTGTAAAGTAGCATAGGGGCAGGAGGAGAAGGGGATGACAGAGGATGAGACTGCTGGATGGTATCACCGACTCGATGGACATGAGTTTGAGTGAACTCTGGGAGTTAGTGATGGACAGGGAGGCCTAGCGTGCTGCAATTCACGGGGTCACAAAGAGTTGGACACGACTGAGCAACTGAACTGAACTGAAAGTAATATAAAAGAAACCTAATTTTAGAATCTCAGCCAATGAATCTTTTATAAGTTAGAAACATTTTCATGTACGTAATTTTCATAAAGTTTTACAATAGGCTTATTTTTGTCTTTTTGTTTACCTATTATGTTGACCTAATACAAATAGACTGCCAGATGTTTGTCCAGCAAAGACTGGAATTATTGGGAATCAGCAGAGAATTTCGCTTTGGCGTCTGTAAACATGAGTCATGTGCAAGTCCACACAAGGTAAGGGAAGGAGAATGCTTTTATAAAGGGAAAAAGTAAACTGGGATGGTTCAGGTAGCAGAATCCATGACTTCCATTTGCTGAGTTCTTGCCAGGAAAGAAGAGTTTGTCGTTTGTCTTCTTCCTGTTGCGTTCTACTTTTTCACAGAGAATTAGAGCTTCCCCTTTTGTTTTCTACTTCTATTTAATTGAAGTTTCTGCTTATTATTATTTTATACTGGAGAGTATTTTTCTTCTCCAAAGGAATATGTATTTTTGTGATTTCTTTTTATTTTGTGAAAAGTACTTATATCTATGAAGAGACATTAAACATTTCCGTCTAAGATAAACTGCAATTGTATGCTCTTGATCTCAGTAGGGGTTGCAAAGAGTGAGACAAAACTGAGTGACTAAGCACATCACAGCACAACTCCATTATATGATTAAAAAAAATAAATAAATAAACACCTCTTTGTGGACACTGATTTATGAAGAATTTCTGACTTCATTAAAACAATTAAATAACATAGAAAGACTCTGCTTCTCACCTGATCCAATGCAAATTTTAGATTCTCTACAGAACACACAATGAGCTCTTTAAGAGCAGGGCATATTTCTGTCTTTGTGCTAGTACCATACTGGCTTTGTTGTAGAGCATGAAGTCAGGTAGGTTGATTCCTCCAGTTCCATTCTTCTTTCTCAAGATTGCTTTGGCTATTTGGTTTTTTTTGTATTTCCATACAAAGTGTGAATTTATTTGTTCTAGCTGTGTGAAAAATACCATTGGTAGATTTATAGGGATTGCACTGAACCTATAGATTGCTTTGGGTAGTATATTCATTTTTACTATATTGCTTCTTCCAATACATCAACACAGTATAATTTTCCATCTATTAGTGTCTGCTTTGATTTCTTTCACCAATGTTTAATAGTTTTCTATATATAGGTCTTTAATTTCTTTAGATCAGATCACATCAGATCAGATCAGTCACTCAGTCGTGTCCGACTCTTTGTGACCCCATGAATCCCAGAACGCCAGGCCTCCCTGTCCATCACCAACTCCCAGAGCTCACTGAGACAAACATCCATCCAGTCAGTGATTCCATCCAGCCATCTCATCCTCTATCGTCCCCTTCTCCTCTTGCCCTCAATCTATCCCAGCATCAGAGTCTTCTCCAGTGAGTCAACTCTTCACATGAGGTGGCCAGAGTACTGGAGTTTCAGCTTTAGCATCATTCCTTCCAAAGAAATCCCAGGGCTGATCTTCTTCAAAATGAACTGGTTGGATCTCCTTGCAGTACAAGGGACTCAAGAGTCTTCTCCAACACCACAGTTCAAAATAATCAATTCTTCGGCACTCAGCCTTCTTCACAGTCCAGCTCTCACATTCATACATGACCACAGGAAAAATCATAGCCTTGACTAGACGAACCTTTGTTGGCAAAGTAATGTCTCTGCTTTTGAATGTGTGATCTAGGTTGGTCATAACTTTTCTTTCAAGGAGTAAGTGTCTTTAAATTTCATGGCTGCAGTCACCATCTGCAGTGATTTTGGAGCCCAGAAAAATAAAGTCTGACACTGTTTCCACTGTTTCCCCATCTATTTCCCATGAAGTGATGGGAACGGATGCCATGATCTTCGTTTTCTGAAGGTTGAGCTTTATGCCAACTTTTTCACTCCCCAATTTCACTTTCATCAAGAGGCTTTTTAGTTCCTCTTCACTTTCTGCCATAAGGGTGGTGTCATCTACATATCTGAGGTTATTGATATTTCTCCCAGCAATCTTGATTCAAATTTGTGTTTTTCCCAGTCCAGCGTTTCTCATGATGTACTCCGCATATAAGTTAAATAAACAGGGTGACAATATACAGCCTTGACGTACTCCTTTTACTATTTGGAACCAGTCTGTTGTTCCATCTCCAGTTCTAACTATTGCTTCCTAACCTGCATACAAATTTCTCAAAAGGCATATCAAGTGGTCTGGTATGTCCATCTCTTTCAGAATTTTCCACAGTTTATTGTGATCCACACAGTCAAAGGCTTTGGCATAGTCAATAAAGCAGAAATAGATGTTTTTCTGGAACTCTCTTGCTTTTTTCCATGATCCAGCGGATGTTGGCAATTTGATCTCTGATTCCTCTGCCTTTTCTAAATCCAGCTTGAATATCAGGAAGTTCACGGTTCACGTATTGCTAAAGCCTGGCTTGGAGAATTTTGAGCATTACTTTACTAGCGTTTGAGATGAGTGTAATTGTGTGGTAGTTTGAGCTTTCCTTGGCATTGCCTTTCTTTGGGATTGGGATGAAAACTGACCTTTTCCAGTCCTGGGGTCACTGCTGAGTTTTCCAAATTTACTCTCATATTGAGTGCAGCACTTTCACAGCACCATCTTTCAGGATTTGGAACAGCTCCACTGAAATTCCATCACCTCCACTAGCTTTGTTCATAGTGATGCTTTCTAAGGCTCACTTGACTTCACATTGCAGTATGTCTGGCGCTAGGTCAGCAATCACACCATTGTAATTTTCTGGGTCGTGAAGATCTTTTTTGTACAGTTCTTCTGTGTATTCTTGCCACCTCTTCTTAATATCTTCTGCTTCTGTTTGGTCCATACCATTTCTGTCCTGTATCGAGCCCATCTTTGCATGAAATATTCCTTTGGTATCTCTGATTTTCTTGAAGAGATCCCTAGTCTTTCCCATTCTGTTGTTTTCCTCTATTTCTTTGCATTGATCACTGAAGAAGGCTTTCTTATCTCTTTTTGCTATTCTTTGGAACTCTGCATTCAGATGCTTATATCTTTCCTTTTCTCCTTTGCTTTTCGCTTCTCTTCTTTTCACAGCTATTTGTAAAGCCTCTCCAGACAGCCAGTTTGCTTTTTTGCATTTCTTTTCCATGGGGATGGTCTTGATCTCTGTCTCCTGTACAATGTCACCAACCTCATTCCATAGTTCATCAGGCACTTTATCTATCAGATCTAGGCCCTTAAATCTATTTCTAGTGAGAAATAGATTTAATCATAAGGGCTTTGATTAGGTCATACCTGAATGGTCTAGTGGTTTTCCCTACTTTCTTCATTTTAAGTCTGAATTTAGCAATAAGAATTCATGATCTGAGCCACATTCAGCTCCTGGTCTTGTTTTTGCTGACTGTACATAGCTTCTCCATCTTTGGCTGCAAAAAATATAATCAACCTGATTTCGGTGTTGACCATCTGGTGATGTCCATGTATAGAATCTTCTCTTGTGTTGTTGGAAGAGGGTGTTTGTTATGACCAGTGCATTTTCTTGGCAAAACTATATTAGTCTTTGCCCTGCTTCATTCCGTATTCCAAGGCCAAATTTGCCTGTTACTCCATGTGTTTCTTGACTTCCTACTTTTGCATTCCAGTCCCCTATAATGAAAAGGACATCTTTTTTGGGTGTTAGTTCTAAAAGGTCTTGTAGGTCTTCATAGAACCGTTCAACTTCAGCTTCTTCAGCGTTACTGGTTGGGGAATAGACTTGGATTACTGTCACACTGAATGGTTTGCCTTGGAAACGAACAGAGATCATTCTGTCGTTTCCGAGATTGCATCCATTATATAGTGTCCATTTTTGTCTCTTTTCACACCCTTTGTTTTCAAGTCTATTTTATCTGATATGTGTATTTCTACTCCTGCTTTCTTTTGGTCTCCATTTGTGTGGAATATCTTTTTCCAGCCCTTCACTTTCAGTCTATATGTGTCCCTTCTTTTGAGGTGGGTCTCTTGTAGACAACATATATAAGGGTTTTGTTTTTGTATCCATTGAGGCAGTCTTTGTCTTTGGTTGGGGCATTCAACCCATTTATGTTTAAGATAATTATTGATAAGTATGATCCCGTTGCCATTTACTTTATTGTTTTGGGTTAGAGTTTATACACCCCCTTTTTGTGTTTCCTGTCTAGAATAGATTCTTTAGTATTTGTTGGAGAGCTGGTTTGGTGGTGCTGAATTCTCTCATCTTTTGCTTGTATGTAAAGCTTTTGATGTCTCCTTCATATATGAATAAGATCCTTGCTGGGTACAGTAATCTGGCTTGTAGGTTATTTTCTTTCATCACTTTAAGTATGTCCTGCCATTCCCTCCTGGCCTGAAGAGTTTCAATTGAAAGATCAGCTGTTATCCTTATGGGTATCCCCTTGTGTGTTTTTTGTTGCTTTTCCCTTGTTACTTTTAATATTTGTTCTTTGTGTATGATTTTTGTTAATTTGATTAATATGTGTCTTAGGGTGTTTCACCTTGGGTTTATTCTGTTTGGGACTCTGGGTTTCTTGGACTTGGGTGATTATTTCCTTCCCCATTTAAGGGAAGTTTTCAACTATTATTTCCTCAAGTATTTTCTCATGGTCTTTCTGTTTGTCTTCTTCTTCTGGGACTCCTATGATTTGAATGTTGGAGCATTTAACATTCTCCCAGAGATATCTGAGATTGTCCTCATTTCTTTTAATTTGTTTTTCTTTTTTGCTCTCTGATTCATTTATTTTTACCATTCTATCTTCTACTTCATTAATCCTATCTTCTATCTCCATATTCTACTATTTGTTCCCTCATAGTGTTTTTGATCTCATTTATAGCATTATTAATTATATATTGACTCTTTTTTATTTCTTCTAAGTCCTTGTTAAACCTTTCTTGTGTATTCTCAATCCTTGTCTCCAGGCTATTTATCTGTGATTCCATTTTGATTTCAAGATTTTGGATCATTTTCACTATCATTATTTGGGATTCTTTATCAGGTAGATTCTCTACCTCTTCCTCTTTTGTTTGGTTTCATGGGCCTTTATCCTGTTCCTTTACTTTAGGCTTTACTACAAAGCCACAGTCATCAAGACAGTATGCTAGTGGCACAAAGACAAAAATATAGATCAATGGAATAAAATAGAAAGACCAGAGATAAATCCAAGCACCAATGGACACCTTATCTTTGACAAAGAAGGCAAGAATATACAATGGAGAAAAGACAATCTCTTTAACAAGTGGTTCTGGGAAAACTGGTCAACCACTTCTAAAAAAATGAAACTAGAACACTTTCTAACACCATACAGAAAAATAAACTCAAAATGGATTAAAGATCTAAATGTACCAACAAAAATTATAAAACTCTTAGCAGAGAACATAGGCAAAACACTCTCTGACATAAATCACAGCAGGATCCTCTATGACCCATCTCCCTGAATATCGAAAATAAAAGCAAAAATAAACAAATAGGACCTAATGAAACTTAAAAAGCTTCTGCACAAAAAAGGAAACTCTAAGCAAGGTGAAAAGACAGCCTTCAGAATGGGAAAAAATAATAGCAAATGAAGCACTGACAAAGAATTAATCTCAAAAATATACAAGCAACTTCTACAGCTCAATTCCAGAAAAAATAAACAACCCAGTGAAAAATTGGGCCAAAGAACTAAACAGACATTTCTCCAAAGAAGATGTACAGATGGCCAACAAACACGTGAAAAGATGCTCAACATCACTCATTATCAGAGAAATGCAAATCAAAACCAACCACAATGAGATACTGTTTCATGCCAGTCAGAATGGCAGCTATCCAAAAGGCTATAAGCAATAAATGCTGGAGAGGATGTGAAGAAAAGGGAGACCTCTTACACTATTGGTGGGAATGCAAACTAGTATAGCCACTATGGAGAACACTGTGGACATTCTTTAAATAACTGGAAATAGAACTGCCTTATTACCCAGCAATCCCACTGCTAGGCATACACACCAAGGCAACCAGAATTGAAAGAGACGTGTACCCCAATGTTCATCGCAACACTGTTTATAATAGCTGGAATATGGAAGCAACCTAGATGCCCATTAGCAGATTAATGGATAAGAAAGCTGTGGTACATATACACAATGGAGTATTACTCAGCCACTAAAAAGAATACATTTGGATCAGTACTAATGAGGTGGATGAAACTGGAGCTTATTATACAGAGTGAAGTAAGCCAGAAAGAAAAACATGAATATAGTATACTAAGGCATATAAATGGAATTTAGAAAGATGGTAACCATAACCCTGTATGTGAGACAGCAAAAGAGACACAGATGTACAGAACAGTCTTTTGGACTCTGCGTGAGAGGGAGAGGGTGGGATGATTTGGGAGAATGGCATTGAAACATGTATAATATCATATATGAAACAAATTACCAGTCCAGGTTCAATGCATGATACAGGATGCTCAGGGCTGATGCACTGGGATGACCCAGAGGGATGGTATGGGGAGGGAGGTGAGAGGGGGTTGCAGGATAGGGAACACGTGTACACCCGTGGCAGATTCATGTTGATGTATGGCAAAACCAATACAATATTGTAAAGTACTTAGCCTCCAATTAAAATAAATAAATTTATATTAAAAAAAGAGCAGGGCATAAAGTTGGGCCTCCACCAATTGTTTTATGCTTGGTTATATACATATACAGATAGATAAATAAGTGAATGAAGTGGTATCTAGAGTCAGCTTATTTAGGCTTCCAATAGACTACTGTTAAATATTCAGTAAATATTCAATAAATATTCAGTGTAAAAAGTTTACACATGTTAAATACAGGTGCTTTTACAAGTGAAAGGTTGTAAAGTTACAATAATGTTAAAAACAAATAGTCAAAATTTGTAACTTTCTTTTTTACTAAATTTTACTGCTATCTCTGCTTCTGAGTTAATTTATTAATATGTCTATTGCACCTGTAGAGTAGAAATGATATATGATCACATGCTTATTTCTTCCTAACTCTGTGTTAGGTAATGTGTCATTATTAACATGAAATAGATAATGATGAGAGTATTTATGTAATAGAAATGGACAAATATTATCATTCAGCTTTTGTTTCATTGTTTTGCTGATTGTTTTAATATCAGATCAGCAGACTTTCTCTCTTGTAATTAAATCTTCTAACTTGATTTCCTAATATTTGAATTGATAATTTTGTGTTTGGTAGAAAAATGTGAATCATCTTCAGTATTGATTTGTGATGTCTTTTAATGACCCTCTATAATACCTTATTAAATGAATCAGAAAGCTTTCTAATTTTCTATGCTATGTAGCAACTCAAAGAGCGTAATGTTTACTTCACCCTTGAAGATTCTAGGAAGAGGTGATGAAAATCAAATTACTTGGTGAAAAGTAATTTTTAGGTTTCTTCAGTTTGAGCTTACAGTTTGTTATAGATGAACTTACAGTCACTCAGTCATGTTGGACTCTTTGCAACCCCGTGAATCTCAGCACACCAGGCCTTCCTGTCCATCACCAACTGCTGGAGTCCACCCAAATCCATGTTCGTTCAATGGGTGATGCCATCCAACCATCTTATTCTCTTCCGTCCCCTTCGCCACCTGCTTTCAATCTTTCCCAGCATCAGGGTATTTTCCAATGAGTCAGTTCTCTGCATCAGGTGGCCAAAGTATTGGAGATTCAGCTTCAAAATCAGTCCTTCCAATGAACACCCAGGACTGATCTCCTTTAGGATGGACTGATTGGATCTCCTTGCAGTCTAAGGTAGTCTTAAGAGTCTTTCCAAACACCACAGTTCAAAAGCATCAATTCTTCGGCACTCAGCTTTCTTCACAGTCCAACTCTCACATCCATACATGACTACTGGAAAAACCATAGCCTTTCCTAGACGGACCTTTGTTTACAAAGTAATGTCTCTGCTTTTTAATATGCTATCTATGTTGGTCATAACTTTCTCATTGAACTAAGAATAAATAAACCCTTCCCTTATCATTTATATGTGAAATCTAAAAAATATAACAAATTAGTTAATCAAACAAAAAAGAAGTAGACTCACAGATATAGAAAGTAAACTTACAGTTACCAGTGGGAAGAGGAAAGGGGTAGGGGCAAATATGGGGTATAGGAGGGAAAGGGTTATTATGGGACTATGTGAAATCATGTATTTTGAAACTTTTTGAAATTTTAAAGCACTATATAATTAAAAAAATTTTATTCAATTACAAAAAGTGAGAAAAAAGAATAAATAGATCCAATGTATATGGATTTTATGTGTTCTAGTTTCAACACATCATATTTCAAATTAGATTTTGTCATTCGTCTTCTCAAATGTCATCAGTGGCTTCTGATTTTATTTGGACAAAGATAAAATTAATGACATAATTTAGGGCATCAGATCAGATCAGATGAGTTGGTGAGTCGTGTCCGACTCTGCAACCCCATGAACTGCAGCACGCCAGGCCTCCCTGTCCATCACCAGCTCCCGGAGGTCACTCAGACTCGCATCCATCGAGTCAGTGATGCCATCCAGCCATCTCATCCTCTGTCGTCCCCTTCTCCTCCTGCCCCCAATCCCTCCCAGCATCAGAGTCTTCTCCAATGAGTCAACTCTTCGCATGAGGTGGCCAAAATACTGGAGTTTCAGCTTTAGCATCATTCCTTCCAAAGAAATTCCAGGGCTGATTTTCAGAATGGACTGGTTGGATCTTCTTGCAGTTGAAGGGACTCTCAAGAGTCTTCTCCAACACCACAGTACAAAAGCATCAATTCTTCAGTGCTGAGCCTTCTTCACAGTCCAGCTCTCACATCGATACCTGACCACAGGAAAGACCATAGCCCTGCATTTCGTGACATTGTACAGGAGACAGGGATCAAGACCATCCCCATGGAAAAGAAATGCAAAAAAGCAAAATGGCTGTCTGGGGAGGCCTTACAAAGAGCTGTGAAAAGAAGAGAAGCGAAAAGCAAAGGAGAAAAGGAAAGATATAAACATCTGAATGTAGAGTTCCAAAGAATAGCAAGAAGAGATAAGAAAGCCTTCTTCAGTGATCAATGCAAAGAAATAGAGGAAAACAACAGAATGGAAAAGACTAGGGATCTCTTAAAGAAAATCAGAGATACCAAAGGAACATTTCATGGAAAGATGGGCTCGATACAGGACAGAAATGGTATGGACCTAACAGAAGCAGAAGATATTAAGAAGAGGTGGCAAGAATACACAGAACTGTACAAAAAAGAGCTTCACAACCCAGATAATCATGATGGTGTGATCACTGACCAAGAGCCAGACATCCTGGAATGTGAAGTCAAATGGGCCTTAGAAAGCATCACTATGAACAAAGCTAGTGGAGGTGATGGAATTCCAGTGGAGCTATTCCAAATCCTGAAAGATGATGCTGTGAAAGTGCTTCACTCTATATGCCAGCAAATTTGGAAAACTCAGCAGTGGCCACAAGATTGGAAAAAGTCAGTTTTCATCCCAACCCCAAAGAAAGGCAATGCCAAAGAATGCTCAAACTACCGCACAATTGCACTCATCTCACACGCTAGTAAAGTAATGCTCAAAAGTCTCCAAGCCAGGCTTCAGCAATATGTGAACCGTGAACTTCCTGATGTTCAAGCTGGTTTTGGAAAAGGCAGAGGAACCAGAAATCAAATTGCCAACATCTGCTGGATCATGGATAAAACAAGAGAGTTCCAGAAAAACATCTATTTCTGCTTTATTGACTATGCCAAAGCCTTTGACTGTGTAGATCACAATAAACTGTGGAAAATTTAGGGCATATTATTATTTTAATCCAGAAAAGAATCAAATATTATTTTTGTAGGTAATTCTACTAAAATAAAAAAATAACCTTAAAATAAAAAGGTTAAAGTAGTGGTGATTAAGTTCAGCAGTTAAAGCAATTCAAGCCCCATTATAAAACAGTATAGACATAACTCCAATTATGTTACTTTGCTTTTTCTTTTCTTTTTGAAGTGATCTGATACTTTTATTAGCTGATATTCCCACCATAATTAGGAAAAAAGTGAGAAAGATCAAGAGGGAGAAAAACACTGTAATTAAAATCTCACTCTAACTAGAAACAACATAGTATTATAATAAAGCAAGTCACAAAAGAAGTATACTTTACACTTTTGAGGACTGCAGAGTAAAGTCCAATTAGATCTTATATGAATATGATAGCTGTCATAGTTAAGATAATATATTCCTCACCACGACTATAGCCTGTAACTATCTGTCTACATATAACCTAGAAAGCTTATTAGCATACTAGAATGAATGTTGAGAATACAGATATTCATAATAAATTTAGATTTGACATGACGTTGGACTTCTGTGGGGGCTAAGATGGTAGATTTGACACTCTCCATACGTAAATATAATAAAATGGGAAAATTTTGAAGTGTGTATATGTGCTTAAAAAATTATAATTTCCAAAATGAGTAACATCATATTGTTTGCATATCTGATTGAATCATTCTATTGTTAAATTTGTTTATAATAACGTTCTGAGAATAAATTCATTTTGCAAATTGATCAATGGCATAATAATCAGAGATAACATATTAAGACTTTAAGGTTACAGAAAGTAACCTCCAGTTGGCTAGCCAATCTTTCTAATTCTGAATGCTGCCCCTTTCTTTGTTCATTCAGTGTTTGATCTTGTTTTGTCTTGTTTGGGGCTGCTTGTTTTGTTTTGTCTATTTCTTTTTGTTCTTTCTCATTTGTTTTTTAATAGGAAAAAATTCTTCAAACTGTGATATATATATGGACAGAAGCCTGACAGAAACACACATACACTTTAAAGAAAAAAAAAATTGTAAATCACAAATCATTGTAATCACACATAAGCCATGGCAAAACGTATTTGCATGACTCCAAAGCCTCACATTTATCTTCATCATTCAGACAGAACCTTTCTCTTGCATTCTTGACTCAGTCAATGTCCAAAATTTTGTGATTAACATTTCTTTTATTTTCTTTATACCTTTGCCCCCTACGGCTTCCTTTGTGGCTCAGCTGGTAAAGAATCAGCCTGCAATGCAGGAGACCTGTGTTCCATCGCTGGGTGAGGAAGATCCCCTGGAGAACGGAAAGACTATCCACTCCAGTATTCCGGCCTGGAGATTTCCATGGACTGTATAGGCCATGGGGTTGCAAAGAATTGGACATGACTGAGTGACTTTCACTTTCCCTTTAACTCAAGGATTTCTAAAAATCAAAATATTTTATTATCTATTTTATGAATTTATATAGTGGATTTATGATTCAGTCTTTTCTTGTGTCTTGCATCATTTTTGGTGATTCATATGTTTTTTTAGTTGCTTCTATAGTCCAATAATTACATTGTTGTACGGTTTATCTGCTAATATATGACAACAATATGTTCATCCATCCTTTTGCTAGTAGATATTTAGACTGTTTATAGGTTTTTAGTTCACTGATTCCTAAAATGTCGATGTTCCCTCTTGCCATCTCCTGTTTGACCACTTCCAATTTACCTTGATTCACGGACCTGACATTCCAGGTTCCTATGTAATATTTTTCTTTATAGCATCAGACTGTACTTGCATCACCAGTTACATCTACAACAGAGCATTGTTTTCACTTTGGCTCCATCACTTCATTCTTTCTTATTTCTCCACTCCTCTCCAGTACTATATTGGGCACCTACAAACCTGGGGAGCTCATCTTTAAGTGTCCTATCTTTGTGCCTTTTCATACTGTTCATGGGGTTCTCAAGGCAGGAATATTGAAGTGGTTTGCCATTCCCTTCTCCAGGGGACCACGTTTTGTTAGAACTCTCCATCATGACCCGTCCGTCTTGGGTGGCCCTACATGGTGTGGCTCATAGTTTCATTGAGTTAGACAAGGCTGTGATCCATGTGAAAAGCTTGGTTAGTTTTCTGTGATTGTGGTTTTGATTCTGTCTGCCCTCAGATGGATAAGGATAAAAGGCTTCTGAAAACTTCCTGATGGAAGAGACTAATCATGGGTGAAACTGGGTCTTGCTCTGATGGGCAGGGCCATGCTCAGTTCAGTTCAGTTGCTCAGTCATATCCTACTCTTTGTGACCCCATGGACTGCAGCATGCCAGAGTTCCTTGTCCATCACCAACTCCCACAGCTTGCTCAAATTTAAGTCCATCGAGTTGGTGTTGCCACACAACCATCTCATTCTCTGTCATCCCCTTCTCCTCCTGCCTTCAATCTTTCCAAGCATCAGGGTCTTTTCCAATGAGTCAGTTCTTCACATCAGGTGGCTAAAGTATTGTAACGTTAATTCAGTATCAGTCCTTCTAATGAATGTGCAGGACTGATTTACTTTAAGATTGATTGGTTGGATTTCCTTGCAGTCCAAGGGACTCTCAAGTGTCTTCTCCAACACCACATTTCAAAAGCATTAATCCTTTGGCAGTCATCTTTCTTCATGCTCCAACTCTCACATCCATACATGATTACTGGAAAACCATAGCTTTAACTAGATGGACCATTGTTGGCAAAGTAATGTCTCTGCTTTTTAATATGCTATCTAGGTTGGTCATGGCTTTTCTTCCAAGGAGAAAGACTTTTTCATTTTCATGGCTACAGTCACCATCTGCCGTGATTTTGGAGTTCAAAAAAATAAATTTGTTGCTGTTTCCATTGTTTCCTCATCTATTGGCCTTGAAGTGATGGGACTGGATACTTTTATCCTAAAGTATACTCTAACCTAAGTGAAAAGGTTGGCTTAAAGCTCAACATTCCGAAAACGAAGATCATGGCATCTGGTCCCATCACTGCATGGGAAATAGATGGGGAAACAGTGGAAACAGTGTCAGACTTTGTTTTTCTGGGCTCCAAAATCACTGCAGATGGTGACTGCAGCCATGAAATTAAAAGACGCTTACTCCTTGGAAGGAAAGTTATGACCAACCTAGATAGCATATTCAAAAGCAGAGACATTACTTTACCAACAAAGGTTCGCCTAGTCAAGGCTATGGTCTTTCCTGTGGTCATGTATGGATGAGAGATCTGGACTGTGAAGAAGGCTGAGCGCCGAAGAATTGATGCTTTTGAACTGTGGTGTTGGAGAAGACTCTTGAGAGTCCCTTGGACTGCAAGCAGATCCAACCAGTCCATTCTGAAGGAGATCAATCCTGGAATTTCTTTAGAAGGAATGATGCTAAAGCTGAAACTCCAGTATTTTGGCCACCTCATGCAAAGAGTTGACTCATTGGAGAAGACTCTGATGCTGGGAGGGATTGAGGGCAGGAGGAGAAGGGGACGACAGAGGATGAGATGGCTGGATGGCATCACTGACTCGATGGATGCGAGTCTGAGTGACCTCCGGGAGCTGGTGATGGACAGGGAGGCCTGGCGTGCTGCGGTTCATGGGGTCGCAAAGAGTCGGACACGACTGAGCGACTGATGTGATCTGATCTGATACTCTAACCTGGAGTAACAGGCAAATTTGGCCTTGGAATACAGAATGAAGCAGGGCAAAGACTAACAGAGTTTTGCCAAGAAAATGCACTGGTCATAGCAAATACCCTCTTCCAACAACACAAGAGAAGACTCTATACATGGACATCACCAGATGGTCAACACTGAAATCATATCGATTATATTCTTTGCAGCCAAAATGGAGAAGCTCTATACAATCAGCAAAAACAAGACCAGGAGCTAACTGTGGCTCAGACCATGAACTCCTTATTGCCAAATTCAGACTGAAATTGAAGAAAGTAGGGAAAACTACTAGACCATTCAGGTATGACCTAAATCAAATCCCTTATGATTATACAGTGGAAGTGAGAAATAGATTTAAGGGCCTAGATCTGATAGATAGACTACCTGATGAACTATGGAATGAGGTTCGTGACATTGTACAGGAGACAGGGATCAAGACCATCCCCATGGAAAAGAAATGCAAAAAAGCAAAATGGCTGTCTGGGGAGGCCTTACAAAGAGCTGTGAAAAGAAGAGAAGCGAAAAGCAAAGGAGAAAAGGAAAGATATAAACATCTAAATACAGAGTTCTAAAGAATAGCAAGAAGAGATAAGAAAGCCTTCTTCAGTGATCACTGCAAAGAAATAGAGGAAAACAACAGAATGGGAAAGACTAGGGATCTCTTCAAGAAAATCAGAGATACCAAAGGAACATTTCATGCAAAGATGGGCTCGATACAGGACAGAAGTGGTATGGACCTAACAGAAGCAGAAGATATTAAGAAGAGGTGGCAAGAATACACATAAGAACTGTACAAAAAAGATCTTCACGACCCAGATAATCATGATGATGTGATCACTGACCTAGAGCCAGACATCTTGGATTGTGAAGTCAAATGGGCCTTAGAAAGCATCACTATGAACAAAGCTAGTGGAGGTGATGGAATTCCAGTGGAGCTATTCCAAATCCTGAAAGATGATGCTGTGAAAGTGCTACACTCAATATGCCAGTGAATTTGGAAAACTCAGCAGTGGCCACAAGATTGGAAAAGGTCAGTTTTCATCCCAATCCCAAAGAAAAGCAATGCCAAAGAATGCTCAAACTACCGAACAATTGCACTCATCTCACACGCTAGTAAAGTAATGATCAAAATTCTCCAAGCCAGGCTTCAGCAATATGTGAACCGTGAACTTCCTGATGTTCAAGCTGGTTTTTGAAAAGGCAGAGGAACCAGAGATCAAATTACCAACATCCACTGGATCATGGAAAAAGCAAGAGAGTTCCAGAAAAACATCTATTTCTGCTTTATTGACTATGCCAAAGCCTTTGACTGTGTAGATCACAATAAACTATGGAAAATTTTGAAAGAGATGGGAATACCAGACCACCTGATCTGCCTCTTGAGAAATCTGTATGCAGATCAGGAAGCAACAGTTAGAACTGGTCATGGAACAACAGACTGGTTCCAAATAGGAAAAGGAGTACGTCAAGGCTGTATATTGTCACCATGTTTATTTAACTTATATGCAGAGTACTTCATGAGAAATGCTGGACTGGAAGAAACACAAGTTGGAATCAAGATTGCTGGGAGAAATATCAATAACTTCAGATATGCAGATGACACCACTCTTATGGCAGAAAGTGAAGAGGGGCTACAAAGCCTCTTGATGAGAGTGAAAGTGGAGAGTCAAAAGGTTGGCTTAAAGCTCAACATTCAGAAAACGAAGATCATGGCATCTGGTCCCATCACTACATGGGAAATTGATGGAGAAACAGTGGAAACAGTGTCAGAATTTATTTTTCTGGGCTCCAAAATCACTGCAGATGGTGACTGCAGCCATGAAATTAAAAGACGCTTACTCCTTGGAAGGAAAGTTATGACCAACTTAGATAGCATATTCAAAAGCAGAGACACTACTTTACCAACAAAGGTTCGCCTAGTCAGGCTATGGTCTTTCCTGTGGTCATGTATGGATGTGAGAGCTGGACTGTGAAGAAGGCTGAGCGCCGAAGAATTGATGCTTTTGAAGTGTGGTGTTGGAGAAGACTCTTGAGAGTCCCTTGGACTGCAAGAATATCCAACCAGTCCATTCTGAAGGAGATCAATTCTGGAATTTTTTTTGGAAGGAATGATGCTAAAGCTGAAACTCCAGGACACGACTGAAGCGACTCAGCAGCAGCATCAGCAGCAGCAGCAGCATGCGAAGAGTTGACTCATTGGAGAAGACTCTGATGCTGGGAGGAATTGAGGGCAGGAGGAGAAGGGGACGACAGAGGATGAGATGGCTGGATGGCATCACTGACTTGATGGGTGTGAGTCTGAGTGACCTCCAGGAGCTGGTGATGTACAGGGAGGCCTGGCGTGCTGCAGTTCATGGGGTCGCAAAGAGTCGGACATGACTGAGCCACTGATTTCATCTGATCTGATCTGATACTCTAACCAGTATTAATAATACCACAAAATCCTTTGTTTTGCATTTGTCATGTAAATTACACATATTATTACTTTTGACCTTCATAGATTTTTAGGAGTATTTTTTTTTTTTTTTTTTTACAATATGCACCTATTTCTATGAAGAATTAGAGCTGTAAAGAGGTTAAATTGCTTGATTAAATGGCATGCCAATTATTTACCTAACCTACTGAATGTAGAGAAAAAGATACTATGATTCCAGGACTGCTGCTAAGTCACTTCAGTCATGTCCGACTCTGTGTGACCCCATGGATGGCAGCCTACCAGGCTCCCCCATCCCTGGGATTCTTCAGGCAAGAATACTGGAGTGGGTTGCCATTTCCTTCTCCAATGCATGAAAAGTGAAAAGTGAAAGTGAATTTGCTCAATCATGTCTGACTCTCAGCGACCCCATGGACTGCAGCCTACCAGGATCCTCCATCCATGGGATTTTCCAGGCAAGAGTACTGGAGTGGGGTGCCATTGCCTTCTCCGATTCCAGGACTAGTGATTTTTATTCTAAGTACTATATAATCCAGTGTATTAGAATATAGCTGAATCTAAGTCATAGAAAACTTTTAAATTATACTTTTTAATCACCCTGATGAGAAGGGGTGTTTTCAGAACTTACTGAGACAGATTCCAAATTAAAAATACTGATATTCAAAATTGAAAGCTAATATTGGATCTACTCATATTTTTGTAGAAACAGATAGAAAGGTACTACATAAGCTTAAAGGCTTCCCTAATGACTCAAATAATAAATCTACTTGCAACGCAGGAGACCCAGGTTCAATCTCTGGGTTGGGAAGATCCCCTAAAGAAGAGAATCGCTACCTACTCCAGTATTCTTACCTAGAGAATTCCATGGATTGAGAAGCCTGCTGGGCTACAATCTATGGGGTTGCAAAGAATAGGACATGACCAAGAGACTAACACTTTGATTTCACTTTTTTCCACGTGAGTTTAAATAAGTTTTGGAATAAGCTTTTCAGTTTTAGTCTCTTTGTAAAGCTCTTGATTCTTGGAAATCTTGGCCACCTGGAAATCTTTCAAGCTACCTTTCAAGCCACTTTCAAATTCTTGTCTACCTGGAAGTCTTTTAAGCATCTTAATGTTAAAATTTCCCAAACTAAGATTTTGACTTAATTTTAATAATTTTAATATCACTAGCATTACCAACAATGATTTATGTCCTATTGCCATACATGGAATGACTGTGCTATGCATCACTCAATGTCTTTGAAACTTACCCATTAACAACTCTCAACTCCAATTAATCTCTAATCTGCTGCTTAGTCATTTTGGTCGTGTCCTATGGACTGCAACCTGCCAAGCACCTCTGTCCATGGGATTCTTTATGCAAGAGTACTAGAGTGGGTTACTATGCCCTCCTCTAGGGGATTTTCCCCATCCAGGGATCCAACCCAGGTCTTCGGCATTGTAAGCAGTGTTTTTACCACTGAACCACCAGGGAAGCTCCTAAGTCTATCAGCAGTAATTCTATTTCGAGATATATCTCTGTTGCTTACCAAGTGGCTCAGTTGTAAAGAATTCACCTGCCAAGCAGATAATGTGGGTTTGATCCTTCGGTCAGAAAGATCCTCTAGAGTAGGAATTGCCAACCCAATCCAGTATTCTTGCCTAGAAAATTCCTTGGAGAGCAGAGCCTATCAGGTTACAGTCCCTGAGGTTATAAAGAGTTAGACATGACTGAGTATGCAGGCACAGAAACAGATAACCATCTATAGCACTGTGGGTCCTCTTAATATACAGTTATCACTAGAAAAAGATTGAAAAGCCAAATACTGAATTCCTCATTTGCTCTTGTTTCTAGAGTGTGTCATGTGATTAACAATTGCCAATAAAATATAATCAACAGTAGAGTATGTCACTTTCTGGCCAATGTGTTTAAACAGTAAACAAGCCTTTTCAGTGCCTTATAACTCACTTGAAAAATTAACAAGATCTATACATGTTATTGGGCTCCAAAATCACTGCAGATGGTGACTGCAGCCATGAAACTAAAAGACGCTTACTCCTTGGAAGGAAAGTTATGACCAACCTAGATAGCATATTCAAAAGCAGAGACATCACTTTGCCAACAAAGGTTCACTTAGTCAAGGCTATGGTCTTTCCTGTGGTCATGTATGGATGTGAGAGCTGGACTGTGAAGAAGGCTGAGCGCCGAAGAATTGATGCTTTTGAACTGTGGTGTTGGAGAAGACTCTTGAGAGTCCCTTGGACTGCAAGGAGATCCAACCGGTCCATTCTGAAGGAGATCAGCCCTGGGATTTCTTTGGAAGGAATGATGCTAAAGCTGAAACTCCAGTATTTTGGCCACCTCATGCGAAGAGCTGACTCATTGAAGACTCTGATGCTGGGAGGGATTGGGGGCAGGAGGAGAAGAGGACGACAGAGGATGAGATGGCTGGATGGCATCACTGACTCGATGGATATGAGTTTGAGTGACCTCCGAGAGCTGGTGATGGATAGGGAGGCCTGGCGTGCTGCAGTTCATGGGGTCGCAAAGAGTTGGACACGACTGAGCGACTGATCTGATCTGATCTGATACATGTTAAAGTCAACATATAGGAGGAAAGTAAAACCCTAAATTACCATGTGGTGGAAAGCACTTTAGTGATTAAAGATGTTAACTACTATGATATTTTTGAAGAATCTTTTGACTTTCTTTTTTTTTTTTTTTTTTTAATTTTGCTTAACTTTACAGTATTGTATTGCTTTTGCCATACATCAAGATGGATCCGCCACAAGTAGAGAAGAATAATTAGAAAATGTACAAAAGAGTTGAAAACAGAGCCTGCTATAGTCACTCAAAAATAAAGTTTGTTATTTTTAAATTTGATTTCTTATATAATTTTAGAACCATGATTCTTTTCTCAATTTCTTTTCAATTTTTTTTTCTAAATAGACTTTGTTTTTTGAGCATTTTTTTTTAGATTACAGCAAAATTAAGAAGAAGGTACAGCGTTCCCATGAACCTTTTACCTCAGCACACACACACACGCCCCACTGTCAACATCTCAATCTAGAGTGATTTATTTGTCACAATTATTGAATATAATTGGTTTCTTCATGTAGATATTTTATATATCTATTAGTATATTTATACTTGTATATTGAATTTTCGGGGTGCTAGTGTAAAATTTGTTTTTAATTTTATTGATAAATTACACTTGTTTGTTGCAGATATATAGGAAATTGATTGGCTTTTATATTTTAACCTTGTGTCCTACATTCTAGATATAACTGCTTCTTTGTTCAAAGTATCTTTTTACCAGTTGGTTTGGATTTCCTCCGTAAATAATCAAGTCATATCTAAATAAAGATGGTCTTATTTCTCAGCCTGTATACCTTGAATTTCTTTTCCTTGCCTTATTATATTGGCAAGAGCTTCTAATATATATATATATATATTTTTTTTTAAACGGTGGTAAGAGGAGACATCCTTGACTTACTCCTAAGCCTAGAAGGAAAGTTTTACGTTTTTCACATTTAAGTATGATGTTAGCTGTAGACTTTTTATCAGATCAGATCCCTTAACAAGTTGAGAGAGCTCCCCTATATTCCTAGTTGACTGAGAAGTTTTACTATGAAAGTGCTTTTCATTTTGTCAAACATTTTTTCTATGTCAACTGATATAATCATGATTTTTATTCTATAGTCTGTTGATGTGTTGGATTATGTTAATTGATTTCTGAATGTTTAATCACTGATTTCTTCCATTTTATTTTATTTTACATACTTCTTTAATTCATTGTCATGTGACAGACAATTTTTGATGATTCTGATTTTTAACTTTTTTCTTTTCACATCTCATCTGTTTTCCCTTGAAAATCTCATATATTTTAAATTTTTTCAAATACTGAGGGACTTCAAATCTCAAATTCAGATGGAAACACTCACATGAGAGCTCTGTACAATAGTAACAGTGATGATATTCATTATTCTTATATGGTCAGATCAGATCAGATCAGATCAGTCGCTCAGTCATGTCCGACTCTTTGCGACCCCATGAACCGCAGCACGCCAGGCCTCCCGGAGCACATAACTTTTTTGAGCATATATCTGTGTCAGACATTCAAACATTCTCCTTTGCTCTCTCTTTCTATGAGTCTTGCTCTTTTAGATTATACATACAAGCGATCTTATAAAGTATGTGTCTTTCTCTGTCTGTCTTATTTCACTTAGTGTAATGCCCTCAAGATCTACTCTTACAATAAAATGGCAGGATTTCCTTATTTTTTATGTCTGACTAAATTTTATTAATATTAATATATGTGTATATATAGGGTTCGATCCCTGGGTCAGAATGATTCCTTGGAGAAGAGAATAGCTACCCACTCCAGTATTCTTGGACTTCTCTGTTGGTTCAGATGGTAAAGAATCTGCCTGCAATGAAGAAGACCCAAGCTCCATCCCTGGATTGGGAAGATCCCCTGGAGAAGGGAATGGCTACCCACTCCAGCATTCTTGCCTGAAGAACTCTTTCGCTGCTGCATTGCTTTAGTCGTGTCCGACTCTGTACAACCCCATAGATGGCAGCCGACCAGGCTCCCCCGTCCCTGGAATTCTCCAGGCAAGAACACTGGAATGGGTTGCCATTTCCTTCTCCAATGCATGGCAGTGAAAATCAGGGGACTTTCACTAGTCAATCTGGAATCAACTACATACTGGATGTCTCATTTGACTTTTCTATAAGCACCTAAATTGAAGCAAATTAATCCATTCACTTCATATATTTCTAATTATAATTTTTATATAATTTCCCACTAGGACTGAACCAAGAGTTTATATTGCTCATTAGTAATATAAATATTGAAGCATAGGGAGACATGTAAATAAGAGACATAGATAAATATAGTATTTTTATGAAATTTAAGAATTGTCTTAGGATATAATACTGAAATATTATAATTCCTAGAAAATTCAAGGAAATGAAATAAATAAGATTGAATGTAAGTGTGTTATTTCATATATAATATCAAGTGAAATAGATGATTATGGGACAAAATTGATTTGATTTTTAATATTATATGAGATATAAAAATAATTATCACATAGTCTTATAAAATACAATAAAAGAATTAGAATCCCTGGATCCATATTTTTATTTGATTAGGATTATTTAAAAATATAAAAATATGTATTGTTTATAAATATAAATATATATATGTACCTATAATATATATACATACCTAAAATACCAAAATTATGGTTGAAAGATTTATGCCCTCCAAAGACGTTAATGTTCCAATATCTGGGACTTGTTGGTTCACATAGCAAAATGCACTTTGCAGATGTTATTTAAATTAAGAACCCGAGATGGAAGATTATCCTGGGTTGTCAAGGGGTGCCAAACTAATCACATGGGTATTTCAGTTGGAGAACTGCAGATGAGGCTATTACTATGACAGAATGGTAAGAGACAATATTGCTGGGTTGGAAGAAACTGGAAAAAACAAAAATAGGTTTTTGTCTAGAGTCTCCAGACACCTTGACTTTGGCCTGGTGAGATCCATGTAAGAGTTCTGACCTATGGGAATTTAAAGTAATAAATGTGTATTTTAATGTGTGTGGTGAATTGCTACAGCAACAACAGGAAATTAACATACAAGAGCTCTCAATACTGAAGAAGAAGAAAAAAACACACACACACACTTAAAAATTTTATAGCAAAATGAAGAGTATATATAATCATATATATATGTACCTATAAAATCTATATACATTATATAAATATAGCCACATATATCGGCTGTTTCCAAGTTCCCTTTCCATAGGTGCTTTGTCATTTTTTCCCTATATGCAACAAAAGACCCTCAATGCAAGAGAGGGCCTCTTTTCTCGAGACATGTCAACAGAACGTTCATCTATTTCTTGAGGGTTTTGTAGTTTCTGACTTAAGTGGTCAACATTAATCTTTTGTATTACATAGCTATGCTAAGTCACTTCAGTCGTGTCCGACTCTGTGTGACCCCATAGACGGCAGCCCACCAGGCTTCCCCGTCCCTGGGATTCTCCAGGCAAGAACACTGGAGTGGGTTGCCATTTCCTTCATCTACTTCTATATTTGTTTCATTGGATGATAAGAACACATTTAAGTGATGATTTAGATGAGATCTACTCATTGGAACAGAGAAGGCAATGGCAAGCCACTCCAGTACTCTTGCTTAGCAAATACCATGGATGGAGGAGCCTGGTAGGCTGCAGTCCATGGGGTAGCTACAAGTCGGCTGTGACTGAGCAACTTCACTTTCACTTTTCACTTTTCACTTTCACGCAATGGAGAAGGAAATGGCAACCCACTCCAGTGTTCTTGCCTGGAGAATCCCAGTGATGGCAGAGCCTGGTGGGCTGCTGTCTATGGGGTCGCACAGAGTCGGACACGACTGAAGCGACTTAGCATCATCAGCAGCAGCACTCATTGGAAAGCATCTGACCTTTGAGAATTTAGAAGTTCTGATTATCAGTAAATGAATATTGGCACTTTAAAGGTTTTCCCACCTCCATTTTGAGCCAACAACTTTAAAATGGTTTTAAAATGAAAACAAACAAACAAACAAAAAAACCCCATACATTTTGTTAGAAGCTATTAGGTATCCAAAAAACTAAACGTCTCCCATACATGATCGGCTCTAACCAGTTCTGGATAATCAATGTACTATAGTTTCCAAGCACATATTCAAATGATTTATAAAGCAAGATGAAGCTGCAAATAATAATTATTTTCACTGAATTGGACTTATGTAAATAGTAAAACATGGCATGAAAGTGAAAGTGAAATCGCTCAGTAGTGTCCGACTCTTTTCGACCCCATGGACTGTAGCCTACCAGGCTCCTCCCTCCATGGGATTCTCCAGACAAGAAGACTAGAGTGGGTTGCCATTTCCTTCTCCAGGGGATCTTCCAGACCCAGGGATCGAACCCTCGTCACCCTCATTCCAGGCAGACGCTTTAACGGCTGAGCCACCAGGGAAGCCCATAAGAAGCATGGCATATCAGTATATAAAATGTGTTAATGTAGTATCCATGATTTGATCTTTTTTACAAAATAAAATACTACTGAGTTTTCACCTAGCATTTATTTTTGAAATAAATTTATTTGGTATATTTATGCTATGCTATGCTATGCTAAGTTGCTTCAGTCGTATTCGACTCTGTGTTACCCCATAGACGGCAGCCCACCAGGCCTCCCCGTCCCTGGGATTCTCCAGGCAAGAACACTGGAGTGGGTTGCCATTTCCTTCTGCAATGCATGAAAGTGAAAAGAGAAAGTGAAGTCACTCAGTTATGTCCGACTCTTAGCGGCCCCATGACCAAACTTGTCCGTCCATGGGATTTTCCAGGAAAAGAGTACTGGAGTGGGGTGCCATTGCCTTCTCCGTGGTATATTTATAGATTTGTTTAATATAGTTTAAATGTTTATGCGTGATTCATTTTCTACTAAGAAGTGCCTAGAATATATTTTTCATTTAAGAAAATGATAAAATACTAAAAAGTGCTTATCTGTTTATAACTTAGATTAACCCCTATTCCCCAAACTTTGAAGTGGTCCCTATCTATATCTTATCTACATCTGTGTATCTTGAAAAATTCTCAGATACAGAGACCTTATTTATATCATCAAGCGCTTTCTCATAATCTTTATAAATATAATGGAAGTTCAATATCAAATTCAAGTAGGAAGATCAATATGTACAAGTGCAAACTTTTTTTTAAATAAACAATATCCAATATTTGTAAACTTAAATATATCAAAATTCTTATACTCCTTTCTGATATATTTGGTTCTTCTTATGAGTAGAGTCTTTATAGCTCTAACTTTAGAATATTTTAGCAAGTACTCCCTGCATTTGATTATAAAATTAATAAAATATTAGCTTGACATTAATTTTTTTTTTCAATAAAGGAAAATGAAGTGGTTCTATAATAACCTGATTAAAATTAACTACATATAACTGGTCAGTTAGAAATTTAGGGAAATATTATTTCATATTATAATAAGTGTTTTAAATTATTCATTAAAAACTAAATAAGAAAGGGAAATCGCTCAGTCGGGTCCAACTCTTTGCGACCCCGTGGACAGTAGCATACCAGGCTCCTCCATCCATGGGATTCTCCAGGCAAGAATACTGGAGTGGGTTGCCATTTCCTCCTCCAGGGGATCTTCCTGACCCAGGGATCGAACTCAGGTCTCCCGCATTGCATGTAGACGCTTTACCCTCTGAGCCACCAAGGAAGCCCATTAAAAACTAAATAAGACTTCTCAATTGGAAAAGTACAATTTATTTTTCTTTGTTTTCTGGTGACTTATGGCAAAAACACAGAAAAGGCAATGGCACCCCACTCCAGTACTCTTGCCTGGCAAATCCTATGGACAGAGGAGCCTGGTAGGCTGCAGTCCATAGGGTCATTAGGAATGGGACACGACTGAGCAACTTCACTTTCACTTTTCACTTTCACGCATTGGAGAAGGAAATGGCAACCCACTCCAGTATTCTTGCCTGGAGGATCCCAGGGATGGCGGAGCCTGGTGGGCTGCCGTCTATGGGGTTGCACAGAGTCGGACATGACTGAAGTGACTTAGTATAGCATAGCATGGCACAAACAGTATCATTCATGATACATTAGTCAACATTACTTAGGAACATCTAACATCAAAGTTCTTAGTCTTTATTCAAGGTATATTTTCCTTAATTCTTATAAATATCTCTCTACTAGTTGTGACATGGTCAATATCCTGACAGTTTATGAAGCAGAACATAAAATATGATTGAATATATATATATATATATATATATATATATATATATATAATGTATATTTACTCACAAAAAGAGTTTGACATCTGTTGGTAGACTATTTCATGTTGACACTTTTAACTTCTCTGACCCATGAAGGTCACTTGGTTTAGTCAAGGGAACTGAGTTTGCTAACTTCAACTCCAGCAAGGTACAAGCATCAATTTACAATTATTGAATTTTTCTCACCATCAAACTCATTAGCAATACTACTTAAAACAAGGTAATAGTTGCAGGAGTAACTTAACCACTTTATAGTTCCTTTAATTATTTTTAAAACAGAGTCTATTTTTTTTGTCCTGAAAGACTATGTTCTTCACATTTTTGCTTTAAAAGAAAAATAAAAATAGTAATTATTGTATTAAATTTTAGTACAACGACAAAAAACGTTTTAAAAACCAAGTGAGATTTTAAAGTCAATTCATAAGTTGGCAATATGAACTCACCCAGCACTGCCTTCCAAATCATTTTTAGTACATCACTGGCTAATGTGTACTTAGACTAACACTTATTGACCTATCTGTGGCTGGTAATACTCTGCTCTCTGTTTATTGCTAATTGCCTCATCTACTCTCTTTAAAATGACACGGTAAGTTAGAGTAACAATCGCAGACCCTATTATATCATTTGTTTAAGGGACCCTAGACAGATAATTAATACAATTCACCACAGGTCGAAATCTAGAGCTCATAATGAACCCTAAAAATCTATAACTCCACCCAAGGGCACCTCTCAGGAGTTCAACTCTGTCCATTCAAGCAGTTAAAAGGATCTCATATTCTTTTGCTGTACTACTCTTAATCTCTGCACTAAAGCACAAAAGCTACCTGTTTCTGTACTTTCTAGTTTTCCTAATCTTATGTCACTTTACTAAGGCTTGTCACATCCATCCATGTCATTTATATCTTAAAAATAAATGTATCAATGAATGCTATTTTAATATATTTTTAAAAATTATTTTAATATAGTTCTTTAAAAAATGTACCTTTTTAGAAAATATTCACATACTCTATGATTTTTAATTTGAATACTCTTAAGAAGAAAGTGACTATAATTAAAAAGCATCAAGATCTATAAATCAAAATAATTTATCCATCATAATTAAATTAAGGAAATATTTTTAGTATGTCATTCAATGCTCATGATAAACTTAATAAAATGAACTCAATATTAATTGCAATTTCTGATAAAAAGGTTAAGAGTTTTAAAAGAGTAACCATAGTTTGATAGAAATGTTATATTATCTGAATTATTCACTACTATGTAATAGAGAAATATATCCACTCTTTTTGTTATATAATTTCCACTTAAAAGTGGAAAATTTTCCCCTTTTCCATTCGTGTTGGACTTAAGCATTCATTTAATAGATATACCAAAGTATAACTTCTGTATTTGGATATGCATCAGGTTAACTGAGCTGCTTCCAGCAGGGAAATCATTCAGTGACCACAGAGAAGGCTCAGAGCAGAAAATAAGAAATGTGCACAATATACTGTAACTGAGGTGAGGTCTTGTATGTTTAAAACTGCATCTAGCCAGTTGTTACAGCACTATCTAGAGTGAGAAAATGAGCCCAGAGGAAGTGAGGAAGGTAAAAGAGGACTGTGATACGCCCTTTTACACAGAGAAATGAGCTTGTAATTTGCACTAAATGTTTTAGAGTCACAGAGCCTCCCTGATGTTTTCAGAGAAATTCAGCATAAAAAGAATGATGATTTCACCTACATTTCACATTGCAGCAGCTAGCCCCAAGGGTGTCATTTATTTTCTCCTTCTATCCATTTTAGATTCCCTTTCCTTTTGGCCAGATAACTAGCATTTTATCTGAAGACATTATAACTCTTAGTTACTTTATTCTTATAAGTCTGGGATGATCTATTGAAATTACCATTCATGATAACTACTGGGCATGAAGTAAAATGAAGTCAAATTTGCTCAGTCGTGCCTGACTCTTTGTGACCCCATGGTTTATACAGTCCATGGAATTCTCCAGGCCAGAATACTGGAGTGGGTAGCTGTTCCCTTCTCCAGGGAATCTTCCCAACCCTGGGATTGAACCCAGGTCTCCCGCATTGCAGGTGGATTCTTCACTGTCTGGGCTACCAGGGAAGCCCAATAATGTTTAGAAAGCAGTTCAATTGAAGTATTTGGGAAAGGACAGGGACTATATACTGTTGTCTTCCACACATAAAATAATTTTTATCATTCCATTGACAGATACTGATAGAGGGGTTGTTTTTCAGATCAATAAGTACATACCTAATTCCAGAAACTATTTTAATGTGTTCCACAAAAATACCATATCTTGTGGAATAGCTCACAATGGAATTACATGGATAAACTTATAATAGTCCTTCATCACTCACCCCAAAACCCTACTTATTTATTCCATGATAGTGCATATTACCATGATCATGAACCTACAATGCTTAATTATTTGTTATTCGTGCTAATCTCTATTACATTTTAATAAAATTTAATTATTGATATTGTGGTCTTAGATTGTACATAGGACATTAGACTTGGTTTTTTCCTACCACACTCCTCCTAGTGCCAACAGCTAACTATATCCATTCTAATTATGCATTTTGGAGTCAGGAAATTAACAGAAGGTGGGTCCACATGCCTGTTGAAACCCTTGAGATGGACATGGACCATAATTCCACTTATGATTTGTATTCCATTAATTTTGCCTTACAGTGCCTTAATGAAGGATTGAAAAGATTTTATTTGTCTTATACATTTAGTGTAGAATTTCAGGGCTTTTGTACAAAAGCATATGTCTTCTTTACTCTGCGTCTAAGGTTTGGCTTAGATTTGGAAACTAGTAAGATAATACAGTTTTAGCAACTGATATCAGGACTGTGTTCTCAGCTTTCAATTTTTTGTTTCTCCATCAATAAGTCAAGGACTATTCTGGTTATCTGCATAGCTATCTTGACCCTAGAAAGATTATGGTCTTTTAACATTGCAAGTTATCCCTGAGGCTATGTCATCTAGATTGCTACTCTAACCTTGATGCCCATTAAAGTAATTATATTCACCTTTCTTTGTCAGTTAATTGGAATTCCTGGGCTTCTGAAATTTCAGAATTCTATTAATTCCTGTGAAACCAGGGAGCACATTTCCATAGTCACATCTCTTACTGTTAACTTTGATTTACAAAGGCAACCACCACTGAACTTTTCAAACATGCCAGCACCATTCCTTATTGAAGAGTTTTTTTTTTTGTTGTTCATTTTGCTTTATTGAACTGTGTCCTTTAGGTGATCTTGGAAAATATATTCAAGTGGTAAATTCTATGGTCTCCCTAATAAGTGCATCCTAACCTTAGTCCAGAACTATCTAACTCCATACTCTGATAAGGAAGTCCAGGTATTTCTACCTCATTGACTATAGGCCATCCCATGTATCCAGGTTTCTTGAAACCATTCCTAGATGCATTTTAAAATTTGCCCCAAGTTTCCTTACTGAGATATTAAGCATGATTAATGAGTAAATACATTCATTTCAACAAATTATCTCCTATCAAGCTCTAAACTTTACCTTACCTATTCCAACCCAATCAAAATCAGTTATGACACAATTGGCTGAGAATTTTGCAGTGCTTCCTCCATAGTTGTTAAAGGAGGTGTTTTTACTTGCTCAAAGGGTAAGGAGAAACATGTGTGTTCAGAATTCTTCCACTCAAGTATTCAGTGGAGAGTCTAGGTCCCAAGTGTCCAGGATTCTCTGTCAGAGAACTTGGCAAAATAACTCGTTAAACTATGTAATCTGTCTCCTTTGTATCCTTGTTATTGATTGCATCTTGGGCCTGAGTTTACAAGAGAATCTTCCCTGTGCTTGCAGAAGATATGAGTCTCTTCACATGCTGTCATGGAGGTGTTTTAACTTCGATAGTATGCCTGGACCTGATATTGACTAAGTTGAGACTGCTACTTTTGTCTGGGCTTCTAAAGCCATTACCACAAGCCAGTGATTTCTACAGTCTTTAAAACAAACTCTAATTGCTCCATAGTATTCATGTCTCCCATGCCTGCCATAAACTAATGCTTCACAATACACTTGTGAGTCAATCCAGGCCTCCACTTGTGAGAATCCTACAAATTGTAATCTTATTACATACTCAAGGTTCTCATCATGTATCAAAAGGCTGAAACTGGTGTAAGGTTCCTTACCTGTGACTGCAGAGTGACTGCATCAGACCTCTCTTATTAATGATGGAAATCTGGGTTCCACTAAGATCAGAGACTGGCTCCAGCACTTGACTGTAGGTGGTTCAATATAGGAAGTGAATTAAAGGAATAGAGTGGGATTAAGAAGAAGAAAACCTGAAAGACAGGAAAGCCAATCTAAATGGTATGCAATTGAATTTGCCACAACTGTGTACAACTGGCATTAAATTTTCACTTCAATAAACCTTGTGAAATGATGTCATTTTAATAAGCCCTTCAGAATGAGTCTTAGAATTGTCTGTCTGAAACATGAAAGACGAGCACACAAATTCACAAGTTTCTGTTTCCCTTTAAGTTTACTGTGTGCAATTTATTTTTCCATACCACCAAGCAATTCTCCAAATCTCTAATTCTCAGCAGACATTGACTTAGTGTTGTACATTTTTACTAGATTCTGGCACTCTACCTAGAGTTAGCACATTTGATCCCATAGATTAAGAGCTTAGTCCTACCTCTTCCTCCCCACTTCAGATCAGTTGCAAGTCTAGGTTGTTATCTGTACTTCTGATCAAAGTACTATACATCAAAGGTTCTTATGACTCCCACACTGGGTTTGATTAATTTACTAGAGCATCTCATAGAACTCTGAGAAATAATTACCTAAATTTACTAGCTTATTTTAAAAGGATGTAACTCAGGAACAACCAGGCAGACAAAAACAAGAAGCTTCCTTGCTTTCTCTAGATGGTCCACTCTGCACAGATCTCCACAAGTTCACCAACCTCAAATCTCTACAAATCCCCTCCGTTTTTAATATCTGTGGAGATTCCATTATAAATGATTAAATGGTTACATCAGACAAGATGGCTTTAATCATTAGCCATTGGCGACTCATCCACCAATGAATCCAGACCCTCTCCTCCTCCTAGAAGGTACCTTCATCGAACTGAAAGTTCCGAACTTCTAATGAGGGTCAGTTCCTTGGAACCCCCTCTTTCCCTCTTAGGTTACCTTGAGTTTTTCCAAAGTCACTTCATTAACTTAAAAAACAACTTTAATGCTCTCATTACTTAGGAAAGTCAAAGGTTTTAGGAACTCTTTGCTAGAGGTGCTTTTTTTAATTTTCCTTATAAATCACAATGTCATAGATTGTCAAATCCCTTACACTCCTGAATTAGCCCTTGTCTCTGACTGTAAATGGTGCACAACTGGTTGATCCAGCAATATCTGCATTAAAAAAAATATGGATCCAAATTATGTGAAGCAGAGTGATTCATATAAAGTGACTCTCCACAATGTCTGACCTGTACGAATTACTGCACCTTAGCTATCATAAAGAAACTATTAGCAGTATTATAATAATGCCTCTTAAATACAGAATAAAAATGAGCACTGTTAATTCCTAGCCACAGTGGAAGGCCTAGAAAATCACAATGAAAATGAACATTGCAGTTTCTGTTTTTATTTTCAAATTAATGTACCTTTAAATTTGGCATTCAAATCACTTAAAGAAGCAATGTAACAAAGCTAATTTTCTGCTATTTGTTTCCATATACTTTGATCTGAAATGTCTACCTAGTAGAATAACACTGGGACAATTCAAGTCATAAAATTCTTCCATTAAAACTTATCTAATAATTCCTATTTGCTTATCACATCACTCTCATTATTTTTTTCTGTTACAGTACTGAAATACTAGTTTTGTGAACTCCACAGAAGTTTTTCTTGCCTTTATTTTGTTTCCTTTCTCAGTTCTTTTGAATGTAATATTAAGCTAGTAAACTCTAAGCTCCATGCATTATCCTGCTGAATCTTTTTTTTAAATTAGATATTATATCACCCACTTTAATAAATCAAAGCCAGTCATAACCTTTTGTATTGTATGAAATGTCCATATATTTACATAAATTAATGACATTTTCATATTTTATTAAATCATTATTTATATATCTAACAATATTTGTTTTCTTAATAGCAAAATCATGTTTTAATCATCTTGTTTGTATGGCATAGCAAGAAGCTGGAATCAAGATTGCTGAGAGAAATACCAATAACCTCAGATATGCAGATGACACCACCCTTATGGCAGAAAGTGAAGAGGAACTCAAAAGCCTCTTGATGAAAGTGAAAGTGGAGAGTGAAAAAGTTGGCTTAAAGCTCAACATTCAGAAAACAAAGATCATGGCATCTGGTCCCATCACTTCATGGGAAATAGATGGGGAAACAGTGGAAACAGTGTCAGACTTTATTTTTCTGGGCTCCAAAATCACTGCAGGTGGTGACTGCAGCCATGAAATTAAAAGACGCTTACTCCTTGGAAGGAAAGTTATGAACAACTTAGATAACATATTCAAAAGCAGAGACATTACTTTACCAACAAAGGTCCATCTACTCAAGGCTGTGGTTTTTCCAGTGGTCATGTATGGATGTGAGAGTTGGACTGTGAAGAAAGCTGAGCACGAATTGATGCTTTTGAACTGTGGAATTGGAGAAGACTCTTGAGAGTCCTTTGGACTGCAAGGAGATCCAACAAGTCCATTCTAAAGGAGATCAGTCTTGGGTGTTCTTTGGAAGGACTGATGCTAAACCTGAAACTCTAATACTTTGGCCACCTCATGCAAAGAGTTGACCCATTGGAAAAGACTGAAGCAGGGAGGGATTGGTGGCAGGAGGAGAAGGGGATGACAGAGGATGAGATGGCTGGATGGCATCACCGACTTGATGGACATGAGTCTGAGTCAACTCTGGGAGTTGGTGATGGACAGGAAGGCCTGGCATGCTGCAATTCATGGGGTCACAAAGAGTTGGACATGACTGAGCAACTGAACCGAAATGAACTGATAGGGCTTGACTCTATCAAATATCACATCACACTCTTTTTCCTCATGGAAATATCTTGACTATCCACAATCTATGTCAGAAAACTAGACATCTTATCTTAACTTGTATTCTATTGTGCATTTTATTTAACTTAGATTTCCAAATACTTATTTACCTATGGATGATACAACTGAAATAGGCCTCCTGACCCAACCTACACCAATTCCATTAATTCCACTAATCAGTTTTGAGTACATTACATTCAAACTTTATCTTTTAGGATTTGAAATAGCTCAGCTGGAATTCCATCACCTTCACTAGCTGTGCTCCTAGTTATGCTTTCTAAGGCCCACTTGACTTAGCACTCCAGGGTGGCTGGCTCAGGTGAGTGATCACACCACCCTGTTTATTTGGGTCATTAAGATCTTTTTTGTGTAGTTCTTTGTATTCTTTTTTTTTTTTTTAACTTTTGTTACTTTTCTTCTTCTTCTTCTGTGTATTCTTGCCACTTCGTCTTAGTATCTTCTACTTCTGTTGGGTTCATGTTGTTTCTGTCCTTTACTGTGCCCATCTTGCATCAAATGTTTCCTTGGTATCTCTAATCTTCTTAAAGAGATCTCTAGTCTTTCCCATTCTATTATTTTTCTTTATTTCTTTGCACTGATCACCTAGGAAGGCTTTCATATCTCTCCTTGCTACTTGACAGAACTCTGCATTCAGATGGGTGTATGTTTCCTTTTCTCCTTTTCCTTTCACTTAACAAAGCTAGTGGAGGTGATGGTTTTCCAGTTGAGCTATTTCAAATCCTAAAAGATGATGTTGTGAAAGTGCTGCACTCAATATGCCAGCAAATTTGGAAAGCTCAGCAGTGGCCACAGGACTGGAAAAGTTCAGATTTCATTCCTATCCTAAAGAGAGGCAATATCAAAGAGTGTTCAAACTACCGCATAATTGCACTCATCTCACATGCTAGCAAAGTAATGCTCAAAATTCTCCAAGCTAGCCCTCAACAGTAGGTGAACTGAGAACTTCCAGATATTCAAGCTGGATTTAGAAAAGTCAGAGAAACTAGAGATGAAATTGCCAACATCTGTTGGATCATAGAAAAAGCAAAAGAATCCTAGAAAAACATCTACTTCTGCTTCATTTACTATGCTAAAATCTTTGACTGTGTGTATCACAACAAACTGTGGAAAATTCTTAAAGGGATGTGAATACCAGATCACCTTACCTGCCTCTTGACAAATCCGTATGCAGATTGGGAAGCAACAGTTAGAACCAGATATGGAAAAACGACTGGTTACAAATTGGGAAAGGAACACATCAAGGCTACATATTGTCACCCTGCTACTTTAACTTATATGTAGACTACATCATGAGAAATGCTGGACTGGATGAAGCACAAACGGGAATCAAGAGTGCTGTGGAAATATCAATAACCTCATTTATGCAGATGACACCACCCTTATGGCAGAAAGTGAGGAGGAACTAAAGAGCTCCTTGATAAAAGTGAAAGAGGAGAGTGAAAAACCTGGCTTAAAACTAAACATTGAAAAAACAAAGATCATGGGATCTGGTCCCATCACTTCATGTCAAATACGTGGGGAAACAGTGAAACAGTGACAGTCTTTATTTTTTTTTTTTTTTTTGGCTCCAATTTTCCTGGGCTGCTCCAAATTTCAGCAACCTTGAAATTAAGACACTTGATCCAAGAAAGCAAAGCTTATGATCAACCTAGACAGCATATTAAAAAGCAGAGACATTACTTTGCCAACAAAGTTTTGTTTAGTCAAAGCTATGGTTTTTCTAGTCGTCATGTATGAATGGGAGAGTTTGACCATTAAGAAAGTTGAGCACCAAATAATTAATGGTTTTGAACTGTGGTGTTCAAGAAGACTCTTGAGAGTCCCTTGGACTGCAAAAATTCCTTTCCTAAAGGAAATGAATCTTGAATATCCATGGGAGTACTGATGCTGAAGCTGAAGCTCCAATACTTAGGCCACATGATGCAAAGAGGTGACTGGTTGGAAAGGATCCTTGTGCTAGGAAAGATTGAAGGCAGGAGAAGAAAGCGAAAACAGAGGATGAGATGGTAGAATGGCATCACCTACTCAATGGACATGAGTTTGAGCAAGCTCCAGGAGTTGATGATGGACAGGGAAGCCTGGTGTGCTGCAGTCCATGGAGTCACAAAGAGTTGGACACGACTGAGTGACTGAACTGAACTGAACTGATAGTCAAGCTTATCCATATAATTGTATATTGGGACTATAATAACAGTGAATAAGGAAATAATATAACGTATTTTGTGAGCCCAGTTTTATGCAGGGTATTTACTTTAGGTAAAATCTTTTATTTACATCATAATGACTTGAGGTTAAGTGTTTTTATTATAGACATGAGCAAAAAACTATGCTGATAAGCTGAATAGTTTTGCCAAGGTCATGCAATTAATGAGGAAAACCTAAAATTTAATATTTAAAATTATTTTCCTAAGTCCAAAGCCATTTACTTTTATAAGATTCCAATGTACATAGAAGCCAATTTTGCCATTTAGTAGTATATGCCATGCTAGAGTACCTTTTACAAGACAAAATATGCACATTCTAAAAAGTCTATTATTTTTAGAATCAGTAAAACTTTTCCTCACCTATATTTAACATCTGAATGCTATGGAAAAATGTTTCCTAATAATCCTTTAGAACTCTTTATATTTATGGTGGAGTTATACTTTGAGATAAAAATTGTTCTCTCTCTCCTCATTCTTGTGCTATTGTCATTTCAAATTCTGGGAGAGGCCTATGTGGAACATTAAAAAAAAAAAAACAGAGAAAATATTTTGTATTTAGAAGCAAACCTATAGATTCATAAGACTATGCTTTCAGCCACAAAATTTTAAGCCCTGAAGTACTCAGAACCGTAGATTTGGAAGACTGAATAAAAATTAACAAATCAATGCTACTATCTTGTTCTAGAGAATGTGTGCAGTGCTGTGGTTAGTTGTGTCCAACTCTTTGCAACCCCATGGTGCCCTCCAGGTTCCTCTGTGCATGGAAATTCTCTAGAAAAGAATACTGAAATGGGTTGATATGCCCTCCTCCAGGGGATCTTTCCAACCAGGAATCAAACCCACGTCTCCCACACTGCAGGTGGATTTTTTACCATCTGAGACACCCAGGAAGCCCAAGAATACTGGTGTAGGTAGCCTATCCCTTCTCTAGGACATCTTTTTGACCCAGGAATCAAATTGGGGTCTCCTGCATTGCAAGTGGATTCTTTATCAGCTGAACTACAAGAGAAGTGCATTCTAGAGAATAGTAATTATTTATTGGTTATGAAGGAAAAGAAAAAAAAAAATCCTTGAGAAAAGTTAATATATTTTTCTTCTGGTAAAGCTGATGACATACCTTCTTATACATTAGGGATGAGAGGTGAAGAAGTACCTTGCAGTGGAAGACTGTCAGATCAGATCAGATCAGTCGCTCAGTCGTGTCCGACTCTTTGCGACCCCATGAACTGCAGCACGCCAGGCCCCCCTATCCATCACCAGCTCTCGAAGGTCACTCAGACTCACATTCATCGAGTCAGTGATGCCATCCAGCCATCTCATCCTCTGTCGTCCCCTTCTCCTGCTGCCCCCAATCCCTCCCAGCATCAGAGTCTTCTCCAATGAGTCAACTCTTCGCATGAGGGGGCCAAAATACTGGAGTTTCAGCTTTAGCATCATTCCTTCCAAAGAAATCCCAGGGCTGATCTCCTTCAGAATGGACCGGTTGGATCTCCTTGCAGTCCAAGGGACTCTCAAGAGTCTTCTCCAACACCACAGTTCAAAAGCATCAATTCTTCCGCGCTCAGCCTTCTTCACAGTCCAGCTCTCACATCCATACCTGACCACAGGAAACACCATAGGCTTGACTAGGCGAACCTTTGTTGGCAAAGTGATGTCTCTGCTTTTGAATATGCTATCTAGGTTGGTCATAACTTTCCTTCCAAGGAGTAAGCGTCTTTTAATTTCATGGCTGCAGTCACCATCTGCAGTGATTTTGGAGCCCAGAAAAATAAATTCTGACACTGTTTCCACTGTTTCTGCATCTATTTCCCATGTAGTGATGGGACCAGATGCCATGATCTTCGTATAGTAGCAATTAGCAGGGACTGCTTATCCCTTCCCAATGCAGTTACATGATGGAAGCCCTAGTATACAAGGGAAAAACTGACTAGATTTTAGTTAAGATTTGATTAGCTGCTAGTGAAGCTCAATTCCAAATAATGGTAGAGTCATAAAGATTGAAGATTGTTTCTATTATATAAACAGCTTCAAAAGGAATGTTGTCTGTGGCTATATAATTCTCTGAGACTTAGCATCACAATCCCAGACTTCCTCCATCTTGTTGCTCTATAATCCGTGGCCATGGTTTTGGGGTTGTTTCATAGTCCCAGGTGGCAACTCCAGGTTTAGTCATCATGTCAGCATTTATAAACCTAGAAAAGGAGAAAAGCAAGAGAAGAGGATGTCTCTTTCTATAAATATAAAAGCCTTTGCCAATTCTGCTCTCACCACTTTTTCTTACGTCTTCATATCAGAATTAAGTTATGTGGTCACCCCTCACTGTAAAAAAAAAAAAAAAAAAAGCATGAAGAAAATGTAATCTTAATTTTTTTTTGTTGTTTATATTATTGTATAAGAAGAGAAGGGCTATCATGGCACCATTAGCATTTTCTTCTACTAGAAGTGATCCTCAATGACTTATTTCTAATCAACCAGAAAGTTTGTGATTTAAATTTTATTTAAATTTAATTTTTATTGTGATATTATAAAGTTGCATTTTATGAAGCCAAATGTGTAAACCATTTGTACCCACAACACATCTGGATAAAAGTTAGAAAATTAAACCATCGAAATGTTTGGAGTCACACTTCCATCAAGAACAGATGAAGAACCATGCATTTTAAGTTTCATAGCTGCTGCTGCTGCTAAGTCGCTTCAGTCGTGTCTGACTCTGTGTGACCCAATGGACTGCAGCCTACCAGGCTTCTCCGTCCAATGGGATTCTCCAGGCAAGAACACTGGAGTGGGTTGCCATTTCCTTCTCCAATGCATGAAAGTGGAAAGTGAAAGTGAAGTCGCTTAGTTGTGTCTGACTCTTAGCGACTCCGTGGATTGCAGAATAGCTAGAAGCCTTTTTAGGAGATAGTGAGCTTAAGATACTAGGGGCAAGCAGCATTTAGAAAGATAAGAAATAAACTGAGCAATGTTGTATGCAGCCCAGACATAAGCATAAGTTACAATGTAATCACAAGTAAACATGATTCTGAGAGAATCGCTGAAGCAGGAACTCTGTTTGAAGGGCAAAAAGGAGACAATAAACCTGGGTGAGGGGGAGCTGAAAATGTAAAATCTCTGAACTAATGCTTTTGTCAAAAAGTATAAAAGAAAACCTGATCCTTAAAATAAACATGCAGTCCCGAACCTTGAGTCAGAGGCTGCATCACTCTCCACCAACACTGCTCATCTCTTCAGGCTTATTCCCTGGCTGCTAGAGATGGACTCTGGCACATATTCAAAAGCAGAGACATTACTTTGCCAGCAAAGGTCCATCTACTCAAGCCTATGTTTTTTTCTAGTAGTCATATATGGATGTGAGAGTTGGGTTGTGAAGAAAGCCTAGTGCCAATTGATACTTTTGAACTGTGGTGTTGGAGAGGACTCTTGAGAGTCCCTTGGACTACAAGGCGATACAACCAGTCCATTCTAAAGGAGATCAGTCTTGGGTGTTCTTTGGAAGGACTGATGCTAAAGCTGAAACTCCAGTACTTTGGCCACCTCATGCAAAGAGTTGACCCATTGGAAAAGACTCTGATGCTGTGAGAGATTGGGGGCAGTAAGAAAAGGGGACAACAGAGGATGACATGGCTGGATGGCATCACCGACTTGATGGAAGTGCGTTTGAGTGAACTCCGGGAGTTGGTGATGGACAGGATGGCCTGGCATGCTGCAATTCGTGGGGTTGCAAAAAGTCAGACATGACTGAGCAACTGAACTGAACTGAACTAAGGAACATATGACCCTTGTGATTTTTCTCATTGTTGTGGAAGAGATGATTCTTAGATCTGACTTTTTCTTTTCAGTTTTAATAATATTTTAGTTTATTAAAATTTTTAATTCCTGGGATGTCAGGAAGCATTTAACAGGAGGATTCCTGTGTGCTGTTTTGAATCTGTCTCTGCTCCCAATTAATTCCTGAATACTCAGGAAGTAAGAGGAGAGGCAAGCCTTTCCTGGGGGCTGAAGAATCCAGACATTTCCTTCATTAGTTTTTCTATACAGTGATAAGTACCCTCTTCCTTCTTGTGAACCATATGGTAAAAGTGCTTGTTTACAACTCTCTCTCTCTCTCTCTTTAGTATGGATTGCCTATGTTTTGTAAGTCTGGAATTTTAATCTTTGCTGAGAATAACTACATTGTAAGACAGTATATATGTCCACACCATGTTGATTAAAACACCTTTGCTCCATCTAAGCTCTGGTCCCCCTGTCTTTCTTTCTCTCTCTCCCTCTCTCTCTTTTTCAGGCTGACCCCCTGGAGCACAGAGGCTCTCTGAGTTCACTTTCCTGTCTGGGCTTCTAAGACCCTCTCAAGAAGGTGCTCTGCACCTTCACCCCATTGAGAGGGTGCCTGAGGCCTTCGTGAACAGAGCAAGCCCCGTGCAGGGGCTTTATTGGCTTTCTGAGTAAACCAAGGAATATCAGCCACTTTCTCTCTCCTTTACTTTCTTATCGGTCAACTCTGGACAACCAGATTCCGGTCCATTAAAGGACCTCAACACTGGGACAATTTAGTAGATTATATTTTAAGGAAAAAAATTATATTTTACTTAGATATTCAAATATGAATATATTTAAAGAATGTATAAGTTTCTCATATAATTGTTCATTGTTTCTGTACTATAATTATGGATCTACCTTTGCTATTCATACATTTTTTCTATTTTCTTTTGATATTATAAGCCAAGAATTTAAATTATGGCCTCTTCAACTCTGTTATCATATATATATATATATATATTCCACTAACTACTACCATTTTCATAAAGCCTTACCTTCGACCACATTTGGGTTTTATTGTTCTATTTCTTTGCTCAAGTGTTGAAACAAATATTAAAAAAAAAAAAAGTCTCTTCTTATAATGTGGATGATTTAGCAGAGAATTCCTACTTCTGGGAACTAGAAGGGAATGTGCTTTATCCTATTCTTTCTATAAATTCAGCTGAAAATCCCGGACATCTGTGTCTCTTTTGCTGTCTAGCAAGCAGTGGGATGACCCAGAGGGATGGTAAGGGAAAGGAGGAGGGAGGGGGTTCAGGATGGGGAACATGTGTATACCTGTGGTGGATTCATGTTGATGTATGGCAAAACAAATACAATATTGTAAAGTAATTAACCTTCAAGTAAAATAAATAAATTTATATTAAAGAATATCCTGGACATCATAATACAAGAACACTGAAAAATAAAGAAGGCTGACTGTGCCAAGGAATGATACAAAATTGAGTGTCTTTGATTATATCTGACTAGCCTGGCCTGGGTACTGGAGAAGCCATCACACAATAAATGCAAACAGGCACAGAGTTGGGGAAAACAAGTCATCAAGAAAGGACCATTTTTCTCTGTCAAAGTACAAGGTAAGGGTAAGTGTATAATAACAAAAATCTTTTAGAAAATAACCTGTCTATTCCAGCCAGCAACCATAATGGGGATAGATTTGTACAATTTCTGCACTCTCCTTTTATCCAGAGTTATCTGTCTCAACCTTCACCAACTGCATCTATTGGAATATACTTAAATATACATACAATATTCTGTGCTGAGTCCTACAATATTTCCCTCTGTTGTTTTTCAGTCACTAAGTCATGTCTAACTCTTTGAAACCCCATGGAATGTAGCATGCCAGGCTTCCCTGTCCTTTACTATCTCCCTGAGTTTGCTCAAACTCCTGTCCATTGAGTTGGTGATACCATCCAACCAACTCATCCTCTGTCACCCCCTTCTCCTCTTGCCCTCAGTTTTCTCCACCATTGGGGTCTTTTCCAATGAGTCAGCTCTTTGCATCAGGTGAACAAAGTATTGGAGTTTCAGATCCATGATCGTCCTTCCAATGAATATTCAGGACTAATTTCCTTTAGGATTGACTGGTTTGATATCCTTGCTACCCAAGGGACTCTCAAGTTTTCTCCAACACCATGGTTCAAAGTCATCAATTCTATGGTGCTCAGGCTTCTTTATGGTCCAGCTCTGACATTCATACATGATTACTGGAAAAGTCATAGCTTGACTATGCAATCTTTGTTGGCAAAGTGATGTCTCTAGTTTTTAATATGCTGTCTAGATTGGTCATAGCTATTCTTCCAAGCAGAAAGTGTCTTTTCATTTTGTGGCTGCAGTCACCATCTGCATTGATTTTGGAGCCCCCAAAAATTATATGTGACACTATTTCCACATTTGCCACATCTATTTGCCATGAAGTATTAGGGCTGGAAGCCATGATCTTAGTTTTTTGAATGTTGAGTTTTAAGCCAAATTTTTCACTCTCCTCTTTCATCTTCCTCAAGAAGCTCTTTAGCTCCTCTTCACTTTCTGCCATGAAAGGGGTATTATCTATATGCAGATGGTGACTGCAGCCATGAAATTAAAAGATGCTTACTCTTTGGAAGGAAAGTTATGACCAACCTAGATAGCATATTTAAAAGCAGAGATATCACTTTGCCAACAAAGGTTCGCCTAGTCAAGCCTATGGTGTTTCCTGTGGTCAGGTATGGATGTGAGAGCTGGACTGTGAAGAAGGCTGAGTGCCGAAGAATTGATGCTTTTGAACTGTGGTGTTGGAGAAGACTCTTGAGAGTCCCTTGTACTGCAAGGAGATCCAACCGGTCCATTCTGAAGGAGATCAGCCCTGGGATTTCTTTGGAAGGAATGATGCTAAAGCTGAAACTCCAGTATTTTGGCCACCTCATGCGAAGAGTTGACTCATTGGAGAAGACTCTGATGCTGGGAGGGATTGAGGGCAGGAGGAGAAGGGGACGACAGAGGATGAGATGGCTGGATGGCATCACTGACTCAATGAATGTGAGTCTGAGTGACCTCCGAGAGCTGGTGATGGATAGGGGGGCCTGGCGTGCTGCAGTTCATGGGGTCGCAAAGAGTCGGACACGACTGAGCGCCTGATCTCATCTGATCTGATCTATATGTCTAAGGTTGTTGATATTTCTCCTGGAAATATTGATTCCAGCTTGTGATTCATCCAACCTGACATTTGGCATGATATACTCTGCACGGAAGTTAGATAAACAGAGTGACAATATATAGCCTTGACATACTCCTTTTCCAATTATGAACCAACACCTTGTTCCATGTCCAATTCTAACTATAGCCTCTTGTCCTGCATGCAGGTTTCACAGGAGGCAGGTAAGGTGGTTTGGTATTCCATCTCTTTAAGAATTTTCTAGTTTGTTGTGGTCCACATAGTCAAAGGGTTTAGAGTCATCTAAAGGCTTCAAAGTAGTAGATTTTTAATTTTCAAAATATTCCCTTGATTTTTCTATGATCTAGCATATGTTGGCAATTGATCTCTGGTTGTTCTGCTTTTTCTAAATCCAGTTTGAACATCTGTAATTTCTCAGCTCACATACTGTTTAAGTCTAGCTTGAAGGATTTTGAGCATAATCTTGCTGGCATGTGCAATTGTATGGTAATTTGAACATTTTTGGCATTGCCCTTCTTTGGGATTGGAATGAAACTGATCTTTTCCAGTCCTGTGGCCTCGGCTGAATTTTCCAAATTTGCTGGCATAATGAGTGCAGCACTTCAACAACATCATATTTTAAGATTTGAAACAGGTCAGCTGGAATTCCATCACCTCCACTAGCTTTATTACTGGTAATGCTTCCTAAGGCCCACTTGACTTCACACTCTACGATGTCTGGCTCTAGGTGAGTGATAGCATAATCATGGTTAACAGGGTCATTAAGAGATTTTTTGGTACAGTTTCTGAATATTTTTTCCACTTTTTCTTAAGCTCTTCTGGTTCTGTTAGTTCCTTTCCTTTTTGGTCTTTATTTTGCCTGTCTTTGTATGAAATATTCCCTTGGTATTTGCTATTTTCTTGAAGAAATTTCTAATATTCTCCATTCTATTGTTTGCCCTCTAAAACCTATTTAAATCATAATAATGTCACTTACTTGTAGCCCTTATGGAATATTTACATTGTGCCTTCAAGGCACCAAGCATTTTTCTAAAATCTTTATATACATTGTCATTCAAAAGAAATTAGTGAAAGTGTTTGTCGCTTAGTCATGTCTGACTCTTTGCAACTCTGTGGCCTGTAGTCTGCCAAACACCTCTGTTCATGGGATTCCCCAGGCAAGAATACTGAAGTGGATACCCATTCCCTTTTCCAAGGGATCTTACCAACCCAAGGATTGAGCCCATGTCTCTTGCATTGCAGGCGGATTCTTTACCATCTGAGCCACCAGTGACATCTCTAAGTCATTTAATTCCATCACAAAAAGTTATGATATCCTTTTTAGTATTTCCAAAAGTGAGAAAAATGAAAGAGTGGGTAAGCAATTTGCCCAGCATCAAATATCATTTGCCCTTGTAATTCATACACTGTGTATAAGGACTCAGTGTATTCAGTAAGAGAAATCCACTTACCTGTGTTCGTGTGACATGCATCTTAAGGGAGGAAAACATTTTTTGATTCTCTTGGAGTCTCTAGATGGGTCTGTTAATTAAAATGAAAAGACAAATTAATAGAAGGAAAGTAAACATGTTTCATTAAACTTTTGCACATACATGTGGGCTTTCACAAGAGAATGAAAACTTAAAAAAGTGACCAGAGTAGAAAGTTGTTTTTAAATATTTTAGATAAAAGCATAATATTTGTGAAGAATTTAAGACACAGTGAGGTATGGGTTAAGAGCTGTAAATAGTAAAGAGGTAATTAGGAAGATAAGGACTAGTTTGGCAAGGGTTTATACACATTTCTTCACCTCAACTTATCCGTCTCTGCTAATAAAAATATCATCTTTCCTCTTGTTATCCTAAGGAACTTTTCACATGGAAGTTTTATGACCTGTTTCAGGGAAGGATGATGTGTGTATTTGGAAGTGACCTTCCTGGTTTTGTTTTGTTTTAATTTCTACAGCTTAAGATACTTAATATGACAAGGTATTATGTCCTGAACCACATCAATATATTGATTTTTCCCCCCTGTTTTTATATTAGTTCATATCGGTCCTTGAAAGGATTTCAGCCTTTCCATGTATGATTTTGAACTTGCTGAACATGAGAAGTCATATCTCTAAAGGGAAATTTTGCTTTTACTTTTAACTAAAACCTATTTTAGCTTCTTTAATTTGAAGTCCTAACTAATAATGCTTTAACTACTGTTTCATCCCTCATAATGCTCAACTCAGCCATAGTCTAATGATTAAAAAAGAAAAAATAAATAAAATAAATTACACTTAACTCCAAGCCTCATACTTAGAAAGACCCACACTAGTTAAATTCTAGAGTCATATCTGGGAACAATGACCACTGTAAACTGAAAAGATTAAAAAGTCCAATTGTCCAAAACTGTCATTTTTTTCTCTCTAACTTTCAAAGTTTCCAAGCCATTTTTTAAAAAACTGAATTCAGCAACACTTTATCATTATTATTACACTTTACAATATTGTATTGGTTTTGACATTCTTTCATATGCTGAGGTTACTATATGTCTCTGAACAGTGTGTATGGATTGGAAAGGGGAAAAAATGTTGCCAGTTAACCATCCGTCTCTCCTGCATGTGCTTAAATAAATTTATTTTAGGTACAAGGAGACAGATGTAAATTAGATCAGATCAGATCAGTCGCTCAGTCGTGTCCGACTCTTTGCGACCCCATGAACTGCAGCACGCCAGGCCTCCCTATCCATCACCAGCTCTCAGAGGTCACTCAGACTCACATTCATTGAGTCAGTGATGCCATCCAGCCATCTCATCCTCTGTCGTCCCCTTTTCCTCCTGCCCCCAATCCCTCCCAGCATCAGAGTCTTCTCCAATGAGTCAACTCTTCGCATGAGGTGGCCAAAATACTGGAGTTTCAGCTTTAGCATCATTCCTTCCAAAGAAATCCCAGGGCTGATCTCCTTCAGAATGGACCGGTTGGATCTCCTTGGAGTCCAAGGGACTCTCAAGGGTCTTCTCCAACACCACAGTTCAAAAGCATCAATTCTTCGGCACTCAGCCTTCTTCACAGTCCAGCTCTCACATCCATACATGACCACAGGAATAAAACTAAGTTTGAGATAACAAGTTGGCCCAAAATCTAAAATGAAGATTCCTTCCCTTCCCTCTGTGAATGGAAACTAAGTACCCAATTTTAGAAGGAGCAATTTGAAAGGTAGTTTGTTTGTTTTTATCCACAATGCAGAAAAATAAATCTCACTTCAATGAGAATATCACATCACAGAAAAAAAAAAAAAAAAAAAAAAAAAAAACAAGGAAAAATGTGCAGCTCATATGTGGCAAAAATGTCAGTTTTTAGTCAAATAATTCCTTCATTATTGCATGAAATGTGGAAAATCTTCACCATCTGAGGAGCAATAACAGCAAGGTATAATAATGAAAAAAGTATGTACCACATCATATACCAACACTGAAATTAAGAGGTTATGCAGCTATTTTGCAAAGACATGAGGTTATTTTTCCCATAATAGAGTAATGCAACAGGTTATGATCAAAATACATGATAATCTGTTAGTTTGTATAATTTCTGATAGATAAATTTGGATATTATATTTCGATATACTTATTCTGCCTGCATCCCCCAAAATACTGAAAATAATATACTTTTTAAAAAATCTATTGTTCTTTTAAATTTGGTATGCTCATATGGCTTTACCTCATAACTGCCCACTTTCTGACAGTAGTATCAATTATTTAGATGATCACTTTTTACGTTTACTTGTCTCTGTTCAACTTTGGATCATTTCTTTCTGCCATTTTTTTTTTTTTTTTCCTTTGAATTTTCTTCGTGTTTTTTGTAAGTGTTCCTTACTGTCTTAAGACAGGTATTATCATTTATTTCCTTATATTTAAATAGTTCCCTGAAAGTAGCCTTTTAACCTCAATAAATTTAGTTATATTTTCCTAGTAATATACTCAAAACATTATTGTCATCTTGTCATATTGCTTCACTAAAGTTTTTGATACATTCCAGTTGCTGATGAGATAAAATTTACACTTCTCATTTTGGCATTCAAGAAATTCTATAATATGATGTTCCTATTTTTAAAGTCTGACCGTCCAAATTCAACTTGTATTTTATTGTTTCACCAAATTACAAAAGTCATCATTCTTTAAATACAATGTGTCTTCTCCTGCCATTTCATATTTGCTCTTGGTACTGTTTATATAATGTGGTATATATTGACCTTCAAAAATATGTCTTTAGCAGGGAGTCCACTCTTGCCACTGCTGTTCAACATAGTTTTGGAAGTCCTAGCCATGGTAATCAGAGTAGAAAAACAAACAAAAGAAATTTAGATTAGAAAAGAAGTAAAGTTCTCATTGTTTGCAGACAAAATACTATACACAGAAAACCTTAAAGATCCTATCAGAAAATTACTGGAGCTAATCAATGAATTTAGTAAAGTCACAGGATACCAAATCAATACACAGAAATCCCTTGCTTTCCTGTACAATAACAACAAAAATCAGAAAGTGAAATTAAGGAATCAATCCCATTAACCACTAAAACAAAAAGAATAAAATACCTAGAAATAATCCTCCCTGAGGAGACAAAAGAACTGTATACAAAAACTATAGGTCACTTATGAATGAAATCACAGATAACATAAACAGATAGATGTTCTCAGATTGGAAGAATTATTACTGTGAAAATGTCTATACTACTCAAAGCAATCAACAGATTAAATGCAATCCCTATCAAATAACAGCATTTTTCTAGAACTAGATCAAAACAATTCACAATTCATATGGAAGCATAGAAGACCCCACATAACCAAAGCAATTTTGAGAAAGAAAGATGGAGCTGGGGAACCTTCCTGACTTCAGACTATGCTGCAAAGCTACAGTCATTAAGACAGTATAGTACTAGCACAAAAACAGAAATATAGACCAGCAAAATATGATAGAAAGCCCAGAGATAAACTCATGCATCTATGGGCACCATATCTTTGACAAAGGAGGCAAGAATATATGCTGGATAAAAGACAACTTCTTGAATAAGTAGTACTGGGAAAACTGGACAACTACACATAAAAGAATGAAATTAGAACACTTCGTAACAACATGTGTATGTGTCCTCAGTTGCTCAGTCATGTACAGCTCTTTGAGACCCCATGGAGTATAGCCCACCAGGCTCCTCTTTCCATGGAATTTTCTAGGCAAGAATACTGGAGCAGGTTGCCATTTGCTTCTCCAGGAAATCTTCCTGACTCAGAGATTGAACCCACATATTAATGTCCCCTGTAATTGGCCAGTGGATTCTTTACCACTGATCCACCTGGAAAGAGTTCTAACACCATATACAGAGGTAAACTCAAAATTGATTAAAGACCTAAATGTAAGACCAGAAACTATAAAACTCTTAGAGGAAAATATAAGCAGAACACTCTTTGACATATATCATAGCAAGATCCTTTATGACTCACCTCCTAGAAATATGACTCACCTCCTAAAAATAAACAAATCGAATCTAATTAAACTTAAAATCTTTCGCACAGCAAAGGAAGTCATAAACAAGATGAAAAGACAACACTCAGAATGGGAGAAAATAATTGCAAATTAAGCAACTGACAAACTAATCTCCAAAATATATAAGCAGGTCATGCAGTTCAATATCAGAAAAGCAAACAGCCCAGTCAAAAAATAGGTAGAAGTCCTAAGCAGACATTTCTCCAAAGACATATGGATGTCTAATAAATACATGAAAAAATGTTCAACATTGCTTATTATTAGAAATGAAAATCAAAACTAAAATGAGGTATCACCTCACACCCACCAGAATGGCCATGATCAAATCATCTACAATTACTGCTGAAAAAGAATGTGGAGAAAAGGGAATTCTCTTGCATAGTTGATGGAAATGTTCCTTGATACAGTCACTATGGAGAACAGTATGGAGATTTCTAATAAAAAAAAAAAAAAAAGCTAAGAATAAAACTATCATATGACCCAGAAATCAAACTGCTGCTGCTGCTGCTAAGTCGCTTCAGTCATGTACGACTCTATGCGACCCCATAGACGGAAGCCCACCAGGCTCCCCATCCCTGGGATTCTCTAGGCAAGAATACTGAAGTGGGTTGTCATTTCCTTCTCCAATGCATGAAAGTGAAAAGTGAAAGTGAAGTCGGTCAGTTGTGTTGACTCTTAGCGACCCCATGGACTACAGCCTACCAGGCTCCTCCATCCATGGGATTTTCCAGGCAAGAGTACTGGAGTGGGTTGCCATTGCCTTCTCCAAGAAATCAAACTACTGGGCATATACTCTAAGAAAACCACAATTCTAAAAGACACATGTACTCCAGAGTTCACTGCAGCACTATTTACAATAGCTAGGACATGGAAGCAATCTAGATGTCCATCAACACATGAATGGATAAAGAAGTTGTAGTACATATATAGAATAGAATATGACTCAGCCATGAAAATGACTGAAATTGAGTCAGTTCTGGTGACACGGATGAACCTAGAGCCTGTTCTACAGAGTGAAGTCAGTCAGAAAGAGAAAAACAAGTATCATATATTAATACAAATATATAGAAACTTGAAAAATGGTACTGATGAACATATTTTCAGGGCAGGAATAGAGACACAGACCTAGAGAACAGATTTGTGGATGCAGGGGAGGAAGGAGAGGGTGGGACAAGTTGAGGGAGTAATATTGAAGTATAAACACTATCATGTATAAAATAGATAGCTAGTGGGAAGTTGCTGTATAAAATAGAGAGCTTAGCCTGGTTCTTAGATGTGAAAGTTGGATTGTGAAGAAGGCTAAGCACCGAAAAATTGATGCTTTTGAACTGTGGTGTTGGAGAAGACTCTTGAGAGTCCCTTGGACTGCAAGGAGATCCAACCAGTCCATTCTGAAGGAGATCAGCCCTGGGATTTCTTTGGAGGGAATAATGTTGAAGCTGAAACTCCAGTACTTTGGCCATCTCATGTGAAGAGTTGACTCATTTGAAAAGACTCTGATGCTGGGAGGGATTGGGGGCAGGAGTAGAAGGGGACGACAGAGGATGAGATGGCTGGATGGCATCACTGACTCGATGGACGTGAGTCTGAGTGAACTCCAGGACTTGGTGATGGACAGGGAGGCCTGGCATGCTGCAATTCATGGGGTCGCAAAGAGTAAAACACGACTGAGCAACTGAACTGAACTGCTAGTGGTAAGATGAGGGTGTGGAAAGCTCAATAGGGAGGAGATATACGTATACTTATAGCTGATTCACATTTTTGTACAAAAGAAACCAAGACAGCAATTATTGTAAAGCAATTATCCTGCAATTAAAACTTTTAAAAAATATCCAAAAATGTATGTCCTTATTCTTGCCTGGAAAATTCCATGGACAGAGGTGTCTGGTGAACTACAGTCCAGGGGCTCACAAAAAATTGGACACAACTGAGCAACTGAGCACGCGCGCACACACACACACACACAATGTCTTCCTAACGTTAAATAAACCTGGTTTGGTTTCTATCTCCTTCATGAACTCTTCTCTAAACTTTCTCAAACACTAAATCGAATCCAAGTTTCTCTGTGAACTAAAAATTACTCCCAAGCCATGTATCCACTGACTACTGAATTTCTTGACATAAATAATTAAATATGTTTAAAGCAGAATGTATTTTTTCCCCTTCTTATGGCAGAGATTATATAATTGTTCACGAAACCATTTGCATTTCTTCCTGGGAACTAAAATTAATTGTATTTTTCAGCCTTCTTTGAAAGTAGGTGGGGCCAACTGACTAAGGTCTAGTCAGTGCAAAGTACTGCTGCTGTTAAGTCATTTCAGTTGTGTCTGACGCTGTGCGACCCCATAAATAGCAGCCCACCAGGCTCCCCCATCCCTGGGATTCTCTAGGCAACAACACTGGATTCGGTTGCCATTTCCTTCTCCAATGCATGAAAATGAAAAGTGAAACTGAAGGTGCTCAGTCATGTCCAGCTCTTCGAGACCCCATGGACTCTAGCCTACCAGACTCCTCTATCCATGGAATTTTCCAGGCAAGAATACTGGAGTGGGGTGTCATTGCCTTCTTCAAATATAAAGTGAGCATAGATGAAAATAAACTACTTGCCTGCAAGATCCATTAACAGCAATAATAAAAAGATAGTTTCAATGAGATTCTGCTTATGTTTTCTTTCTTCAGGATCTATTTCACCAAGGAAAAGATTTGAAAAATCATGGTATTCCATTTACGACAGAAGTTAAAGAAATTTCCTGATGGTCCAGTGGTTAGGACTGCATTTTCACTGCTGAACTAAGTTTGCACAAACCAAACAGTACAACCAAAGGGCAAAGTTCAGTCTTTTAGTCACTATGTACTAAGGTTGATGTCTATTGCAGTATAATGTGAAAAATAAATATTAAGCCATTTATTTAACTTTTGTTAAGCCGATGATATTATGGAATTGTGATTAAACTAGTGAGTTGAATTAATCTGAAATATACATGAAATATTGCTTTCTATATTCACTTTTAACACCAGAGTTCAAGCCATATTATATCATACTTACATTAACTACTGCAAGGTTCTTAATAGTTCCCCCTGATTCTCCACTTAACATTCAAAATTATTTTCTTCTTTATAGCCAGAAACACCTTTAAATTGTAATTTCAGTTATGTAATATATATTATATAATATACTTGATTAAAACTATACAATAAGTTTAGCTAAAGAATTTTTTTTTTTTTTATTTTAGAAAAATAAATAATCACAGTTGTTCTCAGAGGACTTTCTCTTCCCATCTTACCTTTGAGTTTGTAATTGTTGTGATTGTGTTCTCTCTTGCAACCTTCTATAGTGAATATGTTGGGAACAGATAAATCTTCCTGTACATTTTATGGGACACTGAAGTATAAGGATTCAAACCTAAGCATAGGATGGAGAAGTCTAGGCAGAATTTTGATACTCTGATATGTGACCGAGTTTTAATTTATAGATGGGACTCTGAGAAAGAGGAAACTGTGGGAAGAGTTGGCATGTTTATATTTGAGTGACCAAGTGGCAAATGAATAGATGGTACTATCTGAAACATGATCAGATCTCCTTTTTCTTACATCCATATTAGAACACTCCAGTGTTAACTGGGCTCACTTCTTTCTAGAACAAAAATTAAATTCCTCAGGATCTTTGCAAAGTTGGCAGGGTAACAAAGTAGAAGGTTATATTCCTACAACTGTGCAGCTCCATACCAGTTCTGAGAGCCTATTTGTGTATTTACATAAGATAAACATAAAACCACTGTTTTTTTTTTAAGCTACTGCTATTTGGGTTTTTTCTGTTGTTTTCATGCTCACCTATAAATCTAATCTAATAATGCGATAAGTAATTACAAAATAGTTAAATAGTTTACTAAAATGAACAATAAATATTTAAAATTTAGAAGAAAAAAGATTTTAAAAATCTCAGAAAAAAACTAAATTCAGGGATACTAATTAAAAATGTACTCTTGCTAGCTTTGTGACTGGAATTAGATTCTAAAACTTCTAAGAGTCTGTTCTAAAATTATGATTTCAAATTTTTATTAAAATTTTCCTTCTTCATCTGACATAGTAGAATACTTCTCATTAAGGAACACTTAAAACAAGATCAGAAAATTAAAAGTGAAAAATTGATCTACAAAAGCCTTCTTAATGCCCACAGTGCATAGACAGGATCATTTTTTACAAGAAAAGTAACACTGTCTTTTGTACTTATCTCACATTAGAATTTTTCCCTTGATGCATATAAAGATTATGTTATATATATAAACAATGTCTTAAAAAGTAACATCCTAATAAGTAAATCACTTTAATAGATTTTCTTATAGGACTGATTACAGATGTAGGATTTAATTTTAATTAGATATATGTAATCAGATCTAATCAAAATTTAATGACAATAATTTTATGCAATATAAAATGTCTGAACCATGTTAGTGTGCATTTTCTCTTGTGTGCTATATTTTTCTATTATAGTATTTATTTAGTAACTTAAAATTCCTGGGAACTAAATTCAATACTAGTGTTGTGTTCTTTTTCAAAAATCATATGCCTATAGGGATGAGTGAAGAAAAAAATCCCAGGAGATAGCCCAAGAGTTATGTCTTCTAACAAAGACATGACTCTAGATGATATGTGATTACAGCAATCAAAAGTCATCCTTTTTCTAAATAGTATTAAGGAAAAAAAAAATCCGTTTGTAATTTTCTTGTTTCTAGTTGTAGACTCTTCTTTTCTACTCTTCTTCTAAAGAATTCCCTTTAGTATTTGTTGTAAAGCTAGTCTGGTGATATTGAACTCTATTAGCTTTTGCTTATTTATAAAGCATTTGATTCTCCAGTGAATCTGAATGGCAGCCTTCCTGGATATTCTTGGTTGTAGATTCTTCCCTTTCAACACTTTAAATGTACCATGCCGTTCCCTTCTGGACCACAGGGTTTCTGCTGAGAAATCAGCTAGTAACCTTATGGGAGTTTCCTTGTATGTTATTTGTTGATTTTTTCCTTATTGCTCTTAACAATTTTCTTTGTGTTTTACTTTTGTCAATTTGATTACTATATGTCTCAAACTGTTCCTCCAGTTTAACCTGCCTGGGACTCCTCTGTGCTTCCTGAATGTGAGAACGTGGGTGACTGTTTCCTTTCCTACGTTAGTGAAGTTTTAGCTATTATCCCTTTGAATATTTTCTTAGGTCCTTCTCCTGTCTTCTCCTTCTGGAATGTAATGTAAATACTGGTGCATCTAAAGTTGTCCCAGAGGTCATTAGACTGTCTCATTTTTTTTGTTGTTGTTTTTTTTTTTTTTTTTTAAATTCTGTTCTATGGCTGTGATTTTTACCATTCAGTCTTTCAGGTCACTTATGCATTCTTCTGCTTCAGTTATTCTCATATGGACTCCTTCTAGTGTATTTTTTTCATTTCAGTTATTGTACTTTTTATTTTTTTTTTTTTAACAGTTCTTCTAGGTTTTTGTTAAACATTTCCTGTATCTTCTTGATCTATGACTCCATTATTTTTCTGAGTACTTGGATCATCTTTATTACTATTTCTCTGAATTTTTTATATAAATTTATTTTAATTGGAGGTTAGTTACTTTACAATATTAGGTAGTTTGCCTATCTCTACTTCAGTTAGTTGTTCTTCTGAGGTTTTATGTTATTCCTTCATCTGAGATATATTCCACTATTGTCTCATTTTGTCTTACTTTGTGTGATTGCATTTTATGTTCCACAGACTGCAAAGTGTTGTAATTCTTGCTTCTGTTCTCTTATCAATGGTAGATGAGATTGTCTAAAAGGCTTGTGAAAGCTTCCTTATGAGAAGGATTCATACCTGCCCACTGGTGGGTATAACCGAGTCTTGTCCCTCTGGTGGGCAAGGCTAGGTCAGGGGATATGCTTACTGGGCAGCTGTGTACTCAGGAAGACTTTAAGCAACCTGTCTTCTGATATATGAGGCTCTTTTCCCACCCTGTTGGTTGTTTGACTTGAGGCATCCTAGCACTGGAGCCTACAGGTTGTTGGTGAGTCAGGTCTTGTGAGAAAATGGCAGCCTCCACAAGGCCTTATGTCAATGAGTACACCCCAGTTCCATTGCTGTCAGTGTCCTTGTCTCTGCAGTGAAGCACAGTTGTCACCCTGCTTCTTCAGGAGATCCTCCAATACTAGCAGGTAAGTCTGGCCCAGTCTCTTATAATGTCACTACTTTTTTCCTTGGGTCCTAGTACACAGGAGACCTACTTTCAACCATCCAAGAGTGGAGTTTCTGTTTATCCCAGTTCTGGGGAATTGTGGTGATCAAACCCCAAAGCTCTTAAAAGCTGGATTTTCCAGGGGCTTATCCTCCCCTTACAAAAAAGAATTTCAAGACCCAGATAATCATGATGATGTGATCACTGACCTAGAGCCAGACATCTTGGAATGTGAAGTCAAATGGGCCTTAGAAAGCATCACTACGAACAATGCTAGTGGAGGTGATGGAATTCCAGTGGAGCTATTCCAAGTCCTGAAAGATGATGCTGTGAAAGTGCTGCACTCAATATGCCAGCAAATTTGGAAAACTCAGCAGTGGCCACAAGATTGGAAAAGGTCAGTTTTCATCTCAATTCCAAAGAAAAGCAATGCCAAAGAATGCTCAAACTACCGAACAATTGCACTCATCTCACACGCTAGTAAAGTAATGCTCAAAATCCTCCAAGCCAGGCTTCAGCAATATGTGAACCGTGAACTTCCTGATGTTCAAGCTGGTTTTAGAAAAGGCAGAGGAACCAGAGATCAAATTGCCAACATCCGCTGGATCATGGGAAAAGCAAGAGAGTTCCAGAAAAACATCTATTTCTGCTTTATTGACTATGTCAAAGCCTTTGACTGTGTAGATCACAATAAACTATGGAAAATTCTGAAAGAGATGGGAATACCAGACCACCTGATCTGCCTCTTAAGAAATCTGTATGCAGGTCAGGAAGCAACAGTTAGAACTGGTCATGGAACAACAGACTGGTTCCAAATAGGAAAAGGAGTACGTCAAGGCTGCATATTGTCACCATGTTTATTTAACTTATATGCAGAGTACATCATGAGAAATGCTGGACTGGAAGAAACCCAAGTTGGAATCAAGATTGCTGGGAGAAATATCAATAACCTCAGATATGCAGATGACACGACTCTTATGGCAGAAAGGGGCTAAAAAGCCTCTTGAAGAAAGTGAAAGTGGAGAGTGAAAAGGTTAAATGTTTATTTAACTTATATGCAGAGTACATCATGAGAAATGCTGGACTGGAAGAAACACAAGTTGGAATCAAGATTGCTGGGAGAAATATCAATAACCTCAGATATGCAGATGACACGACTCTTATGGCAGAAGAGGGGCTAAAAAGCCTCTTGATGAAAGTGAAAGTGGAGAGTGAAAAGGTTGGCTTAAAGCTCAACAGTCAGAAAACGAAGATCATGGCATCTGGTCCCATCACTACATGGGAAATAGATGGGGAAACAGTGGAAACAGTGTCAGACTCTATTTTTCTGGGCTCCAAAATCACTGCAGATGGTGATTGCAGCCATGAAATTAAAAGACGCTTACTCCTTGGAAGGAAAGTTATGACCAACCTAGATAGCATATTCAAAAGCAGAGACATTACTTTACCAAAAAAGGTTCGCCTAGTCAAGGCTATAGTCTTTCCTGTGGTCATGTATGGATGTGAGAGCTGAACTGTGAAGAAGGCTGAGCGCCGAAGAATTGATGCTTTTGAACTGTGGTGTTGGAGAAGACTCTTGAGAGTCCCTTGGACTGCAAGAAGATCCAACCAGTCCATTCTGAAGGAGATCAATCCTGGAATTTCTTTGGAAGTATTGATGCTAAAGCTGAAACTCCAGTATTTTGGCCACCTCATGCGAAAAGTTGACTCATTGGAGAAGACTCTGATGCTGGGAGGGATTGAGGGCAGGAGGAGAAGGGGACGACAGAGGATGAGATGGCTGGATGGCATCACTGACTCGATGGGTATGAGTCTGGGTGACCTCCGGGAGCTGGTGATGGACAGGGTGGCCTGGCGTGCTGCGGTTCAAGGGGTCGCAAAGAGTCGGACACGACTGAGCGACTGATCTGATCTGATCTTCCCCTTGTCAGACATCAAGATAGGGAAGCTTGAAGTAAAGCTCAGAACTTGCACTCATATGGGAGAATTTCTGTGGTATACTTATTTTCCAGTTTGGGTCATCTACCTGTTATGTATAGTATTAGATTTTATTGTGATTGCACCCAACCTACCATCTTATTTTAGTGCCTCTTTTGGCTTGTATGTTGGGTATCTTTTTTGGTAGGTTCCAGCGTTTATTTTTTGTTGATGTTTGTTCTGCAGGTTTTTCTTTTGTTTGTTTGTTTTTTTGCCTTGGAAACCAATAGAGATCATTCTGTCGTTTTTGAGATTGCATCCAAATACTGCATTTTGGACTCTTTTGTTGACTATGATGGCTACTCCATTTTTTCTAAGGGATTCTTGCCCACAATAGTAGACATAACACCCATTCCATTCCATTTTAGTTTGCTGATTACCAAAATGTTGATGTTTACTCCTGTCATTTCCTTTTTGATCACTTTCAATTTGCCTTGATTCATGGACCTTATATTCTGGGTTCCTATGCAATATTGCTCTTTACAGCATTGGACTTTGCTTCTATTACCAGTCACATCCACAAATGGATGCTGTTTTTCTTTGGCTCCATCTCTCCATTCTTTCTGGAGTTATTTCTCCACTGATCTCCAGTAGCATATTGGGCACCTATCAACCTGGGGAGTTCATCTTTCAGTGTCCTATCTTTTTGCCTTTTCATACTGTTCATGGGCTTCTCAAGGAAAGAATACTGAAGTGGTCCAATGGAATAGATCTAATAGAGTGTCTGATGAACTATGGACAGAGGTTCTTGACATTTTACAGGAGACAAGGGTCAAGACCATCCCCAAGGAAAAGAAATGCAATAAAGCAAAATGGCAGTCTAAGGAGGCCTTACAAATAGCTATGAAAAGAAGAGAAGTGAAAGGCAAATGAGAAAAGGAAATATATATCTATTTGAATGCAGAGTTCCAAAGAATAGCAAGGAGAGATAAGAAAGCCTTCCTCAGTGATCAGTGCAAAGTAATGGAGGAAAAAAAAATAGAATGGGAAAGACTAGATATCTCTTCAAGAAAATTCAAAATACCAAGGGAACATTTCATATAAAGATGGGCTCAATAAAGAACAGAAATTGTATGGATCTAATAGAAGCAGAAGATATTAAGAAGAGGTGGCAAGAATACACGGACCTATACAAAAAAGATCTTCATGACCCAGACAATCACGATGGTATGCTCACTCACCTAGAGCCAGACATCCTGGAATGCAAATTCAAGTGAGCCTTAGGAAGCATCATTATGAACAAAGCTACTGAATGTGATGGAATTTCAGTTAAGCTATTTCAAATCCTAAAAGATGATGCTCTGTTAGTGCTACATTCAATATGTCAGCATATTTGGAAACTCAGCAGTTGCCACCAGACTGGAAATGCTGTTTTCATTCCAATTCCAAAGAAAGGCAATGCAAAAGAATGTTTAAACTACAAAACAATTGCATTCATCTCACAGGATATTCTTCTCTCATGGCTCAGATGGTAAAGTGTCTGTGTACAATGTGGGAGACCCAGGTTTGAGCCCTGGGTTGGGAAGATCCCCTGGAGAAAGAAATGGCAATCCACTCCAGTACTATTGCCTGGAAAATCCCATAGACAGAGGAGCCTGGTAGGCTATAGTCTATGGGGTCGCAAAGAGTAGGACACGACTGAGCGACTTCACTTTCACAGGATATTACAGTAATGATCAAAATTCCCCAAACCAGGCTTCAAGAGTATGTGAACCACGAACTTCCAGATGTTCAAGCTGGTCTTAGAAAAGGCAGAGGAACCAGAGATCAAGTTGTCAACATCTATTGGATTATCAACAAAGCAAAAGAGTTCCAAAAAAAAATCTACTTCTGGTTTATTGACTATGCCAAGCCTTTGACTGTGTGCATCACAACACACTGGGAAATTCTGAAAGAGATGGGAATACAAGACCAGCTGACCTGCCTCTTGAGAAACCTATATGCAGGTCAAGAAGCAACACTTAGAATTAGACATGGAACAATAGACTGGTTCCAAACAGGAAAATGACCACGTCAAGACTGTATATTGTCACCCTGCTTATTTAACTTCTATGCAGAGTACATCATGAGAAACGCTGGACTGGAAGAAGCACAAGCTGGAATCAAGATTGCTGGGAGAAATATCAATAACCTCAGGTGTGCAGATGACACCACCCTTATGGCACAAAGAGAAAAATAACTAAAGAGCTTCTTGATAAAAGTGAAAGTGGAGAGTTAAAAAGTTGGCTTAAAGCTCAACATTCAGAAAATTAAGATCATGGCTTCTAATCCCATCACTTCATTTCAAATAGATGGGGAAGCAGTAACAGAGTTTATTTTGGGGGCCTCCAAAATCACTGAAGATGGTGATTGCAGCCATGAAATTAAAGGACACTTACTCCTTGGAAGAAAAGTTGTGACCAATCTAGATAGCATACTAAAAAGTAGAAATATTACTTTGCCGACAAAGGTCCATCTAGTCAAGGCTATGTGTTTTTTTTTCCAGTATTCATGCATAAATGTGAAAGTTGGACTATAAAGAAAGCTAAACACAAGAGAATTGATGCTTTTGAACTGTGGTGTTGAAAAAGCCTCTTAAGTGTCCCTTGAACTGCAAGGAGATCCAACCAGTCCACCCTAAAGAAAATCAGTCCTGAGTATTCATTGGAAGGACTGACGTTGCAGCTGAAACTCCAATATTTTGGCCACATGATGCAAAGAGCTGACTCATTGGAAAAGACCCTGATGTTGGGAAAGTTTGAAGGAAGGAGGTGAAGGGAACTACAGAGGATGAGATAGTATGATGGCATCACTGACACGATGGACATGAATTTGAGTAAGCTCCAGGAGTTGATGAAGGACAGGGATGCCTGGCATGCTGTAGTCCACGGGGTTGCAAAGAGCCAGGCACAACTGAGTGACTGAACTAAACGGAACTGTTCTGCCATTAGATACGATTCTTGTTTTTCTGCAAGAAGAGGTGAGCTTATGTTCTTCTATTTCACCAGCTTGTCTCTTCTGCCTAGAAATCCTTGGATTTGAATGGTTTGTTTATCTCTATTTACATTTCTCATCATTAAATATTTGTTCAATATTCAAGTGATAATGAGTCATCTAAATTGCAGCAAAACTATTTTCTTTAAAGTAACTGAAAGAAAAATATATAAAGCAAATTTCTGAGGATGCCTTTCTCAAACCAGTGAATTAGAAAATATTGTTATGTGGTTCATTATCATAAACTCTCATGACAAAAAGAATTTTGTCTTATTCTCTGAAGTATGCCCAACAGCTGGAATAGTCAATGACATTAGTGAATGACTAGCTCCTGTCATGTCTGAGACCTACTGATTTAAGAATTCAAAAATTTAATAGTAGGAAGTACATGCTTATAAAAATTGAGTTTGTATAGTGCTGTTTTATAATATTCTGACACATTTACTTTGCATCTTCCTATTTATCTACTTGCAGAGAAGCTGTTTGGACATACCAAAGTTAAATAGGTCACTTCTAGTTTACTTAAACCTATTTCCAGAAGAATACTTTCCAAAATCCAGTCAGATAAGAGGAAGTAAAAACATACATGTACACACTAACATACCAAAGATAAAAATTTGAATGAAGGAAAAATTTTCTATTTTAGAGATTGATTAATGCAGTATATATTGGAGAAGGAAATGGCAACCCACTCCAGTATTCTTGCCTGAAGAATCCCAGGGACAGGGGAGCCTGGTGGGCTGCTGTCTATGGGGTCGCACAGAGTCGGACACGACTGAAGTGACTTAGCAGCAGTAGCAGCAGCAATGCAGTATATAAAGACTATGAAGAAAGTATGGAGAATTATATAAAATTAAATGTTTCTTTTGCAGTCTTGTTTAGATATATTTTTAGTTGTGTTAATTAAATAACTTTATAAAATCTTGTCAAATGTAGTTTTATTCTTTTTTTAATAGAGAAAGGTAATGAGATTGACAACTACTGATCCAAATCTTAATAACTTTATTTAAGAGAGAGAAAGACTAGCAGAATGACAAAATGACTACTATGCTATCACATGTCATGAAAAGCCTTGAGAAAACCACTAATAATGTGAAAACTAGCCATTATCTTCTTTCATCCTCTTTCTTTTTGTTGTTACTGCTGATTATGTACCTCAGCTCTCTCAGTTGCTTGTGACTTTTGGTCAAATTTTTGAGGTAGTTTCCTTGACTTGCTCCTAGGCTGAGATGTTTTCTATATGCAGAGAAAACAATACTGAGTCTAGTTTGCCTATGGAATATGCTGAAATAGATAAGGCATCAGCTTTGGAAAACAGCAGATGACATAAACAGGGATCGTGCCAACTCATAATTACAACCTGGTTGGCCTAGTAGAACAGACTGTGTGCCTTAGAGATGAAACTAAATGGGTTTATATTTTTCTCTATTATTCTCTTTCTTACCATTGATGTCATTGCTAATATGGTTATAAGAGCATGATGAAGTTGTGTGTAAGTGTGTGCGGTGTGGTTGTATGCATTTTAAGCTTTCAAGGGATCAATGAATTAAATAGCAACCAGAGTCAAAGAAATAGTTTGATCATTTATAGGTAAGTTCAGTTAAGTTCAGTTCAGTTACGCAGTCGTGTCCGACTCTTTGCAACCCCATAAATTACAGCATGCCAGGCCTCCCTGTTCATAACCAACTCCTGGAGTTCACCCAAACCCACGTCCATCGAGTTGGTGATGCCATCCGGCCATCTCATCCTCTGTTGTCCCCTTTTCTTCTTGCCCCCAATCCCTCCCAGCATCAATCTTTTCCAATGAGTCAACCCTTTGCATGAGGTGGCCAAAGTACTGGAGTTTCAGCTTTAGCATCATTCCTTCCAAAGAAATCCCAGGGCTGATCTCCTTCAGAATGGACTGGTTGGATCTCCTTGCAGTCCAAAGGACTCTCAAGAGTCTTCTCCAACCACAGTTCAAAAGCATCAATTCTTCAGCAATCAGCTTTCTTCACAGTCCAACTCTCACATCCATACATGACCACAGGAAAAACCATAGCCTTGACTAGATGGACCTTTGTTGGCAAAGTAATGTCTCTGCTTTTGAATATGCTATCTAGGTTGGTCATGACTTTCCTTCCAAGGAGGAGGCATCTTTGAATTTCATGGCTGCAGTCACCATTTGCAGTGATTTTGGAGCCCATAAAAATAAAGTCTGACACTGTTGTCACTGTTTTCCCATCTATTTCCCATGAAGTGATGGGACCAGATGCCATGATCTTCGTTTTCTGAATGTTGAGCTTTAAGCCAACCTTTTCACTCTCCACTTTCACTTTCATCAAGAGGCTTTTGAGTTCCTCTTCACTTTCTGCCATAAGGGTGGTGTCATCTGAATATCTGAGGTTATTGATATTTCTCCCGACAATCTTGATTCCAGCTTGTGCTTCTCCCAGCCCAGTACTCTGCATATAAGTTAAATAAGCGGGTGACAATATACAGCCTTGATGTACTCTTTTTCCTGTTTGGAATCAGTCTGTTGTTCCATATCCAGCTCTAAGTGTTGCTTCCTGACCTGCATATAGGTTTCTCAAGAGGCAGGTCAGGTGATCTGGTATTCCCATCTCTTTCAGAATTTTCCACAGTTTATTATAATCCATTGAGTCAAAAGCTCTGGCATAGTCAATAAAGCAGAAATAGTTGTAAAAATGGACCACTTTGTGCCTATAGATTTTACATTTGCTGTATTTGATGAGATTTCTTCTTATGCAGGCAGAGGCAACATTTGTGTTTGTTGACCACCAGCTATGTGGTTAACATATCAAATGGAAAGTTGTAATGTTCATCATTTTATTTTCATAATATTTTTTTCACACATTAAAACTGATAACAAGTAACTCTAAGGAAGCACAAATGGCCTTTGATAGGACTGTGTGAGCAACTGAATCTCTATTCAGAGAGCAGTGCAGCAGTTGTTGCTGAGTATCTGTAAATAGATGTGAAGGTAATGAGAAAGACAACATGAACACTTACACTTGTACCAGATTCTACCCTTAGGACCGTATCCATGGATTCCACAGCATAAATGTGAGATAAACAGTGACTTTAGGTGTAGTGAATATAATGAGGTAACTTAGCTTTCCTTTAACTTTCTAAGCAACAAAGACTTTTTTTAGAGTTACAAAGGGGGGTTGGATACAAAAATATTTTCTGTCTATCCATTTAACTATCTAACTGAATAATAGATTTAATTTAATTTTGTTTTTATCTCTTATGGTATTTTCCTGTTACATTATACATGATTAGTGCCCAATTATTTCATGCCTCCCTGAATCCATACCTCACTGTGTCCCCTCCAAACTGAATTCAGCCAAAGCCAATAGAGTAATAGCTTGCATGATAAAAAAAAAAAAAAAAAAAATGGAGACTTGAATATATTTTGCACATTGAGACTTGCCCTCTCCTGTTGCATTTGGGAACCCTGTAATTATCATCATGAGAAGAAGCCTGGATAGTGTGCTGGTAGATGAGAGACTTTATGGAAAAAGGCTTAGTCATCCTGGCTATATAAATAAGACCACCACTAGTGTAATAGCTTCTGGTTCAAGAGACAGAGTAGAAAGACTTGTGTTCATCTCCTCTGGGGAGAGCGCCAAAATAAAAACTAGCTGTTGAACAACCATCAACACGAGGACACTAGAACCTACCAAAAAAAGATACTCCATGCCCAAAGACAAAGAAGAAGCTGCAGTGAAACAGTAGGAGGGGAACCATCATGATAAAATCAAATCCCAAACCCACTTGGTGGGTGACTGAAAAACTAGAGAACAATAATACCAAATAAGTACTTCAACTGTTGTGAAGATTCTGAACCCCACTGCAGGCTTCTCAGTCTGGAACCCAACAAAGGGACTGGAGTTTCCCAGGGAATCTGACCTTGAAGGCCAGCAGGATTTGATTACAAGACTTCCAAAGGACTGGGACAAATAGAACCTCCAGTCTTGGAGGGCCCAAACAAAACCTTGCATTCACCAAATCTCAGAGGAAAGGATCAGTGACACTAAAGGAGGCTGGAACAAAACTACTTGCTAGGCTTCAACAGTACATGGACTGAGAACTTCCAGATGTACAAGCTGGATTTAGAAAAAAACAAAGGAATCAGAGATCAAACTGCCAACACCCATTGCATCATAGAAAATATGTCACTCAGTCATGTCCAACTCTGTTTGACCCCCATGGACTGTAACCTGCCAGCTTCCTCTGTCCATGGAATTACCCAGGCAAGAATACTGGAGTGGGTGGCTGTTCCCTCCTCCATGGAGTGTTCCCTTCTCCATGGAATCATCCAAACCCAGGGATTGAACCTGCGTCTCCTGCATTGCAGGCATATTCTTTACCATCTGAGCCACAAAAGAAGTCCATAGAAAATACAGCGGAATCCCACCAAAAAAATCTGCTTCATTGACTACACTAAAGCCTTTGACCGTGTGGATCACAACAAACTGTGGAAGATTCTTAAAGAGATGAGAATACCAGACTACCTAACCTTTCTCTTGAGAAACCTGTGTGCAGGACAAGAAGCAACAGTTAGAACCAGACTTGGAACAATTGGATTGGTTCCAAATTGGGAAAGGAGTACATCAAGGCTATATAATGTCACCCTGCTTATTTAATTTATATGCATGGTATATTATGCAAAATGCTGTACTGGATGAGTCACAAGATGAAATCAAGATTGTTGGAAGAAATATCAACAACCTAAAATAAGAAGATGATAACACTCTAATGGCTGAAAGAGAAGAGGAACTAAAGAGCCTCTAGATGAGGGTGAAAGAGGAGAGTGAAAAAGTTGGGTTAAAGTTCAGCATTAAAAACACCAAGATCAATGTGATTCCTGATTTTGTGAGTGCCTTGGATTGTAAGTTATGAATCCCTTAAACTTCAACGTGATCAAGCCAGTCAATCTTAAAGGAAATCAACCCTGAATATTCATTGGAAGGACTGACACTGAAGCTGAAGCTCCAGTTTCACCTGATGAAAAGAGGTGATTCACTGGGAAAGACCCTGATTCTAGGAAAGACTGAGAGCAGGAGGAGAAGGAGACAACAGAAGATGGGATGGTTGGATGGCATCACCAACTCAATGTCATGAGTTTGAGCAAACTCTGGGAGATATGGAAAGATAGGGAAGCATGGCACACTGCACTTCATATGGTCACAAAGAATCAAGACATGACAGCAACTAAACAGCAAAGTATGTGTGTGTGTCTGTTTTTTTATTGTTTTGCTTTAGTATAGAAAACAGACAACGTCATAGAAAAAATAATCTAAATATCTAGTCAGGTTTAACATTTAAATTTTAAATTGTTGAAATCTGCCATAAATGGCAAGCAATTGCCATTTTTTGAATAAATAATTAGAATGAATTATCTATTTAACTATGTTGTTAAAATTACCAGAAGCAACCATTAAGTTGTTAGTTTAGAATTAAAAGGTGCAAGTGATTTCTGAATCTCTATGAGCAAAGTAAAGTATTAATACATTAAATGTTTTCCCCTGGTTTTAAATCTTTATTTTTATAGCTCACAAATAATTTATTATGATGTGGTTTTAGATTCAGTTATATTACAAAATAAAGATTTGAAAAATGAGATGAAATGTAATTATTAAAATAAAATCTATACAACAGAATCTCTAATATTAGTCTGCGGAGAACTGCCCAGTTAAAGAATTCTAGATAACATAAAATAAGAAAAGAAATGGAAAGAAAGAGAAATAAGATATGTGGATTATGGATCCAGAATTTCTCACTTTTTTTCTAATTGGACTACCACGGGAAACATAGTTAAAATGAAAGAAAAATATTTGATTAAAAAAAAGCTGAGTATTTTCAACAACTGAGGAAATAGGTTTTCCTCAGTTAAAAAAGTAAAGAAGTTCTGCTACTACTAAGTCGCATCAGTCGTGTCTGACTCTGTGCAACCCCATAGACGGCAGCCCACCAGGCTCCCCCGTCCCTGGGATTCTCCAGACAAGAACACTGGAGTGGGTTGCCATTTCCTCCTCCAATGCATGAAAGTGAAAAGTGAAACTGAAGGTGTTCAGTCATGTCCAACTCTTCGAGACCCCATGGACTGTAGTCTACCAGGCTCCTCCGTCCATGGAATTTTCCAGGCAAGAGTACTGGAGTGGGGTGCCATTGCAGATCATGATTTTTAAAAGAGTGTGTGTGTGGGGGGGGGGGAGGGGAGACTATAGCAATAAATTAAGTTTTACATTTGAATCTGTTAGTGAACCATCCGTTCATTTTAGTAGAGAAATGACTGAAATGCATCAGAATATGGGAAAAAAATCACCTACTAAAGAAGGATTAGGGAGAGGGTGGGATCATTTGCGAGAATGGCATTGAAACATGTATAATATCATATATGAAATGAGTTGCCAGTCCAGATATGATGCACGATACTGGATGCTTGGGGCTGGTGCACTGGGAAGACCCAGAGGGATGGTAGGGGGAGGGAGGAGGTAGGAGGGTTCAGGATGGGGAATGCGTGTATACCTGTTGTGGAGTCATGTTGATATATGGCAAAACCAATACAATATTGTAAAGTTGAAAAATAAAATAAAATAAAAAAGGATTAGATTGTTATCCATATACGATTCAATAATGTTATGTACAAGATACAGTGCTTTTAAAATGTTCGATTTATTATGAAAGATTACTGCCTTTACCTTTCTCGAGAGATTTCATTACATACACCTTGATCTTGTCAGGTAGCCAGATGACCATACCTCTTTTCTGGGTGCATTTTCTTCAGCTGAAAGAAATCAATCGCAGTTACCAAATTCTTTCTTACATCTTAATAAACTCTTCTTTGACCTGAATCTAGGTCTTAATGATTACATCTACAGATTCTTGACAAAGAATTTCATTTTCCAAATCCCAGAATCTCTGAGTTATCTTAATTCTGAGTTTCTTAATTCCCTTGTAATATAATCAATTATTTTGTGAGCTCCTTCTCCCCCTCCTTTTTTTTTTTTTTTTTAATCTGGAGACAACAAATTTCAGCAATCCATATGTACCTTTGAAATCATTTCACTCAAAGTCATGAATCACTTAAGCACATTTTCTGCTCCCTATGTTATAAGAGAAGATAATTGAGCTAATATTTTGTGACTATATATAGTGTGTCACCATCCTCTGGCTTTCTTTACCAGTTTCTTCACCATCTACCATCCAATCTCAAAATCAATGTTACATAATAGCAGTCTTCCCCTTTTAAATTATCTCATTAATTGGGTTTTGAATTACTATTCTTGGCTTTGGATGAATAGAAATGAAAACAACTATAAATCTAATCTAAGTTATCATTCTAGGTCAGTAATTAAATTCAGATTATCCTTATTTAGTCTGACTGAGCTCAATAGCTAAATAAATTTGGAATAATACAGCTAAACAATATAAAATAATTGTAGTAATCAACAAAGAAGGATATTATATAACACTACAGTTGTTTTATATTATTTGGAGCTGTTAAAATGGAAAAATCTATTAGGAGTCTGAACATAAATACATATTATATATAATTTTCAAATTATTTAAAAATAAAACTTCTCTCCCTCTTCACAAACTCATTTCTTAGCTTCTTTCCTCTCTCTCTTCCAGTGCCTCTCCCTGACTTTTTTTAGAACATTTTTTGAGTGCAGAATTTCACAAAGCACATTTTTATCGGCACAGTCTTATTGAAAAATAGAGATCTGATACAATTAGAATACTTACTTAGAAATTATTTTTATGTTCTACTTTTACCAAAATAGATATAATTTTGTTGTTTGTTAGATGTTTTTGATGTCATTTTTAACATTTTAAATTTAATAAGTTGTGTCAAGACAGTGAAACACAAATTCTTAACTTCAAGAATAAATATTCTTCTTAAAGGAAAAGCATAACAACAATTACAAAATGATTACAAAAAGTATAATATGTTACCATTTTTTTTCATGTAAATATTTTGAAGAAAAAAATAATGTAGGCTGCTGCTACTGCTAAGTCGCTTTAGTCATGTTCAACTCTGTGCGAACCCATAGATGGCAGCCCACCAGGCTCCGCTATACCTGGGATTCTCCAGGCAAGAACAATGGAGTGGGTTGCCATTTCCTTCTCTAATGCATGAAAGTGAAAAGTGAAACTGAAGGTGCTCAGTCGTGTCCGACTCTTTGTGACACCATGAACTGCAGCCTACCAGGCTGCTCCATCCATGGGGTTTTCCAGGCAAGAGTACTGGAGTAGGGTGTGATTGTCTTCTCCAATAATGTAGGCTATAGGTGTTCAGAATGTGGTCCACTTGAGAAGGGAATGGCAAACCACTTCAGTATTTTTGCCTTGAAAACCCCAGGAACAATATGAAAAGGCAAAATGATAGGATACTGAAAGAAGAACTCCCCAGGTCAGTAGATGCCCATTATGCTACTGGAGATAAGTGGAGAAATAACTTCAGAAAGAATGAAGGGAGGGAGCCAAAGCAAAAACAATACCCAGCTGTGGGTGTGACTGGTGATAGAAGCAAGGTCCAATGCTGTAAAGAGCAATACTGCATAGGAACATGGAATGTCAGGTACATCAACCAAGGCAAATTGGAAGTGATCAAAAAGCAGATGGCAAGAATGAATGTCGACATTCTAGGAATCAGCGAACTCAAATGGATTGGAATGGGTGAATTTAACTCAGATGACCATTATATCTACTACTGTGGGCAGGGATCCCTTGGGAGAAATGGAGTTCTCATCATGGTCAATAAAAGAGTCCAAAAGGCAGTACTTGGATACAATAACAAAAATGACAGAATGATCTCTGTTCGTTTCCAAGGCAAACCATTCAATATCACAGTAATCCAAGTGTATGCCCCAACCAATAAAGCTGAAGAAGCTGAAGTTGAATGGTTCTATGAAGGCCTACAAGATCTTTTAAAACAAATACCCAGAAAATATATCCTTTTCATTATCGGGGACTGGAATGCAAAAGTAGGAAGTCAAGAAGCATGTGGAGTAACAGGCAAATTTGGCCTTGGAAATGAAGGCAGGAATGAAGTAGGCCAAAGACTAATAGAGTTTTACCAAGAGAACACACTGGTCATAGCAAACATCCTCTTCCAAAAACACAACAGAAGACTCTACACATGGACATCACCAGATGGTCAACACCAAAATCAGATTGATTATATTCTTGTAGGCAAAGATGGAGAAGGTCTATAGAGTCAACAAAAACAAGATTGGGAGCTGACTGTGGCTCAGACCATGAACTCCTTATTGCCAAATTCAGACTGAAATTGAAGAAAGTAGGGAAAACCACTAGAAATTCATATATGGCCTAAATCAAATCCCTTATGATTATACAGTGGAAGTGAGAAAAAGATTCAAGGGACTAGATCTGATAGACAGAGTACCTAATGAACTATGGACGGAGGTTCATGACGTTGTAAAGGAGACAGAGGACAAGAATATCCCCATGGAAAAGAAATGCAAAAAAGCAAATTGGCTGTCTGAGGAGGCCTTACAAATAGCTGTGAAAAGAAGAGAAGTGAAAAGCAAAGGAGAAAAGGGAAGATATAAGCGTCTGAATGCAGAGTTCCAAAGAATAGCAAGAAGAGATAAGAAAGCCTTCCTCAGCAATCAATGCAAAGAAATAGAGGAAAACAACAGAATGGGAAAGACTAGAGATTGCTTCAAGAAAATTAGAGATACCAAGGGAACATTTCATGCAAAGATGGGCTCAAAAAAGGACAGAAATGATATGGACCTAACAGGACCAGAAGATATTAAGAAGACATTTCAAGAATACACAGAGAAACTGTACAAAAAAGTTCTTCATGACCCAGATAATCACGATGGTGTGATCACTCACCTAGAGCCAGACATCCTGGAATGTGAAGTCAAGTGGGCCTTAGAAAGCATCACTATGAATAAAGCTAGTGAAGGTGATAGAATTCCAGTTGAGCTATTTCAGATCCTGGAAGATGATGCTGTGAAAGTGCTGCTCTCAATATGCCAGCAAATTTGGAAAACTCAGCAGTGGCCACAGGGCTAGAAAAGGTCAGATTTTATTCCAATCCCAAAGAGAGGCAATGCCAAAGAATGCTCCAACTACCGCACAGTTGCACTCATCTCACATGCTAGTAAAGTAATGCTCAAAATTCTCTGAGCCAGGCCTCAGCAATACATGAACTGTGAACATCCAGATGTTCATGCTGGTTTTAGAAAAGGCAGAGAAATTAGAGATCAAATTCCCACTTTCCGCTGGATCACTGAAAAAGGAAGAGATTTCCAGAAAAACATCTATTTCTGCTTTATTGACTATGCCAAAGCCTTTGACTCTGTGAAGAAGTGAAGTGAAGTCGCTCAGTCGTGTCCGACTCTTTGTGACCCTGTGGACTGTAGCCTACCAGGCTCCTCCGTCCATGGGATTCTCCAGGCAAGAATACTGGAGTGGGTTGCCATTTCCTTCTCCAGGGGATCTTCCCAACCCAGGGATCGAACCCGGGTCTCCCGCATTGGAGGCAGACGCTTTAACCTCTGAGCCACCAGGGAAGTCTTTGACTCTGTGGATTATAATAAACTGTGGAAAATTCTGAAAGGGATGGGAATACTAGACCACCTGACCTGCCTCTTGAGAAACCTATATGCAGATCAGGAAGCAACAGTTAGAACTGGACATGGAACAATGGGCTGGTTCCAAATAGGAAAAGGAATATGTCAAGGCGGTATATTGTCACACTGCTTATTTAACTTCTATGCAGAGTACATCATGAGAAACGCTGGGCTGGAAGAAGCACAAGCTGGAATTCAGATTGCTGGGAGAAATATCACTAACCTCATATGTGCAGATGACACAACTCTTATGGCAAAAGTGAAGAGGAAGTACAAAGCCTCTTGATGAAAGTGAAAGTGGAGAGTGAAAAAATTGGCTTAAAGCTCAACACTCAGAACACGAAGATCATGGCATCTGGTCCCATCATGGGAAATATATGGGGAAACAGGGGAACCAGTGTCAGGCTTTATTTTTCTGGGGGGGCTCCAAAATCAATGTATATGATGATTGCAGCTATGAAATTCAAAGATGCTTACTCCTTGGAAGGAAAGTTATGACTAACCTAGATAGCATATTCAAAAGCAGAGACATTACTTTGCCAACAAAGGTCCATCTAGTCAAGGCTATGGTTTTTCCAGTAGTCATGTATGGATGTGAGAGCTGGACTGTGAAGAAGGCTGAGCGCCGAAGAATTGATGCTTTTGAACTGTGGTGTTGAAGAAGACTCTTGAGAGTCCCTTGGACTGCAAGGAGGTCCAACCAGTCAATTCTGAAGGAGATCAGCCCTGGAATTTCTTTGGAAGGAATGATGCTAAAGCTGAAACTCCAGTACTCTGGCCACCTCATATGAAGAGTTGACTCATTGGAAAAAACTCTGATGCTGGGAGGGATTGGGGGCAGGACAAAAAGGGGACGACAGAGGATGAGATGGCTGGATGGCATCACCGACTCTATGGACGTGAGTTTGAGTGAACTTTGGGAGTAATGATGAACACGGAGGTCTGGCTTGCTGCAATTAATTGGGTCGCAAAGAGTCAGACACGACTGTGTGACTGAACTGAATTGAACATTTAAAAATTAATATTAATAATAAATAAGGGTTAAAAGTTGTGCCAGCTTATGTAATAACTAAGGACAAATAGAAAACACATAAAATTCATATTTTAAAACCAGTAATATCCGTTGGAAATGAATGTTAAGAAAATGGAATTCTTGAAACTCTTAAGAGTTAAGTATTAATAAAATAGTATAAATTGCCATCAGAACAATGGAGTCAATAAATAAATTTCAAATTATTGATATATAGCTTGCTCAATGGAAAAAATCAAGCATATCATAAATACATAATGACTTTTAAAACAATTGAACACACTCTGGTCACTTCAGAGCCCTTCTATGTGGGAAACAAGTCAGAGATTTACTCTGGGAAACTATCTAGAATGAGATTGTGCTCTATGGAGTTGGTGTAACATCCCTAGAAAAAGTTACTTTCCTTCATAGTTCTAAAGGAATCTAAAATTTTAAGGTCAGTGTTGGGAGTCGGTTTTTGGATTAGCGCTCCGCCCGTGACAAAGGTCATGAGGAAGGAGGCTTGGCAATAACGCAAGGGTGCAAGATCAAGCCTCAGGAGCCCCTTGGAGGTTCTCGAGCACCTACCCCCAAAACCAGAGCCTGCCTGCTTTACTACTTGTGCTCTCACCTACACTTCTGACTTTACAGGGGGCTGTCCCCCACTACCTCTCTCTGAAAGAAGAGTTAACTTAAAGCTTCAGTTAATAAAAATTCCTGGGCGTGACAGGACTGTTTTAACCTACAAACTCCTCTGAAGGTTCTCTAGCCCACCTGACAGGCTTGTCCGGCCACATGTGCTTCTAAAAACAGATTCTTTAGAGAAGTCAGAAAACTATTAGGATAAGTATAGTGGGCTGATTAGAAATTGTATTGATGAAGCGTTTTTCATTTGTTGAGCCAATGTTTGTTTCATTTGTTAGCCAATGCTAAGTCTCCACTTCCCCTGCCTTTATACACATTAATGAGTAGAAGAGATAAGTATTAACCTTTGATACTAATCACGTTAGACCTTAGGCTAAGTAAATTCTTTCCCTGACTAAAACCCACTACACCCTCACCCTATAGGAATGTAAATTTATCTAGTGGAGTCTGTTTTAAGAATAATCACCCTGGCCAGAAGATGATGTAACACACCTAAAACCTCTGTATACATTTAAGCACCTGACTTTGATAAAAGCTGCTGACCCCGCCTCACTTTTGTATAACATCTCAGTGTGTAAAAGTAAACCAGGGAAAATAAAGGATGGGATCAGTTCCTGGAAAGACTGGTCTCCCCATGTCGCTCTCTCTCTCAAATTCTGGCTGAGTCTCCATCTGGAGCGCGGAACTCACCATGCTTACTAATTATGCCTGGGCTTCTAAGAGAGGATTGGGGAGGTCTCAGTGTCTCCTCTCCTTCGGGAGAACGGAAAGATGCCTGCGGCCTACGTAAGTGGTGCAAACTTCTTGTCTTGAAGTTTTATTGGTCCCCCACGTAAACCAAGCTACTCAGCCTCTTTTCTCCACTGAATTTTCCTACTGAGCTACCCTCGTTCTATTATTCTTTATATCTCTAATTATAACTATCGTGTCCTGACCCCCACTGATGACGTCCTCGCTTCGAAGTCCCTGGATCAGCTGAGGCTGGTCCCCAATAGGTCAGTTCAGTTGAGTCATTCAGTCGTGTCTGACTCTTTGTGACCCCATGAATCATAGCACACCAGGCCTCCCTGTCGATCATTAACTCCCGGAGTTCACCCAGACTCACATCCATCCAGTCAGTGATGCCATCCAGACATCTCATCCTCTGTCCTCCCCTTCTCTTCCTGCCCCCAATCCCTCCCAGCATCAGAGTCTTTTCCAATGAGTCAACTCTTCACATAAGGTGGCCAGAGTACTGGAGTTTCAGCTTTAGCATCATTCCTTTCAAAGAAATCCCAGGGCTGATTTCCTTCAGAATGGACTGGTTGGATCTCCTTGTAGTCCAAGGGACTGTCAAGAGTCTTCTCCAACACCACAGTTCAAAAGCATCAATTCTTCAGCGCTCAGCCTTCTTCATAGTCCAACTCTCACATCCATACATGATCACAGGAAAAACCATAGCCTTGACTAGATGGACCTTTGTTGGCAAAGTAATGTCTCTGCTTTTGAATATGCTATCTAGGTTGGTCATAACCTTCCTTCAAAGGAGTAAGTGTCTTTAAATTTCATTCATGGCTACAGTCACCATCTGCAGTGATTTTGGAGCCCCCAAAATAAACTCTGACACTGTTTCCCCATCTATTTCCCATGAAGTGATGGGACCAGATGCCATGAACTTAGTTTTCTGAATGTTGAGCTTTAAGCCAATTTTTTCACTCTCCACTTTCACTTTCATCAAGAGGCTTTGTACTTCCTCTTCACTTTCTGCCATAAGGGTGGTATCATCTGCATATCTGAGGTCATTGATGTTTCTCTCAGCAATCTTGATTCCAGTTTGTGTTTGTTTCAGTCCAGCATTTCTCATGATGTACTCTGCATAGAAGTTAAATAAACAGGGTGACAATATACAGCCTTGACGTACTCCTTTTCCTATTTGGAACCAGTCTGTTTTTCCATGTCCAGTTCTAACTGTTGCTTCCTGACCTGCATACAGATTTCTCAAGAGGCAGGTCAGGTGGTCTGGTATTCCCTTCTCTTTCAGAATTTTCCACAGTTTATTGTGTTCCACAGTCAAAGGTTTTGGCATAGTCAATAAAGCAGAAATAGATGTTTTTCTGGAACTCTCTTGCTTTTTCCATAATCCAGCAGATGTTTGCAATTTGATCTCTGGTTCCTCTGCCTTTTCTAAAACCAGCTTGAAGATCAGAAAGTTCTTAGTTCACATATTGCTGAAGCCTGGCTCAGAGAATTTTGAGCATTACTTTACTAGCATGTGAGATGCCTGCAATTGTGCAGTAGTTGGACCACTCTTTGGCATTGCCTTTCTTTGGGATTGGAATGAAAACTGACCTTTTCTAGCCCTGTGGCCACTGCTGAGTTTTCCAAATTTGCTGGCATATTGAGTGCAGTACTTTTCACAGCATCATCTTCCAGGATTTGAAAAAGCTAAACTGGAATTCCATATCCTCCACTAGCTTTGTTCATAGTGATGCTTTCTAAGGCCCACTTGACTTCACATTCCACGATGTCTGGCTCTAGATGAGTGATCACACCATCGTGAATATCTCGCTTGTGAAGATCTTTTTTGTACAGATTTTCTGCATATTCTTTCCACCTCTTCTTAATATTTTATGCTTCTTTTAGATCCATATCATTTTTGTCGCTTATCAAGCCCATCTTTGCATGAAATGTTCTCTTGGTAACCTCAGATATTTCCAATGTGTGGGAAAAATATATGAGTTACAAATCAGACATATGATACTTACAGGGAACAGTTTTTCCATCATTAACTCCTCTTTGAAATTGAAAGTGCTAATCACTAAGTCCTGTCCTACTGCTTGGGACCTCATGGATTGTACCCCACCAGGCTCCTCTTTCCATGGAATTCTCCAGGCAAGAATACTGAACTGGGTTTTTATTCCCTTCTCTAGTGGATCTTTCTGACCCCGGGGTTGAACCTAAGTCTCCTGCATTGCAGGCAGATTTTTTACTGTTGATTAACCAGGCAAACCCTAACTCCTCTTTGTGTAGTTTTAAATGAACTCTCCTGAAACAACCACAACACTTGGTAAGTGTTCCTTGAGAAACAAACTGATATGTAGTCTTTTGCTCCTTTCAATGGAAATGCTGTAAGAGCTATGGCAAGTTTTAAATCTATATCACACTGGACCTTGTACCTCAAGGAAGGAGAGTACAGCATATTGAAAAGTTAAACAAAGATGCAGTGCTGTAAAATAAAATAGTTTCATTCTTTAGCTTTTCAATTTGCATAGCACACAGGGTAGTTTTTTCTTTAAATCCCAATTTCTTCATTTTTAATATAAAGGTAGCAACTATAATTTCACAAAATTATTTTTGGAATTAAATGTGATAATCACTCAGTAACAAATATTTTCTATCTGAAACCACATTACACATTGAAGCTACACATTATATAATACTGTTAGTAAACAAATGCTATGACTTTGAGAGACACAGTGTGGATTTAAGGTTATACCTAAACATTGGCCTGCAGAACACACCAGTTGTACTGAGTTACTTTTGCTGTTACTTAGTTATGCTACAGGCTTAAAAGATTAGTTATATTTGCCTCCTTACATTTGTTTTCTCTTTTTCAGGTCACTGCCAAAGAGTGCTCTAAGCAATTTAAAATTTCTTCTTCTTTTTTTTTTTTTTTTTTAATCTCCTAGTTAGTTTTTTCCCCCACTTTTCTTCTAGTTAAGTTCAGTCCTTCAGTCATTTCTCACTCTTTGCAACCCACAGATTGCAACCCTCCAGGCTTCCCTGTCCTTCACCAACTCCTGGAGCTTGTTCAAACTCATGCCCATTGATTGGTGATGCCATCCACCCATGTCGTCCTCTGTCATCCCCTTCTCCTCCTACCTTCAATTTTTCCCAAAGTCAGGGTCTTTTCTAATGAATTGGTTCTTCTCATAAAGTGACCAGAGTATTTGAGCTTCAGCTTCAGCATCAGTCCTTCCAATAAATATTCAGGACTGACTTCCCTTTGGATTGACTGGTTGGATCTCCTTGTAATCCAAGGGATTCTCAAGAGTCTTCCCAACAGCACAATACAAAAACATAAAGTCTTTGCCACTCAGCTTTCTTTGTGGTCCGAATTTCACATCCATACATAACTACTGGAAAAACCATAGTTTGACTAGATGGAACTGGTCGGTAAAGTAATGTCTTTGCTCTTTAACATGGTTAAAAAGCTAGGTTGGTCATAGCTTGTCTTCCAAAGTGCAAGTATTTTTTAATTTCATGGCTGCAGTCACCATCTACAGTGATACAGGAACCCGAGAAAATAAACTCTGTCACTGTTTCCATTGGTTCCCCATTTTTGCCATGAAGTGATATAACCAGAGGCCATGATCTTCATTTTTGAATGTTGAGTTTTAAGCCAGGTTTTTCACTCTCTTTCACTTTCATCAAGAGTGATGAGGCTCTTTAGTTCCTCTTTGCTTTCTTCCATAAGGACGATGCCATATGGATATCTGACTTTATTGATAGTTCTCCTGGAAATCTTGATTCCAGCTTGTGCTTCATCCAGCCCAGCATTTTGCATGATATATTCTGCATATAAGTTAAATAAGCAGGTTGACAGTAAACAGCCTTGATCTACTCCTTTCCCAATTCAGAACCAGTCCATTGTTCCATGTCCAGTTCCAGCCATTGCTTCTTGACCTGCATACAGGTTTCTCTGCAGACAGATAAGGAGGCCTCGTAGCCCATCTCTTTTCCCTTTTCTTCCATCTACTTCCTAATTCAGTGGGAAAATGTGAATGACCTTGAAAATAAAGAATAGCACCGTTCGTTAGGATGAGAAATATCCAAGAAGCAATACTCAGTCTAAATAGCTAAGCAGAATATACATGCAAAAATAATTCATTTTGAACTCAATTGATTAACCCTAAATAATTTATTTTATATTAGATGTGAACTTTGTTGAATTACTTTTATGAACCTATTGGCTATAAAATCTGGTTCAGTAGATTCTATGTATTTTGCTGAATTGTAAATCTGTTAATTTTACTTTAGCTTTGCAAGAATTAGGGAGAAGAAAAATCTGACAGCTGAAAGAGCTTAAATCTCTAACAGCTTGATTTACAAATGTTAGATGTTACTTTTCTGGCAGGTTTTAAAATATTCACACCACAAATGAAAACATGATGTGCTAAAAAATATTTGTGAGTGATTGAATTTTAATACATCCAAAATAAGATGCAGTTATACTTGAACACAAAATAATAAGGTTCTTCATACAAATTGATCTTGCTTTTTCAGAGAAAGGGAAAAAGGATGAAAGGTGTTAGAAACACCTACAAATAAAGTAAACAGTAATATTTGAAAAATCCTAAATAATTGAATAGCAAAGACCAAGGAGAATCTTTAAACAAAAAAGTCCATATTGTTTCAGTTTAGTTCAGTTGCTCAGTCGTGTCCCACTATTTGCAACCCCATGAACCACAGCACGCCAGGCCTCCCTGTCCATCACCAACACCCAGAGTTCACCCAAACCCATGTCCATTGAGTCTGTGATGCCATCCAACCATCTCATCATTTGTGGTCCCCTTCTCCTCCTGCTCTCAATCTTTCCCAGCATCAGGGTCTTTTCAAACGAGTCAGTGCTTCACATCAGTTGGCCAAAGTATTGGAATTTCAGCCTCAACATCAATCATACCAATGAACACCCAGGACTGATCTCCATATTGTTTACTTTGTCAAATTCTTGTTTAACTGTGACTATGGCTACTAGGATAATAGGAAATTGTTGCATTCTTGTTAAATAGTGTTTGCTCTTATAAGTACCAGGGGATTAAAAAAAAAAAAAAAAAAAAAGAATGAAACAGATTGCCTTAAATTCCAGAAACTTATAAGTAAGAATACAAAAATATACATTGTTCACATAGCACACTATCATATATTTCTTAAAGAAATATCCAGTGGAACATATAATAACAATTAATAGGAATTGTTTAGTCTTTGTTTAAAGTTGTAATAAACAAGTCATAGAAAAAGGATTCAAGTAACAGATTATGCAGTAACTAAAGAGAATGAACTACATATTCTGTAACTAACTGTATGCATGCACCACTTTTTCTATTTAGAAACTGTTAGATGCTCAGTTATGTCCAGCTTTTTGTGACCCCATGGGTCACTATTTCCTGCCAGGCTCCTTTGTCCATGGATTTTCCAGGCAAGAATACTGCAGTGAGTAGCCACTCCCTTTTCCAGGGAATCTTCCTGACCTAGGGATTGAATCCGAGTCTCTTGCATTGCAGGCAGATTCTTTACCATCTAAATCACCAGGGAACTCTTTTCTTATTAAGAGGTACTTTAAAGTAACTAAAATATATATGATGGGGACAGTCTGTTCACTGGCTCAACAAGGCACCTAAATTCAACTGCAAATTTCTTCAAAGATATTTGTAGATTATGTATACTTTTATCCTAGAAATTCTATAAATGAAGAAAGCTTCATTTATAAATGAACTCCTGAACCAAGTGATTCCCAGTTACTTTCTTATTAATAAGTACTTCAAAGAAACTAGGAGTCACATGGTTGAGGAATTAATTTACAAGTGAAGAAACAGAATAAAATTATACTGAATCTTCAAATTTCTTTGAAGAAATTTGCAGTAGAATTTAGGTGCCTTATTAAGGCAATGGACAGAGTCTCAAAATCATGTATGTTTTTTAGTCTAATTCAGTTACTGTCTAGCATCACTCTGATTATTCCATTATAATGAAGATCTTCTCAGTATTTTAGCTTACAATTTAGTGATGCAATATAATTTTTGACTTAGCAATTCTTGTAAAGCATTTAGTTTTATTACTGATTTATTCCATTTTATGGTAATGTCCTCAGATATACATTATTTGTCTAACTCTTTCTCTCAGAACTATAGCATCTCAGGAAAAAAATGTGTTATATTCAAGACAAGGTAACAGTATATTTTAAAAACAAGTTGAAACTGAAACATTTGGAAATGAAAAGCAGAGCACTACTAAAAGTTAATCTCAGACAACAGGCATTGGCCAGGACTCCCTAGGGAAACTGGCACACAGTTAACTTCAGTTAAAGATACCCAGGTCTTTGAGACTTAAATATCAACAAAGAGTTTTACATGGACATGACCACAAGATGTGACACTGGAAAAGAAACAAAACTGCCAATGAGAGCCAATGAGAGAAATTTAGGTAAAGATTTAATCAATTATGATGATAATAATATCCACTCAAATGGCCAAATTGTAACAAGAGCACAGTCTGTCTTAATCTTTAGGTCTTTAATACTCTTAAATGTAATTTCTATCACTGTCTTATTATTAAGTAGTTATATTTTAGATATTTTTATAGAAAAAAAAATTTGTATATTGTAACATAATTATTTCACAGTCTAAAACAGAAGTTAAGGAGTATAAATGTAAATCTCATTCTTGACCAAAGCAAAATATTCAGTTGTCTCTAACTACTTTGTTACAAATGTTACATTTATTGAATCAGCAATAATATGTAATCAATGAATAAACAAATAAGAACCATCTTTTGAAAACCTAATACACTGTTCATGTTATGGAAGGACTTAAAACAAAAATGGACAAAAACACATTGCAAAAATAGGTAAGATACAAATGAATGAAATGTTTCCTTAGGATGTTTTCTGTTAACTGCAGTATACAGGAAATTGTGAGTTACAGAAGAATATTCATAACCAAAATCAATATTCTCTGTTGAGTATTCTAAACATAATTCAGGTTAATTTACTTAAGCTGATTATGGCTTTCCATGCTTTATTTTTAGGCACTTGATTTACTTATACAAATGATAATTATTGTATTTACAAATGTAAAGAATTTTTTGTAATCATATTAGCATTCTCCTTTGTTTAGCATATTCTACTTGTGACCTGTAAAATGCATTCAGAGTTTGCAAAATCTCATCCAACTTCATTTCATTCTCATTTTTTAATTGATAAATTGGAACTAAACCTTGGATGTTACAGTATTATGCAACTTTGAACATAAATGTTTTCATTACCTAGTTCAAAATTTTACCCAACACCTATGTGTCATGTATTATGATTCTAGATTTCGGACGTCAGAAATAAAGAAATAATGGTAAAGAGCAATTACACATTAAGCTTTTGATTAATTTATTTGAGCAAACATCAATTTGAATTAGGCAGTGCCAAAGTGAGAAAGGTTAGCAGTGTTCTGCTGACAGAAGCTAGGGAAGAATCTTTTAGAGAGCAGATGCAGAAGCAAAGCGAGGGAATTCTTTTGACTGGCTGTAGTTTATGCAGTTTGCCTAATCTGTGACAGTCTATTTGGCCATTTGTGACTGTGTTTAGGTTTCAATTTCTTATCCTTCATGCATTTACAGGAATTTGCTCTGGTTTAGTTTTCAGTTTGCTTCCAAACGCTGCCTGAATATTAGAGCCACCTTAGTCTTATGGAATACTCATTTAATTACTTTAACAATAGAAAATGAAATATCAGTTTCATAGAACTTATATTGTACCCACAAATTAAGTGGGTTTTATTCCCAGCGTTCTAGAGTTAGAAGTACTAAATCTGTGTTTAATAAATCCTATATTTTTACCATTTTCATCAAATAAACTCAAATATGTTCATTAAAATCTGAAGTGCCTTCACACTTTTTATCAACACTTAAGTAATATTATCTGCCAATCATAATATTCCATAAATTCCTAATGCCCTCAGAGGAAAAGAGTATACACTAAGTCACAAAATTTTCAAAGAATTCCATAACATTACTTCTTATCTCTGCTGCTTCATTTTTTTTTTTTTTTTTTTTCCACCTACTCCATCAGCTTCCCTTGGTAGCTCACTCGGTAAAGAATCTGCCTGCAATGCAGGAGACCTGGGTTTGATTCCTGGGTCGGGAAGATCCCTTGGAGAAGGAAATGGCAACCCACTCCAGTATTCTTGCCTGGAAAATCCCATGGACAGAGGAGTCCATGGGGTCACAACACCACCACTCCATCAGCATGTCACATCCCATACTCCAATCATACTGGACCCCTTTGAATACCTCACATACAGTCAAAGATACTAAAATTAATTAAATGCTCACCATCAAATCCATTTGAAAGTGTCTGTATAGTGTCTCATGTATAAGAGTAATCGAAAAACTTGGACGATTTATTTTTTCTTTTTCATCATCCTAGGATTAATGAGCCTTGAAGAAGCCTAGTGAAATTGGCATATTAAAAAAGGAAAATTCTATCTGTACACCCAAAAATCATCAAACATATTATGAGTACTTTCATACAGTTCTTTAAATAATTATATATTAATTTAAACCCTACTATGAAGGAAAGTTATGACCAACCTAGATAGCATATTCAAAAGCAGATACATTACTTGGCCAACAAAGGTTCGCCTAGTCAAGGCTATGGTCTTTCCTGTGGTCATGTATGGATGTGAGAGCTGGACTGTGAAGAAGGCTGAGCGCCGAAGAATTGATGCTTTTGAACTGTGGTGTTGGAGAAGACTCTTGAGAGTCCCTTGGACTGCAAGGAGATCCAACCAGTCCATTCTGAAGGAGATCAATCCTGGAATTTCTTTAGAAGGAATGATGCTAAAGCTGAAACTCCAGTATTTTGGCCACCTCATGCGAAGAGTTGACTCATTGGAGAAGACTCTGATGCTGGGAGGGATTGAGGGCAGGAGGAGAAGGGGACGACAGAGGATGAGATGGCTGGATGGCATCACTGACTCGATGGATGCGAGTCTGAGTGACCTCCGGGAGCTGGTGATGGACAGGGAGGCCTGGCGTGCTGCGGTTCATGGGGTTGCAAAGAGTCGGACACGACTGAGCGACTGATCTGATCTGATCTGATCTGATGAAGCAGATGGCATTTACATTTCAAATAAATTATCATGCTTTAGAGCAATTGAATGTAACATGCTTTAGTACAAGGAAAGCATATATAATTTTATTGTGGGCAAAGCCTAAAAAATATGAAAATACACTGAAAATAATTGATTTTTTACTAATAACTCATGGCATTTCATCATTATTAGTACTTGAACATGTTAAATTGAAGATATTTTTTCCAAAGGAATGAATTTCATCAAGCTAAAAATGGGAAATTTAAGAAAATAATCAATATACATAAATGTGAACTTCATTTTGAGTCATTATCTAATGTACGCAAAATACCAGTGTTTCTGTTATTTTTATAAAGGATGTGTACATGCATGTTAAGGTGCCTCAGTCTTTTCCAACTCTTTACAACCCTATGGACTATAGCCCACCAGGCTCCTCTGTTCATGGAGTTCTCCAGACAAGAGTACTGGAGTGGGTTGCCATGCCTTCCTCTAGGGGATCTTTCCGACCCAGGGATCAAACCTCATTGTCTGCAGCTCTTGCATTGCAGGGGATTCTTTACTGCTGAGCCACCAGGGAAGCCATTTATAAAGGATACAGACATGTAAATGATAAGAAATATATGATTAAAATGTTATGCATCTTTAATATTACTATTATAAACTAGATTTAATAAAAATTATAAATATACCACTATATGTGCATAAGAATTACTCTATCATTTTATTACACACATATCTGATTTTGTTCTTAATTATAATATGACAGTAAATTCAGTACACTGTAAGTAAATTTTAGGGAACATAATTTTATTTTTTGCTATTGCTTTTTATAGTGATAACAGTGTGATGATAAAATCTTTTTCATAATGCATTAAGTATACACTTTACATTTTCAATATTGTTTAGAAGAATGTAGAAGCAGCTCTCATATATAAATTCCAAAAAAAGTGTTTATATGTGTCAAATAATAAAGAAGTCATCAAATTATTTATAGAATATTCTCTCCTGTTACTTAATATGTTATTTATGACTAGGCCTTTTATTGTATCATAATGCAGTAATGGTTGACATTTGCAGTAAATTGATTATAAAAGTTGACTTAACAACCCCTCAAAAATTAAATTTCATGAGATGTAATTTATTTTTATTTAAAAATACTTAACCACTGAACTACATGGACTTTTTGCAGTAAAGGGCTAGCTCAACAGTTGTGAATTGTCCAAACCCTACACATTACAAAATTTATCAGAAATGGTCTCTGTTAAGCTTTTGAGCAATTATCCTTGAACCCATGGAATACCCTTGCTGAGAAGAATGTCCTTGTACACCTGAGATGTTGAGCTAAATTAGATAATTTAAGTTAGCAATGTGATTTATGGTAAATATCATGTATGACAATGATATTTTATACTACAAGCAGCTAGGATTGATCCCCAGATGGTCAGTTGATGTAACATCTGAAAATAATTAATATAATGTACCATGTTGACAAAATAAAGAACAAAACTCATGTGATCGTGTAAAGAGATGTAGAACTACAGAACAATCATTTGAACAATGACACATTTATTTAGCATAATAATACTCAATAGACTAAGAATAAGATGGACCTTTCTCTATTTTGGTAAAGTGCAACTATGCAAAACCCATACTTTATACTGCTGTTGCTGACATCAAACTCCTTAAGTGAAAAGCTGAAATTTTCCTCCAGATATGATGAACAAGGCAAAGATTATTTATTTTGTCATTTTTCTTCAACATTGTATTGTATATCATAACTACTACAATAAGAACATGAAAAAGTAAATAATTTAAGCACATATGCAGTTTGGAAGGGAAGGAGTAAAATTATATTTATTCACAATATAAGTATGTGATACTAGATTTCTCACAGAAATCAGGAAATCATAAAGAATATACAAAAAACTACTATAGAAACATTATCAAGATCACAGTGAACAAGCTGGTTATACAAAATAAGTATTATATTTTTATACACTAACAACTACTAGAACTTGGGATTAAAGAAATAATTGCATTTGTGATAACAGTACAAAATAAAAATTTATAGCATGTCATTAAAATAATAAAATGTCAAGCTACAGGCTGAGAAAAAATATTTTAAAATAATACTTCTGTTTAAGGGCTGATCTTAGACCATATAAAGAATACTTATTATTCATTAATAGGGACAGAAATGATACAACTTATAATGGGTTAATCTGAATGATTTATCAGTTCAGTTCAGTCACTCATTCGTGTCCCACAATGTGCGAACCCATGAATCGCAGCACACCAGGCCTCCCTCTCCATCACCAACTCCTGGAGTTCACCCAAACTCATGTCCATCAAGTTGGTGAGGCCATCCAACCATTTCATTGCCCCAGTCCCTCCCGGCATCAGAGTCTTTTCCAATGAGTCAACTCTTCACATGAGGTGGCCAAAATATTAGAGTTTCAGCTTTAGCATCAGTCCTTCCAATGAACATCCAGGACTGATCTCCTTTAGGATGGACTGGTTGTATCTCCTTGCGGTCCAAGGGACTCTCAAGAGTCTTCTCCAGTACCACAGTTCAAAAGCATCAATTTTTCAGCGCTCAGCTTTCTTCACAGTCCAACATTCACATTCATACATTACACTGGTAAAAGCTTAGCCTTGACTAGACAGACCTTTGTTGGCAAAGTAATGTCTCTGCTTTTAATATGCTATCTAGGTTGGTCATAACTTCCCTTCTACCAGGGTCCAGCCCCAGAAGGATCCAGGGATATCCTCAGGATGAACAATGTCGGCGAGAGAGATGAAAGTAAAAGGAGAGAGAGAGAGAGAGAGAATGACCCAAGAAGACCAAGCTCTGATGAAGCCGGGTCTGCAGCTTTATGTTCAAAAGGAGCTTTTATACCCTGAGTTACACATTTCCAGAAGTGAAAGATACAGAGTCATGCAGAGTCAGCTCAACATTATATCAGTTTGACCTTCATTGGGACCAGGATGTTTATGGCATACCTTTCCATTTATAAGGATCTTTGTGTTATGCAGATTATCTTCTGGCCCAGAGGCCTATTGACATTTCATGACTTTTTTTCTGATAAAGGTTCAGATCAGATCAGATCAGTCGCTCAGTCAGGTCCGACTCTTTGCGACTCCATGTATCATAGCACGCCAGGCCTCCCTGTCCATCACCAGCTCCTGGAGGTCACTCAGACTAAACTCCATCGAGTCAGTGATGCCATCCAGCCATCTCATCCTCTGTCGTCCCCTTCTCCTCTTGCCCCTAATCCCTCCCAGCATCAGAGTCTTTTCCAATAAGTCAACTCTTCGCATGAGGTGGCCAAAGTACTGGAGTTTCAGCGTTAGCATCATTCCTTCCAAAGAAATCCCAGGGCTGGTCTCCTTCAGAATGGACTGGTTGGATCTCTTTGCAGTCCAAGGGACTCTCAAGAGTCTTCTCTAACACCAAAGTTCAAAAGCATCAATTCTTCAGCGCTCAGCCTTCTTCACAGTCCAACTCTCACATCCATACACGACCACAGGAAAAACCATAGCCTTGATAAAGGTTGGTTAATCAGAAAACTTGTTTTCCCTTAAATTATTTCTTCTTTATTTTTCCAATCTGTGTCTCCCTCAGAAAGTATTAAATAAAGTTACATTCTTATGGAGCAAAGGTGCAGTGGATTACAACAAAGAAAGAACTTATTAACTCAAGGGTCTTATGTTGCTAATGCCAAAGCTACTGCTTATTTTTCTTACATTCCAACTATATTAACTAATGCACTCCCAGGTGCACATTGGGTAAGGGATAAGGAAACTTGGTAGCAAACATTGGCTCAACAATTCAGTATTATTCTAATAAAGCTTTTTTATCACTCGAAGGTTATGCCTGGGATGTTGTGAACAATCGTGTGTGTTAGTTCCAACAGTATGGATAAAACTGCTAAGCAAGCTAAAATGCTAATAGAGGGGTTACAGTTGAAATACTCCTTTCTAGCCTAGGAGACATATTAATTAGAAGCCTACGTTGATTTTGTTCAGAGAAAGGTGGCTGGGGATAGCCCCCTGTTAATGTCAGGAGAGTTGGTGAAAAGCATAATATAGTAAACAGTAGACAGACAGATTTTGGTCTCGGCATAGATGCTCGAGCAGGTCCAGGGAGTCCCTTGAGTCCTGATCCACCTTGCCTGTCAGATCTCTTCCGCATGACCTTGTCATCTCGTGCTAGCTCCCGGCACCCTTCTAAGGAGTAAGCGTCTTTTAATTTCATGGCTGCAATCACCATCTGCAGTTACTTTGGAGCCCAAAAAAATAAAGTGTGACAATGGTTTCCCCATCTATTTCCCATGAAGTGATGGGACCAGATGCCATGATCTTCATTTTCTGAATGTTGAGCTTTAAGCCAACATTTTCACTCTCCTCTTTCACTTTCATCAAGAGGCTTTGTAGTTCCTCTTCACTTTCTGCCACAAGGGTGGTGTCATCTGCATATCTGAGGCTATTGGTACTTCTCCTGGCAATCTTGATTCCAGCTTGTGCTTCATCCAGACCAGCATTTCTCATGCTGTACTCTGCATATAAATTAAATAAGCAGGATGACAATATACAGCCTTGACTCCTTTTCCTATTTGGAAACAGTCTGTTGTTTCATGTCCAGTTCTAACTGTTGCTTCCTGATCTGCATATAGGTTTCTCAAGAGGCAGGTCAGGTGGTCTGGTATTCCCATCTCCTTCAGAATTTTCCACAGTTTTTTTGTGATCCACACAGTCAAAGGCTTTGGCATAGTCAATAAAGCAGAAATAGATGTTTTTCTGGAACTCTCTTGCTTTTTCCATGATCCAGCACATGCTGGCAATTTGATCTCTGGTTCCTCTGCCTTTTCTAAAACTAGCTTGAACATCTGGAAGTTCACAGATCATGTATTGCTGATGCCTGGCTTGGAGAATTTTGAGCATAGCTTTACTAGCGAGTGAGATGAGTGCAATTGTCCAGTAGTTTGAGCATTATTTAGCATTGCCTTTCTTTAGGATTGGAATGAAAACTGACCTTTTCCAGTTCCATGTCCACTGCTGAGTTTTACATATTTGCTGACATATTGAGTGCAGCACTTTCACAACATCATCTTTCAGGATTTGAAATAGCTCAACTGGAATCCAGTCACCTCCACTAGCTTTGTTTGTAGTGATGCTTTTTATGGTCCACTTGACTTCACATTCCAGCATGTCTGGCTCTAGGTGAGTGATCATACCACCGTGATTATCTGGGTCATGTAGATATTTGTTGTTCAGTTCTGCTATATATTCTTGCCACCTCTTCTTAATATCTTCTGCTTCTGTTAGGTCCATACCATTTGTGTCCTTTATAGAGTTCTGGAGAAGGAAATGGCAACCCTCTCCAGTGTTCTTGCCTGGAGAATACCAGGGACAGAGGAGCCTGGTGGCTGCCATCTTTGGGGTCATACAGAGTCAGACAAGACTGAAGTGACTTAGCACAGAGCTCATCTTTGCATGAAAAGCTGCCATCCACAGAGAAAAATGTTATAGGGAATGACTCCTGTCCTAACAAAAGGCAAGAGGAAGCTGAAGGAATAAAAGAAAAAGAAAAAAAAAAAAATCTGATTCAGAGATGGCAGGTAAGCCACCTCTATCTTCATTGTTATAGGGCAGAAAAATCTCTGACCTTTCTATGATCACACGGCAAAAGGTCACTGACACGGTCACACGATTTTCATAACATTTCTAGAAAACTTTGTCTATTGCCAAGTCAAGAATATTCTTAGATATCTCCTAACTTGTTAATAGTTTTAGCTTTATCTTCAGGTTTAAAATCCATCTCAAATTAATTTCTATGTGCAATACGAGCAGGGGGCTTCCCTGATGACTCCGATGGTAAAGAATCCACCTGCAAAAACGGGTGATTTGGGTTCAATCCCTGGTTTGGGAAGATCCCCTGGAGGAGAGCATGGCAACCCACTCCAGTATTTTTGCCCGGAGAAGCCCATGGACAGAGGAGCCTGGTGGGCTGCAGTCCATGGGGTCACAAAGAGTTGTACAGGACTGAACAGCATTTGGGAATGTGAGGAAAATTCAAGGAGCATTTTATTTATGAGTATCCATTGGTTCCCAAGATAGTTTATTTAAAATCCTTACTCTTGGCACATTTGTCAAAAATCCAGTGTGTATAGAAGAAATGAGGGATTTCTATTTGTGGTATACAGTTTTAGTTATATAACATGAATAGTTCTAGAGATCTACTGTTCAACATAATTCCTACAGTTAGCAATACTTTACCATACACTTCAAATTTCATTGAGGATAGATCTTACATTAAATAGTGCCTTCAAAATAAAAAATCAAATAAGTGAATGTATGAGTCTATGCTAGAGTTCTGTAACTGTTCCATTAATCTCTGTGTGTTGTTCCATGGACCAGTGCCATAGTTAGTTACAGTAGCTTTATAATAGTTCTGGAAATAATGTGATTTTGTTTTAAAAATATCTATTTTCAAAAAGATTCTAGGTATTCTTGATCCCCATAAAAATAAAGGTCTCAGATATCTATAGTCATCCCAGGTGGCTCAGTGGTAAAGAATCTACGTGTCAATGCTGGAGACACAGAAGACACTGATTGAATCCCTGGGCCAGGAAGATCCCTGGGAGGAGGAAATAGTAACCCACTCCAGTATTCTTGTCTGGGAAATCCCATGGACAGAGGAGCCTAGTGGGCTAACTCAGATTTTATTAGAAGATACTGGAGAGGTACTGGATGTTTTTTGATAAAAGATTGATGTGATGGAGACTGTTTGGAGAAGGTGTGTGGGTAGATTGGAGAGGTAGCCTAATAGTCCCTTGGTATGGTAGGTGACAGTTGTAAGGGTTCAAATGTGAGGCCTGTAGGTCTTAAGCAGAGGAGAGCCATGTGGGCAGGAGAGGAAGAGATTCAGGAGGCCAGGATGGCATCTCTACCCTGAAGGTGTCCTTCCCGCCCTTCCTATCGCTGGAGGCCTCCAGGTTTTGGCACCACAGGATTAGAAGCTAATCTGGCATGTGGTGAGCTATTAGAATTTATTTTGCTCCCTACAGACAAATGCATTTCTTCTTGCCTGAAATGTCTCTTGTTAATTAAGCTGAAGACAAAATCTGCCTGTGGGAAGTTCCAATCATTTCAGTTCTTTGTCCAGAGTTGGAGATTTAGGCTTTTAAAAAAAAAAAAAAAAAAAAAATGGCAGCATTTGCATTTGGCAGTTCATTATGTTTTGCTTCTTCAGAATTTGATGATAACATGCTTCAACTCATCTCTGTGGCCAGGGATTCGTTTTATTTGAGAGTTGTCACTGTAAATCTTCTGCATTTTCTTTCCTAAAATGTTTCTCTCTTCAGTCACTGTGCCTGATACCAGGGCCTCATTGAGTGTATTTGTCCTAGTCTGCTACTGCTAAGTCGCTTCAGTCGTGTCCAACTCTGTGCGACCCCATAGACGGCAGCCCACCAGGCTCCCTCGTCCCTGGGGTTCTCCAGGCAAGAATACTGGAGTGGGTTGCCATTTCCTTCTCCAATGCATAAATGTGAAAAGTGAAAGTGAAGTCGCTCAGCTGTGTCCAACTCTAGCGACCCCATGGACTGCAGCCTACCAGGCTCCCCTGTCCATGGGATTCTCCAGGCAAGAGTACTGGAGTGGGATGCCATTGCCCTGGTCTACCACTCTCAAAAAGAAAGACTAATTTTGGGGAAACTCAGTCTTAACTGTTTAAAAAACAGTGACTCATCTTGAATTACCCCAAATAAAAGCCAAAAGTGGTTGAAATCTTAGTGTCAGATCTCTTCTTTCTTTACAATTACTAGACGCTGAAGCTTTCATAAACATCTGTGATTTTTAGGAAGATTTCCTTCAACTCTGTGTTTTTTTTTTTTTTTTTTTTTCTGAGGGTACAAAGTATGAAGGCTGGAAGCAGATGAAGCGATACTGAGCAATCCCTGCATTCCCAGTGTGATTGTCTTATGATCCAGGTGGTGATGATCCTTTCTCTATCCCTGAGAGCTGGAATGTGGCCCTTGCATCTGTGTTCTGTGTCCCCAGCTCTATGGTTCCTCCTCAGGTATATGAGCTCCCGGCTGCCAATAGTTGTCTGCATTGATGAATTTTCTCACTTAAGCATCCCATCCTGGCAGTAAGGCCAGGGTCATCTTTGTCTTCTAATTCCATCTCCTGGCCCCCAACCTTGATTTGGTTCCTCCCTCCACATCTTGCTTTTCCTTCTTCCTCTCAGCAGCTCTTGGTCAGTTCCATTTGCTGCTTCCTCCTTTCCCTCTTGACCATTACAGAGAGGAATCATTAAGGGCCCCATTCAAGATCCTCTTCTTTGTTTCCACGTTTTCTCTCCTGGCAAGACTTTCACATCTGCTCAGATAGATTCAGTGACCATCTCCCCCACCTCTCTCGCTTGCCAGACCTCGTTTCTGTACTGCTAGTCCGTGGATCTAGTGTACTCTGTACTCCTAGTCCATGGATTGTATGCTCCAAAGCCTCTCGGTTTCTGGGAAGATGGGACAAGCAAAACTGGGGCGAGGTTTGCTTGGTGGCTGCTGTTCCCCTCCCCCAGCTGTGGGGTTTTCCATCCCTGATCTCCCACTGCAGTCTCTGCTCTTCCCTTTCAAAGGAAATCTTTGATACCATAGGGAGCAGGGAGGGGCTGGGGTAGGGCTATCCCACCCCCAAGAGGCATCCTCAGGATCCTTCCTGTTAGAAAATCCTCATTGTTTAGAACGCTGCCTCAGGACCCTTCCCCTGTGTTTTCTAATCAACTAGAAGACTGAGAAGTTAAGTTTGTGATGGAAAGCAGACAAGGAGGCAAGTTATGTAAGGTCACCAGATGTTGTCGTAAGATATTATTGAGGCAGGACATTCATATATAGACACTGAAATTAAAAAAAAAAAAAAAAAAAAAAAATCTCTGACACAGAACATGTCAACTATTCCCTAAGCAACCAGCCTAGATAAGCAGAATTGACTTTCTTAGATTCAAATTCATGTGTGTTAGTTTTATTGTTATTAAGTATAATTAAAAAATAAATTTGAATATTTTTAATGTAAAAATTAGCATGCACTAAGTTGGCTTAAAGCTCAACATTCAGAAAATTAAGATCATGGCATCTGGTCCCATCACTTCATGAGAAATAGATGAGGAAACAGTGTCAGACTTTATTTTGAGGGGCTCCAAAATCACTGAAGATGGTGATTGCAGCAATGAAATTAACAGACGCTTACTCTTTGGAAGGAAAGTTATGACCAACCTAGATAGCATATTAAAAATCAGAGACATTACTTTGCCAACAAAGGTCCATTTAGTCAGGGCTATGGTTTTTCCAGTGGTCATGTATGGGAGAGTTGGACTATAAAAAAAGCTGAACACCAAAGAATTGTTGTTTTTGAACTGTGGTGTTGGAGAATACTCTTGAGAGTCCCTTGGACTGCAGGGAGATCCAACCAATCCATTCTAAAGTAGATCGGTCCTAGGTGTTCTTTGGAAGGAATGATGCTAAAGCTGAAACTCCAGTACTTTGGCCACCTCATGCAAAGAATTGACTCATTGGAAAAGACTCTGATGCTAGGAGGGATTGAGGGCAGGAGGAGAAGGGGACAACAGAGGATGAGATGGCTGTATGGCATCACTGACTTGATGGACGTAAGTGTGAGTGAACTCCGGGAGTTGGTGATAGACAGGGAGGCCCGGCATGCTTAGTTCATTGGGTCACAAAGAGTGTGACACAAATGAGCGACTGAACTAAACTGAAGTCACATCAGTCATCAGTCATATATTACTCTTTGTAACCCCATGGACTGTTGCCTGCCAGGCTACTCTATCCATGGGATTCTGCAGGCAAGAATATTAGAGTGGGTTGCCATTTCCTTCTCCAGGGGATCTTACCAACCCAGGGATTGAACCCATGTCTTAGGTCTCTGCATTAGCAGGCAGATTCTTTACCACTAGCACCACCTGAATGTCTAACTGAAAATACTTAGAGAAATACTTTTATCCCTGTTTTCATACTTTCAATTTTTTAACTGTAGAGAACAGAGAAAGCAAAAGTGACCACAATCACTTTAGTTTATGCCCATTATAATTGGGACAGTTTCATTTTTTTCTTTATTCTATTTTATCTGGCCATTGAAAATTAGTTTGGGATTAGCATGTACACACTGCTATATTTAAAAATATTAATAGATTACCAGCAAGGACCTTCTGTATAGCACAAAGAACTCTACTCAGTATTCTGTAATAACATAAATGGGAAAATTGTCTTCTACAATTTTGACCCAGAAATACAGGAATCATATTGATTTTGTAAACTGATATTGCATGGTCTATACATGAAGAATGGGAACTACAGTGAAAACATACTAACAAGACTAAAACACACATGAGATACCCAAGGCTTAACGTATAAATACTAAATATGAATTGGTTCGTTTGTAGACTTATCACTTATATTCCTAACCATGAAATTACTTTCTCTGCAAACTATCCAAGTAAAGTAAAACTAGATAGGCTTTTCAGAAAGGGCCAGCAAATAGTCTTGTTGTTCCAGAAAAGTACCTCAGCACCCCCACATTTTTGTCTTCAGCAGTTCTCACATTGGGGAGATAAATGAATCATAAAATGACAGGGAAAGATTTTATGGAAGTATTTATTGGATTTATTTTGATATGTGTCTAGATAATGTATTTTCTGAACAGATCTGAAAATTTGGTAACATCAACCTGGAAGGGCTTCCCAGGTGGCTCAGCAGTTAAAAAAATCTGCCTGCAATGCAGAAGACATTTCAAGACTCTCAGGTTCAATTCCTACATGGAGAAGATCCTGTAGAGAAAGGAATGGCAAGCTGCTCCAGTATTCTTGTATTCAAATTCCCATGGACAGAAAAGCCTGGTGCGCTACAGTCCATGGGGTCTTAAAAGAGTCAGACACAACTTAGTGACTAAACAAAAACCACAAAAACTTAGCAGGAAGCTCATACTAGCTAATTTTTAGGGTACCTATTTAGCTTGGTAGTAAACACTTACTATTATTGCCACACTTGAGGCAATCAAGTCTTTTTAGAGCTTAATTAAAAATTTCAAAAACTTAAAATGTGTAGGTAACAATTCTGAACTCTGAAATTACTGTACTGTCCTTATTTACATAAAATAGTTAATCTTAAAGGGCGATAGACTAATGCCCATTTCTTAAAGAACTGGGGCATTCTTAAGTGGTTTACAATAAATAATAGACTAAACAAAAATGGATATTTTAAGTAGAGACTCACATAAAGAAGTTTTTGGATTAATGATCATGACTGAGGAAAATGGGGCTTCCACTAGAACAATAATAAAATAATCAATATATTTGTATCAAATAAAGAGAAGAGAGAGTCTTAACTAATTATTGGCCAGAAATGGCCATTTGTAGAATTAACTTACATCTATCAGATCAGATCAGATCAGTCGCTCAGTCGTGTCCGACTCTTTGCGATCCCATGAATCGCAGCACACCAGGCCTCCCTGTCCATCACCAGCTCCCGGAGGTCACTCAGACTCGCATCCATCGAGTCAGTGATGCCATCCAGCCATCTCATCCTCTGTCATCCCCTTCTCCTCTTGCCCTCAATCCCTCCCAGCATCAGAGTCTTCTCCAATGAGTCAACTCTTTGCATGAGGTGGCCAAAATACTGGAGTTTCAGCTTTAGCATCATTCCTTCTAAAGAAATTCCAGGATTGATCTCCTTCAGAATGGACTGGTTGGATCTCCTTGCAGTCCAAGGGACTCTCAAGAGTCTTCTCCAACACCACAGTTCAAAAGCATCAATTCTTCGGCGCTCAGCCTTCTTCACAGTCCAGCTCTCACATCCATACATGACCACAGGAAAGACCATAGCCTTGACTAGGCGAACCTTTGTTGGCCAAGTAATGTATCTGCTTTTGAATATGCTATCTAGGTTGGTCATAACTTTTCTTCCAAGGAGCAAGCGTCTTTTAATTTCATGACTGCAGTCACCATCTGCAGTGATTTTGGAGCCCAGAAAAACAAAGTCTGACACTGTTTCCAATGTTTCCCCATCTATTTCCCATGTAGTGATGGGACCAGATGCCATGATCTTCGTTTTCTGACTGTTGCGCTTTAAGCCAACCTTTTCACTCTCCACTTTCACTTTCATCAAGAGGCTTTTTAGCCCCTCTTCACTTTCTGCCATAAGAGTGGTGTCATCTGCATATCTGAGGTTATTGATATTTCTCCCGGCAATCTTGATTCCAATTTGTGTTTCTTCCAGTCCAGCATTTCTCATGATGTACTCTGCATATAAGTTAAATAAACATGGTGACAATATGCAGCCTTGACGTATTCCTTTTCCTATTTGAAACCAATCTGTTGTTCCATGACCAGTTCTAACTGTTGCTTCCTGACCTGCATACAGATTTCTTAAGAGGCAGATCAGGTGGTCTGGTATTCCCATCTCTTTCAGAATTTTCCATAGTTTATTGTGATGCACACAGTCAAAGGCTTTGGCATAGTCAATAAAGCAGAAATAGATGTTTTTCTGGATCTCTCTTGCTTTTTCCATGATCCAGCAGATGTTGGCAATTTGATCTCTGGTTCCTCTGCCTTTTCTAAAACCAGCTTGAACATCAGGAATTTCACGGTTCACATATTGCTGAAGCCTGGCTTGGAGAATTTTGAGCATTACTTTACTAGCGTGTGAGATGAGTGCAATTGTTCGGTAGTTTGAGCACTCCTTGGCATTGCCTTTCTTTGGGATTGGGATGAAAACTGACCTTTTCCAATCTTGTGGCCACTGCTGAGTTTTCCAAATTTGCTGGCATATTGAGTGTAGTACTTTCACAGCATCATCATTCAGGACTTGGAATAGCTCCACTGGAATTCCATCACCTCCACTAGCTTTGTTCATAGTGATGCTTTCTAAGGCCCATTTGACTTCACATTCCAAGATGTCTGGCTCTAGGTCAGTGATCACATCATCATGATTATCTAGGTCTTAAAGCTCTTTTTTATACACTTCTGTGTATTCTTGCCACCTCTTCTTAATATCTTCTGCTTCTGTTAGGTCCACACCATCTCTGTCCTTTATCGTGCCCATCTTTGCATGAAATGTTCCTTTGGTATCTCTGATTTTCTTGAAGAAATCCCTAGTCTTTCCCATTCTGTTGTTTTCCTCTATTTCTTTGCATGGGTCACTGAAGAAGGCTTTCTTATCTCTTCTTGCTATTCTTTGGAACTCTGCATTTAGATGTTTATATCTTTCCTTTTCTCCTTTGCTTTTTGCTTCTCTTCTTTTCACAGCTATTTGTAAGGCCTCCTCAGACAGCCATTTTGCTTTTTTGCATTTCTTTTCCATGGGGATGGTCTTGATCCCTGTCTCCTGTACAACGTCACAAACCTCATTCCATAGTTCATCAGGCACTCTATCTATCATATCTAGGCCCTTAAATCTATTTCTCACTTCCACTGTATAATCATAAGGGATTTGATTTAGGTCATACCTGAATGGTCTAGTAGTTTTCCCTACTTTCTTCAATTTCAGTCTGAATTTGGCAATAAGGAGTTCATGGTCCAATCCACAGTCACCTCTTGGTCTTGTTTTTGCTGATTGTATAGAGCTTCTCCATCTTTGGCTGCAAAGAATATAATCGATTCGATTTCGGTGTTGACCATCTGGTGATGTCCATGTATAGAGTCTTCTCTTGTGTTGTTGGAAGAGGGTATTTGCTATGACCAGTGCATTTTCTTGGCAAAACTCTGTTAGTCTTTGCCCTGCTTCATTCCTTATTCCAAGGCCAAATTTGCCTGTTACTCCAGGTGTTTCTTGACTTCCTACTTTTGCATTCCAGTCCCCTATAATGAAAAGGACATCTTTTTTGGGTGTTAGTTCTAAAAGGTCTTGTAGGTCTTCATAGAACCTTTCAACTTCAGCTTCTTCGGCGTTACTGGTTGGGACATAGATTTGGATTACTGTGACATTGAATGGTTTGCCTTGGAAACGAACAGAAATCATTCTGTCATTTTTGAGATTGCATCCAAGTACTGCATTTCGGACTCTTTTGTTGACCATGATGGCCATTCCATTTCTTCTGAGGGATTCCTGCCCACAGTAGTAGATATAATGGTCATCAGAGTTAAATTCACCCATTCCAGTTAAATTCACCCATCCCAGTTAAATTCACCCATTCCAACTTACATCTATATGGCAACCTTATTAGAATATGAAACTTTTAAATAAATATATTTCATTTATATAACATTTCTTTCTAGAAAATCAAGGTCACTAAAATTATTTTATAAGTTCTCAAAATTATTTTTATTTATTGGGGAAATAATTATTGTACATTGGATAAAAAATAAATCACAAGTACATGAAGATAAAGATTAGCAGAGGAGATATACAAAGAACATGCCATTATTTACTAAATACAATCCAAAAGATTTTTGTAGTTGTAATCTACAATTCAAATATTAGTTAGTTTTAATATAACACTTAAGTAAAAAATACTAGAATAGCTTTTACAGAAGTACACACTGTAATCTATGGTAAAAGACACTTAAGATATTGAAAATTTATTGGGAAAAATGGATGCTGTATCTGAAAGAATTTTGCACTTTTCATTTTTGCATTATAAACAAATTTTTAAAGATATATAAAATGAAATAACAGAGGAAAACATAAAGAAAGAGATAAAATTACCTTTTCATAACAGGATTCAGTTAGAATTCTCCAAAGAAACCTCAGATTTTGCTCTTATAGTCTCTCAATTAATTGGACAAGTTCCATTCATGTTACCAAAGGTAATTCTTACTCACACACTTACAAAATATGTTCCCAGCAATATCTACATTAGTATTTGACTAAATAAATGTAGTACAGCCTAGCCAAGCTGACATATAAATCTAACTATAACATTTTGGTAAAGATCTTAAAAAAACTCTGTTACAATACGGAAGGACAGTATGTATAAATTAACTGTCTTCTATAATCAATGATTTTATAATGTTGTGTGTAGACAAATTCTTTTTTTAAATGAAGTATAGTTGATTCAAAGTATTGCGTTACTTTATGATGTACATTAAAAGTTAGTTAAATAAAAATAAATAAATAAATAAATAAATAAAAATAATAAATTATATATATATATACACACACACACACACACACACACACACATCAGCTCAGCTCAGCCGCTTCAGATGTGTACAACTCTATTGCCTTGTGACCTTATGGGCTGGAGCCAACCATAATCCTCTATCCACAGAATTTTCCTGGTAAGAATAATGGAATGGATTTCCATTCCCTCCTCCAGGATATTTTCCCTGCCCAGGGATCGAACCTGCATCCCTTGCGTTACAGCAGACTTTTTACTGCTGACTATATATATATATATATATATATATAAACATATATATATATATGTTTTCAGTTTATTTCCATTATACATTATATAAGATATTGAGTATAGTTCCCTGTGCTATACAGTAGAAATTTGCTTAAATAAATTCTTACAGGGTAAATAGCTCCTTTCAGTTCAGTTGCTCAGTCATATCTAACTCTTTGCAACTCCATAAACTGCAGCACACCCGGCTTCCCTGGCTTCCCTCTCTATCACCAACTCCTGAAGACTGCTCAAACTCATGTCCATTGAGTCAGTGATGCCATCCAACCATCTCATCCTCTATCGTCTCCTTCTTCTCCTGCCTTCAATCTTTCCCAGCATCAGGGTCTTTTTCAATGAGTCAGTTCTTCACATCAGGTGGCCAAAGTATTGGAACTTCAGCTTTAGCATCCTTCCTTCCAATGAACATTCAGGACTGATTTCTTTTAGGATTGACTGGTTGGATCTCCTTGAAGTCCAAGGGATTCTCAAGAGTCTTCTCCAACACCACAGTTTGAAAAGCATCAATTCTTCAGCATTCAGCTTTCTTTATGATCCAATTCTCACATCCTTACATGACCACTGGAAAAACTATAGCCTTGACTAGACGGACCTTTGTTGCAAAGTAATATCCCTGCTTCTGTCTAGGTTGATCATAGCTTTTATTCCAAGGAGCAAGCATCTTTTAACTTCATGGCTGCAATCACCATCTACAGTGATTTTGGAGCCCAAGGAAATAAAGTCTCTCACTGCTTCCCCTTCTATTTGTTATTGAGTGATGAAACTGGATGCCATGGTTTTAGTTTTTTGAATGTTGAATTTTAAACTAGCTTTTTCACTCTCCTCTTTCACTTTCATCAAGAGGCTCTTTAGTTCCTCTTTGCTTTCTGACATAAGGGTGGTGTCATCTGGGTATCTGAGGTTATTGATATTTCTCCCAACAATATTGATTCCAACTTGTGCTTCATCCAGCCTGGCCTTTCACATGATGTACTCTATTTATAAGTTAAATAAGCAGGGTGACAGCATACATCTTTGAGGTACTCCTTTCCCAATTTGGAACCAGTCAGTTGTTCCATGTCCCGTTTCTAACTGTTGCTTCTTGACCTGCATGCACATTTCTCAGTAGGCAGGTAAGGTGGTCTGGTATCTCCAACTCTTTAAGAATTTTCCACAGTTTCTTGTAATCCACACAGTCAAAGGCTATGGTATAGTCAATAAAGCAGAAGTTAATGTTTTTCTGGGATTGTCTTGCTTTTTCTGTGATTCAGTGGATGTTGGCAGTTTGTTCTCTTGTTCCTCTATAAACTGTCCTAAATAAAAGGAAATAAAAGTTGATTTAATACAATCTTTTTTCCATATATCCTTCTATTGGTGGCTCAGTGGTAAAGAACCCTCCTGCCAATGCCAGAGACATACATGTAATCCCTAGTTGGGAAGATACCCTGAAGGTGGAAATGGTAACCCACACCAGTATTCTCGCCTGGGAAATCCCATGGACAGAGGAGCCTGTCAGGCTACAGACCTTGAGATTGCAGAGTCTAAGCACTTTTCCATCTGCCCTGGTTCAATATTTTATTTAATTATATAATATTGTTAGTATTTGAATTAAATACTAGATTCCCAATTAAAAGTGAAAGGAAGTCCTCCACATTTTTACATATCAAGACTTTAACTTTCTTTTAACAAACTTCTTTGGATTCTAGAAGTACTATGTGCAGCAAAGAGATATTTTGCTTTTATACATTTTCTGAGTGATTTTAAATCCTTCTAGTCAGGAAAATCCTGGATTTTCAAATCCAGGTAAATGATTATCTTCATGGCCTTCTTTGCTCAGTGACATTTTTTTTTGTTTTGTTTTAATAATTGTAGCATTAGGTGTTGACAAAATGGCTCGGTCACAGTATAACATGTGTGAGAATTCTGAAGTGACAGGGTGTGAAAGTGGGAGTGAGTATCTAAAATCCATTGTAAGGGAAAGGGTCATGTTCAATAGTTGACATCAAAAACTGCTGTATTATAACCAGACTATCTGAATCAAAAATATGTAAGCAAACTTTTTTTTATGCTTGTCTAGTGGGACTCCCTTGGAGAAGGTGATGGCACCTCACTCCGGTACTCTTGCCTGGAAAATCCCATGGATGGAGGAGCCTGGTGGGCTTCAGTCCATGGGGTCGTGAAGAGTCTGACATGACTGAGTGATTTCACTTTCACTTTTCACTTCCATGCATTGGAGAAGGAAATGGCAACCTACTCCAGTGTTCTTGCCTGGAGAATCTCAGAGATGGGGGAACCTGGTGGGCTGCCATCTATGGGGTCGCACAGAGTCGGACATGACTGAAGCGACTTAGCAGCAGCAGCAGCAGCAGTGGGACTCCCCAAGTTCATTTCACTGATGATTTCCAAAATTTCCCTTTTGACTAAGTTAGTTAGAGTACTGATATGCTAGTGCTAGGGCTTCACAGGTGACACTAATGGTAAAGAACCTGCCTGCCAATGCAAGAGGCGTAAGAGACTTGGATGTGCTTCCTGGGTGGGGAAGATCCCCTGGAGGAGAAAATGCCAAACCATTTTCCAGTATTCTTGCCTAGAAAATCCCATGGACAGAGGAGCCTGGTGGGCTACTGACCACAGGGTCACAAAGAGTCGGATATAACTGAAGTGATTTAGCATGCACATGCTAGTACTAGAGCCTTTTTTAGAAATGTAAATATCAATCCCCTCTGCTTTCAGGTTAAGACTATCATATTTGAAAATGTAGTATATAGCACTATGTAAGTGAGAAAAATTGAAAAAGTCCTCACCTGCCTATAAAATGACAAACTGAAAAAATCTCAAAGATAGAGAGTGTATAAAGAAATTTTATGAAGTTCTATGTGTAATGCAATGTTTCCCAATGAGCCCATATTCTTTAAAAATATTCCAGTCAGTAAGAGAGTAGAAAAATTTTTATATACTTAATAGCTAAGGCAGCCAATATTATTTTGGAACTACCATCAGGAAAAAAAAAAAAAAAAAAGATTGCAATTTGACAGAAAATAAAGCTGAAGAATAAGCCAACTTCAAAGCCTCTAAGGCTAGTAGTAAATCTCCAGATCTAAATTAAATAGTATATAAGCTCCACACTACCAAATGGGACAATACTATAGCTCATTTTTTTATAGTGCATTTCACTTAGATTTTTATAGGAAGATTATATAAAAAAAATTAAAAATGTAAATTGTTTTACTGACAAAAAGAGATCACATGTTCTCATAAAATACCAGATTCTCACTCTAAATTACATTCCTTATGATATTAGTTTCTCTAAACATGGAGATTGATGTTCATATTTTTGAAGAACAAATATGAAGAAACTGACATATCTTGACTGAATCCTTTACATCACAAAATATTCCTTAGTTTGTTGGCTATATAATAATTTAATTAAAATATTAAAAGAAATAGATGGACTGCACTAGAAGGAATTTAAAATATGTTACTAACTCCTTTTGAAGCACTTAGTATATCTCATGACAAAAAGGAAAATGAATGAAAAGATGTGATTTATAAGATAATATATTAGCTCTGTTTTTGCCTTTGATATGAATATATTATATAAGTGCTTAAGATTTTGAAAAAGTTTTATTTTCTTTTGATGGCAATTGTATTAGAATTCTCCTGAGAAACAGAAATAATGGATTCATTTTAAGGAATTGAGAAAGCTGATGGCATAGTTCTAATCTTAAATTCAGGGGTCTGAGAACTAAGAGAACTGATGATATAAGTCAAGTTCACTGACAGGAGAAAACCAGTATACAACTCAACCAGACACTGAGAGCAAATTCTCTATTTCTATGCCTTTTTTCTTCTAATCAGGCCCTGGAGCATTGGGTGATGCCTACCCACAGTTTTGAGAGTCACCTGCTTAATCAGTTTACCAATCCAAATGTTAATCTCATCTAGAAACATTTTCACAGACAGACCCAAAATATTGTTTAACAAAATACCTGTCATCTCATGACCCCATCAAATTGTCACAAAAAATTAACCAGGACAATTTCATCCCTTATCAGTTTTGCACCCATACTCACCTCCTTGAATTATACTTAATTTCCAATTAAAGACAATGTCTAGGTCATAATTCAGCCTATAATGATACAGCTATCCTGTGTATAACTGAAAATGTACTAACCTTTTTCCCAGATGTTCAAGCTGGTTTTAGAAAAGGCAGAGGAACAAGAGATCAAATTGCCAACATCTGCTGGATCATTGAAAAAGCAAGAGAGTTTCAGAAAAACATCTATTTCTGCTTTATTGACTATGCCAAAGCCTTTGACTGTGTGGATCGCAATAAACTGCGGAAAATTCTGAAAGAGATGGGCATACCAGACCACCTGACCTGCGGCTTGAGAAACCTATATGCAGGTCAGGAAGAAACAGTTAGAACTGGACATGGAACAGACTACAGACTGGTTCCAAATAGGAAAACGAGTACATCAAGGCTGTATATTGTAACCTTGCTTATTTAACATCTATGCATTAGAGTACCTCATGAGAAACGCTGGGCTTGAAGAAGCACAAGCTGGAATCGAGATTGCCAGGAGAAATATCAATAACCTCAGATATGCAGATGATGCCACCCTTATGGCAGAAAGTGAAGAGGAACTAAAAAGCCTCTTGATGAAAGTGAAAGAGAAGAGTGAAAAAGCTGGCTTAAAGCTCAACATTCAGAAAATGAAGATCATGGCATCCAGTCCCATCACTTCATGGGAAATAGATGGGGAAACAGTGGAAACAGTGTCAGATTTTATTTATTTATTTATTTGTTTTTTGGGGGGAGGCTCTAACATCAGTGCAGATGGTGATTGCAGCCATGAATTTAAAAGACACTTACTCCTTGGAAGGAAAGTTATGACCAACCTAGATAGCATATTAAAAAGCAGAGACATTACTTTGCCAACAAAGGTCCGTCTAGTCAAGGCTATGGTTTTTCCAGTAGTCATGTATGGATGTGAGAGTTGAAATGTGAAGAAAGCTGAGTGCTGAAGAATTGATGCTTTTGAACTGTGGTGTTGGAGAAGACTCTTGAGAGTCCTTGGACTGCAAGGAGATCTAACCAGCCCATCCTGAAAGGGATCAATTCTGGGTGCTGGGTGTTCATTGGAAGGATTGATGCTGAGGCTGAAACTTCAATACTGGCCACCTCATGCGAAGAGTTAACTCATTGTAAAATACTCTGATGCTGGGATGAATTGGGGGCAGGAGGAGAAGGGGAAACCAGAGGATGAGATGGCTGGATGGCATCACTGACTCGATGGATATGGGTTTGGGTGGACTCCGGGATTTCATGATTGACAGGGAGGCCTGGCGTGCTGCGATTCATGGGATCGCAAAGAGTCAGACATGACTGAGCGACTGAACTGAACTAAATTTTTCCCAGAAGAGGAAGTTAAGTCCTTGAGTAATGTATGCTTTCTCCTTTATATTCTTTAACTTAAATACTGTGATATAAAGTCTATATATCATATGTTACAAGCAAGGAAGACAAAGATACCTTTTCTATCTAACTTCCTATCTACCTATTTATATTATAACAAACTAAGGAAGAAATACTTATGACAATTATAGTACTCAGTTCTACAAGGGACCATATGGTTGTATCTGTTATTAATAATACTTTGATCTACTATCTATTCTGGATAACTTTTTCCTTCCACAAGCACCTCAACTGATTGAGGTTCTTTACCTGGCAGAGTGACTCAAGCTTTCATTCTTGAAGAGTTTGGGACATTAGTAGTCTTGCCTGTATTAGGTTATTTTAATTTTTCATTGACCTAATTGTAGGATATGGCAGCACTAAGAGACACCCTGAGGGATCGCCTGTATTCCAGACACATTCATATCATCATTGCCACATTGCTTTTTTGCTGTAAAGTTAGTTCTTCGTTCAGAAACAACACTGTGTGTAAAACCATGACAGAGGTTAAGACATTCTGTAAATCCACTGATAGTAGTTTTGGCAGAAGCACTATGTGAAGGGAAGACAAATCCATATCCTGACTATGTGTCTATTCCAATAAGAACAAAGCACTCTTCCTTCTGTAATGGAAGCTGTCCAGTGTAATCAGACTGTTAGCCTGCTGATCATACTGGGGAACAGTGCCACATCAGGGACTCAGCATTCTCCGCTCCTGGCAGATTGAGCACTCAGCCTTGGCCATAGCCAGATCATCCTTGGTGAGTAGAAGTCCATGTTGTTAAGTTCATGCATAAACTTCATTGCTGCCACAAAGTCCCCTTTGTTCATGAGCCTGTTGAGTAAAGACAGGAGTGTTTGAGGACAGAAGCTGGGCTGGTATCCAGAAGACAAGTCATTTTATCTATATGATTTTGAAAATGTAAGTTGCTTATCACCATGTATTCAAAACTAAACAGTGTATTTTCCTATAATATTTAACAGCTTATCGATTGTAAGTATAATTGAATAGGACAATAAGGTATTTATTCTATCATATTCCATAGATATTGCATACATGTTGCAGGGGCCGTAGTGGATAAGTTAAACCAAGTATATGCAGATTGTGACCTGCTAAATGAGGAAGCACACAACCCACGCACGTAGCGGTGGCAGATAGCTCTCTTAGCATTTGAGTTCCCACTTTGGTAAAGAGAAAACCCAGAACCTCTGGGGTTTTCATTGAAGCCACAAGTTTCAGTACACCCACATGAAGAAAGTAAAGTCAAAACATCTATTATGCACAGATCTTAGAAATGAGGGCACAGAGTGAACCTGGAGAGTCCTCTGTCCCAGGTCACAAGACAGCAGACGAGTAGAGGGCAGCAAGCACCTAGTTTATAAGGCAGTTGGGCAGAAGTCACTAATCTTGTGTGGGTTCAGTTCTAAGAGGCTGTTTGAAAAGATGTCCTGGGAAAAGCAAAGCAGGAATTTGTGGTGGGAATCCTAAACTCAAGTCTTTATCTAAATGTCCAGAATCTGAGTGTGAGCGAGGTTGTACACCATAAAATACTGAAACTGCAACTCAGAATGGCACTTGTCTCATGTACAACATACCATGTATGAAGTTATTTACCCATCATAATAATTTCTGTCACTGTTTCTATTGTTTTCCCATCTACTTGCCATGAAGTGATAGGACCAGATGCTATGATCTTAGTTTTTTAAATATTGAGATTTAAGCCAGTTTTTTTCACTCTTCTCTTTCAGTTTCATCAAGGGGCTTTTTAGTTCCTCTGCATTTTATGCCATACGAATGGTGTCATTTGCATATCTGAGGTTGTTGATATTTCTTCCAGCACTCTTGATTCCAGCTTGTGTTTCATCCAGGCCTCCATTTTGCTTGATGTACTCTGCATACAAGTTAAATAATCAAGGTGAAAATATACATCCTTGACATACTCCTTTCCCAATTTGGAACCAATCCACTGTTCCATGTCCGGTTTTAACTGTTGCTTCTTGATTAGCATGCATATTTCTCAGGAGGCAGGTAAGGTTGTCTAGTATTCCCTTCTCTTGAAGAATTTTCCACAGTTTGTTTTACATACAGTTAAAGGCCTTGGCATAGTCAATGAAGCAGAAGTAGATGTTTTTTTTCTGGAACTCTCTTGCTTCTTTGATGATCCAATAGATGTTGGCAACTTGATTTATGGTTTCTCTGCCTTTTCTAAATCTAGCTTGAACATCTGGAAGTTCTTGGTTCACGTATTCTTGTAGCCTGGCTTGAAGAATTTTGAGCATTACTTTACTAGCATGTGAGATAAGTGCAACTGTGTGGTAGTTTGAACATTTGAACATTTGTGGTAGTTTGGCATTGCCTTTTTTTGGAATTGGAATGAAGACTGAACTTTTCCCGTCCTGTGGTCACTGCCGAGTTTTCCAAATTTGCTGACATATTGAGTGTATCACTTTCACAGCATCATCTTTTAGGACTTGAAATAGCTCAGCTGGAATTCCACCACCTCCACTAGGTTTGTTCTTAGTGATGCTTCCTAAGGTTCATATGACTTCTCACTTTAGGATGTCTGGCTCTAGGTGAGTGATCACACCATCGTGGTTATCTTGGTCATAAAGATCTTTGTTTGTGTAGTCCTTCTGTGGATTCTTGCTGCTTTTTCTTAATATTTTCTGCTTCAGTCAGATCCATGTCACTTCTGTTTTTATTGTGCCCATCTTTGCATGAAATCTTCCCTTGGTGTATCTAATTTTCTTGAAGAGATTCCTAGTCTTCCCCATTCTATTGTTTTCCTCTATTTCTTTGCATTGATCACTTAGGAAGGCTTTCTTTTCTCTCATTGCTATTCTATGGAACTCTGCATTCATTTGGGTATAGCTTTCCTTTTTTCCTTTGCCTTTAATTCTCTTCTTTTCTCAGCTATTTGTAAGGCTCCTCAGACAACCATTTTGCCTTCTTGCATTTCTTTTTCTTAGGGATGGTCTTGATCCCTGTTTCCTATACAATGTCATGAACCTCTGTCCATAGTTCTTCAAGCACTCTGTCAATCAGATCTGACCTCTTAAATCTGTTTGTCATTTCCACTGTAAAATTGTAAGGAATTTGATTTGGGTCATATCTGAATGGTCTAGTGGTTTTCCCTTCTTTCTTCAATTTAAGTCTGAATTTTGCAATAAGATCTTCATGATCTGAGCTAGAGTCAGCTCCTCATCTTTTTTGCTGACTGTATAGAGCTTCTCCATCTTTGGCTGCTAATGATATAATCAATCTGATTTCGGTATTGACCATTTTGTGATGTCTGTGTGTAGCACAGTCTCTTGTGTTGTTGGAAGAGGGTTTTTGCTATGACCAATGTGTTCTTTTGGAAAAACTCTGTTAGCTTTGCTCTGGTTCATTTTGTACTTCAAAGCCAAACTGGCCTGTTACTCCAGGTATCTCTCGACTTCCTACTTTTGCATTCCAGTCCCCTGTGATGAAAAGGGCATCCTTTTTTTATATTCGTTCTAGAAGGTCTTGTAGGTCATCATAGAACTGTTCCACTTCAGCTTCTTTGGCATTAATGGTTGGGACATAGACTTGGACTACTGTGGTATTGAATGGTTTGCCTTGGAAACCAACAGAGGTCATAGTGTCATTTTTGAGATTGCTCCCAAGTATTGCATTTTGGAGTCTTTAGTTGACTATGATGGCCATTCCATTTCTTCTAAGGTATTCTTGCACATAGTAGTAGGTATAATGGCCATCTGAATTAAATTCACCCATTCCAGTCCATTTTACTTCACTGATTCCTAAAATGTCAGTGTTCATTCTTTCCATTTCTTGTTTGACCACTTCCAATTTACCTGATTCATGGACATAACACTCTAAAATTACTACAGATGGTGACTGCAGCCATGAAATTCAAAAACACTTGCTCCTTGGAAGAAACACTATGACCAACCTAGACAGTATATTAAAAAGCAGAGACATTACATTGCTGGCAAAGCCTCATCTAGTGAAAGCTATGGTTTTTCCAGTGGTCATGTAAGGATGTGAAAGTTTGACTATACAGAATACTGAGCACAGAAGAATTGATGCTTTTTCACTGTGGTGTTGGAGAAGACTCTCAAGAGTCCTTTGGACTTCAAGGAGATAAAACCAGTCAATCCTAAGAAATCAGTCCTTACTATTCATTGGAAAGACTGATGCTGAATCTGAAACTCCAATACTTTGGCCACCTTATGAAAAGAGCTGACTCACTGGTAAAACCCTGATTCTAGGAAAGATAAAAAGCAGGAGGAGAAAGGGATGACAGAGCATGAGATGTTTGGATGGTATCACCGACTTGATGGACATGAGTTTGAGTAAGTCCTGGGAGTTGGTGATAGGAAAGCCTGGTGTGCTGCAGTTCATGGAGTTGCAAAGAGTCCGACATGACTGAGTGATTGAACTGAACTGATAGTTATCTGTTTTTTCTACATTTGTTAACATAAGGATTTTCAACAGTTATTTATACATATATATAATATTTATATATTATAATATAAAAAGTATATCTTATGTATATTGTATATGTTATTCACTGAGCTAAATTTCTGAAAACTGTCCAAAAATTTTCCCTTTCAATAAATAGGAATTTTAAGTAAAAATTACTTTATCCAGAAGAACCATCTTCAAAATGTGTTTTTTTTTTTTAAGTTAACAAATAAAAGTCATTGTAGATATCATTTTATCAGTGCTTTTACTCTATATTAATATGTGCTGTGTTGTGCTTTGTCACTCAGTCATGTCCAATTATTTGTGACCCCATGGACTGTAGCCTGCCATCCTCCTCTGTCCATGGGATTTTCCAGGCAATAATACTAGAATGGGTTGCCAACATCCTCTAGGGGATCTTCCCAACTCGCCAATCAAAGCCAGGTCTCCCAAATTGCAGGTGGATTCTTTCCCATCTGAGCCACCATGGAAGCCTATGTAATGTGATTAAATACTAAGGAGTAGTTTTAAAACTTTTCATGTGGTACACTGAAATTCAGTGTGCTTGTTTTGTGCTTGTTTTACCCTCTGCCAACTTTAATTGAAATAGTTTTCCTGGAAATATACTGTCTACCATGATCCAAGAATTGACTTTAAGTTTTATATATCAAATCTATTTCTCCTTAGTATAATCATTTTGTTTGTGTTAATGTTGCTATAAAATATCCATCTCCTCAGTGTTGGTTCAACCATATCAAATTGTTTTGGCCATCTAAGAATGTTTGTATCTTCCTTTGATTGATTGTAAATGGTCATGTTTGATACATATTAAAATTTTATGTATCTTAAAACATACATGGAGAATGTGTACCACGCCAGATGATAATTCTGGTCGTGAACTAAGAAAGGGTGAATATGTTGGCTTGGACACAACATAAGACTGGTTCTTTCTTTTTCTTTCATTCCCATCTTTTCCTCTTACCTCTCCTTCCCTACTCCTTCTCCCCATCCTCCTTCCTCTTTCCTTTCTTTATTTTGTTCATTTTGTTACTTCTTTCCTGCCAAAGCAGAAAAAAAAAAAAAAAATCATATCAAATATTTTAATGTCAAAGATATTGATGGGTGGATATGTGTTATTTTTCTTATGATTAATGGAAATCTATACTAGTTATTATTGTCTTCTAAGTCACAGAGTAAGTTTAGGTAGACTTGCGGATATTCAAATTATAAGCTCACTTCTTCTGACACTGTTAATTTCAGTAACCTAAAGAAGTTTATGTAAAAATAAAATACTTATTCTTCTACTCAGTGAGATAATTGTTTCAAGCTAAAAGTTAGCAAGCTGGATTTAGAAAAGGTAGATTGTCATTAGCCTTTGGATCATAGAAAAAGCAAATTGTCATTATCCTTTGGATCATAGAAAAAGCAAGGGAATTAAAACAAACAATCTACTTCTGCTTCATTGACTACATGAAAGCATTTGACTGTGTGGATCAACAAACTGTGGAAACTTCTACAAGAGATGGGAATACCAGACCACCTTACCTGTCTCCTGAGAAACCTTAAGGTCAAGAAGCAACAGTTAGAACCAGATTTTGAACAATTGACTGATACAAAATTGAGAAAGGAGCACATCAAGGCTGTATATTGCTACTCTGCTTATTTAACTTTTATGTAGAGTACGTCATGGGAAATGCCAGTCTAGAAGAATCACAAGCTGGAATCAAGATTGCTGGGAGAAATATCAACAACTTCAGATATGCAGATGACACCACTCTAATGGGAAAAAGTGAAGTGGAACTAAAGACCCTCTTGTTGAGGGTGAAAGAGGAGAATGAAAAAGCTGGCTTAAAATTCAACATTCAGAAAACTAAGATTTGGCATATGGCCCCATCTCTTCATGGCAAATGTACTGTGTGCTGTGCATAGTCACTTAGTCAAGTCTGACTCTTTGCAACCCCATGGTCTGTAGCTTTCCAGGTTCCTCTGTCCATGGGGATTCTCCAGGCAAGAATTCTGGAGTGGGTTGCCATGCCCTCTTCCAGGGGATATTCTCTACACATTGAGAAGGTCTTCCACAGTGCAGGTGGATTCTTTACCAGCTGAGCTACCAGAAAAGCAAATAGATGGGGGAAAAGTGGAAACAGTGACAGATTTTATTTTCTTGGGCTCCAAAATCACCATGGATGGTGACTGCAGCCATGAAATTAAAAGACACTTGCTCCTTGAAAGAAAAGCTGTGGAAAACCTAGACAACATGTTAGAACACTGAGACATTACTCCACTGACAAAGATTCGTATAGTCAAAGTTATGGATTTTCCAGTAGTCATATGTGGATGTGAGAGTTAGACCATAAAGAAGTCTGAGCACCAAAGAACTGACGCTTCAAACTGTGATCCGGGAGTAGACTCCTGACAGTCTCTTGGAATGCAAGGAGATCAAACCAGTCAATCCATGTCAATCCTAAAGGGCATCAACCTTGAATATTCATTGGAAGGACTAATGCTGAAGCTGAAGGTCCAATATTTTGTCCACTTGACATGAAGAGTGAACTTATTGGAAACGATCCTGATGCTGGGAGAAATTGAGATCAGGAGGGGAAGGGGGCGACAGAGGTTAAAATAATCGGATGCCATCTCTGAGTCAATGGATATGAATTTGAACAAACTCAGGGAGATAGTAAAGGATAGGGAAGCCTGGCATGCTACAGTCCATGGGGTTGCAAAGAGCTGGATACAACTTAGTGACTGAACAGCAACAACAAAAGACAACATTACTAATCTCACAATTATATGTAACAACGTGGAGACAATTTCTTCTTAACTGTGCTCTAAATATACTGCTAAAACTGTTCCATTCATATCTACAGAAGTCTGTTGTGGGCAGGTCTGGAATGTATAAAGGAACTTATTCACAAATAAGTACATAACTTGAAAGAATTCATCCACAGAGACTTTTTCTCAAAAGTTAATTTACTGGACATTATTGAATCTTAATATACATAAATTAAACATATGGAATTTTACTATGTAGAAATTTCATTGACTTTGTGCAATAATGTTATAATACGAATTCTTTTTCTTATAGTAGTATGTTTTCCTTTGAATAATTGCTTTTTAGATACATTTTATTTTTTAGAACTGCTTTAAATTTATTAAAAAATAAAGAGGACAGTAGAAAGTGTTCTCATATAGCTCAGCTCAGTTTCCCTGTTCTCAATATCTTCTATTAGACTGATATATTCATTTCAATTAATGAACAGATATAAATACACTTTTATTAAGTAAAGTCTGTAGTTTATTCGATTTCCTAAGTTTTGATTTCTTGTCCTTCTCCTATTCCAGGTTTGTGCATAAAATAAATTATTTAGTCATGTCGCTTTAATCTTCTCATCTGTGGCAGTTTCTCAAATTTTCTTTGTTTCTGATAAGCAGTTTGAGGAGTACTAGTTATGTATTAAAATTTATCTAGTATTTTTTTCTCACGATAAGAATGGGATTATGGATTTTGTGGGAGAAAGAGCACAGAATTAGTGAGCTATTTTCATCATGCCATATAAAAGGTACTTTTTTATCAACATGCTTTATAAGTGATGATTCTGGCTTTGATCTCCTGGCTGAGGTAATGTTTGTCAGGTTAACTCACAGTAAACTTCCTTGATTTTTCCCCTCTCCGTACAGTGCACATTGAAAGGAAGTCAGTATGTACAGCTCACACTTTTGTACTCACACTGTGCACAGTTCACAAGTTATGTTCCCCCTTCTTGAGAGTAGAATACCTATTGTGAATAAGCTATCTGAAATTCTGCATGAAATTTGTATCTTATATCTTGTTTATTACTTTGTTCAACCATTTATTTATATCCATATAGACTCATGAATGTTTATTTTGTAATTCACGTTAGAACTCAGTACTACTTTTTTTTTTTTTTTTTTCTTATTCCAGTTTCTCCAGATTGGGCCACTGGGAACTTTCTCAGTTAGTTCCTGTGCTCTTTTAAAGTAGCACCATCATTTTTTTTTTTTTTTTTTTTTTGCACTGCAGAGTTCTCCAGGCTCTCATTTTATGTGTTTATTGCTCTAATTCTCAAAGTGTCTATAAGTCTTCCTTCATAGCTCAGTTGGTAAAGAATATGCATGCAATGCAGGAGATATCTGTTTGATTCCTGGGTTGGGAAGATCCCCTGGAGAAGGGATAGGCTACCCACTTTACTCATCCCCCAATTTTTTTTGATCATCACTTCTTTCTCTTTAGTGAGATTTTTTTTCATATATTTGTAATACAGCTGGACTTTCTTGTCCTAGCATGAAGGAATTCTTGGATCCTTGACTCTGCACAACTTTTTTGTGTATTTTTACACATTAAAACTAATTATTCTTGTTTTATTCTTGTTGAGAAGTTCCATAGGTTTTGAGAATTGCATAATGTCTTTTATCTACTATTAGAGCATCCTGCAGAATAAGTGGGCTACCCTAAGAATCCCTGTGTTTCACTTATGCATTCCTCACCCCAAACCCAATTAACCACTAATAATTTTATCATCTCAAAAATTTGCCTTTTCCAAAATATTATAAAGTTGGAATCATGAAGTATGTAGACTTTCAAAATGGCTATTTTCACTTAACACTTCATGTCTTTATATGGCTTTACAGTTTTGTTGCTGAGAAGTATTTCACTGTATAGATATACTATTGTTTATCCATTTACCTTTTGAGTGATGTCTTTGTGGTTTCCAGTTTTAGTGATTTTTAAATAAAACTGTTATAAATAGTACCATGTGATTTCCTGTGTGAGTACAGGTTTTCAATCTGTTGGGTAAATATCTAGGAACAAAACTGATGGGTCAGTTTGACAAGTGACTGTCAATTGTCAACTGTCTTCCAGAGTAGAAATATCATTTTGCATTCCCACAAGCAATGGATGAGAGTTCCTGTTGCTCTATATCCTTACCAGCACTTGGCATTTTAGCCATTCTAGTTAGTGTGTAAAGATGTCTCATTGTTTCTTTACTTTGCCGTTCACGATGACAAATGATGATGAGCATCATTCATGTTTATTCACCATCTGCCTATTTCCTTTGGTAAGAAATCTTTTCAGGTATTTTGTTGATTTTTAAATTGTTATGCATTGAATTTCTGTGGTTTTAGTTCTCCAAATTTGTTCTATTTTAGTGTTGTCTTGGATACTTTGACTATAAATGTGAAATCTGTTTATAAATATGCACAAAATATTTTTCTGGGATTTTCCTTGGGTTGTGTTTAATCTACAGTTGGGTGGGGAGCATTTATATTTTCATAAATATTGAGTCTTCCATACCATAATCATGAATAACTACCTATATTTTTAATTTTCTTTGATTTTTATATCAAAGTTTTATAATTTTTGCATATAAATCTTATGTATATGTTGTTATATTTATACCTAAAAATTTCATTTTATGATGCTGCTGTAAATGTGCTGTGCTATGCTGAGTCATTCAGTTGTATCTGACTCTTTGCAACTCTGTGTCCTGTAGCCCAACAGTCTCCTCTGTCCATGGTATTTTCCAGGCAAGCATATTGAAGTGGGTTGCCATGTCCTCCTCCAGGGAATCTTCCAAACCCAGGGATCAAACCCAGGTCCCCTACATTGAAGACAGACTCTTTACTATCTGTGCCACAAAGGAAGCCCAAGAATACTAGAGGGATCAGATCAGATCAGTCACTCAGTGCTGTCCAACTCTGTGCGACCCCATGAATCGAAGCACACCAGGCCCCCCTGTCCATCACCAACTCCCGGAGTTCACACAGACTCACGTCCATCCAGTCAGTGATGTCATCCAGCCATCTCATCCTCTGTCGTCCCCTTCTCCTCCTGCTCCCAATCCCTCCCAGCATCAGAGTCTTTTCCAATGAGTTAACACTTCGCATGAGGTGGCCAAAGTACTGGAGTTTCAGCTTTAGCATCATTCCTTCCAAAGAAAGCCCAGGGCTGGTCTCCTACAGAATGGACTGGTTGGATCTCCTTGCAGTCCAAGGGACTCTCAAGAGTCTTCTCCAGCACCACAGTTCAAAAGCATCAGTTCTTCAGCACTCAGCCTTCTTCACAGTCCAGCTCTCACATCCATACATGACCACAGGAAAAACCATAGCCTTGACTAGATGGACCTTTGTTGGCAAAGTAATGTCTCTGCTTTTGAATATGCTATCTAGGTTGGTCATAACTTTCCTTCCAAGGAGTAAGCGTCTTTTAATTTCATGGCTGCAGTCACCATCTGCAGTGATTTTGGAGCCCAGAAAAATAGATTCTGACCCTGTTTCCACTGTTTTCTCATCTATTTTCCATGAAGTGATGGGACCAGATGCCATGATCTTAGTTTTCTGAATGTTGAGCTTTAAGCCAACTTTTTCACTCTCCACTTTCACTTTCATCAAGAGGCTTTTTAGTTCTTCTTCACTTTCTGCCATAAGGGTGGTGTCATCTGCATACCTGAGGTTATTGATATTTCTCCCAGCAATCTTGATTCCAACTTGTGTTTCTTCCACTCCAGCATTTCTTATGATGTACTCTGCATATAAGTTAAATAAACCGGGTGACAATATAAAGCCTTGAGGTACTCCTTTTCCTATTGGAAACCAGTCTGTTGTTCCATGACCAGTTCTAACTGTTGCTTCTTGACTTGCATATAGGTTTCTCAAGAGGCAGGTCAGGTGATCTAGTATTCCCATCTCTTTCAGAATTTTCCACGTTTTTTTTTTTTTTTTTTTTTTTTTGTGATCCACACAGTCAAAGGCTTTGGCATAGTCAATAAAGCAGAAATAGATGTTTTTCTGGAACTCTCTTGCTTTTTCCATGATCCAGCGGATGTTGGCAATTTGATCTCTGGTTCCTCTGCCTTTTCTAAAACCAGCTTGAACATCAGGAAGTTCATGGTTCACATATTGCTGAAGCCTGGCTTGGAAAATTTTGAGCATTACGTTACTAGCATGTGAGATGAGTGCAATTGTGTGGTAGTTTTAGCATTCTTTGGCATTGCCTTTCTTTGGGATTGGGATGAAAACTGACCTTTTCCAGTCCTATGGCCACTGCTGAGTTTTCCAAATTTGTTGGCATATTGAGTGCAGCACTTTCACAGTGTCGTCTTTCAGGATTTGGAAGAGTTCAACTGGAATTCCATCACCTCCACTAGCTTTGTTCGTAGTGATGCTTTCTAAGGCCCACTTGACTTCACATTCCAGGATGTCTGGCTCTAGGTCAGTGAACACACCATCGTGATTATCTGAGTCGTGAAGATCTTTTTTGTATAGTTCTTCTGTGTATTCTTGCGGCCTCTTCTTAATATCTTCTGCTTCTGTCAGGTCCATACCATTTCTGTCCTTTATCGAGCCCATTTTTGCATGAAATGTTCCCTTGGTATCTCTGATTTTCTTGAAGAGATCCCTAGTCTTTCCCATTCTCTTGTTTTCCTCTATTTCTTTGCATTGATCACTGAAGGCTTTCTTATCTCTTCTTGCTATTCTTTGGAACTCTGCATTCAGATGTTTATATCTTTCCTTTTCTCCTTTGCTTTTTGCTTCTCTTCTTTTCACAGATATTTGTAAGGCCTCCCCAGACAGCCATTTTACTTTTTTGCATTTCTTTTCCATGGGGATGATCTTGATCCCTGTCTCCTGTACAATGTCATGAACCTCATTCCATAATTCATCAGCACTCTATCTATCAGATCTAGGCCCTTAAATCTATTTCTCACCTCCACTGTATAATCATAAGAGATTTGATTTAGGTCGTATCTGAATGGTCTAGTGGTTTTCGCTACTTTACTCAAATTAATCTGAATTTGGCAATAAGGAGTTCATGATCTGAGCCACAGTCAGCTCCTGGTCTTGTTTTTGCTGACTGTATAGAGTTCTCCATCTTTGGATGCAAATAATATAATCAATCTGATTTCAGTGTTGACCACCTCGTGAGGTCCATGTGTAGAGTCTTCTCTTGTGTTGTTAGAAGAGGGTGTTTGTTATGACCAGTGCATTTTCTTGGCAAAACTCTATTAGTCTTTGCCCTGCTTCATTCCGTATTCCAAGGCCAAATTTGCCTGTTACTCCAGGTGTTTCTTGACTTCCTACTTTTTTTTTTTTTTTTTTGCAGGGGAGAAGGGACAAAGGAAAGGATCAATCAGGGTGTGAGGGAAATGGGAAGAAAGAAGGGGAGTGATGGTTGGGAGGAGTATATGTAATTTCTTAACTAATGGCCTTCTGTTTTTAATCACAAAGAACACTTAAAAAAAATCATGTTGAATTCATCCTATATTAGGAGGTTTGATTTGGAAATGAAAATTTCAGGAAACTAAAAGTCCAGTTTGGGTGTCCTCATCTTAGGCACATCTTGGTATTTAGTATTGGTAGGTCTATCTTTACCACAATATATTATTTAGGACAAGATCATATTTGTCACTTCTTCCTCCCTACTACCCAAAGTGGTACCAGACCCATAAAATAGTCAGAAAACTTTACAGATGGAACAAATAAGTCTATTTTTTTTTTTAAACTCTCCTGAGTGTACTGAATTTTTTGAGGCTCATAAGTGAATATGTTTTCCTCTTTACTTTGTCTATTACAGCCAGATTGTATGAGTGGGGTATTAAAGTCTCCCACTATTATTGTGTTGTTGCATATTTCTTCTATCACATTAATTAATGTTTGTCTTAGATATATCAGTGCTCCAATGTTGGGTGCATATATAATAGTTACAATTTCTTTTTGGATTGTTCCTTTAAGTCGTTATGTATAATCATGACTGCCTCCTTTTCAGGATTTTTAGAGTCAATTTTATCTGATATGAGTATTGTTACTCCTGTTTGCTTTTGGTCCATATTTGCATAGAAAATCTTTTTCCAGCCCTTCATTTTCAGTCAGTATATATCCCATTTTTTAAGGTGGTTCTCTTGTAGACAACACATATCAGATCAGATCAGATTAGATCACTCTTTCAGTCATGTCTGACTCTTTGCCACCCCATGAACTGCAGCACACCAGGCATCCATGTCCATGTCCAGCTCCTGGAGGTCACCCAGACTAGCATCCATCGAGTCAGTGTTGCCATCTAGCCATCTCATCCTCTGTCGTCCCCTTCTCCTCCTGCCCTCAATCCGTCCCAGCATCAGAGTCTTCTCGAATGAGTCAACTCTTCGCATGAGGTGGTCGAAATACTGGAGTTTCAGCTTTAGCATCATTGCTTCCAAAGAAATTCCAGGGCTGATCTCCTTTAGAATGGACTGGTTGGGTCTTCTTGCAGTCAAAGGGACTCTCAAGAGTCTTCTACAACACCACAGTTCAAAAGCATCAATTCTTCAGTGCTCAGCCTTCTTCACAGTCCAGCTCTCACATCCATACATGACCACAGGAAAGACCATAGCCTTGACTAGGTGAACTTTTGTTGGCAAAGTAATGTCTCTGCTTTTGAATATGCTATCTAGGTTGGTCATAACTTTCCTTCCAAGGAGTAAGCGTCTTTTAATTTCATGGCTTCAGTCACCATCTGCAGTGATTTTGGAGCCCAGAAAAATAAATTCTGATACTGTTTCCACTGTTTCTCCATCTATTTCCCATGTAGTGATGGGACCAGATGCCATGATCTTCGTTTTCTGAATGTTGAGCTTTAAGCCAACCTTTTCACTCTCCACTTTCACTCTCATCAAGAGGCTTTTTAGCCCCTCTTCACTTTCTGCCATAAGGGTGGTGTCATCTGCATATCTGAGGTTATTGATATTTCTCCCAGCAATCTTGATTCCAACTTGTGTTTCCTCTAGTCCAACATTTCTCATGATGTACTCTGCATATAAGTCAAATAAACATGGTGACTATATACAGCCTTGACGTACTCCTTTTCCTATTTGGAACAAGTCTGTTGTTCCATGACCAGTTCTAACTGTTGCTTCCTGATCTGCGTACAGATTTCTCAAGAGGCAGATCAGGTGGTCTGGTATTCCCATCTCCTTCAAAATTTTCCACAGTTTATTGTGATCTATACAGTCAAAGGTTTTGGCTTAGTCAATAAAGCAGAAATAGATGTTTTTCTGGAACTCTCTTGCTTTTTCCATGATCCACCAGATGTTGGCAATTTGATCTCTGGTTCCTCAGCCTTTTCTAAATCCAGCTTGAACATCAGGAAGTTCACGGTTCACATATTGCTGAAGCCTGGCTTGGAGAATTTTGAGCATTACTTTACTAGCGTGTGACATGAGTTCAATTGTGCGGTAGTTTGAGCATTCTTTGGCATTGCCTTTCTTTGGGATTGGAATGAAAACTGACCTTTTCCAATCTTGTGGCCACTGCTGAGTTTTCCAGATTTGCTGGCATATTGAGTGTAGCACTTTCACAGCATCATCTTTCAGCATTTGGAATAGCTCCACTGGAATTCCATCACCTCCACTAGCTTTGTTCGTAGTGATGCTTTCTAAGCCCCACTTAACTTCACATTCCAAGATGTCTGGCTCTAGGTCAGTGATCCCACCATCATGATTATCTGGGTCGTGAAGCTCTTTTCTGTACAGTTCTTCTGTGTATTCTTGCCACCTCTTCTTAATATTTTCTGCTTCCGTTAAGCCCATTCCATTTCTGTCCTTTATCGAGCCCATCTTTGCATGAAATGTTCCTTTGGTATCTTTGATTTTCTTGAAGAGATCCCTAGTCTTTCCCATTCTGTTGTTTTCCTCTATTTCTTTGCATTGATCGCTGAAGGCTTTCTTATCTCTTCTTGCTATTCTTTGGAACTCTGCATTTAGATGCTTATATCTTTCTTTTTCTCCTTTGCTTTTTGCTTCTCTTCTTTTCACAGCTATTTGTAAGGCCTCCCCAGACAGCCATTTTGCTTTTTTGCATTTCTTTTCCATGGGGATGGTCTTGATCCCTGTCTCCTGTACAATGTCACGAACCTCATTCCATAGTTCATCAGGCACTCTATATATCAGGTCTAGGCCCTTAAATCTATTTCTCACCTCCACTGTATAATCATAAGAGATTTGATTTAGGTCATACCTGAATGGTCTAGTAGTTTTCCCTACTTTCTTCAATTTCAGTCTGAATTTGGCCATAAGGAGTTCTTGATCTGAGCCACAGTCAGCTCCTGGTCTTTTTTTTTGCTGAATGTATAGAGGTTCTCATATAGGGGTCTAGTTTTTGCATCCAATTGACCCATTTTAGTCTTTTGGTTGTCTCTTGTAGACAAGGTATGTAGGGGTCTTGTTTTTGTATCAATTTGGCCAGTCTTTGTCTGTTGATTAGGGCATTCAGCCCATTAACGTTTAAAGCAATTATTGATAAATATGATTTACTTTATTGTTTTTGGTTCAAATTTATACACACTTTTAGTGATTCCTATATAGAGAATGTCCTTTAATTTTTGTTGGAGAAATGGTTTCAGATCAGATCAGATCTCCTCTTTCACTTTTACCAAGAAGCTCTGTAGTTATTTTTCTCTTTGTGCCATAATTGTGGTGTTATCTGCACACCTGAGGTTATTGATATTTCTCCCAGCAATCTTAATTCCAGCTTGTGCTTCTTCCAGTCCAGCGTTTCTCATGATGTACTCTGCATAGAAGTTAAATAAGCAGGGTGACAAGGCTGTATACTGTCACGCTATTTATTTAAATTTTATGCAGAGTCAGATCAGATCAGATCAGTCGCTCAGTCGTGTCCGACCCTTTGCGACCCCATGAATCGCAGCACACCAGGCCTCCCTGTCCATCACCAACTCCTGGAGTTCATTCAGACTCACGTCCATCAAGTCAGTGATGTCATCCAGCCATCTCATCCTCTGTCGTCCCCTTCTCCTCTTGACATCAATCCCTCTCAGCATCAGAGTCTTCTCCAATTGGTCAATTCTTCATATGAGGTGGCCAAAATACTAGTTTCAGCTTTAGCATCATTACTTCCAAAGAAATCCCAAGGCTGATATCTTTCAGAATGGACTAGTTGGACCTCCTTGTAGTCTAAGGGACTCTCAAGAGTCTTCTCCAGCACCACAGTTCAAAAGCATCAATTCTTCGGTGCTCAGCCTTCTTCACAGTCCAGCTCTCACATCCATACATGACCACAGGAAAAACCTTAGCCTTGACTAGGCAAACCTTTGTTGGCAAAGTAATGTCTCTGCTTTTGAATATGCTACCTAGGTTGGTAATAACTTTCCTTCCAAGGAGTAAGCATTTTTTAATTTCATGGCTGCAGTCACCATCTGCAGTGATTTTGGAGCCCAGAAAAATAAAGTCTGGCACTGTTTCCACTGTTTCCCCATCTATTTCCCATGAAGTGATGGGACCGGATGCCATGATCTTAGTTTTCTGAATGTTGAGCTTTAAGCCAACCTTTTCACTCTCCACTTTCACTTTCATCAAGAGGCTTTTGAGTTCCTCTTCACTTTCTGCCATAAGGGTGGTGTCATCTGCATACCTGAGGTTATTGATATTTCTCCCAGCAATCTTGATTCCAGCTTGTGTTTCTTCCAGTCCAGCGTTGCTCATGATGTGCTCTGCATATAAGTTAAATAAACAGGGTGATAATATACAGCCTTGATGTACTCCTTTTCCTATTTGGAACCAGTCTGTTGTTCCATGATCAGTTCTAACTGTTGCTTCCTGACCTGCATGCAGATTTCTCAAGAGGCAGATCAGGTGGTCTGGTATTCCCATCTCTTTCAAACTTTTCCACTCTTTATTGTGATCCACACAGTCAAAGGCTTTGGCATAGTCAATAAAGCAGAAATAGATGTTTTTCTGGAACTCTCTTGCTTTTTTCATGATCTTACAGATGGTGACAATTTGGTCTCTGATTCCTCTGCCTTTTTTAAAACCAGCTTGAACATCAGGAATTTCACAGTTCACATCATGAAAACACTGGGCTGGAAGAAGCACAAGCTAGAATCAAGATTGCTGGGAAAAATATCAACAATCTCTGATATGCAGATGACATCACTTTAATGGGAAAAAGTGAAGAGGAACTGAATACCCTCTTCTTGAGGGTGAAAGAGGAGGATGAAAAAGCTGGCTTAAAATTCAACATTCAGAAAACTAAGATCATGGCATCTTGTTCCATCACTTAATGGCAAACAGATGGTGAAACAATGGAAACAGTGAGAGATTTTATTTTCTTGGGCTCCAAAATCACTGCAAATGGTAAATGTAGCCATGAAATTAAAAGACACTTGCTCCTTGGAAGAAAAGCTATGACCAATGTAGAAAGTATATTAAAAAGTAGAGAAACTACTTTGCAAACAAAAATCCATCTAGTCAATGCTATGGTTGTTCCAGTAGTCATGTATGTATGTAAGCTGGACTATAAAGAAAGCTGAGTGCAGAAGAATTGATGCTTTTGAACTGTGGTGTTGGCAAAGACACTTGAGAGTCCCATGGACTTCAAGAAAATCAAAACAGTCTATCCTAAAGGACATCAATGCTGAATATACATTGGAAGAACTGATGCTGAAGCTGAAATCCCATTACATTGGTCACCTGATGGGAAGCACTGACATATTGGAAAAGACTCTCATCCTAGGAAAGATTGAAGGCAGAAGGAAAAGTGGATGACAGAGGATGAGATGGTTTGATGGCATCATTGACTCGATGGACGTGAGTTTGAGTAAGCTCTGGGAGTTGGTGAGAGACAGGGAAGCCTGGCATGCTGTAGTCCATAGGGTTGCAAAGAATTGGACATAACTGTGTGACTGAACTGAATGATATACGCGAGTATACAAAACCTGATCCTAAAAACGGATGTAGACTTATTGTGTAGTTCAGAATGTTTTGGGGCTTTACAAATGAAAACGATAGGTACCTGCATCTTACATTGTATGAGACTACTTTCAGGGTCTAGGATGGCATCCTTGCATCAAACATATGTTACTGCAAGGAAGTGTATGACTATTCACAGTATGTGGAATAAAAATATGTTAAGTTCCAGTCAAAGCAGACTTTGTAACAAATGTTACCATTAGACATATTTTGTTTCCCATTATTTAGTTGAGAAATTTGGGGTCCAAATATAAGATGTAGTCTGTTCCTCTTTGTCTCTCTTGGTATAAATTGATAACAGACATAAGATAAACAGATACATATGTGTATGCATTTACATATAGACATGCATAGTATGATATATTCCCTGGTGGCTCAGATGCCAAATCGTCTGCCTACAATGTGGGAGACCCGTGTTCGATCCCTGAGTTGGGAAGATCTCCTGGAGAAGAAAATGGCAACCCACTCTGGTATTCTTGCCTGGAAAATCCCATGGATGGAGAAGCCTGGTAGGCTACAGTCCATGGGGTCGCAAAGAGTCAGACATGACTGAGCAATTGCACTGCACTGTCTATGCATATTATGCATATATGTATTATGTGTGTATACATGTATATACACAAATATATATACATATATGCACATAATATACATATGTACATTTGATTATTTTGCAATCATCACAGTTTATTCTTGATTTTAAAATATTTATGTGTAAAATAAAATGGTAAGTATATATAATTCAGGGATAACTTTAAGACAATGAACAATCTTATTTAAATTTGAGTTTTAACTTATGTTCATAATAGATACATTGAACATAACCTTACTGGTAAGGTTATGCTCAAAATCCTTCAAGCTAGGCTTCAGCAGTACCTGAACTGAGTACCTCCAGATGTACAAGCTGGTTTTTAAAAAGGCAGAGAAACCAGAGATCAAATTGTCAGGATGCACTGAATCATAGAGAAAGCAAGGGGACTACAGAAAGCATCTACTTCTGATTCAGTGACTATGCTAAAGTCACTTTGTGGATCACTAAATACAGTGGACATTTCTTAAAAAGATGGGAATAAAAGACCACCTTACCTGAGAAACCTGTATGTGGGTCAAGAAGCAAAGTTAAGAAGAGGACATGGAACAACTTACTGGTTCAAAACTGGGAAAGAAGTATGATAAGGCTATACAATGTCACCCTGTTTATTTAACCTCTATGCAGAGTGCCAACCAGTCCATTCTGAAGGAGATCAATCCTGGAATTTCTTTAGAAGGAATGATGCTAAAGCTGAAACTCAAGTATTTTGGCCACCTCATGCGAAGAGTTGACTCATTGGAGAAGACTCTGATGCTGGGAGGGATTGAGGGCAGGAGGAGAAGGGGACGACAGAGGATGAGATGGCTGGATGGCATCACTGACTCGATGGATGCGAGTCTGAGTGACCTCCGGGAGCTGGTGATGGACAGGGAGGCCTGGCATGCTGCGGTTCATGGGGTCGCAAAGAGTCGGACACGACTGAGCGACTGATCTGATCTGATCTGATCTGATGCAGAGTGCATCATGCAAAAACTTGGCAGGATAAATCACAAACTGGGATCAAGATTGCCAGGAGGAATATTAACAACTTCCCATATGCAGATGATACCACTCTAATCACAAAAATTGAAGAGGAACTAAAGAGCCTCTTGACGATGGTGAAAAGAGGAGAGTGAAAAAGCTGGCTTAAAACTCAACATTAAACAACTAAGATTTTGCATCTGGTGCCATCACATCATGGCAAATAGATGGGAGAAAAGTGGAAGCAGTGACAGATGTTATTTTCTTGTCCTCCAAAATTACTGTGGACAGTGACTACAGCCACAAAATTAAAAAAAAAAAAAAAAATTGCTCCTTGGAAGAAAAGCTTTGACCAACCTAGACAACGCATTAGAAAACAGAGACATTATTGTGCCAACAAAGGTGCATATAGTCAAAGCTATGGTTTTTTTGTAGTCATGTACAGATGTAAGAGTTGAACCACAAAGAAGGCTTAGCTCTGAAGAATTGATGATTTCAAATTGTGGTGGTGAAGAAAATCCTTGAGAGTCCCTTGGACTGCAAGGAGATCCAACCTGTCAATCTTAAAGGAAATCAACCCTGAATATTTATTGGAAGGACTAACACTGAAGCTGAAGCTTCAATACTTTGGTCATCTTATGAGAAGAGGTGACTCACTGTGAAAGACCCTGATGCCAGGAAAGATTGATAGCAGGAGGAGAAGGAGACAACAGAGGATTAGATGGTTGGATGGCATCACCGACTCAATGGACATGAATTTAAGTAAAATCCAGGAGATAGTAAAGGACAGGGAAGCCTGACATGTTGCAGTCCATGGAGTTTCAAATAACTGGATACAATTTAGCGACTAAACAACAGCATTAGATGAGTTTTAGGAGAATTGTATTGAATTGTGGTACCATTAAATTTGATCAGTTTAGGAGATCAACAGAAACTTGGTTTCTGTAAAGTAAGATCCTTAGACTCTAAAATAAACATGTTGAGTATATGCTTTCTAGTTTCCTTTTGTTCTAAAATTGTTTAATAGAGTCATCACCATTATGTTTGCAGAACATGCAAACCTGATAATGTTTAATAAGTTATCCACTGCCAAACAAAAACTGAATTGATTTAGATGGGGAAATGTTAACTGAGGCTTCACAGGTGGTACTAGTGGTAAAGAACTCACTAACCAATGGAGGAGACATGAGACATGAGTTTGATCCCTAGATCATGAATATCCCATGGAGGAGGAAATGGCAACCCACTTCAGTATTCTTGCCTGGAGAACCCTGTGGACAGAGGAACCTGGAGGACTACATAGAGTTTCAAAGAGTCAGACATATCTGAAGTGACTTAGCATGCATGGGTGCAGATGGTGCTACAGGTAAAGAATCCACTTGGCAATACAGGAGATGCAAGAGATGAGCGTTTGGGTAGATTCCCTGGAGTTTGAGCCATCTTCCCTGATGGCTCAGGTGGTAACGCATCTGCCTACAATGTGGGAGACCCAGGTTCGATCCCTGGGTTGGGAAGATCTCCTGGAGAAGGAAATGGCAACCCATTCAAGTACTCTTGCCTGGAAAATCCCATGGACAGAGGAGTGTTGTAGGCTACAGTCCATGGGGTCGCAAAGAGTCAGACACGACTGAGTGACTCTACTTTCCTGGAGTTTGAAATGGCAACCCGCTCCAGTATTCTTGCCTGGAAAATTCCATGGACCAAGGAGCCTGGTGGGTTGTGGTCCATGGGGTCACAAAAAGTTGGATATGACTGAATGATTGAGCACATACACACATATCTGTTAATGAGAAAGACTATTATAATAGGGAGAATAAACCAATGTTAAGAACAGAACGTGACTTAAATTCAAATGTTATGCTAAGTCACGTCAGTCATGTCTGACTCTGTGACCCCATAGACAGCAGCCCACCAGGCTCCTCCGTCCCTGGGATTCTCCAGGCAAGAACACTGGAGTGGATTGCCATTTTTTTCTCCAATGCATGAAAGTGGAAAGTGAAAGGGAAGTCGCTCAGTTGTGTCCAACTCTTAGCGACCCCATGGACTGCAGCCTACCAGGCTCCTCCATTCATGGGATTTTCCAGGCAAGAGTACTGGAGTGGGGTGCCAGTGCCTTCTCCGTAAATTCAAATGGACAGAGGCAATTATTTATAGGGAGAGATAGGTAGTAAGGGGAAGCTGAGTAAATGAGCAAAAATGATCAGCAGGATCTGGCAAGAAAAGTGTTTTGCCATGGTCAGGGTATTCTCAGGATAAGCTGGTAGGGGAGTCCATATCACCTTTTACTGTTTGCTTACCTCAGAGGCAAAGAGAGTTCACAGACCAGTGGGAAGGAGAGAAGTCTGATTAAAGTTTGGTCAAGACAAAAGCACAGAGTGACAAATACGCAATTATGGACACTTGATATCCAACCACCTCCCCTGGAAGTACTCAAAAAATACCTTATTTCAGATCTAAATTTGATTTTAAAAAATCTTTGGATTTCTTCCCTTAGAGGGATTCTTAAAAATATAAATATTGTCATAGACACAATATGTATGTTGTTTTACTGTGTTGAAATTATTTTACACTGAGTAGCCCATGCTATTGTCTAATATTTTGTTACAAATCCATTCTTAATCACTTCACTACTAGTTCTAATTATATCAAAATATGTAATCCAAAGGTATGTAGTTTCATTCTGGTTTACATCCTTTAGGCAAAAGTGCTCAATCCTTAATTGGGAATAAAAGGAATAATCATGAAATATGTAAATCCATATGAAGATATTAATATTTACTAATGAAACATAAAATTATATGTAGCTAATTCAGTATGTTCTGTCTTCATTTATTGACTAGAAACATGCAAAAATGCATATTTTACCCTTAATTGGTATAGCCATGTAAAGTCCCAACCCATTCTTAAACATTTGAGGCAAGTATGATCAATTTTACAATTGAGAAAGGTTGTATTTATTTAGAGAGAACTTATCTATGGTTTTCAATTTTTAAAAAGTGGATTATGTATTAAAATTATGATATGCTGTGACATCTTCACTTATCAATTTGGATTCTCAGATGATATAATTGATTCAAGGTTTTTATATAATATTATCAGCTCTTGTTGTCTTTAGATCATCTATGTACTTAATCTGTTTTAACACTGTCCATTCAAGTATTAATTATTTTCTTGTTGATCACATTATAAGCACAGATTTTTGCCTGCAAACATATTCCATGTGCTTTAAAGTGCATTATTGATTCACTTCAGGTCAATTCAGCTGCTCAGTAGTGTCTGAATCTGCGACCCCATGGACTGCTTACCCATCCACCACCAACTCACAGACCTTACTCAAACTCACATCCATTGAGTGGTTTTGAATCCAACCATCTCATCTTCTGTTGGTCCCTTCTCCTCCTCCTTCAATCATTCCCAGCATCAGGAACTTTTCAAATGAGTCAATTCTTCCCATCAAGTGGCCAAAATATTGGAGTTTCAGCTTCAGCATCAGTACTTCCAATGAATATTCAGGATTGATTTCTTTAGGATGGACTGGTTGGATCTCCTTGCAGTCTAAGGGACTCTCAAGAGTCTTCTCCAACACCACAGTTCAAAAGCATCAATACTTCAGCGCTCAGCTTTCTTCACAATCCAACTCTCTCATCCATACATTATCACTGGAAAAACCATAGCCTTGACCAGACAGACCTTCATTGGCAAAGTAATGTCTCTGTTTTTGAATCTGCTCTCTAGGTTGGTCATAAATTTCCTTCCAAGGAGCTAGAGTTTTAAAATTTCATCCTGCAGTCACCATCTGCATTGATTTTGGAGCCCCCTTGCCCCCCAAAAAAAGAAACCTCTGTAACTATTTCCATTGTTTCCCATCTATTTGCCATGAAGTGATGGGACCAGATGCCATGATCTTAGTTTTCTGAATGTTGAACTTTAGCCAACTTTTTCACTCTCCTCTTACCCTTTCAACAGTAGGCTCTTTAGTCCTTCTTCTTTTTCTGCCATAAGGATGGTATCATCTGCATATCTGAGGTTGTTGATATTTCTCCGAGCAATCTTGGTTACAGCTTGTAATTTCTCCAGCCCAGTATTTCTCATGATGTACTCTGCATATAAGTTAAATAAGCAGAGTGACAATATACAGCCTTGACATACTCCTATTCCTATTAGGAATCAGTCTGTTGTTCCATGTCCAATTCTAACTGTTGCTTATTGACCTGCTTACAGATTTCTGAGGAGGCAGGTCAGGTGGTCTGGTATTCCCATTTCTTGAAGAATTTTCTACAGTTTGTGAGGGGAGGAGCTAAGATGGCGGAGGAATAGGATGGGGAAAACACTTTCTCCTCCACAAATTCATCAAAAGAACATCTAAACGCCGAGTAAATTCCACAAAACAACTTCAGAATGCCGGCAGAGGACACCAAAAACCCAGAAAAGCAACTCATTGCCTTCTAAAGGAGGTAGGAAAAAATATAAAAGACAAAAAAGAGACAAAGAGGGAGGGACGGACCTCTGTCCGGGGAAGGGAGTCTTAAAAAAGAGAAGTTTCCAAACACCAGGAAACACTCTCACTGCCGAGTCTATGCTGAACCTGGGAAGCACGGTGGCCAACATAACAGGGAGGAAAATAAATAAACAATTAAAACCCACAGACTACGAGCTCTACAATAACTTCCCCAGCGGAGAAGCAGCGCAAACACCTGCATCTGCCATTAGCAAGCGGGGGCTGGGCAGGGAAGCGCCGCGTGGGTGGCTTTGCGGGTGGCTTCATGGGCTGCTTCACGGGCTGCAGCAGCCTGAATATCCCGAGCACTACCTGAGCGGAATAATTTGGGCTAGCAAACCAGACTGTGGGATACCTACCACAAGAAAAGCCAGGCCTAACCCAAGACACCGCCAGGCCCACACACAGAACAAAGGATGGTACAGAGATAGCTGGCTGCAGTCCGCTCCCCTCCGGTGATAGGCAGCCAGAGCTGGAGGGAGGCAATTGCAGCCCCAGAGAGACATTATCCACAAAACTGTAAGCAGGCTTCTTTGCTAACTAAGACTTCTTGGGGCTCTGGTCGGCTAACATCCGCCTAAGAAAGTGCTCCCTGTGGCAGCGAGGCGATAAGTTGCAGAAGCCGCGCTTGCTAAACACCTCATTACCTGCGCTACTGGATTCTGTGAAGGTTACAAAATGCAGGCCCAACTGAGCCTGGGCTTCTGAGGACTACCCGAGTGCCTGAACTTGAGCGGCTTAGACCTGGGAGGGGCAAGCAGCCCAGGGCTGGTTGCGGATGGTTCCAGTGGGGAAGCAGAAAGCCTAAGCAGAGTAGGCAGGGAGGCTACATGTGCCATAAGCGGGGACAGACCCAGTGTGGCTGAGCCACTGCGAGTACACACCAGTGATATTTATTTGCAGAGTCCCTCCCTCCCCACAGCACGACTGAACAAGTGAGCCTAAAAAAAAATAAAAAAGGGTGTCCACCACCACCCCCTTTGTATCAGGGCGGAAATCAGATACTGAAGAGACCAGCAAACAGAAGAAGCTATAACAGAGGGAACCGCCATGGAAGCAACAGGTAATAAACTAAAACCCTGTGGTTAGTACCAACTATAGAGAAAGGGGCCTATAGATCTTGAGAAATTTAAGCCAGAACAAGGAACTGGCCGAAAATGAACTGAACCCACAATACCCACAACAATAACAGAGAAAGTCTTACATACATTGTTACTATTTTAACCATCATTATTTCTTTCTTTCTTTTTTTTTTTAAATATTTTTTGTTAAAAAAAAATTTTTTTTTTTTATCCTCTGCTGCTAAGTTGCTTCAGTCGTGTCTGACTCTGTGCGACCCCATAGATGGAAGCTCACCAGGCTCCACTGTCCCTGGGATTCTCCAGGCAAGAACACTGGAGTGCGCTGCCATTTCCTTCTCCAATGCATGAAAGTGAAAAGGGAAAGTGAAGCCGCTCAGTCATGTCCAACTCTTAGCGACCCCATGGACTGGAGCCTACAAGGCTCCTCCGTCCATGGGATTTTCCAGGCAAAAGTACTGGGGTGGGGTGCCATTGCCTTCCCTGTTTATCCTCTAGTACTTCTTTAATTTCCACTTTTAGAACCTATTATTACTTTGTCAAAAAAGTATAATCAATAAAAATAAATAAATAAATAAAAGACCCTTCTTTTTTAAAGGAAAAAAAAACAAACAAACTTCACATATATATTTTTTATAACTTTTGCGACCTTTTTTTTTTCTTTCCTTTTTTCTTTTCTTAAACATTGTATTTTTGAAACTTCAAACTCTGCTCTAGATTCATAAGTGTGGCTTATTGGTAATTGCTATCAATTTTTCACCTATTCATTTTTTTATATAACTTTTGTGACTTTTTTTTTTTTTTTTTTTTTTGTTTTGTTTTTTTCTCCCTCTTTCTATCTCTTCATCTTTTCTTTGACATTGTATTCCTGAAACTCCAAACTCTAATCTAGATCTTTAATTTATGCTTTCTGGAATATATAATCAATTTGTGCCTATATCTTCTTTATAATTTTTGTGACTTTGTTTTTGGTTTTGTTTTTATTTTCTTTCTTTCTTTTTTTCCTTCTATCTTTCTTTTTCTTCTTCTTTTCTTTAACATTGTATTATTGAAACTCCAAACTCTACTCTAGATTTTTAAATTTTGCTTTTTAATATTGGTTATCATTTTGTACCTATATTTTCTTTATAACTTTGGTGACTCATTTTTTTCTTTTTCTTTCTTTCTTTTCCTTCTTTTCTTTGACACTGTACTTTTGAATCTCCAAACTGTACTTTAGATTTGTAATTTTTGCTTTTAGGTATTTGTTACCAATTCTGCACATTTAAGAACCTAATCTTCAGTACCCACTTTTTACTAGGGAGCAAGATTGCTGGCTTGACTGTTCTCTCCACCTCCGGACTATCCTTTTTCTCCACCAGTTCGCCTGTGTCTCCTCCGTAACCCCTCTCTACTCTATCCAACTCTGTGAATTTCTGAGTGTTCCAAATAAAGGAAAACACTTAGGGAACTGATTACTGACTGGATCTGTCTCTCTCCTTTTCATTCCCTCCTTTTATCCTCCTGAACACCTCTGTCTCCTTCCTCCCTCTTTTCTTCTCTGTATAACTCCGTGAACATCTCTGAGCGGTCCAGTTGTGGAGTGCAGTATAGAAGGAGATGTTTTTGAGACTACTGTAAAAATAAGACTGATAACTGGAAGCAGGGGGGTTAAGTCCAAACCCTGATCCCACAGAACATTAATCGACAGGAGCTCATCAAATGCCTCCATACCTACACTGAAACCAAGCATCACACAAGGGCCAACAAGTTCCACGGCAAGATATACCAAGCAAATTCTCCAGAAACACAGGAACGCAGCCCTGAGCTCCAATATACAGGCTACTCAAAGTGACCCCAAAATCATAGACATCTCATAACTCATTACTAGTCACTCCATTGCACTCCAGAGAGAAATCCAGCTCCATCCACCAGAACACTGACAAAAGCTTCCCTAACCAAGAAACCTTGACAAGACACCTGTACAAACCCACACACAGTGAGGAAACGCCACGATAAAGAGAACTCCACAAACTGCCAGAATACAGTAAGGACACCCCAAACTCAGCAATTTAAACAAGATGATGAGACGTAAGAATTCCCAGCAGGTAAAGGAACAGGACAAATGCCCACCAAACCAAACAAAAGGGGAAGAAATAGCAAATCTACCTGATAAAGAACTCCAGATAATGATAGTGAAATTAAGCCAAAATCTGGAAATAAAAATGGAATCACAGATAAATAGCCTGGAGAAAAGCATTGAGAAGATGCAAGAAAGGTTTAACAAGGACATAGAAGAAATAAAAAAGAGTCAATATATAATGAATAATGCAATAAATGAGATCCAAAACACTCTGGAGGCAACAAATAGTAGAATAACAGAGGCAGAAGATAGAATTAGTGAATGAGAAGATAGAATGGTAGAAATAAATGAATCAGAGGAGTAAAAAGAAAAACGAATTAAAAGAAACGAAGACAACCTCAGAGACCTCCAGGAAAATATTAAACATTACAACATTCGAATCATAGGAGTCCCAGAAGAAGACAAAAAGAAAGACCATGAGAAAATATTAGAGGAGATAATAGTTGAAAACTTTCCTAAAATTGGGAAGGAAATAATCACTCAAGTCCAAGAAACCCAGAGAGTCCCAAACAGGATAAACCCAAGGTGAAACACCCCAAGACACATATTAATCAAATTAACAAAGATCAAACACAAAGAGCAAATATTAAAAGTAGCAAGGGAAAAACAACAAATAACACACAAGGGAATTCCCATAAGGATAACAGCTGATCTTTCAATAGAAACTCTCCAAGCCAGGAGAGAATGGCAAGACATACTTAAAGTGATGAAAGAAAATAACCTACCGCCCAGATTATTGTACCCCGCAAGGATATCATTCAAATATGAAGGAGAAATCAAAAGCTTTACAGACAAGCAAAAGATGAGAGAATTCAGCACCACCAAACCAGCTCTACAACAAATACTAAAGGACATTCTCTAGACAGGAAACACAAAAAGGGTATATAAATTCGAACCCAAAACAATAAAGTAAATTTCAATGGGATCATACTTATCAATTACATTAAATGTAAATGGGTTGAATGCCCCAACCGAAAGACAGAGACTGGCCAAATGGATACAAAAACAAGACCCCTACATATGTTGTCTACAAGAGACCCACCTCAAAACAGAGGACACCTACAGACTGAAAGTGAAGGGCTGGAAAAAGATTTTCCATGCAAATAGGGACCAAAAGAAAACAGGAGTAGCAATACTCATATCAGATAAAATAGACTTTAAAGCAAAGGATGTGAAAAGAGACAAAGAAGGTCACTACATAATGATCAAAGGGTCAATCCAAGAAGAAGATATAACAATTATAAATATATATGCACCCAACATAGGAACACTGCAATATGTAAGACAAATACTAACAAGTATGAAAGGAAAAATTAATATTAACAAAATAATAGTGGGAGACTTTAAAACCCCACTCACACCAATGGATAGATCAACTAAAAAGAAAATTAACAAGGAAACACAAACTTTAAACGATACAATAAACTGTTAGACTTAATTGATATCTATAGGACATTTCATCCCAAAATAATGAATTTCAACTTTTTCTCAAGCACACACGGAACCTTCTCCAGGATAGACCATATTCTGGGCCATAAATCTAGCCTTGGTAAGTTCAGAAAAATTGAAATCATTCCAAGCATCTTTTCTGACCACAATGCAGTAAGATTAGATCTCAATAACAGGAGAAAAACTATTAAAAATTCCAACAGATGAAGGCTGAACAACACACTCCTGAATAACCAACAAATCACAGAAGAAATCAAAAAAAGAAATCAAAATCTGCATAGAAACGAATGAAAAGGAAAACACAACAATCCAAAACGTATGGGACACTTTAAAAGCAGTCCTGAGGGGAAAGTTCATAGCAATACAGGCATACGTCAAGAAACAAGAAAAAAACCAAATAAATAACCTAACTCTACACCTAAAGCAACTGGAAAAGAAAGAAATAAAGCACGGCAAGTTTAGTAGAAGGAAAGAAATCTTAAAAATTAGGGCAGAAATAAATGCAAAAGAAACAAAAGAGACCATAGCAAAAATCAACAAAGCCAAAAGCTGGTTATTTGAAAGGGTAAATAAAATTGACAAACCATTAGTCAGACTCATCAAGAAACAGAGGGAAAAAAATCAAATCAATAGAATTAGAAATGAAAATGGAGAGATCACAACAGACAACACAGAAATACAAAGGATCATAAGAGACTACTATCAGCAATTATATGGCAATAAAATGGACAACGTGGAAGAAATGGACAAATTCTTAGAAAAGTACAACTTTCCAAAACTGGATCAGGAAGAAATAGAAAATCTTAACAGATCCATCACAAGCATGGAAATTGAAACTGTAATCAGAAATCTTCCAGCAAACAAAAGCCCAGGCCCAGACGGCTTCACAGCTGAATTCTACCAAAAATTTAGAGAAGAGCGAACACCTATCCTACTCAAACTGTTCCAGAAAATTGCAGAGGAAGGCAAATTTCCAAACTCATTCTATGAGGCCATCATCACCCTAATACCCAAACCTGACAAAGATGCCACACACACACAAAAAAACTACAGGCTAATATCACTGATGAACATAGATGCAAAAATCCTTAACAAAAGTCTAGCAATCAGAATCCAAGAACACATTAAAGAGATCATACACCATGACCAAGTGGGCTTTATCCCAGGAATGCAAGGATTCTTCAATATCTACAAATCAATCAACATAATACACCACATTAACAAATTGAAAAATAAAAACCATATGATTATCTCAATAGATGCAAAGAAAGCCTTTGACAAAGTTCAACATCCATTTATGATAAAAACTCTCCAGAAAGCAGGAATAGAAGGAACATACCTCAACATAATAAAAGCTATATATGACAAACCCACATCAAACATTATCCTCAATGGTGAAAAATTGAAAGCATTTCCTCTAAAGTCAAGAACAAAACAAGGATGCCCACTTTCACCATTACTATTCAACATAGTTTTGGAAGTTTTGGCCACAGCAATCAGAGCAGAAAAAGAAATAAAAGGAATGCAAATTGGAAAAGAAGAAGTAAAACTCTCACTGTTTACAGATGACATGATCCTCTACGTAGAAAACCCTAAAGATTCCACCAGAAAATTACTAGAACAAATCAATGAATATAGGAAAGTTGTAGGATATAAAATCATTATCAGATCGATTATATTCTTTGCAGCCAAAGATGGAAAAGCTCTATACAATCAGCAAAAACAAGACGAGGAGCTGACTGTGGCTTGGACCATGAACTCCTTATTGCCAAATTCAGACTGAAATTGAAGAAAGTAGGGAAAACCACTAGACAATTCAGGTATGACCTAAATCAAATCCCTTATGATTATACAGTGGAAGTGAGAAATAGATTTAAGGGCCTAGATCTGATAGATAGAGTGCCTGATGAACTATGGAATGAGGTTCGTGACATTATACAGGAGACAGGGATCAAGACCATCCCCATGGAAAAGAAATGCAAAAAAGCAAAATGGCTGTCTGGGGAGGCCTTGCAAATAGCTGTGAAAAGAAGAGAAGCGAAAAGCAAAGGAGAAAAGGAAAGATATAAACATCTAAATGCAGAGTTCCAAAGAATAGCAAGAAGAGATAAGAAAGCCTTCTTCAGCGATCAATGCAAAGAAATAGAGGAAAACAACAGAATGGGAAAGACTAGGGATCTATTCAAGAAAATCAGAGATACCAAAGGAATATTTCATGCAAAGATGGGCTCGATAAAGGACAGAAATGGTATGGACCTAACGGAAGCAGAAGATATTAAGAAGAGGTGGCAAGAATACACAGAACTGTACAAAAAAGAGCTCCATGACACAGATAATCATGAGGGTGTGATCACTGACCTAGAGCAAGACATCCTGGAATGTGAAGTCAAGTGGGCCTTAGAAAGCATCACTAGGAACAAAGCTAGTGCAGGTGATGGAATTCCAGTGGAGCTATTCCAAATCCTGAAAGATGATGCTGTGAAAGTGCTGCACTCAATATGCAAGCAAATTTGGAAAACTCAGCAGTGGCCACAAGATTGGAAAAGGTCAGTTTTCATCCCAATCCCAAAGAAAAGCAATGCCAAAGAACGCTCAAACTACCACACAATTGCACTCATCTCACAAGCTAGTAAAGTAATGCTCAAAATTCTCCAAGCCAGGCTTCAGCAATATGTGAACCGTGAACTTCCTGATGTTCAAGCTGGATTTAGAAAAGGCAGAGGAACCAGAGGTCAAATTGCAAACATACGCTGGATCATTGAAAAAGCAAGAGAGTTCCAGAAAAACATCTATTTCTGTTTTATTGACTATGCCAAAGCCTTTGACTATGTAGATCACAATAAACTGTGGAAAATTCTGAAAGAGATGGGAATACCAGACCACCTGATCTGCCTCTTGAGAAATCTGTATGCAGGTCAGGAAGCAACAGTTAGAACTGGTCATGGAACAACAGATTGGTTCCAAATAGGAAAAGGAGTACGTCAAGGCTGTATATTGTCACCATGTTAATTTAACTTATATGCAAAGTACATCATGAGAAATGCTAGACTGGAAGAAACACAAGTTGGAATCAAGATTGCTGGGAGAAATATCAATAACCTCAGATATGCAGATGATACCACCCTTATGGCAGAAAGTGAAGAGGAACTAAAAAGCCTCTTGATGAAAGTGAAAGTGGAGAGTGAAAAGGTTGGCTTAAAGCTCAACATTCAGAAAACGAAGATCATGGCATCTGGTCCCACCACTACATGGGAAATAGATAGATAAACAGTGGAAACAGTGTCAGACTCTATTTTTCTGGGCTCCAAAATCACTGCAGATGGTGATTGCAGCCATGAAATTAAAAGACGCTTACTCCTTGGAAGGAAAGTTATGACCAACCTAGATAGCATATTCAAAAGCAGAGAAATCACTTTGCCAACAAAGGTTAGCCTAGTCAAGGCTATGGTCTTTCCTGTGGTCATGTATGGATGTGAGAGCTGGACTGTGAAGAAGGCTGAGCGCCGAAGAATTGATGCTTTTGAACTGTGGTGCTGGAGAAGACTCTTGAGACTCCCTTGGACTGCAAGGAGATCCAACCGGTCCGTTCTGAAGGAGATGAGGCCTGGAATTTCTTTGGAAGTATTGACGCTAAAGCTGAAACTCCAGTATTTTGGCCACCTCATACGAAGAGTTGACTCATTCGAGAAGACTCTGATGCTGGGCGGGATTGGGGGCAGGAGGAGAAGGGGACGACATAGGATTAGATGGCTGGATGGCATGACTGACTCGATGAATGTGAGTCTGAGTGACCTCCCAGTGTTGTTGATGGACAGGGAGGCCTGGCGTGCTCTGATTCATGGGGTCGCAAGGCGTCGGACACGACTGAGCGACTGATCTGATCTGATCTGATCTGAATAATGAGAAAATGGAAAGAGAAATTAAGGAAACAATTCCATTCACCATTGCAATGAAAAGAATAAAATACTTAGGTATATATCTTCCTAAAGAAACTAAAGACCTATATATAGTAAACTATAAAACACTGGTGAAAGAAATCAAAGAGGACACTAATAGATGGACAAATATATCATGTTCATGGATTGGTAGAATCAATATAGTGAAAATGAGTATACTACCAAAAGCAATTTATAGATTCAATGTAATCCGCATCAAGCTACCAACGGTATTCTTCACAGAGCTAGAACAAATAATTTCTCAATTTGTATAGAAATCAAAAAAAAAAAACATCTAATAGCCAAAACTATCTTGAGAAAGAAGAATGGAACTGGAGGAATCAACCTGCCTGACTTCAGGCTCTACTACCAAGCCACAGTCATCAAGACAGTATGGTACTGCCACAAGGACAGAAATATAGATCAATGGAACAAAATAGAAAGCCCTGAGATAAATCCACGCACATATGGACACCTTATATTTGACAAAGGAGGCAAGAATATACAATGGACTGAAGACAATCTCTTTAACAAGTGGTGCTGGGAAAACTGGTCAAACACTTGTAAAAGAATGAAACTAGAACACTTTCTAACACCATACACAAAAACAAACTCAAAATGGATTAAAGATCTAAATATAAGACCAGAAACCATAAAACTCCTAGAGGAAAACATAGGCAAAACACTCTCTGACATACATCACAGCAGGATCCTCTATGACCCACCTCCCAGAATATCGGAAATAAAATCAAAAACAAATGGGACCTAATTAAACTTAAAAGCTTCTGCACAAGGGAAACTATAAGCAATGTGAAAAGACAGCCTTCAGAATGGAAGAAAATAATAACAAATGAAGCAACAGACAAAGAACTAATCTCAAAAATATACAAGCAACTCCTACAGCTCAATATCAGAAAAATAAATGACCCAATCAAAAAATGGGCCAAAGAACTAAATAGACATTTCTCAAAAGAAGACATACAGATGGCTAACAAACACATGAAAAGATGCTGAACGTCACTCATTACCAGAGAAATGCAAATCAAAACCACTATGAGGTACCATTCCACACTAGTCAGAATGGCTGCGATCCAAAAGCCCATAAGCAATAAATGCTGGAGAGGGTGCAGAGACAAGGGAACCCTCTTACACTGTTGGTGGGAATGCAAACTAGTACAGCCACTTTGGAGAACAGTATGGAGTGTCCTCAAAAAACTGGGAATAGAACTGCCTTATGATCCAGCAATCCCACTGCTGGGCATACACACTGAGAAAACCAGAATTGAAAGAGACACGTGTACCCCAATGTTCATAGCAGCACTGTTTACAATAGCCAGGACTTGGAAGCAACCTAGATGTCCATCCACAGATGAATGGATAAGCAAGCTGTGGTACATATACACAATGGAGTATTACTCAGCCATTAAAAAGAATACATTTGAATCAGTTCTAATGAGGTGGATGGAACTGGAGCCTATTATACAGAGTGAAGTAAGCCAGAAAGAAAAACACAAATACAGTATACTAACACATATATATGGAATTTAGAAAGATGGTAACAAGAACCCTGTTTACGAGACAGCAAAAGAGACAATGATGTATAGAACAGACTTTTGGACTCTGGGAACGGGAGTGGGTGGGATTTGGGAGAATAGCATTGAAATATGTATAATATCATATCTGAAATGAGTCGCTAGTCCAGGTACGATGCCTGATACCGGATGCCTGGGGCTGGTGCACTGGGACAACCCAGAGGGATGGTATGGGGAGGGAGGAGGGAGGAGGGTTCAGGATGGGGAACACATGTATATTTGTGGCGGATCCATCTTGATGTATGGCAAACGCAATACAATATTGTAAACTTAAGCAAAATAAAATTTAATTAAAATTTTTTTTTCTACAGTTTGTTATGATTCACACAGTCAAAGGCTTTGGCATAGTCAATAAAGCAGAAGTAAATGCTTTTCTGGAACTCTTGCTTTTTCAATGATCCAAAGGATGTTGGCAATTTGATCTCTTCTTCCTCTGCCTTTTCTAAATTCATCTTGAACATCTAGAAATTAATGGTTCATGTACTGTTGAAGCCTGGTTTGGATAATTTTGAGCATTGCTCTGCTAGAGTGTGAGACGACTGCAGTTGTGCTGTAGTTTGAAGATTCTTTGGCTTTGCTTTTCTTTGGGATTGGAATGAAAACTGACCTTTTCCAGTCCTGTGCCACTGCTGAGTTTCCCAAATTTGCTAGCATATTGAGTCCAGCACTTTCACATAATCATGCTTTAGTATTTGAAATACTAAATACAGCTGGAATTCCATCACTTTCACTAGCTTTGTTCTTAGTGATGTTTACTAAGGCTCGATTGACTTCACATTCCAGAATATCTGGCTCTAGGTGAGTGATTACACCATTGTAATTATCTGGGTCATGAAGATCTTTTGTATGTAGCCCTTCTTTGAATCCTGCCACCTCTTCTTAATATCGTCTGCTTCTGTTATATCCATACCATTTCTGTCCTTTATTGAGCTCGTCTTTGCATGAAATGTTCCCTTGATATCTCTAATTTTCTTGAAAAGATCTCTAGTCTTTTCCATTCATTATTTTCCTCTATTTCTTTGCACTGATCACTGAGCAAGGCTTTCTTATTTCTCCTTGCTATTGTTTGGAACTCTGCGTTCAATTGGGCATATTTTTCCTTTTCTCTCTTACCTTTAACTTTTCTTCTTTTCACAGCTATTTGTAAGGCCTCCTCAGACAACCATTTGGCCTTTTTGCATTTCATTTTCTTGGGGATGGTTTTGATCACTGCCTCTTGTACAATGTCACGAACCTCTGTTCATAGTTCTTCAGGCACTCTATGTATCAGATCTAATCTCTTGAAGCCATTGTCACATCCACTGTATAAATCATAACGGATTTGATTTAGGTCATACATGAATGGTCTACTGGTTTTTCCTGCTTTCTTCAATTTAAGTCTGAATTTGTCAATAGGGAGTTCATAATCTAAGCCACAGTCAGCTCTTGATCTTGTTTTTGCTGACTCTGTAGAACTTCTCCCTCTTTGGCTGCAAAGAATATAATCAATCTGATTTTGATTTTGATATTGACCATCTGGTGATGTCCATGTGTAGAGTCTTCTCTTGTGTTGCTGGAAGAGTGTGTTTGCTTTGACCATTGTGTTTTCTTGGCAAAACTATTAGCCTTTGCCTTGCTTCATTCTGAACTCCATGGCCAAATTTGCCTGTTACACCAGTTATTTCTGGACTTCCTACTTTTTCATTCCAGTCCTCTATAATGAGAAGGACATCTTTTTTGGGGGATTAGTTCTAGAAGGTCTTGTAGGTCTTCATAGAACCATTCCACTTCAGTTTCTTCAGTATTACTGGTCAGGACATAGACTTGGATTATTCTGATATTGAATGGTATGCCTTGGAAATCAACAGAGATCATTCTATCACTTTTGAGATTGCACCTCTCACATTTCAACTACATTTAGGAGTCTTGTACTGGCTATGAGGGCTACTCCATTTCTTCTAAGGAATTCTTGTCCGCAGTAGAAGATATAATGGTCATCTGAGTTAAATTCACCCATTCTAGTCAATTTTAATTCACTAATTCCTAAAATGTCAATGTTTACTCTTGCCATCTCCAGTTTGACCACTTGCAATTTGCCTTGATTCATGAACCTAACATTTCAGTATCCTATGCAGTATTGCTCTTTACAGCATTGGACTTTACTTCCATCACCAGTCACATTCACAACTGGATATTGTTTTTGCCTTGGCACCATCTCTTCATTCTTTCTGGAGTTATTTATCCACTGATCTCCTGTAGCATATGCTTTTTAGTTCATCATTGCTTAGACAGTCTTAAATCAAATAGTCAAAAATTTCAATTTAAGAAAGTATGACTCGCCTTCCCAATATATACTATCATTATTTCTTCCAGAGATATGGCATGTAAATATTGTTTTTGTTATAATTTTTATTATTTATTAAATAATTTTTATTATTAAAATCAAGTTAGAAACTGTCTAAATAGGAAAACAGTTTCAAAATATATTTAATATACAGAATGTCAAAATGCATAAATATTACACATTTGCTCATACAATAATAATAAGCATTATTGAAAATTTGAATATTTTTATATTCCTAAGTATCTCACATGGTGTTTTATTTCTTTTACCCTGAGTCCTATTCCTCAGACAACTGAAAAAGCCTGAGCTATCTTAGAAAGAAAGGCAATTGTAAGAGTATTCAATACATTTCTTCCTAAAAATAGAAAAAAAAAAAAAAAAGAATGAAGTAGGAAAGAGAGAAAATAAAAAGAAAATGGCAGGAGAAAAGGAAAATAATACTAAGATTATAAGGAACAAATACAAATAAAGTAAAAGTAGCGTCAGAGAATTCAATATGTAGAATCACTATATAATATAGGTAACTATTTGAAGGAAAAATATATGTCATGCTTTATGAAAAGGAGATCTAAGGAAAAACATGTCTATTGATATAGAATATGCTGAGTATACTAAAGTATATTTGAAAGATTGCATGGATTTGTATCAATGTAACTCGAGACTTCTAATGTTTTATTTTCTTCAATTGTCCCTATATTAGTGTATGAGGTCTGACTTCTTGGCTTCTCTGATGAGTCTAGAATACATCAAATCAGATCAGATCAGTCGCTCAGTCGTGTCTGACACTTTGTGACCCCATGAATCCAAGCACACCAGGCCTCCCTGTTCATCACCAACTCCCAGAGTTCACTCAGACTCATGTCCATCGAGCCAGTGATACCATCCAGCCATCTCAACCTATGTCGTCCCCTTCTTCTCTTGTCCCCAATCCCTCCCAGCATCAATGTCTTTTCGAATGAGTCAACCCTTTGCATGAGGTGGCCAAAGTACTGGAGTTTCAGCTTCAGCATCATTCCTTCCAAAGAAATCTCAGGGCTGATCTCCTTCACAATGGACTGGTTGGATCTCCTTGCAGTCCAAGGGACTCTCAAGAGTTTTCTCCAACACCACAGTTCAAAAGCATCAATTCTTCGGCACTCAGCCTTCTTCACAGTCCAGCTCTCACATCCATACATGACAACAGGAAAAATCATAGCCTTGACTAGGCAAAAAATTTGTTGGCCAAGTAATGTCTCTGCTTTTGAATAGGCTTTCTAGGTTGGTCATGACTTTCTTTCCAAGGAGTAAGCGTCTTTTAATTTCATGGCTGCAGTCACCATCTGCAGTGATTTTGGAGCCCAGAAAAATAAAGTCTGACACTGTTTCCACTGTTTTCCCCATCTATTTCCCATGAAGTGAAGGGACCAAATGCCATGATCTTCGTTTTCTTAATGTTGAGCTTTAAGCCAACTTTTTTCACTCTCCACTTTCACTTTCATCAAGAGACTTTTTCGTTCCTCTTCACTTTCTGCCATAAGGGTGGTGTCATCTGCATATCTGAGATTATTGATATTTCTCCGGGCAATCTGAATTCCAGCTTGTGCTTCTTCCAGCCCAGCATTTCCCATGATGTACTCTGCATATAACTTATATAAGCAGGAAGAAAATATACAGCCTTGGCGTACTCCTTTTCCTATTTGGAACCAGTCTGTTGTTCCATGACCAGTTCTAACTGTTGCTTTGTGGCCTGCATGCAGATTTCTCAAGAGGCAAATCAGGGGGTCTGATATTCTCATTTCTTTCAGAATTTTCCACAGTTTATTTTGATCCACACAGTCAAAGGCTTTGGCATAGTCAATAAAGCAGAAATATTTTCTGGAACTCTCTTGCTTTTTCCATGATCCAGCAGATGTTGTCAATTTGACCTCTGGTTCCTCTGCCTTTTCTAAAACCAGCTTGAACATCAGGAAGTTCATGGTTCACATATTGCTGAAGCCTGGCTTGGAGAATTTTGAGCATTACTTTACTAGTGTGTGAGATGACTGCAATTGTGCGGTAGTTTGAGCATTCTTTGGCATTGCCTTTCTTTGGGATTGGAATGAAAACTGACCTTTTCCAATCTTGTGGCCACTGCTGAGTTTTCCAAATTTGCTGGCATATTGTGTGAAGCACTTTCACAGCATCATCTTTCAGGATTTGGAATAGCTCAACTGGAATTCCATCGCCTGCACTAGCTTTGTTCGTAGTGATGCTTTCTAAGGCCCACTTGACTTCACATTCCAGGATGTCTGGCTCTAGGTCAATTATCACACCATCTTCATTATCTGGGTCGTGAAGCTCTTTTTTGTACAGTTCTTCTGTGTATTCTCGCCATGTCTTCGTAATATATTCTGCTTCTGTTAGGTCCATACCATTTCTGTCCTTTATCGAGCCCATCTTTGCATGAAATGTTCCTTTGGTATCTCTGATTTTCTTGAAGAGATCCCTAGTCTTTTCCATTCTGTTGTTTTCCTCTATTTCTTTGCACTGATCACTGAAGAAGGCTTTCTTATCTCTTCTTGCTATTCTTTGGAACTCTGCATTCAGATGTTTATATCTTTCCTTTTCTCCTTTGCTTTTTGCTTTTCTTCCTTTCACAGCTCTTTGTAAGGCCTCCCCAGACAGCCATTTTGCTTTTTTGCATTTCTTTTCCATGGGGATGGTCTTGATCCCTGTCTCCTGTACAATGTCATGAACCTCATTCCATAGTTCATAAGGCACTCTGTCTATCAGTTCTAAGAATATATAGAGAGTTGAAAAATTGAATAATTGGGTCTTAGATTATACTCAGCTGAGAAGCAGGATATTTCTGTTTTAAAAGTATTGGAGTTAAGTGAAAAGAACAAGACCCTGGTTCAAATTCTAAAGGAGGAAGAAAACAATGATTGTGACTGATGAGAACTCATCAGCTTTTATATTTCCTATTTTATCAAAATACCTTACATCAAAATGTTTATCAAAAACCTTTTCTTTGGGGGGGAGAAGATAGAACAAAATTTCATATACCCATGTTAGATAAGAATATGGGTCCAAAAATCTAGATAATATTTTAGGATTGAATAGGAATCAAAAGTCTAAACTAGATCAGCAAACTATCACCAGGTTTACTCATACTGCAAGTGAAAGTCACAGAGAAGTAAAATGTTTAGGTGGGAGTAAACATTAAAATATAGCATAACAGTAAAAATATTAAGCATGTAGGAATCCACAACAATCAGGAATCAGGAATTAACCACAAAGAGAAGACTTGAAAGCAAACACTTTATCCAAAGTGAAGAGCATCATTTAGGAAAGATTCATTGTTCTAGTGGAGGTAGCAGTAATTTCCAGCACACGTAATCAAGTTCCAGTAGACTCTGTTGAGCAATGGATTGTTACAAGAGTTGTGAAAGAATTTTTCCTAGCATACAGTTCTCATATAAGTGTGATTTATGAAGATTCAGTGGAATAAAATCACCATAATTCTTTGAAGGCCAAGATCATAGTTATTCCAGATTTTTGATAGAAGCTGACATTGAAATATGTGCTTCCTTTATTTAATCCTTGAGTAAACAAACAAACAAACAGTAATTCAAAGTTCAGGTAGTAAAAACAAAGTAAGGCATTATGGTAAACAAAATTCTAAAATGATGACAAGGATTCTTGCACCTTCATAGATGCTCCTTATATAAATTCATCTCAAGTTTGGATGGGAGTCATCAATATGATTAGATAAAATTCCTATGATGTCAGTGACCTTTAACAGAAAACCAAAGGGGTTTTGCAATCAGTTGTTTTGAATTAATCATGTTTCTTTTTAGGTGAGATGGGCTTGACCTAATCAGTTGTGGTTTTAAAAGATACTGGAAACAACACAAGATACTCCTCTTGAAATTGTTCAAAAGCAAGTTGCTGTATTGTGAGAAGGGATAACCACGTGGTAAGGAACTCAGGATGGTTTCTAGCAGCTGAGAGGGTTCTTCAGCTGATAGGTGGCAAGTATATAAGGATTTACTTTATACAACCTTAAGCAAATGAATCTCTCCATGGCCTTGAACAAGACTTGGAACAGAATCTTCCATAGCGAAGCCTCCAGATGAGGCAGTTCCCTGGCAGACAACCTGACTTCAGTTCTATCAAATGCCAAACTGTTTCCAGATTTCTGATCTACAGAAACTTTGAGATAAAGAGTGTTGGTTGAAGGTGCAAACACCTTTGGATTATTTTTAAATAAGCCATCAGCAATTAATTAGTTATATTATAAATATATATAGCTTATTATTAAACAATGTTTTGAAATTATCATCATTGCCTTCCTTCTTAAATGAATTAAATATGAAGGTCAGAAAAATCTGATAATTTTATTTCTATATCTGTTGTGGGAAAGCCATAAAAATGGTCCCTGCAGTATCATAATACTTTACAACTTTGTAAAAGATTTAAATATTAGATATACATTTGGAAATTAAGGAGGTATCAAAACAAAGCGCATGAGGAGACAGGTCTGAAAATAGTAAATGCTAGCCCTGAGAGTGTAAGAAGTATACTTACTAGTGAGAAGTGCATTTACTAGTATTGAATATCAATGAGGCATAATTGCTGGATGCTTTCATATTCGAGCTTAGCAAAATAAAGCTGTCTAATTTTAAAATGTTGAAAATGTCAATGTATGCAAATTTGAGGAAGGGCTGGAAATCATAGGGTGACAGAAGGGAAGAAAGAAAGGAGATGAAATCCTACAATTAGATTTCCCTGATATGAATATGAAATGTAAAATGCATATAAAAGAACCCAGTAGTAACTTTTCAATTTCCAATGTCACCATGTTCTACAAAATGATAAGTGGAGAGTTTATGTTAAGAAAGATGAATGACCTTAAACTTTATAACCTGTTAAATAGGATTTTAAAATTAATAAATGGGCTGTTTCCCTTAAGACATTATCACCAGTGCAACAAATATAAAGTACATAGTTCAGAAAATATTAAAGGTCTTTTGTAAACCTATTACCAATATGAATATTTTTATGACAGATCAAATTATGACCGCCCTGCATTCTCAATGTACAAGAATTTATAGCCCGTTAAATAGAGGTAATATGTATAACTTCCTTTTTTTCTCTCTTTGCTCTGAAGGTTTTTAAAAAATATCTTAACAGTTAGTATCCTCTAGGGATACTTAAAACAGATTACACCTTGTTTAACTTGATTTTTTAAAATTATATTTTATGTATTTTTTAATGGATAGCAGAGCCACAAGGGGGGGGGGGGGATGGAAATAGTATATAATGAAAAATAAGCATTCTTTTTACCCACCCACCTCAGCTTTCCCTTTTTCAGATTCCATGGTGGTTGCAATTGTCCATCCTCTTGTGTGTTCTTACAAAAATATTGTATGTGTGTATACATATATATTTTTGTATATATGTATACTTAAAGAAATTCCCCTTCCCAACTTCTAGTGCTACTGTCAGTAGGCAACTTCTGTTAACTTAGTTTCTGTTCCTGATGGTTAATTTAATTTCTTTAAATAACACAGTAATATTTCCAGATCTAATATTAATTAAAGAGACTATTAACTTTTTGAAATAGTAAATACAAATTTGGCTGACTTTACGATTATCCCCATTTTTGTCTCGAAAATTCTTATTGTATCAACTACTAAAACCTAATAATTAAAAGTTAAAGCCCCTACAGACATTTAATAGAACAGAAAATTCTAGTGTATAGAAATATATGAAATGTTACTCTATCTGAACAATGAAAAAAAAATAAAATTTCAATTTGATACAATGCTAATCATGTGACCTGGGTTAGCTACATGAACATTTATATAACTAGGATTGAGGGTAATTTGATTATACCTCAGATCAGATCAGATCAGTCCCTCAGTCGTGTCCGACTCTTTGCGACCCCATGAGCCACAGCACACCAGGCCTCCCTGTCCATCACATAGCAAAGCTTAAAATGCATATGCTCAGAAATTTCATTTAATTTCTATATGAGAAACTCACAAAAATGCATGAGGAACTATGTAAAGAATATTCACTGCAACACTGAACAAGAAGTCCACATACCAACATACAGTAAATGTATAATGCTTCCTTGGTGGCTCAGATGGTAATGTGGGAGACACAGGTTTGATCACTGGGTTGGGAAGATCCTCTTGAGAAAGGAATGGTCACCCACTCCAGTATTTTTTGCCTGGATAATTCCATGGACAGAACTGTCTCGTGGGCCATGGGGTTGCAAAGAGTTGGATATGACTGAACAACTAACACACATAAAATTTAAAAAGTATGAAATCATACATGGAAATGATAATCATCTAATTTAATGTAGTGATAATATCTGCATGTGAAGGAGTATGGAGAGATACAGGAATGTGATCCTGTATGATAAGTGAAGTACACAGTGAGGGTAGATGCTTATTGGCCCTTTGCTATTCACTACATGGACATCACCAGATGGTCAACACCGAAATCAGATTGATTATATTCTTTGCAGCCAAAGATGGAGAAGCTCTATACAGTCAGCAAAAACAAGACCAGGAGCTGACTGTGGCTCGGACCATGAACTCCTTATTGCCAAATTCAGACTGAAATTGAAGAAAGTAGAGAAAACTACTAGACCATTCAGATCAGATCAGATCAGATCAGTCGCTCAGTCGTGTCCGACTCTTTGCGACCCCATGAACCGCAGCACGCCAGGCCTCCCTGTCCATCACCAGCTCCCGGAGGTCACTCAGATTCGCATCCATCGAGTCAGTGATGCCATCCAGCCATCTCATCCTCTGTCGTCCCCTTCTCCTCCTGCCCTCAATCCCTCCTAGCATCAGAGTCTTCTCCAATGAGTCAACTCTTCGCATGAGGTGGCCAAAATACTTGAGTTTCAGCTTTAGCATCATTCCTTCTAAAGAAATTCCAGGATTGATCTCCTTCAGAATGGACCGGTTGGATCTTCTTGCAGACCAAGGGACTCTCAAGAGTCTTCTCCAACACCACAGTTCAAAAGCATCAATTCTTCGGCGCTCAGCCTTCTTAACAGTCCAGCTCTCACATCCATACATGACCACAGGAAAGACCATAGCCTTGACTAGGCGAACTTTTGTTGGTAAAGTAATGTCTCTGCTTTTGAATATGCTATCTAGGTTGGTAATAACTTTCCTTCCAAGGAGTAAGCGTCTTTTAATTTCATGGCTGCAGTCACCATCTGCAGTGATTTTGGAGCCCAGAAAAACAAAGTCTGACACTGTTTCCACTGTTTCCCCATCTATTTCCCATGTAGTGATGGGACCAGATGCCATGATCTTCGTTTTCTGAATGTTGAGCTTTAAGCCAACCTTTTCACTCTCCACTTTCACTTTCATCAAGAGGCTTTTTAGCCCCTCTTCACTGTCTGCCATAAGAGTGGTGTCATCTGCATATCTGAGGTTATTGATATTTCTCCCGGCAATCTTGATTCCAACTTGTGTTTCTTCCAGTCCAGCATTTCTCATGATGTACTCTGCATGTAAGTTAAATAAACATGGTGACAATATGCAGCCTTGACGTACTCCTTTTCCTATTTGGAACCAGTCTCTTGTTCCATGACCAGTTCTAACTGTTGCTTCCTGACCTGCATACAGATTTCTCAAGAGGCAGATCAGGTGGTCTGGTATTCCCATCTCTTTCAGAATTTTCCATAGTTTATTGTGATCCACACAGTCAAAGGCTTTGGTATAGTCAATAAAGCAGAAATAGATGTTTTTCTGGAACTCTCTTGCTTTTTCCATGATCCAGCGGATGTTGGCAATTTGATTTCTGGTTCCTCTGCCTTTTCTAAAACCAGCTTGAACATCAGGAACTTCACGGTTCACATATTGCTGAAACCTGGCTTGGAGAATTTTGAGCATTACTTTACTACCGTGTGAGATGAGTGCAATTGTTCGGTAGTCTGAGCACTCCTTGGCATTGCCTTTCTTTGGGATTGGGATGAAAACTGACCTTTTCCAATCTTGTGGCCACTGCTGAGTTTTCCAAATTTGCTGGCATATTGAGTGTAGCACTTTCACAGCATCATCATTCAGGACTTGGAATAGCTCGACTTGAATTCAATCACCTCCACTAGCTTTGTTCGTAGTGATGCTTTCTAAGGCCCATTTGACTTCACATTCCAAGATGTCTGGCTCTAGAGGTATGATCTAAATCAAATCCCTTATGATTATACAGTGGAAGTGAGAAATAGATTTAAGGGCCTAGATCTGATAGATAGAGTGCCTGATGAACTATGGAATGAGTTTCGTGACATTGTACAGGAGAAAGGGATCAAGACCATCCCCATGGAAAAGAAATGCAAAAAAGCAAAATGGCTGTCTGGGGAGGCCTTACAAATAGCTGTGAAAAGAAGAGAAGCGAAAAGCAAAGGAGAAAAGGAAAGATATAAACATCTGAATGCAGAGTTCCAAAGAATAGCAAGAAGAGATAAGAAAGCCTTCTTCAGTGATCAATGTAAAGAAATAGAGGAAAACAACAGAATGGGAAAGACTAGGGATCTCTTCAAGAAAATAAGAAATACCAAAGGAACATTTCATACAAAGATGGGCACGATAAAGGACAGAGATGGTGTGGACCTAACAGAAGCAGAAGATATTAAGAAGAGGTGGCAAAAATACAAAGAAGAACTGTACAAAAAAGAGCTTCAAGACCTAGATAATCATGATGATTTGATCACTGACCTAGAGCCAGACATCTTGGAATGTGAAGTCAAATGGGCCTTAGAAAGCATCACTACGAACAAAGCTAGTGGAGGTGATGGAATTCCAGTGGAGCTATTCTAAGTCCTGAATGATGATGCTGTGAAAGTGCTACACTCAATATGCCAGCAAATTTGGAAAACTCAGCAGTGGCCACAAGATTGGAAAAGGTCAGTTTTCATCCCAATCCCAAAGAATGGCAATGCCAAGGAGTGCTCAAACTACCGAACAATTGCACTCATCTCACACGCTAGTAAAGTAATGCCCAAAATTCCCCAAGCCAGGCTTCAGCAATATGTGAACCGTGAACTTCCTGATGTTCAAGCTGGTTTTAGAAAAGGCAGAGGAACCAGAGATCAAATTGCCAACATCCGCTGGATCAGGGAAAAAGCAAGAGAGTTCCAGAAAAACATCTATTTCTGCTTTATTGACTATGCCAAAGCCTTTGACTGTGTGGATCACAATAAACTATGGAAAACTCTGAAAGAGATGGGAATACCAGACCACCTGATTGCCTCTTAAGAAATCTGTATGCAGGTCAGGAAGCAACAGTTAGAACTGGTCATGGAACAACAGACTGGTTCCAAATAGGAAAAGGAGTACGTCAAGGCTGCATATTGTCACCATGTTTGTTTAACTTATATGCAGAGTACATCATGAGAAATACTGGACTGGAAGAAACACAAGTTGGAATCAAGATTGCCGGGAGAAATATCAATAACCTCAGATATGCAGATGACACCACTCTTATGGCAGAAAGTGAAGAGAGGCTAAAAAGCCTCTTGATGAAAGTGAAAGTGGAGAGTGAAAAGGTTGGCTTAAAGCTCAACATTCAGAAAACTAAGATCATGGCATCTGGTCCCATCACTGCATGGGAAATAGATGGGGAAACAGTGGAAACAGTGTCAGACTTTGTTTTTCTGGGCTCCAAAATCACTGCAGATGGTGACTGCAGCCATGAAATTAAAAGACGCTTACTCCTTGGAAGGAAAGTTATGACCAACCTAGATAGCATATTCAAAAGCAGAGACATCACTTTGCCAACAAAGGTCTGTCTAGTCCAAGCTATGGTTTTTCCAGTGGTCATGTATGGATGTGAGAGTTGGACTGTGAAGAAGGCTGAGCACCGAAGAATTGATGCTTTTAAACTGTGGTGTTGGAGAAGACTCTTAAGAGTGCCTTGGACTGCATGGAGATCCAACCAGTCCATTCTGAAGGAGATCAGCCCTGGGATTTCTTTGGAAGGAATGATGCTAAAGCTGAAATTCCAGTACTTTGGCCACCTCATGCGAAAAGTTGACTCATTGGAGAAGACTCTGATGCTAGGAGGGATTGAGGGCAGGAGGAGAAGGGGACGACAGAGGATGAGATGGCTGGATGGCATCACTGACTCGATGGATGCGAGTCTGAGTGACCTCCGGGAGCTGGTGATGGACAGGGAGGCCTGGCGTGCTGCGGTTCATGGGGTCGCAAAGAGTCGGACACGACTGAGCGACTGATCTGATCTGATCTGATCTGAAACTGTGTATTTATTTATTTTATTCTTCATATTTATTGTAGGTTTGATAGATTTCACAAATTTGGGGATTTGAATTCAGTTCTTTTACTCATTTCTATCCTTACATTGGGGGTATCAGAGTGAGTAGAAATGACAAATGGGACAAATTTATATTTTAACCTTAAATATTCTATTTATTTTAGTAATTAATACAATAATTAATGCATATTATTAATTCAATATATTTTACTTGTATAGAGAATTTTATAATGTTTAGCCATGAATCATAGCCATAGTTAATCATATCTTTGTCTTCAGTAAACTGGGAAAGAACTAACTTGTATTTTGATATTATAAGATACTGTGACAAAATCAGTAGTATAATGTTATGCATATTTTAATGTATAGAGTAAATATCAAGTTACATTTAGAGAAGAGATGGATTATGGAGGAAAAAAATGGCTAGCAATAAAAAAAAAAAAGAGAGAGAAACGAAGAGATTTTCTTACCTGCCTTGAAGTCTACATACTGGTCCAATAAAATAAATGGGACTCAATAATTCACACGGCAACTATCATTTCCAGACTTTAATCTCATATTAATAAAAAAAATCCTGTTGGCTTGGAGGCTTATTTGAATTAATTATATTATGTGCTCAAAAGCTCTGAAAACTAAGCAACACATTATTGAAGAGTGATTTAAGAAGTAAGATTAGCCGCCCCCCGCCCCTGGCGGCTGCCTGGCGTGGGCAGTGCCACCTTCCCCTCCCCCCAGTGGCGGCCCCGCTCACAGCGCTGCTCCCCAGCCCCCTCCCCCTAGGATGTGACTGGAGCTTGAGGCGCGCAGGGCCGGAGACGTCGCAGACCCGGGACCGGAGCAGCTCAGAGGCGGTGAATAATAGCTCTTCAAGTCTGCAATAAAAAATGGCCTCCAATAAAGCTACATTGCAAAAAATGGGAAAGAAGCAAAATGGAAAGAGTAAAAAAGTTGAAGAGGCAGAACCTGAAGAATTTGCAGTAGAAAAAGTGCGGGACCGCGGTGTAGTAAACGGGAAAGTGGAGTATTTCCTGAAGTGGAAGGGATTTACAGATGAAGACAATACTTGGGAACCTGAAGAAAATTTAGATTGTCCAGAGTTAATTGAAGCATTTCTTAATTCTCAAAAAGCTGGTAAAGAAAAAGATGGAACAAAAAGAAAATCTTTGTCTGACAGTGAATCTGATGATAGCAAATCAAAGAAGAAAAGAGATGCTGGTGATAAGCCAAGAGGTTTTGCCAGAAGTCTTGATCCAGAACGAATAATTGGTGCCACAGACAGCAGTGGAGAATTAATGTTCCTCATGAAATGGAAAGATTCCGATGAGGCAGACTTGGTACTGGCAAAAGAGGCAAATATAAAGTGTCCTCAAATTGGAATTGCTTTTTATGAAGAGAGACTAACTTGGCATTCTTGTCCAGAAGATGAGGCTCAATAATTGTTTGCATTGTCTTTTATATATTTATATATATATATATATAAAATGTGGGTCTTGGTTTTTTGATTTATTAGTGTGAAGAAATAACTACATTCTAATGAAAATCAGGTTTGATTTGTTTGTTTTGAAGTAATATTGGGAAAGTTACATTGGGTTTTTTGTTTTTTTTTTTCCATCTGTAGCACTAGTTAATTTAAACAAATAAAAGCTTTCTGTAGTTGCCTCCTTCAGTAGGAAATAATTTGATACCATGGTATATTATTTCCTCAGCATTAGAGAACAGTTTTTCTAAATGTTGGAGGAAATCTCCATAGTCATTATTCAATCAGAATTTAGAATTTGCATTTAACTCATATATGCCTGAGGACCATTCTAAGTTTTTTATATGTGTATACATAAAAGACATATGTAAATGGTTTGGGAGTTAATTTTTTGTTGTGGTTTTTGTTTTGGTAAATGTATTTAAACCGCAGCCTTTCATAACCATGGACAAGCCCATGTTCTGGAATTACATCATTTTGAGCAATATAAGAAATAACTTCAACTTAGATTAAAAATTTAAGTCTTAACCTTTCAAATTGAATAATTTTGTAATTAGACACATTAAGGAATTTAAATTGGGTAATTTTTTAAAGCATCCCTATCAGAATCTGCATATAAATGCAGTTTTATATGCAGAAACCCTGGAAGGAAATTTTTTATCACTATCAACAACCTTCCCAATCAAATGAAAAAAGTAGAAAAATTCTGGTATGTTTTAATATAGTAAAACAAAACTTAATTAAATGGACACTTGATGGTTCCTTTTGGTGAACCATTGTTTTACAAGAAATTGAAGTCTCTGTCTATATTTAGGAAAGGTTGTGATGCATGGGATGTCTCAGATTTGTTCATAGAAACCTAATCAGATAGTTTTTAAATATTGGCAGTTTACAATCTACAGGAATAAATGAGTGAGCAAACTTTTCTAATCTATGCTTGACCTACATGTTTTTTCAGACTTGACTCCAATCCATTCCTTACACGAAGGCTCAATTTTCTCAGTATTTTGGGTTACTAGTTCAGCAAAAGCCAAGAAAAACAATAACTTTGTAGTAATCAGAATGTTATTCAACTGTATATTGTTTACTTTATTGTAAATAATGGTGAACAATGGTCAATAAATAGTTTTATATTCCTTTAAAAAAAAAAAAAAAAAAGAAGTAAGATTAGAATTGTTTAAGAAGCTTTTAATTCAAGAGAAGCAATTGCTCCAATGTGCACAACAACATAGGCTGCTTTTCTACATTAAGCTAATAGATTCAAACAACTAAAGGAGAGTGAAATTGATTCCTTCAATAGTTTAATCAGCTACAGAGTTTATTAGTGTTTCACACAACTGGTACCGTTGTTTGCTTGCCTTCTTTTTTAAACCTTTGCATTCAAATTTCGTATAAACACAGATTTTAGGCTAAATTTCTTGAAATGATAAACTCCCAAATATACTAGAAATATGCTTAAAAAGAAAGTGTAAAAGATTGGCATGAGGATGTTTTATCTACATTAATTATGGATAGCCTGCCATATGCTGGAGGCAAGTATTCCATCTTGAAGTAAATTGAACTGTTTTTTAATTGGTTTACTCTTTCAACTTTCCACTTTCTTGAATTGGAGAAGGAAATGGCAACCCACGCCAGTGTTCTTGCCTGAAGAATCCCAGGGACGGGGGAATCTGGTGGGCTGCCGTCAATGGGGTCACACAGAGTCAGACACAAACAAATGAAGCGACTTAGCAGCAGCAGCAGCAGCACCCTTATTACTTCATTGTCAGCCATTTTCCACTTCCAGTTATGATCTCTGTGGTAGGTGGTTAGAAGCATTTTTACATTTCTGTGGTAACCCCTCAGAGGTGGGATGTACACCTCATGCTCAAAATTTGTTATAATGAGACTTGATTGTTGGTGTTCAGTCACTAAGCTGTGTCTGCCTCTTTGTGACCCCATGGACCCCAATATTCTCAGCTTCCCTGTCCTTCACTATTTGCTCAAACTCATATCCAATTGAGTGGGTGATGCCATCCAATCATCTCATTCTCTGTAGACTTGATTTGATAGTGCTATACAAGCAACAGGAGGGCATGAAAAAGCTTATTGCTCACATAATGAGGCTTTGGAGGAATTAACAGGGCGTACTCTCAACCTGGTCCAAGGTTGGCTTGCAAGAGGCGAAAAGGAAACTGGCTTGACTTTTATAATTGTTAAGGAGCAGAGCTGAAGGGGGAGAAGGCAATGGCAACCCACTCCAGTATTCTTGCCTGGCAAATCCCATGGACAGAAGAGCGTGGTAGGCTGCAGTCCATGGGGTCGCTAGGAGTCGGACAGGACTGAGAGACTTCACTTTCACTTTTCACTTTAATGCATTGGAGAAGGAAATGGCAACCCACTCCACTGTTCTTGCTTGGAGAATCCCAGGGACGGGAGAGCCTGGTGGGCTGCTGTCTATGGGGTCGCACAGAGTCGGACATGACTGAAGCGACTTAACAGCAGCAGCAGCAGAGCTGAAGGGAGTATCCTTGTGCAGATGAGAGCTTGCATGCATTACTTCTCCACTAGTTCAAAAGCAGGAAGTACCTTGGCTTTCTTATTTGTTTGTCCAGCATGGATCAAAAGGGAGGTGGCAGTGGTGGACCTTGTAATCTGTATGTGATCAAATACAAAAACATGGTTCATGTTTATAATAATCTTAATGTATCAGAAAATGCTAAGTAACGATCTTACCTAATTCTTTTTCTCTTTGATCACGTTGCTATACTATATACTTCAGAAAGTGAGGCAGTCAGGAATAGCTTTGTGACCGGGTTTTAATCACTGAGTTTTGAGAGTAAGTGACATTTATGGGGAGGGATGTGGGAGGGGGGTTCAGGATGGGGAACACATGTACACCCGTGGCAGATGCATGTCAATGTATGGCAAAACCAATACAATATTGTAAAGTAAAAATAAAATAAAATAATAATATTAATAATTTTTAAAAAACCTAAAAAATACATTTAAAATGTAACACATAATATTAATTATGTTTCCTGCTTAGATGCCGAGTACCACAATCATATTTATCAGGATACATTACACATTAAAATCTGTAACTACTCTACCAATTCCTTGCTTTCCCAACTTTTTTTTTTTTTTTTATTGCTTTCTGCTCCAAATGAAATAAGTCTTTTGACAGAGTTTATAGTTTCAACCTGTTCTACCTGATATTAGAATTTCTATTCTAACTAAGCCAAGTAGGATATATAAAAGAAGCCTCAGGCACAGTACACAGACTTGCTTGCTTCTCATCCAAAGTTTGATACTTTTTAAGGAAAAAAAAGCTTCAAATTTGTTGGAGTTATTTGATTATGTTCCAGAGTGCTAAAACAGCTACTTCTCACAATTTGTCCAGCTTTGTAGTTGCCTTTCAGCATATGACTTTACCAAACTTCCCAATCTATCATACCATAGTTTCTGCCTCCCTCATTTCTATTGAATTCCTTTCTTCTTCTCTGATTTATATCTTTCAGTTTCTTTAAAACAATTCAGTGGTATCTGTTCACATAATGGTATACTGGTTTTAGCTTTAATTTGATCTGTATTTATGAAGCAATATTTTTATCTTATTTGTATTTTTTCTGAGTTCAGATATTATTTTTAATTTTTTTCAGTTTGTGCAATTACTAAACTATTTCACATTAAGCTAATCCTGATTTATGCATCTCTTTTATTGATATCACTATTTTCAAAATTTCATTTGATTTTGATATACTGGGTTACACATTTCATCTGATTATGGGCCTGTCATTAGAGCAAGACTTCATTATTTTTCTCACTGTTCCGTTCTCCTGCTCCATATGAAATTCCTCTTGCCTTTTCCCTACTGACCATGTTCTACACAAATTAGTTGATATTCTTAGTAATGTCTATTCATTCTAGAATTTTCTTCTGGCAGGTTGTTTTTGCCAGCTAGATTTTTAGGCCTATTTTTAGAGCTCAATGTACGTCATTATTCAGATATTTGCCTCAGTTCAGTTCAGTTCAGTTCAGTCACTCAGTCATGTCCGACTCTTTGCGACCCCATAAATTGCAGCACGTCAGGCTTCCCTGTCCATCACCAACTCCTGGAGTTGCCTCAAACTCACATCCATTAAGTCGGTGATGCCATGCAGCCATCTCATCCTCTGTCGTCCCCTTCTCCTCTTGCCCCCAATCCCTTCGAGCATCAGAGTCTTTTCCAATGAGTCAACCCTTTGCATGAGGTGGCCAAAGTATTGGAGTTTCAGCTTTAGCATCATTCCTTCCAAAGAAATCTCAGGACTGATCTCCTTTAGAATGGACTGGTTGGATCTCCTTGCAGTCCAAGGGACTCTCAAGAGTCTTCTCCAACACCACAGTTCAAAAGCATCAATTATTCGGCACTGAGCTTTCTTCACAGTCCAACTCTCACATCCATACATGACCACAGGAAACACCATAGCCTTGACTAGACAGACCTTTGTTGGCAAAATCATGTCTCTACTTTTGAATATGCTATCTAGGTTGGTCATAACTTTGCTTCCAAGGAGTAAGCGGCTTTTAATTTCATGGCTGCAATCACAATCTTCAGTGATTTTGCTTACCTGCTATATATATTAATTCATGGATATTTCATTCAACTCAGATTGAAACTCAGAACTTCATTTGACTTTATGTCTCTCCGATAAGGTTAGCAAATGTCTATTCTGAGTGCAGACTCACTTATGTAATAAAGATTTGTTGGAGAGTTTTGTTCTCTGCAGTTCACAAGATTAGTTCATGCCTTTTATATTAGTCTCTTGCTCCCTTTTAAAATATATTTTTTTAAATTATCATACAGACATTGTTACTCTTGGTGACTACTTCTAGTTTGTGGCTTATGAGAGTACCTTGTTACCTAAGTTTTATTGCTTAGTTTACAGAAGTTGCTTTTATATGCTAGTTGCATTTATATGACATTTTTATGTCTACAGGATAGGTACTTAGGAGACCTATTTGACACCATGTAACCTTGCTATTAGCTGGTCTTTTGAATGTTTCTCTGCTTTAAACTGGTTTTTTAAATAGTTCTCTTAACTGTTTGAAAGAAATAGAAACAAACTTGAGGCTTTAAAATGATACTGGACAGGAGAAGAAAGAGCAATAAACCGCGTGTGTGTGTGTGTGTGTGTGTGTTTTAGTTGCTTAGTTGTGACCGACTCTCTGCAACCCTATAGGCTGTAGCCCACCAGGCCCCTCTGTCCACAGGATTCTCCAGGCAAGATCACTGGAATGAGTTGCCATTTCCTTCTCCAAAAGGAACTATAGAAAGAAAGAAATTGAAGTTGCGCAGTTGTGTCTGACTCTTTGTGATCACATGGACTGAAGCCTGCTAGGCTCCTCCATCCATGGAATTTTTTAGGCAAGAGTACTGGAGTGGATTACCAGTTCCTTCTCCTTGCAATAAACCCATACAATGTGAGAGTTGTTTGTGCAGGCTGATAATACTTAGCCTGGTGAAAATGAAAAATCAAGAGAGGCATAACTATAATAATTTTCAAAGTTTTAATTTTGAACTAATATTAGGCTTATAAAAAGTTACAGAAATATTATATAGAGTTTCAGTTTACACTTAACCCAACCTCTTCTATTGTTATCTAGTACAGAAATAACACATTAACCAAAAGCTACAAATTAATGCTACATAAGTAAAACAGGGAAACAGGGCCCAAAATGGCAGTCAAGAATGGTGACAGGCTACAGGAAAACTTACTAACAGTTCTTTCCCTGATTAGACCTGTGTTCATGCTTCATTTGCAAGATGTCCCCCTTCCCTGATTGGTCTCAGGCTTTTGTCTCATTTGCATAAGAGAAATCACAGACAGAGTGAAAACCTCTGGCAGGAAAACATGCCCCCTTCCCTGATTGATCTTGGGCTCATGCCTCATTTATATAGGGCACAACCATTCGAGCCCCAGGAACCATCAAAGAGGAAACCAAAATGGGTCAAGACCACTTCAAAGTGGGTTAGTCTGCTTTCCCAGCTCTAGAGGGTATTGCTTGTTTATTAATAAATCCTGCCTGTATGAGCTGTCCTGGTCTGTTGTCTCAATTCTTTCCTACATGGAGGCAAGAACCAAGGGAAAAGAATTGACTCAACATGAAGAAGGGCCCAATAATCTTATGTAAACTGCTGACTTTCATTAGTTTTACTTCCTCCAGTAATGATCATTTTTTTCTGATTCAGTATTCAAAAATTTCACATTTCATTCTTGGTAATTCGCTAAGTTTTTCTTGTCTTTCATAACCTTGACAAATTTGACGGACCCTGGTTAGTTGTTTCATATCAGCTCCCTCAGTTTTGGATTGCCTGGCATTTTCTCATGATTAGAATGAAGAAACATATTTTGATTAGATCACCTCAAAAATTATGTGTCCTCAGTGCATCACATCAGGATGTCAACATATCTCATTATATGTTGCAGGTAATAGTAATCCTGATCACTATGGAGTTTCTCTACTACCATGTTACATTTTTTGCTCTCTTTATAATATTTAATATCCTAGAAACACTTTGAATATATAATTATACAATATTTTATGCTCTCATATACTAAATTATTATCCATGTGAAGATTTTGTCTGCAGCCATTATTACTGTGATATCTGACTAATGTTTATTTTTAATTTCCCTATTTTCTTCCCTTTTTAATTTTTAGAATGCTTATCTCCCTTATATTTAGCTATCTGCTTATATTAATATAGACTAATTCATATTTGTTTTATCCTATGGATTATATTTTATTATTACATTATCATCTTCATACTTTTGTGGCTCAAATTGTTCCAATTTTGATCTTTAGAAGTTCCATTAAATTCACTGCCCTGTCCTTTAAGCATGCATGCTTACTCAGTCATGCCTGACTCTTTGTGACCTCATGGACTGCAGTACACTAGGCTTTCCTGTCCTTCACTATCTCCTACAGTTTGCTCAAACTCATATTCATTGAGTTGATGATGTAATCCTAACCTTCTGTCATTCCCTTCTCCTCCTATCCACAACCTTTCCCAGCCTCGGGATCTTTTCCAATGAGTTACATTTTCATATCAGATGGCCAAAGTATTGGATCTTCAGCATCAGTCCTTCCAATGAATATTCATGATTGATTTCCTTTAGGATTGACTGGTTTTATGTCCTTGGTGTCCAAGGAACTATTAATAGTCACCAGCACCACAGTTAGAAAGCATCATTTGCTTGTCACTCAGCCTTCTTTATGGTCCAACTCTCACATCCGTACATGATTACTAAAATCACATGTACACCACATCTCTTAAGTCAATCATCTGTTTATAGGCACTTGCATTGTTTCTATTCTTGTCTATTGTAAGTAAAACTTCAATGAACATTGGAGTACATGTATCTTTTTGAGTCAGAGTTTTTGTTTTTGACAGATACATACCCAGAAGTAGAATCACTGAATCATATGGCAGTCCTATTTTCAGTTTGTTTAAGGAACATCCATACTGTTTTCCTTGTGAATGAATTTCCTAGTGAATTTTCTAGCACCAGTGAATGAAGGTTTTCTTCTCTCCACACCTTCTCCAGCATTTATTATTAGAGTACTTTCTGATGATAGCCATTCTGGCCAGTGCAAGGTGAAACCTTCTTGTGGTTTTGAATTGTATTTCTCTAGTGATGTTGAACATTGTCCCATGTGCCTGTTAGCCATCTGTATGTCTTCTTTAGAAAAATGTTTATTTAGAACTGCCTATTTTTTGATTGGGTTGTTTATTTTTTTGATGTTGTTATCTGAGTTGTTATACATTTTGCATGCTAATCTCCTTGTAGGTAGTATCATTTGCAAATACTCTTTCACACTCTATATATTGTGCTTTCATTTTGTCAAAGATTTCCTTTGCTGTGTAAGACCCTTTAAGTTCAATGAGTTCTCATTTGTTTATTTTTGCCTTTACTTCTTTTTAAGTATGTTCCCTGGAGGGTAGACCTTTGTTATGGAGAAAATTCTAAATGTATTCCAAAATGGTTACTTTTTTTTTTTTAATTCTGTGCTACCAAAATCAAAGGGTATCTTTTTGGGCCCTTCTCCATGAAAGCCTGGTGGGACTATTGCAGGCAAAATTTATTAAAGTTGGGAAGTCAGCAGGCTTATAACAGTACAGTCCATGGATTTTTCTCATTGCCTTACTTATCCTTACTAAATCTCCAGTAATTTGTCAAAATTAATGTGTAAGTGTTTTTATTATGTTACTATATAGCTATATTTTGGGGGCTCCAAAATTACTGCAGATGGTGATTGCAGCCATGAAATTAAAAGACATTTACTCCTTGGAAGGAAAGTTATGACCAAACTAGATAATATATTGAAAAGCAGAGATATTACTTTGCCAACAAAGGTCCGTTTAGTCAAGGCTATGGTTTTTCCAGTGGTCACGTATGGATGTGAGAGTTGGACTGTTAAGAAAGCTAAGTGCCAAAGAATTGATGCTTTTGAGCTGTGGTGTTGGAGAAGACTCTTGAGAGTCCCTTGGACTGCAAGGAGTTCCAACCGGTCCATTCTAAAGGAGATCAGTCCTGGGTGTTCATTTGAAGGACTGATGCTAAAGCTGAAATTCCAATACTTTGGCCACCTCAGGCGAAGAGTTGACTCATTGGAAAAAACCCTGATTCAGGGAGGGAATGGGGGCAGGAGGAGAAGGGGATGCCAGAGGATGAGATGGCTGGATGGCATCACTGACTTGATGGACGTGAGTTTGAGTGAACTCCTGGAGTTGGTGATGGACAGGGAGGTCTGGCGTGCTGTGATTCATGGGGTCACAAATAGTTGGACAAGACTAAGCAACTGAACTGAACTGATATAGCTATAGATCATTCTGCCCCAGGTAATCAGATTTGGCTGTGACTTCTATACTTGCTTATTTTTCCAGATTTCAGGGTGATAATTTGTCCTATTACCTTAACTGTCCAACAAGTCTAACAAAAATTAATGATTTTCATGTTATTTAGCTTTACTCTTAGTGTAAGAAAGGGATTAATGCCTTTCAAGTGCTTCATGTGCCAGAGCTGAAAACAAAAGTGGTCTTCATGTTTTGTTTTAAAGTATTTTTTTTTTTTAATCTTAGTGCATTGTGATCAGAATTATTTTTTGTACTTATAATATTTTTCTTTGGGCTTCCCTCATGGTTCAGACCGTAAAGCGTCTGCCTGCAAGGTGGGAGACCCAGGTTCTATCCCTGGGTGGGGAAGATCCCCTGGAGAAGAAAATGGCAACCCACTCCACTACTCTTGCCTGGAAAATTCCATGGACAGAGGAGCCTTGTAGGCTAAAGTCCATGGAGTTGCAAAGAGTCAGACACGAATGAGTGAATTAATCTTACTGCATTATGATCAGAATGATTTTTTGTACTTATAATATTCTTCTTTATTAAAGTTAGTCATGTATACTTTTAATCTAGTATATGATCTACTTTGTGAATGTATTCTAGGCTCTTGAGAAGACAGTATAGGATGTCGTATTCAATATACATCATAAAGTCTACTCTGTTGATTATATCATTAGACTTTTTCCTCTTTACCTATTTTTTCATCCACTTCATCTATCTTGTACTGAGTGTGATGTATTAAAGCTTGCTGTTATTATTATGCTTATATTTGTGTCTTACCACGTCTCTTTCAGTATGTACATCATTAAGGTGATTTATGTGTTATGTGTCAATTTACAATATTGTGTTGGTTTCAGTGTTACAGCAAAGTGAGTCTATTATACATATACATATATACACTCTTATAGATTCTTTCCCTATATAGGCCATTATAGAGTATTGAGTAAAGAAGATTTAAGTGTCTAAGTAGACATTTCTCCGTAGAAGACATACAGATGATTCAAAAGCACATGAAAACATTCTCAACTTCAATAATTATTAGAGAAATGCAAATCAAAACTACAATGAGGTTATCACTTCACACTGGTCATAATAGTGAAGTGAAATGAAAGTCGCTTAGTCATGTCTGACTCTTTGTGACCCCATGGACTATACAGTTCATGGTATTTTCCAGGCCAGAATACTGGAGTGGATCACCTTTCCCTTCTGCAGCAGATCTTCCCAACCCAGGAATTGAACTGGGATCTCCTGCATTGCAGGCAGATTCTTTACCAACTGAGCTATGAGGGAAGCCCACTGGTCATAATGGCCATCATAAAAAAAAAAAAAAAAAAAAAAATCTATAAACAATAAATTCTAGTGAGGGTGTGGAGAAAAGGCAACCCTCCCACACTGTTGGTAGGATTGTAAACTGGTACAGACACCATACAAGGTAGTATGAAGATTTCTTAAAACACTAAAAATAGAGCTACCATATGATCTAGCAATCCCACTCCTGGGCATATATCTGGAGAAAACCATTATTTGAAAAGATACATGCACCTCAGTGTCCATTGCAGTGTAATTTACAATAACCAGGACATGAACTCAACCTAAATGTCCATCAGCAGAGGAATACATAAAGAAAATGTGGTGCATATATATAGTGGAATGTTGCTCAACTATAAAAATAATGAAATACCATTTGCAGCAACATGGAAGGATCTAGAAATAGTTATACTGAGTGAAGTAAGGCAGACAAAGTGAAAGTGAAAGTGAAGCCACTCAGTCGTGTCCAACTCTTATCGACCCCATGGACTGTAGTCTATCAGGTTCCTCTCTGTCCATGGGATTTTCCAGGCAAGAGTGCTGAAGTGGATTGTCATTTCCCTCTCCAGGGGATCTTCCTGACCCAAGAATTGAACCCAGGTCTCCCGCATTGCAGGCAGACACTTTACCGTCTGAGCCACCAGGGAAGCCCCATGGTTTCAGGCAGACAGATTAAGACAAATATGATATGATACTGATTCTATGTGGAATCTAAAAATATATGTAAATAAATAAATATAACAAATGAACTCACCTACAGAACAGAAATAGAACACAGATGAAGAAAATAAACTTATCTTTACCAGGGGTAAGGGTTGGGGTGGGGTTCAGAGGAATAAATTGGAAGATTGAGATTGATACATGCACACTACTATATATAAAATTGATTACTAATAAGGACCTACAGTATAGCACTCACCCTTCGATAGGTCAGCTGGTAGAGTAGATGGCCATCCTTATATTGTTGGTTTGATTATGGCTTGAAGGAGAATGACTGGTTTTTTGCAGGCTTCCCTGGTGGCTCAGATGGTAAAGAATCTGCCTGCAATGGGGAAGACCCAAGTTCAGTACCTGGGTTGGGAAGATTCCCTGAAGAAGGAAATGGTAACCCATTCCAATATTCTTGCCTGGGAAATCCCATGGATAGATGAGCCTGGCAGGATAGAACAAGAAACTCTAGTCAATACTCTTCAATGGCCCATATGGATCACTATATTAAGCCTTTCTGTTTTACTTTGTTTTAGATGTGGGTCATATACAACAGGTCTTTTCTGGGAGCCATAGTGAAAATCTTTTTTTTTTTTTTTTAAACGGTTGATTTTTCTCTCTTACTGTTATGACTGATAAGATTTTTCTAAACCTGTAGTAATATTTTATAATTTTGGTTTTATTTTGCTGCATTTCATTCTCTACAAGGTATATATTCTTTTCTCCTTTATTTTTTTGTTGTTTATCTAGGAAGGTTTATATTTTTCTATAGTTCTTACCTTTTTGTTTATATTTAATGACCTCAGAACTTTAAAAACTTAGTTTATTATTAATTGTGATATCCTTTAATACAGAGCTTTTACCTATATGACAAACTTTTCACTTCCTCTTTTCCACTGTCATCACTTTTACATGTTTTAAAATTCTCACCAGTAATGGTTGATTGAAGTGTATTCATCCTGTTGAAATCTAATGGTCTTACTAGTTAGTATATGACTTGAAGTTGATTTCCCTTTGTAAATTTTTTCAGATTTTCTTTTTATTTTATTTTTTAACTTTACAATATTGTATTGTGTGTTTTTTTTTTTTTTTTTTTTGCCACATATCAACATTATGGAAAATTTCTTGGGTCACAGTATTTTGTTTGTTTGATTTGACAATTTAAATACATTTGATTCTTCTCTAATTATTTTCATCTCTGCTAACCTTTTTCCTTTTTTTGTTATATTCCTTCTTTTGATTGCATTTCTTTCTATTTTCAGTGTTCTTTATTAAATTTCCATATGAGTCTAATCTCCATGTGAACTTTTGGAATTTAGTCTTCATCTCTGAAATTTTGTGATTTTCTTCCATATGTTTCTGGTTTCAATTTCTTCATTTGTCACTCTTTTTATCCATTTTTTAGTTTTTAAATTTTTTGATTTAATATATTTTTGCATGTATATGGTACTTGTTTGAGTATATTTAACTCCGGAGTGTTGATTTATATTTTCTTTTGGCTCATAACATTTTCTTTGAGTATTGTTCTTCATTTGATTTGTTTGGAAATTTGTTTTTAGATTTTCTGCTATAGCTACACAAAGACTTTATTTTCCTCTTACTGATTTTTATGATAATAAAATGTGTCATGATATTATTAGTTTAATGGTGCCCTCTTCTGTCAGAACAACAAAGTCCAGTAACTTTAGCATCTTTAAAAAAAAAGTTTGTTATAGACATATGAGAGGTTTTTTGAGAATTCCAAATTGATGGTTTATGTTTGCCTTTCAATATGTTAAAACCCTCTCTTTTCTTTTTATACCAGTTGCTGAAGGACTTTCCCCCCTTCCTTTTGTCTTTTTCTTTCCTTGCACAGAATCCTTATATTGAAAGAAGTGGCCTTTAAATCATGCAATTCTTTAACATTTACTGACTTTTTTAAATAGCACATGTAGCCTTGAATTATGCCTGTCCATGTAGCTGATAGTTTGAAACCTTTCCCTGTAGACCATGATTTAATCTATCTAGACACTTTTCCAGCGTTTTTGGTTTAGAGCAGATTAAATCTTGGTGGTTATTCAGTTATGCTCATGGTCCTTCAACCAGTCTCTCTCTTCTGTCCTCGGTGCTGATTTTCTGTCTGCATTTGCTCTTCCGAAAACCTTGCAGCTGGGCTGAGGTAGGGTGGCAGCCCAAGATGCTAAGCACAGCAATTTGGTGATATCTTACTTCTTACTTACTGCTGTTTTGTTGTTTGCTATTTTGCAATTTGGCATCATCTGTCAGTAAGTTATGCTAATTATGCAGCTTCACGCTGAAATTGTTTTTTTCGTGCTTATTCATTTCTGTTATCTGGCAAGAATATTTAGAGACATGGTTTATCATGCACCCAGTATTGTTTATAATGCACCCAGGTTTATCATGCATTCACAAGATATGTTCTTGACTACATATCTTAAGACAGTGTTAAGAGTGTCGTTTAAAATAAGCATTAGATTTGAATGCCTTTTATCTCTGGGGCAAAAAGAAGATCACTAAAGAAAGAAAAATTATATATCAATTTAAAGAAGAATATCTATGAGTTAGAAATAAGAAAGATAAAATGGGCTGCATTCAAATATACTGTTTCCCATAAATAGAGCTGGTAAAAGCTTTTTTGGAATCACTACTTGAGAAAAATGCTATGGAAATTTTGGATGCTATAGATCTTTAGCAATTATATAATTCAAAATGTAGATAAGCTACATTTCCTCTTATCACCCATACAATTCTGAAGATCTATAATTTTTGATTTTCAAGTGCCTGAATACCAAATTTTTAATTTATTTTACTTTTATAAATCACATCCTGCATTGTTACTTTTTAATTCACTTTTCTTTTTCATGTTTCCTGCTATATTTAGCTAACCATCTATTTATACTTCACCCTCTATGTTGTCCCTTTAACTCGTAATACTCAATAATTTTTACATCCTTTAAATTTGCTACTGCAGTAATTCATATGTAGAATCCTGTTAATACATATTTGACAGATATATTCTCTGAATACACTTTATTACTGATCTTTAATATTTTGGCAGATACTTATTTTGAAATTGAAGATGATCAATACTATTGGACTAAATTGTTTCACTTAAAATTAAAACAAACTTTGCAAAATACTGTGATGTGAGAGTCTTTCAGTAGTGTCCGACTCTTTGCAACCCCATGGACTATACATTCCATGGAATTCTCTAGGCCAGAATACTGCAGTGGGTAGCCTTTCCCTTCTCCAGGGGATCTTCCCCACTCAGGGATCAAACCCAGGTCTCCTGCATTGCAGGTGGATTCTTTACCAGCTGAGATATCAGGGAAGCCTTAAATACTGTGATATTTGAAATCAAATTTCTTTGTTCAAGTGATGGATATAGTAATGTTTAGTAGCTATTTGAAGTGATTTATATTTTGATGTACTAAAATTTTAGTATTCAATTGAATACATATTCTACCTCAATTTTTGGAAGATAAGTAAAGAAAAGATGTATAAAATTAAAAAATAAAATTAATCACTGCATTATTATAAGTACTATTAATAATAGAGCACATATGAGCAAAAAAATCCTATACCTCAGGCATTAAGAATATATGATTTGGAGCCAGAATGCCTAGATTTAACTATTGTCCCTGCTACTAACTAGCTGTGTTACTGTTATTTTCTCTTTCTGTGCCTCAGTTTTCTCATCTATAAAATTTGAATAAAAATCCTAATTAATAGGATTAGAGTAAAATTTAGTAAATGCATGTAAGGCTTTTACAATTTTCCTCACTAAAAACATAATGAATTCTAGCATTTCATTTCATAATCTTCTTTATTATGTGATTTAATACTAAAGTGAAAGGAGGAGTTGTAGCTGTTTAAAGTGATTCAACATTATATGACACATATGCATACACTTGCATCAAAACAATATGCTGTCAAAGAATATTAAATGCATTAGACTAGGTTTTTAAGTTTAGCATAATCTTTCTTTTTTTTTTCCAGCTGTTTTCATAAATTATTGATGCCAAATTTATTTTTCTTTCTCAGGACAGTTTTGCTATTTTGTCTTTCATGGTTCCATAGAAATTTTAGGTATTTTTAATTTCTATTTTATAAAAAGTAATTAAATTTATAATAGGGACTGCATTGAATCTCTAGATGGCTTTGAGTAGACTAGGCATGTTAATATTAATTCTTCTGATCCATGAGTATAGAATATCTTGCCATTTATTTGTGTCATTTTAATTTCTTTCATCAATGTCTTATAATTTTCAAATCTGTCACCTCCTTGATTAAATTAATTCATATGTGTATTATTTTATGCTTTATGCTATTATAAATGAAATTATTTTCATTATTTCTTTTACACATAATTTGTTATTAGTTATATAAATGAAAGTATTTTTTGTATGTCGATTTTGTATCCTGAAATTTTACTGAATTAGTTTGTTAGTTCTAGGATTTTTGGTGGAGTCTTTAGTACTTTCTATATATAAGGTCAAATCAGCAAACAGTGACAATTTATGTCTTTCTTTTCATTGTGGATGTTTTTAATTTATTTCTCTTACCTAATTGTTCTTGCTTGCAAAAAAAAAAAAAAGAGGAAAGCAACAGAATGAGAAAGACTGGAAGTCACTTGAAGATAACTGGAAATATCAAAGGAAAATTTCATGCAACAATAGGCATAATATAGGACAAAAATGGTAAAGACCTAACAGAAGCATAAGAGATTAAGATGTAAGTATACAGAGAAGAATAATACCAAAAATGGTCACTCTCCTAAAGCCAGACATCCTGGAGTGTGAAGTCAAGTGGGCCTTAGGAAGCATCACTAAGAATGAAGCTAGTAGACATGATGAATTTCAGCTGAGTGATTTCAAATCCTATAAGATGATGCTGTTAAAGTGCTACATTCAATATGTTAGCAAATTTGGAAAACTCAGCAGTGGCCACAGGAGTGGAAAAGTCAGTTTTCACCCCAGTCCCAAAGAAGGGCAATGGGAAAAAATGCTCAAACTACTGTGTAATTGTGCTTATTTTATGTCCTAGCAAGGTAATGCTCAAAATCCTTCAAGTTAGGCCTCATCAGTACATGAACTGAGAACTTCCAGATGTATAAGCTGGATTTAGAAAAGGCAGAGGTACAAGAGATCAAATTGGCAGCATTCATTGGATCATAGAGAAATCAAGGGAATTCCAGAAGAGCATGTTTCTTATTTATTGATTTTTCTCTTCTTCATTGGGCTTCCCTGTAGCTCAGACAGTAAAGAATGTGCCTGCAATGCAACAGACTTGGGTTCGATCCTGGGTCAGGAAGATCCCATGGAAAAGGGAACGGCAACCCACTCCAGTATTCTTGCCTGGAGAATCCATGGACAGAGAAGCCCTGAGGGCTACAGTCCATGGTGTCACAGAGTCAGACACTACTGAGCAACTAACATTACTACTACTCTTTGTAGTAGTACTACTTACGCTAAAGCCTTTGACTGTATGGATCACTCCTGTTTATTTAACTTATATACAGAGTACATCATGTGAAATACCAGGCTAAATGAATCACAAGCTGGAATCAAAATTGAAGGGAGAAATATCAGCAACCTCAGATATGCAGATGATACCACTCTAATGGTAAAAAGCAAAGAGAAACTAAAGAGCCTATTGATGAGGGTGAAAGAGGAGAGTGAAAAAGCTGGCTTAAAACTCAATATCCAAAACACTAAGATCATGGCATCCAGTGATGGCACTTCATGACAAATAGTTGGGGAAAAAGTGGAAACATAAACAGATTATTTTTTCCTTGGGCTCCAAAACACTGCAGATTGTGACTACAGCCACATAATTAAAAGATGCTTGTTCCTCGGAAAGAAAGCTGTGACAAACCTAGACAGCATATTAAGAGTGGGAGAAATAACTTTTTTCCAACGAAGGTCCATATGTACAAAGCTATGGTTTTTCCAGTAGTCACGTATAGATGTAAGTGAAAGCCACTCAGTTGTGTCTGTCTCTTTGTGGTCCTATGGCTCTATGGACTATACAGTCCATAAAATTCTCCAGGCCAGAATACTAGAATAGGTAGCCTTTCCCTTCTCCAGATCAAACTCAGGTCTCCTACATTGCAGGCAGATTCTTTACCAGCTGAGCCACAAGGGAACCCCAAGAATACTGGAGTGGGTAATCTATCCTTTCTCCAGGGGATCTTTCTGACCCAGGTATTGAACCAGGATTTTCTGAATTGCAAGTGGATTATTTACTAACTGAGCTATCAAGGAAGCCCCAATGGATGTGAGTGTTAGAAGAACGAGTGTCAAAGAATTGATGCTTTCAAATTGTGGTGCTGCTAAAGATTCTTGAGAGTCCTTTGGACAGCAAGGAGATAAAACCCATCAACTCTAAGGAAAACAACCCTGAATTTGAAGGACTGATGCTGAAGCTCCAATACTTTGGCCACTTGATGTGAAGATTTGACTCTTTGGAAACCTGATGGGAAGGACCAATTCATAGGAAAAGACCCTGATACTAGGAAAGATTGAAGGCAAAAGGAGAAGTAGGCAGCAAGTCATGAAATGGTTAGATAGCATCACCAAATCAAAATACTTGAATTTGAGCAAACTCCAGGAGGCAGCGATTGCAGAGTAGGACATGACTTAGCTACTGAACAACAAAAAATTTGCTGAAACTGTTTTTTAGCAGTGAACTTATAGTCCATAATGTATTTTAGAAATTATAGCAAGTATGTGAAAATTAATAAATATCCATCCCTTCCAGGAAATTGTGACCTTGATTTTGATAGCTGGTTATTACATAATTATTTTCTTGCTTATAGTACCATATAATTTTATGGATTTTAATATATGTACTGTAAGTAATGTCCTCCTCTACCTTTATCCTATTTTAGAAATTATTACTTATAAAAGATCCATTAACTTCATGTAGATTCAAAATTACTATTTATAAATGTTTGCCTATAAAATGAGACCAATTTCTCCCATAGAAATTGATGACAAAGAAATTCATTTTCTTAACACCAAAATTTACTTCCAGCCCTTGACATCAAGATATAATGCTTTTGTTGTTGTTGTTCCTAGCTTTATATGATTAGCTCGAATTATTTACTTGGTAGTGACGCAAAGTACATTTTGTTCTGTTGATATTATCTTAAAAATCAATGATATTAGTTTTTTCACTGAGATAAAGTTTACTAATGAAATTATACTTAAATTCTACTTAACATAGGAATTGGCATATGGAAATAACATTAATTCAAGTAATTTACTAACATGTTATTTACTATATCAAATAATATACAGAATTCTTAACTATAAGAGTCATAAGAAGTCTTGGAAACCTTCTCTCTTATTCACGAAGAGGGGAACATTCTGTATTGTCCCTAAACAAACGGCTCTCTAGTCTTCACTTCCAAAAATAAAGAGAGGCTTCTTGTCTCCTATGGAAGATTATTCTCTAATACACAACCTAAAAAGGTGTTTTCCAGGTTTAAATGTTTTATAATCTCCATCCATTTCAGTTCAGTTCAATTCAGTTAAGTCAGTTGTGTCCGACTCTTTGCAACCTCATGAACTGCAGCACGTCAGGCCTCCTTGTCCATCACCAACTCCTGGAGTCCAGCCAAACCCATATCCATTGAGTTGGTGATGCTATCCAGCCATCTCATCCTCTGTTGTCCCTTTCTCCTCCTGCCCTCAACCTTTCCCAGCATCAGGGTATTTTCCAATGAGTCAGTTATTAGCATCAGGTGGCCAAAGTATTGGAGTTTCAGCTTCAACATAACCCTGAATAATTTGGTAACATTATGTCTTCTTTTAGAAAGCAACATGCTAATTAACTGGTGTCCTCTTCCTTTTCTTTTCTAAAGTGTATTTGTCCACTTAACTTTTTTCATAATGAAGTTTTCATTGTTCTTCTTATGGAGAACATTATTATGCCAATGTTCATATTAAACTTTGAGATTCATAACTCAAAGACAAATAATGCTGTGATTTGATGGCCCATATAATCTTGAGAAATTTGTATGCAGGTCAGGAAGCAACAGTTAGAACTGGACATGGAACAACAGACTGGTTCCAAATAGGAAAAGGAGTACATCAAGGCTGTATATTGTCACTCTGCTTATTTAACCAATATGTAGAGTACATCATGAGAAATGCTGGACTGGAAGAAACACAAGTTGGAATCAAGATTGCTGGGAGAAATATCAATAACCTCAGATATGCAGATGACACCACCCTTATGGCAGAAAGTGAAGAGGAACTAAAAAGCCTCTTGATGAAAGTGAAAGTGGAGAGTGAAAAAGTTGGCTTAAAGCTCCACATTCAGAAAACAAAGATCATGACATCCGGTCCCATCACTTCATGGGAAATAGATGGAGAAACAGTGGAAACAGTGGCAGACTTTATTTTGTTTGGGCTCCAAAATCACTACAGATGGTAACTGCAGCCATGAAATTAAAAGCCACTTACTCCTTGGAAGGAAAGTTATGACCAACCTAGATCACATATTCAAAAGCAGAGACATTACTTTGCCAACAAAGGTTCGCCTAGTCAAGGCTATGGTTTTTCCTGTGGTCATGTATGGATGTGAGAGTTGGACTGTGAAGAAGGCTGAGCACCGAAGAATTGATGCTTTTGAACTGTGGTGTTGGAGAAGACTCTTGAGAGTCCCTTGGACTGCAAGAAGATCCAACCAGTCCATTCTGAAGGAGATCAGCCCTGGGATTTCTTTGGAAGGAATGATGCTGAAGCTAAAACTCCAGTACTTTGGCCACCTGATGCGAAGAGTTGACTCACTGGAGAAGACTCTGATGCTGGGAGGGATGGAGGGCAAGAGGAGAAGGGGACGACAGGATGAGATGGCTGGATGGCATCACTGACTCGATGGATGTGAGTCTCAGTGACCTCTGGGGGTTGGTGATGGACAGAGAGACCTAGTGTGCTGCAATTCATGGGGTCACAAAGAGTCAGACATGACTGACTGATCTGATCTGATCTGATCTGATAGTCCTGCAGCCTAAAATCACAATATCTCCTTAAAAATAAAAAAGCCTAACTACCCGCCTTCATTTTCTACATAAAGAAGAGTAAGAATATAACATCTGAATCTTCTTTTTCTTATTTTCATTTTTTAATTACATACAAGACTTTTTTTTCCCCCTATCCTCATGAAAATTATTCTTAGGTTCAATAGTTCAGTTGGTAAAGAATTGTCCTGCAATGCAGGAGACACCAGTTTGATACCTGGGTGAGGAAGATCTGCTGGAGATGGCATAGGCTACCCACTGCAGTATCCTTGGGCTTCCCTTGTGGCTCAGGTGGTAAAGAATCTGCAGTGAGGGAGACCTGGGTTCAATCCCTGTGTTGGAAAGATCCTCTGGAGAAGCAAAAGGCTACCCACTTCAGTATTCTGGCCTGGATAATTTCATGGACTGTATAGTCCACAGGGTTGCAAAGAGTCAAACATGACTCAATGACTTTCAATTTCACTATATTATTTCACTCTTCAGAGAATAAAAACCTATAAAAAAGATCAGTGCTTACAGAATTCAATGTACTTCCATAGATAGTCAGATCAGATCAGTCACTCAGTCGTGTCCGACTCTTCGCGACCCCATGAACCGCAGCAAGCCAGGCCTCCCTGTCCATCACCAGCTCCTGGAGGTCACCCAGACTCACACTCATCAAGTCAGTGATGCCATCCAGCCATCTCATCCTCTGTCGTCCCCTTCTCCTCCTGCCCTCAATCCCTCCCAGAATCAGTCTTCTCCAATGAGTCAACTCTTCGCATGAGGTGGCCAAAATACTGGAGTTTCAGCTTTAGCATCATTCCTTCTAAAGAAATTCAAGGACTGATCTCCTTCAGAATGGACTGGTTGGATCTTCTTGCAGTCCAAGGGACTCTCAAGAGTCTTCTCCAACACCACAGTTCAAAAGCATCAATTCTTCGGCGCTCAGCCTTCTTCACAGTCCAGCTCTCACATCCATACATGACCACAGGAAAGACCATACCCTTAACTAGGCGAACCTTTGTTGGCAAAGTAATGTCTCTGCTTTTGCATATGCTATCTAGGTTGGTAATAACTTTCCTTCCAAGGAGTAAGCGTCTTTTAATTTCATGACTGCAGTCACCATCTGCAGTGATTTTGGAGCCCAGAAAAACAAAGTCTGACACTGTTTCCACTGTTTCCCCATCTATTTCCCATGAAGTGATGGTACCAGATGCCATGATCTTCGTTTTCTGAATGTTGACCTTTAAGCCAACCTTTTCACTCTCCACTTTCACTTTCATCAAGAGGCTTTTTAGCCCCTCTTCACTTTCTGCCATAAGAGTGGTGTCATCTGCATATCTGAGGTTATTGATATTTCTCCCAGCAATCTTGATTCCAACTTGTGTTTCTTCCAGTCCAGCATTTCTCATGATGTACTCTGCATATAAGTTAAATAAACATGGTGACAATATGCAGCCTTGACGTACTCCTTTTCCTATTTGGAACCAGTCTGTTGTTCCATGACCAGTTCTAACTGTTGCTTCCTGACCTGCATACAGATTTCTTAAGAGGCAGATCAGGTGGTCTGGTATTCCCATCTCTTTCAGAATTTTCCATAGTTTATTGTGATCCACACAGTCAAAGGCTTTGGCATAGTCAATAAAGCAGAAATAGATGTTTTTCTGGAACTCTCTTGCTTTTTCCATCATCCAGCGGATGTTCCGAGAGGAGCTACCCCACGACCGAGGAAGGACGGCGGTGAGGGCCAGCGCACTAAACACGACCGAGAAGAGCTACCCCATGACCGAGGTCAGGAAGGGCGGCGGTGAGGAGAGACCCCTCGTCCAAGGTAAGGTGCGATGGCTGTGCTTCGCTGGCCGGGAGCAGCCGGGAGCAGCCGGGGCAAGATACCCCACGCCCAAGGTAAGAGAAACCCAAGTAAACAGTAGGTCTTGAAAGAGGGCATCAGAGGGCAAATACACTAAAACCATTCTCACAGAAAACTAGTCAATCCATAGATAGTATCACCTACAAAATGACACTTGCCATCTACATCTACAAAGATCAAATTGTAAGCTGCTGCAACTGCTGACCTTCAACACCCCATGAAAGGATTTCATTGTGGAAAAAAGGAATGAGGCACACTGTCTTCTGGGAAAAACTAGCAGCACAGGTATCCAGATACATATTTGCAAAAGATTTGTGAGCCTAATTCTTGCATCTCCTCACATTTAGAAAATCATTAAAATCCTTTCTGGTGAGGTCTGCTCCTCATGACTAGCAGTAACCCTCACATGACTTGTAACAACTTTCTGCAAAAAAATATGTGTTTGATTGCTTGCACTCATTCTTCACCATAATTGCATATATACCGACCTTCCCCCTATCTCTTTGGAGTGTTTTCTCAGAACTATCTGAAATACTGTCTCCCAGGCTACAGTCTTCATTTGTCCCAAATAAAACTTAACTCAGAACTCTCACATTGTGCATTTATTTTATCTGACAATAAGCATACTATAAAAGGAAACAATGGTAATTAAAATGTGTGTGTTTGTGTTTGTGTGTGTGTGTTTGTGTACCCACACTCAATCGCTTCAGTTGTGCCTGACTCTTTGTGACCATATGGACTGTAGGCCACCAGGTCCTCTGTCCATGGGGTTCTCCAGGCATGACTATTGGAGTGGATTGCCATTCCCTCCTCTAGGGGATCTGCCTTCACAGTGATTAAGCACACAACTCTTGAGTCGCCTACATTGGCAGGCGGGCTCTTTACCACTAGTGACACCTAGTTCCAGTTCAGTTATCAGCTGTGTCTGACTCTCTGTGACCCCAAGAATTGCAGCACACCAGGCCTCCATGTGCATCACCAACTCCCAGAGTTCATTAAAACTCATGTCCATCGAGTCAGTGATGCCATAGAGCCTTTTCATCCTCTGTTGTCCCCCTTTTCTCCTGCCCCCAGTCCCTCCCAGCATCAGAGTCTTTTCAATGAGTCAACTCTTCACATGAGGTTACCAAAGTATTGAAGTTTCAGCTTTAGCATGAGTCCTTTCAAAGAACACCCAGGACTGATCTCCTTTAGAAAGGAGATCTCCTTTGGATCTCCTTGCAGTCCAAGGGACTCTCAAGAGTCTTCTCCAACACCACAATTCAAAAGCATCAATTCTTCAGCACTCAGCCTTCTTCACAGTCCAACTCTAACATCCATACATGACCACTGGAAAAATCATAGCCTTGACTCGACAGACCTTTGTTGGCAAAGTAATGCCTCTGCTTTTGAATATGCTATCTAAGTTGACCATAACTTTCCTTCCAAAGAGTAATTACCTTTTAATTTCATGGCTGCAGTCACCATCTGCAATGATTTTGGAGCCCAAACAAAATAAAGTCTGCCACTGTTTCCACTGTTTCCCCATCTATTTCCCATGAAGTGATAGGACCAGATGCCATCGTCTTAGTTTTCTGAATGTTGAGCTTTAAGCCAATTTTTTCACTCTCCACTTTCACTTTCATCAAGAGGCTTTTTCCTCTTCACTTTCTGCCATAAGGGTGGTGTCATCTGCATATCTGAGGTTATTGATATTTCTCCTGGCAATCTTGATTTCAGTTTGTGCTTCTTCCAGTCCAGCATTTCTCATGATGTACTCTGCATAGAAGTTAAATAAGCAGGGTGACAATATACAGCCTTGACATTCTCCTTTTCCTATTTGGAACCAGTCTGTTGTTCCATGACCAGTTCTAACTGTTGCTTCCTGACCTGCATACAGATTTCTCAAGAGGCAGATCAGGTGGTCTGGTATTCCCATCTCTTTCAGAATTTTCCATAGTTTATTGTGACCCACAGTGTCAAAGGCTTTGGCATAGTCAATAAAGCAGAGATAGATATTTTTCTGGAACTCTCTTTCTTTTTTGATGATTGAGTAGGTGTTGGCAATTTGATCTCTGGTTCCACTGCCTTTTCTAAGTACAACTTGAACTTCTGGAAGTCCTCAGTTCACATACTGTTAAAGCCTGGCTTGGAGAATTTTGAGCATTACTTTGCTAGTGTGTGAGATTAGTGAAATTCTGTGGTAGTTCAACATTCCTTGGCATTGTCTTTCTTTGGGACTAGAATGAAAACTTACCTTTCCAGGCTTGTGGTCACTGCTGAGTTTCCCTAATTTGTTTGCATATTGAGTGCAGCATTTTCACAGCATCATCTTTTACGTTTTGAATTAGCTTAGCTGGAATTCCATCACCTCCACTAGCTTTGTTCATAGTGATGCTTTCTAAGGTACACTTGACATCACATTTCAGGATGTCTGGCTCTAGGTGAGTGATCAAACCATCATGGTTATCTGGGCCATTAAGATCATTTTTGTATAGTTCTTTTGTGTTTTCTTGCTGCCTTTTCTTAATATCTTCTGCTTCTGTTAGGTCCATACTGTTTCTATCTTTTATTGTGCCCATCTTTGCATGAAATATTCCCTTTGTATCTCTTAATTTTCTTGAAGAGATTTCTAGTATTTCCCATTGTATTGTTTTCCTCTATTTCTTCACATTGAGCACTGAGGAAGACTTTCTTATGTCTCCTTATTATTCTTTGGAACTCTGCATTCAGGTGGGTATATCTTTCCTTTTCTCCTTTGCCTTTCACTTCTCTTCTTTTCTCAGCTATGTGTAAGGCCCCCTCAAATAACCACTCTGCCTTTTTGCATTTCTTTTTCTTGTGGATGGTCTTGATCACTTCCTTCTGTACAATGTCACAAACTCGTCCATAGTTCTTCAGGAATTCTGTCTGACATATATAATCTCTTGAATCTATTTGTCACTGCCACTGTATAATTGTAAGGGATTTGACTTAAATATACATTTAATAATGTACTAAACTCAACACCACTTTTATGGCATAAAGCAAAGAAGAACTAAAGAGCCTGTTGATGTAAGTGAAAGAGGAGAGTGAAAAAGCTGGCTTAAAATTCAGCATTCAAAAAACTAAGATCATGGCATCTGGTCCCATCACTACTTGGAAAATAGATGGGAAACAATGGAAACAGTGACAGGCTTTATTTTCTTGGGTTCCAAAATCACCACAGGTGGTGACTTCAGCCATGAAATTAAAGACGCTTGCTCCTTGGAAGAAAACCTATGACCAACCCAGACAGCATATTAAAAAGCAGAGACATTACTGACAAAGGTAGTTATGTATGTATGTGGCAATTGGAATATAAAGAAAGCTGAACAACGAAGAATTGATGTTTTGAACTGTGGTGTTGGAGAAGACTCTTGAAAGTCCCTTGGAAAGCAAGGAGATCCATCCAGTGAATCTTAAAGGAAATCAATCCTGAAGATTCATTAGAAGGACTGAAACTCCAATACTTTGGGCACCTGATGCAAAGAACTGACTCATTGGAAAAGACCCCAATGCTGGGAAAGATTGAGGCCAAGAGGAGAAAAAGGGATGACAGCGGATAAGATGGTTGAATGGCATCACCGACTTGATGGTCATGAATTTGAGCAAACTCTGGGAGTTGGTGATGGACAGAGAAGCCTGGCATGCTGCAGTTCATTGGGTCAAAAAGAGTCAGCCATGCCTGAGCAACTGAACTGAAACTCAACACCATCGTGATGGAATGTTAAAAAAGGTAGTTAGTGTTTTTTCCTGATCATTATTCTTGGTCCATTACTTTGACAGACAATAATGACTGTCCTCCATCACTTGTTTTTTTCCCATTGAGGTTCATAATCTCTTGACTTTGGTGGGTGCATAACTGCTCAACTAATGACACACGCCTTGGAAGGATGACCAAACTTTTGCCAATAGAGTACAAGTGGAAGTCATATGTTGTTTCTGTGTTTTAACTTTAAAGGAAAGAGAAGTACTCTTATTTTCTTTCACTTTTAAATCTGGATTTTGGTGCTAATATGGAGATGGGATGATGAAGATATGCACTAAGTATAACAGAGAAATAGGAAAAAAGATACTACACTTCTACTAACATTTTAAAGGTGTTTATAAGACTTATACTTCTTATTAATCAGATTTGTAAGTCAAGATATTAAATAAATATCATTTTAATGTCACTTTTGTTACCAATTATAAGCTCTATCTTACCTAACTGCACATGTAGTTTCTTGACTTCAGCCACACAAATGGCTGTTATACTGTATACCAGAGCTGTAAAACAGAAATTACTGAGTAAAGAAAATGTTTTGTATTTGCACCATACAGAATGTCATCCACTACCCTCATGTGGCTTTTGAACATTTGAGATGTGGCTAGTGCAATTTAGGAATTCAATTATTTTTTAATTATTTTTATAATTAAATTCAGTTCAGTTCAGTCTCTCAGTCATGTTTGACTCTTTGTGATCCCATGAATAGCAGAACGCCAGGCCTTCCGGTCCATCACAAATTCCCGGAGTTCATTCAGACTCACGTCCATCAAGTCAGTGATGCCATCCAGCCATCTTATCCTCTGTCGTCCCCTTCTCCTCCTGCCCCTATGCCCTCCCAGCATCAGAGTCTTCTCCAATGAGTCAACTCTTCACATGAGGTGGCCAAAATACTGGAGTTTCAGCTTCAGCATCATTCCCTCCAAAGAAATCCCAGGGCTGATCTCCTTCAGAATGGACTGGTTGGATCTCCTTGCAGTCCAAAGGACTCTCAAGAGTCTTCTCCAACACCACAGTTCAAAAGCATCAATTCTTTGGCACTCAGCCTTCTTCACAGTCCAACTCTCACATCCATACATGACCACAGGAAAAACCATAGCCTTGACTAGACAAACCTTTGTTGGCAAAGTAATGTCTCTGCTTTTCAATATGCTCTCTAGGTTGGTCATAAATTTCAATAAATTTGAAGCTGGACGATATTTTGCATGTGTTTAAATTGAGGTAGGGAATTTATGTGTGCTGTTGCTGCTGCTAAGTCGAGTCAGTCGTGTCTGACTCTGTGCGACCCCATAGATGGCAGCCCACTAAGCTTCCCCGTCCCTGGGATTCTCCAGGCAAGAACACTGGAGTGGGTTGCCATTTCCTTCTCCAATCAATGAAAGTGAAAAGTGAAAGCAAAGTCGTTCAGTCGTGTCTGACTCTAGAGACCCCATGGACTATGGCCTACCAGGCTCCTCCATCCATGGGATTTTCCAGGCAAAAGTACTGGAGTGGGGTGCCATTGCCTTCTCCAATTTATGTGTGAGTGACTTCTAAAGAGATGTGAGTAAAAGACAAATGAGGTGACAAGGATTGGTATGTGAAATTATGACTTCTGAACCTCTGAGTTTTTTATTTATTCTCACTTTGGATTGTTTCTCATTCCACAAGTGAGTGATAGGTTGTACCACTAAAGTTCTGCCCAGCTGGGAGGGTTTTCATTCCATGCTATCTTTCAGGGCCATCTCCAACAGGCACTATAGTTCAGTTCTTATCAGGTTTCCTCCACATTCTTAGTGAAACTATCTATTTAAAAAACATTTTTTTTTTTTTTTAAATTTTCCGATATGCTAGTCATATGGAGAAGGCAATGGCACCCCACTCCAGTACTCTTGCCTGGAAAATCCCATGGACAGAGGAGCCTGATAGGCTGCAGTCCATGGGGTCACTAAGAGTCGGACATGACTGAGCGACTTCAGTTTCTCTTTTCACTTTCATGCTTTGGAGAAGGAAATGGCAACCCACTCCAGTGTTCTTGCCTGGAGAATCCCAGGGACAGGGAAGCCTTTGTGGGCTGCCGTCTATGGGGTCACACAGAGTTGGACACGACTGAAGTGACTTAGCAGTAGCAGCATGCTACTCATAAGGGATACCTATGTCACCGTAGGTCTGAGGTGGTTGAGAGACAGGCACCACTACAACAGTCATGGTTGATATTGGGTTCTAAGCCACCTACCAGCTCACCTTTGCGTCACCAGCACTTTGTGTAAACGGGTATGTGGGTCAAATTTATGTTTCTAACTGCAGAACATGTGGTCTCCAGAAACCAAAGAAGTATGTTAGGCATTGGGATTACATCTTAGTGGTGAAAGAAATCAGATGCAATAATTCCTATTTTACATTTTTGGTAATATTTCCAAAACCTCAGAACACTAGACACCTGAAGCTATCCTGAAACTTTATAATAATACTTTCCAAACTCTCAAAGTCATTTGCATCATTTATTATAAGGCTTATACTTTATGCAATTGCAGGAGCTGATAGAGATACCTTTGTAAAACTGTTTCATCTGCAAGCTGCTTTAGATCAGTGACTCTATAGATCAAACTAGCTGTCAATAAGGAAGGAAAGCTAGACATGAAGTAGACAAGACCAAAATAATGTACATATTTGAAATTAAAATAGCATAAAATGTCTGAATTTGACCAGGAACTGAGATAGAGTCTATTGTTTGCTTATTGATTTTACTGTTGGTCTAGCAGTCCTTCTACTCTGTATTATTTTTAAATTATATAATCTCTAGTCCTAATGGAAATAAAGCATAATCTATTCAACTATAAATAAGTAAATCATATCTAGATTTGGTGTTTGGATAACATTGGGCAATAGTAAATATAAAAATAAAGCAAATTAAGATTGATATGCTTGCTATCTTTAATTACATAATATTGGTGGTTTTGTAAAAGCAATGTACTAGTTAACATGAAAAACAGATTGATAAATTACTCAAAATAAGCAATAGTTAAAATTGTTAATTTGCCTAATTTGATGGTGTTTTAGAACAAAGGGAAAATATCAGATCAGATCAGATCAGATCAGATCAGTCGCTCAGTCGTGTCTGACTCTTTGGGACCCCATGAATCGCAGCACGCCAGGCCTCCCTGTCCTCACCAACTTCCGGACGTCACTCAGACTCACATTCATCGAGTCAGTGATGCCATCCAGCCATCTCATCCTCTGTCGTCCCCTTCTCCTCTTGCCCCCAATACCTCCCAGCATCAGAGTCTTCTCCAATGAGTCAACTCTTCACATGAGGTGGCCAAAATACTGGAGTTTCAGCTTTAGCATCATTCCTTCCAAAGAAATCCCAGGATTGATTTCCTTCAGAATGGACTGGTTGGATTTCCTTGCAGTCCAAGGGACTCTCAAGAGTCTTCTCCAACACCACAGTTCAAAAGCATCAATTCTTCGGCTCTCAGCCTTCTTCACAGTCCAGCTCTCACATCCATACATGACCACAGGAAAGACCATAGCCTTGACAAGGCGAACCTTTGTTGGCAAAGTGATGTCTCTGCTTTTGAATATGCTATCTAGGTTGGTAATAACTTTCCTTCCAAGGAGTAAGCGTCTTTTAATTTCATGGCTGCAGTCACCATCTGCAGTGATTTTGGAGCCAAGAAAAACAAAGTCTGACACTATTAACACTGTTTCTCCATCTAAAGGGAAAATATAGTTGAGGTTATTTTACAAATAGTTTAATGGGAAATATGACCCATTTCAGAAAACAAATTAGTGAAAACAAAGCAAAGTCACAGCATGAAATTATCTTCTTAGGTCTCATAATATATTAAATTAAAATAACATTATGTCCTCACTTTCCAGTGCTTTGTTTTTTTCTTTTAACTTGATGATAAAGTAAAGGACATCACCAGATGGTCAACACTGAAATCAGATCGATTATATTCTTTGCATCCATAGATGGAGAAGCTCTATACAATCAGCAAAAACAAGGCCAGGAGCTGACTGTGGCTCAGATCATGAACTCCTTATTGCCAAATTCAGACTGAAATTGAAGAAAGTAGGGAAAACCACTAGACCATTCAGGTATGACCTAAATCAAATCCCTTATGATTATACAGTGGAAGTGAGAAATAGATTTAAGGGCCTAGATCTGATAGATAGAGTGCCTGATGAACTATGGAATGAAGTTCGTGACATTGTACAGGAGACAGGGATCAAGACCATCCCCATGGAAAAGAAATGCAAAAAAGCAAAATGGCTGTCTGGGAAGGCCTTACAAATAGCTGTGAAAAGAAGAGAAGCGAAAAGCAAAGGAGAAAAGGAAAGATATAAACATCTAAATGCAGAGTTCCAAAGAATAGCAAGAAGAGATAAGAAAGCCTTCTTCAGTGATCAATGCAAAGAAATAGAGGAAAACAACAGAATGGGAAAGACTAGGGATCTCTTCAAGAAAATCAGAGATACCAAAGGAATATTTCATGCAAAGATGGGCACGATAAAGGACAGAGATGGTGTGGACCTAACAGAAGCAGAAGATATTAAGAAGAGGTGGCAGGAATACACAGAAGAACTGTACAAAAAAGAGTTTCAAGACCCAGATAATCATGATGATTTGATCACTGACATAGAGCCAGACATCTTGGAGTGTGAGGTCAAATGGGCCTTAGAAAGCATCACTAGGAACAAAGCTAGTGGAGGTGATGGAATTCCAGTGGAGCTATTCCAAGTCCTGAAAGATGATGCTGTGAAGTTGCTGCACTCAATATGCCAGCAAATTTGGAAAACTCAGCAGTGGCCACAAGATTGGAAAAGGTCAGTTTTCATCCCAATCCCAAAGAAAGGCAATGCCACAGAATGCTCAAACTACTGAACAATTGCACTCATCTCATACGCTAATAAAGTAATGCTCAAAATTCTCCAAGCCAGGCTTCAGCAATATGTGAACCGTGAAGTTCCTGATGTTCAAGCTGGTTTTAGAAAAGGCAGAGGAACCAGAGATCAAATTGCTAACATCCGCTGGATCATGCAAAAAGAAAGAGAGTTCCAGAAAAATATCTATTCTGCTTTATTGACTATGCCAAAGCCTTTGACTGTGTAGATCACAATAAACTATGGAAAATTCTGAAAGAGATGGGAATACCAGACCACCTGATCTGCCTCTTAAGAAATCTGTATGCAGGTCAGGAAGCAACAGTTAGAACTGGTCATGGAACAACAGACTGGTTCCAAATAGGAAAAGGAGTATGTCAAGGCTGCATATTGTCACCATGTTTATTTAACTTATATGCAGAGTACATCATGAGAAATGCTGGACTGGAAGAAACACAAGTTGGAATCAAGATTGCTGGGAGAAATATCAATAACCTCAGATATGCAGATGACACCACTCTTATGGCAGAAAGTGAAGAGGGGCGAAAAAAGCCTCTTGATGAAAGTGAAAGTGGAGAGTGAAAAGGTTGGCTTAAAGCTCAACATTCAGAAAATGAAGATCATGGCATCTGGTCCCATCACTACATGGGAAATGGATGGGGAAACAGTGGAAACAGTGTCAGACTTTATTTTTCTGGGCTCCAAAATCACTGCAGATGGTGACTGCAGCCATGAAATTAAAAGACGCTTACTCCTTGGAAGGAAAGTTATGACCAACCTAGATAGCATATTCAAAAGCAGAGACATCACTTTACCAACAAAGGTTCGCCTAGTCAAGGCTATGGTCTTTCCTGTGGTCATGTATGGATGTGAGAGCTGGACTGTGAAGAAGGCTGAGCGCCGAAGAATTGATGCTTTTGTACTGTGGTGTTGGAGAAGACTCTTGAGAGTCCCTTGGACTGCAAGAAGATCCAACCAGTCCATTCTGAAGGAGATCAATCCTGAAATTTCTTTAGAAGGAATGATGCTAAAGCTGAAACTCCAGTATTTTGGCCACCTCATGCGAAGAGTTGACTTTTTGGAGAAGACTCTGATTCTGGGAGGGATTGAGGGCAGGAGGAGAAGGGGACGACAGAGGATGAGATGGCTGGATGGCATCACTGACTCGATGGGTATGAGTTTGGGTGATCTCCGGGAGCTGGTGATGGACAGGGAGGCCTGGCGTGCTGCAGTTCATGGGGTCACAAAGAGTTGGACACGACTGAGCGACCGATCTGATCTGATGACACAAATAATTAAAAATTATATTTGAGCTAAGGTTTCTTAGTTTTGTTTTTTCTTACGGTTAAAATACTTAGAATTTAATAAATTTTCAGAAAATTTCTTCCATTACACTACAAAATAGATATGAGACATGAGATATAAGAACTTATCCTATGATACAGGGAATCACTACCAGGAGACAATAGCTGATATGAAGTTGGAGTATTGGCACAGAATATATCACTATAGTGATTGGTATACTTAAGGGTTGAACAATTTTTTTTTTTTTTTTTTTTTTTTTTGCTAAGAATGTATTGAGTTCCTACTATGAGACACATATTAGTAAGACACAGTAACTATGGTGCAAAAGAGGCAAAAAAAAAAGTGAAAATTTAAAATATATAAAATCTTTAGTAAATATTGTGAAAGACTAATCAGAGTGGTATGTATGTGAATAGTTGAGGCTCATAAACATATTTTGATTTTGTATGTAATGAGAGCTTTAGAAAGTTCTCAAAAGAGATGGCATCTCAACTGATGTGTGGAAAACATGCATAATTATATTAAAATGCAAACTAATTACATTAGTTTTAAAACCTTTCTATGTCTAATACCTTTCCTTGCTCCTTACTGCTCTTTGGATGAAAATAAACCAGGTTAACCTAGTCTTCAAGGTACTGCAAATTCTGTCACCTACCTGCATATCCAGTCAAATCACATTTGGTACTATGTATCCTTCCCTTCTCTGATTAAGGCTCACTAGTTTTCTATAATTTCCTCTCTGCCTTTTATCTTCCTTTTATCTACAAAATTTATTTGTAATTCATATAAATCTTCAGCTCTAGTGATATAGTTTTCTGTTATCTACTCTACATTTCTGACTTTAGGACTCTGAAGCAATATTTCTTGGCTTCCATGCTACCTTAGTTTCTTTTAGAGACTGGTAATTAAGGGTTATCAAATTCTTCTAGTGTCATGTATCATTGGATTCATTCAGTGTGCATATTGGTGCCAGCACCAAATACTTGAAAAGTATACTTGTGATTCTTGTCATATCTTCATTTATTTTTAAAATTTATTTACATCAGGAAAGAGATGAAGTTGGAAGGATGATAGTGAATTTTTAAGAGTTTAATCAAGTCATATTTCAAACTGCATCTTATGTTATAGATGTAGATCTTATTTTAATAAATCAGTATGGATGCTGCATCAAGGGAGATGTTTGCTCCATTGTGTGAAGATAAAATATTTTTAAAATGGAGCTTTTACCTAGAAAGCATAATATTGTACTCATATGAAAATACCAACATTAATCCTCTAAATATAAATTTTAGGAAGTTTACTGTCTTGCAGGACAGTGTGCTGACTCACTGTATTGATGAGCTCCTTTTGATAAAACATGCAGTCACCTTAGATGCCTTACACAGAGACGAACAATGAAGAATGGGAGATTATTATGATCAATATGTACCTTATTTAAATTTCTGGTGCTTCACTAGGACATATGTCAATAAAGCACTGCTGCTGCTGCTAAGTCGCTTCAGTCCTGTCCGACTCTGTGCGACCCCATAGACGGCAGCCCACCAGGTTCCCCCGTCTCTGGGATTCTCCAGGCAAGAACACTGGAGTGGGTTGCCATTTCCTTCTCCAATGCATGAAAGTGAAAAGTGAAAGTGAAGTCGCTCAGTCGTGCCCAACTCTTAGCGACCCCATGGACTGCAGCCTACCAGGCTCCTCCACCCATGGGATTTTCCAGGCAAGAGTACTGGAGTGGGGTGCCATTCTCTTCTCCAATAGAGCACTGAAAGTGGAGAAAGAAATATTATTGGTGGCTCATGCCAAAGCAAAAATTGTGCTGGACAAAGTTAAACCAGTAAATTGGAAACAAAGACTTTACTATTGCAATAAGAGAGAACACAGCCTCATCTTAACTCTAACGAAACTAAAGATGCAAGGGGGTTGGCAGTTTAAGAGCTGAAATGAGCTATTGGAAAAATACTAAGGACATTTGTGGGGAGATTGCTTAATGGGATGTATTGAATACACTGAGTTATTCCTGAGTTTTCAGATTTATTTCTCTGGATTAGGCCATCTGTGTTTGTGAATTAGCTCCCACTGGAGTTAGGTTCCCATCCTACCCTAGAAATTTATACATGAGTCTGTTTCAAAGGGATGGCTCCCAGATCCTTGAGAAAGACATTCCTAGGCTGTAAAACAGGCAAGATCTTTTAAAAATATTTAAACCTCAAAACCACAGAGAATTAATATACAGTTATAAGTTGGTTTTTTTTGGAGGGGGGAGTGGGAGTAGTTTTTGTTTGTATTTTTATTTTGTTTGTCTTTTGGCCATGCTACTCAGCTTGAAGGATTTTAATTCCCTAATCAGGGATCGAGCACAGGCCATGACAGTGAAAGCCCAGATTGCTAACAGTGTATTGCCAGAAAATTTCCTACTGTTAAAACTTTTCTAAAGTAAATTCTCTAAGAAAAGTAAGGTCAGGGCCTAGAGTTCTGAAAGAGTCTTTCTAAAATTTAGTCAAGTTGGGGAACTATTACAGCTATCTTGATCACTTACTTTTGATTTTGCAGATACACAGGGAGGCCTGGCGTGCTGCGGTTCATGGGGTCGCAAAGAGTCGGACACGACTGAGCGACTGATCTGATCTGATCTGATTGTTGCTTATTTTGTTATTTGAATCATTTCCTGGATGACTTAATAAACTTAACTGTTAGTTTAATGGGGACCAAAAGAAGATGGCTACTCTAGCTTGTCTGACTGCATTGTTAACAGCTTTTTCTTTTGGATACAGGTGATGCAATAGTGTAGGAATGGATTGTAACAAAGGGGAATAATACATTTGTGCCATGTTAATCCACTTGTTGAGAATCATGAGGTTCATAAATTATAAACAAATTACTCTCAGTTTGAAAAGCAATTTTCTCTCTCTCGCTCTCTTTTTTTTAAATCTTAGATTTGTTACTTCTTGTTAGGCTCTGAAATGTAAAACTTGCTATAGGGCATATGAACATTCTTTGATGTAACCTTCTTGTGAGCTGGATTTCCAACTAGCTATAAGAACTGTGGTGTTGGAGAAGACTCTTGAGAGTCCCTTGAACTGCAAGGAGATTCAACCAGTCCATTCTGAAGGAAATCAATCCTGGGATTTCTTTGGAAGGAATGATGCTAAAGCTGAAACTCCAGTATTTTGGCCACCTCATGCGAAGAGTTGAGTCATTGGAGAAGACTCTGATGCTGGGAGGGATTGGGGGCAGGAGGAGAAGGGGACGACAGAGGATGAGATGGCTGGATGGCATCACTGACTCAATGAATATGAGTCTGAGTGACCTCCGGAAGTTGGTAATGGACAGGGAGGCCTGGCGTGCTGCAGTTCATGAGGTCGCAAAGAGTCGGACACGACTGAGCAACTGATCTGATCTGATCTGATCTGATAAGGAGTTTAAAACTACATTTCATAATTTAAACAGTATATTTCAAATAAAGTAAAAGTTCTTACAGCATGATTAAGTTTCATGAGTAGTCTTTCATAGTATGCAAATTCCTTGGACACCCATTGTCTCCCTAGCCTAACTTCTGATAGATGATTTTTTCTTTTAATTTCTATTGGATGAAAATCAAACACTACTCTGCTTGCTCTATGGTCTTAAATGAATGTGGTCCTAAAGGGCAGGTGAAAAGTAGAACTCTTTCAATAACTACATTAAAAAATTCTAATTTGTCTAAGTCTAATATTTATTCAGACTTATGAGCACTGTACAGGGAATAAAAAGCAGTATATTTGGTATATGGGTCTCAATTTTTTCAGAAGTAGTCAATGAAATTACCACAAAGGAAGGGCTCTGCTATAAACTGAGTGTTTGTCTCCTTAAAATTCATGGAGACTGGGCTTTTGGGAAGTAATAAGTGCCTTTATTAAAGAGGTTCCAGAGAACTCCCTTGCTCTTTCTTTCATGTGAGGATTCAGCCAGAGGGTGGCCTTCTATGAACCAGCAAGTGGACTCTCACAAGATACCATCTCTGTCAGTACCTTAATTTTGGACTTCCTAGCCTTCAGAACTGTTAGAAATACATTTCTGTTGTTTATAAACCACACAGTCTGTGGTATTCCATTATAGCAGCTTGAATATTCTAAAACATGCCCAGAATAAAAGAAAGTTCTGCCAAATGTAAATGTTAGAGAGAAGGTCTTCCTGGTTAGGAGGTCAGGATAGCCCACTCAATGGATGCCAGTGGAACATCTTCCTTAGCCACACTAAAGTTAGCATTATGGAATCAAAGATAGTGACTACAGAGCTAAAGACACAGATCATGATGGTATCAACACAAAGGACTTTCCCTTTATAAAGGTGCTGAATAGTTAATTTGCTATTAGTATAATTACACTTAAGCTCCAATATCATATCCCAGGGAAATCAGCCAATTGCCTAGAGATATGTTATCTACGGGGGAAGGCAATGGCACCCCACCCCAGTATTCTTGCCTGGAAAATCCCATGGACGGAGGAGCGTGGTAAGCTCCAGTCCATGGGGTCGCTGAGGGTCGGACACGACTGAGCGACTTCACTTTCACTTTTCACTTTCATGCGTTGGAGAGGGAAATGGCAACCCACTCCAGTGTTCTTGCCTGGAGAATCCCAGGGACAGCCGTCTATGGGATCACACAGAGTCGGACACGACTGAAGCGACTTAGCAGCAGCAGCATGTTATCTACATTAGAATCAGTGCATATTGGAGGAGTTTGTTCACTCTAGAGGTAGTTCCCCAGGAGGATGTTGAGAAGTTTCTATTAATCAAGTTCCTAAAAGTGAAAAGTGAAAACGTTTGTTGCTCAGTCCTGTCTGACTCTTTGCAACTCCATGAACTCCAGCTCCCAGGCTTCTCTGTCCATGGAACTCTCTGGGCAAGAATACTGCAGTAGGGTGCCATTACCTTCTTCAGGGGATCATCCCGACCCAGGGATCAAACCCAGGTCTCCTGCATTTCAGGCAGATTCTTTGCCATCTGAGCCACCAGGGAAGCAATTCCCTGGAAGTGCCTTAATTTCTTCTCATTCCTAACTTTGATTTCAGACTGCACAACCAATTTGAGATATATGCAAGAAAGTTGCCTTTTCAGATAAATAAGAATTTACTATTTGGTTTGCAAACAAATATTAATAATATTACACATTTTAAACAAAGAGAAAACAATACACTTTATGTATATTAGGATAAAAAATAGTAACATTATTTGACAGATTGATTGCATGTCACCATGGAGAAGGATAATAAAGATTAGTGTTTACGTTTTACCTACCAAGAGATGGACTGGAGAGCATTCACAGAGATAGGGATTTTTTTTTTTTTTTTTTTAAGATACACTTGAGTGGTAATAAGGGTTCTACCAATAAGGACCTTTCCAGTTCTGCAGAAAACCACTGAACTTAGGGTATGGCCTGCTTGGCAGGTGGGGCCTTTTATCACATTTGGCTAGAGGGCCTGGAGGGCTTCCCTGTGTGGCTCAGTCAGTAAGGAATCTGCCTGCAATACTGGAGACCTGGTTTCCATCATTTGGTTGGGAAGATCCCTTGGAGAAGGAAATGGCAGACCACTCCAGGATTCTTGCTTGGAGAATCCCCAGGATTCTGGTGGGCTACAGTCCATGGCATTGCAAAGAGTTGGACAGGACTGACTGACACAGAGAGCCTGGATGCCTGACAGTAGGTGCTTGGGCACTGCTGAACAAATTGTGCATGAGCTTGCTGTCCCATGTTCACCCACATATCCCAGAATAGATCCTTGTTTCTGAGCTCTGGAGAAATAGGCAGGGACTTCAGGGAACCTATCATGCCTAGGTCGATCTGGCTCTGAAACAAAGACGTTACGTTCCCTTAAAGCCAGATCTCAAGCCATTTTGGATCTGACCAGGGCCACAACTGATGAAAGACACCTGGGAAACATGAATTCCAGACAAACCTCAAGTCCTTTAAAGATAGCAAAGCTTTATGGGGTCTGACTGAAACCTCTTTTGCAGCTTCTTGGTCAGTGGCACTGTGTGGGGCACTACTGGTCCCTGGCAGATGGCTTAGTGGGCCAAGACAGGCCACTTTCTTACAGGTCTAGAGAGCCAGGTGCCTCCTGGCTGGACTGTACACCCTAGTGAAGTGTGCACGCACATATTCTCTGACTCCACACCTGGAAATCAGGTACAGAGGATTTCAGTTCTTCCTTATACGTCTTATTTTGTTGCTCTTTCTTTCTCTAGACTTTTTTTTAAAGTATGTTTTTAATTGGTCACTTGAAGCTTTTTTATCATGACTACTTAAAATCTTAATTAGATATTTCCAACATCTCTGTCATCTCAGTGTTGACATCTATTGATTGTCTTTTCTTCAGTTCAGATGAAGATCTTACTAGTTCTTGATGTGACAGGCAATTTCTTTTTGAAATCATACATGTTCTTATTATGCTGCTGCTGCTAAGTTGCTTCAGTCGTGTCCGACTCTGTGGACGCCAGAGATGGCAGCCCACCAGGCTCCCCCGTCCCTGGGATTCTCCAGGCAAGAACACTGGAGTGGGTTGCCATTGCCTTCTCTAATGCATCAAAGTGAAAAGTGAAATGGAAGTCGCTCAGTCGTGTCCCACTCTTAACGACCCCATGGACTGCAGCCTACCAGGCTCCTCCATCCATGGGATTTTCCAGGCAAGAGTACTGGAGTGGAGTGCCATTGCCTTCTCCATCTTATTATGCTATGAGATTTTATTTTTATTTAAAACTTTTAAACATTAGCTTTTCCTTCTGAAGCTCTAGCAGAAGAAAGGAGAACTCTAGCCTTTTACTATCAAAGAGTGCGGAGGGGCAGGGCAGGGGTGGGAGATTCCCCAGTAGGTCTTCGTTATCATCCCAGTAGGGATGGTCCTTTTTAGAGAAGAGTAGGATTGGAGCTTTCATTCCCAATGAGGTCCCCTCTGACACTGTGTGATCATGGCCTCATTACTAACAGCAATGGTGAAATTCCCGACTGTCCATTAGTCTTCTCTTGCAACAGATCAGGGGATTCCTTGGTAGGTCAGCTGGTAAAGAATCCACCCACAATGCAGGAGACCACAGTTAGATTCCTGGGTAGGAAAGACCCCTTGGAGAAGGGATAGGCTACCCACTCCAGTATTCTTGGGCTTCGCTGGTGGCTCAAATGGCAAAGAATCCACCTGCAATGTGGAAGACCTGAGTTTAATCCTTGGGTTGGGAAGATTCCCTGGAGAGGGCATGGCAACCCACTCCAGTGTTCTTGCCTAGAGAATCCCCAGGGACAGAGGAGTCTGACAGGCTACATTCCACAGGGTTACAAAGAGTTGGACATGACTTAGCAACTAAGCACAGCACAGCATACTACCTCAGAAAGGAAAATAAGTCTCATTGCCATTGGAGATAGGATACCAAGCTCCCTATATGCTCCACTGATTCAAAACAGGGAGGCATTTCATTATAGGCTAGAAGTGATGAAGGTCCTGGCTCCCTACTTATCATTTCTGACGCTATTTTAGTGGAGTAATAATCCATCTCTGAACTGTAATGAAAAGCTAAAGATCTGGGATTTCGATTCAGCCCTTACATGTGTAGTTGGGACAGGGGCCAAGTTTTTTTTTGTTTTTTTTTTTTCCTATGATATTGGGCAGGTGTAGAGCAAATGACTATCCAAAAGCTTTATTTTTCTGTCCATTTATCTAAAAGGAAGAGATGCGTGTTGGCACTTTTTTTTTCTACGTCCATTGGCTTTTCTGAGTTGCCAGCTGCTTCAATTATAAGCCTTGAGAAAACTCATGGAACTTACCACCATGTGATTCCTCTGGTCCTAATTTTCCTTACTTATGTGACTTCTCTCTAGTCTTCAGAATCTTCTTATATTTGTTTTATTTACAATGTCAAAGATTTTTAGTTGTTCTTAGTGGGAGACATAAGGAAAAGCATCTACATGCCATCTTCCCAGAGGTAGAGATCAACAGTTAAGTGTTTTAATACATGACAAAGCTAGTACTCTGTACTTTCAAAAAGTAACAAATGAAAGAAAGAAACACGATGAGCCAATATAAAGAAGACCCAGAGTGAGAAACCCTGAAATGAAATGAGGATAATCTTTGTTGGGTACCTGATTTAAACAGTATACTGCTTTAAAATAAACTCTGGACATTTTTATTTATTTATTTATTTATTTTAGGTATCAAGAATCTCTTTTATTGATTATCAGAAACATTACAAACATCTAATATGAACAAATTGTAACATGACAGTGATTAGTTTGAACAATTAATACATTTCAGATATGATATTATACATATTTCAATGCTATTCTCCCAAATCATCCCACCCACTCCCGTTTCCAGAGTCCAAAAGTCTGTTCTATACATCAGAGTCTCTTTTGCTGTCTCGTAAATAGGGTTATTTTTACCATCTTTCTAAATTCCATATATATGCGTTAGTATACTGTATTTGTGTTTTTGTTTCTGGCTTACTTCACTCTGTATAATAGGCTCCAGTTCCATCCACCTCCTTAGAACTGATTCAAATGTATTATTTTAATGGCTGAGTAATACTCCATTGTGTAAATGTACCACCGCTTGCTTATCCATTCATCTGTGGATGGACATCTAGGTTGCTTCCACGTTCTGGCTATTGCAAACAGTGCTGCTATGAACATTGGGATACACGTGTCTCTTTCAATTCTGGATTTCTCAGTGTATATGCCCAGCAGTGGGATTGCTGGATCATAAGGCAGTTCTATTCCCAGGTTTTTGAGGAATCTCCATACTGTTCTCCATAGTGGCTGTACCAGTTTGCATTCCCACCAACAGTGCAAGAGGGTTTCCTTCTCTCCGCACCCTCTACAGCATTTATTGCTTGTGGACTTTTAGAGAACAGCCATTCTGATTGGCGTGAAATGGTATCTCATAGTGGTTTTGATTTGCATTTCTCTGATAATGAGTGATGTTGAGCATCTTTTCATGTGTTTGTTAGCCATCTGTATGTCTTCTTTGGAGAAATGTCTATTTAGTTCTTTGGCCCATTTTTTGATTGGGTCATTTATTTTTCTGGAATTGAGCTGTAGAAGTTGCTTGTATATTTTTGAGATTAGTTGTTTGTCAGTTGCTTCATTTGCTATTATTTTCTCCTATTCTGAAGGCTGTCTTTTCACCTTGCTTATAGTTTCCTTTGTTGTGCAGAAGCTTTTTAAGTTTGATTAGGTCCCATTTGTTCATTTTTGATTTTATTTCCGATATTCTGGGAGGTGGGTCATGGAGGATCCTGCTGTGATGTAAGTCAGAGAGTGTTTTGCCTATGTTTTCCTCTAGGAGTTTTATGGTTTCTGGTCTTACATTTAGCTCTTTAATCCATTTTGAGTTTATTTTTGTGTATGGTGTTAGAAAGTGTTCTAGTTTCATTCTTTTACAAGTGTTTGACCAGTTTTCCCAGCACCACTTGTTAAAGAGATTGTCTTTAATCCATTGTATATTCTTGCCTCCTTTGTCAAAGATAAGGTGACCATATGTGCATGGATTTATCTCTGGGATTTCTATTTTGTTCCATTGATCTATATTTCTGTCCTTGTGCCAGTACCATACTGTCTTGATGACTGTGGCTTTGTAGTAGAGCCTGAAGTCAGGCAGGTTGATTCCTCTAGTTCCATTCTTCTTTCTAAGATAGCTTTGGCTATTCGAGGTTTTTTTGTATTTCCATAAAAATTGAGAAATTATTTGTTCTAGCTCTGTGAAGAATACTGTTGGTAGCTTGATGGGGAATGCATTGAATCTATAAATTGCTTTGGGTAGTATACTCATTTTCACTATATTGATTCTACCAATCCATGAACATGGTATATTTCTCCATCTATTAGTGTCCTCTTTGATTTCTTTCACCAATGTTTTATAGTTTTCTATATATAGGTCTTTAGAGTCTTTAGGAAGATATAGTCCTAAGTATTTTATTGTTTTCATTGCAATGGTGAATGGAATTGTTTCCTTAATTTCTCTTTCTATTTTCTCGTTATTAGTGTACAGGAATGCAAGGGATTTCTGTGTGTTAATTTTATATCCTGCAAATTTACTATATTCATTGATCAGTTCTAGTAATTTTCTGGTGGAATCTTTAGGGTTTTCTATGTAGAGGATCATGTCATCTGCAAACAGTGAGAGTTTTACTTCTTCTTTTCCAATTTGCATTCCTTTTATTTCTTTTTCTGCTTTGATTGCTGTGGCCAAAACTTCCAAAACTATGTTGAATAGTAATGGTGAAAGCGGGCATCCTTGTCTTGTTCCTGACTTTAGAGGAAATGCTTTCAATTTTTCACCATTGAGGATAATGTTTGATATTGGTTTGTCATATATAGCTTTTATTATGTTGAGGTATGTTCCTTCTATTCCTGCTTTCTGGAGAGTTTTTATCATAAATGGATGTTGAACTTTGTCAAAGGCTTTCTCTGCATCTATTGAGATAATCATATGGTTTTTATTCTTCAGTTTGTTAATGTGGTGTATTACGTTGATTGATTTGTGGATATTGAAGAATCCTTGCATTCCTGGGATAAAGCCCACTTGGTCATAGTGTATGATCTTTTTAATGTGTTGTTGGATTCTGATTGCTAGAATTTTGTTAAGGATTTTTGCATCTATGTTCATCAGTGATATTGGCCTGTAGTTTTCTTTTTTTTGTGGGATCTTTGTCAGGTTTTGGTATTAGGGTGATGGTGGCCTCATAGAATGAGTTTGGAAGTTTGCCTTCCTCTGCAATTTTCTGGAACAGTTTGAGTAGGATAGGTGTTAGCTCTTCTCTAAATTTTTGGTAGAATTCAGCTGTGAAGCCGTCTGGACCTGGGCTTTTGTTTGCTGGAAGATTTTTGATTACAGTTTCAATTTCTGTGCTTGTGACAGGTCTGTTAAGATTTTCTATTTCTTCTTGATCCAGTTTTGGGAAGTTGTACTTTTTTAAGAATTTGTCCATTTCTTCCACGTTGTCCATTTTATTGCCATATAATTGCTGATAGTAGTCTCTTATGATCCTTTGTATTTCTGTGCTGTCTGTTGTGATCTCTCCATTTTCATTTCTAATTTTATTGATTTGATTTTTCTCCCTTTGTTTCTTGATGAGTCTGGCTAGTGGTTTGTCAATTTTATTTACCCTTTCAAAGAACCAGCTTTTTGGCTTTGTTGATTTTTGCTATGGTTTCTTTTGTTTCTTTTGCATTTATTTCTGCCCTAATTTTTAGGATTTCTTTCCTTCTACTAACCTTGGGGTGCTTCATTTCTTCCTTTTCCAGTTGCTTTAGGTATAGAGTTAGGTTATTTATTTGGCTTTTTTCTTGTTTCTTGAGATATGCCTGTATTGCTATGAACTTTCCCCTCAGGACTGCTTTTACAGTGTCCCACAGGTTTTGGGTTGTTGTGTTTTCATTTTCATTCGTTTCTATGCAGAATTTGATTTCTTTTTTGATTTCTTCTGTGATTTGTTGGTTATTCAGGAGTGTGTTGTTCAGCCTCCATATGTTGGACTTTTTAATAGTTTTTCTCCTGTTATTGAGATTTACTGTAAGTTACTGCATTGTGGTCAGAAAAAATGCTTGGAATGATTTCAATTTTTCTGAACTTACCAAGGCTAGATTTATGGCCCAGGATGTGGTATATCCTGGAGAAAGTTCCGTGTGCGCTTGAGAAAAAGGTGAAATTCATTGTTTTGGGATGAAATGTCCTATAGATATCAATTAGTTCTAACTGGTCTATTGTATCGTTTAAAGTTTGTGTTTCCTTGTTAATTTTCTGTTTAGTTGATCTATCCATTGGTGTGAGTGGGGTATTAAAATATCCCACTATTATTGTGTTATTGTTGATTTCTCCTTTCATACTTGTTAGTATTTGTCTTATATATTGCGGTGCTCCTAAGTTGGGTGCATATATATTTATAATTGTTATATCTTCTTCTTGGATTGATCCTTTGATCATTAGGTAGTGACCTTTGTCTCTTTTCACATCCTTTGTTTTAAAGTCTATTTTATCTGATATGAGTATTGCTACTCCTGCTTTCTTTTGGTCTCTATTTGCATGGAAAATCTTTTTCCAGCCCTTGACTTTCAGTCTGTATGTGTCCCCTGTTTTGAGGTGGATTTCTTGTAGACAACATATGTAGGGGTCTTGTTTTTGTATCCATTCAGCCAGTCTCTGTCTTTTGGTTGGGGAATTCAACCCATTTACATTTAAGGTAATTAATGATAAATATGATCCCGTTGCCATTTACTTTCTTGTTTTGGGTTTGAATTTATATATTCTTTTTGTGTTTCCTGTCTAGAGAATGTCCTTTAGTATTTTTTGGAGAGCTGGTTTGTTGTTGCTGAATTCTCTCAGCTTTTGCTTGTCTGTAAAGGTTTTGATTTCTCCTTCATATTTGAATGAGATCCTTGCTGGGTACAATAATCTGGGCTGTAGGTTCTTTTCTTTCATCACTTTAAGTATGTCTTGCCATTCCCTCCTGGCTTGGAGAGTTTCTATTGAAAGATCAGCTGTTATCCTTATGGGAATTCCCTTGTGTGTTATTTGTGGTTTTTCCCCTTGCTACTTTTAATATTTGTTCTTTGTGATTGATCTTTGTTAATTTGATTAATATGTGTCTTGGGGTGTTTCACCTTGGGTTTATCCTATTTGGGACTCTTTGGGTTTCTTGAACTTGAGTGATTATTTCCTTCCCCATTGTAGGGAAGTTTTCAACTATTATCCCCTCTAGTATCTTCTCATGGTCTTTCTTTTTGTCTTCTTCTTCTGGGACTCCTATGATTCGAATATTGTAACGTTTAAAATTGTCCTGGAGGTCTCTGAGATTGTCCTCATTTCTTTTAATTCGTTTTTCCTTTTTCTCCTCTGATTCGTTTAATTCTGCCATTCTATCTTCTAATTTGCTAATTCTATCTTCTGCCTCTGTTATTCTACTATTTGTTGCCTCCAGAGTGTTTTGGATCTCATTTATTGCATTATTCATTATATATTGACTCTTTTTTATTTCTTCTAGGTCCTTGTTAAATCTTTCTTGCATCTTCTCAATGCTTTTCTCCAGGCTATTTATCCATGATTCCATTTTGCTTTCCAGATTTTGGATTAATTTCACTATCATTATTCGGAATTCTTTATCAGGTAGGTTCGCTATTTCTTCCTCTTTTGTTTGGTTTGGTGGGCATTTATCCTGTTCCTTTACCTGCTGGGAATTCTTCTGTCTCTTCATCTTGTTTAAATTGCTGAGTTTGAGGTGTCTTTACTGTATTCTGTGGAATTCTCTTTATTGTGGCATTTCTGCAATATATGTGGGTTTGTACCGTTGGCTTGTCGAGGTTTCTTGTTTATGGAAGCTTGTGTTTGTGTTCTGGTGGGTGGAGCTGGATTTCTTTTCTCTGGGGTGCAGTGGAGTGTCTAGTAGTGAGTTATGAGATGTCTATGATTTTGGGGTCGCTTTGTGTAGCCTGTGTATTGGAGCTCAGGGCTGTGTTCTTGTTTTTCTGGAGAATTTGCTTGGTATGTCTTTTCATGGAACTTGCTGGTCTTTGTGTGATGCTTGGTTTCAGTGTAGGTATGGAGGCTTTTGATGAGCTCCTCCTTTAGAAGGCAGTGAGTTGCTTTTCTGGGTGTCTGACGTCCTCCTCCAGCACTCCAAAGCTGTTTGTGGAATTTACTCGGCGCCCAGATGTCCCTTTGATGAATTTGTGGAGGAGAAAGCGTATTCCCCATCCTAATTCTCCGCCATTTTAACCGGAAGTTCATTGGACATTTTTTTTTTTAAACCTTGTTTCCCTTGTTAGATAATTTTATGACTCATAATTTCAGCCTAATTTTTTATTTTTATCTAAGTCCTGAGAAATTTTAGTTTTTAAATGTCAATGCATTTCAACTTCACATGTAATTTTCTTACTGTTAGATAATGAAATGATTATTTACTTGTCTTTGTTCTATAGAATTATTTATAACAGAGGAATGTAAGTAATAAGTGGAAATTTTAGGTGATCACATGTAGTTATGAGTATTACCTCAGCCTCAAAATATTGTAAAATTCAAATATTTATGCATGATACTGACATATTTTCTAGGATATTAAGGGAAAATACTTTAAAAAGTTAAGAAAATCTGATATAATCCCTGAATGGAAGTAAAAATATTCTTTTGTGCCCCTTTTGATAATATTACTAAAGGTTAAGTATTAGTTGTATTTTGGCACATTCCTAGAACAGAGTTCAGTTTAGAAGTAATTGAAAGACTAGGATATCCATAAAATATTTGTGGTGTTTTCTCTTTGACTTTTACTTGTGCCTTCATATAACTTCTGTCAATGCAGCCAACCTTTTTTATGAAGATAAGTATTTCTAAGAAACTGAAATTTAGTTTGATGTTTGACTCAAGCATTTTATTTTTTAAGAATTAATTCAATACAAATATACAATAATACCTAGTATTATTGTTATTATTATGAATACATAGTATTTATTACTGCTACTGCTAAGTCACTTCAGGCGTGTCCGACTCTGTGCGACCCCATAGACGGCAGCCCACCAGGCTCCCCCATCCCTGGGATTCTCCAGGCAAGAACACTGGAGTGGGTTGCCATTTCCTTCTCCAATGCATGAAAGTGAAAAGTGAAAGGGAAGTCGCTCAGTTGTGTCCAACTCTTAGCGACTCCATGGACTGCAGCCTAACAGGCTCCTCTGTCCATGGCATTTTCCAGGCAAGAGTCCTGGAATGGGGTGCCATTGCTTTCTCCAAGTGTTTATTAATATTACATGATATTCATTTCTAAATTCCAACAAATTAAAATATTAGAAATACTTTGTTTTAATTTTTATTTTAAATTATAGTTGATTAATAGCTATATTAATTGCTAATTTCAAGTGTACATTAAGGTGATTCAGTTTTACATATACATGTATCTATTCCTTTTCATTTAGGTTGTTATAGAATACTGAGCAGTGTTCCCTGTGCTCTCAGTAGGTACTTGTGGTTATCCATTTTAAATATAACAGTGGTATAGGTCAATCCCAAACTCTCTATCTGTCCCTATCCCCAACCTTCCCCCAGTAACCACATGTTTGTTCTCTCTTTGTCTGATTCTATTTTGCAAATAGGTTCATTTGTATCATTTCTTTTTAGAGTCCCCGTGTAAGTGATATCATATGGTATTTGTCTTTGTCTGAATTTCTTCACTCAGTATGACAATCTCTAGGCTCATCCATGTCGCTACAAATGGCATTATTTTATTATTTTTAATGGTTGAGTAATATCCCATTGTTCCACATGCTTCTGTATTCATTCCTCTGTCTATGAACGTTTACGTTGCTTCCATGTTTGGGCTATTGTTTAACAGTGTTGCAGTGAACATTGGGGAGCATGTATCCTTTTGAACCATGTTTTTCTGCAGATATATGGCCAAGAGTGGGATTGTTGGATCATACGGTAGCTAAATGTTTAGGTTTTGAAGGAAACTCTATACTGTTCTCCATATTGGCTGTACCAATTTATTAATACATTCCTATCAGCAACCTAGGTGGGTTCCCTTTGCTCTATACCGTCTCCAGCATTTATTATTTGTAGACTTGATAATAATGGCCATTCTGATTGGTGCCAGATGATATCTCATTGTAGTTTGGACTTGCATTTCGCCAATAATTAGTGATATTGAGTATCTTTTCATGTGCCTCTTGGCCATCTCTATGTCTACTTTGGAAAAAAGTCTCCTTTGGTTTTCTGCCCATCTGTTTTTTTAAACAGATTTATCCATTCATTTGTCATTTCTTATTTTTTTTTAATATCTTTGATTGTTTGTTTGTTTTTTATATCCTGTTGCAGTGAGCTGTTTGTAAATTTTGGAGATTTATTCCTTGTTGATTGCATAATTTGCAAATATACTTTCCTGTATTGTATATTGTCTTTTCACTCTGTTTATGGTTTCCTTTACTGTGCAAAAACTTTGGAGTTTAATTAGGTCCCATTTGTTTATTTTTGTTTTATTTCCATTACTTCAGGAGACCAAGTCCAAAAATATATTACTGTGTTTTGTATCAAGGAATGTTCTACCTGTGTTTTGCTCTTAGAGTTTTTTAGTGTCCAGTCTAACATTTAGATCTTTAATCAATTTTGAGTTTATTTTTATATGTCATATTTTAAGTAAAAATAAAGATAAGTTATAACAAAATACAAGTAAATAGTTAATGATTTTATAATAAAGAAAAATAATAGATCACATGGTTGAAAAAAAGAACTACTTTGTTGAGGCCCTTTGTCCTCAACATAATAAACAATATAAATTACATTTATATAAATAAAAATAAATAAATATATGTCCAAACTCCTTTGAACAGGAGTTCACGGTTAAGCCACCAGAATGGTAAATGAAATCACTCAGTGTGTAATCAGTTTTCTCAGGCCACATAAGGTAACCAAGTGTTCTACCAGTTACCAAGTATTCTAACACTTGCTTTGCAAATGTTACTGTTTTTTTTAATAATGAAGATAAATAAAAATCAAATAGGCTTTCAAGATAAGTGGCTTGTGGTTTTAATAACTTTATTAATTTTTAATATCAAAACATTAAAAAATGCTTTAAAAGTCCTAAGGAAAAAAACCTATAATTTCAGAATAATCTTAAATAACCTAATAAAATATAATCGTGAAGCTTGTAAATTAATCACAGAATGTTTGTAATGAGCTTTACAAACCAGAACTAAATTCTGTCAGATTCTAATGTTATGTTAATAACAAACAGATGTTTCCATGCTCTATGCAACATGCAACAGTAATTTATATCCTATATTTGGGGACTGTGAATTAATATCTAACAGAGAAAAATTTATAATTTCTGGAAGATCATATATATCCAGAAAAAGCAAAATGACCTACTTTTTAATGAAATAACACTCATGAGAATATCTTCCCAAGTATGGCTTTATTTTTTATAAGATGTATCTAAATTGCATGGACTGTTAAAATGATTCTTACTCAGTGGAATACAAGTACTGTTAATGTGGACACAAAATAAGTATAGATAAATAGAATAGCAAACACATATTTTGGACTGCATATTAAAGGCAGCTCAACATTTTAAGCTTAGTTATATCCACAGTATGAAACTTAAAAGCTTAAATGAATCATTTAAGAATGATCTCATTCTAAAAGTAGAACACATCTAGAAAATGCACATTTCTGTAAGAAACCAAAACTTTGTTTTGTCCAGTAATAAAAATATTGATCCCTATAAAACTAACTTGTGGATTCTTAAAATAATGTCTGTGAATTCCTGAAGAATAAGTTTAGATGCCATAATGAAATGTAATACTGAAGCTTCTACATTGATTATGCAGGCTGGTTTTATGATAAACTTTATAAACCAGATGTAAATTTATGAAACAAAAATAGAGTAATGGATAACGGATTTACTTTCCCACCTAAAACAACTCAAAAAACAAAAACCACTGGCAAAATATATGTCAGACATTTATAACATGTTGGATATCAGACAAGAGAATAAAAATCCCTGAGAGATGAGGAATGAAAGAGCCAAATTCTACAAATACCTCAGTTTACCTCCTAGAGAAAGTATGTAGGATGTAGCTTAGAAAGAAAGAGCCCAGAACTGAGTCAGGAATTGTTCTTGAAATGCATAAATAGAATCAGGGATCTGAAGAGAAAAGGAAGCTTTGATTAACATGGAAAGGATAACAAACAGGAGAAAGATGAGAGTATAGGAGAGAGAGGAAATGCAGTACAGACAGAGAGAACACATAAGAGAGAATGAACTCTTGAGATATGAAAGGGAACCTTTCATTTGATTTTTTAGTTGTTTAGTGTGTGACCCCATGGACTGAAGCCTGCCAGGCACCTCTGTCCATGGGATTTCCCAGGCAAGAATACTGGAATGTGTAGCCATTTTCTTCTCCAGGGGATCTTGCCAACCCAAGGATCAAACTGAATCTCCTTCATTGCAGGTGGATTCTTTACCACTGAGCCACCAGTGACGCACCCTTGATTCTTTAGCCAAATACTAAATATGATACAGAAGAAAGGAAACAACATAAGGGAGAATCATACAAAAGGATTTCAGGGAACAATGCACCAAAATTACATAGGAAAGGGAATGGTTTCTTTCCCACCAGTGACAGAGAAAAGTATTGTATTTCATAGTTTACTGTATCAGTCCCTAAACTTTTGGTGCAAGGGATTTGTTTTGTGGAAGACAATTTTTCCATGAAAGAGGGTGGGAGAGGAACACTATTCAGGAGATAGTGTGAGCGACAGGGAGTGATGGGGAGAAATAGATGAAACTGCTTGCTTGCCTGCCACTCACGTCCTGCTGTGCAGCCTGATTCCTAACCAAGGTGTTGGGACCCCTGGTGGTTAAAAAGTTTAGAAAAGTTTTGTCTGGCTGGTACTGCAAAATTAGTCCTAAAGTAAAGCCAGTTTCTGCTGTGATTAATAAAGATTATGCACAAGATCTCAAAACAGTCAAAATGCTTTCAAGTAAATTAACTGTACCTCAGCTCAAAAATTTTTATAACAATATAAAATATTCAATGCACAAGATGAAATTTGCAATCAGCCAATCAGTCAGTTTAGGCACTCCATAGTGTCTGACTCTTTGCAATCCCATGGACTGCAGCACACTAGGCTTCCCTGTCCATCATCAGCTCCCAGAGCTGGACAAACTCATGTCCATTGAGTCAGGTTTGCCATCCAACCATCTCATTCTCTGTTGTCTGCTTCTCCTGACTTCAACCTTTCCCAGCATCAAGGTCTTTTCCCAGTGAGTCAGTACTTTGCATCAGGTGGCCAAAGTATTGGAGCTTCAGCGTCAGCATCAATCCTTCCAATGAATATTCAGGACTGATTTCCTTTAGGATTGATTGGTTTGAGCTCCTTGCTGTTCAAGAGACTCTCAAGAGTCTTCTCCAATATCATAGTTCAAAAGCATCAATTCTTCAGTGCTCAGCTTTCTTTATGGTCCAACTCTCACATCCATACATGACTACTGGAGAAACCATACTTTGTCCGCAAAGTAATGTCTCTGCTTTTTAATATGCTGTCTAGCTTGGTCATAGCTTTTCTTCCAAGGAGCAAGTGTGTTTCAATTTCATGGCTGCAGTCACCATCTGCAGTGATTTTGGAGCCCAGAAAAATAAAGTCTGCCACTGTTTCCATTGTTTCCCCATCTATGTGCCATGAAGTGATGGGACTGGATGCCATGCTTTTAGTTTTTTTATGTTGAGTTTTAAGCCAGCATTTTCACTCTTCTCTTTTACTTTCATCAAGTTTCTTTGGTTCCTCTTTGCTTTCTGGTATACAGATGTTGTGTTTTGTATCAAATAACAGTTACCATACAAGCAAAGAACCAAGAAAATATGGCATATACTGAGAAGTTTTGATCAATCAAATCAGACCAGAGGTGTTGCAGGTAACAGGACTAATTATCCATACTAATTATACAATTTATATATGAACCAGGATTTGGACTCCACTTTTCGATGATAGGGCCAGAATTTGGACTCAGTTGTTTGCCCCCAAACTCTGTGCTCTTAACAACAAATTTCACTGGTTCAATAGTTAAGTACAAAATCAATGAAGTCAAAGACAGTATTTTGTCTGATGCTTACAATCAGTCAGCCAAGCAATTGCTCAGTCATGTCTCTTTGCAATCCCATGGACTGTAGCTCACTAGACTTCTCTGTCCATGAAATTTTTCAGGCAATAATATGGAGTGAGTTGCCATTTCCTACTCCAGGAAATCTTCCCAACCCAGGGATTGAGCCCCATCTCCTTCATTGGAAGGCAGATTGTTTACCATTGCTCCACCTGGTTGTTACATAAATATTTGTGAAGGTGAGGGGAAAAGTAAAAAGAGGAAATAGAGAGAAATATGGAAGAAAAGGAGAACTGTACTATAAATGAAAAAGGATATTTTTCTTTTGCCACACATTGTTTTTTGTAATTTCCTTGTACTAAAAAAAAAAAAAAAAATCAAACTTAATTTTAAAATCATCCTATAAGCATATAATTTATTTTTCTGGAAGCTTTACTTCAATTAGCTGTATAGTTAAATGTATCATCTATGTTAGTTTTGAAATGGCATTGGCAAATTTATTTCTCTCATTGAAAAATTTATAAGTAGGCAATTCATAATAAATCCAGATATACAGAGTTCTTATGTGTTTTGGCTCTACTTTCAAGGACTTTATTCATATTTCAAAATTGTCCTATGTCCAAAAATGTCTGCATTTCAGCTAGCAGAAAGAAAATAAAGGCAGGAAGTTGTATTTAAGTGGTTGAAGAACAATGGAGTTACCACAGTATTTTTTATTTTATTTTAAAGTATCCTTTTGGCAATAATTAATTACATGTTCACATCTAGCTACAAGGAAAACTCATAAATGTAGAGTGAATTCTGGATAGTCTGAGATCAATCTAAGAGTCCAGGTTTCTGTGACAAAGGGAAGAAAGTGAGAGTGAATGTTGAGAGTTAGTTACCAATCTTTGCTGTAGTGGAATAGCAAAACTTAAATAAGGTAATTTTGATTATTATTACTGAAAAAATTATTTTTCTTTCTTAAGACTCTTATTTAAGACATGTCTTTGGGTTTTTTAAATTAGTATCTTATGTAAGAAGGCAAACTGGCAATTGGGCTATTCAGAAGTAGTGAATAATGTCATCCCTAAAACACAGTATCCTGGGAGAATTATATCTTTCAGTACTTCATCTTATCTGGAAAAGCCACATAAAACTAATTAAATCCTTATATAATTTTAGAAATTTTAAAAATATTTTGTTTAAAATCTAAACAAAAATATTTTGTTTAAAATCTAGTGCTTATTTTATTTTAAATATAAAATGAACAAATTATTCAGTTATTCATTTACACAGTATTTGTGATGATTAGGTTTATGTGTCAACTTGACTAAACTATAGTGATCAGTTCTTTAAACACTAATATAGGTGTTGCTGGGAGAAATATCAATAACCTCAGATATACCGATGACACCACCCTTATGGCAGAAAGTGAAGAGGAGCTAAAAAGCCTCTTGATGAAAGTGAAAGTGGAGATTGAAAAAGTTGGCTTAAAGCTCAACATTCAGAAAACAAAGATCATAGCATCTGGTCCCATCACTTCATGGGGAATAGATGGGGGAAACAGTGGCAGACTTTATTTTTCTGGGCTCCAAAATCACTGCAGATGGTGACTGCAGCCATGAAATTAAAAGACACTTACTCCTTGGAAGGAAAGTTATGACCAACCTAGATCACATATTCAAAAGCAGAGACATTACTTTGCCAACAAAGGTTTGCCTAGTCAAGGCTATGGTTTTTCCTGTGGTCATGTATGGATGTGAGAAATGAACTGTGAAGAAGACTGAGCACCGAAGAATTGATGCTTTTGAACTGCGGTGTTGGAGAAGACTCTTGAGAGTCCCTTGGACTGCAAGAAGATCCAACCACTTCATTCTGAAGGAGATCAACCCTGGGATTTCTTTGGAAGGAATGATGCTAAAGCTGAAAGTCCAGTACTTTGACTACCTCATGCGAAGAGTTGAGTCATTGGAGAAGACTCTGATGCTGGGTGGGATAGAGGGCAAGAGGAGAAGGGGACGACAGAGGATGAGATGGCTGGATGATATCACTGACTCGATGGATGTGAGTCTCAGTGACCTCTGGGAGTTGGTGATGGACAGGGAGGCCTGGTGTGCTGCGATTCATGGGGTTGCAAAGAGTTGGACACGACTGAGCGACTCATCTGATCTAATCTGATAGGTGTTGCTGTGAAGATATTATTTATAATACACATGGCTGATGTGTTAAAAGTCTATGTTGTTAACATCTACTAATCAGCTGACTCTATGTGTGCTCTGTTGCTCAGTTATGTTCGATGCTTTGTGACCCTGTGGAATGTAGCCTGCCAGGCTCCTTGTTCCATGGGATTCTCCAGGAATGAATATTGGAGTGGGTTGCCATTTCTTCTTCCAGGGGATCTTTCCAATCCAGGGATCGAACCTGTGTCTCCTGCACTGGCAGGGAGATGTTTTACCACTGGGCCACTAAGTAAAGATATAGTGAATGGGCTTTATCCAATCAATTGAAAGGTTTTAGGGGCCAAACTGAGACTTCTTTGAGAAAGTAGAATTCTTCTCCAAGCCTGTAGCAGCAGGAAGAGGGAAGTAAAGCATAGAACAGTTTGGCAACTTTGTAAACATTGAGTGAGTTTTGGAGAGAGTCCAGGAACTGAAATTAGGCCATAAGGTGGTGGGGTAAGTTGAAAAGAGTAAACAAGAAGCAGTAAAAGATGATAATGGGGGGGGGGGGGCGGGGGAATAGCTCATTTTAGAGAAAAATTGGGTATTGCTGTCTGCTGGAGTATATGAATTACAGCTTTATTGGGAAAACGTGGCCTGAAGGTTCTACTCTGGGAAACAAGTGCCTGAGGGATCACCAGTCTGAGGAGTTGGAGTCCTGTTAGGAGATCTTGTGTGAGGGAACAGGCTGCTGGGTTTACCAGGTTGTGAGGGAAAGGGGCTGTACTGAGATAACCAGGGGGGACCAGAGTTGGAGCATGGGTTTGGACTCCACTAAGAGGGATAAGGAGATAGGAAACATAGTGGAAGAGCCAAAAGTTTGTTAAAAGACAGAGTTCTGTTTTGGATGCAGTAGTGGATACTCTCCCACAAAGAATCTTAGAAAATCTATCAATAAGGCAAAGTAGAATGTGTGGCTTGGGATGCCATATACATTGTCATTGGGAGCCTGAGCTTGGATTCATCAACACTTGAGTCTCTTCAGGATCTTTTCATGAAACTCTGGAAGATTTTTCAGTTCTTTACAGTTCTGTAGAGTGGGGATTGATAGTAGTACCTACATCATAGGGTTTTCAAAAATTTACAATCAATTGATTAACATAATGCCCTGGCACATGGTAAATACTTTTTAAAAAGTTGCTGCTATTGAGGAAAAGAATTCCTAATATTTAGATTCAAATCAACTATAATTTATTTATATTTTACCACTTTGAACCAAATTTTTCAGCATGCATTCAAAACCTATATAGGCAATATAAAGTAATGTTGACTGAATAGATTCTATGTCGTATTGTATTACAATCAATATGTGGTGCATTGAATTTAACAAATTATATAGGTGCAATAGAGTCAATGTGTCTGAATCAGGAAGTATTATATCTAACAAGAGAGTAACATAGCTAGTTCAAGTATGATGATGCATAATTTGTCTTTCAGATAAGATCAGTCGCTCAGTTGTGTCCGACTCTTTGCGACCCCATGAACCGCAGCACGCCAGGCCTCCCTGTCCATCACCAGCTCCCGGAGGTCACCCAGACTCATACCCATCGAGTCAGTGATGCCATCCAGCCATCTCATCCTCTGTCGTCCCCTTATCCTCCTGCCCTCAATCCCTCCCAGCATCAGAGTCTTCTCCAATGAGTCAACTCTTCGCATGAGGTGGCCAAAATACTGGAGTTTCAGCTTTAGCATCATTCCTTCTAAAGAAATTCCAGGATTGATCTCCTTCAGAATGGACTGGTTGGGTCTCCTTCCAGTCCAAGGGACTCTCAAGAGTCTTCTCCAACACCACAGTTCAAAAACATTAATTCTTCGGTGCTCAGCCTTCTTCACAGTCCAGCTCTCACATCCATACATGACCACAGGAAAGACCATAGCCTTGACTAGGCGAACCTTTGTTGGCAAAGTAATGTCTCTGCTTTTAAATATGCTATCTAGGTTGGTCATAACTTTCCTTCCAAGGAGTAAGCGTCTTTTAATTTCATGGCTGCAGTCACCATCTGCAGTGATTTTGGAGCCCAGAAAAACAAAGTCTGACACTGTTTCCACTGTTTCCCCATCTATTTCCCATGAAGTGATGGGACCAGATGCCATGATCTTCGTTTTCTGAATGTTGACCTTTAAGCCAACCTTTTCACTCTCCACTTTCACTTTCATCAAGAGGCTTTTTAGCCCCTCTTCACTTTCTGCCATAAGAGTGGTGTCATCTGCATATCTGAGGTTATTGATATTTCTCCCAGCAATCTTGATTCCAACTTGTGTTTCTTCCAGTGCAGCATTTCTCATGATGTACTCTGCATATAAGTTAAATAAACATGGTGACAATATGCAGCCTTGACGTACTCCTTTTCCTATTTGGAACCAGTCTGTTGTTCCATGACCAGTTCTAACTGTTGCTTCCTGACCTGCATACAGATTTCTCAAGAGGCAGATCAGGTGGTCTGGTATTCCCATCTCTTTCAGAATTTTCCATAGTTTATTGTGATCTACACAGTCAAAGGCTTTGGCATAGTCAATAAAGCAGAAATAGATGTTTATCTTTAGATATCTGCAATAAAATTTTAGTTTATGAGTAATTGTTAATATTGCAGATTGTAAAATATTTTTCTTATATATTTTAGAAACTGTGTTAGTCCTCTTTCCAGGTTATTTCTTATGATAACGTTTGGTCTAATTTATGTATATATATATAAATACTCCCATTAATTCATTTACTAAGATTCTTCTTACCCAACCAACAGCATGTTGAAAAGAAAAAAAGAAAATCAAGGAAAGCTTTTAATGGCTGAGTAATACTCCATTGTGTATATGTACCACAGCTTTCTTATCCATTCATCTGCTGATGGACATCTAGGTTGCTTCCATGCCCTGGCTATTATAAACAGTGCTGTGATGAACATTGGGGTACACGTGTCTCTTTCAATTCTGGTTTCCTCAGTGTATATGCATTTGAATCAGTTCTAAAGAGGTGGATGAAACTGGAGCCTATTATACAGAGTGAAGTAAGCCAGAAAGAAAAACAGCAATACAGTATACTAACACATATATATGGAATTTAGAAAGATGGTAACAATAACCCTGTATACGAGACACCAAAAGAGACACTGATGTATAGAAAAGTCTTTTGAACTCTGGGAGAGGGAGAGGGATGATTTGGGAGACTGGCATTGAAATATATATACTATCATAAATGAAACAAATCACCCATCCAGTTTTGATGCACAATATTGGATGCTTGGGGCTGGTGCACTGGGACAACCTAGAGGGATGGTATGGGGAGGGAGGCTAGAGGATGGTTCATGATGGGGAACACATGTATACCTGTGGCAGATTCATTTTGATATATGGCAAAACCAATACAATATTGTAAAGTTAAATAAAATAAAATTTTTTAAAAAAGAAAGCTATTAGTTCAAACCTTTATTTAAAATACTATAATATGATAAAAAATCAGGACATATTTTAAAATTAAGTCTAATAAATTATGAAAAATAGAAAGCACATTAGAACCTGATCATATTATTAGTCTTTATAAAGTGGAAAATAATGTAAGGAAGCACATCGCAAATCCCCTGGGGGAGGGGGGAATATGCACATGATTACCAAAATAGCCTTGTTATTTGTTGATCTAACTAATAACCCTGTGCTGTACACATCCTGAGAACATTCGTTAACAAGAATTGCCTGTCCTTTATTATAGACAAGTTGGAGAACAAAAATGTCTTATATAGATACAGAGAGCACGTATATTTTAAAGGGGCTTCCCTTGTGGCTCAGCTGGTAAAGAATCCTCGTGCAATGAGGGAGACCTGGGTTCGATTCCTGGGCTGGGAAGATCCCCTGGAGAAAGGAAAGGCTACTCACTCCAGTATTCTTGCCTGGAAAAATCCCATGTACAGAGGAGCCTGGTGTGTTACAGTCCATGGGGTTGCAAAGAGTCGGACATGACTAAGAGACTGAGCATGTCCACTCCAGTATTCTGGCCTGAAGAATTTCATTGACTGTAGAGTCCATGGGTTCACAAAGAGTCAGATACGAATGAGGGACTTTCACTTTTATTCATATTATAAAGAAATATACTACTATGTTAATAAAGAAATCTACTACCAAAAAGTATTGGCTAAATGTCATTACAAAGAATTTACTATAGCAAAGGAGGCTCATTGTAGTAAATAATTAACAAATTCATGGAATGTATTTATAATATTATTGTTCTTTTGATTCTACTTAAAATAAAAAGATAGGGGGCTTCCCTGGTATCTCAGTGTAAAGAATCCACCTGCTATGCAGGAGACCTGGGTTCGTTCCCTGGATTGAGAAAATTCCCCTGGAGAAGGAAGTGGCAACCCACTCCATTACTTTTGCCTGCAAAGTTCCATTGACAAAGAAGCCTGGCGGGTTATAGTCTACAGGGTCACAAAAGAGTCAGACAGAACTTAGTGATGAAGAAACAATGACAACAATAAACTAGAAACATACCACCTATGAACAGTTTTCCTATTTGAAGCTCAGAGAATTCTATAAACAAAAGTGAAAATGAAGCTGACAATGTTTATCATTCAGGCCATACTGATATTTCTTAGAATATCAATCACTAATATTCATTTAACAATTTTTAGTCTGAATATCTTCTGTCATACACAAGAATATTGAGTTTTCACCCTTAAGAGGCAACCTTAACCCACTTTTTTAAGTTAAGATAAAGTTAGTGTAGAGCATTATGTGAGTTACAGGTATACAGCATAATGATTTTCAGTCTTTAAAGGTTATACTTGTGGTTCAGATGGTGAAGAGCCTGACTGCAGTTCAGCAGACCGTGGTTCAAACACTGTGTTGGGAAGATCCCCTGGAGAAGAGAATAGCTACAACTCCAATACTCTTGCCTGAAGAATTTCGTGAACAGAGGAGCCTGCCCAGATACAGTCCATAGGTTCATAATGAGTCAGATACAGCTGAGTAAATGATACTATATGCCATTTATAGTTATTATAAAATATTGGCTACATTTCATATGTTATACAATATATTATTGTAGCTAATTTATTTTATACACAATAGTTTGTACCTCTTAATCCCCTACTCCTAGCTTACTTCTCCTTCATTCCTTCTCCCCATTGATAACCACTAATTTGTTCTCTATATTCTGTAACTGTTCCTTCTTTTTTATATTCACAACTTTGTTTTATTTTTTTAACTATACATTTAAGTTTTATTGCATAGTATTTGTCTCTCTCTATCTGACTTAGTTCACTTAGCCTAATATCCTCCAAGTCCATCCATGTTGTTGCAAATGGCAAAATTTCATTCTTTTTAAGGCTGAGTAATATTCCATTATATATGTACACACACACCATCTTTTCATCTGTTGATGAGCACTTAGGTTGCTTCCATATCTTGCCAATTGTAAATAATGTTGCTATGAATATTGGGGTGCATGTGTCATTTCAAATTAATGCTTTCATATATTTATATTTGAGGCAACTTGGGTAGTTATGGAATTCACCAATGATCAATGGAGTCCCTAGAAATTCAAAACATGCTACACATTTTAAATACAAAATCTAATTTAATCCTTTCAACATTTATGCAACTAGATATTATAATGGACATCTTACAGTTGATAAAATACAATGTCGAAAAAGTTGTCAAATGTTGTTTATGTACATAACTGTAGAGTTAATATGTAAACCTAGTTCTAATAATTCTTAATGTCATGCTTATTTTCAATCACTAAGGAACTGAAGTAAGACAACCTCAAACACTCTATCACTACATATACACAGTGAGTCCATGCTAGGAAAATGGCTCCTTTTCCAATAAAATGTTTGTCACATCTTATAAATTTTAGAGCTAATGGAAAAATTATAGGAGCAAACATCTTTCAAAAAAGGTGAAAACTGTGTGCCTGTTATCATGTCTTTGTTTATTTGAGCCTGGCAGTTCTAGGCAAGATTGGGGCTAGCATAGACTGTCTTCCAAGAATTAAAGGAGAAAATAAACAGAGGAAAAAATTATTCTCATTTGCCTTATTGCCTTTTGTCAGTGTATAAATTATTTTTTCCAAGATAATTATTTTAGTTAGATGCCTTACATCCTGTGAATGAAGGGATGGATGAATGAAAGAATAAACAACAAATAAACCAATAAAATAGACTAAGAATTATCAGGTAACATCCTCTGATATGATTTTTTTTTAAATTTGGAATGGGCCATAATGCATATGCATTTTCAAGAGAAATTACTTTTTTAGTTTAGTTTTTGTAAATGTCGTTTTAAGGAAGAAAGTGTGGTAGCACTTTAAAAAATTCCTGGATGAAATTTTTTAAAAGTTCATAAAGCACTTGACAACATGGAAATTATATCTGCTCAAGGACTTAGATCTTAAAAGTGGCTCGGTTAATACTGAAAGGAAGATGCTCTGAGGAAAGAAAGAATTCTAATAAAAATGGAAATGATGACCTACTACATTCCTCTGCTTCTTCAGGCAACTGATCATCTTGCCATTGTATGCACCATCACTTTGCCATTTATCACTGTAGGGTAGGCTGGAGGACATTTTCTAGCAGATAACAACTCTTAATATTGAGAAAGTTATGACTTATTTGCAACCTTCCTCTCTCTCTCATCTGCAAAGGATACTGGCATTTATCCATAAGGCAGGCACACAAGTAACATCCTGAGTAGTTTATTTCTTTAATGAAAGTATATGCTATTTACAAGAATCTAAATCAGGATATAAAATTTAAATTCTGTAGCTTTCTTTAAAGAAGATATTAATGTGATAACAATAATCCTAATTGATTAATAATGATGGCTTTTGTTTGCATTCTTTGAATATTAAAATAAGTACTGAATTGCTCAATAGTTTTCAAAAGTTACATAGCCACACTTTAGGGTGCCTAATTTTCACAAATGCAAATGAGAGTGAGATTTTAAAATTGTGTTACTTATTTTGTTCAATGAGAAGAAATTTTGGGTACAGTCACAATTTTTAATTTGGAGTTAATTGTTTTTAGTTGCAATATTGTGGTTACTGGTAATTTTGTGCTACCATGTAAACTTTAATGTTGATCTAAGCACCATTTATATGACAGGAACTATATATTCATAGGAGAAGGCAATGGCACCCCACTCCAGTACTCCTGCCTGGAAAATCCCATGAATGGAGGAGCCTGGTAGGCTGCAGTCCATGGGGTCGCTGAGGGTTGGACACGACTGAGCGACTTCACTTTGACTTTTCACTTTCATGCATTGGAGAAGGAAATGGCAACCCACTCCAGTGTTCTTGCCTGGAGAATCCCAGGGACGGTGAAGCCTGGTGGGCTGCCGTCTATGGGGTCGCACAGAGTCGGACATGACTCAATATTTTTCATAACTTTGCCTGATTCATATTTGATCTTATATAAGCTGTGTCACTAGTGGCTTACTCAGGGATTTAAAAGGACTCCATGTAGATCTTGATGCCTGAATTAAATCACTCATGATTACTTCATTTCCAAAAATATTTGACATGTGAAATATTTGTAACAATTTTGTTTGAATATTAATATAAAATGATTTTTATTCTTTGTGTTTGAAACTGTTAGGAAATGTACTGAAAGCTCCTTTGGACTTCAGAATTTATAGAAAGATTATCAGACAAGAAAAGGGGAAAATGGTTTTGATGGAAGAGGTACCTTTGATGGTGAAGTGAAAGAAAAAGTGAACACCATTAAGTATATATTTTAAGTAATATATAAGTTACATAAAATATAAATGATATATATATATATAATATAAAATTATATATGAAACTTCTTTGTTTATATTAGGTTGGCCTAAAAATTTAGGTGGTTAGAATAGAAAAAGAAGTCCAGAATGGCAGTGGCTAAGAGATAAGGAAGGGAAAAACCTGTGAAAATAGAACAAAGGAAGGTCTGAGGACCAGAGTGAGGACCTCAGGTGAAACAAACAGCATTCCTGGCTAGTTCAATTTACATAGGGCAGGCCCAGGGGAAGGAGAAAACACATATAAAGAGAGGAGCAAAAATTGGGCCAGGGGCCTCTCTTTTCTTCACATCTTTTGGGTCGGCATGCCCTCATGCCTCGAGGATGTATTTTCCTTTACTTTCTAAACAAAACTGAGCTGTAACACGGAGATGTGACACAGGTCCATCTGAGGGCTATAACACTGGTCTGTTCGTCACTTCAAATTTTGGTTGCAATGATACAGAACAGAGGAAATTACAAACACCCCCGACATCTAAGGTGCCGTTTCTAGGATTAAACCTGGCTGATTCAACCTCTGCTGAACCCCCACAAGGAGGAGACCAACACAGCTTGAGCCCAACTCAGCAAAAGCTCCTGTGGTGAAAGCTGAACGCAAAGAAAACCAAGAACAGGGGAAGTGACAAGAAGCCCAGTGTGCTGGAAACTGGGACAGTGAAAAACAAACTCAGCAGAAAGCTCACACGGTTCAGTCTCAGACTCCAGAAGACCTCTGGTTAAGGTAGGAGGTCCTTGCTCCTACAGCTGGAAGGACATATGCCTAACAAAATCTTAATTCCTTTACAATCTCTCGGTTCTTGTTTCCTCAAACCAACCTCCCCACCGTGCCCCCATTCCCCCACATGAACAGGGGAGCAGCAGGGGGTGCAACTGAGGGACTCTGGCAGGGGCTACTCCTCAGTGTATCCCAAAGGCTCCACTATCTGCTGGGCCCTAGTAGCTGATGCCCAAGCAGGTGGGGGTTCTTCTGTTTTTAATCTTCATGTGTCAATGATCAGGCCAATGAAAACTGTGAGGAGAGGTCAGGTATTTAGCAGATTTTCTGGCAGGTTATGAAGGGGATTCCTCTGCACATTTTTTTCCACTGCTTTTTCCTCCCATCCTTAAGTTCCTCTCTCCAGGGATTTGAGCCTGGCCAAAACCCATGGTGCCTGGTTTTAGGACCTACTGAAGCTCCAGCTCTGATGTCTCATTGCAAAATTCAGAGACACAGCAACAGGTAAGAGGTGGATTTGTTCAGATTTAGAGAAAAGCACATTCCACAGGGTGTGGGTCATTGCAGAGGAAAGCGCAGGGACCATGGAATGTGGTGTGATTAGTTTTACCTGTCTGGGTGGTTTCCTATGTTAATGAGTGGGAGAACCATTTCAACAATTGGAAAATTACCCACACCTCAGTCTTGTGACTGAGGGAGAAGGCAATGGCACCTCACTCCAGTACTCTTGCTTTGAAAATCCCATGGACAGAGGAGCCTAGTAGGCTGAAGTCCATGGGGTCGCTAAGAGTCAGACCTGACTGAGCGACTTCAGTTTCACTTTTCACTTTCATGCACTGGAGAAGGAAATGGCAACCCACTCCAGTGTTCTTGCCTGGAAAATCCCAGGGAGAGCGGGGCCTGGTGGGCTGCCATCTATGGGGTTGCAGAGAGTTGGACACAACTGAAGTGACTTAGCAGCAGCAGCAGTCTTTTGACAGTGCCTTAAAACTGTCCTTTTCATACTGTTCATACTGTTCATGGGGTTCTTAAGGCAAGAATACTAAACTAGTTTGCCATTCCTTTCTCCAGTAGACCACATACTGTCAGATCTCTTCACCATGATCATCCAACTTGGGTGGCCCCACATGGCATGGCTTAGTTTCATTGAGTTGGACAAGGTTGTCATCTGTGTGATCAGATTGGCTAGTTGTCTGTGATTGTGTTTCAGTCTGTCTGCCCTCTGATGCCCTCTTTCAGCACCTACCATCTTACTTAGGTTTCTCTTATCTTGGACGTGGGGTATTTCTTCATGGCTGCTCCAGCAAAGTACAGCTGCTGCACTGTGTAAAATTCTGAAAGAGATGGGAATACTAAACCACCTGACCTGCCTCTTGAGAAACCTGTATGCAGGTCAGGAAGCAACAGTTAGAACTGGACATGGAACAACAGACTGGATCCAAATAGGAAAAGGAGTACATCAAGGCTGTATATTGTCACCCTGCTTATTTAACTTATATGCAGAGTACATCATGAGAAACGCTGGGCTAGAGGAAGCACAAGCTGGAATCAAGTTTGTGGGGAGATTTAGCAGTAACCTCAGATATGGAGATGACACCACCCTTATGGCAGAAAGTGAAGAAGAACTAAAGAGCCTCTTTATGAAAGTGAAAGTGGAGACTGTAGAAGTTGGCTTTAAGCTCAACATTCAGAAAACTAAGATCATGGCATCCGGTCCCATCACTTCTTGGCAAATAGATGAGGAAATAGTGGTGGACTTTATGTATTCGGGCTCCAAAATCACTGCAGATGGTGACTGCAGCCATGAAAGATGCTTACTCCTTGGAAGGAAAGTTATGACCATCCTAGAGAGTATATTAAAAATCAGAGACATTACTTTGTCCACAAAGGTCTGTCTAGTCAAGGCTATGTTTTTTCCAGTAGTCATGTATGGATGTGAGAATTGGACTGTGAAGAAAGCTGAACACCGAAGAATTGATGCTTTTGAACTGTGGTGTTGGAGAAGACTCTTGAGAGTCCCTTGGACTGCAAGGAGATCCAACTAGTCCATTCTAAAGGAGATGCATCCTTGGTATTCATTGGAAGGACTGACGTTGAAGTTGAAACGCCAATACTTTGGCCACCTGATGTGAAGAGCTGGCTCATTTGAAAAAACCCTGATGCTGGGAAAGGTTGAGAGAAGCAGGAGAAGGGGTCAATAGAGAAAGAGATGGTTAGATGGCATCACAGACTCAATGGACATTGGTTTGAGTGGACTCTGGGAGTTGGTGATTGACAGGGAGGCCTGGCGTGATACGATTCATGGGGTTGCAAAGGGTTGGAAAGGACTAAGCGACTGAACTGATCTCACCTGGAACTGTTCTGTCACCTCTGTTTATGTCATTTAGCTTGCAGATTGAGAATCGAGGTTTAGCTGAATTTAACTTGTTGTCTTGGACCCATTTGATTTTAATCAATTTATGCTATACCTTTAGGCTATGTTATTTTTTTCAAAACTTGTGTCCTGCCCCTTTCCCTCCTGTTTCATGCTCTTCTCCTGAGCCCAGGCTAGAGCCACAATTCTTCTATAACCTTCTGGAGGGACAACCAAAAAATAGGTGGCGTTTGGAAGGAAAATGATGTATAGTATCCAATCTCTTTAGATACTCAGGCCTTCATCTTCCATGTTTCCTACAACATGTGCAACCACAGCTTTTCTCAGTCAACCCCCTAGGGCAGGTGGCAGACACACAATGCCTCCTAGAAGTCCATCTGTTGGTGGCATCCATTCAAGGGCAATTTGACTTCCAGGGATAACATTTGCCACTTTGAGAGTTAGCCCTACAGGTCGTTTGGGCCCACACTCTTACCACTCTTCTCCTAAAATTTCAAACATACCTCTGTGTCAAATCTCCAGTCTACTTTTATGAAACATCTGGTCTATTGCCTCTTATCAATTTATTCTTAAGCCACTTACTACCTAACTCCTATAACCAGGACCCTGCACCCTTGTATGCAAGATCCTTCCACCATGCTTATCATTAAAATACTCTAATGCCCTTAACAGGACAAGATAATCCACTTCTTTGTCATTACTTCTGCTATTACCTAAAGTGGGTCTGACGATGAAATTTTTACCATTGGAAACACCTTAAACACTCTTATGGAGGACTAGGGGAGGAAATCAGTGACATACATACCCTCAGGGCAATAAGAGGATAAGTCTTATGGCTGCTTCATCAGGTTCCCAGTCTCAGGGCACAGGCCTGGATTGCTTTACATCATGATATATATTCCCATCTGTGGTTAACAAATGGACAATAAGTTAAAATTACAACCTGTTAATCCTACCCAGACCCATCATGCTGGAGACATTGGGGATGTCTAACTCCAGCCTGAAGATCCCATGAGGTTGACCTGCCTCAATCTGCCTAGGGATCTGGTCCCTAGGATATTGTCGCACCTCAGCCTGCTTGGGGATCCACCAGTCTGAGGGTCCCAGGAGGTCGGCATGTGTTGACCTGCCCAAGGGACCCAGTTCTTGGGAGGCTGACCTGACTCCATCTGCACAGGGATTCGATCTCCAGGGCGCTGTCATGTCTCAGCCTGCCTGGGGATCTGCACCCTGATCTGGGGACATCTGGCTCTCAGGTTGCAAAAGTACTGGGTAGGATATGCTTTAAAAAGTCTCACCCCTAGGGAAGTCCAATCTTTAAAATAGAAGGAAGCTTATTAGTTGTGGGCTGTGTGTGGTCTCAGCAATAACTCAGGAGTCCAATGAGAACCCCATTGCCTTTCTGAAAAGTCTAAAAGAGGCCCTCCCAAAGTTTACCAATCTGGACTTAGACTCTTATGAGGGACAGATGATTTTAAAGGAAAAATTCCTGTCCCAATGTGCATCAGATATCAGGATAAAGTTACAACAGCTATAGCAGCATGACCCTGATACCTCAGCTACAGCAGCATGACCCTGATACCTCTTTAGATGAGATGGTCCAGATAGCCCCAATACCTTTTATAATAAAGAACAGGAGAGGGAGGCTAAGGCCCAGGAAAGGCAGAAAAGGAAGGAGACAAGGCATGCCCAGATGCTGGCCACCCTCCAGGGAAGCCCTATGGCAAACCCCGAGTCTTTAAAGGACAGGCATGAGGCAAATGCCTAATCTGTAGAGTAGCGGGACATTGGGCCAAAGAGTGTCCAAACCGTGACAAGCCTCCTAAAACAGCTTGCTACAAATCCCATCAATTGGGACATAGGGTAGCACTCTGCCCTTGGGACCCAAGAGTCTCCAGGTCAAATGCCAAGCTGTCGGTCATGATGGTTTGATGGGACTACTCCAGCCAGCCCACTGTCACAGATAACCATCATGAGGTTGGTGCCAAGGGTGCAACTGGATGTGGCAGGTAGGTCCGAGAATTTCCTGGTTGACATGGGCTATCTACTCTGTCCTGACCTCCTATTATGGAGCCTTCTCCTCCCAAACCTGTACTATTTTGGGTCCTATAGGAAAAACAATTACTAAAAGATTCACCAGAGCACTTCTTTGTTGCTGGGATGGACAAATATTTTCCCACCAGTTTCTGGTGGTCCCTGAGTGTCCTACTCCCTTACTGGGAAGAGATATACTCAATAAACTGGGGACCACACTTGTGATGGGAAACTTTTCAGCCCCTAGAGCCCTATAGCTTCTGGTTACTACTGAAGAACCCATTACACCCTCTCCAATAGAGAGGGACCAAAACTATGGGAGGACAAAATTAACCTCCAGTTGTGGGACCAGGGGATGAGCCCACCAAGCTGGACTGGTCATCATTGTCCTCTGAGTTGCCACTAGGTTTTCTAACCGGAAACAACATTCCCTCAGAAGAGAAGCTTGGGAAGGACTACACCCTCTAATAAATAAATTCCTTGCCTGTGAGCTATTGATCCCCGCCAATTCACTGTGTAACACCCCAATCCTCCCTGTGAAGAAAAAGAGTGGAACCTGGCAAATGGTTAAAGATTTCTGGATCATAAATGAAGTTATAGTCCCCCTCCATCCCACAGTATCCAATCCCTATGTAATCTTGGGAGAAATCCCACCCAGTGCCAAGTGGTTTACAGTTTTGAATCTCAACGATGCATTCTTTTGTATACCACTGGCTAAAGAATCCAAATATCTTTTTGCCTTTGAGTAGGAAGCTCCAATAGAAAAACACCAACAGATGACTTGGGCAGTATTACCTTAGGGGTTCAGAGATAGCCCCTACCTGTTTGGGCAGGCTCTTAGCTGAGATCTCCTAGATCTGAACCTGGGATCTAATGGGGAAATATTGCAATATGTAGATAACCTACTAATAGGGTTATTAGTTATTAATACTAAGGGGTCTCTCCAGATGATAAAAATGCCCAACAACATGCAATTCAGGTTCTAAACTTTTTGGTAGAGAGGGGACATAAAGTCTCTCATGCTAAGGCACAGATGTGGAGACAAAGTTCACTTACCTGGGAGTTCAGATTACACACGGGTCCAGGAGACTATCCTCTGATAGCCAACTGGACAAGGAATCGTCCAGTTGCCCTCCCCCATGACTCGAAAACAATTGTGGCCTTTCCTGGGATTAACTAGGTACTGTAGAATCTGGATACCCAACTATGGTCTAATTGCCAAGCCCTTATATGAAAGCTTGAAGGGACAGGATTATTCAGTCTCACTGATGTGAGGAACTCCTCAAAAGAAGGCAGAGGCTACACTAAAACAAGCCTTAACTCAAGCACCTGCCTGGAGGTTGCCAGACCCAGAAAAAGCATTTCAACTTTATGTCCATGAAAAAGAAGGAATAGCCTTGGAAGCATTAACACAAAGGTTGGGACTTGAGCCTCAGCCTGTAGCTTCCAGGAAGCTCAACCCAACTGCCTGAGGCTGGCCTCCCTGCTTTCGAAATCTTGCACCTATTGCAATCCTGACAGAAGATACTTTAAAATTCTTTTGGGGGCAAACTAACTATTTTTACCAGCCACCAAGTGAAACAACTCCTAAATGGGAGAGGACATTTAATAATGTTGATGGAAAATCCAGGCCTGACTATATCCCCTCATGAGGTTCTTAATGCGGACACCTCCTGCCTACCCCCGAGGGCTCTCTTCCTTTCATTCTGGCCTAGAAACCTTGGACCACTAGACAAAACCCCAAGAGGGATTATCAGAAGATCCTCTGACCAATCCTGAGGAAATCTGGTACATTGATGGAAGCAGCTTTGTCTTGTATGGAAAAAGAAGAGCTGGGTATGCAGTAGTCTCCAATTTTGAGACTATAGAGGCTAAACCTTTGTCAGCAGGTACTTCAGCCCAATTAGCTGAGCTCATAGCCCTGACTCAAGCTTTAGAGCTGGGAAAAGGAAAAAGAATAACCGTTTGCACTGACTCCAAGTGTGCCTTTCTGGTGCTACATGCACACGCTGCTATTTGGAAAGAAAGAGGCCACTTGACCACCCAAGGGTCCCCCATCAAATATGGTGATCAAATCCTTAGGCTCTTGGAGGCAGTTCATCTGCCCACTGAGGTTTCGGTGTCCCACTGTAAAGGACACCACAAAGGCACCATGGAAGTGGCATGAGGGAATCAGGCAGCTAAGAGAGCAACATAGCAGAACAATGACCTAATAAAAGTTGACACCTTAGTTCCACAGACAAATTCTCCATAAACTTCTTCATATACTGAAGGTGAGACCCTTAAGACTAAGAGTGAGGGCTTTCAAGATCATCTGAGGTGGTTCCAAAAAGAAGGGCTCCTTTTTCTGTCTGGGAACCTCCAATGAAAGTTGGTTAATTGCTTACATGCCACCACTCATTTAGGGGAAATGGTCCTCCAAAGATTACTAGAAAGATCCTTCAGAGAAACAGGCCTCCAAACAACTATAAGGCAAGTAGTTTCCTCTTGTTCTACTTGCCAATTAAACAACTCCAAAGGAGCTTGAATCCCAGCTGGCCCAGCCTGTCCAATGATGTGGGACCTACCCAGAAGAGGACTGGCAGATGGACTTCACCCAGATGCCAGTTTCTCAAGGGTATAAATACATATTAGTCATGATAGATACATTTCCAGGATGGATTGAAGGCCTTCCCACCCAGACTGAGAAGGCTGAGGAGGTAAAAAAAAAAAAAAAAAAAAAAAAAAAAACCTGCTCCATGAAATCATTCTGCCATGCCGTCAGCTCAGGTCATTACAAAGTCACAATGGAACATCATTTACTTCTAAGGTCACCCAAGGGGTCTCTAAAGCAATGGGCATTACTTATTATCTCCAATGTTCCTGGAGGCTTCAGTCTTCAGGAAAAGTAGGGAGAGCCAACCAATTCTTAAAATCAGCAATAAAAAAGAAGAGACCTCCCAGGAGACCTCACTGGGATGGAAGGAGGCTTTACCAATAACTCTCCTCCACACCCGTATTGCCCCTAAGGAACAGGTTGGTCTTAATCCTTACGAAGTGCTATATGGAAGACCTTTTGTTTACATCAATGACCTCTTCCTAGATCCAGAGGATCAGACCCTTCTGTCCTATACCATGGCCATTGGGCAATTCCAACAGGATATACACATGTGGAGTATCAATCAGGACGCAAATGATTCTAGAGTCATCACTATATGCTCCAGGGACTCAAATACGAATTAAAGTGTGGAAAGATGGATGGCCCAAGGCTCAACTCCAGCCCACATAGAAGGGCCCCTATCCTGTAGTGCTTTTACTCCCACAGCAATCAAGGTACTAGGACATGACTCCGAGATTTACTACTCATGAGTCAAGCCATGCAAGAAAACAGAAGAGGACACACAATACATCTGTGAGCCTCTGGGAGATCTCAGATACTTATTTAAAGCTACAAATGAGGGCCATTCTAATGAACACCCTCAAATTAAGTTTCTGAGGATAAGATTTCTCAGGACAGTTTTAAAGAGCCAACACAGATTGGCAAAGATTGTACTCCAAAAAAGACAGGAGATAGATCTTCTGATCCCTAAATGAGGAGGGACTTGAGCCATCTTGAATAAGACGTATTATTTCTTGGTCTATACCTCCTGCTAAGTTAAAGAAAGTCTCAAAGTCCTCAAGAAAAACCCTCAGACCCTATAAGGTCTCAAAGAATGAGCTAGAGAGTTCTTGGGATGGCTACAGTATCTCTTTGGGGGATCCGCCTGGCAATGGGAAATTTAAAGTTGACTAATGCTGAAGAATTGATGCCTTTGAACTGTGGTGTTGGAGAAAACTCTTGAGAGTCCTCTGGACTACAAGGAGATCCAACCAGTCCATTCTAAAGAAGATCAGGTCTGGGTGTTCTTTGGAAGGAATGATGCTAAAGCTGAAACTCCAGTATTTTGATGACCTCATGCGAAGAGTTGACTCATTGGAAAAGACTCTGATGCTAGGAGGGATTGGGGGCAGGAGGAAAAGGGGACGACAGAGAATGAGATGGCTGGATGGCATCACAGACTCGATGGACATGAGTCTGAGTGAACTCCAGGAGTTGGTGATGGACAGGGAGGCCTGCCGTGCTGCGATTTATAGGGTCGCAAAGAGTCAGAAACGACTGAGCGACTGAACTGAACTGAACTGATCTGAACTGAATGCCCTACTAGTCCCTGTCATCACCATATTGATGCTGCTTGTGATTGTTCCATGTATTATCAATTGTCTAACCCATTTTGTTTCTGCACAGGTCAACAAGTTACAACATGCAGTGCCAGTTCAACAAGGATATATAAAACTATAGCCAACCACATAAAATATCACTCACCCTTAGATGGACACTACTATAAGGACTCTTAGGCTTGAGACTAGCAGGAGAGGGAGGCCCAATGCCCTTCATAGTCCCAGTTCAGCAGGAAGTAGTCAGAAAGACCTCAACACCCCTATTCTCAAAGAATTGGACCTCCTATCTCTTGACGGGGGAATGCTAGGTAGTTAGAATAGGAAAAAAGGAGTTCAGAATGATGGTGGCTAAAAACAAGGAAGGGAAAAGCCTGTGAAAATAGTACAAAGGAAGATCTGAGGACCAGAGTGAGGACCTCAGGTAAAACAAATAGCACTCTTGGCTAGCCCAATTTACATAGCACAAGGGGAGGAGAAATATATATATAAAGAGGAGCCAAAATTGGGCCAAGGGCATCTCTTCTCTTCACATCTTTTGGGTCGGAATGCCCTCATGCATTGAGAATGTATTTTCCTTTACTTTCTAAATAAAACTGAGCTGTAACACTGGTCCATCTGAGGGCTGTAATGCTGGTCTGTCCATTGATTCAAATTTTTATTGTGATGAGACCGAACCAAGAAAATTGCAAACTCCTCCAACAACTCATGATACTGCAAAATTTCCAAAAAATATTTGACATGTCAAATATTTATAACGATTTTGTTTTAATATTGATATAAAATGATTTTATTCTTTGTGTTTGAAACTGTTAGGAAATATACTGAAAGCTTCTTTGGACTGCAGAATTTATAGTAAGATTATCAGACAAGAAAGGGGGAAAATGGTTTCAATGGAAAAGGTATCTTTGATGGGGAAGTGAAAGAAAAAGTGAACAACATTAAGTACATATAACTTACATACAATATAAATAATAATATAATATAAAATTATATGTGAAACTTATTTGTTTATATTGGGTTAACCTAAAAATTCATTTAGATTTTTCCCTAGCACATTTTGGGGCTCCCCTGGTGGCTCAGGTTATAAAAAAGTTGCCTTCAATGCAGACCCAGATTCAATTCCTTGGTTGGAGCGATCCCTTGGTGAAGGGAATGGCTGCACATTCCAGTATTCTTGCCTGGAGAATTCCACAGGAAGAGGAACCTGGTGGGCTACAATCCACAGGATTGCAAAGAGTCAGACACAACTGAGTTACTGACACTTTAACTTTTCTAACATCTTATGGCTAACTTTTTAGTTGACCCAATAAATACATCTACACATTTAATTTTAATTGTGTTATAAATATAAGTTCCTTTAGCACCATTGAGTCATTGGATCTATCATTGAAAAAGACACATTAGGCAAAAAATTTTAATTTGAACTGTACATTTTGTTGACAGAAGTAAAATGGTTCCCTTTATTTTTTATTAAGGGTATCTCAATTTTCTACTAATAGTGACAGGCAAAATAATAGAAAAGGCAAATATCAGGGATTTTAATTTCTGTTTGTTGGACATTTTATGAGTGTTATTTGAAATAAGAATGTCAGATAATTTTGTGTTTAAATTCCAAAATATTCTGTCTCTCATTGTGACCTCAACCATTTTATTATGAAAGGACAAGTTCTTTTTAAAATCTTAAAAGAAACAAAAGAGTTCATTTACAGAGATATGAAATCACTAAACTGGAGAGATATTTTCTAAAGTCAGTGTGTGTATAGTGTATGTGTATGTGAACATGTGTGTGAGTGAAAAGAGAAGTTAAAGCTGTGATGGGAAAAACATTTATGTTCTACAGTAGCCAAGGATGATTCTATTTTTATCAGCAGGTTTTATTTCAAAAAAAAGAAAAACAAAACAAAACAAAACACAAATGCTAGATTGTAAATGGGATGAAACTGTCAGTGTGAAAGCTGGCAAGAGTGTATGGATCAAAGCTTTTTGAGAATGTTTTATATGCTCTAAGTAAAATCTATATATAGGACAGATATACCTTCTTTGGGGAAACCCAGGAGTACAATTTCCAGAACAAAGTTAACATGAGCAAATTAACTTTGAAACTCTTGTTAGAGTTAGAAGTCATAAGAGACATAACCAACAATCACTTAAGGTTTCTTCACAGATCATTCTTTCTCTTTGACTTTTTGCTGGCTTGTCACTTCCTCATGAGTTACAAGGCATCAATTAATAGTTTGGTGTATATAATTCCACAGCCTTCTCCATATTCCTATAATAATAAAATATATGAACACATACATTGATTTTTGATGTTTAATAAAACAGGTCACACTTTAGGCTATATATACATCTTGGTTTTTCTCACTTACAAGAGAAAATATCTAGCTCATTCATTTAGTTGCAACATAATATATAATGATTTGCATGAACCAAAGTTTCCTCAAATATCACCTCTTTGGTAGTCCTTTAAGTATTTTTATTTACTTTTTATTTTTGCTGCTACTAATGATGAAGTACTGAATGTCCCTGTACTTGGCTGACTTTTAATTTCTTCACTATTAAGTTATAGTTGACATAAAATAAAATTCTACCAATTTAAAGTTTGTAGTCTTATAGTACTGAAATACGTATTTTGTCAAATTTTCACCACAATTAAGAGAGTGAATATAATAATCATCCCTAAAAATTGGCTCATACCTCTTCATAATCCCCATTGGCCTGCCCCTTCCACTGCCCACAGGCATCACATAACCTGCTTTATGTCAGTAAAGATTAGTTTGTTTCTAGAATTTCATATAAACAGGAGAGACATTTTAAAGAACTAATTTATTTCACTCAGTGTAGTTATTTTAACATGAACACATGTTGTTGAGGGTATCCATAATTTATTTAATTATATTACTGAATAGCATTTTATTATATGAATATCCAATGATTTATTATTTATTGTTTCACTTGTTTCATGTATTTTGAAGCTTTTTTGCTATGGACAAAAATCTTTAAAATTATTATATTCTCCTAATACATTGAATATTTTTTTTAAATTATTCAGTGAACTTCTTTATCCCTTTTAATATTTTTTCTCTAAAATATAATGTACTGAATATTAATCTATTCATGTCAACTTTGTCTTACTAAGTTTTACTTTTGATATATTTGCATTTTCATAAAGCATGTTTTAGTAGACAAATGACTTTTGAGTGCTGTTTTTCACCTAACAAATGTCTGGCTTTAACTGAGCTATTTCAATTTTTTCTTCTATATTTAACAAGAGGATTTTTATATTTTATCCAACTTATTATTTGCAGCATTGATATTTAAATGTCACAAGATACTATGTCCTGTCATCATTTATTTTGCTGACAGATGTACTGATGATTGTACTTACAGAATGGATAGACAACTCATATTCCTTCTAACACTATTTAAATAGTATCCTTTATAGTGCTAGACCACCTGATATGCCTCTTGAGAAATTTGTATGCAGGTCAGGAAGCAATAGTTAGAACTGGACATGGAACAACAGACTGGTTCCAAATAGGAAAAGGAGTATGTCAAGGCTGTATATTGTCACCCTGTTTATTTAACTTATATGCAGAGTACATCAGGAGAAATACTGGGATGGAAGAAACACAAGCTGGAATCAAGATTGCAAGGAGAAATATCAATAACTTCAGATATGCAGATGACACCACCCTTATGGCAGAAAGTGAAGAAGAACAAAAAAGCCTCTTGATGAAAGTGAAAGTGGAGAGTGAAAAAGTTGACTTAAAGTTCAACATTCAGGAAATGAAGATCATGGCATCTGGTCCCATCACTTCATGGGAAATAGATGGGGAAACAGTGGAAACAGTGTCAGACTTTCTTTTTCTGGGCTCCAAAATCACTACAGATGGTGACTGCAGCCATGAAATTAAAAGACGCTTACTCCTTGGAAGGAAAGTTATGACCAACCTAGATAGCATATTCAAAAGCAGAGACATCACTTTGCCAACAAAGGTTCGCCTAGTCAAGGCAATGGTTTTTCCAGTGGTCATGTATGGATGTGAGAGCTGGACTGTGAAGAAGGCTGAGCGCCGAAGAATTGATGCTTTTGAACTGTGGTGTTGGAGAAGACTCTTGAGAGTCCCTTGGACTGGAAGGAGACCCAACCAGTCCATTCTGAAGGAGATCAGCCCTGGGATTTCTTTGGAAGGAATGATGCTAAAGCTGAAACTCCAGTACTTTGGCCACTTCATGCTAAGCATTGATTCATTGGAGAAGACTCTGATGCTGGGAGGGATTGGGGGCAAGAGGAGAAGTGGACGATAGAGGATGAGATGGCTGGATGGCATCACAGACTCGATGGACGTGAGTCTGAGTGAACTCCAGGAGTTGGTGATGGACAGGGAGGCCTGGTGTGCTGTGATTCATGGGCTCGCAAAGAGTCAGACATGACTGAGCGTCTGATCTGATCTGATCTGATAGTGCATTGCCATTAGTAAAGGTTTTTAGTTGTTCATTTATTTTTTTTCATTTTTGCCAGTGACGTAGTTGAGAGTAGGTTTCACATAGCCAGAATTTATTTATACCATATTGGACACAATTGATAACATATTTTTATGGTAAAGGCAGATTCCTACTCAGTCCAGATTCATGAATATTTTTTGAAATATTTTTGAAAGTGTAATATACATATATCAGTCTACAAGAAAAACCATATTTAGTCTAATAATATTATGCCTTTTGAGAATTGTTGTCATGTTCAGTTGCTAAGTCCTGTCAGACTCTGGAACCCCAGGGATTATAGCACGCCAGGATTACCGTTTGCTCAAATTCATGTCCATTGAGTTGGTGATGCTATCCTACCATCTCATCCTCTGCCACTCCCTTCTCCTTGTGTCTTCAATCTTTCCAGCACTGGGGTATTTTCCCATGGGTTTGCTCTTTAATCAAGTGGTCAAAGTATTAGAGCTTCAGCATCAGTCCTTCCAGTGAATATTCAAGGTTACTTTATTTGAAAATTAACTGGTTTCATCTCCATGTAATCCAAGGGACTCTCAAGGGGCTTCTACAGCAGCACAGTTCAAAAGCATCATTTCTTTGGTGTTAGCCTCTGTTATGGTCCAACTCTCACATCAGTAAATGGCTACTGAAAAAAATATAGCAGTTTTGACTGGCAGAGTTTTGTCAGCAAATTGATGTCTCTGCTTTTTAAAACTTTGTCTAGGTTTGTCATAGCTTTCCTTCTAAGGAGCAAGTGTCTTTTAATTTTAGGGCTACAGTCACCATCCACAGTGATTTTGGAGCCCAAGAAAATAAAATATGTCATTGTTTCTACTTTTCTCCCTTCTATTTGCCAGGGAGTAATGGGAATAAGTGCAGCCGAGAGGAGCTACCCCACGTCCGAAGTCAGGGTCAGAAGATGGGAGGACCCCATGCCCGAAGGGCGGAAGTCAAAAGGAGTTACCCGATAACCGAAGTCAGGGGCAGTGGCTGAGAGTGCTAGGCTGAGATGGCACAGGAACGGCTGAGAAGAGCTACCCAAGTCTGAGGTCATGGGTGGTGGCCGGGAGGAGCAACCCCACGTCCAAGGAGTGGTAGCTGCACAGGTACAGGAGGGCCTAGAGGAGCTATCCCATGTTGAAGGTCAGAAAGGGTGGTGATGAGGAGATACCCCTCTTCCAAGGTAAGAAGCTGCAACAGCAATTTGCTGGAACATCAGTGAAGAGATACTCCATGCCCAAGATAAGAGAATCCCAAGTAAGATGGTAGGTGTTGCAAGAGGGCATCAGAGGGCAAACACACTGAAACCATACTTACAGAAAACTAGTCAATCTAATCACACTAGGACCACAGCCTTGTCTAATTCAGTGAAACTAAGCCATGCCCGTGGGGCAACTCAAGACAGGTGGGTCATGGTGGAGAGATCTGACAGGATGTGGTCCACTGGAGAAGGGAATGGCAAAACACTTCAGTATTCTTGCCTTGAGAACCCCATGAACAGTATGAAAAGGCAAATTGATAGGATACTGAAAGAGGAACTCCCCAGGTCAGTAGGTGCAGAATATGCTACTGGAGATCAGTGGAGAAATAACTCCAGAAAGAATGAAGGGATGCAGCCAAAGCAAAAAGAATACCCAGCTGTGGATGTGACTGGTGATAGAAGCAAGGTCCGATGCTGTAAAGAGCAATATTTCATAGGAACCTGGAATGCCAGGCCAATGAATCAAGGCAAAATGGAAGTGTTCAAAGAGGAGATGACTAAAGTGAACCTCGACATTCTAGGACTCAGCAAACTCAAATGGACTGGAATCGGTGAATTTAACTCAGATGACCAATATATCTACTACTGCAGGCAGTAATCCCTCAGAAGAAACGGAGTAGCCATCATGGTCAACAAAATGCAGTACTTGGATGCAATCACAAAAATGATGGAATGATCTCTGTTCGTTTCCAAGGCAAACCATTCAATATCACAGTAATCAAGTCTATGCCCCAACCAGTAATGCTGGAGAAGCTGAAGTTGAACAGTTCTATGAAGACCTCTAAGACCTTTTAGAACTCACACCCAAGAAAGATGTCCTTTTCATTATAGGGGACTGGAATGCAAAAGTAAGAAGTCAAGAAACACCTGGAGTAACAGGCAAATTTGGCCTTGGAATAGGGAATGAAGCAGGGCAAAGACTAATAGAGTTTTGCCAAGAAAATTCACTGGTCATAGCAAATACCCTCTTTCAACAACACAAGAGAAGACTCTACACATGGACATCACCAGATGGTCAACACCGAAATCAGATTGATTATATTCTTTGCAGCCAAAGATGGAGAAGCCCTATACAGTCAACAAAAACAAGACCAGGAGCTGACTGTGGCTCAGATCAGTAACTCCTTATTACAAATTCAGACTTAAATTGAAGAAAGTAAGGAAAAATATTAAACCATTCAGGTATGACCTAAATCAAATCCCTTATGATTATACAGTGGAAGTGAGAAATAGATTTAAGGGTCTAGATCTGATAGATAGAATTCCTGATGAACTATGGAATGAGGTTCATGACATTGTACAGGAGACAGGGATCAAGACCATCCCCATGTAAAAGAAATATCAAAAAGCAAAATGGCTGTCTGGGGAAGACTTACAAATAGCTGTGAGAAGAAGAGAAACGAAAAGCAAAGGAAAAAAATGAAAGATACAAGCATCTGGATGCAGAATTATAAAGAATAGCAATAAGAAATAAGAATGCCTTCCTAGTGATCAATGCAAAGTAATAGAGGAAAAAAACAGAATGGGAAAAACTAGAGATCTTTTCCAGAAAAGTAGAGATACCAAGGGAATATTTCATGCAAAAATGGGCTCGAGAAAGGACATAAATGGTATGGGCCAAAGAGAAACAGAATATATTAAGAAGAGATGGCATAAATACACAGAAGAACTGTACAAAAAACATCTTCACAACCCAGATAATCACAATGGTGTGATCACAGACCTAGAGCCATATATCCTGGAATGTAAAGTCAAGTGGACCTTAGAAAGCATCACTATGAACAAAGCTAGTGAAGATGATGGAATTCCAGTTGGACTCTTTCAAATCCTGAAAGATGATACTGTGAAAGTGCTGCACTCAATATGCCAGCAAATTTGGAAAACTTAGCAATGGCCACAGTACTGTAAAAGGTCAGTTTTCATTCTAATCACCCCCTCCAAGAAAAAAGGCAATGCCAAAGAATGCTCAAAGTACTGTACAATTGCACTCATCTCACATGCTAGTAAAGTAATGCTCAAAATTCTCAAAGCCAGGCTTCAGCAATACGTGAATGACGAACTTCCTGATGTTCAAGCTGGTTTTAGAAAAGACAGAGGAACCAGAGATCAAATTGCCAACATCTGCTGGATCATGGAAAAAGCAAAAGAGTTCCAGAAAAATATCTATTTCTGCTTTATTGACTATGCCAAAGCCTTTGACTGTGTGGATCACAAGAAACTGTGGAAAATTCTGAAAGAGATGTGGATACCAGACCACCTGACCTGCCTCTTGAGAAACCTATATGCAGGTCAGGAAGCAAGAGTTAGAACTGGACATGGAACAACAGACTGGTTCCAAATAGGAAAAGGAATATGTCAAGACTCTATATTGTCACCCTGCTTATTTAACTTCTATGCAGAGTACATCAGGAGAAACACTGGGATAGAAGAAACACAAGCTGGAATCAAAATTGCCAGGAGAAATATCAAAAACCTCAGATATGAAGATGACACTATCCTTATTGCAGAAAGTCAAGAGGAACTAAAAAGCCTCTTGATGAAAGTGAAAGTGGAGTGTGAAAAAGTTGGCTTAAAACTCAACATTCAGAAAATGAAATCATGGCATCTGGTCCCATCACTTCATGGGAAATAGATCGGGAATCAGTGAAAACAGTGTCAGGCTCTATTTTGGGGGGCTCCAAAATCACTGCAGATGGTGACTGCAGCCACAAAATTAAAAGCCACTTACTCCTTGGAAGGAAAGTTATGACCAACCTAGACAGCATATTCAAAAGCAGAGACATTACTTTGCCAACAAAGGTTCATCTAGTCAAGGCTTTGGTTTTTCCTGTGGTCATGTATGGATGTGAGAGTTGAATTTTGAAGAAGGCTGAGCGCTGAAGAATTGATGATTTTGAACTGTGGTGTTGGAGAAGACTCTTGAGAGTCCCTTGGACTGAAGGAGACCCAACCAGTCCATTCTGAAGGAGATCAGCCCTGGGATTTATTTGCAAGGAATGATGCTAAAGCTGAAACTCCAGTACTTTGGCCACCTTGTGCGAATAGTTGACTCATTGGAGAAGACTCTGATGCTGGGAGGGATTGGGGGCAAGAGGAGAAGGGGACGACAGAGGATGAGATGACTGGATGGCATCACTGACTTGATGGACATGAGTCTGAGTGAACTCCAGGAGTTGGTGATGGACAGGGAGGCCTGTCGTGCTGCGATTCATGGGGTCACAAATGTTGGACACGAATGAGCAACTGAACTGAACTGAATGTGACTGGATGCCATGATCTTAGTTTCTTTTAAATGTGAGCTGTAAGCCAGATTTTTAATTCTCTTTTACCTTTTTCAAGCTGCTCTTTCAGATTAGATCAGATCAGATCAGTTGCTCAGTCATGTCCGACTCTTTGCGACCCTTCTCACCTTCTGCCACTATAGTAGCATCATCTGGGTATCTGAGGTTGTTGATATTTTTCCCAAAATCTTGATTCCAGTTTGTGTTTTACGCATCGTGGCATTGTGCATGATATGCCTATGGTAAATAAGCAGTGTGACAATATACGGCCTTATTGAACTCCTTTCCCAATTTTGAACCAGTCAGTTGTTCTATTTAGGATTCTATGTTGCTTCTTGAGTTGCATACAGATTTTTCAAGAGACAGGTAAGGTGGTGTGTTATCCCTGTCTCTTTAAGAATTTTCCAGTTTGTTGTTTTCCACACAGTCAAAGGTTTTTGAATAGATAGATGGCCAGTGCAAATTCGATGCATGAAGCAGGGCACCCATAGTTGGTGCCCTGGGACAATCCAGAGGGTTGGGGTAGGGAGGGAAGTGGAATGGTGGTTAAGGATGGTCGGCCACATGTACATCCATGGCTGATTCATGTTCATGTATGGCAAAAAACACCACAGTATTGTGAAGTAATAGCCTCCAATTAAAATTAATTAATTATTAAAAAAATAAGCATACCTTTTTCTGCAATTCCCTCGTTTTCTCTATGATCCAAAGAATGTGGACATGTTGATTTCTGATTCCCCTGCCTCTTCAAAACGCAGCTTGTACATCTAGAAGTTTTCAGTTCACATGCTGCTGAAGCCTAGCTTGAAGGATTTTGAGCATAATCTTACTAACATGTGAAATGAGGGCAACTGTCCAGTAGTTTCAACACTCTTTGGCACTGCCCTTCTTTGGGATTATAAGGAAACTGACTTTTTCCAGTCCTGTGGCCATTGTTGGGTTTTCCAAATTTGCTGACATATTGAGTGCAGCATTTTAACACTATTGTCATTTAGGATTTGAAATAGCTCACCTGGAAGTCCATCACCTACCTACACTAGCTCTGTTTGCAGTAATGCTTCCTATGGGCCACTTGTCTTCACACTACAGGATGTCTGGCTATAGGCCTGTCCATTTTAGTTCACTGTTTCCAAAGATGTTGGTGTTCACTCTTGTCACATCCTGTTTTACCGCATCCAATTTACCTTGATTCATGGACCTAACATTCCTGCTTTCTATACAGTGTTGTTCTTTACAGCATCAGACTTTACTTTCACCTCCAGATATATCCACAACTGAATGTCATTGCCACTTTTGCCTGTCCTTTTCATTCTTTCTGGAGCTATTGTAATTGCCCTCTGCTCTTTCCCAGTAGTATATTGGACATCTTCCGATGTGGCAGTGCTCATCTTTCGGTGTCATATCTATTTGCCCTTTCATATTGTTCACGAGGTTGTCACGGCAAGAATTCTGGAGTGGTTTGTCATTATATCCTCCAGTTGACCACGTTTTGTCAGAACTCTACTATGACGCACTGTGCATGATGTTTCTCATAGCTTCATTGAGTTTTTATTTTTTTAATTTTATTTTATTTAGAGATTTTAGAATTATTAATAACTAATGCTAGAAAGAAAAAAGAAGAAGAAAGGTAAAAATAATAATTTAGAGAAACTTTTCCTATTTAGAATCTTTGAGATGCTAGGTTCAATTATAATTAATAACAGTCTGACCAGAATATTCGTGGATCAGTTATTATCCTCATATACATTTGAATAATAAAGTATATATAACTGGCTTTTGAAAATACTTGTTATTCTCACATCATACATGCTAATTCACTTCAGTTGTGTCTGCTGCTGCTACTGCTGCTAAGTCACTTCAGTCGTGTCTGCCTCTGTTCGACCCCATAGATGGCAGCCCATCAGTCTCCACCGTCCCCGGGATTCTCCAGGCAAGTTCACTGGAGTGGGTTGTCATTTCCTTCTCCAATGCTTGTTTCTAACTCTTTGCAAACCCATGGACTGTAGCCTTCCAGGATCCTGTGTCCATGGAATCCTGCAGGCAAGAATACTGGAGTGGGTTGCCATGCCCTTCTCCAGGGGATCTTCCCGACATGGGGACTGAATCCCTATCTTCCAGATCCAGGGATTAAACCCATGTCTTTTACATCCTGCATTGGCAGGCAGGTTCTTTACCACTAGTGCCACCTGGGAAGCCCACATCAATTTTCTATAAATACAGCATAAAACATATGTAAGAAGGACTTCTTTTCCTAAATTTTTATTCATTTGTAGTTTCATTGTTTCATTGTTACATAATAAAAATATTATAATTATTCTGTTTATAGAATTTAATTCACAGTTTAGCATTTCTGAATTATTGGAGTAAAATTTTATTTGCTTGCACTGAGATAGTCCTAGAAGTAATTTTGCAAAGTCCTAGTTTATGGAGACTTATAGTTGACTAAATTAATAAATATTCTGAAAAATATAATATCTTCTGCTTTAAATAATGTTTGCTTGTTTCTTAGAGTTTGATTACTTTGTTATAGGCAAGTTTTCCATTAAATTTAGAGTCAATATGACCAAAGCATCTGGTCTTTCCTTTGGTTATTTTTAAAACAGTTTATGCCCTCTATATGATTTTGCTTCAGGTTGAAGAGTGATGTTTCTGTGTCACACAGAGAGATTTTTATACTTCTTATGACTGAAAAGTTACCAGGAAAGCTGTGGCAACTTAAAAAAAATCAGTTTAGAGAGTTTTTTCTTTTATCTTTTTGGATGGTGCACTCAAATTTATTTCTGTTCCACATCTGAGAATTTTCTCATTTTGCTCATAATGAGCAAAAATAATTTTTTCAGTATTTTTTTGGAGGTTTTTTTTTTTTTTTTTTTTTTTTAAGATATTTCATCTGTTCATTTCCATTGCTGGTATCAGAAATATACCATGATTTCAAAGAGTTCTCATTTACCTTCACTTTTGCTAAAGGGATTTTGTCCTGAGAAAAATCTTTATAAAATCCTGAGTATGAAGTTATGAGGCATTAACATTTTTATATTTTTAAAAATCTAAATATTTCTATTTTATAAAAGCCCAGTGACTTTTAAGTGACTTCATTTAAAACATGTTTTAATCTTATTGGCAGCAGAGCTTACATTAATCCAGTACAAAGTAAATACTAACTAATATTTACATAATATACTAAAATATTGACTTTTTAAAAATGTCATTTCAACTCTGTGTGTTGTTAGAGTAATATGTCACTAATTCAAGATATAGGTATAGTTTATCAAAGAAGGTGCTAGATAAATATACTTAAATGCTCTTTATTATTCAATGATATGTTGCAGACAGATTTTCACTATTCATTAAAAATGTATTTATTAGAAAATAAGATCATAAATGTGTATAAATATTTATTACATAAATATAGCATTATATTTATAATATAGAATATATTGCTATTATAAAAAAACTCTGCATGTGAGTTCATGCTGCAAACATAAATTGAACAACTATTATACTTTAAAATTCTGCTTTGCACTTCTGATTATAAGATTATTAACATAATAATATAGTCAGTCATTATAATTAGATAACACACGAGGTTAGGAGAAAAAAAAGTAAATCTATAAATAAACCACACTCTTATAACTAGGTTATAATTATTTAGAAACGTTCACTTGATTCTATGAGGGGCAAAGGAGAATCAAATTTAGTAATAATGATAATAATAGAGGTTTGTTTTTCAATCATTGTGTGGCTTGCAATAGGGTAAAAATGTGCATTTTAAAAATATATATTCTTAGCACATGCTTTTTGAAATATATTTTTACTCCAATAATTCAAGGAAAAATCTGCATAAACTTTAGAGTTGTAGTTGAAGTAAGTAATAAGAATAGAAAAAAGATCTTTCTAAATAAATTGTGACATAAATGTGTCTTTTATACATTTACTCTTTTTTTTTCTTTTTCTTCCATCAAGTTTCTGAAGCAGGCAAGTGCTAGTTTCATGTACTTTTTAGTCTTCATTTGATATTAAAACTTACTTGGGAGAGAAAATGTCATGGTATTTAAGAGTATATTCACTGAGTTTGCGTCTAAATTTTTATTTGTCTGAATTTGAAATTCACCACCATGAATTACAAATTATGTAAGCATAATAAAGCAACTGTTTTATGTTTAATTTTTCATTTGATTATATGGGAAATCCTAACACTGATATTTGCCTCTACATCGAATCTTTGTCTGTCATTCATTATTAAATGAAGTTAAAAGACATTTAGATAACCAAGAGCCTGAAGACATAGTTAGCACTCAATAAATGTTATCCATCATTATGTTACAGTTCAGTAATTAAAAATATGGCCTTTTGAGGCATACATTTAAATATCCTACAAAAAAAGATTAAAGGGAAAGAAATAATGAAAATAAGGTGTTGAGAGTTTTTGTATGATGGAGGCAAGTAGTTGATATATTTATCTGTATATTATTCCCATTTAAGAGATTATTACTATTATTCATTGATATATATTAGCATGCACAGTGAAAGTGAAAGTGTTAGTCATTCAGTCATATACTACACTTTGTGACTGAATGGACCGTATAGCCTGCCAGGCTCCTTTGTTTAAAATGGAGAAATTCTTTTCTATATAGCCCATCAGATCAGATCAGATCAGTCGCTCAGTCGTGTCCAACTCTTCGCGACCCCATGAACCGCAGCACGCCAGGCCTCCCTATCCATCACCAGCTCTCGGAGGTCACCCAGACTCACATCCATCGAGTCAGTGATGCCATCCAGCCATCTCATCCTCCGTCGTCCCCTTCTCCTCCTGCCCTCAATCCCTCCCAGCATCAAAGTCTTCTCCAATGAGTCAACTCTTCACATGAGGTGGCCAAAATACTGGAGTTTCAGCTTTAGCATCATTCCTTCCAAAGAAATCCCAGGGCTGATCTCCTTCAGAATGGACCGGTTGGATCTCCTTGCAGTCCAGGGGACTCTCAAAAGTCTTCCCCAAAACAACAGTTCAAAAGCATCAATTCTCTGGCTCTCAGCCTTCTTCACAGTCCAGCTCTCACATCCATACATGACCACAGGAAAGACCATAGCCTTGACTAGGCGAACCTTTGTTGGCAAAGTGATGTCTCTGCTTTTGAATATGTTATCTAGGTTGGACATAACCTTCCTTCCAAGGAGTAAGCGTCTTTTAATTTCATGGCTGCAGTCACCATCTGCAGTGATTTTGGAGCCCAGAAAAATAAAGTCTGACACTGTTTCCACTGTTTCTCCATCTATTTCCCATGTAGTGATGGGACCAGATGCCATAATCTTCGTTTTCTGAATGTTGAGCTTTAAGCCAACCTTTTCACTCTCCACTTTCACTTTCATCAAGAGGCTTTTTAGTTCCTCTTCACTTTCTGCCATAAGGGTGGTGTCATCTGCATATCTGAGGTTATTGATATTTCTCCCAGCAATCTTGATTCCAGCTTGTGTTTCTTCCAGTCCAGCATTTCTCATGATGTACTCTGCATATAAGTTAAATAAACATGGTGACAATATACAGCCTTGACGTACTCCTTTTCCTATTTGGAACCAGTCTGTTGTTCCATGGCCAGTTCTAACTCTTGCTTCCTGACCTGTATACAGATTTCTCAAGAGGCAGATCAGGTGGTCTGGTATTCCCAACCTAGATAGCATATTAAAAAGCCTAGATACTACTTTGCTGACAAAGGTCTGTCTAGTCAAATTATGGTTTTTCCAGTAGTCATGTATGGATGTGAGAGTTGGATTATAAAGAAAGCTGGGTGCTGAAGAATTGATGCTTGTGAACTGTGGTGTTGGAGAAGACTCTTGAGAGTCCCTTGGACTGCACGGAGATCCAACCAGCCCATCCTAAAGGAGATCAGTCCTGAATATTCATTGGAAGGATTGATGCTGAAACTGAAACGCCAATACTTTTGCCACCTGATGTGAAGAGCTGACTCATTTGAAAAGATCCTGATGCTGGGAAAGATTGAGGGCAGGAGAAGGGGATGCCAGACGATGAGATGATTGGATGGCATCACTGACTCAATGGACATGAGTTTAAGTAGGGAGGCTTGGAATGCTACAGCCCATGGTGTTGCAAAAAGTCAGACATTGACTGAGTGACTGAATTGAATTGAAGTTTACCCAAATAGTGAATTAAGATTCTTTTAAAAATCTATTTATATTTAAAAAAATGTATAGGATTATTCTAGAACAATAATTTTCCCTTGATTTCCACAAGTCAATAAAATATTTGCTTGATCAAAAGCTAAATACAAATATGTATGTATACAAAGTGATTTTGCATCTCAGTTATTTCTATTTTAATTACATGTCTAGAATAACACCAATGACAATGGCTTTGCAAGCGCTATAAAGATACATTTACGTCTTTCTAATTAAGGCAGAACTTGCACACTTAAAGGCTTAACACTTTTAAACAAAAAAGTAAGAACACAATTTTTAATGGATTTGGTAGCAAAACAGAACAGGCTATATTTCATTACAGAAGCAAAAATTGAAAGCATATACTAATGGCTTATTATTATTTTTTTAATGACAAGAAAAAGAATGAGGCCAATTCAGAGGCTAGCCAAAAGATTTTTTTTTCTTTCAATATCTTAGCATAAAGCAATGAGAATAAATATTGGATCCATGATGATTCTTAAGTTGTTTTTAATTTTTTTCTCCATGTCTATAGGGAAAACTATTGGCAGCTGAAAGTAACTTTATTTTATACTATGGGTTTTAGGCTTATCAATTAACAATTTTCCCTTTACAAAAGTCTCTGATTTAAGAAGTACTTTTTAGGACTTTAAGGGCAGATATCTAAAACAAGTATATATCTGATATTTGCAGCCATGTTCCTTTTTCTGTAATTTATAAGGATCCAATTGTCTTTCTTGCATTTAAATATTTAAGATAACCTCATGTGTCACAAGGAAGAAGAAAAAAACAAACAAACAAAAAAACAGAAAAATTACATTCTGATTTATAGACCCACACAACAAATATGAACACACATTAAAGCATATGAATCCAGTCCTTCTGAAGACAAAACTATATTTCAAGCATCCTAAAACAATAAATAGGATTTAGTGACATTATCAAGTTTGAAGAAATGGTTGATAATAGTGACCTTTATGCAATCTGTCACCTGCATTTCCCAGAGACATGACTGAAGCCTGTGGACACTCATCAAAACCTCTATTAAATGCATGGAGCATGTCTTGAAATACATTGATGTTATAGATAGGAAACTGAAATACTTGAGGATATATAAACTTCATCTCATAATGTAAATGGTCATCATTTTGGAAAATAAGCATCATAAGGTTAATTAAGTAGATAGTTACATTGAAGGGAGATTTATTTTCTAGCTTAAGATATTGAAATTTGCATATAAGCTTTTTCCACAGAACTGATAAAGGGAAGGATGGAAAACTCCTTTGCAAGTAGCTTTCCAGAAAAAGGTATCAAATTAGATTGGAAGATAAGGCTAGTTAATTTAAATTTGTGTCTAAGAGCAAGATTTTGTGAAACTAAATGTAATGTAGCCAAAATGTTAATGTACATAAATATATGCAATTCATATAAAGTATTACAACTTTATAATATAAAAGTATTATTTTAAGAATAATCTTAAATATATAACAGAACTTTTGGAAAATAGAGGGGAAAAATATGTAAAGTCACTAGCTTCAATAGCAGCACTGTTTACAATAGCCTTGGGCGTGGGGTATCTCTTCCCGGCTGCTCCAGCAAAGCACAGCCATCGCACCTTACCTTGGAAGAGGGGTCTCTCCTCACTGCCACCCTTCCTGACCTTGGAGGAGGGGTATCTCCTCACTGCCGCCCTTCCTGACCTCGGTCGTGGGGTAGCTCCTCTCGGCCGTGCTTAGTGCGCCGGTCCTCACCGCCGTCCTTCCTAGGTCATGGGGTAGCTCCTCTCGGTGGGTCGCACTCTTAGTGTGCTGCGCAGCCGGCGGGGCGCTCTTAGTGCGCAGGTCGCGGGAAAGGTGAGTAAGGCAAGTAAGATGGTAGGTCTTGCAAAAGGGCATCAGAGGGCAAATACACTGAAACCATACTCACAGAAAACTAGTCAATCTAATCACACCAGGACCACAGCCTTGTCTAACTCAATGAAATTAAGCCATTCCCCTGGGGCAACCCAGGATGGGCAGGTCATGGTGGAAAGATCTGCCAGGGTGTGGTCCACTGGATAAGGGAATGGCAAAACACTCAGTATTCTTGCCTTGAGAACACCATGAACAGTAAGAAAAGGAAAAATGATAGGATATTGAAAGAGAAATTCCCCAGGTCAGTAGGGGCACAATATGCTACTGTAGATCAGTGGAGAAATAACTCCAGAAAGAATGAAGGGATGGAGCCAAAACAAAAAGAATACCCAGCTGTGGATGTGTCTGGTGATAGAAGCAAAGTCTGATGCTGTAAAGAGCAATATTGCATAGGAACCTCGAATGTCAGGTCCATGAATCAAGGTAAATTGGAAGTGGTGAAACAAGAGATGGCAAGAGTGAATGTTGACATTCTAGGAATTAGCGAACTAAAATGGACTGGAATGGGTGAATTTAACTCAAATGACCATTATATCTACTACTGCGGGCAGGAATCCCTAAGAAGAAATGGAGTGGCCATCATGGTCAACAAAAGAGTATGAAACGCAGTACTTGGATGCAATCTCAAAAACGATAGAATGACCTCTGTTCGTTTCCAAGGCAAACCATTCAATATCACAGTAATCCAAGTGTATGCCCCAACCAGTAACACTGAAGAAGCTGAAGTTGAATGGTTCTATGAAGACCTACAACACCTTTGAGAACTAACACCCAAAAAAGATGTCCTTTTCATTATAGGGGACTGGAATGCAAAAGTAGGAAGTCGAGAAACACCTGGAGTAACAGGCAAATTTGGCCTTGGAATACGGAATGAAGCAGGGCAAAGACTAATAGAGTTTTGCCAAGAAAATGCACTGGTCATAGCAAATACCCTCTTCCAACAACACAAGAGAAGACTCTATACATGGACATCACCAGATGATCAACACCACAATCAGATCGATTATATTCTTTGCAGCCAAAGATGGAGAAGCTCTATACAAGCAGCAAAAACAAGACCAGGAGCTGACTGTGGCTCAGACCATGAACTCCTTATTGCCAAAGTCAGACTTAAATTGAAGACACTAGGGAACACCACTAGACCATTCAGGTATGACCTAAATCAAATCATTTATGAATATACAATGGAAGTGAGAAATAGATTTAAGGGTCTAGATCTGATAGATAGAATTCCTGATGAACTATGGAATGAGGTTGGTGACATTGTACAGGAGACAGGGATCAAGACAATCCCCATGGAAAAGAAATGCAAAAAAGCAAAATGGCTGTCTGGGGAGGCCTTGCAAATAGCTGTGAAAAGAAGAGAAGCGAAAAGCAAAGGAGAAAAGGAAAGATATAAACATCTGAATGCAGAGTTCCAAGGAATAGCAAGAAGAGATAAGAAAGCCTTCCTCAGTGATCAATGCAAAGAAATAGAGGAAAACAACAGAATGGGAAAGACTAGGGATCTCTTCAAGAAAATCAGAGATACCAAAGGAACATTTCATGCAAAGATGGGCTCGATAAAGGACAGAAATGGTATGGACCTAACAGAAGCAGAAGATATTAAGAAGAGGTGGCAAGAAAACACAGAAGAACTGTACAAAAAAGAGCTTCACGACCCAGATAATCAAGATGGTGTGATCACTGACCTAGAGCCAGACATCCTGGAATGTGAAGTCAAGTGGGCCTTAGAAAGCATCACTACGAACAAAGCTAGTGGAGGTGATGGAATTCCAGTGGAGCTATTACAAATCCTGAAAGATGATGCTGTGAAAGTGCTGCATTCAATATGCCAGCAAATTTGGAAAACTCAGCAGTGGCCAAAAGATTGGAAAAGGTCAGTTTTCATCCCAATCCCAAAGAAAGACAATGCCAAAGAGTGCTCAAACTACCACACAATTGCACTCATCTTACACACTAGTAAAGTAATCTCAAAATTCTCCAAGCCAGGCTTCAGCAATATGTGAACCGTGAACTTCGTGATGTTCAAGCTGGTTTTTGAAAAGGCAGAGGAACCAGAGATCAAATTGCCAACATCTGCTGGATCATGGAAAAAGCAAGAGAGTTCCAGAAAAACATCTATTTCTGCTTTATTGACTATGCCAAAGCCTTTGACTGTGTAGATCACAATAAACTATGGAAAATTCTGAAAGAGATGGGAATACCAGACCACCTGATCTGCTTCTTGAGAAATCTGTATGCAGGTCAGGAAGCAACAGTTAGAACTGGTTATGGAACAACAGACTGGTTCCAAATAGGAAAAGGAGTACATCAAGGCTGTATATTGTCACCATGTTTATTCAACTTATATGCAGAGTACATCATGAGAAATGCTGAACTGGAAGAAACACAAGCTGGAATCAAGTTTGCTGGGAGAAATATCAATAACCTCAGATATGCAGATAACACCACCCTTATGGCAGAAAGTGAAGAGGAACTAAAACGCCTCTTAATGAAAGTGAAAGTGGAGAGTGAAAAGATTGGCTCAAAGCTCAACATTCAGAAAACGAAGATCATGCCATCTGGTCCCATCACTACATAGGAAATAGTTGGAGAAACAGTGGAAACAGTGTCCAACTTTCTTTTTCTGGGCTCCAAAATCACTGTAGATGGTGACTGCAGCCATGAAATTAAAAGACGCTTACTCCTTGGAAGGAAAGTTATGACCAACCTAGATAGCATATTCAAAAGCAGAGACATCACTTTGCCAACAAAGGTTCGCCTAGTCAAGGCTATGGTCTTTCCTGTGGTCATGTATGGATGTGAGAGCTGGACTGTGAAGAGGGCTGAGTGCCGAAGAATTGATGCTTTTGAACTGTGGTGTTGGAGAAGACTCTTGAGAGTCCCTTGGACTGCAAGGAGATCCAACCATTCAATTCTCAAGGAGGTCAACCCTGGGATTTCTTTGGAAGGAATGATGCTGAAGCTGAAACTCCAGTTTTTTGGCCACCTCATGTGTAGTTGACTCATTGGAGAAGACTCTGATGCTGGGAGGGATTGGGGGCAGAAGGAGAAGGGGATTACAGAGGATGAGATGGCTGGATGGCATCACTGACTCGATGAATATGAGTCTGAGTGACCTCCGGGAGTTGGTGATGGAAAGCGAGGCCTGGCGTGCTGCCGTTCATGGGGTCGCAAAGAGTCAGACATGACTGAGCGACCGATCTGATCTGATCTTACAATAGCCAGGACTTGGAAGCAACCTAGATGTCTATCCACAGATGAATGGATAAGAAAGCTGTGGTACATATACACAATGGAGTATTACTCAGCCATTAAAAAGAATACATTTGAATCAGTTCTAATGAGGTGGATGGAACTGGAGCCTATTATACAGAGTGAAGTAAGCCAGAAAGAAAAACACAAATACAGTATACTAACGCATTTATATGAAATTTAGAAAGATGGTAACAATAACCCTGTTTACAAGACAGCAAAACAGACACTGATGTATAGAACAGACTTTTGGACTCTGGGAACGGGAGATGGTGGGATGATTTGGGAGAATAGCATTGAAATATGTATAATATCATATCTGAAACGAGTCGCCAGTCCAGGTACAATGCCTGATACCAGATGCCTGGGGCTGGTTCACTGGGACGACCCAGAGGGATGGTATGCGGAGGGAGGAGAAAGGAGGGTTCAGGATGGGGAACACATGTATAATTGTGACAGATCCATCTTGATGTATGGCAAAAGCAATACAATATTGTAAAGTTAAGCAGAATAAAATTTAATTTAAAAAAGTACCATAATCTTTCTATTTTATTTGTTTTTATAGTTATAATCATTGAATTACATAAAATTATTGATTATATAAAATTAGTGACTATACTTATTTATATGTAGCATTATTAAGGAGAAGGCAGTGGCAACCCACTCCAGTACTCTTGCCTGGAAAATCCCATGGATGGAGGATGCTGGTATGCTGCAGTCCATGAGGTCACTAAGAGTCAGACACGACTGAGTGACTTCACTTTCACTTTCCACTTTCATGCATTGGAGAAGGAAATGGCAACCCACTCCAGTATTCTTGCCTGGAGAATCCCAGGTGGGCTGCTATCTATGGGGTCACACAGAGTTTGACATGACTGAAGTGTCTTAGCAGCAGCAGCAGTAGCAGCATTATTACAAATTATTAGTAGATATAATTCATAGTGGCTATAGTGGCTATGTACTATACCATTCACGGAATAAAATATAATACAAATTTTCATTTTTTTGATTATTTTTTGTTGTTGTTGAAGGATAATTGCTTTACAGAATTTTGTTTTGTTAAACCTCAAAATGAGTCAGCCATTGGTATACAAATACATCCTCCCTTTTTAACCTCCCTCCCTTCTCCCTCTCCATCCTATCCCTCTAGGTTGATACAGAGCCTCTGTTTGAGTTTGCTGAGCCATACGGCAAATTCCCATTTGCCATTTATTTTACATATGGTAATATAAGTTTCCATGTTACTCTTTCCATACATCTCACCCTCTACTTCCCTATCCCCATGACCATAAGTGTATTCTCTATGTCTCTTTATCCATTGCTGTCCTGTAAATAAATTCTTCAGTACCATTTTTCTAGATTCTGTATATATGCATTAGAATATGATATTTATCTTTACCTTTTAAACATTTTTATAAATGTAAAAAATAGTGATATTAGGAACATTTTAGTGCCTGTTACACAATTCAAATTTTTCAAAATATATTTTCAAGAGAATAATGATTATAACAAAATCTTTGCACATTTCTAGAGACTTCCCTTGTGGCTCAGACAGTAAAGCGTCTGCCTACAATGTGGGAGACCTGAGTTTAATCCCTGGGTCTGGAAGATCTTCTGGAGAAGGAAATGGCAACCCACTCCAGTACTCTTGCCTGGAAAATACTGTGAATGGAAGAGCCTGGTTGGCTATAGTCTGTGGGGTAACAAGGAGTCAGACACGACTGAGTGACTTCAACTTACCTTACCTTACCTGTTTCCACATTTCTACTGCTGTTTATATATAGTGTAATACAGCTTTTCCAAAAAATGTTTTTCCATACTACATTATTTTGTGAAAGTTTTCTGTTGAGTCTGATTCTCAGCCTTTACATTCAGATGTTTTACCTCATTAAATATTTTTGGCCTCAGAAAAAATTTGAACTTTTCTTATGTTCTAGTTGTTATTGTTGATGTTTAGTCTCTAAGTTGTGCGTCTCCAAGTTGTGTCTGATTCTTTTGCGACCCCTGGGGACTGTAGCACTAACAGGCTCCTTTGTCAGAGGGATTTCCCAGGCAAGAATATTGGAGTGGGTTGGCATTCATTCTCCAGGGGATCTTCCTGATGCAGGAGTCAAACCTGCCTCTCCTGTATTGGAAGGCAGATACTTTAGCACTGAACCCCAGGGAAGCCCACTATATTGTAGACAAAATCCTAAATCAGGTTTTGGCAGATTTTTTTGTGAAAGGCTATATAGTAAATATTTTAGACTTCATATGCCCTTTAGTCTCTGATATACTCTCTACTCTGCCTTTGGAATAGGAAAGCAACCATTAGCAATACTTAAATGAGTAATGTTCCTATGTTTCAATGAAACTTTACAAATTCAGTGGAGCACTAGGTTTAGTCTGTTAGCTGTAGTTTTTTTTTTTTTTTTTTCTGTGCTAAATAATTAAATATTAGTGTATACTATGTGTATAAAAATGTTGATGAATATTTTTGTTATCCACATTATAAAATAATTTTACTAGAAGTAAAGTCAAATTTTGAATGTATCCTACATATATACTAGTTTTCTGAAAATTAAAATATTCTTGAATGTGTTTGATTCCACTTTTTTTAGTGCCATGTGATCCATTAACTGACTTCCCTGGTTGTTCAGCTGTAAAGGATCCTCAGGCAGTGCAAGAGCTGCAGAAGATACAGCTTCAATGCCTGGGTCAGGAAGATCCCCTGGAAGAGGGAATAGAAACCTATTACAGCATTCTTGCCTCGAGAATCCCATAGAGAGAGGAGCCTAGTGGGCTACAGCTCCTAGGGTCGTAAAGGGTCTGACACGACTAAAGCAACTGAGCATGAACACAACACATTAACAGTAATTACAATTTGTATTTGTGACAGCAAATTAATGTTATCTTTCTTTTAGTGTTTCATTTTGTTTTAGAAGTTAAGTAATTTCTCATATGTACTATGTATAGAGATTATGCTCACCAAGACACTTTCTAGCGTCTTTTCTTAGAGAAAACATTTTCTGTTTTGTCTTGGTCTTTTTTTCTTGTCTAAATATATCTGTTCCCTCTTGATGTGAAATTTTAAGTTTGGATAAGTTGTATATAGAACATAAATATAATTTGAAAATTTATTACACCTTTATGTCAGAAAGTGAAGAGGAACTAAAAAGCCTCTTGATGAAAGTGAAAGTGGAGAGTGAAAAAGTTGGCTTAAATCTCAACATTCAGAAAACGAAGATCATGGCATCTGGTCCTATTACTTCATGGTAAATAGATGGGGAAACAGTGGAAATAGTGTCAGACTTTATTTTGGGGGCTCCAAAATCACTGCAGATGGTGACTGCAGCCATGAAATTAAAAGACATTTGTTCTTTGGAAGAAAAGTCATGACCAAACTAGATCACGTATTCAAAAGCAGAGACATTACTTTGCCAACAAAAGTCTGTCTAGTCAAGGCCATGGTCTTTCCTGTGGGCATGTATGGATGTGAGAGTTGGACTATGAAAGCTGAAGAATTGATGCTTTTGAACTGTGGTGTTGGAGAAGACTCTTGAGAGTCCCTTGAACTGCAAAGAGATGCAACCAGTCCATTCTGAAGGAGCTCAGCCCTGGGATTTCTTTGAAAGGAATGATGCTAAAGCTGAAACTCCATTACTTTGGCCACCTCATGTTAAGAGTTGACTCATTGGAGAAGACTCTGATTCTGGGAGGGATTGGGGGCAAGAGGAGAAGGGGACGACAGAGCATGAGATGGCTGGATGGCATCACTGACTCGATGGACGTGAGTCTGAGTGAACTCCAGGTGTTGGTGATGGACAGGGAAGCCTGGTGTGCTGCGATTCATGGGGTTGCAAAGAGTTGGACATGACTGAACAACTGAACTAAACTGAACTGAATGCACTTTCAAGTATTTATTTAGGAAAGGCATAAACAAAAAGCATAGCTTATAGAAAACATTATTCTTCCTTAATATATATTCTCATTTTTCAAACTATTTGTCACAGAGACTCTATTCTTTACAACTTACTTTAAAGTCCTATGATTTAGATATAAGTGTAAAATATTTTAAGAAAATCTCTAAATAGAATAATTTTATTTAAAGTCTTGTGATTATGTTAGGAACTACTTTCATCATAGAGATATTGGCCTATAATATTTGCATTAAAAATTCAGATCTAAAATATTATATTTTGGGAAAATTGCTGACTGCTAAGTCACTTCAGTCGTGTCCGACTCTGTAAGACCCCATAGACGGCAGCCCACCAGGTTCCCCCATCCCTGGGATTCTCCAGACAAGAACACTGGAGTAGGTTGCCATTTCCTTCTCCAATGCATGAAAGTGAAAAGTGAAAGTGAAATGGCTCAGTCGTGTCCAACTCTTATCGACCCCATTGACTGTAGCCTACAAGGCTCCTCCACCCATGGGATTTTCCAGGCAAGAGTACTGGATTGGGGTGCCATTGCCTTCTCTGATTTGGAAAATAGTTCCAAAATAATTCCTAATTTTAATTTAATGACTACTGTACTCAATATTGTCATAAATATTTGTTCTACCACTGAATTGCTACTATATTTTGATATATAAAATATTTTTCAATTTTGTCTATGATTTACCTTAGTTTGGAAAACAAATTTGCAAGTGGAAATTCTCACTTTGCAAATGATAAAATTACTTTCCCCAGTTACATATCAAAGGAAAACCACAGCCAAGACTTGCATCAGCCTGAGGTTATCTGCTCCCTGAATGGTTCATCTTGCTGCACTATCTTTAGGTATAATAAACTTTTCATTATCAAGATCAAAACATTTTCTTTCCTATGAGGTGAGAAAATTTAGTGGCAGTCTTATACTTAGGCAGATAAATTGGACATTGTAGGAAGTCACAACCAATAAATACCTACCTTTAACTGCAGGAAGCAGTAATTAGCTTCCACTCTATAATATTAGACACATTTTGTAAAGATGAAATTTCTCTTGGGATAGTTGGTGCTATTTCTTTTAGGGAGCATATGGTTTCTAGTGTTTGTAGCATTGTTGGATAAATCTGCTTTTATTTGTCTGACTTTTTTTTTTTTTTTTTTTTTTACTGATACCCTGTACAACACCTTTTGTGGTAACAGATAGATAAAGTTATGCTGAAACTTTGGACACCTGTCTCAAGCACAAATGTTTGTGCAGACAAACAAAAACTTTGGCAGACTTCAGAAGTAAAGATTCTGAAGTCTAGTAATTTTGTCATTGAAACATCCTTGAATACTTGCCAAAACAAAAACAAAAGTTGTCCACAGCAATAGTAAAAAGAATCTGAATTATGCTATAATATGGGAATGTGTACTCAGTTGCTCAGTTGTGTCTAACTCTTTGTGGCCCCAGGGACTGTAGCCTGCCAGGCTCTTCTGCCCATGTAATTTTCCAGGCAAGCATACTAGAGTGGGTAGCCATTTCCTCCTCCAGGGATCTTCTTGAGCCAGGAATCTAACCAACATCTCTTGTGTCTCCCGCACTGGCAGGCAGATTCTTTCCCACTGGTACCACCTGGGAAGTCCACAATATAGGAAGTAATACTATAACATCAATAAAATGAAAAACAGCAAGACTAATGAGCAAGTAAAATTTAAAATAGTATTATATTAGTAACATTATAAACTACTGAAATGCAATGATACTATTCACTTGTATCCTTCAGTTTTCTATTATGAGGGAGTAAGCATGCTGAATTTGATTGTTTTCAAAGATGATTAGAATGTGAGGAGAATATTTAAGAAAAGCACAGGGAGGAATGAGGAATCCTGGAAAGAATACTAGCAGGAGACTGCTACCTCTCACTGCATTGAAGGAATAATATGAAGGATGAAAAAGATTATCTGACTGGATATTTATGGATATGAGTATATAAGAGAAAGAGAGAGAGACATAAGATTTTGTAGGCAAATTGGGTAACCTGAAAGAAGTTGTGCCTTTTGACCCAAAGTACATGTGACACAATAAACAGAACAAGCCTGCCAGGAAGGAATGAGGGGAAGAAATATCTCAAATCATGTAAGGAAATCCTCCTAAATAAGATAAACTTTACACTACATGTTTGGTGGCTATGGTTATCTTGAGAGAGCACTGAGTAAAAGTATAAATCTACATTAACCCATGAACTGTATCTAACAATGTGACTAATGGTCAAGGACTTGAAAGGAACAAGATTGGAATTTCATGATAAAGAGGTTTGGGGAATAATTATGTGAATGGTCTCCTAAATTTGGCAAATTGAGGATGTTTGTTTCTCAAAAGAGCGCTGCTGCTGCTAAGTTGCTTCAGTCGTGTCCAACCCTGTGGGACCCCATAGATGGCAGCCCACCAGGCTTCCCTGTCCCTGGGATTCTCAAGGCATGAACACTGGAGTTGATTTCCATTTCCTTCTCCAATGCATGAAAGTGAAAGTGAAGTCACTCAGTTGTGCCCGAATCTTAGCGACCCCATGGGCTGCAGCCTACCAGGCTCTACTATCAGTGGGATTTTCCAGGCAAAAGTACTGGAGTGGGTTGCCATTGCCTTCTCCTCAAAAGAGTGCACATCAAAGTAAATCATAGGGAAAAAGGAGGCTCTCAATTATCAGGTGATCAGAATAACCTATCAGTATAGCCAGTAATCTTCTCCAGCTCTCGATTTTGTTTAATAGACTCATTTCAATGTGCTGACAATAGGGAAGAGGTTATATCTGAGTGCAACAACAATAATTTGAATTCAAGAAGGCTGATCTGGTCATAGCTAACAGTAGAAACTATAATAAATTCCTAATATGGCACCATTCCATAGAGGAAGAGCAAGTAACATGAAAGCAGTTTGATTACACTGAATCATTTCCATCATGACATTTTTACCTTTGTGGGATATCCTTACCTTTTTTTTTTTTTTTTTTTTTTTTTCTTTTTAGTAATTAATACCCAACATTACATTTGAGTTGTAATTAGCATATCATATAATTCACCTATATCACTCAATGATTTTAGTATACTCACATGGTTTTGCAATGACAATCACAATTTTGTTTCAGAATATTTCACATTCCCACCAGCAATGCTTGATGGCTCTAATTTCTGAACATCCTCAACACTTATTTTTGTCTTTCTTTTTTTATTTTAGCTATCCAGTGGATGTGAAATGGAATTTATTGTGATGTTTATTTGCATTTCTCTAATGACTATTCACATTCAATATCATTTTATGTTGGCCATAAGTGTAACCTCTTTGGATATAGATCGATTCCAATCTTTTAACCATTTTAAAAATTGAGTTAAAAGTTTGCTTTATATTTTGGATACAACTTTCTTTATTAGATACATAATTTATAAATATTTTTTCCATCATGTGGTTTGTCCTGTCACTTACGTATGATTATTCTTTTTAAAGTTTTAAAGACTTGATAAATCGAAAATTATATATTTTTCTTTTTTAATTAATTTATTTTAATTGCTCATTGGGTACTCAAGGCAAGAATACTGAAGTGGTTTGCCATTCCCTTCTCCAGTGGACCACATCCTGTCAGATCTCTCCACCATGACCTGCCCATCTTGGGTTGCCCCACGGGCATGGTTTAGTTTCATTGAGTTAGACAAGGCTGTGGTCCTAGTGTGATTAGATTGACTAGTTTTCTGTGAATATGGTTTCAGTGTGTTTGCCCTCTGATGCCCTCTTGCAGCACCTACCGTCTTACTTGGGTTTCTCTTACCTCGAACGTGGGGTATCTCTTCATGGCTGCTCCAGCTATTCCAAATCCTGAAAGATGATGCTGTGAAAGTGCTGCATTCAATATACCAGAAAATTTGGAAAACTCAGCAGTGGCCAAAGGACTGGAAAAGGTCAGTTTTCATTCCAATCCCAAAGAAAGGCAATGCCAAAGAATGCTCAAACTACCGCACAATTGCACTCATCTCACACGCTAGTAAAGTAATGCTCAAAATTCTCCAAGCCAGGCTTCAGCAATATGTGAACCGTGAACTTCCTGATGTTCAAGCTGGTTTTAGAAAAGACAGAGGAATCAGAGATCAAATTGCCAACATCCATTGGATCATGGAAAAAGCAAGAGAGTTACAGAAAAGCATCTATTTATGCTTTATTGACTATGCCAAAGCCTTTGACTGTGTGGATCACAATAAACTGTGGAAAATTCTGAAAGAGATGGGGATGCCAGACCACCTGACCTGCCTCTTGAGAAATTTGTATGCAGTTCAGGAAGCAACAGTTAGAACTAGTAATGGAACAACAGACTGGTTCCAAATAGGAAAAGGAGTTCGTCAAGGCTGTACATTGTCACCGTGTTTATTTAACTTCTATGCAGAGTACATCACGAGAAACACTGGACTGGAAGAAACACAAGTTGGAATCAAGATTGCTGGGAGAAATATCAGTAACCTCAGATATGCAGATGACACTACCCTTATGGTAGAAAGTGAAGAGGAACTAAAAGCCTCTTGATGAAAGTAAAAGAGGAGACTGAAAAAGTTGGCTTAAAGCTCAACATTCAGAAAATGAAGATCATGGCATCCAATCCCATCACTTCATGGGAAATAGATGGATAAACAGTGGAAACAGTGTCAGACTTTATTTTTCTGGGCTCCAAAATCAGTGCAGATGGTGACTGCAGCCATGAAATTAAAAGCCGCTTACTCCTTGGAAGGAAAGTTATGACCAACCTAGATAGCATATTCAAAAGCAGAGACATTACTTTGCTAACAAAGGTTTGCCTAGTCAAGGCTATGGTCCTTCCTGTGGTCATGTATGGATGTGAGAGTTGGACCGTGAAGAAGGCTGATCACCTAAGAATTGATGCTTTTGAACTGTGGTGTTGGAGAAGACTCTTAAGAGTCCCTTGGACTGCAAGGAGATCCAACCAGTCCATTCTGAAGATCAGCCCTGGGATTTCTTTGGAAGGACTGATGCTAAAGCTGAAACTCCAGTATTTTGGCCACCTCATGCGAAGAGTTGATTCATTGGAAAAGACTCTGATGCTGGGAGGGATTGGGGTCAAGAGAAGAAGGGGATGACAGCAGATGAGATGGCTGGATGGCATCACTGACTTGATGGACATGTGTCTCAATGACCTCCGGGAGTTGGTGATGGACAGGGAGGCCTGGCGTGCTGTAATTCTTGGGGTTGCAGAGTCAGACACGACTGAGTGACTGATCTGATCTGATTTTTATTATAGGCTAATTACTTTACAATATTGTGGTGATTTTTGTCATATATCAACATGAATCAGCCGTGAGTGTACATGTATACCACCATCCTGAACCCGCTGTTTCTTGCTCTGCTCTGGATATCATGTCAAGGATATCAGTGCTACATGAAAATGTGCTCAACATAACTAATTATTAGAGAAATGCAAATCAAAACTACAATGAAGTACCATCTCACACCAGTCAGAATGGCGATCGTTAAACAATCTACAAATAACAAATGCTGGATAAGGTGTGGAGAAAAGGAAACCCTCCTGTACTGTTGCTGGGGATGTAAACTGGTGCAGTGACTATGGATTAAAAACAGAGATTCCATATGATCTAGCCACCCCACTCCCGGGCATATACCCAGACAAAGCTATAATTAAAAAGATAACTACACCCCTATGTTCATAACAGCACTGTTTACAATAGCCAAGACATGAAAACCACCAAATGTCCACTGATAGGTGAATAGATAAAGGGTTGTGCTACAAATATAGAGTAGAATATTGCTGCTGCTGCTAAATTGCTTCAGTCGTGTCCGACTTTGTGCGACCCCATATACGGCAGCCCAGTACACTCCTCTGTCCCTGGGATCCTCCAGGCAAGAATACTGGAGTGGGTTGCCACAATATAATATTACTCAGTCATAAAACAGAATGAAATAATGCCATTTGCAGCTACATGGATGGTCCTAGTGATGATCAGCAGAAGGCAATGGCACCCCACTCCAGTACTGTTGCCTGGAAAATCCCATGGATGGAGGAGCCTGGTAGGCTGCAGTCCATGGGGTCACTAAGAGTCGGACACGACTGAGCGACTTCACTTTCACTTTCCATTTTCATACATTGGAGAAGGAAATGGCAACCCACTCCTGTGTTCTTGCCTGGAGAATCCCATGGATGGAGAAGCCTAGTAGGCTGCAGTCCATGGGTTCGCACAGAGTCAGACACAACTTAAGCGACACAGCAGCAGCAGCAGCAGCAGAGATGATCATACTAAGTGAAATAAGTCAGAGAAAAACAAGACAAATATCATGTGAAAACACTTATACGTGGAATCTAAATATGACACAAATGAACTTACCCACAAAACAGAAATAAACTCACAGACATAACAGATTTGTGGTTGCCAGGGGAAAGGAGAGTATTCTATTGGAGAGGAAGATATGGGATTCTAGTGTTTTCTGTCTGATGTGTCTAGAGTAAGATTTCTGTTTTTTAAGTACGGACTTGACTGGGATAAAGGAGACCCGCTCCCTCAGCCACGCCTCTGTGAGTAGAGCCTCTACAACACAGAGATCAAGGTTCAGGAGGGAGGGGACATACGCATATCTAATGCTGATATATGTTGATATATGACAAAAACCAACATAATATTATAAAGCAAATTATCCTTCAATTAAAATGAAAGAAAGAAAGAAAAAGAATAAATAGCCTGAACCTGTATACTGAGAAAGGGAGTTTGAAGGACAGAAGTGAAGTGAAGTCGCTCAGTCTTGTCTGACTCTGTGATCCCATGGACTATAGCCTACCAGTCCTCCATCCATGGGATTTTCCAGGCAAGAATACTGGAGTGGATTGCCATTTCCTTCTCCAGGAGATCTTCCCAACCCAGGGATTGAACTCAGGTCTCCTGCATTGTAGGCAGATGCTTTACCATCTAAGCCACCAGGAAAGTTCAGGGGAGTCTTGGTATTTGTGGCTGCATATGTCTGGGACAGATTTTCCATAACAGGGAAACAATGAGGGAGGGACATGTGGTAAGATAGTGGTTATTGTTTAGTTGCTAAGTCCTGTCTGACTCTTTGCATTGGCACACAGACAGATTTTTTAGTGCTGAGCTACCAGGAAAGCCAAAGATGGTAGATCATACCTCAGAAGCCACAGACTTTCACCATCCTTTTCAAGATGTAATATATTTTCATGTTTCACGTTCAGATTTCTTTATTTATTATATGCCCTTAAGCCAATTTCCAGAGATTTTTTATATATATATATATATATATATATATATATATATATATATATATATATTTAACACTTTTATAATACTCAGCAGTTAAATTGTTGTTCTGCTGAGATTCTTATTCTACCATTTCATAAGTCATATGTTAAGATACTATTATACTTTTTCCTTTATCCACAGTGCTCTTGCTATAACCCTATCATATATATTCATAGAATACATTCCATACATCATTGTTTCTAAAATGAAGCTTGTTGCTAAATGTAACTTGTTACAATTCAAGGCAATAGTATCTAGGTCAAAGAATTTATTTGTTTCACTAGGTGCTACATAAAACAGATGGCCTGAAAGGAAAATGGGATAATGTTTGAATGCTTAGTTTTAGTCCCAAGCAATAGTGTATCTAAACCAGCAACAAATATTATTTCTTTTTCTTCTATTTCTTTATTTCTTCACAGTTAATATATATAGATCAGAAAACTAAATGGTGGATATAGGTATGTCTCACTGTACCCCATATTATTCACTAGAAATTGCCATACAAGTTTATTCTTTGCTTTACCTATACGTACATGCATGCTAAACCACTTTAATTGTGTCCAACTCTTTGTGACCCCCATGGACTGTATACCCAGCCAGGTTCCTCTGTCCATAGGATTCTTTAGGCAAGAATAACTGGATTGGGTTGCCATTTCCTCCTCCATGGGATCTTCCCAACCCAGGGATTGAACCCACATCTCTTACGTCTCCAGCATTCGTAGGTGTGTTCTTTACCACTAGCACCACCTGGGAAGCCAACTGCTTTTATATATATATGGACTTCCCTGGTAATTCAGCTGGTAAAGAATCTGCCTGCAATGCAGGAGACCTCAGTTCATTCCTGGGTGGGAAAATTCTCTGGATAAGGGATAGGCTACCCACTCCAGTATTCTTGGGCTTCCCAGGTGGCTCAGACAGTCAAGAATCTGTCTGCAATGTGGAAGATGTGGGTTCTATCCCCGAATTGGGAAGATCCTCTGGAGAAGGAAATGGCAACCTACACCCATAGTCTTTCTGGGAGAATCTCTATAGACAGAGGACCCTGGCAGGCTATAGTCTATGAGGTCACAAAGAGACAGACATGACTGAGTGACTAAGCACAGCACAGCATACATATATGTGTATATGTCAACATGTGCATGTGTCTGTTAATGGTTATGAAGTATATGAAACCAATTATTTTTTTATTTATTTTTGTCTCATTCTGTTACTCTTAACATAAGAATTCAGTAACAAGTGATCATATTTGTCACTACTTCATTCTTTTTTAGACAGGATGGCTCATTCAGATTGTAAATGAGCCAGAAGAGGAATATATATGAATTAATATATTGGCACATAGGAACGTATGCCTGCTTTTATGAGAGAGGTAAGCATGACTGGTGGTATGAAAGAGTTACATCATATTAGGTGGAAGCATGTTGTTACTGTCTATTAAGTCAAATATAATATATATAATATTTACATGTGTATTTTATGTATATAGTGTATCTTTTATGTCTCTATATAAAATACATGTAATAAATATAAATATATATACACATATACAGGCTTCACCTTTAGTTCAGTGGTAAAGAATCTGCCTACAATGCAGGAGATGCTGGAGATGTGGGTTATATCCCTAGGTTAGGAAGATTCCTGGAGGAGGGCATGGAAACACACTCCAGTATTCTTGCCTGGACAACCCATGGACAAAGGAGCCTGGTAGACTACAGTCTATAGGGTCACATACTGAAGGGACTTAACATGCAGCATGCACACACTTATGCATAGGTGTGTGTGTGTGTTCAGTCAGTCATGTCTAACTCTGTGACCTGGTGCATTGTAGTCTGTAAGGCTCCACTGTCCAGGGGATTTCCCAGGTAAGAATACTGCAGTGGGTTGCCATTTCCTCTCTCTCTCTCTCCATATATATATCAGATCAGATCAGATCAGATCAGTCTCTCAGTCGTGTCCGACTCTTTGCGACCCCATGAAACGCAGCACGCCAGGCCTCCCTGTCCATCACCAGCTCCCGGAGGTCACTCAGACTCGCATCCATCGAGTCAGTGATGCCATCCAGCCATCTCATCCTCTGTCGTCCCCTTCTCCTCCTGCCCTCAATCCCTCCCAGCATCAGAGTCTTCTCCAATGAGTCAACCCTTCGCATGAGGTGGCCAAAATACTGGAGTTTCAGCTTTAGCATCATTCCTTCTAAAGAAAGTCCAGGATTGATCTCCTTCAGAATGGACTGGTTGGATCTTTTTGCAGTCCAAGGGACTCTCAAGAGTCTTCTCCAACACCACAGTTCAAAAGCATCAATTCTTCGGCGCTCAGCCTTCTTCACAGTCCAGCTCTCACATCCATACATGACCACAGGAAAGACCATAGCCTTGACTAGGCAAACCTTTGTTGGTAAAGTAATGTCTCTGCTTTTGAATATGCTATCTAGGTTGGTCATAACTTTCCTTCCAAGGAGTAAGCGTCTTTTAATTTCATGGCTGCAGTCACCATCTGCAGTGATTTTGGAGCCCAGAAAAACAAAGTCTGACATTGTTTCCACTGTTTCCCCATCTATTTCCCATGCAGTGATGGGACCAGATGCCATGATCTTCGTTTTCTGAATGTTGAGCTTTAAGCCAACCTTTTCACTCTCCACTTTCACTTTCATCAAGAGGCTTTTTAGCCCCTCTTCACTTTCTGCCATAAGAGTGGTGTCATCTGCATATCTGAGGTTATTGATATTTCTCCCAGCAATCTTGATTCCAACTTCTGTTTCTTCTAGTCCAGCATTTCTCATGATGTATTCTGCATATAAGTTAAATAAACATGGTGACAATATGCAGCCTTGACGTACTCCTTTTCCTATTTGGAACCAGTCTGTTGTTCCATGACCAGTTCTAACTGTTGCTTCCTGACCTGCATACAGATTTTTTAAGAGGCAGATCAGGTGGTCTGGTATTCCCATCTCTTTCAGAATTTTCCACAGTTTATTGTGATCCACACAGTCAAAGGCTTTGGTATAGTCAATAAAGCAGAAATAGATGTTTTTCTGGAACTCTCTTGCTTTTTCTATGATCCAGCGGATGTTGGCAATTTGATCTCTGGTTCCTCTGCCTTTTCTAAAACCAGCTTGAGCATCAGGAAGTTCACGGTTCACATATTGCTGAAGCCTGGCTTGGAGAATTTTGAGCATTACTTTACTAGCGTGTGAGATGAGTGCAATTGTTCGGTAGTTTGAGCATTCTTTGGCATTGCCTTTCTTTGGGATTGGGATGAAAACTGACCTTTTCCAATCTTGTGGCCACTGCTGAGTTTTCCAAATTTGCTGGCATATTGAGTGTAGCACTTTCACAGCATCATATATATACACACACACACATTATCTCCCCAGTTTGTGAGGAGATGGACTGTGTTGTGTAATTGTTAGCTCAGTATCATCCCTACCTGATTCTTTCCAATGGGGAAGAAAAAAAAAACTGTCATGGTTCTCCAAGAATCTCTTTATCTCTGTGTTTTGGATTAGAATTAGCCAATAAGTTTTTCTAACCTGAGAATGACATCCTTCGCCAATGTAATAGAAATGTGATCAAGTATTAAAATTTTCAGGTGTAGCCAAATTTATATTTATTATAAGTGTTTAACACATTGATATTTTTTTAAAAAATTCAGTTCATATAAGGTTTTTTAAATTGTAATATACAAATATATATTTATATATATTTTTATATTCAGTTCAGTTCAGTCACTCAGTCGTGTCTGACTCTTTGCGACCCCATGAATCAAAGCACACCAGGCCTCCCTGTCCATCACCAACTCCTGGAGGTCACTCAGACTCATGTCCATCGAGTCAGTGATGCCATCCAGCCATCTCATCCTCTGTCGTCCCCTTCTCCTCTTGCCCCAAATCCCTCCCGGCATCAGAGTCTTTTTTAATGAGTCAACTCTTCACATGAGGTGGGCAAAGTACTGGAGTTTCAACTTTAGCAGCATTCCTTCCAAAGAAATCTCAGGGCTTATCTCCTTCAGAATGGACTGGTTGGATCTCCTTGCAGTCCAAGGGACTCTCAAGATATATTTGCTGCTGCTGCTAAGTTGCTTCAGTCGTGTCTGACTCTGTGCGACCCCATAGACGGCAGCCCACCAGGCTCCCTTGTCTCTGGGATTCTCCAGGCAAGAACACTGGAGTGGGTTGCCATTTCCTTCTCCAATGCATGAAAGTGAAAAGTGAAAGTGAAGTCGCTCAGTCATGTCTGACTCTTAGCGACCCCATGGACTGCAGCCCACCAGGCCCCTCCGTCAATGGGATTTTCCAGGCAAGATTACTGGAGTGGGCTGCCATTGCCTTCTCCGCAAGATATATTAGGATTATTCTAATAGAATTTTTGTGGAAAATAATTATACATTTAATTTAATGAAAATTATTTGCCCTACTGATCATAGCAGGTCTCCTTTCACATCTGATGACTACATGCTCTTAAATACCCTCAGTTCCACCTGTGCACTTTCTTTATCACCCCCTCCACTGAAAAGGAGTGGGAATGGTTAAGTACTTAGAAACTGATTAATGATACATTTTTAATTTGAGCTCAGTGTTTAATATTTACTTTTTTGTGTGTTAAGACTCAAACTTTGTTATGCATAGATACTTGTGGATTCATGGGCAAGAGCAGGGAGGTATTTTGGGATTTGCTGCTGCTGCTGCTGCTAAGTCGCTTCAGTCATGTCCGACTCTGTGCGACCCCATAGACTGCAGCCCACCAGGCTTCCCCGTCCCTGGAATTCTCCAGGCAAGAACACAGGAGTGGGTTGCCATTTCCTTCTCCAATGCATGAAAGTGAAAAGTGAAAGTGAAGTCGCTTGGTTGTGTATGTCTCTTAGCGACCCCACAGACTGCAGCCTACCAGGTTCCTCCACCCATGGGATTTTCCAGGTAAGAGTACTGGAGTGAGGCGGCATTGCTTTCTCTAATTTTGGGATTTAGGTTTTGACAATTACTTTTTTTTCCCCTTGAATTTTAAGTTAGGTAACAGTCCATTTAAGGAGATTCCAGTCCTTCAAAATGTAGGTGAAGCAGTGGAAACAATGACATCTCACTCTGCTAAGGAAAGCCTACAAAATGCAGCAAGGTGAATTGCATAACAATGTGGCCAGGAAGAGTGGAAAATAGATCTTGATCAATAGCTCAGTTACCTAGCTATATAGCTAATCCGGCCCCTTCTATCAGTGTCATGATCCTTTCCATCCACATTTCTCAGTTCTTATTTGCCAAAATAGCACTGATTCAAGCTAATAGACTTTATTTCCTTGAAGTGTATTGTTTTGGTTTCTTTTAAAGGAATCAAGTATAATTCCTTAGCCGAACTTCTAGCAAGCATCATGAGCAAAGGAGGGTATAATTTCTTGCACACTCCAATGGAGGACCTTTGAGTTGTCTGGCACCTAAGTTTGTTTACCAAGGCTGGGAGTAATCAATGGTAATTAGGTAGCCTGGGAGACCAATCTAGCCAACATAATTTCTAAACATACTAAATATATAAAGATTGCCTTTCAGGTCTATATTCTTGGCTTAATAGGGAGTACTTTGAAACTAACTGTTTTAAAGGAAGCAATAGTAAATCTAAATAGAAGTCTTTTTAATTTCTCAGGGTAAATGAATGAAAGTGGATAGAGAGCCTTTGGCAGCCCCGTCAGTGGGGTGCCTGACCTGTTTGCTGTAGCTGTGGAGACCATGGAGCCAGCCATAGAGCTCTCCTTCCAGTGGTGGGAGGTGGGGGAGGGGGTCAGGTGTGGGCTAAAAACCTGAAGCACTGCATCTCCTTTAATCCAGGTGGGCAGAGCACAGTGAAGTGACTTCACAGCTATTGGCAGTGGTTGTCCAGGCTAGGAGCAAGGAAACTTAATACTCAACGAGGGGAACACCTGCTTGTTCTAGCTCCCCTGCCACCATGCGTACCATCAACCCTGCCCTTGGCTGTGCCTTGCCTGGAAAGTTTCTGCGGCCATCCTCCCAGCTTCAGTCTTTCTGCAGGAACAGTGGACCCCTGGATAGACACTGGGTACCCAGCCATTCTTCTTTATCCCCAGTGTACTGTCTATTCAGGGGGCATTGGGTTAGGGCATCCATTGAACCCCCTACCCCCACCCCCTTGTGCAAGTACCCCTGTGGGCTACCTGGGCTGACAAACCAGTCCTTTCCCAGGATTTGCATCCTAGTAGAGGAGACACTAGCATGGCCTGGGCTGGAGGTGTGACACAGACCCAGTGCCGTCCCTCTCTGGTCACAGCCTTGTTATCCTGAGCAGCAACTGGCTGAATGGGGGTTTGCCAAGGGTACCCTAAGCCCCAATGACTGTGAATGTCAGGCCTCCAGATGCTCTGGACAGTCCAGGCCTGCAGTGTGACCTGGGCCAGGCTGCTCTTTCTGAGTCCCAGGTTCTTCTCAAAGGTAAAGGGGAGCACTGGAAAGCCCTGTTTTTGAGAGGTTGTTTTGAACTTGTGTGGTCCTCTGGCAGGGTTGAAAGTCAAGTGGCTGAGTGGCAGCCTGTTGGCTTCCTTGGTTGTCTGGACACTTGAACAGAGGATCCAGATTAGGATCCAGGCCTTCTGACTTTTAATTTGATTATCTTTCCCTTACCCCAATGTATAAACCACCTTTGGGTTTATATATAAACACCTTTGGGTGGTTTATATATTGATTGATTGATGTATCACAAGACTGTGTGATTAGAAGAGAGTGTTGGGTGGTTTCAGGGGTTTCCTAGTTAGAGGCGGATCTATACTTCCTTCTAGAGGTGAACATTATTTTACCATTGGTCTTCCAAGAAGCTCAGGTGGAGCTGTTTCTGCTCTCATGGGAGCTCTTCCCCAGCTACCATTCCTTCTCCTCTTGAAAGTACTCAACAGGAGGATCAGTCAGGTGCTGGGGGTGGAGTTGGGGACCGGGCCACAGACCTTTTGTTATGGTTACAGCTCATGACTGGCAGTGGCCTTGCTCTGCCCAAGTACACTTTTTTTTTTTTTTTTTTTTTCCCTCACAAGAGGAAGCTTTTGGGTTGTCTGCTGCTGCTGCTGCTAAGTTGCGTTAGTCGTGTCCGACTCTGTGTGACCCCATATACGGCAGCCCACCAGGCTCTGCTGTCTCTGGGATTCTCCAGGCAAGAACACTGGAATGGGTTGCCATTTCCTTCTCCAGTTCATGAAAGTGAAAAGTGAAGTTGCTTGGTCGTGTCTGACACTTCGCGACCCCATGGACTATAGCCTACCAGACTCCTCCATCCACGGAATTTTTCCAGGCAAGAGTACTGGGGTGTGGTGCCATTGCCTTCTCCGCTGGGTTGTCTAGTGTACCCAAATTGCTTCTTTGAGGTTTCTGCTGTTTGGGGTATGGAGAGATGTATGCAGGGCTGAGATATAACTTTATGTGCTAAGACATGAGCTGCTGTTGGGTGGAGAATCTTTGGAATATTATCTCCTTGTCTTCCTAAGCTGCTGCTTCTTTAGTGTTGGGTATAGTGGAGATGGTGGTAAAGCCACCAGGGGCTTGTTCAGGGTTGATTTTTGGTTTCACTGGGCAGTCTTTGGTGCGACTGAAGATGTAGGATCTGATTTCTGAGATGGGGGAGGCTGAAACACTCCATTTTCTCTCCATAAGTCTTTTGAAAAATAACTTTGAGGTATTATTCACATACCATAAAACTCACTCCTTTAAAAAAAAAAAAAAAAAAAACAACAAACTTTCAACCCAATTTATTACTAGACTAACTTAAGTCACTCACTCAATTGTATAAAAATACAGTCAAGTAAAAACTTGTAGAGATTAAAGATGACTTAAGAAATGTTACCGGGGGACCTGAAAAAGGAACTCCCTGTGGGTCTCGGTTCTTGGTAAGGACACAAAGAGGAATCTGAGGTCTTAACTGAGGCGAAAACAAGTTTATTAAGAAAAGAACAGAGAGAATGCCTCAAGGGAGAGGTGGGCCAAGCCAAGAGAGACACTGGAGTGGAAATAATGGATCTTTCAAGACAGGGTTTTATGTGATCATCTAGATGGCTATGGACTAACAGTTTTGATTGACAGTTGCAAGTTACATAACAATGGACTCTATTCTGCATGTCTTTCATGCATAATAGTCTGTTTTAGTCAGGTGTATATATGTATAGAACATTTATAAACCCTTAATGGGCTCCTGGCTGTCTGAGGTCACTTAAGCACACAGCTGTGCATCAAGGAGAGAATGTGCAGGAGTTAGAGAAGCCCCAGTGGATAGATAGTGCCTAGGGAGCATGCACTGGAGTTGGAAAAGTCTCTGTGGTTATTTTGTAGCATGTCTGTGCACTCTCCTGGGCACACTGGAGCAGTATTTGAGTGGGCTTTAGGGATTATCTTGAATCTTTTACAGCTAGGCTACTCCTTGCTCATGCCTAACTTCCTACCTAATAAGAAATCCCCATATTTGGTGTATTGTTTGGTGTTATTGATGGATAAATAATCTTTGGAAAATGTGATTTTTTATCCTTGGTAATCAAGTTATAAATCAATAGCTTTCAAGTTCAGAATTATCTGAGGCTCTTTTACTTGTCAGCTTGGTACTTAGTTTTATTCAATCCCCTTACAATTTCACCAGAGAACTGAGGTGGATGAAACACTCAACCTTCTTAGACAAACCTAACTTCTAAAGTGAGATAACTTTAAGCTCTATTGTACCTTATATAATACAATTCTGAATAAACTTCAACATTATCATTTGTGTGCTGGTGAACATATGTTACAAATGCTAGTTAGGATTATGAACAATGTAAATAATAGGGGCTTGGTGTTTTTGAATATTATTGGTTTCCTGTAGAGGTTATTTTATAAAAAGTTTTCAACTTGAATCTTTAGTTTAAGACATGTTATTGGTTATTTTTTCAGATCTCAATAGTAACCAATATATTTCTGACTTTTGTAGTTTAGTTGGAAATGGATGATGTGTTCATTGTGTTTGATACTTACATTGATAACAGCCAATTTCTTATTTTTAACATTATCTTGGACTTTTCCTTTACATTCTCTTCTAGTCTTAGCAAACTAGATATGCTGTTAAATAAAATGTAAGTCAGATTATCTCAGATTTAAAATGTTCCCCATCAATTCAAACCATTATACACAAAGCAAAAAAGCATCTTAAACTTAACAGGTTCAAAAATGAACTCTTTTATCCTACCTCCCCCCATCTTATGAAAATATTACTTCCACAGTTCTTCAGCAATCAATGCAAAGAAATAGAGGAAAACAACAGAATGCAAAAAACTAAGGATCTATTCAAGAAAATCAGAGATAGCAAAGGAACATTTCATGCAAAAATGGGCTCCGTAAAGGACAGAAATGGTATGGACCTAACGGAAGCAGAAGATATTAAGAAGAGGTGGCAAGAATACACAGAAGAACTGTACAAAAAAGAGCTTCATGACCCAGATAATCATGATGGTGTGATCACTGACCTAGAGCCAGACATCCTGGAATGTGAAGTCAAGTGGGCCTTAGAAAGCATCACTACGAACAAAGCTAGTGGAGGTGATGGAATTCCAGTGGAGCTATTCCAAATCCTGAAAGATGATGCTGTGAAAGTGCTGCACTCAATATGCCAGCAAATCTGGAAAACTCAGCAGTGGCCACAAGATTGGAAAAGGTCAGTTTTCATCCCAATCCCAAAGAAAGGCAATACCAAAGAGTGCTCAAACTACCGCACAATTGAACTCATCTCACACGCTAGTAAAGTAATGCTCAAAATTCTCCAAGCCAGGCTTCAGCAATATGTGAACCGTGAACTTCCTGATGTTCAAGCTGGTTTTAGAAAAGGCAGAGGAACCAGAGATCAAATTGCCAACATCTGCTGGATCATCGAAAAAGCAAGAGAGTTCCAGAAAAACATCTATTTCTGCTTTATTGACTATGCCAAAGCGTTTGACTGTGTAGATCACAATAAACTGTGGAAAATTCTGAGAAAGATGGGAATACCACACCACCTGATCTGCCTCTTGAGAAATCTGTATGCAGGTCAGGAAGCAACAGTTAGAACTGGTCATGGAACAACAGACTGGTTCCAAATAGGAAAAGGAGTACGTCAAGGCTGCATATTGTCACCATGTTTATTTAACTTATATGCAGAGTACATCATGAGAAATGCTGGACTGGAAGAAACACAAGCTGGAATCAAGATTGCTGGGAGAAATATCAATAACCTCAGATATGCAGATAACACCACCCTTATGGCAGAAAGTGAAAATGAACTAAAAAGCCTCTTGATGAAAGTGAAAGTGGAGAGTGAAAAGGTTGGCTTAAAGCTCAACATTCAGAAAACGAAGATCATAGCATCTGGTCCCATCACTACATGGGAAATAGATGGAAAAACAGTGGAAACAGCGTCAGACTTTATTTTTCTGGGCTCCAAAATCACTGCAGATGGTAACTGCAGCCATGAAATTAAAAAACGCTTTCTCCTTGGAAGGAAAGTTATGACCAACCTAGATAGCATATTCAAAAGCAGAGACATTCTGATTCGTGTGAAATGGTATCTCATAGTGGTTTTGATTTGCATTTCTCTGATAATGAGTGATGTTGAGCATCTTGTCATGTGTTTGTTTGCCATCTGTATGCCTTCTTTGGAGAAATGTCTATTGAGTTCTTTGGCCCATTTTTTGATTGGGTCATTTATTTTTCTGGAATTGAGCTGTAGAAGTTGCTTGTATATTTTTGAGATTAGTTGTTTGTCAGTTGCTTCATTTGCTATTATTTTCTCCCATTCTGAAGGCTGTCTTTTCACCTTGCTTATAGTTTCCTTTGTTGTGCAGAAGCTTTTTAAGTTTGATTAGGTCCCATTTGTTCATTTTTGATTTTATTTCCGATATTCTGGGAGGTGGGTCATGGAGGATCCTGCTGTGATGTAAGTCAGAGAGTGTTTTGCCTATGTTTTCCTCTAGGAGTTTTATGGTTTCTGGTCTTACATTTAGCTCTTTAATCCATTTTGAGTTTATTTTTGTGTATGGTGTTAGAAAGTGTTCTAGTTTCATTCTTTTACAAGTGTTTGACCAGTTTTCCCAGCACCACTTGTTAAAGAGATTGTCTTTAATCCATTGTATATTCTTGCCTCCTTTGTCAAAGATAAGGTGACCGTATGTGCGTGGATTTATCTCTGAGCTTTCTATTTTGTTCCATTGATCTATATTTCTGTCCTTGTGCCAGTACCATACTGTCTTGATGACTGTGGCTTTGTAATATAGCCTGAAGTAAGGCAGGTTGATTCCTCCAGTTCCGTTCTTCTTTCTCAAGATAGCTTTGGCTATTCGAGAGGGTGCGGAGAGAAGGGAACCCTCTTGCACTGTTGGTGGGAATGCAAAGTAGTACAGCCACTATGGAGAACAGTATGGAGATTCCTCAAAAAACTGCGAATAGAACTGCCTTATGATCCAGCAATCCCACTGCTGGGCATATACACTGAGAAAACCAGAATTGAAAGAGACACGTGTACCTCAATGTTCATAGCAGCACTGTTTGCAATAGCCAAAACGTGGAAGCAACCTAGATGTCCATCCACAGATGAATGGATAAGCAAGCTGTGGTACATATACACAATGGAGTATTACTCAGCCATTAAAAAGAATACATTTGAATCCGTTCTAAGGAGGTGGATGGAACTGGAGCCTATTATACAGAGTGAAGTAAGCCAGAAACAAAAACACAAATACAGTATACTAACGCATATATATGGAATTTAGAAAGATGGTAAAAATAACCCTATTTACGAGACAACAAAAGAGAAACTGATGTATAGACCAGACTTTTGGACTCTGCGACCAAGAGAGGGTGGGATGATTGGGGAGAATAGCATTGAAATATGTATAATATTATATCTGAAATGTATTAATTGTTCAAACTAAACACTATCATGTTACAATTTATTCATACTAGATGTTTGTAATGTTTCTGACAATCAATAAAAGAGATTCTTGATTTAAAAAAAAAAAAAAAAAAAGCAGAGACATCACTTTGCCAACAAAGGTTCGCCTAGTCAAGGCTATGGTCTTTCCTGTGGTCATGTATGGATGTGAGAGCTGGACTGGAAGAAGGCTGAGCACCGAACCATTGATGCTTTTGAACTGTGGTGTTGGAGAAGACTCTTGAGAGTCCCTTGGACTTCAAGGAGATCCAACCAGTCCATTCTGAAGGAGATCAGCCCTAAGATTTCTTTGGAAGGAATGATGCTGAAGCTGAAACTCCAGTATTTTGGCCACCTCATGCGAAGAGTTGAGTCATTGGAGAAGACTCTGATGCTGGGAGGGATTGGGGGCAGGAGGAGAAGGGGACGACAGAGGATGAGATGGCTGGATGGCATCACTGACTAGATGGATGTGAGTCTGAGTGACCTCTGAGAGCTGGTGATGGACAGGGAGGTCTGGCGTACTGCAGTTCATGGGGTCGCAAGCAGTCAGACAGGACTGAGCGACTGATCTGATCTGATCTGATTATTAGCAGTTAATGTGTACCAGTGGTTTAGTCCAAAATCTTGGAGTATTTTTGACATCTTGCTTTCTAAACATTTCTTATTCAATTTGTCAGCAAAATTGGTTGACTCTATAAAATATATTTGTAATTGACTTATTATCACTACATACATCTCATCTATGTCTCTTACCTACATTGTATTAATGGTCCCCTTACTTCAGCATCACTTAACTTCATCCTAGCCTCAGCATAACTTCAGTGATCCTGTCAAAGTACATGGGACTCTTTTGTACACACCAAGCAAACCTTATTTACATTGCACTTAGAGAAGAGCCAAACTGTATGTAAGTTCAAATCTTCCCTATTTCCCCCACCTTGTTTCCTCTTTGATATCATTTTTTGTTATTTGACCACCATCACTATTCTTCTTGAGCCATATTGATCTTTTTGCTGTTCATAAAGCATACCAGATATTATACTTTCCCAGGGCTTTTGCCTCTCTTGGAATACTTTATCTAAAAATTTTCTCCCTAATCTTCATCCAATTGGATGGATGTTTTTTACTTAAAAACATTGTAAACTGTTTTTACTCAAAATTGATGCCTTTTTTTTTTTTACTTCAATTCAGTTCAGTTCAGTTTCTCAGTCATGTCCGACTCTTTGCAACCCCATGAATCAAAGCACACCAGGCCTCTCTGTCCATCACCAACTCCCAGAGTTCACTCAAACTCATGTCCATCGAGTTGGTGATGCCATCCAGCCATCTCATCCTCTGTCATCCCCGTTTCCTCCTTCCCCTAATCCTTAAAACTTCTCTGTTCCTTATTTAATAATAAATACTTTCTACCCTCTTATGCTTTATCAGACTTTCCACATCAGTTTTCTCCAGAGAACTTACTACTACCTAATAGCATACTTATTTTACTCCCCCTCCCATTTTCTCTTCCTCTAGAATATAAACTTCATGAGATATGTTTCTTTTGTTCACTGCTGTATCCCTAGGGACCAGAAGAATGTCTGGCGCAAATGTATTAAGTGAATATCAAGCAATGAATAAATTAATAAATATATTAAAAAATCTTGTCAGTGCAATTTTCTATTTGACAATGATATATAAAATTAACAGCTATTAAGATGAATTTTAGGGACTTCTCTGGTGGTCCAGTGGCCGACTCCAAGCTCCCATTGTGGGGGGACCGGATTCAATGCCCCAATCAGGGAACTAGATCCCACATTCTGAACTTAAAACCTGACATAGCCAAATAAATAAAGAATTTTTTTAAAACGGGTTCTATATCACCACACTAGAACTTTACCAGTTCTTATAAAATCTGTTTTGATTTTTTGTTTTTAATTATATTAATAAAAGTATATCATTAGGTAGTACATTTATACCTTCAAAGCATCCCAATAGCTTATACTATATGAAAAAGCCTAGAGAGCCTCCAGTGTAATTCACATATTCTTTCACTCAGAATTATTTAAATCATTAAAGATATTCCTCTTGGCAAAACTGTGGCAATTACATTACATTTTTAGCTATAAAATTAACAGTAAATTCATACTCAAATTAGTTTATACATAATTTGCCTAAACAGCTTTTCCAATAAACACCAAGACCAACCATTGAAATATTTATGTAATTTAGGCCTTCATCATTAAGTAGAATAAAATGCTACACATTATAAGGACACAAAATTTAAGAAAGAGAACTATGCTACATCTAACCACAAATTTGGATAGTTTCCTAAATTTATGGGAAGATAAGCACTTGCACTTCTATACAGCAGACAGGCTTTCTGTAGAGCAAAGTTACAAGTAGTAGACTTCAGTGATTATCATAACAGTTTCATTATTTAAAAACAAGAAGAGAATTTCAGTGTATCCTAATATAAGTTTGGTTCTGAATTGCTTAAAGTTCTTATTACTTATAGAGCTGCTTGAGGAGAATCACACTGCCAATAGAAAAACATCTTAAAACAGAGGAAGGAAATAACTTGTTTGGTTGAATTCACTGATTCATTCTATATTGTAAACACTGTCTTAAAGCAGGCATTTAAACTGCTTGACTGTTGCTTCTGACAGATGTCTACTGCCTGCCACTGTTGGGAAATGTCCTTGTCAGCTTTGTAGAGTTTTATGTTCTTTTGTTTTGTTTGGCATTGGAATAAATTATGCATTCTTCTTTCCCTGTCTCTGTGTTTTCTTATCTTATAATGGACAGAAGTCAGATTTGAACTTAGTATCAGAAGAAAATTACATTATATCTTGATTGTACTATATGATAATGCTTGGCATTAAGTTAAATAAAAATAACCAATAGTATGACTACTATAAAGCTTAACAAGTATACAGATTTTGAGAGGCTATAACTAAGTTTCAAAGAAGTTTAATAATTTCATTTTTTAATGCAAATTTTCTATAACAGTCATGCCATTATTGAAGACACATAGCAAATACTAGTAGAAAGTAGTTTCCCCACTGGAAATATTAGCAGTGTCAAATTTCTGTCTAGATAAATCCCATCCTTTTAATCTGCTTAAAGTATTTAGTATTGATGGCCTCTAAAGCCCTTTATAAAATAAAAATACTTAAAAGAAGAGTCAGTTTTTATTACCAATTATTATAATTAATTTCTGTAAATATCCAGCAAAAATAACCAGAAATATTTGTGAGTTTTTCTTTATTTAATGTATCAAAGAAGAACTGCTAAAATCCCATAAAATAACTTATCTTCAAACAAAATAATCTTTTATTGCACTGAAAAAATCTTTATTGCACTAAAAATTTTTTTATTGCACCGAAGTATTATAAAATTATATTTTACCTTTTAAAAATTACCTTTTACCAAAGTAAAAACGTGTATATTTGAAAGAAATATTTTGTGTATTTTTATATATAAATTTTTTGTATTTTGTAAAATATAAAAATTTTTATATATAAAATAATATTTTCTTATTATGTATGTGTGTGTTGCTGTAATTTAGTTGCTAAGTCATGTCTGACTCTTACAACCCCACAGACTGTAGCTCTCCTGACTCCTCTGTCCATGGGATTTCCCAGGCAAGAACACTGGAGTGGGTTGCCATTTCCCTCTCCAAAGGATCTTCCTGACCCAGGGATTGAGCCCTGGCCTCCTGCATTGCAGGCAGTTTTTATAAATTAAGAACAAAAGATCAGCTTCATATTGAAATGGACCAGGAAGTAGTAAATCATCAGCATGTGAGAAAATGCAATTGCATTATCTCTTATCCCTTACTACTGTGAAAGCACATCTCATCCTTTGTAAATATTGCAGACTAATTTTTCTGCTTTTTAAAATTTATATAATAGGGTATGATTGTCCCACTTTTCCTAAGTTTATATAATAGAATGCTAGTCATATCAAAGTGTAAGTGAATACTATGGATTGAAATTCTAAATTTCAGAGAAAGATTATGATTATTCTACTTGAATAATGTGTCCAGCTATAGTTCAAGGCAGGGAAGAAAAGTTTATAAAATTTACACATGGCTTTCAAGGGCTTATCTCCATAGATATGAGGGCATATCTCAAAGAATGGAATTTTGACAAATGAGGTTGGAGTGTCATAAAACTATTATTAAATTACAAACCACTTTTAGCATTTTGATTTTGAAATGATGTAATTCAAAAAACATGACCTTAGAAACAAGAATGGGATTGACATGTTGAATTTCATAGGTTCTTGTGTTCTGTTTATAGCAGAGGACATAAAGCAGCAATTTTTAAATATTTTCCAGGTATATGAATTGTGTAATTTTAAAATATCAATGTCAATATCTACAACATCAGTATAAAGGCAACTATTCAAAAAGACAAACACATCTTCATAGATAAGGGTGAGGATTATGTGCTCCAGTGGTCTAGATGGAACCCTGACTCCAATTTCACTAGCTACGATCCATGGTTATATTACAAAATATTTTTCCCAAGATATTTTCTCTGTAAAATGATAATAAAAACTAGTTAAGTGAATAGACTTTAAAAAAATAACTTAACTCATAAAATACAGCACCTTAATGAGTTTCTGCAATGTAAAATAGTTTACATGCAATTGGTAAACAGAGATGTTAAGATAACATATCAGAAGAATTTATGTGGTCCATATTAAATTCTTATCAACATTTTAAATTTATTTTTTTGCTTTTCCAGATAAAAGCAGCTATACTCAAAATGAAATATGTAACAGGAAACAGCAAGTCTTAACACAATGCAGTATTGTACATGATGCCCAGGCATCTCATGTATTGCTCAGTTTGATAGCACACTGTTTCCTGGATATGCTTATTTCATAGTTCCATTAGATTTGTATTATTTTTTCATATCTTCATAACTAAACAACTATCACATTTCCTTTCTCTCTTTATATCAAGTCTCCCATCATTTTATTCATCTCAATGTGAAATACTTTATTTACCTTAGTATATTGTTACTTATTAAGAAGGTAACCTTTCTTATGCCCTAGTATAATTGTTAGTGTGTTTGCTCAGTCCTATCTCTTTGTGACCCTATGGACTGTACCCTGCTAGGCTCCTCTGTTCATGGAATTTTTCAGCAAGAATACTGGAGTGGGTTGCCATTTCCTTCTCCAGGGGATCTTCCCAACCCAGAGATTGAACTCACATTACATGCATCTTTTTCATTGGCAGGCAGATTCTTTACCATTGAGCCACCTTAGAAGTCCTCATTACTGTTTTTGTTGGTTCTGTGATTGTAAAATTGTGTATGATTTGAGTTCTCTAATCTTCAGCTTATATTCAGTGCATGATTTTGCAAAATCTTAAGGTTTTGTTTCAACTTATGTATGCTAATACAGCAGAAACAGTACATGGAATAATGCTTAGAAGATAGAGAACACTCAAGAATATTAGTATTCATACTATTTTTTGTGCTCTTTCTTTCAAAGTGAAAGTGAAAGTTTTTCAGCCGTGTCCAACTCTTTGCAATGGCTCAACTGGTAAAGAATCTGCCTGCAATGCAGGAGACCTGGGTTCGATTTGTGGGATGGGAAGATCCCCTGGAGAAGGCAAAGGCTACCCACTCCAGTATTCTGGCCTGGAGAATTCCATGGACTGTATAATCCATGGAGTTGCTCTTTCTTTCAAAGGCTAGTGCTAAATAGGAAGGAGGAACAAACAGAATATTAATCTAGTGAACAAAGATTAACCAATTGCTCTTTAAGATAAAGGTATTTTGTATGTGCTGTAGGTGCAGAGAAGAATAGAACATTATCTCTGCTTGTTAGCTCAAAAATATAATCAGATATCATGTGAATGTGGGCTTCCCTGGTGGCTAAGCTGGTAAAGAATCCACTTGCAATGCAGGAGACCTGAGTTAGATCCCCAGGTTGGGAAGATCCCCTGGAGAAGGGAAAGGCTACCCACTTCAGTATTCTGACCTGGAGAATTCCATGGACTGTATAGTCCATGGGGTTGCACAGAGTCCGACATGACTGAAGCGACTTAGCAGCAACAGCAGTAGCAGAAGAGCGACTTTCACTTCACTTCACTTCATGTGAGTTTATACATTCTAGTCAGGTGGGAGAGGCAGCTGATGCTTTGGGGAGTAGCCGGTAACATGCCAGAGCAGCAGAGAGTCTACTTCCAAAGACTGAGAAAACAAGATAGGGCTGTCAGAGAAAATATAGTATGCCCAGTTAAATTAGAATTTCTGATAAACAGCAAATAGTTTTCTGGTATCTGCACTATTTGGGATATGAATGAATATATCATTTGCAGTACTTGGGATATACTTACACTAAAATTTTATCTGCTGTTTATCACAAATTCAGATTAGCCTGGAGTCCTAGTTTTTTTTTTTTTTTAATTTGCTAAATCTGTCAATCTTAGAAAATATTCAGAAAGAGGGAATATGTTTTCAAAACAAATTTAAGAGTTCCTTATGATTTAAAGAAGATAAGTGTGATTGAAAGGAGATATATTTACGAGACAGCAAAAGAGACACTGATGTATAGAACAGACTTTTGGACTCTGGGACCGGGAGAGTGTGGGATGATTGGGGAGAATAGCATTGAAATATGTATAATATCATATCTGAAACGAGTTGTCAGTCCAGGTACGATGCCCGATTACAGATGCCTGGGGCTGGAGCACTGGGACGACCTGGAGGGATGGTGTGGGGAGGGGCGAGGGAGGAGGGTTCAGGATGGGGAACACGTGTATACTGGTGGCGGATCCATCTCGATGTATAGTAAAAGCAATACAATATTGTAAAGTTGAGCAAAATAAATAAATAAATAAAATTAAAAAAAAAGATATATTTTAATATTTTTACTACATATTCAATCCATATGGGAAACAGAATAATAGCAAATTACACAAGAAAACAGAAATATTGTGAAGCTTTCTGATCTATTTTCTGTTCACAGTAATTTATATAATCTCTGGATAAGCCTAGGCCTGAAAACTAAAAGTAACAACAGTGAGTATCATGCAACTCATCCACAGGATGGGCTTTCCTGGTAGCTCAGACGGTAAAGCATCTCCCTACAGTGCAGGAGACCTGGGTTCGATCCCTGGGTCAGGAAGATCCCTGGAGAAGGAAACGGCAGCCCACTCCAGAATTCATGCCTGGAAAATACCATGGACCAAGGAGCCTGGTGGGCTACAGTCCATGGGGTTGCAAAGAGTCGGACATGACTGAGCAACTTCACTGCACTTCACTTCATCCACAGGAGGATGAGTGACTTTGTCTTGGTGACTTGATTTTGTGTGTTAACTTGGCTAGGCTTTTATGGTCAGATGTTTGCTAAAGCACTAAGTGTTGCAGTGAAGGTATCTTGTATCAATAGATGTGACTAATTAACATTTATAATTAGGTGATTTTAAGTAAAGGAGTTTATCCTGCATAATGTGGGTGGGTCTCATCCAGTTAAAGGAGTTAAGAGGAAAAACAGATGTTTCAGAATAGAAGGAATTCTGTCTCAAGACTATTATAACATAAAAACCCTACCTTACTTTGTAGCCTGCTAGCCTGCCCAGCATGTTTGAGACTCAAAACTATAAGTATTCAAGTACATACTGATGTTCTATGCTAAACTGAGACACAAAAAGTGCAATTATTACAATGCCAATAATTAAATGTGGTTTATTGAAAGATTAGAATCTTACATATCTTATATATTAATGGAGAAAGTGGTTAGTTCTCTGGGTCTGTTAAGCATGTTTTGTTTAGTTGCTAAGTTGTGTCCAACTCTTTTGCGACCCCCATGGACTGTAGCCTACCAGGCTCCCCTGTCCATGGGATTTCCCAAGCAAGAATATTGGAATAGGTTGTCATTTCCTTCTCTAAGGGATCTTCCTGACCCAGGGATCGAAATTGCAGCTCCTGAATTGGTGAAAGCCACTAAGTTGTTTCTGACACTGTTTGATACCATGGAGTATAGCCTGCCAGGTTCCTCTGTCCAGGGAGTTCTCCAGGCCAGAATACTGGAATGGGTAGCAGTTCCCTTCTCTAGGAGTTCTTCCCAACCCAGTGATCAAATCCAGGTCTCCTGCATTGGTAGGGGCATTCTTTACCACTGAGTCACCAGGGAAGTCCTCAGTTAAGCACAGAGTATTCTATTCTTAGTGGTTTGTTTGGTGAGTGTATTTGTGCTGTGCTGTGAAGTGACTTAGCTTAGCAGCAGTGCTGTGCTAAGTCACTTCAGTCATGTCTGACTCTTTGTGACCTGGTGGACTGTAGTAAGGCTCCTCTGTTCATGAAATTCTCTAGGCAATAATACTGGAGTGGGTTGCCAGCGCCCTCCTCCAGGAGATATTCCCTACCCAGAGATCAAACCCATGTCTCTTGCATCTCCTGCATTGGTAGGCAGGTTCTTTACCACTAGCATCACCTAGGAAGCCCATGAATGTGCTTATGTCTAGTTAATTTAATTATTCAAATACTTAAAAAAAAAAACTCACTAAAATAATTTACTTTCAAAAATAACACGTGCTAATATTTAATGCTGATGGATCTGTGTGTTTATGGATGTCTAAAATGTTTGAAATCCTGTGCCAAACACTGTCAACACCTTACTTAAATTAATGTCAGTCAAGTACAACTTACAATGTTTTTACTTTTACTTTTTTCTCAATGTCAAGCTTTAAATTATATTGGAAAATTACTAAAAATCTTTTTAAAAGAAAAAATGCTAGACTAAAATCTTTCCTTTGATTCATTCTTCCTGAATCATCTTCTTAGTTAATGGGGAAAGAAATATTGGTAATGGAGCATGCTAGTTTGCATAGTTAGTATGAGATTCCATAGCTTCTATTTCTGAATTGATGGTTCAGTATGGGTAGTGTTGTTGTCATGTTGCTACTGCTTTTACTAGCTTTAGTCTTTCAATAGCTACATCCTCCCTTAATCATGAAGTTATTCTTTATTCAAGTTACCAATAAATTAATCTGTATGTTAATACTAGAATATATTTGATAAAAGGATGCTAAGGAACTTAATCATTTATATATATTAAAAAAAAAATAACACATCATGTTGCTTTTTAGTTGCTAAGTCATGATGGGCTCTTTTGTGACCCCAATGATTATAGCCCATCAAGATCCTTTATCCATGGGGTTTTCCAGGCAAGAATACTGGAGTGGGTTGCCATTTCCTTCTCCAAGTATCTTTCTGTTCTCGGGATCAAACCCATGTATTTTGCATTAGCAGGAAGATTCTTTACCACTGAACCACCTGGGAAGCTTTTACACATCATAGATTCGATAAATAATTTTTTTTTGAAATTAAGTATCAGTAAAGAAGTTTGTCACTCTTAAAATCTTAATAGGAAAAAATAAACATCTAGGGTGTGATCTTTGAACAAAAGGAGAAGATGGAAAATATGGAGAGAGCAGCACTGCATATATACACAGCCACGTGTAAAATCGATAGCTAGTGGGAAATTGCTATACAGCACAGGGAGCTCAGTCCTATGCTCTTTGACAACCGAGAAGAGTGGGGTGGGGGATTCAGAGAGAGGCTCAAGACAGAGGGGATATATGTACACTAGAAGCTCTGTACAGTCAGCAAAAACAAGACCAGGAGCTGACTGTGGCTCAGACCATGAAATCCTTATGGCCAAATTCAGACTGAAATTGAAGAAAGTAGGCGAAACCATTAGACCATTCAGGTGTGACCTAAATCTAATCCTTTATGATTATACAGTGGAAGTGAGAAATAGATTTAAGGGCCTAGATCTGATAGATAGAGTGCTTGATGAACTATGGAATGAGGTTCATGACATTGTACAGGAGACAGACCATCCCTATGGAAAAGAAATGAAAAAAAAAAAAAAGGAAAATGGCTGTCTGGGGACTCCTTACAAATAGCTGTGAAAAGAAGAGAAGCAAAAACCAAAGGAAAAAAGGAAAGATATAGGCATCTGAATGCAGAGTTCCAAAGAATAGCAAGAAGAGATAAGAAAGCCTTCTTCAGCGATCAATGCAAAGAAATAGAGGAAAACAACAGAATGGGAAAGACCAGGGATTTCTTCAAGAAAATCACAGATACCAAAGGAACATTTCATGCAAAGATGGGCTAGATAAAGGACAGAAATGGAATCGATTTAACAGAAGCAGAAGATATTAAGAAGAGGTGGCTAGAATACACAGAAGAACTGTACAGGAAGGATCTCCATGACCCAGATAATCACGATGGTGTGATCACTGATCTAGAGCCAGACATCCTGGAATGTGAAGTCAGGTGGGCCTTAGAAAGCATTACTATTAACAAAGTTAGTGGAGGTGATGGAATTCCAGTGGAGCTATTCCAAATCCTGAAAGATGATGCTGTGAAAGTGCTACACTCAATATGCCAGCAAATTTGGAAAATTCAGCAGTGGCCAAAGGACTGGAAAAGGTCAGTTTTCATTCCAGTCCCAAAGAAAGGCAATGCCAAAGAGTGATCAAACTACCGCACAATTGCACTCATCTCACACGCTAGTAAAGTAATGCTCAAAATTCTCCAAGCCAGGCTTCAGCAATATGTGAACCGTGAACTTCCTGATGTGTAAGCTGGTTTTAGAAAAAGCAGAGGAACCAGAGATCAAATTGCCAACACCCACTGGGTCATGGGAAAAGCAAGAGGGTTTCAGAAAAACATCTATTTCTGCTTTATTGACTATGCCAAAGCCTTCGACTGTGTAGATCACAATAAACTGGAAAATTCTGAGAGAGATGGGAATACCAGACCACCTGATCTGCCTCTTGAGAAATCTGTATGCAGGTCAGGAAGCAACAGTTAGAACTGAACATGGAACAACAGACTGGTTCCAAATAGGAAAAGGAGTTCGTAAAGGCTATATATTGTTACCCTAGTTATTTAACTTCTATGTAGAGTACATCATGAGAAACGCTGGACTGGAAGAAACACAAGTTGGAATCAAGATTGCTGGGAGAAGTATCAATAACCTCAGATATACAGATGACACCACCCTATGGCAGGAAGTGAAGAGGAACTCAAAAGTCTCTTGATGAAAGTGAAAGAGGAGACTGAAAGAGTTGGCTTAAAGCTCAACATTCAGAAAACGAAGATCATGGCATCTGGTCCCATCACTTCATGGGAAATAGATGGGGAAACAGTGGAAACAGTGTTAGACTTTATTTTTCTGGACTCCAAAATCATTGCAGATGGTGACTGCAGCCAAGAAATTAAAAGCCGCTTACTCCTTGGAAGGAAAGTTATGACCAACCTAGATCACATATTCAAAAGCAGAGACATTACTTTGCCAACAAAGGTTAGCCTAGTCAAGGTTATGATTTTCCCTGTCGTCATGTATGGATGTGAGTGCTGGACTGTGAAAAAGGCTTAGTGCTGAAGAATTGATGCAAAATTGATGCTTTTGTGGTGTTGGAGAAGACTCTTGAGAGTCCCTTGGACTGCAAGGAGATCCAACCAGTCTATTCTGAAGGAGATCAGCCCTGGGATTTCTTAGGAAGGAATGATGCTGAAGCTGAAACTCCAGTTCTTTGGCCACCTCATGCGAAGTGTTGACTCATTGGAGAAGACTCTGATGCTGGGAGAGATTGAGGGCAAGAGGAGAAGGGGACGACAGAGGATGAGATGGCTGGATGGCATCACTTACTCGATGGATGTGAGTCTTCATGACCTCCAGGAGTTGGTGATGGACAGGGAGGCCTGGCGTGCTTTGATTCATGGGGTTGCAAAGAGTCAGACACGACTCAGCGACTGATATGATTTGATCTCATCTGATGACTGATTCATGTTGTTGTATGGCAGAAGCCAACATATTATAAACAAATTATCCATTTAAAATAAAAAAGAAACATGCTATAATTTATAGTATGTTTATAACTATAGTATGTTATACTATAATTTATAACTTTAGACAAATTTATAAATGTTTAGAAAAGCAAATGTATTGGATATAAAATAGGTCTGAGGATTTAACTTACAGAGAAGTTGGAATTAAAAAAAAAATATATCCATATAAGGTTAATTCTGTTCTCATTACTAGAAAGTGTGAAGTAATCAAATAAGTTATAAAATATAAAGTCTGTTCTTATGTTGTTTATATTTCTAAGTTTAATGTATATCTGAAATAATTACATAAGCAGATAGCTTCCTTAACACATTTTCACACTATTTGAAATTAAACATATAGCATAAATAATATACACACATATATCTGCATATACATACAGTGTACAGGGTATTTATAAAAATACATGGTATAATTAAAAGATAAAACTAAGGAAATTGGCTTTTCTAACATATGAGACTTATTATGTTACCTTTCATATGACAATTATATTTACTGAGAATATCACATGAACTGGCCTCTGCTAAAATGAGGGCACCAGAGATAATATAGATAAGCTCTATGATTTAAAATTGCTAGTAACCAGAAAGGGATATAATAGTAACTTATTATTCAAAGAATACAAAGACTTTTTATTCTTCAGATTTAGTTCTTAGAATAAATATCAGTTTCAACAAAAGGAAAGGGGAAGTGAATCCACTCTTGGATATCATTTTGATGTAATAAAAATTTATCAACTTCCATTATCTACAATATCTGAAAAATACATATTTGTGTGGGGATGTATGTGTGTTTATATATGAAAATATAGATACATATTTATACTAATGTAGGAAGCATTATTTGTGTTTTCAAATGAACTAATTTGTCAACATCTGCTGGATCATTGAAAAGCAAGAGAGTTCCAGAAAAACATCTATTTCTGCTTTATTGACTATGCCAAAGCCTTTGACTGTGTAGATCACAATAAACTGTGGAAAATTCTGAAAGAGATGGGAATACCAGACCACCTTACCTGCCTCTTGAGAAACCTATATGCAGATCAGGAAGTCAAAAGTTAGAACTGGACATGAAACAACAGACTGGTTCCAAATAGGAAAAGGAGTACATCAAGGCTGTATACTGTCACACTGCTTATTTAATTTCTATGCAGAGTACATCATGAGAAACGCTGGGCTGGAAGAAGCACAAGCTGCAATCAAGATTGTTCAGAGAAATATCAATAACCTCAGATATGCAGATGACACCACCCTTATGGCAGAAAGTGAAGAGGAACTAAAAAGCCTCTTGATGAAAGTGAAAGTGGAGAGTGAAAAGGTTGGCTAAAGCTCAACATTCAGAAAACGAAGATCATGGCATCTGGTCCCATCACTTCATGGGAAATAGATGGGGAAACAATGGAAACAGTGTCAGACTTTATTTTTGGGCTCCAAAATCAATGCAGATGGCGACTGCAGCCATTAAATTAAAAGACGCTTACTCCTTGGAAGAAAAGTTATGACCAACCTAGATAGCATATTGAAAAGTAGAGACATTACTTCGGCAACAAAGATCTGTCTAGTCAAGGTTATTGATTTTCCAGTGGTCATGTATGGATGTGAGAGTTGGACTGTGAAGAAAGCTGAGAGCTGAAGAATTGATGCTTTTGAACTGTGGTGGTGAAGACTCCTGAGAGTCCCTTGGCCTGCAAGGAAATCCAACCAGTCCAAGATCAGTCCTGGGTGTTCTTTGGAAGGAATGATGCTAAAGCTGAAACTCCAGTACTTTGGCCACCTCATGCGAAGAGTGACTCATTGGAAAAGACTCTGAAACTGGGAGGGATTGGGGGCAGGAGGAAAAGGGGACAACAGAGGATGAGGTGGCTGGATGCCATCATTGACTCGATGGACGTGAATTTGAGTGAACTCCGAGAGTTGGTGATGGACAGGGAGGCCTGGCGTGCTGCAATTCTTGGGGTCGCAAAGAGTCAGACAGGATTGAGTGACTGAACTCAACTCAACTCAACTGCGGAAGCATTATCTGTGTTTTAAAATGAACTCAATGTCTAGTAGAAGGGAAATACCACATTATAATAATGTATTTCTCATTTTACTAATAACATAATAAAGATATATTGTTTTTGTTATTTAGTCTTCACTAGGAATCTATTGGAGAAGGCAATGGCACCCCACTCCAGTACTCTTGTCCGGAAAATCCCATGGATGGAGGAAACTGGTAGACTTCAGTCCATGGGGTCGCTAGGAATCGGACAGGACTGAGTGACTTCACTTTGACTTTTCACTTTCGTGCACTGTAGAAGGAAACAGCAACACACTACAGTGTTCTTGCCTGGAGAATCCCAGGGACAGGGGAGCCATCTCTGGGGTCGCACAGAGTCGGACACGACTGAAGCGACTTAGCAGCAGCAGCAGCAGGAATCTATTATGTACCAAAGACTGTGAAAGGACCTTTTAAGTTCTGTTTAAATTAATCATACAGTGATAAAAATATATTATAGTAGCATGAAAGATGGTGATAATTGTTCTGGCTGATGGAAAATAGGAACATTCCACATATTATATAAAAACTAAATCTATGTATTGAGGATGGGGAAGATTCTACCCAGTTGAGGAAATTCCTGAAAGAGGGAATTTTTGAGGAAAAAAATATTTTGAGGAAAATATGAGGACATTTGAAAATGGAGTCTTATGAAAATTTGATCAACAAAGATATGAATGGTGGCTTGAATATAATGTTCTATAGTGGTGGTGAGTTTAATTAGGTCCCATTCCGGGAGTTGGTAATGGACAGGGAGGCCTGGTGTACTGCAGTTCATGGGGTCGCAAAGAGTCGGACACGACTGAGGGACTGATCTGATCTGATCTGTTTATTTTTGCTTTTATTTCCAGTATTCTGGGAGTTGGGTCATAGAGGATCCTGCTGTGATGTATGTCGGAGAGTATTTGCCTATGTTCTCCTCTAGGAGTTTTATAGTTTCTGGTCTTATGTTTAGATCTTTAATCCATTTTGAGTTTGTTTTTGTGTATGGTGTTAGAAAGTGTTCTAGTTTCATTCTTTTATAAGTGGTTGACCAGTTTTCCCAGCACCACTTGTTACAGAGATTGTCTTTAATCCATTATATATTCTTGCCTCCTTTGTCAAAGATAAGGTGTCCATATGTGCGTGAATTTACCTCTGGGCTTTCTATTTTGTTCCATTGATCTATATTTCTGTCTTTGTGCCAGTACCATACTGTCTTGATGACTGTGGCTTTGTAGTAGAGCCTGAAGTTAGGCAGGTTGATTCCTCCAGTTCCATTTTTCTTTCTCAAGATTGCTTTGGCTATTCGAGGCTTTTTGTATTTCCATACAAATTGTGAAATTATTTGTTCTATCTCTGTGAATAATACCGTTGTTAGCTTGATAGCGATTGCATTGAATCTATAAATTGCTTTGGGTAATATACTCATTTTCACTATATTGATTCTTCCAAGCCATGAACATGGTAAATTTCTCCATCCATTAGTTTCCTCTTTGATTTCTTTCACCAGTGTTTTATAGTTTTCTATATATAGGTCTTTAGTTTCTTTAGGTAGATATATTCCTGAGTATTTATTCTTTTTGTTGCAATGGCATGCACCTATGAATACCTTATTTTTGACAAAAGAGGCAAGAATATACAATGGGGCAAAGACAGCCTCTTCAATAAATGGTGCTTGGAAAACTTGACAGCTTCATGTAAAAGAATGAAATTAAAACATTTCCTAACACCATGCACAAAGATAAGCTAAAAATGGATTAAATACCTAAATGTAAGACCAGAAACTATAAAACTCATAGAGGAAAACATAGGCAGAGCACTCAATGACATAAATCAAAGCAAGATCCTATGTCACCCACCTCCTAGAGAAACAGAAATAAAAACAAAAGTAAAGAAGTAGGACTTGATTAAATGTAAAAACTTTTGCACAGAAGAGGAAACTGTAAGCAAGGTGAAAAGACAACCATCGGAATGGGAGAAAATAATAGCAAATGAAACAACTGTCAAAAGGATTAATTTCGAAAATATGCAAGCAGCTCATACAACTCAAAACTAGAAAAACAAATAATGCAATCATAAATTGGGAAAAAGACCTAAACAGACATTTCCCCAAATAAGACATACAGATGGCTAACAAACACATGAAAAGATGCTCAACATTGCTCCTTATTAGATAAATGCAAATCAAAACTACAATGAAATATCAACTTACACCGTTCAGAATGTCCTTCATCAAAGTCTACAAGCAATAATTGCTGGAAAGGGTATGGAGAAAAGGAAACACTCTTGCACTGTTGGTGGAAATGTAAATTGATACAGCCACTATGGAAGACGGTATGGAGATTTCTTAAAAATCTAGGAATAAAATCACCATATGACCCAGCAATCCCACTCCTAGGCATATACCCTGAGGAAACCAAAAGTGAAAGAGACACATGTAACCCATTGTTCACTGAAGCACTATTTACAAAAGCTAGAACATGGAAGGAACCTAGATGTCCACTGAAAGATAAATGGATTAAGAAGTTGTAGTATATATACACAATGGGATATTACTCAGACATAAAAAAAAAAAAAAAAAACCACATTTGAGTCAGTTCTAATGAGGTGGATGAACATAGAACCTATTATACAGAGTGAAATAAATCAGAAAGAGAAAGCTACATATATTATTCTAATGCATATGTATGGAATCTAGAAAAATGGTACTGAAGAATTTATTTACAGGACAACAGCAGAGAATCAGACATAGAGAATAGACTTGTGGACATGGAGAGAGGGGAGGAGAGGGTGAGATGTATGGAAAGAGCACATGGAAACTTACATTACCACATGTAAAATAGATAGCCAAAGGTAATTTGCTGTATGACTCAGGAAACTCAAACAGGGGCTATCAACCTAGAGGGGTGGGATCAGGAGGGAGATGAGAGGGAGGTTCAAAAAGGATGGGATACTTGTATACCTATGGCTGATTTACGTTGAGGTTTGACAGAAAACCGCAAAATTCTGTAAATAAATTATCCTTCAGTAAAAATATATATTAATTTTAAAAAAGACAATAAGGCTAGAAATAGAGACTTCATTGAATATTCTAGTTATGAAACACAGCTATCTATGAACTAGAAAATTCTCAAGCGATAGAAAGGTTCTATTATTCCTGCAAGATCTCATAACTTTGTTTTGTGTTTTTTTTTTTTTTTTTTAAATCTATTTACTAAACGTGGTTCCTATTCTCTATTTCTCCAACATTGTCCCATTATTTTGCTTTATGGCTCTCCTTAAATTATGATTTGTGACAGTTTATCCCAGTATCTAGCAGAATGTTAACAAATATGATTAAGCTGCTATACTCTTTGGTTCTCTTGTTCTGCTTTCAACAACATTACAACGGAAAGTGGGATTGGGTGATTTTGGCTTTACTGGGTTTTCTTCATCATGAACAATAAATATCTACCTAATATTTTTTAAATTAGGAAACATAGAACTCTCTTATTAGCTCAAATTTTTTTGAGCTTCAAAATAACTTCCATCCATTTATTTGTTTTAAAATAATTTCTTAAACATCTACTATGTTATATAAGCTATACTAGGCAATAAGGGTGCCAAAAAAAAAAAAAAGACCTTCTCTGTCTGCCACGTTCTGTTGGAAGAAATAGATGTACAGTACATAGGCAGCAACAATTTAAAGTATTTTGTCTCACTAAGCTCTTTGAAGAAATGCTATATTAATATGCAAATAAAGACTACATAATATAAAATGTTAAAAAATAATTTTTGCAACATGCTTCTCTGAAGAAGGAGCATTTAAGCAAAGTATTTAAGAAGCATTAACTGTGAGAACTCTAGAGGTACCTTTTGGGAAAATGTTTGTGGTAGAAGGAAGAAAACACACAGATCACACTGTGATATAACAAATGTATTGAAAGATGTTATTATTATTATTATTATTTTTAACATTATGGTACCTCTCAACATTTTATTAAATTGAATTAAATGATCTAGACTAGTCCAGACCAGTAAAGAGTTTATTTTCTCACGTGGTAAGGATTTTGATTAACCAATATACATCTATGAGTGTTAATCAATGAACCAGACTTTTTCTTCACTGAGTTTTATACCATAGTCATTGCGTGTATGTTCTGGGCAGGATAAAGGGGAAATTCCAAGGGTAAAGGCACATGCCTTTTTTATGTGAATAGTCACCTCTGTAGATGTAGACATTCAAGAGAGTAGGATCTTCGTTTAACTTACTTGTTAGGATTACTCACATGGCCACCTATAACAAATGATCCTGGACAACCCATCTATAGATTTAGGCTCGGTACATAAGCAAAATTTATGTTCTTTTTAAATGAAGAAGGGGAAAATGGATAGGAAATTTGAAATGTGAAAATAAACTACCTGCATCAGTAATGTTGGATAGATACTTAGGAATCCAAACCTGAAGTACTATGTAAACCATGCTATCACATCATATCAGTCACTCAGTCTTGTCCGACTCTTTGTGATCCCATGAAGCACAGCACACCAGGCCTTCCTGTTCATCACCAACTTCCAGAGTTCACTGAGACTCACATCCATTGAGTCAGTGATGCCATCCAGCCATCTCATCCTCTGTCGTCCCCTTCTCCTCTTGCCCCCAATCTGTCCCAGCATCAGAGTCTTCTCCAATGAGTCAACTCTTCACATGAGGTTGCCAAAACACTGGAGTTTCAGCTTTAGCATCATTCCTTCCAAAGAAATCCCAGGGTCGATCTCCTTCAGAATGGACTGGTTGGATCTCCTTGCAGTCCAAGGGACTCTCAAGAGTCTTCTCCAACACCACAGTTCAAAAGCATCCATTCTTCGACGCTCAGCCTTCTTCAGAGTCCAGCTCTCACATCCATACATGACCACAGGAAAAACCATAACCTTGACTAGAGGAACCTTTGTTGGCAAAGTAATGTCTCGGATTTTGAATATGCTATCTAGGTTGGTCATAACTTTCCTTCCAAGGAGCAAGCGTCTTTTAATTTCATGGCTGCAGTCACCATCTGCAGTGATTTTGGAGCCCAGAAAAATAAAGTCTGACACTGTTTCCACTGTTTCCCCATCTATTTCCCATGAAATGATGGGACCGGATGCCATGATTATAGTTTTATGAATGTTGAATTTTAAGCCAACTTTTTCACTCTCCACTTTAACTTTCATCAAGGGGCTTTTGAGTTCTTCTTCACTTTCTGCCATAAGGATGATGTCATCTGCATATCTGAGGTTATTGATATTTCTGCCAGCTATCTTTATTCCAACTTGTGTTTCTTCCAGTCCAGCTTTTCTCATGATGTACTCTGCATATAAGTTAAATAAACATGGTGACAATATACAGCCTTGACGTACTCCTTCTCCTGTTTGGAACCAGTCTGTTGTTCCATGACCAGTTCTAACTGTTGCTTCCTGACCTGTATACAAATTTCTCAAGAGGCAGGTCAGGTGGTCTGGTATTCCCATCTCTTTCAGAATTTTCCACAGTTTATTGTGATCCACACAGTCGAAGGCTTAGGCATAGTCAATAAAGCAGAAATCGATGTTTTTCTGGAACTCTCGCTTTTTCCATGATCCAGTGGATGTTGGCAATTTGATCTCTGGTTCCTCTGCCTTTTCTAAAATCAGCTTGAACATCAGGAAGTTCACGGTTTACATATTGCTGAATCCTGGCTTGGAGAATTTTGAGCATTACTTTACTAGCGTGTGAGATGAGTGTAATTGTGCGATAGTTTGAGCATTCTTTGGCATTGCCTTTCTTTGGGATTGGGATGAAAACTGACCTTTTCCAATCTTGTGGCCACTCCTGAGTTTTCCAAATTTGCTGGCATTTTGAGTGCAGCACTTTCATCATATTTCAGAATTTGGAATAACTCAACTGGAATTCCATCACCTCTACTAGCTTTGTTTGTAGTGATGCTTTATAAGCACCACTTAACCTCACATTCCAGGATGTCTGGCTCTAGGTCAGTGATCACACCATCGTGATTATCTTGGTCATGAAGATCTTTTGAGTACAGTTCTTCTGTGTATTCTTGCCACCCCTTCTTAATATCTTCTGCTTCTGTTAGGTCCATATCATTTCCGTCCTTTATTGAGCCCATCTTTGCATGAAATTTTCCTTTGGTATCTCTGATTTTCTTTAAGAGATCTCTAGTCTTTCCCATTCTGTTGTTTTCCTCTATTTCTTTGCATTTATTGCTGAAGAAGGCTTTCTTATCTCTTCTTGCTATTCTTTGGAACTCTGCATTCACATATTTATATCTTTCCTTTTCTCCTTTATTTTTGCTTCTCTTTTCACAGCTATTTGTAAGGCCTCCCTAGACAACCATTTTCCTGTTTTACATTTCTTTTCCATGGGGATGGTCTTGGTCCCTGTCTCCTGTACAATGTCACAAACCTCATTCCATAGTTCATCAGGCACTCTATCTATCAGATCTAGGCCGGGGCTGCACGGGCGCAGGAGGGCCTAAAGTAGCTATCCCATGTTGAAGGTCAGGAAGGGCGGTGGTGAGGAGATAGCCCTCGTCCAAGGTAAGGAGCAATGGCTTACTTTTCTTGAGCAGCCGTGAAGAGATACCCCACGCCCAAGGTAAGAGAAATCCAAGTAAGACGGTAGGTGTTGCAAGAGGGCATCAGACGGCAAACACACTGAAACCATATTCACAGAAAACTAGTCAATCTAATCACACTAGGACCACAGCCTTTTCTAACTCAATGAAACTAAGCCATGCCTGAGGGGCAACCCAGGATGGGCGGGTCATGGTGGAGAGATCTGACAGGATGTGGTCCACTGGAGAAGGGAATAGCAAACCACTTCAGTATTCTCGCCTAGAGAATCCCATGAACAGTATGAAAAGGCAAAATGATAGGATACTGAAAGAGGAACTCCCCAGGTCAATAGGTACCCAATATGCTACTGGAGATCAGTGGAGAAATAACTCCAGAAAGAATGAAGGGATGGAGCCAAAGCAAAAAGAATACCCAGATGTGGATGTGACGGGTGATAGAAGCAAGGTCCGATACTGTAAAGAGCAATATTGCATAGGAATCTGGAATGTCAGGTCCATGAATCAAGGCAAATTGAAAGTGGTCAAACAAGAGATGACAAGAGTGAATGTCAACATTCTAGGAATCAGCAAACTCAAATGGACTGGAATGGGTGAATTTAACTCATATGACCATTATATCTACTACTGCGGGCAGGAATCCCTCAGAAGAAATGGAGTGTCCATCATGGTCAACAAAAGAGTCTGAAATGCAGTACTTGGATGCAATCTCAAAAACGACAGAATAATCTCTGTTCGTTTTCCAAGGCAAACCATTCAATTTCACAGTAATCAAAGTTTATACCCCAACCAGTAATGTTAAAGAAGCTGAAGTTGACCTACAAGACCTTTTAAAACTAAGACCCAGAAAAGATGTCCTTTTCATTATAGGGGACTGGAATGCAAAAGTAGGAAGTCAAGAAACACCTGAAGTAACAGGCAAATCTGGCCTTGGAATACGAAATGAAGCAGGGCAAAGACTAATAGATTTTTGCCAAGAAAATGCACTAGTCATGACAAACACCCTCTTCCAACAACACAAGAGAAGACTCTGCACATGGAAATCACCAGATAGTCAACACCGAAGTCAGATCAATTATAATCTTCCCAGCCAAAGATGGAGAAGCTCTATACAGTCAGCAAAAACAGAACCAGGAGTTGACTGTGGCTCAGACCATGAACTCCTTATTGCCAATTTCATACTTAAATTGAAGAAAGTAGGGAAAACCACTAGACCATTCATGTATGACCTACATCAAATCCCTTATGATTATTCAGTAGAAGCCTTGCTATAGTCATTGAAATTGATTTTTATTGGCAATATGAATTGTTTTCAGAATAACAACATGAATGTTATTTTAGCAGGGAAAAGAACACAATATAAGTAAAGTTTACTTCTGTCATGATTATCACTAAGGTAGGAAGATTTCCTCTGATGTGTTAAGGCTGTTGGGCTTTGTTACACATATGTTTTGCTTTGTTTTTTGGTTGTTGTTTTGATTCCCTTGTGCTTTTTGAAAAAAAATATTTTTATCAAAGAACTTAGAAGTAATCATGATATACTCTGTAACTCTACACAGATCAACTATCATTTAGTATTTAGAATTTAGTATTAGGGAAACTGAGCGAACTATTGTAATTTCAATTATATTTTTGTTTCTTGATGTTAGCAATACTAAGTTTACTATTAATTTTACTATTCTATTTGTTTTCCAGAAAGTGAAATTACAAAATTACAACATATCTGCAAGAAAAAGTGTATCATATACAAGTATGTTGTTATATAATATGCTATACACATTTATGTATTTATTCACACAGAGACACTGATTTTTAGGACTGGAAAAAAAATTGCCATTAGGAGTGATAATCTAGTGAAGTGAATAAAACCACCTGAAATTTCACATGTCTAGAAGAATAGCTTGCCCTTTGAAATTATTTGAAACCAGTGCAATTTGCCCACTTCACCTTTCCTCATTACCAATAAATAACACAGTTCAGTTATCTGCCCATTTAAGGCCAAAACCCAGATGTCTTACCTAATTCATTCCTTTCCTTTATCACCTGTTCCATTAAGATTTTTAGACTGATGACCATAATATGTGATAGCTTATATCAAGGCTATTCTCCTACCTCAGGGCATTTGTACTTGCAATTCCTTCTTCAATTTTATTTTTCCCCATCCCTCACCTCCTTTATATTTATTACACTGCCATCTGCCTCACCAGTGGTACCTTCTCTGATCACCATATTTAAAACTGGAATAGCTTCCTTCCTACAAATTCTTTTCCCTGTTTAATTTGTGCTCCTTTGCAACATTTCCATCACCTAACATACAATGTATTATGCTTACATATTTTAATGTCTGTCTCTTCTTTAAGGCAAAACTCTGTTAGTCTTTGCCCTGCTTCATTCCGTGTTCCAAGGCCAAATTTGCCTGTTACTCCAGGTGTTTCTTGACTTCCTACTTTTGCATTCCAGTCCCCTATAATGAAAAGGACATCTTTTTTGGGTGTTAGTTCTAAAAGGTCTTGTAGGTCTTCATAGAACCGTTCAACTTCAGCTTCTTCGGTGATACTGGTTGGGGCATAGACTTGTTTGGAGAAGACTCTGATGCTGGGAAGGATTGAGGGCAGCAGGAGAAGGGGATGACAGAGGATGAGATGGCTGGATGGCATCACTGACTTGATGGGTGTGAGTCTGGGTGACCTCCGGGAGCTGGTGATGGACAGGGAGGCCTGGCGTGCTGTGGTTCATGGGGTCGTGAAGAGTCGGACACGACTGAGTGACTGATCTGATCTTCTTTAAGGCTTTCCTTGTAGCTCAGTTGATAAAGAATTTACCTGCAGTGTGGGAGATCTGGGTTTGATCCTTGGGTTGGGAAGATCCACTGGAGAAGGGAAATGCTATCCACTCCAGTATTTTTGCCTGGAGAATTCTATGGACTGTATAGTCCATGGCGTCACAAAGAGTCTGACATGACTGAGTGACTTTCACATTCTCCTCTTTAAAATATGTGTGTACTGTGAAAAGGATAGTGATTTTTTTTTTCCTGCCACATTCTTTCTTCCAAAATAAACTTTAGAAAATCCAGTAACAGTTCAGTTAATTTTTTTAAATATAATAATAATGCAATTTTAAGATAAACCTAAATAATTATTTATTTTTCTTAGTTACATTGGACCTGTCATTTTCTATCTTCTAACTTTTGTTTTATGTGAAATTCACTTTAAGTTCCTTAACATCAGAGTATCTTTGATCTTTGTGTTATAATCCTTACCATTCAGTCATATTTTAGCAACAAAATTAGAATCGTTTATGCAAAGAAGTTTGAAAATAACCATCATATAATCATAACTTGCAGAATGGATAAAGTCACAAAGCAGACTATCTCTCAAGAAAGCAAGAAACAGGCCATTTAATTTTTAGAAACTAACATCTAACATATTTTTGAAGTGAGGAAAGAGTAAATCAAAACTTCATAAAGAATATCATAGGAGACCAAAAGCTTTCATAGAAATAATTTAGTAAAGACAATACTTGAAATCATGATTTTGAACAATGAACTCAAAAATTGTAATAACATAGTATTCAAACCAGTTTTATATTATTTGTTACAATTAAAAGCATTGTTGTTATTCAGTTGCTGTTTGACTCTTTGCTACCCAATGGACTGTATCACACCAGCCTTCCCTGTCCTTCACGATCTCCTGGATCTTGCTCAAACTCATATCTATTGAGTCAGTAATACCATCCAATCAGCTCATCCTCTGTTGCCCCTTTCTTCTCCTGCCCTCAATCTTTCCCAGCATTAGGGTCTTTTTACAGTGTCCGCTCTTCACATCAAGGGGCCAAAATATTAGAGCTTCCACTTCAGCATCAGTCCTTCCAATTAATATTCAGGATTGATTTCCTTTAGGACTGACTGGTTTGATGTCTTTGATTCATAAGGAATCTCAAGAGTCTTCTCCAGCCCCACAGTTTGAAAGCATCAATTCTTAGGTGCTTAGCCTTCTTTATAGTCCAACTTTCACATCTGTACATGACTACTTTTAAAAATCATAACTTTGACTATTAAGCCTAATTTAGGGTTTTCTTTGAGTTAACTTAAAGCAAACTGAACTATTATAGTTCTAATAATGTCACAAGCAATATAAAGAAAATCTATGAATTAGTTTTATGGCTGAAAGAGATTAGAATAAGACAAAATCTGAATTAGATGTTGTCCTTTGCTTATTTCCCTATGACCACTGATATCTCTGGAGAAGGCAATTACACCCCACTCCAGTACTCTTGCCTGGAAAATCCCATGGACGGAGGAGCCTGGTAGGCTGCAGTCCATGGGGTCGCTAACAGTCAGACACGACTGAGGGACTTCACTTTCTCTTTTCACTTTCATGCATTGGAGAAGGAAATGGCAACCCACTCCAGTGTTCTTGCCTGGAGAATCCCAGGGACGGTGGAGCCTGATGGGCTGCCATCTATGGGGTCCCACAGAGTCGGACACGACTGAAGCGACTTAGCAGCAGCAGCAACTGATATCTCTAACATCACACAGATAGTAAGCTCAGCATCAAGTGTAAAGTACAATCCTAGGCATTGTAACCGAGTGATGACTATATATAATATACTATTTAGAGCCTTTTTCGTATAATGTGAGTCTTTATTATTTTAATGAGTCCTAAAACATATTGACATTGTTGTATCTTACTTTCTCATAATGTGTCAATATAAGGATCCTTTCCCTCAATACCTTTGCTTGGATATTGACAAGGACCTCACCTTACAAGTTGAACAACTGCAGCAAAACATGAATTTGAGTGAACTTTGTTATAATTCTCTTTTCCACATTAGAAGTGGGAATTTTTTTTTTCTCTATGGAATATGTCAGCCAGTGAATAATTATTAAGTTAATTTACATCATACGTTCTAAATAGATGGCAATTTCCATCATGTCAGATTTTCAGAAGGCAGTTACGATTAAGCTAAAATAACTATGTAAAATAGGGTAAAAAATATGCAAGTGATTAGAGAATAAACCTAAACCTTGCATGTGCTTAGCTCAATATTAATCTGAATAAAATGGAAAAGAAGAACATCGATGTGGGTTTTTAGTGGGAACATATTATCATTATCTAATGACATAGCTTTAGGCAAATTATTTGGCAAGAAAATTAGAAGTATAAATAAAACTTTATCACAGGGATTTTTTAAATGTCAAAGACAAATATTCAGATGTATATTTTGTATTGTAAATATTTTGATGCTATTGACTTGTATATTTATAAAACATAAACTGGGCTGAAAAGGAGGTGACTTTTATTGGAGATACTGTTAGGATAAAGTCTGAAAGAGAGGCTATATACAGTTCTCAGTATTCACCTTGATATCTAATTTATCTACTCATGCACATCAGTTCAGTCGCTCAGTCATGTCCGACTCTTTGTGACCCCATGAACCACAGCACACCAGCCCTCACTGTTCATTACCAACTCCCAGAGTTCACCCAAAACCAAGTCCATTGAGTCAGTGATGACATCCAACCATCTCATCCTCTGTTGTCCACTTCCCCTCCCACCCTCAATCATACCCAGCATTAGGGTCTTTTAAAATGAGTCAGCTCTTCGAATCAGGTAGACAAAGTACTGGAGTTTCAGCTTCAACATCAGTCCTTCCAACGAACACCCAGGACTGATCTCCTTTAGGATGAACTGTTTGGATCTCCTTGCAGTCCAACACGCTCTCAAGAGTCTTCTCCAACACCGCAGTTCAAAAGCATCAATTCTTTAAGGCTCAGTACTAGGGTCCAGCCCCGGCTGATCCAGGGTCTTCGGAAGGGAGACAGCGTCAGTGACTCATTTACATATCAATTAGAGACATTAAGAGTAATTAAAGGATAGCTCAGTAGGAATATTTAGAGGAGAAAAGAGGCTGAGTAGCTTGGTTTACGCAGGAGACCAATAAAACTTCAAGACAAGAAGTTTGCACCACTTGCCTAGGCCGCAGGCGCCCGCTCGAATAGTGGAAAGTGCCCCACCTTAGGCACTTTCTCGAGTGGGTCTTAGAAGCCCAGGCATGATTAGCAAGCTTGGTGGGTTCCACGCTCCAGATGGAGACTTCAGCCAGAAATGGAAATTGAGAGAAAGAATGACATGGGGAGACCAAGCTCTGGTGAGCAAGTCCCGTAGCTTTATTTTCAACAGGGGCTTTTATACCCTAAGTTACACATAGAGGATAATAGGGGATGCAAAGTCAGCAGTTTTTGATCCTTATCAAAAACCAGGGTTTCTTTCGTGCAAATTTATCACGTACAAATGGTTCAGGTGATTTACTTCATCTTCTGGCCAGAAGGCCTATTAACATTTTATGACTCTTGACAAAGGTTTGTCAACTTCAAGACTAATTTTCTCTAAGAGTAATTATTTTAAGGTTTGGCGCCATCTTCATCCGAAGTGTTAGATAAACTTGCATTCCTATAGGGAGGAGGCACAGTGGGTTTACAACAAAGAAAATAATTTATTAACTTAAGGGTCTAAAGTTACTAGCACCAAGGCCACTACTTATTTTCTCTGCAAACCAACTATATTAATTAATATACATTCAAGGATACAAAACTGGAGATGTGAAAATTTGGCAAAAAGCATTGGCTTCATTGAGAAATCTGTATGCAGGTCAGGAAGCAAAAGTTAGGACTGGTCATGGAACAACAGACTGGTTCCAAATAGGAAAAGGAGTACGTCAAGGCTGCATATTGTCACCATGTTTATTTAACGTATATGCAGAGTACATCATGAGAAATGCTGGACTGGAAGAAACACAAGTTGGAATCAAGATTGCTGGGAGAAATATCAATAACCTCAGATATGCAGATGACACCACTCTTATGGCAGAAAGTGAAGAGGGGCTAAAAAGCCTCTTGATGAAAGTGAAAGTGGAGAGTGAAAAGGTTGGCTTAAAGCTCAACATTCAGAAAACGAAGATCATGGCATCTGGTCCCATCACTGCATGGGAAATAGATGGGGAAACAGTGGAAACAGTGTCAGACTTTATTTCTCTGGGCTCCAAAATCACTGCAGATGGTGACTGCAGCCATGAAATTAAAAGACGCTTACTCCTTGGAAGGAAAGTTATGACCAACCTAGATAGCATATTCAAAAGCAGAGACATTACTTTACCAACAAAGGTTCGCCTAGTCAAGGCTATGGTCTTTCCTGTGGTCATGTATGGATGTGAGAGCTGGACTGTGAAGAAGGCTGAGCGCCGAAAAATTGATGCTTTTGAACTGTGGTGTTGGAGAAGACTCTTGAGAGTCCCTTGGACTGCAAGAAGATCCAACCAGTCCATTCTGAAGGAGATCAATCCTGGACTTTCTTTAGAAGGAATGATGCTAAAGCTGAAACTCCAGTATTTTGGCCACCTCATGCGAAGAGTTGACTCATTGGAGAAGACTCTGATGCTGGGAGGGATTGAGGGCAGGAGGAGAAGGGGACGACAGAGGATGAGATGGCTGGATGGCATCACTGACTCGATGGATGCGAGTCTGAGTGATCTCCGGGAGCTGGTGATGGACAGGGAGGCCTGGCGTGCTGTGGTTCATGGGGTCGCAAAGAGTCGGACACGACTGAGTAACTGATCTGATCTGATCTCATCTGATTGGCTTCATTAATAAAATCTTTTACTAGCTTTTATTCTGACAGATTTTAACTCTCTGAGAGGCTCTAAGCTATTTGAATATCTTCAGCTTCCCTTGCCTTTCACGGTTGAGAGACTGTAAACAAGCATATGCATAGCTATAGGAGTCCAGGTAAACTTGTCAGGCCAGTTAGAGAGCTATCTGAGAGGTTTGGATTTAAACACTCCTAATGCCCAGGAACTTTATTAATTGGAGCTGTAAATTAATTCTTTATTAGAGAGAGTGAGATGGTGGTGGGGGACAGCCCCCAGTAAAGTCAGAGGTGAGAGCACAAAGCAGTAAAGTAGGCAGACTCTGTTTTTTGGGGGGTAGATGCTCAAGAATATCCGGGGGCACTCCTGAGGCTTGATCTCGATTTACATTTGCCAAGCCTCATTCCTCATGACCTTTGTAACGAGTGGAGCACCTCTCCTTGGTGGCTCCCGACAGCTCAGCTTTCTTCACAGTCCAACTTGCACATCCATACATGACCACTGGAAAAACCATAGCCTTGACTAGACAGAACTTTGTTGGCAAAGTAATGACTCTGCTTTTGAATATGTGATCTAGGTTGGTCATAAATTTCCTTCCAAGGAGTAAGTGTCTTGTAATTTCATGGCTGCAGTCACCATCTTCAGTGATTTTGGAGCCCGGAAAAACAAAGTTCAACCACTGTTTCCACTGTTCCCCATCTATTTGCCATGAAGTGATGGGACTGGATGCCATGGTCTTAGCTTTCTGAATGTTGAGCTTTAAGCCAACATTTTTAATCTCCTCTTTCACATTCGTCAAGAGGCTCTTTATTTCTTCTTCACTTTCTGCCATAAGGATAGTCTGCCGTCCCCTTCTTCTCCTGCCCCCAATCACTCTCAGCATCAGAGGCTTTTCCAATGAGTCAACTTGTTGAAGGAGATGGCCAAAGTATTGGAGTTTCAGCTTTAGCATCAGTCTTTCCAATGAACACAAAGGACTCATCTCCTTTAGAATGGACTGGTTGGATCTCCTTGCAGGCCAAGGAACTCTCAAGAGTCTTCTCCAACACCACACTTCAAAAGCATCAATTCTTTGGCACACAGCTTTCTTCACAGTCCAACTCTCATATCCATACATGACCACTGGAAAATCTATAGCCTTGACTAGATGGATGTTTGTTGGCAAAGTAATGTCTCTGCTTTTGAGTATGCTATCTAGGTTGGTCATAACTTTCCTTCCAAGGAGTAAGCGTCTTGTAATTTCATGGCTGCAGTTACCATCTGCAGTGATTTTGGAGCCCCCCAAAATAAAGTCTGACACTGTTTCCACTGGTTTCCCATCTATTTCCCATGAAGTGATGGGACCAGATGCCATGATCTTCATTTTCTGAATGTCGAGCTTTAATCCAACTTTTTCACTCTCCTCTTTTATTTTCATCAAGAGGCTTTTTCGTTTTTCTTCACTTTGTGCCATAAGGATGATGTCATCTGCATATCTGAGGTTATTGATATTTCTCCCAGCAATCTTGATTCCAGCTTGTGCTTCTTCCAGCCCAACGTTTCTCATGATGCACACTGCATAGAAGTTAAATAAGCAGGGTGACAATATACAACCTTGACGTACTCCTTTCCCTATTTGGAACCAATCTGTTGTTCCATGTCCAGTTCTAACTGTTGCTTCCTGACCTGCATATAGGTTTCTCAAGAGGCAGGTCAGGTGGTCTGGTATTCCCATCTCTTTCAGAATTTTCCACAGTTTATTGTGATCGACACAGTCAAAGGTTTTGGCATAGTCAATAAAGCAGAAATAGATGTTTTTCTGGAATTCTCTTGCTTTTTTGATGATCCAGCAGATGTTGGCAATTTGATCTCTTGTTTCCCTGCCTTTTCTAAAACCAGCTTGAACATCTGGAAGTTCATGATTCACTTATTGCTGAAGCCTGGCTTGGAAAATTTGAACATTACTTTACTAGCATGTGAGATGAGTGCAATTGTGTAGTAGTTTGAGCATATTTTGGCATTTTAAGAAACGTTAAAGACTCTTAATACTCAACATCCTTCCTTTTCTTTCATTTTAGAATAAAAGGAAAAGTACAACTTTTGCTATTTTTGTCCTAAACTAATTTTTGCCAGCACTTAAAATTTAGTATTTCTGCTTCATATTTTGTTAATTCTTATGTTGAACTATATGTGCCCCTATTATAAATTAAAATGGTGATGTTAATGACTTCACGTATTTCAGTGAAATATATTTGCTGTTTTCCCTTTCAGTTCTGGATTTTCATATGAATATAGTTAATGTTCTATGTAACATAAGCTTTTAAAAGTTTTTGTAATAAAATGTAAAATATTAGGGAATAAAAATTGATTTATTCTTATTTAAAATGATAAATACAAATTTATGTTCAAAGGTACTATCTCTTCTGTCAAATTAATACGTTTTGGGGATATGCAATAGCAAACAATTTTTGGACACTTATTAAAGTGAACACTGAGTCTTGGCAACAGATGATTAAAAATGATTAATGATCATATTTTTCCTTTGATTGTTTCATAATATTTTACTTGATATTAATTTATCAGAAAAATTGTGGGTTTTTTAAATTGCTGTTCAGTTTCAGGAATTAAAAACATTCCTCAAATATGATTAAAAGGTAGAGAATATTACAATACTTTACATATTTCACATAAATTTTAGATTTAAAAATTTTTGAAATAGAAGGGAAATCAATTTACTTTTGTTTTTTTCAGATATCCAAAATAGACATACACTCACATACATATATACAAACATAAGCTAAAGTAATGTTATTAAAGACTGTAATAAAGCAAATGCACATTTCCATTGCTTATGTTTAAAGGTAATTTAAAAGGTGTAAAACATTATTTTTTATAAATGAAAAAATTATTTTAAAATGAACAGATTATTTTACCCTTTTATTTAAAAGGTAAGGAATTAATATTCAAAGTAGAGTCATCACTATCATTAATTAAACTGGCTTAGTTGGTGGCCTAATGATTTAAAGGACACATTGAGACTTATCATAAATCAGAAATTCACTCCTATGAATAATACAGCCATTATCTCATTCTTTCCCACTTATTATATTTCTCTCCGAATTTGATTTTTTTAATCAAGTAAAACTTTCACCTTTGACTTTATAATGAAGAAAAAAGTTTGTTAGTAAAGTAGTATTGTGAAAATAAATGATACCTGGTCATGGATTTTAATGGAGAATTTTACAATGTGATGAATAAAACTGATGAAGTAGAACATTTTATATTATAATGAGCTTCTTTTTAGTGTCCAATATTTATCTTTATATGGTAATCTGATGAAAGTGAAATCTTTAGGAATTTAAATAACATTTAAAATAATTTGAATTAATATCTCTTTATGTTTTTTCTTACTTGAATTTCACCTTATTTCTCTTTTTGTTTATCATTTCCTACTAATTCATTACTTTTGCCATAAAAAAGAAATTTGTCTAAATGTATAGTGTTTTCAGTTCAGTTCAGTTAAGTTGCTCAGTCGTGTCTGACTCTTTGCAACCTCATGAATTGCAACATGCCAGGCCTCCCTGTCCATCATCATCTCCTGGAGTTCACTCAAATTCATGTCCATCAAGTCAGTGATGCCATCCAGCCATCTCATCCTCTGTCGCTGGCTTTTCCTCCTGCCCCCAATCCCGCCGAGCATCAGAGTCTTTTTGGATAAGCCAGTTCTTTGCATGAGGGGGCCAAAGTATTGGAGTTTCAGCTTTAGCATCATTCCTTCCAAAGAACACCCGCAGCTGATCTCCTTTAGAGTTGACTGGTTGGATCTCCTTGCAGTCCAAGGGACTCTCAAGAGTTCTCCAACACCACATTTCAAAAGCATCAATTCTTCAGCTCTCAGTTTTCTTCACAGTCCAACTCTCACATCCACAAATGACCAATGGAAAAATCATAGCCTTGACTAAACAGACCTTTTTTGGCAAAGTAATGTCTCTGCTTTTGAGTATGCTATCTAGGTGATCATAAGTTTCCTTCCAAAGAGTAAGCAAGCGTCTTTTAATTTCATGGCTGCAGTGATTTTTGAGCCCAGAAAAATAAAGGCTGACACTGTTTCCACTCTTTACCTATCTACTACCCATGAATTGATGGGACCAGATGCCAAGATCTTTGCTTTCTGAATGTCAAGCTTTAAGCCAACTTTTCATTCTTATTTTTTACTTTCATCAAGAGGCTTTTTCGTTCCTCTTCACTTTCTGCCATAAGGGTGGTGTCATCTGCATATCTGAGGTTATTGAAATTTCTCCCAGCAATCTTGATTCCAACTTGTGCTTCTTCCAGCCCAGCGTTTCTCATGATGTACTCTGCATAGAAGCTAAATAAGCAGGGTGAAATTTACAGCCTTGACGTACTCCTTTTCCTATTTCGAACCAGTCTATTGTTCCATGTCCACTTCTAACTGTTGCTTCCTGACCTGCATATAGGTTTCTCAAGAGGCAGGTCAGGTGGTTTGGTATTCCCATCTCTTTCAGAATTTTCTACAGTTTATAGTGATCCACACAGTGAAAGGCTTTAGCATATTCAATAAAGCATAAATAGATGTTTTTCTGGAATTCTCTTGCTTTTTTGATAATCCAGCAGATGTTGGCAATTTGGTCTCTGGTTCCTCTGCCTTTTCTAAAACCAGCTTGAACATCTGGAAGTTCATGGTTCACGTATTGCTGAAGCCTGGTTTGCAGAATTTTGAGCATTACTTTACTAGCGTGTGAGATGAGTGCAATTTTGAGGTAGTTTAAGCATTCTTTGGCACTGTCTTTCTTTGGGATTGGAATGAAAACTGATCTTTTCCAGTCTTAGATTTATATTATCTTACTTAAAAAAATGTGTGCTTATAAGTAAAATTGAATACTGTATATTTAAATAAAATTTGTTTATTTAAGTGAAAAATGTTCATATTTGTGTAGAAAAAAGATTAACATTTGTGGGCATCAATTCTGACCCAATATTAGTATGTGAAACTTTAAATAAGTTTTCTAATTCTAATACGTATGCCTACTAACAAGAAGAAAGACAAATGGGAAACAACTACACATTGGGCTTTTCCCTAACTGTCTAATTTGGATAGACATAGATTTAATTTTTATATTCACACATAAATCTCTGTTATCTCTCAGGGCCAAGATTTGATAATGTTGCTTTGAAGGAGGTAATGGGGACCCAAAAACCCAAAATCAGAAGATGAGTTCCAACACTTTGTTCACACAAATGGGGTTCACTAGATTTCAGTATTCTAAATAGAGGTTTCTATCACATCTAAGGTCAGGATGACCTTGACACCAATTACTAAGTATAGTATGAGGAAAGCTAAATTGAGTTTCCTTATAGAAATTAACCTGATACTACAGTGTGACTAGAGAATGCACTGGCAGTTGCTAACACAAGGCTCAGTACCTTGGGCTATACCATATCCAAAACATGTCCTTAACACTTGGCATGTTTACTTGTTTGCCTAGAATATATCTTTCCATGTAATTTTTAAATATGTAGGCAACTTTATCAATTTGCTCATAAGTGCTTTCTAAGACATGAATATAATTAGATATATTTTTGCAACTCTGAAGGAAATTTTTTTAAGTTTAAATACTAAAGCAAGCATTTATTTGAAGTTAAGTAAGTGAAAAACATAGAAGGTGAAAATATTGGCAATTTACTGTATATTTTTGACCACTCTTACTAATTATTTAAGAATACTAACCAAAACAATATAAAATATATTTCATTGTAGCTTACATCATCCATAAAAGACATGTTTTTTAATAATGTTAAAGACGTTTCAAGAATATACAGTTCTTGAATGTCCATTAAATTAATTCATTAAATATTGCAAATATTCATTCAGAAATTAATATAAATATTAACTATTGAGTAATCAGAAGATTATAGTATTGATTTATGTCTGGTTGTCTTGTGTGATTATTTTTTCATCAAAATCATACCATTATCAAATGCCCAGCAATGATGAAATTACATTAATCATTAAGTATGGTGTGATCACTGACCTAGAGCCAGACATCCTGGAATGTAAGTCAAGTGGGCCTTAGAAAGCATCACTATGAACAAAGCTAGTGGAGGTGATGGAATTCCAGTGGAGCTATTTCAAATCCTGAAAGATGATACTAAGAAAGTGCTGCACTCAATATGCAAGCAAATTTGGAAAACTCAGCAGTGGCCACAGGACTGGAAAATGTCAGTATTCATTCCAATCCCAAAGGAAGGCAATGCCAAAGAAGGCTCAAACTACTGCACAATTGCACTCATCTCACACACTTGTAAAGTAATGCACAAAATTCTCCAAGCCAGGCTTCAGCAATATGTGAACCATGAACTTCCTGATGTTCAAGCTGGTTTAAGAAAAGGCAGAGGAACCAAAGATCAAATTGCCAACATACGCTGGATCATGGAAAAAGCAAGAGAGCTCCAGAAAAATTTCTATTGCTGCTTTATTGACTATGCCTAAGCCTTTGACTGTGTGGATCACAATAAACTGTGGAAAATTCTGAGAGAGATGGGAATACCAGACCACCTGATCTGCCCCTTGAGAAATCTGTATGCAGGTCAGGAAACAACAGTTAGAACTGGACATGGAACAACAGACTGGTTCCAAATAGGAAAAGGAGTACATCAAGGCTGTATATTGTCACCATGTTTATTTAAATTATATGCAGAGTACATCATGAGAAATGCTGGACTGGAAGAAACACAAATTGGAATCAAGATTGCTGGGAAAAATATCAATAACCTCAGATATGCAGATGACACCACCCTTATGGTAGAAAGTGAAGAGGAATTAAAAAGCCTCTTGATGAAAATAAAAGAAGAGAGTGAAAAAGTTGGCTTAAAGCTCAACATTCAGAAAACGAAGATCATGGCATCCAGTCCCATCACTTCATGGGAAATAGATGGGAAAACAGTGGAAACAGTGTCAGACTTTATTTTTCTGGGCTCCAAAATCACTACATATGGTGATTGCATCCATGAAATTAGAAGACACTTACTCCTTGGAAGGAAAGTTATGACCAACCTAGATAGCATATTCAAAAGCAGAGACATTACTTTGCCAACAACGGTTCGCCTAGTCAAGGCTATGATTTTTCCACTGGTCATGTATGGATGTGAGAGCTGGACTGTGAAGAAAGCTGAGCACCGAAGAATTGATGCTTTTGAACTGTGGTGTTGGAGAAGACTCTTGAGAGTCCCTTGGACTGCAAGGAGATCCAACCAGTCCATTCTGAAGGAGATCAGCCCTGGGATTTCTTTGGAAGGAATGATGCTAAAGCTCCAACTCCAGTACTTTGGCCACCTCATGCTAAGAATTGACTCATTGGAGAAGACTCTGATGCTGCAGGGATTGAGGGCAAGAGGAGAAGGGGACGACAGAGGATGAGATGGCTGGATCGTATCACTGGCTGGATGGTATCACTGACTAGATGGATGTGAATCTGAGTGACTTTCGGGAGTTGGTGATGGACAGGGAGGCCTGGCGTGCTGCGATTCATGGGGTCGCAAAGAGTCGGACACGACTGAGCGACTGATCTGATCTGATGCATATTCTGTTTACGATGGTAGTTATTAAAATGATAAATATTGTAGTGACATATGACATAATTTTGGAGCTTATGTTACTTAACTATCGAGTGTATGATCACTGTGCTTTCAGACATACTTGCATATGTTAACACATTAATACTGTAGTAATGAAAAATAAAAATTTGGGGTGTATTTTAAATTTTATGAATGTTTCCTATTCATTTTTAATAAAAATCCACTTTAAGCCATAATTACTTAATTCAGAAATCTAGGAGGCTTACATTCATTGAAAGAGCTTCGTGAGTAGACTCTATTTCTCTCAGAAAAAGAAAGCAAGCAGTCTTTCAAGGGAGAATGTTGAATTAACAGAATTTCAGAGTTGAGTAATCAATAAGCCATGCCAAGAGTACTGACACCAAGGTCACATCAGTTTTTTTGGAAGTTTGGAAAGCTTAATCCTTAGCATTCCAGTCTCTTATGCATAGTAAGACACTTCAAAGTGAGCCATTCTTCAGTTATCTATACCCAGACATTGTTAAATTTCTTGCTTCAGCTTCCATGTCTTTACTTAATATCTGTAATAACTTTTGTTTTATATCTAAATATTCAAGCATTGCCATCATCATTAGTATTTACACAGCACTGATCTTACACAAATTAATGGAAATACAAATCCTTGTCTCTAATTCAGTAATCTCTTGACATTTTTTCTATCTCTCTATAATTTATCCATAATTTTCTTTAAGGAATGTGCTGAAAACTGTAATCTTGCTTATGAATTTTTGAGTATTAAAAATTCTGGAACTGAAAAATCAAAGACTTTTTCAACTATCATTGTATGGCCAATTGTATAGTTTCTAGGTTATATATCAGAAGTCAGATCTTGACTTTTGCTAATTAAGCATGCACTATTCTATTTTATGTGTCATTTTTTTAAAAAAACAGTAGGGAGACTGTCATTTTGCTCTAGGTGATTGGCTTTCATTTAGAATATTTATGACTCAGATAAAAATGGAATATAAAACCTTTTTTTTAAATTAAAATAATCCTGTATCAGAAAACTCAATCTTGAACCCACCTAGAACATAGCAGTTATAAACGTGTAGTACTTAGCAGTAATTCTATTATTGCTATTAATTTAGGACTACTTTTTAAAATAAAACTAAAAAGCTACATAAGTTATACTAAGCACTTAAAATGGTTAATCCCTCAAAGCAAAACTTATGAGATATGTCATTAATATCTTATATTTATTTACTGAAAAAGTCAGAGTTTAATAAATAGTAGGACTTGGTTCTTCATCAAACTCTTTATTAGTCCTTTGTTGATTTTCTATTGTTGTGTGACAAACTTCCCAAACCGGGTGACTTAAAACAACCCAATTTATTTTATTATATTACAGTTTCTGTGGGTCAGGAGTCAGAAGGTTATCTAGGTATTTTGCTAAGAATCTCACATGGCTGAAATCAAGGTATGTGCTAGAATTCATTATTTTGTGGAAACTAAGAAAAGTCCAGATTCAATAAAGTGTTTGTAAAATTCATTTTCTTGCATCTTCAGAACTGAGGGCCCCAGTTTCTTATTGGTTATTGGCAGAAAACTTGCCAGGTGGGTTTTACAACATGGCTGCTTACTTCTTCCAGGGCATGTAGGTAGAGAATCACTAGAGCCAAAGAGCTAGAAATGTGAGTTCTTATATAAGGTAACATAATTTCTCCAACTTTGCCATATTTTGAGAAGCAAAAGCAAAGGAGAAAAGGAAAGATATAAATATCTGAATGCAGAGTTCCAAAGAATAGCAAGAAGAGATAAGAAAGCCTTCTTCAGCGATCAATGCAAAGAAATAAAGGAAAACAACAGAATGGGAAAGAATAGGGATCTCTTCAAGAAAATCAGAGATACCAAAGGAACATTTCATGCAAAGATGGGCTCGATAAAGGACAGAAATGGTATGGACCTAACAGAAGCAGAAGATATTAAGAAGAGGTGGCAAGAATACACAGAAGAATTGTTCAAAAAAGAGCTTCACGACCCAGATAATCATGATGGCGTGATCACTGACCCAGAGCCAGACATCCTGGAATGTGAAGTCAAGTGGGCCTTAAAAAGCATCACTATGCACAAAGCTAGAGGAAGTGATGGAATTCCAGTGGAGCTATTCCAAATCCTGAAAGATGATGCTGTGAAAGTGCTGCACTCAATATGCGAGCAAATCTGGAAAACTCAGCAGTGGCCACAAGATTGGAAAAGGTCAGTTTTCATCCCAATCCCAAAGAAAGGCAATGCCAAGGGATGCTCAAACTATCGCACAATTGCACTCATCTCACACGCTAGTAAAGTAATGCTCAAAATTCTCCAAGCCAGGCTTCAGCAATATGTGAACTGTGAACTTCCTGATGTTCAAGCTGGTTTTAGAAAAGGCAGAGGAACCAGAGATCAAATTGCCAACATCCACTGGATCATGGAAAAAGCAAGAGAGTTCCAGAAAAACATCTATTTCTGCTTTATTGACTATGCCAAAGCTTTTGACTGTGTAGATCACAATAAACTGTGGAAAATTCTGAAAGAGATGGGAATACCAGACCACCTGATCTGCCTCTTGAGAAATCTGTATGCAGGTCAGGAAGCAACAGTTAGGACTGAACATGGAACAGACTGGTTCCAAATAGAAAAAGGAGTACGTCAAGGCTGTATATTGTCACCATGTTTATTTAACTTATATGCAGAGTACATCATGAGAAATGCTGGACTGGAAGAAACACAATTTGGAATCAAGATTGCTGGGAGAAATATCAATAACCTCAGATATGCGGATGACACCACCCTTATGGCAGAAAGTGAAGAGGAACTCAAAAGACTCTTGATGAAAGTGAAAGTGGAGAGTGAAAAAGTTGGCTTAAAGCTCAACATTCAGAAAACGAAGATCATGGCATCTGGTCCCATCATTACATGGGAAATAGATGGAGAAACAGTGGAAACAGTGTCAGATTTTATTTTTCTGGGCTCCAAAATCACTACAGATGGTGACTGCAGCCATAAAATTAAAAGATGCTTACTCCCTGGAAGGAAAGCTATGACCAACCTAGATAGCATATTCAAAAGCAGAGACATTACTTTGCCAACAAAAGTTTGCCTAGTCAAGGCTGTGGTCTTTCCTGTGGTCATGTATGGATGTGAGAGCTGGACTGTGAAGAAGGCTGAGCGCCGAAGAATTGATGCTTTTGAACTGTGGTGTTGGAGAAGACTCTTGAGAGTCCCTTGGACTGCAAAGACATCCAACCAGTCCATTCTGAAGGAGATCAGCCCTGGGATTTCTTTGGAAGGAATGATGCTAAAGTGGAAACTCCAGTATTTTGGCCACCTCATGCGAAGAGTTGACTCATTGGAGAAGACTCTGATGCTGAGAGGGATTGGGGGCAGGAGGAGAAGGGGACGACAGAGGATGAAATGGCTGGATGGCATCACTGACTCGATGGATGTGAGTCTGAGTGACCTCTGGGAGTTGGTGATGGACAGGGAGGCCTGGCGTGCTGCGATTCATGGTGTCGCAAAGAGTCGGACATGGTTGAGCGACTGATCTGATCTGATCTGATCTGATTCATTAAAAGCAAATCAGAGGACATAACCATACCCAAGTGCTTTGAGGGGGATTATTATAAAGGGATGTAAATAACAGCAGGGAGATTTTATGGAGGGCCACTCTGGTATTGACTGACACAGTCTGTCCTAAAGCTCCCAGTGATTCTTATCCCTTCTAAATGAAAAATATATTTACCATCCTATGTCCCAGATCCACAAAATCTTATAATGAATTGATTACAGTGTCTGTTCAGCCTACAGGATCTAAATTATGTCTATATTTGGATGAGTTTCCTTAGGTGTAATTCCTTTAAATTTATGTTGATCTATAAAACTGAAAAACTGGTTATCTCCCCGTCCCCACTACATGCAATAAACAGTGGTGTGAGAAGTAAAAGTTAATAGCTATAAGCATTCCCATCCATAATTAGGATTCACAAAGGAGTCATTCGTCTGTAACAGTTTTGAAAACTATCTGGCCAAATGTTGGCTGTTTCCGTGATTAGGTTTAAGTACCTAGGAAGAACTGTCCATGCCTTTCAGCTCTATCTCTGGGTGCTTGATCTTGTTCTCTAAGTCATTCTTCCTTTTTCATGAGATGTACCATTTACTTTATTAGCGAGCTTCCTGTCTGTTGACTTTTGAGACTTTGGCAATCTTCTTTCTTTTGAACTTTTTGCTTCTTTTAGTCCAAGTTGGCAGTTGTCAAAGAAATAAATCTCTCAAAAACTTTGTAGGGCTCTTGTGGATTTCACAGGGGTTCATTCTACAAACTACACATATAGATCTTTTCAAAATAAGCTTTTCACTACCAGGGGATCCTGCTGAGATGGCTAGGAGACAACCCCATTAAGCTTCTTAGAGTCTCTACACTTTATTTATAAATTATGTGAGACATAAGATTTATGGTCTTCAAAGAGTCGGACACTACTGAGCATAAACACACACACACACACAGTCTTTTTAAATAACACTACCTATGACAGAATACTATGACCTTTTGACTGTAAATTTCAGGAAGAGATTTTATAGTCAATCCTTGACTTTTTCTGTAGATCACACTTTTTAAATATTGATTGACAGACAGTTCTCAGTTTTAGCATCCTTGCTACCTTGTAATGTTGAGAATTTTCATAAATATCAGGTCCAGTTTCCTTTTGCTTTAACAGTTCTTTCCTCAATTGACCGCTATCCTCTAACATTTTACAATAATCAGTAACAAGAAGCCAGTAGGCATTCAGTACTTTTCTTGCAAGTCCCTTTGACTGCATATACAAGTTCATCACATAAATTCAGCTTTCTGTATCTATATCATGAGACAATTTTGTGAAACTTTCCATCACTACATAACAATAATCTTTTCTTTAAATCATGTTCACATTTGTATATTTTATTTTTTAAAGTATTTATTTTAATTGGAGGTTAATTACTTTACTATATTATATTGGTTTTGCCATACATCAACAATAATCTTTCATTTTCTAGTTTCCAATAATATCACATGCTTTTGAGGTCTCACTCTTAGCATCCTAATAATCTGTTTAAAACAATTTAGGATTTCTCTATGAAACTGTTCAGAATTTCTCCAGCCTCTACACACTGCCTACTTACAAATTTACTCCCATATTCTTAGGTATTTAATACAGTAGCATCCTACTTAGAGATATTAAAATCTGTATTATTATCTATTTACTCCTTAACAAATTGTCAGAATATTAATGGTTAAAGGATGCACATTTATTATCGCACAGTTTCTATGTGTAAGAAACTGGAGTTTACTTACTGAGGTTTTCTGGAGAAGGCTTCCCAAAGCTATAACCCAGGTTTCAGCCAGGATGTATTCTCATCTGGAGGCTCAAATGGGGAAGAATTCACTTGTAAGCACAATAAAGTTGCTGGCAGAACTCATTTCCTTATGTCTGTAGGACTGAGGATCCAGCTTCTTGCTAGGTGCCAGGTAGAAGTCTATCTCAGCTTCTAGAGGCTATCCTTAAAATCCTTGCCAAATTCATTTCCCAAGCTGACTGCTAATCTACTTAAAACCAAACAGGGAGAGGGTCTCTGCCAGGGTCCAACCCCAGTGGATCCAGGGAATTCGAAGCAGGGACGGCATTGGCAAGGATTAGGAAACAATTGCTTAATTAAACGTTAATTGAGGATATAAAAAGTGGTTAAATAAGGATAGCTCAGTGAGGAAATTCAGTGGTGAAAAGAGGCTGAATAACTTGGTTTACATGAAAAGCTAATAAAATTCCAAGGCTAGGAATTTACATCCCCTACGTAGGCCACAGGCATCCTCCCATTCTCCGGAAGGAGAGGAGACACTAAGGCCTTCCCAGTCAGATCTTAGAAGCCCAGGCATAATTAGTAGGCTTGAGAAGCCTCCACGCTCCAATTCAGCCAGAAGGTGAGAGAAAGCACGACATGGGGAGACCAAGCTTGGGTGAACAACGCCCACACTTTATTTTCCAAAGTAGTTTTTATACCTTAATTTATGCATAGAGGATAGTGGGGGAAGGGGTAGAGTCAGCCGTAAGCCAGGCTTTCTTCCGGCAAACTTATCATATGCAAAATTTTAGGTGATTTACCTCATCTTCTGGCCCCGGAGGCCTGTTAACATTTTAAGATCCTTTCTTCAGAAAACTTATTTTTCTCTAAAGGTGATTATTCTAAAGTCAGGTGCTACTCTCCGAAAGCATTAGATATAGTTGCATTCCTATACGGCAAAAGTGTAGTGGACTATAACAAGAAAAAGAATTGACTCAAGGGTCCAAGGTTACAAACATTAAAGCTACTACTTACACCAATTATATTAATCAATACACTGACAGGGACACAGTAGGTAAGGAATATGGAAACTTAGCAGCAAACATTGGCCCAACAAGTGAAAAACTCTTCACCAATACAATTTCTAATCAATCTTTTAACTGCTTAAAGGAATCTGTATTCAGACAGTTTAGAACATCTCATGCCTCTCACGGTTGTGAAATAAAACACTCTTGTCACGCCCAGGAACTTTATTAACTGGAGGTGTAATTTAACTCTTTTTTAGAGAGAGGTGGTGGGGGACAGCCCCTTGTAAAGTCAGAGGTGTAGGTGAGAGCACAAAGCAGTAAAGTAGACAGACTCTGGTTTTGGGGGTAGATGCTCAAGAATTTCCAGGGGGATGTCTGAGGCTTGATCTCACCTTTGTGTATGCCCAGCATCCTTCCTCATGACCTTTGCCATGGGCAGAGTTACTCAAGCTGACTCCCGGCAGGTCTCTTAGCAGTCTCTCTGCTAAGCATATGGAGTCTTATGTAACAAAATCATGGAAGTGACATCTACCTCCATCATCTCTGTCATGTTCCACTGGTTAAGAGTAAGTCATTGGTCATATCAAATTCAAGGGAAGGATATAGACAACAGAACGTAGGATCATGAATGGTTATCCTAGAAGTCTGCCCATTGAAGCTAGAAACACGAAGTTCTTACATTCAAAAACCAGACTTACTAAATTTATAAACATGATATTTAAAAAAATCTGTGAAATGTATTTCTTAAAAATGCTTTAGTGACAAAAATTGCTACTACTGTGAACTTCCAGTTGTTCAAGTTGGTTTTAGAAAAGGCAGAGGAACCAGAAATCAAATTGTCAACATCCGCTGGATCATGGAAAAAGCAAGAGAGTTCCAGAAAAAACATCTATTTCTGCTTTATTGACTATGCCAAAGCCTTTGAGCCTGTGGATCACAATAAACTGTGGAAAATTCTGAAAGAGATGGGAATACCAGACCACCTGACCTGCCTCTTGAGAAACCTATATGCAGGTCAGGAAGCAATAGTTAGAACTGGACATGGAACAACAGACTGGTTCCAAATAGGAAAAGGAGTATGTCAAGGCTGTATATTGTCACCCTGCTTATTTAACTTCTATGCAGAGTACATCATGAGAAAGGCTGGGCTGGAAGAAGCACAAGCTGGAATCAAGATTGGCAGGAGAAATATCAATAACCTCAGATATGCAGATGACACCACCCTTATGGTAGAAAGTGAAGAGGAACTCAAAAGCCTCTTGATGAAAATGAAAGTGGAGAGTGAAAATGTTGGCTTAAAGCTCAACATTCAGAAAATGAAGATCATGGCATCTGGTCCCATCACTTCATGGGAAATAGATGGGGAAACAGTGGAAACAGTGTCAGACTTTATTTTTTGGGGCTCCAAAATCACTCCAGATAGTGAGTGCAGCCATGAAATTAAAAGACACTTACTCCTTGGAAGGAAAGTTATGACTAACCTAGATAGCATATTCAGAAGCAGAAATATTACTTTGCCAACAAAGGTTCGTCTAGTCAAGGCTATGTTTTTTCCAGTGGTCATGTATGGATGTGAGAGTTGGACTGTGAAGAAAGCTGAGGGCCAAGGAATTGATGGTTTTGAACTGTGGTGTTTGAGAAGACTCTTGAGAGTCCCTTGGACTGCAAGGAGATCCAGCCAGTCCATTCTGAAGGAGATCAGCCCTGGGATTTCTTTGGAAGGAATGATGCTAAAGCTGAAACTCCAGTACTTTTGCCACCTCATGCGAAGAGTTGACTCATTGGAAAAGACTCTAATGCTGGGAGGGACTGGGGGCAGGTGGAGAAGGGGACGACAGAGGATGAGATGGCTGGATGGCATAACCGATTCAATGGATAAGAATTTGAATGAACTCTGGGACTTGGTAATGTACAGGGAGACCTGCTGCTGCTGCTGCAGCTAAGTCGCTTCAGTTGTGTCGAACTCTGTGCAACCCCAGAGACAGCAGTCCACCAGGCTCCCCTGCCCCTAGGATTCTCCAGGCAAGAACACTGGAGTGGGTTGCCATTTCCTTCACCAGTGCATGAAAGTGAAAATTGAAAGTGAAGTCGGTCAGTCGTGTCCGACTCTTAGTGACCCCATGGACTGCAGTCTACCAGGTTTCTCTGTCCATGGGATTTTCCAGGCAAGAGTACTGGAGTGGGGTGCCATTGCCTTCTCCGATAGGGAGGCCTGGCGTGCTGCAATTCATGGGATGGCAGAGTCTGACATGACTGAGCTACTGAACTGAACTGAAAGAGACCCATGTAAAGATGATATAATAATGATGAATCTTCTAAAAACTTAAAACCTACTCCTTAATACATTTATAGAGTGATACTGATATTGATTAGATAAAGCAATGACCCCCCACTCCAGTACTCTTGCCTGGAAAACCCCATGGATGGAGGAGCTTGGTAGGCTGCAGTCCTTGGGGTCACTAAGAGTCGGACACGACTGAGATAATTCACTTTCACTTTTCACTTTCATGCATTGGAGAAGCAAATGGCAACCTACTTCAGTGTTCTTGCCTGGAGAATCCCAGGGACGGGGGAGCCTGGTGGGCTGCCGTCTATGGGGTCTCACAGAGTCGGACACGACTGCAGTGACTTTGCAGCAGCAGCAGAAGCGACTGATATCGATCATAGCTTTCTCAAAGAAAAAAAAAAAAAAAGTATATATTAGCTTAATGAAAAAGGTCAGTTTTCATTCCAATCCCAAAGCAAGGCAATGCTAAAGCATATTCAAACTACTGCACAATTGTACTCATCTCACATGCTAGCAAAGTAATGCTAAAAATTCTCCAGGCCACGATTCAATATTATGTGAACTGTGAACCTCCAGGTATTCAAGCTGGCTTTAGAAAAGCAGAGGAATCTGAGATCAAGTTGCCAACATCTGTTTGATCATAGAAAAAGCAAGAAAGTTCCAGAAAGACATCTGCTTTTGATTTATTGGGACTTAGCTGGTGGCTCAGATGGTAAAGTGTCTGCCTGCAATGCAGGAGACCCGGGTTCGATCCCTGGGTCTGGAAGATCCCGTGGAGAAGGAAATGACAACCCACTCCAGTACTCTTGCATGGAAAATTCCATGGACAGAGGAGTCTGGTAGCCTATATAGTCCATGGGATTGCAAAGAGTTGGACACGACTGAGCGACTTCACTTCACTTTTGTTTTATTGGGTAAAGCCTTTGACTGTGTGGATCACAACAAATTGGAAAATTCTTGAAGACATGGGAATACCAGAACCCATGGCCTGCCTCCTGAGAAATCTTTATGCAGGTCAATAAGCAACAGTTAGAACTGGACATGGAACAACAGACTGGTTCCAAATAGGAAAAGGAGTACGTCAAGGCTGTATATTGTCACCCTGCTTATTTAAATTATATGCAGAATACATCATGTGAAATGCCAGGCTGAATGAAGCAGAAGCTGGAATCAAGATTTCTGGGAGAAATGTCAATAACCTCAGATATACAAATGATGTGTTATGGTGTAAAATGAAGAAAAACTAAAGAGCCTCTTGAAAGTGAAAGAGGAGAGTGAAAAAGTTGGCTTACAACTCAACATTCAGAAAAGTAAGATCATGGCATCTAGTTCCATCATTTCATGGCAAATAGATCGGAAAATAGTGAAAACAGTGAGACTTTATTTTTTGGGGCTCCAAAATCACTGCAGATGGTGATTGAAGTCATGAAATTAAAATATGTTTACTCCTTGGAATAAAAGCTATGACCAACCTAGACAGCATATTAAAAAGCAGAGAAATTATCAACAAAGGTCCATTTGCTCAAAGCTATGGTTTTAGGAGTAGTCATGTATGGATGTGAGAATTGGACTATAAAGAAAGCTGAGCACTGAAGAATTGATGCTTTTGAACTGTGGTGTTGGAGAAGACTCTTGAGAGTCCCTTGGACTGCAGGGACATCCAACCAGTCAATCCTAAAGGAAATTAGTCCTGCATATTCATTGGAAGAACTGATGCTGAAGCTGAAACTCCAATACTTTGGCCAACTTACCCAAAGAACTGACTCATTGGAACAGATCCTGATGCTGGGAAAGATTGAAGATGGAAAGATAAGGGGACAACAGAGGATGATACAGTTGTATGGCATCACTAATGTGATGGACATGTGTTTGAGTAGGCTCCGGAAGTTGGTGATGGACAGGGAAGCCTGGCGTGCTGCAGTCCATGGGGTCTAAAAGTCGAACATGACTGAGAGATGGAACTGAAAAGATGATTACTAATATAATGTGTATATATAATGTGTATATATAATGTGTGTGTATATATATATATAACTTAAAATGGAAGGCAGTTACAAATATTATCAAAATTGTTTAAAATGAATTTAAAAAAAAAAGTCTCAAGTTCCACAAAGTTAGAATCTATACTACAATAGACTAATTATGTTCTTAAGCATGAAACACAATAGTAAGCCCATTGATACTCAGTTATTTAAATGAATCTCCCCTTTCTTGTAGCTTTGATTTTTTGCACTTAATTTTCAATGCATTTTAAAGAGCAATTATTATAGCAAATAAAACTTTCAAGTATATAACACTCAAAATTGCATCTGTCTGTTTTCACAAAGGTAAAATCTAATTCAAAGTACATTTCTCTCTCAAAGGTATTATTTTTAATTGAGTCTTGCAAATGGATTTAATTAGTGTAGTTTTTATTTATTCTCAGACTGTTGTATTTCAATCATTATAGAATGTAGGCTTTGTTTTGCATTTAAAATTCATTTTACTGCGAAGTAAAGTCTTGCATACAAATACACCACACCAGCAGCAGCATTTTAACCCCACCATTATTACTCTAGAAGAAAAGGAAAAGAAACTTAAAAAAGTATACAAGCCTAAATGAAGAAGCAAATCTCAAAATAAATAGGCAAAAATTCAAAGTGCTTGTCTTTCTTTTCTTCACAAGGTCAAATATTTTTCTTATAATTTTAAACATGTTAATTAACGTAGAATCAAATGTCACAATAATTTTGCACAAACTAAAAGTAGTTAATCATATCAGGAGGTAGCAACAAAAGTAATAGATTCCAAAACAAAGGCCAGAAGTGAATTTTTTATTTTATTTTATTTTATTTTAGAAGTGAAGTTTTAATACGCATTGGACAGTAGTTTGAAGTAGAGGATTTATATTGCAAAAATAGAAATATTCGGCAAAGTGGAACTGTTCATTATTTTTCATACAAAGTTAAAAGCACATTGTATTTCCTTCCTGACTGCTTGCCCAACCCCCATCTTTCAAAAAAAAAAAAAAAAAAAAAGCTTCATCTAAATTATTTCATTTGATGGGCTGTCATTTATAACTTTATTGCTACTTCTGTCTCAGGTATTCCTTTTGGAAAAAGTGTTATATATTTTTTATATACTCTAATGTATTGTCTATAAATTATAAAATAAAGTCAAACATGTATCTGCTGATACTTTTTAAGTTGACCTGTCTTTATACTTAGAAATGTCTCTTAATGGTAGGCTTCCCTTGTGGCTCAGATGGTAAAAATTCTGCCTCCAATACAGGAGACCTGGGTTAAGTCCCTGGGTTGGGAAGATGCCCTGGAGAAGGACATGGCAGCTCAATTCAGTATTCTTGCCTGAAGAATCCCATGGACAGAGGAGCCTAGCAGGTTGTAATCCATAGGGTTGCATAGTCAGACACAACTGAGCGACTATCACTCATACAAAAAATAGTTAAACTTTTAGGAATCATCAGTATGTAGACTTAGATAATTATTATTTAGTGCACAAAGCCTGGGAAAATTTTCTGAGTTTCTTAATAAAGTGTATTTGCTCAACTGAATCTTTTCTAACCTTTGAATAAAAAATGTAATCCTAGGGATTATTTTCCTATCAATTTGCAAAATTTACTATAAAATGTAATTATTTAAATTAGAATAGTTAATGCATTTTTCCATTTTAGCAAAATATCTGTTAATTATAGACTATTTAATAGGCAGAAGATTATATGGAATAAAATTTTTAAAAGTTGTCCATAATCACCCCCAACAAGTACTTTTGTTAATTTCTTGTATAATTTCTTGTATTTCCCTATCAATATTCTGTATCCATATTCTGTAGTAGTATTATCCAATAGAAATGTAAAGCCAGCCAAATCTGTAAGTTTTAATTTTCTAGTACATTAATATATGTACAAGGAGATGGTTGCAATAAATTTTAATAATACACTTACCTGATATGTTAAAATTATATAGTATGGCTGATAGTTAATTTTATGTCAACCTGGCTGGATCATAGTGCTCAAATGTTTCCTCAAACAGTATTCTAGATATTTCTGTGAGGGTGTGTTTTTTGTTTTTTTTTTTTTTTTTTTTTTTTTTTTAAAATCAGATTAAGTTATAAATAAATGGCTTTGAAAAAAGCAGATTGCTTTCCATGATATGGGCTTCATCCAATAACTTTAAGGCCTGAATAAATTAAAAGACTAATCTCTGAGCAAGAAGGAATTCTGTCAGCAGACAGCCTTTAACATTGAAATTCAATTATAAGCTCTTCCCTGAATCTCTGTCTTGATGGCAATTTTTAGATTTCCCCCCTCCATAATTTCATTATCCAGTGTTTCTCACTTTTGGACTATAAACAATTTTACAGTCAGGCTCTGTTTATATGAATAGTTATTCTTACCCAGACTGATTTTTTCAAGATGAAGTTTTGGGGAAAAGAGTCAAAATTTTAATTCTAGTTGTGTGTATTAAAAATGAACCTCAATGGCCATATTCCTGTATGCTTGCTACATAATGGGTTACAGAATATCATTCAATTACTATATTTATTTATAGTAACTATTCTAAAATTTAAAGGATTCAGGCTAATATAAACTTCATGAGAAATTTTTTGAAAGCAATGGGTTTTCAATTAACTTGTAACAGGTTAGTAGATGAGTTAGAAAACTGCCAGAGCTATCTTAGATATTAGTATATATAGCAATTTCCTGGAGGGGGTGTAAAACAGATTCCAGGTATCTACCCACCAAAATTCCACCCGATAGGGAGGTAGGACTCAGGACACAGATGGTTTGTTAAGCCCTACTGTACTAAACTTATAACCTAATGCTTACTCAAACTGTTAACAAGAAAATCAGTTTTCACTTCACAGGACTGTTAAATACTACTAGGTCAGCCATGACATTTATTCTGGGGCTAAATAGAGATTTTTTTTCTTTTGCATTTTTTTCCAATCTTTTATTTTGTGGCTTTAAAATGAAGCCTAACTATAAGTAGTGATAATGGCTCATGTAAAAATCATAATTTATCACTTAGATATACAGAATAATTAGTAAAAATCTATAAAAGCTTAATAATTATTCCAACTAATTGACTTTCATTTCCATCACCTTGAAAATTACTTTGTTGATCTACTTTAAAGACCTGATGATATCTTGGTCAGAATATATCAAAATCAATAGTTGCTAAACTCAATGTTCTTATGAGTTTTCCTGATGGCTCAGTAGTAAACAATCTCCCTGCCAATGCAGGAAACACAGGTTTGATCCCTGGGTCAGGAAGATCCTCTAAAGGAGGAAATGGCTACCCATTCCAGTTTTCTTGCCTAGAAAATTCCATAGAAAGTAGCCTGTTGGGCTGTAGTCCATGGAGTGGCAGATAATCAGACACCACTTAGTGACTAAACAATAACAAATGAGTTTTATGTGCCAGAGAAACTCTTTCAATATCCAAGAATAGATAATTAATTAGTAGAAGATCTAGGAAACTAAGCACTATTAACTGTCAAAAAAAGTGAAAATCACACAGTTATGTCTGACTCTTTGTGACCTTGTGAACTATACAGTCCATGGAAGTCTACAGGCCAGAATAATGGAGTGGGTAGCCTTTCCCTTCTCCGGGAGATCTTCCCAACCCAGGGATCGCATCCAGGTTTCCCAAATTGCAGGCAGATTCTTTACCAGCTTAACCACAAGGCAAGTCCAGGAATACTGGAGTGGGTAGCCTACTCCTTCTCCAGCAGATCTTCCCAACCCAGGGATCGAATCTAGGTTTCCCAAATTGCAGGCAGATTCTTTACCAGCTGAGCTATCAGGGAAGCCTTAAGTATTAACTGAGTACCAAAATATTATTTTTAGGTTCCCCCCTCCCTTTATCTAATTTCAAAGTTATTTGTATTTTCTATCCCCAAATTATTAGTGTAAGTTAAAAATGAATCATATTTCTTAAAAACTGTACATCAGATCAGATGAGATCAGATCAATCACTCAGTCGTGTCCGACTCTTTTCGACCCCATGAATTGCAGCACGCCAGGCCACCCTGTCCGTCACCAACTCCCAGAGCTCACTCAGACTCACATCCATCGAGTCAGTGATGCCATCCAGCCATCTCATCCTCTGTCGTCCCCTTCTCCTCTTGCCCTCAATCCATCCCAGCATCAGAGTCTTCTCCAATGAGTCAACTCTTCGCATGAGGTGGCCAAAGTACTGGAGTTTCAGCTTTAGCATCATTCCTTCCAAAGAAATCCCAGGGCTGATCTCCCTCAGAATGGACTGGTTGGATCTCCTTGCAGTCCAAGGGACTCTCAAGAGTCTTCTCCAACACCACAGTTCAAAAGCATCAATTCCTTGGCACTCAGCCTTCTTCACAGTCCAGCTCTCACATCTATACATGACCACAGGAAAAACCATAGCCTTGACTAGACGAATCTTTGTTGGCAATGTAATGTCTCTGCTTTTGAATATACATAGTTTATGATATCTTCCATGCATGCTAAACTTTTGAGCAAAAACTGTCCTATTTTAAACTCTTGGGATTTTCATTGGAAATTTCTTTACAGGCCTTTATATGGCTTTTCAAGTACCTCTAAGGATTTATTAGAGATAAAGACTACAATTATTAAGTATGTTTTTGTCTTCTCAGTATTTCTTTACACAGACAAATTTTAGGGCCCGGCTAAAATGTCTCAGAATCTCCTCCAGCATGATTCTTGGTTGATCTTTTATATGAAATGCTTTTTATAAGATAACCTCATATTTATCTAGTCCTCTATGCATCATTCTTCTACTTTAATTATCTGTTCATTCATTTTTTCTACACTAATTAGTACCACTGAATGCTTTGTTTAATGATTGCTTTTTGAAAACAATATCCTACTCACAGTAACTGTTTCTAACAAGAAGTGAGAAAGAATCCATACTGAAGTATTACAATTCTGAGTGGGAAAAAAAGGGAAATAGTTATTTTTTACAAAGATCATTTTAAAATATATGGTTAAAAACTATTTTTAACTCAGACCAGTTAAGGAACTCTGATCTAAATGATAAAATGAAATGGCATAATTTCTCAGTCACAGAATGGTTTCTCAAATTCATAACATAAAATATTTAAACATGTATCAAAAAAGATTTTCCAGTGTCAAAATAACCACTTTCATCCTGCTCTACTACTAAAACTTCCAGTGTGTGTGTGTGTGTGTTTAATGTATCTTAGTCTAGGGAAATATAGATGTATTTAATTAAACAGTACTTTTTCACCAAAAATAAGAGAGTAAAAAATGGATACAATTTGTCAGTTATAGCATAAATATAACCAGGAGAGAGAGGGAATAGTACTAGAAGATGAATCTAAAAATATGTTTACAATGATTCATATAATTATCAAGAAATTAGGATGAGTTTCAGCTGTCACTGGCAAATATTTAATACTTTTAAGTCAGAAAAGTGACATTATTAGAATTGAGTTTTTAAAATTATAATTCTGAAAATGGCATATAATTCATAAGGAGAGTCTAAAAAATGTGGAGACAAATTAATAGATATTAGGCACCCCACTCCAGTACTCTTGCCTGGAAAATCCCATGGAGGGAGGATCCTGGAAGGCTGCAGCCCATGGGGTTGCTGAGGATCAGACATGACTGAGCAACTTCACTTTCACTTTTCACTTTCATGCATTGGAGAAGGAAATGGCAACCCACTCCAGTGTTCTTGCCTGGAGAATATCAGGGACGGGGGAGCCTGGTGGGCTGCCGTCTATGGGGTTGCAAATAGTCGGACACGACTGAAGTGACTCAGCAGCAGCAGCAGCAGTACAAGAAAGCATGATGGACTGAATAGAGGTTGCAGTCTTCAGTTTGGAAAGGCAATAACAAAATGGGAATATATTTCATATGCAGAAACAATAGAACAGGGTTTCCAAATATTGATATGGTGAAGGAATGAGAAAAAAAAAAAAAACAGCAGTAACAAAAGTCACTACCTTTCATTGCTTTAGAAGAAATGTAACAAGTGACTTACAGGAGGCCTTTAGATTTGGAAATTGAATGGCTAATGCCAATAGATGTGATGTCATAAAAAATAATCATAACTCTGCATTTTTCAGAAACTTTTGAGACTTACTCCATTTCCTACCTGAACAAACCATAAACTTCTGGCATGAGATTGAATCCCCTCTGAGAATTGATTCCTCCACCACACAAGAGACCACATGTTAAATCACAGCAGGTTTTTTTAACAGTAGAGGTAGGTGCTTGTGGTGGTAACCTGATCCATGTAACCTGATAGATCCATGTATACACTGAACAATTTATCTCCTGGTCATTCCCTCTTCTCCTTTACTCATGTTCCCCAGATGTGAAGTAATGGATGATCTATTGCTATATTTGATAGGAGAAACTCATTTTATATAGTCCAGCAGCTCCTTTCTTCTTTGGGAATCAGGCTACATATATGAAATCATTCTCTTTGATCCTACACACTATAAAATCAGTTCATTGTGACCACTAGTTTGATCAGATCAGATCAGATCAGTAGCTCAGTCGTGTCCAACTCTTTGCGACCCCATGAATTGCAGCACACCAGGCCTCCGTGTCCATCACGATCTCCCGGAGTTCACTCAAACTCCTGTCCTTTGAGTCAGTGATGTCATCCAGCAATCTCATCCTCTGTCGTCCCCTTCTCCTTTTGCCTTCAATCCATTCCAGCATCAGAGTCTTCTCCAATGAATCAAATCTTCACATGAGGTTGCCAAAGTACTGGACTTTCAGCTTCAGTATCATTCCTTCCAAAGAAATCCTAGGGCTGATCTCCTTCAGAATGGACTGGTTGCATCTCCTTGCACTCCAAGGGAATCTCAAGAGTCTTCTCCAACACCACAGTTCAAAAGCACCAATTCTTCAGCGCTCAGCCTTCTTCACAGTCCAGCTCTCACATCCATACATGACCACAGGAAAGACCATAGCCTTGATTAGGCAAACCTTTGTTGGCCAAGTAATGTCTCTGCTTTTGAATATGCTATCTAGGTTGGTCATAACTTTCCTTCCAAAGAGTAAGCGTCTTTTAATTTCATGGCTGCAGTCACCATCTGTAGTGATTTTGGAGCCCTGAAAAAGAAAGTCTGACACTGTTTCCACTGTTTCCCCATCTATTTCCCATGAAGTGATGGGACTGGATGCCATGATCTTCGTTTTCTGAATGTTGAGCTTTAAGCCAAATTTTTCACTCTCCACTTTCACTTTCATCAAGAGTCTTTTGAGTTCCTCTTCACTTTCTGCCATAAGGGTGGTGTCATCTGCATATCTGAGGTTATTGATATTTCTCCCAGCAATCTTGATTCCAACTTGTGCTTCTTCCAGTCCAGGGTTTCTCATGATGTACGCTGCATATAAGTTAAATAAACATGGTGACAATATACAGCCTTGACGAACTCCTTTTCCTATTTGGAACCAGTCTGTTGTTCCATGACCAGTTCTAACTGTTGCTTCCTGACCTGCATATAGGTTTCTCAAGAGGCAGATCAGGTGGTCTGGATTTCCCATTTCTTTCAGAATTTTCCACAGTTTATTGTGATCCACACAGTCAAAGGCTTTGGCATAGTCAATAAAGCAGAAATAGATGTTTTACTGGAACTCTCTTGCTTCTTCCATGATCCAGCGGATGTTGGCAATTTGATCTCTGGTTCCTCTGCCTTTTCTAAAACCAGCTTGAACATCAGGAAGTTCATGATTCACATATTGCTGAAGCCTGGCTTGGAGAATTTTGATCATTACTTTACTAGCGTGTGAAATGAGTGCAATTGTGCGGTAGATTGAGTATTCTTTGGCATTGCCTTCCTTTGGGATTGGAATGAAAACTGACCTTTTCCAATCTTGTGGCCACTGCTGAGTTTTCCAAATTTGCTTGCATATTGAGTGCAGCACTTTCACAGCATCATCTTTCAAGACTTGGAACAGCTCCACTGGAATTCCATCACTTCCACTAGCTTTGTTCGTAGTGATGCTATTTAAGGCCCACTTGACTTCACAGTGCAGGATATCTGGCTCTAGGTCAGTGATCACACCATCATGATTATCTGAGTCTTGAAGCTCTTTTTTGTATAATTCTTCTGTGTATTCTTGCCACCTCTTCTTAATATCTTCTGCTTCTGTTAGGTCCATACCATTTCTGTCCTTTATCGAGCCCATCTTTGCATGAAATGTTCCCTTGGTATCTCTGATTTTCTTGAAGAGATCCCTAGTCTTTCCCATTCTGTTGTTTTCCTCTATTTCTTCCCATTGATTGCTTAAGAAGGCTTTCTTATCTTTTCTTGCTATTCTTTGGAACTCTGCATTTAGATGTTTATATCTTTCCTTTTCTCCTTTGCTTTTCACTTCTCTTCTTTTCACAGCTATTTGTAAGGCCTCCCCAGACAGCCATTTTGCTTTTTTGCATTTCTTTTCCATGGGGATGGTCTTGATCCCTGTCTCCTGTACAATGTCATGAACCTCATTCCATAGTTCATCAGGCACTCTATCTATCAGAACTAGACCCTTAAATCTATTTCTCACTTCCAGTGTATAATCATAAGGAATTTGATTTAGGTCATACCTGAATGGTCTAGTGGTTTTCCCTACTTTCTTCAATTTAAGTCCGAAATTGGCAATAAGGAGTTCATGGTCTGAGCCACAGTCAGCTCCTGGTCTTGTTTTTTTATGACTGTATAGAGTTTCTCCATCTTTGGCTGCAAAAAATATAATCGATCTAATTTTGATGTTGACCATCTGGTGATGTCCACGTATAGAGTCTTCTCTTGTGTTGTTGGAAGAGGATGTTTTTATGAATAGTGCATTTTCTTGGAAAAACTCTTAGTCTTTGCCCTGCTTCATTCCATATTCCAAGGCCAAATTTGCCTGTTACTCCAAGTGTTTCTTGACTTCCTACTTTTGCATTCCAGTCCCCTATAATGAAAAGGGCATGTTTTTTGGGTGTCAGTTCTAAAAGGTCTTGCAGTTCTTCATAGAACCGTTCAACTTCAGCTTCTTCAGCGTTACTGGTTGGGGCATAGACTTGGATTACTGTGACATGGAATGGTTTGCCTTGGAAACGAACAGAGATCATTCTGTCATTTTTTAGACTGCATCCAAGTACTGCATTTCGGACTCTTTTGTTGACCATGATGGCCACTCCATTTCTTCTGAGGGATTCCTGCCCGCAGTAGTAGATATAATGGTCATCTGAGTTAAATTCACCCATTCCAGTCCATTTGAGTTCGCTGGTTCCTAGAATGTCGACATTCACTCTTGTCATCTCTTGTTTGATCACTTCCAATTTGCCTTGATTCATGGACCTGACATTCCAGATTCCTATTCAATATTGCTCTTTACAGTATCGGACCTTGCTTCTATCACCAGTCACATCCACAGCTGGGTATTCTTTTTGCTTTGGTTCCATCCCGTCATTCTTTCTGGAGTTATTTCTCCAGTGATCTCCAGTAGCATATTGGGCACCTACTGACCTGGGGATTTCCTGTTTCAGTATCCTATCATTTTGCCTTTTCATACTGTTCATGGGTTTCTCAAGGCAAGAATACTGAAGGGGTTTGCCATTCCCTTCTCCAGCGGACCACATCCTGTCAGACCTCTCCACCATGATCCGCCTATCCTGGGTTGCCCCAAGGGCATGGCTTAGTTTCATTGAGTTAGACAAGGCCCTGGTCATAGTGTGATTAGACTGACTAGTTTTCTGTGAGTATGGTTTCAGTGTGTTTGCCCTCTGATGCCCTCTTGCAATGCCTACCGTCTTACTTGGGTTTCTCTTACCTTGAGCGTGAGATATCACTTCATGGCTGTTCCAGCAAAGCACAGCCATCGTACCTTACCTTGGACAAGGGTTCTCTCCTCACCGCCGCCCTTCCTGATCTTCAACGTGGGATAGCACCTCCTCCTGCACCAGCGCAGCCATGGCTCCTTGGACGTGGGTTTGGTCCTCCGGCCACCGCCCCTGTCCTGGCTGAGGGATTGCTCCTCCCGGCTGCCACCCTTGGTCTCGGACGTCGGGGCGTGGGGTAGCTCCTCCCACCCGCCGCCCCTGGCCTCAGGCTTGGGCCGTGGGGTATCTCCTCTGTGCTTCCACCCCTGACCTCAGATGCGGAGTAACTCCTCTCGTCGCTGCCTCTGACCTTGGAGGCTGGGTAACTCCTCTTGTCACTGCCCTTGACCTCGGACGTGGGGTAACTCTTCTCATTGCTGCCCCTGACCTCGGACGTGGGGTAACTCCTCTCACGCCGCCCCTGACCTCAGACATGTGGTAACTCCTCTTATCGCCGCCCCTGACCTTGGATGTGGGGTAACTCCTCTCCTCACCACTCCTGACCTCAGACACGGAGTAACTCCTCTCCACCGTTCCTACGCCGTTGCAGTCTGGCACTCTCTGTTGCTGCCCCTGACCTCAGACGCGGGGTAACTAGTTTGATAGGTAAGTCTATATAATCCTGAACTTTAGTATTAGGATCCTGAGGCTGTAATTTAAAACTTAGCTCTTTTTCATACTTCAGTTCATTACTATTATAATAATATTATACTTTTCACACATTTAGTAAGCATTCAAGCATGTACAATGTGCCAGTATGTTCTAGAAATGGAAGATATACAAGTGAACTTAATAGCCAAAGAACACTTTAACACGGATCTTACTTTATTTGTGTTAAAGGAGATAGGTTAGCCCCTATATACCACCTTCTTTGTTTCATTTCTCAATTGTTTTAGCTTTTGATTGAGGGAAAAACGTGTTATTTATTAATCTTATCCTCAATGCCACTCCTCCTACAAATAATCTTGGTTTCAACCATGTCCCTAAATTTTATTTCCATTGCCATGTTTTAATTGTTTCTTTTACCCTCTCTATTTAACCTTCAAGTCTAATTTACATGCCACAACCTTAATCCTGGTAACTCTGCGTGCTCTGTGTGGTCCATTGCAGCCGCTGCGAGGTCAGGGGCTGCAGCCAAGAGGAGCAACCCCACGTCCAAGGAGTGGTGGCTGCATGAATGCAGGTGGGCCAAGAGGAGCTACTCCATGTTCAAGGTCAGGAGGGGTGACGTTGTCCAAGGTAAGGAGCAGCGGCTGCACTTAGCTGGAGCAGCCGTGAAGAGATACCCCACGCCCAAGGTAAGAGAAACCCAAGTAAGATGGTAGGTGTTGCAACAGGGCATCAGAGTGCAGACACACTGAAACCATCATCACAGAAAAGTAGCCAGTCTGATCACATGGACCACAGCCTTGTCTAACTCAGTGAAACTAAGCCTTGCTGTGTGGGACACCCAAGACTTGGTGGAGAGGTCTGACAGAATGTGGTCCACTGGAGAAAGGAATGGCAAACAACTTCAGTATTCTTGCTTTGAGAACCCCATGAGCAGTATGAACAGGCAAAATAATAGGATACTGAAAGAGGAACTCCCCAGGTAGGTAGGTGCCCAATATGATGAAAGAGATCAGTGGAGACATAACTCCAGAAAGAATGAAGGGAAGGAGCCAATGCAAAAACAAAACCCAGTTGTGGATGTGACTGGTGATAAGATCCGATGTTGTAAAGACCAATACTGCATAAGATCCTGAAATGTCAGGTCCATGAATCAATGCAAATTGGAAGTGGTCAAGCAGGAGGGACAGCAAGAGTGAATGTCGACATGCTAGGAATCAGCAAACTAAAATGGACTGGAATGGGTGAATTTAACTCAGATGACCATTATATCTACTGGTGTGGGCAGGAATCACTTAGAAGAAATGGAGTAGTCTTCATTATCAACAAAAGAATCTGAAATGCAGTACTTGGATGCAGTCTCAAAAATGAAAGAATGATCTCTCTTCATTTCCAAGGCAAACCATTCAATATCACGGTGATCCAAGCCTATGCCACAACCAGTAACACTGAAGAACCTGAAATTGAATGGTTCTATGAAGACGTAGAAGACCTTTTAGAATTAACACCCTAAAAAAAAACATGTCCTTTTCATTATAGGGGAATGGAATGCAAAAGTAGGAAGTCAAACACCTGGAGTGATAGAAAAATTTGGCCTTGGAGTATGGAATGAAGCAGGGCAAAGGCTAATAGAGTTTTGCAAAGAGAACGTGATGGTCATAGCAAACACCCCCTTCCAATAACACAAGAGAAGACTCTACACATGGACATCACCAGATGGTCAACACCGAAATCAGACTGATTAAATTCTTTGTAGCCGAAGATGGAGAAGCTCTATACAGTCAGCACAAATAAGACCAGGAGCTGACTGTGGCACAGACCATGAACTCCTTATTGCCAAATTCAGACTTAAATTGAATAAAGTAGGGAAAACCACTAGACCATTGAGGTATGACCTAAATCTAATCCTTTATGAATATAGAGTGGAAGTGAGAAATAGATTTAAGGGACTAGATCTTATAGATAGAATGCTTGATGAACTATGGACGGAGATTTGTGACATTGTACGAGACAAGGATCAAGACCATTTCCATGGAAAAGAAATGCAAAAAAGCAAAATGGCTGTCTGGGGAGGCCTTACAAATAGCTGTAAAAGGAAGAGAAGTGAAAAGCAAAGGAGAAAAGGAAAGATATTCTCATTTGAATGCAGACTTCCAAAGATTACCAAGGAGAGATAACGAAGCTTTCTTCAGTGATCAATGCAAATAAATAGAGGAAACCAACAGAATGGGAAATACTAGAGATCTCTTCAAGAAAATCAGAGATACCAAGGGAACATTTCATGCAAAGATGGGCTTGATAAAGGACAGAAATGGTATGGACTTAACAGAAGCAGAAGATATTAAGAAGAGGTAGCAAGAATACATATAACAATTGTACAAAAAAGATCTTCATGACCCAGATAATCAAGATTGTGTGATTACTCACCTTGAGCCAGACATCCTGCAATGTGAAGTCAAATGGGCCTTAGAAGGCATCACTACAAACAAAGCTAGTGGAGGTGATGGAATTCCAGTTGAGATATTTCAAATTCTGAAAGATGATGCTGTGAAAGTGCTGCACTCAATATGCCAGCAAATTTGGAAAACTCAGCAGTGGCCACAGGACTGGAAAAGGTCAGTTTTCATTACAATACCAAAGAAAGGCAATGCCAAAGAATGCTAAAACTACCACACAATTGCACTCATCTCACATGCTAGTAAAATAATGCTCAAAATTCTCAAAGCCAGGCTTTAGTAACACGTGAACTGTGAACTTCCAGATGTTCAAGCTGGTTTTAGAAAAGGCAGAGGAACCAGAGATCAAATTGCCAACATCTACTGGATCATGGAAAAAGCAAGAGAGTTCCCGAAAAACATCTATTTCTGCTTTGTTGTCTATGCCAAAACCTTTGACTATGTGGATGACAATAAACTGTGGAAAATTCTGAAAGAGATGGGAATACCAGACCACCTGACCTGCCTCTTGAAAAGCCTATATGCAGGTCAGGAAGCAAAACTTAGAACTGAACATGGAACAACAGACTGTTTCCAAATAGGAAAAGGATTACATCAAGACTGTATATTGCCTCCCTGCTTATTTAAATTATATGCAGAGTACATCATGAGAAACGCTGGGCTGGAAGAAGCACAAGTTGGAATCAAGATTTCTGGGTGAAATATCAATAACCTCAGATATGCAGGTGACACCACCCTTATGGCAGAAAGTGAAGGGGAATGAAAAAGCCTCTTCATGAAAGTGAAAAAGGAGAGTGAAAAAGTTGGCTTAAAGCTCAACATTCAGAAAATGAAGATCATGGCATCTGGTCCCATTATTTGATGGGAAATAGATGGGGAAACAGTGGAAACAGTGTCAGACTTTCTTTTTCTGGGCTCCAAAATCACTGCAGATGGTGATTGTAGCCATGAAATTAAAAGACTCTTACTCTTTGGAAAGAAAGTTATGACCAACCTAGATAACATACTCAAAAGCAGGGACATTACTTTGCCAACAAAGGTCCGTCTAGTCAAAGCTATGGTTTTTCCATTGGTCATGTGTGGATATGAGAGTTGGACTGTGAAGAAAGCTGAGTGCCAAAGAATTGTTGCTTTTGAACTGTGATATTGGAGAAGATTCTTGAGAGTCCCTTGGACTGCAAGGAGATGCAACCAGTCCATTCTGAAGGAGATCAGCCCTGGGATTTCTTTGGAAGAAATGATGCTAAAGCTGAAACTCCAATACTTGTGGCCACCTCATGCAGAGAGTTGACTCATTGTAAAAGACTCTGATGCCTGCAGGGATTGGGGACAGGAGAAGAAGGGGACGACAGAGGATGAGATGGCTGGATGGCATCACTGACTCGATGGATGTGAGTCTGAGTGAACTCCGGCATTTGCTGTGGACATGGAGGCCTAGCATGCTGCAATTCTTGGGGTCGCAAAGAGTCGGAGACTACTGAGCGACTGAAATGAACTGAACTGAATTGATGTATGGATGTGAGAGTTGGAGTACAAAGAAAGATGAGTGTCAAAGAACTGATATTTTTGAATTGTAGTGCTGGAGAAGACGCTCCAGAGTTCTTTGGACTGCAAGGAGATGAAATCAGTCAATCCTAAAGGAAGTCAACCTGGAATATTCATTAGAAGGACTGGTGCTGAAGCTGAAGTTCCAACACTTTGGCCACCTGATATGAAGAGCTGACTCTTTGGAAAAGACCCTGATGCCAGGAAAGATTGAGGGCAAGAGGAAAAAGGGGTGATAGCAGATGAATTGTTGGACAGCATTACTGACTCAGTGGACATAAGTTTTAGAAAGCTCCCGGAGACAGTGAGCCAAGAAAGCCTGGTGTGCGGCACTTCATAGGGTTGCAAAGAGGCATATATAACTTTGCGATTAAACAACAATTCACCCAACATATTTTTTTTGTTGTTGACTAAAAATGTTTAGTCACCCACTGACTAAAGCAAGTCACATGGTCTAGCCTAGATTCAAGTGATAGAATAGCAGACTCCACAAGTTTATGTAAGATGTTATAAAGTGACATTGCAAAAGTGGGTTATAAAAATTGTGGACATTTTTTCAATTTATCACATTGCTACATGTTTTATAAAAGAAAACCAATTGTTAATGTATACTATTAAAAAGAGAAGTACAGATGAATACAGATGGCCAACAAATACATGAAAATATGCTCAACACTGGACTTTCCTGGCAGTGCAGTGGATGAGTATCTGCTTTCCAATGCTGGGGACACAGTTTTGATCCCTGATCCAGGATGATTCCACCTGCTGTGGACCACTAAGCTCATTCTCCACAACTACTAACCCTGTGCTCTACAGCCTATGTGCCACAACTACTGAAGCCCACGGGCTCTAGGGTCCATGAAGCACAACTACTGAAACCCACATGTCTAGAACTTGTGCTCTGCAAGAAAAGAAGCCACTTCAATAGGAAATACATGCACCACAAGCTCCCTCTTGCCACAACTTGAGATAGCCTGCACAAAAGCAGCAGAGATACAGCAAAGTCAAAGGAAAAAAATAAGGTTCTCAGCATTGCTCCTTATTAGAGAAATACAAGTCCAAAATGCAGTGAGGTATCCCCTCCCACCAGCCAGAATGGCCATTATAAAAAAATCTATGAACTATAAATGCCAGAGAGGATGTGAACAAAAGGGAACCCTCTTGCCATGTTGGTGGGAATGTAAATTGATAACAATTACTTTGGAGAACAGTATTCAAATTCCTTAAAAAAAAAAAAAAAAAAAAAAAAAACACTAGAAATAAAACTACTATATGGTCCAGCAGTCCCACTACTGAGCATACACCTTGAGAAAACCATAATTCAAAAAGACACATATGCCCCGGTGTTGATTGCAGCACTATTTACAATTGCCAGGATGTTGACCTAGATCTCCATCAACAGACGAATAGATAAGGAAGTTGTGATACATATATATATAAAGGAATATTACTTAGCCATAAAAATTAACACATTCGAGTCAGTTGAAATGAGGTAAATGAATCTAGAGTTATACAGTAAATATATGGAATATAGAAAAATGGTACTAATGAACCCATTTGCAGAGCAAAAATAGAGATGCAGATGTAGAGAATGGTCTTGTGGACATAGCAGGGGAAGGAAATCGTAGGGCAAATTGAGACAGTAGCACTGATATATATATATATATATATACACACACACACATACATAAAATCACTATGTGTAAAATTGATATATAATGGGAAGCTGAGATAAAAACAGGGAGCCCAGCCCACCACTGTGTGATAACCTGTTGGGAGCCGGTTCTTGAATTAGCGCTCCGCCCGTGGCAAAGGTCATGAGGAAGGAGGCTTGACATACACAAAGGTGAGGTCGAGCCTCAGGAGCCCCTTGAAGGTTCTCGAGCATCTACCCTCAAAACCAGAGCCTGCCTGCTTTACTACCTGTGCTCTCACCTACACCTCTGACTTTACGGGGGGCTGTCCCCCACTACCTCTCTCTGAAAAAAGAGTTAACTTAAAGCTTCAGTTAATAAAAATTCCTGGGTGTGACAGGAGTGTTTTAACCTACAAACTCCTCTGAAGGTTCTTTAGCCCACCTGACAGGCTTGTCCAGGCACATGTGATTACTCACAGCCTCCAAACAGTGGGAGGCACGAGATGCTCTTAACCTTCTAAAAACAGGTTCTTTAGAGAAGTTAGAAAACTATTAGCATAAGTATAATGGGCTGATTAGAAATTGTATTGGTGAAGGGTTTTTCATTTGTTGAGCCAATGATTACTGCTAAGTCTCCACTTCCCCTGCCCTTATACACATTAATGAATAGAAGAGATAAGTATTAACCTTTGATATTAATCACATTAGACTTTAGGCTAAGTAAATTCTTTCCCTGACTAAAACCCACTACACCCTCACCCTATAGGAATGTAAACTTATCTAGTGGAGTCTGTTTTAAGAATAATCACCCTGGAGAAATAAGTGACTGACCACTATCACAAGGAGAAGGTCATACATTGTCAACAGGCCCCCTGGCCGGAAGATGATGTAACACCCCTAAGACCTCTGTATACATTTGATAAAAGTCAGGGCTGCCGACCCCACGTGACTTTTGTATAACATCTCAGTGTATAAAAGTAGACCATGGAAAATAAAGAAGGGGGATCAGTTCCTGGAAAGACTGGTCTCCCCATGTTCTCTCTCTCTCTCTCTCTCTCTCTCAAATTCTGGCTGAGTCTCCATCTGGGGTGCGGGACCCACCATGCTTACTAATTATGCCTGGGCTTCTAAGATCGGACCGGGGAGGCCTCAGTGTCTCCTCTCCTTCGGGAGAACGGAAAGACGCCTGCGGCCTACGTAAGTGGTGCAAACTTCTTGTCTTGAAGTTTTATTGGTTCCCCGCGTAAACCAAGCTACTCAGCCTCTTTTCTCCACTGAATTTTCCTACTGAGCTATCCTCGTTCTAGTATTCTTTATATCTCTAATTATAACTATCGTGTCCTGATCCTCACCGACGCCGTCCTCGCTTCGAAGTTCCTGATTCAGCTGTGGCTGGTCCCCAGCAATAACCTATGGGGGTAAGATGGGGTAAGTTTGAGCCTTCTTCCCTTCCAATTACCCCATCGTGTGTATATATATATATATATATATATATATATATATATATATATATATATATATATATATATCAGTGTTACTCTAATTTTGTCCTATGATTTCCTTCCCCTGCTATGTCCACAAGACCATTATCTACATCTGCATCTCTATTTTTGCTCTGCAAATGGGTTCATCAGTACCATTTTTATATATTTCATGTATTTACTCCATATATTTACTCTGTATAACTCTAAATTCATTTACCTCCTATATATATATAGGAGCTTCACTCACAGCTCAATTGGTAAAGACTATGCCTGCAATTCAGGAGACCCAGGTTTGATTCCTGGGTTGGGAAAATCCCCTGGAGAAGGAAGTGGCAATCCATTCCAGTTTTCTTGCCTGGAGAATCCCGTGGAAAGATGAGCCTGGCAGGCTGTAGTCCATGGGGTCGCAATGAGTTGGACATGACTTAGCCATGTCTGTATATGTATATGCTGAATTTTGTTGTATGGCAGAAACCAGCACAACATGGTAAGCAATTATCCTTCATTAATTTCTTTTTTTAATTACTGATATTTATTTCTTGGTAGGAGAGCAAAACATAAATTCATATAGAGCTTTCTCTAAAGTGGGGATATAAATAGCTTTCACTGATTGTGGCCCATGGTCAATTGCAAGCCTGATTCTCCAAACCAGGCTTCAGCAATGCGTGAACCATGAACTTCCAGATGTTCAAGCTAGTTTTAGAAAAGGCAGAGGAACAAGAGATCAAATTGTCAACATCTGCTGGATCATTGAAAAAGCAAGAGAGTTCTAGAAAAAAAAAACATCTATTTCTGCTTTATTGACTATTCCAAAGCCTTTGACTGTGTGGATCACAATGAACTGTGGAAAATTCTGAAAGAGATGGGACTATCAGACCACCAGACCTGCCTCTTGAGAAACCTGTAGGCAGGTCAGGAGGCAATAGTAAGAACTGAACATGGAATAACAGACTGGTTCCAAATAGGAAAAGGAGTATGTCAAGGCTGTATATTATCACTCTGCTTATTTATCATATATGCAGAGTATATCATGAGAAACGCTGTACTGGAGGAAGCACAAGCTGGAATCAAGATTTCTGAGAGAAATATCAATAATTTCAGATATGCAGATGAAACCACCCTTATGGCAGAAAGTGAAGAAGAACTAAAGAGCCTCTTGATGAAAGTGAAAGAGGAGAGTGAAAAAGTTGGCTTAAAGCTCAACATTCAAAAAACTAAGATCATGGCATCTGGTACCATCACTTCATGGCAAATAGATGGAGAAACAGTGGAAACAGTGGCTGACTTTATAGAAAAATAAATCTCCAGATCACTACAGATGGTGATTGTAGCTATGAAATTAAAAGACACTTGTTACTTGGAAGGAAAATTATGATCAACCTAGATAGCATATTCAAAATCCGAGACATTACTTTGCCAACAAAGGTTCGTCTAGTCAAGGCTATGGTTTTTCCTGTGGTCATGTATGGATGTGAGAGCTGGACTGTGAAGAAGGCTGAGTGCTGAAGAATTGATGCTTTTGAACTGTGGTGTTGGAGAAGTCTCTTGAGAGTCCCTTGGACTGCACGGAGATCCAACCAGTCCATCCTAAAAGATATAAGTACTCTGTTTTATTGGAAGAACTGATGTTGAAGCTGAAACCCCAGTATTTTGGCCACATGTTGCGAAGAGCTGATTCATTTGAAAAGACCCTGATGCTGGGAAATATTGAGGGCAGAAGGAGAAGGGGACAACAGAAGATGAAATGGTTGGATGGCATCACTGACTCAATGAACATGGGTTTGGGTCGACTCTGGGAGTTGGTGATGGACAGGGAGGCCTGGCGTGCTGCAGTTGGTGGTGTCACAAAGAGTCGGATACTACTGAGCAACTGAACTGAATTGAATCTAGGGATAAATGACCAGTGAAGAATATTCATAACCACCATCTCTGTATAGACATATTTTCAGGTAAACACAATATGTTTAATTTACAAATGTTGAGTATTTGCATTAAAATTAATTTTTATAAATAAAATATAAGGAAATATTCACAGAAAACAGGAACACTGAACATAGATGCAGCTTTTCATTAACTTTCAATATGGATGGAGCTCACTTCTGCAGGAGGGATTCAGTTATACTATTTTAAGCATCACACAAAAGAAAGGTGAGATATGAAGTGCAAGTAAGTTATAGGAAAGCAGGTAACAAGTTTCCTTCTTGATTATATGTTCTACTTTTTTTAAAAAAAGTATTTGTGAAAATAATACGTAGAAACAAAAGAAAATGCTATGGCTTATAATAACAGTTTTCCTGTGGGATATATGTGAAAATGGTAAAGAAAATCAACTACTGAGTGAACTCATATATATGTAAATAAAGGGATTAAATGGTATTTATCACAAAATTGTAGAAACTAGAATATGTCATACAAGCACAGAAGTAATAATGTATGTATAAAAGCTACTATGTTCACGTTAGGGTTTTAATTATTTTGCTTTGTATTTTTATTTACAACTTATTGCTAAAGATTATATGAAATATAAATCGGAAGATAATCAGATGGTTAAGATGTAATTAAGATTTTTGAATGGAAATATTATGGAGGGAAATAAAATCAGACAAGTCAAAATGAGGTTTCTTTGTAATGTATAAGACACCACACTGGTATGAAAAGTCAGCCATATGTGAACACACAAATAATCACAAAATCAACCCTTTTGTTTACCTACAAAATTATAGGGCTCTAAGTGAGATCTTCCTCAAATAGCCCAAAATGATACCGAAATATGTTTTATTTTACTGAGCTGTACATTGGTCTAATAGTGAAGAAGTAAACCCTCAGTTGTGTGTGACTCTTTGCAACTCCCTGGACTGTACCTCACCAGGCTTCTCTGTCTATGGAATTTTGCAGGCAACTATGTTAGAGTGAATAGCCATTTCCTTCTCTAGGAGATCTTCCCAACCCAGGTGGATTGAACCTGAATTTCCTGCATTGCAGCCAGGTTCTTTACTGTCTGAGCCACTAGACAGTAACACTTTCACTTTTCAAACCATAAGTATACATGTATTTACCAATTACATGCAGAGGCTAAACAGGGAAATATGTAAGAACTATCAAGTGCACTTATTACTGTAGTAATGTAGTCCCATTAGTTCATTAAACATGTGGGATGAAGGCAACCTTATCTTCCCAGTATTTTTTCTTCAACTTAAATAGCAAGATAGCATTATGCTTGACATTCTCACTTGATTTATGGTTACTGACTGTGACAAATAAAAAACAGAACTGTCCACTACAAAAGTCTTGAGGTTTCTTAACTTACATAACAAATATATCTCTCTTGTCACATGAAGTGAAGTGAAGTGAATTCGCACAGTCGTGTTCGACTCTTTGCGACCCCGTGGACTGTAGCTCACCAGGCTCCACCGTCCATGGGATTCTCCAGGCAGTAATACTGGAGTGGGTTGCCATTTCCTTCTCCAGGGGATCTTCCCCACCCAGGGATTGAACCCAGGTCTTCCGCATTGCAGTCAGATGCTTTAACCGCTGAGCTACCAGGGAAGGCCTGAAATGCAATTTAAATTTTTAAATTTGATAAGATAATTAACTTTGTTTCTTCACTACTATGTCCAACGCCTGAAACATTGCCTGGCACAGAGTAAAAAATTAATTTTAGAAAAATTAAATTATTTATCATGTAAAGCCTTTGGCTGTGCATTGTGATCACAATAAACTGTGGAAAATTCTGAAAGAGATGGGAATACCAGACCACCTGATCTGCCTCTTGAGAAATCTGCATGCAGGTCAGGAAGCAACAGTTAGAACTGGACATGGAACAACAGACTGGTTCCAAATAGGAAAAGGAGAATGTCAAGGCTGTATATTGTCACTGTGTTTATTTAACTTATATGCAGAGTACATCATGAGAAATGCTGGACTGGAAGAAACACAAGTTGGAATCAAGATTGCTGGGAGAAATATCAATAACCTCAGATATGCAGATGACACCACCCTTATGGCAGAAAGTGAAGAGGAACTCAAAGCCTATTGATGAAAGTGAAAGTGGAGAGGGAAAAGGTTGGCTTAAAGCTCAACATTCAGAAAACGAAGATCATGGCATCTGGTCCCATCACTACATGGGAAATAGATGGAGAAACAGTGGACACAGTGTCAGACTTTATTTTTCTGGGCTCCAAAATCACTGCAGATGGTGACTGCAGCCATGAAATTAAAAGACGCTTGCTCCTTGGAAGGAAAGTTATGACCAACCTAGATAGCATATTCAAAAGCAGAGACATTACTTGGCCAACAAAGGTTCGCCTAGTCAAGGCTATGGTCTTTCCTGTGGTCATGTATGGATGTGAGAGCTGGACTGTGAAGAAGGCTGAGCGCCGAAGAATTGATGCTTTTGAACTGTGGTGTTGAAGAAGTCTCTTGAGAGTCCCTTGGACTGCAAGGAGATCCAACCAGTCCATTCTGAAGGAGATCAGCCCTGGGATTTCTTTGAAAGGAATGATGCTAAAGCTGAAACTCCAGTATTTTGGCCACCTCATGCGAAGAGTTGACTCATTGGAGAAGACTCTGATGCTGCGAGGGATTGGGGGCAGGAGGAGAAGGGGACGACAAAGGATGAGATGGCTGGATGGCATCACCGACTCGATGGATGTGAGTCTGAGTGACTTCCAGGTGTTGGTGATGGACAGGGAGGCCTGGCGTGCTGCAGTTCATGGGGTCGCAAAAAGTCGGACACAAATGAGCGACTGATCTAATCTGATCTGATATGTACTTTCTTCATCTTTTTGTAGATTGTGCAATTTTTATCCTACCAGCAAGCATTTATTCAAAACTTATTTGGGTATATCAAGTTAATATTGTTGTTTTTGATGAGTTGCTCAGTCATGTCTAACTCTTTTTGACCCCATAGACTGTAGTCCACTAGGCTCCTCTTTCCGTGGGTTTCTCCAGGCAAGAATACTGGAGCGGGTTGCCATTCCATTCTCTGGAAGCTCTCCTTGACCCAGGAATCAGACCAGGGTCTCCCATATTGTGGGCACATTATTAACCATCTGAGTCATGAGGGTTAATTTCAAGTCAAACTTCAAGTTTTACATTGTTTGTTTTTTTTTTTTTTTTTCCTTAGCTGTATTTATCAGAGGTTGTACTGTTTCCTATATCTATTACAACCTTGAGAAGTAGTCCCATCAGTTCATCATTAAACATCTGGGATGAAGGCAACCTTATCTCCCTAGTACTTCCCTTTCAACTTCAATAGCAAAATAGCTTTATTCTTGACATTTTCATTATCATTTGATTTATGGTTACTGTAAAAAATAAAAATGAAAAATGTCTCCTAGAAAAACCTCAAAGATTCTTAAGTTACATTTGTTAAAAAATTAATTTTATTTATCAGGATTGAGGCAAATTGTCTAATAATAAGCTCATTGAATACTAATTGCACATATTGAATACTAATATATAGATATAAATGTACATGCAAATACGAGAATATCAACAATAAATGCAAAAAATTTGTCCATCATTCTTCCAAATTTCTTTCCTCTTAACTTCTTACTACTCCCTTCCCATTTCAAACCATCACTGATCTGCTGTTGACTTTTTCTTTGTTATATATTAGGCTGCATTTTCTAGAATTTTATATAAATGAAAATATACAACATGTACTCTGTATTTATTCATTTATTACTTTATATCTTCTCCTAGTGTCTTGTGGTTATAATTTGCTTCTCCTTACAGTGAATTTCTTTACTAGTACTACTGTAAATTTTATTATTTGTCAATTTTACTCAAAATGTAGACAAAATGTTAGCTGGAATAAAAAAAATGTAACACTTTTATATTCAATGATTAAGCAGGGCACTCAAAGCCAGTGCTTGGGACAACTCTGAGGGATGGTGTGAGGGAGGAGCTCAGAGAGAGTTTCAGGATGTGGGGGACACATGTGTACCTGTGACTGATTCATGCCAATATATGGCAAAACCATCACAATATTGTAAAGTAATTATCCTCCAATTTAAAATAATTTTAAAAAATAGCACTTCTTAGACAATGATAAGATTTCAAGAAAAGTTAGATTCATGATTATGAAAAAAGAAAGGTATAATCTGTAGAAATCAATTCCATTTTAGAGATAATTACCAAACTTCATTGTATTGACAAAATGATAGAGTTTTAAGGAAATTTTTCTGTATTATAAAATGAATTCACAGAGATTTCTTCTTTTCAATATTCTTGAAGTGATATATACACTATTAATCAGGGAACCCTTAGAGAGTATTTACTGAAATTTCTACTGTTAATACTCATTGATTCCACAACTTGCTAGTTTCCATATAGCTTAGTGAATCAGGAAAGTCTGAGGAGATTTTTGGAACATTGATCAACGCAGGACTTAAGGCTTTACAGTTTCAGTTTCTTCAATGTGTGCCTTTCATAAAGAGATTTAAAAACTTCCCAAATGAAGATTCAACAGTGTGCTTACACACACATACACATACATACCACATATACACATACCCATTCCTCATTTAGGTTTTGGGACAAGTTCAAATTGTTAATGCCCCAAATAGAAACACTATTTGATTAATACCACCTGGTATGCAACTGGTTCCAGATCAAGGTAGACCACATAACAATGGAAAATAAAGTGACCAGGCAGCAGTGACCAGAATACATATCAAAAGAATGAGTGATGAAAAGCAACAGATTATTTGGTTATTTGGGCTCACCAGCAATCTACCATATGCAGTCTCTACAACAGTGAAAGGAAAACTTACTGTTATTTTAAGTCACCAGGTTTGTGGTAATTTGCTACTGCAGCCCTATGTAACTAAAACAAACCTATAAAAGTGCTAGCCAAGATTAGAGGACTCTCCAGTGAAGCAGAGGGTAAGTAGCAGTTGCTATTTTGAGAATAGCTGCAGAATGAGGATAGCTTCTCCTACATATCTTACTATTTGAAGTTTCCCCAGAAAGAGTCCAACTAGTATCCTAGTCCAACCAGTTCCCAAAACTGAGGAAAATGCATTTGAACATTGTTGGGGGTTGGGGATGGGAGCAGTTAATGGATACTATAGAGCCCAACCCAGATCCCCTTTTATTTTTGAGAGGCTTACACTTCCCTCTGCAGATAGTGTTGTTAGCTTTGTGCTATAACCTAAAACCTACTCTGATAATTGTTTTTGGTTGAAAAAATCCACCTAGCCAAGGACATTTATTCCTGCCTAGGGCGCACCATACATACAATGACAGGTCCATGTACCCATGGAGAGTAACAAGGCTCAGATTCCTTGACCTAAGGTGGACAATTCTGAAAAGTCATTTTGAGTGTGGAACTCTCCGTGAAACAGATGCAGTGTCTGAATCATAGTTCAACCTTTCATTTGAACAGAAGTAACAGAAGAGTTGTTTCAACAACAGAAGTGTTGTTTCATTTTTCTTAATTACTTTTGATAGCCCAGAATTATCTATTTAAGCTAACCCATGTAGAAATCGGACAGTCCAGAAACCACAATTTTAATACAATTTTATATTAATGCAATTTAAAAAATTTAGAAGTTTTTCTAACAGAAATAAAAAATTATAGACATTCAGTTCTGTTCAGTTCAGTCACTCAGTAGTGTCTGACTCTTCGCGACCCCATGAATTGCAGCACACTCCCTATACATCACCAACTCCCAGAGTCCTCTCAAACTCATGTCCATCGAGTCGATGATGCTATCCACCCATCTCATCCTGTCATCCCCTTCTCCTCCTTCCCTCAATCCCTCCCAGCATCAGAGTCTTCTCCAATGAGTCAACTCTTCGCATGAGGTGGCCAAAGTACTGGAGTTTCAGCTTTAGCATCATTCCTTCCAAAGAAATCCCAGGGATGATCTCCTTCAGAATGGATTGGTTGGATCTGCTTGCAGTCCAAGGGACTCTCAAGAGACTTCTTCAACACCACAGTTCAAAAGCATCAGTTCTTCGGTGCTCAGCCTTCTTCACAGTCCAGTCATTATTAATTTGATAATTATTTTTCCATCTGCCAAATTCTCTGCCTTTTAAATTTTTACTTATCTGTGGTTGAATATGCAGAGAATGTTCTGATTTTGGACCATACCCTCTGCTGCCCTGCTTCTAAGCATTCATGTATTGTCCAACAGACAGCTTTGGGAAACCATGCAGAACACAGGTGATTTATCTTCAACTGTGTTACTAAGAATTTGAAATATTCAAAGAGATAGATTGTCTAGCTTTGTAAGAAGAAAGAAAAATAAACTAATATGTTTTCTTTTGGTATAATATTATATATGCCTCCTTTTTGTGGCTTTTATTTTTTTAATTTTGTAAAAATTTTATTTTATTTAACTTTACAATATTGTATTGGTTTTGCCATATATCAAAATTAATATGCCACAGGTATACATTTGTTCCCCATCCTGAACCCTCCTCCCTCCTCCCTCCACATACCATCCCTCTGGGTCATTCCAGTGCACCAGCCCCAAGCATCCAGTATCGTGCATCTAACCTGGACTGGCGACTTGTTTAATATATGATATTATACATATTTCAATGCCATTTTTACAAATCATCCCACCCTCTCCCTCTCCCACAGAGTCCAAAAGACTGTTCTATACATCAATGTCTCTTTTGCTATCTTGTATACAGAGTACATCATGAGAAATGCTGGACTGGAAGAAACACAAGTTGGAATCAAGATTGCTGGGAGAAATATCAATAACCTCAGATATGCAGATGACACGACTCTTATGGCAGAAAGTGAAGAGGGGCTAAAAAGCCTCTTGATGAAAGTGAAAGTGGAGAGTGAAAAGGTTGGCTTAAAGCTCAACATTCAGAAAACAAAGATCATGGCATCTGGTCCCATCACTGCATGGGAAATAGATGGGGAAACAGTGGAAACAGTGTCAGACTTTGTTTTTCTGGGCTCCAAAATCACTGCAGATGGTGACTGCAGCCATGAAATTAAAAGACGCTTGCTCCTTGGAAGGAAAGTTATGACCAACCTAGATAGCACATTCAAAAGCAGAGACATCACTTTGCCAACAAAGGTTCGCCTAGTCAAGGCTATGGTCTTTCCTGTGGTCATGTATGGATGTGAGAGCTGGACTGTGAAGAAGGCTGAGCGCCGAAGAATTGATGCTTTTGAACTGTGGTGTTGGAGAAGACTCTTGAGAATCCCTTGGACTGCAAGAAGATCCAACCAGTCCATTCTGAAGGAGATCAATCCTGGAATTTCTTTAGAAGGAATGATGCTAAAGCTGAAACTCCAGTATTTTGGCCACCTCATGCGAAGAGTTGACTCATTGGAGAAGACTCTGATGCTGGGAGGGATTGGGGGCAGGAGGAAAAGGGGACGACAGAGGATGAGATGGCTGGATGGCATCACTGACTCGATGGATGCGAGTCTGAGTGACCTCCGGGAGCTGGTGATGGACAGGGAGGCCTGGCGTGCTGCGGTTCATGGGGTCACAAAGAGTCGGACACGACTGAGCGACTGATCTGATCTGATCTGATCTGATACAGGGTTATTGTTACCATCTTTCTAAATTCCATATATATGCATTAGTATACTGTATTGGTATTTTTCTTTCTGGCTTACTTCACTTTGTACAATAGGCTCCAGTTTCACCCACCTCATTAGAACTGATTCAAGAATATTCTTTTTAATGGCTGAGTAATACTCCATTGTGTATATGTACCACAGCTTTTTTATCCATTCATCTGCTGATGGACATCTAGGTTGCTTCTATGTCCTGGCTATTGTAAACAGTGCTGCGATGAACATTGGGGTACGCGTATCTCTTTCAATTCTGGTTTCCTCAGTGTGTATGCCCAGCAGTGGGATTGCTGGATCATAAGGCAGTTCTATTCCCAGGTTTTTAAGGAATCTCCATACTGTTCTCCATAGTGGCTGTACTAGTTTTCATTCCCACCAACAGTGTAAGAGTGTTCCCTTTTCTCCACACCCTCTCCAGCATTTATTTCTTGTAGATTTTTGGATTGCAGCCATTCTGACTGGAGTGAAATGGTACCTCATAGTGGTTTTGATTTGCATTTCTCTGATAATGAGTGATGTTGAGCATCTTTTCATGTGTTTTTAGAAAAATAATCATTATCAATCTTTATCCCTCTGGAGTCTTTGATTTTCATAAATTCATTGATTAGCTTCTCAAGTCTCTTACAAGAATTAGTATAAAGTGTCCTATACCACAGTCATATTTGCATTTAAGTAGTAAGCACATTTTATGTATTTAAACATTCAAGTCAAAACAACAGACATATTTGAGAAATATTTTTGTAAATATTAAAGTACAATCTTCAAATATATTTATAATTACATATGATGTTTCACTATTTAAAATATTATTCTTTAGGGGAAACTCTATGTTGTTTTTCTATCACTTAATAGTAGGGTGAACTCCCAAGAGACTATTGGATCACTGGAACTTTAAAATGTATGCTAATTTCATGTAAAACTATTCATTACCTTTTTTTTTTTTTTCTTTTAAAATTTGGAATAAAGGATTTAGTGTGGATATTATTCAAATTTACACCAATTCATATCATAATAATAGTACTTAAACTTTATCTAAAATTTTAGTAAAGTTTCCACATTAAAACTTTCAAAGAACTATAGATAATTATAAGTGATTTTACATTTGTCTGAAGTTCATACATCCATTAAATGATTCAACAGTAGGTAACAAAAGAATTGACAATTGTCTCCATGTGGAACAAAGAGAAGATCATGTTCTTCTGGGTGTTAGAAGACCCAGATTTTTCAGAAAGTGGAGATTTCATATTCTTCACTCTGGTCAAGTAGAAATGATGAAGTGAATGCTGTTAGGTCAGTTTCCTCACAGAGATTAAGAACACAGGTTATTGACTAGACAGACTTGCTCTGACTTCCAACTACTACTTACTGAATATGTAACTAGGTCAAACTATTTAATATTTTATGATCTGTATTTTTATATGCATAATATAAGTAGTATAATCCTATTATATTAGTATAATCTATTGTGAATATTAAAGGTGATAATTTATGTAAACCTGTGTACTATGACTAGTACAATGTCTGGCATACATGCAGACACAAAAACCATTTTATATTTTTTCCCTCAGGCTGTTACACAGTATGTCACATGAAAGACAACTAAGTTTCTGAAAGCCTTGATGATGTGCTATGCTTATAAAATTATGCAAATATTTAAGAAAGGAATTCAGAAATAAATCAGAGTGTTTAAGTCTATATATTTTCAAAAGACATAAATTTGTTATTTAGAGATACTCTTTTGGTAAAAAAAAAATGTGTTCAAGATACCCTTTTTATGAGAAGTAATTTTATACCACACAGGTATGGAGAGAAAGTTTAAAATAATGAAATTTTAACTGAGAGTCAGAAGTAAGCCATTTAAAATGCCTCTTGACTACAGAGTATGACAAATTGTTCTCTCCCAAGTCAATTTTAATTAATTTAATTAAATTGTAGTTTATAATACCATGAGATACAATATACACTGCTAATACTCTTCTTCATTGTAGGCTTACAAAATCTTACAAAGTCATATTTCATTCAGAGCAATTAATGACATTTATAAGCATTCCGTGTTAAAATAAACTAAAGATATATGAAATTTTAATATATATTTATTTTCTAATTATTCATATATGAATAAAATAACTGTAGTTTCTATTTTCAACTGATGATACATAATACAACAAAATATCCTTTTCCTTTTCCACCTGCAACTGAATTGAGCAAAGGAAACAAAAACATACTCATACCATGAAAACATCATCTTAGCAATTTCTCTGAAGTCAGGTGGAATGAATCTACCAAATGAAAGAATTGTGAGCCACAGCTGCTGCCCCAAAATTGATCTGTTTAGTAGAACATATCTGTTTAATTTTTCATAATGGATCATGACACAAAAAACATCTTGATATGAACTGAACTTGACATTTGGCAAATTAATCTATCATTTTCTTTCCAGAAACAAGAAATGTTGTTAATTTGCAGCATATTCACAGTATAAAACAACATATATATAATTGCATAACATATGGCAAATGATAAGTGGTCTATGTGACATTGTATTCAAAATGAACACTCATTAAAATAGGCCTTAACTATTCAATTCTAGCTAAGTACTTATAAGTGATTCTAACAAAATGCTTGGTTTTGAGTATATTTGTTGATATTATTTATTTTTCTCCTTGTCAATGAAGCTGATTTGCTCAATTTCAATCTGTGTTTACATGGAATTCACATATATCTTATATAAATATATTAAATAAATATATAAAGTAAACATAAGAATTTATAGTGATAATTCAAAATACCTTTTCAGAATTTTTTTTTTTTTTTTTTTTTTACAAAGTAAAACATAGTTCTGCATAGTTTGGTTTTTAAGTAAGGTAATATATTAAAATAATGCTTTAAAACCATTATTCTGAACATTATGCAGATCAAAGATGAGAAAGAATAAGGCTTGGAAACAGAGGAATCAGAAAGAAAGCTATTTGAAGAATCTAGGTAAAACATAATAGTAATTATCCTAGTGTGTTGTGGTACATAGAAATAAATTTATAGATTTAATAGTGCCAAATTAAAAAAGCCACACAACATCAGTTGTGGGTTTAAGGTGTCTTCAGAATCTTACTGAGGACTATAGCCTGGAGACAACCACTCAGTCAGCTTAGAGGAAACTGCTCTGAAGAAATAGTGAAAGTGAAAGTCGCTTAGTCATGTCTGATTCTTTGTGACCCCGTGGACTGTACAGTACATGGAATTCTTCAGGAATACTGGAGTGAGTAGCCTTTCCCTTCTCCAGGGGATCTTCCCAACCCAGGGATTGATCCCAGATCTCCCACATTGCAGGAGAAATAGAGGAGTAACCAATTTATATACGATTTGTGGCTGAGGAATACATGTAGTCAAGCGTACATCTTGATAAATGATTACTACTGGTCACAAAGAACAGACATCTCAAGTAAATTATTTTAGTACTTTACTATGTATGGGAAGATGTAAGAATCTGGGATCATTATAGTTCTTCCTGAGATGTTTATCTGTCTAATGGGCCTGCTTGTCCAAATCTCAGGGGGCCTCATCCTGTTATTGTCTTAATTTTTCTAAGAGTGACCATCAGTCAATAACTGCAGTGGGTTACAATTTAATCCTTGTAGAACTTGTGGAGAGCAATCTTCTCTGTTCTTTGTTCACAAGAATAGGAAAGTTTTGGGAAAAGATGAGTTAATTTTAGACATGTTAGCTTCCAAACTCTTAAATTTGAATTCGCTAAGTTAAAAAAATAAAAAAGCTGTTGTGTCAAGACAGTATAAATTACAAAGGAAATATGTGAAAGTGCTAAGACACTAGTGCATGATTTTAGTCACCTTGTGTAGATGGGATCACTTAGGTAAAAAAGCATGATCCTCTTTTATACTGGGTGAATTCTACCTCACATTTTCACTTGTATTTAAACCGCTGTGTGTGTGTGTGTGTGTGTGTGTGTGTGTATGCTCTAATTACATGCAATAATAAGCATTCTGTAGCATTATTGGGTATGTGATATTCTGATCTAATTAAACACACAAAAAATAAAACAAATAACTGCCATTCCCAAAATAAACTGCTTCCAAATAATTAAAGGGTACCCCATCTTGCAAAACAAAAAAAGGTGTGTTTTCTCTACATTTCTTGTGAAATTGCTTCTTAATAATATAGTTTGATGTAAAAATATGTAACAGAAAGGAATATTATCTGGCCATATCAAAATATTCCATTAGGTTTATCAGATAAAGCTCTATTAAACACTTAAAAACTATGACGAATATTTTAAAAAACAACTATTTGCAATTTTGTGAGAAAATAAACAGGCATAAACTACAGAAATATACCATGAGAGAAGAGAATTGAGATTGTATATATAAGAACTTTTACTTGAGAGTACTCCCTAAACCATAGGTATCAGAGAAGGGAGCTGGGAGTTCCAGTAGAATGCCATAATTTCCTTGTTGTGGTAGCAAGATCCTGCAATTCAGGGTTTCCAAAGCTGCAGAAAGCCGAAGATAAAAATTACATAAAGAAAAGTGCTGCAGATGAAGAAGCCTAAACATGTATATAAACTCTCATTCAAATTCTTGGCTGATCATAAATTGAATTTATAGGGGAGAATAAAAGGAGCTAGTGGACAACAGTATTTTGAACTGAGTGAAAATTTCAGCTCTTGCCCATTGCTGGGAAAACTGAGTTCGCAGTTTAAGTCCAGCCAAGATGACTTAATTCTAGGACAAAATTCACACACTTCAGGGAGAGATAACTCAGTATATTACTATTCACAGTATTATGGCCAAAACAAACCAAAAACAAACAAAAACTATGTAAAAATTAGTAAAGGGTGCAATAGCTTAACAGAAAACACCCTAGAGATTATTCAAGTGTTGGAACTACAAGACAAGGATTTTAGAGTAATCATCAGATGCATATTCAACTACTTAAAGATAAATATGATGATAATAAACAGATGTAGAATATTATGACAAGAAAAATACAAATATTTAGGCAAACAGATTTCTAAAACTAAAGACTAGAATAACTAAAATGACAAATTTATTAGACGGGCTTACCAGTAGTTTGTAGGAGCAGATGACAGGGCTGGTGTATTTGGGAATAAAAATTGTCATCAGAGAATAAAATTGAAAGATTATGAAGATAATTGCAGTGACATGTTGGACAATATCAAACCCTCTAATATATACATATATACAAATATGTGTGTGTACGTGCATATGTATGGGCTTCCCTGGTGGCTCAGAGGCTAAGGAATGAGGCTGCAAAGCAGGACACCTTGGTTCGATCCCAGGGTCAAGAATCCTCTAGAAAAGTGAATGGCTACCCACTCTAGTATTCTTGTCTGGGGAATTCCATGGACAGAGAAGCCTGGTGAGATACAGTTCATGGAGTCACAAACAGACATGACTGAATGACTAGCAGTTGAATATATATAATGTGTGTGTGTGTGTGTGATCTAGAATAATAGCAGGGAGAAATTTGAGCAAATGAATATCTTAAGAAACAATAGATAAGTATTTCCCAAAGTCAATACTAGAAAGGGTAGCCATTCTCTTCTCCAGGGGATCCCCAAACCAGGGATTGAACCCACGTGTCCTGCATTTCAGGCTGATTCTGTACCCTCTGAGGCATCAGGGAAACCCATACATATATACACACACACACTTGTTTGTTTATATGTATATTAGAGTGTTTTATATTATCCAATATGTCACTGTATTATCTTCATAATTTTTCAAATACATTCTCTGATGACAATTTTTATTCTCAAATATACGAACCCCATCTGCCCCTGAAATTTGCATGGTGTAGGGCTGTATAGGTCCATCCAGGATGGACAGGTAAAGGGGACTTTTGACAAAACGTGGTTCACTGGAGAAGGGAATGGCAAACCACTTTAGTATTCTTACCTTGAGAACCCCTTGAACAGTATGAAAGGTAAAAATATAGGACACTGAAAGATGAACTTTCCAGGTTGGTAGGTGCTGAATATGCCACTGGAGTAGAGTGGAGAAAGAATTTCAGAAAGAATGAAGAGATGGAGCCAAAGCAAAAACAACACCCAGTTGCAGATGTGACTGGTGATGGAAGCCCAATGCTGTAAAGAACATTATTGAATAAGAAGCTGAAATGTTAGATCCATGAATCAAGGCAAATCGGAGGTGGCCCAACAGGAGATGGCAAGAGTGAACATTGGCATTTTAGGAATCAATGAACTAAAATGAACTGGAATAGGTGAATTTAACTCAGATGACCCTTATATCTACTACTGTGGGCACGAAATCCTTAGAAGAAAAGAAATGGAGTGGCCATCATAGTCAATAGCTGCTGCGTCGCTTCAGTTGTGTTCGACTCTGTGCGACCCCACAGACGGAAGCTCACCAGGCTCCCCCTTCCCTGGGATTCTCCAGCAAAAATACTGGAGTGGGTTGCCATTTCCTTCTCCAATGTATGAAAGTGAAAAAAGTGAAAGTGAAGTCACTCAGTCGTGTCTGACTCTTAGCGACCCCATGGACTGGAGCCTACCAGGATCCTATGTCCATGGGATTTTCCAGGCAAAAGTACTGGGGTGGGGTGCCATTGCCTTCCCCGCATAGTCAACAGAAGAGTTTCAAATTCAGTATTGGATGCAAACTCAAAAACAACAGAATGAACTCTAATCATTTCCAGGGCAAACCATTTAATATCACAGTAATCCAAGTCTATGCCCCGACCAGTAATGTTGAAGAAGGTGAATTTGGACTGTTCTATGAAGACCTACAAGACCTTCTAGAACTAACACTGAAAAAAGATGTCCTTTTGATTATAGGGAACTGGAATGCAAAAGTAGGAATTTAAGAAATATCTGAAGTAACAGGCAAGTTTGGCCTTGAAATAAGGAATGAAGCAGGGCAAAGACTAACAGAATTTTGCCAAGAAAATGCACTAGTCATAACAAACACCCTCTCAAATAGTTGAGAAAAGAAAAGATGCTAAAAGTAAAAGAGAAAAGGAAAGATATACACATTTGAATGCAGAGTTCCAAAGATTAGCAAGGAGAGATAAGAAAGCCTTCCTCAGTGACCAATGATAAGAAATCAGATCAGATCAGATCAGTCGCTCAGTCGTGTCCGACTCTTCACGACCCCATGAACCGCAACACACCAGGACTCCCTGTCCATCACCAGCTCCCAGAGGTCACCCAGACTCACACCCATCAAGTCAGTGACGCCATCCAGCCATCTCATTCTCTGTCGTCCCCTTCTCCTCCTGCCCTCAATCCCTCCCAGCATCAGAGTCTTCTCCAATGAGTCAATTCTTTGCATGAGGTGGCCAAAATACTGGAGTTTCAGCTTTAGCATTATTCCTTCTAAAGAAATTCCAGGATTGACCTCCTTCAGAATGGACTGGTTGGATCTCCTTGCAGTCCAAGGGACTCTCAAGAGTCTTCTCCAACACCACAGTTCAAAAGCATCAATTCTTCGGCAATCAGCCTTCTTCACAGTCCAGCTCTCACATCCATACATGACCACAGGAACGACCATAGCCTTGACTAGACGAACCTTTGTTGGCAAAGTAATGTCTCTGCTTTTGAATATGCTATCTAGGTTGGTCATAACTTTCCTTCCAAGGAGTAAGCATCTTTTAATTTCATGGCTGCAGTAACCATCTGCAGTGATTTTGGAGCCCAGAAAAACAAAGTCTGACACTGTTTCCACTGTTTCTCCATCTATTTCCCATGTAGTGATGGGACCAGATGCCATGATCTTCGTTTTCTGAATGTTGAGCTTTAAGCCAACCTTTTCACTCTCCACTTTCACTTTCATCAAGAGGTTTTTTAGCCCCTCTTCACTTTCTGCCATAAGAGTGGTGTCATCTGCATATCTGAGGTTATTGATATTTCTCCTGGCAATCTTGATTCCAACTTGTGTTTCTTCCAGTCCAGCATTTCTCATGATGTACTCTGCATATAAGTTAAATAAACATGGTGTCAATATATAGCCTTGACGTACTCCTTTTCCTATTTGGAACCAGTCTGTTGTTCCATGACCAGTTCTAACTGTTGCTTCCTGACCTGCATACAGATTTCTCAAGAGGCAGATCAGGTGGTCTGGTATTCCCATCTCTTTCAGAATTTTCCATAGTTTATTGTGATCTACACAGTCAAAGGCTTTGGCATAGTCAATAAAGCAGAAATAGATGTTTTTCTGGAACTCTCTTGCTTTTTCCATGATCCAGAGGATGTTGGCAATTTAATCTCTGGTTCCTCTGCCTTTTCTAAAACCAGCTTGAACATCAGGAAGTTCACGGTTCACATATTGCTGAAGCCTGGCTTGGAGAATTTTGAGCATTACTTTACTAGCGTGTGAGATGAGTGCAATTGTGCGGTAGTTTGTGCATTCTTTGGCAATGCCTTTCTTTGGGATTGGGATGAAAACTGACCTTTTCCAATCTTGTGGCCACTGCTGAGTTTTCCAAATTTGCTGGCATATTGAGTGCAGCACTTTCACAGGATCATCTTTCAGGACTTGGAATAGCTCCACTGGAATTCCATCACCTCCACTAGCTTTGTTCATAGTGATGCTTTTTTTTTTTTTTTTCTAGTATGAACAAATTGTAACATGATAGTGCTTAGTTTGAACAATTAATACATTTCAGATATAATATTATACATATTTCAATGCTATTCTCCCCAATCATCCCACCCTCTCCCGGTCCCAGAGTCCAAAAGTCTGGTCTATACATCAGTGTCTCTTTTGTTGTCTCCTAAATAGGGTTATTTTTACCATCTTTCTAAATTCCATATATATGTGTTAGTATACTGTATTTGTGTTTTTGTTTCTGGCTTACTTCACTCTGTATAATAGGCTCCAGTTCCATCCACCTCCTTAGAACGGATTCAAATGTATTCTTTTTAATGGCTGAGTAATACTCCATTGTGTATATGTACCACAGCTTGCTTATCCATTCATCTGTGGATGGACATCTAGGTTGCTTCCACGTTCTGGCTATTGCAAACAGTGCTGCTATGAACATTGGGGTACACGTGTCTCTTTCAATTCTGGTTTTCTCAGTGTATATGCCCAGCAGTGGGATTGCTGGATCATAAGGCAGTTCTATTCGCAGTTTTTTGAGGAATCTCCATACTGTTCTCCATAGTGGCTGTACTACTTTGCATTCCCACCAACAGTGCAAGAGGGTTCCCTTCTCTCCGCACCCTCTCCAGCATTTATTGCTTGTAGACTTTTGGATAGCAGCCATTCTGATTGGTGTGAAATGGTATCTCATAGTGGTTTTGATTTGCATTTCTCTGATAATGAGTGATGTTGAGCATCTTTTCATGTGTTTGTTAGCCATCTGTATGTCTTCTTTGGAGAAATGTCTATTGATTTCTTTGGCCCATTTTTTGATTGGGTCATTTATTTTTCTGGAATTGAGCTGTAGAAGTTGCTTGTATATTTTAGAGATTAGTTGTTTGTCAGTTGCTTCATTTGTTATTATTTTCTCCCATTCTGAAGGCTGTCTTTTCACCTTGCTTATAGTTTCCTTTGTTGTGCAGAAGCTTTTTAAGTTTGATTAGGTCCCATTTGTTCATTTTTGATTTTATTTCCGATATTCTGGGAGATGGGTCATAGAGGATCCTGCTGTGATGTAAGTCAGAGAGTGTTTTGCCTATGTTTTCCTCTAGGAGTTTTATGGTTTCTGGTCTTACATTTAGCTCTGTAATCCATTTTGAGTTTATTTTTGTGTATGGTGTTAGAAAGTGTTCTAGTTTCATTCTTTTACAAGTGTTTGACCAGTTTTCCCAGCACCACTTGTTAAAGAGATTGTCTTTAATCCATTGTATATTCTTGCCTCCTTTGTCAAAGATAAGGTGACCATATGTGCGTGGATTTATCTCTGGGCTTTCTATTTTGTTCCATTGATCTATATTTCTGTCCTTGTGCCAGTACCATACTGTCTTGATGACTGTGGCTTTGTAGTAGAGCCTGAAGTCAGGCAGGTTGATTCCTCTAGTTCCATTCTTCTTTCTCAAGATAGCTTTGGCTATTCGAGGTTTTTTGTATTTCCATACAAATTGAGAAATTATTTGTTCTAGCTCTGTGAAGAATACCGTTGGTAGCTTGATGGGGATTGCATTGAATCTATAAATTGCTTTGGGTAGTATATTCATTTTCACTATATTGATTCTACAAATCCATGAACATGGTATATTTCTCCATCTATTAGTGTCCTCTTTGATTTCTTTCACCAGTGTTTTATAGTTTTCTATATATAGGTCTTTAGATTCTTTAGGAAGATATATTCCTAAGTATTTTATTGTTTTCATTGCAATGGTGTATGGAATTGTTTCCTTAATTTCTCTTTCTATTTTCTTGTTATTAGTGTACAGGAATGCAAGGGATTTCTGTGTGTTAATTTTATATCCTGCAACTTTACCATATTCATTGATCAGTTCTAGTAATTTTCTGGTGGAATCTTTAGGGTTTTCTACGTAGAGGATCATGTCATCTGCAAATAGTGAGAGTTTTACTTCTTCTTTTCCAATTTGGATTCCTTTTATTTCTTTTTCTGCTCTGATTTCTGTGGCCAAAACTTCCAAAACTATGTTGAATATTAATGGTGAAAGTGGGCATCCTTGTCTTGTTCCTGACTTTAGAGGAAATGCTTTCAATTTTTCACCATTGAGGATAATGTTTGCTGTGGGCTTGTCATATATAGCTTTTATTATGTTGAGGTATGTTCCTTCTATTCCTGCTTTCTGAAGAGTTTTTATCATAAATGGATGTTGAACTTTGTCAAAGGCTTTCTCTGCATCTATTGAGATAATCATATGGTTTTTATTCTTCAGTTTGTTAATGTGGTGTATTACGTTGATTGATTTGCGGATATTGAAGAATCCTTGCATTCCTGGGATAAAGCCCACTTGGTCATGGTGTATGATCTTTTTAATGTGTTGTTGGATTCTGATTGCTAGAATTTTGTTAAGGATTTTTGCATCTATGTTCATCAGTGAAATTGGCCTGTAGTTTTCTTTTTTTGTGGGATCTTTGTCAGGTTTTGGTATTAGGGTGATGGTGGCCTCATAGAATGAGTTTGGAAGTTTGCCTTCTTCTGCAATTTTCTGGAAGCGTTTGAGTAGGATAGGTGTTTGCTCTTCTCTAAATTTTTGGTAGAATTCAGCTGTGAAGCCGTCTGGACCTGGGCTTTTGTTTGCTGGAAGATTTCTGATTACAGTTTCAATTCCGTGCTTGTGATGGGTCTGTTAAGATTTTCTATTTCTTCCTGATCCAGTTTTGGGAAGTTGTACTTTTCTAAGAATTTGTCCATTTCTTCCACATTGTCCATTTTATTGCCATATAATTGCTGATAGTAGTCTCTTATGATCCTTTGTATTTCTGTGCTGTCTGTTGTGATCTCTCCATTTTCATTTCTAATTTTATTGATTTGATTTTTCTCCCTTTGTTTCTTGATGAGTCTGGCTAGTGGTTTGTCAATTTTATTTACCCTTTCAAAGAACCAGCTTTTGGCTTTGTTGATTTTTGCTATGGTTTCTTTTGTTTCTTTTGCATTTATTTCTGCCCTAATTTTTAGGATTTCTTTCCTTCTACTAACCTTGGGGTGCTTCATTTCTTCCTTTTCCAGTTGCTTTAGGTGTAGAGTTAGGTTATTTATTTGGCTTTTTTCTTGTTTCTTGAGGTATGCCTGTATTGCTATGAACTTTCCCCTCAGGACTGCTTTTACAGTGTCCCACAGGTTTTGGGTTGTAGTGTTTTCATTTTCATTCGTTTCCATGCAGAATTTGATTTCTTTTTTGATTTCTTCTGTGATTTGTTGGTTATTCAGGAGTGTGTTGTTCAGCCTCCATATGTTGGTCTTTTTAATAGATTTTCTCCTGTTATTGAGATTTACTCTTACTGCATTGTGGTCAGAAAAAATGCTTGGAATGATTTCAATTTTTCTGAACTTACCAAGGCTAGATTTATGGCCCAGGATGTGGTCTATCCTGGAGAAAGTTCCGTGTGCACTTGAGAAAAAGGTGAAATTCATTGTTTTGGGATGAAATGTCCTATAGATATCAATTAGTTCTAACTGGTCTATTGTATCGTTTAAAGTTTGTGTTTCCTTGTTAATTTTCTGTTTAGTTGATCTATCCATTGGTGTGAGTGGGGTATTAAAGTCTCCCACTATTATTGTGTTATTGTTGATTTCTCCTTTCATACTTGTTAGTATTTGTCTTATATATTGTGGTGCTCCTAAGTTGGGTGCATATATATTTATAATTGTTATATCTTCTTCTTGGATTGATCCTTTGATCATTAGGTAGTGACCTTCTTTGTCTCTTTTCACATCCTTTGTTTTAAAGTCTATTTTATCTGATATGAGTATTGCTACTCCTGCTTTCTTTTGGTCTCTATTTGCGTGGAAAATCTTTTTCCAGCCCTTGACTTTCAGTCTGTATGTGTCCCCTGTTTTGAGGTGGGATTCTTGTAGAGAGCATATGGAGGGGTCTTGTTTTTGTATCCATTCAGCCAGTCTCTGTCTTTTGGTTGGGGCATTCAACCCATTTACATTTAAGGTAATTAATGATAAATATGATCCCGTTGTCATTTACTTTGTTGTTTTGGGTTTGAATTTATATATCCTTTTTGTGTTTCCTGTCTAGAGAATGTCCTTTAGTATTTGTTGGAGAGCTGGTTTGGTGGTGCTGAATTCTCTCAGCTTTTGCTTGTCGGTAAAGGTTTTGATTTCTCCTTCATATTTGAATGAGATCCTTGCTGGGTACAATAATCTGGGCTGTAGGTTCTTTTCTTTCATCACTTTAAGTATGTCTTGCCATTCCCTCCTGGCTTGGAGAGTCTCTATTGAAAGATCAGCTGTTATCCTTATGGGAATTCCCTTGTGTGTTATTTGTTGTTTTTCCCTTGCTGCTTTTAATATTTGTTCTTTGTGTTTGATCTTTGTTAATTTGATTAATATGTGTCTTGGGGTGTTTCATTTTGGGTTTATCCTATTTGGGACTCTCTGGGTTTCTTGGACTTGAGTGATTATTTCCTTCCCCATTTTAGGGAAGTTTTCAACTATTATCTCCTCTAGTATCTTCTCATGGTCTTTCTTTTTGTCTTCTTCTTCTGGGACTCCTATGATTCGAATATTGTAACGTTTAATATTGTCCTGGAGGTCTCTGAGATTGTCCTCATTTCTTTTAATTCGTTTTTCTTTTTTCTCCTCTGATTCCTTTAATTCTGCCATTCTATCTTCTAATTCGCTAATTCTATCTTCTGCCTCTGTTATTCTACTATTTGTTGCCTCCAGAGTGTTTTGGATCTCATTTATTGCATTATTCATTATATATTGACTCTTTTTTATTTCTTCTAGGTCCTTGTTAAATCTTTCTTGCATCTTCTCAATGCTTTTCTCCAGGCTATTTATCCATGATTCCATTTTGCTTTCCAGATTTTGGATTAATTTCACTATCATTATTCGGAATTCTATATCAGGTAGGTTCGCTATTTCTTCCTCTTTTGTTTGGTTTGGTGGGCAATTATCCTGTTCCTTTACCTGCTGGGAATTCTTCTGTCTTTTCATCTTGTTTAAATTGCTAAGTTTGGGGCGTCTTTACTGTATTCTGGTAGTCTGTGGAGTTCTCTTTATTGTGGTGTTTCTGCACTATATGTGGGTTTGTACCGGTGGCTTGTCGAGGTTTCTTGTTTATGGAAGCTTGTATCAGTGTTCTGGTGGGTGGAGCTGGATTTCTTTTCTCTGGGGTGCAGTGGAGTGTCTAGTAGTGAGTTATGAGATGTCTATGATTTGGGGGTCGCTTTGTGTAGCCTGTGTATTGGAGCTCAGGCTGTGTTCTTGTTTTTCTGGAGAATTTGCTTGGTATGTCTTGTTGTGGAACTTGCTGGCCTTTGTGTGATGCTTGGTTTCAGAGTAGGTATGGAGGCTTTTAATGAGCTCCTGTCAATTAATGTTTCGTGGGATCAGGGTATGGACTTAAGCCTCCTGGTTCCAGTTATTGGTCTTATTTTTACAGTAGTCTCAAAAACATCTTCTTCTATAATGCATTCCACAACTGGACCGCTCAGAGATGTTCACGGAATTATACAGAGAAGGAAAAAGGGAGGAAGCAGACAGAGGTGGTCAGGAGGATAAAAGGAGGGAGTGTGAAGGAGAGAGACAGATCTAGTCATTAATCAGTAAAGAAAAGAAAAAATGAAAGGAAAAAAGCAAAGGACAAAAGCAAAGGACAAAAAGGAAAACAGAAAAAAAAAAAAAACAGGGTCGCAAAAGTTATATCTAAACGTGGAGATTAAAGAAGTACTAGAGGATAAAAAAATAAAAATAAAAGAAACAAAACAAAACAAACAACAACAACAAAAAATTAAAAGGAAAAAAAAATTTGTTTTCCTTTTTCCAATTAAAAAATAATAAAAATTAAAAATATATATATATATTAAAAAAAGAAAAGAAAAAAAAAAGGAAATAATGATGGTAAAAATAGTAACAATATATATAAGAGTTTCTCTATTATTGTTGTGGGTTCAGTTCATTTTCGGCTAGTTCCTTGTTCCGGCTTAAATTTCTCAAGATCTATAGGCCCCTTTCTCTGTAGTTGGTCTGTATAGTCCTTTGTTCTGTGCACGGTTCGGCGGTGTTCTGGGCCAAGGCCGGCCACTCGTGTGGTCGGCGCTGCACAATCTGGATTGCCGGCCCAAACTACTCCAGTTAGGCAGCACTCCAGACAATCAGGCAAACGAAGTCTGCACTGAGGCCCGCAGAGGGGGAGGGGCCGGCGACGGGAATGGCGGGCGGGCGGGTGGGGGGAGGGGATGGGGTAGCCCTCGTGGGAGCCGCCGGCACAGCGGGCGGGGGCACGCCTGCGCGGGAGTGGCCGGCGGGGGGAGCGTCCAGTGGGGGAGAGTCCCGTGGGGGAGCGTCCCTCGGGGGAGCCCCGGCAGGGGAGCGTGCCGCGTGGGAACGGCCAAGGCGTCTCCCTGCCCAGCCCCGGCACCCTAATGGCAGATGCGGGCGTTTGCAGCAGTGCTTCTCCGCTGCGGAAGTTACCGCAGGGCCTGCAGTCTGTGGGTTCTAATTGCTCAACTGTTCTCCTCCCTGTTATGATAGTCTCCGTGTTTCCCAGGTTCGGCGCAGTTTCCGCAGGGAGAGTGTTTCCTGGTGTTTGGAAACTTCTCTTTATAAGACTCCCTTCCCCGGACAGAGGTCCGCCTTTCTCTCAGGCTTCTATATTCTTTCCTACCTCCTTTAGAAGGCAGTGAGTTGCTTTTCTGGGTGTCTGACGTCCTCCGCCAGCACTCCGAAGCTGTTTGTGGAATTTACTCGGCGCCCAGATGTCCCTTTGATGAATTTTCCATAGTGATGCTTTCTAAGGCCCATTTGACTTTACATTCCAAGATGTCTGGCTCTAGGTCAGTGATCACATCATCATGATTATCTGGGACTTGAAGCTCTTTTTTGTACAGTTCTTCTGTGTATTCTTGCCACCTCTTCTTAATATCATCTGCTTCTGTTAGGTCCACAGCATCTCTGTCCTTTATTGTGCCCATCTTTGCATGAAATCGGGGAAGGCAATGGCACCCCACCCCAGTACTTTTACCTGGAGAATCCCATGGATGGAGGAGCCTGGTGGGCTCCAGTCCATGGGGTCGCTAAGAGTAGGACACGACTGAGCGACTTCACTTTCACTTTTCACTTTCATTCATTGGAGAAGGAAATGGCAACCCACTCCAGTATTCTTGCCTGGAGAATCCCAGGGACGGGGGAGCCTGGTGGGCTTCTGTCTATGGGGTCGCACGGAGTCGGACACGACTGAAGCGACTTAGCAGTAGCAGTAGCAGTTGCATGAAATATTCCTTTGGTATCTCTGATTTTCTTGAAGAGATCCCTAGTCTTTCCCATTCTGTTGTTTTCCTCTATTTCTTTGCATTGATCACTGAAGAAGGCTTTCTTATCTCTTCTTGCTATTCTTTGGAACTCTGCATTTAGATGTTTATATCTTTCCTTTTCTCCTTTGTTTTTCACTTCTCTTCTTTTCACAGCTATTTGTAAGGCCTCCCCAGACAGCCATTTTGCTTTTTTGCATTTCTTTTCCATGGGGATGGTCTTGATCCCTGTCTCCTGTACAATGTCACGAACCTCATTCCATAGTTCATCAGGCACTCTATCTATCAGATCTAGGCCCTTAAATCTATTTCTCACTTCCACTGTATAATCATAAGGGATTTGATTTAGGTCATACCTGAATGGTCTAGTAGTTTTCCCTACTTTCTTCAATTTCAGTCTGAATTTGGCAATAAGGAGTTCATGGTCTGAGCCACAGTCAGCTCCTGGTCATGTTTTTGCTGATTGTATAGAGCTTCTCCATCTTGGCTGCAAAGAATATAATCGATCTGATTTCGGTGTTGACCATCTGGTGATGTCCATGTATAGAGTCTTCTCTTGTGTTGTTGGAAGAGGGTATTTGCTATGACCAGTGCATTTTCTTGGCAAAACTCTGTTAGTATTTGCCTGCTTCATTCCGTGTTCCAAGGCCAAATTTGCCTGTTACTCCAGGTTTTTCTTGACTTCCTACTTTTTTTTTTTTTGTATAATTCTGTGTATTCTTACACCTCTTCTTAATATCTTCTGCTTCTGTTAGGCCCCTATCCTTTCTGATAGAGAAAAACAATAGAATGGGAAAGACTAGAGATCTCTTCAAGAAAATTAGATATACCAAGGAACTTTATCATGCAAAGATGGGCACAATAAAGGACAGAAATGATAGGGGCCTAACAGAAGCAGAAGATATTAAGAAGAGTTGTAAGAATACACAGAATTATAAAATATATATATATATACACAACCCAGATAACCACGATGGTGTGATCACTCACCTAGAGCTGGACATCCTGGAATGTGAACCAAAGTGAACCTTAGGAAGCATCAGTACAAACAAAGCTAGTGGAGGTGATGGAATTCCAACTGAGATATTTCAAATCCTAAAAGATGATGCTGTTAGAATGCTGCACTCAATATGCCAGCAAATTTGGACAACTCAGCAGTGGCCATAGGACTGTAAACGTCAGTTTTCATTCCAATCACAAAGAAAGGCAATTTTAAAGAATTCTCAAACTACTGCACAATTGCAATCATCTCACACACTAGCAAAATAATGCGCAAAATTCTCCAAGCCAGGCTTCAACAGTATGTGAAATGCGAATGTCCAGATGTTCAAGCTGGGATTATAAAAGGCAGAGAAACCAGAAATCAAATTGCCAACATCTGTTGGATCATTGAAAAAGCAAGAGAGTTTCAGAAAAAACATTTAATTTTGCTTTATTGACTATGCCAAAGCCTTTGACTCTGTGGGTCACAATAAACTGTGGAAAATTCTAAAAGTGATGGGAATACCAGACCACCTGACCTGCCTCCTGAGAATCCTATATGCAGGTCAGGAAGCAAAAGTTAGAAGTGAACATGGAACGACAGACTGGTTCCAAATAGAAAAGGAGTATGTCAAGTTTGTATATTGTCACCCTGCTAATTTAACTTCTATGCAGAGTACATCATGAGAAACGCTGGGCTGGAAGAAATACAAGCTGGAATCAAGAATGCCAGGAGAAATATCAGTAACCTCAGATATGCAGGTGACACCACCCTTATGGCAGAAAGTGAAGAAGAACTAAAGAGCCTCTCGACAAAATTGAAAGAGGAGAGTAAAAAAGTTGACTTAAAGTTCAACACTCAGAAAATGAAGATCATGGCATCCGGTCCCATCACTTCATGGGAAATAGATGGGGAAACAATGAAAACAGTGAGACTTTATTTCTGGGGGCTCCAAAAATCACTGCATACGGTGAGTCCAGCAATGATATTAAAAGATGCTTGCTTCTTTGTAGAAAAGCTGTGACCATCCTAGACAGAATATTAAATAGCAGAGACATTTTTTTGCCAACAAAGGTCCATTTTATCAAAGCTATTCTTTTACCAGTCATCATGTATGAATGTGAGAATTGGAGTATAAAGAAATATGAGCACTGAAGAATTGATGCTTCTGAACTATGGTGTTGAAGAAGACTCTTGCAAGTTCCATGAGCAGCAAGGAGATCCCACCAGGTTATCCTAAAGGAAATCAGTCCTGAATATTCACTGGAAGGGCTGATGCTGAAGCTGCAACTCCAGTACTTTGGTTACCTGATGCATAGAACTGACACATTTGAAAAGACCCTGATGCTGGGATAGATTGAGGGCAGGAGGACATAAGTTGAGATGATTGAATGGCATCACCAACTCTATGAACATGAGTTGGTGATGGACACAGAAGCCTGGCATGTTGCAGTCCAAGGGGTTGAAAATACTTGGACATGACTGAGTGACTGAACTGAATTTTAAAATAAATGACAAATATAAGAAACTTATCGCATTTTAAACAAGAATAAAGCAAACAAAAAACACACTTAAGGTTATCAAACTTTTGAAAATACATGAAAAAATATAGATGAAAATCTTCTATGTATACTTCCAAAAAGACAAGAAAAAATACCATATTACCTAGAGGGGAGCAACTATACTAATGAAACTTTCTTCTATGAAGATAATAGAAACTGGAAGTCAAAAAATGAAATATGTAAAGTGGTGAATTGAAAGGAAAAATAATCAACCCTGAATTGTATATTCAGAAAAAAACATATTTCAAAGATTAAGATGAAATAAAAATATTTTTATATAACTCTTAACTGTAAGAATCCATAATCAGCACATCTGTACACTGGGAAATAAGCCAAAATCAGTTTTTCAGCTGATAATAATGTGACATAAAGACTCAGATCTCCTGGAAGAAATGAAGAAGAATGGATGTGAGATAGAAAATCATTAAAATCTTTACACTGTATTGTGCTTTTAAAATATATGTCTATATAATATATGTGACAATAACTACAGAAAGGACAGGGCAGTAAATTGAGTTATAATATTAAAAGGTTCTTGCATTTTATGTGAGGTAGTAAAATATTAACTTCACATAAACTTGATAGGTTAATGATGCATATTATAATACCTAGATCAAGCACTGAAAATAAAGCAAAAATATGGCTTAAAATTCAAGTAATTGAGTAATTACAATACAATTCTATTTTAAAAATTAACCTAGAAAAAAAAGGAAAAAGAACAGTATAGAAATAACAAGAAAAATAAAAAGCAGAAACAAAATGGTAAATTGAAAACCAGTTATAAGAATAATTACATTTACTTGAAAAGGATTATACTTACCAAATAATGTAGAACACACATTGAGGGAAGATGGCATTTTGTTTGGTGTATACTTTATGTCAGTTCTTACAATTAATGTAATTTTCCTTCATTCTTCTTATTATACTGTGACATGCCATGCATGTTTAATGGATGTTAGCATAGGTCGTTTCTCAGAGGCTTTGCTTTGTTCTTTTATCTTAAATTAATTTTTACTGAAGCATAGTTGATTCACAACATTGTGTTAGTTTCTGCTTTACAGCAAAGTGAATCAGTTATACATACATCTACTCTTTTTTTAGAATCCATTCTCACATGGTCATTACAGAGAATTTGGTAGAGCTCCTTGTGATATACTGTAGGTTCTTATTAGATATCTATTTTATATAGAGCAGGGTGTGTATGTCAATACCAATCTCCCAATTTATCTCTCCCCTCACGCATTTTCATTTTGGTAACAATAACTTTTTTCCGCATCTGTGACTCCACTTCTGTTTTGAAAATAATTTCATTTGTACCATTTTTTAGATTCCAGACATACATGATATTATACGGTGTGTCTTTTTCTGTTTGGTGTATTTCACTCATTATGACAGTTTCAAGGTCCATCCATGTCATTGAAAAAAAAGGCATTATTTCAACACTTTCTTTATCCATTCCTTCACTGATGGACATTTAGGTTAGTTCTGTGTACTGTAGTACTAGAAAGAACTAGAGTGCATGTAGTCCGACAATCTTGATTCCAGCTTGTGACATATCCAGCCTGGCATTTCACATGATGTACACTGCATTTAGTTAAATAAGCAAGGTGGCAATATACAGCCTTGACATACTCTTTCCCCAATTTTTAAGCAGTGTGTTGTTCCATGTACAGTTCTGTTGCTTCTTGGCCTGCATACAGGTATCTCAGGAGGCAGATAAGGTAATCTGGTATTCCCATTTCTTTAAGAACTTTCCAAGTTTGTTGTGATCCACACAGTAAAAGGCTTTAATGTAGTCCATGAAGCAGAAGTAGATTTTTTTTCCTGGAATTCTCATGCTGTTTCTGTGATCTAACAGATGTTGCAATTTGATCTCTGGGTCCTATGCCTTTTCTAAATCCAGCTTGTATATCTGGAAATTCTTGGTTCATGTACTGCTGAAGGCTGAGGTTAGCTTTGAAGGATTTTGAGCATTTTCTTGTCAGCATGTGACATGAGGGCAATTTTACAGTAAGAAAACATTCTTTAGCATTACCCTTCTTTGGAATTGAGATGAAAACTGAATTTGTCCAGTCAGTCAAGTGGTCACTGCTGGGTTTTCCAAATTTGCTGGCATATTGAGTGAAGCATTTTGACAGCACAACCTTTTAGAATTTGAAATAGCTCATCTTGAATTCCATCACCTCCTCTAGCCTTGTTCATAGAAATGCTTCATAAGTCCAGCCTGACTTCACACTCCATGACATCTGGTTCTAGGTGAATGACCACACAGCTGTGGTTAGCCAGGTCATTAAGACATTTTTTGTACAGTTCTTCTGTGTATTCATGCCGTGTCTTCTTAATATCTTCTGTTGCTGATAGGTCCATGCAATTTCTGTCCTTTATTGTTCCCATTATTGCATGAAATGCTCCCTTGGTATCTCTTATGTTTTTGAAAGGATCTCTGATCCTTCCCATTATATCTTCCCCCTCTATTTCTTTGCATTGTTAATTGAAGAAGACTTTATCTTTCCTTGCTATTCTCTGGAACTTTGCATTCAGTTTGGTATATCTTTCCCTTTCTCTACCTTCCACTAATTTTTTTCGTCTATTTGTAAGTCTTCCTCAGACAATCATTTTGCCTTCTTGCATTTTGTTTTCGTTGGGATGGTTTTAGTCAATGCTTCCTGTACAATGTTACAAACCTCCATCCAAAGTTCTTCAGGCCCTTTGTCTATCAGATCTAATCCCCTGAATCTATTGGTCACCTCCACTGTATAATTATAGGGATTTGATTTAAGTCATACTGGAATAGCCAAGTGGCTTTCCCTACTTTATTCAATTTAAGTCTGTAGTTTGCAATAGGAAGTTCATGATCTCAGCAACAGTCAGCTCCTGGTCTTATTTTCTGTTGACTGTATACGGGCCTTAGAAAGCATCACTATGAACAAATCTAGTGGAGGTGATGGAATTCCAGATGAGCTATTTCAAATCGGGAAAGATGATGCTGTGAAAGTGTTGCACTCAATATGCCAGCAAATTTGGAAAACTCAACAGTGGCCACAGGACTGGAAAAGGTCAGTTTTCTTTCCAATCCCAAAGAAAAGCAATGCAAAGAATGCTCAAACTACCAAACAATTGCACTCATCTCACACGCTAGTAAAGTAATGCTCAAAATTCTCCAAGCCAGGCTTCAGCAATGCCTAAATTGCAAAATTCCAGATGTTCAAGCTGGTTTTAAAAAATTCAGAGGAGCCAGAGATCAAATTGCCAACATCCGCTGAATCGTGGAAAAAGGAAGAGAGTTCCAATAAAACATCTATTTCTGCTTTATTGACTATGCCAAAGCCTTTGACTGTGTGGATCACAATAAACTGTGGAAAATTCTGAAAGAGATGGGAATACAAGACTACTTGAACTGCCTCTTGAGAAACAGGTCAGGAAGCAACAGTTTGAACTGGACATGGAACAACAGACTGGTTCCAAATAGGAAAAGGAGTACATCAAGGCTGTACATTATCACCCTGTTTATTTAACTTATATGCAGAGTACATCATGAGAAATGCTGGGCTGGAAGAAACACAAACCGGAATCAAGATTGCTGGGAGAAATATCAATAACCTTAGATATGCAGACAACACTGCCCTTATGACAGAAAGTGAAGAGGAACTAAAAAGCATCTTGATGAAAGTGAAAGAAGAGAATGAAAACGTTGGCTTAAAGCTCAACATTCAGAAAACTAAGACCATGGCATCTGGTCCAATCACTTCATGGGAAGTAGATGGGGAAGCAATGGAAACAGTGGCAGACTTTATTTTTCTGTGCTCCAAAGTCACTACAGATGGTGACTGCATCCATGAAATTAGAAGACACTTACTCCTTGGAAGGAAAGTTATGGCCAGCCTAGATAGCATATTCAAAAGCAGAGACATTACTTGCCAACAAAGGTCCGTCTAGTCAAGGCTATGGTTTTTCTAATGGTCGTGTATGGATGTGAGAACTGGACTGTGAAGAAAGCTGAGCTCAGAAGAATTGATCCTTTTGAACTGTGGTGTTGGAGAAGACTCTTGAGAGTCTCTTGGACTGCAAGGAGATCCAACCAGTCCATTCTAAAGTAGATCAGTCCTGGGTGTTCTTTGGAAGGACTGATGCTAAAGTTGAAACTCAAATACTTTGGCCACCTCATGCAAAGAGTTGACGCATTGGAAAAGACTCTGATGCTGGGAGGGATTGGGGATAACTGGAGAAGGGGATGACAAAGGATGAAATGGCTGGATGGCATCACTGACTCGAAGGACATGAGTTTGAGTGACCTCTGGCAGTTGGTGATGTACAGGGAGGCCTGGCCTGCTGCAATTCATGGGGTCTTAAATAGTCAGATACGACTGAGCGACTGAAAGAAACTGATATGGATCCTTGACCTTTGGCTGCAAAAAATATAATCAGTCTGATTTTGGTATTGGCCACCTGCTGATGTCCATGTGTAGTGTCGTCTCTTGTGTTAGAAGTGGGTGTTTTCTGTGACTAACATGTTCTCTCAGCAAAACTCTGTTAGCCTTCGCCCTGTTTCATTCTGTACTCCAAGGCCAAACAAGTCTGTTCATCCATGTATCTCTTGACTTCCTACTTTTGCTTTCCAATCCCCTATGATGAAAAAGGTCACCTTTTATGGTATTACCTTTATAAGGTCTTATAGATCATCATAGAACCATTCAAGTTCAGCTTCTTCAGCATTTTGGGGCACAATTTGGATTACTGTGATGCGGACCAGTGTTGCCTTGGAAACAAATCAAGATCATTCTGTCATTTTTGAGATCATAACCAAGTACTGCATTTCAGATTCTTTTATTGACTATGATGATTACTCCATTCCTCCTAAGGGATTCTTGCCAACAGTAGTAGATACAATAATCATCTGAATTAAATATGCCAGTTCTTGTCCATCTTAGTTCACTGATTACTAAAATTTTGATGTTCACTCTTAACATCACCTGCATGACCACATCCAATTTGCCTTGATTCATGGACCTAACATTCCAGGTTCCTATATAATATTGTTCTTTACAGCATTGAACTTTACTTTCACCACCAGACACATCCCCAACTGGAAGTAATTTCTGCTTTTTCCAAGCCTCTTCATTCTTTCTGGAGATGTTTTTCTCCTATTCCCCAGTAGCATATTGGACACCTACCAACCTCGGAATTTATTTTCTGGTGTCATATCTTGCTTTTTCATACTTTACAAGGAAGGAGCACAGCCCTCACTCATCAACAGAAAATTAGATTAAAGATATACTGAGCATGGCCCTTCCCACCAGAAGATCCAGTTTTCCCCACAGCCAGTCCTTCCCATCAGCAAGTTTGCACAAGCCTCTTGTCCTCATCTATCAGAGGGCAGACAGAATAAGCAAGAAGTACAATATTACACCTCCAGAACGAAAATCACAGTCACAGAAACGTAACCAAAATGATCACATGGATCACAGCTTTATGTAACTCAATGAAGCTAAGAGCCATGCCCTGCAGGGCCAAACAGATAGCTCAGACAGTTCGGAAGTTTTGACAAAATATTTTCCCTCCTCCAGAGAAGGAAATGGCAAGTCACTTCAGTATTCTTGCCTTGAGAACCCCATGAACAGTATGAAAAAGCAAAAAGATATGACACTGGAAGATGAGAACTCCCCTGACAGTATTGATTGTCAAAATCCAGTGGACATACATTTGTAGAAATGAGTGTTTTGCTAAATGGTTTAGCATATGGACTACCGTATTCTTATCAGTAAATTAGCTGGGAGAAATTGCTGCTACATTAAAAAATGTTTGAGATAACCTAGTTGTTTGAGATGACTAAATTTTACCTAATCTTATTTGTAAGATTAGGTAAAAATAACCTCTATCATAATTAAATGTCATCTAATTCTCCAAATATGATATTATGTACCATTTTATGTTAGCTTTTTTGGACCCTAGAATTCTGTTTTTAGCACTGTTTTACTGAATTACTTGCCATCATTCCTTAACAGAGTTTGTTTTGAATATTACTTAACAATATTGCCTGAAGATATGCTACTTTAAAAATGGTTGCAATGAGAATTATTAAATTAGCAGGGTATGGAAAACAAGCTGTTTGCTTATAGGCAAAAATCTTCAGAGGGCCTAATTAGTTGAACTGAAAGCTGTGTTGCAGCTTCAAAATCAACAGGGAACTAAATTATTAGCTTTAAGTTATAAAACTTCAGGTGACCACCTGAGCTCTTCTATATTATTTGAACATACTGAGGAATTAGATAATTATTCACTCTATTTATATCAATTACAAGACACAGGCATACCTTGGAGATATTGTGGATTTGGTTTCAGACCATCATAATACAGGGGATATCTCAAAGTGAATTCCACGAAATTTTTGGTTTCCCAGTACACAAAAGGCTATATTTATTAAGTGTGTAATAGCATTATGTTTAAAAATAAAAGCATAGTGTATATACTGATTTAAAAATATTTTGATGAAAAATGCTAACCATCATCTGATAACTTGGTGTTCCAGCAAATCTTCAATTTGTTAAAAAACAAACAAACCAGTATCTGTCAATTTCAACAAAGTATAGTAAATTGAAGTATACCCATGTGTGTGTATGTGTGTATATATATATACACACACATACATAGAGATAGAGAGTGTGTGTGTAGTCTTCACATTGTTTATCTTGGTTTTATAATACTCACAATATACATTTTGGACATAAGCACTTTATATTTAATGTCTGTCTTACTGATTAGTAAAGACATTAAACAAAGAAATATGACTTTGCATGTTGTAGTTTCATATTCTAAATAATATTTCTCCATTTTATAATATTAATGGTGATCTTTTGTAAGTCCATATGATCCTAAAATTAGCTATTCTTTCGCTCACCACTCTGTTAAGGTGCAGTTAGTGTTTTTTTCTTACAATTTTGCTCCCTTCCTCACTTTTCACTGCCAACTAAAGCAGAGTACATATATTTTGTTTGATCTAGGGTGACAGAACCTTACTTTTCAAGCAAGACCGAAGTCGCTGTCTAATTTACAAAGGTGAGTGTTCCTATCTAAGCACTACTCAATTGTCTTATTCCACTATCACCTTGCTTCCTCTTTAAAGAGGAGTTCAAGAAGAAAGGCAGGGTAGGCAGCTAAGAACAAAGCCCCATACAGGCAACCTTATTCTTGCTGCTGCTGCTGCTGCTGCTGCTAAGTCACTTCAGTCGTGTCGGACTCTGTGCGACCCCATAGAAGGCAGCCCACCAGGCTCCGTCGTCCCTGGGATTCTCCAGGCAAGAACACGAGTGGGTTGCCATTGTTCAGTCGTGTCGGACTCTGTGCGATCCCATAGACGGCAGCCCACCAGGCTCCCTCGTCCCTGGGATTCTCCAGGCAAGAACACTGGAGTGGGTTGCCATTGTCTTCTACAATGCATGAAAATCAAAAGTCAAAGTGAAGTCGCTCAGTCGTGTCCGACTCTTAGCGACCTCATGGACTGCAGCCTACCAGGCTCCTCCGTCCATAGGGTTTTCCAGGCAAGAGTACTGGAGTGGGGTGCCATTGCCTTCTCCAACCTTATTCCTAGTAGGTGACAGTTTGGGGATCATCCAAGATCATGTTTGGCTGTTTTGGTAGAACAGTTTATAATGGAGGACTCTCTATTCTTGATGTGGGTGTCTGATTTTTATCTGAAGATGTGGTTTTATTTACTTATTTTTGGCTGTGCTGGGTCTTCACTGATACACAGGCTTTTATCTAGTTGCAGAGTATGGGCTTCTCATTGAGGTGCAGAGCACCTTGTTGCAGAGCACAAGCTCTAGGGCACATGGGCTTCAGTAGTTGTGGCACTTGAACTCAGCAGTTGTAGCTCCTGGGCTCTAGAGCACAGGCTCAGTATTTGTGATGCACAGGCTTAGTTGCTCCATGGCATGTAGAATCTTCCCAGATCAGGGATTGAACCCATGTCTTCTGTATTGGCAGGCAGATTGTTCACCACAGAGTTACCATGGAAGCCCTGAGAATAGAATTTTAAATAATGAAGGCCATCAACTACATCTGTGATCTCTGTGTCTCACTATATCCCCTCACTCCTTATGATTTCTTGTATGCTGGCCTGATATCCTACTGCTAGCAGTTGACTCTTATCACTGGGGATTTTTCTCTAAATCCTAAGGCCCATTCTATTTATTTGTGCTGTCAATCCAAAACTGATGGATTTTTTAAGCCCTTGGGGTAACCATGAAATAATGGTTTTGAGGAATATGATAAATATTCCTGGTTTCTCAGAGCACAGTTGATAAGACTCTGAGGGACTTGTTCTAAATGATTATCACTATCCTCTGGAACTAACCCCCATTACCCACAATGGTAACTGGCTTGATAACTCCTGGTTATTGCTTTCTTTTTAGTTCTTGTATCAATTATCACTCCTGACATTTCTGCTGATCACAATCAATGTGAATGTTTATCTGCTATCACTTCAGTATGTTTATTTTCAGAGAGGGTTCAGGATGGGGAACACATGTATACCCGTGGCAGAATCATTTTGATATATGGTAAAACCAATACAATACTGTAAAGTTAAATAAAATTAAATTTTAAAAAATTAAAAAATAAATAAAAGAAAATCAAAAGAAAAAATATATTAAGAACAATAGTGAAGCAAGATATAAGGAGGATATAGTAAGTCAATTATAACGGCATTCTGATAGAGTTTGATAGCAAGATGAATACATACCAAGCAAAATCCATCATTCCAACACTGTACTTTTGGATGTTTTGAGTATGCAATGGCTCTAATAAAATATTAAAAGAAAAATAGCTGTACAGATCATAAGGCCAATAAGGGAACATTATGAACAAAGTTGCATTGATAAATACATCCAATTAGTCACCTACAGAATAGATCCTTGCTAGTTATCATATATTTAGTAGTGTATGTATGTTAATCCCAAATTCCTGACTTATCCCTCCTTCCAAATTTCCCCTTTATTAAGCACACTTTTGTTTTCAATATCTGTAAATCTGTTTCTTAGTTATTTTGTATCATTTTAGAAAATGAGATTCAACATTTGAGTGATATGATAAATGTGTCTTTTTCTTATTTCGTTTACCATGATAATCTCAAGGTCTATCCAGGTTGCTGCAAATGATATTGTTCATTCTTTTCATGGCTCAGTAATATTCTATTATATAAATCCACTACATACATAATTTTTATCTATTCATCTGTTGATGGACCTTCAGGTTGCTTCCATATCTTGGTATTATAAATAGTGCTACTCTGAACATTGAAGTGCATGGATCTTTGTAATTATGATTTTCTATGAATATATGCCCAGAGTGGGATTGCTGGATTATATGGTAGTTCTATTCTTAGTTTAGTTTCTTTTTTTTTTTTTTTTTTTTTTTTTTTAAAGAGTGTCCATACAGTTCTCCATAGTGACTGTACCAATTTAAATTCTAATTAATAGTGTAGGAGCTTTCCTTATTTTATTGTTTCTAGGATAAAATATATTGGAAGGAATGATGCCAAACCTGAAACTCCAGTATTTTGGCCACCTCATGTGAAGAGTTGACTCATTGGAGAAGACTCTGATGCTGGGAGGGATTGAGGGCAAGAGGAGAAGGGGAAAACAGAGGATGAGATGGCTGGATGGCATCACTGACTCGATGGATGTGAGTCTCAGTGACCTCTGGGAGTTGGTAATGTATAGGGAGGCCTGGCGTGCTGCAATTCATGGGATCGCAAAGAGTCATACACGACTAAGTGACTGATCTGGTCTGATCTGATATGAAAAACATGAAAAAACAATGCTATATTTGATTTTTTTGGAGGAATATGGTAATTTCTCAATTCATCTATATTATTGTTTTTATGTCAATATTCAAAAATAAGAGCACACACATATAGATGCACACACCATGCATGCATGTGTATATTGTGGACACACATAATCCAAACCAAGATAAAATATAAAACTCAGCTTTAGAAGAAATTTACTACATACTGTTTGAAGTTGAGGCAGAAATTTGTCATTTATCTAGTTAAAAAAATGGTATGGTAACATGGAAGATGAAAAGGATAGGAACAGGTAGAAATAACTAAATATAAGACTTTGATATTCATGCAAAGAACACATGTATTGAAAGGAAAAGCTTTCTTTTTTCCTTGAATTTAATATTAAGTAAAAGAGGAGAAAAAGATGACAGAGGAGTAGGTAGACATGGAATTCATCTCTCTCCATGGACACATCAGGAATATACCTTCAGACACAGAAGTGCATGCAGAACACCAGCTGAAAGCAGACAGGAGTACCTAACCAGTGGAAAAGAATATATAGAACCACACAAATTTCTAAAGGACAAAGAAACTAGGTGGAAAAACAGGAGTGTTAGTAGGATGGGACCTGTCCTCATTGGGTGGGAGAACTGAAGCAGGAGTCTGATCATCAGATCAGAGATCATATATTAGTCGCTCAGTTGTGTCTGACTCTTTGCGACCCCATGAATCGCAGCATGCCAGGCCTCCCTGTCCATCACTAACTCCCAGAGTTCACTGAGACTCACGTCCATCGAGTCAGTAATGCCATCCAGCCATCTCATCCTCTGCCGTCCCCTTCTCCTCTTGCCCCCAATCCCTCCCAGCATCAGACTCTTTTCCAATGAGTCATCTCTTCACATGAGGTGGCCAAAGTCCTGGAGTTTCAGCTTTAGCATCATTCCTTCCAAAGAAATCCCAGGGCAGACATCCTTTAGAATGGACTGGTTGGAACTCCTTGCAGTCCAAGGGATCTCAAGAGTCTTCTCCAACACTACAGTTCAAAAGCATCAATTCTTTGGTCCAGCTCTCACATTCATACATGACCACAAGAAAAAACTGTAGCCTTGACTAGACGAACGCATGTTGGCAAAGTAAGGTCTCTGCTTTTGAATATGCTAACTAGATTGGTCATAACTTTCCTTCCAAGGAGTAAGCGTCTTTTTAATTTCATGGCTGCAGTCACCAACTGCAGTGATTTTGGAGCCCAGAAAAATAAACTCTGACACTGTTTCCACTGTTTCCCCATATATTTCCCATGAAGTGATGGGACTGGATGCCATGATCTTCGTTTTCTGAATGTTGAGCTTTAAGCCAACTTTTTCACTCTCCACTTTCAAATTCATCAAGAGGCTTTTGAGTTCCTCTTCACTTTCTGCCATAAGGGTGGTGTCATCTGCATATCTGAGGTTATTGATATTTCTCCCGGCAATCTTGATTCCAGCTTGTGTTTCTTCCAGTCCAGCATTTCTCATGATGCACTCTGCATATAAGTTAAATAAACATGGTGACAATATATAGCCTTGACGAACTCCTTTTCCTATTTGGAACAAGTCTGTTGTTCCATGTCCACTTCTAACTCTTGCTTCCTGACCTGTATACACATTTCTGAAGAGGCAGATCAGGTGATCTGGTATTCCCATCTTTTTCAGAATTTTTCTCAGTTTATTGTGATCCACACAGCCAAAGGCTTTCACATAGTCAATAAAGCAGAAATAGATGCTTTTCTGGAACTCTCTTGCTTTTTCCATGATCCAGCGGATGTTGGCAATTTGATCTCTGGTTTCTCTGCCTTTTCTAAAACCAGCTTGAATATCAGCAAGTTCACAGTTCACATATTGCTGAAGCCTGGCTTCAAGAATTTTGAGCATTACTTCACTAGAGTGTGAGATGAGTGCAATTGTGCAGTTTTTTGAGCATTCTTTGGCATTGCCTTTCCTTGGGATTGGAATGAAAACTGACATTTTCCAGTCCTGTGGCCACTGCTGAGTCTTCCAAATTTGCTGGCATATTGAGTGCAGCACTTTGACAGCATCATCTTTCAGGATTTGAAATAACTCAACTGGAATTACACAGGGCAATTGTCTGAGTCAGAGGAGAAACATTTAAGGCTGAGAGTGAAACAGCTGATCTGTGGCAGCCTAAATGTAATGAGAATCAGATACTCCTTGCCACAGTCTTACATACCTTGAACAGGAATGCTGGCCCCCTGGAAGGTGTAGCAACTGGGAGCTGGAGGTTAGGGATTGTGGAGCAATCCCAGGGGAGGGCTGCTGTTGACTGCTGAGAGATGGATTGAGGGGATGTGAGGGAGGAGATTATGGTGGGAAATGCTGGTGGAAGAAAGCCAAGCAGCCATGGAAGGAAGGCGATACTGTTGAGTCCCGTGTAGGGGGTGGAGCCATCATCATAGCCTTCTTCTCCCCACACAAGCACCAGAAGCTGAACAATAGAGAGGCTGGCCCATCAAATCCCTGACACAATCAACCACAGTGTAGGATCCACCCAGGATTTTCCTTTCAGTGCCTGACTGAAGATCTACAGAGTAGGACCCCAGTCAGGGGTCCCCTCTATGTACCTCAACGGGTGGAACTATGGAGAAAGACTGGTCGAAGAGGCTATCTGATCGCCAGCTACAAGAGGCTCGAAAAAAGACTCTGATAGGGCCATAACTCCTGCAGTGGAGGCAGTCTGTGTCCCTGCACACTTGGTGCCACCAGGGTCCCCGCAAGCTAAGCAGCTGTGCCACCTTCCCACTCAACTCTCAGTGGGGCAGAGCTGCCACAGGCAATAAAAAATCTTACATCTATGCATTCAGGGTTGCTTCTTTCCTGTCCAACTCTTTGAGACCCTGTAGACTGGCCGGCCAGGATGCTCTGTCAGGGAGGGAGGTTCTCCAGGCAAGAATACTAGACCATATTGGCCAATACTTATTGCCATATCCTTCTAGAGCACTATATTTCCTGTTGCCCTAGCAGCCGACACCCGTGAGTACCTGGCGCTGCCAGAACCCCTGTGACCCAAGCAGCTGAACCACCTCCACACTTGGCATTCACAGGGGCAAACCCAAGCCCTCAAAGGCAGCCTCAGGAGCTAAACTCCAGTGAACAACCCACAGGTAAAGGTGAAAATAAAACCGTAATTGAAGCCCAGGGGCAGTGTGGCTAAGGAAGAAGACCCAAAACTTTCCTATCAGCAGCACATGGACATCACTAGATGGTCAACACTGAAATAAGATTGATTATATTCTTTGCAGCCAAAGATGGAGAAGCTCTGTACGGTCAGCAAAAACAAGACCAGGAGCTGACTGTGGCTCAGACCATGAACTCCTTATTGCCAAATTCAGACTGAAATTGAAGAAAGTAGGGAAAACTACTAGACCGTTCAGGTATGACCTAAATCAAACCCCTTATGATTATACAGTGGAAGTGAGAAATAGATTTAAGGGCCTAGATCTGATAGATAGAGTGCCTGATGAACTATGGAATGAGGTTCGTGACATTGTACAGGAGACAGGGATCAAGACAATCCCTATGGAAAAGAAAGGCAAAAAAAGTAAAATGGCTATCTCGAGAGGCCTTGCAAATAGCTGCAAAAAGAAGAGAAGCGAAAAACGAAGGAGAAAAGGAAAGATATAAGCATCTGAATGCAGAGTTCCAAAGAATAGCAAGAAGAGATAAGAAAGCCTTCTTCAGTGATCAATGCAAAGAAATAGAGGAAAACAACAGAATGGGAAAGACTAGGGATCTCTTCAAGAAAATCAGAGATACCAAAGGAACATTTCGTGCAAAGATGGGCTCAATAAAGGACAGAAATGGTATGGATCAAACAGAAGCAGAAGATATTAAGAATAGATGGCAGGAATACACAGAAGAACTGTACAAAAAGATCTTCACGACCCCGATTATCACAGTGGTGTGATCACTGACCTAGAGCCAGACATCCTGCAATGTGAAGTCAAGTGGGCATAACTACGAACAAAGCTAGTGGAGGTGATGGAATTCCAGTTGAGCTCTTCCAAATCCTGAATGATGATGCTGTGAAAGTGCTGCACTAAATATGCAAGCAAACTTGGAAAACTCAGCAGTGGCCACAGCACTGTAAAAGTTCAGATTTCATTCCAATACCAAAGGAAGGCAATGCCAAAGAATGCTCAAACTACTGCACAATTGCACTCATCTCACATGCTAGTGAAGTAATGCTCAAAATTCTCCAAGCCAGGCTTCAGCAATATGTGAACCGTGAACTTCCTGATGTTCAAGCTGGTTTTAGAAAAGGCAGAGGAACCAGAGATCAAATTGCCAGCATCTGCTGGATCATGGAAAAAGCAAGAGAGTTCCAGAAAAATATCTATTTCTGCTTTTTGACTATGCCAAAGCCTTTGACTGTGTGGATCACAATAAACTGTGGAGAATTCTGAAAGAGATGGGAATACCAGACCACCTGATCTGCCTCTTCTGAAATCTGCATGCAGGTCAGGAAGCAAGAGTTAGAAGTGGACATGGAACAACAGACTGGTTCCAAATAGGAAAAGGAGTTCGTCAAGGCTGTATATTGTCACCCTGTTTATTTAACTTATATGCAGAGTACATCATGAGAAATGCTGGACTGGAAGAAACACAAGCTGGAATCAAGATTGCTGGGAGAAATATCAATAACCTCAGATATGCAGATGACACCACCTTTATGGCAGAAAGTGAAGAGGAACTCAAAAGCCTCTTGATGAAAGTGAAAGATGAGAGTGAAAAATTTGGCTTAAAGCTCAACATTCAGAAAACAAAGATCATGGCATCTGGTCCCATCACTTCATGGGAAATAGATGGGGAAACAGTGGAAACAGTGTCAGACTTTATTTTTCTGGGCTCCAAAATCACTGCAGATGGTGCCTGCAGCCATGAAATAAAAGACGCTTACTCCTTGTAAGGAAAGTTATGACCAACCTAGATAGCATATTCAAAAGCAGAGACATTACTTTGCCAACATACGTTCGTCTAGTCAAGGCTATGCTTTTTTCCTGTGGTCATGTATGGATGTGAGAGTTGAACTGTGAGGAAGGCTGAGCGCTTAAGAATTCATGCTTTTGAACTGTCGTGTTGGAGAAGACTCTTGAGAGTCCCTTGGACTGCAAGGAGATCCAACCAGTCCATTCTGAAGGAGATCTGCCCTGGGATTTTTTGGAAGGAATGATGCTAAAGCTGAAACTCCAGGACTTTGGCCACCTCATGTGAAGAGTTGACTCATTGGAAAAGAGTCTGATGCTGGGAGGGACTGGGGGCAAGAGGCTGACAGAGGATGAGATGGCTGGATGGCATCACTGACTCGATGGACGTGAGTCTCTGTGAACTCTGGGAGTTTGTGATGGACAGGGAGGCCTGCCATGCTGCGATTCATGGGGTCGCATAGTCAGACACGACTGAGTGACTGATATGTTCTGATCTGTACAAGCTGCAGATTAAATTCACAGGATCAGCTAAGCAGACTCTGTGTCTATGGAATATATAAAATGCCATTTAGAGCTCCCACAAAAGAAAAAACGCTATTTCTGATAGCTGGACATTGGAGGCAAGAACACACAGTAGTAGGATCAGATTAGAATCTGACCTAACTCAACATCATGGTCCAGAGAACAGTACAGTGATGGAGGGCATCCTAGGGAGATAAAGTGGGCTCTGACTACCAGCGAAGTAAAGGACTCTGACAGCGGTGACTCAAGAAAAGCATTTATTATTCTTATTGTTTGACTTACTCTGTAAATTCTTTTGGATCTTTTTTTTTTTTTTTTCTTTTTCTCCCCCACTGTTGCAGTTGTTGATAATATTGGCACTAAGAAATGCTATTAAGTTTTGAGTTTTTTTTTTTTTTTTTTTTTGTCCTGAGGCACATTTTTTTTATTGTTGTCATAAACTTGTGCTTCTACGTTGGGCTTTTGCAGTTCTATGGAGTTTTCCTCATTTTTTTTTTTTCTTTTCTCTTTTTTTAAATTTTTTAACATATTATTTTTAATACACTTATTCATTTGTTTTCTTTTCCTACTGCCCTTTTCTCCTTGCAGTTAATCTCTAACATATATTAATCTTCTTTATATACTTCTACTTATATTTGCATATCTATTCTTTCTTTCTCTGCTTTCTCTCCTTCTCAACACATTTGGTAGTTTTATTTTCATTGCTTTATTCTCAATTGGGCACCTTGCTTTTGTTTTGTTTTCCAGTTTGTGTTTTAATTGTTTGTTTGTTTGTTTTTTCTGGTAGATATAATTTTTGGTTTCCTTTGTTCACCAGGTCAATCTGTATTTTATTTTCACTGGACTGTTTTGATTTTGCTTATGGGTGTACAAAGTGAAAGTGAAAGTAAAAGTGAAGTCGTCTCTGACTCTTTGCAACCCCTTGGACTATAGCCTACTAGGCTCCTCTGTGCGTGGGATTTTCCAGGCAAGAATGCTGGAGTGGGTTGCCATTTCCTTCTCCAGGGGATCTCCCTGACCCAGGGATCCAACCCAGGTCTCCCGCATTTTAGGCAGACACTTTACCCTCTGAGCCACCAGAGAATTCATCTTATGAGTGTATATGTATATACTCAGTCACACTTTCTATTGTTGTTATAAACCTCTGCATCTACATTGGGCTTTTGCATTTCTGTGGGGTTTTTCTTTTCTTTTACTTTTTTCTTTATTATTCCTTTTTTTTTCTTTTTATAATTTTAATTTTTTAAGCCTATTATATTTTTTCTACATTCATTCCTTTCTTTGCATTCCCTGCTGTACTTTTCACATTGTAATAAATTTTTAATGTATATAAATCTTCTTAAAAATTGGAAAATGAAGTTGCTCAGTCATGTCTGACTCTGCAGCCCCATGGACTGTAGCCCCCCAGGCTCCTCTATGCATGGAATTTACCAGACAAGAGTACTGGTGTGGGTTGCCATTTCCTTCTGCAGGGGATCTTCCTGACCCAACGATCAAACCTGGGTCTCCAGCATTGCAGGCAGATGTTTTTACCAACTGATCCACCAGGGAAGCTATTCTTTCTGTCTTTTCTTTATTTCCTTTCTTCTCAATATATTTGTTAGTCTTATTTTTATTGCCTTATTCCCCACTGGGCACCTTGCTTTAGTTTTGTTTTCCAGTTTGTGCTTAAATTAGTTTTTTTTTTCTTAACTGGTAAATATAATTTTTGATTTTCTTTGTTTGCCATGCAGACTACTGTACTTGATTTTTCTTGGACTGCTTTCACTTTGCTCATGGGTGTATATGCATATGTATATGCATATGTATATGTGTATATTCCATTATTTTAATTTGCCTGATTTTGTAACTGCCATTTGTCTGGGGTCCATCGTTGGTTTCTCATTTTTGGATATTTGTTTTAATCTCACTTAGTGCCATTACAAATTAATGTAGAATCTTCATTCCTGACAAGAGACCAAGCCCTGAGCCTTTTGAATGGTAGCAATAACTCCAAGACCCTAGATTAACAGAGAAATAACACTAAGGGGTATCAAATAGTGAGAACTTACACAAAGGAAACAGCTTGAATACAAGAGCCCTCATCACCCAAAAACCAGTAGCACGCTGTGTAGGATGCCAGTAGCACCCTGTGTAGGATGCCTCATGTAAACAAAAACCAAAGTAAAAATACAAACTGAATCATCAGCACACAAAATTACCATTTCATTCATCCTTGCCCATCAGAAGAAAAACAAAACAAAACAAAAAACTCAGCACAACTCTCACACTATATGAAGCTCACACAAACTACTGGACCAACCATCAGTCAGTTCAGTTGCTCAGTCATGTCAGACTCTTTGTGACACCATGGACTGCACCATATCAGGCCTCCCTGTCCATCACCAATTCCAGAGTTTACTCAAACTCATGTCCACTGCGTCAATTATCCCACCCAACCATCTCATTCTCTGTTGTCCCTTTCTTCTCCCAGCTTCAATCTTTCCCAGCACCAGGGTCTTTTCAAATGACTCAGTTGCTTGCATCAGATGGCCAAAGTATTAGAGTTTCAGCTTCAGCATCAGTCCTTCCAATGAATATTCAGGACTGATTTCCTTTAGGATGAACTGGTTGGGACTCGTTGCTGTCCAAGGGACTCTCAAGAGTCTTCTCCAACATGACAGTTCAAAATATCAATTCTTTGGTGCTCAGCTTTTTTTATAGTCCAACTCTCATATCCATACATGACCACTGGAAAAACTGTACCCTTGACTAGATGGACCTTTGTCAGCAAAATCATCTCTCTGCTTTTTTAATATGCTTTCTAGGCTGCTCATAACTTTTCTTCCAAGAAACAAGTCTTTTAATTTCACGGCTGCAGTCATCATCTGCAGTGATGTTGGAGTGCAAAAATATAAAATCTGTCACTGTTTCCATTGTTTCCCCATCTATTTATGGGACCAGATGCCATGAACTTAGTTTTCTGAATGTGGAGCTTTAAGTCAACTTTTTCACTCTCCTCTTTCACTTTCATCAAGAGGCTTTTTAGTTCCTCTTCACTTTCCACCATAAAGGTGGTATCATCTGTATATCTGAGGTTATTAATATTTCTCCTGGCAATCTTCATTCCAGCTTGTTCTTCAACCATCCCATCATTTCTCATGATGTACTCTGCATTTAAGTTAAATAAACATGGTGACAATATAAAGCCTTGAGGTACTCCTTTACCTATTTGTAAACAGTCTGTTTTTCCATGTCCAGTTATAATTGTTGCTTCCTGACCTGCATACAGATTTCTCAGGAGGCAGGTCAGGTGGTATGGTATTTCCATCTTTTTAAGAATTTTCCACAGTTTGTTGTGATTCACATAGTCAAAGGCTTTGGTATAGTCAGTAAAGCAGAAGTAGATGTTTTTCTGGAACTCTTTTTTTTTTTTTTTTTGATAACCAAATGATGTTAGCAATTTGATGGCTGGTTCCTCTGCCTTTTATAAATCCAACATGAACATCTGAAAGTTCATGGTTCATGTACTGTTGAAACCTGGCTTGGAGAATTTTGAGCATTACTTTTCTAGCATGTGAGATGAGTGCAATTGTTCGGTAGTCTGAGCATTTTTGGCATTGATTTTCTCTGGGATTGGAATGAAAATTGATCTTTCCCAGTTTTGTGGCCACTTCTGAGCTTTCCAAATTTGCAGGCATACTGAGTGCAGCACTTTCACAGCATTATCTTTTAGGATGAAATAGCTCAACTGGAATTCCATCACCTCCATTAGCTTTGTTCATGATGGTGCTTCCTAAAGACCACCTGACTTCATATTCCAGGATGTCTGGCTCTAGGTCAGTGATCACACCATCGTGATTATCTGGGTCATGAAGATGTTGTTTGTATAGTTCTTATGTGTATTCTTGCCACCTCTTCTTAATATTTTCTGCCTCTGTTAGGTGTATACCATTTCTGTCCTTTATTGTGCCCATCATTTCCTGAAAAATTCCCTTGGTATCTCTAATTTTCTTAAAGAGATCACTAGTCTTTCCCATTCTAATGTTTTCCTTTATTTATTTTCACTGATCACTGAAGACGCCTTTTTTATCTCTCCTTGATTCTTCGGAACTCTGAATTCAACTGGACCAACCTTAGAAGGGTAAAAACCAAAAGGAAGAAAGAATTCAACCATTTTCAAGGAAAGAATTCAACTGTTCTTGAAGTCTGGGGGAAGAAGACCTCAAACACAATAACTTAAAAATAATAATGAAAAGGCATAAAAAATACTGCACAAATGAAGCAACAAATTAGAAACACAGAAGTCCAAATAAATCAAGATGAAATAGGCAAAATTCCTGAAAAATAGTTCAGAATAATGATAGTTAAGATGATAAGAAATCTTGAAAACAAACTGTAGAAAATGTAAGGATCAATTAACAGAGACCTAGAAGAATTAAATAATAAACATACGGAGTGAAACAACAAAATTACTGAAATTAAAATTTTTCTAGAAGGAATCAATAACAGAACATTTGAAGCAGAAGAATGAATCAGTGAGCTGGAAGTTAAAATTTTGGAAATAACTTCTGTAGAGCAGAATAAATTAAAAGGAATGAAAAGAGCTGAAGACTGTCTCAGAGACCTCGAGGACCATGTCAAACGCACCAATTATTAGGGGTCCTAGAAGAAGAGGAGAAAAAGAAAGGGTATGAGAAATTTTTTGAAAAGATTATAGTTGAAAATTTTCCCAACATGGAAAAGGAAAGAGTCTATCAAGTCCAAGAGGCACAAAGAGTCCCATACATGATAAACCCAAGGAGAAACACACCAAGACACATACTAATCAAATTAACAAAGACTAAACACAAAGAAAAAATATTAAACACATCATGGGAGAAGTAATATACAAGATAAACCCCATATTATTAAAAGCTGATCTTTCAGCAGAAACTCTACAGGCCAGAAGGGAATGGCAGGATATATTTAAAGTACTGAATGGGAAAAATCTACAACCAAGCTTATCTTACCTGGCAAGGATCGCATTCAGAGTTGATGGAGAAATAAAAAGCTTTTCATTCATGCAAAGTTAAGAGAATTTAGTACCACCAAACCAGCTTTACAATAAATGTTAAAGGGACTTATAGAGTCAAGAAGTACAACAGAGGACAAAAAGATCTACAAAATCAACCCCAACAATAAAGAAAATGAAAATAGAAACATATATATCAATAATTACTTAAAATGTAAATGGACTAAATGCTCCAACCAAGAGACACAAACTTGCTGAATGGACACCAAAACAAGACCCATAAATATGCTGTCTACAAGAAACTCACTTCAGACCTAAATACACATATAGATTTAAAGTAAGGGGACTGAAAAATACATTTCATGGAAATAGGAAGTAAAAGAAAGCTGGAGTAGCAATCTTCATATAAGACAAAATAGGCCTTAAAATAAAGATTATAAGAGATAAGGAAGGACACTACATAATGATCAATGGATCAATCCAAGAGGAAGACATAACAATTGCAAATATCTATGCACCCAACATAGGAACAGCTCAATACACAAGACAAACACTAACACACATAAAAGGATAAATTGACAGTAAGACAATAATAGTAGGATACTTTAACACCTCATGCACACCAATGGACAGATCTTCAAAAGAGAAAATTAATAAGGAAACAGAAGTGTTAAATGATACATACTATGAGATGGATCTCATTGTTATCTTCAGGACATTCCATCCAAATGCAGAAGAATATACCTTCTCAAGTGCACATGGAACATTATCCAGGATAGACCCCACCTTGGGTCACAAATCACATCTCAGTATATTAATAAAATTGAAATTGTATCAAGCATCTTCTCCAACCACAATGCTTTGAGAAAAGCTATCAATTACAAAGCTATCAATTACCTTTTATCAATTAAAAGGTAAGAAGCATAAACGCATGGAGCCTAAACAATAGGTTTCTAAATAACCAAAAGGTTACTGAAGAAATCAAAAGGGAAATAAAAAAATTTCTAGAAATAAATGACAATGAAAACACAATTCAAACCCTATGGGATGTAGTAAAAGCAGTTCTAAGAGGGACATATATAGCAATACAGTCCTAACTCAAGAAACATGAAAAACAAAGAATAGGAAACCTAACTTTACATCTAAAACAACTGGAAAACAGAAGAACAACAAGAAAAATAGTGTAAGAAAAGAAATCATAAAGATTTGAGCAGAAATAAATGAAAAATAAATAAAAGAAACAATAGTAAATATTAATAAAACTAAAAGCTGGTTCTTTGAGAACATAAACAAAACTAACAAGCCTTTAGCCAAGCTCATCAAGATAAAAAAGAGAGAAGAAGCAAGTCAACAAAATTAGTATGAGAAAGGAGAGATTACAACAGACAATGAAAAAATACAAAGGATTATAAGAGACTATTATGAAAAAATATATGGCAATAAAATAGATAACCTGGAAGAAATATACGGATTCTTAGAAAAGTTCAATATTCCAAGACTTAACCAGGAAGAAATAGAAATTATGAACAACCCAAATACAATAAATTGAAGTTATGATAAAAAAAATCTCCCAGATAAAAAAAGCCCAGGACCAGATGGCTTCACAGAATTCTATAAAACATTTAGAGAAGAGCTAATGCCTATCCTTCTAAAACTCTTTCAACGATTCCAGAGGAAAGAAAACTTCCAAACTCATTCTACAGGCCACCATCATCCTGATACCAAAACCAGAAAAAGACAACACAACAAAAGAAAACTAGAGGCCAATATCACTGATGAACATAGATGCAAGAATCCTCAAAAAAAAAAAAAAAAAAAAAAAATTAACAAACAGAATTCCGGAACACATCAAAATGCTTATAAACCATGATCAGATTGGGTTTATACCAGGGATGCAAGGATTCTTCAATTTTTCAAAAATCAATCAATGTGATACAGCATATTAAGAAATTGAAAGATAAAAACCATATGATCATATCAATAGATGCAGAAAAATTGTTTGACAAAATTCAGCAACCATTTATGATTAAAACTCTTCAAAAAATGGGCATGGAAAGAACCTACCTCAACCTAGTAAAGGCCTAGAGCAAACATTATTCTCAATGGTGAAAAACTGAAAGTATTCCCCCCTAAAATCAGGAATAAGACAAGGGTTGCCACTTGCACCACTATTATTCAGCATAGTTCTGGAAGTCCAGCAATAGCAATCAAAGAACAAAAATAAATAAAAGTAATCCAGATCAGAAAATAAGAAGTAAAGCTCTCACTGTTTGCAGATGACATTATACTGTACATAGAAGACTTTAAAGATAGCATCAGAAAGTTATTAATCAGTGAATTTAGCAAAGTTTCAGGATATAAAATCAATACACAGAAATCAATGGCATTTCTATATGCTAACAATGAAAAATCACAAAGAGAAATTAAGGAATCAATCCCATTCACCATTGTAACAAAACGAATTACATATCTAGGAATAAACTTACCTAAGGAGACAAAAGAACTGTACACAGAAAATTATATGACCCCAGGTCAGTAGGGGCCCAATATGCTACTGGAGATCAGTGGAGAAATAACTCCAGAAAGAATGAAGGGATGGAACCAAAGCAAAAAAGAATACCCAGCTGTAGATGTGTCTGGTGATAGAAGCAAAGTCCGATGCTGTAAAGAGCAATATTGCATAGGAACCTGGAATGTCAGGTCCATGAATCAAGGCAAAGTGGAAGTGGTCAGACAAGAGATGGCAAGAGTGAATGTTGACATTCTAGGAATTAGCGAACTAAAATGGACTGGAATGGGTGAATTTAACTCAGAGGACCATTATATCTACTACTGCGGGCAGGAATCACTCAGAAGAAATGGAGTGGCCATCATGGTCAACAAAAGAGTCCAAAATGCAGTACTTGGATGCAATCTCAAAAAAGACAGAATGATCTCTGTTCGTTTCCAAGGCAAACGATTCAATGTCAGAGTAATCCAAGTCTATGCCCCAACCAGTAAAGCTGAAGAAGCTGAAGTTGAATAGTTCTATGAAGACCTACAAGACCTTTTAGAACTAACAATCAAGAAAGATGTCCTTTTCATTATAGGGGACTGGAATGCAAAAGTAGGAAGTCAAGAAACACCTGGAGTAACAGGCAAATTTGGCCTTGGAATACGGAATGAAGCAGGGCAAAGACTAACAGAGTTTTGCCAAGAAAATGCACTGGTCATAGCAAATACCCTCTTCCAACAACACAAGAGAAGACTTTATACATGGACATCACCAGATGGTCAACACCGAAATCAGATCGATTATATTCTTTGCAGCCAAAGATGGAGAAGCTCTATACAACCAGCAAAAAAAGACCAGGAGCTGACTGTGACTCAGACCATGAACTCCTTATTGCCAAATTCAGACTGAAATTGAAGAAAGTAGGGAAAACCACTAGAGCATTCAGGTATGACATAAATAAAATCCTTTATGATTATACAGTGGAAGTGAGAAATAGATTTAAGGGCCTAGATCTGATAGATAGAGTGCCTGATGAACTATGGAATGAGGTTCGTGACATTGTACAGGAGACAGGGATCAAGACCATCCCCATGGAAAAGAAATGTAAAAAAGCAAAATGGCTGTCTGGGGAGGCCTTGCAAATAGCTGCAAAAAGAAGAGAAGCAAAAAGCAAAGGAGAAAAGGAAAGAGATAAACATTTGAATGCAGAGTTCCAAAGAATAGCAAGAAGAGATAAGAAAGCCTTCTTCAGCGATCAATGCAAAGAAATTGAGGAAAACAACAGAATGGGAAAGACTAAGGATCTATTCAAGAAAATCAGAGATACCAAAGGAACATTTCATGCAAAAATGGGTTCGATAAAGGACAGAAATGGTATGGACCTAATAGAAGCAGAAGATATTAAGAAGAGGTGGCAAGAATACACAGAAGAACTGTACAAAAAAGAGCTTCACGACCGAGATAATCATGATGATGTGATCACTGACGTAGAGCCAGACATCCTGGAATGTGAAGTCAAGTGGGCCTTAGAAAGCATCACTACGAACAAAGCTAGTGGAGGTGATGGAATTCCAGTGGAGCTATTCCAAATCCTGAAAGATGATGCTGTGAAAGTGCTGCGGTCATTATGCCAGGAAATTTGGAAAACTCAGCAGCAGCCACAAGATTGGAAAATGTCAGTTTTCATCCCAATCACAAAGAAAGGCAATGCCAAAGTGTGCTCAAACTACCACACAATTGCACTAATCTCACACGCTAGTAAAGTAATGCTCAAAATTCTCCAAGCCAGGCTTCAGCAATATGTGAACCGTGAACTTCCTGATGTTCAAGCTGGTTTTAGAAAAGGCAGAGGAACCAGAGATCAAATTGCTAACATCTGCTGGATCATCGAAAAAGCAAGAGAGTTCCAGAAAAACATCTATTTCTGCTTTATTGACTATGCCAAAGCCTTTGACTGTGTAGATCACAATAAACTGTGACATTTATTTAAATAAATTCTGAAAGAGATGGGAATACCAGACCACCTGATCTGCCTCTTGAGAAATCTGTATGCAGGTCAGGAAGCAACAGTTAGAACTCGTCATGGAACAACAGACTGGTTCCAAATAGGAAAAGGAATATGTCAAGGCTGTATATTGTCACCATGTTTATTTAACTTATATGCCGAGTATATCATGAGCAATGCTGGACTGGAAGAAACACAAGGTGGATTCAAGATTGCCGGGAGAAATATCAATAACCTCATATATGCAGATGATACCACCCTTATGGCAGAAAGTGAAGAGGAACTAAAACGCCTCTTGATGAAAGTGAAAGTGGAGAGTGAAAAGGTTGGCTTAAAGCTCAACATTCAGAAAACGAAGATCATGGCATCCGGCCCCATCACTGCATGGGAAATGGAGAAACAGTGGAAACAGCGTCAGACTTTATTTTTCTGGGCTCCAAAATCACTGCAGATGGTGACTGCAGCCATGAAATTAAAAGACACTTGCTCCTTGGAAGGAAAGTTATGACCAACCTAGATAGCATATTCAAAAGCAGAGACATTACTTGGCCAACAAAGGTTCGCCTAGTCAAGGCTATGGTCTTTCCTGTGGTCATGTATGGATGTGAGAGCTGGACTGTGAAGAAGGCTGAGCACTGAAGAATTGATACTTTTGAACTGTGGTGTTGGAGAAGACTCTTGAGAGTCCCTTGGACTGCAAGGAGATCCAACCAATCCATTCTGAAGGAGATCAGCCCTGGGATTTCTTTGGAAGGAATGATGCTAAAGCTGAAACTCCAGTATTTTGGCCACCTCATGTGAAGAGTTGACTCATTGAAGAAGACTCTGATGCTGGGAGGGATTGGGATCAGGAGGAGAAGGTGACGACAGAGGATGAGATGGCTGAATGGCATCACTGACTCAATGGATGTGAGTCTGAGTGACCTCCGCGTGTTGGTGATGGACAGGGAGGCCTGGTGTGCTGCAGTTCATGGGGTCACAAAGAGTCGGACATGACTGAGCGACTGATCTGATCTGAATGAAAGAAATAAAAGATTAGATAAACAGATGGAGAGATATTCCATGTTACTGGGTAGGAAGAGTCAATATTTTGAAAGTGACTATACTACCAAATGCAATCAACAGATTCAACATGATACCTATCAAACTACCAATGACATTTTTCACATAACTAGAACAAAAAATTTCACAATTCATATGGAAACACAAATGACCCCAAATAACCCAAGCAGTCTTGAGAAAAGAAGGAGGGAGCTGGAAGAATTTACCTTCTTGACTTCAGATTTTACTACAATGCTACAGCTATTAAAATAGTATGACATGGCACAAAAAACAAAAATGTAGACCAATAGAACAAGATAAAAAGCCCAGAAATAAACCCATGTACCTATGAGTACCTTATTTTTGACAAAGGAGGCAAGAATATACAATGGGGCAAAGACAGCATCTTCAATAAGTGGTGCTGGGAAAGCTGGACAACTACATGTAAAAGAATGAAATTAGAACACTTCCTAACATGATACACAAAGATAAACTCAAAATAGTTTAAAGACCTAAACGTAAGGCCAGAAACTTTATAGCTCTTAGAAGGAAAGCATAGGCAGAACATTCAATTATATAAAGTAAAGGAAGATCCCTATGACTCACCTCCTAGAGTAGTGGAAATAAAAACAAATGTATACAAGTGGGACCTGATTAAATTTAAAAGCTTTTGCACAGCAAAGGATACTATAAACAAGGTGAAAAGAGAACCATAAGCATGGGAGAAAATAATAGCAAATGCAACAATTGACAAAGGAATAATTTCCAAAATATATAAGCAACTCATACAACTCAATACCAGAAAAACAAATAACCCATTCAAAAATTGGGGAAAAGACCTAAACAGACATTTCTCAAAAGAAGACTTACAGATGGATAACAAACACAAGAAAAAATGTTCAATATTGCTCATTATTAGAGAAATGCAAATCAAAACCACAATGAGATATCACCTCACACCAGTCAGAATCAGTTCAGTTCAGTTGCTCAGCTGTGTCTGACTCTTTGAGATCCCATGAACCACAACATGCCAGGCCTCCCTGTCCATCACCAACTCCCAGAGTCCACCCAAACCCATGTCCATCAAGTCCATGACGTTATCCAACTATCTCATCCTCTGTCATTCCCTTCTCCTCCTGTCCTCAATCTTTCCCAGCATCAAGGTCTTTTCCAATGAGTCAGCTCTTCACATGAGGTGGCCAAAGTATTGGAGTTTCAGCTTCAGCATCAGTCCTTCCAATTAATACCCAGGACTGATCTCCTTTAGGATGGAATGGTTGGATCTCCTTGGCCCTCATCAAAAAGTCTACAAACAATAAATGCTGGAGAGGTTGTGGAGAAAAAGGAATGCCGTTGCTCTGTAGGTGAGAATGCAAACTGATACAGCCACTATTGATGGTGGTATGGAGATTCTTTTAAAAACTAGGACCCAGCAATCTCAATCTTAGGCATATCCCCTAAGACAAGCAAAACTCAAAGAGACACATGTATCCTATTGTTCATTTCTGCACTATTTACAATAGCTATCGCATGGAAGCAACCTAGATGTCCATCAACAGATGAATGGATAAAGAAGTGTGGTACATATACACAATGGAATACTACTCAGCCACAAAAAGCAATGTATTTGAGTCAGTTCTAATGAGGAAGATGAACCTCGAACGTATTATGCAGTGAAGTGAGTCAGAAAGAGAAAGATAAATATCATATTGTAATGCATATATATGGAATCTAGAGAAATGATGCTGAGTATTTATGTACAGAGCAATAGTGGGGAGAAAAAAAAAGACATAGAGAAGAGACTTATGGACATGGGGAAAGGGGAGGAGAGGGAATGGGAAAAGTAATATCAAAGCTTATATTACCATATGTAAAATAGATATTCAACTGGAATTTGCTGTATGGCTCGGGAAACTCAAACAGGGGCTCTGTATCAACTTAGAGGCATGGTATGAGGCGGGGGGCGGGATGGGAAGGAGTTTCAAATAAGATGGGATATTTGTATACCTATGGCTAATTCATGTTGAGATTTGAAAGAAAACAGAAAAAGTCTTTAAACCAAATATCCTTCAATAAAAAATAGTTTTTTTTAAAAAAAAGGATATAGCATGAAAAATTGTGTACAGGACTAACCCCTTTCTGTTAAAGTATGTTGTCAATGTCCTTCAGTCAGTTCAGTCACTCAGTCGTGTCCAACTCTTTGTGACCCCATGAGCTGTAGCACACCAGGCCTCCCTGTTGATCAACAACTCCCTGAGTCTACCCAAATCCATGTCCATCAAGTCGATGATGCCATCTAACTATCTCATCCTCTGTCGTCCCCTTCTCCTGCCCCCAATCCCTCCCAGCATCAGGGTCTTTTCCAATGAGTCAGCTCTTTGCATGAGGTAGCCAAAGTATTGGAGTTTCAGCTTCAAAATCAGTCCTTCCCAAGAACACTCAGGAATGATTTCCTTTAGGATGGACTGGTTGGAACTCCTTGCAGGCCAATGGACTCTCAAGCATCTTCTCAAACACCACAGTTCAAAAGCATCTATTCTTTGGCACTCAGCTTTCTTTATAGTCCAACTCTCACATCCATACATGACCACTGGAAAAACCATAGCCTTGACTAGACAGACCTTTGTTGACAAATAATGTCTCTGCTTTTTAATATGCTGTCTAGGTTGTTCAAAACTTTCCTTCCAAGAAGTAAGTATCTTTTAATTTCATGGCTGCAATCACCATCTGCAGTGATTTTGGAGCCCTCAAAAATAAAGTCAGCCATTGTTCCCATCTATTTACCATGAAGTTATGGGACCAGATGCCATGATCTTAGTTTTCTGAATATTGAGCTTTAAGTCAACTTTTTCACTCTCCTCTTTCACATTCATCAAGAGGGTCTTTAGTTCTTCTTCACTTTCTGACATAAGGGTGGTGTCATCTGCAATCTGAGGTTATTGATATTTCTCCCGGAAATCTTGATTCCAGCTTGTGCTTCTTCCAGCCCAGCATTTCTCATGATGTACTCTGCATATAAATTAAATAAGCAGGCTGACAATATACAGCCTTGATGTACTCCTTTCCTTATTTGGAACCAGTCTGTTGTTTCATGTCCAGTTCTAACTGTTGCTTCCTGACCTGCATACAGGTTTCTCAAGAGGCAGTTCAGGTAGTCTGGTATTCCCATGTCTTTCAGAGTTTTCCACAGTCTATTGTGATTCACACAGTAAAAGGCTTTGGCATAGTCAATAAAGTAAAAATAGTTTTTCTGAAACTCTTTGGCTTTTTTGAGGATCCAGTGTATATTCTTGCAATAGAGATTTTCAGACAGGATAAGCTATGAAATCAGTCTTCCTGGGAGGCACTGCGTTCTGATGAAAATATTCGTTTCTTCCCCTCATTCTTCCTTTTACTACTATTTGAAAAAAAAAATGTTTTACATACTTTATTAATATTAACATAGGTGGTAACTAAAGTTTATACAATTCTAACTGAGCTTTCTTTTCTCTATGGTCATTATGAGTTGAGTGTTTTTGCTCTCCTTTCTTGTTGTTCGGTCACCCAGTCATGTCCTGTCTTTGCGATCTCATGGACTGCAGCATGCCAGGCCTCTCTGTCCCTCACCATCTCTCGGAATTTGACCAAGTTCATGTTCATTGCATCGGTGATGCTGTCCAGCTATCTCATCCTATGTTGTAGTCTTCTCTTTCTGTCCTCAATCTTTCGCAGCATCAGAGATTTTTCCAATGCGTCCGCTGTTCACATTAGATGACCAAAATACTGGAGCTTCAGCCTCAGCATCAGTGATTCCAGTGAATATTCAGGGTTGATCTCCCTTAAGATTGACTGGTTTGATATCCTTGCTGTCCTAGGGACTTTCAGGTGTCCTCTCCACCACTATAGTTCAAAGGCATCAGTTCTTTGGCACTCTGCCTTCTTTACAGTCCAGCTCTCACAACCTTACATGAGCACTGGGAAGACCATAGCCTTGACCTATATGGACTTTTGTCAGCAGAGTAATGTTTCTTCTTTACAATACACTGTCTAGGTTTGTCATCACTTTCCTGCCACAAAGCAAACATCCTCTGATTTCAAGACTGTAGTCACCATCTGCAGTGATTTTGAAGTGCAAGTAGAGGAAATATGTTACTGCTTCCACATTTCCCCTTCTATTTGCCATGCAGTAATGGGGACTGATGCCATAATCTTAGCTTGTTTAATAGCCTTAAGCCAGCTCTTTCATGTTCCTCCTTCACCCTCATTAAGAGGCTCTTTAGTTCCCCTTTGCTTTTTGCCATTAGAGTGGTATCATCCACATATCTGAGGTTCTTCATGTTTCTCCCGCCTATCTTGATTCTAACTTGTAACTCATCCAGCTAGGGATAGGGTGACAGCAGACAGCCCTATCATACACCTTTCATGAGCTTGAACTAATCCATTGTTCCACACAGGGTTTTAATTGTTCCTTAACCTACATACAGGTTTCTCAGGAGACAGGTAAAATGATCTAGTATTACTACCTCTCTAAGAAATTGCCACAGTTTATCATGATCTACACAGTCAAAGGCTTTAGTGTAATCAGTGAAACAGATTTTTTTGGAAATTCCCTTGGTATCTCTAAAATCCAGTGAATGTTGACAATTTGATCTCTAGTTTCTCTTCCTTACTTTCCCTGAGATCAAATCAGATCAGTCGCTCAGGCCTGTCCGACTCATTGCGACCCCATGAACTGCAGCACACCAGGCCTCCCTATTCATCACCAGCTCTCGGAGGTCACTCAGACTCAAATTCATCGAGTCAGCGATGCCATCCAGCCATCTCATCCTCTGTACTCCCCTTCTCCTCCTGCTCTCAATCCCTCCCAGCATCAGAGTCTTCTCCAATGAGTCAACTCTTCGCATGAGGTGGCTAAAATACTGGAGTTTCAGCTTTAGCATCATTCCTTCCAAAGAAATTCCAGGGCTGATCTCCTTCAGAATGGACCGGTTGGATCTCCTTGCAGTCCAAGGGACTCTCAAGAGTCTTCTCCAACACCACAGTTCAAAAGCATCAATTATTCGGCGCTCAGCCTTCTTCACAGTCCAGCTCTCACATCCATACATGACCACAGGAAAGACCATAGCCTTGACCAGGCGAAACTTTGTTGGCAAAGTGATGTCTCTGCTTTTGCATATGCTATCTAGGTTGGTCATAACTTTCCTTCCAAGGAGTAAGCGTCTTTTAATTTCATGGCCACAGTCACCATCTGCAGCGATTTTGGAGCCCAGAAAAATAAAGTCTGACACTGTTTCCACTGTTTCTACATCTATTTCCCATGTAGTGATGGGACCAGATGCCATGATCTTCGTTTTCTGAATGTTGAGCTTTAAGCCAACCTTTTCACTCTCCACTTTCACATTCATCAAGAGGCGTTTTAGTTCCTCTTCACTTTCTGCCATAAGGGTGGTATCATCTGCATATCTGAGTTTATTGATATTTCTCCTGGCAATCTTGATTCCAACTTGTGTTTCTTCCAGTCCAGCATTTCTCGTGATGTACTCTGCATATAAGTTAAATAAACACGGTGACAATATACAGCCTTGACGTACTCCTTTTCCTATTTGGAACCAGTCTGTTGTTCCATGACCAGTTCTAACTGTTGCTTCCTGACCTGCATACAGATTTCTCAAGAGGCAGATCAGGTGGTCTGGTATTCCCATCTCTCTCAGAATTTTCCACAGTTTATTGTGATCTACACAGTCAAAGTCTTTGGCATAGTCAATAAAGCAGAAATAGATGTTTTTCTGGAACTCTCTTGCTTTTTCCATGATCCAGCGGATGTTGGCAATTTGATCTCTGGTTCCTCTGCCTTTTCTAAAACCAGCTTGAACATCAGGAAATTCACGGTTCACATATTGCTGAAGCCTGGCTTGGAGAATTTTGAGCATTACTTTACTAACGTGTGAGATGAGTGCAATTGTGCGGTAGTTTGAGCACTCCTTGGCATTGCCTTTCTTTGGGATTTGGATGAAAACTGACCTTTTCCAATCTTGTGGCCACTGCTAGTTTTCCAAATTTGCTTGAATATTGAGTGCAGCACTTTCACAGAATCATCTTTCAGGATTTGGAATAGCTCCACTGGAATTCCATCACCTCCACTAGCTTTGTTCGTAGTTATGCTTTCTAAGGCCCACTTGACTTCACATTCCAGGATGTCTGGCTCTGGGTCAGTGATCACGCCATCATGATTATCTGGGTCCTGAAGATCTTTTTTGAACAGTTCTTCTGTGTATTCTTGCCACCCCTTCTTAATATCTTCTGCTTCTGTTAGGAACATACCATTTATGTCCTTTATCGAGCCCATCTTTGCATGAAATATTCCTTTGGTATCTCTGATTTTCTTGAAGAGATCCCTAGTCTTTCCCATTCTATTGTTTTCCTCTGTTTCTTTGCATTTATAGCTGAAGAAGGCTTTCTTATCTCTTCTTGCTATTCTTTGGAACTCTGCATTCAGATGCTTATATCTTTCCTTTTCTCCTTTGCTTTTTGCTTCTCTTTTTTTCACAGCTATTTGTAAGGCCTCCCCAGACAGCCATTTTGCTTTTTGCATTTCTTTTCCATGGGGATGGTCTTGATCCCTGTCTCCTGTACAATGTCACGAACCTCATTCCATAGTTCATCAGGCATTCTATCAGATCTAGGCCCTTAAATCTATTTCTCACTTCCACTGTATAATTATAAGGGATTTGATTTATGTCATACCTTAATGGTCTAGTGGTTTTCCCTACTTTCTTCAATTAAAGTCTGAATTTGGCAATAAGGAGTTCATGGTCTGAGCCACAGTCAGCTCCTGGTCTTGTTTTTGCTGGTTGTATAGAGCTTCTCCATCTTTGGCTGCAAAGAATATAATCAATCTGATTTTGTTGTTGACCATCTGTTTATTTCCATGTATAGAGTCTTCTATCCACTGGAGTGGATAGCCTTTCCCTTATACAGGGGATCTTCCCAACCCAGGTTTCTAACCCAGGTCTTTCATACTGCAGGTGATTCTTTACCAGCTGAGTCATAAGTGAAGCCCATAAACAAAGGAGTATATCAAGTATCGCTATCTACACTACCATACAGAACCATTTTGCTATTTCCCCAGGTCCCTTGTGCATCAGTCATTTAATTGTCTTCTCCTCTTCAGAGTTTTACTTTCCTAGAATATCATATAGCTGATTGCTATATAGAATATGTTGCTTTTTCAGTCTGAGTTCTTTCATTAAGCAAAGAAGAGAAGCAAAAAGCAAAGGAGAAAAGGAAAGATATAAGCATCTAAATGCAGAGTTCCAAAGAATAGCAAGAAGAGATAAGAAAGCCTTCTTCAGTGATCAGTGCAAAGAAATAGAGGAAAACAACAGAATGGGAAAGACTAGGGATCTCTTCAAGAAAATCAGAGTTACCAAAGGAACATTTCATGCAAAGATGGGCTCGATAAAGGACAGAGATGGTGTGGACCTAACAGAAGCAGAAGATATTAAGAAGAGGTGGCAAGAATACGCAGAAGAACTGTACAAAAAAGAGCTTCAAGACCTAGATAATCATGATGATGTGATCACTGACCTAGAGCCAGACATCTTGGAATGTGAAATCAAATGGGCCTTAGAAAGCATCACTACGAATAAAGCTAGTGGAGGTGATGGAATTCCAGTGGAGCTATTCCAAGTCCTGAATGATGATGCTGTGAAAGTGCTGCACTCAATATGCCAGCAAATTTGGAAAACTCAGCAGTGGCCACAAGATTGCAAAAGGTCAGTTTTCATCCCAATCCCAAAGAAAGGCAATGCCAAGGAGTGCTCAAACTACCGAACAATTGCACTCATCTCACACGCTAGTAAAGTAATGCTCAAAATTCTCCAAGCCAGGCTTCAGCAATATGTGAACCGGGAAATTCCTGATGTTCAAGCTGGTTTTAGAAAAGGCAGAGGAACCAGAGATCAAATTGCCAACATCCGCTGGATCAGGGAAAAAGCAAGAGAGTTCCAGAATAACATCTATTTCTGCTTTATTGACTATGCCAAAGCCTTTGACTGTGTGGATCACAATAATCTATGGAAAATTCTGAGAGAGATGGGAATACCAGACCACCTGATCTGCCTCTTGAGAAATCTGTATGCAGGTCAGGAAGCAACAGTTAGAACTGGTCATGGAACAACAGACTGGTTCCAAATAGGAAAAGGAGTACGTCAAGGCTGTATATTGTCACCGTGTTTATTTAACTTATATGCCGAGTACATCATGAGAAATGCTGGACTGGAAGAAACACAAGTTGGAATCAAGATTGCCAGGAGAAATATCAATAACCTCAGATATGCAGATGACACCACTCTTATGGCAGAAAGTGAAGAGGGGCTAAAAAGCCTCTTGATGAAAGTGAAAGTGGAGAGTCAAAATGTTGGCTTAAAGCTCAACATTCAGAAAACGAAGATCATGGCATCTGGTCCCATCACTGCATGGGAAATAGATGGAGAAACAGTGGAAACTATGTCAGACTTTCTTTTTCTGGGCTCCAAAATCACTGCAGATGGTGACTTCAGTCATGAAATTAAAAGACGCTTGCTCCTTGGAAGGAAAGTTATGACCAACCTAGATAGCATATTCAAAAGCAGAGACATTACTTTACCAACAAAGGTTCACCTAGTCAAGGCTATGGTCTTTCCTGTGGTCATGTATGGATGTGAGAGCTGGACTGTGAAGAAGGCTGAGCGCTGAAGAATTGATGCTTTTGAACTGTGGTGTTGGAGAAGACTCTTGAGAGTCCCTTGGACTGCAAGAAGATCCAACCAGTCCATTCTGAAGGAGATCAATCCTGGAATTTCTTTAGAAGCAATGATGCTAAAGCTGAAACTCCAGTATTTTGGCCACCTCATGCGAAGAGTTGACTCATTGGAGAAGACTTTGATGCTGGGAGGGATTGAGGGCAGGAGGAGAAGGGGACGACAGAGGATGAGATGGCTGGATGGCATCACTGACTCGATGGATGCGAGTCTGGGTGACCTCCGGGAGCTGGTGATGGACAGGGAGGCCTGGCGTGCTGCGGTTCATGGGGTCGCAAAGAGTCGGACACGACTGAGCGACTGATCTGATCTGATCTGATATATATATATATATGTTTCTTTCATGTAATTTTATTGCTTGATGACTCATTTTGCTTTATTGCTGAATAATATTCCATTATGCAGATATGTCATAGTTTATTTATCCATTTAGCTATCGAATGACACTTTTAGTTGCATCAAGTTTGGGGTGATGTGAATAAATCTGCTATTAATATTTACATTAAAGTTTTTGAGTGCACTTAAGCTTTGAAATCAGTGAAATCAATACATAGAATCACAATTGCTTGATGAAAGCTAAAACTATGCTTAGCTTTCCAAAAAACTACTGAAATGGGAATCTGAGCTCTTATCCAAGAAGCCAAGGAATGGACTCCACGGACATGCAGACACTCGCATAGGCAATGTTTTATTTTAAAGGATAGTAGTACAAAGCTCTCAGCATAAACACTGAGAGAGGGGAAACTGTCTTGAAACAGGGAATCACAACAGTTTATATCTTTACTAATATTGACTTGTTCATTTTTGTTTGGCTCTGAGGTCCTGATACGTGTAATACCTGACCAATCAGTTTAAAAGTCATCATGTCCAGTTTGTCAATTTTATGACTCTCTTTGATTTCCCAGTTCTTGAATTTTCTTAGACATTGAGTCTCCATTCCTCAATCTTTTCTAGTGACCTCAGGCAATTCTTTAGGACCAGATGTATGTTTTAAAGGTAATGGTCTACTTGGTGTTTTTCTTCTTGATAAGTTGGACATCAATTACTGATTGCCCAGTTATGGCCCTGAGTATTTTATGGCCTCCAGGTCAGGGAGGCATTTCCTCTGAACACTAAAAAACTGGAACAGCAAGTAGGGTATAGGTTAATGGAGCAAGACTCTTGAGTATGAAAATAAATGGAAATTACAATTTCATTTATAAAAGAAGAAACTGAGGCCTTATTAACCCTATATCTACTACCTAATAATTTTCTATCTCACTACTAAACCATAGTTCAAAGTTCCTGTACCACCTTAAATTCTAACCAAAAATTAATAATTATTCTTGATACTATACATATATCTCAGAAGTTGGTATTGTCATATATATTTTTTAATTTAGACATTACAATTTGTCTGTAGTAATGCACTCATTATTTTAATTTGCAATCCTCCAATGACAAAGGATGTCAAACATGATTTCATATGTTTCTTTCTATCTCTATATCCCATTTTGTGAAGTATCTGTTCAGACCTTCTTCCAATTTTTAGTTGGGATATTTGTTTTCTTATTGTTAAGTTTTAAATGTCTTTTGTATATTTTGAATTTAGGTCCTTTATCAGATAAAATTTTTAAAAATATTTTCTACCATTTGTGAATTGGATATTCATTTTCTTAATAGTGTTTATGCATACCAGAAGTTTTGAATTTTAATCAGGTCCAATCTATACATTTTTTTTTCCTTCATAATCATTCTTTTGATGTCTAAAGATGCACGGCAAAACCAAAGGTCAAGTAGATTTTCTTGTATGTTTTACTCTAGAAAACTTAGAATTTAAAGTTTTGCATTTAGTCTGGGATCCATTTTATGCAATAGTTATTTATTTATTTTTGTATGATCTAGGTCTATGTCTAGGGTTTTCTATGTTTTTGTCTTTTTTTTTTTTTTTTGCTTATTAACATTTAAGTTTTCAAGTACCGTTTATTGAAAACTTCGTCACTTCTCAATTGAGTTAACTGCTCATTTTTCAAAGATTAGTTGACTATATTTATTTGGGCCCATATCTCCCATTTTGTTCCACTGATTTTGGAGTCTATTCTTTCATCAATATAGTGCTGTCTTGTTTAACGTACTTTTATAGTAGAACTTGGGATTCCTTCGTGGCTCAGATGGTAAAGAATCTGCCTGCAATTCAGGAGACCGGTGTTTGAGCCCTGTGTCAAGAAGATCCCCTGGAGAAGGGAAGGGATGCCAGTCCAGTATTCTTGCCTGGAGAATTCTATAAATAGAGGAACTTGGAGTGCTATAAGTCTATGGGGTTGCAAAGAGATGAACACAATGACAACTAACAGACACATACATATCAGTTCAGTTCAGTTACTCAGTCGTGTCCGATTCTTCGCAACCCCATGAATCGCAGCACGCCAGGGCTCCCTGTCCATCACCAACACCCGGAGTTCACTCATTAACGTCCATCGAATCAGTGATGCCATCCAGTCATCTCATCATTTGTCGTCCCCTTCTCCTCCTGCCCCCAATCCCTCCCAGCATCAGAGTCTTTTCCAATGAGTCAACTATTTGCATGAGGTGGCCAAAGTACTGGAGTTTCAGCTTCAGCGTCATTCCTTCCAAAGAAATCCCAGGGCTGATCTCCTTCAGAATGGACTGGTTGGATCTCCTTGCAGTCCAAGGGACTCTCAAGAGTCTTCTCCAACACCACAGTTCAAAAGCATCAATTCTTCGGTGCTCAGCCTTCTTCACAGTTCAACTCTCACGTCCATACATGACTACAGGAAAAACCATAGGCTTGACTAGATGGACCTTTGTTGGCAAAGTAATGTCTCTGCTTTTCAATATGCTATCTAGGTTGGTCATAACTTTTCTTCCAAGGAGTAAGCATCTTTTAATTTCATGGCTGTAGTCACCATCTGCAGTGATTTTGAAGCCCCCCAAAATAAAGTCTGACACTGTTTCCACTGTTTCCCCATCCTTCAGATCAGATCAGATCAGATCAGTCGCTCAGTCGTGTCCGACTCTTTGCGACCCCATGAACCGCAGCACGCCAGGCCTCCCTGTCCATCACCAGCTCCCAGAGGTCACTCAGACTCGCATCCATCGAGTCAGTGATGCCATCCAGCCATCTCATCCTCTGTCGTCCCCTTCTCCTCCTGCCCTCAATCCCTCCCAGCATCAGAGTCTTCTCCAATGAGTCAACTCTTCGCATGAGGTGGCCAAAATACTGGAGTTTCAGCTTTAGCATCATACCTTCTAAAGAAATTCCAGGATTGATCTCCTTCAGAATGGACTGGTTGGATCTTCTTGCAGTCCAAGGGACTCTCAAGAGTCTTCTCCAACACCACAGTTCAAAAGCATCAATTCTTCAGCACTCAGCCTTCCTCACAGTCCAGCTCTCACATCCATACATGACCACAGGAAAGACCATAGCCTTGACTAGGCGCACCTTTGTTGGTAAAGTGATGTCTCTGCTTTTGCATATGCTATCTAGGTTGGTCATAACTTTCCTTCCAAGGAGTAAGCGTCTTTTAATTTCATGGCTGCAGTCACCATCTGCAGTGATTTTGGAGCCCAGAAAAACAAAGTCTGACACTGTTTCCACTGTTTCCCCATCTATTTCCCATGCAGTGATGGGGCCAGATGCCATGATCTTCGTTTTCTGAATGTTGAGCTTTAAGCCAACCTTTTCACTCTCCACTTTCACTTTCATCAAGAGGCTTTTTAGCCCCTCTTCACTTTCTGCCATAAGAGTCGTGTCATCTGCATATCTGAGGTTATTGATATTTCTCCTGGCAATCTTGATTCCAACTTGTGTTTCTTCCAGTCCAGCATTTCTCATGATGTATTCTGCATATAAGTTAAATAAACATGGTGACAATATGCAGCCTTGACGTACTCCTTTTCCTATTTGGAACCAGTCTGTTGTTCCATGACCAGTTCTAACTGTTGCTTCCTGACCTGCATAGAGTCAAGAAAAAAACAAAAAAAATTAAAAAGGCTTTATTTAAATAAAAATGTTGTTTGCTATTTTAAATGCAGAGGAATATATCATCAAGCAACATGAAGAACCATGGTAGCATGGTATTGCAAAAATTAAATAACAGCTTTCTAGATACCATACTTGAAATCACAGAATATTGAGATATAACTTACAGAGAATTAAAAAAAAAGATATCAAGAAGAAACTCATCAAGCTGTAAAAAACTCAGAAAAGAGTTCAAAGAGATCAGGAATAAAATTAGTGAACAAAGTGAACACTTTACCAAAGAGATTGAAACTCCGAAAAAGAACTAAACAGAAATTCTGGAACTGAAGAACTCAATAAATAAGGCAAAGAACACATTAGAAAGCAGTGATAATAGGGATGACCACAAGAAGAGAGAATTTGTAAACTCAAAGATAGGAATCTTGAAATGATACAGGTAAAAAAAAGAGATAATAAAGATATTTTAAAAATGAAGCAATTGTGTGAGAACTATAGGGGAGCATAGTGTTTATTTAAGGAAAAAAAAAATAGCTGAGAATTTCCCAAGCTTGGAAAAACAACTGGATATACAAGTCCACCAAGCTAAGAGAATGCTCAATTACTTCAACATAAAAAGATCTTTTCCAGGGCACATTATATTAGAACTGTCAGAAGTCAGTGACAAAGAATTTTAAAAGCAGCCAGAGTACAAAGGATGGCAACTTATAAAGAAACCCTCATTAACAAATTTCTCAGCAGAAACTTCACAGGAGAGAGTGGAATGACATACTCAAAATTTTGAAAGATAAAACCTGTCATCCAAGAACGCTGTATCTAAAAAAGTTATCATTTAGATATGAGCGAGAAACAAAGGCTTTCCCAGACAGACAAAAGCTGCAAGAATTCATCAACACTAGACCTGCCTTACAAGAAATGCTGAAAGGAACTCTTCCACTTGAAAAGAAAAGGCAAAAGTACACAAAACTTTGAGTAAAGTAACAAACAGCATCTGAAAATTGCAACTCTTTTTCAGAATAGGTTGTTAAAAAATTAAAGCATACATTTAAAGGGAAAAGGCAATAAAAACAACCATAGCTACATCAATTTGGTAATAAGCTTATAGCATAAAATGGGATAATTTTAGACAACAAAAACATAAGTGAGGAAGAGGGGAAAAATGGAACCTTTACAGACAAATGAAGGTAAGATGATATCAGTAGAAAACAGGAATATTTTGTCTATAATAGGTTTTATACAAAGTAGATGATAACCAAAGAACATAAACCTAGAGTGAAGACACAAATAAAAAAGAAAAAAAGAAGAAAAAACTGAGAAAAAAAATCTTAGTAAAATCATAAAACTAAAATGGCAGAGAGCAACACAATGAAGAAGGAGAGTGAAAGAACTGGCTTAAAATTAAATAAAAAAAAAAAAAAAAAAAAAAAAAACTAAGATCATGGCATCCACCCTTATTAGTGAGTGGTAAATTGAAGGGGAAATGGTGGAAATAGTGACAGATTTCCCCTTCTTGGGCTCTAAAATCACTGCAGATTGTGAATGAAGCCATGAAATCAGAAGACGATTGATTCTTGGCAGGAAAGTGATGACAAACCTAGACTGTGTGTTGAAAAGCAGAGACATTACTCTGCTGACAAAGGTCAGTATAGTCAAGGCTATGGTCTTCCCAGTGGTCATATATGGTTGTGAGAGCTGGACCGTAAAGAAGGCAGAGCACCAAAGCAGTGATGCCTTCAAACTATGATACTGAAGAAGCCTCCTGAGGGTCCCTTGGGCAGCAAGGGAGTTCAAACCAATCAATCTTAAGGGAGATCAACCCTGAATATTCACTGGAAGGACTAATACTGAAGCTTCAGCTTCAGTATCTTGATCATCTGATGCAAATGGACAACTCATTGGGAAAATCCCTGATGCTGGGAAAGATTGAGGGTGGGAGAAGAGGGCCTCAGAGGATGAGATAGCTGGACCGCCTCACCGATGCATAAACTAGGGCAAATTCTGGGAGATAGTGAGTATTATGGAGGCCTGGAGTGCTGCAGTCCATGGGGTCGCAAATTGTCAGACATGACTGAAAAACTAAACAATAACAACAACACAAAAACAAACAAACAATGGAGACATACAGCAATCAGAAAAAAAAAAAAAAGATAAAATGCCATTTTAGGCCTCATTTATCAATAATTTCCCCAAATGTAAATGGATTGAATCCACCTATCAAAAGACACAAAGTGGCTGAATCAATTAAAAAGCAAAAATCAACTATACGCTACCTCCAGAAGATTCATCTTAAGTCTAAAGACAAACAGGCTCAGTGAAAGGATGGAAGTTCCTCAAAAAACTAAGAATAGAATTACCATATGATCCAGTTATTCTATTTCTGGGTATTTATCTCAAAATATGACAACAATAGTTGGAAAAAATATATGCATCCCTTTGTTCATTTATTATAGCATTATTTACAACAGCCAAACTAAGGAAACAACCTAAATGCCTATCCACACATGAATGGATATATAATGTGACATGTAATATATATCAATACAATTGAATACTACTCAGCCTTAAAAAGATGAAAATCTTCCACTTGCATACAAATATATATTTCTGTATATGTATCTGTAAACAGTGATAATTTTATTTATCCCTTTCCAATCTTCATAACTTTTATTTACTTTTCTTGATGTTGGAATGTACTGAGTAAATGTTTTACTGCACTTAGAGAAGCAGTATCCAGTGTTTCATCAGTTTTTTTATATAGGTTCTTTATGAAGGTGAAAATATTCCAAAACTGTCCTCAGTTTCTGATGGCTTCTTTTGTCATGAGTGGTTGCGAGATTTTGTCAGATGATTTTCTGTATCATTGAAAGGATATTATGTGTTTTCTACTTTATTTTGTGTGTATGTATGTTTTCTACTTTAGCATATTGATGTTGGGGAATTTATTTTAATCTTTGTATATCTGTAACAAATCCCACTTATTCCTGGTGTTTGCTTCTTTTAATGCTTTGTTTATTAAATGTGTTGTTTTCTTGATATTCTCCCATCTATTGTTATGAAAGATATTGGTTTGTAGACTTTCTTTCCTGTAATATCTGTATATGACATTGACATTGGCATTAGGGTAATCTTGCATTTTTGAATGAGTTCAAAAGCCTTTTTCCTTTGCTCCTACTTTCTGAAAGAGACTGTGGAGAGTGAATATCATCTTATTAAAAGTTTGTATAAAGTTGTTCACAGTGTGTGTGTACTAAGTCATTTCAGTTGTGTCAGTCTTTTTGAGACCCTATGGACCATAACCTACTAGGCTCTTCTGTCCACGGGATTCTGTGGGGAATAATACTGGAGTGGGTTGCCATGCTCTCTACAAGAGGATCTTCTGACCCAGGGGTGTTTCTCATGTCTCCTCCATTGGCAGGCGAGTTCTTTAGCAGGGAGCCACTGGGAAGTTCGTTGTTCACAGTATTCCTTTATTAATAGTTTAACATGAGTGGAGACTAGTAATTATAACTCTTCTTTAACTTCTGATATTTGTCATCTGTGTCCTTTCACTCTGGTGGCTCAGATGGTAAAGAATCTTTTTGTAATGCAGGAAACCTGGGTTTGATCCCTGTGTTGGGAAGAACCCCTGGAGGAGGGCATGGCAACCCACTTCAGTATTCCTGCCTGGGAGAATCACTATGGACTGAGAAGTCTGGTGGGCTACAGTCCATGGGGTCACAAAGAGTTGGACACAACTGAGCGACTAAGCACAGCACAGCACATTTTAATTAGTTAGCCTGGCTAGATGTTTATAAATTTTTGATCTTTTCAAAGAACCCACTTATGGTTTAGCTAGAATAGTTGTTTTCTCTTTTCCAATTTTTTGATTTCTGCTCTAACTAGTATTTATTTTGCTAGTTTGCTAAATTGCTCTCCTTTTTCTATTTTCCAAAGGTGGACTCTTTTTTAGATATTTATTAAATATTTTATAATATATGTATTTAATTCTGTAAATTTCCCTCTAAACACTGCTTTTGCTGCATCCCACAAATTTGGATAAGCTACATCTCAGTTTTAATTAAATTATTCAAACTTCTTTTATCTTTGTATTTCTTTTTTGACATACGTTATTTAGAAGTAAGTTATTTAATCTATAAATATTTTAAGTTTTTACAATTATCTTTTTTCAAAGAATAATTCTATTTATTTATTTTTGTCTGTATTGGGTCTTTATTGCTCTGCAGGCTTTCCTCTTGTTGCACCAAGAAGGGGCTACTCTTCATTTCAGTGCCTGGGCTTCTCATTGCTGTGGCTTCTCTTGTGAAGCACCAGCTCTAGAGGACACAAGTTTTAGTAGCTGAGGCATGTGGGCTCAATAATCACAGTTCCTGGGCTCTTGAGCATGTGGGCTTAATTGCTCAGTGGCATGTGAGATCTTCCCAAACCAGGGATTGAACCCTTGTCTCCTGCACTGGCAAGTGGATTCTTTACCACTGAGCTACCAGGGAAGCCCCCACTATCTGTTATTGGTTTCTAGTCAAAATCCATTATGCTCTGAGAGCATATTTTGTATGATTTTTACTTTATATATGTTAGGATATATCTTCTGGCCCATAATAGGTACTATCTTAGTCAATTTTCAAGTGAACTTGACAAGGATGTGTATTCTGCTATTGTTGGAATATTGTTGTTCAGTTACTAAGTTGTGTCCAGCTCTTTGCGACCCCATGAACTGAAGCACACCAGACTTCCCTGTCCTTTACTACCTCCCTCAGTTTGCTTGAACTCATGTCCATTGAGTCAGTGATGCTGTTGTTAGATGGGCTATTCTATATTCCATAAATTTCAATTAGATCACGTTGATTAATGGCATTTTTCACGTCAACTGTATTCTTACTAATTTTCTGCCTTCTTGATACATCAGTCTATGAAAGATGAATCTTGACTTCTGTAACTGTAAGTGGACTTGTCTATCCTAGATAGATCTGGAACTTTTTCCCTTTCAACAGTTTAAATGTTACTCCCCTCTCTTCTTGATTGCACAGCCTGATGAAAAAAATCTGTAAGTTGTATCCTTGTGTCTCTAAAGTTAAGGTCTTGCCCCTTTCCCACTCCCAAGATTAAGATTTGCTCTGTTTGGTATTTTTCAGTTTGAATATGATATGTCTGCATATAATTTTTTTTAAATATACTTATATTGTTTGGTGTTTTCCAAGCTTCCTGGACCTGCTATTTGTTGTCTGATTATCATTAATTTTGAAGGTTTTTCAGCAATTATTAATCTAAATATTTATTTTTATTTTCTTTTTCTCCTTCTGATATTCCAATTATTTGTATGTTACATATTTTATTGAGCTATCTTCAGACTCACTTATGTTTCTCTTAGTTGTATGTGGTCTCCTGGTTAGCCCATAAAACATATTTTGAAATAAAGCATTTCCTTTTTATGCTATTTTAGTTATTCCATCTCTTTGCTTACAACATCCATCTGTTCTTACGTACTACCTGATTTTTCTTTAGAGCCCTCCACATATTATTCAGTTACTTTATATTCCCTTTGTAACAGTCCCAAAATCTTTGTCATAATGGAATATGGTTTTCATGCCTGATTTGTCTGTTCAAACTGATTTTTCTGTCTTTTAGCATCCTCTGTAATTTTTTGTTGAAAGCCAAACACAATGTATCAGGTAATAAGAACTCAGGTAAATAGGTCTCAGTGTGATAGTGAATGTAAATCTTTCTAGAATTTGACAAATTAACTGAATATTGTAGCTACACGTACCAAAGACTTCAAATCCCCTAGTGTCCTTGATTTTATCTCCTCTGTTGTCTTTGGCCTTTCAGAACAACTCCTAATCAAATAGTGTCTGTGTCTTTCTACTCTTTAAGCTATATTCCATTGATACTACACTGGTATCCTATTGGCATGGTGGTAAAGTATATGGGAAGGCAAGTTTCCTATAATCTTATGAGCAAATCTTATTGTTTTAGTTAAATTTTTCTCTGAGTTTCTGGGCTATTATTTTCACAAATGTTTTATTTCGCTCTCTCTTTTTTCTTCACTTGAGTGATAAAGATAGAGGGTGCTGGACTCAGAGAACTACCCTTAGTTTACATGTAATAATGCTCTGGTAAAGTCGTTTTTTTTTTTTTTTTTTTCTTTTTTTTCTATCTTAAAGAGTTGTTATGAAGAGCACTGTGAGCTTAATTCATCATGGATAGTATTTTTTCCATCTTTTGCCAGATCCATTGGAGATTCAGTCCTAGTTATGTGCAGTGACAACCTTGTGGGCTTTCAGAAGATTAAATCTATGAAAATGTAAAGGCCTCTAAGACTGAAGCTCCAAGCAGTTTCTCACTCTCAAGCTTAACCACAATCAGCTTGCCCAAATTTGTCAATATTTTGTTGCTGTTCAGTCACCAAGTCATGTCCATTGAGTTGGTGATGCTATCTAACCATCTCATCCTCTGTTACCCCCTTCTCCTTTGGCCTTAATCTTTCTCAGCATGGAGGTCTATTCCAATGAGTCAGCTGTTTGCATCAGGTGGCCAGAGTATTGGAGCTTCAGCTTCATCATCAGTCCTTCCAATGAATATTTAGGATTGACTGGTTTGATCTCCTTGTATTCCAAGGGAATTTCAAGAGTCTTCTTCAGCACCACATTTTGAAACATCAATTCTTTATGGTCCAATTAGTTTATGGCTCCAATTGATGGAATTTCTGTTTTAGAACCAACTTCATCTATGACTGGCTTGATTTGCCTGTCTGTTATGATAGTGGTTTGCCTTGAAATTCCAGTTCTATAATAGGTATTTTAAAAATTATTTTATTTTGTTCACATATTTTCTTCCTGGTGGCTCAGATGGTACAGAATCTGCCTATAATGTAGGAGACTCGGTTTCGATCCCTGGATCAGGAAGATCTTCTGAAGAAGGGAATGGCTACCCACTCCAGTATTCTGGCCAGGAGAATTCTATGGACAGAGGAACCTGACAGGCTATAGTCCATTGGGGTCATAAAGAGTTGGACACAACTGAGGAACTAAACTTTCACTTCATGTTTCTTCTTGTAATGATGTGAGTGACAACTTCTAAGTTCTTTACATACTGGAATTGAAACTGGAAGTCTAATTGTGTAATTCTCAATCTGGAATTTGCAAGAATATGTCACTGTTAGGTAAATATCCAAAAGACAATATAATCCCAAACAGCAGAAAATATGGAAAAAAAAAAAAAAAGGCAAAAAACTATAGTAGCCCCCCAAAATTAATTCAGCAGTTATGTACTTCCAAATAATTGTCCTTACTATGATGACAGAACTGAAATAAGATATAAGAATTTTATTTGAGAAGCTGATCAGAGTTTTCATGGAAAACAGGAAATAATTATAATGTAAAAAGAAACATTGTAGCTGTGATGAAAATAATAAATGAAAATAAATTACTTAAAGGCTATGTTTAGTGTTTGTTTATATACTCCTGAACAGAAAATAAACTGAGGGAATTCAGAAAAAAAAAATGTAGAATGACACATAGAAGAAATGAGAAAATACAGAAATAAAATATGGAGTTGAAGTATGTCTGTGGTGAAAGGCTTCCATATGCTCATTTTAAGTCCAAGAAGAAAATAAGAATTAATAAGGCAGAAGAATTATTTAAATAATTACTAAGAATTTTTCAATATTGAAAAATAAATTGTTCTGCATACTCAAGAAGACTTGCAATTCTCAAAGCTGTATATAACATATGCTCATAATAGAAAAACTACTGAAAACCAAAGACGAAAAATTAAATGTCTTAGTCTTTGGAGAAAAAGCAAGACTATATTTCAAATAAGCAGTATAAAGCTAACTGTGACTTCTTGTAAAATGATATAGGTCCAAAGAAAATGGGAATTTAATTTATGAACATTTAATTTGTAACAACGGAAAATATTTTTCACTCCATCTATTTTTCTTATTTACAATGCCAGAAAAATATATTTCTAGTTCATAAAAACATTAAAATGTTTATTAGGGGTTCAACTTAAAAGAAGATAAATAGGTGGGGAATTATTTATCCTTTTTATTTTATCGTTTCAACTATGAGTTTATCCTTAGTTCATTATTATCCACTTAAATTTTCATCTAATGTGACAGGATGGTATGCTGCCTTCAGAATCCTCTTTCAGCTTCGTAAACCGTAATGCCACCTTTGCAATTTTGCATGCAGTCTGACTAAGGAGTCAGAATTCTTTGAGGAAATAATAGCTTTAAGCAGTCATAATGGTCATTTACTCTGCCTAGAATCGTATATCTGAAAACATGAACCACTACCATCTATTTCAGTGTGTGTATGGGCAGGTAGTCCTGTCAGACTTTTGCCACCCCATGGACTGTAGCCTACCAGGTTCATCTCAGGCAAGAAATAATGGAGTGGTTTGGTAATTCCTTCTCCAGAGGATATTCCTGACCCAGGCATCGAAATCAAATTTCTTGCCTCTCCTACATTGGCAGGCAGACTCTTCACCCCTTGCACTACCTGGTGAAAAGTGAAAGTGAAGTTTCTCAGTCGTGTCCGACTCTTTGCGATCCCAATGGACTGTAGTCTACCAGGCCTCTCAGTCCATGAGATTTTTCCAGGCAAGAGTACTGGAGTGGGTTTCCATTTCCTTCTCCAGGGGATCTTCCTGACCCAGGGATCAAACCCAGGTCTCCAGCAGTGCAGGCAGAGGCTTTACCCTCTGAGCCACCTGGTATGTTTGTTTAAATTTGGGAAAGGAAAGATGCAGAATATATAATTTTTATAACTCTCCGAGTAGTTCTTATATACAGTAACATTTGAGGCCCCTTGGTCTTAGATAACACACTGGAATGACTCTTCGAATGTGAGTGACTCATTCTATTCCAAAGCTGCTGCTGCTGCTGCTAAGTCATTTCAGTCGTGTCCGACTCTGTGCCACCCAGAGACGGCAGCCCACCAGGCTCCGTCGTCCCTGGGATTCTCCAGGCAAGAACACTGGAGTGGGATGCCATTTCCTTCTCCAATGCATGAAAGTGAAAAGTGAAAGCGAAGTCGCTCAGTTGTGTCCAACTACTAGCGACCCCTTGGACTGCAGCCTACCAGGTTCCTCCGTCCATGGGATTTTCCAGGCAAGAGTACTGGAGTTGGTTGCCATTGGATTCTCCGTCTGTTTCAAAGACTGTAACCTAAAACAATAGCCCAGGTCTTTGTCAGTCATAACAATCACAGAGTTCTGAGTTTCCATGTGACAAAAAGATGGATTGCCGAGTTGTTCTTAAAACTTTGATGTTTATTTCTATGAGGCTTAAAGTTAGCCTAGCATGCATATGTCCTTCCTTTGGAGAAGGAAATGGCAACCCGCTCCAGTGTTCTTGTCTGGAGAATCCCAGGGACGGGGAAGCCTGGTGGGCTGCCGTCTATGGGGTCGCACAGAGTCAGACACGAATGAAGCGACTTAGCAGCAGCAGCAGCAGCATGCATATGTACTGTGGGAAAGAATTAACAATCTTTAATGTATACTTTGGTTTTAGTTATCCCGGTAAGCATTATCATATTATTATGGGTTTGAAATTACAGTCTTGGTTGTCAGAATTCTAATACAGTACTTTTATCTATATTTTTTCATTAGATAAATTTGATTCTGTTAGTAATAAATTCAGTTGCTGGCTAGAAATCTTATCTAAAAAAGAAGGAATTTTAAAAGAAGCTCTTGGTATATTTGACTTTCTTCATATTTCCATTTTTTCTGTCCTATCCAATATATTGTTCTTTTAAAAATACTAATTATTGGCTAATACTATTCTGAGTGTCAAAAGCACCCTGCTTGTTAGCATGCCCATGGGTTCTGTATAGAAATTTCAATTTGTTGGCTGTCTGGTCTACATTTTCCCCCATTCTTTCTGCTTCTGGCAACTGTCTTCTGAGCAATACTCCTTGTTGAGACTTTAATCATTTTGACAGCAAATCTCTCAATGTGATATAAATTGGGAAAACTGGATTCCCTTATAATATACAACACTTTTATTTGTTTAGAAACACAGTTTCTCTTAAACATTTTACATACATTGTTATTAAAATAGATTTTATTTTAAAGTCATTTTATCCAGTGTTTTGCTCTTCATATATATTATAAATACCTATGTGAATAATATATATAAAATAATTACATATGATTTTATTGAAGGATTTGATTTTATCTTTAGAAAAATTGTGAGCTTATCATTTGTGTTATTTATAATGACAAGCAAAAAGATGTGCCATATGTAAGATATATTTTTTGTTTTGTTTTTTAATTAAGTGCTGGATTCCTATTTATGAGTTGACATATGATATTTTTCTAATGAGCTTAAGTGTCCTTATCATAAAATGCCAGATAGTTTTAATCTTCATTCTAGATATAGAAAAAGAGGTATAGTGTTTTTAGTAAGTAATTTCCCATGTTTTCACTAATTTCTGTCAGCAATATTCACACATGCAAGAAAATGAAATTATATTTCATATCTAATCTAATGTTCTGGTCCAGAATAACTAAGATTATTGATATATTCCCCAGAATTATAAAATCTTCTGAATGTTATAAATATTTTAACTGAAATTACTTTAAATTATAATTACTCTATCCTTCAATCTAAAAATGAGAATTTTGAATATATGTAGATGGGTCTAAATGTATTTACTTCTCAATTCAAGATAAACTTATAAATGTTAAGTTTATATAATTTGCTGAAAAATATTAACCATTTTAGATTTCTTTAGAGGGATACCAGAGACTTTTCTTGCATATAACAGTGATGACTGGCTAGTCAGCAGCCTGTTACTAGTAGCTTTTAATTTCAAAGTAGATTAATAAGAGTTGACTGGTGTGTGCCTGTGCACGTTCTTGAGTGATAATCAGTATAGAATTACACATTGGTAGAGGCTTATGTCATAAGCTGACTGTCTAAATGATGAATATATAATGAAATTAAACAGAATTGAGACAGATGGTTCTAACTTTTGATAAATGTGCCTATCTTCATAATTAGATAATAAGTCCTCTTCCTGGAAGATCAATTGGGACATAATAACTTTAAAAACTAAATCATTTCATTGTTTAGCATTTATAAGGCATGGTAAAAAGGAAATTTTATTTTAATTTACTTAAAATATTGTTTATTGTCTTCCTAAACACTTGATTAAAAATGGAAAAGCAGATATTCTCATTTTGTATCATTCTCATACAAAATTATTTATTTTGTTATATAGACTTTAGAAAACCATTTCAAAACAAAATCTTGTTGATTAATGTTTTCTCCTGGGTAAGAAAGAGCAAATAAAGCAGTTAAAGTATTCTAAGTCAAATACCAGACATTAATGTGACAGAAAATATGAATCACATTGCAAAATTTATCTCAAATTCATTATTTCCTTTATACAAATTTATGAAGTAAAAACAGATCAGTATACTTGTTTTTCTGGGAAGAGTCTTGATATATGATATATTCATATTTTATTTTCTATTCTTATTAAGCAATTTCACATAAAATACACACTCAAGAAATGACAAGAAAACTTTCAAAACAGTTTGAATTAGGACTGACTGTAGCAAGATAAGCAAATAAGACATACCTAGTCCAAATCTCCACCTCAACAAATACTTGGCATTCATCCATGGACTAAAGGGACTTGGTGGCTGGTGTGGAATCTAGCACCACACTTCAGTGGATCCTGGCAGGAGTCTCACATACCTGTGTGTCAGGTAATAGACAAACAGACCTTGGATGCAGCGGTGGACCATGAAGTGACCTGTGAACTGACTCCAGCTCCTCTAGTCCATGATCTGGGAAACCCTGGAAAATACTGACTTAGAAAATCACCTGTGGATGTTTGAGTCTTTGTGGAAGTCCAAGATTTCAACCGAGAAGTTTCAGCATATTGCTGGAGAAAAAAAATTAAAATAACTAAATAACTATATCTCCATGGTTAGACACACTGAAGAGCATAAGAGGAAAACTGTGACATTACCTATGACTCCTGTCCACCAAGGCAGCACAGCTCAGTATGAGAGCATGTGAGTCACTGCCAGTTTCCAAGTTATATGAGATGCAGACGACGAGGCCTGTTTCTCTCACAACATCCAGTGCACTGAGCTGTGAGCTACATACTAAGAATTAGTTTAGCAGCTGGGATAATAGCATCCAGGGTTAGGAAGGCATCAAGAGGATGCTGATTTTACTAACTGCATGGCTATGGATCCCCACAACATGGACCATAGACATCACAGCTTGTCTCACATACACATCCCTCAACCATTTTGTAGCCAGCTCCTGTGTGCACTCCTAATGGCAGTGAGAGGGATTCTTTGCATATGGTTAATGAACACATACAGAAAGCCTGCAAGAGATGTCAAACATCAGCATTTAGTGAAAGCCTATAAGCATGCAGACTGATGTGGTACAGGATTTAAAACAAGCATAAAAAAAAATAAGAAACCTGCTACAAGAGGGAGTAAGTAAAGAAGAGTAGGCATATTCACAGAGAGTCTGAGAGACCTTCAGGATTCTTAGGAAAGTTGATGGAATTCTCTACCAAAGTCAGTCAGTAAAATCTGGAGGGGGTGATCTGCTACTTTAGATGCAAAGACAGCAACGCAGGACATTAATAAAGGAACATTAAAATACCAAGGAAATGTGATGTCACCAAAGGATCACAATAATCTTCTAATAACTGAAGCCAAAGACATGTAAATCTGTGATTTACATGTCAAAAATTCAAAATAGATGTTTTGAGGAAGCTCAGTGAGCTGAAACAAAAGGAAAAAAAAAAAGATAATTCAACAAAATCAGGAAAGCAAAAGGTGAACAGCATGCGAAGTTTAAAGAAGAAACATATCATAAGAAAGAAAACAAAATTCTGAATCTAAAGAATAGTATGAAAGAAATGAAAAAAATGTCATTAAGAACATCAACATCAGATCAAGCAGAAGAAATAATCTGTGGAGTGAAAATACAATTCAAATCGTCTAGTCTGGGAATAAAAAGGAAAGGATGAAAAAATAGTAAACAAAGCCTACACAAACTATGGAATATCACCAACAAAAGCAACGTTAAATTATTAAAGTCCCAGAAACAGAATGAAAGCAAAAGAAGGCAGAAAGCTTATATGAAAAATAATGGCTGAGAACTTCTCAAATCTTGGGAGAGAGTGCCATTCAAGTTCATGAAGCTCATAATTCTTTGAACAAATTCAATTTAAAAAGATCTTCTCCAATATTCATTATAATAAAGCTATCAAAAACAAAGACTCCTATCAAAACGGCTATTATCAAAAAGACAAGAAACAACAAAAGTTGGTGTGGATGTGAGGAAGAAGGAAGGCTTATGCACTGTTGGGAATATTGGTAATTAGTACATCCAGGATGAACAACCCTCTAACACTGTTGGTGGGAACGCAAACTAGTATAGCCATTATGGAGAAGAGTGTGGAGATTCCTTAAAAAACTGGAAATCAGATCAGATCAGTCACTCAGTCCTGTTCAACTTTTTGCGACCCCATGAACTGCAGCACGCCAGGCCTCCCTGTCCATCACCAACTCCCGGAGGTCACTCAGACTCACATCCATCGAGTCAGTGATGACATCCAACCATCTCATCCTCTGTCATCCCCTTCTCCTCCTGCCCCCAATCCCTCCCAGCATTAGAATCTTTTCCAATGAGTCAACTTTTCGCATGAGGTGGCCAAAGTACTGGAGTTTCAGCTTTAGCGTCATTCCCTCCAAAGAAATCCTAGGCCTGATCTCCTTCAGAATGGACTGGTTGGATCTCCTTGCAGTCCAAGGGACTCTCAAGAGTCTTCTCCAACACCACAGTTCAAAAGCATCAATTCTTCAGCGCTCAGCCTTCTTCACAGTCCAGCTCTCACATCCATACATGACCACAGGAAAGACCGTAGCCTTGACTAGGCGAACCTTTGTTGGCAAAGTGATGTCTCTGCTTTTGAATATGCTATCTAGGTTGGTCATAACCTTCCTTCCAAGGAGTAAGCGTCTTTTAATTTCATGGCTGCAGTCACCATCTGCAGTGATTTTGGAGCCCAGAAAAATAAAGTCTGACACTGTTTCTACTGTTTCCCCATCTATTTCCCATGTAGTGATGGGGCCAGATGCCATGATCTTCGTTTTCTGAATGTTGAGCTTTAAGCCAACCTTTTCACTCTCCACTTGCAATTTCATCAAGAGGCTCTTTAGTTCCTCTTCACTTTCTGCCATAAGGCTGGTGTCATCTGCATATATGAGGTTATTGATATTTCTCCCAGCAATCTTGATTCCAACTTGTGTTTCTTCCAGTCCAGCATTTCTCATGATGTACTCTGCATAGAAGTCAAATAAACAAGGTGACAATATACAGCCTTGACATACTCCTTTTCCTATTTGGAACCAGTCTGTTGTTCCATGACCAGTTCTAACTGTTGCTTCCTGACCTGCATACAGATTTCTCAAGAGGCAGATCAGGTGGTCTGGTATTCCCATCTCTCTCAGAATTTTCCACAGTTTATTGTGATCCACACAGTCAAAGGCTTTGGCATAGTCAATAAAGCAGAAATAGATGTTTTTCTGGAACTCTCTTGCTTTTTCCATGATCCAGCGGATGTTGGCAATTTGATCTCTGGCTCCTCTGCCTTTTCTAAAACCACCTTGCACATCAGGAAGTTCACAGTTCACATATTGCTGAAGCCTGGCTTGGAGAATTTTGATCATTACTTTACTAGCGTGTGAGATGAGTGCAATTGTGTGGTAGTTTGAGCATTCTTTGGCATTGCCTTTCTTTGTTATTGGGATGAAAACTGACCTTTTCCAATCTTGTGGCCAATGCTGAGTTTTCCAAATTTGTTGGCATATTGAGTGAAGCACTTTCACAGCATCATCTTTCAGGATTTGGAATAGCTCCACTGGAATTCCATCACCTCCACTAGCTTTGTTCGTAGTGATGCTATTTAAGGCCCACTTGACTTCACAGTGCAGGATATCTGGCTCTAGGTCAGGGAGCACATCATCATGATTATCTGGGTTGTGAAGATCATTTTTGTACAGTTCTTCTGTGTATTCTTGCCACCTCTTCTTAAAATCTTCTGCTTCTGTTAGGTCCATACCATTTCTGTCCTTTATCGAGCCCATCTTTGCATGAAATGTTCCTTTGGTATCTGATTTTCTTGAAGAGATCCCTAGTCTTTCCCATTATGTTGTTTTCCTCTATTTATTTGCATTGATTACTGAAGAAGGCTTTCTTATCTCTGCTTGCTATTCTTTGGAACTCTGCATTCAGATGCTTATATCTTTCCTTTTCTCCTTTGCTTTTCGCTTCTCTTCTTTTCACAGCTATGTGTAAGGCCTCCCCAGACAGCCATTTTGCTTTTTTGCATTTCTTTTCCATGGTGATGGTCTTGATCCCTGTCTCCTGTACAATGTCACGAATCTCATTCCATAGTTCATCAGGCACTCTATCTATCAGAAACTGGAAATAGAACTGCCTTATTATCCAGAAATCCCACTGCTGGGCATACACATGGAGGAAACCGGAATTGAAAGAGACACGTGTACCCTGATGTTCATCGCAGCACTGTTTACAATAACCAGGACATGGAAGCAACCTAGATGTCCATTAGTAACATGGAAGCAACCTAGATATCCATCAGCAGATGAATGCATGAGAAAGCTGTGGTACATATACACAATGGAGTATTATTCAGCCATTAAAAAGAATACATTTGAATCTGTCCTAATGAGGTGGATGAAACTGGAGCCTGTTATACAGAGTGAAGTAAGCCAGGAAGAAAAACATCAATACAGTATACTAACGCATATATATGGAATTTAGAAAGATGGCAACAATAACCCTGTATATGAGACAGCAAAAGAGACACTGATGTATAGAACAGTCTTTTGGACTCTGGGAGAGGGAGAGGGTGGGATGACTTGGGAGAATGGCATTGAAATATGTATAATATCATATATGAAACCAGTCGCCAGACCAGGTTTGATGCATGATTCTGGACGCTTGGGGCTGGTGCACTGGGACTACCCCGAGGGATGGTATGGGGAGGGCGAAGGAGGAGGGTTCAGGATGGCGAACACTTGTATACCTGTTGCAGATTCATTTTGATATATGGCAAAAGCAATACAATATTGTAAATTTAAATAAAATTAAATTAAAAACAAAAGTTAAAAATAGAACTGCCCATATTACAGAACAATTTCACGGCTAGATATTTTCCTGAAGAAAACAAAACAAAAAACTAATTTAAAATGGTGTATGTTCCCAAATGTTCATTTCCAACATTATTTATAATAGCCAAAATATTGAAGTAATCTACGTGTCTGGCAATAGATGCAAAAAGAAATGTGATACAAACATGCACACACACACACACACACACACACACACACACATATGCACAGATTGGAGTATTACTTGGCCATAAAAAAGAAACCGTGATTCAAGTACCTCTTACCTCTCATTAATTCTAATAATCTTTCTGGTGAAAATTTATTTTTTATATTTTCTATGTCAACAAGCATATATTTTGGACTACCTACATTTTCTTTCCTATGCAATTTTAATATTTTCTTTTCATTTTTAAAATTTAGATAGTACTACAGTCTGTTAGAATCAAATTGATGCTAGCAAATATGTCAATAAATCTGAGTGACAGATCTTAATAAAAATTTGAATTTTTATAAAAATTATTTTAATAATAAAATAAAAATTTGAGGGAAAAACAATCAAGTAATAACAAAAATGAAAAGGTATTAGAAATTTATAATAAAAACATTTTCAAAGTCAGATTACACTTTATCACATTTTAAAATAAAAACAGGAGATAATTATCCTAATACTGAATACAGTGGGGGGTCCCATATTAAGATCTGTACAGTTACTTTTAAGCAAAATTAGCCAAACCTTGGTATTTGAATTTTAATGGTGAGATTATGCCTTTGTACTCAACAAGAGAAAATAAATAATAGATTTTCTGAAAAAGAAATTCATTGTTAAATAAAAAAAGTAATACAGTTACAAGATCATAGTCAGTATTCTATATGGATATTTATCTGTATCAAATTGATGGATTTCTAGACAGATAGATTGGTAGATGCACTTGATAAACAGCAGGGGATTATTGCACTGACATCAATTAGCACAAGAAAGCCTTGTAAATTGTTAATTATCAGTAAAGTTAGATTTTATTTTATCATTACTTCCACCATATTATCTCTTCATTTATAATAAAACATACACTTATCAAAAAGCTTTCATACATTTACTTCCTTCACAGCCATGGACCAATATGTTAGTAAAATAAATGACAACTCTATGTCATATAATTTAGTCATTCAGGGCCAATATCCATGATTGCTTTTTAAAAAGCAAACTTGACAGAGTGAGTCAGTTCAGTTCAGTCTCTCAGTTGTGCCTGACTCTTTGTGACGCCATGGACTGCAGGACCCAAGTCCTCCCTGTCCATCACCAACTCCCCGAGTCTACCCAAACCCATGTCCGCCAAATCGGTGATGTCTTCCAACCATCTCATTCTCTGTCATCCCCTTTTTCTCCCGACTTCAATCTTTACAAACATTAGCGTCTTTTCAAATGAGTCAGTTCTTTGCATCAGATGGCCAAAGTATTGGAGTTTCAGCTTCAGCATCAGTCCTCCAATGAGTATTCAGGACTAATTTCCTTTAGGATGGACTGGCTGGATATCCTTGCAGTCCAAGGGACTCTCAGGAGTCTTCTCCAACACCACAGTTCAAAAGCAGCAGTTCTTTGGTACTCAGCTTTCTTTATGATCCAACTCTCACACACATAAACAACTGGAAAAAAACAAAGCTTTCACTAGATGGACTTTTGTTGGCAAAGTAATGTCTCTGCTTTTTAATATGCTGTCTAAGTTGGTCATAACTTTTCTTCCAAGAAGCAAGTGTCTTTTAATTTCACAGCTGCAATCACCATCTGCAGTAATTTTGGAGCACCCCCAAAAATAGTCTGTCACTGTTCCATTGTTTCCCCATCTATTTGCAATGAAGTGATGGGACCAGATGCCATGATCTTAGTTTTCTGAATGTTGAGCTTTAAGCCAACTTTTTCACTCACCTCTTTCACTTTCATCAAGAGGCTCATTAGTTTCTGTCATAGTTTCTCTCTCGTCTTCATTTTCTGCCATAAGGCTGGGGTTATCTGCATATCTGAGGTTATTGTTATTTCTCCTGGAAATCTTGATTCCAGCTTGTGATTCATCCTGTCCAGCATTTATAATGATGTACTCTGCATATAAGTTAAATAGCAGGGTGACAATATACAGACTTAATGTACTCCTTTCCTTATTTGGAACCAGTTTGCTGTTCCATGTCTACTTCTAACTGTTGCTTCTTGACCTGCATACCGATTTCTCAGGAGGCAGATCAGGTTGTCTGGTATTCCCATCTGTTTCAGAATTTTCCAGTTGTGATCCACACAGTTCAAGGCTTTGGCATAGTCAACAAAGCAGGAATAGATGATTTTCTAGAATTCTTTTGCTTTTTTGATGATCCAGTGCATGTTGGCAATTTGATCTCTGGTTCTTCTGCCTTTTATAAACCCAGCTTAACATCTGGAAGTTCACAGTTTATATACTGTTGAAGCCTGGCTTGGAGAATTTTGAGCATTACTTTGCTAGCATGTGAGATGAGTGCAGTTGTGTGGTAGTTTGAGCATTATTTAGCATTGCCTTTCTTTGGGATTGGAATGAAAATGAGTGCAGCACTCTAACATCTTCACCTTTTAGGCTTTGAAATAGTTCAACTGGAATTCCATCACCTCCACTAGTTCATAGTGATGCTTCTAAGGTCTACTTGACTTCACATTCTAGAATGTCTGGCTCAAGGTGACTGATCACACCATCATGATTATCTGGGTTTTGAAGATCTGGTTTATACAGTTCTTCTGTGTATACTTGTCTCCTAGTTTTAATATCTTCTGCTTCTGTTAGGTCCACATCATTTCTGTCCTTCATTGTGCCCTATTTTACATGAAAAAATCCCTTGGTATCTCTAATTTTATTGAAGAGATCTCTAGTCTTTCTCATTCTATATGTTTCTTCTTTTTCTTTGCAGTGATCACTGATGAAGGCTTTCTACCCTTGCTATTTTTGGAACTTTACATTCAAATGGGTATATCTTTCCTTTTCTCCTTTGCTTTTCACATCTCTTCTTTTCATAGCTATTTGTAAGGCCTCCTCAAACAGCCATTTTGCCTTTTTGCATTACTTTTTCTTGGGGATGGTCTTGATCACCACCTCCTGTACAATGTCATGAACCTCTGTCCATAGTTCTTCAGACACTTTATCAGATCTAATCCTTTAAATCTATTTGTCACTTTCAATGGCTAATCAAAATCAATATCCATGATTGCTTTTTAAAAAGCAAACTTGGCCCAGTAGTTATATTCAAAGACTTTGGAGTTTGGGCAACATGCAAGTGCTATAATGAATAATGAAAAAGAAAGATGCTAAATTTCAAATTAAACTAAACTTCAAATAATCAGGTTTGGTTTTGGAATGCATTGACATTTGATTTTTAGTTGCCACATAAGGTTTATATTAAGTATACAAGGTATGGTTTTTCTTGGAACATAAACTTTTTTCTCTTTAATTAGGAACATTTGGACTGTTAAGTTAAATAATTATTTTTAACATTTTCAATGAAAGTTCTAAAAGGGAAAACTTGAAATACACTTTGTTTGTAAAGTAAATAAATCTAAATGATAAAAAGCTTATAACTTTTAAAGGAAAATTAGTTTTATTTTTAAGTTAACTGTCTAAATGCATAATTTTAACTTTCCTATGCATCAATAATTCTAAAGCAACTTGCAAATATAATTTTATTGAATGATTCAATATTATTTTAAATATCTAATATTATTTTTAAAACACTGATTTGTTTAGGGGGATGTTTTGAAGAGCTGTTCATTTGCTCTTTTATCCATAACTTCACTAGAGAATCTCCATTTTAGTTAGCTAGTTTCAATTAATAACAATAGTACTTAGAAATGTCTTATTTCAACTTAGGGTTTACATAGAATATTCTGTTTTCGGCAACCAGATTGGCGATTAATATAAATTAATCTCACTTATTTTGGATGACTACCAAATTGACAAGATACAAGTGCTTATTTCATTCTTCTAAAACTCTGTTTTGTTGGTATCCTTTGGTATTTCTCAACATAAAAATTTTATTATTTGAAATGTTTTTGTTAAATCCCATTAATTTATACAGAAAAATCCCTTCTTTATTCACATGGCTAAACATATTGTCTAGGAATAAAGTGATAAATATGAATGTTTAGTTTTATTTCATAATGTGTAAGGCTCTGGGAGCATGGTCCCATTACTAGGAAACATAAGTAGTTTTGATGACAGCAACATAAATACAAAATATGAAAACCCTCTACATTTATTAACCTGTTGATATGACTAAATATTTATATCTTTCCTTTTCTCCTTTGCTTTTTGCTTCTCTTCTTTTTGCAGCTATTTGCAAGGCCTCCCCAGACAGCCATTTTGCTTTTTTGCATTTCTTTTTCTTGGGGATGGTTTTGATCCCTGTCTCCTGTACAATGTCACGAACCTCATTTCATAGTTCATCAGGCACTCTATCTATCAGATCTAGGCCCTTAAATCTATTTCTCACTTCCACTGTATAATCATAAGGGATTTGATTTAGGTCATACCTGAATGGTCTAGTAGTTTTCCCTACTTTCTTCAATTTCAGTCTGAATTTGGCAATAAGGAGTTCATGGTCTGAGCAACAGTCAGCTCCTGGTCTTGTTTTTGCTGATTGTATAGAGCTTCTCCATCTTTAGCTGCAAAGAATATAATCGATCTGATTTCGGTGTTGACCATCTGGTGATGTCCATGTATAAAGTCTTCTCTTGTGTTGTTGGAAGAGGGTATTTGCTATGACCAGTGCATTTTCTTGGCAAAACTCTGTTAGTCTTTGCCCTGCTTCATTCCGTATTCCAAGGCCAAATTTGCCTGTTACTCCAGGTGTTTCTTGACTTCCTACTTTTGCATTCCAGTCCCCTATAATGAAAAGGACATCTTTTTTGGGTGTTAATTCTAAAAGGTCTTGTAGGTCTTCATAGAACCGTTCAACTTCAGCTTCTTCAGCATTACTGGTTGGGGCATAGACTTGGATTACTGTGACATTGAATGGTTTGCCTTGGAAACAAACAGAGATCATTCTGTCGTTTTTGAGATTGCATCCAAGTACTGCATTTCGGACTCTTTTGTTGACCATGATGGCCACTTCATTTCTTCTGAGGGATTCCTGCCCACAGTAGTAGATATAATGGTCCTATGAGTTAAATTCACCCATTCCAGTCCATTTTAGTTCGTTAATTCCTAGAATGTCAACATTTACTCTTTCCATCTCTTGTTTGACCACTTCCAATTTGCCTTGATTCATGGACCTGACATTCCAGGTTCCTATGCAATATTGTTCTTTACAGCATCGGACTTTGCTTCTATCACCAGACACATCTACAGCTGGGTATTCTTTCTGCTTTGGTTCCATCCCTTCATTCTTTCTGGAGTTATTTCTCCACTGATCTCCAGTAGCATATTGGGCCCTTACTGACCTGGGGAGTTTCTCTTTCAGTATCCTGTCATTTTGCCTTTTCATACTGTTCATGGGGTTCTCAAGGCAAGAATACTGAAGTGGTTTGCCATTCCCTAATCCAGCGGACCACACCCTGTCAGATCTCTCCACCATGACCCGCCCATCCTGGGTTGCCCCACGGGCATGGCTTAATTTCATTGAGTTAGACAAGGCTGTGGTCCTTGTGTGATTAGATTGACTAGTTTTCTGTGAGTATGGTTTCAGTGTATAAATATCTGAATGCAGAGTTCCAAAGAATAGCAAGAAGAGATAAGAAAGCCTTCTTCAGCGATCAATGCAAAGAAATAGAGGAAAACAACAGAATGGGAAAGACTAAGGATCTATTCAAGAAAATCAGAGATACCAAAGGAACATTTCATGCAAAGATGGGCTCGATAAAGGACAGAAATGGTGTGGACCTAACGGAAGCAGAAGATATTAAGAAGAGGTGGCTAGAATACACAGAAGAACTGTACAAAAAAGAGCTTCACGACCCAGATGATCATGATGGTGTGATCACTGACCTAGAGCCAGACATCCTGGAATGTGAAGTCAAGTGGGCCTTAGAAAGCATCACTAGGAACAAAGCTAGTGGAGGTGATAGAATTCCAGTGGAGCTATTCCAAGTCCTGAAAGATGATGCTGTGAAAGTGCTTCACTCAATATGCCAGCAAATTTGGAAAACTCAGCAGTGGCCACAAGATTGGAAAAGGTCAGTTTTCATCCCAATCCCAAAGAAATGCAACGCCAAAGAGTGCTCAAACTACCGCACAATTGCACTCATCTCACACGCTATTAAATTAATGCTCAAAATTCTCCAAGCCAGGCTTCAGCAGTATGTGAACCATGAACTTCCTGATGTTCAAGCTGGATTTAGAAAAGGCAGAGGAGAGATTCTTGATTTAAAAAAAAAAAAAAAAAAAAAAAAAAAAAAAAAAAAAAAAAGAAAAGGCAGAGGAACCAGAGATCAAATTGGCAACATCCGCTGGATCATCGAAAAAGCAAGAGAGTTCCAGAAAAACATCTATTTCTGCTTTATTGACTATGCCAAAGCCTTTGACTGTGTGGATCACAATAAACTGTGGAAAATTCTGAGAGAGATGGGAATACCAGACCACCTGATCTGCCTCTTGAGAAATCTGTATGTAGGTCAGGAAGCAACAGTTAGAACTGGTCATGGAACAACAGACTGGTTCCAAATAGGAAAAGGAGTACGTCAAGGCTGTATATTGTCACCATGTTTATTTAACTTATATGCAGAGTACATCATGAGAAATGCTGGACTGGAGGAAGCACAAGCTGGAATCAAGATTGCCGGGAGAAATATCAATAACCTCAGATATGCAGATGACCACACCCTTATGGCAGAAAGTGAAGAGGAACTAAAAAGCCTCTTGATGAAAGTGAAAGTGGAGAGTGAAAAGGTTGGCTTAAAGCTCAACATTCAGAAAACGAAGATCATGGCATCTGGTCCCATCACTACATGGGAAATAGATGGAGAAACAGTGGAAACAGTGTCAGACTTTATTTTTCTGGGCTCCAAAATCACTGCAGATGGTGACTGCAGCCATGAAATTAAAAGACGCTTACTCCTTGGAAGGAAGGTTATGACCAACCTAGATAGCATATTCAAAAGCAGAGACATCACTTTGCCAATAAAGGTTCGCCTAGTCAAGGCTATGGTCTTTCCTGTGGTCATGTATGGATGAGAGCTGGACTGTGAAGAAGGCTGAGCACCGAAGAATAGATGCTTTTGAACTGTGGTGTTGGAGAAGACTCTTGAGAGTCCCTTGGACTGCAAGGAGATCCAACCGGTCCATTCTGAAGGAGATCAGCCCTGGGATTTCTTTGGAGGGAATGATGCTTAGGCTGAAACTCCAGTATTTTGGCCACCTCATGTGAAGAGTTGACTCATTGGAGAAGACTCTGATGCTGGGAGGGATTGAGGGCAGGAGGAGAAGGGGACGACAGAGGATGAGATGGCTGGATGGCATCACTGACTTGATGAATGTGAGTCTGAGTGACCTCCGGGAGCTGGTGATGGACAGGGAGGCCTGGCGTGCTGCAGTTCATGGGGTCGCAAAGAGTCGGACATGACTGAGCGACTGATCTGATCTGATCTGATGACTCAATATTAGATGGAGTTGGGTGGGGATTAGTACATACATCTATCCTATGGAATGAGAAAAATTCTGAAAAATGTTCTGTTTCACTATATATTAGTTAAGAAGCTCTATTTCAGAGTATTTTTTTGTTTCTTAGAGAATAATTTTGCTTTTATAGCTGATGTTTGTTGTTGTTGTTATAAGTTTTATGTAGTTACTTGATTATGGTATAATCTTGTGGACATTAGGAATTATATGAATTAATTTTAATCCAATTTTTTCCTGACATTTTCATTTGTTTCCCAGGAGTACCTTAACAAAGTACCACAAAATAGGTATCTTAGAAATTAATTGTCTTATTGTTTGGATAGAAGTCAATGTGTTGACAGGGCCTTTATCCCTTAGAAACCTGTAGGTAGAACCTTTCTTTGCCTCCTCCTAGCTTCTGGAAGCCTCAGACTTTCCCTGGTTTGTGGTAGCATAACTCACTGACTCAATGGACATGAGTTGGAGTAAGCTCCAGGAGTTAGTGATGGACAGGGAAGCCCGGTGTGCTGCAGTCCATGGGGTTACAAAGAGTTGGATGTGACTGAGTGACTGAACTGATGCCTTTTCATATAATTCTCCCTCTCTGAGTGGGTATTTGTGTCCAAATTTCTTACCTTTTTGTAAGTACACCAGTCATGTTGAATTAGAGTCCATCTAACAAACCTCATCAAAGAAATTACTATTCCTGTGAAAACCTTATTTCCAAATAAGTTCAGATCTGGAGGTCCTGGAGGTTTGCATTTCAACATACCATTTAGGGAGGACACAGTTCAACCCATAAAAGCATCTGGTAGGTAGCATAATCATAGAAATAATATTTTTCTTCACTGTTCCCATCTTCAATGTTCCATTGTTCTGCTCTGATACTTTCAATGACTAGACTCACTACCTCTTTTTCCAAAGATATAGTTAGTATTAATTAGTGTTAATAAGCCCTAAAGTATATATAATATCTTTACATTTGTTCTACTACATGGTTTTATCCATGACTGAAGCTGGGTTCTCCAGAAGACGATGAGATGATGAAAGGATAGACAACTCCATGAATTAGTTCCAATATCAAAGTTTATTATCAAATCACTATATTCACTGATGTTTTGAATTTTCTCCTGAAAAAAACTTAAGATATTGTATTCTTTAGTTCATTTATGTAAAATATATTTACTGAATGCCCATTATATATTTTAAGTACCAGGAAAATGGCAGTTAATAAGGCAGAAAAAGTTCAAACTTGTGGAGCTTAAATTATAATCCTACACTACTAGAAAATATAGAAACAAGCAAATAAATTAGATTGAAAGGCTCTAGGAAACAAATCATTGGACATAATATTTTAGAATAGGTTTTCTGAATCAAGGAGGGGCATTATCAGGAAAATCTTCTCCCAGAAAATGTCATTTAAAACAAGATACATGTGTTTGAAAAATGCCTGCGAGAGATGGCATACTCTTCTTTAGTAAAAGACAAGAACAAAATCATTGTACCTATGATGCAAATGACATGGTGTTATCTGAATACAAAGAAATTCAATGCTGCTAGGCTCTATTTTATAAAATGTCATCAGGAGTTTCCTAATTCTGAGTAGGAATCTTTAGAAGTTTCCGTTGTATTTGGAGTGAGTGGAGAAGTTCTTAGAGGCTTTCAAGTTGAGGGATGGCCTGCTTTGTTCTTTAAAAATAAAAAATTTCACCTCTGGTTTGAAAATAGTGATGAAGGCAGCCACAGATGATTTAAAACATCAAAGGAGAGGAACTAACAAAATTCAAAGCCCATTATGAATAATACTAATGTAGTTCCTAACTACAAACCCAGTGCAAGCACTGCCAAAAGCAGAAGCCTGATGGACAGAGTAGCATAAGAGATAGAGAGTTCATAGTTTGAGATCTCAGCACTACCTAGGGATTATGTTACATCATTTAAGGAAATATGCAAAACTAAAACATACTAAATATTTTATTAAATTTTGATATGAAATATTCTGTTATTTAATTTATAATATTAAATTAAAAAAGGAACATGGTGTTGATTCTTATATATATTAATGAAATATATACATTATTTTATTCTATACATCATCTGATATCAGGAATGGCATTTGTTGTTCATGGTAGTCTCCTCAGGTGACAGATGAGTATTGGGAAAGATTTTGGTAAATTTAATTGTGAAACTTGAGTTTGTTTATTGAAATATAATAGATATACAACATTGTATTGATCTCAGGTGTACAGCTTGATGATTTGACATTTTTGGCATTAGAAAATGATCACCCCAATAATAGGCTTACTATCTGTCAGCCTGCAAATTGACAACTTTTTTTAATTAAATTTAAGAATTTAATTTCTCAGTAACTTTCAAATTTATAACAATATTTTGATTAAAAAAAATCCCTGTGCTGTACATTAAATCTCCATGACATTTATTTTTTGACTGTAGGTGGATTTCTGAATTTTAACTCATCGAAATGTAACTACCTATTCAAAGGCTGTCTTGAAAAGAATGAAAAAAAAAAAACAAAAAACTGCCATAGCTTATAAAGAGAATCAGTTCAGTTCAGTCGCTCAGTCATGCCCAGCTCTTTGCGACCCCATAAATGGAAGCATGCCAGGCCTCCCTGTCCATCACCAATTCCCGAAGTTCATTCAGACTCAAGTCCATCAAGTCAGTGAGGACATCCAGCCATCTCATCCTCTGTTGTCCCCTTCTCCTCCTGCCCTCAATCCCTCCCAGCATCAGAGTCTTCTCCAGTGAATCAATTCTTCACATGAGGTGGCCAAAAATTGGAGTTTCATCTTCAGCATCAGTCCTTCCAAAGACATACCAGGGCTGATCTCCTTCAGAATGGACTGGCTGGATCTCCTTGCAGTCCAAAGGACTCTCAAGAGTCTTCTCCAACACAACAGTTCAAAAGCATCAATTCTTCGGTGCTCAGCTTTCTTCACAGTCCAACTCTCACATCCATACATGATCACTGGAAAAACCATAGCCTTGACTAGGCGAACCTTTGTTTGCAAAGTAATGTTTCTTCTTTTCAATATGCTATCTAGGTTGATCATAACTTTTCTTCCAAGGAGTACGCATCTTTTAATTTCATGGCTGCAGTCACTATCTGCAGTGATTTTGGAGCCCCCCCAAATAAAGTCTGACACTGTTTCCATTGTTTCCCCCATCTATTTCCCATGATGTGATGGGACCAGATGCCATGATCTTAGTTTTCTGAAAGTTGAGCTCTAAGCCAACTTTTTCACTCTCCTCTTTTACTTTCATCAAGAGACTTTTTAGTTCCCCTTCACTTTCTGCCATAAGGGTGGTGTCATCTGCATATCTGAGGTTATTGATATTTCTCCTGGCAATCTTGATTCCAGCTTGTGCTTCTTCCAGCCCAGAATTTCTCATGATGTACTCTGCATATAAGTTAAATAAGCAAGGTGACAATATACAGCCTTGATGTACTCCTTTTCCTATTTGGAACCAGTCTGTTGTTCCATGTCCAGTTCTAACTGTTTCATCCTGACCTGCATATAGGTTTCTCAAGAGACAGGTCAGGTGCTCTGTTATTCCCATCTCTTTCAAAATTTTCCACAGCTTATTCTCTTATAGCTTATTCTCTTATAAAAAGAATAAGCTGTAGGAAATTAAGTTCAAAGACATGTAGAAAGCTCTTAAAAGCATGGAAGATGATAATGTTTTGAATAAGGCAGGTTTATCACACTTTTTTAAAGTAAGATTTATACTATTTGCTGAAAGACTGGAAATGGGGGGACAGTGAGAAAACATGAGGGACCAAGTATTTTGACTTATTAGCAGAATGAATGGTGACATCGCTTACAGGGATTGAGGAAATGTTAAGGAGATAAGTTTCATAGAGTAGGTTGAATCAGAACCACGTGAGTGCCTCTTAGGAAAAAAAGAAATTAGAAACTGCATTCAACCATTAATGCCCCATCCAATAATGTAGCACATATGTACTGGGAACATTCTAGGACACTATGGCAAACACATGAGTGGAAAAGTCCTACTTGGGCTTTTGTGGTAGCTGTGGCATCATGGAGTGGTAATAAGGGAAGGTTTGGAAGGGCTTTCTTGAGGAAGACAACTTGGGCTGAGAGACATGATAAGTAGAAATTGATTAGAATAAATGTATACTATACATTAAAATATTATAGGATGGAAATAAACTAAATAATTTTGGTTAAAATGAAGAGATAGGCAGAAGCCCTTACGTGAAAGGGCTAAATAGCATGAACAGTCTTAAGGTTGGAAAATGCTTTAAAAATGAATCAAGTCTAACCAATACTTGGGGATTATAGATTAAAAAAAACAACAATAGCAGAAAAAATAATAAAAATTTTAATTAAATTTTTTAAAAAATTAAATTTAAAAAAACTTTAAACTTTATTTATTTTTTTATTTTTTATTTTATTATTATTATTATTATTATTTTAATTTTTCTTAACTTTACAATATTGTATTACTTTTACCATACATCGAGATGGATCCGCCACCAGAATACACATGCTCACCATCCTGAACCCCATTACACTCCAGTCAGAATGGCTGCGATCCAAAAATCCACAAGCAATAAATGCTGGAGAGGGTGCGGAGAGAAGGGAACCCTCTTACACTGTTGGTGGGAATGCAAACTAGTACAGCCACTATGGAGAACAGTATGGAGATTCCTCAAAAAACTGGGAATAGAACTGCCTTATGACCCAGCAATCCCACTGCTGGGCATACACACTGAGAAAAACTTTAAACTTTAAAAATCATTAATTTTGGTAGAAATTTGTTGTATTTTATTTTTGTACATACATAATCACCTTACAGAAAAATTACTTCTCAAGTAAGTACAGTTAGGTGGTTTTATGGCACATTAATTACTGGAAGACATTTTAATGCTGATATTAATTTTAAATTAAAATGATACATTCATGACAAATTTTCAAAGGGAAATATCAGAATAGTTAGTGTGAAAGAGGTGTCATAAGGGGAGAAAAGTAATTTAGTTAAGAAAATAGAAATGCCCTTAATGACATAAATGATAGAGTAGAATGTCTAATGCTCGTGCTGTGTGTTTTATATAGGTATTTCCTCTTAATGGAAGCAATAGAGTACACAAGACATTTTTATTAACTTCTTTTGCATTTTGTCATACAGTGATTTGTATCTATTTGTAATTAAAGTGTCATCAAGCAAGACTATTTTCAGTACACAATATTTCACAGTAAAGATCTCACATAAAAACCTTCAATAAGTCTATAGTCTCAATTATATACTATATATTAGTGTAAAAATAATGATACATCATCCAATTACCTTCAAAAGAAGACTTCAATTTGAAAATTTTTCATATACTGCCTTTCACTGTTTCTTTTTCTTTACATTTTTTGTTTTGTTTGTTTTTGAGTGGTTAAAACAACAAATGTTTATTTTCTCATAACTCAAGACTAGAAGTCTGAGACCTAGATGCCATCATGGGTTAGTCTCTTAGGCTTCTCTCCATGCCTTGTGGATGGCTGTCTTCTTGCTGTGTCTTCACAGGACCATTTTTTCACCGTTTCATAATTGACTCATTCATGTATGATTTATCTGACCAACATCTTTGAAAAAGTTATGGAGTAGAAAGACTACAAATAAATTATAATTTCAATATACACCAGTAATATGTTCAGACAAAATGTTTGAGACACAGAGGCATGATGAAAAAGCAGAAAGATCTGTGTAAAATTATATATACATTTGACTTGTTATTTTCTTTATCTCCCTCCCTCCCCTTCCTTCCCTTTTCTCCTTTCCTCTCCCTCTACCTCATAAGTCTCTTTGCTTAATTCTAAAGTGTGATTAATGATGCCTCATTCTCAAATATGTACACCTTAACTTAACCTAGTAGTAGGTTATGAGGCATAAGATAATTAAATTCTAATTTACTCTGGTATAATTTCATAATTTTCAAATCACTTCTAAATCATAAAACTACACAGATAAGTAATATAAATGGAATATTTCCTTCAAGATACCTACTTGTCATATATTCAACAAATAATAACTTTATATAACCTGTATTAATTTCCTAGGGTTGCTGAAACAAAGTACCACAGACTAGATAGCTGAAACACAACAGAAGCTGTTGTTTTTTTATTCCTTGCAGTAATTGAGGCTGTAAAGTTCATATCAAGGTGTTGAGGGAGCTACACTTCCTCTGAAACTTTTGGGAGACAATCCTTTCTTTTATTTTCTAGATTCTGACAGCCTCAGGCATTCCTTGGCTTGTGATATAACTTAAATCTGTCTCCATCTTAATATGACTATCTTAACTCTGTCTATATGCAAATTTACCCCCTCTTAACGGAGCACCCCACTCCAGTATTCTTGCCTGGAAAATCCTATGGACTGAGGAGCCTGCAGTCCATGGGGTCGCTAAGAGTAGGACAGGACTGAGCGACTTCACTTTCACTTTTCACTTTCATGCATTGGGGGAGGAAAGGGCAACCCACTCTAGTGTTCTTGCCTGGAGAATCCCAGGGACCACAAGGCCTGGTGGGCTGCCGTCTATGGGGTCGCACAGAGTTGGACATGACTGAAGCAACTTACCAGAAGCAGCAGCAATGGACAGCACTCTCTTCAGTGTAGCATTACCTTAACTAATTACATCTGCAGTGGCCAATTCTCAAATAGAGTCATATTCACAGATATTGGGGCTTATGGCTTCAATTTATCTTTTGAGAAGACACAATTAATGCACAATATACACTAAAACTCATGTAAGAACTATACAATAAAAACAACTACATTAAGATAAGACTAACAGAAAATTTATTGCTTGAATAGGGGTGGAACATTCATTATAATAAAATTATACTTCAGTTGTCATTACATACACTAGTTGAAGCTAGTCCAGCCAGTCTACTGCTAATAAAACACATAGATTTAAATGAATATTTTGTAGCCATATGTATTTGAATTTAATGAGCACACTGTTACTATGTTATATTTAGCAAAATGGACCTTTAGTTCATTTTACTTTTCAACATTATTTAGCTGATTCTTTCCTTTTCTTATCATTAATGTTTAGTATATATATTTACATTCTATATATACATACACACACACACATATATTTAAACAAAAGTTTTGGTGATATAGTACATTTTAAACTAATTCCATTACTCTTTTAAAAACTTTTATTGGTTATTGTTCAGTCACAGAGTCATATTTGACTCTTTGCGACCCCATGGATTGCAGCCTGCCAGATTTCCCAGCACTTCACTATCTCCCAGAGTTTGCTCAAATTCACATCCACTGAGACGATGATGCCTTCCAACCATCTTATCCTGTCGTGCCCTACTCTTCATGCATTAAATCTTTCCCAGCATCAGGGTCTTTTCCAATGAGTTGGCTCTTCGCATAGGTGGGCCAAAGTATTGAAAAGCATCAGTCCTTCCAATGAATATTCAGGGTAGATTTATTTTAGGGTTGACTGGTTTGTTCTCTTTGTAGTGAAAAGGACTCTCAGGAGTCTTCTCCATCACCACAACTTGAAAGCAATGATACTTTGGCAGTCAGCCTTCTTTATTACATGCATTTATAAACATTTATCATTATAAAATAATAAACATAATGTAGAATTATATAGAGAAAGGGATATTGGTGATTTTTAATATGTGTATACATAATTATTTTGATTCTACATCTTAGTTTTATATTTTTAATATATATCCTAGTTACCAACCATAAACACAAGTATTAATTATTGATCTATTTTTACAACTCTGTCTACCTCTTCTTTCATTTAGGGATTTTGTATTCAGATACTATTAACATGGCAGACATTTTGTTTGTCAAAAAAAAAAAAGCCTTCCATAAATTGGAATATCTATTATAAATTGTTATCAGATTATTAGAATTTTAAATTTATGTATAATTAACATATATTTAGTTTCAAGTGTATAGTATTCTATATTTATATATATTATAAAATAAATACCATAATAAATGTAGTTAATATACATCAACATGCAGTGACAACTCTTTTTTTCTTATAATGAGAACTTCTAAATTTTATTCTTTTAGCAAATTTCAAATATGAAATACAGAACTGTTATCTATAGTTATCATGTTGTTTGGTAAATCTTCATTATTTATTTATTTTACAACTGTTAAGTTTGTACCTTTTACACCTTTCATCCATTTCACCCCTCCACCACTCCCTTCTCTGGCCATACCAATCTCTGTTCTCTGTCTCTATGAGCTTGTCTGACATTTAAGATTCTATGTACAAGTCAGATTACATGCTCTATGTCTTCCTCTGTCTGATTCATTTTGTTTGGCATTTTACAAGTCCATCCACATTACTGCAAATGGTGTTTTTCATTTTTATGGCTGAATAATATTACATATATATAATTTTATATATACAAATTTTTCTTTATCCATTAATAAACATTTAGGTTGTTTCCATATGTTGGCAATTGTAAATATGCTACAATAAACATGGGGTTGTATATGTCTTTTTGAGTTACTGTTTTTGTTTTCTTTAATATCCACAAGTGGAATTCCTGAGTCATATTAAAGTTTTCCTTTTATTTTTTTGGAGAGGTGGGATATCATTTTCCATTTTGGCTGAACCAAAGTACATTCCACCAATAGTGCACAAAGGTGCCCCTTTTCTCTACATCCTCTTTAGCACTTGTCATTGTCATCATAGCCTTTCTAACTGATATGAGGTGATATCTCGTATTCAATTTGATATATATATATATATATATATATATATATATATATAATGTTTTACACTTGAAACTAAATACTTGCTAGTTATACGTCACTTTAAACTGCTAATAATCTGTTAACTTACAAAAATGTAAGTTTTGATTTGCATTTCCGAAGGGATTGGGGGCAGGAGGAGAAGGGGACGACAGAGGATGAGATGGCTGGATGGCATCACTGACTCAATGGACATGAGTTTGGGTAAACTCCGGGAGTTGGTGATGGACAGGCAGGCCTGGTGTGCTGCGATTCATGGGGTCGCAAAGAGTCGGACACGACTGAGCGACTGAACTGAACTGAACTGAACTGATAACTAATAATGTTGAGCATCTGTTCATGTATCTGTTAGCTATTTTTATGCCTTCTTTGAAAACTGTCTACTCATACCTCCTGACCATTTTTAAGTTGGATTGTTTGTGCGGTTGAGTGGAAAGATTTCTTTATGTATTTTGGATATTAACTCTTTAGCAGATACATGACTTGAAAATATCATTCCCCATTCATTTTGTGATTAGTTCCTTTTCTGTGTAGAAAATTTTTAGTTTGATGTATCTATTTTTGCTTTTGTTGTCTTTGATTTTGGTGTCAGATCCAAAGAGAAAACTAATGTCAATGAGTACTGCCTATGTTTCTTGTAGAAATTTTGTAGTTCCTGATCTTACATTGAAGTCTTACTCCATTTTGGGCTAAATTTTGCTTATAAGACAGTGTAGTTGGTTCTTTTGTGTACATAGCTGTCCAACTTTCCCATCACCATTTATTGAAGGGATTATCCTTTCCCCATTGTATATCCTTAGCTACTTTGTCATAAATTAATTGATCATATATGTATGGATTTTTTTCTAGACTCTGTTCCATTGATATGTGTTCCTATCTGTTTTTATGCCAATACCATCCTGTTTTGATTACTATAGTTTTGAAATGTAATTTTAAATCAAAAGGTTGATGCCTCCAGCTTCAGTTTTTCTCGATTCTTTTTTCTATTCAGCATTCTGTGGTTCCATTCAAATCTCAAGATTTATTGTTCTATTTATAGAACTGTGCTATTGGAATTCTAATAAGAATTGCATTGAATCTGTAAATTCATTGGGTAGCATTAGGGTATTTCAGTAATAATAGTCCTTTCAATACAAAAGCATAAATTATCTTTCTATTTTTGTCTTTCTCAATTTCTTTCACTAATGTCTTATACTTTTCATTGTACATGTCTTTTACTTGTTTAAGTTTATTTCTAAGCATTTTATTCTTTTTAATGTAATTGTAAATGAGATTTTCTTAATTTCTCTTTAAGATAGTTTGTTATTAGTGACAGACATGTAACAGAATTTTGTATATTATTGTATATCACTCAACAGTTTTTTTTTGGTGGAGCCTTGAGAATTTTTTATATTAATACCAGTCATAGGCAGTAGTTAAAGTTTTACTTCTTCCTTTATTATTTGAATGCTTTTTATTTTATTTTTCTTACCTAACTGCTTTGGCTAAGATTTCTAACACAAAATTGGATAAAGTGGTAGAGTGATCATTCTTGTCTTGTTCCTCATCTTAAATAGAGTGCTTTCAGCTTTTCACCATGCATTACGATGTTGTGTGCATGTGCTAAGTTAATTCAGTCATCTCTGACTCTTTGCGATCCGATGGACTGTAGCCCACCAGGCTCCTCTGTCCATGGGATTCTCCAGGCAAGAATACTGGGGTGGGTTGTTATGCCCTCCTCCAGGGGATCTTCTCTACTCAGAGATCAAACCTATGACTCTTAGGTCAGCTGCACTGGCAGATGAGTTCTTTATGACTAGTGCCAACTGGAAGTCTGATGTAGCTTATATTACGATGTTCAGTTCAGTTCAGTCGCTCAGTCATGTCTGACTCTGCCATCCCATGAATCGCAGCATGCCAGGCCTCCCTATCCATCACCAACACCTGGAGCTCAGTCAGACTCATGTCCAATGAGTCAGTGATGCCATCCAGCCATCTCATCCTCTGTCGCCCCCTTCTCCTCCTGCCAACAATCCCTCTCATCATCAGAGTCTTTTCCAATGAGTCAACTCTTCACATGAGGTGGCCAAAGTACTGGAGTTCCAGCTTTAGCATCATTCCTTCCAAAGAAATCCCAGGGCTGATCTCCTTCAGAATGGACTGATTGGATCTCCTTGCAGTACAAGGGACTCTCAGGAGTCTTCTCCAACACCACGGTTCAAAAGCATCCATTCTTAAGCACTCAGCCTTCTTCACAGTCTATCTCTCACATCCATACATGACCACAGGAAAAACCATAGTGTTCACTAGACGGACCTTTGTTGGCAAAGTAATGTTTCTTCTTTTCAATATGCTATCTAGGTTGGTCATAACTTTCCTTCCAAGGAGTTAGCGTCTTTTAATTTCATGGCTTCAGTCACCATCTGCAGTGATTTTGGAGCCCCCCAAAATAAAGCTTGAAACTGTTTCCACTGTTTCTATTTCCATGAAGTGATGGGACTGGATGCTGTGATCTTTGTTTTCTGAATGTTGAGCTTTAAGCCAAAGTTTCCACTCTCCCCTTCACTTTCACCAAGAGGATTTTTAGTTCCTCTTCACTTTCTCCCTTAAGGGTAGTGTCATCTGCATATCTGAGGTTATTGATATTTCTCCTGGCAATCTTGATTCCAGTTTCTATTTCTTCCAGTCAAGGGTTTTTCATGATGTACTCTGCATATAAGTTAAATAAACATGGTGACAATATATATCCTTGACATACTCCTTTTCCTATGTGGAACCAGTCTGTTGTTCCATGACCAGTTCTAACTGTTGCTTCCTGACCTGCATACAGATTTCTCAAGAAGCAGGTCAGGTGGTCTGATATTCCCATCTCTTTCAGAATTTTCCACAGTTTATTGTGATCCACACAGGCAAAGGCTTTGGCATAGTCAATAAAGCAGAAATAGATGTTTTTCTGGAACTCTCTTGCTTTTTCCATGATCCAGCGGATGTTGGTAATTTGATCTCTGGTTCCTCTGCCTTTTCTAAATCCAGCTTGAACATCAGGAAGTTCACGGTTCACATATTGCTGAAGCTTGGCTTGGAGAATTTTGAGCAATTCTTTAGTAGCATGTGAGATGAGTGTAATTGTGCAGTAGTTTGAGTTTAGATCAGATCAGTCGCTCAATCGTGCCCAACTCTTTGCGACCCCATGAGTCACAGCACGCCAGGCCTCCCTGTCCATCACCACCTCCCAGAGTTCACTGAGACTCACGTCCATTGAGTCAGTCATGCCATCCAGCCACCTCATCCTCTGTTGTCCCCTTCTCCTCTTGCCCCCAATCCCTCCCAGCATCAGAGTCTTTTCCAATGAGTCAACTCTTCACATGAGGTGGCCAAAGTACTGGAGTTTCAGCTTTAGAATCATTCCTTCCAAAGAAATCCCAGGGCTGATCTCCTTCAAAATGGACTGACCATGTCTAATTATGTTAATGCTAATTGTTAACATTTGATAAAATATTTATTCTGGCTTCAGTTAAAATAATTATGTAGTCTTGAGAAAACAAATACATAGGATAGAAGAATAGGTGGCTGCTTAAGGCATTTCACTTGAAGAATTGGAAAATTTTCTAACTTTGAAGGAAAATTTGTAATCTTACTAAAGACTCAGTGGTTCTGATTTAAACTTTGTATGGAAATTTTCATATACCTAATGCAAAAAATAATAAAAACATCAAATATCCATCTTATTTCCTTCACTATTCAAAAGGTAGATATGTGAATTTAACTGATAATTGATACTGACTAGAGTTATTTTGGAAATAAATACATTTAAAACTGGTATATTCTTAAATTTACTGACATATGAAATGTAAACTCAAGTGAATATTTTTAACTATTGCTTGTTCCTCTTGCTCAGTGACATATAAGTACTTCTGAGAGTCTTTCATCAAAATGTATTTTTGATCCCATATCTCTTAAAAAAGCCATAATTCAGCATTTCTTTTTTCTCAACTTGACAACTTCACAAGCCTCTTAATTAGATTTCCTGAATGACCTCCGGGAGCTGGTGATGGACAGGGAGGCCTGGCGTGCTGCGGTTCATGGGGTTGCAAAGAGCCGGACACGACTGAGCGACTGATCTGATCTGATCTCCACAATTCTGCTCTCTAGTCTATTCTTCACTCTTACACACAAAAATATATTTTTAAAAAAGTTTCAATCATATCATTGTGCTAACTCCTTACCACACTGCATTCGTTTTCTAGGGCTTCCATAACAAAATAGCAAAGACTAGGGAACTTAAGCAACAGAAGTCCTAGAGGCTATAAGGCTAAAGTCAATATTCCAGCAACCTTGGTTTCCTTGATTTATAGATGACTTCCCTCTTGTTGCCTCTTTCTATCTTTGTCCCTCTATACATAGGTGCCCTGATGTCTCTTCCTTGTTTTGTAAAGATATCATTTATATTACATTAGAACCTGATATAATAGCCACATTTTAATTCACTCACCTCTTTAAAAAGTCTTTTTCTCCAAGTACAGTTATAGTCTAGGGTACTTAGGCTTAAGTCTGGAATTTGGGGGTACATGTTTCAGCCAAAAATGCATTACTTACTAGGTTCTGTGTTTGTTGATTCATACTCACATCTCCAGGTTTATATCATGTCACTAACTCACCTTCCTAATGTTGTAGCACACATACTTACATTTAGGTCTTTAATCCATTTTGAGTTTAACTTTGTGTATGGTGTTAGGAAGTGTGTTCTAATTTCACTCTTTTACATGTAGCTGTCCAGTGTTCCCAGCACCATTTATTGAAGAGGCTGTCTTTGCTCCATTGTACATTCTTACCTCCTTTGTAAAAAATAAGGTACCCATAGGTACATAGGTTTATTTCTGGGCTATCTTGTACCACTGGTCTATATTTCTGTTTTGTGCCAGTATCATACTGTCTAGACAACTGTAGCTTTGTAGTATAATCTGAAGTCAGGGAGGTTGATTCCTCCAGATCCATTCTTCTTTCTCAAGACTGCTTTGTCTATTTGGGGTCTTTTGTGTTTCTATATGAATTGTGAAATTTTTTGTTCGAGTTCTGTGAAAAATGTAATCGATAATTTGATAGGGATTGCATTTAATCTGTAGATTGCATTTCGTAGTATAGTCACTTTCACAATATTGATTCTTCCTACCCAGGAACATGGACTATCTCTCCATCTGTTTATGTTAGCTTTGATTGCTTTCATCAGTGTCTTATAATTTTCTGTGTAGTTCTTTTGTCTCCTTAGGTAATTTTATTCCTAGATATTTTATTCTTCTTTTTGCAATGGTGAGAGGGATTGATGCCTTAATTTCTCTTTCTGATTTTTCTTTGTTAACAAGATGAGTACTTCTAGATATATTTCCCATGAGGTTTTCCATCCCAAAGAGAGTCTCAGTAGGCCCCAACCCCAGGAGATCCTTCAACCCCAGCAGGTATGTCTGCTTCAGACTCCTTTTAAGTCACTGTTTTTGCCCTGGGTTCCAGTGCATATGAGACTTTGTGTTCTCCTACAAGAGTGGAGTCTCTGTTTCTTCCAGTCCTATAAAACTTTTGTGATCAAGACCTGCTGGCCATCAAATGCTCTGGGGGCTCATCATCCTGATGCCAGACCCCCTCAGGATAGGGAGCCTGATGGGTTCAGAAATTTCATTCCTGACCTTCTGTGATGTAATTATTCTTCAGTTTGTGGGTTGCCTACCTGTGTGTGTGTGGGGGGTGGGGGGTGGGGGGTGGAGGGTATGCAATTTATTTTATTGTAAGGTGCCCCTCCTTCCATCTCCTTGTGATTTCTTCTTTGTCTTTGGATGTAGAATATCTTCTGTGGTAGGTTCTAGTCTTTTGTAGAACTAGATGGTTCTTTGTTTAGTTGTCATTTTTATATTCTCATGGGAAGGGCTGAGCTCAAGATCTTCTACTCTGCCAATTTTTCTCCTGCCCCAACTTGTGGCCTCTAAAGCAGACAGGGTTGCTTAATTTCTTGTTTTCAATTTCATTAATTTTGCTCATTTTTTATTATTTATTTTGGCCTGCATACCTTAGACTTTTTTTTTTGTTGTTTGCTGAGGTGGAAATGTAGATTTTTTTTAATGTATTTTCTCTAATGTACATATTTGCTGCAATAAATTTCCCTTTAAGCACTTCTTTCATTCATCCTACAAATTTTAATGTCATGCTTACATTCACTTAGTTTGAAATATTTTTAAATTTTCCTTTGAGATTTGTTCTTTGACCCATGTGGTATTTAGAAATATGTTATTTCATTCCCATGTATTTGGGTATTTTCCAGTTATCTTCCTCTTTTTTAAATTAATTTTTATTGGAGTGTATTTGTTTGTTACTAATTTCTAGTTTAAAATCCCTGTGATCTGAGAGAAAACATTATATTATTTCCATCTTTTTTTTTTTTCCAAATGTGTTAATACACGTTTATGGCTTAGACCAGGGAAAATCTTGGTAAATCCTTCATATGAACTTGAGAAAAATGTATACTTATGGTGTTGAATTCCGGAATATTGTACTTCTGAAAACATAGTTGAGTGGAAAAAAAAGAATTACTGTGAACCTGAATCAAACTAAATACAAAAAAAAACAATCACTCCATATTATTTTCGAGTAAAAGTAATTTAAAGTAATTTATTAAAAACAATCACTAGGAAAAGATACTCCACCTTAAGAGTAAAATATAAAAATGACAGCTAATTTCTATAATATTAACTTGAGTCAACACTGCATTAATTCCCTTTCTTTCATAAACACAAACTCTAACTAGAAATCTACCAAAGTAGTCCATGATTCTGACATTGGTGTTAGCTCATACTTATATCTAAACAACTTTGAAATAGCTGGTGCACACACTCTTCCTGTGTGCACCAATAGCCTGTGAAAAAGTTACAGATATCTTATAGAGAATAGAAGGATTTTGTGTTGAGACTATTTGCTGTGTTTTTTGATCCTATTCAATGGACTCAGCTTCTGGCCATTGAGTGTGTTATTTGTGAAATGGCTCAAGACCTTAAAATTCAGCAAGCTACCAAATTTTTACACTGGGATGACTGAAATTATCTTCCTTATTTTGTCTTATTCCACAAATTAAGCAAATTTTTAGTCATCTGACCAACAATTTTTGTTTTGGAAATCAATTTACTAAACAATGCCAGAGCTCCCTCTAGGTCTAAGGCATCTCAAATAACACTTCTTCATCCTTAAATTGTCTTAGGTTACATAAAGAAATAACTGGCTTCTATAATCTGAGATCCCAGGACCCACAATAATATCAGGTTTTCCAGATCCATGACAGCATCTTTCTCCATCATCCTGGTTTCCAAAGGACAGGCACTACCAAGCCTCTCAAAGAAGCAAGTGTCCTCATCATAAGGGCATTTTCAGTTGCCTCAACATGTTAATATTCTTCTAGCATATGTTTTTCTTCTTTTTCCCATATTTAATAATATCTTCCTATTAGTGTACAAATATGATTAGGACTTGACATAGATCATTCATTGTCAGACTTTTTAATTTCAAATCAGTGCTAAATTTTCTACTATGAAGTGATTAGGACACATATATTATGGAAGTGCAGGATCAACTGAACAGAAAATGAGGGAAGAGAAGGCAATGGCACCCCACTCCAGTACTCTTGCCTGGAAAATCCCACGGACAGAGGAGCCTGGAAGGCTGCAGTCCATGGAGTTGCTAAGAGTCGGGCACGACAGAGCGACTTCTCTGTTCAGGCGCCACCTGCCGAGGTCCAGCCTTGGGCTGATCCAGGGAGTTCGAAGGGGAGACGGCTTCAGCGAGTTCACTGGATACAATAGCTTTAATTACGTATTAATTAGAGATATAAAGAGTAATAGAATGAGGATAACTCAGCAGGAAAATTCAGTGGAGAAAAGAGGCTGAGTAGCTTGGTTTATGTGGGAAAGCAATAAAACTTCAAGACAAGAAGTTTGCACCACTTATGTAGGCCGCAGGCGTCCTTCCATTCTCCAGAAGGAGAGGAGACACTAAGGCCTCCTCGGTCAGGTCTTAGAAGCCCAGGCATAATTAGTAGGCTTGAAGAGCCTCTGTGTTCCAGATAATTCAGCCAGAAGGTGAGAGAACGAGCAACATGGGGAGACCAGTCTTTCGAGGAACTGATCCCATTCTTTATTTTCTAGGGTCTGTTTTAATACACTGAGATGTTATACAAAAGTCACGCGGGGTCAGCAGTCCTGACTTTTATCAAAGTCAGGTGCTTCATACAAATGTATACAGAGGTCTTGGGAATGTTACATCATCTTCTGGCCAGGGGGCCTTCTGACAATTTATGACCCTCTCCTTGTGACAGTGATCAGTCAACCAGAACACTTATTTCTCCAGGGGTGATTATTCTTAAAATAGACGCCACCTTCCGAAGGTATCAGATACAGTTACATTCCTATAGGGTGAGGGTGTTGTGGGTTTTAATTAAGGAGAGAATTTACTTAGCCTAAGGTCTAACATGATTAATATCAAAGGTTAATACTTATTTCTTCTATATATTCATTAATGTGTGTAAGGGCAGGAGATGTGGTGACTTAGCAGCAAACATTGGCTCAACAAATGAAAAACTCTACACCAATACAATTTCTAATCAGCCCACTATACTTATACTAATGGTTTTCTAACTTCTCTAAGGAATCTGTTTTTAGAAGATTTAAAGCATCTCATGCCTCTCATGGTTGGGAGGCTGTGAGCAATCACATGTGGCCGGACAAGCGTGTCAGGCAGGCTAGAGAACCTTCAGAGGAGTTTGTAGGTTAAAACACTCCTGTCACGCCCAGGAATTATTATTAACTGGAGCTCTAAGTTAACTCCTTCTCCTACTGGGGGGCAGCCCCCTGTAAAGTCAGAGGTGTAGGTGAGAGCACAAAGTAGTAAAGTAGGCAGGCTCTGGTTGTGGGGGTAGAGGCTCGAGAATTTCCAGGGGGATTCCTGAGGCTTAATCCCGCATTTGCCTATGTCGAGCCTCCTTCCTCAATGATCTTTGACACAGGCGGAGCGCCTCACGCTGGCCCCCAACACTTTTCACTTTCATGCATTAAAGAAAGAAATGGCAACCCACTCCAGTGTTCTTGCCTGGAGAATCCCAGGGACGGAGGAGTCTGGTGGGCTGCCATCTATTGGGTCGCACAGGGTCGGACATGACTGAAGCAATTTAGCAGCAGCATGTTATATATTATATGTTATATTAATATATTATAATTAATTATAACATAATCAGATCAGATCAGATCAGATCAGTCGCTCAGTCGTGTCCGACTCTTTGCGACCCCATGAACCGCAGCACGCCAGGCCTCCCTGTCCATCACCAGCTCCCGGAGGTCACTCAGACTCTCATCCATCGAGTCAGTGATGCCATCCAGCCATCTCATCCTCTGTCGTCCCCTTCTCCTCCTTCCCTCAATCCCTCCCAGCATCAGAGTCTTTTCCAATGAGTCAACTCGTCGCATGAGGTGGCCAAAATACTGGAGTTTCAGCTTTAGCATCATTCCTTCTAAAGAAATTCCATGATTGATCTCCTTCAGAATGGACTGGCTGGATCTTCTTGCAGTCCAAGGGACTCTCAAAAGTCTTCTCCAACACCACAGTTCAAAAGCATCAATTCTTCGGCGTTCAGCCTTCCTCACAGTCCAGCTCTCACATCCATACATGACCACAGGAAAGACCATAGCCTTGACTAGGCGAACCTTTGTTGGTAAAGTAATGTCTCTGCTTTTGAATATGCTATCTAGGTTGGTCATAACTTTCCTTCCAAGGAGTAAGCGTCTTTTAATTTCATGGCTGCAGTCACCATCTGCAGTGATTTTGGAGCCCAGAAAAACAAAGTCTGACACTGTTTCCACTGTTTCCCCATCTATTTCCCATGCAGTGATGGGACCAGATATCATGATCTTCGTTTTCTGAATGTTGAGCTTAAAGCCAACCTTTTTTCTCTCCACTTTCACTTTCATCAAGAGGCTTTTTAGCCCCTCTTCACTTTCTGCCATAAGAGTCATGTCATCTGCATATCTGAGGTTATTGATATTTCTCCTGGCAATCTTGATTCCAACTTGTGTTTCTTCCAGTCCAGCATTTCTCATGATGTACTCTGCATATAAGTTAAATAAACATGGTGACAATATGCAGCCTTGACGTACTCCTTTTCCTATTTGGAACCAGTCTGTTGTTCCATGTCCAGTTCTAACTGTTGCTTCCTGACCTGCATACAGATTTCTCAAGAGGCAGATCAGGTGGTCTGGTATTCCCATCTCTTTCAGAATTTTGCATAGTTTATTGTGATCCACACAGTCAAAGGCTTTGGCATAGTCAATAAAGCTGAAAGAGATGTTTTTCTGGAACTCTCTTGCTTTTTCCATGATCCAGCAGATCTTGGCAATTTGGTCTGTGGTTCCTCTGCCTTTTCTAAAACCAGCTTGAACATCAGGAAGTTCACGGTTCACATATTGCTGAAGCCTGGCTTGTAGAATTTTGAGCATTACTTTACTAGCGTGTGAGATGAGTGCAATTGTTCGGTAGTTTGAGCACTCCTTGGCATTGCCTTTCTTTTGGATTGGGATGAAAACTGACCTTTTCCAGTCCTGTGACCACTGCTGAGTTTTCCAAATTTGCTGGCATATTGAGTGCAGCACTTTCACAGCATCATCTTTCAGGACTTGGAATAGTTCATAACTTATTTTATACTACATGTTATATATTTCATGTAACAATGAATAAAATTATGTATATTATGTGTATATATGTATATCTGCACACGCATGTATATACACACACATAGCAAACGAGTATCCTTTATCAACTTATGTCATAGCAAAAACTGCGTCTAAAAAAGTTAAGTAGGCAAGAAAGGCTTTACCCAAATTTGCTGCAACAGTGAAGAGAATCCAAATCAGTTTGATCTCAATGATACTAAAACAAATATTTGAGTGGTTTTAATAGTGGAAAATATTGACTTTTCCCAAAAGAAAAGGAAAAACTAAATTTTCTCTTGTCTACATAATACGTGGTGCTTTTACAACTTGAAGCAATGTACCCACCAAAGTTAGGTTCCTGCCTTACAACAGAGACTGGGAAACAGGAGTACTGTCTTCCGTGCTGATTAAAATTCAAAAAGATGGATCCTAGTTCTTGAGAAGACATACTTATATTTTAAATCTAACAAGAAGTTTTTCAAAAGATTTACATCTCAAAGAGGGAAAGAAAGGATATACAAGAATTTTATTTGCTTTGTTTATTAAATTAATGTTATAAGGAAAGGGAAGTCAGGGTACTAGAGTCAGGTAAGAGCCAGTCTAAAGTTTTGTCAAACTAAAAGGAAGATTAAGGCCTTGATGGTCATTTCCTGATACATTTCATCTCATTATTAAGAGAGAAATTAAAATAAATAAGTTACTAAATTGTTTTTATAAAACATTTAAAATTTTCAAAACCTTTAAAAATATTTAATAACAACTAAATCATACAATAAATGTAAGCCTTTTCTAGATATGTTTGGCACTTGTCCTTAAAGAAAAGATGATAATATGCTTAATAACTTGGAGAAATTTCACTGAAAAATGATCAAATGTTCATTCATTTAGGCAAAAAATAAATTCTTTCAATTACTTAATTTAAGAATATTTTGAATATTAGTATGCTAATCTTTATGTTATCTGTTGTTTGAGGGAAACTTTTTAATCTACAGTGTAAATAAATAAGCATGGTTTAGCTAATAAGTGTTATTTAGAGATATTTTTAAATCTTATATAAGATACAGACTATTATATAGAATTTATAAAAGCACTGTATGTTGTTTTTTTTCTTTATTGAGTTATTATAACTACAAGACTACAAGGCAGAATCTACAATAGATACACCATTTACATGTGGGTTGATACTGTTCAGTTCAATCACTCAGTTGTGCTTGACTCTTTGGGACCTCATGAACTACCAGCACACCAGGCCTCCCTGTCCATCACCAACTCCTGGAGTTTATTCAAACTCATGTCCATTGAGTCAGTGATGCCATCCAACCATCTCATCCTCTGTATTCCCCTTCTTCTCCCACCCTCAATCTTTCCAAGCATCAGGGTCTTTTCAAATGAGTAAGTTCTTTGCATCAGGTGGCCAAAGTATTGGAGTTTCAGCTTAGCATCGTTCCAAGGAATATTCAGGACTGACCTCCTTTAGAATGTACTGGTTGCATCTCCTTGCAGCCCAAGGGACTCTCAAGAGTCTTCTCCACACCACACTTCAAAAGCACCAGTTCTTTGGTGCTTAGCTTTCTCTACAGTTTAACTTTAACATCCGTACATGATTACTGGAAAAACAATAGCTTTGACTACACAGACTTTTGTTGGCAAAGTCACATCTTTGGTTTTTAATATGCTTTCTAGGTTAGCCATAACTTTTCTTCCAAGGAGGAAGCATCTTTTAATTTCATAACTGCAATCACCATCTGCAATGATTTTGGAGACCAAAAAAAAAAAAAAAAATCAAATCTGTCACTGTTTGCACTATTTCTCCATCTATTTGCCATGAAGTAATCAGAACAGATGTCATGATCTTAGTTTTCTGAATGTTGAGCTTTAAGCCAACTTTTTCACTTTCCTCTTTCACTTTTGTCAAGAGGCTCTTTAGTTCTTCTTCACTTTCTGCCATAAGGGTGGTGTCATCTGCATATCTGAGGTTATTGATATTTCTTCTGGTAATCTTGATTCCAGCTTGTGCTTCCCCCAGCCCAGCACTTCTCATGATGTACTCTGCATATTAGTTAAATAAGCAGGGTGACAATATACAGCCTTGACATACTCCTTTTCCTATTTGGAACCAGTCTGTTTTTCCATGTCCAGTTCTAACTGTTGCTTCCTGATCTACAGATTTCTCAAGAGGTAGGACAGGTGATCTTGTATTCCCATTTCTTGAAGAATTTTCCACAGTTTGTTTTGATTCACACAAACAAAGGCTTTGGCATAGTAAATAAAGCAGAAATAGATGTTTTTCCTGGAACTCTCTTGCTTTTTTGATGATCCAACGGATGTTGACAATTTGATCTCTGGTTCCTCTGCCTTTTCTAAAACCAGCTTGAACATCTGGAAGTTCAGGATTCACATGCTGTTGAAGCCTGGCTCAAAGAAGTTTGAGCATTTCTTTTCTAGTGTGTGATATGAGTGCAATTGTGCGGTAGTTTGAGCATTCTTTGACATTGCCTTTCTTTAGGATTGGAATGAAAACTGACATTTTCAAATCCTGTGGCCACTGCTGAGTTTTCCAAATTTGCTTACATATTGAGTGCAGCACTCTCACAGCATCATCTTTTAGGATTTGAAATAGTTCATCTGGAATTCCATCACCTCCACTAGCTTTGTTCATAGTGATACTTCCTAAGGCCCACCTGACTTCACATTCCAGAATGTCTGGCTCTAGGTGATTGATCACACCTTTGTAATCACAAAAGTAATCTGGGTTATAATAGTTAAACCAGTTACATGTGGATTGATACCATAGCAGAAAGAAAACCCTTTAGCTGTATTGTTATACCACCAGCCCTGCTGTTAAGTATTACAAAGATTACAATGGAATAGCTGTCTACTTTGCCAATTTGAGTAAAGATGTTGTAATAAAAGTGAGAGTCAATTAGGGTAAACGAGAATGTTACGTGTGTCTTAAATGTTCTTATTGGAGTGGGGAAACACAGCACTGTTACAACTCTTAAATTTCTTCTTTATTTTATCTGAGCATTCCTCTGTGCACACTCAAGCTCAGCAGGGAGTTTAAAAAAGAGGCAATTGAGAAAATACTTGATAAACAATATCTGAATTATTTAGGTGGCACAAAGGAGAACTGGGAATCATTAAGAGAGGCAATATCTAGAACCAAGATCTTCAAGTTTTGAGTGCTACTAGTAAGAAATGCAATATAAAGCAAGCAGGAATCCCTTATAGTCCTGGAGATTAAAACTCTGGCACAAAGCTATTCTATGGAATGCTGCAGTTGATTATGCTGAGGGCAAAACCTGCCTTTACAAATGCATCCAGACTTATTCACAGGCGCCTGTAAGCCACTTTAAAAAGCAAAAACAGAATTTAAAAAAAAAAAAAAAAAAAACACACAAGAAAATCTGTATTAGGACTAAAGAAAATGGCCTAATTTTCATGTAGCTTTACTGTGCTACTGAATTTATCATCATGATGTTATCCTCTTCCTCTTCTTCATCATCACCATGCACATCCTTAAAAGTGAACTTTAAACCCATCAAAAGGTTCTTTCCTGACTTTCACCACCTCTCACTTCACAAAAAACAGCAAGTTTTTATATGTATGGAAATTTTAAACATGTGGGAAATTGTACAATTTATTATGACAAATATTCATATTTGAATAGGTATGAGAAGCTGATTTCCATGGCAAAGATAGAAGCCAAACAAATGGCAGCTGTTTACATTTCTCTCCTTAAGACTGTTGTTGTGGTTCAGTCACTCACTGGTGTCTGACTCTGTGGCCCATGGACTGCAGCATGCCAAACTTCCCTGTCCTTCACCATAGCCTGGTGCTTTCTCAAACTCATGTCAATTGAATCGTTGATGCCATCCAATATCTCATCCTCTGTAATCCCCTTCTCCTCCTGTCTTCAATCTTTCCCATCATCAGGGTCTTTCCTAATGAGTTGGTTCTTCTTCCCATCAGGTGGCCAAAGTATTGGAGTTTCAGTTTCAGCATCATATAGTGATAACCAAAAGTGCTAACATATTTGGGCCACTGCTACCACTATTAAACCTCATTGATTTGAAATCCCTTAAGGACATGAAACAATAGATTGGTTCCAAATAGGAAAAGGAGTACATCAAGGCTGTATGTTGTCACCCTGCTTATTTAACTTATATGCAGAGTACATCATGAGAAACGCTGGGCTGGAAGAAGCACAAGCTGGAACCAAGATTCCTGGGAGAAATATCAATAACCTCAGATATACAGATTACACCACCCTTATGGTAGAAAGTGAAGAGGAACTAAAACACCTCTTGATGAAAGTGAAAGCAGAGAGTGAAAAAGTTGGCTTAAAGCTCAACATTCAGAAAACGAAGATCATGGCATCTGGTCCCATCACTTGATGGGAAATAGATGGGGAAACAGTGTCAGATTTTATTTTGAGGGGCTCCAAAATCACTTCAGATGGTGACTGCAGCCATGAAATTAAAAGACACTTACTCCTTGGAAGAAAAGTTATGACCAACCTAGACAGCATATTAAAAAGCAGAGACCTTACTTTGCCAACTGTTGGGGATTTTCCCCCCTGGACTTGGAAGCAACGAACCTGAAAGAAGGACACTTGGACAGTCTCTTGTGAGGACTGACAACTTTATTTCTGCAGTCAAGCCTTTTATAGGAGCAAGGAACAAAGAGCTTAGAGCATATGGCCAGCAGAGCATGTACAAGGCTAAGCAATAATCAGTAAAAGATACTTCAAGAACTAGGCATTCTTAACGACCCCTGTGTTTATCCATGACCCATTTTCTCAAGCAACATCTTTAATATTTAATCGCTAAATTTTAGCGCCGAGCATAGCCAAAGGCAGGAGATGTTTTTTAGCTATCAGTATCAAGCCGGGGTAATTCTGGCCCTTCGCCATTTTCCCAAGGACTTTCTCCAACTGGCTATTTTGTACTGGGCTTCCCAATACCAACAAAGATCCGTCTAGTCAAGGCTATGGTTTTTCTAGTGGTCATGTATGGATGTGAGAGTTGGACTGTGAAGAAAGCTGAGCGCCAAATGCTTTTTGCTTTTTTTTTTTTTTTTTTTTGATGCTTTTGAACTGTGGTGTTGGAGAAGACTCCTGAGAGTCCCTTGGACTGCAAGGAGATCCAACCAGTCCATTCTGAAGGAGATCAGCCCTGGGATTTCTTTGGAAGGAATGATGCTAAAGCTGAAACTCCAGTACTTTGGCCAACTCATGCGAAGAGTTAATTCGTTGGAGAAGACTCTGATGCTGGGAGGGATTGAGGGCAGGAGGAGAAGGGGATGACAGAGGATGAGATGGCTGGATGGTATCACCAACTCGATGGATGTGAGTTTGAGTGAACTCTGGGAGTTGGTGATGGACAGGGAGGCCTGGCATGCTGTGATTCATGGGGTTGCAAAGAGTCAGACACGACTGAGCAACTGAACTGAACTGAACTGAAAGAAATCACATTTAAATTAAAATCTATTTGTGTTACCAGGAAGGTGTGAAAACAGAAATTAGTCTCTAAATGCAAAACTAACATTAATTTAGAATTAAACAAAAAAAAAAAAAAAAAAAGAAAGAAAGAAAACTTTTTAGTCATCAAGAAAGTACTAGGAAAGAAGAAATACTTTCTTTTAGTACTGAGACAAATATAAGCAGTGGTATAGAAAATGACAATTTTATCTTCAAAAAAGAGAGAGTGTTAATTTTTTTTTGTTGTTGTTGTTAGAAAATAGCATCTTCCAGTGGTTTTGCCTGTTCTCATATATTTATTGGAATTTTCCCCTGTATTTTTGAGGACTTTCTTTGGCTACCATTTTTCTTTGGGGGAAGGTGTTTTGCTATGGATTCAATATTTTTAATATTCTTTTTCTCTTTTTTTCCTTCTACCAATTTGGGCAAGTTATAGTTTCTTTTGCTTTTGAGGTATTTGACCAATTTTCTTAAGTTGTTAATATTATTAGGATGAAATTTTTCATATCATTATGACCATTAAAAATGACTGAGAATCCACTGTGACCCTCCTCCTTACCTCACTCCCCCTTTTTACTGCTAAAATTGACAATTGCTGGTTTCATCCTTTTTTAACCTATATCATTCTGGAGTCTTACAAATTTGATCTTTGGGTACATCTCTTGGTTTAACTGTGACCCCATGAAATGCAGCATGCCATGCTTCCCTGTCCTTCACCATATCCCAGTGCTTGCTCAAACTCAAGTCCATTGAGTTGTTGATGCCATCCAACCGTCCCATCCTCTATCATTCCCTTCTCCTCCTGTCTTCAATCTTTCCCATCATCAGGGTATTTCCTATTGAGTCAGCTGTTCACATCAGGTGGCCAATGTATTGGAGCTTTAGCTTCAACATCAGTCCTTCCAATGAATATTCAGTGTTGGTTTCCTTAAGGATTGACTAGTTTGATGTTCTTATCTTCATCCATCATAATTATTGAAAGGGTCAAATAAAATGGAAAAACTATTATGGTTATTTTATCTTCATTTGCCTCTTTAATGAAAAAAGAAAGGTCTAAGCTACTATTCAAGTGTCCATGTATCATGGCTTGATAGCTTACTTCTCTTTAGCACTGAATAATATTCCATTGTAAGGTTGTACCACAGGTTGTTTATTCATTTGTTGAAGGAACAGATGCTTCTAAGTGCTGATAAATTTGCACAGAAGTACTATAAATATTCACTGAAGGTTTTGTGTGGATGTAAAATTTCAACGCATTTGAGTAAGTACTAAAAAAAAAAAAAGAATATGAAGATTGCTAGTTCATACAGTTAGAATGCTTTGTTTTGTAAGGAACTGCCAGACTATCTTCCAAAGTTGCTCTAATATAGTGCTTTTCAAAACAACTTTAAGGAGAAGTTTTAGAACCACGTTTTTTATGGACAGAGATCAAGGCAGATAATTGGGTTAAATATATTACGATAAATAGTTAGCAGTGAGGTTATAAAATTGCACAAAATTGTCAGAATTTCCATTTTCTGAATAAGAAAATTTAGTAAGAATATATGAGACTTTAGAGGCAGATAAAATATCTTTTGCTTGAAGACAAAGTATCCAATAGATTAAAAAATAAATTGAGATGTAAATAATAATCAAAATCAGGGTGAATTCTCTGAGTAGTGAGAATTTTATCAAGGATTAAAATAAAATAATATTTTTAAAATAAGCAGTTCTGTCTTTCTGTTAGTCCCTTTATCCATATTATTTTTTTAAAAAAATCTTTTCCTGTGATTACCAGGGAACATCAATGGTAATCCTCTCGGCCTTAGACAACAGGAAGCATGTAAAATAAATACATTCTTCCAAAAATTTTCTAAGGATCTTTGTTATCAATCACAAGATCAGATTGGAGAGAAATGGAATATTTGCTGACATTTAGTGGTTTATATTTTCGTATGTTTTCTGGAATATATGCTTTTATTTACCATTATCTTTTAGAAAAGAATTGGCATAGGTTTTAGAAATTTTAAAACAATTATTTTGCAGATAAAGATAATTAAGAACGATCCTCAACTCTTTTAATATGTTAAATCTATTATAGGAAAAACTGTAATTATTACTGACATCGAGAAATCAAGGAGCAAAAGATGGCAAAATAACTTAGACACTGACAATATATTCCTTCTTTGAAGACTGCACTATATATGCTATAAAATTGACATTTGAGAGGAAGTGATTCATTGACCAATTTACTGATTAAGGAAAGAAATTATTAGCTACTTGTCAAGATTGGCATAAAAGACGGATGTGTACTCATGTTAGTTCAAATATTGGTTGTTTTTGAAAAACTCAGGATGTAATCTGAATTTTTGATTGAAAAACGAGAGAACAGATATGTTTTAATATGGAGAAATGATGAATTATGCACACCAAGAGAAGGAACTCCCTGTGCGCACGCGTGCATGCACACACACACACACACACACACACACATGTGCTAACTAACTAACTAACTTATATATATAAGTTAGTTAGAATCCATTTGGAGGTAAATCAAGGAACACTAAAAATGATCAAATGCAAATATTTGCAGAAGTGCTCTAAGGGTACAAATGATGTACTGAGCTTCACACATACAGTGAGAATTTCAGTAGCTTTAATCTAATATTGATAACCTCTTTATTAAAGCAGGGTTTCCCTGATAACTCAGTTGGTAAAGAATCTGCCTGCAATGTAGGAGACCTCAGTTCGATTCATGGATCAGGAAGATCAGCTGGAGAAGGGATAGAATACCAACTCAAGTATTCTTGGGATTCTATTATGGCTCAGCTGGTAAAGAATCCACCTACATTGCCGGAGATCTGGGTTCAATCCCTGGGTTGGGAAGATCCTCTGGAGAAGAGAAAGTCTATCCACTGTAGTATTCTTGCCTGGAGAATTCCATGGACTGTATGGTCTACAGGGTTGCAAAAAAGTCAGACACAAATGAGTAACTTTCACTTTCAATTTATTGAAGTATTTAAAGTATTCAATCCAAATTAATTCACTAGCAAATAATTACTTATGGTCAAATAGGCTAGTGATACATGAACCGTGAACTTCCAGATGTTCAAGCTGGTTTTGGAAAGGGCAGAGGAAGCAAAGATCAAATTGCTAACATCTACTGGAAAATCAAAAAAGCAAGAGAGTTCCAGAAAAAAACATCTATTTCTGTTTTACTGAATATGCCAAAGCCTTTGAAGTGTGGATCAAAATAAACTGTGAATAATTCTGAGAGATGGGAATACTGGGCCACCTGACCTTCCTCTTGAGAAACTTATATGCAGTTCAGGAAGCAACAGTTAGAACTGGACGTGGAACAATAGCCTGGTTCCAAATTGGGAAAGGAGTATGTCAAGACTGTGTACTGTCACCCTGCTTATTTAACTTATATGCAGAGTACATCATGAGAAACTCTGGGATGGATGAATCACAAGCAGGAATCAAGATTCCTGGGAGAAATATCAATAACTTCAGATATGCAGATGACACCACCCTTATGCAGAACGTGAAGAACTCAAGAGCCTCTTGATGAAAGTGAAAGAGGAGAGTGAAAAAGTTGGCTTAAAGCTCAACATTCAGAAAATTAAGATCATGGCATCTGGCCCCATCACTTCATGGCAAATAGATTGGGAAACAGTGGAAACAGTGGCTGACTTTATATTTTGGGGCTCCAAAATCACTGCAAATGGTGATTGTAGCCATGAAATTAAAAGACACTTACTCCTTGGGAGAAAAGTTATGGATAACCTAGATAGCATATTAAAAACAGAGACACTACCTCACCAACAAAGGCCTGTCTAGTCAAGGCTATGGTTTCTCCAGTGATCATGTAAGGATGTGAGAGTTGGACTATAAAGAAAGCTGAGCACCGAAGAATTGATGATTTTGAACTGTGGTGTTGGAGAAGACTCTTCAGAGTCCTTTGGACTACAAGGAGATCTAACCAGTCCATAGCTACAGGAGGTCAGTCCTGGGTGTTCATTGGAAGGACTGATGTTGAAGCTGAAACTCCAATACTTTGGCCACTTGATGCAAAGAAGTGACTCATTGAAAAAGATCCTGATGTTGGGAAAGATTGAGGGTAGGAGTAAAACGTGATGGCAGAGGATGATATGGTTGGATGGAATCACCCACTCAATGGACATGAGTTTGGCTAAGCTCGGGGAGTTGGTGATGGACAGGGAGGCCATGTGCTGTGGTTCATGGGGTCTCAAATAGTTGGACACGACTGAGCAACTGAACTGAACTGAACTCTTATACTAAGCTTTTAAGTCATTACAATTTGTTCAGATTTTTAGTCCGATATTACCAAAATGTTATGTAATTATGCATAAGTTCTATGGGTTTGTCTATAGTTGCATAAATATTAATACTTCCAAAATCAAGATACGGATCATTTCATCACCTCAAATCACACATTCATGCTTCTTAGCATTCAATACATGCCACCTGTCCTCAGTCCTGATCTGATTTAAGTAATGATAGTATTGTTGTGTCCAGAATATATGAATGGAATCCTGCATCATGAAGCCTTCTTTTACATAGCATAATAGTTTTCAGTTTCACTAGTGTTGTTAAATGTATCTGTAGCTTGTTCATCATTCAGTTCAGTTCAGTTGCTCAGTCATATTCAACTCTTTGTGACCCCATGAACTGCAACATGCCAGGCCTCTCTGTTCATAACCAACTCCTGGAGTCCACCAAAACTCATGTTCATTGAGTCCGTGATGCTATCCAACCATCTCATCCTTTGTTGTCCCCTTCTAATCCTCTCCTCAATCTTTCCCAGCATCAGGATCTTTTTCAATGAGTCAGCTCTTTGCATCAGGTGGCCGAAGTATTGGAGTTTCAGCTTCAACATCAGTCCTTCCAAAAAACACCTAGGACTGATTTCCTTAAGGATGGACTGATTGGATCTCCTTGCAGTCCAAGGGACTCTCAAGAATCTTCTCCAACACTACAGTTCAAAAGCATCAGTTCTTCAGCATTCTGTTTTCCTTATAGTCCAACTCTCACATCCATATATGATCACTGGAAAAACCATAGCCTTGACTAGATGGACCTTTGTTGGCAAAGTAATATCTTTGCTTTTTAATATGCTGTCTAAATTGGTCATAACTTTACTTCCAAGGAGTAAGTATCTTTTAATTTCATGGCTGCAATAGTGATTCACAGTGATTTTGGAGCCCAGAGAAGTAAAGTCAGCCACTGTTTCCCCATCTATTTCCCATGAAGTGATGGGATCAGATGCCATGATCTTAGTTCTTTGAATGCTGATGTTTAACCCAACTTTTTCACTCTCCTCTTTCACTTTCATCAAGAGGTTCTTTAATTCTTCTTCACTTTTTGCCATAACAGTGGTGTCATCTGCATATCTGAGGTTATTGGTATTTCTCCCAGGAATCTTGATTCCAGCTTGTGTTTCCTCCAGCCCAGCATTTCTCATGATGTACTCTGCATATAAGTTAAATAAGCAGGATGACAATATATAGCCTTGACATACTCCTTTCCTATGTGGAACCAGTCTGTTGTTCCATGTCCAGTTCTGCTTCCTGACCTGCACACAGATTTCTCAAGAGGCAGGTCAGGTGGTCTGGTATTCCCATCTCTTTCAGAATTTTCCACAGTTTATTGTGATTCACACAGTCAAAGGCTTTGGCATAGTCAATAAAGCAGAAATAGATGTTTTTCTGGAACTCTCTTGCTTTTTTGATATTCCAGCGGCATTGGCATTTGGATCTCAGGTTCTTCTGCCTTTTCTAAAACCAGCTTGAACATCTGGAAGTTCAAGTTTCACATATTGCTGAAGCCTGGCTTGTTCATAACAAGTTTTAATTTAATTTTTAATGCATTCCTTCCAATGGAGAGATTCATGGAAATCTCTGTTAATCTTATTATTAGAACTAAGTTTGAAAGTATCATGAAAATCAAAGAGGCAACTTTTCAAATATAAGAGAAATAACTGCCACTTATAATAAGTCTTTATAACAGTTTCTTAAGCAACTGATGAATGGTAAATATCATTCATCTATATCTACCTATTGATCATAAAAGACTGTATAATTCAGAACACATTAACTAAAAATATAAAAATCTAGGTATATATTGAAGTGTGAATTCAGTCGTGTCTGACTCTTTGCAACCATATGGACTATACAGTCCATGGTATTCTATAGGCCAGAATAATGGAGTAGGTAGCCATTTACTTCTCCAAGGGATCTCCCCAACCCAAGAATGCAAGCCAGGTCTCCCGCATTGCAAAAGTATTATTTACCAGTGGAGCCATCAGGGAAGCCCATAAAGATCCTTATTGGAATTGGTGATGCCATTGAACCATCTCATTGTCTGTCACCCTATCCTTCTTCCTTCAATCTTTCCAGCATCAGGGTCTTTTCCAATGAGACAGCTGTCCACATCAAGTGGCCCAAGTATTATAGCTTCAGCTTCAACTTCAGTCTGTCCAGTGAATATTCAGAGTTGATTTCCTTTAGGACTGATTAGTTTGATCTCCTTGCTGTCCAAGGAACTTTAAAGAGTCTTCTCCAGCACCACAGTTTGAAAGCATCAGTTCTTCGGAGCCCTGCCTTCTTTATGGTTCAACTTTTTACAGTCCAACTTTCTCTTTTATTTAAGTTCAGTTTCATGGATTTATGTTCCTTACATGCTACATGATAAGTTGCTTCAGTCTTGTCCCACTCTGCGACCCTATGGACTGTAGCTCACCAGGGCTGCTCTATCCTTGGATTCTCCAAGCAAGAATACTGAAGTGAGTTGCCATTTCCTTCTCCAGAGGATCTTCCCAACCCAGGGATTGAACCTGGGTCTCCTGTGTTGCAGGCAGATTCTTTACTCTCTGAGCCTCCAGGCAAGCCTTTATGTTCTTTGGGCATCCTAATAATTCTTTCCTGACTTTATCTGCCCTTTCTGGAAATACTTTCAGTTGAATTTTTCTCCATAGTCTGGCTATAAAAGTTGATGTTCCTTAGGTATATATTTTAGAATCTTTTTTTCTTTGGACTTGATTTTCACTCCCTGACTTTATTTAACATCCACACATCATGGCCATATATGTAACATAATTTCAACAAAAAATATCCAATCAAATGTCTTTTTTGTGTTTCAAAGTATTAATGATAAATTTACTAAAATATCCAGCTAGATATCCAGCAGGAATCTCCAATACATGTCTAAAAATAAACTTCCTCTCTCCCTTCCCTTATTTCCTCATCTATCTTCAACCTCACTGAATGACACTATGCTATACTCAACTTCTTTATCCAGACACCTGGGGTTTGTATGACATTGCTTCTTGTCCCTTAAAGCAACTTCAGTTACTGAACCTTGGTTTGTTAACTCTTTTTCCTACATACCTGTACTTCCTCAGTTTTTCTTCCTTTCTACCTTAACTGTCACTTGTATTTTGATCTTACTACAGTATCATCCTAGTTTGCTTCTTACCCTGTGCCTCCCATCTTGTACATTAAAATATTTTTGCCTTCTCAGGAATAATATTTTATTCATGCCACTCACCTGTTGATTATCCATACACCTAAGAAAATCCAGGCTATCATGTTCTAATGTTTATGGTCCATCACCAATCATCTCTGTAGGGTCATCTTCCCATAATTACCCTTCCCTTTCTGTGATAAACTTAACCAAAAGAGCCTCAGCTCTTAGCTTTCACTTACAGTCTTTTCTGCCTGGGGCAACTTCTTATGTGCCAACTTAATTTCTACGCTTGTTTAAAAGAAACCTTAATATCATCTTCTAAATGAAAATTTGCCTGATCCTCCTACACTAGGGTTTTATTTTTAATATCTTCTTAGTTTTCTATTGCTGTTACAGCAAATTAACACAAATTTAATGGTTTAAAACCTCACATATTTATTATCTTATACTTCTTTAGAAGCCCAAGAGAAGTTTGATAAAGAGTCAACAGGACTGCATCCTTTCTGGAGGCTATAGGGAATAATCTACTTTTTTGCCTTTTCCAGCTTCCAGAGGCTGTCTTCTTCCCCACCTCAGGAACACATTTCTCCATATTCAAATCAGCAACATCACATCTCTCTGATTCTTCTTCCATTTCAAAATCTTAATTTGCTAACAGCTGGGAAAACATTTCTGATTTTCAAAAACCCATGTGTTAGATTGGACCCAGGTATATAGCCCATTTGTTCTATCTATCATATTTTGAAGATTGTAGAGATTAGGACATCAGAGCTAGAACATTATGATAAGGATATCTTTGAAAAACCATTATCATACCCACTGCAGTTCCCAATTTCATTTTACTTCTCCCTTCAATGTTTGTGTAACAGTGCTGCATTTTTTTATTGAATGCCTATTTTCTTAGATATTCTGTGAAATGTATGTTTGAACTTTGCTTCCTACTCCCCGGAAAGCAGAGTTCTTCTTAAATTTGTTAATCAAAGAAATGGCTACCTAGGACTTGGCTGCAAGTGAACATTTCAGAAATATTGTGACATATAAAAAAAGTTACTTTATAATACTTTTACCTATGAAATGCATTAGTCTCTTCCATTTTTGCCTAAAAACTCCTTTCGTTAGAAGTCAGCATCCATAGGGAAAGAACAACCAATGGAGGCAGTTTGTATTATTTGAGCTATTCTCCTACGTGAGTCAATGATTAGCAGATTATGGCGTCTTTTCTCCCCAAGTTAGATCCAATTTCTATTTAATGGAATTTCATTTCATATATACTTACAAAAGATTTTTAAAATTAAGATAATATTATGATTGTATTCTTTTTAAAAATATGTTATATATCTTCATGGGAAATTTCATGGAAAATAAGAAAAGAGATAATCATCAATGGCTTCTGGCATAGGTCTTACTCTAACCTGAAATAAATTCTGCTTCCTCTTATTTTTGTTAGGCATGCTGTTTATTATTTTCATTTTTTAAATAAAATTCATACCATACAGTTACATATTGAATTTGGACAATAGGTGATGCTGGAATAGAACTAGATAGCAAGACATGAAGAAGGGAAAAGCCAAGACATATAGACACTGTTCCTGTTTTCTGTCTTGAGTAGTATCTGTCTCTAGCAATGGATATATCTCTTAATAGGGTTCCAGATTCTATCATGTACCTGTCTGTCTTTTGTTTTGCTCTCAGGTTTATGATCTATTCATAATTTTATCACCAACGCATGTTTGGCTTGGAGAAGGCAATGGTACCCCATTCCAGCACTCTTGCCTGGAAAATCCCATGGATGGAGGAGTCTGGTGGGCTGCAGTCCATGGTGTCTCTAAGAGTTGGACACGACTGAGCAACTTCACTTTCACTTTTCACATTCATGCATTGGAGAAGGAAATGGCAACCCACTCCAGTGTTCTTGCCTGGAGAATCCCAGGGACGGGGGAGCCTGGTGGGCTGCTATCTATGGGGTCGCACAGAGTCAGACACCACTGAAGCGACTTAGCAGCAGCAGCAGCAGCATGTTTAGCTTGACTTTTCATCATTTTAATTCATGTCATGAGTTGAATTTTCCTTGAACTAGTCATACATTTATTTTCTAGTTCAGAATCTAACATAAACTTATTTTATGTGCACATATTTAAAACATATGGTGATTTTTTAGGCACATGTTTAAAACAGTTCTGAATAATACATAATGCTGTAATTTAACAATAAAATATTTAATTTTTTTCTTGGAAGGGGCAGTTGAACAATATAAAATGTTAAGCATATGGATGGAAATAGTCAAATATTTACTTAAACACTGTAAATATATTCAAAATATGCTATACATAATATAGATACTCTGAGATAATTTAGTTTGTTCTCTCATTTATGTCATGTTTTTAGTTAAAATTCCTACTATGCATCTTGATATTAGTGACTTCATTATCAACAGAGCTTCTTCTGAGTTAAGAAATCTGATGATTTTCTACAGTACATAGTCTTCATGCCAAAAGCAAAGACATTACTTTGCCTACAAAGTTCCAAATAGTCGAGGCTATAGTTTTTCCAGTGGTCATGTATGGATGTGAGAGTTGGACTGTGAAGAAAGCTGAGTGCTGAAGAACTGATGCTTTTGAACTGTGGTATTGGAGAAGACTCTTGAGAGTCCCTTGGACTGCAAGGAGATCCAATCAGTTCATTCTGAAGGATATCAGTCCTGGGATTTCTTTGGAGGGAATAATGCTGAAGCTGAAACTCCAGTACTTTGGCCACTTCATGCAAAGAGTTGACTCACTGGAAAAAGACTCTGATGCTGGGATGGATTGGGGGAAAGAGGAGAAGGGGATGACAGAGGATGAGATGGCTGGGTGGCATCACTGACTCGATGGATGTGAGTCTGAGTGAACTCCGGGAGTTGATGATGGACAGGGAGGCCTGGCGTGCTGCGATTCATGGGGTCGCAAAGAGTCCATAGGACACGACTGAGCGACTGAACTGAACTGTTTAAGACATATTTTTCTTTTTTTGGGGTAAGGATAATATGAAGATTTAATCCCACAACTAGACATTTACATAATGTTTTGACAGATACCTTTTCACTCGTTCTGGTGGTGTTTAACTCTACTTTAAGCATATTTTTATTGCTTTCAGTAATGATTTGTAATAAAATTAAATTCCTACAATTTCATGTTCATACTATTATAAATAACTATTGAACTTGTGTTATAATTAAGCATCTTTTATAATAAAATCATCTCCAACAGGTGTTTTGTATAATCAAACAATGCTAGAAATAACTGAGATTTGAACTGTCTATTAAATCTTCCTGAAATAGAACTTGGTTGTTTAACTTCATTAATTTTGAAAGTGCTTTACAAGAAGCTTTGTAAGAGCTCTTGTGATTTTTTTTTTTTTTTGAGGTCACATCACGTCACTTTTCAGGCATATGTCAGGAACAAATCTACCAATGGTCCGTGTGTATCTTGACAGGCAATAGAAGGCTTGCAATTGCATTAATAATATATTAAAAATGTTCCAAATTAGCAAAATAAGAAAGAAGAGTTGCCTCATGTATTAACATTTTAAATTATTAAAATAAGAAATGTCTCTTTTTTATTTTCTGTTATTAGAGAATATTGAGCAGAGTTCCATGTGCTATACAGTAGGTCTTTAAATATAGCAGTGTGTACATATCAATCCCAAATTCTCAATCTATCTATCCCCTATACTCTCCTCTCTTTGGCAATCATAATTTATTCTTTAAGTCTCTACTTCACTTAGTATGATAATCTCCAGGTCCATCCATGTTACGGCAAATGGCATTATTTCATTATTTTTCATGGCTAGGTAATACTCCATTGTATATATTACCACATCTTCTTTATCCGTTTATCTGTTGATAGACATTTAGGTTGCTTGCATGTCTTGGTTATTTTTAACAGTGCTGCTATGAACATTGAGTTGTATGTATCTGTAGATCATCTTGAAAAGTATAGTCATTTTGGAAATATTGACTTTCCAATCAAAGAATATGGTGTATCTTTCCATCTATTTGTGTCATCTTCTATTTCTTTCATCTGTACGTATTTACAGTTTTTAGAGTACAGGCCTTTTGTCTCCTTAAGTATTTTATTCTTTTTGACATGATGGTATATAGGATCATTTAATTTCTCTAATCTCTGTTAGTGTATAGAAACGCAACAGATTTCTGTATGTTAATTTTGTATCCTGCAACTTTTCCAAATTCATTGAGTTATATTAAGAGTAATTTTATGGCAGCATCTTTGGGATTTTCTATCTATAGTATCATGTTGATAGCTTATGCTGAACTGTGTTAGATTTGTGATTTCCAAAGAATATTTAGCTTGGGACCAGGGACCAGTCTTGATCACTCAAGAACTTTTGTGTAGCAGACTTTTATTAAAGTAAGAAAAGGGACAGAGATACCTTCTGCCATAGACATCAGAATTGGGATGGAGAGTGACCCCCTCACTAGTCTTAGAAAAGGAAGTTATATACTTTTTCCATGTGTTATTACAGTAAAGCTGAAGAATGTCTCAAGGTTGTAAAGATCTTACAAGACCCACTGCCACAATTTCCATTTTAAGATGGAAAGCTACAGTCAGTTCAGTCACTCAGTCATGTCCAACTTTTGCGACCCCGTGAATTGCAGGTCGCCAGGCTTCCCTGTCCATCACCAACTCCCAGAGTTCACTCAGACTCACGTCCATTGAGTCAGTGATGCCATCCAGCCATCTCATCCTCTGTCGTCCCCTTCTCCTCCTGCCCCAAATCCCTCCCAGAATCAGAGTTTTTTCCAATGAGTCAACTCTTTATATGAGGTGGCCAAAGTACTGGAGTTTCAGCTTCAGCATTATTCCCTCCAAAGAAATCCCAGGGCTGATTTTCAGAATGGACTGGTTGGATCTCCTTGCAGTCCAAGGGACTCTCAAGAGTCTTCTCCAACACCACAGCTCAAAAGCATCAATTCTTCAGCACTCAGCTTTCTTCACAGTCCAACTCTCACATCCATACATGACCACTGGAAAAACCATAGGTTTGACTAGATGGACCTTTGTTGGCAAAGTAATATCTCTGCTTTTCAATATGCTATCTAGGTTGGTCATAACTTTCCTTCGAAGGAGCAAGCGTCTTTTAATATCATTGCTGCAGTCACCACCTGCAGTCATTTTGAAGCCCCCAAAAATCAAGTCTGACACTTTTTCCACTGTTTCCCCATCTATTTCCCATGAAATTATGGGACCAGATGCCATGATCTTCATTGATGAAAGGATGGAAAGATTGCTGCTACTGCTGCTAAGTCACTTCAGTCGTGTCTGACTCTGTGTGACCCCATAGACAGCAGCCACCAGTCTCCCACGCCCCTGGGATTCTCCAGGCAAGAACACTGGAGTGGGTTGCCATTTCCTTCTCCAATGCAGGAAAGTGAAAAGTGAAAGTGAAGTCACTCAGTAGTGTCTGAGTCTTTGCAACCCCATGAACTGCAGCCTACCAGGCTCCTCCATTCATGGGATTTTCCAGGCAAGAGTACTGGAGTGGGGTGACATTGCCTTCTCCATGGAAAGATTACAACTAACAATTGAAAGATCTTACGAGATCCACTCCCATAACAAGACAACAAGATTAGTGAGAAGGTTCCTGTTAAGGAGAAACATACCCTGGTGCAAAAAACATTGTTCTATTGATTTGTCCTTTTCTCCTTGAGAGCCCCAGACCCCTTTCTCCTCCTAAGGGACCCCAGACTTCTTATCAACCTGCCTAGGAATTGACTCTTTTAATATCATCTGCAAATCAGATCAGATTAGTTGCTCAGTCGTGTCCAACACTGCGCCCCATGAATCACAGCACACCAGGCTTCCCTGTCCATCACCAACTCCCAGAGTTCACTCGGACTCACGTCCATTGAGTCAGTGATGCCATCCAGCCATCTCATCCTCTGTCGTCCCCTTCTCCTCCTGCCCCAAATCCCTCCCAGCATCAGAGTCTTCTCCAATGAGTCAACTCTTCACATGAGGTGGCCAAAGTACTGGAGTTTCAGCTTTAGCATCATTACTTCCAAAGAAATCCTAGGGCTGATCTCCAGAATGGACTGGTTGGATATCCTTGCAGTCCAAGGGACTCTCAAGAGTCTTCTCCAACACCACAGTTCAATAGCATCAATTCTTCAGTGCTCAGCCTTCTTCACAGTCCAACTCTCACATCCATACATGTCCACAGGGAAAAGCATAGCCTTGACAAGACGAACCTTTGTTGGCAAAGGAATGTCTCTGCTTTTGAATATGCTATCTAGGTTGGTGATAACTTTCCTTCCAAGGAGTAGGTGTCTTTTAATTTCATGGCTGCAGTCAACATCTGCATTGATTTTGGAGCCCAGAAAAATAAAGTCTGACACTGTTTCCATTATTTCTCCATCCATTTCCAATGAAGTGATGGGACCAGATGCCATGATCTTCATTTTCTGAATGTTGAGCTTTAAGCCAACCTTTTCACTCTCCACTTTGACTTTCACCAAGAGGCTTTTGAGTTCCTCTTCACTTTCTGCCATAAGGGTGGTGTCATCTGGATATCTGAGGTTATCGATATTTCTCCCAGCAATCTTGATTCCAACTTGTGTTTCTTCCAGTCCAGCGTTTCACATGATGTACTCTGCATATAAATTAATTAAACAGGGTGAAAATATACAGCCTTGACATACTCCTTTCCCTATTTGGAACCAGTCTGTTGTTCCATGACCAGTTCTAACTGTTGCTTCCTGACCTGCATACAAACTTCTCAAGAGGCAGATCAGGTGGTCTGGTATTCCCATGTCTTTCAGAATTTTCCACAGTTTATTGTGATCCACACAGTCAAAGGCTTTGACGTAGTCAATAAAGCAGAAATAGATGCTTTTCTGGAACTCTCTTGCTTTTTCCATGATCCAGCAGATGTTGGCAATTTGATCTCTGGTTCCTCTGCCTTTTCTAAATCCAGCTTGAACATCAGGAAGTTCACGGTTCACATATTGCTGAAGCCTGGCTTGGAGAATTTTGAGCATTACTTTACTAGCGTGTGAGATTAGTGCAATTGTGTGGTAGTTTGAGCACACTTTGGCATTGCCTTTCTTTGTGATTGGGATGAAAACTGACATTTTCCAATCTTGTGGCCGCTGCTGAGTTTTCCAAATTTCCTGGCATAATGACCGCAGCACTTTCACAGCATCATCTTTCAGGATTTGGAATAGCTCAACTGGAATTCCATCACCTCTACTAGCTTTGAATAGTTTTACTTCTTTTCCAGCTTGGATTCCTTTTTTTTCTGCTGATTGCCATGGAAACACTTTCAAACAATGCTAAATCAAAGTGCTGAGAGTGGATATCCTTATCTTGTTCATCTTAGAGGAAATGCTTTCAGCTTTTCACCACTGAGTATGATGCAGATTTGTCATATATGACCTTTATTGGGGTATATTACCTCATGCCCACTTTCTGGAGAGGTTTTTTTTTTTTTTTTTTTTTTTTTTTCTATCATAATTGGTTATTGAATTCTGTCAAAAGCTTTTTCTGCATTTATAAATTTGATCATATGGTTTTTATTCTTCAATGTGTTGATCTGTGTGTATTACACTGATTGTTTTATGGATATTAAAAAACTCTTGGATCCCTGAGGTCAATCCCACTTGATCATGTTGTGTGATCCTTTCAAAGTATTGTTGGATTTGGACTGCTAGAGTTTTTTGGATGACTTTTGTTGTCTATGTTCATCAGTGATTCTGGCCTGTAATTTTTTTTTTTTTTCTTTTTTTCTGTTGTATCTTTCTTTGGTTTTGATATAGGGGTGATGGTGGCCTCATTGAATAAGCTTAGGAGCATTCCTTACTCTGCTATTTTTTGAATTTCAGAAGTATAGGTTTTAACTCTTCTCTGTTTAATAACATTTACCTGTGAAGCCATCTGAAGTGAAAGAAAGTGAAATTTTCTCAGTTGTGTCTGACTCTTTGTGACCCCATAGACTATACAGCCCAAGGAATTCTCCTGTCCAGGATACTGAAGTGGGTAGCCATTCCCTTCTCCAGGGGATCTTCCCAACCCAGGGATCAAAATAAGGTCTCTCGAATTGGTGGCAACCAGAGAAGCCCAGGAATAAAGGGATGGGCAGCCTATCCCTTCTACAGGAGATCATCCTCACCCAGGAATCAAACCGGGGTCTCCTGCATTTCAGACGGATTTTTTAACAACTGAGCTACCAGGGAAGTCCATGAAGCCAACTAGTCCTGGATTTTTGTTGAGAATTTCTCAGTCAGTTTCAGTTTCAGTGCTTGTGATTGGTCTGTTCATATTTTCTATTTCTCCCTGGTTAGACTTAGAGGATTGTACTTTTCTAAGAATTTGCGCATTTCTTCTAGGTTGTGCATTTTATTTGCATGTAGTTGCTTGTGGTAGTCTCTTATAATGGAAATCATAGAAATACAAAGACTTTAATTTCTTTTTCATTTCTAATTTTATTGATTTGAGCACTCTCCCTTTTTTCTTGAGTGTGCCTAAATGTTTATTAATTTTATTTTTTTCAAAGAACTAGATTTTAGTTTCTTTAATCATTTCTATTTTTCATTTGTATTTATTTCTGCTCTGTACTTTTATAATTTATTTCTTTCCATAAACTTTGGTTTTTGTTTTTCTCTTGAAAATGAAGTCGCTCAGTCTTGTCCGACTCCTTATGATCCCATGGACCATAGCCTACCAGGCTCCGTGGTCCATGGGATTTTCCAGGCAAGAATACTGGAATAGGCTGCCATTTCCTTCTCCAGGGGATCTTCCCAACCCAGGGATTGAACCCAGTTCTCCTGCATTGCAGACAGACGCTTTACCATCTGAGCCACTATAAGGTTGGATTGTTTATTTGTGATCCTCCCCTTCCCCCGGGGTATAATTGTAAAAGTTTTAAAACTTATAAAAGTTTTAAGAAATTAAATTATTTATTAAAATAAGGAATATTTCTTTTAAACTGTATGTCAGGGAGAAAGAATAGAAAGAGATATATAACAAACTACATGATGGCAGTTATATAGTGAAGATAATATTGTAATATATGATAGGTTTATAAAAGTTGCCATTCCATTGCTTTTTTTCTCCTGAGAGCATTTATACAAGAATCAATCACGTGACCAACTGGAAAGAATAGTGTTATGTGTCATGTGACTAACATTACGCTCCTAGTCATAATGATTGAATGAGAAAATTCAATCTTCAATCAGATTGTTCTGTTTTGTTCTGTTTTATTTTGGTTTCTTTATTTCCTTTCATGTCTCTTTAGGTATTCTGCATATCTATCTACAAATCAAAAATTATTTATTTTCCAAATACATTTCTCTTTTGTAGCTATTAATTTGAATGTTTAATGTATCATTGTTATGTTTTCTTTTTTTTAACCTTTTTATTGACAGCACCATTGGCTATCTTTCACTTTTAAAGGTATGCGCCTGTTCATACATCCCTTGGGGGACTTTACATGCAATTAGCAATGAGTTATTGAAACTTTATACCTTAGAGTTTTAATAATTCCCCCAAATATGACAATTATACTTCAGCAAAATCACCTGTGAGGACAGAAGGAAGACTTCAAGCAACAAAATTCCACAATACTGTAACATAATTTAGGACCTCTAGGAAGTAGTCATTCTCCCCTGAAAATCAATGTTCTTTCCAAATTATTCCTATCAGAATTCAGAGAGGTTTTGTGTCTTGGCTTTGTACCAAAAGGAGACCACTGATCCATCTAGCAATATGCAAGAAAATTCCATTAAAAAAAAAAAAAAAAAAAAAAGTCCAGAAAGAAATACCTGAAAAGTTCCATTTAATGTTGGTGGGAATGCAAACTAGTACAACCACTATGGAGAACTGTATGGAGATTCTTCAAAAAACTGGGAATAGAACTTCCTTATGATCCAGCAATCCCACTGCTGGGCATACACACTGGTAAAACCAGAATTGAAAGAGACACATGTACCCCAATGTTCATAGCAGCACTGTTTACAATAGCCAGGACTTGGAAGCAACCTAGATGTCCATCCACAGATGAATGGATAAGAAAGCTGTGGTACATATACGCAATGGAGTATTACTCAGCCATTAAAAAGAACACATTTGAATCAGTTCTAATAAGGTGGATGGAACTGGAGCTTATTATACAGAGTGAAGTAAGCCAGAAAGAAAAACACAAATACAGTATACTAACGCATATATCAGGAGAAGGCAATGGCAAGCCACTCCAGTACTCTTGCCTAGAAAATCCCATGGATGGAGGAGCCTGGTAGGCTGCAGTCCATGGGGTCGCTATGAGTTGGACGCAACTGAGCGACTTCACTTTCACTTTCACACAATGGAGAAGGCAATGGCAACCCACTCCAGTGTTCTTGCCTGGAGAATCCCAGGGGTGGCAGAGCCTGGTGGGCTGCTGTCTATGGGGTCGCACAGAGTCGGACACGACTGAAGCGACGTAGCTGCAGCAGCAACGCATATATATGGAATTTAGAAAGATGGTAACAATAACCCTGTTTACGAGACAGCAAAAGAGACACTGATGTATAGAACAGTCTTTTGGACTCTGGGAACGGGAGAGGGTGGGATGATTTGGGAGAATAGCATTGGAATATTCAACATTCAGAAAACGAAGATCATGGCATCTGGTCCCATCACTGCATGGGAAACAGATGGGCAACAGTGGAAACAGTGTCAGACTTTATTTTTCTGGGCTCCAAAATCACTGCAGATGGTGACTCTAGCCATGAAAGTAAAAGACGCTTGCTCCTTGGAAGGAAAGTTATGACCAACCTAGATAGCATATTCAAAAGCAGAGACATTACTTTACCAACAAAGGTTCGCCTAGTCAAGGCTATGGTCTTTCCTGTGGTCATGTATGGATGTGAGAGCTGGACTGTGAAGAAGGCTGAGCGCCGAAGAATTGATGCTTTTGAACTGTGGTGTTGGAGAAGACTCTTGAGAGTCCCTTGGACTGCAAGAAGATCCAACCAGTCCATTCTGAAGGAGATCAATCCTGGAATTTCTTTAGAAAGTATAATGCTAAAGCTGAAACTCCAGTATTTTGGCCACCTCATGCGAAGAGTTGACTCATTGGAGAAGACTTTGATGCTGGGAGGGATTGAGGGCAGGAGGAGAAGGGGACGACAGAGGATGAGATGGCTGGATGGCATCACTGACTCGATGGATGTGAGTCTGAGTGACCTCCGGGAGTTGGTGATGGACAGGGAGGCCTGGCGTGCTGCGGTTCATGGGGTCGCAAAGAGTCGGACACGACTGAGCGACTGATCTGATCTGATGTATAATATCATACCTGAAACGAGTTGCCAGTCCAGGTACGATGCCTGATAACGGATGCCTGGGGCTGGTGCACTGGGACGACCCAGAGGGATGGTATGGGGAGGGAGGAGGGAGGAGGGTTCAGGATGGGGAACACATATATACTTGTGGCGGACTTATTTTGATGTATGGCAAAAGCAATACAATATTGTAAAGTTAAGCAAAATAAAATTTAATAAAAAAAAAAATGAAAATGACACATCTTCATTAGCTAAATTCGAAGTCCTAAGAACATTCAGATGGCAGTGAATACTAGAGGCTGATGCAAGTTTCATTTGAGCAGCCAGTTTCCAAATTCAACAATTTCATTTCTATTTTATTTATGTGGCTGCTGCTACTGCTGCTAAGCTGCTTCAGTCATGTCCAACTCTGTGCGACCCCATAGATGGCAGCCCATCAGGCTCCACCGTCCCTGGGATTCTCCAGGCAAGAACACTGGAGTGGGTTGCCATTTCCTTCTCCAATGCATGAAAGTGGAAACTGAAAGGGAAGTCGCTCAGTCGTGTCCGACTCTTAGCGACCCCATGGTCTGCAGCCTACCAGGCTCCTCCATCCATGGGATTTTCCAGGCAAGAGTACTGGAGTGGGTTACCATTGCCTTCTCCACATTGTTATGTTTTCTAATGTCTTATTTCATACACATATGTACATACGCAACACAAATTTTCATCAATTTAATGAGCACTTTGAATGAGGCCAGTGGAATTGACATGTTCTATATGAATAAATAAACAACATATTTTCAAGAGATTACACTTAGGAACACATGTAAAATATTTTGCTAATATTTTATACGGACTGTATGTTGAAATTAAAACACTGAGTTAAGTAAACTGTATGATTAATATTAACCTTATTTGGGTCACATTTTTTATTCATTTTTTTTATTTCTAATTGTCAACACTCTTCTAGATAATAGAGTTAAAAGATATTTTCACTTTCCAAGAATATGTAGACCAGTATTCAATAAATATACATGTGATGAAAACAATATAATAATTAAGGCATCAAATATATATATATTTCATAGTCAAAATTCATTTTTTGTTGAAATTTGAAGACTAGATAGAAGTTTATTTTTAGAAGCTAGGAAAAAAATTATGACATATGATGGATAATTTATATTCTAAAAGATATATATAGAATGATGTGACTAAGAGCAGGAGGCTAGAGGCATGTGAGTGAAATACTTCACCTATATATAGGAAATATTCAGCTTTTTATTAAATATATATCATGTTCCAAGATACACAAAAGTTCTGAGTGACTATCTTCATAGAGATCTGAAAAATACTCTCAAGCATCAATATCTCTGATTCAGAATTATATTTTAAACTTTACTGTAGTGAATAAATCCAATTTGTTTAAACATCCGGAAATGTACACAGTCCATTTCTCCTTTATAATTTATTATGTTTCTTAAAAGGATAAATGCTTTGGTATTCACTGTATATGTAGGACACATACATGAATCATGGTTACTTGGGAATTCCATTGCAATCTAGCTTTGCCTTCTAAGAGCATTAACTTTTGACCTTGAGTGGCCAAAGGAGAAGAAAATAAAACTGCTAGAGACTTCATTGTCCTGTTTTACCTCATTATCTCTTGCAAAGTCTCCTGCTGTTTATAAAATTGAAAAATCATGCTGAGCTGAATGTCCAAAGGCCTGAATAAAATCAATTTTAACATAGTGTATCCCTCATCTTAACTTAGTCATTGGAAGCAATGGAAAAGTAAGTTATGGTAGTCAATATTTCTTTATGTACTACATGTGTAACTGCTATTTATGCTGTGATTTACCTTGTTGTGAGGAACAAAACTGACAGAGATCAGGAGCAGTATCCAGAAAACCAAGGTTAAGGGTAGCTTTCAATCTTCTTATTAACACAGTGATCAAATTGTCAACTAAAATTTAAGAATAAATTTTAGATTAGCTATGTATGTTAGATTGCAGAATTTTAATAATTTTGAAAGGTATGGTAAAATATAATTGTATTCTACAAAATTAATATAAATTTATTATTAAAGATTAAGATGATGTTTCAAAATACTTCATTAAGAATGAGAGATATCAGAGATGATATAGCATATTAAGTGACAAAAAATACTTTTAGCTATCTGTTCATTTCAAACATATGAAAAATGTAGGAAATTTTTCATTTCCATGAAACATGCAAACATGAGGCCAAGTTAAAAAAGATAGTAGTAGGAAAAAGTGTTTTTGCTTTATTTTATATAGCAGCCACGGGGGTGGGGGAGGAATTATAATAGCTGTAGGCTTACCACTGCATTATTTTGCTTTGAATAATTTTGTATACATTTATTAAAATATTCTGAAATCCATTCCTAGAATCCAGTGGAAGGATTTCATTTTTAAAACATTAAAAACATCCTGTTCTCTTGATGCTCAGATCAGATCAGATCAGTCGCTCAGTCGTGTCCAACTCTTTGCGACCCCATGAATCACAGCACGCCAGGCCTCCCTGTCCATCACCAACTCCCGGAGGTCACTCAGACTCACATCCATCGAGTCAGTGATGCCATCCAGCCATCTCATCCTCTGTTGTCCCCTTCTCCTCCTGCCCCCAATCCCTCCCAGCATCAGAGTCTTCTCCAATGAGTCAACTCTTCGCATGAGGTGGCCAAAACACTGGAGTTTCAGCCTCAGCATCATTCCTTCCAAAGAAATCCCAGGGCTGATCTCCTGCAGAATGGACTGGTTGGATCTTCTTGCAGTCCAAGGGACTCTCAAGAGTCTTCTCCAACACCACAATTCAAAAGCATCAATTCTTCAGTGCTCAGCCTTCTTCACAGTCCAGCTCTCACATCCATACATGACCACAGGAAAGATCATAGACTTGACTAGGCGAACCTTTGTTGGCAAAGTGATGTCTCTGCTTTTGAATATGCTATCTAGGTTGGTCATAAGTTTCTTTCCAAGGAGTAAGCGTCTTTTAATTGAGAATAAATTGTGGAAAATAAAGGGTTGAATTGTGAGATAATTAAGGAAAGTATTGTAATACTCATTGTGAAAAATAATGGTGATTTGAATCAAGATACTAGCTGTGAAGGTAGTAAAAGGCAATCAAATTCTCTTATGCTGTGAAAGACGTGCCAACAGTTTTCCCTGGGTGATTGGAATTAATGTGAAAAACAATAAAAGGCATAAAGATTGACTTACACCTTTGGTCCCAAAAAACTGGAAAAATAGGTTTGCAGTTTGCTAATGTGGTCATAGCTGTAGAAAAATCTGAACTGAAGATGGTGATACAAAGATTAGGCATTTCTTTATAACCTTAGTAATTTTGAGAAGCCTCTCCAATATCAAAATTTAGATATCAAAGATACATTTGAATTTAATAAATGAGAGAAAAGATGTATTTAAAACTTAGGCTTTAATGAAAATATATCATGTCATATTATAATATCATATAATGAATGCTCAATAAATGTCAACTATTACTGTTTGTTTTTGAAAGCACATGTCTCTAGTTCCTTTGGGGCTTACAGAAACAAACAGGATGTGGTGGGTAGGTGGATATTTAATTGTGTCAATAGTCCTTCTTGCCTGGAAAATCCCATGGATGGAGAGGCCTGGTAGGCTGCAGTCCATGGGATCGCTAGGAGTCAGATACGACTAAGCGACTTCACTTTCACTTTTCAGTCCTGTGCTAGTAGTCCTGAAATTATATAGTTTCATAACTGCAACTTAATATGTACTCTTATGAACTTGTATTACTCAGAGCACAACACATTATGTTATTATTGACATCCATATGCACTCTTTCTTTTCCCTAGAATTGTGCACTATCTTCCTTCAACCTGGTGACGTTAGATGGTAAAGAATTCATCTTCAATGCAGAAGAGCCAGGTTGGATACCTGGGTCTGAAAGATCCCCTGGAGAAGTGAATGGCAACCCACTCCAGTACTCTTGCTTGTAGAATTCCACTGACTGGGCAGCCTGGTTAGCTACAATCCATGGGGTCGCAAAGAGTCAGACATGACTGAACAACTGCGACTAACAATAACACTTCCTGCAATCAACTATCAACTCTTGTCTTTCTTGTTAACTAACACTTCTTTGCAGAAGACATTCTGATTTTCATCAAAGAACTGACTAGAAGCTTCTCAAGACTGAAATTAAATTCTTATTTCCTACTAAAGGATTTAAGGGCTTAGAAAATATTTGTTTAATTACTAAAATTAGCTCTGCATTTTAAGGGATTGTTTTATATATTTCATTCAAATAGCTGAGGAGGAAACAAAATATTTGGAATTACTACTTGATGGTGTAAGAATGATATTGGTCTCCAATATTGTAGTATTACATTATATTGAAATTCCCTCTTAATATCATGAATTATGAATAGTCTAGGATTTTGCTCTACTTACAAGACTATAAGGTAGCTAGATACTACTTCATGTGCAGGAAACCCAACAATCCTGAGTAAGAGACAAACAATTATTCATAGTAAAAGGAGTAATCAGAGGTGCATGTTTGTTAGTGTCACTTCTAATTTCCTGCAATCCCTACAGGTCTTAATCAAAGGGCTGAAGAAGAATGCCTTTACGTGTAGTGGGTTACACTACAGGAAAGATCACAGCATTAGAGAATTGTCTGATTTTACAGTGGGTAGAAGCAAGCTTGCTCTCTGTCAAGAAGGCATAATTCCATCTCTAAATGTTGTTTATTGCAAATCTAACACTGAAAAGTGATCCAGTTAATGAGCCCTAAGGACCTTGAATTCTTGGCAGAATCAGCATCAACATGCAGGGAATTTTAAAGCCTATGTTGGAGTGTCTCTCAATTCAGTTTAGCCACTCGTGGAATGATTTCAGATAAGATCAGTCACTCAGTGGTGTCCGACTCTTTGCGACCCCATGAATCGCAGTACGCCAGGCCTCCCTGTCCATCAACAACTCCCGGAGGTCACTCAGACTCATGTCCATCGAGTCAGTGATGCCATCCAGCCATCTCATCCTCTGTCGTCCCCTTCTCCTCCTGCCCTCAATCCCTTCCAGCATCAGAGTCTTCTCCAATGAGTCAACTCTTCACATGAGGTGGCCAAAGTACTGGAGTTTCAGCATCAGCATCATTCCCTCCAAAGAAATCCCAGGGCTGATCTCCTTCAGAATGGACTGCTTAGATTCCCTGCAGTCCAAGGGACTCCCAAGAGTCTTCTCCAACACCACAGTCCAAAAACATCAATTCTTCGGTGCTCAGCCTTCTTCACAGTCCAGCTCTCACATCCATACATGACCACTGGAAAAACCATAGCCTTGACTAGACGGACCATTGTTGGCAAAGTGATGTCTCTGCTTTTGAATATGCTATCTAGGTTGGTCATAACTTTCCATCCAAAAAGTAAGCGTCTTTTAATTTCATGGCTGCAGTCACCATCTGCAGTGATTTTGGAGCCCAGAAAAATAAAATCTGAAACTGTTTCCCCATCTATTTCCCATGTAGTGATGGGACCAGATGCCATGATCTTCATTTTCTCAATGTTGAGCTTTAAACCAGTCTTTTCACTCTCTATTTTCACCTTCATCAAGAGGCTTTTTAGTTCCTCTTCACTTTCTGCCATAAGGGTGGTGTCATCTGCATGTCTGAGGTTATTGATATTTCTCTCAGCAATCTTGACTCCAGCTTGTGCCTCTTCCAGCCCAGAGTTTCTCATAATGTACTCTGCATATACGTTAAACAAGCAGGGTGACTATATACAGCCTTGACGTACTCCTTTTCCTATTTGGAACCAGTCTTTTGTTCCATGTCCAGTTCTAACTGTTGCTTCCTGACCTGCATACAAATTTCTCAAGAGGCAGATCAGGTGGCCTGGTATTCCCATCTCTTTCAGAATTTTCCACATTTTATTGTGATCCACACAGTCAAAGGCTTTAGCATAGTCAATAAAGCAGAAATAGATGATTTTATGGAACTCTCTTGCTTTTTCCATAATCCAGCAGTTGTTGGCAATTTGATCTCTGGTTCCTCTGCCTTTTTGAAAGCCAGCTTGCACATCTGGAAGTTCACAGTTCACATATTGCTGAAGCCTGGCTTGGAGAATTTTAAGCATTACTTTACAAGCATGTAAGATGAGTGCAATTGTGTGGTAGTTTGAGCAGTCTTCGGCATTGCCTTTCTTTGGGATTGGAATGAAAACTGACCTTTTCCAGTCCTGTGGCCACTGCTAAGTTTTCCAAATTTCTTGGCATATTGAGTGCAGCACTTTCACAGCATCATCTTTCAGGATTTGAAATAGCTCAACTGGAATTCCAGCACCTCCACTAGCTTTGTTCATAATGATGCTTTCTAAGGCCCACTTGACTTCACATTCCAGAATGTCTGGCTCTAGATGAGTGATCACACCATCTTGATTATCCGTCTCTACAAATACTTAAAGCTATTGAGTAGCTTGTGCAGTGCAGTTCCCATTCAAGCTAAGAAATGGCTAAAATAGACTGAAGGAAGTGTAGACTGAGAAAGTTTAGATTTGAATATCTTTTAATTAGCACTGAGAAAGACAAAAGAAATGATTTTATTATCAAGGTACTTCACTATATAAATAATGAGGGCAAAAGTAAGTATAGCATCTTAGTAGCAAATGAAATCTCTTTGAATAGCACATTATTGGTCAGGGGATTTTTGCTAAAACTAATGCCTGTGGCCAGTTATTCTTCTCGGGACAATTAACGTTCAGGTAACCAAAGATGTATGAATAGTCTCTGGTCAATAAGGTGTTAACATATTTTGAAAACCAAAGAAAATACAATATACTTGACATTCTTTTAGCCACCATATAGAGAAATTAACACCTTAAAACATCATCAATTTTCCTCAGATGCATTTCATTACTTAAGTTCAAAATTACTTTTGGAAAGGTTTTGGAGTTATTATCTGGGAATTAACTTGAACACAGCAAATCAAAACCTAAAATGTAACTTAGAAACAGTTCAAAGTTAATAATAGCTTCTCTGTATTGGAACAGAATGTCTGATAACATTCAATCTAATGTATTTTTTGGTAATAGTATTCACTATGAAAAAGTACTAAAAAATTCTTTTCAGAGAAATACTGAAAGCTTATGCAAATTAATTAACATTTCATATTCTGTACTTACTAGTCAGGATCAACTTCTAAATTATAGTTACTAAGTTGATCAACCTAACCTGGCCAGAGCAAAATTTAAATTTAAAATAAAATTTTCACACAAATAGAAACTGAGAAGCAGAAGCTTTTCCTTACTATTCTCATGTACAAATTGGAAGTTACATAAGAAATTGAGTAGGATGGATACTGTTTAAATAGAATCGTTATATTGTTCATTTTCTATGGTGGACATCATATTTATAATAAGCATTATGAAGAAACTTTAAAATTTTAATTTTAGACTTAATTTTTAAAATATTTATCCTTATTTGATGAAACACAGTAGATTAGTTAAATGTTTCTAACATTAAAACTAGCCACATACTATGGTAGTATTTCAAAGAAAATTTCATATAAAAATAAAGAACAAAACTATGTTAAGAACATTTTCTATTTTTCATTGATTGATAAGAGTAAAGAAATGACACTTAGATTTTATAATATAGATGAACATAAAAACTACACAGACATTTTTTGAAAATAATATCTTAAAGAAAAGTGTATACATGTGTTATACACTGTGGCAGATTCATTTTGATATATGGCAAAACCAATACAATATTGTAAAGTTAAAAAATAAAATAGAAATTTAAAAAAAATAAAGAAAGAAAAGTATAGTAGAAGGACCATGAACTCACCTCCTTCCACAAGAACAGCAAATTACAATTAACACTAAACAATCAATAAGAAAAAGATAGGATGTAGAGTATCTCTTTTGGTAAGTTCTAAAGACAAACACAAACACACACACACACACACACACACACACACACACACACAAAGAGATGGGTAGGAAGGCAGCAGTTTCAATATAATCAAACAGTGGGCAACCCATAAACTGGAAAATAATTATATTGCAGAAATTTCCTCACAGGATTGAAATTTCTGAGCCCAACATCAGGCTCCTGATGGCAGTCTGGCATCAGGATGGGGAGCCCCCAGATCATTTGGCTTTGAAAGCCAGTGGGACTTGATATCAAGAACTTCATAGGACTGGGGAACAGAGATTCCACTGTTGAAGGGTACACACAAAGTCTCATGTGTGCAGAGACCAGAGCAAAAACAGTGAATTCATAGAAGCCTGGGTCAGACATACCTGTTGGTCCTGGAAGGTCTAGGGATATAAGGGGTGGCTGTGGATCTCTCTGGGGACATAAAAGCTAATGATTAACATATTTGATAGTATTTATCTAAAGAGGGTGATGGACATTTTGGTTAGGTCATTATCACCAAGACCTGGTCCCACCCAACACCTTGTAGGCTCCAGTGCTGGGAACCCCCAGGCCAAAGAACCAACAGACTGATAACATTATACCACCAACCAACAGATAAGGTGTCTAAAGATTTCTGGAGCCCATAACATGCCCTTAGATAGGGACCTGCCCAGCACAAGGTCAAAAGAGAGCTCCACCCACCAGTTGGCAGGCAAAAGTGGGAGGGCCCACGAGGAAGACGGTACAAGCCTCTAAACCAGCCTCACCCAAAAGGACACATACATCAGAAGCAAGAAAAACAAAACCCCACAGCCTGTGGAACTGAGTCCACAAACATTGGTCAGAACCTACCCTGAGGCCAGCTGGTCCCTGGCCCTTGGGTGACAAGAGGAGAATGTACTGCTGAGAAACATACGACATACCCTACAATTCTCCAAGGCCCAGAAATATATTTACCTTGCACATAATTAAAAATACAAATAAAAGTTTAGAACAAAATGAGAAAGCAGAAGAATATGTTCTAGACCAAGGAACAAGATAAAACCTGCAGACCAACAACTAAGTGACATGGAGAGAGGCAATCAACCTAAGAAAGAGTTCAGAGTAATTATCTTAAAGATGACCCAAGAACTCGAGAAAATAATGGATTCAAAGATCCATACAGGATCAACCCAAGGAGGAACATACTGAGACACACAGTAATCAAATTCAAAAATTAAAAACAGAAAATTTGAAATGAAACAAGGGAAAGATGATAAATAAAATACAAAGTTATCCCCACAAAACTATGAGCTGATTTTCAGCAGAAACTCTACAGGCCAGAAGACAGTGGCACAATATATTTAAAGCGATGAAAGGGAAAAACCTACAACCAAGAATACTCTACTCAGCAAGGCTTTCATTCAGATTTAATAGAGACATCAAAAGCTTGTTTATAAAAGAATTCAGAACCACTAAACTGGCTTTACAACAAATGCTAAAGGAAGTTCTCTGGGCAGAAAAGAAAAAGCTACAACTAGAAACAAGAAAATTATGCAATGAGAAAATTCATTGGTTAAGCCAAGCATACAGTAAAGTCAAGAAATATCTCATGCACATAAATGTTATCTAAAACAGTAATCTGGAGGAGAGTCAAGTGCAGGATATTTGAGATGCATTTGAAATTAAGAAATCAGCAACTTCAAACAATAATATGTATCAGATCAGATCAGATCAGATCAGTGGCTCAGTCATGTCTGACTATTTGTGACCCCATGAACTGCAGCACGCCAGGCCTCCCTGTCCATCGCCGACTCCCGGAGGTCATTCACACTCATGTCCATCGAGTGAGTGATGCCATCCAGCCATCTCATCCTTTGTCGTCTCCTTCTCCTCCTGCCCCAAATCCCTCCCAGCATCAGACTCTTCTCCAATGAGTCAACTCTTCGCATGAGGTGGCCAAAATACTGGAGTTTCAGCCTCAGCATCATTCCTTCCAAAGAAATCCCAGGGCTGACCGCTTTCAGAATGGACTGATTGGATCTCCTTGCAGTCCAAGGGACTCTCAAGAGTCTTCTGCAACACCACAGTTCAAAAGCATCAATTCTTCGGTGTTCAGCCTTCTTCACAGTCCAGGTCTCACATCCATACATGACCACAGGAAAGACCATAGCCTTGACTAGGCGAACCTTTGTCGGCAAAGTAATGTCTCTGCTTTTGAATATGCTATCTAGGTTGGTCATAACTTTCTTTCCAAGGAGTAAGCGTCTTTTAATTTCATGGCTGCAGTCACTATCTGCAGTGATTTTGGACCCCAGAAAAATAAAGTCTGACACTGTTTCCACTGTTTCCCCATCTATTTCCCATGTAGTGATGGGATCGGATGCCATGATCTTCGTTTTCTGAATGTTGAGCTTTAAGCCAACCTTTTCACTCTCCACTTTCACTTTCATCAAGAGGCTTTTTAGCCCCTCTTCACTTTCTGTCATAAGGGTGTGGTCATCTGCATATCTGAGGTTATTGATATTTCTCCCAGCAATCTTGATTCCAACTTGTGTTTCTTCGAGTCCAGCATTTCTCATGATGTACTCTGCATATAAATTAAATAAACATGGTGACAATATGCAGCCTTGACGTACTCCTTTTCCTATTTGGAACCAGTCTGTTGTTCCATGACCAGTTCTAACTGTTGCTTCCTGACCTGCATACATATTTCTCAAGAGGTAGATCAGGTGGTCTGGTATTCCCATCTCTTTCAGAATTTTCCACAGTTTATTGTGATCTACACAGTCAAAAAGGACAGAAATGGTATGGACCTAACAGAAGCAGAAGATATTAAGAGGAGATTGCAAGAATACACAGGAGAACTGTACAAAAAAGAGCTCCACGACCCAGATAATCACGATGGTGGCATCACTGATCTAGAGCCAGACATCCTGGAAGGTGAAGTCAAGTGGGCCTCAGAAAGCATCACTACAAACATCACTACAAAGCATCCGAACAAAGCTAGTGGAGGTGATGGAATTCCAGTGGAGCTATTCCAAGTCCTGAAAGATGATGCTGCGAAAGTGCTGGACTCAATATGCCAGCAAAGTTGGAAAACACAGCAGTGGCCACAAGATTGGAAAAGGTAAGTTTTCATCCCAATCCCAAAGAAAGGCAATGCCAAAGAATGCTCAAACTACTGCACAATTTCACTCATCTCACATGCTAGTAAAGTAATGCTCAAAATTCTCCAAGCCAGGCTTCAGCAATATGTGAACCGTGAACTTCCTGATGTTCAAGCTGGATTTAGAAAAGGCAGAGGAACCAGAGATCAAATTGCCAACATCTGCTGGATCATGGAAAAAGCCAGAGAGTTCCAGAAAAACATCTATTTCTGCTTTATTGACTACGTCAAAGCCTTTGACTGTGTGGATCACAATAAACTGTGGAAAATTCTGCAGGAGATGGGAATACCAGACCATCTGATCTGCCTCTTGAGAAATCTGTATGCAGGTCAGGAAGCAACACTTAGAACTGGTCATGGAACAACAGACTGGTTCCAAATAGGAAAAGGAGTATGTCAAGTCTGTATATTGTCACCATGTTTATTTAACTTATATGCAGAGTACATCATGAGAAATGCTGGAGTGGAAGAAACACAAGTTGGAATCAAGATTGCTGGGAGAAATATCAATAACCTCAGATATGCAGATGACACCACCCTTATGGCAGACATTGAAGAGGGGCTAAAAAGCCTCTTGATGAGAGTGAAATTGGAGAGTGAAAAGATTGGATTAAAGCTCAACGTTCAGAAAACGAAGATCATGGCATCTGGTCCCATCACTACATGGGAAATAGAAGGAGAAACAGTGGAAACAGTGTCAGACTTTATTTTTCTGCGCTCCAAAATAACTGCAGATGTTGACTGCAGCCATGAAATTAAAAGACGCTTAGTCCTTGGAAGGAAATTTATGATCAACCTAGATAGCATATTCAAAAGCAGAGACATTACTTTGCCAACAAAGGTTCGCCTAGTCAAGGCTATCATCTTTCCTGCGGTCATGTATGGATGTGAGAGCTGGATGTGAAGAAGGCTGAGCGTTGAAGAATTGATGCTTTTGAACTGTGGTGTTGCAGAAGACTCTTGAGAGTCCCTTGGACTGCAAGAAGATCCAACCAGTCCACTCTGAGGGAGATCAGCCCTGGAATTTCTTTGGAAGGAATGATGCTAAAGCTGAAACTCCAGTATTTTGGCCACCTCATGTGAAGAGTTGACTCATTGGAGAAGACTCTGATGCTGGGAGGGATTGAGGGCAGGAGGAGAAGGGGACGACAGAGGATGAGATGGCTGGATGGCATCACTGACTCAATGGATGCGAGTCTGAGTGACCTCCAGGAGCTGGTGATGGACAGGGAGGCCTGGCGTGCTGCAGTTCATGGGGTCGCAAAGAGTCGGACACGACTGAGCGACTGATCTGATCTGATCTAATCTGACACAGTCAATGGCTTTGGCATAGTCAGTAAAGCAGAAATAGATGTTTTTCTGGGACTCTCTTGCTTTTTTGATGATCCAGCGGATGTTGGCAATTTGATCTCTGGTTCCTCTGCCTTTTCAAAAACCAGCTTGAACATCAGGAAGTTCACAGTTCACATATTGCTGAAGGCTGGCTTGGAGAATTTTGAGCATTACTTTACTAGTGTGTGAGATGAGTGATACCAATTAAGCAATCTGAGGTCTGATGTATCACATGAGGCAAATACTTATTATTTTGTATTATTTTATATTTATTTTAAAATAATTTATTTGTATTATTACTTTCATTATTTTAAAATGATAATACCTATGTAGGACATGTTTGCATGATCATCATTTCCACTCTATTATTTTAATACAGAATTTGTCTATCCATTGGGTGAATCCATTGAACATTCTGTCAACTAACTGGCTACAAATTGAGCCATATATTCTAGGTAAAGAATATTAGTTATATGTTGCTTTTTTAAGCCACAAACTTATTGTTTCTTAACAAAACAAATTTGTAACCTTAGAGTTCTGTATGTCAGTGGTGAAAAATGCAGTCACTGGGCTGCAAGTAAGATTGTTGGTAAAGTTGGTCTAGGTCTCTTTGGTGGCCATAGTGGAAAATCTGTTCCTTACCTCTTCTGCCTTTTAAAGACCATCCATATTCCACGGCCCATGGGCCCTTCCTCCATCTTCCAAAGCCAGGGAAAGCAGTTTTTGGTTTTTTAACTGATTTTTTTTAATATAATTCACACACCAGACAATTCATTTATTCAAAGTATGAAATTAAACAACGCTTACTCCTTGAAAAGAAAGTTATGACCAATCTAAATAGCATATTCAAAAGCAGAGACATTACTTTGCCAACAAAGGTTCGCCTAGTCAAGGCTATGGTTTTTCCTGTGGTCATGTATGGATGTGAGAGCTGGACTGTGTAGAAGGCTGGGCGCTGAAGAATTGATGCTTTTGAACTGTGGTGTTGGAGAACACTCTTGAGAGTCCCTTGGACTGCAAGGAGATCCAACCAGTCCATTCTGAAGGAGACCAGCCCTGGGATTTCTTTGGAAGGAATGATGCTAAAGCTGAGACAGCAGTACTTTGGCCACATCATGCGAAGAGTTGACTCATTGGAGAAGACTCTGTTGCTGGGAGGGATTGAGGGCAAGAGAGAAGGGGACGATAGAGGATGAGGTGGCTGGATGGCATCACTGATTCGATGGATGTGAGTCTCAGTGACCTCTGGGAGTTGGTGATGGACAGGGAGGCCTGGCGTGCTGCGATTCATGGGGTCGCAAAGAGTCGGACACGACTGAGTGACTGCTCTGATCTGATCTGATACAATTCAATTATTTTTAGAACATTCACACATATATATTCCATCATCACAGTAAATTTTAGATCATTTTCATCAACCTGAAAAAAATATCCCCTATCTTCTATCACATTCCCTATCCTCCCCTCTCTTTGACCTTAATTCTCTATCCCTAAGCAACTATAGTGATTGTCATTTTGTTTTGAAACATATACTCATTCTTGAGCCAGAAAATGACAAATAATTCTTTTCACATATTTGAGATAGACTGCACAAACAAGTTCAGATACACAGCAACTAGTGATCAAAGGAAAAGTAATCTATGCTTTGTTAAAATATTCCTTTAAAATTTATAGATTATGAAATCACCTGTTCTACACAGAGCAAAAATGATTATCAAGACAAAACTATTTTAAAATAAGTCATCTCGTGTCTAATAAAATTTTCATAGGAGGCAAGTGACTTTTTAATACACAGTGGGAAATCAGAGTTGTTCACTAATTTACAAAAGACATCAATAACTTAAAAGTCTATGCTTAGTATAAAGTACTTTGGAATTACAAAAGTACCTCATTTCTTTTAACTTCACATAGCTTATTTGATAAAACAGTTAAGGGTATCCATCATTTACCTAAAGCATACTTTAAAATTTTTAGTTTAGATATCTGAAACTGAAATATAAAATTATTTGAGCATGAAAGAACATACACATTTTTGCTTTATGTTAAATTTGGTTATAGCATTTAAGAATATGTATTATATAAATTAGTTCGATACTATTTCCAGTTTTGAACTGGGAGTAAATGTAGTTGGTTTGTTAGTGCTTTATTGAGAGTTCAGGAATTTAATTCTGTTTATATCTATATTAGATTAAAATATTTCTAATTTTTATAACTCTGTGAAGCAATTAGCCAATGTGCTGATATTCATTAACAGATATAACTTATACTCAATCAGAAGCACACAACTTAAAGGTCTTACTCTTAACAGTGTGTAGTTCTTTGCATAAATTTGTAAAAGCAATGATGGACTTCAGTACAGTAATACAGCACTGAATTGAAAAAACTGCTCTGTGAGTCACCTCGTGATTAAGAATATTAACAACTGAGGTAATTATATACACATCTGTGTGTGTTGTTGGGTAAAGATAGGAAAAAAATCCTAATAAAAACTCTTGATCTCTGAAGCTTGTTGTACTTGGCCAAATATAAACCTTATTAAAATGAAAAAAATATGAATAGATACAAAAAAATAAGATTTTTTTCCCTCTCATTGAAAAGTCTGCTTAGAATTTCTTATGTTTATCATTGTTAAGGGTTTGATAATCACCACCTACTTCCAAAGTGCAAACACCAAAGCCTCAGAAAGCATCCAAATCCTTTACTCAAAAAGACCCATCTTCAGAATGAATAACTTGTTTACTTTCATTAATAAATCACACTATTTGTCACAGTCTCTACTTACTAGATTGTTTGGTTTTTCCCCAATAATCTGTGTCCTCTTTTATCTCTTTGTTCATGGATCCTCTCTTGTCTGGGATTTCCTCCACTGGTTTCCGTCCTTCTGAAACATAACCAAATGGTTTTCCACTTAGGTCTTGCTGACTTTTACTTAGCAATCACTTCACATGAAACTTTTCTTTAGGAAGCCAGAAAACTGGTGAAATGATTTTATTCATGGACTTCCACATGTTCTGTGCATATACTCATCACAATATTTATCATTCAATGTTGCATTTTTTTGCAACAATTACATTTTTCCCCATGTTTCTGGGAAACATGAATATACTTCTTAACACTGTATCCCTAACAAAGTAGTTGCCTAGCAGATGTTTTTGGAAAAATATTTGTAACTAAATAAATGATGGAGAAAACTTTTTTTCCAAATTAACACTATGATTTAGAGTTGCACTACTGGGATCTACAAAAATATACGTGTTGGAGAATGGTGAGAATGAAAATTGCCCATTGAGGTGAGGAGGTAACTTAAAACCGAAAAATGAGGCAGATTAATTCCATAATAATCAATGGATCAAGTTTTTATAGGGCAATTTACTCACATGATAGGGCTGGGCAAACAATATAAAACCATTCACAGCTGCACTCTGCACCACTGAGGGGCCATGGGGACAGTTTTTTAGTTAACCTAAGGTAGGGGAGTATGTACTTGGAAACAGAAAGTACTTTCCTAAGTCAATTACTTATGAATGGATAACTAGTCTTGTAGGCTCCCAGAGCATAGAGGCCACTTGGCCCAACTATCATTAAACAACACCTTAATTACAAAGTCCTCGATGACAGAGACAAGATTTTCTGTATATTAAGGCCATAGGGTCAGGAGGAAATGAAGGCCCAAGACAGCATGAGTTATGCTGACAACAATACATGTATATCTCATTATTACAGTCTTATATTTTAATGTTAATTTATTCCAATTAATTATATAAAATCCTATAATATAGAATAATAAATTATATATTTAGGAGCAATTTTAAATTTCTATTTTTCTTTTATTTTAGGTATAAGATATAATATATATCTGGGATTTTATATCATATTTGTTGGCATTTCTGCTGATGTCCTTGAGAGATAAATCTTCTTATTATCTTGAAATTAATTCACAAACTATACTGAAAAACATTGATATCAATATCAAACAAATTACTCTCACATCTGAAGTGGAGTTATTTAGTGTCTGATCTCAGACAGTATTATAGAAGACAAGCCATGCAGGTAGAAATAAATAATTAACATATGGCTTCTAAACAACTTACCAGCTAACATTTGATATATAAAAAAGGTTTAAGTAGAAAAAAAAAAATTTAGCTTTACAAATACATATAGATATATTTGCAATTGTGATAATGACACCAGAAGATACATTTAGTACATTAGATTTAACAATAAAGTAGAAAAAAGTGTAAAAAACTTTGTGTACAGATTTAAATAGTCATTTTGTTTTTAGATTGGTTGATTTTCCTTTGAGTCATTAGTCATTGAATAATTTCAGTAAAACTTGAGCTATATAACTTCATTAAAAGCACCCATTACACTCATTTGTATAAGTCTCGTCCTCAAAGACTAGCAGTTCTATTTTGTAGTAATTCTAATTTCCTTGTTTCTAAGGAGAGTGTCTCCTTTAACACCTGCCTCAAGCAGATAAGACCTCCCAAGGAGTGGGAAAAGAGAGGCATGAATTCCAACCCTTTGATATCATATGTCTTAGCATGTTTCCATTTCTTACTGGATGTATTGACATATAAGGTGAAATTTTACATTTGAACCATATTCACTTCCATGTACTTCAAGATCTTCCAAAAATTATGGAAAACTTCAAAAGAAGAATAACCAGAAAATTCACTACTATTATTAAGTTACATGCTGGCTTAGTTGCTTAGCTGTGTCTGACTCTTTGTGACCCTGTGGACTCTAGCCCACTAGGATCCTCTATCCATGAGATTTTTCAAGCAAGAATATTGGTGTTGGTTGCCTTTTCCTTCTCCAGGGGATCTTCCTGACCTTCATCTCCTGTGTCTCCTGCACTGAAGGTGGATTCTTTACCCACTGAGCCATTGGGAAAGCCCCAAGTTATTATGACCATTAAATAACCATGCCGTTGAAAGCAGTTTTGCATAATGTAGCTATTCTTCCATGACTGATATTGTGGTAAATATTTGAACTTGATTCAGATTTTATAGGGAATTCCTCAATCAGAAAGTTAATTAAACAGTTGTTCTACTAATAAAATTTGGATTTAAAAAAAAAACATTTTTCTAATAAAATCTTCATTTTAGAATTTACATTTAATCTGTACTTGTTATGATTTACAGGTTCTATTTTTTTTTCCCCTGTAAATGATTTGAGTCAATTTAAAAGAATATTGGATTAAATCATATTTTCTTGCTTTTAATGATTGATGTGTATATTATTATTAATAACATCAAGCTTAAGACAGAAGTGAAAATTCTATTCACTATATTACATATATCCTCTAAGGTTTAAAATGTCAATTATATATATATATATATATATTTATGAGCAAATATTTATTTATAAATTAATTATAACAATACCATGTCTACGATATGTGTTTAAACTTTTTTTTTTTCTTTAATTTATGCCAGAGTGACACTTTAACATAAGCAGATTGTCAAAAACAGCTTCCTGGGACTTCCCTGGGTGCTCCAATAATTAAGAAACCACCTGCCAGTATAGACAACACAGTCTTGATTCCTTGTCCAAGAAGATCTCACATACCAAAGAACAACTAAGCACCTGTACCCCTGTACTACAACTACTCAGCCTGTGTTCTAGAGCCAGGGAACCGCCAACTACTGAGCCTGGGAGCCTAGAGCTTGTGCTCCACAGCATGAGGAGACAGACCCTGTTCACCACAACTAGTGAAAGACCATGTGTAAGCAAAGAAGACCCAGTACAGCCATAATAAATAAATTGATTAATTAAAAAAGCATCCTAAATATTCAAATATCTTGGAACAGATTTTAAAATAAAGTTTGCTTTAGAACAGCAGTGACTGATAGACAATGAAAGCAGAATGAGGTCAATAACAATAAAACAATATTTATTCTTTTAACACACATTTGTGTGGACTCTGCTGGACAGTGTTTGTGTGGACTCTGCTGGACAGTGTAAAAAACATTATTAAACCAAATACAAGTTCAATCAGCAGGGAATAAAATAGTAAATAGAATGTAGAATGAAAGTAAAATCACAAAACTGAGATATTAAAAAGAGTACTGGCATTCAACTGGTTCACATGTACACATACCTCAAGACTATTCAATAAAGAGGGTTCTCCTTCCAGAAAAACTTTCCTTAAACCCTAAAGGTTAGTGTCATGCCACTTATAAGTTGTCTGATAAACTGTGTAGACAGAATATTTGGTCCTCAAACCCCATCCAGACCCACTCTGCAATCCGACTCCCACTTGCACCCTTGGCCAGCAGCATCGGCAACACTCAGAGTACTGCCCTCTCACACTTGCATTATCTTCTTCACATGCTGGGTGATATGTGATCTGTGACAGCCATGAAAGTACAAAAGCCCAACTCTGGCCTCCAGTTGAAACAGACTTTTGAATTTATACTTCAGAGTTCCTCCTCAGATTAGATTAGGTTGATCTGGAACTTTAACTTAAATGCCACCCTTGCTAAACTTCTACCCCCTTTCTATCCTGCTTCCTTCACACTGTTTCTGTTTCCTCCTGTGAGATTTTCCTGAATAAATCACATGACCCTAGATCCTTAACTTATGAGGTGCTTATCAGAGACCTTCACCAAAGAGAGAAATCTTTCATTATATTTATCAAAAATCACTATATTAGCACTTTACTGATTATTTGGAGCATCATGTACTCTTCAATTTGTATCTTCTAAGTATGACAGAAAATGCAAGTTGCTGTGCTTAGTTACTCAGTTGTGTCAGACTCTTTGTGACTCCATGGACTTCAGTATCCTCTGTCGATGAAGATTATCCAAGCAAGAATACTGGAATGGGTTGCCATGCCCTCTTCCAGGGGATCTTCCCAACCCAGGGATTGAATCCAGGTCTTTTGCATTGCAAGTGTATTCTTTACTGTCCGAGTGAGCAGGGAAGCCCAAGAATACTGAAGTGGGTAGCCTATCCCTACTCCATGGTATCTTCCCAACCCAGGAATTGAACCAGGGTCTCTTGCATTGCAGACAGAGTCTTTACTAGCTGAGCCATCAGGGAAGCCATAATAGATAGATCTAATTTTGTTGGTTTACTGACATAGGAATAACAGAATGCCCCGAACTAATCAGTGACTCTGATTAAAAGATTTATTGTCTCAGAGTTCTAGAGGTCAGAATTTCAAAATCAAGGTGTTCCAGGATTCTCTCCTAGCTATCTCCTAGCTACTGGAGTATAACTCCAAGATTTACAGAGTATTTACTTGTATATACCTCTCTCTTCACATAACACTTTTTTATTAAAATACCAGTCATGTCACATAATGAATCTGCATGATTCATATAAGACCTCATCTTAATCTAGCTAATTACGTTGACAATGACCCAATTTCAAAATAAGGTTATATTCTGAGGTACTTGGGGATAAAATGTCAATATATGAATTTTTCAGGACTCAATTCAAAAAATAAAACTATTAATAACTTTTAGTATTAAGTATGGTGAACACCTTAACCAAATTTAAAAATATTGAATATACTATAAAAGAAATTTTCAAAATTATATGTTTTAATGCTTATTCTTTCAAACACTACTCTTAATAAATCATATGAATTATTTAGTTAGTCATCAAAAAAGATGAAAAATCAAGGGAACAGAGAGAGTAAATAGGCTTTAATTTGGGTTCTTATCCTGCAATGTTCATCAATAACCCACAAAGATAATCTCATCATACTACAAGAAATATGGAGAAACATCAGCATTGAAAGATGATGCTGTGAAAGTGCTGCACTCAATATGCCAGCAAATTCGGAAAACTCATCAGTGGCCAAAGGACTGGAAAAGGCCAGTTTTCATTCCAATCCCAAAGAAAGGAAATGCCAAAGAATGCTCAAACTAACACACAATTGCGCTCACACGCTAGTAAAGTAATGCTCAAAATTCTCCAGGCCAGGCTCCAGCAATATGTGAACCGTGAACTTCCTGATGTTCAAGCTGGATTTAGAAAAGGCAGAGGAACCAGAGATCAAATTGCCAACATCCGCTGGATCATCGAAAAAGCAAGAGAGTTTCAGAAAAACATCTATTTCTGCTTTATTGACTATGCCAAAGCCTTTGACTGTGTAGATCACAATAAACTGTGGAAAGTTCTAAAAGAGATGGGAATACCAGACCATCTGATCTGCCTCTTGAGAAACCTGTATGCAGGTCAGGAAGCAACAGTTAGAACTGGCCATGGAACAACAGACTGGTTCCAAATAGGAAAAGGGGTACGTCAAGTCTGTATATTATCACCATGTTTATTTAACTTATATGCAGAGTACACCATGAGAAATGCTGGACTGGAAGAAACACAAGTTGGAATCAAGTTTGCCAGGAGAAATATCAATAACCTCAGATATGCAGATGAAACCACCCTTATGGCAGACAGTGAAGAGAGGCTAAAAAGCCTCTTGATGAATGTGAAAGTGGAGAGTGAAAAGGTTGGCTTAAAGCTCAACATTCAGAAAACGAAGATCATGGCATCCGATCCCATCACTACATGGGAAATAGATGGAGAAACAGTGGAAACAGTGTCAGATTTTTTTTCTGGGCTCCAAAATCACTGCAGATGGTGACTGCAGCCATGAAATTAAAAGACGCTTAGGCCTTGGAAGGAAAGTTATGCCAACCTAGATAGCATATTCAAAAGCAGAGACATTACTTTGCAAACAAATATTCGTCTAGTCAAGGCTATGGTCTTTCCTGTGGTCATGTATGGATGTGAGAGCTGGACTGTGAAGAAGGCTGAGCGCCGAAGAATTGATGCTTTTGGACTGTGGTGTTGGAGAAGACTCTGGAGAGTTCCTTGGACTGCAAGAAGATCCAACCAGTCCATTCTGAAGCAGATCAGCCCTGAGATCTCTTTTGAAGGAATGATGCTAAAGCTGAAGCTCCAGTATTTTGGCCACCTCATGCGAAGAGTTGACTCATTGGAGAAGACTCTGATGCTGGGGGGGATTGGGGGCAGGAGGAGAAGGGGACGACAGAGGATGAGATGGCTGGATGGCATCACTGACTCAATGGATGTGCGTCTGAGTAACCTCTGGTAGTTGGTGATGGACAGGGAGGCCTGGCGTGCTGCAGTTCATGGGGTCGCAAATTGTCGGACACGACTGAGTGACTGATCTGATTTGATATGATGTGCATGTGTTTACCAACCTGAGAGTTCCCTGAATCCTGGGATTTTATGGAGGTTTCTTCAAATTTGCGGGCATGATCAATTACTAACTCCGTTTCCAGTCCCTCTACCCTTTCTGGAACACAGAATATAGGGGATGAAATTTCCAAACATCTGATCATGGCTTGGTCTTTCCAGTAGTCACCTCTATTCAGGAGCCATCCATAAGCCCTCCCAGAATCACCTCATCAGAATAAAAGAAACTTCTATTACCCAGGATATCACAAAGGGTTTCAGGAGCTCTGGGTGAGGAAAGTAGTCAAAGAAAAAATATTAGAACAAAAGATGTACTTAGGGTTCTTATGATTTAGGCATTTACAAAAGTTTTAGGAACTCTGTGCCAGTAACTCATAGCAGAGAAATATAGCTGCTATTATCTTATGATGCTTTCAGTTCAGTTCAGTCACTAAGTCGTGTCCAACTTTTCATGAACCCATAAATCGCAGCACGCCAGGCCTCCCTGTCCATCACCAACTCCTGGAGTTCACACAGACTCACGTCCATCAAGTCAGTGATGTCATCCAGCCATCTCATTCTCTGGCATCCCCTTCTCCTCCTGGCCCCACTCCCTCCCAGCATCAGAGTCTTCTCCAATGAGTCAACTCTTCACATGAGGTGGCCAGAGTACTGGAGTTTCACCTTCAGGATCATTTCCTCCAAAGAAATCCCAAGGCTGATCTCCTTCAGAATGGACTGGTTGGATCTCCTTGCAGTCCAAGGGACTCTCAAGAGTCTTCTCCAACACCACAGTTCAAAAGCATCAATTATTCGGCGGTCAGCCTTCTTCACAGTCAAACTCTCACATCCATACATGACCACAGGAAAAAACATAGCCTTGACTAGACGAACCTTTGTTGGCAAAGTAATGTCTCTGCTTTTGAATATGCTATCTAGGTTGGACATAACTTTCCTTCCAAGGAGTAAGCGTCTTTTAATTTCATGGCTGCAATCACCATCTGCAGTGGTTTGGGAGCCCAAAAAAGTAAAGTCTGACTCTGTTTCCCCTGTTTCCCCATCTATTTCCCAAGAAGTGATGGGACTGGATGCCATAATCTTCGTTTTCTGAATGCTGAACTTTAAGCTAACATTTTCACTCTCCACTTTCACTTTCATCAAGAGGCTTTTTAGTTCCTCTTCACTTTCTGCCATAAGGGTGGTGTCATCTGCATATCTGAAGTTATTGATATTTCTCCTGGCAATCTTGATTCCAGCTTGTGTTTCTTCCAGTCCAGCGTTTCTCAAGATATACTCTGCATATAAGTTAAAGAAGCAAGGTGATAATATACAGCCTTTTCCTATTTGGAACCAGTCTGTTGTTCCATGTCCAGTTCTAACTCTTGCTTCCTGACCTGCATACAGATTTCTCAAGAGGCAGGTCAGGTAGTCTGGTATTCCCATCTCTTTCAGAATTTTCCACAGTTTATTGTGGTCCACACATTCAAAGGCTTTGGGAACGTCATAACCAACCCCACGCCCGAGGCCAGAGTTGGAGGCCGGGAGGACCAACCCCACATTGTGGCTGCACGGGTGCAGGAGGGCGCAGGAGGGCCTAGAAGAGCTATACTGCGTTGAAGGTCAGGAAGGGCGGTGGTGACGAAATATCCCTCGTTCAAGGTACGGAGCAGCGGCTGCGCTTTCCTGGAGCAGCCGTGAAGTGATATCCCTCGCCCAAGGTAAGAGAAACCCAAGTAAGACGGTAGGTCTTACAAGAGGGCATCAGAGGGCAGACCCACTGAAACCATACTCACAGAAAACTAGTCAATCTAATCACACTAGTAACACAGCTTTGTCTAACTCAATCAAACTAAGCCATGCCCGTGGAGCAACCCAAGATGGGTGGTTCATGGTGGACAGATCTGACAGAATGTGGTCCACTGGAGAAGGAAATTGCAAACCACTTCAGTATATTTGCCTTGAGAACCCCATGAACAGTATGAAAAGACAAAATGATAGCATACTGAAAGAGGAACTCCCCAGGTCAATAGGGGCCCAATATGCTACTGAAGATCCGTGGAGAAATAGCTCCAGAAACAATGAAGGCATGGAGACAAAGCAAAAGGAATACGCAGCTTTGGATGTGACTGGCGATAGAAGCAAAGTCCAATGCTGTAAAGAGCAATGTTGCATAGGAACCTGGGATGTCAGGTCCATGAATCCAGGCAAATTGGAAGTAGTCACACAAGAGATGGCATGAGTGAATGTTGACATTCTAGGAATCAGCAAACTCAAATGGACTGGAATGTGTGAATTTAACACAGATGACCATTATATCTACTACTGTGGGCAGGAATCCCTCAGAATAAATGGAGTAGCCATCATGGTTAACAAAAGAGTCTGAAATGCAGTACTTGGATGCAGTCTCAGAAATTACAGAATGATCTCTGTTCGTTTCCAAGGTAAAGCATTCAATATCACAATAATCTAAGTCTATGCCCTAACCTGAAGAAGCTCAAGTTGAACGGTTCTCTGAAGACCTCCAAGGCTTTTTAGAACTAACACCCAAAAAAGATGTCCTTTTCATTATAGGGGACTGGAATGCAAAAGTAGGAAGTCAAGAAATACCTGGAGTAACAGGCAAATTTGGCCTTGGAACACGGAATGAAGCAGGGCAAAGACTAATAGAGTTTTGCCAAGAAAATGCACTGGTCATAGTAAACACCCTCTTCCAACAACACAAGAGAAGACTCTACACGTGGACATCACCAGATGGTCAACACTGAAATCAGATTGATTATATTCTTTGCCGCCAAAGATGGAGAAACTCTATACAGTCAACAAAAACAAGACCAGGAGCTGACTGTGGCTCAGACCATGAACTCCTTATTGCCAAATTCAGACTTAAATTGAAGAAAGTAGGGAAAACCACTAGACCATTCAGGTATGACCTGAATCAAATCCCTTATGATTATACAGTGGAAGTTAGAAATAGATTAAGAGCCTAGATCTGATAGAAAGAGTGCCTGATGAACTATGGACTGAGGTTCGTGACATTGTACAGGAGACAGGGATCAAGATCATCCCCATGGAAAAGAAATGCAAAAAAGCAAAATGGCTGTCTGGGGAAGCCTTACAAATAGCTGTGAAAAGAAGAGAAGTGAAAAACAAAGGAGAAAAGGAAAGATATAAACATCTGAATGTAGTGTTCCAAAGAATAGCAAGAAGAGATAAGAAAGCCTTCCTCAGTGATCAATGCAAAGAAATAGAGGCAAACAACAGAGTGGGAAAGACTAGAGATCTCTTCAAGGAAATTAGAGATACCAAGGGAACATTTCATGCATAGATGGGATTTATAAAGGACAGAAATGGTATGGACCTAACAGAAGCAGAAGATATTAAGAAGAGGTGGCAAGCATACACAGAAGAACTGTACAAAAAAGATGTTCACTACCCAGATAATCATGGTTGTTTAATCACTCATCTACAGCTAGACATCCTGGAATGTGAAGTCAAGTGGGCCTTAGAAAGCATCACTATGAACAAAGCTAGTGGAGGTGATGGAATTCCAGTTGAGCTCTTTCCAGTCCTGAAAAATGATGCTGAGAAAGTTCTGCACTCAATATGCCAGCAAACCTGGAAAACTCAGCAGTGGCCACAGGACTGGAAAAGGTCAGTTTTCATTCCAATCCCAAAGAAAGGCAATGCCAAAGATTGCTCAAACTACTACACAATTGCTCTCATCTCACACGCTAGTGAAGTAGTGCTCAAAATCCTCTAAGCCAGGCTTCAGCAATATGTGAACCGTGAACTTCCTGATGGGCAAACTGATTTTAGAAAAGACAGAGGAACCAGAGATCAAATTGCCAACAACCGCTTGATCATGAAAAAGCAAGATAGTTCCATAAAAACATCTATTTCTGCTTTATTGACTATGATGCTTTACATTAGTTATATTCCATAGGCATTATCTAATTTAGTAATTTCCCTGGGTTGTTAAAAAAATTATGTAGCAAAAAACTTGCCAAATTTCAATCAGTTATCCTTTAGTTCAATTCAATTCAGTTCAGTCACTCAGTCGTGTCTGACTCATTGAGACCCCATGAATCGCAGCACGCCAAGCCTCCCTGTCCATCACCAACTCCCGGAGTTTACCCAAACTCATGTCTGTCGAGTCAGTTATGCCATTCAGCCATCCTATCCTCTGTCGTCCCCTTCTCCTCCTGCCCCCAATCCCTCCCAGCATCAGAGTCTTTTTCAATGAGTCAACTCTTCACATGAGGTGGCCAAAGTAATGGAGCTTCAGCATCAGTCCTTCCAATGAACACTCAGGACTGATCTCCTTTAGGATGGACTGGTTGGATCTCCTTGCAGTCCAAGGGACTCTCAAGAGTCTTCTCCAATGCCACAGTTCAAAAGCATCAATTCTTCAGCAATCAGCTTTCTTCACAGTCCAATTCTCACATCCACACATGACTGCTGGAAAAACCATAGCCTTATCTATATGGACCTTTGTTGGCAAAGTAATGTCTCTGCTTTTGAATATGCTATCTAGATTGGTCATAATTTTCCTTCCAAGGGGTAAAAGTCTTTTAATTTCATGGATGCAATCACCAGCTGCAGTGATTTTGGAAACCAAAATAAATAAATAAATAATAAAATCTGACACTGTTTCCACTGTTTCCCCATCTATTTCCCATGAAGTGATGGGATCAGATGTCATGATCTTTGTTTTCTGAATGCTGAGCTTTAAGATAACTTTTTCACTCTCCTCTTTCACTTTCATCAAGAGGTCTTTTTGTTCCTCTTCACTGTCTGCCATAAGGTTGGTGTCATCTGCATATCTGAGGTTATTGATATTTCTCCTGGTAATCTTGATTCCAGATTGTGCTTCCTCCAGCCCAGCACTTCTCATGATGTACTCTGCATATTAGTTAAATAAGCAGGGTGACAATATACAGCCTTTACGTACTACTTTTCCTATTTGGAACCAGTCTGTTGTTCTATGTCCAGTTCTAACTGTTACTTCCTGACCTGCATATAGGTTTCTCAAGAGGTAGGTCACGTGGTCTGATATTCCCATATCTTTTAGAATTTTCCATAGATTATTATGATCCACACAGTCAACAGCTTTGGCATAGACAATAAATCATAAATAGATATTTTTATGGAACTCTTTTGCTTTTTTGATCCAGTGGATGTTGGCAATTTGATCTCTGGTTCCTCTGCCTTTTCTAAAACCAGCTTGAACATCTTGAAGGTCATGATTCATGTTTTGCAAAAAACTATATCAATTCAGTTCAGTTCCTAAATAAGTTATATTATAGATTATATAAATTAAATATACATTATACAATTATGTGACATAAATAAGTTATATAACTAGCTAATAAAGTATTATATGGAGTAGGAGAATAGTATGGAATTTCCTTAAACTAAAAATAGACCTACCATATGATCCAATTATACTACTACTGCTAGGCATATACCATGTTTTAGTTGCTCAGTTGTGTCTGACTCTTTGTGACCATATGAACTATAGCCTCCCAGTCTCCTTTGTCCATGTAATTCTCCAGCAAGAATACTGGAGTGGATTTCCATTCCCTTTTCCAGGGGATCATTCTGACCCAGGGACTGAACCTGGGTCTCCCACATTGCAGGCAGATTCTTTACCATTTGAGCCATCAAGAAGCCCTTGTACCCTGAGAAATTGAAAAAGATATGTGTATACAATCATCATTGTAGCACATGGAAGCTACCTAAGTATCCTTTGAGAGATGAATGGATAAAAAAGATGTGGTATACATATACAATAGAATGTTACAGCACCATAAAGAGGAAAGAAATTGGGTCATTTGTAGTGATGTGGATAGACCTAGAGCCTGTCATATGGAGTGAATTATGTCAGAAAGAGAAAAACAAATCCAAAAGATGGTACACATGAGCTTGTTTGCAGGCTAGAACTAGGGGCTCAAGGTTAACATATAAACACTACCATATGCTAGCAAGGTAACCCTAAAAATTCTTCAAGATAGGCTTCAGCAGTATGTGAACCAAGAATTTCCAAGTGTACAAGCTGGATTTAGAAAAGGCAGAGGAATCAGTGATCAAATTGCCATCTGTTGGATTATATAAAAAGCAAGATAACTCCAGTAAAACCATCTACTGCTGGTTCATTGACTATGCTAAAGCCTTTGACCATGTGGATCACAAAAAACTGTGGAAAATTCTTAAAGGGATGGGAATACCAGACCTCCTGACCTGCCTCTTGAGAAACCTATATGTAGTTCAAGAAGCAACAGAACCAGGCATGGAACAATGGACTGGTTCAAAATAGGGAAAGTGTACGTCAAGCCTACATATCGTCACTCTACTTATTTAACTTATATGCAGAGTACATCATGCAAAATGCTGGGCTGGATGAAGCACAAGCTGGAATCAAGATAGACTCTTGAGAGTTCCCTGGACAGCATGGAGATCAAATTGTTGAAACCTAAAGGAAAGCAACCCTGAATACTCATTGTAAAGACTAATGCTGAAGCTCAAATAATTTTACCACTTGATACAAACAGCCAGCTCATTGGAAAACAATTTAATGCTGGGATAAATTCAAGGCAAAAGGAGGAGAGGGAAGAAGAGGGTGAGATGGTTGGATAGCATCACCAACTCAGTGAACATGAAGTTGGGCAAATTCCAGGAGACAGTCAGGGATGAGAGGTGTGTTTTGCTGCAATCCATAGGGTCACAAATAGTTGGACACTACTTGGCAACTGAACAACAGTATGAAGATTAAGATTATTTTAATTTTTTGCATTACATCCTCAAAATATATTGTGTATTTCAACTTACAGTATCTCTCAATTTGAACTAACTAGATTTCACATGCTCAAGAACATGTGATAAGGTGTTATCATTTGGTACAATGTAAATTGTAGATAAATATAAATTTAAAATGCTAAGGAAGGAGCAGAGAGAGTTGGAATTTTGAGTTGAACTAAAAGAGAGAGAGCTGAACTAAATTAGATCTTAGCTTGTCCTTTTATGTAATATGCCTCTAATGAATACTTTATTTTTACCTAACCAGATACTGTAAGCAGTTCTTTTGCCCCTTTCTTGCTTATCTATTTTGAGTCCCATTAAACTTATTTATAAACCTGAGATCAATAGGTATTAGTAACAGTTAACCTAACTCCTGACTTATGCTCTATTAACTGCACACAATAGCTTGTTGAAATTGTTGATTCTTTTTCTGGATTAAAAGAAGTGGGAATCAGAATTAAGTAGTTAAAGAATGACTGGCTCTCTACCCTGGGCAACTATCTGAGCAATCCTGCAGGTAGATCACTTGGGAAAGATAGCATCTGAAGAAAGATCATAAAGAGTCATCCAGCCTGCCTGCAATGAAAAAATGACACAAAACCTAATCTTTGGCCTCAACAATTAACTGAGATATTCCTTTTTTTCTCTTTAAAAGCTGTCATGGTTGAGTAGAATTTTCAGAGTTGATTTTGGGACATAAGTCCCCCTTTCCTTTAGAGCACCAGTTTTTTCCTGAGTAAAGCAACCTTCCTTTCCACCAAATCTTGCTTCTCAAGTATTGGCTTTTAAGTGGTGAGTACAGAACCTGGAGTTTGGCAACATCTACCAGTACATAGATACTATATACTCTATGGGCTTTCCTGGTGGTTCAGACGGTAAAGCATCTGCCTACAATGTGGGAGTCCTGGGTTCGATCTCTGGGTTGGGAAGATCCCTTGGAGAAGGAAATGGCAACCCACTCCAGTATTCATGTCTGGAAAATCCCATGGACTAAGGAGCCTGGTGTGCTACACTCCATGGGATTGCAAAGAGTCGGACATGACTGAGCGACTTCACTTCTTCATATACTCTATTAAAAATGTTTTTTAAAAATAATATTTTAAGATAATTAATATGTATTTGTAAACTTTCTCCTAAATTTGATTAGCTATTTTAACCAAAACATGTCCCAATATAAATGTCTTAAATCCTCACAAACTTATATGAATGTTATGATTTAAATTCTGCTTTAGACTCTACAAAGAGAAAAAAACATTATTACATTACTCTTGACCACCAAGATCACTTGGTAAAAACTAGTAAGATCAATATCCAAAATAATGCTTACATTCACTGGACAACCCAGATATTGTTCTAAATACATTATATATTATCTCATGTAATTTGTATTACCATCTCATAGGATAGGTGATACTGGCAAATGTGCAAAATATCAAACAGACCAAACTATTACTGTAGTTGCCTTTTTTTTTTTTTTTTTTTTTAAGAAGAAATACCAAAAGTCAACTCTGGGAAAGATGGCTGTTCTTGCTATGTGATATTTCTCATTTATGAAGCCCAGCTTTGGGATATATATGTAAAATTATTTATGACATGATTTTTAATTATCTTCTAATTACATAAGTCTGCAGCTACCATTTTAACATAGCCTGTAGCTAAAATTGGAGAAGGCAATGGCACCCCACTCCAGTACTCTTGCCTGGAAAATCCCATGGATGGGGGAGCCTGGTAGGCTGCAGTCCATAGTTTCACTAAGAGTCGGACATGACTGAGCGACTTCACTTTCACTTTTTCACTTTCATGCATTGGAGAAGGAAATGTCAACCCACTCCAGTGTTCTTGCCTGGAGAATCCCAGGGGCAGGAAAGCCTGGTGGGCTGACATCTATGGGGTCACAGAGTTGGACACGACTGAAGTGACTTAGCAGTAGCAGCATCAGAAGCTAAAATATCATTCAGGAAATAACTGGATTTAATAATTATAATATAAAAATATGTGGATTTAAAAATTTTAGGTATCAAAAAACAAATTTATATTTTTAAATTTAGAAATATTAACACAATTTTATTTCACTTATTCAGAGGCAAAGATGTAATCATTACTTTAAATCTAATGGGCTTAAATGACAGATTTGCTCCTATAAAAAAAAACATAGAAAAGAGGCGAAACAGTAGAGATGTCAAATGTAAAGGATGGTTACAAGTGACAGAATAGTATTAGACCCATGTTTCACCTCTTTCCAGACATGTGACTGTGAACAGATCAACTGACCTTTCTATTTTCTCTTCTAAACTGTGCATAATAATCCTGACCTCCTAAGACAAATGGGAGGAGTAAAGGAGGTACCACTTGTTAAGCCCTTAGCTTAACAGTATGAGCAAGGCAGGTAGCATTTACCTGTAGGTAGATGTAATGACTTTTTGGAAATTACCACTATAAAGATTAGAGAATAGATTTTTATGGTAGTAAATTTATATGGTGCTTATAACAGCATCAAGACAAATCATTTTCTAATGATCTCACAATGGTTCTAATTGACCCTGCTTTGCTATTTATTACATGTATCTTTCAAATAGGTTAACCTAAATAATCATTATTTTAGCCTTAGTTCATTTTCAGTTAATATAGCCTGAAATGTGAATAGGGTGAATAATGCATTTTAGTCTCATTGCCAAGAATCCTGAGAATATCCCTAAATTTGCTTGGCAAATGGACTGTGTCTCCATAAGGTCACAAATTTAACACTTTGATATAAAGTAAAAGCATACAGTGGCAATATTTAAAATCATTTAAAAAATTATAGGTGCCACATGGTAATATTTCTTTTTTGCAATTGCAAATGTAATTAAATATCTGTTTTCTATACCATATCTCTTTCTATGTGGTATGGAAAAAAATAAACTTAACTCCTGCACTTACAAAATATGATTACATATGCTTTCTATTTTTGCTTTAAATATATTAGTTCATGTTATATCATTATTAATATATTTTCACAAAAAGGAATTGATTCAAACACTTTTTTTCCCCTATAATTATATGTCCTGGGAATCTTCTGCATTGGTCTGTACAGCTATATTTTATTTTTTTGAATAGTAAATAAAATCAATATATGTATGCAGTAGAACTTAATTAATATGGTTGTAATACTGCTACTGCTACTGCTAAGTCGCTTCAGTTGTGTCTGACTCTGTGCGACCCCATAGACAGCAGCCCACCAGGCTCCGCCATCCCTGGGATTCTCCAGGTAAGAACACTGGAGTGGGTTGCCATTTCCTTCTCCAATGCATGAAAGTTAAAGGTGAAAGTAAAGTCACTCAGTCGTGTCTGACTCTGTGCAACCCCATGGACTGCAGCCTACCAGGCTCCTCCATCCATGGCATTTTCCAGACGAGAGTACTGGCGTGGGTTGCCAATCATAATTTAGATGTGACAGACACAGTAGAATAGCTTTATTCAGCTTTGCATAAATTGTGGATGAGTCCAAGAATATTTAAGTAGTCTGTACTTTAAACTTCACTATACTCTCAGAGCAAGAGCTCTATTTATACACCACCAAGTTTTATTGACTCAGAGTTATTTTGAAATACTTGGAATGACAACTAAAATCTTGTCATAAAAGGAAAAAAAAAATTACCCAATCTATCTTTATCTTTTTGTTTTAAATGTCCTTTAAAGTGTTGATATAGAAGGTAAAACCAGAACTGAATGTTTTATGTTTTCAATAATAACAAATTCCTAACACTACTTTTTTTTTTTTTTTTTTTGTCACTGCAAACCACTTTTGCTCTTTTGTAGAAATGGCCCTAGTGATAGAGGTGAAAGCACCAGTGAGTCACCAGTAGCATCAACATAAAAGATAAATCTTCAAAGGTTTTTTGACTGAACCATGTTATAAATCATAATGCCTTTTGTCTAGCTTTAAGAAATGCTTTTCAACTGATATTTCTGCTTTTGTAATGCAGCATGAGTGGCACATAACCTTACATGCTGCAATATAGCATAATACTTTAACTGAACTGTCTGAAAATAACTTCTCAAAAGTCAAAGTAAAAATTGAGAAAAAAAATGACATTTTCTGAATAGATCATACCTATTTATAGTCTATAATTTGCAAAAGTTTTGCAACAGTTACTATTTTCACATAGGTACCTCCACAAAATACCCCCAAAAAATGGCATTCTGCATTTTTAAGCAAATTGGTAAATTTATATCAATTTAAGGAACTAGATCTGATAGACAGAGGGCTTGATGAATTATGGATGGAGGTATGTGCCATTGTACAGGAGACAAGGATCAACACCATCCTCAAGAAAAAGAAATGCAAAAAGGCTGTCTGGGGAGGCCTTACAAATACCTGTGAAAGGAAGAGAAGCAAAAAGCAAAGGAGAAAAGGAAAGATATACCCATTTGAGTGCAAAGTTTCAAAGAATAGCAAGAAGAGATAAGAAAGCCTTCCTCAGTGATCAGTGCAAAGAAATAGAGGAAAACCATAAAACGGCAAAGACTAGAGATCTCTTCAAGAAAATTAGTGATACCGAGGGAATGTTTCATGCAAAAATGGGCTCAATAAAGGACAGAAATGGTATGGACCTAACAGAAGCAGAAGATATTTAGAAGAGGTGGCAAGAATACACAGAAGAAATGTACAAAAAAAGATCTTCACGACCCAGATAATCATGATGGTTTGATCACTCACCTAGAGCCAGACATCTCGGAATGTGAAGTCAAGTGGGCCTTAGAAAGCATCACTACGAACAAAGCTAGTGGAAATGATGGAACTACAATTGAGGTATTTCAAATCCTAAAAGTTAAGGTTGTGAAAACGCTGCACTCAATATGCCAGCAAATTTGGAAAACTCAGCAGTGGCCACAGGACTGGAAAATTTCAGCTTTCATTGCAATCTCTAAGAAAGGAAATGCCGAAGAACGCTCAAACTACTGCACAATTGGTCTCATCTCTCACACTAGCAAAGTAATGCTCAAAATTCTCCAAGGCAGGCTTCAGCAATACATGAACCATTAATTTCGAGATGTTCAAGTTGGTTTAAGAAAAGGCAGAGGAACCAGAGATCAAATTGCCAACACTTACTAGATCATCAAAAAAGCAAGAGAGTTCCAGAAAAAATCTACTTCTGCTTTATTGACTATTCCAAAGCCTTTGACTGCATGGATCATAGTAAACTGTCAAAAATTCTGAAAGAGATGGGAATACCAGACCACCTGATCTACCTTTTGAGAAATGTGTATGCAGGTCAGAAAGCAACAGTTAGAACTGGACATGGAACAATAGACTGTTTCCAAATAGGAAAGCCAGTACATCAAGGCTATATACTGTCACCTTGCTTATTTAACTTATATGCAGAGTACATCATGAGAAATGCTGGGCTGGAGGAAGCACAAGTTGGAATCAAGATTGCCAGGAGAAATATCAATAACCTCAGACATGCAGATGACACCATCATGATGGCAGAAAGTGAAGAAGAATTAAAGAGCCTCTTGATGAAAGTAAAAGAGGAGAGTTAAAAAGTTGGCTTAAAGCTCAACATTCAGAAGACTAAGATCATGGCATCTGGCCCTATCACTTCATGGCAAATAAATGGGGAAACAGTGGAAACAGTGACGGAATGTATATATTCAGGCTCCAAAATCACTGCAGATGGTGGCAGCAGCCATGATATTAAAAGATGCTTCCTCCTTGGAAGGAAAGTTATGACCAAACTAGACAGCATGTTAAAAAGCAGAAACATTACTTTGCTGATGAAGTTCTGTCTAGTCAAGACTATTGTTTTTCCAGTAGTCAAGACTATTGTTTTTCCAGTAGTCGTGTATGGATGTGAGAGTTGGACTATGAAGAAAGCTGAGTGCTGAAGAATTGATGCTTTTGAACTGTGGTGTTGGAGAAGACTCTTGAGTGTCCCTTGGACTGCAAGGAGATCCAACCAGGATCCAACTCATTTCCTTTCCTCATAAAGGAAATGAGTCCTGGTGTCCATTGGAAGGACTGATTTTGAAGCTGAAACTGCAATCCTTGGCCACCTGATGCAAAGAGCTGACTCATTTGAAATAACCCTGATGTTGGGAAAGATTGAATGTGGGAATAAAAGGAGATTACAGAGGATGAGATGATTGGATTGCATCACTGACTTAATGAACATGAGTTTGGGTAAACTCTAGGAGTTGGTGATGGACAGAGAGGCCTGGCCTGGTGTGCTCGAGTCCATGAGGTCACAAAGAGACACAACTGAGCAACTGAACTGAACTGTATGTCAATTTTGTGACTTCTCTCTTGCTATCTTCAACAGTGAAGAAGTTAAGGAATATGTTCTATCTGGATAGAATAATTCACTTTTATTTCTTTTTTCCAGAATATTCACTTCTTTTAAAAAAATGTGATAGTATTACTAGATCAAAATATAACTTTATGACCTTATTAGGAATGTAATTAGCTTTCATACAATCATTATGGTATAAAGTAATGAAACAGTACAAGAACCATATGATGATAGCTATGACAAATATTGTGAAACTCAGATCTAGGAAAAGAGTCCTACTCTGGGCCACACACTTTGGAGGGTTTCACATATACTAATCCCTGACATAAAAATATACAAATAATTGATATATTATATAAAATGTATATGCATATATATCTGTAAGTATATACATTTGTTATTTAGTAGCTAAGTTGTGTCTGACTCTTTTGCAACCCCATGGACTTTAGCCTAACAGTCTTCTCTATCCATGGGATTTCTCAGGCAAGAATACTGGAGTGGGTTGCCATTTCCTTCTCCAGGGGATTTTCCTGACCCAGAGATCAAACCAATGTCTCTTGCATTGGCAAGTGAATGATTTACTGTTGAACTACCAGGGAAATCCCATATACATGTATCTATGTAACTATTTTCTTTTCATTCTCTTAAGAAACTTTGTTCAGAATCTGTAACTAAGATAGTGAATGAAATATACTAGAGAGGAGAACTTTGCTTGCTAGGCCAGAGGACATAGTGAAAATGAGAACATGTGAACAGTTGAAAAGAACAGAGTGTGTTACACAACCCAGTTCCCCAGATGAAGGATGCCTGTTTTCTTTCCTCTGCTGCAGTGGTGTTTTGGGAAATGGAGAGTGAAGCATGGTATGGGGGAGGGGAATCAGCCTGTCCTGGTACCCTGGGGTCATTGACCCTATGAGTCTCTAACATGGATTCAAAATTATCTAGTTTTGTCCCACAAGTTCTTGGCCCCAGGCCAACTTTCTTGCTGCCCTGCCTTAGCACATCCTTTCTACCAGCCTGGCCCACAGACACCAGGCCTGTCCAGGGAGACAAATAAAGCAGTTCAATTGTTTTCCTGTCATGAAGAAAATCCCTAAGAAGGGGCCATATGGGTCACATTACATGGAAGCAGGCCAGGCTGTGAGTAAAATTGTGTTTATAACTTTCAAGTACTTAGATTTATGTTTGTGGATTCTATTTTTATTCTTGTTGTGGCTCCCATAAATGTCATGAGTGAAGTTCTTTAAACTAAGATGGTTGTGATGGAGCTGTTGTAGGTTTGTCAACCCACCAACAAGACTACTAACTGATCATCTATCTTGTTGAGAGAAAAATTATCAAGGATGGTCATTTACCAAAAATACTATGAAATTTGCAAATTTGAAGAAAACATTCTTAAACATGTCAACTTTGATCTATTTTACATATCAAAGAGGAAAGTAGGTTGAATTAGTATGAAGTTCAGGGAATGCCATATTGCTCATAATATTAAAATCTGTGGGAAAACATATAATCACACAAGGATTGAGTTTAAAGAACAAAATCCTAGAGGATGCCAACATCCAGAAGTTAAAGAGAAGCAAAGGAAATTGAAAATAAGTAGCCAGTGAAAGAAAATAATACATTTTATTGAGGATGAAGACAATATAACTAATGTTAAATACTGTAGAATGGGCTTCAGGGGGGCACAAGTGGTAAAGAATTCACCGGCTGATACAGGAGATGCAAGATATATAGGCCACTGCCTGTTTCAGGAAGATACCCTAGAGTAGGAAATGTAACCTGTTTCAGTATTCTTGCCTGGAGATAATTCCATGAACAGAGGAGCCTGGCAGGTTTCAGTCCATGGAGTCAAAAAGAGTTGGACGTGACTAAGTGGCTGAGCGTACATGTACTGTTGAATGGTGAAATAAAATGTGAACTGATAAATGACTAATGGGGTGGTAATAAAAAGGTTATTGATTACAATAACAGACATTTTCAGGGCAGTTGTGAGGATGAACCAGTTTATAACTGGTTGAGGAGAAAATGGGTCGTTAAGAAGTAGGGTAAAAGAATTTAATTATCAAAACTTTTAGGCTTCCCTCATAGCTCATTTGGTAAAGAATCTGCCTACAATGCAGGAGACCCGGGTTCAATTCCTGGGTCAGGAAGATCCCCTGGAGAAGGAAATGGCAATCCACTCCAGTATTCTTGCCTGGAGAATTCCATAGACAGAAGAGCCTAGGGGGCTACAGTTCATGGGGTCTCAAGAGTCGGATACAACTGAATGACTAAACTATCACCAATTTACATTGAAAGCTAAGACTTGAACATATCAGTCAAATAATACAAGCAGCAAACAAGCATGACTTAATTCCAGTAATTTTCTCACAGTAATCATACTGGTGATCATTATTTTTTTCTCTCCCATATTAATTTCTCTCCTGAAATTGTGCAATTATAGAGGGTGCATATAGTAATGCTAGCTTTGAAAATAATGGATGAATAGATGGGAACCTCCTTATGTCTCCCAATTCAGGACCCCTATTCTAAACAATAGGTACTGCTCCATCTGTAATATTTTTGAAAACCAAATATGATTTTAATTTCTAAAAGTGTTACATGGAGCAAATCTATTATATTCTTTGCCATTGGCCATTAACGTTTTTCCTACTCTCCAAATCTTCATTCTAGATTCTAGATTATAATAATCCCAATAAGATATTAGGGATAATATGTGCTGCTCAAAATGAGTTTTAAGAACACATGTGCCTTGCCAAGGAATAGCCAGGTATTAGTAGCCAGGCTACAGAGAACAGTAAGTTTCTTCTCTGCTTGTATGACTGGGGAGCTGGAATAGGAGGTACCAGAGCACAAGCTAGTTCGTGGTGAAAATTTAGAAGGCTCAACTGGAATGGGAACTATCATCTGAAGACATTAACCCAATGGTGATGGAGACAAGATGGCAAGGTAGAAGGGCCTTAAGCTCACCAACTCTGAAGAACACACCCAAGTCACAAATAGCTGCTGAAAAATAAATGATAACAAAGACTGGAACTAACCAAGAAAAGATATGCTGCATCCAAAAACAAAGAATAAAACAGGAGATGGTGGAAAGGGTACATTCACAATATAATGAAATTCCTTACTGCACTGTGGGTAACACACACATTGAAAAATAATTATGTAGCAGAAATTCTCCCACATGAGTGAGAGCTCTGAGCCCCACACCAGACTCCCAAGCCTAGCAGTCTAGCATCAGAAAGAAGACAACCGGGAGCATTTAACATTGAAGGCCAGCGGGGCTTGGCTTCAGGAACTCCACCCTTGAAGGTCACAAAGAAGGTCTCAGATGCCCGAAGACAAAGGGCAAAAGCAGGCAGCCAGACCTGAAAAGAACCTGGAATGTCTATTGAGGAGGCTGGGAGCTGTGGCTCTCTAGGGTCATGAAAGCTAGTGTTGTACATAGTGGGGACCTACATGAACTCTGGATGGAGGAATACATTTTGGTCCTTGGCACCATAAAATCTTAGAAGAATAACTAAGTGATGTGGAGATAGGCAATCTACTCTAGAAACAGTTCACAAGAATGATAATAAAGATGATCCAACAACTCAGAAAAAGAATATGCACAGAGCAAGAAGTTTATAAGAAGATTTTAATGAAGAAAATATATAAAGAACAATCAGAATAAGAAAATTCAAAAACCTAAAATGAAAAATACACTGAAAGAATCAATGAATAAATGAATCAGTGAGTGGGAAGACAGAGCAATGGAGATCACTGTCATGATAGAGAATAAAGAAAACATGAAAAGGGGGCAGTTTAAGAGACTCCTAGAACATCAAACGTACCAACATTCACATATAAGGATGCTAGAAGGAGAAGAGGGAAAGAAAGGGCCTGAGAATTTATTAGAAAAGATAAGACCTGAAAACTTCCCTAACATCATAAAGAAAACAGTCACCCAAGTCCAGGAAGTGCAGAGTCTCATCCGGGATTAACCCAAGATTAACCATGGAAACTGGTTCCAAATAGGAAAAGGAGTATGTCAAGGCTGTATATTGTCACCCTGCTTATTTAACTTATATGAAGAGTACATCATGAGAAACGTTGGAGTGGAAGAAACACAAGCTGGAATCAAGATTGCCAGGAGAAATATCAATAGCCTCAGATATGCAGATAATACCACCCTTATGGCAGAAAGTGAAGAGGAACTATAAAGCCTTTTGATGAAAGTGAAAGTGGAGTGTGAAAAAGTTGGCTTAAAGCTCAACATTCAGAAAATGAAGGTCATAGCATCTGGTCCCATCACTACATGGGAAATAGATGGGAAAACAGTGTCAGGCTTTATTTTTGGGGGCTCCAAAATCACTGCAGATGGTGACTGCAGCCATGAAATTAAAAGATGCTTACTCCTTGGAAGGAAAGTTATGACCAACCTAGATAGCATATTCAAAAGCAGAGACATTACTTTGCCAACAAAGGTCCATCTACTCAAGGCTATGGTTTTTCCTGTGGTCATGTATGGAAGTGAGAGTTGGACTGTGAAGAAAGCTGAGCGCCGAAGAATTGATGCTTTTGAACTGTGGTATTAGAGAAGACTCTTGAGAGTCCTCTGGACTGCAAGGAGATCCAACCAATCCATTCTGAAGGAGATCAGTCCTGGGTGTTCTTTGGAAGGAATGATGCTAAAGCTGAAATTCCAGTACTTTGGCCACTTCATGTGAAGAGTTGACTCATTGGAAAAGACCCTGATGCTGGGAGGGATTGAAGGGAGGAGGAGAAGGGGACGACAGAGGATGAGATGGCTAGATGGCATCACCAACTCGATGAACGTGAGTTTGAGTGAACTCTGGGAGTTGATAGACAGGGAGGCCTTCAGTTCAGTTCAGTTCAGTTGCTCAGTCATGTCAGACTCTTTGCGACTCCATGAATCACAGCATGTCAGGCCCACAATGAGGTATCATTTCATGCCAGTCAGAATGGCTGTGATCTAAAAATCTACAAGCAATAAATGCTGGAGAGGATGTGGAGAAAAGGGAACCCTCTTACACTGTTGGTGGGAATGCAAACTAGCACAGCCATTATGGAGAATATTGTGGAGATTCCTTAAAAAACTGGAAATAGAACTGCTATATGACACAGCAATCCCACTGCTGGGCATACATACCGAGGAAACCAAAATTGAAAGAGACACGTGCGCCCCGATGTTTATCACAGCACTGTTTATAATAGCCAGGACGGAATCAACCTAGATGTCCATCAGCAGATGAATGGATAAGAAAGCTGTGGTACATATACACAATAGAGTATTACTCGGCCTTTAAAAAGAATACATTTGAATCAGCTCTAATGAGGTGGATGAAACTGGAACCTATTATACAGAGTGAAGTAAGCCAGAAAGAAAAACACCAATACAGTATACTAACACATATATATGGAATTTAGAAAGATGGTAACGACAACCCTGTATGTGAGATAGCAAAAGAGACATAGATGTACAGGACAGTCTTTTGGACTCTGTGTGGGGAGGGGATGATTTGGGAGAATGGCATAAAAACATGCATAATATCATATAAGAAATGAATCGCCAGTCCAGGTTCGATACAGGATACAGGAAGCTTGGGGCTGGGGCACTGGGTTGACCCAGAGGGATGGTATGGGGAGGGAGGTGGGAGGGGGGTTCAGGATGGGGAACATGTGTACACCCGTGGTGGATGCATGTTGGTGTATGGCAAAACCAATACAATATTGTAAAGTGAAAATAATAATAAATTAAAAAAATTAATTGGTTAAAGGGAAAATATCTACAACTAACAATATATTACCAGAAAGAATGGATAAAGCAAAAGACTTATAGACAATCAAAGGTAAAAGAATTCAGCACCACCAAACCAGTTTTGTAACAACTGCTAAAGGAACTTTTCTCTTGGGCAGAAAAGAAAAGGCAAAGACTAGAAATTAGAATATTATAAATGGGAAAGTTCACCACTAAAGTTAAATATACAATAAAAGTCAGAAATCATTAAACAATCATGATATCTAAACCAGTCATCTTGAGGGGAGGAGAGTATAAATGCACGGTATTGAGAGGGTAACAGGCAGGAAGGCTAGGGTCTCCAAACAGAGGAAATAGGTTAAAAGGTACAGACTTTTTTTTTTTTTTTAATCTCTCTTAAATGGCAGGGGGAAACAAACTACAAGTATCAGATTTTTTTTTCCTTCTCTTTACAAAATAAAAAGGAGGTTTCTTTTAAAATTCTGTGTTGACATGATGACAACTGGTCCATCCGAACTTAACTTTTCTCAAATCTTGATCTAACCAATGAGTTTTTCTTATAGAAATGTTTTTCTAAAGCTATGTTAATGAAATATGTATTTACTCTCAGTTCAGTTCTGTCACTCAGTTGTGTCTGACACTTTGAGACCCAAGGGACTGCAGCATATCAGGCTTCCCTGTCTATCACCAACCCTTGGAGCCTACTCAAACTCGTGTCCATCGAGGTGGTTATGCCATCCAACCATCACCTCCTTTGTCATATACTTATCCTCCTGTCTTCAATCTTTCCCAGCATCAGGGTCTTTTCAAATGAGTCAGTTCTTCACATCAGGTGGCCAAAGGATTGGAGTTTCACCTTCAGCTTCAGTCCTCCCAATGAACATTTTGAACTGATTTCCTTTAGGAGGGACTGGTTGGATCTTCTTCTGGCCCGAGGGACTCTCAAGAGTCTTCAACACCACAGCTCAAAAGTATCAGTTCTTCAGTGATCAGCTTTCTTTAGAGTCTAACTCTCATATCCATATATGACTACTGGAAAAACCATAGCTTTGACTAGATGGACCTTTGTCTCTACTTTTTAATATGCTATCTATGTTGGTCATAGCTTTTCTTCCAAGGAGCAAGCATCTTTTAAGTTCATGGCAGCAGTCACCATTTGTAGTGATTTCAGAGCCCCCCAAAATAAAGTCTCTCACTATTTCCATTGTTTACCCTTCTATTTGCTATGAATTGATGGGACCGGATTTCAGGATCTTCATTTTCTGAATGTTGAGATTTAAGCCAACTTTTTCACTGTCCTCTTTCACTTTCATCAAGATGCTCAACAGTTCTTTGCTTTCTGCTATAAGGGTGGTGTCATCTGCATATTTGAGGTTATTGATATTTCTCCTGGCAATCTTGATTACAAATTGTGATTCATCCAGCCCAGCATTTTGCATGATGTATTCTGCATATAAGTTAAATCAGCAGGATGACAATATACAGCCTTGACATACTCCTTTTCCAGTTTGGAACACGGCTGCTGTTTCATGTCCAGTTCTAACAGTTGTTTCTTGACTGCATACAGATTTCTCAGGAGGCAGATAAGGTGGTCTGGTATTCCCATCTCTTGAAGAATTTTCCAGTTTGTTGTGATCCACTCAGTCAAAAAAGTTTTGGCATAGTCAATAAAGCAGATATAGATGTTTTTCTGGAACTCTCTTGCTTTTTCGATGATCCAAATAATATTGGCAGTTTGATTTCTGGTTCCTCTGTCTTTTCTAAATCCATCTTGAACATCTGTAAGTTCACGATTCAATACTATTGAAGCCTGGCTTGGAAAATTTTGAACATTACTTTGCTAGCGTGTGAGATGAATGCAATCCTCCAGGGTTTGAGCATTCTTTGGCATTGCCTTTCTTTGGGATTGAAATGAAAAGTGACCAGTTCCAGTCCTGTGACCACTGCTGAGCATTCCAAATTTCTGGCATATTGAGTGCAACACTTTCCCAGCATCATCTTTCAGGATTTGAAATAGCTCAACTGGAATTCCATCATCTCCTCTAGCTTTGTTCACAGTGATTCTTTGTAAGGCCCACTTGACTTCATACTCCAGGATGTCTGGCTCTAGGCGCGTGATCACCCCATCATGGTTATCTGGGTCATGAAGCTCTTGTTTGTATAGTTCTTCTGTGTATTCTTGCCACCTCTTCTTAATACCTTCTGCTCCTGTTAAGTCCCTACCGTTTCTGTCCTTTATTGTGACCATCTTTGCATGAAATATTCCCTTGGTATAACTAATTCTCTTGAAGAGATCTCTAGTCTTTCTCATCCTATTGTTTTATTCTATTTCTTTGCATTCATCACTGAGGAAGGCTTTTTTTTACCTCTCCTTGCTATTCTTTGGAGCTCTGCATTCAAATGGGTATATCTTTCATTTTCTCCTTTGACTTTCACTTATCTTCTTTTCCCAGCAATTTGTAAAGCCTCATCAGACAACCAATTTGCCTGTTTGCACATCATTTTCTAGGGTATAGTCTTGATCACTGCCTCCTACACCAGGTCATAAACCTCAGTCCATAGTTATTAAGGCATTCTGTCTATCAGATCTTACCCCTTGAATCAATTTGTCACTTCCACTGTATAATTGTAAGAGATTTGATTTGGGTTATACCTAAATGATCTACTGGTTTTCCCTACTTTCTTCAGTTTAAGGCTGAATTTTGCAGTAAGTGTTTGTGATCTGAGCCACAGTTATTTCTCAATCTTGTTTTTCCTGACTGTATATAGCTTCTCAATCTTTGGCTGCAAAGAATATACTAAATCTGATTTCAGTATTAACCATCTAGTGATTTCCATGTGTAGAGTGTTGTCTCTTTTGTTGTTGGAAGAGGGTATTTGTTATGATGAGTACATTCTCTTGACAAAACTCTGTTAGCCTTTTACCTGCTTCATTTTCTATCCAAGACCAAATTTGTCCTTTTCCCTGGGTATCTCCTTACTTCATACTTTTGCATTCAAATCGCCTATCATGAAAAAGGACATCTTTTTTTGTGTGTGTTAGTTCTAGGTGTTGTAGGTCTTCATAGAACCACTCAACTTCAGTTTCTTCATCATTACAGTGTGGGGCATAGACTTGGATTACTGTGATATTGAATGGTTTGTCTTGGAAATGAACAGAGGTCTTTTTGTCATTTTTGAGATTACACCCAAGTACTGCATTTTGGACTCCTTTGTTGACTATAATGGCTACTCCATTTCTTCCAAGGAATTCTTGCCCACAGTAGTAGATACAATGGTTAAATTTGCCCATTCCAGCCCATTTTTGTCCATTGTTTCCTAAAATGTTGATGTTCACTACTTCTATCTGCTATTTGATCACTTCCAATTTACTTTAACCAATGGACCTAACATTTCAGCTTCCTATGTAATATTGTTCTTTACAGCATCAGACTTTATTTCTATGACCAGTCACATCCACAACTGGGTGTTGTTTTCTCTTTGGCTCTGTCTCTTCATTCTTTCTGGAGTTATTTCTCCACTCTTCTCCAGTAGCATATTGGGGACTTACTGACCTGGGGAATTCATCTTTCAGTATCATATATTTTTGCTTTTTTCATATTGTTTATGGGGTTCTCAAGACAAGAATACTGAAGTGGTTTGCAAGTACCTTCTCCAGTGGACCACATTTTGTCAGAACTCTCCACAGTGACCTGTCTGTCTTGTGTGATCTTACACAGCATGGCTCATGTTAGAAAAGGCTATGATCCATGTGATCAGTTTGATTAGTTCTGTGATTGTGGTTTTAATTCTGTCTGCCCTCTGAGGGATAAGGATAAGAGGCTTATGGAAGCTTCCTAATGGGAGAGACTGACTGTGGGGAAACTGGGTCTTATTCTGATGGGTGGGGCCATGTTCAGTAAATCTTTAATCCAATTTTCTATTGATGAGTGGGGCTGTGTTCCCTCATTTTTATTTGATCTGAGACCAAACAATGGTGGAGGCAGTGAGGATAATGAAGAGCTCCTTCAAAGGGTTCCATGCATACACTGCCACACTCAGTGTCCCTGATCCTGTAGCAAGCCACTGCCGACACACACATCTGCCAGAAACTCCTGGACACTCACAGGCAAGTCTGGCTCAGTGTCTTGTGTAGTCACTGCTCCTTTCTCCTGGGTCCAGGTGTGCACAAAGTTTTGTTAATGCCCTCCAAGAGTTAGTTTTCCCATGTGTAAGTTCTGTAATCAAATCCCACTAGCTTCCGAAGTCAAATTCCTTGGGGGTTCTCAGTTCCTTTGCCAGATTCCCAGGTTAGGAAATCTGTTGTGGGTCCTAGAACTTTCTTAACAGTGGGAAAATTTGTTTGGTATAATTGTTCTTCAGTTTGTGGGTCATCTGCTTGGTGGCTCTATTGTGGGATTAATGGCAATGTCCTCCAAGAGGGCTTATGCCACACCCAGGACTACTGGACCCACAGCCCTTACCCCTGTGGCAAGCCACTGCTGACCTGTACCTCCGCAGGAGACACTCAAACATTCAAAGGCAGGTCTGTCTCAGTCTCTGTGGTTCTCCTCATGCACACAAAGTTTTGTTTGAGCCCTCCAAGTGTCTCTGGTGAATATAGGGTTTGTTTCTAAACACAGTTTTGCTCCTCCTACCATCTTTCTGGGGCTTCTCCTTTGCCCTTGGATGTGCAGTATCCTTTTTTTGTGGGATCCAACATTCTTCTATGGATGGTTGTTCAGCAATGAGTTGTAATTTTGGAGTTCGCACAGGAGAACATGAGTACACGTCCTTATACTCTGTCATTTTTTTTTTTTTTTTTTGGTACCTCAGAAAGTTATAGCTAATACACAAAGGACTATACAAAATCACTACAGGCAACTATATGCCAATAAAATGTACAACCTGGAAGAAATTGACAAGTTTTTAGAAAGGTACAATTTCCCAAGACTCAACTAGGAAGAAATAAAAAATACAAACAGGCAAAGTAAAAGTACTGAAATTGAAACTGTCTTTGATTTAAAAAAGACTCCCAAGAAACAAAAGCTCAGGACCAGATGGTTTCACAGACAAATTCTATAAAACATTTAGAGAATAATTAATACTTATGCTTCTGAAATGGTTCCAAAAAATCTCAACGGAAGGAACGCTTCCAAACTCATTCTACAAAGCCACCATCACATTAATATCCAATCAGACAAAGAACTCACACAAAAAAAGAGAATTACAGGCCACTATCACTGACAAACATAGATGCAAAAGTTCTCAACAAAATATTAGCAGACAGAATCCAACAATACATTAAAAGGATCATATACCATGATCAAGAAAGATTTATTCCAGGGATGCAAGGAATTTTCACTACCTGCAAATCAATTACTGTTATACACTACATCAACAAACTGAAGAATAAAAACTATATGATCTTCTCAACAGATACAGAAAAATTCAACCTCCATTTATGAGAAAAACTCTCCAGAAAGTGAGCATAAAGGGAAAATAACTCAATATAATAAATATCAAATATGACAAACTCATATTTAACACTGTGCTCAACAGTGAAAAGCTGAAAGCATTTCCTCTAAGTTCAGAAACAAGACAAGGATATCCACTCTCATCACTTTCATAATTTTGAACATTCTAGTCACGGCAATCATTGATGATAAAAAAAGGAATCCAACTGGAAAAGAAGCAGCAAAACTCTCACTATATACAGATGGCATGATACTATACACAGACATTCCTAAAGATGGCTATCAGAAAACTATTAAAACAACAAATTCAACAAATTCAGGATGCAAAATTAATATACAGAAATCTGTTGCAATTCTATACACTAACAATGAAAGTCAGAAAGAGAAATTTAAAAAATCATCTCATATACCATCTCCTCAAAGAGAATAAAGTACCTAGGAATAAACTATCTACAGAGGCAAATGATTGTACTCCAGAAACTCCAAGAACACTGATGAAAGAAATTGTTGATGCCACAAATGGAAATATATACTGTATTCTTGGAATGGAAGAATTAATACTGTCAAAATGATTATACTACCCAAGGTGATATACAGATTCAATGCAATTCATATTAAATTACCAATTACATTTCTCACAGAACTAGACAAAAAATCTTAAAATTTGTATGGAGACACAGAAGATACCATGTAGCAAAAGCAATCTTAAAAGAAATAGAGCTGAAGGAATCAGGATATCTTCAGACTAACCTGCTGCTGCTAAGTTGCTTCAGTCGGGTCCGATTCTCTGCAACCCCACAGACGGAAGCCCACCAGGCTCCCCCATCCCTGGGATTCTCCAGGCAAGAACACTGGAGTGGGCTTCCATTGTCTTCTCCATCAGACTAAACTACAGAGCTACAAAACAGTATGGAAATGGCATAAAAACAGAAATAGAGATTAATGGAACAGTATAGAAAACACAGAAAGAAATTCACACACCTTAGTCATTTAATCTGTGACAAAGAAGCCAAGAATATAAAATGGAGAAACAATAGTATTTTCAATACGTGATGCAGGGAAAACTGGACAGATCAGATCAGATCAGATCAGTCACTCAGTCGTGTCCGACTCTTTGCGACCCCATGAACTGCACTACGCCAGGCCTCCCTGTCCATCACCAGCTCCTGGAGGTCACTCAGACTCACATCCATGAAGTCAGTGATGCCATCCAGCCATCTCATCCTCTGTCGTCCCCTTCTCCTCCTGCCCTCCGTCCCTCCCAGCATCAGAGTCTTCTCCAATGAGTCAACTCTTCGCATGAGGTGGCCAAAATACTGGAGTTTCAGCATTAGCATCATTCCTTCCAAAGAAATCCCAGGGCTGATCTCCTTCAGAATGGACTGGTTGGATCTTCTTGCAGTCCAAGGGGCTCTCAAGAGTCTTCTCCAACACTACAGTTCAAAAGCATCAATTCTTCGGCGCTCAGCGTTCTTCACAGTCCAGCTCTCACATCCATACATGACCACAGGAAAGACCATAGCCTTGACTAGGCGAACCTTTGTTGGTAAAGTAATATCTGTGCTTTTGAATACGCTATCTAGGTTGGTCATAACTTTCCTTCCAAGGAGTAAGCATCTTTTAATTTCATGGCTGCAGTCACCATCTGCAGTGATTTTGGAGCCCAGAAAAATAGAGTCTGACACTGTTTCCACTGTTTCCCCATCTATTTCCCATGCAGTGATGGGACCAGATGCCATGATCTTCGTTTTCTGAATGTTGAGCTTTAAGCCAACCTTTTCACTCTCCACTTTCACTTTCATCAAGAGGCTTTTTAGCCCCTCTTCACATTCTGCCATAAGAGTGGTGTCATCTGCATATCTGAGGTTATTGATATTTCTCCCAGCAATCTTGATTCCAACTTGTGTTTCTTCCAGTCCAGCATTTCTCATGATGTACTCTGCATATAAGTTAAATAAACATGGTGACAATATGCAGCCTTGACGTACTCCTTTTCCTATTTGGAACCAGTCTGTTGTTCCATGACCAGTTCTAACTGTTGCTTCCTGACTTGCATACAGATTTCCCAAGAGGCAGATCAGGTGGTCTGGTATTCCCATCTCTTTCAGAATTTTCCATAGTTTATTGTGATCTACACAGTCAAAGGCTTTGGCATAGTCAAGAAAGCAGAAATAGATGTTTTTCTGGAACTCTCTTGCTTTTTCCATGATCCAGCGGATGTTGGCAATTTGATCTCTGGTTCCTCTGCCTTTTCTAAAACCAGCTTGAACATCAGGAAGTTCACGGTTCACATATTGCTGGAGCCTGGCTTGGAGAATTTTGAGCATTACTTTACTAGCGTGTGAGATGAGTGCAATTGTTCGGTAGTTTGAGCACTCCTTGGCATTGCCTTTCTTTGGGATTGGGATGAAAACTGACCTTTTCCAATCTTGTGGCCACTGCTGAGTTTTCCAAATTTGCTGGCATATTGAGTGTAGCACTTTCACAGCATCATCATTCAGGACTGGGAATAGCTCCACTGGAATTCCATCACCTCCACTAGCTTTGTTCGTAGTGATGCTTTCTAAGGCCCATTTGACTTCACATTCCAAGATGTCTGGTTCTAGGTCAGTGATCACATCACCATGATTATCTAGGTCTTGAAGCTCTTTTTTGTACAGTTCTTCTGTGTATTCTTGCCACCTCTTCTTAATATCTTCTGCTTCTGTTAGGTCAACACCATCTCTGTCCTTTATTGTGCCCATCTTTGTATGAAATGTTCCTTTAGTATCTCTGATTTTCTTGAAGAGATCCCTAGTCTTTCCCATTCTGTTGTTTTCCTCTATTTCTTTGCATTTATCACTGAAGAAGGCTTTCTTATCTCTTCTTGCTATTCTTTGGAACTCTGCATTTAAATGTTTATATCTTTCCTTTTCTCCTTTGCTTTTCGCTTCTCTTCTTTTCACAGCTATTTGTAAGGCCTCCCCGGACAGCCATTTTGCTTTTTTGCATTTCTTTTCCATGGGGATGGTCTTGATCCCTGTCTCCTGTACAATGTCACGAACCTCATTCCATAGTTCATCAGGCAGTCTATCTATCAGATCTAGGCCCTTAAATCTATTTCTCACTTCCACTGTATAATCATAAGGGATTTGATTTAGGTCATATCTGAATGGTCTAGTAGTTTTCTCTACTTTCTTCAATTTCAGTCTGAATTTGGCAATAAGGAGTTCATGGTCCGAGCCACAGTCAGCTCCTGGTCTTGTTTTTGCTGATTGTATAGAGCTTCTCCATCTTTGGCTGCAAAGAATATAATCGATCTGATTTCGGTGTTGACCATCTGGTGATGTCCATATATAGAGTCTTCTCTTGTGTTGTTGGAAGAGGGTATTTGCTATGACCAGTGCATTTTCTTGGCAAAACTTTATTAGTCTTTGCCCTGCTTCATTCCGTATTCCAAGGCCAAATTTGCCTGTTACTCCAGGTGTTTCTTGACTTCCTACTTTTGCATTCCAGTCCCCTATAATGAAAAGGACATCTTTTTTGGGTGTTAGTTCTAAAAGGTCTTGGAGATTTTCATAGAACCGTTCAACTTCAGCTTCTTCAGCGTTACTGGTTGGGGCATAGACTTGGATTACTGTGACATTGAATGGTTTGCCTTGGAAATGAACAGAGATCATTCTATCGTTTTTGAGATTGCATCCAAGTTCTGCATTTCGGACTCGTTTGTTGACCATGATGCCCACTCCATTTCTTCTGAGGGATTCCTGCCCACAGTAGTAGATATAATGGTCATCCGAGTTAAATTCACCCATTCCAGTCCATTTTAGTTCACTAATTCCTAGAATGTCAACATCCATTCTTGCCATCTCTTGTTTGACCACTTCCAATTTGCCTTGATTCATGGACCTGACATTCCAGGTTCCTATGAAATATTGCTCTTTACAGCATCGGACTTTGCTTCTATCACCAGACACATCCACAGCTGGGTATTCTTTTTGTTTTGGCTCCATCTTTTCATTTTTTCTAGAGTTATTTCTCCACTGATCTTCAGTAGCATATTGGGCCCCTACTGACCTGGGGAGTTTCTCTTTCAGTATCCTATCATTTTGTCTTTTCATACTGTTCATGGGGTTCTCAAGGCAAGAATACTGAAGTGGTTTGCCATTCCCTTCTCCAGCGGACCACACCTTGTCATATCTCTCCACCATGACCCGCCCATCCCAGGTTGCCCCTCGGGCATGGCTTAATCTCATTGAGTTAGACAGGGGTGTGGTCCTTGTGTGATTAGATTGACTAGTTATCTGTGAGAATTCTTTTAGTGTATTTGCCCTCTGATGCCCTCTTTCAAGACCTACTGTCTTACTTGGGTTTCTCTTACCTTGGGCGTGGGGGATCTCATCCCGGCTGCTCCTGGCTGCTCCCGGCCAGCGAAGCACACAGCCATCGCACCTTACCTTGGACGAGGTGTCTCTCCTCACCGCCGCCCTTCCTGACCTCGGTCGTGGGGTAGCTCTTCTCGGCCGTAACCGCCTCAATAAACAGAATTCAACAAACTACCAGAATATAGTAAGAACACTCTAAATTTGGCAATTTTAACAAAATGAAGAGACAAAAGAATATCCAGCAGCTAAAGGAACAGGATAAATGCCTACCAAACCAAACCAAAGAGGAAGAGATAAGGAATTTACCTGATAAAGAATTCCGAATACTGATAGCGAAATTAATTCAAAGTCTCGAAATCAAAATAGAATCACAGTTAAAGAGTCTGGAGACAAGGATTGAGAAGATGCAAGAAAGGTTTAACAAGGACCTAGAAGAAATAAAAAAAGAGTCAACACATAATGAATAAGGCAATAAATGAGATCCAAAACACCCTGGAGGCAACAAATAGTAGAATAACAGAGGCAGAAAATAGGATTAGTGAATCAGAAGATAGAATCCTAGAAATAAATGAATCAGACGAGAAAAAAGAAAAACGTATCAAAAGAAATGAGGACAATTTCAGAAACCTCCAGGATAACATCAAACTCTACAACATTCGAATCATAGGAGTTCCAGAAGAAGAAGATAAAAAGAAAGATCATGAGAAAATACTTGAGGAGATAATAGTTGAAAACTTCCCTAAAATGGAGAAGGAATTTACCACTCAAGTTCAAGAAATCCAGAGAGTCCCTAACAGGATAAACCCAAGGCGAAACACCCCAAGACACATATTAATCAAATTAACAAAGATTAAATATAAAGAACAAATATTAAAAGCAGCTAGGGAAAAACATCAAATAACTCACAAAGGAATTCCCATAAGGATAACAGCTGATCTTTCAATAGAAACTCTCCAAGCCAGGAGGGAATGGCAAGACGTAATTAAAGTGATGAAAGAAAATAACTTACAGCCTAGATTATTGTATCCAGCACGGATCTCATTCAAATATGAAGGAGAAATCAAAAGCTTCACAGATAAGCAAAAGTTGAGAGAATTTTGCACCACTAAACCATTTCTCCAACAAAAACTAAAGGACATTCTCTAGATAGGAATCACTAAAAGGGTGTAGATCTTGAAAAGGAGAAAATGAAGGTTACACATAACGACTTAAAGGAATAATCCAAAAAGAAGTTATAACAATTATAAATATATATGCACCCACATTGGAGCATTGATATATCTAAGACAAACATTAATTAATATGATAGAAGAAATATGCAGCAATACAATAATAGTGGGAGACTTTAATACCCCACTCATATAATCTGGCTGTAATAGACAAAGTAAAGAGGAAAACATATTTACTTATGAGCCTCAAAAAATTCAGTTCACTCAGGAGAGCTTAAAAAAAAAAAAAAAAAAAGACTTATTTGTTTACTCTGTAAAGGTTTATTGACTGTTCTATGGGTTTGGTACCACTTTGGGTAGTAAGGAGGAAGAGGTGACAAATGTGATCCTGTCCTAAATAATATATTGTGGTAAAGATAGACTTACCAATATAAAATACCAAGAGGTGCCTAAAGATGAGGACACCCAAACCGGACTTTTTGTTTCCTGAACTTTTCATTTCGAGAACAAACTTCCTAATATAAGATGAATTCAACATGATTTTTTTAAGTGTTTTTTGTGATTAAAAACAGAAAGCCATTGGTTAAGAAATTACATATACTCCTCCCCACCATCACTCCCCTCCTTTCTTCCCATTTCCCTCCCACCCTTAATGATCCTTTCCTTTGTCCATTTTCCCCTGAAAAAAAGTAAAAAAGAATATGTAGTATATACGTATTAATGGAATATTGTTTTTTAGTTGCTAAGTCTAAGATGTGTCCAACTCTTTTGTTACCCATGCACTATAGCCCAGCAGTCTCCTCTGTCCATGGGATTTTCCAGGCAAGAATACTGGATTGGGCTGCCATTTCCTTCTCCAGGGAATCTTCCCAACCCAGGGGTCTAACCTCCATCTCCTGTACTGGAAGTGGATTATTTAACCCTGAGCCACTGGGGAAGACCAATAGAATAATATTCAGCCACAAAAATTGAAGTAATGCCATTTACAGCAACATGGATGGTTCTAGAGATTATCATACTAAGTACAGTAAGCCAGGTAGAAGAGACAAATATATTTTTATTATATGTGGGAACAAAAAAGACACTGTTGAGTAATAGGTCTAGAGTGAATCACTAAATCAGATTGATTAGTGGGTGTGGACAAATATATGAATAAAAATCAGTAAATTGAGTGGAACAAGGGTAGAAACAGTAATAGTGTCTTATAAACATTATTTATATAGTTACAAACATTTTATGAAATTCTCTAAAGTCTCAAGGTAATATTTTGAACTTGATATACCAGGAGTATTCAGGGATACTTAACGTCTCACTGCTAGAAATATTTAAAAGTTAATTGGGTAATAGGAAAAAAAAAAAAAAAAAAAAAAGGCAAGGGATAGATCAAAGCAAAGTTTAAAAAGACTTAGATACAGAAACTAAGAATATAAAATTGAGATGTTTTAAAATTTGTTCAGTTGTGTAAAAAAGAAACACATAGAAAAAAATGAAATAATAAAAAAATGTGGGTAAGCTTTTTAAATGTTTATTTTTGTTTGTTAGTTTTGTTTTTGTTAGTTTTGTTAGTTTTGTCTCCCTATACTATGGAAAAAAGGGAGAAAAAATAAGTCGTAAAGACTTATATTGGGTTTTCCATACACATTTATTATAGAGCTTTTGTATGATCAGAAAATTCAGGGATTTGTAGAAGCAAGTAAGGACTAGGGCATTTTCCTCAGTTGTGAGACAGAGTACAATACTGGTAAAGAGATGATATTTGTACTGCTTGAACTTCCCTGGTGGCTCAGGCAGTAAAGCGTCTGTCTACAATGTGGGAGATCCAGGTTTGAGCCCTGGGTTAGGAAGATCCCCTGGAGAAGGAAATGGCAATCCACCGCAATACTATTGCCTGGAAAATCCCATGGACAGAGGAGCCTGGTAGGCTACAGTCTATGGGGTCGCAAGGAGTCAGACGCGACTAAGCGACTTCACTTTGCTTTCACTTTATAGCATCTTTGTGTTATGAGATCTAAAAGAAACGTGATGTAATAACCTTAGGATAATACTCAACCTATAACCAGCATCATTGTGAGTGTGAATACAATAGTTATCTTCATTATCAACATCATCATCCTTATCATCATCATGATAATCATCAGTGAAGTAGTTAGGGAAAGAGGGAGCCAGTGGATATGTTTTCAAAGACACATATGTAGAATACTAGACTCTGTGGAATTAGCCAGAGGAATCACATAAGTAAATGGATAAAATTCAAAAAGAGGAAGGCAAAATTTTATAAAATGAATGCAAGCTCTCTAGATTTATTCTATATGAATTTGAAGGATAATTTAGGGGGAATTCATTATATATGCATGTGGAATTTTTTACAATATATGATTTAGATTTGGTATATTGAATCTTAAGTGGTAAAGCTGCCTGTTTTTGAAAACTTTTAGAAATACTGAAGAAAATTTTTAAAAATCAAAATATTTTTAATAAAAGGAAAATAATTTCAATTTATTTAATTAAGTATATTTCTCTCTTGCATTTTTAAACAACTTTTGCTTCTCTAAATCATCTTAAAATTTTACATGCAAATGAGACTTTTTTTTTTTCAATTTACATCTTAAGAAGTTATGGGTTAACTAATAATGCACCTGAATACTCTCCTTTTGGGAATATGCAAAACCAAAAACATTAAAATTAACATATTGAATAATAACAGAGAATATTTTTTTAAATGAAAGTAGAAATTGAATTAAAAAACAAAATAAAGATTTATAGAACAAGGAAATTATTGAAGAGATGGCACCTCAAAGGACTGTTAAGAATCCTCTTAACAGCAGTTTATTTATAATGAATCATATATACATTTAATGTAATACTTCAATGAGTAAGATTGCTTATGTTAAAAAAAAGAATAGGCCCAAAACGGAATTTAATATGCTAAGCCTTATGTCACCGTGAAAGTGAAGTTGTTTTCCTAGATAGAAAGTGAAGTGATTTCCTAGATGATGAATATCATAATATTGTCTCAGATGTCTTTCCCAACTTCCCTTCTCTATTTTAACTGGAGAGAATTAGATATTGCTGATGTGGTGTGGCTGTCTGAGAAGGTCTTACAAATAGCTGTGAAAAGAAGGGAAATGAAAAGCAAGGGAGAAAAGGGAAGAAATACCCATTTGAATGTAGAGTTTCAAAGAATAGCAAGGAGATATATGAAAGCCTTCCTCAGCGATCAATGGAAAGAAATAGAGGAAAAAAATAGAATGGGAAAGTCTAGAGATCTCTTCAAAAAAATTAGAGATACTGAGGGAACATTTTATGCAAAATGGGCTCAATAAAGGACAGAAATGGTAGGGACCTAACAGAAGGAGAATGTATTAAGAAGAGGTGGCAAGAATACACAGAAGAACTGTACAAAAAAAGAATATTCATGACCCAGATATCACGGTGGTGTGATCACTCACCTAGAGCCAGACATCCTGGAATGTGAAGTCAAGTGGGCCTTAGGAAGCATCACTATGAACAAAGCTAGTGGTCGTGATGGATTTCCAGTTGAGCTATTTAAAATCCTGGAAGATGATGCTGTGAAAGTGTTGCATTCAACATGCCAGCAAATTTGGAAAACTCAGCAGTGGCCACAGGACTGGAAAAAGTCAGTTTTCATTCCAATCCCAAAGAAAGGCAATGCCAAAGAATGTTCAAACTACCACACAATTGCCCTCATCTCACATGCTAGTAAAATAGTGCTCAAAATTCCCCAAGCCAGGCTTGAGCAATACATGAACCGTGAAATTCCAGATGTTTAAGCTCATTTTAGAAAAGGCAGAGGAACCAGAGATCAAATTGCCAACATCCGCTGGATCATCAAAAAAAAAAAAAAAAAAGAGAGAGAGTTCCAGAAAAACATCTATTTTTGCTTTATTGACTATGCCAAAGCCTTTGACTGTGGGAATTGCAATAAACTGTGGAAAATTCTGAAAGAGATGGGAATACCAGATCACCTGACCTGCCTCTTGATAAATCTGTATGCAGATTAGGAAGCAAGAATTAGAACTGGACATGGAACAACAGACTGGTTCTACATAAGAAAGAGACTATGTCAAGGCTCTATATTTTCACCCTACATATTTAACTTATATAAAGAGTACATCATGAGAAACACTGAGCTGGAGGAAGCACAAGCTGGAATCAAGATTGTTGGGAGAAATATCAATAACTTCAGGTATGCAGATGACACCACCCTTATGGCAGAAAGAAAAGAAGAACTGAAGAACCTCTTGATGAAAGTGGAATAGAAGAGTGAAAAAGTTGGCTTAAAGCTCAACATTCAGAAAACTAAGATCATGGCATCTGGTCCCATTACTTCACGTCAAAAAGATGGGGAAACAGTGGAAACAATTGCTGACTTTATTTTTCTGGGCTCCAAAATCACTGTGGATCACGATTGCAGCCATGAAATTAAAAGATGCTTACTCCTTGGAAGGAAAGTTATGACCAACCTAGACAGCATATACAAAAGCAGAGACATTACTTTGCCAACAAAGGTCAGTATAGTCAAGGCTATGGTTTTTCCAGGGGTCTTGTATAGATGTGCAAGTTGGACTGTAAAGAAAGCTGAGTACTGAAGAATTGATGCTTTTAACTTGAGTGTTGGAGAAGACTTTTGAGCGTCCCTTGGACTGCAAGGAGATCCAACCAGTCCATCTTAAGGGAGATCAGTCTTGGTTGTTCATTGGAAGTACTGATGTTGAATCTGAAACTCCAATACATTGGCTAACTGATGCAAAGAGCTGACTCATTGGAAAAGATCCTGATGCTGGGAAAGATTGAGGGCAGGAGGAAAACGAGATGGCAGAGGATGAGATGGTTGGATGGCATCACCGACTCAATGGACTTGGGTTTGGGTGGACTCCGGGAGTTGGTGATGGACAGGGAGTGTTGGCATGCTGTGGTTCATGGGGTCACAAAGAGTCGGACACGACTGAGTGACTGAACTGAACAGAACTGATCTGGTGTGATTTGAATTTAGTGGAAAGAAAAAAATGAAAAGGACATAAAAGTCAGGGATAAATGTTAACCTTCAGGAATTTCTTGTGGAAATGAGGCACATTTCCTAGATTGGTGGAGTTAACCCTGATACAGACATTAGCATACAATTAGAAGTGAAAGACATTCAGGAATTCTGCAAGTAAAACGTGACATACGTGTAACTGAGAATGTCATCTCACCATGCCAGTAGTACTCCTAAAAAGCTCTCAGATTGCAGTTCAGTATAGAAAACATGTCAAGACACCCTCTCTCTAAGATAATATGAGAACTTGCCAAAATCTCTCATTTACTAGCAAAATGAAACAAGATATTTTATTAATTACTCATATAAAAGAGAGATAAAATTAGTATAACACAGAATTAAACTAATGGAAACAGGAAATAAATAAATATTCAAATAAAAGACAAGTCTTTAACAGGAAGTAATTTTTCAGGTTGAAAGATCATGCTATATACTCTAAGAAAATCTGATGCAGTATACTTCAAGGAAACAAAAGAAAGTCAGGTGATTTATACTGAAAAAGAAATGGTTACCATAAGGGAATATCTGAACATCATATAGTGTCAGAAGACAAAGAAAAAAATGCATAAAACGTTATACAGTAAGTCACTATTCAGTTATTAATATAAGAAGAAAAGGAAGCTTTTCCATTCAGGAATGAATCACATAAAAACTTCTATAAAAACAAAACAATTATTCTTGACAGTTAACTCTAGCTAATGAAGAGAAAAATCAACATAGCTATTCTTATAAAAGATAAATCATGGTAAAAGGACTGGTAGGGAGTACTAAATATATTGAAATAAATATTATTTTTAAAGTGAGGGATAATTACAAAACAAAATGTAAATTCTGGTAGCATAATGTAAAAAATGTTATTAACAAAGTAGCAAATGGAAGGAGACACTGTAAAGAAAATTATGGAAGTGCTAATATAGAGTTCTTCAATAGGCAAAAATTAACTAGTATTAAATAAAATGGAAACTTGTTCTGAAAAACCATAATGACCACAAGTAAATTCCTTTCATTTAATATGACCAAGGATGTTTTGAAAGGAAGTGAAAGTGAAAGTCGCTCAATCACATCCGACTCTGTGTGACCCCATGGACTATACAGCCCATGGAATTCTCCAGGCTGGAATACTAGAGTAGCCTTTCCCTTTTCCGGGGGATGCTCCAAACCCTGGGATAGAATCCAGGTCTCCTGCATTGCAGGTGAATTCTTTACCAGCTGAGCCACCAGAGAAGCCCAAGAATACTGGAGTTGGTAGCCTACCCCTTCTTCAGCAGATCTTTTTAGTCCAGGAATCCAACTGGGGTCTCTTGCGCTACAGGCTGATTCTTTAAAAACTGAGCTATCAGGGAAACCCAGTGATGTTTTGGTTCACAATATTTGCGTTGGTGAAGGAATATTTTTGAAATAAGGTGAATTATAATTTTTATTTTTGTTCTTATAATTTTTATTCATTTTCTGTTGATTTCAATATATATTCCATTTGAAAACATGTAAGACTGTTTCAGTTTTTTTTTTTTATAAATATTTCTAAGCATTACTCTACTCATCTTTTTCTGTAAGTATATGCAGATAATTAGCTAGAATAATGTTAAAAACAATTTTTTTCTCATAGGTATTGGGTTTTAGACATTTTTCATGGGATTTTAATTCTTCTGAATAGCTTCAATTTCTTATAATAGATATTCATCATTTTATAAGTGCAATAGTATGAATTTTCATTCAATTCATACTATTCATACAAAAGGTAAAGTTTCAACTCATTAGAAAGGTTCCCATAATTATAAAATGAGTTCTTTATGTCTCTCATTTAAAACTGATTATAATCTGTAAAACAATGGATAAAATTTTATCTGTCAGTTTCTCTCACATTTCTTGAACATATATGTTTTATAAGTCACTTTTATAATAAAGATAGGACTTTAAAATCCAAGGTCTTAGAGATATAAATTGTGGGTCACAACATAAGAATAAAGAGATAAATAATTATTCAATATAGTGGGTGCCTGGGAAGCAACATACACTGCTACAGTCCCAATTTTATTGGAATTTGACAAAGAAAAATTGATAATTTTAATTCTTAGAGGAATAAAGGAGTTAGGTCATGTAAAAACATAGCAGGCAAAAGTCATTTAAACCTTTACTCGATAAATAAATTATGAAAAATCATTTGATTTCTTTGTCCCATATTGATACACCATAAAAATAATATTCATCATATCTCCTACAGGATTATAATGACACTCAAAAAAATAATGAATCTGAATATTTTTTGCACATGTTACAAGACTCTCTGCACAACTGCTATAAGAGCAAAAAAGAAGGATAAAACTTAAATCTACAGGAGTACTAAGATAGATGCTGTTTTTCAGTGTCATACATCCATGAAACGTTTATTGTGAACCTACAACTACATAAATATGTCAGTGAATACTACAGATGAATAAAGTAGGGTAAAGATATAGAGACTATCTAAAGGGATTGGATTTACTATTTTTAAGTTTGTGCATCTGTGCTCACTTGTGTCCCACTCTTTTGCAACCCTATGGACTGTAGCATGCCAGGTTCCTTTGTCCATGGAATTTTTCAGGCAAGATTACTAGAGTGGGTTACCATTTCCTATACTGTTTTTAACTGTAGTCAGGGATAATTGATTAATAAGGATAAATTTTATTTGAATCTGAAAGAAATGAACAAATTATTTAAAAATTTAGGGGAGATTTTCATGATAAAGAAAGAGCTAATCAAGGTCTTGAGATAGGATGCTTTTACATGGTGATGTCTAGAAAAAAGTAAATGAGTGTCAGAGTAGATGGAGATATTAATTATACTAGAGACACAGCAATGGACTAGTTCATAGAGGTCCTATTAGGGCATGAAAAATAGTTTGTATTTAATTGTACCTATGATAAGTAAACAATGGAGAGTAATGATTGAGCCAATAAGTGACCTATATTTTAAAAGGATAAATCTATCTTCTGTGTTGGGAAAAATTGGAAGTGTGAAGCAAAGGATGAGGCTGGAAGATCAATGAGAAGAATAATAATTCAGGTTACAAAATTCAATGACTTGAGTCTTTTGCATTTCTTCAGCCAAGAAAGCAATATGGGTCACCAGAAACTTTACTGGAGTCTTTCAAGAAAATTAGGCCAGGGTTCTCTTCTTTGCTATGTCTGCTCAAATCAGGATGGTCTGATTGGGAAATATGGCCTCAAACGTGACACCAGTCTTTCCACCAGTATGTGACATCACCTTCTAGGTTGGATTAAGTGTGAACATCCCTTAATGCATCATCCAGGCCATCTATCTTACTCAAAAACAAAACACAAAAGACTTCAAATAGTCAAAGATATCTTGAGAAATTAAAAATTGAGCTTGAGTAATCAGGCTGTCTGACTTCAGACTATACTATAAAACTACAGTAATTAATACAGTATGGTACTGGCACACACAAACACACACACACACACACACACACAAAAAAAAAAAAAAAAAAAAAAACAGAAAAATAGTTCAATTGATCAGGACAAAAAGCCCGGAGATAAACGCACACACTTATGGTCACCTAATTTAAAACAAAGGAGGCAAGAATATACAATGGAGAAAAGATAGTCTTTTCAATAAATGGTGCTGGGAAAACTGGCCAAAAAAAAAAAAAAAAAATACCCTTAGAACACTCTAGAACACCATACACAAAATCAAACTCAAAATGGATTAAAAACCTAAGTGTAAATCAACACTGTAAAGCTCTTAGAGGAACATAGGCAGAACACTCTTTGACATAAATCACAGTGAGATCTTTATTGATCCATCTCTGAGAGTAATGAAAAAAAACAAAAATAAACAAATGGAACTTAATTAAGTTTAAAACTTTTTACACAGAGATGAAACCATAAACAAAATGAAAAGACAACACTCAGAATGGAAGAAAAAATTGCAAGCAAAGCAACTGATAAGAGCTTAATCTCCAAAATACATAAAAAACTCATATCGCTTAACATAAAAAAAAATTCAGTGGAAAAAAGGTTGTAAGACCTACATAGACATTTCTCTAAAGAAGACATACATATGGCCAAGAAACATATGCAAAGGTGCTCAAACTCACCAATTATTAGAGAAATGTATATAAAACTATAATGAGGCATCACCTCACACCAGTCAGAATGGCCATCATTAGTTCAGTTCAGTTGCTCAGTTGTGCCTGACTTTTTGCGATCCCATGAATCACAGTTCGCCAGGCCTCACTGTCCATCACCAACACCTGCAGTCCACCCAAACCCATGTCTATTGAGTCAGTGATGCCATCCAACCATCTCATTCTCTGTTGGCCCCTTTTCCTACTGCCCTCAATCTTTCCCAATATCAAGGTATTTTCAATGAGTCAGCTCTCTGCATCAGGAGGTCAAAGTATTGGAGTTTCAGCTTCGACAGCCACCTGCCGAGGTCCAGCCCTGGCTGATCCAGGGTATTCGAAGGGGAGATGGCATCGGAGATTTCACTGGATAGTAGCTTTATTTAAATGGAGAAAAGATAGTCTTTTACATAAAGAGTATGTCTTATTACATACTCTTACATACAAAGTCTTATTACATAAAGAGTAATAAAATGAGGATAGCTCAGTAGGAAAATTCAGAGGAGAAAAGGGGCTGAGTAGCTTGGTTTACGCAGAGAATCAATATAACCTGTGACACTAGGTTAGCTCTGACCATGGAGGCCGCAGGCGCCCTCTTGAATAGCGGTAGATGCCCCTCCTTAAGCACCTTCTCGAGTGGGTCTTAGAAGCCCAGACAAATAAATGGTCGCAGAGGTCATCCGCACTCCAGATGGAGACTCAGCTGGAAATTGAGAGAGAGGAATGACACAGGGTGACCAAGCTTTGGTGAGATAGGCCCGTAGCTTTATTTTCAACAGGGGCTTTTATACCCTAAGTTACACATAGAGGATAATCAGATCAGATCAGTCGCTCAGTCGTGTCCGACTCTTTGCGACCCCATGAACCGCAGCACGCCAGGCCTCCCTGTCCATCACCAGCTCCCGGAGGTCACTCAGATTCGCATCCATCGAGTCAGTGATGCCATCCAGCCATCTCATCCTCTGTCGTCCCCTTCTCCTCCTGCCCTCAATCCCTCCCAGCATCAGAGTCTTCTCCAATGAGTCAACTCTTCGCATGAGGTGGCCAAAATACTGGAGTTTTAGTTTTAGCATCATTCCTTCTAAAGAAATTCCAGGATTGATCTCCTTCAGAATGGACTGGTTGGATATTCTTGCGGTCCAAGGGACTCTCAAGAGTCTTCTCCAACACCACAGTTCAAAAGCATCAATTCTTTGGCGCTCAGCCTTCTTCACAGTCCAGCTCTCACATCCATACATGACCACAGGAAAGACCAAAGCCAAAGGCGAACCTTTGTTGGTAAAGTAATGTCTCTGCTTTTGAATATGCTATCTAGGTTGGTCATAACTTTCCTTCCAAGGAGCAAGCGTCTTTTAAATTCATGACTGCAGTCACCATCTGCAGTGATTTTGGAGCCCAGAAAAACAAAGTCTGACACTGTTTCCACTGTTTCCCCATCTATTTCCCATGCAGTGATGGGACCAGATGCCATGATCTTCGTTTTCTGAATGTTGAGCTTTAAGCCAACCTTTTCACTCTCCACTTTCACTTTCATCAAGAGGCTTTTTAGCCCCTCTTCACATTCTGCCATAAGAGTGGTGTCATCTGCATATCTGAGGTTATTGACATTTCTCCCAGCAATCTTGATTCCAACTTGTGTTTCTTCCAGTCCAGCATTTCTCATGATGTACTCTGCATATAAGTTAAATAAACATGGTGACAATATGCAGCCTTGACGTACTCCTTTTCCTATTTGGAACCAGTCTGTTGTTCCATGACCAGTTCTAACTGTTGCTTCCTGACCTGCATACAGATTTCTCAAGAGGCAGATCAGGTGGTCTGGTATTCCCATCTCTTTCAGAATTTTCCATAGTTTATTGTGATCCACACAGTCAAAGGCTTTGGCATAGTCAATAAAGCAGAAATAGATGTTTTTTCTGGAACTCTCTGGCTTTTTCCATGATCCAGCGGATGTTGGCAATTTGATCTCTGGTTCCTCTGCCTTTTCTAAAACCAGCTTGAACATCAGGAAGTTCACGGTTCACATATTGCTGGAGCCTGGCTTGGAGAATTTTGAGCATTACTTTACTAGCGTGTGAGATGAGTGCAATTGTTCGGTAGTTTGAGCACTCCTTGGCATTGCCTTTCTTTGGGATTGGGATGAAAACTGACCTTTTCCAATCTTGTGGCCACTGCTGAGTTTTCCAAATTTGCTGGCATATTGAGTGTAGCACTTTCACAGCATCATCATTCAGGACTGGGAATAGCTCCACTGGAATTCCATCACCTCCACTAGCTTTGTTCATAGTGATGCTTTCTAAGACCCATTTGACTTCACATTCCAAGATGTCTGGCTCTAGGTCAGTGATCACATCATCATGATTATCTAGGTCTTGAAGTTCTTTTTTGTACAGTTCTTCTGTGTATTCTTGCCACCTCTTCTTAATATCTTCTGCTTCTGTTAGGTCCACACCATCTCTGTCCTTTATCGTGCCCATATTTTCATGAAATGTTCCTTTGGTATCTCTGATTTTCTTGAAGAGATCCCTAGTCTTTCCTATTCTGTTTTTTTCCTCTATTTCTTTGCATTGATCACTGAAGAAGGCTTTCTTATCTCTTCTTGCTATTCTTTGGAACTCTGCATTCAGATGTTTATATCTTTCCTTTTCTCCTTTGCTTTTCGCTTCTCTTCTTTTCACAGCTATTTGTAAGGCCTCCCCGGACAGCCATTTTGCTTTTTTGCATTTCTTTTCCATGGGGATGGTCTTGATCCCTGTCTCCTGTACAATGTCACGAACCTCATTCCATAGTTCATCAGGCAGTCTATCTATCATATCTAGGCCCTTAAATCTATTTCTCACTTCCACTGTATAATCATAAGGGATTTGATTTAAGTCATACCTGAATGGTCTAGTAGTTTTCCCTACTTTCTTCAATTTCAGTCTGAATTTGGCAATAAGGAGTTCATGGTCCGAGCCACAGTCAGCTCCTGGTCTTGTTTTTGCTGATTGTATAGAGCTTCTCCATCTTTGGCTGCAAAGAATATAATCGATCTGATTTCGGTGTTGACCAAAGACTGCTGGCTTTGCATGATTTCACATCCCCTATAGAGAATAATAGGGGATGTGAAATCATGCAAAGCCAGCAGTCTTTGATTCTTATCAAAAACCAGGGTTTCTTTCTTGCAAATTTATCGTATACAAATGGTTCAGGTGATTTGCATCATCTTCTGGCCAGAAGGCCTACTAACATTTTATGACTCTAGACAAAGTTTTGCAAATCCATAAGACTTATTTTCTCTAAGAGTAATTGTTTTAGGGTTTGGCGCCATCCTCATCCAAAGGTGTTAGATAAAGTTGCATTCCTATAGGGCAGAGGTGCAGTGGGTTTACAACAAAGAAAATAATTTATTACCTTAAGGGTCTAAAGTTGCTAAAACCAAAGCCACTACTTATTTTTTCTACATACCAACTATATTAATTAATACACATTCAAGGATACAAAACAGGGGATGTGGAAACTTGGCAGCAAGCATTGGCTCATTAATGAAATCTTTTACTAGTTTTATTCTGACAGTTTCTAACTCTCTGAGAAACTCTAAGCTATTTGAATATCTTAAGATTCCCCTGCCTTTTGAGGCTGAGAGACTGTAAACAATCGTATGGATAGCTGTAGGAGTCTGGGTAAATTTGTCAGGCCAGTTAGAGAGCTATCTGAGAGGTTTGGATTTAAACACTCCTAATGCCCAGGAACTTTATTAATTGGAGCTGTAATTTAACTCTTTATTAGAGAGAACAAGATGGTAGTTGGGGAGAGCCCCCAGTAAAGTCAGAGGTGAGAGCAAAAAGCAGTAAAGTAGGCAGACCCTGGTTTTTTGGGGGTAGATGATCTAGAATATTGGGGGGGGGGAGGGGGGCGGTCCTGAGGCTAGATCCTGCCTTTGCATATGCTGAGCATCCTTCCTCATGACCTTTGCCACTAGTGGAGCGCCTCTTCACGCTGGCTCCCGGCAGACATTCAGTTCAGTTCAGTCCCTCAGTCATGTCCGACTCTTTGTGACCCCATGAATCGCAGCATGCCAGGCCTCCTTGTCCATCACCAACTCCCGAAGTTCACTCAAACTTATGTCCATTGAGTCGGTGATGCCATTCAACCATCTCATCCTCTGTCGTCCCCTGTTCCTCCTGCCCCCAATCCCTCCCAGCATCAGAGTCTTTTCCAGTGAGTCAACTCTTCGCATGAGGGGACCAAAGTACTGGAGTTTCAGCTTTAGCATCATTCCTTCCAAAGAAATCCCAGGGTTGATCTCCTTTAGGATGGACTGGATGGATCTCCTTAAGTCGAAGGGACTCTCAAGAGTCTTCTCCAACACCACAGTTCAAGCATTGATTCTTGGTAGTAACTTTTTTATAGTCCGACTCTCACATCCATACAGGACTACTGGAAAAACCATTGCATTGACTAGCTGGAACTTTGTAGGCAAAATAATGTCTCTGCTTTTTAATGTGCTATCTACGTTGGTCATAGCTTTCCTTCCAAGGAGTAAGCGTCTTTTAATTTCATGGCTGCAGTCACCATTTTCAGTGATTTTGGAGCCCTCAGAAATAAAGTCAGCAACTGTTTCCACTGTTTCCCCATCTATTTGCCATGAAGTGATGGGAGTGCAGGTCATAATAGTAGTTTTCTGAATGTTGAGCTTTAAGCCAACTTTTTCAATCTCCTCTTTCACATTCCTCAAGAGGCTCTTTAGTTCTTTTTTTCTTTCTGCCATCAGGATGGTGTCATCTGCATATCTGAGTTTATTGATATTTTTCCCAGCAATCTTAATTGCAGCTTGTGTTTCTTCAAGCACAGTGTTTCTCATGATGTCCTCTGCATATAAGTTAAATAAGCAGGGTGACAGTATACAGCCTTGATGTACTCCTTTTCCTATTTGGAGCCAGTCTGTTGTTCCATGTCAAGTTCTAACTGTTGCTTCCTGACCTGTATAGAGGTTTCTCAAAAGGCAGGTCAGGTGGTCTGGTATTCCCATGTCTTTCAGAATTTTTCATAGTTTATTATGATCCACACAGTCAAAGGCTTTGGCATAGTTAATAAAGCAGAAATAGATAGTTTTCTGGAACCCTCTTGCCTTTTTGATGATCCAGCAGATGTTGGCAATTTGATCTCTGGTTCCTCTGCCTTTTCTAAAATGAGTTTGAACATCAAGAAGTTCACATATTACTGAAGCCTGACTTGGAGAATTTTAAGCATTATTTTACTAGCACGTGAGATGAGTGCAATTGTGCGGTAGTTTGAGCATTCTTTGGTGTTGCCTTTCTTTGGGGTTTCAATGAAAACTGACCCTTTCCATTCCTGTGGCCACTGCTGACTTTTCCAAATTATCACACCTTCGTTATTATCTCAGTTGTGAAGATCTTTTTTGTACAGTTCTTCTGTGTATTCTTACCATCTCTTCTAAGTATCTTCTGCTTCTGTTAGATCCATACCACTTCTGTCCTTTATTGAGCCCATCTTTGCATGAAATATTCCCTTGGTATCTCTAATTTTCTTGGAAAAAAAAAAAAAAATCCCTCCTCTTTCACATTCTACTGTTTTCCTCTATTTGTTTGCTTTGATCACTGAAGAAGGCTTTCTTATCTCTCTTTGCATTTCCTTGGAACTCTGCATTCAAATAGGCATATCTTTCCTTTTCTCTTTTGCTTTCTCTTCTCCTCCACCTGTGGTGGATTCATGTTGATTTATGGCAAAACTGATACAATATTATAAAGTAATGAATGTGTGATAGACACAAAACATGCATGACTATATTAGAACAAAAATTATGAGTCATTTCCCAGAGCTGTGCACTACTTTTGAAGTCTGGGTTCAAAATCATAAGACATGCAAGTTTCAACAAATTAAGTAAATATACATGTGTTTTCATTTTTATTTCCATGATACATGACTTTGTGTTACTAGATATTTACCTTTCCTCAGTACATCCTTTATTTCTTTAAAAGAATATATTTTATTTCTCTATTACATTCCTTTGGGAGTATTAGAATTTAGAAGCTTTAAGGAAGATATTACTTGTGAATATTAAAGTAACATGAATTCTAGTATTCTAAATATTTATCTGAGATTAGAAAAGGGTTTACTTAAAGGAAGATACATGAGTTATTGAACTTAATTTTTTAAAATATCTAAATCTTTGTTTCTTATATCATTTCCATTATTATTTCCCTTGAAAGGAAAACAAATCACAAGAAACTTGGCCCTTTTATCTCCTAAATGTATTCATTAATGTTGATAATTTTCTGAGCATATTTTCCTTAAGTATGGAAATATCTAAAATACTTGGTAGCACACATATTACAGTATCACATAAATAAATGTCTTAATAGATTTGTATTTGATCACATTGGAACATTCCTCAGGATATCTCAATAAGAAAAGCTAAATTTAACAGTTTTATTTCCTCTTATTCTTATCCTTTAATGTATCAACAAAGTTCTGGCATTCCAACCTATGTATAAAAAGACGTGGAAGCATAGGCTTCATTTAGAAAATTAGCAGACCATGAACACAGCTCCAGTATACTCAATTAAAACCATCAAAACCTTAAAATCCTGTTAATAATATACAAGAGATAAACTGAATTTTTCTACTTGATCTCTGCCACTGTTGCTTCTCACTTCTTATGAATGACCTAGCTTAACTGTTCCTTTCCAGCCATCTTCATTATCTCAAATTGACCAAAACTTCTAATTTGTAAGAATGATGCCTCCCATTTGGAAAAACTTTTTTAATCAACTATTTCTGAAACTAATTGAAACTGAACGTTTTTTAAAAAAAATTGTAAAATCAATCTCTCTCTTTCATTCTCTCTTAAATTAGAAAAGCTTCTTTAGAGTCTTCAAGTCTGGCATTTTAAAAATAAAGGCTCCCACAGATTTAAATGATATAAATCAGATCAAGACTTTATCTTCTAATGCCCACCTAGAGAAAACTTCCAGGAAGATCAGTTCAGTCACTCAATCGTATCTGACTCTTTGTGAAGCCATGGACTGCAGCATGCCAGGCTTCCTTGTCCATCACCAGCTCCCTGGAGCATACTCATACTCATGTCCATCGTGTTGGTGATGATATCTAACCATCTCATCCCCTGTTGTCCCCTTCAATGTATCCCAGCATCAGGGGCTTTTCCAACGAGTCAGTTCTTTGCATCAGGTGGCCAAAATATTGTAGTTCAGCCTCAGCATCAGCCTTTCCAATGAACACCCAGAACTGATTTCCTTTAGGATTGACTGATTGGACCTTCTTGCAGTCCAAGGGATTCTCAAGAGTTATTTCCAACACCACAGTTCAAAAGCATCAATTATGTGGTGCTTGGCTTTCTTTAGAGTTCAACTCTTGCATCTATACATGACTACTGAAAAAACCATAGCTTTGATTAGATGGACTTTTGTTGGAAAGTAATGTCTCTGCTTTTTAATATGCTGTCTAGGTTGGTCATAGTTTCTTTCCCAAGGAGCAAGCATCTTTGAATTTCAGTGATTTTGGAGCCCAAAGAAATAGTCTCTCAATGTTTCCATTGTTTCCCCATCTATTTGCTTTGAAGTGTTGGGACCTGATGCCATGATCTTAGTTTTCTGAATGTTGAGTTTTAAGCCAACTTTTTCACTCTCCTCTTTTACTTTCATCAAAAGGCTCTTTAGTTCTTCTTCACTTTCTGCCATGAGGGTGGTGTCATCTACATATCTGAGGTTATTGATATTTCTCTCAGCAATTTTGATTCCAGCTTGTGCTTCATCCAGCCCAGCGTTTCCTATGATGAACTATACATATAAGTTAAATAAGCAGGGTGACAATATACAGTCTTGACACATTCCTTTCCTGATTTGGAACCCGTCTATTGTTCCATGTCCAGTTCTAACTGTTACTGCATGACCTACATACAGATTTTTCAAGAGACAGGTCAAGTGGTCTGGTATTCCCACCTCTTTCAGAATTTTTCACAGTTTATTGTGATCCACACAGTCAAAGGCTTTGGCATAGTCAATAAAAGAAAATAGATGTTTTTCTGGAACTTTCTTGCTTTTTTGATGATCCAGCAGGTGCTGGTAATTTGATCTCTCATTGCTATGCCTTTTCTAAATCCAGCTTGAACATCTGGAAGTTCACAGTTCATGTACTGTTGAAGCCTGGCTTGGAGAATTTTAGCAATCCTTATTTCCATATCCAGGAGGATAGATTATAACATAAATGCTATAAGATCTGTCCTCAGAGTTCCAATGACTGTACTGCCAAGGCCTACTTTTGATGAGTGCAGTTTCCTGTATGTAAAAGCAACCCTAAGTCTTTTATTTTTTCCTTTTATTCCCCTTGATATTAGCTTCTTGATTTGCTTTGTATTGATGAAGGAGCTTATAAATAAGATGCAATAGGGTTAAGAATCTTAATTCCTGGTTATTTGTATTTTATTTCTTCTCTTCATTTGGATACTGATAGTCACAAGACTTTCAAAGAACTTTAGATTTATGGTGAGAATAGCACTAAATACTTGAAGTTTTGAAATGAGTCTAGACAAGATTCTATCAAGCAAAATTTAGAACTTCAGTATTTACTCTGAATAATTTATAATAATATAATCCATCTATGTGCATTATAATCAAAAAAATTCAAAAACTGAAATAAGTAACAATTGGCATGAAGATACCACTAAGGAATGGGGAAATTCTATAATTATTTCTCCTAGATACTCATGAAGAAGACCTAATGAAAATGTGGGATAGCTAACATCCAAATTAAACCCTCCACACTCTATATTCTGTTGCAAATCCAGATTGGCATACTGCTTCCTCAGACCTCAACTTTGCTTTTCCTTGCACATCTTTTGCACTTTCACCAAACCCTTTGTTCTTTCACACACTGGCCATTCCTAAAGATATTCCACTCATTGAACACTATCATAATATACTGTGGTTGGAAGAAATGAAAACAAAAACTCTGGTTCTTTAATTTTCAGTCTTGCTAGAGATCATATTTGCATAATCTCATTAAGGTCAGGAAAGAGTAAAGTTTATTAAAGAAATCAGAACTGCTTTATGAACTTCTAGTCCAGTATTTCTTAATCCCTATGAATTAGTTTATTCCTTTGTAGATCTTGGACATTTGAAAACTTGGTAGAAAATGCAAGAAGTATCAATTATCAAAATATCATATATATAAATCAAAATTTGACCATGGATGGATATACAGTGAGTATAAAAATAGGACAATTCATTTCATTAGCTTTATCTGAGAATTTTTCTTCAAAACTGTTTGATCAAAAATTCAGCCTGATAAATAGCAGGGAATAAGCATCCATTTCAGAGTCCCCTTAAATTGCACCTTATGGGAACACACTGCTCAAGACAATGGTGAAGATATCACAAAGACTGCATCTATGTTCTTTGTTGATCATCTTAAATTTTCTGTTAGAAAATAAAATGGAAGATCAACATGCTAAGTGCTTGGAAGATACTTTGACTCAGAAAAAAAGAAAAATCACATACAAAATTAATAGCACTTAAGATTAAGTAATCAGCTGAACCCAGGAAGAGGAAGAGGGTAAAAAGAATCTGCCTGCAGTGTAGGGGACCTGGGTTCAATCATTGGGTTGGGAAGATTCCCTGGAGAAGGGAACACCTAGCTGCTCCAGTATTCTGGCCTAGAGAATGTCATGGACAGAGGAGCCTGGCAGGCTACAATCCACAAGGTTGCAAAGAGTGAGATACGATTGAGTGACTTTGAGTTTTCTTTCATATCGAGGCTAGAAAAAATACACCATCAAAATTGTAAGGAAAATAAACACTGAAAGAAAAATTATCCAATAGAATGACTCTTCTTTTAAGAAGTAGCCCCTCATTGCAATGGTGAATGGAATTGTTTCCTTAATTTCTCTTTCTATTTTCTCGTTATTAGTGTACAGGAATGCAAGGGATTTCTGTGTGTTAATTTTATATCCTGCAACTTTACTATATTCATTGATCAGTTCTAGTAATTTTCTGGTGGAATCTTTAGGGTTTTCTACGTAGAGGATCATGTCATCTGCAAACAGTGAGAGTTTTACTTCTTCTTTTCCAATTTGAGACACGTGTACCCCAGTGTTCATAGCAGCACTGTTTGCAATAGCCAGAACGTGGAAGCAACCTAGATGTCCATCCACAGATGAATGGATAAGCAAGCTGTGGTACATATACACAATGGAGTATTACTCAGCCATTAAAAAGAATACATTTGAATCAGTTCTAAGGAGGTGGATGGAACTGGAGCCTATTATACAGAGTGAAGTAAGCCAGAAACAAAAACACAAATACAGTATACTAATGCATATATATGGAATTTTGGAAGATGGTAAAAATAACCCTATTTACGAGACAGCAAAAGAGACACTGATGTATAGACCAGACTTTTGGACTCTGGTACCGGGAGAGGGTGGGATGATTGGGGAGAATAACATTGAAATATGTATAATATTATATCTGAAATGTATTAATCGTTCAAACTAAACACTGTCATGTTACAATTTGTTCATATTAGATGTTTGTAATGTTTCTGATAATCAATAAAAGAGATTCTTGATTAAAAAAATAATAAATAAAATAAAATGTAAAAAAAAAAAAGAAGAAGAAGTAGCCCCTTTTGTCTGCCCATAAATTCCTTAATGTAAAAAAAAAATGTAACTATAATATTAAAATCTATTTTGCCTTTTAAAACCATCAGTGAATAAATTGACTGTGGGGCTAGTGAAGGGAATTTCACACTTTAAATACCATGTCATAAATGAATTCCTTTTTTATATTTTGGCCAAAAGTCAAAGCTATACATACTGGCATTCCCAGAGATAAGATAGTTTATCAGTTCAGCTGTAAGTTAACTCTCTACCTATAGAATGAACCTTCTGACAGTAAAAGATTGCCTGCAATCCAGGTACCTGGGTTCCATCCTTGGGTCAGGAAGATCCCGTGGAGAAAGGAATGACTATCCATTCCATTATTCTTGCCTGGAGAATTCCATGGACAAACGAGCCTGGCAAGCTCCAGTTCATGGGGTCACAAAGAGTTGGACACAACTGAGTGAGTAACACTTTCATGATCATTTCTTCCAATGTATCTTTTGCAATACTTGTAGAACAAAAAAGGAAAAAGACAATTTTCAAATACTATTTTTGCATCAACAAATAAGGTGTAGGTAAATCAGTCAAATTATTCTTACTAATTATATCAATATTACACTAAATGGAAATCACATTATTAATCTAAAATTATTACAAAACAAGTCATTGAGAATTATAATAATATTTTGAGAGTTTCTTAATACATTTGATAATACAGTTCCTGCCTGTAATAACACATGTTGTCATGGATTGTGACATAAGTCAGTAATCAACTTTTTGTTAATTTTGGATTCCAGGTTTCTTGTAGGGCATAGCCATAATACTGATGTCATACTACAAGATTGTATTGATGAGGTTTCATGATGAGCCTTATCAGTTCAGTTCAGTTCAGTCACTCAGTCGTGTCCCATTCTGCAACCCCATGAATCGCAGCACGCCAGGCCTCCCTGTCCATCACAATCTCCCGGACTTCACTCAAACTCACATCCATCGAGTTGGTGATACTATCCAGCCATCTCATCCTGTCATCCCCTTTTCCTCCTTACCCCAATCCCTCCCAGCATGAGTCTTTTCCAATGAGTCAACTCTTCCCATTAAGTGGCCAAAGTACTGGAGTTTCAGCTTTAGCATCATTCCTTCCAAAGAACACTTAGGGCTGATCTCCTTTAGAATGGACTAGTTGGATCTCCTTACAGTCCAAGGGACTCTCAAGAGTCTTCTCCAGCACCATAGTTCAAAAGCATCAATTCTTTGGTGCTCAGCTTTCTTCCGAGTCCAACTCTCGCATCCATACATCAGATCAGATCAGTCGCTCAGTTGTGTCCGACTCTTTGAGACCCCATGAATTGCAGCATGCCAGGCCTCCCTGTCCACACACGACTACTGGTAAAACCATAGCCTTGACTAGATGGACCTTGTTGGCAAAGTAATATCTCTGTTTTTCAATATGCTATCTAGATTGAGCCTTATACTTAGTTTAATCCTTCAACCACCCCCCAGCCCATTTTCTCAAAACACACACACACTCAAGTAAATTCCTGGTTAAACTGAATATGTTTCCAATTTCAACTTCTATAGTAGGTATATCTGTTTGTTCATGCATGGGGCCTTGTCATTAGGAGATCATCTATGCAAATTATGTTCTCTTTTTAGGAATTACCGTGGGCTAACTGGACAATAAATCTTCAATAAAGTCCATTGTTTTTAATTTTGTTTCCAAGATCCAGACCACTGTCCTTGAACTACCTCTGTTTTCATCTAACCGGGCATTCTTTATAGTCCCTCTTGGTTCAGTGTTCATACTCTTTTCTGTCATTATCCCTATCATGCTATTTATTCTCTGAGTTTATTTTACTCATTTTCCAAAGAAGCATAATATGTCTAGTCTGTCTGCATCCTTTTAGTTTTTCCTGAAATAAATTCCCTTTTATGTGGCCAATAAAGGCCGATAAGACTTTTTACTCAGTATGTCTCTCCATAGTGAAGGAAAATGCAGTTTGCCCAAGGACCTTACCTGCCCCCTGAGAAACCTGTATGCAGGTTAAGAAACAAAGGTTAGAATTGGACATGGGAACAATGGACTGGTTCAAGGTTTGGAAAGGAGTACATCATAGCTTTATTATCATCACCCTGCTTATATAACTTATATGCAGAGTACATCTTGTGAAATGCTGGGCTGAGTGAAGCTCCAGCTGCAATCAAGACAGCTGGGAAAAATATCAACAATCTCAGATATGCAGATGACACCATCTTTATGGCAGAAAGCAAATAGGAACTAAAGCTCTTCTTAACGAAGCTGAAAGAGCAAAGCAAAAAAGCTGGTGTAAGATTCACATTCAAAAAAGATCATGGCATCCAGTCCTATCACTTCATGGCAAATAGATGGGGAACAAATGGAAACAGTGAGAGACTCTATTTTCTTGGGCTCCAAAATCACTGTGCATGGTGACTACATCTATTAAAAGGCACTTGCTCCTTTGAAGAAAAGCTATGACAAATCTAGACAGTGTATTAAAAAGTAGAGATATCACTTTGCTGACAAAAGTCCATTTAGTCAAAGCTATGGTTTTTCTAATAGTCATACATGAATGTGAGAGTTGGATTATAAAGAATGCTGAGTGCCAAAAAAATTGATGTTTTCAAAGTGTGGTGTTGGAGAAAATTCTTGAGATTCCCTTGGACAGCAAGGAGATCAAACCAGTAAATCCTAAAGAAAATCAACTCTGAATACTCATTGGAAGAACTGATGCTGAAGCTGAATCTCCAATAATTTGCACCTTATATGAAGAGTCAATGCATTGGAAAAGACACTAATGCTGGGACTTCAGATATGCAGATGACACCACCCTTATGGCAGAAAGTGAAGATGAATTCAAGAGCCTCTTGATGAAAGTGAAAGAGGAGAGTGAAAACGTTGGCTTAAAGTGCAACATTCAGAACACTAATATCATGGCATTTGGTCCCAACACTTCATGGCAAATAGAAGGGGAAACAGTGGAAACAGTGTCAGACTTTATTTTTCTGGGCTCCAAAATCACTGCAGATGGCGATTGCAGCCATGAAATTAAAAGACGCTTACTCCCTGGAAGGAAAGTTATGACCAACCTAGACAACACATTAAAAAGCACAGACATTACTTTGCCAACAAAGGTCTGTCTAGTCAAGGCTATGATTTTTCCAGTGGTCATGTATGGATGTGAGAGTTGGGCTATAAGGAAAGCTGAATTGATGCTCTTGAACTGTGGTGTTGGAGAAGATTCTTGAGAGTTCCTTGGACTACAAGGAGATCAGACCTGGGTGTTCATTGGAAGGACTGATGTTGAAACTGAAACACCAATACTTTGGCCACCTGATGCAGAGAGCTGACTCATTGAAAAGATCCTGATGCTGGGAAATATTGAAGGCAGGAGGAGAAGGGGACGACAGAGGATGAGATGATTAGATGGCATCATCGACTCGATGGACATGGGTTTGGGTGGACTCCAGAAGTTGGTGATGGACAGGGAGGCCTGGCGTGCTGCGGTACATAGTGTCACAAAGAATCAGACATGACTGACTGACTGAACTGAATACTATATATGTGAAGAGTTGATTCATTGGAAAAGACCCTGTTGCTGGGAAAGGTTGAAGGCAGAAAGAAAAGAGGATGACAGAGGATGAGATGGTTGGATGGCATCACGGATTCAATGGAAATGAGATTGAGCCAACTTTGGTAGATAGTGAAGGACAGGGAAGCCTTGTGAGCTCCAGTTCATGGGGTTACAAAGAGTTGGATATGACTGAGTGACAGAACAACACAGGAATCCTAGATTTTCCAGTTGCTCCTCAGATCAGATCAGATCAGTCTCTCAGTCATGTCTGACTCTTTGTGACCCCATGAACTACAGCACGCCAGGCCTCCCTGTCCATCACCAACTCCCGGAGGTCACTCAGACTCACATCCATCGAGTCAGTGATGCCATCCAGCCAGCTCATCCTCTGTCATCCCCTTCTCCTCCTGCCCCCAATATCTCCCAGCATCAGAGTCTTCTCCAATGAGTCAACTATTTGCATGAGGTGGCCAAAATACTGGAGTTTCAGCTTTAGCATCATTCCTTCCAAAGAAATCCCAGGGCTGATCTCCTTCAGAATGGACTGGTTGGATCTCCTTGCAGTCCAAGGGACTCTCAAGAGTCTTCTCCAACACCACAGTTCAAAAGCATCAATTCTTCAGTGCTCAGCCTTCTTCACAGTCCAACTCTCATCCACACATGACCACAGGAAAGACCATAGCCTTGACTAGGCGAACCTTTGTTGGTAAAGTAATGTTTCTGCTTTTGAATATGCTATCTAGGTTGGTCATAACTTTCCTTCCAAGGAGTAAGTGTCTTTTAATTTCATGGCTGCAGTCACCATCTGCAGTGATTTTGGAGCCCAGAAAAACAAAGTCTGCCACTGTTTCCACTGTTTCTCCATCTATTTCCCATGTAGTGATGGGACTAGATGCCATGATCTTCATTTTCTGAAAGTTGAGCTTTAAGCCAACCTTTTCACTCTCCACTTTCACTTTCATCAAGAGGCTTTTTAGTTCCTCTTCACTTTCTGCCATAAGGGTGGTGTCATCTGCATATCTGAGGTTATTGATATTTCTCCCAGCCATCTTGATTCCAAATTGTGTTTCTTCCAGTCCAGCATTTCTCATGATGTACTCTGTATTTAAGTTAAATAAACATGGTGACAAGATAAAGCCTTGACGTGCTCCTTTTCCAATTTGGAACCAGTCTGTTGTTCCATGACCAGTTCTAACTGTTGCTTCCTGACCTGCATACAGATTTCTCAAGATGCAGATCAGGTGGTCTGGTATTCCCATTTCTTTCAGAATTTTCCAGTTTATTGTGATCTACACAGTCAAAGGCTTTGGCATAGTCAATAAAGCAGAAATAGATGTTTTTCTGGAACTCTCTTGCTTTTTCCATGATCCAGCGGATGTTGGCAATTTGATCTCTGGTTTCTCTGCCTTTTGTAAAACCAGCTTGAACACTGGAAAGTCCTTTTTTTTTTTTTTTTCACTTTTATTTTATTTTTTTAATTTTTTTTACTATTTTATTTTTCTTTAATTTTTAATATAAATTCATTTATTTTAATTGGAGGCTAATTACTTTACAATATTGTATTGATTTTGCCACACATCAACATGAATCCACCGTGGGTGTACATGTGTTCCTCATCCTGAAATCCCCCCCCCCCCACCTCCCTCCCCATACCATCCCTCTGGCCCTTTTTGGTAGGATATTTTGGTAAATGTTGGTTTGGTTTATCTACCTAACATTTTGTTGCCTTAAAGTGTTTCTCTGATAATTGCAAATTTACTACATATTTGGGACTAAAAATTGTTGAATTGCCCAGTGCAATATCACATGGAATGTTGACATTAAAATATAAGTCAATTTGAGCATGTCCAAGAGTATCTTATAAGCATCTTTGGCAACCATTTAAACTGTTAGAAGCAAAGAATACATGCCATCACACCATCCCTAAACTAATACTGGCCTGTTTTCCAAGTGTGCTTTACTCTAAGTATTTTCCCTCTGCTGCTAAGTCACTTCAGTCGTGTCCAACTCTGTGCGAACCCATAGACAGCAGCCCACCAGGATCTGCCATCCCTGGGATTCTCCAGGCAAGAACACTGGAGTGGGTTGCCATTTCCTTCTCCAATGCATGAAAGTGAAAAGTGAAAGTGAAGTCATTCAGTCATGTCCGACGCTTCACGACCCCATGGACTTCAGCCTACCAGGCTCCTGCATCCATGGGATTTTCCAGGCAAGAGTACCGGAGTGGGTTGCCATTTCCTTCTCCAATTATTCACACACACAAAAATGGTCTATGTACAGTTAAGACAGTGTTGATAAATCCAAAATGGAGCAGGTGATTTGACACAATTAGCATCTTGTGTGCTAAGTTAATTTCTGCCCTTCTATAACAGAAGGATTTGCAACTAAATTTCAGTTTGAAAGTAGCAATTGCTCTTTAAATAATGCATAACTTGAAGCTCATAATAAATTTTCCAAAATTAGGATGATTTCGGCCGGGTGGCAGTAACAGGCTCTCACTCGATGTCTGATCATTATGGACATAAGTTTCAGACACTTTCAAAGTCATTTGAGTATGGAGTAGGTAAATGCTGAATTATACCGTATGTGTATTTGTATGTGTGTGTGTTTAATGCTATAAGGAAGCTTGTTCTTGGAAGGGCAGAATCAAACTTAACTGTATTCCTGATAACCTTGTGAACAGATGCTAATAATATCCCCAAATTTGTCATGAATATCTTTAGGAAGCAAACATCAATAAATCTGTTTGCCTCTTGACTGACTTTAGAGCTAGCAGAGAAAATAACTTATTTGTTTCCCAGTATCTCTACTGTCCCCCTATTTAAATACCAAGGATTTTATCATTTGCTATGTGATCTGTACTTATTGTGATTAATTAGCCATTCTCCAATGGTCATAGGATTAGTGAAAGTGAAAGTGAAGTCGCTCAGTCGTGTCTGACTCTTTGCGACCCCATGGACTGTAGCCCACCAGGCTCCTTTGTCCATAGGATTCTCCAGGCAAGAATACTGGAGTGGGTTGCCATTTCCTTCTCCAGGGGATCTTCCCAACCCAGGGATTGAACCCAGGTCTCCCGCATTGCAGGCAGACACTTTAACCTCTGAGCCACCAGGGAATCTCTATAGGATTAGTAAGTATTTTTAATTATTCCTTGGATTAGTTTTCAAATTGAGATTAACATTTTATGATAGTATAGTGAATAATATACTGTATAGTGAATCAGCGAACTGAAATGGACTGGAATGGGTAAACTTAACTCAGAGGACCATTATATCCACTACTGTGGGTAGGAATCCCTCAGAAGAAATGGAGTAGCCATAATGGTCAACAAAAGAATCTGAAATGCAGTACTTGGATGCAATCTCAAAAGTGACAGAATGATCTCTGTTAATTTCCAAGGCAAACCATTCAATGTCACAGTAATCCAAGTCTATGCCCCAACCAATAATGCTGAAGAAGCTGAAGTTGAATGGTTCTATGAAGACCTACAAGACCTTTTAGAAATAGCACTCAAAGAAAAATGGAACCGGAGAAATCAGCCTGCCTAACTTCAGGCTCTACTACAAAGCCACAGTCATCAAGACAGTATGGTACTGGCACAAAAACAGAAATATAGATCAATGGAACAAAATAGAAAGCCCAGAGATAAATTCACGCACATATGGATACCTTATCTTTGACAAAGGAGGCAAGAATATATAATGGATTAAAGACAATCTCTGTAAAAAGTGGTGCTGGGAAAACTGGTCAACCACTTGTAAAATAATGAAACTAGAACACTTTCTAACACCATACACAAAAACAAACTCAAAATGGATCAAAGAAATAACACTCAAAAAAGATGTCCTTTTTATTAGAGGGGCTGCTGATGCTGCTAAGTCGCTTCAGTCGTGTCCCACTTTGTGCGACCCCATAGAAGACAGCCCACCAGGCCCCAATGTCCCTGGGATTCTCCAAGAAAGAACACTGGAGTGGGTTGCCATTTCCTCCTCCAATGCATGAAGGTGAAAAGTGAAAGTGAAAGTGAAGTTGCCCAGTCATGTCCAACTCTGAGCAACGCCATGGACTGCAGCCTACCATGCTCCTCCATCCATGGGATTTTCCAGGCAAGAATACTGGAGTGGGGTGCCATTGCCTTCCCCGTCATTATAGGGGACTGGAATGCAAAAGTAGAAAGCAAAGAAACACCTGGAGTAACAGGCAAATTTGGCCTTGGAATATGGAATGAAGCAGGGCAAAGACTAATAGAGTTTTGCCAAGAAAATACACTGGTCACAACAAACACCCTTTTCCAACAACACAAGAGAAGACTCTATACATGGACATCACCAGATGGTCAACACCGAAATCATATTATGTTCTTTACAGCCAAAGATGGAGAAACTCTATTCAGTCAGCAAAACAAGACCAGTAGCTGACTGTGGCTCAGATCATGAATTCCTTCTTGCCAAATTCAGACTTAAATTAAAAACAGTAGGGAAAACCACTAGACCATTCAGGTATGACCTAAATCAAATCCCTTATGATTATACAGTGGAAGTGAGAAATAGATTTAAGAGCCTAGATCTGATAGACAGAGTGCCTGATGAGCTATGGAATGAGGTTCATGACATTGTACAGGAGAGAGGTATCAAGACCATCCCCATGGAAAAGAAATGCAAAAAAGCAAACTGGCTGTATGGGGAGGCCTTACAAATAGCTGTGAAAAGAAGAGAAGAGAAAAGCAAAGGAGAAAAGGAAAGATATGAACATCTGAATGCAGAGTTTCAAAGACTAGCAAGAAGAGATAAGAAAGCCTTCTTCAGCGATCAATGTAAAGAAATAGAGGAAAACAAAAGAATGGGAAAGACTAGGGATCTCTTCAAGAAAATCAGAGATACCAAAGGAACATTTCATGCAAAGACGGGCTCGATAAGGACAGAAATGGTATGGACCTAACAGAAGCAGAAGATATTAAGAAGAGGTGGCAAGAATACCCAGAAGAACTGCACAGGAAGGATCTTCATGACCCAGATAATCACAATGGTGTGATTACTGACCTAGAGCCAGACATCCTGGAATATGAAGTCAAGTGGGCCTTAGAAAGTATCACTACGAGCAAAGCTAGTGGAGGGATGGAATTCCAATTGAGCTATTCCAAGTCCTTAAAGATGATGTTGTGAAAGTGCTGCACTCAATATGCCAGCAAATTTGGAAAACTCAGCAGTGGCCACAGGACTGGAAAAGGTCAGTTTTAATTCCAATCCCAAAGAAAGGCAATGCTAAAGAATGCTCAAACTACCACACAAGTGCACTCATCTCACACGCTAGTAAAGTAGTGCTCAAAATTCTCCAAGCCAGGCTTCAGCAATAGGTGAACCGTGAACTTCCTGATGTTCAAGCTGGTTTTAGAAAAGGGAGAGGAACCAGAGATCATATTGTCAACATCTGCTGGATAATGGAAAAAACAAGAGAGTTCCAGAAAAACATCTATTTCTGCTTTATTGACTATGCCAAAGTCTTTGACTGTGTGGATCACAAAAAAACTGGAAAATTGTGAAAGAGATGGGAATACCACACCACCTGATCTGCCTCTTGAGAAACCTGTATGCAGGTCAGGAAGCAACAGTTAGAACTGGACATGGGACAGCAGACTGGTTCCAAATAGGAAAACGAGTACATCAAGGCTGTATAATGTCACCCTGCTTAGTTAATTTCTATGCAGAGTACATCATGAGAAATGCGGGGTTGGAAGAAGCACAAGCTGGAATCAAGATGGCTGGGAGAAATATCAATAACCTCAGATATTCAGATGACACCACCCTTATGGCAGAAAGTGAAGAGGAACTCAAAAGCCTCTTGATGAAAGTGAAAGAGGAGAGTGAAAAAATTGGCTTAAAGCTCAACATTCAGAAAACGAAGATCATGGCATTTGGTCCCATGACTTCATGGGAAATAGATGGGGAAACAGTGGAAACAGTGTCAGACTTTATTTTTCTGGGCTCCAAAATCACTGCAGATGGTGACTGCAGCCATGAAATTAAAAGACACTTACTCCTTGGAAGGAAAGTTATGACCAACCTAGATAGCATATTCAAAAGCCTTGCCAACTTTGCCAACAAAAGTTCGCCTAGTCAAGGCTATGGTCTTTCCTGTGGTCATGTATGGATGTGAGAGTTGGACTGTGAAGAAGGCTGATTGCCGAAGAATTGATGCTTTTGAACTGTGGTGTTGGAGAAGACTCTTGAGAGTCCCTTGGACTGCAAGGAGATCCAACCAGTCCATTCTGAAGGAGATCAGCCCAGGGATTTCTTTGGAAGGAATGATGCTAAAGCTGAAACTCCAGTACTTTGGCCACCTCATGTGAAGAGTTGACTCATTGGAAAAGACTCTGAAGCTGGGAGGGATTGGGAGCAAGAGGGGAAGGGGACGACAGAGGATGATATGGCTGGATGGCATCACTTACTCGATGGACGTGAGTCTGAGTGAACTCTGGGAGTTGGTGATGGACATGGAGGCCAGGCGTGCTGGGATTCATGGGGTTGCAAAGATTCGGACACAACTGAGCAACTGATCTGATCTGATCTGATAGTGAATAATAGTACTTTCCAACTAAGGTTCAACTTCCTTCTAAACAGAGGTGGAAAAGAAGGCAAGTGTCAACTAAGCTGTGTCCTTTAGTTTATAGCATATATTGAATTTTTGAACTGTTTATACCATGTTGGTACAGCTGATACTTTTGAAGGCATAACTTTATGCTACCCTCTGTGATCTACATATCTTTTGCAAAGTTCATTAGCTTTTTATGGGCCATCTTGGATTATTAAACAAGAAGTTTTGTGATACTAAATAATATAATTGCGTCTAATAGTCCCTTTATTAAACTAGACTATTTATATCTCCAAATTATCCTAGATTATTTTAAAAGAAGCACTTGAGTACATTTATATTATTCTAAATATTCCCCTGCAGGTTTTTCAATCAAAACAGCTTGAAAAGCAGATTTGCATATCATCTCTTTCCTCTATATTTTGGATAAGGGATTACTACTCCATTTAAACATCACAAATATTCCAATAATACACTTTGGCAATGGTGAGCCAACACCCATAAATAACTTTTGTTTATAAATTCCTAATTTGGGCCATATTTTTTTTTCCTGAAAACTTCCTATAATTGTATCACCAGATCCCACTACATTTGCTATCTTCTAACTTTTCATCAGCAGGGTTATAAAGGATAGTATGCTAATACCAGTGTCAATCAATTCTAATAAATTTCCTTTGCCAGTCACAGGCTATTTTGCCCATATCAAGGCAAATGACCTCTAGTCCCCATTGGGGATTGTCCCAAGACCCTGGCCCTCTTGTCATTTAGAATTCTGATTCTCTCCTATTTTAATTGGCATTGACTCTAAAAGGGCTCTAGACTTCAGTTTTCAGTAATAAGATTTTTTTTTTTTAATATATTAAGGCTAAGTTGAAGTAAATGAATTTGTCATAGTCCTTTTACATCCTGAACAGTTGGTAAGGCTGAATGACCTGATCTCTTATAGTCATCCATTAAAATTTTAGTAGCTACTCAATCTACTTCTATTTCATGTCATTTTTAATTAAGCCTCTGAAGAATTCCACATAGTTTAATTCCACATTGTAGGTTTTTCTTGTATTTTCCTTTCCAATAGTTCCATTGTTTTTGGCATAACTCTGAATAATTTCCTGTCATTTAGTTCCATGTGGAGGCTTAAAATCCCTAACAGCTTTCTGTACATCATTTCTTCTCCTCAACAATAAACTCAATGGGGGCACAAACAATTAGAGTCCCATTTATCAGAGTATCAGTCATTACTTGATGAGGGGTATGGAGATAGTGGAAACGTTAATACAGGAAGTACAGGCCGTAGTTTTACAATTCTACAGCCTCAAGCTGCCTGTTATCTTCAGTTTTACTAGGAAGTGTTAAAAAAAAAAATAATCACATTCTTAAACATTTATTTTGTAATACATTAGCTGTCCACCTTGCCCTGGATCCATAAACTTCCAGACTCATTAACAGTTTTCTTCCTGTCAGTGGATGTAATGCTTGTGCACCCAAAATCTAGAGATGGACAGGAAGTCAACCTGGAAACAATGATTCCTCCCCTTTGGCTCTATCTCTCTCCAATAGTATTATTTAAATTGGATTTTCAATGATGGTTTTAGATATCCCATTCCTAATGCCAACTGCAAAGATTCCATATATTTTGATCTTTAAAAGGTCTCAAAAGTTGTACATATATCTTATTTAAAACAACAAAAGGAACACAGCAATGGAATTCGAGAGACACCCAGGTGCAAGCCCTCAGGATTCTTATTCACATTACATATATTTTTTGTCTCCAAATTGAGCCACCAATAGTTGTATTACAATGAATCCTGACTTCAGAAAATTTAAATCAAGAATGAATTTCACTGTAAGGTTTTTATTTTCCTCTGTACATATATTCAAGCCAAACTTCCTAATCAATTACTCAGGCAGAAAACTATCAGCAAACAACAACAACAATAAAAACAAAAACTAGTCCCTGATGTTCCAGGGCAATGCCTTGGGAGGTATGCAATTGTGATCCCTCAGCATCTGGAATAGAGCCTGACCTTGAGGCGCAATCTGGGGAGGCACTACAGTATTCACTGTGGAAGCGAAAGTGTTAATTGCTCAGTCATGTCTGACTCTTTGCAACCCCATGGACTGTAGCACACCAGGGTTCTCTGTCCATAGGATTCTCCAGGCAAGAATACAGGAGTGAGTAGCCATTCCCTTCTCCAGGGGATATTCCTGACCCAGGAATTGAACCTAGGTCTCCTGCATTGCAGGCAGATTCTTTACCATCTGAGCCACATGGGAAAGCCCATGGTATTCACTACAAGTTGTCAATATTATTAGTATTTCTAGGTTATGTCCTGAGATCTATATCTTTGCAGTATAAAGTGAGAAAAAGAAGGTATTTGTTTAGTGTTTCCTATGTGGCAGATGATACTATACTAAGGGCTTTATACTCACCATCCCTGATCCTAACACAGTAATTATTAGTTTCATTTTATAAGTGAGGACATTACGGCTGATAAACCTGACTGGTAACTACTTGTCTCAGTCCCTCCAGCTAGATAAGTGGTAGACCCAATTCTGATATCAAAACCAGCCCCTATAATCCCCAGTTCACCACACAGCACATGGAGCACATTCTCAGAATGCTTAGAAAAGAACTAATGTTCAGAAACATTAATCTGATATTTCAAGATTCTTAGTCCTCAAAGAAAGATCAAATTATATTCATCAAGCTGAGCTTCTTAAATAGGTAAAAAATTGCCAGGACCAATTGATAAAATATGAAACCAGGACAAAAATGAAAAAGAACCTCTGGTGGCCCAGAAGTGGCTGAATAGATCAGCATGTTCACTGTGCATTATAAATTAAAGATAATTATTTTTTACTCTATCTTTTTTAAGCAAACAGCAAAACAAAGCAAAACTAGCTTTTGGACATTGTGAAGTCATCGGGGAAGTTGGGAGCTCAAATGGCACATCACAAATGACCCTATCCTTATCACAGACAAGAGCTAAAAGCTAGGCATTTTGACATCTCCAGAGAAAAAGATAGCTTTCTCAGTCTCACTGAATTTACTTTCCCTTAAACAGGAAGGTTAAAAATTGTCTATATTAAAACCAAAGATGCTTCATTTATCCAAATAGAGCATAATGGAAGAGAATATTAATCTTAAAATAGAAATAATATTGAATATAAAATTGAAAGATTAATAGTTTCCATTATATAATTTGGATGCCTACAAATAACTAAGAATAAGGGAAACAAATAATTTTAAGTAAAATAAAAAAAATAAAACCTTAAATACATTATTCAAGAAGAAACTTGAACAGCTAATGGGCATACAAAGAGATGCTTATCATCATTAGAAATAAACAAAATCAAAATAACTGATAAAAATTTTATCAATGGGAGATAGATAAAATGTTAAGTCTGAGAGTATCAATCATTGTCAAGAATTTGACACAATCAAAACTGTGTATCTCTGTTATAAATGCAAACTTATAATAGTGTATGTTATAAAAAATTTATGCCAGTATTTTAGATGACAATATAGTCCTTTATAGTAAATTTAAAAATAGGTATATTCTGTTACTCAGCAATTCCTTTTTGGGATATATACATTAGAACTGCTTCTTCTTCTTCTTCTTCTTTTTTTTTTTTTTTTTCAAAATTTATGGTGAATTTTATAGTAAGAAATTTATTTAATATTGTAACATTATAAACACATACATGCTTATAAGAATTTGCATTCATGTATATGAAAACAAATGAAAATATTTCCTACAATATGTGTATGTATGAACAAAAGTCTAATGAAGTAATATTTACCACAACAATATGAGATGAACAATGAAACTAATCTTTTCTGTTTACTTTTTTCTCTTCCTTTCTAATTCACCTCATTACATTCACCAATGTAGAACATAATCCTCTATACCAACTTTATGATCCTCTGCAGTGCTAGGACTCAGACTGAAAAACACTACTCTGTACATGTGTATGGGGTATGATACTCTCGTACAATTGTACTAGACAACATACATGACAATGTTACATGAGCAATGTTATAGTAAAAATGGTAAAGCATCTTTCAAAAGAGATAAATTCTTATGAATACTATAGTATACCATGCATAATGAAAATAAAACACTTGGATCTAAACTACATATATGAATTTCACATATACACTATAGAGCAAAAAATAAAGTTGCCAAAGTATGTAGAAAGTATAATTCCATTTATGATTTAAAATCCATATAAAACCAACCAGCATTTGTGTGGGTATATGTGAGAGAGAGAATAAAAGAGCGGGGGGAGGGTGGGAAAAAGATTTAGAAAAAAACAAAGGAGTGGTAGACAGCATATTGGATACATCAGTTGCTTTCTAGTGAGCCCTGGGTGGGGAAGGAAATGGCAACTCACTCTAGTATTCTTGCCTAGAGAATCTCATGGACAGAGGAGCCTGGCAGGCTACAGTCAATGGGGTCACAAGAGTAGGACACCACTTAGTGACTAAACCACCACCACCACCAAGAGTGTATATGTGATTTCAAAGACACAGTAGCCCAATTGTAAGTTTTGATGTGTTTATCTGTGTAACTGGTATATCAGTCTTAATTTTAACCTTAATTGTAATATGTGATTTACGTTTATCACCTTTGGTATTCCACAATAAAATAATTTTATGAATATATAATTTAACCATATATATATGATTTTAAAGTATATTTAGATGTGAAAGAAATAACAAATGTAAAAAGTGATGTCTACTATAAAGAATATCATTGGCCAAGGACAAAACTGTCTCCTTATTCTGACTATTAAAAGCATTCTACCTCAACATTAATCTCTTCTTTCTAATTATTCATCAAAAGACACAATGTTCCTTTATATATTCCTAAAAAATGAATATGATTTCAAATATATATATTCTAGTACTATGATAAAAGGGAGACAGTATGCATTCATTAACAACAAGAAGCATCCCTATTTAACATTTGCCATATGTCTTAAGTACATTAACTCATTTGAGCCTCAAGAACTCTGTGACATAGAGCTTATCTCCATAGCACAGAGAAGAAATCTGAGGCACAGAATAGTTAAGTAATTTATGAAAGTACACACAGCAAGTAAATTGAGGAATGATGGCTTAAATGACTCCAAATTTCAGCTATAGAAAGAAAAAGCATAGGACACACTCTCACCAGGACTTTATATATTGCTAATAAAAAGTTAGAAAACATTTGTAACTGCTTGGGTTTTATGACTAATTTACATACTTGTAGTGATTAAATATGCTCTACTATTAAATATTCTAATATAATGTCCTTAAAATCCCCCTTATGCAAATACTTCTTATTTGACATTAATCATATACATGAGCATGTCTATTTCTTTAGACATAGTATCATTTGTATAAATATTTTTCTATAATACATACATATACATACATATGTGGTTCTCCTAAAGAATGCAAAGTAAGAAGTTAAGAGATACCTGGAGAAACAGGCAAGTTTGGCCTTGAAGTGCAAAATAAAGCAGGGCAAAGGTAAACAGAGCTTTGGCAAGACAACACAATGGTCATAGAAAACACCCTCTAATCAGCAATACAACAGATGACTCTACACATGGACATCACCAGATGATCAATAGAGAAATGAAAAAGAGTGTATTCTTTACAGCCAAAGATGGAGAAGCTCTATATAGCAAGACCTGAAGTGGACTCTGACTCAGATCAACAACTCTTTATTGCAAAATTCAGCTTGAATTGAAGAAAGTAGTGAAAACCACTAGACCATTCATGTATGACCTACGTCAAATCCCTTACAATTATACTGTAGAAATAACAAGTAAATTCAAGGGATCAGATCTGATTAAGTGCCTGAAGAACTATGGGCATAGGTTTATAACTTTGTATAGGAGGCAGTAATCAAACCATCCCTAGGAAAAAGAAATGCAAAAAGGCAAAATGGTTGTCTGAGGAGGCCTTAAAATTTGAGACAAGAAGAGAAGTGAAAAGGCAAAGAAGAAAAGGAAAAAATATACCCATTTGAAGGCAGAATTCCAAACAATAGCAGGAGAATAAGAATGCCTTCGTCAGTGATAAAAAAAAAAAAAAAAAAATAGAGGAAAACTAGAGAATGGAAAAGACTCGAGATTCTTCAAGAAAATTATAGATATCAAGGGAACATTTCATGTAAAGATGAGCACAATAAAGGAGAGGTGGCAACAATAAACAGAAGCAATTGTATAAAAAAAGTTCTTAATGACTCAAATAACCATGTGGTGTTGTCATTCACGTAGAGCCAGATATCCTGGTGTGTGAAGTCAAGTGGTCTTTAGGAAGCATCACTAAGAATAAAGCTAGTGAAGGTGATGGAATTCCAGCTGAGCTATTTCAAATCTTATAAAATGATGCTGTGAAAGTGCTGCACTCAATATGCCAGCAAATTTGGAAAACTCAGCAGTGGCCACAGGACTGGAAGAGGTCAGTTTTCATTCCAGTCCCAAAGAAGACCTATACCAAAAAAAATGCCCAAACTAATACAATTACACTCATTTCACATGCTAGCAAGATAATGCACAAAATCCTTCAGGCTAGGCTTCAGTAATCAAGAACTTCCAGATGTACAAGCTGGATTTAGAAAAGGCAGAGGAATGAGAGATCAGATTCCCAACATCTGTTGGATCATATAAAAAGTAAGGGAATTCCAGAAAAAAAAAAAAAATATTTACTGTTGTTTTGCTGACTACACTAAAGCCTTTGTGTGAATCACTACAAACTGTGGAAAATTTTTCAACAGATTGGACTATCAGACCACCTTACCTGCTTCCTGAGAAACCTTATGCAGGCCAATAAGCAGCAGTTAGAACTAGATATGGAAAAAACAGACTGGTTCAAAATTGGGAAAGGAGAACATCAAGGCTTTATATTGTCACCTGCTTATTTAACCTATATACAGAATACATTATGCAAAATCCAGGGCTGGATGAAGTACAAGCTGAAATCAATATTGCCAGTAGAAATAGCAATAATCTCAGACATGTAGTTGACACCACCCTAATGGCAGAAAGTGTAAGAAACTAAAGAGCTTCTTGATGAAGGTCAAAGAGGAGGGTGAAAATCTAGCTTGAAACTCACATTCAAAAAATGAACATTGTGGCATCTAGTCCTATCATTTCATGGCAAATAGATGGGGAAGAAATGGAAACAGTGACAGATTTTATATTTTTGCACTCCAAAATCACTGCAGATGGTGACTGCAGGCACGAAATTAAAAGACACTTGCTTCTTGGAAGAAAAGTTATGACCAACCTAGACAAAATATTAAAAAGCAGAAACATTACTTTGCCAACAAAGGTCCACCTTGTCAAAGCTATGGTTTTTCCAGTAGTCATGTATGGATGTGAGAGTTGGACTATAAAGAAAGCTGAGCATCAAAGAATTGATGCTTTTGAATTGTGGTGTTGGAGAAGACTCTTGAGAGTCCCTTGGACTGCAAGGAGATCCAACTAGTCCATCCTAAAGAAAATCAGTCCTGAATATTCATTAGAAGTACTGGTGCTGAAGCTGAAATTCCAATACTTTGGCCACCTGATGCAAAGAACTGACTCATTGTAAAAGACCCTGATGCTGTGAAAGAATGAAGGAAGGAAGAGAAGGGAATGATGGAAGATAAGATAGTTGGATGGCATCACCAACTAGATGGACTTGAATTTGGGTAAGCTCTGGATCTTGGTGATGGACAGGGAAGCCTAGTGTGCTGCAGTCCACGGGGTCACAAAGAGTCAGACATGACTGTGTGACTGAACTGAACTGCACTGGAAGAAGAGTTATGACAAGCATAGATGGTACATTAGAAAGCAGAATCATCACTTTGCTGACAAAGGTCTGTCTACTCAAATCTATGGTTTTTCCAGTAGTCATGTATGGATGTGACAGTTGGACCATAAAACTACTTGAGTGCTGAAGAATTGATGCTTTTGATTTTGGTGCTCGAGAAGACTCTGGAGAGTCCCTTGGACAGCAAGGTGATCAAACAGTCAGTGCTCAAGGAAATTAACCCTGAATACTCATTGGAAGGACTGATGCTGAAGCTGAAGGTCCAAAACTTTGGCCACAGGATGTGAAGATCTGACACATTGGAAATTACCCGGATACAGGGAAAGACTGAGGGCAGCAGGAGAATGGGGTGACAGCAGATAAGATGGTTGGATGGCATCATCAACTCAATGAACATGAGTTTGAGCAAACTCCAGGAGATAGTGAAGGACAAGGAAGGCTGGCATGCTGCAGTCAATGGGGTCACAAAGAGTCAGACATGACTGAGTGACTGATCACCAGCTATAATAAATGAAATTATGAATTCTCTCATATTATTATTATATTGTTTTAGAGTATACCTTCCTCATGTGTATAATACATCAAATAGTATTTGATTTTTTAAAAATATTTTTAATTTAAAATGCCCAAATTGAATGATTTTGTTTCATAACAATATTTACCAATGGCTTAACCTTTGGCATAGGAAGATCACAAATACCATTTAAGCACATACTTTATAATACAAAATTGTCACAGAACTATGAATTTGAAGTCAGACTATGGAAATATAAGATTAAAATTAAGGATTTTAAGAGAAAAAAAAAAAAGGTCTCATGAAAACAAAAGTGAAGAGAGAAATACCAGTATTGCTTCCTGAATATTTGCATGTGAAAATGAAACCACAGATTTTTCTCCAAGAATTTCCTGCCCTCTCAAGTTTAAATGACGGTGAAATATATTTGCTGCCTGTGTGTATCTGTGAGTCAAATTAGAATCAATATTATTTTTGTCAACTATGTTTTGTGTTTGCTTGCATGGATATTGGTGGCATCTATTGTGGAACCAATGAGAACAGGGACCTGGTGAGTCAAGATTTTGCCTTTTGTTTTGAATGTGTGTGCTTATAATCGGTCATCCCACAAAATAATAAGTTTCTTTTGAGCATAATAGACCCTACTGTGTTGGGGCTTTGCTGTCTTAACACATTATTTTTTAAAGTCGTTTCAAGAAAAGACCCCTTTGAAGAAAAATAATATATACCATGTCGAGTAAAAGAAGTGTCTGTTACTATAATTCAGTCTTTGAATAACTGTGAACAAACCAAACTTTTACTGCCTAAAAGATTTGAAATATAACATAAAAGATCTCTCTCTCACGACACCATGCATATGTTGTAAAAATGAAGGTAATTTCCATCAGTTTTACATGATAACACCTTTTGATAAACTGTCTTTCTTAAGTGTCAAAGCCCAAGAAAGAGTAAATCATCCAGAGGAAAATTCTGTAATGCAAAAAAAACAAAAAAAAACAAAAAACAACTCCATAAGTTAATAAATTACTTATATGTTTAATAAAAGAGTTTAAAGAATCCATAAGATGAATATTATGGTTTGTTGTTGTTGTTGTTGTTGTTGTTGTTTTTGGCTTTTAGTTTGTCAGATTCTGGAAATCTTTTCTAATGTGCAGTGTCCCCAGATCCAAAGGCATTCCAGTTTCCTCAGTCAATGGGGTCATCAGATTTTGCTAGGTACAAACTTATTAAATAAATTTTGATTCTAATCTATTCCTGTATTGGTTTGCCTATGTCAGTTTGACACCTTATCCTGCTTCCTGAGATGACTTAAACCCACAGTTTGCAATCCTGACTGGATCTCTTTAGGATATATGTCTTGAGTCACAAGATATTTACTGTGGCCAGCATTTAGGTTTCAGCTCTTTCTACTCTCCCAGGTGACATGCTGATTCTTCTAATTTCACTTAAACCCTCATCACATATTGTCTCCTTTATTCTCTTTGTCCTTTAAAGTGAAATTCAGAAGGAAAAATGTATTAATTTTTCATGTTTTTAATTAGAAGTCTGTGCATGTTATTCCATGTTACTAAGCCACTGGCCCTAAATTAAAAATCCCTCAAAAAAGTTGTTAAAATTTCTAGTACTATATAGAATAATGCAACATAACAAATTTTAACCTTTCTATGCTGGTACAAGTTAAGAGAATGAAAAATGATCTACTGACTAGCGATGTGTAGTCCTCACTGGCTGAAATTCTGATAGACTCATATTGCTAGACCTAAAGCCTCTGAAAGAGACTTGCTATGTGCAATGGAGAAAAGAGTCTTTATTTTTCCCTCTTTACTTTAAAGGATTCTAAGATCTCCACTTTTATGTCACTGCTTAGCAAAGAATACTGTACTTTGGATTTCAGCTGAATCACATTGACATATTCAAACTGTACTACAACCAATAACATTCACATAGTTTGTTGTAATACAAAACCTTCCTGGTTGCCCTAATAATACTCAAGGATAAAGTTATATCAGTGTCATTAAAGAAATACCCTTATGGTTATTTATATTCAACACACATTATTTATATTCATTACTATTTAATATTCCATTACTGCTATAAACATTTAAATTATGAATTCAAACTGATTCATTTAAAATAATCTACTAAAGTAACTCATAGTTCAGTTGGTAAAGAATCTGCCTACAATTCATGAGACCTGGGTTTGATCCCTGGGTCAGGAAGATATTCTGGAGAAGGAAATGGAAACCCATTCCAAAATTCTTACTTGGAGAATCCCATAGACAAAGGAGTCTGGCTGGCTACAGTCCATGGGGTTGCAAGAGTCAGATATGCCTTAGTGACTAAACCACTGCTTAAGTATCTGCTAAAGTAAACTCCTGAAACTAATCAGATGGTGAAGAAATATTTTATCTTGCACCTTTCTAAGGATAATCTGATATGTAAGATTACTTTTAGGTTTGGAGAAGACTCTTGAGAGTCCCTTGGACTGCGAGAAGATCCAACCAGTCCATTCTGAAGGAGATCAATCCTGGAATTTCTTTAGAAGGAATGATGCTAAAGCTGAAACTCCAGTATTTTGGCCACCTCATGCAAAGAGTTGACTCATTGGAGAAGACTCTGATGCTGGGAGGGATTGAGGGCAGGAGGAGAAGGGGACGACAGAGGATGAGATGGCTCGATGGCATCACTGACTCGATGGGTATGAGTCTGGGTGACCTCCGGGAGCTGGTGATGGACAGGGAGGCCTGGCGTGCTGCGGTTCATGGGGTTGCAAAGAGTCGGACACGACTGAGCGACTGATCTGATCTGATCTGATCAAAAACTCTTTATTCATTAATTACTGTGATATTTTGGTTTTCTTGTCTTCCCTAGTGCCTCAGACAGTAAAGAATCTGCCTGCAATACAGGAGTTCAAGATTCAGTCCCTGCATTAAAAGGGTCTCCTGCAGAAGGGAATGGCAACCAACTCCACTATTCTTGCCTGGAGAATTCCATGGACAGAGGAGCCTGGCCGGCTACAGTCCATGGAGCAGCAAAGAGTCAGACGTGACTGAACATCTAACACACACACATATTCTGGTTTTCATTTATCTGGATTTACTATAATTACTGTACTTCATTACTAAATATCACAAAATAAGTAAGATCGCTTGCCTGTCATTTGATCACTGATTTGACACACAAATTCTGTGAAAACCATAATACCTTTAAAAATGCACTAAAATAATAAATTCTCTGTACTTCTAAACACTCTTCTTCCTCTAAATGGAGACTATCCTGGTGGTGAATGATTAGGTTTTTCCTGTACATAGAAAAAGATAGTAAGACAATATTAAGAAGAAATAATAGTATAAAGTACTGAATTTAAATTCAAAAGGCTTAATTTTTATTGAGAATGAAATAGAGAGTTTGAACATGCTGATGTAAAATATTTATTGTCCTTACACTTAGTGCAACTGAAGTCAGAGAATAATGCTGACAAATATTGTGTGAACCACATGTGAAACAGTGAACAAGACTCAATAGATATTCAAATAAGTATATTATAATTTTCCTGCTATTTCATAACCCATACTACTGGTAGAACAGTATTTTTCTAATATTAATTTAAATCTTATAGTTATACCCTGCATAAAATCTTTTGCTTCTCATTCAAGAACATAAGTAAAATCCAAACCTCTTAAGATAGTGGAAAGAAGGCTGCACAATTTGGCCATTTACTGTCACCAACTATCTCAATCTCATTTGCTAAACTACTACCCCACCACTATATGCTCAAGGTGCACAGCTATAACTACTTAGTCCATTAAATATCTCAAGTAATTTCCTAACTGAAAATCTGAAATTATTACTGTTTTCTCAGTCTAGAACACTCTTCCAATCCTCCTGATATTTTTAAGTCACTAACTCTTATTCATTTTTAATTTTTTTTTAATTTTTTTCAATGTTTAACAAAAATGTATCTTTAAAAATAACATGAAAACACAGTTTATTTGGGAAAAAAGCACATTATCCATGTTTCAAAATAAACCATTCATATTTTATCTCTTGTTAAAGCATAATCTTTTTAAATTATTACACTCAGAAAATGGTGGTCTTTGAGCTCTTATTTATCCTTTAGGATTCTATAATACTTTTTTGGAGAAGCTTAACTGGTCCTTCCACACTAAATCAGTCTTCATTGCCATTATGTCTTTATTTTCCTTCTTTTCCTTCATAGCACTTCTCAGTCCATAATGAAATACTTATTAGTGTGACTATTTGTTTATGCTTATTTCTCCTACTGAACTATGAGTGTTCAGGAGAACTGATTTTTGCTCATCACTGTATCACTAGTGATCTGGTTAGTGTCTGGTACTTCATAGGCACTTGATTATATGTGAAATAATAATAGTAAAGAAACACACGAATGCAATATCATTTGGATGATTTAAATATCTGAGTAGGTACTATGTGCCAGGCTCACATGCTAGATTCTGATGGATTCTGATAGATTCTGATTTACTTAGCAGGTAAAGAAAAAATTTTTACAATAATCAAAAAATATATATTGGCCCTTTAAAAAGAAAAGAAAATCAAATTCAAGTTTTGCATAGTCATTATTGATACTAAAGCTCATTGTTGATAACCAACAAGGACACACTGGGTAGCACAGGGAGCTATACTCAATATCTTATTATAATCTGTAATGGGAAAAAAATCTTAAAAAGAGCAGATATATATGTATGTATAACTGAATCACTTGCTGTACACCTGTAACTAATGTGACATTGTAAATCAACTATATTTCAATAAAATTAAAAATTAAGCTTTTAATTTAAATGTTTTAATAACTCATTTATTTTTTGCCATTTTGACCACACAAGATAAAACTTCCTCTTTCTCCCTCCCCAATTATCTAAATCCATTTAAATTTTTGTCTCTTATTTTCCTCATATTTTGAAACAATCTTTAAATACCTTTAAACAAGGACAAAAACTACTATAAAGTATCATTTGATACTTAGAGCATATAATCAAACAAATATACAAATTCATCATGTAGAGAATGAAAAATGGAGTGGCTAGGTTTTCTGGTGGCATTATGGTATTTATAGGTATATGAGCTCCCTCTGGAAGAATGAACCAGTGTTTGCTAATTAAAAATGAAGGAAACAGCAAAGAGATTTTATCTAGCATTGTGAGAAGCTCCATGGAAAAAGGAGTGAAGAAAATTTGTGCAAATTGAATTTTCCTTGTAATTAGTAGGGACACAATTAAAAAATTAATTAAAAAATTAGAGACTTAATGAGCTCATTTGTGTGTGTGCATGTATTAGAAAGACACTTCTGAAAACAGGATAAAGTCTTACTAATTCACATACCTCAACATAAGCATCTCCTGGGAGTTGGATAGATGAAGAATTTCAGTGTTGCCCCAAATTACTTAATTGGAATTCACATTTTAAGAAGATGCCAGGTGATTTTATACATTCTAAAGTTTGAAAGTCACTATAGTTTGAAAGTTTGAAAGTCACTATAGTCACTAAATTTTGAAAGTCAGCTATAGAGGTTGCTGCTGCTAAGTCGTTTCAGTCGTGTCCAAATCTGTGTGACCCCATAGACAGTGGACCACCAGGCTCCCCCGTCCCTGGGATTCTCCAGGCAAGAACACTGGAGTGGGTTGCCATTTCCTTCTCCAATGCATGAAAGTGAAAAGTGAAAGTGAAGTCACTCAGTCCTGTACGACTCTTACCCCATGGACTGCAGCCTACCAGGCTCCTCTGTCCATGGGATTTTCCAGGCAAGAGTACTGGAGTGGGGTGCCATTGCATATTTCTTTCTCATTATGGTAGTCTTGAAATATTTACATTTAGTTTCTTGAATATGAAAGATATATATACAAAATCATTTTTGGTGAGGACAAACTATGCACCTTCTATATTTCAAACTACATGGCCGGGAGGAACTACCCCATGCCCCCACACGGGAGGCGAGGGGTGGCGGCTGGGAAGACCTACTTCACACCCAAGGCCAGCGGCGGTGGCCGGAAGGACCAATCCCATGCCCAAGGAGTGGTGGCTGCGTGGGCACAGGAGGGCCTTGAGGCCCTATCCCACGTTGAAGGTCAGGAAGGCCGGTGGTGAGGAGATACCCGTCGTCCAAGGTAAGGAGCAATGGCTGTGCTTTGCTGGGGAAGCCGTGAAGAAATGCCCCATGCCCAAGGTAAGAGAAACCCAAGTAAGATGGTAGGTGCTGCAAGAGGACATCGGAGGACAGACACACTGAAACCATACTCACAGAAAACTAGTCAATCTAATTACACTGGGACCACAGCCTTGTTTAACTCAGTGAAACTAAGCCATGTCCGTGGGGCAACCCAAGATGGGCCGGTCATGGTGGAGAGATCTGACAGAATGTGGTCCACTGGAGAAGGGAATGGCAAAACACTTCAGTATTCTTGCCTTTAGAACCCCATGAACAGTGTGAAAAGGCAAATTGATAGGATACTGAAAGAGGAACTCCCCAGGTAAGTAGGTGCACAATATGCTACTAGAGATCAGTGGAGAAATAATTCCAGAAAGAATGAAGGGATGGAGCCAAAGCAAAAAGAATACCCAGCTGTGGATATGAATGGTGATAGAAGCAAGTCTGATGCTGTAAAGAGCAATATTGCATAGGAACGTGGAATGTCAGGTCCATGAATCAAGGCAAATTGGGAGTGATCAAATAGGAGATGGCAAGAGTGAAGGTCAACATTCTAGGAATCAGTGAACTCAAATGGACTGGAATGGGTGAATTTAACTGAGATGACTCTACTACTGCGGGCAGAAATCCCTCAGAAGAAATGGAATAGCCATCACGGTCAACAAACAGTCTGAAATGCAGTACTTGGATGCAATCACAAAAACGACAGAATGATCTCTGTTCGTTTCCAAGGCAAACCATTCAATATCAGAGTAATCCAGGTCTATGCACCAACCAGTAATGCTGAAGAAGCTGAAGTTGAATGGTTCTATGAAGACCTACAAGACCTTTGAGAACTAACACCCAAAAAAGATGTCCTTTTCATTATAGGGGACTGGAATGCAAACGTAGGAAGTCAAGAAACACCTGACGTAACAGGCAAATTTGGCTTGCAATTACAGAATGAAGCAGGGCAAAGACTAATAGAGTTTTGCCAAGAAAATGCACTGGTCATAGCAAACACCTTCTTTCAACAACACAAGAGAAGACTCTAAACACGGACATCACCAGACGGTCAACACTGAAATCAGATTGATTATATTCTTTGCAGCCAAAGATGGAGAAGCTCTATACAGTCAACAAAAACAAGACCAGGAGCTGACTGTGGCTGAGATAATAAAGTCCTTATTACCAAATTCAGACTTAAGTTGAAGAAAGTAGGGAAAACCACTAGACTTTAAGGTATGACCTAAATCAAATCCTTTATGATTATATAGTGGAAGTGAGAAATAGATTTAAGGGACTAGATGCGATAGACAGAGTGCCCGATGAGCTATGGAATGAGGTTCGTGACATTGTACAGGAGACAGGGATCAAGACCATCCCCAAGGAAAAGAAATGCGAAAAAGCAAAATGACTGTCTAGGGAGGCTTTACAAATAGCTGTGAAGAGAAGAGAAGCGAAAAGCAAAGGAGAAAGACAGAGATAAACATCTGAATGCAGAGTTCCAAAGAATAGCAAGAAGAGATAAGAAAGACTTCTTCAGCGATCAATGCAAAGAAATAGAGGAAAACAACACAATGAGAAAGACTAGAGATCTCTTCAAGAAAATTAGAGATACCAAGGGAACATTTCATGCAATGATGGGCTCAATAAAGGACAGAAATTGTATGGACCTAATACAAGCAGAAGATATTAAGAAGAGGTGGCAAGAATACACAGAAGAACTGTACAAAAAGGATCTTCATTACCCAGATAATCACAAAGATGTGATCACTGACCTAGAGCCAGACATCCTGGAATGTGAAGTCAAGTGAGCCTTAGAAAGCATCACTAGGAACAAAGCTAGTGGAGGTGATGGAATTCCAGTTGAGCTATTTCAAATCCTGAACTATGATGCTGTGAAAAGTACTGCACTCAATATGCCAGCAAATTTGGAAAACTCAGCAGTGGCCACAGGACTGGAAAAGATCAGTTTTCATTTCAATCCCAAAGAAAGGCAATGCTAAAGAATGCTCAAATTACCACACAATTGCACTCATCTCAAACTGTAGTAAAGTAATGCTCAAAATTCTCCAAGCAAGGCCTCAGCAATATGTGAACCGTGAACTTCCTGATGTTCAAGCTGGTTTTAGAAAAGGCAGAGGAACCAGAAATCAAATTTCCAACGTCTGCTGTATCATGGATAAAGCAAGAGAGTTCCAGAAAAATATCTATTTCTGCTTTATTGACTATGCCAAAGCCTTTGACTGTGTGGATCACAGTAATCTGTGGAAAATTCTTCAAGAGATGGGAACACCAGACCACCTGATCTGCCTCTTGAGAAATCTGTAAGCAGGTCAGGAAGCAACAGTTAGAACTGGACATGGAACAACAGACTGGTTCCAAATAGGAAAAGGAGTACGTTAAGGCTGTATATTGTCACCCAGTTTATTTATCTTCTGTGCAGAGTACATCATGAGAAACGTTGATCTGGAAGAAACACAAGCTGAAATTAAGATTGCCGGGAGAAATATCAATAACCTAAGATATGCAGATGACACCACCCTTATGGCAGAAAATGAAGAGGAACTAAAAAGTCTCTTGATGAAGGTGAAAGTGGAGAAGAAAAAATTGGTTTAAAGCTCAACATTCAAAAAACGAAGATCATAGCATCTGTTCCCATCACTTCATGCTAAATAGATGGGGAAACAGTAGAAACAGTGTCAGACTTTATTTTTCTGGGCTCCAAAATCACTGCAGATGGTGAATGCAGCCATGAAATTAAAAAACGGTTACTCCTTGGAAGGAAAGTTATGACCAACCTAGATAGCATATTCAAAAGCAGAAACATTACTTTGCCAACAAAGGTTCACCTAGTCAAGGCTACGGTCTTTCCTGTGGTCATGTATGGATGTGAGAGTTGGACTGTGAAGAAGGCTGAGCGCCGAAGAATTGATGCTTTTGAACTGTGGTGTTGGAGAAGACTCTTGAGAGTCCCTTGGACTGCAAGGAGATCCATCCAGTACATTCTGAAGGAGATCAGCCCTGGGATTGCATGGAATGATACTGAAGCTGAAACTCCAGTAATTTGGTCACCTCATGGGGAGAGCTGAATCATTGGAAAAGACTCTGATGCTGGGTGAGATTGGGGGCAAGACGAGAAGGGGACGACAGAGGATGAGATGGCTGGATGGCATCACTGACTCAATGGACGTGAACTCCGGGAGTTGGTGATGGACAGAGAGGCCTGGCTTGCTGCGATTCATGGGGTCGCAAAGAGTCGGACATGACTGAGCAATTCAACTAAACATAGTATTTAAGGTTCTGAGAATATTTCACATATCCCATGATAACTTTATTTGAGTGGATATCTCCAACGTGTTTTGGTAAAAATTTCTGCTAAACTCCTTATCTTAGAAAAAGATAACATATGTTTGATCAGAGCTGTCAAACATTATAAACAATAAGCAGAACAGATTAATTTATTTTCAATTTTTTAACTACTTAACTATTTAATGATCGCAACACTATTCAAAGTAGTCATCACATAATCACTGTGCTGTTAAAATAAAAGTTAAACCCACAATTAAATGTGTTGATCAGTAACCCTAAATGTGAAAGAGGATAAGTATTACAGGGACAAAGACCAGATACTTTCTCAGAAAAGAGTTCATTTCAGTTCAGTTGCTTAGTCATGTCAGACTCTTTGCAACCCCATGAACCGCAGCTCACCAGGCCTCCCTGTCCATCACCACCTCCTGTAGTTTACCCAAACTCATGTCTATTGAGTCAGTGATGCCATCCAACCATCTCATCCTCTGTCATCCCCTTCTCCTCCTGCCCTCAATCTTTCCCAGCATCAGGGTCTTTTCAAAAAAGTCAGCTCTTCACATCAGGTGGCCAAAGTATTGGAGTCTCAGCTTCAACATCAGTCCTTCCAGTGAATATTCAGGACTGATCTCCTTTAGGATGGACTGGTTGGATCTCTTTGCAGTCCAAGGGACTCTCAAGAGTCTTCTCCAACACCACAGATCAAAAGCATCAATTTTTCTGTGCTCAGCTTTCTTTATAGTCCAACTCTCACAGCCAATAGAAAGAACAAGAGGCAGGAGAGAGAGAAGGTGTAAGGATGAAAGGAAGAAGAATGAAATGGTGAGGGACAGAGAAAAGCAGGTCTGTTTATTGAACATGTGGCATTCCCAAAAGAAAACTATAAACATATCCCAATATGCATTATGCAGCATTCTAATATGTGTAAACACCCTAATAAAATTAGCATTTATATCTATGTATAAAATGTTAATTTTATGTTAAAGATGATTTCTAAAAACACAATTAAATCATTAAAATATACATTTTCATTATCATATTCAAATCTCAATTCTTAAAAACTTGTTTAAGTTAACTGTTCAAGATTCATTAGCTTAAAATTCTGCTACTCATTTTCATCAACATTCGAGTTTCAATTGAGAGGTCATAATTCACTCCTGCTACTACGTCAATCTGGAATCTCCTCAGAAATGAATGAAAAATTTAAAGCCTTATTGAATAAAATAATGTATGGTATATTAATTAGTCTCAAGTTAACATTAAACTGTCTCTGTCTTTGCAGATAATAGTAGCTGAACCCTCTTTGTCCAGGTTTTTAAAAATCAATGTTATTTCTGCACTTCAAACCTAGAACAGGAAGAAGAAATGTTAAAGTGTTATAGTATGGAATAAAATCTTATTTACGGAAAAGATTATGTCAGTGTCCTCTGTTAATCTGATGTACCTAGTAATAGTTTACTATTTAAAACCAGTGTTTTAATCCAATAAATAATATTTTATATTGCTATTCAGAGCTTTTCTCAAATGCCAGTCTTACTTGGATACTTAAATCTCACAGAAACCATGTAGTTATTTCAGAAAATTATTTTCCCCTAAATATACAGGAAAACTGTACTCTCTACACTTCAGAACATGTCTACATGGTCAGGTAGGACCTTATGACTGAGTTTACTCTCTTATTTGAGATAAATGTGCTTGCTTGTTAAATTGCTTCAGTCATGTCTGACTCTTTGTGACTCCATGGACTGTAGCCCTCCATGTTCCAATGTCCATGGATTTTCCAGGCAAGAATACTAGAATGTGTTGCCATGCTCTCCTTCAGGGGATCTTTCTGATACAGGGATCTAACCTGCATCTCTTACATCTCCTCCATTGGCAGGTGGGTTCTTTACCACTAGCATCACCTGGCAATACCAGGCTAACCCTGAAGCCATGTATTAGTAATAGCCGTGAGTGCTTGCTATGTCACTTCAGTTGTCTCCAACTCATTGAGAGCCCTTGGACTGAAACCCACCAGACTCCTCTGTCCATGGGATTCTCCAGGCAAGAATACTGGAGTGGATTGCCTTTTCCTTCTCCAGGGGATCTTCATGACCCAGGGATCAAACCCAGGTCTCTTGCAGCTCCTGCACTGCAGGTGGATTCTTTACTGCTGAGCCAAAAGGGAAGCCAGATACATGATCACTAGATGTTTAATGAATGAATGATTATGGATTATTAAATTATTTAGTTATTCTCCAGGATAACAAAATTATATTGTATAAAAGGGTAAAATTAAAACAAATCTAGAAATTACTTAAATATAGAAGTTATATAAAAGGAAGTTAAAAACTTCACTTTCATTGAATTTAAAAACATAGCAGTAATAAGAAATTAAAATATGACAAGCAGTGGGATCAAGATGGCAAAATAGATCCTGAGATCACCTCTTCCCAGAAACATATCAAAGTACAACTATACATAGATCAACTCTCTCTGAGAACAGCCTGAAGACTAGAGAAACATCTCTTCTATAATTAAAGATATAAAGAAAATAACACATTGAGGAAACAATGGACAGAGACTCAGTCTAATCTGGATCCAAGGCCCATGTGTCATGTCTATATTCAGCAGGGGTTATCACAGACATGACAGTCTTCCCTAACCAGTAAGTGGCTTGAGCTTCACACTGGGCAACTTAGCCCTGGAGATCTACAACAGGAAACTCAGCTCATAAAACATCTGGGTTAAAAAACAATGGGATTTATAGTCCAGGACAGCCAGAGGGCTATAGGAAATCAAGTGTATACATAAAATCTTAATTACTCTGAGTCCCAACCCAGAGGCATCTGGCACTCCAGCAAGCCTCTGGTGAGGTCCACTCCAGTTCCACCCAACCCAAGGCAAAGTCAGAGTGGTCCAGTGAACCCCAGGAATAACTTGCCCCATACAAACTCCAGATCCAGTCATCTAGCCAAGGCAGGCCCAGTTCAGCATACTCCAGGACACTCCAGGTTGTTTCTGTTCCAGGCCCAGTCCATCTGCCAAAGCTATCCAACACCTAGAGTCTACATAGGAAACATTCCTACATAAGGTCATTGCTTCCAAGATCAGGAGAGGTAACTATTTGGCCTAAGTTATAGAAAAAGAACACAGAAAGTTAAATAAAATGATGAGGTAAATATATTCCAAATGAGATAAGATAAAATATCAGAAAATAACAATAATTAAACAAGTAATTTATCTTATAAAGAGTTCAAGGTAAAGGTCATAAAAATATTCATTGAACTCTGCAGAATGAAGGAACACAGTGAGAATTTCAGTAGGAGTTAGAAAAAAAATGTGTGTGTATATATATATGTGTATATATATATATATGTATATATATACATATATATATATATATATATAAACCTATCAAGTATGAAGACTGATAGTTAAAATAAAATTATACAGCAAGTAATAAGCAGATTAAGTGATACAGAAGAATTCAAAAGTGATCTAAAAGATAGACTTGTGGAAATCACCCAATCATAATAGCAAAATTAAACTAAACTAATAAAATATGGTATAAGGGACCTCTGGAACACTATAGGCATACTAACATTTCCATTTTAGAGATCCTAGAAGGTGAAGAGAGAGAGAAAGATACAGGAAATTATTTGAAGAAACAATGGCTGAAATTTCTCTAGCCTGGGGAAGAATATAGATACCAGACCCAGGAAGCACAAGGAGGGAACCACTTCCCCCCCCCAAAAAAAAAAAAAAAAAAAAAAATTCAAAGAGATTCACTTCAAGATATGTCATAGTTAAGATGATAAAATTTCAAATTAAGAAAGGAATTTAAATGCAGCAAGGCGAAAAAAAAAAAAAAAAAAAAAAAAACTCACAAAAGAATCTCCATAAGGCTATAAGCAGAGTTTTCAGGCCAGAAGCAGTGGCATAATATATTTAAAGTGCTTAAAGGAAAACAATGAAAAATGAAACAAAATTATACAACCAAGAATACTCTACACAGAAAAGTTATCACTCATAATTGAAGCCGAGATAGAGTTTCCCAGATAGGCAAAAGGTAAAGAATTCATCATGAAACTAAAATTACAAGAAATGTTAAAGAACCTTCATTAAGTTGAATAGTAAAAACTATAATCAGACATAATAAAATATATAGCATGAAAAAAATCTGCTAATACAGGCAAATATATAGTAAAGGAAGTGAATCAGTCATTTAAAAATTGCTATGAAGGTTAAAAGAAAAATGTATAAAATCAACTATAATTGCAATAAGTAGTTAAGGAATACACAAAGTTGAAAGATGTAAAATACATTATCAGAAACAAAATATGGAGGGAAACAGTAAAAATGCAGTGCTTTTAGAAAGTATTTGAGTTTAAGGGACTATTAGCTTAAAACAAACTGCTATATATACAGGTTGATGTGTATGACCTTTATTATAACCAAAGCAAAAACTTAAAATAAATTCTCAAAAAAATAAAAAGGATACCAAATATAACACTAAAGTAAATCAAACCATAAAGGAAGATAAGACAAGAAGGGAACAGAGAAAATATTTTTAAAAAATCAGAAAACAATGAACAAAACAGTAATAAGTACATCAGTTCAGTTCAGTTTAGTCGCTCAGTCGTGTCTGACTTTTGCGACCCCATGAATCAAAGCACGCCAGGCCTACTTATCCATCACCAACTCCATAAGTTCACTCAGACTCATGTCCATCAAGTCAGTGATGCCATCCAGCCATCTTATCCTCTGTCGTCCCCTTCTCCTCCTGCCCTCAATCCCTCCCAGCATCAGAGTCTTTTCCAATGAGTCAACTCTTCTCATGAGGTGGCCAGAGTACTGGAGTTTCAGCTTTAGCATCATTCCTTCCAAAGAAATCCCAGGGCTGATCTCCTTCAGAATGGATTGGTTGGATCTTCTTGCAGTCCAAGGGACTCTCAGGAGTCTTCTCCAACACCACAGTGCAAAAGCATCAATTCTTCAGCACTCAGCTTTCTTCACAGTCCTACTCTCGCATCCATACACGACCACTGGAAAAACCATAGCCTTGACTAGACGGACCTTTGCTGTCAAAGTAATGTCTCTGCTTTTCAATATGCAGTTTACGTTGGTCATGACTTTTCTTCCAAGGAGTAAGTGTCTTTTAATTTCATGGCTGCAGTCACCATCTGCAGTGATTTTGGAGCCCCAAAAAATAAAGTCTGGAAATGGTTTCCACTGTTTCTCCATCTATTTCCCGAGAAGTGATGGGATCAGATGCCATGATCTTCGTTTTCTGAATGTTGAGCTTTAGCCAACATTTTCATGCTCCACATTCACTTTCATCAAGAGGCTTTTTAGTTCCTCTTCACTTTCTGCCATAAGGCTGGTGTCATTTGCATATCTGAGGTTATTGATATTTCTCCTGGCAATCTTGATTCCAGCTTGTGTTTCTTCCAGTCCAGCGTTTCTCATGACGTACTCTGCATATAAGTTAAATAAGCAGGGTAACAATATACAGCCTTGACGTACTCCTTTTCCTATTTGGAACCAGTCTGTTGTTCCATAACCAGTTCTAACTGTTGCTTCCTGACCTGCATACAGATTTCTCAAGAGGCAGATCAGGTGGTCTGGTATTCCCATCTCTTTCAGAATTTTCCACAGTTTATTGTGATCCACACAGTCAAAGGCTTTGGCATAGCCAATAAAGCAGAAATAGATGTTTTTCTGGAACTCTCTTGCTTTTTTCCATGGTCCAGCAGATGTTGGCCATTTGATCTCTGGTTCCTCTGCCTTTTCTAAAACCAGCTTGAACCTCTGGAAGGTCACGGTTCACGTATTGCTGAAGCCTTGCTTGGAGAATTTTGAGCATTACTTTACTAGCATGTGAGATCAGTGCAATTGTGCGGTAGTTTGAGCATTCTTTGGCATTGCCTTTCTTTGGGATTGGAATGAAAACTGACCTTTTCCTGTCCTGTGGCCACTGCTGAGTTTTCCAAATTTGCTGGTATATTCAGTGCAGTATTTTTCAGAGCATCATCTTTCAGGATTTGGAGTAGCTCAACTGGAATTTCATCACATCCACTAGCTTTGTTCATAGTGATGCTTTCTAAGGCCCACTTGACTTCACATTCCAGGATGTCTGGCTCTAGATGAGTGATCACACCATTGTGATTATCTTGTTTGTAAAGATCTTTTTTGTACAGTTCTTCTGTTTATTCTTGCCACCTCTTCTTAATATCTTCTGCTTCTGTTAGGTCCATATCATTTTTGTCCTTAATTGAACCCGTCTTTGCATGAAATGTTCCCTTGGTATCTCTAATCTTCTTGAAGAGATCTCTCGTCTTTCCCATTCTGTTGTTTTCCTCTATTTCTTTGCATTGATCTCTGAGGAAGGCTTTCTTATCTCTTCTTGTTATTCTTTGGAACTTTGCATTCAGATGTTTATATCTTTCCGTACTTTCTTCAATTTCAGTCTGAATTTGGCAATAATGATGATCTGAGCCACAGTCAACTCCTGGTCTTGTTTTTATTGACTGTATAGGGCTTCTCCATCTTTGGCTACAAATAATATAATCAATCTGATTTCAGTGTTGACCATCTGGTGATGTCCATGTATAGAGTCTTCTCTTGTGTTGTTGGAACAGGGTGTTTGCTATGACCAGTGCATTTTCTTGGCAAAACTCTGTTAGTCTTTGACCTGCTTCATTCCGTACTCCAAGGCCAAATTTTCCTGTTACTCCAGTGTCTCTTGACTTCCTACTTTTGCCTTCCAGTCCCCTATAGTGAAAAGGACATCTTTTTTGGGTATTAGTTCTAAAAGGTCTTGTAGGTCTTCATAGAACCGTTCAGGTTCTTCAGCATTATCGGTTGGCACATAGACTTAGATTACTGTGATTACTGTGATTACTTAGATTACTGGTTTGCCTTGGAAATGAACAGATATCATTCTGTCATTTTTGTGATTACATCCAAGTACTGCATGTCAGACTCTTTTGTTGGCCATGATTGCTACTCCGTTTCTTCTAAGGGACCCTGCCCTCAGTAGTATATATAGTGGTCATCTGAGTTAAATTCACCCATTCCAGTCCATTTTAGTTCTCTGATTCCTAGAATGTCGAGTTTCACTCTAGCCATCTCCTGTTTGATCACTTGCAATTTGCCTTGATTCATGGACCTAACTTTCCAAGTTCCTATGCAACATTGCTCTTTACAGCATCAGACCTTGCTTCTGTCATCAGTCACATCCACAGCTGGGCATTCTTTTTGCTTTGGCTGCATCCCTTCATTTTTCTGGAGTTATTTCTCCACTGATCTCCAGTAGCATATTGTGCACCTACTTACCTGGGGAGTTCCTCTTTCAGTATCCTATCGATTTGCCTTTTCATACTGTTCATGGGGTTCTCAAGGCAAGAATACTGAAGTGTTTTGCCATTCCCTTCTCCAGTGGACCACATTCTGTCAGCCCTCTCCACCATGACCTGCCTGTCTTGGGTGGCCCCACAGGCATGTCTTAGTTTCACTGAGTTAGACAAGGCTGTGGTCCTAGTGTGATTAGATTGACTAGTTTTCTGTGATTAGGGTTTCAGTGTGTCTGCTCTCTGTTGCCCTCTTGCAACACCTACCGTCTTACTTGGGTTTCTCTTACCTTGGATGTTGGGTATCTCTTCACGGCTGCTTCAGCAAAGCACAGCCACTGGTCCTTACCTTGCACAAGGGGTATCTTCTCACCACTGGCCCTCCTGACCTTGAACGTGGAACATCTCCTCTAGGCCCTTCTGCCTCCGTGCAGCCACCGCTCCTTGGAAGTGGGGTTGCTCCTCCTGGCCTCTGCCCCTGACCTCGGACATGGTGTAGCTCCTCCTGGCTACTGCCCCTGACCTCAGACGTGGGGTAACCCCTCTTGGCTGTGCTAACAGGTCAAACCCAGTTACAAAATAAGTCATGAGGCTGTAATGAATAGTATATTCAATAAGTCAGTAATATTGTAATAACTTTGTATGTTGAGAGATGATAACTTGTCTTATCATGGTAATCATTTCCCAATGTATAAACATATTGATTCACCATGTTGTACATCTGAAACTAATATTGTAAGTTAACTATATATTTTATCAGAAAAAAACTTGATGCTGGGAAACATTGAGGGCAAGAGAAGAAGGGTGTGACAGAGGATGAGATATTTGGATGGCATCACTGACTCGATGGACTAGAATTTGAGCAAACTCGTGGATACAGTGAAGAACATTGAAGCCTGATGCATTGTAGTTCATGAGTTAAAAAGTGTGGGACATGACTAAGCAAACAAATATCAACTGCAATACTTCAATGAAAAAAAATATATATATATATATTATTTTACTTCATTTTTTGTTTGGGGAGGGAAGTGGGAGGGAGGTACAGGATTGGGAACATATGTACATCCGTGGCTGATTCATGTTGATGTATGGCAAAACCAATACAATATTGTAAAGTAATTAGCTTCTAATTAAAATAAATAAATTTAAATTTTAAAAAAGCCAGTAGACATATATAACACAGAAGAGAAGAAATTTTAAAAAAAAAATTGTGCAAAGATTTATGTAGTAACATTAATCATTAAGACATATTATTGTAAAATTCACCAATGTGTATACATTTAGACTGAACAGAAATAGCTAATGTCCAGTTAAGTGCAATCATTTAATAGCTATTAAGCAATACAAGAAAATAGTATCAGTGTGATAAAAGGGATTATAAAATGAAATGTATATTATCAAATATAACTTGAAAACTAGATTAAACTATATTGTTAAAAAATAACAACAGTGCTTTTTACTATTGTGTATGAAAAACATGAATTGTCAGAGTTATTAATATAACTCTGTTATATAGTTATTAGTTATTAACTCTGTTATATAGTTATTAATATAACTCTGTTATATAGTTATTAATATGTTATATAAAACACATGTTTCTAGGATTAGAACATAAAACAAGTAAAAGGGCACTGGAAAATTTCATTTTGGGGGAGTTAGATTTCAGTCAGATAATAAAAGGCTTTGAAAGTTAATATGAAGAAGTTTTTACTTCATTTTGAAGGCAATAGGAAAGAGAATAATTTCAAAGATAACTTAATCATTTAAAAATATGAAAAATAATATCTGCATATGGGTGATTAATACACTGAAGCAGTATGGGAGATGAGGAATTATAACCCTTAAAAGACTAAGACAGTGATGTCAATTTGATTTAAGTGAAGTTAACAAATTCAGGATAGCTGAATATTAATATAGATAGTGCATGCATTTCTGAAACATGTAACATGTATTAATTCATCAAATACTTGAGCAGCTACATTGTTCCAGAAAATGCATGCTATTTTGGAGAGACAATGAGGGGACAGCATCCCCTACTCCAAATATGCTTAACAGAAAAAGGGAAAAAATATTATCTTGAAAACCATTATATTGACACTGGGGACTGTTTTGATAAAATAGATATGTATAAGTACTATGCTTGAGTCACTTTCTTGTGTGATTAAATTATGGTAACTAATTTGGCTAAAGAAACAGAACTTTCCATAAATCATATTTGCAAAGTAGGTTTTCCTAGAAATGCAAAAGACTTGGAAATCCATATATCCTGAAGAGGAAAGTATCTGTATATCCTAATAAAAAATGTTAGCTCTCCAGTGGTGCAGGAGTGAGCGGAAAGATATCTCAAATAATAATAACAGCAATAACCAATATTAACAACTCAGTCATTAAAAGATGCTATAAAACGATGGTCCTCAAACTATCTGTTCTTGGGAACTCTTTATACTCTTAGAAAATATTGAAAATCCAAATAACTTTATGCATGTTAGATCTCTTATAATTTATAATACTAGAATTTAATTCTGAAACAATTCAATTAAAACAACAGTAATAAAGCCATTGCATACATAGGATATTCTATTAAAAAATACAATTTCTGAAGATACTGAAAGAGTGACATTGCTTTACATTTCAGCAAATTTCTTAATAAATTGCCCAATGAATAACTGGCAGAGAGATTCATAATTTCTTGCATTAAATCTGTGGCAATATCACTGGTCAGAAGTTTTTTGAAAAACCCATCATACACTCATGATGGAATACAAGTGAAAAAATAATTACCATGACAGTAGTTTTGACATCTGGTGGTCCCTGGGATGTTCTTGGGAATACAATTTAAGAGCCATTACTATAAAATATACTATAATGATACTATAAGAGGGAACATAAATCTCAGGAGATAGGTCACCTGTTCTGTAGCCTAGCTGAAAAGATGACTGTAACTAGAATTAGTCCATGTTATTTGATATTACATCATGCTGCTTATCACAATAGTCTCAGAATTCAGTGCTTAATATTGACATATTTCCTCTGTTGTCTCACGCGAGAGCATGATTCACTATCTTATCTAGAAATCCTTTTCAGAAACCTTCCCAACTTGATGGGTATGGTTAAACATCAGCTTTATTAACACTGCAGCCCTGTTTTGTTCTTATGGAGGTAATTAAAATTTCAATGGCAGGATTTTAGGTTTGGTAGAATAACTAGCTGAACTATAATCCACCCCAAGTTTCTTACAGATTTGGATATATAGTTTGTAAAGATTTTATAAAAAGTATTCTCTAAGGTATCCTCCCCTAAAATGAAGTTAATTATTCTTGTGACTCTTGCCCCTCATTTTCATTGAATTATTAGTAAAAATTATATAAACACTGCATATAGTATACTGATCTATCATTCAGTTACCTTTCAACCATGCTAATTAATGATTAACTTTCTTAATAATGAGTGGATATTGTTTTAGCACTATATACATTTTATTTTTGCATATGCCTACTAATATGTCCACTAAAATAAATTAACTTTATTAAACATCCTGTTTAAGAAAAGATCAACTAAATAATATAGATGGGTAATAAACACATGGAAAGATGATCAACATCACTTATTATTAGAGAAATGCAAATCAAACCACAGCAAAGTATCATTTCACACCAGTCAGAATGACCATCAACAAAAAAATCTACAAAAAATAAATGCTGGAGAGGATGGAGAGAAAAAGGAACCCTCTCATACTGTTGGTGGGAATGCAAACTGGTACAGCCACTACAGAGAACAGCATGCAGATTCCTTAAAAAATGGGAATAGAACTGCCATATGACCCACCAATCCCACTGCTGGGCATAAACCCCAAGAAAATCAAAATGAAAGAGACACATGTACCACAGTGTTCATTGCAGCACTATTTACAATAGCTAGGACATGGAAGCAAACTAGATGTCCATTAACAGATGAAAGGATAAGTTGTGGTACATATACACAATGGAATATTATTCAGCTATAAAAAGGAACACATTTGAGTCAGTTCTAATGAGGTAGATAAAACTGGAGCCTATTATACAAGGTGAAGTAAGTCAGAAAGAGAAACATCAAATCAGATCAGATCAGTCGCTCAGTTGTGTCCGACTCTTTGCGACCCCATGAACTGCAGCATGCCAGGCCTCCCTGTCCATCACCAACTCCCAGAGGTCACTAAGACTCGCATCCATCGAGTCAGTGATGCCATCCAGCCATCTCATCCTCTGTCGTCCCCTTCTCCTCCTGCCCTCAATCCCTCCCAGCATCAGAGTCTTCTCCAATGAGTCAACTCTTCGCATGAGGTGGCCAAAATACTTGAGTTTCAGCTTCAGCATCATTCCTTCCAAAGAAATCCCAGGGCTGATCTCCTTCAGAATGGACTGGTTGGATCTCTTTGCAGGCCAAGGGACTCTCAAGAGTCTTCTCCAACACCACAGTTCAAAAGCATCAATTCTTCGGCGCTCAGCCTTCTTCACAGTCCAGCTCTCACATCCATACATGACCACAGGAAAGACCATAGCCTTGACTAAGCGAACCTTTGTTGGCAAAGTAATGTCTCTGTTTTTCAATATGCTATCTAGATTGGTCATAACTTTCCTTCCAAGGAGTAAGCATCTTTTAATTTCATGGCTGCAGTCACCATCTGCAGTGATTTTGGAGCCCAGAAAAAGAAAGTCTGACACTGTTTCCACTGTTTCTCCATCTATTTCCCATGTAGTGATGGGACCAGATGCCATGATCTTCGTTTTCTGAATGTTGAGCTTTAAGCCAATCTTTTCACTCTCCACCTTCACTTTCATCAAGAGGCTTTTTAGTTCTTCTTCACTTTCTGCCATAAGCGTGGTGTCATCTGAATATCTGAGGTTATTGATATTTCTCCCAGCAATCTTGATTTCAACTTCTGTTTCTTCCAGTCCAACATTTCTCATGATGTACTCTGCATATAAGTTAAATAAACATGGTGACAATATACAGCCTTGACATACTCCTTTTCCTATTTGGAACTAGTCTGTTGTTCCATGACCAGTTCTAACTGTTGCTTCCTGACCTGCATACAGATTTCTCAAGAGGCAGATCAGGTGGTCTGGTATTCCCATCTCTTTCAGAATTTTCCACAGTTTATTGTGATCTACACAGTCAAAGGCTTTGGCATAGTCAATAAAGCAGAAATAGATGTTTTTCTGGAACTCTCTTGCTTTTTCTATGATCCAGCGGATGTTGGCAATTTGATCTCTGGTTCCTCTGCCTTTTCAAAAACCAGCTTGAACATCACGAAGTTCATGGTTCAAATATTGTGGAAGCCTGGCTTGGAGAATTTTGAGCATTACTATACTTGTGTGTGAGATGAGTGCAATTGTACGGTAGTTTGAGCATTCTTTGGCATTGCCTTTCTTTGGGATTGGGATGAAAACTGACCTTTTCCAATCTTGTGGCCACTGCTGAGTTTTCCAGATTTGCTGGCATACTGAGTGCAGCACTTTCACAGCATCATCTTTCAGGATTTCGAATAACTCCACTGGAATTCCATCACCTCCACTAGCTTTGTTCGTAGTTATGCTTTCTAAGGCCCACTTGACTTCACATTCCAGGATGTCTAGCTCTAGGTCAGTGATCACACCATCATGATTATCTGTGTTGAACATAAATACTGTATATAAAGGCAGAGAAACCAGAGATCAAATTGTCCACATCTGCTGGATCATTGAAAAAGCAAGAGAGTTCCAGAAAAACATCTATTTATGCTTTATTGACTATACCAAAGCCTTTGACTGTGTGGATCACAATAAACTGTGGAAAATTCTGAAAGACATGGGAACACCAGACCACCTGATCTGCCTCTTGAGAAACCTGTATGCAGGTCAGGAAGCAACAGTTAGAACTGGACATGGAACAACAGGCTTGTTCCAAATAGGAAAAAGAGTACATCAAGGCTGTATAATGTCACCCTGCTTAGTTAATTTCTATGCACAATACATCATGAGAAATGCTGGACTGGAAGAAGCACAAGCTGGAATCAAGATTGCTGGGAGAAATATCAATAACCTCAGATATTCAGATGACATCACCCTTATTGCAGAAAGTGAAGAGGAACTCAAAAGCCTCTCAATGAAAGTGAAAGAGGAGAGTGAAAAAGTTGACTTAAAGTTCAACATTCAGAAAAAGAAGATCATGGCATCTGGTCCCATCACTTCATAGGAAATAAATAATAGATGGGGAAACAGTGAAAACTGTGTCAGACTTTATTTATTTTTTTTTTTTTTTTGCCTCCAAAATCACTGCAGATGGTGACTCCAGCCATGAAATTAAAAGACACTTACTCCTTGGAAGGAAAGTTATGACCAACCTAGATAGCATATTGAAAAGCAGAGACAATACTTTGCCAACAAAGTTCCATTTAGTCAAGGCTATAGTTTTTCCTGTGGTCATGTATGGATGTGAGAGTTGGACTCTGAAGAAAGCTGAGTGCCAAAGAATTCATGCTTTTGAACTGTGGTGTTGGAGAAGACTCTTGAGAGTGCCTTGGACTGCAAAGAGATCCAAGCAGTCCATTCTGAAGGACATCAGCCCTGGGATTTATTTGGAGGGAATGATCCTGAAGCTGAACCTCCAGTACTTTGGCCACCTCATGAAAAGAGTTGACTCATTGGAAAAGTCCCTGATGCTGGGAGAGATTGGGGGCAGGAGGAAAAGTGGACAACAGAGGATGAGATGGCTGGATGGCATCACTGATTTGATGGATGTGAGTCTGAGTGAACTCTGGGAGTTGGTGATGGACAGGAAGATCTGGCGGGCTGTGATTCATGGGATCACGAAGAGTCGGACATGACTGAGCGATTGAACTGAACTGAACTGAACGCATATATATGGAATTTTGAACGATAGTAATGACGATCCTATATGCAGACCAGCAAAGGAGACAAATGTAAAGAACGGACTTTTTGAACTCAGTGGAAGAATGGGAGGGTAGGATGATTTGAGAAAATAGCACTGAAACATGTACATTACCATATGCAAAATAGATGACCATTGGAAGTTCGATGCATGAAGCAAGACACTCAAAGTTTGTGCTCTGGGACAACCCAGAGGCATAGGGTGGGTGGGTGGGGGAGTGGGATCAAGGAGTGGGAAATGGAACTCAGGATAGGGGGACACATGTATACCCATGGCCAATTCATGTTGATGTATGACAAAAGCCATCACAATATTGTAAAGTAATTATACTCCAATTAATTAAATTTTAAAAAAGTATAAAGCAGGATTTGGTACTCTGCCTGTTGTGATTATATTTAGCTGTTCAAGTTCAATTGCAGTTTACATTTTGATAAAAGTATTTTACATACATGTGAAAAAGAAGGATGTTTGACATTTCTGGACTCGTAGAAGCTGGATATTTAAGGTAAATTATTCTTAGAAACAATATGAACAAAACTTCTTAATGATATATAGAGACAATTAAGCCTATTTTAAATAATTTCATTAATAATATAAAATGAATTCTGTTCATTCCTTTCATACTACATCATTAAATATTATTGTGTTAAGTCCTGACATTTTATTCAGAATTATGCTTCTGGCATTTAAGTACTCAGCTCTAAATGTTAAGGATGTCAATTATATAAGCATTCATCTTTTCACTATGGTCTCCCATCAAATATTAATGGTAGAAGACTTAATTCATTTCAAGTAGTCTCAAATATCTGCCCTGAAGAAGGCTGATACTGTACAAATGCTCCGACAACCTCTGCTATGTAATTACTATTTAAAATATCTCAGTAAATTCAACTCATTCCCAGAGGCATTTTAAATTAGATGTCGTTAAAGTGGAATGTTTTTTTCAAATGACAAGGTCATGCCAAAAAGCAAAACTACACTCTACTTTTATCTGAGGAAAATGCACTCCAATAAAAATGTTACAACTTACACTTCAAACCCAGGAAATGAGTTATGCTGTACTGAGAGATGCAGTAACCAAGGTAAACTATTATACACACCAATAATAAATCAATACTATGGTCTTCAGATCAGATCAGATCAGATCAGTCGCTCAGTCGTGTCCGACTCTTTGCGACCCCATGAACCGCAGCACGCCAGGCCTCCCTGTCCATCACCAGCTCCCGGAGGTCACTCAGACTCGCATCCATCGAGTCAGTGATGCCATCCAGCCATCTCATCCTCTGTCGTCCCCTTCTCCTCCTGCCCTCAATCCCTCCCAGCATCAGAGTCTTCTCCAATGAGTCAACTCTTCGCATGAGGTGGCCAAAATATTGGAGTTTCAGCTTTAGCATCATTCCTTCTAAAGAAATTCCAGGATTGATCTCCTTCAGAATGGACTGGTTGGACCTTCTTGCAGTCCAAGGGACTCTCAAGAGTCTTCTCCAACACCACAGTTCAAAAGCATCAATTCTTCGGCGCTCAGCCTTCTTCACAGTCCAACTCTCACATCCATACATGACCACAGGAAAGACCATAGCCTTGACTAGGCGAACCTTTGTTGGTAAAGTAATGTCTCTGCTTTTGAATATGCTATCTAGGTTGGTCATAACTTTCCTTCCAAGGAGCAAGCGTCTTTTACTTTCATGGCTAGAGTCACCATCTGCAGTGATTTTGGAGCCCAGAAAAACAAAGTCTGACACTGTTTCCACTGTTTCCCCATCTATTTCCCATGCAGTGATGGGACCAGATGCCATGATCTTCGTTTTCTGAATGTTGAGCTTTAAGCCAACCTTTTCACTCTCCACTTTCACTTTCATCAAGAGGCTTTTTAGCCCCTCCTCACTTTCTGCCATAAGAGTGGTGTCATCTGCATATCTGAGGTTATTGATATTTCTCCCGGCAATCTTGATTCCAACTTCTGTTTCTTCCAGTCCAGCATTTCTCATGATGTACTCTGCATATAAGTTAAATAAACATGGTGACAATATGCAGCCTTGACGTACTCCTTTTCCTATTTGGGACCAGTCTGTTGTTCCATGACCAGTTCTAACTGTTGCTTCCTGACCTGCATACAGATTTCTTAAGAGGCAGATCAGGTGGTCTGGTATTCCCATCTCTTTCAGAATTTTCCATAGTTTATTGTGATCCACACAGTCAAAAGCTTTGGCATAGTCAATAAAGCAGAAATAGATGTTTTTCTGGAACTCTCTTGCTTTTTCCATGATCCAGCGGATGTTGGCAATTTGATCTCTGGTTCCTCTGCCTTTTCTAAAACCAGCTTGAACATCAGGAAGTTCACGGTTCACATATTGCTGAAGCCTGGCTTGGAGAATTTTGAGCATTACTTTACTAGCGTGTGAGATGAGTGCAATTGTGCGGTAGTTTGAGCACTCCTTGGCATTGCCTTTCTTTGGGATTGGGATGAAAACGGACCTTTTCCAATCTTGTGGCCACTGCTGAGTTTTCCAAATTTGCTGGCATATTGAGTGTAGCACTTTCACAGCATCATCATTCAGGACTGGGAATAGCTCCACTGGAATTCCATCACCTCCACTATGGTCTTATTCTGTTTTAAAAACATTCAATGTGTGTGAAAAGTAGAATACTACATGTTTAGATATAATTTGGGACAAAAATGCGCTCACAAAACTTCAGGATAAACTGTCACTACCTAACATTCCCTCCTAACATTTCAGCAATTTCCTTCTTTTAGATAAATGTTCTCTATGTCTGAAAACTTAAAATTACATGAAATTTCAACTCCATGTTTAAATTAATATATATATATATGTGTATATATATGAAGGAAACCTTATAAAATGAGCTAATCATATATTTTTGCACCTCATAGTACAAGAATAAACACACAATTCAGAAAAAAATCCAAAATCCAAAAGGAGTTTTGGGAAAAATTAATGCAATTCCAGTCTTACTCTCCAGAACAGAAATATTTTTCTTAATAAAACTATTTTGATAATCTAGAAATAATTATGGATTTATTTTATTAAATTGTGACAGGATACTGATTAAATGCTATCCTTTTTATCATCTCCCTCAATTCAATCTACCAGAAAAACTAAATGATGTCTTGTCTATGTAAACTGCAATCTATAATGATGATTGAAACATATTAAGTTTAATGCTTTACTTCTATAAGAATCTGATTTTGAATTTTATAAAGAAAAATACATAATAAACAAAATAAGATGTTCATTATATGATCTATTTTAAATATGAAAAAAATACAAGAATTATGGTTTTAATTTAGATGATTTTTAAATGTTTGTGTAGTATCAAGTCTTACTTGAGTAAATCAGTTCTAATACCTTTTTTGCAAATCACTTCTAATATCTCTTCTGTATTCAATAAATTGAAATACAATATTAACCATCTCACACAAGCTTATCCAGAGAAAATAATAGTTGGAATTCTATTTCTGAAGACACTGGAGCAAAATGAACAAAATAGCAAAACATGAAAGGGACATCAAAAGGAAGGAAAATTATAAATCAATTTTGCTCATGGATCTAAATGAAAAATCTTAAAATACTGTAAGTCAATACAGTAAAACATAAAACATTATTCAAATGAAAATTATTCCAGGAGTTGAAGGTTCTTTTTTGTTTGTCTGTTTGCTTGTTTTTTGCCCCCAGTGTGTTCACCACATACTAAGAAATGAAAAAAAAAAAAAAAAAAAAGGAGTGTTCAGTTTTGACAAGCTGGAGAACATTTTATGAAATAAAATACAAAGTCATAGTAATATTAAAAAGCAAGATTAAAAAGAAAGTTTTATATACATGTTTAGAATATTAAAAACAAGCCTAGAGAAAGCATCACACCCATAATGAATTACCTAACAAAAAAAAAGAATAACATAAAATTAAGAATAAGATAAAGGCCACTATCAGATCAGATCAGATCAGTCACTCAGTCATGTCCGACTCTTTGCGACCCCATGAACTGCAGAACGCCAGGCCTCCCTATCCATCTCCAGCTCTCGGAAGTCACTCAGGCTCACATCCATCGAGTCAGTGATGCCATCCAGCCATCTCATCCTCTGTCGTCCCTTTCTCCTCCTGCCCCCAATCCCTCCCAGCATCAGAGTCTTCTCCAATGACTCAACTCTTCACATGAGCTGGCAAAAATACTGGAGTTTCAGCTTTAGCATCATTCCTTCCAAAGAAATCCCAGGGCTGATCTCTTTCAGAATGGACTAGTTGAATCTCCTTGCAGTCCAAGGGACTCTCAAGAGTCTTCTCCAACACCACAGTTCAAAAGCCTCAATTCTTCGGCGCTCAGCCTTCTTCACAGTCCAGCTCTCACATCCATACATGACCACAGGAAAGACCATAGCCTTGACTAGGCGAATCTTTGTTGGCAAAGTGATGTCTCTGTTTTCGAATATGCTATCTAGGTTGGTCATAACTTTCCTTCCAAGGAGTAAGGGTCTTTTAATTTCATGGCTGCAGTCACCATCTGCAGTGATTTTGGAGCCCAGAAAAATAAATTCTGACACTGTTTCCACTGTTTCTCCATCACTATAAGCACTTCTATTAGGCACTTCATGGGACACCACAAAAAAATACAGTAAGAAAATTACAAAAAGGGATTTGGGGTTGAGCAAAATATGAAAGGGATTTAAGTGCATGTTGATAGGAGGTAAGTAGAATTTTTGTGATGATCTCTTTGTAATGAACACAAATGTTGAATAATAATGTTGTATACCTGAAGTATTATAATGTACCAATTTTACCTCAATAAAAAATGATAAGAACAAGCATCAGTATTCAGGAAAAGGAAATAAATATATTATTAGTCACAGATAACAAAATTGTATATGAAAAAATCTACTATTATCTAGAGAAAACAGCAACAGGTGAATTTATCAAGATCAGACACCAAATCCATATAAATAAATCTATTTAATTTTTATATACTGGTAGTGAACAATTAAAAATAAAAACAAGGTTTATAAGAACATGAATAAAATCAAATTCCTATAAATACATTTAACCAAAGATGTACAAAACCTCCACAATGTAAAATATAAACCAATGCTTGGGAAAATGAAAAGTGAAAGTGAAGTCGCTCAGTCGTGTCTGATTCTTTGAGACCCCATGGACTGTAGCCTACCAGGCTCCTCCCTCCATGGGATTCTCCAGGCAAGAGTACTGGAGTGGGTTGCCATTTCCTTCTCCAGGGGATCTTCCTGACCCAGGTATCGAACTCGGGTCCCCTGCATTCCAGGAAAACGCTTTAACCTCTGGGCCACAAGGGAAGACCAGGGAAAATGGAAAAAAACCTTCTAAATAAAATATGTGTGTGGTGGTTAGTCCCTCAGTCATGTCCAACTCTGCGACTCCATGGACTACAGTCTATCATGTTCCTCCATCAATAAAAGTATAAATATGTAATTTTAAAGGACTGGAAATTGAAACTTTGATAAGGAAGTGTTTATGAACGTTGGCATCATTGACATTTTAGTTTGAACATTTTGATATTATTGGAGGGGCCTGCCTTATACATTGTAGGATATTAGGCAGCATTGTTGGCCTCAATCTCACTAGATACAGTGTCCTAATCTTGTCATCCTATGAACCGTAGCCTGTCAGGCTCCTCTCTTCATGGGATTTCCCAGGGAAGAATACTGGAGTAGGTTGCCATTTCCTTCCCCAAGGGATAGTCCTGACCCAGGGATCAAACCTGCATCTCCTGCTTGGCAGGCAGATAGTTTACCACTGAGCCACCAGGGAAGCTCATATGATCCTTCAATCCCACTCCAGGGCATATATCTGGAGAAAATCTTAATTTCAAAATATACATGAACGGCCACGTTCAAAGCACCACAATTAGCCAAGACATGGAAGAAATGTAATGTCTCTCAACAGATGAATGGATAAAGAAAACCTACTGAATAGTTCTTAAAGATCCCAATTCAAAGTCGAGGTCGCTTACAGCTTATGTCCTCAATCTATGGTGGTTCTGAGATTTCAATGTTAATCCATTTTTAGCCTTTCACCTGCCTCATTCAGGAATAGCAAATAGTCCTTTGAGAAAAAGATCCTCAAAGCCTGGCTTTCATCTGGATTCTGTGTTCTTTTGAATCTTGGCAAAGTGGTTAAGTAATAGTTAAGTAATGCCTATGAAGTTATTTAATGTCTTCAATGTGTGTGTGTATGCATTGTGACAAACAGAAAAGGGATCATTTGATATTTTATAACACTTTCATCAAACTAATATATATTAAAGATTATTTTAAAGGAAAATGTGTCAAATATGCCAATATATAAAGTACATGGTAAGCAATCCTATGTGAAAGGATGAAAAGAAACAATTATCTAGAGTAAAAAACAAACTATTGTAGAATTTAGCTACAATATCATGGAGATATAAGCTATAATTTACTGACAAATGAACCAAGTATGCCATAAAAGGGAGAAATTTACTTTTTTAGATGTGTTAGCTGTCTAGCACAATGAGGTCATTTGTAACGTTTTATTTACAGGAAGGTGAATAAAGAATTATATTTACTTTTAATTGCCTAATGTCAAATAACTTGAAAAGTATTAATTCTTAACTCTTTTATCCACATAATTTTGGTAACACCTTCACAGTAAAAAACCAACTGCTATGTCCATATATATTCTCTGTTTTATAACATTTTTAATCAATTGCCTTAGTTTGGTTAACAAGACACACACAGAGACACCCAATTTTTATATGTTACTCTTCACTGACTTCATCATCATGAAGTAGGGCAAGAGCTCATGAAACAAAAAAAAGTTAAAATACACACACTAATAATTTTATTTTGACATAAATTTTAAATCATCTACTGACATTTTTGGTAGAAACATGCAAGTAATGCATAAGTGAATTTAGAAAAGGCAGAGGAACCAGAAATGAAATTGCCAGAATCTGTTGGATCATCGAAAAAGCAAGAGAGTTCCAGAAAACATCTACTTCTGCTTTATTGACTACATCAAAGCCTTTGACTGTGTGGATCACAACAAACTGTAGAAAATTCTTCAAGAGATGTGAATACCAGACCACCTTACCAGCCTCCTGAGAAACATGTATGCAAGTCAACAAGCAACACCTAGAAACAAACACAGAACTACAGACTTGTTCCAAATTGGGAAAGGAGTATGTCAAGGCTGTATATTGGCACCCTGCTTATTTTAATATCTGTGTAGGGTACATCATGTGAAATGCTGGGCTGGATGAAGCACAAACTGGAATCAGAATCACAGGGAGAAATATCAATAACCTCAGATAGGCAGATGACACCACATTTATGGCAGAAAGCAAAGAAGAACTAAAGTGCCTCTTGATGAAAGAGAAAGAGGAGAGTGAAAAAGCTAGCTTAAGATGCAACGTTCATAAACTAAGATCGTGGAATCCAGTCCCATCACTTCATGGCAAATAGATGGGAAACAATGGAAACAGTGACAGACTTTATTTTCTTGGGCTCAAAAATCATTACAGATGGTGACTGCAGCCATGAAATTAAAAGACGCTTGCCACTTGGAAGAAAAGCTATGAGAAAACTAGACAGCATATTAAAAAGCAGAGACATTACTTTGCCGACAAAGGTCCGTCTAGTCAGCTATGCTTTTTCCAGTAGTTGTGTATGGATGTGAGAGGTGGACCATAAAGAAAGCTGAGCAACAAAGAACTGATGTTTTTGAACTGCAGTGTTGGAGAAGACTCTTGAGGGTCCCTTGGACTACAAGGAGTCCCTTGGATTGCAAGGAGATACTAGTATGTGTCTCTATATACACACTCATATATAAGTGCACAAATATGAATATATTTTCAAGTTTGTACCACACATTAGAATACTATGTGTATAAACTTTATTGTTATTCTAAATTTTGAATGGTTTGACCCTTTTGAGATTGTACACAAAAGAATAAAACAAGAAAAGTAAAATGATCAATAAATCAAGATCCAACCCATAAAAATTCATTATTGACAGTATCATTAGAATATTTTACAAAATATGTTTTATTAAGATTCACATACTGTATTAAACATTAATCATCTGCCATGGAAATCAATATAAGTTTTATCCATGTATGTGACCAGGATTTGCCTTAAAATCTGTAGTTGAAATATAACTGAAGCAGGTGTAAATAACTGTTATAAACGCATTTTTGTTGTCATTTAATCATTCAGTTCAGTTCAGCCGCCCAGTCGTGTCTGACTCTTTGTGACTCCATGGACAGCAGCACGCCAGGCTTCGCTCTCCATCACCAACTCCTGGAGCTTCCTCAAACTCATGTCTATCGAGTCTGTGATGCCATCCAACCATCTCATTCTCTGTCATCCCTTTCTCCTCCTGCCTTCAATCTTTCCCCAAATCAGGATCTTTTCCAATGAGTCAGTTCTTCATATCAGATGGTCAAAGTATTAGAGCTTCAGCTTCAACATCAGTCCTTCCAATGAATATTCAGGATTGATTTCCTTTAGGATTGACTGGTTTGATCTCCTTTTAGTCCAAGGGACTCTCAAGAGTCTTCTCCAACACCACAGTTCAAAAGCATCAGTTCTTAGGTGCTAAGTTTTCTTTATATTCCAACACTCACATCCTTAGGATTAAATAATTAATTGATAAAAGTATGCTTAGAGATCATGAAAAAAGCAAGAGAATTCCAGAAAAACATCTATTTCTGTTTTATTGACTATGCCAAAGCCTTTGACTGTGTGGCTCACAATGAACTGTGGAAAATTCTGAAAGAGATTGGAATACCAGACTACCTGTCTGACCTCTTGAGAAACCTATATGCAGGTCAGGAAGGAACAATTAGAATTTGACATGGAACAACAGACTGGTTCCAAATAGGAAAGGGAGTATGTCAAGGCTGTATATTGTCACCCTGACTATTTAACTTGTATGCAGAATACATCAAGAGAAACGCTGGGCTGGAAGAACACAAACTGGAATCAAGATTTCCAGGAGAAATATCAATAACCTCAGATATTCAGATGACACCACCCTTATGGCAGAAAATGAAGAGAAACTAAAAAGTCTCTTGATGAAAGTGAAGGAGGAGAGTGAAAAAGTTGCCTTAAAGCTCAACATTCAGAAAACGAAGATCATGGCATCTGGTTCCATCACTTCATGGGAAATAGATGGGGAAACAATAGAAACAATGTCACACTTTATTTTTTTTTGGGGGGTGGGGGTCCAAAATCATTGCAAATGGTGATTGCAGCCATGAAATTAAAAGATGCTTAATCCTTGGAAGGAAAGTTATGACCAACCTAGATAGCATATTCAAAAGCAGAGATATTACTTTGCCAAAAAAAGTCCATCTAGTCAAGGCTGTGGTTTTTCCAGTGGTCATGTATGGATGGGAGAGTTGGACTGTGAAGAAGGCTGAGCGCTGAAGAATTGTTGCTTTTGAACTATGGTGTTGGAGAAGACTCTTGACAGTTCTTTGGACTGCAAGGAGATCCAACCAGTCCATCCAAAAGGACATCAGTCCTGGGTGTTCATTGGAAGTTCTGATGCTGAAGCTGAAACTCCAATACTTTGGCCACCTCATGCGAAGAGTTGACTCATTGGAAAAGACTCTGATGCTGGGAGGGATTGGGGGCAGGAGGAGAAGGGGACGACTGAGGATGAGATGGCTGGATAGCATTACTGACTCTATGGACATGAGTTAGAGTGAACTCTGGGACTTGGTGATGGATAGGGAGGCCTGGTGTGCTGTGTTTCATGGAGTCGCAAAGAGTCGGACACGACTGAGTGACTGAACTGAACTGATGCTTTCAGAAAAGTATGTACTTTGTGCTGTGCTTAGTCACTCAGTTGTGTCCGACCCTTTGCAACCTCATGGATTGTATCCTTCCAGGTTCGTCTGTTCATAGGGATTCTCCAGGCAAGAATTTTGGAGTGGGTTGCCATGCTCTCCTCTTGAAGATCTTCTCAAGCCAGGAATCAAACCCAGGTCTTCTGCATTGCAGGTGGATTCTTTTTGGTCTGAACCACCAGAGAAGCCTTTGTAAAGGCATTTAAATTACTCTGACTTCTCATTTATCAACATTTCTAAGCAAGATGATTTATGCAGAATGTTTTGAATTATAATAATGCAGACCTAAGAAATCCAGATAATGGCATATCTCCTAATTATAACACCAGTTCAACTATCCAAGACAATATTTTCTTCCTTCAGTTGGGAGTGTGTTTACATAGTTAAGGAGTCATCCAGATAATGCTAATGTCTGAGAAATATAATGACATAAAATGGTGGCACTAGGAACAAGTCTCTCCCAAAGTTCGTTTTAACCCAATAGAATTAATACATGACTATACATGGACTGAATTTGTCATATCTAATTTTAACAAATAATATCCTAGAAAAATAATATATCATATTTTAGAATAAATGCCAAAGACATTAATGGAATTAAATACATTAAATTTACTACATTAAAAAGACTGGTGACGTTTCTGAGAAAACTTCTTTGTTAATGTATGGCAAAACCACTACAATATTGTAAAGTAATTAGCCTCTAATTAAAATAAATAAATTTAAATTTTAAAAAATAAAAATAAATAAATTTTTAAAATTACACTTATTTAATCCTTAATAACCTCTCTCACTCATCTACCTACTTCATAACCATCTTTAATTTTATTTAATACTTATTAAAAGTTTCATCAAAAGCAACAATTATTTATTTTACATAATTTAATAATATATTGAACACTCAATCCATATGAAATAGATCTTAGAATCAGGAAGACTTTGTTTCAAATGCTTTCTTATAAACTATATGCTACTCAAGGGTTTTAATTTCATGTCTTGAGCTTTATGTTCTTTGTCTTAAAAATGATATAATAATAAAATCCAATTAATATGTTTGCAAAATGAATTTGGTGAGAAACAGCTTGATGGTTGGCAGAGAAGCAGCATTCAAATAATGATTTATTACTGCTATTAAGGATGATTATTAGTAATGCACACAAAAGTTAGATGGATTATTCTGGAGAGATTTTTTTTTTAACAAAATTGTTTACTAAAAATTTGGCTGTATTTTCAGAAAGTATACTCAAAGTCTTATAATACATAAGTCTGAGCAATCTGTTCTTCATTTTTCAAGTGTGAACTAATATTGTTAGCTATTAAATATTAATAAGCCATAATTCATTCTTATTCTTCTGTATTTAAATTATATTTTTATGATGAAATGATAGCGTTAAATATATTAAAAATCTTTTAGAAATATGCACACAAATTTGACAACTGTTATATACACCAAAAATCCAGTTACTGCCATTCTGTGTTTTGCTTGTCATTTCCTTCTTTTGCACATATTAACTTACAACTTTTTGCAAGGACATCAGAAATGAATTTCATGAAGTATTTAAAATGAAGGCTACAAACTGATTGAATTCCTTAAAGCCAGATAGAAAAAGCTAATGACAACAAAAGGTGAGATAGTGAGTGTTTTGGGGTATCACACATATAACAAAGCAAGTAGTGCGTACCTAGGAGAAAAAAAAAATAGTCTTTATTAGTCATTATGTCATACTCAGATTTGTGAATTAAATAAATACTTGAGAAATGAGGAAGTCAGGTAATACAGAAAGGCAAGTGTTGTGGGATGACAAGAGGCTTAAAATCAAATGCATACTATTAGAAGAGAAGGAATGAGCAGATTAAGAAAGACAACTTCAAATGTTCAATTCTACATGACTTGGAAACAAAAAGAACGTAGGAAGAGAATGAGATTGAGTCAGATTTTGCCTATGTCGTAAGGTTGCCTATAAAGGTAAGTTACAAGAAAGTGAAAGTGAAAAGTGTGAAAGTGTTAGTCGCTCAGTCATGTCCGACTCTTTGCAACCCCATGGAATGTAGACTACCAGGATCCTCTGTCCAAGGGGTTCTCCAGGCAAAAATACTGGCGTGGGTAGCCATTCTCTTCTCCACACGATCTTACCAACCCTGAGATTGAACCAGGGTCTTCTGCATTGCAAGCAGATTCTTTACCATCCAAGCTACTAGGGAAGCCCCAGAAAAATAAGTGAAAAATATTAAGAATAAGTCATTGGAAAAATGCTAATTTTTCCAGTATGGCAATAATTAGATCTAATAACAAAATGAAATTATATAATTAATTTTTCCCTTTAGTTATTTATCTCAAAGGTAAATACATATAAGTTAACATACTAATAGTTTGTAAAGATCCAGAATAAGTTTTTTTTTTTTTTTTTTTTTAGCATCCCATCTTCTAAATGATACTGTTAATTTTAATAGAGGCGATGATATCAAAGAAACTTGTAAATCATGGGTAGTCAATAGTATAATTCTCTTTGCATTTTCACTAAAATACCAATCTTTATCTTCCATGGTCTATCTTTTGATGAGTAAACCAGTAAAAATTTTTCATAAAGAATTTTTTTACAGGTATAGCATCAGCAGTTTATATAAGGGTCGTCTTACAGCATAACAGTTTAAATATTATTTCAGAAATGTGAAAAGAAATTCAAACTAAAACAATGTTAACTATAAATTTTAGTTGGCCAAAATGTTTGGATTTTTCCCTAAGATGTTATGGAAAAAAACAAACAAACTTTTGCCAACCCAATAATAACATCCTCAGGGTCTTCCTCATGCTTAGCCCAGTAGACACCACCATTTCTGCCCTCATCACTGACACAAGATAATGAGATTCCGAGAGCTTCACTCTAAGTGGAGATGGAGAGGGGCAAACATAACACACTGAATGTCTTATGATTTTATTTCATCACTCATGCTGTTATGTTAGTTTCTGACTTTTTGTATTTTTTTCTTTTAAATTTAATTGTCCTTGCTCATATACTTTTATTTAAAATATTAGAACACTCCTGAACACCATACATAAAAATAAACTCAAGATGGATTAAAGACTGAAATGTAAGGCCAAATACTATAAAACTCTTGGAGGGAATCATAAACAGAACACTCTGATATAAACTGTAGCAAGATCTTTTGAGAGCTATCTCCTAAAAACAAAAATAAACAAATAGGACCTAATTAAACTTAAAAGTTTTTGCATAAAATAGGAAACCATAAATGGGATCAAAAGACAATCATTAGAATGGGAGAAAATATTTGCAAACAAAACAACTGAAAAGAGATTAACCTTCAAAATATACAAGGAGCTCATGCAGCTCAATATGAAAAAAACCAAACAATCCAATGAAAAAATTGGCAGAAGATCTAAGGAGACATTTCTCCAAAGAAGGTATACATATGGTCAACACACACATGACAAGATGTTTAACATCACTAATTATTGGAGAAGTGCAGATCAAAACTACAATGAAGTATTACCTCACAGTCACCAGAATGAACTTCATGACAAATCTATAAATACATGCTGGAAAGAAGAACCCAACATGTATTGGAGAAAAGGGAACCCTCTTACAGTGTTGGTGGAAATCTAAATTGACATAGCAACTATGGAGAACAGTATGGACGTTCCTTAAAAAACTGAAAACAGAACTACAATATGACCCAGCAATCCTACTCCTGGGCATACAGACAGAGAAAACCATGATTCCAAAAGATACATGCATCCCAGTGTTCCCTGAAGCACTGTTTACAACAGCCAGAACATGGAAGCAACCTGAACATATATCAACAGAGGAATAGATTTAAAAAAAAAAAGATGTGGTAAATATATATGCTATGCTATGCTAAGTCACTTCAGTCGTGTCCGACTCTGTGTGACCCCATAGACGGGAGCCCACCAGGCTTCCCCATCCCTGGGATTCTCCAGGCAAGAACACTGGAGTGGGTTGCCATTTCCTTCTCCAATGCATGAAAGTGAAAAGAGAAAGTGAAGTCGCTCAGTCATGTCCGACCCTTAGCGACCCAATGGACTGCAGCCTACCAGGTTCCTCTGTCCGTGGGATTTTCCAGGCAAGAGTACTGGAGTGGGGTGCCATCAGCCATAAAAAGGAGAGGAACTGTGTCATTTGCAGAGATATAGATGAACGGGGAAGGCAATGACACCCCACCCCAGTACTTTTGCCTGGAAAATCCCATGGATGGAGGAGCCTGGTAGGCTCCAGTCCATGGGGTTGCTAAGAGTCGGACACGACTGAGCGACTTCACTTTCACTTTTCACTTTCATGCATTGGAGAAGGAAATGGCAACCCACTCCAGTATTCTTGTCTGGAGAATCCCAGGGACGGGGGAGCCTGGTGAGCTTCCGTCTATGGGGTCGCACAGAGTCGGACACGACTGAAGCGACTTAGCAGTAGCAGCAGATGAACCTAGAGACTGCCAAACAGAGTGAATTAAGTCAGAAAGAGATAAAAACAAATATATAATATCCTTTATATTTGGAATCTAAACAAATGATACAGATGAACTTATTTTCAAAACAGAAATAGAAACACAGATGCAGAGATCAAACATATGCATACCAAGGGGAGAAGGTGAAGGTGGAATGAACTGGGAGATTAGGATTAACATATATACACTACTACGTATAAAACATAGCTAATGAGAACTTACTGTATAACACAGGGAACTGTACTCAATGCCCTGTGGTTACCTAAATGGGAAGGAAATTAAAAAAAAAAAAAAAGAGGGACTTTATGTATTTATAGCTGATTCACTCTGCTATGCAGCAGAAATTAACAAAACATTGTAAAGCAACTTTATTCCAGTAAAAAATCATCAAAAATTAAATTAAAAAGTGTATTATTTTGCTCCAACTGCTATTTTTCTTATACTGTGTTGCTTCATTTTTAATTTTTTTTTTTAATATTTTGTTAGTAGAAATACCCTTATTAGAAAAAAATACAATCAGATCAGATCAGATCAGTCGCTCAGTCGTGTCCGACTCTTTGCGACCCCATGAACCGCAGCACGCCAGGCCTCCCTGTCCATCACCAGCTCCCGGAGGTCACCCAGACTCGCATCCATCGAGTCAGTGATGCCATCCAGCCATCTCATCCTCTGTCGTCCCCTTCTCCTCCTGTCCTCAATCCCTCCCAGCATCAGAGTCTTCTCCAATGAGTCAACTCTTCGCATGAGATGGCCAAAATACTGGAGTTTTAGCTTTAGCATCATTCCTTCTAAAGAAATTCCAGGATTGATCTCCTTCAGAATGGACTGGTTGGATCTTCTTGCAGTCCAAGGGACTCTCAAGAGTCTTCTCCAACACCACAGTTCAAAAGCATCAATTCTTCGGCGCTCAGCCTTCTTCACAGTCCAGCTCTCACATCCATACATGACCACAGGAAAGACCATAATTTTTAGTGGGGGCTTCCCCAGTAGCTCAGTAGATAAGAATTCGTCTGATGATGCAGGAGACATGGGTTTGATCCCTGGTCCAAGAAGATCCCACATGTCCAACTAAGCCTGTTCACCACAACTATTGAGCTTGTACTCTATGCATGGGAGCCATGATTACTGAACTCTGCCTACTCTACAGCCCATGTTCCATCAAAGAGAAGCCACCACGAAGAGAAGCCTGAACATGGCAATCTAGAGAGTAGTGTCTACTCACTGCAACTAGAGAAAAGCACACACAACAACAAAGACCCAGCACAGGCCAAAATAAGTAAAGTTATTTAAAAAGAAGAATGCTTAGGTTTTTCCCTAACATATTTGTGTATTATTAAAATTTCATGTCTTATTATTCTTCTCACCTTCCATCTTGCTAATAAATTTTGCAGAGAGGCCAGTAAATGACCCTCCTGTATGCTCTCTTCTCACCACATTAATAATAAAGATGATAATACAATAATAATCAACAACAGTAAACAATACCTGGAAATATGCATAAAATACAACTTAAATACTCCATACTTCTAGAATTACCTCAACTCCAAAAATATAGAAAGAGGAGGACACTGGAGGTTGGAAGGCATGCTTCTCAGAGCCAGAGAAGTTATCTAAATTTATAAAATTTTATTAACATCTCATTAGCTATTGGTCCTTTAAAAACTGGGATGACCCAGAGGGATGGTACAGGGAGGGAGATGGGAGGGGGGTTCAGAATCCACTTGTGGTAGATTCATGTTGATGTATGGCAAAACCAATACAATATTGTAAAGTAAAATAATAATAATAATTTTCAAAAATAAATAAAATGATAGTAAAACAACAACAAAACCATGTTAGCTCTTTGAATCTTGTTTGTGTCCTCTATAAAATTAAAATGACAGTAAAAACTAGAGAGCATTCCAGAGAAACATGTAATAAGGTGATGTAAATAGCCATTTTATAGTAATATATATATACACACATACACAAATATACATAACAATAAATATCTAAAATAATGAGAATTTTGTAAGGTTCCTATACATTACATGATGTTTAGTTTAATAATGGTCAGGAATAGTCCATTCTTTTTGTCATTTGTTCATATCCTTGATTTGAATATAAATGCCATGAGACATGGACCGTCCTGTTCACTACTTTATTACCAGTATTGGGACAATGTGTTGCATCAGTGGAGTATGAACAAATGATAGAAGGTTGGGAACATGGTTATCAGATGAAAACAGCGACATTACGGGAGTCTGCATGACAGCTGAAGCACTGAGTCTGGAAAGTAAGTTGAAAGACATTATTAAGATTTTGAGGTAAGATGATTAAATTAAAAAATAAAACTGGTCACTGATTTGATTTTAATGTTATAGTAGAAGAGTGAGACAAACAGAAATGTCTTTAGAGGTGTGAAAAGTAGTTGAAACATTGACAGAAAAACATTAAAGGGAAGAAAACTGGAATGACAGAAAAGAGATTTCCTTCACAGTAATTTAGGAGACAGTCAAAGGAAAAGTTATATAAGAACTGAGTTATCAAAGAATTGAGCTCAGGTAAAGATTAAAAGCTTATAAAAGGAAAATACGGGTGCCAAAAATTATAAAACAGAATACCGGTAAAGCAAAGACCTTACCACTTAAAATCCTGTAGGATAGTTCAAGAATCTTGGAATATCTTCTAAGAACAACATGTAGTCCCTGAAAGATTTTAAGCAAAGAAGTTAAAATGAAAGTTTTGTTTTGATAAAGTACAATGAAAACAATAAGAATTAATATGGGTAGACTGGGAGGGGTATATGTTTTGGGGGGCACAGGCAAGGAAGATGCAGTCTTGATGTGTCAGTAGCTAGCAAGGAAAAAGTGGATGATTCAAGAGGAGCTTAGGAGAGGCCTAGGTGTGAGTTGGTAATTTATATAAAGTTTATGTAAAAATGTCATCTGGAATATATCCTTAGATTTCTTAGTCTAAGCAAGCATGTGTGATAATGACAATGATTTACACTGGAAATACTAGACAATAGAGTGATTACAATTTCTCACTCTTTTAGATACATTTATTTGGGGTATCAACAAGACATTCAATTGGAGAATTAAGTTATGTGGCAGTTATATAGATCTGAAGTTCAAAACTGTGGACTTGTTTGGAAATAAATGTAAGGACATTTCAGTATTCAATGGTAATTGAAAAAATCAAAGTGGAGGAATTGAAGTTTTATGTATTGATATATGTGGTTAGACAATCCAATGATTCTATATTTTAATTTTTAAAGATAACTTCAGATATTGATGAATTCCATGTATTAATACATTCATGAACAAAACAAAGGGTGATATTTTCAGTCTGGTTTGTGCCTCTGATTTACCTGAGATTTTTATATTATAAAAGATAGATTTTTAGTAACACACACTCTTCAGAAAGCATTTAACGATGTTGCTGTGTGCTCAGTCATGTCCAATTCTTTGTGACCCCATGGACTGCAGCCCACCAGGCTCCTCTGTCCATGAGATTTTTCAGGCAAGAATACTGGGAGTGGGTTGCCAGTTCCTTCTTCAGGGGATCTTCCCAATCCAGGGATCAAACCCACATCTGCATACCAGGTGTATTCTATACCTGCTGAGCCATCTGGGAAGACTTTCAAAGATGTCATGAAAAGTGTGAAAGTGTAAACTTCTTTGCTGTAATTTAAAGATGTTGCATTACAACAAACAAGTTAAAGATGTGTTTTCCATATTAAAAAATGGTTCCATTGTACATAACTCAAGATTTTGTGGAACACTGACTTTGCTCATTACTAATGCTAAGATGGAAACAACTTTTAACCATGAAGATATACAACCACAACTGTGAGGATATCAATATGCATCAAATATTCCAACAATACATCTGACTGTAACATGATTCATCTTAAACATACTGATGATATTTCAAACAGAAGCATTATTAAAATCAATTTTATCCTATGGCAGAGTTTCATGACTGGCACTGTGTTTATAATTTCAGTTTCTGGAGAACATACTGAATCTTTAACATTTGTAATTCCACATATTTTGCTTGGTCAGATACTTTATACTAATGATTATTCTATTTAACTTTGTAGAATAAAGATTCATCTTAAAGTAAAGGTAACTATATGTGACAAATGGAATAATACCTTATACTAAATGATGAAAACTTAATGTTTTCTTCTTGGTAGATAAATTTTGGTAATTGAGGAAGCTACTCTGTAGACATAGAGTTCCATAAATCTTTAATACCAAAATGTCTCTCCTCATCTTAAAGTGCCTGATGAGAAAATTTTTCTATCTACTTATTTTTGTAATAGCAAATTAATCACATTGTAAATCTATTTAATGTACATAGTGAAAAAGCAAAGTTAAAGGTATGAAAACTGCAAAAAGAGTAATTTCAAAGCATAAACGATGAAAAGTTTCTAAGCATATGTGTCTTCATTCTTTTGTTTTAGAAAATCATGTTTACTAATATATATATTGCCCTGATACATCAATTACTGACTTTAACATATTTTAGATATTTTTATGCATCACTAAATATAAATCTACATTTCAGTTGTTTTAATACCTGTTCAATTTCAATTACAGAAGTTTAATTTGACAGTAGTGATGAAACTGGCAAATGCCAGGTTAACCAAACTGAAGAGTTATACAATAACCAGCTTAAGAGGATCTTAAGGCTTGACAAGACATTTTTGTTGAACATACAAAACTCAGTTTAGTTTCAACTCTACCATGTAATAATTTAGAACTCCATCAATGGTACTTCACCATTTCTTATTGTTATCTTTTGAATGGCCAGAGCTTACAAAATGTTTCTTTCATTCATATCTACAGAAATCATTCATATTTTATGCATATTTGTGTGCTGTATGAAACTTAGGTTATTATTTTATGTTGAATTACTTATGGTAGCATGTAGTCACTTATATGTTCACATTTTTATTGATTTTGAGAAGGTATGAACACTCAAAAGACCTGCATTTTGTTTCCAAAACTAACAGATCACTTCATAATAAGCAAAACTTAACTTTCACAAGTGAACGTTATGTTCCTGAAAGTTGAGATGGGGACATAAATGTGTTTGAAAATATATTTTCCAAGGTTTCTGAGAAAAATAAAATGAGTGTCAGACTACTTTGTCAAGTCAAATCATCACAAATCAAAAGCACTACTGCTTGTACAAAATATTATTTTTGAAATACATAAAAATAAAGCAGTATAGTTACAAATGCACAATAGATTAAAAACTATAAGCCAATATTTAGCCAAATTCATTAAAGAAAATTTATTCCATATAACTTTTATAAGACTCAGTTCAGTTCAGTTCAGTTCAGTCGCTCAGTCGTGTCGGACTCTTTGCGACCCAGTGTAACAACATGCCAGGTCTCCCTGTCCAGCACCAACTCCCAAAGTTCACACAAACTCACATCCATCGAGTAGATGATGCCATCCAGCCATATCATCCTTTGTCGTCCCCTTCTCCTCCTGCCCCCAATCCCTCCCAGCATCAGAGTCTTCTCCAATGAGTCAACTTTTCACATGAGGTGGCCAAAATACTAGAGTTTCAGCTTCAGCACCATTCCTTCCAAAGAACACCCAGGACTGATCTCCTTTAGAATGGACTGGTTGGATCTCCTTGCAGCCCAAGGGACTCTCAAGAGTCTCCTCCAACACCACAGTTCAAAAGCATTAATTCTTTGGCACTCAGTTTTCTTCAGAGTCCAACTCTCACATCCATACATGACCACTGGAGAAACCATAGCCTTGACTAGAAGGACCTTTGTTAGTAAAGTAATGTCTCTGCTTTTGAATATGCTATCTAGGTTGGTCATAACTTTCCTTCTAAGGAGTAAGCATCTTTTAATTTCATGGCTACAATCACCATCAGCAGTGATTCTGGAGCCCCCAAAAATAAAGTCTAACACTGTTTCCACTGTTTCCCATCTATTTCTCATGAAGTGATGGGACCAGATGCCATGATCTTAGTTTTCTTAATGTTGAGCTTTAAGCCAACTTTAAGAGATTGGAATACCAGACCACCTGACCTGCCCCTTGAGAAACCTATATGCAAGTCAGAAAGCAACAGTAAGGATTCCTATTTAGACTGGTTCTAAATAGGAAAAGGAGTATGTCAAGGGTGTATACTGTCACCCTGCTTATTTAACTTCTATGCAGAGTACATCATGAGAAACGCTGGGCTGGAAGAAGAACAAGCTGGAATCAAGATTGCCAGGAGAAATATCAATCACCTCAGATATGCAGATGTTACCACCCTTATGGCAGAAAGTGAAGAGGGGCTAAAAAGCCTCTTGATGAAAGTGAAAGTGGAGAGTGAAAAGGTTGGCTTAAAGCTCAACATTCAGAAAACGAAGATCATGGCATCTGGTCCCATCACTACATGGGAAATAGATGGGGAAACAGTGGAAACAGTGTCAGACTTTCTTTTTCTGGGCTCCAAAATCAGTGCAGATGGTGACTGCAGCCATGAAATTAAAAGATGCTTACTCCTTGGAAGGAAAGTTTTGACCAACCTAGATAGCATATTGAAAAGCAGAGACATTACTTTGCCGACAAAGGTCCGTCTAGTCAAGGCTATGGTTTTTCCCATGGTCATGTAAGGATGTGAGAGTTGGACTCTGAAGAAAGCTGCATGCTGAAGAATTGATGCTTTTGAACTGTGGTGTTAGAGAAGACTCCTCAGAGTCCCTTGAACTGCGAGGAGATCCAACCAGTCCGTTCTAAAGGAGATCGGTCCTAGGTGTTCATTGGAAGGAATGATGCTAAAGCTGAAACTCCAGTACTTTGGCCATCTCATGTGAAGAGTTGACTCATTGGAGAAGACTCTGATGCTGGGAAGGATTGGGGCCAGGAGGAAAAGGGGACGACAGAAAATGAGATGGCTGGATGGCATCACCTACTCGATGGATGTGAGTTTGAGTGAACTCCGGGAGTTAGCGATGGTCAGAGTCGCCTGGTGTGCTGTGATTCATGGGGTCGTAAAGAGCTGGAGCATCGAAAAAGCAAGAGAGTTCCAGAAAAACATCTATTTCTGCTTTATTGACTATGCCAAAGCCTTTGATTGTGTAGATCACAATAAACTGTGGAAAATTCTGAGAGAGATGGGAATACCAGACCACCTGATCTGCTCTTGAGAAATCTGTATGCAGGTCAGGAAGCAACAGTTAGAACTGGTCATGGAACAACAGACTGGTTCCAAATAGGAAAAGGAGTACATCAAGGCTGTATATTGTCACCATGTTTATTTAATTTATATGCAGAGTACATCATGAGAAATGCTGGACTGGAAGAAATACAAGCTGGAATCAAGATTGCCGGGAGAAATATCAATAACCTCAGATATGCAGATGATACCACCCTTATGGCAGAAAGTGAAGAGGAACTAAAAAGCCTCTTGATGAAAGTGAAAGTGGAGAGTGAAAAGATTGGCTTAAAGCTGAACATTCAGAAAACGAAGATCTTGGCATCTGGTCCCATCACTACATGGGAAATAGATGGAGAAACAGTGGAAACAGTGTCAGACTTTATTTTTCTGGGCTCCAAAATCACTGCAGATGGTTACTGCAGCCATGAAATTCAAAGACGCTTACTCCTTGAAAGGAAAGTTATGACCAACCTAGATAGCATATTCAAAAGCAGAGACATCACTTTGCCAACAAAGGTTCGCCTAGTCAAGGCTATGGTCTTTCCTGTGGTCATGTATGGATGTGAGAGCTGGACTGTGAAGAAGGCTGAGCGCCGAAGAATCGATGCTTTTGAACTGTGGTGTTGGAGAAGACTCTTTAGAGTCCCTTGGACTGCAAGGAGATCCAATCAGTCCATTCTGAAGGAGATCAGCCCTGGGATTTCTTTGGAAGGAATGATACTAAAGCTGAAACTCCAGTATTTTGGCCACCTCATGCAAAGAATTGAGTCATTGGAGAAGACACTGATGCTGGGAGGGATTGGGGGCAGGAGGAGAAGGGGAACGACAGAGGATGAGATGGCTGGATGGCATCACTGACTCGATGGATGTGACTCTGAGTGACCTCCGAGGGCTGGTGATGGACAGGGAGGCCTGGCGTGCTGCAGTTCATGGGGTCACAAAGAGTCAGACACGACTGAGTGACTGATCTGATCTGAAAGAGTTGGAGACGACTGAGCAACTGAACTTAACTGAACTGAACTGAGGCCAACTTTATCAGATTAACTGCCTTAATACTTGAACTCTTCCATTAAAAAATAATAATAAAATAGAATAAATAACAGCCCTGGAATATATTTCTGACAAAATATTCAATGTTTTCTTACTTTATTAAATTCAGTGATATAAAATTACTGGAATGTTCCAAACCAGACTTTCTGAATTATTGTAAAGAATGACAAGCCACCCTTTCAAGCAAAAGTGATGTGAGACAATTATGTTTCCATCTATATTTTATAATAGGTACAGTTTTCCTGAAAAATGACAAATTATAGTTCAATATTCCGTCATTCTAAAGTTCACCACTCAAAGTTTAAGCTTGGTCTAACCTTTGGGAATCAGTTTTGAAATAGGCCTTCAGAATTTTCTGCAGGTTGAGTTAAATGAATAGTCATAGAGGTGACAGGTTACTGAAACATGTTCAAAATTTAAAGACATATTTCATAGTCTGTTCGCTCTAGTATGTCAAATAACCTAGTAGAGAAAAAGTTCTTTTTTTAATAGAGAAAAGAATTGTGCTAAATAAGGTTAACATTTCTGTTAAAAGATCAGATCAGATCAGTCACTCAGTCGTGTCCGACTCTTCGCGACCCCATGAACCATAGCACGCCAGGCCTCCCTGTCCATCACCAACTCCCGGAGGTCACTCAGACTCACATCCATCGAGTCAGTGATGCCATCCAGCCATCTCATCCACTGCTGTCCCCTTCTCCTCCTGCCCCCAATCCCTCCCATATTCATTTTGACATATATCTTTAATGTAATGATATAAGCAGATCTGCAGAACTAAATATCAAGTACTAGACAAGTGACCATTATAATAATTTATGAGCCTCAATTTTCTCACCTGTAATGTCAGTCATTTTATTAGTTGATTTCTTATTTTCCTTCTACCTCTATGATTATATCATTCATATGATTAAATCAAAATGTGTAAAACCTTGTTAAAAAACTGCCTTTAAACAATCTGCATTTTTTAAATTCATATTTTTTTGTTACAGATTTTCCATGATGAAAATTACAAGTAACTAGAGTCTGAAATGTGTTATTTTGTGTGTGTGTTTTTGCACTTATTATGAAACTTGAGTTTAAATTTGAAGTAACTAAAATTAGAAAATTATTGAATATATTAGAGAGTGGTGGTGGGAGAAGGGACCAAGAGCTATATTAAAGGAGGTGATGAAAATCCGTAACAAACAAAAGAAACAAGAATCAGTCACTGAATATCTCTCTCTCCAAATGTTTGCAGAAAACAATAAATAGTTTCAATATTCTGAGTGAATATGATTTGATGGTAAAGATACACTGTCTTACTGAATAAAACCATATCATGCTTTCTCTTGCTCTAATTGTAAAACCACCGTAATTCTATTTTATTTCAAAGCACTTCTTCCAAAAATGCAAGTGTAATTATGGTACTTCCAACCTAAAATTATTCAATTCTCTTTCATTTCTTTTAGAATAGAAACATTCTTAAGAATTACCATGTCATTAATGATATAATTCCTACTTAGTTCTCTTTTCAAGTTAGTGTTTTCTTTTCTTTCTTTTTTTTTTCTTCATTTTGACAAAAGTGTTTTCTTCTGGTTTTAGATTCTAACCTGTTAGAACTTAAAACTCAATATATATAAGCCAATTTGAAATGCAGCCTAATGATATTTACAGATACCATATCAAAGAAGATATACAGATGGAAAAAAATGTGAAAAGATGTTCTGCATTATATGTCATCAGGAAATGCAAACCAAAACAATAAGAAATCACTACAAACCTATTAAGAAGGCCAAAATCCAGAATCAGATCAGATCAGATCAGTCGCTCAGTCGTGTCCGACTCTTCGCGACCCCATGAACCGCAACACGCCAGGCCTCCCTGTCCATCACCAGCTCCCGGAGGTCACTCAGACCCGCATCCACCGAGTCAGTGATGCCATCCAGCCATCTCATCCTCTGTCGTTCCCTTCTCCTCCTGCCCCCAATCCCTCCCAGCATCAGAGTCTTCTCCAATGACTCAACTCTTCGCATGAGGTGGCGAAAATATTGGAGTTTCAGCTTTAGCATCATTCCTTCCAAAGAAATTCCAGGGCTGATCTCATTCAGAATGGACTGGTTGGATCTTCTTGCAGTCCAAGGGACTCTCAAGAGTCTTCTTCAACACCACAGTTCAAAAGCATCAATTCTTCGGTGCTCAGCCTTCTTCACAGTCCAGCTCTCACATCCATACATGACCACGGGAAAGACCATAGCCTTGACTAGGCGAACCTTTGTTGGCAAAGTAATGTCTCTGCTTTTGAATATGCTATCTAGGTTGGTTATAATTCTCCTTCCAAGGAGTAAGCGTCTTTTAATTTCATGGCTAGAGTCACCATCTGCAGTGATTTTGGAGCCCAGAAAAATAAAGTCTGACACTGTTTCCACTGTTTCTCCATCTATTTCCCATGTAGTGATGGGACCAGATGCCATGATCTTCGTTTTCTGAATGTTGAGCTTTAAGCCAACTTTTTCACTCTCCACCTTCACTTTCATCAAGAGGCTTTTTAGCCCCTCTTCACTTTCTGCCATAAGAGTGGTGTCATCTGCATATCTGAGGTTATTGATATTTCTCCCGGCAATCTTGATTCCAACTTGTGTTTCTTCCAGTCCAGCATTTCTCATGATGTACTCTGCATATAAGTTAAATAAACATGGTGACAATATGCAACCTTGACGTACTCCTTTTCCTATTTGGAACCAGTCTGTTGTTCCATAACCAGTTCTAACTGTTGCTTCCTGACCTGCATACAGATTTCTTAAGAGGCAGATCAGGTAGTCTGATATTCCCATCTCCTTCGGAATTCTCCATAGTTTATTGTGATTTACACAGTCAAAGGCTTTGGCATAGTCAATAAAGCAGAAATAGATGTTTTTCTGGAACTCTCTTGCTTTTTCCATGATCCAGGGGATGTTTGCAATTTGATCTCTGGTTCCTCTGCCTTTTCTAAAACCAGCTTGAACATCAGGAAGTTCACGGTTCACATATTGCTGAAGCCTGGCTTGGAGAATTTTGAGCATTACTTTACTAGTGTGTGAGATGAGTGCAATTGTTCGGTAGTTTGAGCATTCTTTGGCATTGCCTTTCTTTGGGATTGGGATGAAAACAGACCTTTTCCAATCTTGTGGCCACTGCTGAGTTTTCCAAATTTGCTGGCATATTGAGTGCAGCACTTTCACACCATCATCTTTCAGGACTTGGAATAGCTCCACTGGAATTCCATCACCTCCACTAGCTTTGTTCGTAGTGATGCTTTCTAAGGCCCATTTGACTTCACATTCCAAGATGTCTGGCTCTAGGTCAGTGATCACCTCATCATGATTATCTGGGTCTTGAAGTTCTTCTTTGTACAGTTCTTCTGTGTATTCTTGCCACCTCTTCTTATTATCTCCTGCTTTTGTTAGGTCCACACCATCTCTGTCCTTTATCGTGCCCATCTTTGCATGAAATGTTCCTTTGGTATCTCTGATTTTCTTGAAGAGATTCCTAGTCCTTCCCATTCTGTTGTTTTCCTCTATTTCTTTGCATTGATCGCTGAAGAAGGCTTTCTTATCTCTTCTTGCTATTCTTTGGAACTCTGCATTTAGATGTTTATATCTTTCCTTTTCTCCTTTGTTTTTCACTTCTCTTCTTTTCACAGCTGTTTGTAAGGCCTCCCCAGACAGCCATTTTGCTTTTTTGCATTTCTTTTCTATGGGGATGGTCTTGATCCCTGTCTCCTGTACAATGTCACGAGCCTCATTCCATAGTTCATCAGGCACTCTATCTATCAGATCTAGGCCCTTAAATCTATTTTTCACTTCCACTGTATAATCATAAGGGATTTGATTTAGGTCATACCTGAATGGTCTAGTAGTTTTCTCTACTTTCTTCAATTTCAGTCTGAATTTGGCAATAAGGAGTTCATGGTCTGAGCCACAGTCAGCTCCTGTTCTTGTTTTTGCTGATTGTATAGAGCTTCTCCATCTTTGGCTGCAAAGAATATAATCGATCTGATTTCTGTGTTGACCATCTGGTGATGTCCATATATAGAGTCTTCTCTTGTGTTGTTGAAAGAGGGTATTTGCTATGACCAGTGCATTTTTTTGGCAAACCTCTGTTAGTCTTTGCCCTGCTTCATTCCATGTTCCAAGGCCAAATTTGCCTGTTACTCCAGGTGTTCTTGACTTCCTACTTTTGCATTCCAGTCCCCTATAATGAAAAGGACATCTTTTTTGGGTGTTAGTTCTAAAAGGTCTTGTAAAATGCAGATAACAGAGCATTAATGGATTTTCAGACCAAGACTGTAGGAGAGTCTCTGGGACATGTAGGTCTCAGAGCAGAATAATAAGACAAATATGACCCCAAAAAGACACAGTGAGTCCTATTGTGTGTTCCTGAGAGTTTACGCCCACATTTCACTGGCCAAAGCAAATCATATAGTTTAGCAAAAAGTGTCATCTTCCTTCTGGGACAAATCTGATAGCCAATGGAACATAAAAGGGAGCAGAAGGAAATTATTTTGACAATAACACAATTAACTATGTACAACTAGCAAATCAATTGTTTTAACACTGTGCTATATTTTGACTCTATTATAAGTAATCTGTATATACATGGTATAAACTGTATTAGTTCACTATCTCAATTCTCTCTAGAGGAAATAGGAAATATAAAAGTGAATACAATGATGAGGATTTTGAATGACTCTTAAACTGACACTGTAGTAGGATAACCTTAGTGAATAATTCATACTGACTTGAACTTTGTGACTTTCCCTATTTTATAAGAAATCCACACTTGTTAAGACTCCTCACTATAAAAAAACAAAAAACAAACAAACAAAAAAACCCTGTCAAATTCCTGAATTTTAAGAAACAACACAGTTATAGGTCATGCCTCTAGTGCTTTGCAAAGCATTTACTGTTTAATATGCATGAAATAATGAGAAGAGGAAATAGTTAACTGGCACAGTTAAGCAACATGTAGGTAAAATTTTGGTTATTGAGACTCAGGATTTTTCAGATGAATTGAGCCAAGTAGGATACTAAACAGATGAAGATATAAACAAAGACCTGGAAAGGGTTTAAGTTTCTGAATATCTTTCTTATCCTATTGTTTAAGTCTATAATTAAAGGTACATGATTCAAACTTTCTTGTGCTCTAAGGATCCTTTAAATACTTCTCTGATTTTCTTTTACTTTGCTATACAAGATATGCAGATGACACCACTCTTATGGCAGAAAGTGAAGAGGAACTAAAAAGCCTCTTGATGAAAGTGAAAGTGGAGAGTGAAAAGGTTGGCTTAAAGCTCAACATTCAGAAAACGAAGATCATGGCATCTGGTCCCATCACTACATGGGAAATAGATGGAGAAACAGTGGAAACACTGTGGAAACAGTGTCAGAATTTAGTTTTCTGGGCTCCAAAATCACTGCAGATGGTGAGTGCAGCCATGAAATTAAAAGACGCTTACTCCTTGGAAGGAAAGTTATGACCAACCTAGAGAGCATATTCAAAAGGAGAGACATCACTTTACCAACAAAGGTTCGCCTAGTCAAGGCTATGGTCTTTCCTGTGGTCATGTATGGATGTGAGAGCTGGACTGTGAAGAAGGCTGAGCTCTGAAGAATTGATGCTTTTGAACTGTGGTGTTGGAGAAGACTCTTGAGAGTCCCTTGGACTGCAAGAAGATCCAACCAGTCCATTCTGAAGGAGATCAATCCTGGAATTTCTTTGGAAGGAATGATGCTAAAGCTGAAACTCCAGTATTTTGGCCACCTCATGCGAAGAATTGAGTCATTGGAGAAGACTCTGATGCTGGGAGGGATTGAGGGCAGGAGGAGAAGGGGACGACAGAGGATGAGATGGCTGGATGGCATCACTGACTTGATGGGTGTGAGTCTGGGTGACCTCCGGGAGCTGGTGATGGACAGGGACGCCTGGCGTGCTGCGGTTCATGGGGTCGCAAAGAGTCGGACACGACTGAGCGACTGATCTGATCTGATACAAGTATATGTAAGGATGACCTAAGTCAGGGGTCCCCAAACTCCAGGCCACAGACCAGTTTCTCCTGGCAGATCAGTGACAGTATTAGATTAGAAACAAAGTACACAATAAATGTAGTGTTCTTAAATCATCCTGAAACAATCTCCCCAACTCCCAGTTCATAGAAAAATGATCTTCCAAGAAATTGGTCCCTGGTGCCAGAAAGTTTGGGGACTGCTGCTCTATGACACTCAAAAAAGAAAAAAAAATGTATAGTATTTTTATTCTGTTTGTGAATAAAGATAAATTGCCTTCTGGTACTATTTTCATCTGTTTATATTTGTTTCCCATTCTGCCTCATCACGTCTTCTCTCAGGGCTTCTAATTTTATTTCCTTCAATTAGGCCAAATAGTATATCAAATATACCTTATGTTTAAGTCTCTAAATAGCCCAACAAATCTGATTTACTTATCATGCTGCAATGACAGTTGTTCATATTGTGTGATGCAATTTTAAATTGAATAAATTACATATAATGCCACTCATTAGAAAGTAGATCATAGCAGAACAAAAGACCTACTGCACATTAGTTTTAAATATAATTTGTGCTTTTGCTCTTGCTTATGTTTTACATCAGTTGAAATATACTCAGTTTCAAATAATATGTAATCTGACTCAAACTGCTCCAAAAAATGTATTGGATCATGTTGTAGTAAGATGGCTACAGCAATTTTGCTCTTTAATTTCACATATAATGTGGTTTGTTGAACCTTAATGAGAAGAAAGTTTTGCCAATAGTTCTTAGCAAACCACTGCTTTGGACCCATTGTTCTGGGTTAGATGTTCATTGTAAGCCAACCACAGGCAAGATGTGTGGAATTACCTGTACACCAATCAGAGCCACTTTAGTAGCTGAATTGCAGTCGCCTTTAACTGAATACATGAGTTAAGTAACACAGAGGCATAAAGTTGAGAAATATTAGGTTTCTATAGAGAGTGAATAAGGGAGAAGACATGCAGGCACAGCAACCAATAATATCCTCTTAAACATGTTTTAAAATATTCTCCATCACTCACCTCATTGAGTTTGAATTTTGTCTTAAATGCTCCTATTGTAAGGGAGAGTTGTGTTATATGAAATATACCAATTCAGATATTCTGTAGTGTAAAAGGCAGTTAGGTACATTTTAACAGGTGCATATTTTCTCATTGGGAGTATCTGATTTCTGCTGAAAATAACTTAAAAGGAGCAGCCCATCAGCCTTTTATTCTGTACCAGAAGAATGAACATCTTTGAAGGAGTGTCAGAAAGCACAATACAAACACATAGCATTGAGATTAGACAACTAGTAATTTTTGCAATGATAATTACACAGACTCTGTGGAACTATTTTCTCTTGTGTTTCACACACACACACACACACACACTAACACCTGTCTAGATCAGCTATATTACTTATTTCTCATAAGACATGAATTGTGTCAAGTAAAAACAATCAAAATAGTATATTCTCTTTTTTTCCCCAATACTAGACATGTTCAGGGCCATTTTCTTTATGTGGGAATACATACTACATGCTGTATATATGAACACTCTGTATAAATTTCAAAGATATATTACTCACAAAGTTATTTGCTAAACATTATGTGGAAACTATATAATAATTTAAATAAAATATATAATGTGGCATATTAGGTCATATTAGAGCAAATTTGTTGACCTAATACTTTAATATTCTTTACTATAAGCCTATGAGTTCAATGAAGGTAGAAGATATTATGGATCCCATTTAGCAGGTGCATAAACACACTCATGGATATGGAAATGACAACCCACTCCAGTACTCTTGCCTGGAAAATCCCATGGATGGAGGAGCCTGATAGGCTGCAGTCCATCAGATCGCGAAGAGTCAGACACAACTGAGCGACTTCACTTTCACTTTTCACTTTCATGCATTGGAGAAGATGGCAGCCCACTCCAGTGTTCTTGCCTGGAGAATCCCAGGGACGGGGGAGCCTGGTGGGCTGCCGTCTATGGGGTTGCACAGAGTTGGACACAACTGAAGCAACTTAGCAGGAGCAGCAGCAGCAAACTCATATATGTCAAGTTCACATGATGGGTTGTAAACAGGCTGGAATTAGAGTACTGTAATCTTACTTTTTTGTTCATGATGCTTTCCAATGAAGAAAAGATGTTTGAGAGGTAACTGATTTTGGGAGACTACAAAACAAAGAATTAAAAAACAAAAACAAAAACCTGTCATAATGTAATAAAATCAATTGTTTCAGTTTATCAAAGTGAACTGAGAGAAAAGCATTTTGTCTTGTAGGGCCTCTATATTTTACTTTTAAGAAGGTAAATAAACAAATGGTAATTAGGGTAAGTACACTTTATTTTACATCAACCTTTTTCTTGGTAATTTATCTAACAAATATGTATTAAAGATTATTAGAAAAATAATGGAAAAGAAAGTAAAATCACACAAAATTATTACACCTAGGCAAAAATCTGGAGAAGGCAATGGCACCCCATCCAGTACTCTTGCCTGGAAAATCCCATGGATGTAGAAGCCTGGTAGGCGGCAGTCCATGGGATCGCAAAGAGTCTGGCATGACTGAGCGACTTCACTTTCTCTTTTCACTTTCATGCATTGGACAAGGAAATGGAAACCCATTCCAGTGTTCTTGCCTACAGAATCCCAGGGATGGGGGAGCCTGGTGGGCTGCCATCTCTGGGGTCGCACAGAGTCGGACATGACTGAAGCAACTTAGCAGTAGCAGCAGACAAAAATCGCCTTTTATATTTTGGTGCACTTTTCCCATGTTATCCAAACATATATAATGTACTTGAATTGGTCTCTTTTAACATGGTGTACTGACTAAAAATTAATTGGGACATTCCTTTTGTCTTTAGAATTTGTTAAATTTATTATGTTACATCTATAAAATGTATAATATATCTTAGTTTTCAACTTTACTGCACTTTTTATATTATAACCATTTCATGTAAGTTTATTATTTGTGTTTCTGATTACTTCCATAAAAGAAATGATTAACTATTAAATTATTTCTCATATATATATAACATATCTTACATTAAGACTTTTGTTTTTAAAGCACTTAAGTTTCACAGAAAAATTAAAAGGAAGGAACAGTAATTTCCCATTATTCTCCCATATATATATGTTTAACCCTCCATTATCAACATTCCCCCCAGAGTGTTATATTTGTTGTAATTGATAAACATACATTGAAACATCATTATCACACCAAGTCAATATTTATATTATGGTTCACATTTTGTGTATTGTATCTTTTATGTGCTTGAAAAATATACAAGATGTATCCATGGTTATAAGTTTATACAGTATAGTGTCATTACTCTAAAAATCCTCGGTACTCTGCATATGCATCCCTCCTGTGACCACAAAGCCCTCAATCACAATTTTCTTTTTTTTTACTATCATCTTAGTTTCACCTTTTCCAGAATGTCAAATGTTTGAAAGCACAGAGTATGCAACCTTTTCAGTCTTAATTCTTTCACTTAATAACATGCATTCAAGATTGCTGGGAGAAATATCAATAACCTCAGATATGCAGATGACACCATCCTTATGGCAGAAAGTGAAGAGGAACGAAAAAGCCTCTTGATGAAAGTGAAACTGGAGAGTGAAAAAGTTGGCTTAAAGCTCAACATTCAGAAAACGAAGATCATGGCATCTGGTCCATCACTTAAGGGGAAATAGATGGAGAAACAGTGGAAACAGTGTCAGACTTTATTTTTCTGGGCTCCAAAATCACTACAGATGGTGACTGCAGCCATGAAATTAAAAGACGCTTACTCCTTGTAAGGAAAGTTATGACCAAATTAGATAGCATATTTAAAAGCAGAGACATTACTTTGCCAACAAAGTTTCGCCTAGTCAAGGCTATGGTCTTTCCTGTGGTCATGTATGGATGTGAGAGTTGGACTGTGAAGAAGGCTGAGCTCTGAAGAATTGATGCTTTTGAACTGTGGTGTTGGAGAAGACTCTTGAGAGTCCCTTGGACTGCAAGGAGATCCAACCAGTCCATTCCAAAGGAGATCAATCCTGGAATTTCTTTGGAAGGAATGATGCTAAAGCTGAAACTCCAGTACTTTGGCCACCTCATGCGAAGAGTTGACTCATTGGAGAAGACTCTGTTGCTGGGAAGGATTGAGGGCAAGAGGAGAAGGGGACGACAGAGGATGAGATGGCTGGATGGCATCACTGACTCGATGGATGTGAGTCTCAGTGAGCTCTGGGAGTTGGTGATAGACAGGGAGGCCTGGAGTGCTGTGATTCATGGGGTGGCAAAGAGTCAGACACGACTGAGCGACTGATCTGATCTGAAGGTTCAACTTTTTTCTTTGTTTGATAGCTCATTTCTTTTTAACACTGAATAATATTCCATAATTTGGATGTATGATAGTTTATCCATTCATTAACTGAAAAACTTTTTGCTGCTGCTGCTGCTGCTGGGTCACTTCAGTCATGTCCGACTCTGTGCGACCCCATAGACGGCAGCCCAACAGGCTCCCCTGTCCCTGGGATTCTCCAGGCAAGAACTCTGGAGTGAATTGCCATTTCCTTCTCCAATGCATGAAAGTGAAAAGTGAAAGTGAAGTCGTTCAGTCATGTCCGACTCTTCGCGACCCCATGGACTGCAGCCTACCAGGCTCCTCCATCCATGGGATTTTCCAGGCAAGAGTACTGGAGTGGGGTGCCATTGCCTTCTCCAGAAAAACTTTTTGGTTGCTTCCAAATTTTGGCAATCATGAATAAAGCTGCTATAAATATCCTTGTGCAAGTTTATGTATGCATATAAGTTTTTATGTCTTTGGGGCATAAACCAAGGTGTCCAACCGCTGAATTGTGCAGTAAGAGTATGTTTAGTTTTTGAAGAAATGACTGGATTGGCTATGCCATTTTCCATTCTTGTCAACAATGAATGAAAATTCCTTTTGCTCCAGATCATATGTTGACTTTTGTACTGGGATTTTTATTTTTAGTTTTTTAGTGATTTGAAAAAATATATTTATAAATAAGAAGTGATATATTTTATATGATTTACAAATAGTTTTCAATAAACATATTTTTACTTTAGTTTTTAGTTGTTTATTGCCATGTGATTATTGACACTTTGTTTATATGTTTATCATTTCTTTTGGATCTTCTAGGTTAAACCTTTAATAACAAAGGGTTTTATCATTTTGATTCTATAAAATATCTTTCTTTTAGACTTATTTTTTAATTTTTTTGATAGTGTTAATTCAAATATTTAAATTATTGGGAATTTATCCCAATATAAATTGTGCAGTATAAACTCAAATTTATTATTTGTAGGTGTCTACCCTGTGGTTCAGATAGATTTATAAAAAACATTATTGTTGATGTGGAAGAAGTACAATTCTATAAATTGCATCCATAAACATTCATGTGAATAAAGCGAGCAGATATATCTACTCCCAGTGTAAATGAGAAAGGAGATGGTAAGTTAAGTGTGTATTTGTGAAGTGGTTAAAATAATGTTTTTATTTTTTTTTTTCTAATGATAAATTGTGTGTTGCACTCTATTTTATTGAATTAAATGTTTAAACTTCTTAAATAGTATATGATTATTTAAATAATCCTCAATTCCTAATAAATCATAATTTTTACTATGTAAATGTATATAGTCTGTCAAAAATAAGCTAAAATGAAAGAATAATTAGGATTGATATTTGATATCTCTGTGACTCTGAATGAATATTTTCTGGAAATCATAATCTTTCAGTTTTGATGTCCATATATATTGTGTGATGCAAGGTGATGTGATTATGAATAATTAATTGTTTAAATATATTTAAGTGAAGCCGCTCAGTCATGTCTGACTAGTTGTGACTCCATGAACTGTAGCCTGCCATGTTCCTCAGTCCATGGAATTTTCCCGGCAAGAGTACTGGAGTGGGTTGCCATTTCCTTCTCCAGGGGATCTTCCAGACCCAGGAATTGAACCTGGGTCGCCCACATTGCACTCAGATGTTTTACGGTCTAAGCCACCAGGGCTGCGTCGGCACAGGAAGGCCTAGAGGAGCTACTTCACATTCAAGGTCAGGAAAGGTGACCTAGTCCAAGGTAAGGAGCCGTGGCTGTGCTTTGCTGACATATCCATGAAGAGATACTGCACATCCAAGGTAAGAGAAACATAAGTGAGATGGTAAGTGTTGCAAGAGAGCATCAGAGGACACACTGAAACCATAATCAGAGAAAACTAGGCAATCTGATCACACTGACACAACTTTGTCTAACTCAGTGAAACTAAGCCATGCCTTGTGGGGCCACCCAAGATGTATGGGTGATGGTCGAGAGGTCTAACAGAATGTGGTCCACTGGAGAAGGGAATGGCAAACCTTTTCAGTATTCTTGCCTTGAGAACCCCATGAACAGTATGAAAAGGTAAAATGATAGCATACTGAAAGCGGAACTCCCTGGGTCAGTAGATGCCCAATATGCTACTAGAGATCAGTGGAGAAATAACTCCAGAAAGAACGAAGGAATGGAGCCAAAGCAAAAACAAAACCCACTTGTACATGTGACTGGTGATAGAAGCAAGTTCTGATGCTGTAAAGAGCAATATTGCATAGGAACCTGGAATGTTGTGTCCATGAATCAAGGCAAATTCGAAGTACTCGAACAGGAGATGGCAAGAGTGAACGTCGACATTCTAGGAATCCACCCAAGTGGACTGGAATGGGTGAATTTAAATCAGATGACCATTACATCTATTACTGTGGGCAGGAATCACTTAGAAGAAATGGAGTAGCCATAATGGTCAACAAAAGAGTTCGAAATGCACTACATGGATACAATCACACACAAAAAAAACAAAATGATCCCTGAAATTAAAAGACGCTTGCTCCTTGGAAGGAAAGTTATGACCAACCTAGATAGCATATTCAAAAGCAAAGACATTACTTTGCCAACAAAGGTTCGCCTAGTCAAGGCTATGGTCTTTCCTGTGGTCATGTATGGATGTGAGAGCTGGACTGTGAAGAAGGCTGAGCGCTGAAGAATTGATGCTTTTGAACTGTGGTGTTGGAGAAGACTCTTGAGAGTCCCTTGGACTGCAAGGAGATCCAACCAGTCCATTCTGAAGGAGATCAATCCTGGAATTTCTTTAGAAGGAATGATGCTAAAGCTGAAACTCCAGTATTTTGGCCACCTCATGCGAAGAGTTGACTCATTGGAGAAGACTCTGATGCTGGGAGGAATTGAGGGCAGGAGGAGAAGGGGACGACAGAGGATGAGATGGCTGGATGGCATCACTGACTCGATGGATGCGAGTCTGAGTGACCTCCGGGAGCTGGTGATGGACAGGGAGGCCTGGCGTGCTGCGGTTCATGGGGTCGCGAAGAGTCGGACACGACTGAGCGACTGATCTGATCCGACTGATCTGATCCCTGTTCATTTCCAAAGCAAACCATTCAGTATCACGGTGATCCAAGCCTATGCCCCAACCAGTAATGCTGAAGAAGCTGAAGTTGAACGGCTCTGTGAAGACCTAGGAGACCTTTTAGAACTAACACCCAAAAAAGATGTCCTTTTCATTATAGGGGACTGGAATGCAAAAGAAGGAAGTCAAGAAACACCTGGAATAACAGGCAAATTTGGCTTGGAATACGGAATGAAGCAGGACAAAGGCTAATAGAGTTTTGCCAAGAGAACGCACTTGTCATAGCAAACACCCTCTTCCAACAAGACAAGAGAAGACTACTCATGGAAATCACCAGATGGTCAACACTGAAATCAGACTGATTATATTCTTTGTAGTCAAAGATGGAGAAACTCTATACAATCAGTAAAAATAAGACCAGGAGCAGACTGTGGCTCAGCTCATGAACTCCTTATTGCCAAATTCAGACTTTAATTGAAGAAAGTAGGGAAAACCACTAGACCATTCAGGTATGACCTAAATCAAATTCCGTATAATTATATAGTGGAAGTGAGAAATAGATTTAAGGGACTAGATCTGATTGAGCGCCTGATGAACTATGGAATGAGTTTTGTGACCTTGTACAGGAGACAGGGATCCAAATCATCCCCAAGGAAATGAAATGCCAAAAAGCAAAGTGGCTGTCTGGGGAGGCCTTACAAATAGCTGTGAAAAGAAGGGAAGTGAAAAGCAAAGGAGAATAGGAAAGATATTCCCATTTGAATACAGACTTGCAAAGAATAGCAAGGAGAGATAAGAAAGACTTCCTCAGCGATTAATGCAAAGAAATAGAGGAAAACAACAGAATGGGGGAATACTAGAGATTTCTTCGAGAAAATTAGAGATACCAAGGGAAAATTTCATGCAAAGATGGGCTCAATAAAGGACAGAAATTGTATGGACCTAACAGAAGCAGAAGATGGTAAGAAGAGGTGGCAGAATACACAGAAGAACTACAAAAAAGATCTTCAAGACCAAGATAATCACGATGGTGTGATAACACACCTAAAGCCAGACATCCTGAAATGTGAAGTCAAGTGGGCCTTAGAAAGCATCACTATGAACAAAGCTAGTAGAGGTGATGGAATTCCAGTTGAGCTATTCCAAATCCTGAAAGATGATGCTGTGAAAGTGCTGCACTAAATATGCCAGCAAATTTGGAAAACTCATCAGTGGTCACAGGACTGAGAAAGGTCAGTTTTCATTCCAATCTCAAAGAAAGGTAATGCCAAAGAATGCTCAGATTACTGCACAATTGCACTCATCTCACATGCTAGTTAATTTATGTTCAAAATTCTCCAAGCCAGGCTTCAGCAATATGTGAACCATGAACATCCAGATGTTCAAGCTGGTTTAAGAAAAGCAGAGGAACCAGAGATCAAATTGCCAACATCTGCTGGATCATGGAAAAAGCAAGAGAGTTCCAGAAAAAAACACGTATTTCTGCTTTATTGACTATGCCAAAGCCTTTGACTGTGTGGATCACAATAAAATGTGGAAAATTCTGAAAGTGATGGGAATACCAGACCACCTTGACCTGCCTCTTCAGAAACCTATATGCAGGTCAGGAAGCAAAAGTTAGAAATGGACATGGAACAACAGACTGTTTCCAAATAGGAAAAGAGTACGTCAAGGCTGTATGTTGTCATCCTGCTTATTTAACTTCTATGCAGAGTACATCATGAGAAACGCTGGGCTGGAAGAAGCACAAGCTGGAATCAAGATTGCTGGGAGAAATATCAATAACCTCAGATATGCAGATGACACCACCCTTGTGGCAGAAAGTTAAGAGGAACTAAAAAGCCTCTTGATGAAAATGAAAGAGAAGAGTGAAAAAGTTGGCTTAAAGCTCAACATTCAGAAAACTAAGATCATGGCATCTAGTAGAGAGATATTACTTTGTCAAAAAAGGTCCATCTAGTCAAGGCTATGTTTTTTCCAGTGGTCATGCATGGATGTGAGAGTTGGACTGTGAAGAAAGCTGAGTGCCAAAGAATTGGTGCATTTGAATTGTGGTGCTGGAGAAGACTCTTGAGAGTCCCTTGGACTGCAAGGAAATCCAACCAATCCATCCTAAAGGAGACTAGTCTTGGGTGTTCAATGGAAGGATTGATGCTGAGGCTGGCCACCCCATGGGAAGAGTTGTCTCATTGGAAAAGACCCTGATGCTGGGAGGGATTTGGCACAGGGGGAGAAGGAGACGACAGAGGATGAGATGGCTGGATGGCATCATCGACCTGAAGCGCCTGAGTCTGAGTGAACTCCGGGAGTTGGTGATGGAGAGGGAGGCCTGACATGCTACGATTCATGGGGTCACAAAGAGTCAGACACGACTGAGTGACTGAACTGAACTGAAATATTTTTAAATAAATATATCATCCATCAGGGAGGGATGCATACACATAGAATTTTTAGAGCAATTAAACTATTCTGTATGATCCTACAATAATGAATAAATGTTATTATATATTGTTTAAAAAAGGATGATACAATATGCAGTAAATTAATATTTAGAACATTCAAATACATGGATAACATAATAGTGTGAGTCAAGCTAAAAATAAATCTCATGCTCAGAGGCAATTTCAGATTTCTTTTTCAGTACTTTTTGCCCAAGAAGAGCCACAGTGTGAGGAGTGTTGGTGGTGGGATGGCAAAAATTATTAAAGACACATCTTCAAAAATAGAGCTTGGCAAGTTTAAAATTGTGCATTTAAAACAACAACAAAAATCTCATGTGTCTCTTTAGGATTTAATCTGTGATATCTTCTAAAGCTCACATTTTATATTAATATTTATAATCCATTATATTTTCAAAAGGCTAACTAGTATATTCCTAGAGCTTCTGTAGAAACTATGACAACTCTCTCCGCCATCAGTAAATCTCACGTTTGTAACATTAACCAGTTAACTATAAAAGTGAAATATTATTTACAAAGTTTACTTAATCATAAATTTATCTACAAATATTTTTAATGAGACTTGTGGGAGCTTGCTGTCAGATATATTCTTAAAGTGTTTCAGAAATGAGTGGCAGGATTACATCAGTTCAGATCACTCACTCTGTCATGTCTGATTCTGCAACTCCATGGACTGGAGCACGCCAGGCTTCCCTCTCCATCACCAACTCCCAGAGTTTGCTTTAACTCATGTCCATCAAGTCAGTGATATCATCCAACTATCTCATCCTCTGTCATCCCCTTCTTCTGCCTTCAATCTTTCCCAGAATCAAGGTCTTTTCAAATGAATCAGTTCTTCACATTAGCTGGCCAAAGTATTGAAGTTTCAGCTTCAACATCAGTCCTTCCAAAGAATATTCAGGAATGACTTCCCTTAGGATGGACTGGTTTACTCTCCCTGTGGCCCAAGAGATTGTCAAGAGTCTTCTCCAACACCACAGTTCAAAAGCACCAATTCTTATGTGCTCAGCTTTCTTTATAGTCCAACTCTCACATCCATACATGACTACTGGAAAAACCATAGCTTTGACTAGATGGACCTTTGTTAGCAAAGTAATGTTTCTGTTTTTTAACATGCTACCCAGGCTGGTCATGATTTTTCTTTTTTCCCAAAGAGCAAGAGTCTTTTAATTTCATGCATGCAGTCACCATCTGCAGTGACTTTGGAGATCCAAAAAACAAATTATTCACTACTTCAATAGTTTCTCATCTATTTGTCATGAAGTGGTGGAACTGGATGCCATGATATTAGGGTTTTTTTTTTTTTTTTTTTTTTTAAATTTCTATTTATTTATTTATTTATTTTTACTTTACAATATTGTATTGGTTCTGCCAGACATCAACATGAATCCGCCACGGGCTTATGCATGTTCCCCATCCTGAAGCCCCCTCCTTCCTCCCTCCCCATACCATCCCTCCAGGTTATCCCAGTGCACCAGCCCCAAGCATCCTGTATCGAACCTGGACTGGCAATTCATTTCTTATATGATATAAACATGTTTCAGTGCCATTCCCCAAAATCGTCCCACCCTCTCCCTCTCCCACAGAGTCCAAAAGACTGTTTTATACTTCTGTGTCTCTCTTGCGGTCTCGCATACAGGATTATCATTACCATCTTTCTAAATTCCATATATATGTGTTAGTATACTGTACTGATGTTTTTCTTTCTGGCTTACTTCACGCTGTATAATAGGCTTCAGTTTCATCTACCTCATTAGAAACTGATTCAAATGTATTTTTTTAATGGCTGTGTAATACTCCACTGTGTATATGTACCACCACTTTCTTATCCATTCATCTGCTAATTGACATTTAGGTTGCTTCCATGTCCTGACTATTATAAACAGTGCTGCAATGAACATTGGGGTACACGTGTCTCTTTCAATTCTGGTTTCCTCTGTGTGTATGCCCAGCAGTGGGACATAAGGCTGTTCTAAAAGTTGAGTTTTATCTTAGTTTTTTGAAGGTTGAGATTTAAGCCAGCTTTTTCACTCTCCTCTTTCATTTTCATCAAGAGGCTCTTCAACTCTTCTTCACTTTCTGCCATAAGGGTGGTGTCATCTGAGTATCTGAGGTTATTGATATTTTTTCCAGCAATCTTGATTCCAGCTTGCGCTTTATCCAGCCAGGCATTTCTCATGATGTACTCTGCATGTAAGTTAAATAAGCAGGGTGACAATGTACAGCCTTGATGTACTCCTTTCCCAATTTTGTACCTGTCTGTTGTTCCATGTCTAATTCTAATTGTTGCTTCCTGATCTCCATACATGTTTCTCAGGAGTCAGATAAGGTTGTCTGGTATTCCCATCTCTTGAAGACTTTTCCACAGCTTGTTGTGATCTACACAGTCAAAGGCTTTGGCCTAGTCAATAAATCAGAAGTAAATGTTTTTCTAGAATTCTCTTGCTTTTTCGATGATCCAACAGATGTTGGCAATTTGATCTCTGGTTCCTTTGCTTTTCTAAATTCAGCTTGAATATCTGGAAGTTTATAGTTCACATACTGTTGAAGCCTGGCTTGGAGAATTTTGAGCATTACTTTGTTAGCTTGTGAGATGAGTGCAATTGTGTGGTAATCTGAACACTCTTTGGCATTGCTTTTCTTCCATATTGGAATAAAAACTGACCTTTTGAAGCCCTGTGGCCACTGCTAAGTATTCCAAAGTTGCTGGCATATTGAGTGCAGGACTTTAACAATGGTATATTTTGTGATGCGATCCCTTGTCAATTTAGGAATGCAAAGACAGGCAGAAAGGTTTCAAACACATTACTGATTTTTCCATGAATGTTGCATTATGTTATTTACCCATAAACTTCTCTTTATTAAATCCATCAGAATTATAGTGTAAATAGACACAAAGACTGTAGAAGGCAATGGCAACCCACTCCAGTACTCTTGTCTGGAAAATCCCATGGACCGGGGAGCATGGTCGGCTGCAGTCCATCGCGCAGAGTTGGACACGACTGAACAACTTCACTTTCACTTTTCACTTTCATGCATTGGAGAAGGAAATGGCAACCCACTACAGTGTTCTTGCCTGGAGAGTCCCAAGGATGGAAGAGCCTCCTAGGCTGCCATCTATTTGAACGCACAGAGTCGGACATGACTCAAGTGACTTAGCAGCAGCAGCAGCAGACACAAAAACAATGAATGCTTCTGAATAGAGCAACAAATAGGGGAGTTATCCCTGTTCCAGTGGGCAATGTGTGTACATAATATTACTTCCAGTAAAGGAACTGGGAGTGTTTTTATCAAACGAAAAATAAGGAGGAAAAGTCACTTGCACCTAGCAAATAAAAAGAAAAATGCATTCCTAACATTAATGCAATAAGAAACGATAAGTTGAAAAGGTAACTGTGTTAAATGTGACAGTTACGTTTTTTTGTTTCAACTTGGCTAGGTAGGATGTAGGACTCTGCTCATTGGTCATATAATGGTCTGAATATTGCTGCGAAGGCATTTTTTTAGAGGTTAACATTTAAATATGAATAAAGCAGTTTACTGGGCTTCCCAGGTGGCTCTAGTGGTAAAGAACCCACCTGACAATGCAGGTATATATAAGGGATGGGGGTTTGATTCCTAGGTCAGGAAGATCCCCAGGAGAAGGACACAGAAACCCACTCCAATATTGTTGCTACAGAATCCCATGGACAGAGGAGCCTGGCAGGCTGCAGTCCATAGGGTCACACAGAGTCGGATACCACTGAAAACTTAGCAGATATGCATGCAAAGCAGCTTACATGCATAATATGGTGGGCCATATTATGCATCCAATCAGTTGAAAAAAACTGACCTCCCCAGAAGAAGAGGAAATTTTGTCAGCAGAGTGCCTTCCAACTTGATCTAAAGTATCAGCTTCTTCTTCCCTGAGTCTCCAGATTGCCAGCTTACCATGAAGATTTTGGACTTGACAACCTCCACAATTCTTTGAGACAATTCCTTAAAGTCTCTGTCTCTCTCTCTTCAAATACATACACATGTACACATATGCTGTATATGAAGAGAGAGAGACACACACACACACATCCCTTGGGATCCTATTGGTTCTGTTTCTCTGGAGAACCCTGACTAATAAAATCCATATGCTAGGAAAATAACCACTTATTATTTATAAAAAGTCAAATTATAAATTTTAAATGTGAGGTAGTTCTGAACACACTTGGAATTTTAACGAGTAAGTGTCACAGAGTCCCAGGCTGATTGTACTGACAGAATGTCATTCTTCCCTCAGCATTCACAATGTCATGGGTGAAAACGTTTGAATAGTTAATTGAAGTGGGACATATTAATTCTGGTTATAAGTGGCTCTAATTTCTAAGCTAGTACTATTTTTAAATGGATAGCTGTGGGGTTATTCATTCACTCAGTAAGTGATTCTAATGAGCAGCAAAGAAGGGAAATCTCAGTGGACAGAATTTTATATAACTTTTGGTTTTTGGGTTACTGCATTTCTTAATCTACTAGAATCTACTATAATGATGTTAAATTCATCTTTCTTATTAGAGACTATATAATTAGGGCCTACATCAGTTCCTGATAAACATTAAATACTTAGTAATCTGATGTATGCAAAATGAATAAATAAGCAAAATAACATGAGAATTTTTAATAAAAATATCTGGCAAGATTCATACCGAAATACCACTCTAAGCTTCTGTTTGTAAAATTTTAAACAAAAAAAATTAACAGTGACTGCTGTAAGATCAATATAATTTTAAAAGTCTATTTGAAGATAGGATTGTCAATCACAGTTTAGAAGATAAGATATTGGAAAATAGGTATTACAATGCCTTTCTAAATTTTCGGTCCAAATTATCTTTCTGTTTGACTGCTTTAGCTAATCTTTGCAAATATTGTAAGGTTGTACTTACTAAAATCTGTAATTATGTTTATATCATTTGATCATCATACTCAAATAGAATATTCATGCCAAAACCCCTAGGACTATAAAACTGTTACTCACTAATGTATACCTTGTTCCTAGCAGAGTCTGGTACATAATACATTTATAATAGATAACCTAGAATGGCTGAATAAATATTTAATAAAAAAATATTACATATTTGAATAGGTAATTATTTATGAAAATGGGTGAAATGATTGTGAAATAAACATAGTGTTATGCTTAATTACGTTATTCACTTATTTTGCAACTTTTTTGTACCTTATATTTCAAGAAAAAGTAGACTAAAATTTCTATTATGTATCAAAAAATATACTGTGAATCACATACACACAAAGATTTAATCATTTCAATATTTGTTAAACAGGTATAGAAAAAAGTGAATTCTGTATGCATGTCTACAGAAGATTGCTTTATAACATTATGCACTTCTCTATACAGATGAGAAATAATGTTGACAGAATGAATTTTGAAGGATTCTATTATAATTGTCCTGACACATTATGCAAAGCCTTTAAGTCAGTTTTTCTTTTTTTAATGAACCTACATAAAGTAAAATTATGAGTAATACTGGATTGATAGTCTAACAGTTCTTAATGGCATATATAGCATATGTTAGAAATTATTATCTTTATTTTAAAAAGAATTGAGATAAATGTCAGATGATAAGTGATATGATATTAGGCAATTGTTGGGGCTGGTGTACTGGGATGACCCAGAGGGATGGTACGGGGAGGGAGGTGGGAAGGGGGTTCAGGATGGGGAGCACGTGTACACCCATGGCAGATTCATGTTGATGTATGGCAAAATCAATACAATATTGTAATTAGCTTCCAATTAAAATAAATAAATTTAAATTTTAAAAAAGAGGTATACTATTTCTATAGTGATTGCTGACTGTATAGTCATTAGAAAATTTGAAATAGTGAAATGAATGATGGAAAAATGTGTTTGCAGATATAAATAAAATTTTTAAAAAGTATATATATATATATATATATATATATATATATATATATATATATATTACGTTTTCAATACAGGGTTGAGCATCAATATTCAAAAACTAATGGATTTTCAATACTGGCAATTCAGTTTGGGATTATTTCTTAAAAACCCTTTGTTAAGATAAGTGAAACACTAACATCAATTGATGGTTCTACTATTTCTGCTTCAGTGTGTAAAACCACAAAATAAATCTAAACCTTTGTACCTGAAATGATATAATGCATTTCAAGTTAAGTATGTTTTCCATATTAAAAGGATCAATATTTCATTTATGTTATATGAAATAATCAGTCATCACTTTGTTTTCTCTCTTGAGGCAGTGCTGTCACTTTTCAATACTTGCCATGATTTCCAATACGCAAACAAAACAAACATTTCAGATATTGCCTGAATCTTTAATTGACTGCCATTAATCCTTTCATTTATTATTTAATTTTTTTTGTTTTATAAACTATTTATTTAAAAAAATTTTGTACCACTAGAAAAGTTCAACATCTATTTTTGTTTAAGAACTAAACATTCCATATCCAAAATTTTACATTGGAATCTATGTTGTAACATTTCTGAAGCCAAAGAAATTAGCCATCTAGCATCCTGCCAAGCCCATTTAAAGTTAGGGATATCAAATTAATACATAGTTTACAAATATTTATGTTTATAACTATTACATTACTATATTATATAGGATACCATTATTTTTCAAAATTGTTAAATTATTGAGATAAAGTAGGAATGTAGGAACACTAAAATTATTACTATAAGAATAAAAAGAAAAAGCACTTTAAAAGTTAAAAAATACTAAAATATAATCAGGTGGATGGAACTGGAGCCTATTATACAGAGTGAAGTAAGCCAGAAAGAAAAACAAATACAGTACACTAACGCATATATATGGAATTTAGAAAGATGATAACAATAACCCTGTTTACGAGACAGCAAAAGAGACACTGATGTATAGAACAGTCTTTGGACTCTGGGAACGGGAGAGGGTGGGATGATTTGGGAGAAGAGCATTGAAATATGTATAATATCATATCTGAAACGAGTCGCCAGTCCAGGTATGATGACTGATAATGGATGCCTGGGGTTGGTGCACTGGGACGACCCAGGGAGATGGTATGGGGAGGGAGGAGGGTTCAGGTTGGGGAACACATGTATACTTGTGGCGGATCCATCTTGATGTATGGCAAAAGCAATACAATATTGTAAAGTTAAGCAAAATAAAATTTAATTTAAAAATAAATAAATACATGAATAAAAAATAAAAATAAATAAAAAATAAAAGTAAATCTGGTTCTCAACTCATGAATCAGATCAGATCAGATCAGATCAGTCGCTCAGTCGTGTCCGACTCTTTGCGACCCCATGAACCGCAGCACGCCAGGCCTCCCTGTCCATCACCAGCTCCCGGAGGTCACTCAGACTTGCATCCATCGAGTCAGTGATGCCATCCAGCCATCTCATCCTCTGTCGTCCCCTTCTCCTCCTGCCCCCAATCCCTCCCAGCATCAGTGTCTTTTCCAATGAGTCTATTTTGGCATGAGGTCACCAAAGTATTGGAGTTTCAGCTTTAGCATCAGTCCTTCCAAAGAACACCCAGGACTGATCTCCTTCAGAATGGACTGGTTGGATTTCCTTGCAGTCCAAGTGACTCTGAGCAGTCTTCTCCAACACCACAGTTCAAAAGCATCAGTTCTTCAGTGCTCAAATTTATTCACAGTCCAACTCTCACATCCATACATGATTACTGAAAAAACCATAGCCTTAACTAGACTGAACTTTGTTGGCAAAGTAATCTCTCTGCTCTTGAATATGCTATCTAGGTTGGTCATAACTTTCCTTCCAAGGAGAAAGTGTCTTTTAATTTCATGGCTGCAATCACCATCTGCAGTGATTTTGGAGCCCCCTAAAATTAAGTCTAACACTGTTTCCCCTGTTTCCCCATCTATTTCCTATAAGTGATAGGACCAGAAGCCATGATCTTGGTTTTCTGAATGTTGAGCTTTAAGCCAACTTTTTCACTCTCCACTTTCACTTTCATCAAGAGGCTTTTCAGTTCCTCTTCACTTTCTGCCATAAGGGTGGTGTCATCAGCATGTCTGAGCTTATTCATATTTCTCCCGGCAATCTTGATTCCAGCTTGTGCTTCTTCCAGCCCAGCATTTCTCATGATGTACTCTGCATATAAGTTAAATAAGCAGTGTGACAATATACAGCCTTGACGTACTCCTTTTCCTATTTGGAACCAGTCTTTTTTCATGTCCAGTTCTAACTGTTGATTCCTTACCTGCATATAGGTTTCTCAAGAGGCAGGTCATGTGGTCTGGTATGCCCATCTCTTTCAGAATTTTCCACAGTTTATTATGATCCACACAGTCAGAGGCTATGGCATAGTCAATAAAGCAGAAATAGATGTTTTATTGGAACTCTCTTGCTTTTTTCATGATCCAGTGGATGTTGGCAATTTGATCTCTGAGATTGGGTTGCTGCTGCTGCTGCTAAGTCACTTCAGTCATGTCCGACTCTGCGCGACCCCATAGACAGCAGCCCATCAGGCACCCAAGTCCCTGGGATTCTCCAGGCAAGAGTACTGGAGTGGGTTGCCATTTCCTTCTCCAAAGCATGAAAGTGAAAATGAAAGTGAAGTCGCTCAGTTGTTTCCGACTCTTGGCGACCCCATGGACTGCAGCCTACCAGGCTCCTCCATCCATGGGACTTGGGGCAGTAATTTGGTATTGAAGGTAGAGTTCTAATGATGGGATTATAGAAGACAGGTGAGAGACCTGCTTTATCCTTTCTCTGTCTCTTCCAAGTAGGGGATACAAATAAAAAGACAGTTGTCTGACAAAAAGAAAGAGAACTCTTAAAGTCAGACTGATTCTTCTGGCATCAAATGTTGACCTTTACAGCAAAACATTAATTTTTACTGTTTAAACCAACCAATCTGTAATAGCTTTTTTAGTAGCCTGGACTAAGAGAATGACCTAAAAAGTGGAAATTACTAAATATTGTAATTCATTAATGCATTAAATACAAAAGTAATAAGCAAAATTAAAGTGAAACAGATAAAAAGTATTAATGGAAAGAACTATATTCTGAATTATTACAAATTATGGTCGTTAGAGAAGATAAGCTATTAGAAAATATGTATCACATAAACATATATGTCTAGGCATAAATATGAAAAATATAGATTTGGGCTTTCTCTCGTGGCTCGGATGGTAAAGCATCTGCCTGCAACATGTGAGACCTGAGTTCAATCCTTGCTCTTGAAGATCCCCTGGAGAAGTGAATGGCTATCCACTCCAGTATTCTTGCCTGGAGAATCCCATAGACAGAGGAGGTTGGCAGGCTACAATCCATGGGGTCACAAAGAGTTGGACACGACTGAGCTACTATCACTAACTCATTAACTAATAAAAATGCTATAGAAGAAAATAAGGCGGTAGAAGTAAACCTTTTCTGGACAATAAATTATTTAAAAGATTCATTCTGATACATGGCAAAACCAATACAATATTGTAAAGTTAAATAAAATAAAATTAAAAAAAATATTTAAAATGTAATTTTGGAATTATTTCATGGAAGTGAAACCGTTTTGACAGATGTTTCATATTACCACCAATTACTAAATCTTTTTGAACTATTAAGAAACCACTTAAGAAAACTCTATTAAACTTCATCTTTGACAGATTTATTACCACAATGGAACTAGAAAAATACTGATTAATTTGTTATCTCTTTAATAATTCAAATGAGTATTTGGAATCAAGAAAATTTAATAAAGTGTATATTAAAGGTTTATAATGTATTTTAAATTAAGAGAGACAAATAATTTTTGCAATAGGAAAGATAGATAAATCATATCTATTACAAAGGAAAATGAAAATTATTCTGATATAAGTTGAAAACAAATATTAAATGCAGTTTTTGCAGTCATTATAGTTTGTAGAACTTTAATGAGTATAATTTCAAGTGTAAGACACATTTGAAAAAAAAAAGTCAAAGTGAAACTCTCTCAGTTGTGTCCTACCGTTTGCGACCCCATCGACTATACAGTCCATGGAACTCTCGAGAAACCTGGAGTGGGTAGCCTTTCCCCCTCTCAGGAGTCTTCTCCAACACCACAGTTCGAAAGCATCAATACTTTGGCACTCAGCTTTCTTTAGAGTCAAACTCTCACATCCACACATGACTACTGGAAAAATCATAGCCATGACTAGATCGACCTTTGTTGACAAAGTAATGTCTCTACTTTTTAATATGCTGTGTAGTTTAGTCATAACATTCCTTCCAAGGAGTAAGTGTCTTTTAATTTCATGGCTACACTCATCATCTGCAGTGATTTTGGGGCCCCCCAAAATAAAGCCAGCCCCTGTATCCACTGTTTTCTCATCTATTTGCCTTGAATGACTCTGCCAAAGCCTTTGACTGTGTGGATCACAATAAACTGTGGAAAATTCTGAAAAGATGGTAATACCAGACCACCTGACCTGCCTCTTGAGAAATCTGTATGCAGGTCAGTAAGCAACAGTTAGAACTAGACATGGAACAACAGACTGGTTCCAAATGGGAAAAGGAGAACTTCAAGGCTGCATATTGCCACCCTGCTTATTTGATTTATATGCAGAGTACATCATGAGAAACACTGGACTGGAAGAAACACAAGCTGGAATCAAGATTGCTGGGAGAAATATGCAGATGATACCACCCTTAAGGCAGAAAGTGAAGAGGAACTAAAAAACTTCTTGGTGAAAGTGAAAGTGGAGAATGAAAAAGTTGGCTTAAAGCTCAACATTCAGAAAATGAAGATCATGGCATCTGGTCCCATCACATCATGGGAAGTAGATGGGGAAATGGTGTCAGACTTTATTTTTCTGGGCTCCAAAATCACTGCAGATGGTGACTGCAGCCATGAAATTAAAAGACGCTTACTCCTTGGAAGGAAAGTTAAGACCAACCTAGATAGCATATTCAAAATCCGAGACTTTACTTTGCCAACAAAGGTCCATCTAGTCAAGGCTATGGTTTTTCTGTGGTCAAGTATGGATGTGAGAATTGGACTGTGAAGAAGGCTGAGCACCGAAGAATTGATGCTTTTGAACTGTGGTGTTGGAGAGTCCCTTGGACTGCAAGGAGGTCCAACCGGTCCATTCTGAAGGAGATCAGCCCTGGGATTTCTTTGGACAGAATGATGCTGAAGCTGAAACTCCAGTACTTTGGCCACCTCATGTGAAGTGTTGACTCATTGGCAAAGACTCTGATGCTGGGAGGGATTGGGGGCAAGAGGAGAAGGGGACGACAGAGGATGAGATGGCTGGATGGCATCACTGACTCGATGAACGTGAGTGAGTGAACTCCAGGAGTTGGTGATGGACAAGGAGGCCTGGCGTGCTGAGATTCCTGAGGTCACAAAGAGTCAGACATGACTGAGAGACTGAACTGAACTGAATTGAACTTATGTGACAAGATGCCATGATCTTAGTTTTCTGAAGACTGAGCTTTAAGACAACTTTTTCACTCTCCTCTTTCACTTTCATCAAGAGGCTCTTGAGTTCTTCTTCACTTTCTGCCATAAGGGTAGTGTCATTTGCATATCTGAGATTATTGATATTTCTCCTGGCAATCTTGATTCCAGCTTGTGCTTCTTCCACCCCAGCATTTCTCATGATGTACTCTGCATATAAGTTAAATAAACAGGGTGACAAATTCCAACCTTGACGTACTCCTTTCCCAATTTGGAACCAGACTGTTGTTCCATGTCCAGTTTTAACTGTTGCTTCCTGACCTTAAGAGCCAGGTCAGGTGGTCTGATATTCCAATCTCTTTCAGAATTTTCCAGTTTATTGTGATCCACACAGTCAAAGGCTTTGTTATAGTCCATAAAGCAGAAATAGATGTTTTACTGGAACTCTCTTGATTTTTCAGTGATCCAACAGATATTGCCATTTGATCTCTGGTTCCTCTGCCTTTTCTAAAACCAGCTTGAACATCTGTATTCTTTTTAATGGCTTAGTAATATTCCACGGTGTATGGAAGTTCACAGTTCATGTATTGCTGAAGCCTGGCTTGGAAAATTTTAAGCATTACTTTACTAGCATGGGATATGTGTGCAATTATGCAGTAGCTTGAGTATTCTTTGGAATTGCCTTTCTTTGGGATTGGAATGAAAATAAAAGGTATATAGATTAATAAAAATTTTGGAAGATACCACTTATTATCATTGAGCAAAGAAGAAATTTCCTGATTTTAGGTTATGCACAAATATTAACCCATGACTTAGAATGACAATCTAAATCAAATTTAAAAATTTAGGCAGTTTTATAATTGTTTACCTTTTTAAGGTTAAAAAAGTAATTAATTTAATTCTTATACCTGGAAGAAATCTACATGTTTAAGGTATATAAATGAACATGCATGTTTCAGAATAAGAATATTCTTATATTTTTTCCAAATGTTTTACAAACACTCAATGGTAAATTTTTTTGCTCCCTATTAGATAAAAAATGAAAATTTTAAAACAGTCTTATTTGATTAATAGACAGGTTATCTTATTCAGTTATAACTCTGAAACATAAAATCAAGTAGAATGTTTACTCAGGCATAAAGTCTGTAATATGTTATCTGTGCTTCAGTTTGTTTGAGTAATAATACAGTTATTTTTCTTTTATCTTTGATTTGCCTTTTCAGCCCCTGTAGTATCTTGTCACCTGAATTGTCTACCTCTTGTTCTTTAGTGAATCATTGTCAGTGGTTGAAAAACATGAACTGGTATCACCAATATTTAAAAAAAATACACAAAAATTAAACAAAATACAACTAAAATTGCTTTGAGTCTATCCTTTCCAAATATTGTTCCATTTTCTGCTCTCCTTAGCAGCTAAAGTTATCAACTGTGTTGTTTACTCCTGTAAACTGTTTCAGAACATTTATTTCTCAAATAATCAATTATTTTATTCACAACAAGTTGCTATTTTTGAGGGTACCAACAACCTGCTTGTTGTGAAGTCCAATATGTCCAACCATCCCCCACTGTATGTGTTCTATCTCTGCACACAGAATTTGAACTAACCATTTCTTCTTCGTTAAAATTTGGATAACATACATCTTTGGCTTTCCTCTTATATCCGACTCTTCCTTCCCAGCCTTCTTTGCCAGCTTTGTTTTCTTTACTGAACCAATAAATATGTTGAAGATATTCAGATCTCTGTTCTAACCTCATCTCTTCTCTGCTTTAGCCCTGGATCTTCCTAGTTACAGTAACCAAAAATGTTTCTAAACATTAATAAATGTCACCTGAGTTACAAAATTTATTTTGTTTAAGAATTACTGCTTACATGGTAAACTCCATGAAAATAATGATGATTTTACATCTCCAGTATCTCCAAAATCTAGAACAGTGATAGATTAAATATCTTATAAGTGTGTGCATGCACAGCAGCTCACTCTTTGCAATACCATGGATTGTAGCCTATGAGACACCTTTGTTCATGGAAATTTCCAGGAAAAAAATAACAGAGTGGGTTGTCAGTTCCTACTCCAATATCTTATAAGTATAGTTGCTTAATTGTCTGGTTTTCTTGACACATCATTTTTATAATATTATACATAGAATGTAAAATGTATTTTTGATGAACAGCAAAAAATAAAAAGTATATTTAACGGTAGTACTAAGTGCTAAATTTTTCAGTTTTTGTGTCTTTACCAGTTATTTCTATATCATAAGCTGATGGTAGAAAAGTGACCATGGAAATTTGGAGACTTTTCACTAGAGGCTTTAGTATTTAATATAAAGAGATTTTCTCAGTATTAGAACTAGTGATGCTCACCTGAAGAATTAGGTGCAATCTGTATACAAAATACTATTTTTCAATTTGTATACAAAACATAATTCCTAGGTACATCCTCTTCTGTTGCTTAGCAAATCACCTAAAGTGAAAGTGACAGTCACTCAGTTGTGTCCAACACTTTTGAGCCCATGGACTATATGTGGGTAACCTTTCCCTTCCCCAAGGGATTTTTCCAGCCCTGGGATCAAACCGAGGTCTCCGTGGATTCTTTACCAGCTGAGCTACCAGGGAAGCCCAAGAATACTTGAGTGGGTAGCCTATCCCTTCTCCAGGGGATATTCCAAATCCAGGAATTGAACCGGGGTCTCTTGCATAGCAGGCAGATTCCCTACCAACTGAACTATCAGGGAAGCAAACCTGTTTTAATAAAATCCTTTTTCCATTGTTCCTGCTGATTAGCAAGAAGAGATAAGAAAGCCTTCTTCAGCGATCAATGCAAAGAAATAGAGGAAAACAACAGAATGGGAAAGACTAAGGATCTATTCAAGAAAATCAGAGATACCAAAGGAACATTTCATGCAAAGATGGGCTCGATAAAGGACAGAAATGGTGTGGACCTAACGGAAGCAGAAGATATTAAGAAGAGGTGGCAAGAATACACAGAAGAACTGTACAAAAAAGATCTTCATGACCCAGATAATCATGATGGTGTGATCACTGACCTAGAGCCAGACATCCTGGAATGTGAAGTCAAGTGGGCCTTAGAAAGCATCACTACGAACAAAGCTAGTGGAGGTGACGGAATTCCAGTGGAGCTGTTCCAAATCCTGAAAGATGATGCTGTGAAAGTGCTGCATTCAATATGCCAGCAAATTTGGAAAACTCAGCAGTGGCCACAAGATTGGAAAAGGTCTGTTTTCATCCCAATCCCAAAGAAAGGCAATGCCAAAGAGTGCTCAAACTACCGCACAATTGCACTCATCTCACACGCTAGTAAAGTAATGCTCAAAATTCTCCAAGCCAGGCTTCAGCAATATGTGAACCGTGAACTTCCTGATGTTCAAGCTGGATTTAGAAAAGGCAGAGGAACCAGAGATCAAATTGCCAACATCCGCTGGATCATGGAAAAAGCAAGAGAGTTCCAGAAAAACATCTATTTCTGCTTTATTGACTATGCCAAAGCCTTTGACTGTGAAGATCAGAATAAACTGTGGAAAATTCTGAGAGAGATCGGAATACCAGACCACCTGATCTGCCTCTTGAGAAATCTGTATGCAGGTCAGGAAGCAACAGTTAGAATGGTCATGGAACAACAGACTGGTTCCAAATAGGAAAAGTAGTACGTCAATGCTGTATATTTTCACTATGTTTATTTAACTTATATGCAGAGTACATCATGAGAAATGCTGGACTGGAGGAAACACAAGCTGGAATCAAGATTGCTGGGAGAAATATCAATAACCTCAGATATGCAGATGATACCACCCTTAAGGCAGAAAGTGAAGAGGAACTCAAAAGCCTCTTGATGAAAGTGAAAGTGGAGAGTGAAAAGGTTGGCTTAAAGCTCAACATTCAGAAAACAAAGATCATGGCATCTGGTCCCATCACTACATGGGAAATAGATGGAGAAACAGTGGAAACAGTGTCAGACTTTCTTTTTCTGGGCTCCAAAATCACTGCAGATGGTGACTGCAGCCATGAAATTAAAAGACGCTTACTCCTTGAAAGGAAAGTTATGGCCAACCTAGATAGCATATTCAAAAGCAGAGACATCACTTTGCCAACAAAGGTTCGCCTAGTCAAGGCTATGGTCTTTCCTGTAGTCATGTATGGATGTGAGAGCTGGACTGTGAGGAAGGCTGAACGCCGAAGAATTGATGCTTTTGAACTGTGGTGTTGGAGAAGACTCTTGAGAGTCCCTTGGACTGCAAGGAGATCCAACCAGTCCATTCTGAAGGAGATCAGACCTGGGATTTCTTTGGAAGGAGTGATGCTCAAGCTGAAATTCCAGTATTTTGGCCACCTCATGCGAAGAGTTGACTCATTGGAGAAGACTCTGATGCTGGGAAGGACTGAGGGCAGGAGGAGAAGGGGACGACAGAGGATGAGATGGCTGGATGGCATCACTGACTCGATGAATGTGAGTCTGGGTGACCTCCGAGAGCTGGTGATGGATCGGGAGATCTGGCGTGCTGGGGTTCATGGGGTCGCAAAGAGTCGGACACGACTGAGCAACTGATCTGATCTGATCTGATTGTATTCTTAGATTGTTAAGTAGCTACTCAGCCTGTTGGTGAAGACCATCTGTTCCTGCAATATATCCAGATTTCAGTGTTCACTTTCAATTATTTTCTTAACAATTTTTATCATTTTATTATATTTTAACAGTAATACTAAATATAATTGTAAATTATTATATATATATGAATTAGAAATTATAAAGATTATGCTTTCTTCATTACAATCCTATAAAAGCTTTACTATTTTCCCAAATTTAAATGTAAATAAACTAAGCATTCATAAGATTAAGTGATAGCTAAGCTAGTTATTGGTTAAGCTAATAAATGATAGATCCCAGATTAAAACTCAATTATCTTTAACTTCAAATTTCTCACTTTTAACCCTTTAACTCTGTATTGGCTCATAGGTACACTTAGCCTTTGGTAGGCAAACTGCCTCATGGCATCAGGGATACTACAATCAGTCAAAAATTAAAAGTGGCAGACAAAAATGGTCTATGATTGAGACTTACAGAAATGACTAATAGGATATCATGTTAACAAGAGCAGATAGATGAGCAGCCAACAGCAGACTGTAATATTATGTATATTCTAAAAACATCTATAAATGATGAACAAATATAATCACATGATCATCTCAACAGGTGCAGAAAAAGCATTTGACAAAATTTAGCATCCTATCACAAAAACTCTTGACAAACTATAAATAGAAGGAAATTATCTTAACATATGAAAAACTCACAGCAAATAACATATTCAGTGGTGGAAAACTGAAAGCTGTTCCTCTAAGATCAAGGACAAGGCAAGAATGACCACTCTCACCACTTATATTTCATAGTACTGAAAGTCTTACCTACAGCAGGTAAAAGAAAAACAAAAACCATCCAAATAGAAGAGGAAGAAGAAGAATTATCTGTTTCCAGATGATAGGATTATAGACTCTAAAGACTTCATGCACCAAAACAAAAATAAATTAAAAAAAAACCTAAACTCCTAGAACTAAATAGCCAACTCAATAAAGTTGCAGAGAAAAATCAAAATATAAAAATTAGACACATTTATTTACACTAACAATAATTCAAAACAAAATTAATAAATTAATCCAATTTAACATAATATCAAAAATAATAAAATAGTTATGAATAAATTTAACTCAGGAGGTAAACGTTCCCTACAATTAAAATAATAATACATGATGATATGGCTATAGTTTTTGAAAGTATAAAAAGCAAGTATTTGTGACAATATGGAGAAATTAGAACCTTGGCACAATACTGGTGGAAATACAAAATGGTACAGCCACTGTATAAAACAGTTTAGCAGTTTCTAAAAATTTAAACATATAATTATGACTCAGTGATTCTATTCCTAGGCTCTACAACAGAAAAGTGTATAACAGATACTCAAATAAATTCTTGAACACAAATATTCAGAGAAACAGTAGTCACATTATGCCAAATGGTAGAAACATCCCAAATATCCATTAACAGATTCATGGATATGGAAAATGTGGTATATACAATGGAATATTATTCAGCCATAAATGAATGAAATAATGATGCAGGCTATCACTACTCAGTGAATCAGCTTCAAAAATACTAGAATTTGGATATAAAACTTCATCTATTGTATCATTCCATTTATATGAAATAGCCAGAATTAATAAATCCACAGATGTAGAAGCAGATTGTTTGTTGCCTGGATATAGGAGAAGAAGGAATGGGGAGTGACTGCTTAATGGTACAGAGTCTTATTTTAGGCCTGATGAAATGTTTGGAAACTAGACAGAGGAAGTGGTTGAACAACACTGTAAATGTACTGACCACAAATGAATAAAACTTTAAAAACTTAATTTTGTTACATGAGTTTCACTTCAATGAAAATAAAAAAGAATGAAAACACTAACTCCTTGACAGTTTTCTAAGTATTACCAGGTAGAAAGTGGATTGTCTCAGATCCATCTCAACTTGGAAAGAACAATATATTATTTCAACTGAAATTGATACACATCGAGTATAGATACACATTTTGCCTATGCTTATACTTTCTTGACCTTATTGCCTTAGTCTGTGCTACAAGGGCTCAGTAAATATTCAACCTGCTGATGTTAAGTTAAAAATATGCTTATATCAGAGGAAGTGAAATGGTGAAATAATTCACTGGCCCTGCTAAATAACATACCACCCAGAGTGGATGACTGGACAAGTGTGATAAGACAACCTTTTGTAGGTATAGATTATATTTCAGGTGAAAGATGACACTGTGCAAGGATAGAACACAATGCTCTAGAATGAAGCATACATTTTACACCAATGATCTCTACATGATAGCCAGTAGGTAGAATATATGAACTCAGGAATTATGGTATAGGAATGAGTGTCCCCACTTACCAAAATTAATTTGGGGAATCTGAGCCTATAATTTTAGGCTCTGTGGGTCTAGATGTACTAGTTCCTATGTTTGGGGTGGAGGGGCATTTTCAAAAAGAAACAAAGTGAGAGTTTTACTGAATAAAAAATCATAGACGTTATGTTTACTTTGTGCCAGTAAACCACCAAGCAAATAAAGAAGTTATAATACCAGCAATGGTTGACTCTTATCTACATAAAGGTTTTGGGCTTTTACTTTATAATGGGAATATAGAGGAATATGATAAAAAATTTACCTGCCAATGCAGGAGACATGGGTTTTATCCTTGGGTCATGAAGATCCCCTGGAGAAGGAAATGGCAACCCACTCCAGTATTCTTGCCTGAGAATTCCCACGGACAAAGGAACCTGGTGGGCAATAGTCATAGAGTCCCAAAGAGTCAGACATGACTGAATGACTGAGCACAGATGGAGGAATATATTAGACACTTAGGTGATCCTCCAGGATACCTCTTGAAACTCTAATGTCCATCTGTAAGTGTAAATCAAATACAGCAGCCATTTCCTGGATAGAGGCAGAAGTTTTCAGAATCTTAGTCAATTAACTAGGTGTGCCACCTAAACCAATAGATAGAAAGTTATCAAGAATGGATTCTGGAGAAATGAAATGATAAATGTTAGTAAAGGCTTTGGGATCAACTGGAGTAGTGAGGTCTATGGTTTGTCTCATTAACTCTGAAATATATTTTTATATTTCCCTGAAATTGTGTCCAACCATAAACCTCTAAATCTGGAGAATTTTTGCCCTATTTGTGTAGTTTAGTAGAAAAAGGAAGTAAATCTATATGGGGCAGTCATGGGTTACACTGAGTATTTGTGGTGCTCCACTCAAGTCTCTTTTATCAGCTGATGCACCCATCCTCCAACTACTGTGAGTGTTGACTGATGACAACTCACTGCTGCCAGCCTGTGAAGAACAGATAGTCATTAGCCAAATGAAAGCACCATATTCACAAGTCTATACTTGCCACACATATACTGGCCACATACTACTCCATGACTGACCATAATGGGATACACTAAGCTGGTTGTCTATCCTAAAAGTTTACCTAACTCTTTGGTATAATTTGCACTTCAGTTTATTCTGATGGAATCAGCTTGACTGTAGTCTCTAGGGGAGGCCACATTCTTGCTTAGCTTCTTACATTGTCTTCCTGTGCTTCTTTTACTAGCTTTTTCTAGAAGGCAATTCCCCAGTACACTGCTTAAATAAGAACTCTTGTCTCAGAATCTATGTCTACAGAAGCAGAATTTAGACATGGTTAATAATGATATGAGTTGGGGAAGACTAAAATCTTGTTTGCAGAATATTATAAGCAAAGTTGTTGTTGGTATTATTATTGCGAATACTGAGGCATATTTTGAAAAGTGTCTCTTCCCAAGATCAATTTATGTTATATAATCTCCTCTTATTTCCAAAGGAAACTTGTCAATGTACCCAAAATTATTAACCATGAAAATAAAAAGGAGAATAAATAAAGGAAAAGAACTTACTATGGATGGCCAGTGAATATTGCTGATTAAATATTGACAGAGGTATCTTGAGATGAAATGAATAAACACTGAAATACATTTCATTCATCAGACACTGACAAATTTTTGTAAGCTGGAATGAAAATGAATTAGAATTTACATTAAAAAATAATAAAGTAAGATTACTTGACATTTTATTTAGAGGAACATTAAATGGAAGAAGTTCTAATATGTGGGGTTATAAGGCTTGGGATAGTCTGTTTGAAAGATGCATATGCAACATGACCCTAGTCAATTCATTTACTCTGGTCTGACTGAGATTATCCTGTCTCCAAGGGCTTCCCTTGGGGCTCAGGCTGGTAAAGAATCCAGCTGCAATTTGAGAGACCTGGGTTTGATCCCTAGGTTGGGAAGATCCCCTGGAGAAGGGAAATGCTACCCACTCCAGTATTCTGGCCTGGAAAATTCTGTGGACTGTATAGTCCATGGGGTCACAAGGAGTCAGACATGATTGAGCGATTTTCACTTTCATATATCTATAAAATCAAAATGGTTTTCTTCTGTGGTAGTTCAGTTCAGTTCAGTCGTTCAGTCGTGTCCGACTCTTTGTGGCCCATGAACTGCAGCACTCCAGGCTTCCCTGTCCATCACCAAATCCAGGAATTCACCCAAGCCCATGTCCATTCAGTTGGTGATGCCATCCAGCAATCTCATCCTCTGTCATTCCCTTCTACCACTGTCCTCAATCCCAGCATCAGGGTTTTTTCAACTCAGTCAGCTCTTCGTATTAGGTGGCCAAAATATTGGAGTTTCAGCCTCAGTATCAGTCCTTCCAGTGAATATTCAGGACTGATTTCCTTTAGGATGGACTCGTTGGATCTCCTTGCAGTCCAAGGGACTCTCAAGAACCTTCTCAAACACCACAGTTCAAAAGCATCAATTCTTTGGTGCTCAGCCTTCTTCACAGTCCAACTCTCACATCCATACATGACCACAGGAAAAACTATAGCCTAGACTAGACGAACCTTTGTTGGCAAAGTAATGTCTCAGATTTTGAATATGCTATCTAGGTTGGTCATAATTTTCCTTCCAAGGAGTAAGTGTCTTTTAATTTCATGGCTGCAGTCACCATCTGCAGTGATTTTGGACCCCAGAAAAATAAATCCTGCCACTGTTTCCCCATCTATTTCCCATGAAGTGATGGGACTAGATGCCATGATCTTAGTTTTCTGAATGTTGAGCTTTAAGACAACTTTTTCACTCTCCTCTTTCACTTTCACCAAGAGGTTTTTTACTTCCTCTTCACTTTCTGACATAAGAGTGGTGTCATCTGCATATCTGAGGTTATTGATATTTCTCCAAGCAATCTTGATTCATGCCTGTGCTTCCTCCAGCCCAGTATTTCTCATGATGTACTCTGCATATAAGTTAAATAAGCAGGATGACAATATAAAGCCTTGATGTACTCCTTTTTCTATTTGGAACCAGTCTGTTGTTCCATATTTAGTTCTAAGTGTTGCTTCCTTACCTGAATGCAGGTTTCTCAAGAGGCAGGTCAGGAGGTCTGGTATTCCCATCTCTTCCAGAATTCTCAACACTTTGTTGTGATCCACAAAGTCAAAGGCTTTGGCTTAGTCAATAAAGCAGAAATATATATATATTTTTTTCTGGAACTCCCTTGCTTTTTCAATGATCCAGCGGATGTTGGAAATTTGGTCTCTGTTTCATATACTAACAGAGTTTCAGTCTTCTGTGGTATGATGGGGCCAATTCTCTGAGAAAAAAATGTTATGGTCTTTCCTGTGGTCATGTATGGATGTGAGAGCTGGACTGTGAAGAAGGCTGAGAGCCAATTGATGCTTCTTTTATTTTTTTATTTTGCTTAACTTTACATTATTGTATTGCTTTTGCCATACATCAAGATGAATCCACCACAAGTATACATGTGTTCCCCATCCTGAACCCTCCTCCCTCCTCCCTCCCCATACCATCCCTCTGGGTCGTCCCAGTGCACCAGCCCCAGGCATCAGTTATCAGGTATCGTACCTGGACTGGCGACTCATTTCAAATATGATATTATACATATTTCAATGCTATTCTCCCAAATCATCCCACCCTCTCCCGTTCCCAGAGTCCAAAAGACTGTTCTATACATTAGTGTCTCTTTTGCTGTCTCATAAACAGGGTTATTGTTACCATCTTTCTAAATTCCATACATATGCGTTAATATACTGTATTTGTGTTTTTCTTTCTGGCTTACTTCACTCTGTATAATAGGCTCCAGTTCCATCCACCTGATTAGAACTGATTCAAATGTATTCTTTTTAATGGCTGAGTAATACTCCATTGTTTATATGTACCACTGCTTGCTTATCCATTCATCTGCTGATGGACATCTAGGTTGCTTTCAAATCCTGGCTATTGTAAAGAGTGCTGCTATGAACATTCGGGTACATGTGTCTCTTTCAATTCTGGTTTTCTCAGTGTGTATGCCCAGCAGTGGGATTGCTGGATCATGAGGCAGTTCTATTCCCAGTTTTTTTGTGGAATCTCCATACTGTTCTCCATAGTGGCTGTACTATTTTGCATTCCCACCAACAGTGTAAGAGGGTTCCCTTTTCTCCACACCCTCTCCAGCATTTATTGCTTGTGGACTTTTGGATCACAGCCATTCTGACTGGCTTGAAATGGTACCTCATAGTGGTTTTGATTTGCATTTCTCTGATAATGAGTGACGTTGAGCATCTTTTCAAGTGTTTGTTAGCCATCTGTATGTCTTCTTTGGAGAAATGTCTATTTAGTTCTTTGGCCCATTTTTTGATTAGGTCATTTATTTTTCTGGAATTGAGCTGTAAGTGTTGCTTGTATATTTTTGAGATTAGTTGTTTGTCTGTTGCTTCATTTGTTATTATTTTCTCCCATTCTGAAGGCTGTCTTTTCACCTTGCTTATAGTTTCCTTTGTTGTGCAGAAGCTTTTAAGTTTACTTATGTCTCATTTATTTATTTTTTATTTTATTTCCAATATTCTGGGAAGTGTGTCATAGAGGATCCTGCTGTGATGTATGTCAGAGAGTATTTTTCCTATGTTTTCCTCTAGGAGTTTTATGGTTTCTGGTCTTACATTTAGATCTTTAATCCATTTTGAGTTTATTTTTGTGTATTGTGTTAGAAAGTGTTCTAGTTTCATTCTTTTACAAGTGGTTGACCAGTTTTCCCAGCACCACTTGTTAAAGAGATTGTCTTTAATCCATTGTATATTCTTGCCTCCTTTATCAAAGATAAGGTGTCCATATGTGCATGGATTTATCTCTGGGCTTTCTATTTTGTTCCATTAATCTATATTTCTGTCTTTGTGCCAGTACCATACTGTCTTGATGACTGTGGCTTTGTAGTAGAGCCTGAAGTCAGGCAGGTTGATTCCTCCAGTTCCATTCTTCTTTCTCAAGATAGCTTTGGCTATTTGAGGTTTTTTGTATTTCCATACAAATTGAGAAATTATTTGTTCTAGCTCTGTGAAGAATACCGTTGGTAGCTTGATGGGGATTGCATTGAATCTATTAATTGCTTTGGGTAGTATACTCAATTTCACTATATTGATTCTACCAATCCATGAACATGGTATATTTCTCCATCTATTAGTGTCCTCTTTGATTTCTTTCACCAGTGTTTTATAGTTTTCTATATATAGGTCTTTAGTTTCTTTAGGAAGATATATTCCTAAGTATTTTATTCTTTTCATTGCAATGGTGAATGGAATTGTTTCCTTAATTTCTCTTTCTATTTTCTCCTTATTAGTGTACAGGAATGCAAGGGATTTCTGTGTGTTGATTTTATATCCTGCAACTTTACTATATTCATTGATTCAGATTAGATCAGTCACTCAGTCATGTCTGACTCTTTGCGACCCCATGAACTGCAGGACTCCAGGACTTTCTGTCTATCACCATCTCCCAGAGGTCACTCAGACTCACATTCATCGAGCCAGTGATGCCATCCGGCCATCTCATCCTCTGTCGTCCCCTTCTCCTCCTGCCCCCAATCCCTCCCAGCATCAGAGTCTTCTCCAATGAGTCAACTCTTCGCATGAGGTGGCCAAAATACTGGAGTTTCAGCTTTAGCATCATTCCTCCCAAAGTAATCCCAGGGCTGATCTCTTTCAGAATGGACTGGTTGGATCTCCTTGCAGTCCAAGGGACTCTCAAGAGTCTTCTCCAGTACCACAGTTCAAAAGCATCAATTCTTCGGTGCTCAACCTTCTTCATAGTCCATCTCTCACATCAATACATGACCACAGGAAAGACCATAGCCTTGACTAGGTGAACCTTTGTTGGCAAAGTAATGTCTGTGCTTTTGAATATGCTATCTATATTGGTCATAACTTTCCTTCCAAGGAGTAAGTCTTTTAATTTCATGGCTGCAGTCTCCATCTGCAGTGATTTTGGAGCCCAGAAAAATAAAGTCTGACACCGTTTCCACTGTTTCCCCATCTATTTCCCATGAAGTGATGGGACCAGATGCCATGATCTTCGTTTTCTGAATGTTGAGCTTTAAGCCCACTTTTTCACTCTCCACTTTCACTTTCATCAGGAGGCTTTTTAGTTCCTCTTCACTTTCTGCCATAAGGTATATTTCTCCCAGCAATCTTGATTCCAACTTGTGTTTCTTCCAGTCCAGCATTTCTCATGATGTACTCTGCACATTGATTAGTTCTACTAATTTTCTGATAGAGTCTTTAGGGTTTTCTACATAGAAGATCATGTCGTCTGCAAACAGTGAGAGTTTTACTTCTTCTTTTCCAAATTGGTTCCTTTTATTCCTTTTTCTGCTCTGATTGCTGTGGCCAAAACTTCCAAAACTATGTTGAATAGTAATGGTGAAAGGGGCATCCTTGTCTTGTTCCTGACTTTAGAGGAAATGCTTTCCATTTTTCACCGTTGAGGATAATGTTTGCTATGGGTTTGTCATATATAGCTTTTATTATGTTGAAGTATGTTCCTTCTATTCCTGCTTTCTGGAGAGTTTTTTTCATAAATGGATGTTGAACTTTGTCAAAGGCTTTCTCTGCATCTATTGAGATAATCATATGGTTTTTATTTTTCAATTTGCTAATGTGGTGTATTATGTTGATTGATTTGCAGATATTGAAGAATCCTTGCATTCCTGGGATAAAGCCCACTTGGTCATGGTGTATGATCTTTTAGTCCTTTTGAACTGTGGTGTTGGAGAAGACTCTTGAGAATCCCGTGGACTGCAAGGAGATCCAACCAGTCCATTCTGAAGGAGATCAGCCCTGGGATTTCATTGGAAAGAATGATGCTAAAGCTGAAACTCCAGCATTTTGGCCACCTCATGCGAAGAGTTGACTCATTGGAGAAGACTCTGATGCTGGGAGGGATTGGGGGCAGGAGGAGAAGGGGACGACAGAGAATGAGATGGCTGGATGGCATCACTGACTCTATGGATGTGAGTCTGGGTGACCTCCAGGAGTTGGTGATGGACAGGGAGGCCTGGCGTGCTGTGATTCATGGGGTCGCGAAGAGTCGGACATGATTGAGCGACTGATCTGATCTGTAAAATTTATTTTAAATTGTGTGATGTAGGATGTAAAGGTAAACAGGGTGAAATTTTTGAAGTTGGAGGATTTTTTTTTTTTTTTTTTTTTTACAGGAAATTAGACTCTTAGCTTAAAGGTAATATGGGATAGAATACTTTGTTTGATATTATTTTTCTTTATTTCCACAGGAAAAAAATAGCAAAATGAATCATAATAAATTTTACCTCTTTTTATATACAAGATTAATAAGTAACCATAAAGTCTTAATGCATGTGTTAAAATATTCTTTCCTTCTTATTTTAAGGATTACTGTCAATGTATAAAATATGCCAACCACAGTCATAACAATCGGAAGACACAAGAAGCAAAATCAATTTGGGAAACAAATTTAGGTTATTTCGGCCACTTCCCACTTGTCACAACTGGTGATACTTTATCAGAAAAGATATTACTGTATTGCTCTGGTACAATTAATACTAATGAATATTAAAAGAAGCCAGATAATACGGAAGGATTTTCTATACAAAGAAAGAAAGCAGGCTTGTAAAAATTGTAAGAAAGAGGAGAGCTAGGACTTCTAGATTTTATAGCAATAATTATTTTACTGAGTTTCTAAAATGTCTCTGTCAAAAGTTCAGACATGCATTTTGTAATTTTAAATGGAATTGGCTTTTAAGAATAAGATCTGTCATTAAGGTGTAAAATAATAATATTGGGATATCAGAGTAATACAGATGATAACACCCTTATGGCAGAAAGTGAAGAGGAACTCAAAAGCCTCTTGATGAAAGTGAAAGTGGAGAGTGAAAAGGTTGGCTTAAAGCTCAACATTCAGAAAACGAAGATCATGGCATCTGGTCCCATCACCTCTGGGAAATAGATGGAGAAACAGTGGAAACAGTGTCAGACTTTATTTTTCTGGGCTCCAAAATCACTACAGATGGTGACTGCAGCCATGAAATTAAAAGACTTACTCCTTGGAAGGAAAGTTATGACCAACCTAGGTAGCATATTCAAAAGCACAGACATTACTTTGCCAACAAAGGTTCGTCTAGTCAAGGCTATGGTCTTTCCTGTGGTCATATATGGATGTGAGAGCTGGTCTGTAAAGAAGGCTGAGCGCCGAAGAATTGATGCTTTTGAACTGTGGTGTTGGAGAAGACTCTTGAGAGTCCCTTGGACTGCAAGGAGATCCAACCAGTCCATTCTGAAAGAGATCAGCCCTGGGATTTCTTTGGAATGAATGATGCTAAAGCTGAAACTCCAGTATTTTGGCCACCTCATGCGAAGAGTTGACTCATTTGAGAAGACTCTGATGCTGGGAGGGATTGAGGGCAGGAGGAGAAGGGGACGACAGAGGATGAGATGGCTGGATGGCATCACTGACTCGATGAATGTGAGTCTGAGTGACCTTCGAGAGCTGGTGATGGATAGGGAGGCCTGGCGTGCTGCAGTTCATGGGGTCGCAAAGAGTCAGACATGACTGAGCGACTGATCTGATCTGATCTGAATCATATATTCAAAAGCTGTAGAAATGCCTTCCAGCTATTTGTAGGCCTGTAGTAACAATATGAGGCCATCAGGAAGAAGTCTAAATCTTAAATCTTGACCTTCTGTTCTTTAAGAGATACTTTTTTCCAAAATTATATACTTGTGTGTGTTTTTTTTTTTTAACCTGTAAATATTCAAACAATATGACGTTTTTTTCTAAGATCTGTGTAGATGAAGTTTCACCACTATCTTTTCCTCTTTACTTTCAAAACAGCACTCTGTTTGCAACATTAAGAATAGAATCACACAAATGGCTCAGGAAAAGTGTTTCCTCTACCCCCTGTTTTGAGAAAGGTGGTACTATCTGGAGTCAAGATAATAGAGAAGATCAATGGAAGTAAGTTGTATCCATATTATCCTGGAGGTGCATTTTCTACCACCAATAGGATATGGACACCTTCACTTTTGCTTGAATTAGCAAATAATTATGTCTTTAATTCTAATATTCTTAATAAGTAGTGGTGGTTGATATTCTTAGATTACACAGTAAAAATCCAAGTGTATTTCAAAATGTAGCATTCTATATATTATATTTGGTGTTCTCTGGAGACCCTTTATCAGATAGAATTTGAAATCTTTTCTGTATTATAATACCTACTTATTATATGCTGTTAAGTTATAAAGCAAAAACCTTCACCCCATCTGTATGTGGTTTCTTTTCTGGAAATTTCTAGGTTTTTGATGATCCAGCAAATATTGGCAATTTGATCTCTGGTTCCTCTGCCTTTTCTTGTTTTCTTTATTTTTTTTTTTTAATTTACTTTTATTTAACTTTACAATATTGTATTGGTTTTACCATATATCAAACCAGCTTGTACATCTGGAAATTCACAGTTCACGTATTGCTGAAGACTGTTTTGGAGAATTTTGAGCATTACTTTACTAGCGTGTAAGATGACTGCAATTGTGCGGTAGTTTGAGCATTCTCTTTGACTGTATAGATCACAATAAACTGGAAAATTCTGAAAGAGATAGGAATACCAGACCACCTTATCTGCCTCTTGAGAAATTTGTATGCAGGTCCGGAAGCAATAGTTAGAACTGGACATGGAACAACAGACTGGTTCCAAATAGGAAAAGGAGTACATCAAGGCTGTATATTGTCACCTGTTTATTTAACTTATATGCAGAGTACATCATGAGAAAGGCTGGACTGGAAGAAACACAAGTTGGAATCAAGATTGCTGGGAGAAATATCAGTAACCTCAGATATGCAGATGACACCACCCTTATGGCAGAAAGTGAAGAGGAACTAAAAAGCCTCTGACTGTGTGGATCACAATAAACTGCAGAAAATTCTGAAAAAGATGGACATACCAGACCTCCTGACCTGTCTTTTCAGAAACCTGTTTGCAGATCAGGAACCAATAGTTAGACCTGGACATGGAACAACAGAGTGGTTCCAAATTGGGAAAGGAGTACATCAAGGCTGTATATTGTCATCTTGCTTATTTAACTTATAAGCAGAGTACATCACGAGAAATACTGAGTTGGAAGAAGCACAAGGTGGAATAGACATTGCTAGGAGAAATATCAGACATGCAAATGACACCACCCTTATGTCAGAAAGTGAAGCGGAACTAAAGAGCCTCTTGATGAAAGTGAAAGGGGAGAGTGAAAATGTTGTCTTAAAGCTCAACATTCAGAAAACAAAGATCATGGCATCTGGTCACGTCACTTCATGGCAAATAGATGGGGAAAAATTGAAAACAGTGGCTGACTTTATTTTTTGCAGCTTCAAAATTACTGCAGATAGTGATTGCATCGATGAAATTAAAAGACTCTTACTCCTTGGAAAGAAAGTTATGACCAACCTGGACAGCATATTAAAAAGCAGAGACATTACTTTCTCAACAAAAGTCCATCTAGTCAAGGCTATGGTTCTTCCAATGGTCAAGTATGGATGTGAGATTTGGACTATTGCATCTGTAATTGTATAACTGGATTTGTTTCTAGCCACATGAAAGCTTTTAAGTTACAAATGGTTGCTCAAACTCCTGTTTCTGCTGTAGCTTTCTCCAACTACTATTTGGGGCCCCTGGATCAGAAATCCTCAATATGAGGATTAGGAGAATATGTTGCCTCACCAATTTAGGGACAACGCCCCTTGTCAGCTCGGAAGCAGTTATGGAAGGAGAACAATGCCCCTTTTCCCTAGGCAACATAATTCTCCTAAAAGAAAAGGGGGGAATGAGAGAGTCATGTCCTAGGCAGGTTGATAAGGAGTCTAGGTGTCCCCAAGGAGAGAGGGGTCTGGAATTCTCAAGGAGGAAGAAAGGACAAACTTTTTTTCTTTCTCCACATTCCTTAGGATTATACAAGGATAATGTATCCTGCCTGAGGACAGTCTTTGGATTAAACCTTCTGGCTAATTCTGTTAAAATGCAAATTATGGGAGTAGGTCTGGTGAGGTCTTTAGAACCTCCAGATATTCTTTGGATTCATTGGAGAGTATATAACTTTATTGCTAACACTAGCAAGTGGGTACTTTTTCTACCCCCTTCTGACACCTATGTCAGAAGCTTTCTCTATCTCCTTTATACTTTAATAAAACTTTATTACACACACACACAAAAGAAAGCTGAGCACTGAAGAATTGATGCTTTGAACTGTGGTGTTGGAGAACACTCTTGAGAGTCCTTTGGACTGCAAAGAGGTCAAACCAGTCCATCCTAATAAAAATCATTCTTGGATGTTCATTCGAAAGACTGATGTTGAAGCTGAAACTCCAATACTTTGGCCACCTTATGCAAAGAGCTGACTCATTTGAAAAGACCCTGATGCTGGGAAAGATTGAGCACAGGAGGAGAAAGGGACGACAGAGAATGAGATGGTTGGATAGCATCACTGACTCAATGGACATGAGTTTCGGTAAACTGCTGGAGTAGTGATGGACAGGGAGGCCTGCCATGCTGCGGTTCATGGGGTGACAGAGTCAGACATGACAAAGCGACTGAACTGAACTGAACTGAACTTAATGACCATTTTAGAATTTAATAGATTATCTAAATTACCAGATAAGATGGCCATAACAATATAGATAGTCTCCAATAGCATGTGAATATTTATTTCCACAATTTTATTACTGAAAATGTGACTATAAAAATTTTAAATAATATATGTAAATAGGGTCCTATTAAAACATTTGACTGATAAATAAAATGCCTGAAGAAAATTGAAGAAACCATAATAATTCAACAAATTATTACAAAATAAACTAACTCAGGTTGGAAATAAAATATTTCCAACAATTCATAATGTCTCCAGGAAATGGCCTCATCCAAACTTCACCCTTCCCTCATTTTACAAATTAAATTCTATCTTGATTGTTTGCACAATATTTTAGTCTGAAATCCTTACAAATTTATTTAAATTGAGTGTAGAATATTGATTATTTGGTTATAGGCTCCTTATATGCAGATGACACCACCCTTAGGGAACAATGTGAAGAGGAACTAAAAAGCCTCTTCATGAGAGTGAAAGAGGAGAGTGAAAAAGTTGGCTTAAAACTCACCATTCAGAAAACGAAGATCATGGCATCCAGTTCCATCACTTCATGGGAAATAGATGGGCAAACAATGGGAACAGTGTCAGACTTTATTTTTCTGGGCTCCAAAATCACTGCAGATGGCGACTGCAGCCATGAAATTAAAAGACTTACTCCTTGGAAGGAAAGTTATGACCAACCTAGATAGCATATTCAAAAGCAGAGACATTACTTTGCCAACAAAGGTCCATCTAGTCAAGGCTATGGTTTTTCCTGTGATCATGTATGGATGTGAGAGTTGGACTGTGAAGAAGGCTGAGCACTGAAGAACTGATGCTTCTGAACTGTGGTGTTGGAGAAGACTCTTGAGAGTTCCTTGGACTGCAAGGAGATCCAACCAGTCCATTCTAAAGGAGATCAGCCCTGGGTGTTCTTTGGAAGGACTGATGCTAAAGCTGAAACTCCAATACTTTGGCCACCTCATGTGAAGAGCTGACTCATTGGAAAAGACTCTGATGATGGGAGGGATTGAGGGCAGGAGGAGAAGGGTACGACAGAGGATGAGATGTCTGGATGGCATCACTGACTCAATGGACATGAGTTTGAGTGAACTCCGGGAGATGGTGATGGACAGAGAGGCCTGGGGTGCTGCGATTCTTGGGGTTTCAGAGTCAGACAAGACTGAGTGACTGAGCTGAACTCAACTGATTGCTTGTGACATGTACTAATATTTCTGCAAAATTATGGCACTGTTCTCTGTAATTGCTACATAATATTCTGTAATATGACTGTACTACTCTTTGTGTATTTTATGCTTGAAATACATTTGCATTCATAAAAATTATTCCATGCAACCAATTTTTGTATATTGTATTTTGTATTTTGTATATTGATCTTATAACCAACAAGTTTGAATAAATCACCTAGTAATTCTTAATATTTTACTATGGGTTATTTAGTATTATCACCTTCAAATTAACTTGGCACCTTTGTTGAAAATCAATTGAACATCTAAGTTTGAAACTATTCTGTACTCTATTTTGTTTGATTAATCTATATGCCTGTCTTACACCACCATGGTACTTTGATTACTCTAGCTTTATATCCGGAGAAGGTGATAGCACCCCACTCCAGTACTCTTGCCTGGAAAATCCCATGAATGGAGGAGCCTGGTAGGCTGCAGTCCATGGGGTCGCTGAGTCAGACACGACTTAGCAACTTCACTTTCACTTTTCACTTTCATGTACTTGAGAAGGAAATGGTAACTCACTCCAGCGTTCTTACCTGGAGAATCCCAGGGACAGGGGAGCCTGATTGGCTGCCATCTATGGGGTTGCACAGAGTCGGACACAACTGAAGAGACTTAGCAGCAGCAGCAGCAGCTTTATATCAAATCTTATAATCATGTGATATATATTTATCCATCATGTCCTTCTGCCTTGAGATCGTTTGGTCTGCCCTAAGTCTTCTGTCTTTCCAAGCAATATTTGGGGCTTCCTTGGTAGCTCAGCTGGTAAAGAATCTGCCTGCAATGCAGGAGACCCTGGTTCTTCCTGGGTTGCAAAGATCCCCTGGAGAAGGGAAATGCTACCTACTTCAGTATTGTTGCCTGAAGAATCCCTGGACTCTATAGACCATGGTGTCGCAAAGAGTCGGATACAACAGAGCGACTTTCACTTTAAAGCAATATTTGAAGTAAGACTGTCAATTTCTTTTAAAAGGCTGGTACAATATTTTAAAAACAACTTTATATGATTTGTCTAGGAATTCCATAGGTTTTTCATTGAATCTCTAGAAAACTTTGAAGGGATTTGCCTTCTACAAATCTTATCTCTCCAAATCCATGAGAATAATATTTTTTATTTAATTAAATATTTTAGATTTCCATTTTCATTATTTTATAGTTATTTACTTAATGTCTTGTGTAATTTTACTGTCAGATCAGATCAGATCAGATCAGTCGCTCAGTCGTGTCCGACTCTTTGCGACCCCATGAACTGCAGCACGCCAGGCCTCCCTATCCATCACCAGCTCTCGGAGGTCACTCAGACTCACATTCATCGAGTCAGTGATGCCATCCAGCCATCTCATCCTCTGTCGTCCCCTACTCCTCCTGCCCTCAATCCCTCCCAGCATCAGAGTCTTCTCCAATGAGTCAACTCTTCGCATGAGGTGGCCAAAATACTGGAGTTTCAGCTTGAGCATCATTCCCTCCAAAGAAATCCCAGGTCTGATCTCCTTCAGAATGGACCGGTTGGATCTCCTTGCAGTCCAAGGGACTCTCAAGAGTCTTCTCCAACACCACAGTTCAAAAGCATCTATTCTTCGGCGCTCAGCTTTCTTCACAGTCCAGCTCTCACATCCATACATGACCACAGGAAAGACCATAGCCTTGACTAGGCGAACCTTTGTTGTTAAAGTGATGTCTCTGCTTTTGAATATGCTATCTAGGTTGGTCATAACCTTCCTTCCAAGGAGTAAGCGTCTTTTAATTTCATGGCCGCAGTCACCATCTGTAGTGATTTTGGAGCCCAGAAAAATAAAGTCTGACACTGTTTCCACTGTTTCTCCATCTATTTCCCATGTAGTGATGGGACCAGATGCCATAATCTTCGTTTTCTGAATGTTGAGCTTTAAGCCAACCTTTTCACTCTCCACTTTCACTTTCATCAAGAGGCTTTTGAGTTCCTCTTCACTTTCTGCCATAAGGGTGGTGTCATCTGCATATCTGAGGTTATTGATATTTCTCCCGGCAATCTTGATTCCAGCTTGTGTTTCCTCCAGTCCAGCATTTCTCATGATGTACTCTGCATATAAGTTAAATAAACATGGTGACAATATACAGCCTTGACGTACTCCTTTTACTATTTGGAACCAGTCTGTTGTTCCATGACCAGTTCTAACTGTTGCTTCCTGACCTGCATACAGATTTCTCAAGAGGCAGATCAGGTGGTCTGGTATTCCCATCTCTCTCAGAATTTTCCACAGTTTATTGTGATCTACACTGTCAAAGGCTTTGACATAGTCAATAAAGCAGAAATAGATGTTTTTCTGGAACTCTCTTGCTTTACTGTACTAACTCCTTAATATATATAGAAAGGATGGCAATTTATACCATATACACATGGGGCTGGGAGAGAGAGAGTACATGTATTTTTCAAGAATAATGAAAGAAATTGCAGATGTTCATAGATAAAGCTTTAATAAAATTTCCAATGCACTCCATAATATAGAAGTCATTCAGGTAATGACCTAAGTAAGGAAATACTGCTTATATTATGTGAGAAAAGGGATTCTTTTAATCAAATAGCTAAAACACCCTGTAGTATGCACCAGTCAGAATTAGCAGAATATACAGGGGACTGAATTTTGAAAAAGAACATATGGGGTGTCAGAGTATAAAAGTGTATATAACAGTTTATTGTCTAAAAGTTACTCTCAGAAGTCAGAATTTAATGATCTGGTAAGGTGACATTGTATTTGCTACTGGAATAGTTTGTTGGAGCATGGGAGAAAAATGGAAATTCTGAAACTTTGCTAAAAAAAGACAAAAAAGGGTTTTTAAAGCCCAGGGAGATGAACCTTAAGCTCTAAAGCCAAAAAAAATTTTCCAGATGACTATGCTTCCAGGGACAGCAGAAATGGTCCTCTGTTTTATTCCAGTGATAAGGATAGTACTAATAAGAAGATTAAGAGCATTGAAAACCTTGATGGTTTCTGCCCTCTGTGGGTCAGGACTGTTGTAAAGGATGCTGTTATGAACTTGATTCCCAAGTGTTGGGGATATAGAGTCCTGATGGTCTCACTTGACATGAAAGTTTATGTGACTGGCTAATAGAACATGGTCTCCAGGAATCAGATAAGATGGCAATCTATTAATCACATTGTTGAACTTTTAAAATATGAAGAATTGGTAATGAGAGGCTGATGTTGATTGTAGCAATGGAAAATTATAAATGAAAAATTATCTAAGTTATATGTAACTTATTTTCCAGACAAGAGCAAATTTTCAGTCAACACCCACTGTAATTAAAAACATAAAAATATAATCCCCACATTCCCAGTAAAGACTGACAACTCATTATAAACAGTGAGATTGGAAATGGTTCCCAACTGTTTAATCAATCAATGACAACTTTATATTCATAGCAATAAGTAACAGGTGAGCACCAGGATGGATTGTAATCTAGTGTGATCAATCAATGACAACTTGCTTAAGTAAGCATACCAAACTGGTTCAGCCTTACACTTTAAACATCAGCCAGACTGGTAGACATTCCAGTGAACACACTTCTAAGACTGAATGTCAATATTCAGTCATATCCATGTCAATATACACTTGTCTTAAGTCAATTTTAAACACACTTCTCAGACAATATAAATCATGATTTTAGACTGATATCAACCACCACACTTGTTTGTAACTAATCAAGTGTAATCAAATGTACAAATAATAAATAAATTATTTAATAATAAAATGTCCCAAATCCATACATGAGATTAGCAGTTTGCCCAGTGCACATATGACCAGCTCTTCCCAGGTGGCTGAGTGGAAAAGAATCCACCTGTCAATCCAGGAGAGGTGGGAGACACAGGTTCGATCCCTGGTTTGGACAATCCCCTGGAAGAGGAAATGGCAACCCGCTCCAGTATTCTTGCCTAGAGAATTTCATGGACAGAGGAGCCTCAAGGGCTTCTTCATTTAACTAAACCATAAATCCAACTTCATAATTTTATGTATCAATACAGGTTCTTTTTCCTTGACAGTTCTGGGTATTCCCTCAGTTCTATATTGGAACTTCTTATGTGGCATCATTTCATTGTACTCACAGACAGATTCAAATCAGATATATTCTCCAGTCCCTTGTACTCAAATTCTTTTGGTCCAATAAATTTACTGCTGAGATTGTCTTAAACATAAGGACTGATTCGTTTTACTAGGTTCTTGGTGCAGAATTTGTTTTGCTATGTGTGTGTGCATGATATGTGCCCAGTCATGTCTGACTCTTTGTGACCTTATGGATCATAGCCAGCCAGGCTCCTGTGTTTATGGTATTCTCCATGAACTTCCATGAAGCCATGCCCTCCTCCAGGGAATCTTCCCAATGCAGGGATCAAACCCAGGTCTCTTGCATCTCCTGCATTGGCAGCCAAGTTCTTTAATACTAGTGCCACCTGGGGAGCCCACGTTAATTGCTGCTACTCAGTTGCTAAGTTGCTTCAGTCGTGTCCGACTCTGTGCGACCCCATAGATGGCAGCCCACCAGGCTCCCCCATCCCTCAGATTCTCCAGGCAAGAACACTGGAGTGGGTTGCCATTTCCTTCTCCAATAATAAAACAACTAATTTTTATTTATTTATTACTTTGTAAGAAGATTTAGGGAAAAAATAAGGGAGGGTACAGTAAAATGGTTTCTAAGAAGAGCTTTTCGGGGAAGGCAATGGCACCCCACCTCAGTACTTTTGCCTGGAAAATCCCATGGACAGAGGATCCTGGTAGGCTCCAGTCCATGGGGTCGCTAGGAGTCGGACACGACTGAGCGACTTCACTTTCATTTTTCTCTTTCATGCATTGGAGAAGGAAATGGCAACCCACTCCAGTGTTCTTGCCTGGAGAATCCCAGGGACAGGGGAGCCTGGTGAGCTTCCATCTATGGGGTCGCACAGAGTCGGACACGGCTGAAGCGACTTAGCAGCAGCAGCAAGAAGAGCTTTTAACACCAACATCTTTAAAAAAACAATATAAGAAGAGAATATGTTACAAAAATTATAGAGATTCTAGGAGTAAGATAGTCCATGTTTACCTACCGGAGAAGAGGTAATGATATATGACTCTCTTCACTCTTCCCACCTTCTGATCATCCGCCTTTAGCAGGTTAATGACTGATTGATGTGGTCCTTGTATCATCCTCACCAGTTAGAGAGTAAAATATTGAAAGACAGAGGGTGTGGGTGTGTGTGTGTGTGTGTGTGCAGGCATGTGTGAGCACGTCAATGCATTTTACAAAACTCTTTATGGTACATATCGAAATGGAAATAGTGATTACAATTGAAGCTGAGAAAAAAGATTCACTTGTAAAAGACAGCTTTCAAATGTTTCTCTCAATAGTCCCTATGGCATTGTATAGTGCAGGCATGCTCAGTCGTGTCTGACTCTTTGAGACCCTATGGACTGTAGTCCACCAGGCTCCTCTGCCCATGAGACTTTTCATGCAACAGTACTGGAGTAGGAAGCCATTTTTTCCTCCAGGGGATATTTCTGACCCAGGAATTGAACCCGCATCTCCTTTTTCTATTGTATTGGCAGGCAGATTCTTTACCACTGTGCCACCTAGGAAGCCCCATGGAATTGTATACCCTAAATTTTAAAAGATAAATTAAAGTTTTATAATATTTTAATATCAATATTATTTTAAAAACAATCCTGCATAGTGCTGCTGAATTACTTTTTATGAACTGTTGTCCTGTTTCCCAGTGAGGAAAGCTAGAGAATTATTTAATTCATAAAATTAAAAAGTAAGGCTTCCTTATTCTAAAGCCTTGAGTAAAAATGCTTTTAAATAGGATAGAGAAAAGTTTTATATACATTAATTTGTGATTTCCAAAACTGTTAACTTAAAAAAAAAAAAAAAAAAAAAAAGATGAATTTACTGCCTTTGTATGTTTTAAGACTGAGTGGAAAGGAAATTTATAAATTTTCTGTTTATATTTTTAGTAGGATATGCACATTGAGGAACATCAGTAGAAATGGAACCTAAAAAAATCTGTCTTACATCAAATATTTATATTACTGACGTTTGCCAGAGTCTGACATTCCTAGTTTTCGGAAACAAATATTGTTCTAAGCACGTTATTTTCAGTAGTGAGATCAAAAATTGTCACTACTAGAGAAAAAAATGTATCTTTTTTTTTTTTTTACAGAATCTTAGAATTTCATTACTTCTCCCAAAGCATAAACAGTAATACTATCTTACTATTATTCTTACAAGCTTATTTTTATCACAGTATGACAAGTCCATTTGTTTCAAAGATGTTTACCCAGCAATGCAAAGAGACTTTTCCTACCACATTACCAAAAATCATGCCAAGTTTTACACTACTTTTAGGCTACTGCATAAGATAGGTGTTTATAACCAGAAGAAAGATAATTGTGTTTGTATATAGCTTATTCAATCTAATACACAAGAAAAAAAGTCAATTCTATGAACATAAACTTTTATAGAGCTATGTTATTTAATATACATCAACAGTTCTCAGCTTTATAAAACTCAAAATGGGAATAGTGTATATGTAATTTGTATTACTTGTGCTGTAGTCCCAATCTATACTCTAGCACCTGGGTAGAAAATGAATAAATATAGGCTTAATGAGTCCAACTTGTATGTTATAAACATGTAGTTAATTTAGACATTTAGATCATAAAAGCTTTCAAACTGCCACCATATTTTTCAATACAAATATAACAGATATCTTACTATGTTCAAAAAGTATCAGGCTGCAATCAAAGTAAGATATAAGCCCTAGTTCAATATATTGGTTTGGTGAATTTTAAAATATTCATAAAATATAGAAGAACACTTTCAGAAAGATATTTTGATTCATTCAGTCATTGTATTGTATATTAAATTTGACCTGAATTCTTGAAAAACTATCAAATAATAATAATGAACATGAAAATGTTATACTTAAATATGATAAGATATAATATGACTATTTTCAGGTTATTATTATTCATGGTATTAAACATATGTGAGTGTTTAAATATATATATATATTAAATATATATATATACACACACATTCATGTATATATGTGCATGTAACCACATACATTATTTATCAGAGATGTTTTAGATATGTTACATACTAACCTCTTTTATCAGAAATATGCTTTATTTAGCAAATAGCATTAGCATTTATTAAACTAGTTTATTTTTCCTCATTGCGATAGTAAAACTGTAAATTATGATTTATTTATTTATATACCTAAATAACATACTTATAAAATGACTACTTTTTATAATTTCATGTTAGCACTAAAATATTATCAATGATATTGACAAAGGCATACATAAATTCCATAATTCCCACTTGGAAGTAGTTGAGGAGAATGTGTAGAATTAAATAATCATCTAGGGTAGATTTTTTTTCTAATATAAAATATGTTATAGATTTTGTGAATTCCAGACAAAGAGAGGGACTATAAAGGACTGGGTATAAGAAAATTAAACTTTCAGAAAAATGATACATTCAAATAAAAGATTTTTTTAAAAAAACCCTGAAAATAAATACTTAGATTCGATAATCTCAAGGTAAAAATGTTCTGGACCTCATTCATCTTTTGCTTTGTGACATAAAAAGAAAGTTCATCTGCTAAAAATCAGCCTGAGAGTAATGCAGGCTTTGCAGAATGTAAAGATTACCAGCCTATGTGACTATATATCTAAGGTTTAGGCACCAAATAATTGATGCTTTTGAAATATGGTGTTGGAGAAGATTTTTGAGAGTCCCTTGGACTACAAGGAGATCCAACCAGTTCATCCTAAAGAAAATCAGTCCTGAATATTCATTGGAAGTACTGATGCTGAAGTTGAAACACCAATATTTTGGCCACCTGATGCAAAAAAACTGACTCTTTTGAAACGGCCCTGATGCTGGGAAAGATTTCAAGTGGGAGGAGCAGGGGATGACAGAGGATGAGATGGCTGGATAGCATCACCAACTCAGTGGCCATAAGTTTGAGTAAGCTCCGGGAGTTGGTGCTGGACAAGGAAGGCTGGTGTGCTTCAGTCTACAGGGCTGCAGAGTCAGACAGGACTGAGCGACTGAACTGAATGAATTGAAGGTTTAGGTATATGTTAGTAGACAGCCCAATAGGCAAAACAACAGCAAATGTGAAAAAAAAAAAAAATTATAGAATGATTGACCTAATTGTTCTGGGTGGGAAAGACTCAAATGAAGACAAGATCCATGCTACTGCTGAGGAAATGAGGAAGAAGTAAAATTAAAATGGACATAACTTTATTTTAAAGGATGCCAAAGGATCAAGCTGAATACAGAATTTATCTACAGTCACAGGTCCACTTAGCATGATGGATAGACTTGGGACAAAGAGGAAGGTAACAGTTTAAAAGTCACCTGGTGGTTCAGTGGTAAAGAATCCACTTGCCAATGCACGAAATGTGGGTTCAATCCCTGGATCGGGAAAATCCCCTGAAAAAGGAAATGGCAACCCACTCCAGTAATCTTGCCTGGAAAATCCCATGGACAGAGGAACCTGCCAGATTACACTCCATGGGGTCACAAAGTGACTAAACCACAAGCAAGATATTCAGACAATGTAGTAGATAGTCAAATAAAGAAGTAAAGAGAACGTGTTATCCACTCAGTCTTGTCTGACTCTTTGCAACCACATGGACTGTAGCTCACAAGGCTCCTCTGTCCATGGGATATTTCAGGCAAGAATACTGGATTGGGTTCATATATCCTTCCCCGAGGGGATCTTCTCGACCCAGGGATCAAACCAGAATCTTCTGCATTGCAGGCAGACTTGCCACCTGAGCCACCAGGGAAGCTTCAAATAAAGGAGTAGGTGATATATATAAACTGCCTAAAATGTGAGTCCTGTTTTTTGTTTGTTTGTTTGTTTGTTTTGTTTTACTTAAGGTGGAAGAGAAATGCTTGGGCTTAGAAGACACACAGATTCCAGAAAAGCCAGGAACTGAAGGCAAAAAATTGGAAGAAATTGTGATTTTTAAAGCTGATATTAATAACAATAAAAAGAGGGTTCCGGATGGCACAATGAAAAGTTTTGTTAAGGGAATTAATGTAGAATTGAATTCAGTTCAGTCATTAAGTCATGTCCAACTCTTTGTGACCCCAAGGACTGCAAAACACCAGTCTTCCCTATGCACCACGAACACCTGGAGCTTATTCAAACTCATGTCCGTAGAGTTGGAGATGACAACCAACCATTTCATCCTTTGTCGTCCTCTTCTCCTCCTGCCTTCCATCATTTGCAGCATCAGGGTCTTTTCAAATAAGTCGCTTTGGAACAGATGGCTAAAGTATTGGAGTTTCAGCTTCAACATCATACTTCCAATGAATATTCAGGACTGATTTCCTTTAGGATGGAATGATGTTGATCTCCTTTCAGTCGAAGGAACTCTCAAGAGTCTTCTCAACACCACAGTTCAAGAGCATCAATTCTTCAGACCTCAGCTTTCTTTAGAGTCCAACTCACATCCATACATGGCTATTGGAAAAACCATAGTTTTGACTAGATGGACCTTTGTTGGCAAACTAATGTCTGTACTTTTTTATATCCTGTCCAGTTTGGTCATAGACTTTCTTCCAAGGATCAAGCATCTTTTAATATCATGACTTCAGTCACCATCTGCAGTGATTTTGGAGCCCCCAAAAATAAAATCAGCCACTGTTTCCATTGTTTCATAATCTATTAGCCACGAAGTGATGGGACCAGACGTCATGTTCTTACTTTTCTGAATGTTGAGTTTTAAGACAATTTTTTTTTTTTTCTCTCTTCTTTCATTTTCATGAAGAGGCTCTTTAGATCTTAGATCTCTGCCATAAGGGTGATGTCATCTGCATATCTGAGATTATTGATATTTCTCCTGGCAATCATGATTCCAGCTTCTGCTTCACCCAGCCTGCCATTTCACATGATGTACTCTGCATATAAGTTAAATAAGCAGGGTGACAATATACAGCCTTGAGATACTCCTTTCCTGATTTGGAACCAGTAAGTTGTTCCATGTCCAGTTCTAACTGTTGCTTTCTGACCTGAATATGATTTATCAGGAGGCAGGTAAGGTAGTCTGGTGCTCCCATCTCTTTAAGAATTTTCCACAGTTTTTTGTGATCTACACAGTTAAAGGCTTTGGCGTAGTCGATAAAGCAGAAGTAGATGTTTTTCTGGAACTCTTGCTTTTCGGGGATCCAACGGATGTTGACAACTTGATCTCTGGTTCCTCTGCCTTTTCTAAATCCAGCTTGAATATCTGGAATTTCATGGTTCATGTATTGGTGAAGCCTGACTTGGATAATTTTGAGCATTACTTTACTAGCATGTGATCAGTGAAATTGTGCAGTTGTTTGAGCATTCTTTGGCATTGTTTTTCTTTGGGATTGGAATGAAAATTAACATTTTCCAATCCTGTGGCCACTGCTGAGTTTTCCAAATTTGGTAGCATATTGAGTACACCACTTTCACAGGATCATCTTGTAGGATTTGAAACATCTCAGTTGGAATTCCATCACCTCCACTAGCTTTGTTCTTAGTCATGTTTCCTAAGGCCCGCTTGACTTTACTTTCAAGGATGTCTGGCTCTAGGTGAATGATCATACCATTGTGGTTATCTGGGTCATAAGTATTTTTTTAAATAGTTCTTCTGTGTATTCTTGCCACCTCTTCATAATACATTCTGCTTCTGTTAGATCCATAACATTTCTGTCCTTTATTGTGCACATCTTTGCATGAAATGTTCCCTTGGTATCTAATTTTCTTGAAGAGGTCTCTAATCTTTCCCATTCTATTGTTTCCCTCTGTTTCTTTGTACTGATCACTGAGGAAGGCTTTCCCATCTCTTTATTCTTTGGAACTCTGAATTCAAATGGGTATATCTTTCCTTTTTTACATTGCCTTTCACTTCTCTTCTTTCTCAGCTGTTTGTAAGGCCTCCTAAGACAAACAATTTGCCTTTTTGCCTTCTTTTTCTTGGGGATGGTCTTGATCCCTGCCTCCTGTACAATGTCATAAACCTTCATCTATAGTTCTTCAGGTACTTTATCAGATCTAGTCCCTTAAATCTATTTCTCACTTCCATTGTATAATTGTAAGGGGTTTGATTTACATCATACCTGAATCATATAGTGATGTTCCCTTCTTTCTTCAATTTCAGTCTGATTTTGGCTATAAGGAGTTCATGATCTGAGGCACAGTAAGTTCCCTGCTTCATTATTGCTCTATAGTGTTTCTCCATCTATGGCTGCAAAGAATATAATCAATCTGACTTTGGTATTGACCATCTGTTGATGTCCATGTATAGAGTTTTCTCTTGTGTTGTTGGAAGGTGTTTGCTATGACAAGTGTATTCTCTTGGCAAAACTCTGTTAGCCTTGAACTGGCTTTGTTTTGTACTCCAATGCCAAATTTGCCTGTTTCTCCAGCTATCTCTTGACTTATGGTTTTGCATTCTAGTCCCCTGTATTGAAAAGGACATCAGTTTTTGGTGTTAGTTCTAGAAGGTCTTATAGGTCTTCATAGGACCATTCAACTTCAACTTCTTCAGCATATTGGATGTGGCATAGACTTGGATTACTGTGATATCGAATGCTTTGTTTTGGAAATGAAGAGAGATCATTCTGCCATTTTTGAGATTGCATCCAAGTACTGCATTTCAGACTCTTTTGTTGACTATGATGGCTACTCCATTTCATCTAATGGATTCTTGCCCACTGTTGTAGATATAATGGTCATATGATTTGAATTCACCCATTCCAGTCCATTTTAGTTCACTGCTCCTTAAAATGTCGATGTTCACTCTTGTCATGTCTTACTTGACCACTTTCAATTTGCCTTGATTCATGTATCTAACATTACAGGTTACTATGTAATATTCATTGGAAGGACTGATGTTGAAGCTTAAACTCCAGTACTCTGGCCATCTGATGTGAAGAGCTGACTCATTTGAAAAGACCCTTATGCTGGGAAAGATTGAGGGCAGGAGGAGAAGGGCATCCCTCATCTCAGAGGATGAGATGATTTGATGGCATCATGGACTCAATGGACATGAGTCTGAGTAAACTTTGGGAGCTGGTGATGGACAGAGACCTGGCATGCTGCAGTCCATAGGATCGCAAAAATTGGACATGACTGAGCAACTGAACTGAACTGAACTGATGTAATATTGCAGTTTACAGCATTGGATTTTATTTCCATCACCAGTCACATACACAATTGGGTGTTGTTTTCACTTTGGCTCTTTCTCTTCATTCTTTCTGGAGTTATTTCTCCACTGATCTCCAGTAGCATATTGAGCACCCACCAATTTAGGGAGTTCATCTTTCAGTGTCCTATCTTTTTGCCTTTTCATACTGTTCATGGGGTTCTCAAGGCAAGAATACCGGAGTGGTTTGCCATTCCCTTCTCCAGTGGATCACGTTTTGTCAGAACTCTCCACGATGACCCGTTCATCTTGGGTAGCCCTACAGGGCATTGCTCATAGTTTCCTTGAGTTAGATAAGGCTGTGGTCCATGTGATCAAATTGGTTACTTTTCTGTGATTGTTGTTCTCATTCTGTCTGCCCTCTGATGGAGAAGGGTAAGAGGCTTATGGATGCTTCCTGATGGGAGAAACTGACTGAAGGAGAAACTGAGTCTTGTTCTGATGGGCGGGGCCAAGCTCAGTAAATTTTTAATAAAATTTTCTGTTGATGGGTAGGGCTGTGTTCCCTTCCTGTTGCTTGACCTGAGGCCAAACTATGGTGAAGGTGATGTAGATAATGGCAATTTTGTTCAGCTAAGTTCAGTTGCTCAGTCCTGTCCCACTCTTTGTGACCCCATGAATCACAGCATGCCAGGCCTCCCTGTCCATCACTAACTCCCAGAGTTCACTCAAACAAATGTACATCGAGTCGGTGATGTCATCCAGGCATCTCATCCTCTGTTGTCCCCTTCTTTTCCTACCCCCAATCCCTCCCAGCATCAGAGTCTTTTCCAATGAGTCAACTCTTCGCATAAGGTGGCCAAAGTATTGGAGTTATAGCTTCAGCATTAATCCTTCCAAAGAATACCCAGGACTGATCTCTTTTAGGATGGACTGGTTAGATCTCCTTGCAGTCGAAGGGACTCTCAAAAGTCTTCTCCAACACCACAGTTCAAAACCATCAATTCTTCGGCACTCAGCTTTCTTCATAGTCCAACTCTCACATCCATACATGACCACTGGAAAAATGATAGCCTTGACTAGACTGACTTTTGTTTGCAAAGTAATGTCTCTGCTTCTCAATATGCTACGTAGATTGGTCATAACTTTTTTTCCAAGGAGTAAACGTCTTTTAATTTCATGGCTGCAATCACCATCTTCAGTTATTTTGGAGCCCCCAAAAATAAAATCTGACATTGTTTCCCCTTTTTCCCCATCTACTTCCCATGAAGTGATGGGACCAGATGCCATGATTTTCATTTTCTGAATGTTGAGCTTTAAGCCAACTTTTTCACTCTCCTCTTTCACTTACATCAAGAGGCTTTTTAGTTCCTCTTCACTTTCTGCCATAAGGGTGGTGTCATCTGCATATCTGAGGTTATTGATATTATTTCCAGCAATCTTGATTCCAGCTCACATTGATTCCAACCCCGGATTTCTCATGATGTACTCTGCATAGAAGTTAAATAAGCAGGGTGGCAATATACAGCCTTCACATACTCTTTTTCTTATTTGGAACCAGTCTGTTGTTCAATGTCCAGTTCTAACTGTTGCTTCCCGACCTTCATATAAGTTTCTCAAGAGGCAGATCAGGTGGTCTGGTATTCCCATCTCTTTTAGAATTTTCCACAGTTTATTGTGATCCACACAGACAAAGGCAATTTTGTTAGAGAACAGCAAATCCAGAGTAACATATGAATGAGGGTAACAGAGGAAATAAATTCACAGTAAAGATAAGAATGGAGGCATTAATGACAAGATAATTAATGGGAATGTGAATACTAATGAATTCATCTGACTCTAAAATAATCAGTCATGACAGTCTTCTAACAGATAGTATATGGTGGAAGGATCAAACAAGCAAGTTTCTAAATGGGAATTTTGAAAATCATAAATACTTTGTTATTCTAATTTCCAGTGCCAAATACAACTTTGCTGTTAGTTCAATATTAGATAAACAAGTTTGTTTTTTTCTGATATTAATATTTGTGTCCTTTCCATGTATCATAATAGGTTATGAAGTTACAAGTGACCAATTTATAGACAGAGATTTGTAACTTTGTACAGGAGTCAGTGACCAAAACCATCTCAAAGATAAAGAAATGCAGGGAAACAAAGTTTTCTGAGAAGGTTTTACAAATAGCTGAGGAGAGAATTAAAACGCAAGGGAGAAAGGGAAAGATACAGACACCTAAATGCCTACTTTCAGAGAACAGCCAGAGAGGTAAGAAAGCCTTTTCAAGTGAACGATGCAGAGAAATAGAGGGATAAAATAGAATGGGTAAGATTAGAGACCTCTTCAAGAAAACTGGAGATAACAAGGGAATATTTCATGCAAGGAAATATTTCATATAAGAAAAAAATAGTAAGGACATAACAGAAGAAGAAGAGATTAAGAAGAGATGGCAAGAATACAAAGAAGAATTAAACTGAAAGGTCTTAATGACCAAGATAACCATGATGGTGTGGTTATTTACCTAAAGTTAGACATTCTGGGTTGTGAAGTCAAGTGGGACTCAGGAAGCATTACTATGAACAAAGTTAGTGGAGGTGATGAACTAATAGTCACAACTGAACTATTTCAAATCCTAAAAGATGATGCTGTGAAAGTGCAGCACTCAGTATGCTAGCAAATTTGGAAAAGCCAGTGGTGGCCACAGGGTTGGAGAAGGTCAGTTTTCAGTTCAATCTCAAAGAAGGGCAATGTCAAAGACTATCCAAACTACCGCACAATTGCACTGATTTCATATGCCAGCATGGTAATGCTCGAAATACTTCAAGCTAGGCTTAAACACTATGTGAACTAAGAACTTCCATATGTTCAAGCTGGGTTTAGAAAAGGCAGAGTGGGGAAGTGGTCCCAACATGGCAGAGGAATAGGATAGGAAGACCACTTTCTCTCCCATCAGATCAGATCAGATCAGATCAGTCGCTCAGTTGTGTCCGACTCTTTGCGACCCCATGAACCGCAGCACGCCAGGCCTCCCTGTCCATCACCAATTCCGGGAGGTCACCCAGACTCATACCCATCGAGTCAGTGATGCCATCCAGCCATCTCATCTTCTGTCGTCCCCTTCTCCTCCTGCCCTCAATAATCCCTCCCAGCATCAGAGTCTTCTCCAATGAGTCAACTCTTCGCATGAGGTGGCCAAAATACTGGAGATTCAGCTTTAGCATCATTCCTTCTAAAGAAATTCCAGGATTGATCTCCTTCAGAATGGACTGGTTGGATCTTCTTGCAGTCCAAGGGACTCTCAAGAGTCTTCTCCAACACCACAGTTCAAAAGCCTCAATTCTTCGGCGCTCAGCCTTCTTCACAGTCCAGCTCTCACATCCATACATGACCACAGGAAAGACCATAGCCTTGACTAGGCGAACCTTTGTTGGCAAAGTAATGTCTCTGCTTTTGAATAGGCTATCTAGGTTGGTCATAACTTTCCTTCCAAGGAGTAAGCGTCTTTTAATTTCATGACTGCAGTCACCATCTGCAGTGATTTTGGAGCCCAGAAAAACAAAGTCTGACACTGTTTCCACTGTTTCCCCATCTATTTCCCATGCAGTGATGGGACCAGATGCCATGATCTTCGTTTTCTGAATGTTGAGCTTTAAGCCAACCTTTTCACTCTCCACTTTCACTTTCATCAAGAGGCTTTTTAGCCCCTCTTCACTTTCTGCCATAAGAGTCGTGTCATAAATTCTTCAAAAAATCATTTGAACCTTGAGCAACTTCCACAGAACAACGGAATGCTAGAGCAGGACACCAGGCTTCCAGAAAGGCAGCCCATTCTCTTCAAAAAGATGTAGGACAAAATATAAAAGACAAAAAGAGAGACAAAAGACTTAGGGACAGAGACCTATCCTGGGAGCGGTGAGGGGTGGGGGTGGGGGTGGGAGTTGCAAAGGAGGAGAAGTTTCCACACAGTAACAAATCTTCTCACATCTAAGTCTGTGGGGGAATCTCAGAGGTCAACATAACCTAGAGGAAAAAAACAAACACACAGAATACGTGCCTAACCACAACTGTCAGTGGATAAGTAGCCCAAAAGCTCGTGTATGCCACCATCGAGTGGGAGCTGGGCAGGGAGGCACTGGCTGCATCATAGGTCCTTAGGATAAGGACTGGGCCTGAATTCCCTGAGAACAATCTGAGAGAGCTAGAGTGAGAGAGCAACCCAAACCATTCAAAGAAAAAAAGGAACTATCCCACAAAAGGCTCTAAAACACAGCCTGGCACACTCACAAGAATAAAGAAAAGTGGCTCCTACAATCTTGACCCCAGAGACAGCATCTTCCACAAAACAGTGAGCAGGATTACAGTTGCTAACCACATCTTCCTGGCATCCTGGACAGTTGACATCCACCAGGAGTGCCACAGCCTGAGATAAGCTCCCCAGAGGAGACACACAACACTCCTGAGACAGTGCTCTTGCAGCGTATCAGGGAAACAGAGTGACGAAAACTAGGGAGGTGATTAAGATGCATGGCCCATCTGGAACAGTGTGGTTGTCAAGCAACTGGTTCCCTGAACTGCTCGGACATGGGAAGGGCACAAAACGCACACCCAACCAGGTCTGTGCCCTAATGGAGTACCCGAGAATGTAAGCTGCTTAGACCTGAGAAGTACATGAAACACAATGTCCACTTCGGGCAGTGACCTTGCAGGGAAACCTGGAGCCTGAGCAGTGTAGATAGACCTGGGAAGCACACACTTCCTTGGGCTGTGGCAAACCCAGTGTGGTCCATACACTGTGATCACTCCCTACACATGCCAGCAATATCTGTTTGCAGTGTCCCTCCCTCCCCACAACACAACTTAACAAGTGAGCCTAAATACATGAACACCTTCACTCTCTTCTGTCAGGGTGGAAATTAGACACTGAAGAGACTTGCAAACAGAAGAAGCCAAAATAAACAAAGAAAAGGGAACCACTCTGGAAGTGACAGGTGCCAACCGATTAGAACCCTGTAGTTAATAGTGACTATGCACTGAGGTGGCCTGTAGATCTTAAGAACAAGTACTAGCTGGAACAAGGAACTATGTGAAACTGAACTGACACCACACTGCCCACAACAGCTCTAGAGAAATTCCTAGATATAGTTTTACTATTATTACTTTTAAAATTTCTTTTAAAATTAAAGGTCTTTATTATTCCTTTAATTTTCATTTTTAACCTATTACCTGGCAAAAAAAAAAAAAAAAAAAAAGAACACCTATTTTTAAAGCAACTTTCATGTACATATATTTTTTTAATTTTTGTGATTGATTTTGTTTTGTATTTTTTCTATTGTATTTTTGAGAGTCTAACCTCTATTCTAGATTTTTAATCTTTGCTTTTTGTATTTGTTATCAGTTTTGTACCTTTAAGAATCTAATCTTCAGTATCCATTTTCACTTAGGGGTGTGATTACTGGCTTGATTTCTCTGTCCCCTTTTTACTCTCCCTGTTCTCCCCCAGGTCACCTCTATCTCCTTTCTCCCCTTTCTCTTCTGTACTTAATTCTATGAATCTCTCTGGGTATTCTGGGCTGTGGAGAACACTTAGGGAACTGATTACTGGCTAGAATGATCTCTCCTCTTTTAACTCCCACTGTTCTCCTCCTGGTCACCTTTATCTCCCACTTCCTTCTTCTCTTTTCTGTGTAACTTTGGGAATGTCTCTGGGTGTCTTTTGCTGTGGAGAATTATTTCACCATTAACCAGACGTTTTATCATCTGTGCTATATGTATGGAGAAGTCTTGAGGCTACTGTAAGAGAAGGACTGAAAGCCAGAGGCAGAAGTCTTAACTCTAAAACTTGAGAACATCATAGAACTCCTGACTCCAGGGAACATTAATAGACAAGAACTCTCCAAAAGTCTCCATACCTACACTGAAGCCAAACTCCAACCAAGAGCTAACAAGTTCCAGTGCAAGACATGCCACACTAATTCTCCAGTAAAGCCAGAACACAACCCTGAGCATTAAAAGACAGGCTGCCCAGAGACATGCCAAACACACAGACACCCCCAAACACAATACTGGACACTTCATTGCATTCCAGAGAGAAGAGATCCAGCTCCACCCTCCAAAACACAGATGCAAACTCCCGCAACTAGGAAACCTTGACAAGCCACTAGTCCAACCCCGCCCACCTAGGGCAGCCTCCACAATAGAGAGGAACCACGAACTTCCAGCCTACAGAAAGGGCACCCAGACACAGCAATCTAAACAAAATGAAAAGGCAGAGAAATATTCAGCAGGTAAAGGAACATGATAAATACCCACCAAACCAAACAAAAGAGTAGGAGATAGGGAGTCTACCTGAAAAACAATTCAGAATAATGCTAGCAAAGATGATCCAAAATTTTGAAAACAAAATGGAGTTACAGATAAATATACTGGAGACAAGGTTTGAGAAGATGCAAGAAATGTTTAACAAAGACCTAGAAGAAATAAAGAGGAGTCAATCAATAATGAATAATGTAATAACTGAGATCAAAAGCAATCTGGAGGGAATCAACAGGAGAATAACTGAGGCAGAAGAGAGGATAAGTGAGGTGGAAGATGGAATGGTGGAAATAAATGAAGCAGAGAGGAAAAAATGAATTAAATGAGGACAATCTCATAGACCTCTGAAACAATGTTAAATAGCCCAACACTATAATCATAGGTGTCCCAGAAGAAGACAAAAAGAAAGGGCATGAGAAAATACTTGAGGATATAATAGTTGAAAACTTCCTTAAAATGGGGAAGAAAATACTATGCAAGCCCAAGAAACCCAGAGAGTCTAAAACAGGATAAACCCAAGGCAAAACACCACAAGACAAATTATAATCAAACTAACAAAGATCAAAGACACAGAGAAAATATTAAAGGCACCAAGGGAAAAGCAACAAATAACATACAAGGGGTTCCCGATAAGGATAATAGCTTATTTTTTCAGTAGAAACTCTTCAGGCCAGAAGCGAATGGCAGGACATACTTAGAGCGATGAAGAGAAAAACCTACACCAAGATTACTATAACCAGCAAGGATCTCATTCAGATATGAAGGAGAAATCAAAAGCTTTACAGACATGCAAAAGCTGAGACAATTCAGCACCACAAAAACAGCTCTTCAACAAATGGAAACACAGTAAAGGTTGATAAAATCAATACCAAAACAACAATGTAAGTGGGGACGGGATCATACTTATCAGTAATTACCTTGAATATAAATAGGTTGAATGTCCCACACAAAGGAGAAAGACTGGCTGAAAAGATACAAAAATAAGACCCCTATATATGCTGTCTGCAAAAGAACTACCTTAAACCAAGGGACACATACTCACTGAAAGCAAAGGGTTGGAAAAAGATATTTCATGCAAATAGAGAGCAAAAGAAAGCAGGAGCAGTAATACTTATATCAGATAAAATAGACTTTGAAATAAAGACTGTGAAATGAGACAAAGTAGGACACTACATAATGGTCAAAGGATCAATCCAAGAAGAAGATATAATAATTATAAATATATATGCACCCAACATATATATCCTATGCTATGCTAAGTCACTTCAGTCATGTCCGACTCTGTGTGACCCCATAGATGGCAGCCCACCAGGCTTCCCTGTCCCTGGGATTCTCCAGACAAGAACACTGGAGTGGGTTGCCATTTCCTTCTCCAATGCATGAAAGTGAAAAGAGAAAGTGAAGTCGCTCAGTCCAACTCTTAGCGACCCCATGGACTGCAGCCTACCAGGCTCCTCCATCCGTGGGATTTTCCAGGCAAGAGTACTGGAGTGGTGTGCCATTGCCTTCTCCCAACATATATATAGGAGTACCTATAATATGTAAGGCAAATGCTAACATGTATGAAAGGGGAAATTAACAGTAACACAATAATAGTGGGAGACTTTAATACCCCACTCACACCTATGGATAGATCAACCAAACAGAAAATTAACAAGGAAACACAAACTTTAAATGATACAATGGCCTGGTTATATCTAATCGATATCTATAAGACATTTCATCTCAAAACAATGAATTTCCTATTTTTCTCAATTGCACACGAAATATTCTCCAGGATAGATCACATCCTGGGCCATAAATCTAGCCTTGCTAAATTAAAAAAAAAAAAAAAAAAGAAATCATTTCAAGCACCTTTTCTGATCACAACGTGGTAAAGTTAGATGTCAACTACAGAAAAGCTATTAAAAATACAAAAATATGAAATATGGAGGCTAAACAAAATGCTTCTGAATAACCAACAGGTCATGAAAGAAATAAAAAGGAAATAAAAATATGCATAGGAAGAAATGAAAATAAAAACACAACAACCCAAGACCTATGGGATTCTGTAAAAGCAGTACTAAGAGTAAGATTCATAGAAATACAAGCTTACCTCAAGAAACAAGAGAAATATCAAATAAGTAACCTAACTTTACACCTGAAGCAACCAGAAAAAGAAGAAATGAACAACCTCAAAGTTAATAGAAGGAAATAAATCATAAAAATCAGAGCAGGAATAAATGAAAAACAAACAAAGGAGACTATAGCAAAAATCAAAAAAGCTAAAAGCTGGTTCTTTGAGAAGATAAATAAAACAAACCATTAGTCAGACCCATAAAGAAAAGAAGGAAAGAGAATTGAATCATCAAAATTAGAAATGAAAATTAAGAAATCACAACAGATAACACAGAAATAAAATGGATCATAAGAGACTACTATCAGCAATTATTTGCCAATAAAATGGACAGCTTGGAAGAAATGGACGAATTCTTAGAAAAGTATAACCTTCCAAAACTGAACCAGGAAGAAACAGAAAATCTTAACAGGTCCATCCCAAGCAGAGAAAACAAAACCACAATCAGAAATCTTCCCACAAACAAAAGCCCAGGACCAGATGGCTTCACAGCTGAATTCTACCAAATATTTAGAGAAGAGCCAACACCTATCCTACTCAAACTCTTCCAGAAAATTGCAGATGAAGGTAAATTCCCAAACTCATTATATGAGCTACCATCACCCAAACACCAAATTAACCTTAAAAGACATCTAACCTTATCCAAATCAGACAAAGATGCTACAAAAAAGGAAAAGAAAACTACAGGCCAATATCAGTGATGAACATAGACACAAAAATTCTCAACAAAATTCTAGCAGACAGATTTCAACAACATATTAAAAAGGTCATATATCATGACCAAGTGGGCTTTTTCCCAGGGATTCAGGGATTATTTGATATTCGCAAATGAATCAATGTGATACACCACATTAACAAACTGAAAGATTAAACCATATGATTATTTCAATAGATGCAGAGAAAGACTTTGATAAATTCCACACCTATTTATGATAAAAACTGTCCAGAAAGCAGGCATAAAAGGAACATGCCTCAACATAATAAAAGCCATATATGTAAACCCACAGCAACCCTTATCCTCAATGGCGAAAAATTGAAAGCATTTCCTCTCAAGTCAGGAATGAGACAAGGGTGCCCATTCTCACTACTACTACTCAGCATAGCTTTGGAAGTTTTAGCCACAGCTATCAGAGAAGAAATAAATAAATAAATAAATAAAAGTAATCCAGATTGGAAAAGAAGAAGTAAAACTCTCACTGTTTGCAGATGATATGATCTTTTACATAGAAAGCCCTAAGAACACAACCAGAAAATTACTAGAGCTAATAAATGAATATAGTAAAGTTGTAGGATATAAAATTAATACACATAAATCCCTTGCATTCCTATACACTCACAATGAGAAAGCAGAAAGAGAAATTAAGGAAACAACCCCATTCACCATTGCAAAAAAGAATAAAATACTTTTAGGAATAAATTTAGCTAAAGAAACAAAAGACTTATATGTAGAAGACTATAAAACACTGAGAAAAATAATCAAAGATGATACAAAGAGATGGAGAAATATACCATGTCCATGGATCAGAAGAATCGATACAGTGAAAATGAGTATACGATCCAAAGCAATCTGTTGATTCAATGCAGTCCCTATCAAGCTACCACAAGTATTTTTCACAGAACTTAAACAAATAATTTCACAGTTTACATAGAAACACACACACATACACACACACACACACACACACACACACACACACACAAAACTCGAATAGCCAAAGCAATCTTGAGAAAGATGAATGGAACTGGAGGAATCAACCTGCCTGATTTCAGACTATACTACCAAGCTACAGTCATCAAGAGAGTATGGTACTGGCACAAAGACAGAAATATACATCAATGGAATACAATAGAAAGCCCAAAGATGAAACCACATACCTATGGACACCTTATATTTCACAAAGGAGGAAAAAATATACAATGGAGAAAAGACAATCTCTTTAAAAAGTGGTGCTGGGAAAACTGGTCAACCACCTGTACAAGAATGAAACTAGAACACTTTCTAACACTACACACAAAACTAAATTCAAAATGGATTAAAGATTTAAATTTAAGACCTGAAAATATAAAACTTTTAGAGGAAAACATTGGTAAAACTCTCTCTGACATAAATCACAGCAAGATCTCCTGTGACCCACCTCCCAGAATAAAAAAAAAAAAAAGCATAAATAAACAAATGGGACCTAATTAAACTTAAAAGATTTTGCAGAATGAAGGGAACTATAAGCAAGGTGAAAAGACAGCCTTCAGAATAGGAGAAAATAATAGCAAACAAAACAACTGACAAAGAACTAACTAAAAAAATATACAAGCAGCTCATGTAACTCAATACTAGAAAAATAAACAACCCATTCAAAAAATGGACTAACAGACATTTCTCTAAAGAAGACATACAGATGGTTAACAAACACATGAAAAGATGCTCAACATCACTCATTATCAGAGAAATGCAAATCAAAACCACAATGAGGTACTATCTCATGCTGGTCAGAATAGCTGCTATCAAAAAGTCTACAAACAATAAATGCCAGAGAGGGTGTGGAGAAAAGGGAACCTTCTTACACTGTTGGTGGGAATGTAAACTAGTACAGCTACTATAGAGAACAGTGTGGTGATTCCTTAAAAAAAAAAAAAAAAAAACAAAACTGGAAATAAAACTGCCATGTGACCCAGCAATCCCACTGCTGGGCATACACACTGAGGAAATCAGAATTGAAAGAAACACATGTACCCCAATGTTCACTGAAACACTGTTTGCAATAGCGAGGACATGAAAGCAACCTAGATGTCTATCAGCAGACAAATGGATAAGAAAGTTGTGTTACATATACAAAATGGAATATTATTAATCTTTTAAAAAGAACTCATTTGAGTCAGTTTTAATGAGGTGGATGAAACTGGAGCCTGTTATACAGAGTGAATGAAGTAAGTCAGAAAGAAAAACACCAATACAGTAATATTAACACATATATATGGAATTTAGAAAGATGGTAATGACGACCCTATACACAAAACTGCAAAAGAGACACAGATATAAAGAACAGACTGTTGGACTTTGTGGGAGAAGGTGAGAATGGGATGATTTGAGAGAATAGCATTGAAACATGTATATTACTATATGTGAAACAGATGACTAATCTAAGTTTGATGCATGAAATCGGGCACTCAAAGCTGGTGCACTGGGACAACTCAGAGGGATAGGATGGAAAGGGAGGTGGGAGGAGTGTTTGGGATGGACGTTTCATATACACCCATGGCTGGTTCATGTCAATGTATGGCAAAAACCACCACAAAATTGTAAAGTAATTAGCCTCCAATAAATAGATTTTTTTTTTTTTTTTAAAGAAAAGGCAGAGGAAGCAAAGATCAAATTCCAACATTGATTGAATTATAGAGAAGGCAAAAGAATTCTAGGGAAAAAAAAATCTACTTCTGCTTCATTGACTATGCTAAAATATTTAACTGTGTATATCATAACAATTGGAAAATCCTTAAAGAGATAGAAATACCATACCTCCTTAGCTGTCTCCTAAGAAGCTTGTACACAGGTCAAGAAGCAACTGTTATAACTGGCATGGAACAAGGGACTAGTTCACAGTTGTGATAGGAATACATCAGGGCTGTACATGGCAGTACATCATCATCCTGTTTATTTAACTGATATGCAGATTTCATCATGCAAAATCCTGGACTGGATGAGTCACAAGCTGGAATCAAGATGGCTGGGAGTAATAGCAACCTCCGGTATGCAGATGATAACACCTTAATGGCAAAAAGCGAAGAGGAATGAAAGAGGCTCTTGATGAGGGTAAAAGAGGAGAAGTGAAAAAGCTGGCTTAAAACTCAACACTTAAAAAACTAAGATTATGGCATCTGATCCCATCACTTCATGGATAATAGATAGAGGGGAAATGGAAACAGTAACAGATTTTATTTCCTTGGACTCCAAAATCACTGCAGATAGTGACTGCAGCCACAAAATTAAAAGATGCTTGTTTCTTGGAAGAAAAGCTATGACAAACCTAGACAGTGTATTAAAAAGCAAAGACATTATTTTGCCAACAAAGGTCTATATAGTCAAAGCTATTTTTTTTTTTTTTTCAGTAGTCATGTAGGGATGTGAGAGTTGGGCCATAAAGAAGGATGAGCACTGAAGAATTAATGTTTTTGAATTATGTTGCTGGAGAAGACTCTTCAGTGTCCCTTGGACAACAAAGAGATCAAACCAATCAATCCCAAAGGAAATCAACCCTGAATATTCATTAGAAGGACTGATGTTAAAGCTGAAGCTCCAGTAGTTTGGCCACATGATATAAAGATCCAACTCATTGGAAAAGACCCTGATGCTAGGAAAGATTGAAGGCGAGCGGGGAGGGGGTGGGGGGCAGAGGATGAGATATTTGGATGGCATCGCCAAATCAACGGATGTGAGTTTGAGAAATTCCAGGAGATAATTAAGGACAGCAAAGCCTGGAGCCCTGCAGTTCATGGGGTTGCAAAAAGTTGGGCATGACTTAGCAACTAAATAACAAAAAGAATGTCTCCTATTGCATTTTTTTACCCTATCAGTTATTAGTATACATCTTTTCTTAGAAGACTTGCAGTCTTATTTTTAAATATAATCACTTCCTTTCATATTCTTCATCTTAATTGTGTTATGCCATTTTCTAATCCAAATATATGGGGTGCTTAACTGATATATTTAACTTGAGAAGATTGAACACAGCGTTTAAGAACATTACATTCTTGAAAAACCCCAGATATTGACATAATTCATCAAAATGCAAAAGCTGTAAATAATTATGTCTTTGATTGAAACTAAGAGTTGTTTAACTGCCATTTCATTTTAGAGAATCTTCATCTGGTGAGCTTCATAGCAACTTAAAGTAAAACAAATCAGCCAACCAAACAACACTGTGGAAAAGCAAGATTTACAGAAGTAAGTATTTTTCTTGAAGGATAAGATAATGGGTTTAGCAACTCAATATCACACTTCCGTGTACAAATATAAAAACCTATATAAAATGTGTTCATGTGCTCAGTTGTGTCTAACTCTTTACAGCCCTAACTGCTAAAGCCTGAGAGGCTCCTCTCCCCATGAGAATTTCCCAGGGAAGAATAATGGAATGGGTTGCCATTTCCTTCTCCTGGGGGATTTTCCCAAACCAGAGATAGAATCGGTGTCTCCTGTATAGCCTGCACTGCGGACAGATTCTTTACTATTGAGACCCCAGGGAAACTCCAATAAGAAATTAATGAGATATAAATATGCAATTTTTTCCATTATAATAATTTATTGGCCATTATTAGCTATATATTCAACTATTAGTCTGATGATCTTCTTTAAAGAGCACATCATGAGAAACGCTAGGCTGGATGAAGCACAAGCTGGAATCAAGAAATATGGGAGAAATATCAATAACCTCAGATATGCAGATGACAACACCCTTATGGAAGAAAGTTAAGATGAATTAAAGAGACTCTTGATGAAAGTGAAAGAGGACAGTGAAAAAGTTGGCTTAAAGCTCAACATTCAGAAAACTAACACTATGGCATCTGGTCCCATCACTTCAGTGCAAATAGATGGGAAAACAGTGGATAGAGGGGTTGACTTTTTTTTCTGGGCTCCAAAATCACTGCAGATGGTGATTGCGGCCATGAAATTCAAAAACGTTTACTCCTTGGAAAGAAAGTTATGACCAACCTAGACAGCATATTAAAAAGCAGAGACATTACTTTGTCAATAAAGTTCTGTCTAGTCAATGCTATGTTTTTTCCAGTGGTCATGTATGAATGTGAGAATTGGAATATAAAGAAAGCTGAGCACAGAAGAATTGATGCTTTTGAACTGTGGTGCTGGAGAAGACTCTTGAGAGTCCATTGGACTGCAAGGAGATCCAACAAGTTCATCCTAAAAGAAATCAGTCCTGGGTGTTTTTGGAAGGACTGATGTTGAAGCTAAAACTCCAATACTTTGGCCACCTGATGGTAAGAGCTGACTCAGTTGAAAAGACCCTGATGTTGGGAAAGATTGAAGGCAGGAGGAGAAGGGGACAACAAAGGATAAGATGGTTAGATGGCATCACCAACTTGATGGACATGAGTTTGGGTAAACTCCAAAAGTTGGTGATGGACAGGGAGGCCTGGCGTGCTGTGATTCATGGGGTTACAAAGAGTCGGACACGACTCAGTGACTAAACTGAACTGAATTGAATGTCTCTAAAAGAAATTTAAATCACTCTTGACTTGTAAATCTCAATCACATACATGATTAGATTGTATTGCAAAAGTTTGGGGGGAAAAAGTGTGTAAATAGAAGCAATTAATAATAGCCTAATCCAAGAAAGATCCTGAGAGGTCAATTCCCAGGCAGGTTGATAAGAAGTCGGATTCCTGAGGAGGAGAGAGGGGTCTGGGGCTCTTGAAGAGGATATAGGGGTCTGGAATTCTCAAGGAGGACAAACTTATTTTTTCTTTACATTCCTTTTTTTTTTTTTTTTTTCTTTACATTCCTTAGTCTTAGACACATAAAACATTTTTCCCCCCTTTAAGCTGATGATTACACAACAAATAACTCAATTTAAACTCTGTACTAAAGATTATATAACAACAATGTATCCTGCTTGAGGACAGTTTCTCCTTGTTGATACCCTTCAGTCTAATCTTGTTATCTTAAAATGTAAATTGTGGGAGTGGGTATAGTAAGACCTTTACAATTTTGAGACATTCTTTTGATTTATTGTAATAACAAATTGAAAAAGTGTGTAACTTCCTTTTCTAAGACTAGCAAGTTGGACAATCCCTGCCCCCCTTCTGATGTCAGAAGCTTTCTCTGACCCTTTTTATACTTTAATAAAACTTTGCTACACAAAAGCTTTTAAGTGATCAAGCCTGGTCCCTGGTCCTGAAGTTCTTCAGAGATCACAAATCCAACATCGTTCACTGTAAGCTATCACCTTGAGGGATCTTCAGGACAAGGTAAGAACATTCAAGAGCTCTAGCCTCTGCTTTCTCAGTATACATATTTTATGCTTTACTTTACTAATTCTACAGTGTGATTGTGTGAATAAACAACACACCCTGCACAAAGCAAGTGGTGAGCCCTGCCCTGTGGTTTCATGGTGCTTTGTAATGACTGTCCCAAAAATTGGAGACTTGTTGGGGTTGATACCGACCTGCCAATGCCAATGCCCCTCACCCAACATCCCTGTGAGGGGAGCGGCAAGAAACTGGTGAAGGATGTGGACTGAACTTTCCTTTCTCAGTCAACTTTTCCTGGTCTCTTTGACCCTTTTGTAATTGTGTGGGGAATTAGAACTATTAACCTAATCTGTTAGATCATAGACTTTCAATTTGATCCATGCTGTTACTGTGTACTTTTACTTAGACCCCAAGCTTGGTAGTTATGAGGAACCCAGACTTACTAAGAGCATGTTTGGGAGTGAAGTGGAGCTCTAACTCCAGGAACATCTCTCAGGCTAGGGGTTACTGTTTTGCTTGCCTGCCTCAAGGGCCAGCGACCTGAAAGTGAGTCTTTGTCATGGTTATGCTTCTGATCTATGTGGACAGAAGCACTGCTGTTGACCTTGAGGTTTTTGATGACAGAGATTAGGAATTGCAGGCTCTGGTTATATTGGAAGTACAATGGGCTTCTTCCTTTGATAGTGCTAACTGTTAATGGATCAGAGAAAGCTCTACAGTGACTTTTGTCTTAACTCCTTATATATTCCTTTTGTGGAATTTACAGAAATGAACTGGAAGGATGGCCCTAGTAGCTCGAGGATAAAAATCACTTTTTCCTCGCTGAGCAACCCTACACAACCTCTTTTGCTATCACATATACTGGTGTGGTGACACTCAGAATGGACATCTTGGTTGTTGTTCATCCCTTTATGACTCACTGCTTCTACTGTGGCCAGGACTGTACTCAGGAATAAGCACAGGCACACATAAGGTGCATGCTTCTCCTAGTAGTCTTAGCTTGGGAAACATTCAGGGAAGGCTACTTTGCTCCTCCTTGGGTGGCATCAGAGGAAAAGGGCAAATCAGTAAAGATCTTGGTGGTAAGAAACTGAAAATGAACCAGAGATGCCATCAGGTCTACCCCTGGTACATCTCCAACTTAATTCAGTAGTAGAACCGGGAGGGACGAATTAGGTACCTGCATCGGTAAGGGACAGACTAAGTCCAACCAAGGAAGGAAAGCTTTGGTGGAAAATCTGTCTACACCCCTATCTAGAACAGGGATGGATGCCTCTGTTGGAAAGAAGCCACGGCCGTGGATGTCGCTTTTTTTCTCCTACAGATGGAAGCTAGCAGTTTCAGAACCACTCCTTTACAATATAGTAAAACAAACAAACAAACAAAACTGGGACAAGTTTTAAATGACAAGCCTGATCTTCTTCTGTGGTATAGAATAGCCATGATATCCGTTGGAAGACGGGAAATGCTGGTGAGTTGAAGGCTCTCTTAATTATGTTTTACCACTGATCGGTTCTGTAGAAAATAAGGGAAATTGGTAGAAGTGACATACGTGTTGCTCTTTATCTCTCTGCGAGACATGCCAGACTTGTGTCCTAAGAGTACAGATTTGGATTTGAAACGTATAGCTACCTCCTGTCCTCTTACTTTGCCCCTGTATCCAGGGCTCCCAACTGGACAGACTAAGGATCAGGCCACTCTTCCAGGAGGGGTTGCCTTAGTCTCAGTAGAAATTCAAGCAGTACCAATTGTGGTCAAGGCTATTTTGAAGATCCAAAAACTACATAGAAGCCTTTACAGAAATAATTTTGCTATATGACCTTACTTAGAGAAATGTAATGTATGTCTTGGGACAGACACTGACTCCTGACTTTAGAGCTTGAGTTTTGGGGAAAGCTACTGCTTTTGGAGATGAATGGCTTGAATGTGAGATAAGGAGAAAGAGGGAACATGAAATAGCCCTCCTCCCTATCGGAAACCATGCAGTTCCCATAACAGAGCCACTGTGCTGGATATATTCTTGAAGGACTCAAGCGAGGACACACTGACTTGAAACTATGCTAAGTTGGCTGATATAGAGTAGGTAGAGAAGGAAACTCCTGGTAAATTCCTAGATAGACTACGAGAGACTCTCCACAAGTTTACTGACATTGGTCCTGAAGGGGCTTGGGAGGAATGATCTTAAAAGATAGATTTCTCACTCAGTCTTCTCCAGATATCTGTCATAAGTTCTGAAAACAGGCGTTTGGACCAAGTCGGTCTTTAGAAAAACTGTTACAGCTAGCTTAGGTGGCATAATATAGTAGAGACTATGAAGAGGAAAATAGGAGGCACAAAAGAACCAGACAAAAGACTGAAGCCCTAACATGGTTATTAAAGCTACTGTGAAACAACCTAAGGAAAAAAGCCCAGAGGAACCCAGGTGAAAAGGGATGGACTTGTTACTACTGTGGAAAGGAGGGGCATCTTAAGCACGATTGCCCTCAGTTGTCTAAGCCACCCCCAACTTATATGTCTGATCTGTAAAGGACCATACTGGCAAAGAGACTGCCCTCTAAAGTGTAGGCCCCAGGGGTCAGACTCTCAAGGTAATTGGGACTGAAGGTGCCCAGGGGTCCCCACACAAGTTTCAATCCTAATAATATTTGAGGAACCTTGTGTAGTAATAACTGTGGGGGCGGGGGCGGGGGGCGGCAATCAGTCGATTTCCTTTTTGACACTGGGGCAACTTTCTCTGTGCTCACTGAAGCCCCTGGTCCACTTTCCTCTTGATCCACTACTGTAATGGGACTATTAGGATGAGCCAAATGCGATTATTTCAGCCATCCTTTAAGCTGAAGCTGGGACTCTGTGCTATTTTCTCAAGTTTCTAATCATTCCAGAGTCTCCCTTACACCTTCTGGGGAGGGATATACTGAACAAAGTCCAGGCCTCTGTTTTCATAAAAAAGGAACATAGTCTTTTTAACTGAACAAAACGTAAATCCTAAAGTATGTGCTGATGGAAAAAACGTGGTTCACAAAATGCTGTTCCTGTCATTATCAAGCTCAAGAACCCTCACCTGTTTCTACATCAAAAGTAGTACCCACTAAAGTCCAAGGTTAAGAAAGGTTTAAAAAACATCATTGAAAATTTAAAGGAACAAGGACTATTAATTTCCTGCAACAGTCCATGCAACACTCCTATTTTGGGTATAAAAATGTCAAATGTTAAATGGAAGGATGTTTTCTAAAATTAAACCTATATTTAATCATCCTCTACCTATGACTTTAAGACAATTGAAAGGATTTGGGGACATTATAGGCTACTGCAGCATCTGGATTCCAGGTTATGGGGAACTTGCCAGGCCTTTATATAAACTTATAACTGAAACTCAGCAGGCCCAAACTGTTAAGCTGGTTTGGTCCGCAGGATCTCAAAAGGCTTTTAAGACTCTTCAAACTTCTCTCTTGTAGGCTCCCACTTTGAGCTTGCCCATAGGATCAGACTTTAGTTTGTTTCTTAGTGAAAAAAAGGTTATGAACACATTCCTTAAGGGTAATCGCTACTATTGTTTTGTTAATGCCTGAAGCTCATAAGTTTATTAATGGGCAAAATCTTACTGTACTGACTCCTCATGGTTTAAGTGGGAACTTAAACTCTAAAGTTCAGAGTGAAAAAAATAAATAAATAAAGTTCAGAGTGACAATGGCTCCTATCTTTAAAGCTCCTGTAACTCAAGGGGTGTTGAAAGCTCTAGGAATAGAATATCAACTACACTGTTCCTAGAGACCCCAATCCTCAGGAAAGTTGAAAAGGTTAATGACATTTTTAAAAGACATGCATGTAAGTTAACTCAATAAAAACAAGATAGTTGATGTAAAGTTTTACCCATAGCTTTAATGAGGGCTCAAACTGCCCCTAAGAAGAAGGGACTGCCTCTATGACAGACTGTTTTTGTGCACAGATATTGTCATAGATTCTAAAGCCTTAGACTTAACTATATGACTCAGCTTTCAGCTTTTCAACTTCCTCATCAATTGAAGGCTTTGCTTGGCAGTTTCTCTGTTTCAAGGAAAAGACTTTCTTCAGCTCTGTGAATACCATCACCAATGACAATCATACGTGATGCCTCTTCTTGATCTGATGACATCTAGCAATCCTAAAACTTCACTTTCACTTTTCACTTTCACGCAATGGAGAAGGAAATGGCAACCCACTCCAGTGTTCTTGCCTGGAGAATCCCAGGGATGGCAGAGCCTGATGGGCTGCCGTCTATGGGGTCGCACAGAGTCGGACACGACTGAAGCGACGTAGCAGCAGCAGCAGCAGCAATCCTAAAATGGACTGATGTAACTATGGACATAATGTAACTATTTAACTTGGTTTAATGACTATTTTGCCTTACACCTATAACTATAAAACAGGGTGTGTTTCTAACCGTCTGAAAGCTTTTAAGTTACAAATGGTTGTCCAGGTTCCTATGAATGCCACAACCTCTTTCAACTATCTCTTGTGTCTCCAGGATCAGAAACCCATAATATGAGAGTTAGGAGAATATGTTGCCTCAACAATTTAGGGACAACACCACTGAACAGCAGGATGTAGTAATGGAAGAAAAATGAAGCTCCTTTCCCTTGGCAACATAATTCTCCTAAAAGAAAAAGGGGGAATGAGAGAGTCAATTCCTAGGCAGGCTGATAAGACGTCTGGGGTCTCTGAGAAAGAGAGAGGGGTCTGAGACTCTTGAAGAGGAGATAGGGGTCTGGAACTCTGAAGAAGGAGAAAAGGACAAACATTTTTTTCTCTACATTCCTTAGTCTTAGACACATAAAGCTTTTTTTTTTTTTAATTCTTTAAGCTGATGATTACACACCAAACAACTTGGTTTAAACTCTGTACTAAGGATTATATAACAAAAATGAATCCTGCTTGAGGACAGTTTTTACTTCCTGAAAAAATTCAAACTAATCCTGTTATCTTAAAATGTAAATTGTGGGAAGTGGGTTTAGTAAGATCTTTACAACCTTCAGACGTTCTTTTGATTTATGGCAATAACTAATTGAAAAATATATAACTTCCTTTTCTAAGACTAGTGAGTGGGGTGCCCTCTGACCCCTTCTGATGCCTCTGTCAGAAATTTTCTCTGTCCCTTTTTATACTTTAATAAAACTCTGCTAAACAAAAGCTCTTGAGTGATCAAGCCTGGTCCCTGGTCCCACAGCTAAATCTTTAGAAATCATGAATTCAACATCGGTCACCATAAGTTATCAATCCTGTTATTTTTTGGTATAGTTTCATAGGATTTATTCTATTAGTATCAGTTCAGTTCAGTCAGTCATGTCTGACTCTTTGCAACCCCATGGACTACAGCATGTCAGGCCTCTCTGTCCATCATCAACTCTTGGAATTTACTCAAACTCGTGTCCATTAAGTCAATGATGTCCACTGAGTCATCCAACCAACTCATCCTCTGTTGTCCCTTTCTCCTCCTGCCTTCAATCTTTCCCAACATCAAGATCTTTTCAAATGAGTCAGTTCTTCACATCAGGTGGCCAAAGAATAGGAGTTTAAGCTTCAACATCAGCCCTTCCAATGGACACTCAGGACTGATCTCCTTTAGAATGGTCTGGTTGGATCTCCTTGCTGTCCAAGGGACTTTCGAGAGTCTTCTCCAACACCACAGTTCAAAAGCATCAATTCTTTGGCACTCATCTTTCTTTATATTTCAACTCTGACATCCATACACGACTACTGGAAAAACCATAGCCTTGACTAGATGGACCTTTGTTGGCAAAGTAATGTCTCCACTTTTTAATATGCTGTCTAGGTTGGTTCTGTCTAGGTTTCCTTCCAAGGAGTAAGTGTCTTTTAATTTCATGGCTGCAGTTACCATCTGCAGTGATTTTGGAGCCCCCAAAAATAAAATCTCTCATTGTTTTCACTGTTTCCCCATCTATTTGCCCTGAAGGGATGGGACGGGTTGTCATGATCTTACTTTCTGAATGTTGAGCTTTAACCCAACTTTTTCACTCCCTTCTTTCACTTTCATCAAGAGGCTCTTTCACTTTCTGCCATAAGTGTGGTGTCATCTGCCTATCTAAGGTTATTGATATTTCTCCCAGCAATCTTGATTCCATGGACTTTTCTTGTGGCTCAGATAATAAAGTGTCTGCCTACAACGTGGGAGACTTGAGTTCAATCCCTGGGTTGGGAAGATCCCCTGAAGAAGGCAATGACAATCCACTTCAGTATTCTTGCCTGGAAAATCCCATGGATGGAGGATCCTGTTAGGCTACAGTCCATGGGGTTGCAAAGAGTTGAACATGACTGTGAGACTTCACTTTCACTTTTCATCTTGTTTCCAGCTTGTGATTCATCTAGCCCAGCGTTTCTCATGACATACTCTGCATTGAAGTTAAATAAGCAGGGTGACAATATACAGCCTTGATGTACTCCTCTTCCTATTTGGAACCAGTATGTTGCTCCATGTCCAATTCTAACTGTTGCTTCCTGACCTCCATATAGGTTTCTCAAGAGGCAGGTCAGGTGGTCTGGTATTCCCATCTTGAAGAATTTTCCATGGTTTGTTGTGATTCACATAGTCAAAAGTTTGTCATAGTCAGTAAAGCATAAATTGATGTTTTTGGAACTCTCTTGCTTTTTTGATGATCCAGCAGATGTTGACAATTTGATCTCTGGTTCCTCTGCCTTTACTAAAACCAACGTGAACATCTCAAAGTTCATAGTTCATGTATTGCTAAAGCCTGGTTTGGAGATTTTGATCATATCATGTGAGATGAGTGCAATTTTGTGGTAATAATAATTCTATTACATAATTAATATACTTCTCCTTCTTTAATAGTATATTATTTGGACCTTCAGAAATACATATTGGAGTTAAGAGTGTATGAATACTTTCAATTTTGTGGAGAAAAAATTATAATCATACTGCATTCCCATTAAAACACAATGCTGGTTATTAAAGCAAAATGTGAATAAGGGTCGCAAAGTCAAACAATTCCATAAACGCCTATTATACAAACACAACTACCCACTGTCCTTTTTTTCTCCTCTATGTCCCACACTAAAGAATCAGCCTGTTTCAAAGCATAAATTGTGCTTCTGGACTTTCTCCTGGTAAATACAAATGTAAAGAGTATAATGATACTGTTCATTTTTGATCATTCATTTGAATAAATCACCTAAATATTTCTCCTGTCATTCAAATAATAGCTGTTGTAATCAACAATACCAAATCTCAAAACCTTCAGATCAGATCAGATCAGATTGCTTAGTCATGTTCGAATCTTTGTGACCCCATGAATCGCAGGACTCCAGGCCTCTCTCTTCATAACCAACTCCAGGAGTTCACTCAGACTCACATCCATCGGGTCAGAGATGCAATCCAGCCATCTCATCCTCTGTCGTCCCCTTCTCCTCCTGCCCCCAATCCCTCCCAGCATCAGAGACTTCTCCAATGAGTCAACGCTTCGCATGAGGTGGCCAAAGTCCTGGAGTTTCAGCTTTAGCATCATTCCTTCCAAAGAAACCCCAGGGCTGATCTTCAGAATGGACTGGTTGGATCTCCTTGCAGTCCAAGGGACTCTCAAGAGTCTTATCCAACACCACAGTGAAAAAGCATCAATTCTTCGGCACTCAGCCTTCTTCACAGTCCAGCTCTCACATCCATACATGACCACAGGAAAGACCATAGCCTTGACTAGGTGAACCTTTGTTGGCAAAGTGATGTCTCTGCTTTTGAATATGCTATCTAGGTTGGTCATAGCTTTCCTTCCAAAGAGTAAGTGTCTTTTAATTTAATGACTTCAGTTACCATCTGCAGTGATTTTGGAGCCCAGAAAAATAAAGTCTGCCACTGTTTCCACTGTTTGCCCATCTATTTCCCATGTAGTGATTGGACCAGATGCCATGATCTTCGTTTTCTGAATGTTGAGCTTTAAGCCAACATTTTCACTCTCTACTTTCACCTTCATCAAGAGGCTTTTGAGTTCCCCTTCATTTTCTGCCATAAGGGTGGAGTCATCTGCATATCTGAGGATATTGATATTTCTCCCAGCAATCTTGATTCCAACTTGTGTTTCTTCCACTCCAGCGTTTCTCATGATGTACTCTGCATAGAAGTTAAATAAACAGGGTGACAATATACAGCCTTGACGTACTCCTTTTCCTATTTGGAACCAGTCTGTTGTTCCATGACCAGTTCTAACTGTTGCTTCCTGACCTGCATACAGATTTCTCAAGAGGCAGATCAGGTGGTCTGGTATTCCCATCTCTTTCAGAATTTTCCACAGTTTATTGCAATCCACACAGTCAAAGGCTTTGGCATAGCCAATAAATCAGAAATAGATGTTTTTTCTGGAACTCTCTTGCTTTTTGCATGATCCAGTGGATGTTGGCAATTTGATCTCTGGTTTCTCTGCCTTTTCAAAAACCAGCTTGAACATCAGGAAGTTCATGGTTCACATATTGCTGAAGCCTGGCCTGGAGAATTTTGAGCATTACTTTACTAGTGTGTGAAATGAGTCCAATTGTGCAGTAGTTTTAGCATTCTTTCGCATTGCCTTTCTTTGGGATTGGAATGAAAACAGACCTTTTCCAGTCCTGTGAGTTTCCCAAATTTGCTGGCATATTGAGTGCAGCACTTTAACAGCATCATCTTTCAGGATTTGGAATAGCTCCACTGGAATTACATTACTTCCACTAGCTTTGTTCGTAGTGATGCTTTCTAAGGCCCACTTGACTTCACATTCCAGGATGTCTGGCTCTGGGTCAGTGATCACACCATCATGATTATCTGGGTCATGAAGATCTTTTTTGTACAGTTCTTCTGTGTATTCTTGCCACCTCTTCTTAATATCTTCTGCTTCTGTTAGATCCATACCATTTCTGTCCTTTATCGAGCCCATCTTTGCATGAAATGTTCCTTTGCTATCTCTGATTTTTCTTGGAGAGATCCCTAGTCTTTCCGATTCTCTTTTTCCTCTATTTCTTTGCATTGATTGCTGAAGAAGGCTTTCTTATCTCTTCTTGCTTCAGATCAGATCAGATCAGATCAGTCGCTCAGTCGTGTCTGACTCTTTGCGACCCCATGAGTCACAGCACACCAGGCCTCCCTGTCCATCACCAACTCCCGTAGTTCACTCAGACTCACATCCATTGAGTCAGTGATGCCATCCAGCCATCTCATTCTCTGTCGTCTCCTTCTCCTCCTGCCCCCAATCCTTCCCAGCATCAGAGGGATGTTGACTCTCCAATGAGCCAACTCTTCGCATGAGGTGGCCAAAGTACTGGAGTTTGAGCTTTAGCATCATTCCTTCCAAAGAAATCCCAGGACTGATCTCCTTCAGAATGGACTGGTTGGATCTCCTTGCAGTCCAAGGGACACAATCAAAAAATGGGCCAAAGAACTAAATAGACATTTCTCCAAAGAAGACATACAGATGGCACACACTTCTACCAAATAATACTATGAGAGGCAGTGGGAGTATATCTAAAGAAGATGTACAATACAAAGGGAATTCCTTGATTACAGTGAAAAGGAGTAAGCATCTTTTAATTTCATGGCTGCAATCACCATCTGCAGTGATTTTGAAGACCAGAAAAATAAAGTCTGACACTGTTTTCACTGTTTGCCCATCTATTTCCCATGTAGTGATGGGACCAGATGCCATGATCTTCGTTTTCTGAGTGTTGAGCTTTAAGCCAACCTTTTCACTCTCCACTCTCACTTTCATCAAGAGGCTTTTGAGTTCCTCTTCACTTTCTGCCATAAGGGTGGAGTCATCTGCATATCTGTGGTTATTGATATTTCTCCCAGCAATCTTCTTGCTTAGCAAAGTTAAAACAAACAAACAAAACAAACCCTACATTGTGCTAAGCAAGATTTTCCAAAAATGATCCCTGGAGTTTATTCTTGGTCTACTAGACAAAAAGGGTACTCTTTTTCTTGTGACATGGACTGCATTACAATTCGACTCCTCACTCTTCCACCCTTGCTAACTTTCTTTGCTAGATAAGTTGCAACATCTGTAAGACTCCGAGTCTTCCAAAAACTTAGCAGCTGGATAAACCTAGTAAACTCCCATTAACAGCTGGTACCTTAACACAGACAGTTGTTTAGATACATGTGGTCTGTTTGTAATGCAACTGACTGCTTTGTTCTTCTTCACTCTTAAGAAAGGAAAGCAAGGTGGATGAATTTGGAAATAGGCAAAGATACTATGCTTCACTACCAAAAAAAAAAAAAAAAAAAAAAAAAGCTTGAGTTGCTGAACAATCCCATTTCTAAGAATCCTCCTAGGCTTCAGTATACCCCTGTACAGAATCATGTTTTGAGGGCACTCACATGTCTTTTCTTGTTGAACCTTGCCTGATAAATCTCTACCATGACCAAAAAATCAATTTTAATCGACAACATTCAAAATACTATTGTATAGCACCTGTGGTTAATATATAATTATACACATGCATATTGCAACTCATACGATCCAATTTGAATAGGTCTACTGGCTTAAGATCATATGTTTCTTTACACATGATCTTAAGCAAAACTCAGAAGTCTTAGCTGAATTGTTCATAAGGCTAATTAATGAAGGAAATAAGGAAGAGAGAGTTGTAAAACATGGTGCAATTTTAGCAGCAAGAGTAGGAAATATATATCACTTGAAGCCATGTTTTAATAGACATAGTCAAATAACTACCCTGTACTTATAAAAAGACTACAAATTGATGCTTAGCTGTTTTCCAGAAAGAGTTTGTGCTTAATGAAGATATAACTAGTCTTTGCCATGTTCCATATGGAAGATAAGGACTGAATGTTTTTATTAATCTTCCCAGATGTACACACAGATGTCAATTACCCACATGTGCCAATATTAATTGTAACAAAATAATGCTACTGATCACATCTTAAGTAAGTAATATTTACAAATAGAATGAGTAAGGCCTTGCATTATTTTCCTAAGGCTGCCATAGCAACTTACCATGAACTTTGTGGCTTAAAACAACAGAAATTTTTTTCTCTCTCTCTTAGCTCAGAAAGCCAAAAATCTGAATTCAGGGAATCATCAAAGTTGATTCCTTTTAATAGCTTTAAGGTAGAACCATCCCATGCCTCTATCTTAATTTTAAGTAGCTCGTTGCACTCTTTCACATGTCTTGGCTTGCAAATGCATTACTCTATTTTCTTTAAAAATTTTATTTTATATTGGAGTGTGTGTATGTGTTAGTAGCTCAATCATGTCTGACTCTCTGTAACCCCATGGATTGTAGCTCTCCAAGTCCCTTTGTCCATGGGATTTCCCAGGCAAAAATACTGGAGTGTGTTGCCATTCCCTTCTTCAGGGGATCTTCCTGACCCAGGGATCAAACCCAGGTCTTCTTCTGATTAATAATGTTGTCTTAGTTTCAGGTGTACCACAAAGTGAATCAGTTATACATATATGTGTGTGTGTGTGTGTGTATATATAATTTTCTAAATTCCTTTACCATTTAGGTTATTATAAAGTATTAAGCAGAGTTCCCTGTGATATACAGTAGGTGCTTATTGGTTACCTCTATTATTTTATTTTTTATTAATTAATTTTTATTTCATTAAAGTTGATGTCTGCATCTTCACATAGCCTGCTTCTCTGTGTCTCTTTATGCATCCTTTTCTGTTTCTTATAAGGACACTTTTATTGAAATTAGGACCCATTATAATCCAGTATGACCTCATCTTAATCCTTAATTACATTTGCAATGATCCTAGTTCTGGTACCTTCACATCCTGAGATTCTGCATCAACATTTATTTGAGAGGGACACTATTCAACCCACTATGAGAGTATTATTAAATTAATTTTTATTATATAACTTTCACCTTTCTGAAGTTAATATTATTTTATATTTTTGTATTTACTTTTCTTTACTCCTATCAATAATTTAGTGCAAACTTTCCTACATTTCCTAGAACACTTCTCAATCTGTTAAAACATACCATCTAAATTTTCTGTTTCATTCATCACTTTTGGAGCTTCTAGACTCCTAATCCAATCTGGAATGTGTACTACTTTAGTCATGTTGCACTGCTGCAATTCTAAAACACTTTTCACTGTAATCAAGGAATTCCCTTTGTATTGTACATCTTCTTTAGATATACTCCCACTGCCTCCAATATTATTATTTGGTAGAAGTGTGTGCCATCTGTATGTCTTCTTTGGAGAAATGTCTATTTAGTTCTTTGGCCCATTTTTTGATTGGGTCATTTATTTTTCTGGTATTGAACTGTAGGAGTTGCTTGTATATTTTTGAGATGAGTTGTTTGTCAGTTGCTTCATTTGCTATTATTTTCTCCCATTCTGAAGGCTGTCTTTTCACCTTGCTTATAGTTTCCTTTGTTGTGCAGAAGCTTTTTAAGTTTAATTAGGTCCCATTTGTTTATTTTTGTTTTTATGTCCAATATTCTGGGAGTTGAGTCATAGAGGATCCTGCTGTGATGTATATCAGAGAGTGTTTTGCTTAGGTTCTCCTCTAGGAGTTTTCTAATTTCTGGTCTTACGTTTAGATCTTTAATCCATTTTGAGTTTATTTTTGTGTATGGTGTTAAAAAGTGCTCTAGTTTCATTCTTTTAAAAGTGGTTGGCCAGTTTTCCCAGCACCACTTGTTAAAGATATTGTCTTTAATCCATTGTATATTCTTGCCTCCTTTGTCAAAGATAAGGTGTCCATATGTGCATGGATTCATCTCTGGGCTTTCTATTTTGTTCCATTGATCTATATTTCTGTCTTTGTGCCAGTACCATACTGTCTTGATGATTGTGGCTTTGTAGTAGAGACTGAAGTCAGGCAGGTTGATTCCTCCAGTTCCATTCTTCTTTCTCAAGATAGCTTTGGCTATTTGAGGTTTTTTGTATTTCCATACAAATTGAGAAATTATTTGTTCTAGCTCTGTGAAGAATACCGTTGGTAGCTTGATGGGGATTGCATTGAATCTATAAATTGCTTTGGGTAGTATACTCATTTTCCCTATATTGATTCTGCCAATCCATGAATATGGTATATTTCTCCATCTATTAGCGTCCTCTGAGGTACCATTTCACGCCAGTCAGAATGGCTGTGATCCAAAAGTCTACAAGCAATAAATGCTGGAGAGGGTGTGGAGAAAAGAGAACCCTCTTACACTGTTGGTGGGAATGCAAACTAGTACAGCCACTATGGAGAACAGTATGGAGATTCCTCAAAAAACTGGAAATAGAACTGCCTTATGATCCAGAAATCACACTCCTGGGCATACACACTGAGGAAACCAGAATTGAAAGAGACACATGTACCCCAATGTCCATTGCAGCACTGTTTACAATAGCCAGGACCTGGAAGCAACCTAGATGCCCATCATCAGATGAATGGATAAGAAAGCTGTGGTACATATACACAATGGAGTATTACTCAGCCATTAAAAAGAATACATTTGAGTCAGTTCTAATGAGGTGGATGAAACTGGAGCCTATTATACAGAGTGAAGTAAGCCCGAAAGAAAAACACCAATACAGTATAATAACGCATATATATGGAATTTAGAAAGATGGTAACAATAAACCTGTATCAGATCAGATTAGATCAGATCAGTCACTCAGTCGTGTCCAACTCTTTGCGACCTCATGAATCACAGCACTCCAGACCTCCCTGTCCATCACCAACTCCCAGAGGTCGCTGAGACTCACATCCATTGAGTCAGTGATGCCATCCAGCCATCTCATCCTCTGTTATCCCCTTCTCCTCTTGCCCTCAATCTCTCCAAGCATCAAAGTCTTCTCCAATGAGTCAACACTTCGCATGAGGTGGCCAAAGTACTGGAGCTTCAGCTTCAGCATCATTCTTTCCAAAGAAATTCCAGGGCTGATCTCCTTCAGAATGGACTGGTTGGATCTCCTTGCAGTCCAAGGGACTCTCAAGAGTCTTCTCCAACACCACAGTTCAAAAGCATCAATTCTTCGGTGCTCAGCCTTCTTCACAGTCCAGCTCTCACATCCATACATGACCAGTGGAAAAAACATAGCCTTGACTAGGCAAACCTTTGTTGTCCAAGTAATGTCTCTGCTTTTGAATATGCTATCTAGGTTGGTCATAACTTTCCTTTCAAGGAGTAAGTGTCTTTTAATTTCATGGTTGCAGTCACTATCTGCAGTGATTTTGGAGCCCAGAAAAAGAAAGTCTGACACTGTTTCCCCATCTATTTCCCATGAAGTGATGGGACCAGATGCCATGATCTTCGTTTTCTGAATGTTGAGCTTTAAGCCAACTTTTTCACTCTCCACTTTCACTTTCATCAAGAGGCTTTTCAGTTCCTCTTCACTTTCTGCCATAAGGGTGGTGTCATCTGAATATCTGTGGTTATTGATATTTCTCCCAGCAATCTAGATTCCAACTTGTGTTTCTTCCAGTCCAGCGTTTCTCATGATATACTCTGCATAGAAGTTAAATAAACAGGGTGACAATATACAGTATATGAGACAGCAAAAGTGACACAGATGTATAGAACAGTCTTTTGGACTCTGTGGGAGAGGGAGAGGTTGGGATGATTTGGGAGAATGGCATTGAAATATGTATAATATGAAATGAGTCGCCAGTCCAGGTTCGATGCACGATACTGGATGCTTGTGGCTGGTGCACTGGGACGACCCAGAGGGATGGTATGGGGAGGGAGCAGGGAGGAGGGTTCAAGATGGGGAACACATGTATACCTGTGGTGCATTCTTTCCAATATATGGCAAAACCAATACAATATTGCAAAGTTAAAAAAAAAAAAAAAAAAAAATTAAAAATAAATAAATAAAATTTAAAAAGTAATAATAATAATAATAAAGTGTGTGCCAGAGCACGTATTTTAAAAATTTGCATAAATGTAAAACTTTGTTTTACCTTCACCCTTGACTGAGATTTAGCTTAGTAGGAATCATCTTCATTTAGATTAATTAAGATGTTGATATTAATATACTAACTCTACTAATTGGTGTACTAATATACTAATTACTTATATAGGCTAAATTCCCCTTGTGGAATTACTTGACAAAATCTCATTAGCAGTCTTGATATCTTATTGCCACATCAATTTTTCTAAATTGGTGTAACAATTTGTGCTCCAAAGCTGGAGACACGAATTTTAATAAGTGAGGAATATGGATGTTTTAATGATCATTATCCATATCTTTTGAAAATCCAAGAGCAACTAATATATTCATGGAGCAATTATCAGGTTTCAAGAAAGGCAAGAAATGACAGGCAAAAGACAAGTAATATATTGCTTTTAGTATATATATATATGTGTGTTGTGTAATCCTCATGAATCATTTATGTCAAATATTTTTCAACAATTAACTAATCAAGTGAAATCTTTGATATCATATTTGAACCTCATTGTCTTTCACATTATATATCCAACCACCAGAAAATCCTGTTGTGCCTATCTTTAAATTCTGTCCTAAATCTTATATAGATACCTTGTTTCATTGTGCTTCACTTTATTGCCCATCATCGATACTACATTGTTTGCAATTAGGTTTGTGGCAACCTTGTGGCAATCTGCTGGCACCATTTTTCCAACATCCTTTGCTCACTTCATGTTTCTGTATCATATTTTTATAATTCTCAGAATATTAAAACCTTCCACCAACAAAAAGATTATATTTTGCGGAAGGTTCCAGGAATGGTTAATATTTTTAGCCTTGCTATGCTATGCTAAGTCACTTCAGTCGTGTCCGACTCTGTGCGACCCCATAGAGGGCAGCCCACCAGGCTCCCCCGTCTCTGGGATTCTCCAGGCAAAAACACTGGAGTGGGTTGCCATTTCCTTCTCCAACGCATGAAAGTGAAAAGTGAAAGTGAAGTCCTTCAGTTGTGTCCAACTCTTAGCGACCCCATGGACTACAGCCCACCAGGCTCCTCCGTCCATGGGATTTTCCAGGCAAGAGTATCAGAGTGGGGTGCCACTGCCTTCTTCATTTTTAGCCTTAAGATTTTTAAATTAAGGTGTGTATTTTTTAAAACATAGTGCTATTGCACACTTAATAAAGTACAGTATAGTGTGAACACAATTTTAACTGAAGAGTCAAAAGTTTATGTGTGTCACTTCATTGTGGTATTTGCTTTATTGCACTGATCCAGAACTGAGCTCACAATATCTACAAGTTATACCTATACTTTCTCAGCACAGTCACCACCTTCACCATCACATTGACTTTTGTAATAGCTGTTCCCTTGCTTCAACAATTATCACTCAAAGTTTATTATCCAAATAGATGTCAAGGTAAACTTCTTATATTTAAACCTGATTTATGTGCAATTCTCCCATTCTTAACAGTCTTAGTATATATTTTAAATCCATATAGTGCTTAAATATGTAATACTGCTTATTATTAAAATGAAGAAAATAGAAAGCTTTAAAATTTCCAATTCACACACTAGCAAGGTAATACTCAAAATCGTTCAAGATAGGCTTTAACACCACTTGAACCGAGAACTTTCAGATGTGCAAGCTGGACTTAGAAAAGGCAGAGGAACAAGATATAAAATTGCCAACAACTGTTGGAATCTAGGAAAAGCAAGGGAATTCCAGAAAAACATCTACTTCTTTATTGACTATGGCAAAACATTTGACTGTGTGGATCACAACAAACTGTGGAAAATTCTTCAGGATGGGAATACCAGACTACCTTACCTGCTTCCTGAGAAACCTGTATGCAGGTCAAGAAGCAAAAATTAGAACTTGACATGGAACAACTGAGAGGTTCAAAATTGGGAAAGGAGTATGACAAGGCTGTATATTGTCAAACTATTCATTTAATTTATATGCAGAGTATATCATGAAATGTTAGGCTGAATGAAGCTCAAGCTGGAATCAAGATTACCAGGAGAAATATCAATAATATATATGCAGATGGCAATCATTCTAATGGTGAAAACAAAGAAGAACTAAATAATCTCTTGATGAATGTAAAAGAGAAGACTGAAAAAGCTGGCTGAAACACAACATTCAAAATTGAAGATCATGGCATCCAATCCTACCACCTCATGGCAAATAGATGGGGAAACAATGGAAACAGTTACAGACTTTATTTTCTTGGTCTCCAAAATCACTGCAAATGGTGACTGCAGCCAGAAAATTAAAAGACACTTGTTCCTCAGAAGAAAAGCTATGACAATCTAGGTAGTGTATTGTGAAAGCAGAAACATTATTTTGCTGAAAAAAGTCCATATAGTCAAAGCTATTGTTTCTCCAGTAGTCATGTGTGGATGTGAGAGTTGGACTATAAAGAAGGCTGAATGCTGAAAAATTTCTGCTTTCAAACTGTGGTTGTGGAGAAGACTCTTAAGACCCTTGGACAGCAAGGAGATCAAATCACTCAATACGAAAGGAAATTAAACCTGACTATTCCTTGGAATAGTCCTTAGAAAGCATCACTACGAACAAAGCTAGTGGAAGTGATGGAATTCCAGTGGAGCTATTCCAAGTCCTGAAAGATGATGCTGTGAAAGTGCTGCACTCAATATGCAAGCAAATTTGGAAAACTCAGCAGTGGCCACAAGATTGGAAAAGGTCAGTTTTCATCCCAATCCCAAAGAAAGGCAATGCCAAAGAATGCTAAAACTACCAAACAATTGCACTCATCTCACACGCTAGTAAAGTAATGCTCAAAATTCTCCAAGCCAGGTTTCAGCAATATGTGAACCGTGAACTTCCTGATGTTCAAGCTGGTTTTAGAAAAGGCAGAGGAACCAGAGATTAAATTGCCAATATCCGCTGGATCATGGAAAAGGCAAGAGAGTTCCAGAAAAACATCTATTTCTGCTTTATTGACTATGCCAAAGCCTTTGACTGTGTGGATCACAATAAACTATGGAAAATTCTGAAAGAGATGGGAATACCAGACCACCTGATCTGCCTCTTAAGAAATCTGTATGCAGGTCAGGAAGCAACAGTTAGAACTGGTCATGGAACAACAGACTGGTTCCAAATAGGAAAAGGAGTACGTCAAGGCTGCATATTGTCACCATGTTTATTTAGCTTATATGCAGAGTACATCATGAGAAATGCTGGACTGGAAGAAACACAAGTTGGAATCAAGATTGCTGGGAGAAATATCAATAACCTCAGATATGCAGATGACACCACTTTTATGGCAGAAAGTGAAGAGGAACTAAAAAGCCTCTTGATGAAAGTGAAAGTGGAGAGTGAAAAGGTTGGCTTAAAGCTCAACATTCAGAAAACGAAGATCATGGCATCTGGTCCCATCACTACATGGGAAATAGATGGGGAAACAGTGGAAACAGTGTCAGACTTTCTTTTTCTGGGCTCCAAAATCACTGCAGATGGTGAGTGCAGCCATGAAATTAAAAGACACTTATTCCTTGGAAGGAAAGTTATGACCAACCTAGATAGCATATTCAAAAGCAGAGACATTACTTTGTCAACAAAGTTTCGTCTAGTCAAGGCTATGATTTTTCCTGTGGTCATGTATGGATGTGAGAGCTGGACTGTGAAGAAGGCTGAGCTCTGAAGAATTGATGCCTTTGAACTGTGGTGTTGGAGAAGACTCTTGAGAGTCCCTTGGACTGCAAGAAGATCCAACCAGTCCATTCTGAAGGAGATCAGACCTGGGATTTCTTTGGAAGGAATGATGCTAAAGCTGAAACTCCAGTATTTTGGCCACCTCATGCGAAGAGTTGACTCATTGGAGAAGACTCTGATGCTAGGAGGGATTGAGGGCAGGAGGAGAAGGGGACGACAGAGGATGAGATGGCTGGATGGCATCACTGACTTGATGGGTGTGAATCTGGGTGACCTCCGGGAGCTGGTGATGGACAGGGAGGCCTGGCGTGCTGCGGTTCATGGGGTCGCAAAGAGTCGGACACGACTGAGCGACTGATCTGATCTGATCTGATTCCTTGGAACGCCTGATGCTGAAGCTGAAGCTCCAGTTCTGCCACATGACATAAGGAGCCAACGGATTGTAAATGGCCCTGATACTGGGAAATATTGAAGACAGGAGTAGAAGGGGTGACATAGGATGAGATGGTTGGGTGACATTATGGACTCTATGGACATGAGTTTGAGCAAACTCTGGGAGATAGTGAGGGACAGAGAAGCCTGTTGTGCTGCAGTCCTTGGGGTCGCAAAGATTCAGACATAACTGAGGGACTGAACAAAAACAGCCTTATGGTTAGCAATGTTAATTAAAGTAAATGTAATCAAAATTGGAAAACTATGTTATGAAAGTAAAGATTTACCTCTTTACAGTTAACCATAATGGGAAAACAGACAGGAAAAGAAAAAAGGTTCAAGAACTTAGAGTTGATATTTTGTATATTCTGTTAAGAAAGGAAGAGAAAGATTGAAGGAGTCTCAGTATTACGCAAATCTATTTAGAAGAGAAATGTCATTAAGCTCAGATATGGAGATGACACCACGCTTATGGCGGAAAGTGAAGAGGAACTCAAAAGCCTCTTGATGAAAGTGAAAGTGGAGAGTGAAAAGGTTGGCTTAAAGCTCAACATTCAGAAAACGAAGATCATGGCATCCGGTCCCATCACTTCATGGGAAATAGATCAGGAAATAGTGGAAACAGTGTCAGACTTTCTTTTTCTGGGCTCCAAAATCACTGCAGATGGTGAGTGCAGCCATGAAATTAAAAGACACTTACTCCTTGGCAGGAAAGTTATGATCAACCTAGATAGCATATTCAAAAGCAGAGACATTACTTTGCCAACAAAGTTTCGTCTAGTCAAGGCTATGGTTTTTCCAGTGGTCATGTATGGATGTGAGAGTTGGACTGTGAAGAAGGCTGAGCTCCGAAGAATTGATGCTTTTGAACTGTGGTGTTGGAGAAGACACTCTTGAGAGTCCCTTGGACTGCAAGGAGATCCAACCAGTCCATTCTGAAAGAGATCAGCCCTGGGATTTCTTTGGAAGGAATGATGCTGAAGCTTAAAGTCCAGTACTTTGGCCACCTCATGCAAAGAGTTGACTCATTGGAAAAGACTCTGATGCTGGGAGGGTTGGGGGCAAGAGGAGAAGGGGACGACAGAGGATGATATGGCTGGATGGCATCACTGACTTGATGGACGTGAGTCTGAGTGAACTCTGGGAGTTGGTGCTGGACAGGGAGGCCTGGTGTGCTGGGATTCATGGGGTCGCAAAGAGTCAGACACGACTGAGTGACTGATCTGCTCTGCTCTGAGAGATTCAAGAGGAGTTCAGTTGAGTTCAGTCACTCAGTTTTGTCCAGTTCTCTGTGACCCCATGGACTGCATCATGCCAGGCTTCCTTGTCCATCACCAACTCCCTGAGCTTCCTCAAACTCATGCCCATTGAGTCAGTGATGATATTCAATCATCTCACCCTCTGTCATCCCCTTCTCCTCCTGCCTTCAGTCTTTCCCAGCATCAGGGTCTTTTCCAATGAGTCAGTTCTTTGCATCAAGTGGCCAAAGGATTGGAGCTTCAGCATCAGTCCTTCCAATGAATATTTAGAAATGATTTCTTTTAGGATGGACTGGTTGGATCTCCTTGCTGTCCAAGGAACTCTCAAGAATCTTCTCCAACACCACAGTTTAAAAGCACGAATTCTTCAGCACTCAGCTTTCTTCATAGTCCAACTCTCACATCCATACATGACTACTGAAAAAAACGGCATCTTTGACTAGAGGGACCTTTGTCAGAAAAGTAATTTCTGTCTCAAGATGGTGGAGTAGAAGGACTTGTGCTCATTTTCTGCAATAACTCCAAAATTACAACTCTCTACTGAACAACCATCAGTAGGAGAATGATGGACCTCAAAAAAAAAAAAAAAAATACAACAGGTAACTCACATCCACCAGCAAAGGAGAAGCCCCAGCAATACAGTAGGAGGGGCAATATTTCGTTTAGAATCAAACTCATTACCCACCAGAAAGGTTCAGAGGACTCAAACAAAACCTTGTGCACACCAGGACCCAGAGATGCCACAGAGACTGAGCCATACCTGCCTTCCAGAACAGGGAGGGTCTTTCTCTTCCTGGTTCTGATGTGCTCCCATCACCTTGTAGAGCATGTAGCTCCTGACTCTGCAGTTCAAAGCAGCCGGCAGCATTTGACAACAAGTTGCTTCCCTGGGCAGCCCTTTAGTTTGATTCACAGCAAATTCTGAGGAGCAGCACTTCCAGTGAGAGGCTTTTCCAGGCACCCCAGACGGCAAGTTTCCAGCAAGATCCAGAATGATGATTTCCAGCCAGTTGCTCTGACACATCACCCGAGCAGCTTCACAGCCATTTAATGGGTCATGATCATGGAGGTATATGTCCAAGTCTCCAGGGTGGTATATGTCTGAGCCCCCGGGTTGGAGTAAGGGGCAAGAAAGGAAGAAACACTACCTTGGGTGTTCTCTCTAAGCCATAGGTATTAGTGGCTTTCTTAGTCCATTTTGTGACTTCAATAACAAAATGTCATAGACATGGTGGCTTAAACAACAGTAATTTATTTCTTAAGGCAGAAGTTAGAGATCAGAGAGCCAGCATAGTTAAATTCTGAGGAAGTCACTCTTGGGTTTCAGACTGCTGATTTCTCTTTGTATTCTCATGGCAGAAAGACAAGAGTGGAAGTAAGCTCATTGATGATTCTTATAAAAGCACTAATTTCACTCCTGAAGTCTCCACCCTCATGACTTCATCTAATCCTAATTACCTCCCAAAGGCCCAACCTCTAATACCATTATACTAAGAGTGGGGGTTTCCAAATATAAAATTTGAGAGAAATGCAAGCATTCAGTCCCATACCAAGGACAGTAACATGAGGGTCATATTCATAAAATTATGATAAAATATGGAGATTGCTTTAAATAGGACAAAGGAAAGATTAGTACCATGTTTTCTAGCAAATATATACGATACTGCTGTTAGGACAATCTTAGCTCCTAGATCAAGTCACAGTTGTCCTTTGATGCTACACTTACTGCTTGCATATAGCATGTATCCTTGGGGTTCACCTTTTTTTCAGTATTTTGCCTGACTAGCTGAGATGGAAGAATAATATTCAAAAATTTTCTCCTCTTTCCTTTGACAAACTGTTTATTCACGATAACCGCTGTGATTGCCATTCATCAATGCACTGTCAAATCTGAAGCACTGCTGGGTTCAGGATCAGTGGAAGTGAGAAAGCATTATTTCCATACAAAGGACCACTTTAGTAAGAAGTACTACAGGAAAAGAAGAGGCATACCTGCTCCAAATCAAAAAGAAGCAGGGTTCTCGAGTAAACCGCCTAATGAAAATGTTTCTTTAATATAACATTCTTTTTTTTTTTTTTCCACTAAAACCTGTATCTTTTTAAAAATCAAGAGCTTAAGTTAATTTATTGAGTGCTTACTATAGACATTGTTCCATATGCTATATATTTTTGCCTTACGTTGGATTACTCAAAAATTCTAATAGTAGTTTTCATATATTTCTGGTATCTTGATATTAAGTACTTAAAAATTTCCAAGCACAATTGATACAAATGAACTTTATATTTTTAAAGAATTAGAGAAATTCTATTAATATAAAAATAGTTATTTTCCTACTAACAAATCTTGCAATAATTATATTATTATTTTTAAATATAAATTTATTTACTTTAATTGGAGGTTAATTACTTTACAATATTGTATTGGTTTTGCCATACATCAGCATGAACCCGCCACAGGTATACACGTTTTCCCCATCCTGAACCCCCCTCCTTCCTCCCTCCCCGTACCATCCCTCTGGGTTGTCTCAGTGCACCAGCCCCAAGTATCCAGTATCATGCAAAAAACCTGGACTGGTAGCTCGTTTCATATATGATATTAAACATGTTTCAATGCCAATATCCCAAATCGTCCCACCCTCGCCCTCTCCCAGAGAGTCCAAAAGACTGTTCTATACATCTGTGTCTCTTTTGCTGTCTCGTATGACACCACCCTTTATTGCAGAAAGAGAAGAGGAACGGAAAAGCTTCTTGATGAAAGTGAAAGTGGAGAGTGAAAAAGTTGGCTTAAAGCTCAACACTCAGAAAACGAAGATCATGGCATCCGGTCCCATCACTTCATGGGAAATAGAAGGGGAAACAGTGGAAACAGTGTCAGACTTTCTTTTTCTGGGCTCCAAAATCACTGCAGATGGTGCCTGCAGCCATGAAATTAAAAGACGTTTACTCCTTGGAAGGAAATTTATGATCAACCTAGATAGCATATTCAAAAGCAGAGACATTACTTTGGCAACAAAGGTTCGTCTAGTCAAGGCTAAGGTTTTTGCAGTGGTCAAGTATGGATATGAGAGTCGGACTGTGAAGAAGGCTGAGCGCCGAAGAATTGATGCTTTTGAACTGTGGTGTTGGAGAAGACTCTTGAGAGTCCCTTGGACTGCAGGGAGATCCAGCTAGTCCATTCTGAAGGAGATCAGCCCTGGGATTTCTTTGGGAGGAATGATGCTGAAGCTGAAAGTCCAGTACTTTGGCCACCTCATGCGAAGAGTTGACTCATTGGCAAAGACTCTGATGCTGGGAGGGATTGGGGGCAAGAGGAGAAGGGGATAACAGAGGATGAGATGGCTGGATGGCATCACAGACTCAATGGATGTGAGTCTCAGTGACCTCCGGGAGTTGGTGATGGACAGGGAGGCCTGGAGTGCTGCGATTCATGGGGTCGCAAAGAGTCGGAAACAACTGAGCAACTCATTTGATCTGATACAGGGTTATTGTTACCCATCTTTCTAAATTCCATATATGTGCATTAGTATACTGTATTGGTGTTTTTCTTTCTGGCTTACTTCACTCTGTATAATAGGCTCCAGTTTCATCCACCTCATTAGAACTGATTCAAATGTATTGTTTTTAATGGCTGAATAGTACTCCATTGTGTATATGTACCACAGCTTTCTTATCCATTCATCTGCTGATGGACATCTAGGTCGCTTCCATGTCCTGGCTATTATAAACAGTGCTATGATGAACATTGGGGTACACGTGTCTCTTAATTATATTATTTAAAAAATAGGAAAAAATATATTTAGACCACATTGTGATTTCAATTTATTCATTTATTCAACAACTACTGTGCATGAGTGGTAAGTCGCTTCTGCTGCTGCTAAGTCGCTTCAGTCATGTCTGACTCTGTGCGACCCCATAGATGGCAACCCAAGAGGCTCCCCCATCCCTGGGATTTTCCAAGCAAGAACGCTGGAGTGGGTTGCCATTTCCTTCGTGTCCAACTCTTTGAGACCCTGTGGAGTATAGCCTACCACCCTTGTCTGCCCATGGGATTCTCCAGGCAAGAATACTGGAGTGGGTTGCCATGCCCCTCTCTAGGGGATCTTCCCAATCCAGGAATCTCACCCACATCTCCTGCAGCTCCTGCAATGCAGATGAATTTTTTACCATTAGGCCACCAGGGGAAGCCTAGCACCTATTGGCTATGAGCTTAAAACTTAGCAGATACTGTTAGAGCAGGCAGGTAACTAGATGTGAGCATAAAAAGGGGCACAGTCCAGGTGGCAGGAAAACACAGTGTGGTAACAGAGGTCCTACAGACAAAGAAAGAAATGTGGGTAAAACTGGGATTCTCTAGCATCTGAATGTAACATCTTATTCATTATGCTCTAATTACAATACAACTAGCCTTGCAGATAAGAAGTACTCATCATGTGGCAAGGCCAATTCTGATCAAGACCAAATAGGGAAAACCCACTCCCTCTCTTTGTGAAGGTTAACTGTGACAAAAACCAGGATATACAACCCTAAATCTTTCTTTCCTCAATGAATATTCCACCCAATCATTTCACATCCCATAAAGCTGGCTTGCCAAAAGGAATTTGGTGCAGCTGCTCACCTGAGCCTGGCCACTCTCCTTCCTGAGAGTGCAATATCACTTAATAAACTCTTGCTGTGTTTTCTAGGCCTCCATATCCTATCTCTGAGTCCTTCCCAGCATGAGAGAAAGAACCAACTCTCCAGTAACAATACTATAATAGTTACAAGACAAATTGACGACCAAAGGGACAACCAAACTTCTTTCCATGAACTTTACAATAATTAAAACAAAACAAAATATAAAGTAAATATGGTACCCACTATAAGGAAGCTTGAAAGTTACTACAAATACGTTAGTAAGAAACTTGATTTAAACTGCAGCATAATGGGAAGTTTTCCTAAGAACAGAAAGGTTGCTTTTAAATATGAAGATTAAGTCAGAGTTAATTGGATCAAGAAGGATCTGGAAAAGATGGACACAATGAGTTTCAGATACTGGGAACAATGCTTAGAAGGCTCAAGTTTCTGGAATTAATACTGACAGAAGCATAGGAAGATCCTGATCTCATTCCCTCCCACAGACACACTAAATATGTAGCTGTATATGGATAATTTTTCTCTGCAAAGATCTCAAAACTCGATGAACTCCACAACTGATCTCCACAGCAAAGGATGAAAAATTGCATCTTGAAATGTACCTAGGCATTAAGTGGAGATCCATTTGCTAACCTAAAAGTGTCATCTGGAGGAACAGGGGACAAATGCTCGCCAGAGACAGAATCTGGTAGATGCCATGACTACTTTCTCAACATAATCTGCTGGCACCAAGCACAGAGCTTTGGAAGTATGCGGCACACTCTGGCCACCTTTCTAAGACAGTTAGAGATGAGCAATGGCACTATCTTACTGCTTTGCTGAAGCCAAAGAATGTGGACATTTACATCATTCCCCAGCTTCTTGACTGGGACAGGTAGGTAGAAATGGTTGTAACATTTTACTGCTCTGTAGCAAAAGTCTATCAGCGTTAGTGGGTGGTTATTATACTGTTCCACTCCTGGGTGAGGTTGTCAAGCATTAGCAGTTGCAGCATTTCATCACCCTCAGCCTAAAGCTGGTTGCCAAGCATGCACAAGGCATTCCCCTGTTTCACTGCTGAAGCCCACTCCCTACCTCCTATACCTTCAGCAACCTTGCTAAATGCAGTAGGCACATACAATCCACACCTAACATAGGAGCTCCAAAATAGTTAAACCAAACATTAACAGATATAAAGGAAGAAAGTGACAGCAATAATAGAAGGAGCTATTACCACTACATTGATATCAATAAATTGTTATGCAGATAGAAAATCAAATGAAGAAGCAAATTAAATGACAAATTAGAGAGACAGACTTAATTGATATATATAAAACATCCCATCCCAAAGTAGCAGAATACCCATTTTCAAGTGCACATTAGAACATTTTCTTTTCTTTTCTTTTCTTTTTTTAATTTTATTTTACTTAACTTTACAGTATTGTATTGGTTTTGGGGTATATAAAAATGAATCCGCCACAGGTATACATGTGTTCCCCATCCTGAACCCTCCTCCCTCCTCCCTCCCCATACCATCCCTCTGGGTCGTCCCAGTGCACCAGCCCCAGGCATCCGGTATCAGGCATCAAACCTGGACTGGCGATTCATTTCAAACATGGTATTATACATATTTCAATGTCATTCTCCCAAATTATCCCACCCTCTCCCAGAGTCCAAAAGAACATTTTCAAGGATAGAATGCATATTAGGTCACAAAACAAGTCTCAATAACATCAAGAAGGTTCAAGTCATATCAGCCATCTTTTCTGATCACAGTGGTATGAAACTAGAAATCAATTACAAGATGAAAACTGGAAAAAAATATAAATATGAGGAGATTAAACAACATATTAATGAACAATTAATGGGTCATAGGGCAAATCTAAGGAAAACTAATTAAATACCTACAGAACTGATGAAAACAGAAATACGGAATATTTGAAATATGAAATATTTAAATATAAAAACAAAAATCTATGAGATGCAGCAAAAAGCAGTTCTAAGAGAAAAGTTCATAGCTATACAGGCCTAGCTGGAAAAATCAAGAGAAATCTCAAATAAAAATTTTAACTTTACACTTAAAGGGACCAGAAAAAAAGAACAAACGAGGGTGGTGGGAGCAAGATTCAGCATGGGGAACATATGTAAACCCATGGCTGATTCATATCAATCTATGACAAAAACCACTACAATATTGTAAAGTAATTAGCCTCCAACTAAAATAAATAAAGCGCAAATGAAGACTAAATTGAGTAGAAGAAATGAAATCACAAAGATGAGAATAGAAATATATGAAATAAAGATTACTAAAATGATAAAAAAAAAAAGATCAATAAAACAAAGAGCTGGTCATTTAAAAGGTAAACAAAATTGACAAACATTCAGCTAGAGTCACCAAGAGACATTTCAAATAAGTGCTATCAGAAGGAAAAGAAAAGAAAATACAATTGATATCACAGAAGTACAAAGGCTCATAAGACATTACTATCAACAATTATATGCCAACAAACTGGAAAACCTAGAAGAAATGGATACATTTCTAGCAATTTGCAATCTTTCAAGACTGAATCATGAATAAACAAAATATCAATAGAAAGTTCACTAGTAAAGGAACTGAATCAGTAATCAAAGGTTTCAAACAAATCGAATTCCAAGACTAGATGGCTTCACTGATGAAATCTTTCAAATATTCAAAGATTTAACATCTATCCTTCTCAAACTTCCAAAAATTTGAAGAGAAAGAAAAGCTTCTGAGCTCATCTTATAAGGCCAGCATTAACACAAAGCTGAATACAAACAATGACATTAAAAAACAACAGCAAAACAAAAAACAGGCCACTCTCTCTGATGAGCATAGATATAAAAATCCTCAAACAATATTAACAAATGGAAAATATCATGCACTAAAAAGGTCATACATCATGATGGATGTGGACTTATTTATGAATACAAAAGTAGCTCAACATCTGCAAATCATCACCACTCTACACCACATTAACAAAATCAAAAATAAAAATAATATAATTTCAATAGATCAGAGGAAGCATTTTACACAATTTAATATCTACTTATGGTAAAAACAACAACAACAACAAACTTTCAACAGATTCGGTATAGAGGGAATGTACCTCAATATATTAAAGGCCATATATAACAAACTCACAGTTAATATAATACTTTATGGTGAAAATATGAAAGCTTTTCCTCTAAGATCATGAAAATGACAACAATGCCCTATTTCTCCACTTTTATTCAACATAATATTGGAATTTTAGCCAGAACAATTAGAAAGAAAACCAAATTAAAGGATTAAAGGCATATAAATTGCAAAGAAAGAAATAAAGCTGCCACTATTTGCAGATGACATGATATTACATAGAGAAAACCCTAAAGATGCCAACAAAATCTGTTAGAACTCATAAATACAGGTTCAGGATACAAAATTTAATGTTAGACCTGAAATCCTAAAACTCTTAAAAGAAAACATAGGCAGTAAACTTTCGACATTAATCTTAGTGATTTTTTTTAATCCAATTTCAAAGACAAGGCAACAAAAGCTTAAATAAACAAATGAAAGTAAAAGTCTCTCAGTCCTGTCTGACTCTTTGTGACCCGCATGGACTAGGCAGTCCATGGAATTCTCTACGCCAGAATACTGGAGTGGATAGCCTTTCCTTTCTCCAGGGGATCTTCCCAACCCTGGGATTAAACCCAGGTCTCTCATATTGCAGGCGGTTTCTTTACCCGCTGAGCCACAAGGGAAGCCCAAGTATTCTGGAATGGGTAGCCTATCCCTTCTCCAACGGATCTTGCTGACACAGGAATAGAACTGGGGTCTCCTGCATTGGCAGGCAGATTCTATACAAACTGAACTATAAGTTCAGTTCAGTTCAGTCATTCAGTCGTGTCCGACTCTTTGCAACCCCATGAATCACAGCACACCAGGCCTCCCTTTCCACCACCAACTCCCAGAGTTCATTCAGACTCATGTCCATTCAGTCAGTGATGCCATCCAGCCATCTCATCCTCTGTCGTCCCCTTCTCCTCCTGCCCCCAATCCCTCCCAGCATCGGAGTCTTTTCCAATGAGTCAACTCTTTGCATGAGGTGGCCACAGTACTGGAGTTTCAGCTTTAGCATCATTCCCTCCAAAGAAATCCCAGGGTTGATCTCCTTCAGAATGGACTGGTTGGATCTCCTTGCAGTCCAAGGGACTCAAGAGTCTTCTCCAACACCACAGTTCAAAAGCATCAATTCTTCAGAGCTCAGCTTTCTTAACAGTTCAACTCTCACATCCATACATGACCACTCCAAAAACCATACTCTTGACTAGACAGATCTTTGTTGGCAAATAATATCTCTGCTTTTGAATATGCTATCTAGGTTGGTCATAACTTTCCTTCCAAGGAGTAAGTGTCTTTTAATTTCATGGCTGCAGTCACCATCTGCAGTGATTTTGAGCCCATAAAAATAAAGTCTGACAGTGTTTCCACTGTTTCCCCATCTATTTCCCATGAAGTGATGGGACCAGATGCCATGATCTTCGTTTTCTGAATGTTGAGCTTTAAGCCAACTTTTTCACTCTCCACTTTCACTTTCATCAAGACGCTTTTTAGTTCCTCTTCGCTTTCTGCCATAAGGGTGATGTCATTTGCATATCTGAGGACATTGATATTTCTCCCTGAAATCTTGATTCCAGCTTGACCTTCTTCCAGCCTAGCATTTCTCATGAGGTACTCGGCATAGAAGTTAAATAAGCAGGGTGACAATATATAGCCTTGACATACATCTTTTCCTATTTGGAACCAGTCTGTTGTTCCATATCCAGTTCTAACTGTTGCTTCCTGATCCGCATACAGGTTTCTCAAGGGGCAGGTCAGGTGCTCTGGATTCCCATCTCTTTCAGAATTTTCCATAGTTGACTGTGATCCACACAGTCAAAGGCTTTGGCATAGTCAATAAAGCAGAAATAGATGCTTTTCTGGAACTGTCTTGCTTTTTCGATGATCCAGCAGATGTTGGCAATTTGATCTTGGTTCCTCTGCCTTTTCTAAATCCAGCTTGGTGTTTTTCTTTCTGGCTCACTTCACTCTGTATAATAGGCTCCAGTTTCATCCACCTCATTAGAACTGATTCAAATGTATTCTTTTTAATGGCTGAGTAATACTCCATTGTGTATATGTACCACCTCTTTTCTTATCCATTCATCTGCTGATGGACATCTCAGTTGCTTCCATGTCCTGGCTATATATGAAACCAGTCGGCAGTACAGGTTCAATGCACGATACTAGATGCTTCAGGCTGGTGCATTGGGATGACCCAGAGGGATGGTATGGGGAGGGAGGAGGTAGGAGGGTTCAGGAGGGGAAACACATGTATACCTATGGCAGATTCATTTTGATATATGGCAAAACCAATACAATATTGCAAAGTTAAATAAAATGAAATTTTTAAAAAGCAATGAAAAAGAAAAAAACAAAAAACCATCTTGTACATCTGGAATTTCATGGTTCACATATTGCTGAAGCCTGGATTGGAGAATTTTGAGCATTACTTTACTAGTGTGTGACAGGAATGCAATTGTGCACTAGTTTGAGCATTCTTTGGCATTGCCTTTCTTTGAGATTGGGATGAAAACTGACCTTTTCCAGTCCTGTGGCCACTGCTGAGTTTTCCAAATTTGCTGGTATATTGAGTGCAGCACTTTCACTGCATCATCTTTCAGGATTTGAAATAGCTCAACTGAAATTCTATTACCTCCACTAGCTTTGTTCGTAGTGATCCTTTCTAAGGCCCACTTGACTTCACATTCCAGGATGTCTGGCTCTAGATGAATGATCACACCATCGTGATTATCTTGGTCATGAAGATCTTTTTTGTACAATTCTTCTGTGTATTCTTGCTGCCTGTTCTTAATATCTTCTGCTTCTGTTAGGTCCATACCATTTCTGTCCTTTATCGAGCCCATCTTTGCATAAAATGTTCCCTTGGTATCTCTAATGTTCTTGAAGAGATCTCTAGTCTTTCCCATTCTGTTGTTTTCCTCTATTTTTTTGCATTGATCGCTTAGGAAGGCTTTCTTATCTCTTCTTGCCATTCTCTGGAACTCTGCATTCAGATGTTTATATCTTTCCTTTTCTCCTTTGCTTTTCGCTTCTCTTCTATTCACAGTTATTTGTAAGGCCTCCTCAGACAGCCATTTCGCTTTTTTGCATTTCTTTTACATGGGGATGGTCTTGATCCGTGTCTCCTGTACAATGTCACAAACCTCCATCCGTAGTTCATGAGGCACTCTATCTATCAGATCTAGGCCCTTAAATCCATTTCTCATTTCCACTGTATAATCATAAGGGATTTGATTTAGGCCATACCTAAATGGTCTAGTGGTTTTCCCTACTTTCTTTAATTTAAGTCTGAATTTTTCAACAAGGAGTTCATGATCTGAGCTACAGTCATCTCCTGGTCTTGTTTTTGTTGGCTGTATAAATCTCCATCTTTGGCTGCAAAAATATAATCAATCTGATTTTGTTGTTGACCTTCTGGTGATGTCCATGTGTAGAGCCTTTTCTTGTGTTTTTGGAAGAGGTTGTTCGCTATGGCCAGTGCATTGTCTTGGCAAAACTCTATTAGCCTTTGCCCTACTTCAGTCTGTATTCCAAGGCCAAATTTGCCTGTTACTCCAAGTGTTTCTTGACTTCCTACTTTTACATTCCAGACCCCTATAATGAAAAGGACATCTTTTGGGGGTGTTAGTTCTCAAAGGTCTTGGAGATTTTCATAGAACCGTTCAACTTCAGCTTCCTCAGTATTACTGGTTGGGTCATAGACTTGGATTACTGTGATATTGAATGGTTTTCCTTGGAAATGAACAGAGATCATTCTGTCTTTTTTGAGATTGCACCCAAGTACTGCATTTTGGACTCTTTTTTTGACCATGATGGCTACTCCTTTTCTTCTAAGGGATTCCTGCCCACAGTAGTAGATATAATGGTCATCTGAGTTAAATTCACCCATTCCAGTCCATTTCAGTTCGCTGATTCCTAGAAAGTCGATGTTCACTCTTGTCATCTCTTGTTTTACCACTTCCAATTTACCTTGATTCATGGACCTGACATTCCAGGATCCTATGCAATATTGCTCTTTACAGCATCAGACCTTGCTTCTCTCACCAGTCACATCCACAACTGGGTATTGTTTTTGCTTTGGCTCAATCTCTTCTTTCTTTCTGGAGTTATTTCTCCACTGATCTCCAGTAGCATATTGAGCACTTACTGACCTTGGTAGTTCCTCTTTCAGTATCCTATCATTTTGCCTTTTCATACTGTTCCTGGGCTCGGGTGGCTATGACAGCTCGCATAGCATGGCCAATAGGAGCTACCCCACATCCGAGGTCAGGGGCAGAAGCCGGGAGTACCCCATGCCCAAGGGGCGGTGGCCAAGAAGAGCTACCCCATGTCTGAGGCCAGGAGCTGCAGCTGGGAGGAGTAACCCCATATCCAAGGAGTGGTGGCTGCACGGGCATTGGAGGGCCTAGAGGAGCTATTCCACCTTCAATATCGGGAGAGGCAGCAGTGAGGAGATACCCCTCATCCAAGGTAAGAGATACCCAAGTAAGACGGTAGATGTTGCAAGAGGGCATCAGAGGGCAGACACACTGAAACCATAATCACAGAAAACTAGTCAATCTAATCACACTAGGACCACAGTCTTGTCTAAAAAAAAGCTTCTATGCAGCAAAGAAACAATTAACAAAATGAAAATGCAGGCTGCTGAATGGAAGAAGGTATTGGCAAATCATATAGTTGATAAGTTGTTAACACCCAAAATATAAAATGAACAGAGACAACTAAATAACACACATATGCACACAAAGTCCAATTAAAAAAAAAAAAAAAAAAAAAAAAAAACGAGCAGAAGACCTGATAGACATTTTTCTGAAGATGACAGATGGACAATAGTCACATAAAAAGATGATCAATGACACAAATCATGGTATTTCCAAATCAAAACCCAATCAAACACCACCTCACACCTGTTACAATGACTAAAAAGCAAGAAAAAAGTGTTGGTAGGAATGTGGAAAAAAGGGAACGTTTGTCCACTGTTTGTGAGAATGTAAATTGGTCCAGCCAATTTGAAGAACAATATGGAAGTTTCATTAAAAAAAAAAAAAAAAAAGCCCTATTATATCATCCAAAATGTCACCACTGAGTACCTATCTGAAGAAAATGAAAACACTAATTCAAAAAGATATATGTACTCCTATGTTTACTGCATTATTTTTAATACCAACATATGGAAATAACCTAAATGCCTATTGATAGATGAATGAATAAAGAATACAAGCACACACACACAATAAAATATTACTCAGTGATAAAAAGGATGAAATTGTGCCATTTGTGGTAACAAAGATGGACCTTGAAAATATTAAGTTAAATGAGGTAAGTCAGAAAAATACCACATCATTTCACTTATCTGTGGAATCTAAAAATCAAACAAACAAAAAGCAAACTAAAACTCAGAGTCATAGATACAGAGAAGAGATTGGTGGCTGCCAAAGGAGAGGGAAGTTTGGATTGAATGGTTGAAATGGATGAAGGGCATTAGGAAGTAAAACTTCTAGGTTTAAAGCAACTTCAGATCAGATCAGATCAGTCGCTCAGTCGTGTCCGACTCTTTGCGACCCCATGAACCGCAGCACGCCAGGCCTCCCTGTCCATCACCAGCTCCCGGAGGTCACTCAGACTCACATCAATCGAGTCAGTGATGCCATCCAGCCATCTCATCCTCTGTCGTCCCCTTCTCCTCCTGCCCTCAATCCCTCCCAGCATCAGAGTCTTCTTCAACGAGTCAACTCTTCGCATGAGGTGGCCAAAATACTGGAGTTTCAGCTTTAGCATCATACCTTCCAAAGAAATTCCAGGATTGATCTCCTTCAGAATGGACTGGTTGGATCTTGTTGCAGTCCAAGGGACTCTCAACAGTCTTCTCCAACACCACAGTTCAAAAGCATCAATTCTTCGGCGCTCAGCCTTCTTCACAGTCCAGCTCTCACATCCATACATGACCACGGGAAAGACCATAGCCTTGACTAGGCGAACCTTTGTTGGTAAAGTAATGTCTCTGCTTTGGAATATGCTATCTAGGTTGGTCATAACTTTCCTTCCAAGGAGCAAGCGTCTTTTAATTTCATGGCTGCAGTCACCATCTGCAGTGATTTTGGAGCCCATAAAAACAAATTCTGACACTGTTTCCACTGTTTCCCCATCTATTTCCCATGCAGTGATGGGACCAGATGCCATGATCTTCGTTTTCTGAATGTTGAGCTTTAAGCCAACCTTTTCACTCTCCACTTTCACTTTCATCAAGAGGCTTTTTAGCCCCTCTTCACTTTCTGCCATAAGAGTCGTGTCATCTGCATATCTTAGGTTATTGATATTTCTCCCGGCAATCTTGATTCCAACTTGTGTTTCTTCCAGTCCAGCACTTCTCATGATGTACTCTGCATATAAGTTAAATAAACATGGTGACAATATGCAGCCTTGACGTACTCCTTTTCCTATTTGGAACCAGTCTGTTGTTCCATGACCAGTTCTAACTGTTGCTTCCTGACCTGCATACAGATTTCTTAAGAGGCAGAGCAGGTGGTCTGGTACTCCCATCTCTTTCAGAATTTTCCATAGTTTATTGTGATCTACACAGTCAAAGGATTTGGCATAGTCAATAAAGCAGAAATAGATGTTTTTCTGGAACTCTCTTGCTTTTTCCATGATCCAGCGGATGTTGGCAATTTGATCTCTGGTTCCTCTGCCTTTTCTAAAACCAGCTTGAACATCAGGAAGTTCACGGTTCACATATTGCTGAAGCCTGGCTTGGAGAATTTTGAGCATTACTTTACTAGCGTGTGATATGAGTGCAATTGTTCAGTAGTTTGAGCACTCCTTGGCATTGCCTTTCTTTGGGATTGGGATGAAAACTGACCTTTTCCAATCTTGTGGCCACTGCTGAGTTTTCCAAATTTGCTGGCATATTGAGTGTAGCACTTTCACAGCATCATCATTCAGGACTTGGAATAGCTCCACTGGAATTCCATCACCTCCACTAGCTTTGTTCGTAGTGATGCTTTCTAAGGCCCATTTGACTTCACATTCCAAGATGTCTGGCTCTAGGTCAGTGACCACATCATCATGATTATCTAGGTCTTGAAGCTCTTTTTTATACAGTTCTTCTGTGTATTCTTGCCACCTCTTCTTAATATCTTCTGCTTCTGTTAGGTCCACACCATCTCTGTCCTTTATCGTGCCCATCTTTGCATGAAATGTTCCTTTGGTATCTCTGATTTTCTTGAAGAGATCCCTAGTCTTTCCCATTCTGTTGTTTTCCTCTATTTCTTTGCATTGATCACTGAAGAAGGCTTTCTTATCTCTTCTTGCTATTCTTTGGAACTCTGCATTTAGATGTTTGTATCTTTCCTTTTCTCCTTTGCTTTTCGCTTCTCTTCTTTTCACAGCTATTTGTAAGGCCTCCCCAGACAGCCATTTTGCTTTTTTGCATTTCTTTTCCATGGGGATGGTCTTGATCCCTGTCTCCTGTACAATGTCACCAACCTCATTCCATAGTTCATCAGGCACTCTATCTATCAGATCTAGGCCCTTAAATCTATTTCTCACTTCCACTGTATACTCATAAGGGATTTGATTTAGGTCATACCTGAATGGTCTAGTAATTTTCCCTACTTTCTTCAATTTCAGTCTGAATTTGGCAATAAGGAGTTCATGGTCCGAGCCACAGTCAGCTCCTGGTCTTGTTTTTGCTGATTGTATAGAGCTTCTCCATCTTTGGCCGCAAAGAATATAATCGATCTGATTTCGGTGTTGACCATCTGGTGATGTCCATGTATAGAGTCTTCTCTTGTGTTGTTGGAAGAGGGTATTTGCTATGACCAGTGCATTTTCTTGGCAAAACTCTATTAGTCTTTGCCCTGCTTCATTCCGTATTCCAAGGCCAAATTTGCCTGTTACTCCAGGTGTTTCTTTACTTACTACTTTTGCATTCCAGTCCCCTATAATGAAAAGGACATCTTTTTTGGGTGTTAGTTCTAAAAGGTCTTGTAGGTCTTCATAGAACCTTTCAACTTCAGCTTCTTCAGTGTTACTGGTTGGGGCATAGATTTGGATTACTGTGACATTGAATGGTTTGCCTTGGAAACGAACAGAGATCATTCTGTTATTTTTGAGATTGCATCCAAGTACTGCATTTCGGACTCTTTTGTTGACCATGATGGCCACTCCATTTCTTCTGAGGGATTCCTGCCCACAGTAGTAGATATAATGGTTATCCGAGTTAAACTCACCCATTCCAGTCCATTTTAGTTCGCTAATTCCTAGAATGTCAACATTCACTCTTGCCATCTCTTGTTTGACCACTTCCAATTTGCCTTGATTCATGGACCTGACGTTCCAGGTTCCTATGCAATATTGCTCTTTACAGCATCGGACTTTACTTCTATCACCAGACACATCCACAGCTGGGTATTCTTTTTGTTTTGGCTCCATCCTTTCATTCTTTCTGGAGTTATTTCTCCGCTGATCTCTAGTAGCATATTGGGCCCCTACTGACCTGGCGAGTTTCTCTTTCAGTATCCTATCATTTTGTCTTTTCATACTGTTCATGGGGTTCTTAAAGCAACTTATGGGAATGCAATATTCATCATGAAAAATATAGTCACTAATAGTCTATGAAATTTGTAAGGTGTCAGTTGGTAACTAGACTTATTATGGTATTCATTTCATAATGTACACAAATGTTGAAACATTATATTGTATATCTGAACCTAATATAATATTGTATATCAATTATTACTCTGCAAAACAAAAATAAGAACAGAAAATGGAAAAAAAAAATCAAATATTTTTATTATTGGAACTAGAGAGAGGAAGAGTGAACTGAGATTGAGATACACACAGGCCAGGATATAGAACAATCTACCACTTGCAATAATTATATGCAGAGACTTTGCCAAATACAGATATATATATATATATAACTGTGTGTATATATATATATAAAGGTTTTTTTTTCTTAAAACAATCCAAAGACACCAAAGGTTTTTAGCAAAAAATGACATGATTGAACATCAAATTTTAAAACTAATCTCTCCAGTTATAAGGAGAAACAATTGTTTTGAGAAAAACTTTTAGTGCAGTGAGATATTTTATTTAGAAGACAGTTGCATTACTGTAGATAATTACAGAGCTTCCCTGGAAGCTCAGCTGGTAAAGAATCTGCCTGCAATGCAGGAGATGCTGGTTCTATTCCTTAGTGTGGAAGATAACCTGGAGAAGGGATAGGTTACCCACTCCAGTATTCTTGGGCTTCCCTGGAGGCACAGACGGTAAAGAATCCACCTTCAATGTTGGAAACCTGGGTTCAATTTCTGGGTTGTGACGATCCCCTGGAGGACAGCATGGAAACCCACTCCAGTATTCTTGCCTGCACAATCCTTATTGACAGAGGAGCTCAGCGTGCTATAGTCCATAGGGTCGTAGAGGCAGAGATGACTGAGTGTTTAAGCACAGCACAGCACAGATGATAACCTCATTCAGTCTTATGTAACACAGCAGTAAAAACCAGAGATAAAAAGAGCATGTGGACTAATAATCATGCAGTCCTAGTTTTGACTAATGCTAAACATGGGAAGTAAAATATTACAAGATTAACCAGAAGCAAAAACTGAATGAACCATCTGACACTGAAATCATTTGATGAGGGTAAAAGACGAGATCTGTTTTGAGTCAAAATTATGAACATGGTTCTATAATTTTTTATTAGTAGTATGTAGACACTAAGTTCTGATAATTTAATATGGATATTAGATTTATAAGTCAACTATATCTTACTAAATTATGACTGGCATATACAGTCATAAGATAATAAATGTTTTGCAATCTGAATATGGAACAGATTGAAAAATAGATTTAATTTTAACTATAAAAGCATCTCAGTCATCTTTAAGTAAACTTTTTTGTTGAATGAGACCCATAATAAAAATCTAACTGAATGCTAAAATAATTAAAAAGTTTACAATCAGAAAAAAATCTGATTTGCAATATTTTAACAGGGCTACAGTCAAATTACAGTAAATATAGTGGCTAACTATTTTGGAATGATTAAAAGATATTTTACTAATAGAACAACATTCTACTGTAAAGGTATATATCTAAATTTACTTTTATTTATGAGAAGAAAAACTAATTAGAAAATAAGCTATCATTCTAAAACAACAACTTATGCCAATTCCAAAAGTAATGCTAAAAAATAATAGATGAAAAATATAGAAACTGGAGAAAAGAAACCTAAATTTTTTTAAAGATCACTAGATCTTATTAACATTATGGAAAAAAAAAAAAAAAAAAACTTTTGGAAAATATTCTGCTGAGTACTTAATCAGAACAAAAAAATGGCATCTTTTAATCATAAAATATTTAAACAGCTAGGCAAAAAAATCATCATTCTCAACAACCCACCCCTAAAACATATCTATCACACAGCAAGATCAATGAGTCAGGCTGTCTGCAGCTAACACATAACTGCATGAATTCAAATTTTGCACCACATGTTCAGAGAATTTGAAAATAAGTTGGTGATTTCTAATGAGGTATTTTTCTAAAAAAAATTTTTGCCAGCTGTGTAGTGTGTTTGATAATTTATGACAAAAGTTATAAGCATACCAAGCACATAACTAGAGCAAACAAAATTTAATTACATTGTGAATACAAGTTAAGTACCAGAATATATTAAAATCCATATGTTATAAAAGTTTGAATTGGGAGTTGTTTTACCACTTTCCTTGTTTTTTTCTCCTTTATATAAGGGCTTATTCTGGGAAACAATTACTTAAAGATAATTTAAGGACTTGCTACCTAATATTTTCTGTTCTTCTAAAAATACATCATTTGTTTCTAGCCCTATGTTAACCTCCCCATATTAACTTGCCTATCTCCATACTATCTCCATACTGTCTCAAAGAAATTGTCCGAAGAAGGCTGAGTGCCGAAGAATTGATGCTTTTGAACTGTGGTGTTGGAGAAGACTCTTGAGAGTCCTTTGGATTGCAAGAGATCCAACCAGTGCATTCTGAAGGAGATCAGCCCTGGGATTTCTTTGGAAGGAATGATGCTAAAGCTCAAACTCCAGTATTTTGGCCACCTCATGCGAAGAGTTGACTCATTGGAGAAGACTCTAATGCTGGGAGGGATTGGGGGCAGGAGGAGAAGGGGACGACAGACGATGAGATGGCTGGATGGCATCACTGACTCGATGGATGTGAGTCTGAGTGACCTCCGGGAGTTGGTGATGGACAGGGAGGCCTAGCGTGCTGCGATTCATGGGGTCGCAAAGAGTTGGACACGACTGAGCGACTAATCTGATGTGATCTGATCTCCATACTATCTCAAAGAAAATGTCCTGATAATTCCATTTCAAAAAAAGTACTTTCTGTATCTTCCTACTTTGCTTTATTTCTATTGATTTTTCAATACAAGCCACCATCAACCATCACCTGGATTGCTACGAGAATTTCTCAATTTGTTTCTTTAAAATTCATTTTCCATATGACATCCAGAATGGAGATATAGTGTGTGTGTGTGTGTGTGTGTGTGTGTGTGTGTGTGTGTGTATTGAGATATAATACACCATGGAATACAGAGAGTAAATGAAGGAATCTAATAAATATTTCAGAAAACTGAAAGGGAACATTTTCTGACTCATTTTGAGAGAATATATTATTGAATAAATTATTATCAGGTAAAGGGCATTTCTTAGTGGAAAGAAACAGATGCTGTTTCTTTAGTTTACATATAAATACTCAGATTTGTTTTTGTCTACTTGTTTGTTTCAATTTAAATAAATTGTGCTTCTCATTTAACCACATTGTCAAATTTTGACATTAGGTTACATATTATACTAATTTATTTTCTTTTTAATATATTTAGGATTTGATATCCTCCTCTGTGGCTTCTCTGGTGGCTCAGCTGGTAAACAATCCAACTGCAATGCAGGAGACCTGTGTTCAATCCCTGGGTTGGGAAGATCCCTTGGAGAAGGAAAAGGCTACCCACTCTAATATTCTGGCCTGCCGAATTCTGTTGACTGTACTGGCTTGGAGAATTCCATGGACTGTACATAGTCCATGGGATCACAAATACTTGGACACTACTGAGTGAGTTGCACTCACTCATCCTCCTCTGTATACCTCATTCTGGAAATTTTTTTTTTTTTTTTTTTTTTTTGCCTTTATTTCCTGTTGAGGAAATTCTTATTGAAGTTTATTATTTTTATTGATTTTTTTATGGGAAAAAAACCCTAAAGTTTTACTTTGTTAATATATACTTATATTTTATTTAACTTATTTAACTTTTTATTTTTATTATTTCTTTCATTCCACTTTCTTTAGATTTCATTAGGTAATCTTTTTAGTAAAACTTAGATAATTGAATTTGATCTTTGTAATACTTTCTCTAATATTATATCTCACATTATAATATTATAATATTATAATTATATAAGATCTTATATAATGATATATAATTATAAATAACATTATATATTTATCTATAATTATAAATAATATGTGATTATTATAGATAATAAATACATAATATAATTATGTATACTTATATTATATTATATAATTATAATTATATATTATAATGCATTATAATCTTACATTTTACAGAAACATTCCTTTAACTTCATTTTCACCAGATTTTTAAGTCATATTTTTACTTTTATAAATTTCAAAATGTTTCTAAATTTTATTATTCTCTTTTATTTACTGGATTATTTGTAAGACTAAGGCTTAATTTTCAAATATTTGTGTATTTTAAAGTTATATTTATAGTATTTTTACCTAGTTTATTTCCATCATTATCTGAGACGGTTGAAATTTTTTGAAACTTGTTTTATGGCCAGTGAGTATATAATTGATTGTAATATAGAGTCCACATGCTCTTGACAATTATTCCATGTTCTTAAGGTACAAGTTGAGAAAATTTTTTAACTAGTATGAGTCAGTTAGCATACATTTTCTTTTACTATTGGCATTTTATTAAACTTTTTCCATAGGCGTTTCAATTTGTAAGTAACTTCCCTGGTGCCTCAGTTGTTAAAGCGTCTGCCTCCAATGTGGGAGACCTGGATTCGATTCCTGGGTTGGGAGGATCCCCTGGAGAAGGAAATGGCAATCCATTCTAGTACTCTTGCCTGGAGAATCCCATGGACAGAGGAGCCTAGTAGTCTACAGTCCACGGGGTCACAGAGTCGGACACAACTTTCTTTCACTTTCATGATTCATTTAATTAAGAGAAAAATCTATGCACCCTGAAATTCTTCAGGAGTAGGAGGTAAGAGAATTCTTCTCAGGGCTATATCTATAGTTATTTCTAGGAAGCTAGGAAAAAAAAATCTCTCTTTTTGTTTCTTTCTTTTTTAAAACTTTCCCTTCTCTTTTTATCTCTTTCCAAAGATATGAATAAATTAAGGTTTCCCTGGTGGCTCAGAAGGTAAGGAATTCATCTACAATGCAAGAGACCTGAGTTTGATCCCTGAGTTGGGACGATCCCCTGGAGAAAGGTATGACTACCCACCTACACATACCAGTATTCTTGTCTGGAGAATTCCATGGACAGAGGAATCTGGCAGGCTACAGTCCATGGGGTTGTCAAGAGTTGGACAAAACTGGTCACTAACACACACATAATGTAATATGAAGAAATCTGTCTCAGATATTTTTACTGTTGTCAAGATACTAGAAATTCAAAAGCACAAGAAAATATTTATTTCTCCAGGAGATAAAAATATATATATATTATATTTTTGTGATTTACTTAAATTTATTTATCCAGCATTATTCCAAATGTAGATAAAACCCCAAAATGCAAGCTCATAATTATGAATAATTTAACTTTAAAAACTTTTTTTAATTTCAAAATTGTATGACTATGTATTAAAGATTGGGATGTGTTTTTGTCTGTTATTTTTACTTCAATAAACCCGTATTTATAGGTAATTAATTACCATCTCCTTCAGTTTAGTTCAGTTGATCAGTTGTGTCCTACTCTTTGCAACCCCATGAACTGCAGCATGCCAGGCCTGCCTGTCCATCACCAACTCCCAGAGTTTACTCAAACTCATGTCCATCGAGTCAGTGATGCCATCCAGCCATCTCATCCTCTGTCGTCCCCTTCTCCTCCTGCATTCAATCTTTCCCAGCATCAGGGTCTTTTCAAATAAGTTCTTCACATCAGGTGGCCAAGGTATTGGAGTTTCAGCTTCAACATCAGTCCTTCCAATGAACACTCAGGACTGATCTCCTTTAGGATGGACTGGTTGGATTTCCTTGCACTACAAGGAACTCTCAAAAGTCTCCTATGCCACAGTACAAAAGCATCAATTCTTCGGCACTCAGCTGTCTTTATAGTACAACTCTCACAACCAAAATCACTGCAGATGGTGACTGCAGCTATAAAATTAAAAGACACTTGCTCCTTGAAAGAAAAGCTATGACCAACCTAGACAGAATATTAAAAAGCAGAGTCATTACTCTACCAACAAAGATTCATCTAGTCAAAGCTATGGTTTTCCAGTAGTCATGCATGGGTGTGAGAGTTGGACTCTAAAGAAAGCTGAGCACAGAAGAGTTGATGCTTTTGAACTGTGGTGTTGGAAAAGACTCTTGAGAGTCCCCTGGACTAGGAAATTAGTCCTGAATACTCATTGAAAGGACTAATGCTGAAGCTGAAACTCCAGTACTTTGGCCACCTGATGCAAAGAACTGACTCATTGTCAAAGACCCTGCTGCTGGGAAAGATTGAAGGTTGGAGGAGAAGGGGGCGACAGAGAATGAGATGATTGGATGGTATCACGAACATGATAGGCATGTGTTTGAGTAGACTTCAGGAGTTAGTGATGGACAGGAAAGCCTAGAGTGCTGGAATTCATGGGGTCTCAAAGAGTCGGACAAGACCTAGAGACTGAACTGAACTGAATTACCATCTCAACAAAATTATAAAATAATTAAGGCTCTTTTTTAGGTGCACAAAAGTAGCAGAATTAAGATGCTGTTTGACACACAGAAATCAGTTTAATACCTTTACAGTAACAATTAAAGATCAAAAAAGAGAATGTAAAACACACACACACACACAGACATACCTTTTAAGATCACATTAAAATTTACATAGGAATAAACTTGACCAAGGTAGTGAAATATTTACGTGTTAAAAATAGTTAAACATTAGTAAAGGAAACTAAATATAATTTGAAGAAATGAAAAAATACTCCTTGCTTTGGATTGGAAGGATGAGTATTGTTAAAATTGCCATACTACCCAAACCAATCTATAGATTTAATGTGGCACCTATCAGATAACCCATAACACTGTTCACAGAACTAGAACAAATAATCCTAAAGTTTAGATGGAACCAAAGAATTGCCAGAATTGCCAAACCAATCCTAAAGGAATAAAACAAAACAGAATGCACAACCCTCCCAGACTTGAGGCAATACTACAAAGCTACAGTAATCACAATAGTGTGGAACTGGCACAAATACATACATATGGAATAGAATAGAGAACCCAGAAATAGACCCAAGCATCCAGTCAGTCTTTGACAAAGAAGGCAAGGAAATACAATGCATAAAAAACTGTATCTTCAGCTAGTAATGCTGGGAAAATTGGACAGCCTCAATTGCATGTAAATTGATGAAGTTACAAAATACCCTCATATCATACTTAAAATACACACCATACACAAAAATAAACTCAAAGACTTAAAGACAAGGCATCATAAAACCACTGGAAGAAAATACAGGCAAACATTCACTGACATAAATCAATAGCAGGTCAGTCTTTCAAGAAAATAGAACTAGAAGGAAAAAAATAAACACATGAGACATTCAAGCTTGCAAGGTTTTGCACAGCAAAGTAAACCATAAATAAAATGAAAAGACAACCCATGGACTTGCAAAAAATACTTACAAATGATGTGGGTGACAAGGGCTTAATCTCCAAAATATAAAACTAGATCATACAACTCAATAACAAACAATCAAAAAATGAAAAGAAGATCTAAATAGACATTTTTTCAAAAGAAAACTTGCAGGAGGTCAAAAAGCGTAGAAAGAGATGCTCAACATCTCTAGTTATTAGAGAAATGTAAATCCAAACTACAATGAGGCAGCATATCACACCAGTCAGAATGGCCATAGTCAAAAAGTCTACAAATAACAAATGCTGTAGAGGTGTGGAGAAAGGGAATTCTCCTACACTGTTGGTGGGAATGTAAATTGTTGCAGCCACTGTGGAGAATAGTATGGAGATTCCTTTAAAAAAAAAAAAAAAAAAAAAAAACTAACTAAAAATAGAGTCCCCATATGATCTAGCAATCTCATTCATGAGCATATATTTGGATAAAATTATAATATGAAAAGATACATGCACCCCAATGCTAATAGCAACATCTTTTACAACAGCAAAGGCATGGAAGCAACCTAAATGTCCAAGAAGAGATGAATGGATAAAGAACATGTGGTGTATATATATATACACACACATACACTCACACTCACACACATAATGGAATACTAATCAACTGTGAAAAAGAATGAAATGAAATGCAATTTTCATTTCATTCAGATTATTTTACATATATCAATATACATAACTGTAATATTTGATGTACACTAGAAACTAACACAATATTGTCCATTAACTATACTTCAATTTAAAAGTTTTCTAAAGCTTTTTAGGTCAACTCCTAAATTTCTCTTCCTCTTCATTGTAGATGTTACTTATTTAAATTATAGTTAGATTCATTTGTGATTGTTTTTATTCTATCTCTGCTAGCATATACTTGTTGATTTTTTTAAAGATATGTATTTATAGAATAAAATTAGCTTTTGTGACGAACTTTTCTATGGATTATAACCAATGTATAGATGTATGGCTACCAACACAGTTTTATGCAGTCCCATCACCCAAAATCTTATTGCACTAGCCCTTCATGGATAACCTCTCCCCTTACTCCCTACATGCCTCCGTATATTTAGTTTTTCACTGATGAAACTTTATCTAAGGTATTTCCTCTTTTCTCAATTGTGAATAAAGTTGCTATAAATATTTATCTACAGGTTTTTGACATATTTTACATAATTAGGATTAAAAGATATAATTATATAAATACATAGGTGTAATATTAAGAAATTATATAGTAGATGCATATTTACATTTATGACAGATAGGCCTGGCATGCTGTGATTCATGGTGTCACAAAGAGTTGGACACAACTGAGCAACTGAACTGAACTGAACAGAACTGATGACAAAGTATAAAATTATTTCTCAAAATGGCTGTACCATTTTATGAGTATTCCCATCTTCCTAACACTCGATACTGACAAATATTTTAGACATTACAATGTACAAAAATGATAACTTGTGGCTTTAATTCTCATTTCCCTAATGACTAAATTATGTTAAACATATATTCATTTGCTTCTTTGCCATTTCTTTATCTTTGATGAAATTCTTACTCTGATCTTTTGCTCACTTTCAATCAGTTATGCATGAATCTTAATTTACTTCCTCTGTAGGTGAGTTGGAACTAAAACCACTAGATGGGCAATAAACTCAAACACTAAGTACTGTATAGTGTATTCTCTAAACTGTGATTCAGAATATCTAACAAAATTACATATGAATTTACCTATTGAAACAATATCTTTCCTCTAAGAATTAACTCTAGAAATACTCTACCAAATACAACATACACATAAACATACCCACAATAAAGGAAGTCAGTAATGAAAGCATTATTTGTAAAAACAGGATACTAATAGCAATCATAATACTCATCCATTGAAACCTGGTTAATTAACCCATAGAGCTTTTGTATAATGGAGAAATATGCAAAAATATGAAAAGAATTATATATATATCTCCTAAAGAGTGAAAACGTGGCTTAAACTCAACATTTAAAACACTAAGATTGTGGCATCTGGTTCCACCATCTATGAGAACAGCTAACTCATTGGGAAAAACTCTGATAATGTGAAAGACAGGGCAAGAAGAGAAGGCAGTGGCAGAGGATGAGATGGTTAGACAGCATTACTGACTAAATGAATATGGATTTGAACAAAGTCTCAGTTCAGTTCGGTTCAGTAGCTCTGTCGTGTCTGATTCTTTTCAACCCCATGAATCACAGCATGCCAGGCCTCCCTGTCCATCACTAACTCTCGGAGTTCACTCAAATTCATGTCCATCGAGTCGGTGATGCCATCCTGCCATCTCATCTTCTGCCATTCCCTTCTTCTCCTGCCCCTACTCACTCCCAGCATCAGGAGCTTTTCCAATGAGTCAACTCTTTGCATGAGGTGGCCAAAGTATTGGAGTTTCACCTTCAGCAACAGTCTTTCCAATGAATCTTCAGGACTGATTTGCTTTAGGATGAACTGGTTGGATCTCCTTGCAGTCCAGGGATTCTCAAGAGTCTTCTCCAACACCACAGTTCAAACCCATCAATTCTTCAGTGCTAACCTTTCTTCACAGTCCAACTCTCACATCCATACATGACCACAGGAAAAACCATAGCCTTAACGAGACGGACCTTTGTTGGCAAAGTAATATCTCTGCTTTTCAATATGCTATCTATGTTGCTCACAACTTTCATAAAGACAAATTAAGTGTCTTTCAATTTCATGGCTGCAATCACCATCTGCAGTGATTTTGGAGCCCTCAGAAATAAAGTATGCCACTGTTTGCACTGTTTCCCCATCTATTTCACATGAAATGATGGGACCAGATACCATGATCTTAGTTTTCTGAATGTTAACCTTTAAGCCAACTTTTTCACTCTCCTATTTCATTTTCATCAAGAGGCTTTTTAGTTCCTCTTCACTTTCTGCCATAAGGGTGGTGTCATCTGCATATCTGAACTTATTGATATTTCTCCTGGCAATCTGGATATCAGCTTGTGCTTCTTCCAGCCCAGCGTTTCTCATGAGGTACTCGACATAGAAGCTAAATAAGCAGGGTGACAATATACAGCCTTGACATATTCCTTTTCCTATTTTGAACCAGTCTGTTATTCCATGTCCAGTTCTAACTGTTGCTTCCTGACCTGCATACAAATTTCTCAAGCAGGAGAATTCTGAAATTCTCTCAGAATTTTCCACAGTTTATTGTGACCCACACAGTCAAAGGCTTTGGCATAGTCAATAAGGCATAAATAGATGTTTTTCTGGAACTATCTTTCTTTTTCAATGGTCCAGCAGATGTTGGCAATTTGATCTCTTGTTCCTCTGCCTTTTCTAAAGCCAGCTTGAATACTTGGCGTTTCACAGTTCGTGTATCGCTGAAGCCTGGCTCGAAGAATTTTAAGCATTACTTTATTAATGTGTGAGATGAGTGCAATTGTGCGGTACTTTGAGCATTCTTTGGCATTGCATTTCTTTGGGATCAGAATGAAAACTGAACTTTTCCAGTCCTGTGGCCACTGCTGAGTTTTCCAAATTTTTTGGCATGTTGAATGCAGCACTTTCACAGCATCATCTTTCAGGATTTGAAATAGCTGAACTGTAATCTCATCACCTCCACTAGCTTTGTTTGTAGTGATGCTTTCTAAGGCCCCCTTGACTTCACATTGCAGGATGTCTGGCTCTAGGTCAGTGATCACACCATCGCGATAATCTGGGTCATGAAGCTCTTTTGTACAGTTGTTCTGTGTATTCTTGTCACCTCTTCTTAATATCTTCTGCTTCTGTTAGGTCCATACCATTTCTGTCCTTTATCAAGCCCATTTTTGCATGAAATGTTCCTTTGGTATCTCTGATTTTCTTGAAGTGACACCGAAATCAGATCGATTATATTCTTTGCAGCCAAAGATGGAGAAGCTCTATACAATCAGCAAAAACAAGACCAGGAGCTGACTGTGGCTCAGACCATGAACTCCTTATTGCCAAATTCAGACTGAAATTGAAGAAAGTAGAGAAAACTACTAGACCATTCAGGTATGACCTAAATCAAATCCCTTATGATTATACAGTGGAAGTGAGAAATAGATTTAAGGGCCTAGAACTGATAGATAGAGTGCCTGATGAACTATGGAATGAGGTTCGTGACATTGTCCAGGAGACAGGGATCAAGACCATCCCCATGGAAAAGAAATGCAAAAAAGCAAAATGGCTGTCTGGGGAGGCCTTACAAATAGCTGTGAAAAGAAGAGAAGCGAAAAGCAAAGGAGAAAAGGAAAGATATAAACATCTGAATGCAGAGTTCCAAAGAATAGCAAGAAGAGATAAGAAAGCCTTCTTCAGTGATCAATGCAAAGAAATAGAGGAAAACAACAGAATGGGAAAGACTAGGGATCTCTTCAAGAAAATCAGAGATACCAAAGGAACATTTCATGCAAAGATGGGCACAATAAAGGACAGAGATGATGTGGATCTAACAGAAGCAGAAGATATCAAGAAGAGGTGGCAAGAATACACAGAAGAACTGTACAAAAAAGAGCTTCAAGACCCAGATAATCATGATGATGTGATCACTGACCTAGAGCCAGACATCTTGGAATGTGAAGTCAAATGGGCCTTAGAAAGCATCACTACAAACAAAGCTAGTGGAGGTGATGGAATTCCAGTGGAGCTATTCCAAATCCTGAAAGATGATGCTGTGAAAGTGCTACACTCAATATGCCAGCAAATTTGGGAAACTCAGCAGTGGCCACAAGATTGGAAAAGGTCACTTTTCATCCCAATCCCAAAGAAAGGCAATGCCAAAGAGTGCTCAAACTACCGAACAATTGCACTCATCTCACACGCTAGTAAAGTAATGCTCAAAATTCTCCAAGCCAGGCTTCAGCAATATGTGAACCGTGAACTTCCTGACGTTCAAGCTGGTTTTAGAAAAGGCAGAGGAACCAGAGATCAAATTGCCAACATCCGCTGGATCATGGAAAAAGCAAGAGAGTTCCAGAAAAACATCTATTTCTGCTTTATTGACTATGCCAAAGCCTTTGACTGTGTGGATCACAATAAACTGTGGAAAATTCTGAAAGACATGGGAATACCAGACCACCTGATCTGCCTCTTAAGAAATCTGTATGCAGGTCAGGAAGCAACAGTTAGAACTGGTCATGGAACAACAGACTGGTTCCAAATAGGAAAAGGAGTACGTCAAGGCTGCATATTGTCACCATGTTTATTTAACTTATATGCAGAGTACATCATGAGAAATGCTGGACTGGAAGAAACACAAGTTGGAATCAAGATTGCCGGGAGAAATATCAATAACCTCAGATATGCAGATGACACCACCCTTATGGCAGAAATTGAAGAGGGGCTAAAAAGCCTCTTGATGAAAGTGAAAGTGGAGAGTGAAAAGGTTGGCTTAAAGCTCAACATTCAGAAAACGAAGATCATGGCATCTGGTCCCATCACTGCATGGGAAATAGATGGGGAAACAGTGGAAACAGTGTCAGACTTTGTTTTTCTGGGCTCCAAAATCACTGCAGATGGTGACTGCAGCCATGAAATTAAAAGACGCTTGCTCCTTGGAAGGAAAGTTATGACCAACCTAGATAGCATATTCCAAAGCAGAGACATTACTTTACCAACAAAGGTTCGCCTAGTCAATGCTATGGTCTTTCCTGTGGTCATGTATGGATGTGAGAGCTGGACTGTGAAGAAGGCTGAGTGCCGAAGAATTGATGCTTTTGAACTGTGGTGTTGGAGAAGACTCTTGAGAGTCCCTTGGACTGCAAGAAGATCCAACCAGTCCATTCTGAAGGAGATCAATCCTGGAATTTCTTTAGAAGGAATGATGCTAAAGCTGAAACTCCAGTATTTTGGCCACCTCGAGTGAAGAGTGGACTCATTGGAGAAGACTCTGATGCTGGCAGGGATTGAGGGCAGGAGAAGAAGGGGACGACAGAGGATGAGATGGCTGGATGGCATCACTGACTCGATGGATGCGAGTCTGAGTGACCTCCGGGAGCTGGTGATGGACAGGGAGGCCTGGCGTGCTGCGGTTCATGGGGTCGCAAAGAGTCGGACACGACTGAGCGACTGATCTGATCTGATCTGATCTCTAGTCTTTCCCATTCTGTTGTTTTCCTCTATTTCTTTGCATTGATCACTGAGAAAGGCTTTCTTACCTCTCCTTACTATTATTTGGAAGTCTGCATTCAGATGCTTATATCTTTCCCTTACTCCTTTGCTTTTCACTTCTCTTATTTTCACAGCTATTTGTAAGGCCTCCACAGACAGCCATTATACTTTTTTGCATTTCTTTTCCATGGGGGTGGTCTTGATCCCTGTCTCCTGTACAATGTCACGAACCTCATTCCATAGTCCATCAGGCACTCTATCTATCAGATCTAGGCACTTAAATCAATTTCTCACTTCCACTGTATAATCATAAGGGATTTGACTTAGGTCATACCTGAATGGTCTAGTGGTTTTCCCTACTTTCTTCAATTTCAGTCTGAATTTGGCAATAAGGAGTTCATGGTCTGAGCCACAGTCAGCTCCTGGTCTTGTTTTTGTTGACTATATAGAGCTTCTCCATCTTTGGCTGCAAAGAATATAATCAATGTGATTTTTGTGTTGACCATGTGGTGATGTCCATGTGTAGAGTCTTCTCTAGTGTTGTTGGAAGAGGTGTTTACTATGACCTGCGCGTTCTCTTCGCAAAACTCTATTAGCCTTTTCCCTGCTTCATTCTGTACTCCATGGATAAATTTGCATGTTACTTCAGGTGTTTCTTGACTTCCTACTTTTGCATTCCAGTCCCCTATAATGAAAAGGACATCTGTTTTAGGTGTTGTTAGCTCTAAAAGGTCTTCTAGGTCTTCATAGAACCATTCAGCTTCTTCAGTGTTACTGGTTGGGTCATAGGCTTCGATCACCTTGATATTGAATGGTTTGCCTTGGAAATGAACAGAGATTATTCTGTTGTTTTTGTTGTTGTATCCAAGTATTGCATTTCGAAGGGATTCCTTCCCACAGTAGTAGATATAATGGTTATATGAGTTAAATTCACCCATTCCAGTCCATTTTAGTTCTCTGATTCCTAGAATGTCGACATTCACTCTTACCATCTCCTGTTTGACCACTTCCAATGTGCCTTCATTCATGGACCTGACATTCCAGGTTCCTATGCAATATTGCTCTTTACAGCATCGGACCTTACTTCTATCACCAGTCACATCCACAGATGGGTATTGTTTTTACTTTGACTCCTTCCTTCATTCTTTCTGGAGTTATTTCTCCACTGATCTCCAGTAGCATATTGGGCCCCTACCAGCCCGGGAGTTCCCCTTTCAGTATCCTATCATTTTGCCTTTTCATACTGTTCATGGGGTTCTCAAGGCTAGAATACTAAATTGATTTGCCATTCCCTTCTCCAGTGGCCCACATTCTGTCAGACCTCTCCATCATGATCCTCCCATCTTGGGTGGCCTCACACGTCATAGCTTAGTTTCATTGAGTTAGACAAGGCTGTGGTCCATGTGATCAGATTGGCTAGTTTTCTGTGATTATGGTTTCAGTGTGTCTTCCCTCTGATGCCCTCTCACAACCCTTACCATCTTACTTGGGTTTCTCTTAACATAGATGTGGGATATCTCTTCACGGCTGGTCCAGTAAAGCGCAGCCGCTGCTCCTTACCTCGACCTGGGGGTAGCTCCTCTTGTCCTCAGTCCCTGACCTCGGACGTGGTGTAACTTGTCTTGGTCTCCCCTGTGCCAACACAGCCTGGCAATCTCGGTCTCCACCCCTGACCTTTGGTGAAGGGTAGCTTGTCTCGGCTGCACTTCTGCACTGTCAGTTGCAGCCGGCTGAACAAACCCTGGGAGATAGTAAAGGACAGGGAAGCCAGGCACGCTGAGTTCATGGGGTCACAGAGTCAGACATGACTTAGTGATTGAACAACAATGCTGTCATATTAATAATATATTGATTTTTTTTAAGCAAGGTGGTTAAGTGTAAAAATGTATAAATATTATGTAGTACAAAATTTCTTGTTTAGGGAAACAAAAATATGTTTGCTTATTTAGAAAAATAAACAGAAGAGAAAAATCAGAATCAAATGTATAGCCTTATAGGGGGATGGAAATAGGATAGACATCTTAGGAATATCTATATATTTTTGATATTGCTCTTATTATATTGTCTTTTAGTATGATAATATTTTACATGTGTTAAAGTTTAAAATAAATTAATAAAATTAAAGTAGGAATAAACTTTAAAAGAGAGCAGGAAAGTATCCTATCTTTATATCACATTGATAATGTAACTGTACAGAAAAAATTAAAAATTGAGACAAAATTGGTACCTCGTGGCCTTCCAGGACACCATGAGTTGAATCTATCCTAAGGAAAACTGAAACACAAAATATCTTGCAAGTAAATAGCTTTGTTTTTGGTCATGGTATTGCTAGTTATTTTGCAATGAACTTTTTTTTATGCTGTAGGAGAGAACAGATCAGTAGGAATATTGATGTTTTGGGAAACCAAGTGTATCACCCTGGAAAAGGAAATTACAATAATGGAAGTGGAAAAGAAAAGGAAGAATGCTGTGGTTTTTATATTCAATTTGGAAATTGTGATATTAGTCCTTCAACTTTTAAAAAGATATTTCTTAGCTTTGTCCTCTTCAAAGACTTGAAACTATGATACTACAGTATTGTGTATCACCTCCATAATGATTGTTATCAATAACAATCAACTAAAATAAATTAGAAACCTTTAAATAATTTGCAAATTCCATGTAAGGGACAGCAAAAATGTAAGATGAACGTGGAATACTGTGTTATCAGAAAGCAAGGTGATGTTAAGAGACTAAATAAAACATGTAAATAACAAAGCGAAATGCTTGAGCTGGCTCTCAATTTTGAGATTCAGCATTAAAAATAGTGGCACGTGGCTTATAGTATAAAACTGAATGAAAAAAATCCATGAATTCATAGTGACACTAGAAGACTGGAAAGAGGATTCTTTACAGAAGAACAATAGCTACTAAATTTAGACAGAACAAGATAATTAGAAAGTCAGCACTGTAAATTTTCAGTTTATTATCATCCGTTCAATTTCTTATACTGATATATAATAAAGGGAATAAAAAGATATCTTTTGTAACAGAGAGTTCTGAAAGATGCCACTCTCATCAGATAATGAAATTTAACATCACCAGTAATAAGATAAATTGACATATGCACCTCCAAATGTGATACAGTGAAAAGGAAATATTACTTTAGTAGTACTGTTAGGAAAAAATATTTAACCTGAATCTAATCATGAGCAAACTCAGATTCAGAGTGTAACATTCTGCCAAACAGTTGTTATGTTAATACTGCTGCCATTAAAGACACATACACAGTGAGATATTTCTAATTTTTCTATATTAAAAGATTGAAAAAGAGATAAGTAAATACAATAATTTCATAGGTATATCCTGGATGTGCAAAATTAAAACCAAGCATACAGATCTGTTTTTAGGAGTGTTAAAGATAAATAATGATTTTAGGATAACTAAAAGACAATTGAATAAAGATCTGTGATGGGTCAAAGATTTAACATACAAAAGTAATGTAAATTAGGACAGGTTGCATAAAGTATTTCTTAGTAAAGTAGGTGGTGAGGTTTCTGAAAGTGCTCAGGAGATAGAACAGTTTTTTTCTATTTATTTCCCTCTTGTTAGCATACATCTGTTTGTTGCAAATGAAATAAAATCATCCATATTGAAGTTTTCATACGTGACTATATTTATTTCTAAATTACTCATGAGGACTATTGAAATTTAATAACATAAGAGCTAGATTTACCTGCATTTTCATGAACTAGTCAAGATATGGGAAATTCTAAACTCAACCTTATGTAGGGAAAATAGAAATGAAAATAAGTGCTCTGCTGCTGCTAAGTCGCTTCAGTCATGTACGACTCTGTGCGACCCCATAGATGGCAGCTCATCAGGCTCCCCCGTCCCTGGGATTCTCCAGGCAAGAACACTGGAGCGGGATGCCATTTCCTTCTCCAATGCATGAAAGTGAAAAGTGAAAGTGAAAGTGAAGTCTCTCAGTCGTGTCCGACTCTTCTCGACCCCATGGACTGCAGTCTACCAGGCTCCTCTGTTCATGGGGTTTTCCAGCCAAGAGTACTGGAGTGGGGTGCCATTGCCTTCTCCGAAGTGCTCTATAGGGAAGCAAATAAATAAGTGGAAATCATAGAAAACAATTGCAATTTAATTTTATTACATTGGAAACTGAGAATACTGTATACAGAAAATATATTTTTCCCTTTAAATAACTGTACTTTAATATGGAAAACAGTGATTCATCTTGACTAATAACATATTACACAATCTTTAGAGAAAATTATATGCCAGGTGTTGGCAACACAAAGGATTTATTAATGTTATTTTAAATTAGTAAAATTAAATAATACTTCTCAGAATAATTATGGTTTATTGCTCTCAATTCCAAGGTGTATGTTAGAAACAAAAGGCAAAACTCAGGGCCATAAATAAAGAGAAAGCTAAAATGGGATTCTGGATATGTTGAAATACATATACCAGGGAAGCCCTGGTGTATACCAATAAGATTAAATAAGATGGAGGGTAAATGTCTTATTTTCAAATATGCCATATTTTGTTTCTCAAAAATTTCTACTTAATGTGAAATCATGCCAAGAGCAACATAAGCAAATACAGAAGTTAATACTGAAAATGACAATTTTGATGCAATATTGTATACCATTTGTGTACAAAGACTTTAAATCAGATGAAATTTCAAATAAAGTACGATTTCCACTTGCAATATTGGAAAGATTTTTTAAATTTATGCATGATAAATAAGGTCAGGAAGGGCGGCAGTGAGGAGAGACCTCTTGTCCAAGGTAAGATGCGATGGCTGTGCTTTGCTGGAGCAGCCGTGAAGAGATACCCCACGCCCAAGGTAAGAGAAACCCAAGTAAGATGGTAGGTCTTGCAAGAGGGCATCAGAGGGCAAACACACTGAAACCATACTCACAGAAAACTAGTCAATCTAATCACACTAGGACCACAGCCTTGTCTAACTCAATGAAACTAAGCCATGCCCGTGGGGCAACCCAGGATGGGCGGGTCATGGTGAAGAGATCTGACAGGATGTGGTCCGCTGGAGAAGGGAATGGCAAACCACTTCAGTATTCTTGCCTTGAGAATCCCATGAACAATATGAAAAGGCAAAATGATAAGATACTGAAAGAGAAACTCCCTAGGTCAGTAGGGGCCCAATATGCTACTGGAGACCAGGGGAGAAATAACTCCAGAAAGAATGAAGGGATGGAGCCAAAGAAAAAACAATACCCAGCTGTGGATGTGACTGGTAATAGAAGTAAGGTCCGATGCTGTAAAGAGCAATATTGTATAGGAACCTGGAATGTCAGGTCCATAAATCAAGGTACATTGGAAGTGGTCAAACAAGAGATGGCCAGAATGAATGTCAACATTTTAGGAATCAGCAAACTCAAATGGACTGGAATGGGTGAATTTAATTCAGATGACCATTATATTTACTACTGTGGGCAAGAATCCCTCAGAAGAAACGGAGTGGCCATCATGGTCAAAAAAAGAGTCCGAAATGCAGTACCTGGATGCCATCTCAAAAAAACGACAGAATGATCTCTGTTCGTTTCCAAGGCAAACCATTAAATGTCACAGTAATACAAGTCTATGACCCAACCAGTATTGCTGAAGAAGCTGAAGTTGAACGATTCTATGAAGACCTAGAAGACCTTTTAGAACTAACACCCAAAACAGATGTCCTTTTCATTATAGGGGACTGGAATGCAAAAGTATGAAGTCAAGAAACACCTGAAGTAACATGCAAATTTAGCCATGGAGTACAGAATGAAGCAGGGAAAAGGCTAATAGAGCTTTGCCAAGAGAATGCGCAGGTCATAGCAAACACCTCTTCCAACAACACTAGAGAAGACTCTACACATGGACATCACCAGATGGTCAACACAAAAATCACATTGATTATATTCTTTGAAGCCAAAGATGGAGAAGCTCTATATAGTCAACAAAAACAAGACCAGGAGCTGACTGTGGCTCAGACCATGAACTCCTTATTGCCAAATTCAGACTGAAATTGAAGAAAGTAGGGAAAACCACTAGACCATTCAGGTATGACCTAAGTCAAATCCCTTATGATTATACAGTGGAAGTGAGAAATAGATTTAAGTGCCTAGATCTGATGGATAGAATGCCTGATGGACTATGGAATGAGGTTCGTGACATTGTACAGGAGACAGGGATCAAGACCACCCCCATGGAAAAGAAATGCAAAAAAGTATAATGGCTGTCTGTGGAGGCCTTACAAATAGCTGTGGAAATAAGAGAAGTGAAATCAAAGGAGAAAAGGAAAGATATAAGCATCTGAATGCAGACTTCCAAAGAATAGCAAGAAGAGATAAGAAAGCCTTCCTCAGCGATCAGTGCAAAGAAATAGAGGAAAACAACAGAATGGGAAAGAGTAGGGATCTCTTCAAGAAAATCAGAGATACCAAAGGAATATTTCATGCAAAGATGGGCTAGATAAAGGAAAGAAATGGTATGGACCTAACAGAAGCAGAAGATATTAAGAAGAGGTGGCAAGAATACACAGAAGAACTCTACAAAAAAGATCTTCATGACCCAGATAATCACGATGGTGTGATCACTGACCTAGAGCCAGACATCCTGAAATGTGAAGTCAAGGGGGCCTTAGAAAGCATCACTATGAACAAAGCTACAGGAGGTGATGGAATTCCAGTTGAGCTATATCAAATCCTGAAAGATGATGCTGTGAAAGTCCTGCACTCAATATGCCAGCAAATTTGGAAAACTCAGAAGTGGCCACAGGACTGGAAAAGGTCAGTTTCCATTCCAATCCCAAAGAAAGGCAATGCCAAAGAATGCTCAAACTACTGCACAGTTGCACTCATCTCACACGCTAGTAAAGTACTGCTCAAAATTCTCCAAGCCATGCTTCAGTAATATGTGAACCGTGAACTTCCTGATGTTCAAGCTGGTTTTGGAAAAGGCAGGGGAACCAGAGACCAAATTGCCAACATCTGCGGGATCATAGAAAAGGAAAGAGAGTTCCAGAAAATCATCTGTTTCTGCTTTATTGACTATGCCAAAGCCTTTGACTGTGTGGATCACAATAAACTGGAAAATTCTGAAAGAGATGGGAATACCGGACCACCTGATATGCCTCTTGAGAAATTTGTATGCAGATCAGGAAGCAACAGATAGAACTGACCATGGAAGAACAGACTGGTTCCAAATAGGAAAAGGAATCCGTCAAGGCTGTATATGGTCACCCTGTTTATTTAACTTCTATGCAGTGTACAGCATGAGAAACGCTGGACTGGAAGAAACACAAGTTGGAATCTAGATTGCTGGGAGAAATATCAGTAACCTCAGATATGCAGATGTCACCACCCTTATTGCAGAAAGTGAAGAGGAACGAAAAAGCCTCTTGATGAAAGTGAAAGTGGAGAATCAAAAAGTTGGCTTAAAGCTCAACATTCAGAAGACGAAGATCATGGCATCCAGTCCCATCACTTCATGGGAAATAGATGGGGAAACAGTGGAAACAGTGTCAGACTTTATTTTTCTGGCCTCCAAAATCACTACAGATGGTCACTACAGCCATGAAATTAAAAGATGTTTACTCCTTGGAAGGAAAGTTATGACCAACCTAGATCTCATATTCAAAAGCAGAGACATTACTTTGCCAACAAAGGTTTGCCTACTCAAGGCTATGGTTTTTCCTGTGGTCATGTATGGATGTGAGAGCTGGAGTGTGACAAAGGCTGAGCGCTGAAGTATTGATGCTTTTGAACTGTGGTGTTGGAGAAGACTCTTGAGAGTCCCTTGGACTGCAAGGAGATCCAACCAGTCCATTCTGAAGGAGATCAGCCCTGGGATTTCTTTGGAAGGAATGATGCTAAAGCTGAAACTCCAGTACTTTGGCCACCTCATGCGAAGAGTTGACTCACTGGAGAAGACCCTGATGCTGGGAGGGATTGAGGGCAAGAGGAGAAGTGACGACAGAGGATGAGATGGCTGGATGGCATCACTGACTCAATGGATGTGAGTCTGAGTGACCTCCGGGAGTTGGTGATGGACAGGGAGGCCTGGTGTGCTGCAGTTCATGGGGTCGCAAAGAGTCGGACATGACTGAGTGACTGATCTAATCTGATCTGATGATAAATAAGAGTGTATGCAAGCATCTGTGCCTATATTTATATGGTTTGGTAACGTTTCTTGGTCAAGTGACCTGAGCTATGCCAAGCTCTAAGAGTATGTCTTAAAATATTTGTCCCTCCTCCTCCTCCACCTGGAGAATTACATTCATAAAGCTACAGTATCAGCTTCTCTGTAATGTTTTCTATGAGTCATTTAGGGATAAAAAAGATGAGTTCAGTTCAGTTCAGTCAGTCATGTCTCACTCTTTGCGACCTCATGAATCACAGCATGCCAGGGTTCCCTGTCCATCACCAACTCCTCTTAGTTCACTAAGATTATTCTTATTACCAAAGTCTCATAATATTTGAGCATGTTTTTATTTTATCATTTAATGCTATCTCTGGTTGTTCATCGCAACTATGTATCCAGAAAAGAATCTATGGATTGAGTACTAACAAGTACAGTTTATTAAAAATATCACAATTGTGATAAGGTAACACTTTTACATCATCATGGGGTAAGAACTTGTACATCTGCTCATATGATTTTCTGGCACCTCTATCCAGTAAATCAGCCACACATTTTGTTTGATTTCAGTGATCTAGTTTCCTGGAGATAAAAATACTTCTGATTCATCAGATAAGGGTCAGTAACCCCTAGTTGCAATACTTTTATGGGTGAAACAAATAACTTATAACATACCAAAAGGCATTATAACTTAGAGTATTTCTTTCAGTTCCATTTCACTTTCTATACTTTAAACTTACTAAGAATTACTAAAGTTCTCAAATATCCACAGCAACTCTATTTGAACCTTAGTCAATCATCAAGGATGGTATATAGCAGCAGCAGCAGCCTATTGTCCAGACTTAATGTTAGACAATAGCATAGGAGTGAAGTATGTTTGTATGGGTGGCTTATATGCATACACATATGGGAGGGATTGAGGGCAGGAGGAGAAGGGGACGACAGAGGATGAGATGGCTGGATGGCTTCACTGACTCGATGAATGTGGGTCTGAGTGACCTCCGAGAGCTGGTGATGGATAGGGGAGGCCTGGCGTGCTGCAGTTCATGGGGTCACAAAGAGTCGGACACGACTGAGTGACTGATCTGATCTGATCTGATATATGCTTGTATAAACATGTTATGCACTAAGCAGATCTTTGACAAAAAATTGACATTGTTTTACAATAACTTATACTTTTATTCCCCCATTATACTGTGAAAGTTTAAGAAAATAGATATATATTTTTTTATTTTATATTCATTGCATCTAATAGTGACAGGTGTAACCATTAGGTAAATAAATATTTTTTTCAGCATCAACCATTCTAGTTAGAAAAATATTAAAAAATAAGTGAAATGATTCTAGAGACATGAATATATTATTGCTAACCAGATACCAGAGATCATATACCTTAAAAACAATAACTTTTTAAATGAGATGCAAAGACTCTAAATATTTAGGAAATTGCATACAGGGATAAAATAATTGCCTAATTTGAGTTGTCACATAGATTTTTTCTCTCTGCAAACTTCAAGACAGAGCATATGGAAGCCATAGATAGCTAAAATGAATGTATTAAAAAACAGTTGGTAAAAGTAGATACATTGTTGATAGGAATAAAGGTTAATAAGCTAAAAATAAAATGTTAGCAATATCAATCATCAGAGAATTAAAAATCAAGTTCATATAATAGGGACAAAGGAATAAATACCATAGTATCCATGGACTACACTGAAACAAAACATGACTTATTTTCTCTGTATTCTTTAAAAGAAAGGAAATTATTCAGTGTTCTTTTTTTCTTAGATATATTTCAACTAGACATAAAGCAAATAATGACTTAACCACTCAAATGAAAAGACTCAGCTGCCTGAAAAAATACACTTAATTTGGGAATTTGAACATTTCATCTTATGTAAAAAGCAGGCAAAATGTCTCATTAATTCATCTTCAAAATGGCACTTTTATGATAGTGAAAAGAGGACTTTGTTAATAATGGGCATAAACCAAGTACAATGGGCATAAACCAAGCCTATCCCAGGCAAAACAAGATTTGTGTTTCATAAAATACAACTAATTTCTATATATTTTATCCATGCATAATTTTTACACATAAATTCATAGTTTAGATTAATCAGAGACAGGAAGATTTTTTTCTTAATTGGAGAATTTGTTTTATTTTTAGAGATGGAGATAAGCATCATTTTTGGTAGAAATCAATTCTTTTGTTTGTGAAAGTATATTTCAAAAAACATTTGATTATACCAAAAACAAAGTCAAAATTTGGTGTGAAATCTGAAACAATGTGAAATTTATCTTTATAATATACAAGATTTTTTATGTTACAAATTTGCAAAAAATGAATTTTTGCAGAGATTATTAGAATGACATACTACTTGCTTATGAATCCTGAAACTTTGAGTAGCAACAGTTACTGGCATATTTTAAGTATCATTCAGTTGCTCTAAGAGACATATATTAAAAATCTAATAAAGATGAAGTATATGTATGCATATACTATTTATGTTATGCACTCTCACTGTCTTTGCCAATTTTTTCTTTTATAAAATGAAGAGTTCTATCTTACCCAACCTGTATACATAGGCATGAGTAGGCCCACATTAAAACCAACAAAGAATCTGAAACTGCCCTATGTGTTTGAAAAACTTTGTGCCTGCCACCAAAGCCAAAGTATCATTTAAGAACTACCTACTGATTGTCTATTGAGACTGTCTCTCTGTATGAATCAAGACAATACATGGATACCCATCAGATTCAGCCTGTGAGAATGAATCCCATCCACAGAACTTAGAATTCGTGGACATTAGAAAAAAATAGTGAAATATCAGTCATTTTCATTTATCTTGTTAAGGAATACCTGAACAACTTGTAGAGAAATTATGTGTAGGAAATTTTGGCTCTTTAACCAAGATTCAACTACATGTAATCTGATAGAAATTGTGAATTCACTGCTGCTGCTGCTGCTAAGTCACTTCAGTCGTGTCCAACTCTGTGTGACCTCATAAACTGAAGCACACCAGGCTCCCCCGTCCCTGGGATTCTCCAGGCAAGAACACTGGAGTGGGTTGCCATTTCCTTCTCCAATGCAGGAAAGTGAAAAGTGAAAGTAAAGTCGCTTGGTCATGTATGACTCTTAGCGACCCCACAGACTGCAGCCTACCAGGCTCTTCCGCCCATGGGATTTTCCAGGCAAGAGTACTGGAGTGAGGTGTCATTGCCTTCTCCAGTGAATTCACTAAGCCAACAGAAAAAAAGACTGGTTCAAATTTGGGAAAGGAGTATGTCAAGGCTATATATTGTCACCTTGCTTATTTAACCTATATGCAGATTAGATCATGTGAAATGCTGGGCTGGATGAAGCACAAGCCAGAATCAAGATTGCCTGGGAGAAATATCAATAACCTCAGATATGCAGATGACACCACCCTTATGGGAGATACAGAAAAGGAACTAAAGAGCCTCTTCATGAAAGTGAAAGAGGAGAGTGAAAAAGCTGGCTTAAAACTCAACATTGAAAACTGAAGATCATTGCATCTGATCCCATTACTTCATGGCAAATAATTGGGGAAAAAATGCAAACAATGAAAGACTTAATTTTCTTGGGCTCCAAAATCATTGCAGATGGTGATCGAGGCCATTACATTAAAAGACACTTACTTCTAGGAAGAAAAGCTATGACCAACATAGACAGCATATTACAAAGCAGAAACATTATTTTGCCAACAAAGGTCCATATAGTCAAAGCTATGTTTTTTCCAGTAGTCATGTATGGATGTGAGAGCTGGACCATAAGGAAGACTGAGTGCAAAAGAACTGATGCTTTTGAACTGTGGTGTTGGAGAAGACTCTTGAGAGTCCCTTGGACTGCAAGGATATCAAATCACTCAATCCTAAAGAAAATTGATCCTGAATACTCATTGGAAGGACTGAAGCTGAAGCTCCAATATTCTGGCCACCTAATGCAAATAGCTGACTCATTAGAAAAGACCCTGGTGCTAGGAAGCATTGAAGGCAAGAGGAAAAGGGGACGACAGAAGATGAGATGATTGGATGGCATCACTGAGTCAATGGACATGAGTTTGAGCAAGCTCCAGGAGATGATGAAAGACAGGCAAGCCTGGTGTGCTTCAGTCCACGGGGTCATAAAGATTTGGATACAATTAAGTGACTGAACAATAAGACAGTGGAGTGTCAGAGTGCTTCACAGAAGAGCAGAGGAGCCATCTCACATTATTATTAGTATTTTTATTTAATACACATATATAAGTACAAATAAATGCACATATTATTTCAAGATAAAAGAAAAGACATCATAGAAGAAATCACCGTGAAACTTCAGGATATAGACAGATTATTCTGGATTTTAGAATTAGGATAGGATTCACTTTGAATATTGGATTTAATTTGAACTTAAGTGATGAATAAGAATTAAAAATATAGTTTTGGAGAGGAGAGTAGGAGTATTGGAGACAACATTGTCTAATACATTCACTCTCTTCCTTTCTTAAGAGAAACCATTTTTCCCCCTTGGGGTAGGAGACAGCTATGGACAACATTAAAAATCTGTAGCTCCTCACTTGTCCTTAAAACACAGGTTGCATGTATGTTGTGCTGTGCTTAGTTATGTCCAACTCTTTGCAACCTCTGGACTGTAGCCCACCAAGTTCCTCTGTACATGGAGTTTTCCAGGCAAGAATACTGGAGTGGGTTGCCATTTCCTACTCCAAGCAATCTTTCTATCCCAGGGATCGAACCTGTGTCTTCTGCATCAGCAGTCAGATTCTTTACCACTGCACCACCTTGGCACAATGATAGTTTTGAAAGTAACATTTCTTTATTTCTCTTTCTAGCTACAGAATGATATGATTCACGAAATCATATCATCTTCCAAACTTCAGGATTATCAGTCAAGATTGAGAAGGAAGTGGTGGATTGGGAAATAATATAAAAGTTGGATCTTTATTAACTTTCTCAAGCAGTAGAAAAACCCTATATTACCACTCTCAGGACATTTTGTTAGGTGAATAAAATAAAATTAATGTTTTATTAACAAGAATATAGTCAAGTATTTCATGTAAACAGTGCGAATGCAATCTTAGCAAACACAGGGCATCAATGGTGATATTTTAAAATACAGCATGGAAAATCTATCATGCAAATTAGAATTTCATAGCATACATGTAAACAGGTCCTAGAACAAATAATATGTGAGCCAAGAATATGTAAAATCACTTTACAGGAGATTTTGAGATTACAACTATGTCCTGAAATACTATAGGTTCACATTCATTTCTGTAGGCCTTTGGAGTTCTGAAATACACAAATGGAGCTGTGTTATATGAAGATTACTCTTGCAACATTTTCAAGGACAACTTTTGATGGGAAAAAATGCTCAAGTGAAATTAGATTAAGATTCTGAGCTAATACAGTACAGTATTGGTCATGTGGATGCAGAAGGAAGAAACCATACATGAAATAGTTGAGAATAGGCAACGCGTTACATTAAAAATGAATGTGGACAAGGGAGGAAGAAAAAAATAGTGAAAATAAAACTGGGAGTACCATTGTGTCATTAACAGACACAAGGAACATGATGTAAAGCAAGTTTGGAAAGTAGAATTAGTTGAGGTTAACCTAATGTTTAAGTTATTGTTTAGTCACTAAGTTGCGTCCTACGCTTTTGCAACCCCCTATGAACTGCAGCCTGCCAGGCCCCTCTGTCCATTGGATTCCAAGCAAGAATACTGAATTGGATTGTCATTTTCTTCTCTAGGGGATCTTCCTGACCCAGGGATCCAACCTGTGTCTTCTGCATTGGCCAGTGGATTCCTTACCCCTGAGCCACCAGGAAAGCCAGTGTTTTAAGTTAGTATTGCATAAATATTGTTTTATAATATAGTAACAAACTGCAGTCAATTTAACTGATCAAAGCACTTTATAAACAAGGCAAAAGTGACTAGATAAAGATGTGGGTATGGTCTTTGGTAACTTTGTTAATTGTAGAATATTCATTGTACCATTTGAGAGTAAGTAGATGGAGTGGGGTTTAGTGTCGTTCAAATTAAGAATACAATTTTACTAAGGATTAAGTTATGACCAACCTAGATAGCATATTGAAAAGCAGAGACATTACTTTGTCAACAAAGGTCTGTGTAGTCAAGGCTATGGTTTTTCCTGTGGTCATGTATGGATGTGAGAGTTGGACTGTGAAGAAAGCTGAGCGCCGAAGAATTGATGCTTTGGAACTGTGGTGTTGGAGAAGACTCTTGAGAGTCCCTTGGACTGCCAGGAGGTCCAACCAGTCCATTCTGAAGGAGATCAGCCCTGGGATTTCCTTGGAAGGAATGATGCTAAAGCTGAAACTCCAGTACTTTGGCCACCTCATGCGAAGAGTTGACTCATTGGAGAAGACTCTGATGCTAGGAGGGATTGGGGGCAGGAGGAGAAGGGGACGGCAGAGGATGAGATGACTGGATGGCATCACTGACTCGATAGACATGAGTCTCAGCGACCTCCAGGAGTTGGTGATGGACAGCGATGCCTGGCGTGCTGCGATTCATGGGGTCACAAAGAGTCGGACACGACTGAGTGAATGAACTGAACTGATAAGTCGAATATACTAGTAAAGTCAGTCTTATTTTTCAATGTAAAATATGTTGTGTGGTTCATGTTTTAGAATGTGTGCTATTTTAACTGTATGGCTTTAATTTTTTTTTTTAATTTTATTTTATTTAACTTTACAATATCAAATTAAGCTTTCTTATATTATTTCCAATATCAGGAAGTTTAAATAACTGTCCAATAAGGCAATTATATCTACCAAGAAAGCATAGTACATGTACTCTTATGGGTCAGACTCCAGTTTATGACCATTTGCTGAGGCCCAGGTAGGCTGAACTCAAGGAAAGAAGTTTCAACCCTTCCAAATTTGAGCTATTCAGAAATGCAAACTATTCTATCTCATGTTTATAAGAGTTTGCTAAGAATGAGTTTACTCTAAGTTACTAGTCCTAACACAATTTAAAGTCCCAGAAAGGTAGGTTTGGGATATAAATTTAAAATATCCAAACTAAATGTAAGACTAGTTTATAAACTTTTATAAAGATTAACAATACAAAATTAAATTATCTTGTTCTATCTATCTTATTACTGCTGCTGCTGCTAAGTCGCGTCAGTCGTATCCGACTTTGTGCGACCCCAGAGACGGCAGCCCACCAGGCTCTGCCGTCCCTGGGATTCTCCAGGCAAGAACATTGGACTGGGTTGCATTTCCTTCTCCAATGCATGAAAGTGAAAAGTGAAAGTGAAGTTGCTCTTATTACTGAATATTGTCAAATGATTAATAACTGGAAACACTGTAAAAATCAAATATAAACTTCTGCTCAATCACTTTATTTTAAAATTCATTAAAGTACATGAAAAGTTTTCTAATTTATGGCTTTTTTCCCCCCAAATTTAAACTTAATGCCATTTACCTAATTTCCTTTCAGTTATGAAAGGTTTTCTCCACATTTCTAAAAGGAATTTGTTCATTACATCAGTGTTCTATAGTCAATAATTTGTAAATATAAAATGTATACTTGTAGAATATACAAAGCAGAAAAACAGAAAAATAAAGTTATTTTCAAAAACTTCAATGTAATTATTTGATACATAAAATAATTATCACCTTTGCAATAGTATTTTCTATAATCACATTTCCTTTTACTCACTAAAGCCTTTAATAGCCTTATTATCATTTTCCTTTTTTGAATTTTTTTAATATTATCTTTTTCTTGATAAACTCATCTTTTCCCCTTATTTTCAGGACTTGCAACTTTCCTCATGCCTCTCCACAGTTCCTTCAATGTCTCCTCTTTCTCGGTCATTTGGAAAAAGGTACTACTCATATTTTGTGTATGCATATAAAAATATATCTAATATATTTAATATATAAAATATTAATAAGTAAATATGTCTCAAATTCATTTCTTATACCCTAATGAGCATGTAACATACATAGAAATAATTTCTACTTAGAATTTATTTGGCTGCACAAATGCACCTAAAACCACCAAAACTAAAACCATTCTATCCTTTAATCATAGTTATACTCACAAGTATACTCACAAGTATATCATAGTATACTCACTTATTGTACAAACTAAAGATTTACCTTTGCATTTTTTTTAATTTTTACAGTCTTGCATCAAAATCTAAAAGCTTTGCCCTTTCAACAGCATTCACATTCATCACTTTCCTTAAAGTGTAACTATGTTTTGGGGGGCATTAATCTCTTCATATCTGCATAATCATAGTACTGTTCTAAACATTTTATCAGAGTCCATTCTAATTAATCACAAATGATACTCCTGGATCAGACTTAATTAAATATCACTTTCACTAAAATTACTACCTATCTTGATGTGATCAGTTTTCAATTTTCATGGATTATAAGATAAAATTTCTCTCTAAAAAATGAAGTGAAAGTTTTAGTCATTCAGTCATGTCTGACTATTTGTAATCCCATGGACTGTAGCCCATCAAGCTCCTCTGTCCATGGAATTCTCCAGGCAAGAATATTAGAGTGGGTAGTTATTCCCTTCTCCAGGGGATCTTCCTAAGCCAAGGACTGAACTTGGATCTCCTGCACTGCAAGCAGATTCTTTACTGTCTGAGCCACCAGGGAAGTCCCTCTTCTCTATAATCTAGTATTTAAGACAACCCACAATCTTACCTCAAACTTTATATCCTTCTAAAACTGCCTTTATGCTACTCATTTTTTACCTGAACATGTCTCATTCACATGGTTTCTTTTTTATGTAAATAGCAATCTAAAAATGATCTGGGACAGTAAACACTGAATTTTATAATAAAATAACTATATATTTACTTATATATTTATTAAAATTCATACAAACCAATATATTAAACTATGATTTCACAGATAATATAATAGTTAACCGATATTATTAGTAACTCTATTCCTGATTTTTACAAACAGTAACTCTCTATATAGTAACTCTAATCCTGATTGCATCATGCTACCACCTGGATGAAATTTATAGCATTCATGATCTTTTATTTTCCCTCAATTCTTAGTCAATAATACCCAATTCAGAACTGGCTCTTAATTTTTAAATTCCTCCTCATCCCAGCAAAAGCTCAAGGCCCTATAAGAAGACCGGTAGGAGGCAGAAAAGTGACCTACTCAACCATGTCTACCTCCTAAATCCTGACACATATAAACATATCACTTTTCATGAAAAAAAAATGTTAAAACAACAAAAAATTATGTGTTGGTGTTATCTCACAAAATAATAGAAATAAGTTTAAGTTTAAGATATCTATATGTTGTTAAAAACAGTATCCTATTTAAGCAATATAAATATTTCATAAATATTTCATTCTCTACTTTTGATGCATCATAGTAAATTAGATGAATAATTTCTGTTCAAAACAACAATTTTAGACTATTCTGTTCAGAGTATAAGCAAGATTAATTCCAGATGAATACTACTATGTGTTTCTAATGATAAGTGGAGTATAATTTTCAGATTCACAGTCAAATAAACCCAAATGATAAGAGAAAGGAAATTAAATGCAAAACATTTAAATGTATATATATGCATATATCCATAGCAATTTAATTTGTATTCCTCTTTTCTAAATACCTTCTTTGTATACACTGGCTTTACAGTACTTACAGGAGATTCAATTTTTCTCATGTATTCATTTCACCCCCTAAATGCAGTTTAAAATTTATTTTTTTCTTTGTCCATCTATTCTCTAAATAAAAGTTTTAGGTCATGCATTCCCTTATTTTCAGCTTGTCTTTTATCATTACTGGGCTCCCCTTGTGGCTCAGCTGGTTAAGAATCCAGCTGCAATTTGGGAGACCTTGTTTTGATCCCTGGGTTGAGAAGATCCCCTGGAGAAGGGAGCAGCTTCCCCTTCCAGTATTATGGCCTGGAGAATTCAGTCCATGGGGTTGCAAAGAGTCAGACATGACAGAGTGACTTTCACTTCACTTCATCGTTACTAACTGTATTGAAGATCGCTTGCTTTCTGGTTATATTAATCAATCCATTGCAGAAGCAAGAGCAGCCATATACTAAGTGTTACATATGGTGCATCTGAGGAATAGTATGGTGTGTTAGAGAAATCACAGTACTAGGAGTTAGAGGACTCAGATTTATATCATTTATACTTTTATTATTATGTTTTAGCTAAATTATCTGGACATGTAACTTAAGCTTCCTAAGCCCCAAATGTATCAACTGATAACAATGGCTGGTTCGATGGGTTAGTGTGAATATTATAACCAACAACACATATACAGGGACTTAGTACGGTGTTCCATTCATTGAATTTTTCATTGATTCATTAATTGCCTGAATTATTATGACTCACATTGGGGAGTGTTATGTAATCAATCTTCCTACACATACATTGTTCAGAATAATTAAAAAGAGAATTTGCTTTTTTTCTTTAGCATTATATATGTAAGAGGGATGGTACGGGAAGGGAGGAGGGAGGGGGTGTAGGATGGGGAACACATGTATACCTGTGGTGGATTCATGTTGATATACGGCAAAACCAGTACAATATTGTAAAGTTAAAAAAGAAAATAAAATAAAAAAGAAAAATGGACTTTCTTTATAGAGGATTTCCTTGTTGCTCTCTTTATATAATTTATTTTCCATAGTCACATTTGGTAGAAGTTAAAGGAGTTCATTGGTCATGTACTTTGTTTTCTCTGGTTTTTCAGTGTTTTAAAATAAGAAAGACTTTCCTGCTTAGACCATGTGGGCTTGACAGCTAGGCAATACATTACTAAGAAATACCATTAGAATAAAAATTCCTAATGGCATCAGAAAAATGTCCCTGCCTATTGAAAAGAAATTACTTTCACCATCTAGTTTCAATCGACTTTCACACAGTCTACTTTCACATTTCATTTGATTACTACACCCTGATGACTGTGTGGATAAAGAATCCACCTTCAATGCAGGAGATGCAAGAGACGCGGGCTCCATCCTTGGCTCCAGAGGATTCTCTAGGAGGAGGAAATGGCAACCCAATCCAGGATTCTTGCCCAGAAAATCTCATGGACAGAGGTGCCTGGTGGGCTAGATAGAGTTCATGGGTTTGCAAAAGAATCGGACATGACTGAGTGGCTAAGCATGCACACTGCATTATGCTTGGCAGTTTAAAATAGATGAAAAAAATTAATATTAAAACCAAATTTAGATAAATTTACTTAATCCATGAGCACTGACTGAAAAAAAATTATATCAGTTTTTATACTATTATAGGAGACCATGCATGGATATTAATTTACAGCAAGTTTCTAAGAGTTCTATTCAGTTAGGAATTAAATTAGGTAGGACACAAAAATATTCAATATATTTAAAGAAGGTATACTGAAAATTATTATTACAGTGGTTAAAATTTTATAAATCTATCTGTGATATTTTAAAGTGATAAAATCATATACTGTACATTGAGAAAGAATCAATTCTATGTCCTTTAAACCTTATTTCTTAGTCATATTCTTAATCTTGTCTTATGCAAAGTAAAATCCTTTCCCAACATCTTAATCTTAGACAAGCGATATAAAAATAATAGTGATGGCTTTAACTGATTTGGGAGGAAACAGAAATTGCACATGTAGATTTTACCTAAAAATTATGGCAATATTTCAGAGAGGTGAAAGCAACAGTATTAGTATCATTCTTGATAGGAAAAATGCTTTGTTTGGTCTTAGTTACAACTGACATTTTATGCTATATATAATAGTTATAGAATATCCATAATATAAAGTTACTTAGGCTTCTAAAGAGTTTTCTAAAAGCAATTATGTAACACAGAGGTGAGTGTTCAATTTTGTAGTCAGAAACATTGTAGAACTCTGACTTTTACCAGATCAGCTTACCTGCCTCCTGATAAATTTGTATGCAAGTCAAGAAGCAACAATTAAAACTGGACATGGAAGAATGGACTGGCTTCAAATTGGGAAAGGAGTACATTAAGGCTGTATATTGTCAACCTGCTTATTTAACTTATATGCAGGATACATCATGTGAAATTCTGGGCTGGCTGAAGCACTAACTGGAATCAAGACTGCAAGGAAAAATATCTATAACCACAGATACACAGATGACAACATCCTTATGATAAAAAGCAAAGAGAAACTAATGAGCCTCTTGATGAATGTGAAAGAGGAGATTGAAAAAGCTGGCTTAAAACTCAACCTTCATAAAACTAAGATCATCACAGCTGGTCCCATCACTTCATGGCAAAGAGATGGGGAAACAATGCAAATAGTGAGCGACTTTATTTTCTTGGGCTCCAAACTCATTGCAGATAGGGACTGAAGCCATGAAATGAAAAGATGCTTCCTCCTTGGAAGAAAAACTATGATCAACCTAGATACCATATTAAAAAGCAGATGCCAACAAAGGTCCATCTAGTCAAAGCTATGGTTTTTCCAGTAGTCATGTATGTATGTGAGATTTGGACTATAAAGAAAGCTGAGTGCCAAAGAATTGATGCTTTTAAACTGTGGTGTTGTGGAAGACTCTTGAGAATCCCCTGGACTGCAAGGATATCAAACCATTCAATCCTAAAGGATATCAATCCTGAATATTTATTGGAAGTACTGATGCTGAAGCTGAATGTCCAATACCTTGGCCACCTGATGTGAAGCACTGACTCATTGAAAAACACCCTGATGCTGGAGAAGATTGAAGTCAGGAGGAGAAGGGGATGACAGAGAATGAGATGGTTGGATGGCATCGCTGACTCAACCGACATGAGTTTGAACAAGCTCCAGAAGTTGGTGATGGACAGGGAGCCTAGTGTGATGTAGTCCATGTGGTCACAGAGTCAGGCATGACTGAGTGAATGAACAGACTGTATTTTTAATATTGGGCTGGTGAAAAAGATCTCTCATGCTCTATTTCCTCTTCTGTGAAATAAAAATGCACCTCTCTCATAAATGATTGTTAAATGAATATTTTATGCAGTGGCACTTAAATAGAAAACTTAACTTTAGTTCTTTTTCCATCAAAATAGTCTTTGAATAAATGTCTTAATTCAAGTCAAAATTACATTATGGCAAAACTATTCTGTGACAATACAACCGTTTTTTGTTTTTTGTTTTTGTTTTTTTTTTTTTTTTTAATTGGATTTCTGTCCCCTTCACCTTACTTTTCTATTTTTCTTTCTTTCTTTCTTTTTCTTTTAACCATTTATAATTTACTATAAGAAAGGCAATGCCAAAGAATTCTCAAACTACCGCACAATTGCACTCATCTCACATGCTACTAAAGTAACGCTCAAAATTCTCCAAGCCAGGCTTTAGCAATATGTGAACCGTGAACTTCCTGATGTTCAAGCTGGTTTTAGCAAAGGCAGAGGAACCAGAGATCAAATTGCTAACATTCACTGGATCATGGAAAAAGCAAGAGAGTTCCAGAAAAGCATCTGTTTCTGCTTTTTGACTATGCCAAAGCCTTTGACTGTGTGGATCACAATAAACTGTGGAAAATTCTGAAAGAGATGGGAAAACCAGACCACCTGATCTGCCTCTTGAGAAATCTGTATGCAGGTCAGGAAGCAACAGTTAGAAGTGCATATGGAACAACAGACTGGTTCCAAATAGGAAAAGGAGTATGTCAAGGCTGTATATTGTCACCCTGTTTATTTAACTTCTATGCAGAGTACATCATGAGAAACGCTGGGCTGGAAGAAGCACAAGCTGGAATCAAGATTGCCCAGAGAAATATCAATAACCTCAGATATGTATGACACCGCCCTTATAGCAGAAAGTGAAGAGGAACTAAAAAGCCTCTTGATGAAGGTGAAAGTGGAGAGTGAAAAAGTTGGCTTAAAGCTCAACATTCAGAAAACGAAGATCATGGCATCTGGTCCCATCATTTCATGGGAAACAGATGGGGAAAAAGTGGAAACAGTGTCAGACTATTTTTTTCTGGGCTCCAAAATCACTGCAGATGTTGACTGCAGCCATGAAATTAAAAGACGCTTACTCGTTGGAAGGAAAGTTATGACCAACCTAGATAGCATATTCAAAAGCAGAGACATTACTTTGTCCCCAAAGGTTCGTCTAGTCAAGGCTATGGTTTTTCCAGTAGTCATGTATGGATGTAAGAGTTGGAATATAAAGAAAGCTGAGTGCTGAATAATTGATGCTTTTGAACTGTGGTGTTGGAGAAGACTCTTGAGAGTCCCTTGGACTGCACGGAGATCCAGCCAGTCCATTCTGAAGGAGAACAGCCTTGGGATTTTTTTGTAAGGAACGATGCTGAGGCTGAAACTCCAGTACTTTGGCCACCTCATGTGAAGTGTTGTCTCACTGGACAAAACTCTGATGCTGGGAGGGATTGGGGGCAGGAGGAGAAGGGGACGACAGAGGATGGGATGGCTGGATGACATCACTGACTTGATGGACGTGAGTCTCAATAAACTCCGGGAGTTTGTGGTGGATAGGGAGGCCTGGAGTGCTGCAATTCATGGGGTTGCAAGGAGTTGAACACGACTGAGCAACTGATCTGATCTGATTATTCTTTTACTTTACAATTATTTTCTTTATTTGTTTATTTTTTATTTTAAAATAATAAGTGAAAGAGAATCTGTTAAAAACAAAACAAACAAACAAAAAAACTCCTCCCTTCAAACAAAGGCCAGGATCACAGGGGTTCACTTGGAAAATATCAAACATACAAAGAACTGATACTGATCCTCCTCAAACACTTTCAAATCATTGAAGAGCAGGGGTCACTCCCAAAGTCATTCCATGAATCTACTACCACTGTGATTTAAAAACCAGACAAAGACACTGCCAAAAAAAAAAAAAAATTACCAGCCAATATCTTCGATGAGTATAGATGAAAAAATTCTTAGCAAAATTTAGCAAATTGAATCCAACAGTACATAAAAAGAATCATATACTATACCATATACCAAGAATCATATATCATATACCATGCCTGGGTTCATTTCAGGGTCACAAGGATGCTTCAACATATACAAATCAATCAATATGATATTCCATGTCAGCCAAAGAAAAGACAAATATCACATAATCATCTCAATAGATGAAGAAAAAGCATTTGATAAAATTCAGCATCCATTCATGGTAACAACTCTCACCAAAGTGGGTATAGAGGGAATATGTCTTAATATTAAAGTTATTTATGACAAACCATAGATAACATAACACTCAAAAGTAAAAAGATGAAATCCTTCCTGCTAAAATCTAGAAAGACACAAGGATACCCACTCTCATCACTTTAATTAAACATAGGATTTGAAGTCTCAGGCATAGCAGTCATAGAAATAAGAAATAAAAGGTATCCAAATTGGAAGGGAAGCAGTGAAATTGTTACTGTAGGCAGATATCATAATACTATACATATATAGAAAACTCTAAAATCTTCACACAAAAACTATTAGAGCTGAAAAACAAATTCAGCAAGGTAGCAGTGTACTAGGTTAACATACAGAAATCTGTTGTATCTCTTTGCACTAACAATGAAACATCAAAAAGAGAAAGTTAAAAAAAAAAAAAAAAAAAACTTTTAAACATCACATCAAAAAGCAAACAAAGAAAACTTAGGAATACACCTGACCAAGAAGGGGAAGACTTATACACTGAGAACTATAGAACATTGATTAAAGGAAACTGAAGATGGTTCAAAGAAATGTTAAGATATCACATTCTCTGGGACTGGAAGAATTAATATTGTTACAATGGCCACACTATTGAAAGCAATCTACAGATTTAATGTGATCTCTATGAAATTGCCCATGACATTTTTCACAGAACTAGAACAACAAGAAAAAGTCCTAAAATTTATATGGAACCAATAAGGTCCAGCATTGCCAAAGCAATCCTGGGAAACAAACAAACAACAAACAAGCTGTAAGCATAACTCCCCCAGATGTCAGACAATACTACAAAGTTACAGTAATCAAAACAGCATAGCATTGGCACAAAAACATAGTGCTCAATGAACAGAAAAGATAGCCCAGAAATAAACCCACATACCTATGGTCAATTTAACTTTAACAAAGGAAACAAAAACATACAATGAAGAAAAGACAGTATCTTAAGTAACTAATGCTGGAAATACTTGACAGCCACATATAAAAAATGAATTAGCACATTCTCTAACACCATATACAAAAATAAACTCAAAATGGGTTATAGACCTTGGATACTATAAAACTCCTAGAGGGAAACATAGATAGATAGATAGCATGCTCTTTGACATAAATTATAGAAGCAATATTTTTTTTATTAATTCCCTAGAGTAATGGAAATAAAATAACAAAAATGAATGAATGGGACATAATTCAACCTAAAAGCTTTGCACAGCAAAGGAAACCACAAATGAAAAATAAAGATATAATATAAGCTAGGAGGAAATATTTGCCAACAATGCAATGGACAAGGGATTAATTTCAAAAATATACAGTGAATAAAACTCAGTATCAAAAAACCGAACAAACCAATCAAAAAAAAAAAAAAATAAGGCAGAAGATCTTACTAGACTTTTCTCCAAAGATGACATACAGATGACCAACAGGCACAAAAAAAGATGCTCAACACTGCTAATTATTAGAGAAATGCAAATCAAAACTACAGTGAAGTGTCACCTCACATTGGTCAGAATTACCATAGTCAAAAAGCCTATAAATAATAAATGGTGGAGAGAGTGTTGAGCAAAAGGAACTATCCTACACTCTTGATGTGAATATTATTGATGCAGTCACTATGGAGAACATAGGTTCTCCATATGTTGGAGGTTCCTTAAAAAAATAAAATAAAATAAAGATAGAGTTACAATATAATCCAGAAATTGCAATCCTGGCCATTCATCCAGAAAAGATGAAAACTTTAATTCAAAAAGATACATGTACCCTAAAATGTTCATAGCAGCACTACTTAACAATTGTCAAGACATGGAAGCAATCTCAGTGTCAACTGATACATGAATGGATAAAGAAGATGTGATATACATACATACATACATATATATATATATATATAGCCATTTCATTCATAAAAAGAATGAAATAATGTCATTTACTGCAACATGGATGGACCTGAAGATTATCATACTAAGTCAAGAAAGTCATTTTAAAAACACAAATATCATAAGAGGTCATTTATATGTGGAATCTAAAAAATGATACAAATAAACTTATTTATCACACAGAAACAGTTCACAGACATAAAAAACCAAATTTATGATTACTACATGGGGAAGGGGGTATAGGGATAAACTGCTGCTGCTGCTGCTGCTAAATTGCTTCAGTTGTGTCCGACTCTGTGAGACTCCATAGATGGCAGCCCACGAGGCTCCGCCGTCCCCGGGATTCTCCAGACAAGAACACTGGAGTGGGTTGCCATTTCCTTCTCCAATTCATAAAAGTGAAAAGTGAAAGTGAAGTCGCTCAGTTCTGTCCGACTCTTAGCGACTCCATGGACTGCGGCCCACCAGGGTCCTCCGTTTACGGTATTTTCCAGGCAAGAGTACTGGGGTGGGGTGCCATTGCCTTCCCCAATACACTACTTTATATTAAAATTATAAACAAGATCCTACTGTATGGTACACGGTACTATATTCAATATCTTGTAAACAGAAAAGTATCTGAAAAAGAATGTGTGTGTGTGTGTGTGTGTGTGTGTGTGTGTGTACATACAATCATTTTGCTTTTTACCAAAAACTAATACAACATTGTAAATTAACTATACTTCAATTTTTAAAAAAGAGTATTATTAAACTACCAGAAATAGTAATCTGGTTTTATAAGCAATAATATATGTGGAACTTAACCAGAGTTTTCGGTGTAATAGTATTAAATAGATTATGCCGCTAAGTCACTTCAATCATGTCCGACTCTGTGCAATCCCATAGATGGCAGCCCACCAGGCTCCCCCGTCCCTGGGATTCTCCAGGCAAGAACACTGGAGTGGGTTGCCATTTCCTTCTCCAATGCTTGAAAGTGAAAAGTAAAATTGAAGTCACTCAGTCGTGTCCGACTCTTAGCAACCCCATGGACTGCAGCCTACCAAGCTCCTCTGTCCATGTGTTTCTCCAGGCAAGAGTACTGGAGTGGGGTGCCATTGCCTTCTCCAAAATAGGTAATAATAATGAATAATAATAGTTTTGTAAATTAAAAACTTATCTGCATAAAACATTCTACAATTTTAAATACAACACATGTTGAATGACACATTTAATACACATAGCTCTTAAAACATATAAAGAACTGCACTTTTAGTTATAGACATTAATTTCTGTAGAATTAAATTTTGCTTCCTAAAAATGTCAGATGCAAAATATAAACATTTTTTTATTATAAACCCTTGCTTTCTGTTGCAATTGTATTTATATATTATATAATATATCTTCATCTGCTATCTATATTGTAACTTTATGATTCTCTTAACAACACTTCATTTATAGCTAACACTTTGAATTGGATTTATGTTGCCCTACTCTTGGTTCAGTTCAGTTCAGTTGCTCAGTCATGTCCAACTCTTTGCGACCCCATGAACCGCAGCACTCCAGGCCTCTCTGTCCATCACCAACTCCTGGAATCCACCTAAACTCATGTCCATTGAGTTGGTGATGTCACTCAACCATTTCATCCTCTGTTGTCTCCTTCTCCTCCTGCCCTCAAACTTTCCCAGCATCAGGGTATTTGTAAATGAGTCAGCTCTTCACTTCATGCGTACAAAGTACTGAAGTTTCAGCTTCAACTTCAGTCCTACTAATGAACATCCAGGACTGATCTTTAGAATGGACTGGCTGGATCTCCTTGCAGTCCAAAGGACTCTCAAGAGTCTTTTCCAACACCACAAAAAGCATAAGTTATTCAGCACTCAGCTTTCTTTATAGTTCAACTCTCACATCCATACATGACTACTGGAAAAACCATAGCCTTGATTAGACGGACATTTGGGGACAAAATAATGTCTCTGCTTTTTAATATGCTGTCTAGGTTGGTCATAACTTTCCTTCCAAGGAGTAAGTGTCTTTTAATTTCATGGCTGCAATCACCATCTGCAGTGATTTTGGACCCCCCAAAATAAAGTCAGCCACAGTTTCCACTGTTTACCCATCTATTTGCCATGAACTGATGGGACTGGATGCCATGATCTTTGTTTTCTGAATGTTGAGCTTTAAGCCAACTTTTTCACTCTCCACTTTCACTTTCATTGAGGCTCTTTATTTCTTCTTCACTTTCTGCCATAAGAGTGGTGTCATCTGTATATCTGAGGTTATTGATATTTCTCCCGGCAATCTTGATTTCAGCTTGTGCTTCATCCAGCCCAGTGTTTCTCATGATGTACTCTGCATATAAGTTAAATAAGCAGGGTGAAAATATACAGCCTTGGCATACTCCTTCACCTATTTGGAACCACTCTGTTGTTCTATGTCCAGTTCGAAGTGTTGCTTCCTGTATATAGATTTCTCAAGAGGCAGGCCAGGTGGTCTAGTATTCCCATCTCTTTCAGAATTTTTGGTAACACACATTTAGTTCAGTTTGTAAATGTTTGGTTTTTTGCCAATGCTGAAAACAAAGAGGTTACTTAAACTAGTGATGATTTTCTAATGAATTCAGTTAAATACTCATTTAAGTGTATTTGGCTTGGGAGAGGATAATGTTAAAAATCTATAGCTGGACTTGTAATCTGGCTGTGTGCCTAGAAACACTGAACTGTGATATTAAGTAGTTACATAAGGAACTGAGAACAAATGGTAACAAAAATTAAGCCACTGTTGTCTAGAAGCAAAAAGCTATACATGAAGTGGGAGAGTTATATATTTGTCTTTTAACTCACAGTTGTTTAAAAGTGTAACTGATCTGTGTAACTGATGTGTAAGACATAAGAATTGAGATTTGAACCTTTTTTTTTTTTTTTTTTCCCCAGGATAGAGTTTGTTTTGGATAAAGTTCACTTGGAGTTGCATATAGAGGATTTACTGGGGCAAGTAGTCAGAGTTGACATCATGAAGGTGTAAAGGAAACTCAAGAAGCTCTGGAGCTGGCTGGACACTGCGGACACTGCAGACACTGCAGAGTTGCCCTGCTCTGAGGCTGGGAGGCAAGACTTTTATATTCCCAAACCAATGAATCATTGATGCAGATTGTTTAGCTCAAGGCATTTCTCTGTGAGGGACCCATCAGGGTGATTTTAGCAGCCAACATCTCCACCAGCTAGGGGAATGATTGCTAGGGGAATCTAGGAAGTATATAGTCTCTGAAGACAAATTGTAAAAGCCTATAGGAGGTTTTCTGTTTGCACTTCCTCCTTAGCTGCACCGCAAATTGTGTAGGATTTTATTACCCTTGCCCTCTGTAGTCTGCAGAAGTATTTTTGAAATACAAGTTTTAAAATTTTATTTGAACTTACTGATAAATATAACAATTACTTGTGTTTTAAATCAAATCTGCTTTTTTAATATTTCAAATTTAAAACCTAGTTTTTCTCAAGCCAAAATTTTTTTATTTTTTTTTAATCTTTTATAACCAACTACAGGGAGAGAACACAGCCCTACTCACCCACCCATCAGTAGAAAACTGGATTAAAGATTTACCCAGCATGGCCTTGCCCACAAGAGCAAGACCCAGTTTTACCCAAAACCAGTTCCTCTCATCAGGGAGATTCCATAAGCCTCTTATCCTCATCCATCAGAAGGCAGAATGAAAACCATAATGAAAGAAAACTAACCAAACTGATCACATGGATCATAGCTTTGTCTAACTTGAAGAAACTATGAGCCATGCTATGTAGGGCTACCCAAGACAGACAGGTCATGAAGGAGAGTTCTAACAAAACATTGTTCACCCACTAGATAAAGGAATGGCAAATCACTTCTGTATTCTTGCCTTAAGAACCCCATGAACAGTATGAAAAGACAAAAAGATCGGACACTGAAAGATGAACTTCCCAGGTTGGCAGGTGCCCAATATGCTACTGGAGAAGAAAAGAGAAATAGCTCAAGAAGGGATGAAAAGGCTAAGACAAAGTGACAACATCATCCAGTTGTGGATGTGTCTGGTGGTGAAAGTAAAGTCCAATGCTGTAAAGAAAAATACTGCATAGGAACCTGGAAAGTAGGCCTAGGAATCAAGGTAAATCGGAAGTGGTCAAACAAGAGATAGCAAGAGTGAACATTGACATTTTAGGAATCAGTGAACTAAAATGGACTGGAATGGACAAATTTAATTCAGATGACCATTATATCTACTAATGTGGGCAAGAATTTCTTAGAACAAATCTAGCAGCCCTCATAGTCAACAAAAGAGTCCAAAATGCAATACTTGGATGCAATCTCAAAAATGACAAAATGATCTCTGATTGTTCTCAAGGAAAACTATTCATTATTAAAGTAATCCAAGTCTATGCCCCAATAGTAATGCTGAAGAAGCTGAAGTTGAACAATTCTATGATGATCTACAAGATTTTTTAGAACACAAAGAAAAGGATGCCATTTTCACCACAGAAGACTGAAATGTGAAAGTAGGAAGTCAAGAGATCCCTGGACTAATAGGCAAGTTTGGCCTTGGAGTACAAAATGAGGTAGAGGAACAGCAGAGTTTTGCCAAGAGAACACAATGGTCATAGCAACACAAGAGATGACTCTATACATGGACATCACCAGATGGTCAATACTGAAATAAAAGTGATTATTTTCTCTGTGGCCAAAGATGGAGAAGCTCTATAGAGTCAGTAGAAAAAAGACCAATAGCTGACTGTGGCTCAGATAATGAACTCCTTAATTGCAAAATTCAGACATAAATTGAAGAAAGTAGGGAACACCACTAGACCATTCAGGTATGGCCTAAATCTAATCCCTTATGATTACATAGTGCAAGTGATAAATAGATTCAAGGCATTAGATCTGATAAACAGAGTGTCTGAAGAAGTATTGATGGAAGTTTATAATACTGTACAGAAGGCATGGATCGAAACCATTCCCAAGAAAAAGAAATGCAAAAAGCCAAAATATTTGTCTGAGAAGATCTACAAACAGCTAAGAAGATAATTGAAAGGTAAAGGAGCAAAGTAAGCATATACCCCTCTGAATGCGGTTTCAAAGAATAACAAGGAGAAATATGAAAATCTTCCTAAGTGAAAAATGCAAAGAAATAGAGGAAAACAATAGAATGGGAAAGACTAGAGATCTCTTCATGAAGATTAGAGATACCAAAGGAATATTTCATGCAAAGATGGGCACAATAAAGGACAGAAACAGTATGGACCTAATGGAAGTAGAAGAGATTAAAAAGAACTAACAAGAATACACAGAAAAACTAACCAAAAAGTATTTTAATCATCTGAGCAACCATGATGGTAAGATCAATCACCTACAGACAGACATCATGGAGCATAAAGTCAAGTGGGCCTTACAAAGCATCACTACAAACAAAGCTAGTGGAGGTGATGGAATTCCAGCTGAGCTATATCAAATCCTAAAAGATGATGTTGTTAAAGTGCTGCACTCAATATGCCAGAAGTATAGAAAACTCAGCAGTGCCTACAGAATTGGAAATGGTCAATTTACATTCCAATCCCAAATAAGGGCAATGCCAAAGATTGCTCAAATACCGCACAACCATACCCATTTAACATTCAAGAAAGGGCATGATCAAAATCTTACAAGCTAGGTTTAAACAGTATGTGAACCAAGAACTTCCAGATGTACAAGCTGGATTTAGAAAAGGCAGAGGAACCAGAGATGAAATTGCCAACATCAATTGGATCATAGAAAAAGCAAGAGAATTCCAAAAAAAGAAAAATCAATCTATTTCTGCTTCATTGACTACGCTAAAGCCTTTGACTGTGTGGATCACAACAAACTGTGGAAACATCTTAAAGAGATGGGAATACCAGACCACCTTACTTGGTTCCTGAGAAACATGTATGATGCTCAAGAAGCAATAGCTAGAACTGGACATGGAACAAGAGACTAGTTCAAAACTGGGAAAGGAGTACATCATATCGGTATATTGTCACATTGTTTATTTAACTTATATGCAGAGTATATCATGTGAAATTCCGGGCTGGCTGAAGCACAAGTTGAAATCAAGACTGCCAGGAGAAATATCAGTAACCTCAGATATGCAGATGACATCACCCTAATGACAGAAAATAAAGAGATACTAAAGAGCCTCTTTATGAATGGGAAAGAGGAGAGTGAAAAAGCTGGCTGAAAACTGAACCTTCAAAACACTGAGATCATCGCATCTGACCCCACAATTTCATGGCAAATACATCGGGAAACAATGAAAACAGTGACAGACTTTATTTCCTTGGGCTCCAAAATCATTGCAGTTGGTGATTGCAGCCATGAAATTAAAAGACACTTGCTCCTTGGAAGAAAAGCTATGACAAACCTAGAAGGTGTATTAAAAAGCAGAGGCATTACTTTGCCAAAAAAGGTCAAAGCTATGGTTTTTCCAGTAGTAAGTACAAATGTGAGAATTGGACCATAAAGAAGGATGAGCATCAAAGAACTGATGTTTTCCAGCTGTGATGATGGAGAAAATTCTTGAGAGTCCCTTGGACTGCAATGAATTCAAACCAGTCAATCCTGAAGGAAATCCATTCTGAATATTCATTGGAAGGACTGATGCTGAAGTTCCAATACTTTGGCCACATGATATAAAGAGCCAACTCATGGAAAACATCCTGATGTTGGGAAATATAGAAGGCAGGAGGAGAAGGGAACAACAGAGGATGAGATGGCTGGTTGGCATCATTGACTCAATGGACATGAGTTTGAATAACTCTGGGAGATGATGAAGTACAGAGAAGCCTGGCATGCTGCAGCCCATGGGGACACAAATAGTTGAACATGACTGAGTGACTAAACAATGGCAGATCAGATCAGATCAGTTGCTCAGTTGTGTTCAACTCTTTGCGACCCCATGAATCACAGCATGCCAGGCCTCCCTGTCCATCACCAACTCCCGGAGTTCACTCAGACATGTCCATCGAGTCAGTGATGCCATCCAGCCATCTCATCCTCTGTCGTCCCCTTCACCTCTTGCCCCCAATCCCTCCCAACATCAGAGTCTTTTCCAATGAGTCAACCCTTCACATGAGATGGCCAAAGTACTGGAGTTTCAGCTTTAGCATCATTCCTTCCAAAGAAATCCCAGGGCTGATCTCCTTCAGAATGGATTGGTTGGACCTCCTTGCAGTCCAAGGGACTCTCAAGAGTCTTCTTCAACACCACAGCTCAAAAGCATCAATTTGGTGCTCAGCCTTCTTCACAGTCCAACTCTCACATCCATACATGATCAATTGAAAAACCATAGCCTTGACTAGGTGAACCTTTGTTGGCAAAGTGATGTCTCTGCCTTTGAATATGCTATCTAGGTTGGTCATAACTTTCCTACCAAGGAGTAAGCGTCTTTTAATTTCAAACAATGGCAAATCCTAGTAAAGGGAAAAAAAATCATTTTCACATTTTATTCATTAAGCACTGTACTCTCCTACTTTGTTGAAAATAAACTGACCATAGAAATCTATTTCTGAACTCTCTGTTAATTTCATCTGTAAGTCTGTCCACCAACCAATACCACAGTCTTGCTCTGAATATCAAAAATAGGTGTACAATTCCTTCCAATATCTTATGTCTTTCATATTATTGTGGCTATTCTAGATACTCTGTCTTTTATTGTTGTTGTTTAGTCCCTAAGTCGCATTTAACTCTTGCTACCCCATGGTCTGTTGCCCACCAGACTCCTCTGTACATACACATTTTAAAATCAGCTTTTAATTTTCAAAAAAGCAATTAGTATTTTGAGTGGGATAACATTTAACCTCTTGATCAACTTCGTGAGAACTCTTATCTTAACAATACTGAGTCATTCAATAATGAACATTTTATCACCCTCTTTCTGTGGTGTTAAATTTCCTTGTTGATATTTGTAGCTTTTACTTTATAAGCACAATACTTAAAATTATATACAACTTTACGTGTTTAAATAGTCAGATAAATATAGAAAACTGGTAAAAATGTAGATAAATTTATTGATTTTATATATGTTTCTATATTGAGCTCTAAAAGTTCAATTATTTTTTTATTCCCTATTGTAATAAAATTACATGATACAAATGGCTTCATTCTCATATCTTCTTTCTCAGCTCAAATGTCTGAAACAGGTGAGGTGGCTGACTTCTCCCTCTAAGGTGGTCTTTTTCTACATGGGACCAAATCCTTAAGGAAGACAGACCAGGTTTTTTCAAAATATTGCAGTGTTCCAATAATTAAAGCCTTATCAAGCTTCATACTTGTTGATTTCCCATTGGTCAAAGTAAGTAAAGTAGACATGCCTTGAGTAAACTGGAAGGGCACTACACAAGAGTATAGACACTAGAAGGCATGACTCATTGGCAGTCATTAATCTAATCACTTAATGCAAAATAACAAACGATGCCCCCATATCAACAGCTTAGAACTTTCACATTATATTTCTGTCATAGTATTGCTGTAGATGTTATTCAGTGATAATATCACTCCAAAGATCTAGTACATGGAGTATTCCCAATATCAAATTACATTCATATCTCATAGGCCTATTAATAAGTTCTTTCACTATACCTATTTTAACAGGAAAGGAATGTTTGCTTTATCCTACCTTGCAGAGGGATACCTCACAGCAAATATGTGTGTATGTATAGCTGAACACTGTGTACCACAGTTCATATTCTCACTAACATCTGATAAGGTCCAATTTATTAATGTTTAGTTATCTAGATGCAATAACATGGTTTCATATTATGGAAATACTTTGCATTTACCTGGCAACTGACAAGTATATTAGGTGTTAGACAGTATTACTACTATTAGTAGTTCTAACAGATTGCCATTTAAGTTTTCTATGCTGTTAAATGCAGATTTATGTATTTTGCCTATTTTTATATTAGACCGTGTCTTTTGCTGACAGATTCTTTTCTTATTATTTTTCGTTATGTAATTTTGATACTATTTTTCAGATATATTAGTTTACATATCTTATTTTTTTAAGGCAGATGAAGCTCTAAATATGACTTCTTTATTGATATAATCAGTGAGTGAAGAGGTTTTCAACCTCACAGTTTTGCCAACATTTTTTCATGTCTGACTCTTTGCAATCTCATGGACTATACAGTCCATGGAATTCTCCAGAATACTGGAGTGGGTAACTGTTCCCTTCTCCAGGGGATCTTCCCAATCCAGAGATTGAACCTAGGTCTTGAGCATTGCAGCAGGATTTTTTACCAGCTGAGCCACCAGGGAAGCCCAAGAATAGGGGAGTGAGTAGCATATCCCTTCTCCAGTGAATCTTCCTGACCCAGGAATCAAACCGTGGTCTCCTACATTGCAGGCAGGTTCTTTACCAGCTGAGCTACCAGAGAAGCCCTTTAAATATGACTTTTATTATTGGTATAGTCAGTCAGTGAGAAGGTTTTCAGACTGACAGCCTGGCTAATGTTTTGTCTCAGAGGACAGTTTGCCTTCCCACTTACAGATATCACTGGACAATTGCAGATTGCCTCAGGAAAAGCAAGAAGTCTATTAACTGCAGAGAAAAGAACAGACCAGAAGTCGTCATCTCAGCAGGAAGTCAGAACAGAATAAAGGGGAGCAAAAACTAAAGTGAGCTTGCCTAGTTCCATCTCTCAACTCCTCTGTTAGGTATTTCCTTCTCTTGTCAAGAAAAATAAGAAATGGGGAGAGACTCCAGGTTTTAGGCAAATTAAAATCTCACAATATAAAAGTTTAAGCCAAAGTCTAACAGGTCCTTCAAATATCATCACCACCCAGCAATATCATATTTATTAAGATTCAATTTATTATATCAACAGTGGAATTTTTAGACATTTTAAAATGTCCAACAGCTTTGTAAAGTTGTGCTTTTCTAAGAATTTGTCTATTACATATAAATTTTTAAGTTGGCTTCCATGAAATATTTATATCCTCTTACCTAGAAAAACATCTATTTCTGCTTTATTGACTATGCCAAAGCCTTTGACTGTGTGGATCACAATAAACTGTGGAAAATCCTGAAAGAGATGAGAATACCAGACCACCTGATCTGCCTCTTGAGAAAGTTGTATGCAGGTCAGAAAGCAACAGTTAGAAGTGGACATGGAACAACAGAATGGTTCCAAATAGGAAAAGGAGTTCGTCAAGGCTGTATATCGTCACCCTGCTTATTTAACATATATGCAGAGTGCATCAAGAGAAATGCTGGGCTGGAAGAAGCAGAAGCTGGAATCAAGATTACCGGGAGAAATATCAATAACCTCAGATAAGCAGATGACACCACCCTTATGGTAGAAAGTGAAGAGGAACTAAAAAGTCTCTTGATGAAGGTGAAAGAGGAGAGTGGAAAAAGTTGGCTTAAAACTCAGCATTCATAAAACGAAGATCATGGCATCTGGTCCCATTACTTCATGAGAAATAGATGGAATACAGTGGAAACAGTGTCAGACTTTATTTTGGGGGCTCCAAAATCACTGCAGATGGTGACTGCAGCCATGAAATTAAAAGATGCTTACTCCTTGGAAGGAAAGTTATGACCAACCTAGATAGCATATTCAAAAGCAGAGATATTACTTTGCCAACAAAGGTTTGTCTAGTCAAGGCTATGGTTTTTCCTGTGGTCATGTATAGATGTGAGAATTAGACTGTGAAGAAGGCTGAACGCTGAAGAATTGATGCTTTTGTACTGTGGTGTTGGAGAAGACTCTTGAGAGTCCCTGGGACTGCAAGGAGGTCCAACCAATCCATTCTGAAGGAGATCAGCCCTGGGATTTCTTTGGAAGGAATGATGCTAAAGCTGAAACTCCAGTACTTTGGCCACCTCATGTGAAGAGTTGACTCATAGGAAAAGATTCTGATTCTGGGAGGAATTGGGGGCAGGAGGAGAAAGGGACATCAGAGGATGAAATGGCTGGATGGCATCACCGACTTGATGGATGTGAGTTTGAGTGAACTCCGGGAGTTGGTGATGGACAGGGATGCCTGGCTTGCTGCTATTCATGGGGTCGCAAAGAGTCAGACCCGACTGAGTGACTGAACTGAACTGAACCCTTTTAATGTCTGTAAGAGCAGTAGCATAGCTCCATTATTCATTCACTAAGAATAACTAATGTCCTCTTAATTCTTCTAGATCAGTGTTGCTAGAGACTTTTACACTTCTATAATCTTCTCCAAACCCCCATTAATATTATTGGGAAATCATTTACATACATCACTCTATAGATTTAAGGAGTACAGCATGATATTTGACTTATATATGTTAAAAATAATTACTATGCTAAGTACAGCTCCACCCATATTCTCATAAAGATTTAAATAAAAGGAAAAAATTAAAATAAATATATTTTCTCCTTGTTATGAGAACTCAGGATTTACTCTCTTAACCATTTACCATCTATTATACAGCTATAGCTATCACATTGACATTACACATTATATACCTTGAGGTTATTTATCTTATGACTGGAATTTTGTACTTTTTGATCACCTTCTTTCAATTGTAGATTTTATAAGTTGAAAGTTTGTGGCAACGCTGCATTGAGCAAGTCCATTGGCACCATTTTTCCAAGAGAATTATTTTTTGATTAAGGTATTGTGTACTCAGTCATGTCTGACTCTTTGAGGCCCTGTGGATTTTAATCCCATCAGGCTCCTATGACCGTTGGATTTTTCAGGAAAGAAAATTAGAATGGATTGCTATTTCCTTCTTCAGGGAATCATCCTGATCCAGGGATTGAACCTGCATCTCCTGCATTGCCAGCAGATTCTTTACCTGCTGAGTCACCAGAGAAGCACTGATATAGTACTGCAAACTTAACAGACTGTCATAAATTAGAGATACCAAGGGGACACTTCATGCAAAGATGGGCACAGTAAAAGACAGAAATGGTATGGACCTAACAGAAGCAGAGGAGATTAAAAAGAGGTGGGTGACAAGAAAAAAACAGAAGAACTATACAAAAAGATTTTTAATGACCCAGATAACCACAATGGTGTGATCACTCACCTAGAGCCAGACATCCTGGAATATGAAGTCAAGTGGGCCTTAGGAAGCATCACTATAAGCAAAGATGGTGGAGGTGATGGAATTCCAGCTGAGCTATCTCAAATTAAAAAAAGATGATACTATTAAAGTGCTGCACTTAATATGTCAGAAAATTTGGAAAACTTAGCAGTGGCCACAAAACTGGAAGAGATCAGTTTTCATTCCAATCACAAAGAGCAATGCCAAAATATGTTCCAACTACAGCATAAATTGTATTAATTTTACATGCTAACAAAGTAACGCTCAAAATTCTCCAAGCTAGGCTTCAACAGTTCTCAGTGATCTGAGAACTCCCATATGTTCAAGCTGGATTTAGAAAAGGCAGAGGAACAAGATATTGAATTACCAGCATCCACTGGATCATAGAAAAAGCAAGAGAATTCCAGGAAAACAACTGACTACACAAAAGCCTTTGGCTGTGTGGATCACAATAAACTGTGGAAAATTCTGAAAGAGATGAAAATACCAAATTACCTGATCTGCTTCCTGTGAAACCCGTATGCAGGTCCAGAAGCAACAGTTAGAACTGGACAAGGAAAAACAGACTAGTTCCAAATCAGGGAAAGAATATGTCAAGGCTGTATATTTTCACCCTGCTTATTTACTTTATATGCAGAATACATCATGAGAAATCCTGGGATAGATGAAGCACAAGCTGGAATCAAGATTGCCAGCAGAAATATCAATAACCTCAGATATGTAGATGACAGCACCCTTATGGCAGAAAGTGAAGAAAAAATAAGAGCTTCTTGATGAAAGTAAAAGAGGAGAATTAAAACGTTGGCTAAAAATTCAACATTCATGAAATGAAGATCATAGCATCCAGTCCCATCATTTCATGGCAAATAGATGGGGAAACAATGGAAACAGTCTCAGACTTTATTTTTGGGGCTTCAAAATCACTGCAGATGGTGATTGCAGCCATGATATTAAAAGACTCTTGCTCCCTGGAAGAAAAGTTATGAGCAACCTAGACAGCATGTTAAAAAGCAGAAACATTACTTTGCCAACAAAGGTCCATCTAGTCAAGGCTATGGTTTTTCCAGTGGTCACATATGGATGTGACAGTTGGACTCTAAAGAAAGCTGATTGCCGAAGAATTGATGCTTTTGTGTTGGAGAAGTCTCTTGAGAGTCCCTCAGATTTCAAGGGGATCCAACCAGTCCATCCTAAAGGAAATCAGTCCTGAATATTCATTAGAAAGACTGATGTTGAAGCTGAAATTCCAATACTTGGGCCACCTGATGTGAAGAACCAACTCACTGGAAAAGAACCTAATGCTGGGAAAGACTGAAGGCACGAGGAGAAGAGGACGACAGAGGATGGTTGGATGGCATCATGGATTCAATGGACATAAGTTTGAGCAAGCTCCAGGAGTTGGACATGGACAGGGAAGCCTGGTGTGCTGCAGTCCATAGGGTCACAAAGAGTTGGACACAGTTGAGTGACTAAACTGAAATGAACTTCCATGCCCTACTCCTGGGGATCTTCCTGACCAGGGATCAAACCTGCACCTCATAGGCTCTGTCCCTGGCCCATGTTGACATAGTGTGAGACCCAGACAGGTTATAATTTATATTTAAGATAATCATAAATACATAAAAATAATGTATTAGAGGTTGTTAGGGCAGCAATGCCTTAATCTGAAAATGGGCAATATAAGAATAGAATCAAGCATTATCTCATCTATCCCTAATGATTTTATTTCAGCAGTGCCAGTTGATTAAAATGGGAAATTTTTCTTTACAGAAAAATGTATCTAATAAATTCAGAATTAAAAGTAGAATTAAAATATTAACATTTTACAACATATAATGGAACAATGAATCTAAACAATAGTCAATATAATATTAAATAATTCTGTGAAAATTTAGTGAGGAAATTTGGCAGTGGAATGATTGGGCTACAGCACTTCATTGACAAAATAATGTTACCTTAATAAAAATGGAACAACTGCCATTTTATGCTTCATAATGTAGCACAATAGGAAGTACAAAGAATAATTATTATTCTTATCCCCCAAAGTTGAATATAACTCTAATCAAATCTCTAGTTATATTCTGCCATTTTATAGGAAATATGATAAATAGAAAAACCAAGTGATTGATACCATGAAAAGGCAATTTGCCAGACCAGATGCAAGTTAGCCTGTAAGACAGATAACTTGGGATTTCTAACAAGTTAATGCTCTAAAAAAAAAAAAAAAAAAAAGATGACAACTCTAAATGAGTTTTTGTGCAACTTTCTGTGATACATGTGAAGATTTTTAGCAAACACACTCTAAAAAGGTAATTTTTACTTTTTTATTTTAAAATCAGAAAAAATTTAAATTAAAGCATGTAGCTTATTTTACTGAAACAAGTTTTAAACTCATGCAAACTATTCTTGCTTGTGGATCAAATATTAGAGACTTATGAAAACTGAGTGCTCTTAGTCTTAAGACAGTAGTGGCATATAATGTGTTCGATGGCAGAGCTTAAAATCATCCTAAAACCTAAGTTTCTATTTCCTATTTCTTGCAGATTCTGTCCATTTGATAATTAAAGTTTCACCTATTATATCATAGACTCAAAATGTGGAATCATAATGGAAAAAAAATTTGGAACTGATAAAATATTTTATTTGCATACTCAAAAACATACTAATAGTATATTGTTTCCATAAGATAATTGTTACAAAAGTACAAACAATATCTCTTCTTTTACCAAAGTTCAAGCAATATCTCTTCTTTTACAAAAGTTGTTAGATTCAGTTCAGCTCTTGTAACATCAATGAGAATAGCACCATAGAAGTAAAGATGCTATTTACAATGACTGGACAGAGCAAAACAAACAGAAATTCTTCTTTCTCTATTTGTTAACTGGACTTAAAATCTATATCTATTGGTAAAAGTCAAAATCTGCTTTTTATACTAACATAAGGATATTCTCTGGAGAAGGCAATGGCAACCCACTCCAGTACTCTTGCCTGGAAAATCTCATGGACGGAGGAGCCTGGTGGGCTGCAGTCCATGGGGTTGCTAGGAGTAGGACACGACTGAGCGACTTCACTTTCACTTTCACTTTCATGCATTGGAGAAGGAAATGGCAACCCACTCCAGTGTTCTTTGTTCTTGCCTGGAGAATCCCAGGGACAGAGGAGCCTGGTAGGCTGCCGTCTATGGGGTCACACAGAGTCGGACACGACTGAAGCGACTTAGCAGCAACAGCAGCAAGCATATTCTGTTATGTAACATTTTCTAAAAGAACATTTTTTAAGACATAAAATATGCATGTATAGTTTTCAGTATGTATAGTTGTATAAGTTCAGTTCAATCACTCAGTAATGTCCAACTCTTTGTGACCACATGAACCACAGCACACCAGGCCTCACTGTCCATCACCAACTCCCGGAGTTCATCCAAACTCATGTCAATTAAATCGGTGATGCCATCCAACCATCTCATACTCTGTCGTCCCCTTCTCCTGCTGCCTTCAATCTTTCCCAGCATCAGGGTCTTTTCAAATGAGTCAGCTCTTCGCATTAGGTGGCCAAAGTATTGGCATTTCAGCTACAACATCAGTCCTTACAGTGAATACCCAGGACTGATCTCATTTAAGATGAACTGGTTGGATCTCTTTCCAGTTCAAGGGATTCTCAAGAATCTTCTCCAACACCACAGTTTAAAAGCATCAATTGTTGAAGCTCAGCTTTCTTTAGAGTCCAACTCTCACATCCATACATGACTACTGGTAAAACCATAGCTTTGACTATACGGACCTTTGTTGGCAAAGTAATGTCTCTGCTTTTGAATATGTTATCTGATCTGATCTGATCTGATCTAGGTTGGTCATAACTTTCCTTCCAAGGAGAAAGCATCTTTTAATTTCATGGCTGTAATCACCATCTGCAGTGATTTTGGAGCCCCAAAAAATAAAGTCAGCCACTGTATCCATTGTTTCCCCATCTATTTCCCATGAAGTAATGGGACCAGATGCCATGATCTTACTTTCTGAATGTTGAGCTTTAAGCCAACTTTTTCACTTTTCTCTTTCACTTTCATCAAGAGGCTTGTTAGTTCTTCTTCACTTTCTGCCATAAGGGTGGTGTCATCTGCATATAAGAGGTTATTGATATTTCTCCCAGCAATCTTGATTCCAGCTTGTGCTTCATCCAGCCCAGAGTTTATTATGATGTACTCTGCATATAAGTTAAATAAGCAGGGCGACAATATACAGCCTTGACGTAATCCTTTTCCAATTTGGAACCACTCCATTGTTCCATGTCCACGTCTAACTGTTGCTTCCTGACCTGCATACAACTTTCTCAAGAGGCAGGTCAGGTGGTCTGGTATTCCCGTCTCTTTCAGAATTTTCCACAGTTTATTGTGATCCACACAGTCAAAGGCTTTGGCATAGTCAATAAAGCAAAAATAGATGTTTTTTCTGGAACTCTCTTACTTTTTCAGTCATCCAGCAGATGTTGGCAATTTGATCTCTGGTTCCTCTGCCTTTTCTAAAACCAGCTTTCTAAAGCCACCATCTGGAAGTTCACAGTTCACATATTGCTGAAGCCTGGCTTGGAAAATTTTGAACATTACTTTACTAGCATGTGAGATGAGTGCAATTGTGTGGCAGTTGGAACATTCTTTGGCATTGACTTTCTTTGGGATTGGAATGAAAACTGACCTTTTCCAGTCCTTTGGCCACTGGTGAGTTTTCCAAATTTGCTGGCATATTAAGTGAAGCACTTTCACAGCATCATCTTTTCGGATTTGAAACTGCTCAACTGGAATTCCGTCACCCTCACTAGCTTTGTTTGTAGTGGTGCTTTCTAAGGCCCACTTCACATTCCAGGATGTCTGGCTCTAGGATAATGATCACACCATCATGATTATCTGGGTCGTGAAGATCTTTTTTGTACAGTTCTTCTGTGTATTCTTGCCACCTTTTCTTAATATCTTCGGCTTCTGTTAGGTCCATACCATTTCTGTTCTTTATCGAGCCCATCTTTGCATGAAATGTTCCCTTGGTATCTCTAATTTTCTTGAAGAGATCTCTAATCTTTCCCATTCTATTGTTTTCCTCTATTTCTTTGCTTTGCTCGCTGAGGAAGGCTTTCTTATGTCTCCTTGCTATTCTTTGGAACTCTTCATTCAAATGGTTATATTTTTCCTTTTCTCTTTTGCTTTTCACTTCTCTTCTTTTTATAGCTCTTTGTAAGGCCTCCTGAGACAGCCATTTTGCTTTTTTGCATTTGTTTCTCTTGGGGATGGTCTTGATTCCTGTCTCCTGTACAGTGTCATGAACCTCCGTCCATATTTCATCAGGCACTCTGTCTATCAGAGCTAGTCCCTTCAATCTATTTCTCACTTCCACTGTATAGTTGTGTACATAAATAAAATGAATCAAAGGATATCATGATTTGGCAAAGATCATTATTTTATTACTAAGGCAATGGTACCCTGCCCCAGTACTTTTGCCTGGAAAATCCCATGGACGGAGGAGCCTGGTAGGCTCCAGTCCATGGGGTCGCTAAGAGTCGGACACAACTGAGCGGCTTCACTTTCACTTTTCGCTTTTATGCATTGGAGAAGGAAATGGCAACCCACTCCAGTGTTCTTGCGTGGAGAATCCCAGGGACAGGGGAGCCTGGTGAGCTTCCGTCTATGGGGTCACACAGAGTCGGACACGACTGAAGTGACTTAGCAGCAGCAAGTATATTTATTATGTGAAAATATGTTTATCACAGATCAAATATTTCAGAATATATTCCATGTTGATTCATGAGAAGAATGATCTTTCCAGGTAATCTTCTGTGATCAAAGAAGAATAAATGTGACCTCTCGGAATTCTGCTGCAAATGTATGAATAATACTGAAAAGTCAGAAGCTGAGCTTATGTAATAGGGATGCTGAGTCACAGCTAAAAAACATGAAACAGTTAACAGCCCTCAGCAATGCTATCTCTTTTTCCTTATGCCAATAACCCCAAAGATGAATTGTAACTCACTATGAAGGACACAAATAAATGTGTCAGATATGATATATCGGTCCTAAAAATGAAGAAAAAGTACACTTTTAAAATATCATATTAATAAAATTGATTAATCCTTCCATCCCTTCTCCACTATATCTCGAACAGTAATTTCAATGCATACAAATTCAGAAGTTTTGGGTCATGTCAGTCATTTTTCTTCACATAAGGAATTCATTGTAACTATGTTATTCAGTTTTGGAGGCACTAACAATTCATTGAACTGTATTTTTTTTTATATAAAATATATTTTTCATTACTGAAAAGAATGGTGACAACCTAAATTCTTTTTCATCACAGGTAATGCACAGAAAAAATGACAAAGAAATATCAAGTCAAATGTGACCTTGGATAAAACATATTTCTTCTATAAGACAGACTTAATTTCTGTAGATTCCAAATGTAAAGAAAATATGTAATGTTATATAAAATTGATTAGGTCTTAAGCACTGTTTCATAAACATACTTTTGTCAGATATTAATAACAATGGAATAACAGATAACTATTTCATGAGAATGTTATTTAACCATAATCAACGTTATGTCATTTTCCCCTTTAGTAACATCAACAAAGTAGCTCTAAATAAGGAGATACAGTGTAAAGAAGGGACTCTGTGTAGACTATGATCAAAAATGTTCTCCTTTCCTTTAAACTGCTGCTACTGCTGCTGCTGCTAAGTCGCTTCAGTCCTGTCCGACTCTGTGCGATCCCCTAGATGGAAGCCAATGAAGCTCCCCCATCCCTGGGATTCTCCAGGCAAGAGTACTGGAGTGGGTTGCCATTTCCTTCTCCAATGCATGAAAGTGAAAAGTGAAAGTGAAGTCGCTCAGTCGTATCCGACTCTTAATGACCCTATGAACTGCAGCATACCAGGCTCCACCACCCATGGGATATTCCAGGCAAGAGTACTGGAGTGGGGTGCCATTGCCTTCTCTGTTCCTTTAAACTAAAAACTCAATAAAATGTGTCTCTTCAAACTCATGATAACATGAGCTCAGAGGCAAATGAAGTCTGAGTTGTAGGAAAAAAAAAAAAAAAAAACCCTGCTATTTTAATTTCTCCTCCAGTTCTTTTGGCAGGTACAGGGAAACTAGTTTAAAGAACTTTGCCTCTTGTGTATCCTCAGTTGAAATTTGAATAATATTTAATAATATTAAGTAGTTTCACTAATCCACAAAAATGGATTGAGAATATTGGCTGAATCCTATTCCTCTTTGTAATTCTTGGGGAATATATGGAAAAGAAAGAGTGGGAACATTCCTTTCTGTACATTTTCAGGGGAATGTAGTCTATGTTCATGTAATGGTTCATGTGGGGAGGGCTTTGATGTCCACCACTGCAAAACCATCACAAACCTTAACTAAAATTAAACTACAGTAAGTAGGCAAAGAACAATATTTGAAAAAGAGACCAACAAGACAAATTGGATATTAACACTACCTTACATAAATATTGGGGAAGGCAGTGGCACCCCACCCCAGTACATAAATATTAATAACAAATATACAGCAATGTAAAAGATTTGTAATACAAATAATGTGCAAAGTATCTCTAAATATGAAAATGAAAAAGATGAAATATTAATAAAAAATAATGGTTAGGTGTTATAAAGAGAAAATCCATCAAAAAATAATTCACCAAAAAACATGTCATTATATGTACCAATATTTAGAAAACTACAAATAAAAATAAATGTTGACTCATTATTATCCTTTACATTTCAAACTGTTAAAAACTTTAAAGGCACATAGATGTTTTTGGAAATTACTAGAAAATGGCATGTCTATTGCTTGCAAAAATGTCAGTTATTTTTAAGACAAGCAACTGAACACCCTAAAATAATTTTTTTTTTTAATGAATTTTCCTTTAAACATAATATCCTACACTAAGATATCTACCAGAGAAGGCAATGGCACCCCACTTCAGTACTCTTGCCTGGAAAAACCCATGGACAGAGGAGCCTGGTAGGCTGCAGTCCATGGGGTCACTGGGAGTTGGAGGCGACTGAGCGACTTCCCTTTCACTTTTCACTTTCACGCATTGGAGAAGGAAATGGCAACCCACTCCAGTATTCTTGCCTGGAAAATCCCAGGGACGGGGGAGCCTGGTGGGCTGCCGTCTATGGGGTCGCACAGTTGGCACGACTGAAGCGAGTTAGCAGCAGCAGCAGGATATCTAGTCTATAGAAAAAAAAAAAAAAAAAACATTATATAGTTATTTATGTATCACATATATAATTGTAAGAATTGTTTTCAGGGGAAGAAAAAAGCAGAGATATAGAAGGTGACTATTATTGGAAGGATAACTATATAAATTGTGATATAGCTCCATTGTGAAGTGCTATTCAGTCATTAAAAATAATGAATTGCATGTAGACCAATAGACTGGGAAGAATTTCATATTGTTCAATGAAGATAGAAGAAAAGTTTACAAAATGTTTCTACTGGAAAAACATAAGATAACTAAAAACTCCATGTATTATCTATGCAATTAAATAATTAAAGTTATAGCAGCTTTATATTAGACTGTTTATATGAGTTATTTGATGGAACACTGGTTGGATGAATGGATAAGAGTTATCAAAGTCGAAAGAAAAAAAGAGAGTATACATAAAACTGGCAAGTTTGGTATTTGCATTTATGTTAAATATGAATTTAAAAAATAATTTGCCCAGCAGATGGTAACATTTTAATTTTAATTCATTTAAAATTCAATTAATTCATTTAATTTTAATTCATTTAAAATTGTTTGCTGATTATTAAATAGGCAAATGTGGAACTTTGGCCTTTTAAAAGACCAAGGACATTTGAAAAATAAACCAAATAATTGTTTTTGATAACCAGAGGGGCAGTAAAGGCAAAAGGTGAAACCCCTCAACTTGACTAGTAGGGTAGAACTGACCAATTATTAAACACATTCTCATAGAATTTACAGATGCAGCCATAGTTTTTTCCAAGATCACTGGTCATCATTTGTGTGAGACCTAGTCTAACTACAAATCTACAAACTATTGACTATGGAGACATCATGAGACCAGGATTCTAAACCTGAGGTAGAATAGAAGTGAAGAGAAAGGCACAGGAGATGGGAGGAAAGGGAGCAACATGTATATTTGTCTTTAGGTCACCTCTGGAACCTGTGTTTTTAAGAGACATAGCTGCTTTCCAGAAAAGGAAGCCCTATCTCAGTTGCAATAATTCACGAAAAATGTATGGGCCAAGGATATGATAGAGATGACTTTATTTTGGAGAAAGACCTCAGATTTGATGTAAAATCAGAAACACAGAAAGAGAGAGAAAAACAAAGGAGAGGGAGAGCAAGAGGAAGAAGCGGGAAGAAAAGTTGAAAAAAAAAAAATCTTTTTATGTGATAAGTAAGGCCAGAGTTCTGGAAAACCAGAGTAAACCATGCTGGTAGTCTCTAGACATAAGACACCCTCAGCACTAGTTTCACTGTTAAATAAAAAAAATCTAACACTAGAGTCTGGATTATGAATTTTTTTTTCATTCAAAAAAGAATATGGCATTAAATTGGGGTTAGGGACTAACACATACTTCCTGCCAAATTTAAACAAATGCACCTAAACAAGATACACTTAATGTTTTCCCTGGATTCAAAGAAGCTTTAATAATATATGTAAATAAGATTGAGGTGTCTAAGGGTTGACCTTCTAAGTTAGATTGGAAAGTGTGGGAGGAAATCAAGCATACTGGGGAGTCCTTTAAAGGAGATGCAAAGATTAAATGCTCTTTTACTGCCAATTTCTATAGCTTACATAAATAACAAATGCTAAAATACATCTTGTACCTACGTGCAAGGCAATATTCTAAGCCATTTATCTGTATTAACTCAGTTCATCTTTCAATATCCCTATGAAGACAGAGAAGGCAATGGCACCCCACTCCAGTACTCTTGCCTGGAAAATCCCATGGACAGAGGAGCCTGGTAGGCTGCAGTTCATGGGGTCGCTAAGAGTCGGACACGACTGAGCGACTTCACTTTCACTTTTCACTTTCATGCACTGGAGAAGGAAATGACAATCCACTCCAGTGTTCTTGCCTGGAGAATCCCAGGGATGGGGGAGCCTGGTGGGCTGCCATCTATTGGGTCACACAGAGTCGGACACGACTGAAGTGACTTAGCATAGCATAGCATGAAGAAGGTATTATAGTAATTTGTATTACAGGACAAGAAAATTAAGGCACAGTTAAGTGTCTTGACCAAGATTATATAATTAATAATTGACCAGAGCTACAATTCAAACCTAGGCAAATTGGCTCAAAACTCTGCTCTTCATCATTAAACTGAATATCATCTGCTATAATGACATGAAATTTGATGAAGAGATAAATTATATTTAAAGAAGGAGGTAGCTATGATACAAGAGAAGGATAAAGATAAAACTCATTTCTGACTAGGATGGTTTATGAGAAGAAAAAAAAAAAAAAAACAAAACAGAGTTGGTGAAGAGAGATCAGATGAGCCTGTAATAGCTTCCTCAATTGAGATTCTAGGAAGATATACATGAAGCTCAGCAACACTAGATTCTGGGCCAGGGAGCTCCAAGTACACAGCTCCTTATATGCATCTTGTAGACATGCCAAGCTTTCTGGAGACCCTTCCACCCCCCACCAGGGGCACAACCAGTCTGAGGTAGTGAGTGTTCTGTCACATGGTGGAGGGTGATGGGTGCATAGGCGAGATATGAAAGAAGTGTGCAAAATGGACAGTCTCTCATCTATGTGATGAGATCAAACTTACACATCATCATGATCTACTTATTGTCTTATAATGTGAATAAATGCAGATTGTTAGTTATTTGAGAGAAAAGGAAGAGGTCTTCCATTTACAGCAACAATACTTCTTCAAAATTAAGATAGTAAATAACTCACATAATTAGTAATAGAATAATTGTATTCAAATCTAGTCAATTCCAGATCCTGAGTCTCTAAATCATTGCATGCAGATAATGGCACATAAAATATTTAAACACCTGAGAGTAGGACATTTACCATATAGATATTGTGAAATGAGTGAAAATAATCTAGAGTATAGTTCTAAGGAATAAGAAAAGGTAGAAATAATAGAGGTAGGTAGAAAAGTAAAAATCAGGGTAGAATAACTGGTATGAGTTATCAGAGAAATGAGTGATGCTTTAGACAGAGAACAGATATTTTTGAGAATACTTACTACCTATCTCCAACAGGAAAGAAGTCAAGCAAAGTGAAGGTTAAATGTGCAATGGCTTTAAAAGTTTAGAGTTTTTCTTTGGTAATTTTTTTCAAACATAAGAAATATGAAAAATGTTGGTTATAATAAATATTGGTAATACAAAACCTTAAGTTTAAATACCTATCCTCATATTCTTCAATATCCAAGTTAACAATATTATTTGATCTAAAACAATGCCAACATCTGATATTTTACTAGTTATTGTAATTATTTAAAGTTTCCTAACAATATTCTTATTAGCACTTTATTTGTAGAAGTTTGAGAATATATTAAGAAACAAAACTAAGCAATCAAATGCTCCTGTACTCTGTCTCACAAAGACCTGCTTTGTTGTTTAGCTCCTTTTGAAATTCCAGCATTGAATTATTAGTTTGCTCACTGCATTGCAATCTTAACTATGACAGCATAGTATTATCACCTTCCCCACTGATTCTCTCTTATATATTCTGGTTAAAATTATCACCCTATTATTTTGGAGTTTATCTTAACCTTTTAATACACTTTGGTTGCTTTTATATTCCTCACATGTGTATAAACTTCCTTAGTAAGTTCATCAAAATCAATTCTCTATTAGCAAAAAAAAACAACAACAACAACAATGAATAGAAACAAACATAGGAGATTTATTTACTGCTCAACACAAGGTAAATAAACCTGGCCCAAATTGGAATATCAAGAAAGGGTATAAAAATGCAGCAATGACCAATTATGGTGGGCACTATTATAAAAATTTCCATGAGAGCTGTAGGGTGAGTTATGTTCCCTTCTAATCATGATGTTCTATTAATCTTCATGTATGTCACTTATAGCAAAAAGTGTCCTTCCAAAAAATTTTTTACTGCTAGTGTTTATACTCATAACTTTAATAATCAGATAAACACATAAAATTCAAAATTACTTTAGCTTTTACCTGTTTCAACTGGAAAACAAAATATATTGTTTGAAGACATTGAAATTAATTAGCAGGTTCATAAATCTAGTTCCTATTTACATGGTTACTATTTTTTCTTCAGTTTATTTTAAATTACATGTGGTAGTCATTCTCATATAGTGAAGTGAATGTTAGAGTGAAGTGAGGTTAGAGAGAAAACTGCCTCCAATTCTCCCTGTGCCATTTTGGGCAAGTTATGTATCACTGCTAAGCTTCAAGGCTCACATATGCAAAATGAAAGCAATATTCTAACTTACAGTGTATTTGTTGTTATTCAGTCACTAAATTGTATCCTACTCTTCGTGACTCCATCGACTTCAGCCTGCCTGGCTTCTCTGTCCTTCATTATCTTCTGGAGTTTGCTCATACTCATGTTCATTGAGCCAGTGATCTCATCCAACCATTTCATTCTCTGTTGCCCCCTTCTTCTTACTTACATTGTATAGAAGCTTATACTAGATTATATCAGACTGGGTACTCAATATATTTGATGAGCTTTGGCATAGAGTGAGTGACTGAAAAAGCAAAGGGTTTCATCTAATAGGCAGAGAAGCCAGCAATATATTTGCAAATCTTACTGAGCTTAACATAAAGAAAAGAAAAGAAAATCTGAGTTTGAGAACACCAAGCAAACCAGAACTTGCATGACCAAAATTTCAAGGAGAAGGAAGTCCTAGGAGAGTGAGTCCGACACACTGACAAATCCTTAAGCTTCAATTGTGTGCAGGTGAAAAAGCTGAAAAAAATTGAGCAGAAAATGAAAATTAGTGTGAAGTTTTCAGTGGTGTCACAGCCCTGAGGGCTTTCAGACTGTTAGGGGAAAAGCAGTAATAGATATCCTCAGGCTTCCAACTGGAGAGCTATAAGCTACCCTGTGAAACTACATGTAGCCTGAGCCTAAAAAAAAAAAAAAAAAAAAGCAAAACCCACTAAAACAAAAGGTAAATTAACCTAATATCATTAAACAAAATCCAGGGAATATAGATAATTTAAATTAACTCATTGATGGCTTTATGATTGTGGATATCAGGAACAAACTTTAAAATGTTTATAAATAAATACGTTAAAGAAAAATTATGCATATGTTAATTTCCTATTGCTCCTGTGAAATCACCCCAGGCTTTGTGGTTTAAAACAAAACAAAGCCGTTATCTTAGTTTCTGGAAATCTGGAACCCTGGAATGAGTCGTATAGAGCTAAAATCAGAGTCAGCTAGGTGGCTTCCTTTAGCTGCTTTAGGAGAAAATATTTTTCCTGTCTCTTTCAGTCTCTAGAGACTGCTGGCATTCCATGGTTTGTGGCCCACACCACTCCAGTCTTTGCTTCTGTTCTCCCATTGTTTTCTCCTCTTTGACTTATTGCCTTCCTTCTTATACTCATAATTTCATTATGCCCACCCAGATAATCCATGATAATACCCCTTTCCTAGGAATCCTAATTTAAACACATCTACAAAGTCAGCTTTACTGTGTAAAATAACATACTTACAAATTCTGGGAGTAGGACATGAACATTTTAGGGGAGCCTACCACAGATTATAAAATGGAAAACTCTTGAAACTAAGAGTTTATAAAAAGAATAGGCAATGGCACCCCCACCCCAGTACTCTTGCCTGGAAAATCCCATGGACGGAGGAGCCTGGTAGGCTCCAGTCCATGGGGTCGCTAAGAGTCGGATACGACTGAGCGACTTCACTTTCACTTTTCACTTTCATGCATTGGAGAAAGAAATGGCAACCCACTCCAGTGTTCTTGCCTGGAGAATCCCAGGGACGGAGGAGCCTAGTGGGCTACCGTATATGGGATCGCACAGAGTCGGACACGACTGAAGTGACTTAGCAGATATATATATAATATATATATAAATATATATATTAGTCTAATATATATATATATTAGACTTAAAAAATAATTGTAAAAACAAATTGGAAATGGGAGTAGAAAGGATTAATAAAGTAACAAAAGGTTAAAAAAAAAAAAAATCCAGGCTACATTAAACAGAGAATTATAAAAGAAAGGAAAATAAATATAAATACTCAAAAGGCTTTACATGTCTCTAACACCAGCTTAGAATCCAGGAAGAGTAGATAGAAACTGGTAGAGAAAGAATTTTAAGAGATCACACCCTAACAATTTTTTTTTAAAGGCTACAGGTTCAGAGAAATCTATGAGATATAAATAGAAGGAAAAATCACAAGTGTGTGATTAAGAAAACTAGCAAAAATGAACTGCAAAGAAAAACCAATGAGAGCAAATGGATATACACTGTCTTCAAATGAACTAAAGAGGACTGTTAGGAAACTTCTCAAAAAAATTATAAGTGCAAATATATATATATATATATATATATATATATATATACATATATATCTGCTTAAAGTCCTTAAAGATCAAGCTGGAAGTTTATATTAGCTAAGAATATTCTTCCTTTGTTGAAGAAATAAAGAAATTTCAGTCAAAATTTAACATACAAAGTGAGAAAAGTCATTATTTGTGATCAAGTAGGTATCTAGCATGGGCTTCCCTGGTGGCTCAGAGGTAAAAGCATCTGCCTGCATTGCAAGAGACCTGGGTTCGATCCCTGGGTCGGGAAGATACCCTGGAGAAGGAAATGGCAACCCACTCCAGTATTCTTGCCTGGAGAATCCCATAGATGGTGGAGCCTGGTGGGCTACAGTCCATGGGGTCACAAAGAGTTGGACACAACTGAGTAACTTCACTTTCACTTTCATATATCTAGCAAAACTTTGACATTAACACAGCAAGGACATTTTATATCCACGTACATATATATCCATTCTCTCTTTCTTATGAAACTATTAAGAAAAAGTTATGAACAGAATTTAGCTAAGCGGAATCTAGTCCCTAAAAAACTCAATTGAATTTTTAGAAGTAGTTGATTTTATTGAACATGATGGAACATTAAAAAAAATGATAATAATTTTGAGGAAAGTTTTTCCAAATAACCCTTATACAAGTATACATATTCAATGCATCTATATTTACCTATTTATAATTTTTATATTCAATAAATACAAACTATAGGTATAGTAGACATCAGATTCTGTGTTCAGTGTTGGACATATGTTTGAAAAAAGATGTCCTCTTGTTTAAAAGAGGAGTTTGCCTCAGGGATCTTACAATTTATTAAAAATTCAGACTTAAATTGAAGAAGGTAGGGAAAAACACTAGACCATTCAGGTATGACCTAAATCAAATCCCTTATGATAATACAGTGGAAGTGAGAAAAAGATTTAAGGGACTAGATCTGATAGAGTTACTGATAACTATGGAATGAGGTTTGTGACATTGTACAGGAGACAGGGATCAAGACCATCCCCATGGAAAAGAAATGCAAAAAAGTATAATGGCTGTCTGGGGAGGCCTTACAAAGAGCTGTGAAAAGAAGAGAAGTGAAAAGCAAAGGAGCAAAGGAAAGATATAAGCATCTGAATGCAGAGTTCCAAAGAATAGCAAGAAGACATAAGAAAGACTTCTTCAGCAATCAATGCAAAGAAGTAGAGGAAAACAACAGAATGGAAAAGGCTAGGGATCACTTCAAAAAAAATTAGAGATACGAAGGGAACATTTCATGCAAAGATGGGCTCAATAAAGGACAGAAATGGTATGGACCTAACAGAAGCAGAAGATATTAAGAAGACGTGGCAAGAATACACAGAAGAACTGTACCAAAAAAAATCTTCACGACCCAGATAATCACGATGCTGTGATCACGGACCTGGAGTCAGACATCCTGGAATGTGAAGCCAAGTGGACCTTAGAAAGGATCACTACAAACAAAGCTAGTGGAGGTGATGGAATTCCAGTGGAGCTATTCCAAATCCTGAAAGATGATGCTGTGAAAGTGCTGCACTCAATATGCCAGCAAATTTGGAAAACTCAGCAGTGGACACAGGACTGGAAAATGTGTTTTTCCTTCCAATCCCAAGAAAGGCAATGCCAAAGAATGCTCAAACTACTGCACAATTGCACTCATCTCACACGCTAGTAAAGTAATGCTCAAAATTCTCCAAGCCAGGCTTCAGCAATACATGAACCATGAACTTCCTGATGTTCAAGATGATTTTAGAAAAGGCAGAGGAACCAGAGATCAAATTGCCAACATCTGCTGGATCATGGAAAAAGCAAGAGAGTTCCAGAAAAACATCTATTTCTGCTTTATTGACTATGCCAAAGCCTTTGACTGTGTGGATCACAATAAATTGTGGAAAATTCTGAAAGAGATGGGAATACCAGACCACCTGATCTGCCTCTTGAGAAATCTGTATGCAGGTCAGGAAGCAACAGTTAGAACTGGTCATGGAACAACAGACTGGTTCCAAATAGGAAAAGGAGTACGTCAAGGCTGTATATTGTCACCCTGTTTATTTAACTTCTATGCAGAGTACATCATGAGAAACGCTGGACTGGAAGAAGCACAAGCTGGAATCAAGATTGCTGGGAGAAATATCAATAACGTCAGATATGCAGATGACATCACCCTTATGGCAGAAAGTGAAGAGGAACTAAAAGCCTCTTGATGAAAGTAAAAGAGGAGAGTCAAAAAGTTGGGTGAAAGCTCAACATTCAAAAAATGAAGATCATGGCATCTGGTCCCATCACTTCATGGAAATTAGATGGGGAAACAGTGGAAACAGTGTTAGACTTTACGTTTTAGGGCTACAAAATCACTGCAAATAGTTATTGTAGTCATGAAATTAAAAGACACTTACTCCTTGGAAGGATAGTTATGACCAACCTAGATAACATATTGAAAAGCAGAGGCATTACTTTGCCAACAAATGTCCATCTAGTCAAGGCTAAGGTTTTTCCTGTGGTCATGTATGGATGGGAGAGTTGGACTGTGAAGAAAGCTGAGCGCTGAAGAATTGATGCTTTTGAACTGTGGTGTTGGAGAAGACTCTTGAGAGTCCCTTGGACTGCCAGGAGATCCAACTAGTCCATTGTGAAGGAGATCAGCCCTGGGACTTCTTTGGAAGGAATGATGCTAAAGCTGAAACTCCAGTACTTTGGCCACCTCATGCGAAGAGTTGACTCATTGGAAAAGACTCTGATGCTGGGAGGGATTGGTGGCAGGAGGAGAAAGGGGCGACAGAGGATGATATGGCTGGATGGCATCACTGACTTGATGGACGTGATTCTGAGTGAACTCCGGGAGCTGGTGATGGACAGGGAGGCCTGGTGTGCTGCGATTCATAGGGTTGCAAAGAGTCGGACATGACTGAGCGTCTGAACTGAACTGAACTGAATGGTGATAAGAAAAGGAATAAAAGAGTGAACAGCAAAAACCATTTTCATGAAAAGTAATAGACAATTCCAAAATAGATGTTGGTAATAAATAAAGTTAGAACGATGAATAGATCACACAATTTTATCTCATGTTATATTGTGCTGTCATGCCACAATATGATGTAAAATTACATTAATAAATAGAGACCATTTACTGATGGCAATACTTGGGTTTAAGAGCCTCATTATATTTTACTGTACTCAGTAAAATTGTGGTACAGGGACTTGAAGTCAAGAGGAGCTTCAAAAACACACACAAAAAATTATCATAACACTTGTGAAAAATTAATCAGAATAAATCAGGGAAATAACTGGAAAATTAAAAGAAATACATGAATTATGAAGGAGAGGAGTAGCAGGAACTATCATTTATTGCTTATAGTATTATAAACTCTATAGCTAGTTTGAAAGACAGGAAGTTTCTGTGTTTCCCTGGTGGCTCATTTGGTAAAGAACTTGCCTGCAATGCAGAAGACCTGGGTTCAGCCCCTGGGTTGGAAAGATCTCTTGGAGAAAGGAATGGCTACCCACTCCATTATTCTTGCCTTGAGAATTCCATGGACAGAGGAATCTTGTAAGCTATAGGCCATGGGGTCACAAAGAGTCAGACATGCCTGAGTGACTAACACTTGACAGTTTCTTACAAAACTAAACATACTCTTATATAGGATCTTGTCAGGAGCTACATTAGGCATTACTCACAAAATGGAGGCATGGCCCCTAACTCCTCTCCTCATCTCACAGGCATAGCCCCAGGATGAAGGAGTTAGGCTTTGTGATTCTGACTTTTTCTTTCCTTTATTTGGTTGAGTTGGCTGGAAAGAATGTTAAGGTGCTTGAGAGAAGCCTGAGAAAGCACAAAGCCTTCTACAGTTGTGCCCAGAAAATAATCTGTAAAGCAACCATTGATATTTGTTCAAGGATCTTTACAAAGAATGTTCCCGGATGAGCACATAGGCCACAGCTTGAGGCCATGAAAATATTGTTATCTGAGACCTGTTTGTGAGGAAAATGTTTATTGGCAAAGGAAGTTTGCTGAGTTTAGGGTTTAGAAATAATTAAGAAAGATGATGCTGTGAAAGTGCTATACTCAATATGCCAGCAAATTTGGGAAACTCAGCAGTGGCCACAGGACTCAAAAGGTCAGTTTTCATTCCAATCCCAAAGAAAGGCAATGCCAAAGAATGCTCAAACTACCTCACAATTTCACTGATCTCACACGCTAGTAAAGTAATGCCCAACATTCTCCAAGCAAGGCTTCAGCAATATGTGAACTGTGAACTTCCTGATGTTAAAGCTGGCTTTAGAAAAGCCAGAGGAACTAGAGACCAAATTGCCAACAGCCACTGAACCATCAGAAAAGCAAGAGAGTTCCAGAAAAACATCTATTTCTGCTTTATTGACTATGCCAAAGCCTTTCATTGTGTGGATCACAATAAACTGTGGAAAAATCCTAAAAGAGATGGGAATATTAGATTACCTGACCTGCCTCTTGAGAAATTTGTATGCAGGTCAGGAAGCAACAGTTAGAACTGGACCTGGAACAACAGACTAGTTCCAACTAGGAAAAGGAGTACATCAAGGCTGTATATTGTGACCCTGCTTACGTAACTTATATGAAGAGTATATCACAAGAAACGCTGTGCTGGAAGAAGCATAAGCTGGAATCAATAACCTCAGACATGCAGATGACAACACCCTTATGGCAGAAAGTGAAGAGGAACTAAAAAGCCTCTTGATGAAGATGAAAATGGAGAGTGAAAAAGTTGGCTTAAAGCTCAACATTCAGAAAACGAAGATCATGGCATCTGGTCCCATCACTTCATGGGAAATAGATGGGGAAACAGTGGAAACGGTGTCAGACTTTATTTTTTTGAGCTCCAAAATCATTGCAGATCATGACTGCAGCCATGAAATTAAAAGACGTTTACTACTTGGAAGAAAAGTTATGACCAACTTATGTAGCATATTGAAAAGCAGGGACATTACTTTGCCAACAAAGGTTCGTCTAGTCAAGGCTATGGTTTTCCCTCTGGCCATGTATGGATGTGAGTGTTGGACTGTGAAGAAAGCTGAGCACCAAAGAATTGATGTTTTTGAACTGTGGTGTTTGTAAAGAGTCTTGAGAATCCCTTGGACTGCAAGCAGATCCAACCAGTCCATTCTGAAGGAAATCAGCCCTGGGATTTCTTTGGAAGGTATGATGCTAAAGCTGAAGCTCCAGTACTTTGGCCACCTCACGCAAAGTGTTGACTCATTGGAAAAGACTGGGAGGAATTGGGGGTAGGAGGAGAAGGGGACAACAGAGGATGAGATGGCTGGATGGCATCCCTGACTTGATGGACATGAGTCTAAGTGAACTCCGGGAGTTGGTGATGGACAGGGAGGCCTGGTGTGCTGTGATTCATGGGGTCGTGAAGAGTCTGACACAACTGAGCCACTGAACTGAACTGAACTGAACCTACTGGTGACTATACATGCATGGATCAACATAGTCAAGACCAGAGCTATCAGCTCGTACGTTACTTTGTGGACAATAATATTTGTTTATTTGTTATTAAAGAAGTATACTGACTTAGGATGGTCAAGAGACTTTAAAGAGTAATGGTAAGAGGTAGAAGATTAAAAGAGGCAAGATACAAAGATATTATTTATGTCTCTGGCTTGCTCAAATTTTATTTTAATCATACTCTGAACAAGTTTAGCTAGAACATATGAAAAGATATTTTGATTGCTTTTTCTTCTATCCTTCATAATATCTAAGACATCGTCTACACTTCAGTTCAGTTCAGTTCAGTTGCTCAGTCATCTGCGACTCTTTACAACCCCATGAATCGCAGCATGCCAGGCCTCTCTGTCCATCACCAACTCCTGAAGTTCACTCAAATTCACATCCATTGAGTCGTAATGCCATCCAGCCATCTCATCCTCTGTCATCCCCTTTTTCTCCTGCCCCCAATCCCTCCCAGCATCAGAGTCTTTTCCAATGAGTCAACTCTTCACATGAGGTGGCCGAAGTACTAGAGTTTCAACTTTAGCACCATTCCTTCCAAAAAACACCCAGGGCTGATCTTCCTTCTACATTTAAACATGCTCTTTGAACTGAATAAAGATAACAATTGTTATGGAAATAGCAATAACAATAAAAATGATAATATTTATCACTTATAGAGTACTGGACTTTGTGTTTTATATTATTCAATCTATAAAATATCCTTTTGACAGATTATCTTATTTTATAGAAACGAAAACTGAAATTGAGACATTAAGTCATATACATACTGATAAGTGACAAGATCAGAATTCAAACAAAACAAAATAAAAAGCTTACCAAACCAGTATTTGAAATATTTATCTATATCAAATATATCTCTGGGGAAACCATGGGATCTTCCTGTCTTGCTATATATGACCTCTCTTCTTCATAACTTTTACTTCTATAATTAGGGAAATGTTCCTTATCATACTTGCCAAATTCTTCTGAAGAATTTACTCTTCAGTCTGGCTCAGTTCAGTTCAGTTCAGTTGCTCAGTTGTATTTTACTCTTTGGGACCCCATGAATTGAAGCATGCCAGGCTTCGCTGTCCATTAAAAACCCCCAGAGTTCACTCAAACTCATGTCCATCAAGTCAGTGATGTGATCTAGCCGTCTCATCTTCTGTCGTCCCCTTCTCCTAGTGCGCCCAATCCATCCCAGTGTCAGGGTCTTTTCCAATGAGTCAACTCTTTCCATGAGGTGGTCAAAATATGGAAATTTCAGCTTTAGTATCAGTACTTCCAATGAAGGGCTTCCCTGGTGGCTTAGAGGTTAAAACGTCTGCCTGCAATGTGGGAGACCCGGGTTCGATTCCTGGGTCGGGAAATCCCCTGGAGAAGGAAATGGTAACCACTCCAGTATTCTTGCCTGGAGAATCTCATGGACAGAGGAGCCTGGCAGGCTACAATCCATGGGGTCGCAAAGAGTCAGACATGACTGAACAACTTCACTTCACTTCACTTCCAATGAACACCCAGGACTGATCTTTAAAATGGACTGGTTGGAGCTGCTTGCAGTCCAAGGGACTCTCAAGAGTCTTCCCCAAAACCACAGTTCAAAAGCATCAATTCTTCAGCGCTCAGATTTCTTCACAGTCCAACTCTCACATCCATACATGACCACAGGAAAAACCATAGCCTTGACTAGACGGACCTTTGTTGGCAAAGTAATGTCCCTGCTTTTGAGTATGCTATCTAAGTTGGTCATAACTTTCCTTCCAAGGAGTAAGCGTCTTTTAATTTCATGGCTACAGTCACCATCTGCAGTGATTTTGGAGCCCCCCCAAATAGAAGTCTGACACTGTTTCCACTGTTTCCCCATCTATTTCCCATGAAGTGATTTGACCAGATGTCATGATCTTCATTTTCTGAATGTCGAGCTTTAAGCCAATTTTTTCACTCTCCTCTTTCATTTTCATCAAAAGACTCTTTAGTTCCTCTTCACTTTCTGTGGTAAGGGTGATGTCATATGCATATCTGAGGTTATTGATATTTCTCCCAGCAATCTTGATTCCAGCTTGTGCTTCTTCCAGTCCAGCATATCTCATGATGTACTCTGCATATAAATTAAATAAACAGGGTAACAATATACAGCCTTGCCGTATTCCTTTTCCTATTTGGAACCAGTCTATTGTTCCATGTCTAGTTCTAACTGTTGCTTCCTGACCTGCATACAAATTTCTCAAGAAGCAGGTCAGGTGGTCTGGTATTCCCATCTCTTTCAAAATTTTCCACAGTTTATTGTGATCCACACAATCAAAGGCTTTGGCATAGTCAATAAAGCAGAAGTAGATACTTTTCTGCATCTCTCTTTTTTCAATGATCCAGCAGATGTTGGCAATTTATCTCTGATTCCTCTGCCTTTTCTAAAACCAGCTTGAATATCTGGAAGTTCACAGTTCACATATTGCTGAAGCCTGGCTTGGAGAATTTTGAGCATTACTTTACTAGAGTGTGAGATGTGTGCAATTGTGCAGTAGTTTGAGCATTCTTTGGCATTGCCTTTCTTTGGGATTGAAATGAAAACTGACCTTTTCCAGTCCTGTGGCCACTGCTGAGTTTTCCAAATTTGCTGGCATATTGAGTGCAGCACTTTCACAGCATCATCTTTCAGGATTCAGAACAGCTCAACTGGAATTCTATCACCTCCACTAGCTTTGTTCATAGGAATGCTTTCTAAGGCCCACTTGACTTGACATTCCAGGATGTCTGGCTCTAGGTCAGTGATCACACCATTATGATTATTTGCATCATGAATATCTATTTTGTACAGTTCTTCTGTGTATTCTTGCCACTTCTTCTTAATATCTTCTGCTTCAGTTAGGTCCATACCATTTCTGTCCTTTATCGAGCCCATCTTTGCATGAAATGTTCCCTTGGTATCTCTAATTTTCTTGTAGGGATCTCTAGTCTTTCCCATTCTGTTGTTTTTCTTTATTTCTTTGCATTGATCGCTGGGGAAGGCTTTCTTATATCTCCTTGCTATTCTTTGGAACTCTGCATTCAGATGCTTATATCTTTCCTTTTCTCCTTTGCTTTTCACTTCTCTTCTTTTCACAGCTGTTTGTAAGGCCTCCCCAGACAGCCATTTTGCTTTTTTGCATTTCTTTTGCATGGGGATGGTCTTGATCCTTGCCTCTTGTACAATGTCACAAACCTCATTCTATAGTTCCTCAGGCACTCTATCTATTAGATCTAGTCCCTTAAATCTATTTCTCACTACCACTGTGTAGTCATAAGGGATTTGATTTATGTCATATCTGAGTCGTCTCATGATGTTTCCTACTTTCTTCAATTTAAGTCTGAGTTTGGCAATAAGGAGTTCAAGATATGAGCTACAGTCAGCTCCTGGTTTTGTTTTGGCTAACTGTTTAGGGCCTCTCCATCTTTGGCTGCAAAGAATATAATCAATCTGCTTTCAGTGTTGACCATCTGATGATGTCCGTATGTAGAGTCTTCTCGTGTTGTTGGAACAGGGTATTTGCTATGACCAGTGCATTTTCTTGGCAAAACTCTATTAGTTTTTGCCTAGCTTCATTCTGTATTTCAAGGCCAAATTTGCCTGTTTCTCCACGTCTTTCTTGACTTCCTATTTTTGCATTCCCATCCCCTGTAATGAAAATGACATCTTTTTTGGTTGTTAGTTCTAAAAGGTCTTCTAGGTCTTCATAGAACCGTTCAGCTTCAGCTTCTTCAGGGTTACTGGTTGGGGCATAGGCTTGAATCACCTTGATATTGAATGGTTTGCCTTAGAAATGAACAGGGTTCATTCTGTTGTTTCTGTGGTTGTATCCAAGTACTGCATTTCGAACTCTTTTGTTGACCTACTCCATCATGGTCAACTCCTTTCTTCTAAGGGATTCCTGCCCACAGTAGTAGATATAATAGTTATTTGAGTTAAATTCACCCATTCTAGTCCATTTGAGTTTGCTGATTCCTAAAATGTTGAGGTTCACTCTAGCCATCTCCTGTTTGACCACTTCCAATTTACCTTGATTCATGGCCCTGACATTCCAGGATCCTATGCAATATTGCTCTTTACAGCATCAGACCTTGCTTTTCTCACTAGCACATCCACAACTGGATATTGTTTTTGCTTTGGCTCCATCCCTTCATTCTTCCTGGACTTATTTCTCCACTAATCTCCTGTAGCACATTGGACACCTACCAACCCCAGGAGTTCCCCTTTCAGTATCCTATCATTTTGCCTTTTCATACTGTTCATGGGGTTCTCAAGGCAAGAATACTAAGTGGTTTTCCATTCCCTTCCCCAGTATACCACATTCTGTTAGACCTGTCCACCATGACCCTCCCGTCTTGGGTGGCCCCACACAGCATGGCTTAGTTTCATTGAGTTAAACAATGTTGTGGTCCATATGATCAGATTGGCTAATTTTCTGTGGTTATGGTTTCAGTGTGTCTGCCCTCTGTTGCTCTTTCAACACCTACTGTCTTACTTGAGTTTCCCTTACCTTGGACTTGGGGTGTCTCTTCACAGCTGCTCCAGCAAAGCTCAGCCACTACTCCTTACCTTGGATGAGGGGTATCTCCTCATGGCTGCCCCTCCTGACCTTGAATGTGGAGTAGCTCCTCTCGGCTCTCCTGCACCCACCTACCCACAGCTCCTTGGACGTGGGGTTGCTTCTCAGTCTAGCTGCCTATGTTCAAATCTTGATTTCCTTCCACTTACTGAACTTGACAAGTTAAAACTTATTGAACCTGAGATATTAGCTGAACTATTGCTGACTCATTAGCTCTTAACAACTATAAGTTTACTGTAAGGATAGTCACACAGAATTTACCATAAGATCTGTCTGGAGAATATTCCTGAGAATCCACTGGACAGCAGATCAACCAGTCAATTTTAAAGGAAAACAACCCTGAATAGTTATTGAAAGGACTGATGCTGAAGCTCCAATACTTTGGCCACCTGATGCAAAGAGCTGACTCACTGGAAAAGATCCTGGTTCTGGGAAAGATTGAGGGCAGAAGGAGAAGGGGCAACAGAGGACAAGATTGTTAGATAGCATCAATGACTCAATGGACATAACTTTAAGCAAACTCCAGGACAGAGTAGCCTGATGTGCTGGGGTCCATGGGGTTGCAAAGATTCAGGCACAACTCAGCAGCTGAAAACAACTGTTAATCTAAAGCACAAGTAGATTTTTTGTTTGTTTTACCTTAATATTAATAATATTTTCAACTTCATGCACCTTTTAAATAAACTTGTAGAAAAATAACATACTTTTCAATATATATTAAAGCAGTGGAAAGAGGTCAACTTCCCTTTCTCAAATTATTATCACTTTAGGTTACTTTGGATAGATGAGCTTATTACAAAAAAAGGTGGGGGCAGGGGGAGCTGTGTAAATGGTATAAATAAGTAGCTTAAATGTTTAAAATAACATTTTATAAATCTGACAAGTGAATATTTCAGCAAGCTAAACTGAACAGTTTGTGGAAACAACTAACACTGATATTAGAAAATCATTAAAACAGACCCTGAGGCTGGGGAACATTGAAGGCAGGAAGAGAAGGGGATGGCTGAGGATGAGATGGTTGGATGGCATCACCAACTCAAAGGACCTGAGTTTGAGCAAGCTCCAGGAGATAGTGATGGACAGGAAAGCCTGGCATGCTAAAGTCCATGGGGTTTCAAAGAGTTGAACATGACTGAGATACTGAAAGAGAAATTCCCCAAGTCAGTAGGGGCCCAATATGCTACTGGAGATCAGTGGAGAAATAACTCCAGAAAGAATGAAGGGATGGAGATAAAACAAAAAGAATACCCAGCTGTGGATGTGTCTGGTGATAGAAGTAAAATCCGATGCTGTAAAGAGCAATATTGCATAGGAACCTGGAATGTCAGGTCCATGAATCAAGGCAAATTGGAAGTGGTCAAATAAGAGACGGCAAGACTGAATGTCGACATTCTAGGAATTAGCGAACTAAAATGGACTGGAATGGGTGAATTTAACTCAGAGGACCATTATATCTATTACTGTGAGCAGGAATCCCTCAGAAGAAATGGAGTGGCCATCATGGTCAACAAAAGAGTCCGAAATGCAGTACTTGAATTCAATCTCTACAACGACAGAATGATCTCTGTTCATTTCCAAGGGAAACCATTCAATATCAAGGTGATCCAAGTCTATGCCCCAACCAGTAACGCTGAAGAAGCTGAAGTTGAACGGTTCTATGAAGACCTACAAGACCTTTTAGAACTAACACCAAAAAAGATGTCCTTTTCATTATAGGGGACTGCAATGCAAAAGTAGAAAGTCAGGAAACACCTGGAGTAACAGGCAAATTTGGCCTTGGAATACGGAATGAAGCAGGGCAAAGACTAATAGAGTTTTGCTAAGAAAATGCATTAGTCATAGCAAACACCCTCTTCCAACAACACTAGAGAAGACTCTACACGTGGACATCACCAGATGGTCAACACCGAAATCAGATTGATTATATTCTTTGCAGCCAAAGATGGAGAAGCTCTATACAATCAGCAAAAACAAGACCAGGAGCTGATTGTGGCTCATACCATGAACTTCTAATTGCCAAATTCAGACTGAAATTGAAGAAAGTAGGGAAAACCACTAGACCATTCAGGTATGATCTAAATCAAATCCCTTATGATTATACAGTGGAAATGAGAAATAGATTTAAGGGCCTAGATCTGATAGATAGAGTGCCTGATAACTATGGAATGAGGTTCGTGACATTGTACAGGAGACAGGGATCAAGACCATCCCCATGGAAAAGAAATGCAAAAAAGCAAAATGGCTGTCTGGGGAGGCCTTACAAATAGCTATGAAAAGAAGAGAAGTGAAAAGCAAAGAAGCAAAAGAAAGATATAAACATCTGAATGCAGAGTTCCAAAGAATAGCAAGAAGAGATAAGAAAGCCTTCTTCAGCGATCATTGCAAAGAAATAGAGGAAAACAACAGAATGGGAAAGGCTAGGGATCTCTTCAAGAAAATCAGAGATACCAAAGGAACATTTCATGCAAAGATGGGCTCGATAAAGGACAGAAATGGTATGGACCTAAGAAAAGCAGAAGATATTAAGAAGAGGTGGCAAAAATACACAGAACAACTGTACAAAAAAAATCTTCACGACCCAGATAATCATGATGGTGTGATCACTGACCTAGAGCCAGACATCCTGGAATGCGAAGTCAAGTGGGCCTTAGAAAGCATCACTATGAACAAAGCTAGTGGAGGTGATGGAATTCCAGTGGAGCTATTCCAAATCCTGAAAGATGATGCTGTGAAAGTGCTGCACTCAATATGCCAAGAAATTTGGAAAACTCAGCAGTGGCCACAGGACTGGAAAATGTCAGTTTTCATTCCAGTCCCAAAAAGGCAGTGCCAAAGAATGCTCAAATTTCCTCACAATTGCACTCATCGCACATGCTAGTAAAGTAATGCTCAAAATTCTCCAAGCCAGGCTTTAGCAATATGTGAACCGTGAACTTCCTGATGTTCAAGCTGGTTTTACAAAAGGCAGAGGGACCAGAGATCAAATTGCCAACATCTGATGGATCATGGAAAAAGCAAGAGAGTTCCAGAAAACCATCTATTTCTGCTTTATTGACTATGTCAAAGCCTTTGACTGTGTAGATCACAATAAACTGTGGAAAATTCTGAAAGAGATGGGAATACCAGACCACCTGATCTGCCTCTTGAGAAATTTGTATGCAGGTCAGGAAGCAACAGTTAAAACTGGAGATGGAACAACAGACTGGTTCCAAATAGGAAAAGGAATACGTCAAGACTGTATATTGTCACCATGTTTATTTAACTTTTATGCAGAGTACATCATGAGAAACGCTGGACTGGAAGAAGCACAAGCTGGAATCAAGATTGCTGGGAGAAATATCAATAACGTCAGATATGCAGATAACACCACTCTTATGGCAGAAAGTGAAGAGGAACTAAAAAGCCTCTTGATGAAAGTTTAAAAAGGAGAGTGAAAAAGTTGGCTTAAAGCTCAACATTCAGAAAACTAAGATCATGGCATCTGGTCCCATCACTACATGGGAAATAGATGGGGAAACAGTGGAAACAGTGTCAGACTTTATTTTTGGGGGCTCCAAAATCACTGCAGATGGTGACTGCAGCCATGAAATTAAAAGACGCTTACTCCTTGGAAGGAAAGTTATGACCAACCTAGATAGCATATTCCAAAACAGAGATATTACTTTGCCATCAAAGTTTCGCCTAAACAAGGTTATGGTCTTTCCTGTGGTCACGTATGGATGTGAGAGCTGGACTGTAAAGAAGGCTGAGCACCGAAGAATTGATGCTTTTGAACTGTGGTGTTGGAGAAGACTCTTGAGAGTCCCTTGGACTGCAAGGAGATCCAACCGGTCCATTCTGAAGGAGATCGGCCCTGGGATTTCTTTGGAAGGAATGATGCTAAAGCTGAAACTCCAGTATTTTGGCCACCTCATGCAAAGAGTTGACTCATTGGAGAAGACTCTGATGCTGGGAGGGATTGGGGGCAGGAGGAGAAGGGGACGACATAGGATGAGATGGCTGGATGGCATCACTGACTCGATGGATGTGAGTCTGAGTGACCTCCAGGAGTTGGTGATGGACAAGGAGTCCTGGCGTGCTGCAGTTCATGGGGTCGCAAAGAGTCGGACACGACTGAGCAACTCATCTGATCTGAGCAACTAAACAACAACAACACTGATAGAGCACAATATATTAGAGAAGGTGACCCCTCAGAATATTCTGTGTATGTTAACTAATTGTATCCTTGGCTTTCCAGGTGGTGCTAGTAATCCATCTGCCATATAGGAGACACAAGAAATGTGGGTTTAATCATTTGATGAGGAAGACCCTCCAAGGAGGGCATGGCGGCCCACTTCAATATTCTCTCCTATAACATCCCACCGATAGAGGAGACTGGAAGACTACAGTCCATAGGCTTGCAAAGAGTCGGATATGACTCATCCTTAGCATAAAGATAAAATTTTATCCTTAGCATAAGCCTCTGAGGTGCACACTATAATTATGCTCATTTTAGGATAAAGAAACAAGTTTATCGGTAAGTTACTTGACCAGCTAACAGGTAACAAAACTGAGGTTCTAGATCAAGTCCTCTGGGTTCACTCTTTGTGCTCTTAGTAAGTGTTAATCTCTCAGTCATGCCTAACTCTTTGCGACCCGATGGACTGCAGCCCACCAGGCTCCTCTGTCCATGAGGTTTTCCAGGCAAGGATACTGGACTAGGTTGTCATTTCCTTCTCCAGGGGATCTTCCCAACCCAGTGATCAAACCTGGGTCTCCTGCACCACAGGCAGATTCTTTACTGACTGAGCTACAAAGGAAGCCCTTTTGTGCTCTTAATCACTGTGCTAATATTAACTATTCTTAACACTATTTTAAACCTGGATACGTGGACTAAAAATAATAAAGTTTTTTATATATCTCAGGGTGTTAAAACATCAGTTACTCTCCTGAGGTTTAACTCTACTGCTGCTGCTGCTGAGTTGTTTCATTCATGTCCGACTCTGTGCGACCACATAGATGGCAGCCCACCAGGCTCCCCTGTCCCTGGGATTCTCAATGCAAGAACACTGGAGTGGGTTGCCATTTCCTTCTGCAATGCATAAGCGTGAAAAGTGAAAGTGAAGTCGCTCAGTTGTGTCCGACTCCTAGCAACCCCATGGACTGCAGCCCACCAGGCTCCTCCATCCATGGGATTTTCCAGGAAAGAATACTGGAGTGGGGTACCATTGCCTTCTCCGGAGGTTTAACTCTAGGCAGTATTATTTTCATTAGCGATAGTTCACTCACTTCACTAGCATCTTTATCTTGGGAAGAGTATTAGAGTCCTACCCAGTATTTAATGTGACCTTTGTCACTGTCTCTAAGATATGAGGAAATGTTTAATTTAAAATCTTAAGAATCAAATATGCAATATTTATGACCATGGGATTACAAAGTATTTGAGTAGATGATCTGGATATTATGATAAAATTTCATCCTCCAAAACGAAGCTTCATTCATATTTCCCTCACTCGACAAATTCACTAACATTGACTCTCATTTCTTCGAAAAAGCATCTCAAACAACAGCAATTCCTGAAACGTCTTATTCCAAATAAATGGCAATAGGCAAAAAGAATGAGAAGATGCACAAAAGGGGAAAAAAATATCTGAATGATAGATATTCAAAGCTAAAAGGCATTTTAAAATATTTGAGTAAAAATCATGATTGCACATAGATGAGATGAAATGCTTTATATGTCATGCAAAATTATTACATCTAGTGCTACAGCCAGCTTGGGATCTTGCCTTCAGCTTTTACCCTTACAGTGTTCCAAGTCCTTAAGGATTAAGTGCAAAATCTGGAAGGATTTCTACTTTGGAATCTCTATTTTTCCTATAATATAGTCATCCAAATTGATGTGTTTGCTGAGCTCAGAGACTTACTTTTCCTCTTATTTCCTGTCCAAAAGATTTTTTTATAGCTATAAGTGTGCCTTCAAATATTTTTTATTTGTTGCTTCTAATTTGCAAGGTATTGGCAAGTAGGGGATAAACAAGTGGGTTACAATTAGGACTAGAATAAGAGGCCTTGCCTGGTTGCTCAGATGGTAAAGCATCTGCCTGCAATGTGGGAGACCCGGGTTCAATCCCTGGGTCGGGAAGATCCTCTGGAGAAGGAAACGGCAACCCACTCCAGTATTCTTGCCTGGAAAATCGCATGGATAGAGGAGCTTGATTGGCTACTGTCTATGGGGTCGTAAAGAGTTGGACATGACTGAGCGACTTCACTATCATTATAGAGTAAGTACAGGTTTTTTGCTTGTCTACAAATCTTTCATCTGTGTTCCGTACCACTAAAGTTATCTCCTAGGTAACTTCCAGATAATTGATTTATTTCTCTAACAGATTTTAAACATTCCTAAAATGTTTAGTTTTTAATAGCAATTAACCAGAAGATAATTCTCTATCAGAAATCTTAAAGTGTATTTGCTTTTGAAATTCCAATCCCTGTGATATTACTAAACTTGTAAGTAATTTTGAGTCCCAATCTTGCTTGTTATTATTTAGTTTCTTATGTTAGTGTTGCAAATCATATATATATATATATATATATATATATATATATTATATATATTTAAATATGTTATATATATATTTTAAAAATATATATTATATACATATATATTCAGAAGGAAATGACCTTGATGGTCTATTCCCTTACAATTTAAAAAAAATCAGGCAGAATTACTTACATTCAGGAATCATATCTCAATGTTCATTGTACAAGATGCCATTTAATGCATACCAAGTAAAATTATTTTCTGAAATTTGAATATTTGAAGGGAATTTTATTTAAATAAAATATGCTGAGTTGCTCTTCAGGAAAATCTAATTACTAACAGTACAGTTTATCATAGCTTGTATTTATGCTTATAATAATAACTTTGAAATTTTACTATGTTATATTGTTCTTGTTAACTTTAGCTTTCAGCTGGTTAAAAAAAATGCAAATTATTCTTCTAAGCCGAAAATGAGAAAATAGTCTTAATTTATAGTTATCTGATATTCACAACTAATATTGTCTTTTACTGACTAACATTCCCCCGAGGTATCATAGAAGTAGTGATTATAGATATCACTTTGTCTATGAAACAGGATGGTGGGTTTCCCCAGACCAACAATCAATACTCCGATACAAGCTAGGTGTTGCACAATTCAACTGAACTTTCGTACTCCCTATCAGGAAATCAGAGAAGGCACTGGAGACCCACTCTAGTACTCTTGCCTGGAAAATCCCATGGACAGAGGAGCCTGGTAGGCTGCAGTCCATGGGGTCATTAAGAGTCTGACATGACTGGAGGACTTCACTTTCACTTTTCACTTTCATGCATTAGAGAAGGAAATGGCAACCCACTGCAGTGTTCTTGCCTGGAGAATCCCAGGGATGAGGGAGCCTGGTGGGCTGCCGTCTATGGGGTTGCACAGAATCGGACACGACTGAAGCGACTTAGCGGCAGCAGCAGCATTATCAGGAAATAGCATCAAATTCTACAGGTTAAGGAATCAGTGCCGTAAGACTATTCCCACTCCTCACTTCTGAAGCCAAATGCAAGCCCAGGTTATCACCTGTGCTTCTGGACTGCTAAGTCACTTTAGTCATGTCCGACTCTGTGCAATCCCATAGACGGCAGCCCACCAGGCTCCCCCGTCCCTGGGATTCTCCAGGCAAGAACACTGGAGTGGGTTGTCATTTCCTTCTCCAATGCATGAAAGTGAAAAGTAAAAGTGAAGTCACTCAGTCATATCTGACCCCCAGCGACTCCATGGACTGCAGCCTTCTAGGCTCCTCCATCCATGGGATTTTCCAGGCAAGAGTCCTGGAGTGGGGTGCCATTGCCTTCTCCAGTGCTTCTTCAACAACTGGCTATAAATAAGACTACCCACTCATTGGGTTTCATTAATTTGCTAGAGTGGCTCTCAGAACTCAAGGAAACATTTTATGGAATAGATGTATGGTATAGGATATGGGAAAAGGACAAGGAACATTTATGCTCTCTCTCCACATGCTATTCTTCCCAAATCTCCAGGTGTTCACCAAATTGAAAGCTTTCTAAATACTGTCCTTTGGGGATTTTATGAAGGCTTTATTGAATAGGCATAATTAAATAATTGGCCACTGGCAGTTGAACTCAATCTGCAGTCCTTCTTCTCACCCTGTAGTTGGGGACAGAAGTGGACTGAAAGTTCCAACAGTCTAATCATGCTGTTGGTTCTCATGGCAATCAGGCACCCCACTTTAGGTTACCAAAGAGCTTTCCAACAGTCAGCTTATTAGCATAACAAAAAGGTACATTTTTAACGCTCATCATAGAAAATTCCAAGGGTTTTAGGAATCATTTGCCAGGGATCATGAACAAATGTCAAATATATATGAGAAATAAGATTTTGTAACCTTAATGACCAAATATATATTTCTTATAAATCAAAATACAACAGATATACAAAGAAAGCCCCATCACATACATAAAATAGGCCCCAAATCTCAGTTTCCATGAGGGAATATTTTTCTATAAACCTAATGTAAATCCTGGTAATGGATAGGGAAGCCTGTTGTGCTGCAGTCCATGAGGTCACAAAGAGTTGGTAACAACTGAATATAAATACCTATCCAATAACCTTTCACCTGTATTTGTGAAATGTAATATGATGTAAAATGTAGTTAAACAGAAATCCCAACTAAAACAGAATTGGAAGACCAGAAGGGGAAGCTCTCATGCCCTGATTATCAGATCAGATGAGATCAGATCAGTCACTCAGTCATGTCCGACTCATTGCGACCCCGTGAACTGCAGCACGCCAGGCCTCCCTGTCCATCACCAGCTCCCGGAGGTCACTCAGACTTGCATCCATCAAGTCAGTGATGCCATCCAACCATCTCATCCTCTGTTGTCCCCTTCTCCTCTTGCCCTCAATCCCTCCCAGCATCAGAGTCTTCTCCAATGAGTCAACTCTTCGCATGAGGTGGCCAAAATACTGGAGTTTCAGCTTTAGCATCATTCCTTACAAAGAAATCCCAGGGCTGATCTCCTTCAGAATGGACTGGTTGGATCTCCTTGCAGTCTAAGGGACTCTCAAGAGTCTTCTCCAACACCACAGTTCAAAAGCATCAATTCTTCAGCGCTCAGCCTTCTTCACAGTCCAGCTCTCACATCCATACATGACCACAGGAAAGACCATAGCCTTGACTAGGCGAGCCTTTGTTGGCAAAGTGATGTCTCTGCTTTTGAATATGCTATCTAGGTTGTAGCCAAGCCCAAAAGGGGAAAGAAAGATTTCTTCTTGTCTGCCAAGAGTTTAGCCAATGAGAGACTGTCACAACTCAGTCAATCAAAAGTCAGTATGCTTCCAACTCTCAGTTCCTACAATGAGCTCTGCTTACTAGAGACTTCCCAAATTCCTTCACCTTTGTTTAAATGAGTTCTTCTCTCCTTGCTGCGCAGGGCCTTGCACGTGGAAGTGCTGTAATTGCAAAGCTTTGCTGATTCTAAGTAAACCCATCTTTGCTGGAGAACTAACAGGCAGTCTTATTTAAGGTCAACAATGGAATTATAATGAACCAACAACTTACTAATATATATATGTATATATATACATATATATATATATATATATGTATATATATAATGAACAATCATAATTATCTGAGTTTACCTTTAGGCAAAATACTGTTTCTTAAGTAAGACTTCTTTCTTTGGTAGCTTATGACCTGTGACTTGTGTCCCTTCAAACTGTTTGAAAAGAGAGTAACACCTTTTAGCTCATTATATGCTTTATTGCTGAGAGCATATTTACTTATGGGCTCTTGAAAGAATTTTGGAGTGTTCTGTATATTATCATATTAATAAAGCAATCAAATTAATAAGAGAAAATGACAAATTATCTGGGATGTATTCTGCCTTTCCTCTATATTCATACAGGGCAAGATTTTACTTTTCAAGTGTCCAACATTTGATGTGCAGGATTTAATTTTTGTATTTAGTCCTTTCCTCTCTGGGCCTTTTCTATTCAATTTTGTATAAGGATTATATATGCAATACATTTTAGATATGTTCAGCAATGTATCCTATTTTGGCCTTTCTTCTCAATCTAATATTACTTAATTTAAGTAAACTAACTTTTTTGTTGTTAATAAATGTCTGTCCCAAATTAACTAAAATGAAAACTTGGATGTCAGACACATGTCAATGGGAAAAAAAAAAGCAAGTAACATGAAAAACAACATGCTGTTTTTAACAAAATTATCTAACTGGGAAATACCTCTTTATTGTAAAGGCATATATACGATAAACTTTTTGCATTTTGATAATGCAATCTCTGTATATTTAATTAAACACAAAAGAATAAGCTATTATACAACTTTACTTGTATTTTTTTAATAAATTGTAAGTTTGTTGTTGTTAGCAAAGAAACAAATTCACATTTCTCTGTTTTAACTATTCTTAGTTCATAGAAAAAAGGTATTTAATGGATGGTTGTTGAATAAATAGCAATATCTATGTACCTACATTCATTTTATTGTTATAGTTTATATCTATGTCTATAAAGTGCCTTAATTCAAGTAAAAGTGATTCATACAAAGAAATTTATGTATAGAAATTAATTGTTTATCTATATTACCTAATCATGATTTGGTAGATTAAAGGAATACGCAAATACTTTGACACTCCTTTTGTTACCTATAACTCTGCTTGTTGAATATAAGAGGGCTCTGTAGCTATTTTGAGTAGAACTATTTTATATATAACACTGTGGAAATACTGTTGGACCAATATCTTGTCAGGTAGTAAGAGACAGGCAACTTTCACTCCCTCTTTTTCTTTTACTGCACTTTTTCTAGGAATCTTGTGTAAGTGTGGCTATCCTAGTAAATATCCTACATAGAGAGGTCCTGAGACAAAAATGGAAGGGAATGGGGCCCAGCTGAACTGTTTCCCACTGTCTTTATCAGGATACCAAGTGTGTAAGAAACCATGTTGGAACTTGCAGCTGGTGACTTAATAACACAAGTCACAGCCAGGCAAGCCTTGGTCAAATTCCTAATCAAAACTTCAAAAGATATACTGAAATGGCTTTTCTTAAGTCACTAAATCTTGGACTATCTTGTTATGCAAATAGGTAATTGGAAAACATAAGCTAGGGATATATTCAGTTCGATTCAGTTCAGTCACGCAGTGGTGTCTGACTCTTCACGACCCAATAAATCACAGCATGCCAGCCCTCCCTGTCCACCACCAACTCTCGGAGTTCACTCAAACTCATGTCCATAGAGTCAGTGATGCCATCCAGCCATCTCATCCTCTGTCATCCCCTTCTCCTCCCTCCCCCAATCCCTCCCAGCATCAGGGTCTTTTCAAATGAGTCAACTCTTCACATGAGGTGGCCAAAGTACTGGAGTTTCAGCTTTAGCATCAGTCCTTCCAATGAACACCCAGGAGTGATCTCCTTTAGAATGGACTGGTTGGATCTCCTTGCAGTCCAAGGGACTCTCAAGAGTCTTCTCCAACACCACAGTTCAAAAGCATCAATTCATCACTCAGCTTTCTTCACACTCAAAATCTCACATCCATACATGACCAATGGAAAAACCATAGAATAGACTAGATGGACCTTTGTTGGCAAACTAATGTCTCTGCTTTTCAATACACTGTCTAAGTTGGTCACAACTTTCCATCCAAGGAGTAAGTGTCTTTTAATTTCATGGCTGCAATCATCATCTGCAGTGATTTTGGAGCCCCCCAAAATAAATTCTGACACTGTTTCCGCTGTTTCCCCATCTATTTCCCATGTAGTGATGGGACCATATGCCATGATCTTAGTTTTCTGAATGTTGAGCTTTAAGCCAATCTTTTCACTCTCCACTTTCATCAAGAGGCTTTTGAGTTCTTCTTCACTTTCTGTCATAAGGGTAGTGTCATCTGCATATCTGAGGTTATTGATATTTCTCCCAGCAATCTTGATTCCAGCTTGTGCTTCTTCCAGCCCAGCGTTTCTCATGATGTACTCTGCAAAGAAGTTAAATAAGCAGGGTGACAATATACAGCCTTGATGTACTCCTTTTCCTATTTGGAACCAGTCTGGTTCATGTCAAGTTCTAATTGTTGCTTCCTGACCTGCATATAGGCTTCTCAAGAGGCAGATCAGGTCTGGATTCCCATCTCTTTCAGAATATTATGGCTATTAAAATAAGACTAGTAATGGTTAAGTTTACCAGCTTCCCTGATGGGTCAATGGTAATGAATTCACCTGAAATGCAGGAGATGCCTGCAGGAGACATGAGTTTGATCCCTGGGTCAGGAAGATCCCCTGGAGAAAGAAATGGCAACCCACACCATGATTCTTGCCTGGAGAATCCCCGGGACAGAGGAGACTGGTGGGCTACACTCCAGGGTTCACAAAAGAGTTGGATGTGATTTAGTGACTAAATAATAACAATGATAGTTAAGTTTAATTCTTTTGCACATTGACTTAGCTATATAATTTTTACATCAGGAAAATGAAAATGGGTCATGTTATTCAAAATCATTAAAAATTCCAAGACAACAACAGTAGAGCATTAGACCAAATGTAGGGTCCTTCTAAAGTGTCTTTTTAACTGTACTGTCATATGCTCACAAACCCTGTTTGTACATTAGCTTTCAACTATGCAGACAAAATTATTCAGTAAGGTAATCATATTCCTCTTGTAATATACTAGAAGCAGTTTAATTATATCCAATTAATGTTAAAAACACTCAGCAGCCAGACAATATATCATCGAATAACTGTTTTGACAGTTTCCTTTAAGTATCAGGATATGCCTTGAGTTACAAAGACATAAAAAGAGGCTTCTGTTTCAGCTAAGAAAACAGGGATTAAATTAGAATATAAATAAAAGATGGCATATCTCATGTTGAACACACATACATACATTCATAGATATATAGTTGTATTCTCTAAGAAAAAAGGGTATAGTTCAATGAGTGGCTCAAATTATTGCCTTTGAATACCTTCATCCAATGACTTCATGCTTTAATTCATTGAATTTAAATTATATGTGGCCACTGGTGGCTCAGAGGGTAAAGAATCTGCCTGCTACACAGATGACCCAGGTTCAATGCCTGGAGAAGGGAATGTCTACACATTCCAGTATTTTTGCCTGGATAATTTAATGGACAGAGGAGTCTGGAGGTCTACAGTCCATGGAGTGGCCAAGAATCAGGCATGACTGAGGGACTTTCACATTTTCACTTTTATGAATATATTTAAATGTGTTTTGTCCTTTAAATACTATATTTTCTTATTTGTTAGTCAGTATTTCATGATGTCAGAATGATGTATTGTATAGAACTAAAGGTCTTAGAACCCGTACTAAATCCCTTTCTGATTCCATATACTTGTGTTTACTTGCTGTGCTGATTTTATGTTCAGCACCAGCTTTGTGATCAAGCTACTACATTACTCTGTCAGACTACCCTACCTCTGACATTAGATTTGTCATGAAGCAAGTTCAGATGTTCAAGCTGATTTTAGAAAAGGCAGAGGAACTAGAGATCAAATTGCCAACATCTGCTGGATCATGGAAAAAGTAAGTTCCAGAAAAATATCTATTTCTGCTTTATTGACTATGCCAAAGCCTTTGACTGTGTGGATCACAATAAACTGTGGAAAATTCTGAAAGAGATGGGAATACCAGACAACCTGATCTGCCTCTTGAGAAATTTGTATGCAGGTCAGGAAGCAACAGTTAGAACTGGACATGGAACAACAGACTGGTTCCAAATAGGAAAAGGAGTTTGTCAAGGCTGTATATTGTCACCCTGCTTATTTAACTTCTATGCAAAGTATGTCACGAGAAATGCTGGGCTGAAAGAAACACAAGCTGGAATCAAAATTATTGGGAGAAATATCAATAACCTCAGATATGCAGATGACACCACCCTTATGGCAGAAAGTGAAGAGAAACTAAAAAGCCTCTTGATGAAAGTGAAAGTGGAGAGTGAAAAAGTTGGTTTAAAGCTCAACATTCAGAAAACGAAGATCATGGCATCTGGTCCTATCACTTCATAGGACATAGATGGGGAAACAGTGTCAGACTTTATTTTGGGGGGCTCCAAAATCACTGCAGATGGTGACTGAAGCCATGAAATTAAAAGACCCTTACTACTTGGAAGAAAAGTTATGACCAACCTAGATAGCATATTGAAAAGCAGAGACATTACTTTGCCAACAAATGTCCATCTACTCAAGGCTATGGTTTTTCCTGTGGTCATGTATGGATGTGAGAGTTGGACTGTGAAGAAGGCTGAGCGCCGAAGAATTGATGCTTTTGAACTGTGGTGTTGGAGAAGACTCTTGAGAGTCCCTTGGACTGCGAGAAGATCCAACCAGTCCATTCTGAAGGAGATCAGCCCTGGGATTTCTTTGGAAGGAATGATGCTAAAGCTGAAACTCCAGTCCTTTGGCCACCTCATGCGAAGAGTTGACTCATTGGAAAAGACTCTGATGCTGGGAGGGATGTGGGGGCAGGAGGAGAAGGGGATGACAGAGGATGAGATGGCTAGATGGCATCACTAACTCGATGGACTTGAGTCTGAATGAACTCTGTAAGTTGGTGATGGACAGGGAGGCCTTGCGTGCTGCAACTCCTGGGGTCACAAAGAGTCGGACACGACTGAGTGACTGAACTGAACTGAAGTTACAAAACAAAGAAACAAAACAAAACAAAAAAAAAACCTATGGCCTTATAGTTATTTATTTCTTCAGAATCTCTTTACGTAATCTTTAAGAATTCTATCTCTAAAGGTTTGATAGCTACAAGTGAGTAATATTAGCTTAAAACAGAACTTTTCCGTTAGGAGATTTGGGAAAAATCCAAAAACAACAAAGCTTATCCCACTAAAAGTATATGCACAACCAGCCAAGCAATGAGAACATTCTAGCATTCTAGCATATATAATCTGCCCTTTTTAATGTTTCCTGTTTATTTCCAGAATAGGCAGATAAGAAGGAACCCATAGGAGTGACCTTGCATTTTTTTGCCTTCTGGTTACAAAATTTCTAGTTAACTGTCTTATTTGATTTAAAACCTTTTAGCTTCCTCAAAGTAAATTCACAATCTATATATAAAATCCAGGTATTTTGTGGAAATATTGGAAAATGGAAATAAATAAAAAGTGAAGAAACATTCACCCTTTTTATTTTTTTTTTCCTTTTTATTATTATTATTATTTTTTTTAATTTTTCTTAACTTTACAATATTGTATTACTTTTACTATACATCGAGATGGATCCGCCACCAGAATACACGTGTTCCCCATCCTGAACCCTCCTCCCTCCCCCCTTCTCACACCATCCCTCCAGTTCATCCCAGTGCTCCAGTCCCAGGCATCTGTTATAGGGCATCGTACCTGGACTGACTCGTTTCAGATATGATATTATACATATTTCAATGCTATTCTCCCCAATCGTCCCACCCTCTCCCAGTCCCAGAGTCCAAAAGTCTGTTCTATACATCAGTGTCTCTTTTGCTGTCTCATAAGCAGGGTGATTGTTACCATCTTTCTAAATTCCATATATATGCGTTAGTATACTGTATTTGTGTTTTTCTTTCTGGCTTACTTCACTCTGTATAATAGGCTCCAGTTCCATCCACCTCCTTAGAACTGATTCAAATGTATTCTTTTTAATGGCTGAGTAATACTCCATCGTGTATATGTACCACAGCTTGCTTATCCATTCATCTGTGGATGGACATCTAGGTTGCTTCCACGTCCTGGCTACTGTAAACAGTGCTGCTATGAACATTGGGGTACACGTGCCTCTTTCAATTCTGGTTTTCTCAGTGTGTATGCCCAGCAGTGGGATTGCTGGGTCATAAGGCAGTTCTATTCCCAGTTTTTTGAGGAATCTCCATACTGTTCTCCATAGTGGCTGTACTAGTTTGCATTCCCACCAACAGTGTAAGAGGGTTCCCTTCTCTCCACACCCTCTCCAGCATTTATTGCTTGTGGATTTTTGGATCGCAGCCATTCTGACTGGCGTGTAATGGTACCTCATAGTGGTTTTAATTTGCATTTCTCTGATAATGAGTGATGTTGAGCATCTTTTCATGTATTTGTTAGCCATCTGTATGTCTTCTTTGGAGAAATGTCTATTAAGTTCTTTGGCCCATTTTTTGATTGGGTCGTTTATTTTTCTGGAATTGAGCTGTAGAAGTTGCTTGTATATTTTTGAGATTAGTTGTTTGTCTGTTGCTTCATTTGCTATTATTTTCTCCCATTCTGAAGGCTGTCTTTTCAGCTTGCTTATAGTTTCCTTTGTTGTGCAGAAGCTTTTTAAGTTTGATTAGGTCCCATTTGTTCATTTTTGATTTTATTTCCGATATTCTGGGAGGTGGGTCATAGAGGATCCTGCTGTGATGTAAGTCAGAGAGTGTTTTGCCTATGTTTTCCTCTAGGAGTTTTATGGTTTCTGGTCTTATATTTAGCTCTTTAATCCATTTTGAGTTTATTTTTGTGTATGGTGTTAGACAGTGTTCTAGTTTCATTCTTTTACAAGTGTTCAACCAGTTTTCCCAGCACCACTTGTTAAAAAGATTGTCTTTAATCCATTGCATATTCTTGCCGCCTTTGCCAAAGATTAGGTGGCCATATGTACGTGGATTTATCTCTGGACTTTCTATTTTGTTCCATTGATCTATATTTCTGTCTTTGTGCCAGTAGGATACTCTCTTGATGACTGTAGCTTTATAGTAGAGCCTGAAGTCAGGCAGGTTGATTCCTCCAGTTCCGTTCTTCTTTCTCACCCTTTTTAAATATATTTTTCAGTATTACCTGATGTATATTCTATCAGAATATGTTCTATGCTTATACAGTAAATATACTATTTGAAAACATATTAACTTTATAATACATTATGTTTATTCTTAGAAATTAAGTATTCATTTAGCATATAATTTAATGACTACATGTATAAATGCACTGCTTGTTTAACATATGTTAAATTACCTGATGAGTATATATATATATATATACTGCTGCTGCTGCTAAGTCGCTTCAGTCATGTCCGACTCTGTGTGACCCCACATACGGCAGCCCACCAGGCTCCCCCGTCCCTGGGATTTTCCAGGCAAGAGCACTGGAGTGGGTTGCCATTTCCTTCTCCAATGTATGAAACTGAAACATGAAAGTGAAGTCACTCAGTCGTGTCCGACATACATGCAGACACAAATCTATAAGAAAATATGCAGGTAGTACTTTGCTTACAGTATCTTCTTCAAAATGTAAATATCTTGAGCAAATGTATACATAATTAAAATTTTTTAAACATATCCAACTTATCTCCAAAATGGATTTATTTTTAAATTTTTAACAAAATCATTAAAATTAAATATTTTGAATACAAATTATGCCAGTATTATATATTATAATTAATTTACATAAATATCCTTATTCAATTTATTTTAAAAAATCTATGAGACAGATTTTATTCCTTTTTCTATTTTATAAAAGTACAGCACATAAAGTCTGAAGAATTTGAACGTGGTTATGTTGCATTGTAATTGGGAAGTGAGTGATTTGTGGCTTAAATATACAGACTTAATTCAGAGTCTATATTGTATATAAAATGTTTTATGTATTAAGATAATTAACATATTTTAATAAGACATACACAAAGTTGGTGTCAAAGCTACCAGAAATCATTACACGTTATTCCTCATCCTTACTGGTTTTACTGCCACACTAATTTAATCCCTCTGAAACAAAAATCAAATATGGTGGTACTAGTTAGTCATTATACTAAATGTTTAAGCATCTCTTAACAGTTTGGGGGTCTAAAGTTTAGGAAATGTGTTTTGATGAAAAATAAATGATGGAACATTGTTTCTAATGTGAATAGAATATTTTTCCTACTATGGTCTAGTTTAAGTGAGCATTTCTTTCCTTTTGCATGACATTTATCTCACTGGAATTTTATTGTTACCTGTGTCCAGATATTTATTTTCTACTACACTGAAAACTACTTAATAATTGGAACCATTTGTGCTGACCATTGGATGCCCACTACTTGGCAGACTGCTGGTTACACATTGATGTTTTCATTTATTGATTCAATAAAGAGGCAAAGTGATTATCTAAAGAGACCTTAGAAATATCTGAGAAAAGAAGAGATGCTAAGTCACTTCAGTAGTGTCCGACTCTGTGCAACCCCAGAGATGGCAGCCCACAAGGCTTTCCCGTCCCTGGGATTCTCCAGGCAAGGACACTGGAGTGGGTTGCCATTTCCTTCTCCAATGCATGAAAATGAAAAGTGAAAGTGAAGTCGCTCAGTCATATCCAACTCTTAGCGGCCCATGAACTGTAGCCTACCAGGCTCCTCTGTCCATGGGATTTTCCAGGCAAGAGTACTGGAGTGGGTTGCCATTAAGGCAAAGGAGACAGGGAAAGATAGTAGCCAACTGAATGCTGAGATCCAGAGAATAGCAAGGAGAGAGAAGAAGGCCTTCTTAAATAAACAGTGCAAATAAACTGAGGAAAACAATAGAATGGGAAAAACTAGAGATCTCTTTAAGAAAACTGGAGATATCAAGGAAACATTTCATGTAAGAATGGGCATGATAAAGAACAGAAGCAGTAAGGAACTAATAGAAGCAGAAGAGATTAAGAAGAGGTAGCAAGAATATACAGAAGAACTGTACAAAAAATGGCTTTAATGATCCAAATAACCACGATGGTGTGGTCACTGATCTAGAACCAGACATTTTAAAGTATGAAGTCAAGTGGGCCTTAAGAAGCATTACCATGAGCAAAGGTAGTGGAAGTGATGGAATTTCAGCTGAGCTATTTCAAATCCTAAAAGATGATGCTGTTAAAGTGCTACACTCAATATGCCAGTAAATTTGGAAAACTCAGCAATGACCATGGAATTGGAAAATGTCAGTTTGCATTTCAATCCCCAAAAGGGGCAATGGCAAAGAATGTTCAAACTACCATACAATTGCATTCATTTCACATGCTAGCAAGGTGATGCTCAAAATCCTTCAAGCTAGGCTTCAGCAGTATGTAAATTGAGAACTTCTGATGTACAAGCTCGACTTAGAAAAGGCAGAGGAACCAGAGATCAAATTCCCAACATCCATTGGATCATAGAGAAAGCAAGTGGACTCTAGAAAAACATCTACTTCTGCTTCATTGACTATGCTAAATAAAGCCTTTGACTACATGGATCACAACAAACTGGAAAATTGTTAAGGAGATGGGAATACCAGATCACCTTACCTGCCTCCTGTGAAACCTATATGCAGGTCAAGAAGCCACAGTTAGAACCAGACATGGAACAATGGACTGGTCCAAAATTGGGAAAGGAGTATGACAAGGCTGTATATTGTAACCCGGCTTATTTAACTTCTATGCAGAGTACATCATGTGAAATGTAGGGCTGGATGAATCACAAGCTGGAACCAAGCTTGCTGGGAGAAATATTGGCAACCTCATATATTCAGATGATCCCACTTTAATGGCAGAAAGTCAAGAGGAACTAAAGCGCCTCTTGATAAGGGTCAAGGAGGAGAGTGAAAAGCTAGCTTGAAACTCAGCATTAAAAAAAAAACAAAACAAAACAAACAAACAAAAAAAAACTAAGATTATGGCATCTGGTGCCATCACTTCATGGAAAGTAGAAGGGTGAAAGAAGGGTGAAAAGTGGAAGCAGTGACAGATTCTCTTTTCTCGGGCTCTAAGGTGACTATGGATGGTTTTTATGTTATCTATAAATATTTAACTTCTGAAAGAACCATTTTCAAATTACCTTTCAGTTTCATTTGTGTCTGACTCTTTGTGACCCTACAAACAGTAGCCCACCAGGCTCTTTTGTCCTTGGAATTCTCCAGCCAAGAATACTGGAATGGGTTGCTATTTCCTACTCCAGGGGATCATCATGACTCAGTGATCGAACCTGAGTCTCTTAAGTCTCTTCCACTGGCAGGTGGATTCTTTACCACTAGTGCCACCTGGGAAGCCTCGAAAGTATTCAGACTGCCTATGAAAAGAATGTTATTTGTGGATAGTAAATACCACAACTTATTTGTAAGTAAAGTTGTTCCCTGGCCTGTACATATATATCTTAACTTTCATTCCTTAATCAGCACACTCTATTTCCTTTCTTCCATTTCTAAATTTCAACAGAAAAATTTTAGGAATTTCTGTTTCAAATATTAAGTTATATGTTGAAACTCAAAACTAAATAAATCATGTGCCCTTTTTCTCAAGGAGTTCATAATCTACAGGGAAACAAAAGTTGTAGAATTTAATTGTATATATATATTTGGAGGTGCTGGACTTCTGCCAAGAAAGATTGAAATTGCTGAGGTAAAATTCTGGAGAAAAGGATATTTCAGAGAGAGAGAGAGAATGCAATATTCGATGCTACTTTTTCTCTTGAGGTATTGATCTATTCAAAAGTCATGATTAATGTTTTGGGAAGTTGAAGGAAGTAGAATCTGAAATTCTAAAAACCAGATCAGCCTGAACAGAGTGTTTGACAGTGTCATGCATCTGGGACAAAAAATAAATAAATAGAAAATGTGAGTTTTAGTGCTTGCTAAGGAGGAGAAACTCTGACAAACATTCCATCTTTTCATTGTAATCATGAAGGAATACACACCAAAAGAGTTAGTGTGAAGTAGAAATTGAACACTTCAATCCTAGATACAAAACAAATCAACCCAAATATTGGTAGCTTAAACCAACAAGCATTACATAGATTGGCAACTTGCACTGGTTCTGTCTTGGCACACTGTAGTGAATGAACAGTTTAACTGGGGCTGCATCATCTAAGAAGTCCCCATTTATATCCCTGATATTTGGCAGGCTGTCAGCCTCTGCCTAGGTTATTTTCTAGATGGCTTCTCTAATAGGTTACTCAAACTTCCTGACAGTGTGAAGGTGTGATTCCTTTCAGCAAAAAAAGGTCATACACAATGTGCAAAAGCATTTCAGGTTTTCTTTTTACCTTGTTTGTTGACACTCTGTTGGCCAAAAGAAATTGTATTACCAGGCCTAAATTCAGAGATTAAATATATTCCATAATTTGATGAGAAGAGCTACAAAGAGTTTGTTGCCTTTTTTCCCTTTTTCTTTTTAGTCTAACACATTTCACAAGATTAGGTCCAAGCCAAAGACAGATGGTTAATCCCTGATTCGATTAAAGTGATTTCCCCTAGCTCAATTAGCTCTAAAATTTTTCATGTATAGTATCTACTTCTCACTAACAAATAACATGACATCAAAAAGACTTGTTGAGTGAAAGCCCCAAGGAAAAATTAATAGAAACTGGCCATAGGAAATCCAAATATAAGTGTTATTATTCACAGACAATTAATTATAAATGTTTAAGAAGTTAAATCAAATTATCAAAATTTTAAAAATACAGAGAACATGAAGTAGTTGCCAATTTTAAATATTCTAGGCAAAATCTGATGGAAGTGAATAAAATGTCCTTGTTTCTTGACTCAGAAGAGATAAACTGTTAGGTCCAGTAAAAATATTTAAAAAGTTATATAATTAATTTATAAGTGACACTCAGCACTTTGAAAAGTCTCCAGGGAACTCTTGATTTTAGTCCTTATATTTTATCTCCAGTTTTGATAACTGTAAAGAGGTGTTAATAATTAACCATATTATAATTAATTAAAATATATAATCAAACCTTTGAAACAATCAGCAAAAAAAGGAAAAGTGTAATAAAGGAGTCACAAAATTGTTGAATAACTATATTTAATTAAACCTGTGTCTAAGGAACAGAAACTGAAAAAGAAATGGGTTCAAGATGGGGAATACAAAAAAATGAAGAAAAAAGTAAAAAATTGTCATTTTTTTCCCCCTCGCTTTTGTCTTCTATCATGACTAATATATCACACAGAAAAACATATTATATATAAAGTGTATATCATACTAATATCCAAAGAAGCACATTCCCCAAGCCTTATATACTGAGATTAGTCATTAAAAAACAAAAAAATGCTTAAGACTTTTTGCATTCTGAATAGAGCCAAGGAAAGTAAGAACATCTTGTTTCTATATTTCTGAAATCTAACTCAAATTTCATACAATCAGAATTTATAATTCCCAGGTAAAAAATTGAAATTCAGGTTTTGTCTTTAAATTCTGCCTAGGTAATTTTATTCAGGGTACCACTACTATAATAATTGATCTCTCCACCAAGGATTCAAGTAAAAATTTAACTCAGAACTCAAATTTGTCTTTGAGCTTTCTTTGTCATAAGTTACTTATGAATATTCAGAACAGTACACACAAATGTATAAGATATTATTTCCAAAAATCCATTGAAGCCTAGCAGGCAATTGTGCTATTCTTGTCATGGTAGTACATACAGGATACATTTATTCATCTTTCACTAAGGGGATTTTCCAACACCACTCAGATCAAAAATTTCACTGAAGTACAATACTGAAGTACAAGGAATTTCATGGGCCTGATCTACAACCCCTAGAATTTTGTGTTCCTAAGGTATTTATGGTATCTATTTCTTCCCTTTACCATCTCCTATCAGCAGAATGTCATGAAGGTAATAGACCAGCTTGAGGCCTTTGGTCTTGAGAGATGATCAACTTCACTGTGAATTAAATTAGGATGGCAGAAAAGTTGAGGTAGACAGATATGAGAGTGAAATTCTATGCATGCTGGGTGGAGACAAACTGTCACTACCTTCATCTGCTTATCACTTATAGAGGTTAAAGGTGGGAAAAGATTGCCAAATAACTTTTTACCAGTTGCTCTCAAAGGCCATTTTAATTGTGTTTATTAAAATAGTCATATTTTGATATAACACCAATTAGACTCTACCTGATTAAATTTGTAATCCAACATCACTCTTTCAGAACCCTCTGTTTTTGCTCAGGATTTGGATTTTAGTCTTTGGTTGTGGAATGAAGTTCTGTAATTTATCCATGTGGTGTGAATATGTAATTAGCAATGTTGTTTTAGCTTTGCTATTCAAAAGCAGAGACATCGCTTTGCCAACAAAGGTTCACCTAGTCAAGGCTATGGTCTTTCCTGTGGTCATGTATGGATGTGAGAGCTGGACTGTGAAGAAGGCTGAGCGCCGAAGAATTGATGCTTTGGAACTGTGGTGTTGGAGAAGACTCTTGAGAGTCCCTTGGACTGCAAGGAGATCCAACCAGTCCATTCTGAAGATCAGCCCTGGGATTTCTTTGGAAGGAATGATGCTAAAGCTGAAACTCCAGTATTTTGGCCACCCCATGTGAAAAGTTGACTCATTGGAGAAGACTCTGATGCTGGGCGGGATTGGGGGCAGGAGGAGAAGGGAACGGCAGAGGATGAGATGGCTGGATGGCATCACTGACTTGATGAATGTGAGTCTGAGTGACCTCCGAGAGCTGGTGATGGATAGGGAGGCCTGACGTGCTGCAGTTCATGGGGTCACAAAGAGTCGGACACGACTGAGCGACTGATCTGATCTGATCTGATGCTATGCTATGCTAAGGCACTTCAGTCGTGTCTGACTCTGTGCGACCCCATAGACGGCAGCCCACCAGGCTTCCCCGTCCCTGAGATTTTCCAGGAAAGAACACTGGAGTGGGTTGCCATTTCCTTCTCCAATGCATGAAAGTGAAAAGAGAAAGTGAAATCGCTCAGTCATGTCCGACTCTTATAGACCCCATGGACTGCATCCTACCAGGCTCCTCCGTCCGTGGGATTTTCCAGACAAGAGTACTGGAGTGGGGTGCCATTGCCTTCTCCGGTTTTAGCTTTACTACTCTGGTAAAGAGGGCTAAAGCCTGGGCTCTCTTTCACACAATAGTTATTACTCTGTTGGTCAGATATGGTTTGACACTTGCGTTTATTCCAACTGCTTTTTCAAGACCTGGAAATAAAACCACAACATAGAACTCTACGGACATATGGTGAAATGTTTTTGGTGAAAACTTCATGAATTGTCTGATCTCTGAACTCTAACATGAAACATTCTGTATCTCTAGTTCAAGGCACTGTCCCACAGATTCTAAAAGTTCTTAAGCTTTATTCTCTAATGCACAGCTGCCCTTGAACATTACTGCTAGACTCTCTGTAGAAGACTTAGAGGAAGATTTAGAATATTTTGTTTGAAATAATAGCCTACCAACGTGGCAAAATTGACCTTAGGTGCAGAATTGCCTTTCTTTCCTCTTCCACATTCTAGGCCTGCAATTTCTTACTACCATGGTAGTTTTCTGATGCTTTTAAGAGGATATTTTCATAATTTTTCCACTAATTTTTGTAGTCTTTTTCAAGAGTTTAGTCCCCAATTACTGAATTTGCTGCTGCTTAGTCACTTCAGTCGTGTCCGACTCTGTACGATCCCATAGACTGCAGCCCACCAGGCTCCGCCATCCCTGGGGTTCTCCAGGCAAGAACACTGGAGTGGGTTGCCATTTCCTTCTCCAATGCATGAAAGTGAAAAGTGAAAGTGAAGTCACTCAGTCGTGTCTGACTCTTTGTGACCCCATGGACTGCAGCCTACCAGGCTCCTCTGTCCATGGATTTTCCAGGCAAGAATACTGGAGAGGGGTGCCATTGCTTTTTCCAATTACTGAATTTACCTGAACCTAAATTACCATGGAAAAGAAATGCAAACAAACAAAATGGCTGTCTGGGGATGCCTTACAAATAGCTGTGAAAAGAAGAGAAGCGAAAAGCAAAGGAGAAAAGGAAAGATATAAACATCTAAACGCGGAGTTCCAAAGAATAGCAAGAAGAGATAAGAAAGCCTTCTTCAGTGATCAATGCAAAGAAATAGAGGAAAACAACAGAATGGGAAAGACTAGGGATCTCTTCAAGAAAATCAGAGATACCAAAGGAACATTTCATGCAAAGATGGGCACAATAAAGGACAGAGATGGTGTGGATCTAACAGAAGCAGAAGATATTAAGAAGAGGTGGCAAGAATACACAGAAGAACTGTACAAAAAAGAGCTTCAAGACCCAGATAATCATGATGGTGTGATCACTGACCTAGAGCCAGACATCTTGGAATGTGAAGTCAAATGGGCCTTAGAAAGCATCACTACGAACAAAGCTAGTGGAGGTGATGGAATTCCAGTGGAGCTATTCCAAATCCTGAATGATGATGCTGTGAAAGTGCTACACTCAATATGCCAGCAAATTTGGAAGACTCAGCAGTGGCCACAAGATTGGAAAAGGTCAGTTTTCATCCCAATCCCAAAGAAAGGCAATGCCAAGGAGTGCTCAAACTACCGAACAATTGCACTCATTTCACACGCTAGTAAAGTAATGCTCAAAATTCTCCAAGCCAGGCTTTAGCAATATGTGAACCGTGAACTTCCTGATGTTCAAGCTGGTTTTAGAAAAGGCAGAGGAACCAGAGATCAAATTGCCAACATCCGCTGGATCATGGAAAAAGCAAGAGAGTTCCAGAAAAACATCTATTTCTGCTTTATTGACTATGCCAAAGCCTTTGACTGTGTGGATCACAATCAACTGTGGAAAATTCTGAAAGAGATGGGAATACCAGACCACCTGATCTGCCTCTTAAGAAATCTGTATGCAGGTCAGGAAGCAACAGTTAGAACTGGTCATGGAACAACAGACTGGTTCCAAATAGGAAAAGGAGTACGTCAAGGCTGCATATTGTCACCATGTTTATTTAACTTATATGCAGAGTACATCATGAGAAATGCTGGACTGGAAGAAACACAAGTTGGAATCAAGATTGCTGGGAGAAATATCAATAACCTCAGATATGCAGATGACACCACCCTTATGGCAGAAAGTGAAGAGGGGCTAAAAAGCCTCTTGATGAAAGTGAAAGAGCAGAGTGAAAAGGTTGGCTTAAAGCTCAACATTCAGAAAACGAAGATCATGGCATCTGGTCCCATCACTACATGGGAAATAGATGGGGAAACAGTGGAAACAGTGTCAGACTTTGTTTTTCTGGGCTCCAAAATCACTGCAGATGGTGACTGCAGCCATGAAATTAAAAGACGCTTACTCCTTGGAAGGAAAGTTATGACCAACCTAGATAGCATATTCAAAAGCAGAGACATTACTTTACCAACAAAGGTTCGCCTAGTCAAGGCTATGGTCTTTCCTGTGGTCATGTATGGATGTGAGAGCTGGACTGTGAAGAAGGCTGAGCGCCGAAGAATTGATGCTTTTGAACTGTGGTTTTGGAGAAGACTCTTGAGAGTCCCTTGGACTGCAAGGAGATCCAACCAGTCCATTCTGAAGGAGATCAATCCTGGAATTTCTTTAGAAGGAATGATGCTAAAGCTGAAACTCCAGTATTTTGGCCACCTCATGCGAAGAGTTGACTCATTGGAGAAGACTCTGATGCTGGGAGGGATTGAGGGCAGGAGGAGAAGGGGACGACAGAGGATGAGATGGCTGGATGGCATCACTGACTCGATGGATGCGAGTCTGGGTGACCTCCGGGAGCTGGTGATGGACAGGGAGGCCTGGCATGCTGCGGTTCATGGGGTCGCAAAGAGTCGGACACGACTGAGCGACTGATCTGATCTGATCTGAAATTACCTGTTGCTCATTTGGTCTCCAGCAAAGCTCATTATCAACTGCCATGAAATAAAATAGAATCTGGGTAATAAAATATAGTCTAGCCTTTTTTTTTTTTTTTTTCCTTTGTGCATAGTCTAGCTTCACTAGCTCACTGGGTGCCATGTTCAGAGACTTCACACCAGCCCTTCAGACCACCATTCCTATTGGGAAATGGCTGTGCCAGCACTTCAGCTCCAGGACTAGGCCAGGTACAGACGTTGCACTGGGGCACCTCTATTCAAAATGGAGGTGGCACTGAGCCGTAAACAGAGATGTGCACTGTGTTCTGGAGCCTGAGCAGCACAATTATGACTGCCCAACAAGAACTCTGAGAACTCTGCTCCCTCCCAGCTGAGGAGAGCCTTATAAAGCATTCCCGACCATGGCTTGCCAGATCAGGTGCTCCTATCTCTCCACTCTCTGATTAAAGAATAATTTTCCATTGCTTCTGAACAAATTCAGGTTCTGTTGGTTAGAACAACCCTGAACAGAAGGACCCTTGTTGGAGATCAACTCCAGAAGGTGGATAACAATATTTGGGCACTGCAGGTGGGACAGACCATGGCCTCTTAGCCTGCACCTACCCACCAGTCTGTGTTCATCCCAGCTACAGTGGGAGAATCACAGAGGTGAGATCAGAAAAAGGCCCAAGTCACAAAGCCCACTTGATGAAAAGGAAAGAAGACATGGGATCTAAATTCAAGAAAAGACACTAAAGATGCCTCAGTACAGAAGGTCTCCAAGGCAGGGATATAACCTGTGAGTGACTTGATATCTCTGTCAGTGATAGTTTCTCTGAAGTGAGCTGGGGAACCTTGTGAATTGCTTGCAAGAGCCGTAGGGACTGAGGGTGGATGAGTGGTATCGTACTGCAGGTAAGGATAAAAACCACAGGCAGGGATGGCATTATCTCAGAATGTTGTTACTGCTTAGATTTTGCTTAATGGTCAAGATCTGCCTTGCACTGTGCCTGTTACACATTTTGTCCTTAGTCTGAGTGGAAGGAATCAGTGTGTGGAATGAGCCACCATGGTGGCCTAACGGCAAAATGAGTCTGATTGCTGTGTCTACAGTGAGTTAATGGCGTTCTCCTCTGGACTTCCATGAGAAATTGACCCAATAATCTCCTCGTTTACACTTTATACTCTTTAGCTGCTGGTGTCTACATTTAATTTTTAATATTTGGTTGCAGTGCACCTCTCTATACATCAGGGATGTCATGGAAGAGGGAAAGATCAAGGTCGTTATGGTTGTGCAGGGTATGTCAGGGTGGAGTTGAATGTTCAGATCACTTAAGATGGCTGTTCTCTTGCTCTCTGTATGTCTCCTGCTCGACCAGTCCCTGCCTCCCTTATACCCTACTCACATGAAGATTCTTTCACCCTATCACAGCTAGTTCTAATTCTTAGGAATGGCTCCACTTGTAACTTTAAACGGAAACACCTGTCCTTGTGATGGTCGTTAACCATCACAGGAGCAGTGAGGGACATGACTTTGCTTCTGGTTTCCCTGGTAACAAATGAGCCAACCTGATGTCTATTCCAACTTTAAATGGTAGCCCCGTCTTCCCCTGAGTAGCCAAGATTGCTGCCAGGTTCTGTTTGCTGTCTGCAGCACACAGTGTGGTATTGAAAATATGTAAAGCACCCTTTCCAAAAAATCTTTGATGTCTCTGTCACTGTTTCTGAGCTCTTTCTTTGTTCTCAAGGCTGGGCAACTGTCAACACAAGGCTTGTGGGTCTATAACATGCAGCCCAACAGCAAGATAAAAGTATGTTTATCTATGTACTCCATTGCCAAGCTTAGTGGTACCCCTTTCTGTAAACAGAAAACAATCTTCAAATTTACTTACTAAAAATGTGGACTTTGCTCTTGCAGTGGATAATACCTCCCAGGTTCCTTTCTTGTGTGTGTGTGTGTGTGTGTGTATATATATATAAAATAGAAAACTAGAGTATAAACTGCTTGTACTTTATTTTACTTCAAGATCCCTTGTGACTAGAAAACTGGTGCTTCTAGCCAAATCAGATCTGTGAAATGTGTGGGATATATATATATATATATATATATATATATATATATATATATATATATATATATATATATATTGGTATTTTATTACTGGTCATCTTGTGTAGTATTATGTTTTAGTTTTATAGTGGGCACATTTGAGATACTGTGACAACTGTTTATTAAAGCCATAAGAGCAGAAATTTGTAAAAGGGGACTGTTTATCTTTGAATCATTTTAAAATGCTTTCTTTTAGAATAGAAATCTGCTTCCAAATAATCTATTTTTATGCAATTTGTGCTATGTTTAATTCATAGTGAAATAATCCAAAATACAGTTTTACTCTTTAGGAAAAACAGATGCAAATCCTGAGAAACTGTGGATGTACTATCAAGACACTGATTTAGATATATGAGATAAAGATGCAAACATGCCTAAACAAAATATAATTTTCTCTCTTTGTCTCTAAAACCAAGATAACATGATTTTACGTATTTCTTCGGGCCTGAAGCCCTTCTCTGTTCTTGTATATCCTTCTCTAGAATATTTCCCTGATGAGAATGTAAGATGTTTCAGAATTAAGGGGAAATTTTTCTCTTTCAACATCTGCTGGATCATGGAAAAAGCAAGAGAGTTCCAGAAAAACATCTATTTCTGCTTTCTTGACTATGCCAAAGCCTTTGTGTGGATCACAATAAACTGTGGAAAATTCTGAAAGAGATGGGAATACCAGACCACCTGATCTGCCTCTTGAGAAATTTGTATGCAGGTCAGGGAGCAACAGTTAGAACTGGAGATGGAACAACAGACTGATTCCAAATAGGAAAAGGAGTATGCCAAGGCTGTATATTGTCACCCTGCTTATTTAACTTATATGCAGATTACATCATGAGAAATGTGGACTGGAAGAAACACAAGCTGAAATCAAGATTGCTGGGAGAAATATCAGTAACGTCAGATATGCAGATGACACCACCCTTATGGCAGAAAGTGAAGAGGAACTAAAAAGCCTCTCGATGAAGGTGAAAGTGGAGAGTGAAAAAGTTGGCTTTAAGGCTCAACATTCACAAAACAAAGATCATGGCATCCGATCCCATCACTTCATGGGAAATAGATGGGGAAACAGTGGAAACAATGACAGACTTTATTTTTCTGGGCTCCAAAATTACTGCAGATGGTGACTGCAGCCAAGAAATTAAAAGACGCTTACTCCTTGGAAGGAAAGTTGTGACCAACCTAGATCGCATATTCAAAAGCAGAGACATTACTTTGCCAACAAAGGTTTGTCTAGTCAAGGCTATGGTTTTTCCTGTGTGGATGTGAGAGTTGGACTGTGAAGAAGGCTGAGCGCTGAAGAATTGATGCTTTTGAACTGTGGTGTTGGAGAAGACTCTTGAGAGTCCCCTGGACTGCCAGGAGATCCAACCAGTCCATTCTGAAGAAGATCAGCCCTGGGGTTTCTTTGGAAGGAATGATGCTAAAGCTGAAGCTCCAGGACTTTGGCCACCTCATGCGAAGAGTTGACTCATTGGCAAAGACTCTGGTGCTGGGAGGGATTGGGGGCAGGAGGAGAAGGGGACGAAAGAAGATGAGATGGCTGGATGGCATCACTGACTCGATGGATGTGAGTCTGAATGAACTCTGGGAATTGGTGATGGACAGGGAGGCCTGGCGTGCTGCGATTCATGGGGTCACAAAGAGTCAGACACGACTGAGCAAATGATCTGATCTGATCTGATCTGAATCATAGGGAAGACTTAGCTGCAGATCTGATCTAGAATATGATTTTGGAAGTTGCTATGTTATAGCGTATATTAAACTCAAAATATAGTCCGGTGAAATTCTGAGTATAGATTGAAATCCCAAGAAACAATGTACTTTTTGTTACATTAGGCTGACTGTTTAATGTAACTTCTAAGCACCTCTGAGTTATCCTTGGAAACAGAAGAAAAAAGTTCTCTGTTAATAGTGAGGCTGTTTCATCACTGATTAAAGACCTGCAAGAAACTATTTGATGTAATTACCTTGTACCATTGGCACCCCACTCCAGTACTCTTCCCTGGAAAATCCCATGGACAGAGGAGCCTGGTAGGCTGCAGTCCATGGGGTCCCTAAGAGTCGGACATGACTGAGCGACTTCACTTTCTCTTTTCACTTTCATGCATTGAAGAGGGAGGTGGCAACCCACTCCAGTATTCTTGCCTGGAGAATCCCAGGAACGAGGAAGCCTGGTGGGCTGCCGTCTATGGGGTCACACAGAATCAGACATGACTGAAGTGACTTAGCATCGCATAGCATAGCATTCCAAGTAATGTCAATCTTTTTAAGACTAATCTCTACCACCTTTTTGACATTGTGAGTCAAAACTCACCTGATCTCAAAGAGATACGAATTAAATCTGGGGTCTGGTAAGATTTATACACTAAAATATTTGCTAGAAATTTATGATATATTATGATAGAAACATGGGAATTATATGTGGAAAGGGACACTGATGGTATTGGATGACTAAGGAGGAAAAAATATAATGGTCTGTTGGACTGCATCTAGTGATAGAGCACATTTGGCAATGAATCTGGATTACATGCACTAGCTTATTCAGCAGAGAGTAGATCTCACTTTTTAGTCAGCTGATTAATTAAAACTTGCATTTATGTGCAGCCTGTGCTAACACAAGCTGAAAATATTTATTACTAAAGTGTTCAGTTCAGTACAGTCACTCAGTCCTCTGACATCAGTCCTCTAATACCTCACCATCTGATATTCCTTTCTCTTCCTGCCTTCAGTCTTTACCAGTATCAGTGTATTTTCAAATGAGTCAATTCTTCACATTATGTGGCCAAAGTATTGGAGTTTCAGTTTCAGCATCAGTCCTTCTAATGAATATTCAAGACTGATCTTCTTTAGGATGAACTGGTTGGATGTCCTTGCTGTCAAAGGGACTCTCAAGAGTCTTTTCCAACACCACAGTTCAAAAGCATCAATTCTTCAGTGCTCAACCTTTTTTTATAGTCCAAATCTCACATCCATACATGACTACTGGAAAAACCATAGCCATGACTAGATGGAAATTTGTTGGCCAAGTAATGTTTCTGCTTTTTAATATTCTATCTAGGTTGGTCATAGCTTTTCTTCCAAGGAGCAACCATCTTTTAATTTCATGGCTACACTCACCATCTGCAGTGACATTCAGATCAGATCAGATCAGATCAGTCACTCAGTCGTGTCCGACTCTTTGCGACCCCATGAATTGCAGCACGCCAGGCGTCCCTGTCCATCACCAACTCCCGGAGGTCACCCAGACTCATATCCATCGAGTCAGTGATGCCATCCAGCCATCTCATCCTGTGTCGTCCCCTTCTCCTCCTGCCCTCAATCCCTCCCAGCATCAAAGTCTTCTCCAATGAGTCAACTCTTCGCATGAGGTGGCCAAAACACTGGAGTTTCAGCTCTAGCATCATTCCTTCCAAAGAAACCCCAGGGCTGATCTCCTTCAGAATGGAATGGTTGGATATCCTTGCAGTCCAAGGGACTCTCAAGAATATTCTCCAACACCACAGTTCAAAAGCATCAATTATTCGGCGTTCAGCCTTCTTCACAGTCCAGCTCTTGCATCCATACATGACCATAGGAAAGACCATAGCCTTGACTAGGCGAACCGTTGTTGGCAAAGTAATGTCTCTGCTTTTGAATATGCTATCTAGGTTGGTCATAACTTTCCTTCCAAGGAGTAAGCATCTTTTAATTGGAGCCCCCCAAAATAAAGTCTGTTACTGTTTCCACTGTTTCCGCATCTATTTGCGATGAAGTGATGGGACCAGATGCCATCATCTTAGTTTTCTGAATGTTGAGTTTTAAGCCAATCTTTTCACCCTCTTTTTCACTTTCATCAAGAGGCTTTTTAGTTCTTCACTTTCTACCATAAGTGTGGTGTCATCTACATATCTAAGGTTATTGTTATTTCTCCCAGCAATCTTGAGTCCAACTTGTGCTTCATCACAACCCACCATTTCTCATGATGTACTCTGCATATAAGTTAAATAAGCAGGGTGACAATAAACAGCTTCAACATACTCCTTTTCCTGTTTGGAACCAGTCTGTTGTTCCATGTCCAGCTCCAACTGTTGTTTCCTGACTTGCATACAGATTTCCTCAAGAGACACGACAGATGTTCTGGTATTCCCATTTCTTTAAGAATTTTCCACAGTTTGTTGTGATGCACACAGTCAAAGATTCTGGCATAGTCAATAAAGCAGAAGTACATATTTTTATTGAACTCTCTTGCTTTTTCAAAGATCCAACAGATGTTGGCAATTTGATCTCTGGTTCCTCTGCCTTTTCTAAATCCCCAGCTTGAACATCTGGAAGTTCATGGTTCATGTATTGTTGAAGCCTGGCTTGGAGAATTTTGAGCCTTATGAGTGAAACTGTGTGGTAGTTTGAGCATTCTTTTATATTGCCTTTCTTTGGGATTGGAATGAAAACTGAACTTTTCCAGTCCTGTGGCCACTGCTGAGTTTTCCAAATTTGCTGGCTTATTGAGTGCAACACTTTAACAGCATCATGTTTTAGGATTTGAAATAGCTCAACTGGAAATCCATCACTTCTACTAGCTTTGTTTTCTGTGATGCTTCTTATGGCCCACTTGACTTCACATTCCAGGATCTCTGGCTCTAGGTTGGTAATCACATGGTTGTGATTACTTGGGTTATGAAGATCTTTTTTATACAGCTCTTCTGTGTATTCTTGCTACCTTTTTAAATATCTTTTGCTTCTATTAGATCTATATCATTTCTGTCCTTTATTAAATCCATCTTTGCATGAAATGTTCCCTTGGTATCTCTAATTTTCTTGAAGAGATTTCTAGACTTTCCCATTCTATTGTTTTCCTCTATTTCTTTGTACTGATGGCTGAGGAAGGCTTTGTTATCTCCCCTTGCTATTCTTTGAAACTCTGCATTCAAATGGGTATATTTTTCCTTTTCTCCTTTGCCTTTTGTTTCTCTTCTAATCACAGCTATTTGTAAGACCTCCTCAGACAACCATTTTGTCTTTTTGAATTTCTTTTCCCTGGGGATGGTCTTGGTCCTTGCGTCCTGTTCAGTGTCACGAACCTCCATCCATAGTTCCTCAGGCACTCTACAGACCTAATCCCTTGGACCTACTTGTCACTTCTACTTTATAGGGATTTGGTTTAGGTCATACCTGAATAGTTTAGTGGTTTTCCCTACTTTCTTTAAGTCTGAATTTGGAAATAAGGAGTTTGTATTCTGTGCCACAGCCTCACTTAATAAAGTGCTAATATAGAAAATTTGGAGCAGATTCAAAGAATTTTACTCAGTCAGCAAGCTTTCAATTACATCTGACTGACAGAGCTCAGAGAACATTTACCACCACTGAGCTATGCAATGATAAGTAGGTTACTAGCATGTCTGAAATACACTGGTGGGATTGTCTTCTGCAGGGTGGAAATGAAGATGGGAGATGCTGCCATTGAAACAGATTCCCTAATTTTAGTGAAGACGTCAGAGTCCCAGAATATCAGAAAGTGACAGTAATTAATTCCCAGAAGAAGTTGATGACTATAAAAGATGGAGGTCATGAAATTGATAAAACTACTTTCTGTGGAATAGTGGGGAAAAGTCAAAATGATAAGAACTCAAAAAAGAATAGGAGAAAAGCAATGTAGACAGAAGCAGGATTGGTATTCAATTTACTAATTAATACATGATCATTATCTTCTGGAAAACCCCTGTATTGGATCAGATCAGATAAGATCAGTCGCTCAGTCGTGTCCGACTCTTTGCGACCCCATGAATTGCAGCACGCCAGGCCTCCCTGTCCATCACCAGCTCTCGGAGTTCACTCAGACTCACATTCATCGAGTCAATGATGCCATCCAGCCATCTCATCCTCTGTTGTCCCCTTCTCCTCCTGCCCTCAATCCCTCCCAGCATCAGAGTCTTCTCCAATGAGTCAACTCTTCGCATGAGGTGGCCAAAATACTGGAGTTTCAGCTTTAGCATCATTCCTTCCAAAGAAATCCCAGGGCTGATCTCCTTCAGAATGGACCGGTTGGATCTCCTTGCAGTCCAAGGGACTCTCAAGAGTCGTCTCCAACACCACAGTTGAAAAGCATTAATTCTTCGGCGCTCAGCCTTCTTCACAGTCCAGCTCTCACATCCATACATGGCCACAGGAAAGACCATAGCCTTGACTAGGTGAACCTTTGTTGGCAAAGTGATGTCTCTGCTTTTGAATATGCTATCTAGGTTGGTCATAACTTTCCTTCCAAGGGGTAAGTGTCTTTTAATTTCATAGCTGCAGTCACCATCTGTAGTGATTTTGGAGCCCAGAAAAAGAAAGTCTGACACTGTTTCCACTGTTTCTCCATCTATTTCCCATGTAGTGATGGGACCAGATGCCATGATCTTCGTTTTCTGAACGTTGAGCTTTAAGCCAACGTTTTCACTCTCCACTTTCACTTTCATCAAGAGGCTTTTGAGTTCCTCTTCACTTTCTGCCATAAGGGGGGTATCATCTGCATATCTGAGGTTATAGATATTTCTCCCAGCAATCTTGATTCCAGCTTGTGTTTCCTCCAGTCCAGCATTTCTCATGATGTACTCTGCATATAAGTTAAATAAACATGGTGACAATATACAGCCTTGATGTACTCTTTTTCCTATTTGGAACCAGTCTGTTGTTCCATGACCAGTTCTAACTGTTTCTTCCTGACCTGCATACAGATTTCTCAAGAGGCAGATCAGGTGGTCTTGTATTCTCATCTCTCTCAGAATTTTCCACAGTTTATTGTGATCTACACAGTCAAAGGCTTTGGCATAGTCAATAAAGCAGAAATAGATGTTTTTCTGGAACTCTCTTGCTTTTTTGATGATCCAGCAGATGTTGGCAATTTGATCTCTGGTTCCTCTGCCTTTTCTAAATCCAGCTTGAACATCAGGAAGTTCACGTATTGGATAGGACAATGTATATTAACTGTGACTAACTCAGATAAACTGAGATGAATGATCAAACCTACATAAAACACAGAAATCTTTCAATAATATAGTGCTAGCAAAAAGAAGGGGTGGAGTCTGGAATATGTGTGTGTGTTTTTTGTTGTTTGTTTGTTTGTTTTCCTGTGGATGATGTAAATAGAGGTTTGAATGCTAACGGGGATAAATCTGTAGAGGGGGATGAATGATAGATACATCATGGTAGAATTACTAAGCTATTGCCAAGAGTAGTCAAAGGATGATATCTAGTGTCCAAAGGATGACTATTGGACACAGTAGAAGCATGAACAATCCATCCATAATAATAGGAGAAAAGGTAGAATGTTGGATATAGGTTCTATTTAGGAAGATGTATTGGAGGCTTCTGGAAGTTCTCAGTAAAATAGTAATTGAAACCATTACATAAAAATAAAAATAGTGAAGAAAGTTTTTCATGAGGGTAAAATAGATATGCTTAGTGTAGTCAATAAAGTATTAACTAATATGATGGCATGTGTAATTAACCATGAAATATTGAAACATAATTCATATTATGAAGCAAATAATGCTTCTAAGGATTAAAGAAAAATGAAAATGTAAGAACACCATAAGCAGTACTATGAATATACTTTTTGACAAATAACGTATTAATACCCTTTGTAACAGAGAGGAAATGGCTCCCGACTCCAGTACTCTTGCCTGGAAAATCCCATGAATGGAGGAGCCTGGTAGGCTGCAGTCCATGGGGTCGCAAAGGGTCAGACATAACTGAGCGACTTTACTTTCATTTTGCACTTACATGCATTGGAGAAGGAAATGGCAACACACTCCAGTGTTCTTGCCTGAGGAATCCCAGGGACAGGGGAGCCTGGTGGGCTTCCGTCTATGGGGTTGCACAGAGTAGGACACGACTGAAATGACTTAGCAGCAGCAGCAGCAAACCTTTGTAAGGAGAATTCCTTTAAAAACTAAAGGAAAGGAAAATTTGCTGTAAATATACACCTATCACTGCACAATTGCACTCATCTCACACGCTAGTAAAGTAATGCTCAAAATTCTCCAAGCCAGGCTTCAGCAATATGTGAACCGTGAACTTCCTGATGTTCAAGCTGGTTTTAGAAAAGGCAGAGAAACCAGAGATCAAATTGCCACAATCCACTGGATCATGGAAAAAGCAAGAGAGTTCCAGAAAAACATCTATTTCTGCTTTCTTGACTATGCCAAAGCCTTTGTGTGGATCACAATAAACTGTGGAAAATTCTGAAAGAGATGGGAATACCAGACCACCTGATCTGCCTCTTGAGAAATTTGTATGCAGGTCAGGGAGCAACAGTTAGAACTGGAGATGGAACAACAGACTGATTCCAAATAGGAAAAGGAGTATGCCAAGGCTGTATATTGTCACCCTGCTTATTTAACTTATATGCAGATTACATCATGAGAAATGTGGACTGGAAGAAACACAAGCTGAAATCAAGATTGCTGGGAGAAATATCAGTAACGTCAGATATGCAGATGACACCACCCTTATGGCAGAAAGTGAAGAGGAACTAAAAAGCCTCTTGATGAAGGTGAAAGTGGAGAGTGAAAAAGTTGGCTTTAAGGCTCAACATTCACAAAACAAAGATCATGGCATCCGATCCCATCACTTCATGGGAAATAGATGGGGAAACAGTGGAAACAATGACAGACTTTATTTTTCTGGGCTCCAAAATTACTGCAGATGGTGACTGCAGCCAAGAAATTAAAAGACGCTTACTCCTTGGAAGGAAAGTTGTGACCAACCTAGATCACATATTGAAAAGCAGAGACATTACTTTGCCAAGAAAGGTTAACCTAGTCAAGGCTATGGTCTTTCCTGTGGTCATGTATGGATTGAGAGCTGGACTGTGAAGAAGGCTGAGTGCTGAAGAATTGATGCTTTTGTACTGTGGTGTTGGAGAAGACTCTTGAGAGTCGCTTGGACTGCAAGGAGATCCAACCAATCCATTCTGAAGGAGATCAGCCCTGGAATTTCTTTGGAAGGAATGATGCTCAAGCTGAAACTCCAGTATTTTGGCCACCTCATGCGAAGAGTTGACTCATTGGAGAAGACTCTGATGCTGGGAGGGATTGAGGGCAAGAGGAGAAGGGGACGACAGAGGATGAGATGGCTGGATGGCATCACTCACTAGATGGATGTGAGTCTCAGTGACCTCCGGAAGTCACCTCTCAGTGACCTTGGTGATGGACATGGAGGCCTTGTGTGCTGTGATTCATGGAGTCACAAAGAGTCGGACATGACTGAGCGACTGATGTGATGTGATACACCTATCACAAATAATGCTAATAAAAATGATAAAAGGATACTAAATGCTAATAAAAACTGTAAGAGTATGATAAATATTATCTAGTACATAAAAATTTTCTAAATAGAACAGTCACATTTATAAATAGAAATAATCTTTTAATGATCTCTGATAGCTCAGCTGGTAAGAATCTGCCTGTAATGCTGGAGATTTCGGTTCAATTCCTGAAGATCTGGAAGAATTCCTGGGAAGAATTCCTGGAGATCTGGGAAGATCTCCTGGAGAAGTTATAGGCTACCCACTCCAGTTCTTGGGCTTCCCTCGTAGCTCAGATGGTAAAGAATCTGTCTAAAATGCAGGAGACCTGGGTTAGATCCCTGAGTTGGGAAGATCCCCTAGAGGAGGGCATGACAACCCACTTCAGTATTCTTGCCTGGAGAATCCCCATGGACAAAGGAGTCAGGTGGGCTGAAGTCCATGGTGTCACAAAAAGTCAGGCACAGCTGAGTGACAAAGCACAGCATAATCTTTTAATAACTTGTTTTGATTAAGTTATGCAAACACAAAACTCACCAATTGCTGGTAGGCAATTAAATTTGGGGGAAAGTTCTAAAATTTTAGAAATAATATTTGTAACTTTAGATGAAATAAATTCACCTCTAGGATTCTGAACCCAAGAAAGTAGACTAAGATGCACACAGTTACTTCTTCTAAGGAAATTACCTACATCACTCTTTACTATTGTAAAAATTCAGAAAAATAATCAATGTTGAACAATAGGAAATGGGTTAAATAATTTTGTATCAATATACTAGAATATCCTGCAATTTAAAACTATTTAATGGCAGGGGGAAATGCTTTCATTGTTATGAAATTATTTGTATACTCCCAAATTTCATGTTGAAGTCCTAGCCCCCAGTATAATTCAGAAAGTGATTATATTTGGAAATAAGGCCTTTAAAGAGATAATTATGATCATTTAAAGAGGCAAATGTTGTCATATGGGTGAGTCCTCATTTAATATGGCTAATGCCCTTATGAAAATAGGGAGAAATGCATGGGATATGTGAACGCAGAGCAAAACACGTGAGGACAAAATAAGACTTTCTCTGTCTGCAAACCAAGAGGCCTTGGGAAAAATTAAACTAGCTGACCTTTTCATCTTGAACTTCTAGGCTTTAGAACTGTGAGAAAATAAATGCTTACTGTTTGAGCCACCCAGTCTGCAATGTTTTGTTTTGGTAGCCTGAGCAAACACAATAGTCTTTTGTTCAATTTTAACTCTATCAATGTTACCTCAATATTAACTCTATCAATAGTGTGATCACAATTTTTAAAACACTTTATTTATTCTTTCCTCCAACTATCTATTTGATGTCTATATTGAAGTGTAAGTCAGTGAAGAAGACCGTAAGAATTAGAGATGGATTATAAAATTGTTCATTTTTATATACTTATTTTTATTGAAGTATATTTGATTTACCATAGTGTTAATTTCAGGTGTACAGCAACATAGTTCAAATATTCATTGAATACTTCTCCATGAAAATGTGATACTAAGGTTCTTGTAAGTGCACAAACATACTTGCATGTATATTTGTGATTTATTACCATGATTTTCAATGTGAGAATATAAAGACTTTTTAGTTTTCACTAAGATTTTCTTCATTTTCATAATAAATGAAAGTACTAAAGCCTTAATATTCTCCTATATTTTCAGGAAACTCACAAACTTGAAGCTGGCCATCCTGTTTTGAATCTTAAATATATTTGAAAAAATGTAAAAATATACAGGGAAAACAAATCATTGAAATAAATTGTATTTTAATCAGATATTTAACATTTTTTTCTAATTATAACAAAGCTCCAGAGTATAATCTAAAATTCCTCTTGCAGATGTAGAGATACCAGCTTCAAAAGTATAGGTTGAAAATGTGGACACCTGATAGTCCCATCATTCTAAAGCATTGTTTTATGACCTGCCTATATTTAATAATAGTTCTTTGGAGGCTCATAACCCTTTTTGTGATTTACTGTAGTTATCCCTTATACCACCTGTGCCTGACATTAATTAAAAACTGGGGAGACAATGTTATAAAAATGAAAAATTTTCTTTGTCATCAGGAAGAAAAAATGGCACTCAGGAAGTTCTTTGTTCATCAAAGTTTGGTGACGCTCCAACTACTTGTCCCAAGGCTAGCGTTTTATATCTCTACAGCTTGAAGCTGTAGAGCAGCTGAAAGATAAAGCTTGCAATTTCAATAGTAGGATTGGATATATAATCATGTGTTTCTGTCCACTTGAATTAAATGTGCTTAGAAACTTGAATGTGGTCTGTGCATCCTTTCAAGTCCAGGGCTGAAATAAACAGCTTGGACCTAGCAAGACTTGATGCTAGCTGTTAATCTATGAAATAGTCCACTAGTATCTGTCATTTTGTATTAACTGACTGTTTTTGTATTCATCATGTTTTAAAGCACACCAACTTACAGATTACTTTAGAGATGGAGTCCCAAAAGTTATCCATCTGAAAAATTTTATGTATTAAAACTATTTTTCTCAAAATTAAGCCTCATAAAATGCTCTTTGTCATGACAAATATTAGCTAGATTTTCTAGCTTTCTATTATTTATGAGAGAAATGCTAAAATAGGAAGTAATTTAGAACAGATTTTATTAATTAACTTTCATTATTTATTAATAATGCTTTCATATGCTTCTGAGCATTCAAAAACGCTAATCCTCTGATTTGAAACATTAATTATATTCTATATTGCTTTTAGAAAATCAAAGTGAACGAGATTTTTGTAACAGTTCAAATTAAACCAAAGCATATGAAAATGAAGCTTTTCTTTCTCCTCTTCAATTTCCTAACCATAATCAATGTTAACAATGTGGCATATATTATATACATTACATATATTCATGCACACACACACACACACACACATATATACACAGAAAAGTAAAATATATCTATTTCTATTATTGTTTGTTGCTAAGTCCTGTCCAACTCGTGTGACCCCATGGGCTAGCCACCAGGCTCCTCTGTCTATGGGATTATCCAGGCAAGAATACTGGAATGGGTTGCCATATCTTTCTCCAAGGGATCTTCCTGACCAAGAATCAAATCCACATCTTCTGCATTGGCAAGCAGGTTTTTTCTTTCTTCTTTTTTTTTTTTTAACCACTGAGCCACTAGGGAAGCCCAAAATATACTTTTAACACATGTATTAAGTTTCTTTTATTGAATTAAAAAGAATGGAATCAGGCTATAGTATCATGAAAAATTTCTGAAGCTAATATATCTAACATTTAAGTATTGCATATTACATAGTTCATTTAAATACATTTTCTATTGATTTATTATCAGATTTCTAACAATGCTACAAAAACAAGCCATATGCATGTGTATTTGGGTGTATATATATTTATTTTTGCTGTTATTTATTTATGTAGCTTATATTAGCCAGGTTACTATTATTTGTCAAAGAGTATATGTATTTTTAATAAATACTGTCAAGTAATTTCCTTATTATTTGAATTATTACTAAGGCAGCTCACATTTGTATGGGAAATTTCAAGTCTTCACATGTACTCCAGCAATGGAAATGTATTTTAAATTTCCATTACCTTAAAAAAGATGAAATTGGTATGAATCATGGGATTTTATTCTACATAAGTTAAAGAATTCAAGAGACGTATTACCTAAAGGTAAATTCTTCATTTTATATAGAATTTTGTCATATAATTCAAATGTTATCCAAATTTTGAGAATTTTGTGTTATACAAAAATTTAGGAAAATTAAAGGGACTGTCGTGGCAGTGTGTAATTTCCTCTGTTCTGTCTCGTCACAAAAAAATTTGAAGCGACGGACATTAAAGTTCTCAGACAGACCATGTCTCAGGTCTTGGACAAACTATGTTACAGCTCTCGGACAGGTCAGTTTTACAGCTCTGTTACAGTTCAGTTTTATTTAGAAAATAAAGGAAAGTACATCCTCAAGGCATGAGGGAATGCCTATGCAAGTGAGAGAGCGCACAGGCGCGAGAGAGCCCCGGACCTTTGGCTCCTCTTTTTATATGCTTTTTCCTCCCCCTGGGTCTTCCGTATGTAAATGAGGCTAGCCAGAAGTGCTGTTTGTTCTACCTGAGGTCCTCACTCTTGTCCTTGGACCTTTGTTCTCTTTTTTGCAGGCTTTTCCTTTCCTTGTCTTTTAGCCACTGCCATTCTGGACTTCTATGTCTATTCCTAACTACCTAACAGGACAAAAATGGAGTAATTTTAATGATTTTAAGTGTACCTTCTGGAAAAGGGATGGAAATTTTATTAAACAAGTTTTCAGCAAATTGAAGAATTGGAAAGAAAAACACTGAGCTATATATCCCAGGGGCTTCCCAGGTGGCTGAGTGATAAAGAATCCACCTGTCAATGCCAGAAATGTGGTTACAAAGAGTCAGACATGACTGAGTGACTTAAACAAACAAACAAAAATATCCTCACTATCAAATGAGATTTATATTGATATAAAATGAGAGATGCATCATAATAAGGATGTGCTATGCTTAGTCACTGTCCTGTCTGACTCTTGCAACCTCCTGGACTGTAGCCCTTCAGGCCTCTCTGTCCATTCTTCAGGCAAGAATACTGAAAGGGGTTGAAAGTGCCCTCCTCCAGGGGATCTTCCCAACCCAGGAATCAAACTTAACTCTCCTGCATTTCAGGCAGATTCTTTACCAGCTGAGCTACTAGGGGAGCCCTACAACAAGGATAGATGGCATTTTATACAAGTAAATAAAAAGTTAGAAGGAAAACCTATTGGTGAATGCGAATGGAATAATACTAACAGCAGCTTTGTTGATGCAAATTACTTTATGGAATGATACTTCCCATGGAGCAGCTTTCATAATTCTTCTTTAATATGTGACTAGAGGGTTTCTCAATTACAATAGACCAGCTTGGTTATAAATATAGAACTTTGGATAGGAAAATTCAGACAGAGGACATTACATTTATAATTGGAAGATAATTGTATTTGACATTATGTTGAAGTCAATAAGCATAATTATTGCTATTAAAATGACACTAAAAACCACTAAAACCTTGCAATTTTGAAGGCATAATGCTCAAATTTAATTATTTTGAGCATTTTTCCTATATTTAAGGAAAATTTTTCAAATAACATATAGTGGTATAAAACATCTTTACTTATTTCAGAATACTAAAATTCTGCCAAACTTTTTGTGAAATTTCCAGTTAATAGAAACCTAATAACCATTCCTTTATAATTTAAAAGAAATGTAAGACTTCTGTCTTGCTAATAATCTTGTAAGTTGTACTATGCTTATTCTAGAATAATAAGATGTTATGACTTCAGTTCAGTTCAGTTGCTCACTCGTGTCCAACCCTTGGCAATACCATGAATTGCAGCAAGCCAGGCCTCCCTGTCCATCACCAACTCCCGGAGTTTACACAAACTCATGTCCATCGAGTTGATAATGCCATCCAAACATCTCATCCTCTGTCATTCCCTTCTCCTCCTGTCCCCAATCCTTCCCAGCATCAGGATCCTTTCCAATGAGTCAACTCTTCGCATGAAGTGGCCAAAGTACTGGAGTTTCAGCTTTAGCATCATTCCTTCCAAAGAAATTCCAGGGCTGATCTCCTTCAGAATGGATTGGTTGGATCTTCTTGCAGTCCAAGGGACTCTCAAGAGTCTTCTCCAACACCACAGTTCAAAAGCAACAATTCTTCGGCGCTCAGCTTTCTTCACAGTCCAACTCTCACATCCATATACGACCACAGGAAAAACCATAGCCTTGACTAGATGAACCTTTGTTGGCAAAGTAATGTCTCTGCTTTTGAATATGCTATCTAGGTTGGTCATAACTTTCCTTCCAAGGAGTAAGTGTCTTTTAATTTCGTTGCTGCAGTCACCTTCTGCAGTGATTTTGGAGCCCCCCAAAAATAAAGTCTGAAACTGTTTTCCACTGAAGTGATGGGACCAGATGCCATGATCTTCGTTTTCTGAATGTTGAGCTTTAAGCCAACTTTTTCACTCTCCACTTTTACCTTCAACAAGAGGCTTTTTAGTTTCTCTTCACTTTCTGCCATAAGGGTGGTATTATCTGCATATCTGAGGTTATTGAGATTTCTCCCACAGTCTTGATTCCAGTTTGTGCTTCTTCCAGCCCAGCATTTCTCATGATGTACTCTGCATGTAACTTGAATAAACAGGGTGACAATATACAGCCTTGATGTACTCCTTTTCCTATTTGGAACTAGCCTGTTGTCCCATGTCCAGTTCTAACTGTTGCTTCCTGACCTGCATACAGGTTTCTCAAAAGACAGGTCAGGTGGTCTGGTATTCCCATTTCTTTAAGAATTTTCCACAGTTTATTGTGATTCACACAGTCAAAGGCTTTGGTATATTCAATAAAGCAGAAATAGATGTTTTTCTGGAACTCTCTTGCTTTTTTGGTGATCCAGTGGATGTTTACTTAAACATAAATAAATTTTCTATGTTTGCTACTGATATGAAACTATTTTAAGAATAAGTACATCTTTAAAATAACAATTATAAATTAAATAATATCAATGGGTATAATTATGACACTTCTGTGTGAGGAGATAAACCTATCTAGATCCAAGTGGAAATAATGAACATAGTCTAAAAATGTAGAAAAGAGGAGGAAGTCTGAGTCGCTTTTAGACTTGTTACACTGGTATCATTCAAAGGCCAGCACATTCAGAGAAATTTCTGCTAAAAATGGAGATGAAATCATAATAAAGAAGAGTTGAAAATTGAGTCACTAAATAAAAATATGTATTTATTTTAACTGGAAGCTAATTACTTTACAATATTGTGATGGTTTTGCCATACGTGGACCTGAATCAGTCATGGGTGTACAGATGTCCTCATCCTGAACCCCCTTCCCACCTCCCTCTCCACCCCATCCCTCTGGGTTGTCCCAGAGCACCTGCTTCATGTGTCAAACTTGCACTGGTCATCTATTTTACATAATAATAATACACACACTTCAATGCTATTCTCGCATATCGTCCCACTCTCACCTTCTCCCACATAGTCCAAAAGTCTGTTCTTTATATCTGTTTCTCTTTTGCTTACTTGCTAATAGGGTCATCATTACCATCTTTCCAAATTCTATATATATGCATTAATATATTGTATTGGTGCTTCTCTTTCTGACTTATTTCACCATGTATAGTAGGCTCCAGTTTCATCCACCTCATTAGAACTGTGAGTAGCTAATTTTTATTCTATGAAAGTGATTCAATGTCAGAAGAAACAAATTTAATGCACAACCTTTCTAATTAATTTAGAAGGACCCACAGTAGAGCAGAGTACAAACACTGAGAAGTTTTGGACACATTACTTAGAATAATTTTCAATGACAAGAAGAAATGTATTTGAGAGGATTTGTTTAAAGCTACAAAAGCCAAGCAAAGATTATCTACACAAAGGGCTCATTGGGTAGGATATTTCCTATATATGTTAAAGATTAACCTTTTATATAATGAAGCAGAATTGCAAAGCAAGCAAGATAAACTTGATGTTATACTTTCGTGACTAGGATGAAGTAGAATGTGTATCAGTGTATATGTTCTTCATAAAAACTTTTCCTTCATTTTTCAGGGCATAATCTCAGTTTCTATAAAAAACCACCTTAGATGTGACAAAGTTATATCTCTTTCACTTAAAGCCTAGGTAGCCTTTTCCTTCTTCAACATATAGCATCTATTTCATTATCCACTATGAATACCCTAAATCCCACCATCAGCTGCAGCACGCAGAAAGTGGCAAATAAATCAAGAATCCACCACTGATTTTGAAAGGGAGCACCTAAAATTGCATGCAACACTTTTTTAAAAAGATGTTATTTGATTAGGGTACAAACACTTAACATGAGCTCTACTATCTTAACTCATTTAAGTATTACAATACGTTATTGCTGACTAGAGGGACAATGCACATCAGATCTCCAGGGCTCATTCTTCTTGTCTAACAAACTATATCAATATTGACATTTCACTATTGCTCATATCACGTTAGACAAAGTTTGACCCTATAGTCAAAGCTGGCTTTGAAACTGTAAATGTATTTTAGTGGGGAAGAGGGGAGGGATGTTATAGCCATGTAGGCAAGCTCAGACTCTTTTTTTTTTTTTTTTAAAGGCAAACTATGGAGTAAGCAGCCCAAGATCAAGTATTAACTCCACATCTTACTAGCTATACAATTTAGGAATATATACTTCTCTGTGCTTCACTTTCATTACATGTGAAATGGGACTAATAGTACATTTCTTCCAGGATGGCTTTGATAATTATACGGAGTTGTTATTTGTTAAAGATCTCAAAAGAGTGTCTGGGGTAATATCTGCCATTGAAAGAAGGGAAACAGGAAAAACACATTTTATTTAGTTTTAGTGTGTTTTATTTGTTTAGAAGATATGAGAAATCATAGATAGTTGCATGCTGTTACTATGATAGAATAATACAGCTGCTAACAACTAACTTACACAATCACATGAACACACATTCATCATTCTTTGGTTGAAACTTAGGAAAGATCAGTTAATGATGGCATAGCCTTATTGCTTAGGACTGTATCTGTTCCCAGTGTACAAGGCATAGTGAGACAGACCACAATAAGAAGACCGAGTCTTAAATTGTGTAGTACCTCTTTTGACTCCTTAGATCTGATTAAAAATCTAAGTTTGTGCCCCTTGAATGTACTAATATAAAAAATAAGCAAACAAACAAAAAGGCCCAATGTTATTTAACTCACAGAGAGGTTACTAACATCACATTTGTGATCTGGTATATCTGCCTAAAGTGAATGTGTGGATCACAGATGTATCCTATATTGGCTGGAGAAAAATATTGAGTAGATGTTTAGCTGACTTGACATGAACTTTTGTATAATCAATGCCGCCTAAAAATGTAAGGATTCTCTCATTACTTTATATGAGCCAGATATTAAAACATTTCACTTTTGTAGCTAATAGATAGACTAAAAAATTACTAGGTAAGTTGATCTCAAAGATTTACGAGTTTACCAAAATTTGTTCTGACAGAAGTATTAAATGAATAAAGAAATTATATCTTTTAAAATTTTTAAAAATTGCTTTATTTTTTATTTTGTTTTACACTTATTTTTTGTGTTTTTTTTTTTTTTTTTGTTTTTAATTTTATTTTATTTAACTTTACAATATTGTATTGGTTTTGCCATATATCAAAATGAATCTGCCACAGGTATACATGTGTTCCCCATCCTGAGCCCTCCTCCCTCCTCCCTCCCCATACCATCCCTCTGGGTCGTCCCACTGCACCAGCCCCAAGCATCCAGTATCGTGCATTGAACCTGGGCTGGAGACTCGTTTCATATATGATATTATATATATTTCAATGCCATTCTCCCAAATCATCCCACCCTCTCCCTCTCCCAGAGTCCAAAAGATTGTTCTATACATCAATGTCTCTTTTGATGTCTTGTATACAGGGTTATTGTTACCATCTTTCTAAATTCCATATATATATGTTAGTATACTGTATTTGTGTTTTTCTTTCTGGCTTACTTCACTCTGTATAATAGGCTCCAGTTTCATCCACCTCATTAGAACTGATTCAAATGTATTCTTTTTAATGGCTGTGTAATACTCGATTGTGTATATGTACCACAGCTTTCTTATCCATTCATCTGCTGATAGACATCTAGATTGCTTCCATGTCCTGGCTATTATATACAGTGCTGTGATGAACATTGGGGTACACGTGTCTCTTTCAATTCTGGTTTCCTCAGTGTGTATGCTCAGCAGTGGGACTGCTGGATGATAAGGCAGTTCTATTTCCAGTTTTTTAAGAAATCTCCACACTGTTCTCCATAGTGACTGTAGGATACACAATCGATATTATGTAACTTACAAGTATACAATGTGATTCACAATATTTAAAGGTTATACTCCATTTATAGTTATGATAAAATGTTCACTATATTCCCTGTGTTGTCTAATATAGCTCATTTTATACATGAGAGTTTGCTCCTTTTAATTCCCTACCCCTATATTGCTGTACTACCTTTGCTTTCACCACTGGTAACCACTAGCTTGTTCTTTATATTTGCAAGTCTCTTTTTTGTTATAGTCACTAGCTTGTTGTATTTTTAAATTTGACATATAAGTGATATTCAGTATTGTTTTTCTCCATCCGACTTTACTTCACATGGCATAATAATCTACAAGTCCATCCACATTGTAAATGGCAAATTTTCATTATTTACTGCTGAATAGTATTCAATTTCATGTATATACCACAGCTTTATGCATTCAACTGTTGATGGACACTTGCTAAGTCACTTCAGTTGTGTCCAACTTTGTGCTACCACAGAGACGGAAGCCCACCAGGCTCCCCCATCCCTGGGATTCTCCAGGCAAGAACACTGAAGTGGGGTGCCATTGCCTTCTCCAATGCATGAAAGTGAAAAGTGAAAGTGAAGTCGCTCAGTCATGTCTGACCCTCAGCAACCCCATGGACTGCAGCCTTCCAGGCTCCTCCGTCAATGGGATTTTACAGGCAAGAGTACTGGAGTGGGGTGCACTTAGGCTACTTCATGTCTTGGCAATTGTAAATAATGCCTTTATTAACAGTGGGGTGCACATATCTTTTCAAAATAACGTTTATGTATGAGTGGAATTGCTGGGTCACATGGTAGTTCTATTTTTAGTTTGTGTGTGTGTGTGTGAAAACCTTTATTAAGTTTTCCACAGTGTCTGCACCAATTTACATGTCTACCAAGAATGTCCAAAATTTCTTTCTCCACTCACCAACATTTGTTATTTGTATTCATTTTACTAATAGCCATTCCAGCAAGTGTGAGGTGCTATCTCATTATAGTTTTGATTTCCATTTCCCTGATGGTTAGCAATGTTGAGCATCTTTTCATGTGCTTATAGGCCATCTGCATGTCCTCTTTGGAAAAATGTCTAATAAGGTCATCCGACCATTTTTTTTTTTTTTAATTCTTTAAAGTTGAGTTGTATAAACTGTTTATATTTTAGATATTAAATACTTATTGGTCATTTTTTTTTCCAATATTTTTCTCTCATTCAGTAGGTTGTCTTTTTTAATTTGTCAGTGGTTTACTTTGCTATGCAAAATAGCTTTTAAGTTTGATTTGGTCTCATTTATTTTTGTTTTTATTTCCTTTGTTTAGAGGACAGATCAAAAAATATTGCTACAATTTATGTCACAGAGTGTTCTGTTTTCATCTGTGAATTTTATAGTTTCTGGTCTCATATTTAGGTCTTTAGTCCATTTTGAGTTTATTCTTGTATATGGTTTTAGAGAATGTTCTAGCTTCACTCTTTTACATATGGCTGCCCAGTTCTTCCAGCACCAGTTATTGAAGAGACTGTCTTTTATCTATTGCATATTCTCACCTTTTTGTCATAGATTAACTGAACATAGGTGCATGTGTTTATTTCTGTTCCATTGATCTATGTGTCTGTTTTTGTGTCAGTATAATACTGTTTTGATGATGTAGTTTTCTCATATAGTTTGAAGACAGGGAGAATGATTCCAACAGCTCTGTTCTGCCTTCTCAAAATTTATTTTGTTATTCCTGGTCTTTAGTGTTTCCATTTAAATTTTAAAATTATTTCTTCAAGTTCTGTGAAAAATGACATTGTTAATTTGACAGTCATTGCATTTAATCTGTAGATTGCTTTGGATAATATAGTCATTTTTACTACACTGATTCTTCCAATCCAAGAACATTGTATCTCTTCCTGGGTAATATTTTTAAGATTTTCTATGTATGTGATCATGTCATCTTTAAATAATGAGTTTTCTGTCTTCCTTTTTGAGTTGGGTTTCCTGTGATTTCTCTTCTTGTTGTGATTAGGAATTCGATACTGTGTTGAATAAAAGTGGCAAGAGTGGACATATTTCTCTTGTTCCTACCTTAGAGGAAATGCTTTCAGCTCTTCACCACTGAGGATGACATTAGCTCTGCTGCTGCTAAGTCACTTCAGTCGTATCCAACTCTGTGTGACCCCATAGACGGCAACCCACCAGGCTCCCCCATCCCTGGGATTCTCCAGGCAAGAAAACTGGAGTGGGTTGCCATTTCCTTCTCCAATGGATGAATGTAAAAAGTGAAAGGTAAGTCACTCAGTTGTGTCCGACTCTCAGCGACCCCATGTACTGCAGCCTACCAGGCTCCTCAGTCCACGGGATTCAGAATTTGTTAAATATGACCTTTATTATGTTGTGCTATGTTCCTTTATGCCCACTTTCTGGAGAGTCATTTTCATAAATGGGTGTTGAATTTTGTCCAAAGCTTTTTTCCGTATCTATGTAGGTGATTGTATGGTTTTTATACTTCAGTTTATTGATGTGGTGGATCATACTGATTTAGTATATGTATTGAAAGGGGACTGGAATGCAAAAGTGGGAAGTCAAGAAACACCTGGAGTAACAGGCAAATTTGGCCTTGGAACACGGAATGAAGCAGGGCAAAGACTAACAGAGTTTTGCCAAGAAAATGCACTGGTCATAGCAAATACCCTCTTCCAACAACACAAGAGAAGACTTTATACATGGACATCACCAGATGGTCAACACCGAAATCAGATCGATTATATTCTTTGCAGCCAAAGATGGACAAGCTCTATCCAATCAGCAAAAACAACACCAGGAGCTGACTGTGGCTCAGACCATGAACTCTTTATTGCCAAATTCAGACTGAAATTGAAGAAAGTAGGGAAAACTACTAGACCATTCAGGTATAACCTAAATCAAATCCCTTATGATTATACAGTGGAAGTGAGAAATAGATTTAAGGGCCTAGATCTGATAGATAGAGTGCCTGATGAACTATGGAATGAGGTTCGTGACATTGTATAGGAGACAGGGAATAAGAGCATCCCCATGGAAAAGAAATGCAAAAAAGCAAAATGGCTGTCTGGGGAGGCCTTGCAAATAGCTGCAAAAAGAAGAGAAGCGAAAAGCAATGGAGAAAAGGAAAGATATAAACATCTGAATGCAGAGTTCCAAAGAATAGCAAGAAGAGATAAGAAAGCCTTCTTCAGCGATCAATGCAAAGAAATAGAGGAAAACAACAGAATGGGAAACTCTAGGGATCTCTTCAAGAAAATCAGAGATACCAAAGGAACATTTCATGCAAAGATGGGCTCGATAAAGGACAGAAATGGTGTGGACCTAACGGAAGCAGAAGATACTAAGAAGAGGTGGCAAGCATATACAAAAGAACTGTACAAAAAAGATCTTCACAACACAGATAATCATGATGGTGTGATCACTGACCTAGAGCCAGACATCCTGGAATGTGAAGTCAAGTGGGCCTTAGAAAGCATCACTACGAACAAAGCTAGTGGAGGTGACGGAATTCCAGTGGAGCTGTTCCAAATCCTGAAAGATGATGCTGTGAAAGTGCTGCACTCAATATGCAAGCAAATTTGGAAAACTCAGCAGTGGCCACAAGATTGGAAAAGGTCAGTTTTCATCCCAATCCCAAAGAAAGGCAATGCCAAAGAATGATCAAACTACCACACAATTGCACTCATCTCACATGCTAGTAAAGTAATGCTCAAAATTCTCCAAGCCAGGCTTCAGAAATATGTGAACCGTGAACTTCGTGATGTTCAAGCTGGTTTTAGAAAAGGCAGAGGAACCAGAGATCAAATTGCCAACATCCGCTGGATCATGGAAAAAGCAAGAGAGTTCCAGAAAAACATCTATTTCTGCTTTATTGACTATGCCAAAGCCTTTGACTGTGTAGATCACAATAAACTGTGGAAAATTCTGAAAGAGATGGGAGTACCAGACCACCTGATCTGCCTCTTGAGAAATCTGTATGCAGGTCAGGAAGCAACAGTTAGAACTGGTCATGGAACAACAGACTGGTTCCAAATAGGAAAAGGAGTACGTCAAGGCTGCATATTGTCACCATGTTTATTTAACTTATATGCAGAATACATCATGACAAATGCTGGACTGGAGGAAACACAAGCTGGAATCAAGATTGCTGGGAGAAATATCAATAACCTGAGATATGCAGATGATACCACCCTTATGGCAGAAAGTGAAGAGGAACTAAAAAGCCTCTTGATGAGAGTGAAAGTGGAGAGTGAAAAGGTTGGCTTAAAGCTCAACATTCAGAAGACAAAGATCATGGCATCTGGTCCCATCACTACATGGGAAATAGAAGGAGAAACAGTGGAAACAGTGTCAGACTTTATTTTTCTGGGCTCCAAAATCACTGCAGATGGTGACTGCAGCCATGAAATTAAAAGACGCTTACTCCTTGGAAGGAAGGTTATGGCCCACCTAGATAGCATATTCAAAAGCAGAGACATCACTTTGCCAACAAAGGTTCGCCTAGTCAAGGCTATGGTCTTTCCTGTGGTCATGTATGGATGTGAGAGTTGGACTGTGAAGAAGGCTGAGCATCGAAGAATTGATGCTTTTGAACTGTGGTGTTGGAGAAGACTCTTGAGAGTCCCTTTGACTGCAAGGAGATCCAACCAGTCCATTCTGAAGGAGATCAGACCTGGGATTTCTTTGGAAGGAATGATGCTAAAGCTTAAACTCCAGTATTTTGGCCACCTCATGCGAAGAGTTGACTCATTGGAGAAGACTCTGATGCTGGGAGGGATTGAGGGCAGAAGGAGAAGGGGACGACAGAGGATGAGATGGCTGGATGGCATCACTGACTCGATGAATGTGAGTCTGGGTGACCTCCGAGAGCTGGTGATGGATAGGGAGGCCTGGCGTGCTGCAGTTCATGGGGTCGCAAAGAGTCGGACACGACTGAGCGACTGATCTGATCTGTTCTGATCTGATTAAAAAAAATCTTACATCTCTGGGATAGGTCCCACTTCATCATTTTGTATGATCCTTTTAACGTATTTTTGGATTTGGTATGATAATACTTTGTTGAAAAATTTTAATCCATGTTCATCAGATACTGGCATACAATCTTCTTTTTCTGTGATATCTTTGGTTTTGATATCAGGGTGATGCTGACTTCATAGAAAGAGTTCAGAAGTTTTCCTTCATCTGTAATTTTCTGCAATAGTTTGAGAAGAGCAGGTGTTAACTGTTCTCCATATGTTTGATAGAATTCATCTATGAAGCTATCTTGTCCTGAACTATTATTTGTTGGAAGTTTTAAGGTTACTGATTCATTACTGATATTTGATCTATTTGTGTTTTCTATTTTTTCATGGTTCAGTCTTGGGAGATTGTGCCTTCCTAAGAATTTGTCTATTTCTTCTATGTTGTCAGTTTTATTGGCATGTAGTTGTTTATAGTAGTCTCTTAAGACCCTTAGTATTTCTGTGGTGCTCCTTGTACCTTTTCCTTTGCATTTCGGCCTTTAATGATTTGGGCCCTTCCCTTCTTTTCTTGAGGATTCTAGATAAAGGCTGATTTTTTTTTTTTTTTTTTAATGTTTTAAAGAACCAGCTTTAAATTTCATTAATCTTTTCTGTTTATCTTGTTTGAATTTTAGTCTCTATTTCATTTGTACTCTGAACTTCATGATGGACTAAATATTTATAAAACATCCCTTCCAATAGCAACAGACTACACATTCTACTCAAGTTCACATATGAGATTCTCCAGAATTTATCACATGCTGGGCGAGAAAGCAAGACTTAGTAAATTTTTTAAAAAAACTGAGATCACATTAAATATCTTTATTGAACACAACATTATGAGATTACATATCAACTATACACATAAAATGTAAAAACATAAACACATGGATGCTAAACAATATGCTACTAAAATAAACAGTGTATCACTGAAGAAATCAAAGTGGAAATCAAAAACTACCTAGAGACAAATGGAAACGACAACACAACAATCCAGTACCTATTAGACATGACAAAAACAGTTCTAAGAGGGAAGTTTCAGATTAGATCATATCAGTCGCTCAGTCGTGTCCGACTTTTGCGACCCCATGAATCGCAGCACGCCAGGCCTCCCTGTCCATCACCAACTCCCAGAGTTCACTGAGACTCATATCCATCGAGTCAGTGATGCCATCCAGCCATCTCATCCTCTGTCATCCCCTTCTCCTCTTGCCCCCAATCCCTCACAGCATCAGAGTCTTCTCCAAGAGGGAAGTTTACAGAAATACAATCCTATCTCAGAAAACAAGAAAAATCTCAAATGAACAAGCTAAAATTATAACTAATGAAAGGCCATAAAGAAGAACAAACAGAATCCAAAGTTAGTAGAAGGAAAGAAATCATGAAAATCAGAGGAGAAACAGATGAAAGTGACATAAAGAAAGCAATAGCAAAGAGCAAGGCAACTAAAAGCTACCGGTGAGAAGATAAAAAAAAAAAAAAAAAATTGGTAATCCTTTAGCTAGGCTCATCACGGGAAAAAAAAAAAAAAGGAGAAATTTCAAATCAATAAAATTAGAAATGTAAAAGGAGAAATTAAAATATATTCCCCATGGAAAAGAAATGCAAAAAAGGAAAATGGCTGTCTGGGGAGGCCTTACGAATAGCTATGAAAAGAAGAGAAGTGAAAAGCAAAGGAGAAAAGGAAAGATATAAAACATGTGAATGCAGAGTTCCAAAGAAGAGCAAGAAGAGATAAGAAAGCCTTCTTCAGCGATCAATGCAAAGAAATAGAGGAAAACAACAGAATGGGAAAGACTAGGGATCTGTTCAAGAAAATCAGAGATACCAAAGGAACATTTCACGGAAAGATGGGCTCAATAAAGGACAGAAATGGTATGGACCTAACAGAAGCAGAAGATATTAAGAAGAGGTGGCAAGAATACACAGAAGAACTCTACAAAAAAGATCTTCACGATCCAGATAATCATGATGATGTGATCACTGACCTAGAGCCAGACATCCTGGAATGTGAAGTGGGCCTTAGAAAGCATCACTACAAACAAAGCTAGTGGAGGTGATGGAATTCCAGTTGAGCTATTCCAAATCCTGAAATATGATGCTGTGAAAGTGCTGCACTCAATATGCCAGCAAATTTGCAAAACTCAGCAGTGGCCACAAGATTGGAAAAGATCAGTTTTCATCCCAATCCCAAAGAAAGGCAATGACAAAGAATGCTCAAACTACCGCACAATTGAACTCATCTCACACGCTAGTAAAGTAATGCTCAAAATTCTCCAAGCCAGGCTTTAGCAATATGTGAACCGTGATCTTCCAGATGTTCAAGCTGGTTTTAGAAAAGGCAGAGGAACCAGAGATCAAATTGCCAACATCCGCTGGATCATGGAAAAAGCAAGAGAGTTCCATTAAAACATCTCTTTCTGCTTTATTGACTATGCCAAAGCCTTTAACTGTGTGGATCACAATAAACTGTGGAAAATTCTGAGAGAGATGGGAATACCACACCACCTGATCTGCCTCTTGAAAAATTTGTATGCAGGTCAGGAAGCAACAGTTAGAACTGGTCATGGAACAACAGACTGGTTCCAAATAGGAAAAGGAGTATGTCAAGGCTGTATATTGTCACCCTGTTTGTTTAACTTCTATGCAGAGTACATCACGAGAAACGTTGAACTTGAAGAAACACAAGTTGGAATCAAGATTGCTGGGAGAAATATCAATAACCTGAGATATGCAGATGATACCACCCTTATGGCAGAAAATGAAGAGGAACTAAAAAGCCTCTTGATGAAGGTAAAAGTGGAGAGTGAAAAAGTTGGCTTAAAGCTCAACATTCAGAAAACAAAGATCATGGCAGCTGGTCCCATCACTACATGGGAAATAGATGGAGAAACAGTGGAAACAGTGTCAGACTTTATTTTTCTGGGCTCCAAAATCACTGCAGATGGTGACTGCAGCCATGAAATTAAAAGACGCTTACTCCTTGGAAGGAAAGTTATGACCAACCTAGATAGCATATTCAAAAGCAGAGACATCACTTTGCCAACAAAGATTCGCCTAGTCAAGGCTATGGTCTTTCCTGTGGTCATGTATGGATGTGAGAGCTGGACTGTGAAGAAGGCTGAGCACCGAAGAATTGATGCTTTTGAACTGTGGTGTTGGAGAAGACTCTTGAGAGTCCCTTGGACTGCAAGGATATCCAACCAGTGCATTCTGAAGGAGATCAGCCCTGGGGTTTCTTTGGAAGGAATGATGCTCAAGCTGAAACTCCAGTATTTTGGCCACCTCATGCTAAGTGTTGACTCATTGGAGAAGACTCAGATGCTGGGAGGGATTGGGGGCAGGAGGAGAAGGGGACGACAGAGGATGAGATGGCTGGATGGCATCACTGACTCGATGGATGTGAGTCTGAGTGACCTCCGAGAGCTGTTGATGGATAGGGAGGCCTTGCGTGCTGCAGTTCATGGGGTCGCAAAGAGTCAGACACAACTGAGCAACTGAACTGAACTGAGGACACTCTTTGACATAAATTTCAAGAATAATTTTTCAATCCATTACCTAGACCAATGGAAATAAACAAATGGGACATAATTACATTCAAAAGCTTCTGCACAACAAAGAAAAACATTAAAATAGAAAGAAAACCTACAGAATGGTAGAAAACATTTGCAAACGATGTGACCTATGTTCTCAAAAATTTACAGAGCTCATAAAGCTCAATAATAAAAACAAAAACAAACAAACAAACAAAAAACAACCCTGTCAATAACTGAAACAGAAGACCCAAACAGACCTTTCACCAAAGAAGACATGTAGATGGCCAAGAGAAACATAAAGTTGCTGCATATTGCTAAGTATTCAGTTCAGTTCATTTTAGTCACTCAGTCGTGTCTGACTTTTTGTGACCCCATGAATAGCAGCACGCCAGGCCTCCCTGTCCATCATCCACACCCAGAGTTCACTCAAACTCACATTCATCCAGTTGGTGATGCCATCCAGCCATCTCATCCTATGTCATCTCCTTTTTCTGCCCACAATCCCTCCCAGGATCAATGTCTTTTCCAATGAGTCAACACTTCACATGAGGTGGCCAAAGTATTGGAGTTTCAGCTTCAGCATCAGTCTTTCCAATGAAAATACAGGACTGATTTCCTTTAGTATGGACTGGGTGGATCTCCTTGCAGTCCAAGGGACTCTCAAGAGTCTTCTCCAACACCACAGTTCAAAAGCATCAATTCTCCCGGGCTCAGCTTTCTTCACACTCCAACTCTCACATCTGTACATGACCACTGAAAAAACCATAGCCTTGACTAGACAGATCTTTGTTGGCAAAGCAATGTCTCTGCTTTTGAATGTGCTATCTAGGTTGGTCATAACTTTCCTTCCAAGGAGTGTCTTTTAATTTCATGGCTGCGATCACCATCTGCAGTGATGTTGGAGCCCAAAAAAGTAAAGTCTGACACTGTTTCCACTATTTCCCATCTATTTGCTATGAAGTGATGGGAGCAGATCCCATGATCTTAGTGTTCTGAATGTTGAGCCTTAACTCAACTTTTTCACTCTCTTCTTTCAATTTCATCAAGAGGGTTTTTAGTTCCTCTTCACTTTCCTTCCATAAGGATAGTGTCATCTGCATATCTGAGGTTATTGATATTTCTCCTTGCAGTCTTGATTCCACCTTGTTCTTCTTCCAGCCCAGCGTTTCTCATGATGTACTCTGCATATAAGTTAAATAAGCAGGATGACAATATACAGCCTTGACGTACTCCTTTTCCTATTTGGAACCAGTCTGTTGGTCCATGTCCAGTTCTAACTGTTGCTTCCTGACGTGCATATAGGTTTCTCAAGAGGCAGGTCAGGTGGTCTGGTATCCCATCTCTTTCAGAATTTTCCACAGTTTATTGTGATCCACACAGTCAAAGGCTTTGGCATAGTCAATAATGCAGAAATAGACGTTTTTCTGGAACTCTCTTGCTTTTTCCATGATCCAGCTGATGTTGGCAATTTGATCTCTGGTTCCTCTGCCTTTTCTAAAACCAGCTTGAACATCAGGAAGTTCATGGTTCACGTATTGCTGAAGCCTGGCTTGGAGAATTTTGAGCATTACTTTACTAGTGTGTGAGATGAGTGCAATTGTGTGGTAGTTTGATCATTCTTTGGCATTGTCTTTCTTTGGGATTGGAATGAAAACTGACCTTTTCCAGTCCTGAAACTATTGCTGAGTTTTCCAAATTTGCTGGCATATTGAGTGTAGCACTTTCATAGCATCATCTTTCAGGATTTGGAATAGCTCAACTGGAATTCCATCACCTCTACTAGCTTTGTTCGTAGTGATGCTTTCTAAGGCCCACTTGACTTCACATTCCAGGATGTCTGGCTCTAGGTCAGTGATCACACCATCATGATTATCTGTGTTGTGAAGATCTTTTTTGTACAGTTCTTTTGTATATGCTTGCCACCTCTTCTTAGTATCTTCTGCTTCTATTAGGTCCATACCATTTCTGTCCTTTATTGAGCCAATCTTTGCATGAAATGTTCCCTTGGGATCTCTAATTTTCTTAAAGAGATCTCTAATCTTTCCTATTCAATTGTTGCATTGATCGCTGAGAAAGGCTTTCTTATCTCTCCTTGCTATTTTTTGGAACTTTGCATTCAGATGCTTATATCTTTCCTTTTCTCTTTTGCTTTTCACTTCTCTTCTTTTCACAGCTATTTGTAAGGCCTCCTCAGACAGCCATTTTGCTTTTTTGCTTTTCTTTTCTATGGGGATGGTCTTGATCCCCGTCTCCTGTACAATGTCATGAACCTCAGTCCATAGTTCATCAGGCACTCTGTCTATCAGACTTAGTCCCTTAAATCTATTTCTCATTTCTACTTTATAATCACAAGAGATTTGTTTTAGATAATACCTGAATGGTGTAGTGGTTTTCCCTACTTTCTTCAATTTAAGTCTGAGTTTGACAATAAGGAGAGAAATACAAATCAAAACTACAATGAGATATCATGGCCCACCAGTCAGAGTGGCCATTCTCAAAACACCTATGGACAATAAATGCTAAAGAGAGTGTGTAGAAAAGATAGACCTCCTACACTGTTCATGGGAATGAAATAGGTGCAGCTACTACAAAGAACAGAAGGGAAGTTTCTTAAGACACTAAATATTGAGTTACCATATGATCAAGGAAACCCATTCCTGGGCATGTATCTGTAGAAGGCACTAATTCCCGAAGGTACAGGTGCCCAATGTTCATAGCAGTGTTATTTATATTAAAATAGTTTAGACATGGAAGCAACCTAAATGTCCACTGACAGATAAATATATACAGAAGAAGTGGTGTATATATATATACAATGAAATACTACTCAGTTATTTAAAAAATGAAATAATGCCATTTTCTGCAACATGAATGGACCTATAGATTATTGTACTAGGTGAAGTAAGTAAGAGAAAGGCAAATATCATATGATATTATTTATCTGTAAAGTCTAAAAATTGATACAAATTAACTTATTTACAATACAGACTCACAGACATAGAAGACAAACTTATGATTAATAAAGGGGAAAGTTAGGCAGAAATGAATTTGGAATTTGGAATTGAAAGATACACACTACTCTATACAAATAGGTAAACAACAAGGACCGACTGTAAACCACAGGGGACTGTATTCAATGTCTTGCAACAACTAATAATGGAAACAAATCTGTAAAACTATACATATATTTGTGTATGTGTTCAAGCTGGTTTTTAGAAAAGGCAGAGGAACCAGAGATCAAATTACCAACATCTGCTGGATCATGGCAAAACCAAGAGAGTTCCAGAAAAACATCTATTTCTGCTTTATTGACTATGCCAAAGCCTTTGACTGTGTGGATCACAACAAACTGTGGAAAATTCTGAAAGAGATCAGAATACCAGACCACCTGATCTGCCTCTTGAGAAATCTGTATGCAGGTCAGGAAGCAACAGTTAGAACTGGTCATGGAACAACAGACTGGTTCCAAATAAGAAAAGGAGTTCCTCAAGGCTGTATATTGTCACCCTGATATTCAACATATATGCAGAGTACATCATGAGAAATGCTGGACTGGAAGAAACACAAGTTGGAATCAAGATTGCTGGGAGATATATCAATAACCTCAGATATGCAGATGACACCACCCTTATGGCAGAGAGTGAAGAGGAACTAAAAAGCCTCTTGATGAAAGTGGAAGTGGAGAGTGAAAAAGTTGGCTTAAAGCTCAACATTCAGAAAATGAAGATCATGGCATCTGGTCCAATCACTTCATGGGAAATAAATGGGGAAACAGTGGAAACAGTGTCAGACTTTCTTTTTTGGGCTCCAAAATCACTACAGATGGTGTCTGCAGCCATGAAATTAAAAGATAATTGCTGCTTGGAAGGAAAGTTATGACCAACCTAGATCAGATCAGAGATCAGATCAGTCGCTCAGTCGTGTCCGACTCTTTGCGACCCCATTAACTGCAGCACGCCAGGCCTCCCTGTCCATCACCAGCTCCCGGAGGTCACCCAGACTCGCATCCATCGAGTCAGTGATGCCATCCAGCCATCTCATCCTCTGTCGTCCCCTTCTCCTCCTGCCCTCAATCCCTCCCAGCATCAGAGTCTTCTCCAATGAGTCAACTCTTCGCATGAGGTGGCCAAAATACTGGAGTTTAAGCATTAGCATCATTCCTTCAAAAGAAATCCCAGGATTGATCTCCTTCAGAATGGACTGGTTGGATCTTCTTGCAGTCCAAGGGACTCTCAAGAGTCTTCTCCAACACCACAGTTCAAAAGCATCAATTCTTCGGCGCTCAGCCTTCTTCACAGTCCAGCTCTCACATCCATACATGACCACAGGAAAGACCATAGCCTTGACTAGGCGAACCTTTGTTGGTAAAGTAATGTCTCTGCTTTTGAATATGCTATCTAGGTTGGTCATAACTTTCCTTCCAAGGAGCAAGCGTCTTTTAATTTCATGGCTGCAGTCACCATCTGCAGTGATTTTGGAGCCCAGAAAAACAAAGTCTGACACTGTTTCCACTGTTTCCCCATCTATTTCCCATGCAGTGATGGGACCAGATGCCATGATCTTCGTTTTCTGAATGTTGAGCTTTAAGCCAACCTTTTCACTCTCCACTTTCACTTTCATCAAGAGGCTTTTTAGCCCCTCATCACTTTCTGCCATAAGAGTCGTGTCATCTGCATATCTGAGGTTATTGATATTTCTCCCGGCAATCTTGATTCCAACTTGTGTTTCTTCCAGTCCAGCATTTCTCATGATGTACTCTGCATATAAGTTAAATAAACATGGTGACAATATGCAGCCTTGACGTACTCCTTTTCCTATTTGGAACCAGTCTGTTGTTCCATGACCAGTTCTAACTGTTGCTTCCTGACCTGCATACAGATTTCTTAAGAGGCAGATCAGGTGGTCTGGTATTCCCATCTCTTTCAGAATTTTCCACAGTTTATTGTGATCCACACAGTCCAAGGCTTTGGCATAGTCAATAAAGCAGAAATAGATGTTTTTCTGGAACTCTCTTGCTTTTTCCATGATCCAGCGGATGTTGGCAATTTGATCTCTGGTTCCTCTGCCTTTTCTAAAACCAGCTTGAACATCAGGAAGTTCACGGTTCACATATTGCTGAAGCCTGGCTTGGAGAATTTTGAGCATTACTTTACTAGCGTGTGAGATGAGTGCAATTGTTCGGTAGTTTGAGCATTCTTTGGCATTGCCTTTCTTTGGGATTGGGATGAAAACTGACCTTTTCCAATCTTGTGGCCACTGCTGAGTTTTCCAAATTTGCTGGCATATTGAGTGTAGCACTTTCACAGCATCATCATTCAGTACTTGGAATAGCTCCACTGGAATTCCATCACCTCCACTAGCTTTGTTCCTAGTGATGCTTTCTAAGGCCCATTTGACTTCACATTCCAAGATGTCTGGCTCTAGGTCAGTGATCACATCATCATGATTATCTAGGTCTTGAAGCTCTTTTTTATACAGTTCTTCTGTGTATTCTTGCCACCTCTTCTTAATATCTTCTGCTTCTGTTAGGTCCACACCATCTCTGTCCTTTATCGTGCCCATCTTTGCATGAAATGTTCCTTTGGTATCTCTGATTTTCTTGAAGAGATCCCTAGTCTTTCCCATTCTGTTGTTTTCCTCTATTTCTTTGCATTGATCACTGAAGAAGGCTTTCTTGTCTCTTCTTGCTATTCTTTGGAACTCTGCATTTAGATGTTTATATCTTTCCTTTTCTCCTTTGCTTTTTGCTTCTCTTCTTTTCACAGCTATTTGTAAGGCCTCCCCAGACAGCCATTTTGCTTTTTTGCATTTCTTTTCCATGGGGATAGTCTTGATCCCTATCTCCTGTACAATGTCACGAACCTCATTCCATAGTTCTTCAGGCACTCTATCTATCAGATCTAGGCCCTTAAATCTATTTCTCACTTCCACTGTATAATCATTAGGGATTTGATTTAGGTCATACCTAAGTGGTCTAGTGGTTTTCCCTACTTTCTTCAATTTCAGTCTGAATTTGGCAAGAAGGAGTTCATGGTCCGAGCCACAGTCAGCTCCTGGTCTTGTTTTTGCTGACTGTATAGAGCCTCTCCATCTTTGGCTGCAAAGAATATAATCAATCTGATTTCGGTGTTGACCATCTGGTGATGTCCATGTATAGAGTCTTCTCTTGTGTTGTTGGAAGAGGGTATTTGCTATGACCAGTGCATTTTCTTGGCAAAACTCTATTAGTCTTTGCCCTCCTTCATTCCGTATTCCAAGGCCAAATTTGCCTGTTACTCCAGGTGTTTCTTGACTTCCTACTTTTGCATTCCAGTCCCCTATAATGAAAAGGACATCTTTTTTGGGTGTTAGTTCTAAAAGGTCTTGCAGGTCTTCATAGAACCTTTCAACTTCAGCTTCTTCGGCGTTACTGGTTGGGGCATAGATTTGGATTACTGTGACATTGAATGGTTTGCCTTGGAAACGAACAGAAATCATTCTGTCATTTTTGAGATTGCATCCAAGTACTGCATTTCGGACTCTTTTGTTGACCATGATGGCCACTCCATTTCTTCTGAGGGATTCCTGCCCACAGTAGTAGATATAATGGTCATCCGAGTTAAATTCACTCATTCCAGTCCATTTTAGTTCGCTAATTCCTAGAATGTCGACATTCACTCTTGCCATCTCTTGTTTGACCACTTCCAATTTGCCTTGATTCATCGACCTGACATTCCAGGTTCCTATGCAATATTGCTCTTTACAGCATCGGACTTTGCTTCCATCACCAGACACACCCACAGCTGGGTATTCTTTTAGTTTTGGCTCCATCCTTTCATTCTTTCTGGAGTTATTTCTCCACTGATCTCCAGTAGCATATTGGGCCCCTACTGACCTGGGGAGTTTCTCTTTCAGTATCCTATCATTCTGTCTTTTCATACTGTTCATGGGGTTCTCAAGGCAAGAATACTGAAGTGGTTTGCCATTCCCTTCTCCAGCGGACCACACCCTGTCATCTCTCTCCACCATGACCCGCCCATCCCAGGTTGCCCCTCGGGCATGGCTTAATCTCACTGAGTCAGACAAGGGTGTGGTCCTTGTGTGATTAGATTGACTAGTTATCTGTGAGAATGGTTTTAGTGTATTTGCCCTCTGATGCCCTCTTTCAAGACCTACTGTCTTACTTGGGTTTCTCTTACCTTGGGCGTGGGGTATCTCATCCCGGCTGCTCCTGGCTGCTCCCGGCCAGCGAAGCACAGCCATCGCACCTTACCTTGGACGAGGGGTCTCTCCTCACCGCCGCCCTTCCTGACCTCGGTCGTGGGGTAGCTCCTCTCGGCCACGCTCTTAGTGCGCGACGCAGCCGGCGGGGCTGCTACCAACCTAGATAGCATATTCAAAAGCAGAGACATTACTTTGCCAACAAAGGTTCATCTAGTCAAGGCTATGGTTTTTCCTGTGGTCATGTATGGATGTGAGAGCTGGACTGTGAAGAAAGCTGAGCACCAAAGAATTGATGCTTTTGAACTGTGGTGTTGGAGAAGACTCTTGAGAGTCCCTTGGACTGCAAGGAGATCCAACCAGTGCATTCTGAAGGAGATCAGCCCTGGGATTTCTTTCGAAGGAATGATGCTCAAGCTGAAACTCCAGTATTTTGGCCACCTCATGCGAAGAGTTGACTCATTGGAGAAGACTCTGATGCTGGGAGGGATTGCGGGCAAGAGGAGAAGGGGATGACAGAGGATGAGATGGCTGGATGGCATCACTGACTCAATGGAGTGAGTCTCAGTGACCTCCGGGAGTTGGTGATGGACAGGGAGGCCTGGCGTTCTGTGATTCATGGGGTCGCAAAGAGTCGGACACGACTGAGCAACTCATCTGATCTGATATCTACATCTCTTTGCTGTATGCCTGAAACATTGTGAATCTATTACACTTCAGTTCAGTTCAGTTCAGTTGCTCAGTCATTTCTGACTCCTTGTGACCCCATGAATCGCAGCACTCCAGGCCTCCCCGTCCATCACCAATTTCTGAAATTCACTCAAACTCACGTCCATTGAGCCATCTCATCCTCTCTTGTCTCTTTTTCCTCCTGCCCCAATCCCTCCCAGCACACTTCATTAAAAAATAAAAATAACAACAACAACAACAACAAAATGAGGTATTGTTACAGATCCTTCATGATTTACTGTGCAATTACATCCCAGTAAACTGATCATAAACTGAAAATGCAAAATACATATATACATCTTAGCTACTCAAAATCATAGCTTAGTCAATGATTAAATCATACTCAGAACCCTGCTATTAGCTTGCTGCTGTATTGTTTAGTCACTAAGTTGTGTCCAATTCTTTGCAACCCTATGCACTATAGCCCGCCAGTCTCCTCTGTCATGTGGTTTTCCAGAAAGAATACTGGAGTGGGTTGCCATTTTCTCCTCCAGGGGATCTTCCCAACCCAGGGATAGAGCCCACATTTCCTGCATTGGCAGGCAGATTCTTTATCACTGAGCCACGAAAATCATCTAATACAGAGTCTATTTTATATTAAATTGTTGAATTTCTCATAGTTGATTGAATACTATAAGTGAAAACAGAATGGTTGTATGGGTACAAAATGTAAGTGTATTTTTTGTTTGACTTGTTATCCTGTCACTGACTGGGAGGAGCAGCTCCCTGCCTCTGTTCAGGATCCTAAAAGAGTATCATATCACTTATCACTAGCCCAGAAAAAGATCAAAATTCAAAGAACAATTTCCAGTGAATATGTATCACTTTTGTACCATCATAAGTTTGAAAATTTTTAAATCAAGCCATTGTAAGTCAAGGACCATCTGTATATTGCCAAAGTCTAAATCTCCAATAACACCAAATTCTGGCACAGACGTCGTGCATCAAGAGGTCTCACTCATTGCTGATGGAAATGCAAAATGGCATAGCCACTTCAGAAGATAATTTGGAACTTTGTATCAAAACTAAACATATTCTCATCATACAACCCAGCAATCATGCTTCTTGATATTTATCCAAAGGAGTTGAAAACTTATGTCCACATAAAATCCTGCACATGGATGTTTATAGTCCCTTTATTCATAATTGCCCAAAGTGGGAATTAACCAAGATGTCCTCCATAGATAAACAGATAAATAAGCCATGGTGCATTCAGGAAAAATAAATATTATTCTGAGCTAAAAAGAAACAAGCTCTCAAGCCACGAAAAGAACATAAAACACATATTATTATGTGAAAAAGACAGTCCAGGAAGACTATATACTGTTTCCAACTATATGACATTCTGGAAAAGGCAGACTATGGGATAAGTAACAGATCAGTGGTTGTCAAGGGTTGGGTGGAAGAAGGGATGAATAGGTGGCACACGAAGGAGTTTTAGGGCATGAAACTATTCTGCATAATACTGTAATGATGATTATACGTCATATATCCATACTAATAGCATATACATGATTAAGAGTGAACTGTAAAAAACTTTAGCATTTGAGTGATTATGGTATGTCCATATAGGTTCATAGGTTCACTGATTTTAACAAATCATTGTGATAATGGATATAAGTAGGGCAATCAAGCCTGTGTGGTGACAGGAAGTGTATGTGAACTTTGTTCTATTCACTCAATTTTCTGTTTCTAATAATGCTCTAAGTTCAGGTCAGTTCAGTCACTCAGTCATGTCTGAATCTTTGCGACCCAATGAATTGCAGCACGCCAGGCCTCCCTATCCATCACCAACTCCTGGAGTTCACACAAACTCATGTCCATGGAGTTGGTGATGCCATCCAGCCATCTCATCCTCTGTCTTCTCCTCCTGCCTCCAATCCCTCCCAGCATCAGAGTCTTTTCCCATGAGTCAACTCTTCGCATGAGGTGGCCAAAGTATTGGAGTTTCAGCTTTAGCATCAGTCCTTCCAAGGAAATCCCAGGACTGATCTCCTTTAGAATGGACTTGTTGTATCTCCTTGCAGTCCAAGGGGCTCTCGAGAGTCTTCTCCAACACCACAGTTCAAAAGCATCAATTCTTTGGTGCTCAGCTTTCTTCACAGTCCAACTCTCACATCCATACATGACTACTGGAAAAACCATAGCCTTGACTAGACCGACCTTTGTCAGCAAAGTAATATCTCTGCTTCTGAATATACTATCTACGTTGGTCATAACTTTCCTTCCAAGGAGTAACGTCTTTTAATTTCATGGCTGCAGTCACCATCTGAAGTGACTTTAGAGCCCCCAAAAATAAAGTGTGACACTGTTTCCACTGTTTCCCCATCTATTTCCCATGAAGTGATGGGACCAGGTGCCATGATCTTAGTTTTCTGAATGTTGAGCTTTAAGCCAACTTTTTCACTCTCTTTCACTTTCATCAAGAGGCTTTTTAGTTCCTCTTTACTTTCTGCCATAAGGGTGGTGTCATCTGCATATCTGAGATTATTGACATTTCTCCTGGCAACAATTCTCTAAAGATAAAGTTTATTATATAATTTTTTAATAAAAGATTCAGGCTAGATTAACCTGGCCTTTGTTTCCTTACTTTGTTCTTCAGAGATTTGTTTACTGTTGTTTACTTTGGTTTTCAGAGAAATTTGTTTGATGAAGAATCCAATTTATAAAACAGAAGACAAATATTGTCTTAATTACAAAAGATTTTTTGAAGAAAATTAGATATTTGAGTGTCTTTATGTCTTCAGTTCACTTCAGTTCAGTTCACTCGCTCAGTCGTGTCTGACTCTTCGCGACCACATGAACTGCAGCATGCCAGGCCTCCCTGTCCATCTCCAACTCCTGGAGTTCACTCAAACTTATGTCCATCAAGTCAGTGATGCCATCCAGCCATCTCATCCTCTGTCGTCCCCTTATCCTCCTGCCCCCAACCCTTCCCAGCATCAGAGTCTTTTCCAGTGAGTCAACTCTTCGCATGAGGTAGCCCAAGTATTGGAGTTTCAGCTTTAGCATCAGTCTTTCCAATGAACACCCAGGATTGATCTCCTTTAGAATGGACTGATTGGACCTCTTGGCCTTTATGTCTTCACATGTATAGAATTTTATTACTGCTATCTCTAGTTCATAGACCAAAAATGTGGACCTACTCCAAAAAAGCACAAAATTAGTTGATAGAAACATTAAAACCAAGAAAAACCAAACATAACTTTAGACATTCTGCAATGTATCACTTCATTTTTCCTTCTTATTGCTACACTTTGGCTGAAAGCCATTATTCATGCATGCATTCAATCAACAATCATTATTGAATTCCTACTTTACACAGAGGTACTGAAATATAGTAGTAGGTAAGCAGAAATGAATTTGCTTATAATGAGTGCAGAGTCCTCCCAAGTGGGATGAATTTGCTAAGAAGATATTTAATTTATTGGGATGGGAAAAGAAAATATTAGATATTTTATTTGCATATACATTTTGCTAATCTTTTTTTTTTTTAAGTACATCTGTTTATGCCTCATAAGTTTAAAAAAGTCAGAATTTCCGTTCCTGTAGAAATATATATATATATATATATATATATATGTAGATATCTACATATTCATAGATAGTGGATTCTTATTTTATTCTTTGTAATCAAACAAATTTAGTTTTATATAATGAGACAGACTTAAACCAAACATAATTATAAACTGTGACATGTTCTATTAATGCAAAGCATACAGTGCTTCTAGAGTATGTTTGAAGAATGTGGAAAGTGTTCCTGTTGGATGGAACAACATGTGCAAAAGTTCTGAGGCAAGAATGAGTTTTTCATAATGAAGGAACTGAGAGATACCTAGCGTAGTTGAAGCCCAATCATCAAGGATAGGTACAAGATGTTCTGATGAGGTTTGTCAGCCAGGTAACACAGAGGTTTGCAGGATGAATAAATCTGAATTTAGTGTTAAGTACAAAAACATGCCAGTAATTTTTTTTTAAATGAATGACATTAGGTTTATTTGTGTAAAAGATATACCTGACTGTTCTCTATATTATTTTTGAGAGGCTAATTGAAAATGTCTAGCAAACACTAGGAATTTTGCACAAACCACATTGTAGAAAATTGTCCCCCAAGACATGATATAAAATTGGATGACATAAATTTGTGACAGGAAAGAAAAATTCTGGATTTGTCCTTTAAGATTTTGAGGCTTGTCATTTAAGCTATAACTAATAAGTGGCATTAATGACTAGTTTTTTGAATAGTCTAAAGTAACCTTGGCATTAAACTTATGGATTCAGAATGTATGTATTTTACCCCCAGAATAACAAAGAAGCAGCAAGAGAAGAAAGAAAAAAAAAAAAAAAAAAGAGGGAGAGAGAGAGAGAGAGAGAGAGAGAGGGAGAAAGAGGATGAAAAGGAAAAGGTGGGTGGGGGGAGGATAATAAGCTAAAATTGATTGAAGTTACACAAAAATTTTGTGTCAACATTTAAAGTTTGTTACCATGTTTATTTTACCATAGACTGTCTCTAACATCAAACTTTATTAGGAATTAGTGTTTATCTGCCAAATAGGCATGTAGACATGAAAAACTACCTTCAATTGGGCCTATACAAATTAAAGCCCTACTTTGACTTTAAGAATATTTTTTCATCATTTAACCAACCTACTTCATCAAAGGCCAGACATTGTACCTGTAAACCTTTTATCAAATGCTCTGAATACAAGATAAAATCATAGCATAGCATTACTTTTCCTATGATAGTGGTTATTTTAGTTTTCTCTCCCTAATGCCATTTCTACTAAACCAAATAACATTTAAATTCATTTTACAGAATTAACAAATTCTCTTTTTTAGGCATGAAATTATACAGGATAATATCAACAAGTTCTAACCTTCTATGAGTCTATGAGGTTTACTCATTCACTCTTCTCTCTTAACTAAGCTAAGAAGCCTGTAATAAAAAAAGATGAATGTGACCTGTTTTTTCTTTTCTTCTCTATTTTATTTCCTATTGATTGCAAGGATATCAAACTAGTCAATCCAAAAGGAAATAAACCCTGAATATTCATTGGAAGAACTGATGCTGAAGCTGAAGCTCCAATATGTTGGCCACCTGATGTGAAGAACTGACTCATTGGAAAAGACGCTGACCATGAGAAAGATTGAAGGCAGGAGAGAAGGGAAAAGAGAGAATGAGATGGTTGAATGGCATCATCAATTCAATGGCCATAAGTCTGAGCAAAGTCTGGAAAATATTGAAGGACAGGGAAGCCTGGTGTTCTTAAGTCCATGGGATTGCAAAGAGTTGGACACAACTGAGCAACTGAACAACAACAATAAATTTCCTGTATTCAGAGATTTTAGGGCAAGAAGTAGAGAGAGATTTAAAAACAAAACAAAACAAAAGCATTTAATTTAAGGCTTGAGGTTGTAGTTTGAATGGTAAGGGTTTAGAGGACTCAAATTGTTTTCTCAATTTAACGTAATCACATACACATACACACACATCCCAGTCTCTGCTTATTTTAAAATAATAAACATGAAAATTTACCACCTCAGTCTGTTCCAAGTGGCACACAATTTGCGGGCATAGGTTTGGTTTAATGTCTTAGCAAAGACCTGACCTCATATTATATTTCTTATAATTTCCTGGAATTTGAAGTTTACAGAAAAAGATACTTTTTTAAAACTGCTTTCATCTTTGGTCTTTGCATCCTGCTTTCATTTGTAATTAGATCAAACATTTAAAAACTTCCAAAATAAAAAAGATAAGTCTTGGCAGGTCTTTTTCAATTTGAGACTCAGCAAGCTTGACCCTTGATTATTTTCCAGTTTGAATTATTTTGACTGTGGTTTGATATTAGTCCTCTCATCCCTGAAGCACTCTTAAATTATCAGTGAATAGATACAAAATTTTATCTTTATTAATTTTGACTCTTTTGCTGACACAACTTAAAAGATGTTAATATTAGTTTATCCTATAAACATTCTGAATGCAACTTGAATCCAAAAAAATGTAGCAGAAATTTCTTCCCAAGGGTATTTAATTGGTAAATGATTTTAGAAAAAAATAACTAGAGAAAGCAGAAGAAAAACTAAATTTTTCAATTTTACCTAGGATTAGCTCATAAATGATTTTCTATCATTGTAATATTTGAGGAAATTGGAATTATTTTAACATACTTTTAGATTATTTGGGGTCTCTAGATTAACACCTCATGGTTTGGTGGAAAGAATACAAGCTTTGATTTTGGACAAAGTTTCCCATCCTGGTCAATAAATTTGTGCCTTTATTATCTGGGGAAAGTTATATCTCTCCAGATCTCAGCTTCTATTTTGTAAGAAAAATACATTTTAGAGCTCTAAAAAAGACAGGATGAAGTAATTCATGGTACTGTAAATTTCTACAGCACATAACTGTGATATGATAATATCTCCATCCTTTACATATTCTTCTTCCTTTCATCAAAGTCCAGTACTATAAAGACAGTCACACTTATCCAGAAGGCAATATCTTTGGGAGAGTGACTCCTTTTTCCAGTATTAAGTGTAGTTCTTAGTTACTCTAATCTAATAATGGTACTCCCACTTTGCTTGCCAATGACTGGTCAAGGTTTTAGTGTATGATTCAATTCTAAGCAGTAAATATGATGGGCAATCAGCATTGGAGATATGGGAAGAATTTCTTGCCCCTTTAAAGTAAAACTTTAAAACTCATATTCTCTGTCCTGACATGTTTTAATGTCTGGATATATTGCCAGAGAATATGACAGCCATCTTGCTAAAAGCTTAGAGATAAAAGCCATCTGAGAATGGCAGAAAGATACTGGGATTCTGCTTGTTATCACTGACCACCTGATTAACCGTTGCTGGAACCACACTAACTCTAGGCTTTCTGTTAAGGAAATAATATGTTTCCTTTATTTTAAATACAATTTAAGACTTGCTGTTAAAAACTCTTAAAGAGTATGTCAAGGCTGTATGTTGCCACCTTGTTTATTTAACTTATATGCTGAATACATCATGCAAAATGCCAAGCTGGATGAATCACATGTTGGTATCAAGATTGTTGGGAGAAATATCAACAAACTAAGATATACATATGATACCATCTTAATGACAGAAAGTGAATAGGAACCACCTTTTTGATGAAGGTGAAAGAAGAGAGTGAAAAATCTGGCTTGAAAATCAACATTCAGTATCATGCATTGAACCTGGATTGGCGACTCGTTTCATATATGATATTATACATGTTTCAATGCCATTCTCCCAAATCATCCGACCCTGTCCTTCTCCCACAGAGTCCAAAAGACTGTTCTATACATCAGTGTCTTTTTTGCTGTCTAGTATACAGGTTTATTGTGACTATCTCGATGAATGATACTGGCTGCTTGGGGCTGGTGCACAGGGACGGCCTAGAGGGATGGTATGGGGAGGGGAGAAGGGAGGAGGGTTCAGGATGGGGAACACACACACACAAAAATAATAAAAAGGGAAGAAAATCAACATTCAAAAGACCAAGATGATGGCATCCAGTCCCATCACGTCATGGAAAACAGATGGAGGAAAAGTGGAAACAGTGACAGACTTTATTTTCTTGGGCTCCAAATTAACTGGGGATGGTGACTGTAGCCATGAAATTAAAATATGCTTGCTCCTTGGAAAGAAAGCTATGACAAACATAGATAGCATATTAAAAAGCAGAGACATCACTTTGCCAACAAAGGTCCATCTAGTCAAAGCTATGATTTTTCCAGTAATCATGTATGGATGTGAGAGTTGGACCATAAAGAAGGCTGAGTGCTGAAGAATTGATGCTTTTGAATTCTGGAGTAAACTTTTGAGAGTCCCTTGGAAAGTAAGGAGATAAAAGCAGTCAATTGTAAAGGAAGTCAATCCTCAATATTCATTGGAAGGATTGATGCTGCAGCTCACCCAATGGCTATTAGTTTGAGCAAACTCCAAGAGATATTGAAGGACGGAAAGCCTGGTGTGCTGCAGTCCATGGAGTTGCAGAATTAGACATGACTTGGTGACTGAACAAGATTTGCTATAATTTACAAATAAAATATTCTAACCAATACATTAATGACTTAAGTATGTGGTAGGTGGTAACTGTTCAATAGATGCTATTTTCCTTATTTTACCCCATTTATCTCAAGTATTACACTAAGTATATCTGAAATTATTTTGCCTGATACAAAACTAAATGTTGTATAGGAAAAAGAAAATTGGCTTAATCAACTGCTTGTTGAATCCATAGGGAATTTAAAACCAGTGCTGATTACATGCTATGAATTACATGCTAATTATCATTCTATTAAGACCTACAAGACTTCCTAAAACTAATACCCCAAAAGATGCCCTTTTCATTATAGGCGACTGGAATGCAAAACTACGAAGTCAAGAAACACCTAGTGTAACAAGCAAATTTGGCCTTGAAATATGAAATGAAGCAGTGCAAAGGCTAATAGAGTTTTGCCAAGAGAATGCACTGGTCATAGCAAAAACCCTCTTCCAACAACACAAGAGAAGACTCCACACATGGACATCACCAAATGGTCAATACCAAAATCAGATTGATTATATTCTTGGCAGCCAAAGATGGCGAAGCTCTATACACTCAGCAAAAACAAGACCAGGGGCTGACTATGGCTCAGATCATGACCTCTTTATTGGCAAATTCAGACCTAAATTGAAGAAAGTGGGGAAAACAACTAGACCATTCAAGTATGACTGAAATCATATCCCTTATGACTATACAGTGGAAGTGAGAAATAAATTTAAGGGACTAGATCTTTTTTTTTTTTTTTAATAGGTATCAAGAATCTCTTTTATTGATTATCAGAAACATTACAAACATCTAATATGAACAAATTGTAACATGACAGTGATTAGTTTGACCAATTAATACATTTCAGATATAATATTATACATATTTCAATGCTATTCTCCCCAATCATCCCACCCTCTCCCGGTCCCAGAGTCCAAAAGTCTGTTCTATACATCAGTGTCTCTTTTGCTGTCTCGTAAATAGGGTTATTTTTACCATCTTTCTAAATTCCATATATATGCATTAGTATACTGTATTTGTGTTTTTGTTTCTGGCTTACTTCACTCTAGACAGAGTGCCTGATGAACTATGGATGCAGGTTCATGACTGTGTACATGAGACAGGAATCAAGACCATCCCCAAGGAGGCAAAAAAAATGCCAAAAAGCAAAATGGCTGTCTGAGGAGGAATACAAAGAGCTGTGAAAGGAAGAGAGTGAAAAGCAAAGGAGAGAAGGAAAAATATAACCACTGGAATGCAGAATTCCAAAGAATAGCAAGGAGTGATGAGAAAGCCTTCCTCAGAAATCAATGCGAAGAAATAGAGGAAAACAACAGAATGTGAAAGACTAGAGATCTCTTCAAGAAAATTAGAGACACCAAGGGAATATTTCACGCAAAGATGGGGTGAATAAAGGACAGAAATGGTATGGGCCTAACAGAAGCAGAAGATACTAAGAAGAGGTAGCAAGAATACACAGAAAGACTACAAAAAAAGATTTTCATGACCCAGATAAATATGATGGTGTGATCACTCACACTCAGCTAAAGCCAGACATCCTGGAATGTTAAGTCAAGTGGCCCTTAGGAAGCATCACTACACACAAAGCTAGTGGAGGTGATGGAATTCCAGTTGAGCTATTTCCAATCCTGAAAGATGATGCTGTGAAAGTGCTGCACTCAATATATCAGCAAATTTGGAATACTCATCAGTGGCCTTAGGACTGGAAAAGGTCAGTTTTCATTCCAATCCCAAAGAAAGACAATGCCAAAGAATGCTCAAACTACCTCACAATTGCACTCATTTCACACGCTAGTAAAGTAATGCTCAAAATTCTCCAAGCCAGGCTTCAGCAATACGTGAACTGTGAACTTCCTGATGTTCAAGCTGGTTTTAGAAAAGGCAGAGTACCCAGAAATCAAATTGCCAACATCTGCTCGATCATTGATATAGCAAGAGAGTTTGAGAAAAACATCTATTTCTGCTTAATTGGCTATGTCAAAACCTTTGACTGTGTGGATCACAATAAACTGTGCAAAATTCTGAAGGAGAAGGGACGACCAGACCACCTGACCTGTCTCTTGAGAAACCTGTATGCAGGTCAGGAAGTAACAGTTAGAACTGGACATGGAACAGACTGGTTCCAAATAGGAAAAGGAGTATGTCAAGGCTATATATTGTCACCTTGCTTATTGAACCTATATGCAGAGTACATCATGAGAGATACCGGGCTTGCTGAAGCACAAGCTGGAATCAAGATTGTGGGGAGAAATATCAATAACCTTAGATACGCAGATGACACCACACTTATGGCAGAAAGTGAAGAAAAACTAAAGAGCCTCTTGATGAAAGTGAAAAAGAGAGTGAAAAGTTTGGCTTAAAGTTTAACATTCAGAAAACTAAGATCATTGCATCCAGTCCCATCACTTCATGGAAAATAGATGGGGACACAGTGGAAACTGTCAGATTTTATTTTTCTGGGCTCTAAAATCACTTCGGATGGTGACTGCTGCCATGAAATTTAAAGACGCTTACACCTGGAAGGAAAGTTATGACCAACCTAGATAGCATATTAAAAAGCAGAGACATTACTTTGCCAACAAAGTTCTGTTTAGTCATGGCTATGGTTTTACCAGTGGTCATGTATGGATGTGAGTTTGACTATAAAGAAAGCTGAGCGCTGAAGAATTGCTTTTGAACTGTGGTGTTGGAGAAGATTCCTGAGAGTCCCTTGGACTTCAAGGACATCCAACCAGTCCATCCTTAAGGAGATCAGTCCTGGGTGTTCATTGGAAGGAATAAATGATGCTGAGGCTAAAACTCCAATACTTTGGCCACTGGATGCAAAGTGCTGGCTCATTTGAGAAGACCCTGATGCTGGGGAAGATTGAGGGCAGGAAAAGAAGGGAATGACAGAGGATGAGATGGTTGGATGGCATCACCGACTCAATGGATATGGGTGTGAGTAGACATCGACATTTGGTGATGGATAGGGAAGCCTGTCTTGCTGCGGTCCATGGGGTCACAAAAGTCGGACATAACTGAGTGATTGAACTAAACTGAATTATGTGCTAAGTTCATCACTTAATTATAAAATAGTTATAATTTGGCTATATATCTCAAAGAGTAGAATGAGATGAGAAAACACTTCATTTGTTTAAAATGTAACTATATTTTTAAGTCAACATTAGTTCAAACTAAAAATTAAATATTTTATTCTCCATATTAAAATCAATAGATTACTGATAAAACAAAAAGCCTATTGAGCATCTGGCATACTAAGGGAGCATAAAATGCATATTTCATTTCCCAACAAAGATAAAGAAAATTAAAAGCTAATGAGGACATGGTACATCAGTTATCCTTTTTTCTCATCTATAAAATACACACAAACAGCTAATTCAAAATTTAGTGAACCATATATTGTACTGTACTGTGAAAGCTGCTCAATTGTGTCTGAGTCTTTGCGACCCCATGGACTATATAATCCATGGAATTCTCCAGACCAGAATACTGGAGTGGGTAGTTATTCCCTTCTCCAGAGGATCTTCCCAACCCAGGGATCAAATCCAGGTCTCCTGAACCCAGGTCTCCTGCATTGCAGTAGGATTCTTTACCTACTGAGCCACCAGAGAAGCCCAAGAATATTGGAACACATAGCCTATCCCTTCTCCAGTGGATTTTTCTGACCCAGGAATCAAACCAAGGCCTCCTGCATTGCAGGTGGATTTTTTACCAGCTGAACTATATGGGAAGCCCAAATTAACTGTATAAGTTAAATTTAAGTTGTTTTCATAAGTGGAGAAAAATATCAAGAGAATAAATTTAAGCATACATATGCATCTGGTCCCATCACTTCATGGGAAGTAGTGAAACTGTGTCAGACTTTATTTAGGGGGCTCCAAAATCACTGCAGATGGTGACTGCAGCCATGAAATGAAAAGATGCTTACTCCTTGGAAGAAAAGTTATGACCAACCTAGACAGCATATTGAAAAGCAGAGACATTACTTTGCCAACAGAGGTCCATTTAGTCAAGGCTATGGTCTTTCCTGTGGTCATGTATGGATGTGAGAGCTGGACTGTGAAGAAGGCTGAGCGCCGAAGAATTGATGCTTTTGAACTGTGGTGTTGGAGAAGACTCTTGAGAGTCCCTTGGACTGCAAGGAGATCCAACCAATCCATTCTGAAGGAGATCAGCCCTGGAATTTCTTTGGAAGGAATGATGCTAAAGCTGAAACTCCAGTACTTTGGCCACCTCATGCGAAGAGTTGACTCATTGGAAAAGACTCTGACGCTGGGAGGGATTGGGGGCAGGAGGAGAAGGGGACGACAGAGGATGAGATGGCTGGATGGCATCACTGATCTGATGGACATGAGTCTGAGTGAACTCCAGGAATTGGTAATAGACAGTGAGGCCTGGCATGCTGTGATTCATAGGATTGCAAAGAGTCGGACACGACTGAGCGACTGAACTGAACTGACTGATACATATCAAATCAAAGTTTTTCTTGATTAAATTAGAAACACTGATGGAGAGAGAGAGAGAGAGAGATAAACCTCTTGAAGGAAGCTCTTGTCAGATGAAAATATTCACTTACATCTGTTTTTGACGCTAGGTGGCACTGAATAAATCCTGGAAAAGTGAAAGTGAAAGTCACTCAGTCGTGTCTTACTCTTCTTGACCCCATGAACTACACAATCCGTGAAATTCTCCAGGCCAGAATACTGTAATGGGTAGCTATTCCCTTTTTCAGTGGATCTTTCCAACCCAGGGATGGAACTCACATGCCAGGCAGATTCTTTACTTATGTATATTATTATTGTTACTTTGTTCAGAAAAATAAAGTGAGTTTCAAAAGGGAATCCTAATTAAGAATTGGAAATAAAATAAAGAATTTGGATAAATTGATGGCAGTTAAGGCCCTTATCCTCATTTGAATTCTTTTATCAATTACTGTCTGAACCATATTTATGGCATTTACATTTCTTTACCCTTGTAGCTCAGATGGTAAAGAATCTACCAATAATGAAGGAGCCCCAGCTTTCATTCCTGGGTTGGGAAGATCCCCTGGAGAAGGAAGTGGGAACCCACTCCAGTATTCTTTCCTAGAGAATCCCACCTGCCAGGCTCCTCTGTCCATGGGGTCACAAAAGTTAGATACAACTTAGCGACTAAACCACCATCATATTTCTTTGCATTGCATTTGTTTGTGCATATATCTCTTTTATCAATTCTAGTGTAGTGTAATTTTAAATATCTAAGACATAAACTTGATCCTTACCCTTTCTACATTTTCTTGGAATGGGAGAAGCCTTCATGAATAGCAGGCTTTTGTTAAATTTCACAGATGAGGATAAAAAGGAATTATAATTTAAAATTTTGATTATTTTAAGACAATTTCCTTGTAATTTACTTCTTCTGTGTTTATGCTGACATGTTTTGTAAGAAATATAAATGAAATATCAACCTAACAGCCTATAATCACCATGTTAGACTATAAATATACATCCAAAGCACAGGTTATTAAAAAGCTTGTACCTGGGAATACTGTACCCTATTCAATACAAATTTTTGAGGAGAGATAATTTCTAATTTACTGAATTATATCTCTACAGCAACAGTCAGGTCATTTCCACTTTCATAATTGCTCCAAGTCCAATAAAGACTTTTATTTTGATCCAAAAAGTTTTATCCATTCTTGGGTCTAATAGGAACCTCTATGAGAGTAAGAAATTGCTAAGTTACATGCACACACACAGAGTACTGCTTATAGCATGTTAGTTGACATCAAGTACCTAGAATAATCTATCAACTAGAAGGAAACTTAAATTATCAACCCAAAAGCAAGGATTAAGCATTATTCATTTTTGTCTCCTCCAAAATGTGTCCTATGCATAGTATTTCTTTATCAATGTCTTTAGCAAATGAATGAGTAAACAATTACTAAAGTTGTGTATGGATGTGAGAACTGGACTATACATAAAGCTGAGCACTGAAGAATTGATGCTTTTGAACTATGGTATTGGAGAAGACTCTTGAGAGTCACTTGGACAGCAAGGAGATCCAACCAGCCCATCCTAAAGGAAATCAGTCTTGAATATTCATTGGAAGGACTGAGGCTGAAGCTGAAACTCCAATACTTTGGCCACCTGGTATAAATAACTGACTCATTTGAAAAGACCCTGATGGTGGGAAAGATTGAAGGCAGGAGGAGAAGGGGACTACAGAGGATGGGATGGTTGGATGGCATCACCAACTCAATGGACATGGGTTTGAGTAGACTCCAGGAGTTGGTGATGGACTGGGAGGCCTGGCATGCTGCAGTCCATGGGGTTGCAAAGAGTTGGACACAACTGAGCAACTGAACTGAACTGAGCAAAAATTAAAAGAAACAGTTTCAACATGTAGATATAATTCTAATTTTTAAACATTCAAATCACTTCAACTTTTACCGTTTACTGTCATTGAATCATTAGTCAACTACATTCCACTCATTCACTATGATACTCTAATATATGTGTATGATATATGAAGTGAAGTCGCTCAGTCGTGTCCGACTCTTTGCGATCCCATGGACTGTAGCCTACAAGGCTCCAATGTCCATGGAATTTTCCAGGCAAGAGTACTGAAGTGGGTCACCATTTCCTTCTCCAGGGGATCTTCCCAAGCCAGGCATCGAACCTGGGTCGCCCAAATTGCAGGCAGACGCTTTACCGATAGGATATAAAACCTCTCAGGTGCAACCAAGATAACTTAGGACAGGTTTTTCAGATAAATTGAAAACTTTCATTAAATATCACAGTCACAACAAGAAGGGGGAATGCTAAACAAGTAAACTATCAAAGAAAACAAAGAGGAAGGGATGTGAATGCTGGGGAGAATATAGATGAGGTAGGCAACTTCTGGGCTCTTAGCAATTTAACAAAATCTGTTAGCTCAAAGAATCTTTAGCAGTTATGTTACAAATCAGATTCCACCTTAATGCAAAAAAGGAAGTTCATGTTTCCTTGATATGTTTTAAATTCTCTTCTGGGAATGGATATTACTAACATCATAAATGTAGACTCCTTGGCAAATTCTCATGGTGATTTAACAAAGAAAGACTTTAAGATTCTGAGAAGATGGTGGATAAGGAAGTATGAGGACTTTGTCTCTCACCTAGTAGATAATTGCACTGACAGGATCAGCTTGATGTAACTATTTTGGAACTCTGGAGTCCATTGAAGGCGTGCAATTCCAAGACTCACTTCAAGACACATTATAATTAAACTTTCAAAATTTATAGACACAGAATCTTGAAAGTAGTAAGACAGAAATGACTCATCATGTACAAGAGATCCTAAATAACATTATGAGCAGTGTCCTTATTAGAAACATTGGAGGTTAAAAGTCTGTGGGTAGATTTATTCAAAGTGCTAGGACAAAAAAGTAATGCTAACCAAGAATCCTGCATCTAGCAAAACTTTTCTTCAAAAGTGAGGTAGAAATTAAGACATTCCCAGATAAGCAAAAGTTGAAAGATTTTGTTACTATTACACCTGCCCTGCAAGAATGCTAAAGGGAGTTCTGCAAATTGAAACAAAGGACATGTGGGCATGTTCAGTCTCTCAACTGTGTCAATTTAAATTATGGGTAGATCGTCAAATTAATTGAAAGCAGGGTCTTGAAGATATATATATATCACCCACAACCACACAGTTGTACTTATCTCACACGCTAGTAAAGTAATGCTCAAAATTCTCCAAGCCAGGCTTCAACAGTACGTAAACTGTGAACTTCCAGATGTATAAGCTGGTTTTAGAAAAGGCAGAGGATCAGATCAGATCAGATCAGTCGCTCAGTCGTGTCCGACTCTTTGCGACCCCATGAACTGCAGCACGCCAGGCCTCCTTGTCCATCACCAACTCCCGGAGGTCACCCAGACTCACATCCATCGAGTCAGTGATGCCATCCAGCCATCACATCCTCTGTCGTCCCCTTCTCCTCCTGCCCTCAATCCCTCCCAGCATCTGAGTCTTCTCCAATGAGTTAACTCTTCACATGAAGTGGCCAAAATACTGGAGTTTCAGCTTTAGCATCATTCCTTCCAAAGAAATCCCAGGGCTGATCTCCTTCAGAATGCACTGGTTGGATCTCCTTGCAGTCCAAGGGACTCTCAAGAGTCTTCTCCAACACCACAGTTCAAAAGCATCAATTCTTCGGTGCTCAGCCTTCTTCACAGTCCAGCTCTCACATCCGTACATGACCACAGGAACCAGAGATCAAATTACCAGCATCCACTGGATCATCGAAAAAGCAAGAAAGTTCCAGTAAAACATCTATTTCTGCTTTATTGACTATGTCAAAGCCTTTGACTGTGTGGATCAAAACAAACTATGGAAAATTCTGAAAGAGATGGGAATACCAGACCACCTGACCTGCCTCTTGAGAAACCTATATGCAGGTCAGGAAGCAACAGTTAGAACTGGACATGGAACAACAGACCGGTTCCAAATAGGAAAAGGAGCACGTAAAGGCTGTATATTGTCACCCTGCTTATTTAACTTATATGCAGAGTACATCATGAGAAACACTGGGCTGGAGGAAGCACAAGCTGGAGTCAAGATTGCCAGCAGAAATATCAATAACCTCAGATATGCAGATGACACCACACTTATGGCAAAAAGCAAAGAAGAACTAACGAGCCTCTTGATGGAAGTTAAAGAGGAGAATGAAAAAGTTGGCTTAAAAGTCAACATACAAAAAACTAAGATCATGGCATATGGCCCCATCACTTCATGGAAAATATATGGGGAAACGGTGAAAACTGTAACAGATTTTATTTTGGGGGCTCCAAAATCTCTGCAGTTGGTGACTGCAGCCATGGAATTAAAAGACACTTACTCCTTGAAAGGAAAGTTATGACCAAACTAGACAGCATATTAAAGAGCAGAGACATTACTTTGCCAACAAAGGTCCGTCTAGTCAAGGCTATAGTTTTTCCAGTAGTCATGTATGGCTGAGAGAGTTGGACTGTGAAGAAACCTGAGCACTGAAGAATTGATGCTTTTGAACTGTGGCATTGGAGAAGACTCTTTAGAGTCCCTTGGAGTGCAAGGAGATCCAACAAGTCCATCCTAAAGATCAGTCCTGGGTGTTCATTGGAAGGACTGATGTTGAAGCTGAGACTCCAATATTTTGGCCATCTGATGCAAAGAGCTGATTCATTTGAAAAGACCCTGATGCTGGGAAGGATTGAGGGAGGGAGGGGAAGGGGACAACAGAGGATGAGATGGCTGGATGGTATCACCAACTCAATGGACATGAGTTTTGGTGACCTCCGGGAGCTGGTGATGGACAAGGAGGCCTGGCTTGCTGTGGTTCATGGGGTCTCAAAGAGTCAGACACAGCTGAGCAAGTGAACTGAACTGAACTCAGACCTAGAGCATCTGCAATCTGTTAGAATAAAGTCACCATCTCCTATGCAAGAACCGTAATTGGAACTATGTCTTAGTGTGTAATAATTGTTCAATAATATCCACCCATTTTCATGGCATTTGCAGTAGTAAGAACAGTGAATTAAATAGGAACTTAGCTTCTCCAATCCCAATGGCTCTTTGTTCCTCAGGTCAAGGATTTATTGGAGGATTCTATCAGCTGTTAAGAATATCCTTACCATATGTACATTAATGAAGAAGGAAGAAAAAATGTATTTAAGATTCAATTAATCACCCGGTTTCCAACTACCTATGTGTTAATACTTTCAGGGACTATACTGGCTTTTGATATAATGATACCAGTGTCAGTTCAGAATGGGTATCTAACCTGTGTATCTAATATGGGCATCCCTATTTTTCCAGTGTACAATCATGGAAAGAATGGGATATAAGTACTGCATGTACTTGCAGTGGTACTTCAAAGTCTTTCCTTTTGGGGATTGACCTGTCCTTTAAATTATGGCTTCTAGAAATGAGAATGTGATTCAGATCTAAATATGCTCTGAAATAATAAGATTTTTCATTACAGTGTGCAATAAAAACTTTCTACTTATAACAAGTAAGTAGTTTATCAAAGATTACACAACTATTAAGTAATAGGAACAAGATTTGCACTCTAGCAGTATAGAGTTAGAACTTCTGATTCAAAATACTATACCACACTGCTTTTCCAATAGGGGAAATAATAAATAATAAAAAACAGGAATAATGCATCATGTTTACCAAAGTAATAGAGAATTATGGTACTATAATTTTTGGCCATGAAAAATGGTAATGCAGTTCTAAATCTGCTAATCTGTAAAGATGTTAGAATAAATAAGTCAGTGAAGAGAAGCATGGCTAAAATATTAAGCATTATAAGCCTGACCCTCCCAGGTGGTCGAGTGTTATGAAATCTGCCTGCCAAACAGGAGATGTGCATTTGATCCCTGGGCATGGAAGATCCCATGGAGAAGGAAATTGCAACCCACTCCAGTATTCTTGCCTGAGATATCCCATGGACAGAGGAGCCTGGGGGCTACAGTTCACGAGGTAGCAAAGAGTCAGACACAACTGAGCAACTAAACAGCAGCAGCAGCATTATAAGCCTATGTCTGTAAATTACATGTATATGTGAAAGTGTATGGAATCTACTCTTATTGGTGTTAATAACTAAAAATTATTCTATTATGGAGTTTGCAAAAGGACAAAAGAGAACATTAGGCATCTTACAGATCAGAGTATCAATAGAACATGGTTTTAGGATAGAAAAATTTAATATAATTTTAAGTAGAGAAGAACAAGTCAGTATAGAGAAAGCTGTCAAAGGTTCAATGACTATAATAAAATTAATAAGGAATTATTACACGTGAGACATTTTCCTCAGTATGATACACATAAAAATCCATTTCATCCTCATAATAATCCCATTAAAAAAACTCTTATCTTCATTTTCTATAAAAAACTCAGGCTCAAAAGGAATGAGTAACTTATTCAGCCATTTCATTTTGTGAGCCCGTGTTTTTTTTTTTTTTTCTGTTTTAGACTATAACAGATTGTTTAATCTAGCTGTAAGAGATAAAATAGGAAAAAAAAGGACTTATGCTTACATACTTCAACAATGCCAATTCCTCACCCTCAAAATTCAAATTAATCACCCATATGGGCAACTCAATGCATCATTACCAAAATTAATATGGGATCTTAGCAGTATTTTTTGAAAGACAAAGAATGAAATTATTCTGAAAATTCAGTTGACTTGAATCATCAGAAATCATGCCAAAAGATATTAATAATTAAAGATATAATTAAAGGTACCTCTGCATTGATAGTAATTACAAATTATTTATAAAGGCTTTAAAAACAATTTAAATAAAAAAGCTTTAGATGGGTGATTTAAGTGGAAATCATCGTTAGAAAGATCAAACCCTTAGTATCACAGGAATAAGTTTTAAATTATGCATTTTGGAAATCAATGCTAGATCTTGCTTTGCTTCCTAGATTTAGGAACAGCAGTTTCTGTCTTTAGATTGCTGTAATTAGCACTAGACTCAGATGCTCATTTACACCTTTGACAGTCGTGGATTGGAAACTTGACTTTCGCTGATGGTATGTTATAATCACACCAGCTTAGAGCTTTTTCTTCCCTCTGTTTTTTGTTGATAATATTCACAACATTAAGAAAAAAGAAAATCAAAGTACATTTCTCTTGAGTTAAATGCTTTAAACTCAGAGAGCCTCAGGAGTGCATGGATAATACATAATAAGATTTTAATTGATTGCCTTTTGTTTTTTTGTTGTTGATCTCAGATAGACAAATACAAAAAAAGAAAAAGAATGTATGGTTAATGAACAGTTTCTTCATATGTATATAACCTAAAGATTTCTCACAAATGTTCTTTATAATGAAATAAAAAATATTAAGACTTATAACACAATGTCAAGAAATTTTTGGATTAAATATAGTATTATTACTTTATACTATACCATGTATATGTGCTATACTATTATACTATACTATGATGAATATCAGAGAAGGCAATGGCAACCCAATCCAGTGTTCTTGCCTGGAGAATCCCAGGGACAGAGGGGCCTGGTGGGCTGCCATCTATGTGGTCACAAAGAGTCAGATACTACTGACACGACTTAGCAGCAGCCGCAGCAGCATGATGAATATAGAATTTAGAATTATGTAAATTAATATTGCACCTTAAATAAGAGAATTTAATTACCAAATTCTGGTTTCAACCATGATACAAGCTACATAGTGTTCATATTCTTAAAATGAGATAAAATGGAATTTTAGTGCACAATAAAATCTTAAATAGGAATGTTTACTTATAAAATGTATGGTTATCTGTTTTTCATTAAGTTCCTATTCCCTTTACCCATCAATAGCACGACCATAAGGCAATGGCACCCCACCCCAGTACTTTTGCCTGGAAAATCCCATGGACAGAGGATCCTGGTAGGCTCCCGTCCATGGGGTCGCTAAGAGTCGGACACGACTGAGTGACTTCACTTTCACTTTTCACTTTCATGCATTGGAGAAGGAAATGGCAACCCACTCCAGTATTCTTGCCTGGAGAATCCCAAGGACGGGGGAGCCTGGTGAGCTTCCATCTATGGGGTCGCACAGAGTCGGACACGACTGAAGCGACTTAGCAGCAGCAGCAGCAGCAATCATTTTTTGGATTTTTATAGGTTAATTTCTAGCTGTTGTATATAATTATAAAAGCCTCATATAAACAAGTATATTCATCTGATTTGCGTCAAAATAATGTTATGTGTTAACAAGTATGGTCATTTATCGTGTATTGCAATGTATTACATATACTCAAGGTATATCTTGTGTTGAAATGTACTGTGTGGCTTTGGCAGGAGTACACACTTGTAGCTGCTGATTCTCAGGTGTAAAAAACATGTTATTTAGAAAAAAAGATGATGATCAAGAGGATATAGCTTGGATTCTGGAAGAAAGAATGAAGTGGTGTCTTTAGTAAATAACACACTAGAGGCCTATTTGCCAGGTGCAGGAAATAGATGAAAATTTTCTGCCATGCATCATGAAGGCTGTCAAACCTGAAATAAAAGTCAAGTATAATGATGATTTCCACTATCTGCACATCTTCACTGTGATTCATTCACTAAAATATATCTCAAATGATAAGCTCTTCAGTTTTCTTTAAGTAATTGATTCTTCTAATGGAGAGAAATAGAAACTAAAACACTGCTGTTCTGACTCTATTTCTAGATAATTTCCTATTCTTTTTTGTTGTTGTTGTTTTTCCAGCTGAACAGGAGAAATCATTTGGAGTTAATTTCTTCTGTTTATTATATTTTTCTCTCCTAAAAGTCAAATTTTCCTTGACTTTATTAGTGGAGACTGGGTTTCTATTGTGATTTGGTCTGAATAAATTCAGATGTGAGTATAGCTGTTTCATTTTCAAGAGAAATTGAGAGTTGATTTTCTTAAAAATGCAGTGGCCTGGCAAGTCACCATGGAGTGAGAAGGTGAGGCTGGAGAATAATTGGGTATATAAATTGTAGACTTTTGAAAAATAATTTTAGAAAATCAGAGAAGTATTAGGAGCAAGTCCAAAACAGAGGACTGATGCATGTGAAGATGAATGAGAAGTGCTTAGAATTTTTACTCTTAGTATTTGCAAATGATCTACAATAAAAAGTAGATAGAAATAGGCAAAAGAAATCAAAACAAAAATAAACAAATGGGACCTAATCAAACTTACAAGCTTTGGCCCAGCAAAGAAAATCATAAGAAAAATGAAAAGACAATCTACCAAGTGGTAGAAAATATTTGCACATGATGCAACAAAGTCTTAATCTCCAAAAAACTAAGTTGCTGGACAATAACTTATTTAATAATAACTAATTGTTATTAATGTAAAATAATATAAAAAGTGTTTCTATGTGTGTAGCTGAGTCTCTTTTCTGTATAGAAGAGATTGGTAAAATGTTGTTGAGTCATAAATCTCAACAACAAAACCTAAACAATGGACAGAAGACCTTAACAGACATTTCTCCAAATAAGACATACCCATGGAGAGTAGGCAAATAAAAAGATATCAGTATCACTAACTATTAGAGAAATGCAAATCAAATAACAATGAGGAACCACTTCACACCAGTCAGAATGACCGTCATTAAAAAGTCTACAAATAGCACATGCTAGAAAGGGTGTGGAGAAAAGGGAACACTCCTACACTGTTAGTGGGAATATAAGTTGATACAGCCACTATGGGAAACAGTATGGAGGTTCCTCAGGAAACTAAAAATATAATTATCATATGATCCAAAAACCACACTCCTGGGAATATACCCAGATAAAATTATAATATAAAATGATACATACAGATCTATGTTCATAGTAGCACTATTCACAATAACCAAACCATGGAAACAACCAAAATTCCATTGACAGATGAATGGATAAAGAAGATATGATACATATATACAGTGGAATATTATTCATCCATAAAAAGATGAAATAACCCCATTTGTAGCAACACGGATGAAATTAGAGATTATCATACAAAGTGAAGTAAATCAGAAAGAAAAAGACAAATACTATGTAACATCACTTATATGTTGAATCTAAAATATGGCACAAATGAACCTATCTACAAAAGAGAAACATACTCATAGACAGAGAGAACAGACTGTGGTTTCTGGGGTGGGGTGGGGAAGGAGAGAGACAGAGATGGACTGGGAGATGGGGTTGGTAGATGTAAACTATTACACTTAGAATGGATACAGAATAAGGTCCTAATATAGAGCACAGAAAATTTTTTCACTATCCATTGATAAACCATAATGGATAAAAATATTTAAAAAAACAATGTATGTTTGTATGTATCAGATCAGATCAGTTGCTCAGTCGTGTCCGACTCTTTGCGACCCCATGAACTGCAGCACGCCAGGCCTCCCTGTCCATCACCAACTCCCGGAAGTCACTCAGACTCACATCCATCGAGTCAGTGATGCCATCCAGCCATCTCATCCTTTGTCGTCCCCTTCTCCTCCTGCCCCCAACCCCTCCCAGCATCAGAGTCTTTTTATGTAACTGAGTCAATTTTCTACACAGCAGAGACTGGCAAAATGTTGTAAATCAACTGTACTTCAATGAAAAACATATAAAATATAAAACAAGAAAACATAGAGAAGATAAAAAAGAACAAATGGCAGTCATAAAAGTGGTTTTCCCTTGACAGTTCAATTCAGTCGCTTAGTTGTGTCTGACTCTGAAACACCACGGACTGCAGCATGCCAGACTTCCATGTCCTTCACCAACTCCAGTAGTTTGCTCAAATTCATATCCATTGGGTCACCGATGATATGCAAACATCTCATCCTCTGCTGTCATGAAATTTCAGCTTTGGGATCAGTCCTTGCATTGAATATTTAGGACTGAATTCCTTTAGGATTGACTGATTTTTATATGCTTGCAGTCCAAGGGATTATCAAGAGTCTTCTCCAACACCATAGTTCAAAAGCATCAATTCTTCAGTGCTCAACTCTCTTTACAATCCAACTCTCACATCTATACATGACTACTGGGAAAAAAATAGCTTTGACTAGATGGACCTTTGTTGGCAAAATGATGTCTCTGCTTTTTAATATGCTCGCTAGGTTGGTCATAGCTTTTCTTCCAAGGAGTAAGCACCTTTGAATTTCATGGCTACAATCACCATCTGCAGTGATTTTGCAGCCCCCAAAATAAACGCTCTCACTATTCCCTCTGTTTCCCCATTTATTTGCCATGAAGTGATCGGACTGGATGCCATGGTCTTAGTTTTTTGAATGTTGAGCTTTAGGCCAGCTTTTTTACTCTCCTTTTTCACTTTGATTAAGAGGCTCTTCCATTCCTCTTCACTTCTATAAAGGCTGTGCCATCTGTGTTTCTGAGGTTATTGATATTTCTCCCGGAAATCTTGATTCCAGCTTGTGCTTCATCCAGCCCAGCATTTCACACGATGTACTCTGCATATAAGTTAGATAAGTGGGATGACAATATACAGCCTTGACATACTCCTTTCCTATTTGGAACAAGTATATTGTTCCAAATTCAGTTCTATCTGTTGCTTACTGACCTGCATACAGATTTCTCAGGAGGTAGGTCAGGTGATCTCGTATTTCCATCTCTTGAAGAATTTTCCACAGTTTGTTGTGGTCTACACAGTCAAAGGCTTTGGCATAGTCAATAAAGCAGAAATTGATGTTTTTTTCAGGAATTCTCTTGCTTTTTCTATAATTCAAAGAATGTTGACAATTTGATCTCTGATTCCTCTGCTTTTTGTCAAGCCAGCTTGAACATCTGAAAGTTCACCATTCACATACTGTTGAAGCCTGACCTGGAGAATAGAGCATTACTTTGCTAGCATGTGAGATGTTAGCAATTGTGTGCTAGTTTGAGCATTCTTTGGCATTTTCCTACTTTGGGATTGGAATGAAAACTGACCTTTTCCAATCCTGTGGCCACTGCTGAGTTTCCCAAATTTACTGATATATTGAGTACAGCACTTTCACATCATCATCTTTTAGAATTTGAAATAGCTCAACTGGAATTCCATCACCTCCACTAGCTTTGTTTGTGTGATGCTTCCTAAGGCCCACTTGACTTCTCACTCCAGGATGTCTGGGTTTAGGTGAGTGATCAAGAGCCATCACGGCTATCTGGGTCGCAAAGATTTTTTTTTTTTTTTTTGAATAGTTCTTTGCGTATTCTTGACACCTTTTCTTAATATATTCTGCTACTCTGAGGTCCATACCATTTCTATCCTTTATTGTACCCATCTTTGCATGAAATATTCCCTTGGTATCTCTAATTTCCTTGAAGAGATCTCTAGTCTTTTAATTCTATTGTTTTCTTCTATTTCCTTGCAATGATCATTGAGAAAATCTTTCTTATTTGTATGAAAATTGTATTAAAGTATGGAGAGTATATATCCAAGATTGAATGATAAATTCAACTTCTAAGATAATTATAAAGAGATGTGGCAGAAAGTGAAGAGGAACTAAAAAGCTTCTTGATGAAAGTGTAACAGAAGAGTGAAAAAGTTGGCTAAAGCTCAACATTCAGAAAACGAAGATCATGACATCTGGTCCCATCACTTCATGGCAATTAGATGGGGAAATAGTGGAAACAGTCAGAATTTATTTTGGGGGGCTCCACAGTCACTGCAGATGGTGATTGCAGCCATGAAATTAAAAGACACTTACTCCTTGGAAGGAAAGTTATGACCAACCTAGATAACATATTGAAAAGCAGAGACATTACTTTGCCAACAAAGGTCCGTCTAGTCAAGGCTATGGTTTTTCCAGTGGTCATGTATGGATGTGAGAGTTGGACTGTGAAGAAAGCTGAGTGCAAAAGAATTGATGCCTTTGAGCTGTGGTGTTGGAGAAGACTGTTGAGAGTCCCTTGGACTGCAAGCAGATCCAACCAGTCCATCCTAAAGGAGATCAGTCCTGAGTGTTCTTTGGAAGGACTGATACTAAAGCTGAAACTCCAATACTTTGGCCACCTCATGTGAAGAGTTGACTCATTGGAAAAGACCCTGATGCTGGGAGGGATTGGGGGCAGGAGAATGGGATGACAGAGAATGAGATGGCTGGATGGCATCACTGACTTGATGCACATGAGTTTGGGTGAACTCCGGGAGTTGGTGATGTACAGGGAGGCCTGGCATGCTGCGATTCATGGGGTCACAAAGAGTCAGACCCGACTGAGTGACTGAACTGAACTGATGGATCTCAAAGTAATTTGATTTTTGGTTTTGGTCCAGGCCTGGTGTGCTTTGATTCATGGGGTCACAAAGAGTCGGACCCAACTGAGTGACTGAACTGAACTGATGGATATCAAAGTAATGTGATTTTTGGTTTGGGTCTTATTTTTAGCATTTATCATAGCCTTTTTTTGGTTGATTATTGCTTATATTCAGAGAAAGAAACTGACAACACAAAAGGCTAATCATGAAATCCTGCCTGAATGAATGTAAAGTGAAAAGAAAGCTCATTTCTACTTAACTTCTTTCTTTTCTATGAAACAGATAGTAATACAAATTCAAAAATATAGTAGGAAATAAAGCTCTACTTAAGTGAGCCCTCTTTCCTAATTCTCACCAAAAGGATGAAGACAAAAATTTTTTGTCCAATATATATACAAGTCCCTTTGTCTGTATCTATGCTGGTCAGTAGAGTAGCCATTAGCCATATATGTCTTTGTACATTTAAATTTTAATTAAAGGTAAATAAAATTTAAAACTTTTCTGATGGTCAAGTGGTTAAGAATCTGCCTGCCAACGCAGAAGACACAGTTTCAATCCCCGGTCCATGAATATTCCACATGCCATGGGGCAACTAAGCCCACACACCACAACTACTGAGGCCTAGCACTCTTGTGCTGCAACAAGAGAAGGCACTGCAGTGAGACACCTGCACCACAACTAGAGAGAGGACTCCACTTGCTGCAACTAAAGAATGCCCACAGAGAGTAATAAAAACCCAGTACAGCTAAAAAAAATAAAGCAAATAAAATTTAAAATTAATGTCTCTGTTATATTACTCAAATCTGAAGTGCTCAATAGCCACACAAGATCACTGCTTAACCATGTTGGGCAGCACAGATATTAAATATTTCTATAATCACAGAAAATTCTACTACCAAGGAATTCTAGGAAACTATGTGAAGGGACTTCATGAGGCATAATATTTAAGTGACTAGCCAAAGAATGATTTAAATAATAACTTTAGCTGAAGTGAATACATAAATTTAATAAATAAACAAATGAATAATTGAATGAAAAACAACTTGAACAACTATGACTATACACCCAAGTCAGACACAGTCCTCTTGTAGTTCCTAAATCAGCCTTGGTTTTTTAATATAATGATACAGATGTTTAAGTATACCAAGAACTTCAGATCAAAGTTTGTTATTGTTTTTCCTCTGCAACCTTCCATTATATTTTAGAGAAGGCATACTTTGTTAGCATTCACATATCTCATGCACAGTTTTTCCTCACTCACACCATTCTAGTGTGATTTTTCATTTTAAGAGTTGTTCAGAATGCAAGATCTATTGACTGACAGATTGAAACAAGAATCTTTAACCTGAACATTCAAAAATGTTCCATAGGTACAAGTGATTGCTTTGAAGTGTTCTCATTTACCACCCCTCTTGAATTATAAATGTCTTTGTTAATATATTCTCACAACATGTTGCTTCATTTGAGACAGTGTCACTGGATATGCTATCTCTAATAGATACATCAACTAGCAAGTAAGAGTAGTTTCTATACAGAGTGACATTTCCCCAAACATTTATATAACATTACATGCTTTTGTAATATCTATGTGTTGGTATCTGGAAAACGGGGACAATAGATCTCAATGATACTTATAATCATAATTATAAACTTCTAATTTATTTATTTTCAGAAAAACAGAAATAGAACATTATACTGGAAATATAAAGAAGGTACAAATTTCATAAATAGGAATTTACCAAATATATTTCTAGGATCTAGATATAAAACAATGCCATTTTACTCTATTTTGTATTTATTTTCTCCTAGGTTCAGATGAATAATTTATTTTTCAAAGCTGTGTTTTGTTTGCTTCTGCTTTTTAATAATTTTGTTTTTATCACATGGTAAAAATAATTCCCAGTAATTAAATGCATAAAGTCTTTGTATTTGATCAGATCAGATCAGTCGCTCAGTCGTGTCCGACTCTTTGCGACCCCATGAACTGCAGCACGCCAGGCCTCCCTGTCCATCACCAACTCCCGGAAGTCACTCAGACTCACATCCATCGAGTCAGTGATGCCATCCAGCCATCTCATCCTTTGTCGTCCCCTTCTCCTCCTGCCCCCAATCCCTCCCAGCATCAAAGTCTTCTCCAATGAGTCAACTCTTCACATGAGGTGGCCAAAATACTGGAGTTTCAGCCTTAGCATCATTCCTTCCAAAGAAATCCCAGGGCTGATCTTCAGAATGGACTGGTTGGATCTCCTTGCAGTCCAAGGGACTCTCAAGAGTCTTCTCCAACACCACAGTTCAAAAGCATCAATTCTTCGGCCCTCAACCTTCTTCACAGTCCAGCTCTCACATCCATACATGACCACAGGAAAGACCATAGCCTTGACTAGGCGAATCTTTGTTGGCAAAGTGATGTTTCTGCTTTTGAATATGCTGTCTAGGTTGGTCATAACTTTCCTTCCAAGGAGTAAGCGTCTTTTAATTTCATGGCTGCAGTCACCATCTGCAGTCATTTTGGAGCCCAGAAAAATAAAGTCAGACACTGTTTCCACTGTTTCTCCATCTATTTCCCATGTAGTGATGGGACCAGATGCCATGATCTTCGTTTTCTGAATGTTGAGCTTTAAGCCAACCTTTTCACTCTCCACTTTCACTTTCATCAAGAGGCTTTTTAGTTCCTCTTCACTTTCTGCCATAAGGGTGGTATTACCTGCATATCTGAGGTTATTGATATTTCTCCCGGCAATCTTGATTCCAGCTTGTGTTTCTTCCAGTCCAGCATTTCTCATGATGTACTCTGCATATAAGTTAAATAAACATTGTATTTGAGTAAGTCTTTATTATTTTACTTTTCCAGAAAAAAAAAAAAAATCCCTAGATTCCTGTCTAATAACATGATTTGTGAAACTGTCAGCGACTTTTGACTCTAATATGAACATACTTTATCTGTTACATGTTTGCTAATATGTTTTCCCCCACGACATTTAAATGATTGAATTGATTATTATTATCTCATCTTCAAATTACATTTTTATTGGGATCCCAGAAGAAAACTGTCTTTATACTGAATTGCACGTTTTTCTTTCTGTTTCATATCATTAAATTCCCTCCCAGCAACTCATCACAGTTCAAGTGTGTTATTGTTTAGTTACTCTATATTCATATCTGTGTGAAGCACACAGGAATATGATAGTACTTCAACAAATAATGATGAATGGAGCAAGTAAAATCAATATTTTGCTAGCCACAGTCCAGTTCAGCTAAGTCTCTCTGTCGTGTCCAACTCTTTACGACCCTATGAATCGCAGCGTACCAGGCCTCCCTGTCCATCACCAAATCCCAGAGTTCACTCAGACTCATGTCCATCGAGTCAGTGATGCCATCCAGCCATCTCATCCTCTGTCGTCCCCTTTTCCTCCTGCCCCCAATCCCTCCCAGCATCAGAGTCTTTTCCAATGAGTCAACTCTTCGCATGAGGTGGCCAAAGTACTGGAGTTTCAGCTTTAGCATCATTCCTTCCAAAGAAATCCCAGGGCTGATCTCCTTCAGAATGGACTGGTTGGATCTTCTTGCAGTCCAAGGGATTCTCAACAGTCTTCTCCAGCACCAGAGTTCAAAAGCCTATATTCCCTCAAATGCAATTCTTATCATCATAGAAAATTCTACTTGTTAGGGAATTCTAGGAAAGTATAGGAAGGAACTTCTTAAGACATAATATTTAAGTGACTAACAAATAATTGTAGAAATGGTTAAGGCTATGGTTTTTCCTGTGGTCATGTATGGATGTGAGAGTTGGACTGTGAAGAAGGCTGAGCGCTGAAGAATTGATGCTCTTGAACTGTGGTGTTGGAGAAGACTCTTGAGAGTCCCTTGGACTGCAAGGAGATCCAACCAGTCCATTCTGAAGGAGATCAGCCCTGGGATTTCTTTGGAAGGAATGATGCTAAAGCTGAAACTCCAGTACTTTGGCCACCTCATGTGAAGAGCTGACTCATTGGAAAAGACTCTGATGCTGGGAGGGATTGGGGGCAAGAGGAGAAGGGGACGACAGAGGATGAGATGGCTGGATGGCATCACTGACTCGATGGACATGAGTCTGAGTGAACACCAGGAGTTGGTGATGGACAGGGAGGCCTAGCGTGCTGCGGTTCATGGGGTCGCAAAGAGTCGGACACGACTGAGCGACTGATCTGATCTGATCTGATGACATGTGTTTTTTACCACAGTTTTAAGAATGAAAAAAGTGAGAATTTTATGGGTTAAAAAAGTCTTAATTGTATGTACACGTTCACAACACCTCAGATGTATTTGTACTAAAAAGATATGTATCTTTTTCAGAATTCTGCAATGTCAACTTCTCATAAACAATTCTTATTGAACTCTAAACTAGTTCAGGCTTTTCTGGTTTTAATTCAGTTTTATTTATTTTCCTTGGTATGTATTAAACAACTGCTTAAATATTCCCTGTGGCAGTCTTCTAAGATGTTATGGAGGATAATTTAAAATTTCCAACGTTTTTAATAAATTAGAAAATTGAAAATGTTATTCTGATAAGAGGCAATGCTAAAAACACAGTGGAAATGATTTGATTGGCATGTGTACTTCAACTTTTAAAATGATTTCTATAACACTTGATTTCAAGTGCATTTTTCCCCAGTATATTAAAGCATATACTTGTTTTAACAAATATGAGATTTACCTAATATCTAACTCTAGGAAATTAATTGCAGTATGTTGAGAGTAATCTTTAAAGAGCTAAAGACTAAATTGTTGAAATTGTTGAAAGCAGTGGTCTGGCCAGCTCTTCCAATTATGAATATATGGGAATAAATGTGGTGAATGAGAAATAACATGATCAATTGTTTAGTTATTTAAATTTTCCTCAATTTTTACATACTAATAGTTGTGATTAAATAGGTCATGAAACACGTATTCATCTGTCAAATATGCTTTGCTTAGTTATCATTTAACTTTCTTCAGAATTGGATAAAGTGCCCTGAATTGCTTCCAAAATATTTCCGTTGCAAATGAGAATCAAAACCACATGAATAATACAACATATACTAAATTAATAATAAATTAATGAATAATATTTTAAACACTTGAAACATTTGAATTCATTTAAAACATGAGTTTAGAAATAGTTTTATTTTGTAATTTCTTCTTTTAGAATAGCAACTGCAAATAATTGAAAAAAATTATCATGTGCCTTCAGTGTTTTAAGAATGATAATTATTTTTTCACAATAACTATTTCTATTAAAATGTAGTCTACTTATAAGAGCTAATCATTAGAATGAAAAATGAAGTCTATAAAACAAATCATAAAGTTTATGAAATTGTATCAAACCAGAATAATACATTTGGATTACTAAGAGAATTTTGAAAAGCTTCTCTGAAAAAAAAAATACTACATACATTTTATATGTTTATTTCTTATATAGTAACCACCAAAATTAAAATTATTTCATGAGTTTTACATCCACAGTTAGAGAATGCTCACTTTAGTAAGTCAGAAATGTGTGAAAATATTAGTTGTTTAGTTGTCTCTAATTCTTTGAGACTCCATGGACTGTAGCCCACTAGGCTCCTCTGTCCATAGAATTCTCCATGTAAGAATACTGGAGTAGGTAGCCATTCTCTTCTCCAGGGAATCTTCCCAAACCAGGGATAGAACCCAGGTCTCCCACATTGCAGGCAGATTCTTTACTGTCTGAGCCACCAGGAAAGCCCATTTAGCCAGAACATTAAAAGTTAATAAGAAGAGTCATAGAAATACAAAATATTTTGATTTTTTTTGTTAAAAACAATAAAGAGATAAACATTTGTGCTTTTAAAAATTTTACTATCTGATATTTATATCTATTTTCTTTTAGTTTAATCCTATTCCTGCACTCAAACTTCTCTGATTAATCATTTGGCTAGATGGCATATTTATTTTCCAAACAAATCCTATCCTTTTTTGTTTCTGTTTTTTCAGTAAGCAAACAAAAATTCTGAAAATTAAAAAAAAAAAAAAGAAATCTTTCCCTCAAAAGAAACCTATTAGAATACTAAACATTAGAGTTTATGGATTTTAACTAAGGATCACGAAATTTCTAATTTTGGGAAACATTTCAAAAGCTTCTGTATGTGTGTATTAAATTGCTTAGGAAGTTTTCACCTCTTTGTGACTTCATTCACTGTAGCCCACCAGATTTCTCTGTCCATGTGATTTCCCAAGGAAGAATACTGAAGTGGGTCACCATTTCCTTCTCCAGGGGATCAAACCCACTTCTCTTATGCATCCTGCATTGGCAAGTAGGTTCTTTACCACTAGCACCACCTGTGAAGCTCTCGAAAGCCTCTGCTATGAGCTAACTTAAGTGGATAGCACAGGACACAAAGCAAATTTCTAAAAACTCTAAGCTCATCACCAAATTTAAAGGTTCATAGTTGAAACATTGTTATCTGTTTTTAATTGAACAGATTTTCAGGGAGAACTAAAGCATAATAATATTATGTGATTATACAGTACTAAGTAAATGGAGGAAATGAATAGATAATGGGCCATACTTTTAACATTTGGCACAAATTCTGAAATTTTGGAAACCAAAATGACAGTGCAAGAACCTGCAAATAGAAGAAAAGAAATTCTTGTGAAAGAGAAAAAGATGGAAATTATCACCTGATTATGAAAACTGCGTGTCACTCTACACTGAGGAAGAGTCTCTTCAATTAGAAAATTAAGAAATACTATGTACTCATAAGTTCTTTATACTTGCATCATACTTGAGAAATATAAAAGTACACATTATTTTAATATTATTTATAAATTGTTTCCAGGCAAATTTGGCCTTGGAATATGGAATGAAGCAGGACAAAGACTAACAGAGTTTTGCCAAGAAAATGCACTGGTCATAGCAAATACCCTCTTCCAACAACACAAGAGAAGACTCTATACATGGACATCACCAGATGGTCAACACCAAAATCAGATCGATTATATTCTTTGCAGCCAAAGATGGAGAAGCTCTATACAATCAGCAAAAACAAGACCAGGAGCTGACTGTGGCTCGGACCATGAACTCCTTATTGCCAAATTCAGACTGAAATTGAAGAAAGTAGGGAAAACAACTAGCCCATTCAGGTATGACCTAAATCAAATCCCTTATGATTATACAGTGGAAGTGAGAAATAGATTTAAGGGCCTAGATCTGATAGATAGAGTGCCTGATGAACTATGGAATGAGGTTCATGACATTGTACAGGAGACAGGGATCAAGACCATCCCCATGGGAAAGAAATGCAAAAAAGCAAAATCGCTGTCTGGGGAGGCCTTGCAAATAGCTGCGAAAAAAAGAGAAGTGAAAAGCAAAGGAGAAAAGGAAAGATATAAACTTCTGAATGCAGAGTTCCAAACAATAGCAAGACGAGATAAGAAAGACTTCTTCAGCGATCAATGCAAAGAAATAGATGAAAACAACAGACTGGGAAAGACTAAGGATCTCTTCAAGAAAATCAGAGATACCAAAGGAGCATTTCATGCAAAGATAGGCTCGATAAAGGACAGAAATGGTATGGACCTAACGGAAGCAGAAGATATTAAGAAGAGGTGGCAAGAATATACAGAAGAACTGTACAAAAAAGAGCTTCACGACCCAGATAATCATGATGGTGTGATCACTGACCTAGAGCCAGACATCCTGGAATGTGAAGTCAAGTGGGCCTTAGAAAGCATCACTAGGAACAAAGCTGGTGGAGGTGATGGAATTCCAGTGGAGCTACTCCAAATCCTGAAAGATGATGCTGTGAAAGTGCTGCACTCAATATGCCAACAAATTTGGAAAACTCAGCAGTGGCCGCAGAGATTGGAAAAGGTCAGTTTTCATCCCAATCCCAAAGAAAGGCAATGCTAGAGTGCTCAAACTACCGCACAATTGCACTCATCTCACAAGCTAGTAAAGTAATGCTCTAAATTCTCCAAGCCAGACTTCAGCAATATGTGAACCGGGAACTTCCTGATGTTCAAGCTGGATTTAGAAAAGGCAGAGGGACCAGAGATCAAATTGCCAACATCCGCTGGATCATCGAAAAAGCAAGAGATTTCCAGAAAAACATCTATTTCTGCTTTATTGACTATGCCAAAGCCTTTGACTGTGTAGATCACAATAAACTGTGGAAAATTCTGAGAGAGATGGGAATACCAGACCACCCGATCTGCCTCTTGAGAAATCTGTATGCAGGTCAGGAAGCAACAGTTAGAACTGGTCATGGAACAACAGACTGGTTCCAAATAGGAAAAGGAGTACGTCAAGGCTGTACATTGTCACCATGTTTATTTAACTTATATGCAGAGTACATCATGAGAAATGCTGGACTGGAAGAAACACAAGCTGGAGTCAAGAGTGCCGAGAGAAATATCAATAACCTCAGATATGCAGATGATACCACCCTTATGGCAGAAAGTGAAGAGGAACTAAAAAGCCTCTTGATGAAAGTGAAAGTGGAGAGTGAAAAGGTTGGCTTAAAGCTCAACATTCAGAAAACGAACATCATGGCATCTGGTCCCATCACTACATGGGAAATAGTAGGAGAAACAGTGGAAACAGTGTCAGACTTTATTTTTCTGGATTTCAAAATCACTGCAGATGGTGACTGCAGCTATGAAATTAAAAGACGCTTACTCCTTGGAAGGAAAGTTATGACCAACCTAGATAGCATATTCAAAAGCAGAGACATCACTTTGCCAACAAAGGTTTGCCTAGTCAAGGCTATGGTCTTTCCTATGGTCATGTATGGATGTGAGAGCTGGACTGTGAAGAAGGCTGAGCAGTGAAGAATTGATGCTTTTGAACTGTGGTGTTGGAGAAGACTCTTGAGAGTCCCTTGGACTGTAAGGAGATCCAACTGGTCCATTCTGAAGGAGATCAGCCCTGGGATTTCTTTGGAAGGAATGATGCTAAAGATGAAACTCCAGTATTTTGGCCACCTCATGCGAAGAGTTGACTCATTGGAGAAAACTCTGATGCTGGGAGGGATTGGGGGCAGGAGGAGAAGGGGACGACAGAGGATGAGATGGCTGGATGGCATCACTGACTCAATGGATGTGAGTCTGAGTGACCTACAAGATCTGGTGATGGATAGGGAGGCCTGGCGTGCTGCAGTTCATGGGTCGCAAAGAGTTGGACACGACTGAGCAACTGATCTGATCTGATCTGATCTGATAAATTGTTTAAAATCACATAATATTATTCTGATTTTTAGCATTCTCTCTGTGTATTAGTAATAGTGGTTCAATGAAGACCTACAAGAACTTCTAGATCTAACACCAAAAGAAGATGTCCTTTCCATCACATGGTATTGGAATTCAAAAGTAGGAAATCAAGAGCTACCTGGAATAAGAGGCAACTTTGGCCTGGGATTGGAAAATGAATCAGGGCAAAGACAAACAGAATTTTGGCAGGAGAATGCACTGGTCATAAACATACACCCTCTTCAAATGACACAAGTGATAACTCTACACATGAACATCACCAAATTGTCAATACCAAAATCTGATTGATTATATTCCTTGCAGTCAAAGTTGGAGCTGATTCATATAGTCAGTGAAAACAAGACCTGGAGTTGACTATGGCTCAAATTATGAGCTCTTTATTGCAAAATTCAGGCTTAAATTGAAGAAAGTCAGGGAAACCACTAGATTATACAGATATGGCCTAAAGCAAATCCCTTATGATTATGCAGTGGACATGGCATATAGATTCAAGGGATTAGATCTGAGAAACAGAGTGCCTGAAAAACCATGTGTGGAAGTTCCTAATGTTGTACAGAAGGCAGTGACTCAACCATCCCCAAGATAAAAAAAATGCAAGAAGGCAAATTGATTGACTGAGGAGGCCTTACATGTGGTTGAGAAAAGAAGAGAAAGGGAAAGGTATACCCATCTGAATATGAAGTCCCAAAGACTAGCAAGTAGAGATAAGAAAGACTTTGTAAGTGAACAATGCAAAAAAAAAAAAAAAAAAAAACAAACAAACAATAGGACAGGATCGACTAGAGATCTCAAGAAAATTAGAGATTCTAAGGGAACATTTCATGCAAAAATGGGCACAATAAAGGACAGAAATGGCAAGGTCCTAACAGAAGCAGAAGAGATTAAGAAGAGGTGGAAAGAATACACAGAAGAACTATATAAAAAAAGATCTTAATGACCCAGATAACCATGACAGTCTGGTCACTTACCTAGAACCAGCTCTCCTGTAGTGTGAAGTCAAGTGGGCTTAGGAAGCATCACTATGAACACAGCTAGTGAAGGTGATGGAACTCCAGCTGAGCTATTTCAAATCTAAAAGATAATGCTGTTAATGTGCTGCACTCAATATGTCATAAAATCTGGAAAACAGCAGTTGCCACAGCACTGGAAAATATCAATTTTCATTCCAATCTCAGGCAATGAGAAAGAATATTCAAACTACCATACAAATGCACTCATTTCATATGCTAGGAAGGTAATGCTCAAAATCTTTCAAGCTAGGCTTCAACAGTTCATGAACCGATAACTTCCAGATGTACAAGCTGGGTTTAGAAAGGGCAGAGGAATTAGTATGCAAATCAAATCTGTCGGATCAGTGAAATCTGTTGGATCATAGAAAAGCTAGGGAATTGCAGAAAAACATCTACTTCTGTTGTAGTGACTACACTCAGAGACTTGGACTGTGTGGGTAATACCAACTGTGGAATATTCTTAAACAGATGGGAATACCAGACCATCTTACCTGTCTCCTGAGAAATCTGTAAGCAGGAAATGAAGAAAGAGTAAGAACTGGACATGGAACAACGGACTGGTTGAAATTGGAAGTGAAGCACATCAAGGCTGTATTTTGTCATCTTGCTTATTTAACTTATATACAGAGTTCAGTTCAGTTCAGTCCCTCAGTGTCCGACTCTTTGCAACCCCATGAATGACAGCACGCCAGGCCTCCCCGTCCATCACCAACTCCCAGAGTTCACTCAGACTCATGTCCATCAAGATGCAAGGTTCAGGATGGGGAACACATGTATACCTGTGACAGATTCATGTTGATATATGGCAAAACCAATATAATACTGTAAAGTTAAAAAATAAAAATAAAAAAATAAAAAAAAAGATGCAATCTCAAAAATGACAGAATGATCTCTGTTCATTTCCAAGGCAAACCATTCAATATCACAGTAATCCCAGTCTATGCCCCAACCAGTAACACTGAAGAAGCTGAAGTTAAATGGTTCTATGAAGACCTACAAGACCTTTTAGAACTAACACCCAAAAAGATGTCCTTTTCATTATAGGGGACTGGAATGCAAAAGTAGGAAGTTGAGAAACACCTGGAGTAACAGTCAAATTTGACCTTGGAATACGGAAAGAAACAGGGCAAAGACTAATAGAGTTTTGCCAAGAAAATGCACTGGTCATAGCAAACACCCTCTTCCAACAACACAAGAGAAGACTCTACACATGGACATCACCAGATGGTCAACATTGAAATCAGATTGATTATATTCTTTACAGCCAAAGATGGAGAAGCTCTATACAGTCAACAAAACAAGACCAGGAGCTGACTGTGGCTCAGACATGAACTCCTTATTGCCAAATATACAGACTACTTCATGCCAAATGCCATGCTGCATGAATCACAAGTAGAATCAAGATTGCCTGGATAAATATCAATGACCTCAGATATACTACCCTAATGACAGAAAGCAAAGTGGAAATAAATAACCTCTTGATGAAGTTGAAAGAGAAGCGTGAAAAAGTTGGCTTGAAACCCAACATTCAAAAAATTAAGATCATGACATTCAGCCCCATCACTTCATGGCCAATAGATGGGGGACAAATGGAAGCAGTCACAGACTTTATTTTCTCGGGCTTCAAAGTCACCACATATGTTGACTGCAGTTGTGAAAATAAAGGACGCTTGCTCCTTGGAAGAAAAGCTATGATAAATCTAGACAGCATATAAAAAGCAGAGACATCACCTTGCAGATGTGAGCATTGGACCATGTTCATAGCAGCACTGTTTGCAATAGCCAGAACGTGGAAGCAACCTAGATGTCCATCCACAGATGAATGGATAAACAAGCTGTGGTACATATACACAATGGAGTATTACTCAGCCATTAAAAAGAATACATTTGAATCAGTTCTAAGGAGGTGGATGGAACTGGAGCCTATTATACAGAGTGAAGTAAGCCAGAAACAAAAACACAAATACAGTATACTAACGCATATATATGGAATTTAGAAAGATGGTAAAAATAACCCTATTTACGAGACAACAAAAGAGACACTGATGTATAGACCAGACTTTTGGACTCTGGGACCGGGAGAGGGTGGAATGATTGGGGAGAATAGCATTGAAATATGTATAATATTATATCTGAAATGTATTAATTGTTCAAACTAAACACTATCATGTTACAATTTGTTCATACTAGATGTTTGTAATGTTTCTGATAATCAATAAAAGAGATTCTTGATCAAAAAAAAAAAAAAAAAAAAAAAAAGAAGAAGAAGAAGAAGGCTGAGTCCTGAAGAATTGATGCTTTTGAATTGTGGTGCTGCAGATGGCTCTTGAGAGTCCCTTAGGCAGCACAGGGATCAAACAAGTCAAGCCTAAAGGAAATAAACTGAATACTCATTGGAAGGACTGATGCTGAATCTGAAGCTCCAGTAGTCTGCCCACCCTGATGCAAAGAGCTGACTCACTGGAAAAGACTCAGATGCTGGGAAAAATTGAAGGCAGGAGGAAAAGGGGACAACAGAGGATGGAGAAGGCTGAAAGGCATTACTGACTCAGTGGACATAAATTATCATAAACTCTGTGAGAGACTGCGGAGAAGGCAATGGCAACCCACTCCAGTACTCTTGCTTGGAAAATACCATGGATGGAGGAGCCTGGTAGGCTGCAGTCCATGGGATCCTGAAGAGTCAGACACAACTAAGCGACTTAACTTTCACTTTTCACTTACATGCATTGAAGAAGGAAATGGCAACCCACTCCAGTGTTCTTGCCTGGAGAATCCCAGGGACAGGGGAGCCTTGGTGGGCTGCCGTCTATGGGATCACACAGAGTCGGACACGACTGAAGCAACTTAGTGGCAGTGGCAGCAGCTGTGAGAGACTGAAGAACAGGAACCCTGGAGTGCTGAAGTTCATGGGGTCACAAAGAGTAGGAAGCTTAGAGACCTGACAACAACTGTTAGTAGTAGTAGTAGTAACATCTTAGCCTGAAAGGAAAAGGCAAATATAGTTTATTTGGACTTCACTTCTCATATTTTATATTATCATATCAAATGTATTTTATTTGGACTTAAAATACAGTTTAAGGGACTTAATTCTTACTAGTTAGAACAGGCATATCATCACTACTTTTTTTCTTTCAATACAGATTATAAATTCCAATCTTTTACCATATCCTCATCAGGTAGAGATTAGCAGCTAGCTCTGTTGCTCTATCCCTCTATTTTTCCCTCTCTTGGTTTTCTTTACTGGTAGTTAGGCTGTTATTGACAATAAAGTATAAATTGCTGTCCTTCTCAGAATCTTTAGAACAACCTCTACCATCCTGAACTCCTTCCTCTTCTTCTTATCGCTGGTCTTATGTCTCTCATTATTCTAATTTCCCCTGTTCTATTTGTCCTTCAGTTTCATGGTTTCCTACTGAATGCCCCTAGAAATATGGTACCCTGGGGATTCAGAAAGGTATAGGGTAAGAAGGAGAAGGCAATGGCACCCCACTCCAATACTCTTGCCTGGAAAATCCCATGAACGGTGGAGCCTGGTGGGCTGCAGTCCATGGGGTCGCTAAGAGTCGGACACGACTGAGCAACTTCACTTTCTCTTTTCACTTTCATGCATTGGAGAAGGAAATGGCAACCCACTCCAGTGTTCTTGCCTGGAGAATCCCAGGGATGGGGAAGCCTGGTGGGCTGCCGTCTATGGGGTCACGCAGAGTCGGACACGACTGAAGTGACTTAGCATAGCATAGCATAGCATAGGGTAAGAAGGAGAAATAAGTAATTCCAGTAGTCAGTTCTCTCCAGAAAATATATTTTCAAGATAATAATTTGTTATGCTATGGCTCATTATAGGAAAGGCACTGTTCTAACCATGTTCCACAAAGTAATTCCTTTAATCTTAACAGCTCTATGATAGACATCTTACTTTCAAATCCATTTTACAAATAAAAATATTGAGGCTCTGAGAAAATAATGAAATAGCTCAAGGTCATGCAGAAAATGTCAAATCACATCTTTGAGCCTGAATAGTCTGTGCTTGCTATGCAATTCTTAATTTCTTAACTGCAATCCTATGCTATCTCTAGTAATTTACACCACCTTTGTTAACAAACACTTGGGGATTGTCTCCAATTTAGGAAAGATTGCTTATCCTGAGCTTTCATGAGAGCGTGATGTTTACACTATTGTCAAGGAGAGGAAGGGAAGAGAAGAAGGTGAAAGGCCTACCACATAACTCTACCTCTTAATAAGACAATCTATTCAATAGTTATCAAACAACTGCATTACATGAAGGAAGATTTGGTATGTATTTGTTTTTCTCCAATGAAATGTCAACATTTGATGACTTTCACATAATTTACTTCATCTACTTGGAAATAAAATAAGCTTTTACTTTTAGACACTGTATGGTTTTCATTTTCATTGGGACTTCCTTGGTGGTCCAGTGGCTAAGACTCTGCATTCCCAATGCAGGGGGCCTGGGTTCGATTCCTGGTCAGGAAACTAGATCCCACATGCTGCAACTGAGTTTGCAGGCCTCAAAATGATGGTGCCATACTTGAGAGAATATTTTTCATTAATCAGACAGTTTTATAATACTCACACAGCTGTCAAACTATTTCAACCTTACCACACTCCAAGACTTACTAAAAAAGCCCCAGTTCTTTCCATATCATCCCAGACATATATCCATAGTGCTTAGTGTAATTTCCCTAATATTTGCTTTTCTTTATTTTCACAAACTTTTATGAAATGCTTAGTATGCTTTTTGTACAAATCCCTCACTTAAATAACGTGTATAATTGTTTTATAATTTTTATTCCTGCTACTGCTAAGTCACTTCAGTCGTGTCCGACTCTGTGCTACCCCATAGATGGCAGCCCACCAGGCTCCCCCGTCCCTGGGATTCTCCAGGCAAGAATTCTGGAGTGGGCTGCCATTTCCTTCTCCAATGCATGAAAGTGAAGAGTGAAAGTGAAGTTGCTCAGTCGTGTCTGACTCGTAGCGACCCCATGGACTGCAGCCCACCAAGCTCCTCCGCCCATGGGATTTTCCAGGCAAGAGTACTGGAGTGGGGTGCCATTGCCTTCTCCTTTTATTCCTATGTATATATTTTATTTGTATTTATTTATTTACAAATAAATAAATAAAAGTTTTTATAAAATTTTCTAAAAATTATAATAAAAATCTTATAATTTATTTTTAAAATAAATTTAAATTTAATAAAATTTAATAACTTAAATTATTTAAAAATAAATAAATTTAAATGATAAATTAAAATATATAACTTATAATTATAATAAAAATATTAAAATTTCATTCTGTATATTTTATTTTAATATTTATTTTTAATAAATAAATTTTATATTTATGTATTTAGATATTATATATATACACACACACACACACACATAAAATGCTGTGTCCCCATTGGACCATGAGATGTCTGAAGTCATAAATATTGTCTTGCATATCAGTAGTTCTGGAGAAGGCAATGGCACCCCACTCCAGTACTCTTGCCTGGAAAATCCCATGGACAGAGGAGCCTGGTAGGCTGCAGTCCATGGAGTCGCTGAGAGTCGGACACGACTTTCACTTTCACTTTCCCCTTTCATGCATTGGAGAAGGAAATGGCAACCCACTCCAGTGTTCTTGCCTGGAGAATCCCAGGGATGGGGGAGCCTGGTGGGCTGCCGTCTATGGGGTCGCACAGAGTCGGACATGACTAAAGTGACTTAGCAGCAGCAGCATATCAATACTTCATTATAGTACCTACTAATACAAGAGGCCCAATACATTCCTGTGGTTAGAGTAATAATAAATAACTTCCTTTAAATAAGGTAATACAAGAGAAGGATTTAGTTAAGCAGTTGTTTTCTCTTAATACTTTAATGATTTTTATTACATATCTCTTGCTGCACGTGAAAAGTGTGAAAGTTGCTGTTGTGTCTGACTCTTTGCAACCCCATACAGTCCATGGAATTCTTCAGGCCAGAATACGGAAGTAGGTAGTCTTTCCCTTCTCCAGGAGATCTTCCCAACCCAGGTACAAACCCAGGTATCCCGTGTTGCAGGCAGAGTCTTTACCAGCTGTCCCACAAGGGAAGCCCAAGAATACTGGAGTGGGTAACCTATCCCTTCTCCAGAAGATCTTCCTGACTCAGGAATTGAACCAGGGTCTCCTGCATTGCAGGTGGATTCTTTACCAACAAGCTATCAGGGAAGACCACACAGGGACCCCAAAAACTTAGCTGTTTAGAGCAACACATTGAATATCTCACAATTTCTGTGGTTCAAGTATCTTGGCATAGAAACAGAAACAGTACAAACTAATACGTAAAAATAAATCTAATGTGTCAGTTATACTAAAGACAAATTCACTGAATTTTGCAATAAAAGACAAAGAGAGTAATAGAATAATAAACATAGAAAATAACTCCTTCAGTTTGCTGTTTGTAACTCACCCACTTTAAAAGCCTGAGTACAAAGAATAACTACAATAAAACTGTAAAGGATTAAGTATTAGTAAATCAGTTCAGTCACTCAATCATATCCGACTCTTTGTGACCCCTTGGACTGCTGCATGCCAGGCCTCCCTGTCCATCACCAACTCCTGGAGCTTGCTCAAACTCATGTCCATAGAGTCAGTGTTGCCGTCCAACCATGTCATCCTCTTCTCCTGCATTCAATCTTTACCAGCATTAGGGTCTTTTCCAAGAAATCAGTTCTTCGCATCAGGTGGCCAAAGTATTGGAGTTTCAGCTTTAGCATCAGTCCTTTCAATGAATATTCAGGGTTGATTTCCTTTAGCATTGACTGGTTTTGATCTCCTTGCAGTGGAAGGGACTCTCAAGAGTCTTTTCCAACACCACAATTCAAAAGCATCAATTCTTTGGTGCTCAGCTTTCTTTATAGTCTAACCCTCACATCCATACATGACTACTGGAAAAACCATAGCTTTCAATTTGTTGGCAAAGTAATGTCTCTGCTTTTCAATATGCTGTCCAAATTAAATACACAACCACTGATATGAACTAATACCGAAAACTATCATATCAGATCAGTAGCTCAGTCGTGTCCGAGTCAATGCGACCCCATGAACTGCAGCACGCCAGGGCTCGCTGTCCATCACCAACTCTGGGAGGTCACTCAGACTCACATCCATCGAGTCAGTGATGCCATCCAGCCATTTCATCCTCTGTCGTCCCCTTCTCCTCCTGCCCCCAATCCCTCCCAGCATCAGAGTCTTCTCCAATGAGTCAACTCTTCGCATGAGGTGGCCAAAATACTGGAGTTTCAGCTTTAGCATCATTCCTTCCAAATAAATCGCAGGGCTGATCTTCAGAATGGACTGGTTGGATCTCCTTGCAGTCCAAGGGACTCTCAAGAGTCTTCTCCAACACCACAGTTAAAAGCATCAATTCTTTGGCGCTCAGCCTTCTTCACAGTCCAGCTCTCACATCCATACATGACCACAGGAAAGACCATAGCCTTGACTAGGCGAACCTTTTTTGGCAAAGTGATGTCTCTGCTTTTGAATATGCTGTCTAGGTTGGTCATAACTTTCCTTCCAAGGAGTAAGCATCTTTTCATTTCATGGCTGCAGTCACAATCTGCAGTGATTTTGGAGCCCAGAAAAATAAAGTGTGACACTGTTTCCACTGTTTCTCCATCTATTTCCCATGTAGTGATGGGACCAGATGCCATGATCTTAGTTTTCTGAATGTTGAGCTTTAAGCCAACCTTTTCACTCTCCACTTTCACTTTCATCAAAGGCTTTTTAGTTCCTCTTCACTTTCTGCCATAAGGATGGTGTCATCTGTATATCTGAGGTTATTAATATTTCTCCCAGCAATCTTAATTCCAACTTGTGTTTCTTCCAGTCCAGCATTTCTCAAAATGTTCTCTGCATACCAATTAAATAAACATGGTGACAATATACAGCCTTGACGTACTCCTTTTCCTATTTGGAACCAGTCTGTTGTTCCATGACCAGTTCTAACTGTTGCTTCCTGACCTACATACAGATTTCTCAAGAGGCAGATCAGGTGGTCTGGTATTCCCATCTCTTTCAGAATTTTCCACAGTTTATTGTGATCTACACAGTCAAAGGCTTTGGCATAGTCAATAAAGCAGAAATAGATGTTTTTCTGGAACTCTCTTGCTTTTTCGATGATCCAGCGGATGTTGGCAATTTGATCTCTGGTTCCTCTGCCTTTTTCTAAAACCAGCTTGAACATCATGAAGTTCACGGTTCACATATTGCTGAAGCCTGGCTTGGAGAATTTTGAGCATTACTTTACTAGCGTGTGAGATGAGTGCAATTGTTCGGTAGTTTGAGCACTCTTTGGCATTGCCTTTCTTTGGGATTGGGATGAAAACTGACCTTTTCCAATCTTGTGGCCACTGCTTAGTTTTGCAAATTTGCTGGCATATTGAGTGCAGCACTTTCACAGCATCATATTTCAGGACTTGGAATAGCTCCACTGGAATTCCATCACCTCCACTAGCTTTGTTCGTAGTGATGCTTTCTAAGGCCCACTTGACTTCACATTCCAGGATGTCTGGCTCTAGGTCAGTGATCACACCATCATGATTATCTGGGTCGTGAAGCTCTTTTTTGTACAATTCTTCTGTGTATTCTTGCCACCTCTTCTTAATATCTTCTGCTTCTGTTAGGTCCATAACATTTCTGTCCTTTATCGAGCCCATCTTTGCATGAAATGTTCCTTTGGTATCTCTGATTTTCTTGAAGAGATCCCTAGTCTTTCCCATTCTGTTGTTTTCCTCTATTTCTTTGCATTGATCGCTGAAGAAGTCTTTCTTATCTCTTCTTGCTATTCTTTGGAACTCTGCATTCAGATGTTTATATCTTTATTTTCCTCCTTTGCTTTTCACTTCTCTTCTTTTCACAGCTATTTGCAAGGCCTCCCCAGACAGCCATTTTGCTTTTTTGCATTTCTTTTCCATGGGGATGATCTTGATCCCTGTCTCCTGTACAATGTTACGAACCTCATTCCATAGTTCATCAGGCACTCTATCTATCAGATCTAGACCCTTAAATCTATTTCTGACTTCTACTGTATAATCATAAGGGATTTGATTTAGGTCATACCTGAATGGGCTAGTTGTTTTCCCTACTTTCTTCAATTTCAGTCTGAATTTGGCAATAAGGAGTTCATGGTCTGAGCCACAGTCAGGTCCTGATCTTGTTTTTGCTGATTGTATAGAGCTTCTCCATCTTTGGCTGCAAAGAATATAACCGATCTGATTTCGGTGTTGACCATCTGGTGATGTCCATGTATAGAGTTTTCTCTTGTGTTGTTGGAAGAGGGTATTTGCTATGACCAGTGCATTTTCTTGGCAAAATTCTGTTAGTCTTTGCCCTGCTTCATTCTGCATTCCAAGGTCAAATTTGCCTGTTATTCCAAGTGTTTCTTGACTTCCTACTATTGCATTCCAGTCCCCTGTAATGAAAAGGACATCTTTTTTCGGTGTTAGTTCTAAAAGGTCTTGTAGGTCTTCATAGAACCATTCAACTTCAGCTTCTTCAGCGTTACTGGTTGGGGCATAGACTTGGATTACTGTGACATTGAATGGTTTGCCTTGGAAACGAACAGAGATCATTCTGTCGTTTTTGAGATTGCATCCAGGTACTGCATTTTGGACTCTTTTTTTGACCATGATGGCCACTCCATTTCTTCTGAGGGATTCCTGCCCTCAGTAGTAGATATAATGGTCCTCTGAGTTAAATTCACCCAAGAGTGAATGTCAACATTCTAGGAATTAGCGAAACCAAAAGTATAATATTTAGTAAAAATAACTATTTGTAAATATACTCACAGTGATTTCTGTTCATAAAGCTTACAAAGTTTAAAAGTAAAAATATTCTTTTTAAAGATATTCATAATTCATTAAAGAAATCAGTAAACTGTTTATGAGGCAGCAAAAGTGACACTGATGTATAGACAGTCTTTTGGACTCTGTAGGAGAGGGAGAGGGTGGGATGATTTGGGAGAATGGCATTGAAACACGTATAATATCGTATATGAAACTAGTTGCCAGTCCAGGTCTGATGCACGATACTGGATGCTTGGGGCTGGTACACTTGGATGACCCAGAGGGACGGTACAGGGAGGAAGGAGGGAGGAGGGTTCAGGATGGGGAATATGTGTATACCTGTGGTGGATTCATGTTGATATATGGCAAAACCAATATAATATTGTAAAGTTAAAAAATAAAATAAAATAATAAAAATAAATAAATAAAAATGAATAAAGACTAACACACTATGCTTCAAAAATAGTATTACACTAAGTCAATTGTTTTGTAATTGATCAACTGAAGAAATTCTGCACTAAATCATACAAGGCAAGTTAGTAAAAATATTCTTCAAAAAATAAAAAGAATCTTTCACAATTTTAATTGAGCAAATGAATTTAACTCTATTTGGCAAATGCAAGCCATTGTAGAGGTGCATGCCTCTTTGGAAGAAATCAACTCGTTACCATATAAAATCATTGTAGCTTTTGGTTCTATTTATAAGCCTACAAAACAAAATTCTAACATTAGAAAGAAGACTATCAATGAAACTAGTAATGTTATATGTCATCTAGTTTTTTTGTTTGCATGTACTTGCATTCTTTTTCGATATCCTCACTCCCTTTTCTCAAACTGATTTTTATACTCTGAATTATTTCAGCCTGCTATATTTCTGTTTTTGACTAAGCTCTAATCTTAAGTTGCCCCGTCAGTGTAATTCACTCTATATACCAAGATTAGGAGAGTTGTTTATGACCCCTAAAATATTTGACTTCATCTCATAATATATTCAGGTTGTGTCACTCTTTGTTATTTTACTTCAAAACTTTTTTTCCCTGCTAAATAGTCCAAACTGTGTCACTTTCTAAGTAGGATATTATTTTATTTATAATATGCTTATGTGGAGTTAAATATGTGATTTATTATTTCATAGCTACATTTAACATTGACATTATCCAGAGTCACTATTATCTGATATTACTTGGGCATTCATAAATACATTATGTATCTTATAACCAGAATTGAAAGAGACACGTGTACCCCAATGTTCATCGCAGCACTGTTTATAATAGCCAGGACATGGAAGCAACTTAGATGTCCATCAGCAGATGAATGGATAAGAAAGCTGTGGTACATATACACAATGGAGTATTACTCAGCCATTAAAAAGAATGCATTTGAGTCAGTTCTAATAAGGTGGATGAAACTGGAGCCTATTATACAGAGTGAAGTAAGCCAGAAAGAAAAACACCAATACAGTATACTAGTGCATATATATGGAATTTAAAAAGATGGTAACAATAACCCTGTATACGAGACAGCAAAAGAGACACTGATGTGTAGAACAGTCTTTTGGACTCTGTGGGAGAGGGAGAGGGTGGGATGATTTGAGAGAATGGCATTGAAACATGTATAATATCATATTTGAAATGAGTTGCCAGTCCACGTTTGATGCACGATACTGGATGCTTGGGGCTGGTGCACTGGGAGGACCCAGAGGGATGGTATGGGGAGGGAGGTGGGAGGAGGGTTCAGGATGGGGAACACATGTATAACGGTGGCAGATTCATTTTGATATATGGCAAAACAAATACAATATTCTAAAGTTAAAAAAATTAAATTTAAAAAATATGAAATAAAATTTAAAAAGAGGCAAAGTTAAAAATAAATATACAAAAAGGGTATAATAAAATATTCTTGACTCAAGAATTAAATTACAACCACTTTCATAAAATATTATCATGATATAGTATAGCATTTTTGAAACTTGTTTAAAAAATGTCATTTTTAAAATTTAAAATATTTTATTGAATTTTGATAAGATCCCAAACTTTTAAAGAGTTATAATTTAGTGGAAAGATAATTTGTTTTTCTGAAACCACTGAAGAGTAAATTGCTGACCTAAGCCCCTTCACTTTTGTGTTTTATATCGTTTTTCCAACAAAAAGACCTTTTCCTACATAACCACAATCAGTTCAGTTCAGTTTAATTGCTCAGTCATGTCCGAATTTTTGCGACTCCATGAATTGCAGCATGCCAGGCCTCCCTCTCCATCACCAATTCCCAGAGCTCACCCAAACTCATGTCCATCTAGTCGGTGATGCCATCCAACCATCTCATCCTCTGTCGTCCCCTTCTCCTCCTGACCACAATCCCTCCAAGCATCAGGGTCTTTTCCAATGAGTCAACTCTTTGCATGAGGTGGCCAAAGTACTAGAGTTTCAGCTTTAGCATCAGATCTTCCAAAGAACACCCAGGACTGATCTCCTTCAGAATGGACTGGTTGGATCTCCTTGCAGTCCAAGGGACTTTCAAGAGTCTTCTTCAACACCATAGTTCAAAAGCATCAATTCTTCGGCACTCAGCTGTCTTCACAGTTCAACTCTAACATCCATACATGACCACTGGAAAAACCATAACCTTGACTAGATGGACCTTTGTTGGCAAAGTAACGTCTCTGCTTTTGAATATGCTATCTAGGTTGGGCATAACTTTCCTTCCAAGGAGTAAGCGTCTTTTAGTTTCATGGCTGCAATCACCACCTGCAGTGATTTTGGAGCACCAAAAAATAAAATCTGACACTATTTCCACTGTTTCCTCATCTATTTCCCATAAAGGGATGGAACCATATGCCATGATCTTAGTTTTCTGAATGTTGAGCTTTAAGCCAACTTTTTCACTGGCCTCTTTCACTTTCATCAAGAGGCTTTTGAGATCCTCTTCACTTTCTACCTAAGTGTTGTGTCATCTGCATATCTGAGGTTATTGACATTTCTCCCGGCAATCTTGATTCCAGCTTGTGCTTCTTCCAGCCCAGCGTTTCTCACGTACTCTGCATATAAGTTAAATAAGCCACAACACAATCACCAAATCAGGAAATTAATAATGATCATTTAGTTCAGTTCAGTTCAGTTCAGTTCAGTCACTCAGTCGTGTCCGACTTTTTGCGACCCCATGAATTGCAGCACGCCAGGCCTCCCTGTGCATCATCAACTCCCGGGGTTCACTCAGACTCATATCCATCGCATCGGTGATGCCATCCAGCCATCTCATCCTCTGTTGTCCCCTTCTCCTCATGCCCCCAGTCCCTCCCAGCAACAGAGTCTTTTCCAGTGAGTCAACTGTTCGCATGAGGTGGCTGAAGTACTGGAGTTTCAGCTTTAGCATCAGTCCTTCCAAAGAACACCCAGGACTGATCTTCAGAATAGACTGGTTGGATCTCCTTGCAGTCCAAGGGACTCTCAAGAGTCTTCTCCAACACCACAGTTCAAAAGCATCAATTATTCGGCACTCAGCCTTCTTCACAGTCCAGCTCTCACATCCATACATGACCACAGGAAAGACCATAGCCTTGACTAGGCGAACCTTTGTTGGCAAAGTGATGTCTCTGCTTTTGAATATGCTATCTAGGTTGGTCATAACTTTCCTTCCAAGGAGTAAGCATCTTTTCATTTCATGGCTGCAGTCACCATCTGCAGTGATTTTGCAGCCCCAAAAAATAGTCTGACACTGTTTCCGCTGTTTCCCCATCTATTTCCCAGAGGTGATGGGACCAAATGCCATGATCTTCGTTTTCTGAATGTTGAGCTTTAAGCCAACCTTTTCACTCTCCTCTTTCACTTTTATCAAGAGGCTTTTTAGTTCTTCTTCACTTTCTGCCATAATGGTGGTGTCACCTGCGTATCTGAGGTTATTGATATATCTCCCAGCATTCTTGATTCCAGCACATGCTCATTATTGGTATATAATCCTCAGACTGCATTCAAGATTTTCCTGTTATCCCAATAATGTCCTTTATAACAAAAAAGTCACTTTTGAGGACTTTTTAGCTTTTATTACCTACACGAAAAATCACAGAACCACAGAACATTGAGTAGACAATAGTGTTAAAATACTACATGACAATTTTCATTCTGTTAAAGATGACTGGTTCAGATTTAGCCCCATAAAATGCTCTCTCTTTTGGACTTCATATATATAACTAAAAACTGCATCTCTTCCAACAGCAGTAGAAATCAGTTTCTAGCTATTAAAGCAATGAGTTTCTCTGCAGTTAAAAATATGTCAAATCCTTCAGTATAGTGACAGACCAAAATTACTTTTGGAAGCTGTCTAGTTATGTCAAGTATTTCTGTCCACTTACTAAATTAATTGAAAATTAAAGTTACTATTAGCATCTTTCCCACAGTAAATTTGATGTGGTTCTAATACTCCAGGCCTGTAGATTGTATTAATGATGAGGGAGTGAAGTGAAATGAACAAATTAATGCAAGAGCAATGTTTATTACTAATTAAAAAAAAAGTTACTAGCTTCTTTTGTTTTGCTTATTTATTTAAAACAAATTTAAAAGAAAAAAAAAATTGAAAATGTTCATTTTCTTTCTTTCCAGTCCTTTTCCTGAATATCCTCACATGCACACTAACAACATTCCATTTAGTTCATCTCAGCTTTTGCCCTTGTTATCTTCATATATTCTTAAAAAAATGTTATCTATCTGGGAACAGGGGTGTCATACAAAAAATATCTGTCAATCTAGAATTTACACAATAAAGGTGAATATTTTAACAACTGTACTGAATAATATCATATAGCATGCTTAAAAAAATGCCTAAATAGTATCCTGCAACAGAAAACATAGTTATAAATCACACATCAAAAATTCAAAATTTGAACTATGTTAATGGAAAATTCAAGCTTATTAGAATTGAAAAAAGGAAGTTGTGATGTCTACTATTGTTTGGCTCTTTACTGTCCTGATCCAATAAAAATATACTGTGAACTACAAAGTTAAAAGTTGGTCTTGAAAAATATACCAGTACTTTTTTATGGTACATATAATTTTATATTTTGCAGTATAGTTATTTATATTCAATTATTATGCATAATTTAGCTCCCTTTTAGAGGAGACCCTATGCATGAAGTCACTTTAAATGTTGAAGAAATATTCATTTTTTTACAAAGAAAACAATCTGCTTCTCAAATGTAGTTTGCTTTATTTGGCTTGATTCCCTGCCTGAATAGCCAGTAAATATGACGTTTTGAGATGATTGGGTTTTGTATCCTTCCTCTTTCACTTACATACTTAGTCATGTTGCACCAGCCACTTCACCCTGCTGAGCCTTAGTGTCCTCAACTATAAAGATGCACTGATTTGTGATAACACACAGTTAATAACTCTTTTCTCAAGGGAAATGGGATATCAGCCAACAGTCAATAGTAGACATAAATATAAAAGAGCCAACAATGACAGATAGAAGCAAAGAAGAATTAGGAGCTTAAAATAAATCTATATACACACACTATACTCTCTAGTGGGTTATACCAGAAAAAAACAATGAATTATGAGATAGATTACAAAGCAAAAAAAGATGAGCATCAGAGTCTTTATCTTGACCATGTAATAGATGTATTGATAAAGTGATCTAAATGAAGTTTAGGAATAAATCAGAAATAAATGTATCAGTAATCATGGTATTCCAAAAGAAAGGGAGAATGAACTGGCTGAAAGCACACTTTTAGAGTTATAATGAGACCCAGTCTCCCACAACAAAGAATTTCAGGGGTGAATTGGAGCAATAAAATTTCATTATCAGCTCATAATGTATACTCAAGAAGCTGTTGGAAATTGCAGACAGATGACTAAAGTACGATCAGCTATTCTTGAAGTAGGTTCAGATGAGGAGTAGCTTAGATAGATCTTACTAAGGGTTCATGTCTTTCTTTTCTGGTGAAAGTCAGTCAAAGTTGCCCAGTTGTGTCCAACTCTGCGACTCCATGGACTTTACAGTCCATGGAATTCTCCAGGGCAAAATAATGGAGTGAGTAGCCTTTCTCTTGTCCAGGGGATCTTCCCAACAAAGGGATCGAACCCAGGTCTCCTGCATTGCAGGTGAATTTTTTACCAGCTGAGCCACAAAGGAAGCCCATTCTTTTCTGGAATCCTATGTTAATTATCAGACAAGAAAAGACTACTTTCATCTGGAAAAATGGAAACAAATGTATTTTTTCCCTTTTAAGAGAATTCTTTGGAGGAAAGGTGAGAGTGAAGTTGCTCAGCCATATCCGATGCCCTGCGACCCCACGGACTGTAGCCACCAAGCTCTTCCATCCATGGGATCTTCCAGGCAAGAGTACTGGAGTGGGTTGCCATTTCCTTCTCCAAAGCGTTTATTAATTAATAACAGAAAGACTACATCTAGTTTATTATCTGTGAGTAGATGAAATTAGCATCTGCCTTTCCATGTCTCCTCCATGGCTTCTCTGGTGGTTCAGACTGTAGGGAGTCCATCTGCATTGCAGGAGATGGGGGTTGGATCCCTAGGTTGAGAAGATTCCCAGGAGAAGGGAATGACTACCATTTAGTATTCTTGCCTGGAGAATCTAAGGGACACAGGAGCCTGCAGGCTACAGTCCATGGGGTCACAAAGAGTTGGATATGACTTAGTGATTAAGCATGCATGTGACTTGATTTGGGTCAATCAGTGTCAGCAATCATTATATAAGCAGAAACTTGAAAAGTGCTTGCTTGCCTTTTTTGCATGTCCAGTCTTCTTTCCCTTGTATTAATAATTCTGTCACCAGTATGAGATCAAATCTGAGCCTATGGGAGAGAACATGAGGGACATGTGCAGGAGAAGTTAAGCCATCCTAGATAAGCAACCCCAAGCTAGCCTGCCTGCAGACACAAAATTAAGGAGTCAAGATCACTGTGAGTGAGTGAATGAGTGAGTGAAAGTTGCTCAGTCGTGTCTGACTCTTTGCAACCACATGGCCTATACAGCCGATGGAATTCTCCAGGCCAGAATACTGGAGAGGGTAGTCTTTCCCTTCTCCAGGGGATCTTCCCAAACAAGGGATCAAATCCAAGTCTCCCACATTGCAGGCAGATTCTTTACCAGCTGAGCCACAAGGGAAGCCCAAGATCACTATAACCTAACCCAAAGCTGCAAAACAATCAAGCCAAACCTGAATAGACATTCAGGAAACAACTGTCATTTTAAACCTCTGGACTTCGTTTACTAGATACATTTTTGACTCTCTAAAAGAAAACTGAAGCACACACACACACAGGAAATCTTCCTATTATCCCAAATCAAGTTAACAACTGATTTCCCTTGGGAAGGATTTTTATATTTCCACAACTTTAAGTCCCATATACCCTGGTAGACTTGCCAATTTGTGTTGTTTTAGAAATCAACTTACTTGCCCTGGTATATTCCTTAAGGAATCTGAGCTCTGCAAATGTTTTGCTACTTGCTGAGAGCCTTGGATAATCAAGGAATGTTGCTTAGCCAATGTTAAATGGTAATGCTGTTCATGATCTACTCCCCTCCCTGATTCTCCACATCTGCCCTTGTGCTGCTCGGTTTAACTTTATGGACTATCCTGAAAACTAATGATTCCTAAAGGTTAAGGTTTTTCAATGAATATAAAGTCATGAATATTAGTTTTCTATTTTATAGGTTCAAGGTACGTAATGAATTCCAGCTTAAGCATTTTCTTTTACTTAATAACCACGAAGGTTAAAGGATCTCTATTTCTTGTCAAGGTTTTATCAATAAAATTATAATGAAGAACAGTCAAAACATACCAAAGGTTAGAAATGAATTTTTGGTGATTCTGCAGGGGCACTGTCTCCTGAAGGTTTATTTGAAACATAAGGGACATGCACTTATAATATTTTATATAAAGATACAACTTAGAGTGTTCCATCATTCTTAATTGAAAGACTAGGATACCAAGCACAGGCCAATCATGTGTTCAGTTAATTAAACTGTCTTCTCAGTTAAATAGCTTGATTGAAAACTGCTAGTCTTATTAAACTGGACTTTTAAACTCTCAGGTTTGCAAAAAGAACACTCGTTCTGGATGCATTCTTCCCATTGCTTCCTTATATGCTTTCAAAGTATTGAAAGGTAGATATGTGTTTTTTTCCTATTAAGGACACAGAAATTGTGAGACAGAATTGTGAAGTGATGTGCCTAAGATAACAAAGTTAATAGAGGCAGAACTATGATATGTAACCTTTAGGATCAATCCTATCTGTGCTCTGACTAAGCTGTGCTGTGCTTAGTCACTCAGTCATATCCAACTCTTTGTGACCCCATTGATTGTAACCTGCCAGGTACCTCTATCCATTGGGATTCTCTAGGCAAGAATACTGGAGTGGGTTTCCATTTCCTGCCTCAGGGGATCTTCCCAACCCAGGGATCTAACCAAGATCTCCTGCACTGCAGGAGGATTCCTTATCTTCTAAGTCACCAGGGAAGCACAAGATCAATTCTAAAGGAAATCAGTCCTGAATATTCATTGGAAGGGCTGATGCTGAAGCTGAAGCTCCCAATACTTTGGCCACTGTGCAAAGAACTGACTCATTGGTAAAGACCCTGGTGCTGGGAAAGACTGAAGGCAGAAGGAGAAGGGGACAACAGAGGATGAGATGGTTGGATGACATGACTGATTCAATGGACAAAAGTTTGATCAAACTCAAGGAGATAGTGAATAACAGGGAATACTGATGTGCTCCAGTCCATGGGGTCACAAGGAGTAAGACACAACTGAGCAACTGAACAACAAAATACTTAAACAGATGCATCTTGTTTATATGCTAAATAAATTATTGGCGGATTTATTAACTATCATAATTCAAAATAAAATAAGAATAAAAGATACTAGGACATATTTGCTGGAGAAGGCAATAGTACACCACTCCAGTACTCTTGCCTGGAAAATCCCATGGACAGAGGAGCCTGGTAGGCTGCAGTCCATGGGGTCGCTAAGAGTAGGGCACAACTGAGCGACTTCTCTTTCACTTTTCACTTCCATGCATTGGAGAAGGACATGGCATCCCACTCTAATATTCTTGCCTGGAGAATCCCAGGGACAGAGGAGCCTAGTGGGCTGCCATCTATGGGGTCGCACAGAGTCGGACACAACTGAAGTGATGCAGCAGCAGCAGCAGCAGGACATATTTGCAGTTGTTATAATACAATATGAAAATGTCTGTGAATTTTCCTAATGAAAAAGTTACCATAATTTACTGCCTGATATATATACATAATGGAAGAAAATTAAATTTCAGTTGGGAATAGTGGGAAAAAATATATAGGTGTAAATCATATGAAATATAATTCATCTATATGGATAGTTTCCCAGAATTCCCTCTGGGGTCTATAGTTAACAGGTTTGGTACTTCAAACTTACAGGTAAGTTTTTATTGGTGATTTGTGCTTGCATGAAAGTTTAAAGTAGGTTTTTTGTTGTTGTTTTTCTGGTTTATTTTATGTAAATCTTATAGTTCTCTTGAGGTATGGAGATTTTGGTGCAGCACCAGTTTACTGTATATAATTTTTTAATTGAAATATCCATGCTTAAATTACCTGAAGGAGTCTTATTCACTCATCTTAATTTACTATGAACAACATTAAATAGCCTTAAATTGCAGTTTGCTCCTAAATAGTTGTAGTCTAAAGTCAATCAGACGATTTATAAATACATTTTTCAGATATAAAAGGGTATGAATTAATGCCTAATTATCATATTTATATCCCATTTATATGTTTTCATTTCTTATTTTATGCAGGTTGACTGCAGTTATGTAACTTTATACCCATGACAGAATGCAATTTTCTTTCTTTTTTTCAGCAGTATGGAAGAATGATGTACTAATTGTTCTCAGCACTATAAGATTTAGAGTTTCGGTTAAGTCGGAGTCAGACATGACTGAGCGATTTCACTTTCACTTTTCACTTTCATGAATTGGAGGAAATAGCAACCCACTCCAGTGTTCTTGCTTGGAGAATCCAGGGATGGGGGAGCCTGGTGGGCTGCAGTCTCTGGGGTCGCACAGAGCCAGACACAACTGAAGCAACTTAGCAGCAACAGCAGCAGCAGTGGACAAATAAATTAAACATAAGTTCCTAGATCAAAGTTAAGGCTTCAGAAAGTAACATCAATAGCCTATACTTGAATACGTTATAGAAATAAATATTTTTACAAAGTCACAATGAATTTTGTAGAGTTGTTCTCTATCTACAAACACTGTACCCACTGGCATTTTTCTTTACACAAAGCTGAACATAAAATGCTGTCACAGATACCACTCACAGTGCCTTCCAGGTTTAGATGCAGAGTAAATTTAAAACCATATTCACCAAGGCTAAATAAAATAAAGTAAAATAAGTAACAACTGAAATGATAAAGCTGACAAGAACCAAAATACATACGGGCCTATTTAGTACATGCAGTAATTTATAATAAATATTTATTAGCAATTTCATAGTGGTTTGCCATTCATAAAATACGTTTACACAAGCAAATGTGAAAAGAGACAAGGATTGATATCATCAGTGCTGTTTGTTATATGTTATATTAATACTTATCATGGTCTTTTGATAAACAGAAAAATTAACTCAACTCTGGGGCCACATAATATATGAACTTTTTACCTTCCCAAAAAACATAAACTATTTTGGACACTACTTATTGACTGGGATTAAAAAGAACATACTAGATAACTGAATGCTTTACTAGAGACAAAGGCTATGTTCATCTATTCTAGTAGAGATACTAGGAGAGCAGCTATGCTGGGGCTATGTCTTGTTTAAGTGGCCCTTACTAGTCTAGTAAGTGAAGTATCCTGTCATTCACTGGCATGGCTCTTCTGTGTATTAAATACCATGTGGTACCTCCCAAAAGTCCTTAAGGTTTGAAGGCCTTATTGCACAGCTACTGGAATTGCTGCTGGCAGGTACTCTTGGTTGTCATCACCCTTTAAGAGTGCTGATTGATTTACCATTAGTCACCAACCCTTTCCTTAGGGCAGCCCACATCCAAAAACTTATTAATACAACAGTAAAAATATAGCATTCTTACACCTATTTCATGAAATCTAAAGGCCAATTCTTGTTCCAGTTATGTCTGTGGGGTTGTCTGAACATGTATTAAGGGCTGCAAAAGAGTTCAGCTTGTTCCTTTGCTCAATTTAGCTTTCTTCCCTTCATTTTCACAGATGTAAATCCTAAAATCACTTCCTGCTACCCCTCTTGCCTAGTTATAGTGTACACAGTGAAGTTAGGACTTAGAAATAAGAGTTTCAGTGAGAAAGACTTGACATATTCAAGCATTACTCAAATGATAGACTTTTCTTTTAAGAACTAGTCTGTCCAAACTTGGGTAAACATTTATCCCTTTTGAGAAGACAAAATCACCAGGTTATCAATGTGATATTATTAATATTTTTGCCATAAAAATAATTTTTCATTCTCAGAGACTATGATTACCAACCAGTCTTCTGATTTTCTTTTTCCAAATAGATTTCTTTTTAAAGAGATATTGTACTCACTAGAAGATATGAAGCAATAGTTTCCTAGGCAGTTGGTTGTAATTATGAACTAATAAGTCACCTTCTAGCTACTTATAATATATAGTTAACGTATGAGCTCAAGTAATTATGCTAAGAATTATTACATTTACAAACTTATTATGTTTCTACCATGTGACATGAACTATTATAAGCACTTTATATTTTAGTTATTCCTCACATAAATTCTAATAAAAACAAAGCAGATACAAATATCTTTATTTTACTAATAGCATTAACAAAGTTTCAGTGATTTCCCTAAGGACACACTACTTAGAAGCCTAATCAGCTTAGATGAAGAAGCCTAATCATATGGACTCAGGCCCACGGTATATTCAAGTCCACACAAAGATCTAATTTTTTCTGGTATAAATACAATCTTGTTAAACTCAATAGACCAAAAATAAATAAATAAATAAAAAGAAAAAAGAAAAATTAGAATGTTCCTAGCAATAACTTTAAAACTTATATATACCCAAACTTATTTTTAACCATAATTAAATTTTGTCTCCACATCAGGGATACCACATGTCATCAAATCTCTGTGAACTTGATTTGGGGTATATTCATTTGATATGATGCACTGAGAATTGCTAGCAATTCTTTATAAATGCATACACTTTATTTTGAGATCAAATGTATCTCTATTGTTCATTGCCTAGTCTTTAAAAATGAAGAAATAACATGAATACAATAATAATAGCCAACATTATTTAAACATATATAATGTATAAGGCATTATATTGAGGGAACTCCTCAATATAAGGCATTATATTGTGAACTCCGGGAGTTGGTGATGAACAGAGAGGCCTCGCATGCTGAGATTCATGGGGTCTCAAAGAGTCGGACCCAACTGAGCAACTTAACTGAACTGAACTGAATGTATAAGGCACTTATTTTAGCATTTTAATATGTTGACCCAAATAATACAATAAACCTTTTACCAGATATTTGCTATTATTATCTCCATTTCACAGATAATATAACTGAGGCATGGACATGTTAAATGACTCACCAATGATTTCAAAGTTTTGGAATAGAAAAACCAGAAAAGGGGATGGTATTAGTTCAAAAATTGGAAGATCCAACACAGATAAGTTAACATACAGGAAGATGAGAGGACCTTTAAAGAGGATACCTAACAAGCTGCAACAGGAGTGCTAAAGCTCAGGCGGCTCCCACGGGTGCACTAAGCATGGCCAAGAGGAGCCACCCCACGTCTGAGGTCAGGAGAAGCAGCTAAGAGTACCAGACTGCCAGGGCGCAGGAACGGCAGAGAGGAGTTACCTCGCATCCGAGGTAGTGGGGGCAGCCGAGAGGAGATACCCAGCGTCCATGGTGAGGGGCAATGAGGAGAGGAGTTACCCCACATCCCAGGCCAGGGGATGGCGGCAGGAGCTACACCATCCCAGGCAGAGGGCGGGAGGAGCTACACTATGCCCCACGCCAGAGGCTAAGGGCGGTGGCCGGGAGGAGAAACAACACACCCAAGGCCAGGGGCGGTGGCTGGAAGGACCAATCTCATGTCCAAGGAGCTGTGGTTGCGTGGGTGCACGAGGACCTAGAGGAGCTATCCCACGTTGAAGGTCAGGAAGGGCAGCGGTGAGGAGATACGCCTAGTCCAAGGTAAGGAGCCATTAATGGCTGTGCTTTATTGGAGCAGCCGTGAAGAGATATCCCACGCCAAAGGTAAGAGAAGCACAAGTAAGACGGTAGGTGTTGCAAGAAGGCATCAGAGGGCAAACACACTGAAACCATACTCATAAAAACTAATCAATCTAATCACACTAGCACCACAGCCTTGTCTAACTCAATGAAACTAAGCCATGCCCGTGGGGCAACCCAAGATGAGTGAGTCATGGTGCAGAGATCTGACAGGATGTGGTCCACTGGAGAAGGGAATGACAAACCACTTCAGTATTCTTGCCTTGAGAACCCCATGAACAGTATGAAAAGGCAAAATGATAGGATACTGAAAGAGAAACTCCGCAGGTCAGTAGGGACCCAATGTGCTACAGGAGATCAGTGGAGAAATAACTCCAGAAAGAATGAAGGGACAGAGCCAAGCAAAAAGAATACCCAGTTGTGGATGTGACTGGTGATAGAAGCAAGGTCCGATGCAGTGGTCCTATTGCATAGGAACCAGGAATGCTATATTCCTATTGCACAGGAACCAGGAATGTCAGGTCCATGAATCGAGGCAAACTGGAAGTGGTCAAACAAGAGATGGCAAGAGTGAATGTCAACATTCTAGGAATCAGCAAACTGAAATGGACTGGAATGGGTGAATTTAACTGAGAGGACCATTATATCTACTACTGCCAGAAGGAATCCCTCAGAAGAAATGGAGTGGCCATCATGGTCAACAAGAGAGTCCAAAATGCAGTACTTGGATGCGATCTCAAAAATGATAGAATGATCTCTGTTCGTTTCCAAGGCAAACCATTCAATATCACAGTAATCCAAGTCTATGCCCTAACCAGAAAGGCTGAAGAAGCTGAAGTTGAATGGTTCTATGAAGACCTACAAGACCTTTTAGAACTAACACTCAAAAATATGTCCTTTTCATTATAGGGGACTGGAATGCAAACATAGGAAGTCAAGAAAGATCTGGAGTAACAGGCAAATTTGGCCTTGGAATATGGAATGAAGCAGGGCAAAGATTAATAAAGTTTTGCCAAGAAAATAAACTGGTCATAACAAACACCTTCTTCCAACAACACAAGAGAAGACTCTATTCATGGACATCACCAGATGGTCAACACCACAATCAGATTGATTATATTCTTTGCAGCCAAACATGGAGAAGCTCTATCCAATCAGCAAAAACAAGACCAGGAGATGACTGTGGCTCAGATCATGAGCTCCTTGTTGCCAAATTAAGACTTAAATTGAAGAAAGTAGGGAAAACCAATAAACCATTCAGGTATGACCTAAATCAAATCCCTTATGATAATACAGTAGAAGTGAGAAACAGATTTAAGGGCCTAGATCTGATAGACAGAGTGCCTGATGAGCTATGGAATGAGGTTCGTGACATTGTACAGGAGACAGGGATCAAGACCATCCCCATGGAAAAGAAATGCAAAAAAGCAAAATGGCTGTCTGGGGAGGCCTTACAAACAGCTGTGAAAAGAAGAGAAGCGAAAAGCAAAGGAGAAAAGGAAAGATATAAACATCTGAATGCAGAATTCCAAAGAATAGCAAGAAGAGAAAGGAAAACCTTCTTCAGTGATCAATGCAAAGAAATAGAGGAAAACAACAGAATGGAGAACACTAGAGATCTCTTCAAGAAAATATAGAGATACCAAAGGAACATTTCATGCAAAGATGGGCTCGATAAAGGACAGAAATGTTATGGACCTAACAGAAGCAGAAGATAGTAAGAAGAGATGGCAAGAATACACAGAAGAACTGTACAAAAAAGATCTTCATGACCCAGATAATCATGATGGTGTGATCACTGACCTAGAGCCAGACATCCTGGAATGTGAAGTCAAGTGGGCCTTAGAAAGCATCACTAGGAACAAAGCTAGTAGAGGCGATGGAATTCCAGTTGAGCTATTCCAAATCCTGAAAGATGATGCTGAGAAAGTGCTGCACTAAATATGCCAGCAAATTTGGAAAACTCAGCAGTGGCCACAGGATTGGAAAAGGTCAGTTTTCATTCCAATCCCAAAGAAAGGCAATGCCAAAGAATGCTCAAACTACTGCACAATTGCACTCATCTCACACGCTAGTAAAGTAATGCTCAAAATTCTCCAAGCCAGACTTCAGCAATATGTGAACCGTGAACTTCCTGATGTTCAAGCTGGATTTAGAAAAGGCAAAGGAACCAAAGATCAAAGTGCCAACATCCGCTGGATCATGGAAAAAGCAAGAGAGTTCCAGAAAAACATCTATTTCTGCTTTATTGACTATGCCAAGGCCTTTGACTATGTAGATCACAATAAACTGTGGAAAATTCTGAAACAGATGGGAATACCAGATCACCTGATCTGCCTCTTGAGAATTTTTTATTCAGGTCAGGAAGCAACAGTTAGAACTGATCATGGAGCAACAGACTGGTTCCAAATAGGAAAAGGAATACGTCAAGGCTGTATGTTGTCACCCTGTTTATTTAACTTATATGCAGAGTACATCATGAGAAACGCTGGACTGGAAGAAACACAAGTTGGAATCAAGATTGCTGGGAGAAATATCAATAACCTCAGATATGCAGATGACACCACCCGTATGTCGGAATGTGAAGAGGAACTCAAAAGCCTGTTGATGAAAGTGAAAGTGGAGAGTGAAAAGGTTGGCTTAAAGCTCAACATTCAGAACGAGGATCATGGCATCTGGTCGCATCACTCATGGGAAATAGATGGGGAAACAGTGGAAACAGTGTCAGACTTTCTTTTTCTGGGCTCCAAAATCACTGCAGATGGTGACTGCAGCCATGAAATTAAAAGACGCTTACTCCTTGGAAGGAAAGTTATGACCAACCTAGATAGCATATTCAAAAGTAGAGACATTACTTTGCCAACAGAGGGTCGTTTAGTCAAGGCTATGATCTTTCCTGTGGTCACTAATCTATGTGAGAGTTGGACTGTGAAGAAGGCTGAGGCCCGAAGAATTGATGCTTTTGAACTGTGGTGTTGGAGAAGACTCCTGAGAGTCCCTTGGATTGCAAGGAGATCCAACCAGTCCATTCTGAAGGAAATCAGCCCTGGGATTTCTTTGGAAGGAATGATGCTAAAGCTGAAATTCCAGTACTTTGGCCACCTCATGCGAAGAGTTGGTTCATTGGACAAGACTCTGATGCATGGAGTGGTTGGGGGCAAGAAGAGAAGGGGACGACAGAGGATGAGATGGCTGGATGGCATCACTGACTCGATGGATGTGGCTCTGAGTGAACTGCAGGAGTTGATGATGGACAAGGAGGCCTGGCTGTGCAGCAGTTCATGGGGTCACAAAGAGTTGGACATGACTGAGCGACTGAACTGAACTGAATATCTCTTAAAACGTATCCTAAGACAGCAAACCTGATTGTAGTGAGGCACAACTGAGTCCAAATCAGTTTGTGCTACATGTGCATAAAATATTAAAAGATTATTATGATTCATACTCTGATTTAAGGGTTTGTAGTCTAGGAGGAATGTTGCTCAAACAAATCTTAGAATTTTTAGAGTATATAAATGATTTGAAGCATACAAAAGCGAAAACAAATTTGAGAGCATCTTTATAAATGCACACACTTTATTTTGAGATTAAATGTATCTCTATTGTTCATTGCATAGTCTTTAAAAATGAAGAAATAGAATAAATAAAATAATAATAGGCAATATTAAATATGTATATATTTAATATGTTTTAAATATTAAAACATGTATAATGTATAAGGCACTTATTTTAACATTTTAATATATTGACCCAAATAAGACAACAAACCTTTTACCAGATATTTGCAATTTAGTATTATAAACATAAGTACAGAGTGCAAGGAGCTATCTTAAGAGACATTCCTACTACAACCTGAGAAAGAGTAGCTTTTATGAAATAGATAGTGCCTGACTGAATCTTGCAGAATAGATAAATAAAGTAAGAGTGGACATTATGGAAAGAGCAAAGATCATATGAGGAGACTTGGAATTACAATGTTTGGTTAATTCAATCAACTACAAGGTGGGCAGTAATTCTTGCGGCATGGAGTTTGCATATTTTGTTGACTATATAGAATTCATGCTGCCTATGTAATATTATACAATTTGACATTATATAGGAAACATATAGGGTTACTTATAGAATATTATTTTTCCTCCTGTTTTTCTATTTTCAGTTAGTTTTTTTTTTTTTTTTTTTTTTTTAATGGGTCTGATTTGCTTAGACTGTCAAAATAAACAGTCTCCTTCTCAGGCTCTCTTAAAGCTAAAGGTGACCATGTATCCAGTTTTGGACAAAGTAGAAGTATATTAGACAGGACATCCTATAAAGCCATTATTTTCATGACCAAAAGAAACATGGTCAGTCATATTATGTGTTGCTTTTTCCTCCCCTTTCCTACTGGAAACTTAAAAGAACTTTGTGTAAATGCATTAGCCTTATTGTGACCTTGAGGTTGAAAGATATATGGTGCAGGGTCCAGAGCAGAAAGAAAAGAGTTTGAACTCTCAATGACTTCTTCATTGTGTTAATGTTCTGAGAAGTCCCAACAGCTCATGAATAACTTGAGAGATCAAACAAAAGACAAAATAAGGAGGGGGACAAGCATTACCATTATTACTGAATAATGTTTTACTGAACTGTGTTGCTTAATGTGAAAGCCAGATTGCTAACTAAATATCACCATTAGGCAAACTTACTTACCTAGTCACAAGCATTGTTGAGCTAGGGCTGGTATCTCTGTGTGGTGAGGAAAGAACTTTCCCTTGGTGGAGAAGTGAGGAATGTTTGCCTTTTATGATCAGCTCACATGCAAGGAAGGAAACATGGCATAATAAGACTAAGCAGACACATTGAACTATCAGCCAAAGCACCTTCACTTCCCTGGAGTAGAGAAAATCGTTTTAAGAGATGCCAGAGACCAGAATTACTCTAAATCGTCCTTTTATATGTGAAAACCATTACAAGATTGGGGAGAAAAATGTTTCCTCCTCTATTTCAGTCTGGGCTATCTACCTCAGAATTATTATTGGCTGAGAAAAATAAATTAAAAATTACCAGGGGATTTCTCTTACATGCAGCCAAACCAAATCTTAACTGTTTCAGTAGGTAACAAAATTTAACAGAAGAGTATGAAGATATCTGGTTGTAATGAATATATGTTTAAAGTTTTGAAATCTATCCTATATGACATTGAATATTTTAAAAATTTGGTAAAGTATAACTATGGATAATACACTGCCTCCTTTTCCCCTGGTTGAAACAAAACATAATGTGAATGGAATTGAGAATTCAGTGAGGATTATGGATTTCAAAAATATTATAGAGACATCATTGATATTATTGTTGTAGATAGTCATTCAGTCATGTTTGACTCTTTGTGACCTCATGAGCTGTGGCCTGCCAGGCTCCTCTGTCAATGGGATTTACCAGGCAAGAATACTGGAGTGGGTTGCCATGCCCTCCTCTAGGGGATCTTCCTAACCCAGGGATCAAACCCAGGTCTCCCTCATTGCAGGTGGATTCTTTGCTGTCTGAGCCACCAGGGAAGCCCATCACTGATGGACTTATTGAAATGAACAGGGGAAACAAATAAATTAAAGGATGACACATAAAATGTACTGTTTCATAAGAGAAAGCAAAGGAATTGAGAGTGGACAGAAAAGCAACAGATAGATATGGAAGGATGAATTCAGTTTCAGACATTTTGATTTTGATTTACTGTGAGTCAAACTAAGTATAGACTGATCCAAAGGCATTAGGCAATGATATATATTGAGTTAGAGGCCAATGGTGTTGATGGACTAACTACACGCTTTGAAGACATCAATACAAAAACCACTGGGTGAAATCATGACAGTTTATCTAGGAAGAATATGTAGCACAGAACAGAAATAGCATTTAAGAGAGAGGTCCGAAAATGATAAGAATAACCTGCCAAAAAGACAGCAGGAAAATCCAAGGAGAATGATGATAGGAAGTCAATAACATTGGTTAGGAGAGAGTGTTTTGTAGCAATAATGTATAGAGAGATCAATAACATGAAAAAGACTGAATGAATTGTACCCTTTCCCATTTCACAATCTATGTCATCGATAACCCTGTCAAAGTAACCTCAGCAGAGATGGCCATAGGTGAGGCATAGCAGATGGTAAAATGTTGAGAAACAAATAGGAAATGAAACAATTGTCTCAGTAAATTCAGTCTATTCTCTCAAGAAGTGCACACCTGGATATAAAGAGATACAGTGGATAGAGGAGTTTTAGAAATATACATTTTTTACTGTTGTTATTATCACTATTTGTTTATTTCAAAAAATATGAAAAATACACATTTTATTTTTATTTTTTAATAAATTTATTTATTTTAATTGGAAGTTAATTACTTTACAATATTGTATTGGTTTTGCCATACATCAACATGAATCCACCACAGGTATACACGTGTTCCCCATCCTGAACCCCCTCCATCCTCCCTCCCAGTACCATCCCTCTGTGTCATCTCAGTGCACCGGCATTAAAACTATGCCTTTTAAAAGTAATGATGAAATATTGAACAAGGAAGGTTTATTAAAAGATCTTGAAGATAACTAATGGGTTGTCATTCTTTAGAAAGGGATGGAATACGAATCAGAATGTATTCTGAGAACACATGAAAAAGGGACAAGCAAGATTAGGACTTTGGAGACATGGAGACCTGAGACAAAACAGGAAGCTAAACAATCATATTTCATGAGTCTGCTTGTATCTCATCTTCTTTTGGTGTAACTGAAGTTTTCTACAAAAGTGGTGGTCAGCCAATAACTCAGAGTTATATACAATTATTTAGGAGCAAGTTGAAGGTAAAAATAACTGCGACTCTAAAATGATTTCATATTCCCATGAAATCTCTAGTTGAAAAACCCTTGTTAAAATCAAAACTTTCCTGGTGGCTCAGATAGTAAAGAATCTGCCTGTAATGTTGGAGACTTGGGTTCAATTCCCTAGGTGGGGAAGTTCCCCTGGAGGAGGGCATGGTAACTCACTCCAGTAATCTTGCCTGAAGAATCCCTATGGACAGAGGAGCCTGATGGGCTTCAGCCCATGTGGTCACAGAGTCAGACACGACTGGGTGACTAAGCACACTACATAAAATCAAAAGAGTTTTGTTCAGACTAGGGGTTCTACATTCATGATAAAATAGCTTACCTCAAATTTTTTTCTTCACCTGACACTAACTGTATGGGCATTATGAAATATAGAATAACTGAATATGAAAAAAAAAATGAGCATTTTAACACTACAGAGACATGGTGAATGAGAGAAAAACAGCTATGACACTTTTATTTAACAGTTATGCTTGAATCATGAGCCAGTAGCATGGTGAACACGTCAACCTGTTTCTCTAAAATTGTAGCTGATGAAAATTATGCCAGTTCAGGATAGGTTTGATTTTCTATAGTTTATAAAGGGTATCAGACAATGAATATCCAGTTTCAGGACATTAATATATAAAGTCAGATAATACCATCAAGACACAAGAGACTACCCTAAACAACTTGAAATAGATACAAGAATGCAGTTATATGTATGGCATACTCAACAGGTGAGTGACACAAGCAGCACTTCCTGCCACAAACCTGAGGAAAAAGAGCCGTATTCTCTCCAGGAATATAGTCAAATATGTAGACAGCTTCAGACAAAACACATAAAGGGATTAAAAAAGTGGTACACTGCCTTGTACATCTATAAAACCCTGGAAACCAATACTGTGGCACTTGTCCCAATATTAAGCAATTTAGTTTGAGGGGAATTTATGGTAGTCTTTTTTAATGACACTTTTGTGACTCCATGCTGAATTATTACTCCCTGCTCTTTGATTTCCTATAAATTTGAGGTAATTGTTAGAGCATGGGTTCTGGATTCAAATAACATAAATAAACTGTTTAGATATATGGTGTTTTTCCAGTGAAATATTAAAACAGTTACCCCAAAACCTATTCTCAATATACTTGTTACCTTAAAATTAACTTTGTGCTGGTAAGGCTCTGTTTTAGATAAACTAGGCTGTCAGTAAATACTAAATAGTTATTTACTTCTCTTTCATTTCCATTTATCAGTTTTTAACTTTTCCCTCATTCATAATGAGACTTTTATATTTTGTTTATTGAAGCTTTCAGATCTTGGTAGTGGCTCTTCTTTACAGGATGTGAATGGCAATAGAAAAGTCTCAAAGGAGATGATATGATCCCAGAAAGACAGGGCCAAGTGAGAATACTTAAGTGTCACAGACAAGCTTGGTGTTATTAACATAGTAACCAAGAGACCAAATGTAAAAATATACTGGGTCAGGTGACCAAAAGTCTAAATTTAATCACCAAAACAGATAATGGTGGCCCCTCCACAAATGGCTCCTCTGAATTCCACTCCACAAAATTGAGCTTTCAGTTCAGAGATCCAGAGCCTTTGAAATAAAGGGCAAGTCAGGTCCCTTTTAGGAAGGACCCTGTTTAAATTCTACATCTGGCCTCTCCCACCACTTAAAAAGATGTGCAGAACTTAGTGGACCTCTTTAGAGTTCACAGGAAACATATATGTAATTTCCACTTTCTACTTATATCCATTTACTGAGTAAATTAAAAGCCTGCCAGTTTCAGATAGATCCCATAGGAAAATAAATCTCTTAAATAGGAACATACAATCCTGACTTGGGTCATATCACTAAAATGATTTTATGGAGCTTGACCTATCTATAGTTGATAGATACAACAGATGTTGTATGAAGCCTTTGAGACATTGGAGCAAAGCTATCCCCTCTTCTTAAAAAAAAAAAAAAAAAAATCATTTTTTAAAGAAATAACATTTGACTTACTACTGGGTCCTAGCAGAATTTAATCACATAATCATGGGTCAAATTTTATCATGAAAACTGATCTTCCCTCTCATGAACTGTGATGTTTTCTGACCTACCCGGCTGTGGATTTTAAAGTATTCCATTATCAAATGGAAGTTGTATACACTGTATCAGTATAGAACAGGTACTATATGTACAAGTAACCCAAATGAAAAATGATCTCTGTTTCTCACAGCTCGCATTTCTTCAACATTTCTTTCTCTCGCAATTTGCATTATGATCTCATGGGAAACTCACTATGACCAATTTACCTGGGAATAAAAATTCAGTTAAAGTTTACAGATGATTGCAGATGACACCACCCTTATGGCGGCAAGTGAAGAGGAACTCAAAAGCCTCTTGATGAAAGTGAAAGTGCAGAGTGAAAAGGTTGGCTTAAAGCTCAACATTCAGAAAACGAAGATCATGGCATCTGGTCCCATCACTACATGGGAAATAGATGGAGAAACAGTGGAAACAGTGTCAGACTTTCTTTTTCTGGGCTCCAAAATCACTGAAGATGGTGACTGCAGCCATGAAATTAAAAGACACTTACTCCTTGGAAGGAAAGTTATGACCAACCTAGATAGCATATTCAAAAGCAGAGACATCACTTTGCCAACAAAGGTTCGCCTAGTCAAGGCTATGGTCTTTCCTGTGGTTATGTATGGATGTGAGAGTTGAACTGTGAAGAAGGCTGAGCGCCGAAGAATTGATGCTTTTGAACTGTGGTGTTGGAGAAGACTCCTGAGAGTCCCTTGGACTACAAGGAGATCCAACCAGTCCATTCTGAAGGAGATCAGCCCTGGGATTTCTTTGGAGGGAATGATGCTAAAGCTGAAACTCCAGTATTTTGGCCACCTCATGTGAAGAGTTGATTCATTGGAGAAGACTCTGATGCTGGGAGGGATTGGGGGCAGGAGGAGAAGGGGACGACAGAGGATGAGATGGCTGGATGGCATCACTGACTCGATGGATGCGAGTCTCAGTGACCTCCGGGAGTTGGTGTTGGACAGGAAGGCCTGGCGTGCTGCAGTTCATGGGGTCGCAAAGAGTTGGAGACAACTGAGTGACTGATCTGATCTGATCTGATACACAATATGCTTTATGTTTGTGAGAAATGGAATATTTCCTGCCATATCAGTAAACAAAGATGTCATAGTCATCAACAACTGCAGCCCTCCAATGTGAGCTGGTGAGCCCTAAGGAAACACAGGAAGGAAAAGATTACCCATCTCGCAGCCATCAGAATCAGATTACAGCCACTCCCTACATAAGCTACAGGGAAGCTCAGGATGAGAAAAATACCACAGGATACTCCAATGGGCTACAGTCCATGGGGTTGCAAAGAGTTAGACATGACTAGATAACTAAGCACAGCAGTACAGCACATACTAGCCCCAGATAGCTGAGGTGCATATCAAAGAAGTGATTTCAGTGAACCCAGATTTTTACACCTTCCTATACATAGAAAATCACTATATTCCTTAACTTGGATTTTCTGTTTTTCTTTAACAACAATCTTTTGATGTTCAGACTATTTGCCCTTTGTTGCAAAATACAGCCTTGATATACTCCTTTTCCAATTTGGAACCAGTCTGTTGTTCCATGTCCAGTTCTAGCTGTTGCTTCTTGATCTGCAGGTTTCTCAGGACACATATGAGGTATTCTGGTATTCCCATCTCTTGAAGAATTTCCCCCAGTTTGTTGTGATCAACACAGTCAAAGGCTTTAGTGCAGTCAATGAACCAGAAGTAGATGTTCTTCTGGAATTCTCTTCCTTTTTCAATGATCCAGTGGATGTTCACAATTTGATCTCTGGTTCCTCCACCTTTTCTAAATTAAGCTTGTACATCTAGTGGTTTTCATTTCACATACTGTTGAAGCTTAGCTTGGAGGATTTTGAGAACTACTTTGCTAGCATATGAAATGACCATGATTGTGTGGTAGTTTGAACATTCTTTGGCATAGCCCTTCTTTTGGATTGGAATGAAAACTGATCGTTTCCAGTCCTGTGGAGTTTTCCAAGTTTACTGACCTATTGAATGTACCACTTTAACATCATCATCTTTTAGGATTTAAAATAGTTTAGCTGGAATTTCATTACCAATGCTAGCTTTGTTTGTAGTGATGCTTCCTAAGGCCCACTTGACTTTGGACTCCAGATGTCTTTCTTTAGGTGAGTGATCCTACCATCATGGTTATCTGGGCCCTGAAGATCTTTTTTGTATAGTTCTTCTGTGTATTCTTGCCACCTCTTCTTAATATCTTTTGTTTCTGTTAGGTCCATACTGTTCTTTGAGCCAGACTTCCCTGAGAATGTCCAGGAGTCTTTGATTCTGGCATAAGTCTTTTTGAAGGAGGTCAAATTACCTCCATTAATACAACCCCAGCCATCAGAGGAAAATTGGATTAAATATTAACTGAGCATGACCTTGCCCACCAGATCAAGAACCAGTTTCCCCCACAGTCAGTCCCTCCTATTAGGAAGCCTCCACAAGCCTCTTATCCTGATCCATTAGAGGGCAGGTAGAATTAAAACCACAATCACAGAAAACTAACCAAATTGATCACAGTATTGTCTAACTCATTGAAACTATGAGCCATGCCGTGTAAAACCATCCAAAACAGATGGGTCATTGTGAAGAGTTCTGACAAAGTGTGGTTCTCTAGAGAAGGGAATGGCAAGCCACTTCAGCATTCTTGCCTTGAGAACTCCATGATCAGTATGAAAAGGGAAAAAAAAAATATGACACTGAAAGATAAAGTCCCCAGATCAGTAGGTGCCCAACATGCTTCTAGAGAAAGTGGAGAAATAGCTCCAGAAGAAATGAAGAGGCTGAACCAAAGCAGAAACAATGCCCCATTGTGGATGTGTCTGATGGTGAAAGTAAAATCCAGTTATGTGAAGAACAATATTGTAAAGGAATCTGGAATGTTAGGTCCATGAATCAAGATAAACTGGAAGTGGTCAACCAGGAGATGGCAAGAGGGAACGTCAAAATTTTAGGAATTAGTGAACAAAAATGGGCCAGAATGGGTGAATTTAATTCAGGTGATCATTGTATCTACTAAGGTGGGAAAGAATCCCTGAGGAAAAAATAGAGTAGCCCTCATAGTCAACAAAAGAGTCCAAAATACAGTACTTGAGTGCAGTCTCAAAAATTACAGAATGCTTTCAGTTCACTTCTAAGGCAAACAATTCAGTATCACAGTAATCCAAGTCTATGCCCCAACCACTAATGCTGAAGAAGCTGAAGTGGAAAAGTTTTATGAAGACCTACAATACCTTCTAGAATTAACAAAAAAAGATGTCCTTTTCATTGTAGAGGACTGAAATGCAAAAGTAGAAAGTCAAGAGATATCTGGACTAACAGGAAAGTTTGGCCTTGGAGTACAATATGAAACAGGACAAAAGGTAACAGAATTTTGCCAAGAGAACACATTGATGGTAGCAAATACCCTCTTCCAACAACACAAGAGAAGACTCTACACGAGGACATCACCAGATGGTTCGTACCAAAATCAGATTGATTGTATTTTTTGCAGCTGAAGATATAGAAGTTCTATACAGTCAGCAAAAGCAAGATCAGGAGCTGACTTAGACTCAGATCATTAACTCCTTATTCCAAAATTCTGACTTAAATTGAAGAAAGTAGGGAAAGCCCTAAGCCATTCCAGTATGACCTAAATCAAATTCTTTAAGATTATACAGTGGAAGTGACAAATAGATTCAAGGGATTAGCTCTGATAGATCTAAGTAGAAGAGTGTATTACTTATCATATGAAGGCAGTACTCCAAACTGTGGATGGAAGCCAGCCATCCTTGCCCTTACAAAATATAAACAGTAATCCAAGTCTATAACAAGTCAATCGAAGAGGCCATAAACAGCAGAGATAGTGCTTAATGTTGCCTTAAAAACATGGCTTTGTAAATCCTCAATTATTGAAAATAGTCACCATGTTTTTGGTTTTTCACAGTAAGTCCATCTCAATAGTTCCATCTTATTAAGCAAAGCACAATTTTTCTATTATCTTTATTTGTAAGTATGATTAAGAGAGTTTATATAAATTTTAAGTTGTCAAGAGGTTTGCTCTGAATTCTACTTTGGCAGATTGGTTAAGCTGGAACTTAGATTTCCTCAAATATCCTTCTCTATGTTGCCTCATATTAGACTAGTACAGAAAAGAAACTTGTGGGAAAAAGAAGTAAAACATCAACCATTACTCTCTGAAGTTATCTGTCAGATAAATTTAAGAACAGATGCAGAGATGTTCATATTCATTAGTTTTGACTTTTCCTAACCCATATTTACATCCAGCTATTTTCCCAATGGTTGGTCTTGCTGACCAAAAGCTGCCCCAGGCCCATTGACAAAATCTAATTTAAAGACTCATGGAGGAGATAGATAAGAAACAATGGCTTTACAAATACCACTCCAGAAGCCCACAGACTTTGTAGAAGGTAGCTAAAGCAATGCTGGAAGGGAAATTTATCACACTAATTGCTTGTATTAGAATATATAGTAAGAAAATAAAAGAGAAAATTGAAGAAACGAGGAGAACCTGATTCTTAAAAAATAGATAAAAATTCTAAAAACCTGGCACAAATAAAAAGAGAGAAGAGATAAATCACCAATATCAGAAATTAAACAGGGGACTATCACTATAGATCCTGCTCTAATAAAAAAGATTTAAAAAACTATGAACAAATTAGTTCATAAATTCAATTTAGAAGATTTAGACTAATTCTCTGAAAACCACAGATTAACATAACTCAATCAATGTTAAATAGATAATCTGAATAATTCTATAACCATGACATAAATTTGATACATAATTAAAACTCCCCCCAAAAGTAACCTCTAGATCAAATGGTGTTACTGAATTCTATCAAACATTTAAATATGAATTAACTCCAAATGAAAGTGAAGAAATATTTCCCAACACATATTTTGAAATCAGTATCACTCTGATATCAAAATCAAATATAGTCCCCCCACAGAAAATAAACTTAAACACCAACATCTCTCCAGAAATTATAAGTGAAAACTCTTAAAAGCATTAAGAACGTATCAAATGTACCCCAGAGTAAACCAAAAACTTACGATCACACATAAACAAAATGCACTTAATAGTTCATAGCAGCTTTTTTTGATAACAAAACTAGAAATAATAAATACACATCTAATGCTGCTGCTGAGTCACTTCAGTCGTGTCCGACTCTGTGCGACCCCATAGACGGCAGCCCACCAGGCTCCCCCGTCCCTGGGACTCTCCAGGCAAGAACACTGGAGTGGGTTGCCATTTCCTTCTCCAGTGCATGAAAGTGAGAAGTGAAAGTGAAGTCGCTCAGTCGTGTCCGACCCTCAGCGACCCTATGGACTGTAGCCTACCAGGCTCCAATAATTAAACATGTCTGTGGTATATTCATACCATGGCTCTCTACTCAGCAGTAAAAAAAAAAAAAAAAAAAAAAAGAATTGACTATTGATGTGTGCAACAATTTGAAGGGATATAGGCTGAGTAAAAATCCCCGATCTTAAGATGTTACATACTGTATGATTCCATTTATATATTACTGAAATGACAAAATTAAAAAAAAAAAAAAATGGAGAACCCATCAATAGTTTCCAAAAGTGAGCAGGAAGTAGGAGGTTGGGTATTGCAATAAAAGGGCGACAGGAAGGATCATTTTGGTGATGGAACTATGTTGTATCTTTACTGTAGCAATGTTAATAGCCAGGTAGTGATACTACACCATCAGTCTCTCTATCCATATTTCTACCATCTCTATGTACTGTACTATCAGGTTTTCAATATGTTACTATAGTGTGTGTGTGTGGAGCGGAACCTGGATAAATGGGATACTGAAAGTATCTATAATAGTTTATAGAACTGAATATAAATTATTTCAAAATAAAAGGTTTAATTAAAAGTATATTACCAGGTAAGTAACTCATTCTTTGAAATTTCTCTTTACTTGACATCAGGACATCATACTGTTCATTTTTGTCCTACATCCTCCTGTGTCATAGTTGGCTAACTGGATATCTTTTTACATAATTATTTCTTATTTAATTATTTTCCTCATTTCCTTGATTTCTGAATCATTGAGTACTTCAGAATTCAGATCCCATAAAACTTATATTTTCTATTTATATTTGTTCTCTACAGGTTATTAAGCTTAAAAACCATCTATGTACCGAGTTCCAAAAAGCTTTCCAATCTGCTATCAATCAATCATCTGAGCACCCCGCATTCCACATAGCTGAATCTAGCTGCCAACCTAATATTTCCAATTGAATGTTTGAAAGGCATTATAAATATAATGTTACTAATATTAAGCTCCAAATCTTTCCTCCAAAATTTCTTCTGATAACAATGTTTTCTATCTCAGTGAAAGAGATCTTTAGTTTAATTTAGTTGCAGAGAAATCCTCTGCTTACTTTGACTCTTCTTTACTCTTTCTTTACTGGAATTCATCAACTAGGAATTCTTCTTAGTTCTTAAAATCAGTTCAGGTATCTTTCACTTTTTATCACTTTCAGGGCATCCACCATGCCAAAGTCACAATTATTTTCACTTGAATGCTCATAATAACCTTCAAATTTTACTTTCTGCTTATTTCTGTTTTCTTGGACTTCCTGGCCCCCACCCACTGTCTACAACAAAAATGAAATGCAAGTGTAAGTGTGTTCAGTCATGTCTTATTCTTTGTGACCCCATGGACTGTAGCCAGCCAGGCTCCTTTGTCCATGAGATTATCCTGGCAAGAATACTGCCGTGGGTTCCCATTTCCTTCTCCAGGGGATCTTCCCAACCCAGGGATTGAACCCTTGTCTTTTGTGTCTCCTGCATTGGCAGGTGGATTCTTTACCACTTAGCCACCTGGAAAGTTCAACCAAGTAAAATTTTAAATATAAATCAAATATTTAAAAGTTGTTTTCTTTTAACTTTCCTCTAACTTTACTCCATTTCCTGCCTAGACATCGCCATCTCATAGAACACGTATTTTACTTACTTCTCTTAATTTTTCAATGTTTCTCACCTACCAAAGTATAAGCAAAGTGAAGGCAAGGTTTTTTGTCTATTTTGTTACCTGAGAAATATCCACTGCAACAGCATTTTCTGACGCATGATAGACATCTGATAAATATGTGTTAAGTGCATGAATTACAAAATTTAAGCAAATGAAATATAAAATTAAGAAGACCAAAAAGATGGTCTGAATGTAAAATATGTGTAAGAGAATGAATTTAACATGACACTGCGATTTTTTGTCTGAGTGACTATGAAAACTGATGGTTCCATTATATGAGAGATTCCATAAAACATCACTGGCAGTGGGGAGTGGTGGTAAGAGCAAGATAATGATTTTGAACATTCTGGGGTTTAATCATATCAATGAGCCAATTCAAAAGTAGCGATTAGAATTTATTATAAGAAGAGAAACTAGCATAAAATACAAATTAACAAAAAGAAAGGTCATCTTTGAATTTCCTAAAATATATAAATTAAACATTTTTGTTTTTCTGCTGTTTTTTCCCTTCCAGCATAATATACATATGGTGGGACAGATTTTTAACCCAATCTTCTGCGTATGTTTGGCATTGTTACATAAAATGTAGGTTTGTTTAGTTTCCTGAATACTTAGGGAAATCTGATGAAAACCTCAAAGATTTTTGCATATTTCCTTAAGGACAGATAGAATTGATGACTAGAAGCCTGTTTGGCTATTGAAAGGGAGCTAAAATAGAAATACATGCTCATATGCAATTGAGAAATCAAACACACAGTGGTTTAAAATAGGATCCCTAAATGAAAGTTACAAAAATAAATGCTCCAAATTATAGGCACTGATTTGTAATCCAGACAACTATCACATGGACAGCTTCCAATGTATGCTCCAAGGTGAGGAAGAACAGGGATTTATTTATATTTGTTAATGATTCTCCCAGTAGGTTCACCAGTAATTTAGTAGAAGGATTTGGAAAAAATACATAACTAACTTATAGCTTGTAATATTGGAGAAGTAGTAATTAACTTCGAGTACCTGTGGACAGATTTTGGTTATTGAGTCTTGCCCATTAGAGGCCACATTGTCTGTCTTTGGGTTCACTGCCACCATCTGAATAGTGATACCTTCCTTGAAGCACAGAGAACTTACAGGTAAGATTTTCTTTTGTATGATGTAATTCCGAACCACTGTGATTGGTTATTATCTAGCAAAACTCTGTCCTCATAAGCTCCCTTAAGGAGCATTTTTAATTTGAAACCTCTCATATTTCTTCTAATTTCTGCTTTAAACTCTGGCTGCAGGCACACTTTCTGATCACTTAATTTACCTTTCTTAAATTTGATATTTCAGTGCTTTAGAGACAGTTAATATCAATGGAATTTGATAACCTGAAAAAAAGAAAAAGTGAAACTGTTAGTTCCTCCCTCATGTCCATTTATTTTTGCCACCCCATGGACTGTAACCCACTAGGCTCCTCTGTTCATGGAATTCTCCAGGCAAGAATACTGGAGTGGGTTGTCATTTCCTACTCCAGGAGTTCTTGCCCACTCATGGATTTAACCTAGGTCTCCAGCATTGCAGACAGATCCTTTACCATCTGAGCTACATCTAATCAAAGAAAAGACATTTCATGTAATACCCCAGTACTACTTCTATGTAACTTGGTAGTCAGTGTCTGGACACCCTCTTTCTTCATGGCAAACAGTGAAAAGAAAGAAAAGATTTAATTAGAAATTAGTATGAATTTTGAAAACATTAAAGAATGTAAGAGGAGATCCTCACTAACAAAATTAGAAATAAAGTTAAACAAAATGCCTTATGGCAATAATTTTGATAAAACAGACAATGGAATATATTAGATCCAATTGCAAGGAATTAGTTTTAGAGAAAAGAAGAAAAGCTCAACTTTAGTGCATAGATTTTCCTTCTTCCTAAATTTATAACTTATTTACTGTACTCTGATAAGAATATGACTCCCTTTTAAAAGTATTTGAAAATTATACTTTTACTGATGGTGCATAATAAAAAACATACATTTCTGGCTCTTTCATAAATAACATAGAATGGGAAATAATGTAAAAGACTCTGCTATCTAAAAACACACCTAGTGTTTAATTGTATTTTAGTATTTGATAGTAATCCATGACTTGCTGCAAGTGTAATTATGACTTGCTTAATTTTACCTCCTTTAAATTTTGCCATCACTATTTTTGAGGTAATAATTATCAGGAAATTCTTTGACATTTAACTAGCACTAAATGCTAGGAGTCTGGAATACAGCCAACATTTGTCAAAAATGATGTTTATTTTAACTTCACTGCAATAGTAAAGGGAATTATACCATTCAGGAACAGAGAAATATCTTATCATTACTATGACTCCCTAATATTGTCCTTACCCATATGTGTAACATTTAGCATTCTACTTAATCTCTCATACTTATTTAATTACATATAAGTTTATTTCTAGTTCTCAAAATAATTCTGATTATATTATGATTTTTCTGATGACAGTAACAATTTCATCCTCTATACCAACTTTCGGGGAAGGCAATGGTACCCAGGTACTCTTGCCTGGAAAATCCCATGGACAGAGGAGCCTGGTAGGCGCCAGTCCATGTGGTCGCCAAGAGTCGGACACAACTGAGCGACTTCACTTTCACTTTTCACTTTTATGCATTGGAGAAGGAAATGGCAACCCACTCCAGTGTTCTTGCCTGGAGAATTCCAGGGATGGCGGAGCCTCGTGGGCTGCCGTCTATGGGGTCCAGCAGAATCGGACACGACTGAAGCGGCTTAGCAGCAACAGCAGACTATTTTTATGAAGTGATACTCTTTGAAAGATGATATCCCATCTGCATTTTTCATGTATCTTATCCATGCTTTCAAGTTGATGTTTGGTTCTCATCGCCCCCAAATGAGCAAAGAACACAGCCTAAGAAGAAAAATGTGTAAGTCTTATCTGGTGTTTGAATGCCCAAAACCTAAGCCTTTGTGGTGATAAGGTGTGGGTGGGAGAATTCAGATTTGGAACCTAAACAAATTGTTTCACAGAAACAAAAAGTAACATTAGTTTTTTGGACCGGACAGACTATGTAAACTATAGATTGGGGCCAGTTGTATTGATTTAAGAATAAGATGCTCTATGCTGTGCTTAGTCACTCAGTCATCTCCACCAGGCTCTTCTGTCTCCAGGTAAGAATACTGAAGTGGATTGCCATGGCCTCCTCCAGGAGATCTTCCCAACCCAGGGACAGCACCCAGGTCTCCCGCACTTCAGGCAAATTAGTTACTTTTGAGCCAGCAGGGAAGCCCAATGTGTCTTATTTCATGGTAAGTTCCAGGAAGTCTCCAGAGATCAGATATATAGATATTGGGTATTTCTAGGCAAATGAAGCTATAGCACCCTCATTAAAAACAATGGAATTTTATTCAGCCTTAAAAAGGAACATTGAGTCAGCTGTAATGATGTGCATGAATCTAGATCCTGTCATATAGAGTGAGGTCAGAAAGAGAAAAACAAATATTGTATATCAATGCATATATATGGAATCTAGAAAATGGTATTAATGAGCCTATTTTCAGAGAAGCAATAGAGGTGTTGACACAGAGATTGGCTTGTGGACACAGGGTGGGAAGGAGAATGAGACAAGTTGCATTGATATGTGCATTGATTGATTGATTGATACATTGATATGCAACAGGAGAGTAGCATTGATATGTACACACTACCATGTGCATACAGTGTGTATATAAAACAAATAGCTAGTGGGAAGCTGTTTTATAGCATAGGGAGCTCAGCTCAGTACTCTGTAATGACCTAGAGGAGTGGAATAGGGAGGACAGGAGGGAGGCTCTAGAAGAAATGGATGTATGTATGCATATGGCTGATACGTGTTGTTGTACAGCAGAAAATGATACAATATTGTTAGGCAATTATATTCCAATAAAAAATAAAATTAATATGCCTTATAAATCCATGGTGGTGATGACAGTTTAACCACTGAGTTGAGTCTGACTCTTGTGATCCCATGCTCTGTAGCCTTCTACGCTCATCTGTCCATGGGATTTCCCAGGGAAGAATACTGGAGTGGGTTGCCATTTCTTTCTCCAGGCTATATATCCACACAAAACTATAATTCAAAAGATACACAAGTCTCTTTATTCATAGAAGTGCTATCCAAAATTGACAAGACATGGAAACAGCCTAAATGCCCATTGACAGATGAATGGATAAAGAAGATCTGGTACATACATACAATGGAATATTACTCAGTCGTAACAAAGAATGAAATGATGCCATTTGCAGCAAGATGGATGGAACAAAAGATGATCATACTAAGTGAAGTTAAGTCAGAAAGAGAAAGACAAATGATATGATATCATGTATAAGTGGAATTTAAAATATGGCTTTGATTAATTGGTCTCCAAAACAGACTCAGAAACAGAAAACAGACTTGTAGTTGCCAAGAGAAATGGGCCATGGAAGAGGAATAGAGTGGGAGTTTGGGATTCAGTTCAGTCACTCAGTTGTGTCTGACTCTTTACAAACTCATGGACTGCAGCACACCAGGCTTCCAACTCCTGGAGCCTACTCAAACTCATGTCTGTAGAGTTGGTGGTGCCATCCAACCATCTCATCCTCTGTCATCCCCTTTTCCTCCCACCTTCAATCTTTCCCAGAATCAGTCTTTTCCAATGAGTCAGTCTTTTGCATCAGGTGTCCAAAGTATTGGAATTTCAGCTTCAGCATCAATCCTTCCAATGAATATTCAGGACTGATTTCCTTTAGGATTGACTGGTTGGATCCCCTTGCAGTCCAAGGGACTCTCAAAAGTCTTCTCCAACACCACTGTTCAAAGGCATCAATTCTTTAGTCGTCAGCCTTATGTTCCAACTCTCCCATCCATATATGACTACTGGGAAAATCATAGCCTTGACTAGACAGACCTTTGTTGACAAAGTAATGTCTCTGCTTTTTAATATGCTGTCTAGGTTGGTCATAACTTTCCTTCCAAGGAGTAAGCATCTCTTAATTTCATGGCTTCAGTCACCATCTGCAGTGATTTTGGAGCTCCCCAAAATAAAGCCTGTTACTGTTTCCACTGTTTCTCCATATATTTACCATGAAGTGATGGGACTGGATGCCATGATCTTAGTTTTCTGAATGTTGAGTTTTAAACCAACTTTTTCACTCTCCTCTTTCACTTTCATCAAATGACTCTTTAGCTCTTCTTGGCTTCCTGCCATAAGGGTGGTGTCATCTGCATATCTGAGGTTATTGATATTTCTCCTGGCAATCTTGTTTCCAGCTTGTGCTTCATCCAGCCCAGCATTTCACATGATTTATTCTGCATATAAGTTAAATAAGTAGGGTGACATGGGATTAGCAGATGCAAACTATTATATATAGAATGGAAAACAAAAACTTCCTACTGTATAGCAGAAGGAACTATATTTGATATCCTGTAATAAACCAGAGTGGAAAAATATTTTAAAAAATGATGTGTATATATATGCATAACTGAGTCACTTTGTTATATATTTCAATTAAAAGTAAATTACTATGCCCTATAATAAGAAAGAAAGAACATAGATGGGTATCTTGCCTTCTGTGTCATAGAGGTTACTGGCACTTATACACAGAACTTTGAGAAGTATTATTATTTATTCACAATTATTTCTTTCCATTCTGCCCTTGGTTTACTCCAGGCAACAGTAAACCTATGTTATCTTGCCTCACCTGGCTTTTAGCTTAAGACATAAAATATTCAAAATGTAGAATGTGGGTAGAATGTTACTCTCTGGTTCTAAACAGAAGCTATAAGAGGCATAAGTGCCATCTGATAATTCAGGTGTTACTCAAAAATCAGTACACAAAAACTGTAACATTCTCAAAAGTTTCACTGCATTTAGAAACAAAGACATATTTTGGAATAAATAAAGCTATGAATTGAAAGTATTAGTTGCTCAGTAGTGTCTAACTCTTTGCAAACCCAGGCTCCTTTGTCCATGAAATTCTCCAGGGAAGAATAGTGGAGTGGATAGTCATTTCCTTCTCCAGGGAATCTTCCCAACCCAGGGATTGAACCTGGGTCTCCTGCATTTCAGGCAGACTATTTACCATCTGTGGAGAAGACAATAGCACCCCACTCCAGTACTCTGGCCTGGAAAATCCCATGGACAGAGGATCCTGGTAGGCTGCAGTCCATGGAGTCGCTGAGAGTTGGACACAACTGAGCGACTTCACTTTCACTTTTCACTTTCATGCATTGGAGAAGGAAATGGCAACCCACTCCAGTGTTCTTGCCTGGAGAATCCCAGGGATGGAGGAGCCTGGTGGGCTGCCGTCTATGGGTCGCACAGGGTCGGACACGACTGAAGTGACTTAGTAGTACTTAGCAGCAGTATTTACCATCTGAGATACCAGGGAGCCCTAACTGAACTGAATTGAACTGAATGTGTCCCCAAATTCATTTTGTTGAAACCCTAATTCCCAATGTGATTGTACCTGTGTGTGGTGTGTTTGAGAAGTTATCGATTCACAAGGTTAGACCCTTCATGATGGCATTCCAGTCCTGAGACACAGAGGACTTCCTCTCTCCTTCTCACATTCTATCTCTCTCTCATTCCCTTTTCCCCTTTCTCCTTCTCTGCTAATTATGTGTGAGAGAATATGAAAAGGCAGTCATCTATAGACTTCACCAAGAACCTGATTTGTAGCTTCCAAATCTGAGAAATATGTTTATTAAACTACTCAGTTCAGTTCAGTTCAGTCACTCAGTTGTGTCTGACTCTTTGCGACCCCATGAATCACAGCATGCTAGGCCTCCCTGTCCATCACCAACTCCCAGAGTTCACCCGGACTCACATCCATTAAGTCAGTGATACCATCCAGCCATCTCATCCTCTGACGTCCCCTTCTCCTCCTTCCCTCAATCCCTCCCAGTATCAGAGTCTTTTCCAGTGAGTCAACTCTTTGCATGAGGTGGCCAAAGTACTAGAGTTTCACCAGTCACCATCTGGTGTATTTTTAAAATTCTAACAGCTCCAACAAAGACAAAGAGTAATGTGGCTCCAAAATCACTGTAAATGGTGACTGCAGCCATGAAATTAAAAGCGCTTGCTCCTTGGAAGAAAAGCTATGATCAACCTAGACAGTGTATTAAAGAGAAGAGACATCTCTTTGCTGACATGAGTTTGAGCAATCTCTGGGAGATGATGAAGGACAGGGAAGCCTGGTATGCTGAAGTTCATAGGGCTGCAGAGTCAGACATGATGTAGTGACTGAACAACAATAAACAAATTGTATGGTGGAAATAATATTGAGATCCCCAGGCTCTGGGAATGACTGAGAGTTTCTGAAACAGAGTAAAAGTAGTCAACATTTACAAAGAAATATGGCTATGGAGGGGACAACACAGGTAAAGTAATTTGTGTAGTATAAGAATTTGAGGCAAAGCTTTTAAAGTTTAAGGGTTTTTTGTTTGTTTGTTTGTTTTTTAATATAGATTTATTTATTTTAATTAAAATTTGTGTTTTTTTTAAGTTTTCATACATATGATCACCTTTAAACATACAATAACATGGCAATACAGAGGACTGAACAAACTGAAAATGTAGGAGAGAGTTGGGATAATGAAATGGATCAATATCACTAAGAAAGTGGGAAAGGGAAGAGATAAAGCCTTACCTTAAGACAAAGCCTTGTTCTAAATGTAGTATTATAGAGTTAAAAATTTTATCACTATTTCTATTTTCTCATGAAGTTCTGAAATGGTATCAAGATGAATAAGTGATGATGTGTTTCACAATATGCTTGAAAAGAGTGATAAAAGTTTAAAATCGTTTTTGTTGAGAGGAAATTATGAAAATAAAACATTTAGTAGGAAGCAGTGAAGGTGTATTTAATATTGGGAAACAAGAATCTGTATTGTGTTGTCTAGTATTAGTTAATGCAGTCCATTTGAATGTAGTAGTCAATGAAAATAATGGCTGAATTTAGAGTGCAGAGAATCCATTCATTTTAGGTACTGTATTCTTCAGTAACTGAGAAAATAGTGACTAAAATTGAGTAGTTGGAGGAATAGACACAGCCAGATGGCATAATGCTCAAAGGAACAGATGTTTTTAATGTGAGGGTGGAGCAGTAATGATCTTGAAGCTACGTTCAGGAGCGACTTGGATATCATCCTTGTTTCTTAGCTAATGTAGGAGGGATACAAGATAATGAGAAAGCTGTAACAGGGGTTATACTTTTAGCAGACAAACATGTTTCAGTTAGTGCAATGACGTAGAGGTCAAATATATGGAAATGTTCAGGCTGTGGAAAGTCTTGTAGCTGAGAATAAGTTCCAGAAACAGATTGTTATGTTTTGGTAAAGGAAACAACAGTGGAAAGAGAGTTGATACAAAGGCAGCAAAGCATAGATGAACTTTGTGAATATAATTTTTTTTAAAGTTGCATTGTACAGTTTAAAAGTGTTGAGTGCCATTCTCCCAAATCGTCCTACCCTCTCCCTCTCCCAGAGTCCAAAAGACTGTTCTATACATCAGTGTCTCTTTTGCTGTCTTGTATATAGGGTTATTGCTACCATATTTCTAAATTTCATATATATGTGTTAGTATACTGTATTGGTGTTTTTCTTTCTGGCTTACTTCACTCTGTATAATATGTATAATATAATATATGAAACGAGTCACCAGTCCAGGTTTGATGCACGATACTGGATGCTTGGGGCTGGTGCACTGGGATGACCCAGAGGGATGGTATGGGGAGGGAGGAGGGTTCAGGATGGGGAGCACATGTATATCTGTGGCTTATTCATTTTGATATATGGCAAAATCAATACAATATTGTAAAGTTAAATAAAATTAAATTAAATTTAAAAAAGTGTTGAGTGAATTTTATCTCTATAAAAATAAAAGGTATTGAAAATATGGAAATACATGAGGACTAAAGGTACTTTCATAGAAGATAAAAGATTAGGAGAGAAATGTTAGAATTAACTGGACAAAAATTTTCCAAAGGTATTAATGTAATTCAGACCCAAGAGAAAGAGGTAACTCAGGCTTCTTCCTACAAGAATCAGCAGCAACGTACAGATGTATTTGACAGTGCTTACTTTTAGCTGTGGTGCTGGCTCAGCTGGCTTGTCGAGAAAACTGAGCCCTGACAAGCACTGGTACACATCACCAGGGGCACATAATAAATAATTCTGAAGTGGTCAGGAGGAAGACAGAATCAAACACACACACATACATGAATTAAGTAACAAAAATTGTATTGCTAAAACACCATCATCTCCCCAAGAGTAGGTGAGTGCCTGCTCTCCAAAAACAGAGTGGCAGATACTGTGCCTTCTATGAAAATTGTAAACCTCTAACATTTTTTTTCCTTTGTGTCTATTATAGATTTTTACTATCCCATTGGAGTTAATTCTGCTTAGATAGGATTCAAGACAGGAAAAAAAAAAAAAAAACATAAAATAGAAAATAAAGATGGACAGGGACTGTGATGTTCTTCATTACATATCATCTATTATCAGCAGAAGAAAATGTCTTTTCTGTTCTGAGCTCAGTGCTGAATTTTGAATAGCAGAGAAAAACAGAAAATGATGACAGTCCTCACTGACAAGTGTTCCACAGAAATAAATCTGAGATGCTACAATATGGCAATTACCTTGATATAACAGACAACAAAGCCCCTTGTAACAAACCCCAGAGCACCTCAAGAGGAGGGAGAAACACTATGTGATCATGGAGAGATTCACTCCATGTGAAATTCATTGAGGCCTACAGGCTGTGTGTTAAGATTTTGCTGTCATTTTAACATAACTAGGTTTTCTACAGTTATTTTAAAGAACTCTATTTTATAATACAAAAGAACTCTATTTTATAATACAAACAAAATATTAAACAAGATAATTTAATAAGAATGAAATAATGATTGATGACAGGCATATCAAAATCTGGGATGATGTTGAGAAACTGATTTTAGGCAAGAATAATCTGTATTGTAGTTCCTTGATTTTTTTTTTTTTTTTTTTTTTTTGGACAACTGGACAGGAGAGAAAAGTACTAGGGAAAGAAGGAAGGAAAAATACACTTCCTGGAGAAAAAACAAGCAGTCTGATTATGACATGTATTTATAAAGCTTATCAGTTCAAAAACATTGAATCATGTAAATTAATAATTAATAACTAGGAGAATCTTTGTTATTCTTATAATGTGAACAATGTAAAAAGCTTGTCAGCTTTCTGTAACCTATTGTTTAAATCCCAATGGTATTACAGTTCATGTCCTGGGCATTGATAAAGACTCCAGCTTGACTTTTTTTTTTTATTCTGTAGAGTTAAATTATTCCGAATTTATTTATTTTGATCTCAAGGAAGGTCAAAATAAGTCCTCAGAAAATTTAAAGGTTCTCTCTGATACTATTTTGTTTGTCTTTATCTATCTGGATGTCTCTTAGATACTACAACAACAACAACAGCAAAATCAAAACCCCTTGTGCCTAGTGCCTTAATACTTAAATAACAACACACAAGGCAAATTTCAGAGACGTCCTTTGAAACTTGAAAGCCTTTTACTGTTTTATAATTTCTCAGTTGTAAAATTTTAAAATGGCATTAAGTATATAGCCCATTTTGGGGACAGAAAGTAATAACATTCAGACTTTTGTTACAGGGCAGTGGTGCCAACATTTGTAATATAGAAATGAGGTAGCACTCTACCAATAGAACTGCTGATATGAAATGAATGAGAAATGTTGAAGAAAGATATTCCAGTTTGTTTGTTTGTTTGTTTGTTTTTTAATTTACAAACAGCTATTGTTTAATTTTTGATTCCCAGGAGGTGGCTCAGTGGTACAGAATCTGCCTGCCAATGCAGGAGACATAGATTCCATCCCTGGGTTGGGGAGATCCCCTGGAGGATGAAATGGCAACCCCGTCCCATATTCCTGCCTGGAAAATCCCATGGACAGCTAAGCAACACAGAAGCAACAACAACTGTTGGATTCTTGTGTGCTGAGTGTCCTCAGCTGCTCTGTCATGTCCCACTCTGTGATCCCATGGACTGTAGCCTGACAGGCTCCTCTGTCCATAGGATATTTCAGGATAGAATAATGGAGTGGGTTACCATTCCTTTCTCCAGTTGATTACCAATCCCTCCTAGGGATTGAACCTGAGCCTCAATCTCCTGCACTGTCAGGCAGATTATTTACCATTGTCCCACCTGGGAAGTCCCACTTAAATCTTAGGAAATAGTTAATATTCTGAAATTATTAATAAAAACAAAGGAAAAAATATGAAGTGTATTATTTCCTGATTGCCAAACAAATTAGAAGGAAATTCAAATTCAGTTAAATATACAGAAATGGAATAATGGTGGCGGGAACACAGGTGAAATCAGACAACTTAAAATTATAATGAATAGAAACGGATAAACACTGATGTCCAGAGGAAAGAAACAATTATAGAGTGAATTTTGGGTAAAGCTAGGTTGCTGCAGCTGCTGCTGCAAAGTTGCTTCAGTCATGTTCTACTCTGTGCAACCCCATGGACAGCAGCCCACCAAGCTCCCCTGTCCCTGGGATTCTCCCAGCAAGAACACTGGAGTGGGTTGCCATTTCCTTCTCCAATGCATGAAAGGGAAAGTGAAGTCACTCAGTCGTGTCTGACTCTCAGCGACCCCATGGGCTGCAGCCTACCAGGCTCCTCCATCCATGGGATTTTCCAGATGAGAGTACGGGACTGGATTGACATTGCCTTCTCCGAAAGCTTGGTTAGGAAGATGAAATACAAAAAACTTTCCCACCTGAACTCATCCAGTTTCAGCTGACTAGGATAATGCCTTACCCATTGCTGTCTGTACCCACTAACAAAAGGCTGAAGAAGAGGTGCAAACACTTGGTCTTGGTTACTTGAGGAAGGGAAAACAGAGGATGAGCTAGCATTGGAGTAAGTCAAGTGGACCTTAGAAAGCATCACTATGAACAGTTAGTGGAGGTGATGGAATTCCAGTGGAGCTATTTCAAATCCTGAAAGATGATGCTGTGAAAGTACTGCACTCAATATGCCAGCAAATTTGGAAAACTCAGCAGTGGCCACAGGACTGGAAAAGGTCAGTTTTCATTCCAATCCCAAAGAAAGGCAATGCCAAAGAATGCTCAAACTACCGCACAATTGCACTCATCTCACATGCTAGTAACTACTACTACTACTACTAAGTCGCTTCAGTCGTGTCCGACTCTGTGCGACCCCATAGACGGCAGCCCACCAGGCTCCCCCGTCCCTGGGATTCTCCAGGCAAGAACACTGGAGTGGGTTGCCATTTCCGTCTCCAATGCATGAAAGTGAAAAGTGAAAGTGAAGTCGCTCAGTCGTGTCCGACCCTCAGCGACCCCATGGAATGCAGCCTACCAGGATCCTCCACCCATGGGATTTTCCAGGCAAAAGTAAATTAATGCTCAAAATTCTCCAAGCCAGGCTTCAGCAATACATGAAAAGTGAACTTCCAGATGTTACAGCTGGTTTTAGTAAAGGCAGAGGAACCAGAAATCAAATTGCCAACATCCAATGGATCATTGAAAAAGCAAGAGAGTTCCAGGAAAACTTCTATTTCTGCTTTGTTGACTATGCCAAAGCCTTTGACTGTGTGGATCACAATAAACTGTGGAAAGTTCTGAAAGAGATGGGAATACCAGACCACTTGACCTGCCTCTTGAGAAACCTATATGCAGGTCAGGAAGAAACAGAACTGGTCATGGAACAACAGACTGGTTCCAAATAGGAAAAGGAGTATGTCAAGGCTGTATATTGTCACCCTGCTTATTTAACTTCTATGCAGAGTACATCATGAGAAATGCTGGGCTGGAAGAAGCACAAGCTGGAATCAAGATTGCCAGGAGAAATATCAATAGCCTCAGATATGCAGATGACACCACCCTTATGGCAGAAAGTGAAGAGGAACTAAAAAGCCTCTTGATGAAAGTGAAAGAGGTGAGTGAAAAAGTTGGTTTAAAGCTCAACATTCAGAAAACTAAGATCATGGCATCTGGTCCCATCATTTCATGGGAAACAGATGGGGAAACAGTGGAAACAGTGTCAGACTTTATCTTTTTGGGCTCCAAAATCACTGCAGATGGTGAGTGCAGCCATGAAATTAAAAGACGCATACTCCTTGGAAGAAAAGTTATGACCAACCTAGATAGCATATTAAAAAATAGAGACATTACTTTACCAACAAAGGTCTGTCTAGTCAAGGCTATGGTTTTTCCAGTGGTTATGTATGGATGTGAGACCTGGACTGTGAAGAAACCTGAGCACCAAAGAATTGATGCTTTTGAACTGTGGTGTTGGAGAAGACTCTTGAGAGTCCCTTGGACTTCACGGAGATCCAACCAGTCCATTCTGAAGGAGATCAGATTTCCTGGGATTTCTTTGGAAGGAATGATGCTAAAGCTGAAACTCCAGTACTTTGGCCACCTCATGTGAATAGTTGACTCATTAGAAAAGACTCTGATGCTGGGAGGAATTGGGCACAGGAGGAGAAGGGGACGACAGAGGATGAGATGTCTCAATGGCATCACTGACTCGATGGATGTGACTTTGAGTGAACTCCGGGAGTTGGTGATGGACAGGGAGGCCTGGTGTGCTGCGGTTCTTGGGGTCGCAAAGATTCTGACATGACTGAGCCGCTGAAATGAACTGAACTGAACTGAATATAAATATGGCCATCTATGTTGAAATTCAATTTAGTATTGCTTTTAAATGGTAAAATTGGGGAAAGGATAAAATGTAGCATAGTCATACAATAAAGATCAGTATCAGTTCAGTTGCTCAGTCGTCTCCAACTCTTTATGACCCCATGAATCACAGCATGCCATGCATCCCTGTCCATCACCAACTCCCCAAGTTTACCAAACTTATGTCCATTGAGTCAGTGATGCCATTTAACCATCTCTTCCTCTGTCTTCCCCTTCTCCTCCTGCCTTCAATCTTTCCCACATCAGGGTATTTTCAAATAATCAGCTCTTTGTATCAGGTGGCCAAAATATTGGAGTTTCAGCTTCAATATCAGTCCTTCCAACAGCACCCAGGGCTGATCTCCTTTAGGATGGACTGGTTGGATCTCCTTGCAGTCCAAGGGCTTGTCAAGAGTTTTCTCCAACACAACAGTTCAAAAGCACCAATTCCTTGGCACTCAGCTTTCTTTAGAGTCCAACTGTCTCTTCCATACATGACCACTGGAAAAACCATGGCCCTGACTAGATAGATGTTTGTTGACAAAGTAATGTCTCTGCTTTTTAATATGCTATCTAGGTTGGTCATAACTTTTCTTCAAGGAGTAAGCATATTTTAATTTCATGGCTGCAATCACCATCTGCAGTGATTTTGCAGCCCCCAAAAATAAAGCCAACCACTACTTACACAGTTTTCCCATCTATTTGCATGAAGTGATGGGACCAGATGTCATTATCTTAGTTTTCTGAATTTTGAGCCTTAAGCCAAATTTGTCATTCTCCTCTTTCACTTTCATCAAGAGGCTCTTAAGATCTTCACTTTCTTCCATTAGTATGGTGTCATCTGCATATCTTGGGTGTGGGGCCACTCAAGATGGACAGGTCATGGTGGAGAGGTCTGACAGAATGTGGTCCACTGGAGAAGGGAATGGCAAACCACTTCAGTATTCTTGCTTTGAGAACCCCATGAACAGTATAAAAAGGCAAAAAGATGGGACACTGAAAGATGAACTCCCCAGGTCGGTAGGTGCCCAAAATGCTACAAGAGATCAGTGGAGAAATAACTTCAGAAAGAGTGAAGGGGTGGAGCCAAAGCAAAAGCAACACCCAGTTGTGGATGTGACTGGTGATAGAATCAAGGTCCGATGCTGTAAAGAGGAATATTGCATAGGAACCTGGAACATTAGGTCCATTAATCTAGGCAAATTGGAAGTGGTCAAACAGGAGATGGCAAGAGTGAACATCAACATGCTAGGAATCAGCAAACTAAGATGGACTGGAACGGATGAATTTAACTCAGATGATTATTGTATCTATTACTGTGGGTAGGAATCCATTAGAAGAAATGGAGTAGCCCTTATAGTCAACAAGAGTCCTAAATGCAGTACTTAGATGCAGTCTCAAAAACAACAGAATGATCTCTGTCCGTTTCCAAGGCAAACCATTCAATATCTCGGTGATCCAAGGCTATACCCTGACCAGTAATGCTGAATAAGCTGAAGTTGAATGGTTCTGTGAAGACCTAGAAGACCCTTTAAAACTAACACCCAAAAAAGATGTCCTTTCCATTATAGCGGACTGGAATGCAAAAGTAGAAAGTCAAGAAATACCTGGAGTAACAGGCAAATTTAGCCTTAGAGTACAGAATTAAGCAGGAAAAAGGCTAATAGAGTTAAAGGCTACACATGGACATTATCAGATGGTCAACACCATAATTAGATTGATTATATTCTTTGCAGCTAAAGATACAGAAGCTCTATACAGTCAGCAAAAACAAGACTGGGATCTGACTGTGGCTCAGATCATGAACTCCGTATTGCCAAATTCAGACTTAAATTGAAGAAAGTGGGGAAAACCACTAGACCATTCAGGTATTGCTGGAGTCCAGCTCCAGCAGCCACAAAATCAGCCTGAAAGGAAGGACAGCATCGGTGAGAAACAATACAGCCTCTCAGTTTTCTTGGACTGCATATTTATTTCAAGCCTAAGATTCTCTTTTTATAATTTTACAAAAGCATTAGGTCAGAAGTTTGACATTTTCAGTTGCCCCTGACCCAGATTTGTTTTCACCATAAATCATTGTTTCCCCTCAAAAGGAGTTCCTGCCTCAGCAATTCTCTTATCTACTTCTTCTCATGTGTCCTTGTGAATATGTTGTAACTCATGCTAATGTCTGAGCTACATACCACATTCCTCAGTTTATTTCTTATCTTTCTAAATCTTGTTTGCCCCTAGTATCCTGAGCTCACTTTCTCTAAAAAGGCTTCTAAGCACTAATATCTCCAAAATTCCTAATCTCTATAAGCTATAGTAAAATACGTAAACCTTACAACATTCCTTAAATCTTTAGCTTCTAACTATTTTAATTATTCCTAAGCCCTAAATTCAGCAAACTCGTTTGCCATAAATATTTCCCTCACAAATAGGTTTCAGATAGCAATCCCTCACGTGGCCTCAAGCTGCAGCCTACGTGCTCATCCTGGAACACTCTTTTGTAAAGGTGCTTGAACGAATGTCAATGATTAACTTCATGCATTATTCTCTGAGCACAGCTGCAGAAGGCTTTGTGCCTTCTCCTCCTCCTCTCAAGAACAATAAACACCTTAATATTCTTTTCAGACAACTCAGCTGAGGACAGGAAAAAACAAGTCAGAATCACAAGGCCTAACTCCTTCATCATGGGTTCATTCCTGTGGGACGAGGAGAGGGAGTTGGGGCCATGCCTCCATTTTGTCAGAAATGCCTAATGTGGCTCCTGACAAGGTATGACCTAAATCAAATCCCTTATGACTATTCAGTGGAAGTGAGAAATAGATTTAAGGGACTAGATCTGATAGACAGAGTGTCTGATGAACTATGGACTGAGGTTCATGACATCATACAGGAGACAGGGATCAAGACCATCTGCAAGAAAGAGAAATGCAAAAAAGCAAAATGGCTGTCTGAGGAGGACTTACAAATAGGTATGAAAAGAAGAGAAGTGAAAAACAAAGGAGAAAAGAAAAGATATACCCATTTGAATGCAGAGTTTCAAAGAATAGCAAGGAGAGATAAGAAAGCCTTCCTCAGTGATCAATGCAAAGAAATAGAGGAAACAACAGAATGGGAAAGACTAGAGATCTCTTCAAGAAAATTAGAGATACCAAGGGAACATTTCATGCATAATTGGCACAATAAAAGACAGAAATGGTATAGACTTAACAGAAACAAGATATTAAGAAGAGGTGGCAAAAATACACAGAAGAACTATACAAAAAGATCTTCATGACCCAGATAATCACGATGGTGTGATCACTCCTCTAGAGCCAGACGTCCTGGAATGTTCAAGCTAGTTTTAGAAAAGGCAAAGGAACCAGAGATCAAATTGGCAACATTTGCTGGATCAGTGAAAAAGCAATAAAGTTAAGAATATCATCTGTTTCTGCTTTATTGACTATGCCAAAGCCTTTGACTGTGTGGATCACAATGAACAGTGGAAAATTCTGAAAGAGATGGGAATACCAGACCACCTGACCTGCCTCTTGAGAAACCTATATGCAGGTCAGGAAGAAATAGTTAGAACTGGACATGGAACAACAGACTGGTTCCAAATCAGGAAAGGAGTATGTCAAGGCTGTATATTGTCACCCTGCTTATTTAACTTATATGCAGAGTACTTCATGAGAAATACTGAGCCCAATGAAGCACAAGCTGGAATCAAGATTGCCGGGAGAAATATCAATGACCTCAGATATGCAGATGTTAAAGATAGCAGCTGAAAATTTAAAACTACTTCAGTCAACATAGATCTTCAAAATATATTTGTGAATGATAGAAGAAATTGCAACATTAGAAAATTATAAGGCATTTATGTTAAAAAAAAAAAAAGCACACACAATATACATTTTCTATGACTATATAATATTTATAATTTTAAAAATATTGCATGTGGGTAAATTTTTAGTACATACCTCTGAAAAGAGAGTAGGGTTCAAACAGCCTTTTATTTTTAAAATAAAATTATTTATTATATAACAAAATAATATTAATATTTAAGATCTGTGTGTGTGTTAGTCTCTCAGTCATGTCTGACTCTTTACAACCCCATAAAGAGTATAGCCCACCAGACTTCTCTGTCCATTTAATTCTCCAGGCAAGAATGCTGGAGTGGGTTGCTATTCCCCTCTCCAGGTTATTTTCCCCACCTAGGGATTGTACCCAGTTCTCCTACATTGCAGGCAGATTCTTAACCATCTGCACCACCAAGGAAGCCACAGAAGCATACACTGTACATTAGTAATTAGATATACAATAGGATGAGATGGCTGGATGGCATCACCTACTCAATGGATGTGAGTTTGAGTGAACTCCAGGAGTTGGTGATGGGCAGGGAGGCCAGGTATGCTGCAATTCCTGGGGTCGCAAACAGTTGGACACGACTGAGCGACTGAACTGAACTGAACTGAAGTAATAGATGAACAAATAGATACATACATAATTCAAAAAGGAAGAAATTCTAATGTCTGATAAATGGGAGCAAATTTAAATCCACTTCAAAGATGACACCTTCCTTCACAGTAAAGTTTAAAATCATAGAAGTTCTTACAGAAAACGTTGGTTTATACAGGTTCTAAACAAAAAAAGTCTACTATTTTACTCTCAAGGTAGAAGAATAAGTTGGCAGATTTTTGATTTTAAAAATTTCTCAAATTTCACAACTCTAAAAGATTATTTTATTGACTCAGAGATTCTACTTTTAAGAAACTATCTCACATAAGTTGTCTGACAAATATGCAAGTTTAAGCAATTTATTCTTCCTAGTGTTATTTACTGTATAAAAATTGGAAATAATACAAATAATATGCACTGAGGAAGAAAAATCTTCATAAGAATTACTTCAAGTAAAGATACTCTATCATTATAAATATCAGAAAACATATTTAGTAACATAGATATTTTTATAATATAAAACTTGACACAAAAGCATACATGATTTCTTAAATGGTATGATTGCAATATATTCAAAGTGTACTGAAAAGAAAATTAGTAAAATTATTGCCAAACTTTGTATCTGGGGTAAACCACGAAAAAGATATGGCAAGAAGAGACAGAAAAATTGTACAAAAAAGATCTTCACCACCAAGATAATCACAATGGTGTGATCACTCATCTAGAGCCAGACATCCTGAAATGTGAAGTCAAGTGGGCCTTAGAAAGCATCACTACAAACAAAGCTAGTGGAGGTGATGGAATTCCAGTGGAGCTATTTCAAGTCCTGAAAGGTGATGCTGTGAAAGTGCTGCACTCAATATGCCAGCAAATTTGGAAAACACAGTAGTGGTCAAAGGACTGCAAAAGGTCAGTTTTCATTCCAATCCCAAAGAAAGGCAATGCCAAAGAACACTCAAACTACCACACAATTGCACTCGTCTCACACCCTAGTAAAGTAATGCTCAAAATTCTCCAGATGGTGATTGAAGCCATGAAATTAAAAGACTTTTACTCCTTGGAAGGAAAGTTATGACCAACCTAGATAGCATATTGAAAAGCAGAGACATTACTTTGCCAACAAAGGTCCGTCTAGTCAAGGCTATGGTTTTTCCAGTGGTCATCTATGGATGTGAGAGTTGGACTGTGAAGAAAGCTGAGCACCAAAGAACTGATGCTATTGAACTGTGGTGTTGGAGAAGACTCTTGAGAGTCCCTTGGACTGCAAGGAGGTCCAACCAGCCATTCTAAAGGAGATCAGCCCTGGCTGTTCCTTGGAAGGAATAATGCTAAAGCTGAAACTCCAGTACTTTGGCCACCTCATGTGAAGAGTTGACTCATTGGAAAAGACTCTGATGCTGGAAGGGATTGGGGACAGGAGGGAAAGGGGAGGAGAGAGGATGAGATGTCTGGATGACATCACTGATTCAATGGACATGAGTTTGAGTGAACTCCAGGAGATGGTGATGGATAGGGAGGCATGGCGTGCTGCGATTCATGGGGTCACAAAGAGTCGGACACAACTGAGCAAATGAACTGAACTGAAACCATGTTACAGGAGATCTTTTCAATTTTTATACTTGTCTGTTCTGTAACTATTCTGACATTGAGAAGGCACTATTTTTAAAATTTGAATTATTTTTTTTAAAAAGTAATGGGATAAGAGATAAAAATATATAAATTAAGAATGAGAGAGATAATAATATATAAATTATTCCTAAAACCTGCTTTTGCTCAGGCCTTACCAACCTACAGACCTCTAAATTTTAAGTACACATTTTACCAAAGATTCCCATTAAATTACCTCCTATTACCTAACGAAGATCATGGCATCTGGTCCCATCACTACATGGGAAATAGATGGAGAAACAGTGGAAACAGTGTCAGACTTTCTTTTTCTGGGCTCCAAAATCACTGCAGATGGTGACTGCAGCCATGAAATTAAAAGACGCTTACTCCTTGGAAGGAAGGTTATGGCCAACCTAGATAGCATATTCAAAAGCAGAGACATCACTTTGCCAACAAAGGTTCGCCTAGTCAAGGCTATGGTCTTTCCTGTGGTCATGTATGGATGTGAGAGCTGGACTGTGAAGAAGGCTGAGCGCCGAAGAATTGATGCTTTGGAACTGTGGTGTTGGAGAAGACTCTTGAGAGTCCCTTGGACTGCAAGGAGATCCAACCGGTCCATTCTGAAGGAGATCAGACCTGGGATTTCTTTGGAAGGAATGATGCTCAAGCTGAAACTCCAGTATTTTGGCCACCTCATGTGAAGAGTTGACTCATTGGAGAAGACTCTGATGCTGGGAGGGATTGAGGGCAGGAGGAGAAGGGGACGACAGAGGATGAGATGGCTGGATGGGATCACTGACTCGATGAATGTGAGTCTGGGTGACCTCCGAGAGCTGGTGATGGATAGGGAGGCCTGGCGTGCTGCAGTTCATGGGGTCGCAAAAAGTCGGACACGACTGAGCGACTGATCTGATCTAATTACCTATAGTGTTTAACCTTAACATTCTGTTCAAGAACAAGGACATTTTTAGGGTATCTCAGCTGACAGATTACAATAGTTCCCTGTCACTAATCTCTTTTCAACTTCTTCAGATGCACCCCCACTTTGCATATGCTTTTCCAATGCTGCCTTGTCTTTTCATCATGGAGTTCACTTCTGTCTTTCCAGCATAGCTGTCTTGGTCAGATAATAGTATTCTGTGTTACTCAACCTATGCGTGGTCTCTTACTCTCCACTAGGTTTAGAATTATTTTGGCTCACCAAGTAGACCTGGAACAAAATCAACATGACCTGGAATCATGTCTTTGAAATATACTGTGTTTTTTCTTTTTTTGCAGCTTTTACTGATAATTAGCATACAACATTGTGCAAGTTTAAGGTATTCAATGTTTATACTGTTTTAATTATTATTGTTGCATCAGACTGAAATAGTAAATTTATACATAAGGAAAGACCTAACATCTCAGGCATTTCATTACAGGAGAGGATTTATTTTTTTTTTTTTTTTTTTTTTTTTTTGTATGTGTAACAATATATTTGTTTTTCTAAAGTTTTATTTTCCTATATTTTGTAGCCAGCATTTAACTTTCCCTATGGTAACTAACCGATATTTGGTTACAGGGCACAATGATGCCAGATTACAATCCCCTTTATGGAGAAGCAAGAAACAGACATCTTCTCATCCCATTCCTGTTGTAAAATACCAACCCTGGGCCAGAGATAATGGGAAAATCCTATGTATTAGTTGGGAGATGGAAGTTTAAATTGAACTGAATCTCTTTTTTGTTCCCTTTTTTTCTTTATTATCTTTACATAGTCTCTTCCATCTCAGTACAGAACAATATTTTAATTCATTATTTAATCTGTTTCCTATTGCCATCATAAAATGGCTGCCAAATATAGTCCAATGTGAGTTCCCAAACTCATGATATGTAGGTCTCTTACAGTTAGATGTCCAGCAACTGGACCCGGAATGTGGGTGTCAGCCTGGGCCTCAAATCTCCCCCAGTCACAACAAATGGACCCCAGAGCCTTTACACTGAAGCATTATTTCAGAATGATTTTTTTTTTTTTCATTAAGAAGCATCATGAGAGAATTTTCCTTTAATATTTAAGTTGGATACTGCCCTTATATTCCAAATTGATTGTAAAGGTTCTAGAAACTTGTAGAAATATGCAGTGCTGATAAAATAAGCCAATAATCCAGTTCCAAAATGATCACTGGTAGAGTGAAAGATGAGTTGTGACCACTCTCTTGTGGGCAAAGATTGTTTTTGTTGCTCTTCTGTCTATAAGTCTTGTCTGATTCTTTGAGACCCCAAGGACTGTAGCATGCAAGGCTCTTCTGTGCTCCAGAATCTCCCAGAGTTTGCTAATTCAAGCCCCTTGAGTCAGTGATGCTATCTAACCATCTCATCTTCAGCCATTCTCTTGTCCTTTTGCTTTCAGTCTTTCCCAGCATCAGGGTCTTTTCCAATGAGTCAACTCTTTGCATCAGATGGCCAAAGTATTGGAACTTCAGCTTCAGTCTCAGTCCTTCCAATGAATATTCAGGGTTGATTTCCTTTAATATTGACTGTGTTGATCTTGTTGTCCAAGTGACTCTCAAGAATCTTCTCCAACACCACAGCTCAAAAGCATCAATTCTTCAGTGCTCAATCTTCTTTATCGTCCAACTTTGACTTCCATACAGGACTACTGGAAAAACCATAGCTTTGACTAGACAGACCTTGGCTGGCAAAGTGATGTTTCTGCTCTTTAACACAATGTCTATCTTTGTCATAGCTTTTTTTTCAAGGAACAAACGTCTTATAATTTTATAGCTGCAGTCATCATACACAGTGATTTTGGAGCCCAAGAAAACAAAACGTGCCTTTGTTTCCATTGTTTCCCCATCTATTTGCCATGAAGTGATGGGACCAGAAACCACGATCTTAGTTTTTTAAATGTTCAGTTTCAAGCCAACTTTTTTACTCTCCCCTTTGACCCCCATCAAGAGGTTTTTTTACTTTCTGTTCACTTTCTGCCACTAAGTGGTATCAAATGGATATCTGAGATTATTCATATTTCCCATTGAAACCTTGATTCCAGCTTGTAATTCATCCAGCATGGCATTTTGCATGATGCATTCTGCATATAAGCTAAATAAGCAGGGTGACAAAATATAGCTTTGTTGTACTCCTTTCCCAATTTGGAACCAGTAAATTTTTCCATGTCTAGTTCTAACTGTTGCTTCTTGACCTACATACAGGTTTCTCAGGAGACAGGTAAGATGGTCTGGTACTCCCATCTCTTTAAGAATTTTTCACAGTTTGTTGTGATCCACACAAAGGCTTTAGCATAGTCAGTGAAGCAGAAGTGGGTGTTTTTCTGGAACTTGCCCATTCCCAAACATTTTATTTCTCTGATTCTTGAATTTTATTTTTAGAAATAAAATATGTCAATTTTCGGTCTTGCTTATTCCTGCTTTACAACATCACATTTACCTTGATTCATGAACTTAACATTCCAGGTTCCTATGTATTGGTCTATGACAAAGTCCTGGACTTAACTTTCACCATCAGACACATCCACATCTGAGTACTGTTCCTGCTTTGGCTTCACCACTTCATTCTTATTGGAGCTATTATTAATTACTCTCAGCTCTTTTCCAGTGAGCTTTCCAGGGGCCTCAGTGGTAAAGAATCCACCTGCAATGCAGGAGACACAGGATACCCTTGGAAAAGGACATGTAATCAGATATCAATATTCTTTCACTTGATTTAAGGAAACAATAACCTAAGCATTTGTAGGCAAATCATACATGATTTGCTTGATGATTCACAAGTGAATTTGAACCTGAACTTGTCCTTTAAAATAGCATTAAGGTAGTCAGAGAAGGCAGAAATTAACATTATACATTACAAGGATGTAAGGTTTTCATTATGAGGGCTATGTTACTTTTAATGAAATTAGGAGAACTTTGACAAAGAAGGTTATCAGGAAAGATGTGGCATTTATAAATAGGCATTTAGCTAAAACTATGGTATTTATAACCCTTTGCAAGTAAATTGAGTTCTTAATAGAACTGATGTTTCATGTACAATACTTCAGAGTGTTGTTGATGATTTCTAAGAGGAACTTTAATAAAATTTATCAAAACACTACTTTTATACCATTTTACTTAAATTACATGCTTTAATTTATCTGAATTGGTTAAGTGACTGATCAGTCTATCCATGCTAATTGAGGACATTTTGCTTTGTTTTTATCTACTTGTCTATACATTTCCAAAATACCACCATGTCTTCTTGGTTATGAACAGAAAATGTCCTGCTTCCCTTATGCTGTGGCATCTGATCTTGGACAACATCAGTGTCCAGAATATAGGTTTCCTCCTTTATATGTTTTATTTCCTAATTGTCAATGTTTATTCTTCATTAAACTATTCTTTCTCTTTTCCCTTTACTTTCACATAACACGTTTCTATTTCAATTTTATCTTACATTTTTATTTTCTGCTTATCCAGCAGTGAAAAGTGAAAGTTGCTCAGTTGTGTCTGAGTCTTTGTGACTCCATGGACTATACAGTTCATAGAATTCTCCAGGCCAGAATACTGGAGTGGGTAGCCTGTCCAGCAGTACTTCAACTCTAAGTGCTAGACAAACACAATTTTATCTAGTGAGCTATAGAAGATCTAAAGATTCAAGATTTGTGTCTATAATGGAAAAGTAAAAGACAAGAATTCTTAGGCAGGAAAGAGATTAAAAAACAGAAGTTTTTGTTTTATAATTTATGATTTACTACCTATCTACAAAAAACAGTTGAAGAGTATTAACTTTATTGAAATAAAAGTTGTGTGTGTTCCTTGGGAACAAAGAATATTGCCATTGGTAAATATTGTATAAAAATACCTCATTGTAGAAAATGTAGTTAGAAGTGGCATTTCTTTAATGAGTTCATCTTCTGTGTTTGCTTGTGTTTGAAATTTTCTTGTTGACCTTTGAAGACACCATACTCAACTCTTGAACAGGACCTGTTTCCATTTGAATAGGAGGCTTTCACACATTAGCTGTGAGTGGTTGCGCAAGATACAACTCCATGCATCAAGTTCTCCATCTTTAATAGTATAATGTATTGTAGTGAAAGTTAAAGGAGTTAATATGTATACATATTTCAGAAGAATGACTGCTACTTAATAATCACATAGTATTATTATTATCATTGTGGCTAACTTGAACAGCTAGATTGCTTATATCATTGAAAACTGACCTGATTCTAGAAAGCAAATTAATTGCCTTCAAAAAATTTATAAAGAATAATTAATGTTAATGGAAATTAAATATCTAATCTAAAATTAGAATCTAAATCTAAGAAAATCAAACTCAGAAGTTTTTTCCCACTTTTCTCCTATGTTACATAAATATCAGATCAGATCAGATGAGATCAGTTGCTCAGTCGTGTCCGACTCTTTGTGACCCCATGAACTGCAGCACGCAAGTCCTCCCTGTCCATCACCAGCTCTCGGAGGTCACTCAGACTCACATCCATCGAGTCAGTGATGCCATCCAGCCATCTCATCCTCTGTCGTCCCCTTCTCCTCCTGCCCTCAATCCCTCCCAGCATCAGAGTCTTCTCCAATGAGTCAACTCTTCGCATGAGGTGACCAATATACTGGAGTTTCAGCTTTAGCACCATTCCTTCCAAAGAAATCCCAGGGCTGATCTCCTTCAGAATGGACTGGTTGGATCTCCTTGCAGTCCAATACTTTTGCTTTATTATGCCAAATACACAAGTTTTTTGATTCTAGAAATTCTGGTTTAACTTGATGTCTGTAATTAAGGAAAATGTTAAAGAATAGAGCTCTGTATTTTATTCTGAAAGTCTAAGATTGAATAATAAATGAATTATTATAATTCTTGATGCATTTATTTTGAGGAATAAAAGCCTTCTGATTTTAAAATAACAAAATGTTCCATGATCTGAAATTTATTTTTCCAAGCCAGTTTTAAAGTATCAAATTTTCATGAGATAGTAAACTTCAAAAGTTTTAGTTCAGTACATAGAGCAATTGTTTCTTAAAAATTAAACATTTGCTCCATTTATGAAAAAAAAAAAAAAAAAGATAAATGTCACTTTTAAGCCAAGTCTAATATCTAACATTAAATACATAGTATTAGTTTTAAAGATTATATACACATATAAAATGTGTATAATTATATGTTATAGGATACATATAATTTGTTCTTTGTTGTGTACTTCTTGTCCCAAATGTATCAGTCATAAGCAAACCACGTAATAACCAACTTTTAGGATATTATCAAATTTAACAATAGTCCAGGGAGTTTGAACAGAATGAGAAGAATCACTGAGTACATACAGAGAATTAGACTTTCAAATGTGACCTCGAATCATTCCCTGATATCAGATTTAAAACCAAAGCTTAAATTCATAAGTCACTTGCCAATTTCAAACATAATGAGCATATAAAATATCAAACAGAAATTTGCCCTTGAAAGGAACTCTTCTCTTTTCAGTTATATTCCATGTGTTAAATTCTCCACTACCTATAGAATGCATTTTGATAAAGTGAAACTTAGATATTAGAATATAATCTTGCCTATTTCCCAGCACAAGAACTTTTATCCATATTGAAGCATATCAAAGTCATACACATTAATATATCCCAGAGCTCCACATGTGCATTTTTTATGCATAATTATATCCATCCCTTTGATGTCTAATACGTGATTACTATTTTTGTGATTTGGGCTCAAAAGAAAAGAGAGTGAGTATCCAGCTGTTCCTTCTAGGCATTAGAGGAGGTTCTTTTCCTAATGAGAGATACTACAGGTTTATTATTAGACAATCAAACTTATCAGATTATAAATTGTCACATTTCCAATGATTTATGTTTCATATAAATTTGAAATAAATTTATAGAAAGTTGTAGATTAATAAAAATATCAGTGTATTTACTTGTAATTAAAAACATAGTGGATTAGACTATTGGCATGCCAAGATCTCCTTCCTAATTTCTAAGTGCTTGGGGAATTCAGTTAGCAACAACAACATTGTATTACAATATTTTGTCAAAATGACAGTCTTTGAAAAGTTTGTAGAATATTTCAGCTTCAGGGAATTAACTTTGCTTGTTTGTAGAGTCTCACATATATTTTTACCCTTTGATCTCAGAGTCAAAGAATGTTATATTCTGACTATATTGTCTATGTTTTAGAATGAATCTATTTAAAATATCTACTCCCCTTCCCATCAAAATTTTGAATCGAAGCACTTTGGTAGATTGATTTTAATTACATGTATATTTACCAAGTGTACTAGATTACTTCTTATCCAAATTAATAGAGTTGGTTATTTAAAAACTATTCCCCCAAACCTGAAAATAATAAAAATAAAATCTTATGTAAATAAATATTTTATATGTACTAATATTTATTCACCAATTTTTTGTTGCAAGTAAAAGTATTTTCTTTGGACATGGATGTATTGATGTTCATTCATGTTGACTTTATTTCATATACTACACATATAAGATGAAACTCTGAAAGTGCTGTACTCAATATGCCAGCAAATTTGGAAAACTCAGCAGTGGCCACGGGGCTGAAAAAGGTCAGTTTCATTTCAATCCCAAAGAAAGGCAATGCCAAAGAATGCTTGAACAACAGTACAATTGCACTCATCTCACAAGCTAGTAAAGTAATGCTCAAAATTCTCCAAGCCCGGGTTCAGCAGTACGTAAATCGTGAACTTCCAGATGTTCAAGCTGGTTTTAGAAAACGCAGAGGAACCAGAAATCAAATTGCCAACATCCATTGGATCATCGAAAAACCAAGAGAGTTCCGGAAAAAACATATCTTTCTGCTTTATTGACTATTCCAAAGCCTTTGACTGTGTGGATCACAACAAACTGTGGAAAATTCTTCAAGAGATGAGAATTCCAGACCACCTGACTTGCCTCTTTAGAAACCTATATGCAGGTCAGGAAGCAACAGTTAGAACTCGACATGGAACAACAGACTGATTCCAAATAGGAAAAGGAGTACATCAAGGCTGTATATTGTCACCCTGCTTATTTAACTTCTATGCAAAGTACATTATGAGAAATGCTGGGCTGGAAGAAGTACAAGCTAGAATCAAGATTGCAGGAGAACTATCAATAACCTCAGATATGCAGATGACACCACCCTTATGGCAGAAAGTGAAGAGGAACTAAAAAACCTCTTGATGAAAGTGAAAGAGGAGAGTGAAAAAGTTGGCTTAAACTCAACACTCAGAAAATGAAGATCATGGCATCTGGTCCCATCACTTCATGGGAAACAGATGAGAAACAATGGAAACAATGTCAGACTATATTTTGGGGCTCCAAAATCACTGCAGATGGTGAGTGCAGCCATGAAATTAAAAGACGCTTACTTCTTGAAAGGAAAGTTATGACCAACCTAAATAGCATATTCAAAAGCAGATACATTGCTTTGCCAACAAAGGTCCCTCTAATCAGGGCTATGGTTTTTCCAGTGATCATGTAAGGATGTGAGAGTTGGACTGTGAAGAAAGCTGAAATTGAATTGATGCTTTTGAACTGTGGTGCTGGAGAAGACTCTTGAGAGTCCCTTGGACTGCAAGGAGATCCAATCAGTCCATCCTGAAGGAGATCAGTCCTGGGTGTTCATTGGAAGGACTGATGCTGAAGCTGAAACTCCAATACTTTGGCCACCTCACGAGAAGAGTTGATTCATTGGAAATGACCCTGGTGCTGGGAGGGATTGGGGGCAAGAGGAGAAGGAGACAACAGAGGATGAGATGGCTGGATGGCATCACTGACTCGATGGACATGAATTTGGGTAAACTCCAGGAGTTGGTGATGGACAGGAAGGCCTGGCATGTTGCGATTCATGAGGTAGCAAAGAGTTGGACACGACTGTGCGACTGAACTGAACTGAGCATCCATAATGGATTACCTTCTACTTATACATGATCAGATCAGATCAGATCAGATTTTCAAGATTTATACATGATCAGATCAGATCAGATCAGATCAGTCGCTCAGTCGTGTCCGACTCTTTGCGACCCCATGAACCGCAGCACGCCAGGCCTCCCTGTCCATCACCAGCTCCCGGAGGTCACCCAGACTCGCATCCATCGAGTCAGTGATGCCATCCAGCCATCTCATCCTCTGTCGTCCCCTTCTCCTCCTGCCCTCAATCCCTCCCAGCATCAGAGTCTTCTCCAATGAGTCAGCTCTTCGCATGAGGTGGCCAAAATACTGGAGTTTCAGCTTTAGCATCATTCCTTCTAAAGAAATTCCAGGATTGATCTCCTTCAGAATGGACTGGTTGGATCTTCTTGCAGTCCAAAGGACTCTCAAGAGTCTTCTCCAACACCACAGTTCAAAAGCATCAATTCTTCGGCGCTCAGCCTTCTTCACAATCCAGCTCTCACATCCATACATGACCACAGGAAAGACCATAGCCTTGACTAGGCGAACCTTTGTTGGCAAAGTAATGTCTCTGCTTTTGAATATGCTATCTAGGTTGGTCATAACTTTCCTTCCAAGGAGCAAGCGTCTTTTAATTTCATGGCTGCAGTCACCATCTGCAGTGATCTTGGAGCCCAGAAAAACAAAGTCTGACACTGTTTCCACTGTTTCCCCATCTATTTCCCATGCAGTGATGGGACCAGATGCCATGATCTTCGTTTTCTGAATGTTGAGCTTTAAGCCAACCTTTTCACTCTCCACTTTCACCTTCATCAAGAGGCTTTTTAGCCCCTCTTCACTTTCTGCCATAAGGGTGGTGTCATCTGCATATCTGAGGTTATTGATATTTCTCCCGGCAATCTTGATTCCAACTTGTGTTTATTCCAGTCCAGCATTTCATGATACTGTCTTTCAAATGAAGGGGGGAAAAGTGCTAAATTTCTATCAAAACTAATAAGCACTCTAATAAAGGTAAGACCCCAAGTAAATTTTCCAAATAGGCAGGTATTTTGATCAGAGTCTTAAAAACAAGACTATTCAAGGAGGTCAAAACAGGAAAATTATTCTGAGCAAATGGTACTGGATGTTCCAACACCTGGAGGTGATCAATAAATGACTCAAAAATGGGTGCCTTGCATTTTTATTTTTTATTGTCTGTATTCTTTAAATAATGGTAGAAAATTAGCTGAGGCCTATGTTGTAAACTCCAATACTTTGGTCACCTGATGCAAAGAAATGACTTATTTGAAAAGACCATGATGCTGGGAATGATTAAAGGCAGGAGGAGAAAGGGACAACAGAGGATGAGATGGTTGGATGGCATCACCCACTCAATGGTTATGAGTTTGATTAAGCTCTGGGAGTTTGTGATGGACAGTGAAGCCTGGTGTACTGGAGTCCATGGGGTCACAAAGAGTAAAACACAACTGAGTGACTAAACTGAAATGATGTTGTAAACAATGTTTTGCTTTTTTTTTAATTAATTGAAGGATAATTGCTTTACAGAATTTTGTTGTTTTCTGTCAAATATCAACATGAATCTAGAAACAAGGGATTCATTAGAGGAATTGATTCAGACAGGTTTTTGTTTATTTACTCAAATATGCACTTGATATGGAAGTATTCATATGTAAACTCAATATCTAAAACATGGAAATAAAGAAAAGACTTAGTTTCAGTTCTATGATCTGACAGTTTCTAAGTGATTTGAGTCAATTTCTTCAATATATCTTGGATATTAGCAGAGATTTCATTCTCTTTCTTTAACCATAGATCTTGGACAAAGCTATTCCAGCATGATTACCTCAAGCTGAAGTTCTATGGCCACTCACAGTCTAGACACTTCCTCCCCAGGCCTTTTCCTATCTTACCCACTCAGGCAGGCACAAGCATACTAACAGAAGGATACCATCTTCTAGGAACAACATGGTACAAGAGACCAGAGCCTCCCTGGTCCTGGGATTAGTACTTCCCCATCCTTTTTCAATTTCTTGATTTTATAAATCTCTTGTGGCTCTGTGGGGAGCTCAGGACACATATATTAATTTCATAAAGTGGAAATGTACACAGAAGACAATTTGGTCAGTTCTTTTAAGTTTCAAATGTCTTTCTTTACATATGCCATATAAATTAACAATGAAATATCAACCTCAACCATATATTCCATAGGTAAGACAAAACTATCTTCATAATTCCAAAAATAAAACCTTGCAGTTAAATTTTTTTCAGCACCATAGAATACTATATACATTGGCAATATAGATTTCTTTCTTTCTTACTTGCCTTATCAAAATAACCAAACTCAGTTTGTCTTTATCCATCAACCATCTATCATTTATCAGTCACCCATCAATCACTTATCAATCACCTCCCAGAAGGTAAAGAATTCACCTGCAATGAAGGAGCTACAAGTTTCACCCCTGGGTCAGGACAATCCCCTGAAGGAAGGCATGGCAACTCACTCTAGTATTCTTGCATGGAGAATCCCAAGGATAAAGGTGACTGATGGGCAACAGTCCATAGGGTTGCAAAGAATCAGACATAACTGAGCAACTAACTTTCTGTCACTTATTTATCTTTATTTCTCCCACTTTTTTCTGATTTCTTCTCCAACTCAAGATGGATGCTAGATCTGGGAAAGTTTCTTCTGCATAGCTTGAAGATGTCTTACATGGGGTTAATTAATGAGAAAGTTCAGGTTGTTTCCATAAAGGAACTAAAATGTTTCTCTTCATTTATTGACATACTCTTATATCGGGCACTATAGTGTACTAGACAATTCAGTTCAGTCACTCAGTCATGCCCAACTCTGTGATCCCAAGGACTGCAGCACGCCAGACTTTCCTGTCCATCATGAGCTCCCAGAGCTTACCCAAACTCATGTCTATTGAGATGCTGATGCCATCAATCCTCTCATCCTCTGTCATCCTCTTCTCCACCCACCTTCAGTCTTCCCCAACATCAGGGTCTTTTACAATGAGTCAGTTTTTCCCATCAAGTGGCCAAAGTATTGGAGTTTCAGTTACAGCATCAGTCCTTCCAAAGAATATTCAGGACTGCTTTCCTTTAGAATGGACTGGCTGGAACTCCTTGCAGTTCAAGGAACTCGCAAGAGTCTTCTCCAACATCACAGTTCAAAAGCATGAATTCTTCAGTGCTCAGATTCTTTTATACTCCAACTCTCACATCCATACGTGATTACTGTAAAAAATCATGGCTTTGACTAGACGGATCTTTGTTGGCAAAGTATTGTCTCTGCTTTTTAATATGCTGTATAGGTTTGTCATTGCTTTCCTTCAAGGAGCAAGTGTGTTTTAACTTCATGGCTACAGTAACCATCAGCAGTGATATTCAGATCAGAGCAGATCAGTTGCTCAGTCGTGTCCGACGCTTTGCGACCCCATGAATCGCAGCATGCCAGAACTTCTTGTCCGACACCAACACCCAGAGGTCACTGAGACTCACATCCATCGAGTCAGTGATGCCATCCAGCCATCTCATCCTCTGTCATCCCCTTCTTATCTGACCCCCAATCCCTGCAAGTATCAGAGTCTTCTCCAATGAGTCAACTCTTCGCATGAGGTGGCCAAAGTACTGGAGTTTCAGCTTTAGCATCATTCCTTCCAAAGAAATTCCAGGGCTGATCTCTTTAAGAATGGACTGGTTGGATCTCCTTGCAGTCCCAGGGAATCTCAAGAGTCTTCTCCAACACCACAGATCAAAAGCGTCAATTCTTCGGTGCTCAGCCTTCTTCACAGTCCAGCTCTCACATCCATACATGACCACAGGAAAAACCATAGCCTTGACTAGGCGAACCTTTGTTGGCAAAGTAATGTCTCTGCTTTTGAATATGCTATCTAGGTTGGTCATAACTTTCCTTCCAAGGAGTAAGCATCTTTTAATTTCATGGCTGTAGTCACCATCTGCAGTGAATTTGGAGCCCAGAAAAATAAAGTCTGACACTGTTTCCACTGTTTCCCCATCTATTTCCCATGAAGTGATGGGACCAGATGCCATGATCTTCGTTTCCTGAATGTTGAGCTTTAAGCCAACCTTTTCACTCTCCACTTTAACTTTCATCAAGAGGCTCTTTACTTCCTCTTCACTTTCTGCCATAAGGGTGGTGTCATCTCCATAGCTGAGGTTACTGATATTTCTCCCCGCCATCTTGATTCCAACTTGTGTTTCTTCCAGTCCAGCATTTCTGATGATTCACTCTGCATATCAGTTAAAGAAACAGGATGACAATATACAGCCTTGACGAACTCCTTTTCCTATTTGGAACCAGTTTGTTGTTCCATGTCCAGTTCTAACTGTTGCTTCCTGACCTGCATACAAAATTATCAAGAGGCAGATCAGGTGGTCTGGTATTCCCATCTCTTTCAGAATTTTCCACAGTTTATTGTTAGCCACACAATCAAAGGCTTTGGCGTAGTCAATAAAGCAGAAATGGATGTTTTTCTGGAATTCTCTTGCTTTTTCGATGATCCAGAGGATGTTGGCAATTTGATCTCTGGTTCCTGTGTTGGCAATTTGATCTCTGGTTCCTCTGCCTTTTCTAAAACCAACTTGAACATCAGGAAGTTCACGGTTCACATATTGCTGAAGCCTGGCTTGGAGAATTTTGAGCATTACTTTACTAGCATGCGAGATGAGTGCAATTGTGCATTAGTTTGAGCATTCTTTGGCATTGCCTTTCTTTGGGATTGGAATGAAAACGGACCTTTTCCAGTCCTGTGGCCACTGCTGAGTTTTCCAAATTTGCTGGCATATTGAGTGCAGCACTTTCACAGCATCATCTTTCAGGATTTGAAATGGCTCAACTGGAATTCCATCACCTCCACTAGCTTTGTTCATAGTGATGCTTTCCAAGGCCCACATGACTTCACATTCCAGGATGTCTGGCTCTAGGTGAGTGATCACACCATCGTGATTATCTGGGTCATGAAGATCTTTTTTGTACAGTTCTTCTGTGTATTCTTGCCACCCCTCTTAACATCTTCTGCTTCTGTTAGGTCCATACCTTTTCTGTCCTTTATCGAGCCCATCTTAGCATGAAATGTTCCTTTGGTATCTCTGATTTTCTTGAAGAGATCCCTAGTCTATCTCATTTTGTTATTTTCCTCTATATCTTGGCATTGATCGCTGAAGAAGGCTTTCTTATCTCTTCTTGCTATTCTTTGGAACTCTGCATTCAGATGTTTATATCTTTCCTTTTCTCCTTTGCTTTTTGCTTCTCTTCTTTTCACAGCTATTTGTAAGGCATCCCCAGACAGCCATTTTGCTTTTTTGCATTTCTTTTCCATGGGGATGGTCTTGATCCCTGTCTCCTGTACAATGTCACCAACCTCATTCCATAACTCATCAGGCACTCTATCTATCAGATCTAGGCCCTTAAATCTATTTCTCACTTCCACTGTATAATCATAAGGGATTTGATTTAGGTCATACCTGAATGGTCTAGTGGTTTTCCCTACTTTCTTCAATTTAAGTCTGTATTTGGCAACAAGGAGCTCATGATCTGAGCCACAGTCAGCTCCTGGTCTTGTTTTTGCTCACTGTATAGAACTTCTCCATCTTTGGCTGCGAGAATATAATCAATCTGATTTTCGTGTTGACCATCTGATGATGTCCATGTATAGAGTCTTCTCTTGTGTTCTTGGAAGAGGGTGTTTTTTTATGACTAGTGCTTCTTCAACGTTACTGGTTGAGGCATAGACTTGGATTACTGTGACATTGAATGGAGGATCCGTGGAGTCGTGGCTGTGTGGGCGCAGGAGGGCCTAGAGGAGCTATCCCACGTTGAAAGTCAGGAAGGGTGGCAGTGAGCAGAGATCCCTCGTCCAAGGTAAGGAGCAATGGCTGTGCTTTGCTGGAGCAGTCGTGAAGAGATAGCCCCGCCCAAGGTAAGAGAAACCCAAGTAATACTGTAGGTGTTGCAAGAGGGCATCAGAGGGCAAACACACTGAAACCATACTCACAGAAAACTAGTCAATCTAATCACAATAGCACCACAGCCTTGTCTAACTCAGTGAAACTAAGCCTTGCCCGTGGGGCAACCCAAGATGGGCAGGTCATGTTTGAGAGATCTGACAGGTTGTGGTCGACTGGAGAAGGGAATGGCAAACCACTTCTGTTTTCTTGTCTTGAGAACCACATGAACAGTATGAAAAGGCAAAATGATAGGACACTGAAAGAGAAACTCCCCAGGTCAGTCTGTGCCCAATGTACTACTGGAGATGAGTGGAGAAATAACTCCACAAAGAATGAAGGGATGGAGCCAAAGCAAAAAGAATACCCAGCTGTGGATATGACTGGTGATAGAAGCAAAGTCCGATGCTGTAGAGCAATATTGCATAGGAACCTGGAATGTTAGGTCCATGAATCAAGGAAAATTGGAAGTGTTCAAACAACAGATGGCCAGAGTGAATGTCGACATTCTAGGAATCAGAGAACTCAAATGGACTGGAATGGGTGTATATAACTCAGATGACCATTATATTTACTACTGTGGGCAAGAATCCCTCAGAAGAAATGAAGTGGCAATTATGGTCAACAAAAGAGTCCGAAATGCAGTCAAATCAGACCAGTCGCTCAGTAGTGTCTGACTCTTTGCGACGCCATGAATGGCAGCATGCCAGGCCTCCCTGTCCATTACCAACTCCCGGAGGTCACTCAGACTCACATGCATCGAGTCAGTGATGCCATCCAGCCATCTCATCCTCTGTCGTCCCCTTCTCCTCCTGCCCCCAATCCCTCCCAGCATCAGAGTCTTCTCCAATGGGTCAACTCTTCACATGAGGTGGCCAAAATACTGGAGTTTCAGCTTTAGCATCATTCCTTCTAATGATATTCCAGGGCTGATCTCCTTCAGAATGGACCGGTTGGATCTCCTTGCAGTCCAAGGGACTCTCAAGAGTCTTCTCCAACACCACAGTTCAAAAGCATCAATTCTTCGGTGCTCAGCCTTCTTCACAGTCCAGCTCTCACATCCATACATGACCACAGGAAAGACCATAGACTTGACTAGGAGAACCTTTGTTGGTAAAGTAATGTCTCTGCTTTTGAATATGCTATCTAGGTTGGTCATCATTTTCCTTCCAAGGAGTAAGTGTCTTTTAATTTCATGGCTGCAGTCAACATCTGCAGTGATTTTGGAGCCCAGAAAAAGAAAGTCTGACACTGTTTCCACTGTTTCCCCATCTATTTCCCATGTAATGATGGGACTGGATGCCATGATCTTCGTTTCCTGAATGTTGAGCTTTAAGCCAACCTTTTCACTCTCCACTTTCACTTTCATCAAGAGGCTTTTTAGTTCCTCTTCACTTTCTGCCATAAGGGTGGTATCATCTGTATATCTGAGGTTATTGATATTTCTCCCAGCAATCTTGATTCCAACTTGTGTTTCTCCCAGTCCAGTATTTCTCATGATGTACTCTGCATATAAGTTAAATAAACAGGGTGACAATATACAGCCTTGATGTACTCCTTTCCCTATTTGGAACCAGTCTGTTGTTCCATGACCAGTTCTAACTGTTGCTTCCTGATCTGCATACAAATTTCTCAAGAGGCCAATCAGGTGGTCTGGTATTCCCATCTCCTTCAGAATTTTCCACAGTTTATTGTGATCTACACAGTCAAAGGCTTTGGTATAGTCAATAAAGCAGAAATGGATGTTTTTCTGGAATTCTCTTGCTTTTTCGATGATCCAGCAGATGTTGGCAATTTGATCTCTGGCTCCTCTGCCTTTTCTAAAACCAGCTTGAACATCAGGAAGTTCACGGTTCACATATTGCTGAAGCCTGGCTTGGAGAATTTTGAGCATTACTTTACTAGCTTGTGAGATGAGTGCAATTGTGTGGTAGTTTGAGCATTCTTTGCCATTGCCTTTCTTTGGGATTGGGATGAAAACTGACGTTTTCCAATCTTGTGACCACTGCTGAGTTTCCCATATTTGCTGGCATATTGAGTGCAGCACTTTCACAGCATCATCTTTCAGGATTTGGAATAGCTCAACTGGAATTCCATCACTTCCACTAGCTTTGTTCATAGTGATGCTTTCTAAGGCCCACTTGACTTCACATTCCAGGATGTCTGGCTCTAGGTCAGTGATCACACCATCATGATTATCTGGGTCGTGAAGACCTTTTTTGTACAGTTATTCTGTGTATTCTTGCCACCTCTTCTTAATATCTTCTCCTTCTCTTAGGTCCATACCATTTCTATCCTTTATCGAGCCCATCTTTGCATGAAATGTTCCTTTGGTATCTCTGATTTTCTTGAAGAGATCCCTAGTCTTTCCTATTGTGTTGTTTTCCTCTATTTCTTTGCATTGATTGCTGAAGAAGGCTTTCTTATCTCTTCTTGCTCTTCTTTGGAACTCTGCATTCAGATGTTTATATCTTTGCTTTTCTCCTTTGCTTTTCACTTCTCTTCTTTTCACAGCTATTTGTAAGGCCTCCCCAGACAGCCATTTTGCTTTTTTGCATTTCTTTTCCTTGGGGATGGTCTTGATCTCCGTCTCCTGTACAATGTCACCAACCTCATTCCATAGTTTATCAGGCACTCTATCTATCAGATCTAGGCCCTTAAATCTATTTCTCACTTCCACTGTATAATCATAAAGGATTTTATTTAGGTCATACCTGAATGGTCTAGTGGTTTTCCCTACCTTCTTCAATTTAATTGTGAATTTGGCAATAAAGAGTTCATGGTCTGAGCCACAGTCAGCTCCTGGTCTTGTTTTTGCTGATTGTATAGAGCTTCTCCATCTTTGACTGCAAAGAATATAATCAATCTGATTGTGATGTTGCCCATCTGGTGATGTCCATGTATAGAGTCTTCTCTTGTGTTGTTGGAAGAGGGTATTTGCTATGACCAGTGCATTTTCTTGGCAAAACTCTGTTAGTCTTTGCCCTGCTTCATTCCGTATTCCAATGGCAAATTTGCCTGTTACTCCAGGTGTTTCTTGACTTCCCACTTTTGCATTCCAGTCCCCTATAATGAAAAGGACATCTTTTTTGGGTGTTAGTTCTAAAAGGTCTTGTAGGTCTTCATAGAATCATTTAACTTCAGCTTCTTCAGCATTACTGGTTAGGGCATAGACTTGGATTACTGTGACTTTGAATGGTTTGCCTTGGAAACGAACAGAGATCATTCTGTCATTTTTGACATTGCATCCAAGTACTGCATTTCTGACTCTTTTTTGACCATGATGGCCACTCCATTTCTTCTTAGGGATTCCTGCCCTCAGTAGTAGATATTATGTTCCTCTGAGTTAAATTCACCTATTCTGGTCCATTTTAGTTCTCTAATTCCTAGAATGTCGACAGTCACTCTTGCCGTCTCTTGTTTGATCACTTCCAATTTGCCTTGATTCATGAAGTGCAGTACTTGGATGCAATCTCAAAAATGACAGAATGATCTCTGTTCATTTCCAAGGCAGTGATTATGGAGCCCCCCAAAATAAAGTCTCTCATGGTTTCCACTGTTTTCCCATCTATTTGCCATGAAGTGATGGTACCAGACGCCATCATCTTTGTTTTCTGAATGTGAGTTTTAAGCCAACCTTTTCACTGTCCACTTTTGTTTACATCAGGAGGCTCTTTAGTTCCTTGCTTTCTGCCATAAGGATGGTGTCATCTGCATATCTGAGGTTGATATTTCTCCCAGCAATCTTGATTCCAGCTTGTGCTTCATTCTGTCTGGCATTGCACATGATGTACTCTGCAAATAAGTTAAATAAGCAGGGTGACGATATACAGACTTGATGTACTCCTTTCCTGATTGGGAACCAGTCTTTTGTTCCATGTACAGTTCTGATAAGGCTTCAGTGACCTGCATACAGGTCAACAGACTTCTTAGGAGGAAAATCACGTGGTCTGGTATTCCCATCTCTTGAAGAATTTTCCACAGTTTATTGTGAGCCACATAGTCAAAGCAGTGTGGAGTGGTGGCTGCCTGCACTGGGGCAGTGCCTGCATGGTTCTGGAGTGACTATGAGGAGACATCCCACATCTAAGGGCAGAGAAGACCCAGAAAGGTGGTAGGTGCTGCTGTGGTGGCTGTGCAGTTTTGGAGCTGCAGCTGTGTGGCTCTGGAGCGACTTTGAAGAGATACCCCATATCCAAGGCCAACGGAGAAGCCCCATCAAGATGATAGCAGGGGCAAAATCGCATTTAGAATCAAGCCCTATACCTGTCAGAGACGTTCAAAGGGCTCAAACATGCCTTGTGCATACCAGAACCTAGAGACCCCACAGAGACTGAGACAAAACTGTATTTGAGTGTCTCTTGAAGAGGTATGGGTCAACAATGGACTGCTGCAGGGGCAGGGGCTCTGGGTGCAGTAGACCTGGGTGTGGCATAAGCCCTCTTGGAGGAGTTTGCCATTAACCTTGTCATACAAGAACCAGAACTTATACAGGACTGCAGAAACAGACTCTTGGAAAGCACAAACACAACGTTATGTGCACCAGGACCCAAGAAAAAGGAGCAGTGACCCCACCAGAGACTGACCCAGACTTACCTGTTAGTGTCCAGGAGTCTCTGGCACAGTTATGGGTCAGCAGTGGCCTGCTGCAGTGTTGGGGGCATGGAATGCAGGAACGCATGCATGGGACCTTCTGAAGGAGTTCACCATTATCTTCATTACCTCCACCATAGTTTTGCCCCAGTTCAATTAACAGTCACAGTTACAGTCCCACCCTTCAACCGAAAATTGAATTAAAGATTTACTGAGCAGTAAACCAACCAGTAGATCCTAAAGGAAATCAGTCCTGAATATTCATTGAAAGGTCTGATGTTGTTGCTGAAACTCCAATACTTTGGCCATCTGATATGAAGTACTGACTCATTAGAAAAGACCCTAATGCTGGGAAAGATTGAAAGCAGGAGGAGAAGGGGACGACAGAAGATGAGATGGTTGTATGGCATCACCGACTCAATGGACGTCAGTTTGAGTAAACTCTGGGAGTTGGTAATGGACTGAGAGGCCTGGCATGATGCACTCCACGGGGTCGCAAAGATCGACTAAACTGAACTGAACACAATCAAAGGCTTTGGCGTAGTCAATAAAGCCAAAGTAGATGTTTCTCTGAAATACTTTAGCTTTTTATATGATCCAATGGATGTTAATTTCTTTGCCTTTTCTGAATCCAGCTTGAACATATGGAAGTTCACGGTTCTAATACTGTTGAAGCCAGGCTTGGAGAATTTTGAGCATTCCTTAAATAGTGTGTGAGATGAGTGCAATTGTGCAATAGTTTGAACATTCTTTGGCTTTGCCTCTCTTTGGGATTGGAATGAAAACTGACCTTTTCCAGTCCTGCGGCCACTGTTGAGTTTTCCAAATTTGCTGGAATATTGAGTGCAGCACTTTCACAGCATCATCTTTTAGCATTTGAAACAGCTCAACTGGAATTCTATCACCTCCACTAGCTTTGTTCATAGTAATGCTTCTTTTTTTTTTTAATTTTATTTTGCTTAACTTTACAATATTGTATTGCTTTTGCCATACATGAAAATGAATCTGCCACAAGTATACATGTGTTCCCCATCCTGAACCCTCCTCCCTCCCCATACCATCCCTCTGGGTCGTCCCAGTGCACCAGCCCCAGGCATCCGTTATCTGGCATCGTACCTGGACTGGCGACTCGTTTCAGATATGATATTATACATATTTCAATGCTATTCTCCTAAATCATCCCATCTTCTCCCTCTCCCACAGAACAGTCCAAAAGACTGTTCTATATATCAGTGTCTCTTTTGCTGTCTCGTAAACAAAGTTATTGTTACCATCTTTCTAAATTCCATATATATGCATTAGTATACTGTATTTGTGTTTTTCTTTCTAGCTTACTTCACTCTGTATAATAGGCTCCAGTTCCATCCACCTCATTAGAACTGATTCAAATGTATTCTTTTTAATGGCTGAGTAATACTCCATTGCGTATATGTACTATGCTTCTTAAGGCCCCCTTGACTTCACATTCCAGGATGTCTGGGTCTAGGTGAGTGATCACACCATCGTAGTTTTCTGTGTCATGAAGATCTTTTTTGTATAGTTCTTCTGTGTATTCTTGCCACTTCTTTTTAATACCTCCTGCTTCCATTAGATCCATACCATTTCTCTCCTTTATCAAGCCCATCTTTTCATGAAAAGTTCCCTTGAAGAGACCTCTTGTTTTCTTCATTCTATTATTTTCCTCTACTTCTTTGCATTGATCACTGAGGAAGGATTTCTTATCTCTCCTTGTTATTCTTTGAAACTCTGCATTCAAATGGGTATACTTTTCCTTTTCTCCTTTGTTTTTCACTTCTCTTCTCTTCTTAGCTATTTTTAGGCCTCCTCAGACAACCATTTTGCCTTTTTGCATTACTTTTTCTTGCGGATGGTCTTGATCACTGCCTCCTGTACAATATCATAAACCTCGGTCCTTAGTTCTTTATGCACTCTATCATATCTAACCCCTTAAGTCTATTTGTCAATTCCACTGGATAATCATAAGGGATTTGATTTAGGTCGTACCTGAATGTCTAGTGATTTCCCCTACTTTCTTCAATTTCATTCTTAATTTGGCATCAGAAGTTCATTATCTGAACCACAGTCAGTTCCCTCTTTTGCCACCTGCCTATGTGAGGTTATTGATATTTCTCCCGACAAAGTTGACTCCAGCTTGTGCTTCATCCAACCCAACATTTTGTCTGATGTACTCTGCATATACGTTATATAATCAAGGTTAGAGTATATAGCCTTGTACTGCTTTCTTGATTTGGAACCAGTCTGTTTTTCCATGTACAGTTCTAACTGTTGCTCTTGACTTGCATACAGATTTCTCAGGAGGTGGATCAGTTGGTCTGGTATTCCCATCTCTTTATGAATTTTCCTCAGTTTATTGTTATCTACACAGTCAAAGGATTTGGCGAAGTCAATAGAGTAGAAGTAAATGTTTTTCTGGAACTTTGTTGCTTTTTCAATGATCCAACAAATTCTTGTAACTTGATCTCTGATCCCTCTGCCTTTTCTAAATCCAGCTTGAACATCTGGAAGTTCACAGTTCACGTACTATTGAAGTTTGGCTTTGAGAATTTTGAGCATTACTTTTCTAGCGTGTGAGATGAGTGCAACTGTGCAGTAGTTTTAGCAATTTTGTCATTGCCCTTCTTTGAGATTGGAATGAATACTGACCTTTTCCATTCTTGTGGCCACTGATAGTTTTCCAAATTTGTTGGCACATCGAGTGAAGTTTCCCTGATAGCTCAGCTTAGTTGGTAAAGAATTTGCCTGCAATTCAGGAGACGCCAGCTCAATTCCTGGGTTAGGAAGATCTGCTGGAGAAGGGATAGCTATTCCTTCTATTATTCTTGGGCTTCCCTGGTGGTTCAGGTGGTAAAGAACCCACCTGCAATATAGGAGACCTGATTTTGATCCCTGGGTTGGAAAGATCCCCTGGAGAAGGGTGCTACAGATAACACATCCATATAATGTTTCTGCTCCTTAGAGACATAATTCTGCTTCTGCTGGTACTGTTTTTATTTTTTCCCCTATTAACTGGGCCCTTATGTTTTCACAGGGAATGCAGGCACCCTGATCTTTTGGAAATTTTCTGGAGCTAATTACTATAATCCAAAAAGCATATAATACATAAAAATTGTTAAAGGTATATGTTTCCTATAGAAGCTAATTATATTTTTCTATCATTTTATGTTATAAGTTAGCACCTTAGTACCAAAACACAAATCTTTTAGGGAAAAAGCTACTGTGGTTTCACATATAGTTTTGTTTTGTTTTTTAATCCCTCCATATAATTCAAATGTGCTGGATGGGAAGATTATAGGATGCAACTGTGCTATGTTTAATTGCTCAGTCATCTCCAACTCTTTGTGATGCCATGGGCTATAGTCTGCCAGGCTTATCTGTCCATGGGATTCTCCATGCAAGAATACTGGAGTAGCTTGCCATGCTTCTTCTCCAGGGGATCTTCCCAATCCAGGGGTCAAACCCAGGTTTCCTGCATTGCAGGCAGATTCTTTACCACCTGAGCCACCTGGGAAGCCCCATAAGGTGCAAGGTAGGAAGAAAAATCCTAGTAAGATATCCCAGAATGCTGCATTCCTGATCACCCAAACCTTTTCATCAGGGAACAACACTGAGTTACCTGACTACTATGAATTCCTTAGATTTTCTCCAGGAAGCTCCAAAGCCCCTTCTCTTAATTAGCTTTAGCAGATCTTCCTTATCAAGTCTCCAGACACTGTTAGATAGAACTGAAGCTCAGCACTGACATCACCAAAAATCATTCTAAAATCCTTTGAAGTCCAGGAGTTACATGCTTTTCTCAGAATAATATTCTGTTTCCCCACATGCTATTCCTTGCCACATCTCACTTGTGGCTCACTAATAACCATTTTACAGGTGTTCATCTAATATTAATGAACTAAACATAATGCTGCTGGATGTACAGTGAGTCATCCAGAGGTGAGTTATACCTAACATGGTGTCTAATTGTGTGCTGGCAGGAGGGGTCTTGAATGAGCTCATGAAGGTTTTAAGACATATATATTTGTACTTCTATTCTGAAAGAGTTCTAACCTCCAAAATGAACTATTTTACTTATCTAAAATCACTGTATGAAAGATTTTCTAGTTGAAAAAATGAAATAAAACTATATTTCCCAGAAATATTAATTAAGAATTTTCAAGAGTTTCTTTTTTCCCTCATCTCAGACTTCTTTTTGATATAATGTATTTGAATATTAGCACATGTTTCTTTCTACTTGAACACTCCAAATATTTAGTATATTCATGCCTACCTATTAAACACTGGTAATTAATGTCTGCACTTTTACAGTACAATGTAGAATTATGGTCCTTTAACATTTAAATTATTTTTTTAAATTTTATTTTATTTAACTTTACAATATTATATTGGTTTTGCCATATATCAAAATGAATCTGCCACAGGTATACATGTGTTCCCAATCCTGAACCCTCCTCCCTCATCCCTCCCCATACCATTCCTCTGGGTGGTCCCAGTGCACCAGCCCCAAGCATCCAGTATCGTGCATGGAACCTGGACTGGCGGCTCGTTTCATATATGACATTATACAGATTTCAATGCCATTCTCCCAAATCATCCCACCCTCTCCCTCTCCCACAGAGTACAAAAGACTGTTCTATACATCAATGTCTCTTTTGCTGTCTCGTATGCAGGGTTGTTACCATCTTTCTAAATTCCATATGTATGTGTTAGTATAGTGTATTGGTGTTTTTCTTTCTGGCTTACTTCACTCTGTATAATAGGCTCCAGTTTCATCCACCTCATTGGAACTGATTCAAATGTATTCTTTATAATATGTTGTGTTAGTTTCTACTGTACAACAAAATGAATCAGGCATCAGATCAGATCAGATCAGATCAGTCACTCAGTCATGTCCGACTCTTTGCGACCCCATGAACTGCAACACGCCAGGCCTCCCTGTCTATCACCAGCTCCCGGAGGGCACCCAGACTCGCATCCATCGAGTCAGTGATGCCATCCAGCCATCTCATCCTCTGTCGTCCCCTTCTCCTCCTGCCCTCAATCCCTCCCAGCAGGCATACACAGTCATAAATTCAATTCCTTTTGGACTTCCTTCCCATTCAGGTCACCACAGTTGATTTTGATTTAAAATAAAGAAAATTTGACAGAAAGCAAAGCTTCCTACACATAGAATTAAAGATCAGATAAGCAAAATAATTAGATATAAATAAATAAAACCCATAAAAACAGCAGAATGAAGTAGAAAGAAAATGGAGATGTTTCTCTAAAAATATGAGCCTCTACCTAAATCCTCTTGGAAATTTGTTTGGCATTTCTATCCAAATTGTCATATCCAATATTAATAAGATACACTTGAAAACATAGATCTAATACAAAAATAGTAAGATTCAAAAATGGAAGTTTGAAAATGAATACATTGGAAAATATCAAAATAATTTAAAAATGAGTTATAGTAGAAAAATGTACAGATGGAAAATATAATGTGAACAATAAATTAATAAGCTGTGAAAATCAGTAGATATTAGAAAGCCTGCAGGGAGGCCTGGTATGCTGCAGTCCATGGGATTGCAAAGAGTCAGATATCACTGAGTGACTGAACTGAACTGGAAAAAAAAAAAAAAAAAAAAACTTCTAAAACAGAAAAGTGAGAAAGTTAATTCCTAGGCAGGTTGATAAGAAGTCTGGGGTGCCTGAGGAGAGATGGTCCTGGAGTTCTCAAGGAAAAGGAAAGGACAAAGGTTTTACTTTTTTTTTTTTCCCCTCTACATTCCTTAGTCTTGCTCATATAAAATGCCCGCCCCCCTTTAATCCCAGAACTGATGATTACACAATAAACAACTCATTTTAAATTCTGTACTAGGGATTATATAACAACAATGGATCCAGCTTGAGAACAGTTTCTCCTTCCTGAAACCTGACTAAACCTGATATTTTAGAATGCATATTATGGCAGTGGTTCTGGTAGGATCTTTCTATTGTGAAGTGCTAATCCTGTTTTCCTAAAAGGTAAATTCTGGGAGTGGGTCTAGGAAAATTTTTCCAAATTCGAGACATTCTTTTGATTTATTGCAATAACTAATTTTAAAATTATGCAATCCCCTTGCTAAGGAACAGTATGAAAAGGCAAAATGATAAGATACTGAAAGATGAACTTCCCAGGTAGGTAGGTGCCCAATATGCTACTGGAGATGAGTGGAGAAATAACTCCAGAAAGAATGAAGGGATGGAGCCAAAGCAAAAACAATACCCAGTTGTGGATGTGACAGGTGACAGAAGGAAGCTCTGATGCTGTAAGAGCAATATTGCATAGGAGCCTGGAATGTCAGGTCCATGAATCAAGGCAAATTGGAAGTGGTCAAACAGGAGATGGCAAGAGTGAATGTTGACGTTCTAGGAATCAGCGAACTAAAATGAACTGGAATGGGTGAATTTAACTCAGATGACCATTATATTTACTACTGTGGGCAGGAATCCCTTAGAAGAAATAGAGTAGCCATCATGGTTAACAAAAAACTCCGAAATGCAGTACTTGGATGCAGTCTCAGAAATTACAGAATGATCTCTGTTCGTTTCCAAGGCAAAGCATTCAATATTACAGTAATCCAAGTCTATGCCCCAACTAGTAATGCTCAAGAAGCTGAAGTTGAATGGTCCTATGAAGACCTACAAGACCTTTTAGAACTAACACCCCAAAAATATTCCTTTTCATCATAGGGGCCTGGAATGCAAAGGTAGGAAGTCAAGAAACACCAGGAGTAACAGGCAAATTTGGCCTTGGAATACGAAATGAAGCAGGGCAAAGGCTAACAGAGTTTTGCCAAGAGAATGCACTGGTCATAGCAAACACTCTCTTCCAACAGCACAAAAGAAGACTCGACACATGGACATCACCAGATGGTCAACACCAAAATTAGATTGATTATATTCTTTACAGCCAAAGATGGAAAGCTCTATCACTCAGTTCAGTCAGTTCAGTTACTCAGTCGTGTCCAACTCTTTGCGACCCCATGAATCACAACATGCCAGGCCTCCCTGTCCATCACCAACTCCCAGAGTTCACTCAGACTCATGTCCATCCATTCAGTGATGCCATCCAGCCATCTCATTCACTGCTGTTCCCTTCTCCTCCTGCCCTCAATCCCTCCCAGCAACAGAGCCTTTTCCAATGAGTCAACTCTTCACATTAGGGGGACATGGTATTGGACTATCAGCTTTAGCATCATTCTTTCCAAAGAAATCCCAGGGCTGGTCTTCAGAATGTACTGGATGGATCTCCTTGCAGTCCCAGGGAATCTCAAGAGTCTTCTCCAAGTACACAGTTCAAAAGCATCAATTCTTTGGTGCTCAGCCTTCTTCACAGTCCAACGCTCACATCCATACATGACCACAGGGAAAAATCATAACCTTGACTAGACAGACCTTTATTGGCAAAGAAATGTCTCTGCTTTTGAATATGCTATCTAGGTTGTTCATAACTTTCCTTCCAAGGAGTAAGCGTCTTTTAATTTCATGGCTGCACTCACCATCTGCAGTGATTTTGGAGCCCAGAAAAATAAAGTCTGACACTGTTTCCACTGTTTCCCCATCTATTTCCCAGAAGTGATGGGACTGGATGCCATGATCTTCGTTTTCTGAATGTTGAGCTTTAAGCCAATTTTTTCATTCTCCACTTTCCCTTTCATCAAGAGGCTTTTTATTCCTCTTCACTTTTTGCCATAAGGGTGGTGTCATCTGCATATCTGAGGTTATTGATATTTCTCCCGGCAATCTTGATTCCAGCTTGTGTTTCATCCAGTCCAGCGTTTCTCATGATTCACTCTGCAAAGAAGTTAAATAAGCAGGGAGACAATATACAGCCTTGACGTACTCCTTTTCCTATTTGGAACCAGGTTGTTGTTCCATGTCGAGTTCTAACTGTTACTTCCTGACCTGCATACAAATTTCTCAAGAGGCAGATCTGGTGGTCTGGTATTCCCATCTCTTTCAGAATTTTTCACAGTTTATTGTGATCCACACAGTCAAAGGCTTTGGCATAGTCAATAAAGCTGAAATAGATGTTTTTTCTGGAACTCTCTTGCTTTTTCGACGATCTAACAGATGTTGGCAATTTGATCTCTGGTTCCTGTGTCTTTTCTAAAACCAGCTTGAACATCAGGAACTTCACAGTTCATGTATTGCTGAAGCCTGGCTTGGAGAATTTTGAGCATTACTTTATTAGCATGTGAGATGAGTGCAATTGTGCAGTACTTTGAGCATTATTTGGCATTGCTTTTCTTTGGGATTGGAATGAAAACTGAACTTTTCCAGTCCTGTGGGCACTGCTGAGTTTTCCAAATTTGCTGGCATATGGAGTGCAACACTTTCAAAGCATAATCTTTCAGTATTTGAAATAGCTCAACTGGAATTCCATCACCTCCACTAGCTTTGTTTGTAGTGATGGTTTCTAAGGCCTACTTGACTTCACATTCTAGGATGTCTGGCTCTAGGTCAGTGATCACACCATCTTGATTATCTGGGTCATGAAGATCTTTTTTGTATAGTACTTCTGTGTATTCTTGCCACCTCTTCTTAATATCTTCTGCTTCTGTTAGGTCCATACTATTTCTGTCCTTTATCGAGCCCATCTTAGCATGAAATGTTCCCTTGATATCTCTAATTTTCTTGAAGAGACCCCTAGTCTTTCCCATTCTGTTGTTTTCCTCTATTTCTTTGCATTGATTACTGAAGAAGGCTTTCTTATCTCTCCTTGATATTTTTTTGAACTCTGCATTCATATGTTTATATCTTTGCTTTTCTCCTTTGCTTTTTGCTTCTCTTCTTTTCACAGCTCTTTGTAAGGCCTCCTCAGGCAATCATTTTGCTTTTTTGCACTTCTTTTCCATTGGGCTGGTCTTGATCCGTGTTTCCTGTACAATGTCACGTACCTCATAAATCAAATCCCTTATGATTATACAGTGCAAGTGAGAAATAGATTTAAGGGACTAGATCTGATAGACAGAGTGCTGATGAACTGTGGACCGAGGTTCGTGCCATTGTACAGGGGACGGGGATCCAGAAAATCTGCATGGGGGGAAAAAATGCCAAAAAGCAAAATGACTGTCCACAGAGGCCTTACAAATATGTGAAAAGCAAAGGAGAAAAGGAAAGATATAAGCATCTGAATGCAGAGTTTGAAAGAATATCAGGGAGAGATAAGAAAGCCTTTCTCAGCAATCAATGCAAAGAAATAGAGGAAAAAAACAGAATGGGAAACACGAGAGATCTCGTAAAGAAAATTAGAAATACCAAGGGAACATTTCATGCAAAGATGGGCTCTATAAAGGACAGAAATGGTATGGACCTAACAGAAGCAGAAGATATTAAGAAGAGGTGGCAAGAATACACAGAACTACTGTACCAAAAAGAGCTTCACGACCCAGATATTAACGATGGTGTGATCACTCATCTAGAGCCAGACATCCTGAAATGTGAAGTCAAGTGGACCTTAGAAAGCATCACTACGAAAAAAGCTAGTGGAGGTGACGGAATTCGAGTTGAGCTATTCCAAATCCCTAAACATGATCCTGTGAAAGTGCAGTACTTAATATGCCAGCAATTTTGGAAACTCAGCAGTGGTCATAGGACTTGATAAGTTCCGTTTTCATTCCAATTCCAAAGAAAGGCAATGCCAAAGACAATTCAAACTACTGCAAAATTGCACTCATCACATATGCTAGTAAAGTAATGTTCAAAATTCTCCAAGCAAGACTTCAGGAGTACACGAACCATGAACTTCCAGATGTTCAAGCTGGTTTTAGAAAAGTCAGACTCACCAGAGATCAAATTGCCAACATCCGCTGGAACATGGAAAAAGCAAGAGAGTTCCAGAAAAACATCTATTTCTGCTTTGTTGACTATGCCAAAGACTTTGACTGTGTGGATCACAATAAACTGTGGAAAATTCTGAAAGAGATGGGAATACCAGACCACCTGACCTGCCTCTTGAGAAACCTATATGCAGGTCAGGAAGCAACAGATAGAACTGGACATGGAATAACAGCCTGGTTCCAAATAGGAAATGGAGTACATCAAGGTTGTATATTGTCACCCTGCTTATTTAACTTATATGCAGAGTACATCCTGAGAAATGCTGGACTGGAAGAAACACAAGCTGGAATCAAGATTGCCAGTAGAAATATCAGTAACCTCAGATATGCAGATGACACCACTCTCATGGTAGAAAGTGAAGAGGAATAAAAAGCCTCTTGATGAAAGTGAAAGTGGAGAGTGAAAAAGTTGGCTTAAAATTAAACATTCAGAAAACTAAGATCATGCTATCTAGTCCTGTCACTTCATGGGAAATAGATGGGGAAACAGTGGAAACAGTGTCAGTCTTTTTTTGAGGACCTCCAAAATAACTGCAGATGTTTATTGCAGCCATGAAATTAAAAGAGGCTTACTCCTTGGAAGGAAAGTTATGACCAACCTAGATAGCATATTCAAAAGCAGAGACATTACTTTGCCAACAAAGATCTGTCTAGTTAAGGCTATGATTTTCCTAGTGGTCATGTATGGATGTGAGAGTTGGAGTGTGAAGAAAGCTGAGCACTGAAGAACTGATGCTTTTGAACTGTGGTGTTGGAGAAGACTCTTTAGAGTCCCTTGGACTGCAAGGAGATCCAACCTGTCCATTCTAAAGGAGAACAGTCCTGGGTGTTCTTTGGAAGGAATGATGCTAAAGCTGAAACTCCAGTACTTTGGTCACCTCATGCAAAGAGTTGACTCTTGGAAAAGACTGATTCTGGGAAGGATTAGGGGCAGGAGGAGAAGGGGATGACAGAGCATGAGATGGCTGGATGACATCATGGACTTGTTGGACGTAAGTCTGAGTGAACTCTAGGAGTTGTGATGGACAGGGAGGCCTGGCGTTCTATAATTCCTGGGGTCACAAAGAGTTGGACACGCCTGAGCGACTCAACTGAATTGAAGGAGTACCAAGTGGGGCACTCTCTTTACGCCTTCTGATGTCTATATCAGAAGTTTTCTATGTCCTTTTTTGTATTTTAATAAAACTCTGCTGCACAAAATCTCTTGAGTGATCAAGCCTGGTCCTTGTTCTTGAAGTTAAATCTTATTCTCTGGAGATCATAAACCTGACACTGTTCACCATATGCTATCATCTCGGAGGCTCGTCTAGGATCTTCAGGACAAGTTAAGAACACTCAGAGCTCTAGCTTTTCTGCTTTCTCAGTATACATGTTTTCTGCTTTACTTTACTAACTCTTCAGTATGTTTGTGTCCCGTATGTGAGGCAAGTGATGAGCCCTGCTCCATGGTTTCATGGTGCCTCATAATGAGTGAAGGCAGCCCCCAAAAGGTGAGCCCTGTCTGGGTTTTATACTGACCTGCCAGTACCTGCCAGTACCAGTACTCAGTATAAACCAAGAGTCTGACAGGACTGAGTGACTTCACTTTCACTTTTCACTTTCATGTGTTGGAGAAGGAAATGGCAACCCACTCCAGTGTTCTTGCCTGGAGAATCTTAGGGACAGGGGAGCCTGGTGTGCTGCCGTCTATGAGACCGCACAGAGTCAGATATGACTGAAACGACTTAGCAGCAGCCAGTACCAAGAGACACCCAAGGTCTCTGCGGGGGGGCGATCAGATGTGAGTGAAGTGTGTGGGCCAGATTTTCTTTCTCAGTCAGCTTTGCTTGGTCTCTTTGACCATTTAATAGTTGCATGGGAAATTAGAAATACTAACCTAATGTGTCTGATCATGGACTTTCAATGGACTTATGATTCATGCTGTTACTATATACTTTTACTTAGACTCCAAGGTTGGTAGTCCTGGGAACCCAGACTAGCTATAAATATGTTTAGGAACTAAGTGTAACTAGTGAGTCCTAGTCGTAACTGTCCCTCCAAACTATGTGGATTGAAGTGCTGCTAGAGAGCATGACTGAAGTCACTCAGTCGTGTCCGACTCTTTGCGACCCCATGGACTGTAGCTTACCAGTCTCCTCAGTCCATGGAATTTTCCAGGGAAGAGTACTGGAGTGGGTTGCCATTTCCTTCTCCAGGGGATCTTCCTGACCCAGGGATCGAACCCCAGTCTCCCACATTGCAGGCAGATGCTTTACCGTCTAAACCACCAGGGAAGCCTAACAAACATGCTGCTGCTGCTGCTAAATCGCTTCAGTCGTGTCTGACTCTGTGCAATCCCATAGATGGCAGCCCACCAGGCTCCCCTGTCTCTGGGATTCTCCAGGCAAGAACACTGGAGTGAGTTGCCATTTCCTTCTCCAATGCATGGAAGTGAAAATATAAAGTGAAGTCTCTCAGTCGTGTCTGACTCCTAGCGACCCCAGGGACTGCAGCCCACCAGGCCCTTCCATCCATGGAATTTTCCAGGCAAGATTACTGGAGTGGGGTGCCATTGCCTTGAGGTTTCTAAAAATATAGGTTCAGAATCCCAGTTTGGAAGTACAGTGGATTTCTTCCTTTGGTAGTACTAACTCTTAATAGACTAGATAAAGCTCTCCTGTGGCTTACTTATGTAGCAATAATCCATCCCTTCTACCTCAGTCAGGACTGTAATCAGGAATGTGAATGGGCACACATAAGACGGATGCTTCCCCTAGTAGTACTAGCTTGGGAAACATTCCAGGAAACTACTCTAGCAAATCAAACAAAGGTTGTGGTGATGTGGAACTAGAAATCAATTCAGGATGCCATAAGATCTTCCCTTGGTGTATCTCTATGCCACCTCCATGGTAAAACTGGGGGAGGGATGAGTAAGACACCTGTGTCAGTAAGGGACAGGCTAAGTTTGGCCAGGGAAGGAAAGCTTCAATGGAAAGACTATCTACACCTCTGTATAGAGCAGGGAAGGACATCTCCAATGGAAGGAAGCAAAGGTGCTGGTCACCGCTGTTTTCTGTCTTACAGATGGGTGCTAGTCAAAGTTCCAGACTCAAACCCTTGGATTGTGTCTTGAAAAACTGGGATAAGTTTGACCTCCAGAGTTTAAATAAGACACACCTGACTTTCTTTTGCAAATATGCATAGCCACAATATCTGTTGGAGGGTGGCAGACAATGGCCAGTTGAAGGGTCTCTTAATTAAGATTCTGTTTTACAAATAGACTGGTTCTGTAGAAGACAAGGTAAATGGGTAGAAATGCCATATGTATTACTCTTTTTCTCTCTGCAAGATATGCCAGATTTATGTCCTAAGGGTATAGATTTGGGTGTAAAGACTTCAGCTCCCTCCTGTCTTCTTACTCTGCCTCTGCCTTTGAATCGGGCACTCACAACTAAGCAAGCTGAGGGTCAAGGAATCCCTCCAGGAATGGATGCCTCAGTCTCAAAAGAAGTTCAAACAACCCCAGTTCCAATGCAGCCTCAGACTACTTTGGTTTCAATAGGAACTCAGACAGTCAAAGTAGAGGAGTTGCAGAAAACCAAAACTAAGGATGAGAAAGGATGAGGATGAGAAAAAGCAGGTTTCTCTAATCTATCCCTGATAACATATGCAAAGGGTAGCTAGAGGGGCTGGGAACAGCCACACAACTTACTGCCTTTTCAGGAGGCCCCCACTGGTAATAATAACCAATCCATAAAGACCCAGAAGTACAATATATAAAGAGAGACCTGGGAGACTGTCTAGAGGATCCAGAAAAGTACATAGAAACCTTTACAGGGCTAACTTTACTTTATGAACTTACTTGGAGAGATGTAATGTGTGTCTTGGGACAGATGCTGACTCCTGACTTGAGAGTGCAAGTTTTGGGGAAAGCTACTGCTTTTGGAGATGAATGGCTTGAGAATGAGGCAAGGGGAAAGATGGAACATGAAATACCTCTCCTCCCTATGGGGAGACGAGTGGTTCCTATAGCAGAGCCAGATTGGGAGTATCACAAATAGAAAGGGATATGGGGGTAGACCCACTTCATCAATTGCATTTTTGAAGGGCTTAAGAGAGCTCAGACTAAGCCTCTAAATTATGCTAAATTGGCTGATGCAGAACAAAGAGAGAAGGAAGCTTCTGGCAGATTCCTAGAGAGACAGTGGGAAGCCCTTTAAAAGTTCACTAATATTTCTCCTGAGAGTGCAGAGGGAGAGACGACCTTAAAAGATAAATTTCTCACTCAGTCAGCTCCAGATTTATGCCACACATTATAAAAACAGGCATTTTGATTGAATCATTTTCTACAAAAACTGTTACAGCTGGCTCAAACAGTATATTACAGTAGATAATGTGAGGAGGAAAAACAAGAACAGAAAAGAACCAAAGAAAAGGCCCAGGCTCTAGTGATGGCTGTGAAAACAGTTATGAATCAACCTGAAGAGAAAAATGCCCAGAGGAACCCAGGTGAAAAAGGACAGGTGAGTGAAATTCTGCTCAGGCATCTAAACTGTCCCTGGCTCCCTGTCCAGTCTGTAAAGGACCATACTGGAGGAGAAACTTTCCTCAGAGGTGTAGGCCCCAGGGGTCAGGCTCTCAACACAATTAGAACTGAAGGAGCCCAGGGGTCCCCCACAAGCTCCCATCCTAACAACACACCACAGGTGTTAGTAACTGTGGGGGCCAATCAGTTGATTTTCTTTTGGACAGTGGGGCTACTTTCTCTGTACTCACTGAAGCCTCTGGTCCACTTTCCTCCCAATCCACTATTGTAATGGACTGTCAGGATAAGCTAAACGCTATTATTTCAGTCATCCTTTAAGCTGCAACTGGGACTCTGTGCTGTTTTTCTCACATGTTTCTGATCATGCTGGAGTCTCCCTCATCCCTTCTGGGGAGGGATATACTGAGCAAGGTCCAGGCCTCTGTTTTCTTGAATATGGAGCCTGCTCTTTCTCTCTCACTAATTGAACAAAATGTAAATCCTAAAGTGTGGGTTGATGGAAAAACTGTGGGTCGAGCACAAAGTGCTATACCTTTTGCTGGAAGGCTCAAAGACCCTCACCTATTTCCACATCAAAAGCAGTACCCATTAAAACTCAAGTGAAAGTGAAGTTGCTCAGTCATGTCTCACTCTTTGCGACCCCATGGACTGTAGCCTACCACGCTCCTCCAGCCATGGGATTTTCTAAGCAAGAGTACGGGAGTGCATTGCCATTTCTTCTACAGAGGATCTTCCCAACCCAGGGATCGAACCTGGCTCTCTCACATTGTAGGCAGATGTTTTACTATTTGAGCCACCAGGGACTCAAGGTTATAAACCCAAGGTTAAAGAAGGGTTAAAACCCATCATTGAGATTTTAAAGAAGCAGGGACTATTAAGTCTCTGTAATATTCCATGCAACACTCCTATTTTGAGTGTGAAAAAGTCAAATGATAAATGGAGACTAGTTCAAGATTTACAAATAATAAATGAGGCTGTGGTTCCTTTTACTCATATGCCAAAAACAAACAGATTTTCTTGCTTATGGGTCTGGGTAAATGCTTTTATTGAATGGATTGAGGCTTTTCCCTGCCATAGTGAACAGGCTAAGGAAGTTATAAAAATTTTAATCCATGAAATTATTCCTAGGTTTGGGCTGCTGCAGAGCCTCCAGAGTGATAATGGCTCTGCCTTTAAAATTGTTGTACCTCAAGGAGTGTCAAAAGTTCGAAAAATAAAATATCACTTACATTGTTCCTGGAGACCTCAATCTTCAGGAAAGGTCGAAAAGGCTAATGACTTTATTAATAGACATCCATGTAAGCTAACTCACGAAACACAAGGTATTTGGTTTACAGTTCTACTCATAGCTTTGATGAGGGCTCAAACCTCCCCGCCACACACATACACCAGAAGAAGGGACTGTCTCTATGACAGACCATTTTCATACACAGATATTGTCATAGATCTTGAAGTCTTAGAATTAACTATGTGACTCAGCTTTCAGCCTTTCAAGAGACATTATGGAAACTTCAAGAGGTGACTCCGGACCCAGCCTCTGAGTCAAACAAGCCACGTTCAAGCCAGGCACCAAGATCCTGATAAGACTTTGGGATCTGGAGGCCAATCTCTCAAGTCCCTCTGGGAAGGCCCTTAGTAGGTTATTCTGTCTTATCCCACAGCTGTCAAGGTGCCAGGAATTGATTCCTGGGTGCACCACACTCGAGTTAAAAAGTGGCACCCTGACCAAAACTAAACAATGTAATTTTGTGTCTTTCAACTTTTACTTTTCAGATGGCCCTTATAATCTATGTGGACCTGCTTCTTCTAACTCCAAAAGTCCTGAGTCTGCAGTTTGACCCTCAAGACAGTGTCTTCCTGTCCTGGGCTTATTCTTAGGCTTCATTCCAGAATTAGTCTCATTGCTGGGTCTTTGGAGTGCTCCCCTCTTCCTTTGAAGGCTTCCCATGGAGGGGTTTCTCCATTTTAAGGAAAAGACTTTTTTCAACTCCATGAAAACTGAACTGAACTGATGATTACACAACAAACAATTCAGTTTAAACTCTGTTCTAGGGATTATATAACAACAATGTATCCTGTTTGAAGACAGTTTCTCCTTCCTGAAAACCTCTGACTAATCCTGATACTTTAGAGTGTATATTATGGGAGTGGGTCTGGTAGGATATTTCTATTATTAAATTCTAATCCTGTTATCCTAAAATGTAAATTGTGGGAGTGGGTCTGGTAAAATTTTTACAACCTGAGACATTCTTTTGCTTTATTGTAATAGCTAATTTAAAAACGTATATAATTCCTTTGCTAAAGACTAGCAAGGGGGGCACTCTTCATCCTTCTTTTGATGTCTATGTCAGAAGCTTTATCTGTTCCTTTTTCATACTTTAATAAAACTCTGCTACACAAAAGCTCTTGAGTGATCAAGCCTGGTCCCTAGTCCTGAAGTAAAATCTTCTTCAGAGAACTAGAATTTAACACTGTTCACCATAAGCTATCAAAAACCCGACTATTTATAAGAAAATAACCAAATCAGTATTTTTAAATAAACACTGTTTAGCAAAATTAAACCTATGATGATTAAAAAAAGTCTTCACAAAGTTTCTCAACTTATAGAATATTTTATATAACATACTTGTATTATTTTAAATATAAATGGATACTTTCTGTAACACTAATTAACAATATAATTTATGTATATATGTAACTATAGTTTCATCTTCATAATTAGAAATGAATGGATAAATCATGTATTTTTTGATCTACTGTATTTTCATATTGTAAAGTGGATTTATTAACATAAGCAGTTCTGGTCAAGAGTTCACAATAATAGAAATAAGAATAAAAAATTCAAAACAAATGCCTGTAGTTATTAATCTCTGACAAGCTGAAAGGACAAAAAATTATCTTGCCTCAAAATGCATCTTATTTATCAGTATGCCTATCCAGTCCACAGCAGATAGTCTCAGCAGGGCCACTTTAATTTTCTATTTGAATGCAGTTTTCTTGATGTCATATTGAGAATATCTCAAGGATGCTAATTTTCTATTTTTAAATATCCCTTTACATGCTGAAGTCCCCTTATAATTTGGTGACTCCTGTGAATGAAATAGTCTCTTTACTATGACGTGAAAATAGTTCCTAAAATAAACATCTCAAAGCTGAACTTTAAAATTCCGATTTGAAAACTTATCAGTATATATTATATAGAAACATCTTTTAATCATGGATTTTCTTTATTTTACAAATATGTTTTTCCACGTAAGTTAAATAATTAAATAGCACAAAACCTTTTCACTTCCTATACAAACTGTCTTTGGCAGCTTTCCATTTGATCAAAAAATTTTCCCCCTAATTCCTCAAGTTGATAACTACAGAACTTGGAAAAAAGTTTAGCTCTTACTGTAATGCACTGCTTATATTTTCTATCACAAAACTGTTCACATATAAGTAACAAATCTAGTCTCCAGAGAAGGCAATGGCACCCGACTCCAGTACTCTTGCCAGGAAAATCCCATGCACAGAGGAGCCTGGTAGGCTGCAGTCCATGGGATCACTAAGAGTTGGACACGACTGAGCGAATTCACTTTCACTTTTCACTTTCATGCATTGGAGAAGGAAATGACAACCCACTCCAGTGTTCTTGCCTGAAGAATCCCAGGAAAGGGGGAGCCTGGTGAGCTGCTGTCTATGGGGTTGCAGAGTCCGACACGACTGAAGCAACTTAGCAGCAGCAACAAATCTAGTCTCAGTGAAAAATATAAGGTAAATAAATAGCCTTTTCTAAAATGTCTTGCAGAGAAGACAACACAGGTTTTTAAGGTTAAGAGCTGGACACAGTGCCTGAATCATGATATTGAGAACTGCCTTAGATTCTTCATTTCTTTCCTAGTATCTTTCATCTTTCTCCAGGAAGACTTGTCTACACTGTCCCTTTGTGATATTACACTCAATAGTGTATTGTTTGATTTTGACTAATCAGGCACTGATGTATTTAACAGGATGAAGATATTGTGTAAAATATTCACACAGTATTTTATATTGAATGGATGGGAGGGGAGCTTAGTGGAGAAAAGATACGTTATATGTATGGCTGAGTCCTCTTACTGTCTATCTGAAACTATGAAATATTGTTAATCTGCTATTCAGTTCAGTTCTGTCGCTCAGTCGTGTCCGACTCTTTGCGACCCCATGAATCGCAGCACACCAGGTCTCGTTGTCCATTACCAACTCCTGGAGTTCACTCAGACTCACATCCATTGAGTAAGTGATGCCGTCCAGACATCTCATTGTCTGTCGTCCCCTTCCCCTCCTGTCCCCAATCCCTCCCAGCATGAGAGTCTTTTCCAATGAGTCAACTCTTTGCATGAGGTGGCCAAAGTACTGGAGTTTCAGTTTTAGCATCATTCCTTCCAATGAAATCCCAGGGCTGATCTCCTTCAGAATGGACTGGTTGGATCTCCTTGCAGTCCAAGGGACTCTCAAGACTCTTCTCCAACACCACAGTTCAAAAGCATCAATTTTTCCATGCTCAGCTTTCTTCCCAGTCCAACTCTCACATGCACACATGACCACTGGAAAAACCATAGCCTTGACTAGACAGATCTTTGTTGGCAAAGTAATGTCTCTGATTTTCAATATGCTGTCTAAGTTGGTCATTACTCTCCTTCCAAGGAGTAAGCGTCTTTTAATTTCATGGCTGCAGTCACCATCTACAGTGATTTTGGAGTCCCCCAAAATAAAGTCGGACACTGTTTCCACGGTTTCCTCACTTATTTCCCATGAAGTGATGGGACCAGATGCCATGATCTTCATTTTCTGAATGTTGAGCTTTAAGCCAACTTTTTCACTCTCCTCTTTCACTTTCATCAAAAGGCTTTTTGGTTCCTCTTCACTTTCTGCCATAAGGGTGGTGTCATCTGCATATCTGAGGTTATTGATATTTCTCCCGGCAATCTTGATTCCAGCTTGTGTTTCTTCCTGCCCAACGCTTCTCATGATGTACTCTGCATAGAAGTTAAATAAGCAGGGTGACAATATACAGCCTTGACGTACTCCTTTTCCTATTTGGAACCAGTCTGTTGTTCCATGTCCAGTTCTATCTGTTGCTTCCTGACCTGCATATAGGTTTCTCAAGAGGCAGGTCAGGTGGTCTGGTATTCCCATCTCTTTCAGAATTTTCCACAGTTTATTGTGATCCACACAATCAATGGCTTTGGCATAATCAATAAAGTAGCAATAGATGTTTTTCCAGAACCCTCTTGCTTTTTGGATGATCCAGCGGATGTTGGCAATTTGAACTCTGGTTCCTGTGCCTTTTCTAAAACCAGCTTGAACATCTGGAAGTTCATGGCTCACGTATTGCTGAAGCCTGACTTGGAGAATTTTGAGCATTATTTTACTATGTGTGAGATGAGTGCAATTGTGCCATAGTTTGAGCATTCTTTGGTATTGCCTTTCTTTGGGATTAGAATGAAAAGTGACCTTTTCCAGTCCTGTGGGCACTGCTGAGTTTTCCATATTTGCTGGCATATTGAGTGCAGCACTTTCACAGCATCATCTTTCAAGATTTGAAATGGCTCAACTAGAATTCCATCATCCCCACTAACTATGTTCATAATGATGCTTTCTAAGGACCACTTGACCACTTTCCAGAATGTCTGGCTCTAGGTGAATGATAACAACATTGTGATTATCTGGATCATGAAGATTTTTGTGCAGTTCTTCTGTGTATTGTTGCCATCTCTTTTTAATATCTTCTGCTTCTGTTAGATCCATACCATGTCTGTCCTTTATAGAGCCCATCTTTGCATGAAATGTTCCCTTGGTATCTCTAATTTTCTTGAAGAGATCTCTAGTCTTTCCCATTCTGTTGTTTTCCTCTATTTCTTTGCAGTGATCACTGTGGAAGGCTTTCTTATCTCTCTTTGCTATTCTTTGGAACTCTGCATTCAAATGGGAATATCTTTCCTTTTCTCCTTTGCTTTTCACTTCTCTTCTTTTCACAGCTATTTGTAATGCCTCCACAGACAACCATTTTGCTTTTTTTTACATTTCTTTTACATGGGGATGGTCTTGATCCCTCTCAGTTGTACGATGTCATGAACCTTCATGCATAGTTCATCAGGCACTCTGTCTATCAGATCTAGTCCATTAAATTTATTTCTCACTTCCACTGTATAGTCATAAGGGATTTGATTTAGGTCATACCTGAATAGTCTAGTGATTTTCCCTACTTTCTTCAATTTTAGTCTGAATTTGGCAATAAGGAGTTCATGATCTGAGCCACAGTCAGCTCCCAGTCTTCTTTTTGCTCACTATATAAAGCTTCTCCATCTTTGGTTGCAAATAATGTAATCAATGTGATTTCGGTGTTGACCATCTGGTGAGGTCCTTGCACAGAGTCTTCTCTTGTGTTGTTGGAAAAGGGTGTTTGTTATTATCTGTGTTCTCTTGGCAAAACTCTATTAGCCTTTGCCCTGCTTCATTCTGTATTCCAAGGCCAAACTTGCCTGTTACTCCCGATATTTCTTGACTTCCTACTTTGCATTCCAGTCCCTAAATTTAAAAGGACATCTTTTTTGGGTGTTAGTTCTAAAAGTCTTGTAGGTCTTCATAGAACCATTCAACTTCAGCTTATTCAGCGTTACTCATTGGGGCATAGACTTAGATTACTGTGATGTTGAATGGTTTGCCTTGGAAATGAACAGAGATCATTCTGTCGTTTTTGAGATTGCATCCAAGTACTGCATTTTGGACTCTTTTGTTGACCATGATGGCTACTCCATTTCTTCTAAGGATTACTGCCCACAGTGGTAGATATAATGGTCATCTGAGTTAAATTCACTCATTCCAGTCCATTTTAGTTTGCTGATTCCTAGAATGTTGACGTTCACTCTTGCCATCTCCTGTTTGACCACTCCAATTTGCTTTGCTTCATGCCCGTAAGATTCCAGGTTCCTATGCAATTTTGCTCTTTACAGCATTATACCTTGCTTCTATCACCAGTCATATCCACAACTTGGTATTGTTTTTGCTTTTTCTCCTTCCCTTCATTCTTTCTGGAGTTATTTCTCCACTGATCTGCTGTTCCATACTGGGCACTTACCAATCAGAGAAGTTCCTCTTTCAGTATCCTATCATTTTGCCTTTTAATGTAGTTCATGGGGTTCTCAAGGCAAGAATAATGAAGTGGTTCACCATTCCCTTCTACAGTGGGCCACATACTGTCAGACCACTCCATCATGACCTGTCCATCTTGGGTGGCCCCACATGGCATGGCTTAGTTTCATTGAGTTAGACAAGGCTGTGGTCCATGTCATCAGATCAGCTACTTTTCTGTGATTATGATCTTAGTGTGTCTGCTCTCTGAGGCCCTCTCGCAACACCTACCATCTCAGTTGGGTTTCTCTTACCTTGGACGTTGGGTATCTGTTCATGGCTGCTCCAGCAAAAAGCAGCCTCTGCTCCTTACCTTGCATGAGGTCACCCCTCCTGATCTTAAATGTGGAGTAGCTCCTCTTGGCCCTTCCTGTGCCCATGCAGTATATTTGCTCTAACATAAGTTAAGCAATCCATTTTCCCCTTAAAGATATGTTGAGACTAAATTCCAGTATTTGTGTCTGACCCTTTGTGGCCTCATAGATTTTAGCCCACCAGGCTCCTTTCTTTTCATGGAATTTTCCAGTCAGGAACACTGGAATTGGTTGCCATTTCCTACTTCACAGTATCTTCCTGATTCAGGGATTGAACCCAAGTCTCCTGTGTCTCCTGCTTTGGTAGGCAGATTCTTTGCCACTGTGTCATCTGGGAAGCTGCCCCCAGTATTTGTGAAGATGATCTTATTTGGAAGTTGAGTCTTTATGGATTCTACCAAGTTTAGATGCTTCTAAGTCTCTTCAGTCATGTGTAACTCTATGCAACCCCATAGATGGCAGCCCACCAGATTCCTCTGTTCCTGGGATTCTCCAGGCAAGAATACTGGAGCAGGTTGCCATTTCCTTCTCCAATGCATGAAAGTGAAAAGTGAAAGTGAAGGCACTCAGTCGTGTCCAACTCTTGGAGACCCCATGGACTGTAGCCCACCAGGCTCATCTGTCCATGCAATTTTCCAGGCAGGGATGGTGGAATGGGTCACCATTGCCTTCTCCACAAGTTTAGATGAGGTCTTACTTGATTAGTGGATTCTGATCCAGTATGACTGGTGTTCTTATAATAAAAAGATATAAAAACACATAGAAGAGAATGCTGTGTGAAACAAAGTCAGAGACTGGAGAATTACATCTATAAGTCAAGGAATTCTGAAGATTGTGAACAACCAACAGTACCTAGGAGAGAGATATGGAACAAATTTTCCCAAAGGCAGTAAGAGGAAACCAACTTTATTGACAATTTGAACTTCGACTTCTAACCAAAAAAACAGTGAGTACATTTCTGTTGTTTTAAGACCCCCAGTTTGTGGTAATTTGTTATAGCAGCTCAAGGACAATAATAAAGTGTCCTTGTTCAGTACCATCAAAAGAAATTATTTGATGTATACTTCTGTTCCATGGAAAACCTCTGAAAAAACAGTTCAATTCAGTCACTCGGTTGTGTCCGACTCTTTGTGACCCCATGAATCACAGCATGCCAGGCCTCCCTGTCCATCACCAGCTTCCGGAGTTCAATGAAACCCATGTCCATCGAGTTGGTGATGCCATCCAGCCATCTTATCCTCTGTCATCACCTTCTCATCCTGCCCCCAATCCCTCCAAGCATCAGAGTATTTTCCTTTGAGTCAACTCTTTGCATGAGGTGGCCAAACTATTGGAGTTTCAGCTTCAGCATCAGTCCTTCTAATGAACACCCAGGACTGACCTCCTTTAGGATGGACTGGTTGGATCTCCTTGCAGTCGAAGGGACTCTCAAGAGACTTCTCCAACACCACAGTTCAAAAGCATCTATCCTTCAGCATTCAGCACTCTTCACAGTCCAACTCTCACATCCATACATGACCACAGGAAAAACCACAGCCTTGACTAGACAGATCTTTGTTGATAAAGTAATGTCTCTGCTTTTGAATATTCTATCTAAGTTGGTCACAACTTTCCTTCCAAGGAGTAAGGGTCTTTTAATTTCATGGCTGCAATCACCATCTGCAGTGATTTTAGAGCCCCCCAAAATAAAGTCTGACACTGTTTTCACTGTTTCTCCATCTATTTCCCATGAAGAGATGGGACCAGATGCCATGATCTTAGTTTTCTGAGCTTTAAGCCAACTTTTTGACTCTCCTCTTTCACTTTCATCAAGAGGCTTTTTAATTCCTCTTCAATTTTTGCCATAAGAGTGGTGTCATCTGCATATAAAAAGATACATGTTCAACAAGTTTCTGGCATTTAAAATTTTCTAAATAGGAATTATGATCAGAAATTTAAAGGTCCTGAAAGAAGTGAAGTATATATTCCAATTTATCATGTCACAAGTTGTTATTTCGAGGCTCATGCTATCTATATGACAATACAAGCTGATACTAGTCTAGCACCTCTCTGATCATTTTTATGTGTGAAAAGTTCATTAAAACAATTTTATAAAGAAAGGTATTCACGAGGAATAAAAGAATTAAAGAAAAGTCAGATTTTGGATTAGGCAGTTTAAAGCTTAGCTAGCATAGGTAAAAGGAAGCCCTGGGTACAAGTCATCCAGGAGTTGGGAATCTCATCTGTAATCTTGGCTCCTCCACCAACTTTGTTGTTATTGTTTAGTCACTAAGTTGTGTCCAACTCTTTGAAACCCCATGGACTGTAGGCAACCAGGTTCCTCTGTCCGTGGGATTTCCCAGACAAGAATACTGGAATGGGTTGCCACTTTCTTCTCCAGGGGAATCTTCCTGACCTAGGGATTGAACACTTATCTCCTGCATTGGCAGGCAGATTCTTTACCACTGAATCACCAAGGAAGCCCCTTCCACCACCTATCTGCCTTAATATCTGTTGTTTTCTGATCCTAAGCTTCCTCATATGTAAAAGTAAAAGTTTGACCAGACATATTGGGCATTTATATACTGCCTAAATCATGGAGGTGACCTACCTGACAGTGATGCAACTTTGATGTATGTATTTTTTCAAATTTCTTTCAAGTGAGAAAAACAAAGCAATTTATTTTGATTTGTTTAAACGGAAAAGACAGTACTTGAAGCTAACTCTAAGCAAAAGACAATATGAAATTCAAAATGGATTAAAGACCTACATATGAGGCCAGATACTGTAAGACTCTTAGAGGTAAACATAGGCAGAACACTTTTTGACATAAATCACAGAAGTATCTTTGTGGACCCACCTCCCAGAGTAATGAAAATAAAAACAAAAATAACAAATGGGATCTAATTAAACTTATAAGTTTTGCACAGCAAGGGAAGCTATAAACAAAATGAAAAGGTAACTCTCAGAATGGGAAAAAGTATTTGCAAATGAAGAGACTGATAAAGGATTAATCTCCCAATTCTATAAACATCTCATGTAGCTCTATTACAAAAAAAACAAAAACAAGAAACCCAATCAAAAACTGGGCAGAAGGTCTAAATAGATATTTCTCCAAAGAAGACACATAGATGGCCATATAGCATATGAAAATATGCTCAACATCTCTACTTAATAAAGAAATGTAAATCAAAACTACAATGAGGCATCACCTCACACCAGTCAGAATGGCCATTATTGAAAAGGCTACATATAATAAATTGCTGGACAGAGTGTGGAGAAAAGTGTACCCTCCTACACAGGTAGTGAGGATGTAAATTGGTACAGCCATTAGGGAGAAGAGTAGAGGGGTTCCTTAAAAAACTAAAAACAGAGTTAACATATGAAGCTGCAATACAAGTCCTGGACACATACCCAGAGAAAACCGTAATTTGAAAAGATACATGCACCCCAATGTTCACTATTAACAATAGCCAAGACATGAAAGCAACCTAAATGTATATCAGCAGAGGAATGGATACAGAAAATGGGATACTTATATAAGCCAGAATATTACTCAGCCATGGAAAGAAAGTAATAATATCATTTACAGTAGCATGAATGGACTTAGAGATTATCACACTGAGTGAAATACGACAGAGAAAGACAAATATCATATGATATCACTTACATGTGGAATTAAAAAAAGAGATAAAAATGAACTTATATACAAAACAAAAACAGATTCACAAACAGATTCAGAAACATAAGAAGGGGGGATAAGTTAAGAGTTTGAATTAACATATACACACTATTATATATAAAATAGATAAACAACAAGACCTACTGTATACCACAGAGAACTCTACTCAATATCCTGTAATAAACAGTATAGGAGAAGAATCTGAAAAAGAATGGGTATATGCACATGTACAACATATGTACAATTCGGCTGTGCACTTAAAACAATACAACATTGTAAATCAAATTTAATCCAATACAAAATAAAACTTAAATTTTAAAAGTAGAATATTAGAATGCTTAGTGAAACATCATTAAGCTTTTAATTACATCCAGTCACCGAATCATTTCTCTCTCCTTTATACCCTCATTTCTATTTTTATCTAAAGATCTTTTCCTTTTTTATCTAACTTCATCTCCTATTTCTTATGTGACTTGCTTTCACTTTTCAACATTTTCCACTACCAGAGTTATTGTTCATTTTTAACTGGGACAAAATAATTCTAGTCCTCTCTTTAGAGTAAGGGTCTATTTTGGAACTCTGTGATATAGGATTTCCTTTCATGCTCTTGATTATTCTCCTGAAACATGCCTTATTACCCAATTATCTCCAGTTTCACAAAACAAACAGACTCAGGCACTACTCTTTAAGATAACATAATTAATTTCAGAATTATATCCACTTGAGTTATTGAGTTCACAGTTTAACAACATCAAGAAATGAGGAAAAGGAGTAAAAATCTCACTCAATATCACACACAAATTCTTGTGTTCCTTTCTACTTCAAAACTAGAATTTAAATAAAATCAGAAGATTCATCATACCATAACAGAAGTGAACAATGAGACTAGCACTTTGTCATGTTTCTAAATATTTTGGCAAGTATGTCTGTCTGCTAGGTAGGAATTACATTCTGATTATTATATAGACAAGAAATTTGCTGAGCCTTTTTCTTTCCTTTCCTCTTGGAAATTTTTGTAGGATTTTAAGTCTCTTTCCTCTGATATCACTAATCAACCTGGAAAACTGAGCCTTAGCTCTTTGGGGAAAAAAAGCCATCTCTGTAGGATTCTGGCAGAGTTTAAGGTATAGAAAGCACTCTTTCCCTTCCATATTGCCTCTTTAGCCTCCACAAAGTAACACACTCAGATATCATACAATATATAAATAACTTAGAAAAAAGTTCCAATGCTAAAGGAACAACGGTGAAATTTTTAAGTAATCTGAACTTTTCACTGAACGTTAAAGATTATCAACTGATGCCAGCTCCCACTGGAAACTTCCAGTGCAAGTTTCTTTTGTTCTAAACTATGTCTGCAGTCCTCAAGATTAAATTTTATGTTCCATCCCGTAAACAAACTTCATTCCAAACTTAGAGTCTCTGACTCTAAGTAGTTATTTTAGAAAAATGTTATCAGTTCTCTTGGGAAGAGAGTTTGTGTCCTAACTCAACCCTATGTTGTAGAGTCTTAAGTAGTATTCAGAGTTTCAGCCAATACATCAAAATTTGCTGAAGCTCTCTTTAATTCACATGGAGATGGCTTCAGGCCCATGAGCATAGATAGAAGTATTGTAGTTTTATTAATTTTTAATATTTCCAGAGAAAAGCAGTATGATCTGTATACCTGTGGCAGATTCATGTTGATGTATGGTAAAACCAATACAATATTATAAAGTAATTAGCTTCCAATTAAAATAAATAAATTTAGTGCACCAGCCCCAAGCATCCAGTATCATGCATCGAACCTGGACTGATGATTTGTTTCATATATGATATTATACATGTTTCAGAATTAGGTAAGTCCCAGGTAGGGCATGTATCAAATTTACTTAATTCAGTAACTTCATGATGACAAAGACACAGATTATTTTCATTTCCTTGAAATTTCACTCTCTATGCTAGAGTCTGTGTAAAGCAACTTTAGCATCGTATATGATTTGAAAGTATTCCCTCAAAAAAAAAAAAAAAAGACCTTAACTTCATGTAGCAAATATTTCTCCAGAAGACCCTTAACAAACTTTTCTCATGAATTATTGGCAATATATGGGTCATGTGCTAAATTTCTAAGCCAAATACAAATGAGGGGAATTGACTTCCCCTTAGACCAAGGAGGCTTCATCTGAAGTGAGTTGGGGGTGCCCTGAGGCACAAACTGAGCAAAATTTAAGCCATCTTGGGGAAAAAAAAGAAAAAAAAATAGGAGTTAAGTAGATATAAAGCATTGCCTTAAAGAAAAATGTTATTTTCTCTCTTAGAAATGATAGTAGTTTCTACATTCAATGTTAGGATAAGGAAGCCACTTATTTTAAAATTTTCAACTCAGTACTTTTCACACCCCAGAAGGGGTGAAAGAAACTAGGTACAAACTGGTCTTCTCAGTGTAATAGGAAACCGTCTCTTCAGGTTTACATGCCCCTTAGAAATTGAGAGATTATACAAGAAAATTTCTCTTCTTTAGAAATATTAACATCTTCCCAAATAGACAAATTGTTGCTATCATTCAGCTGCTGTCATGTCCAACTCTTTGCAACTCCACAGACTGGACTGCAGCACATAAGACTTCTCTGTCCTTGACTATCTCCAGGAGTTTGCCCAATCTCGTGTCCATTGAGTCAGTGACACCATACAACCATCTCATCCTCTGCTGCCCTCTTCTCCTTTTGCCTTTAATCTTTCCCTGCATCAGGATCTTTTCCAATGAATTGGTTCTTTACATCAGGTGGCAAAAGTTTTGGAGTTTCATCTTTAGCATTAGTCCTTCCAATGAATATTAAGAGATGATTTCCTTTAAGATTGACTGATTTGATCTTCTAGCAGTCCAAGGGACTCCAAAGAGTATTCTCCAGCACCACAACTCAAAAACATCAATTCTTTGGTGCTCAACCTTCTTTATGTTCCAACTCTTACATCTGTACATGACTACTGGAAAAATCACAGCTTTGATTACATGGATGTCTTTGTCTAAAGTAATGTTTTTGCTTTTCAATATGCTGTCTAGGTTTGTCATTCTTTTTCCTCCAAGGAGCAAGTGTCTTTGAATTTCATGGTTGCAGTTACCATTTGCAGAGATTTTGGAGACCAAGAAAAGAAAATCTGTCACTGCTTCCACTTTTTAGCCATTTATTTTCCATAAAGTGGTGGGACCAGATGCCATGATCTTAGTTTTTGGGGATGTTGAGCTTTAAGCCAGCGTTTTCACTCTCTCTTTTCACCCTCATCGAGAGACTCTTTAGTTCCTCTTCACTCTTTGTCATTAAAATATCATTTGCATATTTGAGGTTGTTGATATTTCTTCCAGAAATTTTGATTCTAGCTTACAATTCATCCAGCCCAGTATGGCATGATAGACTTTTATTAGAAGTTAATAAGCAGTGTGACAATATACAGCCTTGATGTACTCCTTTCTCAATTTTGAACCAGTCAGTTGTTCCATGTAAGGTTTTTAACTGTTGTTTCTTGATTCACATATAGGTTTCTCAGGAAACTGGTAAGGTGATCTTAAAGAATTTCCTACTGTGTTGTGATTCACACAGTCGAAGGCTTTAGTATACTTAATGAAGCAGATCTTTTCCCTCGCTTTCTCTATGATCCAACATATATTGGCAATTTGATCCCTGGCTCCTCTGTCGTTTCTAAATCCAGCTTGTACATCTGGAATTTCTTGGTTTATGTAGTGCTGAAAACTAGCTTGAAGGATTTAAGCATAATCTTATAAGTATGTGAAATAAGTACAATTTTCCAGTAGTTTGCACATTGCCCTTTGTTGGGATTGGAATGAAAACCAATCTCTTCCAATCCTGTACCACTGCTGACTTTTCTAAATTTGCTGATGTGTTGAGAGCAGCACTTTAAAAGCATCATCTTTTAGGATTTGAAACAGTTCAACTATAATTCCATCACCTCTGCTAGCATTGTTTGTAGTGATGCTTTCTAAGGATTCAGATCAGATCAGATCAGTCGCTCAGTCGTGTCCGACTCTTTGCGACCCCATGAATCTCAGCAGGCCAGGCCTCCCTGTCCATCACCAAATCCCGGAGCTTACTGAGACTCACATCCATCGAGTCAGTGATGTCATCCAGCAATCTCATCCTCTGTCGTCCCCTTCTCCTCTTACCCCCAATCCCTCCAAGCATCAGAGTCTTCTCCAGTGAGTCAACTCTTCGCGTAAGGTGGACAAAGTACTGGAGTTTCAGCTTCAGTACCATTCCTTCCAAAGAAATTCCAGGGCTGATCTCCTTCAGAGTGGACTGGTTGGATCTCCTTGCAGTCCAAGGGACTCTCAAGAGTCTTCTCCAACACCACAGTTCAATAGCATCAATTCTTCGGTGCTCAGCTTTCTTCACAGTCCAACTCTCGCATTCATAGATGACCACTGGAAAAACCATAGCCTTGACTAGATGGACCTTTGTTGGCAAAGTAATGTCTCTGCTTTTCAATATGCTATCTAGGTTGGTCATAACTTTCCTTCCAAGGAGTAAGCGTCTTTTAATTTCATGGCTGCAGTCACCATCTGCAGTGATTTCGGAGCCAAGAAAAAGAAAGTCTGACACTGTTTCCCCATCTATTTCCCATGAAGTGATGGGACCAGATGCCATGATCTTCGTTTTCTGAATGTTGAGCTTTAAGCCAACTTTTTCACTCTCCACTTTCACTTTCATCAAGAGGCATTTAAGTTCCTCTTCACTTTCTGCCATAAGGGTGGTGTCATCTGCATATCTGAGGTTATTGATATTTCTCCCAGCAATCTTGATTCCAGTTTGTGTTTCTTCCAGTCCAGCATTTCTCATGAAGTACTCTGCATAGAAGTTAAATAAGCAGGGTGACAATATACAGCCCTGACATACTCCTTTTCCTATTTTGAACCATTATGTTATTCCATGTCCAGTTCTAACTGTTGCTTCCTGACCTGCCTACAAATTTCTCAAGAGGCAGGTCAGGTGGTCTGGTATTCCCATCTCTTTTAGAATTTTCCACAGTTGATGGTGATCCACACAGTCAAGGGCTTTGGCATAGTCAATAAAGCATAAATACATGTTTTTTTTCTGGAACTCTCTTGCTTTTTTGATGATCCAGCGGATGTTGGCAATTTGATCTCTGGTTCCTCTGCCTTTTCTAAAACCACCTTGAACATCAGGAAGTTCATGGTTCACATATTGTTGAAGCCTGACTTGGAGAATTTTGAGCATTACTTTACTAGTGTGTGAGATGAGTGCAATTGTCTGGTAGTTTGAGCATTCTTTGGCACTGCCTTTCTTTGGGATTGAAATGAAAACTTACCTTTTCCAGTCCTGTGGCCACTGCTGAGTTTTCAAATTTGAAAAGTTGTATTACCTGAAATTTCTAAATGATTAGTCATTTTTTACTTTCAATATTTAATTCTAATTCCAGTTGTTATAAGAATCATAATTGCTCTTGGTACTAGTTCAGCTCAGTTCAATTCAGTCACTCAGTCATGCCCGACTCTTTGTGACCCCATAAATCCCAGCACGCCAGGCCTCCCTGTCCATCACCAACTCCCGGAGTTCACTCAGACTCACGTCCATCAAGTCAGTGATGCCATTCAGCCATCTCATCCTCTGGCATCCCCTTCTCCTCCTGCCCCCAATCCCTCCCAGCATCAGAGTCTTCTCCAATGAGTCAGCTCTTCTTATGAGGTGGCCAAAGTCCTGGAGCTTCAGCTTTAGCATCATTCGCTCCAAAGAACACCCAGGGCTGATCTCCTTCAGAATAGACTGGTTGGATCTCCTTGCAGTCCAAGGGACTCTCAAGAGTCTTCTCCAACACCACAGTTCAAAAGCATAAAACAAAGATCATGGTATCTGGTCCCATCACTTCATGGGAAATAGATGGGGAAACAGTGGAAACAGTGTCAGACTTTATTTTGGGGGGCTCTAAAATCACTGCAGATGGTGATTGCAGCCATGAAATTAAAAGACGCTTAACTCTTTGGAAGAAAAGTTATGACCAACCTAGATAGCATATTGAAAAGCAGAGACATTACTTTGCCAACTAGGGTCCGTCTACTCAAGGTTATGGTTTTTTCCAGTTGTCATGTATGGTACTAGTTATTTCCTCTTACAACATAAATATGCTAGTCTATCCCACTTTTCATGTTCACATTCAGGAAATTCTAATCATTGTCTCTCCTTTTTCTTCCTCTCCCTCTCTCTTCTCCTTCCCCATCTTCCTTCTACTGTAGGAGATACATGTATGAACACTATTTACTTTGCTGGATTCCTTCTCATCCTGGATAATCCAAAATGCTTCTTACTCTAATTAGAACAACATAGCTTTGAAATGTGCGTTGCCAGCACACATAACTCTGAAAGACTACATATTACTGCTATAAAAAATATCTTAAGAAATTTGGGCTTCCCATGTAGCTCAGTCGGTAAAGTATCTTCCTGCAGTGCAGGAGACCCAGGCTCAATCCCTGGGTTGGGAAGATCCCTTGGAGAAGGAAATGGTGACCCACTCCAGTATCCTTGCCTGGGGAAAAAAAAAAAAAAAAAAAAAACTTAAGAAATTCATATGTGCTCTTTATGTCAAATTAGTGTCTTGGCAGACAGTACAGAACATTGTTGGGCTTGCTGAAGATAGTAGCAAGTAATAATAATAATACTTTCTATCACTGCTAAATCATTTAACAAAGTATACTATTTTTGATACTCATAAAGATAGTCCTAACATATTCAAAACTTGGCCAAAGGTCAACATAACAATAATTCGAATGCCTTCTCAGACTCTTGAAGTTCCCTTACTATACAACAAAACCCACATTTTATAACATCATACATTCAGAAAGTATATATATTCAAATATATTCATATTATTTTATTCATAATATTAATTGCATCCTTAGTACAAATGTTTTTATTTGCAAAATTATATCCTATTCATACTAAATTGGTTCTTATAGTAAAATGATTATAAGTGCTTTTGTTTTCTTATCCCTTTGCTTTTTAGTTGATTATTACAACATATCTATCATACTGGGCAGAAGGGAACAATACATTAAGAATGCCTTGGAAAATTATGCTTGCTTTGAAATTTGCATGCTCCCTGCAAGTTCAATCAAAATAAATTATGCTACTTAGCTTATAAGTTGATTTTTGGTCCACTTTGGATGATTGTTTCTCTAGGTTTTTACCCTGACTTTTCAAGAAAAGAGAATTACATTTAGATGTCATAATTCATGTCTTTATTCTGTGGCAATTAACACTCCCCTTCCCCCACTGCGGATTCTAAATACCAGAGCACTTAACTTTAACAACACTTCAGTTTAACATGGCTCTTCATGGTCATTGAATGAAAATTACTTAATTAAATCCAGAAGACACAGGCATTCCTGTCAACTAGCTTAAATATAAACCACTTGGTTTTCAAATTTTGTTTAATAAATGGAAGTAAATTAAAAACAAACAAACAAAAAAAAAAAAAAACAGACCTTTGATGTTGATCATACAATGCCATTATGCCTATAAAGTATGAAAAGATGAATTTAGTATTTTATTTGCCTTTATTTAACCAATGCATTTGACAGATAAAATGCAAAAATGATTATTACAGTAAATTTTAAAAATTTTTTAGAATAATAAAAATGAACATTTGTAAAATGAATTCATACTAGGGAAAATTGAGTTTTACTCTGAATGATTGTACTCACCTAGTCAGTGAAAAAAGTCTAGGTTTTGATTTTAAAGGAAAACTGTTTTAACATAAACAAGGACCTATTTTATAGCACAGGAAAATATAATCAATATTTTGTAAAAATCTATAAGGGAAAAAAATTGGAAAAAATAGATACACATGTATATATTATTAAGTCATCTTGCTCTATGCCTTAAACTAACACAAAAATATAAATCAACTATGCCTCAATAAAAACAAATAAATTTTAAAAATTGAGAAAATAAAAATAATTTAAAATAAAGGAAATCTATACGTTATTGATACTATGCATAAAATAGATAACTGATGAGAACTTATTGTATAGCTCAAGGACCCCATTCAGTGTTCTGTGGTAACATAAATGTGAAGGAAATCTAACAAACGGGGATATGTGTATATATATATATATATGGCTAATCCACTTTGCTGTACAGTAGAAACTACACACCATCATAGAGCAGCTATACTCCCAGTAAAATTAATTTTAAAAAATAGATAAAATACTCAAACAAACATGTCATGGAAGAGAAAGCCCAAGTAGCCAATAAACATAAGAAAATAATCTCAGTAGTAACTAGAGAAATGAAAATTTAAACTATGATAAAAGATCTCTCACTTAAAAGTCTTTTAAAATCATGTTTCTACAAAAGAAGTGGGCAACCAGAGCACTGGAAATTGGGCAAATTGACACAGCTACTTTGAAAAACAATTTGACATCCTCAGTAATAATAAAGATGTAAAAACCACATAACTCAGCAATTTCACTACTAGATCTATTACCCTAGAAAAACTCTTGCACACAAGCCCTGGGACAAGATGAAGGAATGACACAACAGCACTTCTGCAATAGCAAAAAAAAAAAAAGAAATAACACAAGTCTGCATCTACAGCATTTTTATTTAAACATTATGACATCTTCTTATAGTGAAGTATTTTAGGGCAGAGAAGCCAGTGGATTACAGTTGTATGTCAAAACAAAGTTGAATTTTAAGAACATAATGTTAGCAAGAAAAGCAAGGAATGTTTCAGTTATATAAGATGAATGAGTTCTAGAGATCTACCTTAAAACATTGTGCCTATAGTTAATAATAGATGGCAGTAGTTGTAAAGAACCCGCTTGCCAATGTAGGAGATGAAAGAGATGTGGGTTCGATCCCTGGGTCGGGAAGATCCCCTGGAGCTGGGCACAACAAACCACTCCAGTATTCTTGTCTGGAGAATTTCATGTATAGAGGAGCCTGGTGAGCCACAGTCCATGGGGTCACAGAGTCAAACACAACTGAAGCGACTTAGCACGTACACTCACATGCATATATTTAAAAGGTCTTCCCTGGTGGTTCAGACGGTAAATAATCTGCCAGTAATACAGGAGACCAGGGTTCATTCCTTGAGTCAGGAAGACCCCCTGGAGAGGGGAAATGGCTACCCACTCCAGTATTCTTGCTTGGAAAATTCCATGGACAAGGGAGACTGACAGGCTACAGGATTTGATTTGTAGGACAAATCTAAAGGACAGCAGGATTTGATCATAGAACTTCCACAGGCCTAGGGGAAACAAAGACTCTTGGAGAGAACAAGCAAAACATTGTGTGTACCAGGACCAAGGGAAAGAAGCAGTGACCCCACAAGAGACTGAGGCAGACATGTCTGTGAGTGTTTGAGTGTCTGCTTCAGAGACAAGGGTCAGCACTGGCCTGCTGCAGGGTCTGGGGTCCTGCTAGCATCAGTCCTTGGAGGAGCATGTTAGCATAAGTCCTTTTGGAAGGCACCAGTAGCCCTACCTTAGACTCCAGGTTTGGGCTTCCTCAGGCCAAACAACTAAGAAGGAGGGAAGCACAGCACCACTTATCAGCAGGAAATTGTATTAAAGACTTACTGGTCATGGCCCTGCCCATCAGAGCAAGACTGCTTTCCCCACAGCCAGTCCCTCCCATCACAAAGCTTGCACAAGCCTCTTATTTGCCTCCATCAGAATGCAGACAGAAGCAACAACCACAATCCCTCAGCCACCAGAACAAAAACCACAATCACAGAAAGCTAACGAGAATGATCTCATGGGTCACAGCCTTGTATAATTCAATGAAGCTATGAGCCATGCTATGCAGAGCCACCAAAGACAGACTTCGTCATGGTGACCAGCCACGGTGGAGCATACTGACAAAACATGGTCCACTAGAGAAGGGGATGGAAAACCACTCTAGTATTCTTGACTCAAGAACCCCATGAACAGTAATGAAAGGGCAAAATTTTATGGCACTGGAAGATGAGTTCTCCGGTTGGGAGGTGTTCAATATGCTATTGGGGAAGAGTAGAAAAGTAGTTCCAGAAAGAATAAAAAGGGTAGACCAAAGCAGAAATAATGCTCAATTATGGATATGTCTGGTGGTGAAAGTAAATTCCAATGCTGTAAAGAATAACATTGCATAGGAACTTGGCATGTTATGTCCATGAATCAAGGTAAACTGGATATAGTCAAGGAGATGGCACGAGTAAACATTGACATTTTAGGAATTAGTGAACTAAAATGGATCGACTAAGAGAATTTAATTCAGATGACCATTATATCTACTGCTATACACAAAATCTCCTTAGAAGAAATGGAATAGCCTTCATTGTCAACCAAAGAGGCAGAAATGAATTACTTGGGTGCAGTTTCAAAAATGTAAGAATGATCTCGGCCCATTTCCAAGACAAAGCACTGAAAATGATAGCAATCCAAGACTGTGCCCTAACCAGTAGTTCTGAAGCTGAAAGGTTCTATGAAGACCTACAAGAACTTCTAGAACTAAGACCAAAAAAAAAAAGATGTCCTTTTCATCAGAGGGGATTGGAATTCAAAAGTAGGACATCAAAACATACTTGGAGTAATAATAGACATGTGTGGCCTTGGACAACAAAATGAAGCAGGGAAAAGGCTAACAAAGTTTTGCCAAAAGAATACAGTGGTCCTGGAAAACACCATCTTTCAACAACAAAGGTGACAACTCTACACATGAACATCACCAGATGACGAGTACTGAAATCAGATTGATTATATTCTTTGCAGTTGAAGATTGAGAAGCTCTATACAGTCAGGAAAAAGGATAATTGGAGATAACTGTGGTTCAGATCATGAGCTTCTTATTGCAAAATCTAGGCTTAAACTGAAGAAAGTAGGGAAAACCACTAGGCCATTCAGGTATGATCTAAATCAAATCCTTTATGATTATACAGTGGAAGTAACAAACAGATTCAATGGATTCATTCTAGTAAACAGAGTGCCTGAAGAACTATGGATGGAGATTCATCACACTACAGAAGGCAGTTACCAAAACCACTCCCAAGAAAAAGAAATTCAAGAAGGCAAAATAGTTGTCTGAGGAGGCTTTACAAATAGTTGAGAAAAGAACAGAAATGAAAGGCAAAGGAGAAAGGGAACACCATACCCAAGTGATTGCAAAGTTCCATAGAAGAACAAGGAGAGATAAGAATGCCTTCTTAAATGAACAACACAAAAGTAGAGGAAAACAACAGAATGGGAAGGACTAGAGATCTCTTCAAGAAAACTGGAGATATCTTGGGAACATTTTTATTGCAAGGATGGGCACAGTAAAATATAGAAACATTAAGAACATAACAGAAGAGATTAAGAAGAGGTGGAAAAATACACAGAAGCATTGTACAAAAAAAGGTCTTAATGACCTGGACAATAAAGATGGTGTGGTCACTCACCTAGAACCCAACATCCTGGAGTGTGAAGTTAATTTGACCTTCAGTTCAGTTCAGTAGCTCAGTCGTGTTCAACTCTTTGCGACCCCATGAACCACAGCATGCCAGGCCTCCCTGTCCATCACTAACTCCAAGACTTTACCTAAACTCATGTCCATTGAGTCGGTGATGCCATTTAACCATCTCATCCTCTGTTACCCCTTCTCCTCCTGCCTTCAATCTTTCCCAGCATCAGGGTCTTTTCAAATGAGTCAGCTCTTCCCATCTGGTGGCCAAAATATTGGAGTTTCAGCCTCAACATCAGTCCTTCCAATCAACACCCAGGACTGATCTCCTTTAGGATGGACTGGTTGGATGTCATTGCAGTTCAAAAGACTCTCAACAGTCTTCTCTAACATCACAGTTCCAAAGCATCAATACTTCTGTGCTCAGCTTTCTTTATACTCCAACTCTCACATCCATACATGGCTACTGGAAAAACCATAGCCTTGTCTATATGGACCTTGGTTGACAAAGTAATGTCTCTGCTTTTAATATACTGTCTATAGACTGGTCTGGAGAAGGCAATGGCACACCACTCCAGTACCTTTGCCTGGAAAATCCCATGGACAGAGGAGCCTGGTAGGCTGCAGTCCATGGGGTCGCTAGAGTCAGACACGACTGAGTGATTTCCCTTTCACTTTTCACTTTCATGCATTGGAGAAGGAAATGGCAACCCACTCCAGTGTTCTTGCCTGGAGAATCCCAGGGATGGGGGAGCTGGTGGGCTGCCGTCTATGGGGTCACACACAGTCGGACACGACTGAAGTGACTTAGCAGCAGCAGCAGAGATTGGTCATAACTTACCTTCCAAGGAATAAGTTTATTTTAATTTCATGGCTGCAATCACCATCTGCAGTGATTTGGGAGCCCCAAAAGATAAAGTCAGCCACTGTTTCCACTGTTTCTCCATCTATTTGCCATGAAGTGATGGGACCGTGATCTTAGTTTTCTAAATATTGAATTTTAAGCCAACTTTATCACTCTCCTCTTTCAATTTCATCAAGAGGCTCTTTAATTCTTCTTCACTTTCCACCATAGGAGTGGCAGCTGAGTGATGGCGCAGGAGTGGCTGAGGGGAGCTACCCCACGCCCAAGCTCAGGGGTGTTGGCTGAGAGGAGCTACCCCACGTCCAAGTAAGGAGCAAGAGCTGCGCTTTGCTGGGGCAGCTGTGAAGAGATATCCCACATCCAAGATAAGAGAAACACAAGTAAGATGGTAAGCACTGAGAGAAAGCATCAGAAGGCAGGCAGACTGAAATCACAACACAGACAACTAGCCAATCTGATCGCACGGAACACAGCTTGTCTAACTCAATGAAATTTGGCCTTAGACACATTATTATGAACAGAGATAGTGGAGGTGATGGAATCCCAACTGAGTTATTTCAAATCCTAAAAGATGATGCTGGTAAATTGCTACACTCAATATGTCAGAAAATTTGGAAAACGGCCACAGGACTGGAAAAGGTCAGTTTTCATTCAAATCCCAAAAAAAGGGCAATTCAAACCACTGCACAATTGCACTCATTTCATATGGCATCAAGGTAATCCATCAAATCCTTCAAGTTAAACTTCACGAGCAGATGAATCGAGAGCTTCCAGATGTACAAGGCGGTTTTAGAAAAGGTAAGAAACCAGAGATTTTCAACATTTGTTGGATCATAAAAAAAGCAAGACAATTCCAAAAAAACATCTACTTCTACTTGATTGACTATGCTAAAGTCTATCACTATGTGGATCACAATAAACTGTGGAAAATTTTTAAAGAAATGGGAATACTAGATCACCTTACCTGCCTCATGAGAAACTTGTGTGCAGGTCAAGAAGTAACAGTTAGAACCAGACGTGGAACAACAGACTTGTTAAAAATTTGGAAAGAAGTATGTCAAAGCTGTATATTATCATCCTGCTTATTTAACTTATATGCAGAGTACATCATGTGAAATGCCAGGCTGGGTGAATAACAAGCTGGTATCAGACTGCCAGGAGAAATATCACCAGCCTCTGATAGGCAGATTATATCACTCTAAAGGCAGAAAGCAAAAAGGGACTAAATAGCCTCTTTGATGAGGGTGAACAAAGAGAGTGAAAAAACTGGCTTAAAATTGAACAGTCAAAAAATTAAGATCATGACATCCAATCCCATCACATCATGGAAAATGGATGGGGAAAATGTAGAAACAGTGACAGACTTTATATTCTTGGGTTCCAAGATCACTCCAGACAGTGACTGCATCCATGAAATTAAAAGACTCTTGCTCCTTGGAGGAAGATGACAAACCTAGACAGAATATTAAAAAACAGAGACATCACTTTGCCAACAAAGGTCCATATAGTCAAAGTTATGGTTTTTTCCAGTAGTCACATATAGATGTGAAAGTTGGACCATAAAAAAGGTCAAGCAGCAAATAATTGATGCTTTTGAACTGTGGTGCTGGAGAATACTCTTGAGTTTCTTGTACAGCAAAGAAATCAAACCAGTCAATCCTAAAGGAAATCAACTCTGAATATTAATTGGAAGGACTGATGTTGAAGCTGAGCTCCAATATTTGGCCACCTTATGTGAAGAGCCAAGTCATTCAAAAAGACTCTGATGCTGGGAAAGACTGAGGACAGGAGAAGAAGAGGGTGACAAAGTATGAGATATTTGGATGATATCACCAACACAAAGGGCATGAGCTTGAGCAAATTCTGAGAGATAGTAAAGGACAGGGAAGCCTGGTATACTGTAGTCCATGGGGTTGCAAAGAGTTTGACACGACTTTGCAACTGAACAAGAATACATTTATAAATCTACTAAGAGGACTGCTGCTGCTGCTGCTAAGTCGCTTCAGTTGTGTCCGATTCTGTGCGACCCCATGGACGGCAACCCACTAGGCTTCTCTGTCCATGGGATTCTCCAGGCAAGAACACTGGAGTGGGTTGTCATTTCCTACTCCGACGCATGAAAGTGAAAAGTCAAAGTCAAGTTGCTCAGTCATGTCCGACTCTTAGCGACCCCATGGACTGCAGGCTACCAGGCTCCTTTGTCCATGGGATTTTCCAGGCAAGAGTACTGCAGTGGGGTGCCATTGCCTTCTCTGACTAAGAGGACAGATCACAATTTTTAAAAATGGAAATAGTGAAATTAACATTAGTGAAAATAAGTCAAAAAAAATGCCTACTGTATTATGTAATGGTATATATATACAGGGGCTTCCTTTGTGGCTTAGCTGGTAAAGAATCTGCCTGTTATGCAGAAGACCTGGGTTCAATCCCTGTGTTGGGAAGATCCCCTGGAGAAGGGAAAGGCTACGCACTCTAGTATTTTGGCCTGGAGAATTCCATGGGCTATAGTTCATGGGGTCACAAAGAGTTGGACATGACTGAGTGACTTTTCTTCACTTTCATATATGTATGAAATAGGTATAATTAAACATAAATCTCAACAATAAAAAATAAAGGAAATCTAATTATTCATTTGATTTTTACTATTATTTCTTTTCTAACAAATCCTATCAACTTTTATGTTTAATAAAACATAAAACATCTATAATAGTAAGAATTCAGTACCTCACAAGAAAGTCCACTTTATAATTGAAAGGCTATTAGAAATATCATAAATGTATTCATATAGAATATTTTTATCTTAGTTTCCAAATGTTTGGGAAGCTAATCACACAGAATGAATTTAAGAGTACACATTCAATATCATCAAATACATAAAGAAGCATCTGATATATAATTTACTGTCTAACTTTCCCAAAGGTATCTGCACTATAAAATTAAGTATATTAAGCATTCAAATATGGTTCTAACTATGGCTACCTCTAGAGAGAGCAAATTAGGAAGAAAGTACTTTTCTCTAAACATTACCATTAAATACTATCAAAAGTACTTAGGAAAACCTCATCTTTACTATCTTATTTTCCTTTATAATTTCCTTGTAGATCAGAATGAAAAAATCATTAAACAAATAGAACCCATAACTCTGTATAGTCTTTCCTACTTAACGAAAACATAAGTATTCAAGAAAGTCAAGAAATTAATAAAAGCCTTTGAAATGAGGAAAACTACAAGTGTTTAAATGAGGTAGTATCATTTCCTGTAAGAGGAAGTTTCTCATGATCTTTGTTATACCATGATATTTGGGTTAAGTGTTTTAGTCCTATTGTTTTACTTTTTAAAATTTTCTAATTACTGTTGTAGAGTCATTCTTCTCTAACATAGTATCCCTAACCTGGGAACAAAATAATTCATTAGGAAGTCTTTAACAATCATATACACACAAAAGTTAAAGTAGATTTTTTTTTTAATCTATGTCAAAATTATGTTAACTAGTTAATAAATGTTGCAGGTTTGTTTTTATCAATACCTTCAATTATGGTAAGAAAAGAAAGAAACATCTAGTAAGTTTTTTTTTTTTTTTTCATTTTCTGTTTGTATTATGATCTCCAGACCCATTCCAGGACTAACTATGAACTACTGATGGTGAGCAAATTTTTCATAATAACTGCTTACCAGGTATCTGCATTAAAATTACTTCTATAGAGTTCAGAGAGACTTAGATATAAAAGCATTCCATTTACACTTAGATAGGTCTAATAGTAATATACTTCAAAAGATGTTGAGAATTATCAGAGAATATAATATTCTGCTTCTATGTATATTGATATTGTGAATGAATTATCCAAATAAGATAAAATACTATTCTAAATTATTCTAAAAATACATTAGGATTAGTGGTAAGATGTGTTCTACATTGATAGTAGAAATACATCAAACAATTCTAGAATGAATCCATATTGTAATTGAATTTAAATCAAACTCAGAGCCATCTCTAGCCGGTACCATATCAGAAAACTGCCACCGCAAACTGATGATCAATAGTAGCCAAACAAACAGTTGAAAAGATATTCTGGACATCTAAATATGAGAAATACTCATAATCTCTCTTTCCTTAAACTTCAAATTATAAAGAAATTATTGTAGGACTACAGAATCTTCAGATTTTCAATTCTGACTTAGAATTAGCTCCCTTATGTCAATTCTGTTAATAAACATTAAATGGAATATGTTTACATAAAACTAATTTTCACTACTTTGACTATCATCACTACACGCATTGCTAACTTCATATAGTAACAAATGGTTTCCCTGGTATTCAGATCAGATCAGATCAGTCGCTCAGTCATGTCTGACTCTTGGTGACCCCATGAATCGCAGCATGCCAGGCCTTCCTGTCCATCACCAACTCCTGGAGGTCACTCAGACTCACATCCATTGAGTCAGTGATGCCATCCAGCCATCTCAAACTCTGTGTCTCCTTCTCCTCTTGCCCTCAATCCCTCCCAGCATCACAGTCTTCTCCAATGAGTCAACTCTTTGCATGAGGTGGCCAAAATACTGGAGTTTCAGCTTTAGCATCATTCCTTCCAAAGAAATCCCAGGGCTGATCTCCTTCAAAATGGACTGGTTGGATCTCCTTGCAGTCCAAGAGACTCTCAAGAGTCTTCTCCAACACCACAGTTCAAAAGCATCAATTCTTCGGCACTCAGCCTTCTTCACAGTCCAACTCTCACATCCATACATGACCAATGGAAGGTATTAGGTTGGTGCAAATGTAATTACAAATTCAGATCATGAATTTTAAATCATTATAATTTAGTTAAACATATCTTTATTAATCACAATAGAGACCATTACAATCAACACATTTTTACCAATGAGAAATAAGTTTGCTTATTCCTGTAGAATATAAATCCATGTCTCAGGATTCAGTGAATTCTTGGAAAGTATTTTCTACATCCATCTAGTTGCAAAAGCATTTTTCCTGCAAAATGCTGTTGACATGCCTGAAGAAGTGGTAATAGGTTGGCGAGGACACCACAGGTGAAAGTGGTGGATGAGGAAAAATTTCATAGCCCTATTCTTTCAAAGCACTGACCGACAGTGTGACACATGGTTGAGCATTGTCCTAGAGAAGAATTGTGCCCATTCTGTTGACCAGTGCCAGCTGCAGGCACTGCAATTTTCAGTGCATCTCATTGATTTGCTGAGCATACTTCTCAGGGGTAACAGTTTCACTGGGATTCAGAGAGATGTAGTGGATCAGATGGGCAGCAGACCATCAATCATTGGCCATGGTTGCAAGTGTGGCTTTTTTTGGTGCAAGTGTGGCTTGGGGAAGTGTTCTGGAACTTCTTCAAAATCCAACCACTGAGGTTGTTGCAACTTATTATGTAAAATCTTACTTTCTGTGACATGTTACAGTCCAGTCAAGAAATGGTTCATTGTTGTTACATAGAATAAAAGAAGACAACACTTCAAAATGTTGAGATTTTTGACTTACAGTCAGCTCATGAAGCATGCACTTATTGAACTTTTCAATTTTCTTCAAGTGCTGAATAACTGTAGAATGGTTGATGTTGAGCTCTTCAGCAAGATATTGTGTAATTGTAAGAGGACAAGTTTCCATGATCTTCTCAATTGTTGTTGTTCAGTTGCTAAGATGTGTCTGACTCTTTGGAACCCTATGGGTTACAGCACACAAGCTTCCCTGTCCTTCACTATCACCAAGAGTTTGCTTAAACTCATGGCCATTGAGTCAATGATGCCATCCAACTGTCTCATCCTCTGTCATCCCCTTCTCCTCCTGCCTTCAATCTTACCCATTATCAGGGTCTTTTTCAATGAGTCAGCTCTTTGCATCAGGTGGCCAAATTATTGGAGCATCAGCTTCAGCATCAGTCCTTCCAATGAATATTCAGGGGTGAATTCCTTTAGGATTGACTAGCTTGACCTCTTTGAAGTCCAAGGGACTCTCAAGAGTCTTATCCAGCACCACAATCCAAAATCACCAATTTTTCATTGCTTAGCCTTTTTATGGTCCAACTCTCACATCTATACATGACTAAAATGAATATTTTCACGCAAAATATGTCTAGAAAATTGCATTATTATTTATATCTATATGTTTATGGAAGCAGAATTATTCTCAGCAAAGTAGGTCTGTTTAAAAAGTCCTTGAAATGTGGTGATTAAGGGATCAGGTAAAGCACATGTGAAGCCTGGAAGTGTGGTAGGCTGCTGGTAAGTGTACATATCCTCTATATTGATCAGCATTGCCTTGAAACAGTGATAACACAACTCCAGTGTTGAAACAACTCACTACTGGAACTCTTGATTTTGAAATGCTCTCCTTATAACTTTTCTTAGAGTATTCCATTTGTCAAGAGGTTGGGAACACCAGCTCAGAGACAAAGATTTAGAAGCCCCACAGACACTTCGCTGGTAGCTTCTATTTCACCACAGTTTCCCTCCCCTCCCCCCGCCCCCACAGGTTCAGTTCAGATCAATGGCTCAATCATATCTGACTTTGTGACTCCGTGGCCTGCAGGATGCCAGGCTTCTTTGTCCATCGCCTACTCCCAGAGCTTGCTCAAACTCATATCCATCGAGTCAGTGATGCCATCCAACCATCTCATCCTCTGTCATCCCCTTCTCCTCCTGCCTTCAATCTTGCCCAGCATCAGGGTCTTTTCAAATGAGTCAGTTCTTTACATCAGGTGGCCAAAGTATTAGAGTTTCAGCTTCAGCAACAGTCCTTCCAATGAATATTCAGGATTTATTTCCTTTAGGATGGACTGGTTTGACCTACTTGCTATCCGAGGGACTCTCAAGAGTTTTCTCCAACATCACAGGTCAAAAGTATCAATTCTTCAGGGCTCAGCTTTCTTTATGGTCCAACTCTCATGGCTGTGTTGGGCTCAGTAGTTGTAGTGTGGGCTTAGTTGCACCAAGGCATGTGGGATCTTAGTTTCCCAACCAGGGATCAAACCTGCATCCCCTACACTGCAAAGTGGATTCTTAAACACTAGGCCACCAGGGAAGTCCCTTTCAGTGGTTATAAAATATTAAGAAACACAATGGCGTAGAATTTTGAATTCACTTTTCTGCTCTGCATAATGATGACTTCCCAGGTGGTACAGTGTTAAAGAATCCACCTGCCATGGTGGATTGGTGTTTTAAACCATAGTGTGTTTTAATTTTGTATCAATTCTTATTGAAATTGTTTAAGTAATTTAACAAAGTAGAACTTTATAAAACATCCTACAATTCAGGAGACACAGGAGACAGCTGTTCGATCCCTACATTCGGAAGATCGCCTGGAGGAGTAAATGGCAACCCACTCAAGTATTCTTGCCTAGATAATTCCATAGACAGAGGAGCCTGATGGGGCATGGGGTCCATAGGATCACAAAGAGTTGGAAATAACTGAGCATGCACAGAAACATGTAGATCGGATTTAATAGAAACAGTAGGCAAACTGGAGTACAAATTTCTTTTCCTTTGTTTGAAGCTGTGACAGAAAAAGAAACCAAGTTTTAAAGTGAAAATTAGAAAACAATGACAAAGGGAGTAAAATGAAAAGATCACCACTATTTGTAAACTAGAAGTTGATTTTGTTGCAGCCTGTTATCAACATCTATTTCATGTAAAATATTTGATTAAATACCTACTAAAATATATCATTAAAAAATAAATACTTAGGTCTAGACCATAGTGAGAGTGTTTTAATTTTGTATCGATTCTTATTGAAATTAAGCATTTTAACAAAGTAAAACTTTATGAAACATCCTACAGACTCTTGACTTCTAAAGAGCCACATTTCCCTTAAACTTGCTGGAATATTTTATCAAATGTATCAGGTGGCATTTCTTATAATGTACTTCTACCTACTCAAGCACTAACATCAATTTTATAATGTAATTATGTGGAAAATCTACTTAACTTTTATCAGACTTTCAGCATGTCAAGACAAAAATAACTGCATAAACAGATGGTGCATTGCTATCAAGTTTTCTTAATGCCCAAGGCATCTATATATTTGTTATTAATCCCACTTGATCTTCTAACTATATTAGGAATGATATTTTCGACTGTTGATGTTGATGCTGTAGAGAGATTTTTTTAAATAACTTAAAGTAGACCTGAAGGAGCTATAAAATTTGTCATGTTTTCCTTTTTATGAAGTAATACAATTGATAATAGTTTCAGTATTCTTTATATGGCTTCCAGATTTCAATTCATCCAGAGAGTGAGAGGTGGGGGAAAATGAGGTACAAAAGGATTATTTCAATGCACACATTTTTATACCTACACAAAATGAAGGCAGGTCTCTGTTAAATGTATTATTTAAGGTTTACAACCTATTATTTTTTTCATTTTCTCAAATGCATTGTATTTTATTCAAGCCCTTAATTGCATTTCAATTTTTTGATTAATTCTTATGCATTTTAAAAGACATTAGACATATTTTTATGTTCATATCTGCATTCCAACAGTTTTTCTCTAAATATCCACAGTTGATAAGAAAAATTGTTCATGGGGCTGGTGCACTGGGATGATTTGGAGGGATGGTATGGGGAGGGAGGTGGGAGGGGTGTTCAGGATGGGGAACACACATATGATGATGGATTCATGTTGATGTGTGGCAGAACCAATATAATACTGTAAAGTTCAAATAAATAAATAAAAATGAAAAAAAAACAATGTGTTTTCCTGTGAATTCTTATGCATTTATATAGAAAATATATTAGATTCCTTGAATGATGTTATTTTTTTAATATATTTTTGAAATGTGGGTCTCAACTGACATCCAGTTTCCTCCTCACAGTTCACAATATGTTTTATATATATGGTGTTACTACTGAAATAAACAAATATTAAGAACAAACACAGGTAAAGAGTTCACTGTAAATCATAAAACATTCTGCCACTATTTTTTGTTTGTTTGTTTGTTTTTAGTTGGTAAAATTAATTTCTAAAGAAAGAAATTGTTACTTGAAGTATTTAGTTTAAGAGCATGTTGTTTTGGGATTTCACAAACTAAACACGTTTTTAAGAATAGCAATATCATTCAAAATTATAAATATACTATTCAGCATTACATTACTGAAATAATAGAAACCCAATTCAAAGCATCTTAGGCAGTGATGAAAATGTATTGGAAACATATTGGATTAATTCACCTAACCACAAGTAAAGCAGTGTCTAGGTTGGATCTAAAAAGCTACTATATTTGTTAATATAAAACTAAAGGAAGCAATTCAATCGCTAAAAGTTATCAGAACCTGACAGCAGTAGTATGTGTGTGTGTTAGTCACCCAGTCTTGTCCAACTCTTAACAACCCCGTGGACTATAGCTCGCCAGATGCCTCTGTCCACAGAATTCTCCAGGCAAAACACTGGAGTGGATTGCCATGCCCTTCTCTAGGGGATCTTCCTGACCCAGGGATCGAACCCAGATTTCCCATATTGCAGGCAGATTCTTTACCATCTGAGCCACCAGGGACTCCTCAACAGTGGTCACATACCTAATCAAAAGGGGAGGCGAGCTGGGAGAATTCTTTTGGCTACTTTGACCCTATAGATCTAAGAAATTCTTTTGGCTTCTTTTTGTGTTCCTCATTACTCTCCTGGCTACTTTGTTTGTTTGTTTTTTTAATTTTATTTTACTTAACTTTACAATATTGTATTGGTTTTGCCATACGTCAAAATGAATCCGCCACAGGTATACATGTGTTCCCCATCATGAACCTTCCTCCCTCCCAATACCATCCCTCTGGGTCATCCCAGTACATCAGCCCCAGGATCCGGTATCAGGCGTCGAACCTGGACTGGCGACTCATTTCAAATATGATATTGTACATATTTCAATGCTATTCTCCCAAATCATCCCACCCTCTCCTTCTCCCAGAGTCCAAAAGACTGTTATATACATGAGTGTCTCTTTTGCTGTCTCGTATACAGGGTTATTGGAGAAGGCAATGGCACCCCACTCCAGTACTCTTGCCTGGAAAATCCCATGGATGGAGGAGCCTGGTGGGCTGCAGTCCATGGGGTCGCTAAGAGTCGGACACGACTGAGCGACTTCACTTTCACTTTTTCGCTTTCATGCAGTGGAGAAGGAAATGGCAACCCACTCCAGTTTTCTTGCCTGGAGAATCCCAGGGGCAGGAGAGCCTGGTGGGCTGAAGTCTATGGGGTCACGCAGAGTCGGACACGACTGAAGTGACTTAGCAGCAGCAGCAGCATACAGGGTTATTGTTACCATCTTTCTAAGTTCCATATATGTGCGTTAGTATACTGTATTGGTGTTTTTCTTTCTGCTTTACTTCACTCTGTATAATAGGCTCCAGTTCCATCCACCTCATTACAACTGATTCAAATGTATTCTTTTTAATGGTTGAGTAGTACTCCATTGTGTATATGTACCACAGCTTTCTTATCCATTCATCTGCTGATGGACATCTAGGTTGCCTGGCTACTTTGTTTTTAAAAATTTCATTGGAGTACAGTGTTGAGTTAGTTTCACGTGTACAGCAAAACGAATCAGTTATAAACACACCCACTCTTTTTTACATTCTTTTGCCATATAAGCCATTAGAAAGTATTGAGTAGAGTTCTCTGTGCTATACAGCAGGTCCTTATTATCAATAGCTACCAATTTTATACACAGTAGTGTTTATATGTCAATCTCAATTTCCCAACTTATCCCCCCTCCCTTACACCTTGGTGTGAGCTTCCCTGGTGCCTCAGACTGTAAAGAATCTGCCTGAAATGTGAAAGACCTGGGATTTATACTTGGGTTGGGAAGATCCCCTGGGGGAGCCCATGGCAACCCACTTCATTAGGCTTGTCTGGAGAATCCCCATGGACAGAGGAGCCTGGTGGGCTACAGTCCATGGGGTCTCAAAGAGTCAGACATGACTGTGGAAATAAGCACATCCTTACCCTAGTAACCATGTTTGCTTTCTATACCTGTAACTCTATTTTTATTTTGCAGATACACTCATTAGTACCATTATTGTAACATTCCAATATAAGTGATATCATATGATATCTATCTTTGATTATACACTCAATATATAATCTGTATGTCCATCCATGTTACTACAAATCACATTACTTCATTCTGTTTTATGGCTCAGTAATATTCCTGAAGAACTATGGATGGAGGTTTGTGACATTGTACAGGAGACAGAGATCAAAACCATCCCCATGGAAAAGAAATGCAAAAAAGCAAAATGGCTGTCTGAGGAGGCTTTACAAATAGCTGTGAAAAGAGGAGAAGTGAAAAGCAGTGGAGAAAAGGAAAGATGTAAGCATCTGAATGCAGAGTTCCAAAGAATAGCAAGGAGAGATAAGAAAGCCTTCCTCAGCAATCAGTGCAAAGAAATAGATGAAAACAATAGAATGGGAAAGACTAGAGATCTTTTCGAGAAAATTAGAGATACCAAGGGAATATTTCATGCAAAGATGGGCTCGATAAAGGACAGATATAGTATGGATATAACAGAAGCAGCAAATATTAAGAAGGGGTGGAAAGAGTACACAGAAAAACTGTACAAAAAAGATCTTCACAACCCAGATAATCACGATGGTGTGATCACTCACCTAGAGCCAGACATCCTGGAATGTGAAGTAAAGTGGACCTTAGAAAGCATCACTACGAACAAAGCTAGTGGAGATGATGGAATTCCAGTTGACCTATTTCAAATCCTGAAAGATGATGTTGTGAAAGTGCTGCACTCAATATGCCAGCGAATTTGGAAAACTCAGCAATGGTCCCAGGACTGGTTTTCATTCCAATCCCAAAGAATGCTCAAATTACCACACAATTGCACTCATCTCACACATTAGTAAAGTAATGCTCAAAATTCTCCAACCCAGGCTTCAGCAGTACCTGAACCTTGAACTTCCAGATGTTCAAGCTAGTTTAAAAAAGGCAAAGGAACCAGAGATCAAGTTGCCAACATCCGCTGGATCATCAAAAAAGCAAGTTCAGAAGAATATCTATTTCTGCTTTACTGACTATGCCAAAACCTTTGACTGTGTGGATCACAATAAACTGTGGGAAAATCTTAAAGAGATGGGAATACCAGATCACCTGACCTGCCCCTTGAGAAATTTGTATGAAGGTCAGGAAGAAACAGTTAGAACTGGACATGGAACAACAGACTGGTTCCAAATAGGAAAAGGAGTATGTCAAGGCCGTATATTGTCACCCTGCTTATTTAAATTCTATGCAGAGTACATCATGAGAAACTCTGGGCTGGAAGAAGCACAAACTGGAATCAAGATTGCCAGGAGAAATATCAATAACCTCAGATATGCAGATAACACCACCCTTATGGCAGAAAGTGAAGAGGAACTCAAAAGCCTCTTGATGAAAGTGAAAGAGGGGAGTGAAAAAGTTGGCTTAAAGCTCAACATTCAGAAAATGAAGATCATGGCATCCGGTCCCATCACTTCATGAGAAATAGATGGGGAAACAGTGGAAACAATGTCAGATTTTATTTTGGGGGGCTCCAAAATCACTGCAAATGGTGATTGCAGCCATGAAATTAAAAGACTCTTACTCCTTGGAAGGAGGATTATGACCAACCTAGATAGCATATTCAAAAGTAGAGCCATTACTTTGCCAACAAAGGTCCATCTAGCCAAGGCTATGTTTTTTCCAGTGGTCATGTGTGGATGTGAGAGTTGGACTGTTAAGAAAGCTGAGTGCTGAAGAATTGATGCTTTTGAACTGTGGTGTTAGAGAAGACTCTTGAGAGTCCCTTGGACTGCAAGGAAATCCAATCAGTCCATTCTAAAGGAGATCAGCCCTGGGTGTTCTTTGGAAGGAATGATGCTAAAGTTGAAACTCCAGTACTTTGGCCATTTCATGCAAAGAGTTGACTCATTGGATAAGACTCTGATTCTGGGAGGTATTGGGGACAGGAAGAGAAAGGGACCACAGAGGATGAGTTGGCTAGATGGCATCAGCGACTCAATGGACCTGAGTTTGAGTGAATTCCGGGAGTTGGTGATGGACAGGGAGGCCTGGAGTGCTGCAATTCATGGGGTCACAAATAGTCGGTCACGACTGAGTCACTGAACTGAACTGATTATTCCATTATAAATATGTTCCCCATCTTCATTATCCATTCCTCTGTTGATGAACATTTAGGTTGCTTCCTTGTTTTGACTATTGTAAACAGTGCTGCAATGAACATTAGGGTCCCTGCATCTTTTTGAATTATGTTCTCTTTTCAAATGTATTCCCAGAAATGTGATTGCTGGATCATATAGCAGATCTATTTTTAATTTTTTAAGGAACCTCCATACTGTTCTCCATAGTTGCTGTGTGAAGTTTCATTCTCTTAAAATATGCTATTCTGGAATTTGAACTAAACATCTGGAATACACAATAAGATCTCTCTACAGTGACTTGGTGAGAAGTGAAACAATTCTCAGCTCTGTGCACACTTGCTCATCTCCATTTACCTCTCAGCTTTGTTGTCACTACTTTGTTCTAAACTTTGCAGATTCTGTGCTTGTATATTCTAAACTTCTGCACCCCGACCCCCCAAAATGCAGCTTGCTTCATACAGGATCTGGAGTTTTCTACTTCAGATTCCTTTCTCTATTTCTTTCTCACTGTCCCACAAGTTCTAACCATTTTAACAGCCTATAGTATTCATCCGGAGAAGGCAATGGCACCCCACTCCAGTACTCTTGCCTGGAAAATCTCATGGATGGAAGAGCCTGGTAGGCTGCAGTCCATGGGGTCGCTAAGAGTCGGACACGACTGAGCGACTTCACTTTCACTTTTCACTTTCATGCACTGGAGAAGGAAATGGCAACCCACTCCAGTGTTCTTGCCTGGAGAATCCCATGGACGGAGAAGCCTGGTAGGCTGCAGTCCATGGGGTCGCACAGAGTCGGACACGACTGAAGTGACTTAGCAGCAGCATAGTATTCATCTCTGCCTCCTCATCTCAAAATACTACCAAAGCCTGCTCTTACTTTTATCTTTATGCACTCTGGTATAAAATGTGCCTCTGAGGATATAGTAAAGACTAGCATTTAGATAGTCCCCAAAATAAAGGTTTTTATTGCTCATTTACTATCTAAAAAAATAATGTCTCATTTTATGTCTAGTTTTTTAGTTGCATCAGAATGGCATATCTGGTTATTCTGTCAAGGCCACAAGCAGACCAGTTTTATTTACTTATGGCAAAAAAAATAATAACTATAATAGTAAAGGGATTATTGTTTTTCCCATTTAAAGCCTTAAATAAGGAAAAAAAAAAAACTCTGTAATTTAATAATATTTAGAAATGCATTTTTCCATTTGCTATTTGTTTCCTTCAATTTTTAGATAATTTTGAGAAGGAAAATATAAATAATTATAAAGATAATATTAGCATTATCTAAAAAGGCATATATACAGATATAAATAATATTGCTTAAAATTTCTTAAACTACACCACTTGGGCCCTATTTCAAGAACACTTTATTTAAGCAAATCATTCAGGAAATTTGACTCAAATCTCTTCTTTTTATTGTATGAAAATAAAACACTTAAAACAACAACAACAACAACAAAAGTTAATTAGCCTATGAGCTATAGTCTACCTGCAAGTACTCCTCCTGCTAAAGTTTTTCCCTCACTTGAACTGAAATCAATCTCTGTATGTGTTCCATCATTTCTATGTTCATTTTTGAGGCCTTAAAAACTGATACCTAATTTCTCATTCATCGATTAGTCTTTCAAATACTTCAAGATGCTTTTAAGAGGTCACATCTTAGTGTTTTACCCATTATTCATGCCATAATATTCTAGTTTACCTCTGTTTTATTTATTTTTCAGTTTGTGCTTAAATTCTCAGAAATGGAGTCTGCAAAATTGACTTAAAAAATTCAGTAACTTGTTATAAGTGCACTACTGTGTTCCAGAAATACTAATTAATTTTGCTTGGCTGGGAATATATCCTCCATAAAGTGGAGTAGTAAGAAATGAATCTAGAAATTACATTGAGAGAAGCTCTAGAAATTATATCCATGCTTTTCAAGTTACCTATTATTTTGTGTCTAATAAGAAATTCTCTTTTCTTTAAACAGGATTTTCTTATGATTGCAGACATACTTTGGAATACCTACTTTAACAGTAGTAAGTAATTTGGATTAAAAAGTTTAAAGAAGGCACTTAAAAATGCTGAAGGGAGAAAGGTAGGCAGTTCAATTATGAGATTCATGTAATTATATTAGTCAAAAACAGGTTCTGAACTACACTGATAGTGGAAATATAAATTACATACCAATGGAAACATGAAAGGGGATATCAACAATAGGCAATTACTTGACTGAGAGTAAAAAATGATTTAAAATAAAAAACAATTTTATATTTTGAGGGTTTTTTTTTTTTAAATACCATTAAGAGAAAAGATAAATCAGAATAGGATTGGATATAAAGGAGAAGGAGGATGACAATGATAATTATAGCAAGAACCAGCATATCATCATTAATATGCCTCAGATAGAGTTCTAAGTGCTTTATGAGTACTAACTCACCTAAGTTTTACATTTTTCTATGAGATAAGTACTATTACTATCTCTATTTTATAGATAAGGGAGCTGAAGCACATGATTAAAAAAATTTTTGAAAGTTCACTCAGGTTATAAACCATCAAGCAGAATTTTAAATCCATTTTGTTTCATGCAAAAGTCCGTATTTTTAAAGCACTCTATCACACTGCCTTTATATGACTAGTTGAATTTATTGGTCACAGAATTCCAAAAGAATTAATTGTAAAGAATATATTCAAAACATCTAATAAAATTACTATCATCGGATTATAGAATTATGTTTAGATACAGAGATGGCACAGTAAAGGGCAGAAATGATATGGACCTAAGAGAAGCAGAAGATAATAAAAAGAGGTGCAAGAATACACAAAAGATCTATACGAATAAGATTTTCATGACATAGATAACCACAATGGTGTGATCACTAACCTAGAGCCAGATATCCTGGAATGTGAAGTCCAGTGGGTCTTAGGAAGAATCACTACGAACAAAGCTAGTGGAGGTGATGGAATTCCAGTTGAACTATTTCAAATCCTAAAAGATGATGCTGTGAAAGTGTTGCACACAATATGCCAGCTAATTTGGAAACTTTAACAGTGGCCACAGGACTGGAAAAGGTCAGTGTTCATTCCAACCCAAAAGCAAAGCCAGGACAAAGAATGTTCAAAATACTGCACAATTGCACTCATGTCACACGTTAGCAACATAATTCACAAAATTCTCCAAGCCAGACTTCAACAGTACATGAACCATGAACTTCCAAATATTCAAGGTGGATGTAGATAAGGCAGAGGAACCAAAGATCACATTGCCTCCTGTCCATCACCAACTCCTATAGCTTACTCAAACTCATGTCCATTGAGTTGGTGATGCCATCCAATCATCTCATCCTCTGTCATCCCCTTCTCCTCCTGCCTTCAATCTTTCCCAGCACCAGGGTCTTTTCTTTTTTTTTTTTTTTTACTTAGCACTGTGCCAGTTTTTCTTATTTTTTTTATTTTTAAATTTTATTTTGCTTAACTTTACAATATTGTATTGCTTTTGCCATACATGAAAATGAATCCACCACAAGTATACATGTGTTCCCCATCCTGAACCCTCCTCCCTCCTCCCTCCCCATACCATCCCTCTGGGTTGTCCCAGTGCACCAGCCCCAGGCATCCAGTATCAGGCATCAAACCTGGACTGGCAACTTGTTTCAAATATGATATTATACATATTTCAATGCTATTCTCCCAAATCATCCCACCCTCTCCCTCTCCCAGAGTCCAAAAGACTGTTCTATACATCAGTGCCTCCTTTGCTATCTCGTATACAGGGTTATTGTTACCATCTTTCTAAATTCCATATATATGTGTTAGTATACTGTATTGGTGTTTTTCTTTCTGGCTTACTTCACTCTGTATAATAGGCTCCAGTTCCATCCACCTCATTACAACTGATTCAAATGTATTATTTTTAATGGCTGAGTAATACTCCATTGTGTATATGTACCACAGCTTGCTTATCTATTCATCTGCTGATGGACATCTAGGTTGCTTCCAAGTCCTGGCTATTATAAACAGTGCTGCTATGAACATTGGGGTACACGTGTCTCTTTCAATTCTGGTTTTCTCAATGTGTATGCCCAGCAGTGGGATTGCTGGATCATAAGGTAGTTCTATTCCCAGTTTTTTGAGGAATCTCCATACTGTTCTCCATAGTGGCTGTACTAGTTTGCATGAGTCAGCCATTCGCAATAGGTGGCCAAATACTGGAGTTTCAGCAACAGCATCTGTCCTTCCAATGAATACTCAGGACTCATTTCCTTTAGGATGTACTGGCTAGATCTCCTTGCGGTCCAAGGGACTCTCAAGGGTCTTATCCAGCACCAAAGTTCAAAAGCATCAATTCTTCGGCACTCAACTTTCTTTATAGTTCAACTCTCACATACATACCTGAATAGTGGAAAAACCATAGCTTGGACTAGATGGAACTTTGTTGGTAAAGTAATGTCTCTGTTTTTTAATATGCTGTCTAGGTTGGTCATAATTTTTCTTCGAAGGAGCAAGCATCTTTTAATTTCATGGCTATAGTCAACATCTTCAGGGATTTTGGAGCCCCAAAAAACAAATTTCTCACTGTTTCCGTATTTCCCCATGTATTTGCCATGAAATGATGGGATCAGATGCAATGATCTTCGTTTTCTGAATACTGAGTTTTAAGCCAACTTTTTAACTCTCCTCTTTCACTTTCATCAAGAGGCTCTTGAGATCTTCTTCACTTCCTTCCAAAAGTGTGGTGTCATTGGCATATCTGAGGTTACTGATATTTCTCCTGGCAATCTTGATTCCAGCTTGTGCTTCATCAAGCTGGGCATTTTTCATGATGTACTCTGCATATAAGTTAAATAAGTAGGGTGACAATATACAGCCTTGACATACTTCTTTCCCAATTTAGAACCAGTCCATTTTTCCATGTATAGTTCTAACTGTTGCTTCCTGACCTGAATACAGATTATTCAAGAGGCAGGTGAGATGGTATTCCCATCTCTTGAAGAAATTTCCAGAATTTGTTGTGATCCTCACAGTCAAAGGCTTTGGCATAGTCAATAAGGCAGAAGTAGATGTTTTTCTGTAACTCTATAGCTTTTTCGATGATCCAACAGATGTTGGAAGTTTGATCTATGGTTCCTCTGCCTTTTCTAAAACCAGCTTGAACATCTGGAAGTTCACGGTTCATGTACTATTGAAGCCTGGCTTGGAGAATTTTGAGCATTACTTTACTAGCATGTGAGATGAGTGTAATTGTGCTGTAGTTTGAACATTCTTTGGCATTTCCTTTGTTTCGGATAGGAATGAAAACTGACCTTTTCCAGTTCTGTGGCCACTGCTGAGTTTCCAAAATTTGCTGGCAAATTGAGTGCAGCACTTTTACAACATAATCTTTTAGCATTTGAAATAGTTCAAGTGGAGTCCCATCACCTCCACTAGCTTTATTTGTAGTGATGATTCCTAAGGCCCACTTGGCTTCACATGCCCAGATGTCTGGCTCTAGGTGAGTGATCATACCATCGTGATTAGCTAAGTCATTAGCAGAAAATCTTTTTTTTTTTTTTTTTTTCTGTATAGTTCTATGTATCCTTGCCATCTCTTAATATCTTCTTCTTCTTTTAGGTCCATACCATTTCTGTCCTTTATTGTGCCTATCTTTGCATGAAATGTTCCCTTGGAATCTCTAATTTTCTTGAAAAGATTTCATGAATATCATAGCATCTGGCCCCATCACTTCATGGTAAATAGATGCAGAAACAGTGGGACTAGTGAGAGACTTTGTGTGTGTGTGTATATATATACATATGTATACATATATATACATATATACATATACATATATACATATATATACATATATACACATATATATACATATATATATACATATATATATACACTCCAATATTTTCACTGCAGATGGTGACTGCAGCCATAAAATTAAAAGATGCTTGCTCTTTTGAAGAACAAACCAGACAGCATATTAAAAAGCAGAGACATTATTTTGCCAAAAAATGTTGGTCTAGTCAAAGCTATGGTTTTTCCAGTAGTCATATATGGATATGAGAGTTGGAGTATAAAGAAAGCTGAGCACTTAAAAATTGATGCTTTTGAACTCTGGTTCTGGATAATACCCTTGAGAGTTCCTTGGACAGAAAGGGGATCCAACCAGCCCATCCTAAAGCAAATCAGTCCTGAATATTCCTTGGAAGGACTGATGCTGAAACTCCAGTACTTTGGCCACCTGATGTGAAGAACTGACTCATTGGAAAAGACCCTGATGTTGGGAAAATTTGAAGGCAGGAGGAGAAGGAGATGACAGAGGATGAGACAGTTGGATGGCATCACTGACTCGATGGACATGAGTTTGAGTAATCTCTGGGAGTTGGTGATGGACAGGGATACCTGGCATGCTGCAGTTCATGGGGTTGCAAAGAGTCATACATGACTGAGCGACTGACTGAACTGAATAGTATATATTTATATGAATATTTACTGTATATTAGGATGCATGATCTGGCTCAGATATAAGTCTATTGGAACAAGATCAGTAGGTAGGGTAAAACCTCTTTAATCGTGTAAGCTAAATAGCATAAGAGTTATATGGGAAAAAATAAAAGTTTCCTCATTCCAAACAAATCTCTGAATTATTTCTTCTATTTTTTTTAACCTATCCACAAGATATTCAACCTATTTATTAGGTATATTATTCAGTTTCTTTTTTTCACCAAGTAACCTAAAAATATAATGCCAAATGATGACTGCTGCTGCTGCTAAGTCACTTTAGTCGTGTCCGACTCTGTGCGACCCCATAGATGGCAGCCCACCAGGCTCCTCTGTCCCTGGGATTCTCCAGGCAAGAACACTGGAGTGGGTTGCCATTTCCTTCTCCAATGCATGAAAGTGAAAAGTGAAATTGAAGTCTCTCAGTCATGTCCGACTCTTAGTGACCCCATGGACTGCAACCTACCAGGCTCCTTGGTGGAAGAAGAAAAATAATTAGAGGAAATATGTTCCAAAGCAGAAGAATAACTTATTATCCATAATTAATGTTAATGCAGTAATATCTGCAGTTTGTCTCATATTCGGTTTTAGACTTGTCAGCCCCAAATATCTATGAAATGAAGTACAGAATATTCTATAAGATAAGAAACAAATAATTATATATTTGAATGAATAAGCTAACTACAAATCAAATCACTCGTTATTTTTGAATTGAAGGAAAGATAAGAAAGGAAAGGGCTAAATAATGTTAATAATTCCCTCTAAGGTATAGATATGTGATCAAAATTATCCACACATTGACTACCTAATTAGCTAAATTTCAGCCTTCAATTCATTTTCTCAGTACTGTGGCTAAAGTGTATTGCATTTTATGCAATAGTCCATGGGATCGCAAAGAGTTGAGCATGACTGAGCGACTAACACCAAGAGTTTCTGTTTCCCTCATTTTATGTCTAATATCAATAGTCACAGTAAATGAAGTATGAATAATTAAGAGTTTGTCACTGACACATGATATCAGTGAAATGATTTCATCCAGATGTGAACCAATAGCAAGTTAGCAATGTAATATAGTCATTAATTATTTTTCTTTAAACTCTCTCTTCACTGGTTCATTACACATAAGAAAATGAAAGCAAAAGTGTTAGTCACTCAGTCGTGTCCAATTCTTTGTGACCCCATGGACTGTAGCCTACCGGGCTCCTCTGTCCCTGGGATTCTCCAGGCAGGAATCCTATAGTGAGTTGCCATTTCCTTCTCCAGAGGATCTTCCTGACCCAGGGATCGAACCTAGGTATCCTACATTGTAGACAGATTATTTACTGTCTGAGCCACCAGAGAAGCCCCACTATACATATATGCGCAAACATTTTTTTTTCTTCTTAAAACATATATACATATAAGTATGCAGCAAAGCATGTGCACTCAACATGCATAGATGCAGAGGTCTATACCTAATATAATTTTGATTTCCTTAACAACATACCTTCTGGAATCTCTTGTCTTACTCTGTATTTTATCTAGCTCCCCATAAAGACGTGTGCTCATCTTCTCCTGCGAGAACACCAAAATCACAACTAGATGTTGAACAATCATCAAAAGGAGGGTGTTAGAACCCACAAAAAAAGATATCCCACATCCAAGTTCAAAGGACAAGCCCAAATCAGACAATAAGACTGGCGCAATCATGTTAAAATCAAATCCCATACATGCCTGGTGGGTAACTCACAAACTGGAGAACAATAATACCAAAGAAGCCAACCTACTGTTGTGAAGGTTCTAGGCCCCACATCAGACTTTCAAACTTGGGGTCTAGCAAAGGGCTGGAAGTCCCCAGGGAATCTGACTTTGGAGGATAGCAGGATTTGATTATAGAACTTACACAGGACTGAGGGAAACAGAAACTCTTGGTGTTAGTCACTCAGTCATGTTCAACTCTTTGCGATCCCATGGACTATGGCCTGCCAGGCTTCTCTGGAAATCAGAGCCTGTCAGGCTACAGTCCATGGGGTCACAAAGACTCAGACATGACTGAGCCACTAACACCAAGAGAGCACAAATAAAACCTTGTCTTCAACAGGACACAGAAGAAAGGAGTGGTGACCCCACAAGAGACTTTGGTAGACCTGCCTGTGAGTGGTCGAGGGTCTCCTGCTGGGGTGTGCATCAGTAGTGGCCTACCATGGGGACGGGGCACTGGCAGCAGAAGTCTTGGCAGGCACATGCTGTCATAAGTCTTCTTTTGAGTGAAGTGAAAGTCTATCAGTCGTGTCTGACTCTTTGAGACCCCATAGACTATACAGTCCATGGCATTCCCCAGGACAGAATACTGGAATGAGTAGCCTTTCCTTTCTCCAGGGGATCTTCCCAACCCAGGGATCAAAGCCAGGTCGCTGGCATCACAGGTGGATTCTTTACCAACTGAGCCAAAGTTAGCCAATAGCTTTACCATAGAGCCTGTAGACTCCAGAACTGGGTCACTCCAGGCCAAACAACTAACAAGGAAGAATACCCCCACCTATCAGCAGACAATTGGATTAAAGATTTATTAAGCATGGTCCTGACACCAGAGCAAGACCCAGGTTTCCCCACAGTCAGTCCCTCCCAAGCCTCTTATCCTCATCTATCAGAAGGCAGACAGAAGAAGTAAGAATTACAATTCTTCAGATTCTGGAATAAAAACCACAATCAACAATCACAGAAAGCTAAGCAAACCTATTATATAGATCACAGCCTTGTGTAACTCAACAAAGCTATGAGTCATGCCATGCTGGGACCCCCAAGACACACAAGTCAGTGTGTAGAGTTCTGACAAAATGTGGTCCACTGGAGAAGAAAATGGCAAACAACTCCAATATTCTTGTCTCAAGAACCCATGAAGAGTGTGAAAAGGCTAAAAGATATGACACTGGAAGATGAGCCCCCCAGGTTGGTAAGTATCCAATATGCTACTGGGGAAAAGCAGAGAAATAGCTCCCAAAGGAATGAAGAGCCTGGGCCAAAGTGTAAATGATGCTCAGTTGTGAATATGCCTGGGGGTGAAAGCAAAGTCTGATGTTGTAAAGAAAAATATTGCACAGGAACCTTGAATGTTAGGCCCATGTTTTTGTTGTCCAGTCACTAAGTTGTGTCTGACTCTACAACCTCATGAACTTACACATCAGGCTTCCCTCTCCTTCACTATCTCCCGAAGTTTGCTAAAACTCATGTCCATTGTGTTGGTGATGTCATCCAAAAATCATAGTAAATTGAACATGGTCAAGCAGGAGATGGCAAGTGAGACCATCAATATTTTAGGAATCAGTGAATTAAAATGGACAGGAATGAGAAAATTTAATTCAGATACCCATTACATCTACTGAAAAGTAAAAGTGAAAGTCCCTCAGTTGTGTCTGACTCTTTGTGACCTCATGGACTATACAGTCCATGGAATTCTCCAGGCCAGAATACTGGAGTTGGTAGCAATTCCCTTCTCCAGGAAATCTTCCCAACCCAGTGATCAAACCCAGGTCTCCAACACTGCAAGAAGATTCTTTACCAGCTAAGCCACCAGGGAAACTCAAGAATACTGGAGTGGGTAGCCAATCCCTTCCCCAACAGATATTCCTGACTCAGGAATCAAACTGGGGTCTTTTTCATTGCAGGTGGATTCTTTATCAGCTGAGCTACTTGGGAAGCCCATTATATCTACTACTGTGGGCAAGAATGTCTTGGAAGAAATGGAATAACCCTAAAAATAGCCAAAAACAGAGTTTGAAATGCCGTACTTGAGTGCAATCTCAAACACAACAAAATGATCTCAATTTGTTTCCAAGGCAAACCATTCAATATCATGAAATCCCTATCTAAGTCCCTAACATTAATGTCAAAGAAGCCGAACAGTTATTTGAAGACCTACAAGACTTTCTAGAACTAACACCAAAAAAAATTATGCCCATTTTATCATAGGGAACTAGAATTTAAAAGTAGGAAGTCAAAAGATACCTGGAATTACAAGCAGGTTTGGCCTTGGAATACAAAATGAAACAAGGCAAAGGCTAACATAGTTTTGCCAAGAGATCACACTGATCATAGCAAACATCTTCTTCCAACAACACAAGAGACAACTCTACACATGTATACAACTAGATGGTAAATACTGAAATCAGACTGATTACATTTTTGGGGAGCCAAAGATTTAGAACTCTATAAAGTCAGCAAAAACAAGACCTGGAACTGACTGTGACTCAGATCATGAGCTCCTTATTACAAAATTAAGCATTAAAATGAAGAAAGTAGGGAAAATCACTAGGTCATTCAGGTATGACTTAAATAATATCCCTTATGATTAGACAGTGGAAGGGACAAATAGATTCAAGGAATTAGATCTGGTAGACAGAGGGCTTGAAGAATTATTGACAGAGGTTCATAACATTGTACAGGAAGCAGCGACCAAAACCATCCCCCCAAAAATAAGTTCAACAAGGCAAAATGGTTGTCTGAGAAGGCCTTACAAATAGCTAAGAAGAGAAATGGAAGGCAAAGGAAAAAAGGAAAGATATACACAACTTAATGCAGAGTTTAAGAGAATAGCAAGGAGATAAGAAAGACTTTTTAAGTGAACAATGCAAAGAAATAGAGGAAAACAATAGAATGAAAAAGACCAGAGATCTCTACAATACAACTAGAGATACCTAGGGAATATTTCATGCAAGGATCAGCACAATAAAGGACAGAAACAGCAAGAACCTAACAAAAGCAGATGAAATTATAACAAGGTGCCAAGAAAACACAGAAGAACTGCACAAAAAGATCTTAATGACCCAGATAACCATGATAATATGGACACTCACCTAGAGCCAGATATTTGGGAGTGTGAAGTCAGGTGAGCCTTAGGAAGCATTACTAGGAACAAAGCTAATGGAGGTAATAGAATTCCAGCTGAGCTATTTCAGATCCTAAAAGATGAAGTTGTTAAAGTGTTGCATTCAGTATGTCAGCAAATTGGTAAAACTCAGCAGTGGCCACAGGACTGGAAAAGGCCAGTTTTCATTCCAATGCCAAAGAAAGTAATACCAGAGATTGTTCAAGTTACCATACAATTGCACTCATTTCATGTACCGGCAACATAATTCTCAAAATCCTTCAAGCTAGGCTTCAACAGTATGTGAACTGAGAACTTCCAGATGTTCAAGCTGGATTTAGAAAAGGCAGAGGAACCAGAGATCAAATTGCTAATATCCATTGTATCAGAGAGAAAGCAAGAGAATTCCAGAAAAACATTCACTTCTGTTTCATTGACTAGCTAAAGCCTTTGACTGTGGAGATCAAAACTAACTGGATCACTTTTCAAGAGATGGGAATACCAGACCACCTTATCTGCCTTCTAAGAGACCTGTATGCAGGATGAGAAGCAGCAGTTAGCTATGTCTGGTTCAAAATGGTAAAGGAGTACATCAAGGCTGTATATTGTCACCCTACTCGTTTAACTTCTATTCAGAGTACATCATGCAAAAATGCTGGCCTGGATGAATCACAAGTTGGAATCAAGATTGCTGGGAGAAATATCCACAATCTCAGATGTGCAGATGACACCACTCTAATGGCAGAAAGAGAATAGAAACTAAAGAATCTGTTGAGGTCGGTGAAAGAGGAGAGTGAAAAAGCTGGCTTAAAACTCAACATTCAAAAAACCTAAGATCAGGGCATCTGGTCCCATCACTTTATGAAAAATAGATGGGGGAACCGTGGAAACACTGACAGACTTTGTTGTCTTGGGATCAAAAATCACTGCAGATGGTAACTGAAGCCATGATATTAAAAGATGCTTGGTCCTTGAAAGAAAAGTTATGACAAACTTAAACAGTATATTAAAAACCAGAGACATCACTGGGCCAACAAAAATCCATATAGTTGAAGCTATAGTTTTTCCAACAGTCATGTATGGATTTGAGAGTTGGACCATACCGAAGATTGAGCACCAAAGAATTGATGCTTTCAAATTGTGGTGCAGAAGAAGACTCTTGAGAGTCCCTTGGACAGCAAAGAGTTCAAACTAGTGAATCCTAAAGAAAATCAACCCTGAATATTCATTGGAAATACCAATGAAGCTGAAGATCCAATAGTTTGGCCACCTGATATGAAGAGCCAACTCATTGGAAAAGACCTTAATGCTGCAAAATATTGAGTGCAGGAGAAGGGGGCAACAAGGGATAAGATTGTTGGATGGTATCACTGAGTCAATGGGCATGAGTTTGAGCAAACTCCGAGAGACAGGGAAGGACAACAAAGCCTGGAGTGCTACAGTCTCAAAGAGCTGGACAGGATTTAGTGACTGGAAAACAATGGCAACTCATTTTATATTCCTATAAAGTAGTGTGCTGGCTGTCTCATATTAGTCCTCCAGAGACAGTTCTTAAATTTTCATAAATATTTTGAACTAAACACAGCATTATTAACATTTCCTTATGGGAGACATTAACCATAACTATTTTAAAAATCTTTAATGATAATTACATACAACACTTGCTTAGACCACTGAGAACAAAAATATAAGACCCTTATAATAAGAACCTTCTAGTATCCCTCACTACGTTACAAGTTTTCTCATCACAAGGATTATTTCTATCTTGTTCACTACTGCATTCACAGTGTTTGACTTACATTTGCTCAAAAATATTTTAAATGCAATACAAATGAGGAGAGTGAGGCATGCAATAGACAGGACTACTAATAAGAAGTGAAGTTAAAAAGAAAACAAAGGGTAAATAAAGTTTATTCCATTTGTTTTTTAAGTTTTGACCAGTCTGTCTCTGATAATAACTGCTGCAGCACAATGCAAGTCAAACATTTATCCTATGACTACAAACTCAGGGTATCACATGATTTTTTTTTTTTTCTTTCACTTTATATTTGGGACAAAAAGTTTATTAAAATTTAGGATGATGATAAATATAATCTCAGTTAATATTTGAAACTTAGCTCTTTTTTAACAACTAAAGAAAAGAAGAACAAATTATTTGTACTCTAAATGTAGGTAATTTCTGAACTGAGATAAGCATGTTGGATTAGAGCCAGAAACATAAAGCAATAGTACATAGCATATAGCAATTTTGAGTGTAAAGTGCCATACTAAAAGCATCCAAGTTTTTAAGAATGAAGTAAGAATGTTATAGTTGCATTATATAGATGAATTCCAATGTCTCGCAGTAAATAAATAGAAAGTACAGGCATATGTGGGAGAGAGCACAGGTTTATTTCCAGACCACTGCAATAAAGCCAGTCCTGCGATAAAGTGAGTCACATGAATTGCTTCATTTCCCAGTGCCTATAAATTTTACATTTATATAATATTGTAATCTAAGTGTGCAACAGCATTATGTCCAAAAATAATGTTCATACCTTAATTTAAAAATACTTTACTGCTAAAAATTTCCAAATATCACCTAAACCCTCAGTGAGTCATAATTCTTTTGCTGGTGGAGGATCCTACTTCAGTGTTGCTGGCTACTGACTGATCATGGTGGTAGCTGCTGAAAGGTTGAGGTTGCTGAGGCAATTTCTAAGAATAAAGCAACAACAAAGTTTGCCACATTTGCTTGACTCTTTCATTAGAGATATCTCTGTAGCATATAATGCTATTTGATATTATTTTACATAAAGTAGAACTTTCAAAGTTGGAGTCAGTTCTCTCAAACTCTGCTCCTTTTTTACCAACTGGGTTTATGTAATATTCTAAACCTTTTGTTGTCATTTCAACAATTTTCACAGAATTTTGATAAAGAGCATCCATCTCAAGAAAACACTTTCTTTCCTTATCTGTAAACAGTTCCTCATCCATTAAAGTTTTATCATGAGATAGGAGCAATTCAAGAATATCTTCAGCTTCCACTTCTAACTTTAGCTTCCTTGTTATTTTCACCACAAATGTAGTTACTTCTTCCATTAAAGTCTTGAACCATCCAAAGTCATCCATGAGGGTTAAAATCAGCTTCTTCCAAACTCCTGTTAATACTGATATTTGATCTCTTTCCATGAATCATAACTATGCTGAATCACATTTAAAATGGAAAATCCTTGCCAGAAGGTTTCCTATGGAATTTTCCAGTCCACCAGAGAAGTCACTATTGATAGAAGTTATAGCCTAAGTAACTATAACTTCCCTAGTAGGTCACCTGGTAAAGAATCCACCTGAGTTGGGAAGATGCCCTGGAGAAGGGAATGGCAATTCACTCAAGTATTCCTGCTTGGGAAATTCCATAGAGAGAGAGACCTTGCAGGCTACAGTCCATAGGGTCATACAGAGTCAGACACGACTGAGGAACTTTCACTTCACTTCATAGCCTTTCAGAATATATTTCTTAAAATAATAAGACATGAAAGTCAAAATTACTTCAGAATGCACGGGCTGCAAAGTGGATGCTGCTTTTCAGTTCAGTTCTGTTCAGTCTCTCAGTCGTGTCCGACTCTGCAACCTCTAGGATTGTAGCACGCCAGGCTTCCCTGTCCATCACCAACTCCAGGAGCTAGCTTGCTCAAACTAATGTCCATTGAGTCAGTGATGCCATCCAACCATCCTTTCCTCTGTTGTCCCCTTCTTCTGCCATCAATCTTGCCCAGTATCAGGGTCTTTTCTAATGAGTAAGTTCTTCCCATCAGGTGGCCAAAGTATTGGACTTTCAACTACAGCATCAGTCCTCCCAAGGAATATTCAGGACTGATTTCCTTTAGGATGGATTGGTCGGATCTCTTTGAAGTCCAAGGGACTCTCAAAAGTATTCTCCAACACCACAGTTCAAAAGTATCGGTTCTTTGGTGCTCAGCTTTCTTTATAGTCCAACTCTTGCTTTGACTTAGATGGACCTTTGTCAGTAAAGTAATATCTCTGCTTTTTAATATGCTGTCTGGGCTGCTCATAACTTTTCTTCCGAGGAGCAACCATCTTTTAATTTTATGGCTGCAATCACCATCTGCAGTGATATGACTACAGGATATTTTTCTTATAAGAAAAATAAGAAACTTTAAATCCCTATTCCATTTCTAGAAACCTAATTTGTATTAACTACTGTTATTTTGTTCTTTGTTTCTCCCTATTTACTTCAGATCAGATCAGTCGCTCAGTCATGTCCCACTCCTTGCGACCCCATGAACCGTAGCACCCCAGGCCTCCCTGTCCATCACCAGCTCCCGGAGGTCACTCAGACTCGCATCCATCGAGTCAGTGATGCCATCAAGCCATCTCATCCTCTGTCGTCCCCTTCTCCTCCTGCCCTCAATCCCTCCCAGCATCAGAGTCTTTTCCAATGAGTCAACTCTTCACATGAGGTGGCCAAAATACTGGAGTTTCAGCTTTAGCATCATTCCTTCTAAAGAAATTCCAGGATTGATCTCCTTCAGAATGGACTGGTTGGATCTTCTTGCAGTCCAAGGGACTCTCAGGAGTATTCTCCAACACCACAGTTCAAAAGCATCAATTCTTCGGCGCTCAGCCTTCTTCACAGTACAGCTCTGACATCCATACATGACCACAGGAAAGACCATAGCCTTGACTAGGCGAACCTTTGTTGGTAAAGTAATGTCTCTGCTTTTGAATATGCTATCTAGGTTGATCATAACTTTCCTTCCAAGGAGCAAGCGTCTTTTAATTTCATGGCTGCAGTCACCATCTGCAGTGATTTTGGAGCCCAGAAAAACAAAGTCTGACACTGTTTCCACTGGTTCCCCATCTATTTCCCATGCAGTGATGGGACCAGATGCCATGATCTTCGTTTTCTGAATGTTGAGCTTTAAGCCAGCCTTTTCACTCTCCACTTTCACTTTCATCAAGAGGCTTTTTAGCCCCTCTTCAGTTTCTGCCATAAGAGTGGTGTCATCTGCATATCTGAGGTTATTGATATTTCTCCTGGCAATCTTGATTCCAACTTCTGTTTCTTCCAGTCCAGCATTTCTCATGATGTACTCTGCATATAGGTTAAATAAACATGGTGACAATATGCAGCCTTGACGTACTCCTTTTCCTATTTGGAACCAGTCTGTTGTTCCATGACCAGTTCTAACTGTTGCTTCCTGACCTGCATACAGATTTCTTAAGAGGCAGATCAGGTGGTCTGGTATTCCCATCTCTTTCAGAATTTTCCATAGTTTATTGTGATCCACACAGTCAAAGGCTTTGGCATAGTCAATAAAGCAGAAATAGATGTTTTTCTGGAACTCTCTTGCTTTTTCCATGATCCAGCGGATGTTGGCAATTTGATCTCTGGTTCCTCTGCCTTTTCTAAAACCAGCTTGAACATCAGGAAGTTCACGGTTCACATATTGCTGAAGCCTGGCTTGGAGAATTTTGAGCATTACTTTACTAGCGTGTGAGATGAGTGCAATTGTTCGGTAGTTTGAGCACTCCGTGGCATTGCCTTTCTTTGGGATTGGGATGAAAATTGACCTTTTCCTATCTTGTGGCCACTGCTGAGTTTTCCAAATTTGCTGGCATATTTTTGGAAGAAACACAAGTTGGAATCAAGATTGCCGGGAGAAATATCAATAACCTCAGATATGCAGATGACACGACTCTTATGGCAGAAACTGAAGAGGGGCTAAAAAGCCTCTTGATGAAAGTGAAAGTGGAGAGTGAAAAGGCTGGCTTAAAGCTTAACATTCAGAAAATGAAGATCATGGCATCTGGTCCCATCACTGCATGGGAAATAGATGGGGAACCAGTGGAAACAGTGTCAGACTTTGTTTTTCTGGGCTCCAAAATCACTGCAGATGGTGACTGCAGCCATGAAATTAAAAGACGCTTGCTCCTTGGAAGGAAAGTTATGACCAACCTAGATAGCATATTCAAAAGCAGAGACATTACTTTACCAACAAAGGTTCGCCTAGTCAAGGCTATGGTCTTTCCTGTGGTCATGTATGGATGTGAGAGCTGGACTGTGAAGAAGGCTGAGCGCCGAAGAATTGATGCTTTTGAACTGTGGTGTTGGAGAATACTCCTGAGAGTCCCTTGGACTGCAAGAAGATCCAACCAGTCCATTCTGAAGGAGATCAATCCTGGAATTTCTTTAGAAGGAATGATGCTAAAGCTGAAACTCCAGTATTTTGGCCACCTCATGCGAAGAGCTGACTCATTGGAGAAGACTCTGATGCTGGGAGGGATTGGGGGCAGGAGGAGAAGGGGACGACAGAGGATGAGATGGCTGGATGGCATCACTGACTCGATGGATGTGAGTCTGAGTGACCTCCGGGAGCTGGTGATGGATAGGGAGGCCTGGCGTGCTGCAGTTCATGGGGTCGCAAAGAGTCGGACACGACTGAGCGACTGATCTGATCTGATCAGATCTGATCTGATGTTGAGGTATGTTCCTTCTATTCCTGCTTTCTGGAGAGTTCTTATCATAAATGGATGTTGAATTTTGTCAAAGGCTTTCTCTGCGTCCATTGAGATAATCGTATGAGAAAAGTTTTTAAATAAAAAATTAACCATACAATAAATTATCGGATTGATAGAGAAGAGCAATAAAACTGGCCAAATATATTCTCTATTTTAACATTAAAAAATCCAGTTGGTTTCCAAGAAAGGCTAGACACGGGGTCCAACTATGTTCTCTCTCACTAGCATTCTTTCATTTGTTCAAATTATCATGGGTAAACTTGAGTGGAAAGATTTTGTCATATGGCAGTATTATATAACAATGCTGTAACTTGAAATAAAGGGCCTGGTTAGCCAACCAGAGTCACATAACCAGACCTGTGGATGGACAGATGAGGCCATGCAATATCATTGCCAACTTCTTTAGGTAACAGAAGTATATTTCTTAAAAGGATACATTAGACATTCGTTTCTACAAAAGTTTATGTTCGCTAACTTTAAAAGGAATGTAGGTAAAGATATTATAATAAGATTATTAATAATATAAGAAAAAAATGTATACCATCTGTAATACATCTGTTTTCTGTTTTAATTATTTGTGCTCTGAATTAATACCTGCTAGTAATAGCTTTTTTAATATAAGAAAATTAATGGTAGTTATTACAGTTTAAATAGCAATAACTGGGACTTGAACATATGCTAGGAAAATATATCTCAAGATTCTATATAATGTAATGATTTTTAAAATGCTATTATAATTAAATAACCATGCACAAAGAATTAAATCATAAAGACAGATAATAGTAGAGGGCAAGGCACATATGTCCCCATCTGAGCATTACTCAGGAAGCTGGCACACACACGGAATTTTCTCTATGTCGGATTTGAAACAGACTCCAGAAAAAGTTAAAATACTCCCTATCAATTATCTATAATCGCCAACATCAAGCTCGGGAAAGATAATTGTTAAAATGGGTATCTTTCTATGGAAAGACACTTGCTGTGATATAGATGCTCTCAATATTTCCTGTAGAGGGATAACTGGAAAGTCCAAGGGTAGATCAGGCTTCTGAGATCAGTCCAACCAGCATTTGTCCTATATTCACTACTTTCTACATCAAGGGGACCTATATGCTAGAGGATTTCCAGAAATATCTTTCAAATGAAGGGAGGTCAGGAAATAAAATGTAGCATGCCTGAATTTGTCCTCATAATCTCTATACATGAGTATCCATTTTAAGAATGATCAGATCAGATCAGATCAGATCAGTCGCTCAGTCGTGTCCGACCCTTTGCGACCCCATGAACTGCAGCATGCCAGGCCTCCCTATCCATCACCAGCTCTCGGAGGTCACTCAGACTCACATTCTTCGAGTCAGTGATGCCATCCAGCCATCTCATCCTCTATCATTAAGAATGATAGCTGTGATCAAACTCAGATTTAGGAATACTAGTGAGGGTCAAAAGTAAAGCTTTTGCAGATTGTATGTGTTAAGACACTGTTGAGAAGAAGATGACTAAATTGTTAGAATAAAAGAGTAAAAATGCAGTTCTACGTGTAGAAGATAAAACAGTACAACTAATGGAATCAGATCAGATCAGTCATTCAGTCATGTCCAACTATTTGCGACCCCATGAATCACAGCATGCCAGGCCTCCCTGTCCATCACCAACTCCCGGAGGTCACTCAGACTTACATTCATCGAGTCAATGATGCCATCCAGCATCTCATCCTCTGTCGTCCCCTTCTCCTCTTGCCCTCAATCCCCCCCCAGCATCAGAGTCTTCTCCAATGAGTCAACTCTTTGCATGAGATGGCCAAGTACTGGAGTTTCAGCTTTAGCATCATTCCTTCCAAAGAAATGCCAGGGCTGATCTCCTTCAGAATGGACTAGTTGGATCTCCTTGCAGTCCAAGGGACTCTCAGGAGTCTTCTCCAACACCACAGTTCAAAAGCATCAATTCTTCGGTGCTCAGCTTTCTTGGCAGTCCAACTCTCATATCCATACATGACCACAGGAAAGACCATAGCCTTGACTAGGCGAACCTTTGTTGGTAAAGTAATGTCCCTGCTTTTGAATATGCTATCTAGGTTTGTCATAACTTTCCTTCCAAGGAGTAAGCGTCTTTTAATTTCATGGCTGCAGTCATCATCTGCAGTGATTTTGGAGCCTAGAAAAACAAAGTCTCACACTGTTTCCACTGTTTCCCCATCTATTTCCCATGAAGTGATGGGACCGGATGCCATGATCTTCATTTGATGGTATATGTACTGATGGAATATGTACATCATATTGATGTACATCATACTGATGGAATATGTACATGTATATACAGACACACACACACACACACACAATTACCCAAGGGAAAATAACCTTTGTTATTCAAATGAATCCTTTTCAAACTGTGCTCCCAGAGTCCAGAGCATTTCAGATATTGAGAAGATCAAAGAAGAGGGTGCTAAGTGATTTGGATTTCTCACAGATAATACAATGCATGCATGCCAAGTCTCTTCAGTCAGGTCTGACTCTTTGTGACTCCATGGATCACAGCACACGAGGCTCATCTGTCCGTGGAATTCTTCAGACAGGAACATTGGTGTGGGTTGCCATTTCCTTCTCCACAGATAATAGAAAGTCCAAGGCAAATCTATCCACATCATAATATATTTTATTTTTATTATTAACATATGATTGTACGTGGGTCAAGAAGCAACAGTTAGAACCAGATATGTAACAACAAACTGATTTCAAATTTGGGAAAGAAGTATGACAAGGATGCATTTGTCACTCTGCTTTTTTAACTAATATACAGAGTACATTACATGAAAGCCTGGACTGGATGAATCACAAGCTGGACTCAAGATTGCTTGGAGAAATATCAATAACTTCAGATATGCAGATTATGTCATTTAATGTCAGAAAGTGAAGAGGAACTAAAGAAGCTCTAGATAAGGATGAAGGACAAGAGTGAAAAAGTTGGCTTAAAAGTTAAGATTAAAAAAAAAAAAACTAAGATCATGTCATCCAGCCCCATGACTTCATGCCAAATAGAAGGCAAAAATGATAGTAACAGATTTTATTTTATTGGGCCCCAAAATCACAGTGAACAGTGATTGCAGCCATGAAATTAAATGATTCTTGCTCCTTGGAAGGAAATCTAAATAGTATTTTAAAAAACAGAGATATCATATTGTTGACAAAGGTCCATATAGCTGAAGCTATGATTTTTCCAGTAGTCATGTATGGATGTGAGAGTTGAAGCATAAAGAAGACTGAGGGCCAAAGAATTGATATTTTCTAATTTTGGTGCTGGTAAAGACTGTTGAGAGTGCCTTGGACAGCAAGGAGATCAAACCAGTCAATCCTAAAGGAAATCAGTCCTAAATATTCATTGGAAGTACTGATATTGAATCTCCAATATTTTAGTCATTGATGTGAAAAGCTGACTCATTGGAAAAGACTCTGATGCTGGGAAGGATTGAAGGCAATAGGAGAAGTGGGTGGCTGAGGATGAGATGGTTTGATAGCACCACCAACTTAGTAGACATGAATTTGAGAAAACTCCAGCAGATAGTGGAGGGCAGAAGAGCCTGTTGTGCTGCAGTGCATCGAGTTATAGAGTCTGACACAACTTAGCAACTGAACAACAAACAACAAATACATTTTGTTTTGTCACAAAGAAAAATTCTGAAAGAAAGAGTTCATTGCTATAAATATATAGAAATTATTGAGCTAGACTTGTTGCCTCTTCAAATATTAATATTAACTTAGTTATAAATGTCATGCCACTGTAGATATCATTTGCATTATAATCATGAATGACAGAGATTTTTAAAGGATAAACAATATTTTAGCTTCAATTATTAAACAAGGATTTAGGCCTCATTAAAATCGAATATTGATATATTAATGAAAGAAATAATTGATTTTGCATCTCTATTTATGAATATCATATTTAAAAACTTGTGGTAATGAATTTATGACCTTGTCCAATACACGTATAATTCACAACTTTGTTTTAATGACCATCATACCTGAAAAAATATACTATGAAAGATAAGATGTATAGATCTAAAAGAAAGCAACCCATCAGGGGTTGTGATGACTCATGCTGAGTAGCATGTTTAACCCAAACAGACTGTTCACACATGCTTTTACTGAAATGTTGCTAATAAACATTTAGAAACTAATAGGAATGTTTTTGAAACCTCTTCTTAATCTCTTTACAAGATTTTTAAAAGAAAGAAAAAAATGCTATTTCCAATTATCTTAATTTTGGTTGTTTGTTTTTATGTGCATTGAAAGTTAGTTTCTCAGTCCCGTCCAACTCCTTGTGACCCCATGGGCTGGAATTCTACAGGCAAGAATACCCCAGTGAGTTACCATTCCCTTCTCCAGGAGATCTCCTGACCCAGGGATTGAACCCAGATCTCCTGCATTGCAGGCAGATTCTTTATCCTCTGAGCCACCAGAAAGTCCTTTTATGAGCATTATATAAGATTTTTATAGGTGTTAACTAATCTCATTATGAAAATAAAATCATATGATAACTTCTACAATTCTACATACCTGTTTTCATATTGATGTTGATCATAGCACAAATTTCTTTTGAAAAGCATTAATTCTCATTTATTGTAAAAGGTTTATGTTGAAAGAACAAACACTTATATTCACTTTCAGTTTAATATTAGTTCATCAACAGGTTATTGGTTATAATCACTTGTCATTCAAGAAAACATCAACAAATTTAGAGCAATACATTATTTTTTTGTAAAAGAAAAATATATCATTCATTTTAATTTTGACAATTCTCAGGAATACATAGTACTATGTTAGTATGTATAATACTTTTCATAATAATTTTTCTCAATAGAAAATATGATAAAAATTTACATTTAAATGCATTTTATTATAACAATAACTATATTTGGGATATTTTGGTACACAAGTATGGTATGTTTAATCAGCTGAAAGTATATACACAGTGAGAGCAATATGACAATGTCTCTGCTTCCCTGAAGCTATATACTTTATGAAATGAGTTAGAGTTCCAATAGCAAGCCATATATCAAGTTGTAAAAACTAAATGTTTTTATGACTTAGATAAAAATTTAAATAAAGACTATTAAAAAATACTATTTCTTGCTGTACTTCTACAGAACATATAATAAATACACTGATGTATATGTTTGCCACCATGTTCTTGCTGTAGGAACTCTACTATATTGCTGGGAAAGATTGAAAGCAGGAGGAGATCGGGACGACAGAGGATGAGATGGTTGAATGGCATCACCAACTCAATGGACATGAGTTTGAGCAAGCTCTGGGAGTTGGTAATGGACAGAGAAGTCTGGGGTGCTGCAGTCCATGGGGGTCTCAAATAGTCAGAAACGTCTAAGCTACTGAACTGAACTGATCTTAAAGGGAAGGATCATGTCTTGCTCATGTTTATATTCTTAAAACAAATATCTGGAAATATTGAGCTTGATATTTCTGTTGGATTTAAATTTTGCTCATTAATGAGAACTTATGCTGAGATGGCTGGATGGCATCACTGACTTGATGGACATGGGTTTGGGTGAACTCCAGGAGTTGGTGATGGACAGGGAGGCCTGGTGTGCTTCGATTCATGGGGTCGCAAAGAGTTGGACACGACTGAGTGACTGAACTGAACTGATGCATAATAATACAACAAAAGTAGTCAAAACAAGTTCCCTAATATTCCTGGATCAGCAGTAAGTAAAGAGTAGCGTGACTATATCTTAGCTTTCTGCCAGTTCAGCTTCAGGAATGATACTAAATTGCATTTCCTTGCTTACTTCTTAATAAATGGTTGTTTTATTTATATTAATAATCATTCTGTATGACATTGATATTGCTTTTATAGCTCAAAAATGTAATTATTATTTTCCTAGACCTGTTACAGTTAACATAAGATAGTACAAATACTTTTATAATTTGAGACCATAAAGAAAAATACCTAAAAAATCTTAATTAGGAAAGAAAATATTTCAGTACAGTATTTACAGGAAGAATGAAATAAACACTCTATATCATAAATAATTACAAAAAAATTGATAAATTCAGTGCATAATTTTTCCAGTTATTCAACCACATAAAGTAAGTAAACCCTGAACTTGACATTCCAGGGACCTACTTAGAAAATTTCAGAAGATGATACATTTTTGAAAGCATTTAATATGCTTTCACCTACATTTCTGTTTTGAAATTAGCTTTTTCCAATTAAACTGAAAAAGTCAAAATGATTTAGGCTTTTCTTTGATGAGATAACCCCATATGTCAGAGTTATGGCATACAATTCCAGATAACATAAAGAAATAAAGACTAATTTAATGGGGTTTTTCTGATATACAATTGTATGATTATAATAAATATTTACTAAAATCTCATGTTCTCTGTTGATTGAAATAGCATTAGATTATCAGCAGACATTGAAAACACGGTTATAGATTTTAAATTGGGCTGCTAACAAAGCAGTTCACTGACATGAGTACTGAATTCAGAGAATTACTTAAGAAACTCATTGTAAAAATATATTTAAAAATTTTTTTTTTCAAGTGTCCCCATCACTTTTTATTAAGTGGTACTTTCTATTGATTAAATTTTCGCCCATTGGCTTATTATATCTAAGGTCAGTAGGTAGAATTTTTAAAAGCAAAATCATGTGAATAAGAACAGTGCTTGGCCTAAATAACAGAATAAATTTCTCCCGGTGAAAAGTTATCAAAATGATTATTCAATCAATAAAAAATGGTTTGTTTATCATGGAGAGTTGTCTCTTTGGTTCTGTGAATCATTGGAAAGCATAAAAAATAATTTTTAGGGGATTTATTATTCAAAGTAAGAGATCTGAGTTCTAAAAACCATGGTTGTGACAAAGGGAGAGTCACCTCTCAGCACTGAATGGAAATGTCTGAAAAAGAATATCCTGAGAAGTATTAGTTAAATGTGTAAGGAAGCTTCCTAAAGCCCTTGAAAGTACCTACATGGTGAAATTTACAAAAGTCATTTATGGTCCTAGGCAAGTGCTTTCAGTTCATATAAGTCACTCAGTCATATCCGACTCTGCGACCGCATGAATTGCAGCACGGCAGGCCTTCCTGTCCATCTCCAACACCCAGAGTTCACCCAAAGTCATGTCCATCGAGTCAGTGATGCCAAACAGCCATCTCATCTTCTGTTGTCCCATTCTCTTCCTGCTCCCAATCCCTCTCAGATCAGAGTCTTTTCCAATGAGTCAACTCTTCGCATGAGGTGGCCAAAGTACTGGAATTTCAGCTTTCGCATCATTCTTTCGAAAGAACATCCAGGACTGATCTTCTTTAGAATGGACTGGTTGGATCTCCTTGCACTCCAAGAGACTCTCACCAACACCACAGTTCAAAAGCATCAATTCTTCAGCGCTCAGCCTTCTTCACAGTCCAACTCTCACATCCAAACATGACTACTGGAAAAACCATAGTCTTGACTAGACAGACATTTGTTGGCAAAGTAATGTCTCTGCTTCTGAATATGCTATCTAAGTTCGTCATAACTTTCCTCCCAAGGAGTAAGTGTCTTTTAATTTCATGGCTGCAATCACCATCTGCAGTGATTTTGGAGCCCCCCAAAATCAAGTCTGACACTGTTTCCACTGTTTCCCCATCTATTTCTCATGAAGTGATGGGACAAGATGGCATGATCTTAATTTTCTGAATGTTGAGCTTTAAGCCAACTTTTTCACTCTCCACTTTCACTTTCATCAAGAGGATTTTTAGTTCCTCCTCACTTTCTACCATAAGTGTGGTGTCATCTGCATATCTGAGGTTATTGATATTTCTCCCAGCAATCTTCATTCCAGTTTGGGATTCATCTAGCCCAGTGTTTCTCATGATATACTCTGCATAGAATTTAAATAAGCAGGGTGACAATATACAGCCTTGACGTACTCCTTTTCCTATTTGTAACCAGTTTGTTGTTCCATGCCCAGTTCTAATTGTTGCTTCCTGACCTGTAGACAGGTTTCTCAAGAGGAAGGTCAGGTGGCCTGGTATTCTCATCTCTTTCAGATTTTTCCACAGTTTATTGTGATCCACACAGTCAAAGGCTTTGGCATAGTCAATAACGCAGAAATAGATGTTTTTAAGGAACTCTCTTGCTTTTTCAATGATCCAGCAGATGTTGGCAATTTGATCTCTGGTTCCTCTGCCTTTTCTAAAACCAGCTTGAACATTTAGAAGTTCATGGTTCATGTACTGTGGAAGTCTGGCTTGGAGAATTTTGATCATTAATTTACTAGTGTGTGATGAGTGCAATTGTGCAGTAGTTTGAGCATTTTGGGCATTTCGTTTCTTTGGGATTGGAATGAAAACTGACCTTTTCCAGTCCTGTGGCCACTGCTGAGTTTTCCAAATTTGCTGGCATATTGAATGCAGCACTTTCACAGCATCATCTTTCAGGATTTGAAATAGCTCCACTGGAATTCCATCACCTCCACTAGCTTTGTTTGTAGTGTTGCTTTCTAAGGTCAACTTGACTTCACATTCCAAGATGTCTGGCACTAGGTGAATGATCACACCATTGTGATTTCTTGGTTGTGAAGATATTTTTGTACAGTTCTTCTGTATATTCTTGCCACTTCTTCTTAATATCTTCTGCTTTGTTAGCTCTATATCATTTCTGTATTTTATTGAGCCTATATTTGCATGCAATGTTCCCTTGGTATCTCAATTTTCTTGAAGAGATCTCTCTAGTCTTTACCATTCTGTTGTTTTCCTCTATTTCTTTGCATTGATCGCTGAAGAAGGCTTTCTTATCTCTTCTCACTATTCTTTAGAACTCGGCAGTCAGGTACTTATATCTTTCCTTTTCTCCTTTGCTTTTCACTTCTCTTCTTTTCACAGCTATTTGTAAGACCTCCCCAGACAGCCATTTTCCTTTTTTGCATTTCTGCTCCATGGGGATGGTCTTGATCCCTGTCTCCTGTACAATGTCATGAACCTCCATTCATAGTTCATCAGGCACTCTACCTATCAGATCTAGTCCCTTAAATCTATTTCTCACTTTCACTGTATAATCATAAGGGATTTTATTTAGGTCATACTTCAATGATCTAGTGGTTTGCCCTACTTTCTTCAATTTCAGTCTGAATTTGGCAATAAGGAGTTCAAGATCTGAGCCACAGTCAGGTCCTGGTCTTCTTTTTGCTGACTGTATAGAGCTTCTCCCTCTTTGGCTTCAAAGAATATAATCAATGTGATTTCGCTGTTTACCATCTGGTGATGCCCACGTGTAGAGTCTTCTCTTGTGTTATTGGAAGAGGGTGTTTGCTATGACCAGTACGTTCTCTTGGCAAAACTCTATTAGCCTTTGCCCTGCTTCATTCCATAATCCGAGGCCAAATTTGCCTGTTACTCCAGGTGTTTCTTGACTTCCTACTTTTGCATTCCAGTGCCCTATAATGAAAAGGATATCTTTTTGGGGGTGTGCATTCTAGAATATCTTGTAGGTCTTCATAGAACCATTCAACTTCATCTTCTTCTTCTGAAGAGAAGATTTAAATATACAATATTTAAAAACATGACCATTTTCTTCCCATTACTCTATAAAAGCATTTGAAATATTTGCAATGTATGTAGACATTCTTCTCCAGTGGGAAACATTGGAAAACTTTTCTTTAGCATATTTTACTTATTAATTTACTTATCCATTAAATAAATATTGTGTGTACATGTGCTAAGTTGCTTCAGTCATGTCTGACTCTTTGTGATCCGATGGACCACAGCTCACCAGGATCATCTATAAAGTGCCTAATATTCAACAGTTACAGGACTTAATTCTGAAGCCTCATGGCCTAATATCAAATGCAGTGATCACAGAGGGGTACAGAGTATATAAACTGGAAGAAGAGACAGGTATTCCAAATTGCAGTTGATTCAAATCAACTTTCCAAAGGAAGTGACATGATGAAATTCAGTAGTCAAGTAAAGGAGCAATCCACGTCCAAGGAGTGGCAGATGCACAGGTGCAGGAGGGCCAAGAGGAGCTACTCCACATTGAAAGTCAGGAGGGGTGGCTATGAGGAGATACCCCTCGTCCAAGGTAAGGAGCATTGGCTGGGATTTGCTGGAGCAGCTATGAAGAGATACCCCACGGCCAAGGTAAGAGAAACCCAAGTAAGATGGAAGGTGTTGCGAGAGGGCATCAGAGGGCCCATGCACTGAAACCATAATCACAGAAAACTAGCCAATCTGATCACACAAACCACAGCCTTGTCTAACTCAATGAAACTAAGCCATGCCTGTGGGGCCATGGAGGAGAGGTCTGACAGAATGTGGTCCACTGGAGAAGGGAATGGCAAACCATTTCAGTATTCTTGCCTTGAGAACCCCATGAACAGTTATGAAAAGGCAAAATGATAGGATACTGAAAGAGGAACTCCCCAGGTCGGTAAGTGCCCAATATCCTACTGGAGATCAGTGGAGAAATAACTCCAGAAAGAATGAAGGTACGGGGCCAAAGCAAAACCAATACCCAGTTATGGATGTGACTGATGATAGAAGCAAGGTCTGATGCTGTAATATTGCATAGGAACCTGGAATGTCAGGTCCATGAATCAAAGCAAATTGGAAGTGGTCAAAAGGAGATGGCAAGAGTTAATGTTGACATTCTAGGAATCAGTGAACTAAAATGGACTGGAATGGGTGAATTAACTCAGATGACCATTATATCTACTACTGTGGGCAGGAATCCCTTAGAAGAAATGGAGTAGCCATCATGCTCAACAAAAGAGTCCAAAATGCAGTACTTGGATGCAATCTCAAAAATGACAGAATGATTTCTGTTCGTTTCCAAAGCAAACCATTCAATCCAAGCCTATGCCCCAACCAGTTAAGCTGAAGAAGCTGAAGGTGAACGGTTCTATGAAGACCTACAAGACCTTTTAGAACTAACACCCAAAAAAGATGTCCTTTTCATTATAGGGGACTGGAATGCAAAAGTAGGAAGTCAAGAAACACCTGGATTAACAGGCAAATTTGGCCTTGGAGTATGGAATGAAGCAGGGCAAAGGCTAATAGAATTTTGCCAAAAGAACACACTGGTTATAGTAAACACCCTCTTCAAATAACACAAGAGAAGACTCTGTACATGGGCATCACCAGATGGTCAACATCAAAATCAGATTGATTATATTCTCTGCAGCCAAAGATGGAGAAGCTCTATACAGTCAGCAAAAAGAAGACGAGGAGCTGACTGTGGCTCAGATCCTGAACTTGTTGCCAAATTCAGACTGAAATTGAAGAAAGTAGGGAACACCACTAGACTATTCAGATATGACCTAAATCAAATCACTTATGATTATAGAGTGGAAGTGAGAAATAGATTTAAAGGACTAGATCTGATAGAGTGCCTGATGAACTATGGATGGAGGTTCATGACATTGCACAGGAGATAGTGATCAAGATCATCCCCATGGAAAAGAAATGCAAAAAAGCAAAATGATTGTCTGAGGAGGCCTTACAAATAGCTGTGCCAAGAAGAGAAGTGAAAAGCAAAGGAGGAAAGGAAAGATATAAGCATCTGAATGCAGAGTTCCAAAGAATAGCAAGTAGAGATAAGAAAGCCTTCCTCAGCAATCATTGCAAAGAAATAGAGGAAAACAACAGAATGAGAAAGGCTAGAGATCACTTTGGCACCCCACCCCAGTACTCTTGCCTGGAAAATCCCATGGATGGAGGAGCCTGGTGGGCCGCAGTCCATGGGGTCGCTAAGAGTCAGACACGACTGAGCGACTTCACTTTCACTTTTCACTTTTATGCATTGGAGAAGGAAACAGGAACCCACTCCAGTGTTCTTGCCTGGAGAATCCCAGGGATGGGGGAGCCTGGTGGGCTGCCATCTATGGGGTCGCACAGAATCGGACACGACTGAAGCGACTTAGCAGCAGCAGCAGAGATCACTTTAAGAAAATTAGAGTTACCAAAGGAACATTTCATGCAAAGATGGCCTTGATCAAGGACAGAAATGGTATAGACCTAGCAGAAGCAGAAGATATTAAGAAGAGGCGACAAGACTACACAGAAGTACTGTACCTAAAAGAGCTTCATGACCAAGATAATCACAATGGTGTGATCACTGACCTAGAGTCAGACATCCTGGAATGTGAAGTCAAGTGGGCCTTAGAAAGTGTCACTACGAACAAAGCTAGTGGAGGTGATGGAATTCCAGTGGAGCTATTTCAAATCCTGAAAGATGATACTGTGAAAGTGCTGCATTCAATATGCCAGCAAATTTGGAAAACTCATCAGTGGCCACAGGACTGGAAAAGGTCAGTTTTCATTCCAACCCCAAAGAAAGTAAATACCCAAAAATGCTCAAACTACTGCACAATTGTACTCATCTCAAATGGTAGTAAAGTAATGCTCAAAATTCTCCAAGCCAGGCTTCAGCAATACGTGAACCATGAACTTCTAAATGTTCAAGCTGGTTTTAGAAAAGGCAGAGGAACCAGGGATCAAATTGCTAACATCCGCTGGATCATCAAAAAAGCAAGAGAGTTCCAGAAAAACATCTCTTTATGCTTTATTGACTATGCCAAAGCCTTTGACTGTGTGGATCACAATAAACTGTGGAAAATTCTGAAAGAGATGGGAATACCAGACCACCTGACGTGCCTCTTGTCTGCAGGTCAGGAAGCGACCGTTAGAACTGGACATGGAACAACAGACTGGTTCCAAATAGGAAAAGGAGTACATCAAGGCTGTATATTGTCACCCTGCTTATTTAAATTCTATGCAGAGTACATCATGAGAAACCCTGGGCTGGAAGAATCACAAGCTGGAATCAAGATTGCTGGGAGTAATATCAGTAACCTCAGATGAGCAGATGACACCACCCTTATGGCAGAAAGTGAAGAGGAACTAAAGAGCCTTTTGATGAAAGTGAAAGAGGTGAGTGAAAATTTTGGCTTTCTCAACATTCAGAAAACTAAGATCATGGCATCTGATCCCATCACTTCATGGGAAGTAAAGGGGAAACAGTGGAAACAGTGTCAGACTTGATTTTTGGGGGCTCCAAAATCACTGCAGATGGTGATTGCAGCCATGAAATTAAAACATGCTTACTCTTTGAGAAGAAAGTTATGACCAACCTAGATAGCATATTCAGAAGCAGAGACATTACTTTGGCAGCAAACGTCCGTCTAGTCAAGGCTACAGTTTTTCCAGTGGGTGAGATGACAGAGGATGAGACGGCTGGATGGCATCACCAACTCAATGGACATGAGTTTGAGTAAACTCCGGGAATTTGTGTTGGACAGGGAGGCCTGGTGTGCTGCGATTCATGAGGTCACCTAGAGTCAGACACGACTGAGCGACTGAACTGAACTGACTGAAATATCATTTAGACTCAGAGATAAGAAAAGGATATTGCTGAAATAAGAGACAGTAAATGCTAATAAAAGTAGTACAGGTTACCAGGGCGGGGGGTGGGCGTGGGAGGGAGGACTAAACTAATTTGAATCTTCAAAAACATAAAATACAAGGCACAGCATGACTAAATATGTGCCTGGGAAACAGTCAGAGGAAATGTCATGGCTGCCCTTGAATATTAGGTGAACTCCCCAGTGCTAAGTACTTCAGTTGTGTCCAACCCTTTGTCACCCTGGGCTGTAGCCCATAAGGCTCCTCTGTCAATGAGATTCTCTAGGCAAGAATACTAGAGAGGGCTGCCATGCCCTTCCTACAGAGGATCTTCTGACCCAGGGATTGAACCCATGTCTCTTACATCTCCTGCATGGGCAGGTGTATTCTTTACCACTAGCACCACCTGGGAAGCCCAAAGTACTCAGTAAGTGATTAAAAAATATATCCTTGGATACTTTTAAGCAAAGGCATAATGTTTTTAAGCTGCATTTGACAAAGAACTTTTAAGCTATGAATTTGATGAGAGCAAGTAGAAAGCAGAAAGAATGCTAAAACAGAAAAATATAAATAAGGCCTTTTCTGTGTGTTTGTTGGGAGAGTTGTGTGTGTGTGTGTTTCTTTTACCCTAAAAGACTAGTTGTTACATAATTACCAACACTTGACTGGCTATATCCTACTAGTGAACATTTAAGGACTACATCTTGTTATTTTTAAAATGGTCAAAAGCAAAAGTAGGATGGTGTGACATTAGTAAAAACAAAAACTCCAATGCCTCATAAAATCATGCACGTACAATATCAAATTAACCCACATGTTGAAATCAGTAAACAGCATGTGCCTTTCAGTTACATAAAGAGCTGACACATTGGAAATTATCCTGATGCTGAGAAAGATAGAAAGCAGGAGGAGAAGAGGATGACAGAGGACAAGATGTTTGGATGGCATCGCCAACTCAGTGGACATGAGTTTGAGCAAACTCCAGGAGATGCTGAAAGACAGAAACCTGGCATGCTGCAGTCCTTGGGTTTGCAACGAGTCAATCATGACTTAGCAACTGAGCAATTTATCTCAACTAAAATACACGTTAGAAGTTAAAAGAATTTGCATGTTATAATCTGTAAAAGAATGGCTTTCGCTACAGAAATCACTGCATTCATCAGTCATACTTTTCTATCCAGGGACCTCTAGTCACCCCAGGCCTGTCATGAATATTGGAAATAGTTTCTATTTTTTTTTCCCAGAGGTTCTCTTATGTCACAACCACTTTCAGAAATCTCTGCATAAAAACGTGTCATCAAGGAGGAAAAAAAATCTCACAGGCACATAAAAATATATTTTTAAATGAAAAAATTCAAAATGCTAAACAAATGCTACATAATAATAAACATATGACGTTTGACAGTGTGTAAAGCAACATGGTAAATATTTGCATTAATATTTTACATATTATCTTATTGAATTCTCATGCAAGATCTATTTTTTTTTTTTAATTATCTTCAATTTCTGCTTATGAAAATTAGGACTTGGAATGATGGTGGTAGGTTGGGGGCTTCACAGTTGAAAACTGGTTGATGGGTGACTGGATTCTTGACTTTCTCTTGTTTGGTTGCCTAATATACCCTAACATTCTCTATAGTATGTCTCTTCAGAAAAAAATGAAAGAGGAAACCATTTAAAAATCTCACAAAGTGCAAGCCAAATTACTGATTCAGAAAATGAATTTTAGGAGCTAAAAACCAAAGGCTCTCTTTAGTAATAAAGAAAGCATTGGTTTTAGAGTCACACAGATCTTAATGGGATTTCCTGTTTCAACAGTCAGATGAGCTGGATAAATATGGGAAAATTAGCCAGTGTGGGCCTCAATGCTATCATCTGTAGCACAGTTATGAGAATTAAATATGAAATTGCTAATAAAGTCTCTAGTGCAGACCCAGGTAATAATGAGTGTTCATTAGCAGGTTAATATAATTGCACTGCTGAAGAGTAAGCCAGAATAAGTGGAGAGAACAGAAATATTGATATTTCTTTTTTTCTCAAAAGCAGTTTGCAACTTAGCCAACAATAACACTATCAGATATGGGGGTTAATTTCAATAATTTTTCCGAATTATATATGTGTGTGTGTGTATGTGTATACACACACATAAATATACAAGATCTTAATTTTATTTTCTGCTTAAATTATAAACTAAGGGTCAAGAAGGAAAATAAGATGAGAAAGAGAAGCAGAACTAACTAGCTTTATGTCATTCTAAAACTATTATAATTTCCCTAGGAAATTGTGACTAAAATGAAAATAATGTCACTAAATTAAATTACAATCAAGTATTACCAAATCTATAGAGTTTATGTGACTATTAAGGACATTGTTTTGAAAACTAATAAGGAAAGAAAGATTAAATGAGCCTGACATTTGTGAAGTATTAAAGAACTAGTCTTGCTTTCTGTTAAGAAATACAAAATGAATTTATAGGCATGAATAGGAAAATGTAGCAAATCATAAAAGTAGTGTGGAGTAAGATAGAAAGTGCTTATTGTAACTCAGTATCTTCTTCACCTGCCTCAAAATTGATCTCAAAAGTTTAATATTCTGATACTTTTACTCATACCTCACAGAAATTAATCATTCTTGTTACAGGTGGTACCACTTTCACTTTCCCAGAGACAACACTTCTTGGGTCATATCAGTGTCTGCAACACCAGTATCGCTTCTTAGTTTTCTTTTCACATTGAAGCAATGGTTGGAGGGTGACAACAAAAAGCTTCTGTTGATAATTGGTAAGATATATTCAAGCCTCAGAAACTTGCTTCCTGGTATAAAACATCCATCAATGTCTCAAACACTCTTCCCTCTGTCCCCCTTTAAATGAATGTTTGAGAACTATTTTGATCTTTGATATTTAGAAATGTGTGTAATGCAAGCAAAAATATCTTGATTTCATTCCTTATACTTTCATTATCATTGAAATTTGTAAATTATCAGTATTGTGATACTAACATTTATTGTAATATTATGTGTTTCTATAGAAAATATGAGGATTATTAAAATTATTGGAATTTCTTCTATGTATGCTAATCTAAAGCAAGTGAACATAGTTTTATCAGATCCTTAAATAATAAACAGGAGAAATTCATAACTGCTTCTTATAGTAAGTAATAAAGACACACACACACACACACAGAAATATACACACAACCTTCTCCATAACAACACAGAAGAAGGTTTTCAAAAGTGTCATCAGGCAAAAACTTTCACTGAGGAACATATTTGAGCAACATGTTTTTTTTTAATTTTTTTAAATTTAAATTTATTTATTTTAATTGGAGGCTAGTTACTTTACAATACTGTATTGGTTTTGCCATACATCAACATGAAATCACCACGGGTGTACACGTGCTCCCCATCCTGAACCCCCCTCCCACCTCCCTCCCCATACCATCCCTCTGGGTCATCCCAGTGCACCAGCCCCAAGCATCCTGTACCTACATCGAACCTGGACTGGGCATTCGTTTCTTATATGATATTATACATGTTTCAATGCCATTCTCCCAATCATCCCACCCTCTCCCTCTCCCACAGAGTCCAAAAGACTGTTCTATACATCTGTGTCTCTTTTGCTGTCTCACATCCAGAAAATTATTGTTACCATCTTTCTAAATTCCATATATATATGTTAGCATACTGTATTAGTGTTTTTCTTTAAAACAAACATTGCCATTCATATCACTGTGCTTACTGAATATGTAAAATAGATTTCAGTAATTTCACCTAATTTTAATAGCAGTAATGGATATTATTTTTACAATGAAGAATGCACAAAGTTTCTTTATATATCTCACCACTTATGACCCTCACAATCTGGAAGTAGGCAGGGTAGAATCATTTTTCCATCTCTGTAGATAATGAATCTGGGGTTTACAGTCAGGTGGCTAGTAGATGGTAATGTTGAAATGATACTGTAGCACTTCTGAGTGCCCTTTCACTACTCATTTTCCTTTATGCAATAATCTGCTAGACTACAATTACCTTTAAAAATACTTCAAATTAAAATATTTAAAAGAGTAAGAAAATTTAACATATCAAAGTAAGAACATGTGAGGCAACAAAAGTGATAACTCGATCCAAGGATGAGTGTCATAAAATTCAAGTTCTCAATAACTTTAAGGCCTAAAATATGTGAAAAGTTATATTTAAAGAAATAATTACAATATAACATATTTAAGAAAATACAACAATCTAGAACATGCCTCACAGTGGCAAAAGATAAGGATTGATGCATAGCCAGGACATGGAAAATCCTGAGTGCCAATCCAAACAGTACCCCCCATTACAGATAATATAATATAAATAAAGTGTAAGCAGGATAGTAATGAAATAAGACTTGCATTTTGAAAGTCTATATTACCAATAATATAAGGAACAAATTGGAGGGACATCAGGAGAGAGTTCAGAGGTTATTTTTAAAATCTAGAAAAGTGAGAGAAAAAGAGAGATTAAATAAAGAAAGGTATTTTGTGACATCTAATTCTCCTGAGTTTGAAAATAGAGACAGTGAACCACAAACTCCAAAAAAAAGGCTGCACTAGGGAAAGAAGGACCACAGAGATATCCGCTTTAACAGAAGTAACTGTGAATCTGGAAATCAAAAGACTGGTTTCTAGGTCAAAAAAGGAGTAAAAGCAGAAACAGTAAGAATTTCAGTCAAATTCCTTGAGTGTCAAAACTATTAAGTTTCCAGTTAACTGCATTTTCAAATGGGAAATAGTGGATGACTTTTCCTTTATCATAAAAAAAAATTTAAATGTGCAACATTTGATACTTGAAGAATGGTATAGTAAAGTAGCCATCTATCACTGTCACTAAGACATGCAGTTAAAAAAAAAAAAAAAATTGTAGAAAGTAGGAGTCATTGAATCCTTCATGAAATCAATTAAGACAGATTATATTTCTTTTTCATGTCCTCTATGTCAGAACCCCAAAAGTCCAGTTTATCTTAAATGAATCCTGTATTCGCTATATGTGTAAGGAACACCATAAAATTGTATTTTCTTTTGTTGTTGGCTAGAATAATAATCAACAAAACATCTAATAGTTAGCTTCTTAGAGGGTAAAATGTATTTGTTTCCCAAGATAGAAATTTGCTTTCTGTGAGTTTAACTGGTTTAAGTAAATTTTATTTAAAGGTTACCATTAGCTATCTATTGTAGTGGGGATAAGCTATTTTTCTGGTAAAGTATAAAATACAAACAAAAAACTTGAAATAGAATCAAACCATTAACCACATAAAACCACTATATCATATAAAGAATAAGTTTAAGAAGGGGAGTGGCCTGCATGGGACCTATATGGATGAGGCTTACACTCTAATACATTATAAAGGCAACTGATTAATTGTACAAATTGGAAACACCTCATTTTCAAATAAACATAGACAATTTTAAAAAGAGACATGATAATCGGCTTCAATTCTATTGCCAAGATGACTAATATCATCAGAAATATGAATAATATTCTCTATTTTACTTACCAAGTTAAAATACATAGAGACCCAAATACAGGATTTTGTTTCAAAGCCATGGTATACTTTAATTCATATAGATGAAGATGAAACAAAAACCAAGGACTCTAAACTCTAATTACCCAGGGTGACTTGAATAAAATTCCTTTGACAAGTTTCTCATATATGGCAAAACCAATACAATATTGTAAAGTTAAATAAAATTAAATTAAATTTTAAAAAAAGAATTAAAAATAAATCAATAAAACTACTAAAAACAAATGTTGAATTTTCTATGCAAAATCTGATTGTCAAAAAAAAAAAAAGCAATATTTATGGGGTTTTATATAACAAAAAGTTCACATAATGAGAAGAGTTCAAAATTTAAATAAACTCACATACACAAATGCTATTATTGGACTCCAAGCCCCACTACTTACTCATTATTAGTGACTGAACTATCTTTCATTTTTCTGAGACTAATTTTCTCATTCGTTAAATAGGAACAATAGAACTATCTTGAAGGGTTGTTATTGGATTGGAAATCACAAAGTTGTAATACAAAGTGAATTTCCTTGCACTTAAAATACTCTCAATAACAGACAGAAAATGTAAGAGTTTCACTTTAGAGTCTTGCTCTGTCATAGGCATATCATTTCCCTTCAAATATTTTGCAAGTTTTATGATCCTGTGTTATCCCATTTCCCTCTAAAACTCTTCCCCATAAATCCACATGACCAACTCAATCACATTCTTCAACTCTTTGCTCAAAACTGACTTTATCAATGTGTCTTGATTTATGAAACTTACCACCCATTTCCACCCTCAATATCCATTATCCCTCTTAAGTGAGTCTACCTTTTTTTCTTGGTATTTACCACCATTAAACATATAATATTTTATCTATTCATTATATTTTAAATTTCTGTCAATACTTATTTATTACATTTCTTAATTTCTATCAAATAATTTTCTAGACTAGAGACTTCAAGCAATCAAATTTATTTTGCTATTTGGTTTGTTTACAGATATGTCCCAACATTTAGCATAGTGCCTGACACATGATATGTATGCCAAAATATTTGCTTTTGAATGAATATGCTAATTAGATAGTCCTTGCATTTAAAGAAGACACAAATTGCTATAAATATTGCCTAGAATAGGAAAAAGAGTGACCATACTCGAATATTCACGAATAAAGAAACAGTAAAATGATCAGAAATCTTTCAAAAGAAAAAAAAAAAAAAAGCATACTAATTTAATCTGAATTTGTTACCTGTCCTCCAGAAGAATTAACCACATCCACTTATACACTTCTAGGTAACACCTACATTTTACCTAACCCACTGAGTTGCTTTTTGGAAATTCTTTCTACATCTTTATATTTGAAGATACAATATAATGTGTCAGTTTATCTTATCCATACAGTTGTTCAGAGTATTTTTTTTTTGTTAAATAAAATATTGAAAGTATTTTAATGACAAGAATTGTGTGCTTGAGAGCAAAAGAAATAATATTATAAAAGGCTTTAGGTATTCAAATGCAGACATTCATATTCATCTGTCTTTCCAACTCTTGGATTCCATTGAATTTCTTTTTAGCTCAGTGCTGTATCTCAGATATGCACTCACTTTCCTTTGAAAAGTTGCCACAAACTGGGATGTGCTTTGCGTTTACACAACGTTGGGGAAGAGGAACACTTAAAATGGTGAGAGACATTTACGTTTAGGGTTTAGGATACTTCATCAAATATTGCATTTAGGATGGCATTACTTCTCCTTGGAGTAGGGAACAGCAACTCACAGCAACTCACTCCAGTATTCTTCCCTGGAGAATTCCATGGACAGAGGAGCCTGGAGAGCTACAGTCTATGGGGTCTCAAAGAGTCGACACTGCTGAAGTGAATTAGCACACAAACCACAGATATACTTCTTAGAGAAACAAATGTTTCACGAAGTTCCCAGGATTGGCAGATTCTGAACCTCTTTATTCCCTGAAACATGACAGAATTCAAGTTCAAAGAAATGAGAATACAATGCACAGCTTGCTTTATTGAGAATAACACAGAAGTTGATCTATGTCTAGTTTATACGTAACTATAAACACTGAAATCTGAAATAGCCATTCAGATAATTCACTGTCTTAAATTCAATTCAACATAACAAAGTTTAAAAATACTGTATTTTACACACAAGAAAGCATGATTCAAGCTACAAATAAGCAGTTGAATGCTCACTACACAAAAGGCACTCTGGCTATTCCCAGATAATAAAAAGTTAAATCAGAAACAATCCCAGTACTAAGGAGATTTACTATTTTTGATAAAGCAAAGCAAAAACTAAGTTCATAAGGAGCCCAAAGGAGGGACTCCTTAATTCTGATTGTAGGGATGAGTAAAACATTTAAAAGAAGGTTGCAGTTGATGAGGCATTGAAGAAGCTTTCTGATTTTCCTGAAAGAGGTAAAAGGAGTCTAACTAAAATAAATAACATGAAAGACACATATAAGCATGAAATTACACAGATTTCTAGAAGATTCCTTAAGTGGCTGTTGTGACCAGAAATTTAATGTCAATAGATCTATGGGTAAGAAAAAGTTGGTGGAAAAAAGTAAGCAAATTGTTAAAAGCCATGTATTTTTACTTTCCAGGTGGCGCTAGACTTAAAATATCCACCTGCCAATGCAGAAGACACAAGAGACGAGGTTTTAATCCCTGGGTTGGAAAGATCCCCTGGATTAGGAAGTGGTAACCCACCCAAGTATTCTTGCCTGGAGACGCTCATGGACAGAAGAGACTGGAATGTTACAGTCCTTGGGCCACAAAGAGTCAGACACAACTGAGCACACAAGAGCACACACATAATAACTAATACTGGAATTTGAATTAAAATGTTAAGTTAATAACATGATTACATAAACTACAGTGAAGTAGTAACAGTGGCAATGGTGTCCTATTTTTCATTTTTGACACCCTTACTTATAATTAAGATCATTAAATTATAACCTGAAAAAATGATATTTTTTAGTACACATACCTTTGTCTCTGATGTCACCCTGAAAATACTGCATTTATTTTTTTCTTATTTCAGAAAACTAGAGATATGACTTGGTTATTTACTTATGTGAGGCAATGACATTAAACTAATGCTAAGAACCCAAAGTGCCCAAAATGGAGCAGGTAAAGCTGTATATGAGTGGAGTATAAAGTGTTTTTCAACTAGAATGACAGCAATTCTTAAAGATAGATTACAAATTTCCAGTATGAGTTCAGACTATTAAAACTGGAATATATTTTAAAACACAATGGGCAATAGTGAGCATTCTAAAATAGTGCCGTATTTTAAAATACAATGTTAATTTTAAAATTTATTCCTAAATAGTTAGGAATAAATCTAAAAATACAAATTTAAGAAATATACTAAAATCTGTAAGGGCAACTAGAAAACTAGGTTCAGAGAAATTAAAGAAATGCTTTAAACAATGGGGAAAAAAACATAAATAACTGTGAGGATAAAACAGTATTTCTGATTAGGTCTCAATAATGTAAAACACCAGTTCTCTGAAATTGGTCTTTAGGGTCACTATAATCCCAATTAAATATAGTTTAATATAATGTAATTAAAACATCAGAATATATTTCTCTGTGGTACTAAACAAGATCATTCTAAACTTTAGTAATAAGAAACTTTACTGTAATAAGAAAAAAGTGGAAAAAATGACTATCACATTTCTAAACTTAGAATAATGATCAGTCAGTTCAGTTCAGTCCCTCAGTCGAGTCTGACTTTTTGCAACCCGATGAACCGCAGCACTCCAGGCTTCCCTGTCCATCACCAACTCCCGGAGTCTACCCATGTCCATTGTGTCGGTGATGCCAACCAACCATCTCATGCTTTGTCATCCCCTTCTCCTCCTGCCCTCAGTCTTTCCCAGCATTAGGGTCTTTTCAAATGAGTCAGCTCTTTGCTATACTTGGTACTATCTTTGTAATTTCCTGTAAATATAAATGTATTCTAAACTTTAAAAGTCTTTAAAAAATGGTTTAACATCAGAGAAAAGGGTGGGCTTCCTGTGAAAAGGAACAACATATGTAAAGACTAGAAGGAAAATGAAAATGTGTCTTGTTCATATAATCATGAGGAAAATGCTTTGTTGGAATAGAGAATGAATGAGAAATAGGTGTAGTAGTTGAGATGATGGATAGTTTTGAAGGCTAGACTGAGTAGAATGTGGCTGAGAGGATCAAACATTTTTCTCTGGGGAAGGCAGAAAGCAAGTTTGAGCCTGGCCAAGGAGTGAGATTTCTCCGGATACCATAAATTTCTCAAGACAAAACTTCTTCATCATTCAGCACACCCATCCAAAGATCAGATCAGATCAGATCATCACTCAGTCGTGTCCGACTCTTTGCAACCCCATGAACTGCAGCACTGCAACACGCCAGGCCTCCCTATCCATCACCAGCTCCCGGAGGTCACTCAGACTCACATTCATCGAGTCAGTGATGCCATCCAGCCATCTCATCCTCTGTCGTCCCCTTCTTCTCCTGCCCTCAATCCCTCCCAGCATCAGAGTCTTCTCCAATGAGTCAACTCTTCGCATGAGGTGGCCAAAATACTGGAGTTTCAGCTTTAGCATCATTCCTTCCAAAGAAATCCCAGGGCTGATCTCCTTCAGAATGGACTGGTTGGATCTCCTTGCAGTCCAAGGGACTCTCAAGAGTCTTCTCCAACACCACAGTTCAAAAGCATCAATTCTTTGGCGCTCAGCCTTCTTCACATCCAAAGATACATGTTCTCTATCATGTGCTCCGACTGGGCAGAGGGACAGAAGGACAAAGCCTTGTGCCCTGCAGCTGTAACATCTTGGCAGAGGCACACAATCAGGCCTGAGTCAAAGTGACCAGGATCAGGGTTTTCCTGGTGGTCCAGTGGTTAAGAATCTGCCTGCCAGTGCAGGGGACACAGGTTTGATCTTCGGTCGGGGAAGATCCCCTATGCCATGGAGAAACTAAGCCTATGCACTGCAAACACTGAAGCCTGAGCACCTAGAGCTGTGCTCTCCAACAAAGAAGCCACTGCACCACCCACTAAGAGTAATCTTCACATCAGTGTCTCTTTTGCTGTCTCGTATACAGGGTTATTGTTATCATCTTTCTAAATTCCATATATATGCGTTAGTATACTGTATTGGTGTTTTTCTTTCTGGCTTACTTCACTCTGTATAATAGGCTCTAGTTTCATCCATCTCATTAGAACTGATTCAAATGTATTCTTTTTAATGGTTGAGTAATACTACATTGGGTATATGTACCACAGCTTTCTTATCCATTCATCTGCTGATGGACATCTAGGTTGCTTCCATGTCCTAGCTATTATAAACAGAGTCTTTTGGACTCTGGGAGAGGAAGAGGGTGGAATGATTTGGGAGAATGGCATTGAAATTAGTATAATATCATATATGAAATGAGTCACCAGCACAGGTTCGATACCTGATACCGGATGCCTGGGGCTGGTGCACTGGGATGACCCAGAGGGATGGTATGGGGAGGGAGGAGGGTTCAGGATGGGGAACACATATATACCTGTGGCAGATTCATTTTGATGCATGGCAAAACCAATACAATATTGTAAAGTTAAATAAAATAAAAATTTAAAAAAAAAAAAGAGTAATCTTCACTCTCCACAACTAGAGAAAGCCCGAGCACAGCAATGAAGACCCAGTGCAGGCATAAATACATAATTTAAAAAAAAATAATAAAATAGCAAAAATAAACATAGGGTCTGTCATATTTACTTATAAAGAAAGTAACTGGGATGATGGTGTGTGTGTTAGCATGGGAGACAGAGGGGTGAGAAGGAGCCAGGCTGCTGTTCCCTCCTTCCCAGGGAGGTCTTCCCAGGGGAAGTGACGCCGGCACTGAGACATGAATGATGAGCAGGAAATGGACAGGTATACAAGAAGGAGAGGGTTCCTGAGAAGAAAATACTATAATGTACAAAGAATGGGGTCTGAGGTTGACTTGAGGAACTACAAGCAGTTTATAGAAGACTTTCACTATGGTCTCATGAGAGAAAATGATCCAGTTTCCCTTGATAAAGTAGAATGATGCAAAATGTATTGAATATTTTGTACAGGCTAAGAAAAAAATGCCATATTTATCACCTGAAACAATGTGTTTTAGTATTAGGTAATCATTAGGGACGTGGGGTAGCTCCTCTCACCACTCCTGTGCTGTAGCAGCCTGGCAGTCTCTGCCACCACCCCTGACCTCGGACGTGGGATAGCTCCAATAACCTCAAATATGCAGATGACACCACCCTTATGGCAGAAAGTGAAGAAGAACTAAAAAATCTCTTGATGAAAGTGAAAGAGGAGAGTGAAAAGGTTGGCTTAAAGCTCAACTTTCAGAAAACTAAAATCATGGCATCTGGTCCCATCACTTCATGGGAAATAGATGGGGAAATAATGGAAACTGTCAGACTTGATTTTGGGGGGCTCCAAAATCACTGCAGATGGTGATTGCCACCATGAAATTAAAAGATGCTTACTCCTTGGAAGGAAAGTTATGACCAACCTAGATGGCATATTCAAAAGGAGAAACATTACTTTGTCAACAAAGGTTCGTCTAGTCAAGGCAATGGTTTTTCCAGTGGTCATGTATGGATGTGAGAGTTGGACTGTGAAGAAAGCAGAGTGCCAAAGAATTGCTGCTTTTGAACTGTGGTGTTGGAGAAGACTCTTGAGAGTCCTTGGACTGCAAGGAGATCCAATCAGTCCATTCTAAAGGAGATCAGCCCTGGGATTTCTTTGGAAGGAATGATGCTAAAGCTGAAACTCCAGTATTTTGGCCACCTCATGCAAAGATTTGACTCATTGGAAAAGACTGATGCTGGGAAGGATTTGGGGCAGGAGGAGAAGAGGACTACAGAGGATGAGATGGCAGGATGGCATCACCGACTCAATGGACATGAGTTTGAGTGAACTCCAGGAGTTGGTGATGGACAGGGAGGTCTGGCTTGCTGCAATTCATGGGGTCGCAAAGAGTTGGACATGACTGAGCGACTGAACTGAACTGAGCCGAATCATTAGGGAGATGATCTCAATTTCACTGATTAAAAAAATAAAATAAAGCAAATTACCCTCTTAAAAAAAAAAGAATTCGAGAAATTTAAAAATAATGTTACAGTGATTTAAACAATGTGATAGCCAGAGTAATTATCCCCTAAAGATTTTCATATCCCCAAAGATTTTCAGGAACTGTGCATATGCTAATTTTATGGTAGAAGAGTTTTTTGTTTGTTTGTTTGTTTGTGTTTTTTTGAGGGGGTTATGATTAAGGCCTGGCGTGCTGCAGGTCATGGGGTCGCAAAGAGTCGGACACAACTGAGCGACTAATCTGATCTGATCTGATCTGATGATTAAGGTTAAGAATCTTAAACAAGGATGACTCACTTGTATTATCTAGGTGGGTCTAATTTAATCACAATCCTTAAAAATGGTCGAGAAAGGCAAAAGACTTAATGAGAGAAATGTGATGATAGATAAGGAGACACAAGATTCAAAATCCGAGAGAGACACAATCCAACACTGCTGGCTTTGAAGTTTGAAGCAAAGAAGGCAGGTAATTTCCATAAGCCTAGAGGGGCTCTCAATCCTACAACCATAAGAAACCAAATTCTGCCAACAAGTTAAATAAGCAATAAAACAACAATCCCAGAAAGAAATTCAGTCCTACCAACTCCAGTTTTATGACAGTGAGAACAGTATCCCACTTTGACCCTCAAAATTGTAAGATAACCGTTACTTTTTTTTAACCCAGTAAGTATATGGCAGTTTGTAACAATAGATAGGGGGAAAAAGCTGGGGAAAAAAATGGAAACAGTAAGGGACTTTATTTTCTTGGGCTCCAAAATCACTGCAGATGGTGACTGCAGTCATAAAATTAAAAGACACCTGCTCCTTGGAAGAAAAACTAAGACAAATATAGATAATGTATTAAAAAGAAGAAACACCATTTTGCTGGAAAGGCCCTTCCTTTATAGTCAAAGCTATGATTTTTCCACTAGTCGTGTATGGATAAGAGTTGGACCGTAAAGAAGGATGAGTGCCAAAGTATTGATATTTGCAAACTGGTGCTGGAGAAAACTCTTGAGAGTCACTTAGGCAGCAAGGAGATCATAATAGTCAATCCTAAAGGAAATCAACCCTGAATATATATGGAAGGACTGATACTGAAGCTGAAGCTCCAATATTTTGGCTACCTCATGCAAAGAACTGACTCATTGGAAAAGACCCTGATGCAGGGAAAGATTGAGGGCAGGAGGAGAGGGGTTGACAGAGGATGAGATGGTTGTATGGCATCATTGACTCAATGGACATGAGTTTGAGCAAACCCCTGGAGATGACGAAGGACAGGAAAGCCTGGTGTACAGCTGTCCATGGGGTTGCAAAGAGATGGGCCCAACTGAGTGACTGAGCAGCAACAAAAACAATAGTGACAAAAAACTAATATAGATACGATAATATCAGAGGAAAACTAAGTAGATAATAAAACAAAGTAGAGAGTTCAGAAACAGTCCCATACATATGTCAACACTTGCTATATGTAAGAGATGATTGAAAAAAAAATGAAATAGCAATCTTTTCAGTATATAAGCTGGGATAAATATGTAACTGTTCAGGAAAATAATGTTATTTAAATTTCTAAATATGTAAAGCAAAGCAACAAAGATCTTAGAATATAATATAACATCTTCATAAAGTAGTTATCAAAAGACACTATTAAAAGTGTGGGAAGGCTTTTAAGAGTGGGAGAATATACTTGCAACATATAGAATTATATAATATATACAGAACTCCTGTCAATCTCCAAGAAAGTCAGACCACTTTTAAAACTTGGCAAGAAACTTGAACTTTACCAAAAAATAAAATTAATTGTTCATTAAAAGGATGGGATGGTAATTGACATCATTAGTAACCAGGAAAATTCAAATGTACCTTAAAGCTCCTCTTCAAAATGCATAGATGGGGAAAGAGGGGTGTAAGAGAGGGAGAATAAAGAAAGAAAAGAAGATGACTTTTTGTTTCTAATTCTGCATGGAAAAAGCTATGCCACTACCCCATACTAGTAAAAGTAAAAACATAAACAGAATAAAATATAACTTTTCTTCAATCTGTAAGAAAAGGGAAGACATGGGAAAAACTGCAAGCCCTGAGATTTCAGAGACACACAGTTGAATACAGTGAGTTGTGACTTACTAGAGCAGAGACTTATGAGTGGAAACTGCTGTCAGGATGAGTGCTTTGGTAGGAAAAACTAAATTGGAAATGACTGATTGCTGGAGGCTTTCTGTGGATAATTCTGAGAATTAGAAACTCTAGAATGTCCCAGTCATAGCAGTGGGAGTTTGTATACTTCTATGAGTTTTACCTCCAGGAACTTAACTGGGTTCTCAGTAAATTAAGGAGGAAAATACTGTTATACTTCAAGCAGGAGGAACCATTTTGGAATACGATAGAACACTGTTCTTCTTAAAAGGCTTGGCCTCAGTTGAAACTAACCAGAACCTAACTTGAGGGGATTATCAGAGCCTACTTGACCTGGGGAAGGGGAATCCTGGACCCCAGCTGCCTCTAGCATTCCCTGTGGAGAAGTGAAAGTGAAACTCACTCAGTCTTGTCTGACACTGTGACCCCATGGGCTATATAGTCCATGGAATTCTCCAGGCCAGAATACGGAAGTGGGTAGCCTTTCCCTTCTGCAGCAGAACTTCCTGATCCAGGAATCCAACCCAGGTCTCCTGAATTGCAGCAGATTCTCTACCAACTGAGCTATCAGGGTGTGGAGAAGGGGAATATTCAAATCCAGCTAATTCCAGATATCCTGTCCCACATAGTGTGGGGAGAAAAAAAAAAGAAAAAATCTGAGAAAATCTTGTGAAGTTTACAGCCAAGAGGAATGGGTTCCTAAAAGACTGAGACTTAATCCTGGGACTAAGGATGGTTCCCCTTCCCTGACTCCTCACTACTACATTACTAAAGCCTAATTGCAATAGTTCCTTTTATCATATATAACTGTCAAGAAAAAAATTACAAGGCATACCAAAAGGCATGTCTCCTGAGTATCCTGCATTGCAGTTCAGTTTAGTTCAGTTGCTCAGTCGTGCCAACTCTTTGAGACCCCATGGACTGCAGCACACCAGGCCTCCTTATTCATCACAAACTCCTGGAGTTTACTCCAACTTATGTCCGTTGAGTTGGTGATGTAATCCAACCATCTCATTCTCTGTCATCCCCTTCTCCTCCTGCCTTCAATCTTTCCCAGCATAAGGGTCTTTTCAAATGAGTCTATTATTCACATCACATGGCCAAAGTATTGAAGTTTCAGCTTCAACATCAGTCCTTCCAATGAATATTCAGGGCTGATTTCCTTTAGGATGGACTGATTGGATCTCCTTGCTGTCCAAGGGACTCTCAAGAGTCTTTTCCAACACCACACTTCAAAAGCATTAATTCTTCAGTGCTCAGCTTTCTTCATAGTCCAGCTCTCATATCCATACATGACTACTGGAAAAACCATAGCTTTGACTAGACAGACCTTTGTTGGCAGAGTAATATTTCTGCTTTTTAATATGTTGTCTAGGTTGCTCATTAACTTTTCTTTCAAGGAGCAAGCGTCTTTGAATTTCATGGCTGCAGTCACCATCTGCAGTGATTTTGGAGCCAAATAAAAATAATAAAGTCTGCCAGTTTCCATTGTTTCCCATAAAGTGATGGAACCAGATGCCATGACCTTAGTTTTTTGAATGCTGAGTTTTAAGGCAACTTTTTCACACTCCTCTTTTGCTTTCATCAAGAGGCCCTTTAGTTTTCTTTGCTTTTTGCCATAAGGGTAGTGTCATCTGCATATCTGAGGTTATTGATATTTCTCCCAGCAATCTTGATTCCAGTTTGTGCATCATATAGCCCAGTGTTTCTCATAATGTACTCTGCATAAAAGTTAAATAAGCAGGGTGAGAATATGCCTTGCATTACAGGTGGATTCTTTACTGTTAAGCCACCAGCATAGCCCTAACAAAGGGCAAAGAAACACAATTAGAAAATACAGAGTAAACATTAGGATCAGCTGTGGCAGAGGTGTTGGAATTCTCAGACTGGAATTTAAAATAACTAAGATTAAAATGCTAGGGACTCAAATGGATAAAGTAGACAACATTCCAGGACAGATGGGACGTAATCAGAGAGAGAGATATTCTGAGAAGGAAAGAATCAAAAACTAATGCTAGAGATTAAAAAAATAAAAGCAACTGTAAGAGAAATGAAGGAGGCCTTTGTTGAGCTCATTAGTATACAGGACACACTGAGGGGGGAAAAAAAGTCTGCACTACAGCATATTATGAATAGAAACTTTGAAAATCCAAAATAAAGAGAATAAAGACTAAAGAAAGAAGAATATAGTATTCAAGGACTTTGGGACAGCTGCACAAATTATAACAAATGTACTAGGAATACCAGAAGAAGAAAGAAAAAGAAAAGAGAGAAAGAAGGAAGGAGGCAGGGAGGAAGAAACGAAAGTAGCTCTTTTCCTTCTTTCCTGTTTGCCCATTTCTGTTCCCCTCTAAACCTGAAAGAACCTAATTAACCTGTTGATTCTTTTCCTAGATAAAAAGAAGAAGGAAGAATTAAGAATTAATCATTGAAGAATGATTAGCCCAGTATCCCAACAGCCCCCTTAGCAATATCACAGGCAAATCATACAAGCAAGTTGGCTTCTGGAGTGTCAGCCAGCCTGGACACAGAGGAGAATAATGCCGAACCCAAACTCCTGCCTCAACGATTCACTGAGATTCTTACACCCCTTTTCCTTTTACAAACTATCATGACTGAGCAGAATCTTTAGGGCTAGTTTCAGGACATGAGTCAAATTTCTTTTCTAATTAAAGTACCTTTACTTTCTATTGACATTTACATCTTGAATTAATGGAATTGAGTGGTGAGCAGCAGAACCTGTGTTTGGTGAAAGAAAGTAAGGAAAGAAATATCTTTTCATGGATTCATCCTTACTTCCTCTAGGTCTTTGCTGAAGTTTCACTTTCTCAACTAACAACTTATTTAATATTGTAAAGTGTCATCCGGCTGAAACTTCCTATTTGCTTTTCCTATTCTTTGTATTTCTCTTTAGTATCTATGATCATTTGGTCAATATATGTTTCACTTTTTATCACAGTTGTTTGTCTTTATCATCTATGTAAAAAATGTTAGCTACATGAGAGCAGGAACTGTCTACTAAATCAGGAGGTGAAAAGTTGAGTGAATGTTTTTGATATATAGCATTCTCATAGCTTCCAAGGATTTCACCTATGGTGAACATAGATTTGATGATCATTACACATTTATTTTAAAGTCCTACAACTTTTATGTGGCAGCATTTTTTAAGTATTTTTACAAGAGATTATTTTATGATCAACACCTTATTTTATTTATTAAAATGTGAATTTAATCATATGCCTTCAGAATCTAGGCTTGCATTAAAAAGCAAAGTTTTATTGTAAATAAGCCCATGGTCCTTTGAGCAACAATATTCAACAAGGCAAGATCGTGTTACTGCTCTAATAAATATACCATCTTAGGGTTTAACAGAGCAAAGATTCCAATAGGCTGGTCTTCACCCAGAGAAGCCTACAATTTGAACACAACGGGAATGCTGTATATGCAAAGAAAAATTGTTAGTAATTTGAAAGGAAACTTAGCAGGTTTTGCCTGCTGAGGGAAGCTTTGGCAGCTTGACATATTTTAATTGGCTGTCTATTCCATGTATTAAAGTGAGCAAAAGAAAATAAAATAATAAGAGGAAGTTGAGAGTAAGAAGCAAAGATATTCAAAGACATATTGAAGAAGACTGGAATGATTGATCTATGGGAATCTGCAAAAATATATATTAAATTATGAGAAAGTGCTGAAGTGAGAATGCTATAATTCCAAAGAGTTGAAAGTTGAGAACTGGATAAATTGTGAACCAAGAAGCATGGATAACAAAAAGAGTACATATATCTTTGTTAAAAAATATATTCAAATAAAAATATTAGTGTTAAAAAGAATACGTGAATCAGAGAGTGAAGACTGGCTTGTAGGAAAAAATAATCAGCTGTCACTTCCTTTCTTTTTAGAGTGAATATAAGAACAACAAAAGAAACAGTAGAAAATAACTGGCAAGTTATAGAAAAATCTGAAAGCCTGTGTTTTTGGTGAGTGGCATAAAAGTCAAATGGTCAAAAATTATCTGCAGAGAAATGGTCTAAACGTGGCAGTTTGAAAGTCCCATCTGAGTTAATGTCATGTGGCTTGGGCAAGCCTAACAGAAGATAAGGGAAAAAAAACTCTGACACTTCAAACGTGAATATATGAATATCTGTACCTTGAAGAGCCATTGGCTGATACGAAAGTGAGAAAGATCAAAATAAATTTTACACACATACACACACACACAGAGGATTGCCACATTTTGTTACCTACTGAGTTTTGGACTTTGAAAGATGGCAAATAACCAGGAGATAATGATGAAAAAAAGTGTTGGACTGTAACAGTCAAAAGTATCAAAAACTTTCTTCTTGCTAAATGTATATGGTGAAAGTTTAATAAAATGAAAATGAAGGTTAAAATGTTGAGCAGTAATATTAAGTAATATTTGCAAAATTCCTTGATGGGATCCATCATACTTTTAAGGCACACATACTATTAGTATAATAATAAAACAAGATACATAAAAAGTCCAAGTTGAATTTTTAAAATATTTAAAATCGTTAAATTTAACTGTCACTATAAGATGGAGAAGCTCTATACAGTCAGAAAAAAACAAGACTGGGAGCTGACTGTGGCTCAGATCCTGAACTCCTTATTTCCAAATTCAGACAAATTGAAGAAAGTAGGGAATACCACTAGACCATTCAGGTATGACCTAAATCAAGTCCCTTATGATTATACAGTGGAAGTGAGAAATAGATTTAAGGGACTAGATCTGATAGATGGAGTGCCTGATGAACCATAGATGGAGGTTCATGACATTATACAGGAGACAGGGATCAAGAAAATCCCCATGGAAAAGAAATGCAAAAAAGCAAAATGGCTGTCTGGGGAGGCCTTACAAATAGCTGTGAAAAGAAGAGAAGTGAAAAGCAAAGGAGAAAAGGAAAGATGTAAAAATCAGAATGCAGAGTTCCAAAGAATACCAAGAAGAGATAAGAAAGCCTTCCTCGGCAATCAATGCAAAGAAAGAGAAGAAAACAACAGAATGGAAAAGACTAGAGATCTCTTCAAGAAAATTAGAGATACCAAGGGAATATTTCATGCAAAGATGGGCTTGATAAAGGACAGAAATGGTATGGACCTAAAAGAAGCAGAAGATATTAAGAAGAGGTGGCAAGAATACACAGAAGAACTGTACAGAAAAGATCTTCACAACCCAGATAATCACGACTGCGTGATCACTCACCTAGACCCAAACATCCTGGAATGTGAAGTCAAGTGGGCCTTAGAAAGTATCACTACGAACAAAGCTAGTGGAGGTAATGGAATAACAGTTGAGTTATTTCAAATCCTGAAAGATGATGCTGTGAAAGTGCTACGTTCAATATGCCAGCAAATTTGGAAAACTCAGCAGTGGCCACAGGACTGGAAAAGGTCACTTTTCATTCCAATCCCAAAGAAAGGCAATATCAAAGAATGCTCGGACTACCACACAATTGCACTCATCTCACATGCTAGTATGGCAGCCCACTCCAGTGTTCTTTCCTGGAGAATCTCAGGGACAGGGCCGCCTGGTGGGCTGCCGTCTGTGGGGTCACACAGAGTTGGACACAACTGAAGTGACTTAGCAGTAGCAGCACATGCTAGTAAAGTAATGCTCAAAATTCTCCAAGCGAGACTTCAACAATACGTGAACTGTGAACTTCCTGATGTTCAAGCTGGTATTAGAAAAGGCAGAGGGACCAGAGATCAAATTGCCAACATCCGCTGGATCATGGAAAAAGCAAGAGAGTTCCAGAAAAACATCTCTTTATGCTTTATTGACTATGCCAAAGCCTTTGACTGTGTGGATCACAATAAACTGTGGAAAACTCTGAAAGAGATGAGAATATCAGACCACCTGATCTGCCTCTTGAGAAACCTATATTCAGGTCAGGAAGCAACAGTTAGAACTGGACATGGAACAACAGACTAGTTCCAAATAGGAAAAGGAGTACGTCAAGGCTGTATATTGTCACCTTGCTTATTTAACTTCTATGCAGAGTATATCATGAGAAACGCTGGGCTGGAAGAAGCACAAGCTGGAATCAAGATTGCCAGGAGAAATATCAATAACCTCAGATATGCAGATGACACCACCCTTATGTCAGAAAGTGAAGAAGAACTAAAAAAGCCTCTTAATAAAAGTGAAAGAGGAGAGTGAAAAAGTTGGCTTAAAGCTCAACATTCAGAAAACAAAGATCATAGCATCCGGTCCCATCACTTCATGGGAAATAGATGGGGAAACAGTGGAAACAGTGTCAGACATTTTTTAGGGGGCTCCAAAATCACTGCAGATACTGACGGCAGCCATGAAATTAAAAGATGCTTACTCTTTGGAAGGAAAGTTATGACCAACCTAGATAGTATATTCAGAAGCATAGACATTACTTTGCCAACAAAGTTTCGTCTAGTCAAGGCTACGGTTTTTCCAGTAGTCGTGTATGGATGTGAGAGTTAGACTGTGAAGAAAGCTGAGCACTGAAGATTTGATGCTTTTGAACTGTGGTGTTGGAGAAGACTCTTGAGAGTCCCGTGGCCTGCAAGGAGATCCAACCAGTCCATTCTGAAGATCAGCCCTGGGATTTCTTTGGAGGGAATGATGCTAAAGCTGAAACTCCATTACTTTGGCCACCTCATGCGAAGAGTTGACTCATTGGAAAAGACTCTGATGCTGGGAGGGATTGGGGGCAGGATGAGAAGGGGATGACAGAGGATGAGATATCTGGATGGCATCACCAACTCGATGGATGTGAGTTTGAATGAACTCAGGGACTTGATGATGCACAGGGACGAGTGGCATGCTGTAATTCATGGGGTTGCAAAGAGTCGTACACGACTGAGCAACTGAACTAAACTAAATTGAACTGATAAGTTATAAATGGGCAATAATAAATCAGTGTAAGCCAAAAATGGCAGAAAAATAATTATTGACTTATTCTATGATTGACATGAAGAGTTTATATTATACCTTTAAATCTATTGTTTTAAACAGCAGTCTGTCCATGTTAACCTTATTACAAAAAGTTTCTCATAGTATTCTTACATATTAGTATTATGCATTACAAGACATAACCCCCTTTTTTGTTTTGCTTTATTGTACTTTGCTGATATTGCATTTTTGACAAATTGAAGATTTGTAGCAACCCTGTGTCAAACAAGTCTATCAACACCATTTTTTTCAACAGTACTTGCTCACTTTGTGTCTTTGTATCATATTTTGGCAATTCTCACAGTATTTAAAATTTTTTCATTATTATATTAATATTTGTTACGATGATCTGTGATCAGTGATCTTTGATGTTACCATTGTAATTGTGTTGGGGCATCATGACGTGTACCCAGGTAAGTCAGTGAACTTAATGGATTGTTGAAATGACAACAGAAGATTTACTATCTTACATAAACTTAGTTGATAAAGCAATAGCAAGGTTTGAGATGACTGATTCTAGTTTGGAAAGGAGTTCTATGGGTAAAATGCTTTCAAACAGTATCACATACAACAGAGAAATCATTCATGAGAGGAAGAGTGGATCGATCCAATAAGTTTCACTGTTGTCTTAATATAAGAATTGTCACAGCTACCCCAAACTTCAGCAATCACTACCTTGATTAGTCAGCAGCCATCAACATCAAGACAAGATCCCCTGTCAGTAAAATGATTACAACCTAATGAAGGGTTAGATGTTGGATAGTATTTTTAGCAAAAATATTCTTAAGTTAAAGGCATTTACACTGATTTTTTTAGAAAAATGCTATTTTACATTTAATAGACTAGAGTATAATGTAAATACATAGTTTATATGCACTGGGAAATCAAAAAAATGGCATGACTCATTTTATTGTGCAATTTGCTCTATTACTGTGGTCTGGAACCAAAACCACAGTATCTCCAAGCCAAGATATACCTGTATAGTGCAGTATTACTGTGCAAAAAGAGAAAGATCAATTATTTTATGACTTATTTATGATTATAAAATGCAATGAGACAAGTGCCATAGAAGAATAAAGCTTGACACACTAGTATGGGAGAAAAAAGTATATATATATATATTCTTAACATCTATATAAGGTAATTTATAATGCATTAAGTGCTTAATAATAAGCTTTCCCTATAAGTCGGTCAAGCATCTCCCTGCAATGCCGGAGACCTGGGTTCAATTCCTGGGTCGGAAAATTCCCCCAGAGAAGGAAATCACAACCCACTCCAGTATTCTTGCCTGGAGAATTCTTGCCCCATGGACAGAGGAGCCTGGTGGGCTATGGTTCATGGGATCACAAGAGCTGGACATGACTTAGCACTATCTTTCTTTTTTTCTTTCTTTCAAGCACTTAATAAGTCTCAGGGATGCTATTAAGCATGTTACATACATTCTCTTATGCAAACACAAACACCCCTAAAAAAAGGTAAAGTTACTATAAGTTCATTAAAATAATATGCCAAAAGAGAACTACGAAAGTTCAGAAAAGGGAGCTATTTCTTTTTGCAGAAGTTTCTCCACAAATAATGTACTATGAAGATAACTTGTTTTAAAACTCGGCCTTGATGAGAAGGTAGGATTTGGATGCACAGAATAGGAGAATACAACATTCTATATGGGTGCAATATTGTAAAAAATATATCAAAATGGCAAAACAAAGGACACATATGGAAAGAGAGGAAAGCAGTTGATGTATAGCAGATGTGCATGGTGGGAAATACTGTAATGAGAGAAAGGAAAAGTTAAGCTGTATCATGTTTGCCATATGCCATAACAATATGTAAGATCATGGAACTAAATTTCTGGATATTAATTGGTATCACTGTAATTGTTCCAGTTATTTTGAATTATTTGTCTTGATATAGAATTAATAATCTCATTGCTGAAAAGTAAAGTCAAAATACAGATAATGCCCTTTAGTCATTAATTTGACACATATTTGTCAAATGTTTAATTATAAGCAAAGATTAATGTATATATATTGTTCATTTTTCTTATTTTTATCTTATCATTACAATTTTTGATAGAAATAAAATACATAGGTTTGTGATAGAAAACAGTGACATTTCTGAACATTCCTACAGAAAATTCATTCTGACAATGATGTAGTTTCTCCTAAGGTAACTGGAGATGGAAATGGCAACCCACTCCAGTATTCTTGCCTGGGAAATCTCATGGACAGAGAAACTTGGCAGACTACAGATCATGGGTCCCAAAGAGTCAGACATAACTGAGCACACTACTTTAGTTGAGTCAAGTAATAGGTCATTGTAGTAGACGTATTCTAACGTAACCTCAGTGACTCACAGACTTGTATAATTCCTTCCTCTTGAGCCAGAACACAACTGTACTTACTGCTAGCCAACAGAATAGAGCAAAGGTGAAGGTATTTTGCAGATGAAATTAGTCTTAAACTGATTTTGAATTTGGAGAGATTATCCTAGGTGGGCCTAACTTAATCAGGTTCAGTTCAGTTCAGTCGCTCAGTAGTGTCCGACTCTCTGCAACCTCATGAATCGCAGCACACCAGGCCTCCCTGTCCATCACCAACTCTCGGAGTTCACCCAGACTCACGTCCATCGAGTCAGTGATGCCATCCAGCCATCTCATCCTCTGTCGTCCCCTTCTCCTCCTGCCCCCAATCCCTCCCAGCATCAGAGTCTTTTCCAATGAGTCAATTCTTCTCATGAGGTGGTCAAAGTAATGGAGTTTCAGCTTTAGCATCATTCCTTCCAAAGAAATCCCAGGGCTGATCTCCTTCAGAATGGACTGGTTGGATCTCCTTGCAGTCCAACGGACTCTCAAGAGTCTTCTACAACACCACAGTTCAAAAGCATCAATTCTTCGGCTCTCAGCCTTCTTCACAGTCCAACTCTCACTTCCATACATGACTACTGGAAAAACCATAGCCTTGACTAGATGGACCTTTGTTGGCAAAGTAATGTCTCTGCTTTTGAATATGCTATCTAGGTTGATCATAGCTTTCCTTCCAAGGAGTAAGCGTCTTTTAATTTCATGGCTGCAGTCACCATCTGTAGTGATTTTGGAGCCCAGAAAAATAAAGTCTGACACTGTTTCCACTGTTTCCCCATCTATTTCCCATGAAGTGATGGGACCGGATGTCATAATCTTCGTTTTCTGAATGTTGAGCTTTAAGCCAACTTTTTCATTCTCCACTTTCACTTTCATCTAGAGGCTTTTGAGTTCCTCTTCACTTTCTGCCATAAGGGTGGTGTCATCTGCATATCTGAGGTTATTGATATTTCTCCTGGCAATCTTGATTCCAGCTTGTGCTTCTTCCAGTCTAGCGTTTCTCATGATGTACTCTGCATAGAAGTTAAATAAGCAGCATGACAATATAGCCTTGACGTACTCCTTTTCCTATTTGGAGCCAGGCTGTTGTTCCATGTCCATTCTAACTGTTGCTTCCTGACCTGCATACAGATTTCTCAAGAGGCAGATCAGATGGTCTGGTATTCCCATCTCTTTCAGAATTTTCCACAGTTTATTGTGATCCACACAGTTAAAGGCTTTGGCATAGTCAATAAAGCAGAAAGAGATGTTTTTCTGGAACTCTCTTGCTTTTTCCATGATCTAGCAGATATTGGCAACTTGATCTCTGCTTCCTCTGCCGTTTCTAAAACCAGCTTGAACATCAGGAAGTTCACGGTTCACATATTGCTGAAGCCTGGCTTGGAGAATTTCGAGCATTACTTTACTAGCATGTGAGATGATTGCAATTGTGTGTAGTTTAAGCATTCTTTGGCATTGCCTTTAAAGCCCTTTAAAAAGCAACTGGTGGTTTTCCTGAAATCAGAGACTCACTGTTTCGCTGGCCTTGAAGAAATAAGCCACTATGAGTTCTATAACCACAAGGAAATAAATTATTTCAGCAATCTGAGGTTACACTTGATGCTTCCTCTTAGTAATTTTCCATCTACTGAACCGTACCCTGCATGTTGGCTATAAATCCCCATTTATCCATGTTATATTAAGAATTGGGTCCATGTCTACAATAAGGTCTCTTTTCCTGTATTGCAAAAATCCTAAATAAAATCAGAGTTTTTTTTTTTTGCTGTTTTAACTACTGTTTAGCTCTGGTTTTTTGTTACTAGAGCTAAGCCATGCCAGGACTCCTGATTCACAGCAATTAGCATGTTGTGTTAAACCATTGTTTGTAGTAATTTTTTATATCATAATAATAAATATAGCAACCAACATAAAAGTATATCTTCTTCTTTTCAGTAATGGGAATCAAAAATTTAAAATTCTACATCTGAACACAGAGTTCCCCTCAAAATAACAGTAAAAAAATTGCAAATGAGGAATAAACAGTGTTCTCCCAAGCACATATTCATGGTTCCTTAAATCTTTTGTGGATCATGGGGTTAGTAAGTATTTTCTTTCCTACTGTTTTTACAATCTTTTCAAAGTATTGCAAAGAGTGAAAAAATATTAACAAAACAAAAGCAGCAATCAAGAACACTTGTTTTGCTAACAATATTTTGACAATGTTGATAAATATGCCTATGGAGATTTGAGAATGGACCGCAAAGATTTCTAGAGATAAATTCTAATATCGTTTCAAGGTGCATAGGAATTATTCACAAAGCCTTGTTTAGCCATATTTTTAAAAGGATTTAGATTGATAAAAATCTGGAGATTTTAATGTCATTTTTCTTGACATATATATTGACTGATTTGATTTTAACTGAAATGAACCACCAAGAAGAGTTAAATAATTCATATGGAAGTATGTTAACTCTAAGTGGCAAGAGACTCCAGGAGAGTCCTGAATAATAAATAACAGCATTTCTTCTTCGTTAGCCTCTCATATCTATGCTTACTGAGCATCACGCTGAGTATTCAAAAGAAAAAGTGTGTGTGTGTGTGTGTGTGAAAGAAGCAAGATACTACAGAGCCAACTTCAGAGCATCTCTTGCCGTGCCAGCCAGACAATTAAATCACCACATTCCCTGGTTGAGCTACCTGGAACACAGCAGTGCACAGAAAGTGAAATTGAATTTATCTAGCTTTTAACCATTTTCTTAGAACGATTTCAAGTGGGATTTTGAAGGACCGATTCTTAATGATTGTTTGTTTACTATACTATTATATTTTATGTAAGTGAATTTTTCCAACAAAAGATTTTTCCAACAATTTTCCAACACATTTACTAACTGAATACATCTAAAATGGAAATAAAATTAAATAACTGTATTGATAAAACACTGAAAATAAAACAGAGTTTTAATGGCCACATAAGAACAGTGGCCCTGTATTATTAATCAGCTCTGTGGTTTCACAATATGAAGATATGACTAAGATCAAAGATAAAGTGAAACCAAACAATAATGTTGAAATAGTCTTCTGTGCACTATAGAATTGAAAGAAAGAGGTTAAACATGTAAAAACCTAACTCTGAATACAGAACAAGGAATCTTATACATACTACTAATACCACAGCTTAAGAAATGATAAACATTCATGTCATAAAGAACACTGTCTGAATATGAAAGCCATCTACTTTCCTTTTAAATTGAGTAAACCTAATCAACTCTTATTCCAGTAACAGTGTAAAATCTCATACACAGAGTGATTATTTCAATAATGATGAGAAATGATTTATGGATTCTGTATTTAAGCTCTTCATATTACCTCATCTTCAATTCTTTTAAAATTCAGTGGAATTATACAACTCAAAGAAAAGAAATTCTGACTCTCTTAAAATATTCATATTAGAAAGTTCAGGTGTTAACTTTTAATGGCTGCCATAGTCCGAACATTTGCATCTTCTCAAAATCCATTTGCCGAAAACGTCATGTCCAAGATGATGGTATTAGATGGTGGAGCCTTTGGGAGAGGACTTACTCATGAGGGAGGAAGCTGTCATGAATGAAATTAGATTTATGAGAGCAAGCCAGGGCAGCTTTCCCCTCTCTGTTCTCTGCCCTGTGTGGATACAATGAGAAGACAGCAGAAGAAAGGCCTCACCAAAACTCGACCATGCTGGCACCCTGATCTCAGGCTTCTAGTCTTTAGAAATATGAGGAATCAATGTTTATTACTTAGAAGCTACCCACAACTACTTTAACAAGACACCACAGACTGATCATGTAAAATTATTTCATTTTGCTCCAAATATTTGTGTTAGAGATTCTGGAAGAGAATGATTCAGGTGGTTTGTCTACATGATGTTGGTTGGGAGTTGAACCTAGGTCTCCCCCAGTGCAGGCCTGTCTGGTTCAGTCCCTGGTTTGGGAAAATCCCCTGGAGAAGGGAATGGCAATCCACTCCAATATTCTTGCCTGGGGAATCCCATGGACAGAGGAGCCTAGCAGGCTACAGTCCATGGGGTCGTAAAAGAGTCAGACACTACTGAGTGAGTAACACACAGACTAAAACAGTTGTCTACCTTAATATTTCATTATTTTTACACATAAGTTACATTAAAGGATGATAATTGTGAGAGATTATACTCTCTAAGGAAGGTCACAATGCTATCTTCTATTAAACATGCTTGTCTGTAATGTGGCATTGTTAGTCTGTCATGAAGAGATGGAGTTCCCTCTATACATCACTTTTAACCTGGAAGGTCCTATTAACTGCCTTGACTATAGAGTACAACAGAATTGATGCAGTCCCAGTTCCAGGGGTTCACATTACCTAGCCTGAAAGCTTCTACTGCCTGACATTTGAAAGCTGATAAGCTTTATGACATGCAATTACACTGACACTAACGTGCTGTGAAAAGTTCAAAGTTTATGCTCATGGAAGGTGAGCTATCTTGTAGAGACAGACATAGAGACAGAGACAAAGAAAAAGAGAACAGAATCATCAAGATTCCAAACATTTGAGTAAAAAAAAAAATCATAAAAGTGAAAGTTCAATTCCCAATCAACATCATTTAGACAAACCAGCAGAATCTTTCTCTTCCAGAATCTCTAAAACAAATATTTGGAACAAAATAAAATAATTTTACATGATCACATTCCATAGTGTTTGCTATACATTTTTTTTTTTCACATGGATTTTGTTAACTGGAAGCAGGATACAGACATAATAAGAGAGAGGAATCAGGAATGATCTTAAAAAGACTGTAAGGAGAGACTGGAAAGACAATGAGGGAATTATATTCAGACTAGATCATGTACTGGTGAAAAGTTTAATGAAACTGGAATCTTTGATAACACAGAAAAATTTTTATAATGAATTCAGAGAAGGAGATATCCAGAGAGGATGTGGACAGTATTAACTGGTTTCTTTCAGCTTTAGAAAGCCCAAGCCAATTTCAAAGGCCATGGAGGATGGAACCACGTGGAAAGAGAGAGATCAAGTCCAAGGAGCTCCAAGGTGCCTAACATGCAAACAATAGGTCATCTTAAAAGTGCTTCTTTCAGCTTTAGCATCCCCAGTCACAGATACTACATTCAGAGGCACACCATCTGACCAATCACCTTCCAAATTCTTACATATTAGATTGTGAGCAAAATAAGTTGTTTCTTTAAACCAGTCTTTTTGGAATGGTTTTGTTATGAAGCAATAAATAGAATCTAAAGATTGCTTTCTTTTTTTGTAACTATAATTTAAATAAATTTCACCATTACTTTTTTTTTTAATTGCAGAAACTGTTAGAATAATGGCTCTAAATATGTCATTTAAGGCTATAGAAATTTCTAAACAATAAACAATATCTTGATTTAACAGCTGTGTAATTGGATTTTTAGAATTGTTTTGTATTTTCTAAAATCTACATAAAAGGATTAATTTTTAATAAATGTTATTTTCAATATGTTTTATTTTATTTAAGGGAAGCCAACTAAAATAGGTAAGTCTAACTATTTAGACATCCAGAAATAATAGTGTGTGTCTCAGTTTCTCAAATGTAATATTTCATTGCTATATGCCATCCATTTTGGCTGATAAGAAGTTTGTTTTCAGACTATTTGTCATTCGTGTGTAGTCAGTTTTTCTTCTCTCTCTCTTACAGCTTTAAATATGTTTTTTTCTTTACTATGTTCTGCAGTATTACTATAACAGAGTAGGTATGGATTAATTGTATTTATCCTTTTAGCAGTCTGTGTGTATTTCAATCTGAAAACTAAGATAATTCTTAAATTCTGAAAAAAAAATCTTAGGCATTTTCACTTAGGATAAGCTTTTCATCTACTCTCTTTTCACATTAGCTATGGTTGAGTCCTAAGTATATTTTCTACACTCTCAATTTTTCTTCCTCATCTTTAATTTCTTTATTATTCTATGTTGAATTCCATGTGAACTTCTCAGTACACTCTTCCTGTTTGTTACGAGGACAGTTATAGTGCCATAAGAAGTTGTATTTTTATGTTACTGTATTTTAATATCCAGGATCTCAATTGAATTTTAATATCCAGTAGTTCTTACATGATTCTTTGATTTACAGTTTCTTACTGTTTTTAAGGATGTTATATGTTTTCCATTGTCTCTTTTAAGATTGTCAATGTACTTTAAAATCATTTTGAAAGTTCTCTAATGTTTTCATTTCATCGGTTTCCTCCTATTTTTCACCTGTTGATTTTGCTGATCAACTTTTTTCAGTGTTTACACTCCTCATATGCTTGAAATATTTGCAAAAGGCTCACATATAAAGCCTCTCTCCCTCCCTCCCTCCCTCCCTCTCTCTCCCTCCCTCCCTCCCTCTCTCTCCCTCCCTCCACGCTCTTTGTCCAGTAGTTTTGGATCTGCCTCTATCTGGCCTCTCCAATCAAATCAATAAAATTAGAAATGAAAATGGAGAGATCACAACAGACAGCACAGAAATACAAAGGATCATAAGAGACTACTATCAGCAATTATATGGCAATAAAATGGACAATGTGGAAGAAATGGACAAATTCTTAGAAAAGTACAACTTCCCAAAACTGGATCAGGAAGAAATAGAAAATCTTAACAGACCCATCACAAGCATGGAAATTGAAACTGTAATCAGAAATCTCCCAGCAAACAAAAGCCCAGGTCCAGACGGCTTCACAGCTGAATTCTACCAAAAATTTAGAGAAGAGCTAACACCTATCCTACTCAAACTGTTCCAGAAAATTCCTGAGGAAGGCAAACTTCCAAACTCAATTCTGGAATTAAGAATTGTACCAGCTCTCATACAGCAACAACCCAGGGCTACTTCAGATCCAGTCACTGGGCTAACAGGCAGTTCATCCCAGACCCCATTTGCAATGATTTCTTCACTTTCCCCATCCTTTCAAGATGAGTAGCTTTATAAAAGTGATATGGCATTGAAATATGTATAATATCATATATGAAATGAGTCGCCAGTCCAGGTTCAATGCATGATACTGGATGCTTGGGGCTGGTGCACTGGGACGACCCAGAAAAATGTTCAATTCTTTTTAGGTCTCCTTTAAGAGCGACCTCGCCTTCCCACGACCAGCTCACATTTAAGAGCGACCTCGCCTTTCCGCGACCAGCGCACATTTAAGAGCGACCTCGCCTTCCCGCGACTGGCCCACATTTAAGAGCAACCTCACCTTCCCGCGACGGGCGCACTAAGAGCGCCCCGCCGGCTGCATCGCGCACTAAGAGCGTGGCGGAGAGGAGCTACCCCACGACCCAGGAAGGACGGCGGTGAGGGCCAGCGCACTAAGCACGGCTGAGAAGAGCTACCCCATGACCGAGGTCAGGAAGGGCGGCGGTGAGGAGAGACCCCTCGTCCAAAGTAAGGTGCCATGGCTGTGCTTCGCTGGCCGGGAGCAGCCAGGAGCAGCCGGGACGAGATACCCCACGCCCAAGGTAAGAGACACACAAGTAAGACAGTAGGTCTTGAAAGAGGGCATCAGAGGGCAAATACACTAAAACCATTCTCACAGAAAACTAGTCAATCTAATCACACAAGGACCACACCCTTGTCTAACTCAATGAAATTAAGCCATGCCCGAGGGGCAACCTGGGATGGGTGGGTCATGGTGGAGAGAGATGACAGGGTGTGGTCCGCTGGAGAAGGGAATGGCAAACCACTTCAGTATTCTTGCCTTGAGAACCCCATGAACAGTATGAAAAGACAAAATAATAGGATACTGAAAGAGAAACTCCCCAGGTCAGTAGGGGCCCAATATGCTACTGGAGATCAGTGGAGAAATAGCTCCAGAAAGAATGAAGGGATGGAGCCAAAACAAAAAGAATACCCAGCTGTGGATGTGTCTGGTGATAGAAACAAAGTCCGATGCTGTAAAGAGCAATACTGCATAGGAACCTGGAATGTCAGGTCCATGAATCAAGGCAAATTGGAAGTGGTCAAACAAGAGATGGCAAGAGTGCATGTCGACATTCTAGGAGTTAGTGAACTAAAATGGACTGGAATGGGTGAATTTAACTCAGATGACCATTATATCTACTACTGTGGGCAGGAATCCCTCAGAAGAAATGGAGTGGCCATCATGGTCAACAAAAGACTCTGAAATGCAGTACTTGGATGCAATCTCAAAAATGACAGAATGATCTCTGTTCGTTTCCAAGGCAAACCATTCAATGTCACAGTAATCCAAATCTATGCCCCAACCAGTAACGCCAAAGAAGCTGAAGTTGAACGGTTCTATGAAGACCTACAAGACCTTTTAGAACTAACACCCAAAAAAGATGTCCTTTTCATTATAGGGGACTGGAATGCAAAAGTAGGAAGTCAAGAAACACCTGGAGTAACAGGTAAATTTGGCCTTGGAACACGGAATGAAGCAGGGCAAAGGCTAACAGAGTTTTGCCAAGAAAATGCACTGGTCATAGCAAATACCCTCTTCCAACAACACAAGAGAAGACTCTATACATGCACATTACCAGATGGTCAACACCGAAATCAGATCGATTATATTCTTTGCAGCCAAAGATGGAGAAGCTCTATACAATCAGCAAAAACAAGACCAGGAGCTGACTGTGGCTTCGACCATGAACTCTTTATTGCCAAATTCAGACTGAAATTGAAGAAAGTAGGGAAAACTACTAGACCATTCAGGTATGACCTAAATCAAATCCCTTATGATTATACAGTGGAAGTGAGAAATAGATTTAAGGGCCTAGATCTTATAGATAGAGTGCCTGATGAACTATGGAATGAGGTTCTTGACATTGTACAGGAGACAGGGATCAAGACCATCCCCATGGAAAAGAAATGCAAAAAAGCAAAATGGCTGTCTGGGAGGCCTTACAAATAGCTGTGAAAAGAAGAGAAGCAAAAAGCAAAGGAGAAAAGGAAAGATATAAACATCTAAATGCAGAGTTCCAAAGAATAGCAAGAAGAGATAAGAAAGCCTTCTTCAGTGATCAATGCTAAGAAATAGAGGAAAACAACAGAATGGGATAGACTAGGGATCTCTTCAAGAAAATCAGAGATACCAAAGGAACATTTCATGCAAAGATGGGCACGATAAAGGACAGAGATGGTGTCGACCTAACAGAAGCAGAAGATATTAAGAAGAGGTGGCAAGAATACACAGAAGAACTGTACAAAAAAGAGCTTCAAGTCCCAGATAATCATGATGATGTGATCACTGACCTAGAGCCAGACATCTTGGAATGTGAAGTCAAATGGGCCTTAGAAAGCATCACTACGAACAAAGCTAGTGGAGGTGATGGAATTCCAGTGGAGTTATTCCAAGTCCTGAAAGATGATGCTGTGAAAGTGCTGCACTCAATATGCCAGCAAATTTGGAAAACTCAGCAGTAGCCACAAGATTGGAAAAGGTCAGTTTTCATCCCAATCCCAAAGAAAGGCAATGCCAAAGAGTGCTCAAACTACCGCACAATTGCACTCATCTCACACGCTAGTAAAGTAATGCTCAAAATTCTCCAAGGCAGGCTTCAGCAATATGTGAACCGTGAACTTCCTGATGTTCAAGCTGGTTTTAGAAAAGGCAGAGGAACCAGAGATCAAATTGCCAACATCCGCTGGATCATGGAAAAAGCAAGAGAGTTCCAGAAAAACATCTATTTTGGCTTTATTGACTATGCCAAAGCCTTTGACTGTGTAGATCACAATAAACTGTGGAAAATTCTGAAAGAGATGGGAATACCAGACCACCTGATCTGCCTCTTGAGAAATCTGTATGCAGGTCAGGAAGCAACAGTTAGAACTGGTCATGAAACAACAGACTGGTTCCAAATAGGAAAAGGAGTACGTTAAGGCTGCATATTGTCACCATGTTTATTTAACTTATATGCAGAGTACATCATGAGAAATGCTGGACTGGAAGAAACAGAAGTTGGAATCAAGATTGCTCGGAGAAATATCAATAACCTCAGATATGCAGATGACACCACTCTTATGGCAGAAAGTGAAGAGGGGCTAAAAAGCCTCTTGATGAAAGTGAAAGTGGAGAGTGAAAAGGTTGGCTTAAAGCTCAACATTCAGAAAACGAAGATCATGGCATCTGGTCCCATCACTGCATGGGAAATAGATGGGGAAACAGTGGAAACAGTGTCAGACTTTGTTTTTCTGGGCTCCAAAATCACTGCAGATGGTGACTGCAGCCATGAAATTAAAAGACGCTTGCTCCTTGGAAGGAAAGTTATGACCAACCTAGATAGCATATTCAAAAGCAGAGACATTACTTTACCAACAAAGGTTCGCCTAGTCAAGGCTATGGTCTTTCCTGTGGTCATGTATGGATGTGAGAGCTGGACTGTGAAGAAGGCTGAGCGCCGAAGAATTGATGCTTTTGAACTGTGGTGTTGGAGAAGACTCTTGAGAGTCCCTTGGACTGCAAGAAGATCCAACCAGTCCATTCTGAAGGAGATCAATCCTGGAATTTCTTTAGAAGGAATGATGCTAAAGCTGAAACTCCAGTATTTTGGCCACCTCATGTGAAGAGTTGACTCATTGGAGAACACTCTGATGCTGGGAGGGATTGAGGGCAGGAGGAGAAGGGGACGACAGAGGATGAGATGGCTGGATGGCATCACTGACTTGATGGGTGTGAGTCTGGGTGACCTCCGGGAGCTGGTGATGGACAGGGAGGCCTGGCGTGCTGTGGTTCATGGGGTCACGAAGAGTCGGACACAAGTGAGCGACTGATCTGATCTGATCTGATCTTTCTGCATGGATTCATAGTCTTATCCAGCCTTCATATCCATATCAAGTAGATGGTTCTTTTCCTCTGTCCCAAGTGATCTGCCAACTCAATATCTTCACTCCACATGGGGTGAAATGTGATGATGCCTCTGCTTACTCAAAGTTCTTAACATTAGTATGCTAATAATATTTTTACCAACTTATGAAAATATTTTTTAAATTTCAGTTATGTCATGTTTGGAAGAAAGGGAAAATTGTGAATTCACAAAGCCATCTTAGTCAGAAACCCCTTGAGAGCTCACTATTGCTTATGTTCCTCATCAGCATATATTTCCCCTTCATCTAGACACCAAAGCTTCAACCCTAAATATCAGACAATACCCATCTTTTCCAGATATCTAGATGCTTTAGATAATATTTAGCTATGGGTGAGTAAAGACAATAAAATTGTTCATTGAAAAGAAAAGAGATTAAACACAGTTATTAAAATATCTAAATTTTACTGCATAAAATCTATAAATAACTATAAAATATATTTTAAAACAGCTTCTCTTTCTTTCTTATCCAGAAACAGGGAATAGATCTAGAATTGTTGAATTAAGAGTTTGCTTCAGACTATTACTAGTTTCCATTTTGTATGTATTTGATCCTGTTTTATATACCTGGCTGCCTTGCCAAACTTACATTGAGTCTTCCGTCATTAACCATTGTTCTTTTTTTTTTTTTTTTTAACTTGTTAGTCTTGTTAATGATTGTGTAATACTTCCTTTTCTATTTAACCAGATCCCTAGAAGTATATTTCTCTCAGTGGGGTCTATGTTCTTGCTCTACTCAGGCTAGGGTAAAAGACTTTTTTTTCTAGTATCTGAAGTATAGTTAGTTAACAACAGTATGTTAGTTTCAGTTGTACAGCAAAGAGGTTTACATATATATAATATATATGCTATTTTTTATTATTTTATATTGTATATTATCATAAGATTTTGAATATAGTTCCCTGTGCTAAACAGTAAGACCTTGTCATTTATCTATTGTATATATAGTAGTGTATATCTATTAGTCTCAAACTCCTAATTTATCCCTCCCCCACCTTTTCTCTTTGGAAATCATATTTGTTTACTATGTCTGTGAGTTTATTTCTGTCTTGTAAATAAGTTCACTGTATAATATTTTTTAGATTCCACAAAAAACTGATATTGTATGACATGTGTCTTTCTCTCTCTGACTTACTTCATTTAGTATAATAATCTCTGGGCCCAACCATGTTGCTGCAAATGATATATGTCATTTTTATGGCTGAGTAATATCCCATTGTATAAATTAATCACATCTTCTTATGTATTCATCTATCAAAGGACACTTAGAGATAAAATTGTTATTATATGCAAATGACATGATACTGTATATAGAAAACCCTAAGCCTGGAGACAAAAACGATTAAAACTGATAAATGAATTCAGTAAGGTAGCAGGATACATTATTAAAAGAGAAATCTGCTGCATTTCTTTTCACTAACAACAAAATACCCAAAAAAGAAAGTAGAAAAGTAAAATAAATAAATAAAATCCCATTTAAAATCACATAAAAAAAAAAAACTAGAAATGAGCCTGACCAAAGAGGTGAAAGACTTATACACTGAGAACTATAAAACACTGATAAAGTAAGTTGAAGATAATTCAAAGAAATGGAAAGATATCCCATGCTTTTGGATTAGAATAATTAATATTTTTTAAAATGAAATGCCATATTACTCAAAGCAATTTACAGATTTAATTCAATACCTATAAAACTATACATGATATTTTTCACAGAGCTAAGACAAACATTCCTAAAACTTGTATGGAGCCAAAAAAGACCCAGAATTGCCAAGCAATCTAGAGGAAAAAGGACAAAACCAGTAACATAAATTTCTCAGACTTCAGACAGTAGTACAAAGCTACAATAATCAAAACAAGGTGGTACTCACACAAAAACAGACATATGGTGAAAGAATTTTTAAACTAACTTTGTTGAGAAAAAGCTGACATAAGTTTACATCTGAAAAGAGAAACCTCCCCTGACAAAATGATGTAAATTCCATGAATCTTTCCACCTAACACCACTGAATTTTAATAATAATCGATAGTTTGCTTTGTATTAGTGCATAGTTACACCATAGTCACGTAGTTATTCCTGATGTTATCTGGATCAAATAAGTACACACAGTGTCAAGTACCCATAGTATATACAGAAAGGCATGGTTCTTACCTTTAAGAAGTCTGTTTGGAAAGACGAGAAGAAATATTTTTAATGTGTAAATTTTATTCTGTGTAGGTTGGATTGAAAGAAGTAGGAAACAACAGAGAGATTAAATAGGAGAAATTTGCAATAGCAATTTGAGGTAGCAAGGGCCTAGGTCACAATGATGGTATGGGAATAAAAAGAGCAAACCGAGAAAGACACACAACAAAAGGAGTCAACATACCAGGAGACAAGGCCTAAGAAATAAGAGAGTAAAATTGATAATGATGATGATGGTAACAAGGATAAGAGCAAGAAGAACAAAAGCAGGTTACATTTGCTAAGTGCTGACAGAAATATTTCAAGTGGAGGACAATAAAGCCATATTAGTGATAGGGAGAGAACCTGAAAAGATAATAATTTAAAAGAGGAAAATTTATGAGTTTATAGAAACCCCAAATGTGATGTGACTGTAGGTTGTGCAAAGAAGTTAGTTATACCCATTGCCTTCACCTGAGTTAGATGAAGGCAATGGGTATATACTTTCAGGCAAGAATGGAGACAAATTTTTTAAAGGCAGCAAGATAAAGTGGAGCAGCATATTAAAGAACACTCAAAAAACTAAGTAAAATGCAAAAGGTTTTTTTCTTAGACGATAGAGTTACTCTTACCAAATGTATATAAGTTCTGAGGACTTAGAAAATTTTATATTTTCTTTATCACTACAGCAAATAAGTAATGAAGCAATGTATTTTTTATTATGTTTTATTACTACATCTTGCTGAATATGAATATTTATGTTCTAATTGTTTGCTTAATTGCCAATAGCATCTCTCTAAAGCATCAAATCTCTGTGGTAAAAGCCAGTATAGAAAACTAAAAATGCATTCTCATTTTCATCTGTAATTTAATTCAAAAGAAAAGTTATCATTTCATACATGCATAAACATGAAGTATGCGTGAATCTACAATGGCTATTGGAATTATCTCTTTGGAATGTCTTAAAGTACCTTGAAATACACTGTGAATTAATAAAACTGCAACAATTTTCATGGACTTTTTCTCTTTCAAGCAACAAAGATGCAGAAAGAGAATAATTACCAGGATATAGAGACTGGAGTGACCATTTCAGTTTGTTTCATATTGTTTTTGTTTTTTGACTTAATGTTTTTTGATCAGTCAGCATGTGCAGTGTCCCTAAAAAACATTAAAATGACATATTAATATGAAGCTCAAATAGAGTGGTTTGTATTCCTTTTTACCTGGGCACGAGAGCCTCCTCTGTAGAGTGCTCCATAGAGAATTCTGTAACACTGGGTGGCGCTATATACTAACAGAACAATATTTGCTTGCATATAGGCTTTTCTAGCTTCAGATCATTTTTGCAGCCTAGATATCAAGCATCACTAGATATTATTTTTCCGGTTCTTCTGATATTCCACTCATACAACCGTCTGCTGCAAATTGGCTGACTAACAAGGAAGTGTTAACTATGTTGCTCCAACTAGGTAATATTTTCATGATAAAGTATTATGACCAATAAACTGGAAGAAAATAAAAACATTTGATAGAGAAACATTTTTCCCATGTTAATGACAGGATATTTGTTGCAGGGAAACAGCAAACAATTTACAAAGTTTCATAGCCACTGAATTCCTAATTAGTATCACATTTTCTACAACTTTTTTTTTTGACTGTGATGTAATAACTCATTAAGTGTAATATTAATATATAAATTTCTCATTTGGATTTCCCAGTTACTTACACAAACTGAGCTATGTTTTTAGTAAATTGGATACCAAAGCATTTATTTTCAGAAAGGATAAATATAAAAGTGTTCTGAATGTTAACAGAACATTTGTTGTACAGTTGAAGACCAAAAAGTTCATTGGAAGAAGATATTGATTAAATATTAGAATCCCTGATTAAAATGAAAACCGAATATGAAATATATTTCTGGAAGCAGGAGTGTATCATTTTTACTCTTAAAATTCATATATAACAAATATACTTTTTAAAATTATAAAATAAAGAATACTATTAGCATCTGAAAGTCCTCTTTCATCAGTACCTCCCCCATCCTCACCATTCATGTATGTGTGTGTGTTCAATCACTCAGTAGTGTCTGACCCTGCAGCTTTCATAGACTGTAGACAACTAGGCTCCTCTATTTATGGGGTTGTTCAAACAAGAACACTGGAGTGAATTGCCACTTCCTCCTCCAGGGAACATTCCCCATGAAGGCATTGAAGCAGCATCTCCTGTGTCTCCTGCATTGGCAGGTGAATTCTTTATCACTGAGCCAACTGGGAAGCCCCTCCTTATCATTCATGCCCCAAACCAAGAGATAAAACTTGACACATTTAACCATTCCTTTTTGTATGGTTGAGGTGTGTATATATATATGTATACATACATACACACACATACATATACACACATACACACATATTTTGTATTTTAAACTGACAGGATCATATTATGTATATGGTTCAGGGGGACTGGGAAAATCAGGTGTCAACTATTATATATAGAGGATAGATAATCAGGTCCTATTCTATAGCACAGGGAACTATATTCAATATCATGAAAAAAGAATATATGTATGATTCAACAATTTGCTTTTAAAATTTAAAACATTATAAACATCTTTCTGTGTCCACATAAAGGTTCAATCAATTTTTTTTAAAGCAACATGATATTTTACACCATAGATAATGTCCTAAATTCTTTAACCATTTTTCTAATTGAATTTTCAGTGTTTTCCCCCTTTATTACAAGAAATATTGCAATAAACATCCCTGTACATGTATCTCTGTGCATGTATTGATATTACTATTAGATGGATTTTAGAAGCAGAATTGCTGAAGCAAAAGGGATGCATATTTACTTAAGTCTGTCTAATTTTAAATTTCCTCCAACAGTGTTAGGAGAGTGTTTTGCCGGAATCTCAGCTCCAACTCTTGGCAAAAATAAACATCATTGAATTTTAAAAGATTTTCTTATATTTAAACACTGGGATGCGATGTCTCTCTTCGTTGCTGACTAAATGTGAAATTGTGGATTATTTTATTTGTATTAGAATTTATGGGTTTTCCACTTTAGTATTATATATTCATATCACTTTAGCACATTGGCAAGTTGAGTTAATACTTATTTTTCTACAACATTAAATGAGGTTTTATATTATGGAGTTTATTTTTGTTAATAATATCCATCATAAACATTTATTCCAGCCTGTCATTTTTCTACTAGTTCTTCAGTGAATATATGCTATAATAGTCATCTCCATTATTGCTTTTTCTTTAAGAGTTCTGATTTTATGTTTTACTTAAGAAAGCATTTTCCACTCCCAAATTTTCAATATATTTGCATTTACTTAATTCCTTTTATATTTAAGCTTATTGAGTTTCTCTTTAATTCTTTTAAAATTCAGTTTTCACATGGCATGTGGGAGGGAGTTAAGCACTTTTCTCAAGTTTATAGCCAATTTTCCAGGCCATTTATTAAAGCATTTATCCTTTCCCCATTGATTTGAAATACTGCTTTAATTATAAACTCAAGATATTGTTTCTGAGGTTTTGAATAAGTGTTTACGTCCCTTTGGTTTTATTGTTTGTCATATTTTTTATAAAATGTCTATCATTATAATCAAATAATATCAGTAACACTCATAAGTTGATTTTGAAAACATTTGATTACAAGAGGTTTTACTTCTCAATAATACAACTGAGTTAAGCTAAAAAAAGATTGATATTCTCCTTCAAATAATGTTAAAATAAGTTATTTTTATTTTTAACTTTGTTCCTTAATTTACATAGTGACTTCTGAATATTCATCAATTTTTTTCTCAAGAGATTTAAAAATGACTCTCCTGGACTTGGAAACTAGCAGTCATATATTTGATCAAGATATGGATCAATTTATGCTAAAAGGAGATGAGATAATGATTTAGTAATTTTGCAATTATTACATATGTGCTTCAGTGGGCATGCTAAAATGTGTCCATATAAGCTTGACTTTTTTGGAGTCTAACCCTAGACAAACTAAACATTTCTTCTAATAAGTGAGTTGAAGCTTTTTTGGATTAGATACTTGGCCTCCTGAGACACTTTTTTAAAATATGATTTTATAATAATTCCTTGAACCAAGGCTTTGTTTTCCACTTGGAACATCTTAAATAGCAAAAACAGTGCTCCATATTAACTCATAAAAGTACAATGTTTACATTAATATAGTATGGATGCTACAAACTGTATTTATTCACATTTTTGACACAAATGTGTGGATTTTTTCATCACCCAACAAATTCCCCAACTTTCTGGACACCAAATGAGTGTCCTACAATTCAACTCAATACTGACATTAATTACCTGGAGTTAACACTCCATAGATTAGGGGGTCAGTCTCACAAAGCTACACCCTGCCCCCAACAAACACACACACACTTCAGATGCCAATCACAAGTTTTAGTCCTCCCATATTTCTGACTGACAGCTATAAATCAGTTTGATATTTGCTGCTGCTGCTGCTAAGTCACTTCAGTCGTGTCCGACTCTGTGCGACCCCATAGACGGCAGCCCACCAGGCTCCCCTGTCCCTGGGATTCTCCAGGCAAGAACACTGGAGTGGGTTGCCATTTCCTTCTCCAATGCATGAAAGTGACAAGTGAAAGTGAAGGCGCTTAGTTGTGTTCAACTCCTAGAGACCCCATGGATCGCGGCCTACCAGGCTCCTCCATCCATGGGATTCTCCAGGCAAGAGTACTGGAGTGGGTTGCCATTTCCTTCTCCATATTTGCTAGAATGATTCAAAGAACTTAGGAAAATGGTTTACTTACTACTACTAGTTTATTATCAAAGATACAACACAGAAACAGCCAAGTGGAAGGGATACAAAGTAAGAGGGAAGGGCAAGGAGTTTTCATGCTTTTTCTAGGCACATCACCTCTTAGCATCTCAATGTTTTCACCAACCGAGAGGTTTAGTTACATAGACTGTTTTTCAGTTGCCAAGTTGTGTCTGACTCTTCACAACCCCATGGACCATAGCACACCAGGCCTCCCTGTCCCTCACCACTTCCAGGATTTTGCCCATATTCATGTCTATTGCATTGGTGATGCCATCCAAACATCTCATCCTCTGTTGCCCTCTTCTCCTACAGCCTTTAATCTTTCCCAGCATTAGGGTCTTTTCCAGTGAGGTGGCTGTTCACATCAGGTGGCCAAAGTATTGGAGCTTCAGCTTTAGTCTTGTTCCTTCCAATGAGTCTTCTGGGTTGATTTCTTTTAAGATTGAGTAGTTTGATCTCCTTGCTGTGCAAGGGACTCTCAAGAGTCTTCTCTGGCACCACAGCTTGAAATCATCAATTCTTCAGCACTATGCCTTCTTTATTGTCCAGATCCCACAACCGTATGCGACTACTGGGAAGACCATAGCCTTGACAATATGGACCTTTGTTGGTAAAGTGATGTCTTTGCTTTTTAACACACTGTCTATGTTTGTCAGAGCTTTCCTGCCAAGAAGCAATCAACTTCTAATTTCATGACTGCAGTTACCATCCGCAATGATTTTAGAGCCCAAGAAAAGGAAATTTGTCACTGCTTCCAACTTTTCCCTTCTATTTGCCATGAGTGATGGGACTGGATGCCATGATCTTAGCTTTTTTAGTATTTAGTTTTAAGCCATCTTTTTTACTCTCCTCCTTCGCCCTCATTAAGTGAAGTCACTCGTTAATGTCTGACTCTACAACCCCATGGACTGTAGCCTACCACGCTCTACTGGCCATCGGATTTTCCAGGCTAGAGTACTGGAGTGGGTTGCCATTTCCTTCTCCAGAAGATCTTCCTGACCCAGGGATTGAACCTGGTTCTCCCACATTGTAAGCAGACCATCTGAGCCACCAGGGAATCCTCTCATTAAGAGGTTCTTTAGTTCCTTTTTGCTTTCTGCTATTAGAGTGATATCATGTGCATATCTGAGATTGTTGATATTTCTCACAGCAATCTTGATTCCAGCTTATAACTTATCCAGCCTGGCATTTGTCATGATGTGTTCTGCATATAAGTTAAATAAAAATGTGACAATAAACAGCCTTGTCATACTCCTTTTTCAATGCTGAACCAATCTGTTATTCTATACAAGGTTCTAACTGTTGCTTCTTGAGCCTCATACAGGTTTCTCAAGAGACAGGTAAGATGATCTGATATTCACCTCTCTAAGAATTTTCCACAGTTTGTTATGATCCACACAGTCAACAGCTTTAGTATAATCAATGAAACACAGGTAGATGTTTGTTTGTTTGTTTGTTTTCCTGGAATCCCTTTGCTTTCTCTGATTCAGCAATGTTGACAATTTGATCTCTGTTTCCTCTGCCTTTTCTAAACCCAGCTTGGACATCTGGAAGTTCTCACTTCACTTGATGCTGAAGCCCAGCATGCAGAATTTTGAGCATAACCTTACTAACATGGGAGATGAGAAGAACTGTATGGTGGTTTGAAAATTCTTGTGCCCATCTTGTGGGATGAGGATTGACAGTTTCCAGTCCTGTGGCCACTGCTGGATTTTCAATATTTGCTGATATATTGACTGCAGCACTTTGGTATAATCATCTTTTAAGATTTTAAATAGCTCTGCTCAAATTTCATTGCCTTCACTAGCTTTATTGACAGCAGTGCTTCCTAAGGCCCATTTGACTTCACACTCCAGAATATCTGGTCTTACTACCTCTCGTCATGGCAAAGGGTTTGTGTAACTCAATGAAGCTATGAGCCATGCCATGCAGGGCCACCCAAGATGGACACTTCATAGTAGAGAGTTCTGATCAAACATGATCCACTGGAGGATGGAATGCAAACCACCCCAGTATACTTGCCATGAGAACCACACGAACAGTATAAAAATGTAATTACATAGGTGTGATTGATTAAATAGGTGACAGTTGGTGATTAACTCAACCTCCAGTTCTCTCTCACTCTCACCCCCAATTCTGCGGTGGAGCTGAAACTTATAACCCTCTAAATATGCCTTAATCTTTCTGGAGACCAGCATCTATTCTGAAACTATCCAGAGGGCCCTAAGATTCTGTCATCTTATTCCATAAACTCAAGTATGGGTGAAATTCATGCATGCTCAGTTGCTTAGTCATGTCTGACTGCTACTGACCCAAGGACTATAGCCCACCAGGCTCCTCTGTCTATGCAATTCTCCAAGAAAGGATACGAAGCGGGTTGCCATTTCCTTCTCCAGGGGATTTTACCAACTCAGGAATCAAACCTGCATCTCTAGTGTTTCCTGCATTGCAGGTGGATTCCTTACCACTGTACCACCTGAGAAGCCCTTTATGGATAAAAGGGGCTTATTATAAATAGAAAAAAAAAAGATACTTCTATACCCCTGTCACTCAGAAAATTCCAAGGTTTTTAGAAGCTTTTTTAAGCACTGAGGACAAATGCCAACTATGTATTTTTCATTTTGTTACAGATGTTTATATAAGAAATACAATGTAATATTCTAATACACATTTTTACACTTCTTATATATGTTTTAATGAGAAAAACATTAAATTTTTCAATATTTAAGAATTATTCCACATATTAAAGCATTAAAATGATTTCTTATAAGGAAAATTTCACTGTAATCATAATGAAACATTGTAATAATCTTTATGGTAGAATGTATTGATTAAGCAATGAAATCTAAGCATTGTCTGAGTATTTTTCAAATATAAAATACATTCATAAGCAGTGTAGACTATAATTCTGTCATAATACATATATTGATGACTCATAGTTCAGTTTCCTTCAATTTGGTTTCTTTTTGTTTATAATTGGAACCATTAAACTCTACATTTAAAATCATGATGATGACGATCCATGTGTCCTAAAAAAATCAAGAAGCATTTATTATATCAGGTTACTTTGATTCAACCAAATACACCATTTAAAATATGCCCAATTGACAGTAATTAATTACACCATGTTAGTGTTTTTTCTCCCCTTAGTAATTGTTTTTGCCTTCAGCTTGGGATTTACATACATATAGCATTCAAATATCAGCAGTAAGAACTATTCAATGTATCTGTCACATTTATTGTGATTGTTTTCTAAACTAGCATGCATTTAAGATCATCATTAAAAATCTAGTCTATGTTCACACTACATGGGTGATTATAAAATCTGTACTTTCTTATTTTTAACTTATAAATCAATAAATGATTACTTAGATTTCTTCATAACAATATCCCTTATATCCATTTTGTTTAAATGTATAAACACCATGAAACCACATTATCTTAATTCGTGTACCTGGCTTTCCTAGTGGCTCAGCAGTCAACAATTCCCCTGCAACGCAGGAGACACTAGAGACATAGGTTCAATCCCTGGACTGGGAAGATCCCCTGGAGGAGGAAATGGCAACTCACTCCAATATTCTTGCCTGGGAAATCCCATGGAGAGAGGAGCTTGGTGGGCTATAGTCCATGGGGTCACAAAGAGTCAAATAAGACTAAGTAACTAAACCGCAACAACACTAAAAATTTGATAAATAATTCATATTCTACAAAGAAAGGAAAGAGGTAAGATTATTTATTATTTGTATTAATTCAGTTTTTGTAAATTAGTTTCAAGACTAAGATTATATCTTACTGTTTTCTGAGCAACATGATTTCATGCATGAAAGATTTTATTAAAGTGAGAGATAGAGGTGGTTTGTACTAAGTGGTAATACAGGAGATGGTGAACACATAGGTGGAGCTGCGCTGAAAGTACTCACTGGAACGATGGATAAGGGTGAGAAAAAAGACAAATCAAAGTGGATTTCAGGGTTTTAAACAAAGAAAGTTGATTAACATGGCTTGTCATTGACTGAGGAGTAGAAGTAAATTTGTGTATAAATAGGTAAAGCTACACCTGACATGTAATGAGGCTTCATGAAAAGACGCAAGAGCCATTTCAGGGTTATGATTATCGAAGATGAATCCAGGTTACATTCAACACAACAAAGAAAAAGAAATAACAATGTCTTTCTACATTTAACAATTCTTGCTTTCCCAAACTTAATTTCTCTCAAGTCTGCTCTTTCATCTACCAAAGCTATCATAGTCTATTGTTTTCCCTTATTAGTAATAATTCCCTTACTGGATTCCTGTAAGAAATAACTCAAGTAGAAACAGACTTTGTACAGTCAGGTTATATGAACTATCCCTTTATGGGAACATACTGGCAAAACTGTATATTTCAATACTGTTATTGTTGTTGTTTAGCCTCTAAGTCACGTCGGACACGTTTTGGTTTCATGGTGTCTGACTGTATCCCGCCAGGCCCTGTCCATAGGATTTCCCAGGCAAGAATATTGGGGTGGGTTGCCATTTCCTTCTCCAGGGGATCTTCCGGACCCAGGGATCAAACCCAAGTCTCCTGCATGGCAGCCAGATTATTCACCACTGAGAAACCAGAGAAGCCCATGTTTCAATATACTAATATGTAAAATGTCATATAAGTGCTGTAATTATTATTAAGCAGTATATATTTATTGAATATATTTTGATTATCATTTGTGATGTGCTAAATGTTGCTCTACATGCATTTAACACAGAAGTAAATATGATAGATGGAAATTGCTCTGATCTCATAGAGTATACTATTAAGCATTCTATTAATATTAGATAGGAAAACCAAACAAATAATTTACTCAACAAAGATTCATATTGAGCACCAAAAACTTCCTGGGAACTACTGTAGGAAATATAGAAGTGGAACATAACAGATAGAAATCTCTTCCTTCCTGGAAATGACAGTGAAGCAAATAAGAACAACAACATAGAAGACAGATAATATTAAATTCTGGGGAAATGTTTACAGTAGAGTTATGTGATATATTTAGTGAGTGGCAACTGTGATTGCTTAGAGAGCAAGTCACACACTTAACCCGTTCTCAAAAAGCTTGTGTCTATCACGATCTCCAAACACTGAACTTGGTAAGTTTCATATATTCTAAAACATACAAAGATGCCAAAAAAAAAAAAGGCTGATGTATTTGCAATAAAGTTTTAATTTTTATGCAATTTCCACAAATAACTTACAAACTGAATATTAATAGTATTTATGGATACTGAGTCATAACATACCTTTTTAAATGTAAGATATCATTCACATTGATAATAATAATACACTGCTTTGGAATAAACTATCTTATATTTAAAAAGATCAAGTTGTATGTTAGAAAATTAATTATCTTTAGTTTACCTAAATAGAAATCACAGTATGAAAGTAAGAAAGAACCTGAAGGCTCATGAGTAGCTCATTATCATTGCTTCCTCGCAAGATTAAAGAAAACACTGCAGCTAATATCTTCTGAACCAACTCTTTTCACTGACACTCTTTGAAATGTCCAGACTGGTGCTACAGATGACTCTCCACTAAGGATGTCTGAGTTATAATCTCAATCAATTAAGGGATGCAAGTCGAAATAACCGAAGTGCCTTTCTCAAGAGGAGGAAGGTAGAGTAATGGAAAATGAAGGGACTTTTAAGTCAGACAGATATGACTGGAATCCTACTTATTAGCTGAGAGAACTTGGTTAAATTCTTGAATCTCATTGAGATTTAAATTTCCCATCTGTTTAATGGAGATAACTATATCTCTTTTGTAGAATTATGGTAAGGCTGGAAGGAGAAAATATATGTAATTCATTGAGCACTCTGCCTTACACATAAAAACTCAGTTCAATAAATTTCTGATTTTTCAGAATTAATAAAATTGTTGTTATACTCACTCTATTCTTAATCTTACTATGTCCCTACAACAGAAAATTTTGATGGTCAGTTAATTAAAAATTTTACTCACAGATGGTATATCAGACCAATTATACCTCATCACCTTTTAATTACTATAATGATAACTTTTAAAGTGAATGATCAGTTATAAAAACACTAAAACAATTCTTTTGTTTAGGTACATTTATTACTAGATTCCAAGATAAATGGTTTTCCACAACTCCTGTTAAAAAGAGAAAATGCAAAAACTTGGTAGATAACTCTTTTCATCAAATTGTCCTGCCATATTTTCTTAGCAACATTTTTCATCATTTTTCCACAGTCATCACAAATTACTTAGATTTTCCTTATTGCACCATCACTATCTTTATCTCTGAAAATGCTATTTCCTCTTCCTCCTACTTCTCCACTTCTCTTTAGCGGTTCAAAGCCAACTCTGCTCAATATATAGTGCAGGTGCCAATCTGTGTTCTGACTGAAACATTCACATTTTCATCTTGTAACAATGTTCACCAGGAGTTCCTGGAGATGGGATTAACTAATTTCGATTCTCTCACATGAGGATATGTATATTAGTTGCTCAGTTTTTTCTGACTCTTGGGCATCCCATGGATTGTGTAGCCTTCCAGGCTCCTCTGTCCATGGAATTCTCCAGGGAAGAATACTGGAATGGGTTGCCATTTCCTTCTCCTCACATTAGGATAGAGCCTGGATAATAGACTAAGTAAATAACTGATGAAATAAAAATGAAATCCAAAGTGTTCAAATACACAGATATAAACTGACACACTTTAATAGTATGTAGAATCACAATTGATTATTGAAATCTCTAATGGACTGAATGTTTGTGCTCACTCTACCACCCCCTGGTAATTCATGTGTTGAGGTCCTAACACTCATGTGATTGGACTGTATTTGGAGAAGAGGTGATAAGGGTGAATGAGGATATAAGGTCAGGACTCTAATCTAAAGGGCTGGTACCCCACAAGAAAAAGAAAAGGCACCAGAGCTCCTTCTCCAACACGTAAGGATACAGTGAGAAAGCAGCACTCTGCAAACAAGAAAGAGAATTCTCACCAGGAGCTGAATTGGCCAGCACCTTGATCTCAGATTTCTCAACCTCAAGAACTGTGGGAAAATAAATTTATGGTGTTTAATATAGTCTATAGTATATTTTTTAATGGCAGGTGGAGCAAAGACAATTACATTTTATTTAATATAATGGATTTTATACTTTTAAAATATTCTTTAAGAATAACTCCTCATCTGAATAACTCTGCTAGTAGGATGTGTATAAATAGTTGTTAAAAGCAAAACTAATATTAATAAATTGTGGAATATAAGACTGCATTTGACATTTTTGACTTAACAAAATGATATGCAGATGTGAAAGCGAAGAGTCTATTAAAAATCCCATTGACTGCCAAGAATCCCCGATAAAATTGAGTTGCCTCCAGTTTTATACATCTATTACAAAATTTATTCTCCCTTGGGTATTTTAGCCAAATGGGGTACATTTTTGAGACCCAAATAATATCATTTAATAAAGCTTTGAACCATGGAAAAGATAGTTACAGTTTCTCTAAAGAATCTACAGTGAAAGTTGTAGATAAAAATATTTCTTTTGTTAATCTACTCTGAGATTGAATATTTTATTGACATAAAAGTTTGGACTTCAAATTTTAAAATAAACTAACAAAAAAACTTAGATAGTCAGTAGAAATTTTTTGAGAAAAACAAATCTCTACTTTTTAATCTATACCTCTTCTGTTATATGGGAGAATATGGTGAATCTACCTTTATCTCAATATTTTTCTGTTTATCTCCATAATATTTAAAATAAACAGGTCAATAAGTTAGAAAGTTTTTGGTCTTACAGCTGATTTAATGAAGGAAACATCCTTTATCATAGCTTCTCCTTAATGATTTGGAGTTGAAAGAAACTCATGAATATGTATAATGGAAAGTACCCTCATACTAATTCAGGGAACTCTGGAAAAGTTACATATGGCAACTGTTGTCTTTTCATCTTCACACAACTTTAAAACATTGGAATTACTCCTGTTTTATAAAACAATAAATGAAGCAAAAGAATTGATATATAACTTGCTCAAGATCACATTTGTCATTAAGCAGTAGATGTAAGATTTGAATTATATTTACTTTAGAAATTCTGAAAATATTTTTATAAAATTGATGAGTAAATAATGATGATGAATAATAACTTTAAAAATATTAATTAAATAGTTTCTTCCTTAAAGCTCTTATAATGGACATATAATCTCTCACCTAAACACTTGAAAATAATTCAAAAATGTCTACAAAAGATATTAAGTTACAAGTGCCTAAGTAGAATATAAGTCACAATGAGGGAAAATAAGCAATACTAAAACCATGGAATAGTTTACAGGCAAAACCATCTATTCAACATAGTTTATTTTCTGTTTTAAGTATAATATGTTATATGTAGTTATTTGTCCCTGGAGGAGGGCATGGCAACTTGCTCTAGTATTCTTACCTGGAGAATCCCATGGACTCAGGAGCCTGGTGGGTGACAGTCAATAGGATCACCAAGAATCAGACACAACTGAAGCAACTTTGCACACAAGTATTTATCGGTAGTATAAGAATATTTTTTCCTTGAATTCTACAGTGCCAAGATATGTTATATATGAATACTTTAAGTATTACTTTAATTTCAATTTTGAAATGAAAAAAGAAAATTGAGTTTAAGGGCAGAGTGACTTACTAAGGTGACTTAACCAAAAGATGTTAGTGCTGGGTCAAGAATACAACTTTCTTTACTCCTGTCCCAGAAACATTTTCTTTAAATCTTCAAAGCTAGAACAAATGCCACTTCTTTTCCCATAAAACTGTGCTTAAAATTGCCTTCAAGCTATAAGGAATCCATACATCTTACAATAAGAAGTGCAAATATTCATTAATCAAAGCACTTGTTTATTGGTTTTGTTATCAGGGGAAAAAACATACTTTGAATAAATATTTAATTTCCCCTGAAGGGCACCAAATAAATAACACCATTCATCTTCTGAACCTTGTACATACAGGCAAAGAAAGGTGGCTGAGGAATAAAGTCCTTGCAGGACTCAATATTAGACAGTTTAGATTTACAAATTACTGGTGATAGTAATGTTAGTAAATATAGCCCATTTATCACTTTTTTTATTTTAAACTCAGAATGGAAATACCATAATCTCTAACTCACAGCATCTACTGAGTTATTAAACCAATAAAATTTAGATCAAATATCTAAGTAAAAGAGATGACAGGCAGAACAATGGATACAGATTGATATCAGTACAATTCAGTTCAGTCGCTCATTCGAGTTTGACTTTTTGCAACCCCATGAACTGCAGCATGGCAGACCTTCCCATCCATCACCAATTCCCAGAGTCCACCCAAAACCATGTCCATCGAATCAATGATGCCATGCAACCATCTCATCCTCTGTCATCCCCTTCTCCTCTTGCCCTCAATCTTTCCCAGATTCAGGGTCTTTTCAAATGAGTCAGCTCTTCGCATCAGGTGATCAAAGTATTGGAGTTTCAGGCCCAACATCAGTCCTTCCAATGAACACCCAGGACTGACGTCCTTTAAGATGGACTGGTTAAATTTCTCTGCACTCCAAGGGACTCTCAAGGGTCTTCTCCAACACCACAGTTCAAAAACATCAATTCTTCAGTGCTCAGCTTTGTTTATAGTCCAAGTCTCATATCCATACATTACCAATGGAAAAACCATAGCCTTGACTACATGGACCTTTGTTGTCAAAGTAATGTTTTTGCTTTTTAATATGTTGTCTAGGTTGGCGATAATTTTACTCCCAAGGAGTAAGTGTCTTTTAATTTCATGGCTTCAGTTGCCATCTGCAGTGATTTTGGAGCCCAGAAAAATAGAGTCAACCACTGTTTCCAATGTTTCCCCATCTATCTGCCATGAAGTGATGGGATCAGATGCCATGAACTTAGTTTTCTGAATGTTGAACTAGGGAAAGCTATGACCAACCTAGATAGCATATTGAAAAGCAGACATTACTTTGCCAACAAAGGTCCATCTAGTCAAGGCTTTGGTTTTTCCAGTGGTCATGTATGGATGTGAGAGCTGGACTGTGAAGGCAGGTGAGCACAGAAGAATTGATGCTTTTGAACTGTGGTATTGGAGAAGACTCTTGAGAGTCCCTTGGACTGCAAGGAGATCCAACCAGTCCATTCTGAAGGAGATCAGCCTTTGGTGTTCTTTGGAAGGAATGATGCTGAAGCTGAAACTCTAGTACTTTGGCCACCTCATGCGAAGAGTTGACTGATTGGAAAAGACTCTGATGCTTGGAGGGATTAGGGGCAGGAGGAGAAAGGGACAACAGAGGATGAGATGGCAGGATGGCATCACTGACTCAATGGACGAGAGTTTGAGTGAACTCTGGGAGTAAGTGATGGACAGGGAGGCCTGGCTTGCTGCAACAAAGAGTCGGACACGACTGAGCAACTGAACTGAACTAAACTGAAGCCAACATTTTCACTCTCCTCTTTAACTTTCATCAAGAGGCTTTTTAGTTCTTCTTCACTTTCTGCCATAAGAGTGGTGTCATCTGCATATCTGATGTTATTGATATTTCTCCCGACAAGCTTGATTCAAGCTTGTGCTTCCTCCAGCCCAGCGTTTCTCATGATGTACTGTGCATATAAATTAAATAAGCAGGGTTACAATATACAGCCTTGACATACTCCTTTTCGTATTTGGAACCAGTCTGTTGTTCCATGTCCAGTTCTAATTTTTGCTTCCTTACCTGCATACAGGTTTCTCAAGAGGCAGATCAGGAGGTGGGGTATTCCCATGTCTTTCAGAATTTTCCACAGTTTATTGTGTTTCATATAGTCAAAGACTTAGTCAATAAAGCAGAAATAGATGATTTTCTGGAACTCTCTTGCTTTTTTGATGATCCAGCAGATGTTGGCAATTTGATCTCCGGTTCCTCTGCCTTTTCTAAAACAAGCTTGAACATCTGAAAGTTCACAGTTCATGTATTGCTGAAGCCTGGCTTGGAGAATTTTAAGCATTATTTTACTAGTGTGTGAGATGGGTGCAATTGTGCAGTACTTTGAGCATTCTTTGGCCTTTCTTTTCTTTGGGATTGGAATGAAAACTGACTTTTTCCAGTCTTGTGGCCATTGCTGAGTTTTCCATATTTACTGACATATTGAGTGCAGCACTTTCAAAGCGTCATCTTTCAGGATTTGAAATATCTCAACTGGAATTCCATCACCTCCACTAGCTTTGTTCATACTGATGCTTCTTAAGGCCCACTTGACTTCACATTCCAGGATGTCTGGCTCTAGATGTGTGATCACACCATCATGATTATCTGGGTTGTGAAGATCTTTTTGTACAGTGTATTCTTGCCACCCCTTCTTAATATCTTCTGCTTCTGTTAGGTCCATAACATTTCTCTCCTTTATTGAGCCCATCTTTGCATGAAATATTCCCTTGGTATCTCTAATTTTCTTGAAGAGAGCTCTAGTCTTTCCCATTCTATTGTTTTCCTCTATTTTTTTGTACTGATCGCTGAGGAAGGCTTTCTTATTTCACCTCACTATTCTTTGGAATTCTGCATTCAAATGGTTATATCGTTCCTTTTCTCCTTTCTTTTTCGCTTCCAGTCTTTTCACAGCTATTTATAAGACCTCCTTATACAGCCATTTTGGTTTTTTTGGATTTTATTTTCTTGGGAATGGTCTTGCTCTCTGTCTCCTGTACAATGTCATGAACCTCCAACCTCAGTTCACCAGGCACTCTATCAAATCTAGTCCCTTAATTCTATTTCTCATCTCCACTGTATAGTCATAAGGGATTTGATTTAGATCATACCTAAATCGTCTAGTGGTTTTCTCCATTTTCTTCATTTTAAATCTGAATTTGGCAATAAGGAGTTCATGATCTGAGCCACAGTCAGCTCCCAGTCTTGTTTTTGCTGACTGTATGTAAGTTTACTAAAACTTTAATTTGGAAAAAAGAAAACAAACAAACAAAAAAGAGCTACTAAAACTGTTTAACATTCTCAGAGTGCCATCTCATTTTCAGTTGCATGATCAAATATGGGACTAACATGAAGATGCAGCATTAATATCAGTCCAAGACATATTTGAAAAAGACAGTAAAGTCATATATGGTATAGACAGCTTTAAGCAATTTAAAATAATGCCAGTTTGTTAAATGAAAAAGAAAAAATTAAATGTAGAAATAGCATATCATATAATTTAATGACTACTTATATTACTTATAAGCTGAAACTTTTTCATTAATTAGGTCAACACTAGAAATAATTAGTAATTAGGGTACAATAATTCACATTTTGATTAATAACTTTTCTTTCTTTTTGCTGCTTTTATTACCCAGAAGAATGTCATTATGTATTTTCAAATAAGAGCAGGCTAAGAGGAATTCATTCATGTCCTTCTTTCACAGGTTAATATTTGTAAATTTAAGTAACTTCGTTACTGATGACAATTCAGCACATTAGGAGGCAGGATTTAATTTGATCTTAGTTACTTTAAATATTAGCTCATTGAGTTAAGAAATACATTTAATCAGTAATAATGTTTGTTGCTGGCAAGACAACAAATCACAGAATTTCAAATAAATATATGTTAAGTTTTTCTGATTAGGTTAACATATGTTTCTCTGTATGCAGGTAACTACTTTTTAAAAAAATTATAATCATTTTACCTTCTTTGTTTTCTCAGAGAAAATCAATCAATAAAATATGAAAGATGATAAAAATCCAGGTACCTCATCTTACTAATTTCTAGAGAGCATAATGTTGTCATTTTAAATGGATGTTTACATATTTGCATGCAAAAATTAGTGCATTTTAAGACATTGGTTCATTTTTAGACAGATTCTATTAACATTTTCTTCCCTGGAACTTAGAACGAGTCAGACTTTAGACTTTCATTATGTAAAATAGTTAAGTTAAAAATATTCAGAATAGGAATCTCAAATAAATACAAAATTTACACTTTAAGGAACCAGAAAAAGAATAAATGAACCCAAAAGTTAGTAGGAAAAGGATCAGCATAGAATTTAAATAGTGGCTGAAAAGACAATGAAAAAAAAAAATCAATGAAACCAACGCCTGGTTCATTGAAAAGATAAACCAAATTAACAAATCATTAGCTACACTCACAGGAGAGAGAACTCAAATTAATAAAATCAGAAATAAAAGAGATGTTAAAAGTGAGATGACAGAATGACAAAGTATCATAGAGACTGCTATGAACAAATATATGCAAACAAATTGGACAATGTAAAAGAAATGAATAAGTTCCTAGAAACAAACACCTTTCCAAGCTTGGATCATGAAGAGTAGAATTTCCAAACAGACCAATTACCAGCAAGGAGACTGAACCAGAGATCAAAATTCCCCAAAAAGAAAATTCCAGGACTAGTTGACTTTGATGATGAATTCTATCAAACATCCAGGGAACAATTAACACTTCATCCTCATCAAACTTTTACAAAAAAAAGGAGGGAAAACTTTCAAATAAACCTAAACAAGACAGCATTCAGTTCACCTCAGTTCAGTCACTCAGTCGTGTCCGACTTTTTGCGACCCCATAGACTGCAGCACGCCAGGCCTCCTTGTCCATCACCAACCCCAGGAGTTTACTCAAACTCACGTCCATTGAGTTGGTGATGCCATTCAACCATCTCATCTGCTGTCATCCCCTTCTCCTCCTGCTTTCAATCGTGCCCAGCAACAGGGTTTTATGAAATGAGTCAGTTCTTCACATCACATGGCCAAAGTACTGGAGTTTCAGCTTTAATATCTGTCCTTCCAGTGAATAATCAGGACTGATTTCTTTTAGGATGAACTGATTGGATATCCTTGTTGTCCAAGGGACTCTCAAGATTTTTTCCAACACCACAATTCAAAATCATTAATTCTTCGGTGCTCAGCTTTCTTTATAGTCCAACTCTCACATCCACACATGACTACTGGAAAAATCATAGCTTTGACTAGACATACCTTTGTTAGCAAAGTAATGTCTGTGCTTTTTAATATGCTGTTTAGGTTGGTCATAACTTTTCTTCCAAGGAACAAGTGTGTTTTAATTTCATGGCTGCAGTCACCATCAGCAGTGATTTTGGAGCCCAAAAAAATAGACTGTCACAGTTTTCACAGTTTCCCTATCTATTTGCCATGAAGTGATGAAATGAGTGAATTTAATTCAGATGACCATTATATCTACTACTGTGGGCAGGAATCCCTTAGAAGAAATGGAGTAGCCATCAAGGTGAACAAGAGTCTGAAATACAGTACTTGGATGCAATCTCAAAAATGACAAATGATCTCTGTTCACTTGGAAGGCAAACCATTCAAGATCACAGCCTATGCCCCAACCAGTAACCTGAAGAAGCTGAAGTTGAACGGTTCTATGAAGATCTAAAAGACCTTTTAGAACCAACACCAAAAGAAGATATCCTTTTCATTATAGGGAACTGAATTGCAAAAGTAGGAAGTCAAGAAACACTGGGAGTAACAGGCAAATTTGGCCTTGAAATATGAAATGAAGTAGGGCAAAGACTAACAGAATTTTGCCAAGAGAACACACTGGTCATAGCAAACACCCTCTTCCAAAAACACAAAAGAAGACTCTACACATGGACATCACCAGATGGTCAACACCAAAATAAGATTGATTATATTCTTTGCAGCCAAAGATGGAGAAGCTCTATACAGTCAACAAAAAGAAGACAAGGAGCTGAGTGTGGCTCAGATCCTGAACTCCTTATTGCAAAATTCAGGCTTAAATTGAAGAAAGTAGGAGAAACCACTAGACCATTCAGGTATGACCTAAATCAAATCCCTTATGATTATACAGTGGAAGTGAGAAATAGATTTAAGGGACTAAATCTGAGAGACAGAGTGCCTGATGAACTATGGAATGAGGTTCATGACATTGTACAGGAGACAGGGATCAAGAAAATCCCCATGGAAAAGAAATGTGCAAAAGCAAAATGGCTGTCTGGGGAGGCCTTACAAATAGCTGTGAAAAGAAGAGAAGTGAAAAGCAAAGGGTAAAAGGAAAGATATTCCCATTTGAACACAGAGTTCCAAAAAATAGCAAGGAGAGATAAGAAAGCCTTCCTCGGCAATCAATGCAAAGAAATAGAGGAAAACAACACAATGGGAACTAGAGATCTCTTCAAGAAAATTAGAGATACTCAGGAAACATTTCATGCAAAGATGGGATCAATAAAGGACAGAAATGGTATTGACCTAACAGAAGCAGAAGATATTAAGAAGAGGTGGCAGGAATACACAGAAGAACTGTACAGAAAAGATCTTCATGACCCAGATAACCACAGTGGTGTGATCACTCACCTAGAGCCAGACATCCTGGAATGTGAAGTCAAGTAGGCCTTAGAAAGCATCACTATGAACAAAGTTAGTAGAGGTGATGGAATTCCAGTTGAGCTATTTCAAATCCTGAAAGATGACACTGTGAAAGTGATGCACTCAATGTGCCAGCAAATATAGAAAATTCAGCAGTGGCCACAGGACTGGAAAAGGTCAGTTTTCATTCCAATCCCAAAGAAAGGCAATGCCAAAGAATGCTCAAACTCCCGCACAATTGCACTCATCTCACACGCTAGTAAAGTAATGCTCAAAATTCTCCAAGCCAGGCTTCAGCAATATGTGAACTGTGAACTTCCTGATGTTCAAGCTGGTTTTAGAAAAGGCAGAGGAACCAGAGATCAAATTGTCAACATCCACTGCATCATCGAAACAGCAAGAGAGTTCCAGAAAAATATCTATTTCTGCTTTACTGACTATGCCAAAGCTTTTGACTGTGTGGATCACAATAAACTCTGGAAAATTCTGAAAGAGATGGGAATATCAGACCACCTGATCTGCATCTTGAGAAACCTGTATGCAGGTCAGGAAGCAACAGTTAGAACTGGACATGGAACAACAGAGTGGTTCCAAATAGAAAAGGAGTAAGTCAAGGCTGTATATTGTCACCCTGCTTATTTAACTTCTATGCAGAGTACATTATGAGAAACGCTGGGCTGGAAGAAGCACAAGCTGGAATCAAGATTGCCAGGAGAAATATCAGTAACCTCAGATATGCAGATGACACCAACCTTATGGCAGAAAGTTAAGAGGAAATAAAAAGCCTCCTGATGAAATTGAAAGAGGAGAGTGAAAAAGTTGGCTTAAACTTAGCATTCACAAAACTAAGCTCATGGTATCTGGTCCCATCCCTTTATGGGAAATAAATGAGGAAACAGTGTCAGACTTTATTTTTCGAGGCTCCAAAATTACTGCAGATGGTGTTTGCAATCATGAAATTAAAAGACTCTTACTCCTTGGAAGGAAAGTCATGACCAATCTAGATAGCATATTCAAAAGCAGAGACATTACTTTGCCAACAAAGGTCCGTGTAGTCAAGGCTATGGTTTTTTCCAGTGGTAATGTGTGGATGTGAGAATTGGACTGTGAAGAAAGCTGAGTGTCAAAGAATTGATGCTTTTGAACTATGGTGTTGGAGAAGACTCTTGAGAGTCCCTTAGAATGTAAGGAGATCCAACCAGTCCATCCTAAAAGAGATCAGTCCTGGGTGTTTATTGGAAGGACTGATGCTGAGGCTGAAACTCCAGTACTTTGGCCGCCTCATGTGAGGAGTTGACTCATTGGAAGATACCCTGATGCTGGGAGGATTTATGAGCAGGAGGAGAAGGAGATAACAGAGGATGAGATGGCTGGATGGCATCACTGACTTGATACATGTAAGTTTGGGTGAGTTCCAGGCATTGGTGCGGATAGGGTGGCATGGTGTGCTGAGAATCATGGGGTTTTCAAAGAGTCGGACATGATTGAGTGACTGAACTGAACTGAACTGAACTGATGGGATCAGATGCCATACCTTAGTTTTCTGAATGTTGGACTTTATGCCAGCTATTTCACTCTCCTGTTTCACTTTCATCAAGAAGCTCTTGAGTTCTTCTTCACTTTCTGCCATTTGGGTGGTGTCATCTTAATATCTGATGTTATTGATATTTCTCCCAGCAATCTTGATTCCAGCTTGTGTTTCCTCCAGCCCAGCATTTCTCATGATGTATTCTGCATATAAGTTAAATAAGCAGGGTGACAATATACAACTTTGATGTACTCTTTTTCCTATTTGGAACCAGTCTATTGCTCCATGTCCAGTTCTAACTCTTGTTCCTGACCTGCATACAAGTTTCTCAAGAGGCAGGTCAGGTGGTCTGGTATTCCCATCTCTTGAATAATTTTCCACAGTTTGTTTTGGTCCACAGAGTCAAAAACTTTGACATGGTCAATAAAACAGACATAGATGTTTTTCTGGAACACTCTTGATTTTGATGATCCAACGACTGATGGAAATTTGATCTCTGATTACTCTGGCTTTTCTAAATCAAGCTTGAACATCTGGAATTTTGTTTTTTACCTACTATTGAAGCCTGGCTTGGAGAATTTTGAGCATGGTTTTACTAACATGTGAGATGAGTGCAATTGAGAGATATTTTGAGCATTCTTTGGCCTGCCTTTCTTTGGGATTGAAATGCAAACTGAACTTTTCCATCCTGTGGCCACTGCTGAGGTTTCCAAATTTGCTGTCTTATTGAGTGCAGCACTTTCACAGCATCATCTTTTAGGATTTGAAAGAGCTCAACTGGATTCCATCACCTCCATTAGCTTTGTTCATACTGATGCTTCCTAAAGCACATTGCCTTTGCATTCGCAGATGTCTGGCTTTAGATGAGTGATCACACCATTGTGATTATCTGAGTAATGGAGATCTTTTTTGTATAGCTCTTCTGTGCCTTCTTGTCACCTCTTCTTAATATCTTCTGCTGTTAGGGCCATACCATATCTGTCCTTTATTGTGCCCATCTTTGCATGAAATATTCCCTTAGTATCTCTGATTTTCTTGATGAGATCTCTAGTCTTTCCCATTTTATTGTTTTCCTGTATTTCTTTGCATTCATCTTTAAGGGAGGCTTTCTTATCTCTCTTTGCTATTCTTTGGAACTCTGCATTAAAATGGCTATATCTTTTCTTTTCTCCTCTGCCTTTAGCTTCTCTTCTTTCCACAGCTATTTGTTGGGCTCCTCAGACAACTGTTTTGCCTTTTGCATTTCTTTTCCATGGAGATGGTCTTGATCCCTGCCTCATGTACAATGTCAGAACCTCCATCCATAGTTCTTCAGGGACTTTGTCTCTCAGATCTAATTCCTTGTATCTATTTGTCACTTCCACTGTACAATCATTAGGGGTTTGATATATGTCATATGTGAATGGTCTAGTGGTTTTCCCTATTTTCTTTAATTAAATCTGAATTTGGCAATAAGGATTTCATCATCTCTGCCATTCAGCTCCAAATCTTATTTTTGCTAACTGTATAGAATTCCATCTTAGACTGCAAAGAAAATAACTGTTTCTACACTTTCAAAATTGATTTTATTTTGTATTTGATTGTACTAGATGTATTTTCTCAGATAATAACAAATGAGTCTTGTAGTTTTATAATCACCAACTAGATGGAGTTCTTTCAATAGTTTTTATGCTACTAAGAATTTTATGATTATAATTTTAAGTTGTGCCAAGGCTATTCTGAATACATGCTAAGACCTTGCTTTCTATAGAGAAAGCCCAGGAGTAAAGGAAGAGTTTGTTCCTTTGTATTCTGATTTAATACAACCTATTAGTCCAAATTACAGAGTTACAATCTATTATTTTGCCATCATTACTCTTTGAAGACTTAAATAATTATTTTAAAAGCACACTATATGTATAAAACCCATAGAGAATCCCAGGCTGACCTTTGGAAAAATAGTAAAATAAGCACTAATTTTCAGAGTACTTGGCTTTTCCTTCCCCTGCAACTATTTTACCATTTAGATTCCATCCAGAGTTATAAACAGTCTTGTATTATTTCCCTCTTCTTTCTCATCAAGGACTTTGTTTAAAATTAAGTCAACTTGGAAATAAGGATATATTAATTTAATATGAATAACATTCTAGGCTCTGAGAAGTTGATATTACTACCATTCTCGTAAGAAAAGTAGATGCTCAAGGAGACAGCTGATAATCAGCAAAACAATCACTGGAACTCAGGTCTCCAGTTCATTTAGCTGAAGAATAGAATGTGGTTTTTTTTTTGTTTTTTTTTTCATTTTCAGAGAATTCCTGACATTATCAAAAATACAGAGTAAAAACTAGCAAATCACTCTCTCTCTGAGTATCCATAAACGTCTATTACTAATTTGTGTGAATGTCACACACTTCCACTATCCTGGAAGGGAAGTGTTCTTCTTCTTTTTAAAGGCATGTATGGGTGCTTAGTTGGACACTCAGTTGTTTCCAACTCTTTATGATCCCATGGACCATGGCCTGCCAAGTTCATCTGTTCATGGTATTTTCCAGGCAAGAATACTGGAGTACATTGCCATTTCCTCCTCCAGGGGATTTTCCTGACCCGGGATCAAACTTATGTCTCCTGCATTGGCAGGTGGGTTCTTTACCACTAGTATCACCTAGGTCACTAAATGTCAAGTACATAGTAACTAATGCATCTCCTTTTTATCTTAAATAGCACTTGGAGAGATAAATTGCTCATTCATTCATAAATGATAGCTGAAATCAGGAAACACTGAGAAAAAGTAATGACTAAATGGTTAAGAAACTGAAAAAAAACTTTCATCAGTTTCAGACCAGAATGGAAAATAAAGTTCAGAGCTTTATTTTCAGAGCTTAAAATAAAGTTCAGAGCTGCACAAGGTGGAGGGTGCAGTCTTTAAACTACGACCAACTTCATTAGTACGCCTAGCACCTAGATGATATTCAAATGCTGTTCTCCCCTGAAAACACTAGAACTCCTTAGAGAAGTAACTAATTTAGGACTGGGGCAGGGAAAGAACAAGATGACCCTGGAATATCTTGTATCCCACATTTAGGAAGTGCCTGAAGAAAGATAAAAAAAATGTTCAGAATGATACTGAAACGAGCTAAAAGATGATCCCACTGATGAAATCTAGGACAAATTTATCTTTAAAGTATCTTTGAAATAATAGCAGTTTATAACACATTGAATAAAATTGGGAAACATGAATCTATATTGATAAAAATAAATGGACAATATGAACATTTGGAAAGGACCAGGATACTTTTAAAGATTCACAAGCTTACCACAAAGTTAAAGGTAAGTAGTATGTCTGTATTGTAGACTCCTCTTTCATCAAGTGATGAAAGCATGAGTGCCAAGCAGTCTACTAAGTGACATTCTAGGTCTCTTTCTGGCTGACTGTGAGGAGGAATTCAATTAGATAATCCATTGTATCACATTAATTTGAGCTTTTTGGTGTCTCTATTTCTCTTTCTTTCTTTCTTTTTTTTAATCAAATTCACTACTCAGTCTTATATTTCTTAAGTAAAGCTTTAGCATTTTGATCCTTGCTTTAGTCATTGCTATTTTAGGATATCTTCTAAGATATCTGATTGTACACTTGAAATTCAAACAATAAAATAACCATAACAACAGAATAAAATTGAATAATCCCTACAATCATCACAATAGATACAGAAGAAGCAAATAGTAAAATTCAAAATTCAGTTTATAATAGAACTTTTGACAACCAAGTAATAGAAAAAACTTAATTAGCTTCATAATTAATACCTACCAATAATAGCATGTGGTTTTTCCAGTGGTCATGTATGGATGTGAGAGTTGGACTCTGAAGAAAGTTGAGCACCGAAAAATTGATGCTTTTGAACTGTGGTGTTGGAGAAGACTCTTGACAGCCCCTTGGACTGCAAGGAGATCCAACCAGTCCATTCTAAAAAAGATTGGTCCTGGGTGTTCTTTGGAAGGAATGATGCTAAAGCTGAAACTCCAGTACTTTGGCCACCTCATGTGAAGAGTTGACTCATTGGAAAGACTCTGATGCTGGGAGGGATTGGGGGCAGGAGGAAAAGAGGACGACAGGAAGAGATGGCTGGATGGCATCACCGACTCGATGGACGTGAGTCTGAGTGACCTCCGGGAGTTGGTGATGGACAGGGAGGCCTGGCGTGCTTCAATTCATGGGGTCGCAAAGAGTTGGACATGACTGAGGGACTGAACAGAACTGAATAAGAGCATAAAGATTAATCAATATATATAGCATAGTTACTAATGAAATAATGAAAGATATTTTTATCTGAGCTGAAAATATAAGAATGTCTTCAGCATTTATAATCACTATTAAATTTTATTAAAAGTGAGAAAAAAATTACAAGAGTTTGAAAGAAAGAAAACTTCATTGTTTATAGAGGACCTGATGAGTTACATAAAAATTCATAATCTAAAATATAAATTGATAGGGTTAAAATGAAACATAGTAAGATAATTTAAGCAAGTTTTCCATGTATAAAAATCCACTATATTTGAAGAAACAATAATAACATTTAATTTAATAAAATTTGTTTAATATGTTAAATAAATGTCATTTATAGTTACTTTGAAAAGATTATTATGAATTAATCTAGTTGTAATAATGTAAAAGAATAAGACAACACTGCACAGAAATGCATAAATGCTATTGAGAAAAATTAAAGGAGCTCCTTAAACATTTAAGAATATATTATGTTCATGAATAAAATGATTCAATACCATAATTCAACTGATCTATAGATTGGAGTCACTGCAAACATAATATAGGAGTATTTTGTGTGTCTATCTGTGTGTTCAGAGTTGTTTAGTTTATTTTCAAGTTTAAATGGAAGTTAAATGAACTGAGAATAGCCAAGACAATACTGATGAAGCAAAAAACTGAAGGAAAACTTAACCTAGTGGTTAAGTTTATTTTAAAGCTTCAGGTGTGCTATCAGGTACTAGGAGAACCCAAATAAATTAGTGAAACACAACAGTTAATTTACATCCAATGTGGCATTTAAGAGAAGTGGGTGAAGTCTTTAAAATAAATTGTATTGTATCAATGAAATATATATCCATTGATCCCTACTTCATAACACACTGACACACACACACACACACACACATAACTGTATGTGAATTGTATATATAAATGTTAGAGGTAGAGCATTATGCTTCTAGAAAATCATTAAAAATAAAATAATAAGTAGGTATACACAATTAACATATATGAGAGGAGTGGGAATTTATGGAAGAATTCATACAGAGTAAAATTTACCTTTTTAAGATGTACAGATTTAGAGTTTAACAAATTTTAAGCTTAGTTTGAAAAGAGAAATTTGTAAGGAAAATAATATTATAAACAGGATTATAATAAATTTATGACATTCTGCATATCAAAACATATTAGAAAGTGAAAAGTTAAGCCACAGAGTAGACAAAACTATTTGAAATTCATATTACAACAAATTATTTGAATACTAAATATATATGCTGCTGCTGCAGCCAAGTCACTTCAATCGTGTCCTACTCTGTGCGACCCCATCACTGGCAGCCTACCAGGATCCTCTGTCCCTGGGATTCTCCAGGCAAGAATACGGAATTGGGTTGCCATTTCCTTCCCCAATGCATGAAAGTGAAAAGTAAAAGTGAAGTCGCTCAGTCGTGCCCAACTCTTAGCAACACCATGGACTGCAGCCCACCAGGCTCCTCCGTCCATGGGATTTTCTAGGCAAGACTACTGGAGTGGGTTGCCATTGCCTCCTCCAAATATATAGAGAAAACCCAAAAAAGTAAAAAAGAAAAACCCTATTAAAAATGAAGAAAATATATGAATAGACATTTCAAGTGAAAAAAAATTTTAAATGAAAATCAAATTAAAACATGTTACAACTCATGTGTATGCATGTTAAATCACTTCAGTAGTGCATGACTCTTTCCAAACCTATGGACTGTAGCCCACCTCTCTGTCCATGGAATTTTCCAGTTAAGAATACCGGAGTAGGTTGCTGGGCCCTCCTGCAGGGGATCTTCCCAACCCAGGGACTGAACACATATCTCTTAAGTCTACCTGCAATGGCAGGCAGGTTCTTCACCACTAGAGCCACCTAGGAAGGGAAACATTAATAATTAACATCATACTTTTGAACCAAACTATATTCATCAATGTAAAAATAGACTTACAAGTGAAGTTTTAGCAAGAATGTAAAGTAACCAGAACCCTCATTCATTGATGATTTAAGAATAAGGCGATAATAAAGCTTTGGGAAGCTGGTAATATATTATTGTTCTGTTATTTAGTCACTTAAGTCATGTCTGACCCTTTGAGGCCCCATGGACTGTAACCTAGCCAGCTCCTCTGTTCCTGGGATTTCTCAGGCAATAATATTGGAGTGGTTTGCTATTTCCTTCTTCACAGGATCTCCTCAACTTAGAGATCAAACCCAGATCTCCTGCATGGGCAGGCAGATTCTTTAGCACTGAGCCATTGAGGAAGTTCCCAGTAATATCTGTAGCTCAAAATATGCATGTTCTATGATCCAGCAGTTCCACTGCTAATATATGTGCCAAAAGAAATATATTCCAAATGGCATACCTAGAATGTACATAACATTATTATCCATAAAAACCAAAAACTGTAAAACTACTTTCACAACACAAAGGGTAAGCAACCAAAAAGTAATATGCTTATAGACAAAGGCCTATTGTTATATAATACCATAAAGCAAACCATATTCTATGCCAAAGCCTTTGACTGTGTGGATCACAATAAACTGTGGAAAATTCTGAAAGAGATGGGAATACCAGACCACCTGATCTGCCTCTAGAGAAACCTGTATACAGGTCAGGAAGCAGCAGTTAGAACTGGACATGGAACAACACACTGGTTCCAAATAGGGAAAGGAGTATGTCAAGGCTGTATATTGTCACCCTGCTTATTTAACTTATATGCAGAGTACATCATGAGAAATGTTGGGCTGGATGAATCCCAAGCTGGAATCAAGATTGGTGGGAGAAATATCAATAACCTCAGATATGCAGATGACACCACCCTTATGGCAGAAAGTGAAGAGGAACTAAAAAGCCTCGTGATGAAGGTGAAAGAGAGTGGAAAATTTGGCTTAAAACTCAACATTCAGAAAACCAAGATCATGGCATCCGGTCCCATCACTTCATGGGAAATAGATGGGGAAACAGTGTCAGACTTTATTTTTGGGGGCTTCAAAATCACTGCAGATGGTGACTGCAGCCATGAAATTAAAAGACGCTTAACTGCTTGGAAGAAAAGTTATGAACAACCTAGATAGCATATTGAAAAGCAGAGACATTACTTTGCCAACAAAGGTCCATCTAGTCAAGGCTATGGTTTTTCCAGTGGTCATGTATGGATGTGAGAGTTGGACTATGAAGAAAGCTGAGCGCTGAAGAACTGATGCTTTTGAACTGTGGTGTTGGAGAAGACTCTTGAGAGTCCCTTGGACTGCAAGGAGATCCACCCAGTCCATTCTGAAGGAGATCAGCCCTGGGATTTCTTTGGAAGGAATGATGCTAAAGCTGAAACTCCAGTACTTTGGCCACCTCATGTGAAGAGTTGACTCATTGGAGAAGACTCTGATGCTGGGAGGGATTGGGGGCAGGAGGAGAAGGGGACGACAGAGGATGAGATGGCTGGATGGCATCGCTGACTCGATGGACATGAGTGTGAGTGAACTCCAGTAGTTGGTGATGGACAGGGAGGCCTGGTGTGCTGCAATTCATGGGGTCGCAAAGAGTCAGACACGACTGAGTGACTGAACTGAACTGAACTGATTCATATTGAGTAACTTGTATGAACCTCACTAATATGCTGTTAAGTTTAACAGGCCTGTTATAAATGAATTCACATTTTTATACCATGTAAATAAAATACAAAAGAGAGAAAATAACCTATGATTTGAGAAGTGAGGTAATACTCATCTTTGGAGAGACTATATGGGTGCTGTAGTGAATGGGTAAGATTCTGTTTCATAGAATTTAACAGATGTTTAACTTTTTTATAATTCATCAAGATTTACACTTAGGATTTTTTTGCATTTCTGTATGTATGGTATACTGAAATAAAATGTTTATTAAAATTAGTTGGTACTTTTAGAATGTCTATTTTTAATTCTGATATAACCATATTAAATTAATAGCTATGAAGGAAATTTGATATTCATATATTATGCACCGGGTTTATTTCATATCCCTGAATACTCCCTGCAACATGACTTCTGTAGTTTCCAAATTATGTGTACAGCATAAGAATACGATAACCAAATTGCCTTAATGAATCAAAAATTGCTAGCTAATAAGCCCTGTAAGCTAATAATGTAATGGCAAATTCAGTGGGCACTAATTTGAGTGTCAATCTGGTCTTCTTTTTAAGCACTGCCTGCCTACCCACAGGTTTACTTCCTTGTATCATTGTTTCTTTTCTATAATTGAACTCTCCTGGCTGCAGGCTACTGAACAACACCTAAACTGGGATATTTTCATTCTATCTTTTGGAAGCTTGGATTTTAAGTTGAAAATAGCTTACCATGAATTGGCTTATTAAAAAAGAGGATATAAACCTAGAAGCCATTAATTCACCAATTTCCATTCTTTTGAACAAGTAAGCAAAAAAAAATGCTGGCCTACAGAGAAAGGAAAACAGAACAAATATGCAGAAAGTGGAAAAATGAAAATTCAGAAAGAGAGTGCTACTGGCTTTCTAGTACAAAACTGCAGTTTCTTGCTTCAGTTTCTTGCTGCAGTTCAATGCCATTTCTACTTTGGATTACACAAACATTCCCCCTAGTCCTATAAAAAGTATATTTCTTTCACTCCTATTGTTTTTAATGACAAACTTCATCTTCATGGTAATTCTACCTAGGATATTTTGTATTTGCATTGTATGTGCATGAGAATTAGTGGGAGAGGGAGCTATGTAAGTTTCCCTAATGTGAAAATATTTATGATGGGATAAGATGTACTTTGGGGGCTTTCCTGATGGCTCAGTGGTAAAGAATTTGTCTGCAATGCAGAAGACATGGATCTGATCCCTGGGTTGGGAAGATCCTCTGAAAAAGGAAATGGCAACCCACTCCAGTATTCTTGCTTGAGAAATCCCATGGATAGAGTTACCCAGCAGACTACAATCCATGGGGTCACAAAGAATCAGACACAATTGAACACAACACAACAACAAAAACTTAAGATAATGTGTATATCACAGGAACTATTAACTGTGAATATAATGTTATCTATAAATATAACACAAGGGCTTCCCAGGTGGTTCAGTGGTAAAGAATCTGTCTGCCAATGCTGGAGATGCAGTTTCAATCCCTGAATTGGGTCGTTCCCCTGGAGGATGAAATACCAATGCACTCCAGTATTCTTGCCTTGAAAATCCCATGGACAAAGGAGCATGGCAGGCTACAGTATGGGGTCACAAAAAGTCAGGTATGACTGAAACAACACAACAACATAGGATAATGTGCATATAACAGGAGCAATAGTATAGTGAAAGTGAAAGAAAGTGAAGTCACTCAGTCACGTCTGACTCTTTGTGACCCTGTGGACTGTGTATCCACCAGGCTCCTCCATCCATGGGATTCTCCAAGCAAGAATACTGAAGTGGGTTGCCATTTCCTTCTCCAGGGGAATCTTCCCAACCCAGGGATCGAACCCAGGTCTCCTGCATTGTGGGCAGACGCTTTAACCTCTGAGCTGCCAGGGAAGCAACAATCAATTCTTTATATTTCTGTGCATTAAAGAAGTATAAAGGTCAATTTTTCTAGAAATTAAAATAATAAAACCCTAAAAATTCTTGTGCATTGAGGGAAGGAACTAAGGAGGATGGGATGTGGGTGTATGTGTGCTTATGTACAGATAAATTTATTCCAGAAGATAAATGGATTTAAATTTATTAAAAGAAACACAAAATGAGGGCATTTTATATTGAACAAAATTATCAGGTAAATTAAACAACCTTGTTTTTGCTATAGTTTCTTGTAGAAAAATATGACCAAGTAAGGCTTAGATTGCCCTTTTAATTGTGATGTTATAAATCTTTATTTTCATCAATTCCAATATCACTGTGAACAGTGACTGCAGCCATAAAATTAAAAGACACTTGCTTGTTGGAAGAAAAACAATGACAAACCTAGTGTCTTAAAAAACAATGAGAGACAGCAAGAGACACAGATGTATAGAACAGTCTTTTGGACTCTGTGGGAGAGGGAGAGGGTGGGATGATTTGGGAGAATGGCTCTGAAACATTTATAATATCATATATGAAATGAGTCACCAGTCTAGGTTCGATGCACGATACTGGATGCTTGGGTCTGGGGCACTGAGACGACCCAGAGAGATGGTATGGGGAGGGAGGAAGGAGGGGGATTCAGGATGGGGAACATGTGTATACCTGTGGCGGATTCATGTTGATGTATGGCAAGACCAATACAATATTGTAAAGTAATTAACCTCCAATTAAAATAAATAAATTTATATTCAAAAAAAATAAATAAAAAGCAGAGATGTTACTTTGCCAACAAAAGTTTGTATAGTCAAAGTTATGGTTTTTTCAGTAGTCAGGTAGAGATGTGAGAGCTGGACAATAAAAAGGGCTGAGCACTGAAGAATTGATGCCTTTGAACTGTGGGGCTGAATAAGATTCGGAGACTCCCTTGGAGAGTAAGGAGATCAAACCAGTCAATCCTAAAGGAAATCAACTTTGAATATTCATTGAAAGGACTGATGCCTAAGCTGAAGCTCCAATACTTTGGCCTCCTGATGCAAAGAGATGACTCATTGGAAAAGACACTGGTGCTGGGAAAGATTGAAGGCAGGAGGAGAAGGGGATGAGAGAGGATGAGATGGCTGGATGGACATGACTCAACGGACATGAGTTTGAACAAACTGCAGGAGATGGTGAAGGACCGAGAAGCCTGGCATACTGCAAAACATGGAGTCACAAGAGTTTGACATGATTGAGTGACTGAACACCAACAACATAAGTCACTGGGTAAACAACAAAAGTTAATTTCAATGTTTTGCATCCCTTGGATAAATTGGGCTATCAACTAGTGGTTACTAATGGCTCGAACAGAAATATTTCCCCTGCTTTGCCATCTAATAATAGAGCTAAATTTTTATATTCAACAATTGGATGCACAGGTTCTAAGTCAGTATTGTTTAAAAAACACTATATTTATGGTTAGATGGTGGGAGTACATTATTGCTGTCTGAACATGAAACTTTGTGACAAAGGGGAACTAATAGTTTCTTTGAATGTCATTTTCATAACTTAAAAACTGAAGATAATGCTGCCTTTCCTGCAGAACTATTATAACAATTAGCTAAAATGCTAAATATAAAGTTACTGACATAAAAAATATGCCTGTAGATAATCTTTTCTTTTAATATTTCCGGAGAAGCACTTGAAATCCTAATTATATTATCAACATTCATTCAACATTTTCAATATATATTGAATGCCTTCTCTGGTTTAGGATGTAGGATTACAGTGATGAACAAAATCTATTTTCTTCAAATGTGCTTTATCTGAAGTAGATATGTAATTGAAGAGAGGCTTGAAATAAAAGAATTTACAACAAATGCTGTAAAATAACAAGCAGGACAAGGTCATAGAAAAATGAGTAAAAAAAATGATTTAAGATGGCCAGCCATCCTGAGTAAATGGGTCTATATTTATATACACATATATATAAATATATATATATGTTTGTGTGTGTGTGTGTGTGTATATATATATATATATATAGTGGTTTATTTAGTCCTTAAAGCAATAAAATCATTACAAAGGAAATTATAAATGTATGGGATTATCATAAAAATTAAATGTCTGCCTATGACAAAACTTTCTAAACAAAAGTAAAGGACTATATATATTCAGGAGATATTTATACAGTGTCAGTGGCAGCTGGGTTCTTCTGAGCAAGATATTTGCATCAGTTCAGTTCAGTTCAGTCGCTCAGTCATGTCTGACTCTTTAGGACTCCTTGGACTGTAGCCTACCAGGCTCCTCCATCCATGGGATTCTCCAGGCAAGAGTACTGGAGTGGGATGCCATTTCCTTCTCCAAGGGATCTTCCCAACCCAGGGATCAAAACTGGGTCTCCCACATTGCAGGCAGATGCTTTAATGTCTGAGCCACCAGGGAGATGAGTGCAATTGTGAGGTAGTTTGAGCATTCTTTGGCATTGCCTTTCTTTAGGATTAGAATGAAAACTGACCTTTTCCAGTCCTGTGGCCACTGCTGAGTTTTCCATATTTGCTTCGATATTGAGTGCAGCACTTTCACAGCATCATCTTTCAGCATTTGAAATAGCTCTACTGGAATTCTATCACCTCCACTAGCTTTGTTCATAGTGATACTTCCTAAGGCCCACTTGACTTCACATTCCAGTATGTCTGGCTGTAGGTGAGTGATCACACCATTGTGATTATCTGGGTCATGAAGATCTTTTTTGTATAGTTCCTCTGTGTATTCTTGCCACCTTTTTGTAATATCTTATGCTTTTGTTAGGTCAATACCATTTCTGTCCTTTATCGAGCCCATCTTTGCATGAGATGTTTCCTGAGTATCTCTAATTTTCTTGAAGAGATCTCTAGTCTTTCCCATTCTGTTGTTTTCCTCTATTTCTTTGCATTGATCGCTGAAGAAGGCTTTCTTATCTCTCCTTGCTATTCTTTGGAACTCTGCATTCAAATGGGAATATCTTTCCTTTTCTCCTTTGCTTTTCACTTCTCTTCTTTTCACAGCTATTTGTAAGGTCTCCTCAGACAGCTATTTTGCTTTTTTGCCTTTCTTTTCCATGAGGATGGTCTTGATCCCTGTCTTCTGTACAATGTCACGAACCTTCGTCCATAGTTCATCAGGCACTCTATCTATCAGATCTAGTCCCTTAAATCTATTTCTCACTGCCACTGTAGAAGCATAAGGGATTTGATTTAGGTCATGCCTGAATGGTCTAGTGGTTTCCCCTACATTCTTCAGTTTACGTCTGAATTTGGCAATAAGGAGTCCATGATCTGAGCCACAGTCAGCTCCCAGTCTTGTTTTTGCTGACTGTATAGAGCTTCTCCATCTTTAGCTGCAAAGAATATAATCAATCTTATTTCTGTGTTGACCATCTGATGATGTCCATGTGTAGAGTCTTCTCTTGTGCTCTTGGAAGAGGGTTTTTTGCTATAATCAGTACATTCTCTTGGCAAAACTCTATTAGCCTTTGCCTTGTTTCATTCTGTACTCCAAGGCCAAATTTGCCTGTTACTCATTTGAATCAGTTCTAATGAGGTAGATTAAACTGGAGCCTATTATACAGAGTGAAGTAAGCCAGAAATAAAAAGACCAGGTATTTCTTGAATTCCTACTTTTGCATTCCAGTCCCCCATAACGAAAAGGACATCTTTTCTGGGTGTTAGTTCTAAAAGGCCTTGTAGATCTTCATAGAACCATTCAACTTCAGCTTCTTCAGCATTACTGGTCAGGCTATAGACTTGAATTACCATGATATTAAATGGTGCATGAGAAAAATGCACTTGAAATTATTGGTTAAGGATGTAGAAAGAATAACATAAATCTTTTAGTGACTAAGAGAGTTGCTATAACACAGAAAATAAGCCTTAGTAGCCAGGTAGCAGTCAAGAGGTTATACTAGAAAATCAGCTAGCTGATCTTATTCAATTCCAACATGTCATGGATAACAAAGTTACTTTATATTTTTTGAGTAGATCTTTAGTGATTTTTAAATGAACAATTCTTACTTTTTTATAGTTTATAAATTTGTTGTACTAACTTTATTTATTCAGAAAGCTTCCTTTATATTTTGAAATAATCAATAATGTGTTACTTTTATTTACCTTATTTTCTCAATGTTTATGTTAAACCCCTTTAAAAATGGTCTCTTCATTACAGATTTCTGATCTGACAGTAGAAAACATTGTTTATGCTGAACAAAGGATAAAAAGAGTTTTATATCCTTTGGAAAGGTATAGTGGGAATAGAAAAGTATAGAACTCCAAGAATGAAATGAAAACAAGATTTGCTTACTTTATGGTTCTTTTCTGAAAGTAATTTCTTTGATGGTAGTTGGAAGTTTTAGGGCATTAGCTGGAAGGTGATAATTCCCTTTACTATTTAGTATAGAAACTTTAAATTTTAAATCATTTATATGCTGCTTATGAATAATACCTTTTACCAAGATCAGAAGCTGGTCCTCACATTATTCAGGGCATGCATAAGGAATATTGATGAAAAAGTATTGAATAAAATCCAGGTATGGTGGTATGAAATTGATTCTGATGTTGAAAAGACTATAATTACATGCTAGGTTATTAATCATCATTTCAGTTTTTTAATTTAATTAGGAATTCATATAATTTTGAATTATTATTAAAGGCTGTGTTGCTTGAGGTAAGCTTCATCTCTAACAAATTGAATGTTTCCCATGTTCTTTCTCAAACTCCTATCTCTACAATCCAAAATCTTCAGTAGATATTTGAAGAACTCAGATTACATAGTCAGATATTACTGTTTCTCACAAGGAGTCCTCACTGGGTTGAGTTTAAGAAATATGTGGATAGAATTTTTTTCCAAAACTTTACAGTTGCCTCTAGTCACCCTCAAGCAATAGCCAATCTGAAAGAATGGCATTAGATAATTAGGATTTCTAAAAGTGCATTTAAAAGCTTATCTACCAGATATTTGACATTTTTTTCTCTGCAAACTTTTGCCCCATGTTCAAATACAGGGTAAATAAAAGGGCTAAGAGTATTCCATTTGGAACTCTATAGACCTGGGTTTGAGTTCCAGCTCTATCATTTAATAGCATTAGTTAGCCATATTACTCAAACTTTTAAATCACAATTTTCTACATCTACATCATAGATAAATAAAACAATTGCCCTAATTGGAATATCATCATTAAGTTCAGAGTAAATATTTAATGGATATGTCTAGTGGATTTGTAGCTATTATTGTAGTGACAATATTAGTAGGAGTAGTAATAGTATTTTATTACATTGAAGATTCATCTCTAGCATATTTGAATTAGGACCTATTGGACTAACAGTAGCACATTCAAGGCCCTGCTTTGAGAAAGTGAGAGATAGAAATTTGATTTGTAGAGGGAATTCATTAAAGTCCTACAGAACCACAGACATGGGTTTACTAAGAACCCGTTATTTAAAATGAAAAGTACAGTGAAACCTATCTAATGAACTAAATATGACTACTTGAAATAGTGACAATAGATAAAATTTATGTTCAAGTCATTAAAACTTTTCTCTACCCTACCGTCATAAGTTTCTAATTGAAAACCAGTGAGAATAAAAGGTGAAAATTGCTCAATAAGGAGGAAAATGAATTTAAAACTGTGTAAATTCATCAAAATAAACTATAGTTGACATTGAGATAGGGAAATGGTTACAAAATCAGTCAAGAAGACAGCCAAATCATAAAGGTTAGTATAAAAACAGTTTTTTTTTCTTTAATTGTACTTATCTCTTTTAAATTCGCATACAAGCCACAAGGTATGCTAGAAAATTAAAAAGTGATCATTGTTGTTAAATGGTCTGTGAATAGTAACTAGATAAGTATCATTATCTTAATCAAAACCATTAATTAAACCTACCTCTAAATTGGCTGGTGGTTCAGTGTTGAACACTGGGAACAAGGCCTCTTAAAATTCAGTGATCTTTATCCTGGGTGGTGGGGGAAGCTGAGAGAAGAAAACTGTATATTTGACATAAAAGACAAATGAAGTAGCATTAATCAAATACATAATAAGAAAAGTGTATATATTAAGGTTTAAGATAGAAAGAAATAAGGGATTCCTTGTTTCTAAACAACTCTACATGAAAACAATCTCCTTGTTCCTTTAAACAGAAAGATTCATCAGCGCACTAATATCACAAGAAGACTGACTGACTTAATCCCAATTTTAAAAGTCACAGTAATTACATATATTGTGGCACATTTAACAGATATCATCTGAATATATTTGCAAAAGGCAAAGGAAGTAGCATATGTAGGGTACACTCAGCAACCCACAAATCTCAAAATCATCACCTTCAGAATTATCGTGATAGAAAAATCTCTCTACATGCATTTTTCCATAATGAGTTTTCATGTAAGTAGTTGCCAGCATTTTACCATATTATAGCTAATATGTAACATAATCAGGATATTGTAGCATGTGTGTTTGTGTGTCCACACACCTGCCTGTATTGCAGTAGAAAGGAATACCATCAGTGTATTTAAGAAGCAGGAGATAAATATAGAGAGCATTCAGAATTCTTCACCCTGAACTTAAAATATGGCTCTAAGTAAAAAACCGCATATCATTAAAAAGCTTCCCTAGTGGCTCCCTAGATGGTAAAGAATCTGCCTGTAATTCAAGAGATCTGGGTTCAATCCCAGGGTCGGGAGGATACATTGGAGAAGGAAATGGCAACCCACTCCAGTATTCTTGCCTCGAGAATTCCAGGGATTGAGAGCCTGGTAGGCTACAGTCCATGGGGTCTCAAAGAGTTGGACAAGATTGAGAGGCTAACATTTTCACAAGAATTACTTTTATTTATTTTTTAAATTTTATTTTACTTAACTTTATAGTATTGTATTGGTTAAAAAATCTTTTTGAAATCATGATTTTTTAAAGAATAGTCTAATTAGATTTGGAGAATACTTACTTCATTTCATTTATACAAGCCTTGTTGTGCATTGCAAACCTACAGAAAATGTGCAGATGTTTTATAAATGGACACACTTAAAAAATGTTTCTTTTATCCTCAGGTAAAGGAAAGATAACATCAGCCAATCAAAAGAAGAAGCAAGAACGATTCAAGGGGAGACTTTTTTCATTGCTAATTTCCAGAGGGAATTAACCAATTTTCTGTATTATGATAGAATCAGCATATTGAGGATTGGACCTATAGATAATGTCAAAGCAGAAGAGGTGCTTTCAGCTTTGTGTGCCTGCTGAATCTTAACTATGAATGGCTGCTGTGCTTCTGTTTGCTCCACGATTACTGGTCAGGTTTCATCAGATTGGAGCCTGCTGTTTAAGCTGTATTTAGGACATGACCCTAACAGCTGGCTCCACTGAATGAGCCGCTTCAAGGTGGTTATTACTGTGCATGTAATAACTAAAGAATTTGGAGGAGCTAAGGAAAGTACTAATCCTTGTGTACTCTATTGAATATTTTGGTAGATTAGTAGATTTGAAATCCAACTAAGCAAAGCGCATATGAAAAATAAAAGTATGGTAATTTACACTACAAATAGCTTTAATATTACCATCCAGATGACAGAAAATGCCATATGACTTTGTCGGAGTAATGAGAATATATTTTTTAAATGCCCATAGCTTAAAAAGATTTTGAGAGTTTTTACAATAAATTTACAAAAGCATTGTTTAAATGATTGGTGTTTGAATAATATCTTTAAAAATGAAAAATGTCAAAATATGTTTACTTTTATATCCAAAATCTATAAGGATGAAGATTATATCTCATTTAGTCATATATCCCATAGGATATATCATATTGCAATTATCCATGAATGTTTCTTGAATTAAAAGTTATCTACCAACATTTGAAAATGTAAAAATGAGAGCTTTGGAGAAGTCTATAGAAATTTCAAAGCTACCAAAAAATGTACATTGTAATATGAAAAATCCTAAATGTCCAGGAGAACTAAATCTTCTATTATCTATGCATAGGACTGAAAACAAAAATAAGGTTAATGATAAATATATTTCCGTTTTATAAAGATCAAGAAAGAAAAGTATTAAGTATATTTTTAATAGGTTTTTTATTATCTGACTCCAGAAAAGATAAGATGTAAAAAGAGCTGTATCGTTTTTCACAGGTAAACAATTTGGATGTGGTCAATATAGTCTTTTACCTACATTTGTCTGCGTGTGTGCTACGTTGTTTCAGTCGTATCCAACTTTGTGTGACCCTGTGGACTGTAGCCCACCAGTGTCCTCTGTCCAGGGGATTCTCTAGACAAGAATACTGGAGTGGGTAGCCACGTCCTCCTCCAGGGGATCTTCCCAACCCAGGGATCAAACTTCTGTCTCTTGGCGTCTCCTGAATTGGCATGCAAGCTCTTTACCACTAACACCACCTGGGAAACCTTGACCTAAATATAATGGTTATGAAATACTTCAGTGACAGTTCCCATTATCAGAGTTACCAAATCATTTGGAGTTAGGAAATGATGTACACTGAAAATGATTGCTAAGTATTTCTCTTTTTTTTTAATTTATTTATTTTAATTAGAGGCTAATTACTTTACAATATTGTATTGGTTTTGCCATACGTCAACATGAATCCGCCATGGGTGTACACATGTTTCTATCCAGTTTGCTAAATAAGTTTCTTTTAGGGCAACAATCTAGGGTTGCTTGAACACTAAAATATTCATTGAAACCTCCAGGAAAAATTGTAGCATTAGAAATCCCTGAACTCTAGGACCTGAGCAAAATGCATAATGAAAAATTAAAATGTTGGGCATGAAGGCATCCCTCTGAATGTGATATAAAGTGTCAACTATATTTTATAACATTATGAAACATTACAAAGTAGTATTGTTTTCACTGTTTTAAAAAAAAAAGCACATACAATAAAAATATTTTTTCTCCTTGCTTCTTTCCTAAGGCATAAGTAAAATTTCCCCTTGTCTCCTTCATTCTTTCTGAATGACATTCTCCAGCTAGATTATACTGAATCAAAGAAGATTGTTTAGATGGCTCTCTGATGGTAGAGTCAATTTCTTGATTCACAAGCATCTCTGTGACTTTCTTCTCATCTCCCTGAAGTCTATTACACCAACAGAGTCACACTGGGTGGGGTTCTGTAACCTCCCTCTAGGGAACTACCATGACACAAACATTTATCTCCCCAGGACATCTAGGGATAATCTTTCAGGTTGTATAAAGTTAACCTCTCTTTTTGCTTTACCTGGAAGGTTCAGAAATGAACATTTTATACAGTTATATAAATAAATGTTTTGAGTTAGGACTTCTCTCTATTGACCTGCCTCTATTCAACAGAGGCTTAATGGATTCATTTTGCTTTCACTCAATTCTTTCCTATTCATTCCAAATGCTTAATGCAATTGCAGACCCTTATATTGCAATTACTCAATAAGAAAATACTTTTAAATGGGAGCTTATGAAAACATTTTATAGAATTTCAATTGGAGCCAAAAAATAACTGCGGGTACAATTATTATAAGAAAAAAAACAACTACTCAGTAAATAGAAAAGCTACTCTAAGATATTTCTCCTCATGCAGGGTGCTAGAGCTGAAATATGTAGACTTAAAAGAAAACTACATTTTGTCCACTATATTAACTTTGATATGAAGAGTTTGACTGGCAGATGACAATGAATTCATTTATTCTGCAGTTTCCAGCAATTATATATTAACATATTTATATACACTAAAGTACTTTGATTTCCCTAGAAATGTATTAGGATGCTTTTAAAGGCATATTTTTCTAAAGAAAAATCATTCTAAAACATTTACATCTTATAAATTAGGTGGCACTAAAAGCAAAGAACCTGCCTGCCGCTTCCGGAGACATGAGAGACCTGGGTTTGATCCCTGGGTCAGGAAGATCCCCTGGAAGAGGGCATGGAAACCCACTCTCTTGCCTGGAGAATCCCCTTGGACAGAGGAACCTGGTGGATTACAAAGCAAGTCTTACAAAAAGTCAGACATGACTGAGTGACTAAGCACAGCACAGTACAGCATCCTGAGTGTACACTGAAACCAGTAATGAACATGAACTTGGGCAAACTCTGGGAGATAGTGAGGGACAGGGAGGCCTGGTGTGCTTCAGTCCATGGCGTCGCAGAGTTGAACACAACTGGGCACCTGAACAATAACAACAACAACATATTGAAACCATATTAGAGTAACTTATCCTTAACAATGCATTTAAAAGTCAATTAAAAAAAAGTGGAGCAATGCTAGTTGTTCACTTAATAAGATCAAATTTGTAAGGAGAACATATAAGAGCATAGTTCTTAGTTTGTATTCTATATGTTAACTATGTAAGTTAGCTAGTAACTCTATGTCATGCTGCTGCTACTGCTGCTAAGTCACTTCAGTCGTGTCCGACTCTGTGCGACCCCATAGACAGCAGCCCACCACGCTCCTCCGTCCCTGGGATTCTCCAGGTAAGAACACTGGAGGGGGTTGCCATTTCCTTCTCCAATGCATGAAAGTGAAAAGTGAAAGTGAAGTCACTCAGTCGTGTCCGACTCTTAACGACCCCTTGGACTGCAGCCTACCAGGTTCCTCCATCCATGGGATTTTCCAGGCAAGAGTACTGGAGTGGGGTACCATTGCCCTCTCCGACTCTATGTCATAGAAGATCTTTAATACAATTTAAAATAATGTGAACAAAGCTCAAAGTAATATATTTTATTTTTTAATATAAATTTATTTATTTTAATTGGAGGTTAATTACTTTACAATATTGTATTGATTTTGCCAAAGAAATATATTTTAAATCTGAGATTCACTTTTTAAAAAATCAATACTGAAGGGTGAATCAGCAAGGACAAAACTTACTGGGAACATTATACTAGTCAGAGGCCACAAATAGCTATATGTTATTTATCTGTTTAGTGCAAATAACTGTTTTCTGTCATTTAATTATCTCTAATCAGGAAGTAAAAACACAATAATTTGAAGAAGGAAAATTTAACATAAAGAATTATTAATTATAGCAGGAAACTGTAGTAAGAAGGGATTGGCTAGTAAGACATAAAGAAAATTCAGAATAAGATAGGAGGCACAGATATAATTAATAATTTAAGAGCAAAAATAATATCACATAATATGGTATGAATAAACATTTCACCTTTTCTCCCTCCAGAATTAATGTACTGAAACCATGAACCCTAGTGTGATGGTATTAGGAGGTAGGGCCTTTGGGAGGTAATAAGTGTTAGATGAGGCCACAGGAGTGAAGACCGCTTGAATAAATTTTTGCCCTTATGAGAGTCATGAGAGAGCTTGCTTCTCCTCTCTGCCCTCTGCCATGTGAGGACACAAAGAGAAGTTAGCAGTCTGGAACCTAGGAGAAGGGCTTTTCTAGAACTTGACCTTGCTGGCACCCTGATCTCAGACCTCCAGTTTCCAGAACTTCCATTCTATAATAAATAAATTTCTATTATTTAGGGCACCTAGTCTATGATATTCTACTATTGTTACCCAAAGTAAGACAGTCATTACTCCTGTGGGCAAGAGAGAACACCCAAGGAAGTGTTCCCTCCTTAATTACCCCTCCTCCTCCAGCCCAAGGTTGAGACCCAGACCTCCCTGGAAAAGGCATAACCATGACTTGTTTTTAATGGCAAAGCACTTGCTCTGGTGATGTGTAGGAGCAACTAGCTGGAAAACCTTGCTCTGGAACTTTCTGGAAACTTGCCCTCTTGGGTGCCAGGAGAAGCCTCTCTCTGGGAGGTGATGTTCCTCCGAATTTGTTATGAACCAAACCAAAGGACTACCAGGGTAAGCTGCTTGCTGCTGAGTGCTACTCGCTGCCTTGAACTGCAGAGTCAAGAGCTACAGAAGCTACAAGGTGACAGGAATACAACAAAAACTGGAAAGAGAAAACCCTTCCTCCTCCTGCACCTCTACTGGCAAAGCTTTATGTTAGTTCAGCTGACAAAGAAATTATGCCACTGAGAGGCAATAAACTTATCAATTGATCCTTATCACAATTATTTATCTTATCAACAAGTATGTCTCTTACCACCTCATCTCTTCTAAGTAGATTTGTAACACTGATTCTACTAGCTTTGTTTCTTTTTCTTCACAGAATATAAAAATTATCCACTATCTCAAGACATTAAAAATCCTATATTTTTATAATAGTAAGTATTTTATATCACTATATAGATTTAAAGTATCTTTTTCTTAACATATAAAGCAGTCAAAAGATGGAAAAAACTATTAACAACATTACACAGAAGACAAATCTAAAGCAATCAACCCAGTCCACTTCTACACTCTTCTCAAAATAAGCTCCTATGTTAGAATACTGCATAAAAACATATTTTGATTTCCTTCTTTTTACAGAATTAAATTTAAATTCAATTGGCCACATATTCACATTCTGAACCCAATTTACTTTTTCATCCTTTATTTCTTTTAATGTATCACACTCAACATTCACTCTGAAGACACAATATAGTTTTCTCTTTCCTCATTAAGTCATGCTCCTTTCTGGCAAATATATTACTCAGTATAGTGTATTTTTTCTCCTGGCTCAGAAAGCCAGAGTCAATAAATGGAGTAATTATGTATACTTGGTAGAAATGGAAGAATCATATTACTTAATTACTTTTAAATACAGTAAGTTAATACATATAATGTGTTCAGAACATTGCCTAGCACATTCTAAATGCTCTGTAAATGTTAGCTCTTTTGTTATTTTTTGTTAATTTCAGTTTATTCTCACCTTCAACATTGGTGAAATAGCTCTATTAGAACTACTACACATTCAGATTTCCCAAGTTCTGGTGTGAACAGAAATCTAAGAAAATACTGCACAGTATACCTGACTAAATGGTAGGAAAAAATCAAATGGATTACATGGTAACTCCCACATTCCATTTCCCATGGCCAGAATTTCTTCCTAATCTTTGCCATTGCTGTTGCCTTTCCATCATCATCATTGTCATATATAAAAGTACAACACAATGAGTCACTGTGGTCAAGTAACAATCATAAATGGGCCGAAAGCAAAACCCTGGACCTATGGAGAGTAAATGAGTGGAATGAAGTGTGTAAGCAGACAAGGCCCTTTGGGGAGAAATCACATATTATTAAAAGGAGGATGAATGAATGCTGAAGAAAATCCAAAAGATGCCTACTCCATATATCCATTAAAATTTATTTTTAAAAAATAATTCCAAAGTAATCGAAAGCCAGATATACATCAGAAATGCAGTTGCATTGATAATTACTTCCAATTCTGCTATTTTAGAGGCAAATATATCAATGTTCCGAAGAATGTCAAACCTGGGAAAAATCAGAGCCTGGAGTATAAACAGCTATTTTAATCAGGTGAGTGTTCTTACAAAGGTGTATGCTTTAAAATGTGCTCTAACATAAGCCAAGAAATATAACTAAATTAGAAACATCAGCAAGGAAAACTAATAATTTGCAAACTGCTGCATATGAGATAGCAAAGTAGGAGTATTCTGCTGAATATTGTATCGACCCTTCAGATCTAACCAAAACTCACAAAAATTCCTAAGAATGCATTTCTTTAACTTTTCTTCAAAACCATTATTTGATATTAGCTCTTGGCTTCATGTTTCCCATTAGTGGAGTTATTACTCTAGTGTTGTGCAGATTTAGCATAACTGTCTGGGCTATGCATTTCAGCACTTCTAAGGAATGCTGATGTTCCTTGCTTCCTAATAGCATCCTCTTTTTGATATTGATCATGTTATATAAGCTGTACGGAACTGAATAAGCAACTAAAAATTGAGTATTACAGACTCAAATTCTCAGAGATAACTTCCATCAATTTTGTGTTATTCTGTAATACAGAAGCTGCAATATTTATCTCAGGACAGAAGATCTGAGTTCAAATCTCAGCTGGAACCTACAAGCTGTGTGTCCTGTAGCAATTTGCTACTACCTTGGATCTCAGATTTCACATCTTTAAAATGGATATAATATTGATATTCAACCTACAGTGTTATATTTATGATTAAATTAAATAAAAATATATAAGGCAGTTAACATTGCTTTGCTCACAGGAATCACACAATTAATTCCATGATTGTTGCTACTGTGGCTATTCATGGAGTTCCAAATTCTGGAGGAAAAACTAATTTTTTCCTAAACTAATTTCGCTATGAACAGTAAATTAACTGAAAATGAACTGCTCAGGTGGGGAGTGGAAACAAAAACAGGGACACCAAACCATTATAGAAAAGATAGAAAGGTCAGCATCCAAATGGGCCAAATATTAAAACCTGGAAGGATGGTGACTGCATTTATTGTAAGGAAGGTCTCAAATATAGATTAATTACAATAGCTAGCTACATCACTTTGGGCAATTCTTCTCCTCTAAAGTTCAGTTTCTTCCTTCTAAAAATGACATTTGTGGCTTACATTCACTGAAGAATATTTTTTGCCAGGCATTGTTTAAACATTCAAAACAATCAATCATATGAGTTAAGTTTAATTATTTCCCTTTTAGAGAAGAGGAAATAAATTCCAGAGAAATGACATCAATTGCCCAAGATCATCCCAAATTTACTGGTGGAGCAGTGCTGTGCAGTTTGGCTCCAGAGTTTCAGCTCTTAGTTACTCGGTAATTCAGCCTCCACCACACAATTGCAGAACTATGTGTAAGGTCTGTCTAAAGATGAAGTGAGGTATGTATGTGAAACAATAAGCACAAATCCTGTCACACAGACAAACTGCAATAAGTTTTAGCTGTTATCATTAAATATAATACTATTGCAATGAAGATTCTGCTAAAATCTGAAACAAAATATTATGCAGAGATCACTTAAATGTACAGTTGACCCTTGAGCAAAATGGATGTGAACTGCATAGGTCCACTTGATAAGTAGATTTTTTTCAATAAATACTATTAGAGTATGACACAATCTGCAGTTGGTTGAATCCACAGATGTATGAACTATGGATCCAGAGGGCTGACTGCAAAATTATACTTGAATTTTCAACTGTGGGGAGGATTGGTTCCCCTAACTCCCATATTGTTCAAGGGTTTACTGTATTTTACCCTTTATAAAGGAAAAAAAAAAGATTGAAAGTACAATTCCATGATTCAAATAAGAAATTGTATGCTTATTTGTGTGAACAGCTCAAGAAACCACATTTTCTATGCTTTCATATCTATTATTGTATTTTAAATGGTTATGAAGTTTTCCATTACATATAGTTATCTCTCCATTTTTTGTCAAATCTGTTTTCTGTTACAAGAATAATAAAATAATATATATTTTAAAATGTAATATCACCCAAGCTTTGGGGGCCATTTTCTTTATGTAACCTAAATTAATGATAATTAGCACAAATTTGTAGACTTATACATCATATTTGGCCTTTTTGAGCTTTTTTATAAATGCTATAAACTAGATATCATGATAACTGACCACCTAAGTAACAAATGTTATAATGAATTGTGGAAAAAGAAACGTCTTGAAAACTATAAAACTCTTTTAAAAAGTAGTTTATTTCTCTTCATTTTTAGCAAGATAACTTCAAAAGATCTATTCCAAAAAAGGAATGTTAGCCAAGGTTTGTAATTTAAGATTTTGTATTTCAACTGAATGTTTCCATTATCCTAATCTGTTAAATATATCCACAGCCAAATCCATCATTTCCTTCTCATTACACCAGCAGCTTCTTTTAATGGGTAGAAAAGTGTAGTATTACACAAAACAATAAAAAACTTCTAGGTCATAGTGGATTCATAGAAACCAGAGCCATGATATTCTAATTCAATATATTTCTAGATAATTGGACGGGAGTAGAAAATGTTAAAGACAGTATAGCATGGTGTTTAAGGTATTCTGTATCTGCACTACTGGGTGCGATTCTATGTTCTGTAGTTTCTTGCTTTATGACCTTAGGAAGTTACCTAACCTCAGGGTTTTTTTTGTTTATTTGTTTGTTTGATCTTACTCACTTGAACCCTATATATTTCAAATGGCTACTGTGGAGATTAAATATATTAATTTACGTAAAGTGCTTAAAAGAATCTGACATATACTGCACATTAAATAAGTGTGAGAAATTATTATATACTGTTGTAGTTTGAACATGTTAATTCATCTTCCCTTCTCCCTTTCAAGTTCTGATCAAGTGACAACAGACTCAAGAATTCAAATGGGAATTAACATAAATATCAATTCTCACTTGTAGAGGTAGATTACAGAATATGATGGTATCTTCTATCCCACTTGGGGCTGAAACTTCTAGACCCACATAAGCCTGTCTTATTCAGGTAGAAAGGATAGAGAAGCATAACACACTTCCTCAGGACCTACTTCATGCACTTGGAAGTTTGGGCCAGAGGATAAGAATCAGAGGAGGTGGGAGAGCACAAGAATGAGAATGCTATGATAGCAACTGATACATTGAAAAGGGGAACCAACAGATATGAAATTCAGAAATCAGATAAGTCTTTCAGCATCAAAAAGGAGAGGTGAGTAAGGTGACAGAAGATGGCTTATAAACGTTTAGAAGACTACCTCTTCCTTGAGAAAAGAAGCTGAGCTCTTTTCTCTTTTATGAAAAACAAAAATGTCATGAGAGAATAAGTATTTTCTGACTGGAAATTATTATAAGCGTTGGAACTTCAGTTGCTTAGGAACACTTTCTGCAAGTATTTGTTCTTTTAACAAACATTGATTAAGACTGTATTATATGCCAGGTATTTGTGCAAGCACAGAGTGAAAAAAAATAGCCAAAATTAATAGTCAGATTAATAGTCAATGATGTATGGATTATAGGTCTCATTAAGCAAGTGAGTAGAGGTCCTTGATTAGAATCTCTATAGAACATTGTGTACTCCACAACGTATACGTAATAATATGTCCTCCCAATATGTCATACTATCCAACACAAATTCTTTGTAATATGCCAGAATATATTCTTAAGCATTCCACAATTGTTTTGTCTAGTGCTAAAGAAGGTGGACTAGATAAATGACTCTCAATTTTTTTCTTAGCCCAAATAAGCAGGATAATCTCTTATTTAAAACCTTGAAATGTAAACTAATAAGAGATTCTCTGTTTGATCTTGCTGTTACCACCTTCAGCTTCCCCAGAGGACTAATGAAGAAATTTCACCTCTAAAGGACATATCTGAAAACCACTGAACTCATGAGCAACAAGGATTTTTTCCAGTTTATTAAAGTGTTAATTCTAAGAAACTCTATTTCTATCATGTATATGTATATAGTCAGAAAGCTAAAATGAAAAGATGCTGCTAGGAGAATTGAAGCCTCTGGAGGCTCAGACAGTGAAGAATCTGCCTCCAATCCAGGAGACCTGGGTTTGATCCCTGGGTAGAGAAGATCCCCTTAGGGAAGAAATGGCTATGCAGTCCAATATTCTTGCCTGGAGATTCCCATTGACAGAAGAACCTAGTGGAGTACAGTCCACAATGTTGCAAAGAGTTATATATGACTGAAAGACTAACAGTTCTCTCAAAACATTTTCTTTAAATGTAGGCAAAAAATAGGAAAAAAAAAAAAACTACTTGTTTCTATGAATGTCTTAGTAAACACATGATTTTTCTGAATCACAAATAGTTATTAGTGATAAGGATAGCTCCATATAAGTAAATTAAAATAGTGTTTTTGCTCTAAACTTCTCTAAAAATGTTGTTTTTGCTTAAGTGTAAACTATATTAACAAAACATTCATATAAGGTAATGTTTAGCAGATTTTCCTTCTTATAGGGTTTTCATTTGTCAAGTTCTCTGAATATAAGCTATTTCAGTCACTCTCTATTATATTTCTATGTATTTCTAAGTATTTATAACAAAATTTAAGGCTAAACATGCATATATAGATATGGATACACATATTAAAATATGTTCTGTCAAGTATTCCTTTACCCTCAAATGTAATATAGTAACATATATCAGTCCAGTAGCTTGTAATGATAGCTCTAGCTGTTTTCTTTTTCCCGTGCCTCTGTTCTTCCTGCTTCTTTAAACTAGACTATTGAGAAGAAGTAAAATCATCAGAATACCCACTTTATATTAGCACTCATAGTACACTGTGAAGTTTAAGGAAGAAATTGGCAAAGGACAAGGGCTTGAAAGGGTTTTTTCTGTTCTTTGCTATTTTTCTTGGGCACATGCAGATGGCTGTTTAAGAATGGGCACAGTGTTCAGCCTAGGTTTGCCAATAATGTAGACTTAGAGGGTAGAATAAAGAAAGTCATCAATGAGCACAGTAATGGCAGGAAATGGTTCAAAAGAGAGCCCTGTGTTGCATACAGAAATATCCTAAAAAGTCTAAAGGTAACTTCAGTAATCACTAATGATAAATTTTAGGTTTTCAATTTTGGCAGACTGTACATGGCCAAAAAAAAAAAAAAATCTGAGCTGAAAAATGTAGTTACCTAAAAACTTTGGGAAACTAATCTATATAACTAGGAAATCATTAATGCATTCAGTTTCATTTATAACATCAACAAATATTTATAGGCTTGTTGATGATATGCCATTCACTACACTACAACCAGAGATAAAATGCTGGGCCAGAAAGCCTTCGTTATGCTTTCACAGAACTTTCATCTGAGAAAAACAGACATACAGTTAAAGACACAAATCTAATTAAGAGTGATGTGTCCTTTAAAGCATTTTGTCTAGGGAGCTGAGTGGAAGAGTGAAGAGACCATGAGCTTTGTGGTCCTAAATAGCTGCTTTCAGGATTCTTACTCAGACACACGCTAATTTTGTTAGCTTAGAAAAGTTGCTTAACTTGTATAAGACTGTTTTACTCACTGAACAATAAATGGCTAAACTTGCTTCATGGTTTTGACTCAAATGTTAAATGAAACAGTAAATATAAAGGACATTGTAGCTAGCACAATGCAGGTATCTGATGTTTTGTACCTGTTGTCACAAATTTTCAACAGTAAAAGTAGAGATTAAGGAGGCCCTAAGCTTTTACCAACGTTAGTCTCAGAGAAATTCTGTGGGCCATTCCAAAGTCATTACTGTAATTGCAGAGACTACTTTGATTTGGGGCTATGTGTAACATTATTCCAAGATAATTAATTTTGAACTTTCTCTTTATTGTATCCTGCTTTAATTTGTCCTACATGTCTTTTTATTTACATAACCTAAGAAAGAATACTAAAAAGCAGAATTGATCCTCATTATTTTTTTAATTTTATTTTTAATTTATTTTTAATTTTTTAACTTTACAATATTGTATTGGTTTTTCCATATATCAACATGAATCCACCACAGGTATATACGTGTTCCCCATCCTGAACCCTCTTCCCTCCTCCCTCCCTGTAACATCCCTCTCAGTCATCCCAGTGCTCCAGCCCCAAGCATCCATCCTGTATATGTCAGTTTGTCTAAAAGCTAACATTTATTTATAACCCTTAAATCAATATTTACAGTTTTGTGGGATGATTTGCCTACATGTGCAAAACAAAGGGAAAAGATTGAGTTGCCCAAATGTCATGTTCCTACTTGAGGTGGCAGGAAGCAACACTGTCTTCTTCTTTGGCTTTCATACATATGTTGTCAGGGATTGTAGTGGGGAGTATGGTTAGAGCAAGAAACGCTTGCTCTAGGGGCAGTCAGATAGGGTTAGAAGCCCAAATCTGGCACTTGTTCCTATGGGGAGGAGATCCTTAGGCAGGTGACTTACTCAGAAACTTTGTTTTCTCTTCTGTAAAATAAAAACATAAAACCTACCATAATAAGTTGTTTTTATAATTTGATTACATTCTATGCAAGATAAATATGTTTATTTAGGTAGGCAGATCAATACATATGAGTACATTTCCACTAGGTTTCCCAGGTGACTCTAGTGGTAAAAAAACCTGTCTCCCAAATGCAGAAGACACAAGAGACATGGGTTTGATCCCTTGGTTGGGAAGGTCCCCTAGAGAAGGAAATGGCAACCCATTCCAGTATTCTTGGAAAATACCATGGACAAGGAGTCTGGGTGGGCATCTAATAGTCCATGGGGTTGCAAAGAGTCAGACATGACTGAGTCCATATGCACACGAACTCACACATGCACACACACTCACACATGGACACACACACACATTTCCACTAGGAGCATTGATTCAGTGTTTGCTAATTCAGTGTTTGTAAGACTACAGAACTTAACTACCATGGATAATAGAATCAGTTGTAATTTTTTTTTATTATTATTATGTCGTTGACCCTTAAACAACACAGGTTAGAAATATATGAGTCCACCTATATGTGTATTTTTTTTCAATAAATACTTAGTATAGTACTAGAGGATCTGAAGATGTGGAACCATGGATAAGGGGGCAGACTGTAAAGTTATACCCAAATTTTTTACTGCCTTGACATCAATGAACCCTAATGCCACCCATTGTTCAAGGGTCATCTATAGATAATTCAAACTTCATTTTCAACTCTGTGTGCTAGCGAAGTAATGACTAAACAAAAAAGCTACACTTTGGAACATAACCCAAATATTCTAGTTAATCTCTTTTGGAATAGAAAACATCATTAATATTAGTATTGGGAGGCAAATGAGATTCACACAGGAAAAGAGAAGGTTGCATTTCATTATAAAGTGCTTCAATATCTCCGTATTTATGACATGGTAAAATAATTCAGAAGGCATTTGTTGCTTCTACAGATGCAATTTTTAAATGTTAACATGGAAAGTTTATTGTTCCACTTTGTGAAAACAAGTTATCAGATTATCACATTTCAATCTCTTAAGTAAACTGAGTTAAATAGTCAAAATCCTGAATGATACTATGAGCATAATACATCCTCAGTAGTCTGTTAAAATATATTTTGTGTAGACAATTCAACATACCTATGTTTAGACTATTACCAATAATTATCTTTATAATTAGATATAAAACTGCAAATGTTCAAAATCCCACTATTTGAAATTAAACATTATAGAAAAATTCCATAAGGTTTCTATGAGTTAAAAGTATAAACTTTCAAAATCTGAAATATAGCTGAATACAATGTTCTTACTTTGGCTTTTATGATCCAACCACTTCAGACAAAATAGCTTAAACTTAAGCTTTGAATACTCAAGACTTTGATCAAACAATATATTGTGAAAAATAACCCACAATAATTTTAAAGCAATCTTTCCATGTAAAGCATAAACTTCTTCCAGAAAAGTTTTTAAAGAGATTTGTCAAACAATGCAGACTGCAGTTGAAATGATCTCAAAACATTCCAAATATGTTAAGCAAAATCAGCTGTCCAGAACTAATGTTCATATATTATTATGTAAGTTAAACTAAGCTCATGCTTAAAGGACTAATGGAAGAAAAGGAATTTCAAAATACTTCTCATTTGGACAAAAAAGTTGCCACAAATATTGGAGAGATGCTAGCAGAGGTCCTCAGATCAGATCAGATCAGTCGCTCAGTCGTGTCTGACTCTTTGCGACCCCATGAACTACAGCACGCCAGGCCTCCCTGTCCATCACCAACTCCCGGAGGTCACTCAGACTCACATCCATCGAGTCAGTGATGCCATCCAGCCATCTCATCCTCTGTCGTCCCCTTCTCCTCCTGCCCCCAATCCCTCCCAGCATCAGAGTCTTCTCCAATGAGTCAACTCTGTGCATGAGGTGGCCAAAATACTGGAGGTCCTAGTTTTATTCTTTTTGCTTTTCTGCTTAAGTTAGCTAATTTACAAAGTCCATTAAAACATGCATTGTATATAGAAATGTTTTTGTAAAATAATAAAATTTTATTAGTGAGAATATGTATCCTACTGTTTCTTTGAATGATAGCCTAAAATAAATTTGCATTTTTCTTCAAACTAGTATGTAATAGTGTTGTGACCTCAAATATACCTATTTATAATTTGCCCTGCAAATACCTGAAAATAGATAAAGTAATCACTTTTTGAAATGGTGAAAGTCATAATTACAATGCAATTCTTATTCTGTCACAATATGATTTCTATAATAAAGACTTAAAATTAAGCAGGTAACTGAATAAAATTCTGTATTTTTTTCAGTGCCATGTAACCTGAGAATAATTTCTAGATTCCTGTCTTTTTTTTTTTTTCAGTATGAACACAAATTTTTCAGGGATCACAGAAACTAATTTCTTTTAGTCTTAATCATACAAATATAATTCTGTAGATATCAGTGCAGAAAGTAGAAGTTGGCAATGTTTAAGTAATATCAGTTGAGTCTAGCTGTGTAGATTTGACACAGAATTAGACAAAATGAAAAGGAGAAGAAAATATCTTAATAGTAAATAAGGATGAGATATTTTAAGGGGAAATTTGGCATTAGGAATTCTAGCTTCATTAGTGGTACAAGTAACTAATAGCTTATTTGAACTCTGGTGCCAAGTTATTTCTACTATGCTACAGTGCTTCCTTAAAATGGTTTTGAAACACAATTACACACTTCATAAATATATTAGCATTCCATTATAGCTGAGTTTATTATTAGATATACTGAAATATACCTTGGAACAAGTTATGTTCTTTAAACCGCAACCTCCACCAAAAAGTCTTATAAATAAAATGATAAGCCTATAAGGTGAGCATTCAATTTGTACCTTCTAGCCAACAGAAGTAGAGACTATATCATTTATTTTTCAAAATCATAAGCCAAGAAATATCAAAGAAGAAGTAAAAAGTATTATACTTCCAAAAAAACAGATAATGTAAACTATCCTGTAATAGGCAGAATAAGGTCCCCTCCAAATACATCTACATTCTAATATCCAGAATCTATGAATCTTACCTTACATGGTAAGAGTCATTTTCCAGATGTAGTTCAATTAAGGCTGTTAAACTTAAAAGATTTTGCACAATGAAGGAAACTATAAACAAGGTGAAAAGACAGCCTTCAGAATGAGAGAAAACAATAGCAAATGAAGCAACTGACAAAGAATTAATTTCAAAAATATACAAGCAGCTCATGCAGCTCAATTTCAGAAAAAAAGTGACCCAATCAAAAAATGGACCAAAGAACTAAACAGACATTTCTCCAAAGAAGACCTACAGATGGCTAACAAACACATGAGAAGATGCTCAAGGTCACTCATTATCACAGAAATGCAAATTAAAACCACAATGAGATACAATCTCATGCTGGTCAGAATGGCTGGTATTAAAAACTCTACAAACAATAAATGCTGGAGAGGGTGCAGAGAAAAGGGAATCCTCTTATACTGTTGGTGGGAATGCAAACTAGTACAGCCACTATGGAGAACAGTGTGGAGATTCCTTGCTGCTGCTGCTGCTAAGTCGCTTCAGTCGTGTCCGACTCTGTGCGACCCCATAGACGGAAGCTCACCAGGCTCCCCTGTCCCTGGGATTCTCCAGGCAAGAACACTGGAGTGGGTTGCCATTTCTTTCTCCAATGCATGAAAGTGAAAAGTCAAAGTGAAGACTGGAAATAGAACTCCCATACAACCCAGCAATCCCACTGCTCAGCATACACACTGAGAAAACCAGAATTGAAAAAGACACGTGTACCCCAGTATTCATTGCAGCACTGTTGACAATAGCTAGGACATGGAAGCAACCTCGATATCCATCGACAGACGAATGGATAAGAAAGCTATGGTACATATACACAATGGATTATTCAGCTATTAAAAAGAATGCATTTGAATCAATTCTAATGAGGTGGATGAAACTGGAGCCTATTAGACAGAGTGAAGTAAGTCAGAAAGAAAACCCCAATACAGTATATGAATGCATGTATATAGAATTTAGAAAAATGGTAACGATGACCCTATATGTTAGACAGAAAAAGAGACACAGATATAAAGAACAGATTTTTGGACTCTGTGGGAGAAGGCAAGGGTGGGATGATTTGAGAGGATAGCACTGAAACATGTTTATTACCACATGTGAAACAAATCGCCAATTCAGGTTCGATGCATGAGACAGGGTGCTCAGGGCCGGTGCACTGGGATGACCCTGAGGTATGGGATGGGGAGGGAGGTGGAAGGGGACACATGTACATCCATGGCTGATTCATGTGAATGTATGGCAAAAACCACTACAATATTGTAAAGTAATTAGCCTCCAATTAAAATACATAAATTAATTTACAGAAACTTAAATAAAAATAATGAGATTATTCTGGATTAATCAAGTAGGCTCAGTGTAATCGCCAGGCCCTTTGTAAGACTGAGGAGGAAGGCAGAATCAGAAAGACAATAACATGAAAAGGATCCAGCCCAATCTTGCTGGTTTTGAAATTAATGGAATAGAGACATGAACCAAGGAAATGCAACTAGTCTATAAAAATTAAAAGAAGGCATGGTGAGAGAGTCTCTCTTAGAACTCCTAGGAGGAAAACAACCCTACAACACTTGGATTTTTGCCCAATTAGGCAGACCCAGACCCATATTGTAATTTGGACCTCTAAATATGTGTGTGTGTGTGTGTGTGTGTGTGTATTAAAGAAGATTATTTTGAGGTGATGGATCTATTCTGTACCTTGATTGTGTTTGTAATAATATGTCACCATGTGTTTGTTAAATCTCACAGAAGTGTGAAATAGGAGTACTAAATTTTACTCTAGGTAAATTTTAAGTTTTTAAAAGCTAACTTTAATTATGAAGAAGTGTTTCAAATTTGCACTTAGAAAATTCTGATTTCCTTTGTTTCTCAAGTATTTATTTTACAATCAATCTCTAAAAGTAAATTAATGGATTCTTTTTTCATTAAATACATTTGAAATACTGGTATTGATGGATTGAAATATTACATGTGACCTTTGACACTCTTTTAAGAAAAACAAAAAAAAAATCAATTATTCCTTGAATAAAAAAATTATTAAGTGTTTATTCTGTGTAATACATTTGAGTTGAGAATAGCATGAATAGAAAGATTAGTCCATGGGTTTGCGAAGAATCAGACACAACCGAGCGACTTCACTTTCACTTTTCACTTTCATGCACTGGAGAAGGAAATGGCAACCCACTCCAGTGTTCTTGCCTGGAGAATCCCTGAGATGGGGGAGCCTGGTGGGCTGCCATCTTTGGGGTCGCACAGAGTCGGACATGACCGAAGTGACTTAGCAGCAGCAAGATACCATATCAAGCAAAATATTTGAAGAAATAATGCCATTTTCCATATTTGCTGAAAAATATAAACTCACAGAAGTTAGAAGCTCAGAAAACTCCAAGAAGCATTAATGCAAAGAAAATTACAACAGAACATGTCATTCAAAATTTTGAAAACTGATGATAGAAGGAAAATCTTTGAAGCATGTGATAGTTTTGATTATGAGTCTGCAGAATTTTATTCTATTTCATAAGCTTTATGGTCATATTATTACTTTATTTGCTTGAAAAAAATAATCGGGAAGCACTTTGTAAAACACATCACACTTGAAAGAGACTGATTACAAGAACAAAAGGAAGGAGAGACAAATTGGGAGGTTGTGATCAACATAAACACACAATTATGTTTAGAAAAATAGCTAATAAAAACCTAGTGAATAGCACAGGGAACTCTATTCAATACTTGGTAATGCTCTATATGGGAATACTCTAAAAAGGAGTGGATTTATGTGTATGTGTAACTGATTCATATTGCTGTTCAGCAGAAACTAACACAACATTGTAAATCAACTATACTCCAATAAAACAATTAAAATAAGAATAAAGACTGTGAAAGAGATGATTACTAGCACAAGTGTGAGTTAATGGTGATGTATATTGTCAGTAGAAATAAGAAAACATGTTGAGTTTCTTTAATAAAATCTTGTGTATTATTTCCTTAAACCCATTTGCAGAATGTCTATTATAAACTGTGTACTATACCAAGAGCTGAAAGAGTGAAAAACATAAATAAGACTATTAAGACAAAAATGAAAAAGTGTTATAAAAAAATGGTAGTTGCCAGATAATGATTTAGGAAGATAGTTCATATTCCTGCATATCAATAACAGTCAATTTCCTCCATATTGTTTTTTCAAGAATATTGTTCTAACTGAAAGATACTTACAAGGGGTGTCTCCTAAATTCCACATGGAGAAGGGACTGGCTACCCATGCCAGTATTCTTCCTTGGAGAATTCCATGGACAGAGGAGTCTGGCGGGCCACAGTCCAAGGAGTCGCAGAGTCAGACAAAACTAAGCGACTAACATTTTCACTTTTCTCCTAAATTCCATGGTAAGAAAAATAGATATCTCCCATTGTCCAAAAGCCCAGGTTTATTTCCACTCCAGGACAAGGAAGTGTCCTCTCCTCTTTAGCATAGATATCCCTGTATTCTGGTAAAATAGAATAATATCTCTCTCTACAGGAGAAGGTGGACACTTTTTCAGCAGCCCATTCACAAGATTGAAGTTTCCTAAATGCCACTGGACAGGCAACTTTGAGCCCTCTTTTCATCTCTCTGGGAACTCGGGCTCAGAGAACTGGCACAACATATAACTCTGGCTATAGTAATTGTACTAAGAAACTTTCTTGTATTTTGGACCAAAAATCTTGGATTTTCCACCATAATTTATGAAATTCTGACAGACTAACTTGTTTACCTTGAGGTTGGGTGAAGTCTCACACTTTTTACAGTTTCTGATTTCTCAATGAGGGCATAAGCAAGAGAAAGGATTAAATATACAGAGAAGTCACCTAAAACTTCATTATCACAACTGATATCACACTGGATGTTTAAGACCAAGTAGAGGTGTTTGAACTTGTGGACAGGGAAAACTGCTTGTCTTTTAATCTAAAGAAAGCTTTTGTGAGCTGGAGTACAAAGCTGTATTATCAATTTGGTAAATAATGACTAATACTTAGCTTGTAGAACTGGAAGGATTCTTTAAAATAAGCAAAATCCTTTTCATAAACCCCCAGAATGCAGGTATACACCCTCAAGACTCCCCGTCCTGCCTCTGGGATTCCAGATCTTTAGAATCAATGATAATGAATCACTTTTATAACTGTGTTATAGCTACTCTTGTTCAGGTGGGAGATAACAGTCTTGAAGGTATTACACAGGCAGTGTTAGTTAGCTAGTCAATTATTTAGTTAGTTATTTGTTAATTAAATGTATAGTGAGAAAATTTCCAAACTTAAAAAAAAATTAAAAATACAAGAGAAAGTTTATAAACAGAAAATAAATAAGATGAAATGACCCCTCAGTTACATTGCTGATTTTCAGTAGAGGATGGCATTCTAGAAACAGGAAGTTGTCTGACATTTAACCCAGGGCAAGTTTTTGTACTTATAAATGCTAACTGAAGAGAACATGACAACCATTGTAGTATTTTGCTGCAAAATTTATTAAAAACAAAGTATTGCATATGTCTACTATACAACTGGTAGAAAATAGTAGGTGCTTACATGAAATCAATGCATTTCAGGTCCCAGTTGGGGATCCTTCAGTCACTCAAAATCCATGTAAAATTGACTTATTTCACAAACCACTTACCAGTAATTACTTCTCTGTGTGGTAGAGCAAAGTCCTATACAAGATTTTCAGTAAATTCCCAAGAAGCTTCCATTTTCATATAAGGTTCTCCTTTTGTATGTGTAGGAAAAGGTACACTTACTTTTTTTTTTTTAATAGTCTTCCTGAAAAGAATGCTAAGTACATTATATTTTATTCAAAATTACACATTTGTTTTACATGATAGGAAAATATCTATGAACTAAATAATAAATATTAACATTGCTACCATGCTTTCAATCTTTACAAGGCTGAGAATACTGTACTTAAACCGGTGTCTCTAAATAACTGAAAACAAGTTTATAAATGTCAATGCTTATTTATTTAGGTATTTTTATAGAAAACATGGATGTGCCTTTGAGATGACCAGCAAGAATTATTGCTGTATTATCAGTATCTTTTATCTGGGAAAATGTAACAAAGAAAAGGGAAAGAGGCTATACATGTATAATAAAAAATTCATAAATGGATGGCTTTAAGGAAAATTTCTGGTTTAGCAAACTGTCTAGAATGAAGAGTTAATCCACAGGTAAAACAGTTTCAGAAAGAATCCATGATCTTGCTACTGCAGCATAAAGTTTTCTCCTTTAAGGATAGGATCAGGTACATTTAACACTTAAACTTGTATAGAAAATTGCTGAACTCTTTTCAGGGTTGCTGAATTGTTCAAATTAATGTGAAGCAGGTGCTAAGATAGGCAATGTTGATGCCTTCCAGAAACTTAGCAAGTGGAAAAGATATTCTGCTAGTATTTGCTGAATTAGACAATTGACAAATGCATTATTACTAACTTGTGTGATTGAATATGTGGTCACAGTATTGTCTATGGCTAGACGCATGTCCCTCCATAATTCATTTGTTGTAGCCATAACCCCCAATGGGACTGTGTTTGAAAATACAGGGTCTTTAGGAAGTGATTAAGGTTAAATGAGGTCAGAAAGGTGTGTTCTTAATCCAGTAGGCCTGATAGCCTCATAAAAAGAGGCAGAGAGAGAGAGGACACTTTCTATCTGTGTTCACATGTGAATGGAACATCCCTTGTGGCTCAGTAGATAAAGAATCCGCCTGCAGTGGGGGAGACCTGGGTTCCAGCCCTGGGTTGGGAAGTTCCCCTGGAGACGGGAAAAGCTACGCATTCCAGTATTCTGGCCTAGAGAATCCCATGGACTGCATAATCCATGGAGCTGCAAAGAGTCAGACATGATGGAGCAATTTTCACTTCACTTCATATGTGAATACACAGCGATAAGTCAGGTTTCTTCATAAGCTGGGAATAGAGCTCTCACCAGAAAGTGAGTCAGCCTACTGGCTGACTTGATGGGGAGCTTAGAGATGCAAGGAAATAAATCTCTGTTGTTTAAGCACCTCTGGGTAAGGTATTTTTTCTTTTTATGGAAGCCAAAGCAGATTAAGACAGTATTTATTTCTGATTTAGGAAACCTAATCTGTTGCCTCATAGACATGTATCAGTTTCACACTAAGACAGCATTAACAGCGAGATCATAATTTTTAACAGTCCATAGAAAAAAAAATCATAATTTCTTAACTCAAACTGAAATTCATGGTATGCCTGGAGTTATTGCCATGGCTTTATTTAGTTTTCTGTTGCCTTAGATAACTTTCTTTCTATTCTTCATTTGGATATGTTTTCTTTTGTTCTTACTAATTTAACATTCAATCTTAATAAGTTAAGTTGGATCTGTTGCCTTAAAACCCAGCATAATTATTTGCTTTCCATATCTAGAATGATAGATATACTCATATTCTTCATATGTAAAAAAAAAAAAATTCTTCATTTTAGAAGAATATAAATTGTTTAAATGCATAAAATAAAATTTTATAGTAAATATTATTAATAAAAAATGGACAATTTCATTTGATAGTCCATCAAAGACCGACCCCTAAATATTGGTCATTCAAAGCACCGATAAGATATATATTTACTGACAATAACAGGGGCTTAATTCAAAGTGGAGATATATTCTAAATCTCCATTACTAATTTCTCATAAACTAAATATTTGGAACAATGAGAAAACTTAATAACAAACACTGAATATTTTACTATCATGTATTCTGAATATTTTTATAGTTAAATCTAAATCCCAGAAGCCATTTGTTAACATAAAATCTGTCTCCTCATCATTCAACTAACTTATAGTTATGAAAATTTTTCTTTATATAAAATAGCTAATTCTGATTTTGCTTGTAATATCCAATAAGTTATTTCATTTTATAGCATTTATTTTATTTTTATGAAGATAGTGAACTTCATTTTCACTTAGCTGATGTTCATAAACTTTCTCCACAAATATTTTAATTAACAAAAATATGCTACATAGGACAGGTATTATAAGAATTAAAATGTTTATATTAAAATATATATAAATGCAACTTCTAATTAAATCATCAGCATAAAATTATTTTTTCAGTTTGCAGTTCTCTAAGTTATTTTCTTTCCCTTCATGAATAATTTCATTCACTGTTCCAAACAAAATGACAGTAAAAAGTTAAACTTGGAGGAAAAAACTTCTTAAGTCTAGTGATCTTTCTTCCTGAAAACTGAAAGCTAAACTAGTATTTTCCTCTAGAAAGAAGAAAATTGAGCTATATACTGGAACATTATAGCATTTTTAAAACAAGTTAAGTACATAAACATACTAACCAACATCACCTCTTATGTTTATTTTCACGCAGAGGACATGAGAATAATGACTTTTTCGTATACATGAATGAATATATGTATGGATGGCTGAGTCCCTTCATTGTTCACCTGAAACTATCACAGAATTGTTTATTGGCTATACCTCAATACAAAATAAAAAGTTAATAATTATAGCATGATATTAAACAATATTATGAATATTTTGGAAAAAGATAGGTAAAATGAAAGGTGAAAAGTTTCACAATTTTTTCATACTGTCTTGAACATCCATCCAAAGTGTATTTTATACTTCCAGCATATCTCAATTTAGATACTAATCCTTATTGGATATAGTTCAACTGTATTTAGATTTCATTCTTTTCATTTAATCTCATTTTTCATTTCAAGTTTTCACTAGCCACATGTGACTACTGATTATCCTATTGGATAACATAGAGTTAAAAACTACTAATGGCAGAATCTGTTATTTCTCAAATTGACATGGTAGATTTCTTCCCAACACACTGTTTTTAAAAGGTGCCTTAGGGATATGGCTTGCTTTTTCAGTCTTGAAGAACCCATTTCAAAGAGATGGAAGGTAAACTATTTGCAAAATTGTGCTGCTGAATATCAGCAAATGGAGTGCAACAGAAAAAGGAAAAAACAGAAACCATATCCTGAACCTGAGAGTGTAAAGAAAGGCATCAGGAGTAACAAAGCAAGGGTGCAACTCGAGGAATATGACTGATATATATCAAGAATGAAGGGAGAGGAATTGAACAGATATTAAGAGAAAAGTGTATATTTGTGGTATAAGAGATTGAAATAAATTCAAATTATTGTGAGAAAGTATTTAAAGGATACAAGCATTAAGAAAATTGAAAAGAGAAAAAAAGATTATAAATTGAATTTGCCAACATCTCAGTTCGATTCTCCCATCCACCTCCCCCAAAATGAAAGACTAAATGACTACAATTCTAAAAGGAATATAACCATAACCTTAATATTTTGTTATTAGCTTGGAAGTCAACTACTACAATAGTGAATACTGAGTTAAGATTATAATTGCAATACTGTTATAATACTATGTTAACATTGCACAGTAACTATGAGCTTAAATAAATTTTAATTGAATATTGAAATATCTTATTAATCTTTCATGATATGTTATGAATCAGATATCTAGATAAATTCCTAAGGAAAGATTTTATTTTTAATAAAACCAACATAAAACCACGTATTTAAAATGTTAATATGTAGTCTAAGACTTGCTACTCTACATAATTTCATTTTCTAAAATTCCCTATTTATTGACTATTTGTTTTATATTTCAAATTCTTCACTTTTCTAGAAATATAAAGAATGTTAATAATGCATATTTCATGGAGACAATTTATAGGAGTCACGTTACAAGTAGATTTATCCTTGATTTACACAAATGTTTAAGAAGGAATATTTTATTTCTTTTTAAAGATATTTAGGTACTAAAAGTGAAAGATAAGGTACAATGAATTTAAAACTGAGGTTACTCTTATTTAAGTGAGTACCAAGTAGCATAGACACTACAATATGAATATTTTAGTACATATATCTATCAATACCCTTGGGAAACACAAATCCCAGCCTAATGATAGAACACTTGCAAGTGACAATCATATTATTTGAAATACTTTGAAAAGATAATAGATGCAGGGAAATTAATGCTATGTGTTGATAATGACTATGATGCTCCTTAGAAGTCATTGAATGCACCATTGATTTGTCAATATCTGTTAATATCACTATGGATAAAACTATATGGAAGCCAATGTAAATTGGTAAGACTACTGAATATAATTTTATAACCTCTTTTGTTTTTCTGAGCATTGGATCTTTGTTATATGCCCTCTTTTTTATTTGATTTTACTTTTCAAAAAAATTTATTTCTCATGCTCTCAGAGCTACTACGGGATAATTTAAAAACATGATTGTAAAAAAATGTCGATTGTTTAGATATGCTCTTTCTTACTGTTCTCAAATTCAGGTTTTGTTTTTAAGAGACAATGGTATCAGCTAGAGAGTCTCAAAGCCATGTCTTCATGACACTATCTTGTGATGTGAGCAAAGAAGAAACAAAATGTTTTGTTGTAACTTTTTTGCTATGTAACTATGGATGAGACATTTTCCCCCAAGACAGTTCATTAAAAAGGTCTCAGAGGCTGTTCCCTCTCCTTGTGATGGATGTTTTGCTCATGTAGAGTAGGAAATAACTGCTATTAGTTTTTGTTATGTCTTTCAGAGGTTCCTCTGCTTCAGAAACTAACGATTCTGGATTTGTCAGTCAGATACCTCAGGTGTGCCATATTTAATTGGGCTACAAAGAGGCATTGCTAGTTAAATAATACACATTGCCATGAGCTATAGCATTTTTCCCTCTGAATTTTTTTTGAATATGCCACACTAAAGGAAGACTATGAAATACAGCAGAGTTAACAATGCCTTGTCATAAAATAACTTTGTTATATCACAGAGCTACTAATGCTGCTGCTGCTGCTAAGTCGCTTCAGTCGTGACCGACTCTGTGCGACCCCTGAGACGGCAGCCCACCAGGCTCTCCCATTCATGGGATTCTCCAGGCAAGAACACTGGAGTGGGTTGCCATTTCTTTCTCCAATGCATGAAAGTGAAAAGTGAAAGTGAAGTCGCTCAGTCACGTCCGACCCTCGGCGAACAAATGGACTGCAGCCTACCAGGCTTCTCCATCCATAGGATTTTCCAGGCAAGAGTACTGGAGTGGGGTGCCACTGCCTTCCCCACTGTATTATGCTAATGTCCTTCTATTTTCTTTTTTGTTTTCAGTGCCTAACATACAAAGTACGCTCTTCCTTGCTGGTTGGATCTCCTTGCAGTCCAAGGGACTCTCAAGAGTCTTCTCCAACACCACAGTTCAAAGGCATCAATTCTTCTGTGCTCATCCTTCTTCACAGTCCAACTCACATCCATACATGACCACAGGAAAAACCATAGCCTTGACTAGATGGACCTTTGTTGGCAAAGTAATGTCTCTGCTTTTCAATATGCTATCTAGGTTGGTGATAACTTTCCTTCCAAGGAGTGAGTATCTTTCAATTTCATGGCTGCAGTCACCATCTGCAGTGATTTTGGAGCCCAGAAAAATAAAGTCTGACACTGTTTCCCCATCTATTTCCCATGAAGTGATGGGACCAGATGCCATGATCTTCATTTTCTGAATGTTGAGCTTTAAGCCAACTTTTTCACTCTCCACTTTCACTTTCTTCAAGTAGTTTAAAAGTCAGCTAAGCCCAAGGAGATCAGCCCTGGGATTTCTTTGGAATGAATGATGCTAAAGCTGAAACTCCAGTACTTTGGCCACCTCGTGCGAAGAGTTGACTCATTGGAGAAGACTCTGATGCTGGGAGGGATTGGGGGCAGGAGGAGAAGGGGACGACAGAGGATGAGATGGCTGGATGGCATCACTGACTCGATGGATGTGAGTCTGAGTGACCTCCGGGAGTTGGTGATGGACAGGGAGGCCTGGCGTACTGCGATTCATGGGGTCACAAAGAGTCGGACATGACTGAGCGACTGAACTGAACTGAAACCCAAAGTCAATTAATTCATCTTTTATGCAAATAAGAATGTTTCCTTATTATGCCTACCATTGTGTTATATATAACATTTTTGGCTAGGAAAACAAAACTTGCTATGATAGATGAACAAAACATTCTGTCTCCCAACCTCCCTCTACACCTAAACAAATAATATTGTTTTATTGTTCCTTAAAGTATAATAAAATTGTATTTAAATAATATTTCATAAAACTATTTATTGTACAAATTACTACATGCTAAGCACTAGGTCGTTAAGACACACCCTAGAACAGCCACCTTAGAATGAATTGGGAAAGTGGGGTTGTTTTTACACTTGGCTTGTGGTAATTGTTCTAACAAAACATTTAAATTATATACAAGTTGGAATCAAGATTGCTGGGAGAAATATCAATAACCTCAGATATGCAGATGACACCACCCTTATGGCAGAAAGTGAAGAAGAACTACAAAGCCTCTTGATGAAAGTGAAAGTGGAGAGTGAAAAGGTTGGCTTAAAGCTCAACATTCAGAAAACAAAGATCATGGCATCTGGTCCCATCACTACATGGGAAATAGATGGAGAAACAGTGGAAACAGTGTCAGACTTTCTTTTTCTGGGCTCCAAAATCACTGCAGATGGTGACGGCAGCCATGAAATTAAAAGACGCCTACTCCTTGGAAGGAAAGTTATGACCAACCTAGATAGCATATTCAAAAGCAGAGACATTACTTTACCAACAAAGGTTCTCCTAGTCAAGGCTATGGTCTTTCCTGTGGTCATGTATGGATGTCAGAGCTGGACTGTGAAGAAGGCTGAGTGCTGAAGAATTGATGCTTTTGAACTGTGGTGTTGGAGAAGACTCTTGAGAGTCCCTTGGACTGCAAGGAGATCCAACCGGTCCATTCTGAAGGAGATCAGCCCTGGGATTTCTTTGGAAGGAATGATGCTAAAGCTGAAACTCCAGTATTTTGGCCACCTCATGCGAAGAGTTGACTCATTGGAGAAGACTCTGATGCTGGGAGGGATTGGGGGCAGGAGGAGAAGGGGACGACAGAGGATGAGATGGCTGGATGGCATCACTGACTCGATGGATGTGAGTCTGAGTGACCTCGGGGAGTTGGTGATGGACAGGGAGGCCTGGCATGCTGCGATTCATGGGGTCGCAAAGAATTGGACACGACTGAGTGACTGATCTGATCTTACTTCCTAATATCTTACTTTTTATTTTAATACCTCATTAAGAGAATGTCCAAAGCCCAGTTTTGTTTATCATATTATGCAGGCATTTTGGACTTGTATATTAGAAACAGAGGATATTGTATCAAGAAACAAAAGAAGGTAAAAGCCATAAACTGTTGCAATAAAGATTATCTTTATTCTCCTTCCAAAGATTTCCCTCACATCAGAAATTAATTCAATAATTCAATTAGGTTTGTACTAAAAGAATAATGCAATGATTTTTGTTATCATATTGTTGTGACATTTAAAATGCTCTATAAGGGGCTTCCCTGATGGCTCAGACAGTGCTAAACAGTCTGCCTGCAATGCAGGAGATGCAGGTTCAATCCCTGGGCTGGGAAGATTCCCTGGAGAAGGGAATGGCTACCCACTCCAGTATTCTTGCTGGGAGAATTCTATGACAGAGGAAACTGGTGGGCTACAGATCATGCAGTCACAAAACGTCAGATACAACTGAGCGACTAACCTAAGGCAAACACAGATATTAGACATCATAATATATAGATTTATTATGTAAACTAGAACTGAGTACTATTTTTTCTATTAATGACAGAAATAAACCTAAAAGTTCAAAATATTTTTAAATTATTTAGCACTTGAGTTACATCTTTAGATTTGAAAGAGAACTTCAAGCCTAAATAATCATGGTCACTAAATATAAAACTTCTATCTACCAAAGGGGAAAATAACTTGACCAACCTAAACAAGGCCATGTCTAATTCATTTTTTAATAAATAGTTGATGTTTGTTGTTTTAGTTACAGGTGGCAAGTGATAATAGACAAATAATTTGGAAAATCTGAATCTAGTTCCTTTCTCTGAACTTGCAGTTTTCTCTGTTTTTGACTATTAAACTTGACCATTTCTCCCATCCTAGTCTCTCCCATATGCATTGAGAATTGAAAAAAAAAAAAAAAAGGCAAAAAGGAAAGAAGCATTTTTTTGTTTCCTTCACAAGACTCTCTTTTTTTTAATATTTAGCAATGTGTCATAATCCCAGATGCAAAATTCTAATCCTCTAATATGATGCATCTTTACGATATAAATCTATAGACCTTTGTAAGTCTTTAAATAGAAAAGAATATGAGACAATCTTATAGAATATTTTGAAAGGAAAAAGGAATAATAATAATAAGATTCTGAAAATGAAAGTTTAATTGGCAAAGGAAATCATTTGCTTATTAAACAGATTTTAAAGTATGAATGGTTCATTTTATTGTTGCTAATTTGGGAATTAATTTAATGTTTGTTTCGATATATTGTTTCAGTAAAAGTAAAATCAAACAGCTAGATGATTTTATAGATATTAAGTAAATGATTATTAGTTTTTTGTCTTTATTTTCTCTTTGACAGAATCAATCTGACACAATGGATATATCACTTTTGGAGAAAAAAATGGAATGACAACACAAGAGGTTTTCTAAGCAGCAAACTTAGAAAAAGCTAAACCTTATTTAATATAAATATTACAATCAATGTATTATACTTATAAAAACTGGTACTAGTTATTTAGAGTTAAAAGACAAGCTTTGGATCCTTTACTAGAAGTTTTAAGTGGCCTGGACTTCAGTAAGATGCTACTTTTTTTTTCTTTCTGAATTTCTATGAATATATCTCAATCTTCACTCATGCTTTGTTCAAATTGCAATTTTGTTAATCCCAGAGCTGACTCCATAATGAGGCAATGTTTTCTCTAATCCAGGTATTTTCTATAGGGGTATTCTCTTTTGTATTCTGTCTGTTCTATCAGCATCTTGAGTCTACTTTGTAAAGGAAGGGCTTCTTAAGCTCTTTTAGAGGAAAAAAATCATTCCTAGATGAACTGAAACAGAATCAATCATTTCTGAAGCATAGAAGTCTGGATTCTTCAGGATGACATGAACAGAACTCTAAAAGGAAAACTAGCCAAAGAGGAGAATGATATCATACTTGTGTCTAAACACCTCAAGAGTCAAAGGATCAAAAGAGAAATAAGATCAAATCTAAAACCAAATTGTGCGTATTATCTCCAAAACATTCTTCACTTATTGAATATGAATGTTTATATAGATTCTCCTTTAAAATTAATACTGCTAGTCAAATTTCTGCATAAAGATTCAACTTGAATGATTCTAAGAATTGCTTCTGATAATAACAAAATATGGCAACCATTAATTTTAAAATTAAAACCATTTTTAGCCATCTGTATATCTTCTTTGGAGAAATGTCTGTTTAGTTCTTTGGCCCATTTTTTGATTGGGTCATTTATTTTTCTGGAATTGAGCTGTAGAAGTTGCTTGTATATTTTTGAGATTAGTTGTTTGTCTGTTGCTTCATTTGCTATTATTTTCTCCCATTCTGTAGGCTGTCTTTTCAGCTTGCCTATAGTTTCCTTTGTGGTGCAGAAGCTTTTTAAGTTTGATTAGGTCCCATTTGTTCATTTTTGATTTTATTTCCGATATTCTGGGAGGTGAGTCATAGAGGATCCTGCTGTGCTGTAAGTCAGAGAGTGTTTTGCCTATGTTTTCCTCTAGGAGTTTTATGGTTTCTGGTCTTACATTTAGCTCTTTAATCCATTTTGAGTTTATTTTTGTGTATGGTGTTAGAAAGTGTTCTAGTTTCATTCTTTTACAAGTGTTCAACCAGTTTTCCCAGCACCACTTGTTAAAAAGATTGTCTTTAATCCATTGTATATTCTTGCCTCCTTTGTCAAAGATAAGGTGACCATATGTGCGTGGATTTATCTCTGGACTTTCTATTTTGTTCCATTGATCTATATTTCTGTCTTTGTGCCAGTACCATACTGTCTTGATGACTGTAGCTTTATAGTAGAGCCTGAAGTCAGGCAGGTTGATTCCTCCAGTTCCGTTCTTCTTTCTCAAGATAGCTTTGGCTATTCGAGGTTTTTTGTATTTCCATACAAATTGAGAAATTATTTGTTCTAGCTCTGTGAAGAATACCGTTGGTAGCTTGATGGGGATTGCATTGAATCTATAAATTGCTTTGGGTTGTATACTCATTTTCACTATATTGATTCTACCAATCCACGAACATGGTATATTTCTCCATCTATTAGTGTCCTCTTTGATTTCTTTCACCAGTGTTTTATAGTTTTCTATATATAAGTCTTTAGATTCTTTAGGAAGATATATTCTTAAGTATTTTATTGTTTTCATTGAAATGGTGAATGGAATTGTTTCCTTAATTTCTCTTTCTATTTTCTCGTTATTGGTGTACAGGAATGCAAGGGATTTCTGTGAAGATATACAGATGGCTAACAAACACATGAAAAGATGCTCAACCTCACTCATTATCAGAGAAATGCAAATCAAAACCACTATGAGGTACCATTACACGCCAGTCAGAATGGCTGTGATCCAAAAGACCACAAGCAATAAATGCTGGAGAGGGTGCGGAGAGAAGGGAACCCTCTTACACTGTTGGTGGGAATGCAAAGTAGTACAGCCACTATGGAAAACAGTATGGAGATTCCTCAAAAAACTGGGAATAGAACTGCCTTACGATCCAACAATCCCACTGCTGAGCATCCACACTGAGAAATCCAGAATTGAAAGAGACACGTGTACCCCAATGTTCATAGCAGCACTGTTTACAATAGCCAGGACGTGGAAGCAACCTAGATGTCCATCCACAGATGAATGGATAAGCAAGATGTGGTACATATACACAATGGAGTATTACTCAGCCATTAAAAAGAATACATTTGAATCAGTTCTAAGGAGGTGGATGGAACTGGAGCCTATTATACAGAGTGAAGTAAGCCAGAAACAAAAACACAAATACAGTATACTGACACATATATATGGAATTTAGAAAGATGATAAAAATAACCCTATTTATGAGACAGCAAAAGAGACACTGATGTATAGACCAGACTTTTGGACTCTGGGACCGGGAGAGGGTGGGATGATTGGGGAGAACAGCATTGAAATATGTATAATATCATATCTGAAATGAGTTAGTCCAGGTATGATGCCCTATAACAGATGCCTGGGATTAGACCACTGGGATGACCTGGAGGGAGGGTGTGGGAAGGGGGGGGGGAGGAGGGTTCAGGATGGGGAACACGTGTATACTGGTGGCGGATCCATCCCGATGTATAGTAAAAGCAATACAATATTGTAAAGTTAAGCAAAGAAATAAATAAATAAATTAAAAAAAAAACATTTTTATCTTTAAAACTGCTGCATAATTCTATATTCTGTATATTTGATTTAGAACTAATACATGAGTGATTTATAAAGCCACCTCATCACATTATGCAAAGTATTTGTGATTTTTAACCTGCCATGCTCTTTATATTTGTGCAGAAATAAACTTCCAAGCTTGTGGAACTTTCTACTCTCTCTCAGACAAACTTTTGACTCCTGAATAACTCTGAAATCTTATCTCAATTTCACTACATTATGAAAGTCTTTGCTCTTTTAAACCCAACTCATTCCTCAGTCTTTTATTTAATGTGTTCACACAAATACATGTATACATTGATTACTCTTATGAAGCAAATGAAGCAAATATTTACTAGATGATCAATCCCATTAAGTGATTAGAAACAAGAAGACAGATGCTGCCCTTTTCATGGTTCAAGACCACTATTTATCACAATGCCTACCACAAAATATACACTCAGTATTTTTCAATAAGTGAATTGTTGTAATTTGAACTACCAGAATACTATTGATGGTAAGAACAAGCATCTCAATTCTCTTTTAAGACTGATTTTATTCAGGTAATTTAAGGGTTACAGACAACAGAACCAGTTCAATTTAATCCAAGTTCTATATAAAGTGACAACGTTGAATTCAAAGTACTACAGCATCATAGAGAGGAAAATTTTTCATGCATTTCTGGCTTTTATTTGACCATAAATAAATCTTGCAAATAAGACTGAATACTTCTTCAATTATCTGGCTTAATTTTTTTCCACCTTATTAACAAGACCACCTCTCAAGCTTGTTGCTTCTGTTTATAGTTGATACATCTATTTTTCCTTTATTATTTAATACTTTTCTTCATTGTTGTTTTTGTTATCTGTGGTTGCTGCTGTTTCATCTGCTGCTAAGTTCTTACTCAGAAGGTTCTTTGATATTGGGTATCTTGAGAAGCTTGAAAATTAGAACACATACATAAAATATTGGGAAGCTTCCTAGTATTTTCCATTTCTCTACTTTAGGGCAGAATTTACAGTCTCTCCAAAATCCAACTTGACTTGGTATTTCTATGGGGGTGTTTATTTAAGGTCTGTAACATACAAAGCCACAGTGTAAAATAGCACATTAACAATTAGCACCAGGTTGGGTTTTCAAATAGGCAGTGATACAATTTTAAGAGTTCCCCAAAGTATTTTAAAGACTGAGAAAACATTTGTGTCATTACAGAGCCATAGTTTAAAGCTTATGAGCTTTCCACCCTACTAAGAAAAGCATTTAAAACAACCCACATAGGATAGGGTAACACAAAAAATAGGTGGATCTGTAATTACCAGGAGCATTATAATGTTTCAGCAAACAAAAGAGGATCATTCCTTTACTTAAAAATATTTAATGGTAGAACATGTTTTCTTCAGTAGTTAGCCACTAATAGTCAAATTTTATAAATTTACCATGCCTTAGAAATATAGAATTTTTCTATTTTTTATGAGAAGTAAATTTAAGTCATAGTCACTCTGTACTTATGTTTGCACTTCAAGCCAAAGCTGCTTTTATGAACAGTATTTCTGCTTCAAAACTCAATTGTTCTGATATAATTTTCTACTGTTATTGCCATAGGTTGCTTCTCTCTTTTACTTGGACAATTTTAATAGCCACTAGAGACTAAACTAATTCACCCTAAGCACTCCAATAAGAGTGTTCTTCATAGAATGCAATTCTGATAATTGCATTATCAGGCATTGTTTTATAGGTACAAAAATTGGAAATTCAGATCTTGGTGTCCCCAAAAATTATCAATGTGTTTAAACTATCCACGACTCAGTTATCTTCTCTGTGAATTGGGAATAATAATGTAGCCTACCCCATAGGACTGTTGAGGGAGTTAATAGTTTCTTCATGTAAGACACTTACCTCAGATCCTGGAAATATTTAAGCACTCACAAGATGTTAGGTATTAGTACTTGCACCATGTTTTAAAAATGTGTAATTGTTCCCTGCTGAATATAGAAATAATAAATCAGGGATCCCTGCATGGAATCATAAAAATTTGCCTTAATCTACTTTCTTACATTTGAAAATAAAGACTTGAATACCAATCTATATTCTATTTTTACACAGCTTTATTAGGATAGAATTTACACACCACAAAATTAACCCTTTTAAAGTATACAGGGCAGTGATTGTTAGTTTATTCAAAAACTTGTGTAACTATAACAATGATTTAATTTTATAACATTGCATCATTCTCTAAAGAAATTTCATACTTCTTGATAGTCATTCCACTTCCCATTCACTACCCTTTCACAGTCCTTTGCAGCAACTAATATACTTTCTGTCTCTCTTGATTTGTCTTTCTTGACATTTTTATATATATTGAATCACGCAAGATATGGTCATTTACATCTGGCTTCTTCCAATTGTCATAAGACTTTCAAGTTTCATCCATGTTGTACAATGTGTGAGTAGTAGATTCATTTCTTATGGCCAAATAATATTTTGTCCATCTGTTAATTAAAATGGAAATTATTTCCAGTTTGTAACTATCAAGAATAATGCTGCCATAATTAGGTGGACATTTGTTTTCATGGGTATGTCTTTCCTTTTCTCCTTTGTCTTTTACATCTTTTCTTTTCTCAGCTATTCGTAAGGCCTCCTCAGACAACGATTTTGCCTTTTCGCATTTCTTTTTTGGGGGGATGGTTTTGATCACTGCCTCCTGTACAATGTCATGAACCTCCATCCACAGTTCCTCAGGCACTCTGTCTTTCAGATCTAATCCCTTGAATCTATTTGTCACTTCCACTGTATAACCATAAGGGATTTGATTTAGGTCAAGGAAAGATATAACCATATGAATGCAGAGTTCCAAAGAAAGCAAGGAGAGATAAGAAAACCTTCCTCAGTGATCAGTGCAAAAAAAAAGGGGGGGGGGGGGAAATAGAATTGGAAAGACTAGAGATCTCGTCAAGAAAACTAGAGATACCAAGGGAACATTTCATCCAAAGATAGGCTCAATAAAGGACAGAAATTGTATGGACCTGTGTCTTGAGAAACCAATATGCAGGTCAGGAAGCAACAGTTAGAACTGGATATGGAACAACAGACTGGTTCCAAATAGGAAAAGGAGTACATCAAGGTTGTATATTGTCACCCTGCTTATTTAACTTCTATGCAGAGTACATCATGAGAAACGCTGGGCTGGATGACGCACAAGCTGGAATCAAGATTGCCAGGAAAATATCAATAACCTCATATATGCAGATGACACCACCCTTATGGCAGAAAGTGAAGAAGAACTAAAGAACTTCTTGAAGAAAGTGAAAGAGGAGAGTGAAAAAGTTGGCTTAAAACTCAGCATTCAGAAAACTAAGATCATGGCATCGCTTCATGGCAAATAGATGAGAAAACAATGGAAACCATGACAGGCTTTGTTTTCTTGGGCTCCAAAATCCCTGCAGATGGTGACTGCAGCCTTGAAATTAAAAGATACCTGCTCCTTGGAAGAAAAGCTATGACCAAATGAGACAGCATATTAAAAAGCAGAGACATGATTTTGCCAACAAAGGTACGTCTTGACAAAGTTGTGTTTTTTTCAGTAGTCATGTATGGATGTGAGAGTTGAGTTATAAGGAAAGCCGAACACCAAAGAATTGATGCTTTTGAATTGTGGTGTTGGAGAAGACTCTTGAGAGTCCCTTGGACTGCAAGGAGATCCAACCAGTCCATCCTAAAGGAGACCAGTCCAGGGTATTCATTGGAAGGACTGATGCTGAAACTCCAATACTTTGGTCACCTGATGTGTAGAACTGACTTATTGGATAAAACCCTGATTTTGGGAAAGATTGAATGTAGGAGGAGAAGGGGACGATGGAAGATGAGATGGTTGGATGACATCACCAACTCTTTGGACATGAGTTTGAATAAGCTCCATGAGTTGGTGATGGGCAGGGAAGCCTGTTGTGCTGCAGTTCATGAGGTCGTAAAGAGTTGACATGACTGAGCTACTGAACTGAACTACATTTGTTTTCATATTCATTGCAGTATGTACCCAGGACCAGGATTACAGGACATAGTACCTCTATGTTTAACATTTTGAAGCATGCCAAACTGTTTTCTAATATGGCTGCACCATTTTACTGTCACACTAGCAGCTTTTGGGGAGTTCCAATTTCTTCACATGCTCACCAGCATTTGTTACTCTGTCCTCTTTTAATTTTAGCCACTTTCATGGGTGTAAAGTTGCATTACAGTCTATAATGTTTAGTTCTGTCTATACTCTCACACCTCTGTTCATTTATTCCTTATGTTCTCTGTTTACAACAGCCCCCTTTCTCCTACCCAATCTCCTGTTGTGAAGTCGAACCCCTATTCTTCATTGAAGGCCTAAAACCTCACCTATTCTAGGAAGTATAATCCAATGCAACACTAAAATAAGAAATCATCTTCCACCTACACGGATAGCAAATTAATCTTTATTACAGCATCTTAAATGTTTTGCTTTATAACCAAAGCAAAAACATTTTTACTGATTTTCTCAACTGACTCTGAAATGAAATGACCTTACTTACCATAGTGTTTCACACACAGGAAACACTTATTTCCCAGATTCACATGTGCCCAGTCATACGTTTTGATTACTAGAGAAATAAGCCTTTTGACTAAGGCACCTCAAACGTTCTTAAATAAAGTATTAAGACTAAAAGAACAAATGCACTTCTTAGATTACCTAGAGATAAACTGAATTGATATTTTATAATATTTGTTAATGATATGTTGACCCTTTAATCTCCCTCAACTGATTTCAATTCTTTCGAGGATGGATATCACCCTGGAGCCTAGAACAATTGAGCAGAGCTATATGAGGCTGCAGGCTTCTGCTTACTCAATCTACTGAATTACAATGAAATAATAGTTATCATTTCTGTCTCTCTCTCTCTCGGCAAAGGACAATCACACAAGTGCTAAAATATCATTTATTTCTCTGGCTGTAATACTCTCACAAATTCAAGTATGAGTGTGAGTCAAAATAATATGTCTTTTAAAATTAATTAGGTTACTTTTGAAAATTCTGTAACCACTAAAGGCTTGATATATACAGATATATTCATATTAAGTATAGAGATGTGGGTCTCGATGAAAATTTCTTGGGTAGAAATAGAAAATAATTGATGATACTTTTTTTTTATTGATTACTGTTTTTACTTTACATACATCATTCACACTGAAGAAATATAACCATGAGGAGTCCTGGTCTTCATATGGGATACCCGAGCTGTTCTGCATCAAATGTCCTCCAAAATATTCTCTAATCATTCCCCTCCCTTTCAATAATGATGGCTATTATTACATATTTATTCATCTCTTACTCTGGACCAGATGCTGTATCAATCCCTTCACATAGATGATCTCATTCACAAAAAACCCAAAGAGATAAATAGTATAATTGATCTCATTTTATACATGTGCAACTGAGACACAGAGTAGAGAAGTAACTTGCCTAAGATCCCACCACTAACTAGTGATAGAGCTAGAGTTAGAACAGAGGCAAACTGTTTTCCTGGAAAACACTGTCTCCCTTTTATTAATTCCAAATTTTATGTAAATATCAAAATGCACAGCATGCAAAATAAAAGCAGTACTTCTTAGAAGTACTCCAAGTTCAGGGCTCTATAGTTAAATCAAAATTACTCATCATCTTCTGTCAACCCAGCTCCTCTGCCTCTCATATTTTTAATGTTAAATAATCTAATTGCCTTTTAGAGTTTTATAGTATAAATGTGGCAATTGATCTCTCTTGGGTTATCTCAAAGTCATGGCTAAGAATTACTTGAAATTTTACCAAAGTAATTATGACACGTTACACAGTGGTTAAAGAACCCCTGAAGAATATGAATAACACCTACATCCATGTGAGACAGAGAAATAGAACTATCTACTAGGTGCCATGTTTGACTACAACATATTGCATTTACACTGCTACTGCTGCTAAGTCGCTTCAGTCGTGTCCAACTCTGTGCGACCCCACAGACAGCAGCCCACCAGGATCCCCTGTCCCTGGGATTCTCCAGGAAAGAACACTGGAGTGGGTTGCCATTTCCTTCTCCAATCCATTTACACTAGATCCGTAGAATTGCATGTTGCAGTCTACTCTTTCCAGTCCTCAGTGTGATAAGCTCCAATTCCAGAAACTGCTCCATAAAGAACCATTCTTGGAAATATTATTACTGGAAAACTAATCAAGTTGACAAGGTTGAAAGAAAAGGATAATAAATGGCATCCATATATCTTTAAGTATATATGGATTTCTTTAAGGAATACTCTCTTAAAACATAGCATAGACAGGCTGGTTGAATTCTAACTTGATCATTCATCCCCAGAGTTTGTTGTCTGCTTGCTTAGAACAGTAGTAGCACCACCACAAGAAGTCAGAGTGAGCTGGATGCGTGGAATGAGCAATATATTTTTTTATCTCAACACTACTTACTGTACCCACAGGTTAAAAGAATCTTGAAAAAACTCTTCAGCATTCATCAATTTTATTTAGACACACAGATCGCTACTATTTAAATGATCTTTAAGGAACAACTATACTCTGTGTTGTGCCAGAGGCTTAGCACAGAGATAAATTTTGGAAGACTGCACTAATTTTGAAACAGAACGATATAAACATGGGCAATGGCTTAGTTTATCAAATTGTCTCCACATATTTTCACAGTAGCCATTTCCCTACTGAAACACGTTTATTAGTTCACCCCCTTTCTTATTCCAACTTCCATTTCTTAGCAAAAGAATTGTCTCTGGGTTGATTTATTCTCTAACATAATGCCTCTTCCCTGAATATCAAGGAAAAATAGAAAGAAAGAAACGAAAAGGCTGATGAAGATTAAAAAGAGTAGCAAACACTGTTAATTCAGATGCATAGAAATTCTTGGAAAGTAGAACTGATATATCAGTATATGCAGTTAATCATTCAACCAACAAATATTTATTGAGTCAGACACATACTAGCTATCAGAATATCTTTCTGAAAAAGATATAAATCTGTGAAACCCTAACCCTAATTTACCAAACACTGAATAGTGTATACTTTACATCATTATCCAGACACTAGTTGTTCTCTTTATTTTTCAATAGTTCTTATTTCTTAGTGCAACTACACACTAAAACTCTTGTATTTTCTATGATCTACAATAAGCAAGACATACTATTATTGATAAGAACAAAGCAGTAATAAATTTAACTTCTTAACTGTCTTAAATCGCTAATATTTTTCTTTAAAAATAAGGATTACAGATAATTTTAGCACACTGCAATTATATTATCAACTCATTACTTTAAAATAAAAAATTTTGCATAAGTCCCAGCTATTTTCAGCACTTGAAGTTCATATCTTCTGCATCAGTGGCAACATAACAGATGGTATGTTTCCTTAAAGAGTTTTTTTTTTAATATGAAAATATGTGCTAAATGTGGATAACCTGCTTATTCTCTTCTAAACAACAGTTTTATGAGCTTTCTGTCCAAAGTTTAATTAGCTCTTCCACACTCTGTCCTTTTTTCAAATTGTAGTTATTTCCATTTTAATTTGGGTTAAGAAAAAGGTTGTGATGTACAATATGTTTAAGACATTAGCTAGTCACTGAAGAGTAGAACTGTCTCCTGTGTTCTGCCAAGGAGAGTAAATTGCTTGGAAAGATATCAACAGTGAAAAACTGTCAATAACTTTTTTGGCTGCTGTTGTTCAAAACATTTTATTAGTATTTGATCTGTGTTTTTAAAACAGATCAAAATACACTCAGGATTTATAGACTTTGGAAATAAATGATTATATGTTGAGCCAAAATCCTTTTCTTTCTCTCTATGTTGTTTCATTCAAAAGTATGAACCCATATTTGAACTTCTGACATTTTGGGGGGATATGATATATGTTCCATCTGGATTCCTTCCAGAGAGCTTTTAATAATTAAAGTACCAGTGAAGTATGGTACAGTATCTCTTAATGAAGGAAAACCATACAATTAAGATTTAGGAGACCTAGATCCAACCATCATAGTAGTCAGATTCCCTAGGTATTAGTTTTGAAAGATATAGAGAAAACTTCTGCCTACCCATTTGAAGGGGTTGTTGTTAATATAAAATAAAATCGGCATCTAAATGAACTTTTCTAAATTATAAATAAGTGCTTTTGGGTTATAGACATCTGGTAGTAATAAAAATGTACCAGAGAATCTTAAGATAATTGGGCAATTTTATTGAAACCAGTCAAAATGTTTTAAGTGCAAAGAATAAGAGGGAAAATGTACATATAATACATATGCTTAGAAATACCAGGAGGAAGTATGCTAAAATGTTATCCATATTCCTCTCTAGTTACAGTACCTATAGGCAAATATTACTTTCTTTTTAACTCTTATCCATTTTTTCAAATTTTCAGTATTGAGTGTACATTAATTTTACAAGAAAATATCAATGCAAAATGAGAATTATCTTTTTCATTATATTTCAGTTGACTAAGTGAATAAGACATTTAAATTTGATATATATATATTACTGAAAATTGCTTTAAATAATGAAGATTGGGTTATTTGCACTGTTGTATAAGCAATCCTACCTCTGGAATTCTCTTTCTAATACATTATCTATATCTCCCATATACTATGAAATGAAGAGAAATATCTTACATAGTTTTTAAGAAATAGCTTCCATGATCATTTCTTGTTCTTTTCCCTTCCTGTTTTAAAAGTTTTATACTAATTTAATTTTCCATGTGAATAGATTATTTTTATCTAGAGATTTTTTTCTCCAGAGTGTGCCATGCTTTTCAGATCCTTGTACCATGCCTGAACTCTAGCCAGGAAGAGTATCTTATGTCTTGCATGCTCTTAGGATCCACAGACAAGGTAAATTCAGTGTTTTCATTTCTGAAACTCATGGATAATGACAAAATGATTCAAGCTGGGGAATAATTTAAAAAGGGGAATTGAAAATTTAATTTTGTATATGATACCTCCTTAAAAGTTGGTATAACAGGGTGAAATGTTTGTAAATAGTTCTATAATACTAATAAAGTTGAAAATTGAAATTAATCTTATTCCCTATATTATTTTTGCCTTATAATAATATCAAACTCCAAAAATGTTGTAGAAATTAAGGTTTGGTGCTGTATATTTCAGGTTCTTTTCTTATAATCTTGTATGAGGAGTTCAAGTTTTCAAAAGCAAAAATAAGTTTGGGAAAGAAAATGTTTGACCATAAGAAAGAATTTTTCCCTAGTGTCTATCGCATAAAATATTTTAGAATAATAAAATAAAATTGAAAATTGGCTCATGCATTCCTTCTATTAATACTCCTCTTCCCTCCCTTCCCTCCCATGAAAGTTCCATGAAAGGCAATGGATTAACTCTCTCAATGGTACCTGTGTTCCCACACTAAAGTTAATTGAACTTAAAAGACAAGTCCTTCAGTACTCTGATCTCATTCAAAGATCATAAGGTGCACTGACTAATGAATGAATAAGGCACTTTGAAAACCATCTAAAATATAATATATAATTATCTACCATTAGGGGAACATATCAGAAAGTTTTACTTTCATTTTTTAAACAGTTGACTTCAGGCCAGTTCCTCATTTTGCTTTATTTTTCTCATCTTGCTCTGGCTTGTGTTCAGAACTCCCATTGACTTCCAGAAGGATCTTTGCATTTGGCTCAGTTTCAGTAGTAGAAAACAAGATATTGAACAGACCCTTACTGCTTCTCAATATCTCTAAAATAACAATGTTCCACCTTCAAACTAGCTATTCCAGAATGAATTTTTTCCTCATCAACATCAAACAGTGCAAACAATTCTGCACAAGATAGTTTATAAAATGAATTCAAAGAGTATAAAGAAGTTTGTTTACTTTTTTGTGGAATGTTTCATCTTTTCTGTTATTGTAAATGCATTATTTCAGTTAATCTTTACAATATTTTGTGAAATTTTTAGGGTAGATCAAGTTCATCCATTGTGCAGAAGGGAAAACATGGAATAGAATTATTATCTATTTAAAAATATCTCCTATCTCTGTACTACAGCAGTCTCTGTACTACAGATTTCTGAAAGGTTTTAGCACTAAAGAGACAAGAGTATGTACAAAATAAATAAAAAAAACAATATGATTTTTCTTATGGTATTTTTTTTTTGTTAAAAATGCAAAATTGCAACATACATTTTATGTACATTATTTGTGTCTAAAAATTCTTTTTCTAATAAGAATCTAGAAAAGGAATTTAGGAATAAGCAGAGAAATTTTGTAACCTTTCTTATCATGACAGTTTTAGGTTTCAATATTGTTATTTTTAGAAACTTATTTAAGGACTGCTGCTTTGTAGAACAGAGAAGGCAATGGCACCCCACTCCAGTACTCTTGCCTGGAAAATTCCATGGACGGAGGAGCCTGGTAGGCTGTCCATGGGGTTGCTAAGAGTCTGACACGACTGAGCAACTTCAGTTTCACTTTTCACTTTCATGCATTGGAGAAGGAAATGGCAACCCACTCCAGTGTTCTTGCCTGGAGAATTCCAGGGACGGAGGAACCTGGTGGGCTGCCGTCTATGGGGTTGCACAGAGTCGGACAAGACTGACACGACTTAGCAGCAGCAGGATCAAGGGAGTTTTACACATCATTATGTACACCAACCATTGTCTCTAGAATGGAAGCATTTCTCTCACCCATGTATGTACTCTAATTTTAAAATATGTTTATGTACCATTTGATTAATAAACCACATGCCAGTTATATAATATTATAATAGTACAGTAATATTTTTCATTGTGTACAATATTATCATTCAGTGGCTATAAAAAACAATTTTCTTATATACAATCACACTCAAAATTATTTTCTAATATTAAAGAAATTTCAATATGTAAAGAATTTGAAAAATACTGAGCTTCATTTATGGTGCTAGAGATAGTGGCACTAGGGAATAAAATAGATAAACTGGATAGAGTCCAACTATTGAGGTTGTCTTGGTGACACAGCTGATAAAGAATCCACCTGCAATGCAGCAGACCTGGGTTCAGTCCCTAGTTTGGAACATCCCCTGGAGAAGGGGATGGCTACCCAGTCCAGTATTCTGCCCTGGAGAATCCCATGGACTGTATGTGGTCGTGAAGAGTTGGACATGACTGAGAGACATTCACTTTCATTGAGGCTGTCAAATGAAACTCTACATTTTAGAAAACAAGTTTACAGTTATCAAGGCGGAAAGAGGGGGCAGAATGAATTGGGAGAGTGGGATTGGCATACATACATTATTATTTATGAAAAAAATAACTAATGAGAACCTACTGTATAACACAGGGACCTGTACTCAGTAGTCTATGACAACCTAAATGGGAAAGAAATCTACAAAAGAGAGGATATATGTTTTAAGTTTCTGATGTACAGCAGATACTAATGAAACATTGAAAAGCAACTACAGTACAAATTAATAAAGGAAAAGAAACTCTACATTCAAATGTACTTTATTAGTTCTTATTTTTTTCAATAAGAGATGTGTGACTCTTTGTGACCCCATGGATTATAGCCCATCAGGCTTCTCTGTCCATGGGATTTCCCAGGTGAGAATACTGGAGTGGATAGCCATTCCCTTCTCCAGGGTATCTCTCCAACCCAGGGATTGAACCCTGATCTCCTGTACTAAAGGAGGATTCTTTACACTGAGATTTTCCCAAAGACAAACATCCCATAGCCCCAAACCAAGGTAACTTAGCCTTAGAGAATAAATTTAAGCAAGACCCTGATGCTGGGAAAGATTAGAGGCAGGGGGAGAAAGAGGCGACCAAGGATGAGATGGTTAGATAACATTACCAACTCAATGGACATAGACTTGAGCAAACTCTGAGAGACAGTGAAGGACAGGGAAGCCTGGCATGCTGCAGTCCATGGGGTCACAAAGAATTGGACACAACTTGGCAAGTGAACAACACAACAAATAGACCCTACCTTTAGGTTGAAATTGCAGAGACTGATCATAGAGTTCTAAAAGGTGCCATTCTAGAAGCTATTCTTCACTAGTTCAAGACAAGCTGAAGAAAGAAGAGGCCTTTTCTCATTATATTTGCAGTATCTTCAATGACATAATACGAATAAGAAGCCATTATATTTATGAACAAAGAAAGGAATCATATTTGAAAGAATTTAGAATTCTCCAATTTATTAATAAACTATTAGATGAAACAATTCTAATTTCTACTTATAATACTATAATAGTCATTATTGTCTTAGAATTAAGAGCTGCCTTATGATCCAGCAATCCCACTGCTGGGCATACACACTGAGAAAACCAAAATTGAAAGAGACACGTGTACCCCAATGTTCATAGCAGCACTGTTTACAATAGCCAGGACTTGGAAGCAACCTAGATGTCCATCCACAGATGAATGGATAAGAAAGCTGTGGTACATATACACAATGGAGTATTACTCAGCCATTAAAAAGAATACATTTGAATCAGTTCTAATGAGGTGGATGGAACTGAAGCCTATTATATAGAGTGAAGTAAGCCAGAAAGAAAAACACAAATACAGTATACTAACGCATATATATGAAATTTAGAAAGATGGTAACAATAACCCTGTTTACAAGACAGCAAAAGAGACACTGATGTATAGAACAGACTTTTGGACTCTGGGAATGGGAGAGGGTGGGATGATCTGGGAGAATAGCATTGAAATATGTATAATATCATATCTGAAACTAGTCGCCAGTCCAGGTATGATGCCTGATAACGGATGCCTGGGGCTGGTGCACTGGGACAACCCAGAGGGATGGTATGGGGAGGGAAGAGGGAGGAGGGTTCAGGATGGGGAACACATGTATACTTGTGGCGGATCCATCTTGATGTATGGAAAAAGCAATACAATATTATAAAGTTAAGCAAAATAAAATTTAATTAAAAAGAAAAGAATTATGGGAAGAAACATGACACGTTAAGTGATGAAAAGAGAGAAAATAGAATTTAGAGAAAAACATCTTAAGTGAATACCAATGTAGTAAAACAGAAGAGTAAGATCAGAGGTCCATCAGGCCCTGAAAGGAGAATACCTATAAATGGGAAGAGATAAAGTGAAATAAAGACAAAGGATATTGATTATTTTTCACAGAAGGAAACAATATGCCATTAGTTTCCATTTCGATTCAGTTCTATCTTTTGGTCCTAGTATCATCTCATGTCATCATTAAACTGGCTTCTGACCATTCTTAGTCCCTAAAAAAGGGGTAATACTTCAGTTCATATTTTATGCTGCTGACAAATGTTTCTCAACTTCAAATTTTGCAGTATTACAAATCATTGTTTTATTTTTTTCTTGTTTTATTCAAGATGTGATAGAAATAATACAATAATTTACCAGTGTCTTCAGTAACTTTGGATATAGATTTTATCAGATGGATGGGAATTAGATGAAATCTATTTTCACATTTAAGATATGAAAAAGAGAGGATTATCTGAGTAAGACTTAGTGACTCTTTTCCGCCAAGCAAAAAGTTAAGTTCGTAGAAACATAATAAATATTATAAGTCTAAAACTGCCACCTAACATTTAGTCAGTGCTATAGCCATGAGGTGACTAGTGTAATTATCATTATACCACATCTATAACAGGATCTACTAGGCCCTGCAGTTGTATAATGAGATCATAATGACTAATAATAATAATAATCACAGTTAATATATAATTTCAAGAGACAATCATGCCTCAGTTCATGCTGTGGCATTCTTATTAAAAAGGAAGTCCCAAAATAATTTAGAAATTATAAGGTGGATTTGTAGAAATGACAGGGCATGAATTACTTCATTGGCAGTAGAGCACAAGCCAGTGATTAACATGTCTCCTTTTTTCAGTATACATATTATCAGATTGTTGGTTTTTCTTCTTGTTCAATAATTATTAGTAAAAATGTGAACAAGAATCATGCACAGAAAGTGTGGCATTTACACTATGACAGTGGACTCACAAAAACAATAGGAAACTGATCTTGGCATTTATCCCCTATCTTCTCTAAAAAACAAGAGCTTTAACACATAGTTTGTTGTTAAAGCGTCTTCTAATTTCATGGCTGCAAGTCACCATCCACAGTGATTTTGGAGCCCAAAAAAATAAAGTCTGTTGCTGTTTCCATCGTTTTCCCATCTATTTGCCATGAAGTCATGGGACCAGATGCCAAGATCTTAGATTTCTGAATGTTGAGTTTTAAGCCAACTTTTTCACTCTCCTCTTTCACCTTCATCAAGAGGCTCTTTAGTTCCTATTCGCTTTCAGACATAAAGGTGGTGTCATATGGAAGGAAGGGCAACGAACACCACTACCATAGTGTGTAAATAAAATATCACTGCACCAGTGAGGGGAAGAGGGAAAAGATCCAAAATCTAGAGGAAAAGAAGAAATACATGCTAGGTTCAGAAGTATGCCCAGAATCAGTATCAGTAGGCTACACAATTATTTCTGTACAATACAGAGATTATCTGACACAGAATCTTCATGAGAACAGTAGAGAAAGTCCCTCCCTCTTTTATTTATTTTTTAAATTTTATTTTATTTAACTTTACAATATTGTATTGGTTTTGCCATATATCAAAATGAATCTGCCTATGTGTGTTCCCCATCCTGAACCCTCCTCCCTCCTCCATGGCATTGAAATATGTATAATATCATATATGAAACGAGTCACCAGCCCAGGTTTTCCCTCTTTTATAATGTATAGAATATAATTTGTGAAAGACAGAGACTATCTGAAGCCTAGTACAATGAGAAAACTTAGAGCAGAAAGGAGAGCAATCATCAAGAAACAAAATATTCTCCAAGCAAACCATCTCCAACACTGAACACAAGGTACCACCAAAAGTAGCTGAAGCCAGTGTTGTAATGAGAGAGGATAACTAGAAAAGCAAAAAAATCTCAAACCTAACTTAATTCCAAATTAGATGATCACATACTCTGAACTAGAAATGTAGCAAAAGGAAAACATTGTCAGATGCAATATCTATGTACTATACTTCTTTCTAACAAATGATGTCCAGTTCTCAAGGAAAATATATGAGATACATTAAAATGCAAGGAAAACAATACTGCTAAGAGACAAATCAGTCATCAGCACCAGATCCATATATGTCAAATTATATTATACATGTAGTTTAAAAAAATAATATGTAATAGGCAGAAGTATATCCAAGAGATGAGATTTAAATGAAGATATTGGTAATACACGCATAAAGTACAATTTCTTTATATAATCTCTATTATAACAATTGCACTCATCTCACACACTAGTAAAGTAATGCTCAAAATTCTCCAAGCCAGGCTTCAGCAATATGTGAACCATGAACTTCCTGATGTTCAAGCTGGTTTTAGAAAAGGCAGAGGAACCAGAGATCAAATTGCCAACATCCGCTGGATCATGGAAAAAGCAAGAGAGTTCCAGAAAAACATCTATTTCTGCTTTATTGACTATGCCAAAGCCTTTGACTGTGTGGATCACAATAAACTGTGGAAAATTCTGAAAGAGATGGGAATACCAGACCACCTGATCTGCCTCTTGAGAAATCTGTATGCAGGTCAGGAAGCAACAGTTAGAACTGGTCATGGAACAACAGACTGGTTCCAAATAGGAAAAGGAGTACATCAAGGCTGCATATTGTCACCATGTTTATTTAACTTATATGCAGAGTACATCATGAGAAATGCTGGACTGGAAGAAACACAAGTTGGAATCAAGATTGCCGGGAGAAATATCAATAATCTCAGATATGCAGATGACACGACTCTTCTGGCAGAAAGTGAAGAGGGGCTAAAAAGCCTCTTGATGAAAGTGAAAGTGGAGACTGAAAGGGTTGGCTTAAAGCTCAACATTCAGAAAACGAAGATCATGGCATCTGGTCCCATCACTGCATGGGAAATAGATGGGGAAACAGTGGAAACAGTGTCAGACTTTGTTTTTCTGGGATCCAAAATCACTGCAGATGGTGACTGCAGCCATGAAATTAAAAGACGCTTACTCCTTGGAAGGAAAGTTATGACCAACCTAGATAGCATATTCAAAAGCAGAGACATTACTTTACCAACAAAGGTTCGCCTAGTCAAGGCTATGGTCTTTCCTGTGGTCATGTATGGATGTCAGAGCTGGACTCTGAAGAAGGCTGATTGCCGAAGAATTGATGCTTTTGAACTGTGGTGTTGGAGAAGACTCTTGAGAGTCCCTTGGACTGCAAGAAGATCCAACCAGTCCATTCTGAAGGAGATCAGCCCTGGGATTTCTTTGGAAGGAATGATGCTAAAGCTGAAACTCCAGTGTTTTGGCCACCTCATGAGAAGAGTTGACTCATTGGAGAAGACTCTGATGCTGGGAGGGATTGAGGGCAGGAGGAGAAGGGGACGACAGAGGATGAGATGGCTGGATGGCATCACTGACTCGATGGATGTGAGTCTGGGTGACCTCCGGGAGCTGGTGATGGACAGGGAGGCCTGGCGTGCTGCGGTTCATGGGGTCGCAAAGAGTCGGACACGACTGAGTGACTGATCTGATCTGATCTGATTATATACATACATACTATATTTGTAAATGTGTGTGTCTGTGAATATGCTAAGTCACTTTAATTGTGACCCTATGGACTGTAGCCCACCAGCCTCCTCTGTCCAAGGGATTCTCCAGGCAAGAATAGTTCAGTGGGTTGCCATGATCCCAGAGACCAAACCCATGTCTCTTTACATCTTCTGCACTGGGAGATGGGTTCTTTACCACCAGAGCCACATGGGAAGCACATATTTATATAGAGGTATTAGCAAAATCAATCTATATATAGATAAAGAGATTCAGTACTTTAAAATTTGCTCTTGACATTCTTATAGGTGTTACTTATAAAGACACTCATGAACATATAGGTATATATACATGTTTGCACACACATAAATATGCTTATACAATTAATAGATATCACATGAAACACATTTTTCTCATTTTCTCATTTTTGCTTTGATGAACAATTTCCAGTAAATATTCTTATACATATGTGTGTGAGAATGTGAATTTGTAAACAAATATACCTATACATATATACAAATGATAGAGCTTTTTGGATATTAACATCCTAGAATTTCTGGGTAAAAATGTTTGTGTTTTTAAAAATTTTTAAGATATTTATAGTATAGGCCATTGGAATTTTGGGAAGGTCCTAAAAATTTCACAGACTATGCAACAAATAAATATCTGTATAAAGTCATTTTCTTTTGCAAATGGAAGGCAGAGTATAGTGACAAAATCTTGACACAAGAACTAGAACGCTGTTCCTAGCAAACTGCTTTCCAGAAAAATTTTAGCAATTTATATTCCCAACAGAGTTATTTATCTCTGTCACAGAATCATCAGCCAATAGCTGCTTATGTCCTTATTTCTAAACACTAACTTTATTGTTGAAAACTGTATTACAGTCCTATTTTAATTACTGTTTACTTGACATTTATTGAGATTGATCATATTTTTATATATTTTATTGATAAAGTCACTTCACTTATTTTAAATTATATTAGATTCCCATTTTTCTTTTATATTTCAGTTCAGTTCAGTCTCTTAGTTGTGTCCAGCTTTTTGTGACCCCAAGGACTACAGTACACCAGGCTTCCCTGTTATTGCCAACTCCTGAAGCTAATATTTATTTCTCATCAATCAGAAGAAATTCTTGTTATATTACCCATATTGGCCTTATTTGTCATAAGTTTGCATTTTATTTGCATTGATGTTGTCTATTGCTATAAAAATATTTAATTTCATGCATTTTTCTTGTTGTTCAGTTGCTAAGTCATGTCTGACTCTCTGTGAGCCCATGAACTGTAGCATGCCAGGCTTCCCTGTCTTTCACTATATCCCTGAGTTCACTCAGACTCATGTCCATTGAGTCAATGATGCCATCCAACAACCTCATTCTTTGCTGTCCTCCCATCCTCAATCTTTCCCAGCATCAGGGTCTTTTTCAGTGAGTCAACTCTGTGCATCAGGTGGCCAGTGTATTGGAGCTTCAGTTTCAGCATTAGTCCTTCCAATATATATTCAGGGTTGATTTCCCCTAAGATTGACTGGTTTGATCTCCTTGCTGTCCAAGGGACTTTCAAGAGTTTTCTCCAGCACACAGTTCAAAAGCATCAATTCTTTAGCATTCAGCCTTCTTTACAGTCCAGTTCTCACATCCATACATGACTACTGGAAAAACCATAGTTTTCACCATACGTACCTTTTTTGGCAAAGTGATGTCTCTGCTTTTCATTACACTGTCTAGGTTTGTCATAGTTTTTCTTCCAAGAAGTGTCTTTTAATTTTGTGGCTGCAGTCACAATCTGCATTGATTTTGGAGCCCAAGAAAATTTTTGAATATTGAGATTTAAGCCAGCTTTTTCACTCTCTTCTTTGACTTTCATCAAGAGGCTCTTTAGTTCATCTTCAGTTTCTGCATTTAAAGTGGTATCTGTATATCTGAGGCTATTAATATTTCTCCCTGATTCCAGGTTGTTAGTCATCCAGCCTAGCATTTCATATAATGTATTCTGAATATGAATTATGTCTATATTTAGACATATTAAAGATATTTCATGGTTTTCTTCTTTCTTTCTATACATGGCTTCATTAGTTTGAATTAAACACCTGTGATCATCAAATATTATTTTTTTAACAAACTGTCTCACAACCATATTTCAATGTCATACATACCTCTTATGAATGTCAGTTACAATGTTAGTCATGTTTTGAGAGAAGATGAATGGTACTTCAAATCAAACTATCTTGCAAACTTCTACAACACACATGTTCAGTTCAGTTCAGTCGCTCAGTCGTGTCCGACTCTTTGCGACCCCATGAATCGCAGCACCCCAGGCCTCCCTGTCCATCACCAACTCCCGGAGTTCACTCACACTCATGTTCATCGAGTCAGTGATGCCATCCAGCCATCTCATCCTCTGTCATCCCCTTCTCCTCTTGCCCTCAATCCCTCCCAGCATCAGAGTCTTCTCCAATGAGTCAAATCTTTGCATGAGGTGGCCAAAGTATTGGAGTTTCAGCTTTAGCATCATTCCTTCCAAAGAAATCCCAGGGCTGATCTCCTTCAGAATGGACTGGTTGGATCTCCTTGCAGTCCAAGGGACTCTCAAGAGTCTTCTCCAACACCATAGTTCAAAAGCATCAATTATTTGGCACTCAGCCTTTTTCATGGTCCAACTCTCACATCCATACATGACCACAGGAAAAACCATAGCCTTGATTAGATGGACTTTGTTGGCAAAGTAATGTCTCTGCTTTTGAATATGCTATCTAGGTTGGTCATAACTTTCCTTCCAAGGAGTAAGTGTCTTTTAATTTCATGGCTGCAGTCACCATATGCAGTGATTTTGGAGCCCAGAAAAATAAAGTCTGACACTGTTTCCACTGTTTCCTCATCTATTTCCCATGTAGTGATGGGACCAGATGCCATGATCTTCATTTTCTGAATGTTGAGCTTTAAGCCAACTTTTTCACTCTCCTCTTTCACTTTCATCAAGAGGCTTTTTAGTTCTTCTTCACTTTCTGCCATAAGGGTGGTGTCATCTGCATATCTGAGGTTATTGATATTTCTTCTGGCAATCTTGATTCCAGCTTGTGCTTCTTCCAGCCCAGCGTTTCTCATGATGGACTCTGCATATAAGTTAAATAAGCAGGGTGACAATATACAGCCTTGATGTACTCCTTTTCCTATTTGGAACCAGTCTGTTGTTCCATACACATGTTATTTGCACCCAATTGTAAACAGAACTATATAACACACACACTTTGTTACTCAGTTGCTCTGTCATGTCCAACTCTTTGCAACCCCATGGGCTGCAGTACGCCAGACTTTGTCCTTCACCATTTCCCAGAGTTTACTCAAACTCATTCCACTGAGTTGGTGATGCCATTCATCTATCTCATCCTCTGTCATCCCTTCTCCTCCTGCCCTCAATCTTTCCCAGCATCAGGGTCTTTTCCAATGAGTCAGCTTTTCATATCAGGTGGCATACTAGATCAAGGCAAACATTTTTTAAGCAACTTGATAAGCATAGCTTATATTCTTGCTCAAGAGAGGAACCACCCTACCTATAAAAGAATGCCTCCTGGCAGGATAATTTTTTTTTTTCTAAAGATGGGAAAATACTTAGCTTTCTCTAAGCACCCACATACATAATTGATTTCCAGAGTTATGCACCACAGAGCATGGAGGATAAGATTTTAGCCATCAATGTTTTTAGAACAGATGTTGTCAGTTGTCTACTTTGAATTTTTCTATCAAATGTATGATTTTGAATAGTTATTCTCCTTGAATAGTCCTGCCAGAGTGCATCAGCTGCAAAATACAACACTTAACTTAGCAAATTGATCAGTAGGTAGTTTTGATAGCATTCTGCATTTAAGATTGCTTGCTACCTTCCAAATGCAGCAATTTTCTTTTTCATAGTTGATATCAAGCTTAACTTCCTGGCACTAGTTAAGAAAAAGATCAAATGATTTTTCAAACAACCACTAGTTTAGAGTAGAAAAGCCATCTATTTAATACAGAAAGATACTTTCATTTTTGCTATAGCAACAGCATCTGGATGCAGTTTTTTTCTAAAAGCTTATCAATGTGTTTATAAAAATTTGCTTTAAATGAAAATGTGTTTCCTTGAATGCAAGGGTAGCGTCCTCATGTTTGCCAGACTGGCGTTTATCACAGAACTTGAAGAAAAATAGTAATATCTTTAAAAATTGCTAAAATATAGATGAAAGGAGAACTTCATTTTTATACATTGCATTTGAATCTTATACTTTCAAAGATCATTTTTCACTCAGCCTAATCTCATGGTAGTTTTTAAACTGCAAACTTTGAAGCACTTTTGTCAAACTTGGATCAATAAAGAACTGATATAATTTGATCCATAAATACTTTCTAACCATAGTAAAATACTGATAGCAGATTGACGAATGTCATGAAAGGTCTTATGATCTTGTCTATCATCAGTGTAAACTAAGAACACAACAAAGACAGCACAACACTAATGCTTTAAACCAACTGGGCCTCTCACATATGTAGTACATTTTTAAACCCAAGTTGGGAATTTATTATGGCAGAAATAATCCTGGAAATTAAGCAAGCTAAAATTTAAAATACCATCATCTATTAGGGTTTGCATTATGCCAAAACTCTACTAAGAATGTTATCTATATATTGATTCTACCCCTGACAACAACCAAAGTGATTGGCACTAATACCAATCTCTTTTTGCAGATAAGAAATGGTAGATCTATATATCTGGACAAAGTTCTTAATGGAATTCACAAAATTAAAATACGAACTAGAATCTATGTGATTTCAAAACCTATGCTTTTTTAAAAATAACAACACAAAATATATATTACCTAGAGTACTTGTAGTATGTTGTTACTAGATTTGTCATTTTTCCTATGTGATTTTTTTTTTATTCATAAGATTTCTTATAAAAAAAGAGTTTCAATTTTTTTTTTTTTTTTTTTTTAAGCTTAGAACAAGAGTCAACAGTTTATTTCAAAAACAGAGAAACAAAGCTTTCCGGTAGAATTTTCAAACTGTGCTTACTTTCACTGGCTGTTGTGAAATCCTGCTTGTCCTCTGTAAAGGTCAGCTCAGTGCTCTAGTTTATTAACCAAAAATCTCTTTCTGATTATTTTGAACTAGGGAATTCTCAACTTCAGATACTTTCAAACAGAAAGCTCAAGAATTCCCTTTTTGGATCAATTGCCTGAAATTTGTTGGAAAAGATCATTGTTTCCAAACTTTAATCGCCTCTAGAAGAGTACTTGGCAATTACCATTTGATGAGCAAGTATTGTGAACGGTAAATAGTTTAGAAATCCTCTAAAAACATCTCTTTTTCTGTGGTAGCAATGACTTGGGAGAATAGCATTGAAATATGTATAATATCATATCTGAAACGAGTCGCCAGTCCAGGTACGACGCCTGATAACTGATGCCTGGGGCTGGTGCACTGAGACGACCCAGAGGGATGGTATGGGGAGGGAGGAGGGAGGAGGGTTCAAGATGGGAACACATGTATACTTGTGGTGGATTCATTTTGATGTATGGCAAAAACAATACAATATTGTAAAGTTAAGCAAAATAAAATTTAAAAAAAGAAGTTATTATCCACAAATTTTAAATTATGCTAACAGAGGGCAGAAAAAAAGGCTTCTAATATGTGTATGATACATAGTTTAGAACAAAGTTTCTCTCAAAAACTGTTGAAAAAAATGTTTAGTATTTATAGGTGTAGAAAGAAAATATGAAAGTAATTTTTGATAAAGAAGAAACAGACATTCAGAACAATAATGTAAGGTTTGATTTTAAAAGCCTCTCTGTGAGATTAGAGCAACTGTGTACATCATAATCTTTTTGTATGTGTCCATTCATCCTTCATTTATCCATTTAAAAAATGTAGGGTAGGGCTCTGCTGAAAAAATGTGGACATAAAGGTATTTAAGACATATTTCCTTATCTTTAGAAAGATATTTTTTAGTCTAATTATAATACAGTGAGATAAATGTTTTAAAATAAATAAAAGGCTATTAAGAACAAAGTACTGTGGTATAAATAATGAAATGACTACTTCCAAATAATGCATTTAAGGATTTCTTTATGAGTGTTAGGAGAGAAAAAACTTCAATGTTCATAAACGAGAGACTATTTTTGAAATAGGAAACAATATAGTTACCTAATGTTATATATTAAAGTCCACTGTCACAGACCACATTTTTATCACCTCTACCTAAAGCCCAACAAATACACTCAATCTGTCACCAAACTGCACTGTCTCTATAAAAAAAATGGCAATGCATTACTCTACAAAAGTAGGAACTTCAAAAGAATATTAATATCAGTGAAATGCTGTTATTTAGTATGATTTGCACTCAAAAAATCCTTATTTTGACTTTTCAGTAAGTCATTGATAAAAACTTAAAATAATAAAAAAGATTTCTGCTTTAGTAAAACAGACTAGGTTATTCATACCAACTCTCCTATGGAGACAGTTAGAAATAATAACAAAAGAAAAATTGTTTTCTTGAAAGCTTTAAAAAGTTTAAGAAACAGTGAAAGTTATAGGGTCAAGATCCAAAAGAATAAATAAATGCAAAGAGGAAAACCTAGATTTTTTTCACTATTTCTTAGGGGTATATGTGGATTATAGATATGAAAGACTCTGTGATGCTGTTCCATTTGGAAGAGTGTTGCTCATGATGTATATTCCTTCAACTGGGTAGCAATGAAGTAGGATTGGCTATTGGTTCCTGTTGTGGAAGTATTTCTCTTTTCCCCAGAAGGATTTAAGGAGTCATCTCATGTATCTTCTTCGAGCTATCATTCCTGTCTCTCCTTTAATACTCTTGCTCTCTAAGTAGATATATTTTCAATGAAAATCAGTATCTTGCTTTTCTAAAAGTTCCATATATAACAATCCACACTCTTAAATAAAATATTAATCTAAATCAAAAGTAGAAGTCATTGCTAGGGAGGTAGAAACATAGTAGTTCTCCTTATTAAATACCTCCACCGAATAGGTGGATGAAAAGTTAACAAATAAGACATGAATTCTAAACTCAGGCCTATCACTGCTGATGTGATTCCAATGTGTCCTAGACTCTGAACCTCAATTTTCATTTGAAATTAGGAATTCTATTATCTTTCTCCGTGAGTTTTAAACAAGCATCAAATGAGCTAATGCAAAGGAAGTATTTTGTCAACCATAGGTCATTTTCCCCCCAAATTAAAAGATACATGCATTGAATTTAAAGAAAAAGAAGTCTCTACAGGTGAGAAGTGTGTTTAAGTCATTTCTGACTGATATCTGATTTTTAAGCAAAAAAAAATTAATAATGATAATTTGCCATTTTTAAGCATCATATGTTTGACACTCTTCTTCCCTTGAACTTTCACAGTCCAGTTATGAATATTATTAGTCTATGTTGATAGAGAACACCCTGATCATAGCAAACATCCTTTTCCAACAACAAAAGAGACAATACATGGGCATCACCAGTTTGTCAATACAAAAGTCAGATTGATTATATTCTTTGCAGCTGAAGATGGATGGAGAAGCTCTACAGAGTCAGCAAAAACAAGACTTGTAGGTGACTGTGGCTCAGATCACGAGCTCCTTATTGCAAATTTCAGGTTTAAATTTGAAGGAAGTATGGAAAATAACTAGACTATTCAAGAATGACCTAAATCAAATCCCTTATGATTATACAATGGAGGTGATGAATAGATTCAAGTGATTAGATTTGGTAGACAGAGGGTCTAAAGAACTATGGACAGAGATTCTCAACATTGTACAGGAGGTGGTCACCAAAACCATCCCAAAGAAAGATAAATACAAGAAGGCAAGGGAGACAGGGAAAAATATACCCATCTGAATCCAGAGTTCCAGAGAATAACAGAGAGAGATAAGGTCTTCTAAGTGAACAATTCAAAGAAATAGAGAGAAACAATAGAAGGGAAAGACTATATCTCTTCAAGAAAATTAGAGATATCAAAGTGAACATTTCATGCAAGAATGGGCACAATAAAGGATAGAAACACTAATGACCTAACAGAAGCAGAAGAGATTAAGAAGTGGCAAGTACGCACAGAAGAACTGTACAAAAAATTTTAATGTCCATGATAACCATGATGGTGTGGTCACTAATCTAAAGCCAGACATCCTAGAATGTGAAGTCAAGTGGACCTTAGGAAGCATTACTGTGAACAAAGCTAGAGGAGGTGATGGAATTTCAGCTGAGCTATTTCAAATCTTAAAAGATGATACCACAATGCCACAAAAGTGCTACACTTCAATATGTTAGCAAATTTGGAAAACTCAGCAGTGTCCACAGGATTGAAAAGGTCAGTTTTCATTCCAATCCCAAAGAAAGGGCAGTTTCAAAGAATGTTCAAATTACAGTATAATTATGCACATTTCCCATGCTAACAAGGTAGTGCTCAAAATCCTTCAAGCCTGGAATCAGTAGTATATGAACAGAAAACTTCTAGATGTAGAAGTAGAATTTAGAAAGGGTAGAGGAACCAGAGATTAAATTGCCAGCAACATCCGTTGGATCATAGAGAAAGCAAGGGAATTCTAGAAAAGCATCTACTACTGGTTCATTGACTACACTAAAGCCTTTGGTTGTATGAAAATGAGAGTGAAAGTTAGTCACTCAGTTATGTCTGACTCTTTGTGACCCCATGGACTAGAGCCCACCATGTTCCTCTGTCCACAGAATTCTCCAGGCAAGAATACTGGAATGGGTTGCCATTTCCTTCTCCAGGGAATCTTCCTGACCCAGGGATTGAACCCAGGTCTCCTGCATTGCAGGCAAACTCTTTACTGACTGAGCCACCAGGGAAGCTGTTTGATTGTGTAGATCACAACCAACTGGAAAATTCTTAAAAGATAGGAATACCAGATCACCTTAACTGCCTCCTCAGAAACCTGTATGCAGGTCAAAAAGAAACAGAACCAGACATGGAACAATGGACTGTTTCCAAATTTGAAAAGGAGTACGTCAAGGCTGCATATTGTCACCTTGATTATTCAACTTCTATGTATAGTATATCATGCGAATCGCCAGGCTGGATGAATCACAAGCTAGTATTAAGATTGCTCGGCAAAACATCAGTAACCTCAGATACGCAGATGAAACCACGTCAATCGCAGAAAGCAAAGAGGAACTAAAGAACCTCTTGAAGAAAGTGAAAGAGAAGAGTGAAAAAGCTGGCTTGAAACTCAACATCCCAAAAAATAAGGTTGTAACATCCAGTCCCATCACTTTATGGCAAATAGATGAGAAAGCAGTGACAGACTTTATTTTCTTGGGCTCCAAAATCACTACAGATTGTGACTGTAACCATGGAATTAAAAGACACTTGCTCCTTGGAAGAAAGCTATGACAAATCCAGAAAGCATATTAAAAAGTAGAGACATCACATTGTCAACAATGTTCTGTATAGTCAAAGCTATGTTTTTCCAGTAGTCATGTACAGATTTGAGTGTTGGACCATAAAGAAAGCTGAGCACCAAAGAATTGATGCTTTTGAACTGTGATGTTGGAGAAGACTCTTGAGAGTCCCTCAAACTGAAAGGAGATCCAATCAGTCAATCCTAAATGAAGTCAATCCTGATTATTCAATGGAAGGAATGATGCTGAATCTGAAGCTCCAATATTTTGGTCACATGATGCAAAGAGCTGACTCACTGGAAAAGACACTCATGCTAAGAAAGATTGAGGGCAGGAAGAGAAGGGGGTGACAGGATGAGATGGTTGGATTGTATCACTGACTCAGTGAATATGAGTTTGTGCAAACACTAGGAGATAGTGAAGGACAGGGAAGTCTGGCATGCTGCAGTCCATGGGGTTGCAAAGTGTTAGACATGACTTACCAACTGAACAACAACAAATGCTGACAGTAGGACTAACAGAAAAAAAGTTTTCAATTAAAATAATTCAAATTATTCATATTTAAAATTAATTTATATTCTATTTAAATGTGAACATTCCATATGAAACATCACAAGTTCTTGATTGGAGATCTATTAGAATACTGTATTATCCTTCTTGCTACATTTTTCTCACTGTTTCCTGCCTTGATTTAGGATATCAGTTCTTAAATAGGTCTCCTGGAAAACAAATTTATGAATCATATTATCTGAGGAGAAAAAATTGTAAGTAATATTATCACTGGCCTACCATTCACATAGTTACATAAAGTTATAGAATTAACTATAAATCAAAAAATTAAAGATCAGATTCCTAATAAGTCTTAAAGCAAATCATTAAGAAAAATATAATTGTAAAAAGGTATCCCCTGTATCCATTATCAGAATAAATATAAGAAAGAGTGTGTAGAGAAAGGATTTGTCAGAAAACCAACTCTCTGAAAAGATCTGTCTGAGGAAATGCCAGCTGTGCACAGTACCTTTTGCCACTTGGCAACTGGTGAGATGAAAGGGGAAGACAGGACTTGGAAAGTTTTCATTTCTGCGTCTGGTAACGTTTTTAACAATTACTGTCACTAAATTCCACTGGAATTTGGTGAAAGGTTGCTATATCACAGACACCAATGCTATTCATCACTCTTGCTACTCTGCCACAAATTCTAGACACCTTGGTTAGCAATTATATCCTGTTGCTTCAAGGTCAAGGATACATTTCTGATTTAAGTCAGCCCTACCATTTCAAGTAGAAGCATTTCCATGCCAGGCATCTTAACTCATTGTTTATCTTTGACTCCCTCCCAGTTCTTTGGGGTCCAGAATTGCAGTTTCTTTATTTTACCTGAATAGCACCTGGACACTAACTCCAGGCCTACACAGTATATTTATCTCCTCATCAGACCATGTCATGGTGTCTGGATTTTATAGAATATATTATTTTCCTAGGAAAGCCATAACATACTACCACAAATGGTGTGGCTTAAAACAATCGAAATGTATTGTCTCACACTTCTGGAGGATCAAAGCTCAAAATCAAGGTGTTGTTAAGGCCAGGCTCCCTCCAAAACCTATAGCAGAGAATCCTGTCTTGCCTATTCTAGATTCTGGTACTTTGCAAAAATCTGTTTATTTCTTGGCTTGCCCCAGCAGTACTTCAATTTCTACCTCTGTAATCATGTGGCCTTACCTCCACTTTGTCTCCATTTGGCATTTTCTTTTTCTTGTAGGGACACCAGTCATAATATATTAGGACCCAGCTAATGACCTTAGCTTAATTACATCTGCAAAGATGCTATTTCCAAATAAGATCACATTTCCAGGTTCCAGGGACTAAGACTTCAACAAACGTTTTAGAGAAACACAATTCAACCCAGAACAAGGGACTTGGGATGCTTTTCCTCAGCCTTTGGTGTCATGTCCTTTTCATGCTTGCAAACCTATCATTCTTATGAGACAGCTAAATAATTACACTCTTCAATTCTCCTCAATTATTTTGGGTTAAAGGAAGAATTCTAGATTATTCACTTTTCTTTAGTAAAGCATATATCCACAGACTTTGCTGTGTAATTTTTCAGTGCCATCTCACTGTGGATGGTGTGTAATTTTCCTGCCCCAGTGTGGTAAGACTTTCCCATAGGACATGCTTGGCCAGTAAAGTTTAGGACATTTGTTGAAAGACTAAACTGCACTTGCTTGACTTGGTTCTTGGTCTCTTGCTATAATTCATAAGAACATGGCCCAGGTATCCTCTAGGTCAAAAAAGAGTGAGAAAGAGGTGGAACTATCTGATCCAACCTTTATCTTGTAAACGAGTCGGACAGATCTGCAGAGTAAAGGAAAGTTAATTCTGCTGATTCACAAAACTCTGAGCAAGAGAAATAAGTATTTGCTTTTGTAAGCCACTGCATATTGGCGTGGTTTGTCTTAAAGCATTATTTTAATAATTGCTGACAAATCTGTTCTGCTGTGTTTTGATGATTTAAGAAATATGCTCACTTTATCACTCCCTCTTCTCTAAAATTTCTGATTGATTTTTCAGGTTCTGTCTACTGAAAATTATTTCAGGCTTAATTTGCTAAGAGAACTACTCACCATTAAAAGAAATGTTTATGTGCCATTTATTCTAGAAATTATGTTTCTGATATTATTTGTGATTATCACAATTGGCCTAGATTATATTCTACTGAAATTAACTTCCTATAGAAAGTAACAGAAATAAAAGGCTAAAGCCTTGGGCATGTGTGAAATAGTTTCAGGGGCCTTTTATAGATAAGGTGACCATATAATTAATCGCGCACTCTGGAAATGCAAATCAAAACTACAATGAGGCATCACCTCACAGTGGTCAGAATGGCCATGATTAAAAAATCTACAAACATTATATGCTGGAGAGATTGTGGACAAAAAGGAACTTTCTTGCACTGTTGGTAGGAATGTAAATTGATACAGACACTATGGATAACAATAATGAAATCCCTTAAAAAAAAAAAATAGAACTACCAAATGACCCAGCAATCCCACTAGTGGGCATATACCCCAAGAAAACTATAATTCAAATAGACATGTGCACCCCAATGTTCACTGCAGCACTATTTACAATAGCTAGGACATGGAAACAGCCTAAATGTTCATCAACAGAGAGAGGAATTGATAATGAAAATGTGGCAAATATATACAATGAAATAGTACTTAGCTCAAGAAAAGGATTGAAATTGGGCCATTTGTAGAGATGTAGATTGACATACAGACTGTATAAAGAGTGAAGTCAGAAAGAGAAAACACATACTGTATATTAATGCACATATGTGAAATCTGAAAAATTGGCATAGACGATCTTACTTACAAAGCAGAAATAGAGACACAGAGGCAAACAACAAATGTAGGGACACCAAAGGTGGGGGAAATGGGGGATGGAGTGGGATGAACTGGGAGATTGGGATTGACATATATACACTATTGATATTATATATAAAAGAGATAACTAATGAGAACTTGCTATATAGCTCAGGGAACTTTGTGCTCTGTGGTGAAGTAATTGGGAAGGAAATTCAAAAAAAGAGGGGATCTATGTATATGCATGACTGATTCACTCTACAGTTTAATTAATTTTATTGTACAGTAGAAACTAATGCAACACTGTAAAGCAACTATATGCCAATAAAAATAAGTAAAAATAAAAACAAACAAAAAAATCAAAATCATGCACTGTGAGACCCAGGTCTCTCACCTTTCAGGTGGATTCGTTACCAGCTGAGTCATAAGGAAAGCCCAAGAATACTGGAGAGGGTAGCCTATCCCTTTCTCCAGTGGATCTCCCCAACCCAGGAATCAAATTGGGGTCTCCTGAATGGCAAGTGTATTTACCAACTAAGCTATCAGGTAAGCCCAACTATATGCCAATCAAAATCAGTAAAAATAAAAATAAACAAACAAAAATAAAAATTATACATTCTGAGACACCTTTGAGAATGTAATAGAATGCTCTAATAGTTATGCCATAATCTGTCACAAACCAGACTTGTTCGGTGTTCTGGCAGCTGTGGTCGTTATTCTCATAGTGAAACAACATTGTTGTTCAATTTTAATCATTACTCATTCAGCACCTTAACATCTTTCATATAAATGCTGGCTAATTTGCATTTAGATTTGCCAAATAAGAAATCAGAAAAAGTACAGAAAACTCCTCAAGGAAAAAGCAGCCATTTACCTTCTTTTGTACAGGTTAACAGAGGCTGTATTTATTTTTAGAGCAATTCCTACTACAGAAGATTCATGAAGAAAATGTTCTAGAAAGAGTTTGGACTCTTCAGGAAGCAGGTTAATTTCCTGTTGACATTTCCAATTCCAGGAATACAGACAATTGATTTACTTATTGGACAGGATAACAAATCCAAATCACATGCCTTTTAGTCTTATTATGTCCCAATTATTCTCAAAGACTTCAACACTAGTTTTCAGAATAAAAAGATGATTCAGCTAGACAGCTGAATCATTTTTTCTGTTTTCCTGCTCTAAAGCAGTTTCTCAGAGTATGATTTAGGGAATCTTAGGTATTCCTTATACTTTTTCAGGAGGTAGTTAAGACTAAATTGTTTTAATGACAATACTAAGAAATTATTTATCACTTCAATGTGTTGACATTACAATGATGGTGGAAAAGCAAAAACAAAATAGTTCCTCAGTCCTACTCTTTAGGGGGGTAAAAGTGATGGCATCTTAACATAAATCACATTGCTAATTCAAGCCTTTATGAGCAGTTAAGCATTCTTCAATACCATGCACATGTGATTTAAAAAATGCAAATCTCAACTAAGAATGTACATGAGGAAGCAGTGAATATACTGATTTTATTAAATCTCATCCCTTGAGTCGAAGAAGGCAATGGCAACCCACTCCAGTACTCTTGCCTGGAAAATCCCATTGACGGAGGAGCCTGGTAGGCTGCAGTCCATGGGGTCGCTAGGAGTCAGATATGACTGAGCAACTTCACTTTCACTTTTCACTTTCATGCATTGGGGAAGGAATTGGCAACCCACTTCAGTGTTCTTGCCTGGAGAATCTCAGGGATGGTGGAGCCTGGTGGGCTGACATCTATGAGGTTGCACAGAGTCGGACACGACTGAAGTGACTTAGCAGCAGCAGCCCTTGAGTATGGGTATCTTTTAAATTTTCTGTGCAATGATATGAGAAATATACAAGAAACATTTCTATTATATAATTAAATACAATGATTGTCTCACAGAAAACTTGCATGAAAATTTGTTTCCTTGTGTCACTGAACCAAAAGCAAGTGCATTTTTTCATAAAACACCATTGTCATTTGGAAGGCTGTCTGACACAGTCTATGGGTATTGAGACTTGGGTACTTGGAAGTCATTGTCTCAAAAATAAACAAACTCAGCCTATCATGCCGAGTAAAGCAAATGACAGGTGTGCTGTCAAGAATTCAAGCAAAGTGTTGAAGCTGGGAAAATGCCTACCCACTTCTATGAACTTAAAACCTCTGAAGAAGTAAAGAATCTTCTGACATAATCAGAGGTAATATTAATAAAGATTATATTTTGATATTTGATTTATATAATGAATTTGCCAATTTATACAAATTATAAAATGTATAAAATCATTTTTAAATAAAATATTTAAATAAAATCTATAATTATATTAATCAGTTCAGTTCAGTCGCTCAGTTGTGTCCAACTCTTTGCGACCTCATGGACTACAGCATGCCAAACTTCACTGACCATTGCCAACTCCCAGAGCTTACTCAACTCAAGATCAAGTCGCTGATGCCATCCAACCATCTCATCCTCTGTTGTTCCCTTCTCCTCCTGCCTTCAATCTTTCCAAGCATCAGGGTCTTTTCCAATAAGTCAGCTCTTCGCATTAAGTGGCCAAAGTATTGGAGTTTCGACTTCAGCATCAGTCTTTCCAATGAATATTCAGGACTGACTTCCTTTAGAATGGACTGCTGGATCTACTTGCTGTCCAAGGGACTCTCAAGAGTCTTCTCCAACTCCACAGTTCAAAAGCATCAATTCTTCAGTGCTCAGCTTTCTTTATAGCCCAACTCTCACATTCTTACATGACTACTGGAAAAACCATAGCTGTGATTAGATGGACCTTTGTTGGCAAAGTAATGTCTCTGCTTTTTAATATGCTGTCTAGGTTGATCATAGCTTTTCTTCCAAGGAGCAAGTGTCTTTTAATTTCATGGATTCAGTCACCTTCAGAAATGATTTTGGAGCCCCCTAAAATAAAGTCTGTCATCATTTCCATTGTTTCCCCATCTATTTGCCATGAAGTGATGGGACTGGATGTCATAATTTTAGTTTTCTGAATGTTGAGTTTTAAGCCAACTTTTTCACTCTCCTCTTTCACTTTCATCAAGAGGCTCTTTAGTATTATAAATTATAATACTCTACTACTCATAAATTATATTTGTAACAATTATATAACTATAAATTATAATCATATGAATACTGGAGTGGGTAGCCATTCCCTTCTTTACGAGATCTTCCTGACTCAGGGATAAAACCCTGATTTCCTTCATTGCAGGCAGATTCTTTACCATCTGAGCCATCAGAGAAGCCCTATATTTATATATAAGTACATACAAATTACATATAATAATATATAATAATTATATAAATATATAATAAATAAATGTTTTAAATAAAATATAGTTTTATATATTTCTATAATGAGTTATAGAAATTTTTTATAACTCAGTAGACAAATATTTTCCAAATGGCCATAATATGATGTTATAAAATAATGCATAGAAAAATGATCTAAATAAAGTGCAAGAGAGATGATAATCTTTAAGGTAAGAATATATATTTCATTGATATTATTTAATATTATTTACTGATTTCTAAGAAATTACTAATGCTGAGTTTTTATGTAGAATCAATACCTTTTTTTACTTGTTTTGCAAGAATCAAAGAATATTCCAAAACAAGTTAAAAAGGTATTGAAACATTTTTTCCCTTTCCATTTATAAATCTGTGTAAAGCCAGATTTTCTTCATGTTATTCAACCAAAATAATATAGTAGGTTGAATTCAGAGATATATAGAAAAATATTATCTTCTACTCTACCATATATTAAAGAGATTTGCAAAACTATTCAAAAACCAATTTACTTCTTTTTTATTTTGAAGATTGTAGTTATTTAAGGAATGTTTTATGCTATCACAGTAAAATTACTATTATTCATTCTTTAACATTTGATTTTTAACATCCAACATAATAAATATTGGTAGATATAACTCATGTGAATACAAGCTTTTTTGTGGTACTCAACAATTTTTTTAACACAATAAAAGAGTCCTAAAAGCAAGTTTTGAGTATCATTGCTCTAGTCATAGCCTTTCTGTCTCTTCAAGTTCTGTTTTTTTTAATTGATATAGATACAGAGATAAAAATCACTTTTAATTTCCTAAAAACCCTGATATGTATGATTCATATTCTAGTCAACTTGCGTTGACTATTTTAAGTGTTTAAGTTGACTTCTATTTTAAGAAGAACATTTATAAAACTTACACCATAAAATTATCTGCTGGAAATACTGCACTGTTGGTATAAAAATCAATTTGTTGAGGTGTATGTAAAGTACAGCCCAAAGTAAAGAGGCAATGATATGATTATGATTCTTCTGTTGTGCCTTTTCCATGAAGTATTATGTGAAATTAGAAGAATTATACTGTAGATTTCTCCTCTGGATGAGATTATACACCCATTTCCATCTCCTTATCTATTGTGAGCGTCTTTCAAATTGTTTAAGTAATGGGTAGCATAGCTAATGTAGTTGTTTAGGAAGAAAAAAAAATCATTTTGACATACATTAAGCAAAATAGTTCTGATGTTTTCTTAGGATTAAACTTATTTTTTGTCCCCCTAGTTTGATAATAGTGACTTTTCAACCTGTTTGCTCTTTTGTTTTATTTTATTTTTGAAATTTTTGGACTCTGAAATATTTTTTAAAACTCTCACTTTTTTTGTGCTCTGATTTAATGTTTGAGGATTTTATTAAGGAATTTACTATTCCCTAATGACTTACTGCATAGCCAGTTTCAAGGGGAAATGAATTAACTTCAGTTCCCTAATCTTAGGCATATTCTATTCACTATACCCCTCATTATGACTCCCTATGTATGCTATAAAAGACAAGAGCTTTAAATACATTAGAAGAACTAGCATTGGGAAAATAGGTAAAATGAGTTTTTAAATGAGTTATTAAATTTTAAGAATAAACTTTTATTTTTTTGAGTTTTTTTTATTTAACTTTACAATATTGTATTGGTTTTGCCATTTATCAAAATGAATCTGCCACAGGTATACATGTGTTCCCCATCCTGAACCCTCCTCCCTCCTCCCTTCCCGTACCATCCCTCTGGGTTGTCCCAGTGCATCAGCCCCAAGCATTTATAGATCAACAAACATATCCCTTGAAAAATTGAAAGGCTAAAAGTGGATGGATGGTGTTCTTTATGCTGGAAACTTCAGCTCTCATACTCAGGACAACAGATGCTTGAGGAAGAAAGACACTGGATGTGTCTTGTCAGAATAGCAAAGGATTGTTTTCTTATTCTGTAACTCAAACTTGTAAATCTTGTTGGAAATCAATATCTAGATATGTTCAAGATATGTCTTATTCTGACAACTTTTTATTCAGTATCTATACGAGTTCCTGGCACACACTAGACCTGAAATGTGTGTTTGCTGAACAATAATCTTGATTTAGTTCCATGTTAATTCTCTTAGATAAATTTCAACAGGCAAAAATTAAAAAAAAAAAATGCACCCAGTATCCAGACACTTTATTTTGTCTTTGATAAATCATTCCCAGTCCAACTGTGACCCTGAAAACATCCCCAATATTTTCTTTTTTCAGCTCCAATTCCATATATTGAATGCAAAAATTAAACATGTGTGTGATCTGGAAATATACAAGCAATGAACTTTGGCTGCTCTACTTAGATATGTGAGTATTTAAATAAAAGGTTGATACTATACCACAAGCAGCCAGGGAGTCTTTTCTGCCTGCTTAGTATAGAAGAGTCAAATGACAGCATGTGGCAGAGTACAACTCAGAAAGGAATGTTTGAAAGAAGTTTACAGAATAAAATATCCAAAGCCCCAGATGTACAATAAAAGGTGCCTAGAGAAAGAGGAGGGGGACACAATTCCCCTGAAATCTTTTTAAATTCTTCCCCTTAAATCTTTTGTGGGACTTTGGCTGTCAAAATGGTAAAGTAGACAGAGCATAGGGGAAAAAAATTGATAGAAGAGTTATATTTTTTATACTTACAACTTGGATTGCTGTAAAGCTTTGGGTTAAGAGCGAATGAACTTCACAGCAATCCAGGATAGATATTGCTTGCTGTAAGATGCTCCCATTTCCAAGCTCAATAGGAGGTGATTATTGGTACAATGGCACAATGCTATAGATATGATGTGCAAGATTAGAACACATTCTGTATTTCCATTCAACAATAAACTGTGAAGGTACAGCTCTATGTCTTGCAATCTCACATTATAAAATAAGAAAAATGATATTATACAGTTGATTCTATCAATGAGATTGGGAAATTAAATCAGTTTGTTCAGCTCAGAATGAAAAAAAGATCTACTCTAGGGAGCCAGTAAATGCAATCTAAAAGTAGACAATACGTTACAGTGGTTGACCTAGGAGATACTGAAGACCATGAGTAAAGAAAGACCAGGGAGTGCTGAAATGAAAATCTTGAAACATTCATAACATCAAAATAACTTATAAGTAACTGTAGGGCTAAATTGTTGTTTTTCAGTCACCCAGGTGTGTATGACTCTTTGTGACCCACGGAGAGCAGCATGACAGGCTTCCCTGTCCCTCACCATCTCCTGAAGTTTGCCCAAGCTCATGTCCATTACATCAGTGATACCATCCAGCTATCTCATCCTATAACTCTTTATTATTCTGCCCTCAATCTTTTCTAGCATTAGGGACTTTTCAATGAGTTGACTGTTCCACATCAGATGACAAAAATACTGAAGCTTCAGCTTCAGCATCAGTTCTTCCAACAAGTATACAGGGTTGATTTCCCTTAAGATTGGCTGGTTTGATTTTTTTGATATCCAAGGGACTTTTCAGGAGACTTCTCAATCATCATAGTTTGAAGACATCAATTCTTTGGCCTTCTGCCTTCTTTACAGTCCAGCTCTCACAACCATACATGATCACTGGGAAGAACATATCCTTGACTATACAGACCTTGGTCAGCAGAGTATTGTCTCTGCTTTTCAATACACTGTCTAGGTTTCTCATTGCTTCCCTGCCAAGAAACAATCATCTTCAGATTTCATGGCTGCTGTCACTATCTGCAGTGATTTTAGAGCCCAAGAAGAGGAGATTTGTCACTACTTCCATCTTTTCCTCTTCTATTTGTCATGAAGTAATGGGTTAAATTACTTAGAGTAAAAATATATTTAAGAAAATAAAAACTTTAAATTATTTGAAATGCTACCATTAATGACTATAAATTATACTTTTAAATTCAAGTTTATTTATTTTAATTGGAGGCTAATTACTTTACAATATTGTATTGGTTCTGCCACACATCAACATGAATCCACAATGGGCATACACGTGTTCCTCATCCTGAACCCCTCTCCCACCTCCCTCCCTGTACCATCCCTCCGGTCATCCTAGTGCACCAGCCCCAAGGATCCTTTATCAAACCTGGACTGGCGATTCATTTCTTATATGATATTATACATGTTTCCATGACATTCCCCCAAGTCATCCCACCCTCTCCTCTCCCACAGAGTCCAAAAGACTGATCTATACATCTGTGTCTCTTTTGCTGTCTCGCATACAGGGTTATCGTTACCATCTTTCTAAATTTCATGTATATGCGTTAGTATACTGTATTGGTGTTTTTCTTTCTGGCTTACTTCGCTCTGTATAATAGGCTCCAGTTTTTTGCTGGCCAATATATTCCACTTCAAAATTTCCTCACTATTTTAATTTAAAAATTCTCTTTTCTTGAAAATTTCTGAAGTTTCAAGGCAATTTTATCACCATGAACTTTTGGTCACAGATTTTCTTTCCCTCATCTAGCTACATTTTGTTTAGCCTATGTAATCAAAGACAACATTGAGTTCACATTTCATGAATTCTCAAAGTTTACTTCATGTTATATGTGATGGCTATATTTAAATACATAAAATTGGAAAATCACTTTAACTTAGACAAATACAAATACTTATACACCTGAAAGAAAAATCACACAATTACATGCTTCTAGTTTCTCCTAATGGTAGGCTTGCTTGAGGAACTTAATTTGTATTAGTAAACTAAATTTTACTTAAATGAAAATGCATTTACTTTAAACCACTTAGCATATTTACTATAACTTATGACTACAGCCATGAAATTAAAAAACGCTTACTCCTTAGAAGGAAAGTTATGACCAATCTAGATAGCATATTCAAAAGTAGAGACACTTCTTTACCAACAAAGGTCCGTCTAGTCAAGGCTATGGTTTTTCCAGTGGTCATGTATGGATGTGAGAGTTGGACTGTGAAGAAGGCTGAGTGCTGAAGAATTGATGCTTTTGAACTGTGTTGTTGGAGAAGACTCTTATGAGTCCCTTGGACTGCAAGGAGATCCAACCAGTCCATTCTAAAGGAGATCAGTCCTGGATGTTCTTTGGAAGGAATGATGCTAAAGCTGAAACTCCAGTATTTTGGCCACCTCATGCAAAGAGTTGACTCATTGGAAAAGACTCTGATGCTGGGAGGGATTGGGGGCAGGAGGAGAAGGGGATGACAGAGGATGAGACGGCTGGATGACATCACCGACTCGATGGACGTGAGTCTGAGTCACCTCCGGGAGCCGTTGCAAAGAGTAGGACACGACTGAGTGACTGAACTGAACTGAAAATATATCAATGCATATTAGGTAGTATTTTACATTTTTAAAATAAAATTTCCATATAATATATATTACTTTAAAGATTGAATCTTTAAAATTTAGCATGTGCTAGTCAATACTAATGACAATATAGACACCATTAATCACTATTATATAATAGAAAGACGTATTGGTAGAGTAGTTTTTAGGTTACTTTGGGAAGATCATAAATATATGTAACTTTTGAACAAAGCATAAAAGGCACTATAGAATAAACAAAATTAGACAGAAATTCAAGTGAATTTGACTGTTGAAAAAAAGGAATCAGATTGGATTAGATCCATATTTATATATATTTCCCCCTGAGACAGTTTCCACATCTGAAGGTCATGAGAAGCTAAAATTCAGGGAATAGTCACCCACTTATTAGATTGAGGTTATCACAAGATAAAGTTTAGAGCTTCTAGACTGCTGCAACTGAAGGAATAAAACAAACTGAAAGAGAAGAGCCCACAGAGAGGAAACCACAAAACAGGTATATAAAATGCTCGGAGAATATGCATGCATGAGGAAGACTAAAAAGTCCAATAGAAAATATTTAGCTAACATTGGTATATTTTAGATGTTTGGTAAATACATGGGTGTTCTACTGAAATCTAAGAATGGTGAAACCTTTTTCTTAAGTTTAGGTAATTCACTGAGACTACAGGCAAAACAAATGTAGATCTATTCTAAGAAATCATACAATCAAGACTTCACGATTGCAAGTTAATCAGCAAGTTACATAACTGTCATCTAGAATGCAAAATTTCCAGAGGAAAGTAACAGGAACTAGTGTATCTAAAATAAATCATTCAGATAACAGTAAAAATTAATAAACATGAATGGAAATTTCTAGCCCACATTCAAGAGAATAAGCAGCACAAAAAGCATACACTTAAATAAAACAGAGGTTAGATGAATAAGCAAGGAATTTAAAGTAGCTAACAAAAAATGTTAAAGGAATTAAGGGAAAATCTGGTCATAATAATCAAACTGATGGAAAATTTCAACAGAGAAATGGAAATTAAAAACAGAAACTGGATATTCTGAGACAGATCAGATCAGATCAGTCGCTCAGTCGTGTCCGACTTTTTGCGACCCCATGAACTGCAGCACCCCAGGCCTCCCGATCCATCACCAACTCCAGGAGGTCACTCAGACTCACATCCATTGAGTCGGTGATGCCATCCAGCCATCTCATCCTCTGTCGTCCCCTTCTCCTCCTGCCCCCAATTCCTCCCAGCATCAGAGTTTTTCCCAATGAGTCAACTCTTCGCATGAGCTAGCCAAAATACTGGAGTTTCAGCTTTAGCATCATTCCTTCCAAAGAAATCCCAGGGCTGGTCTCCTTCAGAATGGACTGGGTGGATCTCCTTGCAGTCCAAGGGACTCTCAAGAGTCTTCTCCAACACCACAGTTCAAAAGCATCATTTCTTTGGCGCTCAGCCTTCTTCAGAGTCCAGCTCTCACATACATACATGACCACAGGAAAGACCATAGCCTTGACTAGGAGAACCTTTGTTGGCAAAGTGATGTCTCTGCTTTTGAATATGCTATCTAGGTTGGTCATAACTTTCCTTCCAAGGAGTAAGTGTCTTTTAATTTCATGGCTGCAGTCACCATCTGCAGTGATTTTGGAGCCCAGAAAAATAAAGTCTGACACTGTTTCTCCATCTAATTCCCATGTAGTGATGGGACAAGATGCCATGATCTTCATTTTCTGAATGTTGAGCTGTAAGCCAAACTTTTCACTCTCCACTTTCACTCTCATCAAGAGGCTTTTTAGTTCCTCTTCACTTTCTGCCATAAGGGTGGTGTCATCTGCATATCTGAGGTTATTGATATTTCTCCCAGCAATCTTGATTCCAACTTGTGTTTCTTCCAGTCCAGCATTTCTCATGATGTACTCTGCATATAAGTTAAATAAACACGGTGACAATATATAGCCTTGACGTACTCCTTTTCCTATTTGGAACCAGTCTGTTGTTCAATGACCAGTTCTAACTGTTGCTTCCTGACCTGCATACACATTTCTCAAGAGGCAGATCAGGTGGTCTGGTATTCCCATCTCTCTCAGAATTTTCCACAGTTTCTTGTGATCTACACAGTCAAAGGCTTTGGCATAGTCAATAAAGCAGAAATAGATGTTTTTCTGGAACTCTCTTGCTTTTTCCATGATCCAGCGGATGTTGGCAATTTGATCTCTGGTTCCTCTGCCTTTTCTAAAACCAGCTTGAACATCAGGAAGTTCACGGTTCACATATTGCTGAAGCCTGGCTTGGAGAATTTTGAGCATTACTTTACTAGTGTGTGAGATGAGTGCAATTGTACGGTAGTTTGAGCATTCTTTGGCATTGCCTTTCTTTGGGATTGGGATGAAAACTGACTTTTTCCAGTCCTGTGGCCACTGCTGAGTTTTCCAAATTTGCTGGCTTATTGAGTGTAGCACTTTCACAACATCATCTTTCAGGATTTGGAATAGCTCAATTGGAATTCCATCACCTCCACTAGCTTTGTTCGTAGTGATGCTTCCTAAGGCCCACTTGACTTGATATTCCAGGATGTCTGGCTCTAGGTCAGTGATCACACCATCATGATTATCTGGGTCGTGAAGCTCTTTTTTGTACAATTCTTCTGTGTATTCTTGCCACCTCTTCTTAATATCTTCTGCTTCTGTTAGATCCATACCACTTCTGTCCTTTATCGAGCCCATCTTTGCATGAAATATTCCTTTGGTATCTCTGATTTTCTTGAAGAGATCCCTAGTCTTTCCCATTTTGTTGTTTTCCTCTATTTCTTTGCATTGATCGCTGAAGAAGGCTTTCTTATCTCTTCTTGCTATTCTTTGGAACTCTGCATTCAGATGTTTATATCTTTCCTTTTCTCCTTTGCTTTTTGCTTCTCTTCTTTTCACAGCTATTTGTAAGGCCTCCCTAGACAGCCATTTTGCTTTTTTGCATTTCTTTTCCATGGGGATGGTCTTGGTCCCTGTCTCCTGTACAATGTCACGAACCTCATTCCATAGTTCATCAGGCACTCTATCTATCAGATCTAGTCCCTTAAATGTATTTCTCACTTCCACTGTATAATCATAAGGGATTTGATTTAGGTCATACCTGAATGGTCTAGTGGTTTTCCCTACTTTCTTCAATTTAAGTCTGAATTCGGCAATAAGGAGTTCATGGTCTGAGCCACAGTCAGCTCCTGATCTTGTTTTTGCTGATTGTATAGAGCTTCTCCATCTTTGGCTGCAAAGAATATAATCGATCTGATTTCAGTGTTGACCATCTGGTGATGTCCATGTATAGAGTCTTCTCTTGTGTTGTTGGAAGAGGGTATTTCCTATGACCAGTGCATTTTCTTGGCAAAACTCTGTTAGCCTTTGCTCTGCTTCATTCTGTATTCTAAGGCCAAATTTGCCTGTTACTCCAGGTGTTTCTTGACTTCCTACTTTTGCATTCCAGTCCCCTGTAATGAAAAGGACATCTTTTTTGGGTGTTAGTTCTAAAAGGGCTTGTAGGTCTTCATAGAACCATTCAACTTCAGTTTCTTCAGCGTTACTGGTTGGGGCATAGACTTGGATTACTGTGACATTGAATGGTTTGCCTTGGAAATGAACAGAGATCATTCTGTCATTTTTGAGATTGCATCCAAGTACTGCATTTCGGACTCTTTTGTTGACCATGATGGCCACTCCATTTCTTCTGAGGGATTCCTGCCCGCAATAGTAGATATAATGGTCCTCTGAGTTAAATTCACCCATTCCAGTCCCTTTTAATTCGCTAATTCCTAGAATGTCGACATTCAGTCTGGCCATCTCTTGTTTGACCACTTCCAGTTTGCCTTGATTCATGGACCTGACATTCCAGGTTCCTATGCAATATTGCTCTTTACAGCATCGGACCTTGCTTCTATCACCCAGACACATTCACAGCTGGGTATTCTTTTTGTGTTGGCTCCATCCCTTCATTCTTTCTGGAGTTATTTCTCCACTGATCTCCAGTAGCATATTGGGCCTCTACTGACCTGGGGAGCTTCTCTTTCAGTATCCTATCATTTTGCCTTTTCATACTGTTCATGGGGTTCTCAAGGCAAGAATACCGAAGTGGTTTGTCATTCCCTTCTCCAGCGGACCACACCCTGTCAGATCTCTCCACCATGACCAGCTCATCCTGGGTTGCCCCATGGGCATGGCTTAATCTCATTGAGTTAGACAAGGCTGTGGTCCTGGTGTGATTGCCTTCAGGGAAGGCAATGGCACCCCACCCCAGTACTTAGCCTGGAAAATTCCATGGACGGAGAAGCCTGGTAGGCTCCAGTCCATGGGGTCGCTAAGAGTCTGACACAACTGAGCGACTTCACTTTCACTTTTCACTTTCATGCATGGGAGAAGGAAATGGCAACCCACTCCATTGTTCTTGCCTGGAGAATCCCAGGGACAGGGGAGCCTGATGAGCTTCCGTCTATGGGGTCGCACAGAGTCTGACACTACTGAAGCGACTTAGCAGCAGCAGCACTTTTCTGTGAGTATGGTTTCAGTGTATTTGCCCTCTGATGCCCTCTAGCAAGACCTACCGTCTTACTTGGGTTTCTCTTACCTTGGGCGTGGGGTATCTCTTCCCGGCTGGTCCAGCAAAGCACAGCTATCTCACCTTACCTTGGAAGAGGGGTCTCTCCTCACTGCCGCCCTTCCTGACCTCCGTCATGGGGTAGCTCCTCTCGGCTGTGCTCTTAGTGTGCGGCGCAGCTGGTGAGGCGCTGAATTTAAGAATTTGCAAGCTTTAGAGAGCTTCGAAGTTGGTGATGAGAGACAAAGAAATAGAGAGGAAATATAAAGATAGTAGAATAAAATTTATCTAATATATAAAATAGAGAAACAAAATTTAAAAAATTGTCCATAAGAATAGGATAAAGAAAGGAAAATAAAAAATAGTAATGCTTGAAGAAATGCTGAAAGAACATACAATTTATAAATCTAAGAAACTCAGAGAACTCCAAACTTTTGTTTGGAGTTGTATTTGTATAAATATTGTATTTGTAAAAATACAAACAAACCCACATTCAGTCTCATCATAATCAAACTACAGAACACCAAATATTAGTAAAACTCTGAAAGATGCCAACAACAGCAACAACAACAAATATTCTATATACAGGGGAATATTGATAATAATTCTAGCTCAGTTCTGATCAGAGTAAGTGAAGGAAAAAAGACAATGGTGTAATTTTATTAAAGTACTGAAAATATATACATATATATATACTACCACTACTACTACTACTACTACTAAGTCGCTTCAGTTGTGTCCAACTCTCTGCAACCCCATAGATGGCAGCCCACCAGGCTCTGCCTTCCCTGGGGTTCTCCAGGCAAGAACATGAGTGGGTTGCCATTTCCTTCTCCAATGCATGAAAGTGAAAAGTGAAAGTGAAATCGCTCTGTCATGTGCGACTCTTTGTGACCCCATGGACTGCAGCCCACCAGGCTTTTCCATCCATGGGATTTTCTAGGCAAGAGTACTGGACTGGGGTGCCATTGCCTTCTCCATATATATATATATATATATATATATATGTGTGTGTGTGTGTGTGTGTGTGTATATACACACACACCTACATAAATATACACACATACATAAATCTAGAATTACCTATCCAGTTTAACTATAGTGCAAAATTGGAGAAAACATTGAGACATTTTCAAGTAAACATATGTTGAGAGACTTTATTCTCATAAAAAGTAAACTACAAAAACTGCTAAATGAAGTTTCTGAGACTGAAGGTAAATGGTGTATAAAATACATTCTTTCACTCTTGATGAAAGTGAAAGAAGGGAGTGAAAAATCTGGCTTAAAACTCAGCATTCAGAAAAATAAGATCATGGCATCTGTTCCCATCACTTCATAGCAAATAGATGGAGAAACAATGGAAACAGTAACACACTTTACTTTCCTGGGCTCCAAAAGCTCTGCAGCTGGTGACTGCAGCCATGAAATTAAAAGACGTTTGCTCCTTGGAAGAAAAGCTATAGCCAACCTAAACAGTATATTAAAAAGCAGAGGTATTACTTTGCCAACAAAAGTCTGTATAACTATGGTTTTTCCAGTAGTCATATATGGATGTGAGAGTTGGATCATAAAGAAAGCTGAGCGCTGAAGAATAAATGCTTTTGAACTGTGGTAATAGAAAAGACTCTTGAGAGTCCCTTGGACAGCAAGGATATCCAACCAGTCCATCCTAAAGGAAATCAGTCCTAAATATTCATTGCAAGGGTTGATGCTGAAGCTCCAATACTTTAGCCACTTGATGCAAAGTACTGACGCAATGAAAAAGACCCTGATGCTGGGAAAGACTGAAGGCAGGAGGAGAAGGGGATGACAGAGGATGAGATGGTTAGATGGCATCACTGACTCGATAGACATGAGTTTGAGTAAGCTCCAGGAGTTGGTGATGGACAGGAAAGGATGGCATGCTGTAGTCCATAGAGTCACAAAGAATCAGATTCACTGAATGACTAAACTGACTGAAATTATGAGTTAGATATCATTAAATTTTTGATATGATGAAACTTAAGAGAAATTAAATGATTCGCTCAATGTCTGGAAATATTTAGTAGCAGAATCAATATTCAAAAGGTGCTTGGTGTTTATTCAACTATACCATATTCTAAGGCCTTCCCTGGTGGCTTAGCAGTAAAGATTCCACCTGCAATGCAGGAGAGTGGGTTTGATCCCTGGGTTGGGAAGATCCTCTTGAGATGAAAATGGCAAACCATGCCAGTATTTTTGCCTGGGAAACCCCATGGACAGCGGAGTCTGGTAGGCTATAGTTCATGGGGCCACAAAACAGTGGGACACAACTTAGCAGTTAAACAACAACCATATTCTAATTAAAATCATTCTATGTGACATAAGCATTATAGATGCACTTATAAAATCATATGTTACTAAATTTTGGTTATGTTTTTCTATTTTTTCCTTCATTAATGTTACTTTACTATAAATTAGTACCTGCTATATGCTCATTCTTCCTTGACAGTAAGACCACTGTCAAGAGGGTCTTTGTTAGAAGCAGAAAAGTTAAGATAGCAGAGATAAACTTCTCAGTGACTATTAATATGTGGGTCTTTCCAAGAATTACAAAGTTCTACCAACTATGTAATTTGAATAGAAATTAATCATAGGTATTAAATAAGCCATACATAGACAATATATTCCAACATTATTATCATACAAATGTTAGCAAAATTGTCTTTCTGTCAGTGCTCAGAGTATTTTTTCTTCTTTTGTTCCTTATTTCTAATTTTTTAATCAACAAAAAGTTTTCTTTCAAATGGTAGCATTTTTAATGTAATTCATTATTAAAATGTAAATTAAGTGATTCAGAAGTTTAAAACTGAAGTCTTTGCCTTGTTTGAGATTCACCATCTCCTGGGAGACAACTAAAAATTAACAGGAGTGATCAAGCTTTATTTCTGAATACTAAATTTCCCAGAGGGAACTTTCTGCAGCCTTGAACTGCAGAGAATTTGTAATTCTGGATTTAACAAATTTTAAAATATAATAAAATACAATGAACAACAGTTAAATTATACAGAATTCTCCTTATTGACTTAGGAAGCTCTTGAGAATCTTGCAATATGTCAGAGTCAATCAGCACTGTGAACATTGTGATTATCATTGCTTATCACAGACTAATAAACTAGTCATTTGAACTTCCAATTGAATTCTACATAAAGGAGGTCTTTTATGTTTACCGAAGTCTTATGTTTTATTTCAATCAATAATATTCTTGCTTTGTGTTTATCAGTACTTTATACATATTTCATCTTATAGAAGTTTAATCAGTATTTTTTTTAATTTAGTGCATTTTTGACACTCATCTTTAATTTAGTATTCATTCATTCAGTCACTTATTCATTCATTAGCTTCATTCATTCTCAGATGATGCCATTATTAAAAAAAAAAAAAAAAAAAGATACAATCAGAGATCTTCCTCCTCAAACACCAAATCAGTGAATGAACTTCCATTAGTGCCCACATACTCTATCTATACTCCAGATGAAATAAGCAGTTACCCTCATGTATGATTTGGATCCTAAAAACAAACTTAAAGACATTGTTCCTACAGTTACGGATTATCTATTGTATCATTGCCTTTGCCCTCACATCTGAATCATAGCTTAAAGATAAATCATGCTTTAACAGCTCCATATTAAAACCAACCAAACAACTCTTCTTTATCTTATATCCTTCTGCTGATACTGTCCTTTCCTATCTCACTGTTAGGACTGAATGGGTACTCCCAAGATTCTTATGTTAAAATCTAATCCCCACATGATGGTATTCAGAAGTGGGTCTTTTGGGTGAGTAAGTCATGAGGTCCTTATGATGGCATTAGTGTCCTTATAAAAAGAGACCAGAAAGCTCTGTTGTGTCTTACTGTCATGTTATACAACAAAAATTTAGTACTCTGAAACAAAGAAAAGAACTCTCAGCAGAATTTAGCCACATTAGCACCCTGATCTCAGACTTCCAGCCTCCAAGACTGTGAGACATAGACTTCTGTTGCTCATCGTGATTCTTTGTTAAAGCAGCTAATACTGACCAAGACACTCTCCTCACAATGAAATCTTCAAAGGAGTTGTCAATACTTATTGTTTCTAATTCCTGATCCTCAATTCTTGAACTCTCCCAAGTAATCTCCTGTCACCCCTATTCCCTTAACATCTTTGTTGTCCAAGTCACCAGTAACCTCCCCTGTGCTAAGTCCCACCATAAAATATTTCTTGATTTTTCCTCTGGAATACCAGTTTTTCTTGGCTCTCCTTTGCTTCTTTCTTAGCTGTATCTACAATGTGTAGACGTGTGATTGAAATGGCACAGGCAATCATTAATAATTTTTGTATGAATAAATCAATGAATACTTATTTTTTAAAGCCACTCTTTCTTTTCCACTAAAGGTAATTATAGAGACAAGTATAGTGTTGTTGTTCAGCTTAACATTGTAGAGACAAGTATTGTGTTGTTATTCAGCTTAATATTGTATGACCTTTTGCAGCCCCATGGGCTTCAGCATGCCAAGCTTCCCTGTCCTTTACCATCTCCTGGAGCTTTCTCAAACTCATGTCTATTGAGTCAGTGATGCCATAAATGAGTGCCATTATTTATCTCTTTTAACAACAGTACCACATGAAGAGAAAATGTTCCTATAAAAATCATAAAAAAGTCTAATGACAATTGTCATGCAGCTTTTCTTGTATATTATTATTAAAATAATAAAATGAGTTTTTTTTTTTTCAATTTTATCATTGTCTTTCAAATCAGTCGAATTAACATTACTTTGGATTTTTGTGTATAATTGTATCACATTTACCCATATTGTATACATAAATGTCATAACTCTACATTTTCTTCTACATGTAAGGTTTTCTGTGCATATTAAATTCTTGTCATTAACCTTCTCAAATTAAATGATGAGAAATGACAGTTACTTAGAAAATTTCTGTTTAAGTCCACTGTGAAACTTAAGCTTTCCATTTAAATAAAATAACAACAGACAAAAATTAAAATGTCCAAGAAATATTAGTTTCTTTAGTATGACCCCTAGAGGCACAGCAGGGTCACTATGAAAGAAGAATAAGTACAATAGAAAACCATGAAAATACTACATAATTTGGCATGCATATTTATATTTATACTTTGTTTAGAAGTAGTTCATTATAATTGAGGAGATTATTTAAATAGAGCTATTATCATCTAAGAAGTCAAGAGATTAAAAAGGAGCTATTAATATTTTTTCAGAACAGACATACTTGAAGTATGCTCAAGTAGCATAATTAGCCTATTCAGGACTGGCTCACTGTTTTACCTATCAAACTGAGTCTCCTTTATATGAAAAAAGAATCATCATATAATGATTAGCAGACAGATGTGATTTAATAAATATTGAGAATAAAAGCACTGCATAATTTTGATGGATCTGTAATTGTAATTCCCAAGTATCTTTCCTTCCTCAACTAATTGGGTAATGACATTGCTTGAATTAATCCAAGGTCATCAGCTTGCACACAGTGCAGATGGTTTCTCCACTTTACGGGTATACAGGGGATTCGAGATTACTGTTGCCTGCTGCTTTTCAAGCTAATTTTTATTCTTAAAAATCCACATTTTCAATGTAGCTGAACAGCTAAGCCATATGTTACTTTGTGCATACTTTAAAATATATGATGCATGTAATTATTACACCAAAACTAGCATTCATTTTTAGTTTTCAATTTTGTTATAAGGAAAAACACAATATTATGCTATGTGTATTTTGGGTTTTGTTTTGTTTTTTCTATGTACCTAGCTTTAGTTTAAATTATGATTCCAGTGAGAATTTTAACCTAAAATACATTGGTCAGTTAATCTGTTTCCTCATGTGTAACATAATCCAGCATAGTTCAGAATTTGCCTACTAATGTTTGAGATACTATGGTAATCCATCTAGCTACTAAAAAGTCTGACTTTGAAATATCTTTCTAAGTGCTCCTGTGGTAGTTATGATAAATAGGAATGAGGTATTTCTATGCTTTTTTAATCCTGACATGCCAATGGCAGGGTTGACAATTTGGGCCTTTTCTTGTACTGCATGGGAAAAATAGTAATGGTAATCATATTTATTTGTTAGAGTGCCCTGGTCGCTCAGAGGTTAAAGCGTCTGCCTGCAATGCGGGAGACCTGGGTTCAATCCCTTGGTCCAGAAGATTCCCCTGGAGAAGGAAATGGATGGAGGAGCCTGGTGGGCTACAGTCCATGGGGTTACAAAGAGTCAGACATGACTGAACGACTTTACTTTCTTTCTTTGCCAATGGCAGGGTTGACAATTTGGGCCTTTTCATCTTCAGTTCAGTTCAATCATCCAGTCGTGTCCAACTCTTTGTGACCCCATGAATTGCAGCACGCCAGGCCTCCCTGTCCACCATCAACTCCTGGAATTCACCCAAATTCATGTCCATCGAGTTGGTGATGCCATCCAGCCATCTCATCCTCTGTCATCCCCTTCTCCTCCTACCCCCAATCCCTCCCAGCATCAGATTTTTTTTCCAATGAGTCAACTCTTCACATGAGCTTTTTCGTGTACTGCATGGGAAAAATAGTAATGAAAAAGCAAGAGAGTTCCAGAAAAACATCTATTTCTGCATTATTGACTATGCCAAAGCCTTTGACTGTGTGGATCACAATAAACTGTGGACAATTCTGAAAGAGATGGGAATACCAGAGCACTTGACCTGCCTCTTGAGAAACCTATATGCAGGTCAGGAAGCAACAGTTAGAACTAGACATGGAACAACAGACTGGTTCCGAATAGGAAAAGGAGTACGTCAAGGCTGTATATTGTCACCCTGTTTATTTAACTTATATGCAGAGTACATCATGAGAAATGCTGGGCTGGAAAAAGCACAAGCTGGAATCAAGATTGCTGGGAGAAATATCAATAACTTCAGATATGCAGATGACACAACCCCTATGGCAGAAAGTGAAGAGGAACTAAAAAGCCTTTGCCAGGCCTCTAAAAAGCCTGCCAGGCTCTTCTGTCCATGGGGAGTCTCCAAAGAAGAATACTGGAGTGGGTTGCCATTTCCTTCTTCAGGGGACCTTGCTGACAAGGGGATCGAACCCACATCTCCTATGTCCTCTGCATTGAAAGGCAGATTCTTTGACACTGAACCATCTGGGAAGCCAGATGTATATGCATGTATGTATATATGTGTGTGTGTGTGTGTGTGTGTATGTGTGTGTGTATGTATGTGTGTGTGTGTATGTGTGTGTGGGTGTCTATTAAAAAGTTATCAATATAGCAAAGCAAGAAACCTAAAAGTTTACATCATACTATCTGAAAGATATCCCATAAATAACTGATCCTCTATGTTCCTAGGGGGAATATATCATAGGACTTGAATATACAGTGTGACCTGAGATGGCCTCTGCAAGATTATAATTAGTTATATTAAATGAACAAAGAAGGCTATTCCAAGCCTAGGAAAGCCTGAATAATGTGAAAAGTGACAAATTTACTGAAAAAAATTTTGAAAAATGTGTTGAGGACCATCAAAAATCAAATAAGAGAGATGAATTAGAAGGCTTATGGGTAATATCAAATTCTTCAAATAGGAAGGATCTGATTCAGAGAAAAATGGGGTCAACTGATGATTTTGAACTAAGAGGTAATATGATGAAAGTAGTCATGTTTCTGAAAAATTTGTTTGAGGTACTGAATAAAATAGATTGAAAATGAAGGCATAGACATAAGGAAAACAAAAATTCAGAATCTTTGGCACAAGTTCATGAGTATATATAACAGAGTAGCTGAAAAAGGATTAAAAAAGGAAGGAAACAAAACTAAAAGTAAACAACCATTTCTCTGGTGGCTCAGACAGTAAAGAATCCACCTGCAATGCAATAGACCTGGGTTAAATCCCTGGGATAGGATGATCCCCTGGAGGAGGGCATGGCTATCCACTCCAATATTTTTGCCTAGAGAGTCCATGGACAGAGGAGCTTGGTTGGCTACAGTTTATGGGGTCACAAAAAGTAGAACACAGCTGAGTACTAACATTGTGAATACATGAAAAAGGAAAATTGAATGATGTATCAAGATTTTAAGAAATAACAGCTTGGGGAGTGATAGTATCTCTGATATATTAATACATTGAGAACAAGGGCTAAGACTCTGGCAACACTCTCAGCCAAGGATACATAAGAACAACTAAAAACCAAGTGTGAAGAAGGAAATGGCAACCCACTCCAGTATTCCTGCCTGGAGAATCCCATGGACAGAGGAGCCTAGTGGGTTAATGTTCATGGGGTCACAGAGGGTCAGGCTCAAATGAGTGACTAAGCATAAAAAGTCAATGAAAAAAGGAAAGGAAAAAGGATCATAAGGAAGAGAGAATCAAATTGGAAAATTTACCAAGAGGAGTGTGTGTCAAAAAGACTAGATGCTTCAGAGGTATGGAAGAAAAAAAAAACAACAGACTTACATATATATAGATGGCAGATTAGTGTGATGTTCTAAAAGGGAAATAATTGGTGGAACTGTTTAGAGTCCTTCTACTAGATGAACATTGCATACACTAATCAATTGCAGAGAAAAACATTGTCACTGAATTCTAATTGCTAACTTTCATTGCGTACTCTGTGGAGATAAGAATTAGTTATGGAATTTTTATGGAGATGGCAGTCATCCTGTTTGCCACAAACTCATTTGCATGGAAAAGTGCACATCAGTTAGACCCCTGTCAAAATAATTAGCTAAGCATGAGATAAGGCCTTTTAGATTTCAGCATGTTCTAAGCATTAAATCTTTTTTTAAAAAAATATATACGAAACCAAAAGACTGTTCTATACATCTGTGTCTCTTTTGCTCTCTCACATACAATATGGTAAAGTAAAAATAATAATAATAAAGAAATGATAAATGATTTAAAAAATATATGAAACCAAACAATACATTTTATAGAAATAATAATCACTGTATATAATTCTACAATTTTTGTATTATTTTTATTTGGTTTCTCTTATCTATTTAATAAAACATCTAATTTAGGTAAAATAAAACATTGCCAGCTGAGATAATGAGAAATGGAATTTCTTCTTACTGTTCTCATCCCTCTCATTCTATGTTAGGCATTATGAAATTAAAATAAAATCCATTTCAATTAAAAGAGCTCTGTTCTCTTACCTTAGAGCCTGATAAACAGCATTACTGAATTCAGGTCAGTCATAATCTAATCACAATGTATCCATCATTGAACATAAAGTTCACGAGAATATATCCTTTTCTCTTCCTACACAGCATAAAACCAAGGTTGAAGTATACTTGAAAGCAGCCTGTTACTAAGGACTCTTTCTACCTTATTCTTCTTCCTGAGCATGGAACAGAAAGCCAAAGATCAGAGCTTATAAGTCTGGAAAAAAAAATATGATTTGTTGCTTTATAAATGCTTTTTAAAATTTTAGCCTGTATCTTAGAGTAAATTTATTGCTTACTATTAAAAGTTTCAAAATATGAAGTTGATACCAGTGCTTTTTATTATTTACCTTCAAATTAAGTCACATAATGGCATAGTGACCATTTAGGTAGATTAACTCCAATTTCCATGTTCTCAGGCTATTTTAAATTGAATAAAACAAACTACTTAATATCCTGTTTTGTAGATATAAAAATGAATGAGAAAGAGTTCTTGTCCTCAAATATGTTCCATAATGGCTAAACATTTATAGTTATGGCTCTATTATTAAAGGTAAAAAAATAAATATTTGAAAGTCACTTCTCACACAAATGTTTGCCTTTTTTACCTACTTTGTATTAGTCAAAAATGATCCTCAGCACACAAACATTAGATTCTTCTAATTCAAGGTGTCCCAAGTTTGTCACTATTAACATTTAGTGACATTTAGAAAAGTCTTTGTTATGGGGACAGTCCTGTGCATCGTAAGGTGTTTAGCAGCACCCTCAGTTTCTACTCACTGGATTCTAGTAGTGAACCCCTAGTGGTGACAATAAACAGTGGGTCCTGATGTTGTACAATTGCTCCATTTGAGAACCACTGCTCTCATCGTAATTGAGGACACCTACATTTAAAAGGCAAGTAGAGGTGTACCTTCTTTGTTTTATTCCATATATAAGTGATATCATATGATATTTGTCTTTCTTTATCTGGCTTACTTTACTTAGCCGGATAATGTCTAAATCCACTGATATTGCTGCAAATGGCAAGCCAAACAGAGAAAGACATATCATATGATATCAATTATATGTGAAATTAAAAAACAAAACAAATGAACTTATTAACAAAACAGCCATAAACATAGAAACCAAACTTATGGTTACAAAGGGAAAAAGGTGGAGGGATAAATTAAGAGGTTGGGATGAATACATACACAATACTTTATATAAAGCAGGGAACTATGCCCAGTATTTTTTGATAGCCTATAATGTAAAATAATCTGAAAAATTATGTTTATTTAACTTAGCACATTATGAGAAATTCTGGCCTGGTTGAGTTACAAGCTGGAATTCAGATAGGCAAGAGAAACATCTACAACCTCAGATATGCAGATGATACCACTACAATGGCAGAAAGCAAAGAAGAAATAAAGAACCTCTTGATGAGGGTGAAGGAGGAGAGTGAAAGAGCCGACTTTAAATATTAAAAAAATCTAAGATCATAGCATATGGCCCCATTACTACATGACCAATAGAAGAGGAAAAGGTGAAAATAGTGACAGATTTCCTCTTTGGGGACTCTAAAATCACTGCAAATGTTGACTGCAGCCATGAAATCAGAAAATGATTGCTTCTTGGAAAGAAAGCTATCATCAGATCAGTCACGCAGTCATGTCCAACTGTTTGCGACCCCATGCCATGCCTCCCTGTCCATCATCAAATCCCAGAGGTCACTGAGACTCACATCCATCGAGTCAGTGATGCCATCCAGCCATCTCATCCTCTGTCGTCCCCTTCTCCTCTTGCCCTCAATCCCTCCCAGCATCAGAGTCTTATCCAATGAGTCAACTCTTCGCATGAGGTGGCCAAAGTACTGGAGTTTCAGCTTTAGCATCATTCCTTCCAAAGAAATCCCAGGGCTCATCTCCTTCAGAATGGACTGGTTGGATCTCCTTGCAGTCCAAGGGACTCTCAAGAGTCTTCTCCAACACCACAGTTCAAAAGCATCAATTCTTCGGCGCTCAGCCTTCTTCACAGTCCAGCTCTCACATCCATACATGACCACAGGAAAGACCATAGCCTTGACTAGGTGAACCTTTGTTGGCAAAGTAATGTCTCTGATTTTGAATATGCTATCTAGGTTGGTCATAACTTTCCTTCCAAGGAGTAAGTGTCTTTTAATTTAATGGCTGCAGTCACCATCTGTGGTGATTTTGGAGCCCAGAAAATAAAGTCTGACACTGTTTCCACTGTTTCCCCATCTGTTTCCCACGAAGTGATGGGACCAGATGCCATGATCTTCATTTTCTGAATGTAGAGCTTTAAGCCAACTTTTTGACTCTCCTTTTTCACTTTCATCAAGAGGCTTTTTAGTTCCTCTTCACTTTCTGCCATAAGGGTGGTGTCATCTGCATATCTGAGGTTATCGATATTTCTCCCAGCAATCTTGATTCCAACTTGTGTTTCTTCCAGTCCAGCATTTCTCATGATGTACTCTGCATATAAGTTAAATAAACAGGGTGACAATATACAGCCTTGAAGTACTCCTTTTCCTATTTGGAACCAGTCTGTTGTTCCATGTTCAGTTTTAACTGTTGCTTCCTGACATGCATACAAATGTCTCAAGAGGCAGATCAGGTTGTCTGGTATTCCTATCTCTTTCAGGATTGTCCACAGTTTATTGTTTTCCACACAGTCAAAGGCTTTCGCATAGTCAATAAAGCAGAAAGAATATTCCAAAGAATAGCAAGAAGAGATAAGAAAGCCTTCTTCAGTGATCAATGCAAAGAAATAGAGGAAAACAATGGGAAGTCTAGGGATCTCTTCAAGAAAATCAGAGATACCAAGGGAACATTTCATGTGAAGATGGGCTCGATAAAGGACAGAAATGGTATGGATCTAACAGAAGCAGAAGATATTAAGAAGAGGTGGCAAGAATACACAGAACAACTGTACAAAAAAGAGCTTCACGACCCAGATAATCACTATGGTGTGATCACTGACCTAGAGCCAGATATCCTGGAATGTGAAGTCAAGTGGGCCTTAGAAAGCATCACTAGGAACAAAGCTAGTGGAGGTGATGGAATTCCAGTGGAGCTATTCCAAATCCTGAAAGATGATGTTGTGAAAGTGCTGCACTCAATATGCCAACAAATTTGGAAAACTCAGCAGTGGCCACAGGATTGGAAAAGGTCAGTTTTCATTCCAATCTCAAAGAAAGGCAATGCCAAAGAATTCTCAAACTACTGCACAATTGCACTCATCTCAATGGCACCCCACTCCAGTACTCTTGCCTGGAAAATCCCATGGACGGAGGAGCCTGGTAGGCTGCAGTCCATGGGGTCACAAAGAGTCGAACATGACTAAGCAACTTCACTTTCTCTTTTCACTTTCATGCATTGGAGAGGGAAATGGCAACCCACTCCAGTGTTCTTGCCTGTAGAATCCCAGAGACGGAGAAGCCTGGTGGGCTGCCATCTCTGGGGTCACACAGAGTCGGACACGACTGAAGTGACTTAGCTTAGCATATCACATGCTAGTAAAGTAATGCTCAAAATTCTCCAAGCCACGCTTCAGCAATATGTGAACCGTGAACTTCCTGATGTTCAAGCTGGTTTTAGAAAAGGCAGAGGAACCAGAGATCAATTTGCCCACATCCGCTGGATCATGGAAAAAGCAAGAGAGTTCCAGAAAAACATCTATTTCTGCTTTACTGTCTATGCCAAAGCTATGATAAACCTAGACAATGGGGTTGAAATCAAAGTTGAAAAGCAAAGACATTACTCTGCCAACCAAGGTCCATATAGTAAAGGCTATGGTCTTCTCCGTGGTCATGTATGGTTGTGAGAACTGGACCAGAATTGACACCTTCAAACTGTGGTACTAGAGAAGACTTCTGAGAGACACTTGGACAGCAAGGAGATTAAACTAGTAAATCTTAAGGGAGATCAACCCTGAATACTCACTGAAAGGACTGATGCTGAAGCTCCAGTGTTTTGGTCATCTAATGCAAACAGATGATTCATTGGAAAAGTCCCTGGAGCTGGGAAAGATTGACGGCAGAAGGAGAAGAAGGCATCAAAGGAGATGGCTGGATGGCATCACTAATGCAATGGATATGAACTTGGGCAAACTTCAGGAGACAGTGAGGCACAGGGAGCCCTAGTGTGCTGCAGTCCATGGAGTCACAAAGGGTCAGACAGGACTGAGCAACTGAACAACAGCAATATATATAATATGAAAGTGTTATGTTAGCTGCTCAGTCCTGTCTGACTCTTTGTGATATTATGGACTATAACTCACCAGGCTCCTCTATCCATGGAATTCTCCAAGCAAGAATATTGAGTGGGTAGCCATTCCCTTCTCCAGAGGATCTCTCCACCCAGGGATTGAACCTGGCTCTCCTGCATTGTAGGCAACTTCTTTACACTCTAACTGAATTACTGGGCCAAAAACCTGACACTGCTGCTGCTGCTAAGTCTCTTCAGTCATGTCCGACTCTGTGCGACCCCATAGACGGCAGCCCCCCGTCCCTGGGATTCTCCAGGTAAGAACACTGGAGTGGGTTGCCATTTCCTTCTCCAATGCATGAAAGTGAAAACTGAAAGTGAAGTCACTCAATCGTGTCCAACTCTTCGCGACCCCAGTCTACTGCAGCCTTCCAGGCTCCTCCGTCCATGGGATTTTCCAGGCAAGAGTACTGGAGTGGGGTGCCATCGCCTTCTCCGAAACCTGACACTAACAAACTGTAAATCAACTATATTTCAGTTAAATATATATTTGCAAAAAATGTAAATTTTAATTAATTAATTAAATTCAATTAATCCATGCAAAGGAAAGAAAAAAAGACTCTTCAGCTTCCTTGCCCTTTCACCATGTGAGGATGGCAAGGAGTGTGCAACCCAAAAAAGGTTCCTCACCTGACCATGCTCACACTGGTCTCAGTCTTTCATCCTCCAGAACCATGAGAAATAAATTCCTGTGGTTGATAAGATAAAAAACAAACAAACTTAAAAAGGCAATCAGAGGAAATGGAGTACACAGAGTAGATTTGAAGAAATCAGTCAAGAAATAGAAAAACAGAAGAAAATCTGAGAAACCAAGAGAGGAGACAATTTCAAGAAGGAATCTGGTCAGTTGTGTCTTATGCTATTCCCAATAATAAAGATAAGGTTCTAGAATTGAGTTCAAACCAAGCATTTCAGGAGTGATTTTTACAGACTGACTTTTACCATATAGCATCTCCTCTAGCCCAGTAGTTCTTAAATGGCTGTGCACATCTGTGTCAGCTAGACATCTCAATCTCAAGATATTCAAATTCAGTCATCTTGGAATGTACTGGGCTATATGTACATATTTTGGAAAAGAAATTTACCTGAGAGATCCTGGAATGCATCCTAATTAACAGCTACTGTTTCCTTTATTTCCTCTGTAATTTTCTCCTTGTCTTTAGCAGTGTGGGATAGTGTAAAGAATATTGAACTCTGCTGTTTTGGTCAGAGTTCCTAGTTCCCAATGTGACACTAAATAAATGTGTTTACTGGATAAAGTCCCTTAAACTCTCAACCTCCATTTAATCACGTGTAAAATCGGATTGGACAGTTTCTCTAACACTAATCTTCTACATATAATCTGATAAAATAACCGGAGTAAATGGATTCCAGGTGGAAATAGTACTTGATCCATTCTAATCAGATATAAATATTATGAAAATAAAGAAGCAAACTACAGATTATAGAGCAGATTATATTCCAATATGTGATACAACCATCACACAGTAACTATATAATAACATTTTAAATTACAACATATCCAAACAGCTGGGAAAAAAAGACAACACACACACACAAAATAGTATGTAATACTACATATCCAAATAGAATAATTAATTCTCAAAGAAACCTTCTGAGTGATTTACAGTTCTATATTCTGAAGAATAAATTCTCACATATCTGCATAAGTTATATTGTTTCTATGAATTAGCTAACTATACATTTAGCTTGGAATTTTGCTTTTCAGGTACATTTACTGCAGTTCCTTTATTATTATGGGAGTTGTCATCTCTGAAAGGACCACTAGAGACAGTCAAGAAGCAAGAAGCTGCTGCTACCAACTCCACTCACTGCCATCTAACTATTTCTCAAGCACAAAAGTAGGAGAAAAGGTAGCCAAAGCTGCAGTTTGCAGGTTCACACATCTGATGGAGCATCCAACCACTTCAGCCTGCACACAAGGGATGCAGGAAGGCCAGTGCCAGACATCTGCACACTTTCAAAATTTGTTTTTAACAGTCAAGTACCTCAGGAAGAAGGGTTCTGCCTTACCAGACCTCACACAAGTTTATATTATTAGTCAAATCTAATTTGTATTCAGGTGAAAAACACCAATTAGCTTTTAAATATCTCCTCCCCAAAAGAATAGAATATTTGAGAGAGTTTTAAGAATGCACCACAGTTAAATCCTGAATTTTCCTTTACAAATGGATTAAATAGAGCTGTAGTAAACTCCTTGAGTTGGTCATCTTTATTCTTGGCCATGTTAGTGTATCAGCAAAAAATTGGGGCTACTTTAAATGTTTAGTGGGTGCTAATGTGGTTAATGTGACTATTAAGTAATTAGTCATAAAAAGAATTGATGCAAACTGAAGCCGGAAAATTTTATTCGTTAAATGTTCAAACTCTGCAGCAAAACCACTGAACTAAAATCTCAGCTCTACTGTAGAGCTAACTAATAGGACTGTGGGCAACTTGCTTAAATTTTCTTTTCCTCAGAGATTTTCTTGTACATGAAGTGAGAGTAATAATATTACCTGGTTTATGTTATTTTGAGGATTAAAAGAGAAAATATGTGAAAGGCATCTAACTCAAAGACTGGAACTTGGTATAAATAGTGCTGATAACAATAATTAAATCAAACTGATTGTATTTAACAGAAATTTTTAAATCATCCTGAAAGAATTTTTGAAATTATTATGGTATCCACTTAACAATATACATCAAATTTGTCTACAAGTAATTGGCCAAATGCTATGTATTATACATGCCTGTGTGTATTTTTTCTTCTTAGAATATTTTTGTGATTATAGTGGTGGGCATATTTTACAGCCTGAAATTAACTCTGTTTCATTATATAATATAATCTTTGGGAGGAAAATCTCCTCATCCAAAATATGACAAAAAATATTTTAGATAAAAGTTATAGGTGTATGACATCTCTACAATCACGTATTTGATTCTGTATTACTTAATTTGAACTTCTAAAACATGTTTTACCTTTGATAACTTCTAGACTGCTTGAAGAGGGCCATCATTCCCCAGATTACCAGCTCCCTAATATGAATATGAGATAATGAGAAGTTCCCAGGATGTTGTTCTGTGTGTGTGCCGAGTTGCTTCAGTCGTGTCCAACTCTTTCGTGAACCTATGGACTGAAGACTACCAGGCTCCTCTGACGATGGGATTCTCCAGGCAAAATACTAGAGTGGGTTGCCATGCTCTCCTCAAGGCAATCTTCCCAACCCAGGGATTAAACCCATGTCTCCCATATCTCCTGCATTGGCAAGGAGATTGGGTTCTTTACCCACTAGCATCATCTGAAAAGCCCTCCTTGGATGGTACTAAGTATGTAATACAGATTTTTAAATACATATCAGTTTCCTTTTATTTACACTGTTTCACAAGGACTTGTACAATGCTGTCTTCATCTTAGAATTAATAAGAACAGTCAGTGAACAATATGATATGATATAAACAGTATGAGTTCAAAATTAAATTTATATAGCAGGTTGCAAAATGCCCACAAATTCCTCCTTTCCCAACATGCGCATCACTTGGCAATGTGATTTTGCCTCTCTTGTTCCTAAGAAGTAGAGAAATGTTCTCCATTTGGGCTTAGACATGTGACTTGCTTTACTCAGTGGAATATTAGGAAATACAATATAGAGTCTTAAAAAGTGTTTGAACACTGGGTGATTGTCATCAGTTCAGTTCAGTTCAGTTCAGTCACTCATTCGTGTCCGACTCTTTGCAACTCCATGAATCGCAGCATGCCAGGCCTCCCTATCCATCACCAACTCCTGGAGTTTACTCAAATTCATGTCCATCAAATCGGTGATGCCATCCAGCCATCGCATCCTCCATCGTCCCCTTCTCCTCCTACCCCCAATCCCTCCCAGCATCAGAGTCTTTTCACTTGGTGTTAAAAATACCTCCATCATATGAGCAATCTCAGACTAGCTTCCTGAATGAAGAAATACAATATGGAGATAGATCCTTAGCTTTCCCAGACACTCAGGCTATCCCAAATATATGAATGAGGTTGCCCAGATTGAAAGAATTGCCCAGACAACCCACAGAATTATGAGGAAAACGAAAATGTACTGCTTTATGCCATGTGTTCTGATGTTCAACTCCTGAACTGGAAAAAAAAAAAAAAACTAACTGAAAAGCTCATACTACAGTTCTAACACTTAAAAAAGCTGGTTAAACTTGGATGGGCTACTTACCTTATTGAAACTCAATTACCATGCTTGGGACATTGAGATAACTTCTGACTATACATGATATGGTGACAGTTAAAAGAGATAACATGTTTAAAAACCCCTAGCATAATGGCTGGTACCAGTTAGGGACTCAGTAATATTTCTTGCCTTTCCTTTTCTTTCCTCTCACAGTTTCTTTCATACAGTGTTTTTGGGGTCATAATGTACATTTGTACAAGATGTGCCAAGCACAGAAGTACTTTCAACTAAAACCTGGCACTTGCCATCTGCCTCTACAAGGATTAAGTCACTAGCCATTGCAGTTGTTGACCTTCAACATATCCTGAAAGGAGTTCCAGGTAGAGATCAAGAATGAGGTACTCTGTGTTCTTGAAAAAACTGGCAGAATAAGCCTTCAGATAGTCAGATATTTTCAGGAAAAGATCTTATGAATCCAAATTCTTGCATTGTCTCATATCTAGCAAAGTACTAAAATCATTAAAGGTGACATCTGTTCCTCATAACTATCAGCAAGCTTCTGCCAAATATGTGCTTGACTGAAGGTGTTCCCCCTTCACTAAAATCATATGTAACAGTGACCTTCCCCCCACTTCTTTGCAGCAGGTCTTCAGAGCTATCTAAGATATCTCTCAGGCTGTAGTCCTCATTTTGTCCCAGATAAAACGTAACTCACAACTCTCATTTCTTTTTTTGTTTTGCAGTCTGCACTACTAACACTAAAGAAGCAATAGTACCTATAATAGAGTCCATGCTGTGTTTCCCAAACTGTACACTCAGGTCTAGGGTTTTCTCTGGCCAGAGGAATGGGTGGCCTTACCTAATACACACAGGCCTAGCTAGAGTCTGGACCACATGCTTAACAAATCTCTGTTGAATTGCATTGAATTAAATTATTTGGTAATGGAAAAGTTGAGTTTTATAAAATAAAATAGAGGAAGTTATACTGGCTCAGTTCTAAACCTAGAAAAAAATGTTATCCAAAACCCATCCTCACCTTTCCTTGATCTCCAGTGAATTTCACACTTCAGTACTTACATATATATATGGCTACATTCTAGAAGTAAGCATCACTTGTCATTTTTTGACCTCAGAAAACTAAGATGTAATGCACTGTACTTTGATGATAACTGCTATCTTCTACTGTTCTGACTTCCATAACTATGCTACATTTGAACTTCACCTCTTTTATTTCCTTCATTTTCTATAACCTATCAGTAGTCTCTTTCAACACTCTCTTCTCCACGCAGTCTGGTTTGTACTGTATAATACCTAAACTGTTTGCTCATAAATACAGTCAGTTCCCTATATTCTTCTCTTTTACCTCATCTGCATAACAAAAAACCCTAAAGATGGATAAAGACCAAACTTACTTTTTTGATCCCAAAGTTACCTTTGTTGCTATGCTACACTGGAGGAAAAAAAAAAAAAGCATGACAAATGTAAATGCATTTGTCAATATTTGTCAATCAATGCATTACATTGATATTCTCCAGCCACAGCTGGACCTTAAACACTCTTTAGAAATCTATGGTCATTTCATCTGCCTTTCCTCAAGGTGACCATTGCAAATCTTTATCACACTTCTCAATCCCCTAACCCATTTCCACTTATTCACTTATTCATTAACTTATTCAAAATTTTGCATTAAGTTTCTACCATGGGGCATCCATTGTGGCTCAGTTAGTAAAGAGTCTGCCTGCAATGTGGGAGACCTGGGTTAAATCCCTGGGTAGGGAAGATCCCCTGGAGAAGGAAATGGCAATCCACTCCAGTATTCTTGCCTGGAGAATTTCATGGATTGTAGCCTATCAAGCTCTTCTGTCCATGTGGTCGCAAGAGCTGGACATGACTTAGCGACTAAACCACCACCATACACACATACATATATAGATTGTAGGTGCTCTGTTCTCTGTTCCCTGTTTCTTCTCATTCTGAAATGTAGGTTAAATAACAACCCCTACACTAATTATGCCTTTCTTATGGAAGAAACATAGTCAAGAAGCAAAGACCTTCCATAAAACCACTTTTAATGCTTTAGCTTGCCAAACATTATGACTATCCATGTTCTTTTGGCCAATCAAGTCTCACTGCAAGTTTAGAATAAATGGAATGGGGAAATATTTTATCCAATTGCAGGGGCTGGGGAAGGAGGAAAGAAGAAGTAAATATTTGTGGAAAATGATGTATTAGCACAATTTAAGAGAGCTGGGTTCTACCTTGGTTTGGAAAGATCCCCTGGAGAAGGGCATGGCAACTCACTCCAGTATTCTTGCCTCAAGAATCCCCATGGACAGTGGAGCCTGGTGGGCTATAGTCCGTGGGGTCACAAAGAGTTTCACACGACTGAGCGACTAAACAGCACAGCACAGCACATCCTCTTAGTTACAAATATTCATTTCCTTTTCCCCTGCACAGAAAACACACCCCAAGGAAGACATCTTAAATGTCTTACCCAATTATGGCATCAGACTCTAAATCCATCATTTTGTGATAAATCTCTACTTTATCTCTAAATGATGGCACTCCTCCAGCTCACACATCCATCATAAAATGGTAGAATATCCACCAAAAAGCATTACTGTTTGAAAAGAGAGTAATGAGAGAGACAGAGCAATCAATCACTGGTCCAACAATATCTTAAATTCAGCTAGACAAATACTACAGAAATCCCTCTTCTTGGTAGTTGAGCATGTTTCTCAATTAGTTTTTGGTTCTGTCTACTTAGGAAGAATTCTTCAGCTCATTTTTCTCCATGGGTCTAAACCTTGTCTTCTGGGAAGTTTTATCTTGATTAGTCTCCTTGGCAACATGTGATGAGAGTTTTCTGCCATTTTTTTTCCAGTAGAAAGTGGAAGCCAAAAATTCATTTTACATATTAAATAGTCACAAACTTTTCATATAAACTAGTAGTGATTTTAAGGTAAAAATCTCTCAAAAACAGAGTTGAATTATATTTTCTACCAATTTGATGCTAGTAAGCTTAATATTCTATCAGCCATAGAAACACCTATTGTGGAGACATGCTTTTCTCTTTATATTAATTATAGATATTTTCAGTATACATGGTTTTCACTTGATCACACTCTTAGCTTAAACTTTTCTGAACTACTTTACTCAGCTCAAAGGATTTATTAGAGGCCATGTAATAACCAGGGGTGCCCCATGTAATAATAAATAAAATACATTAAAAATCTATTCTGAGACTTTTAACAAAGAACCACACTTATGACATATTTTCCCTGGAGCATGTGTCTCAATAGCTATGTCCATGATTTATTCTTTGATCTGAAGATATATTCATGAGGTTTTGGATGCCAAAACATTTCTCAATTTTGTATTTACTATTTATAGAAGAGAATCCTTTATATTTCTTAACTCTGCAAGTCTACGATATTAAAAAAAAAAAACAAAACACAAAACTCTAATTTTGCTCTTATCCTTTCCTGAAAGCAAGAAGACTTCCCACACACACACACATAACCTGGGCTCATTTCTTATTGGTATCACTTTATCCAGTGCAGCATAATACCTAGCCTTCATAATATTATTTAATTTCCAAAATCTATTGGTCAAAGCCATAGTTTTATTAGACACACTATCTGCCTTCCGAATTATCACAGTTGGTTTTTTTTTCCCTAACTGCATAATATAGGGCAGTTTTATTGTCTAATAATAGTTTGGGGGAGGAATTTTTTTCTTCCTTCTACTGGTCCCAAAGCCAATATTAAATGTACTAATTCTTTGTTTTAGTAGAACAACCCTTCTAGGTGCCAATGTTTGTATTAATCAGCTTTGATAATATATATTGTGTAACAAACATCCCCAAAGCCACATGGTTAACAGTGCAGGTTTATGTTTCACTCCTTTTGCATGTATTCTGAGGGGTGGCTGTTTCTCTGCTCTTATCTTTGTGTAACTTTGAGTTTTCTACATTTGTACTCCAATTCTATAGGCTAAGGTGAAGGGATAGCTCCAATCTAGAACATGACCTTTTTTGTAACAGAGGGGAAAAGCAAGAGAAACTAAGCCAAAGTATGTTGTTGTTTTTAGCTCCTGCTCATATAGCAAATCTTCTCACACAATGTTGACAAAAGTTAGTCACTTGGCCAATGGGATGAAAAGTTAAAATCATTCATTAGGAGGTTAGCAGTAAAAGAGAAAAGGAGAATAAATATTTGTAAACAGTAGTAAAACTAACCACAGAGTGAATGTAAAAACAAATCAAGTTCCCAGGACCTATAATAATTAGAATTCCAATAAACAAAGAAGAGTCAAAGAGGAAGAATCAACTAGTAAGATAAGAGTATCAGGGAAATAATAAATCATGTGAATAACTAAGAAAGCAGTTAAATAAAAATCGAGCACCTAACTCTGACAAGAATAACTAAGAGGTTAGGGAAGTTGATGCCTAAAAGATATCTATGTGCTGAGGCAACATGATGACCACTGGTGAATCAGATATGAAAACTTTCAGTAGACTGAAGGAGCTTTTGGCAGGTCAGAAATCTACGTTAAAGAATAAATAGGAGATTGTGAAGTTTGAGAGGATTGATAAATTATATTCTCTCTTCCTTACCAGTTTCAGAATCAAATGATAAATATACATAAGAGTAAAGCTATTGAGATTAAAAAAAACACACACACACAAATTTATAACTACTAAAGCTGAAAGTGTTTGTTGCTCAGTCATGCCCTACTCTTTGAGACCCCATGGATGGTAGGCCATAGGCTCCTCTGTCCATGGAATTCTCCAGGCAAGAATACTGGAGTGGGTATCCATTCCTTTCTCCAGGGGATCCTGACCCAGGGATGGAACCTGGTCAGTAGCAGGTGCTCAGTAAACATGAGATTCCATCAGTAGCTTTGCCTATGATGGGAAGGACCAATTGCTGGCCTTGGCCAGTGCCCCCAGGGATCAGGTTGTTGAGAAGGGAAAAGCTGAGGCCCAAAAACGAGGAGGGGGTGGCTGCAGGCTAGCCTGACCTGTACCACAGTGGGTAGGGTAGAGGGGCCACCTAGGCTGAGTGCCAGGCAGAGACCAATTAATGAGCTTTAATAAAGTGGCATGCCTGGTCTCATCACCTCCATGAACTTCTGGTCAATCTACCATAAAGCAGAGGAGGAGGGGGATAGAAGTGGGAGCCAAGGGCTAACAGAGCTGATCAGGGGATCAGGGTTCAAGCCCTATCCCATGTGATGTTGAAGTCTCTGGAGCCTCTGTCTGTCAAATGGGTGTAGCTGGGTTGAGGGCCAAGACTGAATCTAAACCTGTGGCCAATATATGCTTCCTTACATTTTCCTTTTCGTTTGAAGCACAGTATAAATCCATAGGGTAGATTGAGTCTGAAGAACAGGTTTCATTTATCTATCAAGGTATCAAAAAAAAAAAAAAAAAAAAGTTTCTCTCAGACCTTTCAACCATTTCAAGTTAGTACATCAAGAAAGTCACTTTCAGGAGTCTTCAAATGGCAGATCTGGGGCCTCAATCCCAATATGTTTTCTACATAGAGAGCATAAACAGTGGAAGAATACATCTATCCTCTCAGTAGATGTGGTGGAGACTATTATTTTTGTCCAGTGTCACATGTCCCTTCATACCTTTAGAACTGTACCTCTTCCCAAGGACAACAAGACAGATGGACATCTAGAGACCAAATTGCCCAGCCTTTCTTTCTTCTGGAATGGTTCAGATTAAGTGATAGAATGATATGAACAAATTCCAGGTCACATTCTTAAAAAGAAAATATATTATCATCTACTTCTCTTTCTCCCTCTTTGGTTCAGAGAGATGGAAACAAGCAGTATATGAGAGATCTAAATTACATATCAATGATAACAGAGCCACTCTACCAGGCTGCATCTATGGATCACCTTTTGGGTCAGCCATCTAACCACCACAGAAGCTTAATATCCCTCTGAATTTTTGAATGAAATGTAACTTAAATTTTCTCTTATTGATTGATTGTAATTTGGGGATTAATTGTTACGGCCACTTATGCAACACCAAAATTAATACATAACTTGGTACTTAATATCATACTCCATAATAAAAATTTCAAATAAAGTTTTGGCTTCTCAGGTGGGTTGTAAGCAGCAAGGACAAAAAAAGTTAGTTTTAAGACCTGGTAACCCTTATTATGTCATGACAAAATATTTGGTCAGCTGCAGCAGTGTGGAAGGCAAACCGCATGCTTTCCAGACATATAAGTAGTTCAGAAATGGTAAGTGTGAGGTATTTTCTGATGTCAACTTGTGCTTTTTATCAAGATCTTGAAAGACACTAATGGAGACAGACAAGAATTAGCCAGGTTGCAAACAGGCCAAATGGAACAGTTTTCTCCCAAAGGACATTTTCTCATCTTATGGTTTACAATTTGAATTAGCTATAAACTGGGAGTGTGAGTACCCAACAGCACTGAAAATACTAGTTTTCCTATAATATTCTGTCTACTCAAAACAGATAAAATTGCTTTCCAGAGACTTTTTCTAACACATCTCCTTAGGATTTTTCATATATGCTGGCAAAGATCATTATAGTGTTTCTTCCCAGCCAAACTATTTTTTTTTCTATTAAATAGCCTCATGCAACCTTAGTTACTTTGAGGAAGGAAGAATAGACATAGCAATGTAAAAAATAAGAGCATGAATTATTATAAACAATACACTCTAGACATTAAAAAAAAAAAAATCTTCAGAAGGCAAACCAAAAGCTTGGATAGACCAGTCAAAAACCAGATTCTAACCAAGGAACTTTTCTACCACCAACTGAGAAAGTCTTTATAATTCCTGCCCAAGTAGGAGTCCATCATTAGCATGAAATAGGAAGAGCTATGTGTTGCCTATTCTATCCAATTCTGAATGGCCAAAATAGCACTTTTATTGACTATATTCTCTTTCCATTATACTGTGTATTAGTGAGTTGTGTGTGTATGTGTGTGTGTGTGTGTGTGCGTGCATGTTTGTGTGTGGACTAAGAACATTAATTTCTCTATCAATGTATATGTCACCAAACCTTGAAGAGTAACATTCACACTCAGTGGAGAGCATTCCATATTACCTGGAGATGGCAAACTTTGTGCAGAATGGAACTTTGTACTACCTTTAAGAGAAAAGTGTGGGAGACAATACACATTAATACTTGAGTGACCAGAGAAGAAACTGCTCATCACTCTTCACTACATATCCATCCACCTATTAATGACCTACCTCTCTCCTTGACTTTGAGCCAAAAAAGCTTAAATACAAAGAAAATTGCTGAGTTTCTCTTGTGGTTAAGTGGCCACAGTCTCAACTGAATTGAGAGTAGAGGAATATGTGCAACACAGGTGACATCTTGAAAAAAAAACTTCTTTCCCTCCATTTCCTCTTTTCTCTTTTCTGCTTACTGGATAATGGTGACAACAAGAATAGACAAAATGGAAGCCAGTTGTTGAAGAAAATAGAGGTCCCTCAGCCAGCGTGCTTAATACCCTTGAAATTTCTGCCAACCTCTAAGCCAAATTTTAAGAGTGAAATAAACCTCTGTTATTGATAGGTCCAATGAGTCTTTGCAGGTTTTTTTGTTTTGTTTTTTACTTTAAGGACATTTCACTCATCCTCTTAATTAATTCAAAAGCCATCCATGTATATTCAGTTCCCTTTCTCAAAATCACCAACTGGGGTGGGGTGCCATTGCCTTCCCCGATAGCATACATCACTCATCTTAAATAAAAGATTGAGTGAGGGGGACTCAATTCAGTTGCCAGCCGTGTCCGACTCTTTGCAACCCCATGAACTGCAGCACTCCAGGCCTCCCTGTCTATCACCAAATCCCGGACCCTACCCAAACTCACATCCATTTAGTCAGTGATGCCATACAACCATCTCATCCTCTGTTGTCCCCTTCTCCATCTGCCCTCAATCTTTCCCAGGATCAGGGTCTTTTCAAATTAATCAGCTCTTCGTAGGTGGCCAAAATATTGGAGTTTCAGCTTCGACATCAGTTTTCCAATGAACACCCAGAACTGATTTCCTTTTGGATGGACTGGTTGGATCTCCTTGCAGTCCAAGGGACTCTCAAGAGTCTTTTCCAATATCACAGTTCAAAAGCATCAATTCTTCAGTGTGCAGCTTTCTTTCTAGTCCAACTCTCACATCCATACATGACTACTGGAAAAACCATAGCTTTGACTAGACGGACCTTTGTTGACAAAGTAATGTCTCTGCTTTTTAATATGCTGTCTAGGTTGGTCATAACTTTCCTTCCAAGGAGCAAGTGTTTTTTGAATTTCATGGCTGCAATCACCATGTGCTGTGATTTTTGAGCCCCCAAAATAAAGTCAGCCACTGTTTCCACTGTTTCCCCATCTATTTGCCATGAAATGATGGGACTAGATGCCATGATCTTAGTTTTCTGAATGTTGTGCTTTAAGCCAACTTTTTCACTCTCCTCTTTCACTTTCATCAAGAGACTCTTTAGTTCTTTACTTTCTGCCATGAGGGTGGTGTCATCTTCATATCTAAGGTTATTGATATTTCTCCCGGCAATCTTGATTCCAGCTGTGCATCATCCAGCCCAGCATTTCTCATGATGTACTCTGAATATAAGTTAAATAAGCAGGGTGACAATATAGTACAATAAAAATTGTCTTCCATACAAAGTAGAAATATTATTCCCAGTTAGGTGTAGAAGTACACAGTGGTTATACAATAGCTCTATCAAGAATTAGTGATAATAAGAGGAATACAGAAATGAGGCATATTTGGAGAAATTAGAAAGCTCTTTTAAATGAGGATAGGCTAGAACATATCTCTAGTGTTGCTATTTTATGAATTCTGATAGATTACACCATAGATTAGCAGCTAAAAATCATTAAAAACTAAAGATTTGGTTATTCCACCCCAGAAACTGACTTCCCAGGTGGCGTTAGTGCTAAAGAACCTGCCTGCCAATGCAAGAGACGTTAAGAGACCCAGGTTTGTCCCTGTGTCAGAAAGATCCCCTAGAGAAGGACATGGCAACTCAATCCAGTATTTATGCCTGGAGAATGCAATGGACAGAGGAATCTGGCAGGCTATGGTCCATAGGGTTGCAAAGAGTTGAACACGACTGAAGTGATTTAGCACAACAGATACACTAAGTCAGAGTTGTCTAGATTAAAGCAAGGGTCAAAATTTTTTAAAAAAAGATATTGTGCCAAACTGAAAGAAAAGTAACAAATTCTGGGACTCAGAGTTCCTGAATTTCAAAAATGAAATTTAAGTTTCACTAACAAAGGAAGCCTTTGCTAATAGGCAGGAATGGCATCTCACTCCAATACTCTTGCCTAGAAAACCCCATGGATGGAGAAGCCTTGTAGGTTGCAGTCCATGGGGTCGCTAAGAGTCGGACACAACTGAGCGACTTCACTTTCACTTTTTACTTTCATGCATTGGAGAAGGAAATGGCAACCCACTCCAGTGTTCTTGCCTGGAGAATCCCAGGGACAGGGGAGCCTGGTGGGCTGCCTTCTATAGGTCGCACAGAGTTGGACACGACTGAAGTGACTTAACATTAGCATTGAAATAACCGGCAAAACTTAAGCTGAGAAGAAACACAACACCCCTAATGCCAGGGTGAGTTTCAATCACCTGGGGACATAGTTGGTTACTGGGCAAGAATCAACTGGGCATAGCCAGAATCACTATCCTACCTTTCTCTCTCAAATAAGTGAGGCTTTGCTTGGTTATTAGCTGCAGTTACAATACCAGTATGAAAATAAATGAGAATTGCATAAGCAAATGGTAGTGATAATTTATGTTAGAACTATGTGTAGACATAATGATGTTTGGAATCATTGAGACATATCACAAGTGTTGCATGGATTTTTCTACATCTTTGAAACTTTTAAGAAAACCAAGCATATCTTTGATTTAATAAATTACTCAATTCATTGAAGTTTAAATACAAGAAGCACTGAGAGTTTTACCAAAAAAATAAATAAATAAAAAACAGGCAGTATTCTAATGGCAACAAAGCTAGAATTATGATATGGTGGACAGATGGAAAATCAAAGATATATGCCTTTACAAAGACAAGGAAGGACAGGATCAGTCACATATATGGAAGATTTGGGCTTTGAGAAAGCGAGGTACTTTCTTGCCATCACTGTTTAGTGAAATTGAAGAAAATATGGTTGCAGCTGCAGGTTGATTTATAAATTTGGTGGTGGAAAGAGTCCCATTGGACAGCTTTAGTTTTCTTAGTGAAATATGAGGTAAAGTCAATATTTTAAAAGGAAGAGGAGAGGAGGATACATCAGTAAGTTAAGAAGAGAGAAAAATCATGGTCATAAGATGAACAATCAAATTTTCTAGGTAAAATAGGTGTGCTGTAAGTATGAAGTTACCAATTGAGTCTGTGTTTATGTAATTAAAATGAAATTATAAAACCCTGTCTGTTAGTGTTCTCCTATAGCATTCAGCAGCATGAATGCAAACATAACTAAATGAGACTTTTTTCACTGAATCAAATGTATATTTCCCTCACCAGCTACACGAGTGCAGTCTAAGGAACCAAGTGTTTGACTTTACTTTGGGGGCTTCAACACCATGACACATGGTGATTGTAGCCATGAAATTAAAAGACACTTTCTCCATGGAAGGAAAGTTATGACCAACATAGTCAGTCAGTCAGTCAGTCGCTCAGTTGTGTCTGACTCTTTGCAACCCCAGGAATCACAGCATGCCAGGCCTCCCTGTCCATCACCAACTCCCGGAGATCACTGAGACTCATGTCCATAGAGTAAGTGATGCCATCCAGCCATCTCATCTTCTGACATCCCCTTCTCTTCTTGACCCCAATCCGTCGAGCATCAGAGACTTTTCCAGTGAGCCAACTCTTTGCATGAGGTGGCCAACGTACTGGAGTTTCAGTTTTAGCATCATTCCTTCCAAAGAAATCCCAGGGCTGATCTCCTTCAGAATGGACTGGGTGGATCTCCTTGCAGTCCAAGGGACTCTCAAAAGTCTTATCCAACACCACAGTTCAAAAGCATCAATTCTTTGGCGCTCAGCCTTCTTCACAATCCAACTCTCACATCCATACATGACCAAGGGGAAAACCATAGCCTTGACTAGACAGACCTTTGTTGGCAAAGTAATGTCTCTACTTTTGAATATGCTATCTAGGTTGGTCATAACTTTCCTTCCAAGGAGTAAAAATCTTTTAATTTCATGGCTGCAGTCACCATCTGTAGTGACTTTGGAGCCCAGAAAAATTAAGTCTGACTCTGTTTCTACTGTTTCCCCATCTATTTCCCATGCAGTGATGGGACCAGATGCCATGATCTTCGTTTTCTGAATGTTGAGCTTTAAGCCAACTTTTTCACTCTTCACTTTCACTCTCATTAAGAGGCTTTTGAGTTCCTCTTCACTTTCTGCCATAAGGGTGGTGTCATCTGCATATCTGAGGTTATTGATATTTCTCCTGGCAATCTTGATTCCAGCTTGTGTTTCTTCTAGTCCAGCGTTTCTCATGATGTACTCTGCATATAAGTTAAATAAAAAGGATGACAATATACAGCCTTTTCGAACTCTTTTTCCTACTTGGAACCAGTCTATTGTTCCACGTCCAGTTCTAACTGCTGCTTTCTGACCTGCGTACAAATTTCTCAAGAGGCAGATCAGGTGGTCTGGCACTCCCATCTCTTTCAGAATTTTCCACAGTTAATGGTGATCCACACAGTCAAAGGCTTTGGCATAGTCAGTAAAGCACAAATAAATGTTTTTCTGGAACTCTCTTGCTTTTTCCATGATCCAGCAAATGTTGGCAGTTTGATCTCTGGCTCCTCTGGCTTTTCTAAAACCAGCTTGAACATCAGGAAGTCCATGGTTCACATATTGTTGAAGCCTGTCTTGGAGAATTTTGAGCATTACTTTACTAGCATGTGAGATGAGTGCAATTGTGCAGTAGTTTGAGCATTCTTTGGCATTGCCTTTCTTTGGGATTGGATTGAAAACTGACCTTTTTCAGTCCTGTGGTCACTGCTGAGTTTTCCAAATATGCTGGCATATTGAGTGCAGCACTTTCACAGCATCATCTTTCAGGATTTGGAATAGCTCCACTGGAATTCCATCACTTCCACTAGCTTTGTTGGTAGTGATGCTTTCCAAGGCCCACTTGACTTCACATTTCAGGATATCTGGCTCTAGGTCAGTGATCACACCATCGTGATTATCTGGGTTGTGAAGATCTTTTTTGTACAGTTCTTCTGTGTATTCTTGCCGTCTCTTCTTAATATCTTCTGCTTCTGTTAGGTCCATACCATTTCTGTCCTTTATTGAGCCCATCTTTGCATGAAATGACCAACCTAGACAGCATATTAAAAAGCAGAGCCATCTCTTTGTCAACAAAAATCCGTCTAGTCAAGGCTATGGTTTTTCCAGTAGTCATGTATGGATATGATAGTTGGACTATAATGAAAGGTGAGTGCCGTAGAATTGATGCTTTTAAACTGTGCTGTTGGAGAAGACTCTTTTTTTTTTTTTTTTTAAAGCAAAAAAAAAAAAAAAATATTATTATGATTCAGACTTTTAGTCGTATTTCCAATATCTTGGCTAGTGATTTATTTTATTTTATTTTTTAACTTTACAATATTGTATTGGTTTTGCCATATATCAATATGAATCTTGAGAGTCTCTCAGACTGCAAGAAGATCCAACCAGCCCATCCTAAAGGAGATCAGTCCTGGGTATTCATTGGAAAGACTGATGTTGAAGCTGAAACTCCAATACTTTGGCCACCTGATGCGAAGAGCTGACTCATTTGAAAGATTGAGGGCTGGTGGAGATGGGGACCATAGAGGATGAGATGGTTGGATGGCATCACTGACTCAATGGACGTGAGTTTAGGTAAACTCCAGGAATAGGTGATGGACAGGGAGGCCTGGAGTGCTGCGGTTCATGTGGTTGCAAAGAGTCAGACACAAATGAGGCAACTGAACTGAACTCAACTGAAGGAGCCAAGACATTAAGAGTATTTTGCAATAACTGATCAGAAACTCATAGCAAGACTCTTATGGTATGTGGTAAGATAGGAAGTGAAGCAAGGAGGGGACTAATCGATGATGAAAAAGTGACAGAATCAGAAGACCAGAGATCTCAATGAGATTGAAACAATGTATTATCACATGGTAGATACAACTAGTCAATCTAATCATACTAGGACCACAGCCTTGTCTAACTCAATGAAACTAAGCCATGCCCTGTGGGGCCAACCAAGATGGGTGGATCATGGTGGAAAGATCTGACAGAATGTGGTCCCCTGGAGAAGGAAATGGCAAACCACTTCAGTATTCTTGCCTTGAGAACCCCATGAACAGTATGAACAGGCAAAATGATAAGATACTGAAAGAAGAACTCCCCAGGTCAGTAGATGCCCAATATGCTACTGGTGATCAGTGGAGAAATAACTCCAGAAAGAATGAAGGGATGGAGCCAAAACAAAAACAATACCCAGTTGTGGATGTGACTGGTGATAGAAACAAGGTCCAATGCTCTAAAAAGCAATATTGCAAAGGGACCTGGAATGTCAGGTCCATGAATCAAGGCAAATTGGAAGTGGTCAAATGAGATGGCCAGAGTGAATGTTGACATTCTAGGAATCAGCGAACTCAAATGGACTGGAATGGGTGAATTTAATTCAGATGACCATTATATCTACTACTGTGGGCAGGTATCCCTTAGAAGAAATGGAGTAGCCATCATGGTCAACAAAAGAATCCAAAATGCAGTACTTGGATGCAATCTCAAAAGCGACAGAACGATCTCTGTTCGTTTCCAAGGCAAACCATTCAATATCACAGTAATCCAAGTCTATGCCCCAACCAGTAACACTAAAGAAGCTGAAGTTGAACAGTTCTATGAAGACCTACAAGACCTTTTAGAACTGACACCCCCCAAAAGATCTCCTTTTCATTATAGGGGACTGGAATGCAAAATTAGAAAGTCAAGAAATACCTGGGGTAATGGGCAAATTTGGCCTTGGAATACGGAATGAAGCAGGGCAAAAGCTAATAGATTTTTGCCAAGAGAACACACTGGTCATAACACACTCTCTTCCAACAACACAAAAGAAGACTCTACACATGGCCATCACCACATGGTCAACACCAATATCAGATTGATTATATTCTTTACAGCCAAAGATGGAGAAGCTCTATACAGTCAACAAAAACAAGATGAGAGTTGACTGTGGCTCAGATCATGAGCTCCTTATTGCCAAATTCAGACTTATGTGAAGAAGTAGGGAAAACCACTAGACCATTCAGGTATGACCTAAATCAAATCCCTTAGGATTATACAGTGGAAGTGAGAAATAGATTTAAGGGCCTAGATCTGATAGATAGAGTGCCTGATGAACTACGGACTGAGGTTTGTGACATTGTACAGGAGACCGAGACAAGACCATCCCCATGGAAAAGAAACGCAAAAAAGCAAAACAGCTGTCTGGGGAGGCTTTACAAATAGCTGTGAAAAGAACAGAAGTGAAAAGCAAAGGGGAAAAGGAAAGATATAAGTAACTGAATGCAGAGTTCCAACGAACAAAAAGGAGAGATAAGAAAGCCTTCCTCAGTGATCAATGCAAGAAATAGAGGAAAACAAAATAATGAGAAAGACTAAAGATCTCTTCAAGAAAATTTGAGATACCAAGGGAACATTTCATGGAAAGATGGGCTCAATAAAGGACAGAAATGGTATGGATCTAAAGAAGCAGAAGATATTAAGAAGAGGTGGCAAGAATACACAGAAGAACTGTACAAAAAAGGTTTTCATGACCCAGATAATCATGATGGTGTGATCACTGACCTAGAGCCAGACATTCTGGAGTGTGAAGTCAGGTGGGCCTTAGATAGCATCACTACAAACAAAGCTAGTGGAGTTGATGGAATTCCAGTTGAGCTATTTCAAACCCTGAAAAATAATGCTGTGGGAGTGCTGCACTCAATATGCCAGCAAATTTCGAAAACTCAGCATTGGCCACAGGACTGGAAAACGTCAGTTTTCATTCCAATCCCAAAGAAAGGCAATGCCAAAGGATGCTCAAACTACTGCACAATTGCACTCATCTCACATGCTAGTAAAGTAATGCTCAAAATTCTCCAAGGCAGGCTTCAGCAATATGTGAACTGTGAACTTCCTGATGTTCAAGCTGGTTTTAGAAAAGGCAGAGGAATCAGAGATCAAACTGCCAACATTTACTGGATCACGGAAAAAGCAAGAGAGTTCCAGAAAAACATCTATTTCTGCTTTATTGACTATGCCAAAGCCTTTGACTGTGTGGATCACAACAAACTGTGGAAAATTCTGAAAGAGATGGGAATACCAGACCACCTGACCTGCCTCTTGAAAAACCTATATACAGGTCAGGAAGCAACAGTTAGAACTGGACATGGAACAATGGACTGGTTCCAAATGGGAAAAAGAGTTCGTCAAGGCTGTATATTGTCACCCTGTTTATTTAACTTCTATGCAGAGTACATCATAAGAAACGCCGGGCTGGAAGAAACACAAGCTGGAATCAAGATTGCCGGGAGAAATATCAATAACCTCAGATACGCCGATGACACCACCCTTATGGCAGAAAGTGAAAAGGAACTAAAAGGCCTCTTGATGAAAGTGAAAGAGGAGAGTCAAAAAGTTGGCTTAAGCTCAACATTCAGAAAACTAAGATCATGGCATCTGGCCCCATCACTACATGGGAAATAGATGGGGAAACAGTGGAAACAATGTCAGACTTTATTTATTGATGCTCCAAAATCACTGCAGATGTTGACTGCAGCCATGAAATTAAAAGACGCTTACTCCTTGGAAGGAAAGTTATGACCAACCTAGATAGCATATTCAAAAGCAGAGACATTACTTTGCCAACAAAGGTCTGTCTAGTCAAGGCTATGATTTTTCCAGTGGTCATGTATGGATGTGAGATTTGGACTGGGAAGAAAGCTGAGAGCCGAAGAATTGATGCTTTTGAACTGTGGTGTTGGAGAAGACTCTTGAGAGTCCCTTGGACTGCAAGGAGATCCAACCAATCCATTCTAAAGGAAATCAGCCCTGGGTGTTCATTGGAAGGACTGATGCTAAAGCTGAAACCCCAATACTTTGGCCACTTCATGCCAAGAGTTGACTCTTTGGAAAAGACTCTGATGCTCTAGGGTTTGGGGGCAGGAGGGAAAGGGGACGACACAGGATGAGATGCCTGGATGGTATCACCAACTCGGTGGACGTGAGTTTGTGTGAACTCTGGGAGATGGCGTGGACAGGATGGCTTGGCATGCTGTGATTCATGGGGTGGCAAAGAGTCGGACATGACTGAGCGACTGAACTGAACTGAACTGAACTGAGATATAGTAGAAATAGTAGTTCTTTCTCTCCTAGTGAGCATCCAATACCTCTTAATGATTCTCACCTCTGTTGATGACCTTTGTTTATATTCTTCTGGGGGGGTGGGGGGGGAAGAGGGGTAAGAATTAGAAGAGAAAGTTCACAAATTCCACTACTATCACCATCCTATCTCCCAACTCATCTTTTTCCTACTAATATTCTCCTCCTGTTGTCAAGGATAAACTGTTCAAAATCCCACCCAAGTTCAAGTCCTTCACTTTGGCACTGGATCCCATCACTGCTCTGATGATTTTCCTTTCTCTCTTGCATCTTTAATTCTTTTTTGTGACCTAAAACATCAGCCAAAAACATATGCTCCTATTTCTCATTAAAAAAAAAAATTTTGAAAATTGCAACCTCACATTCGTTTCCAGTTATCAATGCATTTTCCTGCTTTCTGCTTAAGATAAAACTCTTTAAAAATAACCTATGTACCCATCATTCCCAATTTGTCTCCTCAGTCCAGTCACACTTTTATCCTGGCTACCCCAGATTAACTGTTATCTACAATGTCACCTATGGCCTCCAGGTTGCCAAAATGAATAGAAAACTCTTAATTCTCTTCCTAATTTATCAAGTGTAATGACGCTCCATTTTTCAGCACCAACTCATACCTGTAATTTCTTCTTGATTTCTAAGGTACATGTCTATTTTAGTTTTCTTATTTCTTCAGAGTTAACTTTTCTGTAGTCTTCTTTACCAATGTCTGTTAGTCTTCCCAGCTTCTAAAATAGTGACACTGTTTCAGACTCCACGACTCCTCTATCTACACTCACTTCCTTGCTTATCTCATCCAGCTGCCTAACCTTAAATGACATTAACATGCTGACTAGACCTATACTTGTCTCAAACAAAATTTCCCTCATAAACCCAGATCTCATACTGGCTACTTGACATCTCCATGTTAATTTTACTCCCTCAACTCCACAAAAAACAAAAACAACAAAAAAGAAACTCTTAGTTTTCTAACTCATGCTTTACCACTAGTGCCACCTGGGAAGTCCTTATAATTCAGTAACTGAAGGTTAAATATCTCAGAATCAACCTTGATTCTATTTTTTGACATCTCACTTGCATCAATATAACACCTCTCTTAACTTTAAAATGTGCATCGAATCTAATCACTCTTACATAACTCTTGTATTACAACAACCGTAGTCTAGTCTAATACCATCTTTCACTGAATAATCACAACAGATTTCTGTTTTCACTGTCTTTTGTCCTTCAACCTATATAGTATGTTCTCTGCTACATATACAGTGACCATTTTAAAATATGTTGTATCCTATAAGACTCTTCAATAGTGTTCCATCTTAATCAAAGTAAGATCCAAAGTCCTTACAGTTGACTACAGGCCCTATATGATTGAGTCCCCTGCCATCTCTCTGGACTCTGAAATACTCAGTAGTATAAGAAATTGTGCTTTGTTTCATTTAGTCTTATTATCTTGCTCTGAAGCACTGGGTACAGTAGACATTTTGAGGTAGAACTTAATCGTGCAAATAGAATTTTTTTTTTCTTTTCTCACTAGTAGTAGAAGATTTAATCTGCTTCTTTAGGAAAAATAAAATCATCAAGCACAATTTACTGCAAGGATAATCTACAAGCATGATCTTACTGACACATCAAACACATTATACCCTGGAGCCTGATCATCAGAACAAAACATATGCTATCATTTTTCACAACAAAATAAATTTTTAAAATTTAATTCTCTTTTAGCTACCAGAGTACTTCTCTGTTTTCTCTTTACCTCCTTCCTTTTTTTTTTTTTTAAATTAACTTACTTTTATCTCCTTACTTCCCTTCTTGGAAGAAGAAAAGATTTTTTTTTTTTTGGATACCCTATTTTTGCTCAATGACAACACCTTCATCTTTCTTCCTATTTCTTCAAAAGTATGACTCTGTCAAATAGCCCCATTTTACTCTGTGTATTCAGTTTCTGTCACTCTTTTTTTTATTCCTCTTGTTTTCAGCTGCTAAACATGCACAAGATTATTCCATCCAGAAAAAATAAAATTTTGTTGACACTTTTTACTCTGTATCTTTCCAATACCTTTCATTTTCTTTTTTCTACTAAGGTCCCTGAAAGATTACTGAGTCTTCTTTTCTTATGTCACATTCATTTCTTAAATATTTTTGGTCACGTAACATTTTACTAAAATCATTTTGGGAAAAGGTCACTAAGGATATCCTTATTGCTGAGTGCGACAGAAAATGTGCACTTCCATAATACTACCTTCTTCTTCTACTGTCTTCTTAGTTTCCTAAGTCATCGTAGTTTCCTGTGTCACCTCCACTCCTAGGACTCACTCAATTTAACTTTCTTGATCCCTTAAACCAAGGCATCCTGATGTTCACTCTTGACCTAACACACCACTGGAGTCTGGTAATAGAATTTATCTCCTCAATTTCACATGGCCTCCAAGTCAAGCCTAACAACTCTATGATGGTGTTTCCAAACTACACTCTATCTAGCCAGATGGTCTACATGAGTTTTGGCAAATAGTCAATAGTTCTGAAGTTGGAGATCATTGTCAATCTCAAAACACTCATCAACAAACATTGTAGCAAATTAATCCTATTGATCACAGACCAATAGGTCTGTTGTTGTTAGGAAAATGTGCCAACACACAGTGGTGCCTCTGAGATCTCCAGGGCAAGTGAGAGGGTTCTTGGAGGGTGAGATGTTGGTTGTCATGGAAACACTTTAGGTACATAGAAACAGAGAGAGCTATTTTCTGTTTTGAAGGATGCTTAAAAACTGCTTTCCTAATACAAAAAAGGACAATAAAACTGATATGTCAGTTTTTCCTGGGTCTATGTAAGAGGGAGTGGTGCCCATATTCTAGACAATGCAGGTAGATTTTCATGGAAATTAGATCTTAGGCAAAATTTGAACTAATTAAATTTTACGAAAAGTGAAAGCACAGACAAACCTCTTCCATAGGACTTTCAGTTCAGTTCAGTTTAGTTGCTCAGTCGAGTCCAACTCTTTGCGACCCCACTAATTGCAGCATGCCGGGCCTCCCTGTCCATCACAAACACCCAGAATTCACACAAACTGACATGCATCAAGTCAGTGATGCCATCAAGCCATCTCATCCTCTGTCATCCCCTTCTCCTCCTGCCCCCAATCCCTCCCAGAATCAGGGTCTTCTCTAATGAGTCAACTCTTCGCATGAGGTGGCCAAAGTATTGGAGTTTCAGCCTCAGCATCAGTCCTTCCAAAGAACACCCAGGGCTTATCTCCTTTAGAATGGACTGGTTGGATCTTCTTCCAGTCCAAGGGACTCTCAAGAGTCTTCTCCAATACCATAGTTCAAAAGCATCAATTCTTCAGCTCTCAGCTTTCTTCACAGTCTAACTCTCACATCCATACATGACCACTGGAAAAACCATAGCCTTGACTAGACAGACCTTTGTTGGCAAGGTAATATCTCTGCTTTTGAATATGCTATCTAGGTTGGTCATAACTTTCCTTCACCAAAAAAAAAAAAAAACAGAATAACATTAACAACAATAAATTTTCACACAGCCCTGATGGTGCCACCTTCCTCCTCAAACCTACCACACAGGGGAGAGAGGCAGCCTTGAAAGGGTTCCTCTAATAGCCACCTAGTGGAGGACCACCCTTCCCTTCTTGCTCCAGCCTGCCATTCCCATCTTTTCACCAGCTATTTGCCATTGGAAATTAGTTCACCACAGATCCCTAGCTCTTTGTTGTTCCTGGAAAATTGCCCACTTCCTGCAACGCTATCTCCATCTCCTCTCTGTTTAGAAGTATTTTCCTCATTCTTTAAGGATCCAATCAAATCTTTACTTCCTAGAAGACTTCCCCAACTACAATTGCTTTTGCTGGCATGGCTAAATTCATAAAGTCTTGACAGTCTGCAAATACCATTAGATCTCAACAAAGATAGCCATGTATTTCTGCTTTTGTTTTTAATTAAAAAAATTTTTTAAAGTTATATTACTATCCTTCCCACTGCTGTTAGCTTTTTTGAAGGGTCAAAATGAGTCACGATCATCTTGGTCTCCACCTTAGCATGTAGCACAAAGTAGGTTCACAAGTCAATGCTTATTCAAGTTAGAACCATAAAAGCACGTACTACAAATCGCCAATGAGAAATATGATACAGTGAAATCACATTCTTTTCAGTAGAAATTTCTACTTCCACGGATAATTCTCAAGGTTCAACTTCCCACGGCTATTTACAATTTATTTCTGATTCTGTATCAGATCAGATCAGTGGCTCAGTCGTGTCCGACTCCGCGACCCCATGAACTGCAGCACCCCAGGCCTCCCTTTCCATCACCAACTCCCGGAGGTCACTCAGACTCACATCCATCGAGTCAGTGATGCCATCCAGCCATCTCATCTTCTGTTGTCCCCTTCTCCTTCTGCCCGCAATCCCTCCCAGCATCAGAGTCTTCTTCAATGAGTCAACTCTTCGCATGAGGTGGCCAAAATACTGGAGTTTCAGCTTTAGCATCATTCTTTCCAAAGAAATCCCAGGGCTGATCTCCTTCAGAATGGACTGGTTGGATCTCCTTGCAGTCCAAGGGACTCTCAAGAGTCTTCTCCAACACCAAAGTTCAAAAGCATCAATTCTTCAGCGCTCAGCCTTCTTCACAGTCCAGCTCTCACATCCATACATGACCACAGGAAAGATCATAGCCTTGACTAGGCGAACCTTTGTTGGCAAAGTGATGTCTCTGCTTTTGAATATGCTATCTAGGTTGGTCATAACTTTCCTTCCAAGGAGTAAGAATCTTTTAATTTCATGGCTGCAGTCACCATCTGCAGTGATTTTGGAGCCCAGACAAAGCAAGTCTGACACTGTTTCTACTGTTTCTTCATCTATTTCCCATGTAGTGATGGGACCAGATGCCATGATCTTTGTTTTCTGAATGTTGAGCTTTAAGCCAACCTTTTCACTCTCCACTTTCATTTTCATCAGGAGGCTTTTGAGTTCCTCTTCACTTTCTGCCATAAGGGTGGTGTCATCTACATATCTGAGGTTATTGATATTTCTCCCAGCAATCTTGATTCCAGCTTGTGTTTCTTCCAGTCCAACATTTCTCATGATGTACTCTGCATATAAGTTAAATAAACAGGGTGACAATATACAGCCTTGAAGTACTCCTTTTCCTATTTGGAACCAGTCTGTTGTTCAATGACCAGTTCTAACTGTTGCTTCCTGACCTGCATACACATTTCTCAGGAGGCAGATCAGATGGTCTGGTATTCCCATCTCTTTCAGAATTTTCCACAGTTTATTCTGATCTTCACAGTCAAAGGCTTTGGCATAGTCAATAAAGCAGAAATAGATGTTTTTCTGGAACTCTCTTGCTTTTTCCATGATCCAGCGGATGTTGGCAATTTGATCTCTGGTTCCTCTGCCTTTTCTAAAACCAGCTTGAACATCAGGAAGTTCACGGTTCACATATTGCTGAAGCCTGCCTTGGAGAATTTTGAGCATTACTTTACTCGCGTGTGAGGTGAGTGCAATTGTGTGATAGTATGAGCATTGTTTGGCATTGCCTTTCTTTGGGATTGGGATGAAAACTGACCATTTCCAATCTTGTGGCCACTGCTGAGTTTTCCAAATTTGCTGGCATATTGAGTGTAGCACTTTCACAGCATCATCTTTCAGGACTTGGAATAGCTCAACTGGAATTCCATCACCTCCACTAGCTTTGTTCGTAGAGATGCTTTCTAAGGCCCACTCGACTTCACACTCCAGGATGTCTGGCTCTAGGTCAGTGATCACACCATCATGATTATTTGGGTTGTGAAGATCTTTTTTGTACAGTTCTTCTGTGTATTCTTGCCACCTCTTCTTAATATCTTCTGCTTCTGTTAGGTCCATACCATTTCTGTCCTTTATCGAGCCCATCTTTGCATGAAATGTTCCTTTGGTATCTCTGATTTTCTTGAATAGATCCCTAGTCTTTCCCATTCTGTTGTTTTCTTCTATTTCTTTGCATTGATCGCTGAAGAAGGCTTTCTTCTCTTCTTGCTATTCTTTGGAACTCTGCATTCAGATGCTTTTATCTTTCCTTTTCTCCTTTGCTTAGTCTACCCAATATCCATAGTTTATGTGCTGTGTATTCACCTTTCATGTGAACATTTTCACCTGTGACCTCTTTTTACTTTTCTACAATAATCTGAAGATGTACATCAAAAATAAATTTTAATAGGTGGAATAACTGGAGTGGCATGGATCCTGAAGGATTCAAAACACTTAAAATACATATAGAAATTATCTATCAAATATATACTGTTTTCTTCAAATCTGCTTCTCTATGGTAATTCCCTTGGCTAAAATATACCTCTTACAGCAATATATAATCACTTGCTTTGAAAAATGTATGTTAAAGAAATATTTATATTGAGACTATTACACATTTAAGGTATATTCTGTTTTCTGACCCCAGTGGTTCTGTTACAGTTCAACCAGGGACCATTAGCACCTTAGTAAGCATGCACACAGCACATACCATTAATTTTCTTCCTAACCTCACTTTAATGTGTCCACCCTGAAAATTTAGAATTTCTGAAGATGTTTCAGAATCCCTAATGTGTTTCTTGATCATAGTGAATAAGTATTTTACTGTCTTTGTTATGTTTAGCCAATGTTTAAAACTATGCCACTAGTTTAAAACAAAGTTAAAAATTTTCAGCCAAAATCATTTGAATAATAATTCTGATAGAAACTTTTCTGGATGGTTCTTAAAGACAGAAAGAGATATACTAAGTGTTTACAGCTGGCTGAGAAAAATATCTATCAACAGATAGTCATTTTCTTTTTTATGAAAACTATACTTATAGCTACATGCAATAAGAGTTTTTGAGTAGAGCAAATTCAAATTGAAAAAACCGAGCCTTGTACTTTTGACTATTAGTTGGATTTTACTGTTGCTGATATGAGATTTTTAGAAACAGCAAAAAGGAGCCAATTTTCACAGCTAATACAGATAATTTCAAAAATATATACAATATTACAAGTATCCAACAAATGATGACATCTATTTTCCCCTAAATATGACAGAAAATCCAATATGTCATTCTGTTATATGAAAGGCTTTTGCTTAACCAGAAATGAGAAAAAAAAAGCTATTTCTATTGGTCTATAGATAAAAACAAACAACATAATATTTAGTGAACCACATTGGTGAAAAGATAACTTACTGTATTAGAGAAGTGAAAGATATCTAGTGAGTAGATGAAAGTGGGTTAAGTTAGCAAGTTTAGAAAGAGTGTTTGCATCAATGTGACCTTTGTGAAGAAAGCTGAGCACGGAAGAATTGATGCTTTTGAACTGTGGTGTTGGAGAAGATTCTTGTGAGTCCCTCGGACTGCAAGGAGATCCAACCAGTCCTGGGTGTTCATTGGAAAGACTGATGCTGAGGCTGAAACTCCAATATTTTGGCCACCTCATGCAAAGAGTTGACTCATTGGAAAAGACCCTGATGCTGAGAGGGATTGGGGGCAGGAGGAGAAGGGGACGACAGAGGATGAGATGGCTGGATGGCATCACCGACTCGATGCACATGAGTTTGGGTGAACTCCAGGAGTTGGTGATGGACAGCAAGGCCTGGCGTGCTGCTATTCATGGAGTCGCAAAGAGTCCGACTGAATCAGACTGAACTGAACTGACTGAACTGACTTTTGTGTAGTAAGAAAGAAAATAGGAAAAGAAACAGAACGGCATTATGTTTTAGCATGAAGAAGCGGCTTCCCAGGTGGCACTAGTGCTAAAGAATCCACCTGCCAGTGCAGGAGACCTAAGAGATGTGGGTTCGATCTATGGGTTGGGAAGATCCACTGGAGGAGGGCATGGCAACTCACTCTAGTATTCTTGCCTGGAGAATCATATAGACAGAAAAACCTGGTAGGCTACAGTCCATGGGGTCACAAAGAGTTGGACATTACTGAAGCAATGGGCACAGAATGAAGAAAGGGAAACCAAGAGCTAGCTCTTGGTTAAGTAGTAATCTAAAGTAGGATTATGGTTTCCATAATGCTAAATAGAGGCTCCTTGGTGAATTGATAACAACCCCACACACACGCACATACACACACATCATCTTATAGGAATTACAATGAAACATATTAACAAATTAAGTAATTATTATTCATGTGAAAGATGTACTTACCTAGTTTTACCTTAGAAGAAAATCTCTCTAGGAAAAAATAGTTTTGAGATGTTTTTTCAATGTAGTGGCATACAAAAGAAATAATTTGGAAAAGGTGGGCAATTAGCACAAGCTCACTGGCTCCCCAGGCCTTGCACAGCCTCTTTATGGGATGAGAAGATCAGCATCTCCAGGGGACTTTTAAACCCTACCGGCAGACCAGTATTCTCTGACTCATATTCAGACGCTGGTTGATATGTATGGGAGCAAAATTTGCCATCCTGAAATGTGTCACTTTGACATGAGGATTAATTTAGGCTGACTATGTTTAAAAAACCAAAGAGTCAGGAAATTTTTCTTGTTTCCTCCTCGTTAAATGCCTAAAAGAATTTAGATCAAGAGCCTGTCACTAATGTAAATGGTCAAGCCACTTTGAAGAAAAGTATGGAGGTTTCTTAAAAAACTAAAAGAGAATTACCATATGATCCAGCAATCCCAATTGGGGAAATAAATCTGAAAAAGAAAATTCTAATTTTAAAAGATACATGGCCTCCAGTATTCAAAACAGCACTATTTGCAATCGCCAATACATGAAAACAACCTAAATATTCATTGAGAGATGAATGGATAAAGAAAATATGGATGGACATAGAGGTTCTTATACTGAGTAAAGTACCTTGGACCCCTCATCCAAGGATAAGGAGCAATGGCTGTACTTTGCTGGACAGCCATGAAGAGATATCCCACGTCCAAGGTAAGAGAAACCCAAGTAAGATAGTAGGTATTGCAAGAGGGCATCAGAGGGCAAACACACTGAAAACATATTCACAGAAAACTAGTGAATCTAATCACACTAGGACCACAGCCTTGTCTAACTCAATGAAACTAAGCCATGCCCGTGGGGCAACAAGATGGGCGGGTCATGGTGGAGAAATCTGACAGGATGTGGTCCACTGGAGAAGGGAATGGCAAACCACTTCAGTATTCTTGCCTTGAGAACCCCATGAACACTATGAAAAGGCAAAATGATAGGATACTGAAAGAGAAACTCCCCAGGTCAGTAGGTGCCCAATATTCTACTGGAGATCAGTGGAGAAATAACTCCAGAAAGAATGAAGGGATGGAGCCAAAGCAAAAAGAATACCCAGCTGTGGATGTGACTGGTGATAGAAGCAAGGTCCGATGCTGTACAGAGCAATATTGCATAGGAACCTGGAATGTCAGGTCCATGAATCAAGGCAAATTGGAAGTGGTCAAACAAGAGATGGCCAGACTGAATGTCGACATTCTAGGAATCAGTGAACTCAAATGGACTGGAATGGGTGAATTTAACTCAGATGACCATTATATCTACTATTGCGGGCAGGAATCCCTCAGAAGAAATGGAGTGGCCATCATGGTCAACAAAAGAGTCCGAAATGCAGTACTTGGATGCAGTCTAAAAAACAACAGAATGATCTCTGTTCATTTCCAAGGCAAACCATTCAATGTCACAGTAATCCAAGTCTATGCCTCAACCAGTAACACTGAAGAAGCTGAAGTTGAATGGTTCTATGAAGACCTACAAGACATTTTAGAACTAACACCCAAAAAGATATCCTTTTCATTATAGGGGACTAGAACACAGAATTAGGAAGTCAAGAAACACCTGGGGTAACAGGCAAATTTGGCATTGGAATACGGAATGAAGCAGAGCAAAGACTAACAGAGTTTTGCCAAGAAAATGCACTAGTCATAAAAAACACCCACTTCCAACAACACAACAGAAAACTCTATACATGGACATCACCAGATGGTCAACACCGAAATCAGATTGATTATATTCTTTGCAGCCAAACATGGAGAAGCTCTATATAGTCAGCAAAAACAAGACCAGGAGCTAACTGTGTCTCAGACCATGAACTCCTTATTGCCAAATTCAGACTTAAATTGAAGAAAGTAGGGAAAACCACTAGACCATTCAGGTATGACCTAAATCAAATCCCTTATGATTATACAGTGGAAGTGAGAAATAGATTTAAGGGCCTAGATCTGATAGATAGAGTGCCTGATGAACTATGGAATGAGGTTTGTGACCTTGTACAGGAGACAGGGACCGAGACAATCCGCATGGAAAAGAAATGCAAAAAAGCAAATTGGCTTTCTGGAGAGGTCTTACAAATAGCTGTGAAAAGAAGAGCAGCAAAAAGCAAAGGAGAAAAAGAAAGATATAAACATCTGAATGCAGAGTTACAAAGAATACCAAGAAGAGATAAGAAAGCCTTCTTCAGCGATCAATGCAAAGAAATAGAGGAAAACAACAGAATAGGAAAACAACAGAATGGGAAAACTAGGGATCTATTCAAGAAAATCAGAGATACCAAAGGAACATTTCATGCAAAGATGGGCTCGATAAAGGACAGAAATTGTATGGACCTAACAGAAGCAGAGATACTAAGAAGAGGTGGCAAGAATACACAGAAGAATTGTACAAAAAAGAGCTTCATGACTCAGATAATCATGATGGTGTGATCACTGACCTAGAGCCAGACATCCTGGAATGTGAAGTCAAGTGGGCCTTAGAAAGCATCACTACGAACAAAGCTAGTGGAGGTGATGGAATTCCAGTGGAGCTATTCCAAATCCTGAAAGATGATGCTGTGAAAGTGCTGCACTCAATATGCCAGCATATTTGGAAAACTCAGCAGTGGCCACAGGACCGGAAAAGGTTAGTTTTCTTTCCAATCCCAAAGAAAGGCAATGCCAAAGAATGCTCAAACTACCACACAATTGCACTCATTTCACACGCTAGTAATGCTCAAAATTCTCCAAGCCAGGCTTCAGCAATATGTGAACCGTGAACTTCCTGATGTTCAAGCTGGTTTTAGAAAAGGCAGAGGAACCAGAGATCAAATTGCCAACATCCGCTGGATCATGGAAAAAGCAAGAGAGTTCCAGAAAAACATCTATTTCTGCTTCATTGACTATGCCAAAGCCTTTGACTGTGTGGATCACAATAAACTGTGGAAAATTCTGAAAGAGATGGGAATACCAGACCACCTGATCTGCCTCTTGAGAAATCTGTATGCAGGTCAGGAAGCAACAGTTAGAACTGGTCATTGAACAACAGACTGGTTCCAAATAGGAAAAGGAGTTCGTCAAGGCTGTATATTGTCACCCTGTTTAACTTCTATGCAGAGTACTTCATGAGAAACTCTGGACTGGAAGAAACGCTTTGGAGTCAACATTTCTGGGAGAAATATCAATAACCTCAGATATGCGGATGACACCACCCTTATGGCAGAAAGTGAAGAGGAACTCAAAAGCCTCTTGATGAAAGTGAAAATGGAGAGTGAAAAAGTTGTCTTAAAGCTCAACATTCAGAAAATGAAGATCATGGCATCCAGTCCCATCAGGTCATGGGAAATAGATGGGGAAACAGTGGAAACAGTGTCAAAGTTTATTTTGGGGGCTCGAAAATCACTACAGATGGTGACTGCAGCCATGAAATTAAAAGACACTTACTCCTTGGAAGGAAGTCATGACCAACCTAGATAGCATATTCAAAAGCAGAGACATTTCTTTGCCAACAAAATTCATCTAGTCAAGGCTATGATTTTATGTGAACATGTATGGATGTGAGAGCTGGACTCTGAAGAAGGCTGAGTGCTGAAGAATTGATGTTTTTGAACTGTGGTGTTGGATAAGACTCTTGAGAGTCCCTTGGACTGCAAGGAGATCCACCCAAGTCCATTCTGAAGGAGATCAATCCTGGGATTTCTTTGGAAGGAATGATGCTAAAGCTGAAACTCCAGTACTTTGGCCACCTCATGCGAAGAGTTGACTCATTGGATAAGACTCTGATGCTCGAGGGATTGGAGGCAAGAGAAGAAGGAGACGATGGAAGATGAGATGGCTGGATGGCATCACTGACTCAATGGATGTGTGTCTCAGTGACCTCTGGGAGTTGGTGATGGACAGGGAGGCCTGGCGTGCTGCAATTCATGGGGTCGCAAAGAGTCGGACACGACTGAGCGACTGATCTGATCTTATCACTTATATGTGGAATCTTCAAAAATTATGCAAGTGAACTTATTTACTAAACAGAAATAGACCCACAGTCATAGAAAACAAATTTACAGTTAGCAAAGGGAGAAGGAACAGGGAGGGATAATAAATTAGAAGTTTGGGATTAGCAAATATAAACTACTATATATAAAATGGGCTTCCAGGTTGTGCTATGGTAAAGAATCTGCCTGCCAATGCAGCAGACATAAGAGACCCTGGATCAGTCCCTGGGTTGGGAAATCCCTTGGAGATGGAAATGGCAACCCACTCCCATATTCTTGCCTGGAGAATCCCGTGGACAGAGGAGCCTGGTGGATTAGAGTTCTTGGCGTGGCCAAGGGTCAGACACGACTGAAACAACTTAGCACATACTCACATATAAAATAGATGAACAAGAACCTACTGTATAGCACAAGGAACTGTATTCAATATCTTGTAATCAACTATAGTGGAAAAGAATCTGGAAAAGAATATGTGTGTGTGTATCTATCTATATATGAATCACTTTGCTGTATACCAGACAACTAACACAACATTGTAAATCAACTATATTTCAATTAAAAAAATAAAAAGAGCTTGTTCCTAGAACAGAGCTATTACCAGATGTAACTGCAAAAATATGGACTGGTTATGACAGGAGAAACTCATCAGGGTCCAAAGACCAGAGTTCACTCTGTGTCCCATTTTCTCTATACGGGGCAGCAAACAATTGTCTACCAAATATTTGTTTTTCCTTCTCCATGTGAATTTCTTTCTTCCCTTCTGAAGTCCCAACCACAACCCTCAGCATCTTCTTTAGTCTTTAGCTGCAGTTGTTTTTTTAAGGTGAGGGTTTCAATCATTTTGGGGAGTTACTCAGTTTTCTTGGGTCTCTTTCATATTACTATTTTTTTTTAATTTTTATCCTGTTAATCTGTCTCAAGTAAATTCAATTCTTAGACCATCCAGAAGAACCAAGAAAGAAAATGTATTCCTCTATGACAATATCAGTTAAGAAAGAATTTGTGTTTTGAATAAAACGGTTAAATAAGGCTTGAGTACCTCGACTTTCTGGACCACACCTGTGGTATCTGCTGCCATTTTGGTTGCAAACAATTTGAATAAATTCAACAGTAGCATATGCACTTTACAAACTTGTCCAAATTACTGACATTACCTATGGAATAGAATTTTGGATTGAAGAATAAGTCAACTTTCTGTCTATTTTGGCTGGTTGTTGCAGACATTGTAGCAGCTTGTTTCTTGTATTGATTTTCCTATAGTGTACTATCAGTCAAAAAGGTTTAGTTGACTTAGAGTCCCAGAGGTACCAAAATCAAAATATAGTAGCTACATTGAAGTATTTGTTTTCATATCTTTCCAATTTTTTTTAAATATCATGGTTATCAATTCTTTTGAAAACCAACATAGTATATTAGTTTTGCTTCAATTTTAGGTAAAAGGTTAATGACTACACTTTGTAAATATCTTTGCAATCTAATAAAGCACAGGTAAGTATATCTTAACTCAAAAATGAAAGCTAATACAGATCATAAATGTTAATCTATTGACAAATTTATAGATATGCAGAAGCCACAAATTCCTTTTTTTTTTTTTGCAAAAAATGTCTTGAGATATGTTACCTCAAGCTAAACCCTCTCACTGACAATATCTCACAATGCTTATAATGGAGTAGTTTTTTCTTTTGTACTGCTGCTGCTAAGTCACTTCAGTCATGTCTGACTTTGTGCGACCCCATAGACAGCAGCCCACCAGGCTCCCCGGTCCCTGGGATTCTCCAGGCAAGAACACTGCATATATAAAAAGATCAAGCAGTTGATAAGTAGCAAAATCACTTCACCAGAGATCTTTAATTATAATCAGTTATTTTTAAATCATCAAATAAATAAGACAGACATGGTCAAATTAGTGACCATAAACGCATATAGTCATTATTTTACAAAGTCCAAAATGCACTGATCCTACCAAATGACAATGTGACAATTTGTGCCTTTGATATTAAAAGCATAATCTATAATTCAGACACAGGATCTAGGGCATTTGTAGATTCATAGTATAAAGGTGTACAGTTGGAATATGGCAGGGGTTGAAATGCATAAAGTGCTTTAGGGTTGTATCATTTCCACCCTTGCATTGCTGTCCTACGATTTTTCCAACATTAAATTTGTTTTTCTCTCTCCCTCTTTTTTTACTTATTTTTTTGCCCCTCTAATTTAATATTGGTCTTTTAAATCTTTAAATTCTCCTTTTACCTTTTTTCTTTAAGTGGATAAACTAGCTAGTATTTGGAGAAGGCAATGGCACCCCACTCCAGAACTTTTGCCTAGAAAATCCCATGGATGGAGGAGCCTGGTAAGCTGCAGTCCATGGGGTCGCTAGAGTTGGACATGACTGAGCAACCTCACTTTCACTTTTCACTTTCATGCATTGGAGAAGGAAATGGCAACCCACTCCAGTGTTCTTGCCTGGAGAATCCCAGGGACAGGAGGCCTGGTGGGCTGCTGTCTATGGGGTCGCACAGAGTCGGACACGACTGAAGCGACTTAGCAGCGACTGGTATTCACTTATACAAAATGAATCCCTTTTATATTATATACTTTATTTTACTTGGGGATATGGAGGAATCATACAGTTACCAAGGGTTAGGAAAGCCTGGACTGAAAAAACAAGCATTTTCTGTAGAAACAACATGAGAAAAAAAAATTCTCTTTGATAATTTAGCACAATTCTTGTAACAACTTTAAATCAGTAGTGCTGCCTCTTCATTAACAGTAAGTAATTTGTTTTCTGAGCTACCCTAGAAATATCAGGAAAATAAATATACTCAGCTAATCCTATATGTGTTTATTTCAACTGTACTGTCAACAGTAACAAAAAGTGAATATCTGAATTGTCTGATATACAAATATAGATTGAAAATTGTATATAAGACAACAGAAAGATGTATTATAGACTGAGAGAATCTTCCCAATTAGAAAAACAAAATACTAATTTTATTTTGTATTTAAAAGCTGGCCTGAAGAGGTCCATCAAGGATTATAGAGAAAATATTTGCTACAAAAACAGTGCAACTTTATATATACTGTCAGTAGTAACAATTGAACCAGAAATATTGACACACAATTGTAATAGAACAAATCATAAAATGAGCATAACAATGGCTTTCTCTTGTTGAAAAAGGAAAGGGAAGAAAAGTAAGGTAAGGGACAAGAAGGCATGGGATGACATGACAGTTTTGAATATAATAAATTGGTTACAGAAAAATACTTAGAAGATGCTGACAAATCAGTTTGAATCATAGTCAGTGTTTTTATGCTGTTAAAGTTTATGACAATTTGCTTCTCTTGCCATGCTTAAATTTTAGGGCATTTTCCACGTGAATTATATATATGTACATGTGGGAAAATGAGTATCACAAACAAGAAAGTACACATGTTTTATTTTTTAGAGTTTATTTGTATAATTTCTGAAATATTATAAGAACAAAATATTTGCATTTTTAAGGATGTTAGCACAATGATTGTTGGATAGTATCACACACAAAAAAATCAGTGCAATAGATTTATGACCTTTGCTTTTTTCAGTCTCTTTTAAAAAATAGCCATGCCTTTATAAAATCACAGTGACTGACTGAATATGACTTATATCTTATCTTAATTTTAAAAGAATGTTCTATATAATGTCTCTCAGTTGACTCTCTGCACAAAAATTAGTCAATAATTCTGCCACTACCTCATACAGTACAAACTCTAACAAAAGCAATGTTCTCATGTTCTGATAAGATGTTCTAATAGTTGTGTGCATGAATAAAGTTTATTTAGTAAGTAACTGTTAATCACTCAGTTGTGCCCGACTCTGCAACACCATGGACTGCAGCCCACCAGGCTCCTCTGTCCACGAGATTTTCCAGGCAAGGATACTGGAGTGGGTTGCCATTTCCTTCTTCAAAAGTTTATTTAAAACAATCTAAAATTTACTTCTAAATGTTCTTATTGTTTGAAACAAAGAAAGACTAGAGAACTATTGACTTTCTGATTTTTGACATCATTTTCTGCTGCCCCTAAAATGATATCATTTTAAAATATACTCCCCTAAACAGCAACATATTCTTTGCACAATTTTTAAGGGATCTCTGCTTATTCAAAAAACACAAATGCAAAACTGTGAAGTGAGAAAAGTAATGAAAACTCATGAATTTGAGTCCAAAGACTATATTTTTTGAAGTTCACCAAAGATGTTTAGTTTTATAGCACAGGAATACAATTACTTGTCATGGAGAAATTTGTTTTCATTTTGGCTCTGCTCCATCTGAAGTATTATTGATACCTCTGGGTCCTTTACTATCTATACTTTAAAATGTATATTCCTAATGCAGTTTACTATTATAAAAAATTGAAGCTTAATCACTTAATACTGTTATATAAATTCATATAATACTTGAGTGGGTATAAACTAAAACACAAATATGAGGGTTTTTTGAAACATAACATGCATCCATAATTAATAAAATTATTAAACTTTAGTAGAGAAGTATATCGATTCACATTATATATTCACGATCTGAGATATGTATGTCACAAATGTATCATTCTGTGTCTTGCATCATAGAAAACAGACTTTTGAAAAATTAAAGAGATATATCAAAAGGAGAATTCTTTCATATGCCACTCTTTTGCTGCCATGAGACCCTGGAACACCCAACCTCATCCATGACTTCACACATCTTTGAAGCTGTACAAGCATGCATTATTCCCTTCTGAGGAATTCTCCTTTAAGATGTCAGCCCCTGCCATAGCAGCTTATTAATTTTTAAAACTACAACTTGTAGTTTTCTCAGAAAACACATCCTTTTATGAGGCCAGTATGCATTGTGTTACTTAACAAATGCAAGTATTCTTAAACCAAAATTTTTCCCTGTTTTCAGTAGGGTCCATACTCCCCAGTTAGAATCAATCTTATGTTATAGAATATTGGATCTCCATAAAGACACTCAATTGATAGCAGGCTCAAATTATTAATGGATTTGTATTCAATTTATACAGAACAGAACAAGCTATATAACTCAAAAGCCTCTTGATGAAAGTGAAAGTGGAGAGTGAAAAGGTTGGCTTAAAGCTCAACATTCAGAAAACGAAGATCATGGCATCTGGTCCCATCACTACATGGGAAATAGATGGAGAAACAGTGGAAACAGTGTCAGACTTTATTTTTCTGGGCTCCAAAATCACTGCAGATGATGACTGCAGCCATGAAATTAAAAGACGCTTACTCCTTGGAAGGAAGGTTATGGACAACCTAGATAGCATATTCAAAAGCAGAGACATCACTTTGCCAACAAAGGTTCGCCTAGTCAAGGCTATGGTCTTTCCTGTGGTCATGTATGAATGTGAGAGCTGGACTGTGAAGAAGGCTGAGCGCCGAAGAATTGATGCTTTTGAACTGTGGTGTTGGAGAAGACTCTTGAGAGTCCCTTGGACTGCAAGGAGATCCAACCAGTCCATTCTGAAGGAGATCAGACCTGGGATTTCTTTGGAAGGAATGATGCTCAAGCTGAAACTCCAGTATTTTGGCCACCTCATGCGAAGAGTTGACTCATTGGAGAAGACTCTGATGCTGGGAGGGATTGAGGGCAGGAGGAGAAGGGGACGACAGAGGATGAGATGGCTGGATGGCATCACTGACTCGATGAATGTGAGTCTGGGTGACCTCTGAGAGCTGGTGATGGATAGGGAGGCCTGGCGTGCTGCAGTTCATGGGGTCGCAAAGAGTCGGACACGACTGAGCGACTGATCTGATCTGATCTGATCTGATAGATCATGCAAGGATTTATTCAGAAAACGAAGATCATGGCATCTGGTCCCATCACTACATGGGAAATAGATGGGGAAACAGTGGAAACAGTGTCAGACTTTATTTTTTTGGGATCCCAAATCACTGCAGATGGTGACTGCAGCCATGAAATTAAAAGACGCTTACTCCTTGGAAGGAAAGTTATGACCAACCTAGATACCATATTCAAAAGCAGAGACATTACTTTACCAACAAAGGTCCATTTGGTCAAGGCTATGGTTTTTCCTGTGGTCATGAATGGATGGGAGAGTTGGACTGTGAAGAAAGCTGAGTGCCAAAAAATTGATGCTTTTGAACTGTGGTGTTGGAGAAGACTCTTGAGAGTCCCTTGGACTGTAAGGAGATCCACCCAGTCCATTCTGAAGGAGATCAGCTCTGGAATTTCTTTGGATGGAATGATGCTAAAGCTGAAACTCCAGTACTTTGGCCACCTCATGGGAAGAGTTGACTCATTGGAAAAGACTCTGATGCTGGGAGGGATTGGGGGCAGGAGGAGAAGGGGACAACAGAGGATGAGATGGCTGGATGGCATCATTGACTCGATAGGCATGAGTCTGAGTGACCTCTGGGAGTTGGTGATGGACAGGGAGGCCTGGCGTGCTGCAGTTCATGGGGTCGCAAAGAGTCGGACACAACTGAGCAACTGAACTGAATTGAACTGAACTGAATGACAAAAATCTGAGGAAAAAGGAACTGTCTAAGAAGGGCAGGGTAGGGAATCTAAGGATGTAGAGTGAGAATACTGAGAGAAAGAGGCAAGGAAATGTGGAGCGTGTTGAGAAGAGTGGACAACAGACTGGTATTATATTTAGTGAAAAATAGATTACAAATAAATGTCCATACCAATGTGAACATTCTGTTGAGACATTTGACGCAGAAAAGAAATGAATAATAGGCTGTTTTATATTCTTTTGAATACTGAAGTGAGAGAAATGATGGACCCCAGTTTGTCCTCAGTCGTCTCTTACACTATGTCCAGTCTCCCCAGCTGCTGTCCTAACCAACCAAAATCAGCCTCAAATGCACCAACATAAGTTTGCCAGCATCTTCCACAGAGGTGGAAGTTTCCACAGATGTGGCCATGATCAACTTCTTCATGGTCTCCTTTGCGTGGTTGATGATCTTACTTTCTCAGACATTCCCACAAGCTCTGCTTGTCCTCTTGTCTACCCATACAAGTAACTTAGGCTGTTAGAATGAGTGAATACTCTGATCCTCCAGCTTCCCTTTCCAGGCTATCACTTCCTCAGTTCCTTCCACATTTGTATAAATTTTATCTCTATTAAACCTCTAACTTCCTGATGCCAAAGAAAGGAATAACCCATGTGGAAGGCACATGTGATTCTGATAATTACAGGGAATGGATTCAGTTTTGCCCATAGTCACATGAATTTAGGAAGTCATTATGCACTCAAATATTCAGTTTCCTCATATTAAAAAAAAAAAAAGATAAATTCTATTTCATGGGACTTTTGTTAAGATTTAAACAAGAAGATGCATTTAAAGTAGGCTAATAAATATTCAGTGCAGTACAGTTCAATCGCTCAGTCATGTCTGATTCATTGCAACCCCATGGACTGCAGCACGCCAGTCCTCCCTGTCCATCACCAACTCCTGGGGTTTATCCAAACTCATGTCCATTGAGTCAGTTATGCCATCCAACCATTTCATCCTTTGTCATCCCCTTCTCCTCCTGCTCTCAATCTTTCCCAGTACCAGGGTCTTTTCAAATGAGTCAGATCTTCTCATCAGGTGGCCAAAGTATTGGAGTTTCAGCTTCAACATCAGTCCTTCCAGTGAAAACCCAGGACTGATTTCCTTTAGGATGGACCAGTTGGATCTCCTTGCAGTCCAAGGGACTCTCAAGATTCTTCTCCAACACCACAGTTCAGAAGTATCAATTCTTTGCTGCTCAGCTTTCTTTGTAGTCCAACTCTCACATCCATACACGACTACTAGAAAAACCATAGCCTTGATTAGATGGACTATTGTTGGTGAAGTCATGTTTCTGCTCTTTAATATGCTGTCTAGGTTGGTCACAACTTTTCTCCCAAGGAGTAAGCATCTTTTAATTTCATGGCTGCAGTCACCATCTGCAGTGATTTTGAAGCCCCCCAAAATGAAGTCTCCCACTGTTTCTAGTGTTTCTCCATCGATTTGCCATGAAGTGATAGAACCAGATGCTATGATCTTTGTTTCCTGAATGTTGAGCTTTAAGCCAACTTTTTCACTATCCTCTTTCACTTTCGTCAAGAGGCTCTTTAGCTCTTCTTCACTTTCTGCCATAACTGTGGTGTCATCTGCATATCTGATGTTACTGATATTTTTCCTGGCAATCTTTATTCCAGCTTGTCCTTTTCCAGCCCAGAATTTCTCATGATGTCCTCTGCATATACTTTAAATTAGCAGGGTAAAAATATTCAGCCTTGACATACCATTTTCCTATTGGGAACCAGTCTGTTGTTCCATGTCCGGTTCTAACCATTGCTTCCCGGTAGCTATACAGGTTTCTCAAGGGACAGGTCAAGTCGTCTGATACTCCCATCTCTTTCAGAATTTTCCACAGTTTATTGTGATCCACATAGTCAAATGCTTTGACATATTCAATAAAGCAGAAATATATATATATATATATTTCTGAAACTCTCTTGCTTTTTCAATGATTCAGAACTTGATCTCTGGTTCTTCTGCCTTTTATAAAACCAGATTGAACACCTGGAAGTTCATGGTTCATGCATTTCTGAAGCCTGGCTTGGAGAATTTTGAGCATTACTTTGCTAGTGTATGACATGAGTGCAATTATGCAGTAGTTTGAGCATTCTTTGTCACTGCCTTTCTTTGTGATTGGAATGAAAACCATCCCTTTACAATCCTGTAGCCACTGCTGAGTTTTCCAAATTTGCTGGCCTATTAAGTGTAGTACTTTAACATCATCATCTTTTAGGATTTAAAATAGCTCAACTGTAATTCCATCACATCCACTAGCTTTGTTTGTAGTGATGTTTATAAGGCCTACTTGACTTCTCACTCCAGGATATCTGGCTCTAGGTGAGTGATCACATCATCGTGATTATCTGGATAGTGAAGATCTTTTTTGCACAGTTCTTCTGTGTATTCTTGCCACCTCTTCTTAATATCTTCTGCTTCTTTTAGGTCCATACCATTTCTGTCCTTTATCGAGCCCATCTTTGCATGAAATATTCCCTTGGTATCTCTAATTTTCTTGAAGAGATCTCTAGTCTTTCCTGTTCTATTGTTTTCCTCTATTTCTTTGCACTGATCACTGAGGAAGGCTTTCTTTTCTCTCCTTGCTATTCTTTGGAAATCTGCATTCAAATGGGTATATCTTTCCTTTTTTCTTTTGCTTTCCACTTCTCTTCTTTTCATAGCTATTTGTATGGCTTCCTCAGAAAATCATTTTGCCTTTTTACAATTCCTTTTCTTGGGGATGATCCTGATCACTGCTTCCTGTACAATGTCACGAACCTCCATCCATAATGCTTCAGACACTCTATCAGATCTAATCCTGTGAATCTATTTGTCACTTTTTCTGTATGATCGTATGGTATTTTATTTAGTTCGTACCTGAATGGTCGAGGGGTTTGCCCTACTTTCTTCAGTTTAAGTCTGAATTTGACATTAAGGAGTTCATGATCAGAGCCACAGTCAGCTTCTGGTCTTGATTTTGCTGACTGTATAAAGCTTCTCCATCTTGGCTACAAAGAATATAATCAATCTGATTTCTGTGTTGGGTATCTGGTGATGTCCATTTGTAAAGTTTTCTCTTGTGTTGTTGGAAGAGGGTTTTTGCTATGACCAGTGCGTTCTCTTGACAAAACTCAATTAGCCTTTGCCCTGCTTCATTCTGTACTCCAAGACTAAATTTGCCTGTCACTCCAGGTATTTCTTGACTTCCTACTTTTGCATTCCAATCCCCTATAATGAAAAGGACATCTTTTTTGGGTGTTAGTTTTAGAAGGTCTTGTAGGTCTTCATAGAACTATTCAACTTCAGCTTCTTCAGTGTTATGGTCGAAGCATATGCTTGGATTACAGTGATATTGAATAGTTTGCCTTGGAAATGAACAAAGATTATCCTACCGTTTTTGAGATTGCATCCAAGTACTGCATTTTGGGCTCTTTTGTTGACTATGATGTCCACTCCATTTCCTCTAAGGTATTCTTGCCCACAGTAGTAGATATAATGGTCATCTGAGTTTGTCACCCATTCCAGTCCCTTTTAGTTTGACTGATTCCTAAAATGCCAATGTTCACTTTTGCCATCTCCTACTTGACTACTTCCAATTTGCCTCGATTCATGCACCTAACATTCCAGGTTCCTATGCAATATTGCTCTTTACAGCATTGGACCTTGCTTCTCTCACCAGTTACATCCACAACTGTGTGTTGTTTTTGCTTTAGACCCGTCTCTTCATTCTTTCTGGAGTTATTTTTTCAATGGTCTTCAGTAGCTAATTGAACACCTACCGGCGTGGAGAGTTCATCTTTCAGTGTCCTATCTTTTTTGCCTTTCATACTGTTCATGGGTTAGGGTTAGAGCACTAACATATTACAATTTATAAAATATCATCCTATTTTATCTCATAGATCTTCTAGCACAGAGTTCAATATTGATCATCCTTTTGCTCACTTTTACACATTTGAAAAAAAAAATTATATAACTCCTGTGGAAATATAGACCACCCAAATGGGAACAAGTCAATGATATCAGATGCTGCTCTAAAGCAAGAGAATCAGCTGCCATCACTTGCATTTGGCAGAGACTCAAGACAGGTGGGAGTGGGAAGGTTTATAGTGAAAAAAAGGGCAGGCTATAATTGGAGATTGTTGGTCTGCTTATTCTGGAGGCAGGCTAATAGAATTGGGGCATCTTGATTGGTTAGAAGAGTAAAGTTCTCTCATTTTGATTGGCCCTAAATTGTGAGTGAGAGTAAAATAAGGGAACCATTTGGGGGAAATTGATAAAAGCATTGTGATTTGGCTTATGGGAATGATTACTGTAGAGTTTGTGGATTAGAGTTTAATTTTAATATTTGGTCTTGTAATTTCTATTTGCATATTCAGTCTCTTACTCCTTTTATGATAGAGGACCCCTCATAGTAATAAATGTTTACCTTAATGCTAATCATGCCTATGAAAATGAGTTTCATAAAAAGTTTATATACTCAAAAATATGTTTCTGCACCAGAAATAAATGTTTTTTAAAACATCTGTGTATAGATTTTTATGTAAAATAGATGGCCATATTTTTATTGATTTATGCTTTCTGTTACTTTGTTTTGGGAGAAATCTCAAATCTGCTACTTTGAATTAGTTTTGAAAACCACGATGGGAATTATTTATAGACCATCATAGCTATGAGAAGTATTAAAACCTACTAACAGCCTTCTTCATTCATTGATTACAGCCCTGAGAGAAGAGCAATCTGACTGTGAAATTGTTTTTTACTAGTAATAATTAAATCTGATATGTAAAATAATTTATTAACTCTACAAAGTCTTCAAAAACAATTTTGTTAGATGAATATATTATTGCTATCTTTAGGAAGAGATCAGAACAAATCATAAAGTATGTATAAAATCATAAAATATCTTGCATCTATCCAAGATGCTGGAGTAGAAGGATGTGTGCCCATCTTCTCCTGAGAGAACTCCAAAGTTAGAATTTGCTCCTGAACAACCATTGACAGGAGAATGTTGGATCCCACCGAAAAAAAGATACCCCACATCCAAGGGCAAAGGAAAGTTCCCAACAAGACAGTAGGAGGGGCGAAATTTTGTTTAGAATCAAACTCTATACCTGCCAGAGATGCTCGGAGGATTCAAACAAAACTTTGTACACAGTAGGAAAACCTACAGATACTGAGTTAGATATGCCTTTAAGTGTTCAACTCTCTCCTATGGAGGTATGAGTCAGCTGTGGCCTGCCACAGGGGCAGGGGCTCCGGGTGCAGCAGACCTGGGTATAGGATAAACATTCTTGGAGCAGGTCACCATTAACCTCATCATAGAGCTGCCAGAATTTAAATAGGACTAGGAAGTAGACTCTAGGAGGCGCAAACAAAACCTTTTGTGCACCAGAACCCAGGAGAAAGGAGTAGCAACCCCACAAGAGACTGACCCAGACTTGCCCATGAGTGTCCAGGAGACTCTGGTGGAGGCAAGGATCAGCAGTGGCCTATTGCAGGGTCAGAGGCACTAACCACAGCAGTGCCTGCATGGGACCTTTTGAAGGAAGTCACCATTATCTTCATTACTTCCACCATAGTTTGGCCTCAGGTCAAACAACAGGGAGGGAATACAGCCTCACTCATCAACAGAAAATTGATTTAAAGATTTACTGAACATGGCCCCAGCCATCAACACAAGAGCCAGTTTCCCCATCAGGAAAGCTGGGTCTCCTATCAGGAAGCTTCCATAAGTCTCTTGTCCTTCTCCATCAAAGAACAGACAGAATGAAAGCCATAATCACAGAAACTAATGAAATTGATCACATGGACCACAGTCTGGTCTAGCTCAATGAAACTATGAGTCATGCCGTGTAGGGCCAACCAAGATGGACGGGTCATGGTGGAGAGTTCTGACACAATGCGGCCCACTGGAGAAGGCAATGGTAAAGCAATTCAGTTTTCTTGCCTTGAGAATGCCATGAACAGTGTGAAAAGACAAAAAGATAGGACAGTGAAAGATGAACTCCCAAGGTCAGTAGGTGCCAAATATGCTACTGGAGATGGTTAGAGAAATAACTCCAGAAAGAATGAAGAGATGGGTCCAAAGCAAAAACAACACCAAGTTATGGATGTGACTGGTGATGGAAGTAAAGTCCAAGGCTATAAAGAGCAATACTGCATAGGAACCTAGAATGTAAGGTCCATGAATCAAGCCAAACTGGAAGTAGCCAAACAGGAGATGGCAAGAGTGAACTTCGACATTTTAGGAATCATTCAACTAAATTGGACTGGAATGGGTGAATTCCAGAATCTACTACTGTGGGCAAGAATCCTTTTAGAAGAAATAGAGTAGCCCTCATACTCAACAAAAGAGTCCAAAATACAGTATTTGGATGCAATCTCAAAAATGACAGAATGATCTCTGTTTGTTTCCAAGGCAAATGATTCAATATCATAGTAATCCATGTCTAGGCCAGAAATGCTTAATTTGAACGGTTCTATGAAGACTAGAGATGTCTTCAAGAAAATTAGAGATACCAAGGGAACATTTCATAAAAAGATGGGCTCGATAAAGGGTAGAAATGGTATGAACCTAACAGAAGCAGAAGATATTAAGAAGAGATGGCAAGAATACAAAAAAGACCTTCACGACCCAGATAATCAAGATGGTATGATCACTCACCTAGAGCCAGACATCCTAGAATGTGAAGTCAAGTGGGCCTTAGAAAGCATCACTACAAACCAAGCTAGTGGAGGTGAGGGAATTCCAGTTGAGCTATTTCAAATCCTGAAAGATGATGCTGTGAAAGTGCTGCACTCAATATGCCAGCAAATTTAGAAAACTCAGTAGTGGCCACAGGACTGAAAAAGGTCAGTTTTTATTCCAATCCCAAAGAAAGGCAATGCCAAAGAATGCTCAAACTACCACACAGTTGCACTCATCTCACACGCTAGTAAAGTAATGCTCAAAATTCTCCAAGCCAGGCTTCAGCAATATGTAAACCATGAACTTCCTGATGTTCAAGCTGGTTTTAGAAAAGGCAAAGAAACCAGAGATCAAATTGCCAACATCCGCTGGACCATGGAAAAAGCAAGAGTTCCAGTAAAACATCTATTTCTGCTTTATTGACTATGCCAAAGCCTTTGACTGTGTGGATCACAATAAACTGTGGAAAATTCTGAAAGAGATGGGAATACAGGACCACCTTACCTGCCTCTTGAGAAATTTGCATGCAGGTCAGGAAGCAACCGTTAGAACTGGACATAGAACAACAGACTGGTTCCAAATAGGAAAAGGAGTAATGTCAAGGCTGTATATTGTCACCCTGCTTATTTAACTTCTATGCAAATTACATCAGGAGAAATGCTGGGCTGGAAGAAGCACGAGCTGGAATCAAGATTGCTGGGAGAAATATCAATAATCTCAGATATGCAGATGACACCACCCTTATGGCAGAAAGTGAAGAGGAACTAAAAAGCCTCTTGATGAAAGTGAAAGTGGAGAGTGAAAAAGTTGGCTTAAAGCACAACATTCAGAAAACTAAGATCGTGCCATCCGGACCCATCACTTCATGGCAAATAGATGAGGAAACAGTGGAAACAGTTTCAGACTTTATTTTTTGGGGCTCCAAAATCACTGCAGATGGTGACTGCAGCCATGAAATTAAAAGACGCTTACTCCTTGGAAGGAAAGTTATGACCAACCTAGATAGCATATTCAAAAGCAGAGACATTACTTTGCCAACAAAGGTCTGTCTAGTCAAGGCTATGGTTTTTCCTGTGGTCATGTATGGATGTGAAAGTTGGACTGTGAAGAAAGCTGAGTGCCAAAAAATTGATGCTTTTGAACTGTGGTGTTGGAGTAGACTCTTGAGAGTCCCATGGACTGCAAGGAGATCCAACCAGTCCATTCTGAAGGAGATCAGCCCTGGGATTTCTTTGGAAGGAATGATGCTAAAGCTGAAACTCCAGTACTTTGGCCACCTCATGCGAAGAGTTGACTCATTGGAGAAGACTCTGATGCTGGGAGGGGTTGGAGGCAGGAGCAGAACAGGACAATGGAGGATGATAGCTGGATGGCATCACTGACTCGATGGGTGTGAGTCTGAGTGAACTCCGGGAGCTGGTCATGGACAGGGAGGCCTGATATGCTGCAATTCATGGGGTCACAAAGAGTTGGATACAACTGAGTGACTGAACTGAACTGAACTGATGAAGACCCTTGGACTGCAAGGAGATTCAACCAGTCCATCCTAAAGGACATCTGTCCTGGGTGTTCATTGGAAGGACTGATGCTGAAGCTGAAACTCCAATACTTTGGCCACCTCATGCTAAGAGCTGACTCATTGGAAAAGACCTGATGCTGGGAGGGATTGGGGGCAGGAGGAGAAGGGGGACGACAAATGGATGAGATGGCTGGATGACATCACTGACTCAATGAACATGAGTTTGAGTGAGATCCAGGAGTTGATGATGGACAGGGAGGCCTAGTGTGTTGTGATTCATGGGGTCTCAAAGAGTCAGACACAAGTGAATGAACTGAACTAATGAAGAAACCTAAAAAATCTTCTACAAGAAACATCTCCAAAAGATATCCTTTTTCATTACAAGGACTGGAATGCACAGGCAAATATGGTATTGGAGAACAAAATGAAGCAGGGCAAAGACTAATCGAGTTTTGCCAAGAGAACACACTCTTCATAGCACACAACCTCTTCCAACAACACAAGAGAAGACTCTACACATGAACATGACTAGATGGTCAATACTGAAATGAGATTATATTTGATTATAATATTATGATCATGTTCTTTGTAGCAAAAAAATAGAAAAGCTTTGTACAGTCATCAAACACAAGACCAAGCGCTCACTGTGGTACAGATCATGATCTCTTTATTGACAAATTCAGGCTTTAATTGAAGAAAGTAGGGAAAACCACTAGATCATTCAGGTATGAACTAATTCAAATCCCTTATGATTATACCGTGAAAGTGACTAACAGGTTCAAGGGAATAGATCTGATAGACAGAGTGCCTTAAGAACTATGGTCAGAGTTTTGTGACATTATGCAGGAGTCAGTGATGAAGATCATTCCCAAGAAAAAGAAATGCAATAAGGCAAAATGGTTGTCTGAGGAGGTATTAATAACTGAGAAAAGAAGAGAAGTGAAAGGAAAAGGAGAAAGGGAAATATATACCCATTTGAATGCAGAGTTCCAAAGAATAGCAGGGAGAGATAAGAAATCTTTCCTCAATGATCAGTGCAAAGAAATAGAGGAAAACAACAGAATGGGAAAGACTAGAGATCTCTTCAAGAAAATTAGAGATACCAAGGGAATATTTCATGCAAAGATGGACTCAATACAGGACAGAAATGGTATGGACCTAAAAGAAGCATAAGATTTTAAGAAGAGATGGCAAGAATACACAGAACTATTCAAAAAAGATCTTCATGATCCAGAAAACCACGATGGTGTATTCACTCATTTAGAGCCAGACATCCTGGAATGTGAAGTCAAGTGGGTTGTAGGACGTATCACTGCAAACAACGCTAGTGGAGGCAATGGAATTCCAGTTGAGTTATTTAAAATCCTAAGAGATGATGCTTTGAAAGTGCTGCACTCAATAAGCCAGCAAATTTGGAAAACTCAGCAGTGGCCACGGGACTAGAAAAGGTCAATTTTCATTCCAATTGCAAAGAAAGGCAATGCCAAAGAATGCTCAAACTACCACACAATTTCAGTCATCTTACAAGCTAGTAAAGTAATGCTAAAAATTCTCCAAGCCAGGCTTCAGCAATACATGAACCATGAACATTCAGATGTTCAAGATGGATTTAGAAAAGGTACAGGAACCAAATTCAAATTTCCAACATCCGTTGGATCAGTGAAAAAGCAAGAGAGCTCCGGAAAGACATCTACTTCTGCTTTATCATCTATGCCAAAGCTTTTGACTGTGTGGATCACAAGAAACAGTGGAAAATTCTTAAAGAGATGAGAACACCAGACCACCTTACCTGCCTCCTGAGAAATCTGTATTCAGGACAATAAGCAACCAGACATGGAACAACAGACTGCTTCCAAATTGGGAAAGGAGTACATCAAGGCTATATACTGTTACCCTGAATATTTAACGTATATGCAGAGTATATCATGTGAGAGGCCGGGCTGGATGAAGAATAACTTGGAATCAAGATTCCTGGGAGAGATATCAATAACCTCAGATATGCAGATTACACCATCCTTATTGCAGAAAACAAAGAAGAACTAAAGAGCTTCCTGATGAAAGTGAAAGAAGAGAGTGAAAAAGTTGGCTTAAAAGTCAACATTCAAAAAACTAAGATCATGACATTCAGTCCCATCACTTTATGGCAAATAGATGGGGAAACAATGGAAACGGCAAGAGATTTTATTTTGAAGGGTTCCAAAACACTGCATATGGTGACTGAAGCCTTGAAATTAAAAGGCACTTGCTCTTTCAAAGAAAAGCTATGACCAAACTAGACAGCATATTAAAAAGCAGAGACATTACTTTGCCAACAAAGGTTCATCTAGTCAAAGCTATAGTTTTTCCAGTAGTCGTGTATGGTTGTGAGAGGTGGGATGTAAAGAAAGCTGAGCACTGAATAACTGATGCTTTTAAACTGTGGTGTTGGAGAAGACTCTTGAGAGTCCCTTGGACTGCAAGGAGATCCAACCAGTCAATCCTAACGGAAATCAGTGATGAATATTCTTTGGAAGGATTGATGCTGCACTTGAAACTCCAATACTTTGGCCACCTGATGCAAAAAACTGACTCATTTGAAAAGACCCTGATGATGGGAAAGATTGAAGGTGGGAGGATAAGAGAGGATAGAGGATGAGATGGTGGGATGGCGTCATTGATTCAATGGACATGTGTTTGAGCAATTTCTGGGAGTTGTGATGGACAGTGAAGCCTGGGGTGCTGCAGTCTATGGGGTCACCAAGAGTTGGATACAACTGAATGACTGAGCTGATTGATATATAAAATAATTTTACAATAAATATGTGATTATACAATCTCACAGTGGCTTTATTTTGGGTAAAACAAAGCTTCTGAATATAGAAGAATGTTACCTTTACATTCATGCATGTTAAATCTCTTCAGTCATATCCAACTCTGTGCAACCCTATGAACTGTAGCCTGCCAGGCTTCTCTGTTCATGGGATTTTCCAGGAAAGAATACTGGAGTGGGTTGCCATGCCCTCCTCAATGTTACTTTTCAGAACCTGAAAAAAAAAATTTGAATAAGAAAGTTCAAAAAGTATATAATATTAATTTGTTCGATTAAAAGAAATCTTACTTTAATAATAACAAAATATTTAAAGTAAGTTAAAGAAAATTATTTTCTTCATTTATTTCAACAAATACTTGGGGATTATGTGCAAATGTAGACTGAGGTTGAGAGCTCAAATATGTTCATCTGACATTATATTATTTTTTCTGCACTGCTTTAAAATGTTGAACCAGCATTTTAAAAAATCAAGGGATTTCATATACAAATCTAGTTTTCTTTCTTCTTAAACTCAGGACTGCATCTGAATAGGCCAGACAACCTGCTAGAAGAGAGAAGAGGCTGCTTCCGTTAGAGAGGGTATGTCATCTTCTCCACAGTTCTGACCACTCTCTACTCAAAGACTGTCTCTTTCAATTATCTGCTCCCAGAGCCATATCACCCTGTTATCATTAGAAAATCATTTCTGTATACCTGTGCCTCAGTAAAGAATTGAAAAGCAAAGCCTATGCCAGTAAAATATCACATTTTAAGAAAAGGAGAGAAATATATGTACTTGTGGAAATCATGCTATTTCCACAATTAAATACACAAAGAGGATCTGTAACAAAACAAGACAAAACTCAGTTCACTTTCTAATATTTATACTATCATTGTGGACCCTGCAAGATTTTGCACTAGGAGCCCCATGGAAAAAAGCCAGGCACTATGCTAGGTCCTAGGAATATAATTGTTAACAATATTCAGTGGTTTTTGGACTTAATAGAGTATGCATAATCTAGAAGGGAGAAATCTATAAAGAATTCTAGTAAAGTTACACAAATAACTATAACAAAGATCCATCCTTATCCACTTAAAAAGTAGAAATTTCAATGAGCTGCCTCTTAGTAAATCATTGGAAAAGCTCGAAAAGCCCAAAGACCAGAAAAATGTTGTTTGGCTCACCTTTATTTCAGATTATGAGATCTGAGGCTTTGATACTTCACAGGCCATTTATTCCCATAATCACTACTTACGAAATTGTTGTCTCAGTTTAGTTCAGTTGTTCATTCATGTCTGACTCTTAGCAACACCATGGAAGGCAGCATGCAAGGCCTTCCAGTCCATTTCCAACTCCCAGAGTTTACTCAAACCCATGTCCATTGAGTCAGAGATGCCATCCAATCATCTCATCCTCTGTCATTTCCTTCTCCTCCTACCTTCAATCTTTACCAGCATCAGGGTCTTTTCAAATGAGTCAGTTCTTCCCATCAGGAGCCAAAGTATTGGAGTTTCAGCTTCAACCTCAGTCCTTTCAAAGAATATTCAGGACTGATTTCCTTTAGGATGGACTGGTTGGATCTCCATGTAGTCCAAGGGACTCTCAAGAGTCTTCTCCAACACCAAGTTCAAAAGCATAAGTTCTTCAGCGCTCAGCTTTCTTTATGGTCCAACTCTCACAACCATACATGACTACCGGAAAAACCATAGCCTTGACTAGATGGACATTTGTTGGCAAAATAATGTCTCTGTTTTTTAATGTGCTGTCTAGGTTGGTCATAACTTTTTTTCCAAGGAACAAGAGTCTTCTAAGATCATGTCATTTTGCAAAGTTCTTCTGTGTATTCTTGCCACCTCTTCTTAATATCTTCTGCTTCTTTTAGGTCCATACCATTTCTGTCCTTTATCGAGCCCATCTTTGCATGAAATATTCCCTTGGTATCTCTAATTTTCTTGAAGAGATCTCTAGTCTTTCCCATTCTGTTGTTTTCCTCTATTTCTTTGCATTGATCACCGAGGAAGGCTTTCATTTCTCTCCTTGCTATTCTTTGGAACTCTGCATTCAAATGGGTATATCTTTCCTTTTCTCCTTTTCCTTTCACTTCTCTTCTTTTCACAGTTATTTGTAAGCCTTCCTCAGAAAATCATTTTGCCTTTTTGCATTTCTTTTTCTTGGGGATGATACTAATCACTTCTTCCTGTACAACGTCACGAACCTCCATCCATTAATGCTTCAGACATTCTGTCTGTCAGATCTAATGCCGTGAATCTATTTGTCACTTTCACTGTATGATAGCATGGGATTTTATTTAGTTCATACCTGAATGGTCGAGGGGTTTGCCCTACTTTCTTCAGTTTAAGTCTGAATTTGACATTAAGGAGTTCATGATTGGAGCCACAGCCAGCTCCTGGTCTTGATTTTGCTGACTGTATAAAGCTTCTCCATCTTGGCTACAAAGAATATAATCAATCTGATTTCTGTGTTGGGCATCTGGTGATGTCCATTTGTAGAGTTTTCTCTTGTGTTGTTGGAAGAGGGTTTTTGCTATGACCAGTGCATTCTCTTGACAAAACTCAATTAGCCTTTGCCCTGCTTCATTCTGTACTCCAAGACCAAATTTGCCTGTCACTCCAGGTATTTCTTGACTTCCTACTTTTGAATTCCAGTCCTCTATCATAAAAAGGATATCTTTTTTGGGTGTTAGTTCTAGAAGGTCTTGTAGGTCTTCATAGATCCATTCAACTTCAGCTTCTTCAGCATTACTGGTCAGGGCATAGATTTGGATTACAGTGATATTGAATGTTTGCCTTGGAAACCAGAGATCATTCTGTTCTTTTTGAGACTGCATCCAAATACTGTATTTCAGGCTCTTTTGTTGACTATAATGGTACTGCAATTCTTGTAAGGTATTCTTGCCCACAGTAGTAGATATAATGGTCTTCTGAGTTAAATTCATCCATTCCAGTCCCTTTTAGTTTGACTGATTCTTAAAATGTCAACGTTCACTCTTGCCATCTCCTGCTTGACCACTTCCAATTTGCCTTGATTCATGGCCCTAACATTCCAGGTTCATATACAATATTGCTCTTTATAGCATCAGACTTTACTTCCATCACCAGTCACATCTACAACTGGGTGTTGTTTTTGCTTTGGCTCTGTCTCTCCATTCTTTCTGGAGTTATTTCTCTAACCCTCTCCAGTAGCATATTGGGCACCTGCTGACCTGGGGAGTTCATCTTTCAGTGTCCTATCTTTTCACTTTTTCATATTGTTCATGGCATTCTCAAGGCAAGAATACTGAAGTGGTTTGCCATTGCCTTCTCCAGTGGACCATGTTTTGACAGAACACTCCACCATGACACATCCCTACTGGGTGGCCCTACACTGCATGATTCATTGTTTCACTGAGTTAGACAAGGTTATGGTCCATGTGATCAGATTGGTTAGTTTTCTGTGCTTGTGGTTTTCTATCTGTCTTTCCTCTGATAGAGAAGGATAAGAGGCTTATGGAAGCTTCCTGTTGGGAGAGACCGACAGGGGGAAACTGGATCTTTTGTTGATGGGTGGGGCCATCCTCAGTAGAATTTTAATCCAATTTTATATTGATGGGTGGACCTGCATTCCCTCCCTGTTATTTACCTGAGGTCAAACTATGATGGAGATAATGAAGATAATGGTGATCCCATGTAGGCACTGTTACATTCAGTGCCCCCCAACCCTGCAACAAACCACCACCAGCCTACACCTCCACCAGAGACTCCTGTACACTCACAGGCAAGTCTGAGTCAGTCTCTTGTGGGCTCACTCCTCCTTTTTCTTGGGATCTGGTGCACACAAGGTTCTGTTTGTCCCTGCCCAAGTGTTTATTTCCCTAGTCCTGTGTAAGTTCTGGCAGCTCTATGGTGGGGTTAACGGTGACCTCCTTCAAGATGGCTTATGTCATACCCAAGTCTGCTGCACCCAACCATACCCAAGTCCACTGCACCCAGAGCCCCTGCCCCTGATGCAGCCCACTGCAGATCCGTACCTACACAGAAGACACTCAAATACAGTACTGTCTCAGTCTCTGTGGGGTCTTTGGATCCTGGTGCACACAAGGTTTGTTTTTACCTCTCTCAACATCTCTGGCAGGTATGGGGTTTGTTCTAAAAGCAATTTCGCCCTTCCTACTGTCTTGCTGGGGCTTCTCATTTTCCTCAGATGTGTGGTATCTCCTCCCAGTTGCTCTAGCACCCTGTATCCATGGCTCCAGCACTGTTGTCTACACACCCTTATCTACCAAATTATCTTCCTCACTCCTTCATGCATTTCAACCTTCTAATTTATGATCATCAAACACACCTATGTCATGATTTCTTGGAATGCTCTTATGACTGAAGAACATTAAATGTTATTAAAACCTGGCTACCTCTTATGGAAATTCTCCCACTGAATTGTTCTTAACAGAAAGTCTCTCTCTCTCTCTCTCTCTTTTTTTTTTTTTTTTCCTTCCATTCCACAAACCTCAGGATCAAGAGATAGATGTCTTCCTTCCTCCTTAATGCTTCATTCAGGTAATTAACCTCATCTTCTTCTTCTGAGGGAATTGATGATATTTAAAGTTGATGTTGAGGTTCTCAGGTGACTCAGTGGTAAAGGATCTTTCCACCAATGTAGAAGGCAAGGGTTCAATCCTTGGGTCAGGAAAATTCCCAGGAGAAGGAAATGTTAACCCACTCCAGTTTTCTTGTCTGGGAAATCCTATGGACAGTAGTGCCTGGCAGGCTACAATCCATGGGTGTGCAAAGAGTTAACACAACTGAGTGACTAAACAGCACCAGAGCTTGTGTCAACTTCCTGTGCCACCCTCTCTTGTGTCTTGTTACCATCTAATGAAATATTCCTTCCTTATTATTTATTGAAGATATCTCTCAAGGCAAAGAATTTTCCTACCGCATTATCATTATCAGCAACTTCAATATGGACATAGATGAATTAGCCACGCCCAATCTCTTCAATCCTTGAACTCTCACCTCTATCTTAGATGCTTCAGATCAGATCAGATCAGATCAGTCGCTCAGTCGTGTCCAACTCTTTGCGACCCCATGAACCGCAGCACGCCAGGCCTCCCTGTCCATCACCAGCTCCCGGAGGTCACTCAGACTCACACCCATCAAGTCAGTGATGTCATCCAGCCATCTCATCCTCTGTCGTCCCCTTCTCCTCCTGCCCTCAATCCCTCCCAGCATCGGAGTCTTCTCCAATGAGTCAACTCTTCGCATGAGGTGGCCAAAATACTGGAGTTTCAGCTTTAGCATCATTCCTTCTAAAGAAATTCCAGGATTGATCTCCTTCAGAATGGACTGGTTGGATCTTCTTGCAGTCCAAGGGACTCTCAAGAGTCTTCTCCAACACCACAGTTCAAAAGCATCAATTCTTCGGCGCTCAGCCTTCTTCACAGTCCAGCTCTCACATCCATACATGACCACAGGAAAGACCATAGCCTTGACTAGGCGAACCTTTGTTGGCAAAGTAATGTCTCTGCTTTTGAATATGCTATCTAGGTTGGTCATAACTTTCCTTCCAAGGAGTAAGCGTCTTTTAATTTCATGGCTGCAGTCACCATCTGCAGTGATTTTGGATCCCAGAAAAACAAAGTCTGACACTGTTTCCACTGTTTTCCCATCTATTTCCTATGTAGTGATGGGACCAGATGCCATGATCTTCGTTTTCTGAATGTTGAGCTTTAAGCCAACCTTTTCACTCTCCACTTTCACTTTCATCAAGAGGCTTTTTAGCCCCTCTTCACTTTCTGCCATAAGAGTCGTGTCATCTGCATATCTGAGGTTATTGATATTTCTCCCGGCAATCTTGATTCCAACTTGTGTTTCTTCCAGTCCAGCATTTCTCATGATGTACTCTGCATATAAGTTAAATAAACATGGTGACAATATGCAGCCTTGACGTACTCCTTTTCCTATTTGGAACCAGTCTGTTGTTCCATGACCAGTTCTAACTGTTGCTTCCTGACCTGCATACAGATTTCTCAAGAGGCAGATCAGGTGGTCTGGTATTCCCATCTCTTTCAGAATTTTCCATAGTTTATTGTGATCTACACAGTCAAAGGCTTTGGCATAGTCAATAAAGCAGAAATAGATGTTTTTCTGGAACTCTCTTGCTTTTTTGATGATCCAGCGGATGTTGGCAATTTGATCTCTGGTTCCTCTGCCTTTTCTAAAACCAGCTTGAACATCAGGAAGTTCACGGTTCACATATTGCTGAAGCCTGGCTTGGAGAATTTTGAGCATTACTTTACTAGCGTGTGAGATGAGTGCAATTGTTCGGTAGTTTGAGCATTCTTTGGCATTGCCTTTCTTTGGGACTGGGATGAAAACTGACCTTTTCCAATCTTGTGGCCACTGCTGAGTTTTCCAAATTTGCTGGCATATTGAGTGCAGCACTTTCACAGCATCATCCTACAGGATTTGGAATAGCTCCACTGGAATTCCATCACCTCCACTAGCTTTGTTCATAGTGATTCTTTCTAAGGCCCTTTTGACTTCACATTCCAAGATGTCTAGCTCTAGGTCAGTGATCACTTCATCATGATTGTCTAGGTCTTGAAGCTCTTTTTTGTACAGTTCTGTGTATTCCTGCCACCTCTTCTTAATATTTACTGCTTCTGTTAGGTCCACACCATCTCTGTCCTTTATCGTGCCCATCTTGGAATGAAATGTTCCTTTGGTATCTCTGATTTTCTTGAAGAGATCCCTAGTCTTTCCCATTCTGTTGTTTTCCTCTATTTCTCTGCATTGATCACTGAAGAAGGCTTTCTTATCTCTTCTTGCTATTCTTTGGAACTCTGCATTCAGATGTTTTTATCTTTCCTTTTCTCCTTTGCTTTTCGCTTCTCTTCTTTTCACAGCTATTTGTAAGGCCTCCCCAGACAGCCATTTTGCTTTTTTGCATTTCTTTTCCATGGGGATGGTCTTGATCCCTGTCTCCTGTACAATGTCACGAACCTCATTCCATAGTTCATCAGGCACTCTATCTATCAGATCTAGGCCCTTAAATCTATTTCTCACTTCCACTGTATAATCATAAGGGATTTGATTTAAGTCATACCTGAATGGTCTAGTGTTTTTCCCTACTTTCTTCAATTTCAGTCTGAATTTGGCAATAAGGAGTTCATGGTCTGAGCCACAGTCAGCTCCTGGTCTTGTTTTTGCTGATTTTATAGAGCTTCTCCATCTTTGGCTGCAAAGAATATAATCGATCTGATTTCGGTGTTGACCATCTGGTGATGTCCATGTATAGAGTCTTCTCTTGTGTTGTTGGAAGAAGGTATTTGCTATGACCAGTGCATTTTCTTGGCAAAACTCTATTAGTCTTTGCCCTGCTTCATTCCGTGTTCCAAGGCCAAATTTGCCTGTTACTCCAGGTGTTTCTTGACTTCCTGCTTTTGCATTCCAGTCCCCTATAATGAAAAGGACATCTTTTTTGGGTGTTAGTTCTAAAAGGTCTTGTAGGTCTTCATAGAACCGTTCAACTTCAGCTTCTTCAGCGTTACTGGTTGGGGCATAGATTTGGATTACTGTGACATTGAATGGTTTGCCTTGGAAACGAACAGAGATCATTCTATCGTTTTTGAGATTGCATCCAAGTACTGCATTTCGGACTCTTTTGTTGACCATGATGGCCACTCCATTTCTTCTGAGGGATTCCTGCCCACAGTAGTAGATATAATGGTCATCTGAGTTAAATTCACCCATTCCAGTCCATTTTAGTTCGCTAATTCCTAGAATGTCAACATTCACGCTTGCCATCTCTTGTTTGGCCACTTCCAATTTGCCTTGATTCATGGACCCGACATTCCAGGTTCCTATGCAGTATTGCTCTTTACAGCATCGGACTTTGCTTCTATCACCAGACACATCCACAGCTGGGTATTCTTTTTGTTTTGGCTCCATCCCTTCATTCTTTCTGGAGTTATTTCTCCACTGATCTCCAGTAGCATATTGGGCCTCTGCTGACCTGGGGAGTTTCTCTTTCAGTATCCTATCATTTTGTCTTTTCATACTGTTCATGGGGTTCTCAAGGCAAGAACACTGAAGTGGTTTGCCATTCCCTTCTCCAGCGGACCACACCCTGTCATCTCTCTCCACCATGACCCACCCATCCCAGTTTGCCCCTCGGGCATGGCTTAATTTCATTGAGTTAGACAAGGGTGTGGTCCTGGTGTGATTAGATTGACTAGTTTTCTGTGAGAACGGTTTTAGTGTATTTGCCCTCTGATGCCCTCTTTCAAGACCTACTGTCTTACTTGGGTTTCTCTTACCTTGGGCGTGGGGTATCTCCTCCCGGCGGCTCCCGGCCAGCGAAGCACAGCCATCGCACCTTACCTTGGACGAGGGGGTCTCTCCTCACCGCAGCCCTTCCTGACCTCGGTCGTGGGGTAGCTCTTCTCTGCCGTGCTTAGTGCCCTGGCCCTCACTGCCGTCCTTCCTCGGTCATGGGGTAGCTCTTAGTGCGCGACGCAGCCGGCGGGGCGCTCTTAGTGCGGGAGGCAGCCGGCGGGGCGCTCTTAGTGCGCGATGCAGCCCCACATTTAATACTCCCAACTCTTTTGTCTCTTTATCCCTCTCTTTCTTACCCCCAGAAGAGTTCTAGTTGAACTCTAACCTATACCATTTTGCTGCTTATAGTTGAGCACCTGAATATTTCTAGGGGAAAGAAAATCATACAATATTTCACATTAAAGTCAAAATTCTCAAATGAGCACAACTCTCAAATGAATTTCCTTTGATGTTTCCTTTGTGCATTTATTTCTAGTATTGTGTGTGTGTGTGTGTGTGTGTGTGTGCAAGGAATAGAAAATTTATTTGTAAGTTAGCAATCTGAGATATACTATCACATCCTTTCTCCACATACTCAACTCCATTCTGTTAAGTAGTTATGATCCAATTACTATTTTATAAGACAATTGAAGATATAAAACATAATCTATTGGTAGAAACTGATAGAAACCTCAAAAAAGTCATTTTTTTTTAAATAACAGAACTCAATTCTTTCCATGAGCATTTTGCCACCAGCTGAAACTCCAATACTTTGGCCACCTAATGTGAAGAACTGACTCATTGGAAAAGACCCTGATGCTGGAAAAGATTGAAGGCAGAAGGAGAAGGGCATGACAGAGGATGAGATGGTTAGATGGCATCACTGACATGATGGACATGAGTTTGAGTAGGCTCCGGGGGTTGGTGATGGACAGGGAGGCTTGGTGTGCTGCAGTCCATGGGGTCACAAAGAGCTGGACATGACTGAGCAACCGAACTGAACTGAACAGATTTTATACCCCAGAATTCTTTGACTCTAGATAGGTCCTCATGACTTAATTCCAGCCAGGGAGATCTAAATGGAAATATATGCTATACTCATAAAGCACATTAGAAGATTTGGATGTTGCCTTCTTTTTCTCCATTCTCCAACTTACTGCCTAGAAATCAAAAATAACTGTACTGACTTTTATGCTAAAAGACAGAAATGTTTTTCAAGTAAAAGAGATGGACCAAGTAAAAAGGAATGAAAAAGACTCACTGTATGTCATGATAAAATATTATTTGGGGTCTTTATCAAATATTGTTTCAATGGAATGAGAGGATTAGAACACATAGACTGGGGTAGAGTGAGTAAAAGTTGGAACAAGAGACAACTTACAAAAGTTTTTTCAGAAGTCTGATAATGAAAAAGACGAGAAAAATGGAAAAGTAAATTGAGGAAGAAGTGGAAATTAAGCAGATTTTTTTAAAGGGAGTTGCATAATCATGTTCACATTCTTTTATTTAACATATTGAAGGTATCTATGTTGATTTTTTTACAAGCTAATAAAGCTAGAAGTGACTAAAAGGAGGATTAATGTTTTCTCCCCATCTCTTCTGTTCTTCCAGCCCCATAAGCAACCTGTTTTTTGTCCTTATCACCATTTTTTTTAAACGGCATTGTTTTCACTTTCTCTTCTGTAAAGTGGAGATGTTAGTACCAATATCAAAGGTTAATAAATATTACATTTTCTATTATCCTTGGCAGGTGGACCTGTGACTGCTTTGATTACTCTCAGACCCACTCCCTGTTACCGCATGCTTTGCTCTACACCAGATATCTAACTTGTTCATTTCCTGGAATCCTTTGTCTATTGGCTTATAATTAGTTTCAGATGCAGTTGCAGAACATTAGAGGAGAGAAAAAAAATCAGGATATTTATCTTTCTCTTTCACTGGGCTCCATGCCAGGTCTTGCCAAGAGCTCTCTTTCACTGTGGGAGCAAACTTGGAGACTAGCAGGCCCTGACTCTGGTAGCACCATCTTGTCCCATTGTACCATGTGGATGGTAATAGCTTTTAGCTAAATTCCGGATATCTTATTATCACCAAGTTTTTCATGTCTTTTGTCACCTTTATAACTAGTGTCCAATGTTGTTGGGTTGCTCAAAAATTCTGTTTGGGGTTTTCATAAGATGTTACAGAAAACCCAAATAAAATTTTTGGCCCACCCAATATATTCTCTCTAGTACCCTATCTGGCATGAGTTCTCTATTCCTTGTTTTGCCCTGAATGATACAGCCATTATCATCATCATCATCAGAATGAGTCAGTAAACAGGAATAAGTTAAATATATAAATAAGTGCTTAAAGAAAGCAAAAGAAAGGTCCTTATAGTAAAAGCTATGGTTTTTCCAGTAGTCATGTACAGATGTGAGAGATGGACTGTAAAGAAAGCTGAGTGCCAAAGAACTGATGCTTTTGAACTATGGTGCTGGAGAAGAATCTTGAGAGTCCCTTGGACAGCAAGGAGATCAAACAAGTCAATCCTAAAGGAAATTAACCCTGAATATTCATTGGAAGGACTGATGCTGAAGCTAAAGCTCCAATACTTTAGCCACCTCATGCTAAGAGTCGACTCATTGGAAAAGACCCTGATGCTAAGAAAGACTGAGGGAAGGAGGAGACAGGGGCGACAGAGGATAAGATGGTTGAATGGCATCATTGACTAAATGGACATGAGTTCTTCCCTGGTGGTGCTAATAGTAATGAACTCTCCTGCCAATGCAGGAGATGTAAGAGATGTAGGTTCAATCCCTGGGTCAGGAAGATCCTCTGGAGGAGGAAATGAAACCCCACTTCAGTATTGTTGCCTGGAGAATCCCATGGACAGAGGAACCGGGCTGGCTATAGTCCATAGGGATGCAAAGAGTTGTAAATGACTAAAGGAATTTGGCATGCATGCACGCTGGCAGATAGTGAAGGACAGGAAAGCCTAGTGTGCTGTAGTCCATAGGAGTCAAAAAGTGGGACACGACTGAGTGACTAAACACCTAAGAAAGAAAAAGATAGAGTGGAAAACCCAGGTAAGCAGAAAAGCTGGCTATTGGAAAAAGAAAAACTATCTTTCTATTTAATGGGAAAAGGAAAAAAAGCAGGGGGGAGGCCTGTAGAAGCAGGTAAATAGCCCAGTTTATTTTGTATTACTTTTTGTTATTTTTATACAATCCATTCATCTGGGCCATGTTTGATGCAATTGAGACCAGGGTGTAACTGTTACCTTATCTCTCAGTAACACCTTAGCAAACTAGTGAGTCTCCGAGGAAAGATGACTAAATTGTGTTATGCAGATAAAGCCTTAGAAAGCATCACACAGTACCTTAGGTCCCAGAGTGTGCAGCAACAGAAGAATAATATCCATGTAACACAAGATCTGTGGAAAGTAAAAATAGTTATATGGAATTTTTAGGCAGATGGGGGCTTAGGCTCAAAAAGTTCTCCAAGCACAATGTTGTGTGAATAAAAAGAGAAACAGTTCTCTCTGCCTGAGTATGATACTGCAAAAAAGAAGACTTTTGCTGAACTTTGTGGACCCAGATGAGAACCAGCAATGGTTTAGTAGGAATCCATATAAATTGACTACGAGAACCAGCATGAAAACACAGGATTCGATAGAAGTCAGACAGAAAAAGCACACTTAGGACTAAATGCCCAGACTACCCTCCAGTGCCCTGAGACTATGTAAGAACTGTGGAAACTTGGCACAGTACTTAAAAAAGGAAAGACTGTGAAATAATTTAGATTATAAGTTTTGACACTCTTTTGGAATATGGCTCCAAATTTTTAAAAAATTTATAAAAATTAATTTCTATTTATCACACATCTGAATTAGTAAAATGAGATTCTACCTGTGACTTAGCAAATAAAAATAACTGAAGCTTCTTCCAAATGTTCAACTTATGTCAAATAAGTTCATGCAATGGGAAATTTTATGAAGTATTGCATTGAAGATACAGATGCATCTATTTTTGGTTAAAAAAAAAAAGAAGAAGAAGAAGAAGAAGCCAAGCTGGGGAAAAAAGAAAATGTGTCCTCATTTTGTAATGCTTAAAAAATATTTTGAATAACAGGCTGAAATCAACCAGAATAATACCTTGAATTCTTATGAATAGTTAACAATTTGGTTATTTTGTAGTTTTGTTTTACTTTGTTTTCACACACACACACAAATTATATGTGTGAAAACAGATTTAATTATGAAATGAATTTTAAAGAATTTTTCAATTTTTTTTCAATTGGGAAGAAATAGATAAGCTTATATGAGAAAAAAACTGTAACAGGTAAAATGTAAGACAAGGGGGTCACCCTACACACATTCCTTATCCTGAACATCTTTCATTATGATTTCTCAGCTTTAAATTATTTGCATCGTGGTTTTCTCAGTATCTTCATTGAGTATTCAAATGGTAAATTAAAATAATTTAAACTCTTTTGGCCATATTTATAATGGAATTTGAAGTGATTTATAAGCTTTCTTCAGATACAGATAAATTCTTACTTGGCTGTAGAATGCATTAGCCAACACTTATTTGCTGCTTCTCTTCAAATGAGAAAAATAATGATGTCCCGACAAAGGATAAGTTGAAAGGGTTCATCTTATTTGAACTTATTGTTTACTTATTTGTAAATTTATTGTTTACCTAACAAGTTACTCGACAACTCAGATTATTTAGCAGCTATCTTTCTAGACTGAGTACTCATGCTTCACATCCAAGAACTATGAGCTTAACTGAATATTGTTGTAAGGCACTTGATATTATTTAATAGAAATACAAATAATTTTCCACATGTGACAAAAATTGTAGTGTTAGTGGTTAAAAAGAATGCATGAGTTATCTTTACTATATGTGTGTAGTCTAGTAAAATAGACTGAGGAATAAGTCAGTGAACCTTTCATGGCATATGACACAATTAAATAAACTCTCAAATAGTAAGATTCATTCACTGAAAATTTCAGCACTATAAGGAGCTGCCTCTTTGGAAATTTTATTCTAGCACTTCTCTTCAGGGATTACTCTGACAAAGCTCATTAAGCTGGGAAATATTGGTTCACATTTATATCTGTATCTCTCTATATATATTACTAATTTTTTTTTGTTTTTATAAAAGGAAATTTCCCAGACAAGGAAACTGTTATACAATGACATTTCTCCATTCAACCTAGATTTTACAGACAATTATTTTAGGCATTAAGCAAAATAGAAATAAAAAATCTTATATGGTAAGTAATGTAAAACATCATTTTTTATGATAAGATACAGATGCTTTATAGAGTTGAATGTGAAATTTCCATGAACTTTAAAGAATAGGGCAAGGGGACACTATGCAGTCTACAAGGTGTCCCTGGTCTATTATCCTATGTCATTAGAGATACTCTGCAAAAACTTTGAGAAACATAGTTATGCCTTCAATTCTTTGGTCACTAATTTTTACATTCTTTGAATACCTCAGTAATTTTGTTCAGCTTTGTCCATCAGCAAATAGTACCTCCTTAAGGAACCACTAGCCCTTACCCCTCATAATGATTCTCTCACTCTAAACAGAGAAAAGGGCCAGTAATTCTGGCAGCTGTGTCAACTACTAACTAATAAAGGCTTTAGTGGGCACTTCAAAAATACTAGCAGAAAATATTTATGTCTCTTTTCCCCATTGCTTTCAGTAATCTAGTTCTCTCAGAAAAATGAAAAGAATTTTCAAAAATGTCTGTCTGCAGTATAACAATAATAGTGTAGTGGTTTGTCACTCAGTCACGTTTGACTATGGCCCCATTTGACTGTAGCCTGCCTGGTTCCTCTCTCCATGGGGCTTCTCCAGGCAAGAATACCGGGAAGGGTTGCCACACCCTTCTCCAGGGGACCTTCCCAAACCAGGGATTGAACCCAGGTCTCCTGCATTGCAGGCAAATTCTTTACCATCTGAGCCACTAGGGCAGCCCAAGAATGGTTGGTTGAGTAGCCTACCCCTTCTCCAGGGAAACTTCCCAACCCAGGAATCGAACTGGGGCCTCCTGAATTGCAAGCAGATTCTTTACCAACTGAGCTAGTCAGTAGTAATATTGCAAAATTCTAATAAATGGTGAAAATATGAATATAATAGTAACCATAAAGGGCATAGAAAGAAAGAAAAAAGCAAGATAGAGAATGGGTTATTTTCAATGAAGAGTGAAAAATATTGTTTTTTAAGAAACTCAAATATAGAAATAATTTAGAAGATGCCTTTATATTGCTTTTATAACCTGTTCTTCCATATAAGGTTAATATTTGGAATATTTGACTGCCTTTTTAAAAAAACCTAGTACTAAGTACTTCTTAGTTCAGTTCACTTCAGTTGCTTAGTCATGTCCAACTCTTTGCAACCAAACCCATGAACAGCAGCACGCCAGGCTTCCCATCACCAACTCCCTGAGTTCACCCAACCTCATGTGCATCGGAATCTACTGACTTAATAATTCCCTGGATATGGGGAAACAGCCATGCCTGTCAAGTGTAGCACTAACCATCTCCTTTCTGCAGCCATGTTTGGTATTTCAGGTCTGTTTTGCATTCTCCGCAGCAATTGTTGAAGCCTGTTCATGAAAGAGAGAAGCATAGGATTTCCTGCAAATTTCTGTCTCATTGATTTATTAACTGACTTCTATAAAATAGCTGTTTTAATACACTAATTACTAGTGATGACATAGAGAATAACAACCCTATAAATGATCAGAAAAGTCATTTTTGATATGAAAGTAATGATCTTTTATCATTAAAAGTCTACACAGACCAGTTCGTTCTTTTCTAGGATACTGCATAACAGAAGCTATAAATCAGTATCCTAAATACTTTCAGGGTGTTGTATATTGTTGAAATAAGTGAAAGGACTAAGGCAAGTACATTTTTCATAGTTCTAATTTTTTTCCTTAGGTTTCCTTTTGATGCACAGTTGAAAGAATATCACTGATCTTGTAACAATATGACAAATACAATATTATAAAGCAATTATAAAAAGTTTTATATTTTTAAAAAATGCATTAGGGCTAAATAGAGATATCAAACTATAATAGTCTTTATATAAAACAATATATTACTAAAGAAAAATATTGCCTAAAATCAATTTTGAATCATTTCACGGATGGATGAATTCAAATTAATATTGATATTATTATACTTCACGCTTAACTAAAAGAAAAATAACGTTGCTAGAAAATGTTCATATAGTGATGTTGCTCTGGTTGGCTTTCTGCCATTTAAACAAATAATAGTGGCTTTTTGTTAGGCAGTTAAAATTAAATTTAAGTATGAAAAATTATCCTTTAATAATAACTTTCATTATATAGAATTTTCCTATAGGTCAAAGTATATTTGAAGATTCTATCTTTTTTTTCTGGATTAATTATATGTCTGGAAATTAGATATTCACAAGAGAGACTTTTTTCTTTTTATGTCCCTTGATTTTTTTTAACATATTATGAATTTATCTTTTTTCTTTGGTTTTATAGACAATGATACATTCAATATACATTTCCTTTTTCCAATTCAGCATTCCAAAGCAGTTACCTGCCAAATCATATAAAATTAAAAATGCTCACAGTTCCTATATCACCATGAATTATTATGATCTATACCTGTCTGTCCATTTTCTTCGATACAGCCATTGTAAGAGCATGAACCTTTTAATGTCAACACTACTGTTCATACCATCATGGTCCACCTTGAGCCACACAGAGTTCTTGCATCACTAACAAAACATTTTAATAGTTTTCATTTTTACAATTCATTTTTTTCATGAGCCCTTTGTTTGGATATGTTAGTCATTTGGAGACTTAAAAAAAAAAAAAAAAAAAAAAACAGCTTTTTTCCTATAAGAATACAAGAGCTCTATTCTTTTTCTAAATTGAATTAGAATTTATAGATTTCTGTTCCCTTGTCTCTGCTGTTCTTTCTCTTCCTTCCTTCCTTCCTTCTTTCTTGCATCCTTTCTTTCACCAAAATACTCAGAGAAGCAACAAATAATTGTACTATATTCTAGCTCACTTCCCAGATGGACTGGTAGTAAAGAATCTACCTGACAACATAGGACATGTGAGAGATCTGGGTTCCATCCCTGCGTTGTGAAGACCCCCTAAAGAAGGAAATAGCAACCCTTTCTAGTATCCTTGCCTAGGAAATCCCTTGGACAGAGGAGCCTATCGGGCTACAGTCCATGTGATTGCAAAGAGTTGGATACGACTGAGCACAAATACTCACAAATACGACTGAGCACACGACACAAATACTAATTTAATGACTCTATGTGAAAATTCTTCCTCCTAATTTGTATCCTTGATGAATCCTTTAACACTTCTTTAGGTAAAATACTTTCATTTTATCCACTGTATCAATCTGGGATCACCAGAGAAACAAAATCAAAAATATAGTTATGTCTGTCTATATAAAGAGCTTTATTATAAGGATTTGTTTACACAGTTATGAAAACTATGTCCCATAATCTGCTGTCTGTAACCTGTGGACCCAGGAGAGTTGGTAGTCTAAGACCCAGTCCAAGGGCAGCAAAGACCAATGTCTTAGCTCAACAATTGGGCAGAGAAATAAAATTCTCACTTTCTCTACATTTTTGTTCTATTCAGTCCCTCAGTGAATTAGATGATGCCCACCTACACTGGAAAGAGCAATATATTTTACTAAGTCTACCAATTGAAATGTTAATCTCATTCAGAAATAACTTCACACTCAGAAATAATGATTTACCATATAACTGGACACCCTATGACCCAGTCAAGTTGAACAAATGAAGTTAACTTAATATTCACATATTATTGTTCTATTTGACTCTTTTCCCCTTTGCTGGAACTGAAAAAATACATGACCTCATAAAATTATGTCAAAATATACTCTTCATGATTATTTTCTCCACAAACGATGACATGCATCTCATTTGCTTCCATTACACTTTTTTTTTTTATTAGAATTCAATGATAAGGTATATTATAGGAAGTCAGGAGTAATGCAAAACAGCAGCAGTTCAGTCACTCAGTCTGGTCTATTTGCGACCCCATGGACTGTAGCACATCAGGCTTCCCTGTCCATCATCAACTCCTGGAGCTTATCCAAGCTCATGTCCTTTGAGTTGGTGATGCCATCCAACAATCTCATCCTCTGTCATCCCCTTCTCCTCCTGCCTTCAATCTTTCCCAGCATCAGGGTATTTTTCAAATGAGTCAGTTCTTCGTATCAGGTGGCAAAGGATTGGAGTTTCAGCTTCAGCATCAGTCCTTCCAATGAATATTCAGGACTGATTTCCTTTAGGATTGACTGATTGGATCTCCTTGCAGTCCAAGAGATTCTCAGGAGTCTCCTCCAATACCACAGTTCAGAAGCGTCAATTCTTTGGTGCTCAGCTTTCTTTATAGTACAACTCTCACATCCATACATGACTACTGAAAAAACCATAGCTTTCACTAGATGGACCTTTGTCAGCAAAATAGTCTCGGCTTTTCAATATGCTGACTATGCAAAACAGCCCTTGCCAAAGGAGAAGGAGGTGGGAGGAGGAGACCAAGATGATAGAGTAGGACATGGACCTCACCTCCCACATGAACACATCAAAAGTACATCTACATGTGTAGTAATTCTCATAGAAAATGAACTGGAGACTGGCAGAAAAACTCTTCTACAATTAAGACTGTCAAGAAAGACCCATGTGGAGTCAGGTAGGAAGGAAGAAGATGCAATCGTGTTGGGACCTGGACCCCTAGGAGGGGTCACAAAAGAAGAGGAGGATTGCATAGGTTTGGAGATCCTCCCTACTGAGTGAGCTTTTTGAACTATATATTAGACCCCACAGCCCTGGCATCCAACACTGGGAAAATGAGTTCACTTTGTTGGTTTGAAAAGCAATGGGATAACAGAGGGCTGTAAGGTACTAGATTTCACTCATGAACAGTGTACATATGCTTACTTACTCCCAGGAACAAGGTGGAGGAAGCAGACTGAAACAGCCCAGCACTCTGGCTTTCTGTGACCACTGCAGCACATGCCCTCTCCCACACCAAGTGCCCATTTCAGCACTTCTAGCTCCACTGCAGCTCCTTACTAGGGCAGAAGCTGTTGTAGCAGGGAAGGAAACACAGGAAGGGAGCTGTATGGCTGTCTGGGACTTGGCAAAGCACTAAAGGGGGCAGCCATTAGTGGCACTGACAGAGATGATAGATTGGGAGATGTCTAGAGCTCTAACTGGGCTGTTGAGACCATCCTAGCATACTCACTGTCTTACACTGGGCACCCACTCCAGCTTTTCTTGCTCCAGCACTGGTCCCCTCTGGGGCAAAAGTATGATAGCTAGGAGTGGAGAGAGCACATTATTTAGAGAGGACAGAACTGGCTTGGACCCTGCCCTCAGAGCTTCTGCTATAGCACTCTGGGACTAGTCTTCACCCCTGAGAAGGAAGGGATAGTTACTGAGAATAGAAACCAAAGCTCATACCTGGCTCTGGATCCAGCCCCTCTGCTTCTAGTCCCGACTCCCACCAAGGTGATAGCTGCCAGTATACCTTAAAAGGAAGATTTAACCTGTACTCACTTCATATCCAGCTCTCCCAACAAAGCCACAGGGCACAGATAGACTGCATAGGGATGCTTACACAAAAGGACACCCCTTCAAGACTAGCACAAGAAACTGTTTCACCTATTTTCACAGAGACAGAGAAGGAAGAAAATGAGAAGATGGAGGAATTTGTTTAAAACAAATAAAGAAGGAAAAACCTCTGAGAAAACAACTAGTGAAACAGAGATAGATAATTTACCACATAAAGTTTTTAAAAACTGAAATGAAAAACATACCAAAAGGAATTAACATAAGACTAAATGATACAAAAGTATTCATGTGATCTAGAAGTTAAAATAACTAAAATCACCCAATCTGAACAGCAAAAAGAAAAACAAACTTTAAAATGAGCTTAGTTTAAATTACCTCTGAATCAACATCATATATACTAACATCTACATCATAGGGACCCCAGCATGAGAAGAGAAAGAGAAAGGGTTTAAAAATGTATTTGATGAAATTATGACTGAAGAAGGAAATAGGTACCCAGGTACAGGAAGCACACAGAGTCCCAAATGAGATGAACCCAAAGAGAACCACACCAAGATACATCATAATTAAAATGGCAGAAGTAAAAGATAAAGTGGGAATTATAAAGGTTATATGAGAAAAATAGTCACTTACAAGGGAATTTGCACAAGACTACTGACAAAGGATTAATTTCCAAGATACACAAACAGCACATACAACTCAAAGAAACTGAAAAATCCAACCAAAAAATGAGCAGAAGCCAATCAGACATTTCTCCAAAGAAAATATGTAGATGGACAAAAACACATGAAAAGATATCCAACATCACTAATTATTAGAGAAATGCAAATCAAAACTACAATGAGGTATCACCTCACATCAGTCAGAATGATCATCATCAAAATGTCTAAAAGTAATAAATGCTGGAGAGGGCATGGAAAAAAGGAACTCTCCTATACTGCTAGTAGAAATAAAAATTGGTATGGCCACTATGGAGAACAGTATGGATGTTTCTTCAAAAACTAAAAAGAACTACTATATGAACTAACAATCCCACTCCTGGGCATACATCCAGAAAAAAAAAAAACTCTAACGTGAAAAGATATATGCACCCCAATGTTCACTGCAGCATTATTTACTATAGCCAAGAAATAGAAGCAACCTAAATGTCCACTGACAGATGAATAGATAAAAAAGATGTGATATATACACACAATAGAATATTACTCAGTCATAAAAAAGAATAAAATAATGGCATTTCAACAATATGGATGGATCTGGAGATTACCATATTTAGTAAGGTAAGTCAGACAAAGAAAGACAAATATCATATAAACCACTTATATGTGAAATTTAAAAAAATGATACAAATGAACTTATTTACAAAACAGAAACAGACTCACAGACATAGGAAACAAACTTACGGTTACCCAAGAGGAAAGGTGAAGGGGAGTTAATTAGGAGGTTGGAATTAACATACATAAACTACTGTGTATAAAACAGATAATCAACAATGACTTAGCGTATAGCATAGGACACTCTACTCAATATTCTGTAATAACCTATATGGAAAAGAATATGAAAAAAAAAAAACACAATGAAGTATCACCTCATACCTGTCGAATGATTGTCAACTAGGATACTGCAAATAACAAATGTTGTCAAGTATGTAAAGAAAATGTAATACAGTGTTGTTAGCAACGTAAATGGGTTCAACCATTTATGGAAACCAGTTTATGGAAAAGTAGTAAATGAAGTGAAAGTCACTCAGTCATGTCCGACTCTTTGTGACTCCATAGACTATACAGTCCATGGAATTCTCAAGGTCAGAATACTGGAGTGGGTAGACTTGCCCTTCTCCAGGGGATCTTCCCACAGGTCTCTCGCATTGCAGGTGGATTCTCTATCAACTGAGCCACAAGGGAAGCCCAAGAATACTGGACTGGGTAGCCTATCCCTTCTCCAGCAGATCTTCCCCACCCAGGACTTGAACTGGTGTCTCCTCCATTGCAGGCAGATTCTTTACCAACTGAGCTATCAGGGGGTTGCTAAAACAACTAGCAATTAGTAGTTGCAATTTAGTTGCTAAAACAACTACTAGCAATCTAGTCCTACTAAAAACAGGACTACTAGCAATTCCACTCCTGGTTATATATCCAAAGAAAATGAAAACACTAATTTGAAAAGATATGCACCCCAATGTTCATAGCAGCAATATTTATAACACTGAAGATGTGGAAACTAAGTGTCCATCAACTGATGAATGAATAAAGAATATATGGTATGTGTGTGTGAATATATATACATATATATATTCATAATACATATTATGTATATACAAAGATATACATAAAATGTCATTCTTTGATATGATTGAATAACATTTTCTATATACATACACAATAAGAATGAAATTTTTCCATTTGCAATAGCACAGATGGAGGGTTTTATGTTAGTGAAATAAATCAGACAAACAAAGACAAATACCATATGCTAGCACTAATATATAGAATCTATAAAATAAAACAAATGAATATAGCATAATAAACAAAGACTTACAAATATAGAGAACAAACTAATGGTTGCCAATGGGGAGAGAGAAGTCAGAGGGGCATGAAAGGGATAGGAAATTAAGAGGTACAAACTACTATGCATAAAATAAAAAGTTACAAAGATGTATTTTATAGTGTAGAGAAAATAGCTGATCTCTTTATTAACTTTATATGGAGTATAATATATAAAAATACAAAAAAAAAGCATATAAATAGTTATGGTAAATTATATTTGGCATATAAAGTAGGTTAATTTCATATTATAAATATTAACTATAATTTTTAATGGAAGAACTATGTTTATTGTTTCAGTTAAATCTATTTCCAAGTATTCTGAATCCCACATGATGATACCTGTAATGCAAATATTGAACATGTGTGTTTGTGTGTTTGCTAAGCTGCTTCAGTTGTGTCCAACTCTACGAACCATAGACCACCAGACTCCTCTTTCCATGGGATTCTCCAGGCAAGAATATTGCAGTGGGTTGCCATGCCCTACTCTAGGGGAACTTCCCAACTCAGAAATTAAACCTATGTCTCTTGTCTCCTACATTGGCAGGTCGGTTCTTTTACTACCAACACCACCTGGGAACATGTATTTATTCAAAATTTGTATCACAAACAACTAAACATTAAAAATAACCTGTTCTTCAAACTTATGGTTACCAAGGGGAAGGGTGGATCGATGGGAAAGTTAGGGAGTTTGAGTCTGACTTGTACACCCTGCCATATTTAAAATGGATTACCAACAAGGACCTACTATATAGCACAGGGGAATTCTTCTCAGTATTATGCAACAACCTAAATGGGAATAGAACTTGAAAAGGAATAGATACATGTGTATGTATAACTGATTCACTTTGCTGTATATGTGAAACTATCACAACATTGTTAATCAATTATACCTCAATTAATATTAAATTTACATATCTTCCTAAGATAATTTTCTTCTTTAAAAATAAGGTATGTGATATATCAAATATTAATTGAAATTTTCACCACAATTCATAGTCTCCTTGATTTATGAAGGGAAAAGTATAATTAGATAAAAATAGGCTTTGGTTTATTGCTCCATTTTAAGATTTTTTTTGGTTGTGTGGGAGTAAACTGTGCATTTGGGTCATGGAGTATAAAAAAGTTACTCTAGTAAAATAACTGTTATCTATCAGAATTAACTCCTAATAATCAGTATTTATTTAGAAATGTTTAATTTGAATGATGTTTAGAGCCATTGTAACTTTATTTTTAAGATAGTTTCATTATTTGATTGTTCTATAATATTATAGTGTTTAACTCTCTACAAGGTTTAATTAATTATGTATCATATGTACACACATATGTGGGCTTCCCAGGTGGCACTAGTGGTAAAGAACCTGCCTGTCAATGCAGGAGAAGTAAGAGACACAGGTTTGATCCTTGGATTGGGAAGATCCTCTAGAGGATGGCATGGCAACTAACTCCAGTATTCTTGCCTGGAGAATCCCATGTACAGAGGAGCCTGGCATGCTACAGTCCACAGGTTTGCAAAGAATCAGACACAACTGAAGCAATGTAGCACACACACACAAACATATTTACATATGCATCTTATAAGTTATTGTCTTTTTATAGAATATATAAGCAAATTAAAAAGTTAAGCCAGAACTAATTTTTTCTTTACTGTTCAGATCAGATCAGTCGCTCAGTCGTGTCCGACTCTTTGCGACCCCATGAACCGCAGCACGCCAGGCCTCCCTGTCCATCACCAGCTCCCGGAGGTCACCCAGACTCGCATCCATCGAGTCAGTGATGCCATCCAGCCATCTCATCCTCTGTCGTCCCCTTCTCCTCCTGCCCTCAATCCCTCCCAGCATCAGAGTCTTCTCCAATGAGTCAACTCTTCGCATGAGATGGCCAAAATACTGGAGTTTCAGCTTTAGCATCATTCCTTCTAAAGAAATTCCAGGATTGATCTCCTTCAGAATGGACTGGTTGGATCTTCTTGCAGTCCAAGGGACTCTCAAGAGTCTTCTCCAACACCACAGTTCAAAAGCATCAATTCTTCGGCGCTCAGCCTTCTTCACAGTCCAGCTCTCACATCCATACATGACCACAGGAAAGACCATAGCCTTGACTAGGCGAACCTTTGTTGGTAAAGTAATGTCTCTGCTTTTGAATATGCTATCTAGGTTGGTCATAACTTTCCTTCCAAGGAGCAAGCGTCTTTTAATTTCATGGCTGCAGTCACCATCTGCAGTGATTTTGGAGCCCAGAAAAACAAAGTCTGACACTGTTTCCACTGTTTCCCCATCTATTTCCCATGCAGTGATGGGACCAGATGCCATGATCTTCGTTTTCTGAATGTTGAGCTTTAAGCCAACCTTTTCACTCTCCACTTTCACTTTCATCAAGAGGCTTTTTAGCCCCTCTTCACTTTCTGCCATAAGAGTGGTGTCATCTGCATATCTGAGGTTATTGATATTTCTCCCGGCAATCTTGATTCCAACTTGTGTTTCTTCCAGTCCAGCATTTCTCATGATGTACTCTGCATATAAGTTAAATAAACATGGTGACAATATGCAGCCTTGACGTACTCCTTTTCCTATTTGGAACCAGTCTGTTGTTCCATGACCAGTTCTAACTGTTGCTTCCTGACCTGCATACAGATTTCTTAAGAGGCAGATCAGGTGGTCTGGTATTCCCATCTCTTTAAGAATTTTCCATAGTTTATTGTGATCCACACAGTCAAAGGCTTTGGCATAGTCAATAAAGCAGAAATAGATGTTTTTCTGGAACTCTCTTGCTTTTTCCATGATCCAGCGGATGTTGGCAATTTGATCTCTGGTTCCTCTGCCTTTTCTAAAACCAGCTTGAACATCAGGAAGTTCACGGTTCACATATTGCTGAAGCCTGGCTTGGAGAATTTTGAGCATTACTTTACTAGCATGTGAAATGAGTGCAATTGTTCGGTAGTTTGAGCACTCCTTGGCATTGCCTTTCTTTGGGATTGGGATGAAAACTGACCTTTTCCAATCTTGTGGCCACTGCTGAGTTTTCCAAATTTGCTGGCATATTGAGTGTAGCACTTTCACAGCATCATCATTCAGGACTTGGAATAGCTCCACTGGAATTCCATCACCTCCACTAGCTTTGTTCGTAGTGATGCTTTCTAAGGCCCATTTGACTTCACATTCCAAGATGTCTGGCTCTAGGTCAGTGATCACATCATCATGATTATCTGGGTCAATAGGGAATTGTTAAAGGCTCTGTCATGTCATTTGTGTCATAAAGGCACAGATTTTTATAAATTTAGAGTAAACAGAGATAACATATATTGGTTGCCTTCAATATACTGTGTAATGAGTGACTGAACACATAACATGGGCATTGCTTTAAGTAGGAAAATATAAACAGAGCAATAACAGTTCAGTAGGGTGAGTGATTCTTTTTCAGATTAAAATTCAAATAGCAAGTTCATGCTTCACAGTCAAGATTTTAGGTGCTTTGCTTTTGGTTGCAAAGAAAAGACTACTACTATGGCCAGGAAGAAGAGCCCAGCATAGAAAAACAAAGAGAATTCAAGGAATGGAAACAAAGGGATACAGTATTTGATGACACTGACACTCCCAAGGATGAATCAAGCATAGAACTGTACAGAGCACACAGGAATGGAGTAAGCACAAGAGACTCCACTAGAAGGAATTATGTAGAAGTGCAAAGAGAGTGCGATAATGGCAAGCAATTGACCATAATGAATGCGGCAGAAATGCTCATAATTGAAAGATATTCAGCAAAAAAGCATATTGAAAATCCTGACTGAATCAGAATAAAATTAAGAATTATAAGTTGATGATCCGAATACAGTGAACAAAGATTTTTACTGTGCATGTTTATTATGTGTGCTGAGTTGCTTCAATTGTGTCCAACTCTTTGTGACCCTATGGACTGTAGCCCACAAGACTCCTCTGTTAATGGGATTCTCCAGGCAAGAATACTGGAGTGGGCTGCCATTTCCTCTGCCAGGTGATCTTTGCAGCACAGGGATTGAACCCGTTTCTCTTACAACTCTTGCACTGGCAGGCAGGTTCTTTACCATTAGTGCCACCTGGGAAGCCCCAATAATGTACATTAAATAAGTATAGGTCCCACTATAGAGTATAATTGATTATTCTCTATAAATCTGTTAGAAATAAGACAATAATATTTGTTAAATCCTTAACAGCATTTAACATGTAGGCAATTGAATTATATTTATTATGTGCTTTAAAGTCAAGAAAAAAGAAATTTGGCACCATTTATAAAGTCCTATCACCATTAAGACTCATTTCTGTCTGAGTCTCTATAGCTCCTATTTTAAAAGTTATGATTAATTTTGGTGAAAGAAACACTACAAATAAATGAAAGAGGAAATGTATAGAGACACTGACAACAAAATGTATAATCATACTCAAGCCTAACTATTGAAATTTTTTAATCTGTCCCCCAAGTAATTGCACATATCTATGTTTCCTTCTTCCTATAGAGTCTCTACAAGTCGATTTTGCAAGCAATACCCCATTACACAAAACTGTCTGTGAAAAGAAGAAAAAGTTTAAGGAATCTGCCTTCTAAGGTACTGAATTAGCTCTTTTTACATAACTATCAACAAAGTCACCAAATGCAAACTGAACTGTGTTTTCACCCATAAAAGATGATGACTTGATCATTAACAACTCAGATTCCTTTCTGGGAGAAAATAATATTATATTAATTTAAAAAAAAAAGATTAGGTACATACTTAGCATTTTATGGGCTCAATTAAATGCCCTGTCCAACCCCCAATTCTGAAAATACAGGCTTTCTTCTTGTAAGGAAGAAAATCAGACCTCATGTTCAGTCCTTGTAGTCGGCTTCCTACATAAATTCTCACTGCAGTAAGCTCTCACTCAGGCAAAGAGGGATTGAGATCCTTTAACTATCTTTTCTCTCCTCACCTGACAAAAAATATACAAAAGCAGAGTTTAGATCTCCTGCAATTTTAGGAAAGAGAAGCATTCTCTTTATGTGTGATTAATGGAATTACTGAAATAGAAAAATATCATGGAAGTTTTAACAGTTACTCTTGTGCCATTATGGTCATTATTAAAGTTATTAAATTCGAATTACTAAAAAGTAAAGAATGATTACTGGGTAAATTAGAAAACCACGGGAATGCAAGATTGTAAAAAAAGTCTCAAAGAAATTATAGAAGAGTTTACATATTAGCATTTATTATAAATGAATTTACTGTCAATAAGGTTAGAAAATATTAAGGTAGTAAAATAAATTATAAGGTACTGAAGCTTGACAGTGATATTACACAGGCATTGCATGTCTCTGCAACAAAGAGTCACCAAACAGATTTGAAATGCTTTGAGGAAGAACTGATAAAGCACATCCTGGAGAAATAAGATGGATGTAAAAACAGTAGGAGGTAAAAGAGATAATCCAGAAGTTATCAAGAACAATGAAAATAAATATACACAATATTATTTTGGAAAAATTTTGGGATGCTATTACCTCAAAATTATCCCTCATTATGTACTATCTATAAGCTTTAGCAATAAAATCCAAGCAAAAGATAAAAAAGAGAAACAAAGTTTATTATTCATTGTCCAGTTAAAGGAGAAAACATTGATAATCACGGAAACAAACAGCTGTTTTTAGAAATTGATATTGTCTATGAAGGAAAGGACAATATCAATTTCTGGTCCCATCACTGCATGGGAAATAGATGGGGAAACAGTGGAAACAGTGTCAGACTTTGTTTTTCTGGGCTCCAAGATCACTGCAGATGGTGACTGCAGCCATGAAATTAAAAGACGCTTACTCCTTGGAAGGAAAGTTATGACCAACCTAGATAGCATATTCAAAAGCAGAGACATTACTTTACCAACAAAGGTTCGCCTAGTCAAGGCTAGGGTCTTTCCTGTGGTCATGTATGGATGTGAGAGCTGGACTGTGAAGAAGGCTGAGCGCCGAAGAATTGATGCTTTTGAACTGTGGTGTTGGAGAAGACTCTTGAGAGTCCCTTGGACTGCAAGAAGATCCAACCAGTCCATTCTGAAGGAGATCAATCCTGGAATTTCTTTAGAAGGAATGATGCTAAAGCTGAAAGTCCAGTATTTTGGCCACCTCATGCGAAGAGTTGACTCATTGGAGAAGACTCTGATGCTGGGAGGGATTGAGGGCAGGAGGAGAAGGGGACGACAGAGGATGAGATGGCTGGATGGCATCACTGACTCGATGGATGCGAGTCTGAGTGACCTCCGGGAGCTGGTGATGGACAGGGAGGCCTGGCGTGCTGTGGTTCATGGGGTCGCAAAGAGTCGGACACGACTGAGCGACTGATCTGATCTGATCTGATGAAGGAAAGGAAACTGATGCTCTGAGACTGTTTTTTTTTTTTTTTTTTTTTTTTAAGGAATTTATTTAAAGAATACTGAAAAGTTTTTGGGAAATTGACTTTAAGCCAAAACTTATTAATAAGTATGAATAGCTTGGCAAAATTATTTGGAGTATAGAGTAAAAGGAGTCAACTAATAGAGAGGTGTGCTTCAAGAAAAGAGACATAAAATTTTAAAGATCTAAAAGAATTGCCCAGACCCTGACAGAAAGCCAAAGTAGAAAGAGTAAATGGATAGTAAGAGTGACGAAAGATAAAACTAAAAATGTATCATGAGGGCAACGTTAAGATTTTTTTTTCCTTTCTCTTGAATGCAATACAAAGCTATTGAAAAATTTAATCAGATAAATGGCATCACCCAATTTACATTTTATGATTATTTTGGCTGCTACTAGCAGATTTGGCTGCTACTAGCCGGTCCATTCTGAAGGAGATCAATCCTGGAATTTCTTTGGAGGGAATGATGCTCAAGCTGAAACTCCAGTAATTTGGTCACCTCATGCGAAGAGCTGACTCATTGGAGAAGACTCTGATGCTGGGAGGGATTGAGGGCAGGAGGAGAAGGGGACGACAGAGGATGAGATGGCTGGATGGCATCACTGACTCGATGAATGTGAGTCTGAGTGAACTCCGAGAGCTGGTGATGGATAGGGAGGCCTGGCGTGCTGCGGTTCATGGGGTCGCAAAGAGTCGGACACGACTGAGCGACTGATCTGCTCTGAGCAGATTGGATTAGTTGGGAACGATAGTACAATAGCAATTTTTATAGAAGATAAGGCAAAATGGTTAAGACAGGTCGGGGGCAGGGGTAGAGATGGAGGTAACTTGTCATAGTTGAGCCATTATTTTTGTGGCAAAATTGGTAGGATGTGGTGTTCACTTATATGTAAGTGTTGTTCTACTTTATCCCTTAAGCAACTAGTGGGTGATGGTGTCATTTACTTAAAACAATGAATATTGGAAGAGAAACAAGTTTATTTGAAGATAAGAAAAAATTAATTTTGGTCATGTTAGGACTGAGATAATCAAGAGATATTCAAGTGTACATGTATAGTAGATTGTTATTCATACTTACTGCAGAAGGCAATGGCACCCCACTCCAGTACTTGCCTGTAAAATCCCATGGACAGAGGAGCCTGGAGGGCTGCAGTCCATGGGGTCGCTGAGGGTCAGACACTACTGAGCGACTTCACTTTCACTTTTCACTTTCATGCATTGGAGCAGGAAATGGCAACTCACTCCAGTATTCTTCCCTGGAGAGTACTAGGGGCAGGGGAGCCTGGTAGGCTGCTGTCTATGGGGTCACACAGAGTCAGACACGACTGAAGTGACTTAGCAGTAGCAGCATTCATATTTATGGGTACTGAAACCCCAAAATGAAAACAGAACTGGTGATGTATTTTTGGGAGAGGTAAGGGAATAAATGGTTTCAAAAGCAGGGAGATGGCATGAGTTAGACAAAGTAAGTGTATTTAGTATGAGGGGAAAATAAAGGTACAATGCAGAGACCTGAGGCTATACGAAAGAAACAGCCAGCAAAAAAGACATAAAAGAAAACACAATTAAAAAAAAAAAGCCAAAGAATGTATCATGAAATTAAATTAAAGAAGTCTACATTAATACAAAGAAATTGGCCAAATGCATCAAATAATGCTGAGATATATATGAAGTACCCTTGATCATATTGGGAAACCTGGGTTAAAAGACTTTATCCTACTTTGGTAGCTAGATAACTATGAGTAAATTAGAAAACCCTTCTTCAACTCAATTTTCCTAAAGACAAACTACAGTTAAAAACCCATATTTCTCATATTGTTATGAAGGAAATAAACACATTATAAACTTTTATGTTTGTTTAAGGTAGAGTTTACCACTAATTTCTTTTAATCTATTGATTTTATTTTTTTTTTTAATCCAGCTTTTTATTTTTTTTTAATTTTATTTTTTTTTTATTTTGCTTAACTTTACAATATTGTATTGCTTTTACAATACATCAAGATGGATCCGCCACCAGTATACACTTGTTCCCCATCCTGAACCCTCCTCCCTCTCCCCTCCCCACACCATCCCTCCAGGTCGTCCCACAAAGCAAGCCAACAATACTGAATTTATATAAGTCATCAATTTATATAATTTAGCCAGATATAAAGTATATGCAGATGACACCACTCTTAAGGCAGAAAGTGAAGAGGAACTAAAAAGCCTCTTGATGAAAGTGAAAGAGGAGAGTGAAAAAGTTGGCTTAAAGCTCAACATTCAGAAAACGAAGATCATGGCATCTGGTCCCATCACTTCATGGGAAATAGATGGGGAAACAGTGGAAACAGTGTCATACTTTATTTTTCTGGGCTCCAAAATCACTGCAGATGGTGACTGCAGCCATGAAACTAAGAGACACTTACTTCTTGAAACGAAAGTTATGACCAACCTAGATAGGATATTGAAAAGCAGAGACATTACTTTGTCAACAAAGGTCCATCTAGTCAAGGCTATGGTTTTTCCAGTAGTTATGTATGGATGTGAGAGTTGGACTGTGAAGAAAACTGAGCGTCAAAAAATTGATGCTTTTGAACTGTGGCGTTGGAGAAGACTCTTGAGAGTCCCTTGGACTTCAAGGAGATCCAACCAGTCCATTCTAAAGGAGATCAGCCCTGGGATTTCTTTGGAAGGAATGATGCTAAAGCTGAAACTCCAGTATTTTGGCCACCTCATGCGAAGAGTTGACTCATTGGAGAAGACTCTGATGCTGGGAGGGATTGGGGACAGGAGGAGAAGGGGACGACAGAGGATGAGATGGCTGGGTGGCATCACTGACTTGATGGACATGAGTCTCAGTGAACTCCGGGAGTTGGTGATGGACAGGGAGGCCTGGCGTGCTTCACTTCATGGGGTCACAAAGAGTTGGACATGACTAAGCGACTGAACTGAACTGAAAAGTATGTTAAATAGATTCATTATCGGTCTAATAAAGTTTCAACAACTTGAAAATTGTTCATACAGTTTGAGCCGAATTTTCTACACCAGGAAATGCTGATATAAAACTTGATTTTTAAACTTTATTGTTACAAATAAACATATGATTTTTTCAGCTATAATTATTTTCAACCTATTTGATGTCTGCAAAGGTGACTTTGGTACACAGACCTTCAAGTGGCCCACAAATATATCTCCTCCTTAAGAGTGGGTGGGACCTGTGACTTCTTCTCACTAATAGAATATGATAAATGTCTGTGTTAGTCGCTCATTCCTTTCTGACTCTTTGCAACCCTATTGACTGTAGCCTGCCAGGCTCTGCATTGCAGGCAGATGCTTTACAGCCTGAGCTACTAGGGAAGCCCAGAATATGACAAAAATGACGAGATAACACCTAACTGGTTAAATAACTGTGGGGAAATAAAACTTTCCTAGATATCTTAATATTCAGGTAAAAAGCCCTGTCTCCCAGTAAAAACTTCACATACTATTAGAATTAGATCCATAGTCATTTGTCTAGTTAATTTTTCTAATTCAAAAGAATAATGTAATTTCTTATCTCTTTAAAGGGCTAAATGGATATGGCCACCATTAGGTGTCTGGGTTAAGCCCTCAAGGAGCCAAAAAAACTGCAAAGGTTATCTTCTTAGGTATTTTCATTTCGAGGAGGAATGAGGCCCAGGAACTTGAAGATTTCTCTAGATTGTAGACCAAACACATGGGGTTATCTGTTTTCAGAAGAAATTTTATTTAAAGAGCTAAGGGCTAGAGTAAGGAAAACACCCTTCACCAAGAGAGAAAAAAAGAAAGAAAGAGAAGGTATCTTGGCAGGTATCTTTATGCTTATGTTTTTATAAGCATAAAACAATGTTTTCCACACTCCTGTCTATGCGGGCAAGTTCTTCTTCCTTTGGAACAATGACATGCATCTATCTTATAGTCTTAGGGATAAAGATCGAACATGTAAATAATAATGCTATTATTTACTGTGAAATATCTAATTTTAAAATCTGTTTCTAATTTAAAACACCTTATGTGGGCATTTGGGATGAAATCAGTAGAGAAATATAAAAAATCCAACAGCTTCATAAGATTGAAATTTCTTTCTTGCTGATGTCCTCTACTGCTTTCTCAGGTTACATATTCTGGTGATGCAAGAAACAGGCAATAGCCAGTTGGGAACTGAGGCCCAATAGGCTGTAAAAAATTGAATTTTATCATAACTAAATTTCTACTAACTTAGAAAACAGGTCTTAGCTCAAATCTTCCAGTGAGATTGCTGTTCAGTTGCTAAGTCATGTCCCACTCTGAGACCTCATGGACTGCAGCATGCCAAGATTCCCTGTCTTTCACTATCTCCCCAAGTTTGCTCAAACTCATGTCCATTGAGTCAGTGATGCCATCCAACCATCTTGTCTTCTGTTGGCCCCTTCTCCTCCTGCCCTCAATCTTTACCAGCATCAGCATCTTTTCTGAGTCAGCTCTTTGCATCAGGTAGTCAAAGTACTTCACCTTCAGCATCAGTCCTTTTAAGGAATATTCAGAATTGAAATTAGCCCTGGCCAAAACCCAGACTGTAGCCCTGTGAGAGATTCTGCAGAAGACACCTCACATAAGCTATGACTAGATTCCTGAAACAGTGAGATAATAGGAATCCAGAACACAAGTTAATAGTACCACACTGTATATTTTAAAATTGCTGAGCAAGAACATCTTAAAAGTTCTTATCACAAGAAAATAATTGTAACTATGTGTGGTGATAGACGACTTACTGTTTTAGTCATTTTGCAATATATACAATTACAGAACAATTATGTTATACAGCTGAAACTAATATAATGTTATATGCCACTTATATCTCAGCTATAAGAAAAATCTAGAGTACAGATAATGAATAATTTCATTAGCAAAAGCTTTCTCACATGCATTATTATATAATGTGAACTGTGTCCTGTAGATTATCATTTTTTTTCTAATAAATTAAGGAAGTTGTGTCTTGGGAGGATACTTATTACTCACTTTTTATAGTTTCTATAAAATGTAAGGCTTTGATCTGATCATTTTAAATGCAAACTAATTTGAAAAATGATGTTTCAGAATTGAGGTAATTAGAAAAAATTCTGAGATACACTGGATGAAACATCTGATTTTTTAAAAGTCAATACTTTAAAAAAATTATAAAGGAAGACCATTTCCCCAAAGTTTGTTTGTGTTAATAACTTTAATGTAAAGTACCTATTAAACTAAAATAGCACACAATTTCATGAAGTTGCTAAAGAATTGTTAGTAGACTGTGAATTGGAAACAGGTAAAATCTTACCAGTAAATTTAGCATATCTGTCCAGTTTTTGATCAACAAAACCATCCATATATTACTTAAAGGCATACCTGTATGCCCCAGGCATACATAATACACGCAATTTCAAAGTTTGGAAGAAAAATAAAAACTGTCACTATGAAGACTGGTACTAGCAAAGAAAAGAATAAAAGAAAAACAAGCCTTTATAAAATATAAATTATACTGTTTTCAAGCTCCTCGTATTAATTTTATTACATAAAATATGCAATGGCTAAAGAAAAAAAAATTATAACAATTTAAAATTCTTGCCAAAGAAGTGTATGAATAAATATATATAAATGTTATATATTTTGTATTACAGATTATAGTTTTGAAGAGATCATTTTATTGTGTAAATGTTTTATTGAGTATAAGAAAGATCAAGCATGAAAAGCAGATAGACTACAAAGGATATCAAGAAATATGTTTTTAACTTAGCTAAAATCCTATTATTTTGTTTTCTCAGTTGATATAAAAATACATGTATTTTATATGAACATGAAGCAGCACAACAGAAATAGTAAATAATGTATAAACATCTGTCTCTTTTCAAGATGGCTATTTGCCTTATGTGATTATATGCTGGAAACACTTAATAGATAGAAAATTAGAGCTCTAGGACCTAATCCAAACATTGTTTAGAAAAAGAAAAAAAGTTTATGATCCATATATTCATTTATAGGAAAAAACAATAATATACTTTTGAGACATAATAATAAAACATATGGTGCTCTGACTGTTTAAAAAGACACAAGCTAATCTTTTCCTTATCATTTCAAGGAAGAAAACAAGAGTATAAAAACTCCACAAATCTTTAAACAATCAAAGGTGATTGAGACATATTTGTTACTCTTTCTATCACACACAACTCTCATAATTGGAATGATTCATAATGCCCATATCATATTTCTATATTAGAAAAGCTTATGTGTGGCTGTTTTAACCAAGGAAGTGACATCAGGAAAATTCTGTTATTAAATGTAATGCACATATATGGAGAAAGGATTGGACAGGGATAAAAAGTAGCAAGTCATGTTTCAGGAGCTTACTGGTGAAGTTTAGGAAAAACAAAACATATGTTTGGATTGGTAGGGACAAAGCAAAAGGACAGGAGGAGGGGAATCCAAGATAAATAATACGGGTGATAACAACAGCTGGACTTACTGATGTGAGAGTCAAAGAAAAGAATACATTAAGGCTGACTCCTTGGTTTGAGGTTTGAGCAAATAAATTTGGATTACTAATAAAGGAATAGTACTGATATTCTGTTACTTGGTCAGTGTGGCAGATTATATCCCCTGCGCCCCCCCATCCCCCCCCCCAAAAAAAGTAGCAACACAATATTTCTGATCATACATCCACTTCTGGAAATAGTACGATTTCTGATCCTGCACCCAATTCTGGAAGTAGCTTTGGGAGACTATTTCTTTCCTTTGAACCCAGTTGGCTCCTTTGCTACATTACCAAATAAGAATGTAAGGTAAAGGATACTGCCTGACCCCTGAAGTTAGGTCATAAAAAGCAATCTCACTCTCAGGTCACTCTTGAGGTTCGTCCTTGAAAGCCACCATCAGGTTGTAAGGAAGCAAAGACTACCTGGGAAGAAAGGTACTCAAACCAACAGTCTCGAAGCTGAAAGCCAGCAACAACAAACTGATATGAGAATAAAGACAGCTTCTTCCAGCTGACACCAAGTGTAGCAGTGACAAGCTATCATGGACTCCAGCCAGGCTCCTCTGGCTGGGATTCTCCAGGCAAAAATACTGGGGTGGGTTGCCATGCGCTCCTCCAGGGGATCTTCCTGACCCAGGGATCAAATCTGTGCCTCTTATGTCTCTTGTGTTGGCAGACGGGTTATTTATCACTGCTGCTGCTGCAGCTAAGTAGCTTCAGTCGTGTCCGACTCTGTGCGACCCCATAGACAGAAGCTCACCAGGCTCCCCTGTCCCCGGGATTCTCCAGGCAAGAATACTGGAGTGGGTTGCCATTTCCTTCTCCAATGCATGAAAGTGAAAAGTGAAAGGGAAGTCGCTCAGTCGTGTCCGACTCTTAGCGACCCCATGGACTGGAGCCTACCAGGATCCTCCGTCCACGGGATTTTCCAGGCAAAAGTACTGGGGTGGGGTGCCATTGCCAAAAGGCAGACTTGTGAGAGAAATAAATGACAGTGTGCTTTAATCTACTCAGATACAGTTGCTTGGTTAGTGCTTTTCTTATTTGTGTGTATGTGTGTGTGTGTTTGTGGAGCAGGGGAAGTAGGTGTGCATGTGCATATGCTTTTGCAAGAAAGGCAATTTATCAGTCTGATCAAGAGTTCAATTTTCAATGTGAACCTGAGAGAGATATAAGTTTATGTATCCAATGTGCAGTTGGAAGTGAGTGTGTATATGTACCACAGCTTTCTTATCCATTCATCTGCTGATGGACATCTAGGTTGCCTCCAAGTCCTGGCTATTATAAACAGTGCTGCGATGAACATTGGGGTACACGTGTCTCTTTCAAGGTTTTCTCAGTGTGTATGCCCAGCAGTGGGATTGCTGGATCATAAGGCAGTTCTATTCCCAGTTTTTTGAGGAATCTCCATACTGTTCTCCATAGTGGCTATACTAGTTTGCACTCCCACCAACAGTGTAAGAGGGTTCCCTTTTCTCCACACCCCCTCCAGCATTTATGGCTTGAAGACTTTTGTATTGCAGCCATTCTGACTGACGTGAAATGGTACCTCATAGTGGTTTTGATTTGTCCATCAGCAGATGAATGGATAAGAAAGCTGTGGTACATATACACAATGGAGTATAACTCAGCCATTAAAAAGAATACATTTGAATCAGTTCTAATGAGGTGGATGAAATTGGAGCCTATTATACAGAGTGAAGTAAGCCAAAAAAGAAAAACACAAATACAGTATACTAATGCATATATATGGAATTTAGAAAGATGGTAACAATAACCCTGTATACGAGACAGCAAAAGAGACACTGATGTATAAAACAGTCTTTTGGACTCTGGGAGAGGGAGAGGGTGGGATGATTTGGGAGAATGGCATTGAAATATGTATAATATCATATTTGAATCGAGTCTCCAGTCCAAGTTAAATGTCTGATACTGGATGCCTGGGGCTGGTGCACTGGGACGACCCAGAGGGATGGTATGGGGAGGGAGAAGGGAGGAGGGTTCAGGATGGGGAACACATGTATACCTGTGGCAGATTCATTTTGATGTATGGCAAAACCAATACAATATTGTAAAGTTAAATAAAATAAAATTAATTTTAAAAAGAAAGTGAATGTGAAATTCAAAGGAATACTTTAGCCCAGTGATCAAAATATAAAAGCATGGGCTTCCCTAGTTTGCTCAGACGGTAAAACATCTGCCTGCAATGCAGAAGACCTGGGTTCAATCCCTAGGTAGGGAAGATACCCTGAAGAAGGAAATAGCAACCCACTGCAGTATTTGTGCCTGGAGAATTTCACGCACAGAGGAGTCTGGCAAGCTCCAGTCCATAGGGATGCAAAGAGTCAGACATGAGTGAGTGACTAACACACACATAAATAAAATTACCAAGAGATCTAGTTAAAATAAGTTAATTTTTTAAGTAGCTTAAAAAATTACATAGAATAATTGGATTAAATCATCAGAATTAATGCTATGCTCTGGAAATTATCAGGTCTCCAGTGTTAAGTATTGGCACACAATGTATTTCTGCAATGAGAATAATATAGTAATAATTACAGTAACAGATTATTTATTTAGTTTACTATATGGCAAACATTGTATTACAAAACTAACCTATCTGTATTTAGAATCTAATTTTCTCATTAGATTAAAGCCATTTTTAAAAAAAAATTTCCCTCACTTAAGAGATGTGGAAATGAGGTCTAAAGAAGAATGGTAATCAACCCATAATCATGTAAGCAGTGATTGGCAAAATCTTAATTTTGGCTTAATTCTATGTGACTACAGCTAAATTATGCTGATCTTTTCATATAAAATTTTTCATTTGTTCATAACCAAAATAGTTTTATATTGCTTATATATGTACATATTTCTCACTCCATAATGTTCGATATTCAACGCTAATAAAAACAAAATGTATTTTTTTTTTTTTTTTAATATCCTACACTTTGCTCAGAGATTGCTGAATTTTCATTTACTCTCAGGGGATTCATCATTATGGGGTCTCATCTCTTTAATGACTGATTTTTTAAAACAATTCTGAAACAAGCACTTTAGAAAGCTTATAAAAATATGTAGGCATTTTGAGGCAATAATAAAAACACTATTACTTTCTCCTTGATATTATATTATGTGCTGTGTGCTTGTGCAGCCCCTTGGATTATAGCCCACCAGGCTCCTGTGTCCATAGGATTCTGTAGGCAAGAATTCAGGAGTGGGGAGCCATTCCCTTTCCAGGCAATCTTCCTGACCCAAGGATCGAACCCAGGTCTCTTGCACTGCAGGCAGATTCTTTACTGTCTGAGCCACAGTAAAGTAAATATTTCTCTTAAATTGTTTAAAGAACAAAATGTAATTTTACATCTTATAAACCTGAGAGTTTACAATAAAAATTATAAAACACAGGGATAAATATAATGTTCTGAAATAAGCAATTTATGATCCCACTGAAAAATAACAAATTTTATACTCAACTAATATGTCAACTGCAGAAGTCTCTGTTGTGTTAGTTTATTTTATTTATTTATTTTTACTTTACAATATTGTATTGGTTTTGCCATACATCAACATGCATCTGCCATCAGGTGTACACGTGTTCCCCATCATGAACCTCCCTCCCACCTCCCTCCCCATACCATCCCTCTGGGTCATCCCAGAGCACTAGCCCCAAGCTTCCTGTATCCTGCATCGAACCTGAACTGGAGATTCGTTACTTATATGATATTATACATGTTTTAATGCCATTCTCCCAAATCGTCCCCCACCTCTCCCTCTCCCACAGAGTCCAAAAGACTTTTATATACATCTGTGTCTCTTTTGCTGTCTCAGGACAGTTTACAAAAACAAACATCTACATTTTTTGCACTCTTTTAAAGAATTCAACTCTGACCAATTTTGAAGAAGGGCATCTTTGCAGATTCTGGGATGTAGCTATCCTTGTTCAATTGTTGACTACTGAAACTGCAAAATCCAGGCTTCAGCAATATGTGAACCGTGAACTTCCAGATGTTCAAGATGGTTTTAGAAAAGGCAGAGGAACCAGAGATCAAATTGCAAACATCTGTTGGATCATGAAAAAAGCAAGAGAGTTCCAGAAAAACATCTATTTCTGCTTTATTGACTATGCCAAAGCCTTTGACTGTGGGGATCACAATAAACTGTGGAAAAATCAGAAAGAGATGGGAATACCAGACCACCTGACCTGCTTATTAAGAAATCTGTGTGCAAGTCAGGAAGCAACAGTTAGAACTGGACATGGAACAACAGACTGGTTCCAAATAGGAAAAGGAGTTCGTCAAGGCTGTATATTGTCACCCTGCTTATTTAACTTATATGCAGAGAACATCATGAGAAATGCTGGGGTGGAGGAAGCACAAGCTGGAATCAAGATTGCCGGGAGAAATATCAATAACCTCAAATATGCAGATGACACCACCCTTGTGGCAGAAAGTGAAGAACTAAAGAGCCTATTGATGAAAGTGAAAGAGCAGAGTGAAAAAGTTGGCCTAACGCTCAACATTCAGAAAACTAAGATCATGGCATTTGGTCCTATCACTTAATGGCAAATAGGGAAACAGTGGAAACAGTGACAAACTTTATTTTTATGGGCTCCAAAATCACTGCAGATGGTGATTGCAGCCATGAAATTAAAAGACACTTACTCCTTGGAAGGAAAGTTATGACCAACCTGCTGCTGCTAAGTCGCTTCAGTCATGTCTGACTCTGTGCGACCCCATAGACAGCAGCCCATGAGGCTCCCCCGTCCCTGGGATTCTCCAGGCAAGAACACTGGAGTGGGTTGGCATTTCCTTCTCCAATGCATCAAAGTGAAAAATGAAAGTGAAGTCGCTCAGTTGTGTTGGACTCTTAGTGATCCCATGAACTGCAGCCTACCAGGCTCCTCTGTCCATGGGATTTTCCAGGCAAGAGTACTGGAGTGGGTTGCCATTGCCTTCTCCGGCAACCCACTTGACCAACCTAGACAGCATATTAAAGAGCAGAGATATTACTTTGCCAAAAAATGTCCATCTAGTCAAGGCTATGGTTTTTCCAGTAGTCATGTATGGATGTGAGAGTTGAACTATAAAGAAAGTTGAGGGCTGAAGAATTGATGCTATGAACTGTGAGGTTGGAGAAGACTCTTGAGAGTCACTTGGACTGCAAGGAGATTCAACTAGTCCATCCTAAAGGAGATCACTCCTGGGTGTTCATTGGAGGGACTGATGTTGAAACTGAAACTCCAATACTTTGGCCACCTGATGTGGAGAGCTGAATCACTGGAAAAGATCCTGATGCTGGGAAAGATTGAGGGCAGGAGGAGAAGGGGATGACAGAGGATGAGATGGTTGGATGGTATCACCAACACAGTGGACATGGGACTTCAGGAGTTGTGTGATGGACAGGGAGGCCTGGCGTGCTGCGTGCAGTTCATGGGGTTGCAAAGAGTCGGACACAACTGAGCAACTGAACTGAACTGAACTGAAACTGAGAAAAACTGAAGGAAAAATATAACTGCTTTTTAAATGCAGATTTCCTTTTCATGTCTTTCTTTCTAATCTCCAACTTCATATTTTAATTCATGGTGAATTTTAGATATTTATAGGCCCTATTCATGTTGCATAAACCTAATACTTATTGACATTTTGTTGATTAATTTCTGCTCTTCTGTTTCAGTACTTTGTATTTCATTACTCTTGATAAAGGAAAATCAAGTTTAAGCTATAAATTCTGTACCAGTGGAAAGCATTCAAATCTTTGGTTTGACTTTAGAATATAAGCCCAAGCCATTCAACAACTTTTATTGCTTTTCAAGAGCCCTGAATGGTTAAAATTTTACTTTCACATAAGTTAAGATCTCTATGTCTAGAAAATATTTAGCTTTCTAGTTATAATTTCACCGAGTTTTGCATTTCACTCTTCTTAATATTGGCTTAGTGACAATTCGCAAATAGTGGTAAATATATTTAATTTTATAATATTTTATAAACAAAGTATTTTTTCTGTTATTATATTCTAAAGTATTCTTTTTCATTTTTAACAGGTTTATTTATGCTTATCTTATATGCAGTCTTCCCTTATGTGAGACAAAAAAGGTAAATTTTAAAAGGTCATAGAAGTGATTGTCGGAAAATGCCATGCTGTCCCTCTTTTTCTTTTATTATTTTAATAATTGAAAAATAGTATGACTTAAAAGAGAGGAGAAAAATACACAGAAATATTTTTGCTAGACTATATTCATACAGCACCAAAATAAGTACTGATAAGCACATTTAAGAAACCTACTGATCCCTCCATATGATGTCAAAAGATAATATTGGCAGATTTTTTTCACCAAATTATCTCTTTCCTGTTCATAAACATAATAGCATCTATGATAAAGTACTGGCATAAATTTACTTAACTAATAATAATTATGTCTAAATATAATTAAAGTTCAGTTCAATCAAATCCGATTTTTGTTTCAAATGTTATCAAATGTTATTCCTAGTTTAAAGATCCATTTTAACACTTAAAAATTTGTCTACAACTTATTTTCTATATATGTCATGGTCATATTCTAACATCCATTTAAATAATTGTTTTCATATTTGTATTCATCTTTTCATTAAGTTTTCATGCCACATATTATCACTGTCCTTACTTTTCTTCTCAGTTATATACATGAAGAAATTAGCCTGGATTCATGAAAAAATTGATAATATCCAAAAGTGACAATATAAGGGAACTCTAAGAAAAGAATAATCCATGCAGTTAACAAATTAGTTAAATTGTCTAATTGTAAATACATCCTATTGAATTTGGCCAAAACAGGGCATGTTAAAATTTTCTTGGGAAAACCTCTTGTAACCTCCAGGTACTTTGCATTATCCTTAATCACAGTCATTTCTGAAGAGAATCTATGAATTTGGATCTTAAAACCTTTAGATTGACCTGTTCAGATTCCAGTAGGTACAGGGAGAGGCTGAAGCAATGTTTCCAGTTAAAACAATGATAACGTGACCAAATCTCCACACATTCAATCCATATTTTGCTTTATTTCTGGAAATACTTTAACTGATAGTTATACAGCATGATAGCTGAGATTATGAATTTTGAAGCTGGCCCTACTTGCTTTTCAAGATCATCACAACTTTCAAGTTTCATATCTTTAAGAAAAATTACATATCATGTGTTCCACTGAGTCCTTTGCATTGATTTAAATTTTTTTCCCAGGATTCCTGAGGGGAAATATCAGGAGGATCAGAAAGCCTCATTCATTAGAAATGTCTCTTGAATTCTTCCCATCATATAATTAGAAATCTTTTGTTATAATAACAGTTAAGGTTCTTGTCACTGTCAGTCCATTTTGTGAAGTAGGTACCCAAAGAGTCACTTTTTATGTGGTAGATTTAGTCCTTGGTCCCTTTTCTTTACTTCCCCTAAATCACAATGATAGTGCCACAACGTTCATCATGTTCCATTGAGGTACTGCTAAAATGTGCAAAGTAAATGTTTTCACCCTATTGATCTTGAGTTTAGCCATTGACTTATTTTGGCCAGTGGAAAATGGAGGAGAATGACAATAATTATTTCTGAGCTGAGGCTTTGTGAGTCAGCAGGTATTTCTGCTTGTGGTTGTGTGTTATTACCAAGAAAATGTCCTGGTATATCCTGATCTCAGGATGAGAAACTGTGGGACCTGGTGACCTGAACCCAACCTGCAATCTATAGCAAGCCTAGACAATTGGCAACCTGAAGGCAAAGAGCTTCAGCTGACCTGCAAAACTATGAAAGAGAAGCTATAAATGTCCATTGTTGTGAGCCACTGATATTTTGAGGCTCTTTGTCATATAATAAAAACTCAGCCTTCAGGCTCTCTTTCCTCCGTTTGATAGAATGCGCCTCAGCTAGTTTTAACCACTGTACTACCACTGGAACTCTCCAGTTTATTGCTCAAATGTTTTATTGTTCCCAATCACCTAACAAAAAATTCCCATTTTAACCTGATTGTTCACAACCTGTCAACTATTTACCTTTCCTGGCTTATCTTCAAATACACCTAAAAGTGAAACAATTTGTTCTAGTCCACTGATGGGTTCATTGCTCCAAAAGCATTTATCATTTATTTCCTGGTTCACCCTGTAGCTCATTACTCACCTCCTTTTTTAAAGTTCCCTTCTTATTCTTTTTCTTGAGCAATACATGTCTTAAAGTTTTTAAATATTTCTAGATAATAATTATCTCTTGTGCAGAATATCAAAAGTATTTTGTAACCATGTAGAAGAATTAGGCCACTGATGTTCATGTAAGGCCAAATAAAGATGGTACTCAGTACTTTTCTCTCCTGAAATCCTGGAAGCCATAGATGCTGAGTGAGCTTTTAGTGTGGTTTAAATAGCTTCCATATTCATGGCACTTTTAGGCTACTCCAGAGAGACACTGTTATCTTAACTGTGTTTACCATGTTAACTAAATATTTAAAAAGCAATTGCATGACTATTCATCTCAACCAGAAACAGAAGTGAAAGATGAACTTTGTTTTTCCTTAGCCCTGATGATGTTAGTATGACATGCTTCTGTTTTGAATTATAATCATTGTAATTACTGTAATATTTTAAGTTAAATTTATAAATCATGAATATTTTTTCATGAGTATTTTCTCCTATGAAGCTTTCCTCCTTATTGGAATGACTTCTTTCATGTTCTAACTTTTATACAAATTGGTGGTTTAAATTGATACATCTAAATCCCCCAACTAGATTTTAAACCTTGAAGAGTCAAACAAGGTTTTCAGTTCAGTTCAGTTCAGTTCAGTTGCTCAGTCATGTCTGACTCTTTGCGACCCCATGAACTGCAGCACGCCAGGCCTCCCTGTCCATCACCAGCTCCCGGAGGTCACTCAGACCCACACCCATCAAGTCAGTGATGCCATCCAGCCATCTCATCCTCTGTCGTCCCCTTCTCCTCCTGCCCTCAATCCCTCCCAGCATCAGAGTCTTCTCCAATGAGTCAACTCTTCGCATGAGGTGGCCAAAATACTGGAGTTTCAGCTTGAGCATCGTTCCTTCCAAAGAAATCCCAGGGCTGATCTCCTTCAGAATGGACTGGTTGGATCTCCTTGCAGTCCAAGGGACTCTCAAGAGTCTTCTCCAACACCACAGTTCAAAAGCATCAATTCTTAGGTGCTCAGCTTTCTTCACAATCCAACTCTCACATCCATACATGACCACTGGAAAAACTATAGCCTTGACTAGATAGACTTTTGTTCTACGTAACTGCAAAACCTAAATGGTATCCTACATACTGTAAGTAAAGTACTAGAGGAGAAAGAATACAAAGTTTTTACTCTTAAAGATTTAAGTGCAAAATATGCATACGTGCATGTTCAGTCATGTCTGACTCTGTGACCCCATGAGCTGTAGTCTGCCAGGCTCCTCTGTCAGTGGGATTCTCCAGGCAAAAGTACTGGAGTGGGTTGCCATTTCCTCCTCCAGGGGATATTCCTGACTCCAGGATCAAACCCACATCTGCAGTGTTCCCTGCATCTCCTGCATTGGAGACAGATTCTTTACCACTTGAGTAATCAGGGGAGCCCTGAGTACAAAATATGATTGTACCAACTGGAAGTTATGAAAAGCTATTAAACTCTCAATACTCTAGATTAATCATGTTTGAAAAGGTGGGAAATGAGGGGAGTGGGTGTGTAGGTACTAAGATCTAATATGTTTGGGACAAGGTATTTAGTTAACAGCTCTTAGTCACCAATCCCACTTCACTGACCTCAAACTTTAAAACAAGGCGGCTTTCACATGAAAGATTTGTTCTGTTCTGGGAGCCCCCATATCTACCACATTGTTTCAATTTATGATTAAGATTTTAGAATATTTAGTATCTTCCAGAACTGTTTTTCACCAATATTTCAGTGTTGCATTGTTATCTCCAGCAAATCCCAAACAGAAGTCAAAGAACTCAGACCCAACTGGATTGATCCTAGAAATGCAGAAAAGATAATCTAAGCATCACAGCACAGAGTTAGGCTGTGTATCTTCCAAGCTTAAAGTGTAAAGTATTTGTTACAGTGGGATAAAAACTAAAAGGGAAATGAGCACACCGTTTCTGTTTGATTTTAATTTAGATGTTCTTTCCTAGCACAGATTAAAATTGACAAAAGTTATATTTTATCTAACTAGGTAACAGCTTTAAAGCTAAATGTAAGTAGGGCCGCTTGAAGAATGCTCTGTCAAATATCAAAGCTCTGAAATTCATAGTGTGATGCCACAGTGGAGGTCTGATAGCTCAGACTGCCTGTTAGGCACTCAATAAATATATGACAACAATTGATTAAATCACAGATGCAGTTTAATGATTAAGAACTGCATACCCCTCACACTGTATCAGTAACAAACAGCTGTTTATTTACTTTATCAAAATCACCAACCTTGGCATCAATATGATGACCATTGAATATACGTCATTGTTTGAAATTTTATGTAAGGTTTTCAGTTTTAAAATGAAGTCTGACTAGTAATAGTCTCTGATCCAACTTTTAAAATCTTCCTCCTAGATGCCTATAAATGGAGAGGAGAAAAACATTTTCTATTGTGTGTTAAAGCCAAGTCCCTAAACTTATTGTCAAAAAATAAAGAGAAACTTTTAAGTAATTAAAGCCATGGAGCTACCTTGGCAAACTCAATTAATTGAACATTTTTTGCCTCTTTATCTTCCAAAACAAAGTGAACTTGCTAGTCTTGGAAGTAGGTAGAAAGTGACTCCAATCCAGTCAATTTCTTGATCAAAAGGCAGCAGACCTGTACTCATTAGTGTGTGTGTTCTTTGATGTTGCCTAGTATCCTTCACTTCCAGTCCCTAACTATTATCAGAATCTTGTTAGAAAGTACACTAGAATTTGCATAATACGATTTGCCTTCTTGTCATAGCAATGCCACAGAAAGTTTACCAAGATTGCAAAGAACACTTATCAAAACTGTAGCTCTCACTCATGCTTTCTGGGTAATATGTAAGTTCTAATCAAATAATAATTTCAAAGTAGGCAAGATTAGGGGAGAAAGAAAGAAACAGTGTTACAACACATGATAAAAAGAACATCATCCTGAAACAAATGAAAACTTTATCAGGAAAAGATTCTACAGTATACCTAAGACATGTTAGAAAATATTCTCCATTGTCATCCATAGGTTATGAGCAGATATAAAGAAAGAAATGTCTGGAGGAGGAAATGACAATCCACTCCAGTATTCTTGCCTGGAGAATCCTCAAGGACAGAGGAGCCTAGAAGGATACAGTCCATGGCGTCAAAAAAGAGTTGGACACGACTAAGTGACTAGCAACAAAGAAGAAAGTGTAATACACAAAAGGAAGCCAACACTTGAGATTCTTTGGAATAAAATGCTAGCTCTTTGTCCTGAGTAAGGATGAAAATTTAGTTTTAAAATATCCACTGAAACAAGAAGAAAGTTATCTGCAAAAAAAAAAAAAAAATCTTCAGAGATCTAGAGTAGATAACACAGAGGAGATAGACAAGGATTCATGTTGATGTATGGAAAAACAATACAATATTGTAAAGTAATTAGCCTCCAATTAAAATAAATAAATTTAAATTAAAAAAAAAAAGAAATACAAAAACTATAAAAGACAAAGAATGGAAACCTGAAATTTAAAAAATAAGTACTTCTGAGGAATGTAAGAAATAATAGCTAGAAGAACAATTCAAGATATAATTAGAAAGAGTTCGACAAACATAAAACATATATCAATTTGCAACAGAATGTCACTCCAACCCTAAAAATGAAAAGAAAGAAATTATCAGAGGATGTAGCCAAAGCAATAGAGATAACAGATTGGGAAGTCAAACCCAAGGAGAACTAGAGACTAATTGATAATGGTATAGCTAATATTCTTGCCTTGAGAACCCCATGAACAGTATGAAAAGGCAAAATGATAGGACACAGAAAAGGGAACTCCCCAGGTCGGTAGGTGCCCAATATGTGACTGGAGATCAGTGGAGAAATAACTCCAGAAAGAATGAAGGGATGAAGCCAAAGAAAAACAATACCCAGTTGTGGATGTGACTGGTGATAGAAGCAAGGTCTGATGCTGTAAGAGCAATATTGCATAGGAACCTGGAATGTCAGGTCCATGAATCAAAGCCACTCCAGTACTCTTGCCTGGAAAATCTCATGGATGAAGGAGCCTGGTGGGCTGCAGTCCATGGGGTCGCTAAGAGTCAGACATGACTGAGCGACTTCACTTTCACTTTTCACTTTCATGCATTGGAGCAGGAAATGGCAGCCCACTCCAGTGTTCTTGCCTAGAGAGTCTCAGGGATGGGGGAGCCTGGTGGGCTGCCGTCTATGGCCACACAGAGTCAGACACTACTGAAGTGACTTAGCAGCAACAGCAGCAAACAGGAGATGGCAAGAGTGAATGTCGACATTCTAGGAATTAGCGAACTAAAATGGACTGGAATGGGTGAATTTAACTCAGATGACCATTATGTCTACTACTGCAGGCAGGAATCCTATGAAGACCTACAAGACCTTTTAGAACTAACACCCAATAAAGATGTCCTTTTCATTATAAGGGACTGGAATGCAAAAGTGGGAAGTCAAGAAACACCTGGATCAACAGGCAAATTTGGCTTTGGGGTATGGAATGAAGCAAGGCAAAGGGTAATAGAGTTTTGCCCAGAGAATGCACTGGTCATAAAAAACACTCTCTTCCAACAACACAAAAGAAGACTCTACACATGGACATCACCAGATGGTCAAAACCAAAATCAGATTGATTATATTCTTTGCAGCCAAAGATGGAGAAGCTCTATACAGTCAGCAAAAACAAGACCAGGAGCTGTCTGTGAATCAGATCATGAATTCCTTATTACCAAATTCAGACTTAAAATCAAGAAAGTGGGGAAAATCACTAGACCATTCAGGAATGATCTAAATCAAATCCCTTAGGATTATACAGGGGAAGTGAGAAATAGATTTAAGGGACTAGATCTGATAGACAGAGTGCCTGCTGAACTATGGACAGAGGTTCATGGCATTCTACAGGAGACGGGGATCAGGACCATCTCCATAGAAAAGAAATGCAAAAGAGCAAAGTGGCTGTCTGAGGAGGCCTTACAAAAAGCTGTGAAAAGAAGAGAAGTGAAAAGCAAAGGAGAAAAGGAAAGGTATAAGCATCAGAATGCAGAGTTCCAAAGAATAGCAAGGAGAGATAAAAAAGCCTTCCTCAGCGATCAATGCAAAGAAATAGAGGAAAACAACAGAATGGGAAAGACTAGAGATCTCTTCAAGAAAATTACAGATACCAAGGGAATATTTCATGTAAAGATGGGATTAATAAAGGAAAGAAATGGTATGGACCTACAGAAGCAGAAGATATTAAGAAGAGGTGGCAAGAATACACAGAAGAACTGTACAAAAAAGATCTTCAAGACCCAGATAATCACAATGGTGTGATCACTGACCTAGAGCCAGACATCCTGGAATGTGAAGTCAAGTGGGCCTTAGAAAGTATCACTATGAACAAAGCTAGTGGAGGTGATGGAATTCCAGTTGAGCTATTTCAAATCTTAAAAGATGCTGCTGTAAAAATGTTGTACTCAATATGCCAGTAAATTTAAAAAACCCAGCAGTGGCCACAGGACTGGAAAAGGTTAGTTTTCATTCCAATCCCAAAGAAAGGTAATGCCAAAGAATTCTCAAACTAGGCACAGTTGCACTCATCCCACATGCTATAAAGCAATGCTCAAAATTCCCCAAGGCAGGCTTCAACAATACGTGAACCATGAACTTCCTCAAGCTGGTTTTAGAAAACGTAAGGAACCAGAGATCAAATTGACAACATCTGCTGGACCATTAAAAAAGCAAGAGAGTTCCAACAAAACATCTATTTCTGCTTTATTGTCTATCTGAAAGCCATTGACTATGTGGATCACAATAAACTGTGGGAAATTCTGAAAGATGGGAATACCAGATCATCTGACCTGCCTCTTGAGAAATCTGTATGCAGGTCAGGAAACAATAGTTAGAAGTGGACATGGAACAACAGACTGGTTCCAAATAGGAAAAGGAGTATGTCAAGGCTGTGTATTGTCACCCTGCTTATTTAACTTCTATGCAGAGTACATCATGAGAAACACTGGGCTGGATGAAGCACAAAGTGGAATCAAGATTGCCAGGAGAAATATCAATAACCTCAGATATGCTGATGACACCACCCTTATGGCAGAAAGCAAAGAATAATTAAAGAATCTCTTGATGAAAGTGAAAAAGTTGGCTTAAAGCTCAATATTCAGAAAAGAAAGTCCATGGCATCTGGTCCCATCAGTTCAGTTCAGTCATTCAGTCGTGTCCAACTTTGCGACCCCATGAACTGCAGCACGTCAGACTTCCCTGTCCATCACCAACTCCCAGAGTTCACCCAAACTCATGCCCATCGAGTTGGTGATGTCATCCAGCCATCTCATCCTCTGTTGTCACCTTATCCTCCAGCCCCCAATCCCTCCCAGCATCAGAGTATTTTCCAAAGAGTCAACTCTTGGCATGAGGTGGCCAAAGACTGACCTAGAGCCAGACATCCTGGAATGTGAAGTCAAGTGGGCCTTAGAAAGTATCACTATGAACAAAGTTTCATAGTGATGGAGTTTCAACTTTACCATCAGTCCAGTCCCATCATTCATGGCAAATAAATGGAAACAGTGGAAACAGTGGCAGACTTTATTTTGGGGGGGCTCCAAAATCGCTGCAGATGGTGACTGCAGCCAGGAAATTAGAAGATGCTAACTCCTTGGAAGGAAAGTTATGACCAACCTAGATAACATATTCAAAAGCAGAGACATTACTTTCCCAACAAAGGTCCATCTAGTGAAGGCTATGGTTTTTACAGTAGTCATGTGTGGATATGAGAGATGGAATATAAAGAAAGCTGAGCACTGAATAATTGATGCTTTTGAACTATAGTGTTGGAGAAGACTCTTGAGAGTCCCTTGGACTGCAAGGAGTTCTAACCAGTCCATCCTAAAGGAGGTCAGTCATGAGAGTTCATTGGAAGTACTGATACTGAAGATGAAACTCCAATATTTTGGCCACCTGATAGAAAAGCTGACTCATTTGAAAAGACCCTGATGCTGGAAAACACTGAAGGCAGGAGAAGGGGAGGACAGGGAATGAGATGTTTGGATGGAGTCACCAAGTCAATGGACATGAGTTTGAGTAAGCCCCAGGAGTTGGTGATGGACACAGGGAGGCCTGGCCTGCTGCAGTCCATGGGTTTTCAAAGAGTCAAAAACGACTGAGCAACTGAACTGAACTGAACTGCGCTACTTTTCAAAATTCAGTTCTAATTGCTTATGAGTAGCAATTTCTATGACTTATTTTATAAAATTCGGATAAAACTTAAATTATTTCATAATTAAAGTAAGCAATTTTACATTCTTAGATTTCTCATATGTGAAACTTACTCTCTTGAAAATCTCAAATGACAATTTTTTCATAAAATTCTTGGTTTTCACACCCATGGCTGATTCATGTCAATGTATGGCAAAAACCACCACAATATTATAAAGTAAATAGCCTCCAATTAAAATAAATAAATAATTTTTAAAAAATTAAAAATTTTAAAAATTAAAATAAATTAAATTTTAAAAATTAAAATAACATAAAAACACTAAAAAAACATTTATTTTTATTTTCAATGATAACATTTCTCATAAATGTAATCAGTTCAGTTCAGTCACTCAGTCCTGTCCAACTCTTTGCAACCCCATGGACTTAGCATGCCAGACTTCCCTGTCCATCACCAACTCCCTGAGTTTACTCATACTCATGTCCATAGAGTTGGTGAGGTCACCCAACCATCTGTCATCCCTGTCTCCTCCTGCCTTCAATCTTTCCCAGCATCAAGGTCTTTCCCATTGAGTCAGTTCCTCATATCAGGTGGCCAAAGAAATGGAGCTTCAGCTTCAGCATCAGTCCTTCCAACGAACATTCAAGGTTGATTTCTTTTAGGATTGACTAGTTTAATCTCCTAGCAGTCCAAGTGACTCTCAAGAGTCTTCTCCCACACCACAGCTCAAAAGATCAATTCTTCAGTGCTCAGCTTTCTTTATGATCCAATTCTCACATCTATACATGACTACTGGATAAAACATAACTTTGACTAGATGGGCCTTTGTTAACAAAGTAATGTCTCTTCTTTTTAATATACTTTCTAGTTTGGTCATATGTTTTCTTTCAAGGAGCAAGTGTCTTTTAATTTCATTGTTACAGTCACTACTTGCAGTGATTTTGGATCCCAAGCAAAGAAAGCCTCTCATTGTTTCCACTGTTTCCCTATTTGCCATGAAGTGATGGGACCAGGTGCCATGATCTTCATTTTCTGAATGTTGAGTTTCAAACCAGCTTTTTCACTCTCTCCTTTCCCTTTCATCAAGAGGCTCTTTAGTTCCTCTCCACTTTTTGGCATAAGGGTGGTATCATCTGCAGATCTGAGGTTACTGATATTTCTCCCACCAATCTTGATTCCAGCTTGGGCTTCAGCCAGTCCAGCATTTCACAACATGTACTCTGCATATAAATTAAATAAGCATGGTGACAATAAACAGTCTTGACATACCCCTTTCCCAATTTGGAACCAGTCTGTTGTTCTATTTCCATTTCTAACTGTTACTTCTTGACCAGCACACAGATTTATCCAGAGACAGGTGGTCTGGTATTCCCAACTCTAAGTATTTTCCACAATTTGTTTGATTCACACAGTCAAAGGCTTTAGTATAGTCAATGAAGCAGGAATAGATGTCTTTCTGGAATTCTCTTGCTCTTTTGATGATTCAACATATGTTGGCAATTTTATCTCTGGTTCTTCTGCCTTTTTTAAATCCAGCTTGAACATCTGAAAGTTCTTGGTTCATGTACTGTTGAAACCTGGCTTGGAAAATTTTGAGCATTACTTTGCTAGCATGTGAAATGTATGCAATTGTGCAGTAGTTTGAATATTCTTTGACACTGCCCTTCTTTGGGATTGGAATGAAAATTGACTTTTTCCAATCCTGTGGCCACTGATGAGTTTTCCAAATTTGCTGGCATATTGTGTACAGCACTTTCATAGCATCATCTTTTTGGATTTGAAATTGCTCAGCTGGAATTCCATCACCTTACTAGATTTGTTCATGGTGATGCTTCCTAAGGCCCATTTGACTTGCACTCCAGGATGTCTGGCTCAAGGTGACTGATCACACCATCGTGGTTATCTGGGTCATGAAGACTTTTTTGGCATAGTCTTTCTGTATACTTTTGCCACCTCTTCTTAATATCTTCTGCTTCTTTTAGGTCCATACTGTTTCTGTCCTTTATTGTCCCCATCTTTGCCTGAAATTTTCCCTTGGTATCTCTGATTTTCTTCAATCAATCTTTCCCATCTTACTGTTTCCCTCTATTTCTTTGCATTAATCACTTAGGAAGGCTTTCATATCTTTCCTTGCTATTCTTTGGAACTTTGCATTCAGTTGGATACATATTTCCTTTTCTCTTTTGCCTTTCACGTCTCTTCTTTTCTCAGCTATTTGTAAGCCCTCCTAAAACAACTATTTTGTCTTTTTGCATTTCTTTTTTCTAGCTGAATGTTTTGAACCCTGCCTCCTGTACAGATATGTAATACCTGATAATTATTCCCAGGTGGCACTAGTGGTAAAGAACCTGACTGCTAATACAGGAGTCCTAAGAGACTCAGTCCCATCCCTTGGTAGGGAAGATTCCCTGCAGGAAGAAATGGCAAGCCACTCTATTATTTCTTTCTTGGAAAACCCCATAGACAGTGGAGCATGGTGGGCTACAGTCCATAGGGTCACACAGTCGGACATCACTGAAGTGACAGTGCAATACCTAACTGATAATTATTCTTAAATTAAGAAGCATGTTACAGAATCTAGTGAAATGGTTCTCAATCCCACTGCTGGGCATACACACTGAGGAAACCAGAACTGAAAGAGACACGTGTACCCCAATGTTCATTGCAGCACTATTTACAATAGCCAGGACATGGAAGCAACCTAGATGTCCATCCGCAGATGAATGGATAAGAAAGCTGTGGTACATATACACAATGGAGTATTACTCAGCCATTAAAAAGAATACATTTGAATCAGTTCTAACGAGGTGGATGAAACTGGAGCCTATTGTACAGAGTGAAGTAAGCCAGAAAGAAAAACACCAATACAGTATACTAACGCATATATATGGAATTTAGAAAGATGGTAACAATAACCCTGTATACGAGACAGCAAAAGAAACACTGATGCATAGAACAGTCTTTTGGACTCTGTGGGAGAGGGAGAGGGTAGGATGATTTGGGAGAATGGCATTGAAATATATATAATATCATATATTAAATGAGTCACCAGTCCAGGTTCGATATACGATACTGGATGCTTGGGGCTGGTGCACTGGGACTACCCAGAGGGATGGTATGGGGAGGGAGGAGGGAGGAGGGTTCAGGATGGGGAACACATGTATACCTGTGGCAGATTCATTTTGATATATGGCAAAACCAATACAATATTGTAAAGTTAAATAAAATAAAATAAAATTTTAAAAAAGAAAAAAAATAAACATCTAACTTTTGTTTTTATTCTCAATCTTATCTGCTTTAGAAAGTCATGTTGTATTACATCATTTGCTTGTAAAAATTAGACACATTACAAATGCTCAATATACACATTATGATAACTAGCAGTCCAATTTATAGCTTTAAAAAATTGAGACCAACCTGATTTTTTACTTTGTAGAAATACTAAATGTTTATTAATTAAAACATTTTGAACAGAATGTTTGATTCCTAGCATGTATTAATAGTTATTTAGGATCAACTTCCATATTATACATAGTAATAATCATAACTTTAATGTGTTAACTCTGTAATGAATAATTGTTGCTATATCAGTAGGCACATTTTTTTTTTTTCACAACAAGTCTTTTTCCAAGAAGGAAGGGATGTATCATATCAATCTACATTCTGACACAGTCTCACCCTTTAATCTACATAACTACTTCAGAAGGTTTTCTGATATCACAGCTATCTCTTCAGAACATACTTCTACCAGACAGACTCGAAACTACATTTTGAAACTGTGTTATCTTTTAATAAAATATAAATATTGTCATATATCTAGCAATGAAACTAAAAAGATTATTCTTCTTTCCCATCTCTATTATGTTCAAATCATAGATATATTTTTTAAAAGTGTCATGTTAGCCGTATTTGCACATTTGCCAGGTTGCAAGGAAAAATATGTTGATAGCTTTGATCTCTGAGGTTTATAACAAACAGGTCACAATTATCTACTCTATATTTTACTCTGTGAAATGTAAGTTAACATATTTATGTCCAGTATATGTTAATGAGACTCTACCAGAAGAAATTGGCAGAGAAAAACAAATTTCTGTGCAGGGGATTCAGGAAGTGCTTTAGTTAGGGGAAAAGGAAGTAGTTTTATCCCAGTATAAAATGATTAGTTGATTAGTTGCTCCATGTGAGAAAGAGTAATGTGTAGAACAAAACATAAATAGGTATAGTAAGTTGTAAAATTCTACGGACAGGCAATTTTACTTGTTGTGTTCAAAGCTACCAAAGGTTTGATGGATTTATTAATAAGAATTGTTTGAAAAGTACTTTTATATTAAATAGTATATTGAAACAAAACTAGAATCTGGTTTTCTCTCTGTTAAAATGACATATTTTCTTGAATTACTGGTTTGTTCTTAACAAGAGTTTGCAAAATGTGTATCTTGGCCTTCTGAATAATCTGCCTGGAAGGTAAAAATTCTATGTCATGTCACAATTGTTCCCTGTGCTTTATTTTGACTTTATCATGACCTTAGTTAGTTAAGAAAATAAGATTTTTTTTCATTTTATGCTAAGTTCTTATTATATCTTATGTATATGCTAAAAATCACTTATTGTCATGTGGATTTTTTTGTTTTGTATGCCAAAATCAAGCAAATATCCTTGTCAGTTGCATTTATTTTTTAATGAACTTTCATCAAATCTTTTATTTTTGAAAATTATCCATGGTAAATTAATCACTAGTTTAAAGTCTTGCATTTTCTCAACATAGTTTTTTGTTTTACTCTAGTACTTCATTGACAGCACTTTTAAATCAGCTACAGAGCAGAATGCTGTTTACAAAAAAGGACTGTCTCAGAGACTCTTAGAAAATGACTATACCAGGTACTCTCCAGTGTACATTTCATTTCAGATCTGATCAGATCAGTCACTCAGTCATGTCCAACTCTTTGCAACCCCATGAATCGCAGCTCGCCAGACCTCCCTGTCCATCACCATCTCCCAGAGTTCACCCAAACTCATGTGCATCGAGTCGGTGATGCCATCCAGCCATCTCATCCTCTGTCATCCCCTTCTCCTCCTGCCCCCAGTCCCTCCCAGCATTAGGGTCTTTTTCAATGAACAACTCTTTGGATGAGGTGGCCAAAGTACTGGAGTTTCAGCCTCAGCATCAGTCCTTCCAATGAACAACCAGGACTGGTCTCCTTTAAGATGGACTGGTTGAATCTCCTTGCAGTCCAAGGGACTTGCAAGAGTCTTCTCCAGCACCACAGTTCAAAAGCATCAATTCTTCGGTGCTCAGCTTTGTCACATTCCAACTCTCACATCCAATACCGCTGACTTAAAAAACCTATTTTCTGGATATGAAGAACCTTTTTTTTGTTTGTTTGTTTTTTCTTATTCTCTGTATAACTTCTAACAATTTAGTAGACTACATTCTTACAAACAGAAATATATTAATCCAGGTCCCATCATATTTTGGAAACTTTTATTGACTGAATATTCTTATTTTAGGGCAACATAAACTTGGTTTAGGTTCAGTAAGTATCTGTCTTCTTTTGTTAGCAGTACATAATTGAAAATACTGGTAATAAAGACGACAACAACAACAACAACAGAATTTTGACTGAAATGTATTTGGGAATAATGTTTTAAATCACATATGATTAGACACTATTAAAGGGCTCCCCAGGTGTTAGTGGTAACAAATTCATCTGACAGTGCAGGAGACTCAGGAAGCAGGAGTTCAATCCCTGCATTGGGAAGATTCCCCTGGAGTGGGAAATGGCAACCCACTCCAGTATTCTTGCCTGGAAAATGTCATGGATATAGGAGTCTGGTGGGCTATAGTACATGGAGTCATAAAAGGGTCAGACACAAACAAGTGAGTGAACACTGAAAAAGACACTACTAATGAGTTCAAGTTAACTTTATGAAGCCCAAACTTGCAAAGCCCTAAGTGGGAAATCCAGTGAAGTACTGAGCTCAGGTTTGAGCATTTCTTTGCAGACACAGGGAACTTAGGATATTTTAAGAATCTCTAGAAGAGAGAAATTCACCCAAATTTATAACTACTGTAGGTAAAATATAATAATGAATTCTTGGTTTGGCTGCCCAGACTTAAAAGTTTTTTGAAACCATACCTGAGATTCTTTATGAAAAGTTCCAGCAAAGTAAATTTTAGAAGATCTAATAGGCATAAATCACCATTCAAACAATATCTACGAAATAATGAAGTCAAATCTAATGAGAGAAGCCTCAACTTCTGATATAGAATAATGTTTATTTTCATTCCAATCCCAAAGAAAGCCAATTCCAAAGAATGTTTAAACTATTGCACAATTGTACTCATCTCACACTCTAGCAAAGTAAGGCTCAAAATTTTGCAAGCCAGACTTCAACAGTACGTGAACCGTGAACTTCCAGATGTTCAATCTGGATTCAGAAAAGGCAGAAAACCAGAGATCAAATTGCCAACATCCATTGGATCATCAGAAAAGCAGGAGAGTTTCAGAAAAATGTCTGTTTCTGCTTTATTGACTATGTCAAAGCCTTTGACTATGTGGATCACAACAAACTGTGAAAAATTCTTTAAAAGATGAGAATACAAGACCACTTGACCTGTCTCCTGAGAAATCTGTATGCAGGTTAAGAAGCAACAGTTAGAACTGGACATGGAACAACAGACTAGTTCCAAATTGGGAAAGGAGTTAGTCAAGGCTGTATATTGTCACCATGCTTATTTAACATATATACAGAGTACATCATGAGAAATGCTGGGCTGGATGAAGCACGAGTTGGAATCAAGATTGCTAGGAGAAATATCAATAACTTCAGATATGCAGATGACACCACCCTCACGGAAGAAAGCCAAGAAGAACCAAAGAGCCTCTTGATGAAAGTGAAAGAGGAGAGTGAAAAAGTTGGCTTAAAGCTAAACATTCAAAAAACTAAGATCATGGCATCCAGTCCAATTCCTTTTGGCAAATAAATGGGAAAACAATGGCAACAGTGATAGACTTTATTTTGCGGGGCTCCTAAATCCTTGCAGATGGTGACTGCAACCATGAAATGCAAAGATGCTTGCTTCTTGGAAAAAAGGTATGACCAACCTAGACAGCATATTAAAAAGCAGAGACATTACTTTGCCAACAAAGATCCATATAGTCAAACCTATTGTTTTTCCTGTAGTCATATATAGATGTGAAAGTCGGACTATAAAGAAAGCTGAGCACCAAAGAATTGATCTTTTGAACTGTGGTGTTGGAAAAGACTCGTGAGAGTCCCTTGAACTGCAAGGAGATTAAACTAGTCAATCCTAAAAGAAATCAACCTTGAATGTTCATTTGAAGGATTGATGTTGAAGCTGAAGCTCCATTACTTTGGTCACCTGATATGAAGAACTGAGTCATTAGAAAAACCCTGATGCTGGGAAAGATTGAAAGCCGGAGGAGAAGGGGCTGACAGAGGATGAGATGGTAGGGTGGCATCACCAACTCAATGGACATGAGTTTGAGCAAGCTCTGGACTTTGGCAATGGACAAGGAAGTCTGATGTGCTGCAGTCCATGGGGTTGCAAAGAGTCAGACATGCCTGATTGACTGAACTGAACTGACCCTTTATTTGACATTATCTTTGATCAAAGCAAAGACAACTGTAGAAAGAAATTGTGTGCTGAACAACTGTAGCACACCTAGGCAGGTTATCCTACTCTGGCCCTTTTAATTATTTTTTGAGCTATTTTGCAACACTTGGCAAGTTGTAAGTAACAAATGTATATGAAAAATCAATTATGTTACCAACCTTTTATTGGAAAGGATCCTTTCATGTGGCATGCATTGTCAACATTTGTCCAGTCACTAAGTTATATCCAACTCTTTGCATCTCCATGGATTGCAGCACATGAGGCTCCTCTGTCCTCCACTATCTTCCAGAGTTTGCTCAAACTATCATCCATTAAGTCAATGATGCTATATAACCAGCTCATTCCCTACCACCCCCTTTTTGTTTTGCTTTCAATCTTTCCCAGCATCAGGGTCTTTTACAATGAATCAGCTCTTCGCAACATGTAGCCAAAATATTGGAGTTCCAGCTTCAGTATCAGTACCTACAATGAATATTCAGTGTTGATTTTTTTTAGGATTCACTTGTTTGATCTCCTTGCAGTCCAAGGGACTCTCAAGAATCTTCTTCAATACCACAATTCAAAAGCATCAATTCTCCAGTGCTCAGCTTTTTTTATGGTCTAACTCTCATAGCTGCACATGACTACTGGAAAAACCATGGTTTGACTATATGGACTTTAGTCAACAAAATGATATCTCTGATTTTTAATATACTGCCTAGGTTTGTCACAGCTTTCCTTCCAAGGAGCAAATGTCTTTTAATTATGTGGCTGAAACTCCAATACTTTGGCCACCTGATGCAAAGAACTGACTCACTGGAAAAAAACCCTGATGCTGGGAAAGATTGAGGGCAGGAAGAGAAGGGGAAGACAGAGGATGAGATGTTTGGATGGCATTACCGACTTGATGCATGAGTTTGAATAAGCTCCTGGTGTTGGTGATGGAGAAGGAATCCTGGCGTGCTGTGGTCCAAGGGATTGCAAAGAGTTGGACACGTCTGAACAACTGAACTGAACTAAATAAGATGTCAGTGTTCAGGTATCTCTCCTCTAAGAGCTTGCAATACTTGAGGACTTTATCAGACTTCTTGATGACCCAATCAGCAGATTGTGCAGGAAGAAATCTGTTCTTCACATAGTATACTGTGATTATGAGTCCTTCAAGGTTATCAAGTCCTCAGAATTTATTTTATGGTGTTTCTCAGATGGTGGGGGAAGAGATTTGCTACATGGATGCCTAGAGTCCATATAAGAGTCTGGTTAGTCAGATTTTAGCTCTTGGTGATACCAAGTAAGGGAGAAGGGAGAAAAATTAGAAACATTTAGTTGAGAATATAGTCTCATATTGAAGAGAACAAAAATAATTGAAAATATTGTAAAGGTTAATATCCCTTCTTGGATCACAGTCTTGTCATGGCAAAATGGCTTGCATAACTCAATGAAACTAGAACCATGCCATGCAGGGCCACCCAAGATGGAGAAACCATAGTAAAGAGTTCTGACAAATCCTGGTCCACTGGAAGAGGAAATGGTAACCCACTCCAGTACTCTTGTCATAAAAACGCCACGAACAGTATAAAAAGGCAAAAAGATACAACACTAAGATAAAGGACAGAAAATGTAAGCCCCTAACAGAAGTAGAAGAGATTCAGAAGAGGTGGCAAGGGAACTTTCCAGCCAGTCCAGTGGTTAAGAATCTGCCTTCCAATGCAGTGGGAAGCAGGTTCAATTCATGCTTGGGGAACTAAGATCCCACACACTGTGGGGCAACTAAGCCCCCCAGGCACCAACTACTGAGCCTGCCTACCCCAACAAAGATCTCACATGCGGCAACTAAGAACTGATGCAACCAAATAAATAAGTAGTTAAAGAAAAAAGAAGAGGTGCAAGAATGCACAGCACTATACAAAAAAAGGACCTAATGATGTGGATAACCACAGTGGTAAGATCATTAACCTAAAGTCAGACATCCTGGAATGTAAAGTCAAGTGGGCCTTACGAAGGATTACTATGAAGAAAGCAAGTGGACAGAATTCCAGCTGAACTATTTCAAATCCTAAAAGATGTGAAATTGCTACACTCGCTATGTCAGCAAATTTGGAAAACTCAGCAGTGGCCACAGGACTAGAATGGGTCAGCTTTCATTGTAATCCCAAAGTAGGGCAACTCAATGTTCAAACTACCACACAGTTGCACTCATTTCACATGCCAGCAAGGATATGCTCAAAAATCCATCAAGCTAAACTTCAACAGTACGTGAACTGAGGATTTCCACATGTACAAGCTGCATTTAGAAATGGCCGAGGACCCAGATAGAATTGCCAACATTTGTTGGATCACAGAGAAAGCAAGGGAATTTCAGCAAAACATTTACTGCTTTGATCATGCTAAACCCTTTGACTGTGTGGATCACAACAAACTGTGGAAAATTCTTGAAGAGAGGGGAATACTAGATCACCTTACCTGTCTCCTGAGAACCTATATGTGGGTCAAGAGGCAACAGCTAGAACAAGACATGGAGCAGGTGATTAGTTCAAAATTAGAAAGGAGTATGACAGAGAGTATGTTATCACCCTGCCTATTTAACTTATATGGGAAAACATTGTACAAAATGCCAGGCTAGAAGAATCACAAGCTGAATACTCAGGACCAATTTCCTTTAGGATGGACCAGTTGGATCTCCCTGTAGTCCAAGGGACTCTCAAGAGTCTTCTCCAATTCCACAGTTCAAAAGCATCAGTTCTTCAGTGCTCAGCTTTCTTTATAGTTCAACTCTCACATTCATACATGACCACAGGAAAAACCGTGGCCCTGACTAGACGGACCTTTGTTGGGAAAGTAATGTCTCTGCTTTTGAATATGCTGTCTAGGTTGGTCATAACTTTCCTTCCAAGGAGTAAGCGTCTTTTAATTTCATGGCTGCAATCACCATCTGTAGTGATTTTGGAGCCCAGAAAAATAAAGTCTGACACTGTTTCCCCATCTATTTCCCATGAAGTGATGGGACCAGATGCCATGATCTTCATTTTCTAAATGTTGAGTTTTAAGCCAACTTTTTCATTCTCCTCTTTCACTTTCTTCAAGAGGCTCTTTCGTTCTTCTTCACTTTCTGTCTTAAGGGTGGTGTCATCTGCATATCTGAGGTTATTGATATTTCTTCCAGTCATCTTGATTCCAGCTTGTGCTTCTTCCAGCTCAGCGTTTCTCATGATGTACTCTGCTATAAGTTAAATAAGCAGGGTGACAATATACAGCCTTGACATACTGCTATTTCGATTTGGAACCAGTCTGTTGTTCCATGTCCAATTCTAACTGTTGCTTCTTGACCTGCATACAGGTTTCTCAGGAGATAGGTCAGGTGGTCTGGTATTCCCATCTCTTGAGGAATTTTCCACAGTTCGTTGTGATTCACACAGTCAAAGGCTTTGACATAGTCAATAAAGCAGAAGTAGATGTTTTTCTGGAACTCTCTTGCTTTTTTTTTTTTTTAATTTATTTATTTTAATTGGAGGCAATGGATGTTGGCAATTTGATCTTTGGTTCTTCTGCCTTTTCTGAATCCCACTTTTACATCTGGAAGTTCACAGTTTACATAGTATCTAGGCGTGGCTTGGAGAATTTTGAGCATTACTTTGCTAGCGCGTGAGATGAGTGCAATTGTGTGGTGGTTTTAACATTCTTTGGCATTACCTTTTTTAGGGGTTGGAATAAAAACTGACCATTTCCAGTCCTGTGGCCACTGCTGAGTTTTTTTAAATTTTCTGGCATATTGAGTGCAGCACTTTCACAGCATCATCTTTTAGGATTTGAAATAACTCAGCAGGAATTCCATCACCTCCACAAACTTTGTTTGTAATGATGCTTCCTAATGACCATTTGACTTCACATTCACATTCTAGTCTCACTCTAGGTGAGTGATCATACCATTGTGGTTATCTGGGTTATGGAGATTTTTTGTGTATAGTTCTTCTGTGCTTTCCTGCTACCTCTTCTTAATATCTTCTGTGTCTGTTAGATCCATAGTATTTCTGTCCTTTATTGTGCCCATCTTTGCATGAAATGTTCCCTTGGTATCTCTAATTTTCTTGAAGAGATCTCTAGTCTATCCCATTCTATTATTTTCCCCTATTTCTTTTCACTGATCACTGAGGGAGGCTTTCTTATCTCTCCCTGCTATTTTTTGGAATTCTGCATTCAAATGGGTATATCTTTCCTTTTCTCCTTTGCCTTTCACGTCTTTTCTTTTCTCAGCTATTTGTAAAGCCTCCTCAGACCATCATTTTACCTCTTTGCATTTTTTTTTTCCTTGAGGATGGTCTCGATCACTGCCTCCTGTACAATGTCAGGAACCTCCATCCAAAGTGCTTCAGGCACTGTATCAGATCTATTCCCTTGAATCTATTTGTCACTTCCACTGTGTATTTGTAAGAGATTTGATTTAGGTCATACCTGAATGGTCTAGTGGTTTTCCCTACTTTCTTCATCTTAAGTCTCAATTTGGCAATAAGGCATTCATCATCTGAGCGACAATGATCCCCTGGTCTTGTTTGTGCTCACTATATAGTGCTTCTCCATCTTTTTCTGCAAAAAATAGAATCAATCTGATTTCAATATTGATATCTGGTGATGTCGATTTGTAGAGCCTTCTTTTATGTTATTGGGAAAGGATATTTGCAATAACTAGTGTGTTCTCTTGGCAAAACTCTGTTAGCCTTTTATCTGCTTCATTTTGTAGTCAAAGGCCAAATTTGCCTGTTACTTCAGGTAACTCTTGATTTCCTACTTTTGCATTCCAATCCCCTATAATGAAAAAAGACATCTCTTTTGTGTTTACTTCTAGAAGGTCTTGTAGGTCTTCATAGAACTGTTCAACTTCAGCTTCTTCAGCATTACTAGTTAGAGCATAGACTTGGATTACTGTGATATTGAATGGTTTGCCTTGGAAATGAACAGAGATCATTTTGTCATTTTGGAGATTGCATCCAAAAGTACCGCATTTCAGACTCTTTTGTTGACTACAAGGGCTACTCTCTTTCTTCTAGGGGATTCTTGCCCACTGTCGTAGATTTAATGGTCCTCCGAGTTAAACTACACTTTCCAGTCCATTTCAGTTTCCTGATTCCTAAAATGCTGATGTTCACTCTTCCCATCTGTTTGACCACTTCTAATTTGCCTTTGCCAACAAAGGTTCGTCTAGTCAAGGCTATGGTTTTTCCTGTGGTCATGTATGGATGTGAGTGTTGAACTGTGAAGAAGGCTGAGCACTGAAGAACTGATGCTTTTGAACTGTGGTGTTGGAGAAGACTCTTGAGAGTCCCTTGGACTGCAAGGAGATCCAACCAGTCCATTCTGAAGGAAATCAGCCCTGGGATTTCTTTGGAAGGAATGGTGCTAAAGCTGAAACTCCAGTACTTTGGGCACCTCATGCTAAGAGTTGACTCATTGGAAAAGACTCTGATGCTGTGAGGGATTGGGGGCAGGAGGAGAAGGGGACGACAAAGGATGATATGGCTTGATGGCATCACTGACTTGATGGACGTGAGTCTGGGTGAACTCCGGGAGTTGGTGATGGACAGGGAGGCCTGGTGTGCTGCGATTCATGGGGTCGCAAAGAGTCGGACATGACTGCGTGACTGAACTGAACTGAATTTGCCTTGATTCATGGATCTAACATTCCAGGATCCTGTGCAATGTTGCTTTTTATAGCATCAGACTTTACTTCCATCACCAGCCACATACACAACTGGGTGTTGTTTTTGCTTTGGCTCTGTCTCTACATTCTTTCTGGAGTTATTTCTCTACTATTCTCCAGTAGCATATCTGCCACCTACTGACCTGGGGAGTTCATCTTTCAGTGTTCTAACTTTTTGCCTTTTCATACTGTTCATGGGGTTCTCAAGTCAAGAATACTGAAGTGGTTTGCCATTTTTTTCTCCAGTGGACCATGTTTTGTCAGAACTCTCCACCATGACCCATCTGTCTTGGGTGGCTCTACAACTTATTAGTTTCAAGAAATTCAACAAGTGCTTCTGCATAAGTGAAAGATTTTCATCCATCAAATTCTTAGAATTCACTAGACTGAATGCTTTCTAGGGTACAACATCTGGCTTTTTACTTTAATACAATCTTTCACATTAATATTTTTCATTTTTATTTTAAAAATCTGTCTTTTAAAATTCCTTTACATAACACAACAGACATTTGCTACTATCGCTAAATAGATGGTTTAATTGCTTTTAGAGGGCCAATACCAACAAGAGTTCTCAGGAGCCTACGTCTTAAAAGCTACTTTTCCCCACTCTGACTTATAATCCACTCTGAGTTATTCACCAAGGAATGATATTCATTTGGTTTAAACAAATGATGGAGCTGACAATGAATCTCCCTCATGCTATGGTAACAGAGCCCTTCCTTCTATTTCAATTGTACTTTTTAATAAAGCTTCTCTTACCTCATATCACAATTTGTTACACTACCATTCTACAACATTTAGAAAACTTATCTTTTCTTGAGAAATTAACTAAGTGAAAATATTTCATAATCTGTAAATTAAAAGTGGAAATAAATAATACAAATGTCACTTCCTTATTTTTCCAAGTCCTGTTAAACTATAAGCTAAAAACCAGGCTTAATTAAAGGGATGGTATGGGGAGGGAGGTGGGAGGGGGGTTCGGGATGGGGAACACGTGTACACCCGTGGCAGATGCATGTTCAGGTCAGTTCAGTTCAGTAGCTCAGTCGTGTCTGACTCTTTGCGACCCCATGAATTGCAGCACCCCAGGCCTCCCTGTCCATCACCAACTCCAAGAGATGGGAATACAAGACTACCTGACCTGCCTCTTGAGAAATTTGTATTCAGGTCAGGAAGCAACAGTTAGAACTGGACATGGAACAACAGACTGGTTCCAAATCAAAATAAGAGTACATCAAGGCTGTATATTGTCACCCTGCTTATTTCACTTATATGCAGGGTACATCATGAAAAATGCTGGGCTGGAAGAAGCACAAGCTGGAATCAAGATTGCCGGGAGAAATATCAATAACCTCAGATTTGCAGATGACACCATCCATATGGCAGAAAGTGAAGAGGAACTAAAAAGCCTCTCGATGAAGGTGAAAGAGGAGACTGAAAAAGTTGGCTTAAAACTCAACATTCAGAAAACGAAGATCATGGTATCTGGTCCTATCACTTCATGGCAAATAGATGGGGAAACAGTGGAAACAGTGTCAGACTTTATTTTTTTGGGCTCCAAAATCACTGCAGATAGTGACTGTAGCCATGAAATTAAAAGACGCTTACTCCTTGGAAGGAAAGTTATGACCAACGTAGATAACATATTGAAAAGCAGAGACGTTACTTTGCCAACAAAGGTCCGTCTAGTCAAGGCTATGGTTTTTCCAGTGGTCATGTATGGATGTGAGAGTTGGATTCATCTTGATGTATGGCAAAACCAATACAATATTATAAAATAAAAAATTCAAAATATATATATATATAAAAAACTACAATATGATGTAAAAATATTGAGCCATTATAAAACCAATGACACATTTTCTCTGATCATATATCCTTTTGAGTTATACTTAACAAACTAGCTTTAAAATACCACATGTTGTATTGTGATTCTTGTACACATAAGCATCTTATTGTACACCAACTTATTCCCCACAATGAACTTCATCAAAACTAATCTAAACCTGTTCAATGCTGAATCCACTGATCACATACATACAAGGATGAGGAGCCTTCAGTAAGACAGGAAATTAGTGGATAAGAAGTCAGTATTAAGACTGAATATTAAAAATTATCCTTGTTTAAATATGGCTATTGCATTAGCTAAGGACTGAACTGAACTGAAATTAATTTTAAAGATGAGAAAAATGCTTAAATACTTTGTATCTTTGAAGATCAATGGGTATGTTTCTAATTCACTCTGTTAGATTCATTTCCAGAATTCGTTTTGACATGTTTTCTTACTATGTTTTAATATAACTTTTAGTTTCACTTCATATTATCTCTTGACATATTTAAACAAATGAAAAAATAATAACCAATAGGAAGTTAATCAAAATATCAAAGGTAAAGAATTTTCTACACAATCAACTTGAGAAATCTTAATGTCTGATCTTCAAAACTGAAGATTTTGTCATTTCAGCTCTATAGGATAGACTTGTTATTTAACATAATATATATGGTTGATATGCTAGAAAGGAAATTATTTTAAATATGTAAATATTATTTAGGGATAATTGTAGTATGTGGGTAGAGCATATTAACACTAAGAAAATTTTCAAGAACTCATGTAGGTTCCTTACCCAGCACAAAGAGAATACATTAACATGAGAAGCAGATTTGAAGTCACTGCCCACTTCTTCACTAAGCAAAAAATTTGATGGCCACACTAAGATTGAATTAACATTTTTACTGTTTCTTGATATATGAAATCAAAGCCAGGAATCATATTGATGTTCATAAAATACTATGAATGCAGTGGTATGTAGATTACTATTAAAGGGCACTCAAACTGATCCACAAAGTAATCCCCTACCCTCCTCCAAACTCTCCTTACAAGACCACAGATACAAAAACCAAAGTCACAAAATAAATGGTAATGATATAAAAAATTTCTTCTCCTGTACCATGAGTTCCTCATTGATAAACAGAATAAAAAGCCATCAACTCTGATTCTCTAATATCTGTACAGTTCGTAGGCCACGAATTTTTTCACTAATTTGCACAGTTGGCTTCAATGAATGGTAATCAAAATATCTACAGGCACCTACCATATAGTAATTATTTTTCTTCCTTTAATACATAGTTAATATCATGCATAATCTTAAAATATCATTCAAGAAAAGATTTCTGACAATAACTTCTATTTTCTCTTTGTAATATTTGTCATTAATATTGCGGTGTGAAACCTTAAATACTTCCACAACTTTTGGTGTTGTCTGTACCTTTAGCAAAAAATTATTCACTTTTACTGCGTGGAAACTATTTAAGCATGTTATTTTTTGCACATTATTTTTAAAAATCTTCCTTAGTTTACTAGATCAAAGATAAAAGAATCAATGACAATTTCTAACTTATTATTCCCAGTTCTTCCTCTCCCACTCCTGCAGTCAGTGAGCATCACCACCAACACAAGTCCACTAGACAACTCATGACTAAATCTCTCTGCTAAGGAGGTACAAAAAGTGTCCCAGTCTAAGATGGTGGTTAGTCACAGGTAAGGTGACATTTGAGAGTGGACAAAATCAAGGTAGACTCTTAAGGTTACAGGACAGTTATATTGTAACTGAGTGTTCAGATCAAAAGGCTGCAGCATTGCAAAAAATCACTCCACACTTAGCTCGGATCCATGCAGTCTCCTGGTGCCTAATACTGAAGGTATTTTCTTTCTACTTCTCAGACAAGACAAGCCCTTCCTTTCCTGCTTCCTTTCTCTCTCCCTTTGGTCCCTGCTCCTTCCTTTCTTTCATCTCCTGTCCCAGTTTCTTCCCTTTCTTCTCTCCTTCCCTATCTACATCAGGCAAGACTTTGAGTGGATGGTTCTGAAATGGGTGATTTTACTTACTCATGCAGTTGAGGAGAGTGGAATATTTCTCAGGCTATAAGCTGGATACTTCACAAGGAAACAGGGGAAACACATCAATTAATCCTTAAAGAAATGATCTTGCCAGACACTTATGCCCCTATTTGACAAGGCTTTACAATGGAAAATAAACTGGGGACTAGTGGTAAATTAATCTCCAGTCAAATATAATTCAATTTTTTAAAGATATTCATAAATGCCTTTCCTATTTGCACTTCTATTTTCTTGCTGCCTATGTGAAATCCTGCCACTTGCACATTTATGTGGCCCAGCATATACAGATTTTCATTTCACATTCAGCACTGGAGATCATTTCACTCTTTGTTTATGATGTTATTTGGGGTTGTCGTGTTTATGTAGCTCTTTCTATCACTTTATCACTTTTCATGCTTCAGTGAACCATATTTCAGTCATGGGTCCATTTCGAGTATTGGGGATATTATGCAACACAAGCATAAAAAAATACAAATGTAATAATGTTAACAGTAGCATGACAATGGCATGAAAATACATTAGGTGAGACAAACTGTATCCTATTAGCTTGATATTTACAAATATCAAACCAATGTGGTCCTGGAAAAGACATATATAACCTTAGCTGCAGTCCCCAATCACTTTAGCACTGGGGACTGATTTCATGGAGGACAAATTTTCCATGGGCCAGGTGGGTGGGAGATGGTTTAGGGATTATTCAAGTGCATTATATTTATTATGCCCTTTATTTCTATTATGATGACATCAGTTCAACCTCAGATCATCAGACATTAGATCCCAGAGATTGGGAACCCCGGCTTTAGAGGACACAGTCATCATTAACTGTATAAGTAATGCTATTTCTAGGAAAATAAAAACTAGCCTTACATTTCAGATTTGTTTAAGGCTGTGAACAAATTGTTTGATGGATTTTGGATTTTTTTTTCTCTTCAAACTGACAAACTGCCTTCAACATGGCCACAAACCATTCTTGAACAAATACCACTCTATCAAAAAAATACCACTATGTTTTCCTTCACATTTTTTGTCTCTAAATTCCCTTTTATTACATTTTTTTAACCTTCTGAGACATTACATGTGTACATCACACACACACACACACACACACATTATAATTAGGAAATAAATTAGAAGAACTCCTGTGTTTTGACCTCTTATCATAATTTAAAGCAATTAATAAAGAGCACAGGAACATAAAAACATATCTTGAACTTAGAGTGCTTATCTCTATGAAGCCAGATAAAACACAGCAGTAGCTTTCATTTGTCCACAGCTTACATCTTCTCCACAGAATGTGCAATGACAGCACTCTTACTCCAGAGGGATGCTGTGCAATATCAAGAGCAGAGAGAATCTGAAGGAAGGAGACTGAAACCGTTGTGAAGGAAAAAAAGCATTGCTGATTACAGCAATAATGATACTGCATATCCATTTAGAAAAGGGCATTCTGGAAAGAGTCAAAATTGACTTCTCTGACACACACTCAATGCTATGATGGATGAACAAGCATGTGCATTTATATACAAAAATAGTCTGATGAATTTTCTAATAAATATTTGGCAAATTAATTTTATTGCAAAAATAACTATTCACTGTGTTAGTACCAATAAACTGGTTCAAACTGACATCAAACTTCTTCTCCTTACTTGTAAAACAGGAACAATAATACCTAAATTTCCTGTCTGAAGTCAGCATGTACTGAACTCATATCCTCAGCAAGACTCATACTAGAGGAACAATACTTAATCTTAATTCTTGCCCTCACTCTGTGTGTGGGGTGGGGTGGGGATTGGAGCATGTGCTACTGAAATAGTTATTGTATTAAACATTATAGAAGGCAGAGGAAAAAACAGTATTAACTGAGTCCTCAGCATATTGGTTTATATTGTATCGTTAGTTTTAAAAGCCATATTGAGTGAGATACTTTATCTAGTAGAGTTTATGGAAGGATCAATTATACAGCAGGAGAGTGAAAGGGGGAAGGGAATAAAAATGCTGTAAGAGTTGCCTATACAGTAGGAATGGTGTGTAAATCTTGAGTTGCTACATATACAACACAATGCTGATAGCTTCTGACCTCAATGACAGACTATTCAGACAAAACTTGCTTTCTACTCATGGCTGGTATATTTTTACAAGGTAGTGTCATAAAGAAGAGAGATTATCAAGGAAGGCATTGATCCTAAAATCAATTATAAGCTTGTTAATGTGTTTAGTTTCATCCATTTCAGGCCTGGTATAAACAATGGACATTAGACAGAACTAAGAATTCTCAGTTCTATTATGATGGCAAAATATGTCATCTTGTCAAAAGTGAGCATGACAACTATATTTCATGTATCTGGGAAGAAGGCCATATTTAAGACTTCTTGGTTATTATTTGAAGAACTAGAGGATTCCTAAGGCAATCAGGCTGAAGAGTAGATGATCAGAAAAGGTGGAGAATTTTTGGAAATTAAAAAAAAAAACCACAAGGAAAGAATTGGGATACTTTTACAAGGGCAACTAAAAATATAGACTCCCTGGCAAATATAGACTCTCTGATTAAGAAAAAGGATAAATTATATACATACATCTTTCAGATAATCATTATATACTTTGTATATATCTTTGTATACTATATTTGAAGTAACTGTAAGTGGTTCTCTCAAGGCTAGATATGAGCAGTTATGATCATTTTGTCACCTAATATTTGCCAGATACTTTAAAACTATTCACTTGCATTCTTCAAAATATAGACCCATATGAAGAGATGAAAATGCTGAGTAACCTGTTACCAAATACCACACTAGAGATCAGCTGAAGGCTAAAACCCTATGGTCTCTTCTTGATATAAAGTATGACCTAAGAACATGCAGACTCAAAAATAATGGAAAACTGAGAGACAAAGGACAATATTTGAAATATGAAAATGTGTTTAAAATAAAGCAATAAGTCAAACAAAGATTTAAAAAATCTAATGAACATATATGAGACCAAGTTTGAGAAGACAATTTTTGGCTTTGCCTTGTATAAGTTGCTTCTTAAACCAAACTTCTTCTAAAAAGAGAAGGTTAACAAATTTTCCCAAAGGTCTCTCCAAGCCTGAAAGTCAGCACAATTGAAGAGAGTATAGATTTTAAGATTATTATTTTCTGGATTTTAATGTGAAATTTACTACATATTGGCTAGGTGAAGAGTGTCTAGTTAATTAGCTTTCATGAGTCTAAATTTAGTCTTAAGACTAAATATGTACTTTTTAAGACTGTGCAAGGGAGGGGGTTATATTTTTAAAAATGAAAATTAAGTGTTTGGCCATTGCAGTCAGTACCAAAATCATCTATCCCTTTTTATTAATCTAAAATTCTATACGTTATAAGCTCTAGATTAATAAGATTATGCTCTAAAGATTACTGTTTCTAGGTCTTTCTAGCTAAGTGAACTTGGACAAATATCTATTTTTTCATGTGTAAATAGGGTGTAAATGTAAGCTTTCTTTTCCACTCATTGTTATAAAGAAGAAAAATAACATAAAAACATAGTCATGAAAATAGCTATACTCATGAAAAAATGGACACAGAAGGAATTAGCCCTTCTGGGTACTTACAGTGTTCTAGGGGATTTGCTTGCAGCATTATCTTCATTTCAATCCTGTGAGGTTTTATTATTATTATTTCACAAGTAAAAAACTGCAGCAAGGGTAGCTTGGCCAAGGTTGATCCAAGTCATCCAACTGTTGTTAAGTCATAGAGCAGCAAAGTCAATAGGTGAGCACCTACCCACTCCACACATGACTTCTGAATAACCAAGTTGTTAGTAAGAGAAAAGGACTATTTAATCTTAAATCAGGAATGATAAAGAGAAGGGTAAAGAATAGGCTAATAGATGCTATGAACAACTATTCGAGTGTCTGCTCATTTCACAGAACAAAATAAAACAAATCACAGAGGAAATGGATAAATATTAAATACAACAAAATTGTTTAATGTGTATGTCTAATAGTATGTTTTTCCTATTTTTATAAAACTGCCAGTGAGAAAAGGAAGAAAAATACATGCTAATTCATCATATATTCTGATACACTTCAGCTGTGGATTAAAGGAACCATGCCAGTTGCTGCAACTCCAGACAGAGAGCAAAGGAATCGTATACGAGGCCCCTGGGTTTATAGAAGTCTATCAATCACCCTGTCGGTCTTCCGGATCATTATTCAAGTTGCTATACCCAATTTTGCTGGATATATCAGATCAACTCCAGCTCCATAGGTAATTTCTCTCCCTAATGGGTTTGGAATTTGTTCTTTTTTTAAAATTATCTTTAGGCTAATGTCCTGCTCAAAATCTTTTTTGAAAATGATGGTAAGAATGTCAGTCATTACCTGTGCATGTGTGTGTGTGTGTGTGTGTGTTTGTGCACACACGTGCACGCGTGCACACCTGTGCATTTCTTTTACAAATGATTACCTTACTGTTAATACACAGGGAATTTAAAAGTACAGACAAAACAGTTATTTAGTACTAGTAATATTAGCTGAATATTGTGCTTTCTTATGTTACTATTGACATATTATTTTATATATTCCTTTGCTTATTCTAAGGCATCTTCAAGGTTATATGGTTTCAGGTTGATGCAAAAATTTGGCATATATCTAGTCTTCTGATCAATAAAGAACAACACACTGGGAAGATTTAACTGAATATTTATCAAAATTCAATCAGTAAACAGATATATACACATAAATGTATATATATATATATGTATATACACTGTCACTAATTTTATTACTATAGACAATATTTATTAATGATATCAATAATTTTATTAATTATATGCAATATAATATTGAAATACATAAGTGCTTAGTGACTGAACAGCAACATTAATGAAACAAGTATAGTTCTTGGACTGTGTGTGTATTCAGTCACTCAGTTGTGTCCAAATCTTTGTGACACCATCAATTGTAGCCCACTAGGCCCCTCTGTTCATGGGATTATTCCAGCAGGAATACTGGAGTGGATTGCCATTTTCATTTCCAGGGGATCTTCCCGACCCTGGGATTGAACCCAATAATTGATACTCCCATTCATATTTGCCCTCCAGACTTTGTCCTCGTAATGTAGAATTTTCCTGATACAACTTCCCATCATACTCTCCCTATGTCTATTTACCTTGGAATATATATTTGCTGATAGAAGCTAATTTAATGTATCTTAAATTGTTCATGGGAGGGATACCTTTCCAAATATAATTTTCAGTCCGCTGAGGTATTTTGAAAAGACCACTGTTCATTGCAATTAAAAGAACTGAGTTCATATCTCAGACCTGACATGGACCAGGCATCAGATCAGATCAGTCACTGAGTCGTGTCCGACTCTTTGCGACCCCATGAACCACAGCACGCCAGGCCTCCCTGTCCATCACCAGCTCCCGGAGGTCACTCAGACTCGCATCCATCGAGTCAGTGATGCCATCCAGCCATCTCATCCTCTGTCGTCCCCTTCTCCTCCTGCCCTCAATCCCTCCCAGCATCAGAGTCTTCTCCAATGAGTCAACACTTCGCATGAGGTGGCCAAAATACTGGAGTTTCAGCTTTAGCATGATTCCTTCTAAAGAAATTCCAGGATTGATCTCCTTCAGAATGGACTGGTTGGATCTTCTTGCAGTCCAAGGGACTCTCAAGAGTCTTCTCCAACACCACAGTTCAAAAGCATCAATTCTTCGGCGCTCAGCCTTCTTCACAGTCCAGCTCTCACATCCATACATGACCGCAGGAAAGACCATAGCCTTGACTAGGCGAACCTTTGTTGGTAAAGTAATGTCTCTGCTTTTGAATATGCTATCTAGGTTGGTCATAACTTTCCTTCCAAGGAGCAAGCGTCTTTTAATTTCATGGCTGCAGTCACCATCTGCAGTGATTTTGGAGCCCAGAAAAACAAAGTCTGACACTGTTTCCACTGTTTCCCCATCTATTTCCCATGCAGTGATGGGACCAGATGCCATGATCTTCGTTTTCTGAATGTTGAGCTTTAAGCCAACCTTTTCACTCTCCACTTTCACTTTCATCAAGAGGCTTTTTAGCCCTTCTTCACTTTCTGCCATAAGAGTGGTGTCATCTGCATATCTGAGGTTATTGATATTTCTCCCGGCAATCTTGATTCCAACTTGTGTTTCTTCCAGTCCAGCATTTCTCATGATGTACTCTGCATAGAAGTTAAATAAACATGGTGACAATATGCAGCCTTGACGTACTCCTTTTCCTATTTGGAACCAGTCTGTTGTTCCATAACCAGTTCTAACTGTTGCTTCCTGACCTGCATACAGATTTCTTAAGAGGCAGATCAGGTGATCTGGTATTCCCATCTCTTTCAGAATTTTCCACAGTTTATTGTGATCCACACAGTCAAAGGCTTTGGCATAGTCAATAAAGCAGAAATAGATGTTTTTCTGGAACTCTCTTGCTTTTTCCATGATCCAGCGGATGTTGGCAATTTGATCTCTGGTTCCTCTGCCTTTTCTAAAACCAGCTTGAACATCAGGAAGTTCACGGTTCACTTATTGCTGAAGCCTGGCTTGGAGAATTTTGAGCATTACTTTACTAGCGTGTGAGATGAGTGCAATTGTGTGGTAGTTTGAGCACTCCTTGGCATTGCCTTTCTTTGGGATTGGGATGAAAACTGACCTTTTCCAATCTTGTGGCCACTGCTGAGTTTTCCAAATTTGCTGGCATATTGAATGTAGCACTTTCACAGCATCATCATTCAGGACTTGGAATAGCTCCACTGGAATTCCATCACCTCCACTAGCTTTGTTCGTAGTGATGCTTTCTAAGGCCCATTTGACTTCACATTCCAAGATGTCTAGCTCTAGGTCAGTGATCACATCATCATGATTATCTAGGTCTTGAAGCTCTTTTTTGTATAGTTCTTCTGTGTATTCTTGCCACCTCTTCTTAATATCTTCTGCTTCTGTTAGGTCCACACCATCTCTGTCCTTTATCGTGCCCATCTTTGCATGACATGTTCCTTTGGTATCTCTGATTTTCTTGAAGAGATCCCTAGTCTTTCCCATTCTGTTGTTTTCCTCTATTTCTTTGCATTGATCACTGAAGAAGGCTTTCTTATCTCTTCTTGCTATTCTTTGGAACTCTGCATTCAGATGTTTATATCTTTCCTTTTCTCCTTTGCTTTTCGCTTCTCTTCTTTTCACAGCTATTTGTAAGGCCTCCCCAGACAGCCATTTTGCTTTTTTGCATTTCTTTTCCATGGGGATGGTCTTGATCCCTGTCTCCTGTACAATGTCACGAACCTCATTCCATAGTTCATCAGGCACTCTATCTATCAGATCTAGGCCCTTAAATCTATTTCTCACTTCCACTGTATAATCATAAGGGATTTGATTTAGGTCATACCTGAATGGTCTAGTAGTTTTCTCTACTTTCTTACAAATTCCTTTTCCGTTTACTTTTAAAATAATATCAAATCAAAACCACAGAGATACTGGAGATTATGATTTATTCTCAAATAACACAATCCTTTTGTTCCTTAATCTTAATTTTGAGACGAATAGCATCCTCTGATTACCATATAAACACTTTTCCAATTCATCCTCATAACAACTAATGTTACAGGGTAGCACATATCATCATTATCCATACTTTATATAGGAACAGTTAGGAAACCTGCACAAGGTCAAATGCACTATGCCTGGTTCCACAATTGTTGGGCTTTCTGCTATATACTTGTACCTTGCTTTGAATTTGGTTAGTCAATGAATCTGAGACAGTTATTGAAACAAGTTACTCTTTATTATAATATATAAGCAAACACATAATAATTACTTTTTTTTTTTGCCTTCATTGAACTTGAAAAATATCTGTCTTATGGGCAAAGCAGATAATTGTTTATATGGGTTATGCTTAATTCCTTATGCTTATGCAATTAATTTGTATGTTTGTCATTCTATGCATATATGTACAAAAATAATCTAATTTATATGCTTATACATAGACATCTATACATGTATGAACACATATATATATACATACACAGAATTAACAAACATTCATTTCTATCCTTTACTACTCCAAGGGGCACTTGTATTTTTTTCTCTCTGCTATATATAGTGCCAGATCAATCTCTTACATATCCTAAATTTACTTGCTCCTGCTGTTATGCATGTTATTAAAATGAGAAGTAGATTTTCAAATCAGACACATAACACATTAGATACAAAAAACATGTTAATATTAATTAACATAATTTTTTGGTTGAAGTGTCCTGAAGAAAACAACAGCTGTATTGGTCTAGCACAATTAGTGAGGCAGGATAGTATAAAAGATTCTCACCATCTACATATAACCTGAGGTTTGTGAGATTGTCAGAAAAGGCCATTATCTGAGTTACCATGGTTTCTTACAGAAATATAATCATAAAACCTCAAAATCATCATGTTGAATGGTAAATATATATGGGATGTCATGTTTTCCCATGAGTTTTCAGACTGATGATATTATACTATAAAATACATCTTTTACTATTTTGAATATGGTGGCACCCAGTAAAAATGATTGCATGTTATTTCAAATTATATTTAATTTTGTCATCATTATTTTCTTTTCTTTCCAGATGGACAGTGTGTGTTCTTCCTATTTTAAAAACAGAAAGGTGGAAAATTGGTGACTATTATGAGGCCACACTGGGAAGTACATTGTTACTATGGCAATAAAAAACAGAACAAATGCCTCAATTCTTCTTGGTAAAATTCCATTTTTCTGTGTGAAATGTTATAGTTCACTGCATTAAGTGTAAGAAAATAGTCTTTAACATTTTTAATTGAACTAAATATATCCGTTTAATTTAAATGCACTTAACACCTACTATGTTCCTGGTAATTCAGTTTACAAACATGACTGAAGCATCTTTTCTGACCTCTTTGCAGCCTGTTTGGGAAAACTGGGAAACTGTTAACTTTGACATAAAAAGCAACAAGTGGTACAAGGGAGATTTCCATAGGAAGTAAAGCATCTAACACTCTCCTCCCCTTGAAAATGCATGTTAAATGAATTTTTCTTCAAAGAAATTTTGAAAAGTTGCATTCTTACAGTAAATAGACTGCCAGCAGGAAATCATAACAAAACTCTTCTTAACCAGTACAGATATACAGAAGGATGGCACCCCACTCCAGTACTATTGCCTGACAAATCCCATGGATGGAGGAGCCTGATAGGCTGCAGTCCACGGGGTCGTTAGGAGTCGGACAAGACTGAACGACTTCACTTTCACTTTTCACTTTCATGCATTGGAGAAGGAAATGGCAACTCACTCCAGTGTTCTTGCCTGGAGAATCCCAGGGACGGGGAGTCGGACACGACTGAAGCGACTTAGCAGCTGCAGCAGCAGTATGAAAAATTATTGTAGATAGACTAAAGGAATTATCAAGTATTTTTAAAAGAGAAATATGGTGATTCCTTTTCAAGCCTAGATATAACATGGCAATCACTACTTAAAACCAGTTACTAATGAGAATCAGTAACATGACTTAAAAAGCCATTTGAGAGCTAACTCTTGCCTGCTTCTAAAGTCCCATTTCATTCCATTCTCTGTTTTCTCCATACTTTGTCACTCTGATCTTCTTTAAGTTCCTTGAACAATTTTTCCTTTATCAACAACTCCATATAAACTATTCTCTCTGCTTGAAACATCTCCTGAACTTGAAGTATTACCTTAATATCCTTGTAAAAATCTAAGCTATTCCCAATTTCCACCATTATCGTCATTACCACCATGCCTGCCTTCACCAGATCAGCTGAGTTCCACTGTTAAACTCATATAATATTATCTCCATTAAACCTATCCCATATTATAATTATTTTTGTGACTTACAAGCTCTACGGCTACGGCTATGGCTAAATCACTTCAGTTGTGTCCGACTCTGTGCGACCCCATGGACGGCAGCCCACCAAGCTCCGCCATCCCTGGGATTCTCCAAGCAAGAACACTGGAGTGGGTTGCCAAGCTCTATTAACCTACAAAAATGCTGAGAGAGCTCTCAACATGGCAGAGGAGAAAGACCCTGGGAGTACCTCGTCTTACACATACACCCAAATCACAAATATTAACACAGCAACTAGAGGAGAAAAAGACAGGAACCTACCAGAAAAGACAGATACTCTACAACAAAAGATAAATACTCTACAACTAAAAATATAAAAATGGAACCAAACAAGGCAGGAAGGAGGGGCACAGTCACACTACAGTCGAGGCCCATACCCTGAGGTGAGTGACCAACAAATGGGAGAATAATTACAACTGCAGAGATTCTCCCCAAGGAGTAAGGGGTTTAAGCCCCATATCAGACTTGCCAGCCTGAGGTTCGTGTGCTAAGATGAGAGCACAGAATATTTGGCTTTGAAGGCCAGCAGGGTTTATTTTAGGGAGTCTCAGACTACCTAAGGGAAATAGATACTCCACTTAAAGTGCACACACAGAATCTCACACACTCCAGGACTCAAGGAAGAAGCAGTAATTTGAAAGCAGCCTGCATCAACCTACCAGTTGATCTTGGCAAGGCTCTTGGGGAGGCAGGAAGTGATTGCAGCTCACCTGGAGGACCCAGACACTGGCAATAGTCATTATTGTAAGCTTATTCTACCACATGCACACAGTACTGGTGAGTACCATTTTGGAATCCTCCATATAGCTTATACATGCATCACTGACTTGATGGACATGAGTTTGAGCAAGCTCTGGGAGTTGATGATGGACAGGGAAGCCTGGCATGCTGCAGTCCATGGGGCTGCAAATAGTCAGACACGACTGAGCGACTGAACTGAACTGAGAACATATAGTTTATTAGCTTCAGCATCCATTCCCACCCTCACCCACAAGCCTGGAGGCACCAGTACAGGGATGCCTCAGGCCAAGCAAATAAGTGTGCAGGGGCACAGCCCCACCCAGTAGCTGACAGGCTCTCATAAGACTCTCTGAGACTAAAGCCACCCCTGAACACAGCTCTGCCCACCAAAGGACATGGCTCCACACACAGGTGCACAGGCACTAGGTCTGAGACCTAGCAACCAGAGACCCTAGGACCAAAGGTTTCCCTTCATGGGCAGGCCCCAACCCAGAATTCCCTAGGCCCTGGTCACACATACCAGCAAGCCTGCTCTAGCTTCAGGACCAGCCTTACCCACCAGCAAGTTGACATTAACCCCAGGACAATTGGAGCCCCACAGCATGTGGTAGGACCTAGTCCACCCATCAGAATACCAGCACTAGTCTATATCTGGTTGGGTCCCATCCCCAACACCAGCAGATCAACACATGCTTTGGGATGCTCCCAAATCTTAAAATTTGTTAGAAACACTAAGCTAACAAATAGCCAAAACAATCCTGAGAAAGAAGAGCAGAGATAGAATTATCAATCTTCCTGACTTCAGACTACACTACAAAGCCACAGGAATCAAAACACTATGGTAGTGGCATAAAAACAGACCCATTGATGAATGGAACAGAACAAGGAGACCTGGAGTAAACTCACATACTTATAGTCATTTAATCCATGACAGAGGAAGCAAGAATATACAATGGAGAAAAGATAGTCTCTTCAATAAGTGGTGCTGGGAAAACTGGACGGCTACATGGAAAGACTTGAAATTAAAACATCTTCCCACACCTATACAAAAACAAACTCAAAATGGATTAAAGACCTAAATGTAAGGCAAGAAGCCATAAAACTTCTCAAAGAGAACAAAGGCATAACACCTTTTGACATAAATCATAGCAATATTTTTTGGATCTTTCTCAAGGCAAAGGGAGAAAAAAGCCAAAAGAAATAAATGAGACTTAATTTTAAAAACTCATTGATAAAGACAAATATCCAGTAAAGGGAATAAATCAATCTTGCACAAACCTATCAAAAGCAGTAATCATAAGCAGAAGAGAGTAAAAACAAAGAGTTGTTAAAATGCATCTGAAATTAAGAAATCAGCAATGTAATCATTCATAGATAGATAACTATATATAAACGTTATGGTAACCATAAACCAAAAATCTATAATTGATACACAGACAAAAATGAGAAAGGAATCCAAACATAACATTTAAAATAGCCATCAAATTATAAGGGAAGAGAAAAAAAAAAAGTAAAGGGACAATAAAGAACTACAAAAATAACCAGAAAATAATTAACATAATGGCAATAAGTACATGTATATCAACAAATATTTTAATGTAAATGTACTAAACACTGAATTAAACTTGAAAGCTTTTGTAAAGCAAATTAAATCATCAATAAAAAGACAACCTACTCAATGGGAGAAAATATTTGCAAATGATATAGCCAACAATAACAATATCCAAAATATATTAATTGCTTATACAATTCAATAGCAAACAAAACCAAATCATCTGATTAAAAATGGGCAGAACACCAGAACAGATAGTCTTTCAAGTCAACAGGCACATGAAAAAATGCTCAGCATCACTAATCAGAGAAATGCAAATCAAAACCACAAGGAGATATCACCTCATACCTATCAGTGGCTACCATCCAAAAGAACACAAATAATAAACGTTGGGGAGGATGTGGAAAAAATGGAATGTTGCACACTGTTGGTGTTGTTAATGTAAATTGGTACAGCCACTGTGGAAAGCAGTACAGATGTTATTCAAACAACTAAAAGATAGAATTACCATATTATCCAGTAATACTACTCTAAAAGAAAACAAAAACATTAATTCAAAAAGATGCATGCACTTCAGTGTTCACAGCAGCATTATTTACAATAGCCAAGATATGGGAGCAACCTAAATGTCAATAAACAGATGAATGGATAAAGAAGATGGTATATATGTATACATATATGTATATGTGTGTATGTGTGTGTGTATATAATACACATATATATGTATGTGCATATATATATTGGAGAAGGAAATAGCAACCCACTCTGGTGTTCTTGCCTGGAGAATCCCAGGGACAGTGGAGCCTGATAGGCTGTCGTCTATGGGGTCGCACAGAGTCAGACATGACTGAAGCGACTTAGCAGCAGCAGGAGCATACATATATATGTATATATTTACATATATATATACAATGCATACTACTCAGTAATTTAAAAATGATCATTTGCATCAACATTGCTAAATATGGAGGGGTATAATGCTTAGTGAAATGAGTCAGAGAAAGAAGACTACTGTATATTATTTATATGTGGAGTCTATAAAGCACAATAGTGAATGCAATGAAAAAAAAAAAAAAAAGCAGGCTCACAAATGGAAAGAATATGCTAGTGGTTACCAGTGAGGAGATGGAAGGGGTGGGGAGGGGCTAGAACCAGTAGGTTAATAAGTGGCACAAATTTCTATGTACACAATAAACAAGCTGTAAGAATATACTGGACAACACAGAGAATATAGATCACATTTTCTAACTATAAGCTGATTATATTAAAAATGTTGAATCACTGTTGGACACCAGAAACTAACATAATATTGTAAATCAAATATAGCAGTAAAAAATTAAATTGGAAAAAGTAGAAATATTTAGATTTGCATTTCTAGTCAACAGTAGATACGTTTTTAATTTTTTCCCCAAATATTTTTCTATTCTGGTCTTGGATTCATAATTTAATCATTGTCTTTGTAAGCAATACATATTATCATCAAAAAAAAAAAAAGATAAGAAAGGTTCCTCTTTTGCTAAATATATTATTCTTAGTACCTACACAAGACTTGACATATAATAAGGGTACAATGAATATTTGTTGAATGAACAGTATTTTCAAAGATCACATTGCTATAGGAAAAAAAATTAAAAGGAAATAACACTAAGGACAATAAGAAGAATTAAGACAGTTTTACGTGAGTCCAAAAATTTAAATGTCAAGAAAATTGTATAAAGGAGGGAGGAAACAAATCTTATTAAATGTTCAGAGAATATTTCACCATGGAAGTAATATTTCAGTTGAATTAAAAGGAATATGGAAGACTTAAATAGAAAACATGGAAGCAAAAAAAGCTCACTGTTGTTGACAAAGGCTTCCCAAAAATATTTATGTTCTAATCCCAGAAGCTATAAATATGATACTTTATGTGGCAAAATAAACTTTTAATGTGTGATTAAATTAAGGATCTTGAGATGAGACAATTAACCTGAACTATCTGGGCGAGTCAAATGTAATCACAGAGCAGTTTATTTGAGTGATGCACTTTAAATATGAAAGAAAGCCAAGAAATATAGAAATCCTTAGAAGTTGGAAAAGGCAAGAAAATATATTTTCCCCTTGCAGGCTCCATATTAAGTAGAGGGAACTTCCTCAACTTCACAAGGAACATCCACCAAAAACACTAAAAGTAACATATTTGATGGTTATATACTAGATGATTTTTCCTTAAGGTGAGGAACAAGGTAAGGATGTCCCTTCCCAGATCTCTGATAGAAAATTATTGTGAAACTCCTAGTTAATGCAATTAGATAAAAAAATAAAAGCCTTTATATTAGAAAGTAAGAAATAAAACTGTTTTCATTTGCATATTACTTGTTTATGCAAATGTTCTAGAAAATAAGAGAGTAGAAAATCAAGGTCACTTTGGGTTTGGCAATGAATTTTTAGATATAATACCAAACACATGATTCATGAAGAAAAAAAACTTATGTTGTACTTCATTAAAAATTATAATGTTTTTTTTTTTTGTGTGTGTGTGTGTGTTTATTTTTTTTTAATTAAATTTTATTTTGCTTAACTTTACAATATTGTATTGCTTTTGCCATACATCAAGATGGATCTGCCACAAGTATACATGTGTTCCCCATCCTCCTCCCACCCCATACTATCCCCCTGGGTGGTCCCAGTGCAACAGTCCCAGGCATCCGTTATTAGGCATCGAACCTGGACTGGCGACTCGTTTCAGATATGATATTATACATATTTCAATGCTATTCTCCCAAATCATCCCACCCCCTCTCCCGTTCCCAGAGTCCAAAAGTCTGTTCTATACATCAGTGTCTCTTTTGCTGTCTCGTAAACAGGGTTATTGTTACCAACTTTCTAAATTCCATATATATGCGTTAGTATACTGTATTTATGTTTTTCTTTCTGGCTTACTTCACTCTGTATAATAGGCTCCAGTTCCATCCACCTGATTAAAATTGATTCAAATGCATTCTTTTTAATGGCTGAGTAATACTCCATTGTGTATATGTACCACAGCTTTCTTATCCATTCATCTGTGGATGGACATCTAGGTTGCTTCCAAGTCCTGGCTATTGTAAACAGTGCTGCTATGAACATTGGGGTACACGTGTCTCTTTCAATTCTGGTTTTCTCAGTGTGTATGCCCAGCAGTGGGATTGCTGGATCATAAGGAAGTTCTATTCCCAGTTTTTTGAGGAATCTCCATACTCTTCTCCAAAGTGGCTGTACTAGTTTGCATTCCCACCAACAGTGGAAGAGTGTTCCCTTTTCTCCACACCCTCTCCAGCATTTATTGCTTGTGGACTTTTGGATCGCAGCCATTCTGACTGGTGTGTAATGGTACCTCATAGTGGTTTTGATTTGCATTTCTCTGATAATGAGTGATGTTGAGCATCTTTTCATGTGTTTGTTAGCCATCTGTATGTCTTCTTTGGAGAAATGTCTACCTAGTTCTTCAGCCCATTTTTTGATTGGGTCATTTATTTTTCTGGAACTGAGCTGTAGGAGTTGCTTGTATATTTTTGAGATTAGTTGTTTGTCTGTTGCTTCATTTGTTATTATTTTCTCCCATTCTGAAGGCTGTCTTTTCACCTTGCTTATAGTTTCCTTTGTTGTGCAGAAGCTTTTTAAGTTTAATTAGATCCCATTTATTTATTTTTGATTTTATTTCCAATATTCTGGGAGGTGGGTCATAGAAGATCCTGCTGTGATAAATGTCAGAGAGTGTTTTGCCTATGTTTTCCTCTATGAGTTTTATGGTTTCTGGTCTGACATTTAGATCTTTAATCCATTTTGAGTTTATTTTTGTGTATGGTGTTAGAAAGTGTTCTAGTTTCATTCTTTTACAAGTGTTTGACCAGTTTTCCCAGCACCACTTTAAAGAGATTGTCTTTAATCCATTGTATGTTCTTGCCTCCTTTGTCAAAGATAAGGTGTCCATATGTGCATGAATTTATCTCTGGGCTTTCTATTTTGTTCCATTGATCTATATTTCTGTCTTTGTGCCAGTACCATACTGTCTTGATGACTGTGGCTTTGTAGTAGAGCCTGAAGTCAGGCAGGTTGATTCCTCCAGTTCCATTCTTCTTTCTCAAGATAGCTTTGGCTATTCGAGGTTTTTTGTATTTCCATACAAATTGAGAAATTATTTGTTCTAGTTCTGTAAAGAATACCTTTGGTAGCTTGATGGGGCTTGCATTGAATCTATAAATTGCTTTGGGTAGTATACTCATTTTCACTATGTTGATTCTACCGATCCATGAACATGGCATATTTCTCCATCTATTAGTGTCCTCTGTGATTTCTTTCACCAGTGTTTTATAGTTTTCCATATATAGGTCTTTAGTTTCTTTAGGAAGATATATTCCTAAGTGTTTTATTCTTTTCATTGCAATGGTGAATGGAATTGTTTCCTTAATTTCTCTTTCTATTTTCTCATTATTAGTGTACAGGAATGCAAGGGATTTCTGTGTGTTGATTTTATATCCTGCAACTTTGCTATATTCATTGATTAGCTCTAGTAATTTTCTGGTGGAATTTTTAGGGTTTTCTACGTAGAGGATCATGTCATCTGCAAACAGTGAGAGTTTTACTTCTTCTTTTCCAATTTGGATTCCTTTTATTTCTTTTTCTGTTCTGACTGCTGTGGCCAAAACTTCCAAAACTATGTTGAATAGTAATGGTGAAAGTGGGCATCTTTGTCTTGTTTCTGACTTTAGAGAAAATGCTTTCAATTTTTCACCATTGAGGATAATGTCTGCTGTGGGTTTGTCATATATAGCTTTTATTATGTTGAGGTATGTTCCTTCTATTCCTGCTTTCTGGAGAGTTTTTATCATAAATGGATGTTGAAATTTGTCAAAGGCTTTCTCTGCATCTAATGAGATAATCATATGGTTTTTCTTTTTTAATTTGTTAATGTGGTGTATTACGTTGATTGATTTGCAGATATTGAAGAATCCATGCATTCCTGGGATAAAGCCCACTTGGTCATGGTGTATGAACTTTTTAATGTGTTGTTGGATTCTGATTGCTAGAATTTTGTTAAGGATTTTTGCATCTATGTTCATCAGTGATATTGGCCTGTAGTTTTCTTTTTTTGTGGCATCTTTGTCAGGTTTTGGTATTAGGGTGATGGTGGCCTCATAGATTGAGTTTGGAAGTTTGCCTTCCTCTGCAATTTTCTGGAACAGTTTGAGTAGGATAGTTGTTAGCTCTTCTCTAAATTTTTGGTAGAATTCAGCTGTGAAGCTATCTGGGCCTGGGCTTTTGTTTGCTGGAAGATTTCTGATTACAGTTTCAATTTCCGTGCTTGTGATGGGCCTGTTAAGATTTTCTATTTCTTCCTGATCCAGTTTTGGAAAGTTGTACTTTTCTAAGAATTTGTCCATTTCTTCCACGTTGTCCATTTTATTGCCATATAATTGCTGATAGTAGTCTCTTATGATCCTTTGTATTTCTGTGTTGTCTGTTGTGATCTCTCCATTTTCATTTCTAATTTTATTGATTTGATTTTTCTCCCTTTGTTTCTTGATGAGTCTGGCTAATGGTTTGTCAATTTTATTTACCCTTTCAAAGAACCAGCTTTTGGCTTTTTTGATTTTTGCTATGGTCTCTTTTGTTTCTTTTGCATTTATTTCTGCCCTAATTTTTAAGATTTCTTTCCTTCTACTAACCTTGAGGTGCTTCATTTCTTCCTTTTCCAGTTGCTTTATGTGTAGAGTTAGGTTATTTATTTGGCTTTTTTCTTGTTTCTTGAGGTATGCCTGTATTGCTATGAACTTTCCCCTTAGGACTGCTTTTACAGTGTCCCATAGGTTTTGGGTTGTTGTGTTTTCATTTTCATTCGTTTCTATGCAAATTTTGATTTCTTTTTTGATTTCTTCTGTGATTTGTTGGTTATTCAGGAGCGTGTTGTTCAGCCTCCATATGTTGGAATTTTTAATAGTTTTTCTCCTGTTATTGAGATCTAGTCTTACTACATTGTGGTCAGAAAAGATTATAATTTTAATTTAAATAATAAAAATTATAATGTTTTTTTTAACTTTACTTTATCCCTACTTTGCAAAGACACTGTTAAGAAAATGAAAAGACAAGTCTCACAATAGAAGAAAATATCTGCAAAATAGGATTCATATCCCTCAAATCTGCAAGAACTCTGGAAACTCAATAATAAGAAAATAGGCAACACAATTAAAAAGTAGGCAGGCAATCTGAACAATCATCTCATGAAAGAAGGTATCCAAATGGAAATAAACATATGAAATGATGCTCAATACTATATGTCAGTAGGAAATTGCAAATTAAAATAATAAGATGGCACGACAGAGCCTGGTGGGCTGGTATCCATAGCATTGCACAGAGACAAACACGACTGAAGTGATTTAGCATGCATGCATGCACACACCTACAGAATGGCTAAAATCAAAAACAATGACAACACCAAAGGGTGGTGAGGATATAAACCAACAGGAACTGTCATTCTTTGCTGGTGGGACTGCAAAATGATACCGCCACTTTGAAAGATAGTTTGGCTTTATTTTTGTTTACAAAACTAAGCATAGTTTTACCACATGATTGCAGGGAAGGCGATGGCACCCCACTCCAGTACTCTTGCCTGGAAAATCCCATGGATGGAGGAGCCTGGTAGGCTGCAGTCCATGGGGTCGCAAAGAGTTAGACACGACTGAGCTACTTCACTTTCACTTTTCACTTTCATGCATTGGAGAAGGAAATGGCAACCCATCCCAGTGTTCTCGCATGGAGAATCCCAGGGACGGGGGAGTCTGGTGGGCTGCCATCTCTGGGGTCGCACAGAGTCAGACAGGACTGAAGCAACTTAGCAGCAGCAGCAGCAGCAACCACATGATTGAGCAATCAGACTCATTAAGTATTTACCTAAATTCATAAAATGCCACACACAAATGCTTATAGCAAATTTTCTATAATTGCCCAAAGTTGGATGCAATCAGAATGACTTTCAATAGGTGAATGGATAAACTGTGATAAATGCATACAATAAAATGCTATTCTATGATAAAATAAGTGACCTATCAAACCAAGAAAAGACATTGTGGAGTCTTAAATGCATATTGCCCAGTGAAAGAAACCAGCTTGAAAAAACTACATACTACATGGTTTTCACTATGCGACATATTGGAAAAGGTAAAATTAGAGACAGTAAAAAAGATCAGTAGCTGCCAGGATTTGGGGAGGGAAGGATGTACTGGTGGAGCACAGGGTGTTTATAGGAAAATAAACCTATTCTGTGTAATATTGACATTATGCATTTGTCAAAACCCATTCAATTATACAACATGAAGACTGAACCCTAATGTAAACTACTAACTGTAGTTCATTATATTAATATTAGTTCAACAGCTGTAACAGATGTACCACATTAATGCAAGAGGTTAGTAATAGAGAAACTGTTGGGGGTGGGGGGAGGCAGGAAGGAGAAGGAAATACACAAGAACTCTTTGTAAAGCTCATTATTTTCTATAAACCCAAAAGTCCTTAAATAAGTAAATTCTATAAATTTTAAAAAATATGTTGGCAGAAGTATGTTTAAAAGAAATAAACTTTTGCCTAGTGTTGTATTGCTACTAGGCAAAAGTAGAAAAATCAAAAATGGCTAATGTTCTACTTTTTGTTTTGTTTATATTTCTATTCTAGTCTATTTTTCCAATTCAAAAGTGTTCTTCAAAAATATGTATTTTGGAACAGTTGACAACTTATTAATAGAGGTAGCACTTCTGACATCAAGTGAGAATCAGTTCTGTATTTCAACAACAGAACACAAAAAGTCTTGCATTCCTTAAGGATTTCACAAACTGCTTATTAAACTTTCACAGGCTACTTCAAAAAGTAGAAACAGGAGTCAGGTAAAAAACCTCAAAGGAAAAAATAAAAACTATATAGAAGGCAAACTCCTATTTTATTCTCCACACAAACACAACTTCCATTGAAAATGTTTTCTTTGTTCTTTTATTCAATGGCAGACTAAGAATTCTGCAGAGAAACAAACCTATTCCCAAAGTGTACATAACTAGTACTGCCAAACAGAAGGTTATATCTAAAGGTGAAGCTGACCTCTTCACCATGAAGAGAATAGTGGAGAACCAAAAAGGTCTTTCATCTGGACATTTAAGCAACAACTGTGCAGGACTTGTTAGGGTTATAACTATAGATGACACTGAGAATCTGGATTTAAACACAGTCATCCTGAGTACAATATTAGCTTGGCTCAAAGGGCCTAAAATATTATTATTTTTTGAAGAAGTTTGTCAATTAAGAGACTGAGAGCAATCAAAAATGAAATCTTTCCATGTGGTTACAAGAATATAAAATCCTTTTTCTCCTCCAGAAGATGTTTCCGATAACAAAAATTACCCAAGAGCTCAATTTATACTACAAAATTTATTCCCTATAATTATAATATGTAGAGTAAAAAGTAAAGTTGTATGAAGGTTTATGCTACTAAATCAAAAACATAGAAAGGGGCATAATATATAATAGATTTAAATGTCAATGTACACTTTTTCATCTATATGAAATACTGCTGGTAATTTCATACAGGTACCAAAATAGAGGTGATATTTTTCATCATTATGATTTGCTTATAACGGGAGGCTATTTCATAGCTGCAATCTTTTATAAAAAATTATATGCTTTAAATGACTGGAAGCTCTGAATATAGTCTAAGAGAAAGGGCTACTGTACTAAGATTAAATTTATCTATGAAAGCTTTGCTCAAAAAGTCTGCAGGAAATTACTTTATGGTAATAAATAATTTTTCAAAATTAAATTTATCATAAATATTGAGAAAATGTATGTGGAAGGTGCTTTTAATAGGTGATAGGATTTTGACATAGTTGACAGATAAGATTTGAGAACTACAGATTTCTAACTGTACTTTCTCCTTATCTCCTGCTAAAAGCAGCTAAAAACTCAGCTGCTTCAAAAAGGCTTGGCTAAGTAACCCTAACAAAATTCACTTTCATCCTGCATGTATTCTCATTTATGTAGAACCATAATATGAATAATATCTAATGGATCTTTGAAAATAATATTAAATCTTTATTCCACAGGTGGTTTTCTAGAGACCACAGTTCTTGAATATTATTATTTTTAGACCTCATCAGTTCAGTTCAGTTCAGTTCATTCGCTCAGTCCTATCTCATTGTGACCTCATGAATTGCAGTACACCAGGACTCCCTGTCCATTACCAATTCCTGGAGTTTACTCAAACTCATATCCATTGAGTCGGTGATTCCATCCAGCCATCTCATCCTCTGTCATCCCCTTCTCCTCCCGCCCTCAATCTTTCCCAGCATCAGGGTCTTTTACAAGGAGTCAGTTCTTCATATCAGGTGGCCAAAATATTGGAGTTTCAGCTTCAACATTAGTCCATCCAGTGAATATTCAGGCCTGATTTCCTTTAGGATGGACTTAATGACTTAATGACTGAGCACACTGGCACAAGTGATTATGCATATGCTGAATAGCAGTAAATATCTCTGCTTATTTATCAACAATTTATATCAGAGGTAGCCAATTATGGCCTACAGGCCAAATACACCAACAGCTTGCTTTTGAAAATAAAGTTTGAAACACAATCATACTCTTGGTTTACATATTATCCATGGCTACCTATATGTTACAATTATAGAGCTGAGTATTTACAACTGACCACATGGCCAGCTAAGTCTAAAATATTTACTTCTGGACTTTATAGATGAATTATTTGCTACCCCTGATTTCAAGAAACACTGTAATTCCCTGGCTATTACATTTGAGTATTTGGATAGCCCTGAAAGAAAGAAATGGTGAGTTTGGAAAATGAAATATATTTTATTTTGTTGTTAAAAAATGAGTTGTAAAAGAGAAAACAAATATAGCTTAGCCTTTGACTAAATCAAGTTTCTGAAGTTTAAAGGCAATACAAATGGTACCATTTGTTACATGCTTACCTTTTGCTTTACTTGTAGTGTTTTCTTCAATAATACTTTTAATGAGAAGGAAATGGCAACCCACTCCAGTACTCTTGCCTGTAGAATCCCATGGACAGAGGAGCCTGGTAGGCTGCAGTCCATGGGGTCGCAAAGAGTCAGACATGACTGAGCAATTTCACTTCACTCACTTCATACTTTATCACTGGAGAAGGAAATGGAAACCCATTCCAGTATTCTTGCCTGAAGAATCCCATGGACAGTGGAGCCTGGCTGGCCATGGTCTATGGGGTCGCAGAGTCGGACATGACTGAAGTGACTAAACACGCACATACTTTTAATGAGATATTATTATAGTTATTTTCCATGTGAGAAAAATGTGGTTTATATAGATTAGGAAACAGCAAAATTTACCTAGCAATTTATTTAGGAAGTGACATGATTAATTCCTGATTTCAAGTGTGTTGAATTTCAAAGCTAAATGTTAATAACAATATTAAATTGTACTTTGGTCCTGAAGAGTGAAATATATCATGAATCAGATCAGATCAGATCAGATCAGTCGCTCAGTCGTGTCTGACTCTTTGCGACCCCATGAACTGCAGCACGCCAGGCCTCCCTGTCCATCACCAACTCCCGAAGGTCACTCAGACTCACATCCATCGAGTCAGTGATGCCATCCAGCCATCTCATCCTCTGTCGCCCCCTTCTCCTCCTGCCCCCAATCCTTCCCAGCATCAGAGTCTTCTCCAATGAGTCAACTCTTCGCATTAGGTGGCCAAAATACTGGAGTTTCAGCTTTAGCATCATTCCTTCCAAAGAAATCCCAGGGCTGATCTCCTTCAGAATGGACTGGTTGGATGTCCTTGCAGTCCAAGGGACTCTCAAGAGTCTTCTCCAACACCACAGTTCAAAAGCATTAATTCTTCGGCGCTCAGCCTTCTTCACAGTCCAGCTCTCACATCCATACATGACCACAGGAAAGACCATAGCCTTGACTAGGCGAACTTTTGTTGGCAAAGTGATGTCTCTGCTTTTGAATATGCTATCTAGGTTGGTCATAACTTTCCTTCCAAGGAGTAAGCATCTTTTAATTTCATGACTGCAGTCACCATCTGCAGGGATTTTGCTTTACCAATATTAGGAAAAAAAAATTTCAACTGAATGTCCCACTAAGAATGAGTTAATATATACCTCCTTAAAAAAAAAAAAAAAAAACAGCATAGATATGTTTCTATTTGCACTGCAAACATTTTCCTCAATCAGAAGGAAAAATGGCTGGAAACGGTTCATATAAGAATATTAATTAAATAGTTTTATAAAACCAGTTACCTACTGTTACAAAGAAACAAAAAGTGAAGTAAATGCAGTGAAAACTCTGCTTTGCCACTAATTTTGCTTTCTAGCCAAAACTTTTAAACTATCTGAGCTTTAAACTGATCAACAGTAAAGCAAGACTAAGAAATCTGTATTCCAATGTTCATAGCAACATTAATTATAACTGCCACCATATGAAAACAACCCAAGTGTCCATCAACAGATGAATGGATAGAGAAAATGTGGTATATATCTATATAATGGAACACCACTCAACCAAAAAAAGGAATGAAATTTTGCCATTTGTGACAACATGGATCAACCTAGAGGGTATCATGCTTAGTGAAATAAGTCAGCTAGAAAAAGTCAAATACTATCTGATATCACCTATTATTCAGAATCTAAAAAATTAAAAACAATAACACCAACAAATGAATGAACAAAAGATAGAAACAGCCTCACAGGTATAGAAAATAAACTTGTGGTTACCAGTAAAGAGAGAGGAAGAGGAATAGGCAAGATAGATGAGGGAATGACAAGGTCCAACTATTAGCTGCACAATAAATAACAAGGAGAGCACAGGAAATATAGTCAATATTTTAAAATAACCTCATAAGGAAAATAATTCTACAAAAAATAAAATTACTATGATGTACACCAGGAGCTAATAGAGTAGGTACTATATTTCATAGCATTGAAATATGTATAATATCATATCTGAAACGAGTTGCTAGTCCAGGTACAATGCCCGATAACGGATGCCTGGGGCTGGTGCACTGGGATGACCCAGAGGGATGGTATGGGGAGGGAGGAGGGAGGAGGGAGGAGGGTTCAGGATGGGGAGCACGTGTATACTGATGGCGGATCCATCTCGATGTATAGCAAAAGCAATACAATATTGTAAAGTTAAGCAAAATAAAATTTAATTAAAAAAAAAGAAAAATTTACAGTAAGTAACTAATGCAACCATGATAAAAAAAATGCATAGAATGTAGTAGTTAATAAATAATAAGTGGTTAGTTATGAAATACATTGGTTATATAGGAAGACTGTTTTTCTTGCAAAATATTTAATTAAAAATTAACTTATAGTCTATAAGTATTACAAAATAGTATGTTTTCATTTCTCTAAGATTTATGGTTTTCTAGTATGAGTGGGTAGATTCTATAAAAGCAGGAATCAACAATCTCTTGAGGTGTTCTTACTTCCAATAACTTAAAAGAAGTATTAGTTTACTGGATACAAATTAAGGCCCAGAGCCAATCTCAGCACAGTGGATATCAGGCATGTTTACCCTAGTTCCCACCAAACAAGTTTGCCTGATTCAAGTCTACCTAATACTTTCAATAGACTTTGTCATTAACCTTACCATTTCCAGAAGCCCAGTTTTGTTTACTTTCTGAACACTTACCATTATTTATTAGAAAGTACAATAACATGCAGAAAATAAGAGTTTTATGGCAAAGATGTTATCTTAGTTAAGCAAGATCTTGAAACTGGTAATTACTGAGAATTTTGCATTACTACTAAATCTGTTCCACATATATATATGTATGCATCATATTATGCATTTATATACAGTAAAAAAAAAAAAGTCTGGCTTTGTAGTTATTCTTTCCAACCTATTTTAAATTCAGGAAAAAGATCATTTTCCAAATGACGCTAATAGGCAATAAATATCATTCTACTATTAAAAGCAAGCAACTCACTGCTTTATTATGGGCAGGTTTCTTGCTCTTCACTAACATTTACTAGGTATTTACTGTGTACTACATATGCTTATTATTTAATATTCATTAAAACTGCAAGAAAAGTCTAGTCAGTATACATGAGAACTGAGGCTTAGAAACCATAATTTACCCAAAGTCTAAAGGCTTAGTAAGAGGCAGAAATGAAAATCAGAGACAGCCCTTTCTAACAATGAAGTGTACTATTATACATCAGGGAATTATATTTGCATTCCAAATTGTGGTCATTTGGGATAGTGTATTCTTCACTTGGAAACAGCTATTATTATAGTCAGTATGTGAAGGATTAGAAAATTATAAAAAGGCCTATTATGATGACAGAGGGACAAAGTGCCACTGTGACACTTGCATTTATGACTTGCATTTATTTCATTAGATATGAAAAATAAAATGTAGTTTTAGGATGCAATTCTTATGACAAATTCTTTTGTACATTGACAAATCTCTGGTATGAAAATGTCATTATATGAAGTGAGACTGGTTAAAAGCAAAAAAAAAAAAAAAAAAAAAAAGAAGAAAGTTACAGCTAATAAAGATCTCTCTGTTTTGCTTCTACAAGGTATGAGTACTTTCAGATTTGACTTTCTGTTGATCTGTTAAATTTATGTAGGGACTCAGGTGCAATTGAGTGCAACTCTTGTCTTTTCTAAGTCTAAACTCTCTCTTTACACAAGTATCCCTCGTTTCATGAATCCAATGTGTGTCTGCCCCTTACCCCAATTGAACTTAACCTTTGAAACAAAATTAATCTAATACCAATAACTACTTAAGTGCTGTCTTTTCTGGGCACATTTGCATTTTAAGCCTGTTAACTCTTATTTACAAAAACGATTTTTAACTTTCTTCTGGTAATTTTTTTTATTTTTTAACACTGCAAGGAAATGGGTCATACTTCAGAGAAGAGAATAAGCCATGTAACTCATGCAGTTAGCCATTTTACAATAAGACTAATGAATATGGCCATACAGAATGTCAGCCCTGAGGAATAACCCGGGTACATTCTCTAGACTCCTAATCATAGGAGCTATTAAGGGTGGAACCCTTTCACTGCTGAGTCCAGAATCTAAATTGCATAGCCCTGGCACCTTTCCTTTCCCTCTAGTTTTCCTCTCTAACTCTTCTTCTTAACCCAGCTATGCATCACTTAACCCAGCCATATATCTTTAGGAACCAGGAAGCCCAGATCTATAGATTAAATTCTTTGGATCTATACATAATATTTTAAATATTGTGACAATTTATAATATATTATGAATGATTTCTGTGTTTTCTATTTATAGTTTGGAACCAGAGATCAAATTGCCAATATCCACTGGATCATGGAAAAAGGAAGACAGTTCCAGAAAAACATCTACTTCTGCTTTATTGACTATGCCAAACCCTTTGACTGTGTGGATCATAATAAGCTGTGGAAAATTCTGAAAGAGATGGGAATACCAGACCACCTGACCTGCCTCTTGAGAAACCTATATGCAGATCAGGAAGGAAGAGTTAGAACTGGACATGGAACAACAGACTGGTTCCAAATAGGAAAAGGAGTACGTCAAGGCTCTATATTGTCACCCTGCTTATTTAACTTCTATGCAGAGTACATCATGAGAAACACTGGGCTGGAAGAAGAACAAGCTGGATTCAAGATTGCTGGGAGAAATATCAATAACCTCAGATATGCAGATGACACCACCCTTATGGCAGAAAGTGAAGAGGAACTCAAAAGCCTCTTGATGAAAGTGAAAGTGGAGAGTGAAAAAGTTGGCTTAAAGCTCAACATTCAGAAAACAAAGATCATGGCATCCGGTCCCATCACTTCATGGCAAATATGTGGGGAAACAGTGGAAACTGTCAGACTTTATTTTGGGGGGCTCCAAAATCACTGCTGATGGTGATTGCAGCCATGAAATTTAAAGACACTTACTCCTTGGAAGGAAAGTTATGACCAACCTAGATAGCATATTCAGAATCAGAGACATTACTTTCCCAACAAAGATCTGTCTAGTCAAGGCTATGGTTTTTCCTGTGGTCATGGATGGATGTGAGAGTTGGACTGTGAAGAAAGCTGAGTGCTGAAGAATTGATGCCTTTGAACTGTGGTGTTACAGAAGACTCTTGAGAGTCCCTTGGACTGCAAGGAGATCCAACCAGTGCATTCTAAAGGAGATCAGTCCTGTGTGTTCATTGGAAGGAATGATGCTAAAGCTGAAACTCCAATACTTGGGCTACTTCATGCGAAGAGTTGACTCATTGGAAAAGACTCTGATGCTGGGAAGGATTGGGGGCAGGAGGAGAAGGGGGCGACAGAGGATGAGATGTCTGGCTGACATCACTGACTCGATGGATGTTATTTTGAGTGAATTCCAGGAGTTGGTGATAGACAAGGAGGTCTGGCATGCTGCAATTCATGGGGTCGCAAAGAGTAGGACACGACTGAGGGACTGAACTGAAGTGATTAGGGATAAAATAAATAATAGCATAGACTGGTACACAAACAATCCTTATTAACAGTGTCATTATTATTGCTGTTTAATCTACTAAGCAACACTGCTTTTAAGAATAATCATTTCACAAATCAAATTATTTACTGGATGCATATTTTAATACATAGGAAAAGTGAGATTTCTGTTTCATGCTCAAATGTCACTTTGTACTTCAGACTTAGATATGAGTTATAAAAAACAGATGAAATTATTATTTTTCATAAATCATAGCTTAACAGTTATAACCTCAAGGAGTTCATCCTGACATACATAACAGACCTATGGGCTAAGTGTGACAATAACATTGTACTGTTTGAGGTCAGAGTATTATCTCCAAAGTAATTATTTTCTAGTCCTATTTTGAGACAGCATAATTGATTTAATATATCCAATCAATACATATTTGTTTCTGTTGTTTCTGATTGTGGATTTTTTCAGAGAAAGTCAGATTTTTATTTTCAACAGAACAAGTCTTTGCAAATCCAGTGTAAAAGAAAATACTTAGATAAATTGAAAGCTATAAACTTTAATTTTACCACTAAAAAACAGAAATAATATATTTACAATATACTCCCAAGTATATTATAAAAAAGTACCTCTACTTCCTTTTTAAAAGAAACATCTTTTGCTTTTCTTTTGATTCCAGTTTTTTCCTCTTCAATTCATGCCACCTCCTTAGGGCTTTGATCAAACAAGCACCACTTCTTGATTCATTATCCTTCTTTTTCATTTTCTTTCACCACCCTGCAACCTCCCAACAAATGCAAACAGAATGCTAGAATCTCTAGGCATTACGTAAATAGGCAATCTTAGAGTTTCCTTAATGCCTTTCTTTATTTCGTTATCAAGAATAAATATTAGTCCCAAGTTCATCACCTTCACCTTCCTGCCCTACATTTTCATTTCCATTTTCAGAAATCCACATAGGTACTTATTTTGAAATTGTTCCCTCTAAGGTCATCAATTACTTCCTAGTGGCAAGTTCATTGAAAATCTCTTTGGTTGACTTCTCTTTTATATCAATAGCATGCATGATCTTCTCAATTAATAACACCTCCTCTCTTTACTTCCATGAAAAAGCTTTTCTTCCTTCTGCTACTTCTCTACCATTTTGTGGTTCTCTACCAGTATCTTTTCCTCTAACTATTCTATAGGTTCACATCACCTATATATAGATGGTCTTCTTTCTCTTGAGCTGCAGACATTTGTATCTACATTTAAACTTACATATCTATTTGAATAAAATATAGACCACTGGATTGCTACATAGATAATCTCAATGCATATACCATACCAGTTCCTCTTCTTCAAATATTCTCTATGAAATAAAAAACTAAGAATTGTTTTCCAGTCCCACCCCCTCCGGTCAAAAAGCTTTGTCTCCTCTACATTTTAAGTCTTTTTCCACATTGCCCTACTGCTGCTGCTAAGTCGCTTCAGTCGTATCCGACTCTGTGCGACCCCATGGACGGCAAACCACCAGGCTCCGCCGTCCCTGGGATTCTCCAGGCAAGAACACTGGAGTGGGTTGCCATTTCCTTCTCCAATGTGTGAAAGTGAAAAGTGAAAGTGAAGTCGCTCAGTCGCGACCCCATGGACTGCAGCCCACCAGGCCCCTCCGTCCATGGACTTTCCAGGCAAGAGTACTGGAGTGGGGTGCCATTGCCTTCTCCAATTGCCCTACAGACATTACTCAAATTCAGTCCATCAGTATGTCAATATTTCTACTTTTTCCCTCAGTCTCCAATGTCACCTCTGTCTGGTAAAGAATCCACCTGCAATGCGAAGGAAACCTGGGTTTAATCCCAAGGTTGTGAAGATCCCATGGAGAAGGAAACGGCTACCCACTCCAGTATTCTGGCCCGGAGAATTTCATGGATCGTATAATTCATGGGGTTGCAAAGAGTTGGACATGACTGAGCAAATTTTGCTTTCACATTCTCCTTTTTTCTACATAATTTTTTTTTTTTTTTTTTTTTTTATTTATTTTTTTTTAATCAAGAATCTCTTTTATTGAATATCAGAAACATTACAAACATCTAGTATGAACAAATTGTAACATGATAGTGTTTAGTTTGAACAATTAATACATTTCAGATATAATATTATACATATTTCAATGCTATTCTCCCCAATCATCTCACCCTCTCCCGGTCCCAGAGTCCAAAAGTCTGGTCTATACATCAGTGTCTCTTTTGTTGTCTCGTAAATAGGGTTATTTTTTACCATCTTTCTAAATTCTATATATGCGTTAGTATACTGTATTTGTGTTTTTGTTTCTGGCTTACTTCACTCTGTATAATAGGCTCCAGTTCCATCCACCTCCTTAGAACTGATTCAAATGTAATCTTTTTAATGGCTGAGTAATATTCCATTGTGTATATGTACCACAGCTTGCTTATCCATTCATCTGTGGATGGACATCTAGGTTGCTTCCACGTTCTGGCTATTGCAAACAGTGCTGCTATGAACATTGGGGTACAGGTGTCTCTTTCAATTCTGGTTTTCTCAGTGTATATGCCCAGCAGTGGGATTGCTGGATCATAAGGCAGTTCAATTTGCAGTTTTTTGAGGAATCTCCATACTGTTCTCCAAAGTGGCTGTACTAGTTTGCATTCCCACCAACAGTGCAAGAGGGTTCCCTTCTCTCCGCACCCTCTCCAGCATTTATTGCTTGTGGACTTTTGGATAGCAGCCATTCTGATTGGCGTGAAATGGTATCTCATAGTGGTTTTGATTTGCATTTCTCTGATAATGAGTGATGTTGAGCATCTTTTCATGTGTTTGTTAGCCATCTGTATGTCTTCTTTGGAGAAATGTCTATTGAGTTCTTTGGCCCATTTTTTGATTGGGTCATTTATTTTTCTGGAATTGAGCTGTAGAAGTTGCTTGTATATTTTTGAGATTAGTTGTTTGTCTGTTGCTTCATTTGCTATTATTTTCTCCCATTCTGAAGGCTGTCTTTTCACCTTGCTTATAGTTTCCTTTGTTGTGCAAAAGCTTTTTAAGTTTGATTAGGTCCCATTTGTTCATTTTTGATTTTATTTCCAATATTCTGGGAGGTGGGTCACAGAGGATCCTGCTGTGATGTAAGTCAGAGAGTGTTTTGCCTATGTTTTCCTCTAGGAGTTTTATGGTTTCTGGTCTTACATTTAGCTCTTTAATCCATTTTGAGTTTATTTTTGTGTATGGTGTTAGAAAGTGTTCTAGTTTCATTCATATGGAGGGGTCTTGTTTTTGTATCCATTCAGCCAGTCTCTGTCTTTTGGTTGGGGCATTCAACCCATTTACATTTAAGGTAATTAATGATAAATATGATCCCATTGCCATTTACTTTGTTGTTTTGGGTTTGAATTCATATATCCTTTTTGTGTTTCCTGTCTAGAGAATGTCCTTTAGTATTTGTTGGAGAGCTGGTTTGGTGGTGCTGAATTCTCTCAGCTTTTGCTTGTCTGTAAAGGTTTTGATTTCTCCTTCATATTTGAATGAGATCCTTGCTGGGTACAATAATCTGGGCTGTAGGTTCTTTTCTTTCATCACTTTAAGTATGTCTTGCCATTCCCTCCTGGCTTGGAGAGTTTCTATTGAAAGATCAGCTGTTAGCCTTATGGGAATTCCCTTGTGTGTTATTTGTTGTTTTTCCCTTGCTGCTTTTAATATTTGTTCTTTGTGTTTGATCTTTGTTAATTTGATTAATATGTGTCTTGGGGTGTTTCGTCTTGGGTTTATCCTATTTGGGACTCTCTGGGTTTCTTGGACTTGAGTGATTATTTCCTTCCCCATTTTAGGGAAGTTTTCAACTATTATCTCCTCTAGTATCTTCTCATGGTCTTTCTTTTTGTCTTCTTCTTCTGGGACTCCTATGATTCGAATATTGTAACGTTTAATATTGTCCTGGAGGTCTCTGAGATTGTCCTCATTTCTTTTAATTCGTTTTTCTTTTTTCTCCTCTGATTCCTTTAATTCTGCCATTCTATCTTCTAATTCGCTAATTCTATCTTCTGCCTCTGTTATTCTACTATTTGTTGCCTCCAGAGTGTTTTGGATCTCATTTATTGCATTATTCATTATATGTTGATTCTTTTTTATTTCTTCTAGGTCCTTGTTAAATCTTTCTTGCATCTTCTCAATGCTTTTCTCCAGACTATTTATCCATGATTCCATTTTGCTTTCCAGATTTTGGATTAATTTAACTATCATTATTCGGAATTCTTTATCAAGTAGGTTCGCTATTTCTTCCTCTTTTGTTTGGTTTGGTGGGCTTTTATCCTGTTCCTTTACCTGCTGGGAATTCTTCTGTCTTTTCATCTTGTTTAAATTGCTAAGTTTGGGGTGTCTTTACTGTATTCTGGTAGTCTGTGGAGTTCTCTTTATTGTGGCGTTTCTGCACTATATGTGGGTTTGTACCGGTGGCTTGTCGAGGTTTCTTGTTTATGGAAGCTTGTATCGGTGTTCTGGTGGGTGGAGCTGGATTTCTTTTCTCTGGGGTGCAGTGGAGTGTCTAGTAGTGAGTTATGAGATGTCTATGCTTTTGGGGTCGCTTTGTGTAGCCTGTGTATTGGAGCTCAGGCTGTGTTCTTGTTTTTCTGGAGAATTTGCTTGGTATGTCTTGTTGTGGAACTTGCTGGTCTTTGTGTGATGCTTGGTTTCAGAGTAGGTATGGAGGCTTTTAATGAGCTCCTGTCAATTAGTGTTTCGTGGGATCAGGGTATGGACTTAAGCCTCCTGGTTCCAGTTATTGGTCTTATTTTTACAGTAGTCTCAAAAACTTCTTCTTCTATAATGCATTCCACAACTGGACTGCTCAGAGATGTTCACGTTATTATACATAGAAGGAAAAAGGGAGGAAGGAGACAGAGGTGGTCAGGAGGATAAAAGGAGGGAGTGTGAAGGAGAGAGACAGATCTAGTCAGTAATCAGTAAAGAAAAGAAAAAAGGAAAGGAAAAAAGCAAAGGACAAAAAGGAAAAAAAAAAAAAAAAAAAAAAACAGGGTCGCAAAAGTTATATCTAAACGTGGAGATTAAAGAAGTACTAGAGGATAAAAATAATAATAATAATAAAGAAACAAAACAAACAACAACAAAAAAAAATTAAAAGGGAAAAAAAAATTTTTGTTTTCCTTTTTCCAATTAAAAAATAATAAAAATTTAAAAAATATATATATATTAAAAAAAGAAAAGAAAAAAAAAGGAAATAATGATGGTAAAAATAGTAACAATATATATAAGAGTTTCTCTATTATTGTTGTGGGTTCAGTTCATTTTCAGCTAGTTCCTTGTTCCGGCTTAAATTTCTCAAGATCTATAGGCCCCTTTCTCTGTGGTTGGTCTGTATAGTTCTTTGTTCTGTGCACGGTTCGGCGGTGTTCTGGGCCAAGGCCCGCCACTCGTGTGGTCGGCGCTGCACAATCTGGATTGCCGGCCCAAACTACTCCAGTTAGGCAGCACTCCAGACAATCAGGCGAACGAAGTCTGCGCTGAGGCCCGCAGAGGGGGAGGGGTCGGCGACGGGAATGGCGGGCGGGCGGGTGGGGGAGGGGATGGGGTGGCCCTCGTGGGAGCCGCCGGCACAGCGGGCGGGGGCACGCCTGCGCGGGAGTGGCCGGCGGGGGAGCGTCCAGTGGGGGAGAGTCCCACGGGGGAGCGTCCCTCTGGGGAGCGCCGGCAGCGGAGCGTCCCGCGTGGGAATGGCCAAGGCGTCTCCCTGCCCAGCCCCGGCTCCCCAATGGCAGATGCGGGCGTTTGCAGCGGTGCTTTTCCGCTGCGGAAGTTACCGCAGGGCCCGCAGTCTGTGGGTTCTAATTGCTCAACTGTTCTCCTCCCTGTTATGATAGTCTCCGTGTTTCCCAGGTTCGGCTCAGATTCCGCAGGGAGAGTGTTTCCTGGTGTTTGGAAACTTCTCTTTTTAAGACTCCCTTCCCCGGACAGAGGTCCGCCCCTCCCTCTTTGTCTCTCTCTGGCTTCTATATTCTTTCCTACCTCCTTTAGAAGGCAGTGAGTTGCTTTTCTGGGTGTCCGACGTCCTCCGCCAGCACTCCGAAGCTGTTTGTGGTATTTACTCGGCGCCCAGATGTCCCATTGATGAATTTGTGGAGGAGAAAGCGTATTCCCCGTCCTAATCTTTCGCCATCTTAACCGGAAGTCTTACCTGAAAATTCTTTATTCATCCCTGAAACAACTTAGAAACTGAAAAACAGATTAGCACTTATTTTAACACAGTCATTATCTCCCCTATTATCCTTAATAAAAACTGCTTAATATACCTATGTCAACTCAACTTTCCTTCTCTCACTCATGAGTATATGGGCTAAATTTCAGCCTTTAAAGTTCATTTAACTTTTTTCAATTGAATGTCAATATCTCAGGGCTCTCTGCTTTTTATACATTTTCTGTTGGAACCTCCTTCCTTCTCTGGATAACTACTCTTAATTATTTGGGTTCAGAAAAAAATAACACCATATGTAAAAACCTATCTGTGGTATTCCTCACCGGCCTCAGAGAACAAGATAACCAATATTACAGCACTTACTAAGCAATATTACAACTTTGATATTCTTCTCAATCACCTTTATGGAAAATTTTATGGACATGTCTTAATCTTTGCATTCACTATGCCTAGTAGCTTTAGTTAATCATAAATATTTATGAAGAAAAAAAGAGTCAATCTACAATAAAATACAGAAGTATCAAATTAATCAAATATTAATGCATGAATGACACAACCAGAATGTTATTTATTATCCAGTATGGTAAAACCAAAGTATTTAGTTCAGCTCAATTGCTCAGTCATGTTAAACTCTGGGAGTTAGGACTGCAGCACTTCCTTACCCATCACCAACTCCCACAGGTTGCTCAAACTCATGTCCAATGAGTCAGTGATATCATTTAACCATCTCATCCTCTGTCCCCTTCTACTCCTGCCTTCAATCTTTCCCAGCATCAGGGTCTTTTCCAATAAGTCAGTTCTTCACATCAGGTGGCCAAAGTATTGGAGAATCAGCTTCAGCATCAGTCCTTCCAATGAATATTCAGGACTGATGTGAGTCCCTTGGAGAGCAAGGAGATCCAATCAGTCCATCCTAAAGGAAATCAGTCCTGAGTATTCATTGGAAAGAATGATACTGAACCTGAAACTCCAATACTTTGGCCACCTTATGCGAAGGACTGACTCATCTGGGAAAGATTGAAGGCAAGAGGAGAAGGGGACTACAGAGGATGAGATCGTTGGATGGCATCTATGACTCAATGGACATGAGTTTGAGTAAACTGTGGTAGTTGGTGATGGACAGGGAGGCCTGGTGTGCTGCAGTCCATGGGGTCACAAAGAGTTGGACACGACTGAGTGACTGAACTGAACTGATGTGTTTTAGGATAGACTGGTTTGATCTCCTTGAAGTTCAAGGGACTCTAAAGAGTCTTCTCCAATCCCATAGTTCAAAAGCATCAATTCTTTGGTGCTCAGCTCTCTATATGGTCCAACCCTCACATCCATACATGACTACTGGAAAAACCAAAGCTCTAACTGGTCAGACCTTTGTTGGCAAAATAATGCCTCTGCTTTTTAACATGCTGTTTAGGTTGGTCACAGCTTTTCTTCCAAGGAGCAAGTCACTTTTAATTTCACGGCTGCAGTCACCATCTGCAGTAATTTTGGACCCCAAGAAAATAGTCTGTCACTGTTTCCCCATCTGTTTGCAGTGAAGTGATGGAACTGGATGCCATAATCTTCATTTTTGAATGCTGAATTTTAAGCCAGCTTTTTCACTTTCCTCTTTCACTTTCATCAAGAAGTCCTTTAGTTCTTCTTCACTTTTTGCCATAAGGGTGTCGCATGATGTACTCTGCGTATAAGTTAATAAGCAGGGTGACAGTGTACACCCTTGACATACTCCTTTTCCAATTCAGAACCAGTCCATTTTTCCATGTCTGGATCTAACTGTTGCTTTTTGACTTGCATACAGATTTCTTAGCAAACAGGTAAGGTCGTCTGTATTCTCATCTCTTTAAGAACTTTGAAGAGGAATCATGAGACTCCAAACATTTATGGGTGCCAAATTGCTCAGCCTTTAAAGAGAACATATTCCTCAGTAAATTCCTTAGATGAGGACAAAGACATGATAGAAAATGAAAAAAAAAAATTCAGCATGTGAAGCCAATAACCATGAAAAACAATGGATTCAAAAGCTAGAGCAGATGCAGGATTGTATCCTAAATAGCGAATGTTTCCTATCCCCAGGGCAGAGGTACAATACGTTTATCCAGCAGGATTTCAAAATTACTACTGTAGGTTTCTCATTCATCTGCTTTTTGAATGGTAGTGTCTTATTTTCCTGAGTGGTACTGTCATTTTCTGGAGAAGGCAGTGGCACCCCACTCCAGTACTTTTGCCTGGAAAATCCCATGGGTGGAGGATCCTGGTAGGCTGCAGTCCATGGGGTCATGAAGAGCCGGACATGACTGAGTGACTTCACTTTCACTTTTCCCTTTCATGTATTGGAGAAGGAAATGGCAACCCATTCCAGTGTTCTTGCCTGGAGAATCCCAGGGATGGGGGAGCCTGGTGGGCTGCTGTCTATGGGGTCGCACAGAGTCGGACACGAATGAAGTGACTTAGCAGCAGTGTCATTTTCAAAGCTTGTGAGTGTGCTAAGGTTGCTTCAGTCGTGTCCGACTCTTTGCAACCCTGTGGACTGTAGCCCACCAGCCTCCTCTGTCCATGGGTTTCTATAGACAAGAATATTGGACCGAGTTGCCGTGCACTCCTCCAGAGGATCTTTCCAAACCAGGGATCGAACCCATGTCTCTTATGTCTCTTGAGTTGGCAGGCATGTTTTTTACCACTAGTACCAACTGCGAAGCCTTTTTCAAAGTATACTAGATGCTGTAATATGTAATAACTAAAGATTTTACAATGTAATTTTAATTTGTATTATAGATAAATTATAAATATGTAATATATAAATATTTTATTTATTATTTAATCTACACATATGCCAAAAAAGAACATCAACATTTTGAATCTTTTCCATTTTCTGGCAAAATGAAGGAATATGTGTGTATGTGCATATATATATATATATACATACACATATATAAATGTATATATGTATATATACATACATATATATACATATACAAATGAAGAAATTCATATACAAATTCATATACATATGAATACATATACAAATTCAAGAAAATACATATACAAATTCAAGAAAATCAGAGATACCAAAAGAACATTTCATGCAAAGATGGGCTCGATAAAGGACAGAAATGATATGGACCTAACAGAAGCAGAAGGTAATAAGAAGAGGTGGCAAGAACACACAGAAGAATTGTACAAAAAAGATCTTCATGAACCAGATAATCATGATGGTGTGATCACTGACCTAGAGCCAGACATCCTGGAATGTGAAGTCAAGTGGGCCTTAGAAAGCATCACTACGAACAAAGCTAGTGGAGGTGATGGAATTCCAGTGGAGCTATTCCAAATCCTGAAAGATGATGCTGTGAAAGTGCTACACTCAATATGCCAGCAAATCTGGAATACTCAGCAGTGGCCACAAGATTGGAAAAGATCAGTTTTCATCCCAATCCCAAAGAAAGGCAAGGCCAAGAATGCTCAAACTACCTCATAATTGCACTCATCTCACATGCTAGTAAAGTAATGCTCAAAATTCTCCAAGCCAGGTTTCAGCAATATGTGAACCATGAACTTCCTGATGTTCAAGCTGGTTTTAGAAAAGGCAGAGGAACCAGAGATCAAATTGCCAACATCCGCTGGATCATGGAAAAAGCAAGAGAGTTCCAGAAAAACATCTATTTCTGCTTTATTGACTATGCCAAAGCCTTTGACTGTGTAGATCACAATAAACTGTGGAAAATTCTGAAAGAGATGGGAATACCAGACCACCTGATCTGCCTCTTAAGAAATCTGTATGCAGGTCAGGAAGCAATAGTTAGAACTGGACATGGAACAACAGACTGGTTCTAAACAGGAAAAGGAGTACATCAAGGCTGTATATTGTCACCCTGTTTATTTAACTTATATGCAGAGTACATCATGAGAAATGCTGGACTGGAAGAAACACAAGTTGGAATCAAGATTGCTGGGAGAAATATCAATAACCTCAGATATGCAGATGACACCACCCTTATGGCAGAAAGTGAAGAGGAACTCAAAAGCCTCTTGATGAAAGTGAAAATGGAGAGTGAAAAGGTGGGCTTAAAGCTCAACATTCAGAAAACGAAGATCATGGCATCTGGTCCCATCACTACATGGGAAATAGATGGAGAAACAGTGGAAACAGTGTCAGACTTTCTTTATCTGGGCTCCAAAATCACTGCAGATGGTGACTGCAGCCATGAAATTAAAAGATGCTTACTCCTTGGAAGGAAAGTTATGACCAACCTAGGGAGCATATTCAAAAGCAGAGACATTACTTTGCCAACAAAGGTTCACCTAGTCAAGGCTATGGTCTTTCCTGTGGTCATGTATGGATGTGAGAGTTGGACTGTGAAGAAGGCTGAGTGCCGAAGAATTGATGCTTTTGAACTGTGGTGTTGGAGAAGACTCTTGAGAGTCCCTTGGACTGCAAGGAGATCCAACCAGTCCATTTTGAAGGAGATCAGCCCTGGGATTTCTTTGGAAGGAATGATGCTAAAGCTGAAACTCCAGTATTTTGGCCACCTCATGCGAAGAGTTGACTCATTGGAAAAGACTCTGATGCTGGGAGGGATTGGGGGCAGGAGGAGAAGGGGATGACAGAGGATGAGATGGCTGGATGGCATCACTCGATGGTCAACTTGATGGCCATGGGTTTGAGTGAACTCCGGGAGTTGGTGATGGACAGGGATGCCTGGTGTGCTGCAATTCATGGAGTCGCAAAGAGTCAGACATGACTGAGCAACTGAACTGAACTGAACTGAAACTACCTAAAATGCACCATGATCTGATCAGATGGATGTGATCTGACCTCTGTCTACATTCTCCCATGCAGACTCCAGGGGTAGCTTGTGAATGTCAAAGTGGGGTTTTTTAAGCTCTCTATAATCTCTATCTGCTCTCCCAAAGTTATGGCCAAAGTAAAAACAGTATGCTTATCAAGCTCATGATACCCTCCCAATGTCTATTTCCAAACAGATTTATTTCTCAGGCTCCTTCTCTATGAAAACTCTAAGCCCCACTCTTCATTATCTTTTAATCATATTGGCCTTATTTCTATTTATTCAAACTTTCCAAACTTTTATAGACCTCAGGGCCTTTGTGTTTTCTGAAACAAACTGATAACAAATTCTCACATAGTGTTCTTGCTATTATCATTTGATCTCAAATAGTACCTTTTCAGAGAGATCTCAGCTTACATGTCACATCCTCTGGGTGGGTCTTCCCTAAAGTATTACACACACACCTTAATGTACATGCGTACACATACACATTCACATCCCTTAAACTTCAGGTAGTTTTCATGATTGTACTTATCAAAATCTGAAATATATTTTCATTTATTTCTTCTCTGGCTTGTGAAGTATATTCCCTTTCATTAAAGAATAAGCTCCATAAGAGTAGGGACCTTATCTATTTTATTCATCACTGGCTTTCATTACCTGAAATATATGACATAATGGAAGGCATTTAATGAGCACTAAAAAATAAAAGAAAAAAATACACAAATGAACCTAGCATTCAGCCTGAATTTTAATTCATTCAGATATTAACTTCAACTTTGTAAGTGGACACCATTTATGTGCATAAGACCTGTATTCTAGTCCTAGTGCTTTACAGATCCTCTGGGACTCAGTCTTGAGTTTGAACTAATTTATGGTAATCCTTTGGCTTCTAAAGTCCTGTAATTCTGTAGCAAATGAAATATCAAATGCCATTCTCATCAAATACATTTAAAGTATTAACTATTTTGCAGTATTTGTGCAGTTCAATTTTCTATAGACTTACTCTTTAAAGGAGAATATGTAAATATCAATGTATCTTGACTGGAATAATTTGTTTTTGCTGAGCAAAGCTCTACTGCCATCAGTATCATCCTAAAAAAAAAAAAAAAAAAAACAAACAAACAAAAACTGAGTCAATTGAATATTCCTGTAGCACAGAGCATATTAAGCAATATTAAGATATTTTTATGTTAAACTTTCCAAATGCAGATAAATAGATTTAGGCTTATAAAAGTCTATACGTATCAGTTTACTAGCTAAGTCATCCTCAATGAAAGAAAATGCCTGCATTTCTAGAAAAATCTGAAAAGCAGAAGTCAGACAAAGTTATATTCAGTTCACATTTTGGTCTGTTTGAACAAATTATATATCTTCCTCATCTCTCACTTTTATCATATCAAAAATGAGATATTATTTGTGTTGTAAGTATTATCAATGATGTGCTTATTATGTGTCAGTCAGTCAATTCAGTCGCTCAGTCGTGTCTGACTCTTTGCGACCCCATGAATTGCAGCACGCCAGGCCTCCCTGTCCATCGCCATCTCCCAGAGTTCACCCAGACTCACGTCCATCGAGTCAGTGATGCCATCCAGCCATCTCATCCTCTGTCGTCCCCTTCTCCTCCTGCCCACAATCCCTCCCAGCATCAGAGTCTTCTCCAATGAGTCAGCTCTTTGCATGAGGTGGCCAAAGTATTGGAGTTTCAGCCTCAGCATCAGTCCTTCCAAAGACCACCCAGGACTGATCTGTTAGAATGGACTGGTTGGATCTCCTTGCAGTCCAAGGGACTCTCAAGAGTCTTCTCCAACACCACAGTTCAAAACCATCAATTCTTCGGCACTCAGCCTTCTTCACAGTCCAACTCTCACATCCATACATGACCACAGGAAAAACCATAGCCTTGAGTAGATGGACCTTTGTTGGCAAAGTAATGTCTCTGATTTTGAATATGCTCCCTAGGTTGGTCATAACTTTCCTTTCAAGGAGTAAGCATCTTTTAATTTCATGGCTGCAGTCACCATCTGCAGTGATTTTGGAGCCCAGATAAAGAAAGTCTGACACTGTTTCCACTGTTTCCCCATCTATTTCCCATGTAGTGATGCGACCAGATGCCATGATCTTCATTTTCTGAATGTTGAACTTTAAGCCAACTTTTTCACTCTCCATTTTCACTTTCATCAAGAGGCTTTTTAGTTCCTCTTCACTTTCTGCCATAAGGATGGTGTCATCTGCATATCTGAGGTTATTTATATTTTTCCTGGCAATCTTGATTCCAGCTTGTGTTTCTTCCAGTCTAGCATTTCTCATGATGCATAGAAGTTAAATAAGTAGGGTGACAATATATAGCCTTATTATGTGTAGCATAGCATATTCTCAATGTAATAGGTACTATATAAACTCCACCTGCTAAGATAATGATTAAGAGGGAAATTTCATATTTATTGTCTTTAAGAAGCAGGATTGCTCTTTTTAAAAATATAAATAATGAAAAGGTAGAGATATCTTTTGATGGAAATAAAGTTACATAAATTTTTCTTAAAATATATTAAGATCTGGGTCGTACTATTTGCTATTAGTGTTGAAAAGCAGAGATATTACTCTGCTGATAAAGTTCTGTATAGTCAAAGCTATGGTCTTCCCAGTGGTCACGTATGGTTGTCAGAGCTGGACTGTAAAGGTGGACCACCAAAAAATTGATGCTTTTAAACTGTGGTACTGGAGAAGACTCCAGAGAATCCACTGGACAGTAAGGATATCAAGCCATTCAATCTTAAGGGAAATCAACCCCAAATACTAATTGGAAGGACTGATGCTGAAGCTGAAACTCCAGTGTTTTGGTCATCTGATATGAACAACTGACTCATTGGAAAAGTCTCTGATTCTGGGAAAGACTGAGGGCAGAAGGAGAAGAGGGCATCAGAGGATGAGATGGCTGAATGGCATCACCAATGCAATGGACATTAACTTGGGTGAACTTCAGGAGATGGTGAGGGACAGGGAGACCTGGCATGCTACAATCCATGGGGTCACAAAGAGTCAGAGAGGACTAGGCAATTGAACAACAAGTAGCTATTGATATAGATACATATTTGGACTGAACATGAGATTGAGTTCCAAAGCTCTTCCAGTTGATTGTCAACGAAGAAAATATTTTTGCAGAACAATTATATTTTCTAGATAACAAATGTTCTAAATATATGTATATATTAATGCAACAATGATAACATAATTGTACCATTTACTGAGTCCCTGAAATTCCACCAAGAACTCTACAAGAGAGGATCTGTTAGCTTGAACTTTACAAGAGTGGATTTTTCAGCTTGACTTAACAGATGAAGAACCTGAGGGCTTCATTTTGTGACATAACATATGCTTTCCAAACATTACCATAAAACTAATATAAAAGATAATCAAACTGAAACAGCTTGCACAGATTTTTTCCTGATAAATATAAAAAGCAATAGATGCATACTTATGACTATATAAGGGAATTCATAGTTCATTACAATCTGTGCACAGATTCAGTATTGTACCTGAAAAGGTGTTATCATATTTAGTAAATTTTAGATGATTTTTTTATGATGTAATGTTTTAATTGAAAAGTAATTGGCAACATATGTATGTTTTGCTGTCCTTTCTACTCCAAATAGGGTAATTTGTGGGGTTCATTGGCTACCTCCTTGATTGGAAATAGTCTATTCTAAATCTGATTATAGTGCAGAAGTACTAACTACTCAAGTACAAGAAGAGTAGATGCCAGCTTAATTTAGAAAAACAAGGATACCAGGAAACTAACCTAAACTCTAAGTATCAAATGTAAGGAGATTTGAAAGCTTATCACATCCATGAAAACTATATCAAGAAGATATATGTGGCAGGAGCTAGGCAAAGAGAAAAACAGACATTCTCAATCCTTCTGCAATTCAAAGGTCTTCTGAACAGAATACATTACACTTGTAAGAGATGAGCAGCACTAAAATAAATTAAATTTAAAAACCTGCAAATGAAATGATACTGTGAAAAAATGTATATGTACACTTAAGGAAATATTTTAGGCCCTAGAATATAAAGAGATGCACATCTTATTTATAAGTTTATGGATATCCACTGTAACTAAGGCTATTTTAGCAAAAAGATTTTTACTAAATATATTTTAATGCTTCTGAAATCATAGATTTCTAAAAGCAAAACGAAATGAACATTGTTGCTGCTGTTTAGTTGCTAAGTCATGTTCCAACTCTTTGCAACCATTGGACTGTAACCCACCAGGATCCCCTGTCCATGGGATTTCCCAGACAAGAAACCTGGAGGAGTGGGTTGTCATTTCTTTCTCCAGGGAATCTTCCCAACCCAGGGATCGAACCTGCCTCTCCTGCTTGGCAAGTGAATTCTTTACCACTGAGGTATCTGGGAAGCCCAAAATAATAAGAACTATAGATTAAGTCCCTTTATATTTCTTCTTAAAATATATAGCAAATGAGTTCTTTGCTAGGACATTAATGAAATTGTTTTATTTTAATTCCATAAATAATGAAGCAGATGTTGTATTCCTTGAGGCAGAAACAAGCTTTCATAGGTTGTTTCATTTCTATGACATCACATGTGGTCTGAACTGTATATGGAGGTGAACCAAATGTTTCCCATTTAAAGCTGGCCACAGTAAATATTTCAGCTCCATCCATGTCATATAAACATGCTATGGGCAAGAGCTCAACAAAAACTTGTAAAAGAGACACCTGTGGTTTTTACATTAAGCCCATTTGGTGTAATTAACCAGCTTTATTTTTCATAAGTCAACTTTTTTCATTGTTTTTTAAACTGTCCCTGTAGTGGTCATAAACACCATGCAGTTTTAATGAGGGAGGATTTTGTTTCTTACAACCCCAGGCAACTTGAAATCAAATCAGTCAGGCCACTTCTAAAAGGAAAAAAAGAAATTGAGGGCTCTGGTTAACGCAGCTCTAGTTGTAGGCCAGTTCGATCCAAATAAAATAGATAGGCGTTAGTGAAGTTCCATCGTATACAGTCTCAGTAGATTTACCTTTCCCTTGGAGGTAAATCCCCAGCGTGGCTATTGTTTTGTTTTGTTTTATAACGTACATTTTTGCATGATTATCCTTTAACTGTGCATCCAAAACAAAATATAGCTGGAAATAAAATCCTAAAAAAAATTCATAAAATTTGTGTGGTTATTTAAAAATGTTTATAATGTTTAAGAATAGCCAATACCATTTTAAATCAGCACAGCACAGTTGGAGATATGATATATATTTAGGAACTTTTTAGTATTATTTAAGCTTTCATTTGATTTCAAGTATATTTTACATTTATTTCTTTGCTTAGCTCTAATCAGAGCAGAAATGTGTGACTCTTTGGTACATCAGAACAAGACATAAAAAATTTTTGATGTGAGCCTTTTTTCTTGAACAAAAGACACTCCTAGAAATTGTCTATAATTTTTCAAAAAGTTTTCAGGGACATAAATACAGTATATAATGAAAAGCATTTCTACTATTCTAGGAAACATCCTTATTTATAAGAAATAGCATATATTCATAAGGAAATATATAAATAATACATATGATTCTGCCAAATCTATTTCTTTTTCAATGCTATTGTACAACAGACTTTCGGTAACAGCACTATGCTTCACAAAGGGGAAGGAAATAAAGATATATGCAAAGTGTCCCAAATAAGAGTGTATTTAAACACAACAATTATATCAATAACCTCAAAAATTATCATCTATTGACCAAAATGGTTTCAACTTTTGAGAAAAATAATTTCAAATCTAAGAGTTTGTTATAGGGAAAGAAACAGAAACCTGGGCACAGTATGCAAAGTTCACAAAGAAATTCATTTTAGCATCATATGTAATTATAAAGAAAAAAAAAAAAAAAAAAACCTCCGTTCCAAACTAGAGTTATGGATACACAAACCACACATAATCTATTCAAGTAAAAAATTTCCAAGCATGATTTGGTTTGTAGAATCCATTTTGGAAATACTTTGGCATTCCTTGGGCTTCCCTGGTGACTCAGCTGGTAAAGAATCTGCCTGTAATGTAGGAGACCCTTTGACCCCTGGTTTGGGAAATTCCCCTGGAGAAGGAAATGGCAACCCACTCCAGTATTCTTGCCTGGAGATCCCCTGAACAGAGGACCCTGGCAGGTTATAATCCAGGGAGTCACAAAGAGTTGGATATGACTGAGCAACTAACACACACACACACACACACACATATACAAGAATGATCAAAAGAGTGTGGTTTATGACAGCAAAGTACTGAAAATAACCCATATGTCATTCATAATAGAATAAAATATTTCTGATAAAGTCAAAAATTATCCCTATTGTATGTACCTCTAAAAATACTAGTTATAGCTTCCATGCAATACAATGGATTACATATTTAAGAAAACATTGGGGTAAAAAAGCAGGATACAAACTAATAGTACAGTATGATTTCATGATATAAAGATCAAAAAAGCAAAACTGTACCATATTATTTAGGGACATACACATAGGTGATAAGGGTTTCCCAGGTGGCACTAGGCAGGGTTTCCCTGCCTGCCAATACAGAAGTTGTAAGAGACATGGATTCAATCCATGGGTCAGGAAGATCCCCTCAAGGAAAGCATGGCAACAACTCCAGTATTCTTTCCTGGAGAATGCCATGGACAGAGGAGCCTGGTGGGCCACAGTCCATTGGGTTGCAAAGAGTAAGACATGACGGAAGCCACTGAGCACACAGCACACATATAGGTGATAAAGTGTACATAGAAGTAAGAAAATATTTTTATAAAAGCATGTTTATAAAGACATCTTGTTGTAGTGAGAGGATTATGACTAAGAAGTAATATATAGTAGGCTTCTGAAGTGTGAATTTATTCATAAATGTATAGGTATTTATACTTCACAGTACAAACATAATGTTTTTAAATGCATAATTTCAAACAACTCTTGAAAAGAGAAAATAATTATGTTGTAATATTAGATACAGCAGCAGGATTTCTTTTGTGTTTGTGTATGTTTGTGTGCATTCACATATATATTTATGTAACTACTATATTTTAATAGATGAATAAATATTTACATACATATTTTAAACTTTGCTGTGTAATGGAGCTTAAAAATTACTTATACCAAAAATTAGATGATCAGAAATAATATAAATCTTTAACAATGAATGTGATCTTCTTCCCAGGTCCCTATCCTTAATGGAGCAGGTAAAACTGTATTTATTTAACTCTGACTCACTTTTTAGTCAAAGCAAATATTTTTCAGATGTAATGAATCAGTCTTTCAATTCGGCAACAACTCAGTTTCTCTTATTTCTGTTTCTTACCAAATTCCTGTTCCTATTCAAAATAATGTTTAGTTAGATAAATGTGGGCACCAAGGTAATCTCACTAGCTATGAGAAGCATGTCATTGCATCAACAGAGTCCAATGGCTACTCTGAGCTCTACTAAATACTCTTTTTCTTCTTGGTTCTTTCAGTTGGCATTGAAGTTTGATGTTGGCAGATTACACACTCAAGACCTTTTCACTGCTCCAGTCTTATCTCAATAGCTTTTCCTATTGGCATGGCCTTCACAAAACTCTCACTGGCTAAAGTCATTTTTGAAGCTTTACCATATTTTCCTTCCACCTCCTGACTCATCTGTAACCTCCGTTATAAGTTTAGTTCATCCCTACAATAACCTGCCCCTTGAGCATGCTGCTGCTACTGCTGCTAAGTCGCTTCAGTCGTGTCAGATTCTGTGTGACCCCATAGACGGCAGCCCACCAGGCTCCCCCGTCCCTGGAATTCTCCAGGCAAGAACACTGGAGTGGGTTGCCATTTCCTTCTCCATCTGAGCATAGTAGCACTCTATTCAGCACAGTATCATATAGAAATGAAATGAATCTTGCACATCAATTACACTCACTCTCTTTCTCTAGGCCTAAGCTCACAGCTATCTCCCTAAATTACTGCTTGTTTGCAGTTCAATTCCATTCTCCCTCAGTGCTTTCCTCAATTTTGTACTATAGTTGATCCTTGGACAACATGGGTTTGAACCTTGCAGGTCCACCTATATGTGGATTTAATTTTGATAAATATATTGGAAAAAATTTTGGAGATTTGTGTCAATTTGAAAAAACTCATAAATGAACTGTATAGCCTAGAAAATTTTTTAAATTAAGAAAAAGTTAGGTGTGTTATGAATGCATGAAATATGTATAGTTACTAGTCCATCCTTACATAGGCATAAGGTGAGTGATATTTAATAAAAAATTAATAATTTTATGATTTTCTTATTGTCTTGAACTTTGCTTTCATAGAAGTATATTACCATACACTATGTCTCTCTTTTGTAACTGGAGCCTATCATCGCATGTGCTTATAATATAACTATCCTTTCAATACTGTACTATGAATATGACTGCAATAATGTATGTCAAAGATACTGTAATATCCATTCATTAGTCTATAGGTTAGGCTGCTGCTGCTGCTAAGTCACTTCAGGCATGTCCCACTCTGTGCGACCCCATAGACGGCAGCCCACCAAGCTCCCCCATCCCTGGGATTCTCCAGGCAAGAACACTGGAATGGGTTGCCATTTCCTTCTCCAATGCATGAAAGGGAAAAGTGAAAGTGAAGTCACTCAGTCGTGTCCAACTCTTAGAGACCCCATGGACTGCAGCCCACCAGGCTCTTCTGTCCATGGGATTTTCCAGGCAAGAGTACTGGAGTGGGGTACCATTGCCTTCTCTGATAGGTTAGGCTCCATAAAGCAATTATATTGTTGCTGCTGCTGCTGCTGCTGCTAAGTCGCTTCAGTCGTGTCCGACTCTGTGCGACTCCATAGACAGCAGCCCACCAGGCTCCTCCGTCCCTGGGATTCTCCAGGCAAGAATACTGGAGTGGGTTGCCATTTCCTTCTCCAATGCATGAAAGTGAAAAGAGAAACTGAAGTCGCTCAGTCGTGTCCGACTCTTAGCGACCCCATGGACTGGAGCCTACCAGGCTCCTCCATCCATGGGATTTTCCAGGCAAGAGTACTGGGGTGGGGTGCCATTGCCTTCCCCCATATTGTTGCTAGTTTTTATCAATGCACAAATCGTTATACTTGTAAATAAAAGTTAATTTTTTTGATATCTTTTCACTTTTGATGTGTAGAATTAGTAGCATCTACAGTATTTTACATCATCATATGAGAAAATATTCAGATATTTACTGATGGAGGATTCATCTTATAAACAGACAGCACAAACTTACAGTATCAATAAGTATAGTACAGGACTGTAAATGCATTTTCTCCTTACAATTTTCTTAATAGCAATTTTCTTAATACAATTTTCATAATTTTCTCTAGCTTACTTTATTATAGGAACACAGTTTACCAGTGGGCGTTTCCTGTATGACACAGGGAGCTCAACCCAGTGTTCTTGACAACCTAAAGGGGTGGGAGATGGAAGGGAGGTTCAAGACTGGGGTGATATGTGTATACCTATGACTGATTCATGCTGATGTATGGTAGAAACTAACACAATATTATAAAACAACTATCCTCCAATTAAAAAATTAAAAAAGATAAAGAAAATCAAAGCAAGTAGAATAGTTAAAACAATTTTCAAAAAGAATAAAGTGAGAGAATTAAAAAAAGAATACAGCTTATAAAACATATATCACAAAAAAGTACATTGATTGACTGCTTATGTTATCAGTAAAGCTAAAGTTATATGTGGATTTTCGAATGCGTGGGGGTTAGCCCCTAACCTCCCATGTTGTACAAGAGTTAACTGCATTTTTAAATCAATGCCTTCCTTCCCTCCTCCACTGTCTTCCCCACCCATTTTGAGCTTAGCCCCTGGCTTCTGGCTTGAATTCACCGTGATTTAGTCACTAAGTTTTGTCTGACTCTTGAGACCCCATGGCACTGTACTTTGCCAGGCTCTTCTGTCCATGGGATTCTCCAGCCAAGAATACTGGAGTGGGTTGCCATTTCCTTCTCCAAGGGGATATTCCCAACCCAGGAATTGAACCCAGGTCTCCTGCACTGCAGGCAGACTCTTTACCATTTGAACCACTATGGTAGCACAAGTTAAGGAAAGAAGATTTTAAACAATTTGTCCTGTAATAGAATAATTAAACAGAGGAATAAATTACTTATGCTTTTCTTTTTAAAAAACAATGAGGCAATCAATGTTCTAAGTTCTGGAATCAACAATAATATAAAACATACACAATAAAACATGAGAGTTAGTTTCAAAACAAATTAGAGAAATATAATTTAAATCACTAGAATTCATCTCAACCTAACAACCCCTCTAAATCTGTTTTTACTTGTGGTTAAGCCTGTAGCACTTGAAATTATGTGTTTTTTCCTTTTAGTGTCATCATTAGAAACATAATCACCAAAAAAAAAAAAAAAAAAAAGACATGTCTGTTCAACATAGCTTTAATTATCTCAGTGTAAAAACAACAAAAAATAGCTAACCAACAAAAAAAATCTAATTTAAAATCAATCATGGGAAGAAAATACAGTCTTTACTCTAGCTCAGTAGTTTTCTTTCATTAGTTCCTAAATTTCAGATATAACTTTGTTTAGAACAGACCACTTCTTATAGATATAATTTGCATTTTTGACATTGAAAGAACTTATTAAAAATTTAAGTATTATCATATTTATAAATACAAAACTAAACAGATTAATGCTAAAAAGAGAGAAGGTAGAGTATTAACATGATCATTATCTGTAATTAGGCAATTGTTTTTAACCATCAGAAACAGATTCACATAAGGGCAGTAGAACACGATGAAGCCTGGAATATAGAAAGTCACACAAAGATACAGCAATAGGAACTGCATACTTAATGCTGGAAACTTTTCCCTTGGCAAGAGATACAGCCTCATATTTTAGAAACCACAAGTAACCTGGGTTACCAGTATCTTCCTCATGAGTAGCAAATCTTTTCTTTTTATATTTCAACATGCCAGTAGGAAAAAACTGTTTTCTCTTTTCCTCCCCTATAGAAGTGAAAGCAAAAGAGAAAAGGAAAGATATAAACATCTGAATGCAGAGTTCCAAAGAATAGCAAGGAGAGATAAGAAAGCCTTCCTCAGGGATCAATGCAAAGAAATAGAGGAAAACAATAGAATGGGAAAGACTAGAGATCTCTTCAAGAAAATTAGAGATATCAAGGGAATATTTCATGCAAAGATAGGCTCAATAAAGGACAGAAATGGTATGGACCTAACAGAAGCAGAAGACATTAAGAAGAGGAGGCAATAATACATAAGAACTGTACCAAAAAGGTCTTCACAACCAAGATAATCATAATGGTGTGATCACTCACCTAGAGCCAGACATTCTGCAATGTGGGCCTTAGAAAGTCAAGTGGGCCTTAGAAAGCATCACTACAAACAAAGCTAGTGAAGGTGATGGAATTCCAGTTGAGCTATTCCAAATCCTGGAAGATGATGCTGTGAAAGTGAGACACTCTATGCCAGCAAATTTGGAAAACTCAGCAGTGGCCACTGGACTGGAAAAGGTCAGTTTTCATTCCAATCCCAAAGAAACGCAATGCCAAAGAATGCTCAAACTACTGCACAATTGCATTCATCTCACACGCTAGTAAAGTAATGCTCAAAATTCTCCAAGCAAGGCTTCAGCAATATGTGAACCATGAACTTCCAGATGTTCAATCTGGTTTTAGAAAAGGCAGAGGAACCAGAGATCAAATTGCCAACATCCGCTGGATCATGGAAAAAGCAAGAGAGTTTCAGAAAAACATCTATTTCTGCTTTATTGACTATGCCAAAGCCTTTGACTGTGTAGATCACAATAAACTGTGGAAAATTCAGAAAGAGATGGGAATACCAGACCACCTGACCTGCCTCTTGAGAAACCTGTATGCAGGTCAGGAAATAACAGTTAGAACTGGACATGGAACAACGGACTGGTTCCAAATAGGAAAAGGAGTACATCAAGGTTCTATATTGTCATGCTGTTTATTTAACTTATATGCAGAGTACATCATGAGAAATGCTGGACTGGAAGAAGCACAAGCTGGAATCAAGATTGCTGGGAGAAATATCAATAACCTCAGATATACAGATGACACCACCCTTATGGCAGAAAGTGAAGAGGAACTAAAAAGCCTCTTGATGAAAGTGCAAGAGGAGAGTGAAAAAGTTGGCTTAAATCTCAACATAAAGAAAACTAAGATCATGGCATCTGGTCGCATCACTTCATGGCAAATAGATGGGCAAACAGTGGAAACAGTATCAGACTTTATTTTGGGGGAATCCAAAATCACTGAAGATTGTGACTGCAGCCATGAAATTAAAAGACGCTTACTCCTTGGAAGGAAAGTTATGACCAACCTTGATAGCATATTGAAAAACATAGACATGACTTTGCCAACAAGGTCTGTCTAGTCAAGGCTTTGGTTTTTCCAGTGGTGATGTATGGATATGAGAGTTGGACTGTGAAGAAAGCTGAGCACCAAAGAATTGATGCTTTTGAACTATGGTGTTGGAGAAGACTCTTGACAGTCCCTTGGACTGCAAGGAGATCCAACCAGTCCATTCTAAAGGAGATCAGTCCTGAGTGGTTTGGAAGGACTGATGCTGAGGCTGAAACTCCAATACTTTGGCCATCTCAGGCAGAGTTGACTCATTGGAAAAGACTCTGATACTGGGAGGGATTGGGGGCGGGAGGAGAAGGGGACAACAGAGGATGAGATGGCTGGATGTCATCACTGACTTGATGGACATGAGTCTGAGTGAACTCCGGGAGTTAAGTGATGGACAGGGAGGCCTGGCATGCTGCGATTCATGGGTGGGGTCACAAAGAGTCAGACACGACTGAGTGACTGAATTGAACTGAACTGAACAATTCCTAAAGGATCTAGTCTCATAGAACTCTCAAAGTAAGCAAGATTCTAGTTCCACCCAGTTCAGTTCTGTTTGTGACCCCATGAATCACAGCACACCAGGCCTCCCTATCCATCACAAACCCCCAAAGTTCACTCAGACTCACATCCATCAAGTCAGTGATACCATCCAGCCATCTCATCTTCTCGTTCCCTTCTCCTACTGCCCCCAATCCCTCCCAGCATCAGAGTCTTTTCCAATGAGTCAACTCTTCGCATGAGGTGGCCAAAGTACTGGAGTTTCAGCTTGAGCATTATTCCTTCCAAAGAAATCCCAGGGCTGATCTCCTTCAGAATGGACTGGTTGGATCTCCTTGCAGTCCAAGGGACTCTCAAGAGTCTTCTCCAACACCACAGTTCAAAAGCATCAATTCTTCGGCACTCAGCTTTCTTCACAGTCCAACTCTCACATCTATACATGACCACAGGAAAAACCATGGCCTTGACTAAACAGACCTTTGTTGGCAAAGTAATGTCTCTGCTTTTGAATATGCTATCTAGGTTGGTCATAACTTTCCTCCAAGGAATAAGCATCTTTTAATTTCATGGCTGCAGTCACCATCTGCAGTGAGTTTGGAGCCCAAAAAATAAAATCTGACAGTTTCCACTGTTTGCCCATCTATTTGCCATGAAGTGTTAGGACCAGATGCCGTGATCTTAGTTTTCTGTATGTTGAGATTTAAGCCAACTTTTTCACTGTCCTCTTTCACTTTCATCAAGAGGCTTTTTAGTTCCTCTTCACTGTCTGCCATAAGGCTGCTGTCATCTGCACATCTGAGGTTATTGATATTTCTCCCAGCAATCTTGATTCCAGCTTGTGCTTCTTCCAGTCCAGCATTTTTCATGATGTACTCTGTGTATAAGTTAAATAATCAGGGTGACAATATACAGCCTTGACATACTCCTTTTCCTATTTGGAACCAGTCTGTTGCTCCATGTCCAGTTCTAACTGTTGCTTCCTGAGTTGCATACAGGTTTCTCAAGAGGCAGGTCAGGTGGTCTGGTATTCCCATCTCTTAAAGAGTTTTCCACAGTTTATTGTGATCCACACATTCCTATAAATATTGAATAAGATAAAACATACCTCAGTTAAATGAAAACTCCTGATGTGAAGAGACAGGAAATTGAGTAGACTATCAATTTTAATTTACCATTTTTAAAGCACTTGGATACAGTTAGTTGCTCAGTCCTATCTGACTCTTTGTGACCCCATGGACTGTAGCCCACCAGGCTCCTCTGTCTATGGGATTCTCCAGTTAAAAATACTTGAATGGGTTGCTATTTCCATCTCCACTTTGTTGTTGTTGTTGTTAATCAATTGCTCAGTTATATCCAAATCTTTGCTATCCCATGAACTGCAGCATGCCAGGCTTCCCTGTCCTTTACGATCTCCCAGAGCTTGCCTAAACTCATGTTATTTGAGTCAGTCATGCCATTCAACCATCCTGTTCTCTGTCATCCCCTTCTCCTGCCTTCAGTCTTTCCCAGCATCAGAGTATTTTCCAGTGAGTCAGCTCTTTACATGAGATGGCTAAAGTATTAGAGCTTCAGCTTCAGCATCAGTCCTTCCAAAGAATATCCAGGGTTGATTTCCTTTAGGGTTGAATTGTTTGATGTCCTTGCAGTCCCAGGGACTCTCAAGAGACTTCTTCAATATCACAGTTTGAAAGCATCAATTCTTCAGCTCTCAGTCTTTTTTATGGTCCAACTTTCACTTCCATACGTGACTACTGGAAAAACCATAGCACTGACTATATGGTTATTTGTTGCCAAAGTAATGTCTCCACTTTAAGGAATGACAACTCATTTACTTAAACATTAAGAGAGAAAAAAAGAGAGAAATAAACCATTTTAAATATCAGGCTTCTGAATATTCTGAGAAAAAGATTTTTGGAGTGTTTATGTATGTCTCCCTTATTGTCAGGACTTGAAGTAATAACAATTTTACCACTTACTTGCCCTTGCCTCTTCCATAGTCCATATGTGATCTTCAGCACATCATCAGTATTTGTTTTCTATTACTGTTGTAACAGATTACCACAAACTTGGTTGTTTTCAACAACACACAGTTTTTTTCTCAGTTTCTATAGGGTCAGAAACCTGTGATAGGTCTCACTGGATGGAAACCAAGGTGTCAACGGGAATCTGTCCCTTATTGCAGGCTCTGGGGAAGGATCCAATCTAAGCTTGTTCATATTGCTGTCCAATTTCAGTTCCATAAAGTTGTAAGATTAATTTCCTTTCTTTACTTCTGTTAGCCAGAGACAGCTTAACTCCTAGAAACCTCTCTCTAGCCCTTGCTGATGGGACTCTTACATCTCAAAACCAGAAACAGCACAGTGAGTCCCTCTCAGGCTTGGAACCTCTCTGGTTTCACCTTGTGATGCATCATATTTGCTTTTTGCTGCTGTTTCATCTTTGATTCCAGCCAAGGAAATTTTTCTGCTCCCAAGATCTTACAGGATAAGATTAGGTCCACTCAGATAATCTGAAATAATTTATCTATTCTGAAATTAATAATCTAAACTATATTTGCAAAGTCCTTTTTGCCATGTAAGAACATTTTCAAAGGTTCCAGTTGGATGTGGGCATCTTTGGGGAGTTATTATTAAGCCTGTCACCTCATTTGATGGAAAGGAGGCCCTGAAGGGAAGAGGGAAGCATGAAAACACAACAAAAGGAATAGACGATAAAGAGATTTTTTTCTGAGACTGTTTTCATCAATGTCCTTAATGTGCCTTATATGTTACAAGCTCATTGCTTCATGAATGTTTTTATTCATGCTCTTTGCTTAACTGCACACCTCTTTTATGCACTACCTATCCAAAAAAGAAGAGGGTGTCAGAGGATGAGATGATTGGATGGCATCACCGATGCAATGGACATGAACTTGAGCAAACTTCAGGAGATGGTGAGGGACAGGGAGGCCTGCCGTGCTGCAGTCCATGGGGTAGCACAGAGTTGGACACGACTGGGTGACTGAACAACAACATTCAAAGCATAATCTACTTTCAGTTTCTGAGAAGACCCTTCTTCCTACAAGAAAGTACCAATATTTATTCAAAGTATCATTGACTTTTTTTATTTTTCAGAATCCCTAAGCATTTAAAAACTGAACCATTGGCAAGTACTAATGATGGACTACTGTAAATCTCACCACCTCCAAGTAATGTATGTTATGGTTAAGAGCATGAGTTCTATAGCAGACTGCCTAGATCATATGCCAGATTATATCTCAGATCTACCTCTTAATAGCTGTATACTCTTAAGCAAGTTAATAAATCCCCTTGTGCCTCAGTTTCCTTCTCTGTAAAATAGGAATAATAACAGAATGGGTTTAAGTGAGTTACTATGTATATATATAGAGACTGCTTAGAACAAGTGTCTAGCATATAGCAGGTACTCAATATATGTTAACTTTGATTACTATTGGAGAAGGAAATGGCAATCCACTCCAGTATTCTTGCCTGGAGAATCCCTCAGATAGAGGATCTGGTAGGCTACAGTCCTGGGGTTGCAAGGCCTAACACAACTGAAGTGACTTAGGAGGAGTTGATTACTATTGTTAATACCTGTTTAAGTGATTTGAAAATACATCTAATTTTTAGGTTACATTCAATAAGGCTCCAAGATCCTTTAGTTCAGTTTAGTCGCTCAGTTGTGTCCGACTCTTTGCAACCCCATGAATTGCACCACACCAGGCCTCCCTGTCCATCACCAACTTCCGGAGTTCATTCAAATTCATTTCCATCTAGTCAGTGATGCCATCCAGCCATTTCATCCTCTGTTGTCCCCTTTCTCCTCCTGCCCCCAATCCCTCCCAGCATCAGAGTCTTTTACAATGAGTCAACTCTTCGCATGAGGTGGTCAAAGTATTGGAGTCTCAGCTTCAGCATCATTCCTTTCAAAGAAATCCCAGGCCTGATCTCCTTTAGAATGGACTGGTTGGATCTCCTTGCAGTCCAAGGGACTCTCAAGAGTCTTCTCCAACACCACAGTTCAAAAGCATCAATTCTTCGGCGCTCAGCCTTCTTCACAGTCCAACACTCACATCCATACATGACCACAGGAAAACCATAGCCTTGACCAGACAGACCTTTGTTGGCAAAGTAATGTCTCTGATTCTGAATATGCCATCTAGGTTGGTCATAACTTTCCTTCCAAGGAGTAAGCGTCTTTTAATTTCATGGCTGCAGTCACCATCTGTAGTGATTTTGGATTCCCCCAAAATAAAGTCTGATACTGTTTCCGCTGTTTCCCCATCTATTTCCCATGAAGTGATGGGACCAGATGCCATGATCTTAGTTTTATGAATGTTGAGATTTAAGCCAACTTTTTCACTCTCCTCTTTCACTTTCATCAAGAGGCTTTTTAGTTCCTCTTCACTTTCTGCCATAAGGGTGGTGTCATCTGCATATCTGAGGTTATTGATATTTCTCCCGGCAATCTTGATTCCAGCTTGTACTTCTTCCCTCCAAGTGTTTCTCATGATGTACTCGGCATATAAGTTAAATAAGTAGGGTGACAATATACAGCCTTGATGTACTCCTTTTCTTATTCGGAACCAGTCTGTTGTTTCATGTCCAGTTCTAACTGTTGCTTCCTGACCTTGGCTATATATAATTTTTCCCTATATGATTTTGTGTATATGCCAGAAAAATATAGGTGAAAATTAATAAAGGTCACACACATACTGATGTTAATAATAGTCACTGTGTGTGTGTTAATCGCTCAGTCATGTCCAACTCTTTGCAATCCCATGGACTGTAGCCTGCTCAGCTCTTCTGTTCATGGAATTTTCCAGGTAAGAATATTGTAGTGGGTGGTCATTATATACATTTAAGCATCACAATAAAATGTTCTCTGTGCAGTAATTACAGTTTGAATGAAAAGTTATATTTACTGGTTTTAAAGTGAGGAAATTTTAATTGATTGTCCTAGACTTTTCAACAAAAGTCTGACTTCAACAAAATTTTGATCTTCAAGCAAAATAAATGAGCATACACACATTTTATTTTGGCTTAAGTCATTAAAATCATTGCAGCAAAAGATAGGTGACTAGTAGTTGCAACATAAGGCAGCATAGAATGTCCACGAGAAAATAGAAGGAATGTAGATCATACTCTCGCAGGAGTCTTAGGTTTGTGAACATTTTAACAACTTCATCTACAGTTCTAATAACTGTTTTTTAAGTGATGTATTTTAAAGTGAATTTTGTTTCATTCTTTTAGAAAGCTAAACTTTAAGCAAAATATCGTTATTAGAAACAATGGCAAAATATACCACTTGCTCATATGTTCGACATCTACATATTGAGTTTAACCTAAATAATAAGTGATGACTGTGAAAAAATCCCTCATATTTTATGACAAGACAAAAAATTAAACAGTTTTCTCTGCCCTGCAGCATCCTCTCTCATCACACTATGCACTCTGCATCAACCAAATCTCCCCCATTGGCAGAAATGCCTGCTCAACCATAAAGTAAAACACTCCCCTAGCACCAACAAAACAACTTCTTAAAAAATAACATTCCTTCTTGATCTTATGAGGACCACATGACACTTAGATCTGGACTGTGTAAACTGTCAATAACATACCATTTAATGTACAGCCCTCTGTCTCAAAAACCTTCAGAACTATGCCTTGACTTCTCACTGGTACAACAGTTCTTAGAGCTTTCTGAGATGCTTTTCCTTAGTTACTGCCCTCAAATCTGGCTTGAATAAAATTTTCCATTTCTTTCATAGATTGATTATTTTTTCATTGACATAACTTCAAACACTAATCTTTGAGGCAATGTTAGGGGTAAAACAATTTTATCCTTGTTTTTCAGAGACTCTAAGTGTTGTCCTAATGGCCACACAGTTCGCTATCGATAACATCCAGATTACACCTCTGTTTTGTCATACTTCACAGACCATGGGCTACTTCTCACTACCTGTCCTAATTTGCTCACCATCCCCCATCCAGTGTCTAATAAATATTTGTTTCACTTTTCGAGCTTAAGAAACTTGTGTTGAATAACTGAATACATGAAACACATTGTTTATTAGATTACTAGACTTTTCATTTGAGATCGTCCAAATAAAGAATTTGATAAAATCATGCATTTTAACTAGAACAGTAGCCCTAAAATGTTTTTGGCTTCAAGCAATGTAACTACCGTCAGTGACTTAAACATATGGTTTTGTTAATAAATTTTGAAGGACAAGACGCTCAGAAGTTAATTCAGCAGCTCAGCCATGTCAGACCTCTCAATTGTTTATGATTCTCCTATCTCTTTCCTCACAGTCATAATCTAAAGCTGCTGCAAGCCTCAGTCAAAAATAACTGTGTTGAAAGGCAAAGGTGGGAAGGAAATGAAGGGCCCCCTTATGCACCCTCCTTTTTAATTAGAGAGGAAATTTTTGTCTAAAGTCCCTCAGCTGTGTTATTCTTATGTATTTTTTTAAGCCAGAACAAGGTCACATGCTCAATCCTAAACCAGGTGAAAAAGTATAGGATTTGTATAATTGACTATATCAATCTCTAAGCATGCCCTGTGCAGAGCACAGTCTTCCTGTAAATGTGAATAAAATAGCATCTTGTTTTCAAAAGTGAGAAGAATGGCTCATTGGTAGGCATCCAACAGCAGCAGGTGCTATTTTCTTAGTGTTCTCTCTCCACCACATACTAGGCAGACTGCTGTACATTTTTTGAACATCTTAGAGATGGAACACACTTTCAATAATGTAATTGCTTGCATAGACATCATGAAAAAATACATAACAATGACAATAAGAATTCACACAAGACAATGTAATAGGTACTTTTGTTTTACCCATTCATCAATGAATAAAATAAGATTTAATTACCTTGTCTGATATCAGCAAATCTCAGCAGAGAAGCTGGAACTCAAGCTCATGTTTCTCTGACGCCGAAATTGGAGTTCTTAATATCTAAGATACACTGCCTAAATGGCACTGGAGGACTGCCATTTATAATAATTGAGATGAATTCTTGTTCCATGCATTTCTCTTCTTTACTTTGTAAGTTTTAATATCAACTTCTGCTCCTTTGGAATCAGAATTAATATCTATAAGAACATAATGCTGTGCAAAGTATTCGTGCATTATAAACACCAACATCTAGTTTCTGCCTTCTTGGAGATAGCAGTCTAATGGGAAAAGAGAGCAGGGTGGGTGGGGGTAGGGTGGAGCTTTTCAAAGTCAAAAGAAAAAAGGAACTTAGCAATATAATTCTCCCTTCCTCCATAACCCTCCTTCTCTCTCCTCCCTTTTTCAGACATACACACACACACACACCTGCATGCATGTGACCTTGACCCATAGACAGCCTTCATAAATTCTAAACATAATGTCTGAATCATTGTCTTAGAAACGAATAAACACCCATCTCTCTAGGCTAAAACTATAAATATACTAGTAATGCCTAGAAAATGTCTAATAAAACCAAGGTATCTTTCAATCAATGATAGATTAATTAAATTTAATATGGTAGGATTGGAAAAGTCACTGTAACTAATTGGCCTTACAGTCAGTGAATGCCTCTGACTGTGATATATAGTATCACACTTCAGTATTTTAGTTAAGGGTCTTGTTATTAAATTACCTTGAAACATCAATGTTGGAGGTTATAGAGCTCATTTACTATTTATCTGTATTCTAAGATAGAAGGTCACCTTGTCGTTTAACATTTAGTTCTTATATTTTGCATGTGTCTGCAGCTAATGATATCAACCTTAAAATAATGCAATGATGTTACCTAATGGAACAATAGTAATCAATCCCTACAAATACCTAGAGAAATTAAAAATATGCCCCCAAATTGATTGATTGCCCAAGCTACATCTTATCATCCAGTAGCTAGTAAGCATAATTTAACTACATGATGAGTGCTACCTATCATCTTTTTTCTGGTTTCAAATTTAGCAGTCTCAGAAGAAGCATTGTTCATTTGTTTGTAAAATGTCACTGACACAAACATTAGCTCCTATATAAGTATAAAAAAATCCATCCATCTTCTAAAAGCTCTGTGACTTTCACAGAGAGTCATTATTTACCATCTTCCCCTAAAAGCACTTCTAATGCTGAAGAATTATGTTTGTCCCACACAGATGTGGATGTGTGCAGTTCTATCTATGAGAGTTCATTGTTGGGATAATATCAAGCATTTATATTAGGGCTTCACAAATATCTTGATGTATCCAGAGGTGAAAAGGACAAAAACCAAAGAGGTAGAAAGCATATCTAATATGTACAAAATGAAGTACTATCTTAGAGTCTTCAACAAAGTCTATGTTATAAATGAAGTCATCTCAGAATAGTTTCATGGTATCAGAGGTAAATAAAAATAATTACCAAAAATACTATTATAATTATTGAATGTCTATTATATGCCAGGCACAGGTACTCCAGACATATGCACATCACTTTAATATAGAATTGGGCTATCTGCTTCCATAAATAGACAGGATGTGTGCATGCTTAGTAGCTCAGCTGTGTCTAGTTGTTTGTGACTGCCCCAAGAAAGCAAAGGAATGCAGAAAAACATCTGCTTCACTGACTATGCTAAAGCCTTTGACTATGTGGTTCACAACAAACCATGAAAAATTTTTAAAGAGAGGTGAGGACCAGACCATCTTACCTATTTCCTGAGAAAGTTCTAGAGGGGTCAAGAAGCAACAGTTTGAATGGGACATGGAATAACTGACTGGTTAAAAACTGGGAAAAGAGTACAAAGTTATATATCGTCACCCTGCTTATTAACTTCTATGAAAAGTATATCATGTGGAATACTAGGCTGGATGAATCACATCAAGATTGCCAAGAGAAATAACAATAGCCACAGACACACAGATGATACCACTGTAATGGCAGAGACTGAAGAGGAACTAAAGAGCCTCTTGATGAGGGTGAAAGAAGAGAGTGAAAACACTGGCTTGAAAGTCAATATTTTAAAAACTAAGATCATGGCATTTGGTCCCATCACTCATGTCAAATAGAAGGGGGAAAAGTGGAAGCAATGACAGATTTTCTTTTCTTGGGTTCCAAAATCACTGTGGACAGTGACTGCAGCCATGAAACTAAAGACACTTGTTCCTTGGTTGGAAAGTTTTGACAAACCTAGACAGTGTATTAAAAAGCAGAGTGTATTAAAAAAGCACTTTGCCAACAAAGATGCACATAGTCAAAGCTATGGTTTTTCCAGTAGTAATGTCCCATAGACAGTATCTCACATCAGTAGATGTGAGAGTTGGACCATAAAGAAGTCTGAGAACCAAATAATAGAAGCTTTTGTACTAAGGTGCTGGAGAAGACTCTTGAAAGTCCCTCAGACAGCAAGGAGATCAAACCGGGCAATCCTAAAGGAAATCAACCCTGAATATTCATTAGAAAGGCTGATGCTAAAGTTGAAGCTCCAATCCTTTGTCCATTTGATGAGAAGAGCTGCTGCTGCTGCTGCTAAGTCACTTCAGTCATGTCCGACTCTGTGAGACCCCCATAGACAGCAGCCCACCAGGCTCCCGAGTCCCTGGGATTCTCCCGGCAAGAACACTGAAGTGGGTTGCCATTTCCTTCTCCAATGAGAAGAGCTAACTCATTCAAAAAGATGCTGATGCTCGGAAAGCCTGAAGGCAAAACAAGAAGTGAGTGGCAGAAAATGAGATGGTTAGATAGTATCACTGATTCTGTGGACATGAATTTGAGCAAACTCTGGGAGATAATAAAGGACAGGGAAGCCTAGCATGCTGCATTCCATGGGGTCGCAAAGAGTCAGATACAACTTAGCAGCTGAATGACTACAATGACAAAAAAAATTGTAGCCTGCCATTCTCCTCTGTCCATGGGATTTTCTAGGCAAGAATCCTGGAGTGGGTTGCCATTACCTACTCCATGGGATCTTCCTGACCAAGGGATGGAACCACCCACATCTCATGTCTCCTGCATTGGCAGGCGGATTCTTTACCACTGAGCCACTTGGGAAGACCCCAATATGGTGGATAGTAACTACTTGATCCTGGAGTAGGAAATGTCAACCCATTCCAGTATTCCATGGACAAAAGAGCCTGGAGGGCTACCTTCCATGGAGTTGCAAAGAGTTGAACATAATTAAGCATGTAAGACCACAACAACCAGTAACCACTTTATATTCTGTGGCCATAGCATATGGTCTTTATCTCAACCGCTTTTTTTCTACCCTTGTAAAAGGGAAGCAGCCAGTCACTAAAAATGGGTATGACTGTATTCAAAGAACTTGGCATTGGGCCAAAATTTCTTATGTTACATTTTCATTTATGCAAGTTTGAAATATTTTATAAATTCAATTGTGATTCCTTTGTTAACCTATGTATTTAGAATTAACTGTTATTTCTAAATGTTTTGAGGTTTTCCAAGTCATCTTACTGATTTCTAATTCCTATGGGATAAGAGAATATACTGTATATTATTTGAAATTATTTTTATTATATGTGTCAAGTGTACAGCATAATTCAACACCTGTATATACCACAAAATGATCATTACCACAAGACTAGTTACCATCTATCACCATTTCTGCTGACTCCTCTAACCCACTTCACCCAATCTCAAATCCCTTCTCTCTGATAATCACTGATCTATTTTCTGTATCTATAGACTTGATTTCATCTTGTTTATTCATTTGTATTTTTTATTTTTTATTCTACATATGAGTGAAATAATATGCTGTTTGTATTTTTTCATTGAACTTATTTCACTTAGCCTAATACTTTCAAGTCTATCTATGTTGCCCACTATGGTTGGATTTCATTTTATAAATAACTGAATAGTATCCCATTGTATATAGATTTTTTTTTTTCCTTTCATCACTTTTAACTATATCCTGATACTCCCTTCTGGCCCTCAGAATTTCTGCTGAAAGGTCAGTTGTTAACCTTATGGGGATTTCCTTTTATGTTATTTGTTGCTTTCCATTGTTGCTTTTAAAATTTTTTTATTTGTGTTTAATTTTTGCTAATTTGTTTAATATGTATCTTGGCATGTTTCTTTGGGCTTACACTGTATAGAACTCTCTGGGCTTCCTGAAGTTGGATGCCTACTTCCTTTCCCATGTTAGGGAAGTTTTCAAATAAAATCTCTTCAAATATTTTTTCATATCTTTTATTTTTCTCTTCTTCTTCAGATGCCTATAATTTGAATGTTGGTGCTTTTAATGTTCCAGTGGTCTCTAAGACTATCTGCATTTCTTTTCATTTTTTTTTCTTTATTCTGCTCTGCTTCAATTATTCCTACCATTATATATTTCAACCTACTTATCTATTCTTCTGCCTCACTTATTCTGCTATTGGTTCCCTCTGGTGTAGTTTTCATTTGAGTTAAGCTGTTCATTGTTGACTGTTCTTTAGTTCTCTTGCTGCTGCTAGGTTTCTTCAGTCATGTCCAATTTGGTGTGACCCCAGAGACCCCCATCCCTGGGATTCTCCAGGCAAGAACACTGGAGTGGGTTGCCATTTCCTTCTTCAATGCATGAAAGTGAAAAGTGAAAGCGAAGTCACTCAGTCGTGTCCAACTCTTTGCAACCCCATGGACTGCAGCCTACCAGGGTCCTCCGCCCATGGGATTTTCCAGGCAAGAGTGATGGAGTGGGTTGCCATTGCCTTCTCCATTTTAGTTTTTCTTGGTCCTTGTTAAATGTTTCTTGTATCTTCTCAGTTCTTGATTCCATTTTATTTATCTGTACCTCCATTTTATTCCTTAGGTTTTTTTTTTAATTTTATTTTATTTTTTAACTTTACAATATTGTATTGGTTTTGCCATATATCAACATGAATCTGCCACAGATATACACATGTTCCCCATCCTGATCCCTCCTCCCTCCTCCCTCCACATACCATTTTACTACCATTACTCTGAATTCTTCTTCAGGTAGACTTTCCAGTTTCTCTTTGTTTGTTCTGTTGGTTTTGTTGTTGTTTATTTTTTTACCACAATCCTTCATCTGCTGCATGTTTCTCTGTATTTTCATTTGGTTTAATTTATTGTTTTGATGATCTCCTTTCTGCAGGCTGCAAGGTTATAGTTCCTCTTACTTATGGAGTTTGTCCCCCATGGGTAGGATTGGACAGTTTTCCTGGTAGCTAGGATCGGTACCTATGTTCTTGTTGCTGGAGCTAGAGCTTATCTTTCTAAAAGGCAGTGTCACATCCAGTGTTATGTTATGGGGTGTCTGTGAGCTTGGTATGACTTTCAGCAACCTGTCTGCTAATGGGTAGGCTGGTGTTCATGTTTTGCTAGTTGTTTGGTGTGAGATATCAAGCACAGGAAATTGATGACCTTTGGGTGGGACTAGGTCTTAGTGAATGTTGAGATGGAGGCCTTTAAGAGAGCTCTTGCTGATTATTATTCCATGAGGTCAGTTCTCTGGTGTTTCAATATCCTGTACTCTGCTCTTCCACCTTGGAGCTTCAGACCATTTTCTGGAGCACCAAGTCTCTATAAGCCATACAGTGTAGAAGGGAAAAAGAAAGAAATAAAAAGGAAAAAAAGATAAATAAATAAAAAAGAAAGAGAAAAATTCAAACAAACATATAAACAAAAACAACAGACAGAAAAAGCCCAAACACAAATGGTTAAAAACATTAATCAGACAGCAACACATAAAGACACACAAACTTACACTTACAAGAAGAAGAAAAGAAGAAAGAATAAAGAGAGAAAATAAAACAGAAGAGAGCAATCAAACCAATAAATCCATAAATGAAAATAAACACTAAAAACTAGAGTAGCTAAAACAAAACTAGAAACATGGGGGGAAATGCAATATAATGGAAAATTATTGTAGAAATAGGGAAAAATAAATACAATTAATTTAAAAATAAAAGCATTAAAAAGAAGAAAAAGTAAGTAAAAAATAAAAGTTAAAGGATTAATAAAAAGGAACAACAATCTAACAAAACAAAAAAGTATATATGTATAGAGTGTTAGCAAGAGGATTTTCCTGTGACATCAGTTGTCCTTGTGACACAGTGAGCTCTAGCCAATCTGCCTACTCAGAAAGTCCTCCAGTGTTTTTCAGAACGTCTCTGGGCTTGCTGTGGGCACCCTAGGGTCAGTTCTGAATCAGATCTGGCCTCAGTCCAGCTTATAAAAGTGAAAGTGGCTCAATTGTATACAAACTCTTTGTGATCCCATGGACTATACAGTCCATGGAATTTTCCAGGCCATAATACTGTAGTGGGTAGCCTTTCCCTTCTCCAGGGGAACTTGGACTTGCTTCCAAAGTCCACATTTGCCCCCAAAGTCCACAGTCTTAAGCTAATTGCAGGGATTTAATCTGCTGCACCTGCAGTTGCAGGAGTGGATTCCCTTCCTCTTCTTTGGTCATACAGCCCTTGGTACTCCATTTTGGTTTTGGCCCTGCCTCTGCTTGTAGGTCATCCTTCAGCATTTTCTCCCTGCCCATACCAGAGGAGGTGAAGGCCAAGGCTCATTAGAGCTCACTTGCTCAGTGGCACTGGAGAGAGGAAGGGATATGACAGCCACAGATGGGATGTGCAGTGGCTATATAGACTGCTGGAAGTCCCTACAGTCTGAGGTGGGTCATGTACTCTCCCAGGTTGTCGGTTCCTTGGAAGACCCAAGCTGCATAGGCTCCCAGGAAGTTGTAGGTGGTGACCTGTGCCTGTTCAGAGCTTGGTGGCCACTGTAGCATCCATCATACCCACCTCTAGGGTCACAGACTCCAGGCCCATCTCACCCCCAGTTTCTGGCATTTGTGTTAGCCTTGGCTGTAGCATGTCCACAAGCATGCCCACGGCCCACATCTGGGGTTGCAGACCGCAGCCAGATCATCCTACCATGAAGGCAGGGTCTTCAGAGTTAGAGGGTCCCCACGACAATGATCTCTTGCCTTTCTGGCAGGTCCAGGCTTTTCCCTGGACTCCCTCAGCTGTGTCATACTAGCCTGTTCAGAATGCTTTCATGTCAGTCAATCTCAGTCCTCTCCCTAGCGTCTAACCCTCAAAGCCTGAGACTCAGCACGCAGACCTCACTCGCCGTGGAAGACCTGCAAACCACATCTTGACTGAAGTGCTGGTTGGTAACAATCACCACAGTCAATTCTCTCCATTTTGCATTTTGCCTTCTGAGAACCTGTTGCTGCATTCCCTTCTGAGTTTCCAAAGCTCCCCACTGTCCTCACCCCTAATGGGGTGTCTGAGTGTGCAAAAACTTTCCCTCCTTCATAACTCCTTCCTTGAGATGTACCACTCGTCTGGTTTCCTTTATCTCTACTCCCTCCCGCCCCTCTCCATTTTTCTTATTGCTCTTTCCCTACTGCTTTATGTGGAGATTATCTTGCCTTTTTGGAAGTCTGAGGTCTTCTGACAGCATTCAACAGGTATTCTGTAGAGGTTATTCCACATGCAGCTGTATTTTTGATGTATTAGGGGAAGATGATCCTCACGTCTTACTCCTCTGCTATCTTCAACTCTTCCTCTATTCTATATATAAACCACATTTTCTTATCCATTCATCCATTGATGGATAATTAGGTTGTTTCTATATTTTGACTATTGCAAATTATGCTGCAATGAAGATAGAGGTGTATCTATCTTTTGAATTAGTGTTTTCTTATTCTTTTGAAATATACCCAGAAGTGGAATAGCTGGGCAATATGGTACTTTAATTTCTAATTTTTTGAGGAATTTTTATACTGTTTTTCAAAGTGACTGCACCAATTTATAGTCCCACCAATACCGTTTGAGGGTTTCCTTTTCTCCACATTCTTGTTTTTGTTTTTTCTTTGTATTTGTCTGGAACTTATTATTATATCTCTAGAAAGTTCCTGTCTAATAGGAGCATTCATGATCATAAAATGTGCAAAGCTGCCCAATTTTGGCATGTGAATTCAGGGTTCTACATTTACTTCACTTTAATTGGCTTTTGGCCATTGTTTAGTAACTTTTTCTAAATACATATCAAAATGCCTAGGATTCATCAATAAATGACTAAACTTACATTGTATGAATGAGATAATTTCAAATATTGTTTTTTAACATTCACTATGGACGGGGAAGCCTGGTGGGCTGTTGTCTATGGGGTCGCACAGAGTCGGACATGACTGAAGTGACTTAACATAGCATAGCATAGCATTTTTTCCTCCCAGTTGTATTCCTGTAGAAGAAATAGCTTATAATTGTACTCATGACCAAAATTATTTATAGAAAATTAGTAATTTAGACCAAGATATACCAATTCAGACTTTTTCCTACATTGTCACTAATTCTTGTCATATTATTTAAGCATTGCTGCAAAAATACATACCTTGTCTCTCTTTTTCTAAATTATGTGCGTGTGAATGTATGTGTATTTTCATTGAATAAATATATACATGTAGTTTCACTGTGTGCGTGTATATATATATATACACACACACACATATATGGAGAAGGCAATGGCACCCCACTCCAGTACTCTTGTCTGGAAAATACCATGGATGGAGGAGTCTGGTGGGCTGCAGTCCAGGTCGCTAAGAGTCGGACACGACTGAGCGACTGCACTTTCACTTTTCATTTTCATGCATTGGAGAAGGAAATGGCAGCCCACTTCATTACTCTTGCCTGGAGAATCCCGGGGACGGAGAAGTCTGTTGGGCTGCTGTCTATTGGGCCGCACAGAGTCGGACACGACTGAAGCGACTTAGCAGCAGCAGCAGCATACACATATATAATATGTCTACTATGCCTTGCTGTACAATAGAGATTAATAATCTAAAAGTTGAATTTTTAATAACCTAGTGACAAAACTGATAGCTCAGTTTGTAAAGAATCCACTTGCAATGCAGGAAACTCTGGTTCGATTCCTGGGTCAGGAAGATCCACTGGATAGGGATAGGCTACCCACTTCAGTATTCCTAGGCTTTCCTTGTAGCTCAGCTGGTAAAGAATCAGCCTGCAGTGTGGGAGACCCATGCACCCTTGAGAAAGAAATAAGCAATAGCATCAAGAGTGCTTGCTATAAGTTTTGTTTGACAAAAGAGCTTGCTGCTATTAACCAAGAAAACTGCATATTTATGAAAGAGAAATGGCCAGACTTTTCAGGATTTACTTGAACTAGGCTCTGTATTACTTTTGCTGCTGCTGCTTCTAAGTCACTTCAGTCGTATTCGACTCTGTGCGACCCCATAGACGGCAGCCCACCAGGCTCTACCGTCCCTGGGATTCTCCAGGCAAGAACACTGGAGTGGGTTGCCATTTCCTTCTCCAATGCATCAAAGTGAAAAGTGAAAGTGAAGTCGCTCAGTCGTGTCCGACTCCTAGCAACCCCATGGACTGCAGCCCACCAGGCTCCTCCGTCCATAGGATTTTCCAGGCAAGAGTACTGGAGTGGGGTGCCATTGCCTTCTCTGTATTACTTTTATATTACCACTATAACAAGTTATACAAACTTATAGTTCTATAAGTCAGAAGTCTGAAATGGGTCTTACTGGGCTAAAATCAAGATGTAAGTGAAACTTCATACTTTTTTGGAGGCTCAGAGGAGAATATGATTTCTTGTCTTTGCAGCTTCTAGAAGCTGCCTACACTTCTTGGCTCCTGGGCCACTTCTGTATCTTCAAAACCAATAAAAACTGGACAAGTGCTTCACACCACTCTGACACAACTGTCTGCTTCCCTCCTCTACTTATTCTTCTACTATGTCTACTATTTTCCTACTTCTACTTAGGACCCATGTCATTATATTGGGCCCTCTGGATATCTCAGTATAATCTTCCCATTTCAAGGTCAGTTAATTAGAAACCTTTATTCTGTCTACAATGTTAATTTTCTAATACATTCAAAGGTTCTAGAAAGACGTGGGCATCTTTTTTTTTTTTTTGGCAGTGGAGGGGGAGGGGGAACATTATTCTACCACCCAGCTGTCAACTAACAATTTCTAGCCACATCAAATATTATGGTGATCCAGCAGTGAATGTGGGAATTTATGAAGGTCAATAATAGAGTCTGGTCTTAAAGTGATCTCAGCAGACTAGCTAAGTCATGACATTGGTTTCCTAACCCATGAAGTAAAAGTTATCTGAAAAGAAAAGGGAGTTTGGAATTGATATATACATATTGGTATATTTAAAATAGATAATCAACAAGCACTTACTGTATTGTATAGAGAACTCTGCTCAATATTCTGTAATAACTCAATGGGAAAAGAATTTGTAAAAGAATAGATGCATGTATATGGATAACTGAATCAATTTCCTTTTCACTCAAACTCATATAACATTGTTAATCAACTATCAGATCAGATCAGATCAGTCACTGAGTCATGTCCGACTCTTTTCTACCCCATGAATCCCAGCACGCCAGGCCTCCCTGTCCATCACCAACTCCCGGAGTTCACCCAGACTCATGTCTATCGAGTCAGTGATGCCATCCAGACATCTCATCCTTTGTCGTCCCCTTCTCCTCTTGCCCCCAATCCCTCCCAGCATCAGAGTCTTTTCCAATGAGTCAACTCTTTGCATGAGGTGGCAAAAGTACTGGAGTTTCAGCTTTAGCATCATTCCTTCCAAAGAAATCCCAGGGCTGATTGGATCTCCTTGTAGTCCAAAGGACTTTCAAGAGTCTTCTCCAACACCACAGTTCAAAAGCATCAATTCTTTGGCGCTCAGCTTTCTTCACAGTCCAACTCACACATCCATACATGACCATAGGAAAGACCATAGCCTTGACTAGGCGAACCTTTGTTGGCAAAGTAATGTCTTTGCTTTTGAATATGTGATCTAAGTTGGTCATAACTTCTCTTCCAAGGAGTAAGCGTCTTTTAATTTCATGGCTGCAGTCACCATCTGTAGTGATTTTGGAGCCCAGAAAAATAAAGTCTGACACTGTTTCCACTGTTTGCACATCTATTTCCCATGAAGTGATGGGACCAGATGCCATGATCTTCGTTTTCTGAATGTTGAGCTTTAGGTCAACTTTTTCACTCTCCACTTTCACTTTCATCAAGATGCTTTTTAGTTCCTCTTCACTTTCTGCCATAAGGGTGGTGTCATCTGCATATCTGAGGTTATTGATATTTCTCGCGGCAATCTTGATTCCAGCTTGTATTATAAAATAAAAGTTAAATAGAAAATGAAAACTTCTGAAACTATAATTCTATACCTAAGTAATAATACAAAACTATGCCACATTTTTGGGAGAACTATAAAGATTAGAGTTAACATTAAGGACTTGAAAGATGCACAGGTATACTAAAAATACCTCTTACGTCCATTATTTAATGTGTTTCTTTGGTCTAAGGAAAGAAGAAAAGGGTCTTATATTTGTTGTTTCAAATTTAGTCTCTACTGAAACAAAGCAACACATGTTTTGGTTCAATTAAAACAGACATACACATTTACATATATTTGATATGTATACATTTAATAATTATAAATTGCATTTATATATATGACAGTCAACACAAATTAAATAATATGTAGAATAGACACATTTTTCTCTTCTTCTTTTTTTTTTGGTGTTCAGATCAGATCAGATCAGATCAGTCGCTCAGTCGTGTCCGACTCTTTGCGACCCCATGAACCGCAGCACGCCAGGCCTCCCTGTCCATCACCAGCTCCCGGAGGTCACTCAGACTCGCATCCATCGAGTCAGTGATGCCATCCAGCCATCTCATCCTCTGTCGTCCCCTTCTCCTCCTGCCCTCAATCCCTCCCAGCATCAGAGTCTTCTCCAATGAGTCAACTCTTCGCATGAGGTGGCCAAAATACTGGAGTTTCAGCTTTAGCATCATTCCTTCTAAAGAAATTCCAGGATTGATCTCCTTCAGAATGGACTGGTTGGATCTTCTCGCAGTCCAAGGGACTCTCAAGAGTCTTCTCCAACACCACAGTTCAAAAGCATCAATTCTTCAGCGCTCAGCCTTCTTCACAGTCCAGCTCTCACATCCATACATGACCACAGGAAAGACCATAGCCTTGACTAGGCGAACCTTTGTTGGCAAAGTGATGTCTCTGCTTTTGAATATGCTATCTAGGTTGGTCATAACTTTCCTTCCAAGGAGCAAGCGTCTTTTAATTTCATGGCTGCAGTCACCATCTGCAGTGATTTTGGAGCCCAGAAAAACAAAGTCTGACACTGTTTCCACTGTTTCCCCATCTATTTCCCATGTAGTGATGCGACCAGATGCCATGATCTTCGTTTTCTGAATGTTGAGCTTTAAGCCAACCTTTTCACTCTCCACTTTCACTTTCATCAAGAGGCTTTTTTGGTGTTAGTAAATGTTATAGTTTCATCCAGACATTATTGGATATCAACACCAGGTTACAAAGATGGAACTCCCACATTTCACCCACTGAAGTTACCACCCATTTATTCCAATTTAGAACTTAAAAAAAAAAGTCCAAAGCAAAGTAATTCCTTGGAGATCTGAATATGTTGGATATACTAAGTAGATTTAGCCCTCTATGTAGGTTACAAAGTGAAGTCAGGACTTAACCAGTTGTCTCTTTTTCACCAGTGGTTCTAGAAGACTCTTGGGGATGGGGTTGGGGAATAATTTCTGTTAAAAATGGAAATATAAATTTAAACTCTTAATTATATCGTTTAACTCTCCTTTCATGAAAGATTTTGAAACCAAAACCTCTTATTGCTGATAGAAACTCATCAATTAGTTTCACAGTTTGAGCTCCTGAGACAAACAACTCATGATGAAATGGTGTGAGCATTTTCCTTGTAATGTTAAATAAAACAATTCCCGCAATGAAATTAGCAACATTTGTCAGTGGTTTGCACGAGACTATTCCATCTTGCATGTATAAAAAGTGGAAACAATAGTAAAATTACAGGGCAAACCATAGCTTGAGAACAGCTTAACATAACCACACTTTTAACAGTTATTAATACAAGCATTAGGACATAATATAAGCAAAGATTTGATGCCCAAAAAGCATTCTTACAATAATATTTAATATCTGACTGGGGTTAAAATAAAGCAATATAGATTATTACGTTTATTATTCCCCAAAACATCAATTGCGAGAGGATGTTTACCAAAGAAGTTGTCCTCTCTTAACTCTTGAAGTTGTAGAACAAATAAACCACTAGGATCACAGAATAAGACTGTTTCACAGATGCAGTTTTCAAAGATTTCTTTATAAAACTTTTGAATGTCTAAGATAAATATTCCCATATTTCTCACCTTACATTGTTTCACTTTTCCCATTAACATTTTACAGATGCTAATGTGATTGATATGCAACCCTTAGAATAAATGTTGAATTTCAAAAAGGCTACATCATTAAAATGATGTAACTCAAAATAATCACAAATATCTGGGAGTGGACTTCAGTGTATTGGCACAACACACTCCGACTTTGAGACAACCATTTCAGTTGTACCTAAAAGTATTTTAAAAAAGAAATCTAAGTTTACAAAGGGAAGCTTAAAGTTTGCCAACTATTTTGATAGCACTAAGACTTAAATTTATTTAAATAAAATATATGTAACTAGTAACACTTCACTTTTGTTCACCTTGCTTACCTCCTGGCATGAAATCAACTTTTGGTAATAATAAAAGTACATAGCCTAGAGAAAAGCATGTTGTGCAATCAAAGAGGATTAAGACAGATAAGAACTTATCCTGGTTCCTAAAGTTTATCGTCTTCACTTGTAACAGCCAGAGGGAAAGAAATGTAAAGTTACCATCAATGACTACTGTGATTTTCATATAATTTGTTGGTACTGTTCCTGCCTACCTAGGGCCATTGTTTAGCTCCAATCATTGGGCTGAGTAATGCAGTTCTGAACCTGCCATAAGCAAACTAGAAATATCTGGTTGTCTCTAGCTGGAGGCAGAGCCCAGAAAAATTTTACTCTGAGGTGATACAGGTTTAAACACTTGACAAGTCAAGTTTGGAGGGGTGAAAAATTTACAAAATGGAACATATGGCTGCAGATTAGATGAATACTTGGTTTGGTAATAGAGACTGTATTTATGAACCAGCCCTAAGTGAATATAGTTCAGGTCTTTTGCTTTATTGGGACCAGTTGGCTAAACATCTTGTTTTTCCTCCAATACCCATCACTATCAGATAACAGTAAAACCACCCTAAAGCTAAATTTTTAGAATGAGATAATTCTTCACTATTGCTTTGATCAGGTTTGGAAGTAAATCCCTCTTCTTAATTTGGACCTGGACAAGTGACTTAAATTTCTAAACTTCTAATTTGTCACATGAACAGATAATAATTATATAAGGATTAAAGTAACATCTACCACCTGCCTTGCACAATGTCTGGTATATATGTACTCCATATGGGATAATTATCTTGATCACCTCCACACATAATTTTATTAAAATAATGGCACTTGTGGTTAAATATATGTCATTAGTGTTAACTCAGTCAATCAAACTGAGTATAATTTCCTTTCTACACATTATGTTCTTTAGCATCTCATCCTATAGCAAATCTACTGTCAACTACAAATTGGCACTTACCAAAGGCATTGCCTTTGAACAACAACAGCATTTGCCATGAACCCAATGCTGCTATAGCCTTTGACCTTCAACAACCTCTGAGGGAGTTAAGGGTGGAGTGAGGCACTCTCTGCTGCAGGTAATGTGGTGAGACAGGTCTTTAGATAGTTGGATGTTTGTAGGAACAGATTTTATGATCTACTTGCATCTTCTCATATCTAGAGAAGAACTGAATCCCTTCATGGTGACATCAGATCCTTAGGACTAATAAAAAACCTTTTGTGAAATGAGTTGCTGCTGCTACTGCTAAGTCGCGTCAGTCGTGTCCGACTTTGTGTGACCCCATAGACGGCAGCCCACCAGGCTTCCCCATCCCTGGGATTCTCCAGGCAAGAACACTGGAGTGGGTTGCCATTTTCTTCTCCAATGCATGAAAGTGAAAAGTGAAAATGAAGTCGCTCAGTCATGTCCAACTGTAAAATGAGTACTTCATGGTATTGACCAACCCCCCTCACCCCCACCTTCACCAAAACCTTACATACTGGCCTTCAACTACTGCTGCTTTGAAGCAGTCTCTCAGAGCTGAGATGCTGCCTCCCAGGCTGCAGCCTTAATTTTGTCCTAAGTAAAACTTAACTCAAAACTCTCAATTTATGCATCTGTTTTTAGTCATCATAAGCATTCAGTTAAGTACAGTCTCTCAGTTGTGTCTGACTCTTTGTGGCCCCATGGACTGCAGAAAGCCAGGCTTCTTTGTCCATCGCCAACTCCTGGAGATTGCTCAAACTCACGTCCATTGAGTAAGTGATGTCATCTAATCATCTCATCCTCTATCTTCCCCTTCTCCTCCTGTCTTCAATATTTCTCAGCATCAGTCTTTTCAAATGAGTCAATTCTTCATATCAGGTGGCCAAAGTATTGGAGCTTCAGCATCAGTCCTTCAAATGAATATTCAGGACTTACTTCCTTTAGGATTGACTGGTTGGATCTTCTTGCAGTCCAAAGAATTCTCAAGAGTCTTCTTTAACACTACATTTTGAAAGCATCACTTCTTTGTCACTCAGCTTTCTTTATAGTCCAACTCTCACATCCATACATGACTACTGGAAAAACCATAGCCTTGACTAGACAGACCTTTGTTGGCAAAGAAATGTCTCTGCTCTTTAATATGCTGCCTAGGTTGGTCATAGCTTTCTTCCAAGGAGCAAGTGTCTTTTAATTTCATGGCTGCACTCACCATCTGCAGTGATTTGGGAGCCCAAGAAAATAAAGTCTGTCACTGTTTCTATTGTTTCCCCATCTATTAGCCATGACGTGATGGGACCAGATGCCATGATCTTAGTTTTTTGGATGTTGAGTTTTAAGCCAGCTTTTTCACTCTTCTCTTTCATTTTCATCAAGAGGATCTTCAGTCTCTTTTCACTTTCTGCCATAAGGGTTACTGATCTCCAGAGGAGGGAAATTCAATCAGGGCATATCTGAGGTTATTGATATTTCTCCTGGCAATCTTGATTCCAGCTTGTGCCTCAGACAGCCTGGCATCTTGCACAATGTACTCTGCATAGAAGTTAAATAACCAGGGTGACAATATACACCCTTGACATACCCCTTTCCAAATTTAAAACTGTTCTCTTATTCCATGTCCAGTTCTAACTGTTGCTTCTTGACTTGCATACACATTTCTCAGGAGGCAGGAAAGGTGGTCTGGTATTCCCATCACTTGAAGAATTTTCCACACTTTGCTGTGATCTACACAATCAAAGTCTTTGGCTTTGTCAATAAAGCAGAAGTCAATAAACCACAAACTGTAGAAAAATTATACCAAAGAAATTCTCTTTGGTTAAGAAAGTTCTAGGACCCACAACAGATTTCTCTACCTGGGGATCTGGCAAAGGGACTGAGAACCCACAGGGAATTTGACTCTGGAGCCTAGTAGTATTTGATTACAGAAATACTACAGGATTGGGGAAACACTCTTGGAGGGCCAAACAAAACCTTGTGGGAACCAGGAGCCAGGAGAAAGGAGCAGTGTCCCCATAAGAGACTGAGACAGACTTGTCTGTGAAAGGTTGTTGCTGAGCCATGAAAGAAGTCAGAATTTTTGGCCTCCAGAGGAGAAGGATACAATCTGGGGTCAGTAACAAGGCTTGATCACTCAGAGCTTTTGTATAATAAAGTTTTATTAAAGTATAAAAGAGATAGAGAAAGCTTCTTACATAAAGATCAGAATGGGACAGAAAGAGTGCACCCCTGCTAGTCTTTAGCAGGAAGTTATATACTTACCAGTAGGCTGCTAATGAGAGAAAGGAAATGTCTCAAAACTCAGAGAGTGACACCAGGCCCCTCACCCACAACATGCATTTTGAGTTAACATTGGCATAAGGTGAGTCATCCTGGGCCATAAAATGATTGCCATTAATCTTGAAGAAAGGCAGGTTTCCAAGCAAATACATAGTCTCATTAATTGAGATTAAAAGAATATCTGTGTGAGTAAAACATACTGGTTTGTTGAGTAAGACATACTGGTTTGTCAAGTTAGTCATATATGGATGTGAGAGTTGGACTATAAAGAAATCTGAGTGCTAAAGAATTGATGTTTTTGAACTGGAGTGTTGGAGAAGACTCCTGAGAGTCCCTGGGACTGCAAGGAGATCCAAACCAGTTAAAGGAACTCAGTCCTAAATATTCATTGGAAGGACTGACACTGAAGCTGAAGTTCCAACACTTTGGCCACCTGATGTGAAGAACTGACTTATTGGAAAAGACCCTGATGCTGGGAAAGATTGAAGACAGGAGAAGAAGGGGAAGACAGACAATGAGATGATTGGATGGCATCACTGATTCAATGGACATGTGTTTGAGCAAGCTAGGGAGTTGGTGGTGGACAGGAAAGCCTGGCATGCTATAGTTCATGATGTCACAAAAATTCGGACTCAATGGAGCAACTGAACTGAACTGATTGACCTTGGAAAGTCATTACTAATACCTTATAGACATTAATAATGAGGAAATCATCCCAAGGCAGAAATCATAATCTAAAAAAATATCAACTGAAAACAGTAATATAAAAATCATAATACATTACAACTAAACTGAGATAATTCTGAGAATGTGAAGTTGGACCGTTAATTGATTTTCCACATTAATAGATTAAAGAGAAAAATATGATCTCAATACATTTAGAAATATTTGATAATATTCAAATTTTAGTAAGTTGAAATGGAAGAAAACTCCTTAATCTAATAAAATGTCTATAATAGTAAAATTCTATAGAAAATATCATAAAAAATCATAAAAATCACAAAGGTGTGATCACTCACCTAGAGCCAGACATCAAGGACTGTGAAGTCAGGTGGGCCTTAGAAAGCATCACTATGAACAAAGCTAGTGGAGGTGATGGAATTCCAGTTGAGCTATTTCAAATCCTAGAAGATGATGCTGTGAAAGTGCTGCACTCAATATGCCAGCAAATTTGGAAAACTCAGCAATGGTCCCAGGACTGGAAAAGGTCAGTTTTCATTTTAATCCCAAAGAAAGGCAATGCCAAAGAATGCTCAAACTACTGCACAATTGCACTCATCTCACATGCTAGTAAAGTAATGCTCAAAGTTGTCCAAGAAAGGCTTCAGCAATATGTGAACCATGAAATTACAGATGTTCAAGCTGATTTTAGAAAAGGCAGAGGAACCAGAGATCAAATGGCCAACATCCGCTGGATCATGGAAAAAGCAAGAAAATTCCAGAAAAACATCTATTTCTGCTTTATTGACTATGTCAAAGCTTTTGACTGTGTGAATCACAATAAACTGGAAAATTCTTCAAGAAATGGGAATACCAGACCACCTGACCTGCCTCTTAAGAAACCTATATGTAGGTCAGGAAGCAACAGCTAGAACTGGACATAGAACAACAGACTGGTTCCAAATAGGAAAAGGAGTATGTCAAGGCTGTATATTGTCACCCTGTTTATTTAACTTATATGCAGAATACATCATGAGAAACGCTGAGCTGGAAGAAGCACAAGCTGGAATCAAGATTGCCAGAAGAAATATCAATAACCTCAGATATGCAGATGACACCACCCTTATTGCAGAAAGTGAAGAGGAACTCAAAAGCCTCTTGATGAAAATGAAAGAGGAGAGTGAAAAAGGTGGCTTAAAGCTCAACATGCAGAAAACTAAGATCCTGGCATCTGATCCCATCACTTCATGGCAAATAAATGGGGAAACAGTGGAAACATTGGCTGACTTTGTTTCTTTGGGCTCCAAAATCACTGCAGATGTTGACTGCAGCCATGAAATTAAAAGACGCTTACTCCTTGGAAGGAAAGTTATGACCAACCTAGATAGCATATTGAAAAGGAGAGATTACTTTGCCAACAAAGGTCTATTTAGTCAAAGCTGTGGTTTTTCCAGTGGTCATGTATGAATGTAAAAGTTGGACTGTGAAGAAAGCTGAGTGCTGAAGAATTGATGCTCTTGAACTGTGGTGTTGAAGAAGACTCTTGAGAGTCCCTTGGACTGCAAGGACATCCAACCAGACCACTCTGAAGGAGATCAGTCCTAGGTGTTCTTTGAAAGCACTGATGCTGAAGCTGAAACCCCAATACTTTGGCCACCTCATGCGAAGAGTTGACTCATTGGAAAAGATTCTGATGTTGGGAGGGATTGGGGACAGGAGGAGAAGGAGATGACGGAGGATGAGATGGCTGGATGGCATCACTGACTCCATGGACATGAGTTTGGGTGAACTCTGGGAGTTGGTGATGGACAGGGGTGCCTGGCATGCTGCAATTCATGGGGTCGCAAAGAGTCAGACACAACTGAGCAAGTGAACTGAACTGAACTTGAGATCTAGAAAAAAGCAAGGCTACTCTATACATTACCATTTTTAGTTAACTTAGTTTTGAGGGTTCTAAGCAGTAAAATAAAATGAGAAAGATAAATAAAAGTTATTGAGCTTGAAAAATGGAGCAAAATATCTTACTATTCACAGATAAATGATCGTATACATTGACAATTTAGAAAAATATGTAGGTAAACTATTAGTATTATTAAGATTTAGCAAAATGCAGGACATATTTAAATACAACATAAAATCAACTATATTTCTATATACCAGAAAAAAGAAAAAAAACAATGTTGTCTTTAAAAGATTTAAATAACATAAAATATCAAGTAACTAGGAATAAATATAAAAGAAGATGCAGAAAGTTCCATTAAGAAAACTATAAACCTATATTGATAGATACAAAAGAAGCCCCTAAAACAGTAGGTTTCAGTATGTTCATGTACTATTAGATCTAATTTTTTAAAGCTGTCCATTTCCCCTCTAGGTTTTACAAATTTAATACATTTCCCAATAGCATAAGTGTGTGTGTGTGTGTGTGTGTGTGTGTGTGTGTGTGTTTGAAGAACAGAAGCTAAATCTGACTTTTAAATAGAAAGTTTAAGGGCCAAAACCAGCCAAGAAATCCTTGAAAAAAGGAAAAAAACAAATAAATAGTACAAATTACATTTCCAGATATTGAGACTTATAAAGCTATACAAATGAGTGTGTTATTGGAACAGGAATAGAAGAATGGAATAGAATGGAATGGAATAGAACATAATAGAATATACAGAATAGAATAGAACATAGCCTAGAAAATGAGTATTACAAATATTTAAATGAATATAAGTTTTAATAACAGCAGTACTGCAGGGTAATGGAGACAGGATAGTATTTTTAACATGTCATGCTGGGAAATTAGGTATTCTTAAATAAAAAAAAAAAAAATTGAACCTTTACTTCACAGTCTACATAAAAAGTTCCAAGGAGATTATCTATATTATATTATAAATAAGAAAGAAGTGAATAAAACCCTTCAGAAAAGTAATACAAAAAAATTCATATACTTGTATAGGAAATATTTTTTAAAATAAGTTACAGACAGGACTGATACTGAGGGGGAAAATAATAAATGGATCATGTTAAAATAACCTAAATCAAACCCCTAACGATTATACAGTGGAAGTGAGAAACAGATTTAAGGGACTAGATCTGATAGACAGTTTCTGATGAACTATGGATGGAGGTTCATGACATTGTACAGGAGACAAGGAGCAAGACTATCCCCAAGAAATAGAAATGTAAAAAAGCAAAATGGCTGTCTGAGGAGGCCTTACAAATAGCTATGAAAACAAGAGAAGTGAAAAGCAAAGGAGAAAAGGAAAGATATAAATGTCTGAATGCAGAGTTCCAAAGAGTAGCAAGAAGAGATAAGAAAGCTTTCTTCAGCGATCAATGCAAAGAAATAGAGGTAAACAACAGAATGGGAAAAACTAGAGATGTCTTCAAGAAAATTAGAGATATCAAGGGAACATTTCATGCAAAAATGGGCTCGATAAAGGACAGAAGTGGTGTGGACCTAATAGAAGCAGAAGATGTTAAGAAGAGATGGCAAGAATATACAGAAGATCTGTACAAAAAAAAAAAACGATATTCACAACCCCAATAGTTACAATGGTGTGATCACTGACCTAGAGCTAGACACCCTGGAATGTGAAGTCAAGTAGGCCTTAGGAAGCATCAGTATGAACAAAGCTAGTGGAGGTGATGGAATTCCAGTTGAACTATTTCAAATCCTAAAAAAGATGCTGTGAAAGTGCTACACTTAATATGCCAGCAAATTTGGAAAACTCAGCAGTGGCAACAGAACTGGAACAGATCAGTTTTCACCCCAATCCCAAAGAAAGGCAATGCCAAAGAATGCTCAAACTACTGCACAATTGCACTCATCTCACATACTAGTAAAGTAATGCTCAAAATTCTCCAAACTAGGCTTCAACAATATGTAATTTGTGAACTTCCAGACATTCAAGCTTGTTTTAGAAAAGGCAGAGAAACCAGAGATCAAATTTCCAACATCCGCTGGATCATCAGAAAAGCAAAAGAATTCCTGAAAAATACCTATTTCTGCTTTATTGACTATGCCAAAGCCTTTGACTGTGTAGATCACAAGAAATTGTGGAAAATTCTTCAAGAAATGAGAATACCAGACCACTTGACCTGCCTCTTGAGAAATGTGTATGCAGGTCAGGAAGCAACAGCTAGAACTGGACATGGAACAACAGACTGGTTCCAAGTAGGAAAAAGAGTACGTCAAGGCTCTATATTGTCACCCTGTTTATTTAATTTATATGCAGAGTACATCATGAGAAATGCTGGGCTGGAAGAAGCACAAGCTAGAATCAAGATTGTTAGGAGAAATATCAATAACCTCAGATATGCAGATGACACCACCCTTATGGCAGAAACTGAAGAGGAACTAAAGAGCCTCTTGATGAAAGTGAAAGAGGAGAATGAAAATGTGGACTTCAAGTTCAACATTTAGAAAACAAAGATCATGGCATCAGGTCCCATCACATCATGGCAAGTAGATGGAGAAACAGTGGAAACAGTGGCAGACATTATTTTGGGGGTTCCAAAATCACTGCAGATGGTGACTGCAGCTATGAAATTAAAAGACACTCCTTGGAAGGAAAGTTATGACCAACATAGATAGCATATTAAAAAGCAGAGGCATTACTTTGCCAACAAAGGTCCATATAGTCAAGGTTATGGTTTTTTTCACTAGTCATGTGTAGATGTGAAAGTTGGACTGTGAAGAAAGCTGAGCACTGAAGAACTGATGCTTTTGAACTGTGGTGTTGGAGAAGACTCTTGAGAGTCCCTTGGACTGCAAGGAGATCCATCCAGTTCATCCTAAAGGAAATCAGTGCTGAATATTCATTGGAAGGACTGAAGTTGAAACCCTAATACTTTCACCACCTGATGGGAAGTGCTGACTCATTGGAAAAAATTCTGATGCTGAAAATGATTGAAGGTAGGAGAAGAAGGGGACGACAGAGGATGAGATGGTTGGATGGCATCACCAACTCACTGGACATGAGTTTGAGTAAACTCCAGGAGTTCATGATGGACTCCACAGGGAAGCCTGGCATACTGCAGTCCATGGAGTTGCAAAGAGTTGGACACAACTGAGTGACTGAACTGAACTGACAAATAAGAACATCAGTTCATCAAATAAATTTTTAAAAACGAATTAAAGTAATGGTATATCAAGCCATAGAATTCAAGTGTATATATATATGCAATCCAAAATGTTTTAAAGGGCTCACTTTTAGAATATAAAGGGCTTTATTCATATAAATCTGTTAGAAAAATACACCAAATTAAACAGTTACAAATCACATGAGGGAATGACCTACACAAGAAAGCATCAGAAGCCAAAAGTAGAAAGGTGTGTACTCTTTAAGAACTGAGTCTCTTCCTCCAAGATCCCTATTTCCCCAAATCCTCTGGTTCCTGTCTCTCTGGATTCTGGATGCCTTGATCCTCCAGCTTGCTAAAGTCTATTATGGGGCAGAGGTAATTAGTGCTCAGTATTTTGTGTGTACACAGAAGAACTGTACAAAAAAGAGCTTCAAGACCTAGACAATCATGATGATATGATCACTGACCTAGAGCCAGACATCTTGGAATGTGAAGTCAAATGGGCCTTAGAAAGCATCACTACAAACAAAGCTAGTGGAGGTGATGGAATTCCAGCGGAGCTATTCCAAGTCCTGAATGATGATGCTGTGAAAGTGCTACACTCAATATGCCAGCAAATTTGGAAAACTCAGCAGTGGCCACAAGATTGGAAAAGGTCAGTTTTCATCCCAATCCCAAAGAAAGGCAATGCCAAGGAGTGCTCAAACTACCGAACAATTGCACTCATCTCACACGCTAGTAAAGTAATGCTCAAAATTCTCCAAGCCAGGCTTCAGCAATATGTGAACCGTGAACTTCCTGATGTTCAAGCTGGTTTTAGAAAAGGCAGAGGAACCAGAGATCAAATTGCCAACATCCGCTGGATCATGGAAAAAGCAAGAGAGTTCCAGAAAAACATCTATTTCTGCTTTATTGACTATGCCAAAGCCTTTGACTGTGTGGATCACAATAAACTATGGAAAATTCTGAAAGAGATGGGAATACCAGACCACCTGATCTGCCTCTTAAGAAATCTGTATGCATGTCAGGAAGCAACAGTTAGAACTGGACATGGAACAACAGACTGGTTCCAAAAAGGAAAAGGAGTACGTCAAGGCTGCATATTGTCACCATGTTTATTTAACTTATATGCAGAGTACATCATGAGAAATGCTGGACTGGAAGAAACACAAGTTGGAATCAAGATTGCCAGGAGAAATATCAATAACCTCAGATATGCAGATGACACCACTCTTATGGCAGAAAGTGAAGAGGGGCTAAAAAGCCTCTTGATGAAAGTGAAAGTGGAGAGTGAAAAGGTTGGCTTAAAGCTCAACATTCAAAAAACGAAGATCATGGCATCTGGTCCCATCACTTCATGGGAAATAGATGGGGAAACAGTGGAAACAGTGTCAGACTTTATTTTGGGGGGCTCCAAAATCACTGCAAATGGTGATTGCAGCCATGAAATTAAAAGACGCTTGCTCCTTGGAAGGAAAGTTATGACCAACCTAGATAGCATATTCAAAAGCAGAGACATTACTTTATCAACAAAGGTTCGCCTAGTCAAGGCTATGGTCTTTCCTGTGGTCATGTATGGATGTCAGAGCTGGACTGTGAAGAAGGCTGAGCGCCGAAGAATTGATGCTTTTGAACTGTGGTGTTGGAGAAGACTCTTGAGAGTCCCTTGGACTGCAAGAAGATCCAACCAGTCCATTCTGAAGGAGGTCAATCCTGGAATTTCTTTAGAAGGAATGATGCTAAAGCTGAAACTCCAGTATTTTGGCCACCTCATGCGAAGAGTTGACTCATTGGAGAAGACTCTGATGCTGGGAGGGATTGAGGGCAGGAGGAGAAGGGGACGACAGAGGATGAGATGGCTGGATGGCATCACTGACTCGATGGATGCGAGTCTGAGTGACCTCTGGGAGCTGGTGATGGACAGGGAGGCCTGGCGTGCTGTGGTTCATGGGGTCGCAAAGAGTTGGACATGACTGAGCGACTGATCTGATCTGATCTGATCTGATTTTGTGTGTTGGGCTTCCCTGGTAGCTAAATTGATAAAGAATCTGCCTGCAATGTAGGAGACCTGGGTTCAATCCATGGGTTGGGAAGATCCCCTGGAGAAGGTCATGGCAAACCAATCCAATATTCTTGCCTAGAGAATCCCCATGGATAGAGGAGCCTAGAGGGCTATAGTCCATGGAGTCACAAAGAGTTGGACATGACCGAACAACTAAACACATCTGTGTATTTGTTCACTTTCCCCAGTCTTTTCCTATAGTTAAGTTGCAGCTGTTTAACCTGTTCTGGTCAATGAACCATGAGCAGAAAAATGAATGTTCTTTTCTGCCCAAGGCAGTTCATCACTGGTATTCCTCCTCTTCCTTTCTACAGCATCCAAAGTGCCAAGTATACCCTACGACGGAAAAAGGCTGCTCGACTTGTATCTAACTTTGCATAAGAAGAAAATAATAAACTGTGATTTTGCAGTTTAACTTTTTCTGTGGTAAGCCAGAGTGGATATCTGCCATAATTTATATGCCAAAATAGTATAATAAATTTGTTGGATATAAATATGAGTATATAACCTTATTTTATGTAGTCTCAATGCTTTCTGCAAAATGAAGGAGAGTTTTTTCCTTAAATATATCAAAGGAAATTAAAATAGTCTAGTCCAAAGACTAAAACAAAATATTAATTTTCTGTGAAAATACTTATCAGAATCTCATTACTTTCACAGATCAGTTCTAGATGATCTTGTTGCTGTGCCAACTAATCTGAAAATTCAAGTGTGTTCATCTCACTATTATATATTTGTGAGAAATGAAAAACTCCTGCCTAACTCTCAGACAATAGAAATAATAAGTATTTGATTTAAGCTATGATAGTACAGTTTGTTGTCAACCACAAAGCACATCTCAAAAGATAAAGTAGAAATGTAAAATGAAAGTGTAAATTAAAATTTAAAAACTATTTGAAAGACTGGTTCTCTTGTATGTTAAAGCAGATCTCATTTTGGGGACTACGATTTTCACCAAAAAACTTCAATTTCCATATATTCCCTAACAGCATTTTATTCAAAAAAAAAAATGGTACAACAAAAAAGGATTCTAAAAATAATAAATTCTAGAGAAGACATGGAGAAAAAGGAACCCTCGTACACTGTTGGTGGGAATGTAAGCTGGTGCAGCCTCTATGGAAAAACAGTATGGAGGTTCCTTAAAAATCTAGAATTACCATATAATTTGGCAATGCTAACTTGGGCATATATCTGGAGGAAACACTACTTTGAAAAGATACATGCTCACCAACGTTAACTGCATTACTATTCACAGTAACCAAGTCCTGGAAACAACCTAAATGTCCATTGACAGATGACTGGATAAAGAAGTGATACACACACACACACACACACAGAGAGATATACCTATCTCAGTGATTCCTGAAATCTTTAAAAACTGTCTACCTCTCCAGTGGGTCACTATCCTTGTCCAGACTTACCTGGACCACTGAAAGCTGTGTTCTCTGCACCTGTTTTCATTTGTGCCTTCATCTTACCCATTCTCCACAATGAAATCAGTTTTCTCTGAAAATCCAAAGTCTGATCATGTCTGGTCTTCAATAAGACCATAGGGTTCTATTATTAAAATTCAAGTATATATCATTGCCTGGTAGATTAGCTATGTTTCTGGTCTTACTTCTTATTCCCTTAGGATTCTATCAAAGCAGACTTCTTTTAGTTATTAAGCATATTATCCTGATTATACATCTTTGCACTTACTGTTGATTTTACCAAGAAATTTAATCCTTTGTCCCCTCTCTTTTGGGCTTCCCAAGTGGTGTTAGTGCTAAAGAACCTGCCTAGCAATGCAGGAGGCATAAGAGACTCAGGTTCCATCCCTTAGACAGAAAGATCCTCTGGAGGAGGGCATGGCAACCCACTCCAGTATTACTGCCTGGAGAACTCCATGCACAGAGAAGCCTGGAGAGCTACAGTCCATAGGGTTGCAAAGAGCTGGACACAACTGAAGCGACTTAGCACACATACACCCTTCTCTTTTAACATAACTCTCAGCTTTCTTTCAATAACTTCATGTCATGTACTTATTTTTGCCGGGAAAAATTTCCCGATCTTCAAGCTTGAGTTAAAATAACTTTCTAAAATATTCCCGTAGCACTTATAGTTCCCCTCCATTATCCTTATCATGGAATACTATAATTGGCAGTGGCCTCACTGTCTTATTCACTTATCTCCATTTCTTCATAAAGATACAGATACTTGCAATATTTAATTAGAAGATTAATGAGGTCAAAACTTTCCTCAGTCTACAATTGAGAACTATCTGCATAATAAAAGGAAATGCAAAACCACCATTTTTTTTTCTTCTAAAACTTTTTGTAAAAGTGATTCTCAATTAAAATCTCCCTTACCTTCAATAAGGAAGCTATGATTCAATTTTTCCCAACTTTTTCATTCTAGATGTTTAATAAAGGAAACAGATACTACTAATGTTAACAATATTCTACGCATGATTAGTAACAATGTTGTGAAACTCTATATAATTCTATTATTATTAATTTGCAACATTGCCCCTGATGGACAAGCTATTTTCTATTGTAGCCCCAGTTGTCTCCTTTTGAATGCCTATCTTTATCCAATTGCTAGAGCCAAATCTATTCTATTGTTGTCTCCCTTATAGGGTGATTTGACAGTTCAGTTGCAAATACAATTTCTTTTCAAATTATCCTATCCATTCTTATTCCTTTCTATTATCTTGAGATTCCAAAAGACTAAGTAAAAAGGTGAGGTGCAAAACTCACTGTAACTTTTAGAAACAATGAGTCACATTGTTAAATTTTTTGATGAAACTTTGGAAATGTATCTCTGTCTTTCCAATTAACTCTGATTGAAGCCTGATTGATGAAGGATGGTGGTGAGAATCTGTCAATGACATCTCATGTAAATACAAATGTAAGTGTTTAATATGTGTCACTTGAAATTTTCTGGCAAAGTCTCAAAGTTTATCTTCTACATTGTTTTCTATCATTTATTACCATTGTATGAAATGAACCCACAGTTTGCTTTAGGGTTCAAGGACAACTGTATAAACACTCATGTAATCAAAGCACACTGCATCAGTTGGTTTTGGTTAAAGAGAGATAAAACATTCAATGATTAAGGAAGTTAAGTATACAATACAGTAAAATTTTAATAAGCTAAGTAATCTCTTTGAAGTTAAATACCTTTTAGTTCATTCTAGGAATCAGTAATTTGCTTAGATTTGTACTTTATATTCTATTTTATTTCTACTCTGAAATCTCACTGATGGTGCATTCCATATTATGCTGTCTTCATTCAGTGCACTAAGAGCATATTCTCTACCTTTTGTCTCTGAACACATTAATAGTTCCAAAGCATTCTGGGACATTCCTAAAGTCCTATCAGGTATCAGAATTGTCTTTTATTTATGTAAATATTCCTTAAATTTGATTTTCAATTTATGATCTCATTTAGTCACCATGATTTAATTGGCCCATTTTCATTGGGGAATTGAAATAATAAGTAAAAATTTCATAGTTCTTTCAACCCTGAAAACCAATGTGAGAAGATGCTACTAGTATTATAAAAGGAAACTATACCAAAATACTTTAAAAGGTCACTGAAAAATTGATGTAAGTTGTCAGATTTGGTCCTGAGATATTCACTGCTCATATTCAGTATTGACATCTATCCCATCAAACCAGATATTTTAAATGCAAATAAACATTGTAAATTTGCTTGAGATATAACAATCAAATTTCCCAAGTCTGTTAGAATATCAGAACCATTTGGAGAACAAAATATATTCCTGGTTCCAACCTCAAAACATTCTGAGTTAATAGACTGGAAAAGATGCTCAGAAATCCATATTTTTTAAATGTTCCTATAAGAATATATATTGTTTTTTTGTTTGTTTTAGTAACATTTACATAAAGAGTACTAAACTATATGCAAATTGCTACAGCATAACTTTTTAATACACACATAACCAAACACAAATGCATACAGGCAGGACATGTGCCAACTTTTTAATGGTTACCTCTGGGGAGGGAGGGAAGAAAATGGGCTTTGGAAAGAGAATTCTTTAATTCCAACTGTGATATTGTTTTTCCTTTAAAAAGAAAAAGTTAATGAAAATAATGGCAAAATGTTAAGTCTCAAATTTTGATTGTGGGTCTACAGGTTATTAGGAGAAGGTAATGGCACCCCACTCCAGTACTCTTGCCTGGAAAATCCCATGGACGGAGGAGCCTGGTAGGCTGCAGTCCATGGGGTCGCTAGGAGTCAGACACAACTGAGTGACTTCACTTTCACTTTTCACTTTCATGCATTGGAGAAGGCAGTGGCACCCCACTCCAGTAGTCATGCCTGGAAAATCCCATGGATGGAGGAGCCTGGTAGGCTGCAGTCCATGGGGTCGCTAGGAGTCAGACACAACTGAGTGACTTCACTTTCACTTTTCACTTTCATGCATTGGAGAAGACAATGGCAACCCACTCCAGTGTTCTTGCCTGGAGAATCCCAGGGACGGGGGAGCCTGGTGGGCTGCCGTCTATGGGGTCGCACAGAGTTGGGCATGACTGAAGTGACTAAGCAGCAGCAGTAGCTACAGGTTATTGTTGTTTATGTTATTTTTTTATAATTATTCAGAACATTTTATAATTAAAAACAAATACTATCCCCAGGTAATATAGATCAACATCCACAGTTGAGAACTATTGGAATAAAATCTGAGCAATGTAATTTATCATCCCAACTGAGACACTGTTGAGATTTAAAGAGAGAGCCATTAATCACTTTACCAGAATGAGAGGCAAACTAGAATGTACGGTTACCCTAGGAATAAACTACTTTAAGTCCCACTTAATGCATGAACTTCTTAATAGCAAAATTTATTTTCTATCATTTTCTCTAACCTCCTTCTTTGTAAGTTATCATGGAGGTTATTGATCTAATTTGCCCAAATTATTATCCGTTTTTCACTGAAGCACTTTAGGGCAATATATAATTTTCAAAAGAGTCAGAATAAATAGTGGAAATGCAGGACATTTTTGAAATTAATGTATTTCTAAGATGCAATAGTTAGTCAAAAGTATTTAATGAACAGTAGTACTTCAAAGTAAGGTACCAGGGCATGTGAGGCTAAAAGCTGAAAATATGCCGTCCTTATCCTCAAGAATTTATATTTCAACTAACTCTATAGATAAGATACATAAAGCAAACCAAGAATATAGATTCTATAATTGTGTAACAAAAGAATGAACCGTAACTACTATAAAAAGCCGAGGACTAACAAATAATAAAGTTAAACATATTAAAGTAAATAATGTGATTCACCACTGGTGCCAAGTGAGAGCTCAGTTTCTCTTTTCCACATGTATATCCTTGCTGTCACCAAATACTCTGTCTTGACTCTTGCTTTTCCAATTTGTACATTATCTCATCATAGACATGATCTCTGCTTTTTACTACTTTGACCAAAACACAGAGCTCAATCTGTTTTAGTCAGAAAGTTTTATGTAACTATACATAAAAGCCCTCCCCAAAAGTACTTAATGAAAAAAACAATTTATTGGCTCAAAAAGATGAATAGTTCAGATGTGGCTGAATCTAGGACTCAAGTGATAGAATCAAGACCCGCTTTACTTTCATATGTCTTAAGTTCCTTAAAAGTTTTGGCTTCATTTTCAAATTACCTTTCCTTTTAGCCACTAAATTACTTCCAGCAAACCCTAAGTCATTACCCGGGGAGCGGAAAAGAAGTTGACTATTTCCTAGGCCTTTAAAACAGAAATTCTATAATTTCAAGCAGAAATTTCAACTGTAAATAGCCTGGCTTGAGTCAAATACATTTCCCTGAATTAGCTATGGCTGAAGTTGAAACTTGTAATTGTCTAGATTGGTTTACCCTAAATCCTAAGTGCCACTGAATCATGTTATCCAAAGTAGACAGGCTGTTAGTACCAGTAGGTGGGTCCCAAAAGCAAAGTGAACATATTGTAGCCATAAGAAAGGAAAATGAATGCTGGGTGGACAAAAAGGAAGAAAAGAAGGAACTGAAAAACAGAAAGACAAAGAAAAGGAAGGAATGTAGAAGGGAAGAAGAGAGGAAAGAGGAAGGCAAAATTGCAAACAGAGAAGGGGAGACAGAAGAAGGGAAGAAGGAAAAAAATATATAAAATAGTCCACTAAGAGAGTGGTGTATAGGTAAATGTTTAACAATCAGCTTTCAAAAAATAAATAAATAAGCAAACAAAACAAAATACAAGACTTTTTCTGTAGTGTTTCACAATTTTTATGCTGTAAATTTTCTCACCATGATGATTTCAAGCTATTAGGTCACTAAACATAAAGTTTGGTAAAGAGGCACAATAGTACTGTATCTATACACAAATACACACTGACACATGCAGTGATACAATTAACATCAATAACCTCAAAAGCAACAGTAGTACTATGTACTAAAATAATTAAAACTGGTGTTTTCAGTAGTTATTAACTTTGCTTTCAATGTGCATTATTTGCTTATAAGTTTATATAAGATAATTTTTGATAATGTCTGTAGCTAACAAACATCTTACAAAATCCCTGAAATTTAAATATATTGGCTATTCCAAGTTGATACAGTGTGGCCCCAGCATAACACTGAGAGAGCATCTTTCTCAGTTTATTAAAAAAAAAAAAAAAAAAAATAGCACTCACACAAAGCAGACTATGCTTGTGCAGTGGTCTCCACTAAAGATTTGGTAGGGGTGATAGAGGGTTATCATTAAAACATGAGAATTTCAAATCAACCATTATATATCTCTATTCTTAGAAATTCTTCACCCTAGGCACTACTGTGACTTTCACAGTTTTTATCCTCTCATTTCACCTCAGGAGGCACTTCCCCTTCTTGTATTCTCAGAGTTCTCTCTTATCCCAGTTAATAGCCCCTAACCAATGCATCTGCAACAATCCTTCTCACTCTCTTATGAAGACTTATTTCATGATATTGACCCCTACACCCCCTCAAAAAAAAACACCTGCAGGTGTATCATATTTGCAAAGCAAATGTGGAAGAGTTCATAAAACTACAGTCTGTGGACCACCTGCTTAAGAAACTACCCAAGTTGCTTAAAAGGCTGATTCCTTCATAATGAAACGTATCTTTGGGGAGAGGACATAGATACTGCCTTGCTTATTAAACACTGCAGGTGTTTTTAGTGGACATAAACATATAATACCTCAAGTAATAGGCTAGACAGAACTAACAGGCTCTCTACCTGGAAGAAAATCCTCATCTGTGCATGTATTTTTTTCTCATCTGTATTATGTGCTGTAATGCCATTCTCCCCAACGTCTCCATGACCACATGAATAACCTACACAACCTTAGAGACTCCATGTAAAAGAAAGCTCTTTTGACCCTCACCTACCCTCAGAACTTTTCCTGACCTTGATTTAACCTGCTCCAGTTAAGTTTAGCTGTTTCCTTCCCTGACAATTATAGCGCTAGGGCCATCATCTCTGTAAGTTATTGATTGTTTTTCCATCTATTTTTCCTAATAGACTGAAATCTCCTTGAAATTCAAGACTGCTTCCTAGGCATCTGAATCACTTATTTAGCATAATGCCTGGCAATATGCATTCCATAGCTGATTCACTGATGAAGCATATAAAGGCAGAGAGAGGCAGAGGGAAGAAGGGGAATGGATGTGATAGACATCAAATAAGGTAGAAAAATATAAGAGAAAATGAAAGAAGAATATAATAAAATGGATATATCTGCCTTAAGTTCGCATTTGGTCTTAAATTCCTGTTTCATCAAATAATATATTATTTTGCTCTTGGATAATTCAGACCTTTAGAAATAAAAGACCCTGAACTTTTATTAGAATACAAATTTATATTACTGCAGGTGAACATCAAAATTTCAGGTTTTAGCCTTGCTTGTAACTTGTAAACTTAACAACACCTGCTCAACAAACCTACTTTTCATGTGTTTACATGCATTGCAGAAAATAATTCATGTCAAATAAGTGTAACATTTACAAGTAAGGTGCAATGAAGTACCAGGATGCAGACAAGAAGAACTGAATTCCAAGCTGGTTTAGATTACCCATGACTTCTGTGGATCAAGAAATAGAGATACCTTAATTAAAAATATTTTATTGGTAAAAACGCTATTCAGAACTGAGCCTTTAGTGAGCTATAGTCTTTTTGCAATAGGAACATTAAAAAAAATCACAGATCACAATAATAAATATAATAATGAACAAGCATGAAAAATTGTAAAAATTATCAAATTTGACAGACACAAAGTGAGTTAATGCTGTTGGAAAAATGGCACCAACAGACTTCTTTGACACAAGGTTGCCACGAGCCATCGATTTATAAAAAACAGTATCAGCTAAGTGAAATAAAACACAGTAAAACAAGATATGACTGTTTATCTCCAGTTTTAAAGAGTCCACCCACTAAAACATCATTTATCAGTTTGTGGACAGGCCCTTATATATCCCCAGGTATTTGTAGAAAACTGTAAGTTCTACACTAAAAAACATTCACTACATTTTGAGTTTGTTAAGACAGCTTTAGTGCCCATGTTTGCATTTATATTTATAATCACTCTGCCTACAGTCAACTCCATGGATGGAGACTTGTAAAATTGTACAGGAGACGGTGGTCAAAACCACCCTTAAGAAAAAGAAATGCATAAAGGCAAAATGGTTGTCTGAGGAAGCTTTACAAATAGCTGAGAAAAGAAGAGATGCTAAAGGCAAAGAAGATAAGGAAAGATATACCCATCTGAATGCCAAAGAATAGCAAGGAAAGATAAGAAAGCCTTCCTAAGTGATTAGTGCAAAGAAATAGAGGAAAATAACAGAATGGAAAAGACTAGAGATCTCTTCAAGAAAACTAGAGATACCAAGGGACCATTTCATGCAAAAATGGGCACAATAAAGGACAGAAATTGTATGGACCTAACAGAAGCAGAAGATATTAAGATGAGGTGGCAAGAATACACAGAAGAACTGTACAAAAAAGATTTTAGTGAGCCAGGTAACCATGATGGTGTGGTCACTCACCTAGAGCCAGACATCCTGGAATGTGAAGTCAAGTGGGCCTTAAAAAGCATCACTACGAACAAAGCTAGTGGAGGTGATGGAATTCCAGTGGAACTATTCCAAATCCTGAAAGATGATGCTGTGAAAGTGCTACACTCAATATGCCAGCAAATTGGGAAAACTCAGCAGTGGCCACAGGACTGGAAAGGTCAGTTTTCATCGCAATCCCAAAGAAAGGCAATGCCAAAGAATGCTCAAACTACTGCACAATTGCACTCATCTCACATGCTAGTAAAGTAATGCTCCAATTCTCCAAGCCAGGCTTCAATAATACATGGTCTATGAACTTTCAGCTGCTCAAGCTGGTTTTTGAAAAGGCAGAAGAACCAGAGATCAAATTACCAACATCCACTGGATCATCAAAAAAGCAAGAGAGTTCCAGAAAAACATCTATTTATGCTTCATTGACTATACCAAAAAAGCCTTTGACTGTGTGGATCACAAGAAACCGTGGAAAATACTTAAAGTGATGTAAATACCAAACCACCTTACCTACTTCCTGAGAAACCTGTATGTAGGTCCAAAAACAATAGTCAGAACCAGACATCAAACAATGGACTGGTTCAAAATTGGGAAAGAAGTACATTAAGGCTGTATATTGTCACTCTGCTTATTTAACTTATACACAGAGTACATCATGCAAAATGGTAGGCTGGATGAAGCACAAGCTGGAATCAAGATTGTTAGGAGAAATATCAATAACCTCAGATATGCAGATGAGACCACCTTTATGGAAGAAAGCAAAGAGGAACTGAAGAGTCTGTTGATAAAAATGAAAAAGGAGAGTGAAAAACTGGCTTAAACCTCAACCTTCAAAAAACTAAGGTCATAGCATCGAGTCCAATCACTTCGTTGCAAATAGATGGTGAAACAATAGAAAGTGTGATAGACCAGTTTCTTGGGCTCCAAAATTACTGCAGATGGTGACTGCAGCCATGAAATGAAGACACTTGCTCCTTGGAAGAAAAGCTATGACCAACCTAGACAGCATATTAAAAAGCAGAGACATTACTTTGCCAACAAAGGTCTGTTTAGTCAAAACCATGGTTTTTCCAGTAGTCATATATGGATGTGAGATTTGGACCGTAAAGGTTGAATGCTGAAGAATTGATGCTTTCCAAATGTGGTGTTGGAGAAGACTCTTAAGAGTTCCTTGAACTTTAAGGACATCAAATCAGTCAATCTTAAAGGAAATCAGTCCTGAACATTCATTGGAAGGACTGATGCTGAAGCTGAAACTCCAATACTTTGGCCACCTGTTGCGTAGAACCGATTTATTAGAAAAGAACCTAATGTTGGGAAAGATTGAAGGCAGGAGGAGAAAGGGATGACAGAGAAGGAGATGTTGGATGGCATCACTGACTCAATGGATATTAGTTTGAGCAAGCTCTGGGAGATGGTGAAGGACAGGGAAGCCTGGCATGTTGCATTCCATGGGGTTACAAAGAGTTGGACAAAATTGAGTGACTGATCAACAGTCAATTGAACTTTAGAAATCACAGGCAAATAAAGACAGAATAGAGTCCAACTTAACATGTAAACACGGTATTTTGCACCATAGCCAATGATACAAGATAGTACCACATGAACAAATGTTTCCCAGTTATTCAAATAGAAACAATTGTAGGAAATATGAGGCCACATAGAGTGACCAGCAGTTGACATGTGCCAAAATCAAAGAAAAAGCAACACAGCAATCAGAATCATAGTCAGAATTGAAATTGCAATTTGGATTCAGCAAAACAATCTTATCTGTCATATTAAATTGATGTTAGTCTGAATTTTATTGGTTTTGCAGATATGCTTGCATTTCATGTATAAATTTTATTTTACATTTAGAGTTAAATAAGAGAGAAAAGCATGAAGAATCTATCCCCTTTTTTTAGGTTAGATACACAAATAACATTATAGTAAATCTATACAATAAGACTAGCAAGTCCCAAGAAAATAAATTTTTTCCTTTACAAAGAAAGACTGGTAGAATAAAGTGCAGTACTGATGTGTCATCTGTTTTGTTCAAAAGGACAAATGCCAACCTTCAATGCCACTTGTGATTTTGGTAAGAGTTTGATGAGATATGCTCACATCAGAGTCCTCTCCTTTCACTCTCCCATATTGGTTTGGATTTTTTTCTGCTTAGTATTTTGTGTGTGCATGTGTTCTCAGTAGTATCCAACTATTTGTGACCCCATGGACAGTAGTCCACCAGGCTTCCCTATCCGTTAAATTTTCCAGGCAAGAATACTAGAGCAGGTTGCTGTTTCCTTCTCTGGGGGTATCTTCCCAACCCAGGAATCAAACTTGTGTCTCTTGCATCTCCTGCATTAACAGGCAGATTCTTTACCAATGAAACACTCGGGAAGCCCTTGCATTATAAATATTTCTTCCTAAGGAATACTTAGTGATTAAGAGTGTGCCCTGTAAGTCTAAGTTGAAATTTTGACTACTCTAGTCCATAACTGCAGTAGAGACTTGTCAGATGTTCACCAATCCATGTCCTTCCTTCTGTGAGCACACAAGACAACTGTTATCAAAGTGTCTTTATACTAAGTTGGACCCACATGAGTGGTATGGTCAATGGCTATGAGGGAAGCAGTGTTCACCATTTTGAGTAGTGGTCATTATCCCCCCTGAGCAATTCCTTATTCCCCTTATCCCATCACACATGGGTTATATCTATGATGACCTTGAGAACTATGTGTTCCTGATGTGTTGACTATAGTGTTATAGCAGCAATGTAGAAGCAATTTGGGTCATCGCTGTGAGGAGGGCTTCCTAAAGAATGTGAGACTCTTCATGAGCAAGATACAGACTTGATAAACCTTTATTCTGTTCACCTCTAAGAATTTTTCGTGTTTTTTTGATAGGTCGCATGGCCTCAACTCTCCTGACTAATTCAATAAACACACAGGTTTGGACAATTTAACCTCAGTGATAAGTTTCAGTTTCCTCATATGTAAAACTGGAGGAAAACATCTATCTCATAAAATAAATGTGAGAATCAAATCCAAAAATTCAGGCAAACCTGTAAAAAATGCCTGATGCTAGGTAAGGACAACTATGAGCCTTTCTCCCCCTTCCTCTTCTACAGTTCATTTCCAATTTCCAATACTTTTATTGCTTCATACATAGCCAATGTTAAATGTCTACATTATTTATTTTTTATTATTTTTGGCTGTGCTTGGTCTTTGTGGCTGCGCGGGCTGTTCTCTAGCTATCGTGAGCAGCAGCTATTTGCTAATTGCAGTGTGTGGGCTTCTCACTGTGGTAGCTTCTCTTGTTGCACAGCACGGGCTCTAGGGCACACAGGCTTTAGTAGTTGTAGTGCATGGGCTCAATATTGCAGTTCCCCAGGCTCCAGAGCACCCATGGACAGTTGGCTCAACAATTGTGGGGCACAGACTTTGTTGCTGCATGGCATGTGGGATCTTCTAGGACCAGGTATCGAACCCGTGTCCTCTGCAAAGACAGGTGGATTCTTTACCACTGAGCCACAAAAGAATCCATTTAAAAAAAAATAATTTGCTTTATTGATAAATCTGATCTCTTCACAAAATTGAAAGTCCTCTCAAGCTCATCTTTGGTTTGTGTTCAATTTGTATTGATGCTCTGGCTTCATAACAATTATTAAAAATTCACTGCAGCAAAAATACAAGTATATTTTTTGTAATTCCTTATTTACCTTGAGTCTCCTGTTTCTCCATTGTTCTCTACCCTTGAGCATTTACAACACTGATCTACATTTGAAAAGAGTCATTAGAGTTGATTAAACTTAAAACCAGGAGATCCAACCAGTCCATTCTGAAGGAGATCAGCCCTGGGATTTCTTTGGAAGGAATGATGCTAAAGCTGAAACTCCAATACTTTGGCCACCTCATGAGAAGAGTTGACTCATTGGAAAAGACTCTTATGCTGGGAGGGATTGGGGGCAGGAGGAGAAGGGGATGACAGAGGATGAGATGGCTGGATGGCATCACTGACTTGATGGACATGAGTCTGAGTGAACTCCGGGAGTTGTTGATGGACAGAGAGGCCTGGCTGTGCTGCGATTCATGCGGTCGCAAAGAGTCGGACACGACTGAGCCACTGAACTGAAAACCTTAATTTAAGTAATTTTATGTAGAATGAGTCTCCCTGTGTCATCTATAGGATTATTCTCAAACTATAGAAATACAAAATTGAAATTTCATTTGTCTATATGCTAAATAATTGTAATGAATCTTATTATCAATCAGCAGAGAGAAGGATGGGCATATGAGAGCATAATCTTTCCTTTGCCTCATGGTCACAGAATGATGACATGTTTTTTTGTCATACAGCTAAAATGACGTGCATTCAGCTCTTCATTATGCCGATCCATCTTCCTTCCAGCAGTCACTGCTGCTCTCCTTTAGGAACAGTTTTTTTGTTTTTTTTTTTGCTTATTTACATACTAGCACCTATGCTAGGTATTTAAGGACAAAATTCAAACTTACTCTATTAGCATCTCTAGCAAATGCCTTAATCACGGAGGAAACTGAATTATTGAATAAGTATATTAACTCATTTGTCTATGAATTTCCAATATGCATCCTGCTATCCCAGTTTCCATAGCAAGTTAAGCTCAGAGTATCAGATAAAAATCTGAGATATAAGGTGAATGTGATAAATTAATAAGAAAGCAGAAATTTGCTCAAATACTCAGGAAGGAATCACAAATACTGCAGCATACTATCTAGACAGGAATTGTCCAAACAAGGAAAGGATAGAAAAATCAAAATGCTGAACTCTTAAATAGCTGAATTTACCAATAAATTCATGAATCAACATAGAATACAATTCTGGGAGACATCTTTTAATAAATAATTACATTTTTTTTAATAATAGAGACAAGTGGACAGCTGAATGAGGAGACTTGTAATCATAACTGGACAATGAGAAAAGTATACTGAAAATGTAACTTCCTATTGTAAATCAAATTTTTAAAAGAGTAACTAGTATTTGAAAATTAAACAAACATTGTTAATACTGCTGCTCCTGCTGCTAAGTCGCTTCAGTCGTGTCTGACTCTGTGCGACACCATATAAATGATCTCACATAATGATAAATCATATGACTTTTTCTAAGACACTTACTTCCAATAACATTTTGTTTGTCATGAATACATTGTTTTGTTTCCAATGTTTCCTTAAGAAACATAAATAGACTTATATTTTGTGCTAAAAATGGAACTCTGGGGAAAAAAGGAAGCAAATTCCTTGTTCTAATGAAGCATTAATGGAGTGGAGAAAACAGACTATTGGAGTAAGTAAATAAATAAAATAAGATTATGATAAATAAGCTAATGGAAATAAAGAATATTCTGTAATAGAGAGAGATGAACCACAGATGAAAAATGGGTAATGATGAGGCCTACTACAGCTGGATGGTCAAAGATAGCTTCTATTAGGAAGTAAAACAGAAGGTAAGACTTGAAGGGTGAGGAAATACAAGTTATGGGAGAAACAGGAAATTTGTTTTCCAAGCCCAGTAAAACAGGAAATATGAAGACCTTAAGATGAGAAAAGTCTTAAAAAGATCAAGGAACTAGAAGGCTAGTGTGACCAAAACACAAATAGCAAGGAGAATAGTTCAAGATGCTATTGGATTCTAGAAACTTCTGCCAGTACAAATTATTTGGAAGGTATGTAACGTTCCTTAATGAAATCTAGATTGACAGTGTCTCCTGTGATATTCACATTAATACACATAAAATATGTTAATTTCAATAGGAGAGCTAATTAGTGTCTGGCTTGATTTGTCAATGAGCATGCAAATTAAGTCTTGAAAGAAATAGATCCACTTTCAGGAGTATGATAAAATTCTTTGTTGAACAAAGAAACTCTAAAAACCCTTAGGGTGAAGAACTTTTTCTCTAATGCAGTATGCTGGAAAAAGACAGCCCACTGTGCTCAGAGTGAAGTTAGCTGCCGAAACTCCAAAACTAAAAAAAAAAAAAAAACTTCGCAATTTGCTGAAGATTCTACTATTAAAAATTTCAGAAGGAAAAATGGCAAAGCTCACAGTATAAAACAATTAAAACCAGGCTTCCAAAAACTCTGCACATTTATTCAAACAGTTAGACAATGCTTATAAAATAAAATCTATCTCAGGGAATGAGATTTTCAAAGACAATGCCTCAAACTAAGAAAGATCCCAAAGCATATTAAGTTTCACTATAAAACTGAATCCCAGCTTAAGTTTGTAAATACTTTGGAACTGAGCCTAGAACAATTTCCACATGAGCCCCAAGGTGGAGATTCACACATCTCTTTAAATTTCTCTCTGACTTGAGCAATTGCTCTTCTGGGCCAAATTTCTGGACAAGAGGAAGGCATCTTGAGCATCAGTGCACCTCTTTTTCTCTCACACAAAATTATTCACTTCTTATTCTCAGCTCCCTTGATATTTTAAAAGTATCTGTTACTTTGCTTCTCCTATTTGCAATACAGTTAATTAACCTTGTGTCTGCCCCTCACTTTCTATTCCCTCCCTTTCCACCTCTACCAAAAGACAGATTTTTAGGTTTTTTGTATTTGGAAATCAGTGTGACGGTTAAATGTATGTATTTGACTTGGCTTGATGTTTCATCCAATGCCAGACTTGGTGTTTCTATAAAGATATATATATATATATATATATATATATATATATATATATATATATATATTAGGTGTTTAATTCAGTTCAGTCACTCAGTCATGTCCAACTCTTTGCAACCCCATGGACTTCAGCACGCCAAGCCTCCTTGTCCATCGCCAACTCCCGGAGTTTACTCAGACTCATGTCCAATGAGTCGGTGATGCCATCCAACCATCTTATATTCTGTTGTCCCCTTCTCCTCTTGCCTTCAATCTTTCCCAGCATCAGGGTCTTTTCCAAGGAGTCAGTTCTTCGCATCAGGTGGCCAAACTATTGGAGTTTCAGCTTCAACATCAGTCCTTCTAATGAACATTCAGGACTGATTTCCTTTAGGATGGACTGGTTGCATTTCCTTGCAGTCCAAGGGACTCTTAAGAGTCTTCTTCAACACAACAGTTCAAAAGAATCAATTCTTCAGGGCTTGGCTTTCTTTATAGTCCAACTCTCACATCCATACATGACTACTGGAAAAACCATAGCCTTGACTAGATGGACCTTTGTTGGCAAAGTAATGTCTCTACTTTTGAATATGCTGTCTAGGTTGGTCATAAATTTTCTTCCAAGGGGCAAGCATCTTTTAATTTCATGGCTGCAGTCACCATGTGTAGTGATTTTGGAGCCCAAAAAAACAAAGTCTGTCACTGTTTACATTGTCTCCCCATCTATTTGCCATGAAGTGATGGGACCAGATGCCATGATCTTAGTTTTCTGAATGTTGAGCCTCAAATCTTTTTCACTCTCCTCTTTTTAAGGTGTTATTAATATTAAATCAGTAGACTTTGAGTAAAATAGATTATGCTCCATAATGTGGGTGAGCCTCATCCAATCAGTGCAAGGCCTTAAGAAAAAATAATAAAAAGACTGGGGGGCCTTAAATAGGAAGGAAGCGATCATCCAGACTGTCTTCAGACTGGAAGTGAAACAGCAACTCCTCCCTGGGTCTCTAACCTTCCAGGATTCCATAAAGATTTTGAATTTGCTGCATGAAATACTTTCTTAAAACCTCTCTCAATATATAGATATATAGACAGATATAGATAGATATAAGTATATAAGTAAATATAAACATGTATATATATACACACATAAATGTGTGTGTATATTTCATCGGTTCTGTTTCTATGAAGAACTCTGAACACATATTGTAAATTTTTGTCTAATGAATGAATAAACAAATGAATAAGTCAGTTAATTCTTTCAATCTAATAAGATATGGAGAATTTGAGTTGAAAATGATTAAAAATAAAGGGGAATACCACAAGTAAATATAATTTCATATTTCTTCTAACTCTGTTTGCAATTTCAGATTTCTCTAATTCAAAAAAGTTTTTTAATTATTATTTGCTGGGCCTAAAAATTAAGCAGTGATTTTTATGCTTTACTTTAAACTGAGCTCCATAGAAGCATAGATTCCTTGGTGCTATTTGTGTTGGGGAGAGGTGGGAGGGATTAAGAAAGTCAGGGTTTCATCATCAGAGGAACCAAGCCAAGGGGCAAAACTCAGCAGGGCTCATGCAGTTGTTTGGTTGGGAAGAAGCTGGTATGAATAGCACAATCCTCTGACAGCCTCCAGGTTTTACTTTTATACACTTCCTCTACTTTTATAGTTTTAATAACTATCCTGTCAACATATTACTTCTGAAAGTGTTGATATGTGGCACTTTTGGGAAAGGCACTCAGGAGAACAGCAAATCAGTTCTGCTTTTATCTGTCATTCAGACTCAATGTGACTGGGATAAACTTCTGTTGTATGAATCTATGTTTTTCTAGATTTCCCCTTTCCCCTGTCCATTTAGCAATAGTACCTAGTAAGGGTGCGGGAGCAGGTGGTACTAGTGGTGGAAGCCCCTATATTTCTAGGTAGGCTCCTCAACTGAACCAGCTTTAGATGCACCTGAATGGAGCCTGGGACAAATGATACCCCAGGGAAGGGAGGAATCCATTTACTTTCAAATTGTTTTATACTACTAAACTAGAATATCAGTGATGTCTGGATATATATATATATATATAATCTTAGAAAATTTCAAATTCCATTTAAAAATCATCCTAATTAGATGAAAACATAATCTATTTAAATGTGCAGCTATTTTCTAATTTGTCTGAATTGACCTTAGCAAGCAGCAGATTTTTAAGCCTTTAATCATATATAATTTTGAATTTGATTTGAGGACTAATGTAAGGATGAATGCATTCCAGCATAGACTGGAAAAATTCCTATATAAGCTAAACATACTTTTGTCATGTAGTGTACAGTAGTAGCATATGTGTTAAAACATTTACACTCTAAGAGTCTGATGAAAATGATCTATTCACAACAGAATTGTTTGTTAACTTCTTAGATTGTGAGTCATTTTTAAAAAATGTACAAAGTTAGGAACCCAAAAACATGTTTCATAATAATAATAAAATTTTTAAGGCCTTTGTTTTTTTCATTTTTATTTATTTTGACTCCAATTGTCTATTTCCACATTTCTTAAATCTGTATTTAATATTTACAACAGTAGAAATCTATTCTCTGTAGACATTTAACAATGCATAAATTAAGTAGCTGTTCTAAAATCACCAACCTTAAATTTCCTCTCCACCCACTAACAAGTATTAACAGACTGATATATTTCCTTCTGTAACATTAATACACACTCACACTTAAGGTATTTCGTTGATGTTTTACCAAAATCTAATTGTACTTTTCAAATTATCCTCAAATCTTTTTGCTTTTTAAATTTATAGCATAATAGTCAACAGCTATAGAGATATCTTTTTTCGAAACAGTTTCTTAGTATTATTCGATATCTCTACATGACACTAATGATAAACACCTGTGCTTAGTCATTTATTCATGTCTGACTCTTTGCAACCCCATGAACTGTAGCCCACCAAGCTCCTCTGTCCATGAGGATTCTCCAGGCAAGAATACTAGACTGGATTGCCATGCCTTTCTCCAGGGGATCTTCCCAACCCAGGGATCAAACACTTGCAGATTTCTTACATTGCACACAGATACTTTACCACTAAGCCACCACAGAAGCCCATGAATACTGGAGTGGGCAGCCTATCCCTTCTCCAGGGGATCATCCCAACCCAGGAATTGAACCAGGGTCTCTTGAATTGCAGGTAGATTTTTTACCAGTTGAGCTACCAGGGAAAACCTGGTAAATATCTACAGGCATTCAATTATTTTGCCAATATCTTTTCAGTAAACAAATGTGGTAATATATTTCTATCTATCTATACATATACATATGTATATGTATATGCAAGGAGATCAAATCAGTCAATCCTAAACGAAATCAGTCCTGAATATTCATTGGAAAGACTGATGCTGAAGCTGAAACTCCAATACTTTGGCCACCTAATGCTAAGAACTGACTCCTTGGAAAAGACTCTGATGCTGGGAAAGATTGAGGCAGGAGGAGAAGGGGACAACAGAAGATAAGATGGTTGGATGGCATCTCCAACTCGACAGACATGAATTTGAGCAAGATCTGGAAGTTGGTGATGGATAGGGAAGCCTGGTGTGCCGCAGTCCACCGGGTAGCAAAGAGAAGAACACAACTAAACGACTGAACTGAACTGAACTGAACTGATATATATGTATATATATATTTACATCTGCAACTATATTTAACTTGTATCCATATATGGATACTTACTTCTTTTTTAACATTTTATTTTTTTTTAACTTTACAACATTGTATTGGTTTTGCCATATATCAACATGTTCGATGCACGATGCTGGATGCTTGGGGCTGGTGCACTGGATATTTACTTCTATGTGATATATCCCCAAAAGTAGTATTTCTGTAAAAAAAAAAAAAAAAGGTAGGTGGTTAACATTATTTTAATGTTAAAAAGTGAAGTGAAATGAAGTCACTCGGTAGTGTCACAATCTTTGTGACCCCATGGATTGTAGCCTACCGAGCTCCTCCATCCATGGGATTTTCCAGGCAAGAGTATGGGAGTGGGTTGTCATTTCCTTCTTCAAGGGATCTTCCCTACACAGGGATCGAGCCCAGGTCTCCCTGCATTGCAGGCAGATGCTTAACCATCTGGACCACCAAAGAAACCTTTAATGTTGAAGATACAGAGAATTTATATTTCTGAAAAGCAATAAGCAATGATTGCTTTGACTATTTCAATAAGCAATGATTATTTCTATTAACACTGTATGAGTATCCATTCCTCACATTCTCACCAGAATTAGAGGTTATAGTTCTATTTTGCCTTTCAAAATTTAGTGTAAAGTAATAATAATGGAGACATTAACCAAAAATGCTTTGCTGCCATGACTTCTTTGGCTGTTAATTTTCTAATTTAAATTGATTACTGAGATATTTTGTCTATTTGAGAAGAGATTGGTCTTTTTTCTGATCACTTTGAGATATTCGTTGTACTATGTATATTAATCTGATGTCACAAGCATTTTACATATTTATTGTGTTACTCACTATGTAATATTTTATGGTAGATACTTCTGATACCAAAATAAAATAATAAAATAAAATAATAAAATTAGTTCAATATAGTTGTGTCTACTTTCCCTAAACTGTTTTTTATTTTTCCATATTAATTCTTCTCACTTATCAATATTATACAAAATTTCCTCTAATGCTTCAGGTGCTTAAAGATATTTTATATATTTAAATGTTCAATCCAGTGAATGTAAAACACTTGATTCAAAAATTGTAAATTTAATGTTATCACATTGTAACAAAAATTATTTAATTGATTAAATTTTTTTAATTATAATCTAGTTTGACTAAGAGCTAGCTTAAGCTTTAGCATCAGTCTTTCCAATGAATATTCAGGGATGATTTCCTTTAGAATTGACTTGTTTGATCTCCTTGCTGTCCAACCATGATAGATTACAAATCAGACTTTAGTAGTCCATATTTGAAAATAACATTTATTGCATAATTTACTAGCAAAGAGTAAGGGAATAACTACATTCGGGATGCTAAGGTATTCCTTATGCTTGAATAAGTCTGAATTCTTGGTAAGTGAACTACAAATAGAGCATTATGTTCAAAGCTGTTTTGGAAATCGGAGCAAACTGAAATGAAAATAGATACAATCTTCCCATCATTCAGTGTTAAGGAAAATATCACCTATTATTGGCCCTTTCCTTCTATCAGTACCTTACATAGCAAGAAATTCTCAATCTTTTGAATCAGCCTCTTTTGGAGAAGCTTATCAACTCCTCCCAATCACATATACTTCTGACCCCTGTGTTCTTCCAAGATTTCTTTTTTATGTACACTTTTCTTTGCTTTTGGCTTTTTTTTAGCAGCTTAAGTTGGCTCAACTTCACTTTCTGCTATCTGTGATCCATCCTCAAATGTTATTCAACTTCTATGGGAAGAATATTTGAAAACAACCAGGCTTAACACATCACCCCACTTTCCCATTCAATGCAGACAAAATTGTGGATGTTGAGAAAATGATAGCTATTGTATCATTTTGAAGTGACTAGACAAAAGAGTTTCCTAAATCTGATGTTCAGAAGCCATAAAGAAAAACAGTAAGAAACATAACTACATAAAAACCAAGAACATATGCCTGTTAAAGACTTATAAAGTAAAGTGAGTGAAGTCGCTCAGTTGTGTCCAACTCCTTACTACCCTGTGGACTGTAGCCTACCAGGCTCCTCAATCCATGGGATTCTCCGGGTAAGAATACTGGAATGGGTTGCCATTTCCTTCTCTAGGGGATATTCCTGAGCCAGGAAAACCAGGATCTCCCTCATTACAGGCAGATGCTTTATCCTCTGATCCACCAGGGAAGTTTGGACAAAGACTTATAAAGAATAAGTCAAAAATAAAGGGCAACTTTAAAGAAATACTGTTTGTGCACATATGCTGAGAAAGAATAAAATTCTTTAATATAAAAGAAGTCTCTACAAACAAATTTTTAATAGAAAAATATCTAGGATATAAGTATGAAATTACCAGAAAAACTAATGACAGTGTGTATGCTATTTTGCTAAATTCTATGAAAATAAAATGAATAATCAATTTTTCAAATGTCATAATTAAAAAATGACTTTAAAGATTATTGTAAGTTAGTGAAAATTTTAGACACACCTTGGAAGTATCTATAAATATTTTAAATGTAAAAGAATATTTGGCTCAGCAATTTCAATTTTAGAAATTTAGCCTAGAGATAAAAATCATAAAAATATGCAAAAATGTAGGTATAAATATTTTCATTACCAAATTATTGCAAACAATGAAATCTAAAAACAACCTAATTGTCCAATGATAAGTTAAAGAAATAACAGTTCATTGTCTTTAAAGAAACTAATAAATAGGTTCCTTACCCTTTCCCTTATACTTTATTCCTTAACAGATTGATATTTGAGTGCAATATTGTTAGCATTGGGCTTCCCAGGTGGCTCAATGGTAAAGAATCCACCTGCCAAGGCAGGAAACATGTGTTCCATCCCTGGGTTGGAAAGATCACCTGGAGAAGGAAATGGCAACCTACTCCAGTACCCATGCCTGGCAAATCCCATGGACAGAGGAGCCTGGTGAGCTATAGTCCATAGGGTCAAAAAACAATCAGACACAATTTAGCAACTGAACCAAAACAACAACTGTTATCATTAATATCAGTAAGGGGTAAGTTGGTGCTGCTGCTGCTAAGTCACTTCAGTCGTGTCTGACTCTGTGTGACCCCATAGACGGCAGCCACCAGGCTCCCCTGTCCCTGGGATTCTCCAGGCAAGAACACTGGAGTGGGTTGCCATTTTCTTCTCCAATGCAGGAAAGTGAAAAGTGAAAGTGAAGTCACTCAATCGTGTCTGACTCTCAGTGACCCCATGGACTGCAGCCTACCAGGCTCCTCCATTCATGGGATTTTTCCAGGCAAGGGGTAAGTTAGGGCTGTGCTTATTTGCTTCAGTAGTGTCCAACTCTTTGAGACTGCCAAGCTCCTCTGTCCATGGGTTTTCCCAGGCAGTAACAGAGTGGCTTGTCATTTCCTTCTCCAGGGGAATTTTTTTGACACAGGTGGCTGCGACCCACGTACTAAGAGCGCCTCGGTGGCTGCGACCTGGGCACTAAGCATGGCCAAGAGGAGCTACCCCACGACCGAAGTCAGGAAGGGCGGAGGTGAGGAGATACCCCTCTTTCAAGTTCAGGAAGGGCGGTGAGGAGAGACCCCTCGTCCAAGGTAAGGTGCAATTGCTGGGCTTTGCTGGAGCAGCCGGGAAGAGATACCCCACACCCAAGGTAAGAGAAACCCAAATAAAATGGTAGGTATTGCAAGAGGGCATCAGAGGGCAAACACACTGAAACCATACTCACAGAAAACTAGTCAATCTAATCACACTAGGACCACAGCCTTGTCTAACTCAATGAAACTAAGCCATGCCCGTGGGGCAACCCAGGATGAGCGGGTCATGGTGGAGAGATCTGACAGGGTGTGGTCTGCTGGAGAAGGGAATGGCAAACCACTTCAGTATTCTTGCCTTGAGAACACCATGAATAGTATGAAAAGGCAAAATGATAGGATACTGAAAGAGAAACTCCCCAGGTCAGTAGGGGCCCAATATGCTACTGGAGATCAGTGGAGAAATAACTCCAGAAAGAATGAAGGGATGGAGCCAAAGCAAAAAGAATACCCAGCTGTGGATGTGTCTGGTGATAGAAGCAAAGTCCGATGCTGTAAAGAACAATATTGCATAGGAACCTGGAATGTCAGGTCCATGAATCAAGGCAAATTGGAAGTGGTCAAACAAGAGATGGCAAGAGTGAATGTCGACATTCTAGGAATTAGCGAACTAAAATGGACTGGAATGGGTGAATTTAACTCAGAGGACCATTATATCTACTACTGTGGGCAGGAATCCCTCAGAAGAAATGGAGTGGCCAACATGGCCAACGAAAGAGTCCGAAATGCAGTACTTGGAGGCAATTTCAAAAATGACAGAATGATCTCTGTTCATTTCCAAGGCAAACCATTCAATGTCACAGTAATCCAAGTCTATGCCCCAACCAGTAACACTGAAGAAGCTGAAGTTGAACGGTTCTATGAAGATCTACAAGACCTTTTAGAACTAACACCCAAAAAAGATATCCTTTTCATGATAGGGGACTGGAATGCAAAAGTAGGAAGTCAAGAAACACCTGGAGTAACAGGCAAACTTGGTCTTGGAATACAGAATGAAGCAGGGCAAAGACTAATAGAGTTTTGCCAAGAAAATGCACTGGTCATAGCAAATACCCTCTTCCATCAACACTAGAGAAGACTCTATACCTGGACATCACCAGATGGTCAACACCGAAATCAGATCGATTATATTCTTTGCAGCCAAAGATGGAGAAGCTCTATAAAATCAGCAAAAACAAGACCAGGAGCTGACTGTGGCTCAGACCATGAACTCCTTATTGCCAAATTCAGACTGAAATTGAAGAAAGTAGGGAAAACCACTAGACCATTCAAGTATGACCTAAATCAAATCCCTTATGATTATACAGTGGAAGTGAGAAATAGATTTAAGGGCCTAGATCTGATAGATAGAGTGCCTGATAAACTATGGAATGAGGTTTGTGACATTGTACAGGAGACAGGGATCAAGACCATCCTCATGGAAAAGAAATGCAAAAAAGCAAAATGGCTGTCTGGGGAGGCCTTACAAATAGCTGGGAAAAGAAGAGAAGCGAAAAGCAAAGTAGAAAAGGAAAGATATTAACATCTGAATGCAGAGTTCCAAAGAATAGCAAAAAGAGATAAGAAAGCCTTCTTCAGTGATCAGTGCAAAGAAATAGACGAAAACAACAGAATGGGAAAGACTAGGGATCTCTTCAAGAAAATCAGAGATACCAAAGGAACATTTCATGCAAAGATGGGCTCAATAAAAGACAGAAATGGTATGGATCTAACAGAGGCAGAAGATATTAAGAAGAGGTGGCAAGAATACACAGAACTGTACAAAAAAGATCTTCATGACCCAGATAATCATGATGGTGTGATCACTGACCTAGAGCCAGACATCCTGGAATGTGAAGTCAAGTGGGCCTTAGAAAGCATCACTACGAACAAAGCTAGTGGAGGTGATGGAATTCCAGTGGAGCTATTCCAAATCCTGAAAGATGATGCTGTGAAAGTGCTACACTCAATATGCCAGCAAATTTGGAAAACTCAGCAGTGGCCACAAGATTGGAAAAGGTCAGTTTTCATCCCAATCCCAAAGAAAGGCAATGCCAAAGAATGCTCAAACTACCGCACAATTGCACTCATCTCACACGCTAGGAAAGTAATGCTCAAAATTCTCCAAGCCAGGCTTCAGCAATATGTGAACCGTGAACTTCCTGATGTTCAAGCTGGTTTTAGAAAAGGCAGAGGAACCAGAGATCAAATTGCCAACATCCGCTGGATCATGGAAAAAGCAAGAGAGTTCCAGAAAAACATCTATTTCTGCTTTATTGACTATGCCAAAGCCTTTGACTGTGTAGATCACAATAAACTGTGGAAAATTCTGAAAGAGATGGGAATACCAGACCACCTGATCTGCCTCTTGAGAAATCTGTATGCAGGTCAGGAAGCAACGGTTAGAACTGGACATGGAACAACAGACTGGTTCCAAATAGGAAAAGGAGTACGACAAGGCTGTGTATTGCCACCATGTTTATTTAACGTATATGCAGAGTATATCATGAGAAACGCTGGACTGGAAGAAACACAAGTTGGAATCAAGATTGCTGGGAGAAATATCAATAAACTCAGATATGCAGATGACACCACCCTTATGGCAGAAAGTGAAGAGGAACTCAAAAGCCTCTTGATGAAAGTGAAAGTGGAGAGTGAAAAGGTTAGCTTAAAGCTCAACATTCAGAAAACGAAGATCATAGCATCTGGTCCCATCAATACATGGGAAATAGATGGAGAAACAGTGGAAACAGTGTCAGACTTATTTTTCTGGGCTCCAAAATCACTACAGATAGTGACTGCAGCCATGAAATTAAAAGACGCTTACTCCTTGGAAGGAAAGTTATGACCAACCTAGATAGCATATTCAAAAGCAGAGACATTACTTTGCCAACAAAGGTTCGCCTAGTCAAGGCTATGGTCTTTCCTGTGGTCAGGTATGGATGTGAGAGCTGGACTGTGAAGAAGGCTGAGTGCCGAAGAATTGATGCTTTTGAACTGTGGTGTTGGAGAAGACTCTTGAGAGTCCCTTGGACTGCAAGGAGATCCAACCAGTCCATTCTGAAGGAGATGAGCCCTGGGATTTCTTTGGAAGGAATGATGCTCAAGCTGAAACTCCAGTACTTTGGCCACCTCATGTGATTATTTGACTCATTGGAGAAGACTCTGATGCTGGGAGGGATTGGGGGCAGGAGGAGAAGGGGACGACAGAGGATGAGATGGCTGGATGGCATCACTGACTCGATGGATGTGAGTCTGAGTGACCTCCGGGAGTTGGTGATGGACAGGGAGGCCTGGCGTGCTGCGATTCATGGGGTCGCAAAAAGTCCGACACGACTTAGCGATTGATGTGATCTGATCTGAGACATAAACATATCCAGAAAGACACATGCAAATATTTGACAGAAGCTATTTGTAGGGAGAAAAGTATGCAAGAGATGAATATGATTAAGAGAAAGCAGAGTCTATGTCTAAAGAGAAAAAAACTAGAAGAAAATAAAATAATAAAAGTAAAATTAAAGGGAAAATCAAACCCTAAAGTAAGTGGGAATATGTTATACTAGTACTGAAATAGATGAACAAAAATTAATCTTTGATTTTTTCCTTTCCTGCTTCTTTGACCTATGTCCCCACCCCCAAAAGCTAATAGATTTTTAATTGTTATCCATCTTCCACAAATCCTAGTAAAACTGAACTGATTTATACTTAAGTTTAATAGACAAAGAATTTTTAGAGTGCATTAACTATTGGATTCTTAAATAAAGGGTGAATTGTTCAGACTATTTGTACCCAAAACAAGTATGCTATCACTGTTTCATATGCTTACATAATAGCCACTTTAAGTGGTTGTGACTTTGTATTTTTCATCCAATGATATAATGTGTTTAATACTTAGTATTCCATGTAGTTAACCTGAAATACTAAGTGTATACTATGACAACACAAAAGATCAGATTGTCAAATCTCAGTCATGTAAATCAGAAATATGGAGTAGGGCAAGGAGGCAAGATTTGTCATTCAGATGACTTTGTTTATAGTCCCTTATCATGTAAAAATGCCTCCTACTGTAGTTGACACAAAAAAAAAAAAAAAAAAGAAAGAAAGAAAGAAAAGAAAGAAAATCTGACCCAGTAAGACAGTTTTACTAAGTTTTGATGAAATGAATAATCTCAAAGCAGATGTCAACAAAGAGAGATACATAGAACTATTCCATAAATTAAAAGTTTTGAATTTTGTTTACCATAACTTATTATAGTCAATGTGGTCCAGCCTGCAAAGAGCACACCATAGTATGAACCATTTCAATAGCATTATCACTGGTTTGTTTACCAAAATTTTAGTCCTTAACATGTTGAAAGAAGATTAGACTGGATAAACTTTCTTCTTTCCCAGAGAAGTCCCCTCTAAAAGAGAGAGTTGATCACAGACCTGTTTAACCATTTGCATGCCAGATTCTTGGATGGAATCCTCAAAAAATTCCTTTGCAGAAAGACAGATATGCAAATATAAGCAACTCAGGAATAGGTATACACAATAACTGATTTGAGATATAAAGAGCGAGAGATATACATGCTACCCAAATTAGATAGTAGACCTCCTTTTAAACTATTAGTGTCTTAAAATATATGTATTTGCTAATCTGAAATTTTTTGCTATCTTTTACTACACTAGGATCATAGCTAAGACCAAAGAGTTGGAGTGCATTAAATAATAGTGCACTGTTTATGACCCAGAGTACAATTTCAGAATTTATACATGTTTATCAATGACTAAAGCTATATTTCTTTCTGTTGCAGGAAAGGGGACCACTTCCAGAGCTTGAAACTTGGCTATTGTCTAACACTAGGAAATGAATTGTCCAAGGAGACACATGTGCTGACAAAGAGATTTTATTGGGAAAGGGCACCTGGGTGGAGAGCAGGAGGGTAAGGGAACCTAGGAGAGCAGCTCTGCTACATGGCTCACAGTCTGGGGTTTTATGGTGATAGGATTAGTTTCTGGGTTGTCTTTACCCAATCATTCTGATTCAGAGTCCTTCCTGGTGGAACAGGCCTTGTCCAGCCAAGAAGGATGCTAGAAAGAAGGATTCTGGGAGGTGGTCGGACATGTGGTGTCTCCTTTGAACTTTCTTGAACTCTTATAGTTGGTGGCAGCTTATTAGTTCTGTGTTCCTTACCAGGACCTCCTGTCATAAAACAACTCATGCAAATAGATACTATGGTGCCTGGCCAGGGTGGGCAGTTTCAGTCAGTGTGCTTCCTCTAAAAAATGTCTACTGTGTTTGGTCCAGGACTAGAGTACTGTGCTAAACAATATAAACAGTTGTGATTGACTAAAATAATCATTAAATGTGGTAAGTATAGTCAGGCAAAAGCACATTGACTTAATTAAGGTAGTTTTTATTGTTTTTAGTAACTAAGTCGAGTCCGACTCTTTGCAACCTCAAACCTGCCGGTTCCTTTGTCCATTGTATTTCTGAGACAAGAATCCTGGAGTGGGGTTCCATTTCCTTCTCCAGGGGATCTTCCTGCATCTACTGCATTGGAGGCAGATTCTTATACCACTAGTGACACCTGTTAAGGTGGTTGAATGTGGTAAATATAGTACATTGTCAATATAATTAAGATTTTGTAGTCACTTTATAAAATATAGCCTTTACTACAGATGTCTATTTCATTATGTTCCTAAGATTTTATGTTGTCTTTATGTATGTACAATATAGTAAGAAAACATCTGGTAGTAGAATTGTTCAAAAAATCTGTTAATAGTCAGTAAAAGGAAATCAATACTTGAACAACTTTGGAATCCAGGTGTCAAAATCCAATAAAAACTTCAAAAATTGTAATTTCATTTACATGCTTCTGGCAGAGCCAGTGCATTCATAGCTACTACCCACCAAAAGGTATGTAAATCACCAACTGCCAGATGAAAGGACCATATTTCTAAAATATGTCCTTTCAATATTATCAATAGGTACTAAGCTCTTCTTGTTTTTTGTAGTAGAGGAATTAGTTTATCTGTCTTCAAAAGCATGATTATACAAGTCTTCCAAAGGATTACTCATCTCAACTCAAACTTTGGAAAAGTTTAAATTCAGTTAACTCGTTTGTCCTAATATTTTTTCCTGTATTACACACAGACTTGAACTGTCATGTGACTTTTTACTAATATGACATATTAACTCAAATATGAACTCTTGATTACTATGCCAATTAGTAAAATATGTGTAGGCTTTAAAAATGGACTGAATCATCTTAATTTGCACATAATCCATTAAGTAAAAATTGCTATTCTAATTAGTAATAATGTAACTAATTAAGGTATAAAATCTGATTGGTACTTTGAAATTTAGCTTAATTGGTAATTGCTAATCTAATTAACAAATGCACTAAACTTCATGAAGTGTTTCATCTGGGAAAGGAAAATAATGCAGTAATGCCAACAAAAGGAAAGAATAATAAAGAATTCAAATTGTGTTCGCCTAACCACCTAGGACTCCATCTTGTAAACAGGATGATGCCTCCAAATCTGTCTTGAGTTCCAAGAACTATTATGGGATTCAGCATTTTGCTGTTTGAAGAACACACCCAATATGCAAATCTGTGCTTGACAGTAACAATAGCAGTTGAAGTTTATTAATAAAAAAGAGTAGATATTGGAGAGCAGCCATTCTCTGATATGGAATAGCCATTGGGAAGCTCTCTATAAAATTCTTTATACAGGTCTTAAAAATTCTAGTACTACCATTCTCATGAAACATATGGCATTAATAGTCTATATCTATTATGTTAAACAAAATATAATAGATTATGTGTGCTCTTTCCAAGTGATAGGTTGCATATCTGCAGTGAAGGGGAGAAATATGCAGCGCTTACAAATTCTTATTTAAAAACCCCTTTATTTAAACTTCAGGCTTCATTACTTGCTCTTTGATCTAGAAAGTAATCCCAATTTGAGACAGTGGAAGTGTTAGTTGCTCAGTCATGTCCCAGAGAGTAAATTATCTGAGTCTCAATGGTACAGAATTGAGAAGATAAGTTTCCATAGCAGAAAAATATTTAATCATTTATGCACTTCTTTACTGATGGCTTACTATCAACAACACAATGGTAATGTTGCTGAGAAAGCAAAACAAAGCAAGAGAGAAAGCTTTCAATTTTCAGTGACCATATGTGGTAGTGGTGAGGAAATAAAACAAACCATCAATTAAGGCATAATAAGATGTTAAAAAGTTACATATAGTAGAAGAAAAATGAAGCAGTGTAAGGACTGTTACTTTAGGTAGGATGGCTGTGATAAGCCTATTGTGAAGCAGAAAACTTAGTGATATGAGGGATAGAATCATATAAATTTCTGAGAAGAACATTCCAAAGAAAGCAAATATCAAAAGTAAAGGTCCTACTATGGGAGGACAATTGATATGTTAATAGTATTTTTGAAACAAATACCTGAGGAAATTGGTGTACCTAGAGATCAATGCAAAGAAATAGAGGAAAACCACAGAATGGGAAAGACTGGAGATCTCTTCAAGAAAATTAGAGATACCAAGTGAATATGTCATGCAAAGATGAGCTTGATAAATGGTGTGGACCTAATAGAAGCAGAAGATATTAAGAAGAGGTGGCAAGAATACACAGAAGAACTGTACAAAAAAGATCGTCATGACCCAGATAATCATGATGGGGTGATCACTCACCTAGAGCCAGACATCCTGGAATGTGAAGTCAAGTGGACCTTAGAAAGCATCACTATGAACAAAGCTAGTGGAAGTGATGGAATTCCAGTGGAGCTATTTCAAATCCTGAAAGATGATGCTGTGAAAGTGCTACACTCAATATGCGAGCAAGTTTGGAAAACTCAACAGTGGCCACAGGACTGGAAAAGTAAGTTTTCATTCTAATCCCAAAGAAAGGCAATGCCAAAGAATACTCAAACTACTGCACAATTGCACTCATCTCAAACTAGTAAAGTAATGCTGAAAATTCTCCAAGCCAGGCTTCAGCAATACGTGAACTGTGAACTTCCAGATGTTCAAGCTGGTTTTACTTTATTTTTTTTAATTTAATTTTATTTAACTTTACAATATTGTATTGGTTTTGCCATATATCAAAATGAATCTGCCACAGGTATACATGTGTTCCACATCCTGAACCCTCTTCCCTCCTCCCTCCGCATACCATCCCATTGGGTCGTCCCAGTGCACCAGCCCCAAGCATCCAGTATTGTGCATCGAACCTGGACTGGCGACTCATTTCATATATGATATTATACATATTTCAATGACATTCTCCCAAATCATCCCACCCTCTCCCTCCCTCACAGTCCAAAAGACTTTTCTATACATCAGTGTCTCTTTGGCTGTCTTGTATACAGGGTTATTGTTACCATCTTTCTCAATTTCGTATATATGTGTTAGTATACTCTATTGGTGTTTTTCTTTCTGCCTTACTTCACTCTGTATAATAGGCTCCAGTTTCATCCACCTCATTAGAACTGATTCAAATGTATTCTTTTTAATGGCTGAGTAATACTCCATTGTGTATATGTACCACAGCTTTCTTATCCATTCATCTGCTGATGGACATCTAGGTTGCTTCCATGTCCTGGCATTGTACACAGTGCTGCGATGAACATTGGGGTACACGTGTCTCTTTCAATCTGGTTTTAAAAAAAGCAGAGGAACAAGAAATCAAACATCTGCTGTATCATCAAAAAAGCAAGAGAGTTCCAGATTATCATCTCTTTCTGCTTTATTGACTATGCCAAAGCCTTTGACTGTGTAGATCACAATAAACTGTGAAAAATTCTGAAAGAGATGGGAATACCAGACACCTGACCTGCCTCTTGAGAAACCTATATGCAGGTCAGGAAGCAACAGTTAGAACTGGACACGGAAAAACAGACTGGTTCCAAATAGGAAAAGGAGTACGTCAAGGCTGTATATTGTCACCCTGCTTATTTAACTTCTATGCAGAGTACATCATGAGAAACGCTGGGCTGGAAGAAGCACAAGCTGGAATCAAGATTGCCCAGAGAATTCTCAATAACCTCAGATATGCAGATGACACCACCCTTATGTCAGAAGGTGAAGAGGAACTCAAAAGCCTCTTGATGAAAGTGAAAGTAGAGAGTGAAAAAGTTTACTTAAAGATAAATATTCAGAAAATGAAGATCATGGCATCTGGTCCCATCACTTCATGGCAAATAGATGTGGAAACAGTGGAAATAGTGTCACACTTTATCTTTTTGGGCTCCAAAATCACTGCAGATGGTGACTGCAGCCGTGAAATTAAAAGATGCTTACTCCTTGGAAGAAAAGTTATGACCAACCTAGATAGCATATTGAAAAGCAGAGACATTACTTTGCCAGCAAAGGTCTGTCTAGTCAAGGCTATGCTTTTTCCAGTGGTCATGTATGGATGTGAGAGTTGGACTGTGAAGAAAGCTGAGCACCAAAGAATTGACGCTTTTAAACTGTGGTGTTGGAGAAGACTCTTGAGCGTCTCTTGGTCTGCAAGGGGATCCAACCAGTCCATTCTAAAGGAGATCAACCCTGGGTGTTCTTTGGAAGGAAGGATGCTAAAGCTGAAAATCCAGTACTTTGGCCACCTGACGCGAAGAGTTAAACTCATTGGAAAAGATTCTGATGTTGGGAGGGATTGGGGGCAGGCAGAGAAGGGGACGACAGAGGATGAGATGGGTAGATGTCATCACTGACTTGATGGAAGTGAGTTTGAGTGAACTGCGGGAGATGGTGATGGACAGAGAGGCCTGGCATGCTGTGGTTTATGGGGTGACAAAGTGTTGGACATGACGGAGTGACTGAACTGAACTGAACTGAACTGATAACAGGTAAAGGAAGGAACATAATAGAGATGGAAAAGTAGGAAATCAAGAAATACCTGGGGTAACAGGCAAATTTGGACTTGGAGTAGAGAATGAAGCAGGGCAAAGGCTAACAGAGTTTTGGCAAGAGAATGCACTGATCATAGCAAACACCCTCTTCCAACAACACAAGAGAAGACTTTACACATGGATATCACCAGATGGTCAATACAAAAATCAGATTGATTATATTCTTGCAGCCAAAGATGGAGAAGCTCTCTATACAGTCAGCAAAAAAAGACCAGGAGCTGACTGTAGCTTGGATAATGAACTCCTTATTGCCAAATTCAGACTTAAATTGAAGAAAATAAGGAAAACCAGTAGACCATTCAGGTATGACCTATATCAAATCCCACTTATAGAAGAAGTGAGAAATAGATTCAAGGGATTAGATCTGGCAGTCAGAGAGCTTGAAGAATTATGGAAAAGGGTGCATGAGATTGTACAGGAGGTAAGGATCAAGACCATCCCCCAAAAAAAGATGGGCAAAAAGGCAAATTGGTTGTCTGACTTCAGTTCAGTTCACTTCAGTTGCTCAGATCAGATCAGTCGCTCAGTCGTGTCCGACTCTGCAACCCCATGAATTGCAACATGCCAGGCCCCCCTATCCACAATGAACTACCAGAATTATCTCAAACTAAGGTTCATCAAGTTGGTGATGCCATCTAGCCATCTCATCCTCTGTCGTCCCCTTCTCTGCCTGCCACCAATCCCTCTCATCATCATCAGAGTCTTTTTCAGTGAGTCAACTCTTCGCATGAGGTGGCCAATGTATTGGAGTTTCAGCTTTAGCATCAGTCCTTCCAAAGAATACCCAGGACTGATCTTCTTTAAAATGGACTGGTTGGCTCTCTTTGCAGTCCAAGGGACACTCAAGACTCTTCTCCAACACCACAATTCAGAAGCAGTTTTCTTCACAGTCCAACTCTCACATCCATATATGACAACTGGAAAAACCATAGACTTGATTAGACAGACCTTTGCTGGCAAAGTAATGTCCCAGCTTTTCAATATGCTATCGAGGTTGGTTATAACTTATATTCCAAGGAGTAAGCACCTTCAAATTTCATGGCTGCAGTCACCATCTGCAGTGATTTTGGAGCCCAGAAAAATAAAGTCTGACACTGTTTCCACTCTTTCCCCATCTATTTGCCATGAAGTGATGGAACCAGATATCATGATCTTCATTTTCTGAGCTTTAAGCAAACTTTGAGCTTTAAGCAAACTTTTTCACTCTCCACTTTCACTTTCATCAAGAGGCTTTTTAGTTCCTCTTCACCTTCTGCCATAAGGGTGATGTCATCTGCATATCTGAGGTTATTGAGATTTCTCCGGGCAATCTTGATTCCAGCTTCTGCTTCTTCCAGCCCAGCATTTCTCATGATGTACTCTGCATGAAGTTAAATAAGCAGGGTGACAATATACAGCCTTGACATACTCCTTTTCCTATTTGGAACCAGTCTGTTTTTCCTTGTCCAGTTCTAACTGTTGCTTCCTGACCTGCATTAGGTTTCTCAAGAGGCAGGTCAGGTGTCTGGTATTCCCATCTCTTTCAGAATTTTTCACAGTTTATTGTAATCTACACAGTCAAAGGCTTTGGCATAGTCAATAAAGCAGAAATAGATGTTTTTCTGGAACTCTCTTGATTTTTCCATGATCCAGTGGATGTTGACAATTTGATCTCTGGTTCCTCTGCCTTTTCTAAAACCAGCTTGAACATCAGGAAGTTCACGGATCACGTATTGCTGAAGCCTGGCTTGGAGAACTTTGAGCATTACTTTACTAGCATGTGAGATGAGTGCAATTGTGCGGTAGTTTGAGCATCCTTTGGCATTGCCTTTCTTTGGGATTAGAATGAACACTGACCTTTTCCAGTCCTGTGGCCACTGCTGAGTTTTCCAAATTTGCTGGCATATTGAGTGTAGCACTTTCACAGCATCATCTTTCAGGATTTGAAATAGCTCCACTAGAATTCCATCACTTCCACTAGCTTTGTTCATATTGATGCATCTAAGGCCCACTTAACTTCACATTCCAGGATGTCTGGCTCTAGGTCAGTGATCACACCATCATGATTATCTTCACTGTGAAGATCTTTTTTGTACAGTTCCTCTATGTATTCTTGCCACCTCTTCTTAACATCTTCTGCTTCTGTTAGGTCCATACCATTTCTGTCCATTATCGAGCTCATCTTTGCATGACATATTCACTTGGTATTTCTAATTTTCTTGAAGAGATCTCTAGTCTTTCCCATTCTGTTATTTTCCTCTATTTCTTTGTATTGATTGCTGAAGAAGGCATTCTTATCTCTTCTTGCTGTTCTTTGGAAAGCAGCATTCAGATGGGTATATCTTTCCTTTTCTCCTTTGCTTTTCACTTGTCTTCTTTTCACAGCCATTTGTAAGGCCTCCTCAGACAGCCATTTTGCTTTTTTGCATTTCTTTTCCATGGGGATAGTCTTGATCCCTGTCTCCTGTACAATATCACAAAGCTCCATCCATAGTTCATCAGGAACTCTATCACATCTAGTCCCTTAAATGTATTTCTCAGTTCCACCATATAATCATAAGGGATTTGATTTAGGTCATACCTGAATGGTCTAGTGGTTTTCCCAACTTTCTTCAATTTAATTCTGAATTTGGCAATAAGAAGTTCATGATCCGAGCCACAATCAGCTCTTAGTCTTATTTTTGTTGACTCTATAGAGCTTCTCCATCTTTGGCTGCAAAGAATATACAGAATACCTATACAAAAAAGATCTTCATGACCCAGATAAGCACAAAGGTGTGATCACTCACCTAGAGCCAGATATCCTGGAATGCGAAGTCAAGTGGGCCTTAGGAAGCATCAGTATGAACAAAGCTAGTGGAGGTAATGGAATTCCAGTTGAGCTATTCCAAATCCTAAATGGTGATGCTGTGAAACTGCTACACTCAATATGCCAGCAAATTTGGAAATCTCAGCAGTGGCCAAAGGACTGGATAAGGTCACTTTTCATTCCAATCCCAAAGAAAGGCAATGCCAAAGAATGCTAAAACTATCACACAATTGCACTCACCTCACATGCTAGTAAAGTAATGCTCAAAATTCTCCAAGCCAGGCTTCAGCAATATGTGAACCATGAACTTGTTCAAACTTGATTTTGAAAAGGCAGAGGAACCAGAGATCAAATTGCCAATAAGCACTGGATCATGGAAAAAGCAAGAGAGTTCCAGAAAAACATCTATTTCTGCTTTATTGACTATGCCAAAGCCTTTGACTGTGTGGATCACCACAAACTGTGGAAAATTCTGAAAGAGATTGGAATACCTGACCTGCCTCTTGAGAAACCTGTATGCAGGTCAGGAAGCAACAGTTAGAATTGGACATGGAATAACAGACTGGTTCCAAATTGGTAAAGGAGTATGTCAAGGATGTATATTGTCATCTGCTTATTTAGCCTATATGCAGAGTACATCATGAGAAACACTGGAGTGGATGTAGCAGAAGCTGAAATCAAGATTGCCAGGAGAAATATCAATAAACTCAGATATGCAGATGATACCACCATATCGCAAAAAGCAAAGAACAACCAAAGAGACTCTTGATGAAAATGACAGAGGAGAGTGGAAAAGTTGGCTTAAATCTCAACATTCAGAAAACTAAGATCATGGCATCTAGTCCCATCACTTCATGGGAAATAGATGGAAAAAAATTTAAACAGCGGCAGACTTTTTTTAAGGGGCTCCAAAATCACTGCAGATGGTGATGGCAGCCATGAAATTAAAAGACGCTTGCTCCTTGGAAGGAAAGTTATGACCAACCTAGATAGCATATTCAAAAGCAGAGACATTACTTTGCCTTCAAAGGTCCATCTATTCAAAGCTATAGTTTTCCCAGTATTCGTGTATGGATGTGAAAGTTGGAGTATATAGAAAACTGGGCACTGAAGAATTGATGCTTTTGAACTGTGGTGTTGGACAAGACTCTTGAGAGTCCCTTGAACTGTAAGGAGATCCAACCAGTCCATACTAATGCAGGTCAGTCCGGAATATTCATTGGAAGCACTGATGCTAATGCTGAAACTCCAATACTTTGGCCACTTGATGCGAAGAACTGACTCATTTGAAAAGACCCCCATGCTGGAAAGATTTCAGGTTGGTGGAGAAGTGTTCGACAGTGGATGAGATTGTAGGATGGAATCTCTGAATCAATGGACATGAGTTTGAGTAAACTCCAGGCATTGGTGATGGACAGGGAGGCCTGACATGGTGCAGTCCATGGGGTTGCATAGTCTAATATGACTGAATGACTGAACTGAACTGAAGATAGATAAGCTTAGAAAAATCAGATCAGATCAGATCAGTCGCTCAGTCATGTCAGAGTCTTTGCAACCCCATGAACTACAGCACGCCAGGCCTCCCTGTCCATCACCAACTCCCGGAGGTCACTCAGACTCACATCCATCGAGTCGGTGATGCCATCCAGCCATCTCATCCTCTGTCGTCCCCTTCTCCTTCTGCCCCCAATCCCTCCCAGCATCAGAGTCTTCTCCAATGAGTCAACTCTTCGCATGAGGTGGCCAAAATACTGGAGTTTCAGCTTTAGCATCATTCTTTCCAAAGAAATCCCAGGGTTGATCTCCTTCAGAATGGACTAGCTGGATCTCCTTGCAGTCCAAGGGACTCTCAAGAGTCTTCTCCAACACCACATTTCAAAAGCATCAATTCTTCTGCACTCAGCCTTCTTCACAGTTAAGCTATCACATCCATACACGACCACAGGAAAGACCATAGCCTTGACTAGGCGAACCTTTGTTGGCAAAGTAATGTCTCTGCTTTTGAATATGCTATCTAGGTTGGTCATAACTTTCCTTCCAAGGAGTAAGCGTCTTTTAATTTCATGGCTGCAGTCACCATCTGCAGTGATTTTGGAGCCCAGAAAAATAAGTCTGACACTGTTTCCACTGTTTCCCCATCTATTTCCCATGAAGTGATGGGACCAGATGCCATGATCTTCGTTTTCTGAATGTTGAGCTTTAAGCCAACCTTTTCACTCTCCACTTTCACTTTCATCAAGAGGCTTTTTAGTTCCTCTTCACTTTCTGCCATAAGGGTGGTGTCATCTGCATATCTGAGGTTATTGATATTTCTCCCAGCAATCTTGATTCCAACTTGTGTTTCTTCCAGTCCAGCGTTTCTCATGATGTACTCTGCATATAAGTTAAATAAACATGGTGACAATATACAGCCTTGACGTACTCCTTTTCCTATCTGGAACAAGTCTGTTGTTCCATGTCCAGGTCTAACTGTTGCTTCCTGACCTGCATACAGATTTCTCAAGAGGCAGATCAGGTGGTCTGGTATTCCCATCTCTTTCAGAATTTTCCAGTTTATTGTGATCTACACAGTCAAAGGCTTTGGCATAGTCAATAAAGCAGAAATAGATGTTTTTCTGGGACTCTTTTGCTTTTTTGATGATCCAGTGGATGTTGGCAATTTGATCTCTGGTTCCTCTGCCTTTTCTAAAACCAGCTTGAACATCAGGAAGTTCACGGTTCACATATTGCTGAAGCCTGGCTTGGAGAATTTTGAGCATTCCTTTACTAGCATGTGAGATGAATGCAATTGTGCGGTAGTTGGAGCATTCTTTGGCATTGCCTTTCTTTGGGATTGGGATGAAAACTGACCTCTTCTAATCTTGTGGCTACTGCTGAGTTTTCCAAATTTGCTGGCATATTGAGTGTAGCACTTTCACAGCATCATCTTTCAGGATTTAGAATAGCTCATCTGAAATTCCATCACCTCCACTAGCTTTGTTCATAGTGATGCTTTCTAAGGCCCACTTGACTTCACATTCCAGGATGTCTGGCTCTAGGTCAGTGATCACACCGTCATGATTACCTGCATCATGAAGATCTTTTTTGTACAGTTCTTCTGTGTATTCTTGCCACCTCTTCTTAATATCTTCTGCTTCTGTTAAAAAAAAAAAATTCAATCTTTGGTAAGATTTACAATAAGCTTGTGATTAGTTCCTATCTATTTTTCTTAGTGAGAGCTTAGAAAAATAGATAGGAACTAATCACCAAGCTTATTGTAAATCTTACCAAAGATTGACTTTTTTTTCCCTAAGAATAGTAGGGAAACATAGCAGAGTTCGAGCAGGGAAATTATGATTTATATTTTTAAACTATCATCTGACTGTTTTACAAACACTGTTCATGTTGGGAAATAGACTTTAAGCAGTAGTTTTTGGAGTCTATTGTTTTGGAGTTTTGGAGTCTATTGTTATAATCAAGTTAAGAGGTTTTACTGATATTGCTCTAGAGTGGTAGCTCTAGAAGGGATTAGAAGTGGTAAAATTTGGAATGTATTTTGAAGTAGTTCCAACAAATTTTGCTGCCTCAAGGTATTCAAGATTGAAAGCAAAATTAATAATATTTTCTGATCAGTGTGATGAGTTGTGAAATAAGTAACTCAAGGAGTTCTCTGAGATTTTCATCTGAGCAACAGAAAGAACATGTTTACTAAAATAGGTAGGATCAGTTACTTACTCAGGGAGGATAAATTCTTTTGTCAGGTGGGTGGGGGAAGATAATCTAGAGTTGATTTTGCACATGTTAATTTTGATTTGCCTCTTAGTTAAGCAAGATAATATGCTGAGTAGAGAACCAGATATACTAGCCAAAAAATCATGGAGAGAAATCAAAGCTGAAGAGATGTATTTGAATATGATCAGTTCCAGCATAAGATAATGTCTGAATCACAGGACTGAATGGATTACCTTGGCCAAATACCAAAAAGAGGGGTGTTTGTGTTCTATCTGACAGTCTAGGTATACAAAATATCTTGTTGTTGATATCAACTAGATTGTATATGGAAAATAAAATTTTTCAAGTGATTCAACTAGCTTACACAAATTACATACCCAAAGTAATGTTATCTTTTCCATAATGGAGTATGTGTATGTTTAATCCAGTTTGGATAATGTAATTGATTATATGAAACAAGTATATATTATGGGTACCTATCTCTGGTACCTATTCCTGGTATGGCTTCCCTGGTGGCTCATTAGCAAAACAAGGTTTTGTACAGCAATGCTAAACTTTAAAACTAATAAAAGATACCCCAAATAAAATGCAACTCAATTAATTCCTTGGTCTTTAACCAATTATGCTAAAGACTCTTCTTTACTTGGGGAGAGGGAAAATGATAAAAAAAGATAGAGGCAAATTAAAGAAATAGAGATTCAACTGACCAAGTTAACTTCTTTCTTGTCTGCATTTCTTCCCCTTCCTCAATTCTTGGCAGAAAATGTTTACTCTGTTTCTTTGCACTTTCACGTCACATCTAATGGTCATCTCTCAGGCCTCATCATATTTGACCCTCTCAACCCCATTTCCATTGTCATTTGCTATGGTTCACCACTAGTTAATTTTTGAACACTCCTCTCCTTAGATTTCATATAAAAATATTTCTCTTTCAGGTTGCTTCCTCTCAATGATATTTAAGGACCCTATCACTAAGTAATATTAATATTCTCCAACTGAATGTATGAAACGTGAACGTGAACATGAAATTGCTCAGTCGTGTCTGACTCTTTGCGACCCCATGGACTCTAGCCTACCAGGCTCCTCTGTCAATGGGATTTTCCAGGCAACAGTACTGGAGTGGATTGCCATTTCGTTCTCCAACGGATCTTCCCAACCCAGGGATCACCCAGTTCTCCCGCATCGTAGACAGACACTTTACCGTCTGAGCCACCAGGGAAGTCAACTGAATGTATAATCATCCCCTAAAACTTGTTGCTGCTCCAGTTGACCCCATTTTACTGCATGTTTGCACTTTCATCCAAGTTTTCAACTTAGAACCTGAAAACTTTTTTTGACTCCTCCCTCTCTAATAGTCCTTATGATTCATATACTCAGAGAAGGCAATGGCACCCCACTCCAGTACTCTTGCCTAGAAAATCCCACGGGCAGAGGAGCCTGGTGGGCTGCAGTCCATGGGGTCGCGAAGAGTCAGACACGACTGAGCGACTTCACTTTCACTTTTCACTTTCATGCATTGGAGAAGGAAATGGCAACCCACTTCAGTGTTCTTGCCTGGAGAATCCCAGGGATGGGGAAGCCTGGTGGGCTGCCGTCTATGGGGTCGCACACGACTGAAGAGACTTAGCAGCAGCAGCAGCAGCAGCATTCATATCCTCTGCCGCTGCTGCTGCTGCTGCTGCTAAGTCGCTTCAGTCATGTCCGACTCTGTGCGACCCCTTGGACAGCAGCCCACCAGGCTCCCCCGTCCCTGGGATTCTCCAGGCAAGAACACTGGAGTTAGTTGCCATTTCCTTCTCCAATGCATGAAAGTGAAAAGTGAAAGTGAAGTCGCTCAGTCATGTCTGACTCTGTGCGACCCCATAGACAACAGCCCCCAGGCTCCTCTGTCCGTGGGATTTTCCAGACAAGAGTACTGGAGTGGGATGCCATTGCCTTCTCATATCCTCTAACCAAGTCTTATTAATACATTCTTACATATTACTTAAATTTCCTCATTTCTTTCCATTCCCATTATTTCTTCTAGAGAGGTCTTACATCTTATGTAAACTGTATTCCTTTCAGGTTTCCATGAACCCACTTTTCATCATATCCAAGCCATCCTTACTACCATCAGATTGAACTTATCAAAAGGCATGTCTGATTTTGTCACTCCCATCAGTAAATTTTTACCATCAACTGTTACATCTCACAAAATTTTCCTTTTGTTTATTATGGTCCAATCACAATGCTTCCTCAGTGAATGGTGATGAACTATCTATACCAGGGAAATATTTATCAATTAATGACTTTATTATTATGTCAGAAGCTCCAGTGTTTTTAAACCCTATGTTAGTATATTAGAACTGTCATAGCAAAGCATCACAGCCTAGATAGGTTAAAAAACAGATATTTATTAATCTCACAGTTCTGGAGGTTGTAAATCTGAGATCAAGAAGACAGCCTGTTTAGTTCTTCTGAGATCTCTTTCCTTGATTTGTGGATGGCCATCTTCTTCTGATGTCTTCAAACAATCTTATAGTGTTGATTCATGTATCCAAATTTCTTCTTTTAAGAACAGCAGTCATATTATATTATAGGATCCATCCTATGGACCTCATTTTGATTTAATTGCCCTTTATAAAGGTCTTATCTCCAAGTACAGCTACTAGAGCTCATCTAAAAATTCCATAAAGCTGCAGGATACAAAATATAATGCATAGAAATATCTTGCATTCCTATACATTAACAATGAAAGATCAGAAAGAAAAATAAAAGAAACAATCCCATTTACATTGCATCAAAAAGAACAGAGTACCTAGGAATATATCTACTTAAGGAGACAAAAAACCTGTACTCAGAAAACTATAAGATACTGATGAAAGACATAAAAGAAGACACAAATAGAGAGATCTACCATGTCCTTGAATTGGAAAAATACTGCGAAAATAACTATATTGCCCAAAGAACTCTATAGATTCAATATAATCTCTATCAAAGTACCATTGGTACTTTTAAAAGAACTAGAACAACAACAAAATTACCATTTGTATGGAAACACAACAGATCCCGAATAGGCAAAGGAAACTTAAGAAAAACACAGCTGAAGGAATCAGGCTCCCTGACTTCAGACTATACTACAAAGATACTATAATCAAGACACTACAGTACTGGCACAAAAACAGAAATAAAAAGAAGTGAAACAGGATAGAGAGCCCAGAGATAAAGCCATACACTTATTAACACTTTATCTTTGAGAAATGAAGCAAACTGGACAGATACATGGAAAAGAATGAAATTAGCACATTGCCTAATACCATGTGAACAAACCACTCACTCCTAAAAGTCAACCCTGACTATTCACTGGAAGGACTAATGCTGAAGCTCCAACACTTCAGCCACATGATACAAAGAGCTGACTCGTTAGAAAAGCCCTGGATGCTGGGAAAGCTTGAGGGAGGGGGGAGAAGGGGATGACAGAGGATGAGATGGTTGAATGATATCACTGACTCAATGGACATGATTCTGAGCAAACTCCAGGAGACAGTGAAGGACAGAGAAGCCTGACATGCTGCAGTTCATGGTGTCACAAAGAGTCGGACACAACTGAGCAACTGAACAACAACAATGTAGAAAAATAAATTCAAATGGATTGAAGACCTGAATGTAAAGCTAGGTATTATAAAACTCTTGGAGGAAAACATGGGCAGAACACTTTTTGACATAAATCACAGAAAGATTTTTTTCTTTAAATCCACCTCATAGACAAGATGGTCAATACTGAAATCAGACTGATTATATTCTTCACAGCCAAAGGGGGAGAAGCTCTCTATACAGTCAGCAAAAACAAGACTGGAAGCTGACTCTGGCTCAGATCATGAACTCTATTGCACAATTCAGAATTAAACTGAAGAAAGTAGGCAAAATCACTAGACCATTCAAGTATGACCTAAATCAAAACCCTTATGATTATAGAGTGAAAGTGACAAATAGATTCAAGGGATTAGATTTGATAGACAGACTGCCTGAAGAACTATGGACAGAAGTTCATAACATTGTACAGGAGGCACTGATCAAATTCATCCCCAATAAAAAGAAATGAAAAAGGCAAAATGGATGTCTGAAGGGGCCTTACCAATAGCTGAGAAAAGAAATGAAAGACAAAGGAGAATAGGAAAGATATGCCCATTTGAATGCAGAGTTCCAAGGATTAGCAAGGAGAGATAAGACAGACTTCTTCAGCGATCAATGCAAAGAAATAGAAGAAAACAACAGAATGGGAAAGACTAGAGATCTCTTCAAGAAAATTTGAGATACCAAGGGAACATTTCATGCAAAGATGGGATCAATAAAGGACAGAAATGGTATGGACATAACAGAAGCAGAAGATGTTAGGAAGAGGTGGCAAGGATACACAGAAGACCTACACAAAAAAGATCTTCATGACCTAGATAACCACGATGGTGTGGTCACTCACCTAGAGCCAGACATCCCGGAATGTGAAGTTAAGTGGGCCTTAGGAAGCATCAGTATAAATAAAGCTAGTGGAGTTGACACCATGTTTATTTAACCTATATGCAGAGTACATCATGAGAAATGCTGGACTGGAGGAAACACAAGCTGGAATCAAGATTGCTGGGAAAAATATCAATAACCTCAGATATGCAGATGACACCACCCTTATGGCAGAAAGTGAAGAGGAACTCAAAAGCCTCTTGATGAAAGTGAAAGTGGAGAGTGAAAAGGTTGACTTAAAGCTCAACATTCAGAAAACGAAGATCATGGCATCTGGTCCCATCACTACATGGGAAATAGATGGAGAAACAGTGGAAACAGTGTCAGACTTTATTTTTCTGGGCTCCAAAATCACTGCAGATGGTGACTGCAGCCATGAAATTAAAAGATGCTTACTCCTTGGAAGGAAAGTTATGACCCACCTAGATAGCATATTCAAAAGCAGAGACATCACTTTGCCAACCAAGGTTCTCCTAGTCAAGGCTATGGTCTTTCCTGTGGTCATGTATGGATGTGAGAGCTGGACTGTGAAGAAGGCTGAGCGCCGAAGAATTGATGCTTTTGAACTGTGGTGTTGGAGAAGACTCTTGAGAGTCCCTTGGACTGCAAGGAGATCCAACCAGTCCATTCTGAAGGAGATGAGCCCTGGGATTTCTTTGGAAGGAATGATGCTAAAGCTGAAACTCCAGTATTTTGGCCACCTCATGCGAAGAGTTGACTCATTGGAGAAGACTCTGATGCTGGGAGGAATTGAGGGCAGGAGGAGAAGGGGACGACAGAGGATGAGATGGCTGGATGGCATCACTGCCTCGACGAATGTGAGTCTGAGTGATCTCCGGGAGCTGGTGATGGATAGGGAGGCCTGGCGTGCTGCAGTTCATGAGGTCGCAAAGAGTCGGACACGACTGAGCGACTGATCTGATCTGAGTGGAGTTGATGGAATTCCAGTTGAGCTATTCAAATCCTGAAAGATTATTCTGTGAAAGTGCTACATTCAATATGCCAGAAAATTTGGAAAACTCATCAGTGCCCACAGGACTGGAAAAGGTCAGTTTTCATTCCAATCCCAAAGAGGGCAATGCCAAAGAATATTCACACTACTGCACAATTCCACTCATCTCACAGGCTGGCAAAATAATGCTCAAAATTCTCCAAGCCAGGCTTCAACAGTATGTGAACCATGAACTTCCAGATGTTTAAGCTTATTTTAGAAAAGGCAGAGAAACCAGAGATCAAATTGCTGACATCCATTGTATCATCAGAAAAGCAAGAGAATTCCAGAATAAAACATCTACTTCTGATTCACTGATTATGGCAAAAACTTTGACTTTGTAGAACACAAAAAACTGGAAAATTCCTCAAGAGATAAAGAAGTTCTTCAAAATTCTTTCAGACCACCTTACCTGCCTCCTAAGAAATCTGTATGCTGGTCAAAGAACAACAGTTAAAACTGAACATGGAACAATAAACTGGTTCCAAACTGGGAAAGGAGTACATCAAGGCTGTATATTATCACCTGCTTATTTAACTTATATCCTGAGTACATCATGCAAAATAGCAGGCTGGTTGAAGCACAAGCTAGAATCAAGATTGCCAGGAGAAATATCAATAACTTCAGATACACAGATGACCCAACCCTTATGGCAGAAAATGAAGAGGAACTAAAGAACCTCTTGATGAGGGTGAAAAAGGAGAGTTAAAATGCTGGCTTGAAATTGAACATTCAAAAAACTAAGATCATGGCATCCGGTCCCATTCAGATCAGATGAGTCGCTCAGTCACGTCCGACTCCTTGCGACCCCATGAACTGCAGCACGCCAGGCCTCCCTATCCATCACCAACTCCCGGAGTTCACCCAGACTCACATCCATCGAGTCAGTGATGCCATCCAGCCATCTCATCCTCTGTCATCCCCTTCTCCTCCTGCCCACAATCCCTCCCAGCATCAGAGTCTTCTGCAATGAGTCAACTCTTCGCATGACGTGGCCAAAATACTGGAGTTTCAGCTTTAACATCATTCCTTCCAAAGAAATCCCAGGGCTGATCTTCAGAATGGACTGGTTGGATCTCCTTGCAGGCCAAGGAACTCTCAAGAGTCTTCTCCAACACCACAGTTCAAAAGCATCAATTCTTCGGTGCTCAGCCTTCTTCACAGTCCAGCTCTCACATCCATACATGACCACAGGAAAGACCATAGCCTTGACTAGGCGAACCTTTGTTGGCAAAGTGATGTCTCTGCTTTTGAATATGCTATCTAGGTTGGTCATAACTTTCCTTCCAAGGAGTAAGCATCTTTTAATTTCATGGCTGCAGTCACCATCTGCATTGATTTTGGAGCCCAGAAAAATAAAGTCTGACACTGTTTCCACTGTTTCTCCATCTATTTCCCATGTAGTGATGGGACCAGATGCCATGATCTTCGTTTTCTGAATGTTGAGCTTTAAGCCAACCTTTTCACTCTCCACTTTCACTTTCATCAAGAGGCTTTTGAGTTCCTCTTCACTTTCTGCCATAAGGGTGGTGTCATCTGCATATCTGAGGTTATTGATATTTTTCCCAGCAATCTTGATTCCAGCTTGTGTTTCCTCCAGTCCAGCATTTCTCATGATATACTCTGCATAGAAGTTAAATAAACATGGTGACAATATACAGCCTTGACGTACTCCTTTTCCTGTTTGGAACCAGTCTGTTGTTCCATGACCAGTTCTAACTGTTGCTTCCTGACCTGCATACAGATTTCTTAAGAGGCAGATCAGGTGGTCTGGTTTTCCCATCTCTTTCAGAATTTTCCACAGTTTATTGTGATCCATACAGTCAAAGGCTTCGGCATAGTCAATAAAGTACAAATAGATGTTTTTCTGGAACTCTCTTGCTTTTTCCATGACCCTTCCCATTACTTCATGGCAAATAGATGAAGGTATAATGGAAACAGTGACATGCTTTATTTTGGGGAGCTCCGAAATCACTGCAGACAGTGACTGCAGCCATGAAATTAAAAGACACTTACTCCTTGGAAGAAAAGCTATGACCAACCTAGACAGAATATTAAATAGCAAAGGTCCATATAGTCGAGGCTATGGTTTTTCCAGTAGTCATGTATGGATGGGAGAGTTGGACTGTAAAGAAAACTGAACACCGAAGAACTGATGCTTTGCCACTGTAGTGTTGGAGAAGAATCTTGAGAATCCCTTAGACTGCAAAAAGATCAAATGAGTCAATCCTAATGGAAATCAGTCCTGAATATGCATTTGAAGAATGGGTGCTAAAGCTGAAACTCAATACTTTGGTGACCTGTACCAAGAACTGACTCATTGGAAAAGACCTTGATGCTGGAAAAGATTGAAAACAGAAGAAGAGGATGACAGATGATAGATGGTTGGATGGCATCACCAATTCGATGGACATGAATTTGAGCAAGCTTCAGGAGTTGATGATGGACAAGGAAGTCTGGTGTCCTGCAGTCCATGAGGTCTCAAAGAGCCAGACACGACTAAGCAGCTGAACTGAACTGAGAATAAGTAAAAGCAAAAATAAAAAATAGGACATAATTAAATTTAAAGGCTTTTGCACAGCAAAGAAAGCTATAAACAGAAAGACAACCCAAGGAATGGGAATAAATTTGCACATGAAGCAACCAACAAGGGATAAATCTCTAAAATATACTAACACTTCATGCAAGTCAATATCAATGAAACAAACAAATCAGTCAAAAATTGGGTGGAAGATCTAAGTAGACATTTCTCCAAAGATGATATATAGATGGCTAAAAAGCACATGAAAAGATGCTCAACATCGCTAATTGTCAAAGGAGTGCAAATCAAAACTAGATGAGGTGTCACCTCACACCACGCAGAAAGGCCATTACCAAAAATTATACAAACAATAAATGCTGGAAAGGGTTTGGAGACAAGGTGACCCTCCTACACTGTTGGTGGGAATGTAAACTGGATAACAGTATGGAGGTTCCTTAAAAACTAGAAATAGAGCTCCTGTGTGTTCCAGCAGTCCACTCCTAAGCACATATCCAGAGAAAAATATAATTCGAAATGATAACTCATCCCAATATTCATTGCAACACTATTTACAATAACCAGGACATGGAAGCAACCTAAATGTCTATCAACAGAGGAATAGACGAAGATGTGGTACATGGATACAATGCAATATTACTCAACCATAAAAAGCAAAGAAATCATGCCATTTATAGCAACATGGGAAGCCTAGCAACTGTCATACTGAGTAAGTCAGACAGAGAAAGACAAATATCATATTATATTGCTTTCATATAGAATTTTAAAAAAAAAAAACCTACAAATGAACTTATCTATGTAACAGAAATAGAATTACAGATATAGAAAATAAGTTTATGGTTACTGGGCATGGGTAGGGGTCAGATAATTTGGAAGATTGGGATTGACACATTTTACTATATATAAAATAGGTAACTAATAAGGACCAATGCTGAGGCTGAAACTCCAGTATTTTGGCCACCTCATGCGAAGAGTTGACTCATTGGAGAAGACTCTGATGCTTGGAGGGATTGAGGGCAGGAGGAGAAGGGGACGACAGAGGATGAGATGGCTGGATGGCATCACTGACTCGATGAATGTGAGTCTGAGTGACCTCCGAGAGCTGGTGATGGATAGGGAGGCCTGGCGTGCTGCAGTTCATGGGGTCGCAAAGAGTCGGACACGACTGAGCGACTGATCTGATCTGAAGGACCAATTGTATAGCACAGGTAACTCTTCACAATACTCTGTAGTGATCTATATAGGAAAAAGAATCCAAAAAGGGGTGGATATATGTATGTATGCGAATATATATAGACACACACACATAAGTATATCTGATTCATTTTAGTGTACACTTGAAATCAACACTGTAAATTAACTATACTACAATAATATTTTAAAAAATACAGTTACATTCTAAGGCACTGGGACTTAGGACTTTAATATAAATTTTGGAAGATATAAGTCAGTCCCTAATAAACCTGACCGTAAAACTTACCAAATTTCATACTTTTCACTCTTGATTATGACAGTTTATGTTTATATCATCAAGAAAGGTAACCCTAAACTAGAAATTCACTAAAATTCATGCAGCATAATTTTCTTCTCAGTTTATTCATTCACTGTTAGAAATATAGATATTGGATGAAAAGTTTACTGTCTGCTTGAAAATTTAAAAAAAAAAAACATGTATGTGGGGAGAAAATGTTATTTTCTTTGTCAGTCTGAATCATTGAGTTTTGAAAGATTATTATTTGCTAAAATTGTTTCTTATAATCCAGGTTTTATTAATGGATAAAACATATTTCATTATTGATATTTTACTTGCTCTCTCTGGAACTATTTTAATGTTGTTTTAAATAAACTAAGACAATCTATTCTTTTCAGTTACCATTTGTAGCAGAACTTCAGAGTATATGTCAAAGGTATTTTTTAACAAATACATAGACTATATATAATAGGCAATGGCATTTTAAAATGTTACCTATATCAATAAAAAGGAGAATGTTTGGAGCATTGAAAAGTAGACAACTACTAGAAGAATTGTAATTGCTACATTGTACTCAAATATTTCTTGATGTTGGAAATCTCTTTTGCTTGGGACAACTACTGAGCTTTAATAATAATATATTTTTATATCATATATTGAACACCCAAAAAGTTTCTATTACATTTTTGTCTTTCTCAAAATCTTAATATCCAGAAGATCATTCTATGCCAAGTTATCTTCTTTTCAAATACTTGCTAAGCTAAATGTTCCCTATGATGCCATCTTTTTCTATCTGGGTCATTACATTTTCAACCCATTTCTTTATTAGATCTTGCCACATACCAGGATGAAGGAGATTGTGGTGAACATCTATTGTTTTTGCCCAGTACTTTCACACAATCAAATTCTAATTTTCTTTTCAGTCCATTTGTTTCTGTTAGAGTGGAATCCATCTCCCAGTATCATGTGATTTAGACCTAGAAATTTGGAGTATTGCTTTGTCTGGCCACAGCAACAGTTAAGGAACAGAACATAACTCAAGCTGAGCTGGTGAGATGGAAGACAATTTTACTCTTATTTCTGGAAAAGATATTCCTACTCTTTCCTGTGAGGCTCGAGATTACATAACAATTGGAGATCCTGCAGTCATATTATTACCACTTGCAACCAAAAATATAAAAGCAAGTCAAGAAATGATAGAAGATACAGTGAGTTCTAGTTACATTGTTTGCATCATGAAACCACTGGACTTCCTAGTTATGGGACCCAATAAATTTAATTTTGTTTAATCCAATTTTGATTCAGATTCTGTCATTTACAGCCTTAAGAGTCTTGATTAATGCAGAGAAAGATACTCTTTTAACCAAAAAATTGTATAGTAGATGAGCCGGCAAATACATCTGCTTTTGGTTACATGTAACAGGGGAAAAAAACGTATGATATGCAGATACAAGACCAGAAACTACAAAAGGATACCGAGTCTTATAAATAATTTCAGCAAACAAATGCAAGAAGATCCCTGTTTTGTACTAGAACAATTAGAATTTTTGCTAGTATACTTTCTAAAGTTTGAAGTCATAATCAGGATAGCTAAGGCTGTATATAGACATATGTTTCTATATATTCATAAATTGGTTCAGAAGGGAATGTATGCCACCTCACAATGTGGCAGTAACTCTGGCATATAAAACAGATAGTGAAGGGTGAAATATTGAGAAGGAACAGAATGAGGGACCTAGAACTCTGTGAAAGACACTAAGTCCTCTCAAGTATGGATGGCAATGGAACAATTTCTGCCTCTATATGTGCCAAATTTGGCTTTGGAGTACAAAATGGGGCAGGGCAAAACCTGACAGAGTCTTGCCAAGAGAACGCACTAGTCATAGCAAACACCCTCTTCGAACAACACAAGAGACAACTTTACACATGGACATCACCAGATGGTCAATACTGAAATCAGATTGATTATACTCTTTGAAACCAAAGATGGAGAAACTCTATAGAGTCAGCAACAACAAGAAAAGGAGTGGACTGTGGCTCAGATCATGAAGTCTTTATTGCAAAATTCAGAGTTAAATTGAAGAAAATAACCACTAGGCAATTCAGATAAAACCTAAATCAAATCCCTTACAATTATACAGTAAAAGTGAAAAATAGATTCAAGGTATTAAATCTGATAGAGTACCTGAACAACTATGGACAGAGGTTCATAACATTGTACAGGAGGCAGTGATCAAAATCATCCCCAAGAAAAAGAAATGCAAAAAGGCAAAATGGTTGTCTGAGGAGGCCTTAGTGAGAAAAGAAGAGAAGTGAAAGGCAAAGTAGAAAGAGAAAGATATACCCATGTGAATGCAGAGTTCCAAAGATTAGCAAGGAGAGAAAAGAAAGTCTTCTGAAGTAAACAATGCAAAGAAATGGAGGAAAATAATAGAATGGGAAAGACTAGAGATCGCTTCAAGAAGATTAGAGATACCAAGGTAAGATTTCATGCAAAGATGGGCACAATAAAGGACAGAAATGGTATGGACCTAACAGAAGCAGAAGATATTAAGAAAAGGTGGCAAGAATACACAGAATCACTATACAACAAAAGATCTTAATGACCTGGATAACTACGATGGTGTGATCACTCACCTAGCACCAGACATCCTACAGTGAGAATTCAAGTGTGTCTTAGGAAGCATTACTGTGAACAAAAGTTAGTTGAGGTGATGGAATTCCAGCTATTGAAATCCTAAAAGATGATGCTATGAAACTGCTGCATGCAATATGCCAACAAATTTGGAAAACTCAGCATTGGTCACAGGACTAGAAAATGTCAGTTTTCATTCAAATCCCAAAGAAGGGCAATGACAAAGAATGTTCAAACTACTGTACAACTGCACTCATCTCACACACCAGCAAGGTCATGCTCAAAATCCTTCAAGCTTGGCTTCAACAGTACATGAATGGACAATTTCCAGATGTACAAGCTGGATAGCTGGATTTAGAAAAGGCAGAGTAACCAGTGGTTAAATTAACAACATCCATTGGATCATAGAAAAAGTAAGAGAGTTCCATAAGAATATCTACTTCTGCTTCATTGACTATGCCAAAGCCTTTGACTGTGTGGATCACAATAAACTGTGGGAAATTCTTGAAGAGATGGGAATACCAAACCACCTTACCTGCCCCCTGAGAAATCTGTGTGCAGGTCAAGAAGCAACAGTTAGAAATGGACATTGAACAACAGACTGGTTCCAAATCAGGAAAGGAGTATGTCAAGGCTGTATATTGTCACTCTGCCTATTTAACTTCTATGCATAGTACATCATGCAAAATGCCAGTCTGGATAAAGCACAAGCTGGAATCAAGACTGCCGGGAGAAATATCAATAACCCCAAATATGCAGATGACACCACCCGTATAGCAGAAAGCAAAGAAGAACTATAAGGGCCCTTTAATGAAAGGGGAAGAAGAGACTGAAAACGCTGGCTTAAAACTCAACATTCAAAAAACAAAGTTCATGGCATGTGGTCCTGTCACTTCAAGGCAAATAGATAGGGAAACAAGGGAAACCGTGATAGACTTTATTTTGGGGGGCTCCAAAATCACTGCAGATGATGACTGCAGTCATGAAATTAAAAGACACTTGCTCCTTGAAAGAAAAGCAATGACAAATCTGGATCACTGTATTAAAAAGCAGAAACATTACTTTGTCGACAAATATCTGGATAGCAAAAGCTATGGTTTTTCCAGTAGTCATGCATGGATATAAGAGTTGGGACCATAAACAAGCTGAGCGCTGAAGAATTGATACCTTCAAAATGTGGTGTTGGAGAAGACTCTTGAGAGTCCCTTGGACTCCAAGGAGATCCAATGAGTCCATCCTAAAGGAAATCAACCTTGAATATTCACTGGAATGACTGATGCTGAAGCTCTAATACTTTGGTCATCTGATGTGAAGAGCCAACTCATTGGAAAAGACCCTGACACTAGGAAAGATTGAAGGCAGGAGGAGAAGGGGACAGCAGAGAATGAAATGATTGGATGGCATCACCAACTCAATAGACATGAATTGAGCAAACTCCGGGAGATGGTGAAAGACAGGGAAGTCTGGTGTGCTGTAGTTCACGGCATCACAGAGTCAGACAAGACTGAGCTACTGAAGAAAACATGTGCCAGGGCATGTGCTCTTTGTTAGAATACATTCAAAGAAGCAAGTAGGAAGCTTTAATGGAAATCATTTAAAGTCACTGTATCTCATAGGAGAAAAAATTAAGAATCCAGGACCACTGCAAAAGAATGAGTATATTCAAAGAAGAATATATAAAACAGTCTATTTATAAAGCAAAATAATAAAATACAAGTTTCCACAGACAGCTGGCTTAAATATATGCTAAGTCACTTCAATCATGTCTGACTCTTTGCGACCCCATGAACTGTAGCTCGCTAGGCAGCCCTGTCCATGGGGATTCTCCAGGCAAGAATACTGGAGTGAATTGCCATGCCCTCCTCTGGGGATCTTCCCAACCCAGGGATTGCACCTGTGTCTCTTACGTCTCCTGTATTTGGAAGCAGGTTCTTTAATACTAGTGCCACCTAGGAAGCCCAGCTGACCTAAAACCAACCAGCTAAATGGGCAGGAAAACTATTAACTCCCTATTGTGTGGCAAGAAGTAGTTGGAGTGAGTTCTTCTTTTATCTCCTATGAAGATAGGGAGTGGTCAAGACTGAAGGGATTCAACCAGGGCAGCAGGTGGTAGAGCAGTGTTTGGTCCACTGCCCTGGCCACTTCTTGAGCACAGAGGAGAAAGGCATCATTTTCCTATCATAGAGGCAACATGAAAGCAGGAATTTTCTGGATATTGAGAAGACATGGGTCATCTTCTATTCCACTGTGAGTCCAGTCCATAATCAGAGAACCATTTCCAATCTCCCTTCCATCTGTCATCTTGAATCGGCAGTGGAAGTAGAGGGAGTCGAGTGACTGAATATAGAAGCCAGAAAAAGATTCTCAATAGGACAGAAAATCATTCAAGTGGGCTTAGAGTTAATAGGGCAAGAGAAGAGAAAGGAATCTAGAAAATAAAAGGAGTTTTGCTTAGTATTAATAGGAATGAACAAGTAGGTTTGAAATTAGAAAGTTAATGTCCTAAATTTTATGGAGAAAATGAGCCTTGTGGGGATGGGGGTGTGGAGCATAAAATATATGGTGTAAAGAAAAGTGTTTCCACATTTCTAATACTCTGTGGACTCTATAAATAACATTTTCCTATTTGAATCCAATATAAAGAATTTTTTTCTATCCCACTCCAGAGCAACTGTAAGAGTCATTTTTAATTGCTGATTATCCCTACTTACTAAATGATATGTTATTCTTTTTCTGATTGCTTTTTAAAAAATAATTTTATCTCTTGTATCAGTATTACTTAGCTTCAGTTATCAATTTCTAGAAGCTTGAAATGTTTGCCATATGATTTATATTGTCCAGGTTCTAGGACCAGGGATTTATAGCTGCTCTTGCCTCTAAGTTTGATAAAAATTGATGTGAAAACTAAAAATTCCTTTTAACTTCAGGAAAAGAGTGATATTCATTCTCTAATAGAAAAATAAAAAGAATAAGAATGAGTCTGACAGAGGTATAATAGTTTCCTTTTCATTTCACCTTACTGAAAATTTATTATCAGATATATTCACGTTTGCTTAGGATTTTGGTGACTTAGTGAGGCAAGCTGTCATAAATAGGTTGTATTTCAGATATTGTTATTCCTGATGTCTTATAGAAACAAACTCAATAAAGTATAATGCTTTATATCACCTTACTCTGGATAAGGGGCACCAGCTTCCTTTAGCAGTCACTGAATTGTATGAAATAATTTAAATTTTGTTTTATGTAAAAATGATAACACTTATTTTTGTTTAGTGTATCACAGTTAATAAATAGCACTTATATTTATATATAAGTGTATATAGTTTTAAATGTTTATATAACTTGAAACATATTTATAAGTGCTCTTTATTAACTATGATACACTGAACAAAAATAAATATTATTATTTTTATGTAAAAAAACATTTCATGCAATTCAGTGAATACTAAAGAAACTGGTTGCTCCTATGCAGTGGCTTCCCAGGTGCCACAGTGGGTAAAGAATCTTCCGGCCAATGCAGGAGATATGAGTTGGATTCCTGGGTGAAAAAGATCTCCTGCAAAGGGAAATGGTAACCCACTCCAGTATTCTTGCCTGGGAAACCCTGTGAACAGAGGAGCCTGACAGGATACAGTGTACAGGGTCACAAAGAGGTGAACACAACCAACCACACATGCTATGCTATGCTAAGTCACTTCAGTCGTGTCCGACTCTGTGTGACCCCATAGACAGCAGCCCATCAGGCTCCCCCATCCCTGGGATTCTCCAGGCAAGAACACTGGAGTGGGTTGCCATTTCCTTCTCCAATGCATGACAGTGAAAAGAGAAAGTGAAGTCGCTCAGTCATGTCCGACTCTTAGCGACCCCATGTATTGCAGCCCACCAGGCTCCTCCATCCGTGGGATTTTCCAGGCAAGAGTACTGGAGTGGGGTGCCATTGCCTTCTCCGAACCACACATGGAAGAAGTGATATATAAGTAACAAGGTTACCATGAATGAGTTTTAACCTCAAGGTTATGGAATCACAGGTGAAATGAAACAAAAGGGAAACTGCACTATTAGAACACAGGGGAAGACTGTTTAATGTTAAAACCAAATAATCTAGACTCTGAGAAATATACTGATGTCTTCTATTATGTTACTTTTTTTGTTAAGGTTTTGGAAACAGAACATAAAACTGTGTATGGAGATGAGGTTTCTTCTGAAGAAAAATGGACATACTTGCTATCATTCAGGCTCCAGAAATAAGTCACAAGTCTGTTTGGTGTGAGGAAAAAACTTATTTCCCCTTTTAGAGTTGAAGAAAGATTCGGTCTGAATTTAAATTGTGAAGATCTTGGTAAATTTCAATGCAGGAGTTCAGTACTCCTGACCACAGGAAGAATAGTGGGCAATGAGGCAAGATAAGGAATTCTAAAATGACTTGGAATCCACATATTGCTGTAAATCAATTTCTGTGTTGTTTTCCCCTAGAACCTGGTTTCCTAGACCTTTGGGAAAACATCCTTAAAGTTATGGACTGCTCTCAGTTGCATTTTGCCAGGCTTTGTAGAATTAGTACCCCAAAATCAGATGCTGTCCCATGCATCTGTTACAGTAACAGAGATCTGAACCATAGATCTGTGGGCTCTCATAGCCAGGATAGGGAAAGCAACAATGAATCCAGTAGAAAATGTGTGTGTCCAAAAACAGACTATAGGCAGTCATAGGGCAAAACAGAGGAGGACAGAGCAAAAGGACTTCAGGGGCTTGTCCTTGAGCAAATAAGAATCAGCACTCTGGAAACTACCTCTGGGGTGAAAGTCATTTTGAGGAGGATGGATTGTTAACAGTCCTGGGTGTTCTTTGGAAGGAATAATGCTAAAGCTGAAACTCCAATACTTTGGCCACCTCATGAAGAACTGACTCTTTGGAAAAGACTCTGATCCTGGGAGGGATTGGGGGCAGGAGAAAAAGGGGACAACAGAGGATGAGACGGCTGGATGTCATCACCAACTCGATGGAGTATGAGTGAACTCCAGGAGTGTGTGATGGACAGGGAGGCCTGGAGTGCTGCAATTCATGGGGTCGCAAAGAGTAGGACACGACTGAGTGACTGAACTGAGCTGAACTGAACTGAAGGCCAGTGAGAGTTCAATACATGCAATCTGGGCATTAAAAATAATTTTGTAACAACATGTTGTCAAGATCTGGGAAACTGGTATTAATATGTTTTCTCAATCATATCCTATTAGTTTCCAAATGCCATTTAGACTATATCCTTATCATTTCAAATCTCCATTGTCATTGTCTTGGTTTGGATCATCATTGTCTCTTGACAGGATTACCACAGTGACTACCTAGATAGACTTCTTCCCTGTCTTATGTAATATATCTAACTCTTCTTTACAAAATGTCCATCTCATTGTGCTGATGTCTTTTTAAAATTCCTCACTACTGACTTCACATTCCACATTTAATGGTGCCCTTACAGATTGGGTGGATGTTTACATAATGGTTTTTATTTCTCTAGACTCTATCTCTGCCTCAATTAGTACACCAACTCCTTGCAGTCCCATTAACACTCAAAGCTCTTTGTTACCTCCAAATTTTTCCATGTTATTCCTGCTACCCAGAATGCCCCACTCACCACCTACTTCCGCTAAAAATTTTTCTTCTTACTTTAGTGCTAGTTACTCGAAGAAGGCAATGGCACCCCACTCCAGTACTCTTGCCTGGAAAATCCCATGGATGGAGGAGCCTGGAAGGCTAAGTCCATGGAGTCACTGAGGATCAAACAGGACTGAGCGACTTCACTTTGACTTTTCACTTTCACGCATTGGAGAAGGAAATGGCAACCCACTCCAGTATTCTTGCCTGCAGAATCCCAGGGATGGGGGATCCTGGTGGGCTGCCGTCTATGAGGTCGCACAGAGTTGGACACAACTGAAGTGACTTAGCAGCAGTGTTAGTTACTCACTTTAATGTTAATCATGTCTGACTCTTTTCCACTCCATGGACTGTAGCCTGCCAGGCTTCTCTGTTCATGGGCTTCTCCAGGCCAGAATACTGAAATGGGTTGCCATTTCCTTCTCCAGGGGATCTTCCTGACCCAGGGATTTAACCTGAGTCTCTTACATTGCAGGCAGATTCTTTACCATTTGAGCCACCAAAAAAGCCCTACTTTACTTGCATCTTCCTACTTAATTTGCATCTTTCTCTCAGCAGAACATTCCCTCTGAGAAGTCTGCCTGATTCTTGCCCACTCTACACAGAATAGGTTATGTTCTTAGCTTACCCTCTAGATTACATTATTATTATAGTATTAATTATTATAATACTAATACATTATTGATATTGCCTATTTCTAAAGGGACAAGACTGTTGTCTTGTTTACTCTCTTAGCACCATTCCAGACTCAGTAGGTGCTCAAGAAGTGTCACCTGAATACATTAATTTTTTTCTTTAGTAACACAACCACTCTATGAGTTATCATTAATTATTATCTTACTTTAAAAGTATGAAAATATAAGAAATATTAAGTGACTTTTCCAATGTGGCAGAGATAGTCAATGATCTAACCAGGATTCAAATGTGGATCTTTCGATTACAAATTCAGTCCTTTCTCTGCTCTGTTGAACTGCCATTGGATATTATACATTTCTCTACAAATGTATCATTTTGCTGGAAGGCTGTAATTTAGATATGAAAATTAATTATTGCAGAGATGCTATTGCTATTACAGAAGAAAGAATAGATATTTGAATAAGTTTGTCCACATGGTTCTCACACTTAAATGTGTATTGAAATTATCTAGAAGACTTGTTAATATACAGATTGCCCAAAAATGGTAAAAAGAGGTTAAAAAGTAATTTATACAACTCTATAGCTCAGCAATTCTACTTATGGGAAACTAGAAGACAAGAAAGCTTCTCTACATCGTTTTATTATTTTTTTCTTTTAAATCTTGTTTAATTGTTTTAAACATATTTCCGTATTTTCCTTATGTAGTACACTAGTGTTAAGAAGGAAATTTCTCAATCGACCAGATATTTAGGAAATTGATTCAAGCAAGACTTAACCCTACTCCTGGCAGGAAATCACCTTGGTTGTGTCAAATTTACTCTGGGAGTCCAAAGACTCCAGGAATGTGGGAATCACAAGCATGGCCTCAGTGGCCACATTCCAGGTCTGCTGCATTCACTCACTATCTTGAATTGGCAATGTCCAGAAACCTTGGATCAGTGTTAATACTCCTCCCACACTCAGGCATGTATGAGATCTAAATGCTAGGTTCAGAGCTGGAACCTAGCAGTCTTTCTGCTGATCACAGATGCCTAAAAAATTATATTTGCCAAAGAAACTGATGGAAAACACTGCATCACACCAGATATCTTAATTTAGGAACATAGTTCCTTTCTACTTCATTTTTTAATTCAAAATTTTTTCTTTCAAATGTTTGTTTGTTTTGCTGGCTTTGTTTTCTTCCCTGCATCTGTTCATTTGTTTAAGTAAAATTGTCTAATTTTGCTTCTATTTCCTCTAGTTATAATGTCACATCTGCTTACCATCTTTATTTTTAATTGATTTGTGATAAATGACAGCTTCAAGCCTAACCCTTTAGCTTACAGTTTGGAGTTAGTATACACAATCAGAAAACAGAATTTTACCCTCCTGCTTTTGTCTAAGATTCTAGGATCCAAAAAAAAAAAAAAAAAAAGAAAGTGTTTTTTTTTTTTTTTCATTTATGTGTCTTTCTTCTTTTGGTTTAGCTCCTCAGTAAGGAAATTTATTCTGTTTGTCCACTGCCTAATCTCATGTAAATCTGCTATACTCATTTGTCAAATAGTGTTAATAGTGTAGCAGTCCGGCATCTGTAGCATAACTTGCAAGATCCTGGTGACAGTGGATTAGAAGTAAATTCTATTAAAATTTGATAAAGTACAAGAAACAAGTACTTTGTATTTTGCATCAGGCACATCATAGATACCACAGTACCCCATATGTCAAGTATTTTCCAAAGTAGTCTCTGAAGAATCTATTGCTAATGAGCATTAGATTCAATAATTCCAAGAGGATCAGCTAAAATACCTTCTGCTGAGTGATCTTCATCATGTACCATCCTATGATCTCCCCACTGGAATGATCCACCTTTCCCCTTTCCGCTCCACCAATGTGCTCCTCTGCTGGGAGTTAGGACTCAATTCAATGGATTTTCTCCATTTTAGTTCTCTGGACATTTCATAGATATTAACCAGGAAAGACCCCTTGCTTTTTTCCTTGATATAGCCTGTGGTTAAAATGCCTTCATAGAAATTTAATCAACAGTAAGTGCCAAGTTGGGACTGCATATCATTGACACCTATTTCCTTCTCAAACTTTCAAATACTAATATAATGGGATAGAGTGAAAATACAGTGCAAGGGGGGGTCTCAAAATCACCTGGAGAACTTGTTAATACACAGATTTCCAGGCCCCATCCCAAGAGATTCTGATTCAGAAGATTTAGGTTGGGGTCTGAAAATTGCGGACAAAGGTTTTCCTTTGTCTTTCTGTTGATCATGTACAGTTTAAGAGCTGGACTGTAAAGAAGTCAAAGTGTCAAAGAGTTGATGCCTTTGAACTGTGGTGCTGGAGAACACTCCTGAGAGTCCCTTGGACAGCAAGGAGATCAAACCACTCAATCTTAAGGGAACTCAACTCTGCATACTCATTGGAAGGACCAATGCTGAAGCTGAAGCTCCAGTATTTTGGTCATCTGATGTAAACAGCCAACTCATTGGAAAAGTCCCTTATGCTGGGAAAGAGTGAGGGCAGAAGGAGAAGAGGGCATCAGAGGATGAGATGGCTAGATGGCATCACCAGTGCAATGAACATGAACTTGGGCAAACTTCAGGAGATAGTGAGGAACAGGGAGGCCTGGTGTGCTGCAGTCCATGGGGTTGCAAAGAGTCAGACACAACTGGGTGACTGAACAGCAACAACTGAAAACTTGTATTTCTCACGAGTAATATCAATGCTGCTAGACTGAGGATCACACTTTGAGACCTGTTGTTAGAGTGTAAGGAATACACTCTAACATACCCTCTGATTTTAGAAACAGATACTTGAGTCTGAATTGCAACTGTTTTATTTGCTGTGTGACATGGAGCAAAAGACTCAGTGTCTTTAATCTTCATCCCTCACTTGTATATATGAAAGATAGCAATCAACACTGCTTAGGGTCATTGTGTGGATTCAATTAAAATTAGAAACACACACACACACACAATATTAGGCCAGTATATGACCAAAAGCAAGTGTTCTATAAATGTTCTCTGCTCTTCCAGCTCAGTTGGCCTCTTCACAAAGAAGCAACAACCTCTCCACTCTGGGCTATAGCAAAGCCAGCATCACAGACTCAATTCCAAAATAGGTTTTCTTTCTCTTAAATATAGTACTTCTGGAATCTTTCTGAGTTTCCCAGGTAGTGGTAGTGGTAAAGTACCTGCCTGCCAATCCAAGAGATATAAAGAGATGGAGGTTTGATACCTGGGTTGGGAAGATCCCCTGGAGAAGAGCATGGCAATCCACTCTAGTATTATTGCCTGGGGAATTCCATGGACGGGGAGCCTGGTGGGCAACAGTCCATGGGATCACTGAGAGACTATCACGACTGAAGTGACTTGGCACAGCACATGCAGTAATCTTTCCACAATCTTTCCCTTGTTTCTCTAAAAGTTATAAAGGGCTCCAACTGCCTCCAAAATTATTATTAGATTCTTTGTGATTCTCTGTGACAACAGCTAAATGACAAAAGGTTTCTTTCTTTTTTTTTTTAAGGTTTCTTTCTAATGACAAACACTGAAAACTAGTTATAGCCTTACTTGAATGTGGGCTGTTTAAAAGCTCTGAAGCCCTGCCTATCTATGAAAGCCTTCCTAAATAATGCAAATTTAACTTGAGCAGAAGGAAATTCAGATTTGTTAGTTCTCATCAAAGAACAACATAGGAAACCAATACTTTCTTTTGAATTCATTTTTATTTGCTTTTCAGAGTAGTTTAAATTGAATTGAGTAAAGATATGTTAACCAACAAAATTATACTTTCTCCAAACTTTTCTTCAAATTTCCATTTTCAGTCTTAATTTTATTTCATATTGGCTGTGAGTATGTAATGTCTGCAGAGCAAAAACAGGGAGCAGTGAGGCAAGGATGAAAAGAGATGACAAGTACTTAATCAAAATATCACTGCTTACTGAACACTCACTTTGTATGAGACATTATGCTGAGGCATTTTGCTTATACTCTCATTTGATCTTGCAGTAATCCTGTCAGGCTGAAAAGTATTCCATTCCTATTTTATATATGACAAAACAGGTCAAAAGAGGTAAGGCAATTTTACATAGATAGTTAAGTAGCATGGTCAGGATCTAAACTTGGTTCTCTAATGCTTTTACTCTTTTTTTTTTTTTTTTTAATCTATTGATTTCATTTTATTTTATTTTATTTTATTTTTATTATTATTATTATTATTTTTTTAATTTTTCTTAACTTTACAATATTGTATTACTTTTACTATACATCGAGATGGATCCGCCACCAGAATACACGTGCTCCCCATCCTGAACCCTCCTCCCTCCCCCCTTCCCACACCATCCCTCCAGGTCATCCCAGTGCTCCAGTCCCAGGCATCTGTTATAGGGCATCGTACCTGGACTGACTCGTTTCAGATATGATATTATACATATTTCAATGCTATTCTCCCCAATCGTCCCACCCTCTCCCAGTCCCAGAGTCCAAAAGTCTGTTCTATACATCAGTGTCTCTTTTGCTGTCTCATAAGCAGGGTGATTGTTACTCTTAATCATTATATCAAATTCTCTTCTTATAAGCAATGAAGAGTTTATAAAGAATTCCTTAATCCTAAACATGCATGTTGAGATACTCAAGGATGATTTAGAATATACACACATACACATTCATACACACTAATATGGCAAACTTTAACAACTGCTGAACCTAGATGAAGAGTATCAGAGATGTATTACATTATTTTTTGTTGTATATTTTAACATTTTTATAATAAAAAAGCTGGATTAAAAGAAGCATTCAAATTTCATAAGGTGACAGCATGAAGATCAGTTCAGGATATGGATTCAAAAATAAGACAAGACACAGTGCAAACCATATAGAGAAGAGGTCACTGAATGAATTGAAATTCTTTGAATTAATGCCTATGTGCAGTCTTCCCTTAATGCCCTTGACCTTGAACATTCTGTATCTCTATAGCTTTATCTAAATATCTTCTTACACTCTCCCTCAGCATCTGCAATTGTCACAAAAGTTCACTTACTCATTTCAATGATAAAAATCATCTTCTAGCAGTCCTAAGAGAATAGTCAGAGTACAAATCTCTCTTTTTTTTCCTTTATATATAGCTTTGCAAATTTCAATGTTCTGCCAAATTGATGATTATTCCAGAAAATATAATACATTTTCCTGTTCCATCAAAACAGCCATTTGAAGAATTTTTTTATTCTTTTTTAAATAACGCAGAGTCAAAGTAAACCAAATTCAATGATATTTATGTAACAGTATTTGGGTCATAATTTCTCAATAGCATAATTAAGATCAAGAGACCTTTATCCTGTACAGCCTCTTATACTGAAGATCCTGGATTTAAACAGTCACTATCATAATCCACTTAAATGAATGTGAGATGCATCACCCAGGAGGCTTGTACTGTAATGATTAAATTTAACACTAAAGACCAGGCCTGTCTTTTTCCATATCTATCAACAACATATCTTACATGTAATTGATTCACAAAATATTATAAGTCACCAGAAAATTTTAAATAACTATAATTATGCTCCAGGCTGTAGGTCCAGTCATGTAATTAGAACCTGAATTGTCTTGTTACAAAAATGTTCAGGGCAACCAAAAGGAATTCAAAATTTTTGAAGACAATGCCCAATTATTTTCTTTTGAGAGCTGGTCCCATAAGAATAGCATGGAGGGGAGAAAAGCTTGAGCTTAGAAACAGACTGTTTATATTTAAGTTATTATCTCACAATCACTCTATGCCCTTTGGGAAAGTTATTTGACCTGTTTAATCCTCAAATTATTCATCATTAAATAGAAATAATGATAGGAACTATTAGACAATGCTATCATAGGAATAAAACAAGGTAAGTCATGTAGGATTCATCAAAGAAGGCCTATTGATAATTAAGCACTTAATGCAAGCTGCTTGTTATTATCATCATTACCATTATTTTCATGCAGATGTACCAGAGCATCTCAAATTCAGATTATCCAAATCTAAGCTTATTCTTATCCTTTCCATTTTCACTTCTTCTCTACTCTTTACCCTGACAGAACCATGATCTACTTCATTCCCTCAAGATTGGAATCCAGGAGAAATCGGCTCATTATTTAATCATAACATCTACTCAGGAATAACACTGTATTGAGATCAATGACTAAAGCTCTCATATTTGCCTTCTCTCTTCCATATCCTCTGATACTGAATTGATTAAGGTCCTCATCATTTCCCATTTAGATCATTGCGATAGTTCCTTTATTCCAGTCTAGCTCTCTCCAGGAAGTTCTCCACAAGGTTTGCATGTAATAATTCTTTTAAAATAATTATCATTTCACTCTCTTTAAAAAATTATATGATGGCTTTTAATCAAAAATCTTCAGGTGTATGTTCAGATATGACAAATCAGACACATGTGATAATCTCTATTCCTTTTTTTAATATTTTTTGATACAGATCATCTTTAAAATTTTTATTAAACTTGTTACAATATTGTTTCTGTTTTATGTTTTGGTTTTTGGGCCATGAGGCATATAAGATCTTAGCTCCCCAATCAGGGATCAAACCTGCAGACCCTACATTGGAAGGCAAAGTCTCGACCACTGGACCTCAAGGGAAGTCCCTCTGTTTCTTCTTAAAATCTCTCTCTATATATCATCTATGATTATAAAATAAATAAGCCAAATTTAGCAATTTAAAACATTTATTATGGGGGGAGGAGCTAAGATGGCAGAGGAGTAGGACGGGGAGAATACTTTCTCCTCCACAAATTCATCAAAAGAACATTTGAACGCAGAGTAAATTCCACAAAACAACTTCTGAATGCCGGCAGAGGACATCAGGCACCTAGAAAGACTACGCATTGTCTTTGAAAGGAAATTACGAGCCCTGCGGTAACTCCTTTAGCAGAGAAGCAGCACAGACGCCAGCATCTGCCATTAGCAAGCCGGGGCTGGACAAGGAGGTGTGGCACAGGCTGCATCGCTTAGAGTAAGAATCTGGCCTGAATATCCCTAGCGCTACCTGAGCGAAATAATTTGGGCTAGCAAACCAGACGGTGGGATATCTACCACGTGAAAAGCCAGCCCTAATCTAAGACACCAACAGGCCTACATACTGAACAAAGGACTGTACAGAGATAGCCGGCTGCAGACCGTCCCCCTCTGGTGACAGGCAGCCAGAGCCAGAAGTGGGCAATCACAGCCCCAGAGAGACATTATCTACAAAACTGTAAGCAGGCTTCTTTGCTAACTAAGGCTTCTTGGGGCTCTGGACGGTCAACATACGCCTGAGAAGGTGCACCGGTTGTATACCCAAAAAACCGAGTGGTGAGGAGGCGATAAGTCACACCAGCTGTGCTCGCTAAACACCTCATCACCTGCGCTGCTCAGACCTGGGAAGGGCACAAAACGCAGGCTCAACCGAGTCTGTGCTTCTGAGGACTACCCGAGTGCCTGAACTTGAGCGGCTTAGACCTGGGTGTCCACCACCGCCCCCTCTGTATTAGGGCAGAAATCAGCAATTGAGGAGACCAGCAAACAGAAGAAGCTATAACAGAGGGAAACACCTTGCAAGCGACAGGCAATAAATTAAAACCCCGTGGAGCTCATCAAATGCCTCCATACCTACACTGAAACCAAGTACTATACAAGGGCCAACAAGATCCAGGGTAAGACATACCAAGCAAATTATCCAGCAACACAGGAACACAGCTCTGAGCTCCAATATACAGGCTGCCCAAAGGCACCCCAAAACCATAGACATCTCATAACTCATTACTGGACACTTCATTGCATTCCAGAGAGAAGAAATCTAGCTCCACCCACCAGAACACCAACACAAGCTTCCCTAACCTAGAAACCTTGACAAGCCACCTGTACAAACCCACACACAGTGAGAAAATGCCACAATAAAGAGAACCCCACAAACTGCCAGAATACAGTATGGACACCCCAAACTCAGCAATTTAAACAAGATGAAGAGACAGAGGAATACCCAGCAGGTAAAGGAACAGGATAAATGCCCACCAAACCAAACAAAAGGGGAAGAGACAGGGAATCTACCTGATAAAGAATTCTGAATAATGATAGTGAAATTAATCCAAAATCTTGAAATCAAAATGGAATCACAGATAAATAGCCTGGAAACAAGAATTGAGAAGATGCAAGAAAGGTTTAACAAGGACCTAGAAGAAATAAAAGAGTCAATATATAATGAATAATGCAATAAATGAGATCAAAAACACTCTAGAGGCAACAAACAATAGAATAACAGAGGCAGAAGACAGGATTAGTGAATTAGAAGATCAGATCAGATCAGGTCAGATCAGTCGCTCAGTCGTGTCCGACTCTTTCCACCCCATGAACTGCAGCATGCCAGGCCTCCCTATCCATCACCAGCTCTCAGAGGTCACTCAGACTCACATCCATCGAGTCAGTGATGCCATCCAGCCATCTCATCCTCTGTCGTCCCCTTCTCCTCTTGCCCCCAATCCCTCCCAGCATCAGAGTCTTCTCCAATGAGTCAACTCTTCTCATGAGGTGGCCAAAGTACTGGAGTTTCAGCTTTAGCATCATTCCTTCCAAAGAAATCCCAGGGCTCATCTCCTTCAGAATGGACTGGTTGGATCTCCTTGCAGTCCAAGGGACTCTCAAGAGTCTTCTCCAACACCACAGTCCAAAAGCCTCAATTCTTCGGCACTCAGCCTTCTTCACAGTCCAGCTCTGACATCCATACATGACCACAGGAAAAACCATAGCCTTGACTAGGCGAACCTTTGTTGGCAAAGTGATTTCTCTGCTTTTGAATATGCTATCTAGGTTAGTCATAACTTTCCTTCCAAGGAGTAAGAGTCTTTTAATTTCATGGCTGCAGTCAGCATCTGCAGTGATTTTGGAGCCCAGGAAAATAAAGTCTGACACTGTTTCCACTGTTTCTCCATCTATTTCCCATGTAGTGATGGGACCAGATGCCATGATCTTCGTTTTCTGAATGTTGAGCTTTAAGCCAACCTTTTCACTCTGCTCTTTCACTTTCATCAAGAGGCTTTTGAGTTCCTCTTCACTTTCTGCCATAAGGGTAGTATCATCTGCATATCTGAGGTTATGGATATTTCTCCCGGCAATCTTGATTCCAGCTTGTGTTTCCTCCAGTCCAGCATTTCTCATGATGTACTCTGCATATAAGTTAAATAAACATGGTGACAATATACAGCCTTGACGTACTCCTTTTCCTATTTGGAACCAGTCTGTTGTTCCATGACCAGTTCTAACTGTTGCTTCCTGACCTGCATACAGATTTCTCAAGAGGCAGATCAGGTGGTCTGGTATTCCCATCTCTCAGAATTTTCCACAGTTTATTGTGATCTACACAGTCAAAGGCTTTGGCATAGTCAATAAAGCAGAAATGGATGTTTTTCTGGAACTCTCTTGCTTTTTCGATAATCCAGTGGATGTTGGCAATTTGATCTCTGGTTCCTCTGCCTTTTCTAAATCCAGCTTGAACATCAGGAAGTTCACGGTTCACATATTGCTGAAGCCTGGCTTGGAGAATTTTGAGCATTACTTTACTAGCGTGTGAGATGAGTGCAATTGTGCAGTAGTTTGAGTACTCTTTGGCATTGCCTTTCTTTGGGATTGGGATGAAAACTGACCTTTTCCAATCTTGTGGCCACTGCTGAGTTTTCCAAATTTGCTGGCATATTGAGTGCAGCACTTTCACAGCATCATCTTTCAGGATAGAATGATAGAGATAAATGAATCAGAGGAGAAAATAGAAAAACGAATTAAAAGAAATGAGGACAATCTCAGAGACCTCCAGGACAATATTAAATGCCCCAACATTCAAATCATAAGAGTCCCAGAAGAAGAAGATAAAAAGAAAGACCATGAGAAAATACTTGAGGAGATAATAATTGAAAACTTCCCTAAAATGAGGAAGGAAATAATCACTCAAGTCCAAGAAATCTAGAGAGTCCCAAACAGGATAAACCCAAGGCAAAACACCCCAAGACACATACTAATCAAATTAACAAAGATCAAACATAAAGAACAAATATTAAAAGCAGCAAGGGAAAAACAACAAATAACACACAAGGGAATTCCCATAAGGATAACAGCTGATCTTTCAATAAAACTCTCCAAGTCAGGAGGGAATGGCAAGACATACTTTAAATGATGAAAGAAAATAACCTACAGCCCAGATTTTGTACGCAGCAAGGATCTCATTCAAATATGAAGGAGAAATCAAAAGCTTTACAGACAAGCAAAAGTTGAGAGAATTCAGCACCACCAAACCAGCTCTCCAACAAAAACTAAAGGACATTCTCTAGATAGGAAACACAAAAAGGGTGTATGAATTCAAACCCAAAACAGTACAGTAAATGGCAACAGGATCATACTTATCAATAATTACCTTAAACATTAATAGGCTGAATGCCCCAACCATGAGACAAAGACTGGCCAAATGCATACAAAAACAAGATCCCTACATATGTTGTCTACAAGAGACAACCAAAAGACTAAGACTGGCCGAATGGATACAAAAACAAGACCCCTACATATCTTGTCTACAAGAGACCCACCTCAAAACAGGGGCACATACAGACTGAAAGTGAAGGGCTGGAAAAAGATTTTCCATGCAAATAGGGACCAGAAGAAAGCAGGAGTAGTAATACTCATATCAGATAAAATAGACTTTAAAACAAAGGCTCTGAAAAGGAGACAAAGAAGATCACTACATAATAATCAAAGGAACAATCCAAGAAGATATAACAATTATAAATATATATGCACCCAACATAGGAGTACCGAAATATGTAAGACAAATACTATCAAGTATGAAAGGAGAAATTAACAATAACAATAATAGAGGGAGACTTTAATACCCCACTCACACCTATACAAATCTGGCTGTAATAGACAAAGCAAAGAGGAAAACACATTCACTTATGAGCCTCACAAATTGTCAGTTCACTCAGGAGAGTCACAGGTCTTCCTAGCAATGAAATCCTAGAAAAGTTTCCCTTGTGGGTCCTAATGGATGGAATATTATGTAAGAGAGTGAATTACTTCCTCAGCAGCTCCCTACACTAAATACCATAGAAAATTACAAAGAGTGCTTTTTACAGCATCCACAGCAGCAGTAAATCTTATTATCCACAAGGCCTCCCACAAGAAGTAGTCCACGAGGAGTGAAGACAGTGGTGTCCCAGGATGCAGTTCTCAATTCAGGAATAATTTTCAGAATCAAAAAAAAAAAAAAAAATAGGCTTATTTGTTCATTCTGTAAATGTTTATTGAGTATTTTATGGGTCAGGTACTATTCTGGGCATTAGGGAGGAAGCAGTGATAAATGTCAGAGAAGGCAATGGCACCCCACTCCAGTACTCTTGCTTGGAAAATCCCACGGACGGAGGAGCCTGGTAGGCTGCAGTCCATGGGGTCGCTAAGAGTCAGACATGACTGAGCGACTTCACTTTCTCTTTTCACTTTCATGCATTGGAGAAGGAAATGGCAACCCACTCCAGTGTTCTTGCCTGGAGAATCCCCAGGGACGGGGGAGCCTGGTGGGCTGCCGTCTATGGGGTCACACAGAGTCGGACACGACTGAAGTGACTTAGCATAGCATAGCATAGTGATAAATGTGATCCTGTCCCGAATAACACATTGTTGTAAAGATAGACCTACAACTACAAAATGCCAAGATGTGTGTAAGATGAGAGGACACCCAAACTGGACTTTCAGTTCCCTGAACTTCTCATCTCCAGTTGTTTTTCTAGTCTTATTATCACACACTAACTGGTTATTACTGCAATTAGCACCATCTCCAAATCTGCAAATCTCCAAATATAAGATGAATTAAACATGATTTTTTAAATGTTCTTTATGATTGGAAATAGAAATCCATCAGTTAAGAATTTGCATGTGCTCCTCCCCACCATCACCCCCCTTCTTCCTTCCCATTTTCCTCCCATCCTCATGGATCCCTTCCTTTGCCCACTTTACCTTGCTTAAAAAAAATAAAATAAAATAAAACATTTATTATTTTGCCTTAATTTGTTCAGGCTATTTTAACAAACTACCATAAACTAGCTAGCTTATAAACTACATAAATTTATTTCTTAGAGTTCTGGAGGTCAAAAGTCCAAGATCAAGACACCAACAGATTTGGTGTCTGCTGAAAGCCTGCCTCCTGGTTCATAAACAGCTTCCTGCTGTATCTTCACATGGTGGAAGGGACAGGGGCTGTCTCTGTGGTCTGTCCTTTTATAAGGACACTAATACCATGTATGAGGGTATTTCATGATCTAACCTCCCAAAGGCCCCAACTCCTAACACCATCACCTTGTGAATGAGGATTTCAACATATTATGTGACATACACACTCGGTCTATAGAAATCAGGAAGTTGGTGCAGCTTATCTGAGTACCTTCATCTCATGGTCTCCTACAAGCCAACAACCAAGGTGTCAACAGGAGCTACAGTCTTATCTGAAGACTTGAAAAGGGTAGGATCTGCTTCTAAGCTCATTCATGTGGCAGAATTCAGTTCCTCCCCCAGTTCCTACTGCACTGAGAGCCTGTAATTCTTTGTTGATTATTGACCAGAGATCTCCCTTTGCTCCTTGCCATGTGGGCTCCCATATATAAGGCAGGTCACAATACAGAAACCTGCTTTCCTCAGAGCTAGTGAGATAGTAAAAATGAGAATGAGAGCAACAGAGACAGAAAGTAAGACCCAAGTCAAGGTCTCTTTGTAACCTAATCTTAGAGGTGAAATCCCATTACATTTGTCATACACTGTTCTTTATACATGACTCACTAGGTCCAGCCCATATATAAGGGGAAGAGGCTACACAAGCACATGAATACCAGTGCTTGTGAAAGGCAGTGACTATCAGTGGCCATTTCAAAGACTTCCAACCAAACCCTTTCAATTGACAGTAAAAGAATAAAACAGGGCTTAAGCCAGCAGGACAAAGTGAGTGGAAAAAAGCAACAGCAGACAAGAAATAGAGAAAGTAACTGCACTAATAGAACATGATTTAAAAGCTTAGAAAAAACTATAACTTAAGCCCTTAAGATGACTTAGTAACTCAAAGAAAACTGAAACCTAAACCCTAAGTGATGAGGTCAAATAGAAGCAAACCAATGCATAACTCAGAAAATTCTATTCAGAAAGCTAATGGTAAATGCAATCTACCAAAAAGAGGGGATGAATCATTAAAGAGGAAACAAGAATTCAAACAATAATAGATGCAATGCTGGTCAAAGAAAGGGATTTTACAGATGGTTGTGTGAGAAATAAGTAAAAGGAACAACTGAAACTACAGCAGGATAAAATGTCTGCTAGAAGAAAATTAAACTGATGTGTTTTAATATATCAGTTATTTTCACTTTTATCAGAGATCATAGGGATAAATAATTGATATGTAGACAGAAAGCAAGCAAATGAAAATATATTATTGAATATATTAAAGAACTGAAATGCAAAATAAAGGGAAAATAATCATGGTACATGATATGCCCAAGCTGTAAAATAATATCCAATCTTTTTAATGACTATTTAACCAAAAATTATAGTATAAGTACATTGGAACAATGAGTTCAGTTCAGTCGCTCAGTCGTGTCTGACTGTTTGCAATCCCATGGACGACAGCACGCCAGGCCTCCCTGTCCATCACCAACTCCCATTGTCTACCCAAACTCATGTGCATTGAGTTGGTGAAGCCAACCATCTCATCATCTGTCATTCCCTTTTCCTCCTGCCTTCAATATTTTCCAGCATCAGGGTCTTCTGAAATGAGTCAGTTCTTTGCATTAAGTGGGCAAAGTATAGGAGTTTCAGCTTCAACATCAGTCCTTCCAAAGAATGCTCAGGACTGATCTCCTTTAGGATGGACTGGTTGGATCTCCTTACAGTCCAAGGGACGCTCGAGTCTTCTCCAACATCACAGTTCAAAAGTGTCAATTCTTTGGTGCTCAGCTTTCTTCACAGTCCAACTCTCACATCCATACATAACCACTGGAAAAACCATAGCCTTGACTAGACAGACCTTTGTTGGCAAAGTAATGTCTCTGCTTTTTAATATGCTGTCTAGGTTGGTCATAACTTTCCTTCCAAGGAGTAAGCATCTTTTAATTCCATGGCTCCAATCACCATCTGCCATGATTTTAAAGCCCCCAAAATTAAGTCAGCCACTGTTTCCACCTCTATTTGCCATGAAGTGATTGGACTGGATGCCATGATCTTAGTTTTCTGAATGTTGAGCTTTAAGCCATCTATTTCACTCTCCTCTTTCACTGTCATCAAGAGGCTCTTTAGTTCTTCTTCACTTTCTGCCATAAGGTTGGTGTCATCAGCTTATCTGAGGTTATTGATATTTCTCCAACAGCCTTGATTCCAGCTTGTGTTTCATCCAGCCCAGTGTTTCTCATGATGTACTCTGCATATAAGTTAAATAAGCAGAGTGACAGTATATTGCCTTGACATACACCTTTTCCTATTTAGAACCAGTCTGTTGTTCCATGTCCAGTTCTAACTGTTGCTTCTTGACTGCATACAGATCTCTCAAAAGGCAGGTGAGGTGGTGTGGTATTTCCATCTCTTAAAGAATTTTCCACAGTTGATTGTGATCCACACAGTCAAAAGCTTTGGCACAATAGAAGAAAGCAAATTGGTATATATGGGGGACACTATGAAAGAAAGATGAAGATTTATTTTCTCAATGGATATCAATGTCTAAACCTTTATTTTAACCATAAATAAAATTTTAACAAATATTGGGGGCCATTTAAGGACATTCTTCAAATTCTCCTGAAATTCAGTTTGAAAATCAGCCCCAGAGATCAAATACACTATATAAATCCACAAAAGCAAAATTAGCATCAAATAAATTCCAGTGCAAAATATTTTGATATTTTATTCCTCCAAGAACGAATTCATTATTGATGCAACATATCACACTTGCAAGTTTATATAAGATTCATCATTAAATATTGTACAAATGGCACTATTGTTCTACAGAAAAACAAGCACATGCACACACATACACACACACACACAATAATAATAATAATGATATAGTCCTCATAGTCCTTATCATATTGCCTCCTATTTACTCTGTGTTGAAAATTATCTGGCTTTACTTAAAATATTTGTTATGATTTTAAGCAAACGATTAAACTTTATGTTTTTATTTCTACAAGACAAGGTAAGGGGACATGCAACTTAAATGCATGGAAGTATTTTTAAAATATGACCAGAAAACTAAGTTCAATTCAGTTCAGTTCAGTTGCTGAGTCATGTTCGACTCTTTGTGACCCCATGAATTGCAGCATCCCAGGCCTCCCTGTCCATAGTAAATTTTAAAAAGAAAGAAAAAAACATTAATATATGCATGCTATTTAGAATATATAAATACATGTCAAAAAATAAAGTGGAAGTTTCTAGGTGGAATTAGACAGAGGCCTGCTATTTTTATAATCTTTATAGTATAAATTTTACTTTTTACTTTTTAAACTTGATACATTATTTTGATGGAAACAATATTTCAATTTTTATAAGTACTTCAGAATTAAACCCATTAAAGAAAAGATTGATTTTGATCATCTTTTCTAACTTAACTCTTCAGACTTCACATCTTGTATCAATGTCCCAACAATACTAATTTATATGTAGTTTCCCAAAACCTGTCTTCGTGTGCCTGTGAGGCTTTTCCTGGGCCGTTTCATTCCCTGCACGTTCACTTTCCCTCTGCCCTGCATCTTTCCCTTTGTCTGAATCCCACTACACAGGCTGGACACAGCCTAGATTTCATTTCCTTTGGACTGTGAATTGTTCAGAGGAGTGGACGAATTTTGTGTTCCGTGCATGCCACAGTGGGGATATTTATCACATGATATTAACTTTTTTTTTTTTCTGACTTTTGTCAGAAAATGGCAGTTTCTCTTGGTCTGCTCCCTCCTCCTCAAATGGTTGGTACAAGGCACAGCAGAGATGACAGAGATGACAGGGAAATCATTAAGAACTGACTCTGAAGCAGGAATTCTGAACTAGAAGCATAGACTACTATGTGGCAATGTAACCTTATTCTAGGTTTGTAGGATGGAATTTGGGATTTCCCAGGTGGCGCTAGTGGTAAAGAACCCTGCTGCCAACACCAGAGATATAAGAAACGTGGGTTTGATCCCTTGGTCGGGAAGATCCCTTGGAAGAGTGCAATGCAACCCACTCCAGTATTCTTGCCTGAGATTTCCACGGACAGAGAAGCGAAAAGCAAAGGAGAAAAGGAAATATATAAGCATCTGAAGGCAGAGTTCCAAAGAATAGCAAGAAGAGATAAGAAAGCCTTCTTCAGCTATCAATGCGAAGAAATAGAGGAAAACAACAGAATGGGAAAGACTAGGGATTGAGAGAGTCATGTCCTAGGCAGATTGATAGGGAGTCTAGGGGTCCCCAAGGAGAGAGGGGTCTGGAATTCTCAAGGAGGAAGAAAGGACAAACTTTTTTTTTCTTTCTCCACATTCCTTAGGATTATACAATGATAATGTATCCTGCCTGAAGAGAGTGTTATCTTAAAATGTAAATTAGGTCTTTACAACCTGAGACATTCTTTAGAGTATATAACTTCATTGCTAACACTAGCAAGGGGGTACTCTTTCTACCCGCTTCAGATGCCTATGTCAGAAGCTTTCTCTATCTCCTTTATACTTTAATAAAACTTTATTACACAAAAGCTCTGAGCGATCAAGCCTTGTCTCTGGCCCCGGATTGAATTCTTCTCCTCCAGGGGCCAAGAATCCCGGTGTCTTCACACGACACAACAATCTTTCAGGATCTCTTCAAGAAAATCAGAGATACCAAGGGAATATTTCATGCAAAGATGGGCTTGACAAAGGAAAGAAATGGTATGGACCTAACAGAAGCAGAAGATATTAAGAAGAGATGGCAAGATTACACAGAAGAACTATACAAAAAAGATCTTTACGACCCAAATAATCACGATGGTGTGATCACTGACCTAGAGCCAGACATCCTGGAATGTGAAGTCAAGTGGGCCTTAGAAAGCATCACTACCAACAAAGCTAGTGGAGACAATGGAATTCCAGTTGAGATATTCCAAATCCTGAAAGATGATGCTGTGAAAGTGCTGCAATCAATATGCCAGCACATTTGGAAAACTCAGCAGTGGCCACAGGACTGGAAAAGGTCAGTTTTCATTCCAATCCCAAAGAAAGGCAATGCCAAAGAATGCTCAACCTGCTAAGTCGCTTCAGTCGCGTCCAACTCCATGTGACCCCATAGATGGCAGCCCACCAGGCTCCCCCATCCCTGGGATTCTCCAGGCAAGAACACTGGAGTGGGTTTCTATTTCCTTCTCCAATGCATGAAAATGAAAAGTTAAAGTGAAGTCGCTCAGTCGTGTCCTACTCCTAGCGACCCCGTGGACTGCAGCCTACCAGGCTCCTCCGTCCATGGGATTTTCTAGGCCAGAGTATTGGAGTGGGGTGCGATTGCCTTCTCCAAAGAATGCTCAAACTACTGCACAATTGCACTCATCTCACACGCTAGTAAAGTAATGCTCAAAATTCTCCAAGCCAGGCTTCAGCAATATGTGAACCGTGAACTTCCTGATGTTCAAGCTGGTTTTAGAAAAGGCAGAGGAACCAGAGATCAAGTTGCCAACATCCGCTGGATCATGAAAAAAGCAAGAGAGTTCCAGAAAAACATCTATTTCTGCTTTATTGATTATGCCAAAGCCTTTGACTGTGTAGATCACAATAAACTGTGGAAAATTCTGAAAGAGATGGGAATACCAGACCACCTGATCTGCCTCTTGAGAAACTTGTATGCAGGTCAAGAAGCCACAGTTAGAACTGGACATGGAACAACAGACTGGTTCCAAATAGGAAAAGGAGTACATCAAGGCTGTATATTGTCACCCTGCTTATTTAACTTCTATGCAGAGTACATCATGAGAAACGCTGGACTGGAAGAAACACAAGCTGGAATCAAGGTTGCCGGGAGAAATATCAATAAGCTCAGATATGCAGATCACACCACCCTTATGGCAGAAAGTGAAGAGGAACTCAGAAGCCTCTTGATGAAAGTGAAAGTGGAGAGTGAAAAAGTTGGCTTAAAGCTCAACATTCAGAAAACAAAGATCATGGCATCTGGTCCCATCACTTCATGGGAAATGGATGGGGAAACAGTGGAAACAGTGGCTGACTTTATTTTGGGAGGCTCCAAAATCACTGCAGATGGTCTTTGCAGCCATGAAATTAAAAGATGCTTACTCCTTGGAAGGAAAGTTATGACCAACCTAGATAGCATATTCAAAAGCAGAGACATTACTTTGCCAACAAAGGTTCATCTAGTCAAGGCTATGGTTTTTCCTGTGGTCATGTACAGATGTGAGGGTTGGACTGTGAAGAAGGCTGAGCACTGAAGAATTGATGCTTTTGAACTGTGGTGTTGGAGAAGACTCTTGAGAGTCCCTTGGACTGCAAGGAGATCCAACCAGTCCATTCTGAAGGAGATCAGCCCTGGGATTTCTTTGGAAGGAATGATGTTAAAGCTGAAACTCCAGTACTTTGGCCACCTCATGTGAAGAGTTGACTCACTGGAAAAGACTCTGATGCTGGGAGAGATTTGGGGCAAGAGGAGAAGGGGACGCCAGAGGATGAGATGGCTGGATGGCATTACTGACTCAATGGACGTGAGTCTGAGTGAACTCTGTGAGTTGGTGATGGACAGGGAGGCCTGGTGTGCTGCGATTCATGGGGTCGCAAAGAGTCGGACATGACTGAGGGACTGATCTGATCTGATCTGATATATTTATTTATTTTAATTGGAGGCTAATTATTTTATAATATTGTATTGGTTTTGCCATACATCGACATGAATCTGCCACGGGTGTACATGTGTTCCCCATCCTGAACCCCCCTCCCACCTCCCTCCCCATACCATCCCCCTGGGTCATACCAGTGCCCCAGCCCCAAGCATCCTGTATCCTGCATTGAACCTGGACTGGCGATTCATTTCACATATGATAATATACATGTTTCAATGCCATTCTCCCAAATTACCCCATCCTCACCCTATCCCACAGAGTCCAAAAGACTGTTCTATACACCTGTGTCTCTTTTGCTGTCCCACATACAGGGTTATCATTACCATCTTTCTAAATTCCATGTACGAGTGCTGGAGTGGATTTCCATTTCCTTCTCCAGGGGATCTTCCCAATCCAGGAATCGAACCCGGGTCTCCCACATTGCAGGCAGACACTTTACCGTCTGAGCCACCAGGGAAGTCGTACATGCGTTAGTATACTATATTGGTGTTTTTCTTTTTGGCTTACTTCACTCTGTATAATAGGCTCCAGTTTCATCCACCTCATTAGAACTGATTCAAATGTATTCTTTTTAATGGCTGAGTAATACTCCATTGTGTATATGTACAACAGCTTTCTTATCCATTCATCTGCGGATGGACATCTAGGTTGCTTCCATGTCGTGGCTATTATAAACAGTGCTGTGATAAATATTGGGGTAAACGTGTCTCTTTCCATTCTGGTTTCTTCGGTGTGTATGCCCAGCAGTGAGATTGCTGGGTCATATAGCATTTCTATTCCCAGTTTTTTAAGGAATCTCCACACTGTTCTCCATAGTGGCTGTACTAGTTTTCATTCCCACAGTATAAGAGTGTCCCCTTTTCTCCACACCCTCTCCAGCATTTATTGCTTGTAGACTTTTGGATAGCAGCCATTCTGACTGGCATGAAATGGTACCTCATAGTGGTTTTGATTTGCATTTCTCTGATAATGAGTGATGTTGAACATCTTTTCATGTGTTTGTTAGCCATCTGTATGTCTTCTTTGGAGAAATGTCTATTTAGTTCTTTGGCCCACTTTTTGATTGGGTCATTTATTTTTCTGGAATTGAGCTGCAGGAGTTGCTTGTATATTTTTAGATTAATTCTTTGTCAGTTGCTTCATTTGCTATTATTTTCTCCCATTCTGAAGGCTATCTTTTCACCTTGCTTAGAGTTTCCTTTGTTGTGCAAAAACTTTTAATTTTAATTAGGTCCCATTTGTTTATTTTTGCTTTTATTTCCAATATTCTGAGAGGTGGGTCATAGAGGATCTTGCTGTGATTTATGTTGGACAGTGTTTTGCCTATGTTCTCCTCCAGGAGCTTTATGGTTTCTGGTCTTACGTTTAGAACTTTAATCCATTTTGAGTTTATTTTTGTGTATGGTGTTAGAAAGTGTTCTAGTGTCATTCTTTTACAAGTGGTTGACCAGTTTTCCCAGCACCACTTGTTAAAGAGATTGTCTTTTTTCCATTGTATATGCTTGCCTCCTTTGTCAAAGATAAGGTGTCCCTAGGTGCGTGGATTTATCTCTGGGCTTTCTATTTTGTTCCATTGATCTATATTTCTGTCTTTGTGCCAGTACCATACTGTCTTGATGACTGTGGCTTTGTAGTAGAGCCTGAAGTCAAGCAAGTTGATTCCTCAAGTTCCATTCTTTTTTCTCAAGATTGCTTTGGCTATTCGAAGTTTTTTGTATTTCCATACAAATTGTGAAATTATTTGTTCTAGTTCTGTGAAAAATGCCATTGGTGACTTGATAGGGATTGCATTGAGTCTATAGATTCCTTTGGGAAGTATACTCATTTTCACTATATTGATTCCTCCAATCCATGAACACGGTATATTTCTCCATCTATTAGTGTCCTCTTTGAGTTCTTTCACTAGTGTTTTATAGTTTTCTATATATAGGTCTTTTGTTTCTTTAGTAAGTGTAAGTGTTAGTCGTTCAGTCGTGCCCAAATCTTTGTGACCCCATGGACTGCAACCCACCTGGTTCCTGTGTCCATGACATTTTTCAGGCAAGGATACTGGAGTGGGTTGCCATTTCCTTCTCCAGGGGATCTTCTCAACCCAGGGATCAAACATGGGTCTCCTGTACTGCAGGCAGATTCTTTACCAACTGAGCTACAAAGAAAGCCCTTTGTTTCTTTAGGTAGATATATTCCTAAGTATTTTTATTCTTTCTATTGCAATGGTCAATGGAATTGTTTCCTTAATTTCTCTTTCTATTTTGTCATTATTAGTGTGTGGGAATGCAAAGGATTTTTATGTGTTGATTTTATACCCTGCAACTTTACTATATTCATCGGTTAGCTCTAGTAATTTTCTGGTGGAGTCTTTAGGTGCATCTTTCTATGCAGATGATCTTGTCATCTGCACACAGTGAGAGTTTTACTTCTTTTCTAATTTGGATTCCTTTTATTTCTTTTTCTGCTCTGACTGCTGTGGCCAAAGCTTCCAAACCTATGTTGAATAGTAGTGGTGAGAGTGGGCACCCTTGTCTTGTTCCTGACTTTAGAGGAAATGCTTTCAATTTTTCACCATTGAGGATAATGTTTGCTGTGGGTTTGTCATATATAGCTTTTATTATGTTGAGGTATGTTCCTTCTATTGCTGCTTTCTGGAGGGTTTTTATCATAAATAGATGTTCAATTTTGTCAAAGGATTTCTCTGCATCTATCATAATCATATGGTTTTTATTTTTCAATATGTTAATGTTGTGTATTACATTGATTGATTTGCGGTTACTGAAGAATCCTTGCATCCCTGGGATAAAGCCCACTTGGTCATAATGTATGATCTTTTTAATGTATTGTTGAATGCTGATTTCTATAATTTTGTTAAAGATTTTTGCATCTATGTTCATCAGTGATATTGTCCTGTAGTTTTCTTTTTTGTGTGTGGCATCTTTGTCAGGTTTTAGTATTAGGGTCATGGTGGCCTCATAGAATGAGTTTGGAAGTTTACCTTGCTCTGCAATTTTCTGGAAGAGTTTGAGTAGAATAGGTGTTCAGTTCAGTTCAGTTGCTCAGTCATGTGTGACTCTTTGCAACCCCATGAATTGCAGCATGCCAGGCCTCCCTGTCCAGCACCAACTCCCGGAGTTCACTCAAACTCTATTGAGTCGGTGTAGCCATCCAGCCATCTCATCCTCTAGCGTCCCCTTCTCCTCCTGCCCCCAATCCCTCCCAGCATCACAGTCTTTTCCAATGAGTCAACTCTTCGCATGAGGTGGCCAAAGTACTGGAGTTTCAGCTTTAGCATCATTTCTTCCAAAGAAAACCCAGGACTGATCTTCAGAATGGACTGGTTGGATCTCCTTTCAGTCCAAGGGACTCTCAAGAGTCTTCTCCAACACCACAGCTCAAAAGCATCAATTCTTCAGCGCTCAGCTTTCTATACAGTCCAACTCTCACATCCATATGCAACTACTGGAAAAACGATAGCATTGACAAGACGGACCTTTGTTGGCAAAGAAATGTCTCTGCTTTTCAATATGCTATCTAGGTTGGTCATAACTTTCCTTCCAAGGAGTAAGCGTCTTTTAATTTCATGGCTGCAATCACCAACTGCATTGATTTTGGAGCCCCCGACAATAAAGTCTGACACTGCTTCCACTGTTTCCCCATTTATTTCCCATAAAGCGATGGGACCAGATTTTAGCTTCTCTCTAAATTTTTGGTAGAATTCAGCTGTGACGCCGTCTGGTCCTGGGCTTTTGTTTGCTGGAAGGTTTCTGATTAGAGTTTCAATTTCCTTGCTTGTGACGAGTTTGTTAAGATTTTCTATTTCTTCCTGGTTCAGTTTTGGAAAGCTGTACTTTTCTAACAAATTGTCCATTTCTTCCAAGTTGTCCATTTTATTGGCATATAATTGCTGATAGTCTCTTATTCTCCTTTGTATTTCTGTGTTGTCTTTTGTGATCTCTCCATTTTCATTTCTAATTTTATTGATTTGATTTTTCTCCCTTTGTTTCTTGATGAGTCTGGCTAATGGTTTGTCAATTTTATTTACCCTTTCAAAGAACCAGCTTTTAGCTTTGTTGATTTTTGCTATGGTCTCTTTTGTTTCTTTTGCATTAATTTCTGCCCTAATTTTTAAGATTTCTTTCCTTCTACTAACCTTGGGGTGCTTCATTTCTTCCTTTTCTAGTTGCTCTAGGTGTAGAGTTAGGTTACTTATTTGAGTTGTTTCTTGAGGTATGCCTGTATTGCTATGATCCTTCCCCTTAGCACTACTTTTACAGTGTCCCACAGGTTTTGGGCTGTTGTGTTTTCATTTTCATTTGTTTCTATGCATATTTTTATTTCTTTTTTGATTTCTTCTGTGATTTGTTGGTTATTCAGCAGCGTGTTGTTCAGCCTCCATATGTTGGAATTTTTAATAGTTTTTCTCCTGTAATTGAGATCTAATCTTACTGCATTGTGGTCAGAAAAGATACTTGGAATGATTTCAATTTTTTTGAATTTACCACGGCTAGATATATGGCCCAGGATGTGATCTATCCTGGAGAAGGTTCCGTGTGTGCTTGAGAAAGGGGTGAAAGTCATTGTTTTGGGGTGAAATGTCCTATAGACGTCAATTAGGTTTAACTGATCTATTGTATCATTTAAAGTTTGTGTTTCCTTGTTAATTTTCTGTTTAGTTGATCTATCCATAGGTGTGAGTGGGGTATTAAAATCTCCCACTATTATTGTGTTATTGTTGATTTCTCCTTTCATACTTGCTAGCATTTGTCTATGTTGGGTGCATATATATTTATAATTGTTGCATCTCCTTCTTGGATTGATACTTTGATCGTTACATAGTGCCCTTCTTTGTCTCTTTTCACAGCCTTCGTTTTAAAGTCTGTTTTATCCGATATGAGTATTGCTACTCCTGCTTTATTTTGGTCTCTATTTGCATGGAATATCTTTTTCAGCCCTTCACTTTCAGTCTGTATGTGTCCCTTGTTTCGAGGTGGGTCTCTTGTAGACAACATATATAGGGGTCTTGTTTTTGTATCCATTCTGCCGATCTGTGTCTTTTGGTTAGGGCATTCAACTCATTTACATTTAAGGTAATTATTGATAAGTATGATCCTGTTGCCATTTACTTTGTTGTTTTGGGTTCAAGTTTATATACCCTTTCTGTGCTTCCTGTCCAGAGAAGATCCTTTAGCATTTGTTGGAGAACTGGTTTGGTGGTGCTGAATTCTCTCAGCTTTTGCTTGTCTGTAAAGCTTTTGATTTCTCCTTCATATTTGAATGAGATCATTGCTGGGTACAGTAATCTGGCCTGTAGTTTATGTTCTTTCATCACTTTAAGTAGGCCAAAGCCTTTGACTCTATGGATCACAATAAACTGTGGAAAATTCCGAAAGAGATGGGAATACCAGACCACTTGATCTGCCTCTTGAGAAATTTGTCTGCAGGTCAAGAAGCAACAGTTAAAACTGGACATGGAACAACAAACTGGTTCCAAATAGGAGAAGGAGTACATCAAGGCTGTATATTGTCACCTTGCTTATTTAACTTATATGCAAAGTACATCATGAGAACCGCTGGGCTAGAAGAAACACAAGCTGGAATCAAGATTGTCGGGAGAAATATCAATAACCTCAGATATGCAGATCACACCACCCTTATGGCAGAAAGCAAAGAGGAACTCAAAAGCCTCTTGATGAAAGTGAAAGTGAAGAGTGAAAAAGTGGGCTTAAAGCTCAACATTCAGAAAACAAAGATCATGGCATCCGGCCCCATCACTTCATGGGAAATATATGGGGAAACAGTGTCAGACTTTATTTTGGGGGCTCCAAAATCACTACAGATGGTGACTGCAGCCATGAAATTAAAAGACGCTTACTCCTTGGAAGGAAAGTTATGACCAACCTAGATAGCATATTCAAAAGCAGAGACATCACTTTGCCAACAAAGGTTCTTCTAGTCAAGGCTTTGGTTTTTCCTGTGGTCATGTATGGATATGAGAGTTGGACTGTGAAGAAGGCTGAGCACTGAAGAATTGATGCTTTTGAACTGTGGTGTTGGAGAAGACTCTTGAGAGTCCCTTGGACGGCAAGGAGATCCAACCAGTCCATTCTGAAGGAGATCAGCCCTGGGATTTCTTTGGAAGAAATGATGCTAAAGCTGAAACTCCAGTACTTTGGCCACCTCATGCGAAGAGTTGACTCATTGGAAAAGACTGTGATGCTGGGAGGGATCAGGGGCAGGAGGAGAAGGGGACGACAGAGGATGAGACGGCTGGATGGCATCACTGACTCAATGGACATGAGACTGAGTGAACTCCGGGAGTTGGTGCTGGACAGGGAGGCCTGGCGTGCTGCAATTCATGGGGTTGCAAAGAGACACGACTGAGCCACTGATCTGATCTGCTCTGATCTGCCATTCCCTCCTGGCCTGAATAATTTCTATTGAAAGATCAGCTGTTATCCTTATGGGAATCCCCTTGTGTGTTACTTGTTGTTTTTCCCTTGTTGCTTTTAATATTTGTTCTTTGTGTTTGATCTTTGTTAATTTGATTAATATGTGTCTTGGGGTGTTTTGCCTTTGTTCATCCTGTTTGGGACTCTCTGGGTTTCTTGGACTTGGGTGATTATTTCCTTCCCCATTTTAGGGAAATTCTCAACTATTATCTCCTCAAGTATTTTCTCATGGTCTTTCTTTTTGTCTTCTTCTTCTGGGACTCCTATGATTCGAATTTTGGGGCATTTAACATTGTCCCAGAGGTCTCTGAGATTGTCCTCATTTCTTTTAATTCGTTTTTCTTTTTTTTCTCTCCAATTCATTTATTTCTACCATTCTATCTTCTACCTCACTAATCCTATCTTCTGCCTCCGTTATTCTACTGTTGCTTTCCTCCAGATTGTTTTTTATCTCATTTATTGCATTATTCATTATATATTGCCTCTTTTTTATTTCTTCTAGGTCCTTCTTAAACCTTTCTTGCATCTCAATCTTTGTCTCCAGGCTATTTATCTGTAACTCCATTTTGTTTTCAAGATTTTGGATCATTCTCACTATCATTATTTGGAATTCTTTATCAGGTAGATTCCCTATCTCTTCCTTTTTTGTTTGGTTTGGTGGACATTTATCCTGTTCCTTTACCTGCTGGGTAATTCTCTGCCTCTTCATCTTGTTTATATTGCTGTGTTTGGGGAGGCCTTTCCGTATTCTAGCAGTTTGTGGAGTGCTCTTTATTGTGGAGTTTCCTCACTATGGTTAGGGTTGGACGGGTGGCTTGTCAAGGTTTCCTGGTTAGGGAAGCTTGTGTCGGTATTCTTGTGGGTGGAGCTGGATTTCTCTCTCTGGAGTGCAATGAAGTGTCCAGTAATGAGTTATGAGTTGTCACTGGGTTTGGAGTGACTTTGGGTAGCCTGTATATTGAAGCTCAGGGCTATGTTCCTGTGTTGCTGGAGAATTTGCCTGATATGTCTTGCTGTGGAACTTGTTGGCCCTTGGGTGATGTTTGCTTTCAGTGTAGGTATGGAGGTGTTTGATCAGCTCTATCAATTAATGTTCCCTGGAGTCAGGAGTTCTCTGGTGTTCTCAGGATTTGAACTTAAGCCTACTGCCTCTGGTTTTCAGTCTTATTCTTATATTAGGCTCAAGACTTCTCCATCTATACTTCACTTTCAGATAATTCCTTGATCAGGCTTATACTTTTCAAAATCTATAGGCCCCTTCCTATGTAGTCGTTGCTAACTACAGGGTTTTAGTCTATTGCACCTGTCACTTCCAAGGTGGTTCCTTCTGTTTTCACTTCTTCTGTTTGCTGGTCTCTTCAGTGTCTAATTTCCGCCCTGACACATGGTGGGGGTGGGGTAGGGGGTGGTCACTTTTTTAGGCCCACTTATTCAGTCCTGCTGTGGGGAGGAGGGAAGAACACTGCAAACAAATAACACTGGTGTGTGCTCCCAGTGTCTCAGCCACATTGGGTTTGCCTCCACTCACAGCATGTATGCTTTTCCTATCTACACTGCTTAGGCTCTAGGTTGCTCTGCCAGGAACTTTCTGAGGCCAGTCCTGGGTTGTATGCACTTCCCAGGCCTAAGCTGCTCATGTTCAGGTATTCAGGTACTCCTCAAAGGCGCAGACTGGGTTGGGCCTGTGTTTTGTGCCCTTCCCAAGGTCCGAGCAGCTCAGGTGACCAGGTGTTTGGTGAGCACAGTAGCTGCGACTTATCGCCTCCCCTGTCCCTGCCGCTCGGTTTGCTGGGTGCACAACTGGCATACTTCTCAGGCGGATGTCAACCATCCAGTATCCCAAGAAGTCTTGGTTATCAATGAAGCCTGCTTGCAGTTTGGTAGAGGATGCCTCTCTGGGGCCGTGATTGCCCCCTTCTGGCTCTGGCTGTCCTTGCCTGCCTGTCTCCAGTGAGGGATGGGCCAGTCCACAGCTGGCTAGCTCTAGCCAGTCCTTTGTTCTGTGAAAGGGCCTGGCAGTGCCTTGCTGCTAAGTCGCTTCGGTCGTGTCCGACTCTGTGCGACCCCATAGACGGAAGCTCACCAGGCTCCCCTCTCCCTGGGATTCTCCAGGCAAGAACACTGGAGTGGGTTGCCATTGCCTTCTCCAATGCATGAAAGTGAAAAGTGAAAGTGAAGTCGCTCAGTCGTGTCCGACTCCTAGCGACCCCACGGACTGGAGCCTACCAGGCTCCTCCGTCCATGGGATTTTCCAGGCAAAAGTACTGGGGTAGGGTGCCAAGTAGCTATCCCACAGTCTGGTTTGTTATCTCAAGTTAATTCCCTCAGATTGCCCTTGGGGCATTGAGGCCTGGCCCTTACTCTAAGCAATGAAGCCCACGCCCCCCTGCCCAGCCCCTGCTTGCTAGTGCCAGATGCAGGCATCTGCACTGCTTCTCCGCTGCGAGTTACCGTTGGGCACGTAATCTGTGGGGTTTAATTATTTATTTATTATTCCTTCCAGTTATGTTGCCCTCTGAGATTCCAAGGCTCGCCACAGACTCGCCAGTGAGAGTGTTTCCTGGTGTTTGGAAACTTCTCTCTTCCTTTCCTGGGATGGATCTCTGTCCCACCTCTTTTGTCTCTCTTTTTATCTTTATATTTTTTCCTACCTCCTTTTGAAGATAATGGGCTGCTTTTCTGGGTGTCTGAAGTCTTCTGCCAGCATTCAGAAGTTGTTTTGTGGAATTTACTCAGTGTTCAAATGTTCTTTTGATAAATTTGTGGGGGGAGAAAGTGGTCTCCCCATCCTATTCCTCTGCCATCTTAGGACTGCCCCAGCTTTTGAAATTTTAGCCTTTAGCAGTTATATTTTCTCACCACAAAATGATGTATGCAAAAGTTATTTTAAAAATATTCTTATAATTGAAATTAGAGTCCACTTCAAACCCTTGTTTCATGTGATTTGCAAAAAACTGAACAGGCATTTTCAAGTAAACTCAGTAACTTCTGAGGTTAACTAATAATTTCAATTTTTAAATATGTCATTAGGGAATTAGTCTTTATTTTCCTTTGCCCTGCGATGGCATCTAGGAGTAGATTTTGAGGGGAGCAGCTGGTTTATATAGCATCACTGCATCAGAAATAAGATGCCTTTGAAAGTCACTGAAAGCCACTTTCCTGTTGGCATCAGAACTTTTTTTTATGTAACAAAACAAAAATACATGCTACTGTGTTTATTCTCCTGGGGGCACTATGCTATAGCAATGTAACTAAACTCTAAAAGACTGTTCACCTTCTGGGAAACGCCTAACAAATTAGAAAATGTCCGCAAATCCTCCCCATGTCAAAGCTGGGGAGATCCCAGCCCTTGGCCTCTTAGAGGATGCAAACCTCTGATGTTATCTATCTTCTCCAGTCTGTTCCCTTTCCTTCTTACATCTACAGTAGGATATCTTATTCTCAGTAACGATATATTTTTCCAAAATCTATTATTAAGGTATATACTTTGACTCTGGATATTCTGACATCAGACTATCATCTATGCCAGAAATTTCAAAAGTCCATTTTAAAATGCACAATCTCAGAATAAGAAATTTAATCATCTATTCTTTCATCCACAGAGGTCTAGGTACTCAGATCTTTTCTAGAAATCATGACACAGTTATCACAGAGAAGTCTATACACCAGGAGCAAAAATACAATGTAACATTATAATATTAACTCAGTTATCATTTTTATAATAAATACATTTACAAACTATTTAAGTCTATTTAACTGTTTTGTCTATTTAACAAAAATATTTACTTTACTTTTGTCTCTCAATTGACTGGAGTTTGTCTCTCACTGATTTCTTTTGAAGCGACTGTTTGAGTGCTATATATTTGACTATATGAGAATTTATTTATCTTAGAAACTTTCTCTGCTAGATTTACCCACAAGTAGGAATATATATATATATATTCCCCCCCACAAGATCTCTGTAGTCTGTTAATTTTGCCTTCTAGAACTATATATGCAAAGTCATCAAGGTTTCTAAACCAAGTAAATTGTCACACAAAAAAATGAACTGAGTCAATTTACCCTTTTTTAAATTAATTTATTTTTTATTGAAGGATAATTGCTTTATATAATTTTGCTATTTTCTGTCAAACCTCAACATGAATCAGCCATAGATATACATATATTCCCTCCCTTTGAACCTCCCTCACATCTCCCTTCCCATCCCACCCCTTTAAGTTAATCAATTCAGTTCAGTTCAGTCGCTCACTCACGTCCAACTCTTTGCAACCCCACACCAGGCCTCTCTGTCCATCACCAACTCCCGGAGGTCACTCAAACTCACATCCATCAAGTCAGTGATGCCATCCAGCCATCTCATCCTCTGTTGTCCCCTTCTCCTCCTGTCCCCAATCCCTCCCAGCATCAGAGTCTTCTCCAATGAGTCAACTCTTCGCATGAGGTGGCCAAAATACTGGAGTTTCAGCTTTAGCATCATTCCTTCCAAAGAAATCCCAGGGCTGATCTTCAGAATGGACTGGCTGGATCTCCTTGCAGTCCAAGGGACTCTCAAGAGTCTTCTCCAATACCATAATTCAAAAGCATCAATTCTTCGGTGCTCAGCTTTCTTCACAGTCCAACTCTCACATCCACATATGACTACTGGAAAAGCCACAGCCTTGACTAGGTTAATACAGATCCCTTATTTGAGTTTCCTGAGCCATACAGCAAATTCTCATTGGCTATCTATTTTACAAATGGTAATGTAAGTTTCGATGTTACTCTTTCCATACACTTCACTCTCTCCTCTCCTTTTATCACATCCTTAAGCCTATTCTCTCTGTCTGTTTCTCCATTGTTGCCCTATAAATAAATTCTTCGGTACCATTTTTCTAGATTCTGTATATGTGTGTTAGAATACAAGGTTTATCTTTCTGTTTCTGACTCACTTCACTCTGCATAATAGGTGCTAGGTTCATCCATCTCATTAGAACTGACTCAAATGCATTCCATTTTATGGCTGAGTAATATTCCGTTGTGTATATGTACCACTTTTCTTTATCCATTCATCTGTGGATGGACATCTAGATTGCTTCCATGTTCTAGCTATCATAAATAGTGCTGCAATGAACAATGGGATACATGTGTCTCTTTCAATTTTGGTTTCCTCGGGGTATATGCCTAGGAGTGGCATTGCTGACTCATATGGCGATTTTATTCCTAATTTTTTAAGGAATCTCCATACAGTCTCCATTAATGGCTGAATCAATTCACATTCCCACCAACAGTGCAAGAACATTCTCTTTTCTACATCCTCTGTAGCATTTATTGTTTGTAGACTTTTTGATCATGGCCATTCTGACTGGTGTGAGGTGATATCTCATTGTGGTTTTTATTTGCGTTTCTCTAATAATGAGAAATATTGAGCATCTTTTTCATGCCTTTGTTGGCAATATGTTTGTCTTCTTTGGAGAAATGTCTGTGTAGGTCATTTTCCCATTTTTTGATTGGATTGTTTGTTTTTCTGGCATTGAGTTGTATGAGCTGCTTATGTATTTTGGAAATTAATCCTTTGTCAGTTGTTTCATTTGCTGTTATTTTCTCCAACTCTGAGGGTTACCTTTTCACCTTGCTTACAGTTTCATTTGCTATGCAAAAGCTTTTAAGTTTAATCAGGTCCCACTTGTTTACTTTTGTTTTTATTTCGACTACTCTAGGGAATAGGTCATAGAGGATCTTGCTTTGATTTATGTCATTGAGATTTCTGCCTATGTTTTCCTCTAAGAGGTTTATAGTTCTGGTCTTACATTTAGGTATTTAATCCATTTTGAGTTTATCTTTGCATATGGTTTTAAGAAGTATTCTAATTTCATTCTTTTACATGTACCTGTCCAGTTTTCCCAATACCATTTATTGAAGAAGCTGTCTTTGCCCCATTGCATATTTTTGCCTCCTTTGTCAAAAATAAGGTACCCATAGGTGCATGGGTTTATTTCTAGGCTTTCTATCTCGTTCTGTTGGTCTATATTTCTGTTTTTGTGCCAGTACTATATTGTCTTGATGACTGTAGCTTTGTAGTATAACCTGAAGTCAGGAAGGTTGATTCCTCCAGCTCTCTTTTTCTTTCTCAAGATGACTTTTGTGTTTCCATATTAATTGTGAAATTTTTTGTTCTAGTTCTGTGAAAAATGCCATTGGTAATTTGACAGGGATCACACTGAATCTGTAGATTGTATTTGGTAGTATAATCATTTTCACAATATTGATTCGTCCTGCCCAGGAACTTGGAATATCTCTCCATCTGTTTATGTCATCTTTGATTTCTTTAATCAATGTCCTATAATTTTCTATGTACAGTTCTTTTGGCTCCTTAGGTAAGTTTATTCCTAGATATTTAATTTGTTTTGTTGCAATGGTGAATGGGATTGATTCCTTAATTTCTCTTTCTGATTTTTCATTGTTAATATATAGAATTGCAAGTTATTTCTGTGTATTGATTTTGTATCCTGCAACTTTGTTAAATTCACTGATTAGCTCTAGTAATTTTCTGATATTAGCTTTAGGGTTTTCTATTTACAGTATCATATCATCTGCAAACAGTGAGAGCTTTACTTCTTCTTTTCTGATCTGGATTCTTTTTATTTCTTTTTTCTTTCTGATTGCTGTAGCTAGGATTTCCAGAACTATGTTGAATAATAATGGTGAAAGTGGACAACCTTGTCTTGTTCCTGATCTTAGGGGGAAGGCTTTCAGTTTTTCACCATTGAGAATAATGTTTGCCTTAGGCTTATCTTATATGGCCTTTACTATGTTGATGTTGGAGAAAGCAATGGCACCCCACTTCAGTACTCTTGCCTAGAAAATCGCACAGATGGAGGAGCCTGGTAGGCTGCAATCCATAGGGTCGCTAAGAGTTGGACATGACTGAGCGACTTCACTTTCTCTTTTCACTTTCATGCATTGGAGAAGGAAATGGCACCCCACACCAGTGTTCTTACCTGGAGAATCCCAGGGATGGGGAAGCGTGATGGGCTGCTGTCTATGGGGTCACACAGAGTCGGACACGACTGAAGTGACTTAGCATAGCATAGCATAGCATGTTGATGTAGGTCCCTTCTATGCTGAAGAGTTTTAATAATAAATGGGTACTGAATTTTGCCAAAGGCTTTTTCTGCATCTATTAAGATTATCATATGGTTTTTATCTTTCAATTTGTTAATATGGTGTATCACAATGATTGATTTGCCTCTATTGAAGAATCCTTGTATTCTTGGAATAAACTCAACTTGATCATGGTGTAGGAGCTTTTTGATGTGTTGCTGATTCTGTTTGCTAAAATTTTATTGAGGATATTTGCATTTATGCCCATCAGTGATATTGGCCTGTAGTTTTCTTTTTTAGTGTGTTGTCTTTATCAGGTTTTGGTACCAGAGTGATGGTGGCCTCGTAGAATGAGTTTGGAAGTGTTCCTTCCTCTGCAATTTTTTGAAAGAGTTTTAGAAGGATAGGCAGTATCTCTTCTCTAAATGTTTGATGGAATTCTCCTGTGAAGTCATATGGTCCTGGGCTTTTGTTTCTTGGGAGATTTATGATCACAGCTTCAATTTCAGTGCTTGTAATTGGGTTGTTCATCATTTTTATTTCTTCCTGGTTGAGTCTTGGAAGATTGAACTTTTCTAAGAATCTGTCCATTTTTTCCAGATTATCCATTTTATTGTCATATAGTTGTTAATAACAGTCTCTTATAATCCTTTGTATTTCTGTATTGTCTGTTGTAATCTCTCCTTTTCATTTCTAATTTTATTGATTTGATTCTTCTCTATTTTTTTCTTGATGAGTCTACCTAAAGGATTTTCAATTTTATCTTAAAGAACCAGCTTTTAGTTTTATTAATCTTTACTATTGTTTCTTTCATTTATTTTTCATTTATTTCTGCTTGGATCTTTATGATTTCTTTCCTTCTATTAATTTTGTTTTTTGTTTGTTTGTTTTTTCTTCCTTTTCCAGTTGTTTTAAGTGTAAAGTTAGGTTGTCTATTTGATGTTTTTCTTGTTTCTTGAGGTAGGATTGCATTGCCTTAAACTTCCCTCTTAAGACTGCTTTTGCTGTCTCCCATAGGTTTTGAGGTGTCATGTTTTCAATGTCTTTGTGTTTCTAGAAAATATATATTTTTTAATTTCCCTTCTGATTTCTTCAGTAACCTGTTGGTTATTTAGAAACGTGTTGTTTAATCTCCATGTGTTTGTGTTTCTTACAGTTTTTTTTTTTTTTTCCTGTAATTGATAGCTAGTCTGATAGCATTATGGTAAGAGTAGATGCTTGATATGATTTCAATTTTCTTAAATTTACTGAGACTTGATTTGTGACCCAAGATGTGGTCTATCCTGGAGAATATACCATGTGCACTTTTCTTCTGCATTGGGATGTCCTGAAGATATCCATGAGATCCATCTCATCTAATGCATCATTTAAGACTTGCATTTCCTTATTTTCTGTTTTGATGATCTGTCCATTGGTGTGAGTCAAGTGTTAAAGTCTCTTACTATTATTGTGTTCCTATCAGTTTCTCCTTTTATGTCTGTTAGTGTCTGTCTTATGTACTGAGGTGCTCCTATATTGGGTGCATAGATATTTACAATTGTTATGTGTTTTTCTTGGACTGATCCCTAGATCATTATGTAGTGTCTGTATCTCTTGTGCTAAGTCACTTCAGTCGTGTCCGACTCTGTGTGACCCCATAGACGGCAGCCCACCAGGCTCCCCTGTCCCTGGGATTCTCCAAGCAAGAATACTTGAGTGGGTTGCCATTTCCTTCTCCAATGCATGAAAGTGAAAAGTGAAAGTGAAGACACTCAGTCATATCCGACTTTGAGCGACCTCGTGGACTGCAGCCTACGAGGCTCCTCCATCCATGAGATTCTCCAGGCAAAAGTACTGGAGTGGGGTGCCATTGCCTTCTCTTATCTCTTGTAATATTATTTATTTTAAGGTCTACTTTGTCTGATATGAGGATCGCTGCTCCAGCTTTCTTTTCCTTCCCATTTGAATGGAATATATTTTTCCATCCTCTCACTTTCAGTCTATATGTGTCTTGAGGTCTGAAGTGGGTTTCTTGTAGATAGCATATATATGGGTCTTTAAGGGTCTTGTTTTTATATCCATTCAGCCAGTCTGTCTTCTGATTGGAACATTTAATCCATTTACATTTGAAGTAATTATTCATATATATGTTCCTATTGCTATTTTCTTAATTGTTTAGAGTTTATTTTGTAGATCTCTTTTCTTCTTTTGTATTTCTTAACTATATAAGTCCCTTTAACATTTGTTGTAAAGCTTATTTGGTGGTACTGAATAATCTTAACTTTTGCTTGTCTGAAAAGCGTTTTATTTCTCCATCAACTCTGAATGAGATCCTTGCTGGGCACAGTAATCTTGGTTGTAGATTTTTCCTTTTCAGTACTTTAAATATATCTTGCCATTTCCTTCTGGCCTGCAGAGTTTCTGCTGAAAGATCAGCTGTTAAGCGTATGAGGTTTCCCTTGTATGTTAGTTGGTGCTTCTCCCTTGCTGCTTTTAATATTCTTACTTTGTGTTTAGGCTTTGTTACTTTGATTAGTATGGTCTTGGCTTATTTCTCCTTGGGTGTATCTTGTATGGGACTCTTTGTGCCTCTTGGATGGCTGGGAGCTGGAGTTTAGGGATTGTGGAGCAATCCCAAGGCAAGGGTTGCTGTTGACTGTGGTCAGACAGATTGAGGGGCCACATGGGAGGAGATTGTGGTGGGAAATGCTAGTGGAAGAAAGCCACACAGACATGGAAGGAAGGCGATACTGCTGAGTCACACATAGGGGGTGGAGCTATTACCATAGCCTCTCTCTTCCCACATACCATCAAAGGCCTGACACATGAACTACAAAGAATGACTTCACCCAGGGTGCCCCTTTAAGCACATTTAAGTGCCTGATGCACCTATCTATAGAGTAGGACCCCAGCCAGGGGGGCATCTCTATGTGCCTGACACACTGAACAACAGACAAGGACTCCAGGCAAGGGAGATCTCTAAGTGCCTGAATGGATGGAGCTACAGAGAAAGACTGGCCAAATAAGCCTTCTGAAGGCCAGCTACAAGAGGCTTGAAAACGGACACTGATAGGGCCATAACTTCTGCAGTGGAGGCAGTCCATATCCCTGCATATTTGGTGCTGCCAGGGTCCCCACAAGCCAAGCAGTTGTGACACCTTCACACTCAACTCTCACTGGAGTAGTGTTGCCACAGGTTAAAAAATGTCTTGTGTCTATCCATACAGGATTGCTTCAGTCGTGTACAACTCTTTGAGACTCTGTAGACTGTGGCCTGCCACTCCTCTCTGTCTTCTCTGTCAAGGAAGGGGGTTCTCCAGGCAAGAACACTGGAGCATATTGGCCAATACTGGTTGTCATACCCTTCTAGAGCATTATATTTCTGCTGCCCTAGCCGCCAACCCCTACTGAGTACCTGGTGTTGCCATAACCCCTGCAACCCAAGCAGCTGCACCACCTCCATACCTGGCCCTCACAGGAGCAAACCCAAGTCCTCCAGGGAAGCCTGCTGAGCAAACCCCAGTGGAAAACCCACATGTAGAGGTGGAAATAAAACCACAATTGAAACCCAGGGGCATTGTGGTTAAAGAAGAAGACTCAAAACCTTCCCACCCACTGTACAAGCTGCAGAGTAAATCCACATGATCAATTTGGCAGATTCTGCGTCTATAGAATATATAAAAGGCCATTGAGAGCTCCCACAAAATAAAACACACTAGTTCTGATAGCTGTGGACATTGGAGGTAAGAACACACAGAAGTAGGACCAGATTAGAAACTGAGCTGTCCCCATAGCAGGTCCAGAGATAGCATAGTGTTGGAAGGCATCCTAGGGAAGTAAGAGGGATTTTGACTCCCAGTGAGGAAAAGTACTCTGACAGCAGTGACTCAAGAGAAGCATTTACTATTCTTATGTTTTTATTTTTGTTCTGTAGATTCTTTTGGAGGTTTTTTTTTTTTTCCCCTTCCCTTCACCCTCATTGTAGTTGTTGATTTTATTGGCACTAAGAAATCCAATTAAGCTTTTGAAAAAAAAAATTATTTTTTCCTCAGTCACACTTTTTATTGTTGTTATAAAACCTCTGCATGTGCATTGGGCTTTAGCACTTCTGTGGAGTTTTCCTTTTTTTTTCCTTTTTTTCTTTCTCCTTTTTTTTTTTTTTAATTAGTCACTCAGTTTAATGAATTAAGTGTTAAATCATCAAAGTATAGATTGTGTGGGCTTTTACTTAACTTATCTGGAAGACAAGTTTAACTTTGAGGAAATGAAAACAAATTAAGTACTCAAAACCAAATGGAAATATATCAGATTATTCCCAACATTAGCATTCATAATTTGAGTATAAAATGTACTTAGCTGTCATATCCCCAAAAAGAACATATAAATCTGTTATTCTAGCAAAGAGAAGTTTATTATAGTTTTAACTCTATGAGGGAATAACACTTTGACAGTCTTAGTTGCATCTCAAAAGAGAGATCAATGAAGGACACTTACAAAATTTGGGAGACAAGGTTCAAAGTTCAGGATAAGAAATTGGTTCAAATTGAGCATGGACTGTGACACAATAATTTTGAAATTGATGGACATAATATGGTGATGGTTTTCACGAGTAAAATCTTATGTGTCATGTGAGTTTTTGCACCAGTGACCTTTCTATTTTCCTGACAGGAAAACTGTTTGCCCAGAAAAATTGATTTATAGAAATTTCCTGAAGTAAACAGTAAAACTTTTTTTTGTTTGTTTGTTTACACTCTTACCTTCCTGGGAAAGAACTTCCTAGGACACAGTTCTGTTATATTATCATATGTGCTGACAATAAATCAATATCATCTAGGGATGTGTTCAGTCCAAGTCTGAACCACTCTTTGTGGAGTCTGATCATATAACAAATTCTGGTTGTGGTCATTTCAATCTCTACAAACTTTAGATTTTCTCACTCTTTTTAATGTAAGTGTAGTCGCTCAGTTGTGTTCGACTCTTTACGACCCCATGAACTGTAGGCCTCCAGGCTCCTCTGTCCATGGGATTTTCCAGGCCAGAATACTGGAGTGGGTTGCCATTTCTTCACTCTTTTTAGTATATTATTATTTGGGGACAGTAGCTATATAACAGCATTTAAGACTCTGGAGGTCCTACATTTGAGTATTATGGCAAAGTAGTTTCTTCTAGACCAGAAGAGTGCATAAATTAAGCCAAGAGAACAATCCTTTCATTAGTATACTAGAAAGAGATATTGGGGTATTTATCAAAGCATGTTTATCATCTGGTGTGCACGTTACATGTATATGTATGTACATTATCTCTGTATATGTAAATATACATATACAACGTGATTACTTAGAGATAGGGTCTTTAAGAAGTGGATGAGATGGTTATATAGCATCACCTACTCAATTGACATGAATCTGAGCAAACTCTGGGAGGCAGTGAAGGTCAGGGAAACCTGGCATGCTGTAGTCCATGGGGTTACAAGGAATCGGACATGAGTTTGTGACTGAACAACAACGGTCTAGTTTTTAAAGCAGTAATTAAGTAAATGAGATCATTACAGTGGGCCCTAGTCAAAAATGACTCCTTATAAGAAGAGGAGATTTGAACACAAACAGAAAGAAAAGGTCATGTAAGGACACAGGAAAACATAGACATTTACAAACCAAGGTGACAGACTTCAGAAGAAACCAACCCTGTTGACACCTTGATCTCAGATTTCTTGTCTCCAGAACTGTGAGTTACTTAAGTATGTTACTTAAATGACTCAGTATGTATCAGTTTGTAATAGCAGAAAGACAAAAAATATAGTTTCATAAGCATAAACCTATATCAGATAAGTTTTTAGGTTGATCATTCCGAGGCAATTGCATATACTTTTACTATACAACCATTCTATAAAATATAAAAATAAAGAAAAGCATAGATATAGATAAGGACTAATGACCAATGTTTTGCATCTTTTTCTTAGAAATTGTCCAAGTGTTCAAAGATTAAGTTATTAACTCTATAAAATTTGAGTATAAAATCTTAAAGTAATAGTCTAAAATTAAGTGGATACATTGTCTTTATCATTGGTAACATTATAAGTATTCATAGGCTTAACTACTTACAGCAGTTATTCATTTATAAATTATTATTACAAGCTCTTAGCTAACTAAAACTGTGTACTATTTTAAAAATTTGTGGAAACGCTGATGGCTTCACCCATATTTTATATACAATATGTAGCATGATAAATGTTGCATAATGTAAATGTTTTTAAAGTTTAACTCATAAGAAATTAGACTCAAGGCATACATTAACTAAAATATTGTGCTATTGATAGTAAATCGTGGAAAAAATAATAATCTTGAGTTTTTCTCTTGTTTTGAAATAACAAAGGAACTGGGTATTTTACAATCCCACTAGCAATGCATTAGGGATTTCCTTTCTCTGCATCTTCAATAGCATGTAGTATTGTCACTATTTTTTTTATTTTAGCTCTTGCAAAAGATATGTCATTTTGGTTTAAAGTTTTATTTCCCTAATGGCTAGTGATGTTGAACATTTTTTCATGTATTTATTGCCATCCTTACATCCTTTTCAGTGAAATGTTTCTTCATATTCTTTGCCCATTTTCTGTTTGGAATGGCTTCAGGTTTTTGTTCGTTTGTTTACTGATAAAGGATGTTAAGTGGTCTTTTTATGTTCCGGATATCAATCTTTAACAGATAATCAGATCAGATCAGTCGCTCAGTCGTGTCCGACTCTTTGCGACCCCATGAACTGCAGCACGCCAGGCCTCCCTGTCCATCACCAGCTCCCGGAGGTCACTCAGACTCGCATCCATCGAGTCAGTGATGCCATCCAGCCATCTCATCCTCTGTCGTCCCCTTCTCCTCCTGCCCTCAATCCCTCCCAGCATCAGAGTCTTCTCCAATGAGTCAACTCTTCTCATGAGGTGGCCAAAATACTGGAGTTTCAGCTTTAGCATCATTCCTTCTAAAGAAATTCCAGGATTGATCTCCTTCAGAATGGACTGGTTGGATCTCCTTGCAGTCCAAGGGACTCTCAAGAGTCTTCTCCAACACCACAGTTCAAAAGCATCAATTCTTCAGCAATCAGCCTTCTTCACAGTCCAGCTCTCACATCCATACATGACCACAGGAAAGACCATAGCCTTGACTAGGCGAACCTTTGTTGGTAAAGTAATGTCTCTGCTTTTGAATATGCTATCTAGGTTGGTCATAACTTTCCTTCCAAGGAGCAAGCGTCTTTTAATTTCATGGCTACAGTCACCATCTGCAGTGATTTTGGAGCCCAGAAGAACAAAGTCTGACACTGTTTCCACTGTTTCCCCATCTATTTCCCATGCAGTGATGGGACCAGATGCCATGATCTTCGTTTTCTGAATGTTGAGCTTTAAGCCAACCTTTTCACTCTCCACTTTCACTTTCATCAAGAGGCTTTTAGCCCCTCTTCACTTTCTGCCATAAGAGTGGTGTCATCTGCATATCTGAGGTTATTGATATTTCTCTGAGCAGTCTTGATTCCAACTTGTGTTTCTTCCAGATAATAGGGGTTTGCTATTCTTTTCTCAGTCAACATTCAACTTGTCCTTTAATCTTCTTAGCCATCCTTCTCAGAGCTAATGTTTTTCATTTTGATTATAGTTTTAATTTAATCACTAAATTCAATTCATGATTTTTTCTTTTATCATGACATTTGATGTCATGTCTAAAAAACACTTGACCAAGCTCTAGTTTTTCTCCTATGTTATTTTCTTAAAGTTTAGAGTTATCCATTCTGAGTTAGTTTTTGTGTGACATACAGATTGAGGATATTATTTTAGTCCATAGATGTTTAAGTATTTCAGTACCATCTGTTGAAAAGACTACTCTTTCTCTATTAAATTGATGTTGTACCTTCATCAAAAATTAAAATCAGTATTTTGAGGGGCCTATTTCTGGATCTGAAGTTTGTTTTAATAAATTATCGGAATTGGTCATATTAATTTTCTCACTAGTTTTATGATTCTGGTAAAAGTTTTTAGTGTCTGCATTTTATTCATATAATCCTAAAAGACTAGTAATATTACAAAATGTATAATTATATTCTAATATAACTTATTTCACGTTAATAAAAAGCATATTTCAGCATTTGAACTTGTTTTAAATGTTTATTCAAACATTTCTTTCTTGATCTCTCCCATCTTCTTTATCCAAATAGTGAAATAGAAATTGATGCTTCCCTGATAGCTCAGTTGGTAAAGAATCTGCCTGCAAGGCAGAAGATCCTGGTTCAGTTCCTGGGTTGAGAAGATCCTCTGGAGAAGGGATAGGCTACCCACTCCAGTATTCTTGTGCTTCCCTGGTGGTTCAGCTGGTAAAGAATCTGCCTGTAATGCGGAATACCTGGGTTTCTCCCTGGGTTGGGAAGATCCCCTGAAGAAGAGAAAGGCTACCCACTCCAATATTCTGAACTGGAGAATTCCATGGACTGTATAGTCCATGGGGTCACAAAGAGTCGGACACTACTGAGCGACTTTCACTTTCAAAATAGAAATTATATTCTACATTATATTCACAACATAAAAGTTCTGTCCTCTAATTAGATAAGATACTCAAAACTGTGATTGAGAAAGCTTTCCTGTTCTACTGGAATGGTATCATTTGGAACATCATGTAATTAAATACCAGAAATGAGCTATTGTTGAAATGAGAACACTGTCTAAATGAATAATCTTTACTTACACAGCCCTTTGCAATGTTCAAACATTGGCCAAAAAATATTGGCCTTGTAAAAATGATCTAGAATTTATTTTTCCCCATTTAATTCTCTATACAGCATGAACTTAAAAGGAAAGATAAATTGTTTCAGTGATGTTCAATATATGGCAACATTAACTGAATTATTCTAGGGGAACAATAGCTAGTATCATTAAAATTATCAAATTTTATCTCTATTCCTCAGTCATTTGTAAAGTTTAACATTCTACAGAGAAGAGAGAGATCAGATGTACAGACACTGGCCCTTTCCATCAAGTACATTCCTTGACTATATTGTTTAACTGATGCTCAGGTTAAAAATTCTCTTTATAAAGAATTCAGTCATAGCAAACAGCTATTAATACTTGCTGAGTCTGACTTAGTACAAAGTTAAATTAATAGTATATAAAAAAGGAGTGACTTTTGCATGGTTGTTCATCTCATATGTGAGGATTAGGATATAAATTGGTATCATTCTTCCAGTTATCACCATATTCACCTGTGAAGGTTAATTTTATATGTTAACTCTACTGGCCATGGTGTGTCGATTTAAATGCTATTTCTGTTTGTATCTGTAAGAGTGTTTCTGGGTTAGATTATTATTTGAATCTGTGGACTCAAAGCAGATTGCCCTCCTATATGGAGATGTTGTGCCAAGTTGTTTAACTCGTTTCTGGCTCTTTGCAATCCTGTGGACTATAGTCTGCCACCTGTGTGCATGGATTCTCCAGGCAAGAATACTGGAGGGGCTGCCATACACTCCCCTCCAGGGGATCTTACCAACCCAGAGATCAAACCTGTGTCTCTTGCCTCTCCTGCACTGGTAGGCAGGGCTTTGCCACTAGCACTATCTGGGAAACGCTAGAATATAGGTTCAGTTCAGCTCATTTCAGTCACTCAGTCATGTCCAACTCTTTGTGACCCAATGAATCTCAGCACACCAGGCCTCCCTGTCCATCACCAACTCCCGGAGGTCACCCAGACTCATGTCCATCCAGTCAGTGATGCCATCCAGCCATCTCATCCTCTGTCATCCCCTTCTCCTCCTGCCCTCAATCCCTCCCAGCATCAGTCTTGTCCAATTAATCAACTCTTCACATGAGGTGGCCAAAGTACTGGAGGTTCAGCTTTAGCATCATTTCTTCCAAAGAAATCCCAGGGCTGATCTCCTTCAGAATGGACTGGCTGGATCTCCCTGTAGTCCAAGGGACTCTCAAGAGTCTTCTCCAACACCACAGTTCAAAAGCATCAATTCTTCGGTGCTCAGCCTTCTTCACAGTCCAGCTCTCACATCCATACATGATCACAGGAAAAACCATACCCTTGACTAGATGGACCTTTCTTGGCAAAGAAATGTCTCTGCTTTTGAATATGCTATCTAGGTTGGTCATAACTTTCCTTCCAAGGAGTAAGAGTCTTTTAATTTCATGGCTGCAGTCACCATCTACAGTGATTTTGAGCCCCGCAAAATAAAGTCTGACACTGTTTCCACTGTTCCCCATCTATTTCCCATGAAGTGATGGGGCCGGATGCCATGATCTTCATTTTTTGAATGTTGAGCTTTAAGCCAACTTTTTCACTCTCCACTTTCACTTTCATCAAGAGGCTTTTTAGTTCCTCTTCATTTTCTGCCATAAGGGTGGTGTCATCTGCATATCTGAGGTTATTGATATTTCTCCTGGCAAACATGATTCCAGCTTGTGCTTCTTCCAGTCCACCGTTTCTCATAATGCACTCTGCATATAAGTTAAATAAGCAGGATGACAATATACAGCCTTGACGTACTCCTTTTCCTATTTGAAATCAGTCTGTTGTTCCATGTCCAGTTCTAGCTGTTGCTTCCTGATGTGCCTACAGGTTTCTCAAGAGCAGGCCACGTGGTCTGCTATTCCCATCTCTTGAAGAATTTTCCACAGTTTATTGTGATCCTCACAGTCAAAGGCTTTGGCATAGTCAATAAACCAGAAATAGATGTATTTCTGGAACTCTCTTTCTTTTTCAATGATCCGGCAGATGTTGGCAATTATCTCTGGTTCCTCTGCCTTTTCTAAAACCAGCTTGAACATCTGGAAGTTCACGGTTCATGTACTGCTGAAGCCTGGCTTGGAGAATTTTGAGCCTTACTTTTCTAGCGTGTGAGATGAGTACAACTGTGTGGTAGTTTGAGCATTCTTTGGCATTGCTTTTCTTTGGAGAAAGAAACCCAAGTAAGACAGTAGGTGTTGCAAGAGGGCATCAGAGGGCAGACACACTGAAACCATAATCACAGAAAACTAGTCAATCTAATCACACTAGGACCACAGCCTTGTCTAACTCAATGAAATTAAGCCATGCCCTGTGGAGCCACCCAAGACGGTAGGGTCATGGTGGAGAGGTCTGACAGAATGTTGTCCACTGGAGAAGGGAATGGCAAACAACTTCAGTATTCTTGCCTTAAGAACCCTGTGAACAGTATGGAAAGGCAAAATGATAAGGTACTTAAAGAGGAACTCCCCAGGTCAGTAGGTGCCAAATATGCTACTGGAGATCAGTGGAGAAATAACTCCAGAAAGAATGAAGGGATGGAACCAAAGCAGAAAGAATACCCAGCTGTGGATGCGACTGGTGACAGAAGCAAAGTCTGATGCTGTAAAGAGCAATATTGCATAGGAATCTGGAATGTTAGGTCCATGAATCAAGGCAAATTGGAAGTAGTCAAACAGGAGATGGCAAGAGTGAATGTCGACATTCTAGGAATCAGCAAACTCAAATGAACTGGAATGGGTGAATTTAACTCAGATGACCATTATATCTACTACTGTGGGCAGGAATCCCTTATAAAAAATGGAGTGGCCATCATGGTCAACAAAAGAGTTTGAAATGCAGTACTTGGATGCAATCTCAAAGACGACAGAATGATCTCTGTTCATTTCCAAAGCAAACCATTCAACATCACAGTAATCCAAGTCTATGCCCCCAACCAGTAACGCTGAAGAAGCTGAAGTTGAACGGTTCTATGAAGACCTACAAGACCTTTTAGAACTAACACCCCAAAAAAGATGTCCTTTTCATTATAGGGGACTGGAATGCAAAAGTAGGAAGTCAAGAAACACCTGGAGTAACAGGCAAATTTGGCCTTGGAATACGGAATGAAACAGGGCAAAGACTAATAGAGTTTTGCCAAGAAACTGCACTGGTCATAACAAACACCCTCTTTCAACAACAGAAGGGAAGACTCTACACATGGACATCACCAGATGGTCAACAACGAAATCACATTGATTATATTCTTTCCAGCCAAAGATGAGAAGCTCTATACAGTCAGCGAAAACAAGACCAGGAGCTAACTGTGGCTCAGACTATGAACTCCTTATTGCCAAATTCAGACTTAAATTGAAGAACGTAGGGAAAACCACTAGACCATTCAGGTATGCTGCTGCTGCTGTTGCTGCTAAGTCGCTTCAGTCGTGTCCGACTCTGTGCGACCCCATAGACGGCAGCCCACCAGGCTCCCCCGTCCCTGGGATTCTCCAGGCAAGAACACTGGAGTGGGTTGCCATTTCCTTCTCCAATTCAGGTATGACCTAAATCAAATCCCTTATGACTATACAGTGGAAGTGAGAAATAGATTTAAGGGACTAGATCTGATAGAGTGCCTGATGATCTATGCATGGAGGTTCATGACATTGTATAGGACACAGGGATCAAGACCATCCCCATGGAAAAGAAATGCAAAAAAGCAAAATGGCTGTCTGGGGAGCCCTTACAAAGATCTGTGAAAAGAAGAGAAGCGAAAAGAAAAAGAGAAAAGGAAAGATATAAGCATCTGAATGCAGAGTTCCAAAGAACAGCAAGGAGAGATAAGAAAGCCTTCCTCTACGCTCAATGCAAAGAAATAGAGGAAAACAACAGATGGGAAAGACTAGAGATCACTTCAAGAAAATTAGAGATACCAAGGGAACATTTCATGCAAAGATGGGCTCGATAAAGGACAGAGATGGTATGCACCTAACAGAAGTAGAAGATATTAAGAAGAGGTGGCAAGAATACACAGAAGAACTGTACAAAAAGTATCTTCATAACCAAGATAATCATGATGGTATGATCACTCACCTAGAGAGCCAGACACCTTGGAATGTGAAGTCAAGTGGGCCTTAGAAAGCATCACTACAAACAAAGCTAGTGGAGGTGATGGAATTCCAGTTGAGCTATTTCAAATCCTGAAAGATGATGCGGTGAAAGTGCTGCACTCAATATGCCAGCAAATTTGGAAAACTCAGCCTTGGCCATAGGGCTGGAAAAGGTCAGTTTTCATTCCAATCCCAAAGAATGTAGGTAAGTAGACATTATTCAATCCATTGTGGGCCTAAATAGAACACAATGTGAAGGAAGAAGGAATTTGCCCTTTTTTCCTAGATTCCTGCATAAGCTGGGACATCTCATCTCATCTTCTCCTGAGCTAGGACTGGGATTTATAAACCTCAACTTTCCTTGTTTTCAGGCTTTCAGAATCAGACTGAATTATACTGCCAGCCCTCTCGATCCTCGGCTTAGTGAGAGCATTCACAACATCCGTATTACTTGAGCCCATTCCTCATAATCCTCCTCTTCTTTCCCCACATCTTTGTCCTCACTCAGAACAGGATTCTATTCTTTGGAGAACCCTAAAAAATACATCACCCTTTTCAAATTACCTCCACCTGTACCAAGTTTCAAGCTAAGTTCTGTAAGCTATTCCTGTATTCTGTAAATTCATATAATAAATAAGAATTGAAGTGTTTATTTCATTGAATTCATACTCTTTAGTATCACATGGCTAAGGAAACCCTCACTACTATTACATATAATTATAGACCTGGGAGAATCTTCACTATTTCATTACAATTAGGATGTGCCCAGCACTGTCCCACATCTGTTACATGCACTTGACACATGAAGAAATGCTGTCCAAGACTACACTGCTAACAAGTGAAAAAGCCAGTTTTGCTACTATCGTCCATTTGAAAAGCTCTCACCATATGCCTCATATACTTCACACCATACCATCACTAGTGGAAAGTCTCCTTTTACAGATATGAACCAGTCCCTATAAATATTTTCGATTTTTAATCTTTAGTAGAAGCATTTGTAAATATCATTATCAAGTGTTCTTGTATTTTACCTCAGCATAATATCTTAGACTACTGATATTTAATACAGTTGAGTTATCTGTATTATAAAAAACTATAATTGAAATATTAGAGCTCAATATTTTAAGTGTTTTTGAGCCTTGGTGATCCAGTGGCTAAGGCCCTGTGCTCCCAGTCAGGTTTGATCCCTGGTCAGGGACTGGATCCCATGTGTTTCAATTAACAGTTCAATGCCATAACTTAAAAAAGATTATACATTCTGTAGCTAAAAAATCCCAACATGGCAACTAAGACCTAATGCAGCCAAATAAATGTAATATTAAAATAATAGGTTCAAAATGATAACTCACAGTCTATAAGTGACTGACTTCTGTAAATCAGAAATCTGCAATGATTTAATCATCAATAATATAAGGATACACACATATACTATTTCCATCATTGTATGTATCTCTGTATGCCATGTATGTATACATGTGTATGTCAAATATATGTGAGTCTACACAAAGTCACTGCAGACGGTGGCTGCAGCCACAAAATTAGAAGATGCTTGCTCCTTGGAAGAAAAGCTGTGACCAACCTAGACAGCATATAGAAAAGCAGAAACATTACTTTACCAACAGAGGTTTATCTAGTCAAGGCTATGGTTTTTCCAGTAGTCATGTATGGATGGGAGAGTTGGACTATAAGAAAGCTGAGCACTGAAAAATTGATGCTTTTGAACTGGGGTGTTGGAGAGGACTCATTGAGAGTCCCTTGGACTGCAAGGAAATCCAACCAGTACATCCTAAAGGAGATCAGTTCTGAATATTTGTTGAAAGGACTGATGCTGAAGCTGAAATTCCAATACTTTGGCCACCTGTTGTGAAGAATCGACTCATTGGAAAAGACCCTGTTTCTCAGGAAAGATTAAAAATGAGAGGAGAAGGGGATGATTGAGGATGAGGTGGTTGGATGGTATCACTGACGGGATGGACATGAGTTTGAATAGGCTCCAGGAGTTGGTGATGGACAGGAAAGCCTGGCATGCTGCAGTCCATGGGGTCATAAAGAGTTGGACATGACTAAGCAACTGAACTAACAAACACACATCTATGTGTATATGTATGTACACATCAGATCAGATCAGATCAGATCAGTCCCTCAGTCGTGTCCGACTCTTTGTGACCCCATGAATTGCAGCACGCCAGGCCTCCCTGTCCATCACCAACTCCCACAGGTCAGTGAGACTCACATCCATCGAGTCAGTGATGCCATCCAGCCATCTCATCCTCTGTCGTCCGCTTCTCCTCTTGCCCTCAATCCCTCCCAGCATCAGAGTCCTCCAATGAGTCAACTCTTCGCATGAGGTGGCCAAAATACTGGAGTTTCAGCTTTAGCATCATTGCTCCCAAAGAAATCCCAGGGCTGATCTCCTTCAGAATGGACTGGTTGGATCTCCTTGCACTCCAAGGGACTCTCAAGAGTCTTCTCCAACACCACAGTTCAAAAGCATCAATTGTTCAGCGCTCAGCCTTCTTCACAGTCCAGCTCTCACATCCATACATGACCACAGGAAAAACCATAGCCTTGACTAGGCGAACCGTTGTTGGCAAAGTAATGTCTCTGCTTTTGAATATGTGACATAGGCACATATATACATTACTGGTATAGATAAAAACACATACCATATATATATACACACACATATACACACTCACCTACATGAGAAGTAGTACCATGAACCAATGATTGCATATTTTTATTATAGTTGTCCTCTCAATGTTTGTGGAAGATTGGTTCCATGACTCTCCTGTGGAGACCGAAATCTGCAGATGCTCAAATCTCTCGTTTAAAACAGCATTGTACAGTCAGCCTTCTGCCCTCTCTGCAGGTTCTGAAGAGATTGGCATGTGTGACAAACCAATTGGGGTATGTTTCCAAAGAGAGTTGTTAATTCTGTAATTATAGCACTTAATCTTAGAACACCCTGTGATTTACTTTAAGCTCAGTGGACTATAAACTTGAGATCTAAAATTTCCTCCCAGTCCAAGAATTAGCAATAACTGACTGCAAGATTTTTAGTAGGTAGAGTATACAGGGTTGTATTTGAAAATTTGTGAAATTCCTTATTCAGTTCAGTTCAGTCGCTCAGTTGTGTCCAACTCTTTGCTACCCCATGAATTGCAGCATGCCAGGCCTAGTTCACTCAGACTCATATCCGTTGAGTCAGTGATGTCATCCAGCCATCTCATCCTCTGTTGTCCCCTTCCCCTCCTGCCCCCAATCCCTCCCAGAAATTCCTTATAAATATGCTTAAAGAAAAATATCCTTAAAGGAAGCATATTTTTGTGTCAAGACTATGCATTAATGATGAGTTTCACAGATATGGTGATCTTTAAAGATAAAGTCTATGTATTGTAAATGAATAAACTAAGATCTCTGGCTGAAGAAGAAATAAAGTGAAAGTTGCTCAGTTGTGTCTGACTCTTTGTGACCCCATGGGCTATACAGTCCATGGAATTCTCTAGGTCAGAATACAGGAGTGGGTAGCCTTTCCTTTCTCTAGGAGATCTTCACAACCCAGGGATGGAACCCAGGTCTCCTCAATTGCAGGTGGATTCTTTACCAGCTGAGCCACCAGGGAAGCCCAAGAATACTGGAGTGGGTAGCCTATCCCTTCTCCAGTGATCTTCTCAACCCAGGAATTGAACTTGGGTCTCCTGCATTGCAGGTAGATACTTTGCCAAGTGAGCTATCAGGGATGCCCAAGATATCTGTCTAGTACATCTTTATTGTGGATGCACAGCTAATTCATGGCACAAAAAAATACTGTGCAGCTAAAAAAGTGCTTATGGAACTAAACACTATCTTCATCTACCAAGAAAAAAAGGAATATATATGTCCCTGGACCCTTAGAATGGTTATCAAGGAAGACTATCTGCACTTGGCCTTATGGATAGAATAGGAGATATTAGAAAAGATTAAGAGCATATCCATTTATTACAGGGAAAATTTTTTTAAAAAAGATCTATTTCAAATAATTATAATCATGACTAAGTATTCACTATATACAAGGTGCAATTTTAAGTATTTTAATAGTTAAATTGAAATTTTTTTAGACAAAGTGAATTACAGTGACGTTAAATAACTTGCCCAAATGTCACCCAGACTTAAGGATATATTTCCAGGATTCATATTTTAATCATTGTGCTCTAGTGCTTCTTTGAGTAGATTAAAACTCTTATCATTTTATATCTTCAGAAGCTGGTTCATAAACTTCCATGCCCATGGAAGACATTAATTTTACTTCTATTAAAAAACAATAGTTGAGAAACCCAAGGTCTAAGCCAGCTGTGTGATACATTTTGAAGACTTATAAAGGGAGCAACACCACGCTGTTCTTTGGCCCCAGAGTGAAGAGTAGTATCTTAGCCTTGTTATCTTCAAAGCTTCTTTTTGACCCACTGAGTTGTTCACATTATTGATTGAGCAATACACATGTCTGTTTTCTCTGAAGTCAAAGCCAGGCTCTGGATCTACCACTCTGTCAGGAAGTATATAACAGGAGGCTTCCTGTGTGCTATTTTGGATGTGTCAGGAGTCCTCTGTTCCTTATTAATTCCTGAATATTCAGGAATTAACAGGAGAGGCAAGCCTCTCCCAGGGGGCTGAGGAATCCAGGCATTTCCTTCATTAGTTTTTCAATACGGTGATAAGTACCCTCTACCTTATGATCAGATCAGATCAGATCAGATCAGTCACTCAGTCGTGTCCAACTCTTTGCGACCCCATGAACTGCAGGACGCCAGGCCTCCCTGTACATCACCAACTCCCGGAGGTCACTCAGACTCACGTCCATCAAGTCAGTGATGCCATCCAGCCATCTCATCCTCTGGCGTGTGCTTCTCCTCTTGCCCCCAATCCCTCCCAGCATCAGAGTCTTCTCCAATGAGTCAACTCTTCGCATGAGGTGGCCAAAATACTGGAGTTTCAGCTTCAGCATCATTCCTTCCAAAGAAATCCCAGGGCTCATCTCCTTCAGAATGGACTGGTTGGATCTCCTTGCAGTCCAAGGGACTCTCAAGAGTCTTCTCCAACACCATAGTTCAAAAGCATCAATTCTTTGATGCTCAGCCTTCTTCACAGTCCAACTCTCACATCCATACATGACCACAGGAAAGACCATAGCCTTGACTAGGCGAACCTTTGTTGGCAAAGTGATGTCTCTGCTTTTGAATATGCTATCTAGGTTGGTCATAACTTTCCTTCCAAGGAGTAAGCGTCTTTTAATTTCATGGCTGCAGTCACCATCTGCAGTGATTTTGGAGCCCAGAAAAATTAAGTCTGACACTGTTTCCACTGTTTCCCCATCTATTTCCCATGTAGTGATGGGACCAGATGCCATGATCTTCCTTTCCTGAATGTTGAGCTTTAAGCCAACCTTTTCACTCTCCACTTTCACTTTCATCAAAAGGCTTTTTAGTTCCTCTTCACATTCTGCCATAAGGGTGGTGTCATCCGCATATCTGAGGTTATTGATATTTCTCTCAGCAATCTTGATTCCAACTTGTGTTTCTTCCAGTCCAGCATTTCTCATGATGTACTCTGCATATAAGTTAAATAAACATGGTGACAATATGCAGCCTTGACGTACTCCTTTTCCTATTTGGAACAAGTCTGTTGTTCCATGTTCAGTTCTAACTGTTGCTTCCTGACCTGCATACAGATTTCTTAAGAGGCACATCAGGTGGTCTGGTATTCCCATCTCTTTCAGAATTTTCCACAGTTTATTGTGATCTACACAGTCAAAGGCTTTGGCATAGTCAATAAAGCAGATATAGATGTTTTTCTGGAACTCTCTTGCTTTTTCCATGATCCAGAGGATGTTGGCAATTTGATCTCTCGTTCCTCTGCCTTTTCTAAAACCAGCTTGAACATCAGGAAGTTCACGGTTCACATATTGCTGAAGCCTGGCTTGGAGAATTTTGAGCACTACTTTACTAGCGTGTGAGATGAGTGCAATTGTGCGGTAGTTTGAGCATTCTTTGGCATTGCCTTTCTTTGAGATTGGGATGAAAACTGACTTTTTCCAATCTTGTGGCCACTCTGAGTTTTCCAAATTTGCTGGCATATTGAGTGCAGCACTTTCACAGCATCATCCTTCAGGATTTGGAATAGCTCCACTGGAATTCCATCACCTCCACTAGCTTTGTTCGTAGTGATGCTTTCTAAGGCCCACTTGACTTCACATTCCAGGATGTCTGGCTCTAGGTCAGTGATCACACCATCGTGATTATCTGGGTCGTGAAGCTCTTTTTTGTACCATATGGTAAAAGTGATTGTTTACAACTCTCTCTCTCTAATATGAATCACCTATGTTTTGTAAGTCTGGAATTTTAATCTTTATCTTTAGTGAGAATAACTACCTTGTAAGACAGTGTATATGCCCACACCATGTTGATTAAAACACCTTTGCTCCATCAGAGCTTTGGTCCCCGTGTCTTGCTTTCTCTCTCTCTCAGGCTAATTCTCTGGAGCACAGAGACCTATTGTGCTCATTCTCCTGCCCAGGCTTCTAAGACCCTCTGGTGAAGGTGCACTGTGCCTTCACCCTCAAAGAAGCCGCCAGGTGCCTTCGTGAACAATGCAGGGCAAGTGTCAAAGGGCTTCATTGGTTTTTTGCATAAACCAAGGAATATCAGCCTCTTTCTCTCCCTTTTTTACTTTCTTATCATCGACTCCAAACCACCAGGTTCCAGTCCATTAAAGGAACTCAACACTACTCTAGAAAACTTATTAAAACATTCTTGAACAAAATTTTCCTGAGTTGCCAATTTTCTACCTGACTTTCACTACATCTCACCCTAACTTCTCCAAGCTTTCATGGGACCTCCTAAAGGAAGAAAGATGCACACATGGAAAGGGGGAAGAAGAAGAATAAAGAAATACAGAAAGGAAAACACTACAAAACAAAGAGTCTTTGAGACATATGAAAAAAATACCAAAAAGGTATTCCTTTTGGAAGAGAGAACTTTTCTTAGCTTCCCCATCTGCTTCTACCCTCTTAAACCTCAGACTCATAGTATATATTAAAAAAAAAAAAAAAAAAAAAAATTGCATTTTGCCTATTTAGCCTTTCATTCTTGAGATGGGAAAGAAAGATATTTTCTTTCCTTTCTCAATCTTAGTTTTCAAAGTGTTCTACTGTTATCAGATAATTAAAAAGTTTGCAAAATCAAATTAAAGGAGCCATAGGCCATATTAAAGCATCAAGAATTAAAAAAAAAAAAAAAAAAAAAAAACTAAATTCTACTTTTTCCAAGAAAGAAAAATAGTTGACAGATTATGAAAGCACCTTTGCCAATTTATGGTCGGCAAGTTTTTATACTATATATATAAAGCTCAACATTCAGAAAATGAAGATCATGGCATCCAGTCCCATCCCTTCATGGGAAATAGATGGGGAAACAGTGGAAACAGTGTCAGACTTTCTTTTTCTGGGCTCCAAAATCACTGCAGATGGTGACTGCAGCCATGAAATTAAAAGACGCTTACTCCTTGGAAGGAAAGTTATGACCAACCTAGAGAGCATATTCAAAAGCAGAAACATTACTTTGCCAACAAAGGTTCACCTAGTCAAGGCTATGGTTTTTCCTGTGGTCATGTATGGATGTGAGAGTTGGACTGTGAAGAAGGCTGAGCGCTGAAGAATTGATGCTTTTGAACTGTGGTGTTGGAGAAGACTCTTGAGGGTCCCTTGGACTGCAAGGAAATCCAACTGGTCCATTCTGAAGGAGATCAGCCCTGGGATTTCTTTGGAAGGAATGATGCTGAAGCTGAAACTCCAGTATTTTGGCCACCTCATGCGAAGAGTTGACTCATTGGAGAAGACTCTGATGCTGGGAGGGATTGAGAGCAGGAGGAGAAGGGGATGACAGAGGATGAGATGGCTGGATGGCATCACTGACTCGATGAATGTGAGTCTGAGTGACCTCCGAGAGATGGTGATGGATAGGGAGGCCTGGTGTGCTGCAGTTCATGGGGTCACAAAGAGTTGGACACGACTGAGCGACTGATCTGATCTGATCTGATGCATACACATATATACATACACATATATACATACAAACATACATACATGGCAGAAAACAACATAATTCTGTAAAGCAATTATCCTTCAATAAAAAAATTAATTAAAAAAAATCAGTTCAGTTCATTCACTCAGTCATGTCCGACTCTTTACGACACCACAGAATACAGCACGCCAGGCCTCCCTGTCCATCACCAACTTCCGGAGTTTACTCAAACTTATGTCCAATGAGTCAGTGAGCCATCCAAACATCTCATCCTCTGTCATTCCCTTCTCATCCTGCCTACAATCTTTCCCAGCATCATGGTCTTTTCAAATGAGTCAGCTCTCCGCATCAGGTGGCCAAAATACTGGAGTTTCAGCTTCAACATCAGTCCTTCCAAAGAACACTCACAACTGATCTCCTTTAAGATGGACTGGTTGGATCTCCTTGCAGTCCAAGGGACCCTCAAGAGTCTTCTCCAACACCACACTTCAAAAGCATCAATTCTTAAGTGCTCAGCTTTCTTTGTAGTCCAATGCTCACATCCATACATGAATACTGGGAAAATCACAACTTTGATTGGATGAAACTTTGTTTGCAAAGTAATGTCTGCTTTTTAATATACTGTCTAGGTTGGTCATAACTTTCCTTCCAAGGAGCAAGCATCTTTTAATGTCATGGCTGCAGTCACCATCTGCAGTGATTTTGGAGCCCCAAAAATAAAGTCAGCCACTGTTTCCACTGTTTCCCCAAATATCTGCCATGAAGTGATGGGACTGGATGCCATGATCTTTGTTTTCTGAATGTTAAGCTTTAAGCCAACTTTTTCACTCTCCACTTTCACTTTCATCAAGAGGCTCTTTAGTTCTTCTTAACTTTCTGCCATTAGGGTGGTGTCATCTGCATATCTGAGGTTATTGGTATTTCTCCTGGCAATCCTGATTCCAGCTTGTGCTTCATCCAGCATAAGCATTTCTCATGATATACTCCGCATATAAGTTAAATAAGCAGGGTAACAAAATACAGCCTTGGTGTACTCCTTTTCCTATGTGGAACCAGTCTGTTGTTCCATGTCCAGTTCTAACTGTTGCTTCCTGACCTGCATACAGACTTCTCAAGAGGCAGGTCAGGTGCTATAGTATTCCCATCTCTTGAAGAATTTTCCACAGTTTATTGTGATTCACACAGTCAAAGGCTTTGACATAGTCAATAAAGCAGAAATAGATGTTTTCTGGAGCTCTCTTGATTTTTCAATGATCCAACAGATGTTGGCAATTTGATCTTTGGTTCCTCTACCTTTTGTAAAACCAGCTTGAACATCATGGTTCACACATTGCTGAAGCCTGGCTTGGAGAATTTTAAGCTTTACTTTACTAGAGTGTGAGATGAGTAATGGATCATGAGAGTTGGACTATAAAGAAAGCTGAGCATTGAAGAATTGATGCTTTTGAAATGTGGTGTTGGAGAATACTCTTGAGAGTCCTTTGGACTGCAAGGTGATCCAACCAGTCCATCCTAAACGAGATCAGTCCTGGCTGTTCATTGGAGGGACTGATGTTGAAGCTCAAACTCCAATACTTTGGCCACCTGATGTGGAGAGCTGACTCATTTGAAAAGACCCTGCTGCTGGAAAAGATTGAGGGCAGGAGGAGAAGGGGATGACAGAGGATGAGATGGTTGGATGGCATCACTGACACAATGGACATAGGGTTGGGTGGACTCTGGGAGTTGGAGATGGACAGGAAGGCCTGGTGTCCTGCAGTTCATGGGGTTGCATAAAGTCGGACATGACTGGGCGACTGAACTGAACTGAGATGAGTACAATTTCACAGTAGTTTGAGCATTCTTTGGCATTGTCTTTCTTTGGGATTGGAATGAAAACTGACCTTTTCCAGTCCTGTGGTCACTGCTGAGTTTTCCAAATTTGAGTATATTGGCATATTGAGTGCAGCACTTACACAGCATCTTCTTTCAGGATTTGAAATAGCTCAACTGGAATTCCGTCACCTTCACTAGCTTTGTTCCTACTGATGCTTCCTAAGGCCCACTTGACTTCACATTCCAGGATGTCTGGCTCTAGGTGAGTGATAACACCATCGTGATTATCTGGTTCATGAAGATCTTTTTTGTATGGTTCTTCTGTGTATTCTTGCCACCTCTTCTTAATATCTTCTGCTTCTGCTATGCCATTTCTGTTCTTTATTGTGCCCATCTTTGCATGAAATGTTTCCTTGGTATCTCTAATTTTCTTGAAGAGATCTCTAGTCTTTCCCATTCTATTTTTTTCCTCTATATCTATGTACTGATCACTGAGGAAAGCTTTCTTATCTCTCCTTGCTATTTTTTGCAACTCTGCATTCAGATGGGTATATCTTTCCTTTTCTCCTTTGCTTTTCACTTCTATTCTTTTCACCACTATTTATAAGGCTTCCTCAGACAACCATTTTGCTTTTTTGCATTTCTTTTTTGGGGGGATGGTTTTGATCTTGTCTCCTGTAAAATGTCATGAACTTCCATCCATAGGTCATCAGGCACTCTATCAGATGCAGTCCCTTAAATCTATTTTTCACTTCCCCTGCATACATACATGTAATTTTTGACAAAAAATCACTACTTAATGCCCTGATAGCATAAATTTATCTCATGTGTATGTTTAACCTAATTTATAATGAGATAAATGCAAAGAAAAGCTATACTTTGATGGCATTTCTCAACTATTATACAAAAACCCAAAAGTTTTGCTATGTAGTCTGTTAGCCAAAATTGTGGAGAAACAAGTATACTAACACATTGTTGTTGGAAATTCAAAGGGGAACAACTCTAGTGGTAGAGAATTTGGCAGTATCTTGGAATTTCATATACTTTACTTTTTGACCCTATGATCCTATGTTTAGGTATCTATACAAAATACATCCTGACAAAAATGCAGACTAAGTATCAGCAAAGCAGTTTATTACACCACTATCTAATGCAAGGAGATCCAACCAGTCCATTCTGAAGGAGATCAGCCCTGGGATTGCTTTGGAAGGAATGATGCTAAAGCTGAAACTCCAGTATTTTGGCCACCTCATGCGAAGAGTTAACTCATTGGAGAAGACTCTGATGCTGGGAGGGATTGAGGGCAAGAAGAGAAGGGGATGACAGAGGATGAGATGGCTGGATGGCATCACTGACTCGATAGATGTGAGTGTGAGTGACCTCCGGGAGTTGGTGATGGACAGGGAGGCCTGGCGTGCTGCAGTTCACGGGGTCGCAAAGAGTCGGACATGACTGAGCGACTGATCTGATCTGATCTGATCTAAAGCAATCATAAATCATACATCTTTAGCATATTTGTTGAGTAAATTATGGCAGTATTACTCAAAGTCTAGTTAATGCTCTGAAATCACTAGAATTCTAGCTGCCAATAATTCTACAGGAAAAACACCTTCATCTCTTTTGTAGAAAAATTCTAAAGAAAAAATGTTAAATGGAGATAAAGTACATTCATCCAAAAGACTCAAGAAACAAACATTCATCTATATGCACAGAACTTATTTTGACATTGCATTTAACAGACAAATTGTGGGTTCTAAAACAATGATGAAAAATGAATACTAACTCGATTTGATGATACTGAAATTGTTATTATTTAGACGTGATATTTGGTTTGTCATTGTCCTTTTTAAAAAGACTTTGTATTTTAAAGATCATGTGTGTTTGGTTGCATCTGACTCTTTGTAACCCTATGGACCTTAGCCCACCAGATGTCTCTCCCTACAAGATTTTCTCAGCTTTAAAAATATAATATCTGGTATTTGCTTTCATGTGGGAGAAAAATGATGGGACAGTAGATGAAACAAGTTTGGCTGTGCCCTGATAATCACTGAAACTGGATGATGAGTATTCCATGTTCTTTTTACCATTATCTTTAATACTACTTATGTTTCAATTTTTCTATAATAAAAATGCTTTCTTGTCTCTAACTATATGTACAACTCCAAAAAGTTTCTCATTATATCCTTTTAGTGTTCTATTTAAAAAGCAGGCGTGCATTTTCTAAAAGTTGACAATTTGTTATTTCTGTTTGTTTGTTTAGCATCAAAAATCCCATATCTATTAAATAATTCAGAAATATCCTATAAAAAATGAACACAAAGCAATGAGCATTCAGTTTTCAAATTCTTATAATGACATAAACTGTATGATTAGAATATAAGTCATAAAAAACCCTTTGGAAAAGGTCTTCAGCAACCTAGGAAATATCATACAAAGCACAAAGATTCTGTTTTATACTCTCCCTTGTAAGACATAGGAGAGTATTAGAATAACTGGAGTAGATTAAATAGCAGTAACCAAGTCTAGTGGCACACCACTGACTTTTACTATGAGCTCAAACAGCACATAGTCTGAATTTATAGAATTTTTAAATGTACCTTTGCACTATTACTAGAGAACAGTTCGGTATAGATTGCTTAAGACAAGAATTGTTTAACAGAGTTATTTTTCACAGGAAATCATGAGTTACAACTAGATCATTAAAGAGGTGTAGCAAATAGCTCTCGTATTAATAAATAGCTAAGTAAAGGTTACAAGCAAGCCTATCTATACACTGATCAACTAGCAATGGTCAAAGAAAGTAGTCAGTTACTTTTAAAGAAAACTTTACTCCACATACCTTAGATATTGCACTACCACTTTTAACAAAGAAGACTGAATCAGCTATTTGATGTAATAATGTTAGTGTACACGGTAGTCACTAGCCCCATGTCACTTTAAATAAAACTTTAACTAAAGTTAAATGTCATTAAAAGTTATATTCTTGAGTTTCACTAGCCACATTCCTTGTGCTCAGTAGACTCACATATTTAACGGTTATCATATTGGACAGCACAGATATAGAATATTTCCCTCATTGTAGAGAAGGTTCTTTTAGGCATTACTCCTAGAGAGACTTTCCATTAGCACAGCACCATAGTACTTACTTATAATCTACTTTTCATTCTCAAAAGTAGGCTAATATCTGAAATTACTATTTACTCATTTTATTGTTAAAAACCTGATTTGCCAATTATAATCCAGTAACAGTCATTTGGATGACCAATGAGCTTATTCCTTTTCCTTTTTACATGTATAGCATTTTTTAATAACTATATCAATTCCTGCATTCTTCTTTCATATGTGTGTATGAGTTGTATTAAAGAAATACATTTTTGTTATAAGCAAAAGATGACATCCTTGAATCTCCTTTACTGTTTTACAATCTTCTCCATCTCAGCTCTGGTTTCCTTACCCTTTCCGATTAAACAAATTAACATTGTCAATTTATTATGAGTCAATAGTTGTTTAAAAATTAGAAACATAAGAGAAAAAAATGTAGTTGTGGAAAATTACACTGGATAGATTACTGAAAAGGATTAACTTTTGTATTTTTCTCACATATCAACAGGGGAAATTTCTATGGCAAAGGCTACTCAATTTTAATACAGATTATTAATGTTAAAATATTTCCTAAATCAATTGGCCTAGAGTGGATTTTTAAAACAATTATTAACATGTGGATTACAAATAATTGTTTACTGATATTTTCAATTTGCAATTGTCACAGATCCAGTTTAGTTTCCCCTAAACAGAACATACCTGCTCTTAAAGTTTCCACCTGTGCTCTTCACCAACAGTTCTTAAACCTATCTGATTTCTAGAGTCAAATATGGAACTTTTAAAAATAATTTAGAGACGTATAAAGCTCATTCTACAGTGCAAATTAAAGCATGCAAAAAAAAAAAAAAAAATAGCCAGGAAAACACTAAAAAAGAAAAACTAGACGTGACTAGCCCCACCAGAAATTAAAGCATATTCTAAGACCTCTATAATTAAAACAATTTGGTACTGCATTAGAAATAGAAATGAGACTAGTATAAATGAATAAACAGTCCAGAAATAGGCTCAAGGACATATGAAAATCTTACATATGATAAAGGTAACATCTCAAATTATCAGGGCCAAAACAACCAACAGTAATAGCGTCCAATTCCCCTTCCATATCTGAAAACAATCTTACTCTGTGATCTTTAAAGCTCTTCAATAACCAACCTGACACAGCCACTCTAACACAAATCCTGTGTTAGTTTTCTATTGCTATTGTAATCTTTGGAAGGAATGATGCTAAAGCTGAAACTCCAGTATTTTGGCCACCTCATGCGAAGAGTTGACTCATTGGAGAAGACTCTGATGCTGGGAGGGATTGAGGGCAGGAGGAGAAGGGGACGACAGAGGATGAGATGGCTGGATGGCATCACTGACTCGATGGATGCGAATCTGAGTGACCTCCGGGAGCTGGTGATGGACAGGGAGGCCTGGCGTGCTGCGGTTCATGGGGTCGCAAAGAGTCGGACACGACTGAGCGACTGATCTGATCTGATCTGATCTGATTGTAATAAATTACTACAAACTTAGTGGCTTAAATTGGAGAAGGCGATGGCACCCCACTCCAGTACTCTTGCCTGGAAAATCCCATGGACGGAGGAGCCTGATGGGCTGCAGTCCATGGGGTTGCACAGAGTTGGACACGACTGAGGGACTTCACTTTCACTTTTCACTTTCAAGCATTGGAGAAGGAAATGGCAACCCACTCCAGTGTTCTTGCCTGGAGAATCCCAGGGATGGGGGAGCCTGGTGGGCTGCCATCTATGGGGTTGCACAGGGTCGGACATGACTGAAGCAACTTAGCAGCAGGAGCAGCAGTGGCTTAAAACAATAAAAACATATTATCTTACAGTTCTGATAGTCAGAAATCTGAAGTAGGTCTTATGAAGCAAATCAAAGTTGTTTTCTTTCTGGAGGCTTTGGCAAACATACATTCCTTACCACTCTCAGCTACTGATTCCATCTTCGCTTCTCAGATGTTGTCCTATAGATTCCCTCCTAACAAGCATACCTGTGATTACACTGGGGCCACCTGAATAATCTCTCCATCCTAAAAGCCTTAACTTAATACCCCTGTAAGTCTTTGATCCCCTTAAGGTTAAACATTCACCAGTTTCAGAGATTAGGATGTGGCCATCTAACAAGAGTGAAATCTATTTGGTATGTTATCTTGGTTGAAGTATATTCAAAAATTCTGGCCTCACAGAAATAAGTTAAAGAAGGGAGAACCCCAGACAACCTTGTATCACATTTTGAAATTAACCATTGTGGAAGAAATTCAAAAGTATTAAGATTAGGAATTAAAGGTTTACCTTCATTTATAAAGGACAAGAACAAAAGCAGGAAGAGGAGAAAAAGAGGATCATAGCAGAATATTTAAAAAAACATAAAAAATATAATCAGAAACAAAAAAGAAAGTACTGACTAGATTCACATAACCATTCCTTTTCTGTTTTAGTCTGATGGCTCCTCCCCCATAAAATAAGGCAAGCCCAGGCAGCCCTCAGTGAAAATCTAACAGCAAGTAACCTGAATCATTACTAGCCACAGTCACAAAAGTGACTGGTAACTTCTTATTATCCACAACTTTATGGACATAGATGGTGGCTTGAGTGTATTCATGCAGGCTTCTCTGCTGTTGATGTAATAAATCTTCTCTACATTCTAGACAGAATTATAAAAAAAAAAAAAAAAGTAAGAAAGAAAAAACAAAACAGTAAAACAGCTGAGGAATTACTATCAAAGAAAGAAAGATCTAAAAGAACATATTAAAGTTACCAGAAAGTATTCATCAAGCTATTACTCATATTTTAATCACTGTATTTTATTAGATGAAAATAATAAGGAAATTCACTTAGTGTCAACATACAAATGAGGTAATTGTATACTTCATACTTCCCACCAGAGGAATATAGTTTGGACCACAACATAATCTTTAATTTCAAGTAGAGAATACAATAGTGACAGAGTAGAAGTAAGGAGAAAGAAAATGAAGAAGGAAACAGCTAGTGGAAAGAGGGAAAGAAAGAAACCAGGGCAGGGGTGGGAGTGAGAAAGGACAAATAGAAATGGTGGACATAATAGAAGATAATAACAATTGAGTAATATATATTAAAGGCACTGAAAAAGAAGCATGATACTATATAATTTCCTAAAATGGAATCAAAATAATAAAAAGATAAAGCTTTATTATGCAGAATTAAAATATAAGCATACATTCACTTTTAAGCTATATTTTAATTATGTTCAAATTCATTTAAAACCTTTAATTTCAATTAAAGAGTTATACATTTGCTTGGTGAATTAACTAAAATAATTTGGCACAACTTCAATATCCAATAATATAGATTTAATTGGGAAGTAAAATTAAATGTCCAACAAGAGGAATTAATTGGAACAAACTGTTTTTTACACCTAAGCATAAAATTAAAACAGAGCAAACCAGCAGAAGTGCAATAATTGGTTTATAATGAATTACAGTTTTTAATCATCCAAACCTACTTATTTTCATTTTATAGCAAATTTTATTTTTAGATTAATTCTAAGTTTTTCTTTTTACAAATGCAAAACTTACTACAGAGTAATTATGATAAAATTAAATGAAAAAAATTCATAGGAAAAATCACATGCATCCAGACATTTTCATGTATGCAGATACCACCATTGATATAACCTAGATTTTTATATTTCCAAATCCTAGTCTATATTTAAGTTTTATTGACCTGAGTCACACTATCATATTTTACATAAGTTATCTTATCATTTGTAAAACCTTTAAAGGGTTTCAAGTAAACCATTCTTACTGAAGTTGTTCCACCCAGATTATTTTCAATTTTCTAACTAATGCCCTACTGTTTGTATTAAAATTAGCACAAGGTTTTTTATGTTATGGATAGTGATATGATATGTATGTATAACTGACCTAAAATTGATTATCAAAAGTATGAAACTGAGCAAATATAAAAATAAACTAAGCAGAGATCCATGATAATTTACAAAAACTAAAACAGAAGCCCACACAAAAATTGCCAGTGCTCAAAACACTAATATCCAAGAGTCAATTCTCAACAATAATTATTATGTTGATCAATTTGTCTTCTCTTAAATTGCTTTAGGCAATTAGCAAGGGAAAGAGTTGGAAGGTCGGAAGAATTGCAAATGTTAACTTCAGAATACTGTTCTCTCCCAGGGACTGTAATAAATGATTTTTCCAGGAAAAAGATTTATCAGGAAATAAGTTGCACTCTATTACTCCCCAGATTTTATTATCTTAACCTGTGGGTCTTAACAATTAACCCTTAATAATTAAAAGCAAGGATGTGTCTGTGCTCCTGGGTGGAAATAACCATTATTCTCTCAGGCTGGTCCTACCCCCATTTCCTGATATAATTTGCCATATACCAAATACAGCTCGAGCTTCCCTCATGGCTCAGCTGATAAAGAATCTGCCTGCAATATGGGAGACCTGGGTTTGATCCCTGGGTTGGGAAGATCCCCTGGAGAAAGGAAAGGCTACCCACTCCAGTATTCTGATCTGGAGAATTACATGGACTATATAGTCCATGAGGTCACAAAGAGTTGGACACAATTGAGTGAGTTTCACCTCCTTTTCTGAGAATATAACTTGTTTGGAATATCATCCTGGGACCACTGGATGTGGGTTTAGCTTTTGCCTCAAGAAAATATTAGATTAAATCAAAATATTACACAAAATTAATTTCAAACCCACACTATCCTCACTGGCCAATAAAGTAAAAATAAAATTGCTTCCTGGAATAATTTCCATCCTAAATATTTTATATTTGTCCCAAGGACAGATAGAGGTTACTAGAAATTTGGAAATCAGTTCAATTATGCTAGAAACATGCCTCAAAGAACACAAATATTCAAATGTCTAACATTTAAATTGGAGAAGGCAATGGCAGCCCACTCCAGTACTCTTGCCTGGAAAATCCCATGGGTGGAGGATCCTGGTAGGCTGCAGTCCATGGGGTCGCAAAGAGCCGGACATGACTGAGTGACTCCACTTTCACTTTTCACTTTCATGCATTGGAGAAGGAAATGGCAACCCACTCCAGTGTTCTTGCCTGGAGAATCCCAGGGACAGAGGAGCCTGGTGGGCTGCTGTCTATGGGGTCGCACAGAGTCGAACACGACTGAAGTGACTTAACAGCAGCAACAGCAACATTTAAATATTATTAATTCCTCTCCCATCTATCAAAGCCCAGGAAGAAATTAAAGTCCGAAACTTAATTACACATCAAAATTACTAAAATCTCAAGAAATGAAATCCACAGTTACCATCCTCATTTCTTACTCTGCTTACTCTCAGCCAGAGGGTCTCATGAAATCCCAGGTATTTATTCTCATCATTTGGTTTTACTCGGAATTAAAAAAGAAAAGTTATTTTAGGCTTTAAAGCTGAATTAATTGAACCCTAAGCTTATTTATATTTTAGATTAAGACATACACACTAAGAATGATCAATAAAAATAGTATTATTGTATGCATACATGTATGTCTGTATTACAGGGCCCTGAATAATTACAAGAACATGTCTTGTGATTGCAAAACCAGACATATGCCCACAAAATTTAGAGAACACAAGAAATTCCCAGGTGTCCATAAGAAATCTTTCATTCTTAGTGTATGGCACTCCATACTAATATTGTTAAAGCTTCCTTTTATCTGAAGGAAGGTTCAGACTACCAAGATGCTGTGATAATAAAGGAAATATTTTCTTGACTTCACCTCAGCAGGGTGCCAATTAGCCTGTGCAGCTTATAACCCGTAAGTTTAATATCAATGAATAAAACAACTGGCTCATTATGACACACATTTATCCTATCTTGGGAGGTTGGGAAGGAAGGTGGGGCAGGACCAACTATTCATTCCACCTCCTCTCCTGGCAAGTAATAACCCATTTTCACGTAAGATGCAGAAATCTGCAGTGGTGATCCCCACACTCTGAGTCTTACATGGTGAATTTCCTGCTTCTCTTCTAGAATTTTAACCCATTTACTTACTTTGGCTTCTTGCTCTGACAATTGTCTAAGCCCTAGGAAATCTGCCCAGTAAAGAAAAGCATTTCATCACTTTTTTCCCCTAGCTAGAAAATGATCCTGAGCAGAATCTTGAATCAAAAGTACAAATGAGCATTTTGAAACACTTGCCTCGAAATTCTGAAGAGGGCCATAAACTTATGTCAAAACTACCCTTCTAACAACTTTTCCATTATCCGTACTTTGAGTAATTCCACTACTTTGACAACAGCAGAAACATTTTGTTTTGCCAATTATGATTTTTTTCTGATTTAATAGGATGTCCCTCTAATGTTTTTCTCTTCTGTTTCCTTTTTTAGGCAGGCTCAGCGGACTCTAACCTTATTCAGTTATTGCTTTTCTTCTCTCTGAAGTATACATATTTTAATTTTTTCACTCTGCATTTGGGTCAAGTTATTTTTCTTTAATTACTGTTATTATTAAATGCTCAACTAACTCAAGACTAGGCTCCATCTGTTAATATCCTGCTTGATTTCCCTTTGGTATGTTTCATGTTCCCTATACTTTTTCTTTGAGTCCTGCTGCTGCTGCTGCTGCTGCTGCTTAGTTACTTCAGTCGTGTCCGACTCTGTGTGACCCATAGACAGCAGCCTACCAGGCTCCCCCATCCCTGGGATTCTCCAGGCAAGAACACTGGAGTGGGTTGCCATTTCCTTCTCCAATCCTTTGAGTCCTAACTACACACATTTCCCTGGTGTGTTATTCAAGGATAAATGTCCTATTGAAGCTAACCTAAAAATGATATGATATGCCAAGGTTATCTTCTTAGCCTCCTTTCATATCTTTTCTTCTTACTACATTAATGTGTCACATTCCTCAATGAATGATTAACCCAAGAATGTTTTAATTACAGATTCCACATCTGAAGTTTAACAGGGAGTCTCTCAAAAGTGTACTTCCTTGGATCCAGGGTTTTTTTGACGGTATCACTCCAGTTCACTCCTTGAAACGATGACTCTTCTGTTAGATTTTTCTGACTCCAGTCAACCTAGTAATAACTCACATATAGCTGCCCTTATAATATCATTTTAAGAAAAGTAATTTCTGAGTATATCTGCTAAAGCATGAGCTCATAGAGGCAGGGGTTTGTGGCTCTTTTTTTCTGTGTGGTATAGCAAGTGCTTAAGTACTTTTTAAATGAATATATAAAACTCTTTTTTAGCCTGTCATATAGATTTAATTTGGCTTTAGTGACCTTGGTTTCTTTTAAGTTTATTTCTCTAATACTCCTTGATACGTTCCCAGTGTGCTTGCTGCTATTTCCAGAATTTAAGTAATTTTCTGAAGTTCATTCATCTAACATCTTGAAATTTCTTTGATGTCCAAAATTCTTACACTCTTTTAGTGCCAACAGATTTTCCACAACAAAGCAAGCTTTCTTTATTTTGATCTTAGGAGATGTGCTAATCTCATTCAAAGTTTCTTCTACCTCTTTCAAAAAGAATCAATATTACTGTTAAAACAGAGCCCCCCTCTCTATTTATCTCTTTATCAATAAATATTCACCACTCCTCTGTAGTTGAATATTCTGACTGGCTTCTGAAGTCAATGTTCACAAGTCAAGGCTTATGTAATCAATATATAACACATGACTTAAAGGATGTATTAGAGGAAGGGTGGGTGACCCTCCAACTAGTGGACAGGCTTCATAAATATAAGTTATTAGCTCTATAGTGCTTTTTCTTTGGTCTTTAATACAGCTAATAACAAGATAAAGTAGAACAATGATTTTGGCTATTGATTTATAATGTCAACTAATGATCAATACTAAAATTATAATGCAAAACAAACAAACAAACAAAAAACTTTAATGCTTTGTAGCTTTGTGACAAATGGCTTGTCTTTCAGGTTTAAAGTCACAGCCAGTAGGCTCTGTTGAGAAAAATACAGAGAGGAAAAGGTGTCCCAACAACGAGTGTATACAAAGCCTATGTACTGTTTCTTTTGTGGTAAGCTGAAAGAGATGGAAATACCAGACCACCTGATCTGCCTCTTGAGAAATCTGTATGCAGGTCTAGTTAGAACTGGACATGGAACAACAGACTGGTTAGAAATAGGAAAAGGAGTACGTCAAGGCTGTATATTGTCACCCTACTTATTTAACTTATATGCAGAGTACATCATGAGAAACGCTGGACTGGAAGAAACACAAGCTGGGATCAAGACTGCGGGGAGAAATATCAATAACCTCAGATATGCAGATGACACCACCCTTATGGCAGAAAGTGAAGAGGAACTCAAAAGCCTCTTGATGAAAGTGAAAGTGGAGAGTGAAAAAGTTGGCTTAAAGCTCAACATTCAGAAAACTAAAATCATGGCAACCGGTCCCATCACTTCATGGGAAATAGATGGGGAAACAGTGTCAGACTTCATTTTTTTTGGGCTCCAAAATCACTGCAATGGTGACTGCAGCCATGAAATTAAAAGACATCTACTCCTTGGGAGGAAAGTTATGACCAACCTAGATAACATATTGAAAAGCAGAGACATTACTTTGCCAACAAAGGTCCATCTAGTCAAGGCTATGGTTTTTCCTGTGGTCGTGTATGGATGTGAGAGTTGGACTATGAAGAAGGCTGAGCGCCAAAGAATTGATGCTTTTGAACTGTGGTGTTGGAGAAGACTCTTGAGAGTCCCTTGGACTGCAAGGAGATCCACCCAGTACATTCTGAAGGAGATAAGCCCTGGGATTTCTTTGGAAGGAATGATGCTAAAGCTGAAACTACAGTACTTTGGCCACCTCATTTGAAGAGCTGACTCACTGGAAAAGACTGATGCTGGGAGGGATTGGGGGCGGGAGGAGAAGGGGAAGTCAGAGGATGAGATGGCTGGATGGCATCACTGACTCAATGGACTTGAGTCTGAGTGAACTCCAGGAGTTTGTGATGGACAGGAAGCCTGGCGTGCTGCAATTCTGCTACTGCTGCTAAGTCACTTCAGTTGTGTCCGACCCTGTGCAACCCCATAGACGGCAGCCCACCAGGCTCCGCCGTCCCTGGGATTCTCCAGGCAAGAACACTGGAGTGCGTTGCCATTTCCTTCTCCAATGCATGCAAGTGAAAAGTCAAAGTGAAGTCGTTCAGTCTTGTCCGACCCTCAGCGACCCCATGGACTGCAGCCTACCAGGCTCCTCCATCCATGGGGTTTTCCAGGCAGGAGTACTGGAGTGGGGTGCCATTGCCTTCTCCAGTGCTGTGATTCATGGGGTCACAAAGAGTCAGACATGACTGAGCGACTGAACTGAACTGAACTGATGGCTCAGAGGCAATGAATCCGCCTACCAATGAAGGAGACTCGGGTTCAATCCCTGGCTCAGGAAGATCCCCTGGAGAAGGAAATAGCAACTCAGTGCAGTATTCTTGCCTGAAAAATCCCATGGGCAGAGGAACCCAGTGGCCCACCATTCATGGGGGTCACAAAGAGCCGAACACAACTGAGTGACTAAGCACACACACACACCACAGCTGGGGTGACAGGATAGTAAGTAGTAGATCAGTTTGTGCTTTCTCCTGAGGTCTTAAAATCCTTGGGAAAGGCTGTTAAGGAAGGTTGTTTGCTGCTCAGGCTGAGGGTGTGTTGATATTTAGGGAACTGACAGGAGAAATATTTAACCCAAGTCTGTTAACTAGTATTTTGTTATGACTGATCAATGGGACAAGCCTTTCAGCTAATCATTTAGGAGGCAAAACTGAGAATCTGGTAGGTCTGTGTCTGGCTTGTCATCAATAAAGTAGGAGGCACCCATGAGTCTTATCAATGTCATGTGGGAGGGATGGTTCTTCCAAGTCAGACCTTTTCAGGAACACAAGAAGTCTGGGGAATTTCTTTAACCTTCACTGTTCCAGGATGAAAAGGCTTAGTTCAATATTATCACTGCTGATCAGTTTGGAAAATACTGTTTTTTTCAGGATTGCATCTGCTATACATAGGTAAACCAACCTAATCATCTGTCCTAATTCTCAGTAAGCGTATACAAAATTCTTAGAATAAGCAAAAGGGCCCCATTTCAAATCAACTGAGCCTAATAATTCAAAAAACATAAGAGAAAAGGAAAAGCTAGAACAACAAAATTATACAATATCAACCTATCATATAGAAGCATCTTTTTATACCAGAATTTAACTGAAAGGACTCTGAACTAAAATTCCCCTAGTGCTGGAACTCAGAACAAATCTTAACATCACTTATGCAAAACAACAGAAGGAATTAAATCCAGAATTAGAGCCATGGGGAAGAAAAAAAGAGAGAGAGAGAGAAGATAAAGTGTAGAGGTCAACAAGGAGCTGTTTTACTTACTGCTTCCCTAGCTCAAATTCTGAAAGTCATCTCAAAGGAATCATTGTCCTTCTGCTTTCCAGGCCTCTCTTTTTCACTATACTTTGACACACGGACCAGAACAGAGAACGCCTGGACTGCAGCAATTTAGAAGCAGTCCATCTATCATATATAGTCAGTATCTGGACAGAGTTATTAAATATTTTAGTACAAACTGCTAATGCAACTAGTGTTATAGTAACAAAGAAAATAATGATAACAATGTTGTTATTGCTGCTGCTGATGATACAAAAAGATACATGCCTTAAGAAAGCTGTAACTCTAAAGGCATTACCTTTAATAGGGAAGAAGAAATTTTATCATCAAGCCATAAGGCCAATATAATGTTAATTTTGATTTTTTTCTCTGTGTTAACTTATTTATTTTAACTACCATTTTAACTGTCATTTATAGGAGGACAATATTTTTCTACTGTGAAAGGCAATCACAAGAGAGAATTAATTTAATTTGTGAAGCCCTTTGTAATTTCAAGTTACCCTTAAATCATTCCTTTCAACTACTCTGGTAAGGAGATATATCCGATGTCATGTTTTAAGAGCCAATTAACTTTTAAAGTCAGAAAGATATAAAATAGGCATGTACCTGCCCTGAGAGAATTTTGTTTATTATTCTGCCTTATAGAAGGCTTTAGACTTAGAACTGAAGGTATACCTGTATTACTATCAAGATATATTTAAAGTCACAAACCATAAATTAGCCAGGAAAATGATAATACGATATACTTCTCCTTGTCTAATCCTGGGTAATAGGCTTTTACTCTGTGTAACTGCAACCATAAAGAACTTCTCTCCATTTTCTTTATCATTGAAATTAGCCACATAAGCTTCAATGCACTAATTAATCAGAAGCAAAGGCTGTGCCCTGTTTCTGTTTTATCCACAGTGCCCAGAACATGGTCAGTCCTCAGTGCCTGGGTCTCTGCCTACTCTATGCTCACACTGACAAAGCTCAAATAATAATACTGATGGGGTCTATTTTTGAGAATCCAATTAGTTCCACACTTCATTTACTGGTCCTCCCAGAGAACAGTTCAATACTCTCGTCTCTTAATATTTATTTTAGAGAGGTGGTACTTATTTCTTAATGCTTGCTTTCACTATCCCAAGCCAATCATCCTCTGAATAACACACAACGTTCACATATTTTTAGTGTATTTACTCAATCCCATTTGCAACTAATTCATATCCAAACAGCAAACAACATACCTTGAAGTTATTTTTGACTACAAATTCATCTTGGTTTGAATATACAGTCATTGTGTAACTTTCTATATTTTTAAAATTATTTATTTTTAATTGGAAGATAATTGTTTTCCAATATTGTGTTGGTTACTGCCATACATCAACATGAATAAGTCACAGGCATAAATATGTTCCCTCCCCTTGTGAACCTCCCTCTACCTTCTACCTCCCACCCCAACCTACCCATATAGGTAGTCACAGAGCACAGTTTGAACTCCTGCATCATACAGCAAATTCCCACTGGCTATGTATTTTGCAAGAGGGCATCAGAGAGCAAACACACTGAAACCATACTCACAGAAAACTAGTCAATCTAATCACACTAGGACCACAGCCTTGTCTAACTCAATGAAACTAAGCCATGACCGTGGGGCAACCCAAGATGGGCAGGTCATGGTGGAGAGATCTGACAGGATGTGGTCCACTGGAGAAGGGAATGGCAAGCCACTTCAGTATTCTTGCCTTGAGAACCCCATGAACAGTATGAAAAGGCAAAATGATAGGATACTGAACGAGAAACTCCCCAGGTCAGTAGGTACCCAATATGCTACTGGAGATCAGTGGAGAAATAACTCCAGAAAGAATAAAGGGATGGAACCAAAGCAAAAAGAATACCCAGTTGTGGATGTGACTGGTGATAGAAGCAAGGTCTGATGCTGTAAAGAGCAATATTGCATAGGAACCTGGAATGTCAGGTCCATGAATCAAGGCAAATTGGAAGTGGTCAAACAAGAGATGACAAGAGTGAATGTCGAAATTCTAGGAATCAGCAAACTCAAATGGACTGGAATGGGTGAATTTAACTCAGAGGACCATTATATCTACTACTGCGGGCATGAATCCCTCAGAAGAAATAGAGTAGCCATCATGGTCAACAAAAGAGTCCGAAATGCAGTACTTGAATGCAATCTCAAAAATGACAGAACGATCTCTGTTCGTTTACAAGGCAAATCATTCAATATCACAGTAATCCAAGTCTGTGCCCCAACCAGTAATGCTGAAGAAGCTGAACGGTTCTATGAAGACCTACAAGACCTTCTAGAACTAACATCCAAAAAAAGATGTCCTTTTCATTATAGGGGACTGGAATGCAAAAGTAGGAAGTCAAGAAACACCTGGAGTAACAGGCAAATTTGGCCTTGGAATATGGAATGAAGCAGGGCAAAGACTAACAGAGTTATGCCAAGAAAATGTACTAGTCATAACAAACACCCTCTTCCAACAACACAAGAGAAGACTCTACACATGGACATCATCAGATGGTCAACATCGAAATCAGATTGATTATATTCTTTGTAGCCAAAGATGGAGAAGCTCTATACAGTCAGCAAAAACAAGACCAGGAGCTGACTGTGGCTCAGATCATGAACTCCTTATTGCCAAATTCAGACTTAAATTGAAGAAAGTAGGGAAAACCACTGGACCATTCAGATATGACGTAAATCAAATCCCTTATGATTATACAGTGGAAGCGAGAAATAGATTCAAGGGCCTAGATCTGATCGATGGAGTGCCTGATGAACTATGGAATGAGGTTCGTGACATTGTACAGGAGACAGAGACCAAGACCATCCCCATGGAAAAGAAATGCAAAAAAGCAAAATAGCTGTCTGGGAAGGGCTTACAAATAGCTGGGAAAAGAAGAGAAGCAAAAAGCAAAGGAGAAAAGGAAAGATATAAACATGTGAATGCAAAGTTCCAAAGAATAGCAAGAAGAGATAAGAAAGCCTTCTTCAGTGATCAATGCAAAGAAATAGAGGAAAACAACAGAATGGGAAAGACTAGGGATCTATTCAAGAAAATCAGAGATACCAAAGGAACATTTCATGCAAAGATAGTCTCGATAAAGGACAGAAATGGTATGGACCTAACAGAAGCAGAAGATACGAAGAAGAGGTGGCAAGAATACACAGAAGAACTGTACAAAAAAGATCTTGATGACCCAGACAATCATGATGGTGTGATTACTGACCTAGAGCCAGACATCCTGGAATGTGAAGTCTCGTGGGCCTTAGAAAACATCACTACGAACAAAGCTAGTGGAGTTGATGGAAATCTAGTTGAGCTATTCCAAATCCTGAAAGATAATGTTGTGAAAGTGCTGCACTCAATATGCCAGCAAATGTGGAAAACTCAGCAGTGGCCACAGGACTGGAAAAGGCCAGTTTTCATTCCAATCCCAAAGAAAGGCAATGCCAAAGAATGCTCAAACTACCACACAATTGCACTCATCTCACATGCTAGTAAAGTAATGCTCAAAATTCTCCAAGCCAGGCTTCAGCAATATGCGAACCGTGAATTTCCTGATGTTCAAGCTGGTTTTAGAAAAGGCAGAGGAACGAGAGATCAAATTGCCAACATCCTCTGGATCATGGAAAAAGCAAGAGAGTTCCAGTAAAACATCTATTTCTGCTTTATTGACTATGCCAAAGCCTTTGACTGTGTGGATCACAATAAACTGTGGAAAATTCTGAAAGAGATAGGAATACCAGACCACCTGATCTGCCTCTTGAGAAATCTGTATGCAGGTCAGGAAGCAACAGTTAGAACTGGTCATGGAACAACAGACTGGTTCCAAATAGGAAAAGGAGTATGTCAAGGCTGTATATTGTCACCCTGTTTATTTAACTTATATGCAGAGTACATCATGAGAAATGCTGGACTGGAAGAAACACAAGTTGGAATTAAGGTTGCTGGGAGAAATATCAATAAGCTCAGATATGCAGATGACACCACCCTTATGGCAGAAAGTGAAGAGGAACTCAAAAGCCTTTTGATGAAAGTGAAAGTGGAGAGTGAAAAGGTTGGCTTAAAGCTCAACATTCAGAAAACGAAGATCATGGCATCTGGTCTCATCACTACACGGGAAATAGATGGAGAAACAGTGGAAACAGTGTCAGACTTAATTTTTCTGGGCTCCAAAATCACTGCAGATGGTGACTGCAGCCATGAAATTAAAAGACGCTTACTCCTTGGAAGGAAAGTTATGACCAACCTAGAGAGCATATTGAAAAGCAGAGACATTACTTCACCAACAAAGGTTCGTCTAGTCAAGGCTATGGATTTTCCTGTGGTCATGTATGAATGTGAGAGCTGGACTGTGAAGAAGGCTGAGCGCTGAAGAATGGATGCTTTTGAACTGTGGTGTTGGAGAAGACTCTTGAGAGTCCCTTGGACTGCAAGGAGATCCAACCAGTGCATTCTGAAGGAAATCAGCCCTGGGATTTCTTTGGAAGGAATGATGCTAAAGCTGAAACTCCAGTATTTTGGCCACCTCATGCGAAGAGTTGACTCATTGGAGAAGACTCTGATGCTGGGAAGTATTGGGGGCAAGAGGAGAAGGGGACGACAGAGGTTGAGATGGCTGGATAGTATCACTGACTCGATGAATGTGAGTCTGAGTGAACTCCGGGAGTTGGTGATGGACAGGGAGGCCCGGCGTGCTGTGATTTTGGGGTCGCAGAGAGTCGGACATGATTGAGTGACTGATTTGATCTGATCTGATATATTTTGCATATATATGTGTTCAGTTCAGTTCAGTCACTCAGTTCTGTCCAACTCTTTGCGAACCCATGGACTGCAATACGCCAGGCTTTTCTGTCCATCACCTACTCCCAGAGCTTATTCAAACTCATGTCCATTAAGTCGGCAATATCATCCAACCATCTCATCCTCTGTAGCCCCTTCTCCTCCTACCTTCAATTTTTTCCAGCATCAGGGTCTTTTCAAATGAGTCAGTCCTTCACATCAAGTGGCAAAAGTATTGGAATTTCAGCTTCAACATCAGTCCTTCCAATGAATATTCAGGACTGGTTTCCTTTAGGATGGACTGGTTGCATCTCCTTGCAGTCCAAGGGACTCTCACTAGTTTTCTCCAATACTACAGTTCAAAAACATCAATTCTTTGGCGGTCAGCTTTCTTTATAGTCCAGCTCTCACATCCATACATGACTACTGGAAAAACAAAGCTTTGACTAGACTAACCTTTGTTGGCAAAGTAATGTCTCTCCTTTTTAATAAGCTGTCTAAGTTGGTCATAGGTTTTCTTCTGAGGAGCAAGTGTCTTTTAATTTCATGGTTGTAGTCACCATCTACAGTGATTTTGGAGCCCAAGGAAATAAAGTCTGTCACTGTTTCCCCATCTATTTCCCATGAAGCCATGGGACCAGATGTCATGGTCTTTCTTTTCCGAATGTTGAGTTTTAAGCCAACTTTTTCACTCTCCTTTTTCACTTTCATCAAGAGGATCTTCAGTTCTTCTTCACTCTCTGCCATAAGGATGGTGTCATCTGCATATCTGAGGTTACTGATATTTCTCCCGGCAATCTTGATTCCAGCTTGGGATTCATCCAGTCCAGCATTTCTCATGATGTACTCTGCCTAGAAGTTAAATAAGCAGGGTGACAATATACAGCCTTGACGTACTCCTTTTCTTATTTAGAATCAGTCTGTTGTTCCATGTCCAGTTCTAACTTTTGCTTCTTGACCTGCATACAGATTTCTCAAGAGGCAGGTCAAGTAGTCTGGTATTCCCATGTCTTTCAGAATTTTCCACAGTTTACTGTGTTCTACATAATCAAAGGCTTTGGCATAGTTAATAAAGCAGAAGTAGATGTTTTTCTGGAATGCTCTTTTTTTTTTTTTTTGATGATCCACCAGATGTTGGCAATTTGATATCTGATTCCTCTGCCATTCAAAAGCAGAGACATTACTTTACCAACAAAGGTTCGCCTAGTCAAGGCTATGGTCTTTCCTGTGGTCATGTATGGATGTGAGAGCTGGACTGTGAAGAAGGCTAAGCGCCGAAGAATTGATGCTTTTGAACTGTGGTGTTGGAGAAGACTCTTGAGAGTCCCTTGGACTGCAAGAAGATCCAACCAGTCCATTCTGAAGGAGATCAATCCTGGAATTTCTTTAGAAGGAATGATGCTAAAGCTGAAACTCCAGTATTTTGGCCACCTCATGCGAAGAGTTGACTCATTGGAGAAGACTCTGATGCTGGGAGGATTGAGGGCAGGAGGAGAAGGGGACGACAGAGGATGAGATGGCTGGATGGCATCACTGACTCGATGGATGCGAGTCTGAGTGACCTCCGGGAGCTGGTGATGGACAGGGAGGCCTGGCGTGCTGTGGTTCATGGGGTCGCAAAGAGTCGGACACGACTGAGCGACTGATCTGATCTGATCTGATCCTCTGCCATTTCTAAATCCAGCTTGAGCATCTAGATTTCATATATATGTGCTAATATACAATATTTGTTTCTTTTCTCTTTCTGACTTACTTCACTCTGTATAATAGGTTCTAAGTTCATACACTTTATTGGAATGGATTCAAATATATTCCTTTTTATGGCAGAGTTTTTGACACCTGTAGAGAAATTTATTTTTTCAAGAAAGAAAATGAGTGAAGAGAAAGGGAGGATGGAGGACCAAAGTAGGATCTGCGAAAGCTGAATTTTATCCCATATAGGGACAAGAACCTCAACAAATAACTGGAAACAATTGCAGTTTGGTGAGGAGAAAGTTGCAATTACCACGTCAAATAGAAGCCCTCCCAGTTCTGTTTGAGAAAGGCAAAAGAAAAGGCACAAAGGAAAGGTGAGGTAGTGTTAGTGGGTAAATATGTCAAGTCATGGTTATAAGAAAGAAAATATAACAGAGTGAAGGCACTTACTTTTTGTTCCCTAGGCCCAGTTATAGGGCTTCCCTGGTAGCTCAGATGGTAGAGAATCTTCCTGCAATGCAGGAAACCAAGGTTCGGTCCTTGGGTCAGGAAAGTTCCCTGGAGAAGGAAATGGCAAATCACTCCAGTATTCTTGTCTGGAGAATCCAACGGACAGAGAAGCCTGACGAGCTACAGTCCATGGGGTTGCAAAGAGTTGGACAGTTATACAGTCAGACAGGCCCAGTTATAGCCTTCCAATCCCAAAGTTTTGGGATTTATCACATTGAACCACGTTGATGTAATTTAATTGTCCTAAATGGATCATCTGTTCTTTTACATTTCTTGCCTTAAATAACCCATATCAAACTTTATCAAGCAGACCCAAGATTTCATCATGAAAACAACTTGAGAAAGGAAAGAATATATTCATATTCAAGAATAGAATAGTCACAATTGTTAAGTACCCAGCAATCTATTTGGATGAAAGGTGCTATACAAATGTAAACCCATCATTTACATAAATAGATTACATCTACAATTGGTTTGCAAAAGTTTCTTCAGAGATTTCCATCTCTTAATTATTTTCTCTGAGCCTCTTCTTGCAATAACGATTCTTTATTGACAATACTGTAATGCAATTCTTTCTTCAAATAAAGGGTTTTATTGATTTAACTGGCAAAATACAGTAACTCAGAGACCCAGAGAGAAATTTCCATAATGATAAAGATAAAGCAAGCAAAAATTAAAACTGAAAAATACTGAAGTGCGGGTAGCATGCAAGCAGTTATGTTTTCTCTCATGTATTTTGCTCAGAAAGAGAGGTCTTCTAAGCACAGATAAACTGAGAGGAAAAACATGTTCACTTCAATTTCTGCTTTACTTTAAACTTTACATTAAAGTGTCAGGGAATACAGACACTAGTAGTTAAGAGAACTGATAGGACATGAACTCTCTTGATGGTACATGTTGGTACACATGGACTGCAACTTTGAAATTTTGAAGCATGGGATTGTTGAGTCAAAAAGCTCTCCAAGAGAGCTTGGAGTATTACTGGGAAAATTACACTCTTCCTGAATTGATCTCATTAATGGAGGAAGTCAAGCCTAGCAGCTACTTCTAGTAAAAGTGACAGACTCAGAAGAACAGAAAATCAGTCATATTAATGACTAGGGTCTTTGTGTGTCTGTTTGTATGTGCATGCATGCTTTGCTTTAAGATTGGCTACATAGAATAAAAAATTATATTGATATTTCAAAGCTACCTACCAGTTACTGTTTGAGTTTTCTAAGAATAAAGGATGATTTTCCCCCTTCTTTTACTATGAATTTTCAGTGCAAATCAAGAAAAGAAATGAGGGGAAGAGAGTTTTGTCTCAGAGATTAGTATTAAGGAAGCATATTTTTCAGTAATGTGAGATATTCCATGAAAGTTGTTTTTTGTTTGTTATTTAAGAATGTAGACAGTAAAGATTTTAACAAGTTATATTTAAAGGAGAACAAAACTTAAATTCATTCCTCTGTTTACTATAAACTCTGTCTCGCTTATTCTGAAATCTTGCATTTAGTGTACCTATTATTACATAAAGTCACTTCAGAATATTAACCTCTTATTGATAATTTATCAGTGCTAATTTGAATTTTTTTCTATATTTGATGTTAGCACGCTTGACTCCGGAAGTTGGTGATGACAGGGAAGCCTGGAGTACTGCAGTCCATGGTGCTGCAAAGAGTCAGACACTACTGAGTGACCGAACTGAACACTTAATTTATAAACAATTTGAGCATATTGATATTTAATAGTATCTGGATGGTACCTGGGTTTCAGAAAAGACCACAACATGGATATCTCCTACAACAGCTGTTTATTTTGAGATTAACAAAGTTTAAGGAAACATCTTCTGTAGTTCTTTCTTGAAAGCCCAAGATCTAAAATCATCCTACATAGGAATTAGAAGATTTTCTCTGGAGTTTAAATGGTACCCTCTAACACAAGAAACACCTATACAGCTTAATTGATTTTTATAGTATGCAAACAAATTTGAATGAAAGTCAATGTTGAAAATCCTATGGCAGTTAGGAAATGCAAATATAGATCACAATAAGAACATATTTATTTAACATTGTACACCTTTGAGGAGAAGGCAATGGCACCCCACTCAAATACTCTTGCCTGGAAAATCCCGTGGGCAGAGGAGCCTGGTAGGCTGCAGTCCATGGGGTTGTTAAGAGTCAGACACGACTGAGGGACTTCACTTTCACTTTTCACTTGCATGCATTGGAGAGGGAAATGGCAACCCACTCCAGTGTTCTTGCCTGGAGAATCCCAGGGATGGGGAAGCCTGGTGGGCTGCCGTCTATGGAATCTCACAGAGTCGGACACGACTGAAGTGACTTAGCAGCAGTATACCTTTGAACTGAATTTGGATTTTTTTTTTCTCCCAAGATTTCTATGATTGGAATCCAAGAACATTCTTTCTAATAAAATTCATGAAAAATAGTATTGAATTTATATCATCTGTTTTTATTCCCTTAATTTAGAAACTATACCGATCCAGGAGGAGCAACCCGACGCCTGAGGAGCCTTGACTGCACGGGCGCAGGAGGGCCTAGAGGAGCTACCCCACGTTGAAGGTCAGGAAGGGCAGGAGTGAGGAGAGACCCCTCGTCCAAGGTAAGGAGCAGTGGCTGTGCTTTGCTGCAGCAGCCATGAAGAGATACCCCACACCCAAGGTAAGAGAAATCCAAATAAGATAGTAAGTGTTGCAAGAGGGCATCAGAGGGCAGACATACTGAAACCATACTCACAGAAAACTAGTCAATCTAATCACACTATGACCACAGCCTTGTCTAACTCAATGAAACTAAGCCATGACCGTGGGGCAACTCAAGATGGGCGGGTCATGGTGGAGAGATCTGACAGGGTGTGGTCCACTGGAGAAGGGAATGGCAAACCACTTCAGTATTCTTGCCTTGAGAACCCCATGAACAGTATGAAAAGGCAAAATGATAGGATACTGAATGAGAAACTCCCCAGGTCAGTAGGTACCCAATATGCTACTGGAGATCAGTGGAGAAATAACTCCAGAAAGAATAAAGGGATGGAGCCAAAGCAAAAAGAATACCCAGCTGTGGATGTGACTGGTGATAGAAGCAAGGTCTGATGCTGTAAAGAGCAATATTGCATAGGAACCTGGAATGTCAGGTCCATGAATCAAGGCAAATTGGAAGTGGTCAAACAAGAGATGGCAAGAGTGAATGTCAACAATCTAGGAATCAGCAAACTCAAATGGACTGGAATGGGTGAATTTAACTCAGATGACCATTATATCTACTACTGTGGGCAGGAATTCCTCAGAAGAAATAGAGTAGCCATCATGGTCAACAAGAGTCCGAAATGCAGTACTTGGATGCAATCTCAAAAACGACAGAATGATCTCTGTTCATTTCCATACAAATCATTCAATATCACAGTAATCCAAGTCTGTGTCCCAACCAGTAATGCTGAAGAAGCTGAAGTTGAACGGTTATATGAGACCTACAAGACCTTTTAGAACTAACACCCAAAAAAGATGTCCTTTTCATTATAGGGGACTGGAATGCAAAAGTAGGAAGTCAAGAAACACCTGGAGTAACAGGCAAATTTGGCCTTGGAATATGGAATGAAGCAGGGCAAAGACTCATAGAGTTTTGCCAAGAAAATGCACTGCTTATAACAAACACCCTCTTCCAACAACACAAGAGAAGACTCTATACATGGACATCACCAGATGGTCAATATTGAAAACAGATTAATTATATTCTTTGCAGCCAAAGATGGAGAAGCTCTATACTGTCAGCAAAAACAAGACCAGGAGCTGACTGTGGCTCAGATCATGAACTCTTTATTGCCAAATTCAGACTTAAATTGAAGAAAGTAGGGAAAACCACTAGACCATTCAGGTATGACCTAAATAAAATCCCTTATGATTATACAGTGGAAATGAGAAATAGATTTAAGAGCCTAGATCTGATAGAGTGCCTGATGAACTATGGAATGAGGTTCATGACATTGTACAGGAGACAGGGACCAAGACCATCCCCATGGAAAAGAAATGCAAAAAGGCAAAATGGCTGTCTGGAGAGGCCTTACAAATAGCTGTGAAAAGAAGAGAAGAGAAGCAAAAAGCAAAGGAGAAAAGGAAAGATATAAGCACCTGAATGCAGAGTTCCAGAGAACAGCAAGAAGAGATAAGAAAGCCTTCTTCAGCGATCAATGCAAAGAAATAGAGGAAAACAACAGAATGGGAAAGACTAGGGATCTATTCAAGAAAATCAGAGATACCAAAGGAACATTTCATGCAAAGATAGGCTCGATAAAGGACAAAAATGGTATGGACCTAACAGAAGCAGAAGATATTAAGAAGAGGTGGCAAGAATATACAGAAGAACTGTACAGAAAAGATCTTCATGACCCAGATAATCACGATGGTGTGATCACTGACCTAGAGCCAGACATCCTGGAATGTGAAGTCACGTGGGCCTTAGAAAGCATCACTACAAACAAAGCTAGTGGAGGTGATGGAATTCCAGTTGAGCTATTCCAGATCCTGAAAGATGATGCTGTGAAAGTGCCGCACTCAATATGCCAGCAAATTTGGAAAACTCAGCAGTGGACACAGGACTGGAAAAGGTCAGTTTTCATTCCAATCACAAAGAAAGGCAATGCCAAAAAATGCTCAAACTACCGCACAATTGCACTCATCTCACACGCTAGTAAAGTAATGCTCAAAATCTCCAAGCCAGGCTTCAGCAATATGTGAACCGTGAACTTCCTGATGTTCAAGCTGGTTTTAGAAAAGGCAGAGGAACCAGAGATCAAATTGCCAACATCCACTGGATCATGGAAAAAGCAAGAGAGTTCCAGAAAAACATCTATTTCTGCTTTATTGACTATGCCAAAGCCTTTGACTATGCGGATCACAATAAACTGTGGAAAATTCTGAAGGAGATGGGAATACCAGACCACCTGACCTGCCTATTGAGAAATTTGTATGCAGGTCAGGAAGCAACAGTTAGAACTGTTCATGGAACAACAGACTGGTTCCCAATAGGAAAAGGAGTACATCAAGGCTGTATATTGTCACCCTGCTTATTTAACTTACATGCAGACTACATCATGAGAAACGCTGGGCTGGAAGAGAACACACACTGGAATCAAGATTGCCAGGAGAAATATCAATAACCTCAGATATGCAGGTGACACCACCCTTATGACAGAAAATGAAGAGGAACTAAAAAGCCTCTTGATGAAGTGAAATTGGAGAGTGAAAAAGTTGGCTTAAAGCTCAAAATTCACACAAAGAAAATCATGGCATCTAGTCCCATCACTTCATGGGAAATAGATGGGGAAACAGTGGAAACAGTGTCAGACTTTATTTTTGGGGGGCTCCAAATTCATTGCAGATGGTGACTGCAGCCATGAAATCAAAAGATGCTTACTCCTTGGAAGGAAAGTTATGACCAACCTAGATAGCATATTCAGAAGCAGAGACATTACTTTGCCAACAAAGATTCGTCTAGTCAAAGCTATGGTCTTTCCTGTGGTCATGTATGGATGTGAGAGCTGGACTGTGAAGAAGGCTGTGCACCAAAGAATTGATGTTTTTGAACTGTGGTGCTGGAGAAGACTCTTGAGAGTCTCTTGGACTGCAAGGAGATCCAACCAGTCCATTCTGAAGGAGATCAGCCCTGGGATTTCTTTGGAAGGAATGATTGGCCACCTCATGCGAAGTGTTGACTCATTGGAAAAGACTCTGATGCTGGGCAAGGTTGAAGGCAGGAGAAGAAGGGGATGCCAGAGGATGAGATGGCTGGATGGCATCACTGACTCGATAGATGTGAGTCTGGGTGAACTCTGGGATTTGGTGCTGAACAGGGAGGCCTGGCGTGCTGCAATTCATGGGGTCGCAAAGAGTCGGACATGACTGAACGACTGAACTGAACTGAACTGAACTGATCCTGATTCAATTCAGGGGACAATAAGACTTAACTACGGGCATAAATACTGATACTTAATTACAAAGGAATTCAAAAGATCTATAACCTTCAAATGGAACCAAACCTGAAGTTATCATAAAAAATATCTTTTTAATTTAGTTAACTTTAAATATCATCTCGGAGAAGGCAATGGCACCCCACTCCAATACTCTTGCCTGGAAAATCCCATGGATGGAGGATCCTGGTGGGCTGCAGTCCATGGGGTCGCTGAGGGTCGGACACGACTGAGCGGCTTCACTTTCACTTTTCACTTTCATGAATTGGAGAAGGAAATGGCAACCCACTCCAGTGTTCTTGCCTGGAGAAATCCAGGGACGGGGAAGCCTGGTGGGTTTCCGTCTATGGGGTTGCACGGAGTGAACACTGTGCACTGAACACGACTGAAGTGACTTAGCAAAATATCATCTTTTCATATGAACTTAGAAAAGAACTCATGTCAAAATTAATGTCTTTATATTCGATAATATTTTTCTTAGCCCAATTCTTATCAAAGTTCAAGAAATACATACTACTACATGCCTGACTATCATGTTCTGATTAACAGGACTATGAATAAAGACTAATAAAATGACCTAGAAGTCAAATGATACCAGGATGCCAGTGTGATTCTACTATTGTAGCTGTAATTTTCTGGAGAACAATAATTCGAGAAAACAACTTTATCTGCACCTAATATGGCCTCAGCACAGTACTTTGCACATAGAAAATACTCTACAAATATTAGTGAATATTTCTTATATTGCTACAGTTTTCTATTGCTGTGCAACAAATTGCTGCAAACTTAGACTTCCCTGGTGGCTCAGATGGTAAAGCATCTGCCTACAATGTGGGAGACCCAGGTTTGATCCCTGGGTTGGGAAGATCCTCTGGAGAAACAATTGGCAACCCACTCCAGTACTCTTGCCTGGAAAATCCCATGGACAGAAGAGCGTTGTAGGCTACAGTCCATTGGGTCGCAAAGAGTCAGACACGACTGAGAGACTTCACTTTCACTTAGTAACTTAAACCAATACACATTATTATCTTACACTTTATATGTACCTTGAGACTGAGCACAGCTTAGATAGGTCCTCCACTCAGGAATTCACACGGCTGCAATCAATGTTCCAACTAGGCTGTGTTCTCATCTTCAATCTTGACTGGGAAAGAATCTACTGCTGCTGCTGCTGCTGTTGCTTCAGTTGTGTCCAACTCTGTGCAACCCCATAGACGGCAGCCCACCAGGCTCCCCCATCCCTGGGATTCTCCAGGCAAGAACATTGGAGTGGGTTGCCATTTCCTTCTCCAGTGCATGAAAGTGAAAAGTAAAAGTGAAGTCGCTCAGTCGTGTCCGACTCTTAGCGACCCCATGGACTGCAGCCTACCAGGCTCCTCTGCCCATGGGATTTTCCAGGCAAGAGTACTGGAGTGGGCTGCCATTGCCTTCCCCAAAGAATCTACTTGCAACCTAATATAAGATGTTGACAGAATTCATTTCCTTGCAGCTGTATGACTGAGGGTCTCAGTTTATTTATTTTTTTTTTCCTGGCACTTGGTTAGAGACTGCACTTAGAGGATATCCACAGTTTCTTGCCATGTAGGTTTATCTGACTGCCTACTTCATGAAGTTCACAAGAGAATTATTCACCTCAGGAAGGGCCCCATCCTTATTTTAAGCATTTTTGTATGATTAAGTCTGGTTCACCCAAGATAATCTCTCTTTTGATTAATGCAAAATCAACTGATATATGACCTTTTTTACATCTGCAAAATCCCTTAATGTTTGCCATATTCTATTGATATAGCAAATCACAGGTCCCATTGACACTCAAAGCATATGCACATCTGGGGCAGGGAATCCTGCGGGCTACCCTAGGATCTGCCACAGAGGAGATCTGATTTACAGGAAAAATCATGAAGTTTGTAATTATATTAACATAGCCTTACTGTCTGGAGAAGGTAATGGCAACCCACTCCAATTTTCTTGCCTGAGAAATCCCATGGACAGAGGAGCCTGGCGGGTTACAGTTTATGTGGTTGCAAAGAGTTGGACACAACTTAAGAACTAAACGACAACAATCTTTACTGTCACTTTCTGCATCATTTCATCTCTGTAACTGTCACTCTATAAAAACAAGTGATAATAATAGTTTTGCATTATTAGTATGAATAAAAATGATGAATGTGTAGTAATTCATAAATGGCTGGTAGTGATATTTTTATAGCCTAGCCACTGTGTGAGGAATCAGAAAAGATCAGACTTGATTTTGCCTTCAGTAAATTCAATGAATTTGTCAGACCTACACTAAACCAAATGTGTCTGTCACTGATGCATACCAAGTTCTTGCTTTCTTCTCTGGGTTCAGTTCAACATTAGAGTAGTCACCTTGCACAAGCAAAGAAAAGATGAGCTTCTGCTTTTTAAGAACTTATCATTGGTTAGGCCTTGTTCTATATGATGAGATAGAGATAAAGAAACAGAGACAGGAGACAGACATAGATATGTCTGAATGAATATATATGTATATAGCACTCATATTTATTATAAGAAGGAAACATTATTATTCCTATTTTACACAAGGAAACTAATCTAGGACTCCGAGGAAAACAGTAACACGGTCACACATAGTGGCTAGGAACAAGATAATTTAAGGTAAAAACCTACATGTAAATGACCACTTTCAATTTGAACAAATTATTTAATCTCTCTATGCTAATAATAATACAGCTGGCCCTCCTGTATCCAGGGGTTCCACATGCATGGATGCCAAGTGCTCACTTCACTATATTGTTTTATGTGAGCGATTCAAGCAACTGAATTTGGGTATCAGCGGGTGTCCTGGAACAAATTCCCCTAAAGATACCAAGGAACAATAGTAGTTGCCTCCATGGGTTATTGCAAATATTAATTGAAAAACATGTAAAGCATTTTGCACTTGCCTAAAATAATTCACAGTAGCTCTTATTATCATGATTTTTATTTTTGGTAATAGAAGTATTAGAATGGTTTGGAACTGGGATTCAATTTCAGATCTGACCACTAATAATTATCTATTATCTGTGTCATGTTGCTATGCTATGCTAAGTCACTTCAGTCGTGTCCGACTCTGTATGACCCCATAGACGGCAGCCCACCAGGCTCTACCGTCCCTGGGATTCTCCAGGCAAGAACACTGGAGTGGGTTGCCATTTCCTCCTCCAATGCGTAAAAGTGAAAAGAGAAAGTGAAGTCGCTCAGTCATGTCTGACTCTTAGCGACCCCATGGACTGCAGCCTACCAGGCTCCTCCGTCCATGGGATTTTCCAGGCAAGAGTACTGGAGTGGGGTGCCATTGCCTTCTCCACTGTGTCATGTTAGAAGGTATCAATTCCCCTCAAAACTAGGTTGAGAACCTAACTCAAAGGTCAAGTTGCACCTGCAACTAAGTAAGTAATAAACAGCACGGATCCACAGGATTGAGCTCACTTCATCTCAAGTGGCAACTAGAGAGTTTCAACATAGAACAAGAAGAGTCCCCAAAGAATGATGGCCTGGAAAAGCTCATTCTTATTCACACAATGAAATGAGGAATTGCAAACAGCCTAGGGTGCTCTTTGTTTCAACAGCTGTTGCACAGAAAAACAAGGGCTTGTCAGTTTCCTTTGGGAGACCACGTCTAGTCTGGCACTCATTCACTAATCCTTCTTCTCCACTAATCATATTATATTTTCAGGTAATACATCTCCAAAAAGTACCTAATAAAGAAAATTCAAATAATAAAAGGTAAGGGATAGTATTGTCTCAAAACTCACCCTAGCTCAGTACAAGTCTTTATAGGAAGGGGGAGAAAAAATATCAAATTAATATTAATCAGCCTTTCTCATATATATTAAATATTTCATCATCCAGTACATTAATTAAAATGGGAAATTTTATCTGCAAATTTTGCCCTAGAGATCCATTTTGATATTTTAAATTCCAACTTTAAATAGAAATGGAACATACTAAGAATGAATGGAACAACACAGAAATTACATCCATTGGGTTAAGCTGCTTTCTGTGTTGGGTGTGGGAACAAGTGTCCAGTTGTCCAGGCTGAGCATTTGTTTTAAACTGGTGGCTGTTAATCACATAACAAAGAAGGCAAACTCCCTATGATAGGAAAGGAAAATTAGTTAACTATAGAAATACATCTGCATACATCTAGCTCATTTTATTTTCTTCATAAAGTGCTAGAAAAATAAGCTGCAAAAAATACATGCATAGAGAGTTATGGCCATTGTATTTCAACTATAATCCCTAGGAGTTAAAAAAAAAAAAAACTTCATTTTCAACTGAGGATTGTTAAGAATCCGAATTTTCTTTTCTTCTTCCTAACAATTGTAAACCACTAAAAATTCATAAGACTTTCGGCTTTGAAAGGAACCCTGGAAATCCTTCCAGTCTGCCTCCTTATTTTTTAAATGTGTGCAGGAAAGTCTGGAGAGACTTAGCAGCTTGCCTATATTATCCAGGTTTTAGCTCCTCATGGAAAGAGTAGAAGTCCTGTCACCCTGCAGCCTTTATTTTCCATTAAATTTTTGCTTTCTGGGCAAAATTACTTTTCTAACTTCCATACTGCTCTCTAAGTTGGGGGCAGTTTTGCTTTGGTTGCCTTTGACAGTTTTATGGATAATTTTTTCACTGCACATCATCACAGATGCATTTATTATCATGTATCTTGATGTTTTATACTTAGCCTCAAATATTTCAGGCAGATATATTTGGTAATGCTTTGTCAGTTTTTCAATAAAGGAAAAGACAGCAGCTGAGGTATGTACCTGTTCTATTACAAACAGGGTGGCAAGACTACTGAGTTTTAAACTACTTTTGATAACTTAGATTAGGAAACGATGTCAGAATAAAGGGAACTCACATTCTGATTGATTAGTGTTTTCTGGTACATCATAGTCGGTTGCCTTAGACCAAGGATTGTATGTTAATGTTATTTGTGTGTTACTGAAGACAATCAGAATGTGACCACCCAATTGCTCTTCTGCTGCTGCCATCACACACACAAAAAAAAATGATGAATTTTATGAGGTTCTCAGAGTACAGAAATTTTGAAGAAAGAAACAAATGCATTAGTGGCATGCAATATTTCAAGAACACTGTTCTGTTTGCTTCCTTCCCCTTTAAGATATTGTCTCTAATATATTACTATTTTCCCTGTTTATCGTTTTTCTCTACCTCACTGTCTACAATGTAAGGAATATGGAGGTTTGGTAAATGGGTTTTGCTATTTTGGTTATCATTTCCTTCTGGAAAATATCTGAAAACATAGAGAAGAGAACACGGCAAATTTTTCCTAGGGTTTCCCCCTTCTAAACTCTAATATTCTGTTTCCTTTTAAAAGCTATGAAAACTCTTATAAATAAAGTTATGTTGTACACATAATATCCGTGATACACTTCAGCCACTCCAACACCAATAGTTTCTTTATAAATTGTTTACACTTAGTTTTGCTTAATTAGTTCCTGTTTTCTGTACTCCTCATTCTTGTGTTGAGCTTATAATATAGCAAATATCTGAGGGGCTGAAAAGGAACTAATTGTTCCTTAGAGAATATTGTTTACCAGAGTACTTTATGTATTGGTCCTGGTTCTAACTCCTCAGATCAATTTTATCAATGCTGAAGACTTTCATGTGTTTAACCAAGATCAATTAGGTTTTAGTGCAAATTCATCCCATCTTTCCAAAGTATTTAATATTTAATAAATCAGATGCAAATTTAGATAGCTATCTACTTTCCCTAGCATTCTTAATATTTTTACAAATATACTTGCTTCAGCATAAAAATTCACCTGCCAGTCATAATTAAGTTTTCTAGCTTAATTGTCTATAATATAGACAATTATAGCCATGGAATGTATTTTGCCATTATGTTGACACCAGGTGGAATTTAACCTCTTGAATACATTATTCCGTAATATATTTTGATTCTCCATTTCTTCTAATTTCAGGTACAAAAGTCTAATCCAGTTTGCTTTTTGACTTGCTGTTGGATTTTCACTGAGCTGCCTGGGTTTGCCTTATTTGGGGCGGGGGTGGGGGGAGATGGGATGGAATCATCAGACGAATAGAAAAGAAATAATTATGTGATTTATGAGGATCTAGTCAGTACTTTCTTTTTCATTTCTGATTATATTTTTTCTGCCTTTTTTTCCTGCTGTGATCCTCTTTTTTTTCATCCTGTTTGTATTCTTTTCCATTCTAAATGAAAGCAATCCTTTAATTTCCTAATCTTAATTATTTTGAATTTCCTGCACATCAGTGAATTTCAAAATGCGGTCCAAGGTTGTCTGGGGTTCTCCATTCTTTAACTTGATATCTGTGAGGCCAGATTTTTTTAATATACTTCAACCAAGACAACATATCAAATGTATTTCACTCCTGCAGGATAGCCACATCCTAAACCAATAATTTTTTAACATCATTTTATGAAGATGATAAAAGTATTTATTGAAACTGAATGGATTATGATCACATAATGAGATAACAAAATTTAGAATACTATACATGTGTATGTGAATGTGATGTTTAGGAAATTCTCAAATCTCTTTAACTTTCTCAGTAAGGACTTAATCATCTTTAAATAGTATTGTTAAGATCATTCTTTCTGTTCTGATCTGGTATGGATTTCTTTATGAAAGTTTCAAATCGTTACTTCCTATTACAAATTGGCTCCAGTTATAGTTGGCCCCAGACTGTCTATAATAGGATGTATACTTTTTTTTAAGGACCTTATTACTATTTGCAAATGTATTTGTTGAAAGGAAAGAAATCAAGCTCCCATTCTTTAAAAAGTTGATGTAGTAGAGTGATTCATTGAGGACTAAGAAAGCTGTAATTTATTTCTGCACCTTTCTCTATGAATATCTACTAGCAATGGGTGGGGATGGGAAACCTAGGGCAGGAAAGACAAGATTGTACCTCTACAGGAGGGAATCAGGGTTACTGACTACCATCCTTGAATGATAGCCAAGTGAAATCTGTCTGATCTCCTAGGATGGATGGCAGCAATAAAATCGTCTTGCTGGACTATCTGGTATAGCACCTGAAAGATGGCAGGGTGAATGAAAATTATATCTATGTTGTTGTTGTTCAGTTGCTAAGTCATGTCTGACACTTTGCAACCCCATGGACTACAGCAACCCATGGACTAGAGCACACCCATGGACTACCCTTCACCATCTCCTGGAGTTTGCTCAAACTCATGTCCATTGAGTCGATGGTGCCATACTATATCATAGCATGTTCTGTTGTCCCTTTCTCCTCATTTGCTCAATCTTTCCCAGCATCAGAGTCTTTTCCAATGAGTCAGCTGTTTGTATCAGATGGCCAAAGTATTGGAGCTTCAGCTTCAGTGTCAGTGCTTCCAATGAATAATCAGGATTGATTTCCTTCAGGACTGACTGGTTTGATCTCTTTGCTGTTCAAGGGACTCTCAAGAATCTTCTCCAACACCACAATCTGAAAGCATCAATTCTTCAGCACTCAGCCTTTTTTATGATCCAACCCTAATACCCTTGCATGACTACTGGAAAAACTATAGTTTTGACTACATGCACCTTTGTCAGCAAAATGATGTCTCTATTTTTTAATACACTGTCTAGGTTTGTCATAGCTTTTCTTACAAAGAGCAAACATCTTTGAATTTTGTGGCCACAGTCACCATCTGCAGAGATTTTGGTGCACAAGAAAATAAAAATGTGTCACTGTTTCCAATTTCTCCCCATCTATCTATGAAGTAATGGGACTGGATACCATGATCTTAATTTTTCGAATGCTGAGTTTTAAGCCAGCATTTTCACTCTCCTCTTTTGCCCTCATCTAGAAGGTCTTTAGTTCTTCTTTTATTTCTGCCATTAGAGTAGTATTATCTGCATACTTGTTCTTCGTACTTCTTCCGCCAGTCTTGATTCCAGCTTGTGCTTCATCTAGCCCAGCATTTCATATGATGTAATCTACATAGAAGTTAAATAAGCAGGATGACAATATACAGCCTTGACATCAATTTAGTTCAGTTCAGTCGCTCAGTTGTGTCCAATTCTTTGCAATCCCATGAATTGCAGCACGCCAGACCTCCCTGTCCATCACCAACTCCCAAAGTTCACTAAGACTCATGTCCATTGAGTCAGTGATGCGATCCAGCCATCTCATCCTCTGTCTTCCCTTCTCCTCCTGCCCCCAATCCCTCCTAGCATCAGAGTCTTTTCCAATGAGTCAGTTCTTCGCATGAGGTGGCCAAAGTACTGGAGTCTCAGCTTTAGCATCAGTCCTTCCAATGAACACACAGGACTGATCTTTAGGATGGACTGGTTGGATCTCCTTACAGTCTAAGGGACTCTCAAGAGTCTTCTCCAACACCACAGTTCAAAAGCATCAATTCTTCGGTGCTCAGCTTTCTTCACAGTACAACTCTCACATCCGTACATGACCAGTGGAAAAACCATAGCCTTGACTTGATGGACATTTGTTGACAAAGTAATGTCTCTTCTTATGAATATGCTTTCTAGGTTGGTAGCATATACTTCTAAGGAGTAGACATCTTTTATTTTTTTTATTAAATTTTATTTTGCTTAACTTTACAATATTGTATTGCTTTTGCCATACATCAAAATAAATCTGCCACAAGTATATATGTGTTCCCCATCCTGAACTCTCCTCCCTCCTCTCCCCATACCATCCCTCTGGGTCGTCCCAGTGCACCAGGCCCAGGCATCCGTTATCAGGCATCGTATCTGGACTGGTGACTTGTTACAGATATGATATTATACATATTTCAATGCTATTCTCCCAAATCATCCCATCCTCTCCCATTCCCAGAGTCCAAAAGACTGTTCTATACATCTCTTTTGCCGTCTCGTAAACAGGGTTATTGTTACCATCTTTCTAAATTCCATATATATGCGTTAGTATACAGTATTTGTATTTTTCTGAGTAGGCATCTTTTAATTTCATGGCTGCAGTCACCATCTGCAGTGATTTTGGAGCCTCCAAAAATAAAGTCTGACACTGTTTCCCCATCTATTGCCTATGAAGTGATGGGACCAGATGCCATGATCTTCGTTTTCTGAATGTTGAGCTTTAAGCCAACCTTTTCACTCTCCACTTTCACTTTCATCAAGAGGCTTTTTAGTTCCTCTTCACTTTCTGCCATAAGGGTGGTGTCATCTGCATATCTGAGGTTATTGATATTTCTCCCAGCAATCTTGATTCCAGCTTGTGCTTCTTCCAGCCCAGCATTTCTCATGATCTACTCTGCATATAAGTTAAATAAGCAGGGTGACAATATACAGCCTTGACGTACTCCTTTTCCTATTTGGAACCAGTCTGTTGTTCCATGACCAGTTCTAACTGTTGCTTCCTGACCTGCATACAGATTTCTCAAGAGGCAGATCAGGTGGTCTGGTACTCCCATCTCTTTCAGAATTTTCCACAGTTTATTGTGATCCACACAGTCAAAGGATTTAGCATAGTCAATAAAGCAGAAATAGATGGTTTTCTGGAACTCTCTTGCTTTTTCCATGATCCAGTGGATGTTGGCAATTTGATCTCTGGTTCCTCTGCCTTTTCTAAAACCAACTTGAACATCTGGAAGTTCACAGTTTACATATTTCTAAAGCCTAGCTTGAAGAATTTTGAGCACTACTTTACTAGCGTGTGAGATGAGTGCAATTGTGCGGTAGTTTGAGCATTCTTTGGCATTGCCTTTCTTTGGGATTAGAATGAAAATTGACCTTTTCCAGTCCTGTGGCCACTGCTGAGTTTTCCAAATTTGCTGGCATATTGAGCATTGCACTTTCACTCCTTTCCTAATTTTGAACCAATGCATTGTTCCATGTCCGGTTCTAACAGTGGCTTCTAGACCTGCACATAGGTTTTTCAGGAGAGAGTTAAGGTGATCTGGTATTCCCATCTCTTTAATAATTTTCCACAGTTTGCTGCAATCCCCAGAATCAAAGGCTTTAGTGTAGTCAATGATGTCTAAGCATATCATTAAAAATCACAGAAGACAACAGGCTGTAATCTACCTGAACTTTTCTGAGTGGATAATACCATAAACAAGTACAATTCTTCACCTTCAGGGGGTAATGCTAGCTTCTGGGAACTAGAGCCTAGACAAATTTCATGCACTGCATATAGTGAAGACTCAACCATGGAAAAACATGGAAGTTGTCACAATAACTCAGAGAAACACAGAAAGGTAAATCCAAATCCACAAACATGTATAAGGTGGACTTTTTACCTTTTGAAACCCTGTCAGGTTTCTGGGACAATCCAGCAAGAAGGGAGCCCTACAAAAATACCTTCATAATGCCAGAGACTTCAGCAGAATTAAATTTTGTTTAACCATTTCCTCATCCAGGGATCAAACCCATGTCTCTTGGGTCTCCTGCATTTGCAGGTAGATTCTTTACCACTGGGCCACTTGGAATCACCTAGGGCTATCCAGGAAGATCCCCTGGAGAAGGAAATAGCAACCTACTTCAGTATTCTTGCTGGAGAATCCCACTGACAGATGAGTCTGGAGGTCTACAGTCCATAGCATTGCAGAAAGTCAGGCATGACTGAGTGACTGAGTACATACACAAGCATTAATTAAACAATGGAGACTTGCGTGTAATTCAGGAACCAATATTCTTTCCTCCTTAGTATGCGTTCAAAGCTATCCTGCAGGTGTTATTGCTTCCTGTCACCAAGTGACATATTGGGCAGTCTTTAAATCCTGTATTCTGACTTAGAAAATAAAAGCTTTCAATTCATTTTTAGTTATGAGTTTAATCTCATTTATACAATTCCCAGGTGGCTCAGTGGTAAAGAATCTGCCTACAATGCAGGAAACCTGGGTTCTTTCCCTGGTTTGGGAAGATCACCTGGAGAAGGAAATGGAAATAGACTCCAGTATTTTGAAAAATCCCATAGACAGAAGAGCCTGATGGGGTTGCGGTCCATGGGGTTGCAAAGAGTTACTTTGCACACACAAAGAATTTAAATGTCTATTATGTCTATTAGTCAGAAATATTAATTACATTTTAATGTTTCCCTTCTTCCCTAACTTAGGCATGATGCTAGTAGGAAGGTCAACTATGGCTAGTACTCTTAGGAGAGTCATGGTACATTCTGGACCAGGAATGTATTTAAAGCTATCACTTTTTTTCACAGAGTAGCATTATGGTTCTCTGGATTGTTTCCCATTACTTGCAATGTCTCATGCTCTTGGATTGTATCTAAGTGAGCCCATGGCCAGCTCTCTCTTGTGTATATGGCCCAGTTTTGGTCCACAAAGAACATATAGTTTTGGTCTATTTTGTTGGAAGTTAGTGCAATTACTGTACTAATACAGCTCTCTATTCTGATGCTATAGGGCATTTCAGCCAGCCTCTGTCCTCTAAACTTGTTGAGAGAATATAAGTAGGAAGAGTGTTTAGACATGCATCTGATAACAGTTCAATATGCTCCCAAACTTCAGGCACCAAAGTCAAGACCATCACTCATGACTTGAGGTGAAGTAAAGCATAATCTCCCCTACCTCTTGTGAAACAAGTATAAGCCTCTCCTGAAAAAAAAAAAAAAAAAAAAAAAAAAAAAAACCTTCCTTCTAATTCCCAAGCTCAACCTTTGAGCATAAGGTAGCTAGTGAACCAATGATCACAAAGTTCAGTTTTGACCTCTTCATTTGTATGTCTGTTATAAGTTTGTAGCACTTCACTTTATAAGACCAAATCACATGCCACCTGATTATTTGGTGTCTTTGCCACCTGATCTTGGTGTCTTCTAGGACCATTTGGGCATTCTGGTGTGTCGGCAAATAACTAAACATAATAGTTCTCACACCTTAAGTTAGTAGAACTAATCATATCAGTTTCCTTCCTTGCAATATGTTATCCAAAATAGTGACTGCCAGCTTCTTTAATTGAAAAGAATGGTGGGATATTGATATACTCTTTAATTTTAGCTTTCTTACTCTGTGTTGATTACAAGCTATATTCTTTATTCCCTAGTTAGTATTATCATTGTCATCACAGTTTTGCCTACCATGATGATGACAGAAATGTTTAAATTCCTTTGGCAGATAGACTCATTTCTTGTTCAGGTATGAGCTGAATTATGTCACTCCAAACTCCATATGTTGAAGTGCTAATTCCCAGTACCTCAGAATGTGACTATTTAGAAGATAAAGCTGTTAAAAAGGCAATTAAAGTTAAATGAGGTCATTGACGTTGATTCTAATTCTTCATAACTGGTGTTCTTATAAGAAGAAAAGATTTAGAACACAGGCAGGCATGAATAAAAGAACATGCAAAAATACAAAGAAAAGATGGGTATCTCTAAGTCAGAGAGATGGCTCAAAATAAATCAAACCTGCTGAGACTTTGATCTTGGACTTCTAGCCTCCAAAACTATGAGACAATAAATTTCTGTGTTCAAACAATGCAGTCAGTCAGTTTAGTTGCTCAGTAATGTCCAACTCTCTGAGACCCCATGGACCGCAGCACACCAGGTCTCCATGTCCAACACTAACTCCCAGAGTTTACTCAAACTCATGTCCATTGAGTTGGTGATGCCATCCAACCATCTCATCCTCTGTTGTCCCCTTCTCCTGCCTTCAATTTTTCCTAGCATCAGGGTGTTTCAAATGGGTAAGTTCTCTGCATCAGTTGGCCGAAATATTGGAGTTTCAGCATCAGTACTTCCAGTGAAAATTCAGGGCTTATTTCCTTTAGGATGGACTGGTTGGATCTCATTGCAGTCCAAGGCACTCTCAAGAGTCTTCTCCAACACCATAGTACAAAAGCATCAATTCTTCAGCATTCAGCCTTCTTTAAAGTCCAATTCTAACATCCATACATGACTACTGCTTTGAATAGATGGACTTTTGTTGATAAAGTAATGTCTCTGCTTTTTAATATGCTGTGTAGGTTGGTCATAACTTTTCTTCCAAGGAGTAAACTTCTATTAATTTCATGACTGCAGTCACCATCTGCAGTGATTTTGGAGCCCCCAAAATAAAATCTGTCACTGTTTCCACTCTCTCCTCATCTATTTGCCATTACGTGATGAGACCAGATGCCATGATCTTAGTTTTCTGAATGTTGAGCTTTAAGCCAACTTTTTCACTCTCCTCTTTTACTTTCATCAGGAGGCTCTTTAGCTCTTCTTCACTTTCTGCCTTAAGTGTGGTGTCACCTGCATATCTGAGGTTATTGATATTCCTCCTGGCAATCTTAATTCCAGCTTGTGCTTAATCCAGCCCAGTGTTTCTCATGATGTACTCTGCATGTAAGTTAAATAAGCAGGGTGACAATATATAGCCCTGATGTACCCTCTTTCCCGATTTGGAATCAGTCTGTTGTTCCATGTTCAGTTGTAACTAGTGCTTCTTGACATGCATACAGATTTCTCAGGAGACAGGTCAAGTGGTCTGGTATTCCCATCTCTTTCAGAATTTTCCACAGTTTGCTGTGAACCACACAGTCAAAGGTTTTGGCATAGTCAACAAAGCAGAAGCAGATGTTTTTCTGGAACTCTCTTGCTTTTTCCATGATCCAGCAGATGTTGGCAATTTGATCTCTGATTCCTCTGCCTTTTCTAAAACCAGCTTGAACATCTGGATGTTCACAATACATGTACTGTTGAAGCCTAACTTGGAGAATTTTGAGCTTACTTTCCTAGCATGTGAGATGAATGCAAATGTGCAATAGTTTGACCATTCCTTGCCATTGCCTTTCTTTGGGATTGGAATGAAAACTGATTTTTCTAGTCCTGTGGCCATTGCTGAGTTTTCCAAATTTGCTGGCATATTGAGTGCAGCACTTTCACAGGATCATCTTTTAGGATTTGAAATGACTTAACTGAAATTCCATCACCTCCACTAGCTTTGTTCGTAGTGATGCTTCCTAAGGCCACCTGATTTCACATTCCAGGATGCCTGGCTTCAGCTGAGTGATCACACCATCATGATTATCTGGGTCATGAAGACCTTGTTTGTATAGCTTTTCTGTGTATTCTTGCCAGGTCTTCTTAAAATCTTCTGCTTCTGTTAGGTCCATAACATTTCTGTCCTTTATTGAGCCCATCTTTGCATAAATGTTCCCTTGGTATTTATAATTTCCTTGAAGAGATCTCTAGTCTTTCCCATTTCATCAGATCAGATCATGGAAAAAGCAAGAGAGTTCCAGAAAACATTTATTTCTGCTTTATTGACTATGCCAAAGCCTTTGACTGTGTAGATCACAATAAACTGTGGAAAATTCTGAAAGGGATCGGCATACCAGACTACTTGATCTGCCTCTTGAGAAATCTGTATGCAGGTCAGGAAGCAACAGTTAGAACTGGTCATGGAACAACAGACTGGTTCCAAATAGGAAAAGGAGTACATCAAGGCTGTATATTGTCACCATGTTTATTTAACTTCTATGCAGAGTACATCATGAGAAATGCTGGACTGGAAGAAACACAAGTTGGAATCAAGATTGCTGGGAGAAATATCAATAACCTCAGATATGCAGATGACACCACTCTTATGGCAGAAAGTGAAGAGGAACTCAAAAGCCTCTTGATGAAAGTGAAAGTGGAGAGTGAAAAGGTTGGCTTAAAGCTCAACATTCAGAAAACGAAGATCATGGCATCTGATCCCATCACTACATGGGAGACAGATGGAGAAACAGTGGAAACAGTGTCATACTTTATTTTTCTGGACTCCAAAATCACTGCAGATGGTGACTGCAGCCATGAAATTAAAAGACGCTTACTCCTTGGAAGGAAAGTTATGACCAACCTAGATAGCATATTCAAAAGCAGAGACATTACTTTGCCAACAAAGGTTCGTCTAGTCAAGGCTATGGTATTTCCAGTGGTCATGTATGGATGTGAGAGCTGGACTGTGAAGAAGGCTGAGCACCAAAGAATTGATGCTTTTGAACTTTGGTGTTGGGAAGACTCTTGCGAGTCTCTTGGACTGCAAGGAGATCCAACCAGTCCATTCTGAAGGAGATCAGCCCTGGGATTTCTCTGGAAGGAATGATGCTAAAGCTGAAACTCCAGTATTTTGGCCACCTCATGCGAAGAGTTGACTCATTGGAGAAGACTCTGAGGCTGGGAGGGATTGGGGGCAGGAGGAGAAGGGGACGACAGAGGATGAGATGTCTGGATGGCATCACTGACTCGATGGATGTGAGTCTGAGTGACCTCCAGGAGTTGGTGATGGACAGGGAGGCCTGGCGTGCTGCGGTTCATGGAGTCGCAAAGAGTCTGACACGACTGAGAGACTGATCTGAACAAAGCTAGTGGAGGTGATGGAATTCCAGTGGAGCTATTCCTGTTTCATAGTTTTCCTCTATTTCTTTGCATTGATCACTGAGGAAGTTATCTTATCTCTCCTTGCTGTTCTTTGGAACTCTGCATTCACATGGGTATATCTTTCCTTTTCTCCTTTGCCTTTCACTTCTCTTCATTTCATAGCTATTTGTAAGGTCTCCTCAGAGAACCATTTTGCCTTTGTACATTTCTTTTTCTTTGGGGTGGTCTTGATCACCACCTCCTGTACAATATCAGGAACCTCCAGCCATAGTTCTTTAGGCACTCTGACTGTCAGATCTAATCCTTTGAATATATATTTGTTACTCCCACTGTATAATCATAAAGGATTTGATTTAGGTCATACCTGAATGGTGTACTGATTTCCCCTACTTTCTTTAACTTAAATCTGAATCTGCCAATGAGGAGTTCACGGTCTGAGCCACAGTCAGCTCCCAGTCTTCTTTTTGCTGACTGTATAGTGCTTCTCCATCTTTGGCTGCAAAGAATATAATCAATTTGATTTTGGCATTGACCATTTGGTGATGTGTAGAGTCTTTTCTTCTATTGTTGAAAAAATGGTGTTTGCTATGACCAGTGTGTTCTCTTGGCAAAACTTTATTAGCCATTTCCCTGCTTTATTCCATACCCCAAGGCCAAATTTGCCTGTTACTCCAGATATTTCTTAGCGTCCTACTTTTGCATTTGAGTCCCCTATAATGAAAAGGACATCTTTTTTGTGTGTTAGTTCTAGAAGGTCTTGTAGGTCTTTATAGATCTGTCCAACTTCAACTTCTTGCCTGTGAGTGTCCAGGAGTCTCTGGTTAAGGTGTGGGTTGGTGGTGGCCTGCTGCAGGGTTGGAAGCACTGAGTGTAGAAATGGGCACATGAGACCTTTTGAAGAAGGTTGCCATTATGTCCATTCCCTCCACCATAGTTTGGTCTCAGTTCAAATAAGAGGGAGGGAACACAGTCCCTCCCTTCATCAGAAAATTGGATTAAAGATTTACTGATCATGGTCCCATCCATCAGAACAAAGACCCAGTTTCCCCCTGTCAGTCTCTCCCATCAGGAAGTTTCCATAAGCCTCTTATTCTTTTCCATCAGAGGGCAGACAGACTGAAAACCACAAGCACACACAAAAAAACTAACCAATCTGATCACATGGATCACAGCCTGTCTAACTCAATGAAACTATGAGCCATGCTGTGTAGGGCCACCCAAGATGGGTGGGTCATGGCTGAGAATTCTGACAAAACATGGTCCTTTAGTGAAGGGAATGCAAACCGCTTCAGTATTCTTGCCTTGAGAACTTCATGAACAATATGGAAAGGCAAAAAGATAGGACACTGACAGATGAACTCCCCAAGTTGGTAGGTACCCAATATGCTACTGGAGATCAGTGGAGAAATAACTCCAGAAAGAATGAGGAGATGGAGCCAAAGCAAAAATAATACCCAGTTGTGGATATGACTGGTGATGGAAGTAAAGTCCAATGCTGTAACGAGCAATATTGCATAGGAACCTGGAATGTTAGGTCCATGAATAAAGGCAAATTCAAAGTGGTCAAACAGGAGATGGCAAGAGTGAACATTGACACTCTTGAATATTCACTCTAGGAATCAGTGAACTAAAATGGACTGGAATGGGTGAATTTAACTCAGATAACCATTATATCTACTACTGTGGGCAAGAATCCCTTAGAAGAAATGGAGTAGCCATCATAGTCAACATAAGAGTCCAAAATGCAGTACTTGATGCAATCTTAAAAACAACAGAATGATCTCTGTTCATTTCCAAGGCAAACAACACAGTACATGCTACTTTGTTATGGAAACCCTAGCAAACTAATTCAAGGTCAAAGCAGGAAACACAACTACACTGGCCAAACAGGGACATCATGACATTTCTTTTGAAAGCCCATTAAATTGCCTTCTTATCAGTCTTCAAACTACAGAAACTTAGGAATGGCTTTCATTTAATCATTTCAAACTCATAATCATAAAACTATAACAGTCTATGCACCACAAGCAGTGAGTATTATATGCACCTATATCTTCCCTTAAAGGAAAAGGCATTTTCCTATGAACAAGGTATGTTTTTGAAAAGACAAATTCATTTAACTTATTAAAATATCTACTAAATTTTAAACATGTGTATAAAAATGTGTTTAAGCTAGAATGGGGCTTCCCTTGTGGCTCAGATGGTAAAGAATTCACCTGCAATGTGGGAGACCTGGGTTTGATCCCTGGGTTGGGAAGATCCCCTGGAGAAGGGAAAGATTACCCACTCCAATATTCTGGCCTGGAGAATTCCAAGGACAGAGGAGCATGGCAGGCTACAGTCCGTGGGGTTGCAAAGAGTCAGACATGACTGAGCAACTTTCACACAAGCTAGAAATGTGGAAGAGAATGAAAGTTCAACCATTTAATTGCTGTTACATTTTGTGTAATATATAAGCAGTGAGTTAAGAGCCTATTTTCTTAACTCCACATATTTGGTTAATTACAAATATTTACACAGTTTAAAATAAACTTTTTATTTTCACTTAAATATGTTAGCTTGTGTAGACATGACTCAGTTTTACTTTCAGCAAGTAAGATAATATAGTAAATGAGAATTTTTGCCACTGTTTTAACAATAGTAAAGATATATTATTTTACAGTTATATCTACAAGTAGTTCTCTTGTTTGAAAGCAGTATTTCATTCCCTAATATGTTCAAAAATAATATATCCAGAAAAGTGATCAGTTTAGATCTTGAATTAACTTTAACCAAAAAAAGCCATTAATTAGAAAAGATCTCATTCTGGCATATATGGTCTATTTATTCCATGAATAATACTAATGAAAGTAAAGAGCAAGAAACTAAGTATTACATAATTAATTCTCTCACATACATTTCCATGTCTTCTTTGTGGTAAAAATATTTCATCTTTCTAATAGCATGTGCATTATTAGAATTCAAAGAAATAATTTCATGGTCATTTCCAAAGACAAGACTTCTCTTTTGAAGTTAGTGATTTTTATCATAATTGATTCTCCTTCAGATCAACTGTTCTGCTAAGGTAACATTTGTTCAAATAAGGTCAGACCTTTTAAAGATCCATACATATTCAATTTGATTTAAAGGTGGTTTTCTTTTCCAAAATGTAATAAGTTTCAAGTAGTCAGCAAATATTTTATAGTTGTCAAAATAAAATATAGGCACTTTATGAATAAACAGAAATACGAGAACTCTAGAAATCTCTTGGATGGCAGCAAAGCAATAAAATATATTAAGCTAAAATACACCAATGGGAAGAACATAGTAATATTACCTCTCAACACAGAGCTTGAGAGGTAATAAAGTAGATGAACAAGCTTGTACACCTGATGTTTCGTATATACATTAGGACAAATGCCGCTGAATTGTTCTATCAGAATTTATGAGATTTAAGCTATGATTTACTATAATTCAGGGTGATGAAACTAGGCACATGTCATGGATATGTCCATAGTGAGAAAACCTATTAATACTGTGTAAAAACCTGCCAATTACAAGTCCTATATAAATTGAAATTAAGGTTTTTCCACAAATTGTTGTGGTACTTAATTATACTATGACATCAACAAAATCCTTGTTAGCTCTTTCTGTAACTTGAACTCCATTTCCCAGTGTCTGGTCTTCAATCATCATGTCTCTATATCCTCTTTCTTTCTTATGTTTACTTCAAATATGTTTCTGAACATTCAAGTGTTTTCCATGGCATTGATATCTTAATATCAAGATAGTTTCAAAATTTTTAATCTAACAAACTTATCAGTCTTTTCTTTGTGACACAATTTTCTCAAAAAGCCCTTTCTGATTTAAGATCATGAAATTAACAGCATTTTGTAGATTTTTAAAATTCATTTGTTATTTATTTTTTTATGTATTTTACTTTCAATACTTCAATTCATTTGGCGTTTGGGTGTTTTGGATAGAAAGATGGTCTGATTTGATTATCCAACTTTCAGTTCAGTTCAGTTCAGTTCAGTCACTCAGTCGCGTTTGACTCTTTGCGACCCCATGAATCGCAGCACGCCAGGCCTCCCTGTCCGTACACTTTTTCAGATATTTGTTGAAAAATCTGTACTTAATTCCTAATAGTTTGTAATGATATCTTAGCACCACCTGGGAAACCCTTATTATATTCTAAGAAAATGATAGAATATGATAAATACAATATATGCATATATTTTACTTTGTTTCATGACAACCTGTTCTGTTCTATTGATCTGGTTTCTAAAGCTTACTCAGTACTATGATATTTTCATAATTGTATCATTTTGTCTTTATAACATGATAACATGCTTTTATACTTTGTAGGGCAAATCTATCCTTGTCACAATTTAAAACCATCTTAATAATCTGTCATTATTTCTCCTATTAATTTTGAGAATCAAATTGAAGAGGGGGAAATTGGCATTTCATCAGCTTTATACTAAGCTAATAAACTAATTTTGAAATAACTAATATTTTGAAAACATTTTATTTTTCATCCAAGAACATGGCATGTTTCTAATCATTCTAATATGCTCTTACATTTCTCTAGAGAATTGTGTGAAGAGCTTCAGACAAGTACTGTGAAATTTTTAGAGTAATTTTCAAGTATTTGCAGTTTATTTTGGATAGTACCTGTTATTATTTCTGCATTTCAACTTCTGGCATATAAAAATGCATTTTGATTTTGTGTATCTGTCTTAACCATAATTCATATAGTAAGTGTTCTCATTATTTTTGAGTTTTCACTTTATTCTCTTTGATTTTCTAATGTTTAATTCTGTCAGAGACCTTTTTTTTTTTTTTTTACTAATCAATAATCATCCTCCTCTCTTTAATTAAAAAATCTCTAATGTTATTTGGTATATCACTGCAGTTTTAAATGCTGTTTTTCAGTCTCACTTGGAGAGTAGAGAAGATCATGGGACACAGTCTATATAAGCTGAAATTTTTAAATGAACTTTCCAGATCAGATCAGATCAGATCAGTCGCTCAGTCATGTCCGACTCTGTGCGACCCCATGAACCACAGCACGCCAGGCCTCCCTGTCCATCACCAGCTCCCGGAGGTCATTCAGACTCACATCCATCGAGTCAGTGATGCCATCCAGCCATCTCATCCTCTGTCGTCCCCTTCTCCTCCTGCCCCCAATCCCTCTCAGCATCAGAGTCATCTCCAATGAGTCAACTCTTCACATGAGGTGGCCAAAGTATTGGCGTTTCAGCCTTAGCATCATTCCTTCCAAAGAAATCCCAGGGTTGATCTCCTTCAGAATGGACTGGTTGGATCTCCTTGCAGTCCAAGGGACTCTCAAGAGTCCTCTCCAACACCACAGATCAAAAGCATCAATTCTTCGGTGCTCAGCCTTCTTCATAGTCCAACTCTCACATCCATACATGACCACAGGAAAGACCATAGCCTTGACTAGGCGAACCTTTGTTGGCAAAGTGATGTCTCTGCTTTTGAACATGCTATCTAGGTTGGTCATAACTTTCCTTCCAAGGAGTAAGCGTCTTTTAATTTCATGGCTGCAGTCACCATCTGCAGTGATTTTGGAGCCCAGAAAAATAAAGTCTGACACTGTTTCCACTGTTTCTCCATCTGTCTCCCATGTAGTGATGGGACCAGATGCCATGATCTTCGTTTTCTGAATGTTGAGCTTTAAGCCAACCTTTTCACTCTCCACTTTCACTTTCATCAAGAGGCTTTTGAGTTCCTCTTCACTTTCTGCCATAAGGGTGGTGTCATCTGCATATCTGAGGTTATTGATATTTCTCCCAGCAATCTTGATTCCAACTTGTGTTTCTTCCAGTCCAGCATTTCTCATGATGTACTCTGCATAGAAGTTAAATAAGCATGGTGACAATATACAGCCTTGATGTACTCCTTTTCCTATTTGGAACCAGTCTGTTGTTCCATGACCAGTTCTAACTGTTGCTTCCTGACCTGCATACAGATTTATCAAGAGGCAGATCAGGTGGTCTGGTATTCCCATCTCTTTCACAATGTTCCACAGTTTCTTGTGATCTACACAGTCAAAGGCTTTGGCATAGTCAATAAAGCAGAAATAGATGTTTTTCTGGAACTCTCTTGTTTTTTCGATGATCCAGCGAATGTTGGCAATTTGATCTCTGGTTCCTCTGCCTTTTCTAAACCCAGCTTGATCATCAGGAAGTTCACGGTTCACATATTGCTGAAGCCTAGCTTGAAGAATTTTGAGCACTACTTTACTAGCGTGTGAGATGAGTGCAATTGTGTGGTAGTTTGAGCACTCTTTGGCACTGCCTTTCTTTGGGATTGAGATGAAAACTGGCCTTTTCCAGTCCTGTGGCCACTGCTGAGTTTTCCAAATTTGCTGGCATATTGAGTGCAGCACTTTCACAGCATCATCTGGGAAAAAAAAGAGTATTTAAAGAGCAGAACAAACATTGGGGATTTATAAAGGAAGCGGCTGTTTCGCTAAAGTTATAGCCACACTATTATCAGATTCAGCAGTTTCCAAAAAAAAGAATGGAACATAAGCTCTTAGTTTTGGCTATTGGGAGAAAGTAGTTGATATTAATTATTCCTGAAGCATCCCAGAATTCTTGACCTCTTTGGAAACAGTTGTGGTGTTAGAGGAATTCCATTTACAAATAAATAAAGAGCAGGACAGACTCATCTAGTATCATCTTTTTTTTTTCTTTCCCTTTGTCCTCATCCTTCCCGTCCAGTGGCTATCTTGAAAACATTAACAACAATCACACCTTAAGGAAGAAGGAGAAAAAACCAGAAGAAGCTTCATTCTCTGATGATGTCAAGAAAACTCATTAATAGTAAAATTCTACCCCTAGTATTCTTTATGTGCAATAATAATAATTGTAACAATAAACACCAATTTTCTAAGCCACTATTTTTCAGGACTCTAACGTGAGATGCAATTTCAAACAAATAGCTATATTATTTGTAAATAATGACAATCTTTTTCTTTTTTAACCACTTATTATATACTATCTTATTGTATTGGCAGGACTTTTCAGACCCTATCAAATACTAATGGTGACAGCTTCTTGGATCTAGAACTCAATTCAAACGTATTTCTAAATCTATTTAATCTTGCTGGCCTGTTCATTGATTCTCAATATTTAACTTACTCTGGCTCACTTATTGATTGCTGCTACTGCTAAGTCACTTCAGTCGTGTCTGACTCTGTGCGACCCCGGAGACGGGAGCCCACCAGGCTCCCCCATCCCTGAGATTCTCCAGGCAAGAACACTGGAGTGGGTTGCCATTTCCTTCTCCAATGCATGAAAGTGAACCAATGATTGGCACCCTACAATTAACAGGTCTCTTTATTTGTTGCCATCCTCAAACAGCAAGCTTTAGCTCTACCTTGCTGAGGTCACTATTCACCCATATTCAAAGCAATTGCAGTGATCTAACTCCAACCCTTCTTTCTTTTTTTTTTTTTTTTAAATTAAATTTTATTTTGCTTAACTTTACAATATTGTATTGCCTTTGCCATACATCAAGATGGATCCGCCACAAGTATACATGTGTTCCCCATCCTGAATCCTCCTCCCTCCTCCCTCCCCATACCATCCCTCTGGGTTGTTCCAGTGCACCAGCCCCAGGCATCCGTTATCAGGCATTGTACCTGGACTGGCGACTTGTTTCAGATATGATATTATACATATTTCAATGCTATTCTCCCAAATCATCCCACCCTCTCCCGTTCCCAGAGTCCAAAAGTCTGTTCTATACATCAGTGTCTGTTTTGCTGTCTCGTAAACAGGGTTATTGTTACCATCTTTCTAAATTCCATATATATGTGTTAGTATACTGTATTTGTGTTTTTCTTTCTGGCTTACTTCACTCTGTATAATATGCTCCTTCTTTCATTTATAACTGTGGTGAGTGTGAAGTAGAGTAGCAGAGAGTCATGATGGAGAATGAAGTGTTACTTATAATAGCCTGATCAATGGTTTGGAAGTGACATAGAATTCTACTACTATTTGAAGTTTAAAAATAAAGTTGCTGAAAGAAAATTAAAACCTCTGATAGACATGTGAAAAATTGTATCAAGAAAGTGAGATAAAAGCTACCATTTAGCCTGTTATGAAGAGGCTTCAGGAAATTATATGTGGTCATGAAAATATTGTGTTTCAAAAGAAATTGTACAAAACTATCTTCAGGGGCACTTTTGTGATTTTAAAAGGGAATTATTCCCTATAGAACAATGCACCTAGCATGGATGAAATGGGAAAATTAGTTTTTACTTGTAACTTCTATGATTATCAGTAAGAACAAATATTAAAGTGTAAAACAGAAAAAAATTCAATCAGATAGTAAGTCCATTAAGAGCAATGGTCTGAAAAATATGAGTTTCAATGTCTAATATGTTGAAACTTTCAATCAACTATCATAGAATAAATGTAATAACACATTTATGAAAGTAAAGAAGTATGATAAAATTTATAAGAACTAACAGAAATTACACAAAATAGAGTAAGAAATGCATGAAGCCATAGTTTGTTTAGAGGAATAATGATTAAAAGTCCAAAAATAATAGGAAAGTATAATGGCTAATGACATATATAGAAAGGCTTCCCCATGGCTAAGTGGTAAAGAATCAACCTGCAATACAGGAGACCTACAGAGGATGTAAGCTTGATCCCTGGGGCATGAAGATTCCTTGATGAAGGAAATGGCAACCCATTCCAGTATTCTTGCCTGGATAATTTCCCGGACAGAGGAGCCTGGCAGGCTACAGTCCACAGGGTTGCATAGTCAGAGACTACTAAGCAACTAAACAACAACAACAATAGTGGCTAATGACATATATAGAAATATAATAGATCGATCATGCATTTGTGGCTGTTAGAAATTTGCTATATCAAACACTGGTTTATTTTCATTTCCATTCAATATTCTTTTCCTGTCCCTCAAAAGGACATTGAAGGAAAAGAACACTATGGTAATAATCTTCAATATTAAAATAATATTATGCCTGGAATCAGCAAGGAAGAAAAAAAAGATCAGTGAATACATGTGAATTAAGAAAACCGATATCTCTTTTCTCAGCTAGAGAAGAATAAATCTAGGCTGACAATTAATGAAAAGAACTGTGATAAGAAATAAGTAATAGCCATGTATCACCATCTTCCACTCAAATATATTCTATCCAACTACTCTCCTCAAATCCTGCCAGGGAAGGAAGGCAAAAAATAAAAAAGACACAGGATTAGCCTAGGAAAGTTATCTGCTGCACATACATAGAGTGACAGAATTGGCATCTAGTGATTTCGAAGTTTACTGTTTCCATCTTGCTACAAAATATTCCATCTGAATATTTTGACCTTTTCTGCAGGCTACTTCTGGACATAGTTGAAGATGGCTACTCCATTTCCAGACATCTGCAAATGCCCATTCCAAACAATGCCCACAGGAAATATTTATCTTTTTCAGAATTCTTCAGTCTCTTCCCTTTCATATCTTAATAGCCTGAATTTTTTCTCATGTCCAAAACTAATGCACTTATGCTGAAGAAATGAAACCATTGAGATAAGGTTTAAGCCAATGGGACAAGTGATACACTGGGCACTGGCATCCCGGGGAAAGGATATCAATGGTTTTTGCTATTTGTGTGTGTGTGTGTGTGTGTGTGTGTGTGTGTGTGTGTGTTTTCCCAATCAGATGCTAGTAAACAATATAATGATATTAATACTGTTTATTCTAATTCTGTGCCTACCATAAAACCTTGTAATGATGCTGTGTCTTCCTATGATGCTTGTCCACAGGGAGATAATGTATAAAGACAGAGTGTCATGGCTCTTTCACAGTTATTTCTCACTCAAGTTATAAATTTTCCTGTAGATTTCATTAAGAAAGAGTAAGGAAGATAGTATCACAGTCAAAAATTCCTAAAGCCAGCTTTCTCAAACAAATTTCCTCCAAGGAAGTTTCTCAGGAGACTATATCAAGGTGGGAAAGAAAGAGAAAATAAAACTATGAGTCGATTAACTGAGTGTGTGCTAAGTCACTTCAGTTTTGGATTGAACCTGCATCTCTTATGTCTCCTGAATTGACAGGTGGATTCTCTTACCACTGATGCCACATGGGAATCTGCTTTCCAAAGCAGAACTCAAGCAGGGTTTAAAAAGAGCTCACCTTTAAAGCTAATGTGACATTTCTCTCTAGGTCTAATTTTAAAAGAAAATATTGGGAACATACAATGTTCTGGTCAGCTCTGCACTTAGGAATTTGAAATCTGACAGGATTCTTAGAGAAAAAGTACAGATGTGACTGATACCAATTATGATGTTAGAATATGTATTCAGATTCAACAGGTCATTGAATCTAAGAAACCATTACTTTTTCAATATACCATTATTTTATGTACCACTAAGAAAATAAAGGTACCAGTTAAATTATGAAATCATTGTTAAGAACTGTAAAGAGTACACAAGTTTACTGTACTTGGAACTTAACAAATTGGCTTTCCACAGTTTTGTGAACACTGGTAGAAGACATGAGACTCTTGGGTCAGAGAAGAAGAGTGTATTACTCACAACATTAGCATTAGCGAGAGCATCCATATTTCTATGTCAATTCCGTAGTTGCAAATTCCCACAGGGCAACATAAAGAGATTATATAACATCCGTTTACAAAGTGGACTGCATTACCATCATGGAACTCTTGACTTATGGAGCTTGAATTTTTTATAGCATGGGGTCATATCTCTGCAGCCATCCCAGGTAAATTTTTTAGATTTCATTACCAAAAATATATATTGCTTATAACATGATGACAATAATTCCAAGCTCATGGGATTGTTTTGAGCATCAAATAAAATAGAATAGATAAATGCACATTCAGGGTAACTACTACATAATAATAAGCTCAGTTGTGTCTGACTCTTTGCAACTCCGTGGACTGTAGCCATCAAGAATCCCAACAAGAATTCTGGAGTGGGTTGCCATTTCCTTTTCCAGGGGACCTTCTAGACCCAAAGATCAAACCCATATCTCTTGCATCTCCTGCATTAGCAGGTGGATTCTTTACTACTAGTGCCACCTGGGAAGCCCATACATTATAATAGGATTTAATAAATGTTAGTTTTCCTTTTTACTTTAATATTTTTCCTCTATGAAACACTCCTACATACCACAATTCACTCCTACCTCCCCCAATTCTATACCACTAGCTACTTAGAGCTTGGCTTTCTCTTAATAGGGAAAAATGTAGCATTCCAAAATTATAACTATTGTTAACAAGTGAAATACTTACCTTATATAAAGTGACTAACAAAGAGCAGAGAACATGTGTTTGAGGCTGCAAGTATATCAGTAAATACAGGGAATATGGAAGAACAGTGAGAAAACATTCAGAAAGCAAAACAGTAGTCATAAAAGACAAATGTATTTTATTGTTCTATCTAACATTTAGGTGAGTCAGACCTAGTAAACAGACCATAACGCCTTTTATGAAGAAAATCGTGGCAATTTTGGCCCAAATCCAACCAGAAGCAATTAGGAAATTCCTAACTTAGGCTAAATAAACTAATTAGTTCAATTAGCTAACCAAATACCCTATTAACAAGCACAATGAAATTTTAAATGAAGGAAGAATTGAATAAATAAATAAACAAAAAGACAATTAAGCACAGTTCTATACTTTAGCCTATAAATCTTTGATCACAATTGGGAACATATGCTGTAATGATGTCTAAATGCTAGAAATCCTTTCAGCATTTTTACTTTCTCTGTTCTATCAAATCCACCAATTTGAAATAACTATATAACATTTCAAAGTAAATATATTTCATTTGTGACTGAATTTTTAAAATTTTATAGTTACTTCTCCACGATTTCTTTAAATGTTCACACAAAATTTCTTATATTTTGAAAGCACCAGTGACATATTTCCAAGTTATGAGTTTATTAAACCAAGTGCACTTGGTTGGTTATTTGTTTTATCCTGCTTTACCATTTACATTTAATGTAAACTCAGAATACCATTGCTTAATTTACCTTTTTCTACAATGTTTTCTTTTAAAGGAAAATATCTCTAAAAATATTTAAATAGTGATGTTATTTTTATTTTTTAAATGCCATTCAATATTCATTATAGATAGTAACTCTTCATTTTGAATGACAGCTGTAAAGATCTGTCTAGTCCAAGCTATGGTTTTTTTCAAGTAGTCATGTATGGATGTGAGAGTTGGGCCATAGAGAAAGCTGAGTGCCAAAGAATTGATGCTTTTTAACTGTGGTGTTGGAGAAGAATCTTGAGGGTATCTTGGACTGCAAGGAGATCAAAGCAGTCAATCCTAAAGGAAATCAGTACTGACTCACTGGAAAAGACATTGATGCTGGGAAAGATTGAAGGCAGGAGGAGAAGGGGATGACAGAGGATGAGATGGTTGGATGGCATCACCAACTCAATGGACATGAGTTTGGGCAAGTTCTGGGAGTTGGTGATGGACAGGGAATCCTGGCATGCTGCAGTCCATGGGGTCGCAAATAGGTGGACATGACTGAGTGACTGAACTGAACTATATTTAGAAACTCCACAGTACATTGATAGAAATATGCCAGAATAACATATACTTGAACCTATATGAGTATATGCACATTGAGAAAAGATTTTTAAATAACAGTTAACCCAATATTCAGCTTATCCTCATAATTTTTAGAAGTGTTTTATAGAAAATTTAAGGACATCACTAGTAGCCATTAAAAATGACATTGAAGGAATGATGCTAAAGCTGAAACTCCAGTACTTTGGCCACTTCATGAGAAGAATTGAATCATTGGAAAAGACTCTGATGCTGGGAGGGATTAGGGGCAGTAGGAAAGGGGGATGATAGAGGATGAGATGGCTGGATGGCATCACTGACTTGATGGATGTGAGTGAGTGAACTCCAGGAGATGGTGATGGACAGGGAGGCCTGCGTGCTGCGATTCATGGGGTCGCAGAGAGTCGGACACGACTGAGTGACTGAACTGAACTGAACTGAATGATAGAAGCTTTCAAAAGATTGTCTTTTCTGAGTACTGTGATACTCTTAGCCTCTATGTCAGCCCTAATATTCTTTTAATGAGAAATAAAGGAGATTTCCCAGGTGATCCAGTGGTTAAGGATCTGTGCTTCCGCTGCAGTGGGCACAGGTTCAATTCTTGGTTGGAGAAATATGATCCCATATGCTACAGGGCGTGGCCAAGAAACAAATCAAGAAAATGATGCTTCTGATACAGACTTTCCTTGTTATTTCGTAAATCAAAACATCTTAATATTGTTAATGTCTCAATATTCTTAATGGCTGTAACATTCGGATATTTAGTAGTTTATTATCTGTATTCCTTTTCTTTCCTACTAGTGGCAACATCTCCACCAGGCATTTATTCTTTGAAACAGCCATTTCAAAATGGATTGCTTTCTATTTTGACCTTGTGCAGTCCCAGAAGGGCAAAGTTCTGTCATTATGGCAATAAAAGAAGAAAATGAGCAGGAAAACACATGCTCACACACACACACACACACAAACATAAAACACACACATGCATCCACACAAAGTCACAAATACACAATATCAAAGGTAGTCGCAAGAAAACGTGAGTTGTGTCAATTCCCTGCTCTCCCATATGAAAAACTTTGTACTTAGCTGCCTCCCTTCCACTAACTAAACACCCTGTGGAATAAAATGATCCTTAGACAGGGGCTTTATCTGATGGAGAAAGTGGTAAATTGACAGTCACCCTCTAAATCAATAGCTGAGTGAAGGCTATGTGTATACTCTGGCCTGGCCGATAGTGAGAAACTCTCATGCCAGTCTGGGTAGACATCCTCATAAAAATGTGCTTAACATTTTCCAAATGAAATGCAGACTAGTCTGACAAACCCTTGGTGTGAAAGCCCCAGCCCACACAGTCACCAATGCTACTCACAATGTTGCTGCCACATCTGTCTTGTCAGAAAGACAGCACCTCATTGAACACAGGCTAATTGAGCACTGCACTTGAGCACAAAGACAAGGGATGGTTTTACATCCAGTTCCTTGAGGAAGCCATGATGTTAAATATCTGGCTTCATATTTATAAAAATTCAGGAGGATAATCTCAAGTGGAACTCTTGCATGACAGAAATTAGAAGTGGGTAATGTGAAATAAACCACTTAGTAGCATTTAAGGATAATTCTTACCCCAGTATCTCTGTGCATGTTATTCCCCTCCCTGGGAATGCTCTTTCTTCTCCTTGCCTGTTCAGAGGCCCTTTTAATGTTCACATCCCCCTGTGAAGGCTTCCCCAAATGTTTTTGGCTTTATCAACTTCTCTCATCCTTGAACCTGGACTGATGGCTCACAAGGTGCTTTGTACTATTAAGTTTTTTTCTAGTTATTTCACTCTCTAATTAAGTTATAGCTTTCTATGAAGAGAAACAGTTACCTTTATAAAGAACATGTCTTTTCTTTAGATACTAGTGACATAGAGTTAAAAAAAAAAAACAAACAAGAATCTAGTCCCCATAGAGGTTACTTTTTATTTGAAGGAGAAAGCCAATATAGGATGATATCAAGTATATTCAGATAACCTCAAGTGATATATAGACATTAAAAGATGCTGATGAGTGATGCTGATAAGTGATGAAGGGGCATTATTTTATATTGGGAAAATTAAGAAAAGCTGCTCAAAGAAAGCAATTTATAGCTGAGTCCTAACTTATAAGAAAGGGTTGAGCACACATTGATTTAGAAGAATTTGTATCAGGCAGAAGGGAGAACAAGTTATTAATCTGTGAATTGAATTGTGTTTCCTCTAGAGAGAAAAAGCTTCAGCTGTATCTCTACAATTTGCTTCCCATTATATTTCTGGCTTCTTTAGCTCTACCCCTAGATTTCTGGTTTATCTTTTTAATCTCTCCAATTATGTTTGTTTATCTTTTCCTCATCTCCAGGAGTGGTAAACAATATGAGTGAAGTTAACTAAATATGAGTGGAGTTCTAAAGAAAAAATCCAGAGGGAAGAGATTAGTAGGGAAAATGGATGTTAATAATTAACAAGAAAAAAAATAACAGAAGGAAGTAAATAGATTTGACAAACAAGGGAGGTTTTCTATGAATAAGGAAGAGCAAAATGACTCAGAGAAGCCATATCTGCCCCATTCAGCACATTCTGTGTTCATGGTGACTCCTTGAGCCAGAAAGGCAGCAGAACATTTAAATCATACAGTTATATGCAAACCAGAGAGTAGCTCAAGCTTCTTTTTGTTAAGCAAGAAAAACGCTAAATTTTAATAGTAAAGATATTACTATTAAATTAATAGTACATAATTAATTAATTAGGACATAAGGTTTGCCTTAAGTATTTCTTTGGGGGAAAAGAGACTGTGTTCTATTCAATTAAGGGGGAAAAATGACCTAACTTTTACAATTCATGAATTCATAGGGAAGACATTCCAGTCACTCAGGCCCTTTACATGGGTGCTCACAAACTGTGCTCCTCTGGGTAGGACAGGCTGGGGCTTCAAGTGAACCCAGATATCTTTCTCTTTGGGGCTTTTTTCTTTCTTTCGGCAAGAACATTGACCTTAACTTGTTATAGCAGTGCAAACAGCCTGCTGGGTACACTCCAAAATCTTCTAGTTTTGCCATGGTAGCCTTTGTGGCATATTTCTTTCTGAACAGTGTCTATTCCCTCAATGTTTACCATATCATCTTTCCTGAAAGTTGCCAAAAGAACAACTCCATGTTTTCTAAAAGACCTAGAAAATACATAGCAGGTGTCTGTCCTCTCTCTGTGTTAATCACTTTGGCAAATTATTGGAAGATGGCAGTTCCCATGGGAAGGAGCTCAAATGTTTTAATACATGTAAAAAAGTACCTATTGTTCCACGGTCATTTTGAGGGGAAGTGGATGGAAATATAGCCATGAGAAATGCTTCATTTTACAGGTGATAACCCAAGCCAAGATGTTGAAATGAAAACCTATTCTTTTGTCTGCATAAGACAATCATAAAGGTGGCCTGTATAGATTTGACTATATCTTTTGCCTGATGTAATTGAGGCTAAACTTCCATTTAATATTATATTCAGTCTTTGTAGTGCCTCAAGTGACTGACATTCTTATAATACTAAATCATCTCTCTTTATGTGCCATGATCCCTCCTCTCAATTAATTCACTCAAGAATACTATATGCACAAATATCTTAAACAGCTCAGGAAAAAATGAACCCTACACTGTGCTAGCTGAATTGGAAAGTGAGGTGTTAGAATGAATTCCTCTGTTTATAAAAGTAATTGTTTGGTGTTTGGTTTTTATTTTTCCTTTGTGTAGCTTCTGGCAAGCCCTTTCAGCAAATAGTTTAAATTGCACACTGTAGTATTTATGTAGGAAAGTAGCTACAAGATTTATAGCATAATAAAATACCAATTGGCACCATACTGGGTTGGTCATAATTATTATTAAGAACTACTTAACTAGGTGTTTTACATTTCATATCTTCATTAAACACTTGGAGTTCTTACTCTCTCTGAACTCTCTCATGTCTCTCAAGTTGGAGAACTGGTTAATAATATTTTTATTTTATTTCCTAGAATAATGGAGGCTATTTATAATCGAAGGTCATTGTTGTGATTTAAAGCTTTCTCCAAAGAACAAAAAAGAAATGAAGGTGTCTTTAAGAATGTAAATAAGGGTTCAGCTTGAAAACAAGCCTGTTAAAAAGGTTATATGTACACCTTAAGGAGTTTTACCAATTATGTTTCAAAAAAAAAAAAAAACAATTTTTTTAAAGTAGTTGTGGGAACTCATTAAGTGCATAGAACTAGAGAGGGCATTTTAAACTAGGAAGGGGAGGTAGAAAAGCATAAAGTTGTGAAATAATTCAACTATTACAATAAATGTATACACACAACATAATAGTTTAGACTTTCCCCTGTAGGTAACAGAGAGCCACTTCAGATAAGCACTGAAGCAACATAATCAGATTTCATTTGAGAAAAAAATTCTGATGATGAAGTAGAAAATGGTTGTAGAGGGATAAAGCTGCATGCAGGAAGATGAGATAGGGACAAGAGTGTAGAAGGGAAGTAAGGAAGGTATGAGATTAGCTGATGGAGATACTGCTAATATTGCAGAAGGATTTAAGAGATGGGTTCGACAGAGAAAGAAATTCATGTACACTTTCAGGATTCCAGCCATTGTATTAAACAACTATTTACTGATCATGCTTTGTGTACCTATCGATATTCAACCACAAGAACCTATTCATCCAGAAAGCTTAGATCATCAAGTGAATACTTTATGTGATAAAAAATCTTTTATATAACTAAGCGCCGAAGAATTGATGCTTTTGAACTGTGGTGTTGGAGAAGACTCTTGAGAGTCCCTTGGACTGCAAGAAGATCCAACCAGTCCATTCTGAAGGAGATCAATCCTGGAATTTCTTTAGAAGGAATGATGCTAAAGCTGAAACTCCAGTATTTTGGCCACCTCATGCGAAGAGTTGACTCATTGGAGAAGACTCTGATGCTGGGAGGGATTGAGGGCAGGAGGAGAAGGGGACGACAGAGGATGAGATGGCTGGATGGCATCACTGACTCGATGGATGCGAGTCTGAGTGACCTCCGGGAGCTGGTGATGGACAGGGAGGCCTGGCGTGCTGCGGTTCATGGGGTTGCAAAGAGTCGGACACGACTGAGCGACTGATCTGATCTGATTCTAATAGATAGTTTTTGTAAGACAAAAATGACATTTATTTTAAAAGTCTAAGCAAAATGGCTAAGTGGGGAAAATGTATTGTATATTCTCACCACCTTGCCCCCATCCTAAGTCTGCGATGAATATTGTTTATTTGTGCACCTCACCCAAGTCTGACCTCCAGTTGCTGGATAGTTAGAAGAGGAGCTAAATATGTCCTCTAACAATTTTCTACTTCTCCTAAATGCTTCAGTGCTTCATCTAAAAAGTCTAAGTCCTCTCTCTCTCTCTCTTACTCACTCCCTCCCTCCCTTTCCCTCTCTCTTTCTCACATTAATAGCTGTCTCTAGAGCCACTAACGAAGTGTTAGTTATATATATAAAAGCTCAATAACATGCTAGGTAGATTTCAGCCAGCAAATAATCTATTTTTTCCATCTTTTAATTGATTTGAAAAGTAATATATGTCCCCTTTTCATCTTTCTTCCCTTCTTTCCTTCGTCCTTCCTTTCTTTTTTCCTTGCTTCCTCTTTCTTTCTCTCTTTTCTTCCTTTTCCTTTCCCAAATATGTTTTCTCTAAAAAATTTATTGATTCATTCTTCCAAGGAGTGCTGCATCCTGCAGCCCCCCATTGCACATTCATAGTACATATAACCATATTAAAATCTAAAATTTCCTGAAATTACAACTTTTATTTCACCTTGTTCAAACCAGCATTTTTCAAACATATGCAAGCTGAGAATTACTAGCATATAATCTGTTAACACCCAGCTAAAAATAACCCAAGAAACGCACTGGGGGACTATTATTAGAGAATGCTAAAGATGATTTACTTATGCAAATACTTGAACAAATAATAGAATGTTGTTGGTAAATGTTCTCCAAGGAGAAAAGTGCATGTGTGTGTGCACATGTGTGCATGCAAGTGTGTGTGAATAGACAACTTTCTATTATGTTCTATTTTGTGGAGTTAGAAAAACAGATTGCTTTTCTACAGTTAAAGTGCTTCTGTACATTTTAATATAAAATGTCACCTATTTTATATCAAAACTACTGCAATTATTAGTTTATCAACATTATTAACTGTCACATAATTATTACACTGCATTTAGTTGGATAAAATTTAAAAAATCTTATATTTGTGTAAGTGTATTATCATATTTGCCATATATTATATACATATATATATGTATATAATACATAAATGCACACTGAAGGTCAGCTATGAGAAAATGGTAGAGATAAAAATACTGACACTTTCATATACTCAGAAAACTGTGAAAGACTGGAATAAAGCTGAGGCTGCAGGCTGCTGCTTTGAGTCATGGAGGTGCTAGTTATATAAATAATGTTGAAAGATTTCTCCTTTTATACAAATAAAAAGATCAGTGATGCTAGAGGTCCCTGGTACCAGAGCCATAATAAAGCAAGGCCATGAGTGATAGATTGATATCAATGGACTCTGACCAATTAAAACCATACCAATGTGGACGGACCAGAAGGATCAAACTATGTTACTTCAAAGGGCATTGGTGTAAGTTTGGAATGTTAGGACAGCAGTCATGAAGATCAAGGCCGCTGCCTCCTCACCATCCTGTCTACTGCTGTCCTTTTGAGGCAGCCCTGATCTCAACAGAACTGAGTCTCCTCTGGGTGAACTTTGGTGACCTTTCTTATGCAAGAGGGTTAGAGGAGTCACTCAAGGCTTGATTGTCTTAATTTTATCACCATCACTAAAGATGGGCAAATGAAGTAGGAAATCAACTTTTGAAAAGTCTAGAGTTTTAGGAAGAAATTCATATAAACATATTTTATGTGCCCAGTTGGCCATTTAAGAGTTTTATCACAATGCAAAATCACATTTCCTCTCAAGTTTGTTATTTTTACTCTCTGACTAGTGAGAATAACAAAGAATTGGACATGACAGAGCAACTTCACTTTCACTAGTGAGAATAACAATTCTTATAGCCTGATAATTCCCAAAAAGCAGGGCAGGATTTAAGAAAGAACTTTACAGTAATATATAATGTCATCCTTAGATAGCATATCCCTAGCATGATATTCTCATGATATTGTGTGATAACAGACATTTATTATGTCATAGTTTCTAATGGTTAGTGATTGAAGAGAGGTTAGTCACTCAGCCATGTCCAACTCTTTCAGACCCCATGGACTGTAGCCCACCAGGTTTCTCAGTCCATGGGATTCTCCAGGCAAGAATACTGGAGTGGGTTGCTATTTCTTTCTCCAAGGGATCTTCCCAACTCAGGGATAAGACCCGCAATGTATGCAGACTCTTTGCTGTCTGAGTCACCAGGGAAGTGCTTAGCTGAGTGTTTATATCACAGCACCTCTCACAAAGCTTCAATCAATATGGCAGCTAGGACTGCTGTATCATATCAAGAGTCAGCTGGGAAGAACTGTTTCCAAGTCCACTCACAAGGTTCTCAGCCCGCAGAAGATATGTGTTCAAATTCACTCACATAGTTTTTGGCAGAGCTCAGAAGATCTCCTTCCAAGCTCACTCAGGTAGGATCCTCCAAAGGGCTGCTTCAGGATATCAGACTGAACACTCCCAGAACCAGCAAGGTAAGAGAGCACCCAAAAGGGAGAGAACCCAAGACAGAGCCATAGATTTTTTATAACCTAATTTCAAAAATGACTATGTATCATTTCTTATATTCTGTTCATCAGAATTAAGTCCATCTCACAGTCAAGGGAGTAAGATTATGCAAGTGTGTGAACACTGGGAGATGTGAACAATCCAGGGCCATTGTTGTGGCTGCCTGCTGCTAAGTCGCATCAGGCATGTCCAACTCTTTGCGACCCCATAGACAGCAGCCTTAACAGGCTCCTCTGTCCCTGGGAGCCTTCAGGCAAGAACACTGGAGTGGGTTGCCATTTCCTTCTCCAATGCATGAAAGTGAAAAGTGAAAGTGAATTCGCTCAGTTGTGTCCGACTCTTAGCAACCCCATGGACTGCAGCCTACCAGGCTCCTCCATCCATGGGATTCTCCAGGCAAGAGTACTGGAGTGGGTTGCCATTGCCTTCTCCATTGTGGGTGCCTACCATATGAGAAAAACAAATTAGCTGGGTCCTCAAAAAGCTCACTGACTTGATCATTTGAACACTTTTCTCTTGAGAAGTTTGCATTCAAAGGTTTATTTCTAGAAACAATACATGGTTACTTAACATTTTTGGACAGTAGTTTTGGCTTGATATTAAAATTAATTTTAGAAGCAATGTCTAAATATGTGAGGACTACAAGAAAGACTAACATGAACACAAAACAGGGTTCCTTGATTTTATTATGGTGAAGATTTAAAGTCTGTAAATTTTAACAAATGCAATTTAAATTCTTTGTTACATGACATAAAATAGCCAAGGTATCCTTATCCTATAAATATTGGTAGTTGAACCTGTGCTATTTATAATTTCTTTAATACTGACATCAATAGTCCCAAATTCTATCAGGAGATAAATAGACACTTTGAAAACTGACGCCATAAAACCATATAACAGATTCAGAGTTCTTCAACTTTGGAGGTTTTAAGAGAACATTTGGTTCAATTCCAGGTATTGCAATGAATAATTTTTTTATAATTACAGAACTAAAGTCATAAAAAGGATTTTGTAGAAATAACTGAGTCTAGTGGTCTTTAAACTTATTTTTTAATGCCTGCTCTGGGGGAAGGGTGGGCTAGTCAGAGTGAATAGAAAAATGCAAAAATTCTGAAGTGGATAAATAATTAGCATATTTGTGTAAACAGTGATGCTCAGAAATCAACTGAACAGAGAGAATAAGAAAGTGTAGAAAAGGACAAGATCAGAGAGATAGTAGGTAGAAGAGAGCAGCTTAAATAGGGCCTTGCGACAGGAGGTACCATATGGGGCATGTTGTGTAGGGCCTAAGAGGGATGGGATTCCATTGAAGATATATGAGCACAGAAATGACTTGATTTTACTCATCTTTTTAAAAGGATCATTCCAGCTGGTCTTTTGAGAACAAGCTATTGGGTAACAAAGGTAGGAAAAGGGAACCAGTGGGGAAGTTCTTGCATTAATCCCAGTGAGAAATGGTCATCGTTTTGAACATGGTGGTTAACAGTGGAGAGAGCAAGAAATGATCAAACTTTTGAAAACAGAAGCAGTAAAATTTGTGTTGGTTATGGGCTGTGAGAAAAATAGAGGAATACAGGTTATTCTAATATCATTATGCTGCTGCTGCTGCTAAGTCGCTTCAGTTGTGTCCGACTCTGTGCAACCCCATAGACGGAAGCTCACCAGGCTCCCCTCTCCCTGGGATTCTCCAGGCAAGAACACTGGAGTGGGTTGCCATTGCCTTCTCCAATGCATGAAAGTGAAAAGTGAAAGTGAAGTCGCTCAGTCGTGTCCGACTCCTAGCGACCCCATGGACTGGAGCCTACCAGGCTCCTCCGTCCATGGGATTTTCCAGGCAAAAGTACTGGGGTGGGTGCCATTGCCTTCCCCGTAATATCATTATATTAGTAGCAAAATATTTTCTTCAATTAAGCCTTTCTTTTAAACAAGTAGGAACAGAATCAAACTAATTTTTTAAATATATTTTATTTTATTTTTTAACTTTACAATATTGTATTGGTTTTGCCATATATCAACATGCATCTGCCACACATGTTCCCCATCCTGAACCCTCCTTCCTCTTCTCTCCCTGTACCATCCCTCTGGGTCGTCCCAGTGCACCTGCCCCAAGCATCCACTATCATGCATCAAACCAGAAACTATAAAACTCCTAGAGGAGAACATAGGCAAAACACTCTCCAACATACATCACAGCAGGATCCTCTATGACCCACCTCTCAGAATATTGGAAATAAAAGCAAAAATAAACAAATGGGAACTAATTAAACTTAAAAGCTTCTGCACAACAAAGGAAACTATAAGCAAGGTGAAAAGACAGCCTTCAGAATGGGAGAAAATAATAGCAAATGAAGCAACAGACAAACAACTAATATCAAAAATATACAAGCAACTCCTGCAGCTCAATTCCAGAAAAATAAACGACCCAATACAAAAATGGGCCAAAGAACTAAACAGACATTTCTACAAAGAAGACATACAGATGGCTAATAAATACATGAAAAGATGCTCAACATCACTCATTATCAGAGAAATGCAAATTAAAACCACTATGAGGTACCATTTCATGCCGGTCAGAATGGCTGCGATCCAAAGGTCTACAAGCAATAAATGCTGGAGAGGGTGTGGAGAAAAGGGAACCCTCTTACACTGTTGGGAATACAAACTAGTACAGCCACTATGGAGAACAGTGTGGAGATTCCTTTAAAAACTGGAAATAGAACGGCCTTATGACCCAGCAATCCCACTGCTGGGCATACACACCGAGGAAACCAGAATTGAAAGAGACACGTGTACCCCAATGTTCATAGAAGAACTGTTTATAATAGCCAGGACATGGAAGCAACCTAGATGTCCATTAGCAGATGAATGGATAAGAAAGCTGTGGTACATATACATAATGGATATTACTCAGCCATTAAAAAGAATCAAACTAATTTAAGCAGGTGTTGTGAGCTCAGATACCTCGTTCAAGGTACCCCATTGTCCCTGACATCACTCTGACCTATAGACCTTCTCAGAGAACAGTTTGAAAAACACATGTAGTTAGTTGGTAACACATTCCTTAACCTATATACACTTTTTTAAATTTTAAACTGTAACTGAACTTAGTTTGAACCTAGTTTCCAAAGATAGCTAAAAACATAATCTGATTCAATCTCAGATAAACACTCATTTCAGGTCAGTTCAGTTGCTCAGTCATGTCAGACTCTGTGATCCCATGGACTATAGCACACCAGGCTTCCATGTCCATCACCAACTCCCAGAGCTTGCTCAAACTCATGTTCATCGAGTCAGAGATGCCACCCAACCATCTCATCCTCTGTCATCCCCTTCTCCTGCCTTCACTCTTTCCCAGCATCAAGGTCTTTTCCAATGAGTCAGTTCTTTGCATTAGGTGGCCAAAGTATTGGAATTTCAGCTTCAGCATCAGTCCTTCCAATGAACATTCAGAATTGATTTCCTTTAGGATGGACTGGTTTGAACTCTTTGCAGTTCAAGGGACTCTCAAGAGTCTTCCCCAACACCACAGTTCAAAAGCATCAGTTCTTTGGTGCTCAGCTTTCTTTATGGTCCAACTCTCACATCCATACATAACTACTGGAAAAACTATAACTTTGCCTAGATGGACCTTTGTCAGCAAAGTAATATCTCTGCTTTTTAATATGCTGTCTAGTTTGGTCGTAGCCTTTGTTCCAAGCAGCAAGCATCTTTTAATTTCATGGCTGCAGTCGCCATCTGCAATGAATTTAGGCTCCCTTTATAGGTATTTGACAGTTCCATGGTGACATTAATGGACAGGGGTAATAATATTTTGTTATACTGTTTATTATGGCAACCCACTCCAGTGTTCTTGCCTGGAGAATTCCAGGGACAGCGGGGCCTGGTGGGCTGCTGTCTATGGGGTCGCACAGAGTCGGACACGACTGAAGCGACTTAGCAGCAGTAGCAGCAGCATGCTGCCACTTGTATCTACTGCCAAGTAAATTTTGACGTGGTTGTGGGCATCTCTCTATTCATCTAGGTGCCCAGAGTTAAATGCAGTCTCTTTATGTATGCCTCTTTCAACTGTTGCCTCTCCTTAAATAGAATGAGAAACAGCAAAATACAGCCACATTCTCACTCCAATCCAGTGCTATGGGAAATTTCATAGGGCTACTTCAAATCCTATTTGCAATTTACAGCAAGAGTGATCATCTAATTTATCATCTCAAACTGGGACATGTTGTCTGAGACAAATGCTATTGAAAAGCAGATGTAAATCAGGACTATCCTGGGCAAACCAGACTGTAATTACCCTGTATCCAACTCTGATAACCATCTATCTTCTCTTGTTCTCATGCCATAATGGCAAATGCCTGCAAGGCTGCAGTTTTCCAGTTTACAGATAAATTTGGAAAGCATAGCTCCTTTAAACTCATAGCTGCCCAAATTTATCTGGCAGTTTTATTATCCCAAACTTGAATGGTAAGTCTCAGGGGTTAGGGGTTAGAGCACAGAGCCTCTTCCTTAGTTCATAGATGGCTCCTTTTGGCTGTATTTTCATGTGACAGAAGAGACAGGGGGACTCTCTGGGGTCTCTTTATAAAGCCACTAATCCCATTCATGATGGTCGTCCTCCCATGAGCTAATCACATCACAAAGGTCTTATCTCCTAATACCATCACATTTAGAGTTAGGATTTAATATATGAATTTGGGGAATTACAAACACTAAGTGGGAAGCATCCTGGAAGGATTCCTCCAGATCTCTTAATTTCATCCATGGACTGTTACTTAACAATCAAACATGTACAGTTTCTATTTACTGGTTTGCCAACCGTGGCCATACGAGCAACTATGACTTTGTAACTCAAATGGACTCATGCATGGGATTACAGCAAAGAGTGGAGTGGAGGAAAAACACAGTAAGTAGCAATTTATATTATCATTCATTCAATGTTGATCAAATAAAATCCCTTTTTGATAACAATATTTATATCTCAGATCATCTATCAAGATAAAGCAAAGGAAAAATCACTTCTCATGCTTCCATTAGTGGACTTAATTCTTTGATGATATTAATACTTTTAAAAGTGCTGAATTGTCCTGTCTTTGTTCAGGTTGTTGTTTCCTATAAACTCCCACCAAAATAACAGTCTCAAGGTTTTAAATCTTTAGGCTTTGTAATATGCAGGACAGGTTTCCCTGGTGGCTCAGTAATAAAGAATCCACCTGTAATGCAGGAGATGAGGGTTCAATCCCAGGTTCAGCAAGACCTCCTGGAGAACTAAATGGCAACCCACTCCAAAAGACTTGCCTGGGAAATCCCATGGACAGAGGAATCTCATGGGCTATAGTACATGGGGTTACAAAAGAGTTGGACAGGACTTAGCAACTAAACAACAAAAACAATATGCAAGACAACTTCAAATAAACTCAGAGTATCTGCTTTCTCTAAGTATATATAAACTTCTTAATTTAATGTGCTATATTTTAAAGTTTTGTCACCATATTTTAAAGGTTACTATAAAATATTTTCTGAAATACTTCAGTCAATTAAAGTGAGAAAAAGATATATTTATTGAAGTTAATATTTCTATAAAGACAAAAACAATTTTAAAAGTCTATTCTATGCTATGCTAAGTCACTTCAGTCATGTTCGACTCTGTGTGACCCCATAGACGGCAGCCCACCAGGCTCCACCGTCCCTGGGATTCTCCAGGCAAGAACACTGGAGTGGGTTGCCATTTCCTTCTCCAATGCATGAAAGTGAAAAGAGAAAGGGAAGTCGCTCAGTCATGTCCGACTCTTAGCGACCCCATGGACTGCAGCCTACCAGGCTCCTCCGTCCATGGGATTTTCCAGGCAAGAGTACTGGAGTAGGGTGCCATTGCCTACTCAATTATAAGGGTTTTAAAAACTTACTCAATATAATAAACTATATCCACTACCTTGTACATGTTTCAGAAGCTTAAATGTGCAAAAAGTTGACATTCTTTAGACGGATGGCATCTCAGGATAGTTAAAGATCATACTACTCTATTTATAAAAGGACTGTTAACCAACAGGGAGCAATTAGGAACATGCTGTATTTTAGAGTGCAGGTATACCATAGTATTTAAGATATATGGTATATCTTAGGTAATCCAAGATATAGATTATCAACATAAAAAAACTCATTTTTTCAATATGGAAAAATAATCTAAGTTTAGAGCTAGATTGTGGGTGTGTGTGAAAGTCACTCAGTCGTGTCCTACTCTTTTTGACTCCATCGTCTATATGGTCCATGGAATTGTCCAGACCAGAATACTGGAATGGGTAGCCTTCCCCTTCTCCAGGGGATCTTCCCAACCAAGATTGAACCCAGGTCTCCTGCATTGCAGGAGGATTCTTTACCAGCTGAGCAACAAGGGAAGCCCAAAACTAGATTAACATTATAATAATATAGATTCCTAATTTCTTACTTATGGCTTTATTTAATTTTATTCCTCTTCAAATCTATACATACAATAAGAATATAAAAAGTATATGTTAAATTGAATCACTAAATTTCCCTTTTAAGAATAAATTAGCAAACTACCCACTGAAAAACAATATAAAGTAACTGTGAGGTATGTAAAAAGCAAAATTAAAATAGGTGATAGGGTAGAAAATGAAAGGTGGTAGAGAGCAGAGGATGTTATTTCAAATATTATAGATTTGCCCCTCCTACACTGTTAGTCTGTGGGAACATAAATTGGTATAGTCACTATGGAGAACAGTATGGCGGTTCCTTAAGAAACTAAAAATAGAGCAACCATTTAATTGAGCAATCCCACTTCTAGGCTTATATCTGGGAAAAAAACCAATAATTCAAAAAGAATCATTCACCTTCAATGTTCATTGTATCACTCTTTATAATAGTGAGGACATGAAAGCAACCTAAATGTCCATCAACAGATGAATGGACAAAAAAGATGTGGTACATATACAATGGAATATTATTCAGCCATAAAATAGAATGAAAAATGACATTTGCAACATGGATGGACCTAGAGATTATCATACTAAGTGAAGTAAGTCAGACAGAGAAAGACAAATACCATGTGATACCACTTATACATGGAATCTTTAAAAAAAAATGATACAGGTGAAAAAAATGGATGCAGAAACCAACTTAAAGTCCTAGAGGGTAGGCTTGTGGCTGCCAAGGGGGAAAGATGGGGAAAGGGAATGAATTGAAAGGTTGAAATTAGAAAATGTGCCAGTCTCTCAATTCTGTCAGACTCTTTGTGACCCCATGGACTGTAGCACATCAGATTCCTCTGCCTATGGACATTTCCAGGAATACTGTACTGGGAATTCCTACTCCAGGGGATCTTCCTGACCCAAAGATCAGACCTACATCTCTTATGTCTCCTGTATTGGCAAGCAAATTCTTTACCACTAGACCCACCTTCGAGGTCCCTGGGATTGGCATATGTACACTACTATATGAAAAATAGACAATCAACAAGGACCTAACATTTAGCACAGAAACTATACTTAATACTCTATAATAACCTATGTGGGAAAGGAATCTGAAAAAGAATAGATATATGAATATGTATAACTAAATCACTTTATTGTATACAGGAAATTAACACAATATTGGGAATCAACTCTACTACAATATAAAATAAAAATTACAAAATATATATAGGTTCCCTAGAGATGAGCCTAAATCTAGAATTAATGTCCAGATGACTTAATGGGAAAATGCTCCCAGGAGAATGCAAGCACTCAAACTGGGAAGCTTAGAGAAAAAAGGCATAGTAAGGATGTGGTCTCAGCTAGAGACTAGCTTCAATCTGATCCTATAGGGAAGCTTGGGGATATCACTGCCCTGAAGAGTTGGCCCCATCTCACTGCCAGTTAGAGAATAGCCAGTGTTTTTTAGTTTACTATCTTAAAGGGTAAGTTTCAAGACTTCTAGTTCTTCACTTCTAGCTATTACTCTATTAGTTCAAGAAAGAAGTATGAGGGTTGTGCCAACAACTTAGAATATCCATTTATGTACCAGAGAAAAGAGCCAAAATTGATCCAGTGGGCCCACTGTGAGATGGACCTCAGCTCTATTTGGTACCTGATCTTTTTCAATCCTCCATGACAACACTTCAGGTCAGCATCAATTCAGATCCTACATTCAAGAGTTCTCTATTATTCCCCATCCCCCACTGTATGGTTACCTAAATAAGTGGTCCTAGGTCTTTTAGGGGAAAGGGTAGGGAGATCACTGCTGTTCAGTCTATGATTTCTGGGTCTGAGAATTGTCTCATATCTAGGAACTCTATAAGCAAGAGAACATAACTTTCTATGGAGGCAGGTGATCTCCACTAGTATTAATACATGCCCCTTCTTGATCTTCTAGTCATACATATTAAGCAGTAACCTGTGATCACTTACCTATTTTTCTCCAAAAACAGGGTAAATTCCATCAAAAGTCACATGAATTTATTTTCAATATTTTTATGTTTACCAATGCTATTATTGTTAGGGGAACCACTGACCAAAGATGCCCACACTGCCCAGGCCCAATAGTAACCACTTGCATGACTTTACAACAGGAGGTCCTGATAAGTAACAAGGAACCAACAAGCTACCACCAACTAGAAGGATTTGAGAAAGGTCAAAAGGAGAGAGGAGATGCCAGTCCATACATCTTACCAACCTCCCAGAATCCTTACTGGAATCCATCTTGGCTGACCAATATGCATACCACCAGGAAGAACCCTGAGTCAGAATGATTGGGCAGAAACAACCCAGAAAATAACCACATTGCCATAAAACTGCCAGCCACGTGGCATAGCAGTTCTCCTGTGCTCCCTTACCCTGCTGTCCTCCACCTTGGTGCCCCTTCCCAAAGTCTCTTGGTCTGTCAGCAAGTATATCTCCTTGAACAACTCATTTCCAAGTGTTAGACAAGAGCCCACCCTTAGGCTCTGAAAGGGGTATCCCTTCCTGCAACAATATAACTGATATTACTAAATTGTATTTTTCATGCTATAATTTTCATTATTAACAATATTTCTCTTTAATGTAAAAGAAATGGATATCTACTCTGTGTTAGGTATTGTACTAGGCATCACACTGACTTAGAACTAGAAGTATTACATTCAATTGCTGTGGCGATTTTGGAGAACAAAAGACAAATTCTCATAACGTCAGTATCCCAGGCTGTAGTATGAAAACAAAAATATTTGCCCTATTTTACCTTTCTATTTTGAAGTTCAAATTTTAAACTAATTTTTTTTGAAAATCATAAAAGCCTTATGTAAATACAATTTACATAATATGAGCAGATGTCTCAGGTGTGTACTATGTTAGAATATATATGTGCATTATATGTATACATATATGTATATATTCAGAGATAGAAATTAATACATAAGTGATAACCTCAGTTGGAATATTAAAAGAATTTTGACTATTGATATCTTTCTACTAATAATTTTGTCAGCTCATAGAGGCTACACTTTTTTTTTTTTTTTCACTTTCTAACATTCACTTTACTACTCAGGTCCTAAAATAAGATTTTTTTTTAGTTTAAATTTAAAACTGGCCTTTCTAATACACGACTTTTCTTGCTGCCAAAAAGGCCTCCTCATAAAAGCTACAAAGGACTCTCACTCTTCAAATAGTTCCCTCAGACATTTCGATAAGGGTAAATGAATTTTTTAATCTTCTGGCAGATTTATAATGCCCTGCAGATGTGGCCCTGGCTAAGAAAATCGCATAGAGGTCTACAAGAGCAATGCTGTCCACTAACAGCTGTTATATTGCTTCCAATGCCTGAAGTGCTGTTCCCAGCTGCCATTTCATTCTTCCTAGAGAGCTTTTATGTTGCAAACTTCAAGTTAGGAGAGCTTCTCTTATTACAGCAGTTCAGGAGTGACTTCTTTCTGACAAACCCCACTGCATCTGACTTGAAACTTGAATGAGAAAACAGCCACTGAGTCACTTTAAAGGTAACTTGTCAGAAAGGAAGTTTGAGGAGAGAGACAGACTTGGGGGAGGAGGATGGAAAGGAGGTGGGAAAGGCAATGAGAGAGGTTTGCACAGAAACAACTTATTTAGGTGTTATAGGCTATTTTTCTATCCAGAAGTGACTATGTTTCTCAGGAAATATTAGCAAGGCATGTTTTTCAACAATACTTGCTCTGAGGAACCTGAAGGATAGATGGAAAATAGAAGACTTCAATCTGAGTGTTACCCAGTGGAACAACTGGAAACTTATCCACGAATCATGTCCTCCCCAAAACTGAGTTTACAACATCAGATTTTTAAAGTTAACTCAAAGCAACCTATAAGACTACAGTTTAATCATATGGACTAAAATAACATAATTACGTGCAGCAAAACCTATTTGAGCATGACATTTGCCATTTCATGTTACCTCTACTGTTATATCTTTTTTTTAATGAGGTATGACTCAGAAAGGTAAATTTTACTTGTTATCCAGTTTCATTTTTTCCTTCAAGCATCAGGCATTTTATTTCAGTGCTTCATCTTTCAATTCCTTTTTCTCATTATAAAATGTATTATTCATTTTAAAGCTATTCTAGTTTAACAGGTATTCACTTCAGAGGGCTTTTCTAGAATGGATTGTCTACCATAAAGGTAATTTATCATATTGAATACTGTCTCTCAAGCTAAAAAAGAAATTGGTAGATAATAAACATTTTCAATGCACCCTTAGTATTTGCAAGTGAAGTCTTTAATAAGAAGGATGCAGTTTAAACAACATGTGCTAGAGAGCCTAACATGTATATATTTACTCCAAACTACTTTTTAAAATTTAAACCAATTTTAAAATGCCTCACTGTAGTAAGGCATTTGTAAAGTTTGAAACCTGGCCATGCTTTAAGTTAATCAGAAGTGTCACTTTAATTTTACAACATATATACCTATTACAGATATATTCTATTTTAAGAAATTCTTACATGAAAATACACTTTCTGAATATCTATATATTTTTATAAATAGCATGCTAATATGATATCTATTGATCCAAACTCATGACTTTTAAAAATATATTGTAAAAATTGATTTCATAAGCATTAGAAATATGTCCAATGAACATTAGGAATATGTTCATTTTCAAGAAATGGATGTTCAAGACTTCATCTGATGTATAATTTCATCGGAAAGATCTCATGCCAATGTAAGTCTTTCAGTATTGAGGACTTCATTGAGGGGAAATTCTGCACCTCTTCCTACATCTAAGTGTCCAGTTATATTTTATAAATATGCATTTAATGGGAGACTTGATAAACTATTTTATATAAATGCTTTGATTGACTTCCTGGGCTTTTTCCACTTCTGCAGTTGTATGGAAACTACTGGTGTATGGATGACTGTGGCACCATATGTTGAACCAACAAACCTTCTCAAGAATGTCATTCATTTACATAACAATACTCATCAAGCACCTTCTATAAGCCACACATTTATATGATACAAGTTCAGCAGTTACCAGAAAATCTACTCCCCATCAAACTTAATTTCATTGGGACTTTTCTTAATGTAATCAAACATTTCAGATAGTGATAAAAGCTATTAAGAATATTAAGCAGTGAAACGAGATAGTCACTAACTTAAGGGTGTGTAGAGGGCAGCTCTTGTTCAGTCCCTAAGTTGTGTACCACTCTTTTGCAACCTCATGGACTGTAGCCTGAGGCTTTTCTGTCCATGGGATTTCCCAGGCAATAATACTGGAGTGGGATATAATATTGCTAAAAATATTGCTATTTTCTTCTCCAAGGGATCTTCCCAAACCACGGATCAAACCCAGACCTCCTGCATTATCAAGCAGATTCTTTACCACTGAGCCACGAGTGATTGTTAAATATCATGATGAAGGAAAATCTCGCTGAGGAAGAAACACGCAACAGAGAATAACACTGTGAGTAACGATCACATAAAGACCGGAGAGAACACTGTGAGGCATGAGATGATGGGAGAGACCACAGACTTAGACTAGGTCAGTTGCTCTCTTATAAACCACGGTGTCTAGTTTATTCCAGATGCAAAGGGAAAACATTGAAAGCTAACAACAAAGTATCACGATGAGACTAAAATTTTGAAAAGACAATATTATTAAGAAAAATCACAAGCTTTCCAAAGGAATGTGAGCAAGTTGATGGCAAGAATGATATCTAGAATCTTTATTTTTGCATCTCCATTGCCCAACACAGTCTTAAACATCACAATAATTATGTGATAAATGTGTGTTTAATTACTGATATCAAAGTAGTTATGAAAACAGTACACTGAAGGCAACCTTAAGCCTACTACTGGTGATGCTCTAGTTCTTTGGGGGAAGATTTAAACAGTTGGTCTCTTACTTCTGACTGGACAAATATTTTCTCTAGTCACATACTTTGCTTATCAAAGACTTCCCTTTCCAGGTATAAAATTACAATAATTGGACCTTACCTCAATCCATGTAGTCCAAAAGGTAAACTTTCTTCTCAGGGGCAACAAGGCAATTTCTTTATACTCACAAAAGCAGCAAGGTCTGTATGACTAGCAAACATTTTCACTCACAGTCCACAGAGGACTTGATATGCTCAATATATACTTTATTTAAAGGAATACAGTAGCAAAATATCATAAAGATTTCTAAAGAATTCAGGGCATATAAGACACAGGAACAAAGATCACAAGCATTTCTCATAGTAATTATATAGTGTAAGTCTTTATCTAAAGTAAAAAGTAATTTTATTCTGTAATGTATTATTTGATTAAATGTTTACAAACCAGGACCCAGTTCCTGATGAAACTGATAACATATATTTAGAAATGATACATTTTTAGCACAGTCATTAAACAGCTTTCTTCCTGGAGTGTTTTGCATGTAAGTTCCTTTTTCATGCTTCACTCACTTTCAATCACATTTCACTTTCATTGTTTGAAGAATAAAGCTCTAATACATTGCCACATACAATTTACAGCCTTGATGTTTGGGTGGACATTTCTTCTCTTAAAATGCGCACGTACGTACAGCTGCAGAGTCTCCTGTCTTTTGAAAGCAATCTGGTAATGATAGCTACCAGCTCTGTTATCAGTCAGAAACTTGACGGCAGCAGCCTCAGCCGCCCTGAAGCATTCCCTGTGACACACAGACTGTCCTTTTACTTTCTTCCTCTCAGTTAATTTGGTCGCTGGGCTTCAGTTTTTCAATTCATCCCAGTTGTCAGTTTATACACTGTACCACCATCTTTCAAGCTTTACTTTGTATCATGCAAGGTGAAAAAAAAAAAAAAAAAAAAGCGGTGACCTAATTCTTGGGATCAAAAATATAGAACATTCTCCAGTATATAAAATGACAGAAACAGAAGAATATGTAGCAAAAGCAATATAATTAAAGAGAACTTATAATTTTGGAATTATTACCCTGCCATCAATCTCTGACCTATTAAGAATCTATATAGATTAGAAGAACTTTCATAATCTAATTATTGCTTCAGTAACTTCATCCTACTGAAGACCTACCATGTGCCGGGCTAAACAATAATGCTAGGATAAAGCAGTGAGTAAGACAGGATTGCTATTTCTCAAGGAGCTTATATTTTAATACTATTAAAAAAAAAAACACAGTAATTCCAATGTAATCAAAGAAATACTATGAGAGAAGTAGGGACCAACTAAATACAAATAAAAGGTTCTTGTGGTAACTTTAAAAAGCATCTGACCCAGATTTGAGGCTTCCAGTGGGCTTCCCTGATGGCTCTGATGGTAAAGGATCTGCCTGCAATGCAGGAGACCCAGGTTCGATCCTCCGGTTGGGAAGATCCCTTGGAGAAGGAATGGCTATCCACTGCAGTATTCTTGCCCAGTGAATCCTATGGACAGAGGAACCTGGTGGGCTATAGTCCATAGGGTCACAAAGAGTCGGGCATGACTAAGCAACTAACACTTTCACTTTTTTTTCACTTGAAAGGCTCCCTAGAGAAAATGTTATCTTAACTAAGACCTTAAATATGAACAAGATTCTTGGTAGAAAGGGCTTCAGGCTAAAATTTCTACATGTGTAAAGTATATACATTGTGCAATATAAAGTACCAGAGACAAGAGGGAACATTATCTTTCTCAAGAAATGCCAGCTTAGTCTGCTGAAACATAGAATGTAAGAGGTGAGCAAGAAAAGAAGAGTAGCGAAGGAGACAGAGGATGAGGGTACAGACATTGACAGAAGCTTATTAAATTATGCTGGGAGTTTCACTCAGTTCTGTGGTCAAGGTAAAGTGCTTTAGATGTTGAACTGAGAATGAATTGGAAGGATTTAAAATTAGGAGAATGATAGAAATATCATGATAGAAATATCAACTAATGGGGAAACTTCCATATTAGTCTAGTGATGATGTAAGTTAACATATCCACAATAAGACGGGAGGAAACCTGAAGGACTGGACAGATCTTTAGAAGAGATTTTATTCTCCCAAGTAATTCACTAAATAGCAGTAGAGTGAAGAGTAATGAATGATTCAAAGAGTCCTAATTTGAACAACTGTTGCCATTCTTCCTGGGTAAAACAAACAGCCATAAATATTAGACAAAGCCTCTTTTCATAGCCTATACTATTTCCTTAGTTACTTGGGGGTACTTTTTAGAGTTTCTCATTGTCCAGCAATTCTAAGCCCCTTAACTCTTTGCTATGGACTGAACTATGTCCCCCTCAAATTCATATGTTGAAGCCCTAGCTCACCACGTGCCTACATTTGGACACAGGCCTTTCAAAGAGATAATAATAGCTAATGAGGTCATAGGGTCCAATATGTCTGGTGTTCCTATAAGAGGAAGAGATTAGGACCTACAAGGTGAGACACCAGAGAAAGGCCATGTGAGGACACCATGAGATGATGTCCATTTTGCAAGCCAAAAACAGAGGTTTCTAGAGAAAGCAAAACTTCTGACATCTTTGGTCTTATACTTCAAACCTCCAGAACTATGAGAAAATGAACTGTTGCTTAAAGCCACTCAGTCTGTGGTATTTTGTAATAGCAGACTTATGAAACTAAAACATGCCTCAAACTAGAATTTGTCTAAAGAGCAAATTCACCATAACAGTATAGGAAATGTATCACATTTATCAGAGATCATGTTAAAGTCCAGGTGAGATGTGCATGTTGAAAACATGCCTATTAAGGAAGGATATCAAATACTATGTTGTAAAAAATATTCTTTCTCAGTTAGTGCCATTGAAAGTAATTTCAGTTGTTCAGGCCAATGGAAAATTCCCCCAAGATACAAATCATAAGTTAGGATATTTAACACAATAAAGTCTTCAATTAATGATCTCATGCAGGGATTATGACGTGGGTTGTTGTGAAGATGGGGTTTCTCACTCCCAGTTCTCTGTCAGCCCCCAGCCATTCCAACACATCTATACCATAAGGAAAGATAATGGGCCACTAAGTAAACACAGCTACAAGGTAAGTTCACAAACACGATTTCTGGCCCTAAAGCTCTACTTAATGAAACTTCTAGTACCACTGTGTATCTCCTACAGACTTTTCACGTTTTTTTTCATTTCCCTGTAGCTGTAGTAGTCTCAATACCATTGGGTTTCTGAAAATAGACAAATGGCTCAGCATTTCATCAATGAGTCCTAGTATTATTCAATGAGATGAAATAATTTATACCAGTGGTTTCCACCTTCATCAATTTATAATAATTTATGTGAGATTAAAACTCACATTAGATTTTTTCAGAGTTGTATACTCTATCTAGGATATTCTACAGTGTTTTCACTATATTAAAATCAAGTAAAAGAAACAATTGTATACTTTTAAATCAGAGGCACTGAACTGACAAGTAGCTTTTCTCCAAGAATATTTTGAAAGTAAGAATGTGGTTATTTAGTACAATTTGAAGAGGATAACTTTAAAATGAATTGCCATAAAAAAACCCTCAAATATTTTAGGACTACTCATGAGTTATTACTTGGGAATGAATAACAATAAAAAACTATCCTGTATCTAATCCTACAATGAATTTTATCATTTTTAGAACATATTCTTTGTTTTATTTTTAATGCAGTTATTTGCAACTGCCTATATTCCCTAATACATTACAATAACTTGAGAAAGTTACCATATATCTTTTGTTTTGGTTCCTACATAGTACCAGTTAAAATGGCTCATGTACAGTATATACTTGTAGATTGAATGAAACCAAATATACATTGAGAAAATCAACAGATTTTCTGTACAGAGCCTCATGAGTCCAGAGAGACTATACTTAATAATACTTAATATTATTGCCAACAATTCAAAAATGAACCACAGGCTCCAAGTAGTCTTCATCATTGATGTAAATCTTATCAGATAGATATTACTGAGAAAGAAATGAAGCTTAAATTACATTGAAGAAAAAATCCACAAGGAGTATTTATTCTTTTTTAATTATTAACATCAAAGGGTGAATTCAGTGGCATTAATCCAGGCTTGAAAGAAGGCACACTACCTCTGGAAAAGACAGTTCCACAGGGATCAATTTATAAAGCCAGTGCAATTGAAAATGTAATAATATTCAACAAGTCTAAAGCAAAAATAGTTGAAAGCTGCTAGCATTAAATAGTCTATCCTTTTTCTAAATTAGTGGTTCAAGAGGTTCATAGAAAATAAATTCAGGCTCCAAACTACAGTTCAATGATGGTAAAAATTTCTTTTCTCTTCTATGCAGCATCATAAGGGATTCTTCCCCATATCTAATTCACTGAGGGATTTGAGGAATGTGTGTGTGTGTGTGTGTGTGTATAAATATATATATACATATATATGTGTATATATATATATAATGGTGATGGAAATAAAAATGGGCACAAGGCAAAAAGATAAAGATGCAAAAATTATTTTACTCAATTTGACTGTTGTATGACAACATATTCAAAGTAATACATTTATAGACATTTAATATGCAAACCATAACATAAACAGCATGTCAATCTAACCAGAACTTATAAGTGCTTTGGTTGATGAAATTTAAATCTGAAGATACATAGTATACTCTATAATACAGATGCCAGACATATTTGGTTCTGCACATTCAGTTGAAGGGAGAATAAAGAAAGCATGGTGGTGGTTTAGTGGTTAAATTGTGTCCAACTTTTGTGACCCCATGGACAGAGGAGCCTGGGAAGCTACAGTCCATGGGATTCTCCAGGCAAGAATACTTCAGTGGGTTGCCATTTCCTTCTCCAAAGTATAAAATAGAGTAAGTGATGTTGGTTGTGTGAAATAGAGCATCAGATGGGTAACGAATGAGGATAATGATCAAAACTATGGAGAACCTTGAGGGGTTTTCATGAGAGAGAAAGGAGCTTTATTGACATTGAGTGAGTCATTAGAAATGTTTAAATAAAGTATAATAAGCAGTCAGGAGATAGAAAGCAAAATCAAGGTTATGGAACTAGCAGACAGCTCATGGGCAGCCAACCATTATACAGATTATGCGAACTTTAAAATTCCAAATTCCTCCTGCTTCTACCCATCTGGACAGACATGCTTAATATCTGTTTAATTTGTAGACTATTTCTTGTAGCAATTCATAGATGTTTTATACCGTTGTGAAATGGATGTATGATTTTGTTTGTAAAACTAACAGGTTAGTAGAACAACCAGGGCACTTAGGCCCCTTATCAATATTCACTCTTATTGATACATTTGGATATTACATAATGCATAAGATTTTCCAACATCTAAATGCACTATATTTCTTTGTCTTTTATGAGTATCAGTAGCTCCCAAGAACAGTGCCACACAAGCAAATGGTTACACTTTCAACATGAGCAGTCAATTACATTCAGAATGTTAAGATAGCTAATTAACCAGCCTGTGAGCATCTAGAATAAGTCAGTGCAATACATTCATGTTAAGAAAGAATGACAATCCTGTTCTCTTTTTTACTTTGCTCTGGTATTTAGGTTTAATTTAGGACTGAAGGTACGAGGTAAGGGGCGGCGACAAGAGGAGTTACCCTGCATCTGAGGTCAGGGGCGGCTGGCAGGAGTAGCAACCCCAGCCCCTAAGCCTGAGGCCAGGAGCGGCGGCCAGGAGCACCAACTCCACGTCCAAGGAGCCGTGGCTGCAAGCACAGGAGGGCCTAGAGAAGCTATCCCATGTTGAAGGTGAGGAAGGGCAGTGGTGAGGAGATACCACTCGTCCAAGGTAAGGAGCAATGGCTACACTTGGCTAGACAAGCTGTGAAGAGATACCCCACGGCCAAGGTAAGAGAAACCCAAGTAAGACAGTAGGTGTTGCAAGAGGGCATCAGAGGGCAAACAAACTGAAACCATACTCACAGAAAACAAGTCAATCTAATCACACTAAGACCACAGCCTTGTCTAACTCAATGAAACTAAGCCATGCCCATGGGGCAACCCAAGATGGGCAGGTCATGGTGGAGAGATTTGACAGGATGTGGTCCACTGGAGAAGGGAATGGCAAACCACATCAGTATTCTTGCCTTGAAAACCCCATGAACAGTATGAAAAGGCAAAATGATAGGATACTGAGAGAGAAACTCCCCAGGTCAGATAAGATCAGATCAGATCAGCTGCTCAGTCGTGTCCGACTATTTGCGACCCCATGAAGCGCAGCACACCAGGCCTACCTGTCTATCACCAGCTACTGGAGGTCATTCAGACTCACATCCATCGAGTCAGTGATGCCATCCAGCCATCTCATCCTCTGCTGTCCCCTTCTCCTCTTGCCCCCAATCTCTACCAGCATCAGAGTCTTCTCCAATGAGTCAACACTTCGCATAAAGTGGCCAAAATACTGGAGTTTCAGCTTTAGCATCATGCCTTTCAAAGGAATCCCAGGGCTGATCTCCTTCAGAATGGACTGGTTGGATCTCCTTGCAGGCCAAGGGACTCTCAAGAGTCTTATCGAACACCACAGTTCAAAAGCATCAATTCTTTGGCATTCAGCCTTCTTCACAGTCCAACTCTCGCATCCATACATGACTACAGGAAAGACAATAGCCTTGACTAGGTGAAAGTTTGTTGGCAAAGTAATATCTTTGTTTTTGAATATGCTATCTAGGTTGGTCATAACTTTCCTTCCAAAGAGTAAGCGTCTTTTAATTTCATGGCTGCAGTCACCATCTGCAGTGATTTTGGAGCCCAGAAAAATTAAGTCAGCCACTGTTTCCACTGTTACACATCTATTTCCCATGCAGTGATGGGACCAGATGCCATGATCTTCGTTCTCTGAATGTTGAACTTTAAGCCAAACATTTCACTCTCCACTTTCACTCTCATCAAGAGGCATTTTAGTTCCTCTTCACTTTCTGCCATAAGGGTGGTGTCATCTGCATATCTGAGGTTATTGATATTTCTCCCAGCAATCTTGATTCCAATTTGTATATCTTCCAGTCCAGTGTTTCTCATGATGTACTCTGAATATAAGTTAAATAAGCAGGGTGACAATATACAGCCTTGACGTACTCCTTTTCCTATTTGGAACCAGTCTGTTGTTGCATGCCCAGTTCTAACTGTTGCTTCCTGACCTGCACACAGATGTCTCAAGAGGCAGATCAGGTGATCTGGTATTCCCATCTCTTTCAGAATTTTCCACAGTTTATTGTGATCTACACAGTCAAAGGCTTTGGCATAGTCAATAAAGCAGAAATACATGTTTTTCTGGAACTCTCTTGCTTTTTCCATGATCCAGCGGATGTTGGCAATTTGATTTCTGGTTCCTCTGCCTTTTCTAAAACCAGCTTGAACATCAGGAAGTCCACGGTTCACATATTGCTGAAGCCTGGCTTGGAGAATTTTGAGCATTACTTTACTAGCGTGTGAGATGAGTGCAATTGTGCAGTAGTTTGAGCATTCTTCGGCATTGCCTTTCTTTGGGATTGGGATGAAAACTGACCTTTTCCAATCTTGTGGCCATTGCTGAGTTTTCCAAATGTGCTGGCATACTGAGTGCAGCACTTTCACAGCATCATCTTTCAGGATCTGGAATAGCTCAACTGGAATTCCACCACCTCCACTAGCTTTGTTCGTAGTGATGCTTTCTAAGGCCCACTTGACTTCACATTCCAGGATGTCTGGCTCTAGGTGAGTGATCACACCATCATGATTATCTGGGTCGTGAAGCTCTTTTTTGTATAGTTCTTCTGTATATTCTTTCCACCTTTTCTTAATATCTTCTGCTTCTGTTAGGTGCATACCATTTCTGTCCTTTATCAAGCCCATCTTTGCATGAAATGATCCTTTGGTATCTCTGATTGTCTTGAAGACATCCCTAGTCTTTCCCATCCTGTTGTTTTCCTCTATTTCTTTGCATTGATCACTGAAGAAGGCTTTCTTATCTCTTCTTGCTATTCTTTGGAACTCTGCATTCAGATGTTTATATCTTTCCTTTTATCTTTTGCTTTTTGCTTCTCTTCTTTTCCCAGCTATTTGTAAGGCCTCCCCAGACAGCCATTTTGTTTTTTTGCATTTCTTTTCCATGGGGATGGTCTTTGTCCCTGTCTCCTGGACAATGTCACAAACCTCATTCGATAGTTCATCAGGCACTCTATCTATCAGATCTAGGCCCTTAAATCTATTTCTCACTTCCACTGTATAATCTAAGGGATTTGATTTAGGTCATACCTGAATGGTCTAGTGGTTTTCCCTACTTTCTTCAATTTCAGTCTGAATTTGGCAATAAGGAGTTCATGGTCTGAGCCACAGTCAGCTCCTGGTCTTGATTTGCTGATTGTATTGAGCTTCTCCATCTTTGGCTGCAAAGAATATAATCGATCTGATTTCGGTGTTGACCATCTGGTGATGTCCATGTGTAGGGTCTTCTCTTGTGTTGTTGGAAGAGGGTATTTGCTATGACCAGTGCATTTTCTTGGCAGAACTCTACTAGTCTTCACCCTCCTTCATTCTGTATTCCAAGGCCAAATTTGCCTGTTACTCCAGGTGTTCTTGACTTCCTACTTTTGCATTCCAGTCCCCTATAATGAAAAGGACATCTTTTTTGGGTGTTAGTTCTAAAAGGTCTTGTAGGTCTTCATAGACCCATTCAACTTCAGCTTCTTCAGCATTACTGGTTGGGGCATAGACTTGGATTACTGTGACATTGAATGGTTTGCCTTGGAAACGAACAGAAATCGTTCTGTCGTTTTTGAGTTTGCATCCAAGTACTGCATTTCAGACTCTTTTGATGGCCATGATGGCCACTCCATTTCTTCTGAGGCATTCCTGCCCGCAGTAGTAGATATAATGGTCCTCTGAGTTAAATTCACCCATTCCGGTCCATTTTAGTTCGCTAATTCCTAGAATGTCGACATTCACTCTTGCCATCTCTTGTTTGACCACTTCCTATTTGCCTTGATTCATGGACCTGACATTCCAGGTTCCTATGCAATATTGCTCTTTACAGCATTGGACTTTGCTTCTATCACCAGTCACATCCACAGCTGGGTATTCTTTTTTTTTTTGGCTCCATCCCTTCATGCTTTCTGGAGTTATTTCTCCACTGATCTCCAGTAGTATATTGGGCCCCTACTGACCTGAGGAGTTTCTCTTTCAGTATCCTATCATTTTGCCTTTTCATACTGTTCATGGGGTTCTCAAGGCAAGAATACTGAAGTGGTTTGCCATTCCCTTCTCCAGCGGACCACATGCTGTCAGATCTCTCCACCATGGTGTCCAATATGCTGGTGCAGATCAGTGGAGAAATAATTCCAGAAAGAATGAAGGGATGGAGCCAAAGCAAAAAGAATACCCAGCTGTTGATGCGACTGGTGATAGAGCATGTTCTGATGCTGTAATTGCATAGGAACCTGAAATGTCAGGTCCATGAATCAAGGCAAATGGAAGTGGTCAAGTAAGAGATGTCAAGAGTGAATGCCGACATTCTAGGAATCAGCGCACTAAAATGGACTGGAATGGGTGAATTTAACTTAGATGACCATTATATCTACTACTGCGGGCAGGAATCCCTCAGAAGAAATGGAGTAGCCATCATGTTCAACAAAGAGTCCAAAATGCAGTACTTGGATGCAATCTCAAAAACAACAGAATGATCTCTATTCATTTCCAAGGCAAACCATTCAATATCACAGTAATCCAAGTCCATGTCCCAACCAGTAACGCAGAAGAAGCTGAAGTTCATTGGGTCTATGAAGACCTACAAGACTTTTAGAACTAACACCCCAAAAAACATGTCCTATTCATTATAGGGGAATGGAATGCAAAAGTAGAAAGTCAAGAAACACCTGGAGTAACAGGTGAATTTGGCCTTGGAATACGGAATGAAGCAGGGCAAAGTCTAACAGAGTTTTGCCAAGAAAATGCACTGGTCATAGCAAATACCCTCTTCCATCAACATGAGAGAAGACTCTATACATGGACATCACCAGATGGTCAACACCAAAATCAGATCGATTATATTCTTTGCAGCCAAAGATGGAGAAGCTCAATACAATCAGCAAAAACAAGACCAGGAGCTGACTGTGGCTCAGACCATGAACTCCTTATTGCCAAATTCACACTGAAATTGAAGAAAATAGGGAAAACCACTAGACCATTCAGATATTACCTAAATCAAATCCCTTATGATTATACAGTAGAAGTGAGAAATAGATTTCAGGGCCTAGATCTGATAGATAGAGTGCCTGATGAACTATCAAATGAGATTCGTGACTTTGTCCAGGAGACAGGGACGAAGACCATCCCCATGGAAAAGAAATGCAAAAAAACAAAATGGCTGTCTGGAGAGGCCTTACAAATAGCTGGGAAAAGAAGAGAAGCGAAAAGCAAAGGAGAAAAGGAAAGATATAAACATCTGAATGCAGAGTTCCAAAGAATAGCAAGAAGAGATAAGAAAGCCTTCTTCAGTGATCAATGCAAAGAAATAGAGGAAAGCAACAGGATGGAAAAGACTAGGGATCTCTTCAAGAAAATCAGAGAAACCAAAGGATCATTTCATGCAAAGATGGGCTTGATAAAGGACAGAAATGGTATGCACCTAACAGAAGCAGAAGATATTAAGAAGAGGTGGCAAGAATACACAGAAGAATTGTACAAAAAAGATCTTGATGACCCAGATAATCACGATAGTGTGATCACTGACCTAGAGCCAGACATTTTGGAATGTGAAGTCAAGTGGGCCTTAGAAAGCATCACTACGAACAAAGCTAGTGGAGGTGATGGAATTCCAGTTGAGCTATTCCAGATCCTGAAAGATGATGCTGTGAAAGTGCTGCACTGAATATGCCAGCAAATTTGGAAAACTCAGCAGTGGACACAGGACTGGAAAAGGTCAGTTTTCATTTGAATCCCAAAGAAAGGTATTGTCAAAGAATGCTCCAACTACTGCACAGTTGCACTCATCTCACACGCTAGTAAAGTAATGCTCAAAATTCTCCAAGCCAGGCTTCAGCAATATGTGAACCGTGAACTTCCTGATGTTCAAGCTGGTTTTAGAAAAGGCAGAGGAACCAGAGATCAAATTGTCAACATCTGCTGGATCATGGAAAAAGCAAGAGAGTTCCAGAAAAACATGTATTTCTGCTTTATTGACTATGCCAAAGCCTTTGACTGTGTGGATCACAATAAACCGTGGAAAATTCTGAAAGAGATGGGAATACCAGACCACCTGATCTGCCTCTTGAGACATCTGTATGCAGGTCAGGAAGCAACAGTTAGAACTGGACATGGAACAACAGACTGGTTCCAAATAGGAAAAGGAGTATGTCAAGGCTGTATATTGTCACCCTATTTATTTAACTTATATGCAGAGTAAATCATGAGAAATGCTGGGCTGGAAGAAGCACAAGGTGGAATCAAGATTGCTGGGAGAAATATCAGTAACCTCAGATATGCAGATGACACCACCCTTATGGCAGAAAGTGAAGAGGAACTAAAATGCCTCTTGATGAAAGTCAAAGTGGAGAGTGAAAAATTTGGATTAAAGCTCAACATTCAGAAAACGAAGATCATGGCATCTGGTCCCATCACTTCATGAGAAATAGATGGGGAAACAGTGGAAACAGTGTCAGACTTTATTTTTCTGGGCTCCAAAATCACTACAGATGGTGACTGCAGCCATGAAATTAAAAGACGCTTACTCCTTGGAAGGAAAGTTATGACCAACCTAGATAGCATATTCAAAAGCAGGGACATTACTTTGCCAACAAAGGTTCATCTAGTCAAGGCTATGGTCTTTCCTGTGGTCATGTATGGATGTGAGAGCTGGACTGTGAAGAAGGCTAAGCGCCGAAGAATTGATGCTTTTGAACTGTGGTGTTGGAGAAGACTCTTGAGAGTCCCTTGGACTGCAAGGAGATCCAACCAGTCCATTCTGAAGGAGATCAGCCCTGGGATTTCTTTGGAAGGAATGATGCTAAAGCTGAAACTCCAGTACTTTGGCCACCTCATGCGAAGAGTTGACTCATTGGAAAAGTCTCTGATGCTGGGAGGGATTGAGGGCAGGAGGAGAAGGGGACGACAGAGGATACGATGGCTGGATGGCATCACTGACTTGATGGGTGTGGGTCTGTGTGACCCCCGGGAGCTGGTGATGGACAGGGAGGCCTGGCATGCTGCAGTTCATGGGGTCGCAAAGAGTTGGACATGACTGAGCGACTGATCTGATCTGATCTGATACAATGTTTGAAAAGGATTCAGAACATTTTTTTCACAAAAACTTTTGCCCTTGGGATTTGTGTCCTAAATACTTGTCACTTGAGTTTTACTTCACAGGTTTGGATATTTCCCCAAATTTTATCATTTTTAAGTTTTACTATGGAACTTTATGTAAGTAATAGTGTCCCCCACCACAATTTCAACTCTAGAATGGACAGAGACATACATTTTTATTCCTTAATTCCTTTTGTTATGAGAGCATAATATACAATAATATTGCCATTTTGTTAGGTAACACTAAAAAGTTGACAATTTTCTATAGTTTCTTTAACAGACTAAAAGCTTTTGAATTCAATATTTCCTGCTTCCTTCAATGAAAAATTTATATCCTGACTTTAAAATGATAATCATATTAATCCAAATGTACCTCCCATCACTCTCCAATACCCACTGCTGCCTTGGCTGCTGCTGCTGCTAAGTCACTTCAGTCATGTCTGACTCTGTGAGACCCCATAGACGGCAGTCCACCATGCTCCGCCGTCCCTGGGATTCTCCAGACAAGAACACTGGAGTGGGTTGCCATTTCCTCCTCCAATGCATGAAAGTGAAAGTGAAAGTGAAGTCGTATCTGACTCTTCATGACCCCGTGGACTGCAGCCCACCGGGCTCCTTCATCCATGGGATTTTCCAGGCAAGAGTACTGCAGTGGATTTCCATTGCCTTCTCCAGCTGCTTTGGCTAACTAATTTATACTGCTGTCTCTAAATTCTCTTCAAAGAAAACACTACTTTGAAAATACACACGTATACCTGTGGCGGATTCATTTTGATATATGGCAAAACCAACACAATATTGTAAAGTTAAAAAATAAAATAAAAAAGAAAAATACATGAAGCCCCAATGTTCAGACAACATTATTTACAATAGCCAAGACATGGAAGAATCCTAAACATCAATCAACAAGATGTGACATACATATGTACACACAAACAGATACATAGACAATGGAATATTACTCACTAATAGAAAATAATGAAATTTTGATTTGTAATGACTTGGATAGACCTAAGGATTACTATACTTAGCAAAGTAAGTCAGACAAACACAAATATGTATGTTTTCACTTATATGTAGAGTCTAAAAGAAAATGAAATAAAGCAACAAAACAGAAACAGATTCATACATAAAGAAATCAAACCAATGCCTCCCAGTGGGTGCGAGAGGGTGAGACAGGGCAAAAAGATCAAGGGGTACAAACTACAAGGTTTAAAATAAATAAAATACAGGAATTCTCTAGTGGTCCAGTGAATAGGACTTGGCGCTTTCTCTGCTGTGGGCCTGGGTTCAATCCCTAGTTGGGAAATTAAGATCCCACAAGCCATATGGCCAAAAAAATGAATAAATAAAACAAAAATAAATAAACAAATAAGCAAATAAGATACAAGGATACTATATATAGCACAGGGAATATAACTAATATTTTATAAAAACTTTAAATTGAATATGACTTATAAAATATCAAATCATTATGTTATACATCCAAAAATAATATAACCTGCAATCAACTATACTTCAATTAAAAAATAATATTAAATTCTTTCCTACTTCTAACACTGACCAGAGTTCTACTTCACTTTGGGGAAAATCAAAACTACCCTCCCAAAGGACTCAAACACCATTCCTTTGATAATCTGCGTGAGTAAATGTTACATTTTTTTTTTTTTGCTTGTAAGGTTTTTATTTATTTATTTATAATTGAGGTAAATCAACTGTTGATATATGGCAAAACCTATACATTTTTTAAATGAATAAGCAAAACAAGAAATGTTATTAATGATAAATTTTGTAATTCTCTAATCTTTATACTCCATTTTTATAGAAAATTCAAAGATTATTAAATAAAGTATATGCACACTCAAAGCTTCTTAAAGAAATAGCTAAATACAAAAAGTTGCTAGCAGTTTACTGTATATTAGTACTGTGTTAGAAATCATGAAAACACAAGTAATTTTACTTTAAAGAAAATATCAAGTAAAACATCAATGCTCATATGTGCCGGTGCATCAGTTGTCATCATGCTAGCTTAAGTTGATGGCTGTTTCAGGCTCAGTTGCTCACTTTAACTTCAGTCCAGTACACCCAAGGCAGCCTCAGAATGAATTCCCAATTCTGGGAGAGCTGGGCTCATTCAGTTCAGTTCAGTTGCTCGGTCGTGTATGACTCTTGTCGACCCCATGAATCCCACCACGCCAGGCCTCCCTGTCCATCACCAACTACCGGAGTTCACCCAGACTCACATCCATCGAGTCAGTGATGCCATCCAGCCATCTCATCCTCTGTCGTCCCCTTCTCCCTCCTGCCCCCAATCCCTCCCAGCATCAGAGACTTTTCCAATGAGTCAACTCTTCGCATGAGGTGGCCAAAATACTGGAGTTTCAGCTTTAGCATCATTCCTTCCAAAGAAATCCCAGGGCTGATCTCCTTCAGAATGGACTGGTTGGATCTCCTTGCAATTCAAGGGACTCAAGAGTCTTCTCCAACTCCACAGTTCAAAAGTATCAATTCTTCGGTGCTCAGCTTTCTTCACAGTCCAACTCTCACATCCATACATGACCACAGGAAAGACCATAGCCTTTACTAGGCGAACCTTTGTTGGCAAATTAATGTCCCTGCTTTTCAATATGCTCTCTAGGTTGGTCACAACTTTCCTTCCAAGGAGTAAACGTCTTTTAAATTCATGGCTGCAGTCACCATCTGCAGTGATTTTGGAGCCCAAAAAGATAAATTCTGACACTGTTTCCACTGTTTCCCCATCTATTTCCCATGAAGTGATGGGGCCAGATGCCATGATCTTTGTTTTCTGAATGTTGAGTTTTAAGCCAACTTTTTCACTCTCCTCTTTCACATTCATCAAGAGGCTTTTGAGTTCCTCTTCACTTTCTGCCATAAGGGTGGTGTCATCTGCATATCTGAGGTTATTGATATTTCTCCCGGCAATCTTGATTCCAGCTTGTGCTTCTTCCAGCCCAGCATTTCTCATGATGTACTCTGCATATAAGTTAAATAAGCAGGGTGACAGTATACAGCCTTGATGTACTCCTTTTCCTATTTGGAACCAGTCTGTTGTTCCATATCCAGTTCTAACTGTTGCTTCCTGACCTGCATACAAATTTCTCAAGAGGCAGGCCAGATGGTCTGATATTCCCATCTCTTTCAGAATTTTCCACAATTTACTGTAATCCACACAGGCTTCAGAATTCCTTGGCATGTTTATTTATCCTGACATAAGTTCTTGGGAAATTTCCTAAGGGCAATTTTGCAAACTATTTGATTACAGAATATCCCTTCTTTTGATCTAATTTCTCCCCTTCTTTGGATGAAAGATGAACTTGGAGAGTTGCTAAGGTTGCCAGACAGGAGGGGATCATGGAGAAATAGAACCGGTAGGAACTATGTGGAGACAAATGGTTAAGGGCCTGACAGTGAAAGTATCGAGTTTCAAGGGTGGTTGAGTCAGAAAACTAAATGGGGGGCAGGCAGAGGAAAGGCTTCCTTGGTGGATCAGATGGTAAAGAATCTGTGCAATGCAGGAGACCCATGTTAGATCCCTGGGTCGGTAAGATCCCCTGGAGAAGGAAATGGCAACCTACTCAAGTATTCTTGCCTGAAGAATTCAGTCCATGAGGTTACAAAGAGTTGGACACAACTGAGCGACTATCACTCACTCAGGCAGAGGAAAGGGAAAGAAATTCAAAAAGGTAATGGAGTTGCTGACTGATATCACACCAATTAAAACAACATGTGCTTTTTTGTATCACATATTGTATCACATTATTGGGGGCTTTTTGCCGTGGCTAAATGTATCACACTATTGGGGGCTTTTGCCATGGCTCAGCAGTAAAGAATTTGCCTGCAATGAAGAAGATGTGGCAGGAGCCACAGGTTCAATCCCTGGGTTGGGAAGACCCCCTGGAGAAGGAAATGACAACCCACTCCAATATCCTTGCCTGAAGAACACCACGGGCAGAGGAGCCTGGTGGCATCACAGAAGAGTTGGACATGACTTAGCAACCAAACAACAACAACAATGGCAGATATTAGAATAATGAATGCATTATCATAATCAGTACTTCAGAAGTAATTTTCTTACCTGGAAGAGGAGCAGAAAATGGCTTAGTTACTGCTAGCTTTCAAGAGATAAGCCTGGATTAGAGGATTTCTCAAAGTCATTCAGAGAGGACATAAACTGAACCCTGAAGCAAGTTGGCAGATTAGTGGTCAAGAGGCTCCTAATTGAAAAACTCTGTGAATATATTTGAATATATGAATTTTACAAACATTTAATTCCATTAAGGAATTCACAAAAACATCACTGACCTAGCAACTTTCTGTATCAGAGTCTGTGGTAGGTGTAGGAGGAACTGAATTGATCCTTGCTTCTTCTGAGAGTGGTTCTAGAACACACCTTTTTAAAAGTTCTTCATGTTAAATTTTTCTTCCATTGTTCCCAAGTCTTCAGTAAAGTGTTAAACATTACAACCTGTTCTCAATGATTCCTGGGGGAAGCCGAAAAGCCAGCTCTCTGCCCAAATGTAAAATGAAGTAGTTTGGACCAATAATAGTCACCTGAGGGAAGTTAGTCTTAAGACAAAGGGAGAGATGACAAACTACAGAGCACATGGTAAACTGAGCAGAGTGGAGAGTTAGATTCTAGAGCCAGGTGGCTGCTTGTGTGCAAACACGGAATAGAACAGACATATATACATTCTCTGAAGATTGCCAGAAATAGGGTAATCTGGTAAAAGTCTGGACATATCGTAGGTGAAATAGCAACTATTTATTTGTACACTGTGCATGAGATGGAAAAATCATGTGATTATTGAATAAATTCTAGGATATTTTTGGCTGACACTATCATTAGATTAGTAATTTCATACATAACACATATACTTGTTACTAATACATATTAACACATTTTAAAAGAGTAAATGGGGGGCATCCCTGGTGACTTGGTAGTAAAGGACCCACCTGTCAGTGCAGGAGACTTGGGTTGGATCCTTGATGTGGGGGGATCCCACATACCCAAAGAGCAACTAAGCCCATGCACCACAGCTATCCAGCCTGTGCTCTAGAGCCCCAGAGCCACAACTTCTGAAGCCCGTTGTGCCCTAGAGCCTGTGCTCCACAACAAGAAAAGCCACTACAGTGAGAAGCCCACACACTGGAACGAGAGAGCAGCCCCTGCTCCCACAACTAGAGAAAAGCAGGCATAGCAGTGAAGATCCAGCACAGCCAAAAATAATTTTTAAAACCTTAAAAATAAAGAGTAAATGGGTCTGAGACATTTCTGTTCTGATGTACTTTGCCAATTAAATATTTCATGGCTAGAAAAAAACCTTGAAGGATATATGGCTCTCAAATTAAGTAACTTTAATTATGCACTCACTTATTAATTTCAACTTCTAAAATATCAACTAATTCAGGGAAAATTTGATGGCAGAAGGAGAACAGGGAGTCAGAGGATGAGATGGCTGGATGGCATCACCGATGCAATGGAAATGAACTTGTGCAAACTTCAGGAGATGGTGAGGGACAGGGAGGCCTGCCATGCTGCTGTTCATGGAGTCGCAAAGAGTTGGACATGACTAGGCAACTTAACAACAACAACAAAATTCAGAGCTAATACTCTTTCTCAGTAAAATCTTTAAAAATAAAATCATTATTTCCCACATGCCTAAATAGTTTCCTGCAGTTTGTTCATTCAGTAGCAGAGAAACTGATTCAATTCAGTAGCAAATCTAGAAATGAATCTGGCCATCAGTCTTGGACTGCATATGATCAGGAGTGTACACAGGTGAACAAGTAAGTGAGTGAGGAAGACAAGAGCAAAGAAGAAATAGAATGAAGAACAGAAAGAATTATAATGATAAGACTCTTACCCTCTTCTTTTCTCCACTTTAGACACAAGCAACCCCAGGTACAGTTTAAACATTAGTGGATTCAATTCTGGACACCCCTTCAGATGTATTTGCCCATAGGAAATAAGGTAATACATTATGAAAATGAAAGTGAAAGTCACTCAGTCATGTCCAACTCATTGCGACCCCATAGACTACATATATAGTCCATGGAATTCTCCAGGTCAGAACACTGGAGCCGGTAGCCTTTCCCTTCTCCAGGGGATCCTCTCAATCCAGGTACTGGACCCATGTCTCCCACTTTGCAAGTGGATTCTTTACCAGCTGAGCCACAAGGGAAGCCCAAGAATACTGGGGTGGGTAGCCTATCCCTTCTCCAGCGGAACTTTCCGACCCAGGAATTGAACCAGGGTCTCCTGCATTGCAGGTGGATTCTTTACCAACTGAGCTATCAGGGAAGCCCTAATACATTATACCCCACCCCACCCCCATCTATTGAACAGAAGTTGTCTTCTTGGACCCATGTAGCTTTTACATTACTCCAGAAGGAATAGAACTTCAGAGGGTACTTTTTAGCTATGCTAGAGAAAAAATGATATGATAATTCTTACCTAAATTTTTTTGGTAAGGATTACAATATTATGTATTTTTTTTTCTCTTTTGGCTATAATGTTCCAAGAAAATGTAATTTAAATAAGAAAATACACTTAAAATATAATATAATCCTATCCCTATTATATATGTTAATTAATTTTGTATTTTAAGGTACATTGTCTATGTTTTAGGAATTTTGCAAAGCAAAAAAACAATAAATTAAAGACTGAAGTATGTCTGTGCTTGTAAAATAAAAATATGATCTACTTATAATTATTAATGTAATTTAGAGGTGTAGCACAGACAATAAAAATAAAAATTACTGGTAACTGTTTTAATAATTACACAATTATTACACTATGCATAGGATCTTGTACTGTGAACAGATTTAGCACTATTTTAATTTAACAGAATATAGTTACATGTTCATAAGACTATGAATTTTATTCCAACTGAATTTTCTTCTGATTTGATATCATTATGATTTTTACCAGAAGTAGAACAAATCTTAAGACTTTAAAATTTGTGAATCTTAAATTTAATCTTTAAACTTCTTTTCTTCTAATTTACCTCAAAAAGTCATAAGATAATTAGGTACACTTTCTTTTATTTACAAAGACTGAATTCATTCATAAATATGGGTCTAAGCTGGGTTGTAAGGACATGGATTCAATCAATATAGAAAATGAATGAATGACTATTATTATTTCAAATTGACAGTGAGATTTTCTAAATAAAAAGAGATATAGGAAAGTAAATTTTATCTTATTTCATTCACTTTTTTAGTGACATCTCAGATACTTCAAATCTTTGTTGAGAAGTAAATTTATTTGCATTTTTAAATGCAAATGTTGTTACAGTTCCCTTGATTCCAAATATATAATTCAACAAATTTAAATTCTACTCTATGATTTACAGAAATATCTTCCTTGGTTCCTTGTAACTACATTCTTTTGTAATTATATTGTAGTTATCATTTAATCCAAATATTCCAAAGTCTAGCTGTATGTTCCATTGATTAAGAAAGAAAACATTATTATATCCAATGTCCCTTACTTACACAAAGGTTCTTATTGAATTTGATGTTTCAAATAACACACTTGACAATTTTATTGTTGTCACTGATAAGAATGCAGCTCAAACAAAACAAATGTCCTTTGCTGTCAAAGACAAGGATATCTTATGCTTTGAATGCCAGCACAGACAGGAAATTGCTAGCAATGGTTTAAAAGAGGGATTTCAGGAAGGAAAAGGGAAAGGCTTCTTGACAATCTACATTCTTTACAAATTGTCCATCAATCAAAGGAGAAAAAAAGTCTTTAGATTAGATATTAACTTTTTAACAGATGTATGTAGTTATGTCAAATAGTCTCCATGCAAGAAAAATCTAGGTACTGTAATAATCAGAAGACCATATTCTGAAAAACTTAATGAGTATTATTCATTTTGTTGAAATAGTGTTAATTAAATTACATGTAATAAAATGAAACTGTATAGATCAGGCATGTTAACTATAAATCAGGTTGGTTAAATACAATGATAAAGTATGTGAAATTTCTGAAAAATAAACCGTAATTTCAAATCTTTTAGATGAAATCAGGATTTATAATACATGTATTTTAAAAGAAAAACTACAAATGACAAATAAATCACTCAAATATTTAAAAAGTCGCATATTAAGAATCAATTATGGGTATATTCTCTCCAGCTTTAGTGTTACTAATGTCTTGTTCTGTTATCTGGGGTGAAATCTCAATTGACTGGCATTTTATTATCCAGGTACTTTTGCTTCTAGAGCAACAAGCATTTTATTGCATTTTCTTTCCTTTGCACCTTGCCATATTCTTTCTTTTTTATCAAGATATATATACTATTGTAAGTGGGTTCAGCATATTTTGAACAGGGAAAATCCTCCATTTTCAATTGCCCTTGGGACGTGGTAAGAAAATTAATTAAATATATTATACTGTTGACTGGAAAACTTCAATGTCATTATTTACATTTCTCAAAATATTTCTACATTTCACAAAGGCATATTTGATTTATGAAACAAATCCTGGCCCATGAGAAATGGAGTTAAAATGTAGTCATTCACAAATGAATAGGATTTAATCAATAATCCTTGGTAATCCATTTTTTCTATAAGTTACTGCAGAACTCATCTATGTCATGATAAAAAGACAGTGTAAAACCATTGCATTACTTTTTTCTCTGAAATTAATAGAATAAGAACATAAAGATTTAGGAAGCATTTATAAGTTTGGGCTGTATGTGAGTGAGGTGTTGGATGAATTGGCTAACAAAGAGCCTATGTTTAAACCTGTAACTGAACTGGAAAAATATTGCCACTAATGGAAAAAAGGGCAGAGGCTTTACATCTTTCCTGTATTCCATCTTGCTGTGAAGTCAATGGGGCGAGAAATATAGGCAAGTACAGAACAAAGATTCATGACTGAGAACTCACTGAGAAACAGTTTAACGTCTTAGAAAGAACAGAAAAGGCATTCCTGGTCATTAATTACCCAAAAGTCACAATAAAAAGCAATGCATTGAGCCTGCTATCCACCAAACCAGTAGTATTTAGCTGGAGGCAAAATTATGTAGGACTCTGAGCTAAGATTTGGGTGTCAGACAACACAGGCTCTTTTTCTGGTTCTGTCACTCCAATGTTTTGTAACTCTGGCAAACCCAATTAATCTTTCTTAGCTCTCATTTCTCCATATTGACAAATGGAGCTAATAACTACAGTACTGAAGTACACCTATGCCCGCAAGTCAATTTCTGCTGCGTTAGACAGTGTGCTGATGAATCTTGTATATTGACTCACAATAACTTCCTGCAAGTCATCAACAGAATAAAGTCCTGTGTTACTTTATCAGTCACTGACAGTCTTCTTAAGATCTTAAAATAAAGATCTATTCAAAGTGATGACTTTTAAAGTTTTACAGTAAGCTTAAAAGTATACACTTGCCAACTCCTCTAGGGAAAGGAAAAGAAATTTGTGTTTTGACCCCCTAAGAAAGAGAAAAATCCTACCTGGTAACCACATTAGGTTAGGAACTTCAAACTGTTCAGGATAGCTGACATGATGAATAGATATTATTTTCTTTTATATTCTAACAAAAGTATTTGAATGATATTGACTATTTCTTTTCTCACTGTAAAGTGCTAAATAGAATGTTATATAAAATTTCTGGACATCATGCCTATAACAAAAAGTAGCCAGACATCTTGGAATGTGAAGTCAAATGGGCCTTAGAAAGCATCACTACGAACAAAGCTAGTGGAGGTGATGGAATTCCAGTGGAGCTATTCCAAGTCCTGAAAGATGATGCTGTGAAAGTGCTACACTCAATATGCCAGCAAATTTGGAAAACTCAGCAGTGGCCACAAGATTGGAAAAGGTCAGTTTTCATCCCAATCCCAAAGAAAGGCAATGCCAAAGAATGTTCAAACTACCGAACAATTGCACTCATCTCACACGCTAGTAAAGTAATGCTCAAAATTCTCCAAGCCAGGCTTCAGCAATATGTGAACCGTGAACTTCCTGATGTTCAAGCTGGTTTTAGAAAAGGCAGGGGAACCAGAGATCAAATTACCAACATCCGCTGGATCATGGAAAAAGCAAGAGAGTTCCAGAAAAACATTTATTTCTGCTTTATTGACTATGCCAAAGCCTTTGACTGTGTGAATAACAATAAGCTATGGAAAATTCTGAAAGAGATGGGAATACCAGACCACCTGATCTGCCTCTTTAGAAATCTGTATGCAGGTCAGGAAGCAACAGTTAGAACTGGACATGGAACAACAGACTGGTTCCAAATAGGAAAAGGAGTACGTCAAGGCTGCATATTGTCACCATGTTTATTTAACTTACATGCAGAGTACATCATGAGAAATGCTGGACTGGAAGAAACACAAGTTGGAATCAAGATTGCTGGGAGAAATATCAATAACCTCAGATATGCAGATGACACCACTCTTATGGCAGAAACTGAAGAGGGGCTAAAAAGCCTCTTGATGAAAGTGAAAGTGGAGAGTGAAAAGGTTGGCTTAAAGCTCAACATTCAGAAAACGAAGATCATGGCATCTGGTCCCATCGCTACATGGGAAATAGATGGAGAAACAGTGGAAACAGTGTCAGACTTTGTTTTTCTGGGCTCCAAAATCACTGCAGATGGTGACTGTAGCCATGAAATTAAAAGACGCTTACTCCTTGGAAGGAAAGTTATTACCAACCTAGATGGCATATTCAAAAGCAGAGACATTACTTTGCCAACAAAGGTTCACCTAGTCAAGGCTATGGTCTTTCCTGTGGTCATGTATGGATGTGAGAGCTGGACTGTGAAGAAGGCTGAGCGCCGAAGAATTGATGCTTTTGAACTGTGGTGTTGGAGAAGACTCTTGAGAGTCCTTTGGACTGCAAGGAGATCCACCCAGTCCATTCTGAAGGAGATCAATCCTGGAATTTCTTTGGAAGGAATGATGCTAAAGCTGAAACTCCAGTATTTTGGCCACCTCATGCGAAGAGTTGACTCATTGGAGAAGACTCTGATGCTGGGAGGGATTGAGGGCAGGAGGAGAAGGGGATGACAGAGGATGAGATGGCTGGATGGCATCACTGACTTGATGGGGTGTGAGTCTGGGTGACCTCCGGGAGCTGGTGATGGACAGGGAGGCCTGGCGTGCTGCGGTTCATGGGGTTGCAAAGAGTCGGACACGACTGAGCGACTGATCTGATCTGATGAAAAAAAGGCTTTATTCTATCTTTAGCACACACTACTTGATAATGCAAAGAGTATCTAAGAATCGTTCACATTTTTTGTAATTAATCATAATAATTCAAATAGGGATTCCCTGGGGGTTCAGACCATAAAGGATCTGCCTGCAATTCAGGAGACCCAGGTTCTATCCCTAGGTTGGGAAGATCTCCTAGAGAAGGGAATGGTAATGTACTCCAGTATTCTTGCCTGGGAAATGCCACGGACAGAAGAGCCTGAAGTATTACAGTCCATAAACACTAAAACACTGAAAAGGCCAAACAGTTTATATTATTATAGTCAGATTTATCTTAAATACACTAAAAGTCATGAAATTAACTTTTTTGCTTCATGCCTCTTGGATGTCGCTTGATCTTCTTTCTGTTCTGCAATTACTTCAGATAAGTTCCAACTTCCTAATATTTGCACTTGTTCTTCTGGAGGAAATACTCTTCCTGTGAGTGTTCAGGTAGATGAATCCATCTCATCACTCAGATCTCAGCCCACTGTTATCTTTTCAGAGTTTTTGTGACCACCCTACCCCAAATCTCTGCCCCAATCACATTCTATCACATTCAGTGTTTGTAGCTTTGAGTACTTATCACTCTCAGAAATTACTCTAATTAAATCACTAGTTACATATTTATATCTGTCTCCAGTACAGTCTACCCAATATAGGAGACATGCCTCAAGATGAATATCCAGGAATTAGAGTGGGAAATGTGGGAAGATTCTAAACTTAACTGACAGTAGATTTTTTTGTTTGTTTGTTTGTTTGTTTGTTTTTTAAGAAATTGGGTACTTAGAGGCCATTTATTTTCAGCATTAAGCCTTATATGTCTGGGGACAACAGAGAAGTTCCATATGGCTTTCACTGATGTTATTATTTGACAAGAATCTAACATGTAATCATAAATAGGTAAGCTGCTGCTACTGCTAAATCACTTCAGTTGTGTCCGACTCTGTGCAACACATAGACTGCAGCCCATCAGGCTCCCCATCCCTGGGATTCTCCAGGCAAAAACACTGGAGTGGGTTGCCATTTCCTTCTCCAGTGCATGAAAGTGAAAAGTGAAAAGTGAAAGTGAAGTCGTTCAGTCGTGTCTGACTCTTAGCGACCCCATGGACTGCAGCCTACCAGGCTCCTCTGCCCATTGGGATTTTCCAGGCAAGAGTACTGGAGTGGGTTGCTATTGCCTTCTCCAGAATAGGTAAGCTAAAGGTGGAGTAAAGGGCATAGTTTGCCTTGATTCACAAAATACACCTCATTCCAATTACACATTAAGTATTGTTTGCAGAGAAAAAAATTTGTTTTTCTAAACTAATAGCAAAGATTTAAATTTTCTGATAAACAAAAGAAAAGGACAAGTGAATAACTGTCCTGTTAATGGCTTCCTTATCTAACTTTAACAATCAATATAATAAACATATAAATGCACATATATATATATAACTTTTTATATAGAGAAAATAAATTTCAAATCTCTGTGGGTTAAATTTAATTTAAATTATCTGTGTGTTAAATTTAATTATCTCTGTGTTAAAATTAAACAAGCAAATAAATTTATCCTTCTCAGTTAGTAATTAGCAGAATTACTTATATCTTCTATTTTTCCCCAATACCACTATATTCACTGGCGTAATTTTTTTTTTCTTTTTTCCATAACAAGTAGAAACCCATGTCTCAGGAAATCAGCAACTAGAAGGTTTCAAGGGTCCTGAGGAGCAAGCTCTGTAATTTGCATATTTGCTTCTTCTGATAACCTGTCTAAATGATTTTTCTCCACATACCTACTATTGATACTACTCAGGTCACATGAAAGAAAGAAGATGATTGCCAACAGTCCCTTAAATTTATGTGAAAGAGGTCAAGTCATACATGGAGATGAAGTTTCAATCTCTATATTTCTCTCTATCCATGCCCTTAGCCCAACTGCAATTTTTTTTCCCATTCCCGCCCCCAAAAAAGGGGTTTGGGTTGCCTTTGCATTGTTTTTTGCCCATCCCTGGACCAATCAAATGCTACCAAGACCCTCAGTAATAGATTCTCTATACAGTTAGGGAATTCTTTTGGATAGCAGTGTAATCCCCAAAGATATACTGGGTCACAACTGCCTGCAGATTCCAATACGAGATGCCTCAGGTCAAACAAACAGCAAGATAGGCACACAGCCACACCTATCAGCAAACAGGCTGCCAAAAGCCACACCATGTTCACAAACAGCCCAAAATACACCCCTTGATGTGGCCCTGTCTATCTGAGGGACAAGACTCAGCTCCATCCACTAGGACACAGGCACTAGTCCTTCCCACCAGGAAGCCTACATAAGCCCCTGGACTGACCTCACCCACCAGGGGACAGATACAAGAAGCAAGAGGAACAAGATCCCACAGCCTGCAGAAATTAGAACACAAACACAGGAAGTTAGATAAAATGAGACAACAGAAAAATTTATTGCAGATTAAGGAGCAAGGCAAAAACCCATGAGTGAAAATGAAGTCGCTCAGTCGTGTCCAACTCTTAGTGACCCCATGGACTGCAGCCTACCAGGTTCCTCCATCCATGGGATTTTCCAGGCAAGAGTACTGGAGTGGGGTGCCATTGCCTTCTCCGATTAAAAAGAAAAAAAATTAAAGGAACAAATTGAAAAGAAAATAGGCAATCTACCTGAGAACAAATTCAAAGTAAGGATAGTAAAGATGATCCAAGATCCTGGAAATAGTATGGAAACATGGATTTTACTCCTGAACATATATCCAGAGAACACCATAATTTAAAAAGATGCATGAACCCCAATGTTAACTGGAGAAATATCAATAACCTCAGATATGCAGATAGCACCACCCTTATGGCAGAAAATGAAGAGGAGCTAAAAAGCCTCTTGATGAAAGTAAAAGAGCGGAGTGAAAAAGTTGGCTTAAAGCTCAACATTAAAAAAATGAAGATCATGGCATCTGGTCCCATCACTTCATGGGAAATAGATGGGGAAACAGTGGAAACAGTGTCAGACTTTATTTTGGGGGCTCCAAAATGACTGCAGATGGTGACTGCAGCCATGAAATTAAAAGACACTTACTCCTTGGAAGGAAAGTTATGACCAACCTAGATAGCATATTCAAAAGCAGAGACATTACTTTGCCAACAAAGGTCCATCTAGTCAAGGCTATGGTTTTTCTGTGGTCATGTATGGATGTGAGAGTTGGACTGTGAAGAAAGCTGAGTGCTGAAGAATTGATGCTTTTGAACTGTGGTTTTGGAGAGGACTCTTGAGAGTCCCTTGGTCTGCAAGGAGATCCAACCAGTCCATTCTAAAGGGGATCAGCCCTGGGATTTCTTTGGAAGGAATGATGCTAAAGTTGAAACTCCAGTACTTTGGCCACCTCATGTGAAGAGTTGACTCATTGGAAAAGACCCTGATGCTGGGAGGGATTGGGGGCAGGAGGAAAAGGGGACAACAGAGGATGAGATGGCTGGATGGCATCACTGACTCGATGGACGTGAGTTTGAGTGAACTCCGGGAGATGGTGATGGACAGGCAGGCCTGGTGTGCTGCAATTCATGGGGTCACAAAGAGTCAGACCTGACTAAGTGACTGAACTAAACTGAACTGAATGTTAACTGTGGCACTATTTGCAATAGCCAGGACATGACAGCAACCTAAACATCCATCACCAGAAGAATAAAGAAGACATGGTATATGCATGGGTGTGTGTGTATGTGTGTGTGTGTGTGTGTGTGTGTATAAAATACAATGGGATATTACTCAGTCATAAAAATGAACACAATTATGCCATTTGCAGAGATGTGAATGGACCTAGAGATTGGTCCTACTGAGGGAAGTAAATCAGAAAGAAAGAAAGTGAAGTCGCTCAGTCATGTCTGATTCTTTGTGACCTCATGGACTGTAGCCTACCAGGTTCCTCTGTCCATGGGATTTTCCAGACAAGAATACTGGAGTGTGTTGACATTTCCTTCTCCAGGAGATCTTCCCGACCCTGGGATTGAACCTGGGTCTCCTGCATTGTAGGCAGACACTTTACCCTCTGAGCCACTAGGGAAGTAAAATCAAATATTATATAATATCACTTATATGTAGAATCTAGAAAAGTGGTACATGTGAACTTATTTGTAAAGCAGAAACACTGATGTAGAGAACAAACATGTGGATACCAAAGGGAGAAGTGGGGAATGAACTGGAAGATTCTGATTTACATATATACCCTACTGTGTATAAAATAGATAACTACTGAGAACCCGTTGTACATTACAGGGAATTCTACTCAATTTTCTGTGGTGACCTAAATGGAAAGGAAATTTTAAAACGAGGGGATGTATGTATATGTATAGCTGATTCACTTTGCTGTACAGTCAAAACTAATATAACATAGTAAAGTGACTATATTACAATAAAAATTAATTTTAAAAGATATATAGTGCCAATGGGATAAAACCTGCATGACATTCTGAGGTATCTGGACTTCTAACAGTTGGTAATCAATGCCATTTAAGATTTTCATCTAAACTTTGGAGTTATTTTATCTATGCTTTGCAACAAAAATTAATTGAAGTGGAGAGAAGAGTTTAGAGCTAAACAAATTCTGAACACAGGCACAAGAATCAGGAAGCTATTTTAATAGATCACAACACAGCTGTGAAGTTATTAAGTTAAAACAATGTCTGTGAGTTTGTGATCAGAGAGGACAAATCTAAGAAGTATTTCAGCAAGAATCTTGACAAGACTCAATGAATATGAAAATAAAAGGGCAGGCAAATGTTAAGGATAGCTATTTTGTTTCCTTTTGAGTCCTCAGTTGGATGCTATCTTCATGCATTGATACAGAGGGTCGGAAGAACAGATGTGAACTGTGGCTAGGATGAGTTCAGGGAAGAAGAAAGATGAAACACTAGGTAAAATCTAGGTAAGTCTAGGCCAGTATGCACTGGCTGCAAAAACCAGGCTCTACCACAAAGAAATATGAGTTTAATTCTTTACATACTGACCAATCAGAAGGGTCTGACTACAGACGTTCTTGAATGTATGGCCAAAAAATATCACAAACTGTGCCATCACACTGGTAAGCATATGTGTGTGTGTGTGTGTGTGTGTGTATATATATACACATATATCAGATCAGATCAGATCAGATCAGTCCCTCAGTCGTGTCTGACTCTTTGCGACCCCATGAACTGCAACACGCCAGGCCTCCCTGTCCAACACCAGCTCTCGGAGGTCACTCAGACTCACATCCATCGAGTCAGTGATGCCATCCAGCCATCTCATCCTCTGTCGTCCCCTTCTCCTCCTGCCCCCAATCCCTCCCAGCATCAGAGTCTTCTCCAATGAGTCAACTCTTCGCATGAGGTGGCCAAAATACTGGAGTTTCAGCCTTAGCATCATTCCTTCCAAAGAAATCCCAGGGCTGATCTCCTTCAGAATGGACTGGTTGGATCTCCTTGCAGTCCAAGGGACTCTTAAGAGTCTTCTCCAACACCACAGTTCAAAAGCATCAATTCTTCGGCGCTCAGCCTTCTTCACAGTCCAGCTCTCACATCCATACATGACCACAGGAAAGACCATAGCCTTGACTAGGCGAACCTTTGTTGGTAAAGTAATGTCTCTGCTTTTGAATATGCTATCTAGGTTGGTCATAACTTTCCTTCCGAGGAGTAAGCGTCTTTTAATTTCATGGCTACAGTCACCATCTGCAGTGATTTTGGAGCCCAGAAAATATATTCTGACACTGTTTCCACTGTTTCTCCATCTATTTCCCATGTAGTGATGGGACCAGATGCCATGATCTTCGTTTTCTGAATGTTGAGCTTTAAGCCAACCTTTTCACTTTCCACTTTCACTTTCATCAAGAGGCTTTTTAGCCCCTCTTCAGTTTCTGCCATAAGAGTGGTGTCATCTGCATATCTGAGGTTATTGATATTTCTCCCAGCAATCTTGATTCCAACTTGTGTTTCTTCCAGTCCAGCATTTCTCATGATGTATCTGCATATAAGTTAAATAAACATGGTGACAATATACAGCCTTGACATACTCCTTTTCCTATTTGGAACCAGTCTGTTGTTCCATGACCAGTTCTAACTGTTGCTTCCTGACCTGCATACAGATTTCTCAAGAGGCAGATCAGGTGGTCTGATATTCCCATCTCTTTCAGAATTTTCCATAGTTTATTGTGATCTGCACAGTCAAAGGCTTTGGCATAGTCAATAAAGCAGAAATAGATGTTTTTCTGGAACTCTCTTGCTTTTTCCATGATCCAGCGGATGTTGGCAATTTGATCTCTGGTTCCTCTGCCTTTTCTAGGCAAAATGCTCAAGAAATTGAATTAATGGATGATTGATGACACTTTCCAAGTGACTTGTCATGGTTGAAAATATGTCAAGATCTGGAGGAAATGTGGTGAGAGATGAGCATTGTGACAGTGTAGTAGTGTGGAGACAGGGTGGAAGGGAAGAGAAGTTCGTAATACCTTGGAGATGGAACTTGGAAGCATGAGAGTCTAAAGGAAATTATATATATATATATGTGTGTGTGTGTGTGTGTGTGTGAAGGAAATTATATATATATGTGTGTGTGTGTGTGAAGGAAATTATATATATATGTGTGTGTGTGTGAAGGAAATTATATATATATGTGTGTGTGTGTGAAGGAAATTATATATATATACACACACACACATATATATATATATATATAATTTCCTTTAGACTCTCATGCTTCCAAGTTCCATCTCCAAGGTATTACGAACTTCTCTTCCCTTCCACCCTGTCTCCACACTACTACACTGTCACAATGCTCATCTCTCACCACATTTCCTCCAGATCTTGACATATTTTCAACCATGACAAGTCACTTGGAAAGTGTCATCAATCATCCATTAATTCAATTTCTTGAGCATTTTGCCTAGAATCATAGTAAATAAAGTCTTCTTTTTAACATGTCATTGATCTGACAGTTATCAATATATGTAACTACTATAACAAATAATGATATAAACCAAATCCCTCATGAATATACAGTGGAGGTGACCAATAGATTCAAGGGTTTAGATCTGACAGATAGAATGCCTAAAGAGCTATGAAAAGTCTGTAACATTGTATGGGAGTCAGTGATCAAAACCATCCCCAAGAAGAAGTGAAAACAGAAAAAACGGTTGTCTGAGGAGGCCTTACAAATAGCTGAGAAAAGAAGACAAGCGGAAGGCAAAGTAGAAAAGGAAACGTATATTCATCTGAATGCAGGGTTCCAAAGAATAGCAAGGAGAGATAAGAAAGCCTTCTAAGTGATCAATGCAAAGAAATAGAGGGGGGAACAATAAATTGAAGTACTAGAGATTCTTCAAGAAAATTAGAGATATCAGGGGAACATTTCATTTAAAAATGGGCACAATAAAGGACAGAAATGGTATGAACCTAAAAGAAGCTGATTATCAAGTACAGGTGGCAAGAATACACAGAAGAACCATACAAAAAGTATCATAATGACCAAGATATCCATGATGTGTGATCACACACCTGGAGCCAGACATCCTGGAGTGTGAGGTCAGGTGGTCCTTTGGAAGCATCACTATAAACAAAACTAGTGGAGGTGATAGAATTCTAGCTGAGCTATTTCAAATGTTAAAAGATGATGCTGAGAAAGTGCTTCACTCAACATGCCAGCAAATTTGCAAAACTCAGCAGTGGTCATATGACTGAAAAAGGTCAATTTTCATTCCAATCCTAAAGAAAAGCAATGCCAAAAAATGTTCAAACTACTGCACAATTGCACTCATCTCACATGTTAACAAAGTAATGCTCAAAATCCTTCAAGTAAGGCTTCTAGAATATGTGAACCAAGAACTCCCAGATGCTCAAGCTGAATTTAGAAAAGGCAGAGGAACCAGAGATCAAATTGCCAACATTCACTGGATCACAGAAAAAGCAAGAGAATTCCAGAAAAAAAATCTACTTCTGCTTCATTACGCTAAAGACTTTGACTGGTGGATCACAACAAACAGTGAAAAATTCTTTAAGAGACGGTAATACCAGACCACCTTACCTGCCTCCTGAGAAACCTGTATGCAACTCAAGAAGCAACAGCAAAACCAAACATGGAACAACAGACTGGTTCCAAATTGGGAAAGGAGCACATCAAGGCTGTATATTGTCACCCAGCTTATTTAACTTATATGCAGAGCACATCATGCAAAATGCCAGGTTGAATGAAGCACAAGCTGGAATCAAGATTGCCAGGAGAAATAACAATAACCTCAGATATGCAGATGTCACCACCCTTATGGAAGAAAGCAAAGAAGAACTAAAGAGCCTGTTGATGAAAGAAGAAAGCAAAAAACCGGGCTTAAAACTCAACATTCATAAACTGAAGATCATGGCATCCAGTCGCATCACTTCATGGCTAATACGTGGGAAAACAATTGAAACAGTCAGAGACTATTTTCTTGAACTCAAAAATCACTGAAGATGGTGACTGTAGCCATGAAATTAAAAGACACTTGCTCCTTGGAAGAAAAGTTATGACCAAACTAGACAGCATATTAAAAAGCAGAGACATTACTTTACCAACAAAGGTCCATATAGTCAAAGCTATGGTTTTTCCAGTATTCATGTATGGACATGAGAGTTGGACCATACAGAAATCTCAGCACCACAGAATTGATGTTTTTGAATTGTGGTGTTGGAGAAGACTCTTGAGAATCCCTAGCTAGGACTGCAAGGAGATCCAACCAGTCAATCCTAAAGGAAATCGATCCTGAATATTCATCGAAAGGACTGATGCTGAAGCTGAAGCTCCAATACTTTGGCCACCTAATGCAAAGAACTGACTCAGTGGAAAAGACCCTGATGCTGGGAAAGATTGAAGGTAGTATGAGAAGGGGATGACAGAGGATGAGATGGTTGGATGTCACCACTGACTTCATGGACATGAGTTTGAGCAGTCTTCAGGAATTGGTGATAAACAGGGAAGCCTGCTATGCCTCAGTCAATGGGGTTGCAAAGAGTTGGACACGACTAAGCAACTAAACTGAACTGATAACACATATTAAAATCAATGAGCAATTCGTGAGAAAAGTTTACTGAATCAAGCTGTGTCTAAGGTGGAAGGAGACAACTTAAGGGTATAAATACCAGGAGGCGAAGATCATTGGCTGTCATAAAATAGGCAAACTAGCAAAAATATTCTCAAAGATTAGAGCTATGTTAGGTCAAAGTTGAAGAATCAATATAGTAGTGTTTATATATAATAATGATAGACTTATTTCATTCTCAATTAAAAGTAAATATTATCAAGTCACATTCAACTCATAACTATAAATTGCAACATTTTAATAAAATATTTCCAAATGAACTTGTGTTTGTCAAAGATATTTTTACTCATTAAAACATAAATGAAGATAATATTCACAATTATTTAAACAAACTCACTGAAATAACATAAGCTTTGTAAAGTAAATAATCTCAGAGGATATGTTAGAAAAAAGTCATGTAAATTATTAATTTCAAATGTCAAATTAAATTTAATATCAAACAGACTCCTAGTTATAAATATGTGTGCAGTGAACACATCTTGGGAAGTTCCCATAAATTCGAATTTGCTTGCCATGCCAAATTTTAGCACACATTGTTGAAACTGTGCTTTTTCTCTTTTTTTGCTCTCCCTTTCTCTCTCTCTTTCTCCCACCTCTCATACATAAACATTATGCACAAACACACACACAGATGTTATTCATCATTAAAGATGTTTTAAAACCTACCATTGACCAAAGAGAACATATTTGTTTATATATATATTTTTAATGAGGAAATAAAAACAACAAAAAAGTTTTTGGAAAAAAAAATAAGAGTTGATACAATGGCAAGTAGTTTCCATAAATACAAAAAATAACTTTAAAAAATCTTAAAATCCCAACAGAAGATTAAAAAAAAATGAGGACAGCTTTGTGTAGCTGATAAAATAACTATGCTTGGAGGAAATATTTGTTTCAAGTGATTTTTAAAGCACAGCAAATCAAGAGTTCTTTCCTAATGAGATGTACACTAAAAGGGGAAAAAAAGTGAAAAGAATTATCAAACTATTTTCAGTAATCATATTTTTGAGAGCTAGTATTGTTTCCCTTAGTGTGCTATATAGGACAAATGAATAATAATAATGATGTCATTGAAAATTGGAATTTTGGTCATGAGAAAAGAAAACTTACATGTGAAAAGAATTTGGTTAAGTAAAAATCAAGAATTACTAAATTCATTAAATTTATTGGAGTATAAACATGAATAAATGATTTTTTTAAATATGTCATTTCACTAAAAGGCCTACACAGGAACAATAAAAATCTTTTGGTTTTCCAATACCATTTATCCAAAAGCAACTGGAGTGCCTCAAAAAAATTTTAATTTCAAGCTGGGGTAGAAAATGTGAGTTGAGGTGGGAGCATGCTGTCAAACTAAACAGTAAGGAAGCAAACACTACTGAAATAATGTCAAAAGGACTCAGAAGTTAACTGGGGGATACTCCTATTCTCCAAATCTAGGAAAATTTGAAAATAAATAAGAATATTAATTTGAACTGTTCAAAGCCCATTAAATGTTTAAATTCATAAGCTTTTTAAAAATACATTTTAAAAAACTAATTCATGTTTTTGCAGATGCTAAAAAGCCATGAAATTAAAAGATGCTTACTCCTTGGAAGGAAAGTTATGACCAACCTAGAGAGCATATTCAAAAGCAGAGACATTACTTTGCCAACAAAGGTTCACCTAGTCAAGGCTATGGTCTTTCCTGTGGTCATGTATGGATGTGAGAGCTGGACTGTGAAGAAGGCTGAGCACCGAAGAATTGATGCTTTTGAACTGTGGTGTTGGAGAAGACTCTTAAGAGTCCCTTGGACTGCAAGGAGATCCAACCAGTCCATTCTGAAGGAGATCAGCCCTGGGATTTCTTTAGAAGGAATGATGCTAAAGCTGAAACTCCAGTATTTTGGCCACCTCATGCGAAGAGTTGACTCATTGGAGAAGACTCTGATGCTGGGAGGGATTGGGGGCAGGAGGAGAAGGAGACGACAGAGGATGAGATGGCTGCATGGCATCACTGACTCGATGGATGTGAGTCTGAGTGACCTCCAGGAGTTGGTGATGGACGACTCCTGGCGTGCTGCGATTCATGGGGTCGCAAAGAGTCAGACACGACTGAGGGACTGATCTGATCTGAAAAACATTATCTAGAAATCCAGTAAACAGAGAAAAGACTTAAGCATTGCCCCCAGATAATAATTGAAAAGGAATGAATGAATTAGAATGCTACCCTTTTACAACCCTTTATGAAATAATGGATCTAGCAGGGGTCATCTGCTAAATTCACCATAAGGACATTTCTAATGAAAATATAGCATCACCTATCAAGTAGCTTTGTCCAAAAGCATCAAGCCTCAGTCTGATCAATTTACAGGAAAAAAAAAAAAAGAGGACCCATTTCAATATATCACAGGATGCAATCAACAAAATTTAGACTGTGGGAAATTCTATAACACAAGCTATAAGGTTTCTTCAACAAATAATTGAGAGAAAAATATTAGTGAGATGAAGTTAGAAGCTATAAATTAAAAGAGACTTAAAAGACCTTTCTACCAATTGCTGCACATGGAATTTATTTGGATCATGATGGAATTAAATTGTTTAAAAAAAGTGATATATAGTTATGAGAACCTAAACAATCTTTGTATGTTCAATTATATTAAGGAATATCTCCTTTATATTAAGGAATAAGAAAGGTTATATTTTGAAATGAGTCATCTTTTAGAGATACATTGACAATACACACAAAGTGTGATGATATGTGATACTTTCTCCAAAGTAATCCAAGAGAAAGAAGAGCAACAGGAAAGGAGGATAGATAAATCCAACTGACATGAGTTGATAATTATAAGAAGCTGGGTGAGGAATATATGGGATATATTATATAATTTTGTTTATTTTGTATATGTTTATTTTTCATTAAAAGCAAGACTTACAATGTTAATTTTTTATTTTTTTTATTTTATTTCTTAACTTTACAATATTGTATTGGTTTTGCCATATATTGAAATGACTCTGCCACAGGTATACATGTGTTCCCCATCCTGAACCCTCGTCCCCCCTCCCTCCCCATACCATCCCTCTGGGTCGTCCCAGTGCACCAGCCCCAAGCATCCAGTATCATGCATTGAACCTGGACTGGCCACTCATTTCTAATTTTTTTAAATAAAATAAACATTTGCCTGAATCTTGAAAACCACATTCAGTTGGAACAGAGATCAAAAAAGAAAATAGAGCAGAAGCTCTAAGGGAATGAATGACTAAGAGCAAAAGGTTCAAGGATACTCCATTTCCTATGTTCTTCCCTACTAGCTCCTTGGCCACAGACCTCAGTTCTGCCATCTTCTGCATCTTCTGACTGAAAGAAGTGATGTATTCAATGAAGCTAATGACTTAAGTCGGGGGGAGGGGGAAATGAAGAAAATACAAAGGCAATTTTAAGATCACAAGTTATACCCTCAGGAAGTTGAACTGAACCTCAGAGTAGAACTTTCAACAAAATTATAAGAGGATAAGTGCAAGGATCAAAACTGCAATCATCATTTTTCCACAATCCTATCTGAAAAGAACCAAGGAAGGGGCATTGTGTGACAAGAAAGAACCGAGGAAGGGGCATTGTGTGACAAGATAAATCAGATCCATAATTGTTTTGTTTTGTACCAATTTATTCAATGGCGTTCAATATCTATGAAAATCAACAAAATGAACAAATAACTGGAGTGGGCATAAAGAGATATGAAGGGACACTAAATGTACTATTTTAACCATCATAGTAGATAGTCAATAGAAGACACTCTCTAAGTCTATAAATCATATAGATGTTTAAGCATATTATAGAAATTTATAAATTTACTTTCAATGAGTACCAAAATAAAAGTATAAACTCTCAAAATAGTAGAAATAGAAAGAATCTAAAATAAGATAAAAATATTTAAAAGAAAATGGCAGAATCTGTAAGCAAAACACTAAAAGAGAATATATAAATGACAGAAGTATGACATACAATTCATATTGAACACAAACATACTACCATGATAATAGATATCACATTTTCTTTTCAACAGATGGTGGAACATGTATACACACTGATCATATGAAATCTTCAATAATTTACAAATTATATTTTATTTTATTTATTTATATTTTTTGCTTGAGGCTGGTACACTGGGACAACCCAGAGGGATGGTACGGGGAGAGAGGAGGAAGGAAGGTTCAGGATGGGGGACACATGTATACCTGTGGCGGATTCATGTTGATATATGGTAAAACCAATATAATATTGTAAAGTTAAAAAATAAAATAAAAAATTTTTTCATCATAAAAAATAAATAAATAAATAAATTTACAAATTATATTTTAAACTACAGACTCAGTTAGCTAACTATGTAATCAATCGAAAATTTTTCAAATTTATTAACATGGTATCTAACCAACTGGAAATATTATCTTAAACTATTCTTAAATTAAAAAATACACAAGAAGGTAAATATCTGATTATTTAGAATATAATTTTAGCAATAATTAAGATTATTAATGAATATTCTATTTTTCCCTTTTTGCTGGGCACATAGTTTTTACTTCACCATGCTGATATTTCCATATCAATAAGCATTTTCATAATTCACTATTTAAATGTCCTTCCAGTCTTCATTTACTGATGCCACTTCTGTCATAAATTGAAATACAATCAATGCATGTGTCTGTTTCCCAATCTTCTATTTTTTCCTTACAAGAGCACCTCTTTTAATGACTGAAGCTTCAAAATAAGCCATCAACATATTTTGTAGGACTAGTCTTCTATCCTTAATTTCATCCTTCGGAAACATCTTGATTATACTTGGCCTTTTACTTTTCCATATTAATAAGAGCATATAAAGTTTTATGTTCTGAATTTAAAAGTTTAAAACATATATATGGCATTTTGTTACAAGCCTTATGTTTTATTTTCTTTTTCTTTTTTTTTTTCATGCAACACTCTCCCAAAGAGCTATCAGATTTTATGTGTATAGCTAGTCATTGCTTCTAGCTGCTTCATGGTGCATTTTAGAGTATAACCACCACATCACACATATCCACTCTCCCAGTGAAAGACAATTGCCTCTAACTCTCTGCTACTACAAATCATCATCAATGTGTCCTTACATGCTTTATAGAATTTCTCTGGGATATACACTAAGGAGCTGGATTGCTGGATTTTGGTGAGGGCACACATAATTTCATCAAGTGATATAAGATATCTTGTCAATGTGGTTGAACCAGTTTGTCTTTTCAACACAGTGCACAAGATTTCTATCTAAATATCTTCCATTATTTTTAAACTATCATTTTTTTTTCTCCAGTCTGAGAGTACAACAGCATATTTTAGGTTATGGGAGTGTATTTTCATGTAACTGTTGGTCATTTGAGTTTCCCTTATTTGCATTTCTTAACAGCCTTTTTTGGGGTGGAAAGAGCTGTTATCTCTTTCTTTTAACCTAGGATACTTACAAAGAACCAGAGTCATATTGCTATTCTTTCATCAATAATATTGAATCCCGGAATATATTTTCTTTTAACTTTGAATTCAATCAAAACAATCCCCCAAGTTGAAATGTTTTCAGATATATAAGAAAAGGAGTTCAAAGACACAGAAGGAAATTAACAAATCTTAAAGCACAAACTCTTAAACTATAAAATAAAAAAGCCCAGAGTCCAAAAGTCTGTTCTATACATCAGTGTCTCTTTTGCTTTTGGACTCTGGGACCGGGAGAGGGCAGGATGATTTGGGAGAATAGCATTGAAATATGTATAATATCATACCTGAAACGAGTCGCCAGTCTAGGTATGATGCCGGATAACGGATGCCTGGAGCTGGTGCACTAGGACGACCCAGAGGGATGGTATGGGGAGGGAGGAGGGAGGAGGGTTCAGGATGGGGAGCACGTCTATACTGGTGGCGGATCCTTCTCGATGTAGGGCAAAAGCAATACAATATTGTAAATTAAGCAAAATAAAATTAAATTAAAAAAATAAAGAAAGAAAAAAAATAAAATAAAAAAGCAAGCAAACTAGAATAAACAACAGAAGATACTAATAAAACCAAATTGGCTTTTTAACAAACAAAAATATATAAGCATACTTAAAAGAAAATGAGAATTAACATTTTTACAGATATAATTTTCCATCTTGAGAACATAAATATAAACTGAAGCAGTATTATATTAAATTTACTAATTATCAAATTTGCCATATATTAATCAGGTGAAAATCAATATCTTCCTATAAATAAAAATCAGATAAAAAAGAAAACAAACTGTTCACAAGTTGCCACACCACCCTATCAACAAATAAAAAGCTGAACAGACTCAAAAAAATCAACAGCTCTTAAAGGATTCTTAAGAAAGGACAATCTGCAGACCCCCAAAACTGGAGAGACAGGTGAACACAGGGAATGGTTTCTTCCTGGAACAAAAGACATGTGCAGCCTGAAGCAGCATCCTGGGAGGAAAACCTAAAGTGTAACTGACAAATTGCTTGAACTTGGTACAACTCTGACCCCTAAAAGACCCAAGGAAATCCTCTAAGATGAGGGCTCTGGGAGACTGTGAGCTTTACCTAGGAGCTTGACCGGATTCCCACAGTATATAATTTAGGAAAATGCCCTTAAACACCCTGCAAAGGGAGGGGAAAAGGAGCCACTGTGAAATATACCAGAGCCCTCGGTCTTCCATCACAAGGCTGCCCTCAGGGAAACTAGTTAACAAGGCCTAGATCAGATCAGATCAGTCGCTCTGTCGTGTCCGACTCTTTGCGACCCCATGAACTGCAGCATGCCGGGCCTCCCTGTCCATCACCAACTCCCGGAGGTCACTCAGACTCACATCCATCGAGTCAGTGATGCCATCCAGCCATCTCCATCTCATCCTCTATCGTCCCCTTCTCCTCCTGCCCACAATCCCTCCCAGCATCAGAGTCTTCTCCGATGAGTCAACTCTTCGCATGAGGTGGCCAAAATACTGGAGTTTCAGCTTTAGCATCATTCCTTCTAAAGAAATCTCAGGGCTGATCTCCTTCAGAATGGACTGGTTGGATCTCCTTGCAGTCCAAGTGACTCTCAAGAGTCTTCTCCAACACCACAGTTCAAAAGCATCAATGCTTCGGCGCTCAGCCTTCTTCACAGTCCAGCTCTCACATCCATACATGACCACAGGAAAGACCATAGCCTTGAACAGGCGAAACTTTGTTGGCAAAGTAATGCCTCTGCTTTTGAATATGCTACCTAGGTTGGTCATAACTTTCCTTCCAAGGAGTAAGCGTCTTTTAATTTCATGGCTGCAGTCACCATCTGCACTGATTTTGGAGCCCAGAAAAAGAAAGTCTGACACTGTTTCCACTGTTTCTCCATCTATTTCCCATGTAGTGATGGGACCAGATGCCATGATCGTTTTCCTGAATGTTGAGCTTTAAGCCAACCTTTTCACTCTCCACTTTCACTTTGATCAAGAGCCTTTTTAGTTCCTCTTCACTTTCTGCCATAAGGGTGGTGTCATCTGCATATCTGAGGTTATTGATATTTCTCCCAGCAATCTTGATTCCAACTTGTGTTTCTTTCAGTCCAACATTTGTCATGATGTACTCTGCATATAAGTTAAATAAACATGGTGACAATATACAGCCTTGACATACTCCTTTTCCTATTTGGAACCAGTCTGTTGTTCCATGACCAGTTCTAACTGTTGCTTCCTGACCTGCATACAGATTTCTAAAGAGGCAGATCAGGTGGTCTGGTATTCCCATCTCTTTCAAAATTTGCCACAGTTTATTGTGATCTACACAGTCAAAGGCTTTGGCATAGTCAATAAAGCAGAAATAGATGTTTTTCTGGAACTCTCTTGCTTTTTCCATGATCCAGCGGATGTTGGCAATTTGATCTCTGGTTCCTCTGCCTTTTCTAAAACCAGCTTGAACATCAGGAAGTTCACAGTTCACATATTGCTGAAGCCTGGCTTGGAGAATTTTGAGCATTACTTTACTAGCGTGTGAGATGAGTGCAATTGTGCGGTAGTTTGAGCACTCTTTGGCATTGTCTTTCTTTGGGATTGGGATGAAAACTGATCTTTTCCAATCTTGTGGCCACTGCTGAGTTTTCCAAATTTGCTGGCATATTGAGTACAGCACTTTCACAGCATCCTCTTTCAGGATTTGGAATAGCTCCACTGGAATTCCATCACCTCCACTAGCTTTGTTCGTAGTGATGCTTTCTAAGGCCCACTTGACTTCACATTCCAGGATGTCTGGCTCTAGGTCAGTGATCACACCATCCTGATTATCTGGGTCATGAAGATCTTTTTTGTACAGTTCTGTGTATTCTTGCCACCTCTTCTTAATATCTTCTGTTTCTGTTAGGTCCATACCATTTCTGTCCTTTATCGAGCCCATCTTTGCATGAAATGTTCCTTTGGTATCTCTGATTTTCTTGAAGAGATCCCTAGTCTTTCCCATTCTGTAGTTTTCCTCTATTTGTTTGCATTGATCGCTGAAGAAGGCTTTCTTATCTCTTCTTGCTATTCTTTGGAACTCTGCATTCAGATGTTTATATCTTTCCTTTTCTCCTTTGCTCTTCGCTTCTCTTCTTTTCACAGCTATTTGTAAGGCCTCCCCAGACAGCCATTTTGCTTTTTTGCATTTCTTTTCCATGGGGATGGTCTTGATCCCTGTCTCCTGTACAATGTCACCAACCTCATTCCATGGTTCATCAGGCACTCTATCTATCAGATCTAGGCCCTTAAATCTATTTCTCACTTCCACTGTATAATCATAAGGGATTTGATTTAGGTCATACCTGAATGGTCTCGTGGTTTTCCCTACTTTCTTCAATTTCAGTCTGAATTTGGCAATGAGGAGTTCATGGTCTGAGCCACAGTCAGCTCCTGGTCTTGTTTTTGCTGATTGTATAGAGCTTCTCCATCTTTGGCTGCAAAGAATATAATCAATCTGATTTCGGTGTTGACCATCTGGTGATGTCCATGTATAGAGTCTTCTCTTGTGTTGTTAGAAGAGGGTATTTGCTATGACCAGTGCATTTTCTTGGCCAAGCTCTGTTAGTCTTTGCCCTGCTTCATTCCATATTCCAAGGCCAAATTTGCCTGTTACTCCAGGTGTTTCTTGACTTCCTACTTTTGCATTCCAGTCCCCTATAATGAAAAAGACATATTTTTTGGGTGTTAATTCTAAAAGGTCTTGTAGGTCTTCATAGAACCGTTCAACTTCAGCTTCTTCAGCGTTACTGGTTGGGGCATAGACTTGGATTACTGTAACATTGAATGGTTTGCCTTGGAAGAGAACAGAGATCATTCTGTCGTTTTTAGATTGCATCCAAGTACTGCATTTCGGACTCTTTTGTTAACCATGATGGCCACTCCATTTCTTCTGAGGGATTCCTGCCCACAGTAGTAGATATAATGGTCCTCTGAGTTAAATTCACCCATTCCAGTCCATTTTAGTTCGCTAATTCCTAGAATGTCGACATTCACTCTTGCCATCTCTTGTTTGACCACTTCCAATTTGCCTTGATTCATGGATCTGACATTCCAGGTTCCTATGCAATATTGCTCTTTACAGCATCGGACTTTGCTTCTATCACCAGACACATCCACAGCTGGGTATTCTTTTTGTGTTGGCTCCATCCCTTCATGCTTTCTGGAGTTATTTCTCCACTGATCTCCAGTAGCATATTGGGCCCCTACTGACCTGGGGAGTTTCTCTTTCAGTATCCTATCATTTTGCCTTTTCATACTGTTCATGGGGTTCTCTAGGAAAGAATGGAGAAGGCAATGGCATCCCTCTCCAGTACTCTTGCTTGGAAAAACCATGGATGGAGGTGCCTTCAGTCCATGGGGTCGCTAAGAGTCGGACACGACTGAGGGATTTCACTTTCACCTTTCACTTTCATGCATTGGAGAAGGAAATGGCAACCCACTCCGATGTTCTTGTTGAAGAATCCCAGGGATGGCAGAGCCTGGCAGGCTGCCGTCTGTGGGGTCGCACAGAGTCGGACACGACTGAAGCGACTTAGCAGCAGCAGCAGCAGCAGCAGGCAAGAATACTGAAGTGTTTTGCCATTTCCTTCTCCATCGGACCACACCATGTCAGATCTCTCCGCCATGACACGCCCATCCTGGGTTGCCCCACGGGCATGGCTTAATTTCATTGAGTTAGACAACTCTGTGGTCATAGTGTGATTAGATTGACTAGTTTTCTGTGAGTATGGTTTCAGTGCATTTGCAGTCTGATGCCCTCTTGCAAGACCTACCATTTTACTTGGGTTTCTCTTACCTTGGGCGTGGGGTATCTCTTCCCGGCTGCTCCAGCAAAGCACAGCCATTGCACCTTACCTTGGACGAGGGGTCTCTCCTCATCGCCACCCTTCCTGACCTTGGAGGAGGGGTATCTCCTCACCGCCGCCCTTCCTGACCTTGGAGGAGGGGTGGCAGTGCTTAGTGTGCCGGTCCTCACCGCCGTCCTTCCTTGGTCCAGAGGTAGCTCCTCTCGGCAGCGCTTTTAGTGCTCCGCGCAGCCGGCGAGGCGCTCTTAGTGCGCAGGTCATGGTAGGCGAGGCGCTGTGCGCCGGTCGCGGTAGGCGACCTGCTAGGTATTATCAGAGCCAAACTGACCTGGGCAAGGGAAATTTCTATTACAAAGCTGGAGAAAGAAAATATTCAACTCCAGTCCACTCTAGCCATGCTATGCCACCTAACGGGGTGGGGCTGGGTGGGGGCGAGGGGCGCTGAGATACCCTTGTCAAGTATATAGTCCAGAGGTGCAGGTTCACTAAAAGACTCAGACCCAATCATAGGATTATACACTTCATGTTACATATAAGAAAGAAATTAATACATTGCTGAGTTGACCTTTGAAATCAGTAGGAAATGTAGAGTTTATTTTACACGTAGTTTAGAGCTCACATATATAAGCGGTTTTATCTATTATGTAGGGGCTTCCCAAGTGGCCCTAATGGTAAAGAACTCACCTGCCAATGCAGGAGACATAGAGATGCGGGTTTGATCCATGAGTCAGCAATAATGCCCGGAGGAGGGCATGGCAACCCACTCCAGTATTCTTGCCTGGATAATCCCTTGGACAGAGGAGCCTGGAGGACTTCAGTGCATAGGGTCGCAAATAGCTGGACACGACTGAAGCAACTTAGGACATATGCAACTATTATGTAGTCAGTTCAGTCTCAGTCGTGTCCAACTCTTTGTGACCCCATGGACTGTAGCACACCAGGCTTCCTGTCCATCACCAATTCCTGGAGCTTGCTCAAACTGACATCCTTTGAGTCAGCAATGCCATCCAAACTTCTCCTCTTCTGTCGTCCCCTTCTCCTTCTGCCTTCAATCTTTCCCAGCATCACAATATTTTCCAATGAGTCAGTTCTTCACATCAGGTGGTCAAAGTATTGGAGCTTCAACTTCAGCATCAGTCATTCCAATGAATATTCAGGATTGATATCCTTTAGGATGGACTGGTTGGACCTCCATGCAGTCCAAGGGACTCTCAAGAGTCTTCTCCAAACCAGCGGTTCAAAAGAATCAATTCTTTGATGCTTATCTTTCTTTATAGTCATACTCTCCCAACCATACATGACTACTGGACAAACTATAGCTTTGACAAGATAAACATTTGTCAGCAAAGTAATGTCTCTGCTTTTTAAAAAGCTGCCTAGGTTGGTGATAGCTTTTCTTCCAAGGAACAAATGTCTTTTAATTTCAAGGCTGCAGTCACCATCTGCAGTGATTTTGGGGCCCAAGAAAATAAAGTCTCTCTCCCACTGTTTCCATCGTTTCCCCATCTATTTGCCATGAAGTGATGGAACCGGATACCATGATCTTCGTTTTTTGAATGTTGAGTTTTAAGTCAGGTTCTTCACTCTCTTCTTTCACTTTCATCAACAGGCTCTTTAGTTTTTCTTTGCTTTCTACCATAAGGATGGTGTCATCTGTATAACTGAAGTTATTGATATTTCTCCTGGCAATATTAATTCCATCTTGTGCTTCATTCAGCCTGGCATTTTGCATGATGTACTCTGCATATAAGTTAAATAAGCAGTGTGGAAATGTACATCCTTGAAGTACTCCTTTCCCAATTTGGAACCAGTCTGTTGTTCTGTGTCCAGTTCTAACTGTTCCTTCTTAACCTGCATATAGGTTTCTCAGGAGGCAGATAAGGTGGTTTGGTATTCCCATCTCTTTAAAAATTTTCCACTGTTTGTTGTGATTCACAGTCAAAGACTTCTACATAGACAATAAAGCAGAAGTAGAAGTTTTTCTGGAAATCTCTTGCTTGTTCTATGATCCAAAAGATGCTGGCAATTTGATCTCTGGTTCCTCTGCTTTTTCTAAATCCAGCTTGAACATCTGGAAATTCTCAATTCATGTTCTACTTAAGGCTAGCTTGGAGAAATTTGAGAATGACTTTGCTAGTGTGTGAGATGAGTGCAATTGTGCAGGAATTTAAACATTTTTGGCATTGCCTTTCTTGGGATTGGAAGGAAAACTGATCTTTTCCAGTCCCTTTGCCACTGCTTTCCAAATTTGTGGGCATATTGAGTGCAACACTTAAACAGCATCATCTTTTACCATTTGTAATAGCTCAACTGGACTTCCATCACCTCCACTTTGTTTTTAGTGATGTTTCCTAAGGCCACTTGACTTCCCGTTCCTGGATGTCTGGTTCTAGGTGAGTGGTTATCTGGGTCATGGAGATCTTTTTTGGATGGTTCTTCTGTGTATTCTTGCCACCTCTTTTTAATATTGTCTGCTTCTTTTAGGTCCAAACCATTTCTGACCTTTATTGTGCCCATCTTTGCCTGAAATGTTCCCTTGGTATCTCTAATTTTCTTGAAAGATCTTTCATCTTTCTCATTGTTTTTTTTTTTTCCTCTATTTCTATGCATTGATCACTGAGGAAGACTTTTTTCTCTCTCCTTGCTATTCTTTGGAAGTCTGCATTCAGATGGCTATATATTTCCTTTCTTCCTTTGCCTTACACTTCTCTTTTCTCAGCTATTTGTAAGGCCTCCCCAGACAACCACTTTACCTTCTTGCATTTCTTTTTCTTGAGGATGGTCTTGAACACTGCCTCCTGTACAATGTCACGAACCTCCGTCCTTAGTTCTTTAGGCACTCTGTCAGATATAATCCCTTGAATCTGTCACTTCCACTGTATAATCATAAAGAATTTGATTTAGGTCATACCTGAATTTCCTAGTGGTTTTCCCTACTTTCTCCAATTGAAGTCTGAATTTGACAATAAGTAGTTCATGGTTTGAGCCACAGTCAGTTCCCCATCTTATTTTTGCTCACTGTATTGAGCTTCTCCATCTTTGGGTGCAAAGAATATAATCAATCTGATTTTGGTTTGACCATCTGGTGCTATCCATGTGTAGAGTCATGTTGTGGAAGAGCGTGTTTGCTATAACTAGTGTGTTCTTTTGGAATATTACGTAATATTTGTAGTAATTTTAAAGAATAATATCAGATCAGATCAGTCACTAAGTCGTGTCCGACTCTTTGCGACCCCATGAACTGCAACACGCCAGGCCTCCCTGTCCATCACCAAATCCAGGAGGTCACTCAGACTCATATTTATCGAGTCAGTGATGCCATCAAGCCATCTCATCCTCTGTCGTCCCCTTCTCCTCCTGCCCCCAATCCCTCCCAGCATCAGAGTCTTCTCCAATGAGTCAACTCTTCGCATGAGGTGGCCAAAATACTGGAGTTTCAGCTTTAGCATCATTCCTTCTAAAGAAATTCCAGGGTTGATCTCCTTCAAAATGGACTGGTTGGATCTCCTTGCAGTCCAAGGGACTCTCAAGAGTCTTCTCCAACACCACAGTTTAAAAGCATCAATTCTTGGGCGCTCAGTCTTCTTCACAGTCCAGCTCTCACATCCATACATGACCACAGGAAAGACCATAGCCTTGACTAGACGAACCTTTGTTGGCAAAGTGATGTCTCTGCTTTTGAATATGCTATCTAGGTTGGTCAAAACTTTGCTTCCAAGTAGTAAGCGTCTTTTAATTTCATGGCTGCAGTCACCATCTGCAGTGATTTTGGAGCCCAGAAAAGTAAATTCTGACACTGTTTCCACTGTTTCTCCATCTATTTCCCATGCAGTGATGGGACCAGATGCCATGATCTTCGTTTTCCTGAATGTTGAGCTTTAAGCCAACCTTTTCACTCTCCACTTTCACCTTCATTAAGAGGCTTTTTAGTTCCTGTTCACTTTCTGCCATAAGAGTGGTGTCATCCACATATCTGAGGTTATTGATATTTCTCCCGGCAATCTTGATTCCAACTTGTGTTTCTTCCAGTCCAGCATTTCTCATGATGTACTCTGCATATAAGTTAAATAAACATGGTGACAATATACAGCCTTGACGTAATCCTTTGCCTATTGGGAACCAGTCTGTTGTTCCATGACCAGTTCTAACTGTTGCTTCCTGACCTGCATACAGATTTCTAAAGAGGTAGATCAGGTGGTCTGGTATTCCCATCTCTTTCAGAATTTTCCACAGTTTATTGTGATCTACACAGTCAAAGGTTTTGGCATAGTCAATAAAGCAGAAATAGATGTTTTTCTGGAACTCTCTTGCTTTTTCCATGATCCAGAGGATGTTGGCAATTTGATCTCTGGTTCCTCTGCCTTTTCTAAAACCAGCTTGAACATCAGGAAGTTCACGGTTCACATATTGCTGAAGCCTGGCTTGGAGAATTTTGAGCATTACTTTACTAGCGTGTGAGATGAGTGCAATTGTGCGGTAGTTTGAGCACTCTTTGGCATTGTCTTTCTTTGGGATTGGGATGAAAACTGACCTTTTCCAATCTTGTGGCCACTGCTGAGTTTTCCAAATTTGCTGGCATATTGAGTACAGCACTTTCACAGCATCCTCTTTCAGGATTTGGAATAGCTCCACTGGAATTCCATCACCTCCACTAGCTTTGTTCGTAGTGATGCTTTCTAAGGCCCACTTGACTTCACATTCCAGGATGTCTGGCTCTAGGTCAGTGATCACACCATCCTGATTATCTGGGTCATGAAGATCTTTTTTGTACAGTTCTTCTGTGTATTCTTGCCACCTCTTCTTAATATCTTCTGCTTCTGTTAGGTCCATACCATTTCTGTCCTGTATCGAGCCTATTTTTGCATGAAATGTTCCTTTGGTATCTCTGATTTTCTTGAAGAGATCCCTAGTCTTTCCCATTCTGTTGTTTTCCTCTATTTGTTTGCATTGATCGCTGAAGAAGGCTTTTTTATCTCTTCTTGCTATTCTTTGGAACTCTGCATTCAGATGTTTATATCTTTCCTTTTCTCCTTTGCTTTTCGCTTCTCTTCTTTTCACAGCTATTTGTAAGGCCTCCCCAGACAGCCATTTTGCTTTTTTGCATTTCATTTCCATGGGGATGGTCTTGATCCCTGTCTCCTATACCATGTCACCAACCTCATTCCATAGTTCATCAGGCACTCTATCTATCAGATCTAGGCCCTTAAATCTATTTCTCACTTCCACTGTATAATCATAAGGGATTTGATTTAGGTCATACCTGAATGGTGTAGTAGTTTTCCCTACTTTCTTCAATTTCAGTCTGAATTTGGCAATAAGGAGTTCATTGTCTGAGCCACAGTCAGCTCCTGGTCTTGTTTTTGCTGATTGTATAGAGCTTCTCCATCTTTGGCTGCAAAGAATATAATCGATCTGATTTTGGTGTTGTCCATCTGGTGATGTCCATGTAGAGTCTTCTCTTGTGTTGTTGCAAGTGGGTATTTGCTATGACCAGTGCATTTTCTTGGCAAAACTGTTGTCTTTGCCCTGCTTCATTCCGTATTCCAAGGCCAAATTTGCCTGTTACTCCAGGTGTTTCTTGACTTCCTACTTTTGCATTCCAGTCCCCTATAATGAAAAGAACATCTTTTTTGAGTGTTAGTTCTAAAAGGTCTTGTAGGTCTTCATAGAACCGTTCAACTTCAGCTTCTTCAGCATTACTGGTTGGGGCATAGACTTGGATTACTGTGACACTGAATGGTTTGCCTTGGAAACGAACAGAGGTCATTCTATCGATTTTGAGATTGCATGCAAGTACTGTATTTCGGACTCTTTTGTTGACCATGATGGCCACTCCATTTCTTCTGAGGGATTCCTGCCCGCAGTAATAGATATAATGGTCATCTGAGTTAAATTCACCCATTCCAGTCCACTTTAGTTCGCTAATTCCTAGAATGTCGACATTCACTTTTGCCATCTCTTGTTTGACCACTTCCAATTTGCCTTGATTCGTGGACCAAAGCCTTTGACTGTGTAGATCACAATAAACTATGGAAAATTCTGAAAGAGATGGGAATACCAGACCACCTGATCTGCCTCTTAAGAAATCTGTATGCAGGTCAGGAAGCAACAGTTAGAACTGGTCATGGAACAACAGATTGGTTCCAAATAGGAAAAAGAGTACGTCAAGGCTGCATATTGTCACCATGTTTATTTAACTTATATGCAGAGTACATCATGAGAAATGCTGGACTGGAAGAAACACAAGTTGGAATCAAGATTGCTGGGAGAAATATCAATAACCTCAGATATGGAGATGACACCACTCTTATGGCAGAAACTGAAGAGGGGCTAAAAAGCCTCTTGATGAAAGTGAAAGTGGAGAGTGAAAAGGTTGGCTTAAAGCTCAACATTCAGAAAACGAAGATCATGGCATCTGTTCCCATCACTGCATGGGAAATAGATGGAGAAACAGTGGAAACAGTGTCAGACTTTCTTTTTCTGGGCTCCAAAATCACTGCAGATGGTGACTGTAGCCATGAAATTAAAAGACGCTTACTCCTTGGAAGGAAAGTTATGACCAACCTAGATAGCATATTCAAAAGCAGAGACATTACTTTACCAACAAAGGTTCGCCTGTTCAAGGCTATGGTCTTTCCTGTGGTCATGTATGGATGTGAGAGCTGGACTGTGAAGAAGGCTGAGCACCGAAGAATTGATGCTTTTGAACTGTGGTGTTGGAGAAGACTCTTGAGAGTCCCTTGGACTGCAAGGAGATCCAACCAGTCCATTCTGAAGGAGATCAGCCCTGAGATTTCTTTAGAAGGAATGATGCTAAAGCTGAAACTCCAGTATTTTGGCCACCTCATGCGAAGAGTTGACTCATTGGAGAAGACTCTGATGCTGGGAGGGATTGAGGGCAGGAGGAGAAGGGGACGACAGAGGATGAGATGGCTGGATGGCATCACTGACTTGATGGGTGTGAATCTGGGTGACCTCCGGGAGCTGGTGATGGACAGGGAGGCCTGGCGTGCTGCAGTTCATGGCGTCGCAAAGAGTCAGACACGACTGAGTGACTGTTCTGATCTTGGACCTGACATTCCAGGTTCCTATGCAATATTGCTCTTTACAGCATCGGACTTTGCTTCTATCACCAGACACATCCACAGCTGGGTATTTTTTTTTTTGTTTTGACTTCATCCCTTCATTCTTTCTTGAGTTATTTCTCCACTGATCTCCAGTAGCATGTTGGGCCCCTACTGACCTGGGGAGTTTCTCTTTCAGTATCCTATCATTTTGCCTTTTCTTACTGTTCATGGGGTTCTCAAGGCAAGAATACTGAAGTGGTTTTCCATTCCCTTCTCCAGCGGACCACACCCTGTCAGATCTTTCCACCATGACCTGCCCATCCTGGGTTGCCCCATGGGCATGGCTTAATTTCATTGATTTAGACAAGGCTGTGGTCCTGGTGTGATTAGATTGACTAGTTTTCTGTGAGTATGGTTTCAGTGTATTTGCCCTCTGATGCCCTCTTGCAAGACCTACCGTCTTACTTGGGTTTCTCTTACCTTGGGCGTGGGGTATCTCTTCCCGGCTGGTTCAGCAAAGCACAGCCATGGCACCTTACCTTGGACGAGGGGTCTCTCCTCACCCCCGCCCTTCCTGACCTTGGAGGAGGGGTATCTCCTCACCGCCGCCCTTCCTGACCTCGGTCGTGGGGTAGCTCCTCTCGGCTGTGCTCCTACCGGTCGCGGGAAAGGCGAGGCGCTCCTAGTGCGCCATTTGCGGGAAAGGCGAGGCGCTCCTAGTGTGCCAGTTGTGGGAATATATAATATAGAATAATATAGCTAGTCTAAATATAAGAATTTCTCTGCATGTATTAAGGTTAAAAACCAGGTTACAGAAAAAAAACATAAAAATATCACTAATTTTATAAACAAATGAATCAGACACTGTGTGGGAGAGAGGCTACATGTATGTATTTAGATATGTTCCTTTGTGGTCAAATCCATATGGCTGTGTCCGAAATGTTTCACAGCAATCTGAAAAAAGTTGTAGACTGAGAAGAAAGATAACTTCCTGTTTAACTGGACTGGCCAAGAATCTTGTGGAAAATCTCAAATGAACTTTTTGGCCAACCCAATAAATTTTGAATGCATATAGTTTAAGTTCTTTATAATAAAATGCATTTATAAATTCTTAAATGATTCAGGAAACCTTCCCTTAATATGAGTAAACGTAAGCTATGATCTTGAACAATCTCAAAAATTTTATTTCATTAAATATAAAATAATAAGATTATCTAGATATCCTCTAGGTCCAAAAGGCCTAGAATCAAGCCCAGGTTTGATTACCACAATCAAGATGACCTTGAAATTCGGTTTCCACATGAGTAATTGGGATTGCATAGAAGTGGCTAAATTGCAGTGTCTCTGTGAAAGTGCATATCCCTGCAAAAACTGCAAAATTCAATGTACTGTTATTAAGCCCTATAACCCTGTAAATCTATTAGTGGTATATCATAATGGCCACAGAATAACAGTTTTATATACATATACATTTCTTTACTCTTACAATATCAACTTGCTTCTATAAGATGCTCCTTTATCCCTTGTAAACCTCAGTAAAACAACTTTATTTATAAAGAGAAGTCTGCCTTGGCAGTATTTATAAAATATAAATTAGGATGAAGCTCTCTCTCTCTCTCAAGAGTCTTAATATTCCTTTAAATCTTCTTAACTCTATTTTAAAAATTGGATGTAAATTTTTACTAAAAGTACTGATTTCTCCCTTTTGAGAGGGAAAAAAAAAAGAAAAAGAAACAATTTCTTGGAATAGTTTTCACACATCATAGAGTATTAAATAGATACCAATTGATTTCCCCTCACTTGATTGTCTCCATGTCTAGCCACATCTAGCTGCTAGTATTTATATTTTATAAATACTGCCAAGGCAGACTTCTCGTTGTAGATAAGGTTGTTTTACTGATGTTTACAAGGGATAAAGGAGCATCTTACATCAGCAAGTGATATTGTAAGAGTAAAGAAATTTATATATATTCCCCTAAAGCTTTAACAAACTGATTCTTCCTAATGGAACAATTATGTTCATATAACTAGATCCATCATTCTTCATGAGGCTTGGGCTTGCATTTACTTGTCTAGATCAAGAAGGGTAAGGACACTGAGCCATTTAAGAACTGTGCTTTTCTAGCCACAGAGAAAATTATGAACCTTACTGACAAAGAATGAGTTTTTAGATAAGAATGAAAATCTTAAGATAGTCAATTTGTTTACAATTTACTTGGAAGGCTGCCCTTGTTTTAAACCCTACAGATACATAGTTGCTTATTTTTAGTTCAGGGCAATTATGTTAAATTAGGACCATACACTTATTGAATTACCAATACTGGAAATCTTTCATGAAAAACAAAATTATCTCTGATTATTAAAAAATTTTAACATCAGATTAAAAACTTAAAGCTATTTTGAAACAATGAAAATGTGTCTTTGTAAAAGTTAATGTTATTTCTAAAAATCTGTAGAAAGAGTAGCTGAATATTTCAAGTAGAATTCTACCTAGTTTTTCTCTTCCCTGCACTAAACAGTGGAGAAGGCAATGGCACCACGTTCCAGTACTCTTGCCTGGAAAATCCCATGGATGGAGGAGCCTGGTAGGCTGCAGTCCATGGAGTCGCTGAGAGTCGGGCACGACTGAGCGACTTCACTTTCACTTTTCACTTTCATGCATTGGAGGAGGAAATGGCAACCCACTCCATTGTTCTTGCCTGGAGAATCCCAGGGACAGAGGAGCCTAGTGGACTGCCCTCTATGGGGTCGCGCAGAATTAGACATGACTGAAGCGACTTAGCAGCAGCAGCACTAAACAGTATGCTTCAATTGATAATTGCCCAAATGCAAAAAAAAAAAAAAAAATCCACTCTCACGTGAAGTCAGTCATCTGCAATAAGAAAAATAAGTTCCTGGAAAAGGCGAATGTGAAAATATTTCTCCTCTGTGAGAGGTGAATCTGTAAGTTTCCCCATAGCTATGAAATACTATAAACAGTGAACACTGCAAAGATGTACTAACACTCACTGATTCCTTATTAAGAGAAGAGTTTATATGAAAACTGACACACTTCTCCATAGAAGCACCTAGAAGTTATGCCCTCTGTTCCCAAGATCAGCACAGTGCCTCAATCTATAGTGACAGCCTATTTGGGGAACACTTCCTCTCTGATCACTCTTTCCTTGTTTGCAGGTTGATAGAGCTCAGAAGGCACGGCATAATACCTAGAAGCTTTTTCACAGAGAGGGTGTTTATTTATGGACAGAAGGGCTAATGACACAAATGGGAACAACTGGTAGGAGATTTGCATCTAACCTGTGTATATTAGCTTGGTAGAATCATGATTCTTTGTTTCTTAACTGTCCTCCATCTGACAAAGTGACCTGTATTTTGGCAGCCAGTTCCTTCAATTCAAACCCTCTAGCAAAAAGTATTTGCCCTTTGAATACAAGGCAAAAAACAAAAGACATTCAAGGGTGGCACAAGGTTAGCTTTCATTGTTCTTTCCATTGTACACTGACATTGATATAGTTAAAAAGAATAAAGCATTGGATGAGCTCTGCAGTAATATTGAAGGCTTTTTGCTATTACTGGAAAAGGATATAGTCTTTTCAACAACTTGTCATTTTTTTAAATTAATAATGATTTCTTTCAAAAATTATTAGCTAATAGCAACTCTTTGTTAATGAGCTATTGTTATGTCTAATGGACCATGTCTTATTAAGAATTATGCTTTTACATTATTTTCAAAGATATTTCTTTCCGAACAAATCCTTATTTTTATAATTTCATAAATATAAAGTGACACACAGATGGTAAATATAGGACCATAATTTTGTGGGTGAGAAAGCTAAATCCTATGTGCAAGTTAGGGATTTTAGAATCCCAGCTGTTGATTCAGCTGCCACAGCAAAATCTCCCAAATGTGGTATTAGTGGTAGCTACTAGGTGCTGAAATCACTCACCACTCCTGCTTCCTGAAGTGACCTGATGTAACCCTAATTTGAAAACCAACTTATCTGGTTGCCAGAAGAACAAGATTATATCATCTTGCACATCTTGGTCTCACTCGAATCCTGGGTCAACTCCAAAGAAAAACCACTTCTCCAAGTCACTCAGGAAGACATATAACAAATACCACTTAAACTTAAACCGTTAAGAATATACCTTGAAAGCAAGCACATGTCACTCTTGCTTGATGCACTATCCACTGTGTAAATCAGCAATACCTCAAAATAATCTGTTTGGAACTGGGGAGCTGGGAGATTTATTATTTTCAGTACAAACCAAATAATTTTATATTGTTGGAGATTCATCTGTTTCTAAGTATAGCTCCATATTTGACCCACAGAAGCTGCAAGTTTACATGAGGGTTTTTATACTTTATACTAATGTAAAAAGAGGGAGAGAAAAATTTTTCCAAACGTTTACAAATATTTTTAGCATTCTCCTTTCTGAAAATTTCTCCCCTTTGACTAATCATTCTCATCTATTAAAAAAAAATTTAAGTATTAACAGAAAAAAAATTTTGGTCACAGGTATATGCAAAAACTAATTATCATTCCTTTAGGAGAAGGAACTGTACATTTGAGATATGATTTACTTGACAAAGTCAAGATGTATTTTAATGATCAAAAGGTCAAAAATAATTAGATAGGCACTATAGACAATCTTATGACATACACTGCACTTTTACATTGCACATTTATTTGAGACATGCAAATGTGACAAACTATGGACGGAGGTTCATAACATTGTACAGGAGGCGATGATCAAAATCATCCCCAATAAAAAGAAATGCAGAAAGCAAAACAGTTGTCAGAGGAGGCCTTAAATATAGCTCAGAAAATAAGAAAAGCAAAAGGCAAAGGAGAAAAGGAAAAACATACCCATCTGAATGAAGAGTTCCAGAGAATAGCAAGGAGAGACAAGAAAGTTTTTAAAGTGAATTATGAAAAGAAATAGAGAAAAACAATAAAAATAGGGAAAACAAAAGATCCCTTCAAGAAAATTAGAGATACCAAGGGAACATTTCAGGCAAAGATGGGCACAATAAAGGACAGAAATGGTATGGGCCTAACAGAAGCAGAAGATATTAAAAAAAGGTGGCAAGAATATACAGAACTATACAAAAGAGATCTTAACGACCCAGAAAACCATGATGGTGAGATCACTTACCTAGAGGCAGGCATATTGGAGTGTGAAGTCAAGTGGGCCTTAGGAAGCATCACTATGAAAAAAGCTAGTAGAGGAGATGGAATTTCAGCTGAGCTATTTCAAATCCTAAAAGATGATGCTGTGAAAGTGCTGCACTCAATATGCCAGCAAATTTGGAAAATACAGCAGTGGCCAGAAGACTGGAAGAGGTCAGTCTTCTTTGCAATTCCAAAGAAAGGCAATGCCAAAGAATGTTGAGACTACCGCACAGTTGCACTCATTTCACACACTAGCAAATAATGCTCAAATTTCTCCAAGCTAGGTTTCAACAGTACATGAACAGAGAACTTCCAGATGTGCAAGCTGGATTTAGAAAAGACAGGAGAACCAGAGATCAAACTGCCGACATCTGTGGGATCATAGAAAAAGCAAGAGAATTCCAGAAAAAAAATCTACCTCTGTTTTATGGACTATGCCAAAGCCTTTGATCGTGTGGTTCACAAAACTGTGGAAAATTCTTAGAGTGGGGACTATTAGACCACCTCACCTGCCTCCTAAAAAATCTATATGCAATTCAAGAAGCAACAGTTAGAACCAGACATGGAACAGACTGGCTCCAAATTGGGAAAGGAGTACCTCAAGGCTGTTCATTGTCACCCTGCTTATTTAACTTATATGCAGAGTACATCATGTGGAATGCTGGGCTGGATAAAGCAGAAGCTGGAATGAAGATTGGTGGGAGAAATAACAATAACTTCAGATATGCAAATGACACCACCCTTACAGCAAGAAGCAAAGAGGAGCTAAAGAGCCTCTTGATGAAAGTGAAAGAGGAGAGAGAAAAAGCTGGCTTAAAACTCAATGTTCAAAAAATGAAGATCATGATATCTGGTTCCATCACTTCATGGTAAATAGATGGGAAAACAATGGAAACGATGAGTCTTTATTTTCCTGAGCTCCAAAATCACTGCAGATAGTGACTGCAACCATGAAATTAAAAGACAGTTGCTCATTGGAAGAAAAGCTATGACAAACTTAAACAATATATTAATAGGCATGGACATTAATTTGCTGACAACAGTCCATATAGTCAAAGCCAGGGGTTTTCCAGTAGATATGTATCAATGTGAGAGTTGGACCATAAAGAAATCTGAGTGCCAAAGAATTGATTTTTTTGAACTGTGATCTTGAAGAAGACTCTTGAGAGTTTCTTGGACAGAAAGGAGTCAAACCAGTCAATCCTAAATAAAATAAGTCCCGAATATTCACTGGAGAGACAATGATAAAGCTGAAGTTCCAATACCTTGGCTCCTCTTTGCTTTCTGCAGTAAGGGTGGTGTCATCTGCATATCTGATGTTATTGATATTTCTCCCACTTGACTTATTTGAAAAGACCCTGATGCTGAGAAAGATTGAAGGTGTGAGGAGAAGAGGACAACAGAGGATGAGATGGTTGGATTGTTTTACCAACTCAATGACATGAGTTTGAGCAGGCTCCAGGAATTGGTGATGGATAGGGAAGCCTGGCAGGCTGCAGTCCATGGGTCTCAAAGAGTCGCACACGACTGAGTGACTGAACTAACTGAACCAAACTGGGTATGACTTGTATTCTGAAAATATAGATGCAGAATGTTGTACTGGTCAGCTGCTTTGCAAAGGGGCAAAGTGGAGAATAGATAGTCCCTTAAGATCAGTCTGATTTCTGATTAGCTTGGTTACAGGATTCTTTAATGTTTCTCATGGACCAGAGGTACACTATATATAAGAGAAAGAAGTTTTAAATCCTTCCCAAGAATGGGAGGGTGCTATTGGCCTACAAGAAAGAATATCTGTGTAGGACTGACAAAAAGTGAACAGTTGGCAGCTAGAGAGAAATGCATCAACTATATCACAGAGTAGAGTCACATTTTTCTAAGAAGCTTCAAAATCCCTTCACAATTTCCTGGAATATAAAAAGTTAGTTTTAAACACACGCCTGTCCCAGAGCACACAAAACCACCCTTCTAGAGTATCATTCAAATTGAAATAATAATCACAGTAATTGTAGATGATACATATAGAAGGCTTAACCATGGCCAGACATGATTCACACATGCACACACACATACAGGAGTATGTACATTATATTGCATCAATTTCAAGATGTCTGCATTCTCATATTGTAGCACTTCCGAAATCCAGATGTATCTGACAGTCAGTAGAGTTCTATGGTTCACTCTTAATTAGCCTTTACTGCACTTGTCATTGTCTGTCATAACTTTATTTGGTTACTTCTATGGCATAACTGAATGGAATAACTAGACAATTGCCCCTCTAAATATTTTAACCAATAAACTAAGGATCTTTTGAGAAAAAAATATGTGAATTCTGATTGTTGTCTAAAACCCTTTTGTTGATAACTTTTGATAAGATTAAGAAGAAACCTTCATTGAAATTTTAAGAAGGATCAATACCATAAACATAATGGAACATTCTTTTGAGAAGTGCCATATCACTAGTGACATCTATGGCACAGAAAGGAAAGGCTGTAGAAAAACACAGATATCAATGACACTGAGTCAAAAGTGATTCAGACCTGTTAGACTGAATTGGAAGTGAAGCTTTAGAATGATATTAATAAAGTACTTCACTTAGAGCTTATATATATATATGGAGAAGGCAATGGCACCCCACTCCAGTACTCTTGCTTGGAAAATCCCATGGATGGAGGAGCCTGGTAGACTGTAGTCCATGGGGTTGCTAAGAGTCAGACACGACTGAGTGACTTCACTTTCACTTTTCACTTTCATGCATTGGAGTAGGAAATGGCAGCTCACTCCAGTGTTCTTGCTTGGAGAATCCCAGGGACGGGGGAGCCTGGTGGGCTTCCGTCTATGGTGTCGAAAAGAGTCGGAAACGACTGAAGCGACTTAGCAGTAGCAGTAGCAAATATATATCTCATCTGATCAGATCAGTCACTCAGTCGTGTCCGACTCTTCACGACCCCATGAATCACAGCACGCCAGGGCTCCCTGTCCATCACCAACTCCCAGAGGTCACTCAGACTCACATCCATCGAGTCAGTGATGCCATCCAGGCATCTCATCCTCTGTCATCCCCTTCTTCTCCTGCCCCCAATCCCTCCCGGCATCAGAGTCTTTTCCAATGAGTCAACTCTTCGCATGAGGTGGCCAAAATACTGGAGTTTCAGCTTTAGCATCATTCCTTCTAAAGAAATATCAGGGCTGATCTCCTTCAGAATGGACTGGTTGGATCTCCTTGCAGTCCAAGGGACTCTCAAGAGTCTTCTCCAACACCACAGTTCAAAAGCATTAATTCTTTGGTGCTCAGCCTTCTTCACAGTCCAGCTCTCACATCCATACATGACCACAGGAAAGACCATAGCCTTGACTAAGAGATAAGAAAGCCTTCCTCAGTGATCAATGCAAAGAAATAGAGGAAAACAACAGAATGGGAAAGACTAGGGATCTCTTCAAGAAAATCAGAGATACCAAAGGAATATTTCATGCAAAGATGGGCTCGATAAAGGACAGAAATGGTATGGACCTAACAGAAGCAGAAGATATTAAGAAGAAATGGCAAGAATACACAGAAGAACTGTACAAAAAAGAGCTTCACGACCCAGATAATCATGATGGCATGATCACTGACCTAGAGCCAGACATCCTGGAATGTGAAGTCAAGTGGGCCTTAGAAAGCATCACTACGAACAAAGCTAGTGGAGGTGATGGAATTCCAGTGGAGCTATTCCAAATCCTGAAAGATGATGCTATGAAAGTGCTGCACTCAATATGCCAGCAAATTTGGAAAACTCAGCAGTGGCCACAAGATTGGAAAAGGTCAGTTTTCATCCCAATCCCAAAGAAAGGCAATGCCAAAGAATGCTCAAACTACCACACTGCTGCTGCATGGGATTTTCCAGGCAAAAGTACTGGGGTGGGGTGCCATTGCCTTCCCCGAAACTACCGCACAATTGCACTCATCTCACATGCTAGTAAAGTAATGCTCAAAATTCTCCAAGCCAGGCTTCAGCAATATGTGAACCGCGAACTGCCTGAAGTTCAGGCTGGATTTAGAAAAGGCAGAGGAACCAGAGATCAAATTGCCAACATCCGCTGGATCATGGAAAAAGCAAGAGAGTTCCAGAAAAACATCTATTTCTGCTTTATTGACTATGCCAAAGCCTTTGACTGTGTAGATCACAATAAACTGTGGCAAATTTTGAAAGAGATGGGAATACCAGACCACCTGATCTGCCTCTTGAGAAATCTGTATGCAGGTCAGGAAGCAACAGTTAGAACTGGTCATGGAACAACAGACTGGTTCCAAATAGGATAAGGAGTTCGTCAAGGCTGTATATTGTCACCATGTTTATTTAACTTCTATGCAGAGTACATCATGAGAAATGCTGGACTGGAAGAAACACAAGTTGGCATCAAGATTGCTGGGAGAAATATCAATAACCTCAGATATGCAGATGACACCACCCTTATGGCAGAAAATGAAGAGGAACTAAAAAGCCTCTTGATAAAAGTGAAAGTGGAAAGTGAAAAGGTTGGCTTAAAACTAACCATTCAGAAAACGAAGATCATGGCATCTGGTCCCATCACTACATGGGAAATAGATGGGGAAACAGTGGAAACAGTGTCAGACTTTATTTTTCTGGGCTCCAAAATCACTGCAGATGGTGACTACAGCCATTAAATTAAAAGACACTCCTTGGAAGGAAAGTTATGACCAACCTAGATAGCATATTCAAAAGCAGAGACATCACTTTGCCAACAAAGGTTCGCCTAGTCAAGGCTATGGTCTTTCCTGTGGTCATGTATGGATGTGAGAGCTGGACTGTGAAGAAGGCTGAGCGCCGAAGAATTGATGCTTTTGAACTGTGGTATTGGAGAAGACTCTTGAGAGTCCCTTGGCCTGCAAGGAGATCCAACCGGTCCATTCTGAAGGAGATCAGCCCTGGGATTTCTTTGGAAGGAATGATGCTAAAGCTGAAACTCCAGTATTTTGGCCACCTCATGCGAAGAGTTGACTCATCGGAGAAGACTCTGATGCTGGGAAGGATTGAGGGCAGGAGGAGAAGGGGATGACAGAGGATGAGATGGCTGGATGGCATCACTGACTCGATGAATGTGAATCTGAATGACCTCCGAGAGCTGGTGATGGATAGGGAGGCCTGGCGGGCTGCAGTTCATGGGGTCGCAAAGAGTCGGACACGACTGAGCAACTGATCTGATCTGATATATATATATATTAGAATTGTCAAAAAATACCTAAGTATAAATAAACATATGGGAATTCTTTCCATAATTAAAAAGTAGAAGAGATTTTAAAAGTGTTGTGTCATAGTTTAAGTGGCAAAATTCATTTTTTCCTATTTTAGTGATATATAAAATAAGCATGGTTTACAATCATTAGAGTCTAGATTCTAAATATGGCTTATAAGTTCATTTCTCACAACAGTATTATGAGCTAAGTGATATTTTACCACTATATTTTGTCTAAAACTTTTAAAGGGTGAGATAGAAAAGTTTATCAGAAGAGAAAGAAGTGAGAGAGAGAAAGGAATTGAAATAACCCCTTTCTTTAAAGCAGGCAGCCTACCCACAGACACTGAGGGATCTGGGAAGTCTTATCTTTGAACAAATATTGAATTGTCGATTAATAAAATAAACTAGAAACTTTAAGGCATGAATCCAGACTATTTATAGCAACCAAAACACTTTTCGTTAATGGAGAATGAATGGAAGAATCATGAGTTTTCATGAAAGAGTCAGGAAAATCTATTCTGCCTGACCAGTAGGATAAAAAGGACGGTGGAAGATGAAAATAAAGTTGCATTCATGATTATAACTTGTGAATTTTTCTTGTCTAATGTACCCACTACACATGGAGTCAGTGGTACTTTGAATTAAATACTATGCTGGTTAGTAAGTTGGCTTGCATGAGTTTTCTCTGTACATAGAAGATGATGAGACAGAGACAGTAGAGATATCAAAGGTAGATAGACAGATTTTTTTCCCCATTAAAGAACCACATTCTTTGAATGGGAGACACTAATTGGTGGTTTTAGTTTATTGGACTGGGTCCAGTGACAGATTTGCCAACAGGTTACATGAATAAAGAACCACTAGGTAGGCAACTGGAAACTCCCCTCCAACAACATTTTACAAATTAAAGAGGATATATGGCTTGTGGGAATTTTTGATGTGGGGGAAGATAGGGGAGTCTTTTTTTGCATACATTGTTTTAATCTGTTAACCTCAAATTCCTCTGTGCTTCTCTCCTCTTTCTCTATCTCTCTCTCTCTGGACTCAATAAATTCACCCCTGAAGCCAATGACAAACTCTCTCTGGAGCAGTTCCCAGGCTTGTGCCCAAGGGTAAAAGTCATTACTGGCAGCCTATTTATTCACAGGAGAAAGAGGCAGTGCTGTAACGATCACTGTGCCGGTCCCTGGCTGGCTCTCTACCACTTGTACATGTAGATCGGGATCTTGGAGTTTCTGGAGAGGATCTAAGCTTCTGTCTAGTGCCCAGGGCCAGTTTTTGTTTTCTCCTCCTTCAGGCTCATCACTTGCTTTCTATCCTTCAAGAATCCCTTTAACCTTTTGTTGTTTTGGCAAAACCTTTTGTTGTTTTGGCAAAACCTTTTCTTGATTTTGCAGTATTCTTGCCTGGCACCTGGAGGGTTTCAGTTCATGGGGTCTCCGAAGAGCCAGATACCACTTAGCTTAATGACTAAATAAAAACAAGGACAATATTGTGTCTGTTGTTTTGTTAAGGTTTTCCTGTAATTTCAGAAAAATCCTCAGAGAAGAGGAAATGGTTGCCTGAGATTGTATTTACAGACACCTTTAAGTGGTTGAATTCAGCCAGAGAAATATTTTTCAAGCAATTGCAATAATTCATAAAAATATACTAACTGGATCTATGACAGCATTTAAATGACTGGTTTTCTATATTTAGTTTAAATCATGTAAATACTTCAGAATTTTAAAATTTTCTTTGGGTGGAGATGTTGGAAAGAGAGCTATTTTTCAACCTTCTAAAAATTAAAATAAAATTTTAAATACCTTTTGAATCTATTACTTACTGAAGAATATCAGAACCTTATGTTGCTATTCTTTTTTTTTTTTTTAATTGTAGAGAAGAACCTCATGGTTTAGGTGGTACACAGACTGGAGTTAGAAAATAGAAAACTAGGGCCACCTCCTCTGTCTTGTTGGAGGCACTTCCTATCAATCACAACTTCTCCTCCCCCATAATTTTGATTTGTGTATGGCTTAGCTAGCTCAGAGTCCAGCTTTACTTAAGCTTGCCACTTGGTACCTCACAAAAAAGTTTACCTGTTTTCATATTACTCATTGTGTTTTCTTCTGTTTCTTGAAAAAGACTAATCACATGAGGTAGTTGTGGCACAGTGGAATGAAAAAATGGACCAAGAGTCAGATGATCTCAATTCAACAACTCAGATGCTCAGTCAGTCATTATACCTCTAATACTCCTATATTTCCTGTAAAATATGATTAATAAGAAATTTTACAGGGAGCTGTTAGCATCATATATATATTAAAACAAATGGGGAAGGCATTATAAAATCCATATAGAGCTTGTTTGTTATCCATAATTGGAAAACATTATCTTTTATAGTCAGAGATGACATCATCTGGCCATCAACTTAATTTAAATTACAAACATAAAAAAGGAAATATTTTCTTTCCCAATCTGAACATGATAGGACACCATTCAATATATATATTCACCATCTTAGAAAAATAAATACCTGCCATTTTCTGAAATTAATGGTTTCACTTCCTTAGTAGTAAGATAAATAAATAGACTATGTATAAATATATTAATATATATGTCAAATGTAGCAGGCTAGACTTTAAATATATATATATATATATAAATTCTGACCAGAGCAAAGGATTTGCTTTCACAAGAAGAGTCTTTTTAAGCATTGAAAAGTGAACTTGTTCCTAAGTTCAGAAGTTCAATTCAGCTAAGCCCCCTAAAATTTGGCAGTTGATCCAAATGTTATTTGAACTTTACAACACATATAATTAGATTAAAAATCTTATTAAAACAGGATCACTGGTACTATTTCCACAAGTTTTGCTTCTTGATATAGCCATAACAGAGGACTAGAAACATATATAAAAGTAATCGATGAAAATGACCCACATCTTTTTGAAATATAGGACAAGACTAAAGTTGGATCATGCTTATATACAAAGTTCAAGTTGTTATAAATGCACTCCCATGTGGCAGTTCAAGGGAGTGAAAAGTGAACAGTTAGGTGATAGCTTTCTCCTAAGTTGTGAAAACAGCCAACTTAAACACCCAATGCCTTCACATAGAGAGAAGCAAGAATTGTTACCTGTGTATTCAGAGACTAAAACTTAAAGTTAATCTCTATTTCATTTTATTTGAAGTGTATTTTGGTATGTGTATGACTATGACACCTCATTTTCCAACCCAAAAATGAGAGGAGATGAGAGGGAAAGTGAGAGAGAAACACAGAGAGACAGATTCATGCAGTTTGCCCATTCCAATTTGCTTGGGTAAATGTTTCAGTTGGTATTGTGTTCACCTTTATATAACAACACAATGAAACAGAGCTTATAGGGCTTAACAACAGCAAAATATTGTAATTCTAACAGATAGTCCAAGATGGAGATCACAGCAACACATCATCAAGTTCTCAAGTTTCTCCTCCCTTTTATTCCAACATTCTTGCTTCTGAGAGCTTGAGATTTCATGCTTCCTTGAAATCCAAAAATTCTCATGAACCAAAAGTTCTTATTAAATTTTTTCTTTTCCATAAAAGAACGTGTATCTAGTATCTTTTATTTCAAAGAGCTTTCTTTGCAAGCCAAGTTTTCAAGGTAAACATCCTATTTATTTTGATTACCACCTAATTCAGTAATACTTCTTCTTTGAGTTGGAAATGGAAAGCAGACTCTTGGAATGCATTTTCACAAGGTGCTTCCCACAGTAAGAGAGAAAATTTGTATTCTGATACATCAGCTTCTCAGGCAGGCAGGTGGCAAACACTACCTTGACTCTTAAACAATTTGCTTCTGAATCATTTTACACAACTCAGTCAAAATGTGATGTTTATGCAATAGATTTTAAATTTAGTAACTTTTTTTTTTTAATGGAAAGAAAGAACATGAGAGAAGAAATCCAAACTAGTTCATCCAAAATCATGTACGATTTAAAAAAAAAAAAAAAAAGTAATCATGGAACACAAAAAGAAATAACCTCACTCCGCGTAGTTTTAATGCAGAAAGCACACAACTATGTGACCACCCAAATTCTTGTAGAAATTTGCCTATGTATGCTCTATCTTAAATGGGCATTTGGCCCAAACTTTATGTGTAGTACAAATCCTACTCCATTTAATAATTCCTCGGTATTATTCCAGCTGTCAAAGTAGTTCACATTTAGTTTATATTCATACAATTCACTGAAGAATAAGGCAATTATCTGGATACTATTATTCTTTGACTCAGAGCATCACTGAAATTCTTAGTCAGTTGGCTATCTCTCTCTTAACACTAATAAAATGGACCCCAAGATTTAAGATAGTGAATCTAGAACCAGAACTGGCCCTTAAAGAGAATATGAGAATGTCTCCTCCTGGAGGTACCTTTTTTATTCATATATATATGCTAAAGCTGAAACTCCAGTATTTTGGCCACCTCATGCGAAGAGTTGACTCATTGGAGAAGACTCTGATGCTGGGAGGGATTGAGGGCAGGAGGAGAAGGGGACGACAGAGGATGAGATGGCTGGATGGCATCACTGACTTGATGGGTGTGGGTCTGAGTGACCTCTGGGAACTGGTGATGGAAAGGGAGGCATGGCGTGCTGCGGTGCATGGGGTCGCAAAGAGTCGGACACGACTGAGCGACTGATCTGATCTGATATGGCAACCCACTCCAGTGTTCTTGCCTGGAGAATCCCAGGGACGGGAGAGCCTGGTGGGCTGCCGTCTATGGGGTCGCACAGTCGGACACGACTAAAGTGACTTAGCAGCAGCAGTAGCATACACCAAAGAACCAAATGTTATTTAATTTTCCAAGTCTAATGGTCTCCTCTACATCACTGTAAAACACATCTAAAGCTATATTCAAGGACCTGTTTCAAGAGACTGTTTCAGTTATTTACCACCGTAAATATAATTGGTCAATCATCTTGCTTTAAAACTTGCTCAATTATTTTAATCATACTGTTTTCAAAAGAAAATTATTTTCTTAACTATTGAACATAATCTCCAAGGAATGTAGATAATTCTTGCCCATCTTTGTTTCAAAACATCCTTCTTATTAAATTTAGCTACAAGAAGTTTAAAAATTGCTGAAAAATTGTATAACAAAAATATGTTTTCCTTTTCTATTTTGATTATTGATATCTTCTTTGCAGAATCCTCTGAAATCTTACTGCAATACAGGTCTTAAATTGACACCTGTCAGAGACAGCCAGCCCCACCAATTAACAGCATATCTTTTTCCCTCCTAAATCCTGGCAACAGACCTGCATTTCTGCAGAAAAGAACCTCCAGAAATATCATGAATTGCTATTTCCTTGGAGGGAAAGAGAAATAAACCTCTATATTAGCAGAAAGACAATATTAAACAGCTGCTCACAAGTCTCTCTCCAAAAGCACTTGATTTCTATAATAAACAGAATTAAATTGTGTCCAGTTCTGGTCCTAAACAACAGGGATGGGCTTTAAAATGTAGACCAGGCACATAAAACGCCACTATAATATCCAGCCTCTATCATAAATAGAGTAGTCTAGGGAAATTCCACATTGAAATTGTAAGCCAAAGCTTATTAACCAACTGCTTTAAAAGGACATAGACAAGTTTTATTTTAAGTATTTTTTTCTTTATTCCTGGAACCCAAATGCAAAAAACAAAAACTACCCCCTTTTGTTTGACAAAGAAAGATTTTTTTTTCTTCTTTTTTTTTCTTTTTTGCCTTTCTAATTTGGAGTGAAAATAAAATTAAAATTTGCATTCTTGTTTAAATGCCCACACATGTCATTTTTGCCAAAATGGCTTTATGCTGTGTACCAGCCCCACCAATTAAAATTCACAAGTAGAAGAGATGAGGAGATTTAATGCTGTGCCTGTTGAGCAGCCAGTGAGCAAATTAGAGACTTCACATGTAATCCCTGCTGATGACAGAAGTACACACAAACCCTGATGTGAAGAGCTAGATTATTTCCAGGCTCCTTGCACTTTCCCAAAACTTTTTCAGTTGTTTTGCTCTGTGTGCCCTGAAGACAACAGAACTGAGGTCTTGAATCTATCCACGTAGAACCGGATTCCTTTGGTCTATGTAAGTACTTTGTCTTTAAATGCTTGAATAAAAGGAAGCACTAGAAAACAGAGCAAACAAAGGCAGAACATCAGAAAAAGACATATTGAAATGGCGAGAGGCCTGAAAGTAGACATTATGAAAGGCTCTCTGTTGTCTGGAGTTTTGTTTTGTTTCTGTTTTTTTTTTGTTTTTTGTTTTTTTTTTTTCACTTTTTGTGAATAGTTTCCACTCTAAACTGCAGAAGAAACACTACCATCCCTTAGGCATATAAACCTGCACAGATTGTGTCTCTCGGATTTCTAACTGAGGTGTGAGAGCCTAGTAAAGGCTGAAGAAGAAGAGCATCCTGAGTGAGAACCTGGCCATTCAGAGATAAGCATCACACTGGAACATGAGCAGTTTATTAGCTTGGGTGGAACAAATGCAAAGGTTGTCTTTGACATGATCTACTTGCTAAAATGGGCTTTCCAAGTGGCTCAGTGATAAAGAATCCACCTGCAAGGCAGATACACAGGAGATATGGGTTGTATCCCTGGGTCAGGAAGATCCCCTGAATGAGGGATGGCAAACCATTCCAGTATTATTGCCTGGAGAATCTCATGGACAGAGGCTGGCAGGCTACAGTCCACAGGTTCACAAAGGGTGAGACATAACTGAAACAACTGAGCACACACGCATTCACTTTAGTAGTTAATAACTTACTGTTTTAGATGATCCTTAATTCACTCAAAATCTGTACAATTCAGTTACTGAGTAAGGGGGCTTGATGAGCCAGAAGATATCATAGTAAACATTTACTAGAGTATGTTTTACATAAATTTATTTTCATAAATTGTGTATGCATGATTGCAATACAAAAAAAAAAAATATTAGTAAGTGCTTTGTTGTTGTTCAGTCACTAAGCTGCGTCCAACTCTTCACAAGCCCGTGGACTGCAGCATGCCAGGTTCTTCTGTCCTCCACTATCTCCTGGAGTTTGCTCAAATTCATGTCCTTTCAGTTGGTGATGTTATCTAACCATCTCATCCTCTGCAACCCCTTTCTCCTGTCTTCAATCTTTCCAAGCATCAAGGTCTTTTCCAGTGAGTCACCTCTTCACATCAGGTGGCCAGAGTATTAGATCTTCAGCTTTAGCATCATTTCTTCCAATTAACATTCACGGTTGATTTCATTTAGGATTGACTGGTTTGATCTCCTTGCTGTCCAAGAGAGTCTTAAGTCTTCTCCAGCACCACAATTCGAAAGCCTCAATTCTTCAGCACTCAGCCTTCTTTATGATCCCACTGTCACATCTGTACATGACTACTGGGAAAATCATAACTTTGACTATGTAGACCTTTGTCAGCAAAGTGATGTCTCTGCATTTTAATATGCTGCCTAGGTTTCTAATAGATTTTTTTCCAAGGAGCAAGCATCTTTTAATTCCATGGCTACAATCACTATCCATGGTGATTTTGGAGTCCAAGAAAATAAAACCTGTCACTACTTCCACTTTTTCCCCTATCAACCCTGAATACTCATCAGAAGGACTTATGTTGAAGCTGAAGATCCAATGCTTTGGTCATCTGATGCAAAGAGCTGACTCACTGGAAAAGACCCTTATACTGGGAAAGATTGAGGGGAGAAAGATAAGGGGTGACAGAGGATAAGATGATTAGATGGCATCACTGACTCAATGGAAATGACTTTGAGCAAACTCTGGGAGATAGTGAAGGATAGGAAAGCCTGGCATGCTGCAGTCCATGGGGACAAAAAGAATCAGACAGAACTGAGTGACTGAGCACACACACACAGTTGTGTCCCAGGGTGGAAATAATCTTTTCTTGACTACTAAGACTTCTGAATCAACAAAGCCAAAAATCATAGATCATGAACTATAACTTTTGTCAATAGATCATAAGGTATAAAATTGAGACCTTATGTTCTGACTCCCAATTTCTTTGCTCGCAGATTCTAAGAAAAAACACCTTATATTACCATGTGGTATGTAACAGATGCCATATTCTGCAAATGGCAAATATTCTGCATATTATGGCAAAATGGCCTCATAAGATTGGTGCCATAATGTGTTTTCAATAATCTTGCACACAGCAAGATCAGCAACTTTTGGTTGACACAGTACATATCTAGACCAGTGAGTATATATCTGTGTCTTAATTCTGTTCCTATAAAATCAGTTCCAGGATCAGAAGCACTGGTATATGGATATCATAGTGGAAGATTAGGCACTCAATTAGCCACATACATTAATTATGGAAAAGAGAGAAGGCAAATACAGATTTCAAAGAGTAATTTATTTCAGTAAGGCCAAATCTAGTAAGGCCAAGTGGTACAGTTCATGGTAAGTCATCTATCCCTTCTTGGCTAATTTGCACTCTACTCTAAAGTATGGATGGTATCTATATGTAGGGGGTAAGGGTTTTACCCTATGAGGTTGGCGAACCAGAAATCTAACATAGTCAGAAACTAGTCAGATTGTGTTAACAGAAAGACTTGTTGATTCCATGCATATCTTTCTTATTGAAAACAAGAACTGAACTCATTTGTATTGGCATGGCTACTCATATTTGTATTAGCTGGGTCATCCTCTGTATCTGAATATTAATAAACTCCTTCACAGAAAGCATGCTTAGTTTCATTTTAATGGGAAACAAATAATCTCACACTCTAGGTAAATTTTATTTCCTATCTAAACAGCCCTTCCTTAAAATGCCTTGTCAGAAATTCACCCTTATTTTTCCTTCAAAAGCCCCTGCCTATACAACCTATGACTTCCCTGGTGCCTCAGACAGTAAAGCATCTGTCTACGATGTGGGAGACCCAGGTTCGATCCCTGGGTTGGGAAGATCCCTTGGAGAAGGAAATGGCAATCCACTTCAGGCAATAGTTGCCTGGAAAATCCCATGGACAGAGGAGCCTGGTAGGCTACAGTCCATGGGGTTGCAAAGAGTCGAACACGACTGAGCAACTTCATGTTCGTACAACCTATACAACAGACTGGTTCCAAATTGGGAAAGGAGTACATCAAGGCTGTATATTGTCACCCTGCTTATTTAACTTATATGCAGAGTACATCATGAGAAATGCTGGACTGGATGAAGCACAAGCTGGAATCAAGATTGCTGGGAGAAATATCAATAACCTCATATATGCAGATGACACCACACTTATGGCAGAAAGTGAACTAAAGAGCTTCTTGATGAAAGTGAAAGAGGAGAGTGAAAAAGTTGACTTAAAACTCAATATTTAGAAAACTAAGATCATGGCATCTGGTCCTATCACTTCATGGCAAATAGATGGGGAAACAGTGATTGACTTTATTTTAGGAGAGCTCCAAAATCACTGAAGATGGTGATTACAGCCATGAAATTAAAAGACATTTGCTCCTTGGAAGAAAAATTATGACCTACCTAGACAGCATATCAAAAGCAGAAACATTACTTTGCCAACAAAGGCCCATCTAGTCAAAGGTATGGTTTTTCCAGTAGTCATGTATGGATGAAATAGTTGGACTATAAAGAAAGCTGAGCACCAAATAATTGATGCTTTTGTACTGTGGTATTGGAGAAGACTCTTGAGTGTCCCTTGGACTCCAAGGAGATCTAACCAGTCCATCCTAAAGGAAATCAGTCCTGAATATTCATTGGAAGGACTGATGCTGAAGTTGAAACTCCAATACTTTGGCCACCTGATGCGAAGAACTGACTCATTTGAAAAGACCCTGATGCTGGGGAAGATTGAAGGCAGGAGGAGAAGGGGACAACAGAGTATGAGATGGTTGATGACATCCCCAACTCAATCAATAGACATGAGTTTGAACAAACTCTGGGAGTTGGCGATTGACAGGGAGGCCTGGCATGCTGCAGTCCATGGGGTCACAAAGAGTCATACACAACTGAGGGACTGAACTGAACTAAACTGATACAACCTTACTATTATTCAGCATCTATGAGTGGGTGTGAAAAGTGTTTAATGTCTTCTTTCCTTCTAAGACAAATGAACAATTAGAAGTGTAGCCCCAAATTCTCCCCATTGAGATATTAATTCATTGCCACTCTTATTTAGGAATATCCCTGAGTACTATTGTAACACTGCAGAGGTCCACATTTCTGATGTACCATGCAAAATGATCTATAAACCAAACCGAACTCAGTTTGTTTTTTTTTTCTTCCTCTGTCAATTACTCATTGAGACCTTCTTATGAAATCTTAGGTATGAATTAATAGAATGAATAAACTCATGTGATGGTGGAAGCTTGGCACTCCAGGTAATGTCCAACATGTAATGCTGGCTCCTCTTACAAATCAGACTTTTGAATGGATGCTTCTAATTGGCAGAGACCTCTAATTTCATGGCCTATTTTCAAGGGAGGCTAAAAAAAATAATTCCTGGTAATCTATTAAGAAGACAAGACTTTGTATGACAAAAACCACTACAATATTGTAAAGTAATTAGCCTCCAATTAAAATTAACTAATTAATTAATTTAGAAAAAAGAATACAAGGCTTATAAAGAAGAATATTCCCCCAAGAAGAAAAGGAGTTTTCAAAATGTGGTGGACAATCATTGAGTATGAAAAATGATCATTACAACATACCCAGAGATCCTAGATTCAAATGGAATTGGCATCTAATTTAAGATAATGGAGACTAAAATTCAAATGAGAATATATTACATACTTTTTTGTAGAATATGGAAGCAAACAAAACAAAACCCCAGCTTGTCTGATCTAGATTATCTCACTGGAAGTTAAAAAATTCTGCTGAAGAGAGTAATTAACTTTTCCACATTATTTATTTGCGGCACATGACATGATGACTTCATTGCTAAGCACTAAAGTTAGAAGAGTGAGCTTGCATTCCAGTGGGAAAGCTTAAAGAAGCACATAATTTGAAGTCAGACAGGACTTTATGACCAGACTCTCAAAGTACAGTCCCAGAAAATGAGGCAGGTCTGTTCTGAATAAATAAAAGTGAGCAATTACAGCAAAACTAAGATAAAATAACTCTCTTCAAAGGAAAAAAAAAAAAAAAGAATTTTTATGTCATCACAAAAATGTCTGTTCAGAATTGCAATGAGTTATATCGAGTGATCTTATTTTCTAACTCACTAATAGTAATTAAAGAGCTTAAGGAGATTTCTTGGTCCTTTTGAGCCTTTACTATTTTCTATGCATTGCTTCCACAGTGACTAATAGCCAGGAAGGGTGAAAAAAAATGAAAATGACAGTCATTGATTTTCTAGTCAACAAATTATTTCCAGGTTAGGCTTCCAGTCAGGTTGTAAAATGTTTCTTAGGCTAAGGTTTTTTACAAGGCAGATTATTAGGCATCACCTATCTATTCATCTCTCTAAGAACATTCTTTAAATCAAGCATACTGAAAAATATAACCCAAAAACAGTAAAAAGTACCCATTTCAAGTGAATAGTTCTGAGTTCTGGAAATGTTGTACATATATGTAGCCACCATCACAGTTTAGATACAAAACATGTTCATCACTTTAAAATAATTCTTTGTTCCCCTTTCTATTTGATATCTCCCTATCTCCTGCTACTGCTAAGTCACTTCAGTTGTGTCCAACTCTGTGTGTCCCCGTAGATGGCAGCCCACCAGGCTTCCCCATCCCTGGGATTCTCCTGGCAAGAACACTGGAGTGGGTTGCCGTTTCCTTCTCCCTAATTCCTAGCTATCATTTATTTTAATCTAAGAAAAGTTAACAGTTGTATTTTAAACTTTTTTCATCTAAAAATGCTGGAGTGGGTTGCCATTTCCTTCTCCAGAGGATCTTGCCAACTCAGGAATTGAACCTGTGTCTTACATCTCCTGCATTAGCAGACAGAATTATTTTTATCACCTGGAAAGTCTCTATAAAAGCTAACATTTTACCGTTAGCTTCTAATTCTTGATGGAATTTTTGTCGTTGCTTCTCTCTACCTTCCTGATTCCTTCTCTCTACTTTCCTGATTTTGTCTTCTAACCACTAACAACAGACTTCACAAAGTTAAATTTATCCTGTATTTGGCCAAACTTCATTGTGTATATCTGGCTGTGTGTTGCTGTTAAATCTATAAGTGCAGGTCTTATGCCTGTAAAGGAAAGATTTACTTAAATCCTCATACTATTTGCCAGGTATTATATTTAGCACTAGTCTCAGACTATGATGCTAAAGTTTGACAAGATCCCCTTATGTGGATACAATCTAAATTGAATAAATTTACTGTAAACCAAATCCTATACCATTAATTCTATTGACTCTAACATATCCCATACCAATCTAACACCATATATTTAATATGTATATAATTAAAAGCCCATAATCAATAAGTATTTACATAATCACTGTACATTAAATGAATAAAAAATTGTATGCTTTTCATTTATTTAATTAATTCAATATTTGGTTGATTTGTAATACAACATTGTAACTCAACTACATTTCAATTAATTTTTTAAATTAATTTTTTTTGGTTTTAAGAACTATATAATCATTATACATACATAAGATTTCAAAACTAGTTCTGAGTCTTTCATTAAACCAATTAACAAATTATATTATATGACAACAAAACTCCTTCACCAATATCTGGTTGTTTTTTTTTTCAGTATCTACCACCTAACTCACCAATCTGACAGATGAAATGACTTTTAAACTTCTCTGTTACTTTCCATAATGTTCCAACTTAAAAAAAAAAAAACTTCAAATACTAAACTTTATTATGAATGTGTTTCTTCTCCAAATAAAAAATAAAAGTTAAAATCAATTAAATAGCAAAATATAGAAATGACTCAACAAGTGTGCAACTGAGGGAGCAAAACAGGCAAAGTCTGTATTATACATTACTCGATGAAATAGAAATGGACAATAAACTGAATGAAAAAAATATACAAGCAAAGATGGAATACAGCCAAAGAGCTAGTAAATGGAAGATTGTAATTAAACAGGCACCTAGTGGATTAGAGGAAATTAGACCACTGCTGCTGTGTTTCTACTGCCAGCACAGAATGCTTTTTAACTCAAAATAGTCAACAGCCTACCAAGAGGACTGTAATTATATATTTTTAATTTTATTTCACAGCATATAATTGCAGACAAGATAAAATCAACAAAACTGAGAGAATTGCCTACTATAAATGACATTACGTTTAACAAGAATATCTCTATGAGAAAAGTTACTAAATCTTACGTTTAAAAAACTTGATTGTGTATTTATTTTAATTCTGATCATGTGGCATTTAGTCAAAGCCTCCTAGATAAAAATCAAAAGGTAAATATGTGAAGAATTTTATTGCCAGCATCCTCCATAAGAAACATCTGGCATCATAATCCTAAACTAACATATGTAGAGAGCAAATGCCTTGAGCTGAATAAACAAATTCAAAGCATCTCAGACTAGAGCATCTACATTTTTAATTAGCCCAGTTTCCTTTGGAATTCTGGGGGGCCAACTTTCGGAGATAATTAAAATTCAAAGGTAATTTTCAGAGAACTTGTGCATTAGCAACTTTCTCTTCCCTCCCTGCACCTTCTCTTCATACTAATCCTGCTACCCACCAATGTGTCTACAATTCTCATTCAGTTATCTACTTACCATGGACCATCCCAACTCTGGATTCCCACAATAGTCCCCAAAGTTGTCTCCGTTTACTAGTCCTGATGCCAAAAACAAACATGATAACTTAAATGCTAATAGTTAAATGAACAATGTCTTTACATGCTACTCACTCTAAAGAACATCTACCTACAGCAAATCATACCACAACAGCAGACTAGGTGGTGATGGATGAGAAATGGAATATTTCCTACATATCAGTAAACAAAGGCTTTCTCAGTCATCAACAATTGTAGCCATGCAGCACTCCAATGTGAGCCAGTGAGCCCTGAGGAAACTCAGGAAGGAAAGAGTATGGCTATCTAACAGCCATTAGACTGCAGTCACTCCCTATAGTGAACCTTGAGGACACGCAGGATGTGAAAACACAGGATACTGGCCCCAGATAGCTGAGGTGCATATCAAAGAAAGGATTTCAGTGAGCCCAGACTCTTCCATCTTCTCAGACTAGAAAAGTGCTAAATTCCTTAACATATCTCATTTTCTTTAATTTACAATCATTTTTTGACATCCAGACTACCTGCCCTTTGTTACAAAACTTCTATATAACCTGGCTCCTCCCACCTCATCTCCTTAGAGCAGTTCTCTCAGGTTGCCTTGAGATGCTGCCTCCCAGGCTTGAAGTCCTACAAACTTCCATCAAATAAACTATAACTCAATTTTTAGGCTGTGTATATGTTTTAAGTCAACCTGGATAACTAAGGCAAAATCTATAAGAGGCTGGAGAAAAAAAAAATTCTAGCAATTAATGTTTTATCTACTGTAATCTCTGACTAAACCTTTCTTTTCCTTTTATTTTCCCAGATTATGCTACGGATCTGTCTGCTTCCTCTTCCACTGATACCACCAGTCATAACACCAATTGTTATAAATTGATCATTCTGACTGAAGGCTTTTTAAAAATAAATAGGGCAAGTTAATCTGCTAGGGGAAACACTGACTGAAACCACACACCCTGGGCAGGCATCACAGTAGCCATTTGCATGAGTTATATTATGATAGGAGGTCCTAGTAAGGAACATTAAACTATTAATATTAATAACAAACCACCATCAACCAGAAGAGAGATCAAAAGGAGACAGGAGACAACAGTCCATGTGTCCTCCCAGAATCCTTGCTGGAATCCATCTTGGCCAAGTGAGCAATACAAGCACCACCAGCAAAAACCCTGAGTTAGAATGACAGGCCAAAGACAACCTGTAAACTAATACCATCACCATAAAACTTGAGACTGAGAGCCATGTGGCGGGACAGTTCTTCTGGGTCCCTTTACCCTTCTGCTTTTTGCCCAGTTGCCCCTTCCCAATAATAGTCTTTTGCTTTGTCAGCACATGTGTCTCCTCTAACAATTCATTTCCAAATGTTAGACAAGAGCCCACTCTCAGACCATGGAAGGGGTCCACTTCCTGCCACAAGTCCACCTCAATCGAGTGGGCTCTAGTTTAGTGAAACTTTCATGTGTACTTATAGCCAAGTACAGCTATTAGATTAAAAACTCAACCTCTCATCAAATCTTCCACAAGTAAAAGAATGAAGAAGTATGAAATTAAATACAATGGAGATGTAATGCTACCAAATACAGAGAAAAATCATTAAGAATCACATTCGCAGTTACCTGAAGTATTTAGACTTGTGACTTGTTTGGTAAAACCTAGAAGTTGTGGACTATGGGCTATTAAGTAACCATTTTTTCAAAAAAGAAACAACTTGTTTTAGATGTAAAAGCCCTTTTACTATAATCCAATCAACCAAATTACTTATTGAACACTTAAAATTATATAATTTTAGATTGGAAGGTGCTTCAGGGAATATTTGCTAAATATTTTCATTTAAAATACGATGAAATTGGGTCCTTGAAATAAAAAACAACTTATATAGAATAATGCAAGTTAAAGCCAGAAGACCTATTATAACCAAGCAGGACTCTATGGGACCTTCCTGGGACAGACTCCTCCCCCCATATCCTGTGCTTTAGCTCCCCTCTGAAATATTTAGATACCTCTTGATTTTACACACACTTTTACCCACACCACTGGAAAACATTAACTACTTGGTAACCATTAGTACACAGCCCCCAGGCCTACTGGAGCCTAGGGATTGACAATGTTAACCCCCTGTGACATCATCCTATTTCATCCTCACCAACAACCAGAGAATTCTGCAGAAACTGATTCTGGCATATTCTGACATGCCGCTCTCTCAATTCAGTTCAGTTCAGTCACTCAGTCATGTCCAATGCTTTGAGACCACATGAACTGCAGCATGCCAGGTCTCCCTATCCATCACCAACTCCTGTAGTCCACCCCAACCCATGCCCATTGAGTCAGTGATGCCATCCAATCATCTCATCCTCTGTCATCCCCTTCTCCTCCTGCCCTCAATCTTTCCCAGCATCAGGGTCTTTTCAAATGAGTCAGCTCTTCGCACCAGGAGGCAAAAGTATTGGAGTTTCAGCTTCAATATCAGTCCTACCAATGGACACCCAGGACTGATCTCCTTTAGGATGAACTGGTTGTATCTCCTTGCAGTCCAAGAGACTCTCAAGAGTCTTTTCCAACACCACAGTTCAAAAGCATCAATTCTTCAGTGTTCAGATTTCTTTATAGTCCAACTCTCACATCCATACATGACTATTGGAAAAACCATAGCCTTGACAAGATGGACCCTTGTTAACAAAGTAATGTCTCTGCTCTTTAATATGCTGTCCAGGTTGGTCATAACTTTTCTTTCCAAGGAAAATGTCTTAATTTTATGGCTACTGGAAGGGACCACATGCCATGATGTTAGTTTTCTGAATGTTGAGCTTTAAGCCAACTTTTTCACTTTCCTCTTTGACTTTCATCAAGAGATTCTTTAGTTCTTCACTTTCTGCCATAAGGGTGATGTCATCTGCATATCTGAGGTTATTGATATTTCTCCTGGCAATCTTGATTCCAACTTGTGCTTCTTCCAGTCCAGCGTTTCTCATGATGTACTCTGCATATAAGTTAAATAAGCAGGGTGACAATAAACAGCCCTGACATACTCCTTTTCCTATTTGGAATCAGTCTGTTGTTCCATGTCCAGTTCTAACTGTTGCTTCCTGACCTGCATACAGGTTTCTCAAGAGGCAGGTCACATGGTCTGGTATTCCCATCTCTTTCAGAATTTTCCAGTTTATTGTGATGCACACAGTCAAAGGCTTTGGCATAGTCAAGAAAGCAGAAATAGATGTTTTTCTGGAACTCTCTTGCTTTTTCATGATCCAGCAGATGTTGGCAATTTAATCTCTGGTTCCTCTGCCTTTTCTAAAATCAACTTGAACATCTGGAAGTTCATGGTTCAAGTATGGCTGAAGCCTGGCTTGGAGAATTTTAAGCATTACTTTACTACTGTTTGAGATGAGAGCAATTGTGCGATAGTTTGAGCATTCTTTGGCATTGCCTTTCTTTGGGATTGGAATGAAAAGTGACATTTTCCAGTCCTGTGGTCACTGCTGAGTTTTCCAAATTTGCTGACATATTGAGTGTAGCACTTTCACAGCATCATCTTTCAGGATTTGAAATAGCTCAACTGGAATTCTATCACCTCCACTACCTTTGTTCGTAGTGATGCCTCCAAAGGCCCACTTGACTTCTCATTCCAGGATGCCCCTCTCTCACCTTACCTTTAAAAATGTTTTCCTGAATTCCATTGGGTGTTTGGGTATTTTGAGCACTAGTTGCCCTGAACTAACTGATAGATGCCCTGCAATGAATGTTGCCCTTTCCATCAGGACCACCCAGTGACAGTAAATCACCTTTATTGTGTATAGGTGAGTGCACCTAAGTTTGGTTTGGTAATACTATGCCTTCCAGTTTTCAAAGCAGCATCTTACCTTATATGTAATGAAAACAGAGGGGTCAATTCAGGAAAATGAAAATGATTATTAGGCACATATTTTTCTTCCTTTAAAAGTAAAATAATTTTATTAAGAGTATGCAAAAGACATATTCTGTACATTAAATTCTCCACAGAGGTATTTCTGAGAGCAAGATGACTCGGATATTTCATTTTCCATGTTACATATATAACCAGAAGACTCTGATGTAATGCACTCTTCCTGAGTTCAGTTCAGTTCAGTTCAGTCACTCAGTCATGTCCGACTCTTTGTGACCCCATGAGTTGCAGCACGCCTGAGTTACCCTTCGTTAATAGCCTTAAAAAGTCAATTTAAGTCTTCACTCCATGAAAAGGGAGCAGGTTTATTCTTCTGCTGACTATTTCTGAGCATTCCTGAGACACCACACAGAATTAGAAGGGACACTTGCAAAAGGGACCCTTAGACTTGCACAGGTGCTTTAATCTAAACCCCTGTTCCCAGTTCAATTTTAAATTACTTACTAAAACCCAATGCTACCTCAGGGTGTTCCAGGAATCTGTGTGTGATTTTTATGCCAAAACTTGTTTTTAATTTTAACACTAGACCTTCATTGGTATAAGAACTTTATATGCATTAACAGATTGAATCTTAAAAACGACTCCCTGGATTAAGCACACTTTACTCCCATTTTGGGGGCTAAGGTAAATGAAGCACAGAAAGGCTGACAGCTATACATGGAGTCAGGATCTGAATCCAGGCAAGCCTGGCTGCAAAGGCTGCACTCTGAAACATGTCTGTGCTGCCTCCATTCCCCAAGGAGCAATTTACATAATGGTGTTGTGTGAAACATCAACCAAATTCGTGGAATAGTGGAACAGCATTACTACAGAACAAAAAACTAAAGATTAAAGATAAAATGGCAGCCAGTATTGCCCCTAAACTCCTAGCCATCTCTGCCACAAAAGATCTCTTACAGTCATGTTCCTCTCTTTGTTTTCCAATTCCTCACTTTGCTGTTTCCATTTTAGGGCCACCTTTCCCATTTCCTCTGTGTCTAGAATCTTTTAAGGCAAACCAATTTCATCCCTCTTGAGTCTTTGACAGGCAAATAAAGACCATTTTTGTTACTTCTCCAAAGCAGTCTGGCGTTTGAACTTCATAACTACTAAAAGACTATTATTCTACTTTTCCATCTTAAAAAAAATTATCTACCCCTAATTAGTGCTTTTTTCCCCTAAAATGACAGTGTGAATACAATTCAATTTTGTTTGATATTCTTTCCCATTGTATATATTTTTCTCAAAAAATATCATTTTTAAAATTAGAAGGTATTATTCTAAAATTAGAAGATATTATTCTAAATTATTATTAAACTTAGTTTTTTTAGATGTCAAAATGAAAATTGACAATTTCTAGACACTAAAATGTAATGTAGGGATATATTTGAGAACTTGAACAGTAGAAGGTCCTTTCCACTTTATCTTCCTGTGTGTAAGTGATAGACTGAACTACACATTTAGGTGGATTCCTGACTATTAGGCTGTGTGATCTTAGAAGAGCAATGAAAAATCAAAAAAGAAAAAATGGCTACCTATATAAACTTTAATGTAATAGTTAGAAAATATCTTATTATTTGGAATATTATAATTAATCATCTTAATTATGTAAGACGTTTTTCAGTTTTTGAATACCAACTTAGAACCTGCTTCCCAGGTGATACAGTGGTAAAGAATCCTCCTACCAATGCAGGACACACAAAAGATGCAGGTGGGATCCCTGGATCGGGAAGATCCCCTAGGGAAGGGAATGGCTACCCACAGCTACCCACTCCGGTATTGTGGGCTTCCCTGTGGCTCAGATGGTAAAGAATCTGCCTGTAGTTCAGGAGACCTGGGTTTGACTCCTGGGTTGGGAAAATCCCCTGGAGAAGGGAATGGATACCCATTGCGGTATTCTCGCCTGGAGAATCCCATGGACAGAGGAACCTGCTGGGTTACAGTCCGTAGGGTAGCAAAGGGTTGGACATGACTGCAAGACTAACACTACTACATTACACCAAGTTAGTACTGGATGAAAACTACAGACTATGGAGAAAAATACACATACACATATACAAAAAGAAGTGTGTACAAAATGACAGAAAGTTGATCTTTAAAAGAGGTCCATTGAGCTCTAGGGTTAAACTGTAACATATTCTGCTAAATTTGTTTTTAAATGTTTATTTTGTATAGCTTATTAGTCTTATTTTTATTAATGAATATCTTTTTCTAAATTTGGACATATTGCTATATTTAATCAAATCAAAGTTATGTTCAATTGTAACACATCTCATTATTGTACACTTCACAAAGAAAACTATTCAATTTTAATTATAGGGTGCCCTTGATTGTAAGATGCTTCCAGGTGTCAGAGATGTTAAAAATGTGAAAAAGTGCATCTTAGAATCAATAAATTACAATAGTTCTTCTTTATTTTAGACATAAAAAATTGCTTTCATTTCAGATAAATGAATATATGAAATATTAATATTAGGTCTTAGAGCCTTCTCCATTTTTCATTATTTTCCAAAACTAAATTCACTTCCCTTCAGAAATTCATACACTTGTACCTAATGTTATTATAGACCTATTATTTTCAAAAGATTATTTTAGCATGTCTGACCTTCTCCTGCAAGCTCCTGACCTTTTTTTCTTTTTTGCTTAAAATGATATCTCAAGACCCAAGCCTACCCACTCCAAGAGGTAGTATAAAATAGAGCAGAGGCCAACCAGGCTGCAATTTCTAGAAGCAGTCATATTCATTCTCTGATTTCTGAGATGTTATACCATTTGATATACTTCAGGGGAAATTTCTTTAGAGTCTAGATTCGAGATGTCTATCATACCACTCCTACCTATAGTGATTTTTTTGTTCAGCCTCACACTGATGTAAAAGTCTACTATATCCCTGATCAAAACCTTTGCTTCAAACCAGTCCTAATGCTATCCTTTTGATCCACCTTTGCCAGAATTATCAACAATACCAACATTAACTACAGGGGTGGCAAGGTTTCTCATCTAGAACATGTTTTTTGGACCTGAGAGTTATTTCTGATTTCTTTATAAAATATATTTTGTATTATCATTTTCATTGACATAAACCAAAGGTCAAAAGTCAGTGATCAAAGAAAAAGCTGAAAAAGACTGAAAACATTAACATACTAAGAGCACTAAGTCATACCAACTTTCTTTTTGATTACCAAAAGAAATCAAAAGTGGCAATGTTGACAGGAATTAGCCTTATTTATGCTTTGATATCTTTAATTTGCCAGATGCTCTGGGAAGGAATTTGGACCTATGAGATCTATCCTACTCATCAGATACATAAAATAAAAAATAAAAAAAAATGTCAATTCATATTCTTGAACAAAGAGAGCAATTAACTAGTTAGATGATCCCTTTTAAATGTAGTTTAGAGATTGAAAATAGTATACAGAACTTGGGTACTAGCTTTTTGTAGTAAATACCCAAATAATGGCTAAGAGATTTTGATATAATGAAGCAAAACTAAAACCTACAAGGGATAAGCAAATTCCTAGATGTAAAAAGTTTTTCAAAGTATTAGCAATTAACATAGACTACCAAATAGAGAAGTTATATAACTTCCCACATTATCATATTTATCCGGTAATAAAATAAACTGTTTTAAATGTTGAAAGATATCAATGCCAATAAAGAATTTTCAAGTATGTTAGATCACTGACTTACACTACTAATAATTGCAGTTTTTACATGCATATGTAAAAAATCATAGCAAAATCATAGCATCACTTGTTAACTTCATATATTTATGTGTTAGTTGTTCAGTCATATCTAACTCTTTGTGACCCCAGGCACTGTAGCCCATCAGGCTCCTCTGTCCACGGGATTTCCCAGGAAGAATACTAGAGTAGGTAGCCTTTCCCTTCTCCAGGGGATCTTCCCAACCCAGGGATCAAACCCAGGTCTCCAGGATTGCAGGCGGATTCTTTACTGTCCGAGCCATCAGGGAAGCCCTACACTATATGTGTGTAGTATATACATATACTACACTAGTGTAGAGTATAGTGTATATATACTGTATTCTCATTGTTCACAAATTTCATCTTTTTTAATCCATACACTAGCTGGAATTTATTTGTAACCCCAAATCAATACTTGTGGTATCTTTGTTGTCACAGGCAGACATACTCAAGTACAGAGCAGCAAAAAATGTTCAGTATTAGCACTCACATTCCCTTTGGAAATTGAACAAAGCAACATTCTACCTTATTGTTTTAGCTCTCATACTATAAGCAAGTGTTCTTTTCACAGTTTATTTAGCACCACAGTTTCTGCATTTTTGTGCTTTTGTTGATGATTTTGGTGTTTAAAATAGCCTGCAAGCACAGTTCCAAAGTTCTATCTCATGTTACAAATGTCAAAAAGGCTGTGATACGTCTTATGGAGAAAATACATGCATTAGACAAGCTTCATTCAGACATGAGTTGTAGTGCTGCTGGTCATGAGTCAAGGGTTAATGAATCAACAATGTACTGTTGTAAATACAATGTAAATAAATTTGTCTTTACACATAAAAACAAATAAAAGTTATACATTGATTGATTGAGGAAAATGATGTAGCCAGAAGCTCAAAAGAACCTGGTTCTGTATTTGTCCCCAACTGCAATGCTTAGTATTGGTTAATTCAGTGTTAAAGGAGACTTTACAGAACATAAAAAAATGTGGATAACAATAATCCACATTTTTATATATAAAATTTTTATATACTAAACAAAATTTTTTTAGTATATAAAAGATTATATACCATGAGCTTCCCCTGTAGTTCAGACAGTAAAGAAACTGCCTGTGATGCAGGAGACCTGAGTTCAATCCCTGGGTTAGGAAGATCCCCTGGAGAAGGGAATGGCCACCCACTTCAGTATTCTTGCATGGAGAATTCCATAGTCAGAGGAACCTGGCAGGCTACAGTCCATAGGGTCACAAAGAGTAGGACATGACTGAATAACACTAACACTATATACTATAGAATGCCAAGTTTAAAGGACATCTTTAGTTTCCCATTGTTCAATGTTTCTTCTTATTTGGTGGAGGGGATTCTTCCATTGTTTAAGTCTTGGATGAAATGTAAATTGTCACGCTGAAGAAATCAGATACTGTTTCTCCATTATCTTGAGAGTAAGGGTCTAGGCACTTGACCTAGTATCAGTCAAGTGAGTAATATTACTTATAATACTGAGTCTTAGGAGGGACATGAAATCTTGTGGGTGTGAAGACAAAGGCCTAAGTTTTAATACATTCTCAAGAGGCAACTTCGGAGAAGGCAATGGCACCCTACTCCAGTACTTTTGCCTAGAAAATACCATGGACGGAGGAGCCTGGTAGGCTGCAGTCCATAGGGTGGCTAGAGTCGGACACGACTGAGTGACTTCACTTTCAGTTTTCACTTTCATGCATTGGAGAAGGAAATGGCAACCCACTCCAGTGTTCTTGCCTGGAGAATCCCAGGGACGGGAGAGCCTGGTGGGCTGCCGTCTATAGAGTCACACAGAGTGGGACATGACTGAAGTGATTTAGCAGCAGTAGCATCAAGGGGCAACTTTTACTAGCATCAGTATTTTGTCATGGAGATCAGATTAGACAACTTCACAATGTGACCAGAGCTAGGAATCTTGATGCTGAACCTTCCTTGTTTCCTATTCATTCTCTGAGCCTGGTTCTTTAGTCTGCCCAATAAATCTGAGTGATGGCCTATATGTGTAGGTGATCTCAGTCACCCAGTTGTGTCCAGCTCTTTGCAACCTCATGGACTTAGCCCACCAGGCTCCTTTGTCCATGGAATTTTCCAGGCAAGAAGACTGGAGTGGGTTGCCATTTCTTACTCCAGGGGATTTTCCCTACCCAAGAATCGAACCTGTGTCTTTTACATTGGCAGGGAGCTTCTTTACCATTGACCCATGTGGGAAGCCTGATGGCCTGATATATTTCCAAGAAATTCCTTTTCAGGTAAGTTAGCTAACTATTAGTGTGGCTTGCAATCCAGAATCCAGACTGATTAACCATATGTTATACCAAAACCTGTCAGATTATATTGAAAATATACATAAATTTGGGATTATTTTGAAAAGTAGAAAACATATGTGAGGTAAATATATTTCCTTAAAAGACTTATCATCTTATGTCTACCTTCTATCTAATATTTAATATAAATTATATTAGAGAACCAGAATTTTAAAAGATATTTAAGATAGTTTAAAAGATTAATATTTAATCAGTAGTACTATTAAGATATGTTAACAATCTAGAATAAACCAAAATTAGGCCCTATACTTTAAATCATTTCATTGACAAACTGATCTTAATTTTCACTTCCTTATAAAATTAAAGAAAGACCTTTCAAAGACCTTTCAAGATTTTTTACCTTTTTCAATCTTTCTGAAATTTTAACATTCTGTCTTACAAAAATATTTTGTAATTATAAAGCATAATGGAATTACCCTTCAACTCCATCATAACAAGTAAAAATATATCTAACATTAAGTTAAAATTTAAGGAAGCCACACAACTGTTCTACATATATTTCTGACAAATATAAGCTTAAGAAATTTGACAAATTCTGCACGTTAGGTAGGTACAGAAAAAAAATCAGTATTTATAGGTTTATTTTCCTGGTACATTGTCATGAAGACATCTACTTATGCTCTTCTGTATTGGCCCCATGTTAAGAACATGAAGCCACCAATAAATAATATGCAGGCTTTATTTTCTATTCTTCTATATTATATTCTATTTTACAAACTCTTCAGTCCCATGGTGCTTTTGGTTTTGTTTTGTGTATTTCATTTTCACATTTCAGAAGTGTTGAATAATGAAACTATTTTCACAGATGATATTTCCCCAAAATTGCTAGAGATACTTGCAATTTCTGTCACTTCTTTAAAAAGACAGTTTCTTGGTTCCACATGTTGAAGTGTTGAAGGGCCCCACAGGAGGAAAAATGAGATTTTTTTGTTACTCTTAGATTAAGCCTATTACTAAAAGCAGTTAGTAACATTCTTTGCATACTGGAAATACAACTGTTAAGTTCTTGAAAGAATCATCATTAACCCCACCTGAGAAGTAAATATAACACAGAGCAAAAAGAGCCTCATGGGTGCTGAATGTCTTCGTAGCTTCTAAACCTAACATCCCGGGGTGTTTGTAAACAAAGTGATCAACACCAGCTTATCATATAAATATGTTTGCATGTCATCTATTCAAATAAAATCTGCTAAAGTTAAAAAGAAAATGTACCATCAGTAACACAGTGACTGACCAAATGGACATGGGTCGTCTTCATGAATGCTGTAGAAGATGGAAAAGCCAGATGGCAAAGAAGTTATTCTACATTCCATTATTTACACTGTCCAGAAAATAGCCCCTTTCATTTAAGGCATATTCTTTTAGAACTCTTTTCCTGAAAATATATGAAGACTCTCTTTTTTTGTTAATGATAGGATATTAGATTATTATTTCCAAATCTTTTTAAGCATCCTTTAAGACTTACAGCAAATATTTTGGCTAATTATATATATTGTTAACAAATATCATTAATATAGTTTAAATGGTCATACTACTCAAAGGCATTTATAGATTCAATGCAATTCCTATCAAAATTCCAATGGCATTTTTCACAATAATAGAGAAAAAGAATTCTAAAATTTATATGGAATCACAAAATACTCCAAATAGCCAAAGTAATCATGAGAAAACAAAAAAACTGGAAGTATCACACTTCTTGATTTCAAGTGAAAGTTGCTCAGTTGTGTCTGACTCTTTGTGACCCCATGGACTATACAGTCCATGAAATTCTCCAGGCCAGAATATTGGAGTGGGTAGCCTTTCCCTTCTCCAGGGGATCTTTCCAACCTAGGGATTGAACTCAGGTCTCCCGCATTACAGGCAGATTCTTTACCAGCTGAGCCACAAAGGAAGCCCTCTTGATTTCAAAACTACATTAGAAAATTATAGTAATCAAAACTGTTAGAATTTGCATAATAATAGATACATAGACAATGGTACAGATTCAAAAGCCCAGAAGTAGACCTTCAGTTATATGTGTGCTGTGTGCTTAGTTGCTCAGTCATGTCTGACTCTTTGCAACCCCATGGACTCTAGCCCACCAGGTCCTCTGTCCATGAGGATTCTCCAGGCAAGAATACTGGAGTAGGTTGCCATGCCCTCCTCCTGGGGATCTTCCCAATGCAGGGACTGAACCCAGGTCTCCCATATTGCAAGTGGATTCTTTCCCATCTGAGGCACCAGCGAAGCCCAAGAATACTGGAGTGTGTAGCCTATCACTTCTCCAGGGGATCTTCCCAACCCAGGAATTGAATTGGAGTCTCCTGCATTGCAGGTGGATTCTTTACTGATATGGTAAACTAATTTTTAACAAGAGAACCATTAATAATAAATGTTGAAAAGGTAGTGTCTTCAATAAATAGTGTTGATAAAACTGGATAGTCACATGAAATGAAATAAAACCCTTTATATCACGCACAAAAATTAACACAAAACTGATTAAAAACTTAAACATAAGACCAGAAACTATAAAACTTCTAGAAGAAAACATAGGTGAAAAACTGTCTTACATTGGTCTTGGAGATGAGTTTTTGAAACTGGCACTAAAAGCACAAGAAACAAAAGCAAAAATTAATGAGATTACAATAAACTAAAACCAAACAAACAAAAAAACCTCTGCACACCAAGGAAACGATCAACAAAATAAAAAGGCAACTTATATAATGGAAGAAAATGATTGCAAATCAATTATTTGATAAGGGATTACCATCTAGAATATATATGAAACTCATACAGCTCAATAGCAAAAAAAAAAAAAAAATCTGATGTTAAAATGGACAGAGGATCATTCTCCATCCAGAGGATCTCATATAGGCATCTCTCCAATAAAGACATCTAAATGGCCAACATGTAAATGAACATGAAAACATGTTCAGCACTACCAATCATCTGCTGCTGCTGCTGCTGCTGCTAAGTCTCTTCAGTTGTGTCCGACTCTGTGTGGCCCCATAGACGGCAGCCCACCAGGCTCCCCCATCCCTAGGATTCTCCAGGCAAGAACACTGGAGTGGGTTGCCATTTCCTTCTCCAATGTATGAAGGTGAAAAGTGAAAGTGAAGTCATGTCCAACCCTCAGCGGCCCCATGGACTTCAGCCCACCAGGCTCCTCTGTCCATGGGATTTTCCAGGCAAGAGTACTGGAGTGGGGTGCCATTGCCTTCTCCGCTACTAATCACCAGAGGAATACAAATCAAAATCAAAATGAGATGACAAAAGATAGAAATGTTGGCAAGGATGAGAAGAAAAGGAGTCCCTGGTGTACTGTTGATGGGAATGTATACTGGGTCAGCCACTATGGAAGACAGTACAGAATTTCTTCACAAAGTTAAAACTAGAACTAACATGTGATCCAGCAATCCCACTTCTGGGTATAAATCCAAAAGAAATAAAATCAAGATCCCCAAAAAGATACCTGCACTATCGTGTTCATTGCAGCAGTATTCATAGTAGCCAAGATATGAAACAACCTAAGTGCTCATCAATGGATTAGAAGATGAAGAAGATAAGGTACATATGTACAATGGAATATTATTCAGCCAAGAGAAAGAAGGAAATCTTATCATTTATGGCAACTTGGATGGACCTTGAGGACATTATGCTAAGAGAAATAAGTCAGAAAGAGGAAGACCAATACTGTATATATCACTATTATGTGGAATCTAGAAAAAGAAAATCACATTCATGGAAAGAGTAGAATGATAGTTACCAGGGGCTGAGGGTGGAAGAAATGGGGAAATGTCAGTCAGAGGGTACAAACTCCCAGTTATAAGATGAAAAGTTCTGGAGATCTAATCTACAGCATGGTGACTATAATTAGTAATAACTGTGTTATACACTTGAAAATTGCTAAGAGAGTAGATCTCAAATGTTCTCACCACAAAGAAAGAAATGGTATTTAGATGAGGTGATGGAGATGTTAAGTAACCCTACTGTGGTAGTTATTTTGCAAAATGAGCATGTCAGATCTTACGCAGTACACCATAAACTTACACAAAGTCATATGTCAATAAAACTTGAAACAATATATGTTATATGCTAAATGATGATAACTTGTACAAAGAGAAATAAATCAGGTAAGATGAATAGGGAATTCCAGGTGGTAGGTGTTGTGTCTTCTCTGTCTGAGGATAGTTAAGAATCAAGTGAGGGATGATATATGTAAATATCTTGGTGAAGAACACAATAAGAACAAATGCAAAAGTCCTGAGGTTGAAACATGATTTACATGTTCAAGAAGCTGCAAGTTGGACAGCATATCTGGACCTACGCAAGCAAGGAAGATAAGAGGAGTTGAGAGTATAAAAACGTGATGATACTCATAATTGAGACTTTAGATTTAGCCTTGTGGAGATGGATAACCACTGTAGGGCTTTGTAGGGGATGATGTAATCTGACCTGTCAGAAATAACCACCCTGAATGTGTGAACAGACTAACCTGTAGTAAGACAAAAGTGACAACAGAGACCAATTATGAGGCTATTGCAAAAGTCTAGGCAAGAAATAATGTTGTTTTGGATGTGGATGTTAGCAATGGAGGTGGTAAAAATTAATATGTATATTGGACTGCAAAAATAGAGACGACTGAATTTAATGTTGGTTTGGATGTAGCGTAGAGAGAAATCAATGATAATTTCAAAGTTTCTGTCTGAGCAGTCAGACTAATGGAATTGACTGACTAGAAGGTAGGATTATAGGTGATAAAAATTAAGAAAGAAAATCAGGAACACAATTTTTGATACACTAATTTGATAAACCTAAGTGGAGGTGAGGAGAAGGCAATGGCACCCCACTCCAGTACTCTTGCCTGGAAAATCCCAAGGACAGAGGAGCCTGATAGGCTGCAGTTCATAGGATCGCTGAGAATCAGACACGACTGAGCGACTTCACTTTCATTTTTCACTTTCATGCATTGGAGAAGGAAATGGCAACCCACTCCAGTGTTCTTGCCTGGAGAATCCCAGGGATGGGGGAGCCTAGTGGGCTGCCGCCTATGGGGTCAAACAGAGTTGGACAAGACTAAAGTGACTTAGCAGCAGCAGCAGGTGGAGGTGTCTATGGAAGTTTGACATACATTTCTGGATTGCGTGGAAGTGGTTCAGGCTGGAGATATAAATTTTAGAGTCATCACAGTATCAGCAATGGCATCCCACTCCAGTACTCTTGCTTGGAAAATCCCATGGACGGAGGAGCCTGTTAGGCTGCAATCCATGGAGTCGCTAAGAGTCGGACACGACTGAGCAACTTCCCTTTCACTTTTCACTTTCATGCATTGGAGAAGGCAGTGGCAACCCACTGCCCAAGAACCCAAGAACACTGCCAGTGTTCTTGCCTGGAGAATCCCAGGGACAGGGGAGCCTGGTGGGCTGCCGTCTGTGGGGTCACACAGAGTCGGACGTGACTGAAGTGACTTAGCATAGCATAGCACAGTATCAGTGTTATTTGAAGTCATGTATTTGATCTGATGAGATCACTGTAAGTGTCTCAATAGGTTGACAGGATAGGTTGCTTCAAGAATGAGTCTCAAGCACTCCAACTTGTAGACATGAGAAGAATGAAGCTAAGAGAGTAGACTCAGGAGGAACAACTTCATGAGGTAGTAGAACCAAGAGAGAACTTTGTCCCAGAAGTCAGGAGAAGAAAATGTTTTAAGGAGAAGGGTGTGATAAAATGTTTGCAGTGCTGCTGATGGGGCTCAGGACTTGCTAACCTAAAACATGTAACCTCAGCATATTGAATATTTTAAGCTGAAGGTGTCTCAGAAATGGCAAATGCAGGAAGATACTCCAACCTCAACCTGACACTTTTTCTCTGAAACAGACCATGAAATACCTATGTGAGAGATGCCCTCCCTATACCCAGAGGAAATGAGCATCCTTATTTCCAAAGATAATGGGACACCAAGAAGAATCTCAACAAACAGTCCGTGCTGTTTCCCCTGTGAGTTATACTTATCTCATACTCTGACCTACTGTGTATCTGCACAACTGTGTATTCTTCATCAAACCTAGCAATAAAATACTCAGGTATATTTCTTAGGGTCTTCATTTCCTTAATGAAAGCTCCTGTGTTGCATAGTTTGTATACTTTTCTACTGTTAATTGCTTTTTGTTAGCTTAATTTTCAGACCAGCTAAGGGACTGTAAGAGGATTGAGGAACACTATTTCCTCCCCTACAATGCTGATGGATGAAGTCAGCATTTAACTAAAGTCACTGGTGTTGTCCAAAGCTGCAAGGAGCGCAAAGCACCATAAAGGCATCTTATCTCCAGAGACTATGGAGTGACTTTCTAGGGAAGGGTAGTCTCATGTGAAAATGGAAACCAGGAACCTCCTCTTTCATGACATCATGAAGCCAGATATCCCATCATTTCTATAGTGAAGGAAGCATGCCAATAAAATGATTCATCTCTCTCTTTAATTTTTCTCATATCCAAAAATGGGACAACTAACTTTACCATGCAAAGCAAGTCCTACCCCAGGTGCACCTTCTAAGAGCTAACCAAGTTCCAGCATCTGTGAAAAACTGAAATGGCATAGAGATTGGATGAAATGGCAGTGGAGGTAATCAAAGATGTGCCTCCTGTCAAGGCTGCAGGTAGAGTGGAGGAGTGGAGTGATTTCTGAATTAAGTAAACAAATTATAATCACTCAAAGCACTTCATGATTTATATAGATTTTTATAATTTAGAAATCAGTTATGCTACGTGTTGGAGAAGGTACTTCTCCCGCAAGATTTATAATTCCCTGATAGTCAGTTTTAGTTTTATATATATCTATATCTATATCTATATCTATATATATATCTTTAAGGCCTAGCATAACACACGGCCAATAAATAGGTGCTCCATAAACGTGCTATCAAAACCCAGTCTCAGTTAGTAAGTCAATAATTGTCATGACCTCATTTTCCCTAGCCTGAATCCCTGCTCTGACAGCCTAGGTTCACTCCTTGTTTGGGCTCCACACTATTATATGTACAGGGTCTTAAGTTGATGGGAATACAAGACTATCTGACCTGCTTCTTGAGAAACCTGTATGCAGGTCAGGAAGCAATAGTTAGAACTGGACATGAACAACAGACTGGTTCCAAATAGGAAAAGGAGTATGTCAAAGCTGTATATTGTCACCCTGCTTAAACGCTGGGCTAGAAGAAGCACAAGCTGGAATCAAGATTGCTGGGAGAAATATCAATAGCCTCAGATATGCAGATGACACCACCCTTATGGCAGAAATTGAAGAGGAACTAAAGAGCCTCTTGATGAAACTGAAAGAGTAGAGTGGAAAAAGTTGACTTAAAACTTAACATTCAGAAAACGAAGATCATGGCATCTGTTCCCATCACTTCATGCCAAAAAGATGCGGAAACAGTGGAAACAGTGTCAGACTATTTTTCTGGGCTCCAAAATCACTGCAGATGGTGATTGCAGCCATGAAATTAAAAGACGCTTACTCCTTAGAAGGAAAATTACGACCAACCTGGACAGCATATTAAAGAGCAGAGACATTACTTGGTCAGCAAAGGTCCATCTAGTGAAGGCTATGGTTTTCCAGTAGTCATGTATGGATGTGAAAGTTGGACTATAAAGAAAGCTGAACACCAAAGAATTGATGCTTTTGAACTGTGGTGTTGGAGAAGACTCTTGAGAGTCCCTTGGACTGCAAAGAAGTCAAATCAATCCATCCTAAGAGATCACTCCTGGCTGTTCATTGGAAGGACTGATGTTGAAGCTGAAACTCCAATACTTTGGCACTTGATGCGAATAGCTGACTTATTGGAAAAGACCCTCATGTTGGGAATGATTGAGGGCAGGAGGAGAAGGGGACGACAGAGGATAAGATGGCTGGATGGCATCACTGACTCAATGGACATGGGTTTTGGTAAACTCTTGGAGTTGGTGATGGACAGGGAGGCCTGGAGTGCTGTAGTCCATGGGGTCACAAAGAGTCAGACATGACCAAGTGACTGAACTGAACTGAAGTTGTTTGTATTAGACTATATCTCCATAATGCACTTTTTGATGCTGTGGGATTCATCTCCTGCTACCTGTTAGTTAGCTCAAGTGCCCTTCCTTGGTGACTCAGTGGGCGGCTGCAGCGGGCGCGCTAAACGGCAGGCGGCTGTGGCGGGCACGCTAAAGGGCAGGCGGCTGCGGCGGGCGTGCTAAAGCACAACCAGAGGAGCCACCCACATCCAAGGTCAGGGGCAGAAACCGGGAGAACCCCATGCCCAAAAGGCGGCAGTCAGGAGGAGTTATCCCAAGTCCGAAGTGAGGGGCAGCGGCCGAGAGTACCAGACTGCGACGGCACAGGAACTGCCGAGACGAGTTACCCGCGTCCGAGGTCAGGGGCAGTGACGAGAGGAGTTACCCCACACCCCTAAGCCCGAGGCCAGGGGCGATGGCTGGGAGGACCAACCCCAAGTCCAAGGAGCTGTGGCTGCACGGGCGCAGAAGGGCCTAGAGGAGCTATCCCACGATGAAGGTCAGAAAGGGCGGCATTGTGGAGAGACCCCTCGTCCAAGTTAAGGAGCAATGGCTGTGCTTTGCTGGCGCAGCCGTAAAGAGATACTCCACACCCAAGGTAAGAGAAACCTAAGTAAGACGATAGATATTGCAAGAGGGCATCAGAGGGCAAGCACACTGAAACCATACTCACAGAAAATTAGTCAATCTAATTGCACTAGGACCACAGATCAGATCAGATCAGTCGCTCAGTCGTGTCTGACTCTTTGCCACCCCATGAACTGCAGCACGCCAGGCCTCCCTGTCCATCACCAACTCCCGGAGGTCACTCAGACTCACATCCGTCGAATCAGTAATGCCATCCAGCCATCTCATCCTCTTTCGTCCCCTTCTCCTCCTGCCCCCAATCCCTCCCAGCATCAGAGTCTTCTGCAATGAGTCAACTCTTCACAGGAGGTGGCCAAAATACTGGAGTTTTAGCTTTAGCATCATTCCTTCTAAAGAAATCCCAGGGCTGATCTCCTTCAGAATGGACTGGTTGGATCTCCTTGCACTCCAAGGGACTCTCAAGAGTCTTCTCCAACACCACAGTTCAAAAGCATCAATTCTTCGGCGCTCAGCCTTCTTCACAGTCCAGTTCTCACATCCATACATGACCACAGGAAAGACCATAGCCTTGACTAGGTGAACCTTTGTTGGCAAAGTGATGTCTCTGCTTTTGAATATGCTATCAAGGTTGGTCATAACTTTCCTTCCAAGGAGTAAGCGTCTTTTAATTTCATGGCTGCAGTCACCATCTGCAGTGATTTTGGAGCCCAGAAAAATAAAGTCTGACACTGTTTCCACTGTCTCCCCATCTATTTCCCATGAAGTGATGGGACCAGATGCCATGATCTTCGTTTTCTGAATGTTGAGCTTTAAGCCAACCTTTTCACTCTCCACTTTCACTCTCATCAAGAGGCTTTTTAGTTCCTCTTCACATTCTGCCATAAGGGTGGTGTCATCTGCATATCTGAGGTTATTGATATTTCTCCCAGCAATCTTGATTCCAACTTGTGTTTCTTCCAGTCCAGCATTTCTCATGATGTACTCTGCATATAAGTTAAATAAACATGGTGACAATATACAGCCTTGACGTACTCCTTTTCCTATTTGGAACCAGTCTGTGGTTCCATGGCCAGTTCTAACTTGCATACTGAAGTTAGAACTGAAGTTAGTTAGCATGGCAAGTTGCTTCCTGACTTGCATACAGTTCTAACTTGCATACTGAAGTTAGAACTGAAGTTAGTTAGCATGGCAAGTTGCTTCCTGACTTGCATACAGATTTCTGAAGAGTCAGATCAGGTAGTCTGGTATTCCCATCTCTCAGAATTTTCCACAGTTTATTGTGATCTACACAGTCAAAGGCTTTGGCATACTCAATAAAGCAGAAATAGATGTTTTTCTGGAACTCTCTTGCTTTTTCCATGATCCAGCGGATGTTGGCAATTTGATCTCTGTGTTCCTCTGCCTTTTCTAAAACCAGCTTGAACATCAGGAAGTTCACGGTTCACATATTGCTGAAGCCTGGCTTGGAGAATTTTGAGCATAACTTTACTAGTGTGTGAGATGAGTGCAACTGTGCGGTAGTTTGAGCATTCTTTGGCATTGCCTTTCTTTGGGATTGGGATGAAAACTGACCTTTTCCAATCTTGTGGCCACTGCTGAGTTTTCCAAATTTGCTGGCATATTGAGTGCAGCACTTTCACAGCATCCTCTTTCAGGATTTGGAATAGCTCCACTGGAATTCCATCACCCTACTAGGACCACAGCCTTGTCTAACTCAATGAAACTAAGCCATGCCCATGGGGCAATCCAGGATGGGTGGGTCATGGTGGAGAGATCTGACAGGATGTGGTCCTCTGGAGAAGGGAATGGCAAACCAGTATTCTTGCCTTGAGAATCCTATGAACAGTATGAAAAGGCAAAATGATAGGATACTGAAAGAGAAACTCCCCAGGTCAGTAGGGGCCCAATATGCTACTGGAGATCAGTGGAGAAATAACTTCAGAAAGAATGAAGGGATGGAGCCAAAGCAAAAAGAATACCCAGCTGTGGATGTGACCGGTGATAGAAGCAAGGTCCGATGCTGTAAAAAGCAGTATTGCATAGGAACCTGGAATATCCGGTCCATGATTCAAGGAAAATTGGAAGTGGTCAAACAAGAGATGGCCAGAGTGAATGTCGACATTCTAGGAATCAGCGAACTCAAATGGACTGGAATGGGTGAATTTAACTCAGAGGACCATTATATCTACTACTGTGGGAAGGAATCCCTCAGAAGAAAAGGAGTAGCCATCATGGTCAACAAAAGAGTCCAAAATGCAGTACTTGGATGCAATCTCAAAAAACGACAGAATGATCTCTGTTCGTTTCCAAGGCAAACCATTCAATGTCACAGTAATCCAAGTCTCTGCCCGAACCAGTAATGCTGAAGAAGCTGAAGTTGAATGGTTCTATTAAGACCTAAAAGACCTTTTAGAACTAACACCCAAAAAAGATGTCCTTTTCATTACAGGGGACTGGAATGCAAAAGTAGGAAGTCAAGAAACACCTGGAGTAACAGGCAAATTTGGCCTTGGAATACGGAATGAAGCAGAGCAAAAAGACTAATAGAGTTTTGCCAAGAAAATGCACTAGTCATAACAAACACCCTCTTCCAACAACATAAGAGAAGACTCTATACATTGACATCACCAGATGGTCAACACCGAAATCAGATCGATTATATTCTTTGCAGCCAAAGATGGAGAAGCTCCATACAGTCAGCAAAAACAAGACCAGGAGCTGACTGTGGCTCAGACCATGAACTCCTTATTGCCAAATTCAGACTGAAATTGAAGAAAGTAGGGAAAACTACTAGACCATTCAGGTATGACCTAAATCAAATCCCTTATGATTATACAGTGAAAGTGAGAAATAGATTAAAGGGACTAGATCTGATAGATAGAGTGCCTGATGAACTATGGAATGAGGTTCATGACATTGTACAGGAGACAGGGACCAAGAGCATCCCCATGGAAAAGAAATGCAAAAAAGCAAAATGACTGTCTGGTGAGGCCTTACAAATAGCTGTGAAAAGAAGAGAATCAAAAAGCAAAGGAGAATAGGAAAGATATAAACATCTGAATGCAGAGTTCCAAAGAATAGCACGAAGAGATAAGAAAGCCCTCTTCAGCAATCAATGCAAAGAAATAGAGTAAAACAATAGAATGGGAAAGACTAGGGATCTCTTCAATAAAATTAGAGATACCAAAGGAACATTTCATGCAAAGATGGGCTCAATAAAGGACAGAAATGGCATGGACCTAACAGAAGCAGAAGATATTAAGAAGAGGTGGCAAGAATACACAGAAGAACTGTACAAAAAATATCTTCACGACCCAGACAATCACGATGGTGTGATCACTGACCTCGAGCCAGACATCCTGGAATGTGAAGTCAAGTGGGCCTTAGAAAGCATCACTATGCACAAAGCTAGTGGAGGTGATGGAATTCCAGTGGCGCTATTCCAAATCCTGAAAGATGATGCTGTGAAAGTGCTACACTCAATATGCCAGCAAATTTGGAAAACTCAGCAGTGGCTACAGGACTGGAAAAGGTCAGTTTTCATTCCAATCCCAAAGGAAGGCAATGCCAAAGAATGCTCAAACTATTGCACAATTGCACTCATCTCACACACTAGTAAAGTAGTGCTCAAAATTCTCCAAGCTAGGCTTCAGCAATATGTGAACCGTGAACTTCCTGATGTTCAAGCTGGTTTTAGAAAAGGCAGAGGAACCAGAGATCAAATTGCCAATATCTGCTGGATCATGGAAAAAGCAAGAGAGTTCCAGAAAAACATCTATTTCTGCTTTATTGAGTATGCCAAAGCCTTTGACTGTGTAGATGACAATAAACTGTGGCAAATTCTGAAAGAGATGGGAATACCAGACCACCTGATCTGCCTCTCGAGAAATTTGTATGCAGATCAGGAAGCAACAATTAGAACTGGACATGGCACAACAAACTGGTTCCAAATAGGAAAAGGAGTACGTCAAGGCTGTATATTGTCACCCTGTTTATTTAACTTATATGCAGAGTATATCATGAGAAACACTGAACTGGAATAAATACAACACAAGTTCGAATCAAGATTGCTGGGTGAAATATCAATAACCTCAGAAATGCAGATGACACTACCCTTATGGCAGAAAGTGAAGAGGGGCTAAAAAGCCTCTTGATGAAAGTGAAAGTGGAGAGTGAAAAAGCTCAAACATTGAAAAAGCTCAATGTTGGCTTAAAGCTCAACATTCAGAAAATGAAGATCATGGCCTCCAGTCCCATCTCTTCATGCGAAATAGATGGGGAAACAGTGGAAACAGTGTCAGACTTTATTTTTCTGGGCTCCAAAATCACTACAGATGGTGACTGCAGCCATGAAATTAAAAGACGCTTGCTCTTTGGAAGGAAGGTTACGACCAACCTAGAGAGCATATTCAAAAGCAGAGACAGTACTTGGGCAACAAAGCTCCATCTAGTCAAGGCTATGGTGTTTCCTGTGATCATGTATGGATGTGAGAGCTGGACTGTGAAGAAGGCTGAGCGCCGAAGAATTGATGCTTTTGAACTGTGTCGTTGGAGGTCAGAGACTCTCAGCTGTCTTGAGAGTCCCTTGAACTGCAAGGAGATCCAACCAGTCCATTCTGAAGGCGATCAGCCCTGGGATTTCTTTGGAAGGAATGATGCTAAAGCTGAAACTCCAGTATTTTGGCCACCTCATGTGAAGAGTTGACTCATTGGAGAAGACTCTGATGTTGGGAGGGATTGAGGGCAGAGGAGAAGGGGATGAAAGAGGATGAGATGGCTGGATGGCATCACTGACTCGATGGATGTGAGTCTGAGTGACCTCCAGGAGTTGGTGATGGACAGGGAGGCCTGACATGCTGCGATTCATGGGGTGGCAAAGAGTCAGACACGACTGAGCGACTAATCTGATCTAATCTTGTGACTCAGTGATAAAGAATCTGCCTGCAATGTAGGACATACAGGTCTGATCCCTGGGTCAGGAAGATCTCCTGGAGGATGGCATAGCAACTCATTCCAGTATTTTTGCCTAGAGAATCCTGTGGACAGAATAGCTGGGCAGGGCTCTCAAAGAATTAGATGTAACTGAAGCAACCGAGCACACATACCCCCCAAAACAACACGTCCCTGTGGTAATACTACTAAAGCAGTAGGGAAAGGTATACTTATAACAATTTGATGCTTGAAAATTGAAGAAAACCTTTTTCAGCACTGTACTGAAAAGCAAAGGACAGTGCATTCTCTCTCTCTCTCTCTCTCTCTCTTTTTTTTTTTTTTTTCAGGTTGCTGCCATTTGTTACCAATTCACAGAACAGAAGAATCGTGCTTTCTGTCAGATTACAAGAGACCAGGGTAAGCTTAACTATGAGGCTAAAATAGTTTAAAATTTTGGATCTACACTGTACCACATCCCTTCCAAGAACCTAGGAGGTGTCCTGTGAGTATGTGTTTGAAATTCTGTACTTCATTTCTTTAAAGTTCTAGAAACTTCAGACATGACAAAATGGTATCTGTCCTCCCTAAAATTTTTGTGTTTTATGGACCAGGAGTGAAAAATACTTAGTCAAACAGAGCCAAGTGCCATTAATTAATATTTGTTGACTAAATCATTTCTCATAATAGAAAGATACTTGCTTAAAATGTTTTACTTTGTTGAATATGGAAAATAATCTTTGTGCAAGAGTTGTAAGAGGGTGAAGTTTATTGTGATCAAAATGAAAGCCCAAACTATAGGTTTATTTAAATATTTTCAAAGTTTTGTCAAGACTATTGTGTCATTTTAATCTGTTAGTTCCCTTTGAGTAGGAAACTATACGTTTCACTTACTTGGTAACAATATATAGACTTTATATTTTGGTATACTGGCCTTCAATCATAAAGTATTTGATATTAGGTCATAGGGAGATTATTTAAATTGGCATTTCTTAAAAGTAAAATCTTAATATTTGCTTTTATTAGTTTCTAAGCTTAAGCAAGTAACATCTATCAATACCCGTATGTTTTTCAATGTGTCTGAAAAGTATAGGAACTCATTTTATAGGGAATCATTCATGCTAAATCAATAGATTATGTGACTCCTGCATCAGCCTGCTCTGTCTGCAATGACTTGCCAATCTTTGATGTGCTCACCGATTCTCTCCTGACCATCCAGTAATTCAACAGTGGTCACTGGGACTAAGACAGAATTTCATAAATATTGTTCAGTTTGTTCAGGGAGGATAAACTAAAATGAGTTTTAGAAAGAGTGTTTGTAGGTTTTGTGTGTTTAAATTCAATCTCTTTTTCTCCGCATTCTCCGAAACCCAAAACAAACAAGCGGAATTCGACTTCATTCTGGCTCTTTTTCCAAATATTATCTGTCTCTCCATCTGTTTTTCTTTCTCAGTTCCACAGTTGTTAAATGAAGTAGGCTTGTAAGCTCAAAATGAAGAAAATCTAATTCTTGTTTTGTGTGAAGCTTCAATCCAGGGAAGTAAATATTGCATCCACGTGGGGAAGTAAATATCTATAAAGCATGTGTATGATGGGGGTCTTTTCTCTTCAGTTATATTTTATTGCTTCTTCTATTGAGTGGAGGATATTAATTCTCATGCACTTAATTTCTTGCACAGATGAAAGCATTATGCTGAAAAGAACAAAATTAAAAACTACTTGCACACATAAAGTACAATAAAGCCAGGCTTTTTCACTTTTTCCTCTCTCATCTTACCATTTCTTCCCTAAAGCCTAAGACTAGCAATAGAAAGAAAATGTTATTAGTAGGAAACACAGCATATGTAGAGCTATGCTTTATCTTTAAAGACTGTGAGACAGAAGCAAGAAATAAGATTCCTATTAGTCTTCATAGAACAAAGTATTGAATAGAGTCCAAATATTCCTTTGTATATTATTACAGAGTTTCTGGGTTTCAGTTCAGTCTTCTTTTTGACTGTGAGCTGAATTTTTCTTTGTTATTATTCAAATTGTGAAAATATTCATATTACTATTATTTCATATTATAAATGTGAAATTTTAAAAAATTTTCATCACTCGTCAAATATGTTAGTGACTATTTCCATTTTCATAGAAAAATGTGTATTGCAGATGACAACATCTGCAAATCTCTGACCTCTCTGGCTCTTTCTCCTGCAATGTGTCCCTGTCTCTCTTCTGTTTTCTGCAAAATCAGTTAGAAATTTTAGCTTAGAAAACTAAATTTGCTCAAAGCAGCAAAAAAAGATATTGGTAGAGATAGGCATATAAGAAGTGTCATCCGAACGGTGAAACTTAATAAATAATATCAAAACTTGGTAGAGGAAAAGATTTGAGTCAGCTCTCCTAGCAATTTATACCACATTACCCACAATGCCCAGTACTTGGAATGGTATGTAAGAAGTCTTAGTGATTACATGGGAAAGAATAAAAAGAAAACCCTGACAAATACCCAATCTAAATTCTTGAAATCATATTTGTGCTAATCACCTATTAAGTTGTGCTGAGGAGTACTTTTCCATGCTGTTTGTAAATAAATTCAAAAAAAAAAAAAAAAAGAAAGAAACAAAGGTAATTTGGCTACACAATACGGGACTGCATTTGAGAGCAAAAGCAAGTCTCTGCAGGGCCATCAGACAGCTTCCTGGAGTGGAATAATTAAATTTGAGATTGCTGGAGGAGACTGCAGTGGTATTTTAGTTTATAGCCTCAAAGCCAAGGGGACCCATTAAAATGAAGTAAGTGAAATTGTGCTAGTTTCTTGTAGGCCAAATACCTGGGTGACATCACCATCATCAAGGTAACATATTTAAATGACACTGGGCTACATTTAACAATAGTGGAATCTCAGACAACATTTCTGCCATGGTGTGTGTAAAGGGGTGTGGGGGAACTCTGCTCTAAGGAAAGGGATCTGACCAAAAACGAGCCACTAAAGGAGGAACAATTAATTAAAGTGTCATATGGGAGCTTGGAGAGCTGACAGTCATGAGAAAGTCACTAAAATCTGATATTAAATATTATTTAGCTGAATTAGTTTAGAAAGCAGTTTTACATTATGACTTTCAGACAGTCTATCTCTAAAAGTCAGAGTTTTTTCATCTACAGCTAGTGAGGTGGGGCACATAGCTGTGTGGAGTCATGAATACTGATCCTGGAACACACTCTCACTAACAGAAGTGATTATGTTCTTCTGAGAATCAAGATTGGAAATGAACCATATCATAAACTGTAATAGTATGGCACAGATATCAAGGATAAAGCATACATGGCTTATGTGTATTGAATAATAGTGAAAATGATGGCGGCTGCTGCTGCTGCTAAGTCGCTTTAGACGTGTCCGACTCTGTGCGACCCCATGGACGGCAGCCCACAAGGCTCCCCCGTCCCTGGGATTCTCCAGGCAAGAGTACTGGAGTGGGGTGCCATTGCCTTTTCCAAGTGAAAATGATGGAAACTAAAACATAAGTGTTGAAAGCTAAGTACTATTAGATTCTACCCATTTACTCATCTATGGCACTGTTAAAAAAAAAAAAATAATATGTTGAACAAAAAAAGAATCAGTTTCAAGAAGTACTAATGGCTTGAATTCCTTTTCAGCAGCATAACTAGTATGATGAACAAACAGAACCTCAGACATAAATAAAACACAACTTTCTTTTTGCTCTCTCACCATCCCTTCAAACTTTGTATAATAAAGACCATCTTCCTGCAGCTGTGGATGGAAACTCAATAGGTCCCAAGGGTTTTTTTGCACATTTTAGGGGAGTAGATCACAATATGGTCACTTCAGTTTACAAATACATTTTATTTCAGTGTTAGAATATCTACTATCAGATACTCAAAACAGTTCAATCCTCACGTTGCTTGAAATCTCTTTCTTCCACAAACTGAACGCTCAAGGAAGCTGGATGAGGGTGGGAAGCGCCACTTCTCTGTTAGCTTCTCTCTTTACTTGCAAGCTGCAGTTTAGCTTCAAATTTGCTTGACTGGGTGACTTTGTGCTGTCTAGTTTGGAATAGATGGGTAAATCTCTCGAATTTACCATACCCAGCTGATAAATAAAGCCAACTCCTTCTCTCATAATCTTCTTTTATGAGCTTCAGAATGCTTCCATGCTCCTCCTCTTACCTGAAGTGTCCTTGTCCTTGGTCGATCTGTCTCTACTACACGTGGACTTATGACTTAGCCCCAGACCCAGAGCATCCAGAGTACACTTCCAGCCCTTATTGCTTCCTCCTGATATGCAAGTGGACACTTCCCACCCCACCCCCCACCAAATCCTCATTGAGTGGTCCACATCTGACTAACTAGAAACAATCATACCTCTTTTTCCTTGGCAAGATTGGAAAGGGTGGGTCTATCCCAGTGCAGCCACCAAAGTTGTTAATAGGACCTTCTTTCCTCCACTGGATTTCTTGAGCAGAAAGAAAACTCAAGAGTTCATTCTGCTTTACCCTGCTTTGTTTTAGTCAGGCACAAATAGTCAGTTTCCTGACTATTTCAAAGGACAAGAATTACAAGCCTAGAAGCCTGCCCTCTTCAAGCTTGGGGTTGGAGAGTAACTCTCTGCCTAAAGCCTCTTCCTCAAAAGCAGATGGATCAACCAAGCAGTACAACAGCTCCAGAGAAACCTCTTTACTAATCCCTTTCATAAGATCCTCTCTTCACACTATGATCATCTTCATAATGTCCAAGTCCATGAGATGTTCAAGAAATAAAGGAGTAGGTTCTCAATCCGTTTCTTTGAAAATCTTCATGGGTAGATTTGTCTCACACTCACTTTGGTATCTGATATCATCAAAATCTAGTCTAGTTTGAAACTGAAGCAGGAAGAATTCAGTCCTAACACATACCCTAGAGTCTATATAAATGCCATTTTATCTTTGACTGGAGATAAGCTTATTAAGTTACTAAATTAAACCATTAGAATGCACAAATGAAATGTACAGCTTTCAGGAATGTTATTTGGATAAAGCTTAACGGCGTTAAAAATGAAGTGGAACTAGCTTTTATTTGAGTAAAAACTATTAAAGCCAATAGTGTTAGAGGATTTTAATGACCAATGAGTGTATCACCTTTATCAATTAAAGGGCAGGATAATTTATTTATTCAGTGAAATATTTAAAATAGAAAGGAAAATAAATATTTTCATATAAATTATCTAGAGGCAGAAAACTGAGATTTTGGCAATCTTAAGGTGTAGAGGGTCATAGGCCATCAGATTTTAGAGTCTAAAAATACTCAATAGGCTACACCCCACCCCACACTTACAAAAAACACAAACACTCATACACACAGAGAAGAATGTTTAAAATATGGCATGCAATTTCAGCCATTGCCATTGTATGGCTGAAATTGAGATTAAGCACCCCTCAAGGACATGACAATTCTAGGTTCCTTCAAGCTAGGTTTCTACCTTGAGGAGCAATTTGTGTGTTACAGAACACTGTAGTTAAATTCTCTGCCAAACAATCTTCTGTTAGCAGATTCCCTTAATAATTACAGCCCAAAATAGAAACAGTTATGAACAATATAAAGGTATTCATTCTGGATTATACTCCTGCTCATACATTAGTGTCAACCTGGGTTTTATTTCAGTATCCAAATTTATGCATTTTATCACAGATATCTATAACTTTATGAAAGAAGTGAAAATAACATAAAAACAATGAAAATACTAGGGAGAAAGAAGATACAGAAATACTTATCCTAAAAAACACTTTGTTTTTGTTGTCCAACTTAATATATAAAACAAATATGTGAATTTTTAAAAAGGTGAATTATCTATTTTATAATTGCAGAATAGAGAAAAATAAGAGATATAAAGCTTCTCCGACACTTTCTATCACTAACTACATCTCCATTAACTTTCAACTATATCAAGTACTCATCTCATGTTTGCAGATCTTCAGATTTTAGTTTAAAATTGTAGTAGAAATTGCTCTTATATGTTTTAGTTGAAATTAAAGGGAAGTAAAGATGAGAGCAAATGGGAAGATACATTTATAGACAAAAGGGAGTAAATAACTGAAAGGGAAGAGATCAGATAAATAGCTTCTTGTAATTTTATGCCACCTGTAATTCTATGGAAATTTTCTGTGATAAATGACAATTATCTTGCATAATGAGAATTTTCTTTGTAATATATGTACAAATATATATATATATAATATTTGAATTCATTCTATGAGACATCTATCAATAGCTCATTAATATCTCACCTTTTTTTAACATGTGCTCACTAATTATAAATTCAGCTAGAAAGAAAAAGGATTTGAAAATAAAATGATCCTTTCTCATTATAATGCTGAAAATACTTTGTCATTTAATACTGAGTTTCCAATTTATTAGTTTAAATTTTAAAACTCCTCAGTCTAATAAATATTGTAATAGTGGCAAAAAAGAATTTTGTAAAAATCTAAAAATAATCATAGACAATATTTAGGAAGCTATACTTCTCTTATATTAAAATGAAAATTAAAATACTGCTTCTATTCAGGAAACCATCAAACAAATAGGTTATCTGGAAGTTGGTATCAGGTTGAAGTTCCCTGATAGCTCAGTTGGTAAAGAATCCGCCTGCAACGCGGGAGACCTGGGTTTGATCCCTGGATTGGGAAGATACCCTGGAGAAGGGAAAAGCTACCCACTCCAGTATTCTGGCCTGGAGAATGCCACAGACTATACATTCCATGGGGTCACAAAGAGTCAAACACAACTGAGTGACTTTCACACACATACTTTAAATAGTAATACGGTATTTCAAAATAGACTATTTTAAACCCCTGGTGACTCCAAAAAGAATTTCATAGTGTGAGGACAATGGCATGGTAAAGGACATTGAACATGTATACTGCAAGGAATAAGTGAAGATCCATATATATATATATATATATATATATATATACATGTTACACTAGAATTCTGATGACCTTTGGAACTTTTTAGCTCTCTGGAGGTATGTGTAGATTAGTTTTATCAAACCAATTTCCCCTTTTTACAGAAAATAATTTGCAGTATTTGCTTTATCACCTAAAAGTTAAGATCATAGATATGAAAATCTAACTACATGTGTTTTTTTGGTTTTTTTTTTTGTTTTTTTTTTTTATAAATCTATTTAATCCCTATCTCCTATTTCAGTTCAGTTCAGTCACTCAGTCATGTCCAACTCTTTGTGGCCCCATGGACTACAGCATGCCAGGTCTGCATATCCCTCACCAACTCCTTGAGTTTACTCAAACTCATATCTGCTATTTACATATAAATAATAGTCAGGCTTCAGCAATATGTGAACCGTGAACTTCCTGATGTTCAACCTGGTTTTAGAAAAGGCAGAGGAACCAGAGATCAAATTGCCAACATCCGCTGGATCATGGAAAAAGCAAGAGAGTTCCAGAAAAATATCTATTTCTGCTTTATTGACTATGCCAAAGCCTTTGACTGTGTGGATCAGAATCAACTGTGGCAAATTCTGAAAGAGATGGGAATACCAGACCACCTGATCTGACTCTTGAGAAATCTGTATGCAGGTCAGGAAGCAACAGCTAGAACTGGACATGGAACAACAAACTGGTTCCAAATAGGAAAAGGAGTTCGTCAAGGCTGTATATTGTCACCCTATTTATTTAACTTATATGCAGAGTACATCATGAGAAACGCTGGACTGGAAGAAACACAAGCTGGAATCAAGATTGCTGGGAGAAATATCAATAACCTCAGATATGCAGATGATACCACCCTTATGACAGAAAGTGAAGAGGAACTAAAAAGCCTCTTGATGAAAGTGAAAGTGGAGACTGAAAAAGTTGGCTTAAAGCTCAACATTCAGAAAACGAAGATTGTGGCATCTGGTCCCATCACTTCATGGGAAATAGATGGGGAAACAGTGGAAACAGTGTCAGACTTTATTTTTCTGGGCTCCAAAATCAGATGGTGACTGCAGCCATGAAATTAAAAGATGCTTACTCCTTGGAAGGAAAGTTATGACCAACCTAGATAGCATATTCAAAAGCAGAGACATTACTTTGCCAACAAAGGTCCTTCTAGTCAAGGCTATGGTCTTTCCTGTGGTCATGTATGGATGTGAGAGCTGGACTGTGAAGAAGGCTGAGCGCCGAAGAATTGATGCTTTTGAACTGTGGTGTTGGAGAAGACTCTTGAGAGTCCCTTGGACTGCAAGGAGATCCAACCAGTCCATTCTGAAGATCAGCCCTGGGATTTCTTTGGAAGGAGTGATGCTAAAGCTGAAACTCCAGTACTTTGGCCACCTCATGAGAAGAGTTGCCTCATTGGAGAAGACTCTGATGCTGGGAGGGATTGGGGGCAGGAGGAGAAGGGGATGCCAGAGGATGAGATGGATGGATGGCATCACTGACTCGATGGATGTGAGTCTCAGTGAACTCCGAGAGTTGGTGATGGACAGGGAGGCTTGGCCTGCTGTGGTTCATGGGGTCACAGAGTCGGACATGACTGAATGACTGATCAGATCTGATCTGAATAAGAAACCACTTTATTTAGAAAAAATCTAAAGATCATTATGTACACTCCTAGGCATAACTACATAAGATTTCATGAAATAGTCTGAAGATGGCCTTTATCCGTCTAACTTCATAAATGCTAAACGACAAATGCTACCTGATTCAGGTGTGAAGCACTGGGGACTCAAATTCTATGAATAGCTTAATATTGCTGAAATGATTTTGTCAAAAAGTGACTGATACTAAATAATGTTGAATAAGATTTTAAACAAAGTAAAGTGCTATAATCCTTCAAAATACACAGTAATGTATATTTCTAGAAAAGTATCTCTATAAAATTATGCAAGAAGTCTTTATCGATATGTCTCTATATAAAAAACAGAATTGAGTTTCAATTTGAATAAATATGAACAAATATGTCCCCCACATGAATGCCCTGTTAGTCATTTGAAAATCATGTGGAACAAAGGTGAATTGCATATATAATATTTCTGGTCTCTTCTCACTAAAAGAGACTAGTATCTCCCAGTTCCAATCATTATGACAAAAAAAAAAAAAAATGCTCTCACATTGTGTAAAGAGCATAGATCTATGGAAATAGATGCATGGACTATTTAATGTGGAATGGCCATTAAAGGCTATCCAGCAGAGGATAAAAACTGGCTTGTAAACAATGTTAATATATGAGGTAAGTACTGATACTTTTTAAGTTGGTCACAGCCCTCATTCACAATGACTTTGTGTGTCTATTTTCCCTTCTATCTCTTAAAAATCACTTGAGTAAGAAATAACTCATTTTTGTCCAATTCTCTTATTTTACAAAGCAGCAAACTGAAGAGTTCAATTGGGTATCAAATAAATAGTAAAAGCAAATCTTGCTGTTTTTTTCACATTAAAGATTTAAATCCACACACTTATATGTAACTAAAGGATAGATTTCATGTAAAGTGCATGTAATATTATTGAGTAAAATGGTTCTCAGTGCCCCCCAAATCATACCATCCAAAATTGAAGACAAAGAAACACTAACTACCATATATTCTAAGGAGGGCTGGTCAACAGTTGAGGGCAGATGCTGTCTACCACCACCCCCAGTCCTGAGTTAATAATGAGTTTGGAGAACCAGTTTCAACTACCACAAACTGTTATTCCATCGTCTTCCCAAATCTGAAAAAGAGGGTGGCTCCATATGAAGTAAGAGAGAGAAAGATAGGTTATTTTTTTCTTGTAGAACCCATAAGTTCTTAGAAAAATTTTATTAACTTCCACCACCACAACAGGGAAGAAGGTGCTGCTTCTCAAAAAATCTGAAACTACGCAGCACCCTAGAAATGACTGTCCTGCAGAGAAAGAGCTGGCATACCATTCCCAGGTCAGTTGTCTGTTAGGCACTAGTTCCTCCGAGCAAGACAATAAAATTAGGGACAGGTACAGAAACGAATGATGACGCTATGAAAGTGCTGTACTCAATATGGCAGCAAATTTGGAAAACTCAGGAGTGGCCACAGGACCGCAAAAGTTCACTTCTCATCCCAATCCCAAAGAAAGGCAATGTCAAAGAATGCTCAAACTACTGCACAATTGCACTCATGTCACACGCTAGAGAAGTAACATTTAAAATATTCCAAGCCAGGCTTCAGCAATATGTGAACTGTGAACTTCCAGATGTTCAAGCTGGATTTAGAAAAGGCAGAGGAACCAGGGATCAAATTGCCAACATCTGCTGGATCATCAAAAAGCAAGAGAGTTCCAGAAATACATCTATTTCTGCTCTATTGACTATGCCAAAGCTTTTGACTGTGTGGATCACAATTGCTACTGCTACTGCTAAGTCATTTCAGTCGTGTTCAACTCTGTGCGACCCCATAGACGGCAGCCTACCAGGCTCCCCCGTCCCTGGGATTCTCCAGGCAAGAACACTGGAGTGGGTTGCCATTTCCTCCTCCAATGCATGAAAGTCAAAAGTGAAAGTGATGTCACTCAGTCATGTCCGACTCTTAGCGATCCTATGAACTGCAGCCTATCAGGCTCCTCTGTCCATGGGATTTTCCAGGCAAGAGTACTGGAGTGGAGTGCCATTGCCTTCTCCAGTGGATCACAATAAACTGTGGAAAATTCTGAAAGAGATGGGAATACCAGACCACCTGACCTGCCTCTTGAGAAACCTGTATGCAGGTCAGGAAGCAATAGTTAGAACTGGACATGGAACAACAGACTGATTTCAAATATAAAAGGAGTACGCCAAGGCTGTATATTGTCACTCTGCTTATTTAACATATGCAGAGTACATCATGAGAAACACTAGGCTGAATGAAGCACAAGCTGGAATCAAGATTGCCAGGAGAAATATCAATAACCTCAGATATGCAGATGACACCACTCTTATAGCAGAAAGTGGAGAAGAACTAAAGAGGCTCTTGATGAAAGTGAAAGAAGAGAGTAAAAAAGCTGGCTTAAAGCTCAACATTCGGAAAACTAAGATCATGGCATCTGGTCCCATCACTTCATGGGAAATAGATGGCGAAACAGTGGAAACAATGTCAGACTTTATTTGGGGGGCTCAAAAATCACTGCAGATGGTGATTGAAACCATGAAATTAAAAGATGCTTACTCCTGGAAGGAAAGTTATGACCAACCTAGATAGCATATTCAAAAGCAGAGACATTACTTTGCCAAAAAAGGTCCATCTAGTCAAGGCGATGGTTTTTCCAGTGGTCATGTATGGATGTACATTGAAGAACTGATGCTTTTGAACTGTGGTGCTGGAGAAGAATCTTGAGAGTCACTTGGACTGCAAGGAGATCCAACTAGTCTATCCTAAAGGAGATAAGTCCTGGCTGTTCATTGGAAGGACTGATGTTGAAGCTGAAACTCCAATACTTCGGCCACCTGATGCGAAGAACTGACTCATTTGAAAAGACCCTGATACTGGGAAAGATTGAGGGCAGGAGGAGAAGGGAATGACAGAGGTTAAGATGGTTGGATGGCATCATCGATTCAATGGGCATGGGTTTGGGTGGACTCCAGGAGTTGGTGATAGACAGGGAGGCCTGACGTGCTGCGGTTCATGGGGTCGCAAAGAGTCAGATACGACTAAGCGACTGAACTGAACTGAACTGACAGAAATGAAAGAATTAGAGCAACCTGTGTTCAGAGTTTGTCAGTGGAATACAACAGAATGTCTTAGCTATCTTCTCAGTAAGCCATAAATGAGGATTGACCTCAAGGCAAGAGAATGAGAGCAGCACAAACGTTTGAATATACTGTCTTCTACAGGGATTAAGACTAAGAGGGAATTGAACTTGAAGCTGACCTTTCAGATTCAGGAAATGGCAGTGGAAGATGGCTTAGAATTATCTTAAGAATTTGCAAATACACCCTGACAGGGCAAACATTTGCCACACACAGGCATCAAGATCAAGTCTGCATTAGTTTCCCATGGCTGTCATAACAAATTACCACAAACTAAGTGACTTACACCAAGCGAAACTTATTACCACCCAGTTCTGGAGTCCAGAAGTCCAAAATCAAAGTGTCTGAAGTGTTGGTTCCTTTTGGAAGCTTTGAGAAAGAGAATCAGAATCCTTTGAGCTTTGGGGAAGAATGCATTCATTCCTTGTTTCTCTCTCCTGCCAGCAATACTTGAAGTTCCTTGACTTGCAGATATAAAACTCTAATCTCTATCACCATCATCAAATGACATCCTTCTCTGTATGTCCCTGTGTCTTCCCCTTTTCTTTCTCTTATAAGGATGCACATCATTGGATTTAGGGGCCTTCCTATAAAATTCTAATGATCTCATCTCGAGATCCTCAGTTACATCTGCAAACACCCTCTTTCCAAATGTGGTCACATTCATAGTTGCCATGGGCTAGGACTTGGACATATTTTTTTAGGATAATTATTCATCCAATTGCCAACTATCCTGAAAAGTTTTATATCAAAAAAAGAAAAAGGGGGGATACTTTATCTCTTCTCTCTGAAATGATGAGGATAATCTTGTGCTGTATCTTCAATTCCTGACAAGAAAAAAAAAAAATCTGGACCTGGAAGAGAGAGGGGATGGATGTATTCCACAGCTGTACTCCTCAGCGTTCCCTTCAGGTACTGGAGCCAGGAATCTGTTCTGCAACAAGTAGAGGTGAGGAGATGAGATTTAACTTATTTTATTTTTTGGTGATGCTGGGTCTTTGTTGCTGCACATGAACTTTCTCTAGTTCCCACAAGTTGGGGCTACTCTTCATTGCTGTGGTATCTTTTGTTGCAGAGCCCACTTATTTCAGCACTCAGGTTCAGAAGTAGCCCACAAGCTTTGTTGCCCTGAGGCATATGAAATCTTCTCAAACCAGGGATCAGACCCATGTCCCCTGTATTGGCAGGTGGATTCTTTTTCTTTTTTTTAATTGGAGGCTAATTACAATATTATGGTGATTTTTGCCATACAGCAACATGATCAGCCATGGGTGTATATGCATCCCCAATCCTGAATCCCTCCCCCCACCTCTCTCCCTACCCTATCCGTCTGGGTTGTCCCCGAGCACCAGCTTTGAGTGCCCTGCTTCATGCATGGAAGTTGCACTGATCATCTATTTTACATATGGTAATATACATGTTTCAATGCTATTGTCTCAAGAAATTCCACCCTCACCTTCTCCCACATAGTCCAAAAGTCTGTTCTTTACATATGTGTCTCTTTTGTTGTCTTGCATATAGGGTTGTCATTACTGTCTTTCTAAATTCCATATATATATGTGTGTGTTAATATACTGCATTGGTGTTTCTCTTTCTGACTTACTTCACTTTGTATAATAGGCTCCAGTTTCATCCACCTCATTAGAACTGACTAAATGTGTTCTTTTATATAGCTGAGTAATATTCCATTGTGTATATGTACCAAAACTTCCTTATCCATTCATCTGGCAGGTGGATTCTTAACCACTGGACAACCAGAGAAGTCCCAGAGATGAGATTTTAAAAGAGTTTATGGTTCAGTTTTCTAACTTCACTGGTTATACAGTAAGTGAGATTGACTGGGACTAAGGAATCTCTCTTAAATATTGTTTAAGGGACCAGGAAAGGAGATATGTTATAGCACAGCTAATGACAGTGATTGAAGAAAAATAAAGCTGTTTCATTTTTTTAAAAACAGTTAAACTTATACAGCTCAACAAACTGGTTATATAACCTTAAATGGCTTTAAATATATATCTATTTTTTTTTTTAAAAATGTTTGAAGAAAGTAGTGAAATTGTGAAAGGGACAGACAGCAGTAATCAGATTCCCCCCCCCCGCCCCATCCAGAAATTATCCCCTCTCTGCAGTGCTAAAATCTGGCCTGATACACTTATTATCTCTTTTCTTGAATAATATATTTAAATTTTTATCAATATGTCCCTTCTTCTATAGTTAATGATATGTTTTTCATGAATATATAAATATATGGTTTCTTGTAGAACAAGGATTTATAATAAATCCAAGCTGAGCCAATGGCATGTTATATTTTATGGCTGGGATTTGTACAAGATGAATAGAAAAGTGATTAGATGAAGAGCCTGTGAAGTGTATCTCAAGACTGCAAAATATAGCAAGTCTTGGCTCATCTTTTGGATAAGTTTTACACTTAATGGGCTGAAATTAGTAATAGTTACATATTTTTAATAGGTAAAAATCTCACACCATCTTATTGGAAAAAAATCCATTGGAATCTACATCAAACTAAATTAAATTCAATCACATTAAATATTAATTACTTACATATTACTGTGAGCAGTACCAAGAAGTCCAAAGACACAGATCATGTCTTGATAGAGATTAAAAGCTAATTGGGGAGATTAGACTTTAAAAATGAAAGATTTAGACAGCAGTGAGGAATAATTTATAAAGAGTATTTGTAAAGCAATAAGTAATATAAGATGTCAGAAGAGAGAAAGAGTTAAAGAGGGTCAGTGGGGAAGACTTTGAGAAGTGGAATTTGAAGAATAGAAGAACAATTGTAGGGAGACATGGTTGGATGAAAGAATCACTTCTGTAAATGCAGATTTATTTTTCCAAACATCACAATAATCAAAAATCACAGCACTATAAACTCAAAATAATGATATAAAAAAGATAAGTATCAGCCTCACTTTAGAGCTTGATGTGTTTACCACTATTAAAAAAATGTATACATCATACCATACACTGTCTAGGAAAATATGATTATAGACCAATTCTTTTGGAAATTTTTTGTTTTTAGAAAATTATTATGAAAGAATTTCTGTCAAATCTCCTAAGTTATTTCAAAGGCACTGACCTTTGAGTTTTGATGAGCACTGATGATAAAAAATTATAAAATCAGTTTTTAAAAATAAGATGATGTTGAGTTCAAATAATTATAGATTAGTAGATATCAATATGGGTTTACCTATACTGAGACTTTTCATGCAAATATGTGGCAAGTTTTATATACATGATTATCCAGTGATACTCATAACACTTCCATTTTTATGAACTTTTTCCTATTTATCTAATGACCCTAATAACTAACTTCCCTGTTAGCTACAGTGGCACTTCTGTCATTTCTGGGACAATATTATAGGTTCATTATCACAAGCTTAATAGAAAACTATGCCAAAAACCTAATTTATATCTAGTTAACTAAGAGTTCATGTTTTTTAACCAAATGTATTTTTTAATTATTATTGCTAAATATTTATAAGGGATGAATAAATTTTATGAGGCCTAATATTCATATAATTTGGGGGACTTTACTGAAGAAAAGGGGAACAAACTAATCAATCCTAAAGGAAATCAACTCTAAATAGTCATTAAAAGGACTGATGCTGATGCTAAAGCTCCAAAACTCTGGCCACTTGATGTGAAGAGCTGACTCACTGAAAAATATTCTGATGCTGGGAAAGATTGAAGGCAAGAGGAGAAGGGGGCAGAAGAGGATGAGATGATTAGGTAGCATTACTGACTCAATGGACATGAGTTTGACCAAACTATGAGGCTTCCCTGGTAGCTCAGATGGTAGAGTCTGCTTGCAATGCTGGAGGCCTGGGTTTGATCCCTGGGTTAGGAAGATCCCCTGGAGAAGGAAATGGCAACCCACTGCAGAGTTCTTGCCTGGAAAATCTCATGGACAGAGAATCCTGGCAGGCTACAGTCAATGGGGTTGTAAGGACTCAGACAAGACTGAGCAACTAACACACCCACATCAGAGATAGTGAAGGATTCGGAAGCCTGGTGTGCTGTAGTCCATGGGGTCCCAAAGAGTTGGACATGACTTAGTGACTAAACAACAACTGAAGAAAAACAAACCAACATCTTAAGGTTGATTGTGGCACAAACATAAAAATGAGGGGGGAAAGTATTTGTATTCATTAACTGCTTAACACGTTTGTACACTTTTCCTGTAAATTCAAAAAAACAAAAACAAAATTAATTAAATTAAAACATATAAGTGCAATTTAAATTTTCTTCTAGATTATAATGACCTATATAAGTAAGTTTAATTTAATTAAGCTCAGTCATGTCCAGCTCTTTGCAACCCCATGTATTGTAGCCCGCCAGGCTCCTTCTGTACATGGGATTCTCCAGGTAAGAATATTGGAGTGGGTAGCAATTCCCTTCTCCAGGGAATCTTCTCAATCCAGGGACTGAACCCAGGACTCGTGCATTGCAGGCAGATTCTTTATGTCTGAGCCACCAGGGAAGAAAAATATTCTTCTATAAAGGATATAAGAATATTCCACCTCAAAATATACCTCTTTGGCATACTACATTATTTGGAGAAATAGCAAAATAGGCAAAGATCTGTAAAGAAGTAGAAAGTACCCTTTTAAAAGAGAATTTTACATGTATAAATCAAATCTTCATTTGTAAAGGCATCTCCCTCTCTATACCAGAAAGAGGAAGATGATTCTAAAGTCACAAGAGAATCTTATCAATAGAGAAAGCACCTGCTTAAGTCTTCCTAACAAACCTTATCCTTATTTATCAAGCTTTTCCTAGTAACCTCTCCATAACTGACCTCCCTCAAATGCACACCTTTCTTTTATCTTTGGCTTAAAATGATACTCAAGGTTGAGTTCTAAAACACTGCAGAACATTAGTCAGTTTTTCCTGAATCTTTTAGGTATACACAAGTAGTTATTGCTCCCAGTAAGTTGTATCTGACTCTTTACAATCGCATGGACTGTAGTCTACTAGGCTCTTCTGTCCATGAAATTTTCTAGGCAAGAATACTGAAGTGGGTTCCCATTTCCTACCCCAAAATATGAGTTGTACACATTAATAAACTTGTTTTTCTTTTGTTATTCATTTATTACAGGGTCTCAGTCAAGAACTAAGTTAGTTCAGTTAGTTCAGTCCCTCAGTCATGTCCGATTCTTTGCGACCCCATGAATTGCAGCGCACCAGGCCTCCCTGTCCATCACCAACTCCTAGAGTTCACTCAAACTCACGTCCATCGAGATGGTGATACCATCCAGCCATCTCATCCTCTGTCGTCCCCTTCCCTTAATGCCTCCAATCGCTCTCAGCATCAGAGTCTTTTCCAATGAGTCAACTCTTTGCATGAGTTGGCCAAAGTATTAGAGTTTCAGCTTCAGCATCAGTCCTTCCAATGAACACCCAGGACTGATCTCCTTTAGAATGGACTGATTGGAACTTGTTGCAGTCCAAGGGACTCAAGGGTCTTCTCCAACACCACAGTTCAAAAGCATCAATTCTTCCGTGCTCAGCCTTCTTCACAGTCCAGCTCTCACATCCATACATAACCACTGGAAAAACCATAGCCTTGACTAGACGAACCTTTGTTGGCAAAGTAATGTCTCTGCTTTTGAATATGCTATCTAGGTTGGTCATAACTTTCCTTCCAAGGAGTAAGCGTCTTTTAATTTCATGGCTGCAGTCACCATCTGCAGTGATTTTGGAGCCCAGAAAAATAAAGTCTGACACTGTTTCCACTATTTCCCCATCTATTTCCATGAAGTGATGGGACTGGATGCCATGATTTTCGTTTTCTGAATGTTGAGCTTTAAGCCAACTTTTTGACTCTCCACTTTCACTTTCATCAAGAGGTTTTTTAGTTCCTCTTCACTTTCTGCCATAAGGGTGGTGTCGTCTGCATATCTGAGGTTATTGATATTTCTCCTGGCAATCTGATTTCAGCTTGTGTTTCTTCCAGCCCAGCGTTTCTCATGATGTCCTCTGCATATAAGTTAAATAAGCAGGGTGACAATATAGAGCCTTGACGTACTCCTTTTCCTATTTGGAACCAGTCTGTTGTTCCATGTCCAGTTCTAACTTTTGCTTCCTGACCTGCATACAGGTTTATCAAGAGGCAGGTCATGTGGTCTGGTATTCCCATCTCTTTCAGATTTTTCCAGTTTATTGTGATTCACACAGTCAAAGGCTTTCAGATCAGATTCAGATTAGTCGCTCAATCATGTCCGACTCTTTGCGATCCCATGAATTGCAGCATGGCAGGCCTCCCTGTCCATCACCAACTCCCGAAGTTCACTCAGACTCACATCCATCGAGTCATTGATGCCATCCAGCCATCTCATCCTCTTGAGTCCCCTTCTCCTCTTGCCCACAATCCCTCCCAGCATCAGAGTCTTCTCCAATGAGTCAACTCTTCACATGAGGTGGCCAAAGTACTGGAGTTTCAGCTTCAGCATCATTCCATCCAAAAAAATCCCAGGGCTGATCTCCTTCAAAATGGACTGGTGGGATCTCCTTGCAGTCCAAGGCTTTGGCATAGTCAATAAAGCAGAAATAGATGTTTTTCTGGAACTATCTTGCTTTTTTCATGATCCAGTAGATGTTGGCAATTTGATATCTTGTTCCTCTGCCTTTTCTAAGTCCAGCTTGAACATCTGGAAGTTCATGGTTCACGTATTGTTGAAGCCTGGCTTGGAGAATTTTAAGCATTATTTTTCTAGCGGGTGGCATGAGTGCAATTGTGCGGTAGTTTGAGTGTTCTTTGGCACTGCCTTTCTTTGGGTTTGGAATGAAAACTGACCTTTTCCAGTCCTGTGGCCACTGCTGAGTTTTCCAAATTTGCTGGCATATTGAGTGCAGCACTTTCACAGCATCATCTTTCAGGATTTGAAATAGCTTCACTGGAATTCCATCACCTCCACTAGCTTTGTTCGTAGTGATGCTTTCTAAGCCCCACTTGACTTCACATTCCAGGATGTCTGGCTCTCAGAGGAAACATTATCTTTCCTCCTCTACATCTATATTCTTTATTTTTCACACTAATTTCCAAGTGCAATTGAGTTAAACAGAGATTATTGAAAGGTCAATCTTGCCAACCCCTATGCAATTTCCTCCTCACAAGGTAGTATGTACTTTTATGCCCACTCCAGTGGTGTTTTCAGTTCTTGAATGAATGAAAGAGTGAATCCTTAATGATGGTCAGTATATTCTAGGCACAGATAGGCTAGATCTCCGAGATTTGAATTGCTCTTTACTGTTTCTTCAGATTTTATTTCTCAAGCAAAATAGTCTGTTGTTTCAGAGTCTTGACTGGGTTTTATGGTTTATTTGCAGTCCATTTATGCACCTGATGCAATGCCCATAGCTTAATAGGTACTCAATTCTTTTGACAGATTGCTTCTTCAGCTATCTCTACTGCTGCTGCTAAGTCGCTTCAGTCGTGTCCGACTCTGTGCGACCCCATGGACGGCAGCACACTAGGTTCCTCTGTCCCTGGGATTCTCCAGGCAAGAATATTGGAATGAGTTGCCATTTCCTTCTCCAATGCATGAAAATGAAAAGTGAAAGTGAAGTCGCTCAGTCATACCCGACTCTTCATGACCCCATGGACTGCAGCCTACCAGACTCCTCCATCTAAGGGAGTTTCCAGGCAAGAATACTGGAGTGGGTTGCCATTGCCTTCTCTGTCAGCTACCTCTAAGAGCCCTTTAAAAACTCGAAGCCCATAGAAATAGTATATTTTTGTGATTACTTTTAATTCTCACTTCAGTCTTACTGAACTAATGAATTTATTGCCATTAAAGAGCTGCAACTGACAAAGTGACCTAGACTCCTCCAACCATGGCCAGTGATGTAAGATGTTCTTATGCATGTTTCAGACTCAGCAAGGCTGAAACAGCACATTAAATTAGATATTTGTAATTATCATATGTCCGTTCTCACATCTGCTGCTGCTGCTGCTACCACTAAGTCACTTCAGTCGTGTCCGATTCTGTACGACCCCAGAGACAACAGCCCACCAGGCTCCCCCATCCCTGGGATTCTCCAGGCAAGAACACTGGAGTGGGCTGCCATTTCCTCCTCCAATGCATGAAAGTGAAAAATGAAAGTGAAGTCACTCATTCGTGTTCAACTCCCAGTGACCACATGGACTGCAGCCTACCAGGCTCCTCCGTCCATGGGATTCTCCAGGCAAGTGTCACATCTGACCCACACTCTATTACCACAGCACATATATTGCTCATCCTTTATCAAATTATGCTTTTCATCTTCTTAGTTTTTTTTTTTTTTTTACTTTTGGTAATCCATACCCACAAAGCATTCCTTTTATTTGCTCCATTCATCTTATGGATCAAGACTAAAACAATGTAAAGGGGGTGTAATGAAAAGAAAATTGGATCTATAAACATAAAGTCCAAGTTCCACGGCATTCTACAAGTTTGATTATTTTTCCCTCTGCAATGTCAAAAAGAACACTATAATCAATATGCATACATACTGAACAAACTGAACTTGCCTAATCTGACTGTGAATTTTAGTCAGTTTTAATGAGGACTCATAATGGTAACACGGCTTCCTTTATATATCATGGACTTAAAATACTACCAACTGCTCTTTTACTGAGCCTTTAAGTCATATGTTGAGCATGTGAAGATGAAGGATTCTATCAATTTTATTCCAGTCTTCCCTGGCCCTCGACATAGCACATCTCTGAATAGATTTTTCAAATAATTTCACTGAAATCGAGACTCTTAGAGTCCCCTCTGGCAGACCTATAAATCACACACTTTAATAGTAACTTCTATTTTCTGGGCCTTCTCTATTTTTCTATTAGTTTTGGCACATAAGATTTTGTTGTTTACCTCTCAACTTCCATGAAATACAAAATTATATCCTTAAGCACGAAGTTCTGATTTTCTCTTAGATCAGCTAATTTAGCTCTTTACTTTTGTTATGAGAGTAACAATAATTTATCTCATACCTCTATTTACAGCTGCTTTTCAACTTCCAATATTTCTATTGCTGTTACAGATTGTGCGTCTGTGGACAACACCAATGATCAAACAATTTTTCTCTGAGCCTGCTGAGTAACAAAGCAATTGCTAAGCCAAAGATATTACGAAATGATAAACAGTCAAGTGCTATGAGTTGTTATCCATATATGAAAAGATCCTTTCAGATGACCTTGAAAATCTTGAAAGCAGCTCTTTTGCCCCTTTGCTGTTTGCTCTTTCCTGTTCATTGCCCTTTAACCTTAGAAGAACCTAAATATAGAAATTAGATCACTAGGCAACTTAGCTTAATTGCTGATTTATGCTCTACTGAGTGCACACCATGCATTACCAAATCTGTGGACTATTTTCCTAGATTAAAAGAAGTGGGAATGAAGAATTAAGTAATTAAAGAATGACTAGTTCTCCACTCCTCAAAATCTCCTCAGCAATCCCGCAAGCAGATCATGCAGTCTAGATAAAATCTGAAGAAAGATAATGAGGAATCAGTCTGCATGTAATGGAGACTGATACAAAATCTAACCTCCTGTCTCAACAGAACACTGAGATTCTTTCCCCTTTTGCCCTTTAAAAACTCTCCATGAACTAGAATTTTCAGAATTGGATTTGGATACAGGAGTCCACCCAGATTATCAGCCTTTTGATTAAAGCAACCTTTCCTTTCAACCAACACTTGCCTCTAGAGTATCATCTTTTGAGGGGCAAGCAGCCAAACCTGAGTTTGATAATAGTCTCAACACTTGGCAAAGAATTAAATAAATTTCATTGCCAAAGACTTAGGGAGATAGAGAGAGTAGGAGACCAAACCATACAGGTAACACTACAAATTCCATTCAATCATTAGACTGAAACTTCTTTTCCTACAATGAAGGTTCGGAAATGTAGCATGGCAAGAAAAGGAAATTTGCAGAATAGAGTGAAAGGAAAAGCAATTATTCTGAATAGTCCACAGATAACATGAGTGTTAAAAAAAAAAGCACTAAATTTGTGACTGCTACATTGCTTTCAGCCCTGAAATGATGGCAGAGATCTATTTTTGTGACTTTTAAAAGCAATGAAAAATAAGAGCAAATTTGAACTAATCCACAGCAAAAGAAATGACAACTTGTACAATTATTTTTTGAAAGTCTATTTAAATACACGATAAATTAGAAACCTAAAGGAGTATTATTTGGCAGCCTTTCCTGAAAAAAAAAAAAAAAAGTGAGTCTGAAGATTAAAATGTAGCCAAAAAATAAATGAAATTAAAGCAAATTCATTTCTAAAAATAGCACCTATAATTTATAAATCAGAAAAAATATTTATAAATTAAAAAAAAAAAAATAAGCACTAGACCAAATTGAAAAGGTATACTATCTTAGTAGTGAAATTTATGAATTGCTTCAAGAATAGGCTTTGGCTTCTTTTTAGATGTTTATCAAAAATATTTTGTATTTGAGGCTTCCTTGATTGCTCAGTGGTGAAGAGTTCACCTGCCAATGCATGAGACACAGGTTCGATCCCTGATCCCAGGAAAATCCCACATGACACGGAGTGGCTAAACCCATGCACCACAACTATTGAGCCAGCATTTAGAGTCTGGGAGCTACAACTACTGAAGCCTGCATGCTCTAGAGCCCATGCTCAGCAACAAGAGAAGCCACCACTATGAGAAGCCAGTGTACCTCAACTAGAGAGTAGCCCCCACTTGCAGCAACTGGAGAAAAAGTGTTAAAGTCCTGTGCAACGACGAAGATCCAGCACAGCCAAAGATAATAAAAGTCAAATAAATAAAATTATTTTCAAAAATCTGCATTTGGATAAGTTCAGAACAGCACACTATCACCACCCCATTATCATTTGAGCCATTTGAGCCATTTGAGCCATTTCCAAGGATAAAGAATATGTCCTTTTGGAATTTAGAATCAAATGCAACATAATCCTTTTAAAATTGTTAGTTCTTCCCTGTTATTACTGCAACCACATTCATTGTGAATCTTAGAGAATTCATGTGGTGACATTCTATGTTTCAATTTCAATCTTAGTCACAAAAGCAAGCCTTCTAATTCTGTCACCATTTAATGATTGACAGCCGATTTTGCACTCATTTGACCTTTTCCAGGCTCTCTTGTTTGAGTTAGCAGCCCATTCCAGTTTTCTTACAATAAAAGGTAGAATGGATTAGCCAGTCAGAATTCAGAATATTTAAGTAAAAGCATAACAACAGACCACTGCTGGCATGTAATGCAAACATTAAAATTCTAATGACTCATTCCCTTGCCACAGATGAGGAAAGGAATAGAAATAGACATAACATGGATCTACTGTTCTGAAACTAATTATAACAGGAATTTGAGATGGTAAAATTTTATCCACTCATGCAAATCAGTGTTTTTCTTTAGCTTGATGGGGAAGCCCTTGAGATTTACCAAAATTCAGGCTTTTAGGGTTTGGAATCAGGTTAGTTGATGGTTCAGTATTAAAAGATAAAAGAACAGACTGATGTGAAAGAAGGAAGAAAGAAAGGTTAGAAAGATGGAACCTCTTTGGTGAGGTTTAAGAGAAAACTTGATTTAAAAAGGAAACAAGACTAAGGGGGAAAGTTGGAATCATTCCATGACAATATACGAATATCTATACAAGATACCTCCTTTTTTTTTAACTCATGCTACAATAATATAACCTCAGATATTATAAACTATTTTTATCCTACATGATAAGAAATAAGTCAAAATAATTCAATAAATGTATTTCCTGAATTTGGGGGAGGTGGTTTGCACAAGACATTAGTGATATCACAGTAACTAAATACAGCATGTTTCCTGTTTTCTTGGAGCCCATATTCAAGTTGGTAACAGAAACATTAATTAAACAATCACACAAAGAAATATAACCTTGTCATTGTAATAAGTACTGTGAAGGTTATAAGAATATGCTACCCCAAAATATGCCTCTTTTCTAGCACTGCAATTCAAAAGCATCAATTCTTTGGTGGTCAGCTTTAGAATTGCATGGACAGAGGAGCCTGGTAGGCTATAGTCCATGGGGTCAAAAAGAGTCATTCATGACTAAAAGAGAAAGTGAAAGTCACTCAGTCTGTCTGACTCTTTGTGACCCCATGAGCTATACAGTCCATGGAATTCTCCAGGCCAGAATACTGGAGTAAGTATCCTTTCCCTTCTCTGGGGATCTTCCCAACCCAGGGATAGAACCCAGGTCTCCCATATTGCAGGCAGATTCTTTACCAGCTGAGCCACAGGGAAGCACAAAGTTTGTAAAATATTCATCAATCAATGCTGTTTTAGATTGAATTGAATTACTGCCCTGATTCTTCTCCCCTCAATCATCCACACTTTTCTATGGCCTCATCATGAGTATGTTTCACCACCCTTTGACTCTGGCTTGGCCGTATGACTTCCTTTTACTAAGGGTCTATTGGCAGAGGCAATAATATGCCAGTGCCAAGCCTGGATCTTAGCAGGATCCGTGTTGTGCTTATTCTCTTGCACCCCTATGCCAGTGCTATATGAGAGGAAGGGACCTCTCTGACACAAGGAAAATGAGAGAAACTGAATATGCCCACTCTGCCTTTGACCTTTAATTAGAAGCAGGATCTGAGGTACCACTGTCTGCAGAGCACCATCTAGTCAAGTTCAACTGAGATCAGCCAAGCCCCAAAAGACAAACAGATACACAAGATTAAATGTGTTATTTCAATCCACTGAATTTTGGGGTGGTTAGGTACAGATCATTGTTGTGATTTCTCAGAATCTTATTATGTCAAAAGCCTGAGAATCCCTCCATTAGAAGACTCCTTCTCTAAAGCAGCATTAAGATGCTCTAGATTAGAATAAGACATATCAATCAGAAGTAATATTTTCCCTAAGTCTATGTTAGTTCAATAGGCTTTAGTTTTGGGGTCAGCAAATGAGCACAGTAACATGTGTCACATGCTTTAAGATGCTGAATGGGATATTTCAATTCAACTTTTAAAAACTGGTGAAATCCCTAAAGCTGTAGACAGTAGGTGATATGTAACTCCCTCACTCAAAGAGAGCTACATATTCCCACAGAACTTAATAACATGCGATTAAATTGGTTCTTTGACTATCAACTCCCACCACCCACTTTCAGTCTTTGTTAAAAATGATTGGAAGATTCATGAGGAAATTACTTAAAGGAAATTCATAAGAGTAGAGAAGCCTGTGCCTCACTCTGTGTAAAGGAAAGAGTGTATCCACTGTCCCACTACCACCAAGTAAAGAGAGGCAACCCCGAAATTATTCATATAAATAAGAATTTTCTACACCATCTCTCTCGCTATTTGTATCTTACACTTGTGAAACTACACATCTAATGACATAAAGCATGAGAAAATTCTTAGGAAAAACTGATGTGAGTCTTCTGGATTTGTGGGCAATGTGAAGAGAAAGACTATACATACTTCTCTTGGGAAATTCAGAGGAGAGGATGATGCCAGTCTTGATAACATTTATTGACAAGGCGAAGGGAGAGGATGGTACAGTAAGCAGGCAGCCATATGCCTTAGTTCTTCTGGGCAGTAAGTGAGCATAGTAACATATGCCATATGTTATGGGACATTTGATGGGCTGTTGAATAGGGTATTTCCTATCAACTTGAAAAATTTAACTAAACTTGGCATTTTGCAAACTAGAAGGCATAAGTTCCCTTGGACCACAAGGATACCACTGTGGGTAAGTGGCTTGATCTGGAGTTGTGGACTAGGGGACAGAATGACTGGGAGACAGAACTAATAAAAGGGTGAAAGAGACCAGCACAAAACTATTATCTATTGTGTAAGAGCCTATATAAACCTATGCAGGCCTGATATGTCAGAGTGTATTGAAAGTCAGTTTATACCAGTATCCAACCAATGAAAATATCTACTCTATTTCTCTGTTGCATCTAAACCCTACCTTGGCAGTGCTAGAGTCAATTCTTTGGTTTGTTTGTTTGAATTTATTTATTTTAATGAAGCAAAGATGAATGTTTTTAATGATAAAAGGTAAAATTCACAAAGAAGATAGACATCATAAACCCTTAGACACCTAACAACAAAAGCAAAAAAAAAAAAAAAAAGAAGAAGAAGAAATAGTCCACAGATTTGGTGTGAGGAAAGGGAAAGGAAAAACTTAAAAAAAAATTTAGTATTAAACAAGACCATTTTTATAGTTGACAGTGACTATATAGCCTCATGATCTGCCACAGATATTGCCATCAGGTCAGGAAAAAGAGTCTATATTAAAACACAGAAAAGGGGAAAGAACAAAGCTGTCCTTTTATTGTACTTTACTAAGCTAAACTATTTTTATAAAACTAGCTCTTCTGTGTGGTAAAGAATTTGACTTTGCCCCCAAAGTGGTTGGCCTTTGTCCTAAGCTTGTGACAGGTGTTCTATGTCTTTGTTCAAAGATGGGGTCTTTGACCACACTGGACCTTACTGTGGTGCTGGTTCTGGCTAGAAAACCAACCATGTGATTTAGAGTAAGGGTTTTGTGCTTGCTTCAACAGCACATATATTAAAATTGGAACAATAGGTGGGAGCTTTAGAATTTCATGGTATCAGTTGACCCGGCATTATCGGTTAAATGTTTTTGTTCTTCCAAAATTAATATTTTGAAGCCCTAAATCGCAATTTGATGGTATCTAGAGATGGGGCTTTGGGGAGGTAATTTTGGTTAGATGAGTTCATGAGGGTGGGGCCCTGGTCTAATGAGACTGGTGCTCTTATAAGAGACATCAGGTAGCTCTTTCTCTGTGAGCCCAGAGCAAGATGGTGATTAAAAGTTGGGAGAAGATGCCTCAAGATGATATCTACCTTACTAAGACAGTGATCTTGGACATCTCAGCCTCCCAAAACTAGAATAAATAAATTTCTGTTGTTTAAGTTATCCCATCTGTGGTATTTTGTTATGGCAGTCCAAGCAGAATAATCTATCTGGTGGCTGAGTTAACCACATGGGCAATCAATCAATCAATCAATTATATACCCATGTAACAAAGCCTCAGTAAAAACTTTGGACACTGAAACTCAGGTGAACTCTGTTTGACAATATTTCAGGTGTACTGTCGCAATCAATGCATGGAGAGTAGATCTTCCAGAAGTCAATAGAAGTTTCATATCTGGAACCCTCCCAGACTCTGCCCTATGCATCTCTTCCCTTGGCTGTTATTTTCATATATTGTCTTTCCCTGTAGTCATCTGAAATCATGAGTATACTGGCTTTCAGCAAGTGCTATGAGTTCTTCTAGCTAATTGCTCAAATTTAGACTGATTATGCTGTTGCTGCTAAGTTGCTTCAGTCGTGTCCAACTCTGTGCAACCCCACAGACGGCAGCCCACGAGGCTCCCCCATCCCTGCAATTCTCCAGGCAAGAACACTGGAGTGGGTTGCCATTGCCTTCTCCAATGCAAGAAAATGAAAAGTGAAAGTGAAATCGCTGAGTCTTGTCCGACTCGTAGTGACCCCATGGACTGCGGCCATCCATGGGATTTTCCAGGCAAGAGTACTGGAGTGGGGTGCCATTGCCTTCTCTGTAGACTGATTATGGTAACCTCCAAAACTTGCAGTTGATGTCAGAAGTCTTGGGCAGAATTGGTAGTCCAGAAGTATGTATCCTCAAACTTCACAATATGGATAACTTGTATAATTTTACCATATCTATGAGAATAAATGTTTTTTAAGTCTACTAAATTCATATATACATGTTGCTCATACAACTGATCAATTTAATTAGCACTAATGTAATTAATAACATATTTTTCCAATTTATAAAAGTAATATAAAAAGTAAAAATTAAAGAACAAAATACATGTCATTTTAGAAAAATTTAGGAAATAAAATGGAATCTAAAAAGGAAATTAAAAGGATTACTAATTATATCAACCAGATATATGCAATATGATTCCATTAACCTTTTAGTGTATTAACATATGTTCTGAGTCATATAAGCTAATATTAACATTTTGTTTTGCAGAAAGGTTGTAACTACTTTCCAATCACAGCTGAATTTCTAGACTCCAAACAATGTCATCCTTTCCTAGTCTCTTTTTCTTTGTTTACTTGCTATGGTCTTCTTTCTTCTATATGTACACTTTATTCTCAGAATGGCAAGATAACTACAATAACTGAAACATCATATATTCTTGGGTTCAAGTTCAGTGGGAAAGCTTGTTTACAGGCAGACCCCAGAAACAGTCTAGGAATTGAATGGATCATGTTAGGACATATGCCCAGCCCTGAACTATTGACTGGCTTGAGCTTAGACTATGTTGTTCAACACTGGGGTCGGGGGTACAGAAGAGAATTCTCAAATGAACTTCATGGAATGATGTCAGAAGAGAAGAAAAGGACTGCTAGAGGGTTCAAGGAAAAACAAATGGTAGTCACAATATACTTAAAGGCTATTTAAGCCTTTCTAAGCTATTTAAGTCCGAGAAGGCAATGGCACCCCACTCCAGTACTCTTGTCTGGAGAATCCCATGGACGGAGAAGCCTGAAGGGCTGCAGTCCATGGGGTCGCTGAGGGTCGGATACCACTGAGTGACTTCACTTTCACTTTTCACTTTTATGCATCAGAGAAGGAAATGGCAACCCACTCCAATGTTCTTACCTGGAGAATCCCAGGGACAGGGGAGCCTAGTGGGCTGCCATTTATGGGGTCGCACAGAGTCGGACACGACTGAAGTGACTTAGCAGCAAGCTATTTAAGTATTTCTCTGTGAGTTATTTCTAAATTATGTCCTGAAGTATTAAAATTTTCTTGTGGATTTGTTTTTTAAAGAATAAGAGCTTAAGGTTCTAGACTATATTTCTGTCAAATTTCTTAATCATATCTTTTCTTTCTAGTTTGTCATTACATTTGATTTGATGAACATTTGTGTAAAGATATTTTTCTAAAGGATATAAATTACCATCTTTTGTGATTTCTTTCTTTTGTTTTGTGCTTTTAAAAGTCCTCCATGTAATACAATCAAAAAATTATCCACATATTTATATTTGTATTGTTTATTGTTTTGCTTTCATTTTGTTTTATATTTCTTGAATAATAATATTATAGTATTTGTTCTGGGGAAGGCAATGGCACCCCACCCCAGTACTTTTGCCGGGAAAATCCCATGGACGGAGGATCCTGGTAGGCTCCAGTCCATGGGGTCGCTAAGAGTCGGACACAACTGAGCGACTTCAGTTTTACTTTTCACTTTCATGCATTGGGGAAGGAAATGGCAACCCACTCCAGTGTTCTTGCCTGGAGAATCCTAGGGACGGGGGAGCCTGGTGGGCTTCCGTCTATGGGGTCGCACAGAGTCGGACACGACTGAAGCGACTTAGCAGCAGCAGCAGCAGCAGCATTTGTTCATTGTCCTCCATAGGGCATACAAAGAAAAATACATTGGCATGCCAAAAGAATACTTCATATTTTTCTGAACTTTGTCTGCTTGGTTTTCTCTGTTAGAAAATTCAGACAACTGTGTAAACTGTTCACATCCTTTAATGAAAAATTAAAGAATTCTGTCACACTTGAGAAACCCATGAGTCATGCTTCTCTCCTGTTTGCAAAGGCTAGCCATCTATAGAGCTTTGCAACCATAGATCTTACCAATTCCCATCATAACAGGAGATGAATTCCTAATGGTTATGTAGTGTGTGTTGTGGTCATGTTAGATATGGTCTGACAGTCTAAGATCATTCCTCAGGAGGGAGAAGAAATAATCCATTGGATAAAGATTTTTCTCTCATGTCCTATTTATGAAATCTTTTACTCTACCTTTTGGTTTGAATTTACTAATTCAGCACCTTAAAACATTTTGGTATCACATCAGGAAATGACCCTGAAAATAGACAGGAGCTGAGTAGGAAAATTCTGCCTCACTCTGTCTAACAAGACCATCGCATCTGATACCTCCTAAGAGCAGAAGAAAACTGTCAAGGTATCTCAGCTGAAAGATTCCCAGAGGCTTCACCAAAACACCCTGGTCTCCTAAATAACAGCCTTTCTGACTAATTTGCAGTCATATGTTTCCTATCTTATTCTTGATTTGTGAGACTTGTGAGGATCATTTTCATCCAATTCTATGGGAGGGTTGGAGAAATGAATCCCATGCAATGGTTAAACAATAAGGAACATTAAAAAAAAATGTAGATGTGCAACAGGGGCCTAATTGAAGGGCAAAATTTGAGAGTGCACCATGATCTCCAGCTTGCCAATTCTTTTCATGCAAAAATGAAGGGTCACCTTAGACAAATTGACAAATTGAGAAAGGATCCTAAAGTCTGACAAGTACCAGGAACACCTCTCTCTCTAATGTCACCATAACATTCACACTCAAACAAGCATCAAATACTGAGATTTACCTCTAAGTAACCATTTGTCCACTTTAACCTGTCACAATTACCAGTTTAGAATGAAGTTCAACTGTTTTACTGTAATAAATTCTACCCTGCCCCACCCAGTTCATCTCCAGCTTTGCCTTTTTCCATAGGCAAAAGGCATACTCATTCCATAGTATGAGTCAAATAATGATCTTCCTTAACACCACTCCTAAAATACCACTTCACTTCAGGAATTCCTCTTTGACCTTTATATAAAATCTAAACTTCTTATAATCACTCTCAAGGTCCTTGGGATCTTGTGAACCTATCCAGCCTTCTCTCTTCCATTCTCCTCTCATACTCAATGCTTCAGCATCCTGAAATTCACTCAGAACTTTACATACAACACCCTCTCTTATTTTCCAAGTCTCTGCTTTAGGCTTTTCTTTTTCCTTTGAAAACTGTATTCTCCATGCATTCATTGGTCCTATCCTCTCCTGCACTTCATTAGTCTAAGGAGTGTTGATTCTTGAAGTCTCCTCATACAGAACATTTTCTAGAGGAACCAAATTCTCACCCTTCAAATCAGCAATACTTGCCTCTCCTACATGCTTCTATCACACCCTGAATGTCTAACATTCTCTAGCATGTCACTATGGATTATGTATCCATATGTATCCATATGGATCCATTATGTATCCACCTGTATCATGTTTTGATTTTTTTTCTATCTCCCATACTTAACAAACTTCTTGGGCAGAGATTGTGGATTTCATGTTTATCAACATACGATTGATACACACTAAATTTTAAATCATTATTCACATCCTTGCACAACATAAAACTTACTCTGTGTTTGGGAAAAGAATGGCTTCATTTTGAACTTGTGTCAGTGAAACAGCTGATGGTAATGTCCTCCATTTTAGCCCATGGAAAGCTGATTAAAGTGTTCTGCAAGAGACAGCTATAAGAGATCAATATATAGCAATTCTTAATAATAAGTCTGAATTTGGCAATAAAGAGTTCGTGGTCTGAGCCACAGTCAGCTCCTGGTCTTGTTTTTGCTGACTGTATAGAGCTTCTCCATCTTTGGCTGCAAAGAATATAATCAATCTGATTTCAGTGTTGACCATCTGGTGATGTCCATATATAGAGTCCTCTCTTGTGTTGTTGGAAGAGGGTGTTTGTTATGACTAGTGCATTTTCTTGGCAAAACTCTACTAGTCTTTGCCCTGCTTCATTCTGTATTCCAAGGCCAAATTTGCCTGTTACTCCAGGTGTTTCTTGAATTCCGACTTTTGCATTCCAGTCCCATATAATGAAAAGGACATCTTTTTTGGGTGTTAGCTCTAAAAGGTCTTGTAGGTCTTAATAGAACCATTCAACTTCAGCTTCTTCAGCTTTACTGGTTGGGGCATAGACTTGGATTATTGTGACATTGAATGGTTTGCCTTGGAAACGAACAGAGATCATTCTGTCGTTTTTGAGATTGCATCCAAGTACTGCATTTTGGACTCTTTTGTTGACCATGATGGCCACTCCATGTCTTCTGAGGGATTCCTGCCCGCAGTAGTAGATATAATGGTCATCTGAGCTAAATTCACCCATTCCAATCCATTTCAGTTCGCTGATTCCTAGAATGTTGACATTCACTCTGGCAAACTCTTGTTTGACCATTTCCAATTTGCCTTGATTTATGGACCTGACATTCCAGCTTCCTATGCAATATTGCTCTTTACAGCATCGGACCTTGCTTCTATCACCAGTCACATCCACAGATGAGTATTCTTTTTGCTTTGGCTCCATCCCTTCATTCTTTCTGGAGTTATTTCTCCACTGATGTCCAGTAGCATATTGGGCACCCACTGACCTGGGGAGTTTCTCTTTCAGTATCCTATAATGTTGCCTTTTTATACTGTTCAGGGGTTCTCAAGGCAAGAATACTGAAGTGGTTTGCCATTCCCTACTCCAGTAGGCCACATCCTGTCAGATCTCTCCACCACGACCCGCCCATCTTGGGTTGCCCCATGGGCATGGCTTAGTTTCACTGAGTTAGACAAGGCTGTCACTGACTCGATGGACATGAGTCTGAGTGAACTCCGGGAGTTGGTGATGGACAGGGAGGCCTGGTGTGCTGCAATTCATGGGGTCACAAAGAGTCGAACACGACTGAGCAACTGATCTGATCTGATTAATAATAAAGGAGCATACAACAGTCAAGTTGCTAAAAGAAAGAAAAAAATAGAAATCTAAGGGAAGAGAAGGGCTCAAAACTGGTGTTGAATCATCAGAGTGATGAAGAAAGAAAGGGGTTGGGAATTTCACCCGATTTCCTTCCCTGGAGAGAGGAGTAAATCCAGTTGGCAGGGACAGAGGTACTATGCAATGGCAGCAGAGCTACAATAGCAATGACACAGGAAAAGGTGAACGCGGACATCTCTGCAGATCAAGGTATCAAGAGTGAGAATCAGGAGAGAAGTGGAAAGAAGGTTTAAAAGTGCATAGAATACAGAGATGCCTTCTTAAGATCATGTGAGGAGGAGTGGGAAGGGCTTTGGAGTGTTCCTGGTTTCTAGTCATTCCACTAGGTGATGCTCAGAGACAATTTTTAACTTTATTGTTTTGGCAACCACAGTCTTTGAATAATATCACACAGCAGTGTGGCTTTCAAGGATGCAAATGATGACTATGTGTATAAATACAAAATCACTGTATTACATAATAATCTGTTACTTTTTATTGAGCCTTCACTTAGAGCCAAGCAAGAGGTAAACTAATAAGTATGTATCATGCCAATTCTGGTAGGCTGAATAAAGACTCCTGCATCTAGGACCTGGGAATGTTTTCTAATATGACCAAAGGGACTTTACAGATGTGATTAAATATCTTGAGATGGAAAAATTATTCTAGATTATCGATGTGGCTCTAAGTAAAATCACAAGAAATGCAGATGGCCACTAAAAGTTGAAAAAAGGCAAAAAATAAAAAATTTTAAAAAAAGTCTCCTAAGAGCCTCCAGAGAAACCTACCAACACCTTGACTTTAACCAAATGAAACTTGTTTAGGACTTCTGAGTCTAGAACTGTAAGAAAATACATTTGTATTGCTTTTGGCCACTAAATTGTAGTAATACAGCTACAACAGGGAACTAATATACTACTTAGTTCTCACAACCACTCAATGTACCAACTATGATTGGAAGTACAGTTCAGGTGTCTGCATCCAGTCCTGGAAGTCTGATTCCATGGGAAAATTGACTGACATGTTCAGTACATACCGATGATGAATTCAGGTTGCTCAGTGGCAAAGAATCTACCTGCCAGTGCAGAAGATGCAGGAGATGTGGATTTAATCCCTGGGTCAGGGAGATCCCCTGAAGGGGGAAATGGCAACCCACTCCAGTGTTCTTGCCTGGAAATCTCATGGACAGAGGAGCCTGGCAGGCTAAAGTCCATGGGTCGCAAAGAGTTAGACAGTGATTTAGTGGCTGAGCAAGGCATGGATACAATCATACTTGTGTTTTTGATTAACCAATATCAAACATTTTAAACTGGAAAGGTATATTTTTGGAAAGTTGGAAAATATTTTTCAGTTATTTTTCAGCTTCAGTTTCCTGATTGTTTCCCATAATAGAATAATTACTTCTTCTAATAAAGATTTTTTAAAACTCTCATAAGTCATATTAATTTATTAACTATTGCAATCATGTTATTATTATATTCACACATAATATTCTTAGCTATGATTAATGTAGGATTCCATTCCAGAGTAAAAAAGGTATAAAGTTCATAATATGCATAGTTGACTATTAGAGATTTGAACCTACAAGTTAGCAGACATGAATTTCAGCACACACTTTCTACTTAGAGTACAACCTTGAATAAGCAGTTTAACCTCTCTTGATTCTCTTATGTATAAAATGTGGAGTTTGCCCTATCAGCCAACCTACTTCTCTAAGATTCTAGGAGTCTGTGATTCAATTTGTTCCTTAAGCTTGTGGATGACACTAGACTTTTCCAGATAGAAAGTTATATTTTGCTGGTTCTGAATACACTGCTCAAAGCTTGATTCTAAACAGAAATCCATCCATTTGGTCTATTCACAACTGCTTTGCCTTGTTGGGAACTCTGATTTTGTAGCAGACTCAGACTGAGGCAATTTTAGTGCCATTACCTGCTGAGCCAAAATCTGGAGAAGCATTTACTGAGCATGCAGTATTTGTCAAATACTTCTGCATATTATTTCTTTAATCCTCACCAAAAACCTTTCAAAATAAGTGTATCATACGAATTTAACAGGTGAAGAATTTGTAAGAGACATACATAACAAGAATTTTTAAGTGGTAAAATATCTTGATCCCAAATCCATGCCTTTTCTACAATTCCAAACTAGATAATAATAGGTTCTACATGTTGAGTGCTGCAGGTGATTTTATTTTCTAAAATTGGTCACACAATGTATGTAACCCATCCCACATGTTCATACTACGTGACTGAAAATCTCCCCATTAAGAGGTATTGTTCCATTGTGTCTGGGCAAGGATTTGTAAGTGCTCTAACAAATGGAGTATGGTAGAATAAACTTACTGAGCTCTCTCTCTCAGGACAATCATTTTAGCAACCCAGACATCATGCCATGTGTGTGTTATGCTTTTCCAGCAAGAATACTGGCATGGGTTGCCATGACCTCCTCCAGGGGAACTTCCCAACTCAGGGATTGAACCCACATCTCTTACCTCCTCTGCACTGGCAGGCAGGTTCATTACCATCTGGGAAGCCGAACATGAAGGAGAAGTTCATGGGAAGAGGTAATTGCTAAGGTGAAGGACAGCAAAGCATTAAAAAACTATCCCCACTGTGACCTGGCTGAATTCTGGAGCCACAGAACACATGGACAACTGTACATCATTAAGTTTTGGGGTGATTTGTTAAGAAGCCTTCAGTTCAGTTCAGTCACTCAGTCATGTCCGACTCTTTGCAACCCCATGAATCGCAGCACGCCAGGCCTGCCTGTCCATCACCAACTCCCGGAGGTCACTCAGACTCACATCCATCGAGTCAGTGATGCCATCCAGCCATCTCATCCTCTGTCGTCCCCTTTTCCTCCTGCCCCCAATCCCTCCCAGCATCAGAGTCTTTTCCAATGAGTCAACTCTTCACATGATGTAGCCAAAGTACTGGAGTTTCAGCTTTAGCATCATTCCTTTCAAAGAACACCCAGGGCTGATCTCCTTTAGAATGGATAGGTTGGATCTCCTTGCAGTCCAAGGGACTCTCAAGAGTCTTCTCCAACACCACAATTCAAAAGCATCAATTCTTCAGCGCTCAGCTTTCTTTACAGTCCAACTCTTGCACCCATACGTGACCAGTGGAAAAACTATAGCCTTGACTAGACGGATCCTTGTTGGCAAAGTAATGTCTCTGCTTTTCGATATGCTATCTAGGTTGGTCATAACACTAGAAAGTGGAATAAGTATATGTCACATATATGCGTGTGTGCTACGTCACTTCAGTTGTGTCTGACTCTTTGCAACTATGGACTATAAACCACCAGGGTCCTCTGTCCATGGGATTCTCCAGGCAAGAATACTGGAGTGGGTTGCCATGGCCTTCTCCTGGGGATCTTCCTGATACAGGGATTGAACCTGTATCTCTTATGTCTCCAGCATTGTCAGGAGGGTTCTTTACTACTAATATCTCCTGGAAAGCCCATGTCACATACCCAGCACCTTAACATTTTCTCATTTTACAGAACAGGAAACAGGATCAAATAGATTATATGACTCATTGTGATCCATACTGTTATTATATAAAGAGACTAGGATTAAAACTCAGGCTGTTGTTTGGGGGCTTTTTGTTTGCTTGTTTTTCTAAAACCCATGTGCCATTCACTTTACTGCATTATCTCCTAAAAACACCCCAGTCTGGAAGTTGGTAAAATTTTTGGATACTCACAAGCTTACAGAATAAACCACATTTTAATATGACATTAAATTTATAATATTTGGTAAGTCAAAGACCATTCTATATATATAACCTAACTTATCAACAAACAAAATCTTTTAGGAGACCTCATTATTTCTAGGTCACTTATATCTTGTACCATATTATCAATTTCATTGGCTTTAAGGTATAGTCTTATCTTTTAATTTTACATTGGAAAATATAAGGCCATTTTCTTTTGAGAGATTTAGCTTTCACAAGAAATACAGCAATTAATACATTAACGTATACTTTAGTAACATTATAATACTTTAGGTACACTGAATAATTTGACTACATTAAAACTGGTTTCATATAAGGCCTTAGAAGCAGATGTAGTTGCCTGCCTATCTAAAAATCATTCCATCTTTATCCTTGTTCTCGGAAATATGACATTGTTTGATATCTTCCACCCCTCTTTCAGGCTAGTGACAGACTATTTTTTTAAAGTAAGATGAGTTTTGCTTAAGTTTTTTGTCTGTTCGGAAAAAATATCATAAAAAGAGATTATGAGCAACTGATTTAGAGGAGGGAGTTCTAAAATAATATTATAGACAGCTCTTTCTTTTAAAATTAAGTCGCTGAAACACTAGGTCAACCCTCAAAGAATGCTTTGTTCTGATTGCTTATTTCAGATGTTCCACTATGTCTTGCATTTCTTCTCTGGAGCCAGTCAATTTTTCAGTTTTTTAACCCTATGTAGAAATAGGTCAATAATTTCACTGTAGATTAAATGTTGATCTCCCTTTCTTTAAATATGAAACAATATACACGCTGGTACATTGTATAAATCTTTGCTATGCCTTCTCAACTATAATATAGTTGTGTTGTTTTGTTCTATTTGTTTTAAGAGGACAATGTTCCCCTTAGAGTAAATCAAGTATTTTGATTGGTGCAATAGATATTTGAAACTAGTTTTAAGGTGCTGTGCCTTTTAGTGGTAATTTAACAAATTCAAATGCTATCTAACTTCCTGAGAAATTTTTGTCACTGATAGAATCTGGCTCACAGTGAATGAAATGGAAGGCGTCTTTAAACTAAACATGTGTTTCTAATAATACTCTTGTGTATGCAGTGTAATTCTTTCAATGTATGAGGTACTCTGGTGACATCATTCTTTAAGTTTTCTTTAGGTAAACCAGATGGTTGAATGTGAATGCAGTAATAAGGCTGTTAAACTGTCCAGAGAGGATAGTTTAATCATCTTTAAGAATGTAACTAATAACCAACATGTGTATTTTCAAATGGGTATTTGACATCAAAAAAAAAATGATGTCGTCAAATCTGTTCAGATGAAGTTCAGTTAAACTAAATGATAAAAGTTGTAGGTTTTCCTTAAAAAAGGCGGGGAGGGGGGCACGAAAAACAATATCTTGAAAACTACAATTAAGATATAAAAATGGAAAGGAAAAACAAAACTTCAACTTCTTTGTCCACTCTTGAAACCTTAGAGCTAGAGGTTTGACAAATAAATCTTGTCTTTGTGGTTTTCTTATGCATTCCATGTACATAATGTCATGGGAAGAGATTAGCTTCTTATAGTGATATAATGAGTTTAACTCAGGTTGGAGCTAGAGGAATCAAAGTAAACTGAGTTGATCCAAAGAAGAAAAAATGTAATAATAAATTTTTAATTTGAGATATGAGGTTTTTATCAGTGCAATTACATTCTAATTAATGGTTTGCCATGAATCCTACCCAGTGAGATTCCTCCCACCTTGAAACTATTGATATACTAGGGGGAAAAAAGTTGGGCAGAAGGAAATATATGAAGTTAGCAGAGGTATAGTAAAGAAGGTGCATCATTTGTCGATGGTAAGAGGAAATGTAGAGCATTTTAATTAAACATTCAAAGTTAAAAAAAGTTTGAATTGATAGTTCCAAAGAGTGGGCTAGATTTTACTTTTCTGAGGGTGTCACAAATGTCTATTTAATCTTATATGAGCTTAGAGCCCCTTATTGCCAAATTCAGATTTAAACTGAAGAAGTAGGGAAAACCACTAGACCATTCAGATCAGATCAGTCGCTCAGTCGTGTCCGACTCTTTGCGACCCCATGAACCGCAGCACGCCAGGCCTCCCTGTCCATCACCAGCTCCCGGAGGTCACTCAGACTCGCATCCATCGAGTCAGTGACCATTCAGGTATGACCTAAATCAAATCCCTTATGATTATAAGTGGAAGTGAGAAATAGATTTAAGGGCCTAGATCTGATAGATAGAGTGCCTGATGAACTATGGACAGAGGTTCGTGACATTGTACAGGAGACAGGGATCAAGACCATCCCCAAGGAAAAGAAATGCAAAAAAGCAAAATACTGTCTGGGGAGGCCTTATAAATAGCCGTGAAAAGAAGAGAAGCAAAAAGCAAAGGAGAAAAGGAAAGATATAAGCATCTGAATGCAGAGTTCCAAAGAATAGCAAGGAGAGATAAGAAAGCCATCCTCAGTGATCAATGCAAAGAAATAGAGGAAAATAACAGAATGGGAAAGACTAGAGATTTCTTCAATAAAATTAGAGATACCAAGGGAACATTTCATGCAAAGGTGGACTCGATAAAGTACAGAAATGATATGGACCTAACAGAAGCAAAAGATATTAAGAAGAGGTGGCAAGAATACACAGAAGAACTGTACACAAAAGACCCTCATGACCAAGATAATCATGATGGTATGATCACTCACCTAGAGCCAGACATCCTGGAATGTGAAGTCAAGTGGGCCTTAGAAAGCATCACTACGAACAAAGCTAGTGGAGGTGATGGAATTCCAGTGGAGCTATTCCAAATCCTGAAAGAGGATGCTGTGAAAGTGCTGTACTCAATATGCCAGCAAATTTGGAAAACTCAGCAGTGGCCACAAGATTGGAAAAGGTCAGTTTTCATCCCAATCCCAAAGAAAGGCAATGCCAAAGAATGCTCAAACTATTGCACAATTGCACTCATCTCACACGCTAGTAAAGTAATGCTCAAAATTCTCCAAGCCAGGCTTCAGTAGTATGTGAACCGTGAACTTCCTGATGTTCAAGCTGGTTTTAGAAAAGGCAGAGGAACCAGAGATCACATTGCCAACATCCGCTGGATCATCAAAAAAGCAAGAGAGTTCCAGAAAAACATCTATTTCTGCTTTATCTATGCCAAAGCCTTTGACTGTGTGGATCACAATAAACTGAAAAATTCTGAAAGAGACGGGAATAGCAGACCACTTGACCTGTCTCTTGAGAAACCTATGTGCAGGTTAGGAAGCAACAGTTAGAACTGGTCATGGAACAACAGACTGGTTCCAAATAGGAAAAGGAGTACATCAAGGCTGTATATTGTCACCCTGCTTATTTAACTTATATGCAGAGTACATCATGAGAAATGCTGGACTGGAAGAAACACAAGCTGGAATCAAGATTGCCAGGAGAAATATCAATAACCTCAGATATGCAGGTGACATCACCCTTATGGCAGAAAGTGAAGAGGAACTAAAAAGCCCCTTGATGAAAGTGAAAGAGGAGAGTGGAAAAAGTTGGCTTAAAGCTCAACATTCAGAAAACGAAGATAATGGCATCTGGTCCCATCACTTCATGTGAAATAGATGGGTAAACAGTGAAAACAGTGTCAGACTTTATTTTTCTGGGCTCCAAAATCACTGCAGATGGTTACTGCAGCCATGAAATTAAAAGACACTTACTCTTTGGAAGGAAAGTTCTGACCAACCTAGATAACATATTGAAAAGTAGAGACATTACTTTGCCAACAAAGGTTCGTCTAGTTAAGGCTATGGTTTTTCCTGTGGTCATGTATGGATGTGAGAGTTGGACTGTGAAGAAGGCTGAGTGCTGAAGAATTGATGCTTTTGAATTGTGGTGTTGGAGAAGACTCCTGAGAGTCCCTTGAACTGCAAGGAGATCCAACCCATCCATTTCGAAGGAGATCAGCTCTGGGTGTTCTTTGGAGGGAATGATGCTAAAGGTGAAACTCCAGTACTTCGGCCACCTCATGCGAAGAGTTGACTCATTGGAAAAGACTCTGATGCTGGGAGGGATTGGGGGCAGGAGGAGAAGGGGACGACAGAGGACGAGATGGCTGGATGGCATCACCGACTCGATGGACATGAGTTTGATTGAAATCTAGGAGTTGGTGATGGACAGAGAGACCTGGCGTGCTGCAATTCATGGGGTCGCAAAGAGTTGGACCTGACTGAGTGACTGAACTGAACTGACTGAAGCTTAAAATGATAATATATTTAAGGTGGATAATCTATGCTTAGATTTTGAAAACTAACTAGAATGTTAGAATGCAATTTTTTTTACCAACACTAAAGATGTCTTCAATTCCAAGGTAAAATTAAAGTTTTGTGCTATTTCACTGTATTACTTTGAAAAAAGGTAAAACTCAAATTACCTTGATCATAGAAGGGGCAATGATGTTCATGAGGATATGGTGCTGGAATAAAGAAGTACAAGTCTCTTGGCAATTTCTGTTCTTCTATTGTGTTTGCAGAAGGCATGTATTCTGGTCTATTTATTGTCCTATTCACAAGAGGGAAAAAGTCTGATATGTCCACTCCGGGATTATACTGTTTTCCCATTAATGGGGTGACTTAGTCTAATACAGAGATGGATTCTTAGTAAGCCAACTTAGCTTTACATCTAAATTTACCTTTTCCAGTTACTCGTGAGACAAATGAGTATGACATTTTGCTTTTTGTCTGACCTCTAAGTCTATCTCTCCACTGGTTCCAAACTTGAAAAAAAGAATAAACCATGAAAAATGAAAATCTAGTGTGTTTAAATGTGAGATACATTCTACCTGAATTTTTCATCGTAGGAAATATATGAGAAATAACAATATTGGATCAGAAAAATATTTCACCTAAATAGTAAAAGAATATTTGCAAAGATAAACATTTCTGAGATCAATGATTGCCTTTATGATTATAGAAAAGTATAAATTTACTACAAAACTTCTAACCTGGAGGTTCCTACTTCTAAAATGTTGCATGAATTATCTGTGGCAAATCTAATAATCAATCAGGAAGTAAGGAAGGTAGAGATGTATTTGTGTTTAAAATATATATAAACATCAAACAATGCCTTCCATGTTGACTCCTCTTTCTAATACAGTATATACAATGGTATATGATTACATGAAATCAACCAAAATAAGAATCAAGTTGAAAACTGAAATGGAGTTTATAACCAAATACAGGCAACACATACGATTTTCAAAGTCCCATTCAAGAAGATCTATTGGCAATAAATTTCTAACCCAAACTAGCCACTGAGTAAAAAACAGTGTGAACAAAGAAGAAAGCTGTCTTTTGTTGGTGATTAGATAAGGTAAAAATGTTTCCAAAAGGAACATGAAAAAACTTGCTGTCAAGAACCAAATGAAATAAAGTTAAGGTGAGCATATAAAGGTAAATAATTATAATAGTAACTAATTGTAGACTTTCCTAGTGGCCAAGTGAATTCACCTCGCAAGGCAGGGGCACAGGGTCGATCCTTGGTCTGGGAAGATTCTACGTGCTGAGGGGCATCTAAGTCCGTGTGCTATACAGCCTGTCCTCCACAAAAAGAGAAGCCACTACTATGAGACACCTGTGCTCCTCAACTAGAGACTAGCCCCCACTCACTCCAACTAGAGAAATCCTGCACACAGCAAGGAAGACCCATTAGCCAAATAATAACCACAACAAATTTTTACTGATGTGTTGAGCTATTGCTGCCCAGCCCCGAGGCCAGTGAAAGAGCTGGAAGACAGTGATAGAGATGTTGACAGTATGTGTGTGTGCTCAGTCTTGTCTTGACTCTTTGCGTCCCCATGGACCATAGCCCACCAGGCTCTTCTGTCCTTGGGTTTCCCAGTCATGAATACTGAAATGGGTTGCCATTTCTTTCTCCACGGGATCTTCCTGAACCAGGGATCAAACCCATGTCTCCTGCATCTCCTACATTGGCAGGTGGATTCCTTACTACTGAGACACCAGGGAAACCCTGGATGGCATACTAGACAGGAAATTTTACCTGTCCTCAGCAAAATATTCTAGAGTGATATCTTAGTATGGACAGCAAATAGACAGGATAGGCAGTCATCTTTGCTACTCTGGGGAGAAGGAGGCCTTAATTTATAAGGAAAATTGACAGCAGGTTGGCTCATCACAAGGACTTTCACTTTAATAAACTATCAGGTGAGCTGCATCTGCCCTAAGGATCAGAACAATCACTAGCTGGGGTTGAGGGCAAGCATGTTCATGTCAGTAGGGTATAAATGTAGGATGGACTATTCGAGCAAGGGATACACAGAGAACAAGAACACAGCCATCTTGAGTGGCCTGATCAAACACCATGCTAACTCTCTGCCAGGACATAATCATTGTCTCTTTCAAGTCTCACAATTCTATAGAAAAAAAATTATAATGATTATTTATACTTTACAGACAAGGATCCAAGGCTTAGGTAGCTGATGTAAGTAGCCCAGGACCATTAAACTAGTAAGAAGTTAAACCCAAATTCAAATCCAAGTCAGTTCAGCTCCATATCCCAAGCCCAAGTTAAAATGTATAGTACTATAATAAAGAAAGAAAAGAAAGGCTAGATAAAAATAATTATATTTGTAAATGTTCCATTAATGGCAGGTCATAATCTGAACACCACAAATATAAACCAGAAAAGTCTATATATATTATTTAGGAAGGTTTTAGTGTGTAATAAACATTAATGACACTCAGCCAATATTTTATTCCATAAGATGTGCTTACGGAAAAATTAAAGAATATGATAACCTAAGAGCTGATGATTTCCATGATCTTAAACATCTTCATCAAGGTTACCTGAATTAGTTGTTTCCATCTGAGTTGTCCAATCACTTATTTTTCTTTTTTTGAAAATTAATATGGTGGTAGTGGTTTTTTTAGTTGCTAAATCATGTCCGACTCTGGCAACCCCATGGACTGTAGCCCTCCAGGCTCCTCTGTCCATGGGATTTTTCCAGGCAAGAATACTGGAGTAGATTTCCATTCCCTTCTCTGGAAATTAATATAAATTAGTCATATTTGTAAAATTTTAAAATACTAGAAATACATTGTCAATAGACACATTATGCCATCCTCCATATATAAAATTGAAACTATTGACCTGAATTATTAGGATCTAAATCTTAAACTGTTTGATTTTTCTATTAATTAAAATGAATTTGCAGTGACTGACACACTGTCAAGATTACCTTTATAATTAAATATATATACATATATATTAAATATATGTATAGCATTTGATGGGGATTCTGCCAGAATGTTAAAAGGTTAACTTAGGAAGCTAAAAGAGTAAAAGATACTTGAATAAAATCAATTTTTATACACCTGGTCCTGACTTTTTACCAGATTAGAACCATGTTTTAATTTTTAATCTGCATTCAAATCACCTGAGGATCTTGTTAAATGCAAATCCAAATTTCATAAGAGACACTGTGCAGCAGAGATTCTAAATTTCTGACAAGCTCCCTGGTAATACCAGCGTTATTATTCCACCGACCATGTTTTGAGTGGTAAGGAGTTAGGGAATGCAGCCTCTTGTTAAATATAAGAGATACTACTAAATTGTTGTCCAGCAACTCTTTCCTCCAAATATTCCTTTTTCTCTCCATCAACCCTGGTACCATGGAAATCATCAAGATCTGTTTGATTCACACCCCAGGAGTGAGCTCAGAACTCAGCCAATTAGTTCCTTGTCAAATATTGAGAACTGAGACCCAGAGAGAGCCAATTTAGTCTTTCTCAATTACCTCATGACTTTACATAAATTCCAGAGCAAATGCTGGTGTCATTTTCTACTGAGAGAATGAGCAAGAGAAAAACTGTCTTTCAATGAAGGAGAAAAATAAAGCATGATGTTCAGAGAAAGATAGACATAAGAGGCACCAAGGGATTAACTTAATGTATTCTTTAGTGTGTTTCCATTCTAATTTCTATCCCCGAGGCCCAAATATACAGCTGTCCTAACAAATTAGCTTTTTGCTCAAGCTGAGAAAGTTTCCGTTTCATACAACCTAAGGACTGCTAACTTTATACTCTGAAGTGTAATGTACTTTATCATTATACATCTAAAAGCACACGAGCTTGGGAGTCATAATCATACTTGCCTCATTTATGTGTAGTGCTGGAAGTCTGTGCTAAGTAGGCACAAGTATGTATATAGTAATATATATTACATGCACACTGTTGTAATGAATATTTGCATCAAATATATTATTTCAGTACATCTGCCACTTTATATTTGGTTCTAAATAAATAAAGATAGCAATCATTAAACTTAAAGATGTGCAATGATAGAAAAATCTATTAAGTGATATCTAAGACTGAATATTATATCTTTATAAGCTAGGAAAACTGCTTTTAAAAAATGTGTTTCATCTTTCAGAAGCTCAGTAGTTAATTACGATGATGAAGAAACTTACATTAAATACATATGTTGATTGCTAACAAAGGCACCAGAACGGAATTTTCCTTTAGATAAAGGTATTTTAAACTACTCTGGTGCTTAGATTATTATTCACAGTATCTATTCATATTTAACTGCTTAAAAGTTTAGCCTGATTAAGCAAAACATTTACAAATAAGCAATGCCATAAAAACATCTCCACATTTTGGACTCTGGCCAAATCAACTTTCTGTAAACATTCAATGATGAATTCTATAATTGAATAACTAATAAACCCATCCAACCTTAATCTTAAACTGAATTCACACATATTTAGCAATCAGATCATTTCAGTAACACAGGTATTATAGAGCTATAACAAACTGGGATCTGAAGGAAAGAACAAATGTCCTATTTCTCAAGTGTTGAGACTAACTGAAGTGCAAACTCAAAGTATGGTTGTTAATCCTAAACACAACCAATAACATTGTTTAAATAAATCAGCAAAATTAAATTTCCAGAGCCAATCTATAACATAGAATTGACTTTGTGAAGTAGTAACTCAGACTGGTCCCAAGGTGACTTTGAAGCCAAAAATTCATACTGTACAGTTAATACATTAAAATGTGTCATAAATTTACAGTAAAGATGATGGAGATTTCTAGTGCTACTAAAGATATGGAAGAAACAAATGAAAATCTTCTCTAGAAGGGAAAAGTTTCATTTTAGGGCTTAGAATTCTCATGGATATTTCCCTCTAAAACATAAGTAGTTCTAACAGAGTGTGGCTGAGAATATTCTACAACTAATATAAGATGCCAAACAGAAGATTCAAAAAGATTCAAAGTGTGAGGTTTACAGAATAAATTAAAGAAATCCATACAAAGAAATATTTTAATGAAACTTCAGACAGCAAGTAAAAAGATAAAAATATTACAATTAGATACAGGAAAAAGGTTCTTTTCAAAGGAATAAACACTAGATAGTTTATTTCTTAATAATAAAAATAGAAAGCAGGAGATAGAGCTCTTTGAATTTTTCAAAAAAACAGATCACACCAAATATCACAGACAATCGAAAAGAGAAAATCCTCCAAAATCATTCTACTATTCATGGATATGCCTGATATTAAACCCAGAAAAATATATTATCAGAAAAGAAAATTCCAGAACTGTTTCACTCATTAATATAGATGCAATATCCTAAACAATATTAGCCAATGGAATCCAAATGTATTTTTCAAATAATATCTGTTGGCCAAAAAGATACACCAGTTATAGGAGATTAGGTCAATATTTTCAAAGTCATACATTTAATTCAACACATTAAAAGATTCTAGGGGAAAAAATGTGATCATCTATTTAGATTGAAAAAAGTGTTTAATAAAATCCAATACACATCATAATGAATATTATTAGTAAGCAAGAATTTATAGCAGAACATCCTGAATCTTATAAAGAGAACAGATCTAAGATAAATACCATCCTGAAACATTAGAATAGTTTTCTTTATAATCAGGACTAATACAAGTACACACAGTACCAATACTTTTATGAAACATTGATTTGAAGTCTTAAGCAAGTGTAATAAGAAAGAGAATGAGACATCAAATGTAAAATAGGAAATATATTAACAGTAATAAACATTTTGAAAATACAATGAGATACCATATTTACAATACTTTATCAATAATCTTTTAAAATGATTAAGACTGCTAACAGGGAAAATTTTAAAGCTTTATGAACAGGTATTTATTAACAAGTATGGAGTAACATATCATGTCTGTGGTCGAAAGACTGATATTTGGAAATAATATATCTCCTGATAAAGATTATATCCAGTATAATTCCAATGTACACCAAGGTTATTCATGAAACATAATCTGATCCTAAAACTTTACGTGGAGGATTGAAAGGCCAAAGAACAGAGTGAAAGACACTGCCCAGAAAGTTATCAGTAATTATTATAGAGCTACAATAAGTGAGAAGTGTAAACTTGTACAAGGATAAACAAAATATTAATAACAACTGAAATAGAAAACTAAGAAGCATAGCCACACATGTTGATACATGACAGAGGTTAAATTTCAGATTAGTTGGGAAAGGAAAATGTTTAGGGAAAAAAAGACTATCCATATGGAAAAAAGATAAAATTTGAATCAACTTCATTCCATGTATAAACATAGAATGCAAAAATTTAAGGTTAATGTCAAAAATGAAATGTTTTCAGTGTCTGGTAGAAGAACCTATTTTAAAAGATTTTAGATTTAGGGCCATGAAAATTTCTATAAAATACCTTTAGGGACTTCCCTGGTGGTCCAGTGGTTAACAATCTGCCTTCCAATGCTGGGTACAGGGGCTCCATCTCTGGTTGTGAGCTAAGATTCCACATGCCTTGTGGAAACTAAGCCTGCGTGCCTCATCTAGAGAGCCACCTGCTGCAAACTACGGAGCCCACTGCGCTCTGGGCCACAACGAGAGTGAAGCCAGCCAGCTGCAAGGAAGAGTCTACGCGGCTAAAAGCGAGAGCTCGGCTGCCGCAACTAAGACACAACAACACAATGGAAACTAAAAAATTCATGTATTTTTTAAAATAAATAAAATACCTCTAGAGAGGAAGACTGTCTGGCACGCCCACTCAGAGCTGGTCCAGAGCCCAGCCCCTGCTTGTGGCTGAGACGCTGACCCCTCCCGGCCTCTGCCTTGAATCCCACTTTCCCTATGCCCCGCCCCACCTCCACTGCGTGGAGGTATGCCAGGTGCCACAAGGTTCACAGCTCTGTGATCACGTTCCTGCTGCAGGTTTTGCAGTTTGAGGTAGATGCCCTAAACTATTTAGTTGTCAAACCACACAGACTCCTCACACAGGAAGGGCCGAGAGCTGAACTCAGATGAGCTCCAAGAGCTATATGACAGGCTAAAGCTGAACAAGGTGAACCAGTACGACTACATGCTCCCAGTTACACGAAAGGCTTGTTCTTCCTGGCCATGGTGGTGGGCATTGTGCAGAGCTGAAGCAGCAGAACTCCAGGCTTGTGTGCACATGAGACTCCGAGATGGGACACTTGGCGAACGGAGACAGTCCATGTACCACAGTGGGAATCTCATTCCTGTTTACATGGAGAAGTCATGCAAGTTGCAGACATCATCACTCCCAACTAGTCTGACGCTGAGTTGCTGGGTGGGATAAAGCCAGGTAAAAGCCTTAGTGGTGATGGACGTGCTGCACTCAGTAGACACTGACAGGGTGATCATCACCACCTTGGACCTGTGGTCCCCAACAATCTCAAGGTGGCCTGCAGGAAGACTTCATCACCTGTGCCCCATGTTCGGCAGCAGACCATGTGCAAAAAATGTGCAAAAGGCACTCTGGGGAAGGACTGAAGCACAGCCTGGCCCAGTTGGAGCTGAGGATGATCCAGAGCAAGAAGGACATAGAGAACCCGGAAATCGTTATCCAGGCCAAGGTGCTGTGAGGGACTTGTGAACCCATCTCCTTAACGTCCAACTTTAGGTATCTCATTTTTGTCCATGTGAGAAATGTAACTTTGCCTTAGAGCTATGACTGAAACTTGATATATATATATATATTTTTTTCTTTCATAAGTGTCCAGCATACATTAATTGTGAAAATGTGGCCCCTCATGCTTTTTAACTATAACAAAACAATCACAGAAATTTATAATTTGGAACCCCCAGCTCCCCTCCCCCAAGGCTCCTGGAAAACCAGCTCTGTGTTCATGTTTCTGGGGTTCTTCCCCAGGGCCCTGGCTGGCTTGGGGTATGTGGTATACTCAAGTCCAACTAGAGTATGGGATCCAGAGAGGCCCCTGTGTCTGCATCCCTGAGTCAGGGGTTAGTGTTCATGTCCAGAAAAATGATGCTAAATATCTTTAATCTTGTTCTGCCCTCACCTGTGTTCCCACTTCAGAGCTTTTTGCCTCTTCCTTTATGGTAGGTAGGACCCTGGGTGGAGGTGCGGAAAGCATGTTGTGTTCAGAGTCTCCACTTCTATTTACTGTGTGGACTGGTTCCTGTAAGCTCAGAAGCACAGATGTGCCAGCCACTTTGGCTGGGACCTTTCCCAGACCCCAAAAAACTGCGTATCTCATGTGAGTAGGGTCCTGCCTTATCAATCAGAATGTCTCTAAGGGACACCCTGGGTGACAGAACAGAGGCTGGTGCACTGCTGTCTGAGGATGCCTGTGGGAAGACCAGTGCCTTGGACTCCTTTTAGAAAACACCCTATTTATGGTAGAACAGGTCAAGGTATGTTTGCCACCTACTGCTAGTGACAAATGTGTCGTGTTACCCTGTGGGTGTGCAGGTACAAAAGGCAGAGCAGGCTCCTGCCCTGATCTCCTCCCTTGGTGTGTTTAACCCCACTGGCCAGTTATCTTGCTCCCCTGCCTCCACTCCCCCAGCAGTTTTGTATCGTGTGTCAGCCAGGTACCTGGAAGCTTGAGGGTTCTAGAAACGCGCTGCAGCCCTGCCCCTCCCTACAAGGTAGAGCTTCACAGGAGCAGCCTGTCAGACTCCTTGGAGTTTATAACCAAATACAGGCAACACATATGAAAGGCGAGCATGCAGGCCCTAACACCAGTCCAGTCCTCTGCTGCTACGGTGACATCCCTGGCCCCGCTTTGCCCAGAATTCTGAGGACCCCCCAGTGTGGATGAGGCAGGGCTGCCCATGCTCAACATCCACCCTGACTCTGGGGGTTGCTGAGGTGTGCATCTCCTGAGAGCCTAAGGCTGAAGGGAAACAGAGGCTTCAAAAAGTGGGTCCCTGGGAATGCAGGCTCTCCTAGAGCAGCCCTTGTCCCCGCCTCCAGAACCCCACCTATCTGTGGCTGTGCCTGGTCTCCCAGACGCTTGCCTTCTCAGTACTGAATTCTCTCCTTTGTTGAAAATGCCCCCAAATGAAGTCTGGCTGGTCTCCGCTGGACTCTGCACACTTTTCCATCTCCCCTACTCTGCTCCTGTTCTAAATATCTTAACTCTCAGAAGTTAGTGCCTGCAAACAGAGTCAGGGGTCCTCTGGTCCCTGCAGGGGCCAGTGGGTCAGGGTATGTGTCCCTGTCATGTCCTTACAGGGTCCGCTGGCCCAGGAGGAGGAGGAAACCCTAGTGAGGGACAGCCCCCAGCAAAGCGATCAAGGGACCAGCCACAGTCCCACAGGGCCTTGGGCCCCTACAGAGCCTTTAATGGAAAACATTGTCACTGCCAAGTAGAGCTGGGGCCATGGCTACACTGCCAGCCTGTGGGAAGTCTTATTTTTCTTTTCTTTCCTGTTTTGTTTTTTTTTTTAACCTCTGGACAGAAAGTTATTATTATAAATTATTTTAATAATTATTATTATTAAAAATAATTATTTTAAGATGAGAGATATATTGGTCCTGAATTGTTGGCTTAATAATAAAGTATAAAATTCAAATCTTCTCCTGAAGACCTTGAAGATAGATTACAAAATATGCTCCTTTTTTTTAACTAAACTAGTTTTGAATCATTGCCAAGTCCTGCAAAGTTAGCCAGGTTAGTCTGCATGGTTTTTACAGCATGTCAGTCATGGTAAAAATGAAAAAAAAAAAAAAACATAAAACCTTTAGAAAAAAAGAGTTGACCATAAATAAATAAAAAGACATAAATCAAACTAAAAACTGAGAACATATTTATCAAAAGATGTTTTAAAATAAGTCAAAATGTTGCAAAGTGGGAGAAAATATTTGCAATATATTTAACGAAGTACTAAGATGTTACATATAAAAAACTTTCAAAAAGTAAAATATGAAAAATTTTTAAATTATAAAATAAATGGTCAAAATGGATGGAAACTTTTCAAAAAAATATTCACATGACCAATAAAAATATTAGCAGTGGACATGGAAATGCAGAAAAAAGTTTGCAGTGAAATACTTTTATATATACTATGTGACAAAAATAAAATAAATGATAGACAGAAATAGAGATTTTGTAAGAATCCAGGGGCTTATTTAATATGAGATTCTCTCTCTAAGAAAAAGATATAAAGAACAACTAATAACAAATCTGGTATAAAATTTAATATTTATTTAGAATGAAAAATCATAACAAATTATGTTTTAAGAACTGGCAAAAACCACAAATGGGCTTTCCACCTGATGCTAGTGGTAAAACTTGCCTGCCAATGCAGGAGACTTAAGAGAAGTGGGTTAGATCCCCTGGAGGAAGACACGGTAATTCACTCTAGTATTCTTCCCTGGAGAATCCCATGGACAGAAAGGCCTAACGGGCTGTTGTCTATAGGGACACCGAGAGTCAGACACAACTGAAGTGACTTAGCACACACATCACAAATACCACAAGCCAAAACAAACAAATGAACTTTAAAAGTCTTCTTTTGGACATATCTTTATAGGTCCTAAACTTTTTGGCTAAATATTTTGTATTGTTTTTCGTAGAATAAAGATTTTGGGAAATTTTTAGTGAACAGAAGGAAAAATAACTCCAATTTTTAAGCATGATTGAAGTTTGTTTATAATATTGGTAAAGTAGAAAAGCTTCAATTTTATGACTTATCATTAGTAATATCATTTAGACTTTTTTTTGGTTGTTGTTAAAATTAGGAAAACCTATCTGTTTGTTTTATATATGAGCTGTGAGGTTTCACAGCCTTTAAAATCTTCTTGTACAGGGAAATACATTAAAGAAGTATGTATTCATTAACCAAATTACTTACGGACTCATTGTGTGGCATATTTTATGGTATATTCATCAATGTTAGTATTTTGGGTCACATCAGCAGGTAATCTTTTTTTTTTTAGCATGAGCCATACAGCTGCAACTTAAAAGACAAATGCATCAACTATACTAAGATGTGTTCCCGCGTGTTGAGATACATAAAACAAGGGTGGACATGCTGGTGTACTTATTTACAGCATGTTTACAAGTTTGTGCCCTACTGAACACTGAATTCTGTTGTGTAAGGTACTTTTTAAAAAAGTGTGTATTTATAACTGTACATGTAAATTATTGGATATGTACCAGGCAGGACAGAGCTTCTGTTTTGAATAAGCACCAAGAAGGACAACATCCTATACTTACAATTTGATTGGAAGATTTTTTTTTTTAATAAGTAAGTTACTACATTCATGTTTTTCTAAACATTTTTCTCCTCCACTTTACATATATCTTTGTTGCTAGGGACTGTAGAACAAGTTCATATGGCAGCTCAGTCTCAAGGCCATAAGTTCTGTGTGGTGAAGCCAGGTAAGACTATACCATATGTGGCTGGAGAACTCTTGAAATACATTCCCACACCAACAAGGCAAACAAGAATTAAAAATCCAAGAAAGTAACTCTATAAACCACATAAACAAAATTCTCTACTCCCAAAATACTTTTCTCCTTATTTGAATTCCCCAAAGTTCCATGGCCATGCTATTGACATTGACCAGTTAGGGAAGTATGACTGCAGAAAAACTGAGTGGAAAAAAGTAGCAATCAGTCAATTACAGTCAAAAAACCTTTTACTGAAAATTTAATCAAAACATAAGGTAAATAAATACATTGTTCAAGGACTTTCAAAGGGCTTTGTTACTAATAGGAGAAAGGTTTAGAATTGGAAAATAGATACTTGAAAAAAAAGAATTCTTAAAAAGTTATAATTCACCATATTCGTAAGAAAGAAAGTGGATACAGTTGAATAAATAATACAAAATAGACTTTATGTCAAAAAGTACAGCTAGCTATTGAAGAGAATAAGTATAATTTTCCAGAAAAATATAATCTTATAGAGTCCCTAAAAAACTATGGACGGAGGTTCATGACATTGTACAGGAGGCAGTTATCAAGTTGATCCCCAAGAAAAAGAAATGCAAAAAGGCAAAATGGTTGTCTGAGGAGGCCTTACAAATAGCTGTGAAATGAAGAGAAGTGAAAGGCAATGGAGAAAAGGAAAGATATACCCATTTGAATGCAGAGTTCCAAAGAATAGCAAGGAAAGATAAGAAAGGCTTCCTCAATGATCAGTGCAAAGAAATAGAGGAAAACAACAGAATGGGAGAAGCTAGAGATATTTTCAAGAAAATTAGAGATCCCAAGGGAACATTTCAGGCAAAGATGGGCACAATAAAGTTCAGAAATGGTTTGGACCTAAAAGAAGCAGAAGATATTAAGAAGAGGTGGCAAGAATACACAGAAGAACTACACAAAAAAGATCTTCATGACCCAGATAACCATGATGGTGTGATCACTCACCTAAAGCCAGACATCCTGGAATGTGAAGTCAAGTTGGCCTTAGAAAGCATCACTATGAACAAAGCTAGTGGAGGTGATGGAATTCCAGTGGAGCTATTTCAAATTCTGAAAGATGATACTGTGAAAGTGCTGCATTCAATATGCCAGCAAATTTGGAAAACTCAGCAGTGGCCACAGGACTGGAAAAGGCCAATCCCAAAGAAAGGCAATGCCAAAGAATGCTCAAACTACCGCACAATTGCACTCATCTCACAGGGTAGTAAAGTAATGCTCAGAATTCTCCAAGCCAGGCTTCAGCAATACGTGAACTGTGAACTTCCAGATGTTCAAGCTGGTTTTAGAAAAAGCAGAGGAACCAGAGATCAAATTGCCAACATCCTCTGGATCATTGAAAAAGCAAGAGAGTTCCAGAAAAACATCTATTCTGCTTCATTGACTATGGCAAAACCTTTGACTGTGTGGATCACAATAAACTGTGAAAAATTCTGAAGGAGATGGGAATACCAGACCACCTGACCTGCCTCTTGAGAAACCTGTACGCAGGTCAGGAGGGAATAGTTAGAACTGGACATGGAACAACAGACTGGTTCCAAATAGGAAAAGGAGTACGTCAAGGCTGTATATTGTCACCCTACTTATTTAACTTATTTGCAGAGTAAATCATGAGAAATACTGGGCTGGAGAAAGCACAACCTGGAATCAAGGTTGCTGGGACAAATATCAATCACCTCAGATATGCAGATGACACCATCCTTATGGCAGAAAGTGAAGAGGAACGAAAAAGCCTCTTGATGAAAGTGAAAGTGATGAGTGAAAAAGTTGGCTTAAAGCTCAACATTCAGAAAATGAAGATCATGGCATCTGGTCCCATCACTTCATGGGAAATAGTTGGGGAAACACTGAAAACAGTGGCTGAGTTAATTTTTACGTGCTCCAAAATCACTGCAGATGGTGATTGCAGCCATAAAATTAAAAGACGCTTACTCCTTTGAAGATAAGTTATGACCAACTTAGATAGCATATTAAAAAGCAGAGATATTACTTTGCCAACAAAGGTCCATCTAGTCAAGTCTATGGTTTTTCCAGTGGTCATGTATGGATGTGAGAGTTGAAGTATAAAGAAAGCTGAGTGCTGAAGAATTGATGCTTTTGAACTGTGGTGTTGGAGGAGACTCTTGAGAGTCCCTTGGACAGCAAGGAGATCCAACCAGTCCATCTTAAAGGAAATCAGTCCTCTATATTCATTGGAGGTACTAATTGTGAAGCTGAAACTCCATTGCTTTGGCCACCTGATGAAGAACTGACTCTTTGAAAAGACCCTGATGCTGGGAATGATTGAAGGTGGGAGGAGAAAGGGACAACAGAGGATCAGATGGTTGGATGGCATCACTGACTCAATGGACATGAGGTTGATTAAGCTCCGGGAGATGGTGATGGACAAGGAAGCCTTGCATGCTGCAGTCTGTAGGGTCACAAAGAATTGGACATGACTGAGTGACTGAACTGAACTGATGGTTAGTTATTGAAGATAATAAATATAATTTTCCAGAAAAGCATAATCCTTTAATTTTAATGAATTTTTAATATTCAGGCAAAAACAAAAACTTAAAATGTAATTAGAAAATATAGACAGATACATAATGAGACAAGTACAATTTTCTTATAAACATCTATGAGATGTAATTCACATAACATAAAATTCACTTTTCTAAAATATAGTTTTTAATGTTCACAGAATTGTGCAAATACAATCACTACCTAATTTCAAGATCATTTTTTTATTCACACTTCAAAGAAACTCCATACATATTAGCAGTCACCATAAAATTTCTCTTTCCTTAAGCCTTTGGCAGTTAATAATCACTCTCTCTATAGGTTCACAAATTCTGGAGATTTCATTTAAATTAAAATACAATATTTGGTCTTTTGTAACCGGCTTCTTGTACATAGCATGATATTTTTGAGGTTCATCCAGGTTTTAGCATGTACCAATACTTCATTCCTTTTTATAAGTGAATAATATTCCATTATATGAATATACCCCATTTTGTTCAACCATTTATGTTAGTGGAATTTGGTTTGTTTCCATTTTTTGATTATTACAAACAATGCTGCTATGGAAATGTGTGTGTAATTTTTGTGTGGTCATGTTTCCATGCTCTTTGGTACATCCTTAGAACCACTGCCACATATAGTAGCCTTTGTTTATTTAGTCTTTGGGGGAACTGCCAAATTGCCATCCTTTGCACCTGCACATTTTACAATTTCACAAGCAGTATTTAATTGTTTTAATTTGTCTACATCCTTGCCAGAACTTGTTATTGTGTGTCTTTTTTTGTTTCAGTCATTCTAGTGCTTGTGAAGGGGCATCTCATGGTAGTTTTGTCTTTCCCTAATGGCTAGGGATACTAGTCTCTCTTTTCATGTTTTCATGTGTTTATTTGCTACTTGTATATCTCTATGGAGAAATGTCTTTAAATTTTTATCTATTATTTAATTATATTATTTAACCTCTTCTTGTTGAGTTGTGATTCTTTTTTTATATATTTAGGATACAAATTCCTTATGACTTGCAAATATTTTCTTCCATTCTGTTTTTTTTTTTTTCCACTTCATTGGTGGTACTAAAGCACAAACTTTTTTTAAGAAGCATAAGTTATCTATTTTCTCTTTTGTTATTTGTGCTTTGAGCATTATAACTATGTAAACATTTACTAATGTAAGGTCATGAAAACTGGCTTCTGTGTTTTCTTCTAAGAGTTTCATATATTGAACTCTTAAATGTAAGGTCATGAAAACTGGCTTCTGTGTTTTCTTCTAAGAGTTTCATATATTGAACTCTTAAATTTAGATCTTTGATTCATTTTTAGTTAGTTTTTACATATGATGTGAGGTAGACATCTGGATGTCTCATTGCTCCAGCACCCCCAATGGCTCAGTGGGTAAAGAATCCACCTGCCAATGCAAGAGACACAGGAGACGCAGGTTCGATCCCTAGGTCAGGACTATCCCATAGAAGAGGAAAATGGCAACCCACTCCAGTATTCTTGCCTGGAAAATCCCATGAACAGAGGACACTAGAGGGCTACAGTCACAAATAATCAGACATGACTGAGCAACTAAACATATGCATACATTTATAGAAAGACTTCTGTCCTTCCCAGCACTCCTCCTCACAACCGAATTGATTTGGCACCCTTGTCAAAATCAATTGACAGCAAATGTAAAGGTTTATTTCTGGACCTTAAATTCTATTCCATTGATATGGAATATGTCAATTCTTCTGCAACTATCCTATTGTCTTGATAACTAGCTGCAAGTCAAGAAGTTTAAATTCTTCAACATTCTTAACTTGTGTTTTGGTCATCTGGTGTCTGTGTGCTAAGTTGCTCAGTTGTGTCTGACTCTTTGTGAGCCCATGGACTGTAGCCCACCAGGCTCCTCTGTCCATGGGATTTACCAGGCAAGAATACTGGAGTGGGTTTCCCATTTCCTCCTCCAGAGGCTCCTCTCAACCCAGGGATCTAACCCAGGTCTCTTGTGTCTCCTGCATTGGCAGGCAGATTCTTTACCATCTGGGAAGTCCAACTTATTGAACAGATATTCATTTGATAAAGTGACTTAAAGGACAAAATGTAGTGGATTCAAGGCTATGAAAAAGGTCATTTGGATAGGTAAAGGAACCTGAGTATTATGTTTAACTGTTTAGTTTTATTAATTAAATTCATTTCCTATAAAATGTTTTAAAGTTTTATTTTTTTAATCTCATCACTGATTGAATACAAAAGTAACCCTTGACAATATATACTTGTTTGACTCAGGTTTCATTCCCTCTCAGAGTTTAAAAGAGTGGGTTATGCAATCCCTGCTTGATATTTATTGGAACAGATACCAAATTTGCCCTGAGAGCTCCATTGTGTAATTGTTTTCTATCATCACATCTCTTGTACCTAGAGCCAGGCTAGATATACAGGGTCATCTGAAGCCATTTTAAAAATTATTTTATTTTAATGAAGATGGTCCCTTAGTTAAATGAATGTGTCTTTTGTGCTGCACAGTGACTTCCTCCCAAAAGCATTCTATTCACCTAGGAATAAAGACACCTGACATGTCTTCATCCTGAAGGTAGCACTCATGAATCTGGGCATGAGCATCACAAATTCAATTCTATTAAAAGTAATGAAGTAGGAATGACAGCACAATTATCTGCAAATGGTTTGTGTCTGTTCAGGTTTTTTCACAGTTCAGGCTAATAGTTGCTGCAGGCTTATAAAATTTCTGTGCAGCAAAGTCTTACTATAGGATATATATCTGAACTTTAACTCATAGTCGGCTTTTACTTATTTATTTTTTTCAAACAGATACCCTAAGTCCTACCTAGATGATGATTTTGGTCTCAGAATTAGTCACCAGAAATGTAGTAGAGAGTTTCCAGCTCACAATATTTAGAGAGAATTTAAAAATAAACACATTTTTCTGTTTATAATGTAGTGATGGCAGTTGTAGAGTTGGAGATAGTTGTTTTACTGGTTGTATGACTTGAGCCAAGTTACTTAGATTCTCTGTGCCCTGTTTTTGTCAAATATAATATGGGGGAATAGTGATCACCTAACTCTTAAGACTATAAGTAACCTTATGTGAATACTAAAAGAGATAAACTTGTACAAAATTTAGTTCGCCACTGGCCATGCAATAAGTCATTAAATAGCTTTAACTTTTATCAGTAATAGCAAAACTAAAGAATATATTGACAAAACTTTATTCTAAGAATATCTAGATTTAATTTTATTGATAATAATTTGTAAATTATTTCTTTTCTTCTATGACTTTGTTACACAGACAAGTCAGGGTAGCAGAATCAGTACAGAGAGGATAGTTGTAAGCAGACCTCTAAGATGATCCGTAGTAATGCCTGCCTCCTGTTATTTATATCATTTTATGATCCCCTTTACTTGTATGTGGAGTGAACCTAGTAATCTGCTTCTAATGATTTGAACCTAGCAAAGGCCATGGGATGGTACTACCAAGACTAGATTCAAATCTGTCTACCATTTGCTGACACACCTTTCTCTTGTCTTTTTTCTTGATAGTTCTGATGAAGCAAGGTGCCCTGTTTTGAGTTGCACTATAGAGAGGTCCAAGTGGCAAGGAATTGAAAGCAGCCACTGACCAACAGCCAGTGAAAAACCGAGGCCCTAAATCCTAACAACAATTTGGTGAGTGAACTTGGAAGTAGACCCTTTGCCAGTTGAACCTGACATTGACTGCTCTTCTGACTGACATCTTGACTGATTGTACCTTGAAACAGAATACTCAGCGTAGCCTCACTTGGATTCCTGACCTACTGAAACTGTGAGATAATAAACATTGTTGTCTTAAGGCAATCTCTGGGTAATATTTTATGTAGCTATAAATAACTAATATAAGGAAGAAGGATTTGAAACCTTTTGAGATTTTTGAGCCATGTTTTCCAATAGCTTAGACAATCTTTAAAGAAGAATTAGGGAACATGAATTAGGATCTTTAGGTATAAACTCTAAAGGGGTTATTTTGTAGGAGAGATTATACTTACTCGGTAGGAGAGATTATACTTACTCTTTAGGTATAAACTCTAAAGGGGTTGTTTTGTAGGAGAGATTATATATTATTTTTAAATATAAAGCTTGCTTCTGCTTTTTTTAGTATTCTGCTCCCATAAAAATGATTCTAAACAAAAATTATTTTAGAAACTGTCTTTGTGCCCAACTGATGTATTTATGATATTTAAAATGACTACTTCTTTGGTTTTAAAAGATTTTATAAAGATTTATATATAATTTTTTTGGAGGGAAATTGGCAATAAAAAAGGATTACAATAGGATATTAAGCAATAACCTCTCAAGCTCAAAAACAAAATAATTTATCTTCGTAGCATAAGCAGTTAACACAGAATCCAGCACATAGTACACAAGACAGAGTTGTTTTTATTGCTGAGTGAATTGAATTTTTTAAAAACAAGAACTATATATATGGAGTATAAATTTTGGAGCCAGGCAGATTTTATTTCAAATGTTGCCTCTGCCCACCCTGAGATATGTATCCTCAGGCAAGCCTCTTACTTCCTTAGAAAGCAAAAATTACAATTAAGTTTCACATAATGGAAAGAAACATTAAGGAAAAAAATGTTTAGAGGAACATACTCCTTATAGATTAAAATATGCTGAACAGATGATTTTACATTATACCTTATATGTTGTAATAATTTCACAATTTATTAATTGGATTTTAATAGAAAAAAGACTAAACAGGCATGTCAGTGAATCAGAATTCAATGCTTATTCAGATCAGATCAGATCAGTCACTCAGTCAGTCATGTCCGACTCTTTGCGACCCCATGAATCGCAGCACGCCAGGCCTCCCTGTCTATCACCAACTCCCAGAGGTCACTCAGACTCACATCCATCGAGTCAGTGATGCCATCCAGCCGTCTCATCCTCTGTCGTCCCTTACTCCTCCTGCCCCCAATCCCTCCCAGCATCAGAGTCTTTTCCAATGAGTCAACTCTTCGCATGAGGTGGCCAAAATACTGGAGTTTCAGTTTTAGCATCATTCCTTCCAAAGAAATCCCAGGGCTGGTCTCCTTCAGAATGGACTGGTTGGGTCTCCTTGCAGTCCAAGGGACTCTCAAGAGTCTTCTCCAACACCACAGTTCAAAAGCATCAGTTCCTCGGCGCTCAGCCTTCTTCACAGTCCAACTCTCACATCCATACATGACCACAGGAAAGACCATAGCCTTGACTAGGCGAACCTTTGTTAGCAAAGTAATGTCTCTGCTTTTGAATATGCTATCTAGGTTGTTCATAACTTTCCTTCCAAGGAGTAAGTGTCTTTTAATTTCATGGCTGCAGTCACCATCTGCAGTGATTTTGGAGCCCAGAAAAATAAAGTCTGACACTGTTTCCCTATCTATTTCCCATGTAGTGATGGGACTGGATTAATCCAAATACAGTTCTGCAATTTGAGAATAATACATATGGAATTTCAAACTATGGAAGAAAACAAAATATTTGGATAATAAGGTTTAAACAATAAAATGATCTGTGAAAAACAAATGACATGGAACACTTAAGACAATATGAATTACTACATTAAAATTCTCTAAATGATTTAACCAATTTATTGATATATTAAATTAATAAACCAGTACAAACAAGACCAGGCAGCCCTGTTAGAAATATATTCAAAGGATATGTAAAACATTAGTTCACAGGAAATAAACATGATTGTCCGGTATATCTATGAATACAGCTCAATACCCCTTCTTCATAAATTGCGTTCATGAAAGGAAACATAATACAGTGATCTACAACTCTTCACTTGATAGACTGCCAAAGATGAAAAGTAATAATATCTAATGTTAGCCGTGGGATGGGGAAAGAAACTCTCATAAACTATATATGAAAATACAAGGACTAAGACTTTGTTAAGGGAAATTTGTCCCACCTGTCAAAATTAAAAATCCATGTACCATCTTTGCTAGAATATTATGTAATGATGGTTGTAGTGGTGCAATATTGTACCTTCCAAAATCCCATTATAAGAAGAGATGCAGAAACTGCGTAGTAAAACCCCAAACCTCACAGCTAGCAGCTACAATAAAATTGACAAAGTATTTCCATGGACTCCAAAATACTAGCAGATGGGAGTAGATCACCAATAATTATAAACTACAATTCATAGCATTCATTAAAGGGATAAAAACTAAGGAAATGAGAATCTGAATGATCTGAAAGGAGGAGAACTTCAGAATTACAAAAGATTTTTACCAGAAAGCACAGGAGCTAAAAGTGGGGGAGTTTTAACACATTCCAATTCTTGGGTGCACAAGTTCCATGGTAAATTCTGACAGAATGGAGCAGTATGGCTTCTGTGAACATTCAAAACTAACCAGGCAAAGCTACCATCTAGAACAAAGTCCCACAATGAGAAGAAAGTTTGGGGAATAGATTCCAAGTGAGCAAGACAGGGACAAGGTAAGAAAAGTAAAGGTCTGAATAAAAATAGAAGGGTGCCAGATCAGAAGAGTTCAGAAAGTCATATTTCTCATAACACGTTATGGCAATGAGAAGGACCCCTGAAACTACAAAGCTAAAACAAAAATTCTGATCCACGTCTCCTTTCTAAAAGTTTAGGAAAACTACCTTCAGATAAAAATGGGACACAGACAGGGATTGGTTTGAAACTCATACAAAACTTTTGGAAGTAAGGAAAGAATGTGGAGCAGAACTTCCCACAGACATTAAAGCAGGACAGATATGCTCCAAAAAGATAAAAATTATAACCTAAAATTTTAAAATAAAGTGGAATAAATAATAAAATGACAAATTGTGAAAGAACAATATATATTAGGATTTTAAAAGTTCAGACAATGTGATTGAACTTAAAAAAAATAGAAATAAAAATTTATTCAGTAATAAAAATAATTATAAAGAATATCTGAGCTACTAAACTCAATAGATAACTTCTTAAAAGAAATGCAAAGCGAAAAAGGATAATTGTAAAAACAAAAAGTGAGGAAAGCAATAAGAAATTAAGGAAAACACAGATAAAGATGTGGGTAAATAAGTTTCAATATAATAGTAATCCCTGAAGAAGAGAACAGTGGAATGAAATAGAAGTAAGCTATAATAGATGTCCTTAACAAAAATAAAATCAATTCCAAGAAATTTTAAAAAAATGCCAAAAGTTATAATTCAGGAAAACTATCTGAAAATTCAAGCCATATTGAAAAGGAATGCATACTGAAAAACTTGACCCAGAATGGCCACCCTTGAAGACATATTTTAGTAACATCATAGAAATTTTAAGAAAAAAAAAGTCCTGTGAACATTGAGTCAAAACGACCAAGCTACATATGAGTAAAGAAGACCTGATTGTCACCTAATTGTCAATAGCAGCATTTTATGCCAAAAGACAAAGGAGTAGTATATTCATCAAATTTCAGATACTCAAGAAAAGCAAATTTGACTCCATTTTTCTTGTAATTTTTTTTAGTATAAAGGTCACAGTTCAGCTTTTTAAATCTTCTATGAACTCAGTTCTCATGCCCATGCCCTTTCTTGAGAAATCCATTAGGGAAATAAGCCTCAGATAATGAAAATGACTGCACATATATTGACATGAATATTGATGTCATTATCAATGGCTACTCATACTATATATAGAGAGACAAACAGATATGATTTGCTTCCTGATGATGAAAGAAAAGAGTGAAACATCACCTATGAAGTAATCTAGCTTAAATCACTGTACATGAATCTACTCAAGCTTCTGGATCCAACACTCATTATAGAAGAAGTGCAGAGAGTGCAGGAAACTAGCAAAAGACATCATAGTGATGCATCAAGTAAAACATTGATTGTTGCAAACAAATAACAAAGCAAACAAACAGAAAACAAAAAAAATTTTTTTTAATCAAGGGGGAAAAATGGCTTAAAGTCCTAATCAGCCTTAGTGAGTGACTTATCTGATTCTTGATTCCAAAACATGTAAAACAATTGGCAGTTGAATATATAAACACTGACTAGGTATTTGAGAATTTTAAAAGAATTATTCTTTTATTTTAAGGCATGTAAATGATATCACAATTATGTCTAAATGAAACAGTAATCTCTTAAAGAGACATATATGTATGGATATAATTGCATGATTTGCTTCATGAAAAGGAAAGTAAATCACAAAAATTATTTCAAAATAAAATGGGAAGGAAGGAGATGGATAGAGATATAGATGAACACACCAATGCTTGATGATAGTGGAGGTTGGGAAGTACTTGGGGGTTTATGTTTATCTATTATAACACGTTTAAAACAGCATGCATCTTTGACTTGGTTCTAGGAGTTTATCTATAGATACATTAATATAGTGTAAAGAATATGTGTAAAAAGAATGACAGAAAGCTAGAATTAACTTAAATTGGAGGTTGAATCTAGTTGGAAAAATTTACTGTTATGAAAAATAATAGAAACATTCATGTATCACATAGGAAGCTGTTATTGAACTACTCAAAATATAAAAAAAAAAGCCATCTGCTGAAAATAAGTAACATATTAAATGCTAATATATAAATGTAAGTCAATGTAAAATATATAATTATATAAAGTATAAAGCATGCCTATATCTGCATGTAAACATACATATACATGTATGAATGTAAACCTAGGCCACATATACACATTGGCATACCCCTAGAAAGTTTTTAGAAGGAATACACACCAAATTGATACCAGTGGCGAATTTTATAATGTGCTATTTTAAAGTTTTTCATTATTCCCGATCCATTCATTGACCTATTCATTAATCAAATATTTATTTAGTGTTGCCACAACATATACTATTCCAGGTACTGGGAACACACTAACAAATAGCACAGATATAAATCACAACCTTCATGGAAATAAAATCTGGAGAGACAGATAAGATGCCAGATAAAAAAGTAAAAATGCCAGTATGTCAAAAGAAAAATCAAACAGAGGAAGAGTGGGAGGAGGAGATTGCTGAACTTTTAGATAGGCTGGCCAGCAGAAACCTCACTGAGGAAGTGTGGACAGTATCTTTGGGGATTTTCTCAGGAAAGAGCCCTGCAGCAGGAGGAACAGCAATTGCAAGTGTTTTTTGCAACAACACACCTTCTATCCTTGAGGACTGGCACCAAGAACAGTGTGGCCAAAGGGAAAGAATGAAGTGAGGAGTAAAGAAGATGAATTTAGAAGGAACCGGGTACCTAATGTTGAAGGTCTTATAACGACTTTTTAATGCTGGGTGAGGTGAAGCAGGTCATAGGACATGTTTTATTGTATTTGCAATACTAGTTTGGGGATTTTTCTTAAGAAGCTCTTTTGGCACTTTATAAGTTTTTATCATTTGCACATGAAAATACTGATGAATATAGTAAAGTTGCAGGATATAAAATCAACACACAGAAATCCCTTGCATTCCTATACACTAATAATGAGAAAATAGAAAGAGAAATTAAGGAAACAATTCCATTCACCATTACAACAAAAAGAATAAAATACTTAGGAATATATCTACCTAAAGAAACTAAAGACCTATATATAGGAAACTATAAAACACTGGTGAAAAAAATCAAAGAGGATACTAATAGATGGAGAAATATACCATGTTCATGGATCAGAAGAATCAATATAGTGAAAATAAGCATACTACCTAAAGCAATCTATAGATTCAGTGCAATCCCTATCAAGCTAACAATGGTATTTTTCACAGAGCTAGAACAAATAAATTCACAATTTGTATAGAAATACAAAAAACCTCGAATAGCCAAAGCAATCTTGAGAAAGAAGAATGGAACTGGAGGAATCAACCTGCCTGACTTCAGGCCCCACTACAAAGCCACAGTCATCAGGACAGCATGATACTGGCACAAAGACAGAAATATAGATCAATGGAACAAAATAGAAAGCCCAGAGGTAAATCCACGCACCTATGGACACTTTATCTTTGACAAAGCAGGCAAGCATATACAATGGAAAAAAGACAATCTCTTTAACAAGTCGTGCTGGGAAAACTGGTCAACCACTTGTAAAAGAATGAAACTAGAACACTTTCTAACACCATACACCAAAATAACTCATAATGGATTAAAGATATAAAAGTAAGACCAGAAACTATAAAACTGCTAGAGGAGAACATAGGCAAAACACTGTCCGACATAAATCACAGCAGGATCCTCTATGATCCACCTCCCAGAATATTGGAAATAAAAGCAAAAATAAACAAATGGGACCTAATTAAAATTAAAAGCTTCTGCGCAACAAAGGAAACTATAAGCAAGGTGAAAAGACAGCCTTCAGAATGGGAGAAAATAATAGCAAATGAAGCAACTGACAAACAAATCTCAAAAATATCCAAGCAACTCCTGCAGCTCAATTCCAGAAAAATAAACAACCCAATCAAAAAATGGGCCAAAGAACTAAACAGACATTTCTCCAAAGAAGACATACAGATGGCTAACAAACACATGAAAAGATGCTCAACATCACTCATTATCAGAGAAATGCAAATCAAAACCACAATGAGGTACCATTTCACGCCAGTCAGAATGGCTGCTATCCAAAAGTCTACAAGCAATAAATGCTGGAGAGGGTGTGGAGAAAAGGGAACCCTCTTACATTGTTGGTGGGAATGCAAACTAGTACAGCCACTATGGAGAACAGTATGGAGATTCCTTAAAAAGCTGGAAATAGAACTGCCTTATGACCCAGCAATCCCACTGCTGGGCATACACACGGAGGAAACCAGAATTGAAAGAGACACATGTACCCCAATGTTCATTGCAGCACTGCTTATAATAGCCAGGACATGGAAGCAACCTAGATGTCCATTGGCAGATGAATGGATAAGAAAGCTGTGATACATATACACAATGGAGTATTAGCCATTAAAAAGAATACATTTGAATCCGTTCTAATGAGGTGGATGAAACTGGAGCCTATTATACAGAGTGAAGTAAGCCAGAAAGAAAAACACCAATACAGTATACTAACGCATATACATGTAATTTATAAAGATGGTAATGATAACCCTGTATGCGAGACAGCAAAAGAGACACAGATGTATAGAACAGTCTTTTGGACTCTGTGGGAGAGGGAGAGGGTGGGATGATTTGGGAGAGTGGCATTAAAACATGTGTAATATAATATAAGAAATGAATCGCCAGTCCAGGTTCAATGCAGGATACAGGATGCTTGGGGCTGGTGCACTGGGATGACCCAGAGTGATGGTACGGGGAGGGAGGTGGGAGGGGGGTTCAGGATGGGGAGCACGTGTACACGTGTATATCTGTGGTGGATTCATGTTGATGTATGGCAAAACCAATACAATATTGTAAAGTAATTAGCCTCCAATTAAAATAAATGAATTTAAATTTTTAAAAAAGAAAATACTGATGCTTATAAAAGACATCTATGGTTGTCTTCATTTAAAGCATTCACCTGGATGTCAGTTGGCAGTAATCTGTTTGAGAACCTATCACATCAATCCTTCAGTCACTTATAAATAATTATGTGTTAAGCTCTAACAATCTTCACTATTTTTCCTTGTAATCATTTGTTAAAACTAGTTTCTTCACCTACTAGTACACTTAATTATACTTTTCCTGTTCATTCCTCTTAATTTCAAGTAACAGAGTTACTTGTATGTGTGCAGAGACATTCAGAAATTTCCATCTAAGCAATACTTTTACCCCAAAGTGATTTTACCAACCAACTGTGTATCATTTGCAAGTGATTGTATCATATGATGCATGTCTTGTGTTACTGGGACAGAGTTGTACCTTACTGACATCTTTGGGTAAAATGGCATGGCTTTATCAAGATGAAAAAAAACACATACCTGATCATCACACCCCCTATTAAGATACTGCAGTATTTGTTAAATAGCCATTTCCTGTGTTTGCTATTATGACTCTTGCTAAACTTTTTCTAGTGCTCATTTTTAACTGAGTAGTCAAATGTTGATATAAACAGCTTTCATGCATGAGACAAGAAAGATTTGTGTTGCTGCTAAGTTGCTTCAGTCGTGTCCAACTCTGTGTGACCCCATAGACAGCAGCCCACCAGGCTCTGCTGTCCCTGAAATTCTCCAGGCAAGAATACTGGAGTGGGTTGCCATTTCCTTCTCCAATGCATTAAAGTGAAAAGTGAAAGTGAAGTCGCTCAGTTGTGTTCGACTCTCAGCGACACCATGGACTGCAGCCCACCAGGCTCCTCTGTCCATGGGATTGTCCAGGCAAGAGTACTGGAGTGGGGTGCCATTGCGTTCTCCTATCAGGTTTTAATTGAACTTCACTATCTTTTGACTAAATAGTACATTGCCATTTTCATAATGGACTTCCCTAGTGGCTCAGACAGTAAAGCATCTGCCTACAATGTGGGAGACTTGGGTTTGATCCCTGGGTCGGGAAGATCCCCTGGAGAGGAAATAGCAACCCACTCCAGTACTCTTGCTTGGAAAATCCCATGGACAGAGGAGCCTGGGAGGCTACAGGCCACAGGGTCGAAAAAGTTGGACACGACTGAGCGACTTCATTTCACTTCACTTTATTTTCGTAATGATTACAACTTGGAAAGGAAACTCCTCTGATAACTGTAGGCTAGTAATGAGAAATCATGCTGTGCTGGAGCTAAATGATAGCTGAGATTTTCCTACAATAATATATATATTCCATGAAGAGATTAAAGTTAAATTGAATAGTCCTGTTTTAAGCAGTCTAAAATAAGACCATCCTGCAAAGCTGTAGTTTAATGTTGAAGTGTAAAGCCCTACCACTTGAGAGAGTCAATTCCTAGGAAGATTGATAAGAACCTGAGGTTCTTATCAGATAAGAACTGGGGGTCCCCAAGGGGAGAGGGGTCTGAAATTCTCAAGGAGGAGGAAAGGACAAGCATTTTTTTTCCTCTCTACATTCCTTAGAATTATATAACAATAATGTATCCTGCTTGAGGACAGTTTCTGGACAAAACCTTCTGGCTAATCGTGTAATCTTCAAATGTAAATTATGGGAGTAGGTCTAGTAAGGTCTTTACAACCTCCAGACATTCTTTTGATTCACTGTAATAACTAATTAAATGGTCTGTAACTCCATTGCTAACACTAGCAAGGGGGCACTCTTTCTGGCCCCTTCTGATGTCTATGTCAGAAGCTTTCTCTCTTTTATACTTTAATAAAACTTTATTGCACAAAACTCCAAGCAATCAAGCCTCATCTCTGGGCCCAGATCGAATTCTTGTCCTCTGGAGGCCAAGAATCCCAGCATCTTTTGTGGTTCAGAAAAACCTTTCACACTCTTTCCTTATTTTTCTTAAAAAAAAAAAAAAAAATGGCATTATTATCTTCTCCCACTCTTCTCAAAAAAAGGAAATAAATAATAATTTTAATTGATTCACTGCTCTATCAGTTCAGAGTTATGTTTAGTTGCATGTGAGAGAAAAATCTAAGTAATCATAACTAAAAAAGATAGTGATTCACTTTTGCTCAGGTGAAAGAAGTCTGAAAGTAGACGGTTCAGAGTCCTACAGAAGCAGCATATTCAGCAGGGACTCATGCTCCTTCAATCTCTTGCTCTGCCATCTTTAACATATAGCTGACTTTTAAAGGTTGCCTAAGTGAAAGAGGAGAGTGAAAATGCTGGCTTAAAACTCAACATTCAGAGAACTAAGATCATGGCATCCAGTCTCATCACTTCATGGCAAAGAGATGAGGAAACAAAGGAAACAGTAACAGAGTTTATTTTCTTGGGCTTCAAAATCACTGCAGATGGTGACTGTAGCTATGAAATTAAAATACGCTTGCTCCTTGGAAGAAAAGTTATGACCAACCTAGACAATATATGAAAAAGCAGAGACATTACTTTGCCGACAAAGGTCTGTCTAGTCAAAGCTATGTTTTCCTCAGTATGGATGTGACAGTTGGACCATAAAGAAAGTAGAACACCAAAGAATTGATGCTTTTGATATGCGGTGTTGGAGAAGACTCTTGAGGGTACCTAGGACTGCAAGGAGATCAAATCAGTCAATCCTAAAGGAAATCAGTCCTGAATATTCATTGGAAGGACTGATGTTGAAGCTGAAACTCCAGTACTTTGGCCACCGGATGAAGAACTGAGTCATTGAAAAAGACCTTGATGATTAAAAGATTGAAGGCAGGAGGAGAAGGGGTTGACAGAGGATGAGTTGGTTGGATGGCATCACCAACTCAATGGATGTGAGTTTGAGCAAATTCTGGGAGTTGGTGATGGACAGGGAAGCCTGGAGTGCTGTAGTCCATGGGGTCGCGGAGTCAGGCATGACTGAGTGACTGAACTGAACTAAATGGTCCAAGATGACTGCTAACGTTCCAACCATCATAGGAGGGAAGAGAAGGAATTATGAAAGACACAATGCCTAGCCGAGGCAATCGTTTTTAGAGAGACTTCTTGGAAGCAATATCAATAATTGTTATCAAAATCTCATTAAACACCTTCAGCCACAAGAAAGGGTGAATGATACTGACTTATACCTCAGCAAACTGCCATGGTAATATAATATCAGAATTTTATTAGTAATAGTAGTTTAGTACTTATATATACTTTGTGTGTGTCAGGCACAGATATGCATCACATATTCTAAGTGCTTTCATAGATTAACATCTTTCATTCTTATAAAAATTCTATGGGATAGGTAAAATTATTACCCATGTTTTGTGGATGAGGAAACTGAGGCACTTAAGGACTGAGCAACTTACCAAAATCAGAAACAGTCCAAGATTTAAAGCTTGATTTCTTGTTTCAGAATGTGTACCCCTAACTACTAATGCTGGAGTTGGCATTAAATAAAGATTTTTCTTTAAAAAGAGCCAGATACTTAATATTCTAGTCTTGCCAGCTGTAAGGGGTCTGTACAGTTGTTCAACTCTACATTTGTAACCAGAAGCAGCAATAAAAGACACAAATTGAATGCATGTGGCTGTGTTACAGTAATAGCTTCAGTTCTTTTAGTTTATCTCTGACAAATATCTATCTCACTTCTTTTAAGACAGACAAGGATGACTGGGTAGGTAACATGCAGTTGCTTATTCACCAAAGAGTGAGTCTGTTCTGTTACTCCTCTTAGGTATCTTTGTACAAAACGGAGCAGGCTTGAGATCTTGCTGATCCAGAACTAGGTCTAGAAATCAATACATCATGGACTTAGTAATTACTACCATTCTTTCTACTTTAATTTCCTTCTTTTCTATCCCATCATAACCCGGAATATTATATTCTTAATATTTAGTTCCAAATAGGAAAAAGAGCACGTCAAGGGTATATATTGTCACCCTGCTTATTTAACTTGTATGCGGAGTACATCATGAGAAACGCTGGGCTGGAAGAAGCACAAGCTGGAATCAAGATTGCCGGGAGAAATCTGAATAACCTCAGATATGCAGATGACACCACCCTTATGGCAGAAAGTGAAGAGGAACTAAAAAGCCTCTTGATGAAAGTGAAAGTGGAGAGTGAAAAAGTTGGCTTAAAGCTCAACATTCAAAACATGAAGATCATGGCATCTGGTCCCATCACTTCATGAGAAATAGATGGGGAAACAGTGGAAACAGTGTCAGACTTTATTTTGCCGGGGGGAGGGGGCTCCAAAATCACTACAGATGGTGATACCAGCCATAAAATTAAAAGACACTTACTCCTTGGAAGGAAAGTTATGACCAAACTAGATAGCATATTGAAAAGCAGTGACATTACTTAACTTTGCCAACAAAGGTCTGTCTAGTCAAGGCTGTGGTTTTTCCTGTGGTCATGTATGGATGTGAGAGTTGCACTGTAAAGAAAGCTGAGCACCGGAGAATTTATGAGTTTTGAACTTTGGTGTTGGAAAAGACTCTTGAGAGTCCCTTGGACCGAAAGGAGATCCAACCAGTCCATTCTGAAGGAGATTGGTCCTGGGTGTTCCAGTACCTTGGCCACCTCATGTGAAGAGTTGACTCATTGGAAAAGACTGATGCTGAGAGGGATTGGGGGCAGGAGGAAAAGGGGACGACAGAGGATGAGATGGCTGGATGGCATCACAGACTCGATGGACGTGAGTCTGAGTGAACTCCGGGAGTTGGTGATGGACAGGGAGGCCTGGCGTGCTGCAGTTCATGGGGTTGCAAAGAGTCGGACACGACTGAACAACTGAACTGAACTGAATATTTAGTTTATGCTGTTTTGGCGAAAACACAAAAATATTACAGATTTTGAAAACCTTGGGTTAAAAAATGTGTTTCAATTTGTTTAATCTGAATTTATTTGACTCACAGAAAATCCTCCTTCCCATGCCCACCCCCACACATATATAATATCTCAAAGAACCAAAGATTATCAGAATAGTTTGGGAAACACTGACTTAAGTGTTATAGTAACTTTCTTACACTTCATTGCTGCAGAAATGTCATCATGATAGAGATTATTTTGAAGGTCTGATAATGTTTCCAAACTCTTTGAATAAGAGGTGTAAGATAAACAGTCATTTACTGGAGGATAGTAGATCATTTTTTTTCCTCTAAGAACTACAAAAAGGAAATAGTTATTCAAAAGTTTTATCTCTAGTCCTTTGTGTCTCAGTTTTTAACATCTTAAACATTCTTTTGCCAATTTAGGGTAGCTTTTGAGAGGAAAAAAATAACCCTAGCAAGATATATTTAAAAAGTCACTTACCTGTAAGTGACCCTCTACAATCTTCTGTTCCTCTATGTTGTATTCCATCCACAAGCCTCCTTAATGTACTTCAAACTGATTGTTCTGGGGATACTGTTATATATTTGTGAAATATTAATAATTGGAAATACTTATTTGGGTAAGTTTTTTCTATCTAGTAGCAGTTATGTATTTGTTAGTCCACAAACTATAGTGGTGTACTGAAACTTAATATATAGTAGTAAATAAATATCTAATGAGATAATTAAATCTCACTAGGGACATAATTTTGGAAGGACTGATGCTAAAGCTGAAACTCCAATATTTTGGCCACCTCATGAGAAGAGTTGATTCATTGGAAAAGACTCTGATGCTGGGAGGGATTGGGGTCAGGAAGAGAAGGGGACGACAGAGGATGAGATGGCTGGATGGCATCACTGATTTGATGGACATGAGTTTGAGTGAACTCCGGGAGTTTGTGATGGATGGGGAGGCCTGGCGTGCTATGATTCATGGGGTCGCAAAGAGTTGGACACAATTGAGTGACTGAACTGAACTGAACTGAGGGACAGAATTGCTGAAGAACATTCTAAAACTCAGGAGACAGCTGAGCTTCAGCTCAATAATCAAAAAGGTTTTATTATTTGCATAGACAGTTTGTATTTACCCTCTAAAGAATGGTCTTTACAGCATCTATTTTCCATGACAGTCACATCAGGATTTATTTGCAGCACAATATGCTTAAGTTACAATAGTCTTGAGAGTTAAAATCCTTTTCTGTATTCTTCTCTTGAAAGTGTTTTCAAACACTTTGAGCATGCAACTCTATAAGCCCCAAGTGTGATTTAATCCTCAGTATTTTCCCTTGTTCTTGAAGTTGATATTCCTCTAAGAAAAGTGAAAGTATGTGTTGACTTTGTATATTGTTAGTATTTAGGTAGGGTGATAGGAAATAGTTGAACATTCTATCATCTTAAAAACTTTAGCATACCGAGATTATGCAACTGCTTTAATGTAAAGCCTGTATAGATAAAGGATGAGGTCTTTTTTAGTAATCAAGTTCCAAAATTCCAAAATTCAGGCTTTTAAATCTAGCAAACTCCCAATAGAGTATTAACATTCAATTGAATTTTATGTTTAAATGGCAAAATTTAATCTTATCTGTAATTAAATCACTATTAGGCTTTAATTTTTTGTAATTAAAGATTTGCATCATTTCCTTATGATGGTCTCCCCTCTAGCTTGTTTGAAATTAAGTCTACTGGAAATAGTAATTTCCTCTAATGTATATCCAAGTTTTTGAATCTCAGATTTGGAACACTTCAAACTATTTTTTTTTAATGAGACCACTCAATTAGTTTTTATTTTTGTCTAGCTTTTAATATTTCTGGAAATGCTTCAAAAGAAAAATCAAAATTTAGTAGCACTTCTAGTTTGTTTATTCACAAAAATCTCAATAATTGCTTCCACTTAAAACTGAAGAAACTAATAAATAAAACACAACTATACAGTCATATGGATCATGAAGCAGAAGAGGAAGGACTATAATTGTGTTTCACTTTTGATTTCTTTTCGTAGAACTGAAAATCCTATGGCATTATACAAGGGGTTGGATCTTTTCTTTAACCTAAAGAATATAGAACACCCCAGTGTATAACGCATATATATTCCTCGTTAGTGAAATTGGAAATGGCAACCCACTCTAGTATTCTTGCCTGGAGAATCCTGTGGACAGAGGAGCCTCGAGGGCTGCTGTCCATAGAGTCACACAGAGTTGGACATGACTGAAGTGACTTAGAAGTAGCAGCAGTGAAATTGGTGGAAAGCTGATAGGATTTGCTTTTGTTTGCTACAATTATATATATATTGGAGTAGGCAATGGAAATTCACTCCAGTATTCTTGCCTGGAAAATCCCACTGAGCCTGGAAGGCTGCAGTCCATGGGGTCACAAGCGCGCGCAAACACACACACACACAGACACACACACATACATTTTTTTCTCATTTTCCTCCCAATAGTTGTATGTTTGTATGTGTGTTGGAAGATAAGATCAGCACTCCATATTCAAATAAACTGCTTTTTGTGCAAGGCATACCTTGGAAAAAGTCCTGACCATTTTATCTGAAAGACTGTTTCCAACTGGTGGCAGCATTGAAATTTCGGAATTGAAATGTAATTATTCTTTTGTACAGATGTATGTATTGTAGTGGGGTGTATCCCTCAGTTTTAAACCTTCATGCTGGATGAGAATAACAGCTTCTTTGGCTGTCTCTTGCTAATCCTGGATTAAAGCTAATAGCATTTTCATCTCCACCTTTTTTTGAGAAAGAGTTTTTTCATCAAAACCAATTTAATTATCTTTTCAAGGACACATAAGTGTTAGAAAAAGTAGTATTTCTCTACTTGAAATTTTCAAACTTACAAAGTAAAATTCAGGAATCGACTGAGAGAAGAATAAGTAGAATGAAACATTCACTTCTGATTTTCTAATGTTTATAATTAGATTTATAAGGAGAGGAGAGAAATTAATTGTAACTGAGGGAAAGATGCCACTTTTGTAATATTGATTGGATTATGGGTTTACTAGGTGCTTTTGTGAGATAGAACTGAAACTAAATCAAAATAATCAGTTAAGGTCAGTCAGATGTAAAGCAGGATTTAGCTGTGAAAGAGTGACATTTACAAGGCCCATGTCTCAGATGGACTGGATGAGACACAGCACTGTAAGAACTGATTCTACTCCAAGTGTGTTTTTCCAGCATCCCCCTTACATTAGCTCTTGTTAAGACTTTGTTGTCCTAGAGGAGATAGGAACAGTAATCTAGGCTATTCCAATCAAGGTACATAATCCCAGAGGGAAAACTGGTCCAAGGTAAGCTATGAGAACCAAGCATGGTGAATCTGAATCCTTCCTTGTGATTTTTCTAACCAAATGCTCTTTTAGATTTTCAAGGCTCTGTTTGATTCAAAATCCAAAGCTGCTGCCAAACATGACTCTCTATAAGAAGAGACTGTCTTGTTGCAACAGAAAGAATAGGGAACAGTTCTTAAGCATGTATTACATGTAAGGCACTGCTCTAAAAGCATTTTATTAACTTACAATTTTACTGTATTATCTCACATATTAACAGAGGAGGGGACTGAACTATAGAGAACTTGCTCATAATCACAGGACTAGAAAATGGAGAAGCAGGCTTTTAACTCAAGCAGTGTAGATTCAAAGTCTGGAAACTCAGCCACCATCAGATACTGCTTCTCAGTAGAGAAATCAAGCTAGCACATAGGGAAAAGTAGATAAAAATAAGACACAGAGCAAGTCTTTACTGTGTTCATTGTCCTGGTTCCTAATTAGGTTTTTCTTCACCCTTTTCCTTCATGATTACATGAATCAATCAGATCAGATCAGATCAGTCGCTCAGTCGTGTCCGACTCTTTGCGACCCCATGAACCGCAGCACGCCAGGCCTCCCTATCCATCACCAGCTCTCGGAGGTCACTGAGACTCACATCCATCGAGTCAGTGATGCCATCCAGCCATCTCATCCTCTGTCGTCCCCTTCTCCTCCTGCCCTCAATCCGTCCCAGCATCAGAGTCTTCTCCAATGAGTCAACTCTTCGCATGAGGTGGCCAAAATACTGGAGTTTCAGCTTGAGCATCATTCCTTCCAAAGAAATCCCAGGTCTGATCTCCTTCAGAATGGACCGGTTGGATCTCCTTGCAGTCCAGGGGACTCTCAAGGGTCTTCTCCAACACCACAGTTCAAAAGCATCTATTCTTCGGTGCTCAGCCTTCTTCACAGTCCAGCTCTCACATCCATACATGACCACAGGAAAGACCATAGCCTTGACTAGGCGAACCTTTGTTGGCAAAGTGATGTCTCTGCTTTTGAATATGCTATCTAGGTTGGTCATAACCTTCCTTCCAAGGAGTAAGCGTCTTTTAATTTCATGGCTGCAGTCACCATCTGCAATGATTTTGGAGCCCAGAAAAATAAAGTCTGACACTGTTTCCACTGTTTCTCCATCTATTTCCCATGTAGTGATGGGACCAGATGCCATGATCTTTGTTTTCTGAATGTTGAGCTTTAAGCCAACTTTTTCACTCTCCACTTTCACTTTCATCAAGAGGCTTTTGAGATCCTCTTCACTTTCTGCCATAAGGGTGGTATCATCTGCATATCTGAGGTTATTGATATTTCTCCCGGCAATCTTGATTCCAGCTTGTGTTTCCTCCAGTCCAGCATTTCTCATGATGTACTCTGCATATAAGTTAAATAAACATGGTGACAATATACAGCCTTGACGTACTCCTTTTCCTATTTGGAACCAGTCTGTTGTTCCATGACCAGTTCTAACTGTTGCTTCCTGACCTGCATACAGATTTCTCAAGAGGCAGATCAGGTGGTCTGGTATTCCCATCTCTCTCAGAATTTTCCAGAGTTTATTGTGATCTACACAGTCAAAGGCTTTGGCATAGTCAATAAAGCAGAAATAGATGTTTTTCTGGAACTCTCTTGCTTTTTCAATAATCCAGCGGATGTTGGCAATTTGATCTCTGGTTCCTCTGCCTTTTCTAAATCCAGCTTGAACATCAGGAAGTTCACGGTTCACATATTGCTGAAGCCTGGCTTGGAGAATTTTGAGCATTACTTTACTAGCTTGTGAGATGAGTGCAATTGTGCGGTAGTTTGAGCACTCTTTGGCATTGCCTTTCTTTGGGATCGGGATGAAAACTGACCTTTTCCAATCTTGTGGCCACTGCTGAGTTTTCCAAATTTGCTGGCATATTGAGTGCAGCACTTTCACAGCATCATCTTTCAGGATTTGGAATAGCTCCACTGGAATTCCATCACCTCCACTAGCTTTGTTCGTAGTGATGCTTTCTAAGGCCCACTTGACTTCACATTCCAGGATGTCTGGCTCTAGGTCAGTGATCACACCATCATGATTATCTGGGTCGTGAAGCTCTTTTTTGTACAGTTCTTCTGTGTATTCTTGCCACCTCTTCTTAATATCTTCTGCTTCCGTTAGGTCCACACCATTTCAATAAATCCCATTAAATATTTGATTTTTTTTATTTGTTTAGCTTAAGAAAGATTGAGTTTTGGTTTCGTTGCTTAAAAAAAAAAAAAGGATCTTTAAATTATAGAAAGAGAGGAGAAACTATATCACATGTAAGGCAGACATATTGCCATAGGAAGGGTAAACCAGGAAAACATTTTAAAAATAATATTGTATAAAATGTGCTAATCAGGAAACCCTGATTCAAGAATTAGCTCCAGCATGAATCTTATTACATTGAACACTTCCATGTCCTCTGTAGTCCTCAGTTTACTTATCTGCGAAGTAAAACTAAATGATTTCAAGAGTTGTCTCAGGTCTGCAATTCTGTGAATTAACACTGTACACTGGGGACACAAATGGCTTAGAGTGATGAGCAGAGAAGTCCAGAGACATGGATGAAAATGACTTAGAAAAAAAATTTTGGTTCAGGACTAACACAAAAGCGGGTCTGGGAATATTGAAAGGAAAAGAAGGGAAACAAAAGAAAGGACTGGCTGATGAGTAGATTTTTTAACTGAGTGGGAGAAGATGCTGTTGATAAGAAACATTAGATAAGGCAGAAATGACATTTGTGAAACATAGACCTAAGAGGGGAAAGTGAGTAAGGCCAAGAGTAAAGATAACAGAGAGACCTAGAATGAGATTGATAAAGAGGAAAATATTAAAGAGAAAAGAGATCTCATATTTCTATGAGATTAGATAGATTTAGAGAAGGCAACAGAGAAGGCAATGGCACCCCACTCTAGTACTCTTGCCTGGAAAATCCCATGGACAGAGGAGCCTGGTGGGCTGCAGTCCATGGGGTCGCTAGGAGTCGGACTCCACTGAGCGACTTCACTTTCACTTTTCGCTTTCATGCATTGAAGAAGGAAATGGCAACCCACTCCAGTGTTCTTGCCTGGAGAGTCCCAGGGACGGTGGAGCCGGGTGGGCTGCTGTCTCTCTGGGGTCGCACAGAGTCGGACATGACTGAAGAGACTTAGCAAAGAAGGCAATGGCAACCCACTCCAGTACTCTTGCCTGGAAAATCCCATGGACGGAGGAGCTTGGTAGGCTGCAATCCGTGGGGTCGTGAAGGGTTGGACACGACTGAGCAACTTCACTTTTCACTTTCACGCATTGGAGAAGGAAGTGGCAACCCACTCCAGTGTTCTTGCCTGGAGAATCCCAGGGACTGGGGAGCCTCGTGGGCTGCCGTCTATGGGGTCGCACAGAGTTGGACACGACTGAAGTGACTTAGCAGCAGCAGCAGCAGCAGATAGAATAGATCAGACAGGGATGTGGTAAGATAGAAGTAATGACTAGATAGAGGACAGGAGAGCTTAGGTATAGCTTTGTGAAAATAATGGGAACAGAAATTTTCTAAACATAGCTCAATAAGTAATATAAAGCAAACATTAGAAAGAGGTGGAATGAATGATTATAATAATTTTTCTGCTCCCCTTGTAAAATATTTTCTATCATTGCATAACTGAAATAGCTATCATCAAAAAGGAGTTAGGACTCTGGATTCTTCTAAATTATGTATCAGATATTTGTATTAACAAGTTGTATATAAGAGATGAAAAGTGAAATTGAAAGTGTTAGTTGCTCAGTCATGTCCAACTCTTTGCAACCCATGGACTAGAGCCCACCAGACTCTCTCTCTATAAACTATGTTTATATAAATATATAAATTGCACATGAGTTGATTTATTACCCTTGTGTTTTTTTTTTCCCTCTTACTACAGCCGACGTAAAAAATTCACTATGGGATTCCTTCTTACTAATCTTAGATGCAGCTTTCAAAAGGTGTGTTTCAAGCAGACATTAACATTTGATCAGTTGTCACTAAAGTAAAAACTATTTGACATCCTATCATTTTATCCATGAAAGTTATGTGTTAAGTAGGTTGGTAATTTAGATGTATTAATTCTATATATTATAGAAACCATTGAAGGAGAACACTAGTGGCTGTCAGAACCCAGCATAAGTGGTTATTTCTAATGAATGGTTACTGATTTTTCTCTTACCTTCCATGGGGTCCTCCCTGCTATTCCTGATTAAAGAAACATTTAGGAATCAATATTAGTTGTTTACTAGAACTTAAAATAAAAATGTGAATTGGATGACCACCAGGTAAATATTAGCTGGGCATTATATTGAAGAAACTTAATTTACTGTTATGCATTGTTAATAGTAAAAAAGTATATCCTTCATTTTACAAGCAACTCATTTTTACAGTGAGTAGATTTTTGAATAGCTGGATTTTTAAATAGCTGTGCAAAATACCAGGTACATACATGGTTTGGTAGTAGTCAAATTTCCAGGGAAAACTCGAAGAAACTTTTGTTCCAGGAAGTCAGTTCCTGGTATTTATCTTTGAATTCTGCATGATCTAAAACTAATAACTGACTTCTTTCTATATGATAATATTCATGGACTTGAAAATGGTGATAGATAGATAGAAAATGGTGATGAACAAGAGTTTTTCATCTATAAATTAAAAAATGAAAAATATATTTAATAATCCAGTTGAATTATATTTGAACAATATATAATTTATCTTCATAAGTTGAGAGAAAAACCATTTAGATGATTAATCAGACTCACCTGAGGATAAGAAATTTTCTTTGTAATTTTCTGTATATCATTTCTGCTTTAAAGAGAAACTTTATAAATTTTGAGCATATTTAAACATTTTATTAATGTTAATACTTACCAATATTTATTAAACTGTTAACTCTGATTCTCAGCTCAAGTTGCATATTAAGTCACCTGTGGACTCTCAAGATTAATTTATACTTGGTCACTACCCAGAGATTTAGATTTAATTGCTATGGAATGAGGTGTGTGTTTGTTTGTTTTCTTTTCTTTTCCTAATATACCCTAGGTGATTCTCACTGATGACAGGGCTGAGAAATACTGAGCTAACTATTTTATTGACCTTTATAATAACATATGAAAATAGCAAGATAAGTTTAATCATCCTCTTCAAAATAAGAGAATGAAATGTAGCACAATTATTGTGTTTCAAAGGGATTTGAATTAGTCTTTGTAAATGAGAAACACAATTGTTGAGTAAAAATTCTTTGTCTCCAGTGTCTGTTGCCAAATGGATATTTGATGTTAGAAGATAGGAAGGTATATTTAAATAAAGGGATTCTATGACTCGGAAGAATTCTTAATGTGTCATTCATCTTAATTGCTCTTTCTCCACCTGCAGAATGGGACCAGACATTTAGGGCCAATACTTTTGTAACATTTTATGATGAGTTATAAAACCAGTTAATATTGAAGGAGTCACACCTACAGCATTTCATTGATGTAAAATACTCAAGGGAAATAAAAAATGCAGTTGTAACAAAAATATTTTGGGCAGTGTTTTACCAACTGAGTTCCATAGGTTAACAGTTTTAAATTGTTGCTCTTCAGATTCCTTGAGGATTTTAGGGCCAAATGAGTTTAGGAAACAACACAATAAATACTCCTCTTTTATTCTGCAGTACATTCTCTGAAATCTTATGATTAAAAAGTTATGTTACCTTGTTTAGCCTGACATCTCCCCAAAACGTTTAAACTCAAAGACATTTTTTTTTTCATCAAATGAGACTTGCTGAAAAATAGCACACGCATAGCATTTATTTAGTATTAAAAATCTGTTTTAAGAGGTTTTTTTTTTTTTTTTGAGAATTTCATGTGTGTCAAGTACATTATATATCCCATACAAATTAGGTATTGCATTTAGAGATGAGATGCTCTATTCTTAGAAAAGTAATTTTTCCAAAGTGTACAGTCAGTGACACTTTTCTATTTCTGCCAACTGCCTAGTAAAATGGAGTTTGTATAAACTTTTAGCTCTTTAAAAAGCAGGCTTCATGTTTTTCTTAAAGTTTCTTTGAATATCTCTTTATTTAAATAAGAAGTGAAAGTAAAAGTGTTAGTCAGTCATGTCTAACTCTGTGACTCAGTGGACTGTAGACCACCAGGCTCCTCTGTCCATGAAACTGTCCAGGCAAGAACACTGGAGTGGGTTGTCATTCCCTTTTCTAGGGGATCTTCCCGACCCAGGGATCCAACCCAGGTCTCTTGCATTGCAGGCAAATTCTTCACAGTCTGAGCTACCTCTTTTCAACTAATCATTTAGTTGATGAGATTAATACAATGGACTTTGACCCCAAAATCTCTTTTTTTTTTGAAACAAAAAAGAGATTTTGGTTCAAAACTCACTAGCTCTATGACTCTGAGGTATGAATTTCAATTTGTGTGAAAAAATCTATTTCACAATATGATTGGAAAGATCAAATGAGGCACTGTAAAGTGTCAGGTACACACTAGCCACTCGAGTTCCTGATTTCTGTTTCCTTTTCAAAGTTTTTTTTTTTTTTTTAATGAAAATGTATTTTCAATATTACAAAGTAGAGGCATCTAAATTACATTTCCTCTAGCTGAAATTTGTACTGATGCTAAGAGTTAGTAAACCAAATAATCAGAATCCCTGACAGTACAGAATGATGATTATATAATATCTACCTTTGTGATCTACAACATTTACTATTTATCATGCCTTTTATTCAAAAGAAGAATAGTGGTGGCTCAGATGATAAAGACTCTGCCTGCAATACAGAAGACCCAGGTTCAATTCCGGGGTTGGGAGAATTCCCTGGAAAGGGAATTGCTACCCACCCCAGTATTCTCGCCTGGAGCATTTCATGGTGGGCTACAGTCCACGGGGTCGCAAAGAGTCGGACACAACTGAGCAACTAAGTTTCACTTTCACAGAGCACCTAATTCTCCTTTGAGCCAAAGTTTCATTGATGACTGCCAGTTTGAGAGGAGGAAAAAGAAATTGATCAGGCAGCAGATACAGGACTGCATTTGATTATATCACATCATTGGCAAACTTTAAGGGCAAAAACTAAGTTCTGAATTTAACTTTCTGTTTTCCTGGAAATAATGAATCAACTCATAGACACCTCAGATGGCAGCAGTTTTCTGAAAACATAAACAAAATAGTTTCTTGTTTTATTTTCAGCTTGTCAGAGGAGATTAAAGGGGTGGGGATAGTAAGAGTCCATGTTTCAATTATTATCTTGCAGTTGAAATACTGTTCCCAAACCAAAGTTTGGGTATTACCATATAATAACAGTGACTACATCACTTATTGTTTACTGATATTTTTTATTGAGGTTTGTAGCTTATGATTTTACATGTGATTGTACAGAAGATTTAAGGGGGAAAAAAAGTTGGAAACGTTGTACAAGGGAAAAAATCCAATAGATTGAAATCTGGTAAGTGTATATAATAATTTTAATGCCATATGTAAATATATGAGAATGTAAGAGACCAAAGCCTGCAATAGCTATATTCTAGTTTCTAAAAAAAGTGATTTTTATCAATGAGAATGGTTCATTATTTGTTAGTTTTTAAAATAAACTATCATTTTTAAAAAGATGTATTTTGAATTAGATTTAATGCTTGGCAAGTGGGAAAACAGTATGAAAAAACTTTTCTAATTATTCTTCCATTTTCCAATATATTCACAGAAGCCATTAAGGGAAATCAAGTTGACCCTTTCTACAATTCTTGACTTTGTAATTCATAGGCAAAGATCAGTGTTAGAATATACAAATAAGACTTGTTTATAAATGAACACATTCTGATTGTCCACAGCTGCTTCAAGACATATCTTATATTACTTAGGATGGTAAAAGAAATCTCTATTTTCAAATGAGGCATGAAAATCAATTTTAAATGTTTTTTCCTAATCTCTTGATTCATGACGTCATTCAAAACATAAGACATGGTGACAAATTGAAATTCAAGGCATTAAAAAATGCACTAGAGGACAAGGCAGTGGTCAGCATAAGACATTCTGTTTAGTCACTGGATCCTGAGTTCCATCCCCAAAGACCTCTACCAACCACTAAAGAGTTGTTGTTATTTTGCCTTTTGAGGTCAACCAATATATTTCATTTTGAATCTGGCTCTATTTTACTTGCTCCACTTTCAGAAGAATCAGAGGAATTCTTAACATTTAAAAGCCAATTTAGGTATGGGTTTTAAACCTATTTCCTTGCCAATATATTGTGAAATTCTGCACTCTTGGGCCATTGAGACAAACTTAACTCCTTTAAAATTTAAAATTCTCCAACATTGGGCTAACTGTAAACTTTAATAACCTCTCCCTCAGACCACAAAATGGAACATTTTCCTTTTAAAATTATTCATTCTGAATGACAGTGTTTACCTAAATAAGATCCTTAGAAGGCATTACTTTCTTCTTTCAAGCTCTTTCCTTTGGCATTTTAGAATGAAAGAAGCACTGGGAACTTTTAGACATATTTGGATTATGGAGTACTTTGATAACATGTCATGTGTACAACTGTCTGCAGAATTTTATGAATTGACTACAACAACTGAAGAGAGAGAAGGACTTGAGAGTACTATTTTCAGCATTGTTAATTATTTGTATTATTCAGTCTCAAAGTTTATTCATATATATAATGAATTAATGATTATTGCTTAGTTATGAATTGTTTTGCACAATGTACATAATTCCAATTTAATGTTAATTTAATGTTTATTAGAAAGATTCATAATAAAGCTCTAAAAGGTACAAAGCTACTAGTAGCATTAACTATGTTGACATACAGTAGAGTAAGCAGACTACAGCGTGACTGTGAATTGAGGCAAAAATACTTCTATTTAAGAGACATTTATAAAATATTCATGTTTCCTTAAGACAAGACTAAACAAGAAATATCTAAAGAGAGTTAAAAATGTTTAATGTTTTCTGTGGTAAAAATTATAATATGGTAAACTTAAATTTGACCTTTTTTAATACATCAATAACATTTGGTACAGTGTTTAAGATTTTTATCACTCTAAGTAATTTTATTATTTTTTTCCTAGATAACTTTTCTCTGTAACTCTAATTTAGTTCTAGTTCAGATCAGATCAGATCAGTCGCTCAGTCGTACCTCACCATGAATTCAACTTGGTTCTGCTCTTCTGTACATATTGTGGTTGAAAACACTTTATTACTTCAACAGAGCTTTTTTTCCTTATATAGTCTTCTATGACTTCTTCACATAAATCAAAGTTTTCTTTTCCCACGCCTTCTTAAAAATCATAGTTTGTATTTACCTTTGAAATACTCTAAGGGGATATGAGTTTAGAAAGATTTGTGTGATGTACTATTAAGAGACAGAAATGTTGAAATCAACACATTTGAATAATAACTTAAAGATCCTAGATATTAAAGAATTGCTGGCTTTTAACTTCTTAAGAATAGGGAATGGCAATAACTTTATTTCAAATGAGAAGATGCAAAACCATAACAACTATCTGTTTCATTGCAAAAATCACAAAGTTTGCAATAATGTAAACAAGCTATTTCCTCTGCAAACAGGAAATAAAATAAATTGCATATGGAAGTATGTGTATAGATGAAAGTTGACTGATTTCTTTTTTAAAGCAAAGAGGAAGTAATTAAGTTAATTAGCAAATAGGAAAGTTCCTCTTCTAGCCTAAGCAGGAAAGAAGAAGCTATCAACACTTGAACTTATTTTAGTCTAGAAATGAAAATTTAGATATTTGCCAATATTCTTCAGATGATTATATAGGGACCTTTTTACTACTAATTACAAAATTGAATTTATGGTTGGGATCCATTGAATTTCTTTTACAAGCTCAAAGATGATTCTCATGTAGAATTCATTTGCACAAAAATGCTTCCATAAGCTATTTTGCAATGTTGCTGCTTCACTTTTGTGCTTCCATGTTACTAATTTATGTGTAGAAATCTAACGTAAGACATATTTAAAGTATTACTTAGAAATGCATAATAATTACTTATGTGGTGAGCTATAATTAGGAATTGCTAAACATGAGCTAATTAATTCTTAATATCTTGATATTATTATTATAGTACATTGGGGAGATCATACATATTGCTATTTTATCTAAAATATATATTTGTTAAAGAAGAAAGGACATTCTTGTCAGCATTTTCAGAGTTACTCAAAATCAAATCAAATTAGGATTTGGGTTATTTTTTTCTTTCTAAATTTTTCTCTCTCTAAATATGAACTGATTACATACTAGTTCTACAGTGCTTTTTGAAAAATGCCATAAGCAGTTGCACTTTGGTACAGTACTGATGGACAACTTCTAAAAAAATGAATTATTCTTTCACTAATAGGAGGTGATGATTTTGAAGTTGATCTTTAGACAACCTAGAAGAAATATTTTCCTCTCTCTTTTGGTCTCCACAATTGAGCAAAAAGTTAGTCTTTGAAGTTTTTAGTGTAATTTTTAAAAGCAGGCAAATTACAATGGATTTGAACAGGTTTGAGGGAAAAAGCTGCAGATATTGCCTGACTTTAAGTTTATGGGTTCTTAAATAATTCATTTATAATATATCCTTTTTTCCATTATTATGAAAACTTCTGTTATACCAACTAAGTTAATATTAAACAAATTAAATATGAAATCTTAAAAAACCTTTCCTCCTTTTTAGGCTAATGGTAATTTAAAAATACAAATCACAACTACAATTTATTTCAGTCATTATAAATTTGTATTACAGGAGGTGAAGGGGTGTCCTTTACCTGCATTTAATTACTTCATTATATTGACTATTTTTAACCTCAAGATAATTTTTCATGCCAATTATTTTTTGCCATTATGATTATTTTAGCATAACAATTTATTATTTAATTATAGTATTTTTAATTTTAATAGAGTGAAAACAAAAGATGCTCAAAAACTTAATTGGAATTCCTGCCTATTTCTCCTCACAAAATTTATATTTCTCCATAAATATTGTCAATTACGAACATGGGCTATGCAACAATCCAACATTTTCTAAATCAACTAGACATGAGGTTTGTAAGCTAATGCCCTATTAAAGTATCATGTGAAACAGACCTCAAAAAGGAAACAAAATTGTAAAATGTTATAAAAATGTTATTTTACTTGGAAATAATAACTTGTTCCACTGACGTAACTTTTACTTCCAGTTCTCCCAATAATGTGCAATGTAGTATAGTATGTTTGGTGAAAATTTACTTTTTGATGGAAAATCAGATAAATACACCAAAATATGCAAATAAGAGGGTGATGAATGTCACAGAGTACTGAAAAGAGAGGGTCAGCCAAATATGATTAGGACAATTTTAAAGTTATTATCAATTGCCACACATGAAAATGCACGTGAAAGAGGATTCAAATTTAGGAATTCAACCCTTGCTAGTGTAAAGAGGACTAGAGGAATATATGATAGACATACACAAATTTCTATTGAAATGTATACATAATTAACTCTTTCATCCACTATTTTGTCTTCACTATAGTCACATTCAATTTGGGGGAATAATCTCTTCTTGTGAAAGTCTTTGGGATCTTAAGTCTCTCTGAAAGCACACCAATTATGATGTATGCAAGTTCAAAAATCTGACCCTTTCATCTTGACATAAGCACTTGGTGGTTACCACCAGGACTGAATGGCTTTCCACATCAGTCTATGTATTCAAGTGATGTTCTTCAACTTGGACTATGTAGAGCTGGGAGATTATCAGCTTCAAATTTCCATATAATGAAACACAAAATATAATGGTCAGGGAGGTAGCAATAGCAGAAAATCAGAATTGGCATCATCAGCAAGCTGAATTGAGGTAGTTTCCCCTTTATTCTGTGAAACTAGCTTCTTATTGATGGAGTTGTTTTCATATAGATCACTGTTGGATTGGCAAAACTAGCGTAAGTACTCATAAATCCACAGACTACATTTGTGTTTCTGAAGTTACTTTAAGCATGTCTGAAAGGGATTCGTTCATTATCAAATGTATTCTATGTACCAGATAGACTAACCACCTTTTAGGAGCTAATATTGCCATATGTGGTAATTGAAAACCTAATTATTCATAAAGCTTGTGGTTCTCCTGTAACTTAGAAACAACGCGTAGATTTAAAAAATATTTATGTCAAGTGACTAAAAGGAATGATGCATAAGATATTTTGAGGTGATATTAATTTAAGGTTATGATGTACTCTAGCCTAGTACAGAAGTTTTTTTCTCGTTTTATATTAAAACTGTACACATAGATTACTGGCTACTCTCTAAACTACTCTTTCTAACTGTAATTCAAGAAATTAATTTATAGGTGGCTGATGTTTAAATTTTTCGAAAAAATAAAGAAAAAAAATCACCAAGAAATCATATAATACAATTAGAAATTATAATTTGGCAAATTCATTCTAACTTTGCCCTAGGAGAGTCCCCATGCTTGCACACTGCTGGTAAAGATTCTTCAGTAACTGGAGATCTAGAAAGTTTCTTTGAAAGGACTTTTTCCCTCTCATTTTATCTATACATAGAAAAACAACCAAAAAATAGCATAAAAATGTCTTATGTTTATAACATGGGTATTCTCTTTGCCATTATTCTTGCATTTTTAGCCAATGGAATGAATTTAAATATTTAACATCAAAATGAAGAATACAAGGGAGGAAAAAATATGATCCTTATTTTCCGAATACTTTAAATCTCTGATTGAAGCTGACTTTTATAATAAGCCGTGTGACTGAAGCCGGCTTATAAATAAGCACATAGTAATCTATATATTAACCTGCTTGAAAGTAAGTTATGCATCTTATTTCAGCCAACATAAAAATGCCCATCTCATTTTTCTCTTATACTTTGTCTGCAAAAACTAATTTTGTGCTTAGTTTATTCACCTAGGCAGATTGATTTCTTTAGCACGGCTCATTTGGGCCACAGAGGATTAGCAGAATTTATATACTGAAAACAGAAGGAAAGAAAGGTGAAAAAATGAAAAGAATAATTAATCATATAGTACATACATCAATACAATATCTTCTAAATCTCAATCAGTTGTTTATTGGTTGGCAAACAAGTTTCACTTTTACAACAAATATTAGTAATGAGGTCATCCAACTTTGAGACCATACAAAATGGATCATAAATTTAAAAAAAAAAATTGTATGTGCTGCTAATTTACCTCTTATAATCCTACATTACTTAAAATCCTGTCAAATAAATAATTTTCCTGTTAATAAACAGAAAAGTTTTCTTTTTTAAATCACTTCAAAATAACTTGACCTTTTGATTCTTTCTACAATTGAGTGAATTTCCTTTAAAAATTGGTAGTGCAGGTGCCCACTTAGGGATCAGACTGAGTACTCAGCACTTTCACACCTATGGGATACCGTTTTTCACATGCAGAAGCCCCACTAGTTCTACTGACATCTCTTGACTTCTAGAATCATAGCTACTGTCTTAGTGATGAACTGCTTGCCAAATATGCTTTGCATTACAACAGATGTGCACTGTAAACATAAAAGTTCTTCCTGCTCTAACTTGCAAAAATGCTCTTGGAAATATTCTGACTGAATAAAGATATATAGTGAGGGAAGGAAGTCTAATTTTATTTATTTTATTTTTTTGTAAAAAATAATTTGTTTGCATTACTAGAAAATGATTCTTATAAAGTGATAGCTTCATTTATTTATTTATTTTTTGCCAGGTGAAATTTTAAAGAAAAAAGGAATGAAAGAAAGAAAATAAAAGAAAGAACTGAAGAAAGAAAGAAAAGAAAGAAGAAAGGAAGGAAACTTTGCTCTTACTGGTAGACAAACTTGCAAGACCAGCACGAAAGAAAAAGAAAATTTTTTTTTTTTTTTCCACTACATTAACAGGACTCAAATTCTGGAGGAACAGAAAGCAGACTACATGTGCAATGCTAGTATCTGTACATTACATAGAAATTATTCAGTTTTTTTCTGCCATTAGTTTATCATCAGTTAATACAGCAAATCATAAAATATGCATTTAGCATATAATTCTAGAATTCCCCTCCATTTCATTATTGATTTTGTTGTTTAATTTTGTATACCACAGCTATTCCCACTGTGGTGAATTCAGGTTGTGAATGACTAAAAACCACTATGTGATACAGTTTGCTTTGCTTTTATGTTTGTGCAACACTCCAGTCTAGATGCAGCATTGTTACTAACTTCAAACAACTGTTCTGGCCTTTGAAAAAATCAGGTCCTTGTAATTATAGTAACAGAGCATCAGAGATGTTAGAACAAACACAACATAATTCAACAAGGCCACAATGAGTGCCATTTTCTTCAAATCTCGTTCATTAACATAATGAAGTCTCCATCTTGGGTGCGGGGGGTGAAGGGCAAGAAAGGAGAGGGCACAGGGGAATTTCAGCAGTTATCTTTCTCCCCTGGGCTGACCTAAAAATCCCAGTTTAAAAAAAAAAAAAAAAAAAAAGGAGTCTGAGAGTTTGTGTTTGTCGTTCAAGAACAGCATAAAGATTTAAAAGAACACACATCATTACCACTGCGTATATCAACTCAGCACAGTCTATCAGGTGTTAGCAGTCTTGTTGGCTTAAATTTCTGTCATCTTCTATAGGCTAGTGACCAAATGAGCTGGTCCTTTTGAACTTCCCTCTGGAGGGGTCCCATCTTTGTTTGGAGGAACTATAAACCCATCACTGCTACCGCGACCTAGTTGGTAGTAGGTGTGCAGCTGATGGACGTGGTTTCTGGAGCCTAGATTTGGCATGCTTTTGTAGTAAACATCTTCAGCATCACCACATTTGGCCGGTGGGGGTTCGGTCTGGGTGCTGGTGGTAACGCTCTCTGCAGTGGGCACACCAGCCAGCGCTGGCATGCTGGTGTAGAGAGAGTCCCTGTGGGGTGACTGGAGATCTTCTGTGTGCTCGTTGGTTAGCAAAGGGAAAAAGCTCTCACTGTGGTCTTGGGGGATCCGCCTTCTGGTGTAATGGTGTAGCTGATGGTTCTCTGTGGAGTAGACTCTTGGGGGCAGCAAAGGAGCATCTGATTCCTCATGAATCAATTCCAGGCCCAGACTTTCCTCATGGTTAAAGGAGGTGGCATCATCCAGGACAATGGCATCATCTTCACTCCCACTGCCCAGGTTGTTCACCAGCTTGTTCATCAGATTCCTGTTCTGTTCGCTGGAGCGCTCATGGTTATTCAGGTAAGATGGGATATAGTTGGAAGTGAGTTCCTTTAGAATCTTTTTCTCTAGGGCGGTCTCGTTATGGTTATAGCCACGGTCTATGATTTGCACACAGTTGCTCAGGTATTCACCACTGGCAATGCTGTAACTATTGCCATGGTTACCATTCAGTGGTAGAGTATCCATGACACTTGTATCCCTGGCATTGTTCAGAAGCCCCTCTGAAAAAGATCACAAAACATTATGACATTCATGTCCAATTGGCCATAGAACACACACACAGAGACACAAAAGCAAAAACACCCAACTATGAAGTATGTATAAATTGGTAGCAATTTTAATTAAGTATAAAATGTTTGGAAATAAAAAAAGTACTATTAAATCTATACATATCTATATAAATATATATACGTATACTTAGACAATTGATAGAAATCCTATAAATAGAAAATACATATTTACAGTAAATCTCTAAGAGAATTTTAAAACTCTATAAATTTGCACAAAACCCTATAAAGTTCCATACAAACATTGCCTGACACTATTTGAAACATATTTGGTTATAAGTTAGGAAAAAAACCACAAATTTTTCTGTAGTCATTCACAGCTTTCAATTTATACACACCAAAGTCAATCAATAATTCATTACCTTTTAATTTTATGTGTTGTCTTAACATTGAAATAGGTATAGAATTAACAATTCATGGTGTGGTACTTTGAATATACTAATCAAAGTAGAAGATTCAAGCACTGTCTAATAATTTGGTACATAATTTTGTAAAACTGAGAAATTCCTATACAAAAACCACAAAAGGATTATGTTAAATTTGTCAGAATGATACAGTTATGAAATAATGCCTAGGTAAATAAATGGCACATCAAAATAATTTGCAAATGGGAACTTTCAAAACAGAAATATTTTGATTTACTTTCCAATTTTTTTTCTGTTATAAGCATTTGGTTACTATTATATATCCATTAGTAATTGTTAGGGTCACTAGATAATTCTACAAAAGAATGTATAAAACATGAGGATCTAATTCCTAAAAACATAGTGTCAGTATTTAAGGTTCCATTTCATAATGAGTGATGACTTTGTGTGCATATTAAACTTTTGGTTTAAAAGAGATTAAACATCTTATTCTGGGAAGAAACAGCTGCAGTGATATAAATCTGACCATATGCTTCTTCAAGGTTTTTGCATTTTCTTGAATGAACAAGAATCCAAGAATCAATAATAGTTACATAAATTACTTCAAATGCAACCACAAAATAAAATAAAACACAAACATTTAACCAATACTGCTAAATAAGGGTACTTCTTTATAGAATAATCTTTTTTTAAGAATTCCATTAAACTTCTCAATACATCATTAACTTGTGAAAATATAGCATTCATTCTATATCTGTGATGCAGTTATGTTTACCAAAAGTGAGCTAGTTCATTACTGGTTTAAATAAAGTGTTCCAAATATATCAATTTTTATATGGACTTCTGATGCATACTCTATATTCAAGTAACACAGTTTTCAAAAAAACAATGCACTGAATACATTAAAAAAAGCAGCCATCACAGACATAGGGTGAAGCAATTTATTTTCATGTTATAAGATATCTTGTAGACAAATCCACGATGTTAAGAAAAAATAAAAGTAAATGTTTTTTAAAGGGCCATATGTGATGGGTGATTGCTGCTGCAGAGGCTGCTATGGTATGCTTGATGGTTATGGTTGAGCAACTGATGCATTGAAACGTGTTTATTATTTCTGTTGTCAATGCATTAGGTACGGGTTGAAAACAGCCATACTAAAAGAAGGTGGATACATTCTATGTGACATGTATTTGTGTGATGGAATGTAGTAATGAAAATGAAAAGTTTATGAATTACTTAGCAAAAATAAATGCTTAATTTAAAAACAATTTAACTCACACAAACATTACATGAGACTTAACAACTATGTTACGTGACACAATAAAAGAATCAGACAACAAAAGCGTCTAATCTCTGTTAACATATATTTATATAAGTTGATTTATAGGTTCTTTAAGTTTTTAAATTGTGAGATGAACTGTTTTTAATAACTACATCATCTATATGTGATGCAATAAAAGTGAACTAAAAAAAATTACATTTGATATGCAATGTTTAGCTTTACTCCCATACTTGTCTCTCTGTAGGGCTCTAAACGACAGCATGGAGAAAAGGAAAGAAAAAACAACAAGTAAGCTTACAGCGACAGTAGAAGAAACATGAGTAAAAAGCAAATTGATGATATGCAGAAAAAAGAGTCAAAGGAAATAATTCCACTGCCCCAAAATTCATGAGTCTGTGTTACATGGCTTATCATAATTAAAAATACTGAAATGTTAGAAAATAAGAAACCCCCATAACACATGCTAATAAAATGAGTAATAAGCGTTTAGTCAGTTTGTAAATTTCAAACAAATACGCATTTATTTTAAAGTTAAAATTATCACACCAACCAAAGAGCGTAAAATCCTGAGGGCAAGCCATGACTTTTTCCACAACTTTAATTCAATATTACATATATATTTGTGTGTATGTGATTGGACATACTTGCTTCTAAGGAATGTCACTTTAAGTTTTTTTCAGTTAGATTGTAAGTAAATTCTTTAGTTTGTATAGAGAGAAAAGAAAAACATTTTTCTTAGTTTTTGTTTGTTTTCTTATGTATCTTCTCATGTACAAAGGCTATTTTTTTCCCCACTGTACCTATACAAATACTTTTTAATCATTTATAAATAACACTGATCAATACTGTCATTTCTGGAGCTCATATTCCAAAGTTGTATAACTATGGAGAAAGAAAAATGTTAAATACAACCATTATTCTGTATCATGAAAATGTGAAGGGAAAAAATACCACCAATCAATATCAAGTTTTCCTCTGGATTGTTGCATAATCATATGCAATCAAACATTTTAAAAGTTAATACTCTGAAAACAACTATAAAAACATTATTTTTAAAAATTCTCATATTTTAATCCAGTCAAAAAACCGCTCTTGCTGATTTTCTTTGTAAGAGGATTAAATCATCACAAAATAAAAACCAGCAAAGTCGCTGGGCTAGATAATTTCAAGAGATGCAGACTTGTTACAATTTAACCACTGCTTTAGAGGTACTGTTTGTGTACTTAAAAGTTGATTTGCTTCTCAGCAAAAGACCAACAATATTTCAAAATGCAGAGAAAATTTCTTTTAAAGCAGAAGAATTTGAAATAAAAAGCCAAATTAGTATAGAAACAGATGTAAATTGCTTGTAGGCTCATTATGGCCCCTTCTGTAAATGATAACATTTTAGAAGTGGAAAGCACAGGAGAGGTAACTGAAGTTCAGCTCCTGCTTTGCAAGATGAGGAAGCTGCAGCCAAGAGAGACTGAGCCTTATCCAACACCCCTCTGCCAACAGTGGCAGAACTGGGATCAGAAGGGGAATCTTGATTGACTTCATGCACTAGTCTCCTCCACCTCCTTCTCTTCACATCTTGCCTTAGACTTTGAAAGCTGTAACAGAATATTTATATACTTTATACTATAACCTTGTATTCTTGACAACTATAATGTATTCTTCATGTATCCCATCCTAACGATATGTCTTTCTTTAAAGTTTTAGAATTGAATTAAGTCACCTTAAAATGTAAATTAACTTGTAAAAGCATGACTTCTCTATATATTACATTTTGTTGACAGGTTAATCTATAATAAGATTTATCTAACAAAAACTGAACTATCCAATACTGATAGGAAGTTAATGGTCCAGAAATACTGTGCATGAAGTTTTAAATATTTCTACAAAGAGAATCTGAATCCAATCTAACAAAAGCATATTATTCATTTTTGTTCCTAAGTCTATATGCATCAGGAACACTATAACATATCTTTACATATTTTAAATAAAAGCATCAAAACCAAAAATGGATACTTTAAATCCAAATACTTCTTTGCTTGGATGGCATTGGTATAACAGAATTAAAGGACCAACAGAACAGAACCAAGCTGTAATTCAACATAAACCACTCCAGTACATACCGAGCCACCTATATTTCATGTAAGATTTCACCTTGCCAGTAAGAATATAAGTGCATTCATCTGAAAGCATAAGATTAGTAGCAATATGATAGTCACCAAGTTTTATTTTTGGTCAGTGGTAAAACATCATTTTAAGCACTACCATAGTTTCTTAACATCTTAAAAAATACTAAAACATAAAGTAGTTGAACAATTCCATTTCTGATTCTGAAAAGCAATAATAAAATTATTTACTTCTGTTTTTAAGAAAAGTCAGCCGAATGTAGTTTACTGGCATAAACAACAAATCCATTCAGAAGTAACCTTTGTGTATTTATTGATAATCTTAATAGTAACATTCAGTAATAGGTTTGACAGGAATAAAACTTTGGATTTATATGGTATTATTTTAAATTTTGTCATGAAAAATTCACTTTGAAAGTGTTTATATAATAGTGTTCCATCCTTAGAAAAATCTCCTTATTTAGAATGCCAGTAATAAAGTAAGACAAGAAGGCAAATACTGAATTAGGGAAAACATAGATTAATGATCGTTACTTTTTCATTATGTATGACACTAGAAATTATATCTGAATAGTCAAAAGAGCTAAATAAAATGTGATCTAAATTTATTACTTATTTTAAACCAATTTCCAACAATTCTTCGTGTAAGGTGAATAACGCAGAACAGATATAATTTGCAAATATGATGTAAATCTTCATTTAGTATCATTCAAAACTTAATATGTCAGCACACTTTAAAATGCTTCTAATGACATGGTTATCTGTCATTTAGACTAATGAAAATAAAGAAAAGCCCCAGACAAGCCTTCGTAAAGTCTGCAATATTGTTCTGCTGAACCACATTTGGTGCATTGTGTAATATACACATCATTGAGTGCTAGAACAAAATAGGGATATTGGCAAACAGTAAATGATATAAAGAGGGATAACCATGAAGAAACTTTCTTCTATTGATAGCACTAAGGCTGCTTTACTGGAATAAAAAGGTGACTAAAAGAAGCCAGATTAACTACTTTCAAGTATTTAAAAATGCTCTGCTCATCTTTGTTCGAGAAGGCAAAGCTAAGCATCATGGCCAGAGGCAAATTTCGGCTTGGTGGAAAGAAAAATATTTATAACAAATGGAACATTTCAACAATTGAATATTTAAGATCCTGAGCTAGGAAGGGCATCATTAGAGGAAATAATTAAGCACAGGCTGACAGGATGTCCATGTACAGCAAAGAGGATTCAGTGTATTCTCTCCCTTCTTTTAATTCTAGGTCTATGATTCTCAGGCGCAAATCTTAAGAAACTGGATAAAATTAACAGTTTGCTTAATTATTTTTCCTACTGACAAACAACTTGACTATATTCCTGAAGTCACTTCTGAATTATTGGTTTTAAAATTTTTGAAACCGTTTATAATCATCTTTTGTATCTAACAAGGTGTCACCTAGGAAACTCAGATGATTTTAGAGACCATGTTGCAACAAAAATGCTTTTTTTGGGAATAAACATTCACACCAAGTTTTCACCTTCATGCCATAGTGTTTTACCTCTGACTGAGAAGGAAACACACACACACACACATGGATTCCCAAAAAAGGATAATAGACATTTTACTCAAGATTGCCTAGGAAAGTTAAAATATATCTAATCTATCACATCCAGCTTGAAGGAACTATTGAAGTCTCTTTGTTATAGTGAGTTATTTTCAAATATAATTTTAAATAGTTGGATCACTGACTAAAATTTTTCGTTTACAAAACTTTTACTTGAGTAATTTTTTCCTGTGTTCACTTTACTTATGATATGAATATTTTTAATTTCTTGTGCCCCCAATATATTATCTTAAAAAAGGTAGTGTCACATACAAATGCTTAGATTGTAAGTGGTTTTAAAGAGACATGCTTATCTGAGATATAATTTAAAGTTGGAGGATATACAGAGGAGCCATATCCAAAACCCTTGCTGTTAACATGCAGCCACAGTAGAAAAAGCATTTCACGACCTTCCTGAGTCAGTGCATATAGGCAATATTAAGATAGGGTAGAACTTGATCTGTTGCTGTTCAGTTCACTGTTCTTTCCTCCATAGCTTATTTCAGTGTTTTCCATGAAGTTGATCTAAGTGCTTTCATTAGTACTGATATTTGTGCCTAGAGTGTGCTTCATGGTAGAAGAGAGTAAGATTACTTTCTTGATCTTATTGCATTAAGATTATTGAATCAAGTCTTCTTTATATTACTTACCTTAGGCAAATAGCTCATTTTTCAAAATGAATACATAGGTATTTAGTATGGAAATCAATCAACAACAAGAAAAGTACTGACAAACCACAAAACATTTTATAACATTACAGAGAACAAACACATATTGGTGAATCAAGCATTTGTTTATCAGAAGGAAAAAGTCCATTTCTTACTAAGGAAAACCTAAGGAAAATGGAAAATAAAAGCACCAAGAAGGGTGAAAGGTGAAAAGAGTCTGTGTGTCTGCTTCCAAAAGAAAGAAAAGGCAGGAGGAAGGAAAGAAAAATAGAATGTGGCCATAAAAGCTACATAAAATGGGACTTTCACTTGAAAAAATTAAGATAAACTCCAGCACACCTTGTGCGTTGTACATGCTGACAGAAGGGTTGTTACAGACCGCCGGTTCCCCAAGCAATGTATTATAGGGATTGTTAGTACCATGCGGACGAAGCAGAGCATTGCTTATAAGATGATTAGCCATGGCTCCTGGAGCAGCCCCATAGAAAGACAGAAAAAAAAAAAAAAAAAAAGGTCAATCAGGCAAATGTGTTTGAAAAAAAGAAAGGAAACATTTAGAATGATAACAGTTGATATAGTCCTGATTACAGGCAGGCAGCTAGTCAGACTCAAAAATATATGCCACTAAAGCACACATGTTTCTAACAATGCACATATCTGAGTCAATGGGAAAGAAAGAAGATGATTTATAATGTTAAGCCACATTTAGGGTGTTCTCTTTCCCAGAGTGTAAGCAAGAATATATTCCCATGCTTGCTAAAAATGAAAGATTTTTTTAAAAAGCAAAATATAGTCTTCCATATAAACAAAACACAAAACACAAAAGCTTAAAGAAAGTTTAAAACACAGAAAGAAAAGCTAAAATTAAAACATTCATTCAATCACAGAAACCACTGGGTTGTTTCCAATGAAAATAATAAAAGGCAACATTTATGATAAAACACTCATTTGGAGAGCAGTTGTGGACACAACAGAAGATTTTGACATTACTTACAATTCTATGAAGAAGACTTATTCAAATTGAAGTAAAATAAAATGCAATCATACTTGTTAGTTCACCATAGTAAGCATTAGGTGAACTTTCAAATCTGATAAAATGACTATAAGGATATTATTCTAAAATATTTTAAATAAAATATTAAGTTCATGATATCAACAAATACATATAACTACATTTTCCATTTTCCAACTGGTGGGTTTTGGCATAGCAAAGTAAGAAAGTTAAACTCTTTCATTTCTTTATGAATAGAAGAACTTAGTCTCTACCAAACTATCAGCATGCATTACAACTTCCCATATTTCATAGCAATTTAACCAAAAAGGCAAAAACTTTAGAAGACAGTTTTATTAAATAGAATTAGGCCATATACGAAAATCATAGATATATATGTATTTATGTTAGATGATAAAGGAAAAATAACTGAAAGAAAAATACAAACTGTATAAGGGTAGGTTGAAAACACTGTATATTAATTTAAATATATATATATATTAGAAAATGAAAATATAACATATAGAACAGAAGAAAATATATGCAAGCCAATTTACAAATGTTTGAAGTCCAACAAAAGACTAGTATCTGTGATATCTGGGACTTCGGAGAACTCCAAAAAGTCAACAGTAAAAAACAATCAACAACAAACAAAACCAAAAACAATTCAATTAGAAAATGGACCAAAGCTATAAACAGATACGTCATGGAAAAGTGTATACAGGCAGCAAACAAGTTCATAATGAGAAAAGGAGAAAGAATGCTTTAGGAAAATAACAGGTTAAAACCATAATGAGATATCACTATACACTTAAAAATGGTGATGACATCAAATGTTGGCATGGATAAAGAGAAATGAGGTCATTCATACTTTGCTGATGGAACTATACAGTAGTACAGTTATTCTGAAAAGTAGTTTGGACTTTCTTACAAAAAAGTGGCGGATCCATCTTGATGTATGGCAAAAGCAATACAATATTGTAAAGTTAAGCAAAATAAAATTTAATTAAAAAAAACTAAATGTACAATATTGTAAAGTAATTAGCCTCCAATTAAAATAAATTAATTAATTTAAAAAACCTAAATGTACAGTTACCATACCACCCAGCTACTGTACTCTTGGACATTTATCCCAGAGAATTGGAAATTCATGCTGGCACAAAAACCTACAGATTCATGGCAGCTTTATTCTTAATAGTCCATAATGGGAAAGTGTCCAGATGTCCTTCATCTGGTGAGTGGTTAAACAATCTGTGGCACATCCATACCATGGAATACTACTCGGAAATAAAGCTGAACAACTATCAATACACATAAAGACCTGGATGAGTTGCTAGAGAATTATACTGGGTAAAAGAGACAATTCAAAAGATTTACACTGAATGATTCCATAAATATGTGTATAATAATCTAGAAATGACAAAATTATAGAAATGCAGAACAGATTAGTGGCTTCCAGGGTTGAAAAATCCAAGTGGGAAGGAGGTGGGCATGGTCATAAAGGGGCAACATGAGGCATCCTTGATGGAATGATTCTGTATCTTGACTATGGTGGTGGATAAACAAACCTACTCATGGGGTTGCAAAGAGCTGGACACAACTGAACGACTTTCACTCACTCACTCATTCACTCATTCCTATGATAGAATTACAGGGAACTCAATACACATACACACACACACAAATACAATTAAATATAAGTAAAACTGAAGAAATTTGAGCAAAATTGGTGGGAAGTTTCAATGTCAATATGCTGGCTGTGAAACTGTAGTATACTTTTACAAGATATTATTGAGGACAATTTGGGAGAATGGCATTGAAACATGTATAATATCATATATGAAGCAAGTCGCCAGTCCAGATTCGATGCATGATACTGGATGCTTGGGGTTGCTGGTGCACTGGGATGACCCAGAGGGATGGTATGTGGAGGGAGAAGGGAGGAGGGTTCAGGATGGGGAACACATGTATACCTGTGGCGGATTCATTTTGATATATGGCAAAACCAATACAATATTGTAAAGTTAAAAAAAAAGATGTTTAAAAAAAAAGTAATCTGTACTGAATGCATAAAATAGGAACATTCAGTTGCTCACAGAAATGTTAAAAAACTAAAAAGGGAAAACTTTCCATGGCAGTTTTAATTTTTTAATCATACTGTTATACAGTAAATTACCAGTCAAATAAATATTTTAACCTCAAAATTGGGGAAGTGAACTCTTGATTTAAAGGACAATAAACCTTGTCTTGGGTTTCCCTGGTGACTCAGACAGTAAAGAATCCACCTGCAATGTGGGAGACTTGGGTTCGATCTCTGAGTTGGGAAGATACCCTGAGAAAGGCTACTCACTCCAATATTCTGGCCTGGAGAATTTCATGGCCAGACAAAGCTTGTCTGATCTGTAGAGCTGAAAGGTTTCAGTTATATTAGGAAATAAGCCATATGTTTACATCCTACACATTCAGCAAGGAGCCAGCACACAATTTTTCACTTACTATATGCTTGATAAATATTTGTTAAACTTGTATTTCATATATATTTACATGTCTTTACACAGTGAGATGACAGATCTTCAGCTTATTATAAAATGGGTACATCAGGATATTATTTTTCATTGATGAATTAAATACATGGTATATTAGTAAGGAAAGCTAAAATGAGTTGGCTATAGTGGTCTTTCAGAGGGAGTGGGGTTCAGGATGGGGAACATGTGTATACCTGTGGCAGATTCATGTTGATGTATGGCAAAACCAATACAATATTGTAAAGTAATTAACCTCCAATTAAAATAAATAAATTTATATTAAAAAAGTTAACATCAGAAGAAAACTAATTATGTATGGTACTGAATGTGAACTAGATTCATCATGGTGACCATTTCATAATATATACAAGAAGTTAATTATGTCAAACACTGAAAACTAATATGTCAATTTACCTGAACTTAAAAACTAATAAATAATAAAAATATAATTTAAAAAAAGATGACCTAGAGAACAAGTAAACAATTGAGTTGGGAAGAATCAAGCATAAGCAGGAAGCAGGTGACTCAAATTTTGGTTTCTCTTTAGAATTTGGTTTTCAAAAAAGCTAATAATAAGAAAACAAAAAGTGGAGTTCCATAATGGAATTCTAATAAACTATCAAACTTTGTACAGATAATCCATCTGGTTCTAGCTTTCATAGCATAAAGTTCCTGTTCTGTTTTTCTTGCTGCTGCTGCTAAGTCGCTTCAGTCGTGTCCGACTCTGTGCGATCCCACAGACGGAAGCTCACCAGGCTCCCCTGTCCCTGGGATTCTCCAGGCAAGAACACTGGAGTGGGTTGCCATTTCCTTTTCCAATGCATGAAAGTGCAAAGTGAAAGTGAAGTCGCTCAGTCGTGTCCGACTCCTAGCGACCCCGTGGACTGGAGCCTACCAGGCTCCTCCATCCATGGGATTTTCCAGGCAAAAGTACTGGGGTGGGGTGCCATTGCCTTCCCCGAGGGGTTTCCTAATCTTTAAATGTATTTTAAATTTAAGGCAATTTTATCAGTGAAATCTACTAATGTGGAAGACTGAATTTTAAAGTTTTCTTATTTATTATTAATTCCTGCTAAGTTAGAAAAGTCCAGCAATAATAGCAGCAATGGATTGGCATACAGCTGTATTATGATACAGTGTTGCTGAAATGGTTCACTATCCATCTCTACCACAAGAGTTTGATAGGCTATTTCAAGTCTGAGGGCAAGGAAGAATCAGCTACTAAAAACTACAGTCCTAATGAGTGACATTATTGGAGATTCACCTGCTGTTGAATCTAAAACAAGATAAAAACTTAAAAAAAATTAAACTTAAAACTAAAATCAGCTTTCTCTTTATCGTTGGTGCTAAGGACCCTTCTTCCTGATAGAAAAAGAATCACTATTTACATTGTTGGCTTTTTTACTATCATTCATTTTTATACCTCATGCACCATTTAAAACTAATATAATTAATGTCACTGAAACTGACTTTAGTCCTGAAACCGAAGAGCTATAAGAAGTATGGGCTCAGTTATAGGAACTACAGAGCAGGATGTGCAGTTTGGTGATCAATGTTTTGCAAAGACTATAAGGTTTTGGATAAGCTCTATGAGTTTGCTAGTTTGAAATTTTGAGTGAGATATCTGAATAACAACAATTATGCTTCATTCGATTCACCTTGTGTAAGAAGTTAATACCTTTTCATGGACACTCATAGCTGTTATAATCTCAAGAGGCCATGTTTCCTGTTGGTGTGCCAAACAAGTGCAATTTTCCTAGAACGTGATGCCTATCTTTGGGCTTCCCTGGTGGCTCTGTGGTAAAGAATCTGTCTACAATGAGGAAAGACCCAGATTCAAGCCCTGGGTTGTGAAGATCCCTTGGAGAAGCAAATGGCAACCCACTTCAGTATTCTTGCCTGGAGAATCCCATGGACAGAGGAGTCTGGAGGGCTACAGTCCATGGGGTCACAAAGAATCAGACATGACTGAGTGACTAACACTTTTACTTTCACAGTACCCACTCACATTTAGGCATTTAAGTTATACTTATGAAAGATAACACTGGCTGTACTAAAAAAACTCTGCTTGCTGCTAATGCCCAACCTTTTATCTAGACACCTGCACAGAATCTATCTTCCTTCATCTTTTATGTGCACAGTTATGCCTATGTCTTTTCTCTGTAGCTGCATTGCATTTCATTTGTCTTTTGCTCAAGTCTGTTCTGTTTGCTTCTCCAATTTAATTGGGTCACTTTGAATTCTGATACAGTTTTCCAAGGTTCTATACATCCTGTCTTTTCCCTTTCCCTCCAAATAACTTCTGATTTGTAAACTCCCCTTCTAATAACTGTGAAATTGCTGAAGACTTCCAAGAAGATCAGTGTTTACAGACCATCTGTCACTAATTTGCTACTAAAAAGTTAAGCCTACTGGTTAGTCAGTTTGAAGATAGAAATAAATTGATTGTGGGAAGTGGAGAGGAAGATAGTTATAACACTATGTATGGGAAAATCCTGGTCATGTGCTAATTTCACTGTAATGTAAACCCCAGAAAACAGAATACATAGGGTTTTTTTCACTGCTCTGTATCTCATGTCTAGAATAGTTCTTAAGAGCTCAATAAATATTTCCTTAATTAAAGAAAAAATTTATGTGAAATCCATGACATTGTGAAAAGATGAAAATTAAAACAAAATCATTTTTTTCAACTCTAAGTAGTTTTATACTTTGAGTAAATTTTCTAAGAGTGTCATTCATATAATTCCTACTGTGATTTCAGTTCAGTCACTCAGTCGTGTCTGACTCTTTGCAACCCCATGAACTGCAGCACGCCAGGCCTCCCTGTCCATCACCAACTCCGGGAGTTTACCCAAACTCATGTCCATTGAGTCGGTTATGCCATCTAATCATCTCATCCTCTGTCATCCCCTTCTGTTCCTGCCCTCAATCTTTCCCAGCATCAGGATCTTTTCAAATGAGTCAGCTCTTCGCATCAGGTGGCCAAAACATCGAAGTTTCAGCTTCAACATCAGTCCTTCCAATGAACACCCAGGACTGATCTCCTTTAGAATGGACTGGTTGGATCTCTTTGCAGTCCAAGGGACTCTCAAGAGTCTTCTTCAACACCACAGTTCAAAAGTATCAATTCTGTAGCGCTCAGCTTTTTTTATAGTCCAACTCTCACATCTATACATGACTACTGGAAAAACCATAGCCTTGACTAGACGAACCTTTGTTGACAAAGTAATGTCTTTGCTTTCTAATATGCTGTCTAGGTTGGTCATAACTTTCCTTCCAAGGAGTAAGCGTCTTTTAATTTCATGGCTGCAATCACCATCTGTAGTGATTTTGGAGCCCAAAAAATATAGTCAGCCACTGTTTTCCACTGTTTCTCTACCTATTTTGCCATCTACTGTGATTATTTTCCTTCCAATACTACACTGATGACCATAATACTGAAACTATTAAAGCAAAGATAAATTTTCATATAATTATTTGGAAATGGTAAATGCTACCTGAATATTGACTGCAGATAATAATTAGAGGGGGGCGGGGAAACAGCACTGCCTGCCATGAAATACTGAAATTATTAAAGCAAAGACAATATTCATATAATTATTTGTAAATAGTAAATGCTACCTGAATATTAACTGCAGATAATGATTAGAGGGGGAAAAAAAACAGAACAGACTGCTATGACTCAAAAAGCTTAAATAGGGTAAAACAGTTCAAGGCGGTTATGTAAAAATAGCTGTTCTTTAATTCTTTGACTCATTACATCCTGACTACAGTCTAGTCAAACTTGATTATTTGCTATCAGAAACAAGGGGTTGCTCTTTAATAAAACCATAGGAAAGGAATTAGTATTGAATTTCAACATACGTGACTCATTAAGAAGGCTGTCAACAGAGGACTAAGCACAAAATCTTTATTTTTGGTAAAAGCGTGATAGAAAACAAAATAGGATTTTCATATTCCACACTGAAAACTTAGAGGTTTTTCTGACAGTTTTTTGTCAGATCCTGTGCTACTGAAAAAGACTAAGTGTAAAATCAAAGGTAGTCATTTTAAGAAGTGGTTTTTTTTTTTAAAAAAAAAAAAAAATCTAAATATTGAGGTTGACATAAAAGTTTTTGAATGAGTAAAATTTGAATGGAATAATGAGTATATTCTTTTCAAATGTGTAGTCTTTTACTGCAAACCTGCTACATTTCTTTCCTTAGGAGACTAAACTATGTGTTCTGACACTGGGAGGCCCTGAATGACAGCACTGCCTAGGCTAGTTCAATGTGATACCTGTAATTGAGGACTGAAAATCTAAGGCAGATTCACCTGCTTTGAAATTGTGAAGGAAAGAACAGATCTGAAACAAGATCACAGTTGGATTTCACTTGAATCTATATTATATGATTCAGAAACATAATTCAAACAATGTTTCTTCTTGACAGCAGGCTAACAAAAGTATACTGAAAAGCTCTTAAAATAACTAGAACTATCACTCTCCTTTGCCCCTCACACTTCATTAAAAAAAAGTGCACTTACATTCATACTGATCATATTGAATGGGCAAAATTGTATAATTTAAGACTGCGGTGATCCAATGAACCGATTGAATACAACCATTCTCTAATAGTCATATATCAATATACCTCAATTTTCAAATTCTTATGTATAAATATCAGATCAGATCAGATCAGTCACTCAGTCATGTCCGACTCTTTGCGACCCCATGAACCGCAGCAGGCCAGGCCTCCCTGTCCATCACCAACTCTCGGAGTTCACTGAGACTCACATTCATTGAGTAAATGTTCTGCCTGGTTTATTTCAATAAAATAAGTTTACCCAGATGACTCCTCCCTCCTTAATATACCTCATCCTCCATTCAATTCCCTCATGGTTCTCTCTCCTTTGGTTTGGCATAGTTTTGTTTTGTCTTCTATGAGGTCATTTTCATTATATATATTGACCAATGCATATGCTGCTGCTGCTGCTAAGTCGCTTCAGTCGTGTCCGACTCTGTGCGACCCCATAGACGGCAGCCCACCAGGCTCCCCCATCCCTGGGATTCTCCAGGCAAGAACGCTGGAGTGGGTTGCCATTTCCTTCTCCAATGCATAAAAGTGGAAAGTGAAAAGGAAGTCGCTCAGTTATGTCCGACACTCAGCAACCTCATGGACTGCAGCCTTCCAGGCTCCTCCGTCCATGGGATTTTCCCAGGCAAGAGTACTGAAGTGGGGTGCCATTGCCTTCTCCGACCAATGCATATAAGTCATAGTTTTACACAAAGCAGAGTTATGCCTGAGTGATGTCTTTGTGTTTTTGTCTTCAGATAATAATACTGTCCCACAGCAGAGACTTCATTTTGTATAAATAGAAATAGTTTCACCAATAATGTATTTTGTATAGAAATTTAGAATACTAATTTCAGTATAAAGCAAGGACTCTTTCATCAGGAAATGGTCTCTACAAAGTTGTGAAACCCTTAAAATTGTATGCAAAATAGGTGTATGTTTGTGTGCTCAACTGTGCTCATAAAAGAATGCGAGTACTGTGGCTTTTACTTACTTTTTAAATATTTAAGAAAAGTGGTATACAGAAAAAAAAAAAAAGTCTTTTTCTTTACCTAGGGACCTACAAAATAAACAAGAAATCTGGAAGAAATGATTCAGAAAAACCCAAAGTATATCTTACATATGTAAGTATCACCTAATCAATTGCAATGTAACAATGGAAAAAGGTTATAACGAAGAATTTACAATGGAATAAGATTTTAACATTATCTAAATCTTTTTTGAACTGTGGTATTGGAGAAGACTCTTCAAAGTCCCTTGGACTGCAAGGAGATCCATCCAGTCCATCCTCAAGGAGATCAGTCCTGGGTGTTCATTGGAGGGACTGATGTTGAAGCTGAAACTGCAATACTTTGGCCACCTGATGCGAAGAGCTGACTCATTTGAAAAGACCCTGATGCTGGGAAAGATTGAGGACGACAGAGGATGAGATGGTTGGATGGCATCACTGACTCGATGGACATGGGTTTGGGTGGACACTGGGCGTTGGTGATAGACAGGGAGGCCTGGCGTGCTGCAGTTCATGGGGTCCCAAAGAGTCGGACACAACTGAGTGACTGAACTGGACTGAACTGACCATCATCACACTATATGTAAAGAAATACAGGTTCAGAGACATTCATAATTTATTCAAGGTCACGCATGACTCTGGTCAGTATCAGTAGCTATCAGTTCTGTTGCTCAGTTGTGTCCGACTCTTTGCAACCCCATGAACCGCAGCACGCCAGGCCTCCCTGTCCATCACTAACTCCAGGAGTTTACCCAGACTCATGTCCATTGAGTCGGTGATGCCATCTAACCATCTTGTCCTCTGTCATCCCCTTTTCCTGTGTTCAATCTTTCCCAACATCAGGGTCTTTTCAAATGAGTCAGCTCTTCACATCAGGTGGACAAAATTACTCTGGTAGTTTTTCTTAAACATATTTAAGTCAAGGACTTTCAAACATATTTTAGCATCTTCTCCAAAGATATGTTTCAACAAAATTTTATTAGGAAACTTATAGTAGTGTATTACTTTTTCATCATATGCTTTTCTGTAAATTCAGTTAGTTTATTTTTCATATTCACCTATTAATTTATATAACAAATAAAAGTAAATAAAAGATCTCTAGAACTATGGAGAACTGATTCAATAGGCAGTTTCTATTTGAAATATTTTGTTTCCTGCTTTTCTGCTTTTTTGTGTAACAAAACAATATCAGTACACAAATACAATCTACTGAAAGTGTGAGCAATGATTAAGTCAATTTTAAAGAGCTACTTTATAAAATAGAGACAGACATATTAAGAACAAGATTTTTATAATGATAAAAGTAAAATAATCTGCATGGTGTCCTTAAAAGTGATACAAATTTTAAAACCATAGAAACCATATCTTCATATTTTTCCACTGTTTTTATTCAAACAATTAATTAAATTACAAAGTGTCAGAGAAGAGATGTTTTATTGAAACTCAAAAGCTCTTTCATCACTTTTTCCCAAAGTCATAAATTGAAGAGCTGACATCTTGATTTATCACACTATGCACTTTTAATAGCCAACAAGTTTGCTATTAAATTTTAATCAACCTGCCTATTAAATTTCTTTCAAATGGTTGAGAGATACTTCAGTTTCTTTTAATAGCTAATTCATTCACTGGAAATCTATTAATATGGATTTCAATGACATGTTGTCTCCAGAGTAAAGACTGGATTATTGTTAGTTCAGTATAAAATGGAATATTCTGAATGTAGAGGTGTTGCCTCTATTTTAATATGTAAATTCAGAGCTTTAGAGTCAGGAGGCCTAGATTTTACCTATTCTCTTTTCCCTTATTTTGTGCTAATTGGCTTTACACATGTCTTCTTGTCCAGATACATGAGTTTTTCTACAATAAATACTTAGAAGCAAAATTACCGGGTCATATGTTGCCCACATTTTCAGTTTTTTCAAATACATGTGTATAAATGCACACTTTCACAAGTAGTCCATATTTCTTAAATTTTTGCCAGGATTTAGTATTGTTTGGCTGACATTTTGCCAATTTGATAGAGTATGAAATATATCATACTACCCTTCAGATCAGATCAGTCGCTCAGTCGTGTCCGACTCTTTGCGACCCCATGAACCGCAGCACGCCAGGCCTCCCTGTCCATCACCAGCTCCCGGAGGTCACCCAGACTCGCATCCATCGAGTCAGTGATGCCATCCAGCCATCTCATCCTCTGTCGTCCCCTTCTCCTCCTGCCCTCAATCCCTCCCAGCATCAGAGTCTTCTCCAATGAGTCAACTCTTCGCATGAGATGGCCAAAATACTGGAGTTTCAGCTTTAGCATCATTCCTTCTAAAGAAATTCCAGGATTGATCTCCTTCAGAATGGACTGGTTGGATCTTCTTGCAGTCCAAGGGACTCTCAAGAGTCTTCTCCAACACCACAGTTCAAAAGCATCAATTCTTCGGCGCTCAGCCTTCTTCACAGTCCAGCTCTCACATCCATACATGACCACAGGAAAGACCATAGCCTTGACTAGGCGAACCTTTGTTGGTAAAGTAATGTCTCTGCTTTTGAATATGCTATCTAGGTTGGTCATAACTTTCCTTCCAAGGAGCAAGCGTCTTTTAATTTCATGGCTGCAGTCACCATCTTCAGTGATTTTGGAGCCCAGAAAAACAAAGTCTGACACTGTTTCAACTGTTTCCCCATCTATTTCCCATGCAGTGATGGGACCAGATGCCATGATCTTCGTTTTCTGAATGTTGAGCTTTAAGCCAACCTTTTCACTCTCCACTTTCACTTTCATCAAGAGGCTTTTTAGCCCCTCTTCACTTTCTGCCATAAGAGTGGTGTCATCTGCATATCTGAGGTTATTGATATTTCTCCCGGCAATCTTGATTCCAACTTGTGTTTCTTCCAGTCCAGCATTTCTCATGATGTACTCTGCATATAAGTTAAATAAACATGGTGACAATATGCAGCCTTGACGTACTCCTTTTCCTATTTGGAACCAGTCTGTTGTTCCATGACCAGTTCTAACTGTTGCTTCCTGACCTGCATACAGATTTCTTAAGAGGCAGATCAGGTGGTCTGGTATTCCCATCTCTTTCAGAATTTTCCATAGTTTATTGTGATCCACACAGTCAAAGGCTTTGGCATAGTCAATAAAGCAGAAATAGATGTTTTTCTGGAACTCTCTTGCTTTTTCCATGATCCAGCGGATGTTGGCAATTTGATCTCTGGTTCCTCTGCCTTTTCTAAAACCAGCTTGAACATCAGGAAGTTCACGGTTCACATATTGCTGAAGCCTGGCTTGGAGAATTTTGAGCATTACTTTACTAGCATGTGAAATGAGTGCAATTGTTCGGTAGTTTGAGCACTCCTTGGCATTGCCTTTCTTTGGGATTGGGATGAAAACTGACCTTTTCCAATCTTGTGGCCACTGCTGAGTTTTCCAAATTTGCTGGCATATTGAGTGTAGCACTTTCACAGCATCATCATTCAGGACTTGGAATAGCTCCACTGGAATTCCATCACCTCCACTAGCTTTGTTCATAGTGATGCTTTCTAAGGCCCATTTGACTTCACATTCCAAGATGTCTGGCTCTAGGTCAGTGATCACATCATCATGATTATCTGGGTCTTGAAGCTCTTTTTTGTACAGTTCTTCTGTGTATTCTTGCCACCTCTTCTTAATATCTTCTGCTTCTGTTAGGTCCACACCATCTCTGTCCTTTATTGTGCCCATCTTTGCATGAAATGTTCCTTTGGTATCTCTGATTTTCTTGAAGAGATCCCTAGTCTTTCCCATTCTGTTGTTTTCCTCTATTTCTTTGCATTGATCACTGAAGAAGGCTTTCTTATCTCTTCTTTCTATTCTTTGGAACTCTGCATTTAAATGTTTATATCTTTCCTTTTCTCCTTTGCTTTTCGCTTCTCTTCTTTTCACAGCTATTTGTAAGGCCTCCCCAGACAGCCATTTTGCCTTTTTGCATTTCTTTTCCATGGGGATGGTCTTGATCCCTGTCTCCTGGACAATGTCACGAACCTCATTCCATAGTTCATCAGGCACTCTATCTATCAGATCTAGGCCCTTAAATCTATTTCTCACTTCCACTGTATACTCATAAGGGATTTGATTTAGGTCATACCTGAATGGTACATACTACCCTTATACTTTGCATTTTCCTGAATACTAGAGAGATGGAGTAATTTTTCATATATTTATTGATTGTAAGTGTTCTTTATTCTGAGAATTGCTGATTCATATCTTTTGCCCACATACACATTAGATTGTTGAATTTTATATATTAATTTGAAGACATTCATTGCAATGTAGACATTAACATTTTGTTGTTACATATACTGTCTACATCTCCTTCCAGTGGCTGACTTTTTTAGAGTACTGTTTAAATTTTGAGATGAGAATCTTATCTTTTTCTTATAGTTTATATTTGTTATTTTATTTTTAAGAACTCCTTTAACCTAAAATCTAAAATATATTTTCCTCTAAAAGCTTTAAGGTATTATTTTTTGTATGTGTATACATACAAAATGTATACATACATACATTTTGTATGTATACAAAAATACATACATTTTTTGCTCTGCAATGCAACACAACCTGGTTGTACTCTATTGAAGAAACTTATGCCATTATGTATCCATTGTTGTTTTTTACATAATTAGCTGAAAGAAAGCTTCTCAGAGATCTTATGTTTTTTGACTACTCAAGTCAATGGTGGCAGGGCTGGAAATCAGAATTCTTGGCGAGTCTTTGCTTCACAAAATAGGAGGTGGATGGTCTGCAAGTAGAAATGATGAACCTATACTATTCAGTCATTCATCTCTAAAACTCATCTTTTGTGGTCAGAGCCATATATTTCTGTATGCTTTTAACGTAGACATTTTGAATACTTTGGCATAGTACTCAAAACAAGAAAACTGAGCCCAAATATAATAGGCCCAAAGTGCTTAACCACAGGTAAAATAGCAGTAAATCACATTTCTTTTTAGTAAGAATGTAGTGTATAGAATGTGGTATGTAGTTATTCCCACAGTCATATTCATTTGTAAATCACAAACTGCTTGTGATTTTTTGCTGAATAAAACAAATTTCAGAACAAAGGAAAATATAATAATTAAACAACCTAAAATACCAATTTGAAGAAAATATGACTTTTCATATTTTTTGCCCTATATTGGCATACTTATAGTGTGTAAATCCAAACTCACATGCAGAAAGTCTGTGAAAGTTAGTGTTAGTTGCTCAGTCGTATCCAACTCTTTGAGATCCCATGGACTGTAGTTTACCAGACTTCTTTGCCCATGGAATTCTCCAGGAAAGAATACTGAAGTGGGCTGCTATTCCCTTCTATAGGGAATCTTCCCAACCCAGGGATCAAACCCAGGTTTCCTGTATTGCAGGCAGATTTTCTACTGTCTGAGCCACAAGGGGAAGCCTATACCAGCTAAAGTTTGAATTTTAAATTTGTAAACATTATTTAAAAAGTATATAGAGAAAAGTAGATATGAATTAAAACAACGTGTCTATGAACACAGAGATTCTTGATAATGTTTTTCAGAGAAGACTTATTTTGTCATATAATCATAATCAGCTCAGCTTTGTTTTGTTTAGACTGAGGCTATTTCAGGAAACATATTGTTTCTATTTTCCTACATCAAGACTAAACTCTCTTCCTTCAATCTGTAATATCATCTTAAACCTGTCTTAGTTCTCCAGTGATTTTCTGGGGTTGCAAATCATGCTATGAATGTGATGGGTAACTTGTTTTAGTTTTTGAAGAACCCACATCCTTTATAATAATAAATTATGAGGAAAGCCTATTATAAGATCAAAGGAGTGCCTATCACATAAATACTTACTTTTAAATGGCATGTTGTATATAAGGTTGAACTATATAAAATGAAAGACTCACTATGCAATAAACAGGGGCTACTGGATACTACAGAATTATTGGCAATGACAATTTAAGTATTATTTTCCTAATAAGACTTTATTTATGCTAAAAATATATCCCATTTCCACATTTCAATTTTTCATGTAAATGAACTAGCTTCTTTTCACTTTCAGAATAGCAGATATAAGTTAATATAATCTATTTCTTAGAAAAAATCTGAACAAGTGATGACTCAATTAACTTTGGATATTATATATTGCATTTATTCCATCACAACTTTTATGCTTATAATATAGTAGGAGCATTTTTCCAGATGAGAGGTACAGTCTTGTTTTGTTTGTTTTTAAATTTTGAATTAGAAGATGTTTCATAGATTTTTTTCAACCTGAAATTAGCACATGAAACTAATAAGTTTAACTTACAACATTAACACTACCTAATTGAAATCAACTCAAATAAATTTCCAATTTTTTTTCTCTGTATACTTATACTTCCCTCTGAGAGGACACAGTTCAAGGAACATAAAATTCAGGAATATAGAGCTGTGGAAAAGTTATATCTTTGGTTCTATTACTAAATTATTATAGGCAGAAGCTATTTACCAGCTTTTTTTTCTTAACACAATCTTTGCTTTAATCAAAATATTCATCCTTTTACTAAAACACAAGAAATTAAAAATAAAAGAGAAAAGGATTCTACTAATAAAATTTCTTAATATTTTGGGTATTTGAGAACTTCCAGGAAAAAAGAATGATCAGAAATTCTTGCAACCTAAGTCCTGCAGTTATATTTAAACATATAGTTAAACAGTTAGTAATTCTGCATATTCAATATCAAATCATTTTGTGAAAAAATGATATTGTCAATCCATCTCCCAATTTACTCACAATATCTTACAGTTTCCCTAAGTGAGTAGGATGAATGAATCCATACTAAAGAACTGTGCTTAGAACAAAATAAAGTGAAAGGAAATGAATATTATATCAAGGCAATTAAGAAATAAAGATGTGAATAATTGTGCTTTAAGAACAAATTATTTCCGTACAAGATAATAAAAATCATTCTGAAATACATTCTTGGAAAAGATCTCTAATTCTAATCCTCAGTAAGCTTCCTGAAAAGTTGTCATCATAAGAAAATAATGAAATTTTTACTGCTGTAAGTAGGGCTCTCTGGTCAGAAAGACCTTGTTTGGAATTTAGATTTTGTACTTTATTAGCCACATAATTTTGGACAAGTTACCAAGAAACCCAAGTTCTTCATGGATATAAAGATAATGGATAATAAATAATGAACAGTGTACAATAAGAAAATGACAGTTACACACAATAATGGAGAAATTTCAAATTTATGAAGGCTAAAAAGGAGCATATTGTGTTCTAGCAGAGAAAAGAACACTAGTAATTTCTGAAGATAAGTTGGAGTATTCATATTTAGTTCTCACAAAAGATACTGTTCTCTAAAAGAAAAAAATTACATCCTCAGCAACTTACACAAAACAGTAGTATTTTAAAACTAATTGGAAATGTTCTATAGCACCATATTAGAAGTTATCAAGGTATCTCATTGTGGCTTGTTTGGTTTATAACAAAGCAGTAAGAGATACTGCTAACTATAAATTAAATATAAAGGTAGAAAGATCATATTCTATAAAAATAAGAAATCTACTCTACATAAATAACCCTCTTTGTGAAGAGATCTTTAAAAATTATAATAATAATAACAATAGTAATAACACCATTTTTACTATTGTACAGTTGGCTGCAACAGCCTGGACGATTTCAAGGATTCCTAACAAAGGGACAAAGTTAAGAGCAAAACATAAGTAGGACTCACTGGGCAAGCATTTTAAAGGTTTTTCTTTTTCAGTTCCTGCTAACAATTTATAGCAAGAACATATGCCTCAGACTGACTAGAGATCGATATTTAATATATCTCATATTGCAATGGAAAGTTCATTCTGAAACTTACTTGGTCTTGAGGAATCGAGGAATCAGGTTATTAGTAGCATTGTTACATTATCTATTTGATACAATATTTCACTTTTAAAATCTGTATCCATTTTGCTTTTGTGTATTGAACTGATTTTCCTAAAATAGGAGATACTCTTATTTTATCATATACTTTCAGAATATTGAAGACACATAGAAAGGAAAATAAACACAGAAATCACTGTTGCCTCATTAACAATCACAAATATAAAAGTAAAAAATACTAGATATAAATAAAATGGTGAATCTCAAATAAAAAATGTGTCCATGCATAGGATACTTACTGCATTTGCACTCATGTCATCATAATACTTATTCATAACTTCCCTTTCACTTTTTACTTTCATGCATTGGAGAAGGCAGTGGCACCCCACTCCAGTGTTCTTGCCTGGAGAATCCCAGGGACGGGGGAGCCTGGTAGGCTGCGGTCTATGGGGTCGCACAGAGTCGGACACGACTGAAGCGACTTAGCAGCAGCAGCAGCAACAAAGTAATTTGTTATATAGCCCAGTCTGATCTGTTAGCTGTGCAAGTTCTCTTAGGCATATGATTAACGGTGTCTACAAATTTCACAAATAGATATCAGATTATAATAGAATCTGGTTAATATTTACAGCCAATGATTTTATAATCCTTCAAAACAGCAAGGCTTTCGGGGCAATAAGACAATATCATATGCATGTAAGCCAAATTATACTTACTGACATTAATAAGGTGATGAATGAGTTTGAGTATTCACCCTAGTAGTTTTAATATATATAAATCATTAATTACAGTGAAAGACCACTTACATTTTTCATTTGCATTTTTATTAAAAATATAAAAATAAAATATGTTTAGTAGCCTTAAATATTAAGGAGACAGCCAGTGATTTCTTGTGAAGTTTCATCTGTCCCAGTGACCAACCTCCTGGGAAAGACAATATAGGTTCTGAGAAGACATGAATTTAAAAAGGGAACAAGTCATATTCCTACTCTGCTATGTATCTGGTTATCTAGAGGACCTGTCCACATTGAGCTAGTGTCTCTAAGCCTCTGAAGCACAGGAGGGCTTGGAGGAAAGGGAAGGTTGTGCTTGTTTATATTATTTAAGGTAGGGAGAAAAAATATTTTACATTTATTTCCTCAATGTAAAATATAGATACTGATCAAAAATAGAAAATGCAACTACATAGGTATAATTTGCATTTAATTTCTAATTCAAAAGAGACAATTCAGTTTTATTAGTTTATTTCCTTTTGTTAGTGTCAAGGGGGGCACCATATTAGGTAAATTATTTCTTTTACTCGACATTCAGGAATTACCTCATTCCTCTCACCTATTACTAGAAACTACAAAGTGAAAGAAACCTTTGCAATGAATGATGAATTTTAATATCTGATTACTTGAGAGCATTGGCAAGAATCAGTTTTCATTTGTTAGAAAATATTAAAGAACTTGTGAATACAATAATAATAATAGTACTTATTATGTTCCTGGCATGTTGTAAGCAACTATGATATATTAACTCAATCCTTTCAAGGTCCCTCTGAAGTGGGTACTATTTATATCCCTACTGCAAATACACTGAAAAGTTCAGCAATATTACTCAAAGTTCCCAGGTTAACACTTTATAATCAAAGCTGCTTTGTAATATACAGCTACAGATTAGACAGTCTTCTGCCATATAACACTTAAACTTGGCTTACATAAATACAGCTTTACTGATCATATCTCCATGAAGAAAAATCTACATTGTGTGGGATGTTGATGGGATAGAGAATGGGAAGTAGGGGAAAATAAAATTCACAGTACTAGCAAAGTTATTGTTACAGAAGGAGAAATGCCTTTTTGGTGGTTCTCCCACTCAAATGCGGCACATTTTTGCAGTCTACAGCTGGGAGGCGGGGAGGCACCTTTTGATAATTCAGACATATTGGTAGCAGCTACCTACCAAACCTAGTTTTTAAATTGAAATTTCTGATGTCAATTCAACTTATTAAACAAAAAGAAAATGAGAGCTGGAAATATTATTCATGATGAGAGAGCGTAACAAGATCTCATTTCAGAAAATATCACAATTTCTATATATATCTACAAAAAGAGTGGAAACATGTAACAATTATTATAACTGAACTACCAGAGAATTTCTCATCAAATGCTACGTATTTGGATCAAACTCAACTTTGCTAATCTAAATTACTCAGAATACAGTTTGGCCAGTAGAGACTGGGTAGGGGATACAGGTGAGAAGCCTAACCTTAGCTACAAATTGTTTCTACTACTATCAGGAGTTCTGAGCTACCAAAAATTTGAATTAGCGTTCCATTGTCCTGGGAGCAGCTTGGGAACTGAGGATGACTTCAAGGTATATGCAAATTGTATATATTTAAATGAACAAAGGAACAAACTATCCTGTGGGGTTTGTGAAACACGGCTTGGATCAGAGTTAGCTTTCTCTGAAACTCTCTGTAAACAACCATCACCTCAGGGCTCTCAAAAAGCTCCTTCTCCCTGTGTATACAGTGGCATGAGTGAAGTTAACTTGATGTTAGTTCTGGGATTTGGGGAATTGGCTTCATGAAATTCTGGATTTGTATGAGTGTGTAGCATTGTGGCAAACAAGTCATCAGAAGAAAAATGTCTGAAAATGTATAGGAAACACTTGGAAAACATCTTCTAAATATAGATATTTCAAGGACAATGTAATGAAAGCTTTTAAAGAGATGAGGTGACCAAATAACAAAATCCCCAAGAGAATGTCTAAGAATGATTTCATAAATTTGAAAATTATCAATAAATCTTCCAAAGTCTTTCTTGATTCCAAGGAGTACAATCCCAATGGTAATCAAATTTATCACACTGGGGATTCTAGACAGATAATCTGATACATAGGATATAACTAGTTGGTTCAAGAACCAACATTAGAAATAATTTGAAAAAAATAAATCATTGAGAAGGATTTATTCACTGCATGGTAGATCTTTTATTCTTAATGAATCCCAAAGATGATAATAATGCTTCTTATTTGGAAGAACAGATGATAAGACATACAGAAATTTAAGATAATTTTCTTTAAATGAATTGGACAGTGGTATGAATAGAAAAGAAATTCTGAATTGAAAATAGGACTAATTTTTAGACAACTTCTTGTAGTTTTTAAAGGTCAAAAGCACTCTAAAGGCAAACATAAGAGATTTAAAATATCTAATTTAGAAAGAAAGGAAAATGAAGTTGGAAATTAAAAACTTATAACTGTAAGAAACTAAGAATGAATGGGAAGTTAGAATATATGAAGATGTAAAGATGTACTGCCTAACATTTTTATTTTAATAATAGAGAATATAATCTTTTGAATACATAGATGTAAATAATTATGCTGCTGAGGTGACTGAAGTGTTTATCTGGAAGGGTGAATCTTATATGCCACCTACCTAAATATGATACACACGCCTGAATGCAGGGAAGATAGGACCCTGGGGAACAAGACAAGATTAAAGAAGGAAGTTAAAGACTAGCTTCAGAGATACTATATGAAGAAATAAAATTTTAAAGTACTGCACTCATCTAATATAAAAAATACTGGGATGAGAATAAAATGAGGAGTTTCTGACTCGGGGGACTAGGAAATTAATATAGGAGATCGGGAAGACCACTATGATGTCTCCCCATTAAAGTCACTGAGTGAAAGGAAGAATATATATCCTGAAGGAAAAGATCACTGCATAGGCATACTTCAAACAAACCATAAAGTCAGTTTTACCCTCTCCCCAAAGTCATCATCAAATAACTTACTGGATATCACAAGAAATTTTGTACCTTTTCTTCAATAACTTTAAGAAGTATCCTTTAAAACTAAAAATTTTTAAAAACAGATTTAATATATAATCAGACAATATAAAATATTATTTTCTTTAAATATATTTTAAATTGACCTAATCATACATAGCACATATTCCAAGTTGATGAAATTTCTGAGAAGGAACTAAAAAGGGCAAAGCAATCTTACATAGTGCAATTGACCTTAAAATCAAGGTCATAAAAATTATTTATTTAAAATAATTTTTAATAAAGCTTCATACTTTAATGTCAATATAAATCTAGATCACAATGCTAAGCCAAGTAGTTTACATGTTTTCTCTGTCTCAACAGTAAGCAAATAAATGGTGCATTATTACAATCAAACCTCATCTTTTGTTTAAATAATACATTCTATGCTTTCTGTGATCATTAGATGCAAGATACTCTTAACAAAAAATCTTATTAATAAGAATAGCTTTGAATAAAAGAATAGTTTTCTTAAAAGAGCATACTATACATTTTCAATGTATTATTTCTATGTATTATTTAAAGTAAAAAGAAAATCTGTCACTATGAAAGCAATTTATTTCCTAAACTTTGGAGGCATGTGTAGATAATATATTTGCTCTGCTTTAGAAAGTATGTCAAAGAGTTAAGAGTATTCATATTCAAATTTTCATAAAACTAATCATAAAAGTAAACTTAAAAAGAGAACACTTGTGAGATACTATGTAAAATAAACTGAAAATGAAATAAAATACAAGAAGATAATTGTTTCATTTTAATGTATTTTCTTCATATTTGGAAGAATATTTGCACTCACTGTTCTAACTTAAGCAAAAGTGTTGTGGAAAATTTCATATCATGACTAGGTTATAGTTACTTTATCACTACTACACACATAAGCATGGAAGTCAATCAAGATTTATACAACATGGATGAATCCCTAAATCAAATTTAATTTAGACACTATTTGTTATAACTTCTTTTATATAAACAAGATGAAACTTATTTGACTAAAAGTAATCAAGAACACCAGTATTTGAATCATTCTTAATCATAAGCCATAATTAATGAATTAGTTGTTTCTAAGTAGCATTTGATGTAACAAAAAGTAGACAGAAGCAGGTTTAAAGCAAACAATTCTAGTTTGGAGCTAATAAAAATAACAATATTGATCATAAAAAGTCATGAAAATAACCACCGAATGTATGCATCAAAAAATGTCTCTTTTAGGACAGTCTGATTAAAATGTGCTTATGCCAGCACCATCTCCAAGATAAAACTACGTTCAACAGAATTCCCAGCACAGACTGTAGTGTACCCCAGCTCTGCACTAACATTGTTTCTATCCATTTTTACTGCAGTCAATTTAATTTTAATCTCTCTCTCTCACACTCACACATACATTTACGATGGGGGCGGGGAGGAGAGGGAGAAAGTGAGAGGGAGAGAGACAGAGGGAAGAAGAAAGATTAAGCACAAACAAAATAGTAGATTAAGGGAACATCATTTTTAAAATCTAAATGATATTCCAGAAAAATTTTAACCAGAAGCATATACACACCAAAAGAATTATTATATACATATATGTATAAAATTTACATATAGTGGGTTTTCCTTCTGCATCTTTAAATATCCAATATTATCTGAACACATATTACTAAGATTAGATGGGATTTTTCCACAAATACACAGGTTGCCTTAAGTATATTAGACAGTATAATAGCAGACTATATAGCCACATAATTGCTCATTTTCACAACTTCCAATGAGGCCTGACAACTCACCAGTTTATAGCAGTGGCAGATGATTAGAGAAAGAAATTTCTCACTTTTTAACTTACTTTCAGAAAAGATCTGAAAATTCAGGATTGAGAAAAGAAGCCTTATGAATAATGGAATACACTGCTACATTCAACCACATTTTATATCTTTGCAATATTCCTATCACATGGAACAAAGTCCAGAAGTTGCAAATAAAGCAATGCATTTAGGAACTTCTTAATCACAAAAGGAATAAATATGAAAAATTATTTCTAATTACCTCTGTTGAGTGATGCTGAACTGTTTATATCTCCAGTAATGAAGGAAGACTCTGACTGCTTTCGGACCGTATCATTCCACATTCTACGAATTCGGCTCTGGAAGAAGGAAAAACAAAAAGGAAATAAAATCACCATACAGTGAACCTTCGCACAAGCCACTCTTTTTTTTTATTTCTGTAATATAGTCTTATATGAGGCTTTTATTTTTGGCATCTGGCAAATACACAGCTTCCAAATGCTTGTAGTACAGGAGCATAAGAACATGAGGAACTAAATTAATGATAATCATTGGTTCTTATTAAGTGTATTCTTAAATGCGTATGCCAGAAATCATTATAACTATTTAAAAGAAATAAATGTAATGGTGGTGGTTTACTAGGTCAGTTGTGTCTGATGCTTCGGAACTTTATGGACTGTGCCCACCAGTCTCCTATGTCCATAGAATTTTCCAGGCAAGAAACTGGAGTGGATTGCCATTTCCTTCTTCTGACCCAGGGATCAAACCCGTGTCTCCTGTATTGCAGGCAATCTCCTGTATAGCAGGAGGATTCTTTACCAATAGAGCAACGAAGGAAGCCTCAAATGTAATATGATATGCCAATTTAAAAGATACATATAATACATGTGTAGATACATAGAAGATACGTATGAAGATACATAAAAGTGTACTCTAGATAGAATTTAGTAATTTTAATTTCTAAGGTAAAAAAATTATTTTCACTGTAATTTTATGGGAAGGTAATATTTAAATGTGCATTAAATTAAAGCTTTAGTAAAAAAAATTTTACTTAATTCAGAATTTTATAAGAAGAAATAGTTTGGGATGAAAAGAATGAGTATTACTAAGATGCTACTAAATTTGGAAAACTCAGCAGTGGCCACAGGACTGGAAAAGGTCAGTTTTCATTCCAATCCTAAAGAAAGCAAATGCCAAAGAATGCTCAAACTAATGCACAATTGCACTCATCTCACACGCTAGTAAAGTAGTGCTCAAAATTCTCCAAGCCAGGCATCAGCAATATGTGAACCGTGAACTTCCTGATGTTCAAGCTGGATTTAGAAAAGGCAGAGGAACCAGAGATCAAATTGCCAACATCCGCTAGATCATCAAAAAAGCAAGAGAGTTCCAGAAAAACATCTATTTCTGCTTTATTGACTATGTCAAAGCCTTTGACTGTGTGGATCACAATAAAGTGTGGAAAATTCTGAAACAGATGGCAATACCAGACCACCTAACCTGCCTCTTGAGAAATTTCTTTGCAGGTCAGGAAGCAACAGTTAGAACTGGCCATGGAAAAACAGACTGGTTCCAAATAGGAAAAGGAGTACGTGAAGACTGTATATTGTCACCCTGCTTATTTAACTTATATGCAGAGTACATCATGAGAAATGCTGGACTGAAAGAAACACAAGCTGGAATCAAGATTGCTGGGAGAAATATCAATAACCTCAGATATGCAGATGACACAACCCTTATGGCAGAAAGTGAAGAGGAACTAAAAAGCCTCTTGATGAAAGTGAAAGTGGAGAGTGAAAAGGTTGGCTTAAAGCTCAATATTCAGAAAATGAAGATCATGGCATCTGGTCCCATTACTACATGGGAAATAGATGGAGAAACAGTGGAAACAGTGTCAGACTTTATTTTTCTGGGCTCCAAAATCACTACAGATTGTGACTGCAGCCATGAAATTAAAAGACGCTTACTCCTTGGAAGGAAAGTTATGACCAACCTAGATAGCATATTCAAAAGCAGAGAAATCACTTTGCCAACAGAGGTTCGCCTAGTCAAGGCTATGGTCTTTCCTGTGGTCATGTATGTATGTGAGAGCTGGACTGTGAAGAAGGCTGAGCGCCCAAGAATTGATGCTTTTGAACTGTGGTGTTGGAGAAGACTTTTGAGAGTCCCTTGGACTGCAAGGAGATCCAACCAGTCCATTCTGAAGGAGATCAGCCCTGGGATTTCTTTGGAAGGAATGATGCTAAAGCTGAAACTCCAGTATTTTGGCCACCTCATGCGAAGAGTTGACTCATTGGAGAAGACTTTGATGTTGGGAGGGATTGGGGGCAGGAGGAGAAGGGGACGACAGAGGATGAGATGGCTGGATGGCATCACTGACTCGATGGATGTGAGTCTGAGTGACCTCCGAGAGCTGGTGATGGATAGGGAGGCCTGGTGTGCTGCAGTTCATGGGGTCGCAAAGAGTCGGACATGACTGAGCGACTGATTTGATCTGATCTGAATCCTCAAATATTAGACGATTGGTTTTATGAATATTGGGTCATGTTTATCCTTTGGAAATACTGTCTATTTTGTTATATAGGTCAGAAAATATATGTATTACACATACAAACAAAGCAAAAATAATAAAAGTACAATAAGAAAACCGATGCAATAAACCTGACACATAAAAAACGTTTCTATTGAAGAATACTTCAAAATTCAAACTGAAATACTTGGAATCAATTTCTCACATTTGTTTTATTGGTTAATTAACTATAAACATATTAATTGGCCTCTTTAATGTAAAAAATACAAAGGGGAAAGGCAAACACAAACATCTTTGCCTTCATGGAGATGCTAGACTAAAACATGACAGATTAATCACATATAAGTTAACAAAATAAATGCAAAAGTACAATATGTCCACAAATCTCTATAGAAGCATTACTAATTATAGCTGAAAACTGTGAACAATTCAATGACTATCAATGGTACGATGGGCACATAAATCATAGAATAATGTATAGTGATGGAGGGCTTCCCGGCGGCTGAGTGGGTAAAGAATCCGCTTGTAAGGCAGGAAAAGCAGGCAGACACGGGTTCAATCTGGCAGTTGGGAAGATCCCCTGGAGGAAGGTATGGGAATCCATTCCAGTATTCTTGCCTAGAGAATCCCATTGACAGATGAGCGTTGTGGGCAACAGTCCATGAAGTCACAAAGATCAGACACGACTGAATGGACTGAACACACAGGGAAATGAAAATAAAAGACCAACATAGTCACCTGCAGAGACTATGCCGTGCATGCCAAGAGAATGCATGGGTCATAGCAAAAACCCTCTTCCAACAACACAAGAGAAGACTCTACACATGGACATCACCAGATGGTCAACACCAAAATCAGATTGATTATATTCTTTACAGCCAAAGAAGAAGAATCTCTATACAGTCAGCAAAAACAAGACCGGGAGCTGACTGTGGCTCAGATCATGAGCTCCTTATTGACAAATTCAGACTGAAATTGAAGAAAGTAGGGAAAACCACTAGACCATTCAGGTATGACCTAAATCAAATCCCTTATGATTATACAGTGGAAGTGAGAAATAGATTTCAGGGCCTAGATCTGATAGATAGAGTGCCTGATGAACTATGGAATGAGGTTGGTGACATTGTACAGGAGACAGGGATCAAGACCACCCCCATGGAAAAGAAATGCAAAAAAGCAAAATGGCTGTCTGGGGAGGCCTTACAAATAGCTGTGAAAGGAAGAGAAGTGAAAAGCAAAGGAGAAAAGGAAAGATATAAGCATCTGAATGCAGAGTTCCAAAGAATAGCAAGACGAGATAAGAAGGCCTTCCTCAGCGATCAATGCAAAGAAATAGAGGAAAACAACAGAATGGGAAAGACTAGAGATCTCTTCAAGAAAATTAGAGATACCAAGGGAACATTTCATGCAAAAATGGGCTCGATAAAGGACAGAAATGGTATGGACCTAACAGAAGCGGAAGATATTAAGAAGATGTGACAAGAATACACAGAAGAACTGTACAAAAAAGAGCTTCACAACAAGATAATCACAATGGTATGATCACTAATCTAGAGCCAAACATCCTGGAATGTGAAGTCAAGTAGGCCTTAGAAAGCATCACTACGATCAAAGCTAGTGGAGGTGATGGAATTCCAGTTGAGCTATTCCAAATCCTGAAAGATGATGCTGTGAAAGTGCTGCATTCAATATGCCAGCAAATTTGGAAAACTCAGTAGTGGCCACAGGACTGGAAAAGGTCAGTTGTCATTCCAATCCCAAAGAAAGGCAATGCCAAAGAATGCTCAAACTACCGCACAATCGCACTCATCTCACACACTAGTAATACTCAAAATTCTCCAAGTCAGGCTTCAGCAATACGTGAACCGTGAACTTCCTGATGTTCAAGCTGGTTTTAGAAATGGCAGAGGAACCAGAGATCAAATTGCCAACAGCCGCTGGATTATAGAAAAAGCAAGAGAGTTCCAGAAAAACTATTCTGCTAAACTATTTCTGCTTTATTGACTATGCCAAAGCCTTTGACTGTGTGGATCACAATAAAGTGTGGACAAGTCTGAAAGAGATGGGAATACCAGACCACCTGAACTGCCTCTTGAGAAACCTGTATGTAGGTTAGGAAGCAACAGTTAGAACTGGACATGGAACAACAGACTGGTTCCAAATAGGAAAACGGGTATGTCAAGGCTGTATATCGTCACCATGTTTATTTAACTTATATGCAGAGTACATCATGAGAAACGCTGAACTGGAAGAAACACAAGCTGGAATCAAGATTGCTGGGAGAAATATCAAAAACTTCAGATATGCAGATGACACCACCCTTATGGCAGAAAGTGAAGAAGACCTAAAGAGCCTCTTGATGAAAGTGAAAGAGGAGAGTGAAAAAGTTGGCTTAAAGCTCAACATTCAGAAAATGAAGATCATGGCATGTGTCCCATCACTTCATGGAAAACAGATGGGAAACAGTGGAAAGAGTATCAGACTTTTTTGAGGGGGCTCCAAAATCACTGCAGATGGTGACTGCAGCTATGAAATTAAAAGACGCTTACTCCTCAGAAGGAAAGTATGACCAACCTAGATAGCATATTGAAAAGCAGAGACATTACTTTGCCAATAAATGTTCTGTCTAATCAAGGTTATGGTTTTTCCAGTGGTCATGTATGGATGTGAGAGTTGGACTGTGACTAAAGCTGAGCGCTTAAGAATAGATGCTTTTGAACTGTGGTGTTGGAGAAGACTCTTGAGAGTCCCTTGGCCTGCAAGGAGATCCAACCAGTCCATTCTGAAGGAGATCAGCCCTGGGATTTCTTTGGAAGGAATGATGTTAAAGCGGAAACTCCAGTACCGGGGCCACCTCATGCGAAGAGTTGACTCACTGGAAAAGACTCCGATGCTGGGAGGGATTGGGGGCAGGAGGAGAAGGGGACAACAGAGGATGAGATGGCTGGATTGCATCACCGACTGGATGTGAGTTTGAGTGAACTCCGGGAGATGGTGATGGACAGAGAGGCCTGGCGTGCTGTGATTCATGGGGTCGCAAGAGTTGGACACGACTGAACGACTGAAGTGAACTGAGTAAATCTGAGAACACTGCAGTCAAGAAGTTACATCTCACCTGAGAGTTGATGGAATTATGACCATTTTTACTTGTGTGCTCAATTGTGTCTGACTCTGTGACTCCATGGGCTGTAGCCTGCCAGGCTCCTCTGTCCATGGAATTTTCCAGGTAAGAATAGGGAGTGGGTTGTCATTTCCTTCCTCCAGGGGCTCTTGCCCACTCATGTCTCCTGTGCCTTCTGCATTGACAGGCAAATTCTTTACCATTGAACCACCTGGGAAATCTGCCTATTTTTCAGTTCAATTCAGTCACTCAGTCGTGTCCAACTCTTTGCGACCCCATGAATCGCAGCACAGCAGGCCTCCCTGCCTATTTTTAGGTGACATTTATTTGAGCTGGCCCCATTATCTTCTATTATTATTATCTTCTATTAGTCTCTCAACCTGGGCTTGCCACACCTTTTCCCCTGCTCTTACGTAACAAGCCAAGCATGCTTCTGCCTTAGGTTTTGTATGATTATTTCTTCTGCATGGAGTACTCTTTCCCCAGATGTGATAACTCTTACATCTCTCTCTATCTTTGTTCAAATATTTTCTCCTTAAAGAGACCTAACTTGATCATCCTATACAGAATTGTATTTCATGCACCCACTCTGCAACTTTTTGCCCTCATAGCTTTAGCATTTTCTACATACAATGTATTATTATAATATAGTTATTTCTTATATTTATATTTAATGTCCAAACAGTAATGTCCAATGTCTGCATATAGGTTTGAGGCTCTAGAAAAACAGAAAGTTTGGGAGTTCCCTGGTGGTTGAATGGTTAGGAATCCACGCCTTCACTGCTGAGGGCCCAGGTTCAATTCCTGGTCAGGGAACTAAGATTCCATTGGCCACATGATGCAGCCAAAAGGAAAAAGTAAAATAAAAATTCTGTCCTTTTTTGTTCATCTGAAATGGTACCTGATATATAATAATTATTGTGTGTATATAAAATATATATTATAAAAAAACAAATATTTTAATTAATTCTTCTAGGTTCTCTCATGTATATTTCATGTATTCACTCACTGAAATCTCCCGAGAATTCCCTGAGGTATGTATTCTCCTATTTATTACAAAATTGAGATTTAGAGGTTAACATGTACAATATCACGGACCTAATAAGTGGTATAACCAATATTTGACTTCAATCATTTGGCTCCGGATTTAGGAGATTAGAACTTATTACACTATATCAAATAATAATTGAAAAAGTAAAAGGAGAAAAGGGTAAAGTATTGCAAGCAGGGAAAAATATATAATATGTAGCATTAAGCTTATACTTAAATGTTCATGGAAAGGACCAGGACAAGCTTCAGAATATGCCAGTGAATAAAGCAAGTCACAGAAGATTACACACAATAAGATACCATTTTAAAGAAATATTTTAAGAAGATGAAGTAATTAACATCTTTTGGAAAGGTGAAGAAATTTTTAGAATAAGTCATGAAAATGATGAACAAAGGTTAGTACATTGTCTCTGGTAGGGAGACACAGGGATTGCTTAGGGATAAGTTTCAAGAAGCGAAAAAACATATGGCAAATACTCTATTTCCTAAGCTTGATGTTGAGTTCACAGGTGTTGATTTTATTACTACACTTCACAATTTAATCTATGGCACATATATTTTTTGTTTAAAATACTGTATAACAAAAGTAAATACATCTACAAATTCAACAAAACAACTGAAAATAGATGACAGAAAATTAATGAAAGGTCAAGGTGGAAAGAACAATACTTCATTCAGAGTTTTTATAAACCAATCTTTTATAAGTGATTACCACTGGGAGATTAGTAGATGGAGAGAATTTTTACTTTTTAGTCTTGAAAATCACATCCTTCCATTACTTACACAGCAGCCACATGATTTTGTTACATGTGGGTGATTTCTTGTCACCTCCTTTTCTAAATTATATCCTTAAATTTATAAATAGTCAAAATAAAATCAAAACTCCAGTTCTCTTACAAATACCTAAGGATCTGTCTCCAGCTTTCTTCATCACCCATTCACACACCACTTGAATCAATGACATTCTTCTTACTCCCAAAGTTTCAAGTTCTTATCCACCTAAATGGCTTTATATTTGATGCACTCTCACCTGAAATTCTCTTTCCCTGAACACTCTTTCTGTCATTTCTCCAAACAGTCTTGGCCTACTTAATCCAAGTAACCACCTGGACTTTATGCATCATATTTGGTTATCCATCATATTTGGTTCTGCACCAACTTTTATAATCTGATATTTTCTGTTGGTTTATTTGATTGCTAATGAATTTTCTGCCTTTTACAGTTAGTATTAAAGCCCCAGATCTTGGAGGAAGTTGTCTTTTAACCATTTTATCACCAGAGCTCATAATATTGCTTGGCATTTTACAACATAAATCCAATGTTTCTTAACAACAAAACATAATGATTGTTATTTTAGAAGTTCTCTGATGTGGAAAAAGACACCTATACTCTCAAAATTTTACCTCAATATCAGTGAGTGTTTTAGATGTTACGCGTGGAATTTCACAGTTAATGTAAAATGTTTATTGTTTCCACCTAAACAGACTATATTTAAGTAATAGAACTTTGTGTAGTGTTAGACTATCAAACAGAATTAGTATTATATTAAGCACAAGAAAACAACATGAGGTTTTTCTTCCCAATATTATAATTGTGATGTTATAACTATAAAAGTAAAAAAAAAGACACAGCTTTAAAATATATAGCTGGAATTATAGTCTGCAATAATGCCACTAGTAAGTGATATCTATTCCAACTTTTTGAGCATATACAATTTGTCATGTTTTGTATACATTAGCTTAATCTTCCTAATGATGTAAGAAATCAGAAACCACTTTACTTATGAAAAAATTGAGGGCTAATAAGATTTAATGACTTGTTTTGTGTCACAGCTAGTAGGAATATGGTAAGGCTAGAATCAAAACAAGGTCTACCCACTCACAAAGTTTATGATTGTTCTTTTAAGCTGCAGTATTTTATCTTGTGGGTTAGAAGTAATGCTAAACATTGCACAACTCTGTTCTAACATAATGCATGAAGCTCCAAAATATTATGATTTCACTGAAGACATTTGTCAATAAAATGGCTGTGGGATATTGGTTGATGAGCTCAGTTATATGAAAGGAATGCAGAAACAAATCAAGTTAAATGACATACAGAATCTCAGAAATTTCAATTAAAAATTGTTGAAAAGACTGTTACAAAAAAGAGAGGTAAGAATTTATCCGGTTGAAAATGAAGGACTGAATCACAAAAAGGTCATACAGAAAGTATCCAGGTGTGCCTCCACTCTTACATGAAACTCAGATTCTGAATGACAATTTACTAGTCCTGACTCAGAAATCTCAGTCCATCTAATTTGGTACATTTGCTTCCTTAATTTTTAACTTAGCAACCTTACTAAGGCATAAAAATAATAAAATAAATTCAAATTTTAAATAACTGCCTATTATATGTGGGAATAAGTTCCGTGATTATTATGATAATTTGTGGTTGTTAAGTGTCAAGATAACTTGTCAAAATAAAAATAAACATTCTAAAACTAACATATAACTGATAGGTTTGACAGTTACATGTTAGTTTTAAAATGTTTAGTTGGAACTGTTAGATTGATAGTAGATATGTGGTTTTATTTTTAAAATAAAACATAACTCCTTTAGTGTGATGAAAACATTTCTGAGAATATTGTTTATTATCTTTGGTTTAAAAGAGTTTTTCAAGTGCTAGTTCAGTGTGTACAACTGTCCAGCCTGACAATGAATGTGTTTTAGAGAATAAGATATATTAGCTTGGCAAATGATATTATAATTAAAAGTTATAAGGATATTTATTTTTCTAAGCATATGAATGGAATTGTTTAGGGAAACTGAACCTATTATATTTATAAGCCAATTGGAATTAGACAAAGAACAAATGATTTTTTTATTATATATGTGTGTACATATATAATTACCAAATTAAAATAAATAAATTTAGAAGGTTGAGTTAATAGAGTTAAAATATGCTCTTGATTTATAAATTTATTTTGGAATTTCAATTCAAATCTTCTTCAGAAAATTTCAATTAATAACACTATAAAAATGATTGTTTTTCCCACTGAATCATATATTCTTAGAAATATTAGTTTGGTAATTGGAACTCAAACTCACTCATGCATGACCCACATATGTCTTTTATTTGGTGCATTTTAGCATCCTAGAGTTGCTAAAATTTCTACATAGTAATCTTTGGACTGACATTGTGTGGAAAATGTAGGACAAGGTACTTAAAAGTTCAGAATTTCCTTTGAGAGGGGTGATGCAGTCATTATTATATCTAGTGCTGATGTTGAAACTCCAATACTTTGGCCATTGGATGCAAAGAGCTGACTCATTTGAAAAGACCCTGATGCTGGCAAAGACTGTGGCAGGAGGAGAACGGGATGACAGAGGATGAGATGGTTGATGGCATCACCAACTCAATGGACATGAGTTTGGGTAAACTCCGAGAGTTGGTGACGGACAGGGAGGCCTGACATGCTGCAGTTCATGGGGTCGCAAAGAATCAGACAAGACTGAGAGACTGAACTGAACTGAAGTGCTGGACTCGTGGGAGCAAGCAATTTGACCAGTTAAATCAATGATGCTATTTTGGTATTCTGAATTACCCTTTGACCTACTAGCAGACAACATGACATGAGTTATAACTTTCTATTAACCCTATTTAATAAGTTAATATTTTCAGTATATAATAAAGAATTATTAGACTAGTTAAAAGAAGTAATTAACTCAAGAACATTTATGTAAAGTATTACTTTCTTAGAATTTTAGGTTAAATGGCAAATTCCTTTCCTCACCTTCATACTTCATTCAACTAGGAACAATCTGAAATCATGAATTACTATTCAAACTTAGACTCTAAACTTCAAATTTTTTTGCAGTTTGGTTTCTTAAATTTCTGTCATAACCATTTTCATTTGAGACACACTAAAACAAAACAACAAAATTGTGTTGTGTTAAATGCTTGGGATAGAAAATAAATCTCAGCAAGAAAGGACAGCAACTCAGAATACCGATAAGAGCTATTTCATTTGAATTAACAGATATTATTTACCTGTGAGCCTGTGGAGTAGCGCCCGGGAGTTCGAGAACCAGATGTTTTCCCTGAGCCGATGGAGCTCTCTGTACTTTTGCCACTACAGCAATGTGTTCGCAGGCATTTCCCATACTCTTTTCGTACCTAGTCAAAAACATTCACTTCTCTTAGCAAAGAATTCATTTCAGCTAGAAATATAAAATGTATGTGAGTTTTATTTTCAGATAATTAAAATATTTTGCCCTACAGATAGAAATAAGAAAGTCTGTTCAGAATACATTTTATCTTTTACAATATAAAATAATACCCATACTGTCAAGATTGAAATTTGTATAACTGGACTTTTTAAAACACATAAACACACATATGCCCAATCACACCGTAATGATAGAATCTCTTACTTGAAAAAACAAAAACTTAAGACTTTTCTACACTATTTTTAGCTTCATAGATCTGATACAAAGTATCCCTGTTGGTGCAACTATTATTTAGGCAGAGGTCTAGCCAGGAAGTTAGAGAGAAGAGGAAATGGAAACAGGCGAGAGAGAAAGAAGAGACAAAATATTTAAAGACAGAGCATAAAAAAAGAATGTGTTGGGCTAAGCATTTTAAAATAATTTATATTTCTTTGAAATGTATTTCTCTTAAAAGAGGTAAATTGTCAATTTGAGAACATAAAATTCAAAATATTTAAAATTTATTCCCTCAAAATGGTGGTGGTTTAGTCACGAAGTCATCTCCAACTCTTACAACCCCATGGACTATAGCCTGACAGTCTCCTCTGTCAATGGAATTGTCTAGGAAAGAATACTGGAATGGGTTGCCATTTTCTTCTCCAAGGAATCTTTCCAACCCAGGAATTGAACCTGGGTCTCCTGCATTGCAGACAGAGTCTTTACCAACTGAACTATGAGGGAAGACCTTCATCAAAATTGTTCTATTAAATAATTACAGAGAAATATGATTGCTTTCCTATATAGGATTGCAATTAACTAATTAATCCTTGTTGTAGTATAAAAATCACAATATAAAAGGAGATACACATTTTTTAGCTGATACTTTCAAACAAGAAAATATATCAACAATTCTGGGGGAAATCAATTTAATCAAATAAGACTTACAAAAATAAACAGAAATTGTTCTAAATCATATCTCCACTAGTGACATCAAGAAAAATAAATGCCAATTACTTGTTCATCAATTAAAACACATTATAGGATAACTTACTGGTTTTACATTCACAAAGTTTACATTCATTATGAAATAATATTATATATATATTATCTTTATCATTTCATTGATTTCACATGAGTTCATAGTTTCCAGAATTTGTGACAATGTAATATTATTTAAAACAAACTTATGAAAACATGCTTTCCTGAGAAATTTTACTTAGAATCAAGAGAAAAATAAGGAGTGTGTATGATATATTAAAGTTAGTATTTGAAATTAAATATTATCTCAATATATTACAGTTCATTCCATCCATAATATGGCAAAATCAGAGACTTACTATATTCAGATTTGTTTGAAGAACTTACATTCACTAAATTATGTGAAAGGAACAATGAAACAAAGTCCTGTGAATCAAAGCATGGAGAAGGAGTGCCTGATAGAAGTATAGAGGGACCAAGAAAGGCTTCCCAGAGAAGAAGACTTCTGAAATAATCTTCATATGTATACCAATAGATGATTCATGTTGAGGTTTGAAAGAAATCAACAAAATTCTGTAAAGGAATTATTTCAATTAAAAAATAAATTAATTAAAAAATAAATATATATATGTTGGAATTTGTTGGTTTAGTGAATTAAGTTGAAAGATAGGATAGATAAGAGAAAAAAGGTGCTCAGTGTGAGCAGAACAAAGAGGCATGATGTGCTAATCTCAAGCCTTTCATTGGTTATGCCAAAATTACATATTTTAATATATTTAAATTATATTGTTTCCAATCAATTTTTATGCCATTTATTATTAATTAGAAATAATCATTTTTATTCACAATTAACAAGCCAATTCATATTTTGTTTTTTAAAATAAGTCTGTGACAGCTTCTGTGTGTGTGTGTTGAAGATATGCATGAGGCTGAGATAGGAGGATGAGATGAAGAAGCTTATCCATCTTAAACATTCTTTGCTAGGAACTATGCTAGGCTTCTCCCTCAAAATGAATCTAGGAAATAATTATTACTGACATTTTACAAAGAAGAACACTAAAAAGATTAAGCAAGGAAAAGTAAACTGAAAGACTGAAAAGGTTAAGGGATATGCATTATGTGAAAATATACAAATCTCATGGATGCTCTATGATCAGAAAGTTCTCCCTAAGATGTCACATTTCTAATACTGATAAAACCAACATAAGGTATATTATTCATCGATTAGATTATCTCATTCTTTGTCTCGGGACAAAATGAGGACAAATATTAAATTAGAATTTCTGGAAACATAAAATAATCTCCACCCATAGGGAGGCATTATCAATTGCAGTTTAGTAATTTGTATTCAATTTATGAAATATCTTTAGAACCTAAATTTTCACCATAACCTATATAATTCAGGTATGACCTAAATCAAATCCCTTACAGTGGAAGTGAGAAATAGATTTAAGGGCCTAGATCTGATAGATAAGAGTACCTGATGAACTATGGAATGAGGTTCATGACATTGTACAGGAGACAGGGATCAAGACCATCCCCATGGAAAAGAATCGCAAAAAAGCAAAATGGCAGTCTGGGAAGGCCCTACAAATAGCTGTGAAAAGAAGAGAAGTGAAAAGCAAAGGAGAAAAGGAAAGATATAAGCATCTGAATGCAGAGTTCCAAAGAGTAGCAAGAAGAGATAAGAAGGCCTTCCTCAGCGATCAATGCAAAGATATAGAGGAAAACAACAGAATGGGAAAGACTAGGGATCTCTTCAAGAAAATTAGAGATACCAAGGGAACATTTCATGCAAAGATGGGCTCGATAAAGAACAGAAATGGTATGGATCTGACAGAAGCAGTAGATATTAAGAAGAGATGGCAAGAATAGACAGAAGAACTGTACAAAAAAGAGCTTCATGACCCAGATAATCACGATGGTGTGATCACTCACCAAGAGCCAGACATCCTGGAATGTAAAGTCAAGTGGACCTTAGGAAGCATCACTATGAACAAAGCTAGTGGAGGTGATGAAATTCCAGTTGAGCTATTTCAAATCCTGAAAGATGATGCTGTGAAAGTGCTGCACTCAATATGCCAGCACATTTGGAAAACTCAGCAGTGGCCACAGGACTGGAAAATGTCACTTTTCATTCTAATCCCAAAGAAAGGCAATGCCAAACAATGCTCAAACTACCGCACAATTGCACTCATCTCACACGCTAGTAAAGTAATGCTCAAAATTCTCCAAGCCAGGCTTCAGCAATATGTGAACCGGGAACTTCCTGATGTTCAAGCTGGGTTTTAGAAAAGGCAGAGGAACCAGAGATCAAATTGGCAACATCCGCTGGATTATAGAAAAAGCAAGAGAGTTCCAGAAAAACATCTATTTCTGCTTTATTGACTACGCCAAAGCCTTTGACTGTGTGGATCACAATAAAATGTGGACAAGTCTGAAAGAGATGGGAATACCAGACCACCTGACCTGCCTCTTGAGAAATCTGTATGGAGGCCAGGAAGCAACAGTTAGAACTGGACATGGAACAACAGACTGGTTCCAAATAGGAAAAGGAGTACGTCAAGGCTGTATATTGTTACCCTGCTTATTTAACTTATATGCAGAATACATCATGAGAAATGCTGGGCTTGAAGAAGCACAAGCTGGAATTAAGATTGCAGGGAGAAATATCAATAACCTCAGATATGCAGATGACACCACCCTTATGGCAGAAAGTGAAGAGGAACTAAAAAAACTTCTTGATGAAAGTGAAAGTGGAGAGTGAAAAAGTTGGCTTAAAGCTCAACATTCAGAAAATGAAGATCATGGCATCTGGTCCCATCACTTCATGGGAAATAGATGGGGAAACAGTGTCAGACTTTATTTTTTTGTGCTCCAAAATCACTGAAGATGGTGACTGCAGCCATGAAATTAAAAGACACTTACTCCTTGGAAGGAAAGTTATGACCAACCTAGATAGCATATTAAGAAGCAGAGACATTACTTTGCCAACAAAGGTCCATCTAGTCAAGGCCATGGTTTTTCCTGTGCTCATGTATGGATGTGAGAGTTGGACTGTGAAGAAGGCTGAGCACTTAAGAATTAATGCTTTTGAACTGTGGTGTTGGAGAAGACTCTTGAGAGTCACTGGGACACAAGGAGATCCAACCAGTCCACTCTGAAGGAGATCAGCCCTGGGTGTTCTTTGGAAGGAATGATGCTAAAGCTGAAACTCCAGTACTTTGGCCACCTCATGTGAAGAGTGACTCATTGGAGAAGACTCTGATGCTGGGAGGGATTGGGGACAGGAGGAGAAGGGGATGACAGAGGAGGAGATGGCTGGATGGCATCACTGACTCGATGGACATGAGTCTGAGTGAACTCTGGAAGTTGGTGATGGACAGGGAGGCCTGGCATGCTGCGATTTATGGGGACGCAAAGAGTCGGACACGACTGAGCGACTGAACTGAACTGAACTGAACTGAACTGAACCTATATCCTATTTTGTTTTTCCTAGTGAATTCAACAAGTGATGCTTTTCTCCTTAGAAGAGGAAGTGTTTTTTAGTGAAATGATTTACATCTAAACAGATATTTTGGGGAGAGAGGGGCTATTAGAGAAAGAAGAAGAACGTGAACCACTTCCATTTCTGTTACTTACAAAGGGAGCAATATTGTACAAGCAGGAATTCACCATGAAAATTTGCCAAAAAATGTTAAATGTTCTAATTGATTATATAAATAATCAGTAAATAAAGATATCTAGTGATAGCTATCCCACATTAGCTATATTACTTACTGAATCATTATAGACTTTATTTTTCTATGATTAGATCTGAAGTGGTGAGCATGTATGTTAAAAAGAAAAAAGCAAAAATAACATGCACCATCTCCATGAGAGGTATCTCTTCAGATTATAATATACTTTATTTGATAATTTAGTCATTTGCATATTCTAATCCACTATTTCACATGATACAACATCTTATCCCAATGAGATATGGCATGTGATTATTCAACATGAGGTTGTTCTAAAATATATAAGGATGGGAAAGAAAATATACCTGCCCAAAGAATATTTCTTTTATACCCTTCGCTCAGAAATAAAATAATTATGAAACCTTCTGAGATGTTTCACATAATTAACAACAAAGAAAATGTGACAACCTTAATCACAAAGTAGAGATGCTGGTGACACAATCATACAACCTACAATCTAGAAAATGAGTGACAATTCAAAGTTTGATTTTTTTGTGTGTTAATGAGTTGAATCAATCAACAAATAATCCTATAAAACAAATTACCTCAAAAATGGAATATTTTGCATTTCTCTACTCAAATATAAGTAACTACATAAGATGAGCATATTATTGAAATCAGTCAGATGGCTTAAGTAAAACCTTCTACAAGAAACAAGACTGCTAAAATGTCCATAAGAACCAAAGCTATCCATAGGTTCAATGCTGTTTCTATAAAAGTTCCAATATTTTTCACAGATACAGAAAAAGATATCCTTAAATGTGTACAGAACCACCAAAGACTCCAAACAGCCAAAGCAATCCTGAGAAGAAAGAACAAAGATGGAGGCATCACTTTGTAGATTGCACACCATACCACAAAACTATAGTAATCACAACAGTACGGTATTGGAAAAATAGATCAATAGACAAAGGATCAGACTCTAAAGTGAAAGTCACTCAGTCGTGTCTGACTCTATGTGACCCCATGAACTATACAGTCCATGCATTCTCCAGGCCAGAATACAGGAGTGGGTAGCCTTTCCCTTTTCCAGGGGATCTTCCCAACACAGGGATCAATCCCAGGTCTCCCGCATTGCAGCCAAATTCTTTACCAGCTGAGCCACAATGCACACCCAATGGAACAGATTGTGAGCCCATAAGTAAACCCTTGTCTACACCTGGTCATAGTAAAAACATCCTCTTCCAACACACAAGAGATGACTCTACACATGGACATCACCAGATAGTCAATACCAAAATCAAATTGATTATATTATTTGCAGCCAAAGTTAGAGAGGCTCTATACAATCAGCAAACACAAGACCACGAGCTGACTGTGGCTCAGATCATGAATTCCTTATTGCCAAACACATACTTATATTGAAGAAAGTGGGGAAATTAGGCCATTCAGGTTTGACCTAAATTGAATCCCTTATGATTAAATAGTGGAAGTGACAAGTAGATTCAAGGGATTAGATCTGACAGACAGAAAGCCTAAAGAACTATGGATGGCTTTTCATGATATTGAACAGAAGGCAGATAGCAAGACCATCCCCAAGAAAAAAAAATGCAAAAAGGTAAAATGGTTATCTGAGGTGGCTTTACAAATAGCTGAGAGAAAAGAGAGATGAAAGGCAAAGGAGAAAAGTAAACACATAACCATTTGAATCCAGAGTTCCAATGAATAGTGAAGAGAGATAAGAAAGCTTCCTCAGTGATCAATGCAAAGAAACAGAGGAAAACAATAGAATAGGAAAGACTAGAGATCTCTTCAAGGAAGTCAGAGATGCCAAGGAAACATATCATGGGAAGATGGCTACAATAAAGGACACAAATGGTATGCATTTAACAGATGTAGAAGATATTAAAAAGAGTTGGCAAGAATACACAGTTCAATTCAGTTCAGTTCAGTTCAGTCGCTCAGTCGTGTCTGGCTCTTTGCTACCCCATGAATCACAGCACGCCAGGCCTCCCTGTCCATCACCAACTCCCGGAGTTCACTCAGACTCACGTCCATCAAGTCAGTGATGCCATCCAGCCATCTCATCCTCTCTCGTCCCCTTCTCCTCCTGCCCCCAATCCCTCCCAGCATCAAAGTCTTTTCCGATGAGTCAACTCTTTGCATGAGATGGCCAAAGTACTGGAGTTTCAGCTTTAGCATCATTCCTTCCAAAGAATACCCAGGGCTGATCTCCTTCAGAATGGACTGGTTGGATCTCCTTGCAGTCCAAGGGACTCTCAAGAGTCTTCTCCAACACCACAGTTCAAAAGCATCAATTCTTAAGTGCTCAGCCTTCTTCACAGTCCAACTCTCACATCCATACATGAGCACAGGAAAAACCATGGCCTTGACTAGATGGACCTTTATTGGCAAAGTAATGTCTCTGCTTTTGAATATGCTATCTAGGTTGGTCATAACTTTCCTTCCAAGGAATAAGTGTCTTTTAATTTCATGGCTGCAGTCACCATCTGCAGTGATAAAGTCAGATGCTGTTTCCACTGTTTCCCCATCTATTTCCCATGAAGTGATGGGACCAGATGCCATGATCTTCATTTTCTGAATGTTGAGCTTTAAGCCAACTTTTTCACTCTCCACTTTCATTTTGATCAAGAGTTCCTCTTCACTTTCTGCCATAAGGGTGGTGTCATCTGCATATCTGAGGTAATTGATATTTTTCCCAGCAATCTTGATTCCAGCTTGTGCTTCTTCCAGCCCAGCATTTCTCATGATGTACTCTGCATATAAGTTAAATAAGCAGGGTGACAATATACAGCCTTGACGTACTCCTTTTCCTATTTGGAACCAGTCTGTTGTTCCATGTCCAGTTCTAACTGTTGCTTCCTGACCTGCATATAGGTTTCTCAAGAGGCAGGTCAAGTGGTCTGGTATTCCCATCTCTTTTAGACTTTTCCACAGTTTATTGTGATCCACACAGTCAAAGGCTTTGGCATAGTCAATAAAGCAGAAATAGATGTTTTCCTGGAACTCTCTTGCTTTTTCCATGATCCAGCAGATGTTGGCAATTTGATCTCTGGTTCCTCTGCCTTTTCTAAAACCAGCTTGAACATCTGGAAGTTCATGGTTCACATATTGCTGAAGCCTGGCTTGGAGAATTTTGAGCATTACTTTACTAGCGTGTGAGATGAGTGCAATTGTGCAGTAGTTTGAGCATTGTTTGGCATTGCCTTTCTTTGGGATTGGAATGAAAACTGACCTTTTCCAGTCCTGTGGCCACTGCTAAGTTTTCCAAATGTGCTGGCATATTGAGTGCAATACTTTCACAGCATCATGTTTCAGGATTTGAAACAGCTCCACTGGAATTCCATCACCTTCACTAGTTTTGTTCGTAGTGATACTGTCTAAGGCCCACTTGACTTCACATTCCAGGATGTCTGGCTCTAGGTCAGTGATCACACCATCGTGATTATCTGGGTCATGAAGATCTTTTTTGTACAGTTCTTCTGTGTATTCCTGCCATCTCTTCTTAATATCTACTGCTTCTGTTAGGTCCATACCATTTCTGTTCTTTATCGAGCCCATCTTTGCATGAAATGTTCCCTTAGTATCTCTAATTTTCTAAAGAGAACTCTAGTCTTTCCCATTCTGTTGTTTTCCTCTATTTTTTTGCATTGGTCACTGAGGAAGGCTTTCTTATCTCTTCTTGCTATTCTTTGGAACTCTGCATTCAGATGTTTATATCTTTCCTTTTCTCCTTTGCTTTTCACTTCTCTTCTTTTCACAGCTATTTGTAGGGCCTCCCCAGACTGCCATTTTGCTTTTTTGCGATTCTTTTCCATGGGGATGGTCTTGACCCCTGTTTCCTATATAACACAAACTTCATTCCATGGTTCATCAGGCACTCTATCTATCAGATCTATGCCATTAAATCTATTTCTCACTTCCACTGTATAATCATAAGGGATTTGATTTAGGTCATACCTGAATGGTCTAGTGGTTGGGGTTACTTTATTTAATTTCAGTCTGAATTTGGCAATAAGGAGTTCATGATCTGAGCCACAGTCAGCTTCTGGTCTTGTTTTTGTTTACTGTATAAAGCTTTCCCATCTTTGGCTGCAAAGAATATAATCAATCTGATTTCGGTGTTGACACATGTCCATATGTAGAGCCTTTTCTTGTGTTGTTGTAAGAGGGTGTTTGCTATGACCAGTGCATTTTCTTGGCAAAACTCTATTAGTCTTTGTCCTGCTTCATTCCATATTCCAAGGCCAAATTTGCCTGTTTCTCCAGGTGTTTCTTGACTTCCTACTTTTGCATTCCAGTCCCCTATAATGGTATGCACCTAACAGATGTAGAAGATATTAAGAAGAGTTGGTAAGAACACACAGAACTATACAAAAAAGATCTTCATAACCCAGGTAACCACAATGTTGTGATCACTCACCTAGAGCCAGACATCCTGGAATGTGAAGTCAAGTGGACCTTAGGAAGCATCACTACAAACAAAGCTAGTGGAGGTGATGAAATTACAGTTGACCTGTTTCAAATCCTAAAAGATGATGCTGTGAAGTTTGCACTCAATATGCCAGCAAATTTGGAAAACTCAGCAGTGCCACAGGACTGGAAAAGGTCACTTTTCATTCCAATCCCACAGAAAGGCAATGGTAAATAATGTTCAAATTACGGCACAATTGCACTCATCTCACACACTAGCAAAATAATGCTCAAAATTCTCCCAGTGAGGCTTTAGCAGTACGTAAACCATGAACTTCCAGATTTCAAGCTAGATTTATAAAAGGCAGAGGAACAGAGATCATATTGCCAACACTACATCATAGGAAAAGCAAAAGAATATAAAAAAAAAATCTACTTCTGCTTTAGTGATTATGGCAAAGCCTTTGACTGTGTAGATCACAACAAACTGTGGAAAATTCTTCAAGAGATGGGAATACCAGACCACCTGACCTGCCTCCTGAGAAATCTGTATGCTGGTCAAGAAGCAACAGTTAGAATCTGATGTGGAGCAACAGACTGGTTCCAAATCATGAACGGAGTATGTCAAGGCTGTATATTGTCACCCTGCATATTTAACTTATATGTAGACATCATGAGAAATGCCAGGCTGGATGAGGCACAAGCTGGAATCAAGATTGCTGGGAGAAATATCAATAACCTCATATTTGCAGATGACACCACCCTTATGGCAGAAAGTGAAGAGGAACTAAAGAACCTCTTGATGAAAGTGAAAAAGAAGAGTGAAAAAGTTGGCTTAAAACTCAACATTCAAAATCAAAGATCATGGCATCCAGTGCCATTACTTCATGACAAATAGATTGGGAAAGTATGGATAACAGTGAGAGACTTTATTTTTTGGAGGGCTCCAAAATCACTGCAGATGGTGACTGCAGCCATGGAATTAAAAGATGCCTGCTCCTTGGAAGAAAAGCTAGGACAAACCTAGTATTAAAAAAGCAGAGACATTACTTTGCCAACAAAGATCCATCTAGTCAAAGCTATGATTTTCCAGTAGTCATGAATGGATGTGAGAGTTGGATTATAAAGAAAGTTGAGTGCCAAAGAATTAATGGTTTTGAGCTGCGGTGTTTGAGAAGACTCTCGAGAGTCCATTGGACTACCAGGAGATCCAACCAGTGAATCCTAAGGGAAATCAGTCTTGAATATTCATTGGAAAGACTGATGCTGAAGCTGAAACTCTTTGGCCACCAAATATTTTGGCCACCTGATGCAAAGAACTGACTCCTTAGAAAAGACCCTGATGCTGGGAAAGATTTAAGGTCAGAGGAGAATTGGGCAACAGAGGATAAGATGGTTGGATGACATCACGGACAAGATGGACATTAGTTTGAGAAAGCTTGAGAGCTGGTAATGGACAGGGAAGCCTGAGGTGCTGCAGTCCATGGGTTGCAAAGATAGGACAGGACAGAGCAACTGAACTGGACTGATATGGTAAACTAATATCTGATAAGAAAGCTATGAATAAATAAAGGGGAAAATACAGTCTCTTAATAAATGGCATTAGGAAAACTGGATCAGATCAGATCAGATCAGTCGCTCAGTCATGTCCGACTCTTTGCGACCCCATGAATCGCAGCACGCCAGGCCTCCCTGTCCATCACCAACTCCCGGAGCTCACTGAGACTCACATCCATCGAGTCAGTGATGCCATCCAGCCATCTCATCCTCTGTCGTCCCCTTCTCCTCTTGCCCTCAATCCCTCCCAGCATCAGAGTCTTCTCCAATGAGTCAACTCTTCTCATGAGGTGGCCAAAATACTGGAGTTTCAGCTTTAGCATCATTCCTTCCAAAGAAATTCCAGGGCTGATCTCCTTCAGAATGGACTGGTTGGATCTTCTTGCAGTCCAAGCGACTCTCAAGAGTCTTCTCCAACACCACAGTTCAAAACCATCAATTCTTTGGCGCTCAGCCTTCTTCACAGTCCAACTCTCACATCCATACACGACCACAGGAAAAACCGTAGCCTTGACTAGGCGAACCTTTGTTGGCAAAGTAATGTCTCTGCTTTTGAATATGCTATCTAGGTTGGTTATAACTTTCCTTCCAAGGAGTAAGCGTCTTTTAATTTCATGGCTGCAGTCACCATCTGTAGTGATTTTGGAGCCCAGAAAAATAAAGTCTGACACTGTTTCCACTGTTTCCCCATCTATTTCCCATGTAGTGATGGGACCAGATGCCATGATCTGTGTTTTCTGAATGTTGAGCTTTAAGCCAACTTTTTAACTGTCCATTTTCACATTTGTCAAGAGGCTTTTGAGTTCCTCTTCACTTTCTGCCATAAGAGTGGTATCATCTGCATATCTGAGGTTATTGATATTTCTCCCAGCAATCTTGATTCCAACTTGTGTTTTTTCCAGTCCAGAGTTTCTCATGATGTACTCTGCATAGAAGTTAAATAAACAGGATGACAATATACAGCCTTGATGTACTCCTTTCTCTATTTGGAACCAGTCTGTTGTTCCATGTTCAGTTCTAACTGTTGCTTCCTGACCTGCATACAAATTTCTCAAGAGGCAGATTAGGTGGTCTGGTATGCCGATCCCTTTCAGAATTTTCCACAGTTGATTGTGATCCACACAGTCAAAGGCTTTGGCAAAGTCAATAAAGCAGAAATAGATGTTTTTCTGGAACTCTCTTGCTTTTTTGATGATCCAGCGGATGTTGGCAATTTGATCTCTGGCTCCTCTGCCTTTTCTAAAACCAGCTTGAATATCAGGAAGTTCACGGTTCACATATTGCTGAAGCCTGGCTTGGAGAATTTTGAGCATTACTTTACTAGCATGTGAGATGAGTGCAATTGTGCGGTAAAACTGGATAACCACATGTAAATTAATGAAACTGAACCTCACTATCTTATACCATACAGAACATCTAATTTGCAAACTCTTAGTTGCTGTATGTGAGACCTAGTTATCTGACTCGGGACCAAACTGTGGTCCCTGCATTGGGAGTGAAGTCTTGGCCACTGGCCCACCAGGGAATTCCCAGGCCTTAATTTATTAAATCAATCAATCAATTTTTTTTTTTTTTTTTTACAAATTTAAGACACCTGTGGAGAGGAAAAAAAGATGGCACCCCAGAGCTAGAGCAGGTAGAGGGTTACGCCAAGGATAGCACCCCTGGTGCCCTTACTGGAGGGCATCCAAAAGCTCTTGGAAGTACATGTTGAGTTAGACACCTGCTCCTTAGGCTGCTTCTGCTTATACGTAAGTAAATGAGCCTCTTTTCTCCTGAAGTCTGGTCGCATGAGCAGTTGCAACTGTGCTGGACATGAGGTAGGTTCCAATACAAAAGAAGCCATCTGTGAACTAGTGGAGAGGACTACACCTCACCAAATGTTTGTCATGGGCTTCCCTGGTGGCTCAGACAGTAAAGAATCTGCCTATAATGTGGGAGACCCGGGTTCAGTCCCTGGGTTGGGAAGATCCTCTGGATGAAGAAATGGCAACCTACTCTTTAGTATTCTTGAACAGAGAAGCCTGGTGAGTTAAAATCCATGGGATCGCAAAGAGTTGGACACGACTGTGCGACTAACACACACACATAGAAAGAACAAGCAACAAAAGAAAAAGAAATAAGTTGTATTATATCAAATTAAAAAGCTGCTGCACAGCAAAAGAAACAACAGAGTTGAATGGCTATCTACAGAAGAGAAGATAATATTTGCCAATCATATACCTGATAAGTAGTTAACAACCAACAATATACAAAGCACTGATACAACTCAAAAGTAGCCCCCCCAAAAATCCAACTAAAAATGGACAAAAGAAATGAATAGACTTTTTTCCTAAGAAGACATGCAAATGGCTAGCTTGAAAAGATGTTCAACATAACTAATTAGAAAAATGAAAATCAAAATCACAATTAGATATCACTTCACATATATTAGAATGGCTATCATGAAGAAGACAAGAGATAAGAACTGGTGCTTCTCTGGTATCTCAGGGGTAAATAATCTGCCTGCAATGCAGGAGACACAGGAGACATATGTTCCATCCCTGGGTCAGGAAGATCCTCTGGAGAAGGAAATGGTAACCCACTCCAGTATTTTTGCCTGGGAAATTTCATGGATAGAGGAGTTTGGTGGGCTATAGCCCATAGGGTTGCAAAGAGTCAGACATGACTTAGAGACTAAACCACAATAAGAATTGGTAAGAATATGGAGGAAAGAGAGCTATTGTGCCCTGTAGGTGGGACTATAAATAAATACAGCTGTTGTGGAAAGCAATATGAAAGTTCCTCACAAAATAGAACTACATATGATTCAGCAATCCCACTTCTGGGCTTATATCCCAAGAAAACAAAAATCAGGATCTTAAAGAGATATCTGCACATCCATATTCACTCAAGCACTATTCACAACAGACAAGATATGGAAGTAACCAAACCGTCCATCAGTGAATGAATGAATCAAGAACAAAGCTGTAGTGCTGTACTTTGTTGTAATGAATCACAAAATTGAGCTTGATGACATGTATTTTTTAAAAATTCACCTCTGTTAAATATGTTCAATATACTAAAAACCATAATTTGTTTTTGGACTCTGAGGTTTGGTATCTCTACCTGGATATCAAAACAGTGATGTGTATTTTGGATATAATAAATTAATCATTGGGAAAACTCTAGGCACTGGCTAATAAAAATAATCCCAATCAAAATAATTCATGCATAAAACACAAAAATCTTTTCTGTTCTATAGAAAATTTCAATACTAACATTAAAACAAAATTTCCAGCTAATATAGAAAATTAATAATAAATTTAATAATAATTAGTAATAATAAAGTAAACTGGCAAATCCAGTTTACTTTATTTGAAAATGTTAGTATAACTACCTATGATGGCCCAATATTCCCTTATTTACATGAACAAATGCTACCTTTTCCTGATTTTGCTTCCACCTTTTTACATATTACAATCAGTTATGGCTCCTTTCTAACAAAATCTAGAAATCTTTCAAGTCTTTCTGACTTCTTTGCAGTGTTTTATAATACTGACCACTGTTTACTTCTGGACACTTCCCCCCATCTTTAATTCAGATACTATCTTTTCATCCTTCTCCTCAGACACTTTCTTCCATTTCTATTCTTACTCAAAACTCATGTCTTCAAGTCTTCACAATGACCAAGTGTGATCAACTGCTAGCTGTTTGTATTATAATACTCAATTCTTCATCTTCCTGGGGTACAAAAGGTAGACTATGTTTCCCAGCCTTGTTTGCAGTTTGGGTGGTAGTACTGATGGTGTCCCATCTGATGGAATATAAGTGGAAATGATATGACCCATTTCCAGACTTTTTATACAAGGTCCCCTCTCTTTTTCTCAGATTACCTCCACTTAATACATGAGGAAACTGGAGCACATGCATGCTAATTAAATGGCCCAAAGTCACATAAGCCATTAAGTAGAGGAACTAGGATTCGGACACAGTCTTGGCTCAGGGGCCTAGGCGATCAGAACTATAAAGACCACATTTTTAATTGAGTTAAAAAGTATAAGATGAGAAAAATCAATGTTGAGATTTAAAAAAAAAGCAATGTAAGTGTTTAGTTTCTAAAATTAACTTTTAAAATGAGCACTTTAGGTCCTGGTAGATGTGAAAAATAATAAAAAATAGACCATTATAAAAATTAAATATTGCATTCTAATCATCAAAATCATAAATTTTAATAAAATATGCTTTTAAAGAAGTTCAGAGATCTTCAGGTTTTCCTGGTGTCTCAGACAGTAAAGAATCTGTGTGCAATGCAGGAGACCTGGGTTTAGTTCCCAGGTCAGGAAGATCCCCTTGAAAAGGGAATGGCAAGTCAACTCCAGTATTCTTGCTTGGAGAATCCCATGGACAGAGGAACATGGTGGGCTAAAGTCCATGGGGTCACAAAGAGTTAGACATGACTGAGCAACTAACACACACATAGAGATATTTACTAAGTGTTTTATCATTCACTAAAATAATAAATGCTTTCTATCATAAATTTTTTAGATATTTATATTTCTTATAATATACAACTAGTTTTTTTAAAAAAATAGTAAAATATATATTTCCTAAGCCATGCTATATAATATATACATATGTATATTCTTTGCCTCCATACATCTTAAAACATCTACTTCATAATATACAAATTCCATGTGTCTGCCAAAAATGATATCAAAGACAATAAGTTCAAATCTATAAGAAAATTATTTTTGTGCACTGTCTAAATCAAAATATGATTCTGTCTTTTGTTGTTAACATATTCATCAACTTTTACAATTGCATTTTATGTCTGTTTTTCTTTTCTATTATAAAAATGAAATTAACCAAATAATGTATTTATTTTTTAGAGACAAAAGGATCAAGAATGACTTATATTACAGTGTTTTGTTATCATAGAATATTTGCCATTTATTCTTTTTTTGTATGCCATTTGTTCTTGAACAGAGAATTCTAGCTTACCTTCTTTTGTAGGACACAATGGAAAATGAATATAAACATTCCCTGTAGAGAATTGAAAATGGTGAAGAGATACGCCATGATGACTGTGCTTTCATTAATATACATGAGTCCAAAGGCCCAGGTCAATCCTAATAGGCAGAGAAGAGCTATTGCACCTATAACCCATGACCTGCAAAGAGAAAAGAAAATTAAGAGTTATCAAATAGTTTGTCTTTAGTTAACATAGTCATATCGTATCAACAATACTGACACTGAAAAAAATGTTACGGTAAGTTTATTGACAGGAAATGTAAGACAGGTGGTATAAGTACTTCAAGATTTTAATGAGAACTTACAAGTTTTCAAACTTGAGGAGATATACATGAATGAAAATGTTATGAACACAGAAATTCACTTAAGCAAAGCAGATTTGTACTATTAAACTATTCACGTATTTGCAGCACATATGTGAATGATATGGAGATGTAGTTATGGTTAATGGCAAGGGGGAAAGTCTGTAAAGTTATGTTAGTCTCCACTGGTCTCATTGGTATGATAACATTTATTTGACTAGACTCTTTCCATTAGTGCTTCACCTGATACACTTTTGCCCCATTTTTCCAAATTTCCTCTTTTACCATAAAAAATTTAATGTGTACTGATAAAAACAGAAGGAACCAATATATGGAACACATACAAGTTTCTGTCTGATTCTGTAGTTATGTAGAACAAATGTGATATACAATAGATGGAAAAAAACATAGTTCCCCTCTAGATCACCATCTACTCTTTCAGCCTTTGGATTGCTGTCTTCTGGGTTATGTTGGACTACACTTTGGAAATCAGGCAATTGGCAGCTTTGTTGAAAAGAAGCCCAAAAGCTCAGGACACCTTCATGTCTTCGAAGTGTCTGTAAACTCATGGGAGAAAATGAAGTTGAAAATGGGATGGAGAGGTATGAACAAAGTAGTTTAGAACGGAAGACAAATTCTCACTCCCACTCCATTCCCTTAGTTTCCTCCAAGCTGCCATTCACAATACTAGTAAATTGGTGACAAAAGTTCATATATTTGTGGTTATGTATTCACTATCAACATAAAATAAATCTTTCCAATAGATAGGAATCCAATAATTGAAAATGGAATCATCTCAACTTCTATATACATACGATAGGACCAAAACAGTCTAGATTTCTATAGTCTCAGCCCATCCTTTCCTTTCCTTTCCCAGTATACCTTCCTGAAAACTAGTATTTCTTTTCAGCAGACTACTATCCTCTACTTACATTGTCTAAAAAAATGAATATTTATGGGGATTGAAACTTTGCAAAACAAAGTATGGAAAATTGCATATATTTACTATAATCTGAAGCTGGGTTTAATAAATTTTTCAGAGAGAACTAAATTTTAAGAAAGATATGTCCCAGAGTAGTTAAATATTATTAAAGTCTTATTAAAGTTAATCTCAAATATTTACCATTTTCCTTCTATAACCATCAGCCACTATATTTCAGGTGCAAACATCCACTAAATTTAATGTGCCTAATTTAAAACATTAATAATCTTGAATAAAGAATCCCTAAAGGAAGTTTGCCATGCCACAAACATGTATGTGACATGTCACATGTATGTGACATGTTTGTATATACGAATTAGAAAACATCTTAGAAGTTAATATCTTGTTTCACAAGCAGATTCAGAAGTATGAGAACTTTCAAGATAAAGCTCTCAGTTTTTTACAGATATTGGAAAAAGGAAAAATGGGAAGAGTTGCCATTAAACCAAGACAAAATTGTTATTCAGCTTTAGAAATAAAATGATAGGATAAAATATTCAAGTCAGCTATCCACTAGAAAACACATAATGGGCTCAAGTGTTAATGATATAAAACAGTGATGAGCCCAAATTCTAAAGAAAAAAAGAAGTAAGAGCATGAAGAAGTAAGTGAAATGGTACTGGAGAAAATGAAAACAAAGGACTCTTCACCAGAAGAACAAACTGAAAGTCTACAGCAAGATTACCGAAAGGTTGCCAATCTTGTTTATTGCTGCAGGACATAGAATTTTGAAATGTACAAAGGAGAAAAAGCCCAAATCTTAACATTTATGTTTATTTTTATTAGATTAGTACAGACTTGTAGCTTTGTTTCAGAAGCTTTAAAGATATGATTGATAATTAAGATATGTGTCAAATTTGAAAGAGATTATTTTGCATATGCAAGATTTAATTTTTGAAGGAGGTATTTCCCCTTCTTTTGGATATTTAGCCTAAGAACTTCATTAGTATCATTTGTAACTCGGTAGTTTCATACCCAGAAAATCATTTGAAGAAATAACACTAAATCATGAAATAGTTTTAGATGAATGATGTCCGAACAAGCAACAGAAATGACGACATATGCAGCACAGAGGAGCACATCACAATGAAAGGAGAAAGCTAATAAAAGCAAAACAAGTCTGTACCACATTAAGTTGCTATTACTGTGGCACTAAGTTCAGGTGATATCCAATTAAAAGAGGTGAAGCAGAATTTTTCTCGCAATACACCTGCAGCATATTTATTCTGCAGAGAAGTTGTATGCCTGATTATTTTCCTGCACAGTTTGCTCTTCTGCCTCAGTGTGAATGACAGAAGTTCTAATGATTTTTCAGTACTGATCTGACAGCTGGTTCATGGGACCACACTGATAAATGGAATTTATCAGCCATTCAGGTCATTCTTACTTGATGAAGGGTCTGTTATCCTCATAGCTAAAGAATGCATAGACATAAAGACAAGAACACCAACATTAGCATTTTATGACAAAGAATTTCATATGAAAAATATTCTCCTGGTTCCCAAAGGCCTCTGTCGCCCACCTCCCTAGAAGGCATCATAATCTTCCCTTTATATCCAGAAGGTAAATCCTAAAATGACCATGAGAACCTAAATAACAAGGAACAAAATCAGTTTTACAATACTGTAATATCCCTTATGAGACTAAAAAATTCCATTTTTTTTCATCATGTGCACATATTACTTGTGACTTGACAGAGACATTTATTTCTAAGAGACCACATTTCTCTAGAGAATGAGAAATCTTATGAGCAACCTGGAAAAGGCTTGGGGGCATACTTAAAATGACAGATTTCATGTCATCTAAAGGTCTCCTTATTCTATAATATTAGTAGGTGAGATTACTTAATTATGGACAGTACACTTCTGAGTAATTTTAACTTGCAGATGATTGACCTGAGTTAAATCAGAACATTATAGCCCATTGAAAATAATCAACAAGACTATTTTAAAATTATTTCTGATGGCGCATTGAGAAAAAAATTTGAACAATCTTTTGTAGTAATAGGAGCAAACAGACAGCACCTGTCCATTATCACTTGTATGTACTATTTAGTATCATCCACATAAAATGAGATCCAAACACCAAATTAGTAGAGATTAGTTAGGGGATATTTTGGATTTTTTTTTTTTTAAACATAGTTGCTTCTCAGTGAATTGTGACAGAACTGAAAAGAAACAGAAAACTCGATCCTCTATTCTCTTACCTCTTGCCAGAGGCAATGGTTTCTGATATCACGCATACAAAGTAAAGCTCTTAGAAAGGCTCCGACTGTGATGCATTTTGAACAAAGCGAACCACAGATAAAAAAAAATCTCACTCTCTGGGTGATAAAAGAGTAAAGAACAGAGTGACAGCCTGGGATTTGAAGCCAGTTTGCCTGAGGTTTACATCCTAACTTAGTCACTTACTAGCTATTTGATATTAGGCAAAAATTATTAATAATTTACCTGAGGTTGTGTCAATTTTTACATCTATAAAATGGTGATAATTATAATGTAAGTTTCCTGTGATAATGAAATGATACATTATGTATCAAGTGCTCAGAATAGTACCTGACACATTGTTTGATAAATTCCTCATAGTTACTATTAGACTATTTTCATTCGGAAAATACAGAATTTCTTACCACCCCAAAGAATATAATAGAAAATAATAAATGTTGAACAGTTAAATTCATGTGATGATGCTTCAGGAGTAAATATTATGCTGTAAAATAGATGTGGTGAAAACAAGTTTGGAGATGGAGCAGGGAGTGACTAACTATAATGTCTAATATGGAGTTACTGGCCACATGGGTTTATTTATATTTAAATTTAAATTAATTAAAAGGAGATTAAGTTTAACATTCATTTCCTTTGGTCACAATAGTTACATTACAAATACTTAGAAACTTCAATAGCCACCATATTGAACAGGGCAGTTCTAGAACATTTCTGTCATCACAGAAAGTTCTATTGGACAGTGCTGAACTAGAAGAGTCAGAGAGAGTTTTTAGCCAGGAAATGAAATTCTAAGAAATATTTAAATAATGCCATGGATATGTAAAAAGATAAATAGAAGAATTTCTAAGAATCAATCATATTTAACACTTGTAAATTGTGCCTAAAAAGAAAATCCTGTACTTATATTAATATTGAAAACTTACAGAAGATAATAGCATGATATTTATTCTACTATATGCATCTCCATGGTATCAATATTTTCCATCTATGATGCTAAATTTATGATTAGAATGACTCTATTTTAATTTATACAGTACAATATTAGGTAAAGAAAGTTACAGAGGTTTACATGTAGGGATACCTACAAAAGGGCTATACAAAATTACATTAAGTTACCTAAATGTTTCAAAAACAATATACAGTTGGTTCTCTTTGCTGTACAGCAGATTCTAACACAACATTGTAAAGCAACTATAGGTCACTAAAAATGTTATACACACACACACACACACACACACACATATATAGAACTTGGACTATAATTGCTAGAGTGAGATGTCGGCCTTAATGAGAAGCACCAAAAGAGAGAGATATCAGGGTGCTATTCTGTGATTTTTGTTGGCAACTCTAGGGATCAGCTGCTTGCTATACTCAGTAGCAAAGACTGCAATTCCAATTCCAATTTTAGAGTTAGCTACACACAAACTGCAGGAAAATTATACCACAGAAATTCTTGAACTGTTCAGAAACTTCTAGGACCCACAACAGACTTCCCAAACTGGGGATCTGGCAAAGCGATGGAGAACCCCTAGGGAATTTGACTATGGAGGCCAGTGGGATTTAATTATAGAACTTACACAGGATCGGAGAAACAGACTCTTGGAGGGCACAAACAAAACCTTGTACACACAGGAGCCAGGAGAAAGGAGCAGTGTCCCCACAAGAGACTGAGTCAGACTTGCCTGTGAGTGTCCAGGAGTCTCCAGTGGAGTCATGGGTTGACAGTTTGGCATTAGGCTAAACAACAGGGAGGGAACACAGCCCTACCCATTAACAGAAAATTAGATTAATGATTTACTGAGCAAATTCATCAGAGGGCAGACAAAATGAAAAACAGTCACAGAAAACTAACCAAACTGATCACAAGGACCACAACCTTGCCTAATTCAATGAAACTTGAGCCATGCCATGTAGGGCCACTCAAGATGGACGGGTCATGGTGGAGAGTTCTCATAAAATGTGGTCCACTGGAGAAGGGAATTGGCAAACCACTTAAGTATTCTTGCCTTGAGAGCTTCATGAACAGTATCAAAAGGCAAAAAGATAGGGCACTGAAAGATGAACTCCCCAGGTCAGTAAGTGCCCAATATGTTACTGGAGATCAGAGAAATAATTCCAGAAAGAAGGAAGAAACAGAGCCAAAGTGGAAATAATGCCCAGTTGTGGATGGAACTGGTGATGGAAGTAAAAGTCCGATGCAGTAAAGAACAATATTACATAGGAACCCAGATTGTTAGGTCTGTGAATCAAGATAAATTGGAAGTCGTCAAATAGGAGATGATAAGAGTGAACATTGACATTTTAGGAATCAGTGAACTGAAATGGACTGGATTGGGCAAATTTAGTTCAGATCATTATATCTTCTACTATGGGCAAGAATACCTTAGAAGAAATGAAGTAGCCCTCATAGTCAATAAAAGAGTCTGAAATTCAGCAGTTGCGTGCAATCTCAAAAATGACAGAATGATCTCTGTTCGTTCTAAGACAAAACAGTCAATATAACAGTAATGCACTATGCCTCAACAACTAATGCAGAATAAGCTGAAGTTGAATGGTTCTGTGAACTCCTAAAGAACTTCTAGAACTAACACCAAAAAAAGAGATGTCCTGTTCATCATAGGGGACTAGAATACAAAAGTAGGAAAACAAGAGAAACCTGGAGTAACAGGCAAGTTTGCAGTTGGAGTACAAAATGAAGCAGGGCAAAGGCTAACAGAGTTTTGCTAAGAGAATGTACTGATCATAGCAAACACCCTCTTCCAACAACACAAGAGATGACGCCACACATGGACATCACCAGATGGTCAATACTGAAATCAGATTGATTATATCCTTTGCAGCCAAAGATAGAGAGGCTCTATACAGTCAGTAAAAACAAGACTGGGAGCTGACTGTGGCTCAGATCATGAACTCCTTATTGCCTAATTCAGACTTAAATTGAAGAAAGTAGAGAAAACCACTAGACCATTTAGGCATGACCTAAATCAAATCCCTTATGATTATACAGCGGAAGTGACAAATAGATTCAAGGGATTAAATCTGATAGACAGAGGGCCTGAAGAACTACAGAAAGAGGTTCCTGACACTGTACAGGAGGTGGTATCAAGACCATCCCCAAGAAAAAGAAATTCAAAACGGTAAAATGGTTGTGTGAGGAGATCTAACAAATAGCTGAGAAAAGAAGAAAAGCCAAAGCAAAGGAGGAAAGGAAAGATATACCCATTTGAATGCAGAGTTCCAAAGAATAGCAAACAGAGATAAGAAAGACTTCCTCAGTGATCAATGTGTAGAAATAGAGGGAACCAGTACAATGGGAAAGACTAGAGAGCTCTTCAAGAAAATTAAAGATGGGTACAGTAGAGGACAAAAATGGTATATCCCTAACAGATGCAGAAGATATTAAGAAATGGTGGCAAGAATACACAGAAGAACTGCACAAAAAAGATCTTTGTGACCCAGATAACCACGATGGTGTTATCACTCACCTACAGCCAAACACCCTAGAGTCCGAAGTCAAGTGGGCCTTAGGAAGCATCACTAGTGGAGCAAAGCTAGTGGAGGTGATGGAATTCCAGTTGAGCTATTTCAAGTCTTAAAAGATGATGCTGTTAAAGTGCTGCACTCAATACGTCAGCTAATTTGGAAAACTCAGCAGTGGCCACAGGACTGGAAAAGGTCGGTTTTCATTCCAATACCAAAGAAAGGCAATGGTAAAGAATGTAAATGACCACACAACTGTACTCATCTCCCACGACAGCAAAGTATGCTGAAAATTGTCAGTGAGGCTTCAACAGTATATGAACCGAGAACTATCAGATGTTCAAGTTGGATTTAGAAAAGGCAGAAGAACCAGAGATCAAAATGCCAACATCCATTGTATCACAGAAAAAGCCAGAGAGTTCCAGAAAGATTTACTTCTGCTTTATTGACTATGCCAAAGTCTCTTACTGTGTGGATTGCAACAAATACTGGAAAATTCTTAAAGAGATGAGAATACCAGACCTCCTTACCTGTCTTCTGAGAAATCTGTATGCAGGTCAGGAAGCAAAAGAACCCAGATGTGGAACAACAGAATGGTTGCGAATTGGGAAAGGAATACATCAAGGCTATATATTGTCACTCTGCTTATTTAACTTATATGCAGAGGACATCATTGAAATGCTGGGCTGGATGAAGCATAAGCTGGAATCAAGTTTTCCAGGAGAAATATCAATAACCTCAGATATGGAGATAACATCAGCCTTATGGCAGAAACTGAAGATGAACTTAAGAGCCACTTGATGAAAGTGAAAGAGGAGAGTGAAAAAGCTGGCTTAAAATTCAACATTCAAAAAAATGAAGATCATAGCACTGGTCCCATCACTTAATGGCAAATAGATGGGGAAAGTAGGGAAACAATGAGACACTTTATTTTCTTGGGCTCCAAAGTCACTGCAGATGGTGACTGCAGCCATGAAATTAAAAGATGCTTGCTCCTTGGAAGAAAAATTACGACAATTGTAGACAGCATATTAAAAGCAGAGACATTACTTTGCCAAGAAAGGCCCATCAATTTAAAACTATGTTTTTCCAGAAGTCATGTATGGATGTGAGAGTTGGACTATAAAGAAAGCTGAGTGCCAAATAATTTATGCTTTTGAACTGTGGTGTTGGAGAAGATGCTTGAGAGTCTCTTGGACAGCAAGGAAATCAAACCAGTGAATTCTAAGGGAGATCGGTCCTGAATATTCATTGGAAGGACGGATGCTAAAGCTGAAACTCCAATACTCTGGCCACCTGGTGTGAAGAACTGACTCCTTGGAAAAGACCCTGATGCTGGGAAAGACTGAAGGCAGGAGAAGGGGACGACAGAGGATGAGATGGTTGGATGGCATCACTGACTCAACGGACATGAGTTTGAGCAAACTCCGGGAGCTGGTGATGGACAGGTAAGCCTGGAGTGATCCAGTCCTTGGTTTTGCAGAGTCGAACAGGACTGAGTGACTGAACTGAACTGATGGCAATGTGTTTAATTCACGGGAATATGAACATAGGTGAACTGAGACATTTCTGGGTCTTGGCAATTAAAAGATTGGAACTGGGCTTCCCTGGACATTTTTATCCTTCTCTTTTCCTAGGAGACAGTGACAGTACAGCCTTAGATCTAAAAGGAAGGCTGTTTATTGATGGGGAGCCACCTTTTAGATTTAGATCACCTATTTCTATACTCTAATGTAAATTTAAGCTACTGTAATTTAGAGAAATTTTTATTTTGCCTTAGCCTGTGCAATAATTACTAAAGCAGGTTTTAGCTATAAGAATCCCTAGTTCACATGTAATATCAGAGAAGGCAATGGCACCCGACTCCAGTACTCTTGCTTGGAGAATCCCAGGGACAGGGGAGCCTGGTGGGCTGCAGTCCATGGGGTCGCACAGAGTCAGACACAACTGAAGCGACTGAGCGGCAGCAGCAGCAATTCACATGCAATACAGAAATTCATGCTAATGACAAAGAACTATTTATTAATTTTACCTCCAGAATGACATGAATAATATACAATAGTTTAAAATCTAAATATTAGTAAACTTTATAATATGTCAGTTATTTTCCATCATGTTGTCAGATATTCTACTGGCTTAAAGAATCTAGTTTGAGAATGTCTTTGCATCAAATCTAAATTAAATTGATGATAATGTTGCCACATGTTATGGTGACAAAGATATACGCTATTGATTCACTTTTTATTTAAAAAAATCTACATAGCTAGCTTCTAAAGTTCAATAATTTTCATTCTGATTCACCAATGAAAGTGCACTGATACAAAAATTCATCGCAAGTTGTAAGACTGAAACAATTTTACTGTAATTATTTTAAGGTTTTATGAAAATATGGACACAAGGGCTTAATATGTTCTTGGTGATGTTAATAGGAACTTATAAGTTATCTTAGAATTTACAAGTTGTGACAAGGAAAATGAAATAAAACATATTGTGTAGTTTTCAAGGTACAAATAAGAAAAAAATATACATTTTTCTTAGCAAGTACATTTTCCTTTTATCAGATATATATCGTTTTATCCTTACATTTAAAATTCAAAATTTTAAATATTAAGGTCATAATATTATCTTTAAGAGTGATCCTTAGAATAAAGTTCAGAATTTATACAGTGGAAGTGAGAAATAGATTTAAGGGCCTAGATCTGATAGATAGAGTGCCTGATGAGCTATGGAATGAGGTTCATGACACTGTATAGGAGACAGGGACCAAGACCATCCTCATGGAATATAAACGCAAAAAAGCAAAATGGCTGTCTGGGGAGGCCTTACAAATAGCTGTGAAAAGAAGAGAAGTGAAAAGCAAAGGAGAAAAGGAAAGATATAAGCATCTGAATTCAGAGTTCCAAAGAATAGTAAGAAGAGATAAGAAAGCCTTCCTCAGTGATCAATGCAAAGAAATAGAGGAAAACAACAGAATGGGAAAGACTAGGGATCTCTTCAAGAAAATCAGAGATACCAAAGGAACATTTCATGCAAAGATGGGCTCGATAAAGGACAGAAATGGTATGGACCTAACAGAAGCAGAAGATATTAAGACAAGGTGGCAAGAATACACAGAAGAACTGTACAAAAAAGATCTTCACAACAAGATAATCACAATGGTGTGATCACTGACCTAGAGCCAGACATCCTGGAATGTGAAGTCAAGTGGGCCTTAGAAAGCATCACTACGAACAAAGCTAGTGGAGGTGACGGAATTCCAGTTGAGCCATTCCAAATCCTGAAAGATGATGCTGTGAAAGTGCTGCACTCAATATGCCAGCAAATTTGGAAAACTCAGCAGTGGCCACAGGACTGGAAAATGTCAGTTTTCATTCCAATCCCAAAGAAAGGCAATGCCAAACAATGCTCAAACTACCACAAAATTGCACTCATCTCACATGCTAGTAAAGTAATGCTCAAAATTCTCCAAGCCAGGCTTCAGCAATATGTGAACCGCGAACTTCCTGATGTTCAAGCTGGTTTTAGAAAAGGCAGAGGAACCAGAGATCAAATTGCCAACATGCGCTGGATCATGGAAAAAGCAAGAGAGTTCCAGGAAAACATCTATTTCTGCTTTATTGACTATGCCAAAGCCTTTGACTGTGTGGATCACAATCAACTGTGGAAGATTCTGAAAGAGATTGGAATACCAGACCACCTGATCTGCCTCTTGAGAAATTTGTGTGCAGGTCAGGAAGCAACAGTTAGAACTGGACATGAAACAACAGACTGGTTCCAAATAGGAAAAGGAGTACGTCAAGGCTGTATATTGTCACCCTGCTTATTTAACTTATATGCAGAGTACATCATGAGAAACGCTGGACTGGAAGAAACACAAGTTGGAATCAAGATTGCTGGGAGAAATATCAATAACCTCAGATATGCAGATGATACCACCCTTATGGCAGAAAGTGAAGAGGAACTCAAAAGCCTGTTGATGAAAGTGAAAGAGGAGAGTTAAAAAATTGGCCTAAAGCTCAACATTCAGAAAACAATCATGGAATCTGGTCCCATCACTTCATGGAAATAGATGGGGAAACAGTGGAAACAGTGTCAGACTTTATTTTTCTGGGCTCCAAAATCACTGCAGATGGTGACTGCAGCCATGAAATTAAAAGACACTTATTCCTTGGAAGGAAAGTTATGACCAACCTAGATAGCATATTCAAAAGCAGAGACATTACTTTGCCAACAAAGGTCCATCTAGTCAAGGCCATGGTTTTTCCTGTGGTCATGTATGGATGTGAGAGCTGGACTGTGAAGAAGGCTGAGTGCGGAAGAATTGATGCTTTTGAAGTGTGGTGTTGGAGAAGACTCTTGAGAGTCCCTTGGACTGCAAGGAGATCCAACCAGTCCATTCTGAAGGAGATCAGCCCTGGGATTTCTTTGGAAGGAATGATGCTAAAGGTAAAACTCCAGTATTTTGGCCACCTCATGCGAAGAGTTGATTCATTGGAGAAGACTCTGATGCTGGGAGTGATTGGGGGCAGGAGGAGAAGGGGACGAGAGAGGATGAGATGGCTGGAGGGCATCACTGACTCGATGGACATGAGTCTGAGTGAACTCTGGGAGTTGGTGATGGACAGGAGGCCTGGCGTGCGGCAGTTCATGCGGTCGCAAAGAGTTGGACACAACTAAGTGACTGATCTGATCTTATCTGATGGTAGAGAATTTTTAGGGGTGCTAGTGGTAAAGTAAAGTGAAAAGTGAAGTTGCTCAGTTGTGTCTGACTCTTTGCGGCCCCATGGACTGTAGCCTACCAGGCTCCTCTGTCCATAGGATTTTCCAGGCAAGAATACTGAAGAGGGTTGCCATTTCCTTCTTCAGGAGATCTTCCCAACCCAGGGGACTGAACCTGGGTCTCCTGCATTGTAGGCAGATTCTTTACCATCTGAGCCACCAGGGAAGTCGCTTCTGCTAATGTAGGAGACATAAGACACATGGGTACAATCCCAGGGTCAGGAAGATCTCCTGGATAAGGATATGGCAACCCACTCCAATATTCTTGCCTGGATTAATAAATATTAAATAAATCACTAATAAAATTTTAATTATATTATCTATATAATGCTATACAAATTATATTATCTATATAAATGCTATACAAATTCTTATAAATCAATACAATATTGTCAAAGAGCTAACTTATATATGAAAGACATTAGGAGCATCAATTATGAGAATGAAAAATGAATTAGTATATTGGACACAAACAGCAAAAAAATTATCACACTTTAGCATCTCCATCTATCAGATTTATAAAATGAATTAGTAGGTTTATAAAAATGAATTATGAAAATTTATAAAAATGAATTGGTAGTTTCCATGAAAATAAGATGCTTCCCCCTGGTGGCTTAGACAGTAAAGAATCCTCCTGCAGTGCAGGAGACATGGGTTCAATCCTTGGGTCTGGAAGATTTTCTGGAGAAGGAAATGGCAACCCACTCCAGTATTCTTGCCTGGGAAATCTCACAGACAGAGCAGCCTGGCAGGCTACAGTTCATGGGATTGTAAAGAGTTGGACATGACTGAGCAACTAAGCACAAACATACACGTGCAATTAAGATATAAAATTTTGGAACCATATTGGAAGCAAATAAGATCACTGTATAATTATCACTATTAATAATGAAAGATAGTATATCTTATTAATTGAAAGCACTGATTTGTGAATCAACCTGCCTGTACTTAGATGAGCATTTTACAACATTGGACACATTATTCATCTACTCTGACCCTCACAAGCTTCATCTTTGAAATGTGTATAAATATAGATCTGTTCATAGGGCTGTTGTGTGTATTAAATAAAAGTTCCAAAAAGCTCCTTTTATAAAAAATTACTCAATAACATATAATTTTAATATACAAAAGTACCATACACATATTTGTTATTACATTTGCTGTTGTGTACTGACCTTCTGACCTCAAAAAAAGAGCTACAGAGAAAAAAGTGTTTTTCTTTAAGTGTTTTGGAAATTCATATATTAGCTAGAAATCCAAAGAGCAAGGGAGAATCATTGCCTTTTTCTGAAATCAATATTTAGATTGAGAAAGCTTCAGTCTATTTGATGTTTTATTCTGGATTTCTTTAGGCTTAGTATATGCTATGAAATTCTACATTTGCATTTGAACTGGGGTATATATCCAGATTCCTAATGAACATTAAAATAGAAACCAATAGTTCTTTGTATTACATGAGAAATCCAAACTTAATTGATAAATATATTGTATCTTCAGTGTCAAAAAGTACACTAATAACCACAATATTTCACTAAATGTAACCCTTTGATCAATCAAGACATAAATAACATAAAATTATATGTGAAATGTTCATGAAAATTCATTAAGATATCTGTTATAAAATTGAATTTCATAGTTTATCATGATTTTTTGAAAATTTGAAACTCTGAATAGGATAAAGTAAATGACAAACTATATAAATAGAAGTTTGCATTTCTTACTAATGATTTTTTTCTTGTAATCTATGAAAACTGTGGTTCTAGTATGTGATAGAAATATCTCAAGATCCTAAAATGATGGCAACAAATTGACATCTTTTATTTTTTAAAACTTACAGATAGAATCATGTTTCCTGGCTCATTATTTAAGGACCAATGTTTTTCAAGCTGATAAGCTTGATCATTAGAATGCAAGGAGAGGAAGTACTTTAGAGTTTACTTTAAAGGTATAACATACTTTCAAGGTTTCTTTTTCAATTTAGAAGATATAAAAACTTTTAAGTTAAGTAAAATGAGAGAAAAATTGATAACTTTTAGATATTCTTGCCAAATGTTTTTTGACACATTGAACTGTTATATCTTTCTCATACCATATGTTATCATCACCTCTCACTTCAACAACTTGCAACAGAAACATTCATCATAACCTATCTGTGAATAAACACCTTATTATAAACTGCTTGTATGAACAACTAAAACATAAAAAAGTACAACTGTGTATTTTAAACATGTTGGTATTTACTAAAGATTCTAATAAATGGAACCAAGGCAGACCTTGAAACACAATAGGATACAGACAAGTCTTATTTAATGTTGGTCAAGTGATGTAACTTTCATTAGGCCTAGTTTACTCACTTTCACAATGAATGACAAAATCTTGCATGCGTGTGTGCTCAGTCGCTTCAGTTGTGTCAGACTGTCTGTGACCCCATAGATTGCAGCCCTCCAGGCTCCTCTGTCCATGGAATTCTTCAGTCAAGAATACTGGAGTGTCTTATTATGATCTTTTTAGAATTGAATACAACCAAGTAAAGAATAGTCTATGCCTCAACTAGTTTCTTGAATAGTGAGTAGACCTAGGTAATGACCCACAATCTCTACTGCTAGTCTGTTTCTAACACAGAAGCTCTGTGAGATGTTGTAGCCCCTAAATATATTTATAACTAGAAATCTGAATATAATCTTAAAATTATGTCAACAAGAAAACATTGGGAAATGGTATAGAAAATTTAAGCAAATATACACATAAATCAAACTTAAAAGATATACAAACTCCAAATACCAAAATAACAGTTCTTAAATCAATCACACGTTAGGCCAGAGGGCAACCTTAATAAAATACTAAGAATTAATATCAAACCAACTGCATTCTCTGATGCAGTGACATCGAATCTTGAAATCAACAACTTATAAAATATGCATAGATATACATGAACAGTTATCCATCTGCTGCTACATCTCCAAAGAAACCTCAAGACCCTGAATATTTTACAAATAAGTTCTATTAAATATTAAAACAACAAATAATCCTTTTTTCATATAGGTCAGGCCTAAATGAAAAAGAAGAAAAGCTTTATGAGACTACTATAACTTACTATAATTTCCCATCACTACATGGGAAATAGATGGATAAACAGTGGAAACAGTGTCAGAATTTATTTTTCTGGGCTCCAAAATCACTGCAGATGGTGACTGCAGCCATGAAATTAAAAGACGCTTACTCCTTGGAAGGAAAGTTATGACCAACCTAGATAGCATATTCAAGAGCAGAGACATCACTTTGCCAACAAAGGTTCGCCTAGTCAAGGCTATGGTCTTTCCTGTGGTCATGTATGGATGTGAGAGCTGGACTGTTAAGAAGGCTGAGCGCCGAAGAATTGATGCTTTTCAACTGTGGTGTTGGAGAAGACTCTTGAGAGTCCCTTGGACTGCAAGGAGATCCAACCAGTCCATTCTGAAGGAGATCAATCCTGGAATTTCTTTGGAAGGAATGATGCTAAAGCTGAAACTCCAGTATTTTGGCCACCTCATGTGAAGAGTTGACTCATTGGAGAAGACTCTGATGCTGGGAGGGATTGAGGGCAGGAGGAGAAGGGGACGACAGAGGATGAGATGGCTGGATGGCATCATTGACTTGATGGGTGTGAGTCTGGGTGACCTCCAGGAGCTGGTGATGGACAGGGAGGCCTGGCGTGCTGCGGTTCATGGGGTCGCAAAGAGTCAGACACGACTGAGCGACTGATCTGATCTGATCTGATCTGATAACTTACTAGGTAGGTAAAATTTAAGAGAATAAAAAAGAATTTTTATTTAAAATATTACTTAAAAATCCTAAATAAGCCATTAGATAGCAAAATCTAATGGTGCATAAACATCATGATCAATTATTGTATAATGGTTAAGAAGAAATTGAAAAACTGATTCTGAAATTTACATTGAAGAAAAATGGAAGCCTAAGAGAAGATAAAGCAATTTTGAAAGATGATCAAAATGGGAGGACTCATGCTACCAGATACTAAGCAAGGTTGGTAATAATGAAGTAATGGTAGAGAAATGAAGTCTATGTCCATGGAATAGAAAAGAGCACACAGAGATGTGGTTTGGGACAGTATAGCAGCAAAAATCTTGAGGAAAAGGATGGATTATTTTGTGAACAATGTTGGAAATTTGGCTGATCATATTAGGAATACAACATGTCCTCCAAAGATCTCAAAATCACACACTACAGAGGAAAAGTTGACGGTTTAAATATATAGGGATGGTATGGGGAGGGAGGAGGGAGGGAGGGTTCAGGATGGGGAACACATGTATACCTGTGGCAGATTCATTTTGATATATAGCAAAACCAAGACAATATTATAAAGTTAAATATTAAAAAAATAAAAATAAATAAATATATAATATTGTTCTTTGTAGTAAAACAAGAATCAACAGAGACATGACAAATGGATAAGCTACATGCAATAACCAAAGTATTTAAATTTTATATTGGCAAGTAAATGAGAAAGTTTACAGAAAGGCTCATTGAAAAAAAAGGGGGGAAATGAAAATGATTTTAGAAAGATTAAAAATAGAAACAAATGACCATGATCATTTTACTAATAGGGTTTCTGTAAGTATGAACTGAGATGTTTGTATATTTATTGTTTTATTGCTTTAAGTTTTTATATATTACATTAATGAAAGTAACTGAGTGGAAGATCTGGTAATTTTAGATATCTTTCTACAGCTAACTGAACAAGATGTTGTAAATTCAAAGAAGGCAGAAAAATGAGAAAAGTGTAATGATAATGACTATCACAAAGAAAATTTGCCATTTTTTTACTTCTTGGCATATGTAATGTTAATATCCAATTATGTCAGTATTTTTCACTGATATATTACTACTTTTTATACTCATGGCTTGCTTTCTTTATCTCATAAATAGTTTGAAATTAAAGCTAAAACCGTTATTCCCAGTTCTGGAACTGAGAGGATTTTTGTGTTAACATGTTTAAATGCCTGATTGAAAATATGAACATCTATAAACAACATTTCTGAGTATTCTAGAATACACGCTCAAATATACACTTATAAAAGAGCCAGGGGACTTGGATGACAGATTTTTAAAAAATATATAATTGTATATAGTGGAAAAATCCAGCAACAATTGGGACTCAGCCAAGAGAAAATTAGATTAGGAAATTTTCAAGCGTGGATTCAGCAGCTCAAGACACCTAACATTCCAATATACTGTCTGCACATTTTATTTACAAATCCAGTGATTTACCACACAGTCTTTTATTTAAAATAATTGTGACTTACATTATTTCACTACTTCTTAATATGAGGTAAACTTATTAAAAACAAAGTAACCCTCCTATTAAAAAAGTACTCCTGGAAAGTAGAGAATGAGAAAAGCTGAAGTTTAAAAAAGTGTTTTTGCTTTAATGTTGTTCTTATTTAAATGAGAGGCATTCCCATGGAATTAGGGGAAACTGATATGCACCCAGAGTGTGCTGGTAAGTTTTTCAGCCTGATTGTGTAAACCATAATTTGTGATGATTAGTTTGCCTGTCAGTGATCATCTATAATAATAATAATATAATAATATCTTTAATCATAGAGCATTTCAGTCTCCTTTAATGAACTGGAATATGATTAAATAGCCTGAGATGTGATTTTTAAGATTAAGTACCTTGGTATTTTTTAGAATTTGAGGAGAAATGTATGTATCTAAGGCAGAGTGTAAGTAGTGTTTTCATCTATCTAGGGGGATTTTTCCATTCTATGGGTACAAAATCTATTATCTAAGATTATAAGTGACTGCAAGAAGATAGTAAATAATGAATGGGGACCACAAAAATGGTTCCAAGCTTGCTCCATCTAATTACTTAAAATTTATATGCATATCTTTTAATTCAATCCAAATTTCCACCATTTCCCTTGTTCTCCCCAAATTCCATCCTGTCCCTTGAAATTCAGAATTTAATATCAACAAATTCCCCTACATTCTAATATTCCATACTGGGTGTGTTTTTGTCACCTTCATGCTTTAAGTGACACTGTTGTCTGCTTACAGGGCTTTCCCTGAAGACCACACAAACTCAAATATTGGTTTTCTCACAACTCAGGCAGTAGAAGTAATACTGCCAAACCATGATTTTTACCTCTGTCCAAAACCTAGCTCCTCTGAGAGTCTTGCCATCAAATATCTACTACCACCATTTATTTCCTTTTTTTTTTTTTTTTGTTATTTACTAGCATCAGCAGACATCTTTTTTCAACCCCTCCACACTTTCACTATATATCCCCTGTATTGTATTCATCCTTTCCTGCTTGACTGGCCTAGATTCTATAACCTTTAACTTCTTGCATCTCCTCTCATCTTTAATGATTTGAAAAAATATGCAACCCTGAATAGATGAGTATTGAACAAACCACAAATGTCTAATAACATTTAACAATATCCAGAAAGTCAACTAAACTCCCTTATCAATGTGCTTTCCCCTACCCCATGAGGAATATTTAACATCTTCCTTGTACCTCAAACTTCCTTTTTACCCCAACACCTTCAGCTGAATATTGCCTCTTATTTACTTAAAGCAATCTGATCATTGCAAATGCATTGGTGCACTGTCTGGACCTCACAATCCCTTGTACAGATCCTGACTTTATCTCTCATCTGCTGCACGTTTAGCTGATAAAGATTTGTCCTGTGACCTGCAGATGACTGTTTTTGTGTACCAGAGCTACTAGGCCCATACAGCCAGAAGTGCCTGGGAGTTCACATTCCACTTTCACAACCCATCCCTTGCCCCTCAGCAAGACTGTATTCAATTACTAACAGGTCTGAAATTACAGAATTCCAGTTCCTATGCCTTAACATTGGCCAGTTCAAAAGTTTTATTTACACTCCAGAGCTCCCTTTGGGATCAGGGTCAGTCTGAGACTCCACCAGAATGACAACCTTGCATAGCTTCTTCCTATTATCTATCCTGCTTCCCCTTACTTTTTTATTGATTTCCTATGAAAGGAATTCCTTCATTAATTGTTTGTGCTGAATCCTTGGCTCAGAGTCCACTTCTGGGAGAACTCAATCAAGACTACTGACAGAAACGTCCTCACGTTTCTGAAACTAAATCTATAAACTACTTTCAACAGTACCCACACACGTTGTGTTCCCTCCTTTTATAATGAGAGAAATGCCTCTTTCTTATTACGACAACATATCCACTCATTCTGACACTTCTCAAGAACTATGCTCCTTTGAGGATTGTTCTCTCCTGCTTTTTATGAATTATCTCCTCATCTATAGGTTCATTCCCATCAGCAAACATACTTCAGTACTTCTTACTTTAAAAAACAAAATACCTTGTAGATCCCACAGATTCTCCAAGAATCTTTGGTGTTATCTTTACTGAAAAATTTGTCAAGAGTTTTCTATACATATAATTCATACAGGCTCACTTCTCATTTTCATAAAAGCCACTCTACTTAGGCACACATTCCCCATAACTCCACAATGTCCTATCATTGCCAAATCCCTTATCAACTTTTCCATCTCATCATACTTGTGTACTCAGGAACATCCTATAGTTGATCATCCCCTTTTATTTTTTGGCTTCTATGACATAATTTTTTATTTACCATGTTGACTATACTTTCTGAGTCACCAAAGTGACTGTTTACCAAAACCACATCCTTCTTGGGTAGCTTCATTCAGCAATTCACTTTAAATTCTAGGTACTCTGAAATCTCTATCTCTAATTTTAAGATCACTGTTACATTAAGATTTCTGAAAAATGCACTTTACTAACCTTATTTTTCACCTCATTATTTAAAATATTAAAATAATCACAGGATCTTGAAGATGGGGTTCTTGAGTCATATATTCCAGTCCATATTTGAATTTAAATCATCTTTAAGCATGTCTTCATTCTAAAATGATCCTTATGAAAAAACTCAAGTGAAGCACAGTTTATTTTAGATGTACAATGTGATACAATAAGGAGTATATGGTAATAATTAGGAAATGGACTCAAACCAGGCAGCCTATTGGAATACAAGTTTTGGCACTAACTGTCTGTAAGGTCTCAAGGTAAGTTAATTATCCCTTTTGAAATCTCAAAGAGCTATTACAAAGATTAAATTCACACATGTAGAGGGTGCAGAAGTGTGCCTAATATACAGCAAAACTTCAATAAATTAAGTATGTCTCATTATTTCACTCACAGTTTCAAATAGACAAAACACAAGAAATCTTAAATTGATGTTAGATCAAATGCAACCATTAGGGCTGATTAAAGTCTTTGGCATAGTCAATAAAGCAGAAGAAGATGTTTTTCTAGAACTCTCTTGCTTTTTCAATGATCCAAAGGATGTAGGCAATTTGATCTCTGGTTCTTCTGCCTTTTCGAAATCCAACTTGAACATCTGGAAGTTTACAGTTTATCTACTGATGAAGCCTGGCTTGGAGAATTTTGAGTATTACTTTGCTAGCATGTGAGATGAGGGCAATTATGTGGGAGTTAGAGCATTCTTTGGCATTGCCTTGCTTTGGGAATGGAATGAAAACTGACTTTTTCAAGTCCTGTGGCCCTGCTGAGTTTTCCAAATTTGCTGACATATTGAGTGCAGCACTTTCACAGCATCATCTTTTAGGATTTGAAATAGCTCAACAGGAAATCCATCGCCTTCAGTACCTTTGTTCATAGTGTGGCTTCCTAAGGCACACTTGACTTCACGTTCCAGGATGTCTGGCTCTAGGTTGGGAATCACATCATTGTGATTATCTGGGTTGTGAAGATCTTTTTTGTAGTTTTCTTGATACACTGTTCACCTCTTCTTAATATTTTCTGCTTATGTTAGGTCCATACCATTTCTGTCCTTTATTGTGCCCATCTTTGCATGAAATTTTCCCTGGGTATCTCTAATTTTCTTGAAGAGCTCTCTAGTTTTTTCTATTCTATTGTTTTTCTCTATTTCTTTGCATAGATCTCAGAGGAAGGCTTTCTTATCTCTCCTTGCTATTCTTTGGAACTCTCCATTCAAATGGGTATATCTTTCATTTCCTACTTTGTTTTTCACTTCTCTTCTATTCACAGCTATTTGTAAGGCCTCCTCAGACAACCATTTTGCCTTTTTGAATTTCTTTTCCTTGGGGATGGTCTTGATCGCTACCCCCTGTACGATGTCACACACCTCCGTCCACAGTTCATCAGGCACTTTGTCTATCAGATGTAATCCCTTAAATCTATTTGTCACTTCCACTATATAATTGTAACGGATTTGATTTAGGTCATACCAGAATGGTCTAGTGTTTTTCCCTACTTTCTTCAATTTAAGTCTGAATTTGGCAATAAGGAATGCACGATCTGAGCCACAGTCAGCTCCTGGTCTTGTGTTTGCTGCTTCTGCTAAGTCTCTTCAGTCGTGTCCGACTCTGTACGACCCCATAGACGGCAGCCCACCAGGCTCCCCCGTCCCTGGGACTCTCCAGGCAAGAACACCGGAGTGGGTTGCCATTTCCTTCTCCAATGCATGAAAGTGAAAAGTGAAAGTGAAGTCACTTGTGTTTGCTGACTGTATAGAATTTCTCCATCTTTGGCTACAAAGAATATAATCAATTTGATTTCAGTACTGACCATCTGGTGATGTCCATGTGTAGAGTCTTCTCTTGTGTTGTTGGAAGAGGGTGTTTTCTATGACCACTGTGTTCTTTTGGCAAAACTCTATTAGCCTTTCCCCTGCTTCATTTTGCACTCCAAAGCCAAATTTACCTGTTACTCTAGGTATTCCTTGACTTCCTACTTTTGCTTTCCAGTCCCCTATAATGAAAAGGACATCTTTTCTGGGTGTTAGTTCTAGAAGGTCTTGTAGGTTTTCATAGAACCATTTAACTTCAGCTTCTTCAGCATTACTAGTTCGGGCATAGACTTGTATTACTGTGACTCTAAATGCTTTGCCTTGGAAACGAACAAAGATCATTCTGTTGTTTTGAGACTGTATCCAAGTACTGCATTTCAGACTCTCTTGTTGACTATAAGGGCTACTCAATTATATTCATTATATCTCATTATATAGATCATTATATATATATATATATATATATATCATCATATAGATCATTAGATACTCATTATATCTACTACTGGGGGAAGGCAATGGCACCCCACCCCAGTACTTTTGCCTGGAAAATCCCATGGACAGAGGAGCCTGGTAGGCTCCAGTCCATGAGGTCGCTAAGAGTAGGACACGACTGAGCGACTTCACTTTCACTTTTCACTTTCATGCATTGGAGAAGGAAATGGCAACCCACTCCAGTATTCTTGCCTGGAGAATCCCAGGGACAGAGCCTAGTGGGCTGCCGTCTATGGGATCGCACAGAGTCGGACACGACTGAAGCGACTTAGCAGCAGCAGCATATTTACTACTGAGTAGTAGTAGTAGATATATTATATCTACTAGTATTATATATACTGAGTAGTAGATATAATGGTCATCTGAGTTAAATTCATCCATTACAGTCCATTTTAGTTTGCTAAAATGTCAATGTTCACTCTAGCCATCTCCTGTTTGACCACTTCCAATTTGCCTTGATTCATGGACCTAACCTTCCAGACTCCTATGCAATATTGCTCTTTACAGCATCAGTCTTTATTTCCATCACCAGCCACATCCACAACTGGATGTTTTTGCTTTGGCTCCATCTCTTCATTCTTTCTGGAGTTATTTTTTCACTGATCTCCAGTAGCATATTGAGCACCTACCAAACTGGGGAGTTCAGATGGGAATACCAGACCACCTGACCTGCCTCTTGAGAAACCTGTATGCAGGTCAGGAAGCAATAGTTAGAACTGGACATGGACAACAGATTGGTTCCAAATTTGGAAAGGAGTACATCAAAGCTGAATATTGCCACCATGCTTATTTAACTTATATGCAGAGTACATCTTGAGAAACACTGGGTTGGAGGACGAACAAGCTGGGATCAAGACTGCTGGGAGAAATATCAATAAGCTCAGATATGCAGATGATACCACCCTTATGGTAGAAAGTAAAGAAGAAGTAAAGAGACTCTTGATGAAAGAGGAGAGTGAAAAAGTTGGCTTAAAGTTCAACATTCAAAAAACTAAGATCATGGCATCTGGTCCCATCACTTCATGGCAAATAGATGGGGAAACAGTGACAGATTTTCTTTTCCTGGGCTCCAAAATCACTGCAGATGGTGACTGCAGCCATGAAATTAAAAGACGCTTGCTCCTTGGAAGAAAAGATATGACCAATATAGATAGCATATTAAAAAGCGGAGACAGTACTTTGTCAACACAAGTCGGTCCAGTTAGAGCTATGGTTTTTCTGGTAGCTGTATGGAGGTGAGAGTTGGACTATAAAGAAAGCTGAGAGCCAAAGAATTGATGCTCTTGAACTGTGGTGTTGGAGAAAACTCTTGAGAGTCCCTTGGACTGCAAGGAGATCCAACCAGTTCATCCTAAAGGAAATTAGTCCTGAATTTTCATTGAAAGGTTTGAATCTGAAGCCGAAACTCCAACGCTTTGGCCACCTGATGCGAAGAACTGACTCATTTGAAAAGACCCTGATGCTGAGAAAGATTGAAAGCAGGAGGACAAGGGGACAACAGAGGATGAGATGGTTGATGGCATCACCAACTCAATGGACATGAGTTTGAGTAAACTACAGGGGTTGGCTATGGACAGGGAGGGCTGGTGTGCTGCAGTCCATGGGCTCACAGTCGGAAATGACTGAGCAACTTAACTGAACTGAACTGAAAGGCAGAATCAGAGGGTTTAGGTCAATTATTTCAGAATCTGTGACTAAATTTTTACCTGCAGTATGTGACTCAAAATGTAATTCAATATTTAACTTAATATAACCTGCAAATTTTCTTTAAACATATCTAAGAAACATTTTTTTTGCATTTCTTTTCCATGGGGATGGTCTTGATCCCTGTCTCCTCTACAATGTCTTGAACCTCATTCCATAGCTCATCAGGCACTCTATCTATCAGATCTAGGCCCTTAAATCTATTTCTCACTTACACTGTATAATCATAAGGGATTTGATTTAGGTCATACCTGAATGGTCTAGTGGTTTTCCTTACTTTCTTCAATTTCAGTGTGAATTTGGTAATAAGGAGTTCGTGATCTGAGCCACAGTCAGCTCCTGGTCTTGTTTTTCTTGACTGTATAGAGCTTTTCCATCTTTGGCTGCAAAGAATATAATCAATCTGATTTCAGTGTTGACCATCTGGTGATGTCCATGTGTAGAGTCTTCTCTTGTGTTGTTGGAAGAGGGTGTTTGCTATGACCAATGCATTTTCTTGGCAAAACTCTATGAGCCTTTGCCCTGTTTCATTCCATATTCCAAGGCCAAATTTACCTGTTACTCCAGGTGTTTCTTGAATTTCTACTTTTGCATTCCAGTCCCCTATAATGAAAAGGACATCTTTTTGGGGTGTTAGTTTTAAAAGGTCTTGTAGGTCTTCATAGAACCCTTCGACTTCAGCTTCTTCAGTGTTACTGGTTGGGGCATAGACTTGGATTACTTTGACATTGAATGGTTTGCCTTGAAAACGAACAGAAATCATTCTTTCGTTTTTGAGACTGCATCCAAGTACTGCATTTCAGGCTCTTTTGTTGACCATGATGGCCACTCCATTTCTTCTGAGGGATTCCTGCCCTCAGTAGTAGATATAATGGTCATCTGAGTTAAATTCACCCATTACAGTCCATTTTAGTTTGCTGATTCGTAGAATGTCGACATTCACTCTTGCCATCTCTTGTTTGACCACTTCCAATTTGCCTTGATTCATGGACCTGACATTCCAGATTCCTATGCAGTATTGCTCTTTACAGCATCGGAACTTGCTTATATCACCAGTCACATCAAGAACTGGGTATTGTTTTTGCTTTGGCTCCATCCCTTCATTCTTTCTGGAGTTATTTCTCCACAGGTCTCCAGTAGCATATTGGGCCCCTACTGACCTGGGGAGTTTCTCTTTCAGTATCCTATCATTTTGCCTTTTCATACTGTTCATGGGGTTCTCAAGGCAAGAATACTGAAGTGTTTTGCCATTCCTTTCTCGAGTGGACCACATTTTATCAGATCAAGACCATCCCCGTGGAAAAGAAATATAAAAAAGCAAAATAGCTGTCTGGGGAGGCCTTACAAATAGCTGTGAAAAGAAGAGAAGTGAAAAGCAAAGGAGAAAAGGAAAGATATAAGCATCTGAATGCAGAGTTCCAAAGAATAGCAAGAAGAGATAAGAAGGCCTTCCTCAGAGATCAATGCAAAGAAATAGAGGAAAACAACAGAATGGGAAATACTAGAGATCTCTTCAAGAAAATTAGAGATACCAAGGGAACATTTCATGCAAAGATGGGCTTGATAAAAGAAAGAAATGGTATGGACCTAACAGAAGCAGAAGATATTAAGAAGAGGTGGCAAGAATACACAGAAGAACTGTACAAAAAACATCTTCACAACAAGATAATCACAATGGTGTGATCACTGACCTAGAGCCAGACATCCTGGAATGTGAAGTCAAGTGGGCCTTAGAAAGCATCACTACGAACAAAGCTAGTGGAGGTGATGGAATTCCAGTTGAGCTATTCCAAATCCTGAAAGATGATGCTGTGAAAGTGCTGCACTCAATATGCCAGCAAATTTGGAAAACTCAGCAGTGGCCACAGGACTGGAAAAAGGTCAGTTTTCATCCCAATCCCAAAGAAAGACAATGCCAAAGAATGCTCAAACTACCGCACAATTGCACTCATCTCACACACTAGTAAAGTAATGCTCAAAATTCTCCAAGCCAGGCTTGAGCAATACATGAACTGTGAACTTCCAGATGTTCAAGCTCATTTTAGAAAAGGCTGAGGAACCATAGATCAAATTGCCAACATCCACTGGATCATGGAAAAAGCAAGAGAGTTCCAGGAAAACATCAATTTCTGCTTTATTGACTATGCCAAAGCCTTTGACTTTGTGGATCACAATAAACTTTGGAAAATTCTGAAAGAGATGGTGTTTTTGAACTGTGGTGTTGGAGAAGACTCTTGAGAGTCCCTTGGACTGCACCAAGATCCAACCAGTCCATTCTGAAGGAGATCAGCCCTGGGATTTCTTTGGAAGGAATGATGCTAAAGCTGAAACTCCAGTACTTTGGCCACATCTTGCAAAAAGTTGACTCATTGGAAAAGACTCTGATGCTGGGAGGGATTGGGGGCAGGAGGAGAAGGGGACGGCGGAGGATGAGATGGCTGGATGGCATCACCGACTCGATGGACATGAGTCTGAGTGAAATCCAGGAGTTGGTGATGGACAGCGAGGCCTGGCGTGCTGCAGTTCATGGGGTCGCAAAGAGTCGGACATGACTGAGCGACTGAATTGAACTGAAGAAGCATTTTAGATATGGGTTGATTAGGATTTGCAAGTAAAAAAGTGTTTGAGCCTAATAATGTTCATGCAAAATTTCTCACAACAAATTTTTTAAATTGTAAGTTTTGGTCAACTTTCAGACAAATTTATAGGCTGATAATCATTGTAGGAAATAGAATTTTCAGTTTAAAATAATTTGTGTCACTTTATACTGTTCTGTGCTGAGTCGCTCAGTCATGTCCGACTCTCTCAGAGTCACTTTAGAGTTATATTAGGAGAAAATGTTATTACTAGTTGGTTCTGATTATAGCAACCAGGACAGCACTTAAAAGCCACATAATTGTGATATCCATGAGATTTCATATATTTCATTCAGTCTTTAATCAATCATAGTTTTCACTTTATATTTTAAAGAATTATGACCCTAAGTAATCACTGGAGCAAAAACTGACTTATATATTTAAAACAAAGATGATCTTAGTAGAAATAAATAAAAGTGACTCAAATCTCTTTATTTATATTTGAATATACAGTTCTAAATCTATTATTTCCTTGTATAATTGTTTATAAGCTGAAAGCATATTAAAATAAATATATTACAAATTAATATATTTATTTTGGAAGGAATGAAAACACTTTGGGATAGAATTTGTGAGTTTAACCAACAGCAAGCAAGATTAAGTTTTACAAGACAGAATTAAACAAGATAATGCCAAATACATGTACTTATTTGGAAAGTGCACAGCAACTACATTTTTAAAAAATGAACAAAAATGATTAAAACAGTAAGTTTCAATATTTTTAATTCCTAATAATAACTAGATTCTTACATTAATTTCTTCTATGGTATAAATAAAAGCATAGACTAGAATAAGTTCTGTCTTTCAAAGATTTGGAGGATGAATGATCTGCAATAATATAATACTTCCATTTTCATAAGATTTACTTGAATTCTCATAATGTAGAAATATCCACAGCAGACATTTAATAATAGATAAGTAGACATGAGAACAAACTGGAGAACAATTATATCAAAGAAGTTCTTGCACTGTGGTGAAAGTCTAGGGCCCACAACAGATTTCCCAATCTGGGGATCTGGCAAAGGGACTGGGAACCCAGGTAATTTGACTTTGAAGGCCAGTGGGATTTGATTACAGAACTTCCATGAGACTGGAGAAACAGACTCTTGGAGGGCACAAACAAAATCTTGTGTGTACTGGGACCCAGGAGAAAGGAGCAGTGACCCCCATGAGAGACTGAGCCAGACTTGCCTGTTAGTGTCCAGGAGTCTCCAGTGGAGGCGTGAGTTGACAATGACCTGCATGGTGTAAGGAGCACTGAATTCAGTAGTCCTGGGAAAGTCCTTTAAAAGGAGGTCATCATTACCTCCATTACTCCTAGTAGGGAAAACAACTCCCACCCATCAATATAAAATAGGATTAAAGATTTATTGAGCATGGCCCCGCCCATCTGAGCAAGACTCCAATTTCCCCACAGTCAGTCCTTCCCATCAGGAAGCTTTCATAAGCTTCTCATCTTTATCCATCAGAAGGCAGACAGAATGAAAACTACAATTTACAGAAAACTAACGAAACTGATCACATGGATCACAGGCTTGTCTAACTCAATGAATCTATGAGCCATGCTGTGTAGGGCCACCCAAGATGGACAGTTCATGGTGGAGAGTTCTGAAAAAATGTGGTTCACTGGAGAAGGGAATAGCAAAGCACTTCAGTATTATTGCCTTGAGAACCCATGAAGAGTATGAAAAGGCAGAAAGATATGACACAGAAAGATGAACTCCCCAGGTTGGTAGGTGCCCAATATGCTACTGGATAAGAGCAGAGAAAATAGCTCCAGAAAGAATGAAGTGGCTGAGCCAAAGCGGAAACAATGTCCAGTTTTGGATGTGACTGGTGCTGGAAGAAAAGTCTGCTTCTGTAAAAAACAGTATTTCATAGGAACCTGGGATGTTAGGTCTGTGAGTAAAGGTAAATTGGAAGTGGTGAAACAGGAGATGGCAAGAGTGAACACTGACATTTTAGGAATCAGTGAACTAAAATGAACTGGAGTGGGCAAATTTAATTTAGATGACCAATATATCTACTACTGTGGGCAAGAATCCCTTAGAAGAAATAGAATAGGTCTCATAATCAACAATATCTTGACATGAAGTATTTGGGTGCAGTCTCAAAAATGACAGAATGATCTCTGTTCATTTCCAAGGCAAACAATTCAATATCACAGTAATCCAAGTCTATACCACAACATTTAATCCTGAAGAAGTTGAAGTTGAACAGTTCTATGATGACCTACAAAACCTTCTAGAACTAATACTAAAAGAGATGTCCTTTTCATCTTAGGGGACTGGAATGCAAATTAGGAAGTCAAGAGATACCTGGAGTAACAGACAAGTTTGGCTTTGGAATACAAAATGAAGCAGGGCAAAGGCTAACAGTTTAGCCAAGAGAATGTACTAGTCATAGCAAACACCCTCTTCCAACAACACAAGAGATGACTCTACACAAGGACATCACAAGATGGTCAATTCCAAAATCAGAATGATTATATTCTTTATAGCCAGATGGAGAATCTCTATACAGTCAGGAAAAACAAGACCGGGAGCTGACTGTGGCTCAGATCATGAACTCCTTATTGCCAAATTCAGACTTAAATTGAAGAAAGTAGGGAAAACCACTAGGCCATTCAGTCATGACCTAAATCAAATCTGTTATTATTAAACAGTGGAAGTAACAAACAGATTCAAGGGATTAGATCTGATAGACTGAGTGCCTGATGTACTAAGGACAGAAGTTTGTAACATTGTATGCTGCTGCTGCTGCTAAGTCACTTCAGTCGTGTCCGACTCTGCGTGACCCCATTGTATAGAAGAGACTTTTGATGATAGCACTCTTTTCTTCTTTTCTCTGTTTTTGCTTTTGAACACAATTGCTGAAGATAAGGGAGAAGGCAATGGCAACCCACTCCAGTACTCTTGCCTGGAAAATCCCATGGACGGGGGAGCCTGGTGGGCTGCAGTCCATGGGGTCGCTAAGAGTCGGACACGACTGAGTGACTTCACTTTGACTTTTCACTTTCATGCATTGTAGAAGGAAATGGCAACCCACTCCAGTGTTCTTGCCTGGAGAATCCCAGGGACGGGGGAGCCTGGTGGGCTGATGTCTATGGGGTCGCACAGAGTCGGACACAACTGAAGCGACTTAGCAGCAGCAGCAGCTGAAGACAAGATGGTGGGAACTGAAGGAACCATTTCTGGACCACAGAAATGGTCCAGAAAGTTGACATTGTGAGTGACAATAGTCAATAATTTGCTAAGGGTGATACATGATGCAAAGAGCTTAGGTACTTACTAACATCACTAAGCTATTAAACCAGCTACAGAGACACCTACTTCTGGATTTCAGTTTTTATTAATCATCAAGAGCATTATGATGTATATATTCACAGCAAGGATATCCTAACAGTAACATACCATGACAAGTGACAGAAACGAATCTGACTGGAAAATCACTATCTTAAGCTTTTGTCATGTTTGCATACCACCTTTACATTATTAATTTTTTTAAAATCATCTCACTTTGCTTAATGGTTTAACAGAAACTATATCAATGTCATAAATGGGGAAAAAAAAGCAGAATCATTTACCACTACAGAAAGGAATAAAGATATATAAAACAAAATCAATATTTAATACCTGAAAAACACTAAATGCAAAAATCAAATCAAATCTATATACCAATGATTTCAAATTTAAATCTTCAGCTCTCTTCATTATTCCAACTGCTTATGCATCATCTACACTGCAATATTTAGTAAGTCTTTCAAAGTTATGTTGTTCAACTCCCCTCCCAAATCTCCTAACTTGCCCCCAGTGTGTCTTTTTCTACAGTTCCATATCTCAATACCCAATGCCAAAAATCTTGGAATCACACTCTACTCCTTTCTCTTACAGTCTGTGTAATAAATTAGCAATTCGGTAAGTTATATCTTCAATACATATCCAAAATTTTATCACTTCTCACTTATTAAATTAATTAATGAGTGAGTAAAAGTCAAAAATAAAATCTGTTTATACATTAAACTTAAATAAAATATGTGAATAATATGGAATATCAGTTCAGTTCAGTTCAGTCGCTCAGTTGTGTCCGACTCTTTGCAGTCCCATGAATTGCAGCACGCCAGGCCTCCCTGTTCATCACCAACTCCCATATTATTTATTTATAACTATTCTTGTATTTCTTCCAACCTAATGAAAGTTTAAATGAATATTGTCTCCTAGTTATTTTGGGGGAAAAACTATAGCCTTGTTATAACTACTTATTTTAGATGAATTCTGCTGTTGCGTATATAATTACTACAGGAATGCTGGTTTCATAAAACAATTCTGATTACCAAGCTTTCCCAAAGTCTGACTGCACATTTCATATAGGATACAAAGGAAATCTGAATTTAGCCAACATATAAAGAACACAGGTGTTACTAACTTTTAAGTTTTTCTCATAAAGAATTATCCCCCTCCCCCCCCCGCCTCCCCACCACTTAGGTAGTCTTTTAGGCTTTCTCATCCTTGGGCTGTAATTGATTGTCCTAATCCTGCTATAAACCTGATCATTTTGGGAAAAAGTGAAAGAATTATTTGATCTCAAGGTAAAATGCCTAACAGTTTTCCAGTGAGCCCGTGACAGTCATCCTTCAAACTGTTTTTTTTTTTTTTCTCTCAGTGTCAGCTCCCAGAAAATGAAGTATAAACACAGTGATGTTAAAAACACCTGGTTCTAGAAAGATCTCATGGGGATCTGAATGCATTTTAAAGAGAAAGCCTGAAAACAGAGACTAACACTTTTAATATTTCACAAAACTTAAAACTACAGCCTAAAATGCATGATACAGTGAGACTGGCAATAAGACTGGCTAAATGCACAGCTTTGTGAACTGGTGGCTAAAGTTAATTTTCCATAGAAGTGATTGTTAAATGTTTGTAGTTGAAATTAAGTTAATAAGTAAAGGATTAACTAAAACCTGAGGAAAGTCTTAACTGATTTGAAGTAAATCCAGTGGTGTCATAAAAATATACAGAACTCCAAACAGTGCTGTTTAGATTGTATTACTCTTCAAATATACCTTGATCATTTATAACTTTGTGGCACATTTTCAGTGATATTTCACCACAGACCAAGGAAATGGAGGGAAGGTGGGGAAAATGAGATAGAATGATATTCTTTTCAGAATATTCTTAAAAATTATTTTATTACAGTGAATAAAGTAAATCAATTACTAGTTCTCTTTTAAGAACTAAAGTGTTCACAGTGTGTGTGGGTGTTGACAATTATATTCGATTAAAAAGTTTTGGAAAAACACATCTCAGTAAAGTGTGTTGGCTGAGGAATTTTTTTTACAAGAGGTGACAGTTTTTTTAAACACATCTCTAAATGCTTAAAATAATTAGAAATCTATGACATTTTCATTTAAATGTAGCAGTTTGGGTGGTGGAAGGTAAGCAATGAATAAAATTAGTTGAATAGAGACACAAGTTTTTTTTTGTTGTTGTTAAGTCTTCATGGACTATATAAACTACACTGAGCTTCCTTTATAAAAGCCCAAAACAATATTTCAACCTTTTAATTCACAGCTAATATCTTTCCCTTCATGGCTCACAACTTTGCCATGGTGAGCGGGCTTGAGTAACTCATTGAAGCTATGAGTTATGCTGTGCAGGGCCACTCAAGACGGACAGGTCACAGTGAAGAGTTCTGACCACACATCGTCCACTGGAGGAGAGAATGGCAAATCATTCCAGTATTCTTGCCAAGAGAACCCCATGGACAGTATGAATAGGCAAAAAGTTATGACACTGGAAGATGAGCCCCCAGGATGGAAGGTGCCCAATGTGCTACTGGTGAAGAGCAGAGGGCAATTACTAATAGCTCCAGAAAGAATGAAGTTGCTGGCCAAAGCAGAAATGATGTTCAGTTGCGGATGTGTCTGGTGGTGAAAGTAAAACCCAATATTGTAAAGAACAATATTGCATAGGAACCTGGAAATCAACCCCAGTATTCCCCGGAAGGACTGATGCTGAAGCTCCAATCCTTTGGCCAACTGATGCAAAGAGCTGACTCATTGGAAAAGACTCTGATGCTGGGAAAGGTTGAAGGCAAAAGGCAAAGAGGGTAGCAAGGGATGAGATGTTTAGATAGCATCATTGACTCAATGGACATAAGTTTGAGCAAACTCACACTTCTGTTAAGGACAGGCAAGCCTGGCATGCTGCCGTCCATGGGGTCGCAAAGAGTCAGATACGAATTAGTGACTGAACAACAAGTTAATATTTTAAGAAGAATGAGAAAGTACTATACATATTTTCCTCAAAACTCATCCAGAAGGCATTGAAGTGGGCGAATATATTTGTTACACATAATTCAGAACTAGGTTTCCAGTTTTCATAAAGAATCAAACTCTGCACTGACTTCAGTATAAAAATGATACCACTTTAAAAAGCAGGGAATATGTATATATAATTCCATCTTAATATATTAATATAAAGAAGAAAAGTCAGAGTATTGAAAGTTTTTGTGACACTGTTACATTTTTCATGATTATATCTTTCTACTTTTCCACCTTAATTTTTTAAGAACCTACCACACTTAACTCCATGAAGTACTAATGTAGTACTAGCAAAGGTAAATGACTTTATTATTTCTACAAATATCTAGAAATACAGTACAAAGCAAAAATTACCTCGTTAAGGAATAAGTAAGTTACTATGGATACTAGTAAGGTAAAACATTTTTCTATTCATCCCTGAAGCTACTCAGAAGCCTTCTTAGATTTCTTTATGTGTGGCAGATGTGCAAGTTCACTGAGACACTTCTTTTCCCCCCTAATTTAAAACTAACTACAGATCTTGCTGCTTATTAATCAAATGAGCATTTCACTCCTGGAGCCAATTCTTTCATAATAGGATAACTTTTGCCTTAAAAAGAAAAAAAAAAAAAAAAAAAGAGGATCATATCAGGCCAGTTCTGCATGAGAAACAAAGCCAGTCAAATTCTAATGAGATTTCGATAAGAGAATGAACAAATTTCACTAAGGAAAACACTAAGAACAAAAGGCAGAAATGTATTTCCACATAGATTGGTTAAAAATAATCAAACCATCCTATATGAATACTAAATTATCTGTTGTATTCTTTATATATATGATAGTTTTAATTATAAAAAAACTCAATAAAGCAGAATCAATTATTCCTAATTCTGAGGCGATACTAAGACTTTAGAGCCATGATGTAACTTGTGAGATCATATAACCAATTCAAATTGAAATTGTGTTTAACATGAGTTGTTGCTTCTCTTCAGCACTATACCTTCCCTTAGGAATCAGAGCACAGGGAGGAAGGAAGGAAAGTGAAAATTGTTTCTTTAAACTATCTGACATTGTGTTTGCCAATCCATCACTCATGCAAAACCATAATGAAGGGGAGATACCAGAAGTTGGAAAACAGGACTAGGTCAAGATAAGAAGTCTGGATGCAGAAGATATCTGTCCCTGGAAAAGGGCAAAGGGACAGATATAGAAGTCTAGCAGATTCTTTTTCTCTCCATATGGGCACCAATTTTATTTCTTTGCCCTAAAAATTCCTATTATTTATTTTTATTATTCAAAGTCATTGTGATGATGTTAAATAGGTTTTCAACAATACAAGTAGTTGATAAATATAGAAATGACTAATTTTTATTTCTAAGGTAAATGTCACAAGTGCTATAAATGTTCCTCAAAAATTAAAGTTATACACGTCATAATACTTCAGCAATACTATCAATTACTTTTGTGCTGATAAAATTTCATTAATTGCTTTATTATATTTATATATATTTTTAAAAAATTAGGCTAGATTTTCCTTATGTCTGAAATTCAACCTGAAAATTCAAGTGACTGGAGTTACTTTTCCTCTAAATATAACTACCTATTTTGATGAAAAGAAGACAAAGGACAACTAAGAAAAGAGCAAACAGAAATGTAGTTTTAAGTATTTTTTTGGTTATATCTGAGACGTGGAGTACCCCTACCTCCATAATTGTGTTAACTATGATTGGGGGCAGGAGGAGAAGGGGACGACAGAGGATGAGATGGCTGGATGGCATCACTGACTCGATGGATGGATGTGAGTCTGAGTGACCTCCAGGAGTTGGTGATGGACAGGGAGGCCTGGCGTGCTGCAGTTCATGGGGTCGCAAAGAGTCTGACACGACTGAGCGACTGATCTGATAGCAATTTACTATATTATTATTTTTTTCCCAGAGTATATCATTAATATAGTCATGATCAAACCTAATGAATACTATATACTAACATCAAAATGTATTTATTTACTTATTTTTTTGTAAGTCAAACACTAATTTATCCACTTATAATAAGAATTAACTGTCAAGTAGGCTGGAACACTTCATGTCAGCTGGTTAGCAAATATTCTTCCCATAACAACAACAACAACAAAGTATTATTAATATGACTATGAAGTAAATTTAAATATAACTAAATAGTTTTTAAATGATTAATTAATTAGGGTAGTATCAGTCATGCAGTGTTAGGGAAAAGAAAGCCTGTAGAGAAATAGCAGATAAGACCTGAAGGAAAAGTGAGTGCATCTAGAATGGCCAGAGGGACACATAGCTTCAAATGAAGCTGTAGAAAGAAAGGGGCAACTAGATTAGGAAGGCTTAGTGGGCCATGGTAGGAAGTTTGGACTTCTGTGTTAGAGTAACAGGAAAACACTGATGAGTTTTACACAAGAGAGGTGCATGATCAGATTTCAACTTTTCAAGAGATCGGTCTAGCTAATGAAGGCAGGGGCAAGAATCAATATGGGGGAAAATGTCAGAAGAACACTGAAGCAGCTTTGCGGAAGTTAACTGTGGCATAAAAGGAAGTGGTGGTAGTGAATATGGGAAGAAGCAACAAATTTTGGATAAAGAAGATATTTCTTCTCTGTGAAAGAACATATATAATAAAAGTAACACATATTGAATAAATGAATGAATGAATCATTTTAGAAAGACATTGTCTGGCAAAAGGTCTTACATGGTAAGCTTATTTTCTCAGCAAACTGTGTAAGGTGGTGGATCTTATTCATTACTTTACAAAACAAAACATAATAAGAAAACATACATTTTTATGCCCTCGCTCCATACTAAAAAAGATTTTCCAAATAAATCATGCTATGCCTTTAAAATAAATACCCTCATATCACCCATACCACTTAAAAATTTATATTATACAGATCCTTATTTTTACTAAAAACAAAAAGGATGCCAGATTTTGTATTTTGCTTTTTCTTAAATTCTTTTTTTCTTTTTAATTATGCCCTGGTGATTTTTTTTACAAGCACCGATTAAATAGTTAACATATTTTGAATGAAATAAAATGTTCTTCAAATTCTATAAAGTTTAAGAAATATTTTCTTGAGACTTCTTTCTTAATTTTCTCTATCCCACATGTCCTCATAACCTGTAGATGACCATTTTTCTTACTTTGTAGAGGAGAATAGACAGAAATTCCTCAATTTACTCTTCCACTCTGGTTCTACCACATATGTACATCACACCTATTAACTATTTTATCCATTCTTAGTAGAAAAGAATTCCCCTGGCTGGTTTATGGTATCTCAGTACAAAAGTGTCTCATGAAATCAAATGAAATGGAATTATCATCCCACTATTCTGGATCTCATTCCCCTCAGTTCCTTGGATCATGATTATAGCACATATTCCCTTTTCTCTATTTCTAACAACTTTTAAAACTGGTTCTTTCCTATCAGCATATCCATATGCATATCTTTCCATCTTAAAACTACCCTCTATATTCTCTATAACAGCTACCTTATTTATCTCCTTGTACTTTATTGACTTTTCCTTAAAAACCATCATCATTACATAATTACATTTCTGATTACATTCCTCTGCTCCTTTGATGGCTCATTTGATGGTGTGTATGCTTCATTATTGTACCCATTTTAAAGAAGAGAGAAAGGCTCAAACTTGCCAAAGGCTGTAAACTATAAAGGAATTTATACAGAATTCAAATCAAGACAGCATCATTTAAGGCTTTATTTGGCTTCATAATATAAAATTTGATGCCATCTATACTATGATATGTAATTATCGCTTTTGTGTGTTTGTTTTTTTAATTAGTAATATCACAGAGATTCAACTCATATTACCTAAAGAAATACATATGAATAATGAGAAAACAAATATATCTTTTAAAATATGTGACTGTACTAAGTTCAAAACATTTCTAAAATTTTTAATTTGGTAAAAGTTGTCACATAAATATCAAAGTGTTATTCACTTATTTCTGATAGTACTTCAAAATGTAACAAAATGATAATAAAATATTAAATGCATTTTTATATTACATAAAGATACATATAAAGATATAATTTATATGAAAGTGAGTACAAATATGCTAAGATAAAGAAGTTATATTTTATGTGTCTATATAATTGATCTAAATTCAATACCATTACGAACAAAGAGTCCAAGGAACTATAATGACATTTTAGAAGGGCAGTCTAGTTGTACATAATTCAAAAGTGTAATGACTCAACTAAGTAATATTAAACTGCAAAAGACTATTACTCACAGTAGATAAGTTCTAGTTTGCTCCATTATATTTTTATTTTTTCTAACCCTTTAGCTACATTTTCAACTGTTATAGACAGAATATCCCTTAAACCAAATTAAGCACTTAATATCAATGCACTTTTATCACTATAGTCTTTAATGTATTACTTTATTCTGAAAACACATTGAGGGCTTACTATGGGCAAGGAACTATGTCAGGTGCTAATAAGTCGATGAAAAATGGGTGACAGAGCTGCTATCTGAGGTAGTTCAAGGAGAATGTCAGTAGCACATGAAAGTTATAGGCAACCTCATTAAACCTCTGAAAGTACATTCATTTAAATAAAAACATTTAACCAGTTTACACATAGCATAGGCAATCACTTATAAAAGCTACTTAATACAGACTATATGTTAATGACTAAAGTACGTCTCCATACTATTCTTTCTCAAATGTCACACCCTTTAAGGGAATAAGACAAAGTTCTTGGTTATACTAAAGAACTGTTTTTTTTTTTTTACTAGAAAATGTAAATTGGATTCTTTTTGTGTATATATAAAACAAGTACTACTAGGGAGGAAAGGAATGTGGATATTTTCTTATCTCTGTATGTTTCAGATTTTTTGAGCATAAAAAAGCAGATTTTCATTAAAGGATAAACCTTGAGAGTTTAAAGATGATCGCATAGTGAGAGAGTCTTCTGGTGGGATTTACTTCCCAAGAGATTTGTTAACATTTCAAAGGAGGTAAAATCTGGAGCCTTACATTTGTATACCACAGGATTTTACATTAGGGAGATGTGAAGTTACTCTTTCTCAGGAGGACAGAAGGGCAGCAGTATAAGAATTCCTCTGTAAACACCCAGATTAATAATTTCTGGGTTCCTCCCTGTAGTGTAAACACCCTCCTTTGGTGCTTGCAGGTGGCACCATCTTGCTCTCTTCCCACTGCTCTGAAGTAGGAGATGGAATGTTGAGCACTGGTGTGGCTATTGCTCTACAGAACAAGAGTCTGCCCAATATAGTAACTATGTATTTGCTTCCTCGACAAAATAAATAAATGCATCTAATAAAAACTTGGTCTTCCCTGGTAGCTGAGTTGGTAAAGAATGTGACTGCAGTGTAGGAAACCCGAGTTCGATTCCTGGGTTGGGAAGATCATGGGGTCACAAAGAGTCAGGCATGCCTGAGAGACTAACATACTTTCAATAAAAAACTTATCATTTTTTAAATTAGAATTTAGGAGAAAAAAAGTCTCTTTGAAGACAAAGCTTCACTATACTTATTTTCAGGCAGATCAAGTCACCTAAGTAGTCAGTAAATGATCTTATTCAACAAAGAAAGCACATTGATCTTTATCATTTTGTCATAAATATCTCAATACAATTAAAAGCTTGAATAGTTTAGTGTATCAAAGTAAGGCAGACTAAAGAAAAGCAAAAGAAAAGTTACTTACTTGATATTATCAAGACAGCCAGATTCAGGTTTCAGAATGGCAGTGTGATGAAACATTTTATATAAAGCAATCCCAAGGAAGATTACATTAAGCTGGAATGTAAAAGGTACTGTTATGTAGCATAACTGGAGTAGAAAAAAAGTAAGTCTATTTTCTATGACAGATGAGTTGTTCTGGGAAATTAGCTCTCATAAAATAATTGGATCACAGATAATCATCTAGTCTTTTTGTAAAGGCAGCTTGAGATACCAAAGGATTACAAAGCATTGATATGCCAAATGCAAATAGAAAATCAGCAGCAGTTAGAATGATGCTGTAGAAACTATAAAACAATTCAAAGTCAAGTATATGTTTATAAAAAAGACAATACCTATTCCAGGTTGATATTATATCCACCCTCCAAACATGGACCTTAACTTATTGTTCAAATGCTGCATTACAAAACTAATATTCAAAATCATAATATTTGTGAGTAGCTAGATCAAAAGGGTTATTAAATTCTCATGCTACAACAAACTAGAATTAAAGTAGTGGGCACCCCCAATGACATTGTTATATCACTGGACCAAGAAAGAGCATATGACTGGAAATAAAACAAAACAAACCACATGTTAAAATGCCCTTGTTACCTGCTTTGTTTATACTTCAGAACTTGAGGCAACCTTGTATTTTAAAATGATAAGCATATAAATAATGATACCAACAACAGTATCTAAATTAGGATAAATAATTCATATTTGAAAGATATTATGCTTTTTAAAAATAAGAAAGCATGATTCCAGAATGTTTACCTATTTGTCATTCTCAAGTAAAACCCTCTTAAATTTTAAAGTTTTTGAAATTTATATAAAAACAGAATTGGAAGGAACAGGAAGGTTATTTATTTATTTTTTTGGCCACATTTCCAGTTTGATTCCATTCATAGTTCAAATTATCCAAATGAAAAAGAAAGAAAATATACTACTATCAAACAAAGTCATCACTGTTTAAAACCTATAAAACCAAATGGATTATGCTAGATCAGGTTCCTGAGGAGCTATAATTCTGCATAAACTTGTGCAAATGCATGTTTTCTGCTCCCGAGGGTTTTGATTAAGCATTTTACAATATAAAAGTAGACTAATGAGTGTCTAATTGCTTGAGTTATGTAGTGTCAAATAAATACATGCTTACCCCCAAATTAATCTATGTAAATTAAAGACAGTCAGTACAGGGAGAGTGAAAGTTTTATTTCTTGACCTGGGAAACACATAGTTAATTAGGAGTTCTTACCATAATTATCAAGGTCGCAGGTCCTATAAAACTCCAAATGAAGTAGGTGTCAAGTCGGAGCCAACATCTGCAATGAAACACAGGGAGAGAAGGCATTCAAGGACTGGCTATGGGACATACATCAAGAGTGAGCGAGTGACAGAGAGGAATGTGAGCTGCAAAGCATTCCACTGGGAGACAGGAAATATTACATTGCTTGTTCATTTAAATGCTGAATTATGTGCCCAATTTCTGACAGCACTATTGATGGAATAAGATAATTACCCCTGGAGGAAGCAGGAATAAATGGCACTGGGCCTATTTGCTGGAGCCTTTTGTGTCTGTCACAGAAATCTTAAGAAAAAAAAAAAAGAAAGAAAGAGCCATACGTACAGCCATTAAGTCGAGTAGCTTTAAGCTATCCTTTTCTCTCCAATTATGGTGCTACATAACCTGTCTATCAGCTGTCAGGTAAAGTGACATTTTCCTGTCAAGAAGATCTGAGGAAATTCAGTACAAAGATGAAATAAATTTGGTATCAGAAGATTGAAGTTTAATTAGGTTGGGCAGCCAACCTTTGAGAGTTCTTGAGTCTTAAAAAGTGCATTGTTACTGCTAGTGCTTCTGAGGTTGCAAATGATCCTTAGCATCCCATGAAGTTGATTCATGACCCAAAAGTAAATTATTAATCACTTAATTTCAGTTACATTTAATACTCCCCCAATTCTTAAAGCCTTTGGGAAATCACATTTTCTTTCTTCAGGATGACAGGAAGACAAAATGGAAGTGACTATTATGAGAAAGATTAACGTAAATCTTGAATAAATTACCTTTGATGTTAAAAATCATATCTTAAATTATTTGCCATTTGGATATATTTGAAGCATAATTAAAAAACAAACAAACTGGAAAATAGTTCAGTGGTGTGCTAAGCATTCTAAAACAGCATGTATGTTGTCTGAAGTATGTAAATATTTCTCATTATGTAACTACTCATTAAATCTCAACAATAATGGAGAACCAGAAAAGCTATGAAGAAATTTATGTATGTCAATATAGCAACAAATAAAAAAAATGTTTCTATACATGTTATGAAATGTTATAATGTAGTGAAGAGGGAGGGTCTTTATATGTCAGTAAAATAGATCACAGTAACAAAGTTTAGTGAAAAACTAAAGTGATATATCTATATGAACTATAATTTTCATATTTTGACAGATATATTTATATATGAATGCAATTTTTTAAATTAATTGGGAAAAATCACCAAACTCAGGTTAGTGATTGCCTCTCATATGAGTGTACAGAGGACTAGAAATGCACAAAAGAGGTGTTAGCTATATGCTTCATTTTTAAAATTACTGAAAGCTACCTGCCAAAATACTAACAGTTTTATCATCTGAGCAATAGAGCCAGTGAGGTTTATTATTTTTTTTTCTTTTTACTTTTAAGTAACTTAAATTTCTTATAAAGGTTAAAAATTAGATTTTTTAAGTAAAGAAATAACCAAATGTCCTGAAAAAACCTGATTTTAAAACAAGAAAATTTGGCTTTATTATATAAAGTAAAATATTTGCAAAATAATTTACACTGGGATATATTTGCAGTCCAATAAGAAACTGACTGCAATTTCATCTTTTTACATAATTTTTCTTCATTCACAATAAACATGATAATCATATTTGAAAAAATGTTAGACAAACAATCAATACTCAAACTACTAGCCATTAATTTGTTTGAGTACTTAGTAATCTTTTTGTTGTGCTGTTGTTAACTAAGTTTGGCCATGGAAAAATAAAAGTGTGGTATTGGCAATAAGCAGAAACAAACCAGAGAACTCAACAGTTGAAATACGAACACTGTCTTCATTCTGACTGTAGGCTAGTTTGTTACCCCTCTAATAATGTGTTAGTGTGTGTTGCCAGGAGACCAAAGCAGAGGAAATATCCATGGGTCTTTCAGGGTTTTCAACAAGGATTATATTTTCCCACAAATTAAGATCAATAAAGGACAAAGCATGAATATTTTCCCAGATTAAAACATACATGAGCACACGTGCACACACACACACATACACACACACAGAGACACAGAGTCCAAGAATGTTGCTAAAAAGCCAAGCTCCTCTGTCCATGGGATTCCCCTGGAAAGAATACTGGAGAGGGTTGCTATTTCCTTCTCCAAGGGGTCTTCCCAACCCAGGGATTGAACCCAGGTCTCCTGCATTGCAGGCAGATATTTTACCATCTGAGTTACCAGAGAAGCCCTCTGAAATTATAGCAGCATGATATTCTAACAGCACATTTAAGAATGCCTGTTATTAGTATAGCCCCTGTTCATGCGGAGGTCAAACACGTTTTTGAGAGTTAATCTGACAACCAAAACACATTCTCTGCAAATTTTTTCAAAGGGAAATGTATTTCAAGGATTTCTGAAAACAGTTACTGTACAGGTTAAGTATAGTAATTTTAATTACAATATTGCAGAGTATCTTGGATTAAGTAGGAAATTTAAAAAACTTTACATAATCTCATCAAATGTGTTGTTAAAAAAACATCTTTAAATTTTAGTCTTACAAAACTTGTATACTTTTTTGAAAAAAATGTCTCTACTTAGCAAATGCTTTGTTTGGAAATAGATGTGCTTTTGGCATAGTGATCTCTAAATGTAGAAGTGAAATTACTTTAGAAGTTTTCTTTGGGGAAGAGGGTAAAAAAATTCTTCAATATCTATTTGGTATAAATAAAATTACTATATAAGTGTTTTTTAAATTTTTTGAAAGAAAATTCTTCAATATCTATTCAGTACAATAGATTTAAATTCCCTGGAGAATTAAACAGTGAATGAGGCAATATGAAAGACTTAACATGTGCTGAATAAATCATCCATCCCTGAGGGCTGCCTGGGCCTGACTATCTTCTGGAAGGCAACGTGGCAAAAATTCCTTTTCTAATTCAATTGCCATATGGCCATACCTGCTGTTTCTGGCTGCACGCTGGCTTTCTCAAAAGTTTCTGTATTTCCTCTCTTTCTCATTAACTATCACAAAAGTTTGTGTGATTTGTGCCCTGAGTTTCCTATGCCAGTGTTGAAAGAACTCACCCTGGCTTTAAGGTTAGGGAGAATACAGACATCTCTCAGTAACCATGGGAATTGGTTCTGGGACCCCAAACCCTCAATCCACAGATGCTCAGGTTCCTTACAGCTGATCCTCCTTTTTCATAGATGCTGAACCCATGGATCTGGAAGGCCAACTGTATTATGTGGGTGTTGTTACATGCCTGGACACATACAGTCCACCTCATAGTATTCCACAAGTCTAGACAATTCAATGTCACTTAGATATAATGTAAAATCATTAATTAAGGGAAGACAAATGTTAAAGGAACAATGTATTGCACTAAACACAGTAAAGTCTAGTTTGCAAATGACTGCATAGATCTTCCACTGAAAAATATGATTTATCTGAAAATTTCCTTTATTCACTACGCATCATTTAATTTGTGAAATTGTTAATTTTTTACTTAGTCACTCAATCATGTCCAACTCTTTGTGACCCCACAGACTGTAGCCAACCAGGCTCCTTGGTGCATGGGGATTTTCTAGGCAAGAATACTGGAGTGGGTTGCCATGCTTTCCTCCAGGGGATCTTCCCAACCCAGCGACTGAACCCAGGTCTCCTGCATTGCAGGCAGATTCTTTACCATCTGAGCCACTAGGAAGCCACTTTTGTTTAAATTTTTAAGATTATATCAGTTCTTTTCTAATGAACTTCTGTCATTTACATATAATCTATACATTAGGTTTATAGCAGTACTATAACAAGAGAGATAACCCGCTGTTGAAAGAACAAGTGTAGTAAGCCAGAAAGAAAAACACAAATACAGTATACTAACGCATATATATGGAATTTAGAAAGATGGTAACAATAACCCTGTTTACGAGACAGCAAAAGAGACACTGATGTATAGAACAGACTTTTGGACTATGGGAACGGGAGAAGGTGGGATGATTTGGGAGAATAGCATTGAAATATGTATAATATCATATCTGAAATGAGTCGCCAGTCCAGGTACGATGCCTGATAAGGGATGCCTAGAGCTGGTGCACTGGGATGACCCAGAGGGATGGTATGGGGAGGGAGGAGGGAGAAGGGTTCAGGATGGGGAACACATCCCGAACATGTATACACATGTGTACTTGTGGCGGATCCATCTTGATGTATGGCAAAAGCAATACAATATTGTAAAGTTAAGCAAAATAAAATTTAATTTAAAAAAAAAAAAGAAAGAGCAAGTGTATTCTGATGACACAACATGTTTATTTGACTCAAGTTTGGAAAACCTTGTAAGACCAGATATATCCTGTAATTAAAAGAGAACTTGTCACAAACCATAAACTTTGACTTTTCCTACCATGTACCTATACAAAGATGTCATCAAATTTTTTTGTAGCAATTTTTAAAAATTATAAAATCAGCATATATTGCTAAATATTTGAAAAAGTCTTACTACGTTAATTCAAGTTTATTGGTTTAATATGCTAAAGAAGTAATGCTAATTTACATAGCTAAATTATCATTTTCTTCTAGAATTGTCTTCTTCCAAAATATAAGAAACATTTGCAAATTAGATGATAATTTGGCTACCTCATGCGAAGAGTTGACTCATTGGAAAAGACTCATGCTGGGAGGGATTGGGGGCAGGAGGAAAAGGGGACGACAGAGGATGAGATGGCTGGATGGCATCACTGACTCGATGGACGTGAGTCTGAGTGAACTCCAGGAGTTGGTGATGGACAGGGAGGCCTGGCCTGCTGTGATTCATGGGATCGCAAAGAGTCGGACATGACTGAGCGACTGAACTGAACTGAATTGAGAGGTATTGATATCTGGATCAGTCTCACATAAAAATATCAATTACCAATCCAGCAAGTACTACCTTAAAGTTTACCCAGAAAACAGAAAAATAAAAATAATGAAACAAATTCATTTCTCAAAACGAGACCAGAGAAAATCATACTTCTAAAGCTAATTCTCTTCTACTAAAATATTCCTCACTGTTTTTCTTTTACTCTTTGCAACCCCATGGACTATACAGTCCATGGACTTCTCCAGGCCAGAATACTGGAGTGGGTAGCTTTTCCCTTCTCCAGGGGATTTTCCCAACCCAGGAATCGAACAGAGTCTCCTGCATCACAGGCAGATTCATTACCAACTGAGCTATGAGGGAAGCCCTTCTTTCACAAGAAAAATGGTACTGAAGAATTTATTTACAGGGCAACAATGAAGAAACAGACATAGAGAATAGACTTATGGACCTTGGCAAGGGGCGGGGAGAAGAGGATGAGATGTATGGAAAGAGGAACATGGAAACTTACATTACCATGTGTAAAACAGATAGCCAACAGGAATTTGGGAATTTGCCACATAGCTCAGGAAACTCAAACAGGGGCTCTGTAACAACCTAGAAGGGTGGGATGGGGAGGGAGACAGGAAGGAGTTCCAAAGTGGAGGGGATATATGTATACCTATGGCTGATTCATGTTGCGTTTAATAGAAAACAGCAAAATTCTGTAAAGCAATTATCCTTCAATAAAAATTAAATTAATAAACACACACATACAAAGACATGAATGATTCTGTGTTTAGAAAAGTGGTAAAACCAAGTGCCCAATATATATAAATGTTACCAAAAACATATGACTTATAATGCTTTTAGATACCAGAAACACTGCCTTAGTACAGTTCCTTATTCAAAGTTACCATGTTTAATACAGTGCCCCTTAATTAAGAGGCCATGGTGCACTGTATTTTTTTGCCTATTTATTCACTCTTATCAAAGTAGACATCTAACTATGAACCATTTTTTTGAAGTAATGTAAATTAACAATGGTATTTGCTTCATTTTCTGCAAACTCTAAATCACAGACAAAACTGTCCTTGATGAAGTATTAAATGTAACCAGTAAACAATATTTGCTACTGGTAGATCATAAACTTTACATGGTCTCATCATATCAGGTTGTTTATGAAAGTTTGTAAACTACATATTTGTCTTTTTTCTGTAACATATGCAGATCTCTGTATATTTGTACTACATATATATGGCAAGATTGAGAGAGAAAAGAAGGAATAAGGAGAATTGAGGGAAGAAAGGAGAGAAGAGGAAAAAGGACAGATATATACTTCAGGCATAAATCTTGTTTTAAGCTTACTGAATAATACACCTGCTAAGGATTTTTTAAATGTAATTTATATCACAATACATTGTTCCATCTAAACTTGAAATACTTTGCAAGTGCATAAACTGGAAAATAGATTGGCAGAATGATGTAGGAATAGAATGTGATCCACTGGTACTCCAGATTAGCATTTGTAGTTCAGCTCCACTTTTGCATCTTATACATCTCATACACCAAATATAGGTTATGTTGTCTTCAGGTACCCAATATGCACTTTTTTTAAAAAAAAATAAGTGTTTCATTATTTCTTCAGAAAAATACATCCTATAACTTTATGGTGGACTACAAAGGTAAGAAAAGTGCTATTATAATTTATTAATAGTAAATATTGAATAATCCCTATAGTCCCATGTTGCTTAAACCAACAGGAGGCAGTACCATAAGAATTGAAATCATTACTTTTATAAATGGATGCTTTTGATAAAATTTATTTTGCAATTAAAATTATGTTGCTAATTATAGTTTGTATCCCAATTGAATAATAGCACCAGTAATAATAATACTTATATTTTAATAAATGTTTATATATGCCAGATATTTTACATACACTCATTTGTTGCTGTTGTTGTCTAGCCACTAAGTCATGTTTGACTCTTTTGTGACCCCATGTATGCAGCCTGCCAGGTTATTCTGTCCATGGGATTTCCCAGGGAAGAATACTGGAGTGGATTTCCATTTCCTTCTCCAGGGGAACCTCTTGACCCAGGGATCAAACTTCTATCTCCTGAATGGCAGGCAAATTCTTTACCACTGAGTCACCAAGGAAGCCCACATGTACACATAATTAAATATTTATACATATATATGCCCACACATACGTATACATATGTATTTACTCACGCACACACGATTTCAAATATTGCAGTAGTTTTGCACAGTACTTATATAATAACCCTCATATTACAAATTAGAAAATGAAACTGACTTGCTCACAGCCACATCACTCATAATTAGTTGAGCCTGAACTTGATTCTAGTCTACCTGACTCCAGAGTCCCTTAACCTAGTGTTTCTCAAAAAGAATAAATACACAAGACATAAAATAATAAAATCTAAGTTTTGTTGACAATTATAATCATTTAGAATTATAAAATTCTAAATGATTAGATGAGAAATGTATATGTTGCACATAAGTCACAGATTGCCCAAGTAAAAATATTAGATCTTTGCAACTATAAAGTGATCTCTTGGTAAGATATTATACTTCTTTGGTTCCAGTAAGAAATTAAGTCCTACATTTGACATCAGTCACATTTTCTAAATAAAAAGACAGTAGTCTTGATGTTCTGTGATATAGCTAAATCTTTAAACAAAAAAAATACACTGAATCCTAAATTCTTATATACTGCATAGAGTGACAATCTCATGCTCAATGCAGGTTCCTGGGTGATGAAGTGATGATATAATAAACCCTCAATCTCTGTAATTCATACATAAAACATGCTCTTGGCTTTAACAATATAACATATAACATACAGAGCGCTCTTCACACACATATTGAATGATTAGCTTGATATATGTCTATGATAAATACTGGTTCATTATCTATATTATTTCCCCCTTGCCAACTTAAAGTCAAACATGCCTGTTGACAACATATTCAATAAGGTAAATGCTTCATGTTAATGCAATATTATAAGTAGGAATATTTTCTATATAATAATATGATTAGATAAATATTTCAGATGAATACATAATGTTCTATGTATAGGATGAAGTGCTTAGACATTGTCAATGTATTGAATAAACCTATGCATATAACTTTCAGATACTATCAAGGATAATGTTCCTTGGCTGGCTTCCTTCTTGAATGATAATATTTTAAAAATCAATAATTATTTTATAAGTATTAAAATAAGTATTTTAAAATCAATAATCAATTTTCTATTTAAATGATTATGCAGGTTAGAGAATGAAGCTGAAATAAAGAAACCGGAGGGGGGATTTTAACTAGAAGAGGAGAAACTATGCTTTTTAGAGCTGTTGTTAAGTTCGCTAGGAAGACAAATCTAAGACTTAATAGATGATTTATAATAATTTTCAGATCATAAAATTGATTTCAATTATCTTTAAGAGCTCAGTTATGCTTCAAGAACTCAAGGATGTTCTGGTCCATTATAAATGTTCATGACCTAATCAACGTCTTTCAGAAACCTCTTACCAATTTTTGAACTTGCACTTTAATTCCTGGGCTATTCTTTGAGGTTTACTACTTCCCAGCACTCTCCCTTCTCCTCCTATTGGAACTGACTTCCTTCCAGCCCTTTTTCAATCTACCCATCACTTTAACCACTGCTTTTACTGCCCTAAACTTAGATTTCAAGGAAAGTGCTATAAAATATAAATGCATTTTTTTCCTTAGAATAAAAATTAACTGTTCAAAACAGTTTACATTTGGGGAGGTAATACTGAGGTAAATAAAGTTTATAGGAACTGATTAGTTTCAGGTCATAAAGTCAAACTATTTATCACAGAACTTCCACATCAGTTCTGTTTTAATTATTAAGTCAATGCCAGACTTTTTATCTTTTGACAGAATCATACCCAATGGCTTCACTGAATATATATATAAATAGTAGTATGGATGCATGCCTGCATGCTAAGTCGCTTAAGTCATGTCTGACACTGTGCAATCCTATAGACTGTGGCCTGCCAGGCTTCTCTGTTCATGCTTTCTCCAGGCAAGAATGCTGGAATAGGTTGCCATGCCCTCCTCCAAGGGACCTTCCCGAACCAGGGATCAAACTGGTGACTCCTGCATCTCCTGCATTGCAGGTGGATTCTTTACTGCTGAGCCACTGGGAAAGCCTGAAATAATAGTATAGGAGAGACTAAAGGATGATATAAAAGAAGAGAGAAAATGGAAAAAATCCCATAGTTAGTACAATTCAGACCTGTGGTCTACTAGCTGAGGGTTTTTTTTTTTTTTTATTTTAACAGTTGTATTGAAACTTTAATTTGATTTTTTAAGTATCCTATAATTGTGACTAAATGTAATTCTAAGTAAATTGTCTCAAGAATAATGTCAACACAGATTAAAAGATTTCATTAAATCATTAAACACTATCATGAAATAATGAGATTCTCTTATAAACTTTGCAAATTGATGGCAAACTAAGCAACTTCTCAAAATCAAACTATGTATGCTTTGTGTGTCAGTATGTGTTTTGTACATAATAATCAATTCAACAACCCTAATAACTTTCACAGAAAAACACATCATAATCCATCAGCCAGATGGAATATGATAGTTACCTCTATCTGTATCAAAATAACATTTATTTAACCTACAAAAACAATTTTGTCTCCAATTTTATCTCCTACCATTGATATGATTCTGTACTTTTTAGAAATGTAAGCTATTAATATTAAAGGTTTCAGAAATAAAACCTCATTGCTACAATAATAAAATACATTAAGAACACTAAGATGAGAAAAAAAGAAAGAGAAACCTGTTGTTATTTGGAATACTGTAATATATATTCAATGGTTTTATTCTAGATGTAATCAAGCAGTTGAGGCTAACAAGTAAAAATGTATGATAATAAAATTCAAAAAATAAGTAAAATAGACTTCTAAGACAAAAATTTTACTGTATCAATTTTAATGAAAATTTACAAAAAAATGTGTGACAGTATGTCTTTGATCTCTGGCTAATTGCTGTTTATTATGACTGTGGGCTTACATATTTGTACTAAAAACATCAATATAGCATATAAGAAGGTAACATTGGCCAAAAAAAAAAACCAAACAAATAAACACTTAAATATGATGAGCAGGAAGAAGGAAATGCCATTAGAAATAAAAGAAATAATCAATAGTAACAGAAATCAGACAACAAAGACAAACTTAATAATAAGCTTGAAAACTTCCCTAAAACGGGGAAGAAAATAATCACCCTAGTCCAAGAAACCCAGAGAGTCCCAAAGCGAAACACCCTAAGACACATATTTATCAAATTAATAAAGATCAAACACAAAGAACAAATATTAAATGCAGCAAGGGAAAAACAACAAATAACACACAAGGGGATTCCTATAAGGATAACAGCTGATCTTTCAACAGAAACTCTTCAGGCCAGAAGGGAATGGCAAGACATACTTAAAGTGATGAAAGAAAATAACCTACAGCCCAGATTACTGTACCCAGCAAGGATCTCATTCAAATATGAAGGAGGAATCAAAAGCTTTACAGACAAGCAAAAGCTGAGAGAATTCAGCACCATCAAACCAGCTCTCCAACAAATGCTAAAGGATATTCTCTAGACAGGAAACACAAAAAGGGTGTATAAACTTGAACCCAAAACAATCAAGTAAAGGGCAACGGGATCATACTTATCAATAATTACCTTGAACGTAAATGGGTTGAATGCCCCAACCAAAAGACAAAGACTGGCTGAATGGATACAAAAACAAGACGCCTATATATGTTGTCTACAAGAGACCTGCCTCAAAACTGGGGACACATACAGACTGAAAGTGAAGGTCTGGAAAAAGATATTCCATGCAAATAGAGATCAAGAGAAAGCAGGAGTAGCAATACTTATATCAGGTAAAATAGACTTTAAAACAAAGGCTGTGAAAAGAGACAAAGGACACTATATAATGATCATAGGATCAATCCAAGAAGAAGATATAACAATTATAAATATATATGCACCCAACATAGGAGCACCGCAATATGTAAGACAAATACTAACAAGTATGAAAGGGGGAGTTAACAATAACACAATAATAGTGGGAGACTTTAATACCCCACTCACACCTATGGATAGATCAACTAAACAGAAAATTAACAAGGAAACCCAAACTTTAAATGATACAATAGACCAGTTAGACCTAATTGACATCTATAGGACATTTCACCCCAAAACAATGAATTTCACCTTCTCAAGTGCACACAGAACCTTCTCCAGGATAGATCACATCTTGGGCTATAAGTCTATCCTTGGTAAATTCAAAAAAATTGAAATCATTCCAAGCATCTTATCTGACCACAATGCAGTAAGATTAGATCTCAATTACAGGAGAAAAACTATTAAAAATTCCAACATATGAAGGCTGAATAACACACGGCTGAATAACCAACAAATCACAGAAGAAATTAAAAAAGAAATCAAAATATGCATAGAAACGAATGAAAATGAAAATACAACCCAAAACCTGTGGGACACTGTAAAAGCAGTGCTAAGGGGAAAGTTCATAGCAATACAGGCATACCTCAGGAAACAAGAAAAAAGTCAAATAAAAAATCTAACTCTACACCTAAAGCAACTAGAAAAGGAAGAAATGAAGAACCCCAGGGTTAGTAGAAGGAAAGAAATCTTAAAAAATTAGGGCAAAAATAAATGCCAAAGAAACAAAAGAGACCATAGCAAAAATCAACAAATCCAAAAGCTGGTTCTTTGAAAGGGTAAATAAAATTGACAAACCATTAGCCAGACTCTTCAAAAAACAAAGGGAGAAAAATCAAATCAATAAAATTAGAAATGAAAATGGAGAGATCACAACAGACAACACAGAAATACAAAAGATGATAAGAGACTACTGTCAGCAATTACATGCCAATAAAATGAACAACGTGGAAGAAATGGACAAATTCTTAGAAAAGTACGACTGTCCAAAACTGAACCAGGAAGAAATAGAAAATCTTAACAGACTTATCACAAGCACAGAAATTGAAACTGTCATCAGAAATCTTCCAGCAAACAAAAGCCCAGGTCCAGATGGCTTCACAGCTGAATTCTACCGAAAATATAGAGAAGAGCTAACACCTATCCTACTCAAACTCTTCCAGTAAATTACAGAGGAAGGTAAACTTTCAAACTCATTCTATGAGGCCACCATCACCCTAATACCCAAACCTGACAAAGATGCCACAAAAAAAGAAAACTACAGGCCAATATCACTGATGAACATAGATGCAAAAATCCTTAACAAAATTCTAGCAATCAGAATCCAACAACACATTAAAAAGATCATACACCATGACCAAGTGGGCTTTATCCCAGGAATGCAAGGATTCTTCATCATCCACAAATCAATCAATGTAATACACCACATTAACAAATTGAAAAATAAAAGCCATATGAGTATCTCAATAGGTGCAGAGAAAGCCTTTGACAAAATTCAACATCCATTTATGATAAAAACTCTCCAGAAAGCAGGAGTAGAAGGAACATACCTCAACATAATAAAAACTATATGTGAAAAACCCACAGCAAACATTATCCTCAATGGTGAAAAATTGAAAGCATTTCCTCTAAAGTCAGGAACAAGACAAGGGTGCCCAGTTTTATCACCACTATTCAACATAGTTTTGGAAGTTTTGGCCACAGCAATCAGAGCAGAAAAAGAAATAGAAGGAATCCAAATTGGAAAAGAAGTAAAACTCTCACTGTTTGCAGATGACATGATCCTCTACATAGAAAACCTTAAAGACTCCACCAGAAAATTATTAGAGCTAATCAACGAATATAGTAAAGTTGCAGGATATAAAATCAACACACAGAAATCCTTTGCATTCCTAAACACTAATAAAGAGAAAAAAGAAAGAGAAATTAAGGAAACAATTCCATTTACCATTACAACAAAAAGAATAAAATACTTAGGAATATATCTACCTAAAGAAACTAAAGACCTATATATAGAAAACTGTAAAGCACTGGTGAAAGAAATCAAAGAGGACACTAATAGATGGAGAAATATACCATGTTCATGGATCGGAGGAATTAATATAGTGAAAATGAGTATACTACCCAAAGCAATCTAGAAATTTAATGCAATCCCTATCAAGCTACCAACAGTATTTTTCACAGAGCTAGAACAAATAATTTCACAATTTGTATGGAAATACAAAACACCTCAAATAGCCAAAGCAATCTTGAGAAAGAAGAATGGAAATGGAGGAATCAACCTACCTGACTTCAGGCTCTACTACAAAGCCACAGTCATCAAGACAGTATGGTACTGGCACAAAGACAGAAATATAGATCAATGGAAAAAAATAGAAAGCCCAGAGATAAATCCACGCACATATAGACAACTTATCTTTGACAAAGGAGGCAAGAATATACAATGGATTAAAGACAATCTCTTTAATAAGTGGTGCTGGGAAAACTGGTCAACCACTTGTAAAAGAATGAAACTGGAACACTTTCTAACACCATACACAAAAATAAACTCAAAATGGATTAAAGATCTAAACGTAAAACCAGAAACTATAAAACTCCTAGAGGAGAACATAGGCAAAACACTCTCTGACATAAATTACAGCAGGATCCTCTATGACCCATCTCCCAGAATATTGGAAATAAAAGCAAAAATGAACAAATGGGACCTAATTAAACTTAAAAGCTTCTGCGCAACAAAGGAAACTATAAGCAAGGTGAAAAGACAGCCTTCAGAATGGGAGAAAATAATAGCAAATGAAGCAACTGACAAACAAGTAATCTCAAAAATATACAAGCAACTCCTACAGCTCAATTCCAGAAAACTAAACAACTCAATCAAAAAAAATGGGCCAAAGAAAACTAAACAGACATTTCTCCAAAGAAGACATACAGATGGCTAACAAACACATGAAAAGATGCTCAACATCACTCATTATCAGAGAAATGCAAATCAAAACCACAATGAGGTACCATTTCACGCCAGTCAGAATGGCTGCTATCCAAAAGTCTATAAGCAATAAATGCTGGAGAGGGTGTGGAGAAAAGGGAACTCTCTTACACTGTTGATGGGAATGCAAACTAGCACAGCCACTATGGAGAACAGTGTGGAGATTCCTTAAAAATTTGGAAATAGAACTGCCTTATGACCCAGCAATCCCACTGCTGGGCATACACACTGAGAAAACCAGAATTGAAAGAGACACGTGTACCCCAATGTTCATCATAGCTCTGTTTATAGTAGTCAGGACATGGAAGCAACCTAGATGTCCATCAGCAGATGAATGGATAAGAAAGCTGTGGTACATATACACAATGGAGTATTACTCAGCCATTAAAAAGAATATATTTGAATCAGTTCTAATGAGGTGGATGAAACTGGAGCCTATTACAGAGTGAAGTAAGCCAGAAAGAAAAACACCAATACAGTATACTAATGCATATATATGGAATTTAGAAAGATGGTAATGATAACCCTGTATGTGAGATAGCAAAAGACACAGATGTATAGAACAGTCTTTCGGACTCTGTGGGAGAGGGCAAGGATGGGGTGATTTGGGAGAATGACATTGAAACATGTATAATATCATATAAGAAACGAATCGCCAGTCCAGGTTCGATGTAGGGTACAGGATACTTGGGGCTGGTGCACTGGGATGACCCAGAGTGATGGTAAGGGGAGGGGAGGTGGGAGGGGCGTTCAGGATGGGGAACACATGTACACCCATGGTGGATTCATGTCGATGTATGGCAAAACCAATACAATATTGTAAAGTAATTAGCCTCTAATTAAAATAAATAAATTTAAAAAATAATAAGCAATAAGATACATAATTCTATATACAGAAATTCTTCTAGTTGTATAGAAATTCTTTGCTTATATGTATTTTTAAACAATATCTTGATTAAACTCCCTATGAAAACATGGTCTGTTCGTTTCAGCTTATCAAGTACATACAAATGACTGAATAACATTTCTTTTTCAACATGTGCTCCTTCAAAGAGCAAAACAGAACTCTGTAGACACTGAGCTAGATGAAATCCAAAAGGGATAAGTCAAAAATTTTTTCCATGTATTTTGAAGGTTTCTCTCTGGACAATTAATTGAAAATATAAAAATGAGGCACTAACTGCTCTGTGCCCACCTGTGATAGAGTTTTTGTATAATTTTCCCTATCCTTTTCTATACTTCTTTCATTTATCCATTATTTTATCTGTATCTGTTTTACTTCTCCTTGTTTTGGGACAAATCATAATGGTGAAACTGAATTATCATTAAGGCTTGTTTCAAATCAGTGCCTGGGAAATAAATTAGCCTCTATTCTTACAAAGTAATAATGTCAGTAAATGAGAGCTTCCAGGTATGGTGCAGGAAATTAAAGCAATGATACCCAAGGCTTTAACAAAGTCACAAGAGAGTATATAGTATTGATTCTAAGAAAAGATAGATAACAAATAACTATGTCAGCCAATTTAATATATTAGAGTGGAAACATATTAATTAAAACATGAAATCCTATGATTTAAGGGCAGTGTCTGCTAATGGGTTTCTTTTAGAAAGGATAAAAATATTCTAAAATTAGATAGTGGTGATGGATGCTTAACACTGAATATACTAAAAACAATGGAAGCATATTCTTTAAAAGAGTGAACTTATGGCATGTAAATTATATCAATAAAAGATTTTAAATTAAATTCTATCATCTATCTAATCTCCCTCTCCTAAAATGTCTTTACAGCAAAATATAGACAATATTTTTATCTAATCCTAGTCTGGTCCATAATTGCCACAGAGATACACAAAATGACCTTAGATTTGACTACAATTCACTAGGTTTAGATTAAAAAATAACTACTACTAGCAATATTAGGCAAATGGTTTTATGTGGCCTGTCACTGTTCTCAATAAAACATTCAACGAAAGTGATATAGTCTTCTTTTAAATACACTGTTGGTGCTTCTTCACCAAAGCATATTCTATTTTAACTATGCTCCTTGTAACTGTGGAGTCCTCTTGTCATTCCCTCCTGAATCTTCTCTTCTGGAAATGAGCTGCTTTATTGCTAGCATATTCAGGCTGCTGACTGCTGGTGGAAAGTCATGAAATTTGGCTTATTAACTTCTGTATAAATTGATGTTATCTAACCTCATCTGAGCCTTCACTATTGCTTGGAAATCTTTTTATTAATATCTAATTGGCTCCTTTACACGTTTTCCATAGTGCTCATTTCAAAGCTTTTCAAATCTGTCTTTTCAACATGACCTCACCTATTCATTCAGCAAAGATCATCGTCTCTTATTTGATGGAAAAATTCCTCCACTTCCAAATTTATCTTATCTGTTATTTTCTTCACACCTCAGAAGACAGGGGGCATCTGACTATTTCAAAAACATTCTAGTTTTAGTGGAAATAAACCTATTCATTACATGTCTGCCACCATCTACCTCTATCATCATGGGCAAGGCAGTTTACCTGGCTCCTGATTTTTTCATCTGTAAAATTAATGCCTTGGACTAGGTGAATTCTAAGGCCACTTTCAGCACTGAATCAAGGTTTTTCTCATCTTATGTCTAATCTATGCTTTTCTATCCCCCTAGGACCTTTCCTTTTCATTCAGCCTATATATGTTGAATACAAATGAGGCATAAGATACTTTCTGTCTACTAATCTCCTCTTTCCAACTTGATTCTTCACACCCTATATGTTCCTGCAGCTTCACTTTTAAAAATTCTTCATCACTGCTATCATAAATTAATATTTGTACTATTTCTCAATCAAATGTTTTCAAGCTGTAGATAACACATGAAGACTCTACTTTATTGCCACTGACTTATCTCTTCACATATTCCAACTTGACTTTCGTTTCTAGCACTTTATCAAAATAGGACAAATGATTTTTCCTCTATGCTTACCCTACTTACATTATCTTGGACATAAAGCACCACCTTGAAACTTTTTCTCACTTTCTCCATAGTTCAGAGGCTTTATCTTTCACCTCTTTTCCTTCTCTATTTTTATTTTCCTTCCTCAATCTATGACTTAAATGTGAGTATTCATTAGAGATCCATCTTGTTCTTCCTTCTAAACTTTCTTCTATGAAAACTAATTAATTCTCAGGATCCCAGTTATTATAATGATGTGAATTACAGGAATATTTTCCACTGAATTTCTTTCCATAATTATGCTTAACATCTCTATGGGTATGTCTCACCAGTTTGAAGGTATGTTGAAAATAAAGGTCATCACTAGACCCCAGTAGCTACTCAGGGAAAAAAGGGAAACCACAAGTTGCCCCTGATCCTATAAGTCTACCTTTCTAGGTCTTAATGGTATAAGTTACTTTCTAGTGACTAGAATTGATATGTCAGGAAGGAGACAAGGTTTCAGTGTCAGAGACTACACTCTCCTCTGAATACACATGTTTAACATAGCTAATTCTTGATTTGACAAAAGTCCCAGTGCTCTGAAAGATATTCAAAGTATTGTCCCTTTACAATTACTCAAGTTTGTGATGTAGATGTGGAATCTTGGAATATTATCTCTTTTTACATAATAACAAAAGTACAACCCATGAATTGAATTATCCTCATTTGCTTCTATAGTTCTGTCATTTATTGCTGTAAGGTGATGTAAAGATCTTAGTTTCTGAGAAAATTCGAAGTTTCCATTTTAACTGGATTTAAAAAGAAGGGAAAAAAGGAAAGAAAACATCAACTCACACTTTATCAGTTCCATAACTCCTGTAGTCCACAGCAGCTGACACGGCCACTATGAGGGCAGGCATCCCATAGCCAACCAGGTAGAAGTATTTCCTTCGTGAATGTTCACTCTCAAACACCTCCACCAGCATGATATAGAGCTGCACTCCCTCCAGGAACATCCAGGTGAAGGCAGCCAAGAAGAAGAAATGTAATAGGGCAGCAAAAACTGCACAGGCAATCTAAAGAAAGGAACACATGAGTCAGTCAGATAACTATCAAATAAAGTTCCAATTGCCATAAAGTGAAAATACATATTTATCAAGACTACAGTAATAAAATAGGTCTGGAAAAGAACTGAAACAAGATTCTTAAAGTTCATATACTTAATTCATATATTAAAACCTAATCAAATATAACCTATATTTAAAAATCATGAGTTCAGTTCAGTCACTCAGTCGTGTCCGACTCTTTGCAACCCCATGGACTGCAGCACGCCAGGCCTCCCTGTTCATTGCCAATTCCTAGAGTTTACTCAAACTCATATCCATTGAGTCAGTGATGCCATCTAACCATCTCATCCTCTGTCGTCCCCTTCTCCTCTTGCATTCAATCTTTCCCAGCATTGGGGTCTTTTCAAATGAGCCAGTTTTTCGCATCAGGTGGCCAAAGTAATTGAGTTTCAGTTTCAGCTTCAGTATCAGTCTTTCCAATGAATATTCAGGACTGATTTCCTTTAGGATGGACTGGCTGGATCTCCCTGAAGTCCAAGGGACTCTCAAGAGTCCTCTCCAACACCACAGTTCAAAAGTATCAATTCTCAGCGCTCAGCCTTCTTTATAGTCCAACTCTCACATCCATACATGACTAATGGAAAAACCATAGCTTCGACTAAACAGACTTTTGTTGGCAAAGTAATGTCTCTGCTTTTTAATATGCTGTCTAGGTTGGTCATAACTTTCTTCCAAGGAGCAAGTATCTTTTAATTTCATAGCTGCAGTCACCATCTGCAGTGACTTTGGAGCCCCCAAAATAGTCTGTCACTGTTTCCACTGTTTCTTCATCTATTTGCCATATTCAACATTTGATTAAAAATATATATGGATGAAAGCAGAGCATTAAAATAAGAAAAAAGTATAACATGTAAGAAAAGGTTCTAAGAAGATTCTATTGATAATTATACTGGAGATTAGTCTAAAGGTTTTAAAATAGATCTCACAAATTTTTTTTCTTGGTCCTGTATAAATAATCCTGTATTTATTAACATACTAAGTTCTTCAATGTAAATGAAGGAGAAACACTAAAACCAAGGAGAAAAATAGCTCAAAATAAAAATATAATAATTAAAATAGTTTATGAGATTATTACTTATTATTAATTGTTTATTTCTTCCTTGCCTTATTTCAGAAAGGATTTAAGCTGAATTGCGAAGTTTGTACTGCAAAGACGTAAAATTAGATCTGGTAAAAATAAACTGTTCCATAAGTGCTTTCATTTACTTATTTTTGTGTGTTATTTTACTAAATACTGGTCTACACAAGCTTGGTAAAAAAGGCAGATGGCCCTTACTCTGTCATATTTTCTAAGGTACTACAAGTTTAAGCTGACCATATATTAATTTTCTTATGTGTGTTCCTGAAATTCTCATTCTTCTGGAGGGGAAGTCTTTATTTTTTATGAGTCCTAAGTAAAATCTGTGGTTCCTATAAAAAAAAAAAAAAAGGCAACAAACTCATACAAATGATCTGATTAGTATGGATTCAATGATGAGTATGATCCTTGAGAAATGAGGCAAAAGGCAGGTCTATATCCTTGGGTTAGAGAGATGATGATGAAGGGGTGATAAGGAAGTCAGGCACCAAAGGAGCTAGAGGGAGAAAAGGGAAGTGAAAGTCACTCAGTTGTGTATTATACTTTGCAACCCCATGGACTTTAGAAGCCTACCAGGCTCTTCTGTCCATGGGATTTTCCAGGCAAGAATATTGGAGTGGGTTGTCATTCCTCTCCAGGTGATCTTCCTAACCCAGGAATTGAGTCCATGTCCCCAGCATTGTTGGCAGATTCCTTAATGTCTAAGCCACCAGGGAGGCCCACAGAGAGAGAAAGTAAAGCCTAACTGCCATATAAAATGCAGGAAGAGGACACATATCCAGCAACAAGAGTAAAGACAGCTGGGCTGAGCTGCACCTATCCAAGTTTCATATCAATCATTGTCTTCATGCTACTGTCAGAAATTAGTTTTGTGCAGTCTGAAAGATTTGGAGAAGTTTATCATACCATATGTGTCATCAGGAAGCAAAAATAAGAAGGTTTCTAAATGAAAGGAAATATCAAAGAGCAGTTGAATTGCAGGTTAAAAAGGAAAATGAAATGATTTCTTCTTGGGAAATATCACAGTTTCCTGATTTTTAGAGTTAGAGCTTCAACTATTAACTTTTGTTATCAGAGAGTAGATTTTGGAGAAAAAAATGTGTACTTTGATTGCTTATTCATCTATATGCATTTCTGAGAAAAATTGTCACATTTGTATATGATAACCAATTAAAAGTATAAACACTGTAATTGCACCCTTTAATTAATCATGAATGTGTAATCACAAACATGAATTCAACTGCTTTTTCATTGTAAAGACTGTACATATGGACTCATACCGGAGAACAGCATTAAGTGAATGAATTATTTATTATGCCTAAAAGTCTTCTAAAAAATGAGTTTTCATTTGTAGTTTTAGTCATGAGAACAAATGTGCTATTTTCATGAATCTCAAGGACATAGAAAGGGCCTCACAAAAGTTACAAGTGAGCATAAAATTTGTTTAATATATTAGATATTATCTATTGATCATATTTTTTGTTTGATTTTTATCAAGAACAGTTGGCTGGTACTATTCCTTGTTATCCTCTTTTCTTTCTTTTCCTCCCTTCCTTCCTCCCTTCTTCTCTCCCTCCTTCCCTTCCTTTCTTGATATGGCTAAATGTCATTAGTAATAAAGTGTGACATTAGCATTTAAAAGGTAAACAGAACTTGAAAAAATAACAAGTGTAAAACAAAATGTGGGATGAGTATACAAATTATAAAAACAATATACAGTTTGAACTATTTTCCAAAGTAAGTCAATTAGAAAAGTCATGTTAGCATCCTGTATCATGCATCGAACCTAGACTGGCAATTTGTTTCACATATGATATTATACATGTTTCAATATCATTTTCCCAAATCATCCCACCCTCGCCCTCTCCCACAGAGTCCAAAAGACTGTTCTATACATCTGTGTCTCTTTTGCTGGGATGACCCAGAGGGATGGTATGGGGAGAGAGGTGAGAGGGGGTTCAGGATGGGGAACATGTGTACATCTGTGGCAGATTCATGTTGATGTATGACAAAACCAATACAATGTTGTAAAGTAATTAGCTTCCAATTAGACTAAATAAATTTATATTTAAAAAAATTCATGTTAGACATGCAAATTTCAACATAATTTCCATTGTCTTTAAAAAGTTTATTATGAAAGAACAACAAATACATGTTAGAAAAGATACTCCTCCATTCCTTAAATGACTTAACTCTCCTCAATATTCAGCTCTGTGATTAAAAAATAAAGACTAATAAAGAAACATGGTTCTTTAGAAAGGCAAATTTATGAACAGAATTTCTCAAGAAATGTACATTCATACATCCATATATTCACTACTTCTTTATGACAGATGACATGAAAAAGGGAAAACTGAATAAGATTTGAAAATTCATAACTAAGACAACTGGAAGAGAGGACACTTTCAAACAAGAATATTTTGAGAATTGGAAAGCTACAAGTGGAGAAATTGTTTTCTAATAACAACATAAGTTGCTTACTGGTTGATCTGTTCTGTTGATCCCAATCAAGAAGAGCAGTTCTGCTACAAAAAGGCTGATGCAGAGGTTCTTATGGATGGTGTTACGGTCACTCTGAAGCCCACGGAAAAAGCAAAATGTGAAGATGCAAATCAGGAGGCACACAAGGGACAGCAAAATTCCAACCCAGGTGATCACATCCAGAAGAAGGTCATGGACAGCATCACTATGCTGGAAACGTGACAGAAAATACATAAGTTCCAATCATACATAACCAATTACAAAGCTTTATAAGGGCCTGGATTCATGAAACATGATTTAAAAAATGTACTAAAAATCCTCCACACAAACAATGAGTCAGAAGACTTATTTATTTTCTCCTAGTCCACAGGTAAAGCATTTTATCTTTACTCTGAGGTGTAAATCAGTTTGCCAGTAGTGTTTACACCTTCCTTAGCTATGTTCATTTTTAGCATATAAATAGTTGAAGCAAAACAACTTAGTTCCAGCCAAAGATTTCAAGGTAAAGCTTTTCATTTTTCTATACCATGTTGCTTTTTTACAACTTTTTTTTAAACAACTCTTGCTAGGGAATATTTTCTTTAAAAATTGTTATACATTTAGGGAAGTGGTATCTTAATTGAAATGTTCTCTGAATTATTGTTTTTTAAATAAAAATTATAATTTATCTGTTCTATAAATCCTTTATCAGAATTTCCAAGGTTGAGAGTTCATAAAAGTATTTTATAAAGATCCCCAGTTAATTCTGAAGGACAGTCACATATGTGTACCATTTATTTAGTAGAAAATCTAAAAGAAAAAGGATAGTCCTTGGATTTATATTCATACTGAACGGCTTAAAGAGATCAAGAATTGTGATCCCTGTAAGGTTTTACACGAATAGAACCTGTTACACACAGATGGAAAATGAGCATTCAAAATCACTATACGATATAAGAAGCCCAAAACAGATAGTAGAATTATGAAAAAGAAATATGCTCATGAGACCTTCCACACTGAAACTGCATTTTGTGGCTCTTGTATAGACCTGTGAGTTCCATACCTGACATGTTTCTTGGTTTTCCCACAATCTCATTTGTGTATTTGTTCTAAGATTCAAAACTCTATTTCTACTCTATGATAGTTTGCCTCCATCCAAAACCACTCTGTGAAGCTTTAGAATTTACAGTAACCCAACACATTTATGTGCCAACATGTTGGAGCAGACTTGAGAAATTATCTGACTGTCAATTCCTTTTTTCTTTCTAGGTTTCTTGAAAAGTCTTAAAAACCCAACTTCCATCAAAAGGGGAATAAATAAATATTGGTTGATACTTAGGAAATGATATTCAAAAGAGTAGTAGAAAATTAGTGTTCTAGAGGTACAGTCCCAAACATGAATACTTCTCAAAAATCTAATATTAGACTTTAAAAAATGCAAGTAGAAAAAGTACCTATACAGTATGATTCCATTTATGTAAAATTTTAAAAGACACAATTCAATTACATTGATTTTTATGGATCTATGCATAAGTAGAAATAAGAATAACATGTGCATAGGAAATTTTTTAGTAGAAAACAAGGAGATGTGTTTCTAATTGACATCTTTTAAACTGTAGAGATCATACACATTGATTTTTGTTTTAGGATGGAGTTACTATTTACATTTCATTGTCTCCCACATTGTTAGCTCACCTTAGAAATATATATATATTCATATATATATAGTTTTTTTTTAATTTTTAATTTTATTCAGGCTTTGTCCTTTTATGTTTTATGGAAACTTCATACAAAGATTATTCTGAATGTGGAAATTGTCCTTACAAGTGAGCCACCATGCTGCAACCTGAATCACAGTACTTCACATACCACCAGATACAACTTCACAGTTGTTATCTGATAAAGAACTCTGCTAGGACACTGTCAATGAAACAGTTTTGATATATTCCTGCATAACTCTAGATGTATTTCTCAGAAGGAGCTCAAATCATGAAATAAAAACCACATGAAATTTTGCTTTAACTGCTTTTTTCTCCAGGGGACACAGACTAGTGTTGGTCTCTGACAGCTTAAATTACTGTTACTATTGGAGAGTGGTTAGTGCTACTGGTTCCCTGAACAGAGGGCTATTTGTTCTCTTCTTTGACTTAAAGGAAAGATGCTGTAATTGAATATCAAGCACCAACGTTCAGCACAGCAGTCTTCCATAATGGCAGATAAAATACATTGTCAAATGTATCCTAAAGACCTATAAAACTAAAAAAAAAAAAAAAAAAAAGAAAGAAAAAAAGAAACCAAATAACTTCTGCCTTTCCTGGGTAGTTGCATTATTAGAAACGTATATATACTATACTCAGTGCCTTCACAGGTCTTTCAAAAATCTCATGCAGAGTTGTTGAGAATACCAAATGTCAAAACAACAGTGGACAAGGCAATGGCACCCCACTCCAGTGCTCTTGCCTGTAAAATCCCACGGACAGAGGAGCCTGGTAGGCTGCAGTCCATGGGGTCGCTGGGAGTCGGACACGGCTGAGCGACTTCACTTTTACTTTTCACTTTCATGCACTGGAGAAGGAAATGGCAACCCACTCCAGTGTTCTTGCCTGGAGAATCCCAGGGACAGGGGAGCCTGGTGGGCTGCCGTCTATGGGGTCACACAGAGTCGGACACGACTGAAGTGACTTAGCAGCAGCAGCAAAACAGCAGTACAAAAAGTACAAAACACTCAAATGAGGAACAAAAAAGTCTAGCAATTAATTAATAATCATCTTTCAGGTAATACTGTCTAGCTCAGAAAACATAAACATCAACAACCTTATATATACCATACTGTGATCGAATGCAACTCACAACTTGAATTTTATCAGTAAGATGAAAGAGAAAGAATGACGGGCATTAAATGTGAACAAGATCTATGAGTTTAGCGTTCTTTATATCTGTCATAACAGAAATTTCAGGAGATGAAACCATGATAAAAACCAACCCTTCTTCAAGAGGATGGTCAATTGACTAAAACTCCTAGTATAGCTTTAACAATGCTATAACAAGATCAAGTATTCTTATTCCCAAGGTTTCATGTTTGTGAACACTATATAATTCAAATCACCTTTGACATGAACTACATATCATTATGTGACTTGAGATCTTTTTAAGCTTTATATCTTATTATTATATTCTAGCACTCAGTACTTGATATGCCACATAAAAAATGCTTAATATTTGTTTTTGAATGGTTATAACCCTGCACCATTTAGACCAAATGTCCTAGGAGCTGGACCCTCTTACATCAGTATAGCTTTAGCTTCAATGGCACCCCACTCCAGTACTCTTGCCTGGAAAATCCCATGGACAGAGGAGCCTGGTGGGCTGCAGTCCATGGGGTCGCGAAGAGTCGGAGATGACTGAGTGACTTCACTTTCACTTTTCACTTTCCTGCATTGGAGAAGGAAATGGCAACCCACTCTAGTGTTCTTGCCTGGAGAATCCCAGGGACAGGGGAGCCTGGTGGGCTGCCGTCTATGGGGTCACACAGAGTCAGACACGACTGAAGTGACTTAGCAGCAACAGCAATCTCCATTGGAATTTAAAAAGGATCAGTATCAAACATTATGTTCAAAGCTGAGTCCCTTATCCTGTTTCTCCCTCCACTCTCACTCCTAAATCTACATTTCCCTCTGTTTTGCTCATTTCAGTAAATAGCAACACTTCCTTCTTTGAAGTTTTATGGCCAACTTAAGAATCATATTGATTCCTTTTAACACACACACACAAAAAGTACTCTTAATCCATCAAGAAATCTTGTAGATCCGGTTTTCTACCTGACTGCTGCCAGTCATCTCAATTGTACCACACTGGTTAGAACCACCTGATTTTTTTTAACAGCCTCCTAAATGAATACCCTACTTTGACCCTCATGTATTGCCCTTTCCTCTCTATTCAACAAGATAGAGACATTGGATGCTTCCATCAGTGAGTCAGATAGTAAGACTCATTGATGGAAGCATCCAATGCCTACCATTTCAATAAAAGCAAAAACCAAAGTCTTTATAAAGATCTATAAGGTCCCAGAAGTCTGCGCTTCTGTGAAAACATTTTCTATTCTCCCCTTCGTTCAGTTTACTCAACCCCAGTTGGCCTCCTCTGGCCCATGAATATGTCCAGCACATTCCAACTTCACAAACTGTGTACTTGATGTTCTCTTGGTCTGGAATGCTCTTCCAAAAGATAGCTGTGTGACTTAATCCATTACCTTCATTCACTACTTCATTCAAATGTCACCTCACAGAGCTTTGTTTGAATTATCCCATCAAAAATTGCAAACATCATTTAACCAACTGACTCTATTACTTTTCCTGCATTATTTTTCCCCTTAACATTTACCTATATTAGATACTTTATTAGTATTTGTTTATCATCTGTGGCCTCTACTAGAAATTGCACTCCAAGAGAATAAGTTGTTTTATCTTCTGATCCCCAATGTATCCTCAGGTCCTGTAAAGTTGCATCCTAGAGTAGATGCACAATTAATATATGAACTGAATAAATGAATCACTCTCTAATTATCCCTCTCTTCTGAAATGGCCTTATATTATAAACTAAAAGTTGTATCATGCTGCCCAATCTTTGGAACTTTTTTTGGCCACATCGCATGGCATGCGACATGCAGGAATGTGGGATCTTAGTTCCCTGACCAAGGATTGAATCCCTGCCCCTGCAGTAGAAGCACAGTCTTAACCATTGGATCAGCAACTCCCACTTTGGTTCATAAATCACCTGCTCTAAAATCTTGAGCAAGATATTAAAAAAAAAAAAAAAAAATAGAGCTGGAGAATGAGAAGGCTGTTAAACCACAGTATCTTAAAATATGTGGATATATCAAGGTGTGAATTATGACAAGTAAGGCAAAACTCTGCATGGAAATAAGAGGACTACAAAGTAAATCTGAGAGTTGAAAGATGCAGATTTAACCTTGTCACTCTAATTTTGCAATTGTTATCTTGAACAACGACCTACCCTTTACAGTATCAAAACCTCATACATACAGAGATAAAATAACAGAGGATTCAGGTTATTGTGTGATAAGTAAGATAATATATGTGAAAGTAAGGAAGTCAATGTTTCTTTGTTCTTGGTTAATCTAAAAATGGAGAAGGTAATGGCATCCCACTCCAGTACTCTTGCCTGGAAAATCCCATGGATGGAGGAGCCTGGTAGGCTGCAGTCCATGGGGTCCCTAAGAGTCGGACACAACTGAGCAACTTCACTTTCACTTTTCACTTTCATGCATTGGAGGAGATGGCAACCCACTCCAGTGTTTTTGCCTGGAGAATCCCAGGGACGAGGGAGCCTGGTGAGCTGCCATCTCTGGGGTTGCACAGAGTCGGACATGACTGAAGCAACTTAGCAGCAGCAGCAGCAATCTAAAAATATTCTTAAATTTTTTCATGCTTGACAGCAAGCTTCATTTAAAAGTCAAAAGACTATATGAATAACACAGGGTAGAACAAAAAAATAATAACTGTAACAAGAACAAATGTTAATGTTATTTTGCCTAAAGATATCAAACATTATTGCAACCAACTAATTAATTACCTAATTTCTTCTTATAACATTGTCAGTTTACTTTATATCAATAATATTTGGGTTATTATAAATTAAGAGCAAAATATATCCATAGCATATGAGGAGACAGATTTTAACTTTAGAATCTGAATTCAACCTTTATTGCTATATGTGTGTGCTAAGTTGCCTCAGTCGTGTCCAACTCTTTGTGACCCTATGGACTATAGCCTGCCAGGCTCCTTAGTCCATGGGATTCTCTAGGCAAGAATACTGGAGTCATTTGCCATACCCTTCTCCAAGGGATCTTCCCAGGTCAGGGATTGAACCTTCATCTCTTAAGTCTCCTGCATTGGCACATGGGTTCTTTACCACTAGGACCACTCGGGAAGCCCTTCATTACTATACAATTGTGTTTATGATGTTTAAATAACAAAGCCCCAAAGTAATTAATTTCACCTCTATACATAGTTTTCCAGAGTGTGTACCATAAACTGTTTGTTACTATAAACATTTGGAAAATTCACAAAAAAATAAAAAAAGAAAAAAAATATTCAAGGCAATTAACATCTTAAAGATGATGGAGAACTGAGAGAAAATCTTACAAGCAGAATGATTCATCAGAATATACTTCCAGGAAATTCACTGACTCTTCCATTTTAGAAAGAAATTTTTATGAAAATAACATTTGTTTTTCCAGCTTTTTATGAAGTTTATATTCACATATGAAATGCAGATATTTTGTAAAGGCTACAGAAAGTTTCTGATTTCCCTTTTATTTTCATCTCTATGAATCTGCTTTGTGCTATCACTGTTGGGTTACTGAGTAATTCAAATACCACAAAAGGAATAAGTACTTCAACAAAGGAAAAAGATGGCTTAAACAGTGATGTTTTATGAAACTTACTCTGTCAATATAAAACTCTTAAATAAACCAATAGGTATATTTAATGAAACAAAGCCCAAATTCATGGAATAGGGAAATGTGGTTTTTGCCTCATGATATAAAAATAACTCAATCTGAGTCAACTAAGACCCTTATGTAAATTTTGATATTTCCAACTTTATTTTCCAAAAAGTAAGTCAGCAAACAAGATGGAGAAATAGATTTTGAAATGCTTTTCATTTTAACTTCATAAGTGCTTCCAGATGGGAAACAAACTATATGAATTAATTCTGAACCCCTCTGGATGTTTTCTCTTTTAGATATTTTTAGAAAGCTGAATTTTCCAGACACTACTTAAACAATTACCCTATAATAATTATTAATTGTTGGCCAGTAATTTTCAAGAGTCTGTTTTACTTTCTGTATTAAAATGTATTATTTTAATATTGAGTCAGATTTACTAAGGTATAATAATATGGTTTTTAAATTGCCTCTCAAACATATCTTGTTCTGAAGTACTTGTAATATAGCTAAAATGAGTTTCATTTTTTTATTCTTTGCAAGTGTAGGAGCACTAGATTTGTTATTAATGTATCATATCAGCATAAGGCATTGTTCTGACTCAAGAATTTTACTGAAGCCAATGTGGTTATGAAAGTCCTATTTTCTGATAAATGTGGTAAGAACTCTGTGAAATAAGTTTCTTGCATTGCTCTAACAGATCATCAAACACAAAGGTCACCCTACAAATACTTGGCAAAATAAAGGGCTCAATGGTTTGAGGAAATAAGGATTTTCTTTGTGGAATAGGGTGAAGGTCAAAGGTGAGTAACAGTAAAAAGAATGATTAGGCTGCACCTCTTATGATTTTTATAGTAAATTAACCAAAATAACTCAGCAGTAATTTCCAAATTTATAACAAATTGAAAAAAAATCAATCAAATATTTTCAGACTTTAATTGCTGAGAGAAACACTGGCAAGTAAGAGCACACAAAAACATACATATCCACTGTCCTCAGAGTTCAACAGAACTTATTCAGAATATCTCTTTGGTTTTAGAAGCACAGCGTTGTATGCCTAAGTTATGCAAGATTTACTTGATTTGAATTATTATTATTTTTTAAATTTCATCACATTTGGTAAGCCAGATTCACCACTACATAATGAAGGAAACAGAAAAAAAAATAGTAGGAAATGTGGAAGCTAAGTATCATACAGTAGCTGAGAATTACATGGGGATATAGGTTTTCATGCATTGGAGAAGGAAATGGCAACCACTCCAGTGTTCTTGCCTGGAGAATCTCAGGGACGGGGGAGCCTGGTGAGCTTCCGTCTATGGGGTCGCACAGAGTCGGACACGACTGAAGCGACTTAGCAGCAGCAGCAGCAGCAGCAGCATAGGTTTTTAAAAAGTACAATTGATAAAAAAAAAAAAAACAAAAACAGTTACTGGCCAATTAGAATATTTTTAAGTAAATGATGTAATCAAGCAGTAAATAAGAAAAAAGATTTTAGAGAACTGGGATGAGGGTAAGAAATGAAGTGAGGTAGAGAGAAAATTGAATCTTTAGCATTTCTGACAGTGATGATGATGGTGATAACAATAATGATGATGATAGCTGACACACAACTTTCAAAATACCAGATTCTTCTAGAAGTGCTAATTTATTTTATTAGGGTAGTCACTTAGTCCTATAAAACAATATGACATTATACTATTATTACTTCCAATATACAGATGAAGAAACTGGAGCACAGAGAAGTAATTTACCCAAGATTATTTGACTAGTAATGTGGCAGATATGGTATCAATGGCAGAGTGACTACCTATCAAGGTTTGCTCAGGAATGTCCTAGTTTTAGCAATAAAATTTGGTACCCTGGGAAAATGTTCTCCAAGACAATGATACTATTCCAGAGATCAGAGATAGGTTCAGTTTGAAAGAACTGAACGATGGGATAAGCTTGAGTATTCCAAAAGAGTAAACATGCATTAATGCTTTGTTCCCTTGATTTGTCTGTACACCTGTAAAGGTACATTTTTCCTGACGTACTTTTCCAGATTCAGAGGTTCCAAATGAAATGTCCTATGGGTAGACAAAAGGGGAAATTTTGATAATCAATGTTTTGCTTCCTTATAGTGTAGAGCTGATTCTGTCAGATCTTACTAATGACAAAAAAGTGATGTGTTTAATCTCAGAAACAAAATGTTTCCCCTAGGTCCTTTGTATTTCAATTTGAAAAATGAAGTTTCAATTATCTTGATTTTCCTAAAGATTTTGATTAAACTTCAGAAGACACAAAAGACTGTTAATATCTTGTCCAGACATAAAACAGACTTTGCTTATCAATCTGCATATTTGATAGACATTCCAAATGTAAATTTTGGAAAATGTCATTCAGCCTATAAACTCTTTACAAAAGAAAATGAACAGCTCTTATCCACTTAATGTCCTGTATACCTTGTAGAAAAGGCTTCTAAAAAGGGATGTGATTTGCTTACTTGTGATAACGAGGATTCATAATGAAATTATTTGGTCACTTTTCAGTTTCCTCAAAGTGTGTAGAAGTACTTAATGAGCCTTTTCACTTTCTGAAAATGGAAGGAGACAATCTCCTTGAGACATGTGCCTTCAGGATGACTATTACTGGGCCTGGCCATAGACAAGATGCTATAATACTGACTTTCGTAAAATCCTATTTTCAAAGTATGGAGCAAGAAAAATGTCTTTCTCTAAATTTTATATATATGACAGATGACAATGGAGAAAAATATTACAATATGACACATTTATATGTTTTTCCAAAATTGTTTGATGAGCTCTGAAGCGGCTATAGGGAATCTGATAAAAGATACTCTATCTTATTCCACCTGAGTTGTGTGAACTTCTGTGTAGGTTAGAAAAAAAAAAAATTACAGAGAAAAACATTGCTTATTTTGGGGATTTAAGATTATTTACAAAAAATATCTCACCAGAAAAGACCAGTTATGTTAAATAGGACTTTATGATTTCTATATTAAAACTAAAACTTTATTGGATTCCAATCTTTATTTCATAATTTCACAACTATTTAAGTACTTTAAAGCCATTATCTCTAATAGTGTTTTATCTTATGTTGACATTTGATGTGCTTGAAAATGGTTCTAAATCATGAATATTTTGGACATGGACAGACTATATGGTAAGTTCAGAGATGCAAAGGAATAAATTGAAAAACAGCTGGTTTACCGAAACAAGCCTGTACATATAAAGTGAATGGGAATTTTTGGAGAGCTGGGAACTAATACCCACAAGTCTAAAAACCTACTAAGCAAAGTGATTAAGTAAAGTCCTAAGTATTCTTTGCTGTAAAGTTTTGTTGAGAAGATATTTATTTTGATGCCAACATATTGTATTGACATTAAGAATTAATGTAATCTGGTTTCATAAGATGAAAACTACAGGTTAGAGTGAATTTTACTATACCCTATATTCAGTTTTAACACTATCAAAAAAAGGATAAAGACTACAAATAGAAAAAAAACATGTCATAGCTATTTTTATTAAACATATATCATATCTGTTTAATTATTTTGTTGTACTAACTTATTTAATTCTCACATTTATTAAATGTGTAATAATATAGCCTAAAAATTTAAATATACAGTAAAGATTTTTGCTGTATCAGAGGACAGAAAGAAGCATTTAAAAATATAATTATAGGTTTTCACAATATTAGCACTACTACTAATTAGTATTAAATACTAACTGTAGCTTTTAAGTAGTAACTGTAAATTTTAGGTAGTAATAACACAATTGCAGAACAATTATACCAAAGAAACTCTTACACTGTTAAGAAAGTTCTAGGACCTACAACAAATTTTCCAACCTGAAGATCTGGCAAAGGGACTGAGAATCCTCTGGGAATTCGACTTTGGAAGCCAGTGGGATTTGGTCACAAAACTTCCACAGGCCTGGGGAAACAGACTCTTGGAGGATACAAACAAACCTTGTGTATCAGTAGAAAGGAGCAGTGTCCCCACAAGAGACTGAGCCAGACTAACTTGTGAGTGTGCAGGAGTCTCTGGTGGGAGCAAGAGTCCACAGTGGCCTGTTATAGGGTCGGGGCACTGAATAAAATGTGTGTGCACAAGTTGTTTTGAAGGAGATCACCATTACCTTCATTACCCCTAACATAGTTTGGGTTCAGGACAAAAAACAAGGAGGGAACATAGTCCTGCCCATCAACAGAAAATTGGATTAAAGATTTACTGAGCATGGCCCCACCCATCAGAATAAGATCCAGGTTTCCCCACAGTCAGTCTCTCTCATCAGGAAGCTACCATAGCCTCTTATCCTTATTTATCAGAGGGCAGACAGAATGAAAGTACATTCACAGAAAACTAACCAAACTGATCACAAGGACCACAATCTCGTCTAGCCCAATGAAACTAGGAGCCTTGCCATGTGGGGCCACCCAAGATGAATGGATCATGGTGGAGAGTTCTGATAAAACGTGTTCCACTGGAGAAGAGAATGGCAAATCACTTCAATATTAAAAGGCAAAAAGATAGGACACTGAAAGATGAACTCCCCAGGTTGGCAGGTGCCCAATATGTTACTGGAGAAGAATGGAGAAAAAACTTGAGAAAGAATGAAGAGATGGAACCAAAGTGAAAACAATGCCCAGCTATGGATATGACTGGTCCTGGAAATAAAGTCCAAGGCAATAAAGAACAATATTACATAAGAACCCAGAATATTAGATAATTGGAAGTGGTCAAACAGGAGATGGCAAGAGTCGACGTCGACATTTTAGGAATCAGTGAATTAAAATGGACCAGAATGGGTGAAATTAAATCACATGACCTTTGTATCTACTACTGAGGTCAAGAATCCCTTAGAAGAAATGGAGTAGCCCCCATAGTCAACAAGAGAGTCCAAAAACGCAGTACTTGGGTGCAATCTCAAAAACGACAGAATGATCTCTGTTTGTTTCCAAGGCAAATCATTCAATATCATAGTAATCCAAGTCTATGCCCCAACCACTATTCTGAAGAAGTTGAACTTGAATGGTTCTATGAAGACGTACAAGACCTTCTAGAATTAACGCCAAAGAAAAAAATATCCTTTTCATCAGAGAGGACTGGAATGCACAAGAAGGAAGTCAAGAGAAACCTGCAGCAATAGGCAAATTTGGCCTTGGAGTACAAAATGAAGCAGCGCAAAGGCTAAAAGAGTTTTGCCAAGAGAACACACTGGTCATAGCAAACACCCTCTTTCAACAACATAAGAGACAACTCTACACATAGATGTCACCAGATGCTCAATTCTGAAATCAGATTGATTATATTCTGCAGCCGAAGATGGAGAAGCTATACAGTCAGCAAAACAGGACCAGGAGCTGATGTGGCTCAGATCATAAACTTCTTATTGCCAAATTCATACTTAAATTGAAGAAAGTAGATAAAACCACTAGACGATTCAGGTATGACCTAAAACAAATCCTTTATGATTATACAGTGGATGTGACAAATTCAAGGGATTAATCTGATACAGTGCCTGAAGAAGTATGGATGGAGATTTGTGACATTGTACAGGAGGTGTCAATCAAGAATGTCCTCCTGAAAAATAGAAAGGCGAAAAGTCAAAATGGAGGTCTGAGGAAGCCTTACAAATAACTGAGAGAAGAGAAGCCAAAGGCAAAGTAAAAAGGAAAGATATACCCGTCTGAATGCAGAGTTCCAGAGAATAGCAAGGAGAGATAAGAAAGTCTTCCTCAATGATCAATGTAAAGAAATAGAGGAAAATAATAAAATCAGGAAGATTACAGACCTCTTAAAGAAAATTAAAGATACCAAGGAAACTTTTAATGCAAAGATGGGCATAATAAGGGACAGAAATGGTATGGACCTAAGAGAAGCAAAAGATAATAAGAAGATGAGGCAAGAATACACAGAAGAACTGTACAAAAAAGATCTTAAGGACCCAGGTGTGATCACTCACCTGGAGCCAGATATCCTGGATTCCGAAGTCAAGTAGCCTTAGGAAGCATCACAACAAACAAAGCTAGTGGAAGTGATGGAATTCAGGCTGAGCTATTTCAAATCCTAAAATATGATGCTGTTAGAGTGCTGCACTCAGTGTCAGCAAATTTGGAAAACTCAGCAGTGGCCACAAGACTGGAAAAGGTGTTTTCATTCCAATCGCAAAGAAAAGCAATACCAAAGAATGTTCAAACAATCACACAATTGCATTTATCTCACATGCTAGCAAAGAAATGCTCAAAATTCTCCAAGCAAGGTTTCAACAGTATGTGAACCAAGAACTTCCAGATGTTCAAGCTGGTGTTAGAAAAGGCAGAGGAACCAGAAATCAAATTGCCAGCATCAATTTGATAATAGAAAAAGCACGAGATTTCCAGAAAAACATCTACTTTTGCTTTATTTACTATGCCAAAGCCTTCAACTGTTAGATCACGATAAACTGTAGAAAATTCTTCAAGAGATGGGAATACCAGACCACCTTACCTGCCTCCTGCAAAACCTGTATGCAGGTCAAGAAGCAACAGTTATACCCAGAATGGAACAATGGAGTGGTTCCAAATTGGGAAAGGAGTATGTAAAGGTTGTATATTATCATTCTGTCTATTTACGTTATATGCAAGAATACGTCATGGGAAATGCCCATCTGGATGAAGCACAAGCTGGAATCAAGATTGCTGGGAGAAATACCAATAACCTCAGATATGCAGATGCCACCACCCTTATGGCAGAAAGCTAAGAATAACTAAAGGGCCTCTTGATGAAAGTGAAAGAGGAGAATGAAAAGTCTGGCTTAAAACTCAACATTCAAAAAAAGAAGATCACGGTATCCAGTCGCATCATTTCATGGCAAATAGATGGGGAAACAATGGAAACAGTAACAGAGTTTATTTTCTTGGGCTCCAAAATCACTGCAGATGGTGACTACAGCCATGCAATTAAAAGACACTTGCTCCTTGGAAGAAAAGCTATGACCAACCTAGACAGCATATTAAAAAGCAGAGGCATTACTTTGCAGACAAATTCTGTCTTGTCAAAGCTATGGTTTTTCTAGTAGTCATGTACAGATGTGAGAGCTGACCATAAAGAAAGCTCAGCACTGAAGAACTGATACATTTGAACAGTGGTGTTGGAGAAGACTCTGGAGAGTCCTTCGAATTGCAAAGAGATCCAACCAATCAATCCTAAAGGAAATCAGTCCTGAATATTCATTGGAAGGACTGATGCTGAAGCAGAAGCTCCAATATTTTGGCCACCTGAGGTGAAAAGCTGACTCAAAAGACCCTGATGCTGGGAAAGATTGAAGGCAGAAGCAGAAGGGCATGACATAGGATGAGATGGTTGGATGGTGTCATTGACTCGATGGACATGAGAAAGTTCGAGCAAGTTCCAGGAGTTGGTGGTAGACAGGGAAGCCTGGGTGCTGCAGTCTATGGGGTCACAAAGAGTTGGACACGACTGAGCGACTGTACTGAAGTGAAGACATGGAAGCAACATAAAAATCTACTGACAGAAGAATGAATAAAGAAGATATAGTATACACAATGGAAAATTATTCAAAGATAAAAAAGAAGGCAATAGTGATATTTCTCCTCCCACCTTCAATCTTTCCCAGCATCAGGGTCTTTTCAAGTGAGTCAGTTCTTCACGTCAGGTGGCCCAAATATTGGAATTTTGGCTTCAGTATCAGTCCTTCCAATGAATATTCAGGACTGACTTCATTTAGGATGGACTGGTTGGATCTACTTGCTGTCCAAACGACTCTCAAAATTCTTCTCCAACACCACAGTTCAAAAGCATCAATTTTTCAGTGCTCAGCTTTCATTATACTCCAACTGTCACTTTCATACATGACTACTGGAAATAGCATAGCTTTATCTAGACAGACCTTTGTTGGCAAAGTTATGTCTCTGCTTTTTAATATGCCGTCTAGGCTGGTCACAACTTTTCTTTCAAGGAGCAAGTGTCTTTTCATCATTTGGTCTATCTTAAAAATCATCTCACACATGAAGAAGAAATCCAATCAATGAAAGGATTATGTATACTTAGTATTAACTTATGATTGTAGTTAAATTGAATTTGGTGGGGCTGACATTATAGGAATTCACAATGTCCATATAACCATTCTGAAGCATTGGGAAGTTGTGGGCAGTTATGATGATATCTTGCTGTAAATCTATTTATAACTTGACAATTTCATTGTAAAAAAAATAATCTGTCACTTTGAACAGTGATGCAAAGCACTGGTCTAAATGTCTTTCTTCCATGTACCAGTAGGGGACTATTTATTATTAGAAACTCAATTAAATATTGGAGTCTTGATATTTAACTACTCTGAGGATCAAAAGCTCAAAGGTTTTGAGGGCACTTAAGTATATAGTGAATTAAAAATTTATATTTTCAGAAGTCTTTATAACTCTCAACATGATTTTAATAGATTTTGCTGTTCAATCACTAATTTAACCCTGAGACAATGTCAGAAAACAATTTTATTACCCTCATTTACCTGATTAATAATGGGTACAGTGAGTTCAGATAATGTGCTGTAGAAGAAGAGGCAATTACTTTAAGAGCTGGAATCAGGACACTAAGTTTCCTAAATTTTCTTATCCTAACTTCCCTTCAGATTATAAAACAAGGAAATAAATTATGATGACAATACCTGTTATGGTGCTATGGATCAAATAAGACAATGTAAGTAGACATTAAAGAAATTATATTAGTTCCTACTATCACTGGCCTCTCTGAGGCTTGAAGTCCTTATCAAATCTCTACGTTTTGCAATCTACTTAAACTTGATTACTTATTTTTCTTATAAAGTATTTCTCACTAGAATTGCAGATGCAGCTCCAGCTGCTATTTTTAGCCATGTTTATCTACTGAAGACAATCAAGAACCTGAGAAATTTAAGGGTAAGGATTTAGGATGTGTTAGAAGATTGCACGGAGAAGGCAATGGCACCCCACTCCAGTACTCTTGCCTGGAGAATCCCATGGATGGAGGAGCCTGGTAGGCTGCAGTCCATGGGGTCGCTGAGAGTCAGACATGACTGAGCGACTTCACTTTCACTTTTCACTTTTCATGCATTGGAGAAGGAAATGGCAACCCACTCCAGTGTTCTTGCCTGGAGAATCCCAGGGACGGGGGAGCCTGGTAGGCTGCCGTCCATGGGGTCACACAGAGTTGGACACGACTGAAGTGACTTAGCAGCAGCAGCAGAAGATTGCAGGTTTTTTTTTTTTTTTTTTTTTTTTTGCTTAAAAATGGTACGTCTCAGAAATAAAACAAATAAGAGGAAGAATGCAACTAATACTCTGCTGCTGCTGCTGCTAAGTCGCTTCAGTCATGTCCAACTCTGTGTGACCCCATGGACGGCAGCCATGCATTGGAGAAGGAAATGGCAACCCACTCCAGTGTTCTTGCCTGGAGAATCCCAGGGACGGGGGAGCCTGATGGGCTGCTGTCTATGGGGTCGCACAGAGATAATATAAAATTTATGAAAATACACACCATAAAAAATTGAACCTTATTTCATGCTACTTCAACCCTGTCACTCATTTTGCTTAAAGTTATGGCATTTCATCTAGAGCATCTTCTTTGATCTCTTAAGGTCAAATTAAGGCTTTCCCCTATGTGTTTCTACCTGGAGGAGGAAATGGCAACCCACTGGGGTATTCTTGCCAGGAAAATTCCATAGACAGAGGGAGCTGGCCAACTATTTTTCATGGGGTGGCAAAAAGTCAGACTTGACTGAGCAACAGCACGCCCACCATGTGTTTCTACAGCATTCTCGAACACAACAGTAAGACATTTCTCATAAGACACTAATTTTGCTGATTACTTATCTGTATTACAAACTAGATCAGAAATTCTGTCTGTCCCCAAAACAGTACTTATATATGTGAGGAACAAATGAAGGGTGGGATAAAGTGATTACAATGAAATAAATTGAGATTGATAAAACTAACTTTTCATCCACGTTTCTCTTAATTAAAAACTTAAATGTTCCCATACAATGTAACTTTAACAAGGTGATCAAACTTAGTGACTCCTATAAGTGGCTTCCTTTTCCAGTGGGAGTGAAAGTGTTAGTCAGTCAGTTGTGCCTGACTCTGCAGTCCCATAGACTGTAGCCCACTAAGCTCCTCTGTCCATGGGATTCTCCAGACAAGAATCCTGGAGTAAGTTGCCATGCCCTTCTCCAAGGGATCTTCTCCACCCAGAAATTGAACTCAGGTCTCCAGCATTGCAGGGAGATTCTTCACCGTGTGAGGTACACAATGGGAAGGATACAGCATCTACTACAAGGTATTATTTTGCCCAAAATATGTAACCTGGATCTAATTATGAGGAAACAATAAGAGAGACTGAGATTGTAAAACATTCTATAGGACAAATAACCTGAACTCTGCAACATGTCATTTTCATGAAAGACAAAAATAGGTGGTGTTACTTCTAAAGAAAACCAAAGAAATGTCACAACTAAAGGTAATGTGTGATGTTTGAGTAGGTCCTAAGTGGAAACACAATGGCTATAAGACAATTTATCAGGATAATTAGAACACCTGTGTATGAATTATACAGTAGATGATAATACTGAGTCAAAGTTAAAATTCTTGTGTGTTTTAATGGTAGAGACTTTTCCTGAAACACATTTGCTGCAAGATTTAGGAATTAAATGTTATAAAATCAGCAATTTACTTTCAAGGAGTCAAATAATACAATATATATGCTATGCATATACAGAGAAAAGTTAAAGTCAAATGTGTCAAAAATTTAAATGTAATTCCAAATAAGGAGTATGTGGGTGTTTACCACTGTTTCATCTTTTTCTATTAAAGTTCTATAAAGAGTGAAGAAAATAAGTATCAAAAAAAATTTTTTTTCTACTCCAACTACACTGTTCTTACAGTTCACATCAGAATTACCCCTAGTTCAGGATTTTGTTCTTGTCCCTTCTGCCTAGAAGAGTCTTTCCCCATATGATCTGTAAGACTGATTCTCATTTCTTTCAGGTTTCTGTTCATAATACTGAGCTTAGGGTCTAGCAGAGGAGGCGGACAATAAAACAGCATGCTGCTGCTACTGCTGCTAAGTTGCTTCAGTCATGTCCGACTCTGCGCAACCCCATAGATGGCAGCCCACCAGGCTCCCCCATCCCTGGGATTCTCCAGGCAAGAACACTGGAGTGGGTTGCCATTTCCTTCTCCAATGCATGAAAGTGAAAGTGAAGTCGCTTAGTCGTGTCCAACTCTTAGTGACCCCATGGACTGCAGCCTACCAGGCTCCTCCGTCCATGGGATTTTCCAGGCAAGAGGACTGGAGTGGGGTGCCATTGCCTTCTCCGATAAAACAGTATACTAGCAAATAAATAATTTCAGATTTTAATAAATCTATGAAGGAAACATATTACTATGAAATTGTTTGATAAGAAAATCCAATAATAGTTCTTGGTTCTAAGAGGTTGTCAAAAATTTTGATAGAGTTAATATTTAAGATTATACAATAAAATTTTACATTTTTAAAACCATTTTGTTTTCATGGAATTTTACATATTTGGAGGATATTCAATTTGTGAGTTACCTAGTTTTTTTTTTTTTTTTTTTCCTCTGAATAAATACATCAATTAAAGTATAATATACTTTTGTTGTTCAGTCTCTAAGTCATGTCTGACTCTGTGATCCCATGAACTGCAGCACTCCAGGCCTCTCGGTCCTTCTCTATCTCCCTGAGTATGCTCAAACTCATGTCCATTGAGTCAGTGATGCCATCCAACCATCTCAGCCTCTGCCACCCCCTTCTCCTCTTGTCCTCAGTCTTTCCCAGCATCATGGTCTTTTCCAATGAGTCAGCTCTTCGTGTCAGATGGCCAAAGTACTGGAGCTTCAGCTTCAGCATCAGTCCTCCCAGTGAATGTTCAGGACTCATTTCCTTTAGGAATGACTGGTTTGATCTTGCTGTCCAATGGACTCTCAAGAGTCTTATCCAGCACCACAGTTCAAAACATCAGTTCTTTGGTGCTCAGCCTTCTTTATGGTCTAACTTTCACATACATACATGACTACTGGAAAAATCACAGCTTTGACTAGATGGACCTTTGTCTGCAAAGTGATGTTTCTGATTTTTAACACACTGTCTAGGTTTGTCATAGCTCTTCTTCCAAGGAGGAAGCATCTTTTATGTTCATGGCTGCAGTCACTATCAACATTGATTTTGGAGCCCAAGAACAGTTATGAGTTTTAATCTCTACCTTCACCTCAAACCCATTATGGTACAGATGACAATATATAAAATGAGAATAAAAAAACTGGGAATGAAAGTGTACAACCTTTATCAACAAACATTAAACATTCTATTTTTCACTAATAAAATCATCTCTTAAACTCTTAACTTTTCGTTTGGACTTTAAAAATAAAATTAGACTTTTTAAAAAGCAAGCACTTTTCTTTATATACCACTGCAGAACCCTACAGTATATTTCCTTCTAACCTAGAACCATGGTATGAAGTTAAAAATTTCAAAATTGTTTGAAATTGTTTTAAATCAATATTAAATTAAAAAAGAAATACAATGTTTTTAAACAGAAAAATAATAACTATACTTGGACTGGGGTAATGCTGAGGTAGAAGCAACAGGATATACTAAGCTAAAAAGAAAAGAGAGGGCGAAAGAGAGATGCAAGCATCAAACTAAGGAAAATGAAGCCTTTTAAACATAATAAAAATCAACATCAAGCTGAACTGACAGGAATGATCATGAGGACTTTTTAAATTCTCTCCCAAAGAATTATCATCTGAGTAGAGGAAACAGCTATCTGTGATTTCTAAAGCATTTTTACTGTGTTCTCAAAAACCACAGTAGAAACATTAGTCAATTAGTTTGAAACTTATGATCCTGCAAACTAAAATACTCTTCCCAAATAGATTGTTCATAAAGAGAATTACTAGTAGGAGAAGAGACAGATATTTGAATTTAGCATATTCAACATTTTACGGAACAGCAGACAAATCTGCACATGATTTCAATAATGAAAAGTTTTTTTTTAAATGCCATACATACTACCACAGTTTGGTATAAAACTATATTATATAAATTTTCATAATGGAAAGAGAAGAAAATCTAAAAGAGAAGAAAATCAAATGTTTCCATAGACAAGAGAAGCAGAGAAAACTCAAAAGTAGTTAATCAGCTGTGTAGGACTGAGCAGGACCCTGTGGGGCTCCCAGGCAAAAATGTCTTTCCATGTTCCCCTTTTCTAATACGAAACAGGCTTCACTCAGCCTCCATGATCTTCCCTGAGTTCCAAAGGACAGATTAAAACAGTTGCTAATAAGAAAAGGGAGGAGATGAAGAGACAAGGAAGGAGCAGTCAAGAAATAATAGTGCAGCCTTGGGAAAGGGTTCTGGTTCCTTCTTAAGGCATATACATAGCAATGTCTTTGAGTTCTGTACAGAACCAAAACCCCCACCAAATGGAAGTTTTTAACTTAATGAAGCCTCCTTCATTGCAGACAGAAGGTCACAGAAGAACCTCAAAACCACAGAAGCTCATCCAAAGACCACCTGATGCCAGATGCCTCTGCATTGAAGGAATGCAGGCCCCACATGCACCCTGATCCTTATCAGCAACCCTGCCTACAAACTCTAAATATAAGACTCCTCACAACAGCCCCTCAGGTGGGGATGCACAATTTTGAGGGCATTAACCTGTAGTGGCTCCCTTTACTTGGTAAAGCAATGTTCTTTCCTAAATTGCCCAAAATTCTGCATCTGAGACTCATTTTGGTACTGGTGCACAGAGGCAGGTTTTCAGTAATATTGTCACTTCATGTGTGTGTGCGCTAAGTCACTTCAGTTGTGTCTGACTATTGTGACCCTATGGACTCCTCAGACTGTGGGATTCTCCAGGCAAGAATGCTGGAGTGGGTTACCATGCCTTCCTTCAGGGGGATCTTCCCAACCCAGGGATCGAACCCTTATGTCTCCTGCACTGAAAGGTGGGTTCTTTACCATTAGCACCACCTGGGAAGACCAATTGTCACTTTAGTGCATCCCTTTCCTTCAAAAGTCAGTCTTAATGCTTCTCTCCCTTGATAAACTGTAAATTAGCTGAGACCAGTGACCTCCTTTCTCTTACTTCCCACAGTCTTTTGTGGGGATGGGTTATTCCACAGCTTTTGGAAAGACAGAGTAACCATTTACTAAGAAAGAAAAGACTGATAGGAAAACACCAGAAGTGTTATTCTGGAATTATGACACTGACTAGAAGTCTAGATGGATATATCAAGTTAACTATTGAATCTAGAAGTCTGGAGTTAAGAAATGGAGATAGAATGTGGGGATCATGAGATGATGGCTACAGCATACCACCATATGAGATCAACCACAGAGAAATGGATAGTGCATGGAGTACATCTAGGATTACACTCCTGGCCAGGGCAACACAAGAGGCTGTGGAGATGGGGAGGCACCAGCAAAGGAAGCTCAAAAGGACCAGTTGCTAAGGTAGGAAAGAGATAAGAGAGAATAGTGTACCCAAGGCAAACTGTTCCAAGAATGTGGTTGATGCAAGTTTTACACAGTTTACCTTACTAAATTCATCCTACTTATCCTTCAGCGCAGGTCACTTTTTTGTTAAGCCCTCTCTGAGCAGTCCTACCTTAGATGAACCTCTTCTGTGTCCTAAATCACAGTGTAGGTATCAATTATAAGGCTTATCACAATTATGACTGAAGCTTCATTTCTCTGCCCTTTCCTTCCCCTTAAAAATGTAAGCATCATGAATGACCTAAGTTCCACTGGAATGCTAGAATCTTCTGGTATCTCTGGAAGATTATAAGGAGAGAGTTACTTTTATCGAGAACCTATTGTGTAACACATCAATATCTTTACTTAGGTGCTTGAAAAATATTCTTTAAAAAAAGAAAGAAGTACTGAATGAATTGCAGGGATAACACAGATGATAGAAAAGAGCAACTCAGTACATCGGTAGAGCCCTGGCGTGAAGATACATCAGGGCACCACAGATTAATAGCAACAGCATCTGCTGCTGCTGCTGCTGCTGCTAAGTAGCTTCAGTCGTGTCCGACTCTGTGCGACCCCATAGACGGCAGCCCATCAGGCTCTCCCGTCCCTGGGATTTTCCAGGCAAGAACACTGGAGTGAGTTGCCATTTCCTTCTCCAATGCATGCAAGTGAAAAGTGAAAGTGAAGTCGCTCAGTCGTGTCCAACTCTTAGCGATCCCATGGACTGGAGCCCACCAGGCTCCTCTGTAGCAACAGCATCTAGACTCAGCTAATTCTTCTTGCTCTTTCCAAGCTAATCAGGCAAAATTCTCCAATGTAATTTTGTTTTATTTATAGATTTTCCTGTGGAATTAGAAACTGATAACTAGACAATTATGTAATTGTAACTAGACAATTATGTAAAACAAATGTAAGTATTTATTCTAACTGGCTATTGCATATCTCACTGTGCATGAATAAACTAGCATTCATTTCTAGACATTAGTCTAATATAAGTTTGGTTGCTGCATTTCCTTTCGGACTTTCAGGGATGATCATTCTGATTGCTTCTCATTTTTCAAGTGTCAAATTCATGTTGCATGATCAAGATGGGAATGACTCTCATAGCTGCAAGAGATTGTTATATAAGAAATCCAGGGCATACTTTGTTACTGACTGCTGAAGGAAAATACTCATTTCCATTTATTTTGTCTCTTTTTGGCATACAATAATGGTCACAGTCAAGATTCTTGTGTAATGGACTGAGTAGAGATTGCTATTGCAATGAACTGAGCAAAAAATTGTATTTTCTTGTTCCTTGAAATATGATCCATTTTCCTGTGTTAGAATTTATACCCTAAGCTGAAAAGAGAGAATCCTAGAGTCATATGAACACTTTCCAGGTTTAAATCTAATATTTGTTAGTATAGCCAACCTTGCTTACCTTATCAATTTGTGAAGTTCTGACAGAATACTGCTTATAGTCCTTAAAAGATCAAATTTGACTGTGTTGACACAGCTAAGGTGATTTATTAGGTGCTGAGTGGGCTTGGATTTGGCTTTCCTCTAAGATACCTTTATCATTTTTAACTTCAACAGAGTCAAAGAAAATTTTGGATAAAATTATTGGATCGATGATATCAGGTAGATAAAATCTTTGCCATGGTTTTTATGTTTTAAGATGTATTGGAAAATGAATGATACGTCCTCTATTTTTATTGATATCAGGAAGATGAGAAGAGAATTCACAATCATAATTTCTTGTTATAACCCATCTATCAATCTCTATCTCTTTGTATTTTTATATCCTAGCTACATCTGAAAGCTAAATACTCATCCTGCCTTCCATGACAACCAGTCACCTAGAAAGAGACTGATGCATACAAGTTAGCCATGTTTATGATTTTGGAAACAATCCATTACCTGAATTTTTCCTTATAATTGTGTCTTCTGAATGGGCAGAACCATTATTACAATGTGTTTAATGGCTATTTTCCCTATACTCATTTTGAGAGTATTTGATCTCATGCATGGCTCCTTAGAATTCATACTAACAGATTCTAGCTTCTTAATCCCATTGCCCTGACCTGTAGTGCTGAGGTCCTATCTTGTCCAGGTAATGAGGATATGGTCTGACACTTATTCATACAAAATAAAAGCAGGGAATAACAGGGGAAGTTTTATCAGCAAAATTTTATTTCATATCAGATTTCAATATTATGGACTATATCGATAATAGGAAAAAAAGGACTTCTTTGAATCATCCACTATGGTATGGGTTGAACATCAGAGAGATCTTGAATAGAATTACTACAAAAGCTAGAATACTCGCCAAGATAGGTGCAGAGGTAAGACTTTTTATAGTTAGTGTCTTAACTGTATGCTAAGGAATTGTATCATATGCTATATATCTTACCTTAACTTCCACATGTGCCATCAGTACTGCAAAATTGGTTAGGTGGTTACAAGAGCATGTAGTATGTGTCTTATTTGTTGTCAAGAGCCGACAGCCTTGGGTTGACCAGTAACCTGTCATTGTGCGCTTGGAATAGCTCCAAAATGAACAGTTAGGATTGAAGTTTTCCTCAGACTGCTACAGAAAAAAAAAAAAAAAAAAAATCAGTAAAGCCAATAACTACTTTATGATCATACAAATTAAGTAGGCATTTTATTTATATCTGACAAAATTTCATACTATGTTCCAATATTTCTGGAGATGTCTACCGATGTTTTCATTTTAAGTGGGGCTTATCAATTCTAAATAAATTTGAATATATGAATATATGTTATTTATTCCCCTTGATTCCAGGTGAATTCATTTAAAAATAATATTGAAGGGAATACTAGTATTATCTCAGAATCACATCAATTAATATATCCTACAAAGCAAATAATTGCTGTATACAATAAACTTCTGAGATGATAAAAGTGAAAGTGAAAGAAAAGTGAAAGTGAAAATTGCTCAGTCTTGTTCAATTCTTTGCTACACCATGGACTGTAGCCTACCAGACTGCTCTGTCCATGAAATTCTCCAGGCAAAGATACTTAGTACTCTAAGAACTATGGGTTGCCATTCTGTTCTACAGGGGATCTTCTCAACCCCATCAAACTTGGGAATCCTGCATTGCAGGCAGATTTTTTACCATCTGAGCCACCAGGAAGCCTCTCTGAGAGACCAGTTTTTAAAATTTTTCATTCAATTTACACTATAAACTTTGCATATGCATAAAATTATATCTACACACAAAGGGCATAATTACTTGTAATGTCAGACGTGTAGTTATGCCCAGTTCCACTGAACATATTGCTAGTTCTTTTTAATTACAGAGAAGTATTTATAAATCCATCTATGAATAATTTTACCTAATTGCTACTTTTGAAGTATGGTGTTGGAGAGATTCTTGAGAGTCCCTTGGGCTGCATAGAGATCAAACCAGTCAATGCTAAAGGATATCAGTCTTGAATATTCATTGGAAGGACTGACACTGAAGCTGAAGCTCCAATACTTTGGCCACCTGATTCGAAGAACTGACTCAATGGAAAATACCCTAATGCTGGGAATGATTGAGGGCAGGAAAAGAAGGGGGCAACAGTGGATGAGGTGGTTGGATGGAATCACTGATTCGATGGACATGAGTTTGAGCAAGCTCCAGGAGTTGGTGATGGACAGAGAAGCCTGGCATGCTGCAGTCTATAGGGTTGCAAAGAGTCAGACATGACTGAGCGACTGAACTGAACTGAACTGATATACATATACAAGAATTACTCTCCTCCCTCACTTTGGGGGAAAAAAGTCACTATTTTATAGAAAATGAATTTCTATATGTCAAATAATAGGGACAATGAAAGCAAATTAATACACTTCATACTTATAACAAATATAATGTGGATAAACATTTTCTTACCTTGATATGTTTAACAGTGAACACCACAGGATCAGCCAAATAAACCTTATTACTGAACTCTTTGTTTATGGCTGCTGTAATAACTGGAGAATTGACGATAACAGAATGATTGGTGGACATGGCCTCTGTTCCTAACTTCATGCTGGCATTCTCCGTGGACAAATAAGGACCCAAGTTGTTATAAAGGACAAAGGCCACTCTGATCTCTCCTAAAATAAGTACATATAAATTGGGAAGAAACTAATTAGCTTGTACATCTTTTTTAGACTAGGCGTTTCTAATTAGATTATAATCAAATTTATATAATAAATATATTCACAACAAAATTCAAACATTCATTTCAACCAAAGTGCCAGTCAGTCATGAGGAAAGGAGAGTCTAGTGATATGAAAATAACTACATATCAGTAGTAAAAAAAAAAAAACAAAAAAAAACACCTCAATCCCTATCTCATTCAAACTAAAGAGAATCTGGAACAAAATATCAGATATCCATGTCATCTTGGGGAAAGCAAAGATTCTTTGGATAGGACCTAAAAGTCACTAATTATAAAAGAAAAAGATGGCAAACTAAACTTTATCAAAATTGAAAATCTGTGTCTACCGAAATACAATATAAAGAAAATTAATAAGATAGCCACAAACTAGGAAATATAAATGCATAGGACTTATAAATACATAAAGCATTTCTACTCAACAAATAATTAATTTTACACTAAAATGGCAAAACACAATAAATTATTATAAAGTATTATTATACTTTATTATAGATATATAAAAAGCTAATAGATATAAGAAAAACTGTCAACATTATACATAATTAGGGAAGTAAAAATCAAAATAATATTGAGATAGCATTTCATATCCACTAGAATCTCCACAACTCACACTACAAAAGATTAGCCACACTCATGTTGGTAAAAGTGTGGAACAAATGAACCTCTGTATACTATTGGTGGGAGTTCAACTATTTGGAAAAATATTTGGCAATTTCTTATAAAGTTAAACATATACCTGGAAACATATATACACAAAGAAAGAAAAGGTTGTATAAGCATGTTTACAGCTATCTTATTCACAAAAGTCCAAAAAATAGAAACAACTCAAAGTATATCAATAGGAGAATAAATAAATTATGGCTTATTAAAATAACAGAATTATTATACATCAATAAAGAACAAACTAATGATGGAGCATCATGACTGAATCCACAAATATCATACAGAGTTAAAGAATACAGATGCAAAGAGTATACACTTTATTATTGCAGTTACATGAAGTCTAAGAACAGATAAAATTTGTAATTAGAAATATTAATGAGAATAAAGAAGTTCATCAGGTCAGGAGATGGGGTGAGAAAACCAGAAAGAGACATCAGGACATTTTCTGGGTTGTTCTTCAGTTGATAAGCCATGCCCAGCTTTTTGCGATCCCATGGACTAGAATAGGCCAGGTTCCATGTCCTTCATTATCTCCTGAAGTCTGCTCAAATCCATGTCCATTGAGTTGGTCATGCTCTCTAACCGCCTCTTCCTCTGGCACCCGTTCTCCTTTTGAATTCAGTCTTTTCCAGAATCAGGGTCTTTTCTAGTGAGTCAGCTCTTCTTATCACTTGGCCAAAGTATTAGAGCTTCAGCATCAGTCCTTTAAATGCATATTCAGGGTTGATTTCCTTTAGGATTGACTGGTTTGATCTTCTTACAATCCAAGGGACTTCTCCAGCACCATGATTCAAAAATATCAATTCTTTGGCATTTAGCCTTTTTTATAGTCCAACTCTCACATCTGAAAATGATTACTAGAAAAAACATAGCTTTGACTATATGGACTTTCATCTGCAAAGTGATATCTCTGATGTCTAGCTTTTTCATCGCTTGCCTTCTAAGGAATAAGCACCTTTTAATTTCATGGCTGGTGTCACTATCTACAGTGATTTTGGAGCAAAAGAAATTAAAGTCTGTCACTGCTTATAGTTTCTTCTTCTATTTGCCATGAAGTGATGGGACCACATGCCATGATCTTAGTTTTTTGTTGAGTTTCAAGCTAGCTTTTTTATTCTCCTCTTTCACTCTTACCAAGAGATTCTTTAGGTCCTCCTCAATTTCTGCCATAGAGTGGTATTATCTGCAAATCTGAGGTTGTTGCTATTTCTCCTGGCAATCTTAATTCCAGCTTATGATTCATCTAGTCAAATATTTCGCATGATATATTCTACACAGAAGTTAAATAAGCAGAGCAACAATATACAGGCTTCTTGTACTCCTTTCCCAATTCTGAACCAATATGTTGTTTCATGTCCAGTTCCAACTGTTGCTACTTTCAGTTCAGTTCAGTTCAGTCACTCAGTCAGGTCCAGCTCTTTGCGACCCCATGGACTGCAGCACACCAGGCCTCCCTGTCCATCACAAATTCCTGGAGTTTACCCAAACTCATGTCCATTGGGTCAGTGATGCCATCCAACTATCTCATTCTCTGTCATGTCCTTCTCCTCCAGTCTTCAATCTTTCCCAGCATCAGGATCTTTTCAAATGAGTCAGTTCTTTACCTTAGGTGGCCAAATTATTGGAGTTTTAGCTTAAACATCAGTCCTTTCAATGAACATTCAGGACTGATTTCCTTTAGGATGGACTGGTTGGATCTCCTTGAAGTCCAAGGGACTCTCAAGAGTGTTCAACACCACAGTTCAAAAGTATCAATTCTGTGGCCCTCAGATTTCTTTAAAGTCCAACTCTCACATCCATACATGACCACTGGAAAAACCATAGCCTTGACTACATGGACCTTTGTTGACAAAGTAATGTCTCTGTTTTTGAATATGCTGTCTAGGTTGGTCATAATGTTTCTTCCAAGGAGTAAGCATCTTTTACTTTCATAGCTGCAGTCACCATCTGCAGTGATTTTGGAACCCTCCAAAAAAAGTCTGCCACTGTTTCCCCATCTATTTGCCATAAAGTGATGGGACCGGATGCCATGATCTTACTTTTCTGATGGTGAGATTTAAGCCAACTTTTTCACTCTCCTCTTTCACTTTTATCAAGAGGCTCTAGTTCTTCACTTTCTGCCATAAGGGTGGTGTCATCTGCATATCTGAGGTTATTGATATTTCTCCTGGAAATCTTGATTCCAGCTTGGGTTTCATTCACCTCAGCATTTCTCATGATGTACTTTGCATATAAGTTAAATAAGCAGGGTGACAATATATAGCCTGATGTATCCCTTTCCCGATTTAGAACCAGTCTGTTGTCCCATGTCCAGTTCTAACTGTTGCTTTCTGACCTGCATGCAGATTTCTCAAGAGGCAGGTCAGGTGGTCTGGTATTCCCATCTCTTTTAGAATTTTCCAGTTTGTTGTGATCCACACAGTCAAATGCTTTGGCATAGTCAATAAAGCAGATATAGATGTTTTTCTGGAACTCTCTTGCTTTTTCAATGATCCAATAGATGTTGACAATTTGATCTCTGGTTCCTCTGCCTTTTCTAAAACTAGTTTGAACATCTGGAAGTTCATGGTTAATATATTGCTGAAGCCTTGTTTGGAGAATTTTGAGCATTACTTTACCAGTGTGTGAGATAAGTGCAACTGAGAGGTAGTTTGAGCATTCTTTGGCATTGCCTTTCTTTGGGATTGGAATGAAAAGTGGCCTTTTCCAGTCCTGTGGCCACTGCTGAGTTTTCCAAATTTGCTGGCATATTGAGTGCAGCACTTTCACAGCATCATCTTTTAGGATTTGAAATAGCTCCACTGGAATTCTATCACCTCCACTAGCTTTTTTCATACTGATGTTTCCTAAGGCCTACTTGACTTCACATTCCAGGATGAATGGCTCTAGGTGAGTGATCACAGCATCATGATTATATGGGTTGTGATGATCTTTTTTGTATAGTTCTTCTGTGTATTCTTGTCACCTCTTCTAATATCTTCTGCTTCTGTTAGGTCCATATTATTTCTGTCCTTTATTGAGCCCATCTTTGCATGAAATATTTCCTTGGCATCTCTAATTTTCTTGAAGAGATCTCTAGTCTTTCCCATTCTATTGTTTTCCTCTATTTATTTGCATTAATCCCTGAGGAAGGCTTTCTTATCTCTCCTTGCTATTCTTTGGAACTCTGCATTCGAATGGGTATATCTTTCCTTTTCTCCTTTGCTTTTAGCGTCTCTTCTTTTCTTAGCTACGTGTAAGGCCCTCCTCACATAGCCATTTTGCTTTTTTACATTTCTTTTTCTTGGGGATTGTCTTGATACCTGTCTCCTGTACAATGTCATGAACCTCTTTACCTGCATATAAATTACTCAGGCAACAGGTAAGGTGGTCTGGTATTACTATCTCTTTAAGAATTTTCCAACAGTTTGCTGTTATATGCAGAGTTAAAGGCTTTAGTTGAGTCAATGAGGTAGAAGTAGATGCTTTGCTGGAATCCCCTTGCTTTCTTTATGATCAGTGAATGCTAGCAATAAGATCTCTGTGTCCTCTGCCATTTCTAAACCCAGCTTTTACATCTGGAAGTTCTCAGTTCACACACTGCCAAAGCCTAGCTTGAAGCATAACCTACTAGAATGTGAAATGAACACAACTGTACAAAAATTTGAACATTCTTTGACATTGCCCTTCTTTGGGATTGGAATGAAATTTAAATTTTCCAGTCCTGTGCCTATTGCTGAGTTTTCCAAATTTGCTGCCATATTGAGTGCAGCACTTTAAAAACATCACTCATCTTATTTCATGTGATGTAACAGAGGAAATGTATAACTGTCAAATTCATCAAGCTAAATACTTAAGATCCTGTTGTTCAGTTGCTAAGTCATGTCCAACTCTTTGTGACTCCACAGATTGCAGCACGCCAGGCTTCCCTGTCCCTCACCATCTCCTGGAACTTGCCCATGTTCGTGTTCATTGCATCTGTGATGCTATCCAACCATCTCATCTTCTGCTCCACTCTTCTCCTTCTGCCTTCAGTCTTTCCCAGCATCAGGGTCTTTTTCAATGAGTCATCTCTTTGCATTAGGTGGCCAAAGTATTGGAGCTTCAGCTTCAGCATCAGTCCTTCCAGTGAGTATTCAGAGTTGATTTACTTTAGGACTGACTTGTTTGATCTGTTTGCTGTCAGATCACAGATCAAGCAAGGAGATCAAACACTTAAGTACATTATTATATTCCAATTATTTCTCAATTTCAATTAAAACAAAATAAAATATTCAAAATCTTTACCTGTAGTTACTGAAGGGGAGGGAGTCTGGGAGAGGGAAGGATTGAGAGTTTGAGATTAACAGATACAAATTATGTAGAGAATGATTAAACAACAATGTCCTACTATAGAGTGCAGCATATTTAATATCCTGCAATAAACCATAATGGAAAATAATGGATATTTATATTGTAAATATAACATTTTAAATTAACTGTATTTCAATGAATTTTAAAAATTCCTTACCTGTCTTAAACCTCAACTATCATATTCAAGATCACATCTTCTTATGTCCTTCTACCTTATTTTTTCTCTCATGACAATCTCTTACATATAAATCCCCTGTAAAATTAACTTTTTAGTATGTTTCTCTTAAATTTTACATAATTTCCTTTGTTAAAGCCCTATGTCTTACTTCCAGTATAAATCCATTTTGGTTCCCCAAGAGACAGGCACTGTCCTGACCACTGTGGTAATCAAGATAGGGAAATCTCTGAATCTTAAAGTGAAGTGGGAATAAAGATAAAAATTAATACATTTTTTAAGGAAGGAGGGGGCTGTCCAATATCTAAATTGCTCCCACGTTTGGGAAATGCCCTGCTCTTAGATACTTATAGACACAAAAGGGACATATATTTGCTTTCCCAGCTTGCCTTTCAAAGAGGTTGCTCGGGGCACATCAGTTCAACGTGTCCAGTCAGATGCACTAGCCTCAGATTTCAGATGGGGAACTAGTGACTCAAGGAAGTAGGAGGTGGAGCAGCAGCAGCAGCACCTTCCCTTGTGGCAGCAGCGACGTCTCACAGCACTGTTTCTTTGTGATGACACAGGCTGCTGTCGGCCTCCTTGCTCTTGTATGTTTTCTGGGCCTGATTATCTAGCTGTCTCAGTAATACTATAAGATTTCTAACCCAGTAAAGAGATTATTATCCGAGCCACATAATGGAAAGGGGCATTCTCATACTTTCTAATACAAACAATTATGTACTAAATACTTCTTGACTGTTACAACATAGCATTTAATTTTAGTTCTTTTCCTCTAGATTTAACATAAAAATGTTAATCTCTGGAGGGCTAAACTTAGGAATGGCTATTTATTTTTCTCATTGACAGAAACAACTGCTATTTTAATTGGTTTATAACTGGTGATAATTCATACCAATTCCCCCTTGTGGAATGGTGTCAGACTGTCATCCCACCTTGTTTTACTAGTGCAATTTGACATATATAATTGTTATGAAATCTCCACTCCAGAAGTCATGCTTAAATGTAGCCTAAAACACACACATACACATGCACACATTAATTTAGTAAATAAAATGAGTTCAAACTATATGACTATGTAAACTATATATCTATATGACTAATGTAGACATATTTCAATCTTCATTGGCTTTATATCTGAAAATACATACATTTATTTGATAAACCCTTAGTGATTGCATCCATGTGCCAGGCAGGGATTACCAGTAAACATATTGGGAAAGGGTTACACCAGTGAACATATTGGGAAAGCTTCTTGTTCTCATGGAGATCCTTATTAATTTATTTTTGATGATGTTTCTATGCTTTTCCTTTGCAAAGCATATAGAAAATGTAAATGTAAGCAGATGCTTTTGGACAATGGAACTAGTAGATACAGATCAATTTAGTACCAGATTATAGTAACTGAGTATAATTAAAATTTAAAAAGTATTTTAAAAAAATCTCATAAAGAGTATGTCTCAAGCCTCACTAATATTAACATTTTTAAATAAGGAGGTGATATCTTTTAACCTGCTATGTCATAGGAAGATGACTTCAGGTTGTACAACCTACTCAAAGCTGATGTTTCATATTACAAGGTAAATAGTTTTGAAAAAGAAGAGACTTAAATAATATCAAGAAAAACAGATTATGTTTGTTGCCAGCAGAACAAAATTCTTTAGTATTGGAAATTTTATCAGCCCTAACTTAAAATTGTATTTATTTTGTTATTAAGTGTGAATATTGAGGCAGCGCTAAGATTTTCTGTAGAGTGAAATCAGATTCCTGATTCTTCCTAAAGGTTTCCCTTCTTTGGCTCTTGGCCCACATCAGTTTATCCTACTGACAGAGAGTTCTTCACCTCAGCTTACACTTAGGATGAAATAAAATGACTTCACAGACCTATCACATGCTCCCTAGTCCAGTTCCTTCCTGCCTCAGCTGTTCCAGCTCCTGTCTGTTTTTAGCATGCTCTCTGTGATCTAGACAGTCCGGTCTTGATTTCTTTTTTAAATTGAGATATAATTGGCATATAACATTATGTTAGTTTAAGGTGTACAACATGGTGACTTGATATTTGTATATATTATGAAATGATACCACAGTAAGTCTAGTTAGCATTCATCACCATAGTTAATTTTCTTTTTCTTGAGAGAAGTTTTAAAATCTATTGTTTTATCAATTTTCAAAACAGGTAATCTAGCATCATTAACTATAGTCACCATCCTCATGACTTATTTATTTGATAAATAGAAGGTTTTACATTTTACCCTCATTTTGCTTACCCTCACCCTTCACTTTAGCCACCAGTGGTCTGTTTTATTTATTAGTCAGTTAGCTATTTTGTTTTTTCTTAAGATTCCACATGTAAATGAGATACTTGTGTTTCTCTATCTGACTTATTTCACTTAGCATAATGCCCTCAAAATCCATGCAATTTATAGCAAATGATGTATTTATAATTTTTAAATTATAAATAAAATTTCCACTAGAAATGTTAGAACCAAAATCTGTCAAGTTGGTGGGTGTTATTCCTTCCAAAGGAAAAAGTCAGAACTTCTGGATTTTGTTGTCTATCAATTTTCCTCACATTCAAGTTTCTGATATTTTTCTACATCTGAAAGGTAACAACAATTTCCAAATATAATTGGGAATTTTGTAGAGCAAATATCATTAAAATATTGTTAGTGCAGAAGCTAAGAAAGAGGAGAAGAAGGAGATCAGTGGAGTGAGAGGAGAGAAAAGATTTTAGATAGCAGATCTAAAATTCCAACCTAAGACTCAATGAATTAATGACAAGTTCAATTCCATCAAACTTAATGGACAAATTCTAACCTACCATTTCGGCCATTTTGTTTTAGAGTATTTGCAGAAAGCTGGATAGTGCTTCCATGACCGGTGTTTTCTGGAAATTTCAGGTCCTCTAAGTTTCCTTCTGTGCTCAGCCTTGCAACTTCCAATTCTATTAATGGTAAAAAGATGTCAGTACTCATTGAGAAACATGCCAAAGTTAAGATAATCTAATTACTGAAACATTTCTGAAATCAAAACAGTGGAACTGATCTTCATCTGCTATACTTTATAGTAGTTCAGTGTTTTTAGAAATTCTTTTTGTTTTAGTGTTTCAATATTTTTTTCAAAATAAAGCAAATAAAAGTTATTAAAAATCAGATAAGTAAGACTACCAGTTATAAAGCCTAGAATTTAAAATAAAGCTCAAATACAATTTTTCATTGACTATCAGTTTACTTTCAAAATGTTATCTTTATTTTATGAATTAAGTGAAATCTTTTTATAATCTGGCACTCTACTATTATATCAATATTGATTTATCTTTAAATCTAATAACTTTTAAATCATTTTATCAAATCTTCTGAAATAAAACTGTCAGCTACATCCTTAAACACACTAATTAGATTTATACTTTTTATGAGCTAGCAACACAATTATCAAAAATTATTTTTAACACTTTAACTTAAATTACTACCTTCTTTATAGTTTATAATTCAGAGAGATTCTTATTATAACTCAAGTGACCTATAGGGTAAAATTTAAAATACTACCCTCCATAGATAGAAACTTATATGTATACATCAGTTTCATACATAAAAATTGAAAAAAAAAAAAGGGTCTCAATGTCCTTGATCTCAGGTCAGGCTAATATAGTCAGTATTGAAATGTCCTTGGAAATATACATGTGTGATTATGAGGATACCCCTAAGCTAACAAGTGATATCCTCCTAAGTATAGAAAAAACAATAACTTATCTCCCCTGAAATAAAGTACCACTCATAATATGTGGTCCACCATAGATGATACTTTTTCTTTTCCCTCTTCTGCTGAACAAGATGATAGTTTTTTCCTGTCCTTCTCTGGCCCTTCTGTAGAGCAAAAGCCACTTACGAATATTGTCTGTGTTCTCCCTGACAATGTCAGTCTTCAAAAGGTTATCGGCCAGCACAAAGGCACTTTCCTCCACAGTGTCAAGCAACATGGTGGCTGCGCGCAGCTGATCACTTGTAGTCAGGTCTCTCCAGGCATTCAAGGCTTGTGGCTGGAGGAGGTTGTTAACTGTCTCGACCATTGCCTACAAGAAGATGAACAGAATGACAGAGGTCTCTAGTGAACCCACAGGGCTGTCAGAAATCCAGGCATACATGCTGCCCAGCAAGTAAGAATCACTGGTGTGCGTGAGTTCAGTATTGTCCCAGCCTCCCCTGTGACATGCTGCAGTGGAAGCATTCATTATTCTGTGCTGTAAAATCCTAGCTGAGACTTTGCAACACAACAGGAAAACCTGCTTTTTGTTCTGAAGGACAACAAAGAGAGCTATGCTTCTTTCTTAAAATCAATAGCAAAGGCTTCAATAAGACTATAATCACATAATTAAATTATTTGGCTGGGAAACTGCTGGCAAGTAATTAAAACTAACACTTCCATCACAGTACCACAAAAATTATTTCCTCTATACATCACAAAACTAGATGCTGAACATAATAGAAATCAAAAGGATGACTAAAGACAGGACAATACAAGAATTTGTTATGTATAGGTTAAGAACTCACTGCTGCTGCTGCTGCTAAGTTGCTTCAACTGTGTCCGACTCTGAGCAACCCCATAGACAGCAGCCCACCAGGCTCCCCCGTCCCTGGGATTCTCCAGGCAAGAACACTGGAGTGGGTTGCCATTGCCTTCTCCAATGCATGAAAGTGAAAAGTGAAAGGGAAGTTGCTCAGTCGTGTCCTACTCTTAGCAACCCCGTGGACTGCAGCCCACCAGGCTCCTCTGTCCATGGTATTTTCCAGGCAAGAGTACTGGAGTGGAGTGCCATTGCCTTCTCCGAAGAACTCACTAAGCAAACCAATTTTTTTCTTAGCCAGCTAGTAAAATGTCATGATGGGAAAAATATCAAAGCATACATACTCCCAGGGCTTTGGAAGAGAAACATTTGTGCTGTTTACTACTAGGAAGGGGAGTAAGCAGTTGGAGCTTGCTACCTATGGCCTTTGAGCATTTTTCCTTTAAAAAAAAAAATCAGCAGTAAGTACACTCACACATAGAGATAAAGTACCAAGGTTCTCTCTGTTTCATCCAAAAGAATTGTCTTTCTAGTCACAATTTATATATTTCCCATGGTTAGCTCAATACTCTGGGTTGCAAGAAAAGACAATTTTCCCATTAAGGTCTTAAGATTTCACTCAAACATAGAGAATTGCACAACAGAAAAATACACCACTGGCAGTTTGAAAGTGATCTTCCTTGAACCTATTGATTATGAAATATGCATCTAATCCGGAAATAAGTTGAATAAACAGCAAACACAGGCACTTTCCAGGCAGTACATAGGTGTTCTAAAACAGGACTCACAGTATTGACACATTGTGAGAGGGAGTGGGAGAGACTGGGGCGAATACCCCTTAAGCTGCAGTGTTTTCTTCTGGCTGGTGTTTTCATAGTAACCAAGTAACAACTGTTAAAAATTCAGCTTCATAATGAAATACCTTGCTGCCAATTAACACCAACTTCAAAAACTAATCTGCCTTTTGATAAAAGTTGTTCTTGATATTTTTCCCAGCTCTTCCAAGTTCTGGCTAAAAATCAACATCACTGGCTTTGTACATAAAATAGTTCTACTTGCAAGTTGAGTACTTTGCATTGTTAAAAAAAAAAAAAAAAAAAAAGTCCCTCATGAGTTTAATGACTGAGTATTTCCACATAGTATGCTTAGCTCTGTCATTTGTTCTGTGTTTAAAACATGACCTAGAAACCAGACAAAAGCATTTCTGGATCACAGCAATCTGATCTGCTTTCCAGGAAGTTCTCTATGGGGTGATGCCAACAGGACATGCCAAAAAAAGGAGGTGCCGGATAGAAATGAAACAACAAAAAAGTTTAGGTTTTCTCTGAAGCCAAACAGAGGACACTGACCTCTTGAGTGCAAGGAAGTATTCTTTCTGGGATTCACTGATCTTCTTAATTCATTAGAAATGCTCTGAAAACTCCATATGTGACAAAACTTATGCCAGTTCTTTATGGACCAACCATTTTAACATTAGTGAATCACCTTACATTGATTAAACCTTACGTCAGGGAACATTTTGGGAAGATAATGCAATGTTTCTGTTCTGCCCTCTATAGATTTTTTTTTTTTAATTTAAAAATGCAAAAGGAAAAGAAGCAACTATAGTCAACTCTGAGATGTTCTAAATAGGAAACTGTTTACAAATGGGGTGCTTTAGCTAAAATACTGAGTCTTTAAACTGACAGTAAATACATCAGACAAACCTCTTATTATCTTAGTTTTGCAACTGAAAATGTATAAGGTGCAATATTTTTCATTATATACTTTGAGCATATTTTAACAACTGCTTTGTGGGACAAAAATATTGCACCTTATACATTTTCAATTGCAAAACTAAGATAATAAGGGGTGTGTCTGATGTATTTACTGTCAGTTTAAAGACTCAGTATTTTAGCTAAAGCACCCCATTTGTAAACAGTTTCCTATTTAGAACATCTCAGAGTTGACTATAGTTGCTTCTTTTCCTTTTGCATTTTTAAATTAAAAAAAAAAAAATCTATAGAGGGCAGAACAGAAACATTGCATTATCTTCCCAAAATGTTCCCTGACGTAAGGTTTAATAGAAGTTTTCTATTAAAGCCTAAATGATTTCCAAGTTTATTGAAGAAATGACAGGTCCTAAAATCTGGGTGGGTTAAGACACAAATCTAGTATTTATTTATTTTTAAAATAGCACCTATTATGATTGCCTAAGTATATAAAAGGAAATGTCAACACAAGAATTGAGACAGAATTCTCAGGTGCTAAAATCAGTGTGGGATTTGGAACCAGATCTGCTGATTCTGCAATTGTACTTTGCCACCTTACTAGTTGTGTGCTATTGGGCAAGTTTTTTTTATTTTGTACTCTTCTGTAAATTAGATATGATAATGAAATCATTTCATAAGGTCTCCTGGCTCATAACCAGTGTTTAGGTGCAATCCTATCTTTATTTTAATTTGATATCAAATTTCAGTGTGGGAAGAAGAGAGGTATCCACGGAATAAAGCATAAGTCACCCCTAATAATTGCAAAATATTCACACTGAAGTGACATCTGGAAGGAATGCCTCTTCTACAACCCAAGCTCATAAGCAGAACTGATACACAACTTAACTACTATGGAGGAATGGGAGGAACATGTGTATTAGATAGTTCATAACGTTCCCTGGTGGTACAGTGGGTAAGAATCCACCTACCATTGCACAGGACAAGGGTTTGATCCCTGGTAAAGGAAGATTCCACCTGCCATGGATCAATTAAGCCCATGCACAAGTACTGAGTCTGCGCTATCTAGAGCCCACAAGCTGCAGCTATTGAGCCCATGTACAACTACTGATGCCTGTGTGCCCTAAAGCCTGTGCTCCACAATAGGGGACTCCACCACAATGAGATACCCACACTCTGCAAAGAAGACCAGCCTCCACTCACTGCAACTAGAGAACACCCACACATAGCAACAAAGACTAACTGTAAAAAAATAGATACATGATTTTTTAAAAAATTCATAATATGTATTCTAGAGGCTTGAACTAACTTATCTGTTTTCTGCTAGTGAGAGCACAATTAAGTCAATTTTAATAGCTTTATAATTAATACAATTTGTGTAAGCTTTCCAAAGGTTGTTGACATGTCCCTGTTACTAGTTTCATGAAGACCAAATAAACAGTCACAAATATTCAACAGCAAAAGAACATCTATATTTCATTTTCCCTATATATATTCATACATTTATACATTTTACACACAAATGATGACATTTGGTAATAAAGATTTCATTTTGGGGGGTTTTCTGGTTAAACTAGTTACTGTATTGCTTTCACGACCTCAAAAACATTTCTTTAAAATACAAGTTGCTTTTTCATTTTATTTGGTTCCAAAGAAATGAACTTAACTATAGTTTAGAACCAAAGTTGAACAGGAAATACACAATGCATTTGATTAAAGTGAGGTTATGGGACATTGATCAATAGCTCTCATCAATTTCTCATCTGCTATCATTTTTTTTTTATTGACCTAAGATTTATATTCTAAAGTTAGAATAAATAATACTAATTCTGGGTAAATATTAAAAAATATTCTAACCAGAAAAGGTTGAAAAAGGAAAACAAACAAAAATACCTAATGGTTTTGACATATAGACTGAAATAATTAAAAAAAAAATAACTTTGCCAGAAAATAAATGTTAATTCACCCCTACTATATTTTCAAAACACAAGAAACTGAATAGAGATGGACCTGGGAATTTATATTCTGGTTTCACCACACATTTCAGTGTGCTTTTGGGCAATTTGATGTTTTCTAACCAATTAACAAAGTGTGAACTGCATAAGAAAATAAGACGTATCATATTTCAATTTGAGGGTGGTTAGGGGCATGCTATATAAGATACTACTTTTCTTATTAAACAGTTTACAGACTAGACTCTAAAGTCACCTTTGCCTTCCTAAAAATCAAACATAAATTAGGAAATGTGAGACGTCAGTTAGATTCATACCAGAATTATGGACATTCCATATCTTTCCTGACATATATTGCCACTGCACAATATTATCTGATCCCTCATCATTAAATTCAGATCTTAAGCAAATTCATTTGACTAATTTTACACTGAGCATTTAGCTATAGCATGTTTGTTACAAGGTGTTTTAAACTGTTTAATCACACTTCATATATTTCAAAAGGGACAGTGTTTTTATTTGTTGTAACTACTGTGAAATTTTGGTGAAAAATAGCTGTATATCTTCCAATATCAATTTTCATCATTTTTCCAGGAGAATGTGCTTGTGAAATAGTCTAGAATTCCTTAGCAAAAATACATAAAACGGTCCATGGTAAGAAATATATCAATGGCATTTCTTACCAAGGTAAACTCTAAATCTTAAACTAGGTAACCAAATCACCTGGGAAACTTAGTTAACCCTTCTTCCTTGCTTGAAACCATTAAAATAAAGATCCAAACAGAATGAATGCCTTTGAAAGGATATACAACTATAGCATCAAAGTAGTTTTTTTGAAGACAAGCTTTTTAATCATGATCTCATTCAGGTTTTAGCTCAGGGAAACTCCAATACTTTGGCCACCTCATGCGAAGAGGTGACTCGTTGGAGAAGACTCTGATGCTGGGAGGGATTGAGGGCAAGAGGAGAAGGGGACTACAGAGGATGAGAAGGCTGGATGGCATCACTGACTCGATGGATGTGAGTCTGAGTGACCCCCGGGAGTTGGTGATGGACAGGGAGGCCTGGTGTGCTATGATTCATAGGGGTGGCAAAGAGTCAGACACGACTGAGCGACTGATCTGATCTGATCTGATCAGTTGCTCATATAGGTCTTCCTTTAGCAGCATATCTAAGGAGAGTCACCCACTTAAATCCATTATCTGTTTTGTCTTCTTTGTAATAGGTATCATTATCTAAGGTGTGTCAGATATTTATTTACCTACAAAACTATTTAATCACTCACTCAGAAAAAGGTAAACTTCATGAAGGTAGTGATTGTGTCATTTCTAAGTGCCCAAAACTGCCTGGCACACAGTAAGTGTTCAATAACTCTTTGCTGAATTATTGCCATCTAGTGCTTCCCTGTTGGCTCAGAGGTTAAAGCGTCTGCCTGGAATGTGGGAGACCCAGGTTTGATCCCTGGGTTCCCCTGGAGAAGGAAATGGCAACCCAATCCAGTACTCTTGCCTGGAGAATCCCATAGAGGGAGGAGCCTGGTAGGCTATAGTCCATGGGGACGCAAAGAGTAGGACATGACTGAGCCACTTCACTTCTTCACTGAAGATTCACATGAAAGTGAGTTTTCTCCTTTTCATATCAGTAGGAAAAAAAAAATCTCTGATTTTATAAGAGCAAAGATTATCTAAGTACAAATGAAAAGATCTATTAACTAGCCAGTATTATCCAAATCATTATCATCAGAGACTCAATGTCAAAATGGGCTCCCAGTTTTAGTGTTTATTCACCTTTAATAGAATTATTCATATTTGGGTCTGGCTTTCTCACTAGATTATGATGTCCTCAGGGGTCATATCATGTTCATTTTTATTTTTCCAGGGTAAATTTTAGTGTTTTGAGACATTTTATTATTCAATAAAGGCTCATTAAACAAAAATATCCTACTTTCACTATCAAATCATTAATACAATAGGGAAACTGAACACATTTTCCTTTACTTCTGTAACTTTTTGCTATGTCACCCAAGAAGTCTTCTGAGTGACCAGATATCAGCATGGTTTGAAAGGAAGGCAGGACGAGTTGCAGGGAATGAAGGTAATTCATTTTAACTTTCAATGCAACTCATATTTTATTAAATATGTATGATATGCAAAGAACTAGGGAAATCACTGCTTGGTGAGGTTAGGAAAAACAAGGAAATCTGTTCTCAATTTGTCTGCACTCCAAAGCAGAAGGTAAACATATCGCATGGGACAGAAAGTACTGAATTCTTGCTGAGAAGGATAAAAGATCCTAGAGGTGTTTCGTTTTCAATCAGACACTAAAAGATAAATAAGCTTTTTTTACCTAAGAGGAGGAAATTTGAAGCTGAAGAACATAATAAGAAAGTTAAGGATTAAAAAAAAAAAAAAATGAAGGTATTGAGGCAAGAAATGGTTTGTGTTTGGGGTGAGAAGAATGCATGATGTAAGAAAAGATAGATTAAAAAAAAGTGTAAAAAGAGTAAAGTGAGAGAAATGGTGAGTATAGTTCAGATCTTAGAAGATTTTCAATATGATAGCAGTTTGGGCTGTATTGTGTAGAAAATCTATAGCCATTAAGTATATTTACAAAAAGGATTTATAAACTTAGATCTTAAGTTCTTGAGGTCATTCATTATTTTTTAATGAATTTTCATTTTTTTTTCTTTTGTGTTGAAGCATATGTTTATATATATGTATATAATCATTAGGAAGCCCATTAGAATGCTAAGAGCAATTATCTCCCATTAGTGGATAAACTTAAATTAAGTTGCTGACATCCTTTTGAAAAACAAAATTTTATTTTTTACCTCCACATCTTTGTCTTTTTCCTGTGTTCTCACGAACACAATATTTTTATCAATATATACAGTAATCATGCTGAATATTGTTTCTCTTACTATATCATATATATATATATATATATATATACATATTTATGTTTAATAGAAAGAAAGAAAGATAGTGCTAAGTTGTATCCAACTCTTGTGACCTATGGACTGTAGCCTGCCAGGCTCCTCTGCCCATGGGATTTTCCAAGCTAGAATACTGGAGTGGGTTGCCATTTCCTTCTCCATGTTTAATATATATCATGTATAAATCTCAGGCTATGTAGAGAAAGAAAAATAAGTCTCAGATCTTCTATGCTCCAATTTCTTGCTTTCTGACTCTCTCTCTCTCTCTATTGATTTACAATCTATTTACATTGATTTATAATTAAAAATTTAAAAAAAAACTTTAACTTCATTTTTGACTTTGTAATAAGTTTGTCATTTGAGAATGAAATAAAATAGAGCAAAAGTTTAACATCATTCCTGAATAGGGCACACTGTACTCCAATCTATGTTTAGACATTGATTCAAATCAAAATTTTAAAGGTCAAATGTTAGAAGTCTTCAAAACAGTTTTAAACTTAGTTTTTTTATTAGAAGTCAAGCTGAGTGACTGATATTTACACATCTGATCAATAAACCTAAGATTTTTTTAATAATCACTGTTATTTAATATTACTAAGCATATAAAAAACACTAATCTCTGAACTCCCTTTTATATTACAGTGAAGTGTTGGCATTTTCAAATTTTAATAAAAATGATTGTATAACACAACTGACTTGAATATAGTAATAAGAAGCTTTAATAGTAGAACAAGATAAAACAGAAATTTTACAAAAAAAGACTCTGCCTCTTCAAGAAACTCCTTGTTATTTAAAAATGTATTTAACAAACTGTAACTGACTGTATTATTTTTAAATCTTACATAAAATTAAATGATTGAATGCTGTCAAATCTATGTTGTGTTACAGAAATTGTGGTAAGTCCCATCAGTCATGTCCAACTGTTTGTAACCTTATGGATGTAGCCCGCCAGGCTTCTCCGCCCATGGAGATTCTCCAGGAAAGAATACTGGAGTGGGTTGCCATTAACTTTTTGCTTACTCAACATTCATTCAACAAATAATTAAGTGCCTTTAATTGAGATACTGCAAAGAGAGATAGTTATTCTTCCTCCCTTCAAAGTAATAACAATGTAGTGAAGCCAAAGAATTAAACAAGTAAAATACAGCATGACAAGCATTATAATAGTGGAAACATGAAGTACAAGCTTTGTATTAGAAAGGCTCCATCACTGCAGATGGTGACTGCAGCCATGAAATTAAAAGACGCTTACTCCTTAGAAGCAAAGTTATGACCAACCTAGATAGCATATTCAAAAGCAGAGACATTACTTTGCCAACAAAGGTTCACCTAGTCAAGGCTATGGTCTTTCCTGTGGTCATGTATGGATGTGAGAGCTGGACTGTGAAGAAGGCTGAGTGCCGAAGAATTGATGCTTTTGAACTGTGGTTCAAAAGCATCCCTTGGACTGCAAGAAGATCCAACCAGTCCATTCTGAAAGAGATCAGCTCTGGGATTTCTTTGGAAGGAATGATGCTAAAGCTGAAACTCCAGTATTTTGGCCACCTCATGCGAAGAGCTGACTCATTGGAGAAGACTCTGATGCTGGGAGGAATTGGGGGCAGGAGGAGAAGGGGACGACAGAGGATGAGATGGCTGGATGGCATCACTGACTCGATGGAAGTGAGTCTGAGTGACCTCCGAGAGTTGGTGATGGACAGGGAGGCCTGGCGTGCTGCAGTTCATGGGGTCGCAAAGAGTCGGACACGACTGAGCAACTGATCTGATCTGATGAGAATTTCAAGCTTAAATACAACATTAACCAAGCAGACAAGGGGTAAATCAGGTCTTCCTACCATCATCTATCTATCTATCATGTAAAATAAAAGGAAAATATACATGGTGGGGGATTCAGAGTTAGGGTTAGGGTTCGGGACAGGGTGGCTTTTGATTTTACTTAGGATGGTCCAGGTGGGCCTCCTTGAAAATGTAATGATTTAAAAAAGACAAAGTTGCTGAGACAGTTATCCATGTAGATATTTGGAGGAGGTATTCCAAAAGGGTGAACAAACAGAATGCAATTCAATAAGTGGAAATGCACTTTGTATATTTCAAAATCTTAAAGAGGCCCATGTTTAGAGCTTTATTAAGAAAACAGGAGGTGGCGGGGGTGAACCAAATCAGTTGAATAGGTGAACACTGCACATAAAACTAGTTTTCAGGTGAAGACTGGGAATTCAGTTATGAATTTGATGCCTATTTTAAAAAATGTGAAGATTTGAAAAGTTACCTACAAACTAATTTTGGAGTTCACGAAAGTGGTCCGTATTGTAGATAACATCTGTGAGTCTTAGGCACATAGGTGCCACTTAAATCAACTAGATCACATAGGAGTGTCAGAACAAAGAGCAAACAAGAGCTGACTGAGCTAAGAGGCACCCAAACCCATGGATTTAGAAGAAAAGGACTGAAGAAAGGAGACTGCAAAGAAGCATCAAGAGAAGGAAAATCAAGAGAATGAGTTTTCTTCAGGATAGTGTATTAAGGAAGACAAAGAGATCAGCTATGTCTTCTGCCTGGTTGCTGCTGCTGCTGCTAAGTCACTTCAGTCGTGTCCGACTCTGCGTGACCCCATAGACGTCAGCCCACCAGGCTCTCCTGCCCCTGGGATTCTCCAGGCAAGAAAACTGGAGTGGGTTGCCATTTCCTTCTGCCTGGTTAAGTACAGTTAATTGACAACTGACTACTGAGTTCATCAGTATGAAATCATTAATGACCTTGACTAGTACAGCTGCAGTAAGGTAGTGAGGGCAAAGTCTGATGAGGTGAAATTCAGTTCAATTCAATTCAATTCAGTCGCTCAGTTGTGTCCAACTCTCTGCGACCCCATGAATCGCAGCACGCAAGGCCTTCTGTCCATCACCAACTCCCGGAGTTCACTCAGACACACGTCCATCGAGTCAGTGATGCCATCCAGCCATCTCATCCTCTGTCGTCTCCTTCTCCTCCTGCCCCCAATCCCTCCCAGCATCAGTCTTTTCCTATGAGTCAACTCTTTGCATGAGGTGGCCAAAGTACTGGAGGTGAAATTAAGAGACAGTAAAAGGAGAGGGACTGGTGACAGTGATGTAGAGAAGTGTTTTGAGAATTTCTACTGCAGTGGAAATGTTGTTGCTGTTGTTGTTCAGTAGCTAAGAAGTTTCCATCTCTTTGCAAACACATGGACTGCCATACAACAGACTTCCCTGCCCTTCACTATCTCACGGAGCTTGCTCAAACTCATGTCCATTGAGTCAGTGATGTCATACAACCATCTCATCCTCTGTTGCTCTGATCTCCTCCTGCCCTCAGTTTTTCCCTGCATCAGAGTCTTTTCCCATGAGTCGGCTCCTCTAATCAGGTGGCCAGAGTGCTGGAGCTACAGCTTCAGCATCAGCCCTGCTGATGAATATTCAGGGTTGATTTCCTTGAGGATGTATTGGTTTTATCCCCTTGCTGTCCAAGAGACTCTCAAGAGTATTCTCCACACCACAATTGGAAAGCATCGATTCTTCAGCACTGAGTCTTCTTTATGGTCCAACTCTCATATCTGTACATAACTCCAAGAAAAACCATAGCTTTACCTACATGGACCTCTGTTGGCACCGTGATGTCTCTGCTTTTTAATATGCTGTTTAGATTTGTTTAGGAGCTTTCTGGGTGGTACTAGTAGTAAAGAACATGTCTACCAGTGCAGGAGATGTAAGAGACATGGGTGTGATTCCTGAGTCAGGAAGATCCCCTGTAGGAGGAAATGGCAACCCATTTCAGAATTCTTGCCTGGAGAATGCCATGGATAGAGGAGCCTGGAAGGCTACAGTCCAGAGTCACAAAGACTCAGACACGATTGAAGCGATTAGCATGCACACATTAGGTTTGTCATAGCTTTGCTTCCAAGTAGCAAGCATCTTTCGGGGAAGGCAATGGCACCCCACCCCAGTACTTTTGCTTGGAAAATACCATGGACAGAGAGGCCTGGTAGGCTCCAGTCCATGGGGTCGTTAGGAGTCGGACACGACTGAGCGACTTCACTTTCACTTTTCACTTTCATGCATTGGAGAAGGAAATGGCAACCCACTCCAGTATTCTTGCCTGGAGAATCCCAGGGACCGGGGAGCCTGGTGAGCTTCCGTCTATGGGGTCGCACAGAATCGGACACGACTGAAGCGACTTAGCAGCAGCAGCAGCAGCAAGAATCTTTTAATGTCATGCGTGCAGTCACCATCTTAAGTGATTCTAGAACCCAAGAATAAAATCTGTCACTGTTTCCACTTGTTCTCCTTCTATTTGCCATGAAGTGGAGTGATGGGGCTGGATGTCATGATCTTAGTTTTTTTGAGTGTTTAATTTAAGCTAGTTTTTCACTCTCCTCTTTTACCACATGAAGAGACTCTTTAGTTCCTCTTAGCTTTAGGTCATTAGAGTGGTATTATCCTCATATCTAAGGTTGTTGCTATTTCTCCTAGCAATCTTGATTCCAGCTTGTGCTTCATCCAACCTGGCATTTCGTGTGATGTATTCTGGATATAAGTTAAATGAGCAGGGTGACAATATGCAGCTTTGATGTGTTCCGTTTTTAACTTTAAACGAGTCTGTTGTTCCATGTCCAGTTCTAACTCTTGCTTCTTGACCTGCACACAGGTTTCCCAAGAGGCAGGTAAGGTAATCTGGTATTCCCATCTCTTTTGAGAATTTTCCACAGTTTGTTGTGATCCACACAACAAACCAAAGGCTCTGAGTATAGTCAATGCAGCAGAAGTAGATAACTTTCTGGAATCCACTTGCTTTATCTATGAACCAAGAATGTTCAAAACTTCTGTATCATCACATTCATTTTCCAGTCCTGTGGCCACTGCTGACTTTTCTAAATTTGCTGACATACTGAGTGCAGCATTTTTACAGATCATCTTTAAGGATTTGAAATAGCTCAGCTGGAATTTCATCACCTCCACTAGCTTTTTTCGTAGTAACGCTTCATAAGACACACTTGACATCACACTCCAGGGTGTCTGGCTCTAGGTTAGTAATCACACCATGTGGTTATCCAGGTCATTAAGACTTTTTTTGTATAGTTCTTCTGTGTATTCTTGTCATCTCTTCTTAATCTCTTCAACTTCTGTTATGTCCTTACTATTTCTGTCCTTTATTGTGTCTGTCTTTACATGAAATGTTTCCTTGGTATCTTCAATTTTCTTTAAGAGACCTCTTATCTTTCCTATTCCTTGCTTTCCTCTGTTTTCTTTGCAATGTTCAATTAAAAAGGCTTTCATATCTGTCCTTGCTATTCTCTGGAACTCTTCATTCAGTTGGTTATGTTTTTTCCTCTTTTTGCTTTTGCTTCTCTTCTTTTCTCAGCTTCTTTTCTTTTCTCAGCTCAACCAACCAATTTGTCTTCTTCCATTTAATTTTCTTTGAGATGGTTTTGGTCACTTCCTTTGTATAATGTGATTGAAGCTCTGCCCATAGTTCTTCAGGCATTCTCTACCAGATCTAGACCCTTGAATCTATTAGTTACCTCAACTATCATAAGGGATTTGATTAAGGAAACACCTGAATGGCCTAGTGGTTTTCCCTGCTGCTACTGCTAAGTCGCCTCAGTCGTGTCTGACTCTGTGTGACCCCACAGACGTCAGCCCACCAGGCTTCCCTGTCCCTGGGATTCTCCAGGCAAGAACACTGGAGTGGGTTGCCATTTCCTTCTCCAATGCATGAAAGTGAAAATGAAAGTGAAGTCGCTCAGTTGTGTCCAACTCTAGCTACCCCATGGATTGCAGACTACCAGGCTCCTCCATCCATGGGATTTTCCAGGCAAGAGTACTGGAGTGGGGTGCCATTGCCTTCTCCAGGTTTTCCCTATGTTCTTCAATTTAAGTCTGAATTTTGCAAAAAGGGGCTCATTATGTGAGCCACAGTCAGCTCCAGGTCTTATTTTTGCTCACTGTATAGAACCTCTTCCCTTTCGGCTGCAAAGAATATAATTAATCTGATTTGAGTATTGACCATCTGGTGATGTCCATGTGTAAAGTTGTCTCTTGTGTTGTTGGAAGAGGATGTTTGCTATGACCAGTGTGTTCTCTTGACAAAACTCTGTTAGCCTCTGACCTGCTTCATTTTGTACTCCAAGGCCAAACTTACCTGTCACTCAGGTATCTCTTGACTTCCTACTTTTACATTCCAATCCCCTAAGATGAATAGGACACTTTTGCTTGGTGTTAGTTCTAGAAGGTCTTATATATCTTCATAAAATTGCTTGTGTATCTTCATAAAATTGCTTCAGAAACTTCAGTTTCTTTAGTATTAGTTGTTGGGGCATAGATGTGGATTGCTGTGATATTAAATGGTTTGCCTTGGAAACGGAGAAAGGCCATTCTGTCATTTTTCAGATTGCACTGAAGTACTGAATTTCAGACTCTTTTGTTGACTACAAGGGCTACTCCAGTTCTTCTAAGGGATTCTTGTCTACAGTAGCAGATATAACGGTCATCTAAATTAAATTTGCCCATTCCCATCCATTTCAGTTCACTGATTCCCAGAATGCCACAGTTCACTCTTTCCATCTCCTGCTTCACCATGTCCAATTCACCTTGATTCATGGACCTAACATCCCAGATCCTGGGCAATATTTTTCTTACAACATCAGACTTTACTTTCACCACCAGACACATCCACAACTGGATCCATTCCTGTTTTAATGCAGCTTCTTCATTCTTTCCAGAGCTATTTCTTCACTGTTCCTCAGTAGCATATTGGCCACCTACTGACCTGGAAAGCTCATCTTTTGGTGTATATATTTTTGCCTTTCATACTCTTCAGTGCAAATACCATCAAGCAATTGGAAACTTTAGACAAAGGTCTAAATTAAATGGTAAATATTTAGAGGTCATTTTTCATGCGCTCAGTACAATTTAAATGGTCTTCAGGATATAGGAATAATCCTATTCATGCATCAAGTAAATGTTGTAAGATAAGTGAATGATACTGAGAAGAAGGGAAGGAGAAAGGAGAACAAGTAGAGAAGGAATCCAGGTAGAAGGCACTGCGACTACAAAGGCATAGAAATATGAAGTTCTTAGGTCATTTGGGAGTGTAGAATCCAAGTTTATGGAAGACTCCAGCTAAGATGTGGGAAATCAGCAAGAGGAGTCAAATTCTCAAACACTATAGTCCAAAACAGTACTTTTTTTAAAGGGAAAAAGTCTTTGAGTGGGATCAAATCTTGATCAATCTGCATTTTAAAAACATTTCTGTGGCTAGAGAGTATTCAACTATTTGGTGTAAAATTTTATTCAACTGGTTTCCTACTGATAAACTTGTTTTATTGATATAAACTGTGATGTAAGACTGCCTTTGATCATCAGTATATGTTTATTCTTTCAGTGGTGGAATGCTACCACATAACGTGAGTTTGCCACAGCTACTTTCAATGTCCTAGTCATAGGCAAAGAGAACAAACACTGTTTTGCAATTGTATGACAAGATTTATAAAGAAAAATTATAAAAATATGGATGTGAGCAAAACTAGTCTTCCCTGGTAAGATATTTAAGAGGTTGATACAGTAATTGTTTTGAGGAAGGAGATATGAATTACTGGGGAGAGAGACAGGGCTGCTTGCACCATTCAACTCCGAGGGAACACCACTGAAATTCGTCACAACATCAGTGGCATGCCTTGGAGTTAGCAATGCAGTGGCCTGAGTGGGAAGGAGACATATCTATTATTCTACTTTTTGAATTTTATAACATATACCTATATTAGTCATTTAGAAAAGTACTTATAAAGAAAGAAATGCCATCTGGAAATAATTTGAAATAACCTTGTTTTTTTTTTTCCTTTGAACAAAAATGATTGCCTTCAGAATATAACAATCAAAAGGACATTTTAATCTCTACTTAGGATTTAAAAGTAACCATTGGTATTGTACCATCATAACTCTCTGGCAGATATCACATCAAAACTGGATGAATATATCAATGAAGTGAAGTGAAGTGAAATTGCTCAGTCGTGTCCAACTCTTTGCGACCTCATGGACTGTAGCCTACCGGGTTCCTCCGTCCATGGGATTTTCCAGGCAAGAATAATGGATTGGGTTGCCATTTCCTTCTCCACAGGAACTTCCCGACCCAGGGATCGAACCCGGGTCTCCCGCATTGTAGGCAGATGCTTTACTGTCTGAGCCACAAGGGAAGCTTGAATATATATCAATATGTACCATCAAATATGAAAAAAAAAAAAATTATTTTTCATCTAAGAATACTATTTCCCAACAATTCTCTTGTTTTAGACACAGAATCATTGGACACTATGCCCAGCTGCAAAACTATCTATCAAAGAAGAATTTACTTATGTAAACTGAACAGCCAAGGGATACGGTTAGGAGTAGGGGAAATGATTAAATGTAGTTGGGTGAGATTTTTGGAAAGTTGTAACAGAAATGCGTAGTTTACTGTCCTTCTCTCTCTGTAGAAATTAGCATGAAGTGATGATTGGATGCTAAGTAAGCATCTTGTCATTTTGAAGATAAGCCCAGGTGCTAAAGACAATATAGCAGAAAAACAGATGAAGCCTTGGTCTCTGAAATGGAGTGTTCATACTAATCTTGAACTGCTTCATCTGTATTTCCTTTTTATTTATGAAAATAAAGTCCTAGGTTAAGTTACCATAGTTAAGTTTCTGTGACTACTGGCTGTACAAAATTCATACATGAGATAAGTGAAAATAAAAAAAATTATAATTCTGTTGGGAGTAGTATTAAAAAATCATTTGTTTGGTTCCAAGTCATTAGGCAACTACTTTACTGCAAACAACACCTTAAAGCTTCCATTTCTTTTCTAACCTGCACCAGAAATGCTAATGATAGGTTCAGAAAGTAGGATTTTAAATCTCTAATGCTATTTTAAGTGTATTTTTTTCCTTCTGGTTAGGTATATGATCATAAGGCTTTTAAAGACACATAGTAAGGTAAATTGATGTGTATTCTCTTATGTTTGCATAGAAATAATATATATTTATGTTCTATGTATTTAAAACCTCTTTGAAGGTAAGATCAGATCAGATCAGTCGCTCAGTCGTGTCCGACTCTTCGCGACCCCATGAACCGCAGCACGCCAGGCCTCCCTGTCCATCACCAGCTCCCTGAGGTCACTCAGACTTGCATCCATCGAGTCAGTGATGCCATCCAGCCATCTCATCCTCTGTCGTCCCCTTCTCCTCCTGCCCTCAATCCCTCCCAGCATCAGAGTCTTTTCCAATGAGTCAACTCTTCGCATGAGGTGGCCAAAATACTGGAGTTTCAGCTTTAGCATCATTCCTTCTAAAGAAATTCCAGGATTGATCTCCTTCAGAATGGACTGGTTGGATGTTCAGAAAGCAATGATGAACTAGAATGGACTTTAAATGAACAATTTTACAATTAAATAATGATCCAGGCTTTAATTAAGACGTTACAAGAAAAGAGAGAATAAAATTTGGTGGAAAAAAGTGAGAAAATACTTTTGTTTTAGATGAAAGTATTTTATATAGAAATAAAAGGCCTTTTTATCCCACCCTTATTAGAATTACTTCCTGAAGCATTTAAAAGCCATATATATATGAAAACAGGAACATTTTGTTGATTTATAGGAAATGTGCAAAATGGAAGAGTTGGAAATAATATTGTAAAGCAGCCATCTCTGCCTGATCTGACACACTAGCCATGGGGATTTTGAGAGATTCCCAAAATGATGTTCTTTGCACGTCAAAGCAGAAAGTCCAACAACATCTGTCACTATCCTTTGGAGGTTTTCAAATCATTAGATTTATGAACTGACTTGTCCAACATCTTAAATAATAGCCTGTATAATTTACACTGCTTTTATTACATATGGTTTTACTATCTTTTGATTCAACAATTGCTTTACAACAGTATTTAATGACTACAATGTATAAAAAAGAATTCATATCTCTTCTTTATCTAAAGAAAACTACTTTTACATGGAAGTCACTTTCTTTGATCTCAATGTCTTTTAGCAATGGGTTCAGAGCACCAGAAACATGCAGGGTGCAGATTTATATTTTCTCTCTTATACAAATCAAGTGCAAATTTATCAAGCTGTGAAATATATTAAGTTCATAGTGTTTTAACAAAGAGTTACCAAACCTCAAGAACCTGGCGTGATACAAACTACTTTCAGATGTTCTTTTAATTATATTAAATGAAAGTTTGAGTTGGCTTTGATGCTTATGGGCAAACATTGAAATCTCTTGAAAGAGTTGCTAAAAGTACTCCCCGTTGCTGTAGTTAATATACTACATTGTATGCACACCGCTAGCCAATTTATTCTAGCCACTTTAACAAGGATATCCAGCCTGACAGGCCACAAAGAATAGTATCACAAGTCAAGCAAAGCACAAATCATTAGAAGACTCAAAAACTTGTTTGACATGCACCACGGAGCTCTTTGTCACACAGCCAATTAAGTGACCAAACAAGGAACTTGAAAATACTCATTAATTTCTTCCTAGCAGTATAAATGGAGGTTAGAATCTTTTCTTGTCTCGTTCACCAAAGGCACACAAGTAAAACTGGCATAATTCAATTTTCACTTTGTCAAAGGTGCAAGTGGCAGCTTTGGTTCACAGAAAGTCTGTATTAAAGACAAAAAAAAAAGAAAGCAATAGGTAGAAATGTTTATGTATCTGGGCTTTAGAATCTTTAAAATTCATCAAATGTTGACATTACTTTTATCACTGAAAAGCTGTATTTGTGTTTCTGAGCAGATTCAGCCGCACCTGACATCCTTTTCTTTTGTGTGAGATAAGAACTTGAGTTGACTCCTGGATGCCATACTCTTCAGGTCCTCCTTCTTAAGGTGTTCTTTAGTCTCTGCTGCTGGTTACTCTTCCTCTCCCGGACCTCATCATATGACAGTGTCTGGGGTCTCAGACCTAGATTCTTTCCTCTCTATACTCACTTCCTTGATAAACTCATCTAGGAAATGAAACATTGACTGAAAATGCCACTCTAAGTAAAATATTGTTTTTGTTTTTGTTCTTTTCCAGTCGCTCAGTCATATCTGACTCTTTGCCTTCCCAAGGACTGCAGCATGCCAGGCTTCCCTGCCCTTCCCTATCTCCTGGAGCTTGCTTAAACTCATGTTCATTGAATCAGAGAGGCCATCAAACCATCCCATCCACTGTCATGCCCTTCTCCTCCTGGCTTCAGTCTTTCCCAGAATCAGGGTCTTTTCTAATGAGTTGGCCCTTCGCCTGAAGTGGCTGAAGTACTGGAGCTTAAGTTTCAGAATCAGTCTTCTAATGAATATTCAGGATTGATTTCCTTTAGGATTGACTGGTTTCTGAAACATTACTAAATGATTACTTCTAGTGTGAACATTCAGCTAAATTTTAAGTTCATATACTTAACTGCAAATTTACCATCAATACTGCATATCTGATAAGAAATATGAAGTTCTTTTCATATTCCACCCAAATTAGTCACAGATAGACCATTTCAGTAATGGGCAAATTCATTCTTCCAGCTGCTCAAGCAAAACACTGTGGGTCACTCCAATGCCTCTCTTTTTCATACACTTCACCTTACAATCCCTTCAGTTCAGTTCAGTTCCTCAGTCGTGTCTGACTCTTTCGACCCCATGAACTGCAGCACGTCAGGCCTCCCTGTCCATCACCAACTCCTGGAGTCCACACAAACCCATGTCCATTGTGACGGTGATACCATCCAACCATCTCATCCTCTGTCATCCCCTTCTCCTCCTGCCCTCAATCTTTCCCAGCAGCAGGGTCTTTTCAAATGAGTCAGCTCTTCGCATGAGGTGGCCAAAGTACTGGAGTTTCAGCTTCAACATCAGTCCTTCCAATGAACACCCAGGACTGATCTCCTTTAGGATGGACTGCTTGGATCTCCTTGCAGTCCAAGGGACTCTCAAGAGTCTTCTCCAACACCACAGTTCAAAAGCATCAATTCTTTGGTGCTCAGCCTTCTTCACAGTCCAACTCTCACATCCATACATGACCACTGGAAAAACCATAGCCTTGACAAGCTGGACCTTTGTTGGCAAAGTAATGTCTCTGCTTTTCAATATACTATCTATGTTGGTCATAACTTTCCTTCCAAGGAGCAAGTGTCTTTTAATTTCATGTCTGCAGTCACCATCTGCAGTGATTTTGGAGCACAAAAAAATAAAGTCTGACACTGTTTCCACTGTTTCCCCATCTATTTCCCATGAAGTGATGGGACCAGATGCCATGATCTTCGTTTTCTGAATGTTGAGCTTTAAGCCAATTTTTCACTCTCCTCTTTCACTTTCATCAAGAGGCTCTTTAGTTCTTCTTCACTTTCTGCTATAGGTGTGGTGTCATCTGCATATCTGAGGTTATTGATATTTCTCCCGGCAATCTTGATTCGAGCTCACGCTTCATCCAGCCCAGCATTTCTCATGATGTACTCTGCATATAAGTTAAATAAGCAGGGTGACAATATACAGCCTTGACATTCTCCTTTTCTTATTTGGAACCAGTCAGTTGTTCCATGTCCAGTTCTAACTGTTGCTTCCTGTCCTGCATACAGGTTTCTCAAGAGGCAGGTCCGGTGTTCTGGTATTCCCCTCTATCTCAGAATTTTCCACAGTTTATTGTGATCCACACAGTAAATCCTATTTGTTTGACTTTGAAAAAAGAATCTTGAAAGAAAAATTGAGCATCCCATACTCATATCCAGTTTTAAGTAGTTGTTATTGCCCAAATGGTTACCCTGTTTCAGCCCTTACTTTTCCTGTTATCATCTATTTTCTAATTTTAAAACGTATCAGACCATGTCATCCCTCTGCTCAGAAACCTGGAGTGGTTTCCTATCTATGAATAAAAGCTGAAGTCCTTACAAAGGTCTGTCAGATCTGGGCCCTTGACGTCCTGTCATCCTTTTCTCTTTCACTTCATTCCAGATGCACTGGCTTCCTAGACAACACAGGCATATTTCTACCTCAGAAACTTTCTGTTTTCTTTGCTAGAATGCTTTTTCCTACATATCTTCACAGTTCACCCCTTCAGAGTTTTTTTCAAATGTCACCTCACCTCAGTGATGCATTTCTTGCTCTGTTTTTCTCCATAACATTTATTATTGTCTCACATACCATATATTTACTGTTTATATTCTGCTACTAGATATTTCACCCTAGTAGAGTGAACAGGGATTTTGATCTGTTGTGGGCACTGCTGTATTCCCAGTACTAAGAGGATTATTGTGCACATGTGCTCAACTAGTAATTCTTGAATGTTTTTGTTAACTACTGTGTGAGTTTATTATTATTATTTTTTTTTACAGTTGAAGCTGAGGTTGCTTTTACAGTGATGATACCCAGGATACAGATTTCTAGTGGATAATGAAGGTGAAACAAACAAAATAAATAAATAAATAAGTAAATTTTTAAGTCCAAATAAAATAAAATATGGAAAATCTAATAAAAAGAGGGCTTATTTCAAATACTTTGTAAGACTTAAAACATAGACTATCTGCCTTTTAAAAATATGAAAAATGGAAGGAAGGATGGGAAGAAGAGAAGAAACCAGATGTGTGTCTTTAAAAAAAAATTGCAGTTATTTACTAATTGTTAAATCAATTCTTGGCCTAAGTATGCAAATAATAGTGGTTTCCAAAGAATGACTCAAAAGATTCACATCAATAATGATGCATATGTGCTCAGTCACTCAGTTGTGTCCAGCTCTTTGCAACTCCATGGACTGTAGCCTGGAAGGCTCCTCTCTCCATGGGATTTTCCAAGCAAAAATACTGGAGTAGGTTGCCATTTTCTCCTCCATGGGATCTTTATGACCCAGGTATTGAACCCCCATCTCCCACATCTCCTACACTGGCAGGCAGACTCTATTACCATCAAGCAAGATTGACTGTGAGTCTCCAGGGAGTCCATGCCACCTATGGGATTTGCAGGACAAAGGAAACTGCTGGCAACAATCAAAACATATTTCTTAACTAGGAAAATGTCCTGTTTTTAAAGCATTTACAATGGGAAAAAAATGAATGTCAGTAAATTTTAATAGTTCCTGCAAAAGAATATGAAATAAGAATTTATGCAAAATGCTTTTCACAGTGATGGTCACAATGCCTAATAAATGATTTATTCTTCATGTTACATCACTGTTATTCTTAAGCATGGTGTTGAAGAAGCACTGGGTGCACCAGGATAGAAGCATAAGTGCCATCAGTGTCAGCTGTGTGACCTAGTTCCAGTCATTGGATCTCTCTGGATTTCAATTCACTCATCTTCACCTCTATGGCCTCTCCGGGTAATAATATATATGGTAACTACTTAATATGCATATGGAACACAAGCCTTACTTGTCTTCTCTGGCATAAAACTTAAAACCCTCCACTAAATGAAGATATGCATTGTGTCTGGGATATAGTAATGATATTTTAATTTGACATATGTGAATACCTATATTTTAATAGTCAACAAAACTTTTAGGGTAATCTAAAATTACAACTGAATAAAGAAAAATAGAATATATTGGACACAGTTTTTTTCATTTTCATTAAAATTCTTGATATAAATGCATAATAAATTGCAGGAGATTCATATATTATTTAAAAAATCAAAGCAACTGACTTTTAATTGCTCACTTATAGATCAGTTATCATAGCTGACTATTGACAGTCCAGATTTCACTGTTATTATGTGTGTGTATGTGAAATAAAAAGTGGGAAGCAAGAAGTAATGAATGGATCTAGATAATTCATAAAATAGACATTGTACTTCTAAATAATTAAATGCTAAATGTATTTAGATGGTCAAAATCATATCTAGAAGAATCACTGCTTGTGTCCATGGAAAGGAAAATTAAAAAATAAGTATCTTGTAATAAATATTTTTTTTCAAATTTAGTGCAAAAAACCTTTCTAGTATATTTCATTCCTATTTCATAGGTAGCTTAGAATGTGCTCTGAACATAGAAATAATAGAGAATATGTCTTTAAAAGCCAAATAGACTAAAGATTTAAGTATTATTCAGTCTAGAATTTCACAGAATAATGATCTATACAAAAGGAATAGAAATAATGCCATGTATTAGCAAGCAGAGCATTTCCACTTCACCAATATTCTGTTTGTATTTGGTCTTATCAGATGTTTAGTCAATAGCTGAAACATTTATTCATAGCCAGTCAATTATAACAACAGGAAATCAGCCATTGAATAAACTGTGCTATTAATTTTCCATCAGAGATTTTTGTTTGAATGACCATGCATTTCACAGATTTAAATACTAAAAGGCTAATTCTAATTATTTCCAAGGCCCCATTAAAAGGATAACATAGATTGCAATCAAAAACAATCCTAATATTGCTCAAAAAATGATCCTCAGCTTTCAGTTCTGAAGAGTACTTCAAATTTTCTATCTATTGCACACACTAAGCAGTATATATACATAAACCTCCCAAAGTAATTTCTTTTCCAAAATATTAGAAAAACCTGAACAGTTTCTTATATACAACGGTTCATTATTTTATAAGAAAAAGTACAAATTTTCTTCCTAACCTCTGTTATGCAGATTTCCCCCCCTTTAAATGACTGTCTCACACAATGCCCTTATTGCGAATAAATGGATACAGTTTAATTTCTGGACTAGCAATCTGAGAACTAGTAACTTGGGTCTTGAGGACATCCTTCTTTACAAATGTAGTTTTGACCTTCCCCTTTAAAAATGCTGATATATCCACATAGGGAATAAAATTTACAGCTACACAGTTTCATATTTTTCTTCCTTCTGATAAAGTTAATATGTACATTGGAACCCACATAATGGAAGCTGCCTCAGTAGCCTGGCCCATATCACAAATCTAAACCTGCATTTATGGGAAATGACTGTCAAGGAGCCAATCACAATCCTCTAACACGGCTCACTTTACCCTAGAAAACTGGATCTGTTAGCCTTATAAGGAAATCCCCAACTTCCTTTGCAATCCCTGTTTCAAGTTGAGTCCATAAAACTAACTCTTGCCCGATATCCCTCAGGAAGAGTATGCTACTGATGGTGAGGCACTGACTGGCAACCCATGGATTGATTTACCTTGAATAAAGCAGAGTGAAGTCATTACTAAATTATTTTGTCGTTTGACCTTGCCTCCCTTCCTTTGTTCTTTCCTTCACCTCTCTCCTCTCTTCTCTCTCCTATCTTTTGATATCCCCACCTTTCTTTTCCTTCTAAAAATAACTATGAAGCTTGCTTCAGGGATTCCTTTCCACAAGAACTCATAAACATAGAAACTTTTTTTTTTTAAATCCTGCTTAGAAACAAATTACAACATGTTAACTGAAACATTCACATTGGGATTCATGTGCTTATAATAAGTGGAAGAATAAGATCATTACAGCATGTCTTGATCAATTTGGTACAGAAGTGTAACATTCCAAGTATCCTGGAACTGTTGTCTTATTTGATTGAGTGTCATTTCTAGATGACTTGTTACTCAAATATTAACCAGATCAATATATGAATGAAGTGTTTTCATAGCCCCCTCTGAAGAAATTGGAGATTTATATATTATATCCAACTCACCTTTCAATGATGATCAAAATTCTCACACCAAAGTTGCACCTTTTTGCTAGTCTGTGATCCTCTTGTATGATAGAGCACTGTCACTGTCAAATTTCTTTTTAGCACATGCTCTTTCATATAGCTTTCCATTCCCACCCTCTATGCCCTCCCTGAAATTCCTCAAGTTCAATACATTATCATCTTTCTGTCAGATTCCCATACATGCTATTGCCAACAGAGACAATTCAACAACTTAACACATTTATAAAAACGCAGAAAGTACCTGGACATAGGCTCTGCAAGAGCGCTCTCTTTTCTGAAGCTGAATCCATTAAGACAGCAGATTAAACACAGAATAGAAAAAACAAGTTAGTGACAGAAGAAAACAAGAAAAATAAAAGAACACATCTACACAAACACCTTATTTTGTTGGGCACTACTTCTTAGAAGAGAATGACAGCTAAGCAGCAGCAAAATGTCAGCATTGGCTTGAAAAATAGTAACCAATACCTTTCCAGAACCCAAGTTATAACTGGATGGTATAAAGCTGTTAATGATGGAAAGAAATCTTAGAATAAATTTAGTAGAAATTAGTAAAATTCAATATACTTTATTTTTTTGACATGATTCATTTCATATGAGGTTAGTTATTAACTTGTAGGCCACAGACGAAGATGCGTTAAGTAAGTAAATTATGTCAAGAATTTGAAACCCATTTTTTAAAGATAGTAAATTGTCTGTGGTTTAAAGATAATTTAGGTAGTTAATATGTACCACAAACCACTTGTTCATACATACAAAAAGTTCCATTTATTGAGAAAATAGAAATGCATACTCATTTGACTCATTGATTCCAAGGGACAAATACCAAGAGATAAGTAATTTCTGATCAAAAGAATGTGATTAATCTTCTGATTTATCTTTGTTTTTGTTTCTTGAAGAATTTCTTTTAATGGTTTTGACCAAAAGATTTTACATATTTTAGAAACTTTTGTGGAATAACAAGACTATGTTTATTTGTTTGCATACAGAATGATGTTTTTCTGGGAAAAAGCTTAACAGCAACTCATATTCAGTACCAAATATTTTTTTCCTGGTGATAAAATGAATAATACATATATTTGTTCGGTTTAAATAAATGACTGCAAATTTTATAAATTAGATTGTATTTTTCCTCCTTTTCTAGTATTTTTTTTTTCCTTCAGTAGCCTTGATTGTTGAAGGAGAAAATTACCCATTTTTAAGAAGCAGTTACTCTGATACCTTTTGTGTGGCTAATACTCTCCCAACTTTAATTCATACATTCTTCAGTGAGCATAGAGTGGTTACTGCTCTAAAGAATTAAGTGAGTAATGAGTACAAGTAAATTGCCGGTGTTATCATTGGATCACTGACTAGCATCTTGGTTTAAAAGGTCTCTAAACTCTCCAGAATTTCAATGTGGAGCACAATTGATTTGTTCCGAGTTGACTTTGCAAATCTGTTGGGTTATAACTGCTTCAGGGAACAGTGGGAACCACAGGAAATGGTAGCAAGCCAGGAAGCATGTGAATAAACTTTGCCATCCCATCTCTTTACCCCATCATGCAAATTAACATATGACAAACCACATTATATAAACAACTGAAAAGAGCTAAATAAGAAACAAAAGAGAGCATTAAAAAGCTTCACAAATGGAAATTTGCCCATTATGTAGTTATTTGATATTCAGACTAGGCAAGCTGATTAGCTGTAGCCTGTTAGAATGTGACATTAATTGCCAGCTTTACCTGATATTGCCAGACATCAACATCATTTACAAATAAAGATACAAAATATTCTATAACAAGTAGTGTTATGGATATGTAGCATTAATAGAAATTACTATTTCTAGTACATTATAATAACAATAGCTGGCAGCGATATTCATTAACAGCATCCAGTAAGCCTTGGTAAAATCACAGCATGCCCAGATTACATAGACAGCTGTGGATTATATTCTGTCAGGGTCTGGGCTGAGATTCTATCATGGATGTGAGTGACAAAAATAATTCCTTTTCACTCAGCATGAAAATAACCAAATAAAAATACCTTAGTAATAAATTCTATCTAACTGATAAAACTGAATCTATTTTCTGAGGATGCAGTTGCAGAAAAAACTGCTAGATAAAATATCTAGCTTTTTTTTTTCTTTAATGTCAATCATCGTTTAAAAAATGTCTTCCATCTTATGAGACTCTTAGTCAAATAAGACAGAAAAGAAATAAACACAACAAAGACCACTCTGTAAAGTTATTTTTTCATTCTAAAGGGGAATATTCATTCAGTGAATTCCATACAGGATATTAGTCTGTTGCTGCCAAATTCTTGCTGTTTGAAGTATCCCTGATATTAAGATTATCCCTGATATTTAAGGCCTTAAAATCCAGTTTCAATAACTGATCATCTTTATTACAAAAATGCCATTAAGAGAATATATGTTATCTAATGGCAGCAATTCTATTATCTTTTCACAATGTGAAATTTTGTTACATAAATAATACTCCTCATAAATATATATAAAACATATATTATACATTTAAGGAAATACAATGCTTATATCTGTATAAGTTATATACAAAATGTTTACATATGTGTATATAGTGTATATAAACATATATTGTAGATTTATAGCTATAAATTAAAACACATAAAATTCCTTAAAATTTAAAAACATTTTTATTACTTAGAATTCATAGTTGCTGAAACACATTAAAAACTATTAAGTTATAATAGTAGTGATGCAAAATAAGTTACTTAAAAATCAAAAGGAAAATTAAAACAAATACTTTGTCCAAAGAGCTTTTAAATGTAATATGAATTAGGTTAAATTATTTTTTTTAAATCTATATCTTTACTCACTGTTATTTTCTAAATTTCTCTTTATTAATTAGATATTTGTTTTACTATTAATCATATTAATAAAGGCTTGAAAGGAGAAAAAAAAAAGAAACAAAAGAAGTGGCATTTATCTATATTAACCATGTCAGAATTTAGCATCCAGAACAGAATTCTACAGAAAATGAATTATGATTCAAAATATATGCAAAGAGATTATCATTTATTGTTCCTTAAATTGAAAGTCAAATAAGGGCATTATTATAATGAGACAGTGAAGTGAATTGAATTGAATATAGCTAGCAGTTTTCTTTAGAATGATCTGATTTTATGGAGAGAGAAATTAATCAGGGAAGTCTCACTGATTTTACTACAACTTTAAAGATGCATGTAACTAAGGTCCTTACCTTGTTCAAACTTCGTGCAGCACTATCTTTTCCACCTGGAGTCAAGTTCCGGAGTTGTACATCTAGGAGGCCTACCAACTGATCCATGGCCCGGACAGAATAAGTGATATCTCCAGCATTCAAATGATTTCTTGTCTGTTCAGCCAGTTCTCTAGCAATGTTGGCAGCTGTCTCTCCAGATTTCAACTACAATTTTGAATACAGAACAAAAACGAAAGAGATCTTAAGTAATTTTATTGGCTTCTTTGGACAATTGTTTTTGCATATGTTATAATCTTTGAGGTAAGTACGTTATTAAACTCCCTCTTTATTTGGTACACATTCCCTGAGTTTTCCTGCTAATCCATTATTTTCTTTAATAACTAACTTGAAAGTCATGCCTTTAGGAAGCTCCTCTTGAGGACTCTTAACTTCTAGAAATGATTCTCTTTACCCATCTCAGGGGTTAAGTCTAAGGTTTGCCCAGTGATTTTTATCTAGGCATTTCTAAACTGAACATTGATGAGTTTGTGTTGTGGACAACTGTGTTCTCAGAGAACAATACAAATTTTCCATTATGTCTAGTTTAACACTTAGTTCACAATGAATACTCACAGTCTGCTAAGCTCTGTGAAAATGTAATTCCAAATAAAAACTCTGCTTTTTAACATGGTCTTCATCTTCTTACTAAATAAGATTTCACCCCCCATGTACTTGGTAGCAAACTATTGCTCAGTTTCTAGCACTTTCCTTCTCTAAAACTACGTGCTGATTTTTTAAGTATAGTCTATAAGAATTGTTCAAATTGTCAACAATCTAAAGATGTTAAAAGAGATAAAACTTATATGATACGATCACTTGAACAAATTTGACAGCTCTGGGTAATAAGAAGATAGGAATATATATTAATTTGTAAGGAAGGCCTGTAAACCTTTTAAAAAAAGGTAAGTGTAATTTTCCAAGTTATCATGTCCTTTATCTTTTTTAAAATTAAACTAAAGCACAATTATGACACATTTATCTGATATAGATATAGGTATGCAATGCAAAAATAATGAGTGTCTCTTCTTTTGACTCTATACATTCCCATTTTCTAGAGATTGTTAATGGTTTGGCATATATCTTTCCTAATTTTAGTCTGCCCTACTATTACTTATACAAAAGGGTCATTATTTAGAACATTTTCTTTTCTTCTCTTTTTCTGTTTTTAACAGTCTGATATAGAATTTAGGATCACAAACAGAAAGGGCCTCTCTGTAAGGCTATCTTCCTAATCGATATTCAGAAAGCTGTAAGGGGTACAATAAAAAACTCAAACTGGTTACCACTGTTTATGCAGGACTACTTAATATATTTGTAGCAGGACTAAATGTTAAAGAAATAAATGAATAAATTGGAGCAATTGGAATACCTAAATTGTTAACAATCACATTCTTAAATTTATAGAAAATCCTAATTCAAATATGCAAAAACAGCTTAGTAACCTAGTGTTGGCAAAGATTTGTATAAATGCATATGACAATCATAAACTACTACAGGATGTGTATATTTGTATACTTCCTATGCAAATTATAGTATCTATTAAATTCTGAAATCTAAAGACTATATAAGACAGAGATTTTTCTTATCACTATCAGCTGTAAAAAAATAATCCCACTGTTATGAAATAATCCCACTGTTCAAAGATATTCATTCCAGCTTGCTTATAATAGAAAACAAAATGGGTTATTTCTGTGCAAAACTGGACATATATATATAAATTATGGAATACTATACAACAGCTTTGTGACAAAGAGTACAATATTGTTAACATCAATCTTCAACACATAATATTGACTTAAATACAAGTATAAAAATTATATTGTAAGAAGAATAAGTTAAAGTATTATATGGTTAATTGGTACTTTTTAAAACCTTTTAAAATGAAAAAAGAGAAAAACACCTGCACGCAGTTTATTGAATTTGTAAAATATCAGGGCCTGAAAAACTAAGATACTTGTAACACCAAATGGAATACATTATAAGGTTCAAGGATAAATGTGTAACAGAGTCAATGCAGATCAAACTAGCATTCATGACCCACTGATGGATCGTGAAAGTACTTTGAAGCAGTCACAAAGTGACATAAATGTGATTATAATCCATATATTTAATCATTTTATACAATTTAGAGCTATTTACTGGTAATCTATTAACTCACTTAAGGATTTATAAAATTCAGTATTCATTAACTAAATTGGTAAAATGCTAGTATGCACAAAGTGTTCAGATTCATCATTCCATCAATTAAGTCTGAACACCTGATACAATTGCTGAGCAATGTTACACAACCCCTGTGCACATGAGTATCCAGATAGCTGGAGTTCCTATAATATTCCAAAGGAATATTCTTTAAATCAGTGCACCATGCACAGAGTCTTGCATTTGTTATTGTGTTCCACCTATGCTATTCTCATAAAAATGAACATATTTGTGAAATTGTTATTGTTTTACTTTGTTAAGCATTGTGCTCTTGTGTAATTGTTTTATTACCATTGTTACTATTATCATTATTATTGTATTGTTTTCTTCTATGTCTTTATTACCACATAGTATTTTTTCTATGAGAAAATGTCAAGGCATATGGACCTCTGGAGTCTTGTGATTCAGTTAAATGAGTCCTTTTGGAAAAAGGCTGGGATCTACTAGAATAAATAATAGGCTTTAACACATTATCTTCAAAACTAAAGATTCAAGTACTGACTTTCATTACAGCTATCAGGGAACATTATAAAAAGAAAAAATATTTAACAAACAGAAAAAAATAAAAGGTATTTTCATATTGCAATCCAATTTATTTTTTTGGTTCTTGGTAGTTGTACAAATGTTGTTTTAAACATTAAGTATTATAATATTGGGGTAGGACATGATAAGCTAAAAAAGAAGGCCTATATAATTCCATAATATAAATATTTAAACTTTTTTTAAAATACAGCAATGAAAAAGCTGAAAATATAGATGACAAGTCAAAATATAACTGTTTTCAACATAAAAGATAATGATGTTGCCAATGTATGTGTCAATGACAGTGTGTTGTTGTAAATGGTGAGTCAAACACAAAAATTATCAGTAATTTATCTTAAAAAAAGTTATTATGTTTTAGCATTCAAGAAGTGTTTATTTATGAAGAATAAATTGAATTAATTCCACAAAAGAAGTCTGGAACTCAAAGTTCACCAACAAGAAAGCTGCAACAAAAAAAACCAAAAAACAAAAAACTAAAGTACAGATAAATTATAAAAAAAAATGTTTAAAATAAAAATGTGAAAATCATATTTAAAGTAAGATAAAAATGGATATAACTAGTTATTTATTATGATCCCCTCTTCCTCTTAAAATTGAAGAAACTGTAGTAGTAATATTAAAAAATTAAAAAATATTAAAAAAATTATTTCATTCACTTAACAATCATTTGGATACTTATTTCCTAAAGAAATAAAGTCAAATGTTATATGTAGTTTTGCTCACATTCAGGAACTTCACATTCTACTGATTGGTATGCAGGGTACATAAAAGCAGATGGTACTAATTCAAAAATGCACTTATAAGATAATATCTGTGAGGTTTTATGGGAATATAGTACAGGGGTAATAAAGACCTGGAAACTAGGTAAGAAAGCAACAGAAAATATCAAATAAGTTGAAAGTTAACAGACAAGTTGAGGGTGACCCAGTAAGATAAAATTCTGATGGGGACTGTGGAGAGAGCCAAGAGGATGCTATATAAGTAAGTGATGTCTAGAATAACCATGCACTGGGAAGACAGGGTACTAAAAGTGGGAAAGAAATTAAAAAATATATATATTATACCTTCAGAATTCAATCTGCTACCAACATAGCATAAATTGTGTATATGTATACATGTACATATGTATATATACTCATACATATATATATATACAGTTTTAAAAAATAAAACATTTCTAATTTCAAAAACTGTTCTATTATTCTATATGTTCATTTGTTATTTAACCACAATTTGAATTTCTATGAATAACACTATACTAATGTCTGGGGATAAAATGGTAAATAAAGTGGTTTCCCATAATAGGATCTGGAAAGAGCTATTAATAAATTAACTGCACAATTATTTAATTTTAATTCTTTTGAATTCAATCCAGAATCCCAGTGCAATGGATCAAATTTAAAGACAACTTTTTTTTTTTTTTAATATTTGTTTATTTTTGGCTGTGCTGGGTTTTTGTTGCTGCTTCCAGACTTTCTCTGGTTGCCGTGTACAGGCTTGTCCTTACGGTGACCTCTCTTGTGGAGCACAGGATCTAGGGTGTTCAGGCTTCAGTAGTTGTGATGCACGGGCTCACTAGTTGCAGCTCACAGGATCCAGAGTGCGGGCTCCCTAGTTGTGGCACATGGGCTCAACTGCCCTGACACAGGTGGGACCTTCTCAGACCAGGAATCGAACAGGTGTCTCTTGCATTGCGAGGCAAATTCTTAACCACTGGACCACCAGGGAAGCCCTAAAGGCAGTTTAGCCTGGTGTTTGAAGTTAGGGAATAATTTAGGAAATACTTCTCTGAGAAAGAATGTATAATCTGAAGAGAAATAGAAAAGAGAAAATTAGGTTGGGATGAGGATAGGGGCTTCTAGGCAGAGAGACAAGCTTTTAGGAAAGAGGTGCAGGGAGACTTAAAGGCGCTGCATGAAGTGTACTTGTGACTGGGGTTCAGGCAGCTGGAGATATGAGCAGGAGCAGAGCAGTAGTACCCCTTGGAAGGCATGATGATGATTTTGGGAAATTGTGCTAAGAGCCATCTGAAGGTATTAAAGAATCTAAATAGAAGTGGTCTACACAGGCTTATATTTGAAACAGAACTCAGTGGAATGGATTAGAAGGTTCAGGAGTGAGTGAAAGGGGACCTACTATGAAGCTAACACAGTAGAAAAAGCTGTTGTGGATTAGGGTTGGAGCTGCAATCATGATGGTGTGATCACTGACCTAGAGCCAGACATCCTGGAATGTGAAGTCAAGTGGGCCTTAGAAAGCATCACTACGAACAAAGCTAGTGGAAGTGATGGAATTCCAGTGGAGCTATTCCAAATCCTGAAAGATGATGCTGTGAAAGTACTGCACTCAATATGCCAGCAAATTTGGAAAACTCAGCAGTGACCACAAGATTGGAAAAGGTCAGTTTTCATCCCAATCCCAAAGAAAGGCAATGCCAAAGAATGCTCAAACTACCGCACAATTGTACTCATCTCACACACTAGTAAAGTAATGCTCAAAATTCTCCAAGCCAGGCTTCAGCAATATGTGAACCGTGAACTTCCTGATGTTCAAGCTGGTTTTAGAAAAGGCAGATGAACCAGAGATCAAATTGCCAACATCCGCTGGATCACGGAAAAAGCAAGAGAGTTCCAGTAAAACATCTATTTCTGCTTTATTGACTATGCCAAAGCCTTTGACTGTGTAGATCACAATAAACTGTGGAAAATTCTGAAAGAGATGGGAATACCAGACCACCTGATCTGCCTCTTGAGAAATTTGTATGCAGGTCAGGAAGCAACAGTTAGAACTGGTCATGGAACAACAGACTGGTTCCAAATAGGAAAAGGAGTACGTCAAGGCTGTATATTGTCACCATGTTTGTTTAACTTATATGCAGAGTACATCATGAGAAATGCTGGGCTGGAAGAAACACAAGTTGGAATCAAGATTGCTGGGAGAAATATCAATAACCTCAGATATGCAGATGACACCACCCTTATGGCAGAAAGTGAAGAGGAACTAAAAAGCCTCTTGATGAAAGTGAAAGTGGAGAGTGAAAAGGTTGGCTTAAAGCTCAACATTCAGAAAATGAAGATCATGGCATCTGGTCCCATCACTACATGGGAAATAGATGGAGAAACAGTGGAAAGAGTGTCAGACTTTCTTTTTCTGGGCCCCAAAATCACTGCAGATGGTGACTGCAGCCATGAAATTAAAGGACGCTTACTCCTTGGAAGGAAAGTTATGACCAAACTAGATAGCATATTCAAAAGCAGAGACATCACTTTGCCAACAAAGGTTCGCCTAGTCAAGGCTATGGTCTTTCCTGTGGTCATGTATGGATGTGAGAGCTGGACTGTGAAGAAGGCTGAGCGCCGAAGAATTGATGCTTTTGAACTGTAGTGTTGGAGAAGACTCTTGAGAGTCCCTTGGACTGCAAGGAGATCCAACCAGTCCATTCTGAAGGAGATCAGCCCTGGGATTTCTTTGGAAGGAATGATACTAAAGCTGAAACTCCAGTATTTTGGCCACCTCATGCGAAGAGTTGACTCATTGGAGAAGTCTCTGATGCTGGGAGGGATTGGGGGCAGGAGGAGAAGGGGACGACAGAGGATGAGATGGCTGGATGGCATCACTGACTCGATGGATGTGAGTCTGAGTGACCTCCGGGAGTTGGTGATGGACAGGGAGGCCTGGCGTGCTGCAGTTCATGGGGTCGCAAAGAGTTGGACATGACTGAGCGACTGATCTGATCTGATCTGAGCAGGGAAAATGAAGAGTGGCTTGATTTGGGAGAGATTTACAAGTACAGACAGGCTTACACTCTGATTGGATGTGTGAGTGAAATGAGAGAGAGGCACCAAGAGTCATTTCCAGGCTTCTTGTTAATGGCAGTGGTGCCACCAACTGCATTCTCCCATAGCTACTATTCCTTGCACCCAAAGATGGAGAAGCTCTATACAGTCAGCAAAAACAAGACCAAGAGATGACTGTGGTTCAGAGCATGAGCTCCTTCTTGCCAAATTCAGACTTCAATTGAAGAAAATAGGGAAAACCACTAGACCATTCAGGTGTGACCTAAATCAAATCCTTAATGATTATACAGTGGAAAGGAGAAATAGATTTAAGGGACTAGATCTGATAGAATGCCTGATGAACTACGGATGGAAATTTGGGACATTGTACAGGAGACAGGGAGCAAGACCATCCCCAAGAAAAAGAAATGCAAAAAAGCAAAATGGCTGTCAGAGGAGGCCTTACAAATAGTTGTAAGGAGAAGTGAAAAACAAATGAGAAAAGGAAAGATATGCCCATTTGAATGTAGAGTTCCAAAGAATAGCAAGGAGAGATAAGAAAGCCTTCCTCAGCGATCAGTGCAAAGAAATAAAGGAAAACAACAGAATGGGAAAGACTAGAGATCTGTTCAAGAAAATTAGAGATACCAAGGTAACAATGCAAAGATGGGCTCAATAAAGGACAGAAATGGTATGGACCTAGCAGAAGCAGAAGATACTAAGAAGAGGTGGCAAGGATACACAGAAGAACTGTACAAAAAAGATCTTCATAACCCAGATAATCACAATAGTGTGACCACTCACCTAGAGCCAGACATTCTGGAATGTGAAGTGAAGTGGGCCTTAGTAAGCAACACTATGAACAAAGCTAGTGGAAGTGATGGAATCCCAGTTGAGCTATTTCAAATCCTAAAAGATGATGCTGTGAAGTACTGCACTCAATATGCCAGCAAATTTGGAAAACTCAGCAGAGGCCATAGGACTGAAAAAGGTCACTTTTCATTCCAATGCCTAAGAAAGGCGATGCCAAAGAATGCTCAAACTAATGCACAATTGCACTCATCTCACACACTGGTAAAGTAATGCTCAATCTTCTCCAAGCCAGGCTTCAACAGTACATGAACCATGAACTGTTCAAGATGTTCAAGCTGGTTTTAGAAAAAGCACAGGAACCAGAGATCAAATTGCCAAATCTGTTAGATCATCAAAAAAGCAAGAGAGTTCCTGAGAAACATCTATTTTTGCTTTATTGACTATGCCAAAGCCTTTGACTGTGTGGATCACAGTAAACTGTGGAAAATTCGGAAAGAGATGGGAATACCAGACCACTTGACCTGCCTCTTGAGAAATCTGTATGCACATCAGGAAGCAACAGTTAGAACTAAACACGGAACAACAGACTGGTTCCAAATTAGGAAAGGAGTATTTTGAGGTTGTATATTGTCACCCTGACTATTTAATTTGTTGCAGAGGACATCATGAGAAACACTGGGCAGGAAGAAGCACAAGCTGGAATCAAGTTTGCCAGGAGAAATATCAATACCTCAGATATGCAGATGACACCACCTTTATGGCAGAAAGTGAAAAGGAACTAAAAAGCATCTTGATTAAAGTGAAAAAGGAGAGTGAAAAAGTTGGCTTAAAGCTCAACATTCAGAAAACAAAGATCATGGCATCCATTCCCATGATTTCAAGGCAAATAGCTGGAGAAATGGTGGAAACAGTGGCAGACTTTATTTTCTGAGGCTCCAAAATCACTGCAGATAGTGACTGCTGCTAGGAAATTAAATGATGCTTGCTCTTTGGTAGAAAAGTTATGACCAACCTAGACAGCATATTAAGAAGCAGAGACATTACTTTGACAACAAAGGTCCATCCAGTCAATGCTATAGCTGTTATGGATGTCAGAGTTGGACTATAAGGAAAGTTGAGTGCCAAAGAATTGATGCTTTTGAACTGTGATGTTGGAGAGGACTCTTGAGAGTCCTTTGGACTGCAAGGAGATCCAACCAGTTCATCCTAAAGGAGATCAGTCCTGAATGTTCATCAGAAGGACTAAATTTGAAGCTGAAACTCCAATACTTTGGCCACCTGATGCATAGAACTCACTCACTGGAAAAGACCTTGATGCTGGCAAAGATTGAAGATGGGAGGAAAAGGGGAGGACAGAGCATGAAATGGCTGGATGGCATCACTGACTCAATGGGCATGAGTTTGAGTAAACTCTGGGAGTTGGTGGTGGACAGAGAGGCCTGGTGTGCTGCAGTCCATGGGGTTGCAAAGGGTCGGACACAATTGAGTGAACTGACTGATTGATAGCTACTATGACTTTAAGGTTCAAGCTCAGTTCAAATGTTGCAAATCCAGACCAGGCCTGCATGAATCATAGTCTTTCCAGTGGCATCCAGAAGCTACTCTTTTTTCTGATTGTCCTATTTATTTCACTCACCACAGTTATTATTGTCTTATTTCCATACAAAAATATACACATATCTTGCATCTGCCTCAAGTCTTCTGTGCAAAGAAGCAAGACTGAAATAGTTATTTCGCTTATTCTAGCTTAAAGACATCATTACAATGTCTATCTCTAACAATTCTTTTAATAAATTCTGGTAAAATTATTCCTCAGAAATAAGTACATGCATACTGAGAAATCTTATAAGTTTTGTGAGGATTAGTAAATTAATGCCTGTATTGAAATGGTGGGATTATACCTAAGGCTTGAATAGGGGAGGGGAAACCCTGCTGCTGTAGTTAAGGATAATAATTATGACAGAGATGGACACTATTTGCATTTCAAATTTTGACACAAGAAAAAACCATTTTATTTGAAATAAGCTTTGACATTTCATGGGATTTTATACATCAAACATTAATCAGGTGGCAAAACAATTCATGGAGGAGTTACAGTGTTTAAGTACAAAGCTACCATTTCTTTGAAAGATCTATCTATTTTTCTGTGAATGTGAGTCAAGTGGGTTTATAGACAATAAAATGCCTCTACCTTACAATTGAATGTAGGCTAATTAAGCTTGAAGATGTGGAAATGCCACAAATCTCTGATAAAATTAATAAGCAATTTACTTTTATTCCATAGTAGATCTATGGGTGCTAAAAGAATGGTGAAATTAAAATCTGGGTACAAGATTCAACCACAGTTCCAGAACAAACAGTTGGTTTATTTTGTACTGTAACATGAACCTGGGGCTTCCCAGGTTGTGCTAGTGGTAAAGAACTCGCAGGAGACGTAAGAGATGTGAGTTCGATTCCTGGGTCCGGAAGATCCCCTGGAGAAGGGCCTGGCAACACACTCCAGTATTCTTGCCTGGAGAATCTCCATGGACAGGAGCCTGTGGGGCTACAGTCCATAGGGTTGCACAGAATTTGACATGATTGAAGCAACTTAGCACACACATAATATAAAACAGCAACACCATTTCTAGATTTACACATCCTTCTTTAGAAAATGCAGGAAGAACCTTACATTATCTCAAAATCGGTCAGTAACTTGTGTACATAAAAAAGAAAAGATATTTTAGTTTGCTAGAAACAGAAAGACTATTTCCCACACAATTCAGGTGCTTCTTTTGCATATAATACTTGGACCAGTTAATGAAGTAGGAAGCAGATCTCACTTTACATGGAAATGTTATAAATATGGAGGGTCTTCACATTTATAATTTCACAGTTTTCAATTGAAAAAAAGATATGAGGGATTATAAAGTACAATGAATTCTTTACAGATATGCAAAATAGAAAATATTAACTCCTTTTTGAAGACTTGAGTCCAAGCGACAGGTCAAACTAAAGTCAGAGATTATGGTTTCAGTGAAGAGTCTTTGAGAAAGGTAAGAAAATCAGATATTTCATCACATGTATCTGAGAAGGCAGAGTTCTAAACTAATTTGTTGGCTTCCATAAACAGGAAAATGTTTTTAAAACATTAATTTGAAGACGTATGTACTCAGCTTCAGTATCTAATCTTTTTATCCAATCATCTATTTATTTTTGTATCTACCTTTCTGTCCATCTGCCCACTGATTTGTCCACTCACCTACCAATTTCTCTCCTTCCTTTTCTGCCCCTACACTTTCCCGTTGCTGCTGAGGCAAATTTTCCTTTTTGTATTTTGCTTTTCCTTTCTATACAAATTTGGCTTTTTATTAAATCTCATGACTATGAAAGTATTATGGCCAGCGTTTAACAAACTTCTTCTGACTTTAAAGGCTTACATTTTCTCTAGTGAAATGTAATCTATTCTATAATACCACTCAAAATTCAATCTATCATTTTCACCTGTATATAAGTGGCCTGACTTCATTTGTGAATCACAAAACCATCAAGATTCTGTGCTTGGTTCTTCCCTCTTTGCCTGACTGCAGGAGGAAAAAAACACAACTCATTTCTTAAGAAAAATGATAATGTTTGCTTTTTCCAACTAAAGTAAGCATCGTGATCCATTTATTTATTCATACTTGCAGCCTATAGTGGTACCCACAAATTTGGGTAGGGGAAACTGAATATACTGTTCAAATGAGAGAATCACTCCCTCTTTATTTTTCCCCATCTACACTGTTATTGGGGGTAAACAGTGTTCCTCTACTTTAAAAATTCTCAGAAACACAGTGAGTGGAGGAGGGAAGGAATAGATCAGATACCTAATTCACTTTAAGTTTTTCAACATGGCATAAAACATAAGAAAAATGGGGAGGTCAGAGCAGAGGAAAGAGGATGGAGCAAGAGAAAGGAAGGAGGGAAGAGAGAGGCAGTGAAGAGAGGAAGAGAAGGATGGGAAAGGGAGGAGGGGTGAGAGAAGTAAAGAAAAACTGAACTCTGCTGGATACTTTCCATTTCTTAAGTCAGGGAAGACCACTTTCCATCCTCCTCCATCCTTTTCTCTGTCTTAAGAAATGGACTTACATGATATGTTTAAGACAACATCTCTCCCTTTGGCTTTTATTTGGGTTTGGCTGGTGGAGAGGGTTGGAGAAGGCAATGGCACCCCACTCCAGTACTCTTGCCTGGAAAAACCCATGGGTGGAGGAGCCTGGTAGGCTGCAGTCCATGGGGTCGCGAAGAATCAGACACGACTGAACAACTTTACTTTCACTTTTCACTTTCATGCATTGGAGAAGGCAATGGCAACCCACTCCAGTGTTCTTGCCTGGAGAATCCCAGGGACGGGGGAGCCTGGTGGGCAGCCTTCTATGGGGTTGCACAGAGTCGGACACAACTGAAGCGACTTAGCAGCAGCAGCAGCAGTGGGGAGGCTGAATCAGATCAGATCAGTTGCTCAGTCGTGTCCGACTCTTTGCGACCCCGTGAACTGCAGCACGCCAGGCCTCCCTGTCCATCACCAACTCCCGGAGGTCACTCAGACTCATATTCATTGAGTCAGTGATGCCATCCAGCCATCTCATCCTCTGACGTCCCCTTCTCCTCCTGCCCCCAATCCCTCCCAGCATCAGAGTCTTCTCCAATGAGTCAACTCTTCGCATGAGATGGCCAAAATACCAGAGTTTCAGCTTTAGCATCATTCCTTCCAAAGAAATCCCAGGGCTGATCTCCTTCAGAATGGACTGGTTGGATCTCCTTGCAGGTCAAGGGACTCTCAAGAGTCTTCTCCAACACCACAGTTCAAAAGCATCAATTCTTCGGCGCTCAGCCTTCTTCACAGTCCAGCTCTCACATCCATACATGACCACAGGAAAGACCATAGCCTTGACTAGACGAACCTTTGTTGGCAAAGTGATGTCTCTGCTTTTGAATATGCTATCTAGGTTGGTCATAACTTTCCTTCCAAGGAGTAAGCGTCTTTTAATTTCATGGCTGCAGTCACCATCTGCAGTGATTTTGGGGCCCAGAAAAGAAAGTCTGACACTGTTTCCACTGTTTCTCCATCTATTTCCCATGTAGTGATGGGACCAGATGCCATGATCTTCGTTTTCTGAATGTTGAGCTTTAAGCCAACCTTTTCACTCTCCACCTTCACTTTCATCAAGAGGCTTTTTAGTTCCTCTTCACTTTCTGCCATAAGGGTGGTGTCATCCACATATCTGAGGTTATTGATATTTCTCCCAGCAATCTTGATTCCAACTTGTGTTTCTTCCAGCCCAGCATTTCTCATGATGTACTCTGCATATAAGTTAAACAAACATGGTGACAATATACAGCCTTGACGTACTCCTTTTCCTATTTGGAACCAGTCTGTTGTTCCATGACCAGTTCTAACTGTTGCTTCCTGACCTGCATACAGATTTCTTAAGAGGCAGATCAGGTGGTCTGGTATTCCCATCTCTTTAAGAATTTCCACAGTTTATTGTGATCTACACAGTCAAAGGCTTTGGCATAGTCAATAAAGCAGAAATAGATGTTTTTCTGGAACTCTCTTGCTTTTTCCATGATCCAGCGGATGTTGGCAATTTGATCTCTGGTTCTTCTGCCTTTTCTAAAACCAGCTTGAACATCAGGAAGTTCACGGTTCACATATTGCTGAAGCCTGGCTTGGAGAATTTTGAGCATTACTTTACTAGCGTGTGAGATGAGTGCAACTGTGCGGTAGTTTGAGCACTCTTTGGCATTGCCTTTCTTTGGGATTGGGATGAAAACTGACCTTTTCCAATCTTGTGGCCACTGCTGAATTTTCCAAATTTGCTGGCATATTGAGTGTAGCACTTTCACAGCATCATCTTTCAGGATTTGGAATAGCTCCACTGGGTAAAGCCAATTAAGAGGGGCGGTGGTGGGTGAGATCAGAATATTAATTCCCCTAGATCTTTTCTGAAAAGTTGCCTGAGGCTAGGATGGGTCTCTTGTCTAGAGGTCATCTTTCCTCTCAAAGACACTCTGTTACCAATTTTTCATTGTTCCTTTGATCTGGCAACCATAGGCCTGGGGTTGGGAAAAGCTCCATCTGTGTTCCTAGCATTGGAATTCCTCTTAATCCCTTGCAGTTCACCTTTGTTCCCTCAATACCACTGTAAACAAATTTTCTGCCCAGGTTCCATCTGTTTGCTGTTGGGACTTGGGTACTGAGGGAGGAAATGAGTAAAAGGATGAATTCTGTGGAAGATGCTTTGGGGAGGAGGGAGAGAAAACAGAGACAAATCACTATGGGAAGTGCATGCAGATTCTCTCTCAGAGGTTTACAACATCAATATTTAAATATGTTGGAGTTTCGTGGTAGCCTGTTCAACTACCATTATGTTTAATGAATGGGATAAATAGCTGGAGGTATAATGGATACACCAAGGAAAAGAGTGGAGAGAAGTGAAGAGAGGCTAGCTAAGTGGGTATGGGATATAAAGGCCATCATGATCTATTCACTGTGTAGCTGGGTGTTGTTGCTAAGCATGACATCTCGTTACAGGTAGACCCAGTTAAACACCAGCTCCAATCTGGCAATAAGCACATAAGTCGATTTGCAGGGATTAAATGTTTGACAATTCTACAAATTTATAAGTAATCTAGCTAAGGCATTACAAATTTCAACTATCTAAACTGTATAATCTTAATATATTTTTACAGATGCTATAGGATTATATAGAAACCCTCCAACAGAATGGAACATATCTGTTATAAAATAAAAACATTCCATCCCTAAATGGGCAATAACTGTCTGGTCTTTGCAAGGAACTGTGTCTTTTGTCATAAGATTAGAAGGTGTGCAGAGGAAAGGAAAGAATTAAGCAATATTATCAGTTAAAGTCACCAGTAATTTCTGCAATGAAATATGCCAACCATATTCAAGAATTATCATGAAAACACAGCTTTCTAGGTGAATTATTACTGAATTAATGTTAACCCCCAGGCTAAGTATGTAGGGAATATTTTTTAAAAGTTGCTAATGTAAGGTGATATGCTACTGATCTTTTAATCTGATCACTCCAGCAAGAGTTATTTGCCCTGGGGTCTGAGCTACATTGTAATAAAATCAAAGAACATAAAAACTGTGGCAGGAACAGTACTGAAATTGGAGAAGCATCATTATGAATAGCAACAAGTATGGAGATGCATATGTAAGAGGGTAACTGGAGTCAATATAACCACTGGTCTTCCATGATTTAGGGTAAATAGATAGTTATGGCTCATCTGCTAAATGATCTACTGGGTAGATATTTATGGATTATTATACAGTATATTAGTGAGGATAAGCCTGGTTAAAAACAAATAGAGAAAAGAGCAAATGGCACAGACAGGCTTTTAGTGAGGCCATCACTTGTAATATTTCTCAGGAAAAATCTCTTTCAAAAATTCCTCAGCATAGCTAATGTGCTATAGAAGGACTCTCCATTTTAGGAGTGCATAAATCTGCACAAATTGCTATAATAAGGATTCATCCCATAGCCCTTTTGGCATAAATGCACATCTGGTCTCTGTTTGTAATGAAATCAATTCAAAGCTCTACAGTGCATTAATAATAAAAATGTTCAACATATTGCAACCAAATAAGCTCTGCAAATTTGAGTCTGCAAGATTCAGTCACACATGTGTATACTTTTAACACTGATAAATGAATAGGTTACAGAACATTTATCAAATGGATTAAGATTCCAAAGGTAGATTTTTTTTTTCTTTTGGTAATTATTATTTCCACAGGAAAATCCATATGTATGAATACTAGAAGCTTTTGCTTGTTTGATTTATAATACCTCTTGGACTTTTATATCTGTAGTTCACAATACCATAAAATTTGTATTAATAGTAAAACTATTAAAAGCCATAATGCCAGTTTAGGGGAAATACACAGATTTGCCCTTTAAGAACAACAAAATTCTAGAATTAGCTCACAGCATATTAGAGCTGTCATTAAATCTTGAGTTAAAATAAAATGGGAGAATTTTTCCACATTAATTAAAACAAATATTGACTATTTTGTTTTTAGCTGTTTTATTCAACAACCGAGGATCTAGAACTGGCAAAGCCTTCCTTGACAATCACATGGTTTACCTTCTGTGTTATATGGTTGACCCAAGGAGAAGAACAGTTGCTAAGGTCTGGTCCCTGGGGGTCCCAGATTCCGTCAGGAGCCAGGCAGAGATAAGTTGATACTCCTAAAATAATGAGAGAAATAGCTCTGCTTCAAATATTCAAACAATCTTTCTTATAATGACTTTATGTCCATGATATTTTTACATACGAGCAAAAGATAAGATTGTGATCATTGAACTGAGGTAATGACTATTAAAGTGCCATTTACAGTGCCTGGCAAGCAAAGCAACTATCATTAGAAAATCATAACACAACAAACACTCAGTATTTTTAAAGCATTTACGGACAACTACACCAGGTACAGGGAATAATTTCATGAATTAAATGAATAAGCCTCCATGGGGCTTATTGCTTGAGTTTTCAGATGTAAGGTAGCAGCTGAGTCATAAAGGAATCACTCTGCAAGGTGGGTAAGGGCATTCCAGGCAAAGGAAAAATATGCTGTCTTTGGGAATCAAGTGTTTTGAATTGAGGTCTGCTGGGTAGGGGAGTTGTATTTAATGGAGTTGGAAAGGCTGGCAGAGCCAGATCGTAAACGCCCTTGTCTGTCATCTGCGGGTGTTGGAAAATCAATGAAGGCCATTAAGCAGAGGAGACAAATGGGCTGATTTAGGTTTTAGAAAGATATCTGTGGCAGCAGGATGGAGGATGAATTTAGGGGAGTGATGCGGGGGCTATGAGGAAGCTATCACAATAATTCAAGTGAGAAAAGACTGTGTGGGCCTGAACACAGGATCAGCAGAGGGGACAGGGAAAGGGTAAAAGTAAGACCACAGCATAACACAGTCACCTGGGAGGGAGGGTTTCAGGTTTTCTTTAAATCTCTTTCTTCATTTTCACAGAAATATAACGACATATTTCTGTAGTTCTTTACAGTTTGCTAACTGCTTTCAAAGAAAAAGTACTTCACTAAGCTCTATAACAAACATCTGAAGAAGTTGGTGCTATTATTATTTCTCTTTTAGAGATAAAGGAATTGAGGTCTAAAATTAGGGAGACAGTTCTAGAGAAATTAAAAATGTTTTCTGATTCCAATACCATAGAAAACAATGGGACTAAAAACTGTGTGCCTTTATAACGGGAAGGATGATTTCAGAATAATTTTAAACACTTTGTTGAAAAAATTAAATGTGCACTTTTATAAAAATCAATATACATCTTCTGATCTTCCCATCGCTTCATATACCATGGAATTCAGAAGTATGCATCCACATTGAAACTTTGTTAAGACAAACCTGTTGAAGTAATCAAATCAATAAAACCCAGAGACAGAGTTCTAACAATGCTAGTCTAATGACATCTATTGCCTATTGTTTTTATTTACATATTTTATGGAATAATTCAAATTTTATGCAGTGTGTCAAGTATTAATTTTATGACGATTTATATATAACAATAAGAAATCAAACTATTTCTGAGTTTGGGATATTATGAATTGTCAAGAGTGAAAAAAGTGGGGGGCGGGGAGGTGGTGGTGGAGGGCAAAGAGTTATCCAGTTCTTGACTGTTCCCTACAGAAAACAATGCAGGATTGATGTCTCCAGTGGTTGCTGGGTAAGAGGAGGGTGGCTCCTCCCAGCATCATCCCTGACAACAGAGAGCCTCTGATTATTAAGGCCAGCTATGAGGACTGGTAATAAAAGACAGTTAAATCTTTTCTCTTGTTAAATGATATGTAGTTCCAATGATTATCTAATATATAAGTCCTCAGTCTTTTTTTGTGTAATATATGTTTGATGGTAACAAGCATGAGAACTAGTGCCTCCTCTGTCTAGCTTTGTGTAATCAACATTTGATGGTAACAAGCATGAGAACTAGCGCCCACCAATCCAGTGATTCAGCTCTGAGCTTTTGTGTAGAAGAGCTGGCTCTTTGGAACTTGTGCTGTGCCGTGTTTAGTTGCTCAGTCATCTGACTCTTTGTGACCCCGTGGACTGCAACCTCCCAGGCTCCTCTGTCCACAGGATTCTCCAGGTAAGATTACTGGAATGGGTTGTCATGCTCTCCTCCAGGGGATCTTCCCAACCCAGGGACTGAACCCAGGTCTCTCACATTGCAGGCGGATTCTTTACCATCTGAGCCACCAGGGAAGTCCCTTTGGAGCTTAACTGAAACTTGACCTAGAAACTGCACAGCATGGGTGAGAACTACTGGTCTCATAAATATTACCAGCAGATTCTCACCTGTGACTTCTTTAGGCTGCATTCTCAAACTCTGGAAATATTTTGCTTTCAATTGTAATTTAGCTGAGTCCAGAATATAATCAAATGTTAAAATATGTTGTGACAAAAAACAAACAAACCCTAAACCACCACCAACAACAAATTAAACAAGACAAGAAAATGCTAGGAAAGCAAGCCAAACTAGCAATACACCTTTAGTTTAGTTTTGCCAGACAAACTTACCTATAGTTCCTGCAGGGCATGGCTGCTTTGCCATCTGTCCTTGACGTGTCTTAAACCACATGATTTCACGAGCTTCCACAGCCTCACAGCTCTCTTCCAGAGCTGGGATTTGAGGCGATGCTGATGGAAGGTGTGTGGTAATGTCATTAAGCACCTCGACAGCTGGAGATGGGGTGCTGGTACTCCGGTTTCTTCTTCCTGACACTGAGGGGGTGGTACTCCTGCCTGGGCTCCAGGTTGTGGTCCGAAGGGTGGTACTGGTGGTGGTGCTTCCCGTGCCAAGAGGTCCTGTGGTAGAGATTTCTGAAATAAAATCCAGAAGAAAACACCTGCATTGCTGGTTCACAGTAGGACCTAAAGACATCCTAATATGTCAGAAATCTTTATTTGACGATTCAAGGAGCTTTAAACATGGGAAAGATAAACCAATGTCAAAATTTGAGAGTGCCACTTGAGTGTCAAAACAAGTTATTTGACTGATGTTAAATGTAGTCTTGTCTGTGGTTCTCTTCGACTTCAATTATAGAAAACAAAGTTACAGCACAATTCAACTCTTCAGTAAGCTTTAAGAAGCGTCAGGACTTTTCAACAATTAGGGGATTAAAAAATTTAAAGCCCTCTCTTTACCATTTTCAATCTCAGTATAGATAGGGAGAGAGCTATATATTGAAAACAATATTCTTTCCACATTAACCGTAACATGAGTTTCTAAAATGTTGCAAATAGAGGAGAGACAAAAAAAAAAAAAGATCAGAAATTTAAGTGCTTACAAACTAAAAAGTAAAAGACCAATTCTGAATCTCCTTGACACAAGGAGTAGCTTGGTGATTTACTCTGATGCTCTTAAAAACTGACCCATTGTATCACAGCTTTCAAGCTTGATATTTGTTGTTGTTCAATCACTAAGTTGTGCCTACTTTTTGAGACCCCATGGACTGCAGCATGCTATTCTTCCCTGTCATTCACTATCTCCATAAGTAGTTTCCTTTTGGTATGTTCATAAATTATTTAATAACTAGATTTTTTTAATTGGCATTTCCCCAATGTACTCCAAAATCCAAATGAAAGTGGTTAGGTTATTTGACCAAATATTAAGTGAAAAGTGAAAGTGTTAGTTGCTCAATCATGTCCCAGTCTTTGTGACCCCATGGACTGTATCCTGTCAGGCTCTGCTCTGCACTGAATTCTCCAGGCAAGAATACTTGAGTGGGTAGCCATTCCTTTCTCCAGAGGATCTTCCCACCCAGGGATTGAACCCAGGTCTCTTGCATTGTAGGCAGACGCTTTATCATCTGAGCTAACAGGGAAGCCTAGATATTAATAGGTTATTAAGTCTATAATGTATACAAAGGAATGTCCTAATAATACTATAGAAATAACCACTGCAGAGAATCATCTTTCTGGTAAAATACATTCAGATTCCCATCTTAGGAATACAAGCATATACCAGCCTTCCACATACATACACTGCTTTTCTAGCTGTAAGGTTAGAAACTACTCAACCTCACTTACAGGCAACAAACAGTAAGGGCACTGGCTCTGGTCAGATTCAAAGTATCTCAGGATTAAGCAACCAAAGAGATTCCTGTGATGAACCTTCTGTTTGTCATTCATGGTCTGCTTTACTGTGCCATCAACTAGACTCTGCTAATCAGGAAGAGTTGCAAACCTATCGCAGTGCATTTGGGGTATAAAACAGGAGAGAGGTGCTATTTGCTCTTTTGTTTTCTTACTTATTTTTCTGTTTTCTCTCCTCCTCCTTTTTCTCTTGTGTCCCCTCTCTCTATGAGAATGGTAATGTTCATAACTACATTTACTCAAAATTCAATCAAGAAAGCAGAGTATTCTTTTTTCCCTTCTTTTTCCTTATACACAATATATTTAAATTGTCAGGTCTGGCTGATTCTGTCTCATTAAAAAACTTTTTTTTTCTTCCCAGTCACCATTACCTACGCTCAGCCTATCATCATCAGTGAATGAAAATAGCAATCTTTTAACGTTTTACTAATAAAAGCAAAAACTGTGAACAGTAGTATTTCACTATCTACTTTTGCAAAATACAAATTCAGGATTTAGAAAGTAAAATTATTGACCCAGCTTTTAATTCAATTCAAATATAAAATTTAGCAACATATTTTAAAATGCTAAGTGAAACTGAATTCTTAAAATAGTAAACAGTAAAAATGATTTTAATATGTTTTTGCATATAAAATTATCTGGATATTTCAAAAAGAAAACATAAAATTAAGAAAATTTAATAATAAAAACTTGAAGTTTAAATATTATGTATTGATATTAATTAATGTTAAAATTAAGTGATATAATTTTATTAATATTAAGCAATAGGATTAAAAATTTGTTTCAATGGTGTCATTGCTGGGATGTTAACAAATTTTCTGTGCAAATATTTCCAGATGGAAAAAGTTCTTTTTTGACTTCTTACTGCTTGATGGAGTAGTAAGGCAATAGCTAAAAGTTAATTTCAAGTTATCTTTTCTGACTCCAATTTCAATAATGCCATCTCTCATTTGGACTTTTGAAGGAGCCATTTTGAATAACAAATTTTTGAAAGGAACTGTAAATCTTTTCATTGATAGTGAGCTACAGTTTTTGTTTCAAGCAAAGCATTTTGAGTTCTTTGCCTTCTAGTTTAGTCATTGATTTTCAACTGTCTTCCTTTTCTTCTTGAGAATGATGTAGGTACTAACGAATGCTTTCTGAATAAATACATCCATCTTCAGTTAGATATTTTAATTAACATACAACACTCTGGGAGAAGAGATTTGTTGCAATCATGTTTGCTCTGATAAAGATACACCATTACATGTGCATCACATGTGTGGTGAGAAGATTCTTCAGGTTACTGTGTCAATTACATGGTTAATGCACGAGGAGTAATGACATTATCACAAGATTTTGCTTGCTATAATTCCAGACTTGCCAAGTTTGAATGTATTTGTCTTTTAGCATTGATTTAATATGATCATTATGCTTTATTTAAATTATTCAGATTTCAGATTTTTAGTGACTACAGTATCCTACCAAACTATATTTAGCAATAGCATCACATAATGAAAATCAATGTTCTTTATTTTTCTCTAAAATTTCACTATCCAAACCATTCTCTACCTTTTGCCTGGGGCATTCTTAGGGTATACGTTGGAATAGGTGACTCCCCAGATTAAAATCCTTGAATGTTTTCCACCTGCCTTCCAAACAAAGGCTGATCGTTTCTTTCTTCAGCTCATTTACAATGTTTTTTCATCTTTACTTCTACTTTTAAACCATCGGAAACACCAGTAGTTTCCCAGCCGTCCTGTTCTTTTGGCCCTAGGGTCTTTGCATCTGCTATAGTATTCCTACCCCCATTTCCATCTGGTAATTCCTATGTATTCTGTGGAGTTTAGATTGGATACAATCTCCATCAAGAGACCTTTTCAAATTTAACAAGACAGGGTTATGTGTTACAATGTGTTATGACAAAATTATTTTCTCAACTTTTAGCCTTGTGTCTAAAAGTTAATAAGCTCCCAGCCAGTATAGATGACCATCAGGGATAGGTCAAGGAAGCAGGGGAGGGTCCCATTGTAAAACTTTACAATAGATAGGAATGGATAAATGGGGAAAATAGCAAGCAGGGCATCTAAGAACATCTACAGTTGATGGGCTGGAAAATATATTTTATCAATGCATTTTACTCTCCATTAAGAAAATTCAAGAGGTAAGTCAAACAGAAAATGAACAGAGAGAATACGAAGCCCCTCTCTCCCAAATGACCTTATCTCAGAACAATCATATTTAAATTGAATTATTTTTGTGAAACAATAACACTGATAAAAATTATATTTTTATGTGTAATTTGTTATGAAGTACATTGTAAGGATGTCATTTAGTTTAATACAGAAATACTAATGTTAAGGATCAGTATAGAACTTTTTCCCTCAGAACTGTGCTTTAGAGAGATGTCTACAAGCAGGGTCATATCTTTCTGTTTGACTTTAAGCACAATAAAAGTCTATTTCCAAAGCTGTCTCTGATCCACCATTCCTTCCCTTCCATTTACTGCCATGTAAGACTAACAAGGCAATGGCACCCCACCCCAGTACTTTTGCCTGGAAAATCCCATGGACGGAGGAGCCTGGTAGGCTCCAGTCCGCAGGGTCGCTAAGAGTCGGACACGACTGAGCGACTTCACTTTCACTTTTCACTTTCATGCATTGGAGAAGGAAATGGCAACCCACTCCAGTGTTCTTGCCTGGAGAATCCCAGGGACAGGGGAGCCTGGTGGGCTTCCGTCTATGGTGTCGCACAGGGTCGGACACGACTGAAGCGACTTAGCAGCAGCAGCAAGACTAACAAGGGCTCTGCTCAATGCCAGCTTTTGGACGAGTAAGTACAACTAGTGATATATACATGTTGTGACCAGCACCCAAGAAAGAACCTTTTATTGGTAGATGCTGTGGGGAAAGATCTACATTTATTAAAGAGTGTTACCAACACACTTGGCAAAGTAAATGACAGAGAACAACAGATTAATAAACATTTACTATCAGTCATGATATTGCTGGAGAAGGGAATGGCAACCCACTCCAGTATTCTTGCCTGGAGAATCCCATGGACAGAGGAGCTTTGTGGGCTACAGTCCATGAGGTTGCAAAGCGTTCAACACACATGACTGAAGTGACTTAGCACAGACATGATATTGTTATTTATTCCTCAACACAACCCAGAATTATTGATTGCTTAACACGTGCTATTCTAAACACTGGGATACTGATATGAACAACAAAAACAACAAAAAGTAAAAACTCCTGCCCTCAAGGAGCTTATATTTTAGTATGATAAATAGGACAGAAATTAAAATATATAGCATATTAAATATTTAAAAATGGTAATGGCAAGTAGAAAAGAAAAACAGGGGAAAATAATCAGAAGTGATAGAAGAGGGAATTGCAATTTTTAACAGGGTGTCAGGTTTTGCTTAGCTGTTAAGGTGACAAGAAAGACCTTAAGGAAGTGGAAGACTGAGAGATGTGAATAACTTGGGAGCCTTCCAGGTAGAGGGAAAAGCATCTGCAAAAGTCTCTATGCAGTGAGATGGCCAGTGTGGCTGGAGCAACATGAGGGAAAACCAGTATGAGATGAGAGCACAGAGGTATTGAGGGACTGAGCATATAGGACTTTATAGGTATGGGAAGGACTTTGGTATTCACTCTGTCTGGTGTGGGAAGCCATAGTAAGTTCTGAGCAGAGGAAAGATATGATCTGACTTAGGTTCACTTCGGTTGTTGTGTTCAAGAGTAACTGAATTGGAAGAGAATGGAAGTAGGGAGAACAAGTTCCTGTTCAACCATATATTTGAGGGTTCAGTGGTGATGAAGATGACTAGAATACTATGGGTCACATGCATACAGAAGAGAATATGGGGCTGTAAGAGAGGTGATGGCTTTTGAATATGGATACTATGCTCCTCATTGGTACATACTAGGCCTTCAATAATGTTGGTGGAATTGAGTCAATGCCTGAGTCTTTATTTTAACAAAAGAAGAGTTAGTCCTTCTCAAGTAAACTCTTCCTCAGCTCCATCTCAAATACTATTATTTATTAAATACTATTATTCAACTTAAAATTGAAACGACCACATAGACATATTAACTTCAAACAGTATGAACATATTTCTGAGAATTTCTGAGTTATAATCAGCAGAGTTATGTTGATTTTCTTATTACAGTAAAATTTCCAGAAGTTTTGATTTATGAGAATATTAAGTAAATTTTGTTGGTTACAAAACTATACATACACAAAATCTGGGGGAATAAATTCAACTGAATTGAATTTACTGATTTCTCATCAAGAAGCAAAACATTCAGAGTGTAATGATGCTGAATTGGTATTAGGATTTAGAATAATTCCTTACTTATAGCCTCAATATTGTATTTTATTTCCCTAGTTTTGACATCATTGTTACTGAATGATGTAACATCAGTAACATCCAGTTACTGAAGTTATCACCTAATGTTTGCAGTGACATATGTTTTATTATTAACTTGTGAATTGTAGTTTACCTATGAAGACAAAGTGGTTCCAAAATATATGGGTTATACATGATTTATTTATAAGTATGAAGTTAAAATAAATTCAAGAAAAAGAAAATTATTCTGTTTCTGGAAATGAAACACTCAAAGTGAATAGGGAAGAAGAGCTCATAATTTAAGCTCCAGTTTTTTTTTTTTTTTTTTTTAAAGAATGTAATTTTAGTAACTTTGATCTATTGCAGATGCTTAAAGTAATATATATGTGGTCATCCCTGTTATATATGCACAAGTTCCTAAGAAACTGATAAAATGTAAGGCCTTTGTTCAAGGTGGCTGAAGTTCTCAGCTATTTGTTTTGCTGTTTATGCCTAGAGTCTGGAAAAAAGAAGGTCATTAGATTGTACTCTAAGCACTTTCTTAAAAGCAACAATTAAACAAACTCAAGTATTTTTTTTTTTTTTTAACCAAAGAACCTAACAGTGACTCAAATGGGAAATCCAACTCATTGCTAGAATAGGAATACAAGATTGAATATGACATGGCCCCTCTCCTCAAGGAGTTTATAGGGTAGAGCAGTCAGGCTTATTGTATTATGAGTTGTAGACAGTCAAATCTTGGCTCTTCACTGTGCCTATCATCTCTATAACACTGATAAGACCACTAAACATTTCATTTTCTTTAGGCAATTAAAATTATAAAAAATGAAGAGAGCTGCATAATTGTCATATAAATGATACTTAATTTCAAGTAAAAACATAAACATTCTTCTAAGTCACTTAATAATCAGCATATAGATTACAGACTTGATAAATTAATTCATCCTTCCAAAACCACATTTAAACTCTTCAACTCTATAGCTTACTGAATGCAAGGAAATTTGATATTCTACTCTGTTTTCCATGCAAATATACTATCTGACATATTTAAATACTCAGTAATTCATGATGAGTGCATGATATAATAATTATCTATGCTTTAATTTGAAAATGTTCAGATATATGTACATATGTAACTATATCTCATTACATTGAGGTTTTAATAAAGTTGGATTAAATAATTTAATTGTTCACTCCAGATTAAATTTTGTATGATTTAATTTACAAGAGTTTCAAACTTTTACTTCCATAATATTAAGCCATAAGATTAGTATCAGAAAATACTGACCTAGACTCTTGAGAAACTTACATATTTATATAGATACTGATAATTCCATTAATTTCCTCTAAAATAACGCAAGGGGTAGAAATTGTTTGTATTGTTGTTTAGTTGCTAAGTCGTGTCTGAGTTTTTGCGATCCCATGGACTGCAGCATGGTTAACTACTCCCACTATTCTTGACATAAGAACCCCGTGAACATGAACAGTATGAAAAGGCAAAATGATATGACACCAGAAGTTGGCCCCCCAGGTCAGAATATGTCCAAATATGCTACTGAGGAAGAGTGGAGGGCAGTGAAAATGACACTCAGTTGTGGATGTGGGGCTCTCTGGTGGCTCAGATGATAAAACGTCTACCTACAACATGGGAGACCCGGGTTTGATCCTCGGGCTGGGAAGATCCCCTGAAGAAGGAAATGGCAACACACTCCGGTACTCTTGCCTGGAAAATCCCATGGATGGAGGAGCCTAGTAGGTTACAGTCCATGGGGTCTCAAAGAGTTGGACACGACTGAGCGACTTCACTAATAACCGATAATGTGGATGTGTTTGGAGGTGAAAATAAAGTCTGATGCTATAAAAATAATATTGCATAGAAATTGCATATCTTGAGAGAATTAAGTGTTTGAGTGATTAGGCCAAGGTATTTTCTGTCTTATATTGAGGAAAAAATTTCAGGACATTTATCTCTAAGGCAAATATTTTGACTAGTCCTCATGTTGGGAACTGAGTAATTTCTCCTCACCCAAATATATACCAAATAGTTTATTTTCTTTTTACTATCATGCCAACCATGCCTACTGAACACCTTCCAGATAGAATAATAAAAACCTCCCCTTTTTGCTTTCTCCTGGTGATTTTTCTTTTAATAAGATGGAGTCATGCATTTCGCAGGTAGTAATAAATGGATCAGAGAAGCAAATTGTTTAGGAAAAAATTACAATTTGGAATAATAATTTATGAGGTTTCACTACTAAAATATATGGATATACACATATATATACACACATACATATGCAGAAACATACACACAAATACATGCATATGTACATCTCACATGTATTTTAAATTGCTAGGGAAACAAGTAAATAAAATGGATATTGATTATACTGAGTTTTTTTTTAACTCCAAAAGAATTATGTTCATTTTCATAGGCCTATGAAGAGAACTCAAAGGCTTCATAAAACACTATATTAAAAAATTTAAAGACACTGAGGTGTACTGGAAAGAACATTCATTTTAACTTCAAATATTAGATAATCATCTACTAGTTGTGTGGATTTGGTCAAGTTAATTCTCCAGAAAGCAAAAATTAAAGCTTTAAAGATGTGGATTCCTATATTCACTTGAATATAGGACATACAATATATTACATGTTATAATGTGTTCAAATTATTAAAAATAATACAGACTTACAATAGATATTCAGCAACAATACCATGGGCTTTCCTGGTAGATCATCTGGTAAAGAGTCTGCCTGCAATGCTGGAGACCCTGGTGTGATTCCTGGGTCAGGAAGACTCTCTGGAGAAAGTATAGGCTACCCACTAAAGTATTCTTGGGCTTCCTTGGTGGCGCAGATGGTAAAGAATCTGCCTGCAATGTGGGAGACCTGGGTTCAATTCCTGAGTTGGGAAGATTCCCTGGAGGAAGACATGGAAACCCACTCCTGAATTTTTGCCTGGAGAATCGCCATGGACAAAGGAACCTGGTAGGCTACAGTCCATGGGGTTGCAAAGAGTTGGACACAACTAGTGACTAGCGCACACACAATAGTAACATTATTATAATCAAATTCAGGTTATCCTAACATGCCACTGACTCTGTTTCAGGAAAGTTATAAACAGCCACCTAATTTAGAAGGTTCAACTATTTCCTGAATTTATATAACAAGAACTGAAATTAGACCAGCCTGAAGTATAGTCATAAAGTTTATCTTTTTCACTTCAAGCTCTGAAGGACATTTAAAACCCCACTAGTAATCTACTACCTAGTTTATCCAAACCAGCTTTAGAAAAGATATAGGATATTGTTACTTGCACTCCAATGGGAAATATATATATATATTTTTAAGTAAGAATAATTTAAATAAGGAGAAAATATTTCTTCAAAATCATTTGTCTGCTCTGTGGTATTTCAGAACATGAAATTTGGGAGCATACAGGGTATAACAAATCATTTTATCCCAATAAAGTTAAATTCAATAATTAGAATTAAAAGTAAAATCAGAGGGATTTTAGTTTCAAAGTGGAGAGAAAAAGGACATTTAAAATCAATATACAAATATATAATAAGAATAAGATCAAACTACTGTAAAATCAAAATTACAGATGGCCCACATAATTTAGGAGTCCACAAATCATAATAAAATTCAATCAGTAGCTTGATCTCTTAGAAGCACTGCTGCTAAGTCACTTCAGTTGTTTCCAACTCTAGGCGATCCCATAGACGGGAGCCCACCAGGCTCCCTCGTCCCTGGGATTCTCCAGGCAAGAACACTGGAATGGGTTGCCATTTCCTTCTCCACTTAAAAGCACAGCCTGGTCTTTACATAGGAGAGTGCCAAAATTTTATAACACTCTGCAGGCATGTTTTAGACACCTGATAGCCCAAAAGCCCCATTAAAGACAGACTCTTGCTGTTTTGCCCAACAATGATTCTCAGTGCCTGCAGCAGCCTTGGACACAGAGAGGCTGTTCAATTAGTATTTGTTCAATAAAAGCACTCTAGCATCAACTGCTTTGCAAATGTGATTGTCATTGAGCCCAGAGGACATTGCCTTTCCTGTTCTTTACTATCATCCCATTCTAACCTAAGCCTATTCTGATAGCCTTTTAGAACTCTTTTTTATTTTGAAATAAGCATAGACTCATAGGAAGTTGCAAAAAATAGTACAAAGAGTCCCTTCCTTTATCTTCCCTCCAATGGTGAATCCTTATATAACCACAGAATAAAGTCAAAGCCAGGAAATGGGCATTGGTACAGAACTGTTTAATTTTCACTGTTCTTCACCTGCATTCATTTATGCACACCTGCATATAGTTCAATGTGATTGTATCTCATGTAGACATGTTTGTCTACACCTTAATGACAAAGAAATGTTCTATCTGTATTCATACCTATACACTCCCCTCTCATCCCTATTTCCTAGCAACCTCTTAACTATTCTACATCTTTATAGTTTCAACCTTTCAAGAATGATATGTAAGTAGAATCATAAGCGTGAAACTTTTGAGATGACTTTTTTTCTTTAAGCTAATGGTCTTGAGGTCCACCCAGGTAGTTGCAGTTATCAATAGTTAAGTCATCTCCCTGAATCATCAAGAAAATACCTGCAATCTTTCACCTTTTACCTGAGTGATTTCTGAAAAATGAAAATATAATGTTGTTGCTCTTTAAAAGCTCTCAACTGATATTATTATAAGTTTGATATGCTTAAACATGATTTTAAAAGGCCTCTAATCCTCATCCTGCCTACTTCTCAAGTGTCACTGAAGCCACTCTGCCTTTGTTCTCTCTCTTCTAATAATCCTGGATTTACTTCCTGTCCCAAAAAGGCTCCTTGTCAACTTCAATGATCCAAATGTTTCTTTCTGGAACATACTCTTCTCAGTCTTAACTATTTTTTCCCTTCCACATCCCACTTCATTTTGCTAAATCCCTAACCATAATGATAGCTGTGATTTGTAATGATTGCAATCAGAAAAGGAGGAACAGTGAATGAAATGATCTTTTTTAGATGACTCATAATTGTATTCAGTGTATGTTTATTATTTTAGGACATTAATTTAGACTGAGAGTTCAAGATTTCATTCTTCTGGGAGTGTCTTTTTTTTTTTTTTTTTTTTAACACCACCAGTTAGGAAGAACCCCATGAAAGGACATTTGCATATGAGTACCAGCTGTTGCACTTTCTAGCTTTGAAACTTTGGGCAAACCTCTAAACCAGGAAAAGTATTAGTTCCCTTTTTTAAAAAATGGGCAAAATAGACTTATGAATGAGAATGAAATATTGCACACTTAATACCCAGTTTCTGTTAGATAATAGGTGCTTAATAAACCTTTTGTGTATGTGTGAAATCTTTGTAAGTATGTAAATGGCTCAAATGTCCAATGAAGTTATTTGAAAGAAACAGAAAATTCTATTTGACTATATAATTTTCATGTCCCCAAAATTATGCATTATGAGTATATTTTCTATAAAATAGAAACTTTGAATTCTATGAATGTGAAAAATATACTTGATATCTATCAAAATGCAATTTTATCAGTCATCACATATGTATTAAGTACCATAGAATGTGTCTTTTATAATATAGCTAATAGATCAAACAGTAAACAGAAAGAACTATAGTTATTTGCGGAGCTTCTCTGGTGGCTCAGCAGTAAAGAATCTGCCTGCCAACCCAGGAGACCTGGGTTCCATCCCTGGGTTGGGAAGATCCCCTGAAGATACATTGTTATATACCAGTAAATAACAAAAGTTCTTAACTGTTATCACTGTTGTATGTGATTTAGAATTTAAAATTTAAGATATGATTTGGTCCCACAACTTTATTGAATGCAAGAATTCCCAATAGTGATACTACTGACAGTTTGGTGTGTGTGTGTGTGTGTGTGTGTGTGTGTGTGTGTGTGTGTCTTAGGGAGTGGGGTTTGTCCTGTGCATTTTAGGATTTTAACAATATCCTTGGACTTTATGCACTAGATGCCAGTAGTACTCACTACTCTTAGTTGTGACCATCAAACATAACTTTCAGTTCAGTTCAGTCACTCAGTCATGTCTGACTCTTTGCGACCCCATGAATTGCAGCACACGAGGCCTCCCTGTCCATCACCAACTCCCGGAGGTCACTCAGACTCACATCCATCGAGTCAGTGATGCCATCCAGCCATCTCATCCTGTTGTCCCCTTCTCCTCCTGCCCCCAATCCCTCTCAGCATCAGAGTCTTTTTTTAGAGACAGCCAAATAACCTTTTTGGGGAAAATCACCTCCATTTGAGAACCACTGATTTGCAGGAATTTCTTCATTTACCTCTTACCTATATTTATTCAATGAGAGGGCTACTGCATGCTGATAATGGTTTTAGAATATTTTAAACACATATTAATCTAAACATGAAATGGCTGGATGGTTGCTTTTCAATTTGTGAAATGAGTCAAAGTCTGTAAATAAAGGAAATTGGATGGCTTTCAAAAATACAGATTATGCTTTTCAATTTCTAGTGATTCCATGCTTCTAAAACACATTTCCACAAATCACACATTAATATCTAAAAAATGGCTGTATTTTGCTTTTTTACTTAAGGAGAATAGACATAATAGCATACTAGGCAACTAATGAAAAACACAAAATACAAAGCATCTCAATTGCATGCTTGAATTGGGTCAAGGGCGGGGAAAATTGGTGAGAGAAAGAAAAACTGTGGTGGTTTCATGTTTTCTGATTTCAGTAATCACACTGCACAGAATAAATTCTGTGAGACTCTTGTTCACTATATTAGATCTGCCTTCCAAAGATGTTCAAATGCCTTTAGTGTCCAGTGACTTTCTGAGTGAGAAATCTGAGAATGAAACTTCTGGCTTCAATGCCACTGCATTTGAGGACCACAAATTATCAGCTTTCACATAAACATATATCATAGAAGTCTTCTCAAGTTAAACATTTAAGGAATAAATTATGAAAAACAAAAAAGTCTGCTACATGAAACTAGTTTATATCTTCCCCTTCTCATTTATTATACAGTTGGATTCACATCATTAACATGCAAATCATACTGCACTACAGTGCATTTTAAACAAAGAACTGAAAGCCGGGCTTGTAATTTCCTTATGGCTTGATAAATAGATTTTTGCCTTAAGAGAACAAAATAAACTCTAGTCACATTATGTTCACATTTTAGGCCTAAACATTTTAATCTAAAGAAAAATTTTACACTTTTTCACCCTGCCTATGAACATATTTTAAGTTACTCTGATTTTAGTGTGAAAAATCTAAATACTGTTATCAAAGTAAATGGTAACATTTATATTATTTATATTATCATTTATTATCCTACATATTTAATCAGAAACTTAACCAAAACATAAATCAGTCTGTCATATATGGCATTGACCTAATAAAAGATTGACATTTCATGTCAACTTGTATATAATAAAAGACAGAATGTGAAAGTAATTTTGAAAGGTTCTCTGCTGTACCCTTTATTAAAATAAGTTCATTTATATTTCTTTTTTGGAATACGGCATATATTCAGACAAATAAATGTCATCAAAAACACACAATGGCAACATTTTGATTAAGTGACATTTCCCATAGAGAAGAAAAAGTATATAAATTCACCTTTATCATGAAAGCAAAAATCCATTACCTCTTATCAATTACTCTAAAATGCATTTGGTAAAACTTTAACATAAGGGTTATTCAGATAACTTAAAAAAATAAACAAATGATACCATTCTTTCTCACTGGAACACTTTCATATAGCAAAATAAAATATGTGCTTATATTTTACTATAAACATTGGACGAATCTACTAGTTTAAATGTGTTGCTTAAAAAACTCTGTACTATTAATGCACAATTCAAGTTGCATTTTACTGCTCCTACTTGAAAGGATATACGCACTATTTGATCTTAGACTCCACCAGATCTTCCTTAAAATCAACTTCACTTAAATTACTTGGTAATGCTTTTTTGGGGGAAAAAAACCTTACTGTCATTTGGAAGGCAATGCTAGTAACTCCAAATACAACTTCTTAGAAGAATTGCAGGGAGTCAAAATAAGATCTGACTCCTATACTTAATCAGGTTGAATTTGCTCCTGTTTTATTAACTACCTTTCTCATTTCTTGCTTCAATTTCACCTGGCTGAATACCTTCCCACACACTTAACCTTTTTCTCCTCCTGCCTCTCTTCCCCTCATAATGGTCTTCTTCCTCTTCAATTTTTAAATTTAATTCTTTAACTTACAGGTGCTGATATGATTATCTCAAAACAATTTACCTTTAGATGTAAATTTCTGGTTTCTGTTTGGTTTAATCTAACTAGTAATAATGCAAATATTCCTTAGCATATCTGTTAAGTAGTAGATATGGGCTAATATCAAAATCCCTTTTTTATGATGTTTAACCTAAGAAACAGAATTTGAAGGCCAAGTACACAAGAATTTTTCATGTTGTAATGAAAAAAAAATTCTGTAAGAAAGTCAATACAATTCTTATAGTCTGTACATAATCTCTACTGTGCCTGTAGTTGCTGCTGCTGCTGCTGCTGCTGCTAAGTCGCTTCAGTCGTGTTTGACTCTGTGTGACCCCATAGACGGCAGCCCACCAGGCTCCGCCGTCCCTGGGATTTTCCAGGCAAGGGTACTGGAGTGGGGTGCCATTGCCTTCTCTGGCCTGTAGTTGATTCTCAGGGAAAAAAGTTGAATGCCATGAGCTTCATAAGAACAGAGGAGGTTTTTACTTTTTTTTTTTTTTTTTTGTCCTGTTTAATTTTGTTATTCAACAAGCATGTGGAAGATTGATCAATGTGACACTACCTTTAATCCCTAAAATAGAATTACAACAGACACAAGAAAATAGTTTTCCTTCAAAAGAGGACTTGAGGGTGTGCTCAAGGGAGACATGCATTTTAGTTAATGCCAGAAAGTGAAAGGAGTCTTCAGTGAAAAGACTTGCTGAACAGGGAGTTCCTTAATTATAAGGTTTCAGAAGTTATACTGGAAAGCTTGGAGGTATTTTGAAATCCGAGTGTTTTCCAGCCTTACTATAGACACGAATGAAAAGAATGAGGTAGCTTTAGGCCAGTATCAATAGAATCTGAATTCCTCCTGCCACAGAGAACATATATGCTTAGGACAGGCTAACTAGCTCCAGAGCAGACAAATCTGTCATTAAATTGCAGACAGCCCTAAGCAAGTTCTCTGCACTCCTGGCCTGGCAGTTTGTACAAGTGATATGAACCCGAGGAATATACTACAGTGAGAACGGTGAGATATGCCACCATCAAGTGTGATCATGTTACTGAAGGGCTGTGTCATTGTTTCTCTCTCATTTAAAGCTAATGAGAAAGGATTCACAGGAGCTTAATATGTATGCCCCAGAATTTGTTGACAAAGAAGAGAAAAGAGACAAAGATGCACAGAGAACTGGCTATGGCACAGAGAACTGGTTATGGCTCTACTCTCAAGATGACAGCAAAACTGCATAAGTTCTCAAGGACCAGGGAAGGGTGCAGCCTGGAAGCCCAAGATGACTTTTTGGAGGTGAAAAATGGTATTAGCAGAAGAGGTGTACAAAGGAATTTTCAGGGGCATAAGGAGGAATCATGAGTGGTCATCCAGCTGGAAGAGTGTGCATCATTTGTTTTCACATGGAACACAGTCAAATATTTCTCAGTGGGACCTTTCAGCTTTCAGATATCTGCCCAAGACAGATTCGTTTTATGTATCTTCCTAAGGAGAAACTATCGGCTGTCCCACCTGAATCCATCACATAAGACGACCCCTATGCCTCAGCTGTCCTCTCTTCCTCACCTGTGATGCTAAACCATTGGGAGCTAGAGGCAGTCTGTCCCACAGAAGACAAGGAAAGTGTTGTGGAGAAAGTGTTGTGGAAAGTAGAGAAACAGAGAGGAAGCAGGCTAGGCACCCAGTTTACACAGCAAGCTTCCTATAGCACCAAGGAGAGGGAAAGTTGGGAAGAAATTTTACTGTGAATGAACTTTGGAAATTTTGCCCTCATATGGAACTGTAAGTGGAAATTGAAATTTCAAAAATCAGATTATTCTTTGCACTTAAACGATGATTTGGGGGCAAAAGGGTCTATAAAGGCAGGAAAGAAATATGGTAGGATTAGAACAAAAGGTGTTTTATGATTAGACTCAGAACCTTTAGTTAATGTGTGATTACAGACTAACTATGACAAAAAGAAATGTTAGTATATTGGGCAATCTTCCTCTATATTAAATTTCTTTCAAATAGCTAAAATATATTAGAAGGCTTACTATTTATTTTCATTAGGAAAAAAAAAAAGAGATTTTCCTCAAATATGGTCAAAGAGTTCACTGACTACCAATGGGATGATGGTGTCCTCTAGAGGACACTCATCAATATTTAGAGATTTTTGGTTGTAACAACCAAGAGGGATGGTATCCGGTGGGTAAAGGGCAAAGATGCTGTTCAACATCCCACAACACACAAGACAGCACCTTACAACAAAGAATCATCCTGCCCCAGATGTCAAAATGCCAAATGGGCACCTGCCAGAAGTGTGGAAGGTGAGAAATTTCGCAGTAGGTAATAAGGAGAAGGAACAAGTATAAGCATTTTTGGATTTTTGCTATCAAACAAAGAATATGTGTGTGTTTCAGGGATAGTTGATGATCTGTTAACTGAAGTGGAAAAGTGTCAGACTGGTTACAAAAACTATCCTAAATTAGCAGGACTAATAAAAATTAATTCTCATTTTGCTTTCTGTGTTGAATATTTATTGTTTTTGCTTTCCTGACTTTCACTTCTTCTGCTTGGAAAAGCATCTCAATTTTGCTTGCTTGGTAGAACTATCTAGCTTGTGTATATAAACTTGTGAAATGCCACTCAAGATGCCCTGACCCTCTCTGGTCTGAGTCAAGCTAGGTCAGTTAGACTTCCTGGGAATCTACATCCTGAGTGAAATCATACAAGATACAACAGCATGCTGTGCTAGGTCACTTCAGTGGTATCCAACTCTTTGTGACCCTATGGATGGTAGCCTGTCAGGCTCCTCTGTCCACAGGGTTCTCCAGGCAAGAGTGCTGGAGTTGGCTGCCATGTCCTTCTCCAGGTATTTTCCCTACCCAGGGACCAAACCCCCATTTCTTATGTCCCCTGCATTGGCAGGCAGGCTCTTTACCACAAACACCATCTGGGAAGCCCAGGATACAGGACAGCTAGATGAAGGCCCTGAAGAAACCAATACATTTAATTCTGTTTTTTTTTTTTTTTTCTTTTTTTTTAAACTCTTGTGAATGGTTCAAGTTTCTTATCTAAAATACTAATTTTATTCTAGACTAAAATTTTATTTCATAGTTTACGCTTAGTTTAAACCAACCTCATTCAGTGAGACACAAATTATTAAGTGGATTACAAACATTCATATATAAGTAACACTCTCTACATTTTCTCCTAACAGGCTAAAAATCACTAGGTTCTGCATCATTATTAAGATATTTGGGTCTTTCTGGATCAAAGTACCTATCATGTGATAGTGTATGTCCATCAAAGAAAATAACCTCAAAATATGGTTAAATGAAACATTATATACTGTGCTTCTAATGACTGCATTTTAATTCAACAGTTTCATAGCTTTACCAGTTTTTCCAACCTGTTCTTTGAATGTGTCTTTGGGGCACTATTCACAGAACTCTATATATTCAGTAAATGTAACATTTCTCCCTTCAGTCAGTTTTACACCAGATTCAAAAGAATCCTGCTTGAAAATTCAATTATTTGCTCCAGTTTCTGCTAGTGACCTTAGCTTTATTTGTTGCCACAGTAGTATAAAGTTATTCTATCACAAATAAAAGGAAATAGTAGATCAAAATTCTGATCTTCTAAAGCCAGCATTACTATAGTTTTTGTATGTGATTTAGGCAGTAAGTAACTGTCATAATATCACAATAACATCTAAAAGCTTGGTTTTTTGGCAAGCTCAGTTTAACTTAAGTATCTGATACTCTGGAGTTTTGAAATGTTCAAATCAAATGCAAGATCAGGAAGAATCAAGGTTTTAGGCTGGACTTGCTAATATTTACTGAGGCTCCTGAAAGGCCTTTTGCACTGAGAGGAAAACTAGTTAGTTGGCTTTCCTATTCTGATCAAGGACTTGAATTCAGTAGGGAAATTTTTATTGGTTTAGAGAAGCTATTTTTAAAGATCAATTCCCAACATTTCATGCTAATTTCATAAATTCAAACTAATATTTGAGAATCAATCATGAGACAACTGGTCTGAAGAGAAAGTCTAAATGGATTTTTAGTTTTTAAATCTGAAAAAAATATTATTGGCATAAAGGTAATTTACAATACTGTATTGTGTTCAGTTAAGTTGCTCAGTCATGTCCGACTCTTTGTGACCCCATTGACTGCAGCACACCAGGCCTCCCTGTCCGTCACCAACACCAGGAGTTTATTCAAATACATGTCCATTGAGTCAGTGATGCCATCCAATCATCTCATCCTCTGTCATCCCCTTGTCTTCCTGCCTTCAAACTTTCCCAGCAAGAGGGTCTTTTCAAATGAGTCCGTTCTTCACATCAAGTGGCCAAAGTATTGGGGTTTCAGCTTCAACATCAGTCCTTCCAATGAATATTCAAGACTGATTTCCTTTAGGATGGACTGGTTGGATCTCCTTGCAGTCCAAGGGACTCTCAAGAGTCTTCTCCAACACCATAGTTCAAAAGCATCAATTCCTCGGCACTCAACTTTCTTTATAGTCCAACTCTCATATGACTACTGGAAAAACCATAGCCTTGATTAGATGGACCTTTGTTGGTAAAGTAATGTCTCTGCTTTTTAATATGCTGTCTATGTTGGTCATAACTTTCCTTCCAAGGAGTAAGCATCTTTTAATGTCATGGCTGCAGTCACCATCTGCAGTGACTTTGGAGCCCCAAAAAATAGTCTGTCACTGTTTCCATTGTTTCCCTATTTGTCATGAAGTGATGGGACCGGATGCCATGATTTTTGTTTTCTGAATGTTGAGATTTAAGCCAAATTTTTCACTCTCTTCTTCCACTTTCATCAAGAGGCTCTTTAGTTCCTCTTCACTTTCTGCCATAAGGGTGGTGTCATCTGCATATCTGAGGTTATTGATATTTCTCCTGGCAATCTTGATTCCAGCTTGTGTTTCCTCCAGCCCAGCGTTTCTCATGATATACTCTGCATACAAGTTAAATGAGCAGGGTGACAATATATTGCCTTGACGTATTCCTTTCCCAATTTGGAACTAGTCTGTTGTTCTATGTCTAGTTCTAACTGTTGCTTCCTGAACTGCATACAGATTTCTCAAGTGACTAGTCAAGTGGTCTGGTATTCCCATCTCTTTAAGAATTTTCCACTGTTTATTGTGATCCACACAGTCAAAGGCTTTGGCATAGTCAAGAAAGCAGAAATAGATGATTTTCTAGAACTCTCTTGCTTTTTTAATGATCCAGCAGATGGCAATTTGATCTCTGCTTCCTCTGCCTTTTCTAAAATCAGATTGAACATCTGGAAGTTCATGTTCATGGTTCATGTACTGTTGAAGCTTGGCTTGGGAATTTTGAGCATTAATTACTAGCGTGTGAGATGAGTGCAATTGTGCGGTAGTTTGAGCATTCTTTGGCATTGCCTTTCTTTGGGATTGGAATGAAAACTGACCTTTTCCAGTCCTGTGGCCACTGCTGAGTTTTCCAAATTTGCTGGCATATTGAGTGCAGCACTTTTACAGCATCACCTTTTAGGATTTGAAATAGTTCAACTGGAATTCCATCACCTCCACTAGCTTTGTTCGTAGTGATGCTTCCTAAGGCCTACTTGAATTCACATTCCAGGATGTCTGGCTCTAGGTGAGTGATCACAGCATCATGACTATCTGGGTCGTCAAGATCTTTTTTGTACAGTTCTTTTGTGTATTGTGTTTCTTTCGGCTAAACAGCAAAGTGAATCAGTTATACATACATCCACTCTTTTTTAGATTCTTTTCCCATATCAGCAATAACAGAGAATTGGATATAGTTCCCTGTGCTATAAGTAAGTTCTCATTAGTTATCTGTTTTTTATACAGTAGTATGCATATGTCAATCCCAATCTCTCAGTTTATACCTAACCTCGTTACCCTCTGGTAACTGTAAGTTTGTTTTCTACATCTGTAACTCTAGTTTTGTTTTATAGAAAAGTTCACTGGTACCTTTTCTTTAGAACTTTAACTCAGGAATTTAATGTCTTAGATAACCTACAAAGATACAGCTTATTTCTGTAACAGCTTAGTGTCCACCATCTTTCACTTATATACATTGAGAGTATTTTCAAGGTTTGATGACACTGTAACTACTAGTAGTATAAAATATGTGCCAGAAGAGTTTATTTAAAACCACTTTCCTTTTTGCTCTCTTGCAAAGCTAGACATTCAGAATAATCAATGCTGACCAAACCTTCATACGGATAATTGAAATATAGCATTTCATTCTGAACACCTGTTAGAGCATAATTAAAATATCCTTTAAAAATCAATCCTTTCTGAAGCTATGCTACTCAAAAATCAATGCTTATTAAGTGATGTTTGTATGATTTCAGTCGCTTCAAACTCTGCCCACATGCTGGCAGTGAGGTTTTCTCATTCTGTTGCCAATAATAAATTATAGTCCTAAAGATATAAAATATCTAACTTCTTCTCCAACGAAGGTGATATATTTGCAAGACTTTTGTTAAATAATGTTTGAAAATAAAATAATTCATGTATACTTGAGTGTGTTTGTCTATATGCTGCTACCCACATAAGTATCCAATTTACCACAGTAAAAGATGTAGAACTGGAATTACTGAGCATGAATGACGTCCAGACACTAAGTGAAGTAGAATGTTTCCTCGTCAGTAATGTTTGGTCTTTGTTAGTGGGTTCAGGATATCAAGCATATTACAGAACGTAAGAACAGAAAAAGTTCATTCTGCTCATCTGGTTCAACTGGTTCTTTCAGAGAAGAGTCACACAGTATTTAAGTAGCAAAGCTGGGCTGCAAATATTGGCTTCTGAAATTAAAATCCTGTGTTCTTTTGCCTATCTACTGGTTCCCGAATATACTCAATCAGAATCACTTTAGTAATGAAACTTAGGAAGCTGATTTTTGTCTGATTTAAAAATATACCTCCTATCCCGCTCCCCTCCTCCAAAAAAATTATTTGGATGCATAACCAGAATGAGAACCACAAACCTACTAGTTGTGCTAGAGTATTTTTGCTGGAGCCATGCTTTTCACACTTTGTTGAACATCACAGTCACCTGAAGAGTGAATTTAAACCAATTCCTGTGTTATCTCAGAGTGGTTCTGATTTAGTCTGAGATAGAGTCCAGGAATTTGTAGTTCTAACAAGGTCCTGGGGAAGCTAATCCTAGGGGTCCAGAGATCACATTCTGAATTGCTTTGTTATGGAGAGCAAGGCCACTGGCACATGCAGAGACTCAGAGCTGAAGTTTTCCACAAGGATACTATTGGCAGTGGTGCTACACAGAGCACCAAAGAACATGTGTGAGGGGACAATGAATGGTCTGCTTTGTTTTCATCCAGGGTCAGGCTATTCAATAGCCTATCAGAGATGAGTCTCTTTCTCTTCTAACCCACACTAAACTATGTCAACCAACATCTCTAGCTAAAAGTGGGTCAGGCCAGCTGAACCATATAAATGTTTATGCCTTGGCTGATCTGGACTCTGGCTTCTCATAGTTACAGCTCTGCCGCATGTTTTCTGTCTTTGGCACAGGTTATATCTTTCTTGAGCAACAGTTATATTATTCCAAATGCTCTTTTGAACTTGGGCTTACCATTGAGAAACCAACATATTATGGCTTTCCTGGGACATTCCCAGTTTTAAAACTGAAAGGCTCATGTCATGGTAACTCTGTAAGTCCTGGGGAAACAGACTTGGCTACTCTACCTTGCCATGCCCTTATCAAAAGGGAGAGTCTCATTCATCTCCCCTGAATTTTGCCTTTCCTTAGATGATGATGTTAGCTGTCTTGTAATACTGTGACAATTATTGAATAAGAAGTCATAAAGTGCTCCAAAGAGTAGTTGCCACATGGCAGGTACTCTCATTGCAGCTATTAACCACCTGAAGGAACTGTGAGAGGCAACTGCATGGGAATCAGGCATTCAGTGACAACTCTTAGATGTAGCACCCAGGGGAAGTACTGCAGGTGAAGTAAAGTGGATGAGAAGATTTGTATAATGTTGGCATTAACAAATGGACCAAGATATTGGCATCAGCACAGTGCACTGATGCCAGCATCATAAAAGTCTACTCCACCCAGATTCAGAGAGATAAAGAAAGGATTAGCTGACAGCTGCTGTTATCTATCTCTGCTTATGGGTAAATGTGTTGACTTTCTGATCAGCATGGCAAATAATTCCACATTTCACTTCAACTCTGATAATTTGATTTTGGACAATGTTGGTAAGTAAATGCTCATTTAGCTTCAGTTTATCTCCATATTGTTAAGGAAAAAGAAAGAGAAGAGAATGGCACTGTTCTCAGGTTAGCTGTCCAAAGCCAGATGCAGGGAAGGAAGTAAACAATACACAGACTTGTATCCATACTTGCACGTAACACAACTGTCTCTTACCTTTGACATGCAAGTTAGAAAACCCCTGGAGAGCTTTAAAAAATTACAAAGCCCTGCCACTCTGAAGCTACAGAATCAAAAGTCTCCACAGGTAAACCTGAAATATACCCTGTCATTAAAAGTTTTATTCCAAAATAATGACTACATATACACACACACACACATTTACTTCTATTTTTTAAGTTAAGTATGAGGGTTTGTGCTCTGAAAAACAGCTTTTAGTATAGTGGTATTTTATTACCCTAAGGGCAATAAGATCATATTTCTCTCAGACAAGCATCTGAAAAACATAATATCATTTATTTTGCTAACATAATTAGGCACTATCTTTCTTTAAAATTGGTTTCACTGATGAGATAACTAGTTCTGTTTAGTAGTTGCCTCTTTAGTAAGAATAATGCCACTTTAATACCACACACTGCTGAAACAGATCATTACTGTGGATTCATAATCACATTAATTTCCTAGTATTTTATCAGAACTAAATTATAAATACCATTTAATAACATTTTTAACTTTTTGACATTTGAATTTCTTCTACTTCTTACAGAACTGCATGCGGTTATTATTACTATGTCATACTTTTTAACAACTTACAAATTGGAAAGAGAACATTGAAAAATTATGGAGCTTTGGGTCACTGAAACCTACCTAATGGCGAGGGACTTCATTAACAAATGTTTTAGTTAATCATTTTTCACCATCAAGGAATTAAGTAAAACATAAACACTTAAGACCATCATGACTGAAGTTATGAAAAAATTAAATGTAACCACTAATTTTTAATATTACCATTACTAATTATTTTATTATTACTTAACCTACAAGTTATTTTAAAGTTCTAAGCTTTTCATTTAGTTTCCTTTTTGCTTATCTAGATTAATAGGTAGAAAAAGAATACAACCTACAGCTTCCTAAGTTAAATCAAACAGTTCTAAATAAGGGTTTTTAAAATATTTTACTAACCATCCATCCTCCTTTAGACCATTTTAAAATGTAAATTCTACTGTAGGTGGTACACTAAGCAGTGAAAAATACACAGAAAAATGGAAATAGCAGTATAGTTTATATGCTGATAGTATTCAGAGTCATAGTATATGTAAAAAATAATGATTATAGGATTATTCATTAAAAATATAGGATTTGTTTTATTGATACTTTCCAGGTCTCATTTATTGACACCTCTCAAATCTCATTACTGACTCCTAGTCCATAAACTCTGGTTCCCTAACCACATACTAGCCATGCTCTTTTCTCCATCAATACATAGACATCATGGTATTCACAACCATCACTTCAGACTTCTTTGTATAGGTTAATACCAACAACAACAAAAAGTTCCCATCTCTAAGCCAAACCTCTCTCTAGGTCAAAAGTCAGCAAATTATAGGATTTGGGGCCAAATCTGCCCGCTCCCCCATCCCCATCCCCGGTCTGTTTTTGAATGGTCCATGAGAGCAGAATTTTTTTTTTTGTTCTTCTTTTTAATAGTTAGAAAAAAGAAACAATACTACATGACATGAAAATGATATGAAATCAAATTTTAGTGTTTTAAGGTTTTATTGCCTCTCTCAGTTTGTTTACATAGTGACCCTGGCTGCTTCCCAGTTTCAACAACAGAACTAAGTAGCTGTGACCGAGAACTTATATAGCCTTCAAAGACTAAAAGAGTTATTATCTAGTCCTTTACAGTAAAAAATTGCATCTCCTGCTCTAGATCATGTTATTCATTACCTTTTGGGTATGTCACTTCTGCTTCCCATTGGTATCTCAAACTCAATATGCTAAAACTTAATTCATTATCTTTCCTCACAAGCCAACTTCTGTTCAATAATGAAAACTCATTTGGGATATCTTTATTCTCACTATTTATCAATGATTAAGTTCCAAATGATTTTGTCTCATCAAATTATCCCAAATTTGTCTTCCTCTCTGTCATTATCGCTAAAACTTAATTCAGATCTCTCATGTGGACTATTAAAACAGTCATTCAGCATCTAATCTCAGCTGTCTACAATTTTATGCTCTTCCAAAGGTTTCTTCAGTGTTTTACCCCAACACATTTAATGACTGTTGTAATGCCACACTTAGGTGTACTACTACATCATAGTGGAGGAAATTAGCAGTGCTTAGGTGGTAAAAAGTTAAAATAAGGCCCCAACACTTTCTGATAGGCAAGCCACCTTCACTGTCCTTGATAAACAGCTGCTAGAATAACTTGATTATTTTATTCTGGTTTTTAAAACTGTAGCCAACTTTATAAAGCTCCCTATAGCCTGGAGTATGCCTGTATTTCTAGGCTTTGCTCTTATAGAATTTCTACTCTCTCTGTGGCTGAGAAGCTCTCAAATACTAGCAGTTGCCTGAATCTAATATACTACTTTCAGGCTTCAGACTATGCATTTGGTTTCCCAACATTTTTAGCATGATGAAAGATGTTTAAGCTCTGGAATTACCTGTTCTGCAAAGCCTTTGTAAACTGTCCCTGTCTGTCCTCTGCAATTGATGAATCCTTCTTCAGTGCTCTCAATGGACCAAGGGATAGTTTACTTAATTACTGTTATTGATTATATGCTCATTGCCCTCTACTATACCATAACTTCTTTGAAATTAGGGATTAAGTTTGTATCTCCAGAGCCTAACAACTGGTAGGCATTCAATTAATGTTTGTTGAAAAAAACTAAAGGAATTATATCTTTCACCTTTCAGTGACTATTAGGAAAGTATTTTCTTCACTCATAGCACATAACCGTCATAAAACTACTTTATGATGATTTAAAGTGGATTATTAAAGTCCCAGTGTGGGCCAGTTGTGCATTTTATTAGTAACAAACTGCTGATATCTAAAGAACAAAATAAAAACTGTCATGATCTTTTAAATAGCCCAGAAAAATTGTTAAAAGTGAAAAATAATTTTTATTGATATCTCGTATTGCTATCTCAATATTCTTCATTGATTGTCAATTCACTCACAAAACAGTGTCTTTAAATCAGAACCTCTTTCTGTTGAAAGCAAATAAACACCATAATCTTTTCAGTTTCTGTATTTGATTGCTTCCAGAAAATGTTCTTTTATATAAAATCCCAGGCAACTCTATAAACGTGAGATTTTTTGTTTCATATTTTTTTCTCTTAATTTTTTATTTTAAAATTAAAAATCGTTTGTAGTTTACAACATAAAGTTTGCAAAGATTACTTTGGAACTAGTTTCCTACATACCCAGAACTCAGTTTCCCTAATTTTTAACATCTTACATTACTGTAGGCAATGTGTAGGACACTTGTCATAACTAATTTGTTGTTGCTGTTCAGTTGCTAAGTCATGTCCGACTCTTGGCAACCCCATGGACTGCAGCATGCCAGGCTCCTCTGTCCGTCACTGTCTCCTGGATTTTGCTCAAATTCATGTCCTTTATTTGGTGATGCTATAACCATGTCATCCTCTGCCTCCCCTGTCTCCTTTTGCCTTCAATCCTTCTCAGCATTAGGGCTTTTTCCAGTGAGTTGTTTCGCATTATGTGGCCAAAATATTGGAGCTTCAGCAGTAGTGCTTCCAAAGAATATTCAGGTTAAATAAACACTAGTTTATTAGCTTTTCCTAAATGTCTTTTTCCTATTATAGGATCACACCCAGGATGTCACTTTACATTTACTTGCCACATCTCTGCAACTTTCTCTGCACTGTGACATTTTCCTGCATTTTGCGTGTTTTTAAGGATGTTGATAATTTTGAGTTCTGGTCAGATAATGTGTAGAATGTCCCTAAATTAGGGCTTGTCTCTTGCCCTGTCTCATGATTAGACTGGGAATGTAGTCCTTTAGAAAGATGGCCACAGAAGTGAAGTGTCATTTCAGTCACATCATGTCAAGTGTATATGCTATTAACATGTCTGACTGGTGAAGATATTACCATCAATCCTATGAGTAGTGCTTCCCAAATTTCTCTACTGTAAACTTACTTGGATTTCCCCCCGCTCCTTCCATATTGTATTTTTTGATAGCAAGTTACTAAAGGAAATCAGTCTCTCCCCCTCCATTTATTTACTTGTTTATCATTTACTTGTATTAGTATGAATTCATGGATATTCATTGTTAAGTTGTATTCCAATGTTACATAATTTAGTCTGTTGCACAAATTGTTTCCACTTTGGCCATCAGAGCTCTTCCCTCTTGGTCACTCTTATCTCTCTTTGATACATCATCACTGTTTTAGTTTTTGAGACTTTCTTTACTTTCTGTCACTGTAAAATTTTCCAGGCTTGTTCTGTATACTTTTTGCCTTAGTCCCAGAATTGGACATTCCTCCAAGGAGCTGGTTCCTTGACTGGAGAATCATTTCAGAAATCAAGTGCCACATGGTTTCTTTTATTTTGGAAGTTGGTTTTAATTATGCAAGGAAGATATTGACTAGTCAACTTTCTGGATGCCCACCATTATTCCATCACTCCTTCTAAGAATACGAATATAAGCATAGTCACACATATGTAGTTCTACCAATAAAGAGGCAATAAATTCCCACCAACTCAATGGACATGAGTTTAAGCAAGCCCTGGGAGATGGTGAAGGACAGGGAAGCTTGGCATGCTGCAGTCCATAGGGCTGCAAAGAGTTAGACATGACTGAGTGACTGAACAACAAAAAGTTCCCAAGTACTCTGGCTTATAAATATGCTAAGAAAGAAGATTTCTTAGAAAATAAACTAAATCATATGTGTAAATGAAGACTGTAACATATCAAAACCCATAACTACCACCAAAAAAAAAATATGCTTTCAAAGTATAGATCTCAAGTCTGGGCTATTGAAAAGAACCCTTTTCTATAAAAATTATGTACAGTAATCATTATGGTTCATACTTTCCATATCTGGCTCTCCCATATTGAGTTTTACAAATGAACCTGATTTTTATGATGGATACTGGGTCTCCTGGAAATAAAGAATATATTTCAAATATTAGGAACTATATACAAACATCAACTCAAGGAATGCAAATCATGTAACAACAAAAAAGCTTATGCGGGTGGCTTTGAGTTTCCCTTCTTATGGGTCAGAGGCAAGGGACATAAACATGCTTCTTTAGTGACTCAGGAGAGCAGTGTTCTTCAAAATTATTAAAGTAATAATAATATTTTATAGCAGAGAGTACTTTTTAATTTCTCCAAGTATTTTTGTAGCCATTATGCTGCAGCCAAAAGTGAAATTGTGTAGTAGAACATAAGAAAATGACCAGATGATGAGACAGTAAACACACTATGAATGCTTACTGATGCTTCAGGAGAGGAAAATCTGATCACAATATTCCACTCACTTCAGAAACCAAATTCTGGTAAAGGTAAAAAATATATATATATTTTATTTATATTTATATAAATAAATATATATTTAAATATATATATATAGTTACCCCTTGAATTTGTAGTCGGGTAGGCAGAAGTGTGGGTAGCCCAGGCACTCTTTTGCTGCGAGCATCTGAGTGGGGACAGTCTTGGGAGTTGTGTCAGAAAACAATACACACAAACAATATGAAAACATACTTTAAAAAATGAAAGATATACCATGTAGTCCTGAAAAAGGAAATGGCAACACACTCCAGCATTATTGCCAGGCAAAATCCCACAGACAGAAGAGCCTGGCAGGCTACAGTCCAGGGTTGGACACAGGGTCTCAAAGAGTCATACATGACTGAGTGACTGAGCACACCATACAGTCCCTAAATATTCTAATTCCAGAATTCCTTTTCTGAGTGCCTTCAGTGTAGCGTGTGTGCAGTCGCTCAGTCGTGTCCAACTCTTTGCAGTCCCATGGATTGTAGCCCATCAGGCTCCTCTGTCCATGGAATTTTCTACTGAAGAATACTGGAGTGGGTTGCCATTTCCTACTCCAGGGGATTTTCCTGACTCAGGGATCTATCTAACCTGTGTCTCTGTGTTTCCTGAGTTGGCAGGCATACTCTTTACTACTGCAGTTGCTGCTGTTAAGTTGCTTCAGTCGTGTCCGACTCTGTGTGACCCCATAGACGGAAGCCCACCAGGCTCCCCCGTCCCTGGGATTCTCCAAGCAAGAACACTGGAGTGGATTGCCATTTCCTTCTCCTCTACTGCAGTAGTAGTAAGAAAAAGAAATAGAAACAAAAGAACTATTGGTATTATTTTGAAATTGAGAATGAGAACTTCCTTATCCTTTTTTAAAGATAATATTAGACACCAATAGCATAATAAATATGCTTTTAGTCCAAAAAGGAAGTAGAAGACAGAGAAAAGCACTAGGAAAGCACTTTTATAGAAATTTAAAAACCACTACAGATTGCTTGCCACTTAGAGAGGAAATGATGCATCATAGCAATGATGCTACAAAGTCTTAAATTCAAAAAGAAATGTTAAATATTGCATTAATCAAAAAACTGTTGAAAATTTGAAGGGTGGCTTTTTATAAGTACAAAAGCAAGGAATAAGTCATTAGGAAGCTCTTGAAAAGACAAACCCAGTACCTGCCTAAAGCAGCAGTTGTGAAGATCCCAATCCATGTCACTTCCATCCATAACTTAAAGTAATATCTTTTACTCTGAGATTATGATTTTTATTCTCATTTTCATCACTGAAACAGGGACTAAAATGTTCTTTCTTCTTAGGAAATTGATGCCAATAATTTTTTAAAATATACGTATATAATTAATATCCTTATTGGCAAAAATGTTGTCATTCTTGGTTTATCATCCTTGATTTATATACACATATATATGTGTGTGTATTTATTTGGTTAAGTTTTACTAGTGAAAAAAAGGATCCTGTAGGGTATATAACATACACTGTTAGAATAGTTTGGGTAAACTATGTTAAGGATAATAATATATTAGGTAGCAAGGGTGGAACACAAAGCTGGATAAATACGTTCAGCATTATTTATCACTGAAAAGCAAAGTATTCATCCACATTTATTTAAGTTACTTCAGATCAGATCAGATCAGTCGCTCAGTCGTGTCCGACTCTTTGCGACCCCATGAACCGCAGCACGCCAGGCCTCCCTGTCCATCACCAGCTCCCGGAGGTCACTCAGACTCGCATCCATCGAGTCAGTGATGCCAACCAGCCATCTCATCCTCTGTCGTCCCCTTCTCCTCCTGCCCTCAATCCCTCCCAGCATCAGAGTCTTCTCCAATGAGTCAACTCTTCACATGAGGTGGCCAAAATACTGGAGTTTCAGCTTTAGCATCATTCCTTCCAAAGAAATTCCAGGATTGATCTCCTTCAGAATGGACTGGTTGGATCTTCTTGCAGTCCAAGGGACTCTCAAGAGTCTTCTCCAACACCACAGTTCAAAAGCATCAATTCTTCGGCGCTCAGCCTTCTTCACAGTCCAGCTCTCACATCCATACATGACCACAGGAAAGACCATAGCCTTGACTAGGCGAACCTTTGTTGCTTAATAACTACTAAATCTCATGAAGACTATTGCTGACTGTGCACATTCTTGATTGTGAAGAACTCATTTATAACACAAGATGGGATGTTTAATTAGACCAAAGTGGGTCAGAACCTAAATAAAAACTGAATTTAAAGGGATTTTGTCAAACTTTTACATTAAAAATCAGTGCTATTCTAATGAGACAAGTTAAGCCATTGTTTAGTGGATATCACATGGCAGATATAGAACGTGTATGTGAGAGTAGTCTGGGTTTACTGTTTTGTTTGTTTCATTCTTCTTGTGAAAATCATTTGAGAGCATGATTACTCAAATAAATGTTAAGAAATTTAAGTGAGGGATTTCCATATATCAACTTATAATAATTTTGCTATTTTGGGGATGGTAACCATGATCTCTGGGCTTTAGTTACCTTGTCTGTAAAATGGGGAGAAATAGTTCTACCAGAAATAGTTGTCAGAAGGATATAAAAGCAGTGTATGCTAAGTCGTTTCAATCATGTCTGACTCTATGCAACACTATGGACTGTAGCCCGCCAGACTCCTCTGTCCATGGGATTCTCTATGCAAGAATACTGGAGTGTGTGGCCATTCCCTACTCCAGGGGATCTTCTCCACTTGGAGTGCTTTAAAAAGTACATAGTGAAGAGTTCTGACAAAACATGATCCACAGGAAATGGCAACTCCCTTGAGTATTCTTGCATAGACAACACCATGGACAAAAGATATGAAAAGGCAAAAAGCTATGAAGTCAGAAGATGAATCCCCCAGTTTGGAAGGTGTCCAATATGCTACTGGGGAAGAGGTGAGGGCAATTAATAATAGCCTCAGAAGGAATGAATGACTGGGCAAAGCAGAAATGACCCTCAGTTGTGGATATGTCTAGTAGTGAAAGTAAAGTCTGATGCTGTAAAGAACAATATTGCGTAGGAACCTGGAATGTTAGGTCCTTTAATCAAGGAAAGATTGGCCATGGTCAAGCAGGAGATGGCAAGATTGAACACTGACACTGTAGGCATCAGTGAAGTAAAATGGATGGGAATGGAAGAATTTAATGCAGATGACCATTATATCAACTACTGTGGGCAAGAGTCCCTTAAAAGAAATGGAGTAGCCCTCATATTCAACAACAAAAATCTGATATGTAGTACTTGGGTGCAATTTCAAAATGACAGAATAACTTTGGTTCCTTTTCAAGGCAAACCATTCAACAATAGCAATCCAAGTCTAAATCCCAACCACTGTTGTCAAAGAAGCTGAAGTGGACTAGTTTTATGAAGTCTTACAAGACCTAGAACTAACATCAATAAAAGTCATGCTTTTCATCATAGGGTATTGGAATGTAAAAGTAGGAAGTCAAGAGATACTTGGAGTAACAGGCAATTTTCACCCTGGAGTAAAAAATGAAGAAGGACAAGGGATAACAGAGTTTTGTCAAAAGAACACCATGGGCATAGACAATATCCTTTTCCAACAACCCAAGAGATGATGATTCTACAAATGTACCTCACCAAATGGTCAATACCAAAATCAGATTGATTATATTCTTTGCAGCTGAATACGGAGAAGCTCTATACAGTTTTTTTTTGTTCCAGCAAAAAACAATAACTGGAGCTGACTGTGGCTCAGATTATCAGCTCCTTATTTCAAAATTCAGGCTTAAATTGAAGAAAGTAGGGAAAACTACTTGGCCATTCAGGTATGACCTAAATCAAATTCTTTATAAACATACAATGGAGGTGACAGATAGTTTTGAAGCATTAGATCTGGTGGACAGAGTTTCTGAAGAACTGTGGGCTGAAATTTGTAACAATGTGCAGGAGACAGTGACCAAAACCATTCTAAAGAAAAAGAAATGCAAGAAGGCGAAATGGTTGTCTAAGGAGGCTTTAGAAACAGCTGAGAAAGAAAAGAAATGAAAGGTAAGGGAGAGAGGAAATGTTATACTCTGCTGAATTCAGAGTTCCAGAAAATAGCAAAGAGAGACAAGAAAGCTTTCCTATGTGAACAATGCAAAAAAAGAGAGGAAAACAATAAATAGGAAAGACTAGAGATCTCTTCAAGAAAATTAGAAATACCAATGAAACATTTCATGCAAAGATTGGTACAATAAAGGACAGAGATAGCAAGGACCTAAGAGAAGCAGAAGAGATTAAGACGAAGTGGCAAGAATACAGAGAAGAATACACTATACAAGAAAACTCTTAATGACCCAGACAACCACAATGCTATGGTCACTCAACTAGAGTCAGACACCTTGGAGTGTGAAGTCAAGTGGTCCTTAGGAAGCATTATTATGAAGAAAGCTACTGGAGGTGATGGAATTCCAGCTGAGCTACTTAAAATCCTAAAGATGATGCTCTTAAAGTGCTGTACTCAATATGTCAGCAAGTTTGGAAAACAGCAGTGGCCGCAAGACTGGAAAACTCAGCTTTCATTCCAGTCCCCAAAACAGCATTGACAAAGAATGTTCAAGCTACTGTACAATTGTACTTATTTCACATGCTAGAAATTGTATTTAATCACTAAGTCATGTCAGACTCTTTGCAACCCCATGGACTATAGCCTGCCAGGCTCCTCTGTCCATAGGAATTTGTAGGCAAGAATACTGGAGTGGGTTGCCATTTCCTTCTTCAGGGGATCTTTCCCATCTAGGGATCAAACCTGTGGCTCCTTCCGAGTCTTCTGTATTTCAGGCAGATTCTTTTACCACTGAGCCACAATGGAAGCTGGAGAAGACAATGGCAACCCACTCCAGTACTCTTGCCTGGAAACTCCCATGGACAGAGGAGCCTGGTATGCTGCAGTCCATGGGGTCTCTAACAGTTGGACATGACTGAGCAACTTCACTTTCACTTTTTACTTTCATGCATTGGAGAAGGAAATAGCAACCCACTCCAGTATTCTTGCCTGGAGAATCCCAGGGACTGGGGAGCCTGGTGGGCTGCTGTCTATGGGGTCTCAGAGTTGGACACTACTGAAGCGACTTAGCAGCAGCAGCAGCACCATGGAAGCATGCTAGTATGCTCAAAATTCTTCAAGCTAGGCTTTCAGCAGTACATGAACCATGAACTTTGGTTCAAGCTGGGTTTTGAAGAGGCAGAGGAAGCAGAGATCAAATTGCCAAGAGTGGATCAACCATAGAGCAAGCAAGGGAACTCCAGAAAAGCATCTACTTTTGGAAGGACTGATGCTGAAGCCCAAGCTCCAATACTTTGGCCACCTGATGCAAAGAACTAACTCCTTGGAAAAGACCCTGATGCTGGGAAAGGTTGAAGGCAGAAGGAGAAGGGAACAACAGAGGATGAGATGGCGGGATGGCATCACCGATTCGATGGACATGAGTTTGGACAAGCTCCTGGAGTTGGTGATGGATAGGGAGAAATGGTGTGCTGCAGTCCATGGGGTTGCCGAGTCAGACATGACTAAGCGATTGAACTGAAATGAACTTTGCTTCAGTAACTATGCAAAAGCCTTTGACTGTGTGGATTACAATAAATTGTGGAAAACTCTTAAAAGAGATGGGAGTACCAGATCACCTACTTGTCCCCTGAGAAACCTGTATGCAGGTCAAGAAGCAGCAGTTAGAATCAGACATGAAAGAAGTGACTGGTTCAAAACTGTAAAAGGAGTACAGCAAGGCTGTGTATTGTCACTTTGCTTATTTAACTAGTATGCAGCGTACATCATGCAAAATGTCAGGCTGGATGGAATACAAGCTGGAAACAAGACCGCTGGGAGAAATATCAACAACCTCATAAATACAGATGATACCACTCTAATTGCAGAAAGTGAAGTGGAACTAAAGAGCCTCTTGATGAGGGTAAATGAGGAGGGTGAAAAAGCTGGCTTGAAACTCAACATTCAAATAGCTAAGACCATGTCATCTGGTCCCAACACTTCATGGCAAATGGAAGGGGAAAAAGTGGAAGCAGTGGCAGATTTTATTTTCCTGGGCTCCAAAACCACTATGGACACTGACTGCAGTCATGAAATCAAAACATGCTTGCTCCTCGGAAGGAAAGCTATGACAAACCTAGACAGTATATTAAAAAACAGAGACATCACCTTGTTGAGAAAGGTCCCTAGAGTCAAAGCTATTGCTTTTCCTGTAGTCATGTACAGATGTGAGAGTTGGTCCATAAAGAAGGCTGAGGGCCAAAGAACTGATGTTTTCAAATTATGGTGATGGAGACTGGACGGCAAGGAGATCAAACCAGTTAATCTGAAAGGAAACCAACCCTTAATATTCACTGGCAAGATTGTTGCTGGAGCATAAACCGCAATACTTTTGCCATTTAATGTGAGGAGGTGACTCACTGGAAAAGACACTGATTCTGGGAAATACTGAAGGCAAAAGGAGAAGGGGGCAGTAGAGAATGAGATGGTTAGATAATATCACTGACTTAATCGACATGAATCTGAGCAAACTCAAGGAGATAGAGGACAGAGGAGCCTGGCATGCTGCAGTCTGTGGGACTGCAAAGAGTTGGACATGACTTAGAAACTGAACAGAACAACGTTAACAACTTTAAAAAGTACATGCTATGTTGTCAAGCACATGACAAGTATTTAATAAACAGTTGTAACACAAACTGTCAATAATAATAGTAGTTTTACAGGGATGTGGCTCAGCTGGTAAAGAATCTGCTTGTAATGTGGGAGACCTGGGTTTGAGACCTGAGTTGGGAAGATCCCCTGGAGAAGGGAAAGGCCACCCACTCCAGTATTCTGGTCTGGAGAATTCCATGGCATGTACAGTCCATGGGATTATAAAGAGTGGGACATGACTTAGCGACTTTCACTTCACTTCTCCAGATCAGAGAGATAAATGAGCTACAATTATCAACATTATTAATAATGCAAATTCTATTCCACCATCGTGAGTGTGTGTGTGTGTGTGTGTGTTAGTTGCTTAGTCGTGTCTGACTCTTTGTGACTCCATGGACTAGCCTACCAGGCTCCCCCATCCATGGAATTTTCCAGGCAAGAGTATTGGAGTGGGTTGCCATTTCCTTCTCTACGTCATAAGTCTAAAGGGTTACAATCTGGGAGATGGGTCCTGGGAATCTGCACGCCAGGTATTTCTTAAGGATATTGCAGTGTGAAAACCAGGAGATCCTTAAACAGATACTGGTTTACATTTATCCTATATGTTTATATTTCTTTAAGAAACAGGGATTGCTTAAGGCCATCAGTGAATACCAGATTAGTAAATCTTGCCCTTGTGAATCTCTACCCCCACCTCTGGCCTGGACACTGTGCTAATTAAGAACAAGAGTACAAAAAGGGATAAGCTCTGACATGCATACACCTCCAGGGCACAAAACAAGTTTCTTTCTTCTGTAGTCAATAGCTGGTGGTTTCAAAAGAGGAAAGTTAGAAGTAGTTCTAAGAAGAAGTTGAGTTCTAAAACAAACTAAACTGAACTGTTGTCAGAAATATCTGTCTGATAATTCCACATATTTTGAACCTTCATTCATAAAAGTTTTCCACTTTTAACTTCACACATTTGAACTAAATGAAACAAGATTAAATAACCATTAAATCTACATTAACTGTACACACCAATATAATACAGTGTTAATGAAGCAGAGTTTAGAGAAACCAGACAAACTCCACCCCTCCCCCCACTTTTTTTTATTAAAAAAAAAATAATAAAATCTCTTAAAAAACTGTCCTAAAGAGTAAACAAAAACCTAATAATATGGCCACCATCCTGGCAGTCTCCTAACATGCAAACTTAAAGATTCAAATTTTAAATTGCTTAGGAAAAATTTGGACATTGACAAACATCTACTTTTGCTTTATGGACCATGCCAAAGACTTTGACTGTGTGGATCACAACAAACTGTGGAAAATTCTTCAAGAGATGGGAATAACAGAGCACCTGACCTGCCTCCTGAGAAATCTGTATGCAGGTCAAGAAGCAACAGTTAGAACTGGACATGGAACAACAGACTGGTTCCAAATCGGGAAAGGAATATGTTAAGGCTGTATATTGTCACCCTGCTTATTTAACTTATATGCAGAGTACATCATGAGAAATGCTAGGCTGGAAGAAGCACAAGCTGGAATCAAGATTGCTGGGGGAAATATCAATAACCTCAGATATGCAGATGACACCACACTTATGGCAGAAAGTAAAGAAGAACAGCCTCTTGATGGAAGTGAAAGAGGAGAGTGAAAAAACTGGCTTAAAACTCAACATTCAGAAAACTAAGATCCATGACTTCAGGTCCCATCACTTCATGGCAAATAGATGGAGAAACAATGGAAACAGTGAGAGACTTTATTTTGAGGGGCTCCAAAATCACTGCAGATAGTGACTGCATCCATGAAATTAAAAGACGCTTTCTCTTTGGAAGAAAAGCTGTGACCAACCTAGACAACATATGAAAAAGCAGAGACATTACTTTGCCAAGAAAGGTCCATCTTAGTCAAGGCTATGGTTTTTCCAGTAGTCATGTATGTATGTGAGAGTTGGACTATAAAGAAAGCTGAGCACTGAAGAATTGATACTTTTGAACTGGGATGTTGGAAAAGACTCTTGAGAGTCCCTTGGATTGCAAGGAGATCTAACCAGTCAATCCCAAAGGAAATCAGTCCTGAATATTCATTGGAAGGACTGATGTTGAAGTTGAAACTCCAATACTTTGGCTACCTGATGTGAAAAACTGACTCATTTGAAAAGACCCTGATGCTGGGAAAGATTGAAGGTGGGAGGAGAAGGGGATGACAGAGGATGAGATGGTTGGACGGCATCACTGACTTGATAGATATGAGTTTGAGCAAGCTTGAGGAATTGGTGATGGACAGGGAGGCATGGTGTGCTGCAGTCCATGGGGTCACAAAGAGTCAGACATGACTGAGTGACTGAACTGATGACATTTTTTTTCCTCCATAAACACATAATTATATCATCAGTTCCTGACAAAGTAAAAGCTGTCTATGTTTTTTCTAGTTGTATAGCAAAACAAATCTTTACTATAGTATGTTGACAATGTCTTTCAAAATTTAAAGAAGTAAATCCACTATATTCATTATGTTATATTAAAAACACAAACAGTATCACATGTCATTGGAGAAGTTTATTCTATATAATACTTCAAATGAAAAAAATAATTTTAAATATAATATCAAGAGAAATGGAGCTAGGGTGAAATTTTTAACAAGTTCAAAGTTACTGTAGTAACTACCCCCTAAAAGTGCCACTTGAATGCATTGAATAAGAACCTTTATTTGTTACTCACATTATAAGTACTTAATAAATGCACTTGAAATTAATATATATCTTTCCTGATCTATACATCTTTGTTTACTTAATACTAAAGATTTCATAATTTCTCTGCATAATATGACTTTTGGATAAATCACTATATTTAAAAAGAAATAGATAAAAGACTTGAATATCAACGTAATATAAATAATAAAAATAGTAGATAAAGAAGATAAAGTTATGTCTGTTTTAGAATAAAATATAAAAGCATTCAATTCAAATCTCTACTCAGATCAGATCAGTCACTCAGTCGTGTCCGACTCTTTGCGACCCCATGAATCGCAGCACACCAGGCCTCCCTGTCCATCACCAACTCCCGGAGTTCACTCAGACTCATGTCCATGGAGTCAGTGATGCCATCCAACCATCTCATCCTCTGTTGTCCCCTTCTCCTCCTGCCCCCAATCCCTCCCAGCATCAGAGTCTTTTCCAATGAGTCAACTCTTCAAATCTCTACTAATGAATGATTAAAAATGACATTGGTTTACTTTTTAATTCACTTTTATTATTAGGGAATATGCTTTTGTTTATTTCAATGGGGAATGCTACTGGCAAAGATGATTCCATTTGGGGATAGAATTTTCAATAGCAATATATCTTGATGGGGATAATTTATATTTTGTTGTATCTAAAGTATTTTTTTATCTTCCCTTTTGTTGCACAGAGGATAATTTTTATATAGATTACTGACAAAAAAATTCAGATTTTCCATCTATATTTAAATTTCCACTTAAGTACAATCCTATATACCATGGAAAAAAAATTAGTGCTATTATAAAGAAGTAATAGCCTGGTCCAGAGTATCTTCCTTTTTTGGTTTATTTGTTTTGCTTGTGCTTTTAATCAATTTATTTAATATACCCATCCAATCCCATCTCCCTAGGTTGTCACAGAGCACCAGGTTTGAGTTCCGTGTGTCATAAAGCAAATTTTCACAGGCTTTCTGCTTTACGTATGGTAATATATCTGTTTCAATGCTACTCTCTCAATTTGTTCCAACTTCTCCTTCCCCAGTGTGTCCACAAGTATATTCTCTATGTCTGCATTTCCACTTCTGCCCTGCAGTTAAGTTCATCAGTACCATCTTTCTGTATTCCATATATATGCATTAATATACAATATTTTTCTGACTTACTTCACTCTGTATAATAGGCTCTAGATTCATCCACCTCATTGGAACTGATTCAGATGTGTCTCTGTTCATGGCTGAGTAACAATGCATTGTATATTTGTACCACAACTTCTTTATCCACTCATCTGTTGATGGACATCTAGGTTGTTTCTATGTCCTGGCTATCGTAAATAGTGCTGCAATGAACACTGAGGTACATGTGTCTTACATATATAACTTCTATATAAAATGGATAAAAAGACCCCCAACAAGTACTATTGGATGGAGTTACATAGTAAGAGTTAATATATACCAGTCTGTGCCTGATGAAAGAAGGAGGATCCAGTTTTTGAGCCACATCTCAAAAAAGTATATACAATATTCCTTTTTACAGGAAAGCAGAATATGCATTAGAATCTATCCGAATGATACAGAGAACTTGACACTAACTGAAACCAGGTAACAAATATAGCAGACAGCAGGATTGCCGGGAGAAATATCAATAACCTCAGATATGCAGATGACACCACCGTTATGGCAGAAAGTGAAGAGGATCTCAAAAGCCTCTTGATGAAAGTGAAAGTGGAGAGTGAAAAGGTTGGCTTAAAGCTCAACATTCAGAAAACGAAGATCATGGCATCTGGTCCCATCACTACATGGGAAATAGATGGAGAAACAGTGGAAACAGTGTCAGACTTTATTTTTCTGGGCTCCAAAATCACTGCAGATGGTGACTGCAGCCATGACATTAAAAGACGCTTACTCCTTGGAAGGAAAGTTATGACCAACCTAGATAGCATATTCAAAAGCAGAGACATCACTTTGCCAACAAAGGTTCATCTAGTCAAGGCTATGGTCTTTCCTGTGGTCATGTGTGGATGTGAGAGCTGGACTGTGAAGAAGGCTGAGCGCCGAAGAATTGATGCTTTTGAACTGTGGTGTTGGAGAAGACTCTTGAGAGTCCCTTGGACTACAAGAAGATCCAACCAGTCCATTCTGAAGGAGATCAATCCTGGGTGTTCTTTGGAAGGAATGATGCTAAAGCTGAAACTCCAGTATTTTGGCCACCTCATGCGAAGAGTTGACTCATTGGAGAAGACTCTGATGCTGGGAGGGATTGGGGGCAGGAGGAGAAGGGGACGACAGAGGATGAGATGGCTGGATGGCATCACTGACTCGATGAATGTGAGTCTGAGTGACTTCTGAGAGCTGGTGATGGATAGGGAGGCCTGGTGTGCTGCGGTTCATGGGGTCGCAAAGATTCGGACACGACTGAGTGACTGATCTGATCTGATTTAGAAGTTTGTGCCCTAAGGAAGCAATAATTCATTGGTAATACAAAGCTAAATATCACTGGATAGCACACAGGACTTTTATAGAGAATAGTAAGTGCCCTTATTTAAAAAAAATAGTAGGATTTTTTTTTTTTCAAAATGAGAAAAGAATCAATAGAACTCAAAGCAGAGAAAAAAGATTCAGATCAGCTAAATATGATTTTTTTTGTAACAGTGGCTAAGATTTTTCACTAGAAGAAATCATATCTATAACTTTACTGTATATTGTTAAAAGCTGAACTTGTTAAAATGCATATACTATCTACGTGAGTTGGTTTGGTTAAAGTATTTGGACAGCTTGATAAAGTACTTCTCTACAAACTGGCATGGACAGAGGATTGAATAGGTTGGAAGTTTCTTCATTGCTGTCTGTCCTCTACAAACTGGTATGGACAGAGAGGATTGAATGGGTTGGAAGTTTCTTCATTGCTGTCTGTCATAATCTAGTCACCTGTGATATCAGTGGCATGTCTCAGAAAATCCTCAGTGAACTTTGATTTGCCTATTATTTGTATATAAGAGGGTCTCTGGAACAGAAAGTAATCACAAGGTGAAGGGTGTGGTGATTGAATTGATTTCTCATTGTATGAAATAATACTATTAAAAGTATTGACCTACAAGTACAAACTACTATTACCTTATTATCAAAATAGATAATAATTGATTGGATAGGTTTTAAGATATATGGGGTAATGGGTTAAAATATGTCCTCCAAAGAGAGCTTGGCTGAACTTCTGACCCTGTGGGAATGTGGTTTGAATTTATTAAAAAAATAATCTTTTCAGGTGTAATCAAGTTAAGAATAGGTCATACTAGAGAAAGTGAAAGTGAAGCCGCTCAGTCGTGTCCTACTCTTTGCAACCTCGTGGACTGTAGCCCACCAGGCTCTTCCATCCACGGGATTCTCCAGGCAAGAATAGTGGAGTGGGTTGCCATTTCCTTCTACTGGGGATTTTCCTGACCCAGGGATCAAACCCAGTTCTCCTGCATTGCAGGCAGACGCTTAAAGAAGCCCCATACTAGAGAAGGGTGTGAAAGGAAGTGAGAGGAAGTGAAGTCGCTCAGTCGTGTCCAACTTTTTGCAACCCCATGGACTGTAGCCTATCAGGCTTCTCTGTCCATGGGATTTTCCAGGCAAGAGTGCTGGAGTGGATTGCCATTTCCTTCTCCAGGGGATCTTCCCGACCCAGGAATCGAACCGGGGTCTCCCGCATTGCGGGCAGACGCTTTACCGTCTGAGCCACCAGGGTTGCTCATACTAGAGATCAGATTAGATCAGATCAGTTGCTCAGTTGTGTCTGACTCTTTGTGACCCCATAAATCACAGCAAGCCAGGCCTCCCTGTCCATCACCAACTCCTGGAGTTCACTGAGACTCACATACGAGTCAGTGATGCCATCCAGTCATCTCATCCTCTGTTGTCCCCTTCTCCTCTTGCCCTCAATCCCTCCCAGCATCAGAGTCTTCTCCAATGAGTCAACTCTTCGCATGAGGTGGCCAAAGTACTGGAGTTTCAGCTTCAGCATCATTTCTTCCAAAGAAATTCCAGGGCTGATTTCCTTCAGAATGGACTGGTTGGATCTCCTTGCAGTCCAAGGGACTCTCAAGAGTCTTCTCCAACACCACAGTTCAAAAGCATCAATTCTTCGGCACTCAGCCTTCTTCACAGTCCAGCTCTCACATCCATACATGACCACAGGAAAGACCATAGCCTTGACTAGGCGAACGTTTGTTGGCAAAGTAATGTCTCTGCTTTTGAATATGTGATCTAGGTTGGTCATAACTTTCCTTCCAAGGAGTAAGCGTCTTTTAATGTCATGGCTGCAGTCACCATCTGCAGTGATTTTGGAGCCCAGAAAAATAAAGTCTGACACTGTTTCCACTGTTTCTCCATCTATTTCCCATGAAGTGATGAGACCGGATGCCGTGATCTTCATTTTCTGAATGTTGAGCTTTAAGCCAACCTTTTCACTCTCCTCTTTCACTTTCATCAAGAGGCTTTTGCGATCCTCTTCACTTTCTGCCATAAGGGTGGTGTCATCTGCATATCTGAGGTTATTGATATTTCTCCCAGCAATCTTGATTCCAACTTGTGTTTCTTCCAGTCCAGTGTTTCCTCATGATGTACACTGCATATAAGTTAAATAAACAGGGTGACAATATATAGCCTTGACGTACGTACTCCTTTTCCTATTTGGAACCAGTCTGTTGTTCCATGACCAGTTCTAACTGTTGCTTCCTGACGTGCATACAAATTTCTCAAGAGGCAGATCAGGTGGTCTGGTATTCCCATCTCTTTCAGAATTTTCCACAGTTTATTGTGATCCACACAGTCAAAGGCTTTGGCAAAGTGAGAAAGAGATGTTTTTCTGGAACTCTTGCTTTTTCCATGATCCAGCAGATGTTGGCAATTTGATCTCTGGTTCCTCTGCCTTTTCTAAAACCAGCTTGAACATCAGGAAGTTCATGGTTCACATATTGCTGAAGCCTGGCTTGGAGAATTTTGAGCATTACTTTACTAGCGTGTGAGATGAATGCAATTGTGCAGTAGTTTGAGTATTCTTTGGCATTGCCTTTCTATGGGATTGGAATGAAAACTGACCTTTTCCAGTCCTGTGGCCACTGCTGAGTTTTCCAAATTTGCTGGCATATTGAGTGCAGCACTTTCACAGCATCATCATTCAGGACTTGGAATAGCTCCACTGGAATTCCATCACCTCCACTAGCTTTGTTCGTGGTGATGCTTTCTAAGGCCCACTTGACTTCACATTCCAGGATGTCTGGCTCTAGGTTAGTGATCACCATCGTGATTATCTGGGTTGTGAAACTGTTTTTTTGTACAGTTCTTCTGTGTATACTTGCCACCTTTCTTAATGTCTTCTGCTTCTGTTAGGTCCATACCATTTCTGTCCTTTATTGAGCCCATCTTTGCATGAAATGTTCCCTTGGTATCTCTGATTTTCTTGAAGAGATCCCTAGTCTTTCCCATTCTGTTGTTTTCCTCTATTTCTTTGCATTGATCGCTGAAGAAGGCTTTCTTATCTCTTCTTGCTATTCTTTGGAACTCTGCATTCGGATGCTTATATCTTTCCTTTTCTCCTTTGCTTTTCGCTTCTCTTCTTTTCACAGCTATTTGCAAGGCCTCCCTAGACAGCCATTTTGCTTTTTTGCATTTCTTTTCCATGGGGATGATCTTGATCCTATCTCCTGTACAATGTCATGAACCTCATTCCATAGTTCATCAGGCAGTTAATCTATCACATCTAGGCCCTTAAATCTATTTCTCACTTCCACTGTATAATCAAAAGGGATTTGATTTAGGTCATACCTGAATGGTCTAGTGGTTTTCCCTACTTTCTTCAATTTCAGTCTGAATTTGGCAATAAGGAGTTCATGGTCTGAGCCACAGTCAGCTCCTGGTTTTGTTTTTGCTGACTGTACAGAGCTTCTCCATCTTTGGCTGCAAAGAATATAATCGATCTGATTTCGGTGTTGACCATCTGGTGTTGTCCATGTATAGAGTCTTCTCTTGTGTTGTTGGAAGAGGGTGTTTGTTATGATTAGGGCATTCTCTTTGCAAAACTCTATTAGTCTTTGCTCTGTGCTAAATTCAACTTTACTGGTGCTTATCTTTTTTTTTCTTTTTTTTACTGGCACTTAGAGATAGAGGTACACAGGGAAGACAGTGTGTGAAGATGGAGGCAGAGATTGGAATTATGCTGCCTCTAGCTAAGGAACTTCTGGAGCTATGAGGCAATAAAGGATCTTGTTCTAGAAGGTTTGAAGAGATTATAGTCCAGCTGACATCTTGACTTTGAACTTCTAGCTTCTAGAACTATCAAGTGAATAAATTTCTGTTGTTTGAAGTCATTAAAATATATGGTGATTATTTATTATAGCCTCCTTAGGAAACTAACTTATGTGGTTTCAGAGTTAAAAGAGCTAATATATTTCAGCACCAAAAAAAAAAAAAAGAGACTGTGGTTTATAATATTAGATTTTTAGATACAGTACATAGTTTAAAAATATTCTTCCATTCTACTACTATTTAATACATAAATATTATTTCACTTAACATAAATTCCCAACTGAGACTTTGAATCAAATAAAATTCTAAGATAAAAATTTAATGATTCTTCATACAAAAAGTATAGTACCTACTTTCAAGTGATAAACACACACACACACATCTCTACTTAAATTGTTGAACATTTTTCTAAGTGGTTCTAAATAGTGAGATTTGGGGGAGAGCCCTACTTAGATTGTATATCAGTGTAACATTTGTGCAGGACAACTGTCAATGAATATTTTAAAAGTTGTGGTAGCATTTTGCTTATCCTTAAATTTAGGAATTTGATTAAATAGGAGTTCAGTCTAAGGACACAATCATAGATGGGCACAAAAGATATAATCACACACTTTGCAAGAATATTCACTGCAGAGCTATTTATAATATGAATTAATTGGAATTATACTAAATATCTGATAATATAAGAATAGTTAAATATACCCATACAAATGAAATATAATACAAACACAAATAATACTGTAGAAAAATAATTGTTGATGTAAACTTTTTTTCATGACTTATTTTGAAGTTAATAAAATAGATTGAAAAATAGAATGTATAATAATATTCCCTGCACAAACAAAACAGAAGGGGTAAGGTGGCTATACACTAAGATGACAACATTGCAATTTTGTGTGAAGTGTATATATGAGTAATTTTTAATTTTACTCTTTTTTAATTTTTAACATGTCCTACATGAGCAAGTACATAATTTTTAATGAACATATTATGCAAATAAAAAGTTTTGCAACCAAAGAATGAAAGAATCACTGATAATGTAATGACAATAAATATTATAAAAGTGCACTGAGCAGTATACATTAATAGTATACATTAATAGCAGTATACATTAGCAGTATATATTAATACATTAAACTGGTGGAGGTAATTGTTCATAGAAATTGGTTTACATTTCATTATATAAATATTCACACTTTCAGTTTAACTATTTTACTGTATCCCTATAATCTCTTCAATTTTCCCCCCAAATGCTACACTTTTCCCACAATAGTTATTGATTTCTGTCATTAAGGGTTAATATTACCACTAAGCATAGTGGGTCATTAAATAGAGCATGCTGCTGCTAAGTCACTTCAGTCATGTCCGACTCTGTGCGACCCCATAGACGGAAGCTCACCAGGCTCCCCTGTCCCTAGAATTCTCCAGGCAAGAACACTGGAGTGGGTTGCCATTTCCTTCTCCAATGCATGAAAGTGAAAAGTGAAAGTGAAGTCGCTCAGTCGTGTCCAACTCTGAGCGACCCCACGGACTGGAGCCTACCAGGCTCCTCCGTCCATGGGATTTTCCAGGCAAAAGTACTGGGGTGGGGTGCCATTGCCTTCCCCGAAATAGAGCATAGTGGAATATAATAATTGTTAATAAAAAGATGAAACATATAACAGGACTTATGATCAATAGTTATGAATAGTTTCTTACTTTTCCTCACAAGAATTTTCCAAAAATGAAAAGGGATCATTCCAAGAGAATTTATGTCCAAAAATTAAAATTAAGACACCAAGAATTAAACTATCAAAACACAAAACTGTAATAAAAAAGCTTATTGTACACACTAGTAGTGTATATGATAACTACACCTATCCATATAATTTTTTTCATTAATATAAAGAAGAAAGCTGACTTACTCTAAGAACAACCCCTTCCTTCTTTCTTATTTTCCATCCCTTTTTCTTTCCTAAAATTTAATGGGTAGCTACAATGTGCCTATTAGTCTGGACAGATAACTGGCATGTAGGAACTAACATTTCCATTGTTTTTGACTGGTATGTAAATAGTAACTACACAGAGTGTTGTTAAGTGTGAAAGAGATACACCACAGCACGAGGCAATGAGGAAGCTGGTCAGAGAAGGCAAAGAAAATAGGCCGAAAGCTGTGAATGCAGTTTGAGTCTCCTGGAATACTGCAAATAAAAAGAACAAAATAATGCCATTTGCAGCATCCTGGATGTACCTAGAGACTGTCAGACTGAGTCAAGTAAGTCAGACACAGAAAGACATTTGATAATGTCTTATATGTGGAATCTGAAAAAAAAAGAGATACAAATGAACTTATGTATAAAACAGAAGTACTGTCACAGATGCAGAAAACAAATTTATGCTTACTAGGGAATAAGGTGAGGAGGGCTAAACTAGGAGTTTGAGACTGATATATACACACAATTATATATAAAAAAAGGTAACTAATAAGAACCTGATGTTTAGCACAGGGAACTCTACTCATGGGGTCGCAAAGAGCTGGACACGACTGGGCAACTGAACTGAACTGAACTGAACTCTACTCAACACTCTGTAACAACCTATATGGGAAAATAATTTAAAAAAAAAAAAGAGTGGCTATATTTATATGTATAACTGGCTCACTTTGCTGTACATCTGGAACTAACACATTATAAAGCAATTGTACTACAATACATTTTTAAAATTATATTTCTATGAAGAGATGAAGACGTTTTGCAGAAAAGGCAAGGACAGTTGGAATGGATATAAGGCTGGTACTTATGTGCTCAGTTGTCTGATTGCCACCCCATGGATGTTAGCCCACCAGGCTCCTCTGTCCATGGGATTTTCCAGTCAAGAACACTGGAGTGGGTTGACTTTTCCTCCTCCAGGGTATCTTCCCAACCCAGGGATCGAACCCGTGACTCTTGTGCTTCCTGCATTGGCAGGGGGATTCTTTACAACTGAGCCACCACATAAAGATATGAAGAGGTTTGCAAAAGGCAAGGACAGTTGGAATGGATACAAAGGCTACATCAATGACAATATTTAAAGCAGTAATGTTCAACCTACAAAACAGAAAATTTATAGCCATTATTTACTTTTAGCCAGTCTTTTCCCAACTTGTACATTAATAAGATAAATATATAGCTTTTAATTAATTTTTTCTCTGCAAACATTTTTGAATGCAATTGCTATGGTAAAACTAGAACTGCAAAAAAAGGAAAGCAAAGATGAAAGAGAAACCACATAAAAATATACTTTTTGCATTTTTATACACTTCTGAGAATCAGAGACCCTTATGAATTGACAATAGGCACAGTCTACTAGTGAAATTATTATTGGATCTCATGTTAGAGTATAACAGGATGAGATTCAGCTGTTGGTGATAAAAAAATCCAACCTAAGAATGGTTAACTCAAGAGACCATTTTATTTCTCTCTCAAGACAAAACAGTTTTCCAGGGCTAATATGGAAGCAGGTACCTTTTATAACATTCAGTGTGTCTCTAATACATAAGAATCTACTTTGTGGTCTATAATGGCTCCCCTAGAATATTGCAACCAGCCAGTGGGGAGGACAAAAGAAGGGATGGAGAATGCCACCTTCATCCAAGAACACTTCTTAGAAGTTTCACAAACCACCTCTATTTATGTATTGTTGGCTAGGACATATCTTAACTGTAAGGGAAAATCTCTTTATTCCCAGTAGCCAAGGGTCCAGCTGTAAATGAAGGCCCTATTACCACTGAAGAAAAGGTAAACAGGCACTGGACATCCAGTTCTCTCTGCTACATGGATTTTACATATCTATATGTTTATATCTATAAATTTAGAAATGATGTCAACTAGACAACTTCTGAGAGTGAAGGAAATGAAATAATTTCATAGCATGAACAACGATTCTGTCTGTGTCTGTACTATCACACCCTTCCCACCTAGGCCTACTTTTTGAAAGCTTTAATCCTGTGGTACCCTTTTTCCATTTGAGTCATTTGGCATTTGTATGAATGAGGTAATAATCATAAGAATTATGAGTTGTTCTTTTTCTTGTGTGTGTTTCCTCATAGCCTCCTACTGAAAGCAATCCCATATAGAATCAATTCCGGAACACCTGTTTCCAATCTCCAGTGTGTAAACTACATCTTCAGTGTATACTACATGCATTCATGATAGAAGCTTCCATTTAGCTGATCTTTTCAAGAAAATTCATCAGCTACTGCAAACAACAAATGATGCAGCTTCACACAAAAAGCAAACTGCTTTCAACCAGAGCTTATATAAAGTCATCCTCTAACTTCAGGATTATAACAAATCTGATGGATTTTATTCAATTGCAATCAGTACATTAATAAGATTTTGATTTTCTAAATGATACAGTAGATTAAAAAAAACCAAAAACTAAAAACACCTGAGGAGTTGGCTTTAAGGCTAGCTGTTTTATCCCCTAGGAGGACGACTCACAGTATTTTTGTGTCTTTGTAACCAAATGCAAAGGAAAACCTAGTTCTCTAGCCTCTTTAATCAATCAGTTGCTGCTGCTGCTGCTGCTAAGTCACTTCAGTCACATCTGACTCTGTGTGACCCCATAGACAGCAGCCCACCAGGCTCCCCTGTCCCTGGGATTCTCCAGGCAAGAACACTGGAGTGGGTTGACATTTCCTTCTCCAATGCAGGGAAGTGAAAAGTGAAAGTGAAGTCGCTCAGTTGTGTCCAAATCCTAGCAACCCCATGGACTGCAGCCTACAAGGCTCCTCCGTCCATGGGATTTTCCAGGCAAGAGTACTGGAGTGGGTTTCCATTGCCTTCTCCGAATCAACCAGTTACCTAAATCTAAACTCTGAAAGCACTAAAGTGGGATGATGAAAACTTAATAGCCTCTAGTTGTTACAAGAATGAATTATCTTGTAGCTTGAAAAATCTACTAGGTAAAAACAGAATGTAAACTTAATTATATACTTACCTACACAGAAAAATCCACAGGAAACAAGAAAGGGGTGGGGGTGGGGGTGGAGACTGTTAAAAAAAAATCCTCTTAGTCAAAATATGATTTTCTTAGCCACCTACAAGCATGTATCTCAATTCTCTCAGGTGAATAATATTTTAACTTATAGAACTTACTTTCACATTTCTCTATAAAATATTGCTTTTGGTATTAAAGGTTTTGACTGTATGGACTTTTATACACTGGTACCTTTTTAACAGCTCTGTATTACAAAAATTCTGTCATACATAGGAAAACAGATTTAAATTAGTCTTTGGAAGTTTGCCATTTCATAAAATTTTCCCTTAGGAGTTTCAGCTAATTAAACAAATGATTGCAAAATACCCACAGTGTCAACTCTGCTGGCTTCTACAAGGGATAACTAAAGTCAAATTTCAGTCATTTATCTCTATACATGCTGGCCTCTTCCCATGCCCTCTCCTTTCCCACTATAAGTATTACTCTAATAGCAGTGTGTGCAAAGATAAGAGTAAAGTCCTTTAGGCAGCAAGGAACTCAAATATTCAAGAAAATAGCAAGCATGTACAAATGATTTCACTATGGAATTTTTTTCCTCATAAAAATTTATTTGTCCAATAAAATTTTTTTCTCCCATTCTACAATTTTGAAATTATCTCATGAGTTTAAATGATCAGGAGGAAAAGGGGATGACTGAGGATGAGATGGTTGAATGGTATCATCAACTCAATGAACAGGAGTGTTGGGAGCCGGTTTGGATTAGCGCTCCGCACATGACAAAGGTCATGAGGAAGGAGGCTTGGCACACGCAAGGGCGAGATCGAGCCTCAGGAGCCCCTTGGAGGTTCTCCAGCATCTACCCCCAAAAAGCCGGAGGCTGCCTACTTTCTGTTTTGTGCTCTCACCTACACCTCTGACTTTACAGGAGGCTGTCCCCTACTACCTTTCTCTGAAAAAAGAGCTAACTTACAGCTCCAGTTAATAATTCCTGGGTGTGACAGTGTTTCAGCCTACAAACTCCTTTTGGAAATCCTCGAGCCTGCCTGAATAGGTTTTTCTGGCCACATGTGATTGTTTAGAGCCTCCCAACTGTGAGAGGCATGAGATGTTCTAAGCTGTCTAAACACAGATTCCTTTGAGCAGTTCAAAGATTGATTAGAAATTGTATTGGTGAAGGGTTTTTCACTTGTTGGGCCAATGTTTGCTGCTAAGTCTCCATATCCCTTACCTATTGTGTCCTTGGCAGTGTATTGATTGATATAATTGGTTTATAGAAATGTAAGTAGTAGCTTTAATGTTTGTAACCTTGGACCCTTGAGTTAATTCTTTTTCTTGTTACAACCCACCACACCTTTGCCCTATAGAAATGCAACTCCAATGCCTTTGGGGGGTGGTGCCTGACTTTAGAATAATCATCTTTAGAGAAAATAAGTTCCTTAAAATGTTAATAGGCCTCTGGGCCAGAAGATGATGTAACTCACCTAAACTTTTGCGTATGATAGGTTTGAAAGCCTGGCTCAGGGACTGCTGTCCCTGCATGACTCCACCCCTTCCCCGATTATCCTCTATGCATAACTTAAGGTATAAAAACTACTTTGAAAAATAAAGTGCGGGGACTTGTTCACCAAAGCTTGGTCTCCCCATGTCGTTCTTTCTCTTACCTTCTGGCTGAATTATTCAGCCTTCTCTCCCCACAAAATGTTCTCACTGAGCTATCCTTATTTCATCCGCTTGTCTTCACTGAATTTCCTCACTGAGTTATCTTCATTTTCATCACTCTTTATATCTTTAATTAATATTTTTAATAAGCTGTTGTTTCCTGATCCCCCATGCCATCTCCCCTTCGAAATCCCTGGATCCACCGGGGCTGGACCCCAGCACATGAGTTTGAGAAAACTCTGGGAAGGCAATGGCACCCCACTCCAGTACTCTTGCTTAGAAAATCCCATGGATGGAGGAGCCTGTTAGGCTGCAATCCATGGGGTCACTAAGAGTTGGACATGACTGAGCAACTTCACTTTCACTTTCATGCATTGGAGAAGGAAATGGCAACCCACTCCAGTGTTCCTGCCTGGAGAATCCCAGGGACAGGGAGCCTGGTGGGCTGCCGTCTATGGGGTCGCACAGAGTCGGACACGACTGAAGTGACTTAGCATAGCATAGCATAGCATAGTGAAGGACAGTGAAGCCTGACAAGGTGCAGTCCATGGGGCCTCAAAAAGTCAGAAATGACAGAGACTATACAGCAACAATGGATGTGTTCCTTCCTCTCTGGAAAGACAATTTGTCCTTCTTGTGTAAAATATTCTTAGTAACAAATCTTTGTTGCTTTGTTAACCTTTTCCCTCATTTTTCATTCTCAAAATCTCTACCAGCTACTACGTGGTGCTGACATGAAGTTTTGAGTCAATTAAGATGAGCAGTGAGATGAAAAGGTAGGGAGAACAGAAAAGTTTAAAAGAACTTCCTTAAGGGTACTGGTTATTGTGATTTTGACTTGAAAATCACCTGAGACTATCTGTTAGGCCTCAGGATGTATATGAAAATTTAAGAAACTACATAATTTATATGCAAATACTTAAGTGAGCCTCCAGCATATTGGAAAGGACTGATGGAGACAAATGATTTTCATTTTTGCTGTAAGACTGTCATACTTTTGAGTTTTCAAATGTTGAAGTTTTAAACCAGGATTTTTATTGTTGCCATGGTTGCATTTGTTTAGGCAAAACAGGAGAGAGAAAAAAAAAGGAGACACCCTAGTGAAGAAAGAAAAGGGGAGGCTGGTGGCGGAAAGGCTGCCTTTAATGTAAAATATGGAATATTTGACTTTAAAAATTAGCCAATATACATTTTCAGTTTATACTGATAAAGGACACCTGGAATTTAGTCATTACTTTCCCTAGAGATTAGAGGAAGTTTGAGAAGGAAATTTTTATTAGCCTTGGAAAATAAAAAGAGAAAGAAGGATGGAAGGAAGCAATCCTTTAAGAAAACATAATCTAAGCCAAAACACACAAACCATCTCTCCCCTTGGCTGAAGGTGTAATCACTTCCTTAAATAGATATTTTGATAGATCATCCAGATGCATTCTTCAACCTTTTCCTTCATCCAAATCCAGATGTAAATCCAGGAATATAGCTTTCCCTAATTATCTGACCCATTCTTTTTGGGAAAAAATGTCATTTCAAGATGGGACAGCAAGAAAACTAAGCAAACAACAAACACCTCTATTATAACCTCCTAAAGGCTTCAGTGTTCAGATGGTGAAGAATCTGCGTATAATGCAGGAGTCCTGGGTTTGGTCCCTGGTTTGGGAAGATCCACTGGAGAAGGGCATGGACCACTCCAGTATTCTTCCTGGAGAGTCCCATGGACAGAGGAGCCTGGTAGGCTACATTCTATGGGATCACAAAGAGTCAAACACGGCTGAGTAACTAACACTACTATTACTATTACTAAAGGCCCTAGAACAGTAACTAGTAAAATAAAACAATGAAAAAGAAAAGCAAAGCTAGAAAAGGTCAGTTAAAGACAATACATTATGGCAGAAAGTGAAGAAGAACTAAAGGACCTCTTGATGAAAGTGAAAGAGGAGAGTGAAAAAGTTGGCTTAAAGCTCAAAATTCAGAAAACTAAGATCATGGCATTCGGTGCCATCACTTCATGGCAAATAGATGGGGAAACAGGGGAAACAGTGGCTAGCTTTATTTTTCTGGGTTCCAAAATCACTACAGATGGTGATTGCAGCCATGGAATTAAAAGATGCTTGTTTCTTGGAAGGAAAGTTATGACCAACCTAGACAGCATATTAAAAAGCAGAGACATTAGTTTGCCAACAAAGGCCCGTCTAATTAAGGCTATGGTTTTTCCACTGATCATGTATGGATATGAGAGTAGGACTATAAAGAAAGCTGAGCCCTGAAGAATTGATGCTTTTGAACTGTGGTGTTGGAGAAGACTCTTGAGAGTCCCTTGGACTCAAAGGAGATCCAACCAGTTCATTCTAAAGGAGATCAGTCCTGGGTGTTCATTGGAAGGACTGATGTTGAAGCTGAAACTCCAATACTTTGGCCACCTGATGCAAAGTTCTGATTCATTGTAAAAGACCCTGATGCTGGGAAAGATTGAGGGCAGGAGGAGAAGGGGACGACAGAGGATGAGATGGCTGGATGGTATCACTGACTCAATGGACATGGATTTGGGTGTACTCTGGGAGTTGGTAATGGACAGGGAAGCCTGGTGTGCTGCGGTCCATGGGGTCACAAAGAGTCGGACGTGACTGAGTGACTGAACTGAACTGACTGAAAGGCAATACATGGAGCTGCTTATTGATTCAGAAGAGTTAGCTCAGACTTAGACTGACAAAGGGTAGTATAGTCAAAATGTGTTATTATCAGTCACAAACTCTTAGAGATTCCCTTTTCTTATATGTGAAAAAAAAAAAAAGACAACGAGCCCCAAATGGAGCTGCTTAGGGTGAGTCCCAGTACAGTTTTGTCTCTCCCAGAAATTGAGTCTTAAATCACTCAGTTGGGAATTGCCTGATAGCTTCCCAGGTGGCGCAGTGGTAAAGAACCTATCAGTGCAGGAGATGTGGGTTTGATCCCTGGGTAGGGAAAATGCCCTGGAGACAGAAACTGCTATACACTCTAGTATTCTTGCCAGGATAATCCCATGGACAGAGGACCCTGGTGGGCTACTGTCCATGGGATCACAGAGTTGGACACAACTGAGCACACACAGGCATGCACACTAGTTAATCTGCTCATAGACCCTTGCCATCCCCTAAAGGAAAGTAACCTTGCAATAATTAGTCTGCATTTTTGCCTAGTATAACTTCCTTGATTTCACTCCCTTTTGCCTGTAAAAGTCTTTGATTTTGTATAGCTCCTCAGATTTCCTTTCTGTGTGCTAGATTGGATGTTGCCTGATTTGATCAATTTTTTTTCAAATAAATTCTTAAATTTTAATATGTCTTAGTTTATCTTTTAACATTTGTAAATTGGATTTTTTCAATCACATTAGATGTATTTGGTAAAGCTAAATAGATGACATTCTACACCATTATATAAGAACCATGCTTTTATAATCTGTAATTTTTCATATCTCTTATCTCTAAAATCTATAAGTAAATCAAAAGTACCAAATCATTAAAAAGAAGAAAATCTGGAAAACTATGACAATTAAAAAAAAAAGCATAAGAATACTAACAGGAAAAATGTATTCTTATGGTATTTTTTTTCTTTTTCAACTATAAATTTTATAGTTATATAAAAACAAAGAATTTTAGAACTACTGCACAAAGTATGAGAGTTTTAAATAGTCTAGCACATGCCTCCTTCCTTCCTGCTCTTCCTCACTCCACCCTACCCATGAAGTTTCCTTAATAGAAAATCATTCAGTATTCTTGCCTAGAGAATCCTGTGGACAGAGAAGCCTGGTGGGCTGCTGTCCATGGTATTGCACAGTTGGACATGACTGAAGCGATTTAGCATGCACGAATGCATTGGAGAAGGAAATGGTAACCCACTCCAGTATTCTTGCCTGGAGAATTCTAGGCATGTTGGAGCCTGGTGGGCTGCTGTCTATGGAGCTGCACAGAGTCAGACACCACTGAAACAACTTAGCAGTAGTAACAGCTATCAACACAACCCTTTATATTAAGTGATTCTGAAGAACACCTCTGTACTAGTCTCACTAGTATTCAACTCATAGTTCTTAAAAGGTCATTTCCATTTTCTCTAGACACTTAAGACACATGAATGAATGAGAGTTACAGACAGAGCCTTTTATTTTGTCATTAAATTAAACCAACTCCCTTATCTCCTTCACAATAAAATATAACAAAGAGAAGAAATTAAATTAATTTGCATATTCAGACATTTTCTTAAAGATAAATGGCACAGACCTTGTTTTACTTCCAACCAGAGAAGTTACAGCTTTGCTTGTGTTAAAACTTCACTCATTAATATAAACAGAGTTGGGGATTCTTCAAGATGTTCCACATATTAGATAAAACTATATCTATACGTAACCAAAGTAATTCAATTGTACATATTTGTATGTAGCTCTAATTTACTTCATAGAAGCAAAACCTGAAGTTTCAACAAATACAAGAATGATCTTGAATTTATCTGCTTGGCAATCTTTCTTTAAATATGACAAATGCTAAATTACTATGAGAAACTTATGAAAAATTTCCTGTTTATTTCTGTTTCCTTTTTATAGAGATAGGTTCACATTTAAGTAATTTTAAACTACCATGAACCCAAATAAAATAGCACTGATTTTTCAGAAACTTCACAAGGTTTTTTGATTGTTAACTGGATACTTATTTTTATATATAATGAGATGACCAAAGAGATTTATGAACACATTTCTTCCTCTTTGTTCCATGATATAATCCAGCAAGTGTAATTATTACTAATACCATCAAAATGTGGTTTACATATAGCTACAACTTGGGGTCTGGGAAATGCGACCAATGATAATTATGAGTTTGATGAGAAACAAATGTTATCAACAGCAACAAACAAGACACTTCTAAAGCTTACTCCTAACTGCATATAGTATATCCTGACAAATAGGATTCATTTCACTTCATTTCACTTTAAAATAAAAATTCAATACCATTCTTTCAAACTCCACATCTGGGAGATTACTATTACCTGATAATAGTGTGTGATCTTTACTTTCTAGAAGGTTATCACAGTTGTTTTTGTTTTTACATTGTTTCCTAAGAGATATTGGTATTTTGCTACTTTTATTACATATTTTACTGACTATAAAAATGTGGTTACTGCTTGGAATTTTTTTGGTGGGGGGGGTGGTTCTCAAGGCAAGAATACTTCAGCATATTAAAAAGCAGAGACATTGCTTTAGTGACAAAGGTCCATATAGTCAAAGCTATGTTTTTCCAGTCGTCATGTATGGATGTGAGAATTGGACTATAAAGAAGGCTGAGGGCTGAAGAATTGATGTTTTTCAACTGTGGTGCTGGAGAAGACTCTTGAGAGTCCCTTGGACTGCCAAGAGATAAAACTGGTCTATTCTAAAGGAATTCAGTCCTGACTATTCATTGGAAGGACAGATGCTGAAGCTGAAGCTCCAATACTGGCCATATGATGTGAAGAGCTGATTCATTGGAAAAGGCCCTGATGCTGGGAAAGACTGAGGGCAAGGAGAGAAGGGGGTGACAGAGGATGAGATGATGGGATGGCATCACTGGTTCAATGGACCTGAGTTTGAGCAAACTCTGGGAGACAGTGAAGGAGGGTGAAGCCTGGTGTGCTGCAGTTCATGGGGTCGCAAAGAGTCAGACACAACTTAGCAACTGAACACAACAACAGCAGCTGCTTGGAATCTTCTGCAGGATTCCAGCTCTAGCACTTAATAGCTATACAACACTGGATGAGTTACAGCATCTTCTCTAAGTCTCAGCATATTTCTGTAAAGAAGATAAAGAGACCTACTTTCCCAAGTTTTCATAAGAATTAGAAATAACCTCTGTGACGCACCAAACACTGTACCAGGTTTAAAACTGCCATTTAGTTGGTGGTGACCTTTCTTGTTCTTATTTTATTTGTTAATAGCATTTCTAAAGATATTTCCTAAGTATTAGATTTCAAATTTTCTTCTATTATGCAGTACTACTCCTACAGTTACAGTTGGATAGAAGCTGAGTAAAAGTCATTTTAAATTACATGTGTATACAGGCCAAGATTTCACATGACAGAATAAATAAAAACCACTCACTAATTCTTTTCTTAATTGAGAAGACATCAAAAAGTTCCACAAAAATAAATTTGTTTCATGATAAATACAGTCACTTAAATATGAAATGTTAATGAGTACTATAATAAGCATTCATGAATAATATTTTTATTCAAGGAAAAATATTAGCATAAGGAAGACATTTGGGTTTTACATGTCTCTTGATTTGAAATTATGTGTACTTCAGATTTAGAAATGCATAATGGCCTGAATATCACACATTCAAATTTGATTGGAAAAATGAACAAGAGACTATAACATTTCATGTCAGTAATCTAACATTGGCTATTCTAAAACATAGACTACAAAAAGGAAAAAAAAAAATCTAGTGCTTTTGATAAAAGAAAGAATGCACTTAAATTGTTTCCACTTAGCTTTTACAACTTTATGATTCCAAGGTTTCAATTATTTGCATTGCATATATTATTCAACAGTGTATACAATAATGAGTTTACATAATTTGATAGGATCCTAATTATACAATATTTGCTCCTCAGAAAACATAGAAATTTGGAGCTTTAATCTAGCAACTATTTCTAGTTTAGAAGATGAAAAGATTAAGCCCCAAACTATTTGAAACATGAAAAATGAATAAAATCAGTAAAAAGCTTTAATTCTCAAAAATGTATGTAATTTTTCATTAGACTGGGTATACGTCAATCAACTTCTGTAAATAAATCTAATTATTGTCCCCAAATTCCCAGCAGTTTAATGTATCTGATTTAATAATGATTCTAATTATATTAGAGGGAAAAGAATTTTGCTTACATTTTAGAATTATTCCATTTTTTGCTAATGGAAAGCAATTTACATTTTGCTACCCTATGGCCTAAAATAGATGCTATATCTTAAAATTTTCTGTTAAATTCCATAAACATTTGTCAAATGGTTAGTGTTCAAGGTAAGATTTGTAAATTTATAGTCTTTTCACTGTGACTGTACACACCTTGAAAAAATTATAGTTAGATCACAGACTTCCACTGTTATTATTACAGATTACAATCATACTATTTTCTACTATGAACTATTTCATTAAATTTTTTTAAAAAAATTCTATTTTGATTATCATTTCCACTTCTCTTATTGAACATTTAAAATCTTTGATCATATATTTTCTTGAATTTTCTTTGTATCTTATTGTTCAGTCTCTTAAGTAGTGTTGGACTGTTTGTGACCCCATGGACTGCAGCGTGCCAGGCTCCTGTATCTTAGCAGGAGTTAAGCTCACTTTCAGTATGGACAACTAAAGTTACTCAGTAACATGGATTTTAAAGATTGTAATAATAGCTGAAAACAAAAAGGCAAGGTATTCACCTTTGTACATTTTTAAATGTAGTATGAACTAAGTTGTCCTTGCAAAAATTATGCTAGTTATTTTACATAATATTTCAGGGTAACCCATATTTTTCCTACCAATTATATATCATGATATATGTTCCAATATGGTCCCAAATGATGTAAATTTTTGATAGTGGAGATCTAATGAAGTTGTGAGAAAGATACATGTAAGACAAAGGGGAAAGGAAAGTAAATGAATGAGATTCCTGCAAAGTACAGTCTGGTAGTTTAGAATAGGCACTGAGGTCTAGACAGCTATCTAGTGCTTTGACTGTCTCAGGGCCCTCCTATGTGAAGCTTACTCTGAAGGTTTTGAAATTTTTTTCCCAACCAACTGAGCCTTCATACCAGCCTCCCCTGATTCTGGTTACACTTGCTCAAGGGTTTAGATATGTAAAAGAGAGAAGTCTAATCAGTTAACTTGGGGAGCTTGCATCCCTGAAGAATCTTGGCCAAAATAATTCTATGTCATCTTTAGCATGAGTTTTCATCAAATAAATCTTAACCATATTATTTGGGTTGGTTGTTAAAATATCATCTTGTACAACCTAGGTCCCTTAATGAACTTACCAGTCATTCAAGTCAATGAAATAGTCTATAGACTAATATGACTATTGATAACTGATATCTATAGAGAACAGAAATCAAAGGCAGCTATGTCCATGCCAATTAGAGATGTGTCAGTGTAGTCAGGTTTTGCAAATGCATTCTGTCACACTACCAGAGCCTTTTGTTTCTTTAGGATATTAGAACTAAATATCCTCCCCTTCTTTATCCTCGATGATACTTCTCAGTTATGTGAGACATCCTTCCAAAATACATGATTTCTTTAAGTTTATAATTGTAATGAAGAAATTCATAATCTTCTGCCACCTAGTTTCCTGTGTGAATGCTACTATTCATCACGTTGAAAGCTGGAACTGGTTGGAAGAAAAGCAGTTCTGTATTATTAATATATAGGAGGAAGCTTCTTGTTGGCAGCTCCATCCTTTCAAACAGCCAAAGGCAATTGTAATATGGTTTTGGTATTAATGTAGATTCATCCTCATACCATACAATTCTGTTGTCAGTTTGTTAATAATTTCCTGTCTGTATCATTCATTTTGTTTTAATCTGAGAGGTCAAGGTCTAATAGTGGCACTGATTGTTTAATAGCCTTTGAGATTTCTCTTTCCATGTACTGGATCCTACCATCACCCCAGTCCTAAGTTTCTAAACAGACAGCAGTTGAGACATCTCTGAAAGAACTTTTTCACAGATAGTAATTTCAATCTGAAGACCTGGAGTCTTCATAACAACTGAAGCTCTCTCTAATGCTGAACTTGGAAACAGATATGGTGAAGATCTGGCTGTATTTTCTTAAGTCCAAAGAAAAGGGCTGAAGAGTTCTGTAGATTCCAGTAGGAACATCAATTATGAAAAACTACAAAACGCTACTTCTGGTTCTCCTATTTCCCTCAGCTTCTCTCTCACAAACTGAAGCTTTTCTTTTCACTATCTCTCACTGTCTCTCTTATACATATCATTTAGGTAGTGTCACTGCTGATTGGGCTTGCCTTATAGCTCAGTTGGTAACAAATCTGCCTGCAATGCGGAGATCCTGGTTTGATTCCTGGGTTGGGAAGATCTCCTGGAGAAGGGATAGGCTACCCACTCCAGTATTCTTGGGCTTCCCTTGTGGCTCAACTGGTAAAGAATCTGCCTGCAATGCCAGAGACCTGGGTTCTATCCCAGGATTGGGAAGATCCCCTGGAGAAGGAAAGGGTACCCACTCAAGTCTTCTTGCCTGGAGAAGTCCATGGACTGTATATAGTCCATGGGGTTGCAAAGAGTTGGACACGACTAAGCAACTTTCACTTTCACTTTTCACTGCTGATTATGGTCCAGTGGAATTATTATTGTTGTTGGTATTATTATTATTTTGTGCTAAAAACACATAGAATGAAAATTTACTCTCAGTGAACATTTAGATGCACAGTACAGTATTGTTAGGGCTTCTTTGGTGCTTGCTGATAAATAATCAATCTGCCAATGCAGGAGACGTGAGTTCAATCCCTGGGTTCAGAAGATCCCCTGGAGAAAGAAATGGCAACCCAGTCCAGTATTCTTGCCTGGGAAATCCTATGGACAGAGGAGTCTGGCCACAATCCATGGGGTTGCAAAGGAATCTGACAATGACTTAGTGACTAAACAACAATATTATTAATGATATGCACCTTATACCATTGTAGATTTCTGGGGAAACTTTTGCTTTTTCCTAAGAGCATTATCACTTCTTTACCAAAATCAAATAAAAGTTCATAAGTAAATGATAGAACTGTACTATTATTTTAAATAGATATACACATTAATATATGCAATTGTACATCACATGTGATTCACATTTACCCTCTTCTCAAATTTCATAAATATAAACAAGACATCTTATTAATACTATATGTTTAAAAAAGATATCAAATTAATACTATATGTTTAAAAAAGGAGATGGTATTGGCAGAAGGAAATTTACAGTAAAAGCAACATGAATGGGCCATTCATTTGTGTGGCCACTAATTCTGTAGGGTAACTGTTCATAAATTAAATGCCTGACATTCAGTAATAGATGATTATATCTGACATAATGAAGTTATAATGAAGGTGTTCACACACTGCTTGACTATTAAGTGCCCATTTATTGTCTCTGCTCCAGGTGTGATAGTGATAGGTTATACAAATCATCCAGGAGAAATGTCAAAATAGGCTCCTTTGCAGATAAAGCACCACACATGTTTATTAATATAGCAGCTTGTCTTAGAACTGGTCCATCTGCTCATTCAAAACAAATCTTTCCCTGTAAGTATTTTGATGTTAAGAGCATGACCAGTAGTTAATAGTTTTAAGGTAATAGGAAGGGAAAAGGAAGAGAAGAAAAAGGAAAATAGCTGGAACTTCAATACAATATTATCCTCTTTCTCTCACCTTAGGCACATCTAATAGAAGAAGAGCTAGCGAGGTAGCTTTTAATATGCCATTTGCCTCAGGTTAGTGCTGCCTGAGCGTCGGCCATCGAAAATGGTCCAGGCTCCAGCTGCTGCTGGGGCAAGGTGGGAAATGGCAAATTTCACCAATGTTTTCAAAATACACATTTCAGTAAAATGCAAAATGAAGTACTCAATTAAGAAACTCTCCAGGGCATTAATTCATATACATTTAAACTTACCAGAAAATATTTTAGCTGGATAGATTTTACAAAGAAAAATAATACCACATATTTTTGGGGGTGTTAAAATTCTGAGAATTTGCTTCTAAAAACTCTTGTTCTGTAAGATATCAATATCACCTTTTTATATAACAGAGAAAAACAACAGACACAAAATTTGAATGTTTATCTACCACCATCCCCCCTCCTTTTTTTTAACTTTAAGAAATCAGAAGTACAAGGCTAAGACATTTTCCAGCTGGTATTCCAGGTTTTATATGCTTGCGGTGCAGCCTGTATATTCTGTGTTTCATCTTCAAGAATGGTTTTATCTAACAAAAAAGGAAACAAGTATGCCCTGAGGTGCCCCTCTCAAATGAACATACGCACTGGAAATGAAGGAGTACAATTGTTCAAAAGAGTGAAACAAAGGAAAGTCATGGACCATTTGATGACCAGAGGTGGTTTTCACTCTATAGCCTTGCCTTCATTTATTCATTCATTAAAACATAAATAAAATCTGGCAGGCATGCCTTTCAGGTTCCAGAAAAGAACTTTATCAGACTCAGTATCCCATAAATTCACTAGTCATACTCTTCTAAATAAATTACATCTTGGGATAACTAACCACCTGGTGACCAAAGGGCCAATTCAATTACTTGTAAAAAGTTAAAGGTCTCAGACACCCCTGAAATTATTTTTCGTATCTTCTGTGGACTGAAAGGAAACAAGTTCCAATCATGTTTCATTTTGCATGTATATTCAAAGAATTAATTATAGGTGATCTTTAGTTTGAACATGAATTTCCCTTGTCTTCCAGGACAGTATCAATATTCACCTAAATTATCCGAATTAGAAATCAAGGAATTACATATTTTTTCTCCCCAACATATACAAAAACTCACCATGACCTATTATAACTTTAACTGCAGAGTCTATGAATCCATCATCTCATCTGTATTCCCAAACCTACTGTCTTTAAGTTTGCAGTCCCAAGAATCCTTTCTTGAAATAGCCTACTAATTTTCTTTATTCCCAATCCATCCTAAACAAAGTAGTCAAAATTTCTATGCAAAGTAGTGGTATTAATGCCTCCTATGCACGTGTGCTAGGTTGCTTCACTCGTTTCTGACTCTTTGTGACCCTGTGGACTGTAGCCTGCCAGTCTCCTCTGTCCATGGGATTCTCCAGGCAATATGAATACTGGAGTAGGTTGTCATTTCCTCCTCCAAGGGATCTCCCCCACCCAGGGATGGAATCGCATATCTTAAATCTCCTGCATTGGCAGGTGGGGTCTTTCCCATTAGTGCCACCTGGGAAGCCTTCTATACCCAAAGTAATTTTTAGTTTCTATAGGATACACTGAATTGCTAGAATTAGTATACAAAGATCTGCTATAATCCCTCATGCTAGCTTCTGCCTTTTCATTTCACATCAGATCAACTGTGAACACTGAAGGCTTTCCCAGTTCCAGAGGCAATACAGACCAACCTGAACAATAGGTTAACAGTCTAGTAATCTCCAGCCAAGAATCTAAGGCTGTTCTTGCTTTCACAGGGTCAATATTCAGTGTACCCAGACTGGGCACAGCAAATACAGTGTTTTAGTGGGCTATGTGTTATCAGTTAATGCCCTTCTTCCCTCCAGGGACTATAACTCCTATGTACTTCTGGAATCCAGGCACGTGTTCCCTCAGGTCCTGCTTCTAAAGGGCTCAGCAGTTAGCCCTACAGCCAATTTCCAAATTTTTCTCTACTTCTGGATCAGAAAAGTCACACATGACCCAAAGGCCAATAAGGTGAAAAATGGAGTGGGAAATAGAAAAGAGAATCTTAAGGAAAAAAAAAAAAAATCAAGTGACAGGAGGGAATTCTCTAAATGAAATTTAAATAAGGGACACAACAATATGGTTGGATCCTATGCCATTTTCCACACTGTATCTAGAGTCATTTTTTAAAAATCAAAACCAGATTATGGAAAATTCTGTGTAAAAATTACTCAGGGATCCTTAAAGATCTTAATATAAAACCCACACTCCTCGCATGGCCTACAAGGCCAACAGAGATTCTTTGCTTGAACAAACTTTAATTAGACTTCTGAATTTTCTTTCAGGGCCATCCATGCACTTGTAAAATTCAGTTTTAACAATGACTCTGCTAAATTAGTTTAATTAGAACCCCACCCTCAGTATCTGATTGCCTTCCTTATCTGATCATATTCCTCATCCTCCACCATTGGACACCTGATGATGTTCAATCTCCCTGACCCATCTTCAGCTAGAATCCTATGAAGTTGATTTCAGAATTACCCTCACCTCTGATGTTTCCTCTTAGTAATTTTCCATCCACTGATCCCTGCTCTGTTCCTTGGCTATAAATTCTCACTAGTTCATGCTGTATTTGAAGAGCAGGCCCCTTCTATACCAGGGTCTTTATTCTACTGCAATAGTTCTAAAAAAGAAACGTTTCAACCACTTTACTGTAGAGCTCTGGTTTTTCCTTGAAAAAGTCCTATATAGTCTGAGTCCTGACTAAATGCAATGCCTATATCCCCAGTCCTCCCTCTACATTCAGAACTAATCACATCCACATATTTGTTAATTATTTTGTTCATTTACTGTATCTTTCACTATCTAGAGTGTAAGTTCCATGAGAACAGAAGTGTTGAGAGCCCTTTAAACTGCACAGTCCCAGGAGTGCCTGGCACACATGAAGCTCTAATCAGTATTTGCTTAGTAAAAAAAAATAACACCATGACTTGTCTATGTCAGGGGCTTTGATTACACTATCCTTCAACTTTAATCATGGTTAACTCATTTTCATTCTGATCTCACAGTTCAGGTCAATATTTATCTCTCTAGAACTGTTTTTATAGACCATCCACTTATATACCTCCTGTATACTTCTAATCATAACCTATTCATAACCTTGGATGTTGAATCAATATTTATATACTGGTAACTTCTTCCACTACCAGGTTAAGCCCAGGTTTTCTCTCCTGTTTATCACTGTATTGTCCATCTCCTGTACAGTGTTTGGCACATAATAATTATTCCCTGCTGCTGCTAAGTCGCTTCAGTCCTGTCCAACTCTATGCGACCTCATAGATGACAGCCCATCAGGCTCCCCTGTCCCTGGGATTCTCCAAGCAAGAACACTGGAGTGGGTTGCCATTTCCTTCTCCAATGCATAAAAGTAAAAAGTGAAGTCTCTCAGTCATGTCCGACTCTTAGCCACCCCATGGACTGCAGTTTACTGGGCTTCTCCACCCATGGGATTTTCCAGGCAAGAATACTGGAGTGGGGTGCCATTGCCTTCTCCTAAGTATTCCCTATAGGATAGTTATTGCAAAATTAATTTGACTTAAATTCAATGATATTAACTCAAAAAAGATTTGAGAGAAGAGTCCATTTGCCATTTTACTCAAGGGACACATTGCCCAGAGTGACCCCAAGAGCTATGTTTCCTTGGTTCTATGTCTTCCCACACGATCATTGCAAAAATACCTCTACTTCCAAGAGAAAATTGAGGTATTTTTATTCACATTTTCTGATATCCAACTCAGTGTTGGATAAATTATATTTTATACATAAATTTGAGGGTATTTCAAGATGGGTTTTGTGGGGTTTTTTTCTAGTCTTACCCTATAAACGCAGAACCTAACCTATTCATAATATGTAACAGCACAGAATATTAAATAAAAATTAGTCTTTCAGGAAAGGACAAAAAAGCTGATGTATAGCTTTATTGTCTGATACATTTTTGAGATTTTAAATGTACATAAATTCACAGGGTAAACATGGATTTTTTAATGTGAAAATTTCATAGATATGCCAATAGGATTTAAGGAGTATTAAAACATTGTAGACCCTCTTGAGGACTTATATTCTGGATCTTAATGTGTATGAGGTATAATGAGATTTGGACTAAAGCAATAAAGCACTGGTGATAAATTATATTAATAATATATGTACAGCAATCTATAGTGTATGAGGCACTTTCACATATAGTATCATATTTGGTGTCTGATACTTAAAAAAATCTTGGGAGAGAGTTTGTTGCTGTTATTGGATTTGTCCATGATCATATATAGTTAGCAAACTCAGGTTTGCTATTGTTTAATCACCAAGTAATGTCCAGCACTTTGCAACACCATGGACTATAAATGCCAGGATCCTCTGAACTCCATTATCTCTGGAGTGTGCTCAAATTTATGTCCATTGAGTCGATGATGTTATCTAACCATCTTATCCTCTGCCATCCCCTTCTCCTTTTGTCTTCAATCTTTCCCAGCATCAGGGTCTTTTCCAATAAGTCCACTCTTCCCATTAGGTTGCCAAAGTATTGGAGTTTTAGCTTTAGCATAAGTACTTCCAATGAATATTCAGGGTTGATTTCCTTTAGGATTGACTGGTTTGATCTCCTTGCAGTCCAAGGGGCTCTCAAGAGTTTTCTGGAGCACCACAGTTTGAAAGCATCAATTCTGTGCTTAGCCTACTTCATGGTCCAAATCTCACAACCCTTCATGACTACTGGAAAAACCATAGCTTTGACTATAAGACCCTTCGACAACAAATAAATGTCTCTGCTTTTTAATATGCTGCCTAGGCTGGTCATAGCTTTTCTTCAAGAAGCAAGCATCTTTTAATTTCATAGCTGCAGTCAAAGTTCACAGTGCTTTTTTGAGCCGCCAAAAAGAAAATCTGTCACTACTTCTATCTTTTCCCCTTCTATTTGCCATGAAGTGATAGGAACAGATGCCATGATTTTAGTTTTTTGAATGTTGAGTTTTAAGCCAGATTTTTCACTTTCATCAAGAGGCTCTTTAGCTCCACTTCACTTTCTGCCATTAGAGTGGTATCATCTGTATATCTAAAGTTGTTGATATTTCTTTCAACAATCTTGATTCAAGTTTGTGATTCATTAAGCCTGACATTTTGCACGAAGTACTCTGCATATAAGTTACATAAGCAGGGTGACAATATACAGCCTTGATGAACTCCTTTCCTAACATTGAATCAGTCAGTTGTTCAATGTCTGGTTTTAACTGTTGTTTCTTGATCTGCATACAGGTTTCTCAGGAGACAGGTAAGGTCGCCGGGTACTCCCATCTCTTAAATAATTTCCTACAGTTTATTGTATTCCACACCGTCAGAGGTTTTAGCACAGTCAGTGTAGCAAAGTAGATTTTTTTTTTTCCCAAGTTCCCCTTGCTTTCTCCAGGATCTCTGATTCCTCTGCCTCTTCAAAATCCAGCTTGTACTTCGGGTAGTTCTCAGTTCACATACTGCTGAAGCTTAGCTTGCAGGATTTTGAGCCTAACGTAAACTAAGGTTATCATGATTAAATACAAGAATTAGAATTGTAGCTGCATACTTTCATAATATTCCACCCAGAAAAGCCTGATGCCAAACAACAGGACTAACTGCTCCAGTGAAGGAATTTTTTTTTTTTTTTTTTCTGATGGCCTCTGAAGAACTGGAAATTATTGCTGGACCCAAAGCTATAATTAGCTAAGAGAAAAGTGTTTCTCAGCACTGAGGGTGCCAAGTGCCTGTTATTGTAAAGGCAATGCTGCTTTTGGGTGTCATGGGATTAATAATACCCAAAGTCAATGCTTCCCATACATATATCTTTTAGAACTAAGAAAACATGATCCTCACTCTCCTCATTTCTATGATATATATGATGTATCTGTGACAGCCTCACCTACTACCATCCAGATAAAAAAAGATGAACCTGGAGAAAAGAGATTTTATCACATCTCAGGCAACTGACAGTAAAAGTAGAAGATATTTTAAAGTTTTAGGATTTACTATATATTTTATCTTTATCATACCAATCTTCTAAATCTATTGTCAAGAATTGTTTTTAAAGATGGTACTTCTGAATGGCATATATATGTGTATGCCTGTGTTGTGGGGGTATACCAAAAAAACGAGAACCTTGCAGCTGTGAGTATTCAGCAGATAGGGATGCAGGTGACTGCTATATTTGGAGTTCAAGCCAATTCCTTCTTCCCCAGCCCAGGCTCTGGTAGTGGTGGTTAATACAACTGATAGCAGACTGCTCCTGGCAGCACAATTATTTTGAGTATACATGTATAACATTATTTTTTAGTGATTATATAAATAACCATTTTGGTGAGAGAATACTGGAAAACACAGTATACACTCCTTTTGTGAGGAAAAAGTAACACATTTTATGAAGAGTAGAAGGTAACAAGAATGACAACAGAACAAAATATTCTACTTTATAGAAAAAGAAACACACACACAAATTATTTCTCATTGAGCAGTAGTACATAAGTGTCTGAACTGCTTGTATCATATTGTGTTTTTGAGATGAATACCGAGAGTGGTGAATTTGTTTTAAAAAATATTGTACTATGAATGGTCAGAGTCCCATTGCTTGCTGATGATATTTTATTACTAAATACTTGCTATAATATGTAGTTTTAGAAATTAAGTCAGTTTGTATAAATGAAAAACTGTTATACCAGATTTCAGATGCCTTGGTTTGAATCTTGGTTCCAATACTTAATACCTGTCTGACATTTGTGAAGTTAAAGAAATTCTCTATGTCTCAGTTTATTCATTCATAAAGTTACAACAATAATACTATCTGATTCATGGGATTTGGGAAATTATTGAAGTACTAGTCCATGTCAAGTACTTAGAACAGAGTGTGACACAAACACTAAATATAAATATCAAGTGTTCATACCAAGTCAACTCAAAAAAGTAGTATCTATTGGAACATCCTGATGAATACTATGAGAAACTGTCTTTGAGAATTGGGAGAAAGAGGATCATGTGGATAATTTTTAGGTGATCATATGTCTTAAGGTGAATTTGTATAATCAATGTTAGCTATTATTATTAATGACTAGTATTACCTCACTGTACAGTTATGACATCTGGAAAACATTAAATATTTTATTTCTGAACAAAATAAAGCAGTTCTACCCTCATGTATCTTAATGAGACTAAAACCAAAACAAGACAAAGAGAAGTAAGTACTGGAACCTATAGTAGCATTCCTAGGAGAGCTGGGCCATTGAGCAATCTTAAGAGGGAGCACAGAGAGCCGGGGTGGTTGGGAGGTGTGGGGAAGCATGAAGTTCAGTGAACTGAACCATGGTCATAGCTTCTTAGAGATATCCTAATACCAGAGAGTTTTCCTTGCCTTAACAATAGCTCCAATGTAGGAATCTTCATATTCAAGTCAAGGACCATTATCACTGGATCTGCCATTAGGCACACCAAATCTGAAGGAGAATGTACCTATCATAACAGTATCAAGCTTCTGTCTTCACTTAATACCCTTTGGATACTAAGAATATTATTTAATCAACCAATGGGGAAGGAGAGTTCAAACAAGCTCTCTTCTCAATCAGGCTCACAGAGAGAACACCAAGATAAGCTGACTAGGAACCTAGTGAGATAACCTACCAGATCACACTATTCTCTGGATAATTATTCTCAACACATAAATTATCTTCCACAAGGGACCTGCAGGAGTATGCTAAATTATTTCAAATGATAAATGTTGACTTTTCGATAATAATTTATACTTTGAAAGTAGATTACAATTTACAAAACCTTCCGACTTATTTCTAAAGATATTGAGAAAAAAGTACATTTTATCATTGAGTTAGAATTTAACTTCACTTAAATTCAGCCCAAATTCAATTATTAATTTATTGTATTATAGTTGTATGCTTGATGTTAGAAACAGAATGATGATGACCAATAAACCTGAATGAAAAGTGACAGGATCCTTGTAAGACTAAAGGAGACAATGTGTATAAAATATTTTTTCCTGTGTCTGACATAAGATACCTACTTAATGAAAGGGAGTGGTGTTTACCATTAATAATAACAAGCTATATACTCTCTGTATCTATTTTGTATGTGTTCACAGTGTACTATAAACAGAACAAAAAAAGCTTGGCATTTGCAACTGTAGGAAGTTTATCCAACATGGTCAAAGTACTTCATTATATGCAAGTTTAATTTTTATTACCTTAGGATAAGGGTGGATAAAGCTTGGGAATGATGTTTCACCATATAATATTTGTTAACCCAATAAGTAAGAAAAACATTATCATAGCACATTAAAGAAGCCTGGAGACTCCTCAGTAAGAATGCTAGATGTGTTCAACTTATTTTATTTTAATCAATATAAAATGTTTTTACATTTCACTAAATAATGTTGTGTGTTAACATCTCAAATTTGTGACTCTATATCTTTGGCTATAGTCTATTTTTTATATATATGCACCACACAGGACCATCTGTTTATTTTGAGCTGAAACAATATTTTCTGTGTGTGGATTTGCTGAATGTAATTCAGTTTGGAAGTGAAACTTAACGCCTGACATTATTCTATTCATTGATTATCTGTCAATGGAACCATGTTTATATTACTCATTTTATTACAGAAAAAGAAGTTTAAAAATGTATAAATTGGTATTGAGTACCGAGTATTAGGCTTATGTAACACACCCTTTAGCACTGAGTATTACTAGATTAATGCAACATCCCCTTTGGGGCTTCCCTGGTTGTTAGATGGTAAAGAATCTGACTGCAAAACAGGAGATCCAGGTTCTACCTCTGGGTTGGGAAGATCCCCTGGAGAAGGGAATGACAACCCACTCCAGTATTCTTGCCTGGAGAATCCAACAGACAGAGGAGCTTGGTAGGCTACAGTTTAAGGGTTGAAGAGTTGGACATGACTATTCATGTCACATTAGGCTTATGATCAAATATAAGAACCTACCTAAAAGAAGATTATACACAATACTATAAAAAATATATCAATGTTTTTGACAACTTTATTACTAGTGTCTTGTCATATTGGAAGGTAGAATGTATGTGGGAACAGTCAAATTTTTCCGCAGCATAATATTCAAAATATCACTGTTAGTTACATACAGGGAAGACATTTTTCAGAAGTTAATGTCTTTCCTTGGTTATTGACAGGAACTTATCTGAATTGAATTGCTAATGATGTTGTGAAGAATTTATAGGAAGAGGTCTATCATAAACTGCTAAAGCTGTCAGCAAATTTTATAGAAAACACAATGAAACCAAACCAAACCAAACAATAAAACAACAGTTTCAACTGAAGAGGGTGCCTCAACTGGTATAGCTGAATCTCAATATTCATCTCTGCTTAGGATTCTGATGCAGCTCCCCAAATAAACTCCCTCCTAAACACTGAGAATTCCAGTGATTCTGTCTGTGATAGATCTTATTCTGGTGCAGAGTATTTTGTGAGTAGTTAGGAAGCAAAATAAAGGTTAGGGAGAAAGGATCCTTTGTGTGGACACATGACCTTCAGAACTGCAACTTCTATTGAGCCCTGCTATGCTCAAAATACCACACAATTGCACTCATCTCACAAGCTACTAAAGTTATACTCAAAATTCTCCAAGCCGGGCTTCAGCAATACGTGAACCGTGAACTTCCAGATGTTCAAGCTGGTTTTAGAAAAGGCAGAGGAACCAGAGATCAATTATCAACATCTGCTGGATCATGGAAAAAGCAGTAAAGTTCCAGAAAAACATCTATTTCTGCTTTATTGACTATGCCAAAGCCTTTGACTGTGTGGATCACAATAAACTGTGGGAAAATCTGAAAAAGATGGGCATACCAGACCACCTGACCTGCCTCTTGAGAAACCTATATGCAGGTCAGGAAGCAACAGTTAGAACTGGACATGGAACAACAGACCAGTTCCAAATAGGAAAAGAAGTATGTCAAGGCTGAATATTGTCACCCTGTTTATATGCAGAGTACATCATGAGAAATGCTGAGCTGGAAGAAGCACAAGCTGGAATCAAGATTTCCGGGAGAAATATCAATGACCTCAGATGTGCAGATGACACCACCCTTATGGCAGAAAATGAAGAGGAACTAAAGAGCCTCTTGATGAAAGTAAAAGCGGAGAGTGAAAAAGTTGGCTTAAAGCTCAACATTCAGAACACGAAGATCATGGCATCTGGTCCCATCACTTCATGGCAAATAGATGGGGAAACAGTGGAAACAGTGGCTGGCTTTATTTTTGGGGGCTCCAAAATCACTGCAGATGGTGACTGCAGCCATGAAATTAAAAGACGCTTACTCCTTGGAAGGAAAGTTCTGACTAACCTAGACAGCATACCCCACTCCAGTACTCTTGCCTGGAAAATCCCATGGATGGAGGAGCCTGGTAGGCTGTAGTCCATGGGGTCACTAAGAGTCAGACACGACTGAGTGACTTCACTTTTACTTTTCACTTTCATGCATTGGAGAAGGAAATGGCAACCCACTCCAGTGTTCTTGTTTGGAGAATCCCAGGGACAGGGGAGCCTGATGGGCTTTCGTCGGACACAACTGAAGTGACTTAGCAGCAGACAGCATATTGAAAAGCAGAGACGTGACTTTGCCAAGAAAGGTCCATCTAGTCAAGGCTATGGTTTTTCCAGTAGTCATGTATGGATGTGAGAGTTGGACTGTGAAGAAAGCTGAGTATCAAAGAATTGATGCTTTTGAACTGTGGCTTGGAGAAGACTCTTGAGAGTCCCTTGGACTGCAAGGAGATCCAACCAGTCCATTCTAAAGGAGATCAGTCCTGGGTGTTCTTTGGAAGGACTCACGCTAAAGCTAAAACTCCAGTACTTTGGCCACTTCATGCAAAGAGTTGACTCATTGGAAAAGACTCTGATGCTGGGAGGGATTGGGGGTAGTTGGAGAAGGGGATATCAGAGGATGAGATGGCTTGATGGCATCACCAACTCCATGGATATGAGTTTGGGTGAACTCCGGGAGTTGGTGATAGACAGGGAGGCCTGGCCTGCTGTGATTCATGGGGTCGCAAAGAGTCGGAGACGACTAGTAACTGAACTGAACTGAACTGAAGAATTCCCTTGTTCTTATTTACAAATCTGCTACAAAATTGCCAAAGTAGACTTTCATTTCCAATTGTAATACATAAAATTGGGAAATATGTCTGAAAAGCATAGAGAATGTATATGCATAAGAAATATATAATCAACCCCATTAAATTCAGTACAAATTGTAACAAACATTTTAATAATGTAGGGCTTAAAAATAATAAGGCTTCTAGATGAAACTATTTCTTTTTAAGTCCTGATTAATGAGATGTGTGGTGAGTAAAATTACTATAATGGTGAATGCTGATTCAGGATCTTATTTTTATTAAGTAGTTTATAGTGAGGGCTGGGACTATTTTTCTATTTATAGTGGCAGCTCTGGTTAACTACCTTGTAATGTATTATGACATTAATGCACTAGTAAACTATTGGAATTTACACCCCTGTTCAGTAATAAAATCTGTAAATTGCAGAATGCATATATAATCATCACAGGTATAAATTATGTGACCAAATGCCATGTATGATCACATTAGATTTAAAGAACAGGATCTCTCAAATTTACTCATCAGTGGGAAATGCTACTGAATTTATATACTTCAGCTACTTTGAAATATAAATTTCAACATTTTATTCAAGGTTATTTGGTAACGTGCTACTATATTATCCACATGGTTACAATAAGCATGTTGGTCACAGAATACATATTATCAAAGAAGAAATATATTATGACAAAGAAATGCATCAATTTTGAAAGGTACACTTTTTCCCCCTAAAAATGAGAGCAAAAGTGAAAGAAATCAAGAAAACTGAAAGGAGGTAGTATGGTGACATGTAGATTAAAACTGGAATGATTCATACATTATATAAAATTTAAGAGCATGAAAAATAAATGAAAATGTAATATAGGTATTTGAAAGCAATTATATACTTATTTTTAAAAATATCGGTTTAAAAATAATTCCAAAATTACCAATAATTAGTTCACTATCTCAAATACTAAAAGCAAAATCATTATTTAAAAAAAGTGGCAAGTAATACAAAATGTTTGGGGTGAGAATAGTATAAAATGGCAAAATATCAGAAGCAATGTGATACATAATTGTATGTTGGATAGATGATACTTTCCACTGAAACATCCCCTGTGATAACATTGGCAAATGTATTGTTATTACTGTTGTTCATTTGTTAAGTTGTGTCCTGCTCTTTGTGACCCCATGGACTGCAGCACACCAGGCTTCTCTGACTTCCATTATCTTCCTGGAGTTTGCTCAAATACATATCCATTGAGTCAGTCATGCTAAGTAACCTCATCCTCTGCCGCTCCCATCTTTTGCCTTCATTCATTTCAAGCATTAGGGGCTTTTCCAATGAGCTGGCTCTTCACTTCAAGTGGTCAAAGTTTTCGAGCTTCAGCTTCAGAAACAATCCTTCACATGAATATTTAGGGTTGATTTCTTTAGGACTGACAGGTGTGATCTCCTTGCAGTCCATGGAACTCTCAAGGGTCTCCTCCAGAATCACAGTTTGAAGGATCAATTCTTCGATACTCAGCCTACTTTATGGTCTAACTCTCACATCTGTCCATGACTACTGGAAAAATCACAGCCTTGACTATATGGAATTTTGTGGGCAAAGTGATGTCTCTGCTTTTTAATGTGCTGTCTAGCTTTGTCACAGCTTTCTTTCCTACATTCTAAATATCATTTTGTATTGCTTTTTTGATGTCAGTAACTTAAGTATGATATTCTATGAAAATATAGTCAAGTCTGTAAAATACTCAAGGAATTAATATGTATATAGCAAGAATTCCTAAAACATGAACATCGATGTACGCTAATGGAAACTGGTATAGGAAGAGAGAGAAAGAATACAGTGAACTGTAAATTAGTGGGCAGGAGGGGACTATCAAGACATAGCTCTCATAGTCTCAACATATATAAAATTATGGAAGAAAAGTAGAAAAGTAAAGCTAAAATAGCTAGTGTGGTTTTTCAGGTAGTTCAAAGTATATTGCTATATAATCTAAAAAAAAATATTAGAGATAGAATTCCAAAATAAAGAACTTCATTTAGCTTTTTGCATATATTCAAATAAAAATCTATAACATGCATGAGAGACTCTCTCTCTATATAAAGATAATTTATAGGTCATTTGTGTCATTTGACTACATAAAAACATAAAAAAATATACAGTGTAATTAAAAATAGTAAATGACGAGAAATGAGTGATAGTTGAAATATTTTTGGTTCCAAAGTAATAATATCGCCTACTCTACACTATTTCCAATATTTGTTTTAAATTAAATATTAGATAGTTTTAATTAAAAAATAAAAACAACAAGATATTTTGTACTACAATTTTGGTGATTTATACAAACCTCTTTATCTAATTAAATGTTCATTTAAAAAAGGTTCAGAACTATAACACATGAGCTAATAACTGTAATTGTATTAATCAGCATAGTTTAACAGGGTCTTGGGCATATAGAAGAAAGATTTGAGAACTACAAGTTATCAGGACAATCCTTCTAAGGTCGAGAACACAATTTGAGGTGGCTCAGATGGTAAAAAATAAAACTACCTCCAGTGCAGGAGACCCGAGTTTGATTCCTGGGTTGGGAAGATCCTCTGGAGAAGGGAATGGCTACCTACTCCAGTATTCTTGCCTGGAGAATTCCAAGAACAGAGAAGCCAGGTGGGTTGCAGCCCATGGGGTCACAAAAAGTCAGACATGACTGAGGGACCAATACTTTTTCATAAAGCAGGGACACTGTTGGATTCTAGTAATTCATTCTTCACCACATCCGTATCATCACTACTTTTACTAAGATGATGCCACTTTAAAGTGAAACTCTTAATAATGCCAGCTAACTCTTCAGAGTCTAGTTTATATCAAGTTATTTGCCAGGAATTGACACTATTTCACTTATCCTTATAAACTTGCCAGGGTTGCATTACTATCCTTGTGTTACAGATGACAGACAGAAGCTGCTTAAGGTCATGCAGGTCTGCCTGGCCTCAATGCCAAATTTCTTCCCGTATGCCACAACAGCAAACCCAAAAGTACATACTAATAGCCACAATTTATCTAGGGCTTATCAAATGCCAGACTCTGGGCTTCCGTCTATGGGGTCGCACAGAGTCGGACACGACTGAAGCGACTTGGCAGCAGCAGCAGTCTATATTATCCCTAATCCTCACAAAGACATTGTTGAGTTCTTATTTCTGTCTTCTGTGTAGCAGTTGAGGAATTAAAGACAAGAAAGTTCTAGAACTCCCAAGTTTAAAATTATTGTCTCTAAATCCCTTTATCACTCCATTTTTGTCAAATTTTATTCTATCTGCCTAGCTATAGTAGGTTGCCTGTATGTGTGGTCAGTTGCTTCAGTCATGTACAACTCTGCGACCCTATGAATTGTAGCCTGCCAGACTCCTCTGTCCATGGGATTCTCCAGGCAAGAATAGTATAGGGTGACATGACCCAAATTCCTCTCCTTCTGTCCATAGTCCTTCAGATTGTGGTCCCTTCTTCATGAGATGTAGTCTATTTCTTAAGTCTGGGGATGATTATGTGACTGACTTGGGCCAATAGGACATAACAAACATGGCACAAGCAGTCTTGAACAATACCTGAACTTTGGGACTTTCCTACTTACTGCTGGAAATCCTGTAACAAGGGGAATGAGCTGGTGCTAGCCTGCTAGAAGATGAGAGTCATATGGCTACCACCCAGGTGATATCAAAGAAAGAAAGTGAAGTTGCTCAGTTGTGTCCGACTCTTTGTGACCCTATGGACTACAGTCTACCGGGCTCCTCTGTCCATGGGATTTTCCAGGCAAGAGTGCTGGAGTGGGTTGCCATTTCCTTCTCCAGGGTATCTTCCTGACCCAGGGATCAAACCTGGGTCTCCTCATTGCAGTAGATGCTTTACCGTCTGAGCCACAAGGGAAGCCCCAAGATGATATCAAGATGGCTATCAAACCTGTTGGTGAGATTCCTCGCCTGGAAAACCAACCAGTCTGATAAGTACTAAATATCCAGTCTCAGTCAAGGCAGTACACATGCAATGCAACCAACTCTGAGATCTATAAAAAATGCTTCTTGATTTAATCCACTAAATTCCGGAGTGGATTATTATACTACTCTACTCATGACTGTACAGTACTCTTCCCAATTTATATTGGGACTCTGTATGAAGAACTGAACTGAAGTCACTAACTTACATAAGTAGGCCTCCACCTCTGGTGGAAATGACATTCTACTAAGAATTAGCAAAGTTAAAACAAGGCATCCATTCATAACTCATATTTCCCTCATGAGGAGAAATTACATTATAAGCATGCAGGTAATTAATCAGTATAGCAGTTTTAGAGGTATTTCTGCTCTTTCCCTATATATGTTCAATCAATGCTACGTCTCTTTAAAATACTTCTCAGACCCTACCACTGCCACCAATACACTGTTAATTTCCTATTCATCTTTTACCTAGATTATTGAATCAGCCTCTCTCTGTCAATCTTGCATCATCTACATTAACAGTGATATTTTTCTGATATCAAGAACTGGTAATGTTATAATATACCATCCCACTAACTTGTCTAAAAATATTTGATGACTTTCTTTTTCCAGGATAAAAGACAAACTCCTTGGCAGATGAAACAGAATCCTTTACAGTCGCCTCATTACATCTTTCCAGTTTCTTCCTCTAAAACTGCTTTCATTTTACTGTGCACCTAGCACATTTCCTTAAAAATATCACAACCTTTACAAACCCATATTTTGGTACATTCTGTGTCCTCTTTGTGAAATTTCTTATTATCTCTGCTCAGCTTACTTCTTGAAAAAAATGAGGATGCATCCTTCACACAATATAGGTTGTCACATTCAGAAATCATTGTATGACTTCCCATTATGTGTCAAGCACAGACCAGTGGTTGGAGGAGAAATAATAATTATGACACTTTTGCCCTCAAGGACCTTACGAAAAAGAAAGGGAAACATTCAGCCTGGAAAAATAAAATGCACTGCTTTAGGTACAATAACTGAGGCAGGCACAGAGGACAGAGGCATGCACTTAGCTTCTGCCTAATACATAGTCAGCAAAGGCTTAACAGAGGAACTGAAGATAAAGCAGGGCATTGAAACACTGGTAGAAACTTAACGGGTAGAAAAGAAAAAAATGAGACTCCTAGCAGAGGAAACTGTATGGAGAACATGCTCATAAAAGACAGATCGAGTGATTTTTATTGAATATTATTAAAAGTATAAGAAAATATACTATATTACTTTAAACAAAAAAATTAACCTTAGGATATTTGGTATTTATGAAACTAAAAGTTGTGCCTATTATTATAGCAGATTAAACATTATACATCATTAAAATTTGTTAATAATCCTTTAAAAGTAGAAAGATAAGTTCTATAGATAAGATAAATGTTACTTTTAATTTCTGTTTTGTATGACTAGTTAATTTTAAAAATCTTTAAAAATATGGCATCAATTTAAATATATAATTTAAATTTATACAATTTAAAAATAAATTTTATTAATATTAAAATGACTTTTTAAAAGAAAAATAAAACATAAGATGTCAATTTTCAAGGAAATAAATTTGTCAATGTAACTTGGTTTAAGACATCTTAATTTATTAAAAAACAATATAAAAAGATAGTAGAAGAAGAAATTTCCAATAAAAAAGGTAATGATTATATGATAATCTCTAAATCTAGGTTGGTTTTCAACTAGTCTTTCACTATGGAGCCACATCTTTTATTTGGTTTACAAGCATTTGTCACAAAAATATTTCACATCTTATTTTATAAATAAGACTTACTCTCTATTATCATATTCCTTACAAACCATTTTCCTCCTGTTTTTTTTAAACAGGCACTGCACTGTAATATACATATTTATAATCATCTTTAATTAATTGTCTTCATCAAATAATGAATATAATCCCTTTTTATTTAAATAATAATATAAAAAAAAGAATACAACAACTCACCTCTAACAGGGGGTCTTTCCAGGTCAGAGTCAAGGTGAATTGGTGGAGAGATGTATGATACCTGTCCATGATGTGCCTGCCCTGTGGACCCAAAAATAAATGTTAAAATATTATAATAATGTTTTTATACGTTTTGGCTAGTTTTATGATTTCACACATCTCTCTTTACACTGAATTCATAGCCTTATAGAATGCAAACATTATGCATCATCCAAACATCAACCAATTAAAACAGTCCTTCTTAAGCTAATTTTATTGTTGTTGTTTAGTTGCTAAGTAGTGTCTGACTCTTTTGTGACACCATGGACTCAACCACATCAGGCTCCTTTCTCCATGTGATTTCCCAGGCAAGAATATAGGAATGGGTTGCCATTTCCTTCTCCAATTTTGATTTTGTTGCTTTTAAATCATGTTTTTTGTGAAATGACACTTTGAAAAACACCATAAAAGTGATTGGCAAGAAAAATGAAATATAAAAACTGAAAACAAGACATATAAAATACAGTCCCCATTTTTCATTACTAAAGAGACATTAAATACTCTGTTTGCTTTAAATGTTTCTAAACACTGACTTTTAATTTTCACACTTATTTCAAGGCAGATCAGTAACAATCTGCAGACAGGCATCCATGTCAGATAACACTTTTAATAGCACTTATTTACAATCCTAATTAACTTTATATTTATTATTAATTTTCAAAATTTTACTTATTATTTAAAAACTATTCCTATTTGCTTACTGTATTTGATGGAAAAATAAGAACTATCCACAATATAAAAAGTAGGTAGATGGATTCATTCTTTGTTTTTTATAAAGTATTTTGCCAGCTCACATACAAACTTGTAATACACTTTCTGTTGTATGAGTTAAAGTGTTAAAGTTCCTTTGAAGACCAAGTTGCTGACCAAAAAACAAAAACAAAACAAAACAAAAAAACAATTCTATCTTAAAAACAAAAGGATTTTCTAATGCTCAAAGTAGCTATAGCTTGTATACTGATAATCCAGTAAACAATTTGAATTTTAAGGCAAGAAAGTATAATTACGGAGTTCAATTATTAAAGCCACTTTAAATGAAGAAAAAATTGAGTATGAGTAGAGAACCCATCATTTTCTTTCTACAAGGGATATGCAGTTGTATTTTATACATTTACTAAAGCACTTTACAGGGTTGTTAATCTCTTTTCCTAAACAAGGAAAGTTAACGATATATAGATTACGATAACAGTTAGAGTAACCTTCCCGTTTCAAGTAATATTCGACTTGTAATAAAGTCTGCTGATTCCTCTTATGAGGCACATTTCAAATAATTAATATGGCTCCCTGTTGATAGTAGCTGCTGTTGCTCCCAGCATTTTTCTAGCTAACAGCAGACACAGTGAAAAGGTTGTAATATACAGAGCCCCTCATAATGGTAACTAAGAATATTGTGCATTCACTGGCCATGTTTCAGTGGAATACTAAAAGGACTATTATAAAAGTAATGAGAGCAATTGTGCACTATTATCAAGTTCATGTGTAATAGAGCTTATTAAAATTTTCATATTATATTAATTATAAAAACATCTGATGTTTACTTATGTTGCATACTTTGTTGCAAAAACATTTTTATTTTTAAGGTCCTGTGTTGTTACAAATGAATCAGTTTTAAATTTTATTGATCATGTAAATGAAAATAAGAGTCATTTCATATTGGTTTGAAATAACCTCAGCATATAAAATAGTGTTGATTTTATGTCTAACTAAGGAACATGGCTTTTACTACATATCATAATAGCCACTATGTATTCATACATACAGCAACTCATTTTATGCAACCAGTATCACTATAAGGTTTCAAAGGTAGGTACTATATTAGTGTACACATATTTTTAAATAAAAAATGTAATCAAAATTTTAAATCAAATTTAAATAAAAATTTTAAATAAAAAATGTAAGTAACTAATAGGCAAATAGCAAGGCCAGCAGCATTTTGACTTTTGACAAAAGCATTTGACAAACAAATTTGAAGTTTGTTCTTCTATATCATAATATGTTTCTCAAAGAAAGCATACTAAACCTGGAAATAATGTGTGTAGATTTTAGTGATTAAATTCTGACAAGTAACTGCCTTTGAAACTGTCACCTATATATTCAAACTTAAGTAAATGGTCAAAATTCAAATTTCAAAAAAATTTATTTATTTTTTTCTTCATATAAAGTGGCTTTAAATGGTATATTTGCCTCTGCTCTTGGGATAATCATGTAACTTCAGACTGCTCCACCCACATATTTTAGGCAGTGCAGGGGTAGGATAATTACAATTGCAGGGGTTCTCTCCAAGGAGTGAGAGGTCTGAGCCCCACATTAGGCTCTGCAGTCTGGGAGTATTGTACAAACCCCCAGAACATTTTTAGTTTTGAAGGCCAGTAGGGGCTTAATGTCAGAGTGCTATGGGAAAGAGAAACTCCCCTCTAAAAGGACACACACAAAATCTCTCACATAACAGGACTCAAGGCAGAAGCAGTAATTTTAGGTCAGACCCACCAGCTCACCTTGAAGAGCCTTGAGAAGAGGCAGAAGGAAACTGAAGCTCACTCTGGAGATATAGACACTGGTGGCAGTCATTCTGGGGAGCTCATTCTTTCACGTGGACAATGGTACTGGTAAGTGCCAGTTTGGAATCTTTCCTCAAGTCTGTTCTCACTGGGACCTCGCCCTGACCACCAGCATGTTTACACCAGTACTGGGATGCATCAGGAGAACTAACTAACTGGGTGGGGCTGCCTTAAGATCCCCTGAGCCCACAGCCTCCAGAGGACACCACCCTGTACACCAGAGGGCCCAGGATATGGTCCTTCATATCAGTACACAGGCACTAGACCTGGGACCCTAGGTCCCTGTGGCCAAACATACTAGACTCCAGTCCTGTTCATCATCAGTCAGATAACGACCCCAGGACCAGCTAAAACCATAAATAACTGCCATAAAATTTTTTCTTGGATTTACGATGAATAATATTCAATAAGAAAAATGTGGTCAGCTTCAAAAAGAGCAAAGAGAGTAAAAGGCATATCAAATACATGTTTTTAAACATCTGACACATTTTCCTCCATAATTGAGTCTTATATCTAGTCTTATACCTAGAAGCTGGAATCATGATTGCTTGGAGAAATATCAATAACCTCAGATATGCAGATGACATCACCCTTATGGCAGAAAGTGAAGAACTAAAGAGCCTCTTGATGAAAGTGAAAGAGGAGAGTGAAAAAGTTGGTTTAAAACTCAATATTCAGAAAACTAAGATCATGGCATTCAGTCCCATCACTTCATGGCAAATAGATGGGGAAACAATGGAAACAGTGACAGACTTTATTTTGGGGGGCTCAGAAATCACTGCAGATGGTGATTGCAGCCATGAAATTAAAAGACACTTGCTCCTTGGAAGGAAATTTATGACCAACCTAGACAACATATTAAAAATCAGAGACATTACTATGCCAACAAAGGTCCATCTAGTCAAAGCTCTAGTTTTTCCAGTGGTCATGTGTGGATGTGAGAGTTGGGACTATAAAAAAAGCTGAGCACAGAAGGATTGATGCCTTTGAACTGTGGTGTTCCAGAAGACTCTCGAGAGTCCCTTGGACTGCAAGGAGATCAAACCAGTCAATCCTAAAAGAAATCAGTCCTGAATAGTCATTGGAAGGACTGATATTGAAGCTGAAAATCCAATACTTTCGCCATCTGATGTGAAGAACTTACTCACTGGAAAAGACCCTGATGCTGGGAAAGACTAGGAGGTAGGAGGAAAAGGGGACGACCAAGGATGAGATGGTTGGATGGCATCACTGACTTGATGGAATGGACGTAAGTCTGAGCAAGCTCCAGGAGTTGGTGATGAACAGGGAAGCCTGGTGTGCTACAGTCCCTGGGATCCCAAAGAGTCGGACACGACTGAGAAACTGAACTGAACTGATACCTAGTTTCACCTTGTCCTTGTAACCACAGCTCTGTATATCTAAATATATGATATTCTCCTTACTTTTCCAAATTAAAAAGGATACATATCTGATTATTTTTCCTTCTGATTTTAATGCAGTTTTATAAATTTCAAAACAAAAAAAAACATACTGAAATTTTATAAGAATTACATTAATTCTGTAAACAATTTGAAGAATAAACATTCTAAATAGTTCATCTTCATATATTTTAAATGGATTGATTTTTGTTTGAATTGCTTTTTAATAAAAATATTTTCTGAAGTTTTCTATACTTTGGTTATAAGAATATTTCATTGTGTGTGTATTCTATTTTCCCTATTTTCAACAAAATTTCTAAATTTTTTTGGTGACTTTCACTTATATTTTTTGACCTTCATTGTTATAATTAGTTATTGATTCTACTTTACTAGATCCTTAGAGCTATATACACTTATAATAGCATTTTGATTATGATCTGTGATCTTTGTTTCTTTTAAGAAATATATTCCCAGGTTCAGATTCAACTGCATACATTTGTATGCATTTGTATGAATACATTTGTATGCATTTGTATGAAGATGGCCTTGTATGAAGATGTCATTTGTATGAAGATGTCATTTGTATGAAGGTATCATATATATGCATTTATGCATACACATGTATGTACATAGACTAGAGATCTCTTCAAGAAAATTGGAGATATTTCATTGTAAAACATACCATATATTTTGTATTCATTAATCAGCTGATGGACTTTGGGAATAATTTCCACCTTTTGACTATTAAGAAAAATTCTGCTATGAACCTTCATCTACAAGCTTCTGTGTGGGCATATGTTGCAGTTTTATTGAATATATATACCTAGAATTGGAATTGCTGGGTCACACAGTAAATTCTATGTTTTAAACTTTTGTGGAAATGATTTCTAAAGAAGCAGTTGTTACTCAGTCACTAAGTTGCATCTGACTCTTTGCAACCGCACAGACTATATCCCCCCGACGCCCAGGCCCTTGTGTTCATAGGATTTCAAAGGCAAGAATACTGGAGTGGGTAGCCATTTCCTTCTTTAGGGGATCTTCCTGGATTAGGGATTAAACTTGTGTCTCCTGCACTGGCAGGCAGATTCTTTACCGCTGAGCCACCAGGTACCATTTTACTTTTCATAAGGGACATATTAGGGTTCCCCTATCACAGAGATGGTTTTCAGGGTCTTTTGTTTGTTTGTTCATTTTAAGCTGATAGTGTAGTTAAGTTAGGATTGATAAAACCTTGAAATAATTAATATTAAGACAACTGGGAAGGGAATAATCTCACCAAATAAACATAGAAACAAGATTTCAGTCAAATTTGTGTAGTTCATCCACATTGAGACAGAAGAGGAAAAAATGATCTGGCCAAAAAGCACACATACACACAGGAAAAGAAAGAGCAGCTCATATTCTGAAGTGAAAATGTGTGAACGATCCAGTGTTGGCATGCCCCAAATATAGAAAAATTAAGGGTGCTTATTAGTAGAACCTGAAGGGCCATTTTGCATTTTGGAAAAGCCATTTTTTCTATCTTCAATCTCTCTTTCAACTTTCATTTAATTTGCATCTCATTTAGGAATTCTGTGTGATTTCTATTGAAGTTCAAATATAGAAAACACTTGGCCAGCACTAGGTACAGGAAAAGGCTTTTCCCCCTCTTTCTGTCAATACCTTACTTGCACATCAGAGCACAGAAATAAATTTTTAGAACCATAGAATTTGGACGTCTGAAGACATTTGATAACATATAGCCCCAAACATTTTAGAATAAGAAAACTGATTGGGAAACTGGTGACTTTCCAAAGCCAAATCAAACCAGTGGTTGTCAAGAGTGATGTTAGAGGAACAGTGATAAAGGGGATATAGTAGCCTGCAGAAAACTGCCCTCAACTCCCTCTTACCTCTGAAGTCTCAGCAAGCTATTATTCTCAAGGTGTTTGGGTTATGAACTTTCAGGTGTGTAGAGACCTTAAAGGGTTGAAAACTATTTATTTAAAAAAATATGTACTTTTTTTTTTTTTTTCCTATTTGGCTAGGTCTGTAAACTAAAGTCAGCTTAGTGTAACAGGTAAAATCATGCCCAGGACACAAAACTGCCTATCATAGTATTGGGATTCTGCCATATTTGAGCCATAGAATTATTAACCACATAAGTTATTAGCCAGTAACTATAGAGCTGTTTAACTTCTATGTGCCTTAATTTCCTCATTTGGATAAGGGGGAGTATAATAGCACGGAGCTCATAGGGTATTCTGAAAATTAAATTTATACATATAGGGCTTCCCTGGTGGTTCAGATGGTAAAGAATCTGTCTTCAATGCAGGAGACCAGGGTTTGATCCCTGGGTTGGGAAGGTGCTCTGGAGAATGGACTGGTAACCCACTCTAGTATTCCTACATGGAGAATTCCATGGACAGAGGAGCCTAGCTGGCTACAGTCCATGGAGTCACAGGGTTGGATACGACTGAGGAACTAACACACTTTTAGCAATTAGAACAGTGCTTGGTGCATGGCAAATTGCTTAGAATTTTTAGCTTTATGATTATTACTATTATAAGTTCATTCATTCATTAATTCATCACACAAAATAAATGGAGTCCCTAATATGTCACAAAGAGTCAGACACAACTGAGCAACTGATCTGATCTGAATATGTGACAGATGCCTTCTTAGGTAGCACATAACAAATGATAATCTACACTCTTACATAGGGGAAGATAGGCAATAAGCAATTAATACAACAAATATTATATATGTGAGATGCTGAAGGCTATGGAAACAAATTAAAATAGGCTAAAGGGGAACTGAAGTCGGACTGGCAGGTTGCAATTTTAAACAATGATCTGGAAGGCCTAATTTAATTTCTATGAATAGCATTTGAAAAGTTCAAGAAAAGGCAAGAGATACTATCTGACTTTTATAGGAAATTGTAAAAAGATAAAAATATGGATGAGTCCAAATCTGTTTCTATGAATTAAGAATGAAAGACCAAAATGTGCTGCTATCAGATGGTTTTCCTAACATATTTATTTCAAAGTTTACATGCAGACACATTAATAATGTCATTTATAAGTAAAAGAGGACACAAATAAAATATAGCAGTATGTAGTTGGCAATACAACTTTGTTCCTGAAGTAAAAACACACTTTAATAACAAAGTCCCCACTGGTTTCTCCAGTTACACCAACTTTCAAATCAAATTTTCCTCATTTTCTATACAGTGCTATAAACCAATTTAATAGTTTATGGCCATCCAGGGACATTTCATGTCTTCTTTTTGTTTGCTTTAAATTTTCAACTTCTGAACTTAATTATTTCCTCTAGAGATATGACATATTCCCCTTCTTACAAACAATAATATAGATCTCATATTTTTGTTCATGGGGTTTTTAATGAGATTCATTTTCCTTTTACAAGCTTTAGAATGATAGCACGTGACACCTCTCCATTTCTCTGCCCTACTATAATAATGATTCCATGTGGAAGATGGGAACCTATCATTGTTGTTCAGTCACTAAGTCATGCCCAGCTCTTTATGATCCCCGGACTGTAGCACGCCAGCCTTCCCTAAACTCCACTACGTCTCAGAGTTTGTTCAAATTCATGTCTATTGAGTTAGTGACGCTATCTAACCATCTCATACACTACCAGCCCCATCTTTTTTGCCCTCAATCTTTTCCAGAATCAGGGTCTTTTCCAGTGAGACAATTCTTCACATAAGGTGGCCAAAGTATTGGAGCTTCAGGTTCAGCAACAGTCCTTCCAATTAATATTCAGGGTTGATTTCCTTTAGGATTGACTAGTTTGACCTCCTCGCAATCCAAAAGACTCTCAAGAGTCTTCTACAATACCACAATTCAAAAGCATCAATTCCTCTGTGGTCAACCTTGTTTATGGTCCAACTTTCACAGATATACATGACCACTGGAAAAAATCACAGCTTTGACTATATGCACCCTTGTTGGCAAAGTGATGTCTGTACTTTTTAATATGCTGTCTGGGTTTGTCATAGCTTTCCTTCCAAAGAGGAAGCATCTTTTACTTTCATGGCTGCAGTCACCATCCACAGTGATTTTGGAACCCAAGAAAATAAAATCTGTTACTGCCTCCACTTTTTCCCCTTCTACTTGTCATGAGTGATGAGATCGGAAGTCATAATCTTAGTTTTTTGAATGTTGAATTTCAAGCCAGCTTTTTTTACCACCAGACACATCCACAACTGAGTGTCATTTCCACTTTGGCCTATTCATTCTTTTTGGAGCTATTATAGTAATTGTCCTCTTCTTTTCCCCAGTAGCACAGTGGACACTTTCTGACCTGAGGTGCTCATCTCTGGTGTTGTATCTTTTTGTCTTTTCATATTGTTCATGGGGTTCCTGAGGCAAGAATACTGTAGTGGGTTGCCATTTCCTCCTCTAGTGGACCCCATTTGTTAGAACTCTTCACTTTGACCTGTCTGTCTTGGATGGCCCTGCTCCATATGGCTCACAGCTTCACTGAGTTATGCAAGGCCCATCACCATGAGAAGGCAGTGATCCATGAAAGGAGGGGGCGGCGGGGTGGGGGTGGGGGGCTGGGTGACACACACTACACTGCCTTTAAGAATGGCATATGAGGTTTTTTTCTAAGTTTTTCAAATACTCTGAAAGTAGATGAGCCTCTTCAAAAAAGAGCTTAATTTTTTTTTGTTGTTGTTGTTGAAAATAATCTCAGCTACTGATTAAAAAAAATTAAAACCAGAGATCAGTGTGTTGTATGTGCTGATGGAAAACTGGGTGTGCCTAGTATTATAACAGCTTGCTTTTCTGTATTAATATAGTCTGACTATAACCCTCTGGCATTCAAAAAGCTAGCTTTCAGGTAAAGATGTAACACCAATCAAAAGTAATTACCAAAGAAAAGAGTTATAAATTTGCCAGTTTAATGACTATCTTTTCACTCTGGTTTCCATTCCTCCCTTCATCCAATTACTCACACTTATTTACAGTGATCTTAGTAACATATGAGGTAACAGATAAACAACTACGTGCTTGACTTATTGAGGATATAAAGTCATTGAAGGAGACTCAAAGGTCGTTGATGGAATTCTCTATAGATATCACTTGCCACACAGAAAACAAATAGAGTACTTTGAAGGTAACTTCTGTGCGTTTTGTTTAGGTTTGGTGTGTATTTCATCCAGCAAATATTTCTTCATTACCTGATCCCATTCTGTGATCAGTATTAACAGTAACCATAGAAACAAGAAACTAGAATGATTCAATAAAAAGATTGCAGCTTGAACACATGTTTAGGCAATTGCAGTGAAGTATGGTATGTACCCAGATAGAGGTGAGAGTCAGAGCACAACAACAGTACTGGACTGAAGTAAGTGAAGTGAGGGAAGAACAGGATCTGAAGAAAGATGAGACTGAGGGAACAGCAAGTAGCAATGTAGTTAATGAGCATGGCAGGCAGTAGAAGGAAGGATATGAGGTAACGCCTGCCAATAAAATGAGTGGGAGGGATACAGGACAGGAGTCCACAAAGGAGGGTAGACAGAAAAAGCCAATTAAAATAATATAAAAATTCAAAAATGTATTAAAAAGGAAAGAATTAAAAAATACATGTGAAGAATAGACTATACCACCCCAAAGCATGCGACTCTGATTTATTCTGAATTAAAGTTACTTGAGAAACAAATGATACATAAAGATACTCTGGCCCTTCTTGGTCTCCCTGAAAGCAGGACATAAGTCTCCCATGTGAAAGGTATCCTCTCTGCACCAGGAGGACAGCAGGCATCACTGTCCCAGAGACAGGGCTGAGAAAGCTGCATAAATAAGCCTTGTTATTTCTTAACTAATTTACTGCCCCAAGTTCATACCTTTTTGTCTTACAACGGTCAATTCCCTGAGTCATATTTTTGGAGGCAATGTTGTTTCCGATATCATGGTCTATATTGTTTCACTGGTCTCCTCCCAAGCCTCTTTCCCCATCCCACCCAGAATATGGGATGCAAACCCCAAATATCATATAATTTCATCTGTAAATTACTTGAGTATGTGTCTTTAAAATACGAGTTCTTTAAAATAACCACAATACCATTATGATACCTAAAAATTAAGAAGATACACTGTGAAAGGAATTTAATGTAAAATTCAATGGAGCAATTTTCAGGAAGAATTGCCTTTCATATCTGAGAGAAATGAAACCTATCGGCCTGCAAAATACCTCGTTGGTTGTAGGTTTGAAATTGTATTGGATGGAGGAATGTTTTATATTGATGATGAATTCCAAGTACTCACAGATATAGAGGGGGAATCTATTTTACAAAACCATACAAATGCTTCCCTTTCTTTCACAAGTGTGAAAAATAGACTTGGTGGTTAAAATGACAAACACTGAATTTTAGAGGCATCACTTCAAAATTATTCCTTGAAGTCTCAAAAACCTATTGTAGCAAGGTTTACAAAAATAAACCAGAAAGAGAATAGAAAAAGGAAAATGAATCAGAGCATTTCTCTTTCCTGAAATTTCTCTTTTCTAGTTTTTATAGAAAAACTACAGTCCTCTTTTAGTAGTTTTTATAGTCTTATAAGAACAAAGAGGAATGAACACTGAATACTGAAGATCATATTAATTAAAATGATTATTTTCTATAAGACTAATATCAAGAAGCACCGTATGAGGTAAATGTTGCTTCCCATTATAGAAATGCAGTAACTAAAGCTTTATAAGGTTAAGTTTATTTTCAAAGGTTACACAACAATGTGGGTGGGAATCAGGTTTCAAGTCCAAAGACCACGTTCTTAGAATATAGCTCACTGCCTCCACATCCTATAAATATACGCACGAGGGCGGAGAGAGGCAAATACACTAAAATTCTGAAATTTTTAGTTCTCCTTTTCTAAGCTAAGATAAAACTAAGTATTTACATGACTAAATCACAGAACAATCGAGATTCTAAAATTACTTTCCTCAAACAATGTACTATTTAACAATAGGTTAACTGTATTAGTCTTCCCCTGGAGTTTTTAATTTTATTTTAATGGAGGCCTTAAAAATGATAAGGTTCAGTAACACAGAACTCCTTGAATCATTTAGAATCCAAAAGCTAGAAAAAAAGACTTTTGAGGCAGCCTTCCTCTCCATACACAAACTCAAATCTTTCCTAATGTTTATCATCATTGTACTAAGCCCATGCTCTGCATAAGAAGAAAATACTATTGAAGTAGGTAATATTCAGACCTATTCCACTGACAGTATGTGTTAAGGGTGGAGAACTGTGAAAAGCTAGATTGGAAAAAAAAAAAAAAAAAACCAACATAGGCAAACCTAATGACCAGAATTGTGATGTTAGCATGAAAACAGGGGTCATAAACCTCAGTTGATCAATCAGCACAGGCCATACAAGAGGCTGTTTCTAAGACTTTTCTCTTTCAGAGCAATTCTGATTTAGAATTATAGTCTCCTCAAATATTCTGCTTATAGCTTGTGGTAGATAGAACAACAGCCCTCCAAAGATGTCTTATCTCCTAATCTTCAGAATCTGTGAATATGTTATTTTATGTGGCAGGAAGGACTTTATAGATGTGATTATGGTGGTGATAGAGAGATTATCCTTATTAGTTCTTGAAAGTCAAAAAGGGAGGCAGAAGAGTAAGTCAGATTGATGCAATGTGAGAAACATTAAATAAGTCATTTCTGGCTCTTAAGATGGAGGAAGGGGACCTGAATCAAGGAATCAGGGATGCTTCTAGAACTGAAAAACATAAAGATGCTTTACAGTCTACAGAAAGAACTACTTTTAGTCTAGTAAGACCTATGTTGAACTTCCATCTTAGAGAAATAAAAAGAAATAATAAATTACCATTGTTTATCCTAAGTTTGTGGTACTTTGTTCCATCAGTGATAAAAAACTAAGACATGATACAATAAGTAGTGATGTGCTTTGCTGCTCAGTCATGTCTGACTCTTTGAGACTGTGTAGCCCATCAGGCTGCTCTGCCCATGGGATTCTCTAGAAAAGAATATTGGAGTGGGTTTCCATTCCCTTTTCCAGGGGATCTTTCTGACCCAGGGATCAAACCCAGACCTCTTGCATTGCAGGCAGCTTTTTTTTATCATCTGATCCACCAGGGAAGCCTTCAGTTCAGTTCAGTTCAGTTGCTCAGTCATGTCCGACTCTTTGCCACCCCATGAATCACAGCACGCCAGGTCTCCCTGTCCATCACCAACTCCAGGAGTTCACTCAGACTCATATCCATTGAGATATTGATGCCATCCAGCCATCTCATCCTCTGTTGTCCCATCTCCTCCTGCCTCCAATCCCTCCCAGCATCAGTCTTTTCCAATGAGTCAGCTCTTCACATGAGGTGGCCAAAGTACTGGAGTTTCAGCTTTAGCATCATTCCTTCCAAAGAAATCCCAGGGCTGATCTCCTTCAGAATGGACTGGTTGGATCTCCTTGCAGTCCAAGGGACTCTCCAGAGTCTTCTCCAACACCACACTTCAAAAGCATCAATTCTTCGGTGCTCAGCTTTCTTCACAGTCCAACTCTCACATCCATACATGACCACAGGAAAAACCATAGCCTTGACTAGGCGAACCTTTGTTGGCAAAGTAATGTCTCTGCTTTGGAATATGCTATCTAGGTTGGTCATAACTTTCCTTCCAAGGAGCAAGCGTCTTTTAATTTCATGGCTGCAGTCACCATCTGCAGTGATTTTGGAGCCCCCAAAAATTAAGTCTGCCACTGTTTCCACTGTTTCCCCATCTATTTCCCATGAAGTGATGGGACCAGATGCCACCATCTCCGTTTTCTGAATGTTGAGCTTTAAACCAACTTTTTCACTCTCCACTTTCACTTTCATCAAGAGGCTTTTTAGTTCCTCTTCACTTTCTGCCATAAGGGTGGTTTCATCTGCATATCCGAGGTTATTGATATTTCTCCCAGCAATCTTGATTCCAGCTTGTGTTTCTCCCAGGAAGCCTTATATATATTTTAAACACATTCTGTTCATATTAAATGTACTAATTATTTGAATAGCTAATACATGGATGTGGTACATATTTAACTGCGATAAAATGATAGCATTTAATCATATTGATACTTCCCACAGGCAATCTCTTTTATCTAGTATATCACTCTGGAGTTATTCTATGCCCTTATAACACACTCATATACACACAATCTACCATGTATTTATTTATTTGAATTGCTGCCATATTGTAACACTCTGAGATTCTGCATTTTGTCAGGACTGCTCTAAATGACAGTTCTGGAGCCTCAACTGCTTAAGCACATCTTTCTAATGCATGCAAATTCCTGCATTACATTATTAAGAAGGTACAATCACCTAAGAATGTACAATCACCTAAAATATGGCCAATAGTATAGATAGGACAAAGTTCTTTTAATCAAAAAAGAGATCATTTCACAAGGCAACATAATTTGATGACTGTAAATGAATGATAAGCATAAAACAAAACTTTACAAAACTAGGCAAAACAAAAAATAAGAGATGGAATACTTTTCTTAGAAATCATCTAGCCCAACTGTTGTTGTTTACAGGAGGAAATAGGATGAATGGGGAATGCTAGTCTGCTGCAGTCCATTGGGTCTTGAAGAGTCAGGACATGACTGGGCAACTGAACTGAAGATACAGGACTCACCTAAGGTCGCCCTCAGTTAAAGGCAGAGCCAGACATAGCATAATAATTATACAAATTTTAGTATTCTGTCTTTTTATCATTTTTTATGAGGAATTTTTTACAAAAGTTAAAAATTTACAGCAAAATTAAGGAGGAGGTAGAGATTTCCCATATATCCTATCCCACACAGGTACAGCCATTATCCACGCTCCCCACCACAGTGGTACATTTATTACAACTGATGAACTAACACTGTCACTTTATAATTACCCAAAGTCCATTTAGTATTAGGGCTCATTTTAGGTGTGTATAGCCAACAGATTTGGACAAATGTATAATGATATCAGTACACGATTATGGTATCATATGAGTATTTTCACAGCCCTAAATGTAACAATAAGGAGTTCACGATCTGAGCCAAAGTCAGCTCCCAGTCTTGTTTTTGCTGACTGTATAGAGCTTCTCCATCTTTGGCTGCAAAGAAATAATCAATCTGATTTCGGTGTTGACCATCTGGTGATGTCCATGTGTAGAGTCTTCTCTTGTGTTGTTGGAAGAGGGTGTTTGCTATGACGAGTGCGTTCTCTTGGCAAAACTCTTTTAGCTTTTACCCTGCTTCATTCCATATTCCAAGGCCAAATTTGCCTGTTACTCCAGGTGTTTCTTGACTTCCTACTTTTGCATTCCAGTCCCCTATAATGAAAAGGACATCTTTTTTGGGTGTTAGTTCTAAAAGGTCTTGTAAGTCTTCATAGAATCGTTCAACTTCAGCTTCTTCAGTGTTACTGGTTGGGGCATAGGCTTGGATTCCCATGATATTGAATGGTTTGCCTTGGAAATAAACAGAGATCATTTTGTCTTTTTTGAGATTGCATCCAAGTACTACATTTCAGACTCGTTTGTTGACCATGATGGCTACTCCATTTCTTCTAAGGGATCCTGCCCGCAGTAGTAGATATAATGGTCATCTGAGTTAAATTCACTCATTCCAGTCCATTTCAGTTCACTGATTCCTAGAATGTCGACGTTCACTCTTGCCATCTCCTGTTTGACCACGTCCAATTTGCCTTGATTCATGGACCTAACATTCCAGGTTCCTATGCAGATGGTGACTGCAGCTATGAAGTTAAAAGATGTTTACTCCTTGGAAGGAAAGTTATGACCAACCTAGATAGCATATTCAAAAGCAGAGACATTACTTTGCCAACAAAGGTCCATCTAGTCAAGGCTATGGTTTTTCCAGTGGTCATGTATGGATGTGAGAGCTGGACTGTGAAGAAAGCTGAGCACAGAAGAATTGATGCTTTTGAAGTGTGGTGTTGGAGAAGACTCTGGAGAGTCCCTTGAACTGCAAGGAGATCCAACCAGTCCATCCTAAAGGAGATCAGTGCTGGGATTTCTTTGGAAGGAATGATGCTAAAGCTGAAACTCCAGTACTTTGGCCACCTCATGTGAAGTGTTGACTCATTGGAAAAGACTCTGATGCTGGGAGGGATTGGGGGCAGGAGGAGAAGGGGACAACAGAGGATGAGATGGCTGGATGGCATCACCAACTCGATGGACGTGAGTTAGAGTGAACTCCAGGAGTTGGTGACATGAGTTTGAGTGAACTCCAGAAGTTGGTGATATGTTCACCACATCTGATGCTGGGAGGCCTGACATGCTGCAATTCATGGGGTCGCAAAGAGTCAGACACGACTGAGTGACTGAACTGAACTGACAGCCCTAAAAATTCTCTTTGCTTGTTGACTCATCCTTTCTCCTCCTTTATTTCTCATATTTGTATGACAGAGAATGGAAAAAGTGTAGAAACTTGGTTGGACAAAATAAGGTCAGGAATGCTGCATTATAGAAAACTTAAGTTTTATATAAAAGGGAGATGTGGACTCAATCCACTTTCACATAATTATCTAGGTCATAGATTTACAGTGAGAATGAAATCAATAGTGACATAAAGATGACTAGTGTCTAGTATAGAATCAAGGTTCATTAAACACACATTTCTTTACCACTCCTACCCCTTTACTATTTCCTTTTGGGTTATTTCATTGTTGTGTGGTGATTTTCTGATACCTAATTCATCAGTCAATATAAATGATAAGTGTATGTAATGAAAAATAATTTATTTTTTTAAATTGCTTTTTATTAGCCAATTTTGAGGAGGAAGAAATTAAGACATGAACATTTTGGATGAAACTGGAATTATTTTTTGTCATGTTTTCCAACATTCAGAATCTAATTGTGCAGTGGGATATTAAAATGTGGGCTATTATGTATCTGCTGAATTTCTTGTTAATATTCAGATATATTTGGTATGTTAAGAACATAATTTTGTGCAGCATTGTGATAATAAAGTGATGTTCTTGATGATATATCATTGTTCAAGAATTGTAAATTTTTACAATAAAGTACCAAATGTTAGTTTTATACCAGTTATTGATCATGGAACTTGCAAAAACTGAGTTAAATAACTCTTTAACTCAAATAATGGCGAAAGAAAAAGAAATGGTGAATAGCTTTCATTAACATCCTCAATTACTCATTTATTCATTAGGACAAATATTTAATGAATGCCTACTATATCTTGTGGCTCAGCTGGTAAAGAATCTGCCTGTAATGCAGGAGACCTGGGTTCGATCCTCGGGTTGGGAAGATCCCCTAAAAAAGGGAAAGGATACACACTCTAGTATTCTATACAGTCCATGGGGTCACAAAGAGTCGGACACGACTGAGTGACTTTCACTCATTATGATTCATACCAAGTGTTGGAAATAAGTAAACTGTTAACTCTTGGAATCTACAGTCAGAGGTAAAAATTATGGGATTTAAGTGAAAAATCCACTTGTTAAGGTAAACGGAGCCCAATAAATATGTATGTGTCTCAGAGTAATTGTTCAGCAAATACTTATTAATTCTATCTATAAGAAAGACAAAAATAACCTTGATCATTAACAAGTAAAATCTCCTCGGGTGACTCAGGAAAGACTGGCAGGAGACCAGCACAAGGCAGATACTATGACTCTGTAAGACTAAAATTGTCATGTTCACTGTCCTAATTCTTTTATAATATTTAGAAATATGATTCACCATATTAAAAAATTGCTTTTCAAGAGAAAGAAAAAGGTGTTTTACATGGCATCTGATTTATGGCAAGAAATGCATAAAGGGCATAGTCTCTTCATTTCTTGAATCCACTTCTTTTCTTATAATTAAACTATCAAAACAACTCTATCAAAAGATAACAATTATTTAACCTTTTCAACATGCAGCCTAGGTATCAAATTCCAAAGAATAAAAAAGATGATGTACGCTTTATACTCATTTTATGTAATGAAAACTTATATATAATATTTAAAAATGTATGTTCTCCAGAAGCTGTGTGCTATGTGGGAAATATGAGTAGCAATTGTGTGCATACATTTATATTTATTGTCACATATACACATAAACCAGAGAAGGCAATGGCACCCCACTCCAGTACTCTTGCCTGGAAAATCCCATGGATGGAGGAGCCTGGTAGGCTGCAGTCCATGGGGTCGCTAAGAGTCGGACGCGACTGAGCGACTTCACTTTCACTTTTCACTTTCATGCATTGGAGAAGGAAATGGCAACCCACTCCAGTGTTCTTGCCTGGAGAATCCCAGGGACGGGGGAGCCTGATGGGCTGCCGTCTTAGGGGTAGCACAGAGTCAGACACGACTGAAGCGACTTAGCAGCAGCAGCAGCAGCATACACATAAACACACACCCTCAAATTATTCTAGGATTTCTAAACCTGTTTAAACATTTGTTACAATTTTGTAACTGTTAAAACTAAAACACCCTTTCACTTCTCTAATTTGCCTTTGTTGTTCAGTTGCTCAGTCATGTCTCTTTGCAAGTCCACAGACTGCAGCACACCAGGCTTCCCTGCCTTTACTGGAAGAGTAAGCTCTCTGAACACACAAAGACTTTACATGGGACAATCCAGGTATAATACTCCATGAGAGCTGGAAGGACAACAATTTCAGTTTCCATGTCTTCTGTGCTGTTGTAGGACTCACTTGGATGTCTTAGTCACTGTAAAATCCAATGTATTTCTGATGAAAATTCATTTATGGCCATAAACACACCCAATCTCATCTGGTGAAAATTCACAATAAAGACATAGACAATTAAGATGAATGAGATAAATGTTAAAAATACTACACTTCAAATCATAAACAAGGCAAATAGTAAAACTCTGGGAATATTTCCATCACATATGGAAATAAATTTGTAGTGCAACTAATTTTGCTTAATTAAAAAGTGTTATCAATTTTATAACTATTTCACCTCTCTCATCTTGTCCATTTCTAGCAGAAAACATTTATGGGGTTCTTGAAGAGGTCTCTACCAAATGAGATGCATGGCAATTCTCCAAATACAGACTTTAACCCAATGTGTTTATGTAAAGTAGATCTTTTTAAAAACAATATTCTGTTGGGACAGAATGGATACGTGTACTTGTATGACTGAGTCCCTAGCTGTTCACATGAAAATGTCACAATATTGTTAATTGGCTATAACCCAACACAAAATAAAAAGCAGGAAAAAAAAAACAAAAACCTATTGGAATTTTATCAATTTTCCTCCCCCCAATACAATTATTAAGTAGGTGACAATTACATAATTACAATAAATTGTAAAAATTAGAAAAATTGACACTAGAATTCTATTTATTTATCTATATTTAATGAATTGAACATATTTAATGCCATAAAGGAAAGACTAGAACTGGATAAAGGGTTCAGTTCAGTTCAGTCACTCCATTGTGTCTGACTCTTTGCGACCCCATGAATTGCAGCACACCAGGCCTCCCTGTCCATCACCAACTCCCGGAGGTCACCCAGACTCAGATCGAGTCAGTGATGCCATCCAGCCATCTCATCCTCTGTCGTCCCCTTCTCCTCCTGTTCCCAATCCCTCCCAGCATCAGAGTCTTCTCCAATGAGTCAACTCTTCGCATGAGGTGGCCAAAGTACTGGAGTTTCAGCTTTAGCATCATTCCTTCCAAAGAAATCCCAGGGCTGATCTCCTTCAGAATGGACTGGTTGGATCTCCTTGCAGTCCAAGGGACTCTCAAGAGTCTTCTCCAACACCACAGTTCAAAAGCATCAATTCTTCGGTGCTCAGCTTTCTTCACAGTCCAACTCTCACATCCATACATGACCACTGGAAAAACCATAGTCTTGACTAGATGGACCTTTGTTGGCAAAGTAATGTCTCTGCTTTTGAATATGCTATCTAGGTTGGTCATAACTTTCATTCCAAGGAGTAAGTGTCTTCTAATTTCATGGCTGTAGTCACCATCTGCACTGATTTTGGAGCCCAGAAAAATAAAGGGTCATGGTGCCTGAAAAGTGTTATTCGAATTACTTCAAATGAGAACTAGCAAATGAAAATTTGCTTCTAGAATCACAGAAGCAAGCAGCAACAAGAAAAGTATAGATTAGGGTCTTCACAATAAAGAAGTTTGTTCCCTGGAGTACAGAGCCAGGAAGATGGCCTGCCATGCTTGTATTTTTAGAGTTCTGCTTCAAAGATTATCCTAGCATGCTAAGAAAAACATAACGTGTTAATTTTTTTTTTCCTCCCCGCTGATAGAAAATATAGAGCAACACACTTATTCACAAAGTAGAATGATAAAGCATGTTAAATGTACTTGAAAAAAAAAGTTCATAGCTGGATGGCAACAAAATGCTTACACTTTGCCCTTAGCCCTGGTCCCCATGGAAGGGTACAGAATATGAAGAGTCGCAGCCTGGATTTGGTTGAATAAATGCTATCAGTGGAGAAGTGAGACAGCACAGATCTCCAAGAAAAAGCTACTGAGCATGTGTTACTCTCAAATGATGCCCTTCAGTCATTTTTCCTAACAGCTCCTGAATCAGTAAAAATTAGAGAAGGCATACCTATAGGAGAGTTAGAATGAGAACTTTGGATACTATAGTATAAGAAATTTACCTCAAGTTATTCCTGAATTGAAAGGAGTTGAAAAATTAAAATATATTAATTATAGGTCCAATGTTCAAAGAAGTTCTTTATATATGTAATGATATAGTTGCTTCCCTCGTGGCTCAGCAGTAACAATCTGCCTGCACTGCAGGAGACCCAGGTTCAATTCCTGTGTCAGGAAGAGGTGGCTCAGAGGGTTAAGAATCCCCCTGCAATGAGGGAGACCTGGGTTTGATCTCTGGGTTGGGAAGGTCCCCTGGAAAAGGGAAAGGATACCCACTCCAGTATTCTGGTCTGGAGAATTCCATGGACAGAGGAGCCTGGCAGGCTACAGGCCATGGGGTCACAGAGTCAGACACAACTGAGAGACTTTTACTTTGATCATAAAATTAGTTTTCTTCTCCAAAGAAAAGAAATAAGGAGATGCTTATTTTCCCCACAATCAGGCCAATTAGCTCAGAATATTTTTCCTCTCTTTTCATTAATCCATGGAATCTGTGAGAGGATCGATCATGAAGAGAGCCCAGCAGGACCTGCCAGCATGTTCAGTTAGTTGTTGGAGATCAATATACACCTACGAAAGACATGAATTCAGAAATTTCTGTGGAAAACGTATTTTCATGTATAGGCTTCCAATAGTGGGACCAGAGTGCTTCAAATATGATAAGACTAGATTTTTACACCAAGAAATAAAGGGGTATGGATAGTCTTCAAGGATGACGACAGTGAATTTTACCATGTAATTTTTTCATAAACTCTAAAATATATCATTGTATAGAATGAAACTGCCTGTAGTGAAATTTTGACAACACCCCTCTGTGTGCTAAAATGCTATCAGCTGAAAAGTCTGAACTCTTTGGGTAAATTGTTCATTTTTGGCAGATTTATCCCACTTTTATGTTTACAGTCTTAATCAAAGGAATTTGAAAAAATTAGAATTTAGCTTTACACTCAAAGAATAGCAAAGCACTATTAGCATAGTTTAGAGGTACTTGGCATTTATATTATAGTTATCTATGAAAAGTTAAAGTCATAAAAGTGAAAATATTTATAAAGTAAAAGTATAGAGTTTGATTGCTGGGAGAAATATCAATAACCTCAGATATGCAGATGACACCACACTTATGGCAGAAAGTAAAGAAGAAGTTTTATTTTTCTGGGCTCCAAAATCACTGCAGATGGTGATTGCAGCCATGAAATTAAAAGACGCTTACTCCTTGGAAGGAAAGTTATGACCAACCTAGAGAGCATAGTCAAAAGCAGAGACATTACTTTGCCAACAAAGGTTCGCCTAGTCAAGGCTATGGTCTTTCCTGTGGTCATGTATGGATGTGAGAGCTGGACTGTGAAGAAGGCTGAGCGCCGAAGAATTGATGCTTTTGAACTGTGGTGTTGGAGAAGACTCTTGAGAGTCCCTTGGACTGCAAGGAGATCCAACCAGTCCATTCTGAAGGAGATCAGCCCTGGGATTTCTTTGGAAGGAATGATGCTAAAGCTGAAACTCCAGTATTTTGGCCACCTCATGCGAAGAGTTGACTCATTGGAGAAGACTCTGATGCTGGGAGGGATTGGGGGCAGGAGGAGAAGGGGATGACAGAGGATGAGATGGCTGGATGGCATCACTGACTCGATGGATGTGAGTCTGAGTGACCTCCGGGAGCTGGTGATGGACAGGGAGGCCTGGCGTGCTGCAATTCATGGGGTCGCTAAGAGTCGGACACGACTGAGCGACTGATCTGATCTGATCTGATCTGAAAGAAGAACTAAAGAGCCTCTTGCTGAAAGTAAAAGAGGAGAGTGAAAAGTTGGCTTAAAGCTCAACATTCATAAAACTAAGATCATGGCATCAGGTCCTGTCAATTCATGGAAAATAGATAGAGAAACAGTGGAAACAGTGACAGGCTTTATTTCTTGGGGCTGCACAATCACTGCAGATGGTGATTGCAGCCATGAAATTAAAAGACACTTACTCCTTGGAAGGAAAGTCATGACCAACCTAGACAGCATATTCAAAAGCAGAGACATTACATTGCCAAGAAAGGTCAGTCTAGTCAAGGCTATGGTTTTTCCAGTGGTCATGTATGGATGTGAGAGTTGGACCATGAAGAAAGCTGAGCACCGAAGAATTGATGCTTTTGAACTGTGGCTTTGGAGAAGACTCTTGAGAGGCCCTTGGACTACAAGGAGATCCAACCAGTCCATCCTAAAGGAAATCAGTCCTGAATATTCACTGGAAGGACTGATGCTGAAGCTGAAACTCCAATATTTTGGCCACCTGATGCGAAGAGCTGACTCATTTGAAAAGACCCTGATGCTGGGAAAGATTGAGGGCAAGTGGAGAAGGGGATGACAGAGGATGAGATGGTTGGATGGCATCACTGACTCAATGGACATGAGTTTGAGTAAACTCCGGGAGTTGGTGATGGACAGGGAGGCCTGGCCTGCTGCAGTCTATGAGGTTGGAAAGTGTCGGACATGACTAAGCAACTGAATTGAACTTGGTTACTCAGACAGTTCTATCAAATATATCAGAAGATCCTATTACAATTTGCCCTGGAACTTGCTAGTGTTAATAGACAGAAAGAACATTCTTTTGAAGAGAACTTGAGCTCCATGAAAAACTTACGTTTAGAGATGCCAGTGATCATCTTGCTGCATGTGGAGGAAGTATATCTGAAACAGGAGTCGATCACAAGCAAGCTGAGCTTCTGGATGAGAGAGATAGAGCCTTGATAACACAAATGAACACTTCCTTTTTAGGCCTGAAGCAAGCCTCTCTCTTTGGAAGTCTACGTATGTCAGACATCTAATTCCTTCCTTTAGCTTTAGCCAATTTGAGTTGAGTTTTTCTTAATTTAAATAAAATCATCTTGTTTGTATAGAAATGTGTCTGGGTAGCAGAAATATTTTCCTCTCTTAATAAGCACACCTTACAAAAGGAAGCTAATCACTTCAGCTTTTTTCCCTTGGCCATTCAAAAACGTACTAACATAGCCGTAATTCAATTAATTCAATCACCTATAACTCAACTAACACATCTTAATTTATCACTTTTTGAATGGGAATATATTGAGAGCTAATATACAATTTTTTTTAAAAAAATCGCTTATTATCATACCTCCTAAAGTGCTTATTAACTGGCAATAAAGGAGGGATACCTTAGAAAGTTTAGACAAGAATATCTACAAAAAATAGAGAAAATAGCTAAATCACTAAATGTTGGTGATGATAAAACATTAACTCATTAAGAAGAATATTCATTTCTGGAAATTAACTATATTGAAATACTTTGATATCTTGAAAATGCACTTTTAGGGACATTAGGGATCAATCAGTATTGTTAAATCCTAGTATGAGCTGCTAATATTATATAGAAGTGCTAGACTTGTTACTGTATCCTCCTTTAGTACACAACAAGTAATTCAGCCTTATATTATGATACCAAGGGCTTCCCTGGCGGCTCAGTTGGTAAAGAAACTGCCTGCAATGCAGAAAACAAGTGTTCGATCCCTGGGCTGGGAAGATCCCTTGGAGAAGGAAATGGTAACCTACTCCAGTATCCTTGCCTGAAAAATCGCATGGACAGAGAAGCCTGGTTGGCTACAGTCCATGGGGTTGCAAGAGTCAGACACTATTTAGTGATTAAACCACATGGTATTATGATATCATGAGGCATCATAATGTTTTTCCTTTTCTTTTTTTTGTATTTCACTGCTACAATGACAAAGAATTCTTCACTTTACTCTAGAATCCAACATCTTATTTCTGTGAGATAAATGTGAGAATCTATTAAAAAATAATAGGAAGAGAATGAATAGAATTCAAATCCTTTCAATTTAATTCAAAGTTTATTCCATGTTTTGGTATATATAAATCATTGTGTCTTACCATTAATATTTTACATCAAGTGCTAGTGCTATACTCAAATAGCCATTATGTTCTAAATGCCCATAGAAATGTTATCTCAAGAAAAAAAATCACATAAACCTTCCAAAAGCGACTATCTATAGCCTCTACTTTAGCGATGACTTTACTGATTACCCATCTTACCACAACCCAAATAAGATTACCCATCACTAATCTTATTTCTGAAAATAAACATATTCTCAAGTAGATTATCTGTGCAGTAGAGCATGAGGTCATACCTACAGTTTCAAAACCAAAATGGCAAAATTGAATATTGATGGGCTGAGTTATCTCCCACTGAATATCAAAGGTGACACTGTGCTAACTTCATGGAAGGTTTGAGGCTAGTGGATCCTCAATTATCTATTCAGTCTGCTCAAATTGCACAGTTAACTGCATAGGACAGGAGTCCTATATGTCAGTATGAAGGAGAACATCAGTACTAGAACATGGCTGAGATAATAAAAGTTAGTCACAAAAAAGTAATTTGACTTTTGAGCCATAAAGTGCACTATTAAAGGAAAAACAGTAAGTGGTTATTACAGAATATGGTTATCACATTATCTATATTATATTATACACATGGAAGAACTATTTTCATGAAAATCCTTCTTAGAATTAAGGTTGATGGCCTACAACCGACTCCAGAGGAGTTTAGTCCAAGCATTAAAGTGAAAGCTGCTCAGTAGTGTCTGACTCTTTGCAACCCCAAGGACTATACAGTCCATGATATTCTTCAGGCCAGAATACTGGAGTGGGTAGCCGTTCTCTTCTCCAGGAGACCCTCCCAACCCAGGGATCAAACCCAGGGACACGTTACAGGTGGGTTTTTTATCAGATGAGCAACCAAGGTAGCCCAAGCGTAGATGTTCATAATTCATTAAAGGAAATTATATTATTAGAATACGACCAAAGTTGTTTAAACAAATATCTTCAATTATAGTTCAGGAGAACTCCAGGGGAACTTCTTGGTCATGCAGGGTTACTTATGAAAACAACATGAGGGTTTCAGTTATATATTGAACTTTTATTGTCATTATAACAGCTCTAAGTTAATGATTTTCAATACACCAATGACCAGACACGTTATAATTTTTTCTGACCTGAATTTATGAGGTTGGAAGCTTTACGAATTGCCCTTATATAAATACCACTCTTCTTATCAAGCAACAGCCAGAAAGGGTGCAGGGAAGAATGGACCCCCTCAGTTCGGTTCAGTTCAGTTCAGTCGCTCAGTCATGTCCAACTCTTTGCGACCACATGAATCGCAGCACACCAGGCCTCCTGTTCCTCACCAACTCCCGGAGTTCACTCAGACTCATGTCCATCGAGTCAGTGATGACATCCAGCCATCTCATCCTCTGTCGTCCCCTTCTCCTCCTGCCCCCAATCCCTCACAGCATCAGAGTCTTTTCCAATGAGTCAACTCTTCACATGAGGTGGCCAAAGTACTGAAGTTTCAGCTTTAGCATCATTCCTTCCAAAGAAATTCCAGGGATGATCTCCTTCAGAATGGACTGGTTGGATCTCCTTGTAGTCCAAGGGACTCTCAAGAGTTTTCTCCAACACCACACTTCAAAAGCATCAATTCTTCGGTGCTCAGGCTTCTTCACAGTCCAACTCTCACATCCATACATGACCACTGGAAATACCATAGCCTTGACTAGATGGATATTTGTTGGCAAAGAAATGTCTCTGCTTTTGAATATGCTCTCTAGGTTGGTCATAACATTCCTTCCAAGGAGTAAGCGTCTTTTAATTTCATGGCTGCAGTCACCATCTGCAATGATTTTGGAGTCCCCCAAAAGAAAGCCTGCCACTGTTTCCACTGTTTCTCCAACTATTTCCCATGAAGTGATGGGACCAGATGCCATGATCTTTGTTTTCTGAATGTTGAGCTTTAAGCCCACTTTTTCACTCTCCACTTTCACTTTCATCAAGAGGCTTTTGAGATCCTCTTCACTTTCTGCCATAAGGGTGGAGTCATCTGCATATCTGAGGTTATTGATATTTCTCCCAGCAATCTTGATTCCAGCTTGTGATTCTTACAGTCCAGCATTTCTCATGATGTATTCTGCATAGAAGTTAAATAAGCAGGGTGACAATATATAGCCTTGACGTACTCCTTTTCCTATTTGGAACCAGTCTGTTGTTCCATGACCAGTTCTAACTGTTGCTTCCTGACCTGCATACAAATTTCTCAAGAGGCAGGTCAGGTGGTCTGGTATTCCCATCTCTTTCAGAATTTTCCACAGTTTATTGTGATCCACACGGTCAAAGGCTTTGGCATAGTCAATAAAGCAGAAATAGATGTTTTTCTGGAACTCTCTTGTTTTTTCCATGATCCAGCAGATGTTGACAATTTAATCTTTGGTTCTTCTGCCTTTACTAAAACCAGCTTGAACATCTGGAAGTTCATGGTTCACGTATTGCTGAAGTCTGGCTTGGAGAATTTTGAGCATTACTTTACTAGCGTGTGAAATGAGTGCAATTGTGTGGTAGTTTGAACATTCTTTGGCATTGCATTTCTTTGGGATTGGGATGAAAACTGACCTTTTCCAGTCCTGTGGCCACTGCTGAGTTTTCCAAATTTGCTGGCATATTGAGTACAGCACTTTTACAGCATCATCTTTCAGGATTTGAAATAGCTCCAATGGAATTCTATCACCTCCACTAGCTTTGTTCATAGTGATACTTTCTAAGGCCCACTTGACTTCACATTCCAGGATGTCTGGCTCACACCATCGTGATTATCTGGGTCGTGAAGATCTTTTTTGTACGGTTCTTCTGTGTATTCTTGCCACCTCTTCTTAATATCTTCTGCTTCTGTTAGGTCCATGCCATTTCTGTCCTGTATCGAGCCCATCTTTGCATGAAATGTTCCCTTGATATCTCTAATTTTCTTGAAGAGATCTCTAGTCTTTCCCATTCTGTTGTTTTCCTCTATTTCTTTGCACTGATAGTTGAGGAAGGCTTTCTTATCTCTTTTTGCTATTCTTTGGAACTCTGCATTCACATGTTTATATCTTTCCTTTTCTCCTTTGCTTTGCTTCTCTTCTTTTCATAGCTATTTGTAAGGGCTCCTCAGACAACCATTTTGCTTTTTTGCATTTCTTTTCCATGGAGATGGTCTTGATCCCTGCCTCCTGTATAATGTCATGAACGTCCATCTTTAGTTCATCAGGTACTCTGCCTATCAGATCTAGTCCCTTAAATCTATTTCTCACTTCCACTGTATAATCCTTGGAATATGGAATGAAGCAGGGCAAAGACTAATAGAGTTTTGCCAAGAAAATGTATTGGTCATAGCAAACACCCTCTTCCAACAACACAAGAGAAGACTCTACACATGGACATCACCAGATGGTCAACACCAAAATCAGATTGATTATATTCTTTGCAGCCACAGATGGAGAAGCTCTATACAGTCAACAAAAACAAGACCAGGAGCTGACTGTGGCTCAGATCATGAACTCGTTCTTGCCAAATTCAGACTGAAATTGAAGAAAGTAGGGAAAACCACTAGACCATTCAGGTATGACCTAAATCAATGGACCCCCTACAGCAGAATTAATATGATGTAATATGAAAATAATTAGCTAATGAATTTTGACAAGTTGCTTAGTCTTAAAGTATCACTCAATATCCCTATACAACAATCATTCCTGCTGAATCTCATGTTGACAGCATATGTCTTGCTTCAATTGTACTAAGGGAATCTTTAAAAAGATAAATATACATGGACGTATGTGTGTATTTTTTTCCCTATATTTATTGTATTCCTAGCTCATTGTTACTAGATGGTTAAGAAGCTTAGTCTTTGCTAGACCTCACTTACAAGGCTGAGCTATGTTTCACTAATTCTAATCAAAGCCACATATCCCAGAACACATGGGTTTTAGTAGTGAGGCAGTGTAATACCATGGTTATGAACACAGGTTGTAGAGACATAAGACCTGTGGGTACTCATATAGTTATATCACTAATGGATTCTGGGGAATGGATGTATTAGCCTTTCAGTGTCCATTTCATCTACAAAAAGCAAACAATAGCATTTCCATTTCTTAGGATTGTGGTGAAGGTTAAAAAAAAAATCACAAATATGAAGCAGAGTGCCTGCCACATAATAAGGCCTGAATGTTAAATTTTTGTCATCATTACTGTTTGTGTCATGGCTATTTTACATTTGTTTTCTCTGAGACAAAGAAGACAGCATCATTACTGTTAATTAAACCCTTTGAGCATATTTAACTTGGTGATTAGGAGATGATAGGAACTGAGAATTCATATATGTTGCTCCACTCCATATGCCAGCAAATTTGGAAAACTCAGCAGTGGCTACAGGACTGGAAAAGGTCAGTTTTCATTCCAATCTCAAAGAAAGGCAATGCCAAAGAGTGCTCAAACTACCGCACAATTGCACTCATCTCACACGCTAGTAAAGTAATGCTCAAAATTCTCCAAGCCAGGCTTCAGCAATATGTGAACCGTGAACTTCCTGATGTTCAAGCTGGTTTTAGTAAAGGCAGAAGAACAAGAGATCAAATTGCAACATCTGCTGGATCATGGAAAAAGCAATAGAGTTCCAGAAAAACATCTATTTCTGCTTTATTGACTATGCCAAAGCCTTTGACTGTGTGGATCACAATAAACTGTGGAAAATTCTGAAAGAGATGGGAATACCAGACCACCTGAACTGCCTCTTGAGAAATTTGTATGCAGGTCAGGAAGCAACAGTAAGAACTGGACATAGAACAACACACTGGTTCCAAATAAGAAAAGGAGTACATCAAGGCTGTATATTGTCACCCTGCTTATTTAACTTCTATGCAGAATACATCATGAGAAACGCTGGACTGTAAGAAGCACAAGCTGGAATCAAGATTGCCGGGAGAAATATCAATAACCTCAGATATGCAGATGACACCACCCTTATGGCAGAAAGTGAAGAGGAACTAAAAAGCCTCTTGATGAAAGTGAAAGTGGAGAGTGAAAAAGTGGGCTTAAAGCTCAACATTCAGAAAACAAAGATCATGGCATCTGGTCCCATCACTACATGGGAAATAGATGGGGAAACAGTGGAAACAGTGGCAGACTTTATTTTTTTGGGCTCCAAAATCACTGCAGATGGTGACTGCAGCCATGAAATTAAAAGACGCTTACTCCTTGGAAGGAAATTTATGACCAACCTAGGTAGCACATTGAAAAGCAGAGACATGACTTTGCCAACAATGGTCCGTCTAGTCAAGGCTATGGTATTTCCAGTGGTTATGTATGGATGTGAGAGTTGGACTGTGAAGAAGGCTGAGCACCGAAGAATTGATGCTTTTGAAGTGTGGTGTTGGAGAAGACAAGACTCTTGAGAGTCCCTTGAACTGCACGGAGATCCAATCAGTCCATTCTGAAGGAGATCAGCCCTGGAGTTTCTATTGAAGGAATGATGCTAAAGGTGAAACTCCAGTACTTCGGCCACCTCATGCGAAGAGTTGACTCATTGGAAAAGACTCTGATGCTGGGAGGGATTAGCGGCAGGAGGAGAAGGGGACGACAGAGGATGAGATGGCTGGATGGCATCACTGACTCAATGGACATGAGTCTGAGTGAACTCCGGGAGTTGGTGAGGAACAGAGAGGCCTGGTGTGCTGCGATTCATGGGGTCGCAAAGAGTTGGACATGACTGAGGGACTAAACTGAACTGAACTGTGGTCAAATTTGGGCTTCCCTTGTCGCTCATATGGTAAAGAATCTGCCCACAATATGGGAGACCTGAGTTTGATCGCTGGGTTGGGAAGACCCCCTGGAGAAGGGAAAGGCTACCCACTCCAGTATTCTAGCCTGGAGAATTCCATGGACTGTATAGTCCTAGGTTCGCAGAGAATCAGACACGACTGAGTGACTTTCACTTTCACATTCTTGTTCATGTGGTCAAATTTAATCTAAAAAGGAATATGTGTTTTGGGTTTTTCCCCTGATAGCGTGAACATTTTTTTAAATATTCAATAAACCAATTTAACTGGTTTATCAATTGGTTTGGGTAATGATAAACTGCTACAAAAGATAATATAAAAATAAGGATAATGATAATGTTGGTGATATTTGTTAAATATTTAATACTTTGCTAAATTCTCTACTAAGGATTTTATAAATCAATTTTTATCCTTACAACAAATCAATACAGTAATTGCTCTAGTTATCATTGTTTAACAAATAAGGCAACTAAATCCCAGTTAAATATGTTTTGCCCCCATATTCTCTGCCCCAAATTTGTAGTAATTTTTAAGAAAGTATAACTTTCAAATTAAAACTAAGGACTTTAATTTGGATATACCCTTTTGTAGGGTGCTTAACATTGGTCTAAAATTAAACAGTTGATACTTTAAAACATTCTTTATCATGTGGCATAGAGTCTGAATATCCTTCTTAGACACCAGAATTTAGAATTTCTTCTGTTATAAATTTTCATTGCTTAACTTCTGTGTGGATGAAAAGCTATCAAAGAACCGAAAGAAGGAAAATAGTACCAAATTTCATTTTAATTGTCCATGTAAGGAAAAAAGGCCAAGAACTTCTGAGAAATCCGTTTAATTCTTTGGAAAAGCAAAGAGTGCTGTGTTTTAGAAGAAAAAGTTAAGTGATCCTGAGAGAAGAAAAAAGAAAAAACACAGGCTGTTAAGTGCTGACCTTTTAAAAATTCTAAAGAATAGGGGAAAACAACTCTGCCACAAAATCAAATTGTTCGATTATAAAACTGAAAACACCAGAAGGGATCCAAACTGTTTTCTTTTTTCCTTTTGAAATCTGTTTCTACTTGGTTAGGATGAATTCTATTACCGTTTAAACTATTCTAAGGATGTTACGGAAAAACCTGAATGAACTTTTTGGCCAACCCAATATAATGTGTTAAGTGCCATAATGGAGGTCAACAGCAATAAAAACAGGAGACAAGCATTTCTCTTTGGGGAGAAACCGTCACAGAGGAGCTAATGTTTTAGATGGCTCTTAAGTAATGGCTCCATATGGCACTGTTGACATCTATTTTCATACTTCCTGTCTCACTAACTCTCCTTTTCTTCTCAAGTGTCCCAATTTGGGCGATTAATTCTATGATCATCCCAATCACAAAAGGTACAGAGGACTTGGCTTCCTGAGTGAAGAAAGAAAGGCAGCATCAAGGTACCAGAACATGGGGAAGTTTATTTACATGAAGTAGCACAGGGCCATCTTTGTATTGAGTGTCAACTGCAAGGAAGTGGGATGTGGGATAAGAGACATAAGCAGGAGCAGATTTTGGATATATTTTCTGAAAAGGTCACAGAATAATCTTTTGGGGGAGTAAAAAAAAACAAAAACCCTTTTTCCAAAAGGATCTTTGGGATTTTCTCTGAACTACACATAATTCTAAGAAACAATGAAAACCCCTATGAATAGCTGGAAAGTGTTCCTTTGAACAGATTAGCTGATAAGCTGGAAAAGTGACTTCTATTTACTGTGAGTACTCTTGCCAGGAGGAGAATCCCATGGACAGAGGAGCCTGGTAGGCTGCAGTCCATGGGGTTGCTAAAGGTTGGACACAACTGAGCGACTTAACTTTCACTTTTCACTTTCATGCATTGGAGAAGGAAATGGCAACTACTCCAGTGTTCTTGCCTGGAGAATCCCAGGTGTGGGGGAGTCTGGTGGGCTGCCATCTATGGGGTCGCACAGAGTCGGACACGACTGAAGCGACTTAGCAGCAGCAGCAGCAGCTGTAAAGTATTCACTTGCAGACGGTAGCTGATAAGCTGAAAAAGTGATTCATTTCCTTTATGTTTCTATATTTTATTTTCAAATTTTGCATAATGTATGTACTCTCTAGTCATAGTTAAACAGGGATGAGTTCAAATGATTTCCTCAAGGTCACATATAAACTGAAAGAAATGCAACTCAAGAATTCTAATCAGTAGTTACTCTTTAATCATTCTTGATCCATTCTTTTTTTTTAAATCTAGGTTGAGCTCACACTGATTTTTTTTTCATTTTTAGAAAATGCCTATTATTGTTTCTATTTGATATACAGAAAAATCCAATGAATAGCTCTTCAATTTCTCCTCAGTGGCCTGACATAAAGCCATTCATGTAAAATGCACTTATTGCATATGAATTTTTTGAGCTGCTTAGGCATGAAAAGAGATTAAGAGATAAGAAGTTATTCATGTGGAAGTAATTGTGAATGCAACTGTGATGAATGACTTTCTTTAAAATAATTTTCTGTTAAGATCTATGCTTAAAATGGTCATTAGTTCACAAGCAAACATGACAGAAAACTGAAGAAGCCATCACCTAATGGTTTTCCTCATTTAGACTCTACGACTTACAAATGAGCAAGTGCCTCTTAAACTCTGCTACCTTATTCTTAAAGTCAGTCAATCATCGCCAAGTGCATTTGAGTTCCTCTTCACTAAGAATATCTCCACAGGCAAGTGAACAATCACTTGTCTTTCCTTTCCAGGAAACTCAATAACAGGAAGCTTTCATTTGTTTCAAATTGGTAGAAAGAGACAACTAGAAATGCATCATGGCTATTCAGATTTGCATTATCTCAAACTGAATTCACAGGAAAACATCACACTATTTAAGAAGAGACAGGTTCTCTTTTTTAGATTAATTGGTTTTAAAATTAACCAATTTGTTCTTTTTAGAAAGTATTACAAGCTAAATTTCCTTCTTGTTTTAAAGTTAGTAATGAATATCACAAAAGTATAAATTTCTACAGTGGAAAAATACTAAAGACTGTATGCTGTAATAATTCATCCACTTACATCTTTACTTTTGTGAGGATAAAATTACCCCCAGCCAATGTTGAGGTGAAAGTGAAATCTACCCCCACTCTCCAATGGTATACAAACTTATAAGTAGGAAAAATGGCTAATTTTGTGTGGATATTGTCGACTAGAGTATATCACGTTTAAGACTCTTTTAGCTACAAAAATACATATGATCTACTTGGTTCTCTAAAGGCAATACAAACTTATCAACTATGACTGTCTGCAAAATAGGTTATGACATCATAGAAATGGCACCTAGCATCCTTTATCGTAAAACATATTTCCTATGAAACGACAACCCACTCCCGTATTCTTGACTGGAAAAATCCTGTGGATAGAGGGGTCTGGCAGGCTACAGTCTACAGGGTGGCAAAGGGTTGGACATGACTGAGTGACTGAGCATGAGCACAAAGAATATGCAGATCATTATCAGAAAATTATTCTAGCTTTTCCAGCTCTTTAATGTATTTAAAATCCATTAAAATAAGCTTACCTTAATCTTCTTATTTAGAAGCTAAATATATAAAATGTATTCTAATTTACACAGTAAATTTAGATGAAATTATGACTACATTGTTTATGATGAAGACTATATACTGAGGTTATATTTCTCATGATATGGTTCATAAGGTTAATCATAAAAGCAATAGGAAGTCAAGAAAATAAACTATAGGATTTAAATGATTGTTTTGAGTTTTAGAATTATCTGGTAGCAGTGTGGAGGACGGATTGACAATGGGAATGAGGGTGAAGAGGAGTCTGTTGAGACTAGAAGTTGAAACATCAATCAGTTGCTACAAGATGATAGGAAAGTGATGTTGGGAGCCTCAACCAATCTCCCACGTTTCAGTCTCTAAATATGTAAGGAAGACACGCTTCCGTCAAAAACAGTGATTCACCCAGCAAAAATTCTCAACAGGTGAAACTCTGGAGGATGAGGCGGTTTTGGAATCTTCATGTGTTCAGGTGACTGTAATACATAATTTGTAATAACCCTACTACCACCTGAATAAAGGATCAGTGGACTGAAGTAAAACAGTGACCGTGGGGTAAAAGGGGGGATGCCAAGGTTATGTAATTTTAAAAAATAGAAATAAATCTAGTATCCCAGAATTTAAAGAGAATGGATGCAAGTGAGGTAATTCACTATAACAGTACTGTTCTAGCTTCACTTTTTGATTATTTGAAATAATATGACAAATGCATTCATTTAATGTAATCCACGTAATTTATGATTACACAAATAAATGTACAGCCATCTACTGTCACAGGAGCTGTCAAAGTTTAATTTACAACTATAAATGTTTGTAACGAATATATGTGTTTTTAGTTACAGGCACTTAATTCCCCATAGTATCATAGTAAAAATAACCCACTTACTTTGAAACCAGGAATTTATATAAGAAATATATGTAAGTCAGGTCAAAAGCCACAAACATAATGATAATCTAGATCAGTCAATTCAAGTTGAGCTAACTTGGCTACAGGAAAAAAAGGGTGGTTAAATATATATAGTGTATAGAAGAATTTACAGAAAGAATCTCTTCAAAAATTTTAAAATGTGTCTTAAATGTTCTGGCTACTTAAACATTCTCATTTAGACAGAGAATTCAGCTATTCAAAATGACTCATTTTCTGAGAGATTCAAATAGGAAAACTTGTATTCCAGTTTTAATAACAGGTGCAAATAAAAGTGCATGGTTCATTTATGAATTTACATTTTATATTGCACATTCCAGTTTTGATTATGCAACACTTTTTCAGTGTCATTTTGGAATCTTTACCACTGGAGTTATGGAATGTATATTCTAGTATATGAATATATCTTGGCAAAAGTGGAAATAATTTAAAATTAATTACACCTTGCGGTAATGGAATTCCAGTGGAGCTATTCCAAATTCTGAAAGATGATGCTGTGAAAGTGCTGCACTCAATATGCCAGAACATTTGGAAAACTCAGCAGTGGCCACAAGATTGGAAAAGGTCAGTTTTTATCCCAATCCCAAAGAAAAGCATGCCAAAGAATGCTCAAACTACCGCACAATTGCACTCATCTCACACGCTAGTAAAGTAATGCTCAAAATTCTCCAAGCCAGGCTTCAGCAATATGTGAACCGTGAACTTCCTGATGTTCAAGCTGGTTTAAGAAAAGGCAGAGGAACCAGAGATCAAATTGCCAACATCCACTGGATCATGGAAAAAGCAAGAGAGTTCCAGAAAAACATCTATTTCTGCTTTATTGACTATGCCAAAGCCTTTGACTGTGTGGATCACAATAAACTGTGGAAAATTCTGAAAGAGATGGGAATACCAGACCACCTGATCTGCCTCTTGAGAAATCTGTATGCAGGTCAGGAAGCAATAGTTAGAACTGGTCATGGAACAACAGACTGGTTCCAAATAGGAAAAGGAGTATGCCAAGGCTGTATATTGTCACCCTGTTTATTTAACTTATTTGCAGAGTACATCATGAGAAATGCTGGACTGGAAGAAACACAAGCTGGAATCAAGATTGCCGGGAGAAATATCAATAACCTCAGATATGCAGATGACACCACCCTTATGGCAGAAAGTGAAGAGGAACTAAAAAGTCTCTTGATGAAAGTGAAAGTGGAGAGTCAAAAGGTTGGCTTAAAGCTCAACATTCAGAAAACGAAGATCATGGCATCTGGTCCCATCACTACATGGGAAATAGATGGAGAAACAGTGGAAACAGTGTCAGACTTTGTTTTTCTGGGCTCCAAAGTCACTGCAGATGGTGACTGCAGTCATGAAATTAAAAGACGCTTACTCCTTGGAAGGAAAGTTATGACCAACCTAGATAGCATAGTCAAAAGCAGAGACATTACTTTGCCAACAAAGGTTCGCCTAGTCAAGGCTATGGTCTTTCCTATGGTCATGTATGGATGTGAGAGCTGGACTGTGAAGAAGGCTGAGCACCGAAGAATTGATGCTTTTGAACTGTGGTGTTGGAGAAGACTCGAGAGTCCCTTGGACTGCAAGGAGATCCAACCAGTCCATTCTGAAGGAGATCAGCCCTGGGATTTCTTTGGAAGGAATGATGCTAAAGCTGAAACTCCAGTATTTTGGCCACCTCATGCGAAGAGTTGACTCATTGGAGAAGACTCTGATGCTGGGAGGGATTGGGGGCAGGAGGAGAAGGGGACGACAGAGGATGAGATGGCTGGATGGCATCACTGACTCGATGGATGTGAGTCTGAGTGACCTCCGGGAACTGGTGATGGACAGGGAGGACTGGCGTGCTGCAGTTCATGGGGTCGCTAAGAGTCGGACACGACTGAGCCACTGATCTGATCTGATCTGATCTGCTGGTAATGAAGACGTTTCATCCCTTAGAGAATTCTCTGAATGTGGACTTTCAGTCATTTTTATTATGAAGTACCAATTAAATACTTAAAGTTCAAACCTGTCAATTAAAGGGAAGCTTAGCATACTACTTAGTAATATTATCTCATGCATAATTAGAACATCTAAAACAATAATACATTTTAAATTCTGAAGAAAAAATAAAGTTTAAAAATGTATAAGATTCCTGAAGTATCTGCCCACATATATGATCAGATTAGATCAGATCAGATCAGTTGCTCAGTCGTGTCCGACTCTTTGCGACCCCATGAATAGCAGCACACCAGGCCTCCCTGTGCAACACCAACTCAGCCTTAGAAAAAGTGATGTGGAATGTAAGATTTTCCTTTAGCAAGTGACAAAGCAATTACTTTACTTAGCACATTTGACAATTAATTGGTATGTGTTTGTGTCATATTAAGTCCTCAAAGGACATTTGAAATTTTCTTCCTTTGTTAATAAATACTTCTATCTATAATTTTATTTGTATAATTTAGTGAAAAGTATTCCAGGAAAATATTAATTCACTATATAAACACTTGCTTTTCATTTCAATAATAGATAAAATTTAAGATATATTTTAACAAAAATATTTTGAAGAAAAACTAAAAACACAGTCATGATAAATAGCACTGCTTTAATGCATGTGTTCATGCCATAAATATATAAATTTCTAATATTCTGAATCCAAGGTAAAAATTTAGTAAAATATTTCCTATTCTCTACTTAAGTTTTTAAAGAATTCCTTCATTTAAGATCTCATAATTACTCTGAATTTGTTTTAAAATGTGGATTGTGCATGTATATATAGGATGGAGGAGACATACTCTTTTATTTCAAATAAAGAAATCATATATTGGGAAGTTTTATAGTACTTGGTTTCTTAATCATAAATTCATCACGAACCAACGGAACAATACAGATGCTTAAACTCTGATTACTCAGTCTGCATTATAATGATTTAGTATTCTGTACAAAGTTAAATGTAGATTGAAATCTCAGTTCTTAAGCTGAGTTATGTGATCACAGAGATACAGTTCAATCTTTGTAAATTCCAGTTTCTTTATATATAAAAAGGAAAAAAGAAATGAAACCTCACAGTTCATTGGACAAGCTCAATAAATTTTAGTGGTGATGATAGTCACCACTGATGATAGTCAAACCACCTGTATATTCGTGGTCTCATTATATCTCTATGGGGTGCCCAGTTTTGAGAATAGAAAGAGAAAAGGCAATAAGGAGTCTTAAGAACATTGTTACGATGATACATGAATGGACACTAAGGATGTTCAGACTGGAAAAGACTGAGGATAAGCAATTATTACATTTGTGATGAACATTATTTTTAAAGGGAAGTTGATTCTTTACATCCTGCTCCAAAGGGAAGTAGAACACAGCTTTTAAACTGGTAAAAGAAATTGACTTCATATAAGGAAAAAAATATTGCACTGAACAGTGGAATCAGTTCTTGACAGTGGAGTCCATTCTCAGAAATGGAATATATATATTAAATACACAATATAATATATATATATATATAATACATACAAAAACATTTAATGATTTTTGAATGCAATATTTTATAATTCAGTTACATAACGGAGAAGGCAATGGCACCCCACTCCAGTACTTTTGCCTAGAAAATCCCATGGACAGAGGAGCCTGGTAGGCTGCAGTCCATGGGGTCGCTAGAGTCAGACACGACTGAGCGACTTCACTTTCACTTTTCACTTTCATGCACTGGAGAAGGAAATAGCAACCCACTCCAGTGTTCTTGCCTGGAGAATCCCAGGAACGGGAAGCCTGGTTGGCTGCCTTCTATGGGGTTGCACAGAGTCGGACACAACTGAAGCAACGCAGCAGTAGCAGCAGTTACATAAACATACACAAATAATTTTTTTATGATATTCTCATCAATAGGAAAAGATCTTTTACGGTTAAATTTGTGGCCAGATATTAGGTTATGTAATATGTCTTTTTAGACATTACTTTCTTTTTTTAAATTTATTTAATTGGAGACTAATTAGTTTACAATATTGTAGTGGTTTTTGCCATACATTGACATGAGTCAGCCATGGGTGTACATGTATTCCCCATCCTGAACGCCCTCCCACCTCCCTTCCCATCTCATCCCTCAGGGTCATCCCAGTGCACCAGCCCAGAGCACCTTGTCTCATGCATTGAACCTGGACTGGTGATCTATTTCACATATGATAATATACATGTCTCAATACTATTCTCTCAAATCATCCCACCCCTCGCCTCTCCCACAGAGTCCAAAAGACTGTTCTTTACATCTGTTGGTCATTACCTTCTTCACTGTATTTTTTATTGTTTTTCTTAGTCCTTTTCAGTTTTTATTTATGTGCTCTTAACTCTGTGTACTAAAGAGCCTCTTGATGAAGGTGAAAGAGGAGAGTGAAAAATCTGGCTTAAAACTCAACATTCAAAAAATAAAGATAATGGCATCCTGTCCTGTCACTTCATGGCAAACAGATGGGGAAACAATGGGAACAGAACAGATTTTAAACACTGTGGATGGTGACTGCACCCATGAAATTAAAAGATGCTTGCTCCTTGGAAGGAAAGCTATGACAAAGCTAGAGAGCATGCTAAAAAGAAGAGACATCATTTTACTGACAAAGGTCTGTATGGTCAAAGCTATGGTTTTTCCAGTGTTATGTATGGATGTGAGAGTTGAACCATAAAGAGAGTTGAATGCTAAAGAATTAATGTTTTTGAACTGTGGTGCTGGAGTAGACTCTTGAGAGTCCCTTGGACTGAAATGAGATCAAACCAGTGAATCCTAAAGGAAATCAACCCTGAATATTCTTTGGAAAGACTGAAGCTGAAGCTCTAATATTTTGGCCACCTGATGCAAAGATCCGACTCATTGGAAAAGATCCTGATCCTGGGGAAGACTGAAGGCAGGAAGAGAAGGGGATGACAGAGGATAAGATGATTGGATGGCATACTGACTCAATGGACATGAGTTTGAGCAAACTCAGGGAGACGGGAAGCCTGGCATGCTATATATAGTCCATGGGGTTGCAAAGAGTAGGACATTATATAGCCACTGAACAATAACAATTCTATATCTTGATTATAGTAGTGAATTTAAAACAACATTTTATAAAATTTACAGAAACCTATACTAAAGTGGTGAATTTGACTGTATATTATTTATGCATTTATATAAATATATAAATAATTTATATTTATAAATTATCTAATTTAATAAATTCTTTAATTAAAAAATACAAATATCTTTTTTAAGTAAGGTAGGGCCTTAATAAAAAAAAAAGGAATATAATATACAAGGAGTTCTGGCAAACATTCAATGAATGATAACTTCTAAGAAAAACAGAATTATTTGGAATGGGTTTGTTTTCGATATTAAATTTCACAGGATTGTTTTCTTCTTTCACAAGCTTAAGCTAATACTGAAATCTGTCAAACACTTTTTATGATGTTACTTTATAATATTGAAGGCACATACAATAAGATTTTCAAAGAACACAGTGGTAAAATATTATTTAATCCAAATTCAGTGTTATATGGTCCTATGAAAAAGTGAAATGTGTTAGCTCTCAGTCATGTCCCAATCTTTGTGACCCATGAGCCTGCCAGACTCCTCTGCCCATGGAATTCTCCAGGCAAGAATACTGGATTGGTAGCCATTCCCTTCTTCAGGGACTCTCCCTTACCCAGAGATAGAACCCAGGTTTCTTGAAATGCAGGCAGATTCTTTACCATCTGAGACAAAAGGGAAGCCCTATATAGCCCTATACCTTTTAAAATCCATTATGTCATTTTTGGTTTTAAATCTTATATGACATATCAATCAAGAGAAATGATACCTTTCACTGTGAAGTGTCAATTATTTACAAATTTTGACATTTATAAGGTATTACAGCAATTTCCTTTCTTATAGCAACCTCACAGGGCATATCTAGTATGGGAAATTAAGAAAACAATATTTTTTTAGGGGGCTTCTCTGGTGGCTCAATTTGGTAAAGAATCTGCCAGCAAAGTGGGAAACCTGGGTTGGAAATCTGGGTTGGGAAGATCCCCTAGAGGAGGGCATGGCAACCTACTCCAGTATTCTTGCCTGGAGAATCACCCCAGACAGGGGATCATCACATGCCCCAGCAACATCCTAGGGCATATTTAGTATGGGAAATTAAGAAAACTTAATGCATTTTGTAATTAATTAATTTATATTCTTGATTTCTTTTTATCTTTTGTATACTGGTGAATGCCAAAAGAATTAGCATCACTTTGTATGACAAATTTTGTTTTTTCTTGTTTTAATACTAAAGAAACTCAAGTATTCAGGATAAGACTTCACAAAAATCTAATTTTTGTTATTCATATTTAAAATGAAAGTTCTTAAATATAAAATATTTGCTTTTATCAATAACAGGACTATTTTGGATGTAAGGCTTATCACAGTCACAATATAAAGAGTATTTGGGGGATACCACATGGTGGCTAAGTCAATAAAGAATATGCTTGCATAACAGGAGACCAGGGATCTATCCTTGGGTCTAGTAGATCTCCTGGAGAAGTAAATGGCAACCCACTTCAGTATTTTTGCCTAGGAAATTCCTGAACAGAAGAGTCTGGTGGGCTGCAGTCTATGGGGTCCCAAGAGCTGGATACGACTTAGCAACTAAACCACTGCCTGTTTTGTTCGATAGCTGAATGACTCTCAATAAAAGCATCAACTAAGAAATTATATTACAATAAACACATGAAAAAATAATGGGCAAGCCTTAGAATATTTTTGGATCAAACCCTAGTACTTTTGCCTGGAAAATCCCATGGACGGAGGATCCTGGTAGGCTCCAGTCCATGGGGTCACTAAGAGTCGGTCACGACTGAGCGACTTCACTTTCACTTTTCACTTTCATGCATTGGAGAAGGAAATGGTAACCCACTCCAGTATTCTTGCCTGGAGAATCCCAGGGACAGGGGAGCCTGGTGAGCTTCTGTCTATGGGGTTGCACAGAGTCGGACACGGCTGAAGTGACTTAGCAGCAGCAGTGGAAGTGGAAGTTTTTCCAGTGGTCATGTACACATGTGAGAGTTGGACTGTGAAGAAAGATGGGTGCCAAAGAATTGATGCTTTTGAACTGTGGTGTTGGAGAAGACTCTTAAGAGTCCCTTGGACTGCAAGGAGATCCAAACAGTCCATCCTAAAGGAGATCAGTCCTGGGTGTTCATTGGAAGGACTGATGCTGAAACTCAAATATTTTGGCCACGAAATATTGGAGTTTTCCAATATTTTCAGCGAAGAGTGACTCATTGTAAAACACTCTGATGCTGGGAGGGATTGGGGGCAAGAGGAGAAAGAGACAACAGAGATGGCTGCATGGCATCACTGACTCGATAGCCATGAGTTTGGGTAAACTGCGGGAGTTAGTGATGGACAGGGAGGCCCGGCGTGCTGCGATTCATGGGGTCACAAGTGTGGGACACAACTGAGCGACTGAACTGACCTGAACTGAGTGGAAGTGATGGAATTCCAGTTGAGCTATTTCAAATCCTAAAAGATGATGCTATGAAAGTGCTATACTCAATATGCCAGCAATTTGGAAAACTTGGCAGTGGCCACAGGACTGGAAAAGGTCAGTTTTCATTCCAATCCCAAAGAAAGGCAATGCCAAAGAATGCTCAAACTACTGCACAATTGCACTCATCTCGCATGCTAGCAAAGTAATGCTCAAAATTCTCCAACATAGGCTTCAGCAATATGTGAACCATGAACTTCCAGATGTTGAAGCTGGATCTAGAAAAGGCAGAGGAATCAGAGATCGAATTGCCAACATCCGCTGGATCATTGAAAAAGCAAGAGAGTTCCAGAAAAAACATCTATCTCTGGTTTATTGACTATGCCAAAGCCTTTGACTGTGTATATCACAATAAACTGGAAAACTCTTCGAGAGACAGGTATATCAGACCACCTTATCTGCCTCTTGAGAAATCTGTATGCAGGTGAAGAAGACAGTTAGAACTGGACATGGAACAACAGACTGGTTCCAAATAAGAAAAGGAGTACGTCAAGGCTGTATATTGTCACCCTGCTTATTTGATTTAAATTCAAAGGACATTATGGGAAATAGTGGGCTGGAAGAAACACAAGCTGGAATCAAGTTTGCTGGGAGAAATATCAATAACCTCAGATATGCAGATGACACCACCCTTATGGCAGAAAATAAATAAGAACTAAGAGCCTCTTGATGAAAGTAAAAGAGGAGTGTGAAAAAGTTGGCTTAAAGCTCAACATTCAGAAAACTAAGATCATGGCATTCAGTTTCATCACTTCATAGCAAATAGATGGGGAAACAGTGGCTGGCTTTATTTTTGAGAGCTCCAAAATCACTGCAGATGGTGACTGCAGCCATGAAATTGAAAGACACTTACTCCTTGGAAGGAAAGTTATGACAGCATATTAAAAAGAAGAGACATTACTTTGCGAACAAAATTCTAGATAGTCAAGGATATGTTTTATCCAGTAGTAATGTGTGGATGTGAGAGTTGGACTATAAAGAAAGCTGAACAATGAAGAATTGATGCTTTTGAACTGTGGTATTGGAGAAGACTCTTGAGAGCCCCTCGGACTGCAAGGAGATCCAACCAGTCCATCCTAAAGGAGATCAATTCTGACTGTTCATTGAAGGACTGATGTTGAAGCTGAAACTCCAATACTTTGGCCACCTGATGCTTAGAGCTAACTCATTTGAAAAGACTCTGATGCTGGGAAAGATTGAAGGTAGGAGGAGAAGGGGACGACAGAGGATGAGATGGTTGGATGGCATCACCAACACAATGGACATGAGTTTGAGTAAACTCTGGGAGTTGGTGATGGACAGGGAGACCTGGCATGCTGCAGTCCATTGGGTCACAAAGAGTTGGACATGACTGAATGACTGAACTGAACTTAACTGAACCAGACCAAGAACTTACTTAGGGTAAAAATATATTATTAGTTTATAAGCTCATTTGTGAGCAAGAACTGGAATTTTTAAAAATTTTTAAAAAAGGGTATTATATTAAATAGTATAAACACTGGATATATATTTAATATATATCCAATGTATAAACATTGATGAAAGTAAATGTATATGAAATCCAATGTATAAAGTAAATGTAAATGAAATCCAATGTATAAACATTGGATATATATTAAATAGTATAAACAGTGTTTATACTATTTAATATAATACCCTTTTGGATAGGTTATTGGTTAAAAAATAAAAACATATATAAAACTATGAGAAATAAAATACTTTGTTGGGTAAGAGCAACTAAGGAATAAGTATCTCACCAAATATCTTATCTCCCCTTCTCCCAGAGTCATTCATGCCTTTTTCCTTTTTGAATATTATATCATCATTTTATGAATGTTCTTCCTGTTCTTTCTCTGTATGAAGATGAGTAAGTGAACTTAATTATGAATAAGAGAACTTACTGAATGCCAAAAATTGACTGCTTACTAATCACAACCCTAACCTTATATGTGTCTAATAGGGGAAAATTGGCCTTTTTGAAAACAGTCAAATCAACATTAAATAGCTTTCTAGTAGCATAAATGTAGATATATATCGATGGAGACACAGCACTAACATTCTATAGATGAAGCTGTGATAATACAGCTAGTATACATATAACTATCTAAGGTATATAGCCTTCAAGTGGATGTGCTAACACTTATTTTTCTGGATTATTTTTGGATAACCTAAAAATACTGTAGGCTTAGAATACCAAGGAGGGGAAAAAAAAAAAAACAATTCCCTTTTAAGGAAATAATTTTTTAGAATATTTTTTAAAATTTTATTTTATTTAACTTTACAATATTTTATTGGTTTTGCCATATATCAAAATGAATCTGCCACAGGTATACATGTGTTCCGTATCCTGAACCCTCCTCCCTCCCCAGAAGCATCATTTCAAATGCTCCTCTTTATTCATAACCGTGGTTTTACTTTGAAAATGTTACATTATATTAATGTTAGCAAGAGAAGTTTCAGTAAATCCATTAAGAATAGTCCAAGGAAGTTGCCACAGTAGGACCTGTTGCTGTAAGAAATCTTAGTAATAGCAATGTACTGATGAGATTTTATTAGGTTAAAGAAAAACAGAGGCTAAGAAAATTATTTGAATATATTCAGATAATCACTGGCAGAACCACTGCTGGAACAAGGACCCTACCACCTCTGGTTACCAGCTATATTATCAGTTAGTAGGCAGTCATGTCCTAACATGGCATGTACTCAGTTATGCTCCAAACCATTATTAGAATAAACTTTGTTTCCATATTTGGAGTTGACAATATTTCTGAAATTTGTTTAGACCTTAAAAACACTGCCACCTAGTTCGCATGAAAGCTGTCAGGTTGCAGGGTTGTTGAAGCTAGATCAGATCAGATCAGATCAGTCGCTCAGTCATGTCCGACTCTTTGTGACCCCATGAATTGCAGTACGCCAGGCCTCCCTGTCCATCACCAATTCCCGGAGGTCACTCAGACTCACATCCATCGAGTCAGTGATGTCATCCAGCCATCTCATCCTCTGTCATCCCCTTCTCCTCCTGCCCTCAATCCCTCCCAGCATCAGAGTCTTCTCCAATGAGTTAACTTTTCGCATGAGGTGGCCAAAATACTGGAGTTTCAGTTTTAGCATCATTCCTTCCAAAGAAATCCCAGGGCTGATCTCCTTCAGAATGGACTGGTTGGATCTCCTTGCAGTCCAAGGGACTCTCAAGGGTCTGTGATGGCTGTGCTTTGCTGGAGCAGCCGGGAAGAGATACCCCACGCCCAAGGTAAGAAAAACCCAAGTAAGACGTTAGGTCTTGCAAGAGGGCATCAGAGGGCAAACACACTGAAACCATACTCACAGAAAACTAGTCAATCTAATCACACCAGGACCACAGCCTTGTCTAGCTCAGTGAAATTAAGCCATGCCTGTGGGGCAACCCAGGATGGGCGGGTCATGGTGGAGAGATCTGACAGGGTGTGGTCCACTGGAGAAGGGAATGGCAAACCACTTCAGTATTCTTGCCTTGAGAACCCCATGAACAGTATGAAAAGGCAAAATGATAGGATACTGAAAGAGAAACTCCCCAGGTCAGTAGGTACCCAATATGCTACAGGAGATCAGTGGAGAAATAACTCCAGAAAGAATGAAGGGATGGAACCACAGCAGAAAGAATACCCAGCTGTGGATGTGTCTGGTGATAGGAGCAAAGTCTGATGCTGTAAAAAGCAATATTGCATAGGAACCTGGAATGTCAGGTCCATGAATCAAGGCAAATTGGAAGTGGTCAAACAAGAGATGGCAAGAGTGAATGTCGACATTCTAGGAATTAGTGAACTAAAATGGACTGGAATGGGTGAATTTAACTCAGAGGACCATTATATCTACTACTGTGGGCAGGAATCCCTCAGAAGAAATGGAGTGGCCATCATGGTCAACAAAAGAGTCCGAAATGCGGTACTTGCATGCAATCTCAAAAATGACAGAATGATCTCTGTTCGTTTCCAAGACAAACCATTCAGTGTCACAGTAATCCAAGTCTATGCCCCAACCAGTAACGCCGAAGAAGCTGAAGTTGAACGCTTCTATGAAGACCTACAAGACCTTTAAGAACTAACACCCAAAAAAGATGTCCTTTTCATTACAGGGGACTGGAATGCAAAAGTAGGAAGTCAAGAAACACCTGGAGTAACAGGCAAATTTGGCCTTGGAATATGGAATGAAGTAGGGCAAAGACTAACAGAGTTTTGCCAAGAAAATGCACTGGTCATAGCAAATTGTTGAAGCTAACTTTTTCCAATTCTGCATTATTTTAGAAATTACCAAAATTTAGGAAGGAGGAAAGGACTTCAAAATTATAACTGACTAATTTTTTAAATTTTAAGTTATATTTTATAACATAATGTGATCTGTCTTCACCCTATGGTTTCTAACTACTTGCTTGTGCTCACTGTAGGAAGAATGAAGTATGAATATCTTCTCATCCACAGACTTCAGGTCTTTGAAGACACCTCTGATTTCTCTCCTAAACCATTCTATTTATTTATCAATAATCTCTTTCTTTCCTCCTCCTTCTCTAGCCTTTTGTGCCAAGTATTTTGCACATAGTAAATACTCATGAAATGTTGAATAAATAAAATCTGATATTTTGAGTGTGCTCATAACCCATCCAACTAAAAAATCTTGAGAGGTTTTATGTACAATTTCCTGGCATTATCTCTTTTCAAAATATCTTATATCACCAAGCTTCTAACTTCTCTTGGCTTTAATAACTTTGGCAGTTCCCACTTAGATGAGATATATACACACACACACATCTATGATATTTATAAACAAGAAAAAAATACCTTTTTTCCTCATTAAAAGGAACCTCTTTAGGTCTATGAGAATTGAATCCATATTTAATCCAGTGGGCTTAGCCCAGATATGGAGTTACTGGTGATGGTGACATGATACAAGAATAAAGTAACGTCACCTGCCACAATCACAATGAATTCCTGAATGAGTCATAGCATCCACTAAATTACAAATATCAAGAAATGTAAGTTTAATCTCTGTTTAGCCTTCAGGCAAAAATTGACGCTGCATTAAAATACACCAATATAAGCATTTTCATATCACTGCATCAAATACTGCATGACACTCTAATGCATAGCCAGCAGAAGTGAATTTCTGATAACACCAGATCTAGTAAATGGAGATTGAGAATACTTTTCTTATCAGAATCCAGAGTTCTTAAGTGGACTTATGACACACAAAGTCACTTATAATTAGAGGAAAATATCAGCAGTGACTGTGGGATTCTTTCCAATTATGGATTTCCTGGTGCTTGAATTAAGACTTCTTTGGCTCTAAAATGAAGCAGACTAACACACTCAGACTATGTCTATCAATATTTCTGGACTGGAAAGCTCATGCAATTCCAGAATTCTTGGTAAGCCGTCTGCTTCTTTTACTGGCAGAGTCATCATCTTCTATCAGAGTGAATTTATTATTTAAAGATGATTGCTTACTTTCTGTTAAAGTAATCTTCCATTATTTACTCATGTTTTAGTTTACTGTTAGAGAAAAAAAAAAAAACCCAGGGAAATTATGGCATGTGGGTGAGTATGTTTATCTGCACTATTCTTTGGAAACTTAAAGCCAAAGGATTCTAATACGATTTTTGTAATCTGACCATGTTTCCCATTTGTCTAAAGCTTGTGTTTATCTGTGGATGACTACTATAATATTTTCAGTATTACTTACTAAAAGTCATCTCTTGAAATTCTGCTCAACATTACTAATTAACTTCTTCATTACCATAAGTATGCTGCCAAGCCATACTGCTGTCATAAAATTTTTTAATGAATAAACAAAATCATGTAATATAAACAATGATACAGTTGCTCATTGTTTATACAGCTCAGCATATAATGGCCAAGTGCTACAGACTGAATCAGTGAATATTATTCCTTCTCATTAATGGAAAAAGAAATGAATCTAGTAAAACCTTAGCATATCAAAATATCAGGGAGCTCATATATTTAGGATGCAGCCAGTGTTACATCCTCTGCTTATAGTATCCATTGATACTGGGCAAAATGATAACTGTGTCCTCCTCATCCCATTTCAAGCAGTATAATCAGTCCACTTTAACACTTAAATGAACTGCTTTGAAATTTAAAAGGATCGATTCTATCATATATTCATTCTAATTAACTTAAGAATCTTGACTACAGAGCTCGGCATAAGAATTCAATAACTATTTGTGAACAGATTGAATTACATAAAAATTTTAGCCTTATTATGTAAAATAATTAAAGAAATCTAAAAAGCTTCTGAATTATCTCAAAGAGGATATACTTAGAATCTAAAATAGGTAATCATGGTGGCTATTAGTGAAACATGATTTTTAGATTTTCCATCTCTTAGATTTTCCTTTTTCCTACAGTTTAGAAATGCAAAAAATCTCAAAGGCTTGTGTGAGGCTTCATATTATTTTATTACTTTACTATTTCATATTATTTTAAACAGGAAAAATAGCAGAATTACCTTTCATCCTAATCAGAAGAGAGTACATTCAAAACAAATAAATAAAACTTCAGTGCAAGAAGAATGAATGCATTTTCAGCTCTAAATTGGGGGAAGAGATAGTATAAAATTTAAAGAATTAGAGGAAACTGAACAAAAATTCTTCAGAATAAACAACTACTGCTCAACCTAGTTACTAAGGCAAACATTTCTAGGGATAACTCTGATAATATATATATTTTTTAAAATGAAGAGAGAATTTAACATAAAGAAAAGTTTTTCTTAAAAATAGCTACTTTGTTTAGTGACACAGTACTACCAAGCACAATTTTTATTTAAAAATTAAAATGATATAAAATTTTGAGTGCCTTTTAAGTGAGTTAGCATATTTATTCAACAGGTTCATATTTGAAAACGTGCTTTTAAATTTTACATCTTTATTGAGTCAAAGCCACCAGATGTTTCTCTCTTAGAAAAAATGGAGAGCAGCAGGGGGCTGGACAAAAGAAAGTTTACACATCAGTTTGATTCAGCATGGGCACATTTTCTGATTCCACTCAGATCTCAGAATGGCAAAGCTGAGTGCCATTCATGCCTGCCTTGAATAGCCAGAAGAAATACTCATAAACGGTGATCAGACTCAGAGAGCAAAGCAGCATTTCAAAGCATCTCATCATCTGTTCATGTTTATGAACGTTAGTGGGAATGGACAGAAGAAGGATCTATCGCGTATTCCTGACTATGTGTTAATATACTTGGAAAATTATGAACATTAATGAAAAATTCAGAATTCTAGCTAACATTACCTTTGAGTATGAAATATAACTTAGCCTTAAATTAAAATATGGAAGTTTGAGGTATTGCTCATAGGATTATACTATACATTCTTTCAACTATAGGGGAAGGCCATACTTGTTTTCCCATCCCTTTTCTTACCTTTGGTGTTTGTTTCCCAACACATGATTATACCATGAGTGTTCCTAAGGCACTGCATGACTACAAAGTGTCTCATTGCTCTTCTCACTGTGTTAGTTTTTTCCAGCTACCCAGGCTGTCTGGGGAGGCCTTACAAATAGCTGTGAAAAGAAGAGAAGCGAAAAGCAAAGGAGAAAAGGAAAGATATAAACATCTAAATGCAGAGTTCCAAAGAATAGCAAGAAGAGATAAGAAAGCCTTCTTCAGTGATCAATGCAAAGAAATAGAGGAAAACAACAGAATGGGAAAGACTAGGGATCTCTTCAAGAAAATCAGAGATACCAAAGGAACATTTCATGCAAAGATGGGCACGATAAAGGACAGAGATGGTGTGGACCTAACAGAGGCAGAGGATATTAAGAGGAGGTGGCAAGAATACACAGAAGAACTGTACAAAAAAGAGCTTCAAGACCTAGATAATCATGATGATGTGATCACTGACCTAGAGCCAGACGTCTTGGAATGTGAAGTCAAATGGGCCTTAGAAAGCATCACTACAAACAAAGCTAGTGGAGGTGATGGAATTCCAGTGGAGCTATTCCAAGTCCTGAATGATGATGCTGTGAAAGTGCTACACTCAATATGCCAGCAAATTTGGAAAACTCAGCAGTGGCCACAAGATTGGAAAAGGTCAGTTTTCATCCCAATCCCAAAGAAAGGCAATGCCAAGGAGTGCTCAAACTACCGAACAATTGCACTCATCTCACACGCTAGTAAAGTCATGCTCAAAATTCTCCAAGCCAGGCTTCAGCAATATGTGAACCGTGAACTTCCTGATGTTCAAGCTGGTTTTAGAAAAGGCAGAGGAACCAGAGATCAAATTGCCAACATCCGCTGGATCATGGAAAAAGCAAGAGAGTTCCAGAAAAACATCTATTTCTGCTTTATTGACTATGCCAAAGCCTTTGACTGTGTGGATCACAATAAACTATGGAAAATTCTGAAAGAGATGGGAATACCAGACCACCTGATCTGCCTCTTAAGAAATCTGTATGCAGGTCAGGAAGCAACAGTTAGAACTGGTCATGGAACAACAGACTGGTTCCAAATAGGAAAAGGAGTACGTCAAGGCTGCATATTGTCACCATGTTTATTTAACTTATATGCAGAGTACATCATGAGAAATGCTGGGCTGGAAGAAACACAAGTTGGAATCAAGATTGCCGGGAGAAATATCAATAACCTCAGATATGCAGATGACACCACTCTTATGGCAGAAAGTGAAGAGGGGCTAAAAAGCCTCTTGATGAAAGTGAAAGTGGAGAGTGAAAAGGTTGGCTTAAAGCTCAACATTCAGAAAACGAAGATCATGGCATCTGGTCCCATTACTGCATGGGAAATAGATGGGGAAACAGTGGAAACAGTGTCAGACTTTGTTTTTCTGGGCTCCAAAATCACTGCAGATGGTGACTGCAGCCAAGAAATTAAAAGACGCTTGCTCCTTGGAAGGAAAGTTATGACCAACCTAGATAGCATATTCAAAAGCAGAGACATTACTTTGCCAACAAAGGTTCGCCTAGTCAAGGCTGTGGTCTTTCCTGTGGTCATGTATGGATGTGAGAGCTGGACTGTGAAGAAGGCTGAGCGCCAAAGAATTGATGCTTTTGAACTGTGGTGTTGGAGAAGACTCTTGAGAGTCCCTTGGACTGCAAGAAGATCCAACCAGTCCATTCTGAAGGAGATCAATCCTGGAATTTCTTTAGAAGGAATGATGCTAAAGCTGAAACTCCAGTATTTTGGCCACCTCATGCGAAGAGTTCACTCATTGGAGAGGACTCTGATGCTGGGAGGGATTGAGGGCAGGAGGAGAAGGGGACGACAGAGGATGAGATGGCTGGATGGCATCACTGACTCGATGGATGCGAGTCTGAGTGACCTCCGGGAGCTGGTGGTGGACAGGGAGGCCTGGCGTGCTGCGGTTCATGGGGTTGCAAAGAGTCGGACACGACTGAGCGACTGATCTGATCTGATCTGATCTGAAGGTGAAGAAGAATGGCACCTTGCCTTGCCAGGACAAGCCTGTGAGGGGATGTGTCAATCCTGTATTCGGCTACTGTTCTTTTCTGTCAACCACACAGGTAGTAATTCTAGGAGGACACAAAACAGGGTCATTTAATTAAAAAAAAAAAGTGATGCATTTCACTGCCAGAACAGCCTTAGCCCAGAGAGAAGGTAGATAGTATATATCGCTCCACAGATTCTTAATGCATTAAAATAACATTCCTGCTAAGATACAAATTTTATTTACACCTTAGGGAATCTAAAGTAGTGATATATTTTTTCAAACTCAGAATCACTTTTTAAAAATATTGTCCCCAGGTCTCATTTGACACTGAATCAACATCTTAGGGCTGTGATTTGAGAGAGAGAGGAAATCTGCATTTTAACGTGTTCCCTTAGTGATTTATATAGCTTCTTTCAGACAGGGGATTGGGAAATACTTAAAAGGCAATCAGAAATTTAGAAAGCAAAAAAATAAAAAAGTAGTGTAATATTTTTATTATACTTTGTAGTAATATATTATCCTGGCTTATATAATTGAGGGATTATGGCCTATATGGAGAAGGCAATGGCACCCCACTCCAGTACTCTTGCCTGGAAAATCTCATGGAATGAGGAGCCTGGTGGGCTGCAGTTCATGGGATTGCGAATAGTCGGACACGACTGAGCGACTTCACTTTCACTTTTCACTTTCATGCATTGGAGAAGGAAATGGCAACCCACTCCAGTGTTCTTGCCTGGAGAATCCCAGGGATGGGGAAGCCTGGTGGGCTACTGTCTATGGGGTCACACAGAGTCGGACACGACTGAAGTGACTTGGCAATAGCAATGGCCTATATAGTAATTCTCAAATTTAGCAGCCTATTAAAAATAGATTACTGAGTTCACCCCCAGAGTTTCTGATTTAATTTGGGGTGAAACCTGAGAACTTGCATTTAAAAAAATTTCTGATGGACTATGCTTTGAGATCCATTATGCTATATAACTTAGCAATCTCTTGCCTATAACCTACTTGCAAATACTGAAGTTTTATTATACAAAGAAATATAAAAAGAGGCTTTAATTCATCAGAGTATTTAAACTCAACTGATCACTAGAACAAAATTATTTGTCTCCCAAAATAATTACATAAAACTGCAGCAAAATATTCTAATAGTTTGTCAACACTTTTTAATATAATTAAACAAAGATAACAACCATTAGCACTTCTCAGTCATCTAAAGTATTTCTTGGATATCTTATTTTAATGGAACTGTGGTGTTGGAGAAGACTCTTGAGAGTCCCTCGGACTGCAAGGAGATCCAACCAGTCCATCCTAAAGGAAATCAGTCCTAAATATTCATTGGAAGGACTGATGCTGAAGCTGAAACTCCAATACTTTGGCCACCTCATACGAAGAGCTGACTCATTTGAAAATACCCTGATGCTGGGAAGGATTGAAGGTGGAAGGAAAAGGGGACGACAGAGGATGAGATGGTTGGATGGCATCACTGAGTCAATGGGCATGAGTTTGAGTAAACTCTGGGAGTTGGTGATGGATAGAGAGGCCTGGTAAGCTGTAGTCCATGGGTTCACAAAGAGTTGGACATGACCAAGTAACTGAACTGAACAGTCACTATTCAATAAACTTATTTATTTTCTACTTCTTAGAAAATATAAGCATGTTGTTCTTGTTTAGTGCTAAACTAACAATCTTGCTAAATTGTGTCCAATTCTTTTGTGACCCATTGGACTATAGCCTGCCACACTCTTCTGTCCATGGGAGTTCCTTAGGAAGAACACTAGAGTGAGTTGCCACTTCCTTCTCCAGGGCATCTTCCCAACCCAGGGATTGAACCTGCGTCTCCTGCATTGGCAGGCAGATTTTTTACTGTTGAGTCATCTAGGGGGGCCGACAAAAAGGGGTCGGTTGTATACATAAGAAAATAATACTGAATGTCATAGATGAGCAAATTAACCTGCTTTACTGTCAAAGCTAAAAGTAAAATATTTAAGTTGCATCTCTGATTAGGAAGGTTGACTCTTTTATTCAATACATTTAAATACATGGTTCTCTTTTTATATTTTTTCATTTTCAATTTTAATCTTTATAAACAACTGGTGAAAACTGATGGTTTAAAAAGTTTAAAAGTCAAAATCGACAGAAAGTACCACTAAACCAAAAAATGTCTCAGTAATCAAGGGGTAGAGGTAAAGTTTCTAGGAATACCCAATACTTTTAAGAACTACAAAGTTTCTTCTATAGCAAAGGAAAAAAAAAAAAAGCTAGAAATAGAGAAAGGCTCCCCTCTTTCAATTTGATTCTCTCAAGAATATTTTGGCACTTTCTTGTTTGTGTGTCCTAGTCACAAGTGGGTGAGAATCAGTTAGTTGGGCAATTGTCCTGAACACAACTAGAAGGTCTTTTAATATCTCATCATAGAATTCTAAAGATTATTATACTCTAGTAATGTGGAATATTAATTTTAAGAAATGTGTTTCATATATTTTGAAGACCGTACATATTCACTAAAGAAATCTGAAGAATCCCAGATAAGCTCAAATCTGAACCATTAAGAAATTAAGTGGTTAAGACTTTGTGCTCCCAACACAGGGTAGATCCATCCCTGGTGGAGGAAGATCCTGCATGCCTCACGGCAAGGCCAAATAAAAAAGAATTAGCTACCATTAAAACTTTGGATTCTATGCTTGTCAATAACTGTACTAGATATAATGAGTAGATTTATTCCAGATAAAGCATTTTTAAAAGCTTTTATAAAATTTTTTAAACACAAATGAAAGTAGAAAAATGTATAATGACCTAAATTCTAAATCATTTAAACCTGCTTTAAAAAGAATTAGCAATATATAATGAATATTTCTCATATCATTAAATATTCTTATACCACAATACATTTGTAGTTGTATCATTTAGGCACTTAATAAGTGTTCTAATACTTCCATATAAATTTAATGGGAAAGTACAAATCAATATATGTTTGGGGAAAAAGTTCTCATGTAAATGATTTACACAGGAATAACTATGGAACTCTTTTTTTTAATACAAAGGAATTGTATCACAGATATTACACTCAATTTACATGAATTCATGCAGTTTTATTATGTAATTAAATTACTGTAAAAGTATACTTTGTAAAGGTATCATTTATTATGTACAATATACATTACACTATAACATATAATGTTATCTCTGTACTCTAGGGATATATATTTTTTAAAACCTCATTGTATTTTATAAACTACTACAGGAGATTCAAAAATAGGTTTGGTAATATTTAATTTTACTTTAATAGATGGTTTTAGAATCTAACCCAATATACCTTTCAACTCTACTAAATAATTATTTTTTAAATTCTTTATGTGATATTCTGTCCTGAAATACAATACTTAATATGGTACAAATCTCTTCTGACTAACTCAGCTTTTTCTATTGTTACTCAGAGAATTAAAACCTCAACCTCCATTCACATGTAAATCCTCTAGTTCCCTATTCAGTTTAGAAAATTTTATATTTTCCGTGCTTTCAAAAACTGGGCTCTTGAGCTGATGTTATGGCATTGCACGTTCTTAACTCGAATATGATCAACGAACTCAGTCATCTTGTTCAGTCCCTGAAGTATTTTGCCATGATCCTGACAGCTTAAAAATTATCATTATACTAAAAGCTGTTATAAGAATACAGAATATATGGCAGGTTAATCTATTCATACTTGGGAAAATTCAGTGAAGGTGATATAAAACAAATTTTAAGCAATTAAATCTTAAGAATTGTTTAATATGCACAGTGGCTGAAACACATGAGTTATATAATAAGTCACACTCAATTAAAATTTCAAAGTAAAATTTCCTTTTCTGACAAGAGAGGGCTTCTTTTACTAATAGTGCAATGATTTCTGAGAAAGAGTTACAGAAGTTAAAGGCTGTTGGTGCTTGGGAAACTGTAATCCTGGCTTCTTTGAGTTATTATAGCCGACGTGAAACCAGATGGATGATATTACTAGAGAGGGTAAATCTCAGGATAAGATATTTTCTTGTTTATCATTTCATGGGTACCAGTACCTGACTTGGTATATTTCTTTCTAAGATAACTGATCACATAAAGCTTCCCTCTACCTTCAACACTGACCTAGTGACTCAGATGGTAAATAATCTGCCTGCAATGCAGGAGATCTGTCTTCAAGCCCTGGTTTCAGAAGATCCAAGGAGAAGGGAACTGTTATACCTACTCCAGTATTCTTGCCTGAAGAATTTCATGGACAGAGGAGCCTGGGGGGTTACAGTGCATGGGGTTGCAAAGAGTTGACTGAACTACTAACACTTTCACTTTTCAACACTGACCAAGGCTTTTATAATTTTTGGTGCCAGTGAAGATAGGTGTCACATTCATATCTCCTATTCTAGCTGCTTATTATTCACTTGGGCAACCACAAACAAACCTTGCTCTCTTAGGACAAAAGCAAGAAAGTTTCTCCAGAAGCAAATCTAAAAGCGGATTTGCTAGTATTTGTGTGTGTTAGTCAGTCAGTTGTGTCTGATTCTTTTCGACCCAGTGGACTGCAGCCCTCCAAGCTCCTCTGTCCATGGAATTACCCAAACAAGAGTACTGGAATGGGTTGCCATTCTCTTCTCCAGGGTATCTTCATGACCCAGGGATCAAACCTAGGTTTCCGGCTTTGCAGGCAGATTCCTTACCATCTGAGCCATCAGGGAAGCCCGTTAGACATGGGCTCTACTAAATGCATGCTCAGTCACTCAGTCTTATCTGACTTTTTTGCAACCTCATGGACTGTAGCCCACCAGGTTCCTCTGTCCATGGGATTTCCCAGGCAAGAATTCTGGAGTGGGTTGCCATTTCTTCCTTCAGGGGATCTCCCTGACTCAGGGATCCAACCTGTGTCTCCTGCAATGGCAGGTAGATTCTTTACCATTTGAGCCACCTGGGAAGCTCCATGCGCTCTACTAGATATTACCAAGTTTCCCTCAAAAGTGGTTAACAACAATTTATATTTCAACCAGCAAGGCATAAGTAGGCCACATTTTGTCTTTAATTTTATCTTTAACCACTTGAGGTTATTTCTTAAATCAATCTTGGAAAAAAACATTTTTAAATTCATGCTTTTTCACCACTTTCTTCTTGAAGTAAAAGTTCATTTCTTGTCCATTTAGTTTTAGGATAAAAATGTTTATTTCCCTCATTAGTGGCCTCACCACCTCCTTTCTTTTATTTCTTCATTTTTTTCCCCATTTTACTAATCTTGCTCATAGATATTAACCATAAAAGTATTGCTAGCAAAACATCTAGATTAAGAAAATAGAATTAATATGTTAAAGTAAATCTAATAAAGAGCCAGTCCCCAAATCTCTAAAGTCTTTTAAATTGCTCAGAATTTCTGCAAGTTTCCAAGTCTTCTAATCCTTCAGTAATTAAATCTGTTTCTTCAAGCATTTATAAGAAGACACATACACATGCACACACGCACACAGAAAAACCATACACCATTATATCACATTCTACTGTATATTTGTGTGCATTACAATTTTTTCATTATAAATACAAAGTGTCTCAGCTTCATGATTTAGTTAAATAAACCTGGGCTTCTTTAAAGTTCACATCTATGTTCACAAACTGGGTTTCTCCAGACAGATGACTTTACATTTCTGAATCTTAGTATTCACATCTGTACTTCACAGTATTTTTTTTTTTTAAGTGTTAAGGCATGTATGTGAAACCTAGTGCAATATGGAGGGATGGCAGATGCTTCTTTTTGAAAACAGTAGTGTTCTGGAATGATCTCTTCAATTCTCCAAATCTCTCTCCAGAAACACCTATAGTTCCTCGTCCTACACCTTCTTCCTGACAAGACCAGTGCACCTCAATTTTATGAGAGCAGATCTCGGCCAGGTGGGCAGAGTTCACAGGAAAGCAGTGGAGACTGCTTGCTTTTATCCTTCAGGAAAATGAAACCAGAGATCAAGGTGAAGAAGGTCTGCTTGTCTGACAGCTGCCCTGTTGTCATATGCTAATACTGCTTGCCAAGCACTCGGGCAAGGCAGATGCAAAGGAAGACCCTACTCCACTGCACAGACAGCAGACACAGGGCGCTGTTCACTAGGTGCTTTGAGACACTGTTTGCTTGTCCTTGTTCTAAATGAGTTTGATGTGGCCTTGCGGCTTTGCATTTGCTACTTCACTTTATCTGCTTTACTTATAGTCTATGTACTACCTGTACACTACCTTCCTGCTTTTCCCTTGCTCCTTAACTATGGCACCTGTATTCTTTTTAATTACCGAGGGAGGCAACACGACACAGTGGAAAGTCTGACAATTAATACTTTAACTGTAACTCTGGACTATGTATGTGACATTTGAGTTACTTACTGTCTCTGATCCTAAATTTCTTTAACTGGAAATGAAGCTAATGCTTTTTTGGCAAGATTTTTGTGAGGATTAAATTTGATAATCTATGTAAAAGGCCAGAAAATAAAATACTCAAAAATTAGTAGCTAATCAGTAACACTGTTTTCTGACACACCGTCCCCCTTTCTCCTTTTGTTTCCTCTTATATGCTATGCTATGCTAAGTCACTTCAGTCGTGTCCGACTCTGTGTGACCCCAGAGACGGCAGCCCACCAGGCTTCCCCGTCCCTGGGATTCTCCAGGCAAGAACACTGGAGTGGGTTGCCATTTCCTTCTCCAATGCATGAAAGTGAAAAGAGAAAGTGAAGTCACTCAGTCATGTCTGACTCTTAGCGACCCCATGGACTGCAGCCTACCATGCTCCTCTGTTCATGGGATTTTCCAGGCAAGAGTACTGGGGTAAGAGTACCAGTACTGGGCAAGAGTAGTGGGGTGTCATTGCCTTCTCCCTCTTATAAATTTTCCCTATTCTATAAACTCCATGAGGGCAGGGTCAATGCCTGGCCTGTTCAACAGTTGTAACCACAGAGCATACCTCAGCTACCTAAAGACATGTGTCTTGAAGAATGAAAGGAAAGAAGGAAGGGAGGAAGAAGAGAGAAAGAGGGGAAGAAACAACTATTAATCATTGGACTTCCGAATTAAGCCCAGTTTGGCTCCCTGCTTTGGCCTTCTATAGCAGGCTTGATTTTGTGCCTGAATTTCACTTTTCACCTCTATCTTAATATTTTTCAATTCCACTTTCAAGCTTCCTCTCCACAAACAGGTTAAGGGGTTTATTTTTTTTTTTTTTGTATCAAAATGAAGAATGAATTTTCAGAACTGCTCCCCACTATTATCGCTATTTCTCTCAGATTTATCTCAGTGGGCTTCTCTATAAAACATAAAAGTATATTTTTAATATGCAAATATGTATACTACATAGCAAAATTTTCATAGATTTTGAAAAGTTTGTTTTAAAAATTTTTAAAGTTTTTATCATTTTATATTTTTATGGAACAAAGCGTTTACAAATAAAGTGCCATTTTTTTTCTCAAAGAGATAATTCTAAGCCATGAAATTAACAAATACCTAATTTCACATGCATTTGTATATTTTTGGTATATTATATTTTTGTAATTTCCTGTTTTAACAATTAGTTTTTAAAATCCAAATTCTAAGGCTAAAATAGTTTAGTCACATGACAGAAGGCAATTTCAATTTGTGCCTTCTTTGGGGTAAGTGGATGAGATGGCTGGATGGCATCACTGACTCGATGGATGCGAGTCTGAGTGACCTCCGGGAGCTGGTGGTGGACAGGGAGGCCTGGAGTGCTGTGGTTCATGGGGTTGCAAAGAGTCGGACTGAACGACTGATCTGATGTGATCTGGGGTAAGTGGATACAAAGAGTTTGGCCAAGGTTTTGTACTACTGAAGGGCAGGAAGAAAACCAGGAAGAATTATTATTAAACAAAAATAAATAATACATTTGTTTTCAGGGATATATGACAGCATGTCTCTTTCCATACAATTATATAGCATGGTAGATTATTCCTGTAATTTAGGTATCTTAAATTTTTGGTCATTCGTCATTATTATCTGAGAATTTAGCTTTGTGGTGTAAAAGTAATTATTAAGGGGGAAATATTTTTCTGCTTAAATTTGTATTTTTGTTTGGTAACCCTATTCTGATTATTAAAATTTAAAAAAAAAAAGGAAAAATAAAGCAAAAATCAGACTTTACTATGTAGTAAAGTCAGTTCTCACTTTCCTATGGTAACACGGATAGGAGTAGAGTATTCTAAAGTGGAATCTCTTGATAACCAGAAATCCCATTTTAATCACTACTGCTAATCCTGACAAGATGTGCTAATAATGAACAGCCAAATGGTTTCAGTTCCACCTGTCTGCCCTCTGGTGGACGTGCTAATGAGCAGTGAAATGGTTATAGAAAAGACAGCTGGTGTGAGTGGGAAGCTTATTCACAAGTAAGTCATCTTTTATGACTATGAGCTACATGTAGAAATAATTCTGATTACTGTTCTAATAATTATACATTTTTAAGGGATGTCACTATGTAGGAAAAAAATTAATAAAAATTTTGAACATTTTTATCCCTGCATTTGTCTCCTTTATTAAGAGGGTCACATCTATGTGGGATGAAAGGCTAATATTGGGTTTGGGTGTAGAAATCCAGTAAAGTTTTGCTTTGTACAGGACTGAGATTTTGATATTAAGTGCCTGAAAAGCAGAGGGTGTCATTTTAGAAAGGTTTAGCCTTAAAATTACAAAGAAGAAAAATATAAGAAATGTAAAAACAAACATAAGAGAATTCAGCTGACATTAAGTGGCAATAGAATAGCTTTTGCAAAATTTGTAAGTTTTGGCTGTGCTCCCTGACAAGTCACTAGCAGCAATGCCCTTCCATCAGCAGCTGTCACTAAAAGCAAAGCAGCAGCAGTGGAGAGAAAGAGAGGGGGCGCCTCTGCAGACAGCCAAACAGCTGATGCATAAAAATAAAGACCTGGATAAAATTAGCAACAAGTAGCTGACTATTTTTTCTTTCTGTGAAGTTCACTCAGCTACTGAGATTTACATCAATTAAACTTTAGAGACAATGTGATATCTCAAGTGGAACCATGAAGCAATCATAACCTATATGCTGAGGGCAAGTTTGATTTAACATCCCACTGCTTTCAGGCTCTATTTTGTGACGAGGATGCAACATATTTAAATAAACTGTTCAGGAAGCAGGTTCAGCTACCTATTAAGCACGTGACAGCTTCAAAATGTTCAAGATTCTCTGCCCAGCATTCACATTACTCAGCTGTCAAAGTAAAGGGCTCAGATATATGATGTGAAAATTACATTTTAACGAGGTGTCATGTGTGTTTAAAGTTCTTATTCATCACTACATAGCCATAGCTTTTACTGGAGACACAAATGCACTTAATTAGCATATTATAAGGACAGAAGGTTCACCTTATCTGCATTATTAAACTGTTATGTGTAGGCTTTTTGTTGTTTTAGATTCTACTATCTTCGGCATATACAAAATGATTACATTTACATAATATAAAATGGCTTTCAAAATTTGGATTGTGTTTGGGAAGTAGAAGAGCAGGCACTAGACAGTAGCTACATGTTGTCGTCTGATGTTCACACTGACTGCCTGGTGTGTTTCACTAAATCTCAACCAATAGGGTTATAGATCTGTTAGACATACTAATTCTAGGAATTTTGGCATTTACCTTCTCTGTATATTCTTATTATCAACCTGTGCATATTTCTTCTTTCTTCAGGATGAAATAGTGGAAAACATTTGTATATTTGACAAAGAACATTTAGATTTTTTCAGTCAACAGTTTAGAGACAAAATGAGAGAGTAAAAGATAATACCTCACATTTCATTTTTATTAATGAATTATGAACTCAGCACAAGATGATTTGAGAGAAAGAACTCCGAGTAAAAGTCATTCAACAGTAGTGAACTAACAAGAAGTAACTACTTGATTCCCTCACACCAGACATATGAAAATATCAAGTAGAATTTTAGAATCATGATGGCAACATGAGAATCACTCAAATAACATGTGAAATAGCTAAGAACTGTTTGGAAGTTTTAAAAGTATATCTTACAAAAGATAGCCATTGAAGGAAATGATGAATGCATAATTTATCATATTTTATAAGAGAGGAAAAAGGCTCAGTTAAAAGTACATTTCAGGAAAATTGTAGATTTGCTAGTCCTCGGTTCAGGAAAAAAAAAAAAAGCAATTTCACATATTTACTTTTTAGCTCAGGTGATAATGCTTATAAGCATTTAAGATACTGCTGTCCAAAACTTAACCACCTATTCTGCAGACAAAATATATTTTCAAAGAAACACACTTATTCACTTGAATACACAGGTGTACTCAATGGATATACTTTTCATTTTCTCTAAGTTGAAAAGATTCATTCAATTCATCAATGGAAAAACCTGAGATGTTCTGAAAACAGAATCCATTGAACAGTTGCTCATTTTCTTTCCCATTGCAAAACTATTGAGTCATTCTATAATTACTTCCAGAAGAAAATGCACTAGGTGCTGTAACGTGCTTTGGCACTACTTACCATACCAACCTTCCTTTATATTATCAAATATCACTACAATCTGAATGAAGATAAGAAGTAAGTGTGTGTGGTGGGTGGGGAATAACTGGGGTGACTTCCAGATAATAACTTCCAGATCATAGGAGTGGATGGCCAACCGTGAAGGGGACAACCTGAGAAGCATATGTATAATCTTATAATAAAATACATTGTTGGATTATTACTCCAATTACCATAATAGTCTGAATAATAAGATATAAAATATGTATGCATATAGTATAATTCATTGATTTATTTCTTAAATTATTCAGCAAATCTTCATAGAGTATATGATTTCACCACCGAAAATCAGAAGCACTTTTTTGGAGTGTAGATCTATGGTAATTATCTATCATGAGATCTACAAATTAGATTGACATCTGGAGAGTGCCTGGCACATGGGGATACTGAGATCACTTCTATCAAATGAATGAATTTGGACACACTGTTTCAGTAAGCATACTTTCCACTTCTAGTGTCACAGAAGGGACCATGACTTTGAAGTTCATGCTGCATTGTAGTAGCTGGTGATTTTTAATAAAATTATATGAGCAGTAGTGCCTTAAGCCCCTCAATTAGATAACATGGATAATAATGGTCCTTGTAGGGTTGATATGTAGTTTTATGTTAATTTTGCTATATCTATACATATATCATCTCATTAAAAACTAACAATAATCTTCATGGACTTTAGCCTGCTAGACAACTCTGTCCATGGAATTGTCCAAGCCAGAATACTGGAATGGATAGCCATTCCCTTCTCCAGGGGATCTTCCCAATCCAGGGATCGAACTCAGGTCTCCTGCACTGCAGGTAAATTCTTTACGACTGAACCACCAGGGAAACTCAATCTTTGGACACAGGTATTATTATTATTATTTTTTTTACATTTTATAGTTGAGATAACTAAGACCAAGAGGCCCACAGTCCAACAAGCACTAGAGGCAGAATTAAAACCCAAGTTCTTTGGCTCCCAGACTCATGTTCAGAAGCAGTATGCTACCTCTATGGATGTTTCACCTGTGGATTTTTATGCACTAGGGGAACATATTTGTCTCAACTTCCAATACCCAGATATTTTAATTTACAGAGTAGTTTTTTTGACCCTAAACATTTACAGTAAGTTGGTTTCCATACACAGACACATAAAAATGTCCATAAAAACAAGTCAAAAGGAAATTTCTTTGAAAAATGTCAGTGTAATTTATACTAAAGAAAAACACTCAGTTGAAACTGTTTTTGTATAATAGGGTGAACAACTTCCATTAATGCTAGTTGAAATTCTCATATTGATGCATAAAATGTACACATTCTTATTCTCTACTTTTTCTTTCTACCTCTCCACTATAGTAACACACCAAAGTTCTAGCTTTTTAATTTGAGCATTCATACATGAAAATTGGTCATTTTCCTTGTGACTACACATACAAGTTTAATATAGCTGAAGTCTCACTTTTTGGAAAACAGAAGCACTTTCACTGTCATTTAAAAAGAATGAACACTGAACTTCCTGGGTTAAGATAGTGATTTGTTTCAAAAGCTGAGCCTTTTCATTTCTTAGTGTTTGCCACTTTAATAATATCCTTTTAACAAATATGATAAGTATTATAAGTGGGCAAGATGGCTCATAATCTAACTTCTATAAGCAAACAAAAAGTATCAAGCGAGTGGTCTATCATGCATAGGGATACATGTATGGGGTAAAAATATAATTTTATTAAGGCCAGAAATATTTTTGACAAGTCTCTAAATACATGGGGCTATAGTATCATCTTTAAGGATAATTTACAAAATGTAAGTTAAGAATTTGCTTTAGTCCATTGAGTTAAAATCTGGAATACTAATTAAACTTACCATTAGTCTAAAAAATAATGCATGATTTTACCAATAAATAAAATTAAGGTATTTTACTGCCCTTATTTCACTAACACCAAAAGATGATTATGTTACTATGTATCATTTCTTTTAAGGCAATTAGAAATTACTTTGGTTACAATTAAAAGTCAAAAAAGGCTAAGAACCACTCAACAATATTGTTTCCACTGGCAAAATACTCAAGAATATCACAGATCTGAAAAAATTGTCTTCCCAGAATATTTCAGATGCTTAGCTTTTTAACTGAAAGGTGTGTTGGTTTAAGAAACCTTACCTGTACAGAGGTTAGCTAGGTCTAGGAGATTTTTCAGGACTAATAATGAGCAGTTGCTTTTGCTGCTATTGCCTATTAGGGTTTTTTTTTTCTACAAAAAGCAGTTCAACATAATATCAACATGCTGGCCATGGAAAGAACAGCTCTCAGTCTTGTAGAAGCTTCTCAGGCATTAAAGAAAATGCCACCCAATTTGACATTCTATCACAGTGAGAAATAGAAAAGCATACATTCATGCTTTCATCCATTCATTCATTCAGCAAAGAATTATTGAGTCTTTATTATCTTTATGCTATATAGTACACCAGGATCTAAGAAGGCAGAAATAATGGTCAGATGAAAAATAATAAAAGGATAAGTAAAGCAAGATTACTAGCGATATGGCACTTAGACTCTAATTGTATAAGATGATATGTATATAATGAAATAAGTTAATAAAGCAAAATGACACGCTAGTAAAAGCATGGTAAAAACAATGCAGAAAATAAGAAACAATGACTTGCAAGAATTTTTAAAAAATGAACTTTGAATTGCTATGTCACTATGAAAATTCAGACACTTATATCTTACTTTTCCATTATATTTTATCAGGAAGAACAATATTATCACTGTTTCCATTAATTCAGGGAAATGGAATGGGAAAAAATGAGAACAGTGAGAGATTTTATTTTTGGGGGCTCCAAAATCACTGCAGATGGTAACTACAGCCATGAAATTAAATTAAAAGAAGCTTGCTCTTTGGAAGAAAAGCCATGAACAACATAGCGTATTTAAAAGCAGAGACATTACTTTGCCAACAAATGTCCATCTAGTCAAAGCTATGGTTTTTCCAGTAGTCATGTATGGATGTGAGAATTGGACTATAAAGAAAGCTGAGCACTGAAGAATTGATGTTTTTGAACTGTGGTGTTGGAGAAGACTCTTGAGTCCCTTAGATTGCAAGGAGATCAAACCAGTCTGTCCTAAAGGAAATCAGTCCTGAATAGTCATTGAAAGGACTGACATTGAAGCTGAAACTCCAATACTTTGGCCAGCTGATGTGAAGAACTGACTCATAGTAGAAGGCCCTGATGCTGGGAAAGACTGAAGGCAGGAGGAGAAGGGGTTGACAGAGGATGAGATGGTTGGATGCCATTACCAACTCAATGGACATGAGTTTAAGCAAGCTCTGAGAGTTGGTGATGGTCAGGGAAGCCTGGCATGCTGCAGTCCATAGGGTCGCAAAGAGTCAGATACAACTAAGAGACTGAACTAAGCTGAACAGTAAAATTGCTAGTTAAAATAATTTAACTTCTAAACTAAGATAAATCTGTTCAGTTATGCAACAAAAAATGTAAAAGATGGATCAATTCATGACTGTCTTCAAACAATATTAAAAGTAAACAGTATTTCCTAGAAAAGAAAAAAGATACTTTTAAAGAAAGGGAGTTGAAATGTCTTTTTTTTTTTAAGCTGAGTTTTGTACCGTTTTTTTCTTTTACAATTGAGATCTATTCTTTTATCTGTATCAGTTATGAACATTTTTCTGTATGTATCAATTAGATACACTTATACATAGGAATAAACTGACAATATTTCCAGTAGGGGTGGTCATATATGATGTGCTCAGTGAGTTGAATATATTGGTATAGGGCTCTTGAAGAATTATATCAAGCCAACCCTTTGGCATTTTCAAGTAGAGGGCACTTTGTAGGGCATGTCACAATTAATTAGGTGGGATAGCATTCTATTTTTGCAAAGGTTTTGTAGAGTTCACTACACACACAGGCACACAAACTAACTAGCTGATAATGAAAATGCCCTTCAAAGAAGGGATGAAAGTTGGAGACTAGCTGCACAGAGGAGTTAGAGGTGGATTCTCACACCTATACATTTTTTTTTTTTAAACAGTGATTAACAGCAACATTTTTTTAGCTAAAAAGAAAGCGAATAACTTTCAAAACACAGCCAGAAGAAACACCAGGAGAAAGAAGTCTAATAAAAATATACAATAAACTTATTAAGTTCAAGCTGTAAATAGTTCCCTTTAAAGTACCATCAAATGTCAAACTTACCTGATCTACTATCCAGAGGTCCAAAATCCAAAGAGTATTTCACGACGTGATAGTTATTCCATACATAAAGGAGGTTGTCCCTGGGGTTGTAATCCACAGCTGCTATGTACTGGTATGAATTAGGAAAGGGTACATCCACCAAACTGTCCTTACTTTGGTCAGTGTTGTAAATGTAGTCAATCTTATTTCCCGTGGCTTCATTGTCGTCATCTTCATAGACAGATTTGACCACATACAGAATTCCACATATCATGAATGCATTGGAAGCTGACCTTTTATCATACGCAGTATCCCATGTCCCTTCAATCCGTAGGGTGTAAGGGTTCAATTGACTAATGACAATTTTACCATTGTTTTGTTCTGTTGCATAGATGACCCATAGCCCATTCTCATCCACTGCCAAGTCTATGTCAGATTTGCCTCCCCAACGGTAAGGGGAGGTATCATGGTAATTGGCATTTGCTATGATAGCTTCTCCACTCTTTATCCTAGTCCGCAAATCAAACTTTACTATGTTTCTGGTGCGCTCTTTATTGAAGAACAAAGCTCCATCATACACTACAAATCCTGTGCCATCCACCCTGTGAGGGAGCTTGTAGGTTGTAGTTGGCCTTCCAGCAATGAAGTCATCCTTGGATGAGTACTCAGTCAGGGTATCAGTTCTGTACGGGGTCCAGGGCATATAATAAATCTTGTCAGAAGCCTGAAGAGGGTCTTTGCACCATGCCCCAGATTGGTGGTCGGATTCAAACAAATGTTCACTCTGGTATACTCCTTTTAGTAGTCCAGGACAAAGAAAAACTGTCAATTGGGAAAAAGTCAAAATAATAATTATATTAATTTAAATATTTTGTCATATATTCTTACTTTCCACCAAGTGGAATTCAACTCTAAGAAGAAATACCCACCACCACTTAATTATTTTGCTGCATTCTTCTGAGAATGTAAAGTATTTTTCCACATTAATTTTAACATTTCTTTAGAATCATTCTGATTTGATTTGGTGATGAAATTTGGCCTTTTCATGAGTGTCTGTGCTTTCCTTTGCATTTTACCTTTGTAAGAGTGTTGCAATAATTTTGGATATGCTATCTATATAGATGTGACTTATGTCTGTGTATTCTATGGACATATAACAAATACAAACATTTACACGTGATAGTTTCATATATCTTATTTGAAAGTTTTTAAAAAATATTGTTTTCACTCTGATGCTAGAAACTACTCTATACTTATCATTAAGAAGCAAATGAAAATACAATAGTAATTAAAAACATAATAAGGGAAAAGAAAAATCTTGTAATACAGGCCACTGAATCTTATAGCAAAAAAAGCCCTTAAAGCTGCTACAGCACACACAGAGCATGCAACTCACACAATTAAAAATGAGTGATGGATGGATACTGGAAGGAAAAAGAGAAAGGAAGAAAAAGAAAGGAAAGAAGAAAGAAGGGAAGAAGAAAAGGTGAAAAGTTACAGAGAAGAACCCAAGATCTAGATTTTAATCAGTTAAAAATGTCCTGTTAAATACAGTAGAATTGGAACTTAAAAACATGTACCTTTTACTGTTACATGAGAAGAACATTAAAAAAACAAGATTACTTGCTACAATATTTTGCTGCTCATACTTCAGACTGAAAATGGGCAGGACTTGTCTGATTAATTTTATTTTTCAGTAGCACATCATGTGAGTGGTAGTAAGGAAAGCTTGACTGATTCATCTGTAACAAAGGGGCTAAAAAGCAATGTTTCCCAAAAGGAGGTCCTTGATATACCTATTTATATGGTTTAGATATATAATACACAGAAAAAAAAAACAACAACACAAAAACAGGGATTCCTAGCCACACATGCTTAAGAAATATCTAATTAAAATAATATCAGGATTCTAAGTGCTGAGGTACATTAGTGACTCCACAAGGCAGAAGAAGGTAGTGTGAGAAAATTTCCACAAATTAATTTGATCACAGAACCCTTTCTACAGAGCCTGATGGGATGTAATTTTCTTCTGAACCTGCTATGGGAAACACTGCTTCAATATTTTTGCAGAGCAAACACATTGAAAAATAATCATGCAGTCCACTGTTATGTTTGAAATGATTAGAAGTATATTGGGAAGAGAAATTAAGAAATCACAAGAAATTTGGAGATTCGTATTTTAATGATTAAAGTATTATTCTCTTGATATTAGTGATTAGCTCTTTAACAGCAATTATAAACCTACATCTAAGAGAAAATCTAAGATGAAACTCAACTAGGGTTTGCAGGTTATTAAAAACAAAAGTACATTCTTAAAATGTCCAAAGTTTCAGTTTTGGGAAAATGAGACATTTAGGGGAAAATTTAACTGTCAAAATCTTCCGTAACAAGGATAGAGGATCATCATCAAATTATAATTAATAATAAAATTCATTATTGGAAGAATTTTTCAGGACTCTAATATGATATGATGCCTGGGCTTCCCAGGTGGTACTGCTGAAAAAGAACCCGCCAACCAATGTGAGAGACATAAGAGATGCAGGTTTGATCCCTGGGTCAGGAAGATCCCCTGGAGGAGGAAATGGCAACTCATTACATCTTCTTGCCTGGAGAATTACATGCACAGAGGGGTCTGGTGGGCTACAGTCCATAGGGTCATAAAGAATTGGACACGACTGAAGTGACTTAGCACACACGCAATATGATGTTTATAATTATAAAGGATGGGTAGGTATTCTTGTCAAAATTGTATATAAACTTTATGTTAGTTAATAATCAGCCCTTGCTTACAAAAGCAATTTATTTTAATATATTTCAGAAAACCATCTCCCCTTTTCCCTTAATAGTTAAAAATCAAAAGAACAGGGAATCACTCCAGAGCTATGGAAAATTATCTAGTCTAGAAATAAAAACAAATCTGAAGCAGTCATTATGCAACAGCATCTACTGGATTTCTACCTACTCATTTAAAAATAAAGAGGAATAAAATGCGTGGTTTAAAACTTCACACTATTAAACTGTTTTAGGATAAAAATAATCAAACCAGCACTGGTCAGTACAACAGATTAAAGTGAAGTTGAGCAGCAGAAGTAGTAAATAAATTTTCAGAAAATAGATAAAAATTAATAACAATTATTTTAACTAGATGTTAAACTGTTAAATAACTTAGCCTATAAATAGTATATAATTTATGAAAGGTATTTAATTACCTTTTTGTTCCACTTCTATTGGAGAGAGAGAAGTAAAGAGAGAAAGGAGAAAAGAGAATAGATTAATGGTACGATATTGGCCAAGCACTTTTTATTCACCTCTTGCAAACAGAAAGTAAATAATTTATTGCACTCAAACTTGATATATTGAACATTATGTCTTTCTTAAAAGAACCCATTCCTCTATAAATTATTTTTTAAGAAACAACCACATTATAAGCTTAAAAATACAGTATAAGTTTGAAAAAAAATAAGGCAAAAGTTAATCAAGCTAAGATTGAATTAAGATATCATTCCAAACTATAGACACAGGAAATACAATATTAATAATAATAACACAAGGATTTTCTATTTGAAAGATAGGTTGTTAATTATATATAGAAAGCTTTCAGATAGTTTTGATAGTCTCATTTCTTAATTATTGTTTATACCACTACTTAACAAAATGGTTTTGCTTTTTACCCGTCTCAAGAATTGATCTCTTTGGAAGAAACTACTCTGTAACTCATCTCTTAGGGCCTAATATTTTCTGTTGTTAATGAGAAATGTACTTTGTGAGGTGACACATTAACAGGAAATGCTCTCATCCTGAATAAGTATATTTAGAATCCTTACTGAAGAAGCTTTTCTTCCTCCCACTCATCAGTATTTTATGTTACTGTGGAAAAATACTATCGTCAGGAAAAAATATATCCAAAGGTTGATACAAATAATGAGCCACCTGCTCTGGGCTTTTCTGAAATTCTAAAGCAAGGCTTTCAACAAGCTCTTTTAAGAATAAATTGAGATTCTTCAACGTTATGGTTATATAACTTTCAAACTAGATTCCATTATGATTTTAAGGTATCAATTATTACAAGTAGAGGAAAAATTTTTGGAAACTAACATATTCAGGAAACTCATCAAGCGACATCTTCTTTTTCTAGTTAATATTGGTCTCATTAGGGAGAATTTGCCACACAACAAGGAAACAAACAAAAAAAGGATCAGCGGGGAAAAAAAGAGGGAAAGACTCAAGAAAGAACGGGCTCATGATACAAACATTAAAAAGAAAAATAATAGGTTCCAAGTGATATAAATCTAAGATAATTTCAGAGGAACGGATAAACTGAGCTACTATGTACAATAAATAAAACTCTAGGAAAATTTTAAAACAAGGGAGAAATACTTTTTTGGATATTTGCTTTCAGGTAAGATTTTTTGCTTTGACCTAAGCTCATGTCTTCAATTACCAGCAAAATCACTCATTTCTCTCCTTGACTTTTTTGAAAGCTCAAAATCACATGTGTTAGGAGACAAAAATGGTATATAGGAAAACTTATGTTTAGGAAGTTGTAAATGGGGTTATCCTTTTTAAGATATGTCATTAATTTACAAATCTTATTTTTAACAGGATTTTTAGGACTTTTTAAAAAACTATGATACTCTTATATTATTTATCATCATCATCATTAATTAAACCTATATCAAGTAAATGTAGTATTTACTGGACTGTATACTTCAATATAGTTCACTTAAATACTTTACCTAAGAGATGAACTTCATGACTAGATTACTAACAAACCTGAGCTCAGACAGACAAGTAGAAGAAATGGAAGTAAGCACTTTAAAAATTAATCAATAGTCAAAAAGTTTGTACTGGACGCTCATTTCACAATTAAAGTGGAGGCTGAGAGTGGGGTCTTACACTGAGGTTGACATTTGTCAAGGACTAGCCTACCAAGGGACTCCTTGAACTAATTTCATTTTTTGAAATAGCTCTAAATATATATGCTTTGGATTATATATGAAGCTGGTTATATTATACAACATAAAATGTACAATCACACAACTTTAGTCTTATTCCATATAAAATTCATCTTATTTTTGTGTGCAATTACTCTAACTTCTTGGTGACTAGTATTTCTCTTTCCAATAAATGCTTAATGAGCAAGATGGACATATGGCAAAAAGTATTAATAAGGTATATTTATTACAATTTATAACTACTACCTTACAATTTAAGGGAGATTTTTATTTTTCAAATAAATTTTACCTTTATTGTCTCAACAGTCATTAGGTAAAGTTTAACTTTTAATTCTCTGGTTCTGATCTAATTTGAAGAAACTGTCATAAACTGTAGCCCAAGTAAAGTGCACCTCTGGCACTGCTCGTGACTTTAAATTAAGATTTATTAGGCAATTCTATTTCAGAGAAAATTATGGTGTTGCCCATGTCATGACTGGCTGTAGCTCATTCATCATTTATTTGCCATTTCTAAGACTAAAGTAAAAGAATCCTATAATTTAAGTACATACAAATCATATTCCCATAACAAAAACTAGCATGGCAAACATAATTTGTCACTGAAAAGCTAAGTAACATTTAGGATTCTCTAGTCATTGTTCATCTAATTCTAGATGCTTCCCTCACCTGAAGAAATAAATGCAAACAAACTATGCTATGCTATTCTATGCTAAGTCACTTCAGTCGTGTCCGACTCTGTGTGACTCCATAGACGGCAGCCCACCAGGCTACCCCGTCCCTGGGGTTCTCCAGGCAAGAACACTGGAGTGGGTTGCCATTTCCTTCTCCAATGCATGAAAGTGAAAAGTGAAAGTGAAGTCGCTCAGTCATGTCTGACTCTTAGCGACCGCATGGACTGCAGCCTACCAGGCTCCTCCGTCCGTGGGATTTTCCAGGCAAGAGTAGTGGAGTAGGGTGCCATTGCCTTATAAAAACCATGCTTACCCCTGTATCCTTCACAAGCTCACAATGCCTGGCACGTAATGTACACTCAATGAACATCCATGGAATTAATACACAATCCACATAGAGACAATTAATTCTGTTTTGTAGATATTTAAAGCATGTGATAAGAAGAAAAAAAGGGTAAGAATAATCTGGATTTGCTATATAGAATCATACATAGGATGATCTCTTTGAATATTTTAAAGGATGAGGAGGAAAGTAAATTTATAAGCAATTTGCATCTTCAACTCATTAAATGTAAACCAAAGGGAAAAAAAAAAACAAAAAAACATGGTCTTGAGGTTATAATGGCAAGAGAAATTTGTCACTATAAAGCAGTCTATGACAATCTAGAAACACAAGTGGAAAATACTCCCTTTTCTTCTCTCTGTTATGGGATCATGAATAAATGAATTGTATGATGACAACCCTGCTAGGTCTTCTTCAGGACCTCTTGTCTGTTACTCTGATCCAATATCCTGAATTCTGACATTTTAGCCATTGCTGTTCATTTCCAAACCTCCTTGGAAGTAGTTTCTCTACGTTTCTGTCTTCAATTTTAATAACCAAACTACTTTTTTCATTCATGCACCCTCCATAAATATGCTTATATGTTGCCTTAAAGTGATTTTCTTATTGTCCTTTGTCAAACTTAATGTCACAAGCTACATCCTGTGGTTAGCTACAGGGCAAATTCAAATTAAGGGTAACTGCATGCTGAATAAAAGGAAGAAACAGTAAAAAAAAAAAAAAAAGACTAGCAAATTTCCACATCATTTCACAAAAATTCATAAAATATAATACAGTTAGTTATTGTTTAGAAAAAATAAGATGTTATTAGTTCTATATTAGTTCTGTCCATATCTGTACCATATGCAATATTTGGGATTGTGTTCTTTAATTAGAAAACGTATGGATGAGAGAGCATATGCATGCATTGCCAAACTTTTTCAAATAGTGTTACAAATTACAGAGAAATAAAATTGTCGCTTGCCAAAAACTGGTGGAACTAAATTGCCATAACTGAGAACTATGAAATTGTATCTAATGCTAATGTAGCTTAAAATTTCTTTCCTTTTAAACTGTAAGTCATGCAACCCATTTTCTAAAATTTAAACATTCTAAATGAGCAGAATTTTATGCAATTAATGCACCTAATCTAATATATAGAAATGACATTTATGAAGAGAATAAGAGAGTTGTAAAATATTAAATAATTATAAAAATATTTTTATTATTGAAATGTAGTAGTAGTTTGAACCAAACTATTTTCTTGGTTACATTTGGCTTAGATTATTAAAATGCATTTGGGTACACTTTTCACAGGACAGCAAAAACAAGTCAGCAAAAACAAGACCGGGAACTGACTGTGGCTCAGATCATGATCTCCTTATTGCCAAATTCAGACTTAAATTGAAGAGTGGGGAAAACCACTAGACCATTCAGGTATGACCTAAATCAAACCACTTATACAGTGGAAGTGACAAATAGATATAAGGGACTAGATCTGATAGACAGAGTGCCTGATGAACTATGGAAAGAGCTTCATGACATTGTACAGGAGACAGGGATCAAGACCATTCTCAAGAAAAATAAATGCAAAAAAGGAAAATGGCTATCTGAGAGGGTCTTACAAATAGCTGTGAAAAGAAGAGACGTGAAAAGCAAAGAAGAAAAGATAAGATATACCCATTTGAATGAAGAGTTCCAAAGAATTCCAAGGTGAGATAAGAAAGCTTTCCTCAGTGATCAGTGCAAAGAAATAAAGGAAAATGACAGAATGGGAAAAACTAAGAGATGTCTTAAAGAAAATTAGAGCTACCAAGAGAACATTGTGTGCAAAGATGGGCTCAATAAAGGACAGAAATGGTATGGCCCTAATAGAAGCAGAAGATATTAAGAAGAGGTGGCAAGAATATACAGAAGAACTATACAAAAAAGATCTTCATGACCCTGACAAACACGATGGTGTGGTCACTCACCTAGTCAGACATTCTGGAATGTGAAGTCAAGTGGGCCTTAGGAAGTATCACTATGAGCAAAGCTAGTGCAGGTGATGGAATTCCAGCTGAGCTATATCAAGTCTTAAAAGATGATCCTGTGAAAGTGCTAAACTCAATATACCAGCAAATTTGGAAAACTCAGCAGTGGCCACAAGACTGGAAAAAGTGTTTTCATTCCAATCCCAAAGAAAGGCAATGCCAAAGAAAGCTCAAACTACAGCACAATTGCACTCATTTCACACACTAGTAAAGTAATGCTCAAAATTCTCCAAGCCAGGCATCAGTAATACGTGAACCGTGAACTTCCAGATGTTCAAGCTGGTTTTAAAAAAGGCAGAAGAACCACAGATCAAATTGCCAACATTTGCTGGATCATGGAAAAAGCAAGAGAGTTCCAGAAAAACATCTATTTCTGCTTTATTGAATATGCCAAAGCCTTTGACTGTGTGGATCACAATAAACTCTGGAACACTCTGAAAGAGATGGGACCTCCAGACCACCTGACCTGCCTCTTGAGAAACCTGTATGCAGGTCAGGAAGCAACAGTTAGAACTGGACATGGAACAACAGACTGGTTCCAAATAGGAAAAGGAGTACATCAAGGCTGCATATTGTCACCCTGCTTATTTACCTTATATGCAGAGTACATTATGAGACATGCTGGGCTGGAGGAAGCACAAGCTGGAATCAAAACTGCTGGGAGAAATCTCAATAACCTCAGATATGCAGATGACACCACTCTTATGGCAGAAAGTGAAGAAGAACTACGACCTCTTGATGAAAGTAAAAGTGGAGAGTGAAAAAGTTGGCTTAACACTCAACATTCAGAAAATTAAGATCATGGCATCCGGTCCCATAACTTCATGGCAAATAGATGGGGAAACAGGGGAAACAGTGGCTGACTTTATTTTTTGGGGCTCCAAAATCACTGCAGGTTGAAGACATAAAATTAAGAGACGCTTACTCCTTGGAAGGAAAGTTATGAGCAACCTAGACAGTATATTAAAAAGCAGAGACATTACTTTGTCAACAAAGGTCCGTCTAGTCAAGGCAATGGTTTTTCTAGTAGTCATGTATGGATGTGAGAATTGTACTATAAAGCAAGCTGAGCACAGAAGAATTGATGCTTTTGAACTGTGGTGTTGGAGAAGACTCTTGAGAGTCCCTTGGACTGCAAGGAGATCCATCCAGTCCATCCTAAAGGAAATCAGTTCTGGGTTTTTAGAAGGACTGATGTTGAAGCTGAAACTCCAATGCTTTGGCCACCAGATACTTAGAGCTGACTCATTTGAAAAGACCCTGATGTTGGGAAGGATTGAACACAGGAGGAGAAGGAGATGACAGAGGATGAGATGGTTAAATGGCATCACCGACTCAATGGACATGAGTTTCGGTAAACTCTGGGAGTTGATGAAGTACAGGGAGACCTGACGTGCTGCGGCTCATGGGGTCACAAATAGTTGGACATGACTGAGCTACTGAACTGAACTGAACTTCTCAGGACAGCTGAGTAGTTAAGCTAAAATCAAACAAAAGTAATAAACAAATCAGTTTTCTAAAAAAAATTTACTAGTGCATTATTTACAAAGAAAATCTCCTACAAGCGGATAACCAAAAGTTCACAATAATATTTTATATTAGTACAGTACTTTCTACGCAGTCGATCCTAAAGGAAATTAATCCTGAATATTCATTGGAAAAACTGATACTGAAGCTGAAACTCCAATACTTTGGCCATATGCTGTGAAGAACTAATTCATTGGAAAAGACCTTAATGTTGGGAAAGTTTGAAGGCAGGATGAGAAGGGGAACACAGAGGATGAGATGGTTGGATGGCATCACCAACTCAATGGACATGAGTCTGAGTAAGCTCCGGGAATTGGTGATGGAAAAGGAAGCCTGGCGTGCTGCAGTCCATGGGGTCACAAAAGAATCTGACATGACTGAGTGACTGAACTGAAGTTAACAAAATATTTTGATGTGACATGGTCCTAGTTACTACCATATCAAACATAAAAGTCAACCAAAACTTAAAAGGTTTAAAAACTTAACCAAGATCAAAACTGGTAGGTTTCAGACTCCTAGCACTTGTCTAATATCATATACTGGTTCTCACAACATTTAAACTTAATGAAACACTATTGTGTTTTTGCTCTCCATTTCCTTTCTGTCACCAAATACAAGAGGGGTGTAGAGGAGATAAATAACACAAAAGGAATTTCCCTAAGGGCAGGCACTGTGTCTGCTATAAGCTCAACATTTATTAAGCATGTTAATCAAACCAGTCAATCCTAAAGGAAATCAACCCTGAATATTCATTGTAAGGACTGATACTAAAGCTGAAGCCCCATTACTTTGGCCACTGGATGTGAAGTGCTGACTGTTTGGAAAAGAATCTGATCCTAGGAAAGATTGAAGGCAAGAAGAGAAGCAGATGAGATGGTTGGATGGCATTGCCAACTCAATGGACATGAGTTTGAGCAAACTCCAGGCAATAGAGAAGAACAGGCAGGCCTGGTGTGCTGCAGCCCATGGTGTTGCAAAGAGTTGGACATAACTGAGTGACTGAACAACAATTTAGCACGTACCATATGTCAATATTGCATATATACTGATTTAATCATCTCACAACATACTTATGAGGTAGATATTCTCATTATCTTAATTTTTCAAATGACAAAATAGGTACAAAGATATATGGCTCTTTTATTAAGTAGTAGTAGAATTGAAATTCAAACCCAAGTTCTGGTCTTATTCATCACCGCATTTTCAATACCCAGCACACAGAAAGAGCTCAATTAATATTTCTCACACCACCATGCCATGATAAATTGTACTGTGGTATTTTCAAAGAAAGGAACTGAATGTCATACTTTCCAGTGCTAGCAGGCTTCAGAATGGTGATGTAATGTATCTCTCCGGAGAAGATAAAATAATAGAAAAAAAATGGCATCCTCATTTCTTGGCCAAGGAAACAAGATATTTCTTATCACCAGAAACAAACCAGTGCTAAGTAACTCATGTCCTATTAATTAATATTCTGAAGCAGAGAAAATTCTCTCCTCATGCATTTTACCTCCACCAATAAAATACAAAAGCACTTCAGTAAACAGAAATAAAAAGATCTGTGATATTCATTAATTTTTGGTATACTGTGTATCAAAAATTCTGAAAGACATCTGTCTCTTTCCATAAATAAAGTGCTAATACTTTTTTTTTAAATGAAAGACAAGGGTAATCTCTGCAGCTCAGCATCTAAATTACATTTTTAAATGATACCCATGCACCAGTGAATAAAAGTGCTGCTCAATCAGCTTGTATTACAAAGGCTTTATATAATGTGTTTCCTAAACTATCACCTTCTAATAAATTCCATCCTGGAGTGTGTAGATTGAGAATATCAATAATTCATAAAACCCCTTCACTAGCCACATTATAATTTAAGCACTTAAATACAATATCTGTAGATGCCACAGAAACTGAGACTGTCTTTTATTTTGTATTCTCTATTCCATTGATGGACTTGTAAAATCCTTCAAACTGTTAATTAGACCCTTTCAATAAAATGGTGCTACTGGTTGACTCTTTTGTGACTCTATTATTAATAGTTTATAGTAAAAGATAATAATTTTCAAAGTTATAATTGGTAACAGTAAAGTCAACATCACATTTGGTTCATCAAGGATGTACCCTTATAATGATTTGTCACACTATGTAACAACCATGTGGCAATTAGAGTTGTTAAAAAAAAGCAATGCAGAGTCCCCTCGGAGTGTCTTCAACTATACATCCATATTTATATATTAGATCCACTGAAGGCCCTCAGAGATGTGAATACAGAAATAAGTAATAATCAAAATACCTAACAGTTACTGAACATGTACTATGTAAATAATTATTCAGGAGATCATTTAATTTAATCCTCAAAAAGATGAACTTGGTTGTACTTTTATGAACATGTTACAAAGGAGGTACTGATTTCTGCCTTAGGGAAGCTTACAATCCAATAATTGGTGATTTTCAAAATACTTTTTTACCAGTGATGTTTTTTCTAAATGTCTTAAAAAGAACTCATATAGAAAGAAAATTAAAAAAAAAGAATAGAAGTGAAGGGCAGAGAAAGGGGGAACTCTTACGAGAAACTGGAGTTACAAACACAAGGCATAACAGTTTGACTATGATCAAATTTCCTATGGAAAATTTGTCATCCATTTGCTCTTGAGATATATATTTTTGATTGATGCCCGTTACTAGGTTCTATGGATCCAGCTCTGTATATTTAGAAATAAAATATATTTCAAAGTGAATCTAAATCTAATCTCAGATAGTTAGTAAACACAATTAACTCTCCTTGGGTTCTACAGATGAAAGGTTTTTTTTTTTTTTTTTTCATTATCTAGTGATAGTAAAAATTTTATAAATTAGAAAAAGGAAGCCAGAGAATTAATATATCAGTCTCAACTCAGTTTACCTTTTAACTCAATAGTATTAAATCAATAAGAAAAGTGATTTTCTTTTTGAGTCACCTAATGTTATGCATTGTAAGGGCAAAAATGGCTATCCTAATCTTCAGTTCAGTTCAGTTGCTGAGTCATGTCCGACTCTTTGTGACCCCATGAACTGAAGCATGCTAGGCCTCCCTGTCCACCACCATGTCCTGGAGCTTGCTCAAACTCATATCCATTGAGTCGGTGATGCCATCGAACCATCTCATCCTCTGGCTTCCCCTTCACTTCCTGCCTTCAATCTTTCCAAACATCAGGGTCTTTTCCAATGAATCAGTTCTCAGCATCAGGTGGCAAAAGTATTGGAGCTTCAGCTTCAGCATCAGTCCTTCCAAGGAATATTCAGGATTGATTTCCTTTAGGACTGACTGGTTTGATCTCCTTGCAGTTCAAGGAACTCTCAAGAGTCTTCTCCAACATCAAAGTTCAAAAGCATCAATATTGTGGCACTCAGCTCTCGTTATAGTCCAACTCTCACATCCATACATGACTACTGGACAAACCAGAGCTTTGATTAGATGGACATTTGTTGGCAAAGTAATGTCTTTGCTTTTTAATATGCTGTCTAGGTTGGTCATCGGGGAAGGCAATGGCACGCCACCCCAGTACTTTTGCCTGGAAAATCCCATGGACGGAGGAGCCTGGTAGGCTCCAGTCCATGGGGTCGCTAAGAGTTGGACACGACTGAGCGGCTTCACTTTCACTTTTCGCTTTCATGCATTGGAGAAGGAAATGGCAACCCACTCCAGTGTTCTTGCCTGGAGAATCCCAGGGACAGGGGAGCCTGGTGAGCTTCCGTCTATGGGGTTGCACAGAGTCGGACATGACTGAAGCGACTTAGCAGCAGCAGCAGCAGCAGCAGGTTGGTCATAGCTTTACTTCCAAGGAGCAAGGATCTTTTAATTTCAAGGCTGCAGTCACCATCTGCAGTGACTTTGGAGGCCAAGAAAATAGTCTGTCACTGTTTCCCTTGTTTTTCCATCTCTTTTCCATGGTGTGACAGGACTGGATGCCATAATCTTTGTTTTTTGAATGCTGAGTTTTAAGTCAAGTTTTTCACTCTCCTCTTTTACTTTCATCAAGAGGCTCTTTAGTTCACCTTCATTTTCTGCCATAAGGGTGGTGTCATCTGCGTATCTGAGGTACTTGGTATTTCTCCTAGCTTCATCCAGTCCAGCATTCCGCATGATGTACTTGGCATAGAAGTTAAATAAGCAGGGTGACAATATACAGCCTTGACCTACTCCTTCCCCAATTTGGAACCAGCCCATTGTTCCATGTCTGGTTCTAACTGTTCCTTCCTGACCTGCATACAGATTTCTCAGGAGGCAGGTAAGGTTGTCTGGTGTGCCCATCTCTTTCAGAATTTTCCAGAGTTTGTTTTCATTCACAGAGTCAAAGGTATTGGCATAGTCAATAAGGCAGAAGTTTTTCTGGAACTCTCTTGCTTTTCTGATGATACAACAATGTTGGCAATTTGATCTCTGGTCCTCTGCCTTTTCTAAATCCAACTTGAACATCTGGAAATTCTTAGTTCACATATATTATGTGATAGTTTGAGCATCCTTTGGCATTGCCTTTCTTTGGGATTGGAATGAAAACTGAACTTTTCCAGTCCTGTGGCCACTGCTGAGTTTTTCAAATTTGCTGGTATACTGAGTGCAGCACTTTCACAGCATCATCTTTTAGGATTTGATATAGCACAGCTGGAATTCCACTAGCTTTGTTCATAGTGATGCTTCCTAAGGCCCACTTGACTTCACACTACAGGAGGTTTGGCTCAAGGTGAGTGATCACATCACTGGGTTATCTGGGTCACGAAAAATTTTTTTGTATAGTTCTGTGTATTCTTGCCACTTCTTTTTAATATCTTCTGCTTCTGTTAGGTCCATATCATTTCTGTCCTTTATTTTACCCATCTTTGCATGAGATGTTCCCTTGGTATCTCTAATTTTCTTGAAGACATCTCTAGTCTTTCCCATTCTATTGTTTTCCTCTATTTCTTTGTATTGATCACTCAAGAATCTCTCCTTGCTATTTTTTGGAACTCTGCATTCAAGTGGGTTAATCTTTTCTTTTCTCCTTTGCCTTTCTCTTCTATTCTTTTCTCAGCTATTTGTAAGTCCTTCTCAGTCAACCATTTTGCCTTTTTGCATTCCATTTTTGGGGGGCATGGTCTTGATCATTGCTTCCTATACAATGTCACAAACCTCCGTCCATAGTTCTTCAGGCAGTCTGTCTGACAAATCTAATCCCTTGAATCTATTTGTCATAATCTTATTGATGCAAAAAAACAGAAGCTGAAGGAAGTCTGATTACTTTACTTTTGTCTAAATATTATTCTTTTAGTTTTCACTGGAGTTCTTAAGATCTTGTTACTTATTCTTGGAATTGAAAAGTTGTATAATCACTTGGTTCAAGGGAATAAGACCACAAAACTCACAATGTCATTCAGGAAGGAAAAAAGAAAATAACATTTTGAGAAATAGCTTAGGGATCTGAAGAGCTGCTACATAATCTGTTACTTGGTATGACTCTTCCAAATATCCCAACCAAACTGGACTAGATCCAGTAGCCAAAGAGCAAAAAACATTTTGTATTTGGAATAGCATGATTAATAAGAGTAAGATTAATAAAATAATTATGAAAATATACCTATAAATAAAAATAAAGTTAGATCCAGAATTCATTAGTAGAAAATATACACCTAAAATATCCTATATATGTCATATGAATTTCTTGAAAAGTAGATTTAAGATCCTTACTCATTTAGATTTTTGAATTTGATAAAGTCAACATGCTAATAATACCAATTCATCTGAATAAATTTTAGGTCTTTAGTTTCATTGCAATAAACTTCTAAAACTGTGTTATGATATTATTCTCATTTTGTGTTTTATTATTTTGTCACAGTATTTTTTTTTTCATTTTCCTTCATCTGCTTCATACCTATATTTATTTTTCAATATACTTTACATCTATATTTATTTTTCAACTTTTACTCACTCTGTAGCCCCTACCCAGAATGCCTCACACAATATATATCAGTAAGTCAAACTACGTGTTTAAGCACTATTGATAATTATTTTCTAGGTCCATATTGAATATGTATATAATTCCAACAGAGTTTATGAAGGATGGTATTCTATAATGTCCCAGTCTAATGATTGGCAAACTTTTTACAAACAGCCAATTGGTGATTTAGGTTTTTTGAGCCACCTATAATCTTTGTCGGAGAAGACTCTTGAGAGTCCCTTGGACTGCAAGAAGATCCAACCAGTCCATTCTGAAGGAGATCAATCCTGGAATTTCTTTAGAAGGAATGATGCTAAAGCTCAAATTCCAGTATTTTGGCCACCTCATGCGAAGAGTTGACTCATTGGAGAAGACTCTGATGCTGGGAGGGATTGAGGGCAGGAGGAGAAGGGGACGACAGAGGATGAGATGGCTGGATGGCATCACTGACTCGATGGATGCGAGTCTGAGTGACCTCCGGGAGCTGGTGGTGGACAGGGAGGCCTGGCGTGCTGCGGTTCATGGGGTCGCAAAGAGTCGGACACGACTGAGCGACTGATCTGATCTGATAATCTTTGTCACACAGTTGTCTTTGTCTCCTTTTTTTTGAAACAACTCTATAAAATTGTAAAAGATGTTCTTAGCTTATGGGCCAGTATGTAGACAACCCACTGGAGATTTATCCCTTGGCCACAGTTTGCTAATATCTATTCTATTTAATTTCACATATACTGTCTCATTTACTATTCTCCTGGCCCTTGGTATTTTAACCTATCCTTCTTCTGGAAGCACAGCTGACCCTTAAACAATGTGAGTTTGAACTATGCAAGAATACTTATACACAGATATATTTCTATAGTAAATATTATGGTACTCCATGGTCCGTGGCTGGTTGAATCAGTGGATTGAGAGGGCCATCCCTAAGTTATACTCAGATTAATCCCCCAAGTTATTCAAGGATCAACTGAACTTAGAAGTTCTTGAAGGCCAAAAATGCTGTATCACTTACCCAGGGATTATAAGGGTTTATCTTAATGTCTTGTTATAACTGCTGGTCAAAAGATGCTGGCACTGATACACTTTTAAAATCACAGGCAAATAGTTCCAAATATGAACTTGATATGCTTTATTTGATGATGTGCACAAAAGAGAAGGGGCAAATCTTACAGACAGCAAAGTACTTCTGGTAAACAGACAAAATTCCCCTTAGATACTACTTATTATCTTTCTATAATAGAGTCCATTGTAACTCTCATTGTCTAACAAAATGATTGTACACAGCAAAATGTTTCTTCTACAATCAATTACTAAGAAACATTTTGTAATTTCTATGGAATTTCTCCTTAATGATATTGAAACAAATGATTTTCTAATTTTTAAAATATTTATTTAATACTTACCCTATATCGGGGAAGGCAATGGCACCCCACCCCAGTACTTTTGCCTGGAGAATCCCATGGACAGAGGATCCTGGTAGGCTCCAGTCCATGGGGTCGCTAAGAGTCTGACACAACTGAGCGACTTCACTTTCACTTTTCACTTTCATGCATTGGAGAAGGAAATGGCAACCCACTCCAGTATTCTTGCCTGGAGAATCCCAGGGACGGGGGAGCCTAGTGGGCTTCCGTCTGTGGGGTCGCGCGGAGTCGGACACGACTGAAGCGACTTAGCATAGCATAGCATACCCTATATCAGGCTATTTGTTGAATACTTTATCTAGATTATTTTATTTAATCCTCACCACAACCTTGATGAGAATGTTGTCAGTGTTATACAGGTGAGTTCAGAGTTCACATAATTAGCAATTGGTAGAGCTGCTATTTGAACTTCTGGGCTTGCACTCTTAACCTCTGTTCTAGCTATGCTATCCAGCAAACAAGAAGCTGATGATGATGAAAATAATGAGAACTAATATCATCTGTGGGCTTACTAATTACTACATGAATCATTGTTTAAAATGATTTACATATACTATTCATATAATAGATAGAATCACTAACTCAACAGACATGAATTTAAGCAAAGTCCAGAGTTACTGGAGGACAGAGGAGTTTAGCTTGCTACAGTCCATGGGGTTGTAAAGAGTCAGACACAATTTAGCGACTGTACAACAACAACAATTCATACAATAGTCACATTACCATTATAAAATGGCAGCATTATTATTTCAGTATTAAGAAGGAAACCAGATGAAGATAAGATAAATGAATAGTAAGTAGCAGACTCAGGAGCCAATGCCAGGCCTCTGACATAAGAACCTAAGTGCTAATCAGTATCTTTCAAGTGCAAACTATTGCTGAATAAATCCATCAATTGAGGAATAGTATTTCAGTTATCCCTATTACTTTATAAATGCCAGTAGTGCTTCATCCACTAAATTATACTCACCAGGTATAAAAAAATGATTTCCTTCCTGCAAGAAAAATATGTGATTTCAACAACAACCAAAACCTTTGAAAGGTTAGTATTAATAACTAGCAATAACTTAACTTGAACAAAAGTATTTTACTGATTTTTGCTAAAGAATCTCTTCTCAAAGCTGCCTATTTAAGATCTCTTTTGTGACAAGAGCCTTTCTTTTTTCAAGCCTTTTAGGGCAGTGTCACATCCTAGACTCACAAGACACACACAGGTCACCTGTAAAGACAGGAACTAGCTTCTGACCTAAATCAATAATGTCAGAGAGATTTGGAAGAAACGCACAGGTAAAATAATTAAGGATATGATAATAAAGTTGATAGATACACATAAAACTGTCTGCTACTTTGTTTCCTACTAGAAACAAAAATATGTTTTATTAATTATGCATCCTAGAGTAAACTGTAGACATAGCATACTTCTCATAGGAGAAGTTTCTTTACTCTTCATTCTGTTTCTTTATTCTTCAGTGTCCATCATAGCATGCCTATGACAATTTAGCAGCAAGATTTCATTTTAGTCTAGTCAAACATAGCTAATTGTATAGTGAAAAGTTCCTACTTTTTTCTCACTCATAGGTGAGAGCATTCATAATGGAGTTTAGCTCTGCAATGCTATATTAAACATAAGAAGTATTCTTATGTCATATTCTTATGCTCTTAACAACCAGAACATATTCTTCCTTCCTTTCCTTGTCATATTATGTTATTCCTTTGAGAGACAATAACAGAAGGAATTAATATTCCTTAAAAGATGTGTTGCAAATTAGCCAGCTGAAAGTTGCAAAAGGAAATCATAAGCAGGCAGCTCTTCAAATGGGTATACTGTTTAAAACACCCAAAATACAGACATTAAATTTAAAATAAATATGAACAGCATAAAGGGTGTTATCCCATTCTTTATAATACCTAGCCAACATCCATTCAGTAATTCACTAAATGTAGTGTTTAGTTTGTTTTAGTAAAATATGTCAAATTAAATGAAAGGCAAGTTTCACAGAATAAAATAAATTAATCACTCTATTTTTCACTCTAGTGGACACTGGCAAGATACTTTACAGTTTACTTTAACTTGAGTCCAGTTGTTTGTCTGTTAGTTAATTTTGCCTTAACAGCTATGTATAGAAGGATCATAAAACACACATTTCCTGGTTAGAGCATTCAGGAAGGAAGTATCAACAGTATAACATTATTATGTGTAATTTTCTCACTTTTTAATTTAAAAACTTCCTATAAACAAACACCAAAAAAAAAAAAAAAGCTAACTTGTAAACTGACAATGGGCTTCCTGTTGGATGAGATAGTCAAGAATTTGCCTGCAATGCAGGAGACCCCTACAGTGCAGTTTGATCCTGGGTTGGGAAGATCCTCTAGAGAAGGGTATGGCAACCCACTCCAGTATCCTTGCCTGAAGAATTCATGCCTGAAGAAATTCCATGAACAGAGGAGCTTGACGGGCTACAGTCCAAGTGATCGCAATGAGTATGACAAGACTTGGTGACTAACACTTTCACTTTTACTTTTTTTTTCCCACAAACTGACTATATAGATGATAATTATGTAAATTTTTAATTTCACATTTACAGGTATAACATAAAAATATTATTGAATCTGCCACAGACCGTGATTAAAAAATACTAAAGACCAAAAATAAATTTCAAATAGAAACTATATATTTTCTCAGAAGCATTCATATTATGACATTCTCTATTAATCTACTAGAAAGTTAGCTGTACATATTCAAGGTCCCTCTTTCACTTATTCATTGCTCTGTCCTAGCTCCTAGAATAGTGCCTAGAATACAGAAGCTACTCAATAAATATTCTGAATTTGTTAAATCAATACAAAAAGTCTTGATCTATGATGCTCTTGAATAACTGGTGAAACTTAAAACACCAAAGATAAGATGAAAGGAAAAAAAAAAACTGATATATGTAGATTGTGTAATTGCTACACTGAGGTAAATATTTTCTACATATGATGTTTAATTAATAAACCCATTTGACATTTTAGATTAATATTTAATTACTTTAAAAAGAAAATAAAACACTGCATTTAAAAATAATGAACACTGAAAACAAAGTCATTTACATTTTTTGGCATTTTAAAACATAGCAATAACTGCATAATTTGAAACAAGAAGCATTTATAGTAACAACAGTTAACAGTTACTGTTAACTGTTAACAGAAATCCATACTATTAACTCATTTAATTATCAAAACAACTCATTAAAGTAAGTATGAAAGTGAAAAAGTGTTAATCGCTCAACTCTTTGCAACCCCATGGATTGCAATCTGCTAGGCTCCTGTGTCCATGAATTCTCCAGGCAAGAATACTGGAGTGGGTAGCCATTCACTTCTCCAGGGATCTTCCTGACCCAGTGATTGAACCCTGGTCTCGTGCACTGCAGGCAGATTCTTTACTCTCTGAGCCACCAGGTACAAACACCATTTTACAGATGAAGTATAAGGAGAAATTATCTGCTTAAGGTTGCAAATTTAGTAAGAAAAAGAGCTAGAATTTGAAAAAAGGCAATCTGACTCCAAAAGCTTATTCTTATCAGATGGTTCTCCATGGTCTCCTGAGAATTATTTATCAGTTTATACTGACTAAAGTTTCTCACTCAGAAAATAAAGTAACACAACAGTTTGATGCCCATTTTAAATGTCAATAAACTTGAAAAGTTAGATTCAAAACTATGATAATTTGAGTAAATTCTCAAGTTGTGAATGTTGGCTGATTTACCACTTACATGAAAATTATGTGACCTACAGAATTTGGTATCCACTTTCAAATAAATGACACGTACATTTGGAAAGAACATGAGGTTTCTCAGATTTCTCAAGTTGATATTTTCTAGTTTCAAACAATACCATCTCAACTCCAGAGAAGGCAATAGCAACCCACTCCAGTACTCTTGCCTGGAAAATCCCATGGACAGAGGAGCCTGGTAGGCTGCAGTCCATGGGGTCGCTGGGAGTTGGACACGACCAAGCGACTTCACTTTTACTTTTCACTTTCATGCATTGGAGAGGGAAATGGCAACCCACTCCAGTGTTTTTGCTTGGAGAATCCCAGAGATGGGGCAGCCTGGTGGGCTGCTGTCTATGGAGTCACACAGAGTCGGACACGACTAAAGCGACTTAGTAGCAGCAGCAGCATCTCAACTCACCAGTCTTCTCTTAGCATCAGTTCATTTGTTATGCATGTACCATGGATTCATTAGAAAACAGTGAGGAACTATGTTCTACTGTGCCTAAAAATTTTAGAGGAGAGATTTGTGATGGAAAATTATAAATCCTTTAGTAGCAAAAATGAAGGTCAAATGCTTATACTATGAAAAGAGTGAAAAATCCTATACTATACAGAGTGAAAAATCCTAGTGTGCAGCAGAGCTATGAAAATGAATTTTCCTTCTTTTTCAAATCAACTAATTTCTACCGCCACTGTAAAAAATATTATCTTAATTTCATGTCTAAGTTTAGTTTATGCATTTTGAGAATGCACTAGTCTTTTATGAATCTTCTCTCTCAGATTGGTAAACTATATATTGTCTATTTGAATTCAGGGCCATTAAATTCTTGCAAAGTCGTTCCTGCACTATATACATTATCGGTCCTGTCTCTATAAACAGTGTCCTCTTTCTGCTTTACGGCTAATGTAGCATTTCTCCATGGCATCAATAGATTAAAACATTTGCTACCAGAAAAAGTATGTGAAAATACTCTTTTTCCTACAAGCAAGCTCTTTTTCCTACAAGATAACTCTATAAATCTGTCTACCTTGCTGATGTTCACTTTTATTTAAAATCAGTAAATATTTATCCTGCAAACTTCAAGAAGGCAGAGAAATAGGTTATTTCCTTTTTTTTTTTTTTTTGGGGGGGTCCCTGACAGAAATGCTACTTTGTAAATATTTAATAGGACTAGATATATATTTCTGATATATACTTGGGAATATTTAGAAAAGAGAAAATGAGGAGTATATGAAGACTTTAAAAGATTCAATCTATTGTTTCTCGAGCCATACAACTCTTCAGTATAGAAAGAGGCAAGAGAGCTTAACTGATTGAATTTTATAATGTTAGTTGGATGCTTTTCTTAAATTTACTATAACAATGGCTCATTGACAAACCTAGATTATTTCCATAAAGTAAAAGCAAATTTAGTCCAATATTCTTAAACTGATAATTGAGGGATTAAACGAAATGTTGGAAATAGTACTTCCCTTAATAGTATTATAGAGGAAAACATTTTTTATTTTGAAGGTAGACAAACTCTGCCCTGTTACAGTCCCTTACCTCCCACAGAAGATGGTTATAGATAAGCTTACATAAGCAATCCCCTAGAGCCATTCTGGGCAATTGGTCAAGTATGCAACAGTCAGAATAGATGCTCACAGATAATAAAACCTGCTCTCTCCCAGTTCTATGTGGCAATCATCTTATCCTTGATTATGACAATATTGATGTTTACTAAATCAGAACATGCCCACAGCTGTAACATAAATACACTGTATTTTTTACATACCTAGCATAAGTAGAAAATATGTCTCAGTAGATAAATGCCAGAATTTTTATTATGATATATTTGATTTTACTTTTGAAAAGCTATGTGTGAACTGATGTCTTGCTTTCATTTTTATATACTATTTTCTTGCGCACAAACTTGCCTTTTACATAAGAAAAAGCAAGTTGGTTATAGGGTCACTCTCTCTCAAGCTATCTCTTCTGAAATGAAACACAATAATTCTCTTATAGCTGTGCCCATGCACATACCACTGGAGAAGGCAATGGCAACCGACTCCAGTATTCTTGCCTGGAGAATCCCATGGATGGAGGAGCCTGGAGAGCTGCAGTCCATGGGGTTTCAAGAGAGTCGGACACAACTTAGCAACTAAACAACAATGCACGTATCACTTATCATTTAATACTGACTTTCCCATTCTCCGATACATTTACCTAAGATTAGTTGAAATCCCGCCTCTTCTTATTAGGTTTTCAACAATTTCCTATGTGAACCACAGCTTTTAGGAAAGCCTGCTTTTGAAAAATAAGCCTTAGGAAGAAGATTTTGCAGAAATTGTTCACTTTGGGAGATCTGGAATAAGACACCACTTCAATTTGTATGTTAACAAGAAATTCAGTATTCAGTAGAATAATAGAGGAGCATTGATCAACTGTTTCAAACATGTAAAGCTTATTACTTCATCAGCAAGATTATAGCTGCTTTCGAAGAAGGTATATAATATGGTAAATGTTAAAAGAGGTAGTGAGATGATTAATATTTTGCAAATCAAATTTACAAAAAAGGCTATGCAATATTTTTATAACACTAAATAATTACATAATGGTAGGTAGATACTTACTGACAGATGATGCCTACAAATGTTTTGAGTTATTCAAACATAATAAATCCAAGCAATTTTATGTGATTTGGTATCTTAATTTGGGATCTCTGAAAAGTAGAGCCTGAGACAAGAACTCTGATGTAGTAGTATACTCAGGGGGTGACCGCAGGAAAGCAGTTTGAAGGAAGAAAAGTCACACTACGCATTATTATTGAAATTGCCACTTTTGGCAAAGAAACCCAAATTCTTTCCAGATTTCTGATTTATTTCTGTGAGTACTATAAATCTGGGGTAATGATACACAGGCCCTTCTCCCCAGTGGTTGAGGACGATCTTCAAAAGATGAACTCCCCTGCATCCAAGTGAAAGGTTCAGTGCCAACCATAGAAGCTTCTAGACTTGGGGAAAGTCTTATGGCAGAATATTACAAGACAAAGAGAAAGCACAGAAGGTGAGAATGAGGTAACTGAGGTAGGCCTGAGTGCTCACAAAAGAGTTTACCTTGGGTCCAGGTAAAATTTTGGTGGCCCTGGTGGCTCAGATGGTAAACAATCTGCTTGCAACACAGAATTCTGGGATTGATCCCTCTGCCAGGAAGATCCCCAGGAGAAGAGAATGGCAACCCATGGCAGTATTCTTTCCTGGAGTACTCCATAGACAGAGGAGTCTAGTGGGCTACAGTCCATGGAGTTGCAAACTGAGTGACTTTCACTCAGGAAAAGTGTAAATTTACAGTTAAGCCAGTTCAGTTCAGTTCAGTCGCTCAGTTGTGTCTGACTCTTTGTGACCCCATGAATCGCAGCACACCAGGCCTCCCTGTCTATCACCAACTCCTGGAGTTCACTCAGATTCACGTCCATCGAGTCAGTGATGCCATCCAGCCATCTCATTCTATGTCGTCCCCTGCTCCTCCTGCCCCCAATCACTCTCAGCATCAGAGTCTTTTCCAATGAGTCAAGTCTTCACATGAGGTGGCCATAGTACTGGAGTTTGAGCTTTAGCATCATTCCTTCCAAAGAAATCCCAGGGCTGATCTCCTTCAGAATGGACTGGGTGGATCTCCTTGCAGGCCAAGGGACTCTCAAGAGTCTTCTCCAACACCACAGTTCAAAAGCATCAATTCTTCCGCGCTCAGCTTTCTTCACAGTCCAACTCTCACATCCATACATGACCACAGGAAAAACTATAGCCTTGACTAGACAGACCTTTGTTGGCAAAGTAATGTCTCTGCTTTTGAATATGCTATCTAGGTTGGTCATAATTTTTCTTCCAAGGAGTAAGAGTCTTTTAATTTCATGGCTGCAGTCACCATCTGCAGTGATTTTGGAGCCCAGAAAAATAAAGTCTGACACTGATTCCACTGTTTCCCCATCTATTTCCCATGAAGTGATAGGACCAGATGCCATGATCTTCATTTTCTGAATGTTGAGTTTTAACCCAACTTTTTCACTCTCCTCTTTCACCTTCATCAAGAGGCTTTTTAAGTCCTCTTCACTTTCTGCCATAAGGGTGGTGTCATGTGCATATCTGAGGTTATTGATGTTTCTCCCGGCAATCGTGATTCCAGCTTGTGCTTCTTCCAGCCCAGTGTTTCTCATGATATACTCTGCATAGAAGTTAAATAAGCAGGGTGACAATATATAGCCTTGATGTACTCCTTTTCCTATTTGGAACCAGTGTGTTGTTCCATGTCCAGTTCTAACTGTTGCTTCCTGACATGCATATAGATTTCTCAAGAGGCAGGTCAGGTGGTCTGGTATTCCCATCACTTTCAGAATGTTCCAGAGTTTATTGTGATCCACACAGTCAAAGGCTTTGGCATAGTCAATAAAGCAGAAATAGATGTTTTTCTGGAACGCTCTTGTTTTTTCGACGATCCAGCAAATGTTGCCAATTTGATCTCTGGTTCCTCTGCCTTTTCTAAAACCAGCTTGAACATCAGGAAGTTCACGGTTCACATATTACTGAAGCGTGGCTTGGAGAATTTTGAGCATTACTTTACTAGTGTGTGAGATGAGCGCAATTGTGTGGTAGTTTGAGCATTCTTTGACATTGTCTTTCTTTGGGACTGGCATGAAAACTGACCTTTTCCAGTCTGTGGTCACTGCTGAGTTTTCCAAATTTGCTGGCATATTAAGTGCAGCACTTTCACAGCATCATCTTTCAGGATTTGGGATAGCTCAACTGGAATTCCATCACCTCCACTAGCTTTTTTCGTAGTGATGCTTTCTAAGGCCCACTTGACTTCACATTCCAGGATGTCTGGCTCTAGGTGAGTGATCACACCATCGTGATTATCTGGGTCGTGAAGATCACTTTTGTACAGCTCTTCTGTGTATTCTTGACATGTCTTCTTAATATCTTCTGCTTCTGTTAGGTCCATACCATTTCTGTCCTTTATCGAGCCCATATTTGCATGAAATGTTCCTTTGGTATCTCTGATTTTCTTGAAGAGATCTCTAGTCTTTCCCATTCTGTTGTTTTCCTCTATTTCTTTGCATTGATTGCTGAGGAAGGCTTTCTTATCTCTTCTTGCTATTCCTTGGAACTGTGCATTCAGATACTTATATGTTTCATTTTCTCCTTTGCTTTTCGCTTCTCTTCTTTGGCCTCCCCAGACAGCCATTTTGCTTTTTTGCATTTCTTTTCCATGGGGATGGTCTTAATCCTTGTCACCTGTACAATGTCATGAACATCAGTCCATAGTTCATCAGGCACCCTATCTATCAGATCTAGTTCCTTAATCTATTTATCACTTCCACTGTATAATCATAAGGGATTTGATTTAGGTCATACCTGAATGGTCTAGTGGTTTTCCCTACTTTCTTTAATTTCAGTCTGAATTTGGCAATAAGGAGTTCATGATCTGAGCCACAGTCAGCTTCTGGTCTTGTTTTTGTTGACTGTATAGATCTTCTCCATCAGCCTTGTCTAACTCAATGAAACTAAGCCATGCCCGTGGGGCCACCCAAGATGGGCGGGTCATGCTGGAGAGGTCTGACAGAGTGTGGTTCACTGGAGAAGGGAATGGCAAACCACTTCAGTATTCTTGCCTTGAGAACCCCATGAACAATATGAAAAGGCAAAATGATAGGATACTGAAAGAGAAACTCCCCAGGTCAGTAGGTACCCAATATGCTACTGGAAATCAGTGGAGAAATAACTCCAGAAAGAATGAAGGGATGGAGCTAAAGCAAAAAGAATACCCAGCTGTGGATGTGACTAGTGATAGAAGCAAGATCCGATGCTGTAAATAGCAATATTGCACAGGAACCTGGAATGTCAGGTCCATGAATCAAGGCAAATTGGAAGTGGTCAAACAAGAGATGGCAAGAGTGAATGTCGACATACTAGGAATTAGCGAACTGAAATGGACTGGAATGGGTGAATTTAACTCTGATGACCATTATATCTACTACTGCGGGCAGGAATCCCTCAGAAGAAATGGAGTAGCCATCATGGTCAACAAAAGAGTCCGAAATGCAGTACTTGGATGCAATCTCAAAAACGACAGAATGATCTCTGTTCATTTCCAAGGCAAACCATTCAATGTCACAGTAATCCAAGTCTTTGTCCCAACCAGTAACGCTGAAGAAGCTGAAGTTGAACGGTTCTATGAAGACTTACAAGACCTTTGAGAACTAACACCCCCAAAAGATGTCCTTTTCATTATAGGGGACTTGAATGCAAAAGCAGGAAGTCAAGAAACACCTGGAGAAACAGGCAAATTTGGCCTTGGAATATGGAATGAAGCAGGGCAAAGACTAATAGAGTTTTGTCAAGAAAATGCACTGGTCATAGCAAACGCCCTATTCCAACAATATAAGAGAAGACTCTACACACGGACATCACCAGATGGTCAACAGTTGAGCCAAGGGGTTGCTATATGTATGTCAGAGGCACTTACTAAGTGCCTCTGTGAGTGTGTGTGTGTGTGTGTGTGTGTGAGAGAGAGAGAGAGAGAGAGAGAGAGAGAGAGAGAGAGAGAGAGAGAGAGAGAGAGAGAGAGAGAGAATACTGGAATGGATAGCTGTACCCTTCCCCAGGGGATCGATCCAACCCAGGTCTCTCGCATTGCAGGCAGATTATTTACTGTCTGAACCATCAGGATGTGTATGTACATATACATAAACAAAAACAGTACCTAAACCTTAATCTTTAACTTCCATTAACACATAATACTGAGTTTCAAATTTACTTAGTATTGCCTTCAATTTTGGATATAGGAAAAGATAGTTACTCATATGACATTTTACATAGCAGTTTTTCTTCACTCCTTCTCCTAACCACCACAAAAAAATAAATATTTTTTTATTTTTTATATTTTATATTATTTTTATTACAGTAGTAATATTACTACTGTAATATTACTAGCTTGTTTTTGTAACATCCTTTCTGGTTACATGCAGCTGAGAGTGAAAAGTTCCGAAAAGAAGTGTAGCTAGAGGTCTAAAATTCACACATTCCACAGAACGTCTGCTGCAGATATAGAAAGGGGAAAAAACAGAACTTGTGGCTGATTCTGTCTATTCTCATGTGAATTCTGGGAACATATAAAGAGAAAGATACATCACCTAGATCACATATTCTCACCTCACAAGCAGCTAGGACCCAGTGGACAAGGAGGGATTCAACAGATGTAATAATTCTTTTCTGCTACTTTTTATGACATTCATTTAAATTTAGCCTTTTGATAGCCCTTCCCATTTTCTCAAGAGAAAACATGTTTAGATAGACCTTTGTCATAAGAAACTATTCAAATACTACCTATGTAAAAACCATTATTCATTTTTGGGTGTCTTACTTCTTGGCCATTTAAAATACAGCATGTGAAATTATTTCAATAAATCACGTTCAGTTCAGGATGATTAAAGGAACCTAAAATTCTTGAATAAAGAATGAAAAGATGGGAATGCTGGCCATTTTAACTCATATATTTTCATTTACTAACTCATAAACAGAAAAGTGAGTCCATGCAAATTTTAAGATTCCGAGAGGACATCATTTAAACTGAGAAGTAGTAGATCAAGGTCAATTAATTTACCACAGTAAATTAGGAAGCAACCTAAAATATTTGTAAGCAACTTAATGGCAACAAAATGTGTGCTTTCTTGAGCACTGGTTACACAGTAAATATTTGCTGAGTTATTGACTTAATGAACATAATGATAAGTTAATAAGAACTAATTTCTAGACAGAGAAAGAACATACTGAAGGGGAAAAAAAGAGTGCACTCAGTGCTGGTCATACAAGCATAATTGGTTTCTCACTGGAGGAAATAAGTACCATTGACCATTAACTACTTGTATAATTATTATAAAATGACAGTATGTTTATTAATGTAAAAGTACCTACAGAATCAGGCTAGTAATATAGTAATAGACATTCATACTTATACACTAAAATAATTTTAATAAAATCTTATTACAGGAATATATTATTACTTTGTAATGAGGAGGGTATTTGGAAGTAACTGCAATATCAGTCCTCATCATTTTCCATGTATCTGGGTGTTGTGCAAATCAGATACCCATGTTTAACTGATGGCCAATTCTGAAAGCATATGATAGTCACTTTTTTCAAAAAGGGCAATTTTAGTCTGAAAACAAAACATTCCAAGAAGAAACACAGAAGGTAAGTGTATACAGAGACATGCAACTTCAAGAGACAAAAGCAACCAAAATCACAGTGAAGAAGGCTCCATTTGCCTTTGTGCAGATGCCAACCATCCCTTGAATTTCAACAAGTGGCAAGAATGTTCCCATTGTGATATCAGCTATGTAACTGTATGGACACGAAGGGGATCAGAATACGCCACCCTAAGACATGGTGCCTTGACATATTAAATATTTTAAGAAACCTCAGGTGCAGGAAGGACTCTCTGACCTTCCTTTTCTCTCCTGAAGTAGGTCATAAGGCCGTCTTGTGAGAGGTGCCCTATTCATTCCCAGAAGACAGAGAGATGATAGAAGAATCCAAAAGAAGAGGCCTAAGTTACTTCCAGTTTATCAACCTTCATTCAAACATTTTGTCCTCTCATATTTTCCCACAGATTCCTATTCTTTATCAATCTTAGTAAAAACACTCAGGTTAAGGTCTTCATTTCCTTATGGAAGCTCAGTGAACTAAGTAGTCCAAGTATATAAATCATACAATTGTGATCAACAAGCTTGATATTTCGACCCAGATATGTAAGATTAAAAAACCTATATTCTTCCAAAAATTAGTTAAAATTGAAAATGAGATACTGATAATCAGAGTAAATCCATGAAATATAGAAAAGTAATGATTTTTAACACAAATGATTGCATAATCACATCAGATCAGATCATATCAGTCACTCAGTCGTGTCTGACTCTTTGCAACCCCATGAATTGCAGCACACCAGGCCTCCCTGTCCATCACCAACTCCCGGAGGTCACTCAGACTCACATCCATCGAGTCAGTGACGCCAACCAGTCATCTCATTCTCTGTCGTCCCCTTCTCCTCCTGCCCCCAATCCCTCCCAGCATCAGAGTCTTCTCCAATGAGTCAACTCTGCGCATGAGGTGGCCAAAATACTGGAGTTTCAGCTTTAGCATCATTCCTTCCAAAGAAATCCCAGGGCTGATCTCCTTCAGAATGGACTGGTTGGATCTCCTTGCAGGCCAAGGGACTCTCAAGAGTCTTCTCCAACACCACAGTTCAAAAGCATCAATTCTTCGGCGCTCAGCCTTCTTCACAGTCCAGCTCTCACATCCATACATGACCACAGGAAAGACCATAGCCTTGACTAGGCAAACCTTTGTTGGCAAAGTAATGTCTCTGCTTTTGAATATGCTATCTAGGTTGGTCATAACTTTCCTTCCAAGGAGTAAGTGTCTTTTAATTTCATGGCTGCAGTCACCATCTGCAGTGATTTTGGAGCCCCCAAAAAGGAAGCCTGACACTGTTTCCACTGTTTCTCCATCTATTTCCCATGTAGCGATGGGACCAGATGCCATGATCTTCGTTTTCTGAATGTTGAGATTTAAGCCAACCTTTTCACTCTCCACTTTCACTTTCATCAAGAGGCTTTTTAGTTCCTCTTCACTTTCTGCCATGAGGGTGGTGTCATCTGCATATCTGAGGTTATTGATATTTCTCCCAGCAATCTTGATTCCAACTTGTGTTTCTTCCAGTCCAGCATTTCTCATGATGTACTCTGCATATAAGTTAAATAAACATGGTGACAATATACAGCCTTGACATACTCCTTTTCTTATTTGGAACCAGTCTGTTGTTCCATGACCAGTTCTAACTGTTGCTTCCTGACCTGCATACAGATTTCTCAAGAGGCAGATCAGGTGGTCTGGTATTCCCATCTCTTTCAGAATTTTCCACAGTTTATTGTGATCTACACAGTCAAAGGCTTTGGCATAATTGATTGTAAATTGATGCAAATTGCAAATTGATTGCATAATCAGGATATACTTATGGTGGACTTGTCATGGCACATTTTTAATAAATGATTTTTCAGATAATAAAAAATTATTTGTTAATAAATGATTTGTCAGATAACAAAAAAACTATATTCTAACCAAAATGCTATACGTTTATTTGTGGATATAATAGAATATAAAAGGAAATGCAAATATAAAATATAATTTCACTTGTGATGATTCCAAAAACCCTCAAAAATATTTTTTTCCTGACACTGTTTAAAGCTAATGGTATTCTCATTAATTTACTGAAATAGTTGCATCTATTAATTCTATAATTGTACTATTACAGCAAAATCTCTGAAGCATATGTTTTAAGACAGCACTGTTAGGTTCATAGCTCTAGCCAAATGGATCCTAACTTTAGTAACAGACAAGAAGGATAAAAAGAAGCACTAGCAATATTTGCATATTCTTTATTTAAGAGCAACTCAACACTGCAAACCAAGTATCATGTACAGCTAGTGTAGTGAATAACATTTTCCATTCAAATTATAACAGGCAAATAATATTGTTGACAGTCACACTACCATAAGCAATCTCTGATATAAGAAGAGACTGTACTTTGTTTAAAAAGGATCTAATCAGGTCATTGACATTTAGGGAATTGTCCCTTAGATTTAAGGCCCATGTGTGCTGACTTTTATGAACAGTCTGAAAAGTCTATAGAATTCACAGTATACCACAAATCCTCTGCAGATGTTGTGCCAAATTTTGATCAGTTGTGCAAAATCATTATCATAATACAACTGAGAAACATAATTGCTCTGGATACAATGTTAGAGTGGAGTCATGTGATAACACATAGGATACAGCCACTGTCAAAAATAAAACCTTCCAAAATAAACATATTTTCAATCAACCTAGGGGCTGGGATGGGGAGGGAAATGGGAGGGAGCTTCAAAAGGGAGGGGATATAAGAAAGCCTTCCTCAGTGATCAGTGCAAAGAAATAGATGAAAATAATAGAATGGGAAAGACTAGAGAGCTCTTCAAGAAAACTAGAGATACCAATGGAACAATTTCATGCAAAGATGGGCTCAATAATGGACAGAATGGTATGGACATAACAGAAGCAGAAGATATTAAGCTGAGGTGGCAAGAATACACGAAGAACTATGCAAAAAAGATCTTCAAGACCCAGATAATCATGATGGTGTAATCACTCAACTAGAGCCAGACTTCCAGTATTGTGAAGTCAAGTGGGCCTTAGAAAGCATCACTACGAACAAAGCTAGTGGAGGTGATGGAATTCCAGCTGAGTATATCAGATCCTGAAAGATGATGCTGTGAAAGTGCTGCACTCAATATGCCAGCAAATTTGGAAAACTCCACAGTGGCCACAAGATTGGAAAAGGTCAGTTTTCATCCCAATCCCAAAGAAAGGCAATGCCAAAGAATGCTCAAACTATCACATAGTAACACTCATCTCACATGCTAGCAAAGTAATGCTCAAAATTCTCCAAGCCAGGCTTCAAGAATACATGAACCATGTACTTCCAGATATTCAAGTTAGATTTAGAAAAAGCAGAGGAAGCAGAGATCAAATTGCCAACATCTGCTGGATCATCGAAAAAGCAAGAGTGTTCCAGAAAAACATCTATTTCTGCTTTGTTGACTATGACAAACCCTTTGACTATGTGGATCACAATAAACTGTGGGAAATTCTTCAACATATGGGAATCCCAGACCACCTGATCTGCCTTTTGAGAAACCTGTATGCAGGTCAGGAAGCAATAGTTAGAACTGGACATGGAACAATTGACTGGTTCCAAATAGGAAAAGAAGTACATCAAGGCTGTATACTGTCACCTTGCTTATTTAACTTATATGCAGAGTACATCATGAGAAATACTGGGCTGGAGAAAGCACAAGCTGGTATCAGGATTGCCATGAGAAATATCAATAACATCAGATATGCAGATGATACCACCCTTATGGCAGAAAGTGAAGAACTAAAGAGCCTCTTGATGAAAGTGAAAGAAGAGACTGAAAAAGTTGGCTTAAAACTCAACATTCAGAAAACGAAGATCATGGCATCTGGTCCCATCACTTCATGGGAAACAGATGGGGAAACAGTGGAAACAGTGTCAGACTTTATTTTTGGGGGCTCTAAAATCATTGCAGATAGTGATTGCAGCCATGAAATTAAAAGACGCTTACTCCTTGAAAGGAAAGTTATGACCAACATAGACAGAATATTAAAAAGCAGAGACATTACTTTGCCAACACAGGTCCATCTACTCAAACCTATGGATTTTCCAGTAGTCATGTATCAGTGTGAGAGTTGGACTCCAAAGAAAGCTAAGCGTTGACGAATTGATGCTTTTGAACTGTGGTGTGGAGAAGATTCTTGAGAGTCCGTTGGACTGCAAGGAGATCCAACCAGTCCATCCTAAAGGAAATCAGTTCTGAATATTCATTGGAAGGACTGATGTTGAAGCTGAAATCCCAATACTTTGGCCTGATACTTAGAGCTGACTTATTTGAAAAGACCCTGATGCTGAGAAAGAAAGAAGGTGGGAGGAGAAGGGGAAGACAGAGGATGAGATGGTTGGCTCTCATCACCAACTCAATGGATATGAGTTTGAGTAAACTCTGGGAGTTGGCGATGGACAGGGAGGTCTGGCATGCTGCAGTCCACGGGGTCACAGAGTCTGACACGACTGAGCAACTGAACTGAACTGATATGTATACCTATGGCTGATTCATGTTGAGGTTTGACAGAAAACAGCAAAATTCTGTAAGGCAATTATACTTCAATAAAATGAAAAATTAATTAAAAAAGAAAAATCCAAATCATTAATATTTACTTGAAATGTATAAAATAATTTTACATGTGTATAAGGATAGCAGTCCAGAAAAGTATTATGTTGAGATGGGAACACACTAAAGTGAATATACAGTGCTGTATATTTGAATTAACTTGAATTCATTCAAGAGACCCACCAAGATTCTGGTATTTGATGTTTCTTAATATATATACATATACACACAGGTTCAGAATCATTAATATATACTCTAGGTATAATCTGCAATAATCTTACCCAGTACAGTGCTTGTAAAATTCTGCCTGGGAATGCAGATGTTCAACAGAATGCTATACTCCTGTTGGCCTGTCATCTGGGGAGAAGAATCAAAGGATCTATGATTCAAAATAAAGGGAACAACATCCTGCAGGTGAGGGTCTCCAGGCAATTTAATAGGCATTTTGAAAAGTGACCTTCTATGGTATAAATTTAAGGGTATTACAAAGCTGAAGACTGGATTCATGTCCATTCTCCAAGACTAATCCATTAGCTTTTCTCCAGGGGATCTTCCTGATCCAGTGATTCAACCCAAATCTCCTGCACTGGCAGGTGGATTCTTTACCACTGAACCACCAGGGAGGTTTATGAGTACCTTTTAGGATTTTTGTAATTTTGCTAAAGATACTATTTCTACTAATTGAATAATTAGAAGTTTAAATACATGGGAAATTAAGCAATACTTAAATATGAAATAAATTACCAGAATAAATATTTACATTGGCGCAAAAGTAATTACAATTTTTCATTGTTGACCTTTGCCATTTGATATTGGAATACATTCTTAAATAAATGTGGTTATGTAATACTAAATTTTAATGCAACTTTCCTGCTTTATGCTTTTTTGCTAATGCATTATTACTTGCTATTTATTTTATATGTATTTTAGACTATGGAAATGATGTTAGATAGAAAGCAAATTTGAGTGATTTTCTTACTCTAGTTCAAAATGGGTCACAAAGTAGTGGAGACAATTCATAGAATCAAAATGCATTAGGCCCAGGAACTGCCAATAAATGTACAGTACAGTGATGGTTCAACAAGTTTTGCAAAGGAGACGAGAACCTTGAAGATGAGGAGCAGAGTGGTCGGCCATGGATAGTTGACAACAACCTAGAGCAACATCAAAACGATCCTCTTACGTAAAACTTCATGAGAAGTTGCCCAAGACTCAACACTGACCATTCTACAGGTCTTTGGCATTTGAAGCAAGTCAGAAAGGTGAAAAAGCTCTGTAAGTACGTGCCTAATGAGCTGACTGCAAATCAAAAAATGTAATTTTTGAAGTGCCATCTTTGCTTATTCTATGCAACAACAATGAACCATTTTCAATCAGATTGTGACCTGTGATTAAAGTGGGTTTTATTATGACAACCAGTGATGACCAGATTAGTAGCTGGGCTGAAAAGAAGCTCCAAAAACACTTCCAAAGCCAAAACTGCACCAAAAAGAGATCATGGACACTGTTTAGTGGTCTGCTGCTGATCTGACCCACAACAAATCTGAATCTCAGTGAAGCCATTATATCTGAGAAGTATCCTCAAGAAATCGATGAGATACACTGGAAACTGCAATGCCTACAGTCAGCATTCGTCAACAGAAAGGGCCCAATTCTTTCCCATAACAACATTGAACTGCGCATCATACAACCAGCATTTTAAAAGCTATATGAATTGGGCTACGAAGTTTTGCCTCATCTGCCATATTCACCTGACCTCTCACTAACTGACTACTACTACTTCAAGAATCGTGACAGCTTTTTGCATGGAAAATGTTCTACATCCAGCAGGATGCAGAAAAAGCTTTCCAAGAGCTCATCGAATCCCAAAACATGGATTTTTATGCTACAGGAGTAAACAAACTTATTTATTGTTGGCAAAAGTATATTGATGAATGGTTCCTATTTTGATTAATCAATGTATGTTTGAGCCTAGTTATAATGATTTAAAATTCACAGTCTGAAACTGCAATTACTTTTGCACCAATCTAATATAACTCGAGATAAAATAAAAGGGCCTAAAATAAAGGGCTAAATTTAAGTAGATACAATTGAGCTATAAATTGTAAGAAGGGTGCAATATCAAAATGGATATAACTCTAAAAAATGTTCTGTTGGTAAGGTGGGACTGAAACTGAAAGATTAAGAAATGTTAAAAAATCTTAGAATTTATCTTTTAATTTTGAGCAATTTTCATTTATAACTTAAAAAAATAAAAGTAGAAAGCATCATGTGTTTTCTTAAATTTTTATTGAGTTTTCAGTTTCTACTTAAAAAAAAAAAACAAAAAAACCTAGATCTAAGAGAGTCTAAATTTTCAACCTGGAAACCACATTAAAATATCTAAGACCTTAAGAGTTTAAAAAACCAGTAACACGGCAGAAAATAGTACCATTCAAAACTTGTTTTAAACCATCTTTAAAGATATTAAGAATAATCAAAATTTTCTTGTTAGTGATATAAAAAAAAAAAAACACAAAGAAACAGCCACTGCAATTAAAGAAAGGCATTTGAAAGGTAAGATTTATTACTCTGATACATTACCTTATTTAGAATGAGAGAATTTATTATAGCCTTAAATTCCTCCATAATCCAAATGACACTTAATGTTGGCACCACAGCCATTTTCTCCCAGTGCCAGTGTAAATTCACCTGGTATTTTTCATGAATAAGCATGAAAATGTCAGCAATTCTAAACAAAACGGAGATGGCAAGTTTGGAAATAAGCCAATAACTGTGCCAAACCCAGGAAGCTTGAACTTCAGAAAAGAATGTCTGAAATTGGGGTAATGTTGAATGCAATATTCTGAAGAAAACATACTTAAATTATACATTATAGCCACAAAGGGGGTAAAGAATGAAAGTAAGATGAAGTGACCCACAGTAAGCTTGAAATAAAGTAGTACAGGCAGTGACCTGGTGAGTTAAGCCCTCCACAGTGCTCATAATGGGGTCCTGGTAGTCTTACAGCCAATATGCAAGCACATATGGACCTTTCATCAGGGGGTCTAAAACAGCAGACAATCTTACACAACAAGGAGTATATGCTGGGTTACATATGAGGAGAGACAAGCACATGAAGCTTAAGGGTTTTCATTTCTTTCTCATAATTCTTCTTTGTTTGGTTAAAAAATTTCTCAGTACACTTAGTCATGCTGAAAAGTGTCTCTAAGATCTGATTAGATAGCTAGAGATGTTTACATGTTTGAAAAAAGCTAAACTAAATAAGGCTTTAAAAAAGTCAAAGTCAATCAAACACATTTAAAATCATTGATGAGGGGAGGAGTCAAGATGGCAGAACAGGAGGATGTGTAGTTTGTCTCTCCTCACAAATACATACATCAAGAATACATCTACAAAAGGGACAATTCTCAGAAAGGACTTACTGAACATAAGTGGAAGATTTCGGAAACCTAAAAGGACAAGAAAAATACCTTCACAACAGGTAAGATGAAAGAAAGAAACAAAAAGAGGAACAAAAAAGATTAAGATCCTGGAAAAGTTTGTAGAAGAAGCCCTGGCACCATAGAAGCAAAGCACTGATACTGAGTGGCATGCAAAGGGCATGGCAGCCATTAAGCCACTTCCTCATCTTCCAGCTTCTGCCTCCATGGAAACTGGGAGGGATTGATTTCCAAAATACACAAACAGCTCATGCAGTTCAGAATCAAAAAGAAAAAAATAACCCAATTAAAAAATGAGCAGATCTAAATAGACATTTCTCTAAAGAATACATTGTTGTTTAGTTGCTAAGTTGTGTCCAACTCTTTCGTGACCCCCATGGACTGTTGCCCACCAGGCTCCTCTATTCGTAGGATTTTAAGGCAAGAATGCTGGAGATCAAATTGCCAACATCCGCTGGATCATGGAAAAAGCAAGAGAGTTCCAGAAAAACATCTATTTCTGCTTTATTGACTATGCCAAAGCCTTTGACTGTGTGGATCACAATAAACTGTGGAAAATTCTGAAAGAGATGGGAATACCAGACCACCTGATCTGCCTCTTGAGAAATTTGTATGCATGTCAGGAAGCAACAGTTAGAACTGGATATGGAACAACACACTGGTTGCAAATAGGAAAAGGAGTATGTCAAGGCTGTATATTGTCACCATGTTTATTTAACTTATATGCAGAGTACATCATGAGAAACGCTGGGCTGGAAGAAACACAAGCTGGAATCAAGATTGCTGGGAGAAATATCAATCACCTCAGATATGCAGATGACACCACCCTTATGGCAGAAAGTGAAGAGGAACTAAAAAGCCTCTTGATGAAAGTGAAAGTGGAGAGTGAAAAAGTTGGCTTAAAGCTCAACATTCAGAAAACGAAGATCATGGCATCTGGTCCCAGCACTTCATGGGGAATAGATGGAGAAACAGTGTCAGACTTTATTTTTCTGGGCTTCAAAATCACTACAGATGGTGACTGCAGCCATGAAATTAAAAGACGCTTACTCCTTGGAAGGAAAGTTATGACCAACCTAGATAGCATATTGAAAAGCAGAGACATTACTTTGCCAACAAAGGTTCATCTAGTCAAGGCTATGGTTTTTCCTGTGGTCATGTATGGATGTGAGAGTTGGACTATGAAGGCCGAGTGCTGAAGAATTGATGCTTTTGAACTGTAGTGTTGGGGAAGACTCTTGAGAGTCCCTTGGACTGCAAGGAGATCCAACCAGTCCATTCTGAAGAAGATCAGCCCTGGGATTTCTTTGGAAGGAATGATGCTAAAGCTGAAACTCCAATATTTTGGCCACCTCATGCAAAGAGTTGACTCACTGGAAAAGACTCTGATGCTGGGAGGGATTGGGGGCAGGAGGAGAAGAGGATGACAGAGGATGAGATGGCTAGATGGCATCACTGACTCGATGGACATGAGTCTGAGTGACCTCGGGAGTTGGTGATGGACAGGGAGGCCTGGCGTGCTGCAATTCATGGGGTCGCAAAGAGTCAGACACGACTGAGCAACTGATCTGATCTGATCTGATGCTGGATGGCCAACAAACATATGGAAACATGTTTAACATCAGTATTTATTAGAGAAATGCAAATCAAAACTGCAATGAGGTATTACCTCACATGGTCAGAATGGCCACAGTCAAAAAATCTATAAACAATAAATGCTAGAGACTATGTGGAGAAATGGAACCCTCTTAAACTGTTAATGGGAATGTAAGTTGGCATAGCCACTATGAAGAGCAGTATGGACTTTCCTTAAAAAAACCAAAACAGAACTACCATATGACCCAGAAATCCCACTCCTGGGCATATACCCAGAGAAAACTATGATTCAAAAAGATACACTCACCTGAATATTCACTGTAGCACTCTACCATAGCCAGGACATGGATGTAATCTAAATGTCCATCAACAGAGGAACAGATAAAGAAGATGTGCTACACAAGTACAATGGACTATTACTCAGCCATAAAAAAGTAAGACAATTGTGTCATTTTAAGTGATGTGGGTGGATCTAAAGGTGGTTATACAGCGTGAAGTTAAGTTAGAAATATTGTATATTAACCCATATATGTGTAATTTACAAAAGAGGTATAGCTGACCTTTTTTGCAAAGCAGAAATAGGATACAGACTTAGAGAACAAATGTATGGATACCAAGGGTAAAAGCAGGTGTAAATAGGGAGATTAGGATTGATATACATTCACTACTGTGTATAAAGTAGAAAACTAATAAGAACCTACTGTGTAGCACAAGGAACTGAAGTTGGTGCTCTGTGGTGATCTAAGTGGGAAGGAAATTCTAAAAAAGAGGGGATACATGTATGCTGCTGCTGCTGCTAAGTCGCTTCAGTCGTGTCCGACTCTGTGCGACCCCATAGACAGAAGCTCACCAGGCTCCCCCGTCCCTGGGATTCTCCAGGCAAGAACACTGGAGTGGGTTGCCATCTCCTTCTCCAATGCATAAAAGTGAAAAGTGGAAGTGAAGTCGCTCAGTCCTGTCCAACTCTTAGCGACTCCATGGACTGGAGCCCACCAGGCTCCTCCATCCATGGGATTTTCCAGGCAACGGTATGGGGGTGGGGTGCCATTGCCTTCCCCGGATACATGTATAAGTATGGCTAATTTACTTTGCTATGCAGCAGAAACTGACACAGCAGTGTAAAGCAAATATACGTCAACAAAAATAAAATCAAATTATTGAAAAGACATAAAAACATTAAAAAGAAATCAACACACTGTTATTTATTTGTTTGAATCAAAATACTTTATAGTTTATCTTCTTTTCCAAATATTTGTACTCCTATGGTAATATTTGTTTATCGATAAGTGGAGAGACTTTGATACATATTTTCCAATCAGTCTCGCATGTGCTATGATATCAAAGCCTGGGCACATTTGACCTCCTTTAGCAATTTTTGAGTGAGTGAGTGAGTAAAGTCGCTCAGTCGTGTCCAACTCTCTGCGACCCCGTGGACTGTAGCCCACCAGGCTCCTCCATCTGTGGGATTCTCCAGGCAAGATTACTGGAGTGGGTTGCATTTCCTTCTCCAGGGGATACTTTTTATGTTCCCCTTAAAATCCTTCAGCTGGTAATAGCGTTGCCCCTTGAAGTATTGTTATTGAGTCTGCAAAGACTGTTATACATTGTCTAGAGAGTATAGATGCTACCCCCAAAGAAAGTAACTCCACTCAACTTTTGAAGCAAGCAATTCTGAACTCTCAATGGTAAGAAACCACTTCCCTAAGGTGCAGATATTATTCCTCATCTCTTCTCCATTCTGGCCTCTAAACAAAGGTACATAAAGAAAAATAGTTAAATATCAAAGCAAATAATAGATGAGATATATCATAAAAGAGTATCCTATGGCCTGTTGAAGGAAGTGGATGTAAATTCTGTGGTGACAAGTTTTGGTCTTTTTTTAGCACCCATTTTCTCTGTCATCTGCCTCTCTGAGTCACTGCCCAGCAAGACTGTCCTAATTTGCTCTCCCTAACAATGGAAAGAACGGTCTTGATGTCTATCTCTTTTATAAATTGATCCATTTTTCCTAAAACCATACCCTATTTTTCTGATACTTGGCATTGTAAGTTTAAATTCAGAAAGTTATTTTAAGATGTTGAATGGATAAACAGAACCCTTCACTATTACATATTTTTTACTGGAAAGATGTCTCCCACAAGCTGTTTTTGTAGAACCAATTAAAGACCAAGTTCCCAGCGTAAGTCTCACACTCCTTAAGCTTAGTAATTGAAAGAAACTTTTGTATGTGTTCAATGACTTACAGTTCCCAAAATTACTTTCACCCTAGGTTTGTAAATGGATCTAGGTTCTTAGTCAATACTAGGGTGCTGAAAGAATAATATCCAGGATTTGTTGAGCATTTACTGTGCAAAGTACATTCCAGCATTTTAGTTTATTTAATTCTCACAATGCTCTGGAAACTGAGGTTGAAGGAATTTGAGTGCATAAATGAAGATTCTAAAGCCACTATGATAAACTACCTTAAAAATAGAATAATAAAATACAAAGGAAAGTTGTGGGGAAGCAAGAGGAAAGACATATGCCTTTAGTAGCAAGGGAGGAAATGTATGTTTAGAGAAACATTTAGTGATACTGACTTAGGGTACAAGCAAGATTCTAGAATGATGAGATGGGTACTAAGTACATGAAAACAGAATCACAAATTATATCAAAGTAATACCACTGTCTTCATAGAAAATCAGGAAATACAGGAATAAAGATTTTACAGGACACTACATGGCTTTGAAAAAGCTTATCCTAATATGTAAGTGAATAGATTGTAGAAATAAAACAACAGAGATGATTAATTTAAGAGGAAAAGCCACACCCAATGAGCTGGATGCAATTAATAACTCCACTCGAAGAGATTTCTGGGTAAGTTAAAGTTGGACACCGATTATAGCAGCTTTCAGCAAACCTTTGTCCTTCATGCTGATCACTCTAATATTAATATTCAGTTGGAGAAATCAAAGGCATAAAAGTAAAATCTGCAATTCACACAAAGCTAGGGGCTTCCATAAAAAGAAAGTCAGAATGAATATTTGAAAAAGTCCTTTAAATACCAGGCAAGGATAAAGGGCTGATACTAATAAAATGTAAATGCAAATTGTAATGCAAAGTTATAAAATAACCTTAAAAAGGTGTTTCATTCATGTACAAAAGTTGGATAGCTACTAGAAGAATTTTAAAGATTCATATAAATTAAATACAATTGAATAAAATTCAAAGAGAACCCACCCTCTGATCATGTTGTCAGAAAAGATGAAACACACAGTGCCCTAGAAAAAGGCAAGGGATTCTGTCTTCAGTTTTAAGCAATACTTTTTGAGATCAACAAAATCAAGGTGGACAAGTTCAAAGATTGAAACTTGAAAGGAGTGGAGTCTAGAAACCATGGAGAGAGAAACTGGAGGCATTGCCAGGACAGAATAGTTCAGGGACTGGTATTCCTATCAACCTTTACACAGCCCAGAGTCCTAGTAGTAGTCATCTTTGTAATCAATCTGGCTCCAGAGTAATTTTAACACAGTCATTAACCTAGAAGGCCTCACCCTTTCCTTCTAATTCCAAACTCTCTTTCATTGTTTACCCCAATTCCTATGTCCAGATTTAAACTGTCCTTTTATCTCTGCAACACATCTTTTAACATTTCTTAGATTCTAGTGACTCAAGAGCCCCCTCTTTAAGAATCTTCATCCTATCCCTAAATGATTCTTTTCTTAAAAATATATTCAAATATGTAATTCCTAGGTTTAAAACATTAAAAAAATAAGATGCTCACTAAGATGAAGTTAAATTTCATATTTCTCTATAGCTTTAATGCTAATTTACACTGTGATTCTAGAAGATGAGGAGAAAAATGGTTGTGATAGCCTATTATTCTGTGTCTTACAAACTTACTGGATATGATAGATGTAATCTTTCCTTTGCACTTCTCAATTATGGTGCATAGCTAATGTTCTGTAGAACATATTTTGAGAAATACTGCTTTACAGAATTCTACAAGTTAATGTGTTTCTTTTTTTCTGTAAATTTCCTTCTCCTAGTTTTTGTGACAATAGCCTTTTCCCTAGGTTCTGGATTAGCATCTTTCAACTTTGACAAACCTTCTGCATATATATCTCCATCCAGTTTTCAAAATTTTTGTTCTCTACACTCCCTGTGCCACCGCCCCCCGCCCCCACCGCCCTTTGGTTTGTTTCAGATACTAGCACCACTCTCAAAATTCCACTCGTACCTCTCTACAATTGATTCTCAAATATTTAGTTCCTTCTGAAGTGGAAGCATAGTGATTTGGTTAAAAAAAATGATGGTGAACAAGGTTAAACTTCAGGTCTACTTATTAGCTGTATGACCTTGGGTTTGAGAATTAAGTTAGGTTTCAGGAAAAATGCCTCAAATATTTTTTATAAGCTATTCTGTTCTTTCCTGCCTCAAGCGCTTTTCTAAACCCAGGGATATGATCACTGCTGAGCACTATAAATTTCCCCAGCACCTCAAACTTCAGATTTTAAGAACTTACTTCCAATCCCACTTCACTGAACTCTACACATCAACATTTCTTCATTTTCCTATTTTAAATAATAGTACTGCCACTTGCATAATCACTATGGCTCCAAACTCAAGAATTTGTTAGTTTCTGTCAAATTTTCTTCACCACTTCACCCTAATCTCATTTCTCCCCCTCACCCTCATCAGTACTTTAGTTCAGGAGGAATCACTGAACACCTAGATGGTGGCATTCATCTACTTAACTATTCTTTCTGGAATTTAAGGCACTTGAATGCAACTGTCACAGCATTTTCTAAAATTCTCTGATCTATTGTCTTCTTTCAAACTGATATTTAAGGTAAAATCTGTTCTCTCTTGAATGAAAACTTGATATTTTATTGTCTACTATTCTCAAATTTAAAAACTGCTTTGTTTCTGCAGTTAGATTAAATTTCTTCTTTCATATTCTATTTTGTGGTACTTCTGGTAGTGTGCCTAGTATTAGAGTTTTGGGCAAGTATGCAGTTCTTCCAATAGACTATGACCACTGAATACAAAGTCATCTCCGGTGGTTCAGTTGGTAAAGACTGCCTGCAATGCTGGAGACCTGGCTTCAGCCCCTGGGTCAGGAAGATCCCATGGAGAAGGAAATGGCAACCCACTCCAGTATTCTTACCTGGAGAATTCATGGACAGAGGAGCCTGGTGGGCTACAGTCCATGGGGTCACAAAGAGTCAGACATTATTGAGTGACTAACACTTGACACCTGACTGAATACAAACACAATGTAATACATTTACATCCTCTTTATAACTTTCCATAGTGTTTGGGAAATAAATGACATGACTATTTGTGAGTTTTTAAACATACTTTCATGAACTGACTCATATAATACATAGCCTCTTTTTCTTTTGCTGGTCATTTTCCCCTTAAGTGATGACTTTATTTTTAGAACTCCTATAATACCCTATCTAGCCAATAAGACACATAGATAGGTAGATACTTGTTATCTGAGTACAGATCTAAACTTTCCAATCAGTCTACAATTTCATAAAAGCATGATTTATCTACAATACTTTCTCCCAAGTTTAACAATTTTCAAGAAGCTCCTGAATAGACAAAGCAGCATATTTTATTAGAAAATTCAATGCATTTAACATTACTTATTCCTATATAACTGTACAGATTTTTATTATTATATGTTCAGGAACCACTGAGCACCTGGTGAAGTTTTAGAGCAAAAACAACCAATATACAACATTAGAAATAAAAATCCTAATGGATTTTCTCTGCTGTCTTAAATCCCCTATTTCACATTCTATTGGGGATGATTCTTTTTAAAACTTAAACATGCTCTAAGCCCTTCAACAAGCTTCAACCAAGTTTAAATCCCTTTTCTTGGCCCATAGGCCTTATAGGATCTGAACCCTGTGTCTTCTTGTCCCACTTCACCTGGTTCTGTTTTGCTTTTTGATGTACTCAGTGTTTAGCATACCACTGGGCCAGAGTAGCCAGTTAATGAATAATGACTGGAAAATTATTTTTTAAATGAAAATTAAAATTTATAATTGCTTATATTTCTAAAAAAATTTATATTCTTGTGGAGTACCTCTGATATTCAACTTATCCCTTCTCATATTTAAAATCATGTTTGGAGAACTCTATTTTTCTCCTTCACTCCCTTTTTCCATCTGTAAAACTGCAGAAATTCTTCTCAGCTAGTGGCTACATCTCAGGGAGGTGGAAAACATTAACAAGGTCATATTTTAAAATGCTCAAGACTTCTCTGGATGAAAGATGTTACTGGGTATAAAGTATAATTACCATTTCTGATAGGATTACATTCTGGATGGGAAAGTATAAATGGGAGTCCCTAGAGGAAGAAGAACACTAATGGTTTAAGTGAGATGCTGAAGCCTGAGGATAAACTAATTTAAGTCAAAGCTCCAGAGTTAAAAAGAAAGTAATTTTAACTGGATTAAATAATGCCACCCATTGTAAAAGAACAGCCTGCCATTTACATAAGACATAATTTAAAGTGGATTTTCTGGAACTCTATGTAATATGCAGTTACCTCATTTTATAAGCTGGGGCTGGAATCAAAGATTACAATACACTGTGATGGAATGAAGAAGAATACACCAAAATGATTATGATATTTAATGATATTTTTTCTTAAGATAATCTCACATACTAAATAAAAACTCTAAATAATTTATTTAATGTATAATTACTGACTTCCCTGGTGGCTCAGATGGTAAAACATCTGCTTACAATACAGGAGACCTGGGTTCAATCCCTGGGTTGGAATTAGTGGAATTTAAAAACTAAGCATTTGAAAATATCACAAGAACTTGAATCTGTGTAACCTATTTTCATTCTGTAAGGTCAGTGACCCACTATTTTTTTCACTTTTTGCTTCAGCTTTTCACTAAGTGCCTAGCATATAGCACTGAGACTCAGTAAATGCCTTTTTAAAAATGAATCATGAGTTTTACAATCATTAATACTTTATAATTTCACATAGCAGAATAAGTTTTGATACTACTGTCTCAAAGAATGAGTCAGAGACCAAACAGAAAACTAGTTCAGTTCAGTTCAGTCGCTCAGTCTCTGTTCGATTTTTTGCAACTCTGTGGACTGGAGCACGCCAGGCTTCCCTGTCCATCACCAACAACCTGGAACCTACACAACTCATGTCCATCACATCGGTGATACCAGCTAACCATCTCATCCTCTGTCGTCCCCTTCTCCAGTATTTAATCTTTTCCACCATCAGGGTCTTTCCAATGAGTCAGTTCTTTGCATAAGGTGGCCAAAGTATTGGAGTTTCAGCTTCAACATCAATCCTTCCAATGAATATTCAGGATTGATTTCCTTTAGGATGGAACTCTCAAGAGTCTTCTCCACACCACAGTTCAAAAGCATCAATTCTTCATCACTCAGCTTTCTTTATAGTCAAACTGTCACATCCATACATGACTACTGGAAAAACCACAGCCTTGACTAGATGGACCTTTGTTGGCAAAGTAATGTCTCTGCTTTTTAATATGCTGTCTAGGTTAGTCATAGCTTTTCTTCCAAGGAGCAAGCGTCTTTTAATTTCATTAAAGTTAAAATAGAAAACTAAGATGAGTAATATTCTTCTCTATGGCTCCTAATCCTGAATGGTGGGAAGCTCCTTGAATAGTCTTTTGTTGTTCACTCACTAAGTCATGTCCAACTGTTTGCAAGTCCATGGTCTGCAGCATGCCAGGCCTCCCTGTACTTCACCATCTGCCATAGTTTGCTCAAACTCATGTCCATTGAGTCAGTGATGCTATCCAACCATCTCATCCTCTCTTGTCCCCTTCTTCCTCCTGACCTCAATCTTTTCAAGTATCAGGTTCTTTACAAATGAGTTGGCTCATCGCATCAGGTGGCAAAAGTACTGGAGCTTCAGCTTTCAGCATCAGTCCTTCCAGTGAATATTCAGGGTTGATTTCCTTTAGGATTGACTGGTCTGATTGCCTTGCTGTTTAAGGGAGTCTCAAGAATCTTCTCCAGCACCAAAATTTGAAAGCATCAGTTTCGGTCCTCAGCACTCTTTATGGTCTAACTCTAGTCTTTAGTAATTTTAAATATTACTCAATAGCTAAGAGTGTTATTAGTAATAATAATACTACTACTAATAGTAATGTTAGTAATATTATTCTTGTTTTGTAATCACGCCTAGCTTTCATGTGGCAGAAATTTCTCTGTGGTTAAGTGATGCACATAATAGAATAACTTGAGATTAGTAAATTAAGTTGCATGCTAACAGTATAGACCATCTCAAGAAGAACTCATACAGAAGTTATGTGAGTTTACAAAGAGAATACTAGCTCAAATTCAAAGACACAGTAATGTACCCTACACATAACCACTATATGCTACAATAATTAGGCCAGTTTCTAGGGAATTCAGAAATGGACAGAAAAAGTTGATAGTGTTTTCTTGGAAACATTTCTATCACTACCACTTCTTCATAGGGTCGTCTGCTGTTTCACTGAGCTTTTGGATGTTACCACCTATTTTTTTTTTTTTATCAATTTTTAAATAATATCAAATACTTTTTGACTTAAAATATTATTAAAACTAATTTTTTAACTCACTTCACTGTATTCTTCTACCCTGAATCTTTGCCAATTTTTGTTTTTGATTATTTCTTTCGAGTTCTATAGAAACTGGCTCATGAGAATTTTTTTTGCCACATATAAAACTATAAGAGTAATTCAGGAATTTGTATTTTCTCATGAAATTGGTTATAAGCTCTTTAAGGATATTAAGGTTATCTTTGAGATAATCTTCAATTGGTCTGAATATATACTGAATATATCTGAATATATACCAAATATCAACTGAATATATACTAGGAGTACGTCAAGGCTATATATTGTCACCCTGTTTATTTAACTTATATGCAGAGTACATCATGAGAAACACTGGACTGTAAGAAACACAAGCTGGAATCAAGATTGCTGGGAGAAATATCAATCACCTCAGATATGCAGATGACACCATCCTCATGGCAGAAAGTGAAGAGGAACTAAAAAGCCTCTTGATGAAAGTGAAAGAGGAAGAGTGAAAAAGTTGGCTTAAAGCTCATCATTCAGAAAATGAACATCATGGCATCCGGTCCAATCACTTCATGGGAAATAGATGGGGAAACAGTGGAAACAGTGTCAGACTTTATTTTTCTGGGCTCCAAAATCACTACAGATTGTGACTGCAGCCATGAAATTAAAAGACGCTTACTCTTTGGAAGGAAAGTTATGACCAACCTAGATAGCATATTCAAAAGCAGAGACATTACTTTGCCAACAAAGGTTCGCCTAGTCAAGGCTATGGTATTTCCAGTGGTCATGTATGGATGTGAGAGTTGGACTGTGAAGAAAGCTGAGTACCGAAGAATTGATGCTTTTGAACTGTGATGTTGGAGAAGACTCTTGAGAGTCCCTTGGACTGCAAGGAGATCCAACCAGTCCATTCTGAAGGAGATCAGCCCTGGGATTTCTTTGGAAGGAATGATGCTAAAGCTGAAACTCCAGTATTTTGGCCACCTCATGCGAAGAGTTGACTCATTGGAGAAGACTCTGATGCTGGGAGGGATTGGAGGCAGGAGGAGAAGGGGACGACAGAGGATGAGATGGCTGGATGGCATCAATGACTCGATAGATGTGAGTCTGAGTGACCTCCAGGAGTTGGTGATGGACAGGGAGGCCTGGCGTGCTGCAATTCATGGGGTCGCAAAGAGTCGGACACGACTGAGCGACTGATCTGATCTGATCTGATCTGATATTTAAAAAGGCACTATAAATTTTTAACAGCACAGGGCAGAAGAGATGATTATGTGATAGGTGTCTGGATTAGAAATGAAATGTAGAAGACATATTGTTTTAAAGTCATTATCATCTGCTTGGTTCAGAAATTATTTTGTGAATTATAAAAGATATATATAGAGAGATAGATATATACACTCAATATTTGAAGAAGTACAATACTAGAGAGTAACATAAGCCAATCAGAAAATGAATATCATACTTAAAACCTGCAGATATAATACAAACTTTTAGCATTAGGGGACTATCAGAAGTTATCAACTATCTTAACGAAGAAGCTGGACTTCCTGATGCTCTTCTAAATAGATTCCAAGTATATCTGTTTCATATTAATGTAGATATTCTTTACCAACCTTCACAATATGCTATTTAATATCAAGCTGAAGAAAGATGACGTGACTAGTTCTTTCTTGCCAAATACTGGAAAATTTAATTAAATCGACATTTGACTTCAAGTTGAAAACTAAATAAACTTTATCCTTTTAACTTTATTGACTGACCAAAGTAACACAAAATCATCAGTACTTCATCTGCAATAAGAACTCATATTGGATGAACTTTGTCTCTGTCAAAGATGTGATTACTAATGGAGGTGGTGGAGCCAGACTTAAAATCAAATTACTATGATGTGACAGCTTAATCTCAGACTTAACATAATGTTTATTCTACGACTTTGAAACTTCTTGGTGATTTAATAACAGTAAATTTAAGGGTATAACATTAAAAGCCTTAGGCATGCCAGTTAGAATGCTGGCATGCTAAATTGTTGGTTTGTCTAAAACTATCACAAAAAATGGAATAAACTTTGCTTGGCGCTAAAGTGATCCATTTCCTTTGAAGCTTGAAAAGAATGACTGTGACAGTTTAAAGGTTAATGTGGTTATTTTGTGTAAGAAACTAAATAACAGTGGCTATGTTGCATTGAAGTATGATAATAGAAGAGCATAAAACAAAAGCATGCACTTTCTGTTATTATTCTAATCTTTTCACCAAAGTGAAGATCATTAAACCTCACAAAAGTAAGAATGAAAGAAAAATTGTCCTTAACTTTAAGTATTCTCATTCATGGATTCTGGCATTTTTCCCTGGGTTCTAAATTACTATCACACTGGGATGCTTTCTAAAAATGAAATTATATAATAGTTTGGTAAGATGAAATCGCAAAGGAGCAAAAGGACTGGAGCATGTTAATTTTCAGTATAAGAACTCATATTTTTCCATGAGTAGTCAAGAATACACTGAAGCTACTTGCAACAGGTCTGTGGAAGGATTAGGATCATTGAATTCTTCAAAGTATAAGAAATTCAACAAAATAAAATAATAATTATGAGGTTGAATTGGTGAGAGTGCTTCAAAATTTAAAGAAATATCGATAAGTCAAAAGGAAGAGCTTAGTAAAGAAGGAAATAGTAAATGGTCACAACTATTGTGGAGATATTGAAAAGCAAGTTCTGAGAAAGTAAAATTTGACTCAAAGGAAAGTTTCACACAGTTTTTGATAAAATATTATCAGTAAATCAGTGGAGGAAAAATATGGTGGGGAAATAGCTACTAACTGCTTAAGGAATATCATTAAGGTTTATTTTTATATATATATAAATATATATATATATATATTCCATCCTTGTAAAATCACATGTGTATATACAAATGTATAAAGCAACACCTAAAATAATGGTTGGTACCAAAGATAGTTGAATTTACCTCCAGTTATAGAAACTCAGGACTTCCCTGGTGGCTCAGACAGTAAAGCGTCTATCTACGATGTGGGAGACCTGGGTTCGATCCCTGGGTTGGGAAGATCCCTTGGAGAAGGAAATAGCAATTCACTCCAGTACTATTACCTGGAAAATCCCATGGACAGAGGAGCCTGGTAGGCTACAGGCCATGGGGTCGCAAAGAGTTGGACACGACTTAGCGACTTCACGTTCACGTTCATAGAAACTCAAGTAAACTTTACTTTCATTTTCATTTATATTTTTGTAATATTTTTATTAAATGGTCACTTATTCTTTATTTATGTAGTCAGAAAAAAAGAAACTTTGCTGTAGAAGAAAAAGGTAAGCAGACTGGTTTCAATTTAATCCATCAATCTGAAATCAGCCATGGACTGCCCATTTTCTCCTAGATAATGTGATATATGAGCATTCTATGATAGTTGATATTTGATAAACAAGTATATTTGGTCATTAAGCAATAGAGCAATAGAGCTTGACATAAATTCTTGAAGTATATTCTTGAAATATATTCTATACTGAACTATACTCTTTTTAAAATAAAATCACGCACTTCAAAAAAAAAAATTGTGGAAGGATGAATAATGCCCTCTTTCTCAACTGTCCATACCATAATCCCTTGAGCCTGTGCATGTTTTAATTTTCATTGCAAAATGAACTTTTAACAGGTGTGATTATGTTCAGGATTTTGAGATGAGAAGATAATCCTGAGTTATACAGATGAGTCCATAATGGGTCCTTATGAAAGAGAAGCAAGAGGGTCAGTGTGAGAGAAGAGACCTGAGGACAGAAGCAGAGGGTGGCGTGATGTGATCTGAAGATGGCGGAAGGGGCACAAGTCATAGAATTCAGGTACCCTTTAGAAGCTGGAAAATTCAAGGAAATAGACTCCTCTAATAGAAATGGATTCTATCAATAACCTTATTTTAGACTTCTGACTTTCACATCTGTAAGGGAATAAAATTATCACCATGTTGCAACATTGTGGCAGTAGAAAACAAATGCAAGTGTTTAAAAATTATTAACAGAAACAAAGCATTATATATCAGATTCAGTTCAGAGAAAGACTTGCAGGATTTTTAAAATGGGAATTATACTACATAAATAAAAAAACTGCTATAAGAATAAAATGATATAGCATAAGTGACAGTGATCACCCTACTCACTAACAAGTTTCTCTCGTGTACCCCTTGTATTAACACAGGTTCCTAACAATGATTCCCATCTTCTGATGGAAATTGTTTTCATGTCAAGCTAACTTCAGCAAACGTTAACGTTAACGTTAACGTTAAGTCGCTCAGTCGTGTCCGACTCTTTGCGACCCCATGGACTGTATGTAGCCTACCAGGCTCCTCTGTCCATGGGATTTTCCAGGCAATAGTACTGGAGTGGATTGCCATTTCCTTCTCCAGGGGATCTTCCCAACCCAGGGATCGAACCCGGGTCTCCCAGCATCATAGACAGACGCTTTTACCGTCTGAGCCACCAGGGAAGTCCAACATGACTCTAATTTTTAGGTATTGCCCTAAAGAATAGTAAAACATTTTGCAAAAGATAGCTGATAAGAATTATCAATTCCCAGATAAGAAGCTATTTTTACCGGCCTTTAATAAAATGAACAGAATTGAATAAGTCAAAGGGACCTTTTTCAAATCCCCACCCCTTCTTTCTACCTATCTACTAAGTAAGCATGGAAACTTGGACAAAATAAGGACTAAGCATCTTTTCCTGTGTTCCTTATTTTTTTAAATGGGAACTACACTACATAAATAAACAAATTGCTATAGGACAAAACTGTTACCAAAAGCAAGTTGTGTGCCTGATGCACAGTGAGACCGAACAATACCAGAATGTCAGAGTCTGGAACAGAGAAGGAGATGAGTGGCTCATGCTTTAAAAAAAAACTAAATTCCTGAAAGCTTTAGCAAAGCCCATTTCTAGGAAAGGTGAGAGATGGGAGTGGTTAGTTGTTGCAAACTTCTTGTTGTCAGATCCTTTGTTCTTGAAGTCAATAATGATGTTTCTCTAAATCTCTACCATTTGTGCATGCATGCTAAGTCGCTTCAGTTGTGTCCAACTCTTTTGTGACTCCATGGATTTTAGTCTGCCAGGCTCCTCTATCCATGGGATTCTCTAGAATACTGGAGTGGGCTGCATGCCCTTCTCCAGGGGATCTTCCCAATCCAGGGAGTGAACCCCTATCTCATGTCTCCTGCAATGGCAGGTGGGTTACTTACCACTAGCACCACTTGGGAAGCCCCAAATCTCTACCAAACAGAAGTTTTTCTCTGCCCTGTCAAGAAAGGACCAGGTCCTGAGGCAATACTTTCACCTTCTAGGGACTCGGTCCTGGCTAAGAGGAGGCAGATTTTAATTGGTAGCTTCCTCAGGCCACCAAAATGGCTGGAGAGGGCGGTACGTCAGCTTCCACAAACTGCGACCCAGGCAGACTGCCACTGCAATTAGGTCACTGAGACAGGGATAGGGAAGATATTCACCTTTACCTCAATGCCTGGGCCAAGGCCAGTGAGTGGCCTTAATGAGGGCTCTCGAGCCCTGCTGAACACAGCCCCCAGTTTGTCCCCTGAAACACCAGCTCACATGCTGTTTCAAGGCTGGGTGAGCTGGAGGGCCCCAGGGAGAAGGCTGGGATCCACCTCTTACCTCACTCTCCACTAAGTCCACCACTTCACCAACCTTTGGCTAAAATCCTCTTCCTAACTGACACTCCTTGGCAGTTGGCTGCTTGTGGGTGGGGTCCACTGCAGTGCTGACCAGAGGCTCAGCATGACACTAAGGGTCACTTATTGACAGTTGGTTGCTTGTGAGAGGGCTCTCTGTGGTGCAGACCAATGGTTGAGTGGGACCTGCTGCCTAGTAACAGGGTGAGCAGTAATGGCACACAGAAGCAACTGCATGCTAAAGGCTGCACTTGGCCTTGCTGTTAGGAAATGATACTCTATACAAAGTATTTAGCATAGTGTAAACACTTGGTACTTGCTCAGAGAACAATATCTACTATTCAGGAAAAATACTTCATTTTTCTCTAGCGATTTCTCCCTTTAATATTTTAATTTTGACAAAGAGAAAGAAAATCAAGTAGAAGAGTTACAGTCTATTTTTATTAAACACTCCACAATGTTCTTTCTCAATCGTTTCCTAGACCACCAGCTTCTAAGTCACTCCAGTTTCCACTCCAATCAGTGAATAATCTGCTAAATGTTTCAGAACTATTTGCATCAAATAGTTACCTAGCAACCATCACTAATATAAAATTAGATTTGAGTTTCTGTTAAAGTATACAGTATATACTGAAATAATTCAAAGATAGATGAATACTAGTCCATATCAGAATTTTAACTCTTAAAAACACATTCAGGTAGAATATCTCAAGAGCCCAAATCAGGAAAGTACATTACTATTTATAGCTTGGGGATTCCCTGGTGGTTCAGCAGTAAAGAATGATGTGGGTTCAATCCCTAGTTCTGAAAAATCCCCTGAAGAAGGAAATGGCAACCCACCCCCGTATTCTTGCCTGGAAAGTCCCATGGACAGAGAGGAACTTTGTGGGCCCCTGTCCATGTGGTCACAAAGAGTAGAACACAACTTAGTGACTAAAGAACAAAAACAGTTCAGAATTTTATTATTTATTTGGTGTTTTCAACAATAGACAAGCTCTCTACCCATATTGTATGAAAGATTAAAATATTAATAGCAAATTTTTATCAAGCACTAATTACATGCCAGAAACCATTTTATTCTTTTGTGTGTATAGCTATTCGAAGAGTCAAAATAACTAATGTAAGTTCTTGCATTGAAAAGATAAACTGTATTTTAAAACACTAGATTCATTTGAATATTTCTGGTAAACAGTGAGACTCTTCAACTCTATTTTTCATCAATGAGGCAGACAAGATCCCAGCTTTCTAATACTTAAGTAAAATAAAATGACCTTCATACATTGGTCCCTATTAGTTCTGAATCTTCAGCACTTTCAGAACCAATGACAAACGGGATTTTTAGTGAAGAGTCACTGCCAGTGTTTAAGCTACTCCCTGATGATAAAGAAAAGGCATTTTGACATTTTAGAAAATATCATCTGACACCCCCAAAGAGCAGCAGCTGGTAAGATTCAATCACGTAATATAACATCTTAAACTCTTGAATTTTGTGTTAGAATCAGTGCTAATCACAAATGTAGGCAAATGTTGAAAAATGACTGAAGGACTGCTGGGTCCTAAAGACAAAGGATAGTTTATGTTTTTCACTTTACACTTATCACTCATTCTTTAAAAGAGTAACACATACCATCTGTTGCAGGGCAGTCATTTCATAATTTATGAGATCTGAGCTTGATATTTGAAACTCATTCAATATGAGTATTAGTCCTTGATAATCTCTGAAATATTCTTTTACTAGGTAAGCACTTTTCCTGGAATTAAGCCTTGATGAAGTAAATAGCTCGATAAGTAGGATAGAACAGATCAGGATAAAGCCAGAATACAGCCATAAGAAAAGTTTGTTAGAATTTGATGCACACAGCCAACTACCAGTTCAATCAGTACTTGAGAAAACAGAATGAATACAGAAGGTAAACAAACAAACAAAAAAATTCCTCAAAAGTGTTGTTGCAGAAATAAATGAATTTTGTTTCCAATAAATTTGAATATGGTCTTCATCTGAATTATTCCTTTCGTCTTGATAAACTTAACAATGAATTTTCTAAGATTAAGAATAGGAAAGAGAGCAAGTCAAGGAAAACAACAGAATAGGAAAGCCTTGTGAGAGAGAATCATTTCTCTCTGCCTTTTGAGAGAGATTCATTCCTTTCTTGTCTCCATAATTACATTTGCTGGGTTTTGTTTGGTTGTTTTTAACTGCAGACAGTTTTTAGAAACTATTAAATCTCAATGTAACTGACAACTGAATCTATTTCAAGCTACTTTAAAAAGTAAAATGAGAAGGGATTGGCTGCAGAAATTTGGATGTAAATTTGAAAGCTTCCAAAAGTAAATAGTTAGCCTATAGTGAACATAAAAGGAAATGGCACACCCCACCTTCTCTAAAAATGTTCACTTATTAGCTTTCTCTAGGTAATTTTGAAATAAATTTATGAGACATGTTACAAGACTTGAAATCAAGCTATATGAACAAAAGATTGCTCTTTCATGATATTGAGAAAGTTGGGTTTTTTGATGTCTCAATATGCTATCCTAAATTGTATTATAGAAAAGAAAATGGCAACCCACTCCAGTATTCTTGCCTGGAGAATCCTGTGGACAGGGGAACCTGGTGGGCTGCTGTCCATGGGGTTGCACAGAGTCGGACAAGACTGAAGCGACTTAGCTTGCATGCATACATGCACTGAAGAAGGAAATGGCAACCCACTCCAGTATTCTTGCCTGGAGAATCCCAGGGACAGTGGAGAATAGTGGGCTGCCATCTTTGGGGTCGCACAGAGTTGGACACTACTGACGCAACTTAGCAGTAGCAGTAGCAGCAAATTGTGTTAATTATAGGCTATCAGATCAGATCAGATCAGATCAGTCGCTCAGTCGTGTCCGACTCTTTGCGACCCCATGAACTGCAGCACGCCAGGCCTCCCTATCCATCACCAGCTCTCGGAGGTCACTCAGACTCACATTCATCGAGTCATTGATGCCATCCAGCCATCTCATCCTCTGTCATCCCCTTCTCCTCCTGCCCCCAATCCCTCTCAGCATCAGAGTCTTCTCCAATGAGTCAACTCTTCGCATGAGGTGGCCAAAATACTGGAGTTTCAGCTTTAGCATCATTCCTTCCAAAGAAATCCCAGGGCTGATCTCCTTCTGAATGGACCGAAGGTTAAAAAATAAAAACAAACACAAAATAACCAAGTTGTTCACATAAGGGCAATTTGGAATTTTGAAATCTTCATGGAAAAATTTTAATTAATATGAGAAACTGAATTAGAATGCCAAATATTAAAGGGGATATATTTTAAACTTATATCTTTTAAAGAAGGCCTTACTCACTCCTTCTATTACTGTTGTTCTGCTGTTCAGTCGTGTCTGACTCTTTGTGACCCTATGGACTGCATCAGGCCAGGCTTCCTTTAACTTTACTATCTTCCTGAGTTTGCTCAAACATGATCACTGAATCAATGATGCCTCCAAACATCTCATCCTCTGTCATCCCCTTCTCTTCCTAACCTCAATCATTCCCAACATTAGGGTTTTTTCCAATGAGTCTGCTGTTTGCATCTGTTGGTCAAAGTATTGGAGCTTCAGCTTCAGCATCAGTCCTTCCCATGAATATTTAGGGTTGATGTCCTTTAGGATTGACTGGTTTGATCTCCTTGTGGTTCAAGGGATTCTCAAGAGTCTTCTCCAACACCACAGTTCAAAAGCATCAATTTTTTGGCACTCAGCTTTCTTTATGGTTCAACTCTTATATTCATACATGACCACTGGAAAAACCATAGTTTTGAGTATATGGACCTTTGCTGACAAAGTAATGTCTCTGCTTTTTAATACACTTAGGTTTGTCATAGCTTTTCTTCCAAGGAGGAAGCATGTTTTAATTTTATGGCTGTAGTCATGGCCTGCAGTGATTTGGGAGCCCAAGAAAATGAAGTCTGTCACTGTTTCCATTGTTTCTTCATGTATTTCCCATGAAGTGATGGGACCGGAAGCCATGATCTTAGTTTTTCCCGAATGTTGAGTTTTAAGCAAACTTCTTCACTCTCCTCTTTTACTTTCATCAAGAGGCTCTTTGGTTCTTCTTTGCTTTCTGCCATAAGGGTGATGTCGTCTGCATATCTGATGTTATTGATATTTCTCCTGACAATCAATCTTGATACCAGCTTAAGCTTCATCCATTACAGCATTTCACATGATGTACTCGGCATTTAAGTTGAATAAGCAGGGTGACCATATACAGCCTTGACATATGGCTTTCCCAATTTTGAACCAGTCCATTGTTCCAACTTCAGTTCTAATGGTTGCTTCTTGTTCTGCATACAGGTTTCTCAGGAGGCAGGTAAGGTGGTCTGGTATTCCCATCTCCTTAAAAATTTTCCAGAGTTTGTTGTGATCCACACAGTCAAAGTCTTTAGTGTACTCAATGAAGCAGAAATAGATGTTTTCCTAAAATCCCCTTGCTTTTTCTATGATCCAAGGGATGTTAACTATTTGTTCTCTGGTTCCTCTGCCTTTTCTAAATGAAGTTTGAACATCTCAAAGTTCTCGGTTCTAGAACTGTTGAAGCCTAGCTTGAAGGCTTTTGAACATTACTTTGCTAGCATATAAAATGAGTGCAATTATGTAGTAGTTTGAAACTTCTTTGGCATTGCCTTTACTTGGGATTGGAATGAAAATTGACCTTTTCCAGTCCTGTGGTCACTGCTGTGCTTTCCAAATTTGCTGGCATATTGAGTGCATCAATTTCACTGCATCATCTTTTAGGATTTGAACAGCTCAGCTGGAATTCCATCACCTCCACTAACTTTGTTCGTAGTGATGCTTCATAAGGCCCACTTGACTTCACACTCCAGGATGTCTGGCTCTAGGTGAGTGATCACATCATTGTGTTTATCCGGATAACTAAGATCTTTTTTGTATAGTTCTGTGTATTCTTGCCATCTCTTCTTAACATCTTCTGCTTCTGCTTGGTCCATAACATTTCTGTCCTTTACTGTGTACATCTTTCCATGAAATGTTCCCTTGGTATCTCTAATTTTCTTGAAGAGATCTCTAGTCTTTCCTATTTTATTGTTTTCCAAGGCTACATAAAACTATTCTTAAATTTAAAGAAACAGAGTAGAATGAGGAAAGTGAAGTCAGAAAGTTAAGTCACTCAGTCATGTCCAACTCTTTGCAACCCCATGGACTGTAGCCTACCAGGTTCCTCTATTTGGGATTTTCCAGGTAATAGTACTGGAGTGGATTGCCATTTCCTTCTCCAGGGGACCTTCCTGACCCAGGGATCAAACCAGGTCTCCAGCATTACAGAGAGATGCTTTACCATCTGAGCCACCAGGGAAGTCTACCACAATGAAGAAAGGACAGCTCAGTTTACATAAAACTATAGTTTTCATCCCAATCCCAAAGAAAAGCAATGCCAAAGAATGCTCAAAGTACCGCACAATTGCACTCATCTCACACGCTAGTAAAGTAATGCTCAAAATTCTCCAAACCAGGCTTCAGAAATATGTGAACCGTGAACTTCCTGGTGTTCAAGCTGGTTTTAGAAAAGGCAGAGGAACCAGAGATCAAATTGCCAACATCCGCTGGATCATGGAAAAAGCAAGAGAGTTCCAGAAAAACATCTATTTCTGCTTTATTGACTATGCCAAAGCCTTTGACTGTGTAGATCACAATAAACTGTGGAAAATTCTGAAAGAGATGGGAATACCAGACCACCTGATCTGCCTCTTGAGAAATTTGTATGCAGGTCAGGAAGCAACAGTTAGAACTGGATATGGAACAACAGACTGGTTCCAAATAGGAAAAGGAGTACGTCAAGGCTGTATATTGTCACCCTGCTTATTTAACTTCTATGCAGAGTACATCATGAGAAACGCTGGACTGGAAGAAACACAAGTTATAATCAAGATTGCTGGGAGAAATATCAATAACCTCAGATATGCAGATGACACCACACTTATGGCAGAAAGTGAAGAGGAACTGAAAAGTCTCCTGATGAAAGTGAAAGTGGAGAGTGAAAGGTTGGCTTAAAGCTCAACATTCAGAAAATGAAGATCATGGATGGGGAAACAGTGGAAACAGTGTCAGACTTTATTTTTCTGGGCTCCAAAATCACTGCAGATGGTGACTGCAGCCATGAAATTAAAAGACGCTTACTCCTTGGAAGGAAAGTTATGACCAACCTAGATCACATATTCAAAAGCAGAGACATCACTTTGCCAACAAAGGTTCGCCTAGTCAAGGCTATGGTCTTTCCTGTGGTCATGTATGGATGTGAGAGCTGGACTGTGAAGAAGGCTGCTATGCTATGCTATGCTAAGTCACTTCAGTCGTGTCCGACTCTGTGTGACCCCATAGACGGCAGCCCACTAGGCTTCCCCGTCCCTGGGATTCTCCAGGCAAGAACACTGGAGTGGGTGAGCACCCAAGAATTGATGCTTTTGAACTGTGGTGTTGGAGAAGACTCTTGAGAGTCCCTTGGACTGCAAGGAGATCCAACTAGTCCATTCTGAAGGAGATCAGCCCTGGGATTTCTTTGGAAGGAATGATGCTAAAGCTGAAACTCCAGTATTTTGGCCACCTCATGCGAAGAGTTGACTCATTGGAGAAGACTCTGATGCTGGGAGGGATTGGAGGCAGGAGGAGAAGGGGACGACAGAGGATGAGATGGCTGGATGGCATCACTGACTCGATGGATGTGAATCTGAGTGACCTCCGGGTGTTGGTGATGGACAGGGAGGCCCGGCGTGCTGCGATTCATGCGGTCACAAGGAGTCGGACACGACTGAGCGACTGATTTGATCTGATACGACCATACTATACAAATATACTCTGAATCTTAGGATGTTTACCCTCCCCCCAAAAAAAGTTTGGATTGCTTCATAATTATTCACTAGTGTTATTAACCTAGAGCTAGTATGTGAAAACTCATATAATAAAGGCTGCACCAATATTTGTTGAGTGAAATAACTGAACATGGCCAGGATCCACCTGGAGATGCTGGAGGACACTGACATCTTATCTAGTGTTGGGCTTCCTCGGTGGCTCAGAGAGTAAAGAATCTTCTTGTAACGTGGGAGACCTGAGTTTGATCCCTTGTTGGGATCTTCCCTGGAGAAGGGAATGGGAAAACACTTCAGTGTTCTTACCTGGGGAATCCCACAAACAGATTTGCCTGGTGGGCTACATGTAGTTCCAAGGGGTCAAAAAGTTTCAACCATGACTGAGAGTCTAACACTTTCACTATCTATTGCAATCTATGGAGAAAAATGGGTCTGGTGGTGAATAAACTAGCACTAAAAAGTTAACATCAGTTAGAAACGCATGACTCTAAAGGAGACAAGGCACAAATCCATAGCAAGATTGGGTGTGATTCATGCACCATTCAGTTCAGCTCACTTGCTCAGTCGTGTCTGACTCTTTGCAACCCCATGGACCACAGCACATCAGGTTTCCCTGTCCATCATCAACTCTCAGAGTTTACTCAAACTCATGTCCCCTGAGTCAGTGATGCCATCCAACAATCTCATCCTCTGTCGTCCACTTCTCCTCCCACCGTCAATCTTTCCCAGCAGCAGGGTCTTTTCAAATGAATCGGTTCTTTGCATCAGGTGGCCAAAATATTGGAGTTTCAGCTTCAGCATTAGTCCTTCCAATGAATATTCAGCACTGCTTCCCTCTAGCATGGGCTGGCAGAATATCTCTGCTGTCCAAGGGAGAAGACTCTCAGGAGTCTTCTCCAACACCACAATTCAAAAGCATCAATTATTTGGCGCTCAGCTTTCTTTATAGTCCAACTCTCAACCTATACATGACTACTGGACAAACCAGAGCTTTGACTAGATGGACCATTTTTGCAAGGTAATATATCTGCTTTTTAATAAACTGTCTAGGTGGTCATAACTTTCCAACCAAGGAGCAAGCGTCTTTTAATTTCATGGTTGCAGTCACCATCTACAGTTTGGAGCCAAAAACAAACTGGAGTGGGGTGCCATTGCCTTCTCCGATATATCGGAGAAGGCAATGGCACCCCACTCCAGTACTCTTGCCTGGAAAATCCCACGGACAGAGGAGCCTGGTAGGCTGCAATCGATGGGGTCGCTAAGAGTTGGACATGACTGAGCGACTTCACTTTCTCTTTTCACTTTCATGCATTGGAAAAGGAAATGGCAACCCACTCCAATGTTCTTGCCTGGAGAATCCCAGGGACGGGGAGGCCTGGTGGGCTGCTGTCTATGGGGTCACACAGAGTTGGACACAACTGAAGTGACTTAGCATAGCATAGCATAGCATATATATATATATCTATATATATACACATATACACCATCTGCATTTTGGAGCCAAAAACAAACAAACAATATATATATATACACAAATATGTATATATATATATATGCCCATCTATTTGCCACAAAATGCTGGGACCAGATGTCATAATCTTAGTTTTCTGAATGTTGAGTTTTACACAAACATTTTCACTCTCTTCTTTCACTTTCATTAAGAGGCTCTTTATATCGTGATCCTCCGCCGAATTTAGAAAGATGGTAACAATCACCCTGTTTATGAGACAGCAAAAGAGACACTGATGTATAGAACAGACTTTTGGACTCTGGGACTGGGAGAGGGTGGGACGATTGGGGAGAATAGCATTGAAATATGTATAATATCATATCTAAAACGAGTCAGTCCAGGTACGATGCCCGATAACAGATGCCTGGGACTGGAGCACTGGGATGACCTGGAGGGATGGTGTGGGAGGGGGGAGGGAGGAGGGTTCAGGATGGGGAGCACGTGTATTCTGGTGGCGGATCCATCTCGATGTATAGTAAAAGTAATACAATATTGTAAAGTTAAGAAAAATTAAAAAAATAATAATAATAATAATAAAAAAAGAGGCTCTTTAGTTTTTCTTTGATTTCTGCTATAAGGGTGGTGTCATCTCATTTTCTGAGGTTATTGATATTTCTCCTGGCAACCTTGATTCAAGCTTGTGGTTCATCCACTCCAGCATTTCTCTAATGTACTCTGCATTTACATTAAATAAGCAGGGCGACAACACACAGCCTTGACATACTCCTTTCCCAATTAGGAACCATTCTGTTCCATGCCCAGTTCTAACTGTTGTTTCTTGACCTGCATACAGATTTCTCAGGAGGCAGGCAAGTGGTCTGGTATTCCCATCTCTTTCAGAATTTTCCACAGTTTGTTGTGATCCACAGTCAAAGAATTTGGCACAGTCAATAAAGCAGAAGTAGATGGTTTTCTGGGACTCTCTTGCTTTTTCAATGATCCAGCAAATCCTGGCAATATAATCTCTGGTTCCTCTGCCTTTTCTAAATCCAGCTTGAACATCTGGAAGTTCACAGTTCACGTATTGTTGAAGCCTGGCTTGGAGAATCTGGAGCATTACTTTGCTAGCATGTGAGATGAGTGCAATTGTCTGGTAGTTTGAGGATTCTTTGGCATTGCCTCTCTTTGGGATTGGAATGAAAACTGACCTTTTCCATTCCTGTGACCACTGTTGAGTTTTCCAAATGTGCTGGTATATTGTGTAGCATTTTCACAGTATCAACTTTCAGGATTTGAAATAGCTCAACTGGAATTCCACCACTTCCACTAGTTTTGTTCATAGTGATGCTTCCTAAGGTCCAATTGACTTAGTATTCTAAGATGTCTGGATCTAGGTGAATGAACAATCCATCGTGATTATCTGGGTCATGAAGATCTTCTTTGTACAGTTCTTCTATGTATTCTTGCTACCTCTTCTTAATATCTTCTGCTTCTGTTAGGTCTATACCATTTCCGTCCTTTATTGTACACACAGAAGAACTGTACAAAAAAGATCTTCATGACCCAGATAATCATGATGGTGTGATGACTGACCTAGAGCCAGACATCCTGGAATGTGAAGTCAAGTGGGCCTTAGAAAGCATCACTACGAACAAAGTTAGTGGAGGTGATGGAATTCCAGTTGAGCTACTCCAAATCCTGAAAGATGATGCTGTGAAAGTGCTGCACTCAATATGCCAGCAAATTTGGAAAACTCAGCAGTGGCCACAAGATCGTAAAAGGTCAGTCTTCATTCCAATCCCAAAGAAAGGAAATGCCAAAGAATGCTCAAACTACCGCACAGTTGCACTCATCTCACACACTAGTAAAGTAATGCTCAAAATTCTCCAAGCCAGGCTTCAGCAATAGGTGAACCGTGAACTTCCTGATGTTCAAGCTGGTTTTAGAAAAGGCAGAGGAACCAGAGATCAAATTGCCAACATCCGCTGGATCATGGAAAAAGCAAGAGAGTTCCAGAAAAACATCTATTTCTGCTTTATTGACTATGCCAAAGCCTTTGACTGTGTAGATCACAATAAACTGTGGAAAATTCTGAAAGAGATGGGAATACCAGACCACCTGTTCTGGCTCTTGAGAAATCTGTGTGCAGGTCAGGAAGCAACAGTTAGAACTGGGTATGGAACAACAGACTGGTTCCAAATAGGAAAAGGAGTACGTCAAGGCTATATATTGTCACCCTGTTTATTTAACTTCTATGCAGAGTACATCATGAGAAACGCTGGACTGGAAGAAACACAAGCTGGAATCAAGATTGCTGGGAGAAATATCAATAACCTCAGATATGCAGATGACACCACCCTCATGGCAGAAAATGAAGAGGAACTAACAAGCCTCTTGATGAAAGTGAAAGTGGAAAATGAAAAGGCTGGCTTAAGCTCAACATTCAGAAAACGAAGATCATGGCATCCGGTCCCATCACTTCATGGGAAATAGATGGGGAAACAGTAGAAAGAGTGTCAGACTTTATTTTTCTGGGCTCCAAAATCACTGCAGATGGTGACTGCAGCCAGACTTTATTTTTCTGAGCTCCAAAATCACTGTAGATGGTGACTGCAGCCATCAAATTAAAAGACGCTTACTCCTTGGAAGGAAAGTTATGACCAACCTAGATAGCATATTCAAAAGCAGAGACATTACTTTGCCAACAAAGGTTCGCCTAGTCAAGGCTATGGTCTTTCCTGCGGTCATGTATGGATGTGTGAGCTGGACTGTGAAGAAGGCTGAGCACCCAAGAATTGATGCTTTTGAACTGTGGTGTTGGAGAAGACTCTTGAGAATCCCTTGGACTGCAAGGAGATCCAACCAGTCCATTCTGAAGGAGATCAGCCCTGGGATTTCTTTGGAAGGAATGATGCTAAAGCTGAAACTCCGGTATTTTGGCCACCTCGTGTGAAGAGTTGACTCTTTGGAGAAGACTCTGATGCTCGGAGGGATTGGGGGCAGGAGGAGAAGGGGACGACAGAGGATGAGATGGCTGGATGGCATCACTGACTCGATGGATGTGAGTCTGAGTGACCTCCGGGAGTTGTTGATGGACAGGGAGGCCTGGCATGCTGCCATTCATGGGGTCACAAAGAATTGGACACGACTGAGCGACTGATCTGATCTTATCTGATCTTGCCTAAAAAGTTTCCTTGCTATCTCTAATTTTCTTGAAAAGATCTCTAGTCTTTCCCATTCTATTGTTTTCCTCTATTTCTTTGTATTGATCACAGAGGAAGGCTCTTTTAAATCTCTCCTTGCTGTTCTTTTGAATGCTGCATTCAAATGGGTATATCTATCCTTTTCTTCTTTGCCTTTCACTTCTCTGCTTTTCATAGCTGTTTGTAAGGCCTCCTCAGACAACCATTTTGCCTTTTTGCATTTCTTTTTCTTGGAGATGTTCTTGATCACTGCTTCCTGTACAATGTCACAAACCTACTTCCATAGTTTAGGTACTCTATCAGGCACTCTGTCTAATCCCTAGAAAAAGCAATTTCCTCTACTTTCTTCAATTTAAGTATGCATTTGGCAATAAGGAGTTCATGATCTGAGCCAGAGTTAGCTTCTGGTTCTGTTTTTGCTGACTGTATAGAGCTTCTGCTTCTATGGCTGCAAAAAATATAATCAATCTGATTTCAGTATTGACCATGTGGTGATGTCCATCTGTAGAGTCTTCTCTTGTGTTGTTGGAAGAGGGTGTTTGCTATGACCAGTGCGTTTTCTTGGCAAACTCTGTTAGCTTTTGCCCTCTTCATTCTGTATGCCAAGGCCATATTTGCTCATTACCCCAGGTATGTCTTGACTTCCTACTTTTTCATTTCCATCCCCTATAATGGGATTATAGGGGATTATAATGGGTATTAGTTTTTGGGTATTAGTTATAGAAGGTCTTGAAGGTTTTCATAGACTATTCAACTTTAGCTTCTTCAGCATTACTGGTTGGGGCACAGACTTGTATTACTGTGATATTGAATTCCTTGTCTTGGAAATGAATAGAGATCATTCTGTCATTTTTGAGATTGCATCCAAGTACTGCATTTTGGACTCTTTAGTTGACTATGATGGCTACTCCATTTCCTCTAAGGGATTCTTGCTCATAGTAGTAGATATAATGGTCATCTGAGTTAAATTCGCACATTCCAGTCCATTTTAGTTTGCTGATTCCTAAAATGTTGATGTTCATTCTTGCCATCCTGTTTGACCACTTTCCATTTGCCTTGATTCATGGACCTAACATTCCAGGTTCCTATGCAATATTGCTCTTTACAGCTCAGAATTTACTTCTATCACCAGTCACATCGACAACTGGGTGTTGTTTTTGGTTTAGCTCTGTCTCTTCATTCTTTCTGGAGTTATTTCTCCACTGATCTCCAGTAGCGTATTGGGAACCTACTGACCTGGGAAGTTCATCTTTCAGTGTCCTATCTTTTCGCCTTTCATACTATTCATGGGGTTCTCAAGGCAAGAATACTAAAGTGGTTTGTATTCCCTTCTCCAGTGAATCATGTTTTGTCAGAATTCTCCACCATGATCCATCCATCTTGTGTGGCCCTACACATGGCTCATTGTTTCACTGAGTTAGATAAGGTTGTGGTCCATGTGTTCAGATTGGTTAGTTTTTCATAATTGTGGTTTTCAGTCTGTCTGCCCTCTGCTGGAGAAGGGTAAGAGGCTTATGGAAGCTTCCTGATGGGAGAGACTGACTGAAGGGGAAACTAGGTCTTGTTCTGATGGGCAGAGCCATGTTCAGTAAATCTTTAATCCAATTTTCTGTTGAAGGTTAAGTCTAAAGAGGATGCAGAGTAGGGAATATGTGCTAAAAGAATGCACTGAATCAAGGGTAGATGAGAAAATTTGTTTGATGTGTCTTAGTACCACTTTGGGGTCAAAGAGAACAACTGCATAAAATAGCACTGGTTCAAGAGCTAAATCATAGGACAGATTGCTCTGTAACTAGTTCTAAGAAGGACTCAAAATCCTGAGGTGATCTAAAAAAAAAAAAAAGAAAAGAACAAGAACGAAGACAAAAAAAGTCTTGTCTGTGAATCTGTACTGACAGTCTAGAGCAATAGAGATGGCTAGGATACCCAGCGCTTCCTGGGATAAATAAAAAGCATAACAATTCTAAGCCCAAGTACGCCATAGCACTGATTGTCAAAAAACTTCAGAAATGGGCGAAATGTCACAACCATCTTAATTTTAATAGCTATGATATTCTCAGAATTTAATATATATACTGGGAATTTAATTTAATATGGCCATCACTGGATAAACCTTTTTATGTATATTTAATTTTAATTTTCACAGACACTATATGAATTGATTATGATCCCTACTTTCTATGTGAAAAGACTCATTCACAGAGCAATAAAGTCATTTCACTAGAAAACAGCTATTAATTAGCAAAATCAGAACATAAATTCTAAGGTTCTCACTCTTACTGTTATAGGGTCATGCTTGAGAGAACTGGTAAGGGAATGGAAAATGTGACAGGACCTGCCATGTGCCTAAGTAATAATTAGAAATATGTCATTACCATGAAGAACACTTGGAAGGAGCCACTTCTTTTGTCTCTATGTCACTTATTGTATCCTGCATTGGTTTCTATTCCAGTTGAAGTATAAAAGCAATTAGCACAAAGGACAAAATATATTATTAAAACACAATTATAAAAATAAAGGAATATTGAGTTCCTTTCCCTTTCTGATTCAATATTAATATGATTACTCTAAGTATGACAGAATTATGAGACAATTATGGTTTCTTGGAAGTTAGAAAACAATCATATTTATAATATTGGGGGCATTTAGACATTGTGCAAAATTTTGAAGATAATTAGGTTTCTATTGGGCTTCCCTGGTGGCTTGGATGGTAAAGTATCTGCCTGCAATGCAGGAGACCAGGGTTTGATCCCTGGGTCAGGAAGATCCCCTGGAGAAGGAAACGGCAATGCACTTCAGTATTCCTGCCTGGAGAATCCCATGGACAGAGACTGGCAGGCTACAGTTCATGGGGTCACAGAGTCAGACATGACTGAGCAACTAAGTGCTGATAAAATGGAATTAAATTAATACATGCAGAGTTGACTTGGAAGTCCATAAATACTGGATTTAATTCATGTATTACAAGTCAGTTACTGTGAAAAATTCTTTGTTTAAAGTACAAGAAAATTTAAATGGAAACTCACTGCATTTATTCACCCTATCTGATTAGCTCATATGTTTACCATAAACCACTTATTCACCCATTCAATATTTTTGCTGCCTATTATAAGTAGTAGATATATGTAATACGTTAAAATTGATTTTTTGAACCATTAACTTGACTTTGGTTTGCTTTAGGCTTGCTATATTCATAGAATTAAAATGATTTCTGTCTGTAACAACATGTTATGCATCTCATATCCAGCCAGTCCATGGCAGAGACAGTTTCCATGTTTACCTTTTAAAAGTATCACTAGAGAAATACACAACAATCTTTATTCAGAAAATAAAACTGTCTTCACTACTTTATGTCATAACTAAAAAATGGTTTTTTTTTTTCCAAATATGTTAACCATGTCAGAAAAAAAATTGTAACAGGTTATACTTAGTATTCTAGTGGTGCTATAACAAAATACCACAAACTTGGTGATTTTAAACAACATACATTGTCAGAAGTTCGAAATTAGTCTTACGGGCTAAAATTAAGAGGTCAGCAGAATTGTGTTCATTCTGGATGCTCAAGGGGAACGTCTATGTCCCTGTTCTTTCCAGCTTCTTACAGGACATCTGCACTCCTTGGCCAGTAGCCCCTGCCTCCATCTTCAGTGTGCATCCCTCCAATGTGCTTCTGTTGTCGTATCTCTTCTTTTGAATATTACTTATTACTTTCTTTTTTAAATTTTATTTTTAAATGGAGGATAATTGTTTACAATGTCATGTTGGTTTCCGCCATACAACAAAGTGAAACAGCCATAAGTATATATATGTCCCTCTCCTCTTAAACCTCCCCCTACACCCCACCACATCCGACCCCTTTAGTTTGTCACAGAGCACTAGGCTGAACACCCTCTGTTATATACCAACTTATCACTAGATTTATTTTTCATACAGTAATGTATATGTTTCAGTGCTATTCACTCAATTTGTCTCACCCTCACCTTCCTTCACTATGTCCACAAGTCTGTTTTCTATGTCTGCGTCTCTGTTACTACCTGCAAATAAGTTTATCAGTACCATTTGTTTCTAGATTTTATATATATGCATCTATATATATATATATATATATATATATGCATCAATATAAGCAGGGACTATATCTGGTTTTCATTTCTCATGATCAGATCAGATCAGATCAGATCAGTTGCTCAGTCGTGTCCGACTCTTTGCGACCCCATGAACCGCAGCACGCCAGGCCTCCCTGTCCCAGCTCCCGGAGGTCACCCAGACTCATACCCATCGAGTCAGTGATGCCATCCAGCCATCTCATCCTCTGTTTCCACTTCTCCTCCTGCCCTCAATCCCTCCCAGCATCAGAGTCTTCTCCAATGAGTCAACTCTTCGCATGAGGTGGCCAAAATACTGGAGTTTCAACTTTAGCATCATTCCTTCTAAAGAAATTCCAGGATTGATCTTCAGAATGGACTGGTTGGATCTTCTTGCAGTCCATGGGACTCTCAAGAGTCTTCTCCAACACCACAGTTCAAAAGCATCAATTCTTCGGCGCTCAGCCTTCTTCACAGTCCAGCTCTCACATCCATACATGACCACAGGAAAGACCATAGCCTTGACTAGGCGAACCTTTGTTGGCAAAGTGATGTCTCTGCTTTTGAATATGCTATCTAGGTTGGTCATAACTTTCCTTCCAAGGAGTAAGCGTCTTTTAATTTCCTGGCTGCAGTCACCATCTGCAGTGATTTGGGAGCCCAGAAAAATAAAGTCTGACACTGTTTCCACTGTTTCTCCATCTATTTCCCATGTAGTGATGGGACCAGATGCCATGATCTTCGTTTTCTGAATGTTGAGCTTTAAGTCAAACTTTTCACTCTCCACTTTCACTTTCATCAAGAGGCTTTTTAGTTCCTCTTCACTTTCTGCCATGAGGGTGGTGTCATCTGCATATCTGAGGTTATTGATATTTCTCCCAGCAATCTTGATTCCAACTTATGTTTCTTCCAGTCCAGCATTTCTCATGATGTACTCTGCATATAAGTTAAATAAACAGGGTGACAATATATAGCCTTGACGTACTCCTTTTCCTATTTGGAACCAGTCTGTTGTTCCATGACCAGTTCTAACTGTTGCTTCCTGATCTGCATACAGATTTCTTAAGAGGCAGATCAGGTGGTCTGGTATTCCCATTTCTTTCAGAATTTTCCATAGTTTATTGTGATCTACACAGTCAAAGGCTTTGGCATAGTCAATAAAGCAGAAATAGATGTTTTTCTGGAACTCTCTTGCTTTTTCCATGATCCAGCGGATGTTGGCAATTTGATCTCTGGTTCCTCTGCCTTTTCTAAAACCAGCTTGAACATCAGGAAGTTCACGGTTCACATATTGCTGAAGCCTGGCTTGGAGAATTTTGAGCATTACTTTACTAGCGTGTGAGATGAGTGCAACTGTGCGGTAGTTTGAGCATTCTTTGACATTGCCTTTCTTTGGGATTGGGATGAAAACTGACCTTTTACAATCTTGTGGCCACTGCTGAGTTTTCCAAATTTGAGGGTCTTATAAAATTTTATTTGAATTAAGGTTAAGTGCATTAGTTATATAATCTTACTATTTCAAATGAAGTAAGTGAGCAAGCATAGGTAAATTAACCTCTCAAACTGTAAGTCTATAATAACAGTTTGCTTCCTAAATCAAATACTTCCCTAACTCTCCAAATTCAATTAATTTTTAATCCTTGAAGAGCTGACTCATTGGAAAAGACCCTGATACTTGGAGGGATTGGGGGAAGAAGGAGAGGGGAAGACAGAGGATGAGATGGCTGGATGGCATAACTGACTTGATGGACATGAGTTGTGAACTCAAACTCAGTTTGAACTGAACTGAACTGTAATTCATATTGTTTACTGATAATGAGCATCATGTTTATATTCACATATTATTCAGTTCAATTCAGTCACTCAGTCACGTCCGAATCTTTGCCACCCCATGAATTGCAGCACAACAGGCCTCCCTGTCTATCAACAACTGCTGGAATTCATTGAAACTCATGTCCATCGATCAGTGATGCCATCCAGTCATCTCATCTCATCCTCTGTCGTCCCTTTCTCCTGCTGGCCCCAATCCCTCCCAGCATCAGAGTCTTATCCAATGAGTCAACTCTTCGTATGAGGTGGCCAAAGTATTGGAGTTTCAACTTTAGCATCAGTCCTTTCAATGAACACCCAGGACTGATCTTTAGGATGGACTGGTTGGATCTCCCTGCAGTCCAAGGGACTCTCAAGAGTCTTCTCCAACACCACAGTTCAAAAGCATCAATTCTTTGGTGCTCAGCCTTCTTCTCAGTCCAACTCTCACATCCATACATGAACACAGGAAAAATCATAGCCTTGACTAGACGGACTTTTGTTGACAAAGTAATGTCTCTGCTTTTGGGTATGCTATAGAGGATGGTCATAACTTTCCTTCCAAGGGATAAGCATCTTTTAATTTCATGGCTGCAGTCACCATCTGCAGTGATTTTGGAGCCACCCAAAATAAAGTCTGACACTGTTTCCACTGTTTCCCCATGTATTCGCCATGAAGTGATGGGACCAATTGCCATGATCTCAGTTGTCTGAATGTTAAGCTTTAAGCCAACTTTTTCACTCTCCTCTTTCACTTTCATCAAGAGGCTTTGTAGTTCCTCTTCACTTTCTGTCAAAAGGGTGGTGTCATCTGCATATCTGAGGTTATTGATATTTCTCCTGGAAATCTTGATTCCAGCTTGAGCTTCTTCCAGTCCAGCATTTCTCTTGTTGTACTCTGCATATAAATTAAATAAGCAAGATGACAATATACAGCGTGGACATACTCATTTTCAAATTTGGAACCAGTCTGTTGTTCCATGTCCAGTTCTAACTGTTGCTTCCTGACCTGCATATAGGTTTCTCAAGAGGTAGTTCAGGTCATCTGGTATGCCCATCTCTTTCAGAATTTTCCACAGTTTATTGTGATCTACACAGTCAAAGGCTTTGTCATAGTCAATAAAGCAAAAGTAGGTGTTTTTCTGGAAATCTCTTGCTTTTTCGATGATCCAGCAGATGTTGGCAATTTGATCTCATGTTCCTCTGCCTTTTTTAAAACGAGCTTGAACATCTGCAAGTTCACAGTTCATGTATTGCTGAAGCCTGGCTTGGAGAATTCTTAGCAATGACTTCACTAGCATATGAGATGAGTGCAATTGTGCAGTAGTTTGAGCATTCTTTGGCATTGCCTTTCTCTGGGATTGGAATGAAAAGTGACCATTTCCAGTCCTGTGGCCACTGCTGAGTTTTCCAAATTTGCTGGCATATTGAGTGCAGCACTTTCACAGCATCATCTTTCAGGTTTTGAAATAGCTCAACTGTAATTCCATCACCTCCATTAGCTTTGTTTGTAGTGATGCTTTCTAAGGCCCACTTGGCTTCACATTCCAAGATGTCGGGCTCTAGTTGAGTGATCACACAATTGTGAATATCTTGGTTGTGAAAATCTTTTTTGTACAATTCTTTTGTGTATTCTTGCCACCTCTTCTCAATATCTTCTGCTTCTCTTAGGTCCATACCATTTCTGTCCTTTATTATGCCCATTTTTGCATGAAATATTCCCTTGGTATCTCTAATTTTCTTGAAGAGATCTCTAGTCTTTCCCATTCTGTTGTTTTCCTCTATTTCTTCTCACTGATCACTGAGGAAGGCTTTCTTATCTCTTCTTGCTATTCTTTGGAACTCTGCATTCAGATGGGAATAATCTTTCCTTTTCACCTTTGCTTTTTGCTTCTCTTCTTTTCACAGCTATTTATAAGGCCTCCTCAGACAGTCATTTTTTTTTTTTTTTGCATTTCCTTTCCATGGGGACACTCTTTACCTCTGTCTCCTGTACAATGTCACGAACTTCTGTGCATAGTTTATCAGGCATTTTGTCTATCAGATCTAGTTCCTCAAATCTATTTCTCACTTCCACTGTATAATCATAAGGGATTTAATTTAGGTCTTACCTGAATGGTCTACTGGTTTTCTCTACTTTCTTCAATTTAAGTCTGAATTTGCCAATAAGGAGTTCATTATCTGAGCCACAGTCAGCTCCCTGTCTTGTTTTTGCAGACTGTATAGAGCTTCTCCATCTTTGGCTGCAAAGAATATAATCAATCTGATTTTGGTGTTGACCATCTGCTGATGTTCATGTGTAGAGTCTTCTCTTGTATTGTTGGAAGAGGGTGCACCACCTGGGGAGCCCATAATGAACCAGATACAATACAAAAAGGAATGGAAATTACATGAAGTAGCAAAGAACAGACCCTGTTTAAAAGGTGCAGCACATACTCAGCTCTGGTCTACAGTTGCCCAAGGGAATACAGGTCAAGTGTTTCTCCAGACTTAATGTTAAAACTGACTTGTTGATATCTGAGAGGCCTAAAGAAATCCCCTGCAGGCTGTATTTAGCACAGGGCAACCTCCGGGATTTGGTGATGGACAGAGAAGTCTGGCATGCTGCAGCTCATGGGGTCGCAAAGAGTCAGACATGACTGAGTGACTGAATTGCACAGTCTACTGTGGAGTTTGCTTCTTTTTAATTACATGTAGGCTCTTTGACAACCCCATTCTGCTTCCTTGGAAACAACTGAATTTCATGCAGTCCAGATGCCCCAGGGCTTCCCTGGTGGCTCAGATGGTAAAGAATCCGCTTGCAATGCAGAAGACCCAGGTTTGATCTCTGGGTTGGGAAGATATCCTGGAGGAGTTCATGGCAACCCACTCCAGTATTCTTGCCTGGAGAACCCCATGGACAGAGAAGCCTGGCGGGCTCCAGTCCATGGGGTCACAAGAGTTGGACACGAGTTAGTGACTACACCACCACCACCACCACCAGTATTCTTTCCTGGAGAATTCCAGGGACAGAGGACCCTGTCAGGCTATAGTCCATAGGGTTGCAAAGACTCGGAAATGACTGAGCAACTAACACTGATGTCCCAGCAGAGATCTTTACAGGACTTAGATTACACAGACCTTTTTTGGAACTGATTTATCCAAACATGGAGTCCTTGTTGTCCACTAATACTCTCTAGATCACTGGATCTTTTTTTTTCTGACTTGAGTTTTACCTTTTTCTCTTTTGTTTCTGGAACTATTACTGTGTTATTTCCCAACCCTCTCTCCCTGCAAAACACTGTTTTTCAACTTAGTCAAAATTGTTTTTTGCAGATTGCAAACAAGTATTTCTAATTAATATATTGGTTAATTACATTAAAAATAATTTTCTATCTTTGTGTTCCTCACTGTGATGAATATCAGGACTCAAAAGAATCCCAGCATAGAGGTACATCAGGATTCCTACCCTGCCAATCTATGGCTTCACTTCCTGTCACTCTTTTATTTTGTTTTTATACAAATACCGAACTGTTTTCATTTTATATTCACCATAACAGTTTCTTATCTGTCATTGCCCCATCAGCCCAAACTGATTGCCCTTCTCACTAAAGTCTGCTCATTCTTTAAGGCTCAGCTCAAGGGTCATCTCTTTCAGAAAACCTTCCCTAAAGATGTACCCACCCATTACAAACATCAAGCGCTATGAGACAGGCATATCTCCTCAGTGCACTGTGAATATGAAGTGCTCAACTGCTTTGCTGAACAAGTAACAGTGTAACTTTGGGGACTTTGAGTCTCATTTGGCTAAATTCCTCAACGACAGAATTTTTATCTTCGCTTTATACCAACTATTAAGCACAGTGTCTGGTCTACAATATAAACTGATTGAGGAAAGGACTATAAAAGAGGAGGATCTTGAAAGCAACTGATATCATCTAGTTGAAACTAATTTCCATGAAAATGTGAAGCAGTTAGACAAAAGTATGAGAGAATTTAGGATGAGAACTTCTAAGAAAATATATAGTCCACTCATCCTTCCTGTTTTTCAAATGTATAAGAGCAATTTTTATGACTATTTCATATTTACTATATACAATAAATGTTTTAATTAACTACTAAATAACCCGACTTACAAAAGCTTTATAAATTGTATGTTAGGTGCAAGATACTGTCAAGTATAGAGAAAATATTTAAGAAAGAAACTAGTCGGGAGAAAAAGGAGAAAGGAAAGGAAGAATTTTGATGTTCTTTTAAGTATCATTCTAAAAACAGAGAATTTTGATAACTGATATTCTTCTTATAGAAGGTAATACTTGCTATATTATAAGAAGGTATAAAATAATAATATGGAAAACAAATTGGTTGCTAGTAGCACTCTTGAGACACTTCTCAGATGGCACTAGTGGTAAAGAACATGCCTGCCAATGCAGGAGGCATAGAGACACCAGTTTGATTCCTGGGTTGGGAAGATCCCCTGGAGAAGGAAATGACCACTCCAGTATTCTTGCCTGGGGAATCCCATGGACGGAGGAGCCTGGCAGGCTATAGTCCATAGGATTGCACAGAGTCGGACGTGACTGAAGCAACTTAGCATAACACAACATAGCACTCTTGAGGGATATAGTAACAAACATCAAATAACTTGGAGAAACTAAAATTAATATATTTTGGGGTTTTTTCTTTTTACCATAGATCTTTCCTTTGAGTTGATAAGGTCTGTCTTGTAGTTTCTTTTCTTTATCATTCTAGCAATGAACATAATACTTTCATCACATTTCCTTTCTTCTTTCAATCATTCAATACATTTTTATTGAATATCTCCTATGTGTCAAACTGGAAAATGTACTGAGCCGTTGGAAATCAAATTATATCTTGACATTTTTTGATATTTAAAAACTTAAACCTATGGGTTAATTTCAGTACGATGAGCTTTAAAATACATAAAGATTTACTTACATAATAAATACCAGTAGGAAACCAATGTGTGCACATTTTAAAATATACACTCAGTGCACATTTTAAAATATATATTCAGTTAAACATTACTTGTAAAATACATTTGTATGTGTGTTAGTAACTCAGTCATACCCAACTCTTTGTTACCCCATGGACTGCAGCCCACCAGGCTCTTCTGTCCATGGAATTTTCTAGGCAAGGACACTGGAGTGGTTTGTCATTTCCTTCTCCAGAGTATCTTCCCAACCCAGGGATTGAACCCGGATCTCGTGCACTGCAGGCAGATTCTTTACCAACTGAGCTACCAGGGAAGCCCTAAAATATATTGAGTTATTTATAATTAAATATTTAAAGGCTTTGTTCACTTTAAATGTTGAAAGTATGGCATTTTTTCAGTAAAAAAAGTAGATTATATAATTAATTATAAATATTAATTTCTGATAATGCCCTTTTTGCAAGTCTTTCTATAAAGACAATCTTATACATAACTCCAGATGGCTAATGTGAATGGTGAAAAAGTCTGTAAGTGCTATAAAATAAGACTGGTTTAACCAAACACTTGTTTCTAGTACCTCTCCAATTGTGTGCTTCCCACATGTATCTCCCAAGAAAATCTACCAGAGGAGATTACTAGAATAAGTAAAATGTGCTTTATATTTTTAAGAAGAAGAAACAACTGAATAGAAAAGCTGGACTGTGAGAGAAGACAAGCACTTTTTGAGTGTAATGTGTGTGAAATTGTATGCCTTGGAAGAAAGACAAATTGTCAGCAGGATATAAAGTAAAGATTTTTTGGCTCAGAAATACTCTGTGTAGGTGGTTAGTTGTTTTATTGTTTTCTTTCTAACTCAAGTCATCCCCATAAATTGGCTAAATGAAGGAAGCTCTACTTAAAGATGCTTACAATTTTTTATCCCAAATCAGGCTAGAAGTCATGGGGTAGGTTGAGAAGAAGATGAGAGAGCAAATATGTGGCACTGGTAAAGGCAGAGGTTTAACCTCTTGAATATTTGGGTCATCTCTTGGAGAGAAAATATCACAAAGGAGGAAAATCAAGTCGCAGAAGGAAAAGCAAAAGCTATAAAAGCCACAGTGGAACTAAAGGTGTAACAGCAAAAGAAAAAAATATTAATTCATCTTACCCCAAAACAGAGTACCTATAAATCCAAACAAGAGAATATAAATAGTAGGAAAAAAAAGACTAAATCCAACTTTTACAATCTGAAAAAAAACTGAGTACAAGAAATACAAAAAGCTCGGTGTAGGACAATTCAGTAGCCTATCTACATTGTTAACAATTACTCATTTTCCTTATTTTATTTCCTACTGTCATATTTTCAAAAGAAGTCATAACATGTGATTGATTCAGGTAAAGGTCCTTTTAATATGTATTGTTCAATTATCTACCTATTTACTGACTCCTAAAACTCTGTGCAAAAATTATTGCAAGCTTATCTTAGATATTTTCAACTTTCCTTCTCCTTTGTGATACAACAGACTTTGTTGAATTTTTCTATATTACCTCTAATATGTTTATATATAGTTAATATTGATATGTTTTTATACATAATTTTGTTTTTCCCTGTATTTCTATATTTCCTTCTTTTCTATATTTTACCAAGAGAAAGTATCACCTTTAAAATCAATATCACCATGGAAAAATACAGTGTGTGTATACATATATATACATATAAATATACAATATCAATATTTTCCCACACAGCAATATTAAGATCAAAGCATTCATAAATATAAAATATATCACCATATATGTTTTAAAATATCATCTTAAATTCAAAATTAAAATGGATATTATGAAACTATATGACAAACAGAACCATACAGCATCTCTTGTTTGGTTGTTTATTAAGTGGTACGGTTAGAAAAGTTTAAAATATTAATATTGAATCCTAAATATGAAGTCTGTCTTCTACTAATACAATGAGGTCTTTTAACAAGCATTTTAATTAAGTACAAGGATTTTTTTTTCTTATAATGCAGGTAATTTAAAAATCTTTTGAAGTTACTATGTAGGTAAGAGCCTCATTCTAAATTGTGGGTAGTATTTTTAGAGCACAAATTAGTCTTTGCCATAAAGCTTCACTAGGTGTTTGGGAAAATAAAAGTTTGAAGCGATTCAGCTGCTTTAAGAGAATAATACAAACCTCTTAAAAGTAAGTAGCAAAAGAACTGAGAAAAAGGGCCTGGGTTCTTGAAGCTCTTTCTTCATCATGTGCCATTACTGTACTGATGAAAGTTGAATATTGAACACCACTGAATAACTCATGAAAATATAAAGGGGGAAATCTATATGTGGAAGTAGAGTTGGGTCCTTAAGAACAAATATTACAAACACTCAACTCTTGGCTCTGCCATTTTCTAGCATTCTACATTTTATAAGAAACACTCTACTTATCCTACTGAGTTTGTTTCTTCTTTAGTAAAGCTGTGACACACATATCTAACAGGCAGGAGATTGTGAGAATTAAATAAAAGAGGGTATGTAAACATAAAGGGCTTCCCTGATAGCTCAGTTGGTAAGGATTCCATCTGCAATGCAGGAGATCCCAGTTTGATTTCTGGGTCAGGAAGATCCTCTGGAAAAGGGATAGGCTACCCACTCCAATACTCTTTTGCTTCTGTTGGGGCTCAGCTAGTAAAGAATCTGCCTGCAATGTGGGAGACCTGGGTTTGATCCCTGGGTTGGGAAGATCCCTGGAGAAGGGAAAGGCTACCCACTGCAGTATTCTGGCCTGGAGAATTCTATGGACTGTGTAGTCCATGGGGTCACCCACAAAGAGTCCTATAACCAATGTAGTAAATGACATGTAGAAAATGTTTATAAATGTCATCTCTTTTTATAAGTGAATATGTTTACTTTTGGGAAAACAACAATAAGAACAAACAGTGCTTTTTTATTCTGGAGAAAAGTAAAGGAGCTTATCATCACCTAAATCAGGACTTGTAATAGTCTCCCACTGACTAACCCAAGCTAAGACCATTCTAAGGGGAATATATTCTAAGACCCTCAGTGGATCCCTAAAACTGCAAATAGCACCAAACCCCAAATATACTGTTTTTCTTCCTATACATATCTATGATACCATTTAATTAATTAGTCATAATAAAAAAATTCATATTTCCAGCATCATTGCCCGTGCACTTTGGGGCCCTTTACTAAGTAAAATATTGGTTACTCGAACACAAGTACTATGATGGATCACCATTAGACAGCTGAAGTGATGACCCAGATGACTACTAAGACACTAGTAAGTGGGTAGTGAATGCAGTAAATATACTAGACAAGAGGATTCATGTCTGTGATAGGACAGCAGATTTCATCCAGCTACCTAGAATGGCATATTATTTAACACTTACAAATTGTTTATTTCTAGAGTTTTCCATTTAATAATTTTAGACTGAGGTTGACAACAGGTAACTGAAATCATGGAAAATGAAACCACAGATAAAATGGGATGACTGTACTATAGATGAGGGAAAGTTGGTAAGGTGAAATTCAGAAAATTTTAACAGCTTACCTAAGCTAAAAGATCCAGATTTTTGTTAAGTTAACCAGGGCCCGGCTACCTGGTCATTTTTTTACTAAATTATCCTACCTTTCAAACGAGTCACTCCATTTTATTTTATGGTTTTAAACTTCTTTTGGATTCTTTTCTTTTAAATTCAAGTTAAATTTACTAAATGAATTTCTAGTTATTCATTATACTTTTAACTGAAACAGACTGAAGATACTTTAAACAAACATAATCATACTATATCATATAAATTAAATCATGTATAACCTGGATAGTGGTTACACCTATGTTTATAATTCTTATTTAATGAAATAATCAGATAAATATTCTAATATAATATGGACATATTTCTAAAGTAATCAGTACATTTTTAGGATTATCAGAAACATGTAAATACAGGATTTTCAGGAATCAAATTGCCCAACTCTAAAAATTGATAAGAGAGAGAGGAAATCTGTGATAAATCACAATTCTTTTATACAAATGTGTGGGAGCAAGTTCTCATTTATATCAAAATTATTTAAGAAAATGATTTTTTCAGAACGAGTTTGGCACAGGATTTTGGAGTAGTTATCCTCAAAGAAATTTGGAAAAAGCACATAAAATTGAAGAAACAGCTGTGAAATTGTTTAATTTTTAAAAATTGTATAAAAAAACCCCAATATTAAGCAAGCTTTTTTCAGCTTTCATGTTTCAAAAATATGAATGTAAGTTTCTTAAAACTGTCTTTAAAACTGAAGCACACCTTAATTCATACTTTTAAAAAATGCCTTTGGAAGTAGCTATTCTACATTTTTCACATAGATATTATTATTATGCAATCCAAGTATAATTGTCACAGTTCTAAAACAGACTACAAATTTTAGTTTTTTAAATTATCACTGATGAACAATAAATGGTCATTCAGCTTTATATTTTTATAGAATGGTCAGTCCCTGGAGATAACAATATAAGATGGGGAACCTCAACTGGGATTTCAATAAAACCTATGTACTTATGCTGCTGTATAACAAAGTTAGCCTATAAAACTTCACTAGATATACTTCTAATCAATCACATCTAAAATAAACAAATAATGGGATTTTTTCCTGATTGTTTTCACTATTACTTTTACATTTAAATTCATTTCTTGCTGGCCAAATTTCTCTCTATTATCAGAGTATGCACACTTACAGCCCATAAGCAACACACTGCTTTTTATTTTATTTTTTTAAATTTAAATTTATTTATTTTAATTGGAGGCTAATTACTTTACAATATTGTATTGGTTTTGCCATACCTTTTTAAATAAACAGATATGAGTGAAGCATAGAAATATCTCTAAGCACAGTATACTTGCTGATCCCCAGATAGTTCGTTTCTTCTGAGCTGTCAAAGGATATCGGAATCTGGGATTTGTTTTTGATCCCAGGAGTTTTCTACCTCTAGGATGAGCTGCATATTTAGCATGAGAATACAGGATTTCCTAAGTGATCTTCACTAAGGTATTCCATGAATAATTAACTAGTTAGATCAAAAATTTTTCTTTTGAGATGGTGATTCTACCTTTGAATTAAAAAAAACAAGGAACAAAAATGTTTCATTTTTGAATGTTTGATTTTTCATTATTCCTGAAGGAAAAAAAATAAGTTGTTGGTATATATTTTTTCTGACATAAGGGTTGTAAAGACTAACTTCTTGGGAGTATAAAAGATACATTTTAAAGAGTGCTTTAGTCCATGTAATTCTTGCATTTTCTATCCAGTCTGTTCCCTGTGGATGAATATTTTTAATTCTCAATATGTTGGCAGCAGAGGAAGCTTAGATTTAATTGCTTCTATCAAATTGAAAATGTATCAATTTCTATGCTACTATATATACAAGCATATTATTCACTTTTACTGCTGTTTGTAGGAACTAGAGGGATATAGTACTAATATATCATTCATTCATCCTTTTTCTTAAATATTTTATATTCTTGCAATAAGAAAAGAGTTTTAGAATAAGTACTGATCGATATATAGAAAAATATAGTCAAAATTAAATGCTGCAAGATCATGCAGGCAACATCGAATTAGTCCAAGTGTGAGGATAATGTATGACCTTGAAAAATTAAAATTATCCAGTTTTTAATATAATTTATGTGATTATTTTTATGTTTTATAGAGAATATGTTGTCAATGCATGCAAAACAATGCTTAATATCTTTCCTTTTTTAAAAGAAGTACAAAAATATACATACTGTAAGGAACACATTCATACTGCACTTCAAGGTATTTATAGGTTCCTGGACAAGGGTCTGGAAAAACATCAGGACCTGCCACCACTGCACATTGGGTTCTGTTATTGCACCTAAAGTCAAAGGAGAAGAAAAAATAGTAAGTGTCTATATAGTTAAGTAATTATTAACATAAACACAAATTTTATCTAATAAATACTTCTATTACACAGATTTAAGCAAGGTTTTGGGTAATTCAGGGTTTTAGGCTTACTAAGGTAATGTCTCGGGGAGGGCAATGGCACCCCACCCCAGTACTTTTGCCTGGAAAATCCCATGGACGGAGGATCCTGGTGGGCTCCAGTCCATGGGGTCGCTGGGAGTCCGACACGACTGAGCGACTTCACTTTCACTTTTCACTTTCATGCATTGGAGAAGGAAATGGCAACCCACTCCGGTGTTCTTGCCTGGAGAATCCCAGGGACTGGGGAGCCTGGTGAGCTTCCGTTTATGGGGTAGCACAGAGTCGGACGCGACTGAAGCGACTTAGCAGCAGCAGCAAGGTAATGTCTATAGTATTCATTCAGTTTATTCATAGTAACTAATTGAATATTAGACTGAGCACAGCACAATATTGAGTTAGTAGTTAAAATACAGCTTAAGCAATATTAAGTGGCCCATAGGATATTCAATGTGAAGACAGGACTATTTGGTAGGAAAATACTCTCATTATATAAATAAATAATAATAATTAAGAAAATAGAACCACAGAAATTTATTAGGCAGAAGTAAAATAAATTCACTGATTATCATATCACTTTTATAGGCAGTGAACATATGTTTTTGAAACACTTTTAGCTACACCTAAAAAATAAACTCAGTAAAAAGTTAATATTTAAATATCAAAATATATCTAAGAATTTAATTTATATAAATTAGTATAAAAAAACATAATCCCATAAGTAAGACTATTTTTAAGAACATACTCTTATATTCCTCATGATGAGCCAAATAATGACATTAATGTTGCAGACTGCTATTCACAAATGTCAGCATCTTATAATTTAAAATAACTTAAAATCACCAAAGAGAAAGATCAGACATTACTAATGAAATAGAAAAACAAATTAGGCATCTTTTGTGGCTTTGGGCTAAACAGATCTGGGTTACCTAGATTTACTCATGGGTAAATATACATATAATGAAAATGATTTTGGCTCTGAAAAAGACACTCAATTTCAGAGCAGCCTTGTTATAGCAAATTTTACTCAAAATCTTTTTAGACTCAATAATTTATCAATAAGTAGACATTACTATAAAAAAAAAATATATGGCTTCTCCTACCCAAAAGAGTATTGCTAAGTACACAGTATGAGATATTCTCACTGTCCTTTGCTTTATGTTCTCATCTTACTCTTCTCAGAAATGTATCTCAAGGTAGATTTTCTCTCTGTTTCTTTCTTTCTTCCTTTATTATTATTATTCTTTTATTATTTTTTTAATGATATGTTTCATTTCCTGGTATGACCTATACCTCTGAATCCTTGCTAGGATACTAGCTGTATAAGGAGTATTTAAGGCAGAACTCATTTTGATTTATAGTGAAGATGGTTTGAGTTTACTTGAGGCTACCATTTGTCAGATGTAATAAGGATTTTATTTATTACCTAAATTAAAATGGATTCATTAGAAATGTCTTAAACTTAAAAATATATCTTGTGTTGTCAATGAAAGAGTAATAAAGGCCAATATTCCATACTAAACAGGCAATTTAGAATAATAGCTAATTCTGATGGTCAATATACTATAAAATTCTCTTGCATAGATTTAGTTCTAGGAATGATTAACAAACAAATGATAATGTTAATAATAACATTAACATAAATGTGGCTGTCACCAACATACACAGAAAAAGGTGGTGCAAATATTTTAGTGTATTAACATTTTTTAAAATCAGCAGTACTTTCCTATTACTTAGAAAAATCCTTTGAAAAAGTTGTCTTAAGTTAAAAGACATTTTTTTTTTTTTGCATTTAAGAAATACAATTTTAACATCACACCTTGAAAAGATAAAATCTTAAATCTGTGCCAGGATTTCATACAATGAGCAGCTATATAAACTCAGTTATATCCAGATTGTTACAGAAAAATAAGCTATTATCAGGAATAAATTCAAAGTAGAAATAATGAAAAATGAAAATATACATGATGAAAAAAAGATTATATTTAAATATTCTATAAATAAAATTGATATTTCTCCCGGCAATCTTGATTCCAACTTGTGTTTCTTCCAGTCCAGCATTTCTTATGATGTACTCTGCATATAAGTTAAATAAACATGGTGACAATATGCAGCCTTGACATACTCCTTTTCCTATTTGGAACCAGTCTGTTGTTCCATGACCAGTTCTAACTGTTGCTTCCTGACCTGCATACAGATTTCTTAAGAGGCAGATCAGGTGGTCTGGTATTCCCATCTCTTTCAGAATTTTCCACAGTTTATTGTGATCCACACAGTCAAAGGCTTTGGCATAGTCAATAAAGCAGAAATAGATGTTTTTCTGGAACTCTCTTGCTTTTTCCATGATCCAGCGGATGTTGGCAATTTGATCTCTGGTTCCTCTGCCTTTTCTAAAACCAGCTTGAACATCAGGAAGTTCACGGTTCACATATTGCTGAAGCCTGGCTTGGAGAATTTTGAGCATGACTTTACTAGTGTGTGAGATGAGTGCAATTGTTCGGTAGTTTGAGCACTCCTTGGCATTGCCTTTCTTTGGGATTGGGATGAAAACTGACCTTTTCCAATCTGTGGCCACTGCTGAGTTTTCCAAATTTGCTGCCATATTGAGTGCAGCACTTTCACAGCATCATCTTTCAGGATTTGGAATAGCTCCACTGGAATTCCATCACCTCCACTAGCTTTGTTTGTAGTGATGCTTTCTAAGGCCCATTTGACTTCACATTCCAAGATGTCTGGCTCTAGGTCAGTGATCACATCATCATGATTATCTAGGTCTTGAAGCTCTTTTTTGTACAGTTGTTCTGTGTATTCTTGCCACCTCTTCTTAATATCTTCTGCTTCTGTTAGGGCCACACCATCTCTGTCCTTTATCGTGCCCATCTTTGCATGAAATGTTCCTTTGGTATCTCTGATTTTCTTGAATAGATCCCTAGTCTTTCCCATTCTGTTGTTTTCCTCTATTTCTTTGCATTGATCACTGAAGAAGGCTTTCTTATCTCTTCTTGCTATTCTTTGGAACTCTGCATTTAGATGTTTATATCTTTCCTTTTCTCCTTTGCTTTTCACTTCTCTTCTTTTCACAGCTATTTGTAAGGCCTCCTCAGACAGCCATTTTGCTTTTTTGCATTTCTTTTCCATGGGGATGGTCTTGATCCCTGTCTCCTGTACAATGTCACGAACCTCATTCCATAGTTCATCAGGCACTCTATCTATCAGATCTAGGCCCTTAAATCTATTTCTCACTTCCACTGTATAATCATAAGGGATTTGATTTAGGTCATACCTGAATGGTCTAGTGGTTTTCCCTACTTTCTTCTATTTAAGTCTGAATTTGGCAATAAGGAGTTCATGGTCCGAGCCACAGTCAGCTCCTGGTCTTGTTTTTGCTGATTGTATAGAGCTTCTCCATCTTTGGCTGCAAAGAATATAATCGATCTGATTTCGGTGTTGACCATCTGGTGATGTCCATGTATAGAGTCTTCTCTTGTGTTGTTGGAAGAGGGTATTTGCTATGACCAGTGCATTTTCTTGGCAAAACTCTATTAGTCTTTGCCCTGCTTCATTCTGTATTCCAAGGCCAGTTCAGTCACTCAGTTGTGTTCGACTCTTTGTGACCCCATGAATCGCAGCACAACAGGCCTCCCTGTCCATCACCAATTCCCGGAGTTCACTCAAACTCACGTCCATCGAGTTGGTGATGCCATCCAGCCATCTCATCCTCTGTCATCCCCTTTTCCTCCTGCCCCCAATCCCTCCCAGCATCAGGGTCTTTTCTAATGAGTCAACTCTTTGCATGAGGTGGCCAAAATACTGGAGTTTCAGCTTTAGCATCATTCCTTCCAAAGAAATCCCAGGGCTGATCTCCTTCAGAATGGACTGGTTGGATCTCCTTGCAGTCCAAGGGACTCTCAAGAGTCTTCTCCAACAACACAGTTCAAAAGCATCAGTTCTTTTCTGTGCTCAGCTTACTTTATAGTCCCACTCTCACATCCATACATGACCACTGGAAAAACCATAGCCTTGACTAGACAGACCTTTCTTGGCCAAGTAACGTCTCTGCTTTTGAATATGCTATCTAGGTTGGTCATAACTTTCCTTCCAAGGAGTAAGCGTCTTTTAATTTCATGGCTTCAGTCACCATCTGCAGTGATTTTGCAGCCCCCCAAAATAAAGTCTGACACTGTTTCCACTGTTTCCCCATCCATTTCCCATGAAGTGATGGGACCAGATGCCATGATCTTCGTTTTCTGAATGTTGAGCTTTAAGCCAACTTTTTCACTCTCCCTATATATAAATATATTTTTTTGTTTCTTGGCCTATTGTTTTACTTCCTATTATCAACCTGTTTCCTAATTACTACAACATTATAGTAATGAAATTAATTTTGAATCTGTGTTATTTTTTATAATTTTCAGATATAAGTGGGCAATTTCAAATTTGTATTGTTTAAACAATCAATGTTTGATACCGGCAAACCAAATTATTAGTTATTTATGAGTAGGGCATAAAGGTTAAAATTTGCAATTATGACAGTGTTTGTTTCTAAGAAAACTGTCTTGAATCAAAAATAATTTCACATGGTTATAATTGTATAGTTAAGATATTAAAATATATTATGCATATTATTTACATCCACCCATCTTACTATCTAAACATGTGAACTGACCATTCTGCATATCATATACTATTTAATTTACAAAAATACTAATTATTAATGTATATGTAGGAAAACTGAAACAAGGCACATTTATTATAAACATTAGATGCTGTCATGAGTCCCAAATATCTTATTTAATGGTAATCAAAGTAGAATCAAGAAAGCCTTCTAAATGATGCGACATGTGTTTAAAGAAGTATATAAATCAAAACATGCCACATAAATAATATATTGCAGTTATTGGCATCATTGTTCTATTGAAAACAATGTTTTACAGTATTTTCAATAGGTTATATTCTATTACTATTCCTGTATCAGATGCTTTTCATAAATTAAGATCTTTAGCAATCAAAAGGTAGACAACCTCGAGTATTATTTCTGTATTAGATATATTACAGATTGTTTAAAAAACTTATCTACATTTTAAAAGCTGCAACTTAAAAGTCTATCCTCTTATTTCTCTTTTATGGTTTCAGTCACTGTACATTAAAATTAAATTAATATTATATTAAAGATTATTGATCAATATATTCCAGTAAGAAAACTTTTACAATTATATCAAAGTTGTCAAAACTAAATTTATTCTACTTTTTATGATAAAAGCAAAATAAAATAACTGAATGTTCCATGTGTTTTACATTGTTTTTTTCTTGAATTTCATTTTTTTAAATTTTATTTTTATTTTATTTAACTTTGCAATATTGTATTGGTTTTGCCATGTATCAAAATTAATCTGCCACCAGTATTCTTGTGTTCCCCATCCTGAACCCTCCTCCCTCCTCCCTCCCCATACCATCCCTCTGGGTCGTCCCAGTGCACCAGCCAATTTCATTTTAATTCAAGTATACATTAAAAAAAATTTTCAGTATCTCTGATATCAAAGATATTCTTAAAACTCACAATAAAGGATGAGAAAAGAGTATAATAATATAGTCAAATGCAATCAAATCTACTAATATTCACAGGAAAAAAATGCCATTATCGTATAATGGCATTAAGGCTTCAATATTTGATAAAAATTTCAACTTTTTTTCTCAGAAATGTTATGCAATAAAATTTGTCTATATCAACAATAGACAATTTTCAAATAAAGCATTTGAATTAAAAAGCAGGTGACAGTAAGAAATACCAGGTAGAACTCTCAAAGAAATATCATGTAGTTTCAGTCTTTACATATATAACATGGAGGTCAAATTATTTTACTACCTCATAAAGTTAACGTGTTTATAAAACTGTATTAAAACTTTGTAAAGTATCATACAAATGCACAAGATATACTGTTAATTACTGTTGCTATCCTTATTATTATCTTTAGTCATTTGTTTTGGCATGGGTTGGTTACACTTTATTCTAGATAGACTGAGTCTTTTGAGATAAACCTACAACAGAAAAAGTTGACACACATAAAAGCACATAAATTCTTTGGATTGAGAGTAGAAATAGGAAAAAAGCAGATTTACATTTCTTTTTACAATAGGCCAAATAAATAGCCATTGTTGTTTAGTTGCTAAGTCATTTCTGACTCTTCTGCAACCCCATGGACTGCAGCCTGCAAGGCTCCTCTGTTCATGGGGTTTCCCAGGCAAGATTACAGGAGTAGGTTGCCATTTCCTTCTCTAAGGGGGTCTTCTTGACCCAGGGGTTGAACCCGTGTCTCTTTCATTGGCAGCTGGATTCCTTACAGCTGAGTCAAATAAATTATTTATATGCAAATTACATGTGCCAGGATATAAAAAGCTTGAGATGTACAGTAACTCTTTAATCAAGCACAGTCATGCATTTCTTACTTGCCACTTATTTTTGAGATGAATTTTATTAGTCCCAATTTCACGGTGGAGGGAATATGTGTGGTGATGTGAAATAACTTTTCAGACTCTCTTAATTAAACAATAGGCACTGGATTCCAGAATGGTGACCTGAAAACCATGATCCCTTTGTCTTGTGTGAGTGTGTCATATATTGCATGGCACTCTGGGAAACACTAGCTGGAATCAAGAATGCCAGGAGAAATATCAATAAACTCAGATATGCAGATGACACCACCCTTATGGCAGAAAGTGAAGAGGAACTAAAAAGCCTCTTAATGAAAGTGAAAGAGGAGAGTGAAAAAGTTGGCTTAAAGCTCAACATTCAGAAAACTAAGATCATGGTATCCGGTCCCATCACTTCATGGCAAATAGATGGGGAAACAGTGGAAACAGTGGCTGACTTTATTTGGGGGGCTCCAAAATCACTGCAGATGGTCTTTGCAGCCATGACATTAAGAGACACTTACTCCTTGGAAGGAAAGTTATGACCAATGTAGACAGCATATTCAAAAGCAGAGACATTACTTTCTCAACAAAGGTCTGTCTAGTCAAGGCTATAGTTTTTCCAGTGGTCATGTATGGATGTGAGAGTAGGACTATAAAGCAGGCTGAGCACAGAAAAGAACTGATGCTTTTGAACTGTGTTGTTGGAGAAGACTCTTGAGAATCCCTTGGACTGCAAGGAGATCCAACCAATCCATTCTGAAGGAGATCAGTCCTGAGTGTTCATTGTCAGGACTGATGTTGAAGCTGAAACTCCAATACTTTGGACACCTGATGTGAAGAGCTGACTCATTTGAAAAGACCCTGATGCTCTGAAAGTTGAAGGGCAAGAGGAGAAGGGGACAACAGAGGATGAGATGGTTGGATGGCATCACCGACTCAATGGACATGGGTTTGGATAGACCCCGGCAGCTGGTGGTGGACAGGGAGGCTTGGTGTGCTGTGATTCATGGTGTTGCAAAGAGTCGGACACAACTGAGCAACTGAACTGAACTGATGATGATCTGATGAGGTAGACTTGCTATGAAATATCTAACTGGTCCAATTTTCATTCCGATGAGGTGTGAATCAAGCATTCGAAGGATGTTATGAATTTAAACTAATATAACATAATGAGGCCTTCTCAATTCAAGTTGGAATGAAGCAATTAGGAAGATGAATTGCTGAACACAAGTTAGAAGGAGTGATAAGACTTACATATATATATACTTATACAAATATACTTACTTATATGTATATATGATAAGATTTATTTATATATAAAACATAAAAAAAGAAAAAAAGATAAAAACAGGCCATTTTAATTCAATCCATATACAAAGATTCAAACTAAGCACAGTTGCCTCCTATTGATAAAAGTTTATTTAAAATATTATATAATATGTTCAGTAGGATTGGTTATTAGTACTAATTTTAAAGCAAATTAATAAGTACTAATAAGTACTAATTTTAAGGTAACATTGCTTAACTTAGATGTCTTATGATGACTTTCAGGGAAGATATACATAATTACAGGATTATAAATTAATACAGAGTCATTTGTTGCTAACTTATTCATTCTAATATTATTCATAGCAGTATAAGAAAAAATTAGTGAAGTATGATAATAAAAAAGAAATATTGGGCAAAATTTCACCATAATATATTGCAGAAAATAATAAAATTGAAATTGATAGGATTATGCATATATTATCTATTCTTTAAGTTCTAATTATATAGAAAATAATCAGCCTGTTTTCTGCTGAATTTAATACAGTGATATTTGTTTTAACTTCCATATGTAGATAAAAATTAGCATCCCATTAGCTGCCATTTAGTTACAAATATTTATAGATGAAGAATATAAAATGAATACTAAACATAACTGTATTCCAAAACATTCTTACATACTAGACATATAAGGATTATATTGGTTGGTTCCATGGCTCTAGTATTCTACTATGGTAAAACTAAAAAATTTAAATAAAGTATTATTGTATTTATACACTAGAACTGTGATCCATAGGGTTATCCATTAATAAACCCAATTACATATTTTTATTATGCTCTTAAATTAGTGTGTACAAAACATCCACTCCAACAAATGTCAGAAACTTCTTAATTCTTTAGTCATGCAAATATATAAAATTCCATTTAAAATCATTGGAATTACAAGATATGGCCATGTTTGCATCTTTTGCTAGCAAAATTAGTCATATGAATTTATGTTAGTATTTATCACATGACTGATGAGAAACACATACACTGAGTATACCCAAGTAATACAGTATCTAAAATATGGCACATCAATATCTGAGCCATATATGAGTAAGGAATTCTGTTCTAAGAGTAAAATGTTGTAAATTCAAGAGACGTGGGTTCAATTCCTGGGTTGGGAAGATCCCCTGGAGTAGAAAATGGCAACCCATTCCAGTATTCTTGTCTAAAAACAGTCCATGGAGAGAGGAGCACGGTGGGCTACAGTCTATGGGGTTGCAAAGATTCTAACATGACAGAGTGACTAAGCACATATAATTTATGCAAAAAGCAAGGTACTATCCTCATGCTACATTAGTGTTAAAAATCTGAAAAAGGTTTAGGTAATCATGATTTCCCTGCTGGCTCAGTGATAAAGAATCTGCCTATCAATGCAAAAGACATGGGTTTGATCTCTGATCTGGGAAGATCCCTCAAAGAAGGAAATGGCAACCCAAACCAGTATTCTTGCTTGGGAAATTTCATGGACAGAGGAGCCTGGCATGGTATAGTTCACAAAGTTGCAGATCAGACACAACTTGCTGACTGAACACCAATGAATAGGGTTACTAGCAATTTTTAATTCTCGATGGACTGTACTGATATACAAAAAATGAATTCATCAATGAATATCAATAACATTTTGCTCAATGTCCATAATCAGAACAAGTATCTTTTCCTTAAGATAGTATTTTCCCTATGTGTCACTGTCCATTGCTCTGAGGACTAAATTCTTAAAGTTTAGCTTTACACCTAAAATTAACAATGGAATCTGCCAAAGTTGTTCACATACACTTTAAGTGACAATTTGAAAAGAGCAACAACAGTGATAAGGTTCTTATTTGCTGTTTATATTTTTGAGAACACTGATTCTAAACCATAAACTAAAAGTATTGTAATGTCTTACAGAAGACACTATAACAATGAATTTAAATCAAGTTCTATGATTCACAAGGTAATTCTTTAACCCCAAGTCATTCATATTTTGTATTTTTATATTTTATTTCACATTCTTTACATTACAAATGTGATATGACACAAGCAAGGAAAAAAAAGACTAAAATGAGGAGTAAGGAGGACCACAGAAACTAGGATACTGTGTTAGTTTTCTTATTGCTTCTGGAATGAATTACCACAAAATAGGTCTGGCGGTAGAAGTCCAAAATAGTCTTCTACGACTAAGACAAAGGTGTTGGCAGAGTTGGTTCCAAAAAGGGTCTGAGAAGAATCTGTTTTCTTGCTTTTCTTTTTTTTTTTCCCAGTTTCTAGAGGCTTGCCCTCATTCCTTGGCTTGTAGCCCCACACCACATCACCTTTTTCACCCTGATTCTGAGCAGCGCTACCTTCTTCCTTCTTTGACCTTCTTGATTCCCTCTATAAGGACACTGTGATCATATTTAAGGCCCATCTCCATAATCCTGGATGATGCCTCCACCTCAAAAGTCTTAATATTGTTGCATACATAAAAATCTCTTATCCATATAAAGTAAAATTCACAGGCTATGGAAATAAAGATGTCAAGACCATTGAAGAGGTATTATACAGCCTACCATAAGCACTTAAGCAAAAGGACTCATTGAAATTGTTTCCTGTGGCAGTCACTTTATAGAGCTCTTACACAGAAAGATGCATGTTATTATAGTAGAGCATGTTTAGTAGAGCTAATATGTTTAACATTTCCGTAATATACAGTTTTATTTATTAAAATGATGCATAGGCCTATACTTACATATATAATATTTCAGTACAAGCAAACGTTTTGATTACAGCTTGCCTAAAAGACATCATGTTATGCTTGTTTTTTGGATCACAATGGGATTTTCAGTGGATAAAGTTTATTGCAATAGATGTGAGAAAATGAGCTAGGTTTGCCTGACCAACAAAGGCAATTATTAAAGCATTTTACAGAAACTAGGTCATTGTTTCAATTTTTTAATTTCATAAAGTATAAAATATCACAAATAAAACTTCATAAAATGTGAAATATCAAACATTAAGAAATTATTAATGAGACCCAACTGATGTATTAATTCATGTATCAGTGTTATTATACCTTTACATGAATAAATAAAAAGTGACTATTTCATGTTTACAACTTAAGTAAGCAGTTTTAGTTTGACAAAATTCAATTTAATATACTTATTTTCTACTGCACTAAAAAGATACTATTTGCCTGTGCTCTAAACTATTTCTGTGGCAATTTAAAAAAATAAAAATTTTCAGATTGTCTTACTATAGTATGAACAAGTTTATGAACCTTAAGGGTTTACTACTGGGAATTTTTTTTCAAATCACCTTAGTAATATTAGTAATATTCCAAAAACACAGAAATATGTTTGAAAATGCAGTAATCTTGCAAGGAAGTCCAATTGCCAAATATTCCACACATCTCTGGGTAATATTTGATAGAACAAATTATCATAATCATCAGTCACCATCCACAGAATATTTATGGAGCCCATTCCAAAAACAAAATGATTAGCTATGTCAGACATGAATACAACTCATAGATGCACGCATTCACAATAAATGGAAATGTTCATTTAAAATTAATATGCTCACAAGCATTGCTTGGAAAAGCATTTCAGTTCTGAGTTATGTGCCAGTGATTTCTAAGCTGTAATCTTCTAGTACTAGCTGAATGCTACAACAATGGATATATAGAATTATAGGAATTGCCTCTATATTAGTTTATTAACCATCTACTTGCAGCTGCATATCAGAACTGAATATTTTTGAAGCTGCATGTTTGGTTGACGAAATAAATCAGTGTGTGTCTGAATACATTATGTTAAAGTATAGTAAATGGAGGTATAATTTGTTTTCTTCTAAAAGAGGAACAATATTTGCATGTGTGTATTTTTCTTATTGAAGACAATGTTCACTTCGCAGACAGATTTTTTTTTTTAAGTTAAAAACAGACATAATTGATTACACTTCCTGTGAGTGCTGCAAAGCATTCTTCTCTGCCCCAAGCTACAAGAACGTCCTAGCTGCCATGACAGGACTAAGACTAAAGACGTCATCCTAATTCAGTTTAGTCTTTTGTCTTCTCAATGTGTAATATTTTCAGATCAAACTATTTATGTGTGATAAAAATAAAAAGGAATAAAATCAAATCCAGAGAAAGAAAATTGCAAAGAAATGGTATTTTACTAATGTCGGCTCCTGAAATCACTTAACATGAAAGCCTATGAAAGGGACGACATGAGCTCAGAAAGATGTCTTTGATTTCTTCACATTTGCTTTCAATGAAGTGCCAAATAAAAGCAAATGAATAACTTTGTGTGTATGTGTGTACATGCCTATATTAGGATACATAAGAAGACTTCCAAAGGATAATATATAGCAGAAATAAACTTTCATGTCTAACTGTCTTCATACATGGACTTTTTGAAGAGTACAAGAGTAAGATTTATATTACAAAAAAATAAGTTTAGCCATCTTTACAGTTTGTAAGTATAATATACATGGTGCAGCATAATAAACTGTGAAAGAAAGCCCACATGTGCCAGTTTCTGAAGACCACTAAATCTCACAGGTCCATCTCCTCTAAGATGCTTCATCTCTCTTTTCTGGTACCTGGCCTGGTTGGGCTGGCTCTTTTGAATTAGGTCCAGTCATGACCTAATTCATGTACACTATAGAGACTCTTCTATAGCGTACATCCTACCTGCTTTGAATTAAGGTATTCCCAGGAAGCAATAAGTACAAGATAAATGCAAGGGCATTTCTACTTTAGGCTGTTAAAAAATAAAAGCAAATCTAAATTAAAGTAGCTTAAAAATAAGGGTTGTATCATCTCACATATTAAATTTGGAAGATGAATGGATTCAAGTTCATTAATTCAGAGATTTAACACTGAACATTTAACATCATGGCTCTGACTTGGATTCTGTGAAATTTTATTGGATTTATGTCCTATGGTCTTAAAATGGACACTGTATTTGTAGCTCTTACATGAATAAGTTAAATCCAAGAAAGTAAAGTTCCTACCTTGTGTCTCATTTTAAGAGTAAGGATGTTCTACACCAAAAGCCACTCCATGGAGGCAGCCCTTACGGGGAGGGAGGAGGGTGGCGGGTTCAGGATGGGGAGTATGTGTACACCCGTGGCAGATTCATGTTGAGGTATGGCAAAACCAATACAATATTGTAAAGTAATTAACCTCCAATTAAAATAAATAAATTTATATTAAAAAAAGAACAATGGCCCAAATTAAAAAAAAAAAAAAAAAAAAAGGCTTATGCCTAAAACAATCACACAAGGGGAATCCACATGACTGGTTTTACCCAGTGAGGGTTCTTCATCAGAGAGCTAGAGAGGCAAGCAGTCTCCTTTGATGCACTAGTCACTTACAGAAGAGGGAATAAATTGTGGTTGCTAATGAGGATTGGTTTGTCACAAGCAAACACATAGATATATCATTTTCTCAAGATTCCTTCTTTAGTGAAAAGCATCTCATATTTAAAATATTATAAAGTCTTCAGCACAGCTATCAAAAATATTGGGACATAAAAATAAGTTTTTATTCAAATTTAAAACACAACAGTTTATTTTGAAAGCATGTATATAGTTTATGCATTCTAAGGTACACAGTCTGGTTAAATATATTAAAATGCATGCCTATTGTGGGATGCTAGACAGCATTTAATGGTGAAGCAACTCTTCCTTTACTAATCTGAAAATAAACCAAAACCTCCAGATTTACATTTTAAATAAAAACATTAAACATGTGTATAGTTGAATATATGCATAAATTTAGGGAATATCTAGAAAGGTTCTGCAGCAACAGATTATCAATGAGATACGGAAAAAGTGTGAGTTCTCAATTTCTTAACAGATATTATGCTTTTTAAAACAAAGTGAATATTTACTATTTCATGTGAATATTTCAAAGTGAATATTTATGCTTCAAAGTATACATAAAATTCATATAAAATGAAAATTTTTAGGATTATCCATACCAACTACTTCATATTCTGATAAATTTTAACTCAAAAATTTTTTTGTAATGCCATCTATACAGTACAGCTTTCTTAAGTTCAGTTTCAATTCAGTCGCTCAGTTGTGTCCGATTCTTTGCAAACCCATGGACTACAGCACACTAGGCCTCCCTGTCCATCACCAACTCCCAGAGTTTATTCAAACTCTTGTCCATTGAGTTGGTGATACCCTCCAACCATCTCATCCTCTGTTGTCCCCTTTCCTCCTGCCTTCAGTCTTTCCCAGCATCAAGCTCTTTTCAAATGAGTCAGTTCTTTGCATAAGGTGGCCAAAGTATTGGAGCTTCAGCTTCAGCATCAGTCCTTCCACTGAATATTCAGGACTGATTTTCTTTAGGATTGACTGGTTGGATCTCCCTGTAGTCCAAAGGACTCTCAAGAGTCTTCTCCAACACCACAGTTCAAAAGCATCAATTCTTCAGCGCTCAGCTTTCTTTATAGTCCAACTCTCACATTCATACATAATTACTGGGAAAACCATAGCTTTGACTAGATGGACCTTTGTTGGCAAAGTAATGTCTCTGCTTTTTAATATGCTATCTAGGTTGGTGATAACTTTTCTTCCAAGGAGCAAGCGTCTTTTAATTTCTTAAGTTTTATTTCTATAAAACAAAGTTTCGATTATATTTATTGTACATCTCCCTCCCTCTAAAACATTACATTTATTTTTAGTATTGAGGGGAGAAATAGCCTTTCTAGAGATAATGTACAGGTGTAGGTAACCTAGGAACTCTGGCATAATGAAAACCTATCTTGCCACATGTCTGGAAAGCTTATACATATCATTCACAGCTGGATAATCTCTGCAACAGTTTCTAAGGAACTTAAGATGATAACAATTTTGGTTGATTCATCTTAGAATGACTATGATGACAATTTTTGACAACTTTAAAGGCCTTCATTGAGTTTAGGGACTTTTCACATTTGTCCTTTGAAAGTTGTGGTCTTTATTCCATATATGAGAGAAATATATTCAAGTGGACTATACTACCCAATCCAACACAGTGATTATCTAAGATATATGATTCATAATTTATGCATAGTTGGGAAAGCCACCAATAATTTAAGCTTTGCAGTAAATGCAAAAAAGTCGTGTCCGTGAGTTGGACATGACTGAGCGACCTCACTTTCACTTTTTACTTTCATGCATTGGAGAAGGAAATGGCAACCCACTCCAGTGTTCTTGCCTGGAGAATCCCAGGGACGGGGGAGCCTGGTAGGCTACTGTCTATGGGGTCACATAGAGTCGGACACAACTGAAGTGACTTAGCATAGCATAGCATAGCATACAATTATTACTTTATGTCTTAAACTTGAGATACGAAAAATCAGTAAATATAAACATAATTAAACATTTGTTACACTACTCTTTAAGAATTGCTTCCTTTTAGAGAAAGATATTTATAAATATTTATAACTATTAAACATACAATAAAAACAGTTCTTTATGGATACCTACTTTGTGCCTACCATGTACTAGACTTATTATTATTCAAATACAGCACTTAACCAAGAGAATGTTCTGATGTAAGCCAATGGTTTCTAATTTTTTTCAAGGATATAGACTTCTTTTTTAAGAAAAATTCTGTTCTACTATAGAATAGTAGTTGTGGTTTTATTGTTTTTTGATTAAAAAACCTACCATGGGAATTGATCATTTTATTTTTACTATTTTTAAATGTATTTATATTAAATTAGTCAAATAATCTTATACACACTTGAAAATATGCAAAATGCACAAAGGAAGATTTCAGGTTATGGAGAATGCTTGAAATTTGGAATAATTTTAAGGTACTTAAAAAGTCCAAAGCCAAGAGTTTAGATACCATTAGCAATACAGAAAATATCCTAGAAGTAAGCTCAGAAGCCTATCTTTGAACCTATACTATGGTGAAAAACAAGACAAAATATGTATTCTCTCATGGTCTCACTTTCTACATATTTCTAATTATAATCTGTGATTATTTAAAGACTCAAAAACAATACTACATAGGATAATACAATATATAACACAGGATGGTGTAGGTACTCATAAATGCTGTATTCCTGAATCAAAGATATATGACAATTAATAGTAAAAATGTAAGAAATTATTGAAAATATAAAACAAAATAAATGAATTCTACAAAGGCTTCACTTTGGAATTCCAAGTAAAACGAAACAAATTCACAGACAACCAAGCAAAGCACTATATGTCGAAACCTCACAATTCCATCTTTAAAAAGCTGGCTCAATGCAGAAAGTTACTCAGAAGAAAGAAGCCACTAAGCTTCTTTCACTAAGAAGCCACTGTACACTTCACTTCACTTCTCTTCTGTCAATAAAAGTTATTAATATATAGTGACCTTTATATCACTGTGCTATTAGATCTTCTTCAGGACAGATTAATTAAAATACTCTTGATTAATGGGGACAAAATTAGAAAGCTATTTAGTTTGGATTTGGAGAATTGTGCTGCATTTGAAGACCCTACCCATCCCCCAAAATACACAATATTTTCAACAATTATAGAATAATCCATGAAGACAGAAAACAATTAAGAAACACTTGTTGATTATTAATTGATAAGGAAACTAATACATGTAGATGAAATTGGAGAAAGTAAGACTAAAATTACATATAAGCTTTAAGAAAAAAATTTAAATTAAAAGACCATTTTCAAAGTAACACTTATGCAAGCAAACCATTTATCCTGAGTTCTACTCCACTCATGTGTAAAACAACTGTTACAGGGCTTTACCTCCTTATATGAAAGGCATGAAATGGGGAATAGTGAAGAAAATGTAAATATTTTATAATTACAGGGTATAATAACTTCAGTAGAGGTCTCACTGAGGTATGCATTTACAGAGAAAGGCATGTAAAACCTCTTATATTTTCAAAAATATCATTCTACCGAATTCTAAATTTTTAGATTTCTATGTAGGAAATGGCTTCCTTTCAGATGATGAAGAATCTGCCTGTGAAGCAGGAGACCTGGGTTTGATCCCTGGGTCAGTAAGATTCCCTGGAGAAGGGAATGGAATCCCACTCCAGTATTCTTGCCTGAAGAATTCCATGAACAGAGGAGCTTAGCAGGCTACAGTCCATGGAGTCACAAAGATTTGGACATGACTAAGTGACTAACCTAGATAGCATATTAAAAAGCAGAGACATTATTTTGCTAACAAAGGTCCACCTAATCAAGGCTATTGTTTTTCCAGTGTTCATGTATGGATGTGAGAGTTGGACTATGAAGAAAGCTGAGTGCCAAAGAATTGATGCTTTTGAACTATGGAGTTGAAGAAGACTCTTGAGAGTCCCTTGGACTGCAAGGAGATCCAATCAGTCCATTCTGAAGGAGATCAGCCCTGGGTGTTCTTTGGAAGGAATGATGCTAAAGCTGAAACTCCAGTATTTTGGCCACCTCATGCGAAGAGTTGACTCATTGGAAAAGACCCTGATGCTGGGAGGGATTGGGGGCCGGAGGAGAGGGGGACAACAGAGGATGAGATGGCTGGATGGCATCACTGACTTGATGGATGTGAGTTTGAGTGAACTCCAGGAGTTGGTGATGGACAGGGAGGCCTGGCGTGCTGCGATTTATGGGGTCACAAAGAGTCGGATACAACTGAGTGACTGAACTGGAACTGGAAGTGACTAACATATGCATAAGAAATGGCAACACACTCCAGTATTTTTGGACAAAGGAGACAATTCCATGGACAAAGGAGTCTGGTGGGCTATAGTCCATGGAGGCACGAGTCAGAAATCACTGAGCACACTCACATATCCATATCATGATATCTCCCATTTGATAACAGGTTCAAAAATTCATTTAACACTGCTTCCTAAACCTCTTTCTCATCCTTCCCAACATTTAATCAGCCCCATACCTCGGTGTTCAATACCATCTCCAATATCCCTTCTTAACCAGATTCACTACTGCTGCTTTATCTCAGCTTTCTCATAATCCTTACTTGACTTTCATGATCCTTCATTTCCTTCAGATTAAGAACTAAACATGACACATCAGTCTCTTCATAAGTAGGCTCTATTTTCTGATTAAATTAAGTCTCTGACTGTTCTGGAAGGAAAAGTGTATGATGCCTGAAAATGAATCTACTACTAAAGTTATAATTTCTTTCATTTATATTTTATAGATAAGCATGAAGTAATTAGATATTTTCCCCAAAGCTACACTAACAATGAGGATCCAGGGAGAAGAACTATATTCTGTTTGTTTCTGATCAAGGTATTTCTATATTCTTTCTCTTTGTAGTAATGAGAAAGTGAAAAATCAGATTTATGAAAAGGAGTACGTCAAGGCTGTACATTGTCACCATGTTTATTTAACTTATATGCAGAGTACATCATGAGAAATGCTGGACTGGAAGAAACACAAGCTGGAATCAAGATTGCCGGGAGAAATATCAATAACCTCAGATATGCAGATGATACCACCCTTATGGCAGAAAGTGAAGAGGAACTCAAAAGCCTCTTGAAAGGGAAAGTTAAGAGTGAAAAAGTGGGCTTAAAGCTCAAGATTCAGAAAACGAAGATCATGGCATCTGGTCCCATCACTACATGGGAAATAGATGGAGAAACAGTGGAAGCAGTGTCAGACTTTCTTTTTCTGGGCTCCAAAATCACCGCAGATGGTGACTGCAGCCAGGAAATTAAAAGACGCTTACTCCTTGGAAAGAAAGTTATGACCAACCTAGATAGCATATTCAAAAGCAGAGACATCACTTTGCCAACAAAGGTTCGCCCAGTCAAGGCTATGGTTTTTCCTGTGGTCATGTATGGATGTGAGAGCTGGACTGTGAAGAAGGCTGAGCGCCGAAGAATTGATGCTTTTGAACTGTGGTGTTGGAGAAGACTCTTGAGAGTCCCTTGGACTGCAAGGAGATCCAACCAGTCCATTCTGAAGAAGATCAGCCCTGGGATTTCTTTGGAAGGAATGATGCTAAAGCTGAAACTCCAGTATTTTGGCCACCTCATGCGAAGAGTTGACTCATTGGAGAAGACTCTGATGCTGGGAGGGATTGGGGGCAAGAGGAGAAGGGGACGACAGAGGATGAGATGGCTGGATGGCATCACTGACTCGATGGATGTGAGTCTGGGTGACCTCCGGGAGTTGGTGATGGACAGGGAGGCCTGGCGTGCCGTGGTTCATGGGGTCGCAAAGAGTCGGACACGACTGAGCGACTGATCTGATCTGATCTGATGTGACATTATCAACTCTTGTAATCTTTTTTTATCACAAAATCTATTTTTAAATAGTGAACAATAATATGCTTACTTAATTGAAGTATTAAAAGCTTATCATGTGTCCTGTGCTAGGAAGACAAAGAGATTAGACTTGGCACATGCTCTAGAGAGTTTGAAATCTATTAGAGGAGATACATGAACAGGTTATTAATACATGATGAGTTAAATGAAAAAACAGTTGTATGACAGGTGATATGAAAGTACACATGAGAGTCACTATTGTTGGTGGAATTGTCTTTCAAAAAATGTGTTTAAGTGCTAATCCCCAAGTACCTAAGAATAAGGCCTAATTTGGACTTAGACTTGTTGCACATCAACTAGGAAAAATGAGGTCAGCCTGGAGTAGGGTGGGCCTTTAAGCCAATATCAGAGTATAGGGAAATTTGGACACACAGGTAGAAAGAATATCATACTATAAGTAGGCAGAGATTAGAGTGATGAGGCTGCAAACCAAGGAATACCAAGTTTGATGGCTACCACCAGAAGCTAGGAAGGCAAGGAAGGATTCTATCCAGGACGTCAAACCCATGACATTTAGCACATCTGACTTTCAGAACAGTGACAGAGTTTTCATTGTTTTAAGCCACCTAGTTTGTGGTACTTTATTTTGGCAGCCCTAGGAAATACAGATATCTAATGGGACAGAACAGTGGATATCAGAGCAGCTTTCCTGGATATGACATCAGAATTGAGTGTTAAGAGATGAGTAATAGTCACTTTGGTGAAATTACTAGAAGAAAAGAGCAGGCACTTCAGACAGATCACAAGAGAAAGAAAAACTGAAACTACATACAGATCTAGAAGCCACTTTATGCCCTTGGAGAAGAAGACACAGTCTGACAACAGAAAAGGTCAGAGAGGCAAACAGAGGCTCAAACACAGAGATTTTTTATAACATTTTAATAAAGAGAGTAGCTAACATAAATCGATTGCTTCCTCCAATTTCAACACTTTGCAAAGTGCTCTATGTGCATTATCTTGTAATAATCTTCACAATGACCTTAATACAATTGTGTACATGTGCATATGAGAAAAGGAAGGCTTTGAAAAATTGTTATTTGTGTACACATTATCCAGTTAGTTATTAAAGGAGTCTGGAGTCAGTCTATTTGGTTAAGTGAGATCCCAGAATGTGTTATAAGCAAGAAAGTATTGGGTTGGCAAAAAAGTTTGTTCAGGATTTCCATAACATCATATGGGAAAACCCGAACGAGCATTTATGTCCATCCAATAATAAGCTCTCATTACTTTTGATATAGGTTAATCTGACATTTCTATAGAAAATGAATCTGTGAAGTACAGGCCTATAGGCATGGGGATTGTATAACATATATTGAGAAATAGGTGGATTCAAAATATATTTAAGGTGGCAAAACTGAAAAGTCTTGAATATTGCTTGAAATGTCAAGACTTAAAAGGAGGGAGGAACCAAGGTTGAAGACTCTAGCTTTGGAAATTAAATGTCTGGTTGTGGAACAACACAAGAAGGCAGAGAATAGAAGGAGGGGATATATCTATACTTTTGACTGATTCATGTTGCTGTATGGCAGAAACAATACAACATTATAAAGCAATTATCCTCCAATTATTTAAAAAATTAAAAAGAAGGCAGAGAACACAAGAAGGGGCATAATTTATAGTAGATCTACATTAGGAACATGGTCCATGAAGCACTGGTTCTGTGTTGATGTGTTTTTGTCACCCCATGAATGGTAGCCTGCCAGGCCCCTCTGTCCTTGGAATTCTCCAGGCCAGAATACAGGAGTGGGTAGCCATTCCTTTCTCTAGGGGATTGATCTTCCCAACCAGGCATCGAACCCAGGTCTTCTGCATTGCAGGCAGATTCTTTACCATCTGGGCCACCAGAGAAGCCCCTGTACACAATAGGAACTCTAAATAGCTGATGGAAAACCTCCAATGTCCCTCAGCAAGTGCTGTTTCTCTGCTATATTCTGCTGTATCACTCCGTTAAACAGATTCCAAACAGACTCTCTTGTTCTCCAATGTTTACCATTATCCTTAAAGAGATTAAGATATAAACCTAAATCTCATATGTCAACAGAAATATCTGGGGTATATACCTTTTGGATTTCTAATACATAATATGAAATGTTTAACAATTTCTATTGCAATATACACATTCAAATAATCAGATTTTGTTGTTTGTTCATTCTCCAAAGAAAGAAACATTTTCAAAATTTAGTCAGAAAGATTCACATTTCTTAGAAGAACAAACATTAGAAGTGGTTGAGGCAGTCAGTTAGCTACAGAATTAAAAGGACAATCTTGTTTCTTGGCTTTGGTGTTAAATGAGAATTTTTACAACAGATTTTAAAGAATTGGGTCTCCAGATAGAACAGTACCTAAGTGAATAAAATCCCATACTGTCATATACTGATTAAAGTTACTATCAGCTAGCAATGTATTTTTGAACATATGCAATTATTAATAAGCATTTATAAGGCATATATGTATGTCTGTAGTAGCTCTTGAGGATTATAATGTCTGAGCATGTTGCAGAGATGATAGGCAGTCCCTAAAGACAGGGCAGAAGGTGGCTGTTTCCTTCTGCAGCATTCCCTGTGGTCTAATTATACAGCAATACTTTCCTCAGTTTGAGGGAAAGGCACTCCCATTGAGACTTCTCAGCTGGAAGCAAGTTACATAAAAATGATGGAAAGAAAATGGAGAAGCCTGAAGGAAACTATAAGAATGGACAGAAGCAAAGGTGAAAAAAAATTATGCTTTTTACTGCTTACCATATTTCAAGAATTTTAATTCACCTGATAAGTAAACAGACTTTTAAAAAATATATCAAAAGGGTCAACATTTAGCAAATGCATGCAAACTGAAGGATGTGTTTGCAGCGTTTACAAGGGGAGAAGAGTACTGGGAGACTGCCATTACTAGCACATCAACAGAGAAAATCAGCGGAAGTTCAGCAAAGAGAGAAATAGCAGGGGATAAAAGTTAATTAGCAGCAATGGTTAAGTGAATCTGAAATATCTAAGTGGACATGAACAAGGAGTCAACTAACAAATATAACCTGGGTGAGGAGGCAGAAAAAGTTAGGGAATTCATTGCTTTTTCTATATTATACATTGGCTTTTTTTGTCCCCATCAGTGGAGATCCACTCTAGAGGTGTAGGATATAACTACTGCATCTCAACTTGCCAAAATTTACAAACTAGTGAGATAAAAACAAAAGAAACTTTTTCTGAACTTAAATTTTAACTAGGGACAAAACAACTCATTTATATAGTCATTTATAACATGCAGTTTTAAAATTTAGATTTCAAAAATTAAGGGATATGGGTTCCAGTAAATATTTATTCCTATCGTCAAGGACTTGAGTTCACTACATGCAGCAGTAAAAAAAAAAAAAAAAAAAAAAAAAGTGTAACAAGAAACATTTTTTATATGTTTCAACCAATTTATGTATATGTAACGCAAGTTATTTCACTCAACAAATGATCACATATAACTTTAATTTCATAGAGAAAAAACTGAACTATAGATTCATATTAATCTTTTAAAGATTTTTAAGATGTTGACTTAAACAATAATACATATAAGTTGTCGTACCAAAAGAGAATACTAAGGGACATTCATGAAATTTGTATCTCCGTCTGCTGAAAGATGAAATATATGACTCACTAAAACAATAAGCAGCCTTTTAGCAATACAATGAACACTTAATGCTTTACTTCAACATTAAAAACATGATTAAGAAAATGCATGAAAAGCCACTAGAGAAAAACAAACCGCTGGGACAATGTCAACCAATGATCTTGAATTTTAACATTAACAAGGAAGCAGGTATTTTTTTTTTTAATACCAGTTAGAAAAATATATTCCGTATATAAATAGAATCTCATACATCTAAAGGAAATACATGCTTTTATTCCAAATTTAAAGCTATGGTAACATCATATGTATTTTATTTGAATTAAATTCAAGTCATGTCCGACTCTTTGTGACCCCATGAATTGCAGCACATCAGGCCTCCCTGTCCATCACCAACTCCTGGAGTTCATTCAAACTCATGTCCATCGAGTAGGTGATGCCATCCAGTCATCTCATCCTCTGTCATCCCCTTCTCCTCCTGCCCCCAATCCCTCCAAGCATCAGAGTCAACTCTTCGCATGAGGTGGCCAAAGTACTGGAGTTTCAGCTTTAGCATCATTCCTTCCAAAGGACACCCAGGACTGATCTCCTTTAGAATGGACTGGTTGGATCTCCTTGCAGTCCAAGGGACTCTCAAGAGTTAAATAAGCAGGGTGACAGTATACAGCCTTGACGTACTCCTTTCCTATTTGGAACAAGTCTGTTGTTCCATGTCCAGTTCTAAATGTTGCTTCCTGACCTGCATATAGGTTTCTCAAGAGGCAGGTCAGGTGGTCTGGTATTCCCATCTCTTAATCTCTAATTTACTTGAAGAGATGTCTAGACTTTCCCATTCTGTTCTTTTCCTCTATTTCTTTTCACTGATCACTGAGGAAGGCTTTCCTTATCTCTCCTTGCCATTCTTTGGAACTCTGCATTCAAATGGGTACATCTTTCCTCTTCTGACTGAACAACTGAACTGAACTGAACTGAATGAAGGCTTTATATATATATATAGTATAGCTTTTATTATAAATATTTTCAAATTCATGTTTTTCAAATTACATGACAGAGGTAATTGGAGGTTCAGTTCAGTTATGTAGCTCAGTCGTGTCTGACTCTTTGAGACCCCATGGACTGTAGCACACCAAGCCTCCCTGTCTATCACCAACTCCCAGAGCTTACTCAAACTCATGTCCATTGAGTTGTTGCTGCCATCCAACCATTTCATCCTCTGCCGTCCCCTTCTCCTCCTGCCCCCCAATCCTTCCCAGCATCAGAGTCTTTTCCAATGAGTCAGTTCCTCACATCAGGTGGCCAAAGTGCTGGAGTTTCAGCTTCAACATCAGTCCTTCCAATGAATATTCAGGACTGATTTCCTTTAGGATTGACTGGTTGGGTCCCCTTGCAGTCCAAGGGACTCTCAAGAGTCTTCTCCAACACCACAGTTCAAAAGCATTGATTCTTTGGTGCTCAGCTTTCTTTATGGTCCAACTCTCACATCCATACATGATTACTGGAAAAATTATAGCTTTGACTAGATGGACCTTTGTTGGCAAAATAATGTCCGTGATTTTAATATGTTGTTTAAGTTGGTCATAACTTTTCTTCCAAGGAGCAAACTGAAACTGAAGTAGCTCTATAGTATCCGACTCTTTGCAACCCATGAGCTGTAGCCTGCCAGACTTCTCTGTCCATGGGATTTCCCAGGCAAGAGTACTGGAGTGGTTGGCATTTCCTTCTCCAGGGGATCTTCCCAACCCAGAGATTGAACCCGGGTCAGAGATCCGGGTCAGAGATCTTGCATTGCAGGCAGACACTTTACCTTCTGGGCCACCAGAGAAGGAGCAGTTCAGTTCAGTTCAGTCGCTCAAGCGTGTCCGACTCTTTGCGACCCCATGAATCGCAGCACACCAGGCCTCCCTGTCCGTCACTGACTCCCGGAGTTCACCCAGACTCATGTCCATGGAGTCAGTGATGCCATCCAGCCATCTCATCCTGTCGTCCCCTTCTCCTCCTGCCCCCAATCCCTCCCAGCATTAGAGTCTTTTCCAGTGAGTCAACTCTTCACATGAGGTGGCCACAGTACTGGAGTTTCATGCATCTTTTAATTTCATGCTGCAGTCACCATCTGCAGTGATCTTGGAGCCCCCAAAAGTAAAGTCTTTAACTATTTCCATTGGTTTCCCTATCTATTTGCTGTGAAATTGGAGGAAGTCTTGCATAAGTTAAAAACATTTGATTAAAAATTATGCAAACTTGAGAATCTATCACAGGCAATTATCAGCTATTATAGTTTATATAAATTACTTAACCTCTCCAAGCCTCAAACTCCTAATCTATATAATAGAGATAATAGTACCCACATTTCACAGGGCTCCTGTATGAAGTAAAAGAGGTCAACCATATAGTATAAGTAAGTGTAAGTACAATATTGCTTAAAAAGAAGGCACTTTCTTTTAGGTATTAATAATGCTGATAGCAAAAGGCATGCCAAAAAAAAAAAAAAAAATATATATATATATATATATATATATATATATATATATATATGGCAGCTCATTTAAAAAGGTCATGATTATTCTAGAATAACTGCATTTTCAAAGTAGTTTCCAGTTTTATTTATATACTTATATATACAATATCAGGTCTTTTGCTATATAATATAAATTTTATAATCAGTTTTATTTTAGGACATAATAGAGCATGGAAGAGAATTCTAGAAATACAAAAGTGTTAAAATCATTTTCATATTTAATTTTCAAGTCGGTACTTATCTTACAGTATATTAACAATCTTATGTATTCCCCTGGACATATTTCTGGGCTTCCCTGATGTCTCAGCAGGTAAAAAATGTGCCTGCAATGCAGGAGATGCAGGAAAAGCACAAGCTTCACTGCTGGGTCAGGAAGACTCCTTGGAGGAGGAAATGGCCGTTTACTCCAGTATCCTTGCCAAAAAATCCCATGGAAAAAGGATCCTGGAGGGCTATAGTCCAAAGGGTCACAAAGAGTCAGACACAACTGAGCACAGAAATACTTCAGTCTTACCTCATAGGGAATAATGAAATAGAGAATCCAATCTAATAATCATGCTGTATTTATATTTATACCTAAATTTGGGTACTAAGATGTTCCTACAGATATATATGAATGTATATACATATGAATATATATATAGCAATGTAAGTCACATCATTATAAATTTTTCATTTTCAGTGATACAAAAAAATTGAAACTTTTAAAAAATGCTTCAAATGTCTAAATTAATTAATCACCAGGATATACATAATACAAACTTTAACCAAAAAATAGTGTAGTCTACTCCCTATTGATTGATTCTCCATGACCAAATATAAACGTGATATTATTTTTAGCCCAAAATATCACAAAGAAAATCCTAGTTATACAGAATGACATATTATTGAAAAGTTTCCCTAGAAGAGGTTTTCAGGTTAACTGAATGCAGTCAATATCAATTTGTCCACCTAGCACTCACACCTGTAAGAGCATCTCGATTTTGCTCTGTGGAAAATTTTGCTCTGCAGAATCACTGCTCAGAAGCTAAGTCTCTTTAGACATGTGAGCCACATCTGCCTAATGAAGCTCCCTGGTCACATTGACTGAATCAGGGATGGGCTTGCAATCCAAGAGAAGTCAATAATATCCAAGCTTGGAATTTTTGCTGAAAACACTGGGGGAAAAAAAATGCTGGTAACCTAAAACTGAGATTAAAGGTTCAAGTACATAATCCTGCTGCTGCTTAAATCCAATATGCTAACACTTAAAAATGAAGCCCAATACAAAGTACAACAGAAGTGGAGAAAGACAGATTTCTGGCGGCTTCACTTGAGCACATAGATGAAGAGAGACCTAAAGTCAATTAAACCCGCGGCTTTTCAGGTAAGAGAGTAATTCCTTTCTCTGTAAGTCATTTTAAGTTAGGCTTGAGCTCCCTGCAGTTAAGAGCAGTAAACAGCTGAGTTTCCTTCAGGCCTGACTACATCTTGTCCCGTGCATATAATGCACGTGTTGATTTAGATTATCTCTGACTCTCTCAGTGGATTGTGAATAAAATTATTCACTTTGATATCGTTAGTACTTACATTTTTTGTATCTAGCAAGTGTTCAGTAATTAATTAAGGCATTAATTAGTTATTTCATTGGCAGACATTATATAAAACATGCTCTTACAAGAAAAAAGATGATTATAATTATGACAGAAATACAAATATTGTATATCAAGGAAGCATAAACAGAGATAATCTTAGAAGAGTTTATATATTCTGTAGCCAAATGTTTTCTTCAAAATGATTTCTAAAATACACTATAATATGGCAATAATCTATATATGATATACATGTATGATGTATTCCTTTGAGAAGTCAGCATAAATTTTCTTTAAAGTTCAGGTGGTAAATATTTTAGGCCTTATGGGATTGATGGGCTCTGTCATAACTATTCAGCTCTGTCATTGTAGCAAGAAAGTCTTCACAGACAAAAAACAAATACTTAAGTTGTGTTACAACAGGTCTAGTTTGAAATGAGGGCCATTCCTTGATCTCCCCTGCTTTATTTAATCAATGAACCTAAAGAACCCTCTTTTTTAAATTTCAGCCATAATAGCTACCTTTAACTTTTTGACTGGGTAAAAATAAGATGAACGATATTTATTAAAATCCAAAGCATTCCACCATTAAGTAATACTTTTAAAATTTCACCCAATTTAAAATTATATAGCTTTGCATTCCATGCACATATTGATATCTAAAACAAAACAAACAAAAAAACACAACCACTATCAACAACAACAAAAAACATTTCCGTATTCTGTGATATTCTGTTGAAGTTAATTGTACTAAGGCTACCCCTTACATGCTTGGCAAAACATAGAGAATAAACTATGTTTTCTCCTGTACACTTTTCAATTCCTTTAGATGGTATTAAGGAAATTACTTTTAATATGCATATGCAAACTTTGTCAGAAATATTGAAAAATAAGTTAATTCAATTATATTGCATTCTTTGGCTTAAATATTTTTAATAAAAATTTGGTTTTTAAAATGTTAAAATTATCTTAAATATTATCTTAATAAGTAATTTATTTTAAAACATTACTCAATACAACTTTTAACCCCTTCCCAAAGTAATACTGGTCTCTGTGTAAAAAGCACTAAACAGCAAAACTACTTGGAATATATTTTCAAATTTGCAGCTGGTGGATAAGGCTATTAGATAAGGATATTAGAAATGCTCTCATATAGCAATTAATTACAAGACATGGTAATAATTCATTTTTTTTTACTGATTCAATAAATAATGTAAATATATCTAGTGGTATTTTAGTGATTTAGGAAACAATTTAAATACAAAGGATTTATACTCATTGTGCACATTTATTAGCTTATTTATCAGTTTTCATCATTTCATTGTCCCATTTGCATTGTTTGGTGATTGCAATTATACATGTAATATGATCCAAAAAAATAATCATTTCTGCTTTCTAATGGACCAGTAATGAGTTGCTAAGATTTTTAACCTCATTGTCATATGGAAAGTGCCTGCATAAGCTAAAATCTTTCCTCCCAACATTTTAAAACTACAACATTAGTGGGAAAAATTATTTTATTCAAGAATTATATTGATTGAAGTTGATAATATTATTTAAATATCTTTTGTCATGTCATTGATCCCTGTCTTTTTATTATCATTATTATTATTATTACTTTTTGTTTTTCTTAAGCAGGCAATCAGGTATACAAAAAATACCCTTAAACAACCTCTTGATGAAAGTGAAAGAGACAGTGAAAAAGCTGGCTTAAAACTGAACATTAAAAAAAACAAGATTATGGAATCTGGTACCATCCTGCTGCTGCTGCTGCTGCTAAGTCGCTTCAGTCATGTCTGACTCTGTGCGACCCCACAGAAGGCAGCTCACCAGGCTCCCCTGTCCCTGGGATTCTCCAGGCAAGAACACTAGAGTGGGTTGCCATTGCCTTCTCCAATGAATGAAAGTGAAAAGTGAAAGTGAAGTTGCTCAGTCATGTCTGACTCTTAGCGACCCCATGGACTGCAGCCCACCAGGCTCCTCTGTCCACGGGACTCTCCAGGCAAGAGTACTGGAGTGGGGTGCCATTGTCTTCTCCAATCTGGTCCCATACATCATGGCAAATAGATGGGAAAACAGTGGAAACAGTGACAGACTTTATTTTCTTGAACTTCAAAATCAATGCAGATGGTGACTGTAGCCATGAAATTAAAAGATTCTGCTCCTTGGAAGAAAACCTATGACCAATCTAGACAGTATATTAAAAAACAGAGACATTACTATGCCAACAAAGTCTAGTCAAAGCTATGGTTTTTCCAGTAGTCATGTATGGATGTGAGAGTTGGACCATAAAGAAAGCTGAGCGCAGAAGAATTGATGCTTTTGAACTGTGGTGTTGGAGAAGGCTCTTGAGAGTCCCTTGGACTGCAAGGAGATCAAACTAGTCAATCCTAAAGGAAATCAATCCTAAATATTCATTGGAAGGATTGATGCTGAACTGAAGCTCCAATACTTTGACCACCTGATGCCAAGAACTGACTCATTAGAAAAGACTCCGGCGCTGGGAAAGATTGAAGGCAAGAGGAGAAGGGCATGACAGAGGATAAGATGGTTTGATGGCATCACCAACTCGATGGACATGAGTTTGAACATGCTCTGGGAGTTGGTTATGGACAGGGGAGGGTGGCATGCTACAATTCATATGGTCACAAAGAGTCAGAGACAACTAAGCAACTAACTGAACTGAAAAATTATTTATTGCTCTTTGGCCACAATCAGCATAGATTTTGCCAGGTCACTGATGACTCATGTATAAATATAGGGGCTACATTAATTTTCACTATTTTCATAGTTTATTTTATTTGATTATGTTATATACTCCAGTTAAGGTGATGATAGCTGATATTCTCCGTCATGACTTTGTAGTTAGAAAGTCAGATTCATTTTCTTCAATTGATAAGGATACAGGTCAAATTAATATCATTTATTTACTAGTTCACTTGATATTCACCTATGGCCAAAAAATTGCAAAACAAAAGAAATTAACATAAAACCCCAAAATACGTATTAAAATAAAAATGCCAAACACAGAAACATGAGGAGTAGTAGTCATAACTTGATGTAACAATAACCCTGTATACGAAACAGCAAAAGAGACACTGATGAATAGAACAGTCTTGTGGACTCTGTGGGAGAGGGAGAGGGTGGGATGATTTGGGAAAATGGCACTGAAATAAGTATAATATCATATATGAAATGAGTCACCAGTCTAGGTTCGATACAGGATACTGGATGCTTGGGGCTGGTGCACTGGGAAGACCCAGAGGGATGGTATGGGGAGGGAGGAGGGAGGAGGGTTCAGGATGGGGAACACATGTATATCTGTGGCAGATTTATTTTGATATATTGCAAAACCAATACAAATTTGTAAAGTTAAATAAAATAAAATTTAAAAAAAATAAAAAAAATATAAAATATGAAAAAATAAACAGTTTATGAAATCATTAAAGTTGGCCTTTACTATTTAAGTTTTAGGAATACATCATTACAAAATATAAAATAGAGAAAACTCAGACAAGATAAAGAGTGCTTACAAGATCTTTGTATAAGGAATCTGATAAAACTTTTGGAGGTCTTATAATGTGCTTCCATTCAATACATTTTTCCTAAAGTTATGGAATATGCATTCCCAACAATTATAATTTATTTCTTAAAATGTAGCATTTTGAGTAAGAATCAAAGTCTAATTTTGATTATACTTTATAAAATAGCATTGTATTTCATTGTTTATCCTCCTTAATAAAATTTCCTTGTAAATCCTGATAACATAAAATATACAAATATATTTACTATTTTTAAGACAAAGATTAAAACGTTTTATTACTTTCGGTAGATTTAACTGCCCTAAGTTACTTCGTCATTTTCACACCTTTACTGGTTTTACTATACATAATTATTAACAATACTGTTCTAAAAGGGCGGAAAAGACACCAAACAATGGATTGCAACTCCCAACTGCCCAACCTGAAAAAGGTCACAGTGGAGGCTAGACAAAGTTAGATTAGTAAATGTATGCCATAAGAATCACATTTCTCTCCTAAAGTTTGAAGGATTTCCGTAATAGGAATGCAAATTGAGATGTGGGCTCAATTTCATGTTTGTGTGTAGATGGATATCTTCCAGAGATAATAACTAGAGAGTGCTTCTAACTTTGCTATTTACAGGTCAAAAAGTATGGTATTGATATGTTAATTTTCTCATCTAAGAAAAAGTAATTGAACTTTCTCTAAAACTTTCATCTTAAACAACAAAGGGTATAAAATGATAAGAAACCAATCATTAGCGTTAGCCCAAAAGACATTCTGTATTTTGCTTAGAGCTTAAAAAAATTCATAGATCATTAAAATAAAGAGATGTGACAAAAGGTTAAACCCTTTCACAAAGTAAATAAACAACCTCTTTTTATTTTCAGAAATGAAAAACCTCTAAAAAATAAATAATAATATAAAAAAACAAAGCAAAGTGGAACCTATAAATTTACTGAGAACTGAAGGCATAAATATAAAACATAAACATGCCCAAAGTAAGAGGCCTAAAGCTTTAAAAATTTATTTGGCAAATTTAGATATTGCCACTATTAAGGATGAATTAATTAGAGATGTTTATCTTATTAATAAAATACCAAATACCAGAAGGATACATCATGTTATATTATTATAGAAATTTATTAATTTGATTTTTTCATTAACTAGTCAGTGATGATTCTCCTATATGTAACTACCAGAAAAAAATTAGATAGTACTATTTTTACTAGCATTCTTTTCCAAAACTTATTTTAACAGCTAATATCCATTTTAACTGTTTTACATCTGGAGCAATGTATAGAGTAAGATCTCATTTTCTTAAATATATTCATATCTGATTGTTAAAAGTGGTTACTTAAAAGGACTAAAATGTGTTTTTTTTGGGGGGGGAGGCATTACTTCTGTAAGTTAAATTACTTAAGAGGGAGAAAGATAGTATAAAGAATTATGGAAAGAGAAGGCTGAAGTCCTAGGAAACTGTGTTCTTACTATGTCCTGGGGAGCCTGGTGGGCTGCCGTCTATGGGGTCGCACAGAGTTGGATATGACTGAAGCAACTTAGCAGCAGTACTTTTAAGGTGAAAAGCTGTTTTTAAAAGTTATCACATCCAATGAGCCTCAATTTCTTCATCAATAAAACTGAATTTCTTCATCTGAATGCCTGACTTAGATGGGGGAGCAATTTAAATAATATATGAAAAGTGCTTCACAGTGTCTGGCATACAGCAGTTACTTCATGAATACCAGTTTACTCATTTTCCTCCCTTTTTCATTAGTGAAAGTCAATAGTGTTCATCTTCTAGACTATTTTTTCTCCCATAATTAGAGAATAGACACGTAGCTTATTAGATATGTAGCTTCACAGACTTGAAAGAGGAAAAGACTTTTAAAAAACCACAAAACAGGAAACCCTTGTGGGGGAGGAGCTAAGATGGCGGACGAGTAAGACGGGGAGAATACTTTCTCCTCCACAAATCCATTAAAAGAACATTTGAATGCTGAATAAACTCGATAAAACAACTTCTGAATGCCGGCAGAGGACATCAGGCACTTAGAAAGACAGCTCATTGTCTTCAAAACGAGAAAACGAGCCCTGCGGTAACTCCTTTTGCGGAGAACTGGCGCGGACACCAGCATTTGCTATTGGCAAGTGGGGGCTGGGCTAGGAGGAGCGGCGAGGCCTGCTTTGCTTTGAGAAAGGATTTGGCCTGGCTATCTCGGGCGCTATCTGAGCGAAATAACTAGACTGTTGGTTATCTACTACATCAAAAGCCAGCCCTAAAAAAAAAAAAAAAAAAAAAAAAAAAAAGCCAGCCCTAACTTAAGACACCACCAGGACTACCTATGGAACAAAGGGCTGCACAGAGTTGGCCGGCTGCAGGCCGTCCCACTCCCGTGACAGGCAGCCAGGGCCAGAGGCGGGCAATTATAGCCCTAGAGGGACACTGTCTAACGGAACTGTGAGTAGGTCTCTGTGCTGACTCACGCTTCTTGGGGCTCTGGATGGTCAACATCTGCCTGAGAAAGTGCGCTGTTTGTATACCCAGAAAACTGAGCGGCGGAGAGGCGATAAGTCGCAGCACCTGCGCTCGCTGAACATTTCATCACCTGCGCTACTCGGATCTGGCAAGGGCATAAAACGCAGACTCAACCAAGTCTGTGCTTCTGAGGATTATCTGAGTGCCTGAACCTGGCCGGTTTAGATTTGGGTGTTCATCTCCGCCCTCTCTGTAACAAGGCAGAGATCAGATATTGAAAAGACCTGTAAACCGCCTCAATAAGAGAATTCAACAAACTACCAGAATATAGTAAGGACACTCTAAATTTGGCAATTTTAACAAAATGAAGAGACAAAAGAATACCCAGCAGCTAAAGGAACAGGATAGATCTCCACCAAACCAAACCAAAGAGGAAGAGATAGGGAATCTACCTGATAAAGAATTCCGAATAATGATAGCGAAATTAATTCAAAATCTCGAAATCAAAATAGAATCACAGTTAAAGAGTCTGGAGACAAGGATTGAGAAGATGCAAGAAAGGTTTAACAAGGACCTAGAAGAAATAAAAAAGAGTCAACACATAATGAATAATGCAATAAATGAGATCCAAAACACCCTGGAGGCAACAAATAGTAGAATAACAGAGGCAGAAGATAGGATTAGTGAACTAGAAGATAGAATCCTAGAAATAAATGAATCAGACGAGAAAAAAGAAAAACGTATCAAAAGAAATGAGGACAATTTCAGAAACCTCCAGGATAACATCAAACGCTACAACATTCGAATCATAGGAGTTCCAGAAGAAGAAGATAAAAAGAAAGATCATGAGGAAATACTTGAGGAGATAATAGTTGAAAACTTCCCTAAAATGGAGAAGGAAATAACCACTCAAGTTCAAGAAATCCAGAGAGTCCCTAACAGGATAAACCCAAGGCGAAACACCCCAAGACACATATTAGTCAAATTAACAAAGATTAAATATAAAGAACAAATATTAAAAGCAGCAAGGGAAAAACATCAAATAACTCACAAGGGAATTCCCATAAGGATAACAGCTGATCTTTCAATAGAAACTCTCCAAGCCAGGAGGGAATGGCAAGACGTAATTAAAGTGATGAAGGAAAATAACTTACAGCCTAGATTATTGTATCCAGCAAGGATCTCATTCAAATATGAAGGAGAAATCAAAAGCTTCACAGATAAGCAAAAGTTGAGAGAATTTTGCATCACTAAACCATTTCTCCAACAAAAACTAAAGGACATTCTCTAGAGCAATACAATAATAGTGGGAGACTTTAACACCCCACTCATATAATCTGGCTGTAATAGACAAAGTAAAGAGGAAAACATATTTACTTATGAGCCTCAAAAAATTCAGTTCACTCAGGAGAGTTTAAAAAAAAAAAAAAAAAGACTTATTTGCTCACTCTGTAGAGGTTTATTGACTATTTTGTGGGTTTGGTACCACTTTGGGTAGTAGGGAGGAAGAGGTGACAAATGTGATCCTGTCCTAAATAATATATTGTGGTAAAGATAGATTTACCAATACAAAATACCAAGATGTGCCTAAAGATGAGGACACCCAAACTGGACTTTTTGTTTTCTGAACTTTTCATTTCGAGAACAAACCTCCTAATATAAGATGAACTCACCATGATTTTTTTAAGTGTTCTTTGTGATTAAAAACAGAAAGCCATTGGTTAAGAAATTACATATACTCCTCCCCACCATCACTCCCCTTCTTTCTTCCCATTTCCCTCCCACCCTTATTGCTCCTTTCCTTTGTCCATTTTCCCCTGCAAAAAAAAAAAAATAAAAAAACTAAAAAAAATAAAAAAAAACCACAAAACAAAACAAAGCCCTTCTAGTACCAATGATACTTTTAACTTGATTAATTGAGTATCTGAGAAAGGAATGTGTCATTCAAACATTGCTGAACACGAAATCACTCATTAAGAGCTATTTTCTACTTACAAATATATGCAGATTTAATTCCCTAATTCTTCAAACCTACTCAGCAAAATTTTAGTTAAAATTTTTTGTTCTCCAAAAGACAATGTCAAGAGAATGAAGAGACAGTCTATGGACTGGGAGAGAATATTTGAAAAATAAACATCTGATTAAGGACTGCTATCCTGAACATGGGCTTCCCAGGTGAATCAGTGGGTAAAGAATCTGCCTGCAACGCAGGAGACATGGGTTTGATCCCTGGGTCTGGAAGGTCCCCTGCAAGAAAGCATGGCAACCCATTCTACTATTCTTGCCTGGCAAATTCCATGGACAGAGGATCCTGGAGGGCTACAGTCCATATGTTAACACAGGGTCAGACTTAACTGAAGCAACTGAGCACACACACATGCGTCCTAAACATCAAAGAACTGTTGAAAACAACATAATTTGAGAAATGAACCAAAAATCATAAAAGTCATCTCACCAAAGACCGTATGCTGCTGCTGCTGCTGCTAAGTCGCTTCAGTCGTGTCCGACTCTGTGCGACCCCATAGACAGCAGCCCACCAGGCTCCCCTGTCCCTGGGATTCTCCAGGCAAGAATGCTGGAGTGGGTTGCCATTTCCTTCTCCAACGTATGAAAGTGAAAATCGAAAGTGAAGTCGCTCAGTCGTGTCCGACTCTTAGCGACCCCATGGACTGGAGCCTACCAGGCTCCTCCATCCATGGGATTTTCCAGGCAAAAGTACTGGGGTAGGGTGCCATTGCCTTCCCCAAAAGACCGTATAGAGATGGCAAATAAACATATGAAAAGGTGTTCCACATCCTATGTCACTAGAGAAAAATAAAACCAGATACTACTACACGCATATTAGAATGATCAAAAACCAGAACACAGGCAACACTAAACACTGGCATGCACGTGGAGCCAAAGGAACTCTCGTACAGTGCAGGTAGGAATGCAAAATTTATAACCAACTTTGGAAGACAGTTAGGCAGTATCTTACAAAACACACATACTAGAGGATCCAACAGTCACTTTCCTTGATAATTACTCAAATGAACTGAAAACTTACGTCCATACAAAAGTCTGCACACAGATGAATATAGCAGCTTTACTCGTAACTGCCAAGACTCAGAAGCACTCAAGATGGCCTTCTTTAGGTGAATGGATACACTCTCACAAATCCAAACGATAAATATTATTCAGCTATAAAAACAAAACAGCTCTCAAACCAGTAAAAGACATGGAAATACCTTAAATGTGGATGACCAAGTAAAAAAAGCCAATCCACAAGGGCTACAGACAGTATGATTCCAACTATATGACCTTCTGGAAAGGTAAAATTATAAAGACAATAAAAAATATGATCAATGGTTAATGGTGGGGGTGGATGGGAAGATCATAAAGAACTTTTAGGGCAGTGAAAATATTCTTTATGATACTATGATGATTCATGCATGTCAGTTTATTTTTGTCCAAGCCCATAGATTATATAACACCAAAGGGAAACTTTAAAGCACACTATGGACTGTGGATAATTATAATGTGTCAATATAGGTTCACCCTTAATTTTAAAAAAAAGTATCATTCTGGTGAATGAGGCTGATGATAGGGAGGCTGTGGAGTACAGGCAGTATGAGTAGGTATAAGGAAAATCTCTTCCTCTTGATTTGTTAACCTAAACCTGCTTTTAAAAAATTACAAAAAAAATTTTTTTTAAGATCTATATCCATTAATCTCAAACACTGAATAGTGAAACAGAAAATGAAACAGCTTTGTCAAACTCTGGTTAATTCACAAAGGAAAACAAATTTATTCTAAAAAAAATAAATCATTTTTGGTTTTTTTGAGGGAAAAAAATAAGCCCATCCAAGCAGAACTCAAGAATGATAATGATACCCAATGATTATACAGATGGTATCTTTTTCTAGGTACTGACTTGTGGAAATCAATATTATTTTAAGAAAAAGTATCACATATAAATAAAAACTATCTATTGAGTATCTAGTATGTGTCACAAGGTTCTAACAGAGATCACTATAACTGATAAATAAAAAGGAATTTTCACACCCAGAGTTATGCTATGGAGAAGACATGGATATGGACAAATAGATTTAAAAAGTATATGATGGATACTGTCACAACTCTATGGTCATACGGAGAATACAGTGAACCAAGGTTTGCTCCCAAAAGCCCACTTTATGAAACTGTGTGCCCTAAAAAGGCAATTATGACTAACTATATAACAGCAATCTTCTGCAGGGTAGCATTAACCTTCTTAGTTCACACTACAGAAGGCAAAAGTATCCTCCAATGTATACTGTCAGTGGCAGAAGGATCTGTTATATAACTTATTCTCAAAAGATGACATCTGCTAAAAAAACATGTCATTGTAATTACTACTTCCTTTACTTATTTTCTATACAAAATGAAGACATATTTTTTTCTCTTTCATATTCTTCTGAATAGATTTAGTTGGTGGCAGCAGCATGATACAACCTGATTATCTGATCACAGCAGTTTAAATGATTCTAAGTAGTAAGTTTGCAAAAAGTAAAAAGAGGTTTAACTATTCTGACCACTTCTTGCCTAGGGAGGTAAGGATATTACACTCTGAACTGTTCTCTAGATTCCAGCTGTCAGGAGTAAAGTCAGAAGTAATTTATTGAGACAATTCCATTTTCCTTTAATGAGTGTGGAGTACACGTTAGCCTCTGTGAAATACAGATGGTCTCAATTGTTTTTTTTATGTAATCTGTAACATGAAAGACTAAGTAGAAATCTAGATAGATACTAAAATTATTTGAGAAAATGGTCAATATTAATTAGAACTTAATATGGCCTCTATGACTAAAGTTTAAAAATTATGGTTATGAACACATAATTCTGGGTGAGAAATATCTAGACTCATTTTCTTTAATTTAACTCACTACTGAGACTACAATTTAAAAATCCTTTTTAATGAGATTTTATGACCTCTCTGCTACCAGTTTATACTTGTTCAGCCATTGTCTTCAGCAGGATATTATATTTTATTAATTGAGTAAAATAAATCCCCCTAATGAATCTGTCCTATTTTGCATGATAAACCTACTTTCCAGGGAGATTCTAATTTATATTCACTCTTTTCTTTTTTGAGTTACAAATGTAACTCTTGAAATGTCATTTCTATGATCTTACCAGTATATAAGTTTTTATGACCGATTTCAGAACATAGCAGTAATGTTTTATACTACTTTGGGAGATACATTTTCCATTTTTTTTAATTGTGCATATCATTTTACTTATTAAGATGTGCATTATTCACATACTACATTAAACATTATTCCAAAGTTTTACATTTCTCTTAAGAAAGTTGTTAAGACCTAACGTGTCAACAACCCAAGATCTTTTAATAATCACCACAACAGGGACTTCCCAGGTGGTCCAGTTGTTAACAATCGGCCTTGCAAGGCAGGGGACATGGATTCATCCTGAGTTAGGGGACTAGAATCCCACATGATGTGGGGCAGCTAGGCCCATGTACTGCAACTACTGAGCTCGCGCGCACATCACAACTAGAGTTACTGCTACACAACTAAAGATCCTGCATGGCACAGGAAGAACTAGAGTGCTGCAACTAAGAACCAATGCAGCCAAATAAATCAATATTTTTTAAAAAAAAATCATCACAACACATCTAACAGCCTTGGGGAGGTTGAGGAAGGAGGGTAACAGAAAAAAAAATATGGTTAAAAACATATAGGTTTCATACTTTAGAGTACAAAGACATATTGAGTTGGCATTTCTTCTACTTCTAAACCTGTTACACACACCAACAAAATAATCTCACTCTTGTCATTGGCTGTTTTCAATAACTAGGTTTGATTCAGGGACACAGAGGTGCAATATGACTGGCTTAGGACAACTGAGTTTCCTGTATTGAAGGCAGATTCTTTAGCATCTGAGCCATCTGGGAAGTGCTAGAACACAGGATCAGTGCAATAAACCACCAAGCCCTTTGGCATTCAGTGCTCCAAGAGAACTATGCTAAGTCACTTCAGTCGTGTTCGATTCTGTGCGACCCCATAGACAGCAGCCCACCAGGCTTCCCCGTCCCTGGGATTCTCCAGGCAAGAATACTGGAGTGGGTTGCCATTTCCTTCTCCAAGAGAACTACTTTACATAAATGAAACATAAGCAGGCAGGTTAAGTGAGAGTTGAAAAGGGGAGGAACTCAATTTACATACACCTATGTTTTCAGTAGAAGAAATTCACTGAAATGAGACAGAGTCAAAATATTTTCATTTAAGATTCATTTTGTCCACTGGTCATCTCACTGATTCTGGAATAATAAACATGAGTGACATCATCCCCTCTATAAAACAGGGATAATCATACTGAGCCTTTCCTGTTTAACTTGGAGTGATTTTGAAGCCCGAGTCAAATACTATATATGCGGAATACTGTGTAAACTGAAACTCAGCATAAACATTTATATTAAATATTTGTGGTAGTAGTAGAAAGAGAAAGAAAGAAAGTGAAGTCGCTCAGTCATGTCCGACTCTTTGCGACCCCATGGACTGTATCCTACGAGGCTCCTCCATCCATGGGATTTTCCAGGCAAGAGTACTAGAGTGAGTTGCCATTTCCTTCTCCAGGGGATCTTCCCAACTCAGGGATCGAATCTAGGTCTCCCACATTGTAGGCAGACGCTTTACTGTCTAAGCTATCAAGGAAGCCCTAGTTGTGGTAGTACTAACTAGATTAAAACATAGTGCACATTGTTCACTCAAGATAAAGTCAAGTAAAAATTGACTGCATGCCAATATAAGTAAATGTGTTTCTTATTCCAATTTTTTTCAAGTTGTATACATAAAGAGATCTTAAACATATTTCAATCAATTTTGGCAGATGTCTAGATTCACCTAACCCACACCACTATGCAACATGGGTTATTCCCATTACCCCAGGACCCACATATGCCTTTCTCACTGCATCCCCATGCTGCTGGAACACACATTTAAAACAAACAAAAACTAACAACTCATCTGATTTCTATTACCAAGAAATCAAACAGTATATATTTAGCAGTCTTGTTTCCTTTACTCAACAATGTTTTTAAGAGTTTTACTTTCTGTGGCATCCATCAGTGGTTAGTTCCTTTTTATCAGTGAGTAATTTCATAGTCCAGCAATATACCACAGTTTGTTTATTCATTCTCCTATGGCTATTATCAATAAATCTAGTATGAACATCCTTGTATACAAATATTGTTGTGGATATATATCTTCATTTTTCATTAGGATTGGAATTAGTCATAAAGTTGATACATGTTAACTTTTATAAGAATATGACAAACTGTTATGATCCAGTCTGGCAATTTCTGCCTTTTAATTAGAGTCCATTTATCTTCATTGCAATTACTGCACTATTTTAATTTAATTCACTATTCAGGTGTTTGATTTTGTTTCACGCGATCTGTATTGTTTCTCTCTTCCTTCTTTCCTCTTTCTTCTTCCTCTCTTGTTTTGGGCATGCATTAACAAATTATTTTTAGTATCCCCTTTTATCTTCTCTACTGACTTTTTATTTGTGCCTTCACTAGTTTGCTAGGGAATCTGTCCTATATCCTTTCCTCTCCTTATGGTGGTTTGCTGGTGATCTTTAGTGTTCCTTGGCTTGTTGAAACATCACCATTATTTCTAACTTCATCTTCAAATGGCATTCTCCAGCATTCCTGTCAGTGTCCAAATTTCCCCTTTTTATACAGATTCCCTGGCAGCTCAGATGGTAAAGAATCCGCCTTAGTGCAGGAGACCTGCATTCAATTCCTAGGTTGGGAAGATCCCCTGGAGGAGGGCATGGCAACCCACTCCAGTATACTTTGCTGGAGAATCCCCATGGACAGAAGAGGCTGATGACTACAATCAATGGGGTTGCAAAGAGTCAGACAAGGTTGACTGACTAAGCACACAATCACACTGAAAGAAGGGTCCACTCTACTGCAATAGAACTTCATCTTAATTAATTACACCTGCAACGATGCTATTTCTAAAGAAGGGTACATTCTGAGATACTGGGGTTAGGACTTGAATTTGGGGAGATGAAAGAATTCAATCCATACAAATACCTTGCTCTGTTCACTTCAGTTATTGCTCAAAACATTACATATGCATCTTTAATTTATCACTACTTGTAAAAATAAAACATAAAGACTTTACAACCATGTATTTCCAATTATCATCCACCCATCTTCTGTACTCTTTATCATCATATGTTTAACTTCTATAGATGTTAGACATACTATATTGCCATTATTTTTCCTTAATCACACAAATGTCTAACTAGATTGATAATATATTTAATGTCTTTCTATGTACTATATAAAATATATGCATATATTACATGCATACCTATTCCTGTATATACATATTCATATGTATATAATTCATATCTTGAAGGTATTCTTCACCTAAAAGCAAACCAGATACATATCTGCTATCATTTCCCAAGAGCCTGAAGAATCTTTTTTTTTTTCTCTAATTTTAACATATCTGTAATGGAGAACTAAGAGAAAATTTTGGCTTTTTTAATTTAGAAAAAAAGTCTTTTTGTGAGGTGTTAATTCTAGGTTGCCAGATCTATCTTTCAGAACTTTAAAGATGCTATTCTGTTATTTCATGGATTCTACTGCATCTGATGAAAAATTGCTATCTGATGCAAATAGCATTTGCATCACTTGTCCTATATTTAATACTTTTTTCTCTGGTTGCCTCCTTGAGTTTTCTTTCTTATCTTTGATTTTCAGTGTTTGATTAGGATATTGGAGGTATGTTTTTCTTTGAATTTACACTGATTGAAGTTCTCTAGTGTTTTGATCTGTGGTTTGATGTTTTTCATTAATGTTGGAAAATTATCAATTTTTATTCAAGTATTTCTTCTCTCATTCTCTTTCTTTTTATATCTTGGGATACTAATTAAACATAGTTTTACAGAAATTAGTCACTTTGTTATATTTCTTCCTGTGTTTTAAGCTAGAAAATTTATATTGCTCAATGTTGGCCCGAATCACTATTTCATGTGTTAGATTACTAAAAAGATCACAAGAACTATTTAACTCCAATGCAGTATTTTTGTTGGTTTGTTTCTAGCATTCACATTTGATTTTTTTGATAGTTTCTATCTGCTGAAATTCCCTATCTGCTCACATATATTGTTCCTTTGTTCAAGAAAATTTCTTAATACATTAAGGGTATTAAAAATGTTTTTTAACAGGAAGATCATTATTTGCAATGTTGTGTTGGTTTCTGCTGTACAGCAGCACAGTCTGTCATATATATATATACCCCCTCCCTCTTGAGCCTCCTGTACCCCTCCCAGAGAGGTGCCAGGCTGGGCTCCTTGTGTTATATAGCAGCTTCCCACTAGCTATCTATTTCACACATGATATTGCACATATGTCAATGCTACTACATCAGTTTGTCCAATTCTCCCTCCCCTTGCTGTGTCCACAAGCCTGTTCTCTATGTCTGTGTTATTAGAGGTATTTTAAAATCCTGTCTGATAACTGCAACGTCTTAGATCTCCTTCTATTGATTCTTTCCTCCTTTGACAAAGAATATTTTCTTGTGTATTGTGTACTGTAATTTTTGGATTGAAAATGAAGATCATATGAAAAAACAATAAGGACTGAGATGAATAATATTTATACAAAGAAAAGGGTACACTTCTTATTTGGACTGGAAGTTGGTACAATTTACACAGACATTATAAACTAAAGCATGTAACCTCAAAATTTATATGTTGAAATTCTAACTCCTAGTACTTCAGAATATGATTGTGATTAAATAAAGGGTCTTTAAATAGCTACATTAGGCTTTAGGTACTCATTAGGCTCGATCCTGTCTCATTATGACTAGTATCCTTCTAAGAAGAGGAAATCTGTACACGGAAACACATAGAAGGAAAACCATTTGAAGGAAGATGGTGAAGTCTGTTATCTATGATCCAAAGAAAAAAGGCATCAGATGAAACTAACTCTGATGACACCTTGATCTCAGTCTTTCAGCTTTCAAAATCATGAGAAAATTAGTATCTGTTAAGTCACTCAGGCAGGCTATACTTGTTTGTTATAGTGTATCTATCAAACTAGTACAATGCACCAGAGCTTTGGTGTTGTTTAAATTCAGTCTACCACAGGCTTAAATGTTGAAAGTAGAATTAGAAACTTCACTTTACAGTCTAAGTGACAGCAGATTTTTGTCTTAGTTGTCATGCTCTGCTTTCAGATGTCCCAGAGGTATATCTCAGCAATCTTTCCTATCCCAGTGGTATAAAAACACTTCCTGGTACTCTTAAGAGCAAGGGCCCAGAGTGCCTGTCAGAGTTCTCTCAGTTCTGATCTTAAAGCCCAGTGCACTGGTGACACCCATTCCTTCTCCATTTTCAGACTTCATTCAACAGCATCTCTGCACCTGTGACTTAGGAAACTTCTTTCTCAACTCTCTTCTCCCTCCCCTAAAGGAAGACAGACATTGACTTACTTAGGGGAGGGTGCCTTTGGGCTTCTCTCCACTCTGCCTGCCCTCAAACTTAAGTGGGCTCTACAGGAGTCTCAGCTCTCCTAGACCTCCCCACCACCATACCGTGTCTCAACTTTATGCCAATGAACCTCAGATGGGGGCAGTGGGGGTCTCTCCTGAGGCAGACTGCTTCTGCTGCTTATTGAACATGAGTCCCCGGATGCAGAAGCATTTCTCTTAGCTCTCATTGGCACATGGGGACTATAGCAGACTTGGTGAGCCTTCTTGTAAGATGCGCTTCTCAGTTCTCCTGACCTTATCCTGACCTTTCTCATGGGCTCTCAAGTGAAGGCCAATGAGAAACAAGATGAGGAGAGAGCAAAGATTCCTCTTGTATCTAGGACTCCTAGAAATTCTAAACTCCTACGCCCAGCCCACATTCAGCATTTAAAAATTTAAAAGTTCAGCTGCTTTATTTTTACTTTAGTGAGTTCCTCCTCCCACATTTCAAAAATGAAAGCAACTATATATCCTAAGAGAGGTTTGTCAAATTTTGGATTTTAATTTATTCAATTGCTTTGGGCCTGATTCTTTTATGGGCTAACCTTACTGATTTTATAGTTTATTCGGCTTGTTTTTCCTTGTTAGGTTTGGAGGGACATTCCCTGCAACACTGCACATCCTCATTAGAAATAGCAGCCCCTTTGCATTTCTTTTTAATTACCCTATCTCATTCCCCTGTTTCCCTTTTCATTTCCCCCTTCTCTGCATGCCTGTATGCTTTGATGTTCCAGTGGTCTCAATATAGTTTCAGGTTTTCATTCCTATAGGGAACGAGCAGATTAGCCACGGTGGTGTGGTCAGGCTCTCTTGCCCCACAACCTCTCACTCTTGCCCCATGTTTTGCAAATAATGATTATGTAACAGCTGAGCTCTGAGATCACTAATACCACTGTGCATGAATGTCATGAGGTACTCACTTGCTCATGGGCTACTGTGTGCAGTATGCCTGTATGAGCTTCACCATGAAAGTCCTGGCTGCTGCTGCATCAGGGCTACACTGCAGCAATACCATGGTTACATTATACAAGGTTATATGATGGCTACATTATGGCTATGTTATGCTTATGTTATGGCTTTTGCTACAGTTGCTGTATCAGCCAGGAGAGAGGCTGTGTATGGCTGCTGTGCCAGCCAGGAGAATTCCTATGACTCCTAGAGTCTTCTTCCAGCTTCTTAGACCATGCTGTGCCTACCCTGGGTTCAGTGAACAGAGTGAACACTGTGAACAGCAAGACAACTAGCATCATGAATAGGATCAGCAAGACAATTCCATTACTTTTTTCGTGGCTAAAAATTAGCAAGTGTTTACTAAGTAGAAACACTGTATTAAGTGAATTACACATATTATGGGCTATCCTGGTGGCTCAGATGGTAAAGAATCTACCTTCATTGTGAGAAACCTGGGTTCGATCCCTGGGTTGGGAAAATCCCCTGGAGGAGGGGATGGCAACCCACTCCAGTATTCTTGCCTGGAGAGGGTTGTCTCCTCATGGACAGAGGAGCCCGTCAGGTTACAGTCCATGGGGTCTCAAAGAGTCAGACATGACTGAGTGACTAAACACACACAGCACACATATTATGTCATTTCATTTTCAGAACAATTTAACAAGGGAAATGCTTTAGTGGTATTCTCTTTACATGTAAGAAAAATGAGTCTTAAGTAATGTAGGCCAGATCACAAAGCTCTCAGAAGGAGTGAATTAAAACCCATGTGGCCTGACTTTATAGGTTATCTTGATCAGTTCAGTTCAGTCACTTAGTCATGTCCAAATCTCTGTGATGCCATGAACTGCAGCATGCCAGGCCTCCCTGTCTACACCAACTCCTGGAGTCTACCCAAACTCATGTTCCTTGAGTTGGTGACACCATCCAACCATCTCATCCTCTGTTGTCCCTTTCTCCTCCTGCCCTCAATCTTGATCAGAATACTGCTTTTACTTCCTAGCACCCTAATATTTGTTTCTTTTCTTTGCCTTAAGAATATGTGAAATCATATGCTTAAAAAGTATGGTAACTCAGAAGTGATTTGAAATTATCATTAATGTTGGGATTCTCTTCACTTGATTTTTGCATTGTAAAACTAAGTTGCAAAAGGTAAAACAAACTCAGGACTGTACATGAAGTAGATGTTAAACCTAAGTGTGTATGCCAAACAATAATCATTCTTTAAAACAAAAAAAATTGTAACATGGGTCAGTGTTATTATTACTTCAGGAATAAAGGAGTAAGGAATACAGGCTTTGGAGTCCCAGCTCTAAAACTTACTATATGTATGAGGACACAATGTAATTGACTCTCCAATAATGAGTTCATCCCTTCATTATTTGGAATAATAATATTTATGATCTTCAGTGTTGCTGCAAGGACAAGATAATATATGTGAAAGCACATCTGCAAACATGCAAATTACTTTCAAATATAATCTGTGAACATCACTATTATTATTGGGAAGCTCCAAACTTCAAAATTATCAATGATATTTCCTACAAAAAGTAAGGAACCTTTTAAATTATTAATAATGTGAATTCATATATAGTAAATCAATGCAGCCATATATGGTAGATCAATTAAGGTGAAAACATTCTGGAAACCTAGAAAGGTCATTTACCTCAGCCAACAATTACTTTGTATAGATAATTTATATGTACACCTTTAAGGACAGCAATAAAAACTATATGCAATCATCCTTAGCAAGAGGAATAAAATAAGCATGAGCAGAGGAAAGTTGTTTGGGGGTAATGAAGCTCTGAAAAGCAAAACAATAATTACATTCCAGGTATAAAACATCAAGGACCAGTATCTAGGTTAGACTGAGACCCTGGTTCATTTTTATCATGGACTTAATAGGCATGACACCAGACTGTGCATCCAAGTGCTCAAAAAAGAGTCTTTCTAAGCTTCAAGGCAAAGGAAAAAAAAAAATTAAAGGGCAAAGAGCAAAACAGAGAGCAGATCACTTATTGTTTTTTAAATACTCCATGCTTTGATGATCACTATTGCTTCTTTTCATTAACTTAAAGGAACAAGCTAATACTCATGAAGATTTGAAGGCTCAATAACAAATTCTTAGTGTGACTTTCACAATATTTAGAGAAAAGTTTTATTTAAAATGGAAAAATATTATGACCTTAATACTTCTAGTGCACAAAAATAAATAAATATATTTTTCTGGACAGGAATTTTAAAATGTAGAACATTTCCCAATATCATCATTAAAAATAAAATAGCACATACAGAGGCAACTAAATGTGAAGGAAGTTATGAATAAAATGACTGCAGTTTGATTTTGTCCCAGTAGTGATTATTACTTTTGAGATGGTATGTATAAGAAGCTATTTAGATGTTTTGCTTCATAGTTCCCTTATACGAACTTTACTCATTTAGATACATAAATAATTAGGTTTTTTTTTTTTAAGGAAAACAGTACTAGTTATCTTTTTTGAAATTACCTTAAGCTTATTTTAAGTAACTAATAAATGTTATATTTTAGCAAATAATATTTGATTTTAATTCAACTCATTTTCTTTTTTCTCTAGGTGATAAATATGGTCAACAGAATTAGTGACCACTTTCTATATGTCCATTACATAGTGCTATTTCATAATTATTGTTTCAACAGGAAGGTATAGGGTGCAGAGACTCAACAAGACAAGAAACAAAAAGAAAGTGGTTAATTTCTTTTAACACTCTACACCTCAACATTTCCCAAACACTGATATATAGGACAGCAGTCTCATGAGATTTGAACAGACACTCCATGATAAAAGAGTTAATTGGTTAAATGTTAAAATGTTTAAAGAAATGCTAGGATAATCAACATTAAAAACAGTTTCTTTATTGTACAATTTATCAAAGCACTAATGTCACTGTGAATATCCACGGGATGATAGAGTGTGCATCTTTTCCAAATTTACTTGAAAATAGAAACCTTTTATTATTTTTTCCCAGAACACACATTAATATCTCACTGGATATGACTATTCCACAAAACTCAATTTAGAAAGTGCTGATCTAGGAGAAGTCAGGATTAGGGAGATGTCATTGGAAATACTGAGAAAGGTACAAATTCATTAAGCATACTGAAGGGACAGAAATAAGAAATATGTCTGAGAGTGTACTGAAGAGGCATAAAGGAGATAACTGTCATGTTGTTTAGCCTGGGAAATGGGAAAATAATGAAGTTATCAACACAAATTGAGATACCAATAAGTATGTCAGCTTGCCAACTATTACTTCATTCATTTAATCAAACAATAAATATTTATTTAGAATTCAGAATTATTCAGGGTAGGTAGGTGGCCAGTGAGGAATAAACTATCATCTAGTTTCATGTATCACAGTCTAATGACTGAATACAATATTCTTGAAAAGATAATATAACTGAACACCTTTTATGGTGTCTGGCCACCTATTTTTTGAGAACTACAACCTATATCATTGTCGGTTAAAAGGCTCCATATTTATGTATGCACTTTTCACACATTCATGTGAAATGTGTGAATGTGTGACTCTCTGTGACCAGGGTTTACAATCCAACCTAAATGTGCTTTCCTGGGTGCTTGGCTAGCCAGTTTTGGCTGGTTTCTTGAACTGCAGAACTGCAGACAAGTTTATAGACAACTGTAAACTTGATTTCAATGGGATCTTTTTCAATCCTTATACAGAGTAACTGTAAGAAACATTGGACATTGGAAAACTAAGTGAAAAAAAATACAATTATAAAGAGAGTAATGGAAAAAAAAAGAATGAGAAAGTACGTGGAAGAGAGAAAGACCCATAGCTTACTGGGTCTATGAAGTCTTAACAGTTCTTTGTTCCAGGAAAATGTAAAGTCAGTAGAAAACACAATATATTTCTAAAAAATAATTACTTTCTCGGTCAAATTACTTTTACTAAGATCCTATTTATTTCACTAAAAAGGCCTATGATTAAAAGAGAAATGTCATGGATAATATTATATATATATATGATATTACAACAATGTCAGTGGTTAACAAAAGGCTTCAATGTCAATAATGGAAAACTGACTATGTGGATCACAATAAAGTATGGAAAATTCTGAAAGAGATAGGAATAGCAGACTACCTTATATGCCTCTTGAGAAACCTGTACGCAGGTCAGGAAGCAACAGTTAGAACTGGACATGGAACAACAGACTGGTTCCAAATAGGAAAAGGAGTCTGTCAAGGCTACATATTGTCACCCTGCTTATTTACCTTATATGCAGAGTACATTATGAGACATGCTGGGCTGGAAGAAGCACAAGTTGGAATAAAGATTGCTGGTAGAAATATCAATAACCTCAGATATGCAGATGACATCACCCTTATGGCAGAAAGTGAAGAGGAACTAAAAAGCCTCTTGATGAAAGTGAAAGAGGAGAGTGAAAAAGTTGGCTTAAAGCTCAGCATTCAGAAGATGAAGATCATGGCATCTGGTCCCATCACTTCATGGGAAATAGATGGGGAAACAGTGGAAACAGTGTCAGACTTTACTTTGGAGGACTCCAAAACCACTACAGATGGTGACTGCAGCCATGAAATTAAAAAACGCTTACTCCTTGGAAGGAAAGTTATGACAAACCTAGATAGCTCCAAGCCAGGCTTCAGCAATATGTGAACCATGAACTTCCTGATGTTCAAGCTGGTTTTAGAAAAGGCAGAGGAACCATAGATCAAATTGCCAACATCCGCTGGATCATGGAAAAAGCAAGAGAGTTCCAGAAAAACATCTATTTCTGCTTTATTGACTATGCCAAAGCCTTTGACTGTGTAGATCACAATAAACTGTGGAAAATTCTGAAAGAGATGGAAATACCAGACCACCTGATCTGCCTCTTGAGAAATCTGTATGCAGGGTCAGGAAGCAACAGTTAGAACTGGTCATGGAACAACAGACTGGTTCCAAATAGGAAAAGGAGTACGTCAAGGCTGCATATTGTCACCATGTTTATTTAAATTATATGCAGAGTACATCACGAGAAATGCTGGACTGGAAGAAACACAAGCTGGAATCAAGATTGCCAGGAGAAATATCAATAACCTCAGATATGCAGATGACACCACCCTTATGGCAGAAAGTGAAGAGGAACTAAAAAGCCTCTTGATGAAAGTGAAAGTGGAGAGTGAAAAGGTTGGTTTAAAGCTCAAGATTCAGAAAACGAAGATCATGGCATCTGGTCCCATCACTACATGGGAAATAGATGGAGAAACAGTGGAAACAGTGTCAGACTTTCTTTTTGTGGGCTCCAAAATCACTTCAGATGGTGACTGCAGCCATGAAATTAAAAGACGCTTACTCCTTGGAAGGAAAGTTATGACCAACCTAGATAGCATATTCAAAAGCAGAGACATCACTTTGCCAACAAAGGTTCGCCTAGTCAAGGCTATGGTCTTTCCTGTGGTCATGTATGGATGTGAGAGCTGGACTGTGAAGAAGGTTGAGCGCCAAATAATTGATGCTTTTGAACTGTGGTGTTGGAGAAGACTCTTGAGAGTCCCTTGGACTGCAAGGAGATCCAACCAGTCCATTCTGAAGAAGATCAGCCCTGGGATTTCTTTGGAAGGAATGATGCTAAAGCTGAAACTCCAATATTTTGGCCACCTCATGCGAAGAGTTGACTCATTGGAGAAGACTCTGATGTTGGGAGGGATTGGGGGCAGGAGGAGAAGGGGATAACAGAGGATGAGATGGCTGGATGGCATCACTGACTCGATGGATTTGAGTCTGAGTGACCTCGGGAGTTGGTGATGGACAGGGAGGCCTGGCGTGCTGCAGTTCATGGGGTCACAAAGAGTCAGACATGACTGAGTGACTGACTTGATCTGAGATAGCATATTCAAAAGCAGAGATATTATTTTGCCAACAAAAGTCCATCTAGTCAAGGCTATGGTTTTTCCTGTGGTCATGTATGGATGTGAGAGTTGGACTGTGAAGAAGGCTGAGTGACAAAGAATTGATGCTTCTGAACTGTGGTGTTGGAGAAGGATCTTGAGAGTCCCTTGGACTGCAAGGAGATCCAACCACTCCATTCTAAAGGAGATCAATCCTGGGTGTTCTTTGACAGGACTGATTCTAAAGCTGAAATTCCAGTACTTTCACCACTTCATGTGAAGAGTTGACTCATATGAAAAGACTCTGATGCTGGGATCAGCATTGGGAGCAGGATGAGAAGGGGACCACAGAGGATGAGATGGCTGAACGGCATCACCGACTCAATGGACATGAGTTTGAGTGAACTCCGGGAGTTGGTGATGGACAGGGAGGCTTGGCGAGCTGTGCAATTCATGGGGTCGCAGAGTCAGACACGACTGAGTTACTTGACTGAACTCAACTTCACCTTTTGATTGCTGCTGCTGCTGCTAAGTCGCTTCAGTCGTGTCCGACTCTGTGCGACCCCATAGACGGAAGCTCACCAGGCTCCCCTGTCCCTGGGATTCTCCAGGCATGAACACTGGAGTGGGTTGCCATTTCCCTCTCCAATGCACAAAAGTGAAAAGTCAAGCTGAAGTCGCTCAGTCATGTCCGACTCTTAGCGACCCCACGGACTGGAGCCTACCAGGCTCCTCAGTCCATGGGATTTTCCAGGCAAAAGTACTGGGGTGGGGTGCCATTGCCTTCCCCACACCTTTTGATTAGCATTATATTATTTAGAGGGTTTCCCAGGTGGTGCTATGGTACGAATTCCCTTGCTAATGCAAGAGATGTAAGAGATGCAGATTCAATTCCTGGGTCAGGCAAACCCCCCTAAAGGAGGTCATGGCAACCCACTCCAGTATTCTTGCCTGGGAAATCTCCCAGACAAAGTAGCCTGGTGAGTTATACTTCATAGGATCCATAAGAATTGGACACAACTGAAATGACTTAGAACTCATTCATGCATGCTAGTTAGAAAGTTAAAATGTGCCTGAATGTTACATAAGTATAAATCTGCTTTAATATTTCATCTGCCAATTCAGTTCAAAAAATAGCATAATATATGGGTCAAATATACACAGTACAATAAAATCCATGAAAAATATAATACTCTTGAAGTAGTGATTTCACAGGTGTAATGTTTCACATTTAAATAAGGTGGGTATGTAAAATACATAGACAAAGAGATCTGTCAAGCTGCTCTCATTCTTGGATGTTAAAATAGCAGTATTGGGAAGCATTTGCCCAAAGACTGGCAGGAATTCTGTCAACGATTTAGCATAGTAATTTATGGGAAATCCAGAATGTTTAGACAGAATTGATTAGAATTAGTCTCTACAGAATATCATGCCAACACATGGATACAATTAAGACACATGTTCAATGCAAATGACTGATTCTGGCAATCTGCATCACGATTTTTAGGTGAATCCAAATTTCTTGGATTTTTGTTTTAAAAATGGAGGAAAAACATGTAGTACCTCTTCAGGTACTAATAATGTATGGCCCTACAATGAAAGATGTATGTTACTGAACTACAAATGCAAGCTCACAAAATAAGTAACAATGGAGACAGAAATAACTAATCTTTCTACATCAGTATGAAATATACATTTTAGCCCTATGAATTTCTAATAGTGTCGGCACCAGTTGCCTGTGATTATTACAAGTTGTCCTTTTACAAAATGAAAAGGAACTGTTTCTATTGGCATAGCACTTTCAAGGCAAAAACGTTCCTAAAGAGAATCTCCATCTATATATGGTAAGTTTCACTTATTCTCACTTTGCTGATCTGCAAATCATATCATTCTCACTAAAGTCTCAATTGTGTTTTCTGCATGGATCTGTTAGTTGAGTGAGGTATCAAGATCTCACATTGCAGGGACCCAGAGGTTCTCATGCAAGCAAGGTTGTATTTGCTTTGCAGGAATAGGTGCTATGTAAACAGAAATTACCATAACTATTCTGTGGCAGCACTTATTCTCCAGTTAATTTACATATTATCAAAAAAGAACAAGATCCAATTTTATTTCTTAAACACTAAGATTATTAAGTGGGACTGTCCCTAAGCTATATTTTGAAACAGAAAAAGTTGAGTTATGGCAAAACAGTTCTCAACCTCCTTACAGCCATCTCTTTCAGAAATGAACACTGCCCTCAAAACTTTAAAAGAACAAGAAAAAATGGAAAGAATAAAATGTGAGAGAAAAGAAGCAACCATCTTTCATACTAGAGAGCCAAACAGATTTTTCTGTGCAAGCAGGTTAAGATGTCAAACTGTAATTTAAACTCTTATAGCTCATTTATAATTACTAAAGAGCCTTTTGATGGAAGTGAAAGAGGAGAGTGAAAAACATGGGTTAAAACTCAACATTCAGAAAACTAGGATCATGGCATCCAGTCCCATCAGTTCATGGCCAATAGATGGGGAAACAGTGGAAACAGTGGCTGACTTTATATTTTTGGTCTCCAAAATCACTGCAGATGGTGATTACAGCCATGAAATTAAAAGACACTTACTCATTGGAAGGAAAGTTATGACCAACCTAGACACCATATTAAAAAGCACAGACATTACTTTGCCAACAAAGGTCCATCTAGTCAAGGCAATGGTTTTTCCAGTAGTTATATATGGATGTGAGAGTTGGACTATAAAGAAATCTGAGTGCCAAAGAATTGATGCTTTTGAACTGTGGTGTTGGAGAAGACTCTTGAGAGTCCCTTGGACTACAAGGAGATCCAACCAGTCCATCCTAAAGGAAATCAGTCCTGGGTGTCCATTGGAAGGACTGATGTTAAAGCTGAAACTCTAATATTTTGGCCACCTGATGCAAAGAGCTGACTCATTTGAAAAGACCTTGACAGTGGGAAAGATTTAAGGCAGGAGGAGAAGGGGACGACAGAAGATGAGATGGTTGGATGGCATTACCGACTCAATGGACATCAGTTTGGGTAAACTCCGGGAGTTGATGATGGATAGGGAGGTCTGGAATACTGCAGTCCATGGGGTCCCAAAGAGTTGGGCATGACTGAATGACTGACAAGAAACACCTGGAATAAATGGGGCAGATTTGGCCTTGGTGTACAGAATGAAGCAGGGCAAAGGCTAATAGAGTTCTGCCAAGAGAATGCGCTGGTCATAGCAAACACCCTCTTCCAAGAATGAAAAAGAAGACTCTACACATGGACATCACCAGATGGTCAACACCGAAATCAGATTGATTATATTCTTTGCAGCCAAAGATAGAGAAGCTCTATACAGTCAGCAAAAACCAAGACCAGGAGCCGAATGTGGTTCAGATCATGAGCTCCTTATTACCAAATTCAGACTTAACTTGAAGAAAGTGGGGGAAACCCACTAGCCCATTCAGGTATGACATAAATCAAATCCCTAACAATTTTACAATGGACATGAGAAATAGATTTAAGGGACTAGATCTGATAGACAGAGTGCCTGATGAACTATGGATGGAGGTTTGTGACATTGTACAGGAGACAGGGATCAAGACCAACCCCAAGAAAAAGAAATGCGAAAAAAAGCAAAATGGCTGTCTGAGGAGGCCTTACAAATAGCTGTAAGAAGATGGGAAGTGAAAACCAAAAGCGAAAAGGAAAGATATACCCATTTGAATGCAGAGTTCCAAAGAATAGCAAGGAGAGATAAGAAAGCAATTCTCAGTTATCTGTGCAACGAAATAGAGGAAAACAATAGAATGGGAAAGACTAGAGATTTCTTCAAGAAATTTAGAGAGACCATGGGAACATATCATGCAAAGATGGGCTCAACAAAGTACAGAAATCATATGGACCTCACAGAAGAAGAAGATATTAAGTAGAGGTGGCAAGGATACACAGAACTGTACAAAAAAAGGTCTTCACGACCCAGATAATTACAATGGTGTGATCACTCACCTAGAGCCCAACATCCTGGAATGTGAAGTCAAGTGGGCCTTAGGAAGCATCACTATGAACAAAGCTAGTGGAGGTGATGGAATTCCAGTTGAGCTATTCCAAATCCTAAAATATGATGCTGTGAAAGTAATACAATCAATATGCCAGCAAATTTGGAAAACTCAGCAGTGGTCACAGGACTGGAAAAGGTCAGTTTTCATTTCAATCCCAAAGAAAGGCAATGCCAAAGAATGCTCAGACTACTGCACAATTGCACTCATCTTACATGCTAGCTGGATCATCAAAAAGGCAAGAGAGTTCCAGCAAAACATCTATTTCTGCTTTATTGACTATGCCAAAGCCTTTGACTGTGTGGATCACAATAAATTGTGGAAAATTCTGAAAGAGATGGAAATACCAGACCACCTGACCTGCCTCTTGATAAATCGTTATGCAGGTCAGGAAGCAACAGTTCCTGACCTGCATGGTGTCATGAGTCACGGGGTCCATGTGGCCACAAAGACTTGGACATGGCTGAGCGACTGAACTGAACTGAAAGTTATCATCAATGAAATGCATAATGTTAAATGAAATTGCTTAATGTATTCAGTCATGGGTAAACCAAATTATAAATACTCATTATTCTCCAAGAACTCCTTTCTTTTAAAACAAATACTTTCCTCAAAGAATCTGAAACATGCACTATTTTGTCCCACTAATCATTAAGTCCTCCATAGCTTTGTTATGCATTAGCTGCAGTTATTGTTATCATTATTACTACACTGTGTACCTCTTCCTACCATGCTATCCAGTTAACTCTAAGGGGATCTACCATAAAACATGCATCTATTTGGTCCAATAGTCATGCTTACTCAGGTTTACATTCTATCTCTATACTCTTGTTTCTGCATCTTGTCCTTTCCACTCTTGCATCACTATGCCAACCTATCACAAAATGTAAGATAGTGATCAAAGATAATCTTTAATATAATGTGGTCATACTTTAAAAGAAACCTTAATGCAAAAAATGGTTTAAATAATTGGAAAATTAAGGTACTATAAGCAAGCAAAGGAGGCTAAGGAGAGTACTGTGCCCTTGAAGTAGCCAAACACTGACATGTATTCTACTTTTTCTAATGCAATTTGTTATCATACCTACAATATACTGAGAGTTAGATTTGATGTTAACAGTTACCAATGTACCAGCTCAAAAGGAACATTTAGAGAAATATGATTATTATTTTTCACAAAGTACAAGCAGAAAAGACAAATTTTAAATAAGGTAAAATGAATATAAGTTCTAGTAAAGATGAAAAATTCGACAGAATATCAGAATTATCATTTGTCTTGATATATAAGGGACAGGATAATAAAAATGTTAATATCAGAAGAAAATGGGAAGAGTATTTTCCCCCCAATTTCTTTGGAAAAGGGCATGTCCATACTAAAATCATAAACTGATATGGTATATTATTGTTCTAATAAATGAGGATAAAAGTCAAAAGGAAATACAATTGTGTACTACGTTTGTATCAGGTAGATTGCAAGGTGACTTGTATATTATAATTTCTTTAATTTTCATAAAATTCATATATTTGCTATTACTGTTCCCATTTTATAAAGATAGCAATATCCACAAAGATTAAACAAAGGCAATTTCACAAATAAGCAAAATTATTATTAACTTTAAGTGTATATCACTTTAAAGTCAGTGTTCATTAGTTCATTAGTAATAAACTTACAGAATTTTCTTTCATAACAATATAATAGAAGTGAACTTAGAAATTATGAAATGCATAAGCATAATTTATGAAGTGTCCTGAAACCTGAAATACAAAATTTAATTATTGATTAATATTTGTTTTTGCATTTGATCCCTCTTGAGGAGGAAAATTTTTTACTTCTTCAACCTTGCCAGAGGGTAGACAACACTAACAGGATAGTAAAACACAAATCAATAGAGAAATAAATACATCTTTTAAAAACTTTGAGGCCCTAGATTGTCATACTGAGTGAAGTAAGTTAGACAGAGAAGGAGAAATATCCCTTTTATATGGAATCTAAAAAGAAATGATACAAATAAACTTACAAAACAGAAAGAAACTCACAGACTTAGAGAATAAACTTGTGGTTGCAGGGAGGAAGGATGGGGAAACGGAATAGTTAGGGACTTTGGGATGGACATATACACATTGCTATATTTAAAATGGATAACCAACAAGGTCTTACTGTATAGCACATGGAACTCTGCTACTGTTATGTGGCAGCCTGGATAGGAGGGGAGTTTGAGGGAGAATGGATAGATGCATATTTAAAGTTGAGTCCTTTTGCTGTTCATCTAAAACTATCACAATAAACTATTGGAAATTGGCTACATCCCAATACAAAATAAAATTTAAAAAATAGAAAAAAAGCAAATGATTTTAAAATGAATGCTAGTAGTAATAATTATATACACTATTTTAATCTAAATTTCAGGCTACAACAATTTTGGTAATAAGGACATGAAAATATGATCATGGTTTCAACTCTTGTAAAATGATTCCTAAATAACATCTATATTCATTTTTAGTAACCTGGTTTTCTTGAAGGTGGTTTTGTTCCTGTTTCATCTTCGTACTGAATGAATTTAGTTACTCTTCTACTCCAAACAGCAGATTTAAATCTTAATATTTTATTACTTGCATGAAGTGAAAAGAATAACATGTTTCTATTACCTCATTTAAATGTGGATAGTAATGTCCTTCATTTAGTTATTATTAGTAAAATTATTTAACACACAGCAGATTATGTAGTATATAAAATGTATCATGTAAATGTGCATTTCCATTTCACTGGGAACTCCTCATATTATCCCTATGAATCACCAACATTGTTTCCAGAAGTCTTATTTATTAATAAAAATAATTTTATCTTAATATGTATCATTGCCCATGAAGAGTAGACAAAATATTCTGATACTATGCAAAGATGGGCTCGATAAAGGACAGAGATGGTGTGGACCTAACAGAAGCAGAAGATATTAAGAAGAGGTGGCAAGAATACACAGAAGAACTGTACAAAAAAGAGCTTCAAGACCTAGACAATCATGATGATGTGATCACTGACCTAGAGCCAGACATCTTGGAATGTGAAGTCAAATGGGCCTTAGAAAGCATCACTACGAACAAAGCTAGTGGAGGTGATGGAATTCCAGTGGAACTATTCCAAGTCCTGAAAGATGATGCTGTGAAAGTGCTGCACTCAATATGCCAGCAAACTTGGAAAACTCAGCAGTGGCCACAGGACTAGAAAAGGTTAGTTTTCATCCCAATCCCAAAGAAAGGCAATGCCAAGGAGTGCTCAAACTACCGAACAATTGCACTCATCTCACACGCTAGTAAAGTAATGCTCAAAATTCTCCAAGCCAGGCTTCAGCAATATGTGAACCGTGAACTTCCTGATGTTCAAGCTGGTTTTAGAAAAGGCAGAGGAACCAGAGACCAAATTGCCAACATCCGCTGGATCATGGAAAAAGCAAGAGAGTTCCAGAAAAACATCTATTTCTGCTTTATTGACTATGCCAAAGCCTTTGACTGTGTGGATCACAATAAACTATGGAAAATTCTGAAAGAGATGGGAATACCAGACCACCTGATCTGCCTCTTAAGAAATCTGTATGCAGGTCAGGAAGCAACAGTTAGAACTGGTCATGGAACAACAGACTGGTTCCAAATAGGAAAAGGAGTACGTCAAGGCTGCATATTGTCACCATGTTTATTTAACTTATATGCAGAGTACATCATGAGAAATGCTGGACTGGAAGAAACACAAGTTGGAATCAAGATTGCTGGGAGAAATATCAATAACCTCAGATATGCAGATGACACCACTCTTATGGCAGAAAGTGAAGAGGGGCTAAAAAGCCTCTTGATGAAAGTGAAAGTGGAGAGTGAAAAGGTTGGCTTAAAGCTCAACATTCAGAAAACGAAGATCATGGCATCTGGTCCCATCACTGCATGGGAAATAGATGGGGAAACAGTGGAAACAGTGTCAGACTTTGTTTTTCTGGGCTCCAAAATCACTGCAGATGGTGACTGCAGCCATGAAATTAAAAGACGCTTACTCCTTGGAAGGAAAGTTATGACCAACCTAGATAGCATATTCAAAAGCAGAGACATTACTTTACCAACAAAGGTTCGCCTAGTCAAGGCTATGGTTTTTCCTGTGGTCATGTATGGATGTGAGACCTGGACTGTGAGGAAGGCTGAACGCCGAAGAATTGATGCTTTTGAACTGTGGTGTTGGAGAAGACTCTTGAGAGTCCCTTGGACTGCAAGAAGATCCAACCAGTCCATTCTGAAGGAGATCAATCCTGGAATTTCTTTAGAAGGAATGATGCTAAAGCTGAAACTCCAGTATTTTGGCCACCTCATGCGAAGAGTTGACTCATTGGAGAAGACTCTGATGCTGGGAGGGATTGAGGGCAGGAGGAGAAGGGGACGACAGAGGATGAGATGGCTGGATGGCGTCACTGACTCGATGGATGCGAGTCTGAGTGACCTCCGGGAGCTGGTGATGGACAGGGAGGCCTGGCGTGCTGCGGTTCATGGGGTCGCAAAGAGTTGGACACGACTGAGCAACTGATCTGATCTGATCTGATCTGATGCTGTACAAAGGAGACCAATATGTACTTGTACACATATGGGTTACAATTCCCAATAGGTATATATACTGTAGTACTCTTAGAGAAATGTATATGAATGCATATATGGATATGTGGGTGTATTTTTATATATCAACATGCTATAAAAGAGGGCAAAGAATATGCTTTTAATAGATAAAACATGCTCTGTTATTAGAGTATAAATGAAAAACAATAATATGTAGCTTTGATTCATTTTTGAAATAGTTTTCCTTATCAAATATAAATGAACAAAATAAAAAAATAACTGTTGGTAATTAAAACTTGGGCTCTTAATCAAAAAAATATTGAGGTACAACAATTAAAATGAATACCAAGAAAAAAAAAAGAAGTTTGAGGACAATAGAAGTAACATATAGTCAATGACTCTAACTTGTTTCCATTCTAACTTTTCTGCTTGAAGAAATATGCTGAATCAAGAATTGTATGAAAATAGGAATACTTGATGGTAAGTGGCTTCATCCAAACAACTAGGTATCTAGAGGAGAGGAAATGGAGCTGAAGACAAACACAGACATAAGTTATTGTGTGTGAAACATTCACTTAGTCACTAAAACTGTAATATTTCTGAATAAAATAAATCATTAAATCATGTAAAAATAATTTGATTCTTACAGACTTTTAAAGTGAGGAATTATTATTTCTACCTACAGTTTTCTTATTTGATATGAACATTAAATAAAAAGCTCTATGAACATATATCCTACACTATAAAATGGAGAGAAACAAACAGTTGTCCCTCAGTAAACATAAGTGATTGGTCCTATGGTCTATTTCATATACTAAACTCTGCAGATACTGAAGTCCATTGTCACTCATCCATATCCATGGAATCTGTATACATCAATTCAATCGACAATAAGTATATGTACATATAGTGAAAAAAAATCTATGTACAAATGGACTCATTCACTTTAAATCTTCATTTTCAAGGCAAATTTAATTTACTTTGCAAATACATAGGGTTTTACTTAATAAATATTTATTATTTGTAAAACCAAATAGAATCTCCATTCTAAGGTATACAGAAGTATATAAAATAGAGCAAAATAAAATACTGTCAACTGATGCAATGCTTTCCACATATACTTAATAACCATTAAAAAATAGTTTTAATAATATGCATAGAGTACCCACAGCCACATTTATAATTAACTTTTTTCTTCCATCAAGTAGCTAATATATTCTCTGTGAAGTGTCCTTCCCTTCATCCATGCTAAGTGAAGACCCCTCCATGTTCTCAGATTGCATTATGTGTCTTAATATATCAGGAATATCTGGCCTGTGAACGGTCAGATTGTCAAATTCAAAAGTATTTAAATTAAGAAGGGGAAATCATCTAAGTGTTGTTAGAAATATTTTAAAAATTATCTATCTACATATCTAACCAATATGTATGCTTCTGCTGCTGCTGTTGCTGCTGCTAAGTCGCTTCAGTTGTGTCCAACTCTGTGCGACCCCATAGATGGCAGCCCACCAGGCTCCCTCATTCCTGGAATTCTCCAGGGAAGAATACTGGAGTGGGTTGCCATTTCCTTCTCCAATGCATGAAAGTGAAAAGTGAAAGTGAAGTCGCTCAATCGTGTTCGACTCTTAGAGACCCCATGGACTGCATCCCACCAGACTCCTTAATCCGTGGGATTTTGCAGGCAAGAGTACTGGAGTGGGGTGCCATCGCCTTCTCCCATGCAGGCTTCTACATACTAATAAATATATACAGGCATTATTCTCTCTAACATCTAAGTTTATTATCCAAAAAAAAAAAAAAACTAAAAAATAACAAAAACTACCTAGTTTATAAGCTAAGTCCATGTACTTTTTGAAACAAATAATATCAATCTTGTTTATGATTTTTTAACAAGAACTTTTCTGAACACGTTATATAAATAGCAATCTGGCCTACCCCACATACAAGTATTCATTTTATCTAGTTTGTTCACAGATTTATGCCAGTGCCATAAATACTCCCTGGCATATACCAAGCACTAAATAAATATCTACTGAATGACTGGATGAAAAATAATACTTTAATATAATTACATCTAAAGTTCAAAGTTCAAATGCCATTGTTTAATTTTTTAGACATTTCATTTTCAACATTTAAGTCTTTTGGGGAGTCTTTATCACCAAATGGACAATATTTGAAAATAATTTCCAGTTTTACACTTCAAAATAGTAACCTATGCATACTTCAAAAAGAATTTTTAAATATGTAACATTTGCATTTTTAATAGGAAGAAAAAATTTATCTCTAAAGCATGAGAAGGCCTACATTACTGATGCATATCTACTATTATAGTGTATTTTTTTTTTTTTGGCGGCCTTGGCCTTAATTGTGATATACCTGCTTACTTCCCCTGCAGGATGTGGAATCTTTCCAGACCAGGGATCAAACCCAAGTTTCCTGCACTGCAAGGCAGATTCTTTATCACTGAGCTATCAGAGAAGTCTTATAATTCTTAAGGACATATTTTATGAATTTTTAAAAGATACAACTTAATTACATATAATAAAATATATAAGCTGTTTCTGAGGTATCATAGTTATTACATACAATTAATTTATTATACTAGTCTCATCATGAGTTAAAAAAGACATAAGAAAACTTTCCTTAGTGATCAATGCAAAGAAATAGAGGAAAACAATAGAATGTGAAAGGCTAGAGATCTCTTCAAGAAAATTAGAGATACCAAGGGAATATTTCATGCAAAGATGGGTACAATAAAGAACAGAAATGGTATGTACCTAATAGCAGGAGAAGATGTTAAGAAGAGGTGGCAAAGAATACACAGAAGAATTATACGAAAAAGATCTTCATGACCCAGATAACCACAATGGTGTGATCACTTACATAGAGCCACTTACATAGAGCCAGACATCTTGGTTGTGAAAAGTTAAATTGGCCTTAGGAATTATCACAATGAACAAAGCTAGTGGAGGTGAAAGAATTTCAAATGAGCTATTTCAAATCCTAAAAGATGATGCTGTGAAAAATGCTGCACTCAATATGCTAACAAAGTTGGAAAACTCAGCACTGGCCACACGACTGGAAAAGGTCAATTTTCACTCCAATTCCAAAGAAAGGCAAAGCCAAAGAATCTTCAAACAATTGCACAATTACACTCATTTTACATGCTAGCAAAGTAACGCTCAAAATTCTCCAAGCTAGGCTTAAACAGTACGTGAATCAAGAACTTCCAGATGTTCAAGCTAGATTTAGAAAAGGCAGAGGAACCAGATATCAAATTGTCAACATCCCCTGGATCATTGAAAAAGCAATAAAGTTTGAGAAAAACATCCACTTCTGCTTTATTGACTACACTAAAGCATTTGACTGTGTGGGTCACAATAAACTGTGGAAAATTCTTAGAGACTGGAATAATAGACCATCTTACCTGCCTCCTGAGAAACTGGTAGCAGATTAAGAAGTAATAGAAGCAGACATAGAACAATGGACGGGGTCAAAATTGGGAAAGGAGTACACCAAGGCTGTATATTGTCACCCTGCTTATTTAACTTAAATGCACAGTACATCAAGCAAAATACTGGGCTGGATGAAGCACAAGTTAGAATCAAGATCGCCAGGAGAAATATCAATAACCTCAGATATGCAGATGACACCATAGAAAGCAGAAAGCAAAGTGGAGAAAGCAATAGCAGAAAGCAAAGAGGAACTAAAGAGTCTCTTGATGAAAGTGAAAGAGCATAGTGAAAAAGCTGGTTTAAAACTCAACATTCAAAAGACTAAGATCATGGCATTCAGTTCCATCACTTAATGGTAAATAGATAGGGAAAAGATGACAGACTATATTCTTAGTCTCCAAAATCATTGCAGATGGTGACTGCAGCCATGAAATTAAAAGATTCTTGCTCCTTGGAAGAAAATCTATGACCAAACTAGACAACGTATTAAAAACCAAAGACACTATTTTGCTGACAAAAGTCCATATAGTAAAAGCTATGGTTTTTCCAGCAGTCATGTTGGATGTGAGATTTGGACCATAAAGAAGGCTGAGAACCAAAAAAATTGATGTTTTTGAATTGTGGTGTTGGAAAAGACTCTTGAGAGTCCCTTGGACTGAAAGAAGATTAAACTAGTGAATCCTAAAGGATCGATTCTGAATATTCATTGGAGGGATGATACTGAGGCTTAAGCAGAAATATATTGGCCAACTGATGACAAGAACTGATTAACTGGAAAAGACCCTGATGCTGGGAAAGACTGAAGGCAGAAGGAGAAGGGGACAACAGAGGATGAGATGGTTGGATGGCATAACCAACTCAATGGACATGAGTTTGTGTAAGCTCCAGAAGTTGGTGACGGACAGGGGAGCCTGGCGTGCTGCAGTCCATGGGGTCGCAAAGAGTTGGATGTGACTGAACAACTGAAATGATTGACAGGAAATAATGGAAGATACTGTATCAGTTCTCGAAGGTTGAATGTGTTTTGGAAAAACCTAAAAATTATTTTAGGAAGGATTACATCATACGATTCAAATATGAAGTAAGATATTAGAAGATTTTTGTGTTTGACAATAAATTCATATTTAAATCTTTTTATTTTTTTAGTTTTTATTTTGCTTAACTTTACAATATTGTGTTGCTTTTACTATACATCAAGATTTTAATTTAAATGTATTTATTTTAATTGGAAGCTAATTACAATATTGTATTGGTTGTGCAATACATCAACATGAATGTGCCATGGGTATACACATGTTCCCAATCCTGAACCCCCGTCCCACCTCCCTCCCCATACCATCCCTCTGGGTCATCCCAGTGCACCAGCCCCAAGCTTCCTGTATTCTGCATTGATCCTGGACTGGCGATTCGTTTCACATATGATATTATACATGTTTCAATGCCATTCTCCCAAATCATGCCCGCCCCCCTCCCACAGAATCCAAAAAACTGTTCTATACATCTGTGTCTCTTTTGCTGTCTCGCATACAGGGTTATCGTTACCATCTTTCTAAATTACATATGAGAAGAAATGGCAACTCACTCCAGTGTGCTTGCCTGTAGAATCCCAGGGATGGGGGAGCCTGGTGTGCTGCCATCTATGGGGTCGCACAGAGTCAGACACGACTGAAGTGACTTAGCAGCAGCAGCAGCATACTGCATTGCTGTTTTTCTTTCTGGCTTACTTCACTCTATATAATCAGCTCCAGTTTAATCCACTTCATTAGAACTGATTCAAATGTATTCTTTTTAATGGCTGAGTAATACCCTATTGTGTATATGTACCACAGCTTTCTTTTAAATTGTAGAGTTGTGACCTAGAGTTCAAGCTCAGCTATGTTTGAACATGGTCCTGTTTTTCATTTTTTCAAGTTATCTTTGTTTTGAAGGACAGAATCTTAGAAAATTAAGAATGCTGAGTAAGCTCTGGTTTTACTACTGCTGCTTCTGCTAAGTCACTTCAGTCGTATCTGACTCTGTGCGACCCCATAGACGGCAGCCCACCAGGCTCCCCTGTCCCTGGGATTCTCCAGGCAAGAACACTGGAGTGGGTTGCCATTTCCTTCTCCAATGCATGAAAGTGAAAAGTGAAAGTGAAGTTGCTCAGTCGTGTCTGACTCCTAGCGACCCCATGGACTGCAGCCTACCAGGCTCCTCAGTCCATGGGATTTGCCAGGCAAGAGTACTGGAGTTGGGTGCCATTGCCTTAACAAGAAGCAAATAGATAAAATAAGTTAGGGAAGAAGTTAGGATCTTACATTAGAGAAGATATGTAGCAAAGACAGAAAGACAGTAGAATAAGGTTTGAAAGAGGTAAGACTGGGTCATTTTCTTTAACTGCAAAAATGTTACTTTAGGCCATGATGGGTAAGAATGATCCTGGTTAAATGTCAACTTCAAATTAGCTCTTAACACATTTTCCTATTCACTTTCCTATTAATATGACCATTGAAGGAAACCAAACATTTATTTTTCAATATTTTCTTTTTTCTTCTGAGATGTAGAGACTGAGAACTAAGCAGTTGGTTTTGTCAGTTTTTCATAATTTTTCCTGAGAAAAATGGCATCATTATAGTTACATTATGATTGGACTAAATTGCTACTAAGGAGGAAGTGAAGAATGTTATGGTTATAGTATATCCTTGAAAATGGCTGCTTTGATCTCAGCTTCTTTGAGCACTAGCCTTATGACTTTTGAAATATTTAAAAAATTTCCCTGCTCCAGTTGTTTTAAATGGAAACAAAATTTTTATCTACTTAATAGTGAAGATTAAATAAAGATGTTCACATTAAGCACCTGCTAGAATTCCTGCATGTAGCAAATATTTAATAAATTCTATTCTTTTCACCTTCATCATGATTTTCATATTATTAGTGTATTCTTATTTTAATATTATCCTACAAAATGTATAAAAATTTATCTTAACAAATCAGATTGAATTTATAGGAGTTTTGGGGAAATGGGAGGCAATGATGAGCATGCTAAGATAGACCACATTAATGCTCAAGGAGGACTTCATATGGACAATTTTTAACCCTGCAGCCATAATATCAATATTGGTTTGGATTACTGTTATCTTACTTTAACAGAATACCCTCAATAGAATTTATAGAATTTTTTTATAGAATTTTTTGAATGAAAATAAATACAACTGACTGACTAATATCAGATCAATGATTATATCATTTTCCTTTAGGATTTTTTTTTTCAATATATAAAAGAGATTCACTTCCAAACTTTGTTTTGTGCATATACCTCAAATTTGGTTCTATAAACTCTCAGGAAATGCTAAAGAAATACTGACTACTTTGATATAAATATACCAACAGCAGTCACAGAAATATAAGCAGTGTCTTGATGAATAATTAAAGTGGTATAATTGTCTGACTAAAATTTTGCTTATAAGTACAGACATAGATGAAAACAGCAATTTCTTTTACCCTTCCACCTTTGAATAGATTATGTAAGTAAAAATTAATTGCCCTTTTCCCATTTTATAACAGGAAATTAAAATATAACTATTTTTTCTTTAATTTTAAATTTCACAGAAAAATTAAAAGCATCAAAAAAAGAACCCGAAAAACTGCCTTTTTGCACACAAATTAATTAGCTCTGCTGTCCTAGTATGTAAAAGGAAAATTAGTTGTTAGAAGAATTAACTAAGCACACATGAGCAATAATGGATAATGTTGGTTATACTGCGAACAAACAATATACTTACAAAGACTTTTATTGTTATTAAGTGTATAATATTTTTAAACAGTTCAGTGAAGAGGAGCAAAATGTTAAAACGTGATAAAATCCCAACATTGAAGAATGTTTAAGACAAAATAAAATTCAAGCTTAACAAAATTTCCTTTCCACGCAAATTTTACAAATTTACTATAGAAAGTTTTCCTAGGATTTCTGTACGTCCAGTAGTTAAGAATATGTCTGCCAATGCAAGCGACAAGGGCTTGAATCTCCCTGATCTGGGAGATTCCACATGTCCATGGAACAATTAGACCTGTCTGTCACAATACTGAGCCTAACTCCTAGAGCCTATGCTCTGCAATAAGGGGGGCCACTGCAATGAGAAGCCACATACCCATAGTAGTCCCAACTCACTTCAATTAGAGAAAACCCACACACAGCAACAGACACAGAGTTGCCAAAAATAAATTAATTCATTTTTTAAAGTATTGTCACACTTAAAAGCACTAAGAAATTTCCAAAAAGTCAACTGCAACTTGAGGTCCACTGGGGTAATAGGGTACAGGTGGGGCATGAACCATCTTTTTAGAGATCACTGTGTGCTTGTCATCATTGTTAGTATTTAAATTCCAGATAAGAATTTAATCTGTGATAATTTCATTGTGATCATCAGCTTCAATTCATCCATATTATTAAAATAAGCTATATAATAAAGAAAGGATATAGGTAAAGAAGAAGCCAGGGAAAAAGTTAGAATATCAAAACAAGATTGAAATGCATTCAGTTCAGTTCAGTTCAGTCACTCAGTTGTGTCTGACTCTGTGACCCCATGGACTTCAGCATGCCAAGCTTCCCTGTCCATCACCAACTCCTGGACTTTACTCAAACTCATGTCCATCGAGTTGGTAATGCCCTCAAACCATCTCATCCTCTGTTGTCCCCTTCTCCTCCTGCCTTCAATCTTTGCCAGCATTAAGATCTTTTCCAATAAGTCAGTTCTTCACATTAGGTGGCCAAAGTATTGGAGTTTCAGTTTCAGCATCAGTTCTTCCAATGAATATCCAGGACTGATTTCCTTTAGGATAGACTGGCTTAATCTCCTTTCAGTCCAAAGGACTCTCAAGAGTCTTCTCTTAACACCACAGTTCAAAAGCATCAATTCTTCAATGCTCAGCTTTCTTTATAGTCTAACTCTCACATCCATACATGATTACTGGAAAAACCATAGCTTTGACTAGACAGACCTTTGTCAGCAAAGTAATTTAATGTCTCTGCTTTTTAATATGCTATCTAGGTTGGTCATGACTTGTGTTCCAAGGAGCAACTGTCTTTTAATTTCATGGCTGCAGTCATGATCCTCAGTGATTTTGGAGCCTGAAAAAATAAAGTTTGTCACTGTTTCCATTGTTTCCCCATCTGTTTACCATGAAGTGATGGGACCGAATGCCATGATCTTCATTTTTTGAATGTTGAGTTCTAAGCCAGCTTTTTCACTCTCCTCTTTCACTTTCATCAAGAGGCTCTTTAGTTACTCTTCGCTTTCTGTCATAAGGGTGGTATCATCTGCATATCTGAGGTTATTAATATTTCTCCCAGCAATCTTGATTCCAGCTTGTGCTTCTTCCAGCCTGGCATTTCTCATGATGTATTCTGCACAGAAGTTAAATAAGCAGGGTGACAATATATAGCCTTGACGTACTCCTTTTCCTATTTGGAACCAGTCTGTTGTTCCATGTCCAGTTCTAACTGTTGTTTCTTGACCTGCATACAGACTTCTTAGGAGGCAGGTAAGGTGGTCTGGCATTCCCATCGCTTAAAGAATTATCCACAATTTGTTGTAATCCACACAGTCAAAGGCTGTGGCATAGTCAAGAAAGCAGAAGTAGATATTTTCCTGGAACTCTCTTGCTTTATTGATGTTCCAACAGATGTTGGCAATTTGATCTCTTCTTCTTCTGTCTTTTCTAAGTCCATCTTGAACCTCTGGAAGCATTAATTATTAATCAATACTAAATAAAGCCGTAAGATTGTTCATTATTGACTTACACTCTTTGAATGAGGGGAATCTTCCACAGTCTAATGGAGGCTTAACTGTTTAAAACAGAACAAACAAAAAACTAAAGGGGAAAACAGAAAAGAAAGAAAGAAACAAAAGCCGAGTAAATCCATAAAATTAGATACAGAAATGAACTATTCTACAGGAAGGCATAATTTACACTACATATATTATACACAAGAGTAGAAAATAAGTCAGCCAAACTATTTCCTTGTCTATTACTGCTTAAGAGATGAGCAAAAGAATAAAAGGTAAACTAGAGACTTGTGTAGATTCAAGTGTCGAGGCTTCTCTGAGAGTGTGGCTTTATTAAATAGCTATTTTTATTTTATTTTCCACCTCCACTTGGACCAGTACCATCAGTTCCTTAAGACCTTTGGATGGGATTGATTTTAGGCTTTCTGCAACGTTAGATTAGAACTGAAATTTCTCAGTTATACTCAAATAGTTATTTACTATTCATCCATCTGCTTTCCAGCTTCATAAACTGCCTAGCTAGTTTTTCTTTATTTTCTTCCCATTCTTGTAGAATTTACAAAAAAATCTCTTCACTGTCATTACTATGGTTTTCAGAAGGGAAAGCAGTTTGTTGTATGAGTTAAATCTGCTAAATATTTTGGAAATTGTTCTTGTTTGTACTTTCCTATATTATTAAAGAATTCCCAACAATTTAAGATAAAAGCCTAAAAGCAAGCTTCATTTTATTTATACATACATGTATATGTATATATACATCTACATTAAATACATGTATATATATGTACATATATATATATCTAAAATATTGAAAAAAGTATCCAAAAGTATCTAAGAACAGATTTTGAATATTCCGCTTATAATTTTACTCCACTTGTCTCATTTTTACTGGTAAAAACTCCATGAGAAACTTGATGTGGAGAAATCTTAACTACTTTTTCTTTACAAGGATGAGTAGCAGCATATTTTTGGTTAATTGGCAGTAACCTCTTGACATCAAATTTGTTTTCTCCAGAATGTAAAATCCTTTGGAAGGATATGTTTCTTTTGAAACTGATGGTATATTTTAAGTAGAGAAAGAAAGAAAAAAGTGAGGTAAGTTTCAGTCTCTAGAACTTCCAAGTGTGAACTTCAGTGGCTACAGTGTCTCTGCTCTGAATGGCACCGGGGTGGCCAGAAAGCAGCAATGAGCCTTGTGACCTTCAATCACTAGATAGGACTACTTTGGACACCTGGGGGCAAACAGGTGTCCAAAGTAATATCATCAGAGTTGCTATATATCCAAAAGCATGACTACATATATATATACACAACATACTCTGCAGAAGCCTAGCAATAAAGCTACCAAACAGAAACAGAATATTTCAAATGTGGATACTTAGTAGCCCACAGCGTCTTTTAAAAATAATTTTACCATCTCCTTCCAAAGAAAATAATTATTTTCTTACTTTGATTTCTAGAAAAAAATCTATTTGGGGAAATCTTTTTATGGAAGAGTGCATTTAAAAAGACCAAGTAGAAAGAATAAAAGAGGTCTGTAAAGAAGAAAATGTGTTCAATTAATAGTAACAAAAGCAAACAAATGTCTGTGTTTCTGATCCTGTACAAATAGGTTCATCAGTACCATATTTTTAGATTCCATATATATGTGCCAATATAAATATTTTATTTTCTCTTTCTGACTTACTTCACTCTGTATAACAAACTCTAGGTTCATCCACCTCAATTCAGCTAATTCACATTCATTCCTTTGGCAAGGATGGGGAGAGGGAGGGAGGTTCAAGAGATAGGAGGTACATTTATACTTATGGCTGATGTGCCTTGTTCTATGGAAGAAACGAACACATTGCAAAGCAATTACCCTCCAATTAAAAATAAAATACAGATAATTTAACATTCAAATAAAAAGGGAAACCAATAAAAAGGAAGGGAAAAAAACAGATCCACTCTTCATACTGTAAATGAATAACTAATAATTAGTCCTGAGACAAACTGGAATATAATTTTCAATATGAAAAAAAAACAATGAAATAAGACAAAAAGAATAAAATGATAAAAATTAAAATCTAGAGGGTGACTGTAAATTACAAATATAGCCAAAGATCATTCCTATTCATATATAAATAATGTTTGAAATCTGAATTGCAACTATTCCTTTAAAAATAGGGAATACACAATTGTCTCTGGGATTGGCCAAAGTGATTTGGTTTAGATAATAGTTCACTTTTTAAAAATATGACTCAAGCAGAGATTTGAAAAGTGCTAGAATACTGGAAATGGCACCCCACTCCAGTACTTTTGCCTGGAAAATCCATGGATGGTGGAGCCTGGTAGGCTGCAGTCCATGGGGTCGCTAGGAGTCGGACAGGACTGAGCGACTTCACTTTCACTTTTCACTTTCATGCATTGGAGAAGGAAATGGCAACCCACTCCAGTGTTCTGGCCTAGAGAATCCCAGGGACAGGGGAACCTGGTGGGCTGCCATCTATGGGGTCGCACAGAATTGGACACGACTAAAGTGACTTAGCAGCAGCAGAATACTGGAACTTACTCTAGTTTGCAGTCCCTTGGAACCTTGAGACCACCTTTTAAAGAAGCCTGGAGAACTGGAGGCCAAGGAAAGTTCAGACAACCAGTTCCATCTAATCCCTCCAACTCTCCTCTAACCAATGGGCTTTCTCTGCCAACCACTACCACCTACAATAGGTGTGGCTATTGCAGACCATCAAGCCTCAGCCTAGCAGGCCAAGATCTGATCAAAAAAGAATCACACAGCTGACCAACAAAGCTGTGAATCAGATAAATATTTATCATTTTAAGACACTAAGTTTGGGATGATTTGTTAAATAGTAACTCCTGATGTGGCAATTTTATGCACCATTTTATTTTTATTAAATTTCATTTTTAAAAATAACATTTTAAAGCAAGTATTAATAATAATACAAAATTTTATAAATAAAAATATAAACCTTATAGTTTTTCTCACATTCCTTCTGTTTTATATCTGGGCTTCTGCTATTAGAAATATCTTCCTATATCTTGCTTACTTTTCCAAGACAGAATCTTTCTAAGGAAGCTATTTGATTGCTACAAAAGTAATCATGGTTTTTCACTGCTGAAATTTGTCAATTCATATTGGAATACATTCTAATAAATGTTTGAACATTATACATCATTTTATTGAACATTTCTTGCTTCATGTTTGTTTGTTTGTTTTTGTTGTTAATGACATTACTTGCTGTTTATTTTATATTTATTTTAGACTAGGGAATGATTTTAGACAAAAACAAATCTAAGTGATTTTCTTTTCAAGTTCAAAATGAGTCATATGGCAGCGAAGACAACTAGCAACATCAACAACACATTTGTCCTGCTGCTGCTGTTGCTAAGTCACTTCAGTCGTGTCCGACTCAGTGTGACCCCATAGACGGCAGCCCACCAGGCTCCTCTGTCCCTGGGATTCTCCAGGCAAGAACACTGGAGTGGGTTGCCATTTCCTTCTCCAATGCATGAAAGTGAAAAGTGAAAGTGAAGTCGCCCAGTCGTGTCTGACTCTTAGCGACCCCATGGACTGCCGCTCACCAGGCTCCTCCATCCATGGGACTTTCCAGGTAAGAGTACTGGAGTGGGGTGCCATTGTCTTCTCCGCACATTTGTCCTAGGAACTGCTAATGAATGTACAGCGCAGGTGTGGGTACAGAAGTTTTGCAAAGGAGACAAGAGCCTTGAAGCTGAGTTCAGTGGCTGGACATCAGAAGTACACAACAACCAAATGAGAGCCAAAATGATCCTCTTACAATTACATGAGAGGTTGCTGAGGAACTCAGTGTCAACCATTCTAAGGTCATTTGGCATTTGAAGCAAATTGGAAAGATGAAAAGCTCAATAAATGAGTGCCTCATGAGCTGACCACAGAGACCACCACAGTGGTGGTCTCAGATAGGACCAAGACATAAAGGGCCTTTCTGTCCCTCAATCTGGCTGGCTTGCTCCACTGAGACAGACACCAGCTATAACAGTCTTACTCAGCCATTGACTGGACACCCGGTCGGCCCCCCTCCCAACCAAGTGAGCAACTGTCAAGCAGCAACCAGTTAACATCTTGCTCAGCCACTGGTCGGTGCAACTGAAAGTCCCTTCTCCCTCTCTGCATAGAATATAAAAGGATTCTGTATCCTGATTGAGATAAGATGGTTTAACCAGATGCTAGTCTGCCATCTCCTTGGTCTGCTGGCCTTTCAATTAAAGCCATCACTCCTTGCTCCAACAACTAGTCTCCTGATTTACTGACCTGTTATTTGGTGAGCAGAATGAGCTTGGGCTTGGTAACAGTTTTGATATGTCATATTCTCTTATTCTACACAACAACAACAACAAATAATTCTTCTATTGGATTGTGTTGGGTGATGAAAAGTAGACTTTACACAACAAATAGTGATGACCAGCTCAGTGACTGGACTGAGAAGAAGCTTCAAAGCATTTCCCAAAGCCAAATTCTCATCAAAAAAGGTCATCGTCACTCTTTGGTTATCTGTTGCCCATTTGATCTACTACAACTTTCTGAATCCTGGCAAAACCATTATGTCTGAAAAGTATGCTCAGAAAATCAATCAGACACACAGAAAACTGCAATGCCTGCAGCTAGTATTGGTCAACAGAAAGGGCCCAATTCTCCTCCAGGACAACATCTACTCACACATCAAACAACCAAAGCTTCAAAAGTTTAATGAATTGGGCTATAAAGTCTTGTCTCATCCACCATATTACCTGACGTCTCAACAACTGAGTACCACTTCTTTAAGCATCTTGACAGATTTTTGGGGGAAAATGCTTTCATAATCAGCAGGAGGCAGAAAATGCTTTCCAAGAGTCTGTTGAATCCCAAAGTAAAGATTTTTATGCTACAGAAATAAACTTATTTATTGTTGGCAAAAATGTGTTGATTGCAATGGTTCCTATTTTGATTAATAAAAATGTGTTTCAACCTAGTTATAATGATTTAAATTGCACAGTCCAAAACCACAATTATGTTTGCACCAACCTAATAGTCTTCAATTTCAATAGTGAGCAAATAATTTATTTCTATATTCCAACAGAATCTTGATTACACCTGAAATTTCAGGGCTTAAAATATTAGGCTGAAGTTATCTATGTATGTGACCTTTACTAGATTTTTAACTCTTCAAAGACAGGAAGATGTCATATTGTCAGTGAGCTCTAATCAGATCAGATCAGATCAGATCAGTCGCTCAGTCGTGTCCGACTCTTTGCGACCCCATGAACTGCAGCACGCCAGGCCTCCCTATCCATCACCAGCTCCCGGAGGTCACCCAGACTCAAATCCATCGAGTCAGTGATGCCATCCAGCCATCTCATCCTCTGTCGTCCCCTTCTCCTCCTGCCCCTAATCCCTCCCAGCATCAGAGTCTTCTCCAATGAGTCAACTCTTCGCATGAGGTGGCCAAAATACTGGAGTTTCAGCTTCATCATCATTCCTTCCAAAGAAATCCCAGGGCTGATCTCCTTCAGAATGGACTGGTTGGATCTCCTTGCAGTCCAAGGGACTCTCAAGGGTCTTCTCCAGCACCACAGTTCAAAAGCATCAATTCTTCGGCACTCAGCCTTCTTCACAGTCCAGCTCTCACATCCATACATGACCACAGGAAAGACCACAGCCTTGACTAGGCGAACCTTTGTTGGCAAAGTAATGTCTCTGCTTTTGAATATGCTATCTAGGTTGGTCATAACTTTCCTTCCAAGGAGTAAGCGTCTTTTAATTTCATGGCTGCAGTCACCATCTGCAGTGATTTTGGAGCCCAGAAAAACAAAGTCTGACACTGTTTCCACTGTTTCCCCATCTATTTCCCATGTAGTGATGGGACCAGATGCCATGATCTTCGTTTTCTGAATGTTGAGCTTTAAGCCAACCTTTTCACTCTCCACTTTCACTTTCATCAAGAGGCTTTTGAGTTCCTCTTCACTTTCTGCCATAAGGGTGGTATCATCTGTATATCTGAGGTTATTGATATTTCTCCCGGCAATCTTGATTCCAGCTTGTGTTTCTTCCAGTCCAGCATTTCTCATGATGTACTCTGCATATAAGTTAAATAAACATGGTGACAATATACAGCCTTGATGTACTCCTTTTCCTTTTTGGAACCAGTCTGTTGTTCCATGACCAGTTCTAACTGTTGCTTCCTGACCTGCATACAGATTTCTCAAGAGGCAGATCAGGTGGTCTGGTATTCCCATCTCTCAGAATTTTCCACAGTTTATTGTGATCTACACAGTCAAAGGCTTTGGCATAGTCAATAAAGCAGAAATAGATGTTTTTCTGGAACTCTCTTGCTTTTTCGATGATCCAGCGGATCTTGGCAATTTGATCTCTGGTTCCTCTGCCTTTTCTAAATCCAGCTTGAACATCAGGAAGTTCACGGTTCACATATTGCTGAAGCTCTAATAACTCAGGCCAATTAAAGATTTTAAAATAGTAAATATTCGTATGATATTACTGAGCTTAATTTACTAGAACAAGTTCCCTGTTTTGACAGTATAAGAGCAGTTAGAGAGACCCTAAGGTAAATAATAGAAGTAAGTAGATACGCAAATAGAGGCTGTAACAGAAATTAACAGAACAGATTGGTCAGGGTGAAATATTAAGCACGTCTTCAGAATTCAAGCTATGTCAATAGATTCATATTGAAAATAAAAATAGAGTTGCTGAACAAGAAGCATTCAAGTGACTTGAGATGGGGCAGATGCTGTTTGAATTCTTGGCTGCTTCATACTTTCCCATTTTATATTTGGAGCAACTTTGAAAATAAGGTTCTTTTTGATTGAGAGATGCCAGTCTCACTGGAAGCACTCAAACTAATTTGGGGGAAAAAGCAAGAGGTGGAATGACCAATTAATGACCACCAAAAATAATGAGAGGAATCAAACACCTAGAAAGGAAGTGCTCATTGAAACAGCTGAGATAAAGCAGACGCTTAGGGGTTTTGAAGCTTAAGAAAATATGAATCATATAATGGAAACAGAAGTTAAAAAAATAAATACAATATGGAAAAATGAATGTATTCAAGCAATTATCAGAAATTCTAAAGGCCAGTATTTGTCCTGAATAGTATAAACATCAAACTTGATAAGCCCACCACTAAATAAAAATGCAGTATTCTTATGTGTAATTTGTTTTTTCACACATTTAGTACAAAGGGAAAATCATTCCAATAAACAATACAGACAATTTGCATCTGTGATCAAATTCCTTAGAAATCAAAATTAATTAATCCCATATCTATGAAAGTATCCCAGTAATTCCAGATTTTCATGAAATGGACTAAACAAAATAAATATCCACTGTATCCTAATGATAAGATTTTTATATAGGAAGAAAGCAAAAATTATAGGATAATGTTTAAATATTAGCAACCCACCTATTGCTACTTTTTTGTCTACTTTGGATACCACCCTAAAAGAATACAACATACTTATAAAAGCTTATTTTTTAAACATCAGTCACACTGTATAGAATGGATAACAGAATTGAAAGTAAAAAAAAATAGTATCAGAAATCTAGCTTTTCCTTCCAGGTACCAATCAAAATCATAAACGAAAATTAAAAAGAAAAAAAATATTTGTCAACATGGGGAGGTTGTATCAATAAGTGGATTGGGACTATCTCACTGGCAAGACAGCACTACTTAAAAGAAAAAGAAATTTCCCATCAATCAAGCTGCTTGTGTAAAACAAGCCTTCTCGTGCGGTCTTTGTGTTGCCTAAAATTCTACACAACATCTTTGAAGGACAGAAAATTTTAAATCCTTTCTCTGATTACAGAAGTGAAAATTAATTTCCAGTAGTGATAAAATTGTTTTTTCCCACTAAACTATCCAATGGCTTTCACTCTGAAAGTAAAAATATAAATGACCTTAAATTATAGTTTATAATGTTAATTGCATCAGGTTTAGGCATCTGCTATGCCAATTTTAATATTTTCATAAGACATTGCTTTTAAAAAGCTTTGTTTCTAACAATATTAGTTTTCAACATATCCCTACTTCACAGCTATTATGCAACAATTAATCATTTTGATCAAATATCTTGAGTCCATGTTTTCTTTTCCGACCACTTATATTGTCAACCTTAAATAATAAATATTTTGGACCATTTTTCTCAGTGTCTAATTTTCTCATAATTTCCAATGGGAGCTTTAGTATATTTTTTATGTCCTTCCTGTGATTCAACAAAATATTCAGTTTTGTTGAAACATATGTTCCCAGACTCTCTGAGATGCAAACATTCCTTACCCATCATTTTCTATAGAAAAAGTTTGTTCCTTATATTAAGATGTCTCTAAATCATTTAGAACAGAACTCTGCCTTGATTCCACGTAAATATGAAGAAGAAAATGTCAGACTTTTAAGTTGAAATATACATGTATCGAGAATATTTTTGGTGCATTATTCATTTCTCTTTAATAATAAAAAAAATCTGTGATAACAGCTGTCTATTCAAGCCATAAATTCCTCTCCATATCAAAATAACTCACTAAAATCTGGCATAGCCTCTTTCTTAACACTCCTACTGCTTTAACTCCAGCCCTTAATGTGTGTTCTCTCAATTGGGGTCACATAAAAGAATCAATTTCTAATATCCAAGAGCATTCACTGTATGTAAGGAATTAGCTTATCTTTTATGAATCTAGAATGGTGTTACCTATGAACCACTGGAAATAGTGCCAAAAGATTAACTCAAATAACTTTCTATAGAACTTAATTTCTCATGGAAGCCCAGCTAAGAGAGTCTTCCTGAATACTAGCTCTAAAGATGATTCAAGGAGAAGGCAATGGCACCCCACTCCAGTACTCTTGCCTGGAAAATCCCATGGATGGAGGAGCCTGGTGGGCTGCAGTCCATGGGCTCACTAAGAGTTGGACACGACTGAGCGACTTCACTTTCACTTTTCACTTTCATGCATTGGAGAAGGAAATGGCAACTCACTCCAGTGTTCTTGCCTGGAGAATCCCACGGACGGCGGAGCCTGGTGGGCTGCCGTCTCTGGGGTTGCACAGAGTCGGACACGACTGAAGAGACTTAGCAATGATGATTCAAGAGTCTCATAGATAAGACTGGAGGTGGCAGTTTACAGGAGGAAGGAAGATACATAGTTCCATGGTTAATCATGTTTGGAAATATGACATAATGTTCCCCAACTCAGAGATTCATGAGGCACACAACTGTACTGAATTTGCTAAGAAGTTCTGTAATAGTAAGAATAATAATAGTAATAGCAATAATAAAAAAATAAAGCAAATAATAAACCTTTTATCTTTGCTTAATATTCCCAAAACATAGCTGACCTTGCAATATTTTTTTCACCTGCTCTCAACAGACATTCCCCAAAGCCAGCATTCCACTGAAAAAACTTTGGGGGAAAACCAGAGGTCTAAGATATCAATCTCCAACCCTGCCACTGTCTCCCTCCAATGTATTCACCACATTCTGGACACAGAAATCATTTTTTAAACATACAACTTTGTTCAAGTTATTTTCCCTTGCTTAAAATTCTTTGGCAGCTTCCTATCACCTAGAGAATAAAATGAAAATGTACTCTCTTAATCTGATACTCAAAACCATAATTTGTTCCCTCTTTATCAGTCTCCTGTCAGTCTGTCACATATACACGTGATTCTGACTAGAATACACAAATTCTTTCTCACACCTAGATCCTTTATGTCTAACCTATACAGAAATCTCTATCATATTTCAAAATTAAATTTAAATAGTACTTCTTTCTCAAAGCTTTGCCTCAAAATAGCAAGGCATTTCCTCACTTTGTTCCCACAGTGCCTTATACTAGCTTCCATTTTAACACATACATTATTGATTCAAATATACTGGAGTTGCTTTCAACTCTCCCCAGTTAGTGGACCTTTGAAGGGCAGGACATATGCTCTATTAATCTTATTATGCATAAAGTCTAAAGTAATGTCAGGCATAGTAAGGATAATTTAATAATTACTAAAAGTCAACGTATAGTGATCATAATTCAAGATGTTAGATTTCTTAAAATCTTCATCCTTATGTATATCTCATATAAATATTCATTTTTTCTCTCAAACTGTATTTTTTATCATTATCTTATACATTAATAGCTTTTTGTCCATTTTAAAGGTTTCTCTGTAAAACTCTTTTCTATACTCTGAGAATGGTTTTAAAATAAATATTCCTTACTTCAGCTCCAGTGAGAAAAAAGGATAATACATTCCTTTTTACTCCACAACATTCTTTCATTTTTAAAGTGCCTCTTACACTCCAGGTACTGTTTTAGGCAACAGCATTTTGCCGTAAGCTAAGAAAGACAAAGTCCTTACCCTCATAGAGATGAAACTCTACTCAGATGAGACATACACATACATGCATACATTTAAATAGTTATACAGATTGGTAATCATATCTGAAGAAAAATAAATGAGAAGATGGAAACAAAATAAGTGTGTTTGGGGGTAGGGGTCACCACTGTTCTTTCAGACATGGAGGTCAGGAAACAAGTCTTTAAGAGGTGATTTTTAAGCAGAGACTAAAGTATCATTCCACATCCAATACATCATTTCTTGGCATCCTGGATTTTTTCTCTGTATTAGACTTGATGAATTTATCTGAATTCTCAGAGCACTAGGGTGATTACTATGCTAAAAGGTACTTTAAATCTAGTGCAGCTTATTGAGACTATCAGAAGCTAGCCTTTATATTTTAGCCATCATGATCCCAATTGATTGCTCACATCCTGCAGTGCAAATATTCTCAGTAGGGATAAATGGTGCACAGAATAAGCAGTGACCTTAAGCATCACTGCCTCATAGCAGACAACAGCAGCTGCTTAATAAGATCAATCACTTTCTGAACTGCATGCTATGAAGTTTGGAAAGAGAGCCTTCTGAAGTTTGCCACTTGGGATAAATTCAATTTTTTGAGATCACTCTCAATGTAAGCATGCATAATGCTATTAGTGAGAGTACTGTATGCTGGCAGCTTTTGAGTCTTCCAGCAACAGCTTTCAGTTCTGTGGATGTGAATATTGCAAATGCAGTTAGCAGTAGGACATTTTTACTTTGCAATATTTTTCTTGAGACATGGATATTTTATTTCCTTTGTAAAAATAATTGTTTTCAACTTTATTAAAAATTAAACATGTGGGGAATTAATTCACTACCCATAATGCATCCTCACCAATAAATTATGGACAAATTCACACTGATTATTTTGATGCATATACCATTTAGGAGTTTAACAAGCACCTGTGTCTTGGCAATTGGAATTTTGTACTCAGTAGTGTCAAGTTGCAACACTGCTATCACATTGTATATTTTCATACATCATATGTTTCCATAATAGGAAAGAGGATAAGATGGTTGGATGATATCACTAACTCAATGGACATGAGTTTGAACAAACTCCAGGAGATGGTGAGGGACAGGGAAGTCTGGCATGCTGCAATCTGTTGCATTGCAAAGAGTCGGACACAGCTGAGTGACTGAACAAAACAAACGTTTTAATAATTGAATCTCAGTTTATGTATTTCATGTAACACTGTACTGATTAAAATTAAATATACTACTGCAACACGTCTCCAGGACCCACTCTTGATCAATTTTTTAAAAGAAATAGTTCATCAAAAACATCAGTGAAAATTTTCATAAGAACTCAGAATTTTATGCTTAGGCTTTAAATATACCATTCTTTGCAGTAAGATATTCAAAAAAAGAAAAATAGAGAAGAGAAATTAAAATTATGCTCTTATTTAAGCCAGCTTCAAAGCTTCCCCAGACCAACACAAAGAAAGTGTTAAAGGTGTAAATCTAGGATCATAACAGTAGAAGGGAATATGGGAAGAATAGGGATCATGGTTAGGAGATAAAGTGCGACAGGAGTCCATATCATATTGAGTCTAAAGGGCCATGGTAAATCAGAAAAATATGATAATTTAAGGGATAATCTGCTCCTTCAACACTTTTTGTTAAATTACTTCAGCTCTCTGAGGGTAAAGACTTGGCCTAAATTGTACATATATTTCCTATACAATGATTTGGGATGATGAAAATAAAAAGACAAATAAATTAACCCTTTTGAGATGTAAAGAAGTTTTAAGATTTCCTCTTCTCCCCTTTCTTCCCTGAAGCAGATATCAGCTTCCATTCAAGCTCTTGAGGTTATTTATGCGGGACTACCAATTTTATGCACACAGTGGCTAGACTAAACTGGTGAACATACAATTCGAGACATCCCATGTTTAACAATCAATAATTTTGCAGTGCTCAGAGTAATGAAATCTATAAATGGTCCTTTATTCTGCATCAGTTCAGTTCAGTTCATTTCAGTCGCTCAGACGTGTCTGACTCTTTGCGAGCCCATGAATCATAGCACACCAGGCCTCCCTGTCCATCACCAACTCCTGGAGTTCACTCAAACTCATATCCACTGAGTCGGTGATGCCATCCAGCCATTTCATCCTCTGTCGTCCCCTTCTCCTCTTGCCCCCAATCCCTCCCAGCATCAGGGTCTTTTCCAATGAGTCAACTCGTCGCATGAGGTGGCCAAAGTATTGGAGTTTCAGCTTTAGCATCAGTCCTTCCAATGAACACCCAGGACTGATCTCCTTTAGAATGGACTGGTTGGATCTCCTTGCAGTCCAAGCGACTCTCAAGAGTCTTCTCCAACACCATAGTTCAAAAGCATCAATTCTTCAGCACTCAGCTTTCTTCACAGTCCAACTCTCACAACCATACATGACCACTGGAAAAACCATAGCCTTGACTAGACGGACCATTGCATACTACATCACAAAAGCCTAAGTCCATCCCCTGTTTGTAGATAGTAATATAATCCATTTTCTCAATGGCAAAAGAGACTGATATTTGTATTAAAGGATTTTTTTTTGAGTGCCTTCATCTTTTAATTCTCTCTCAAAGAATATTACTATCTCTAAGAAGGGTAATATAATCTTGTAAAAGTAAAGAAAAAGTCATTACTGTATGGTAAATTATTTAGAACTAGTTAAAAGACTCTTCATATTATGGGTTGATCCACAAATAAGTAAAAGTGTATGTTTCAAGACAAATTACAAAAGTAACTGATTACCTTTACTATCTAATGTCTAGTGAGCCTTTGAGTATCATCTATGTTTTCTCATAAGTCTTTTAGCAGAATGAATCACTTGCGGGTTTCTCAAAGGTAAAGAGAGCAGGCTCTCCACCAGTAAATGCTTCAGGTGATAAAATTCACAATGATCTCATGGATGAAAGACTGAAAAATATCAAAATCATGCCAATTATACTGTATTGTGCTATATCTGCTTTTGTGTCTAAATTACTTATCATATGCTTAAGTTGGCCAGATTTCAATCTGAGCAGAATAAAGGGATTTTTTTTTCTTTCATCATGTGAACTAACAGAAATGTTTTCTAACAGGAATATTAAGCAAACCCTATTTCATCTTTTTAATTTTTATCTCTTCAAATCATTAAATTCCCACTTTGTAATGTGTTGGAGAAGACTCTTAAGAGTCCCTTGGACTTCAGGGAGATCCAACCAGTCCATTCTGAAGATCAGCCCTGGGATTTCTTTGGAAGGAATGATGCTGAAGTTGAAACTCCAGTACTTTGGCCACCTCATGAGAAGAGCTGACTCACTGGAAAAGACTCTGATGCTGGGAGGGATTGGGGGCAGGAGGAGAAGGGAACGACAGAGGATGAGATGGCTGGATGGCATCACTGACTCGATGGATGTGAGTCTGAGTGAACTTCAGGAGTTGGTAATGGACAGGGAGGCCTGGTGTGTTGTGATCCATGGGGTCGCAAAGAGTCGGACACGATTGAGTGACTGAACTGAATTGAACTGAATGGCTAAGTAAATAGAAAATGTGTATGATATACAGTAAAACACTAGGGTAGATGAGTTACTGATTACTAAAATCCTTTTCCATTAAATTTATATAGAAACATTCTAAAATATAATTAATAATGAATTCACACACATGGTATTAGTTCAAACTGTGGAAAGGTAGTTACTGAAGATATTTTTCCCCTTAGGGACTCAGCTTACTCCACCTAGAGGTACCGTTCTGATTGCTTGTTAATACTCATCCTTGGAATGGACCTTCACTATCAAATTAAATTTATCATAGTTACTCTGATAGAGACAGTTAGTTATTCAACAAAATTTGTGTTCTTTACTCCAAAGTGTGGGAAGTAGCCACTCATAGAAACTATAGACCAGCAAGACAGTTTTATCAGGAGTGTCTATACGACTGTTTATTTCTTTATTCTTGGCTATGTGACTTGTTCTTGCCAGAGTATCATAATTGGAAGAGATGACCTTTCCAGGTCACAGTTTTGAGGAGCTGTAGGGCTTCCCTGGTGGCTCAGATGGCAAAGTATCCTCCTGCAATGCAAGAGACCCAAGTTCAATCCCTGGGTCATGAAGATCTCCAGCAGAAGAGAATGGCAACCCTCTCCAGTATTTTTGCCTGGAGAACCCCATGGACAGAGGAGCCTGGTGGGCTTCAGTCCACAGGGTCACAAAGAGTCAGACACGACTGAACAACTAACACTTTCAGTTCTGGGGGGTTCCTCTGTATCTAGTCCATGTCCCCTGTCTACTGTGCCAGCTGGATGGAGGGAATTCTTAGGCACCAGAGAAGATGGGAATCACAGTTAGGGGGAGCCCAGGTTCTTTGATAACAATATGAAAGAAAATAGCCTGCCAAAATATCAGCTCCGAAGTCTTATAAGAACAAGAAACACACTTCAGTGTGTTAAGCCTCTCAAGTTTTGGGGTTTATTTGTGAGAGCACCTACCATTTCCCTAAAAGAGAATACCCCTGAATATACTGACACTTTTGACGTAATGGACTTGAGAGACAAAAAGAAACAGAATATTTTCCCTATGCCAAGGAATATTAAAAGATCTTTATAAGTACTTGTCACTTTTCGGAAAAAATTGCTAATGCTTATTATATGCAAACATTCTTCACCTCGCTATTTAGTATTTTTTTTTTTTGACCTCTGTGAAATGAATTTCTTATCTAAAAAAAATAAAAGACTTTCTCTTTCAAAGTACTCATGTAGTGTTCTGTTCCCCATAGTTAAAACCATTTTCTTTTCTCTTTGCACTGACAAGCAGATAACATTAGAAGAATTAAATTGAAACATCTGAATGTTTGTCTATATTCTTGCTAAAAATCAAGGAAAAATGTGATCCACTCTAATGACTTGACCATCTCACTATTATCTCTATAAATTTATTTTTAGAGGCTTTCTCTTCAACAAATACTTATCTTTTGGTTGTTCTTTTAATCTGCCAGATCATTTACAGTATCAAAACATTAAGTGGTATTTCCCTGAGGTCAAGGACATCCTTTAAAGATCGGTTCTGATATAAGAAGGTGAGTTAATATGTACAAATTTGAAATTACACATCTTCTAAAATGTAGTTTGCTGACTCACCTCTGGGCAATCTTTGGAAATAGGATCCATTAGACATGAAGACCTTGCCTGGAAAATCCCATGGACGGAGGAGACTGGTAGGTAGCAGTTCATGGGGTCGCACAGAGTAGGACACAACTAGAAGGCAATGGCACCTCACTCCAGTACTCTTGCTTGGAAAATCCCATGGACTGAGAGCCTGGTGGGGTCGCTAAGAGTCGGACACGACTGAGCGACTTCACTTTCACTTTTCACTTTCATGCACTGGAGAAGGAAATGGTAACCCACTCCAGTGTTCTTGCCTGGAGAATCCCAGGGATGGGGGAGCCTCGTGGGCTGCCGTCTATGGGTTCGCACAGAGTCAGACATGACTGAAGCGACTTAGCAGCAGCAGCAGCATATACTATGCATGAATGCACTGGAGAAGGAAATGGAAACCCACTCCAATATTCTTCCCTGGAGAATCCCAGGGACAGAGTAGCCTGGTGGGCTGCCATCTGTGGGGTTGCACAGAGTCAGACACTACTGAAGTGACGCAGCAGCAGCAGCAGCAGAGCAACTTCACTTTCACTTTTCACTTTTATGCATTGGAGAAGGAAAGGGCAACCCACTGCAGTGTTCTTGCCTGGAGAATCCCAGGGATGGGGAAGCCTGGTGGGCTGCTGTCTATGGGGTCACACAGAGCCAGACACAACTGAAGTGACTTAGCAGCAGCAGCAGACATGAAGAATCAATGCATTACTCAAATAAGTCTTAAATTAAGAATGGATTTTAGGAATGTGACACTTGTCTTAAAGAAAAGTACTAAGTCAGAGAGTCAGTAAATCTATAATCAAATGTTCAAATCATAGATTTTCCTGCATTAATAATAAAAATGAAATCAGTTTCTTTTATAAAAGAGACACATGTATCACTTCTCTTATTTTAACATGAAATGCTCATAAAAAGATAATTAATTCTGGGAGCTAGAAACCAGCTTGCCAATGCAGCAGGCTTCCCTCACAGCCCAGTTGGTAAAGAATTTGTCTGCAATGCAGGAGACTTCGGTTAAATTCATGGGTAGGGAAGATCCACTGGAAAAGGGATAGGCTACCCACTTCAGTATTCTTGGACTTCCCTTGTAGCTCAGCTGGTAAAGAATCTGCCTGCAATGCAAGAGACCTGGATCCCATCCCTGGGTTGGGAAGATTCCCTAGAGAAGGGAAAGGCTACCCACTCCAGTATTCTTGCCTGGAGAATCCCATGGACACAGGAGCCTGGTGGGCTACAGTCCATAGGGTTACAAAGAGTCAGACACGACTGAAGTGACTTAGCACACACACTACTTGTATACTCGTATAATCTTGACATAATTACTAACAATGCCTACTTTGACTTTCTAAAATGTCTTTCTTTAAACAAAATATGTATCAGCCTACATGTGACATGTCTTTAGTAACTATTATATATTTGTTTCATTTCATTTTTTTTGTGGGCGGAGAGTTTATCTCAGGCATCAAAAAGAACCATTGATAATTTATGCCCATTTTATCTGCATGTTAAAACCAGCTACTCATGGGCAATTTTTAAAATTCATATCAGAAGCTAGAGGATCCTAATTTGAAATATTTGTTATCATAATATCACACATTTGAAAGTAACATGGGGCATGCCAAAGGGAAGAAAGATTAAGACATAATAATATTAGGTGAGGCTGGGTTTGCTTAATCAGGACTGTATATTTAAATATAGGAAAGAAAGTTCAGAAGGCAGAATTCTGAAATTCTTAAAATACAGAGAAACTGAACTAAATAATATGCTAATAATATGTATGAAACAGTTCTTCAAAAATGAATTCCAGATATCCGGGGTGTTTTCCCCATGAACCATGTTTACTTCTTTAATTTTAAGAGCTCTGCTATTAAATATTAATAGCTATGAAAATTAATCAGGCACATTCTTACTCATAAATGACTTTATGAAACTCAATAAAGGTTTTAAAATAGCCTTTAGGGTGTAGTCCAAAATAGTACATACAGCATATTGTACCTTGCTTGTTAATTATGTATTTGCACAAGTCTGCAGAGTTAGAATTTATTATTTCAGAAGGTGCAGAATAACACATAGTGTATATTTCTCTGGGAATACTGATGAGTAAATTTTAATTAATCTCAACATTAAAAAATTTGGAACTCAGATATCTTTTTCATTGTAATATTGGCAAACAGAATAACCAATAAGAATATTGTTGGCAAGGACTTTCCTTGCCTCATGCCTGCTGTGACTTCCTCTACACAGTTAATAGCTTCACAGTTGATAAGGCCTATCTACATAAACAGAAACAAATAAACATTATCATGTATTTAACAGAATGCTAAACTGTAAAATGTAAAATAAAGGCACAATTTCAGCACAAAAATAACTATCAGTTTTTTCTAATCATAACCCTAAACAAGAAATTACAAATAAGTTCATGGGTAAGTCAGTGAATTATTAATTTTCCATAAAAAATAATACATTGTTTCAAACATTGCCATATATTGAGCTGACTAGATGCCACTAACAATACCAGCAGGTATATTTATAATCTAAATCATGTCTTTATGATATTGCATATATCAATGATTTAGACTATTTCAAATATTCTAAGTATAAAGTATAGTAAATTCCATATACCCATGAACTTCCAGTGCTTCCCATAAATGACTTACTTCATGAAGTTAAACAGACACAGGTTTAAAAGATAATACTAATAGATAAAAATTTCAACTCCTCACTCTTACACATATGCATACATAGGGTAAAGTATGTGAAAATGCCAGCAAAAGAACCAAATCAATAAAAGAATACTCTGTAACAAATCTCAGGTTTTTCGTTCCTAAATAGCTAAGTTACATTTGAAAATTTATAAACAGTATGTTTCTATATTTTTCAACTATGATAAATCAAAGATAATTTGTCCTGCCTCATTTGCTCTACTTAGACAGCATCTTCTCAAATTACAAATAAGTGAAGGCATACCGTTTCTAATGACATCATGTCTGAGGGAAAACATTTCTAATAAGCCTATAATCATTTATTATTTTGCTATCTGGTGCTAACCAAATGTAATTATGAAAACATAGCTTTGACATAACTCCAGTTTGTGTTTCAAAGCTATACTCTGATGGTCTTTACTCCTCCTTTCATTACCACCACCCAGAATCTTGGAACTTATATGCATGCTACTGAATTTGAAAGTGAACTCAAACCAACCCTGAGACTGTTGGTTCTGTGAATCAAGAGATTGTCTACACTTATTAAAATCCTTGAATGATTGAATTGTATTTTAAACAGAAGGTTAAATAGAGCCTTGTTCACTGACTTCTTGATGTAATAATCATTATCCATGATAAATCATATTTGAATTCCCAGATTCTAGTAGACAGCAGTTAAATACAAGGTAAATCTCTTCTTCAGATAGTTTGTTCAACCCACACCTTAATTGATTCAATAGAATTTAGGAGATTTTTGTAAAAGTCCAATTTCTGACTTCTTTTTAATAATAAAAAGGTTAGCTGCACATGGCTAGCATTCCCACAGTAAACCTCTAAAGAGTATACATATCTTTAGTTTAAACACATTCCTTATCATTACCACTCTAAAGCTAACAGTCTGTCTTTATAATTCAATACATAAATAAACAAATATTGATTGAATGAGTCTGCAAAGTGCTGGTTTTCTTTTCCTTTTGCATTCTAATATTGCCTCAGTTTTTATTTGTTTTGTTTTGTTTTTTTTTTTCCTTAGTTTATTTATAATACTGACTGTACTTAGGAGGTTTTTCTATTTTTCTGTATACACTTTTGAAACTACAGCATTCCACATTAAGGTAACAAAACCAATACTTACGCTGTTAACTTGATTAATTGAAGAACTAATAGCATTCATGTCAGTCTTTATCAAGGGCACAGTCATGGCTAGATTAGAAGGAGCAAGACTGGGAGTACAAAGAGACAAGATCAAAGAAGCAAAGCTGTGTAGGCAAGTGTGGGAGGTGGGAAATGGAGACAGGTTGGTCCAGCTTTGAAGGCCATTTTTTAATTCTCTTTCTATGTTAACCTGTACTCTTAAGGTAGAACCACTATTTTTGTAAGACAGAAGTTGGGACTTTAATTTTATTTTTTTAATTCCCTTCTCATCTGCATCCAATTAATGATACATTCCTCTCAACCCAGTCTGCCATTCTCTGTTCATGCTACAACTGCTCTAGATTAAGTTTTTCATAACAGACAGCTTGTTTTATGTTTCAAACTTGTCCTCAGGCCTCCATTAATTTTTACCTTCAAATCTATCTTCATTATGTATCTAGACACAAATTTTACAAATGTAGGAATGTGTTTCTGCTCTTAAAATCTTTCAGTTGACTCTCTTCATGTTTATCATTATAGACAAATCTGTGTCCCTCCAAATCATACGCTAAAGCCCTAAACTCCATATTTGGAAATAAGAACTTTAAAGAACTAAAATTAAATGAGGCCTTAATTCAATAGGAATTCTAACTTGCTCTCAGCCTTCCATTATTCAATTCAATAATTCAATAGGAATGAAGTACTTATAGGAAGAGGAAGAGACCAGGGATGCATATGCACAGAAAAAAGACTGTGTGAGAACACACAGAAGCCATACGCAAATCAAAGTGAGAGGCCTCAGGAGAAAACAAACCTCCGGACAACTTGATCTTAAACAACTAGCTTCCAGAACTATTCAGAGTTAAATGTCTTTTGTTTAAGCCACACAGTTTGTGGTATTTTCTTATGGCAGTCCTAGCAAATTACTACAGCCATTATAAAATCCAATATTCTGAACATGATAGTCAAGGCCATTATTTTGTGTCTATATACCTCATCTTTTCCTAGACTGAATTTCAGTGTCACTGAACTGCATTAGTTTTTACTTCCCTTCCCATCTATGCAATCCCATAACTCTCCTTAACCCTGAATGCTCTCCCGATGATTTTTTCATGTACACTTTAAGATTTAGCTAAGATTTCACACTTTAGGCTTCCCAAAAGTTCTTAGGAGTTCTTTTGTTTAATCCTTTAAGTATTTGTATCACTAAAAAATAATCTTTTTCACTTTTTGTGTATATCCATTGAGTAAATAAAATTGTTAATTTTATTTTGTGAGGGAGACACCTTGATGTTTCATAACAGTTCTCAATAGCAAACATGTGTCTGCAACAATAATAAATGGATAACGTATCAATTATCCACATCATTCTTACTGCATCTATCACATTTTTTTTTCAACGTAATTGCTTATATAATCTTCTCCATTAAACCTCCTTATAATGAAGGACTATTTTAGTCATGCTTAAATGCTTAGCACTTATCAAGATTCCTGACATAGTGGCATTAAGTGGGAGAATCTTTAGGAATAGCTTATTTCTATGGTTAATTTAATGTGTCTGTGCCATCAAGCCTGGACTTGCTCAGCCTCAGCTTTCAATACTCATTTCATATATATAAGCTTTCTATAAAGGTTGACTGCAATATAGAAACTCTGGCTATTCGTTAAATGTTTGAAAAGTAAAACTTGCACTTCTTGAATGAAAGTAATTTTATTGACAAAATAAAACAGCAGGCTTTTTGTTTTTCTTATGCGTTTAGTTTGAAATTAAGGATCTTGAACTACCCATCAGATCAGATCAGTCACTCAGTCGTGTCCGACTCTTTGCGACCCCATGAATCGCAGCACGCCAGGCCTCCCTGTCCATCACCAACTCCCGGAGGTCACTCAGACTCACATCAATCGAGTCAGTGATGCCATCCAGCCATCTCATCCTCTGTCGTCCCCTTCTCCTCCTGCCCCCAATCCCTCCCAGCATCAGAGTCTTCTCCAATGAGTCAACTCTTCACATGAGGTGGCCAAAGTGCTGGAGTTTCAGCTTTAGCATCATTCCTTCCAAAGAAATCCCAGGGCTGATCTCCTTCACAATGGACTGGTTGGATCTCCCCATAATACAATCACATCCCTACCAGTTCCAAAGAGCTTCAAAGAATAGCAAGGAGAGGTAAGAAAGCCTTCCTAAGTAATCAATGCAAAGAAAGAGAGGAAACAATAGAATGGAAAAGACTAGAGATCTTTTCAAGAAATTTAGAGATACCAAGGGAATATTTCCTGCAGATAGGCATAATAAAGGAAAGAAATGGTATGGACCTAATAGAAGCAGAAGACAATAAGAGGTGGCAAGTATACACGGAAGAACTATACAAAAAAGATCTTCATGACCCAGATAACCATGATGGTGTGATGCCAGACATCCTAGAATACAAAGTGAAGTGGGCCTTAGGAAGCATCACTAAACAAAGCTAGTGGAGGTGATGGAATTCCAGCTGAGCTATTTCATTTCCTAAAAGATGATGCTGTGAAAGTGTTGTACTAAATATGCCAGCCAATCTGGAAAACTCAGCAGTGGCCACAGGACTGAAAAAGTTCAGTTTTCATTCCAATTCCAAAGAAAGGCAATGTCAAAGAATGCTCAAATTATCACACAATTGTACTCATTTCACAAAATAGCAAAGTAATGATCAAAATTCTCCAAGCTAGGCTTCAACAGTACGTGAACCGTGAACCTCCAGATGATCAAGCTGGATTTAGAAAAGGCAGAGGAAGCAGAGATAAAATAGCCAACATCCGTTGGATCACTGATAAAGCAAGAGCCTTCCAGAAAAACATCTACTTGTGCTTTAGTGACTACACAAAAGCCTTTGACTATGTGGATCACAAAAAAACTGTGGAAAATTCTTAAAGAGATGGGAATATCAAACCACCAGTAAATCCTAAAGGAAATCAAGCCTGAATATCCATAGGAAGTACTGATGCTGAAGCTGAAGTTCCAACACTTTGGCCACCTGATATGAAGAGCCAACTCACTGGAAAAGACCCTGATGCTGGGAAAGACTGAAGGCACCAAGAGAAGGGGATGACAGTGGATGAGATGGGTGGATGGCATCACCAACTCGATGGACATGAGTTTGATCAAGCTCTGTGGGTTGATGATGGACAAGAAAGGCTGTCATGCTGCAGTCTGTGGGGTCACAAAGAGTTGACATGATTGAGCTAATGAACTGAACTGAACTCATGAAACATCAAGGTGTCTCTCTAACAAAATAAAATTAACAATTTTATTTACTCAATGGATATACACAAAAAGTGAAAAAAATAACTTTTTAATGATACAAATTCTTTAAGTTACTTAGTTATTTTCTTTCTTTTTTTTTTTTTTTCCCTATCCACTCCAGTGGATCCTGTGTTCCAAATTATGTTTTATCAACCAAAGTGTCTTGCCAAAAAGAACCATAGTCAAATCACAAAAGGTAAGAGGAGAGCCTGGCAAAAGTTTTGTTGAGGTGATACAAGGAACTAAAATGTCCTCAGTACTTAAACATAAGACATGATAACATAAAATTCCTAGAAGACAACATAGTCAAAACATTCTCTGATATAAATTGCACTTTTATTTTTTTTTAAGTCTTCCAAGTCAATAAAAATAAAAAAATGGGACATAATCCAAACTTATAAGCTTTTGCCTAGCAAATAAAACCATAAAAAAACAAAATGATAATCTATTGAGTAGGAGAAAATATCAATATTTGCAAAGTATGCAATAGACAAGGGCTTATACTCCAGAATAAACAAATATCTGATACAATTCAACAATTAAAAAAAAAAAACTGAAAAATGGGCAAAAGAGCTTAATAGACCTTTCTCCAAAGACATACACATGGTCAGTAGGCACATGAAAAGATGTTTAACACCAGTAATTATTAGAAAAATGCAGATTAAAACTACAATACACCTTACACTGGTCAGAAAGGCCATCATTTAAAAAATCTATAAATATAAAATATGGAGAGGATATGGAAAAAGGGAATCCTTGTACAGTGTTGGTGGGTATGTAAGCTGCCACAGCCACTATGCAGAACAATACGGAGTTTCCAAGGAAAACTAAAAATAGAATTACCATTTTGATCCAGCCATCCCGGTCCTGGGAATACACTGAGATAAAACTATAATTCAGAAAGACATATGCATCCATATATCCTTTGCATCATAGGGGACTGGAATTCAAAAGTAGGAAGACAAGAGATACCTGGAGTAACAGGTAAGCTTGGCCTTGGAGTACAAAATGAAGCAGGGCAAAAGCTAACAGTGTTTTGCCAAGAGAATACACTGGTCATAGCAAACTCCCTTTTCCAACAATACAAGAGACAACTTTACACATGGAAATCACCAGATGGTCAGTACAAATATCAGACTGATTATATTTCTTGAAGCCAAAGATGGAGAAGTTTTATACAGAAAGCAAAAATAAGACCAGGAGCTGACTGTGGTTCTAATCATGAACTTATAATAACATTCAGACTTAAATAGAACAAAGTAGGGAAAACCACTAAGCCATTCAGTTATGACCTAAATCAAATCCTTTAAATTATACAGTGAAAGAGACAAATAGATTCAAGGGATTAGATCTGATAGAGTGTCTGAAGAACTATGGACAGAGGATCATAACATTAAACAGATGGCTTTTAATCAAAACCATATCTCAAGAAAAATGCAAAAAGATAAAATTGTTGATGAGGAGGCCTAAAAATTAAACAACAACAACAAAAAATAGAAGTGAAAGGCAAAGGAGAAGAAGAAAGATATACCCATTTGAATGCAGAGTTCCAAAGATTGGAGATACAAAGGGAACATTTTATGCAAAGATGGGCACAATATAGGCCAAATAAGGAAACTCTCTTTGGTTTTCCCCCGTACATGTTTCCCTTTTCTATCCTGTCCTATGGTGAAGAATCCTTCATTATCTTTCCCCATTTCTGGCTTGGAAACTATATTCAGGTAACAAGGAAGAGGAATCAGTAGTAGCTAATAGTTACATTCTTGAAGGCTGGGGCTTTAGATAAAAATACATCTCTTTTTTCTCTAAAACCTGACTGTCTCGTTTCCTGTCTTTTCCCACTGAGATAAGTTTAGACATTTCCAAAAAAAAAAAAAAAAGAGGAGTTAGCTTTTTATTTGTATTTTAATGCACAGTATTTTATTTTTCCTATTATGACCAAGTTTTCTAATTTTTGGTAGATAAACAGATTTCACGTGTTTATTATATACTATTTTTTTTTTTTAAATTTAGACTGGAATGGTCAATGATTTCATGTCTTTTGCTGCTGCTAAAAGCAGAGTATATACATTGCCTTGCCATGGTAAAGGGGCTTGCATAACTCATGAAGCTATGAGCCATGCCATGAAGGGCCACACAAGAAAGACAGGTCATAGCGGAGAGTTCTGACAAAATGTCATCCACTGGAGGAGGTAATATAAAATCACCCCAGTATATTTGCCGTGGGAATCCCACGAACTGCATAAAAGGCCAAAAAGATGTGACACCAAAAGATGAGTCCCCAGGTCTGAAGGTGTCTAATATGCTACTGCAGAAGAGTAGAGGTAATCACCAATAGCCCCAGAATGAATGAAGTGTCTGGGCCAAAGCAGCTATGAAGTTCAGTTGATGATATGTCTGGGGAAGAAAGTAAAATGTGATGCTGCAAAGAACAATACTGTGTAGGAATCTGGCATATTAGGTCCATGAATCAAGGAAAATTGGATATAGTCAAGCAGGATCCAGTAAGAATAAACATCGATATCCTAGGAATCGGGGAACTAAAATGGATGGGAATGGGAGAATTTAATTCAGATGACCATTATGTCTACTACAGTGGGAAAAAATCCCACAGAAAGAATGGAGTAGCCTTCATAATCAACAAAAGAGTCTGAAATACAGTACTTGGGTGGAACCTCAAAAACAACAGAATGATCTCTGTTCGTTTCCAAGGCAAGTCATTCAACATCACAGTAATCAAAGTCTACACCACTACTGTCGATGCTGAAGGAGCTGAAGCTGATCAGTTCTTTGAAGACCTAGAAAACCTCCTATAACTAACACCTAAAAAATATGTTCTATTCATCATTGGGGATTAGAATGCAAAACTAGGAAGTCAAGATATACATGGAGTAATAGGCAAGTTTGGCCTTGGAAAACAAAATGAAGCAAGGCAAAGGCTAACCAAATTCTGCCAAGAGAAGGTACTGTCATAGCAAATACTCTTTTTCAACAACATGAGTCGACTTTACACATGGACATCACCTAATGGTCAATATTGAAATCAAATCAATTACATTCTTTGTAGCCTAAGATGGAGAAGCTGTATATAATCAGTAAAAATAAGACCTGGAGCTGACTATGACTCATATCATCAGCTTCTCTTAGCAAAATTCAAGATTAAGCAAAAAAAAAAAAACAAAAACAAAAAACTGGTAAAAACACTAGGCCAGACAGATACAGTTTAAATCAAATCCCATATGAATTTGCAGTAGAGATAACAAATATATTCAAGAGACTAGATCTCGATAACAGTGTGCTTGAAGAACTATGGACAGAGATCTGTAATATTGTACAAAAGGTGGCAAACCATCATAAAGAAAAAGAGAAGCAAGAAGGCAAAGTGGTTATCTGATGACCTTTATGAATAGCAGAAGAATGAAGAGAAGTGAAAAGCAAGGGAGACAGGGAAAGGTGCATCCAATTAAATGCAGAGTTTCAAAAAAATATCTAGAAGAGACAAGAAGGCCTTCTTCAATGTACAGTGTTTAAAAATAGAAGAAAACAACAAAAGGGAAAGACTAGAGATCTCTTCAGGAAAACTGGAAACATCAAGGGAGCATTCTACCTAAAGATGGGCACAATAAAGGATAAAAATGGTAGAGACCTAATAGATGCTGAAGAGATCAAGACGAGATGGAAAGAATACATCGAAGAACGGTATAAAAAAGATCTTAATGAACTGGATTACTACGATGGTGTGATTAGTCACCCAGAGCCAGACATTCTGGAGTGCAAAGTCAAGTGGCCCTAAAGAAGCACTGCTGTTAATAAAGCTAGTGGATGCAATGAAATTCCAGAACTATTCAAAATCCTAAAGGAGGATGCTATCAAGGGTTTCCACTCATTATGTCAGGAAATTTGGAAGACCCAGCAGTGGCCACAGGACTGGAAAAGGTCAATCCTCATCCCAGTTCCCAAGAACGGTAGTACCAAAGAATGTGCTAACCATTGAACAATTGCATTCATCTCTGATGCTAGTAAGGTCATGCTTAAAATCTTGCATGCTAGGCTTCAGCATTATGTGAACCAAGAAATTCCAGATGTGCAAGCTGCGTTTAGAAAAGAAAGAGAAACTAGAAATCAAACTGCCAACATTTGCTGGATTATAGAAAAAGCAAGGGAATTTCGGAAGAACATCTGTCTCTGTTTCATTGACTACACTAAAGCCTTTAACCGTGTTGATCATGACAAACTATGGAAAGCTCTTAGAGAGATGCGAATATCAAACCATCTTACCTTGTCTCCTGAGAAACCTGTATGAGGATCAAGAAGCAAAAGTTAGAACACTGTATGGAACAACTGATTGATTCAAAATTGAGAAAGGAGTACAACAGGGCTATCTACCTTGCATGTCTAACCTATATGCTGAACACATCATGAGAAATGCTGGGATGGATGAGTTACAAGCTGGAATCAAGATAGGTGGGAGAAACATCAACAACCTCAAATATGTGGCTGATACCACTCTAATGGCAGAAAGCAAAGAGGAACTAAAGAGCCTCTTGATGAGGGTGAAGGAGGAGAGTAAAAGAGCCAGCTTAAGACTAATATATATATATATATATATATATATATATATATACACCCTAAGATTACGGCATCCAGCCCTATTACTGCATGAGAAGTAGAAGGGGAAAAGGTAAAAGTAGTGACACATTTCCTCTTCTTGGGCTCCAAATCACTGTGAACAGTGACTGCAGCCATAAAATCAAAAGACGATTCCTTCTTGGCAGGAAAGCTAGACAAACCTAGACAGTGTGTTGAAAATCAGAGACATTACTCTGCCGACAAAGGTCCATACAGTCAAGTCTATGGTCTTCTCAGTGTTCATATATGGTTCTGACAGCTGGACTGTAAAGAAGGCAGAACGCCAAAGAATTGATGCCTTTGAACTTTGGTGCTGGAGACGACTCCTGAAAGACCTTTAGACAGTAAGGAAATCAAACTAGTCAGTCTTAAGGGAGATCAACCCTCAATATTCACAGGAAGGACTAATGCTAAAGCTGAAGCTCCAGGATTTTGGTCATCTGATGTGACCAGACGACTCATTGGAGAAGTCCTTGATACTGGGAAAGATCGAGAGCAGAAGGAGAAAAGAGCATCAAATGATGCAATGGCCAGAAGGCATCACTGATGCAATGAACGTGAACTTGGGCAAACTCCTGGAAATAGTGAGGGACAGGGAGGCCTGGCGTGCTGTAGTTCATGAGGTCGCAAAGAGTCAGACACAACTGGGTGATTGAACAAGAACTATATAAATATATATATGTATATAAACATATACATATATGTATATGTATTTTTTCCTGTTACAAATGAATTATACCATTTACTAACAATGGTTCATTTAGAATATGTTAATAATAGAAATCAGGATGCTGTAAAAATTGCAGAAATTATTTTTCTGGTAGAACATATAGAACTTTATGAAATTTAAAACTGCAATTTAAACTAAAGTATGGGGAAGAAGGGATTATTTGAAATTTTACATTGTTTTAAAAGTTTGTTTCGATTCAAAATAAAAATTTTAAATATTTAAACTTTTTCAGCATGGAATTCTCTACTTATTTCACTTCAATGTGACAACATTTCTTTTTACCTTTTATGAACAACATTTCATTTCAGAGGAAAAAAATGCCACTGATTTTAAAATTTTTAGGTAATTTTGCAGATTGTGGTTAGTATGAAGACTGACTGGTGCTTCCCATATCCAGTTTCTTTCATTAGTCTGACCTCAACAACCTGGAGTGGAGGGAAAGTGAAAGAAAAAGGAGGCAGCTTAGTCTCACTCAGGTCAGACTTAGCAGCACACAATCCAATAAGCTCCAGCCCAGGGCTTCATTATTAGTCTCCTCAGATCAGTGATGAAAAGTGAGGACAAATTCACAAAGGCTTATGTAAAACATGTAATGAAACTAAAATCTGAATTCAAGTTTAACTAATGTCCCAAATCTCTTCTTGAAAAGCAGGATCTTCAATCTGATCATAGAGCATCAGTGTGCTATGAGACGGAAACAGAGACACTGCTTTTCTTTCAAAATTGAAGCACTACCTGCAGGAACAAGGTTTATCGTTAGTTTAGATTTTGTAGGGGAGGTGGTACTGTGGAGGCCTGAAAGATTCTGAGATTCCAAGTATTTGTGATTAGCATCATTATTTTCAGTAAAGGGGAAATTGTTTCATGAAATGCCACATAAAAAACTAAACTATGCTTGGAGTAGGAGATATATAGTGATGATCTCTCTAGGATTTTCCCAGGTGGCACTTCCTAGGGGGCACTAGTGGTAAAGAAGCTGCTTGCCAACAAGAGGAGAGAGACATAAGAGACTTGGGTTAGATCCCTGGTGTGGGACGATTTCCCTGGAGAAAGGCATGGCAACCAACTACAGTACTCTTGCTTGGAGAATCCCATGGACAGAGAGGAGCCTGGCAGGCTTACAGTCCATGGGGCTGCAAAGAGTCAGACACAACTGAAGCAACCAGCACGCATATGCACCCCACCATCTATCCCTCATTTTCTTTCAAGAATATATAGATTTGTAGTTGTGAGTGTTCTTCCCTTATTTGTAGCCATGAGCCTCCCTGAGATCAGAATCATTTTTAGCCATTGGTGCTATTAACCAAAGGCCAGATGTCAGGAAGGGGGGAAAAATAAGAGAAGTGGGAGTAAGTTTAAATAGCTGCTTCTTTCTTGTTCAGTTTTTCATTCTGGAAATATCTCAATGCAGAAGAGATAACTACTTTATTCCCAAACTTATGGGCATATGTAAAAGAGCCTATTTAAATAATTCTGATTTAGTCTTATGGAGGAGGGTCTTCAGAATTCAAAGATAATGAAGTATCTTATTATAAATTCTATTTAGGCTTTGTGGCCTTAGCCTACAAAATGGCCAGCTATACTAGAAATTGTGCAGCAATGTGAATTTGGAAAGAATCCTAGTTTTCTAAGCTCCCAGAAAAGGATAGATTTAAGCATCTGAATGCAGATTCCCAAAGAATAGCAAGAAGAGATAAGAAAGCCTTCTTCAGCAATCAATGCAAAGAAATAGACGAAAACAACAGAATGGGAAAGACTAGAGATCTCTTCAAGAAAATTAGAGATACCAAGGGAATATTTCAGGCAAAGATGGGCTCGATAAAGGACAGAAATGGTATGGACCTAACAGAAGCAGAAGATATTAAGAAGAGGTGGCAAGAATACACAGAAAAGAAGAACTGTACAGAAAAGATCTTCACGACCCAGACAATCACGATAGTGTGATCACTGACCTAGAGCAAGACATCCTGGAATTTAAGTCAAGTGGGCCTTAGAAAGCATCACTACGAACAAAGCTAGTGGAGGTGATGAAATTCCAGTTGAGCTCTTTCAAATCCTGAAAGATGATGCTGTGAAAGTGCTGCACTCAATATGCTAGCAAATTTGGAAAACTCAGCAGAGGCCACAGGACTGGAAAAGGTCAGTTTTCATTCCAATCCCAAAGAAAGGCAATGTCAAAGAATGCTCAAACTACAGCACAATTGCACTCATCTCACACGCTAGTAAAGTAATGCTCAAAATTCTCCAAGCCAGGCTTCAGCAATATGTGAACCGTGAACTTCCTGATGTTCAAGCTGGTTTTAGAAAAGGCAGAGGAACCAGAGATCAAATTGTCAACATCTGCTGGATCATGGAAAAAGCAAGAGAGTTCCAGAAAAGCATCTATTTCTGCTTTATTGACTATGCCAAAGCCTTTGACTGTGTGGATCACAATAAACTATGGAAAATTCTGAAAGAGATGGGAATACCAGACCACCTGTTCTGGCTCTTGAGAAATCTGTATGCAGGTCAGGAAGCAACAGTTAGAACTGGACATGGAACAAAAGACTGGTTCCAAATAGGAAAAGGAGTATGTCAAGGCTGTATATTGTCACCCTGCTTATTTAACTTAAATGCAGAGTACATCATAAGAAACGCTGGACTAGAAGAAACACAAGCTGGAATCAAGATTGCTGGGAGAAATATCAATAGCCTCAGATATGCAGATGACACTACCCTTATGGCAGAAAGTGAAGAGGAACTCAAAAGCCTCTTGGTGAAAGTGAAAGTGGAGAGTGAAAAAGTTGGCTTAAAGCTCAACAATCAGAAAACGAAGATCATGACATCCGGTCCCATCACTTCATGGGAAATAGATAGGGAAACAGTGTCAGACTTTATTTTTCTGGGCTCCAAAATCACTGCAGATGGTGACTGCAGCCAGGAAATTAAAAGACGCTTACTCCTTGGAAGGAAAGTTACGACCAACCCAGATAGCATATTCAAAAGCAGAGACATTACTTTGCCAACACAGGTTCATCTAGTCAAGGCTATGGTTTTTCCTGTGGTCATGTATGGATGTAAGAGTTGGACTGGGAAGAAAGCCGAGCACCAAAGAATTGATGCTTTTGAACTGTGGTGTTGGAGAAGACTCTGGAGAGTCCCTTGGACTGCAAGGAGATCCAACCAGTCCATTCTGAAGATCAGTCCTGGGATTTCTTTGGGAGGAATGATGCTAAAGCTGGAACTCCAGTACTTTGGCCACCTCAAGCAAAGAGTTGACTCATTGGAAAAGACTCTGATGCTGGGAGGGATTGGGGGCAGGAGGAGAAGGGGACGACAGGATGAGATGGCTGGATGGCATCACTGACTCGATCCACATGAGTCCAGGTGAACTCCAGGAGTTGGTGATGGACAGGGAGACCTGGTGAGCTGCGATTCATGGGGTCGCAAAGAGTCGGACACAACTGAGCAACTGAACTAAACTGAGACTGGATTGCCCGAGAGGTATTTCCTTAGAGGAGAACTTATCATGCTCAGTTTTAGCAAACATTATATACAGACCCTTTCTTTTGACACTTAATGGTTTCTATTCCACGCTTTTGTTTGTTGGATTTAAAAATACAGCTGACTCTCCATTGTGCTAGGTACTTCATTAAGAGGAAGATTCTGTAAAGATGGTATTGCCTATACACCCTCCTAAAATTCTATCTCTGTTTATTACTAATGTATACAGTGTGTGGGTCACTATTCCTTATGTAGTCTATCAAGATGTTTCCAACAATACTGACACAATAAAATGACACTTGTAAGACAAAATTCACAAGTATAAGACTTCATTTAAAAATTTACAAAGATTACTGCTTGAAATATAATATTTAAATAGAAGAGAAAAAGTCTACAAAGCTTGATTATTCAATGATAAGACTAAAGGAGTGACTTTTGAAGACATTCAGAAGCCACATTTCTTTTCAGACAAGTGACATTTTCATAATGCAAAATATAGCCTCTTATAAGTATGTAGGTGAACTCTTAATAGAGAAACAAACACTTTCAAGAAATAATAGCTTTGCTTATATCTGTAACATATTGTACAGTATTATGCCTGTTATTAATCTAGTCACATGAAAGTTGCTCAGTCTTGTCAGACTCTGTGATCCCATGGACTATACAGCACATGGAATTCTCCAGGCCAGAACACTAGAGTGGGTAGCCGTTCCCTTCTCCAGGGGATCTTCCCAACCCAGGGATGGAACCCAGTCGTCCCGCATTGCAGGCAGGTTCTTTACCAGCTGAGCCACAAAAGATAAATCTTTTTGTGATATTCCACATAAATTCAAATTTGTCTTTGGCACAGGGGCTAGTTTGGATTATCTCCTCAGCATGTATTTCTCTTTTTCCTTTCCAGACGGATAAAACTTTGGTTAGCATTCTTCCCTCATTATGAGGCATGTGCTTCACCTTAAATTAGAACAATTCTTAGTTTCAGAGGTAATTTTAAAGTAAGAAAGTAATAGCATTCTTATAAAGGACTATAAAGCAAGGAGTGTGGTAGGGAAGAGAGACTAAACATATTAAAACAATGAGGTCTAAGGTCCCAGAACATAAAGAAGTAAAAGTCTGCAACACATCCACCCCTAAAAATCTTTCCGGCTTTAAAGATAAACTTCAGGTGCTTTAAGGATTTTCCCAGAACCAGAACTCTTTACACAGCGACCGTAACATTTTTAAAAACTATAGCATGAAAAACATCTACAAATATAAACACATCCTATCATATTTCTTTGGAATATGAACTTGATGATAGAGAGAGACAGGAATTATTTAAAAACTTTTACATTCATAAGAAAACAAACATCAAATTCAGACTAACACCTCTTATTCAACAATAGAAGATAATATAGAAAACATTTCTCTAGTCATAATAACAATCACTTTGGCATCATGCTATTTCACTTGTGAAAAAAACCACAAACTTTCTATTCTCATTATGGCCCTTCAAGGCAAGTATTTTAATTCTAACTTGCTCAGAAATCCATGTGTACTGGGACACATGGCTTGGATTTGAAACCAAAGTCTGCTTCAAAGATCTCCAAGCAAAACAATCAATGCATTGACCCTACAAGAGGGGACATACATATCTGAGAGTAAGGAGGTGGTTTCTAAATGTCTTTTTAAAGCTATTAATATGATTTTGGAGCTTCAAAAGACATATTTTCTTAAAACATCTCTATACCATTGCTGAATATCTCATTTCCAATTTGTTTCCACTTATAATTAGGAAATTTTATTTTTGAATTCAAAAGTCTAAGAATTTAAACTGTTTTTTTAATTTTGTCAATAAACAAAAGACATACTTTTATTAATAAAATTATAGATAAGTCAATCTGCTTTCCAAATAAACTAGCTATGAAAACAGATTAATATATATCTAAACTTCAAGGCACAGGATCATATTTAACTCTGGATTAATCATTTTACCTGTTTGAGTATCAGTATCATAAATAGTAAAATAGAGTAAATGTCTTCTCCATAATCCTAAAACAAATAAAATATATTTTAAAATAAAACAAAGAAATGGATGAGAAACATATCCCTCTAATTATCAATAAATGAAAGAAAAAGTAAACATTAAATTTTGATAATGATACAACAACGTGATTCCAGGGCAGACACAGTTTTTTTTCCTAAAATCAATCAACATCCAAGAAATACATAAAATAAATGCTCTATACACTTATGTCTCAGAAGTTATATTATTTATTTATATCTGTGTACATGCCAACACTGCTGACATAATAGTTTCAAAACTAAGGGTACACTGAGTTCATGCCACAACCATTAAAGCAACGTGCTCTTCAATTGGTTCCTGCAAGAAACTGTGGTACAACAGACTAAAGGACTCTGTAAGATATGACTTATACTGCAGCTCCTTTTTGGTCATTTGTTGCTCACAGTCTATTATAATACAATTACAGCTATAAAATATATGTCCAATTATATCATATAGGAAAATCATCTTTTCATTTACATACAATAATGTAACATTTGAGATATATGTTATGTACCTCACAACTTAACACTAAGACACATTTTTCTTTCCATTAGTTTGCAGGATAAGGGTCATATTCCATTCTAATACCCATGTGGATTTGTGCTTTTTTATTAATTTATACTTTCTATGACTTTCATTAACATATTTTATATAATTATTGTTGTTATAGCTGCAGTGTTTTCTTTTAGTGTCACAATAGGGAAATGCTATTGGAAAAAATAATTGAATAATATACAACAGAAATGCTCAAGGATGTAGCATGTTGCCAGAACTTGGTGGGCATAATCCTGAAACTAAAGCAAAACCAATTACTGTGAAATAAGAAACTCAATGTTAAATGAGTAAATAATATTAGAATAGTATATTTAGTAAGATGTTCATATTGGTAGAAGACTTATAAATCTTTCATGTAACATTACTATACTGTTAACTTCAAACCCATAGCCATTTATATTCCTCTTTTCATATTACCTCATAACCATATCCTCTTGTATTTTATAATACTTTTGAAGTATGCTTTTCTCTTTACGTATGGCAATATTTTTGTAGAATTATATTATTTTCCTAATATTACTTCCTCAACGAACTAACATGTCCAAGAAACAGCTCCAAATGTTTATTTTCATAAGGTTGATAGTACTAATAGTCATGAGTACTAACAGTTTTGGAAAGATCAAAGTCTTTTCAAGCCAAAACTCTCAACATATATTTATATATGGAAATAAGCTCATATGCATGAAAAAAAACCATATTTTTGCTTTTACCATTTGTAAGTCTAGTTACAAATAAATATGATTTACATATCTTGCTGTAACATATGTGACAAAGTATTGTAAATACCTCATTTCACAGAAACTGGTATCAATTAGTGCAATTTTTCATACTAACAAATGTTAGAGTAATGGTTACTCTCCAATGACTTGGGAAATACCATTTTTTTATAAATTAATCACATAACTTAATGAGAAATTCAAAATGTCTTACACAGAATGACTTGTTAATGAAGAGAAAATAAATCAGTGTAAGCTTGTGTCTAACACAGTATTCATGGAGGCAAAATTACCAATATATTTTCAGCATGATGTGGCAGAATATGCAAAATAAAATAGAAAATAAGCATAAACTGACCACAAATAAAACAAACTTACCATAATGTAGCACAAATAAAGACACACTTTGTTTTCTATAACTATTATCAAAAGCCTTATAGAGATTTATGCTACCTAAAATCTCATTACATAAAACATTAGAAATTTTAATATATTGTGTTACTCAAGTTTGATTGTAAAAAGATTGACATGATACATTTTCTTTTATAAGTATTTCAAATTCCCATGTGATATATGTAGTTTCTAATTCATGAGCCTCACTTTGCTAAAGTCTGCCCATCAACTGATATCTATTTCCTTTTATTTCCATACACATGCAGAAACTGGTATATTATTCCCCATTATTACCTATAAGTTCATCTTTACTGAAGTATTTCTATGGATAATTGTTTCCCTATAAACTCTAAAATGTTAAAAAGAATAACAAAATTTGATTTCATTATTTTTTAAGAAGAAACATCTTGCAATTGAGTGATTTTTTTTCTAAAAACTTATCCTTAGGGAGAATATATCATATAATTTAATAAACTTCATGCCATGTTTCAAGTTATGATCAACCTAGATAGCATATTAAAAAGCAGAGACATTACTTTGCCAACAAAGGTCCGTCTAGTCTAGGCTATGGTTTTTCCAGTGGTCATGTGTGGATGTGAGAGTTGGACTCTGAAGAAAGCTGAGCACCGAAGAACTGATGCTTTTGAACTGTGGTGTTGAAGAAGACTCTTGAGAGTCCCTTGGACTGCAAGGAGATCCAACAGTCCATTCTGAAGAAGATCAGTCCTGGGATTTCTTTGGAAGGAATGATGCTGAAGCTGAAACTCCAATACTTTGGCCACCTCATGTGAAGAGTTGAATCACTGGAAAAGACCTCGATGCTGGGAGGGATCGGGGGCAGTAGGAGAAGGGGACGACAGAGGATAAGATGACTGGATGACATCATTGATTCAATGGATACGAATTTGGGTAGACTACAGGAGTTGGTGATGGACCGGGACGCCTGGCGTGCTGCGATTCATGGGGTCGCAAAGAGTCAGACTCGACTGAGTGACTGAACTGAACTGAACTGAACTGATGACAGCTAAGCACTAATGGTATACATATGTATGGGGGGTGAACATGCACACATATGTGTGTGTTTGATTTCTTTTCAGGAACAGTGACTGGTTCATACTTCTTTCCTGGGTAAGGCCTTTTATTAAAAATAGTACATATTTCAGACAGAATACATCAGGCAATAGGTTTTAGTAGTTATCATGATTTTGAAGCTGGACTTATTATGTTAAAACTGCAGCTTTGACATTAAAGTGTATAACATTGGGATGCTAATTAAATTCTCTATGCTTTAGTTCCCACATCAATAAAGGAAGAATGATAATACTACCCATTTTATGTAAGTGAGAGAAGAATTAGATATGTTAGTTCATGTAATGTGCTTAGAATACTGTCTAATATGACGTTCTCAATAAATATTGCTTGATATATGGTTACAGCTATAATATTTAGTAACTCAATTAGATTTGTTCTATCAGTGCATGTATCTGTCAATACAAGATACATAACATTGTACTAAACATTCTATAAATATAATTGATTCAAATAAACAAGGGGTTGAGAAGCTGGAGAGTGTCAGATTCACAAGAATAAATTTTTCTATCAAAAACTTCAATGATAAAAATTTGTGACTATAATTGAATATTAATAAAACCTGAGCTAAACCAACCCAATATTTGGTTGAGTGTTTCCATGAGAGGTAATGAGTTTCTTTACTCACCATCATGAACACAATCAGGACCAACCCAATATTTGGTTGAGCATTTCCATGAGAGGTAATGAGTTTCTTTACTCACCATCATGAACACAATCAGGACCAACCCAATATTTGGTTGAGTGTTTCCATGAGAGGTAATGAGTTTCTTTACTCACCATCATGAACACAATCAGGACCAACCCAGTATTTGGTTGAGTGTTTCCATGAGAGGTAATGAGTTTCTTTACTCACCATCATGAACACAATCAGGACCAACCCAATATTTGGTTGAGTGTTTCCATGAGAGCTAATGAGTTTCTTTACTCACCATCATGAACACAATCAAGACCAACCCAATATTTGGTTGAGTGTTTCCATGAGAGGTAATGAGTTTCTTTATTCACCATCATGAACACAATCAGGAGTACTGTTCTTAACTAATCTTAATACTTTATCATTCTTCCTATAGTAAACAAAACTCCAAATTTCTCAACTAAGGCACTTCAAGGGCTTAAAATAAATTTTAAAATAAGTTAATTTCTATATGCTTTAATTATCTATTTGTATAATGGAAATAATAATAAAATGTATTTCCTAGTGTTATTGAGAGAAATACATGAGTTAATGAAAGGTACAAATCACTACCAGAATATATAGCAAAGAAAAAACACCCATACACATATCCAGGTATTATTATCAATAACAACTAAATATGCTTTCTATTTGTTCACGCACATAATATTCGAGACATTAATACTCCAGCAAAAGGTAAAATTAGTAAGGAAAGAAAGGATATTTTTCCAAAGATGAAACTAAATGGCTATATTGTTCAATTTTGTAAGGTTGGTTTCATTAAAACCCTTCTCTTGCTTGAACAACAGATTGAATTATATGAAATGTAGATAGATTTGAATATTTCACTTGCTTTTTCTGATATACTAAAAAAGTAAAAAGACCTTTCCTTATGATAGAAATTAGTCTCAGTATATCACTAATTACCAAAGAAATGCAAATCAAAACCACACTGAGGTATCAACTCATACCAGTCAGAACAGATATCATCAAGAAGTTTACAAATAATAACTCTCCTATTCTGTTGGTAGGAATGCAAATTGGTGCAGCAACTATGGAAAACAGTATAGAGGTTTATTAAAAAACAAAAAAATACAGCTACCATATGACTCAGTGTTCCCACTCATGGGAATACATCCAGGAAAAAAAAAAAAAAAACAACCTCTAATTTAAAAGGATACTTTAACCCAATGTTCACAGCAGCAGTATTTATAAGAGGCAAAACCCAATCTAAGTGTCTATCAGCAGATGAGTGGGTAAAAGAAGATGTGAACATTTTTCAGCTGTAAAAAGAATGAAATAATCCTTTTTAAATTGATACAGATGAACTAGAAATTATCATACTGAGGGAAGTTAGTAAAAGACAAAATATTGTATCACTTATATGTGGCATTTAAAAAATAAAACAAACAAATCATTTTTTTTTTTTTTTGTCCATACCACATGGCCTATAGAATCTTAGTTCTTTAACCAGGTATCAAACCTTCACCCCTGCACTGGAAGCATGAAGTCTTAACCGCTGGACTGCTGGGAAAGTCTCACAAATGAATCTATATCCAAAAGGGAAACAGACTCAGAGAAATAGAAGTCAAACTCACAGTAACAAAAGGAAAGGTGGGGTAAATTAGGTGTATAGGATTAACATATATTAATATAACCTACTATGTATAAATAGATAAGCAATAAAGATTTCCTGTATGACACAGGGAACAATATTCAATATCATATAATAACCTATAGTAGAAAAATAATCAGAAATATATATTTATATATATATATCTGTATAACTAAATCACTTTGCTATATAGTTGAATCTAACATAATTGTATAAATCAACTACACATAAATTTACAAAGATAAAAAGGTATTCTTAGTGTCTTAGAAGAAGACAAATGAGCACAGCAAAAAAAAAAAAAAAAAATCCTAGGCTTTGTGACCAAAGAGAGCAGGTATGTTTGCACAATCATACAGTAATTTCAGATAAATTCCTTAACCCTGTACAACTCAGCCTCCTCATCAGTAAAAGGAAAAATGAAAGACAGTAAATATACTCTGAAAGCCACTCCCACAATATCCTCAGCAACTTTTAAAATCACTGTAATGATAAGAGAAACTGAGGTATTTATTCTGAATATCTGCTACATATCACTATAACTTATTTTCCTCCAGAGTCTAGTTACATTGCATTAATCAGTAACAAAATTTATGCTCATAGTTTTTAGTAGATTTCCATTTCAATTCAAACTATACTCAAGATAACAGCTTCAGTGTTTTTATCCTATGTTCTCTAATTTTCAGAAAATTCTTATCCTTCTTCCCTTGTTAATATCTTCTAAACATTTTACACAAGATGTCAAGTTCTACATAGTGACCACAGGGTGTAAAATTTCTAAAAATTCTAGAATGGGGAAACAATTATGATGATCTTTCACTATGAATGAAAAAAGTGGTTCTTATATTTTATAAATCAAATGTGAAACAGAACAAATCCTAGGTAAATCTATCATTCTCACTCTACCCCATTTCGAGGTTGCTTTTAGGTTTATTTTGTTTAGCATATTTCCCAATGCATTTGCTAATGGCTTCAGACACTGGAATTACCATGTATTAAAACAATTAAAAACAACTCAGAAAATATAAACAGTGCCAGGGAACAGTTGTCCAAGCATTCTTCAATTCTGTCTTTACAAGGCTGACTCTTTTTAAAAAAGAAAACTGATATCAATAATACACAAAAAAGAAAAATAATTTCCACTATACATACTTATATAAATTTAGTTTCTCTAAAATATTTGTGTTTAGAATAATATCATAACAAGGCTATCTCGCCATTCCCACAAAATCATACTGCTAACCGGTGTAGTAATTTTATTCAAAAAAATAGCTATTCTAACTTTCTACTTTTTTAATCACTTTATTTGTAATTTTAGCAGGTTTTATAATTTTATGAAAGTTATGAGTATCTGAACAGAAAATTACGTTAGTAAGTTTTAGGCATGAGTCTAATTCTCATTTGATTTTATATTAGCAGAGGGTAATGTATAACACAGAGATATTAATCCCTTCAAAAATAATTAACTTATAGAGAATGTCTATATGATTTTAAAACAAATAGGATGAGCATTACACAATGTAAAATAATTAGAACATAAATCACTAATTTCACTCAATTATTAGAAATGAAAAAAATCTTTGGAAAATCATCAATTTTTCTAAGTTTTGGACTCATGACCTTCTTAACTCTTAAAATAATTAAGATTTCTAAACTATCAGTTTATATAAGTTACATCTATCAATATTTACCATATTAGAAATTAAATAACTGAGACATTTTTAAAAGTACATTTTTGCTAGTGCCTTGATCCCTGCTAATGTTACCTACCATTGCTTTTGCGCCATCAGTGCCTGCACTAAATACAATGAAAATGGCAAATATTATGTCAGAATTTTTATGAAAATAGTTTTGATGTTGCAGAATGTCAAGAAAGAACCCAAAGATTACAAGTTTCCATGAACAGTGTTAGAGAATGGCTGCACAAGGGGTTAACACTCCCCAAGGCCTATAAGAGACAGCCAACACAACCCCCTTTAACTTTTCCCCTAATCTTTCCTGAAACACTTGAATAATTTACTAATTTTCAAATTTCAAATTACACATACATAAACCCCACCCCAGTACTCTTGCCTGGTAAATCCCATGGATGGAGGACCCTGGTGGGCCGCAGTCCATGGGGTCGCTAAGAGTCGGATACGACTGGGCGACTTCACTTTCACTTCTCACTTTCATGCATTGGAGAAGGCAATGGCAACCCACTCCAGTGTTCTTGCCTGGAGAATCCCAGGGACAGGGGAGCCTGGTGGCCTGCCGTCTCTGGAGTCGCACAGAGTGGGACACGACTGAAGCGACTGAGCAGCAGCAGAGCAATATAATTTCATTCAAAATCAGATGACCAATGAAGAGGACTAGGAAGTATTTTAGCAGAGTATTATCAAATAGGTATTCTCAGAATCAAAATGGGACAAAATATAAGAGAAGAGATAAATGCCTTTCAGATATAAAATTATCAGTTTTTCCATATTCTCTACATTTGGGCTTTGGGAATGGGACTTTTCTTCCTTCCTTCATTCCTTCACTCTTCTTTTTTTCCTTTGTGTTTCCTTAATAAGCATACATACGAACATTACTGTTCATACTTACAGCAAAGAGTTATATATTACTGTTTATATGTTTATATGCTTTTGTTCTTTTTATTGCATTAAAATATGTATTCAATGAAAAAATTCTTGAAAATGTGTAATTGTTTTTGATCTGTTAAAATTTCCAAGAGAAATACAGGACATAATACAATGAATCTGTCAAGGGGGCAAAGGAGAATACTCAAACTGAAAAATTCATGTCTATATACAAAGTTATTGCAGAATATATTCAGCTGCTGCTGCTGCTAAGTCGCTTCAGTCGTGTCCGACTCTGTGCTACCTGATAGACGGCAGCCCACCAGGCTCCCCCGTCCCTGGGATTCTCCAAGCAAGAAGGTTGGAGTGGGTTGCCATTTCCTTCTATGTACATACAAAAACTGTCACTGGCATTTCCTCCTTTACTGATATTGAAAGAATTCTTAACGTCACTAGGATTGACTGCAACAAAAACAAAGCCCTTTTTGTACACTGTAAAATCCCCTGCAGCGGTACTGATATAAACGGAAACAGAACTTTTTCAGAAAGGTGAGAAACGATTTTCTCTCTTTCTCCCACCACTTTTTTTTTTTTTTTTTTTTGGCATGTTCCTGATGTAACTATGGCATGTGGAAATGTAATATTGTTAAAATGGTGCTGGCAGGTTAAAAGTAAAACTTAAATCATTTATTTAAATAGAAAAAAATTACTACTTTATACATTTAACATCTCTTCTTGATAGAAAACTCTAAAGAGGGTACTTTTTAAATGTCTAGATTCATGATATTTGATTCCAAGATAATTCAAAAGGTAATAAACATGTTTATGTCCATGCCTCCAGAAATAACTGCTAATATTTCTTTGATAATATCCCCATTGAAACACCCACTAAATTTAACTGGACTTTAGATTTAAAATCTAAATATTTAGATATTTAATATTTAATTTAAATATTTAGATTTAATATTCAGGTTTTAGCTTTAAAAAGGAATGCATTAAGGATAGACACAAAGACAAGATACAGTAGAAACAACACGGGGTAGAGAAGGAGATGGAGATTAACAACGAGGAGCATGAATAATCTTACTGTGGTGATGTAAACATCCTAAAACTTATTTATGGAAATGACTGCAGCTCTTGATAAACATACTAGAAAAAAGTTATCATACATGCAAAATGAGTGAATTACACAGTATATAAAAATGCTTCAATAAAGCTGTATTTTAAAATTAACACACTGAGTGACAGAAGTTAGACCCCAAAAATCATATACTGTATGAATCAATTTATTTGAATTTAAATTAAACAAAACTAATTTAAGGTAATAGACAACACATTAGCAGCAGTTCTTAGTTGGGGGGAATATGGCTGGTGCAGAACACAAGGTGGGATATCTGAGATATACTTAATATTCTATCTTCACTTGGTTGCTGTTAGATGAGCTTGGTTTGTAAAAATTCAGTGAGATGTAGACTTACAAGATCAAGAAGAGGTGGCAAGAATACACAGAAGTACTATACAAAAAAGGTCTTAATGACCCCGATAACCACAATGGTGTGGTCACTCACCTAGAAGCAGACATCCTGGAATGTAAAACAAGTGGGTCTTAGGAAGCATTACTACGAACAAAGCTAGTGAAGGTCATGGAATTCTAGCTGAACGGTTTCAAATCCTAAAAGATGATGTACTTAAAGTGTTGCATGCAATATTGCAGCAAATTTGGAAAAGTCAGCAGTGGTCACAGGACTGGAAAAGGTCAGTTTTCATTCCAATCCCAAAGAAGGCAATGCCAAAGAATACTCAAAGTACTGCAGAATGACACTCATTTCACATGCTAGCAAGGTAGCACTCAAAATCTTCAAGATAGGCTTCAACAGTACATGAACCTGGGAATTTCCAGATGTTCAAGCTGGATTTAGAAAATACAGAGGAATCAAAGATCAAATTGCCAACATCCACTGGATCACAGAAAAGGCAAAAAAACACAAAATCTACTTCTGCCTCATTGACTATTTTAATACCTTTGACTGGGTGGATAATAATGAATTGGAAAATTCTTGAAAAGATGGGAATACCAATCAGCTTACCTGCCTCCTGAGAAAACTGTATGCAGGTCAAGAAGCAACAGTTAGAAAGAGACATGGAATAATGAACTGACTCCAAATTAGAAAGGAGTACATTAATATTGTAAACTGTCACCCTGCTTATTTAACTTATATGTAGAGTACATCATGTGAAATGTCAGGTTGGATGAATCACAATCTAGAATCAATCACTATTAGGAGAAATATTAAAAACCTCATATATGTAGATGATACCAACTTAATGCCAGAAACTACTGAGGAACTAAAGAGCCTCTTGATGAAGGTGAAAGAGAAGAGTGAAAAAGCTGGCTTAAACTCAACATTCAAAAAACTAAGACAAGGCATCCAGTCCCATCACTGCAAGGCAAATAGATGGAGCAAAAATGGAAATAGTGGCAGATTTCATTTTCTTGGGCTTCAAAATCACTGCAGATGGTGACTGCAGCCATGAAATTAAAAGATACTTGCTCCTTGGAAGAAAAGCTATGACCAACCTAGACAGCATATTAAAAACAGAGACATAACTTTGGTGACAAAGATATGTCTAGTCAAAACCATGTTTTTTCTAGCAGTCATGTACAGATGTGAGAATTGAACCATACAGAAGGCTATGTGCTGAACAACTGATGCTTTCAAATTGTGTTGCTGGAAAAGATTCTCAAGTCTCCCTTGGAGCAAGGAGATCAAACCAGAGAATACTAAGGAAATCAACCCTGAATATTCATTGGAATGGCTGATACTGAAGCTGAAACACCAATACTTTGGCCACCTGATGCAAAGTGCCAACTCAATGGAAAAGACCCTGATGCTAGGAAAGATTGAGGGCATGAGGAAAAGGGGGCAGTAGAGGGTGAGATTGATGGATGGCATCACCAACTCAAAGGACATGCTGCTGCTGCTGCTAAGTCGCTTCAGTCGTGTCCGACTCTGTGCGACCCCATAGACGGCAGCCCACCAGGCTTCCCCATCCCTGGAATTCTCCAGGCAAGAACACTGGAGTGGGTTTCCATTTCCTTCTCCAATGCATGAAAGTGAAAAGTGAAAGTGAAGTTGCTCAGTCGTGTCCGACCCTCAGTGACCCCATGGACTGCAGCCTACCAGGCTCCTCCGTCCATGGGATTTTCTAGCCAAAAGTACTGGAGTGGGGTATCATTGCCTTCTAGTTTAAGGAAACTCTGGGAGATAGTGAAGGACAGGGAAGCCTTGTGTGCTGCAGTCCATGATGACTTAGCAACTGAACAACAGCAGTGTGCAATTAGCAGTATGTATGTTATACTGCAATAAATCACAGTATTTCATATACATATTGAAAGTGAAAGTCACTCAGTCCTGTAGACTCTTTGTGACCCCACGGATTATACAATCCATGCAATTCTCCAGGCCAGAATACTGAAGTTGTTAGCCTTTACCTTCTCCAGGGGATCTTCCCAACCCAGGGATCAAACTAAGGTCTCCCACTTTGCAGGTGGATTCTTTACCAGCTGAGCTACAAGGGAAGTCCAAGAATTCTGGAGTGGGTAGCCTATCCCTTCTCCAGTGGATCTTCCTGACCCAGGAATTTAACTGGGGTCTCCTGCATTGCAGGTGTATTCTTTACCAATCAAGCTATGAGGGAATCCCTCATATACATACTGTGAAAGTTGCTCAGTTGTGTCTGACTCTTTGTGACCCCATGGACTAGTTGATGGAATTCTCCAGGCCAGAATAATGCAATGGGTAGCCATTCCCTTCTCCAGGGGATCTTCCCAACCCAGGAATTGAACCCAGGTCTCCTGAACCCAGGTCTCCCACAAAGCAGTAGGATTCTTTACTAGCTGAGCCACCAGGGAAGTCCATTCATATGCATATGCTTATTCAAATTTCCTTTTCAACATTAACATTATGGGCAATTGTATGTAACAGAAGGCTATTATATCAGATACTTAAAATACTTGTCAAAATTTGGCTGAGGATGTCATAAAATATGATTTTCAAACTTCCCATATTTACTCAGAATTTGTGTTTAAAGATGGACACTAGTAGTTCTATTAACAAGGGAATAACATCCAAGCTAGTTTATTGTTGAATCGTTAAGGCTTCCTAAGAGCATATGTGTTGAATCTACAGGAATGGTTGGTGGTGAGATGCTGGCCTCAGGCACATTGGGAAGAGGATCTAGAGAGATTAAGTTGTGCACATCAGACATCAGTAATCATATGAAGTCCTGACAGAAAAGGATGGGAGAATGGTTATTGAATAGAAGCTGCTCTCCATGTTCTTTTTCAGTATTCATCCACTTCTATATCTAACATCACTTTGGTCTCTTCCAGTTCTACTAATGTTGCAATCCTTCAAAGACCAGTCTAACACTTCCACTTCAGCTGAATGCTCCCTAATACCATGTAGGTAACAGAGAACTTCTTGTTTTGAATTCTTCAATTAATGTAAATAAGATAAAAATAAATTACTGAACAAATGATATAGCGATTTAGATTTTATTGAACAAAAATATATAGTTTTATGAATTAGAATCATGATTGATATATTTATCCACCAAACTCCAGAGTAACTGTCACAGTGAACTTCATATCATGAACTTTCAGATATTGGTAGAATTAAAAACCACAAGTATTTCCATTAATAGCTGGTGATAAGAACTGCATTCAAAATATAAAAGTCCTACAGTTATTAGTTGCCAGTCATGTTCATTTAGATTCAAAAGTTATATGTATTATATTTTAAACTCAACTGTATAAACTTATATAAACTTTCATATAAAATGAAAATAAAAATGAATCAGATAATAAATTTAAGAAAGCTTTTAATTGGCATGACAAAATTCGACAGCATATGTATTTCTTCATTAATATATATATTTGATTTTATTTAAGATATATGCATTTGACTTGACTTGAAAAATACATACATATAATTACTACATTAAAAAATTACTTTTAGGTAAAATCAAGAGCAAGTCTGCACTCTAGAAGCCTACTATTTACTTTAGACAAGGAAATCATCTAAAATATGGTAATACGCATCTATTATTTAGATGCAAAAGAAATGGATGTAGATGATAATAGGTGAGGGGCGGCATGAGAAGTTCTGAGAAGGGAAAGTAAATGTGTTCTGACATATTAACGAATCTTCAAGCAATATAATGAAAAAAAAAAATAAAGCACAAAATACTCAGAGAAATTGGGGGAAGAATGATATGAAAACACATTTGGATTTGAGAACAGCAGGCTTAATCTGAAAGGGAGTGAGGAAACTGAACTCTCCAGAGCAGATTCTATAGTTCTACTGGGGGAAAAAAATGTAGAAATCATGTGTCATACCCTTTTTGATACAAGTCCCCAATTTTTCACACCAAACATACATATTAGCATAGAATTTATTTATTCATTCATTCAATGTGTATTCAGACATCCACAAAAATAACATGTCATGCCTGTCCTTGTCTGTGACATCTGTCTAATTTACGAGGTTGAAGTTATGAAGCCTTTTTAAACAAGGTTTTGCAAAGATACATATATAATTTTTTGACTTCAGTAATAATTCACCCATTAGAGACATGCTTAAAAATTGTAGACTCTGATAAAATGTCCTTCTAGAAGTTTAAATAAAAGAAAACACAATAATTAATCTAAAATACCTTTTAAAAAGATGTTTTCTATTATGGTTTTAATTCAAACATATTATTTAAACTGTCAACATCATAATTAATTTGCTACTTAGTAATTATGAGCATTATTTAACATGCTAGCATTGGCATGACAGTGAGAGTTCATTAAGAAGCAGCTTAAGTGGACGTGATCATCCCATATCTTGGGAGCTTACAAAATGGAACCAAATATCTTCTCTATATTTATTTTGGACAGGTGTAAATGTAGTACATTTAATAGTTCAAATACAAGCAAGAATCTTGCCTCCATGGAGAATTAGCCACCGCTATTACAGTTAACTGACAATTCTTATTTGAGAGCCCCCAGCAGGGAGTCTATAAATGATTTACTCAGGGTGCTTAAAGCAATTTTCCTTTGCAGATTTGTCACTTTACAGATGCATCCCACCTAATTCAGTAGCTCCAGAAGATCCATTGTAACAATATTTTTTGCAATAATTATAAGATTAAGGGCTTATTTTGGAAGCCATTAATAATATCAATGAAAGGATTAAGACAATTTTTCGTGAAAAATCATATAGAGATCAAAGAGCTAGAGAAGTTAATACTTCTCTACATTTTAAATGAAAACGTAATCACAAAAAAGCAGAAATTCCTCCTCAATCCACTCCCAAAAAAGGATTCTGCAAAATCCTATGTTTGGTTTTCCAACCAAAATAAATAAAATAACAATTTAGTCATGGTGCCAATTCCATAATACTTGTGGAAAAACTGCTCTTGAAAGATGACATTAACACCTATATGCAACAAAATGATTAGCTTTCTAATCACCAAACTTGTATCAAATGGAATTCCTAATTTTAAAATCTTATTTCCCATTAACACTTATCTTAAAAAAAAACAAAAACAAACACTCATCTTACCACGAGCCAGCATTTTAGAAACAGACATATAAGAACCCTCAGATTTGCCCAGAGACCACTAACTACCCTTCCATTATACCCCAGATGCTCTATCACCAAAATCCTGGCATGTTATAATTTCTCTGAATAATTTACACAACAGTAATTTATAAAAATAGAGACTTAGATATCTGAATTTTAAGTATCAAGAAGGTTAAAAATAAGGCAATCTTTCGTAAGTACAGGAAAGATAATCCTGAAAGTCACTGTTTTTGTAATTTTAATTCAATTTATTTTTACATATGGTATGACTTCCTCCATATTTTAAGGAATCCTTAAACAAAAGAAAGAAATGCCTGAATAGAAATTCTAATTAAAAACAAATTCACTAAATCATTTATTAAATTTTTAAAAATTACTTTGTGAGTAAGTAGTCAGACAGTATAAAGGTTTGTCAAAGATGAATCACTTTGTTACTGATTTCTGATGAATCACAATATGAGCAAATACATGAATGATATTTAGTATTTAACTAATTTATCAAGAAATACTTAACCACCTGTTGTGAAGAGCCAATTCACTGGAAAATGCTCTGATGCTGGGAGAGATTGAGGGAAGGAGGAGAAGGGGGCAACAGAGAATGAGATGGATGGATGGCATCATTAACTCAATGGACATGAGTTTGGGCAAACTCAGGAAGACAGTGAAGGACAGGAAAGCCTGCAGTCCATGGAGTCGCAAAGAATCAGATATGATTGAATAACTGAATAACAACATTAAGAAATTCTAATATAAACTTTCTAAACTGTAAATTTGAATTAACCAGTCTCTTTAGAATTGAAGATTTTCTTTAACTTATCCAATGATATTGTATGATAATTTAATTTGTATTTATTTTAATATTATAATAGTTCAGATAGTTTAAATGTATTAAAATAATTAATTCATATACTAGATATCTAAGGAAAACTTTTAAAATTGCTTTCCAAGTTCAAATAATCATTAATCAATAGTCTTTACTATATTTTTTTTAATAAAATTGCCCATGAATCTAAATTTTATTTGCTTTTCCCACACTATTGGAAAAGCATTGTTAGCAGTAACATATTTTTCTGTAATTTCTGGAGAAAATTACATAATTCTGTTTTTGAAAACTGAAAAATTTATTTGATTTCTCGACTAATGAATCTAGGTCTAGAAAACGCAGAAGAGAACACATGAAACAATAAATAATCTAATACATTTTAATATTTTCCAATGCCATTTGCAATTTCTGGCACTAGCATTTTAGTGATACGGAGAACAGTTTGATATTGAAAAAGCACTGTAAAGTATTCTAAAGTACAGGATTTTATGTTCTTACCTATGCTTAATATGTCACACAGATGCATGTTGACTGTCTATACTAAATGCAGAAAGAATATTAGAAATATCATACCTTTGAGACATAATCTTATAGGCATCAGGCAGATAGCATCGTATATTCTCCATCTGAGCAGGGTCAGAGTCACAAATTTTGTCATCAGTCCTCCCATAGTTGGCACTTTCAATCATGATGACATCTGTTCCTGGACAGCGGAGCTCAATGGGGTAGCTCTCACAGGAGAGCTCTCTGCGAACCACAGCCATTGGAATCGGGGCACGGCTGAAAGCTACCAAAAGGAGGAAGAAAAATAAAACATCTTTGTTACATACAAAGGAAAAATATGTGTTTTTGGTCTACTAATAATAAGGAATAAAGCAATTTCAATTCATAAATTTAACTAAAAATTGAGCATTTCACTTTAGTAACTTGACAGGATTTTTAAAAATCTAATTATACAAGTGAACTTACTTGCAAAACAGAGACTCACAAACTTAAAAAATTAACTCGTGGTTGCCAGTGGAAGGCACAGTTAAGAACTCTGGGAAGCAAATGTACACATTGCTATATTTAAAATGGATAACCAACAAGAACCTATTGTAAAGCACATGGAACTCTGCTCAATGTTATGTGCCAGCCTGGATGGGAATGGGATTTGGGATAGAAAGGACACATGAATATGTATGGATTAGTCCCTTTACTGTTCTCCTAAAACTATCACAACATTGTTAATCAGCTATATTCCTGTACAAAATGTTTTTGATGTTAAAAAATAAAATAAAACTTTAAAAATCTAACTATAACAATTATTTCTTAAAAACCTAGTCTTACAGTTTGTTTGTTTGTTTTTCCCCCTTATAAATGGAAACAAAGCACTCTGGATTTTCTAAAGCACTGGCTGGTAGATGAGTTAAAGACTATACAGAAATATCCAATTTGTAAAACAAGAGTCTCAAATTAACCTCAGGAATACTGTATCTGTTTCATTTTTCTATGGAAACCATTACCCCTCTCCAAAAAAGCACTGTTCTTGAGCTTATATATACTTACTTAAAAAGGTAATCTATTTCAATTTTAAAACTGTTTTATTGTTTCAATAAATAATGAAAATAAATCAGTATACTTTTTCAGTTAATGATAGAAATAGTGAATGTTCTTTTAGAAGATAGAGATTTGTAAGGAGACAAATTACAAATCCTTCAGGTCCCTTGCTGCATCTATTTTTCAATGTCAGGAGGTAACTAGTTAACAATGTGGTGACCTTCCTATAAAAATTGTCTACAGAAAAAAAAACATTGTATTTTTCTTCCCTTCCCTTTTTAAATTTTACTTAAGTAACTTTCAGACAGGTAATATCACACTATACATAATGTTTGATACACTGATTTATTTTACTTATTAATTTAACAATATATGGTGGAAATCTTTTCATTTCTAGTTGAATCTCACATTTTGAACACCTTCAGTGCATATACATATACACATAAAATGTTATTTAATTGGTCTTATGTTCTTGCCTGGAGAATCCCAGGGACGGGGGAGCCTGGTGGGCTGCCGTCTATGGGGTCACACAGAGTGGGACACGACTGAAGTGACTTAGTATAGTATTAGTATGTTAACAGGTACTTAGAAATGTCCCAGTGTTTTTGTGTTGTAAAGAAGTACAAACCTGTGTACTTGGCTATGATACTTTAGAAAAAATATAATTATCTAAATATATTTTATGGCATATGTCTATAAATAAAATTTATAGGGGGGTAAATACATATGAAGTTTGCCAAATATCAACAACTAAATGTTCAAAAAGCTTAATATAAATGCATACTTCTATCAGCAGTACTTTCTTCTTTAAAACTGCTTCTGCTACTGCTAAGTCACTTCAGTCTTATCATTCTATTTGGGTTGGATTTTTTTAACAGCTTTTAATAAAGTTTTACAGTTCTATCTATAAAAAAACCCTATAGATTACCAATTCTTTTATATTTTGTCAGTGATATAACAATCACTGACAATCATAACAATCACAATATAACAATAACGATATAACAATCATTATTATTTTAATTTTCACTATTTTATTTATACAATGAAATATATTGTCATATGTTTATTAATCCTCCACATATATTTCATTTGTGAACTGCTTGCTCACATTTATAGTTTGTTATTGCAAAACTTTTTTGCATAGCAAGAAAATTGAAATTTTGTCCTTTGTGTTTTTCTCATTTGCTGTTTGGTTTCAGATATTTGCTGTGCATATATATTTCATTTTCATACAGCAAACCATCTACCTTTTCATGTCAGATTTAACGGTTTCATAATCTAAGACTGTGAACATAATCAGTACATTATTACAAGACAGTTAAATGTTTAATTGGAATAACTCAACCAACAAGTCTTCTTTTAAAAGCACATGACTGAAATTCCAAAATTAAGTGTTTACCAACCAATTACTAAGTTGATATTCATATAACAGAATTAATTACAGAGATAAACACATGATACCATTACATTTAAATTGATGGTTGATTAACTCAGTGTGTACATACATAAAAATGTATTTAAAGAAATACATTCAACTTTCCTTATGGCTTTTACATTAAGTATGAAACCTAAAAAGCAAAGAAGAGAGGAGAGAAACAAGAAAGTATGAAAAGAGTTGTAATGGGGAAATGAGATTTTATTACTATAAACATTTTCACTTGAAACTTAGAGAAAATACTGATTTGTTGTATAAAACCATAACTCATTTCTAAATTGAGACTGATATTAGTTTTTATCTCAATACTACTTTGGAAAAACCATAAACACCCCCCAAAGACCCCATGCATAAATTCTGAGTAAGTAAGTCACTCAAGCCAAACTGTACAGTTAATTCCATTCTTTTCATTCAGCATCTTTCTTATTCTGTCCTCCATCACCTTTAAACACAGAGAGACAGATACACACAGGCAAACACAAACACACACAAATCTATCACAGCCACAGCACTGATCAAAGAGAATGAACATAGAGATTGGAGGTAACATTATTTTTAAAGTTTGATCTTGAGTCAATATTTGACAAGGTAGTCTCACAACAGACACTGAATTTCTAAAATGCACATTTCTATGGTTCGTAATATAAAAAATATATATATTATTTAGAAACTAGACACCTATTTTTAAACCTGAAGTTCTTTTTAATAATGAGATTCTTTCAAGGAAGAAGACATTTTCATTAATGTATATAGTATTTTAATTAATAAAATCGTTGAACAATAAACATGCTCCAATTTTGGAATCTAGTTTCATAACTTCGATCAGTTAAAATAGAATAATAGACACTTTTTGCTTGTTTATTTACAAAACATTCTTGAAATCTGAATTTTTCTGAATGTTTTACAGTAAACTCTTGAGCATTTGCTAAGAGACAGCTTTTTCCTTAACTTTGGTATAACTATTTAAAAAAATCACATCGAAACTGTTTCCAAACACTGAGTTGATCTTGCTATGTTTTGTTAACCTAGCCAATTAAATCAAATTGTTTAAAACAAGTTAATTTAATAAAGAAAGAAAAACAAATAAGCAAATCATACAGTCAAAGCATTTGTCTAAGTGGACAATTTGACTGATTAAACTCATTAGTCAATTTTACTAAAACAAGTACACACACAGACATAGCTTTATCTGTCTTTAACTGTCAAAATATGATTTAGAACCAGACACTAAAAAATGGCAAAGAGACCTAAAATGTGGAGGGCCAGTTTAAATTGTATCTCCTTTAACCCTATGAGAATTATTCAAAAGTTATAGATATGGACACTTTTACAAGGTACCACGGTTGATTTTTGGATGCTTTCTTCTATGTAACATATAATTTCATTTGTATCAATAACTCAGTGATAAATTACATTCCTAAATGTGGATGCTTTGTTTAAAGGAATGTATCACTGGAAACTATTTTATAACATTATCTGATTAGCTACTTAAATTACTTCTAATTATGTTGCTAAATGCTTTAATCAGCGAGCAATTCAAATGTAAAAATAAAATGCTTAAGTTAAAAGTTTTTATTTTCATCATTTTGTCTTGCTTTCCATTCAGTTATCATGATAACAATGGAGAGACTTTGGTTACTATAGAAAAATGCTATGACATGGAAAATGTCATAGTATTTTCATAGTATATTTACTGCATTTATCCAGTGAAATCATCTACCATATTTTTAATCAGGATATATTGCACTGGGCATTGTGAAGCGGCTATGGAAAAATAATACAGGGCAAAGACATCCTTGAGCTCCATCTCACTTTCTTACCATGAGTTAATCTGTAGTAATAAGAGTGTTACCTATTATGTATGTGATAGACAGACTTTGACAGAATAAATTGGAAAAACTAAATGTGAAACCTGGTAGACTTCTGATAAGTACTACAGTTTGTTACTACCCACTAACCATGGGACAAAGGGGACACAAATGAAAATGAACTTCTCTGCTACCAATGGCCAGAATCTCAGAAAGTGTCCAAGTTCTACATGAAAAACATTCTTAATTAAAAGTGATCCTAACCAGGGATTAAACAACAAGAAAATTAGATCCCAGTTTTTGCTCACTCGGTTCAGCACAAATCACTCTGATTCTTCATTTTCTGAGACTTCGGCCACTCTGCTATTGAAGCTTCTTGTTGCTTTTCTATCATAATGCTGGGTTGATGACATTTGACTCAAAATACTTTAAATTCTTGGTGAGTTTTGGGTAACTAAAGACAGCAATCTAAAGATTGCCTGGGTAGGACTGGGTTGGGCACAGGGAGGTGGTTGGTGAGGTTGGGAACAACTGGGTGCTAAAAGCTAATGACCACAGGAGAGTTAATTGCTTCCACCTAGACTCAAGAACAGGGGTCAGAGTCTTGCTAGGATAACTTTAGAGCTTTAAAGAGGGCAGCACTCAAAGAAGGGGGTGGAACTTGAAACACAGGATTTCAGGCCAAAAGATAGCAACTAAGTAATAGACTAAACAGATTAAGAGGCAAGCGATCAGTTAGTTGTTTGAGGGCATTAATCTAGTATAAGAATTAAGTTTTTAAACACATTGAATTTAAGTGTCAGGATAATACTCAGGAATGTTTAATTCTCATTTGGATTCATGAGTCTAGAATTCAAGAATAGAATATAGGCTAAAACCATGGTAATGACACAAAAGAGCTTGAGGAGTACATATAGAGTAGAAGAGGATAAATGCAGAAGTTGGAGTATCAGTGGCCTCTGAAGACACATAGATGAGTGCATTGATTAGATGCTGGATATCTATAACATAGAGAAAAGCACTGTTTATTTACTTAAAGAAAATTTTGACTAAAAGGACTAATATACCTGCCACTACCACTTAGCTTCAGGACAGATGAATCAAGTATGTGTGACTACATGCATGCACAATCACTTCAGTCACAACTGACTCTTGTGAACCCATGAACTATAGCCTACCCGTCTCCTTGTCCATGGAGTTTTCCAGAAAAGAAATACTGGAGCAGGTTGGCATTTCCTTCTCCACGGAATTTTCCTAACCCAGGGACTGAACCTGTGTCTTTGTGTTCCCTGCATTGGCAGGCAGATTCTCTCCTGCACCACCTGAGAAGCATATTATCCCATGTATTAAACCAAATTAAATTTACTAAGTAAAAATTAAGCATAGAGAGGGAAATGCACATTAGAAGGATATTTTCAGTAATAAAGATAAAAGCGTTGCTTTAAATGGATAATGACAGATAATATATCTATGTTTAGGGACAAAAAAAAATTACATGACTAAGGATTAGTTGAACATGAAGGGTAAAAGTGAGGGTGACAAGGATGACTACCAGGTTTCTGGAAGAAGCAGGTTAGAATACAGTGCCATGAACAAAATCTATAAGGAAGTTGAAAAAGTCATGTTTTAGAAAAGAGATCTTTATAAATTTTAGAAAGATGGTAACAATAACCCTGTATATGAGACAGCAAAAGAGAAACTGATGTATAGAACAGTCTTTTGGACTCTGGGAGAGGGAGAGGGTGGGATGATTTGGGAGAACGGCATTGAAATATGTATAATATCATATTTGAAATGAGTCACCAGTCCAGGTTCGATGCATGATACCGGATGCCTGGGGCTGATGCACTGGGACTACCCAGAGGGATGGTATGGGGAGGAAGGAGGGAGGAGGGTTCAGGATGGGGAACACATGTATACCTGTGGCGGATTCATTTTGATGTATGGCAAAACCAATCAGATCAGATCAGATCAGTCGCTCAGTTGTGTCTGACTCTTTGCGACCCCATGAACCGCAGCACGCCAGGGCTCCCTGTCCATCACCAACTCCCGGATGTCACCCAGACTCACATCCATCGAGTCAGTGATGCCATCCAGCCATCTCATCCTCTGTCGTCCCCTTCTCCTCCTGCCCCCAATCCCTCCCAGCATCAGAGTCTTCTCCAAGGAGTCAACTCTTCGCATGAGGTGGCCAAAATACTGGAGTTTCAGCTTGAGCATCATAACTTCCAAAGAAATTCCAGGATTGATCTCCTTCAGAATGGACTGGTTGGATCTCCTTGCAGTCCAAGGGACTCTCAAGAGTCTTCTCCAACACCACAGTTCAAAAGCATCAATTCTTCGGCGCTCAGCCTTCTTCACAGTCCAGCTCTCACATCCATACATGACCACAGGAAAGACCATAGCCTTGACTAGGCCTACCTTTTTTGGCAAAGTAATGTCTCTGCTTTTGAATAGGCTATCTAGGTTGCTCATAACTTTCTTTCCAAGGAGTAAGCGTCTTTTAATTTCATGGCTGCAGTCACCATCTGCAGTGATTTTGGAGCCCAGAAAAATAAAGTCTGACACTGTTTCCACTGTTTCTCCATCTATTTCCCATGTAGTGATGGGACCAGATGCCATGATCTTTGGGCAAAACCAATACAATATTGTAAAGTTAAATAAAATAAAATTTAAAAAAATAAATAAATAAATAAATTTGAGAATTGTAAAGTAGTACTTAAAACCAAAGCAGTAAATAAAAACAACCCAGAAGAGGGAGAACAGATTTTACTAAAGAGTCTATATGGAAGTTTTAAAATATGTTCATAATTATTTGCTACTTCTCCAGTTTCATCATCCTTACCCTGAATGTGTACTTTACTTAGTTCGGTTCAGTTTAGTTCAGTTGCTCAGTTGTGTCCGATTCTTTGCAACCCCATGAATCACAGCACACCAGGCCTCCCTGTCCATCACCAACTACCAGAGTCCACCCAAACCCATGCCCATTGAGTCGGCGATGCCATCCATCTTATCCTCTGTAGTAATTCACTTCAAATGAACGTAGCTTGATAGACATGAGAATGTATGCTTCCCAAGAATAGTTCATTAATAAGACACTGCAGCTTAAACCTCTGTCTTGAAACACTCACTTTATACAAAGGTAGTTACCAAATCTTGAAACCATTCAAGCAGCCCCAAGGAGAGGTCCAGAAAAGGAACTGAACACTATGCTGACAGCTAGAATGAACTCGTAAGGCAGGTGAGTGAGGCATCTTGGAGGTTGACCTTTCAGCCACCAGAAAGAAGAACTATAAACCCATGAGAGACTGAACCAGAACCAGCAAATGCAAACCAAGCTACTTCCAGATACCTAACCTATATAAACCATAGAAAATAATAAATGTTTACTCTTTTAAGTCAGTAATTTTGGAGCTATCTATTAATAATAGAGTGTAGAATCAAGTCTGAAGGAATGCTTAAAGAGTAGATATTGAAACTGTTGGATGATATTCAAGAATTACCAAATCAATAAAAGAAAAATACTATGAATGACCCACACAGACAGTCTAATATTACAATCCCTTTGCTTAAACATAGTTCAGGCAATTAATTTTAAAAATATAACTATATATATAATTGTATTTTATTATCCAGTTTATCATACACATATTTTATATTATTTATCATACATAAATAATCAATTTTTGGTACAAAAAACAGATTACTAATAGGTGTTAATTTTTTTCCTCTGTATTCCAATGATAAAAAAAAAAGGAAAAGTTCTTTTGGAAACTTTAAAATAAAATATCTATATCTATATCTATCTATATATATATATATATAGAGAGAGATCTCTTTCCTTAAGAGAAAGAAGTAAATTAAGGGGGGGTTCAGGATGGGGAACACATGTACGCTCGTGGCGGATTCATGTTAATGTGTGGCAGAACCAATACAATGTTGTAAAGTAAAAAAAAAAAATTAAAAAAAAAAAAAAACTAAAAAAAAAAAAAACATTTATAAGTCAAAGCTAATGATTTTAAAGGAATTTAATTATAGAGAATACTAACATATCTGGGAGTGGGCTACTTTCTACCATAAATGATCAGTAATGCCTTTTAAAAATACTTCATTACTTAAACGCTGCCAAAAAGCAAATATTTCCAATTCTAAGTTTCAACAGAGCCTATGACCTAATGTTCTTAAATATGTGTAGTTTCTCTGTGTTGATTTATATGCCAACATACTTATCCAAATTTTTAAAAATGTGCTCTGAAGATCTAGTCTGAAATGTCTGGCTGCAAAAATAATATTGGAAACCCAGTGAAATATCAACCTATCATCTACTTTATATAAAAGTACATCTACTACCAGCAAGCATCCAATACACTGAATTTCAACAAGTCTACGTCAATAAAGAATACATATCATTTAAATATTTCAGTATTTAATTAAGTGTAACAGTGACAATTAAAACTAACATCATAAAGAAATCAGATCAGATCAGATCAGATCAGTCGCTCAGTAGTGTCCAACTCTTTGCGACCCCATGAACCGCAGCACGCCAGGCCTCCCTGTCCATCACCAGCTCCCGGAGGTCACTCAGACTCGCATCCATCGAGTCAGTGATGCCATCCAGCCATCTCATCCTCTGTCGTCCCCTTCTCCTCCTGCCCTCAATCCCTCCCAGCATCAGAGTCTTCTCCAATGAGTCAACTCTTCGCATGAGGTGGCCAAAATACTGGAGTTTCAGCTTGAGCATCATTCCTTCTAAAGAAATTCCAGGATTGATCTCCTTCAGAATGGACTGGTTGGATCTTCTTGCAGTCCAAGGGACTCTCAAGAGTCTTCTCCAACACCACAGTTCAAAAGCATCAATTCTTCGGCGCTCAGCCCTCTTCACAGTCCAGCTCTCACATCCATACATGACCACAGGAAAGACCATAGCCTTGACTAGGCGAATCTTTGTTGGTAAAGTAATGTCTCTGCTTTTGAATATGCTATCTAGGTTGGTCATAACTTTCCTTCCAAGGAGTAAGCGTCTTTTAATTTCATGGCTGCAGTCACCATCTGCAGTGATTTTGGAGCCCAGAAAAACAAAGTCTGACACTGTTTCCACTGTTTCCCCATCTATTTCCCATGCAGTAATGGGACCAGATGCCATGATCTTCGTTTTCTGAATGTTGAGCTTTAAGCCAACCTTTTCACTCTCCACTTTCACTTTCATCAAGAGGCTTTTTAGCCCCTCTTCACTTTCTGCCATAAGGGTGGTGTCATCTGCATATCTGAGGTTATTGATATTTCTCCCAGCAATCTTGATTCCAACTTGTGTTTCTTCCAGTCCAGCATTTCTCATGATGTACTCTGCATATAAGTTAAATAAACAAGGTGACAATATGCAGCCTTGACGTACTCCTTTTCCTATTTGGAACCAGTCTGTTGTTCCATGACCAGTTCTAACTGTTGCTTCCTGACCTGCATACAGATTTCTTAAGAGGCAGATAAGGTGGTCTGGTATTCCCATCTCTTTCAGAATTTTCCATAGTTTATTGTGATCCACACAGTCAAAGGCTTTGGCATAGTCAATAAAGCAGAAATAGATGTTTTTCTGGAACTCTCTTGCTTTTTCCATGATCCAGCGGATGTTGGCAATTTGATCTCTGGTTCCTCTGCCTTTTCTAAAACCAGCTTGAACATCAGGAAGTTCACGGTTCACATACTGCTGAAGCCTGGCTTGGAGAATTTTGAGCATTACTTTACTAGCGTGTGAGATGAGTGCAATTGTTCGGTAGTTTGAGCACTCCTTGGCATTGCCTTTCTTTGGGATTGGGATGAAAACTGACCTTTTCCAATCTTGTGGCCACTGCTGAGTCTTCCAAATTTGCTGGCATATTGAGTGTAGCACTTTCACAGCATCATCATTCAGGATTTGGAATAGCTCCACTGGAATTCCATCACCTCCACTAGCTTTGTTCGTAGTGATGCTTTCTAAGGCCCATTTGACTTCACATTCCAAGATGTCTGGCTCTAGGTCAGTGATCACACCATCATGATTATCTGGGTCGTGAAGCCCTTTTTTGTACAGATCTTCTGTGTATTCTTGCCACCTCTTCTTAATATCTTCTGCTTCTGTTAGATCCACACCATCTCTGTCCTTTATTGTGCCCATCTTTGCATGAAATGTCCCTTTGGTATCTCTGATTTTCTTGAAGAGATCCTTAGTCTTTCCCATTCTGTTGTTTTCCTCTATTTCTTTGCATTGATCACTGAAGAAGGCTTTCTTATCTCTTCTTGCTATTCTTTGGAACTCCGCATTTAGATGTTTATATCTTTCCTTTTCTCCTTTGCTTTTCGCTTCTCTTCTTTTCACAGCTATTTGTAAGGCCTCCCCAGACAGCCATTTTGCTTTTTTGCATTTCTTTTCCATGGGGATGGTCTTGATCCCTGTCTCCTGTACAATGTCACGAACCTCATTCCATAGTTCATCAGGCACTCTATCTATCAGATCTAGGCCCTTAAATCTATTTCTCACTTCCACTGTATAATCATAAGGGATTTGATTTAGGTCATACCTGAATGGTCCAGTAGTTTTCTCTACTCTCTTCAATTTCAGTCTGAATTTGGCAATAAGGAGTTCATGGTCCGAGCCACAGTCAGCTCCTGGTCTTGTTTTTGCTGATTGTATAGAGCTTCTCCATCTTTGGCTGCAAAGAATATAATCGATCTGATTTCGGTGTTGACCATCTGGTGATGTCCATGTATAGAGTCTTCTCTTGTGTTGTTGGAAGAGGGTATTTGCTATGACCAGTGCATTTTCTTGGCAAAACTCTATTAGTCTTTGCCCTGCTTCATTCCGTATTCCAAGGCCAAATTTGCCTGTTACTCCAGGTGTTTCTTGACTTCCTACTTTTGCATTCCAGTCCCCTATAATGAAAAGGACATCTTTTTTGGGTGTTAGTTCTAAAAGGTCTTGTAGGTCTTCATAGAACCTTTCAACTTCAGCTTCTTCGGCGTTACTGGTTGGGGCATAGACTTGGATAACCAAAGGCAATTATGGTCTGAGGTTAAAAAAAAAAAAAGCATGAAATTTACAATTCTGAAATTATAGGAAAAAGTATTCTAAAGAGATTAATATCATGAAACAATTAATGCAAAGCTATCCTTTTGAATTATTGACCTTCAACATGATAGTAACATTAATCATTCTTTTTAAAGATATATACACAAATTGGTGACCTTTAAGTGAAATTATCCACATGGAGTTTGCCTACAAAATGTATCAAGTGCATGAATAAATGAATTCATATCTACTTGTTACAAGTTTCAACATTTAATAAAATTATATTCAACATTCCTTCCAATTATATTCATGAGGGATAAAATGTCTAAAACTGTGTCAAATTTCATATATCACAATTATCCTAGTCTTTTTCTAAATGCCAAAAACACCAACCTGGCTGTTCAAAATGTTCTTAAGACTAAAAATTATAATTTCAAGATAAACAAGAGTCTACTAAAAAAATATACAATTCAAAGATTTTAAAAGATATGCCAATTAATTTGAAATGTATATTTATCAGTTACAAGGTGGCTGTGAATAGACGACTCATTGGAAAAGTCCCAGATGCTGGGAAAGATTGAGGACAGAAGAAGAGGGTGTAAGAGGCTGAGACGGCTGGATGGTATCACCAATGCAATGGACATGAACTTGGGAAAACTCTGAGAGATGCTGAAGGACAGGGAGGCCTGGTATGCTGCAGTCGATGGGGTTGCAAAGAGATGGACATGATTGGGCAACTGAACAACAACAAGGCGGCTGCTGGGTGTTACTAAAAGACATAGATACTGTTTAACTTCTCCATCCACATGGGTGATTATCTCAGGCCTAGCAGTGGTCCTCTACAGAATGGGATTCTAAAAGTCTGGCAAAAAGACCTTCAGAGCTGTCATATGAAATCAAGAAAATGACAGACATTTGTACGTGATGGTTGTTTGTGCCAATGTGACTGGGCAAAGGGGTGCTCCAGGTAGCTGCTCAAACAATATTTCTGAGAGTATCTTTAGGGCCTCTCTAGAAAAGATGAACAAACTTTAGCATTTGATTCTGAAGACTAATCACTGTCGCCAATTTAAGGTGGGCTGTTGAGTGTCTGAATACAACAAAAATGGAGAAGTATAAATTTTCTCTCTGCATGAGCTGGAATAAGTATCTTCCACCCTCTAACATTATTGGTGCTCCAAGATCACAGGCCCTCAGACACAAACCAGGACATATATCAATGACCCTCTGATTTTCAGGTTTTCAAGTATGGATTGGAACTATATCACTGCATTTCCCAGGCTGCCAGCTTGCAAACCAGCAAATCATGGGATTTCTCAGCCTTCATAATTGTGTGAGTCAATCCCTCATTATAAATTTCTCCATATTGATCTCTTAATAGACAGATAAACATAGATACAGATAATAGAGATAGACTTGATATAGAGATAATATGGATAATGTGATATGTGAAATATGACAGCTTAGAAATTTCATTCCGCATGAATATAACTGGAAAACAATCTAGAGAGACCTAATGATGTGAGTGTGGCAAGATCCCCAAAGCCAAAAGACAGTATCCATGATTACTAAAACCAAAGGTTACAGAATAATGGCAACAAGATTCGACGGGTAAAACTTCATAACAGGAGAGAGCAGACAGACAGATGGTCCAGAGCAAAAGAACAGGAGAGAGCAGACAGATGGTCCAGAGCAAAAGAACTGAAAATCTTCCTAAGTGTTTCCTGCCACTTTGGAAATTTACAGTTGATAAGAAAATGCACAACCTATGAAAAGTTTAACCAAACCAAAATACAAGGAAAATGGGAAACAAATGCAAAGTAATGAAGCAATACACACATTTGGGTGCTTAAGATAGATTTCTTAAGGAAGCAAACTTGAGATATCCTTTAAAGATGAAATAATACGTGAATAGAGGAGAAAAGAGAATATAATATTCCAGGAAGAAGTTCAGAGCAAAGAAAGATATATTCAATGTCCTGAGTAATGATCTCAGGAGATGCCTGTACCCCTTGTACATTACAGCATATTTTCAATAGTCAAAAATTGGAAAGATTGTAATTATATTACAATGTAAAAAATGATGGATGGATGAATAGAGCAGATTTGGTAATATGTACACAATGGAATATCATTCAGTCATGTGAAAAAAGGAAATCACATCATTTGCAAAACTGATGGACCTTGAGGACATTATGCCAAGTAAGGAAAGTCAGACGAGAGAAAGTCAACTACTGTATAATACAACTTAAGGATACACAGAAGAACTATACAAAAAACATCATAATGACCAAGATAACCACGATAGTGTGATCACTCACCTAGATACAGATATCGTGGAATGAGAAGTCAAATGGTCCATACAGGTCGAACAAAGCTACTAGAGGTGATGGAATTCCAGTTAAGCTATTTCAAATGCTAAAATATGATGCTATAAAAGTGCTGCACTCAATAGGCCAGCAAATTTGGAAAATTTAGCAGTGGGCACAGCACTGGAAAAGGTCAATTTTCATTTCAATCCCAAAGAAAGGCAAAGCCAAAGAATGTTCAAACTATCACATAATTGTACTCATCTCACTTCACTCATCTCACTTTCACTTTTCACTTTCATGCATTGGAGAAGGAAATGGCAACCCATTCCTGTGTTCTTAACTGGAGAATCCTAGGGACGGGGGAGCCTGGTGGGCTGCCGTCTATGGGGTCGCACAGAGTTGGACATGACCGAAGCGTCTTAGCAGCAGCAGCACACGCTAGTAAAGTAATTCTCATAATTTATAAGATAGGCTTCAACAGTACATGAACCAAGAACTTCCAGATGTTCAGGATGGATTTAGAAGGGGCAGAGGAACAATAGATCAAACTGCCAACATTATTGGATCATTAAAAAAGCAAGAGAGTTCCAGAAAAACAACTACTTGTGCTTTATCGACTATGCCAAAGACCTTGACTGTGTGGATCGCAACCATCTGTGTAAAATTCTTAAAGAGATGGGAATATGAGACTACCTTACCAGCCTCCTGAGAAATCTGTATGCAGGTCAAGATGCAACAGTTAGAACAGGACATGAACAATGAATGGTCTGGTTCCAAACTGGAAAAGGAGTACATCAAGTTGGTATAGTGTCACCCTGCTTATTTAACTTATATGCAGAGTACATCATTCGAAATACTGGGCTGGATGAAGTACAAGCTGGAATAAGAATGGCCAGGAGAAATATCAATAATCTCAGATATGCAGATGACACCACCCTTACAACAGAAAATGAAGAGGAACTAAAGAGCCTCTTGATGAAAGTGAAAGAGAAGAGTGAAAAAACTGGCTGAAAGCTCAGTATTCAGCAAACAAAGTCATGGTACCTGGTCCCATCACTTCATGGCAAATAGATGAGGAAACAATGGAAACAGTGAGAGACTATTTTCTTGGGATCCAAAATCATTGCAGATGGTGACTGCAGTCTTGAAATTTAAAAGATGTTTCCTCATTGGAAGAAAGTTGTGACAAACCTAGACAGTGTGTTAAAAAGTACAGACATTACTTTGCTGACAAAGGTCCATATAGTCAAAGCTATGGTTTTTCCAGTAGTCATGTATGGATGTAAAAGTTGGACCCTAAAGAAAGCAGAGCTCTGAGGAATTGATGCTTTTGAACTTTGGTGTTGCAGAAAACTCTTAAGTCTCTTGGACATCAGGAAGACTGAACCAGTCAGTCCTAAAGGAAATCAGTACTAAATATTCATTGGAGGGACTGATGATGAAGCTGAAACTCCAATATTTTGGCCACCTGATGTAAAGAAGTGACTGGTTGTAAAATATCCTGATGCTGGAAAAGATTGAAGGCAGGAGGAGAAGGGGAAGACAAAAGATGATATGGTTGGAATGCATCACCAACTCAATGGACAGTAGTTTGGGTAAGCTATGGGAGTTGGTGATGGACAGGAAAGTCTTGCTTGCTGCAGTCCATGTGGTCACAAAGAGTCAGACACTACTGAGTAACTTAACTGAACTGATATATGGAATCTAAAATGGCAAACTGATAGAAACAGAGAATGGATTAGTGGTCTCTGGGGGCTGGAGGTTAAGGAAATGGAGATATATTACCAAAGGTTTTAAATTTCTAGTATTTATAATACAGATAAATTCTGAAAATCTAATGTACAGCATGGTGAGTACAATTAACAAAACTGTATTATATACTTGAAATTTTCTGGGTGTAGACTTTAAATTTTACAATAATAAAAATCAAATCACAATTATGTGAGATGATGAAGGTATTCGGGGAAGGCAATGGCACCCCACCCCAGAACTTTTGCCTGGAAAATCCCATGTACAGAGGATCCTGGTAGGTTCCAGTCCATGGGGTCGCTAAGAGTCGGACACGACTGAGCGACTTCACTTTCACTTTTCATTTTCATGCATTGGGGAAGGAAATGGCAACCCACTCCAGTATTCTTGCCTGGAGAATCCCAGGGACGAGGAAGCCTGGTGGGCTTCCATCTATGGGGTCGCACAGAGTCGGACACGACTGAAGCGACTTAGCAGCAGCACCAGCAGCATGAAGGTATTAACTAACTCTATTATGGTAATCACTTCACAAAATACATGTGTATGAAATCAACACATTGTATACCTTAAACAAACATAATGTTATCAACTCTATCTCAACAATGTGGGAAAGAGAAGACATATTAACAAGAAAATCAGTAGATGGCAGAAAGAACTAAACAGTAGTTAACTCAGAAGGAGTCTTGAATTCAGATTCAGAATATAGTCCAAATCATATAGGATATTAAGAAGAGGTGGCAAGAATACACAGAACTGTACAAAAAAGATGCCCAGAACTCAGATAATCACGACGCTGTGATCACTGACCTAGAGCCACACATCCTGGAATGTGAAGTCAAGTGGGCCTTAGGAAGAATCACCACAAACAAAGCTAGTGGAGGTGATGGCATTCCAGTTGAGCTATTTCAAATACTGAAAGATGACACTATGAAAGTGCTGCACTCGATATGCCAGCAAATTTGGAAAACTCAGCACTGGCCACAGCACTGGAAAAGGTCAGTTTTCATTCCAATCCCAAAGAAAGGCAATGCCAAAGAATGTTCAAACTACCGCACAATTGCACTCATCTCACATGCTAGTAAAGTTATGCTTAAAATTCTCCAAGCCAGGCTTCAGCAATATGTGAACTGTGAATTTCCAGAGGTTCAAGCTGGTTTTAGAAAAGGCAGAGGAACCAGAGATCAAATTGCCAACATCCGCTGGATCATCGAAAAAGCAAGAGAGTTCCAGAAAAACATCTATTTCTGCTTTATTGACTATGCCAAATCCTTTGACTGTGTGGATCACAATAAATTGTGGAAAATTCTGAAAGAGATGAGAATACCAGACCATCTGACCTGCCTCTTGAGAAACCTGTGTGCAGGTCAGGAAGCAACAGTTAGAACTGGACATGGAACAACAGACTGGTTCCAAATAGGAAAATGCTGTGTATTGTCACCCTGCTAATTTAACTTATATGCAGAGTACATTATGAGAAATGTTGGACTGGAGGAAGCCCAGCTAGAATCAAGATTGCTGGGAGAAATCTCAATAACCTCAGATGTGCAGATGACACCACACATATGGCAGAAAGTGAATTAGAAATAAAGAGCCTCTTGATGAAAGTGAAAGAGGAGAGTGAAAAAGTTGGCTTAAAGCTCAACATTCAGAAAACTAAGATAATGGCATCCAGTCCCATTACTTCATGGCAAATAGATGAGGAAACAGTGGCTGACTTTATTTTTCTGAGCTCCAAAATCACTGCAGATGGTGATTTCACCCATGAAATTAAAAGACGCTTACACCTTGGAAGGAAAGTTATGATCAACCTAGACAGTATGTCTCTGTTATGACAAAACTGTCTTATTTTTTTTAATATAAATTTATTTATTTTAGTTGGAGGTTAATTACTTTACAATATTGTATTGGTTTTGCCATACATCAACATGAATCAGCCACAGGTATACACATGTTCCCCATCCCGAACCCCTCCCTCCTCCCTCCCCGTACCAAGAGCATGTCTTTTTAATAAAAGCAGAGACATTACTTTGCCAACAAAGATTCATTTCTTCAAGGCTATGGTTTTTCCAGTGGTCATGTATGGATGTGAGAGTTGAACTGTGAACAAATCTGAGTGCTGAAGACTTGATGCTTTTGAACCGTGGTGTTGGAGAAGAGTCTTGTGAGTCCCTTGGACTGCAGGGAGATCCAACCAGTCCATCCTAAAGGAGATCAGTCCTGGGTATTCATTGGAAGGACTGATGTTGAAGTTGAAACTCCAATAGTTCGCATTAGGTGTAATGCGAAGAGCTGACTCTCATTGAAAAGACCCTGATGCTGGGAAAGATTGAGGGCAGGAGGAGAAGGGGACAACAGAGGATGAGATGGTTGGATGGCATCACTCACTCGATGGACATGGGTTTGGGTGAACTCCAGGAATTGGTGATGGACTGGGAGGCCTGGCGTGCTGCAGTTCATGGGGTCGTAAAGAGTCAGACAAGAGTGAACGACTTAATTGAACTGATACAGGGTGGTGGAAAATTAAAGCCTAAAAGAACAACATAATATTAATTAAATTAATCCTAAGAGCCTTAGCCAAAAGATTATTCAAAAAGAACAAAGTGAAAAATAACAGTCTAGAAAGTGATGAAACAAATATCACAATAATTATAAGATCATATGATGATGGTAAGCTAATATATATCAGATGCTTTAAAAGTATCATTTTATTTTCTTATATATCATTGTATTTCAAACTCCAAACTATAAAGCTTGTCAACATCATCATCCCTATTTGGTGTACACCAAGAAACTACGTGTTAGTTGCTCAGTCATGTCCGACTCTTTGCGACCCCATGGACTGTAGCTCACCAGGCTCCTTTGTCTGTGGGATTCTCCAGGCAAATGGTTTAGTATAAAATGGCAAGAATGAGAGGATTTAACTAGAAAGTCATATAGGAAAAAAGATGCAATTACTCTCTTTGCATGTTTCACAGAGAACAAAGGAAGGGGGATTATGTCAGGAGATACATAAGGTGATGTGACAATATCACACTAGTTATGGATAATATAAAATTTATGGATTACCATTTCTTTAGTGTAATTAAGCCTAATGTCTGAATCAAAATGCAAGTTATTATTCCACTTACTGTGTGACAGAGTCCTTTTTTAAGAGCACAAAATACAACAGTATACTATTATTATTTAAAGAATCTTAAAATTTCTTTCTAACATTTAATACATTTCAATATTATATTACAAAAACTACTATGAAAATTTCCTTTGTGTGAAAATCTACTATGGTAAGATGGAAAATCACTGATTTTAAAATAAGGCATTAATTTTCAAATGCGAAATTATATTTTTACTACAGTATATAAATTAATGATTTTCTTTATTGCAAATCACCAAGTTTTAAATATGTTTTTCTTGACATATACCAGAGAAAATCTGCAGTCATACAGATTTTAATAAGAAAATATACAGAAAATTTAGAGAAGGATAAATATCAGTTTTGAACAAACAATGATTTCACAGGTTAAGACCAAATGATGTTTAATTGTAAAGGGGAGTGGTTTCTAAACAGTGAATGAACTCTCAAATGCCCTGCAAATGACATTCAGAAATACACAAGCAGTACCTACTCACATTTTTCCCCTCCTCCGACTTTCCTGCAAACACAATATATTCACTGGAAAGGATAAAGAGCTTTCAGTGGCTTATATGTTTTTGTTTTGTTTTATCCTTAAGGAAAGCAATGCTAAGACATCTCTTTCTAATTCAGCAGCACAAATCTTCAACAGATAAGACCTTGTAATATCCTCTTTGGTAATCTTCAGTATCGAAAAACATATAGAACAATATTTATAATTTCTTTATCCACAAGATTTACAACACTTTCACATATATAAACTCGCCTAATCAGTGCTGAGCATTACTGTCTGTGTAATACACCTGTGATAAGAACAAAAAAATCTAATCAAGAAGAGCCTGACCAAATCCACATCTACATGTTCATTGGATTTTTAGCCCAAGTTTCCTACTACCTGTTTACAGAAGCTAACAAATGTTGCAAAAGGACAATGCTGTTTGCAAAATGAATTATTCTTTATTCCCAGTGAATATTTTATTAAAATTCTTTCAAATGAACACATTTCATTAAGAAGTTGACTAAACACTAAATACTGAATGCAAATCCTAGTTTTAAATACAGTGAAATCAATACTGATATCAGTAAATGAGCAATGTACTAACAAAACCTCTAAGCCTATGAAAGTTCAGATACTTGCTGAACATGCAGACTGCAGGATTAGGAAGAATAGTAACATGCTTTTTCATAAACACTGACGATGATTTCTTCTCCAAATTAGGAAAAACAAGGAATCAGAATGTGGAAAAAATCTAGCTCAAATGAAACTGGAAGTCTTAAGCAAAGCAACATACAAACAAAAATACCAAGCACAGATTGAATAATTCTGAACATAAGGGAAGATCTTTTGAGTAAAAATAAAATACATGGGGCTGGGTCAGAAGTGAAATTTCACCTCTCCCCAACTTTGAGGCAAAGCCACCAGGATTCTGAATAGATTTTTTTTCTTTTCTCTAACAACAAAAAATACAACAAAAATATTCTGAAGGCAGAAACTCACCTCACACACTTAGGTTTCAAAATTCTTATAAACTGACTTCAAAAACCACATTTAAAAAAAAAACAGGAAACAGGTGATAATATACCAAAGAATATTGTATATGTGGATGAAAATTGCATATGTGTCATGAAATTATATAAGACATGTCCAGGATTCTATTTTATTTGTTCAGCTCAACGTCAAAATACATTATTGAAGTTAATAAAAATTTCCCACCTATACCAAAGGAACATTTCATGCAAAGATGGGCTCGATAAAGGACAGAAATGGTATGGACCTAACAGAAGCAGAAGATATTAAGAAGAGGTGGCAACAATACACAGAAGAACTGTACAAAAAAGAGCTTCACGACCCAGATAATCATGATGGTGTGATCACTGACCTAGAGCCAGACATCCTGGAATGTGAAGTCAAGTGGGCCTTAGAAAGCATCACTATGAATAAAGCTAGTGGAGGTGATGGAATTCCATTGGAGCTATTCCAAATCCTGAAAGATGATGCTGTGAAAGTGCTGCACTCAATATGCCAGCAAATTTGGAAAACTCAGCAGTGGCCACAAGATTGGAAAAGGTCAGTTTTCATCCCAATCCCAAAGAAAGGCAATGCCAAAGAATGCTCCAACTACCACACAATTGCACTCATCTCACACACTAGTAAAGTAATGCTCAAAATTCTCCAAGCCAGGCTTCAGCAATATGTGAACCGTGAACTTCCTGATGTTCAAGCTGGTTTTAGAAAAGGCAGAGGAACCAGAGATCAAATTGCCAACATCCGCTGGATCATGGAAAAAGGAAGAGGGTTCCAGAAAAACATCTATTTCTGCTTTATTGACTATGCCAAAGCCTTTGACTGTGTAGATCACAATAAACTGGAAAATACTGAAAGAGATGGAAATACCATATCACCTGATCTGCCTCTTGAGAAATCTGTATGCAGGTCAGGAAGCAACAGTTAGATCTGGTCATGGAACAACAGACTGGTTCCAAATAGGAAAAGGAGTACGTCAAGGCTGTATATTGTCACCATGTATATTTAACTTATATGCAGAGTACATCATGAGAAATGCTGGACTGGAAGAAACACAAGTTGGAATCAAGATTGCTGGGAGAAATCTTAATAACCTCAGATATGCAGATGACACCACCCTTATGGCAGAAAGTAAAGAGGAACTAAAAAGCCTCTTGATGAAAGTGAAAGTGGAGAGTGAAAAGGTCGGCTTAAAGCTCAACATTCAGAAAACGAAGATCATGGCATCTGGACCCATCACTACATGGGAAATAGATGGAGAAACAGTGAAAACAGTGTCAGACTTTATTTTTCTGGGCTCCAAAATCACTGCAGATGGTGACTGCAGCCATGAAATTAAAAGACACTTACTCTTCGGAAGGAAAGTTATGAGCAACCTAGATAGCATATTCAAAAGCAGAGACAGGTTGATTCCTCCAGTTCCGTTCTTCTTTCTCAAGATAGCTTTGGCTATTCGAGGTTTTTTGTATTTCCATACAAATTGAGAAATTATTTGTTCTAGCTCTATGAAGAATACCATTGGTAGCTTGATGGGGATTGCATTGAATCTATAAATTGCTTTGGGTAGTATACTCATTTCTACTATATTGATTCTACCAATCCATGAACATGGTATATTTCTACATCTATTAGTGTCCTCTTTGATTTCTTTCTTCAGGCTCTATTACAAAGCCACAGTCATCAAGACAGTATGGTACTGGCACAAAGACAGAAATATAGATCAATGGAACAAAATAGAAAGCCCAGAGATAAATCCATGCACATATGGTCACCTTATCTTTGACAAAAGAGGCAAGAATATACAATGGATTAAAGACAATCTTTTTAACAAGTGGTGCTGGGAAAACTAGTCGAACACTTTTAAAAGAATGAAACTAGAACACTTTCTAACACCATACACAAAAATAAACTCAAAATGGATTAAAGAGCTAAATGTAAGACCAGAAACCATAAAACTCCTAGAGGAAAACATAGGCAAAACACTCTCTGACTTACATCACAGCAGGATCCTCCATGACCCACCTCCCAGAATATCGGAAATAAAATCAAAAATGAACAAATGGGACCTAATCAAACTTAAAAGCTTCTGCACAACAAAGGAAACTATAAGCAAGGTGAAAAGACAGCCTTCAGAATGGGAGAAAATAATAGCAAATGAAGCAACTGACAAACAACTAATCTCAAAAATATACAAGCAACTTCTACAGCTCAATTCCAGAAAAATAAACGACCCAATCAAAAGATGGGCCAAAGAACTAAATAGACATTTCTCCAAAGAAGACATACAGATGGCTAACAAACACATGAAAAGATGCTCAACATCACTCATTATCAGAGAAATGCAAATTAAAACCACTATGAGGTACCATTTCACGCCAGTCAGAATGGCTGCTATCCAAAAGTCCACAAGCAATAAATGCTGGAGAGGGTGCGGAGAGAAGGGAACCCTCTTACACTGTTGGTGGGAATGCAAACTAGTACAGCCACTATTGAGAACAGTATGGAGACTCCTCAAAAAACTGGGAATAGAACTGCCTTATGATCCAGCAATCCCACTGCTTGGCATACACACTGAGAAAACCAGAATTGAAAGAGACACGTGTACCCCAATGTTCAAAGCAGCACTGTTTACAATAGCCAGAACGTGGAAGCAACCTAGATGTCCATCCACAGATGAATGGATAAGCAAGCTGTGGTACATATACAAAATGGAGTATTCCTCAGCCATTAAAAAGAATACATTTGAATCAGTTCTAAGGAGGTGGATGGAACTGGAGCCTATTATACAGAGTGAGGTAAGCCAGAAACAAAAACACAAATACAGTATACTAACACATATATATGGAATTTAGAAAAATGGTAAAAATAACCCTATTTACGAGACAGCAAAAGAGACATTGATGTATAGAACCGACTTTTGGACTCTGGGACCGGGAGAGGGTGGGATGATTGGGGAGAATAGCATTGAAATATGTATAATATCATATCTGAAACGAGTCGTCAGTCCAGGTACGATGCCCGATAACAAATGCCTGGGGCTGGAGCACTGGGAAGCCCTGGAGGGATGGTGTGGGGAGGGGGAGAGGGAGGAGGGTTCAAGATGGGGAACACGTGTATACTGGCAGCGGATCCATCTTGATGTATAGTAAAAGCAATACAATATTGTAAAGTTAAGCAAAATTAAATAAATAAATAAATAAACAAAAGCAGAGACATTACTTTGCCAACAAAGTTTCGCCTAGTCAAGGCTGTGGTCTTTCCTGTGGTCATGTATGTATGTGAGAGCTGGACTGTGAAGAAGGCTGAGCGCCGAAGATTTGATGCTTTTGAACTGTGGTGCTGGAGAAGACTCTTGAGAGTCCCTTGGACTGCAAGGAGATCCAACCAGTCCATTCTGAAGGAGATCAGCCCTGGGATTTCTTTGGAAGGAATGATGCTAATGCTGAAACTCCAGTATTTTGGCCACCTCATGTGAAGAGTTGACTCATTGGAGAAGACTCTGATGCTGGGAGGGATTGGTGGCAAGAGGAGAAGGGGACAACAGAGGATGAGATGGCTGGATGGCATCACTGACTGGATGAATGTGAGTCTGAGTGACCTCCGGGAGTTGGTGATGGACAGGGAGGCCTGGCGTGCTGTCATTCATGGGGTCGCAAAGAGTTGGACATGACTGAGCGACTGATCTGATTTGATCTGATTGAAAAAAGTTAATACAAAGTATTTATGTATTTTCAGAACCACACAGCAACTTTTTTGAAATAGATTAAAACCAAAGAAATAAAGTTCTAAACATCCACCTTGATGCTTCCTCAAATCATTAAACAAGAAAGGTGTGAAATAAAACTGTAAAGGTGATGGTTGAGAAATACATATTGTGACATGCTTAAAAGATAAATATCAATCAGTGATTAATTTCATCTATTCATTCAACAAAAATAAATTGACCATTAAGGAAGTGCCCAACATTATTCCAGGTTGTGCGTACTCAGTGGTCAATAAAACACTGATTCATGACCTTAGGCAATTTATAACATAAATGGGAGAAAGGAATACACATTAGAACAATTTAAATATGCAAGTGGTTAACTAACCCCCAGATAATCATGAAGACTATGAAAGAAAAAACAAATGAAAAAAAAAAGATACTTTGAGAGAACACAACATAGTTTCACCAACTGAAGCCTGAACAAATGTCTGTCAAGGCTGTATACGGTCAACTTGCTTATTTAACTTCTATGAAGAGTACATCATGAGAAACGCTGGGCTGGAAGAAGCACAAGCTGGAATCAAGATTGCTGGGAGAAATATCAATAACCTCAGATATGCAGATGACACCACCCTTATGGCAGAAAGTGAAGAGGAACTAAAAAGCCTCTTGATGAAAGTGAAAGTGGAGAGTGAAAAGGTTGGCTTAAAGCTCAACATTCAGAAAATGAAGATCATGGCATCTGGTCCCTTCACTACATGGGAAATAGATGGGGAAACAGTGGAAACAGTGTCAGACTTTATTTTTGGGGCTCCAAAATCACTGCAGATGGTGACTGCAGCCATGAAATTAAAAGACGCTTACTCCTTGGAAGGAAAGTTAGTCCAACTTAGATAGCATATTCAAAAACAGAGACATTACTTTTCCAACAAAGTTCTGTCTAGTCTAGGCTATGGTTTTTCCAGTGGTCCTGTATGGATGTGAGAGCTGGACTGTGAAGAAGGCTAAGCTCTGAAGAATTGATGCTTTTGAGCTGTGGTGTTGGAGAAGACTCTTGAGAGTCCCTTGGACTGCAAGGAGATCCAACCAGTCCATTCTAAAGGAGATCAGCCCTGGGATTTCTTTGGAAGGAATGATGCTAAAGCTCAAACTCCAGTACTTTGGCCACCTCATGTGAAGACTTGACTCACTGGAAAAGACTCTGATGCTGGGAGGGATTGGGGGCAAGAGGAGAAGGGGACGACAGAAGATGAGATGGCTGGATGGCATACTGACTCAATGGATGTGAGTCTGGATGAACTCCGGGAGCTGGTGATGGACAGGGAGGCCTGGTATGCTGCGATTCATGGGGTCACAAAAAGTCAGACATGATTGAGCGACTGAACTGAACTGAATTGAACTGAAAATGATTTTTACAAGATTGCTTTTAAAGTTACTAAAACACAATTTTAAAATCTTATAGAGTTCAATGTTATTTAAAATAATTTCATTAAGTCTTGCTCAAATTCTTATCAGAGGAAGCTTTCAAAAATATATTTTTATAAACAGACATTGACTTTAATCAATAAGTTGTTGAAGAACAGAGCAAAAAGGATGACTATATTCATAATTGGCTTTCTGTGATTCATGCCAAAAAAATGAAGGGATAAACTGCAATATTGATCCCACTTCAATGAAACCATATCATTTTACAAGTATGTTTAAACAGATTTGATAGAAATGCTGACATTTGTAAACAAATGATTTTCAGATCTTTGATTTAATTTTCAAAGAATATAATACCTAATAATACCAGATCCCAATGCCTAGTACTATGCTTAGCACATTTTACTGAATAAGTGTCTTTCTATTGCTGATTTTCTGTACTAATGAACAACTGTTATTTTGGTCCTACAGCTTTGCTCAGATGGCCTATAAATCTTACTTCAGAAATACACTAAGAATTTGTCACAGATATCCTGAACTTTTGGCAAAAGATGATCATTTACATAAAGATACCTGGAGATTCGAATTGTCAAAGGCATTTCTTTATTTCAATGTTCTCAAAGAAAAGGTCATATCACAGAATGGGGCCTTGAGAACACACTAAATTGTCACATATGTAATAATCTCTGCCATATTTAATTTCACATGACACAAATTAATGCAGTGTTATTTAGGGGGGAAATTGTGAAATAAGTGACATTTTTATAAATGATACGTTGCTGGTATATTATTTCACTTATACTATTTTGAGATACCATATTGACATGAATATCATGTCACATGCTTTAGGTTTTCTAAGATAGGGAAATATATTTTTAAAAGTATATACTAAAAAGGGATTCATCTGTAGTCCTTAGATAATTCACAGTCTCATAAATTGCTCTTTTTAAAAACATAAGCATTTAAACCATGTTTGTTTTCTCACATTACAATATCTGGATAAACAAATTTTAACTATTAAGTCTAAGGACAAACTAGGCTATAAATTGGTCTACAAGACAAAATAGAAGACCAAGTGAGGCTGAATCAAAAGTGGTCTTCACTGAAGCAAAAAAGTAACACAAGTAAGAATAACTGCACAGATAGGATTCATGAAGAGCTGAAGTTTCTTTTCTTCAGTATTTGTGGTCCCCTGATCAGTTACTGTAGAGAAAATATAAGCCCATTGGAATAATATTTGCACTTTTTAAAAAGTGGTAAATTGCATAATTATAGTGTTTTCTATGGTTTACGGATCTGTTTACCATAACACTAAATTGATTAAAACAAGTTTTGCCAAGAAAAAGGATTTAAAACAAGCCAAAAAATTTTTGAAAACTCCAACAAATATTATTAAAATATCCAAAAACACTCAAACTCTTCATTTGGGAAACATCATCTGATGTGAACATATTATTATTATTTGTAAGCTAATACAATTTATTTATCTAGCTACTCAGACATTAATTCAACAAACAGCTGTTGATTTTTATTATATGCCAAGAAATAAGCTTTATTCTCTGCGAGATGAATATGAGTGTAATGAATATAAATGTCATGTTTCCTATCCAAAGCTATCTATCCATGAACAACCTTCTCAAACTTTTCAAGTTGTAGTCTTCTTATGTATTAAATGAGGATAATAATTTGAATCTCCTTCATAGGAATTAAGTCAATTGTCAAGCATAGTGCCAGGAACATAAGTGCTTGATCAAAGTTATACATGTAGTAAATTTCAATACTGCCTGAGTTTTAAGTGAATATGAGAATTATACACAAAATAATTCCTAGTAGATCAGATGGTATAAATAAAGCTGTAGAGCATCATCTTGGAGCCTAGGAGGTTTACACAGGCATTCAGTAAAATAGCTACCTGCTTCCATGATGCCCCAGACTCTCACACTCCTCTAATCTGAGCCCACTACTTGCCTTGAAGTCTACTATGTAGTACTCTATGTTTGTGGCCTCCACTTCAGTATAAGTCTCCTTTGGTTTTCACGCTTTTTTTAAAGATCATACTTATGTCCTTTTCTGTGTTTCCACTGTTTAAATATGGCTTTCCAGATAACCTTGATTTCAGAACAACTTTGATCAACCCTCTTCTGTAATACAGAGCCATAGCCTCTAGCCTCAGTAATTTCCATTAACACCCACTTCTCCAGTTGATTTAAATTGAAATTAACACAGAAATTAATTTAGGAAATGGCACGAGGTCTACTTTTGCTATAGTTACAGGTATAAGGAAAGAAATAATACATGCTACTAGTGAAAATATATAATAGTTTATGTTAAAGAGAGGTCTGGGTTTGATTTTTACTTCATTCAACAAATAATTACTGAGTTCCTACACACTGTCCAAAAAGCTGGAGCATAGCAGTAAACTAACAGAAAAAAATATCTAACCTCATAGAGCCTAACTTCTGATTGGGGGAGATAGAAACTGAACCATAAATTTATGTTGTATCCATTAGTGGTAAGTATAATGGCAAAAAATATAACAGACTGCAGTGCTTGATCCTGACATTAATCTTTCTGATTACAGTGCCAAGTGTCTGATGCTAAACGTTTGATTTTGAGGTGCCCATTTCAGAAGACAATCATTTTCAGTAAACATATTCCCTAGGTGTGTGACACAATCAGATAAGGAACCAGGCCACCCCCATCCATTAAGATCCCTCTTTTAGAAAACCCTTGGTAATCTAGAAAACTAACTGCTTGAGTGACCCTGCATCTCCCTTCCTGGACCCTAATTCCCACTTTTATAGTTCAACTTAGCCAATAAAGTGAACCCACAGATACTAATAAAGGCAGAAGCCCAGGTCCATGTTTGCCTTCTGTCTCCTACAACCTTCCTGTGTGGCTCCTGCATGTACTGTGTGCCCTGGAAGACCTCTGAGCAATAAATTTTGTTCTTCAGAGTCCCTTGGATATTTTTTTTCTGAGTTGATTCCTCAGATAAAAGAAAGAAGCACAAGGCCCTTCCAGCCATGACAATGGCCCAGTGGCAGAAATGTCTGTGGGGCTAACTATAAATAATACATGCTCAAGTGAATATCTCTGGTGTTGCTAGTTCAGAGCAGGACGATTACTAGACTTGGGACCCAGGGAACACAGACTCTGAGGGACAAGGAGGTGTTTCAGATGTGAGACATTGAGATTTTTGCATGGGGTCTCGATTTGGTCATAATTGCACATTAAGAAAAATAATCTGCTTGAGATGAGCAAGCATATTTGAGAGAATTTACAGTGAAAAAAATGGTAAAACAAACAAAAAACAAGATGCTAATCGTAATCATCCAGATAAGAAGAAATGACAATGTTAATAAAGAAAAACAGAGCCTTGCAGGAAAAAATCTATTTCTGCTTTATTGACTATGCCAAAGCCTTTGACTGTGTGGAACACAACAAACTGTGGAAAATTCTGAAAGGGATGGGATCACAATAAACTGTGGAAAATTCTGAAAGAGATGGGAATACCAGACCACCTGACCTGCCTTTTGAGAAACCTATATGTAGGTCAGGAAGCAACAGTTAGAAATGGACATGGAACAACAGACTGGTTCCAAATAGGAAAAGGAGTACGTCAAGGCTGTATATTGTCCCCCTGCTTATTTAACTTATATGCAGAGTACATCATGAGAAACGCTGGGCGGGGAGAAGCACAAGCTAGAATCAAGACTGCCGAGAGAAACATCAATAACCTCAGATATGCAGATGACACCACCCTTATGGCAGAAAGTGAAGAGGGACTAAAGAGCCTCTTGATGAACGTGAAAGAGGAGAGTGAAACAGTTGGCTTAAAGCTCAACATTCAGAAAACGAAGTTCATGGCATCTGGTCCCATCACTTCATGGCAAATAGATCGGGAAACAGTGGAAACAGTGACAGACTTTATTTTTCTGGGCTCCAAAATCACTGCAGATGGTGACTGCAGCCATGAAATTAAAAGACGCTTACTCTTTGGAGGGAAAGTTATGACCAAACTAGATAGCATATTCAAAAGCAGAGACATTACTTTGCCAACAAAAGTCCGTCTAGTCAAGGCTATGGTTTTTCCAGTGGTCATGTATGGATGTGAGAGTTGGACTGTGAAGAAAGCTGAGTGCCAAAGAACTGATGCTTTTGAACTGTGGTGTTGGAGAAGACTCTTGAGAGTCCCTTGGACTGCAAGAAGATCCAACCAGTCCATTCTAAAGGAGATCAGTCCTGGGTGTTCTTTGGAAGGAATGATGCTGAAGCTGAAACTCCAGTACTTTGGCCACCTCATGCAAAGAGTTGACTCATTGGAAAAGACTCTGATGTTGGGAGGGACTGGAGGCCAGAGAAGGGGACGATAGAGGATGAGATGGCTGAATGGCATCACTGACTCGATGGACGTGAGTTTGGGTGAACTCTGGGAGTTGGTGATGGACAGGGAGGCCTGGCGTGCTGCAATTCATGGAGTTGAAAAGAGTCGGACATGACTGAGCAACTGAACTGAACTGATTGACTTTCAATAGTGAGAAGAAAGGGTAGGATGGTGTCAAAGTTGACAAGGATGGCTGTATTAGTAGCAGAGAAAGGACAACTTAGTAGTTTTCAAAATGGTGGGAAAGGAGACAAAGATAAGTTCACTTTAAGTTTTTATATACATAAAGACTCTATAACTATTTAGCCCTTAAACTTCAAGTGCTTGTGTAAATCAATCTTGGGCGACATGTGATAATCACCTGAATTAAAAATAATACATGAAATACAACAGTTGTAAAAAATTGCCATTAAAAATGTGATGCAAATATCATAGCAGCAATAGTCATAGCCAAAAATGAAATCAAAGCAAGTGTTTACCAACTGATGAATGATAAACAAAATGCAGAAGATCTTTCAGCAATAACTAGGAATGAAGAGACAAAAACTTTTAGAACTTGATATATGTAGTTATTGCACATCATAATGAATGTATTAAATGCCATATAAGTGTTCAGTTTTAAATGGCTGACTTTATGTGACTTTCACCTCAGCAGAAAAATAAAAATTAAAGTACTGATACATGCTATAACTTATATGAACTTTGAAAACACTGTGCCAAGTAAAAGAAGCCAGTTTTTAAGATATATACTTTATTATTCTATATATATTAAATGTACGAACAGTCACATCCATCGCAACATAAAGTAGATTAGTGGTTGCTTAGCACTTGGGAATTTGAAAAAAAAAATGGTGCGTGACTGCTAATAGTTATAGATTTTCTATGGTGGTGATGAATTATTTTAAATTCTATGTGATGACACTTGCTCAATTCTGTGAACATACGAAAAATCACTGAATTGTGTATTTTATGAGGATAGATTTTACTGCACGTGAACTACTTTTAAATAAAGCTATTTTTTTCAGTTGCCAAGGAAGACAATCTATACAGCGAGGTATTTCTGAAACTTTTTTGACCATGATTTTCTAGAAATAAATACATTTTTACTTAATCCAATACAAAGTTCTCTCTCTCTCTCTCTCTCTCATACACATACACACACACACACACACACACAGAGTGGAAAGAAGCCTCTCCAACTAATACTGATGCTCACTATATGAGGTTTATTCTATGGTTGTACATTAAAATAATTCTAATCTCAACCCTTTAGGTTGACTTTCTAAATCAATCATCAATCATAATCTACAGATTAAACAACAACAACAACACAATTCTAGGGTTATCCTCAGAAGTAGATTCATTTGGAGGAGAAGGGGTAAAAATAGAAGAATGAATTGTGAAGGGAAAAGAGAGTTAAAGAAACAAGAGGACAACCATGGTCACTTTACAAAATCAGATGGAGTGAAGGAGATCATCAAAGAACTAGCAATTAATATCAAGTAATGTAGAATTTTCACGTTTGATGAAGAGTGAAAAAGACCTATAACTTAGTGCTACAGGCTAAATGTTTGTGTCTCCTTTCCCCTCAAATGCATATGTTGAAATCTAATTCCCAACATGATAGTATTTGCAGGTGGGAAGTCTTTGGGAGGTGATTAAATTATTAGGGCAAAGCATTCACACATGGGATTAGTTCCCTAAAAAAAAAAAAGATTCCAGAGATGATTTTTCCACCTATACCACTAATACCATGAGAGAATACAGCAAAGAGATGGCCATCTATGAATCAGAAAGCAGGTCTTCATCAAACAATAAACGTGCCAGCACCTTGATCTTAGACTTTCTACTCGCCAGAACTATGAGAAACAATCTTCTACTGTTTGTAAATCACCCCAACCATGGTCTATAACTGCTATAGCAGTCCAAACGGACTAAGACATTTAGTTGATAGATTTGCATTAATATATTACAGTGGGACTAATATGAACTCTTGAAAAATTCTTTTCTACCAAGTTCTGACTTATCACTTGGTCAGTTTATAACCATTGTAAAATTTCTCAATTCCTCAGAGCTTCAACTATGAGTGTGAACAATTATTTCAGAATTCCTTTCTTCCACTGCTTCCATGTAACAAGAATTGGTTTTATAGAATAGTTAAAAGAATGAAAAACAGGAATTAAAACCCACAAAAGATAAAGAATAAATTTAGTTTGAAATTATTAGTATGATTTGATGTAAAAGTAGCAGCAGAAAATAGGTTGAAGGGAATGGTAGACAGATTTTAGAAATTATAATTGCTACTATTTTGTTTTCTTTGCTTATTTGCTGGAGAATTCTTAAAGTGTTTATAAATATTTGGTATGGGGCCATGCATGCAAAAAAATTCAAAATGAAAGGAGATAAGTTTACATATTGATAGGAAAGGAAGTTTTCAAACAAAATCAGATCATATACTAATATAATCAGGTAGATTAGAAGATAAATGGAAACTGAATGAGGAAAACTATAAGGCACCATAATAAGAAAAATCACAACAAAACAAATTAATAATTAAACTTAATTTACTTACTGCCTTGAAAAGAATGGTGTATGGGAATCATCACTTAATTCAATAAAGATTTCAGATGGGGCTAAGGACTATCAATCTACTTGGATAATTAGAAGGTAGAAAAACATAGGGTCTTGTCCTTGAATTTTAATATACTTTTCTTCCTAATGACTGGCTATTGATACCAATGGTAGTACAAATTGAGCTGTGACTTCAATAGTGTGAAGACTGCAGATACTCAGCCTATTTTCCCTACCTATGAATATATTTGCTTAACTATTTTTAGCATTTACCTATAGGGGTCTTTGGAGGAAGGGGTGATGAAAATCAGAGTAGGTTACCTAGTGGCCCCTAAAACATCCCATGACATTGATCTTGCTTGAACTGATTTTGAAATGAGTGCACTAAATGTGCATTTTAGTATTTACTCTTCCATTGAATTAACTGTATGATTTTGACTAATTATTCAACTTCTCTGAGCCTTAGTTCCCTCATTTGGAAAATTACAAATCTGATGAACTCAAAGGTCATTTAAAGTTGTAAAATTTGTTGGATTTTTATTCTATGATTTTTGGTTTCTTGCCGGACGTTTTTGACTAATTGCAGAGCATCTGACAAGCTGCTTCTCTGCTTCAGGAATCTATTTCTTTCTCATTAAACATGGTAAATAAATGATTAAGAATGTTGTCCAAGATTAGAGTTCAAGTATAATAGGTGACGGATAAAATACAGGCAGTTCCATATTCTATGAGTTAAAATGCCATATTTCTGTTGAGCAAATAGATCATATTTACTCATATAAAGAACTCATTTCTTGAATAAAAAAGAGCACACATGTATTACTAATGATAGTAAAATTATACAAGTTTATACTAAATTATTTTAAAAAATCCTTTAAGAACAAAAATTTCTCACATAAAGTGTCAAGACTGAATTTATAAATAATATTTGATTTTATTTATTAACCATACATGTCTTACCATCATCAGACACAATAAAACTATTGAGTCTATGCCAAAACACATTTTGTTAAATCTCTTCTAACAGATTTTAAGAAAAATTGTTTATATTAAAAAAAATACTTTAAATAGCAGATCCAGCCCTACTAGGAAAAAAAGCTGCAGATGTTTTTCTGAAATGCAAATTTTCCTTCCTGTTACACATATTGAAGGAAAATTTCTATGTTGAAGTCCTAACCATCAGCATCTCAGAATGTGACCTTATTTGGAGATAGGATCTTTACAAATATAATCAAGTTAAAATGAAGCTACTAGGAAAGAGTGAAATCAAATATGACTGATGTCCCTATAAGAGAAAATGTGGACACAGAGACAAAACATAGAGCGGAGATTCCGTGAAGAGACACAGAGAGAAGACAGCCTTCAATAAGTTAAAGAGAGGCCTGGGACAGGTCCTTCCCTCATAGAACTTAGAGGAAAAGAATTTTGGGGATACCTTGTTCCCAGATTTGTGGTCTACAGAACTGAAGAGAAAATAACTTTCTGTTGATCAAGCCACCAACAATGTGATACTTTATTTACAGCAGCCCCGGCAAATTAATTGGAGGACTGATGCTGAAGCTGAAACTCCAACACTTTGGCCACATGATGCCAAGAACTGACTTATCGGAAAAGACCCTGATGCTGGGAAAGATTGAAGGCAGGAGGAGAAGGGGATGACAGAGGAGGAAATGGTTGGATTTCATCACTGACAAATGGAGATGAGTTTGAGTAAACTTCGAGAGTTGGTGATGGACAGGGTGGCCTGGCGTGCTGTGGTCCAAGGGATTGTGAAGAGTAGGACACAACTAAGCAACTAACTGAACTAAAGTGATGATCAAGAATACCAAAAGTTCACTTTCATGCATTGGAGAAGGAAATGGCAACCCACTCCAGTGTTCTTGCCTGGAGAATCCCAGGGATGGGGGAGCCTGGAGGGCTGCCATCTCTGGGGTCGCACAGAGTCGGACACGACTGAAGCAACTTGTCCCCAGCAGCAGCAGCAAATATAAGTCTTTACTCAGAACACTAATAAGAGTTAGGGTCATCTTATGAGTAATAAATAAATTCTCAAGATGGCAAGCCTGAGCTTAGAATTAATAAACCACAGGATAGATGAAATGACAAGATAAAAGCAAACATTATGATATATAATGAAAAATAATTTCTAAAGTCAACCTTACTGAGAAGTAAACCAATAATTCCTATTTGGAAGATTTATGAGATTTAATGACTGTAATTTATAATTTCCATAAAGTAAAAATGGAACAATTGTTAGTATGTTCCATAATAGAAAGAAACATGCAGAGAATATCTGCTTTCTGTGTAAGGAATTAACAAATAACTATATAGAATAAGGCTGTGAAAATTTTACGTATTCAAAAATTTACCCATTTCCTTGAATCATCTGTTTTAAAAAAAGAAAGCAGTAAATTACTTGTTTTCCTTTCTGAAGAAAATATGTATCAAGAAATCTAATGTACCTAGAGGTAAATGAGATTATAAATGTGATATACATTGAAATAATTAAATATTGATAATTAAAATATCTATCCGCATCCAGAACATGTATTCTTTTCTTGACATTTTTTTTCTCAGTAAGAATAATGGCAACAAAATATGTTCTTTTAAAATTATTTTTAAATGGCATTGTTAAATAAGACACACAGAATTAATTTTTTTTTAATCTACTGCCAAAGAAGGTATTCAACATGGAGCACTGCATCCCAATAGAAATGTGTCTTGAATGGCAGAATTAATTTTCCCTGGATGGCAAAAAAAAAATTGATATAAAACCTTAGAATGTATGTACTGATCAGTATTATTAATAAAGCATACTATATTCCTTAAGCACCGTGAAAGTTAAAATAAAAGGTGCCATGTTCATTTATCTGTATGGTACTGTATCTTTCTCAATTTTTTTAAAGTTATTAGCAACACAAGTTATCATGACATTTCATCTAAAAGAAAACTGCTGCAACCATAAATAAATCAAAGAGTCTGTATTTTAGTGACAATGAAAACAAAACTAAGACTGGAGAACAAATAGGCATATCTGTTTCCCACTGTCTTATTGTCACAGTAAAAGAGAGCCATGGACAGCAAGCATAAGTGTGGAGGCCATGTGAAATCAGCCAGATGAAGATAAAAGACTTATTTAGGTTCTTATGAAGGGGTAGATTACACCCCTTCCTTATGAAGGGGTAGATTACTAATTAGGAGATTAGTAGATTAATCTCCTAAAGATTATTTTCTTTATTTTTTTAATTTAATTTTATTTAACTTTACAATATTGTATTGGTTTTGCCATATACATGTGTTCCCCATCCCGAACCCTCCTCCCTTCTCCCTCTCCAAACCATCCCTCTGGGTCTTCCCACTGCACCAGCCCCAAGCATCCAGTATCGAACCTGGACTGGCGACTCGTTTCATATATGATGTTATACATATTTCAATGCCATTCTCCCAAATCATCCCACCCTCTCCCTCTCCAAGAGTCCAAAAGACTGTTCTATACATCAGTGTCTCTTTTGCTGTCTCGTATACAGGGTTATTGTTACCATCTTTCTAAATGCCATATATATGTGTTAGTATAGTAAGGTTTAAAAAAACAAGGCAAAATGCAGTGCAATCTGAAATATTGGACATATTTGGTAGGACTGGTTTTCTCAATCCCTACACATTTAGTGACATCCAAAGGCAGGTATCCACCATAATCACTTTACGTGCTCAGATTTTCACACCATTTCCCAAGAAAGAAAGCTAACCAACACAACAATTTCAGGATATAATATACTTGGACATTTAGAGTCTCCTGGTTAGTTAAAGGTCAAACGTAGTTTACCATTAGTTTTTATCATTTTTACTTGTAGGGAAATTACATTATATTGCTCTAAATTTCTGGATACATAAAAGATACCTTATTAACTATTATAGTTAGCATGCATTATTTCATAAAACAATCATTTATTGTATATCATAAGTTAATCACTGTGCTAGGCATAATAGATTTAAAACAACAGAAAGTCACATCTAGCATTCTTCCCCAGTTCATACTTTTATTTTGCTTCAGGCATGTAATCAATAACAATATAACAGGCTAAGTGTCATAATAGACTGTGGAAGGCAAGCCATGAGAGCAGAGAGAGGGCTCTCTAATCTTCCCTGCTCAGGGAAGAAGTAATAGCACAGGAGGATATAATGAGTCTTGAAGCTGAATCTTGAAAGATAATTAGGAGTTTGTCATGTGAATCAGAGGGGTATGGTTAAGGATCAAAGAAGAGAAGAGAATGTTATACAGACAGAATAGGCATGAATGAATACAGCACTTGCAAAGGGTAACACATACATCACATATCATATTCAATTCCACAATTCCATCAAAGCTCACTTTTGTTCTATAAAACTAGAATAAAAATAACATAATTATGATTATGTGTAACTATCCCATTATTTCCTCTTTAGGTCAGTGGACTATACACCCTAATATGGACATAAGCAAATAAGGAAAAAAGACACAAATATTTTACTCATGCTTTTCTTGTTTCCAACATTTTTAGTCACACTTTCATCCCCTTATGGTACTGCCAAAAAAAGTAACACATAACAAATATGTCCACACACTGAGTACAAAATATTACAAGGCATGAACATTTGTGCTGGAAAAACCTACTGCCAGTGTGTCAGATGCACTGACTATTAGTAGACAAGGAAGAGCCAAATTCAGCCTAATAACACTAAATGCCATGCTGGGTGCAAGCCAAGGTTTTAGTTTTAAACTTTTTCATTTTCTAATTTTTATTTAAGTATTCAGCTAGGCCATAAACAAAAGGACCTTATATTGGCAAAGGGAGAACAACTTACAGAAGATTTTCAAGTCACCACACAAAAATTAAGGGGAATTAAACCAGTTGTACTGACGGTCTCATGTTTCTACAAATTATTTTAATTCTTAATCAAAAAATAAAATATGAATTTATATACGGAGAAAGTGCCAATGGTTAGGGATGATGATGGTGGTAGCAATTATAAGAAGCTATCACTACAGAGAGCTTACAGTGTGCAAAACACAGCATTAAATGGATTATGCAACCTGTCTCATTTATGCTATGTACAGCACAATATGTGATGATGATAATCCCAAAGTATGATGAAGCAGTTATCCTGCACCAGGACTTGTGCTAACCCTTAATCTCATTTAATTTGCATATGATTATTATGTAACGGGGAAGGCAATGGCACCCCACCCCAGTACTTTTGCCTGGAAAATCCCATGGACGGAGGAGCCTGGTAGGCTCCAGTCCATGGGGTCGCTAAGAGTCGGACACGACTGAGCGACTTCACTTTCACTTTTCACTTTCATGCATTGGAGAAGGAAATGGCAACCCACTCCAGTGTTCTTGCCTGGAGAATCCCAGGGACGGGGGAGCCTGGTGGGCTTCCGTCTATGGGGTCGCACAGAGTCGGACACGACTGAAGCGACTTAGCAGCAGCATTATGTAAACATAGTATGCTCCTTTAATGCTTATAATAACCTGAAGGGTATTAGAATCTGCATTTCCCAATGGGAAAAGAAGAAAGTTCAAGTCCACTCAGAAAGTTCAAATCATCTGCCACTGTTCAAGGCACTTTGAAACTTTATAAGACACTTGAATATGTCAAATACTTCCTTTAGGACCTAGAAATAGTACCTATTTCAGCCAAAAGCTTAAAATGATCCATTTTAAAAATAAAAAGTTTATATTGGAGGAATTTTGAGATTTTTTTGTAAAACAACTGGATAATAACAATAATTTCTCCAAGCAATTTTGTAGGCAGTGAATCTATGCAGATAGATAGGTACCTAGGAAAAAAGGAGAGTTCTATCTTATCTCTGATACTGGTAAAAGACAGTAGAACCAAAAGCAATATTATATATTAGAGGTTTGCTCCTGCTCCTGCTAAGTCGCTTCACTCGTGTCCAACTCTGTGCGACCCCATAGACAGCAGCCCACCAGGCTCCCCCATCCCTGTTAAAGGTTTACCAAAGGGCTAAACACCAATCTCACAGTGCTACTTTTTTCACTCAGCTTCTAAAATGGTCATCCAATATAGACTGGGAAAGTCCATGAGGAAAGTAGATAGAAACACGAAAGAAAAATGATTTAACAATATTTGAGTTCTATCAAAGCTCCATTCAAACAGACTGTCATCATATTTTGTAACCAGAAATTTAAATATGTTGTGATGGGAAAGAATATAAATCAATAACCTCAAAATCTGAACAGGGGTACTTTAATAAAACTCAAGATATATACTGTGAAATTCCCCAAACTTAGGGCACTTTTTAAATCATAGTCCACAAGCCATTATATCAAAAGTGCCATTTTTACCCATTAGTTTCCCACAAGATTTTACAGTAAAGATCCATATTACCTCATCTGTTTTGTAAATATTGTCATCCAGGCAATCTGTTAATCCCTTCTCATGTAAAAGTGCTAGTCAATTACAGCTCTTTAAGAATTTTTTATTAAAAAAAAACCAACAGACTACTAAAAATCCAATCAATGATTCAAGGCAAAATAAGCAAAGTATATATACAGACACATATACTTTTATTCTTAAGAAACCACACTCTGAGAGATTCCAAAAGTTAGTATTCAAGTGCTCTTATTAACTGCAACTTTGGGGACCTACAGCACTTTAACATTACACAGTAAAATGCAGTCTGCCTGCTAGGTAATTTTTCACTGGTGATAACTTATAAATGCCTGTTAGACAGCTTTATCCATTGGAACAGGCAGTGCATCATTAAAATACCCAATTCTGTAGAGGGTACACATTGATAATAAATGGGTTATCTACTTTTATCATCTTATTTTTAACAAAACCACATACTGAGTCTTTGAATTCTAGCACTTCCTGCTGCCTCATGCCTGTGAATCAATGATTTCTAATGATAAAAAAAAAAAAAAAGTGCATCTCGCATTCATTAAAGGTCCATAATGAAAATTTGTTTTAGATATTACACATACATATGAGTTCCTCTTATTTAAGGATAAAGTCTTATAGTGTTTGCATGTGTTAAGAATCATTTTATTGTGATAAAAATTGAAGAATATTAAAGGTAAAATAATTTAGATCATTCTCAATATTGGATTATGACAAAATATGTCTAAGAAGAAAATTTTCATATAAGCCTTTTACCTAAAAAGATCAGAATATAAGAGCAGATCTCTCTCCCTTCATCTTTATCTCATCTCTTATTTATTATTGTTGAACCTACCAACTTCATCTTGCTACATATAGATTGCTATTGCTATTCCTAAGTCACTTCAGTCGTGTCCGACTCTGTGGGACCCCATAGACGGCAGCCCACCAGGCTTCCCCGTCCCTGGGGATTCTCCAGGCAAGAACACTGGAGTGGGTTGCCATTTCCTTCTCCAATGCATGAAAGTGAAAAGTGAAAGTGAAGTCGCTCAGTCATGTCCGACCCTCAGTGACCCCATGGACTGCAGCCTTCCAGGCTCCTCCATCCATGGGATTTTCCAGGCAAGAGTACTGGAGTGGGGTGCCATTGCCTTCAAAATGCAAACTAGAGACCTTCATTTAAACCCTTCCCTCAGAAATGTTATAATCAGCTCAGATAGTGTTGGGTGATTGAGTGTTTTAAATATGAGAGAGAGGCCATACTTCTAAAGATCAGCAGATTTAACATAAAAATTACTATTTTGGGGGCTTCTTCTAAAAAATCTGAAGACCCAGAAACACCTGGGCCCATGTTATCATATTGTGAAAACTGGAGGTGAGCAATGACAGCCCTTTCACAATGTGCTTCCTTATTCACCACAGGTTAAAATGCTTATCACTGAGGCAAAGCACCCATTTCCTTAATCCTTTTAACACTTGGTTGCTTTCAATACTAAGCTTTACTCTTTTATGTTAATTCCAAGCCCTAGAGGCATCTAAGTATTTTCAGTAGAAAGTGAAAGTGAAGTTGTTCAGTTGTGTCCGACTCTTTGCGACCCACGGACTGTAGCCCACCAAGTTCCTCTGTCCATGGGATTCTCCAGGCAAGACTACTGGAGTGGGTTGTCATTTCCTTCTCCAAGGAGCTTTAGGAAAACTTTCCATCTCAAAATAAGGAAGGTCCTTACCTACTGTTCTCTATATAATAGACAGAATGATCCTTGGAAACAGGGTAGTCAAGTCCTGTTACTCAAAGTCTCATTTTCCTTAGATGCAAACTCCTTACTCTGACCCAACCAATCCTCTCAACACACAACTCCCACTTCGATAATTCTCTTATTCTGCAACAGTCATCCATTTGCTCATTCCGCTTTAGTTACATCAATCTCCTTGCTGTTCTTCAATACACTCCTCTCTCACCCTTCTTTTACTGTTTGTTCCTTCTGTCTGGAATGACCTCCCCCAAGATATTGATCAGAAGTCACTTTTTCATTGAATTCTTTTCTGACTATATTCTTTATATTTGCAACCTTTTTCATCTACCCTAACATTTTTCTTTATATTACTTTTTGATGTATAATATACCGTGGCTTTTGATATACAATATTGCATGGGCTTCCCTGGTGGCTCAGACGGTAAAGAATCTGCCTGCAATGCAGGGGACCCTGCCTCAAATCTCTGGGTTGGGAAGATCCCCTGGAGAAGGAAATGGCAACCCACTCCAGTATTCTTGCCTGGAGAATTCTATGGACAGAGGAGCCTGGCAGGCTACAGTCCATGGGGTTGCAAAGAGTTGGACATGACTGAGTTACTAACACTTTCATTTTCATTGCAGAGCTTCAGAACAGGCCTCCCAGAGACATATCAACTTGGTATGTGGATTATTTGATGCTAAAGGCAATGGAGACCTTGAGGTTCAAGAGAAATCACTGCCCTCCTTTTAACTACCTAGAAGAATTTGTGTTTTTTTTTTTTTTTTTCAAAACAGAATTATTACCAGAGAGAAATTTTATTTAAATGATTCCATCTGTATGGCAGAGCAAACATCTAATTACCCAATATCTGCTCTTTTTATTGCACTGTGAATGACCCTCATGTCCTTGAGAATTTCAGGCCCTTATCCCATTCTTTAGCCCAGGATGTCATGTATAGTTCATTTTACCATTCTGTCTCTGAACCTCTCATGTATATGGGGTTAATGCATGTATGAAATTAAATTCAATTTTCTTGTGTTCATGTCTCATGTCAGTTTTATTCTTAGAACATCCAGTGAAACAGAGTTCCCCTAAAACCAAGTTCCCCTGCCAAGTTTATGATTAACTTCTGTATTCAAAACTTCATTCCTTTTTTATCCCACCCTTGTTCCCCTTAGGATAAAGGAGTATCAAAAGAGAGGGCACTGAAACCAATCTGGTCCCTACAAAACCCTCCCAGGTACAAAATCTCTTCCATGTACCTCATTTCTTATTTGCAGAAAAAAGGTTTTAATCTCCTAGGGTTTTGCTGAATTCCAAAGAGCAGCTACTAAATAGAGAAGTGAGGGAATGCATAAACAAAGGAAAAGAAGTTAAGCAAGGCAGCTTGAACAGTAGTTCAGCCTTTAAGTAAGAGTCCTAGTTCCTCCTCAAAGATACATATAACAATGTGATATATAATGTTAAGTTCCTAGGCAAAAACTGAGACCTCTATCTAGGGGGAATATGGTGACCATAAGTATGTAGACCCCAGACTAGTTGGAACTATAAGGTTAATGATTGAGATTCCCAAAATACCACGTTACGTCATCACCAACCAATCAGAAGAAAGTAATGTATCCTGTCGGAGAAGGCAATGGCACCCCACTTCAGTACTCTTGCCTGGAAAATCCCATGGACGGGGGAGCCTTGTAGGCTGCAGTCCATGGGGTCGCTAGGAGTCGGACATGACTGAGAGACTTCACTTTCTCTTTTCACTTTCATGCACTGGGGAAGGAAACGGCAACCCACTCCAGTGTTCTTGCCTGGAGAATCCCAGGGACGGGGAAGCCTGGTGGGCTGCCGTCTATGGAATCACACAGAGTCGGACATGACTGAAGTGACTTAGCATAGCATAGCAATGTATCCTGTAACCTTAACTCAAGACATTGCCTTTAAAAACCCTTCTATGAAAGTCATCAGGTAGTTCAAGTATTTTGAAAAGAGTTGTCCATTCTCCCTGCTTGGTACCTTGCATTAAATGCTGTAATTTTCTTAGTGTCAGTAAACTGTTTTGCTATATATAAGACATGGATGAAAGTTAGCTTCTATAATACCAGAAGCTAGAATGGTATAGGAATATTTTCCTTTGATATAGTATACCAATGAATTTTATTTCCAATCTTGTTTTCTCTATCTGCTATCCCAAGGCTGCCTACTGAAGAAAACAGAATATTGTCTATTGCTTATTTCTATCCCATTATTTCGTTCTTGTATCTAGAAGAGTTCCTAGAGTACAATGGTAGTCAATTAATATTTACTGAAAAAAGGTAGAATATATATAACCCTGGCTTTATTTTTTAAGAGGCTCATTTGTCATTTGCATTCAGTAAAATATAGATTTCTGCTACTTTTAAGATAGGAAATAAAGAGCTAAGGTGGTGTTACTTGTAAAGAACACGCTTTCCAATTCAGGAGACATGAAATTCAGGTTTGATTCCTGGGTCAGGAAGATTCCCTGGAGGAGGGCATGGCAAATCACTACAGTATCCTTGCCTGGAAAATCCCATGGGCAGAGGAGCCTGGCAGGCCACAGTCTTGAGGGGTGCAAAGAGTCTCGCAACACTGAAGGCACTTAGCATGCATAGACAGCTAAGGTATACAATATGTTAAAGCATACCTATATTCATTGGGAGAAAATTCCCTTACTGGACACTCAGTGACATTCTAAAGCAGATGAAAAGGACCAGAACATGTCACCCCAAAATAAGCCACATTGGTGTAAGGATTATCTTGAGCTGAAAGCTATTAAGAAAGAGCTGACTCAATGGATATGAGTTTGAGCAACCTCCAGGAGTCTGTGAAGGACATAGAAGCCTGACATGCTGCAGTTCTTGGGGTCGCAAAGAGTCAGGCACAACGGAACAACTAAACAACAACAACAAAACTCAGGAGGAGTTGTCCTTCCACTTTCTACCTAAAAGCAGGAGATACATTTCCTTTCTACAGTGAAAATATCAAGGAAATTTCCATTTGTAAATGTGTCCTCCTCTCCCTTTCCAGGAGTGAATGTACAAATCTGAAGACAACTCTTATCTGAGATGACTGGACAACAAACCTGTCTATAAAACTCTCATTACCCTACCTTTCTCAGTCACCGTCCTACAATTCCTTCTCTCCACCAGAACCCCAAAAGCATTTCTTATAAAAAGTCCCTTATCCACGTCCTACAATTTCATCTCTCCACCAGAACCCCAAAAGCATTTCTTATAAAAAGTCCCTTATCCACACTTTATCATGCTTTGTTAAAATGGTATGTAAGCCCCCACCTATATCTCATTTGGGGAGATTTCATTTCTTTTCTGTGTTGTCCCCTTGTATGCATATGAATATGCAGATGCATAAAACTTCTCTCCTGCTAATCTGTCCTGTGTCACTTTAATGTGAGTCTCCAAATATTGAATCTAAGAAAGCAAAAAGAAAAGTTTTACCCTCAATTATACTGACTTTTTTTTTTTTTTTTTTGGCTGCACCTGATGGCATGCAGAAAGTTAGTTTCCTGACTTGAGTATCAAAACCTTGCCCCACCACATTGGTAGCATGAAGTCTTAATCACTGGAGCACCAGGGAAGTCTCTGACATACAATTTAATTCAATGTGACCCTGAAATTAAAGTGTAGAAATGCCATAAAATTAAAAAAAAAAAAAAACAACACAAACAAACCTGTAATTGTTTTTAAACACTTAGATATATAATCAAAGTTTCTTCTTTCACCTTTTTTCAGTTTCTCACTCTCAGGAACACACACACACATATACACACACAGATGGTAGATAGGAAACAGCAGAAAATATGAATATAAATGACAGAACTAAAAACCTAAATCAGGAGAGAAAATTTTTTACAAGTAAATAGAATCAAACATTTTAAAGGTCCAAGTCTAATTTACAGGAACAAAGTCTGTAACTAATATGACTTTGAGATACTCATTAAAGAACTATCATTCCAAATTGAGCTAAAAGTATTTCTTAATAATCATGAATTAATGAGGATTACAATGAATTCCTAAAACAAAGACTGAAAAAAGGGACACTTCACTTCTCCTTTTAATAGCTTTCACTCAAAAACTTTCTCCAGGGTCCTCCAACAAGTAGAGGCACTACCCCAGCGCTAATTTAAAGGAAATTCCACATATCATTGATATGTAAATTCTGATTGCTTCAGCTCAAATACTCTTCATTTGCATAAGCTAATTTAAAAATGGGATTTTAACTGTTTCAAGATTGAGAATCTAAAAACCCAAAGATATGAACTGCAGAAGTTAATAGAGAAGTTCAGAAAATTTCTAGCAAGTCTACAAATTATCCTGTTGCCTAGCCACTAATTAACCAAATACTTCCACTTGGTGAGGTGTTTAGAACAACAGTTGGAAAGTTTAATACAGAATCCTCATTTAAATAGAGTTGAGAAACCAGAAGGAGGAGCTCTCATGCCTTATGATGATAACAGAGCCCAATATTGGAAAACAAAAAAAGAAAAGCACCTCTTCTTCCAGACACTTTGAGCTCTCCCAACTTCCTTTTCTCCTCTAAAAAAGTGCTTTCCTAAAAAAAAAAAAAAAAAAAAAAAATTCCTTTTTCTTTCCTTGCTGTATACATAACTGCCTGTGGTTCACCATAGTCACAGATTCCAAATTATATTTGCTGATTCTGAATAAATCTATCTTTCCTAGAGAAATACCTGGCAATCTATTACAGAGAACATGATAGAAAACTGCCCAATGAATGAGAATTATTGTCATTTATTTTATGCTTACACTTGATCTTAATACTTAAAAACCATCCCTTCTATTATATTGTGAAAGTGCTAGTTGCTCAATTGTGTCTGACTCTGTGACTCCATGGACTGTAGCCGGCCAGGCTTCTCTGTCCATGAGATCCTCCTGGCAAGAATACTGGAATAGGTTGCCATTCCTTTCTCCAGGGGATCATCCTGACCCAAGGATTGAACCTGGGTCTCTTGCATTGCAGGCAGAATCTTTTCCATTTTAACCACTAGGGATGCCCTAATATACTGCCAAGGTTAGCCAATAATTAATTAGCCCATATGGGAAAAAATAAAATTAAATGATGGTGAAAAGTCACAGAAATCGACCAGTTGTATAATCAACTGGGGAGGTTGGCTCTATTTTAATGCTAAATCATTTATACAGTTTAATTTTCTTCATTTAGCATTCTGAGAAGTTTTATAATTTGTATGTTTGTGGGAGCATAATTAATAGTTGTGCTATAATATTTTATCCAGCTAAAATAATTCTTTATCCTCTTCCTAAAACAAATCTATATTTATTTTTCCATTTTTCCTATGCATTGAAAATATTTATTCTTATTTTTATTATTAGTTTTGATTTGGATTAATTTTTTTTTAAGTACAGCAGTGTTTATGTCCCCTTCATGAGTCACAACCTTGCTGTGGCTAAGGAGCTTGCATAAAACTCAATGAAGCTATAAGCCATGCTGGTCAAGGCCACCCAAGAAGGATAGGTCACAGTGAAGAGTTCTGAAAAATGTGACCCACTGCAGGACAGAATGGCAAACCACTGCAGTATTCTTGCCATGAGAACCCTACAAACAGTACAAAAAGGCAAAAATACGTGACACCAGAAGATGAGCACCCCAGGTTAGAGGTTGTCCAATATGCTACTGCGGAAGAGCAAAGAGCAAATTACTAATAACTAATAGCAAATTACTAATTACTAATAACTCCAGAAAAGAATGAATTGGTTGGGCCAAAAGTAGAAATGACATTCAGTTGTGGGTATATCTGGTGGCCAAACTAAAATCCAAAGTAGCAAAGAACAATATTGTATAGGAACTTGGAATAAATTCAGGTCCATAAATCAAGGTAAATTAGATGTGGCCAAGCAGGAGATGCTTACAGTTTTTCACCACTGAGGATGGTATTTGCTGTGGGTATTCAGTATTATGCTGAGCAAGTTGTCATTTCCTCCTCCAGGGGATCTTCCTGACCCAGGAATCAGACTTGAGAACTCAGGTCTCTTGCATCTCCTGCATTTGCAGGCAGATTCTTTATCAATTGCATCCTGAGTTCTCTTTGAAGATTTCATCCTAAAAGACTTAATGCAGTCTTTTCAAATTAGCTGTTATGGCCTGACAGCATCATCAAGATGAGATTTATTTAATTGCCTTTCTTGTCCAACTTATCCTAAGGGCTTACAAATTGGCACTTACCTCTTTTCCAAAGAGCCACCTCCCAGCTCTTTGCCTCTGAGCAAAAGAAGGTGATTCCAGATAGGAGTTAAAGAAAAATTAACTTTGACAAAGGAGATCTGTGGGCGATATAAATACTGTTGTTTCTTGAACAACTGAAAAGAAAAATTCTCTAAATTATCAGACACAGAATTTATAAGGTCCAGTTTTACTTGAAACGTCTTCGAAAATGTAACTATGTGAATAAGTCCAAAGGATCCCTTGATAATATGATGCATCATATTGATTGATCTGCATATAGTGAAGTTTTCTAGCCTCCCTGGGATAAAATCCCAGTTTGCTAGTATCTTGTTGAGGCTTTCTGCATCTGTGTTTATTGATGATTTTGACTGTAATTTTCTTTTTGTGATACTGTGTCTGATTTTGGTATCAGGGTGATAGTGGCCTCTTAAGGTTGGGAGTGTTCTTCCCTCTGCAATTTTTTGGAAGTTTTGAGGAAAGGTGTTAGCTCTTCTCTAAATATTTGATAGAATTCACCTATGAAGCCATATTCCTGACCTTCTAAGTCTTTATATAGAGTTGGCCGTTGAACAACATGGAGGTTAGGGGCACAAAGCTCTGTGCCCTCAAATACCTGTATATAACTTATAGTTGGTTCTCTATATGCACAGTTCCTATATTTCCACTATTCTACATCTTCTAATTCAACCAACCATGGATAGTGTAGTCCTTTAGTATTTAGCACATGTTACCTTCTGAAAAAAGTCTGCATAAGTGGATGTGAGCAGTTAAACCATGTTGATAAAGGGTCAACGGTAATGAGTTATGTATAAATACAATCACACCTTATATAAATGTTGACAGTACCTTCTATGAATAAAATGTTCAGTATTTCTCAGTCATCACAGTCCCTTCAGTCTCCTCCATAGTTATTACTCTTAATTTTCATATTTGAAAGCAAAGAAGAAGAGCAAAATATTTTTAACATTAAAATATCCACAGTATCATGATTTTGTAAATACTTTCAACTCTAGCTAAAATGAAGAATTCAAATTATGACCTTTGAGGTATACGTTTTTTCATTGACCATGAGGGAACAGATTTTGTCAGTCCTCCTAAAATATGGTGGTTTTGCCGAAAGATTATTTTCAGTGAAAGGTAATTAAAAACACAACAGATGGAGGAACAATTCCCTATACACCGCCTCCCCGCCCTCCCCCCACCCCCCACCCCCCCCACCCCCCACCCCCCGCCCTAGCCTTAATTTCCATTGGAAAAAGGCCTTGTACCAGGAAGAGAGCTGTTAACAGAATTATCTTTTTACCTAAGAAACTGATAACAGAAACCTTTGTTTTCTAAACATCTCTGCTTTCCTCTGTATAGCCGTCCACCATTTTGTATCCCTATATCCTTAGCCCTTTCCTTAGCTTAGGATGTTAAATAATCTTCAATTACCTGGCTGCCTTTTGAGTCTTTATCTTTATAGAGCTCCTGCATATACATGTAGTTTTATCTGTATTCCTCCTATTAATCTGTTTTATATCAACTTAATTATTCGACCAAAGAACCTGAAAGGGAAGAAAGGAAAAATTTTCTTCCCCAACAAGCACATAACTGGTTTTATAATTACACAAAATATCACTAGGAATTTGCTAATACTTGATAGGCAAGTTTCTAAATCATTAATAAGGATTTACCAACCTAGACAGCATAGTAAAAAGCAGAGACATTACTTTGTCAACAAAGGTCCGTCTAGTCAAGACTATGGTTTTTACAGTAGTCACGTATGGATGTGAGAGTTGCACTATAAAGAAAGCTGAAGAATTGATGCTTTTGAACTGTGGTGTTGGAAAAGACTCTTGAGAGTTCCTTGGACTGCAAGGAGATCCAACAGTCCATCCTAAAAGAGATCAGTCCTGGGTGTTCATTGGAAGGACTGATGTTGAAGCTGAAACTCCAACACTTTGGCCACCTGGAAGGGCTGACTCATTTGCAAAGACCCTGATGCTGGGAAAAATTGAGGACAGGAGGAGAAGGAGATGACAGAGGATGAGTTGGTTGGATGGCATCACCGATTCAATGGACATGAGTTTGGGTAAACTCCAGGAGTTGGTGATGGACTGGGAGGCCTTGCATGCTGTGGTTCATGGGGTCACAAAGAGTCAGACATGATTGAGCAACTGAACTGGACTGAACTATATAATTTCAAATAGTTACATGCCTCAAGACCTGATGCTACAAAATAGCCATAGAGTCCTTAATCTACAAAAAAATATGCACAGTGACTCTTCAATCAGGTGTTTAGCTACAGCGTACTAACTGTGGAGTTGAAATGAGTAAGTATTATGTAGCTATTAGAACAATGTGATAAATATTTTTAATGTAAAATTTTAAAAGTGTCTAATCACACACATAAACACATACACACACACACACAAGCTGACAGTTGAGAATTGAAAGATCACATGACTAGTATAATTTATAATGTAAATAGTGAGATATTTAAGAATTACCTAGATTTATAGTGCTATTATTTAACGGGATAACTACTTAGTTGGCCAGCTCCCTAGATTAATGACCCATAAATTAATAAATATATTGCAACTTTAAAACTATGCCTTAGTCAGCCCCTCAAAATCAATTAGCTTCACAAGTAAGAATACTTCTGGTATCATATTTATCAATATACACCTTTCTTTGTTATCCTGAACTCAGCGCCTTTATCATTGATTCACCAGTCACCGCAGCAAAATATACAAAATGTTTTGTCTGTTGCTTCATAAAGCGAATTTACAAAGATTAAAGGACATTGAAGCAATCTGTATTCCTTTAATATTTTATTGGTCTATCAATTAGAAAACACACACATGTGTGAATCAGCATATAAATTCCTATACAAATAAGGCATGCCTCTTTTGAGAAAGTGTCAGTGCCAAAATCCATTAAGACTTCTCAAGAAACAAAAACAATCTGGGTAATAAGACAAAGTCTAAGCTTTTTCTTCCTTTTCGTTTGTGTTCATAGCGTGCTGAGCACAGGGTCCTCAAACTCTTTACTTCAGACCAGAGTTCCTCCTACAATATGGCTGTGCCCGATACCTAAATGGACAGGTTTGTGCAGAAGCAAAGCAGAGGACACAAAGACTCAAGATGATATCAGCAGGCAATAAGACAAAACACTGTGCCTGGCGCTGGGATATGAAGGGTAAGCAAGCACAGCTGCCCCTGCCCAAAGCAACCACTCCCCCCTAAAGAGAGCCCTATGAGCAGCTCTGCCCACAGTTTGTGGGAAAGAGCTTGGACTAAAGATGAGCTAGCATCCATCCATCCTCTGATCAAAGAATGAAACATTCCTTTGTTTCTGAACCAAACTCAGTCTCATTTTCTTAACTCAAACAAAACTCAAAAAGCAGAAGGATTCTTGCTGGGTAACAATGTAAGAGGGTTGATAACACAAGTACACAAGTTTAAAATTGTCTAAGAAAAGTGAATTACTTTATCACACTGTATGTGTACGTGCTCAGTTGTGTCCAACTCTGTGACCCCATGGACTGTAGCCCACCAAGCTCCCCTGTCCATGGGATTCTCCAGGCAAGAATACTGGAGTGGGTTGCCATTTCCCCCTCCAGGGAATCTTTCCAACCCAGGATTCAAACCTGTATCTCCTATGTCTCCTGCATTGTTAGGCATATTATTTACCAGTAAGCAACCTGGGGAGCAATTTGTCATGCTGAATCTGTCATTATTAACAGTATTGTCTTTTTTTTAGCACCCTTCAGTTAATTTTCTTAACTCTGAAACCACAATAGAAGAAAAAACAACTTGGTTCCATGAATTTACTTATCTCTTGGACTCTAACTGAATCCCAAAGTAAAATGATTCTAATAAAAAAATATTAATTACAAAGATAAAAATACTGCATGAAGAGCAAAGATGTGCTAACAAATGTTGGACTGGCTTTCTAGAAAACCATGGGTATATACAAATATTAAATTTGTTTTAAATATTACTGATATAAAAGATGTACAATGTACAATCTATAAATAATAGTAACATTAAATTTGCTTTAAATATTACTGATATAAAAGATGTACAGTGTACAATCTATAAACAATAGTAACATAGATAATACCCTATGTTATAAATTCCATACAACCAATTGACTCTCACGGAATTCTGTCACTAACTTCTTATATCTGTAGCCAAAGTAAGGTTGTAACTTATGAACAAGTGTAGTTAAAGTTAATGTTGATTGATATTTCTATTTAATTAGCAAGATGAAAACATAACAAAGACAAATGTTGAAACTTGACTAGTTCATCAGTAATGTAACTTCTGTGTTATATTGCACAGTAGCTTCTAAACTCTAGAATATCTCCTCAAATTTTTGTGCTATCCATGGTTTGAAGTGAAGTGAAAGTGTTAGTCCATCAAGTTGTGTCCAACTCTTTGCAACCCATGGACTATAGCCTACTTTGCTTCTCTGCCCATGGAAGTCTCCAGGCAAGAATACTGGAGTGGGTAGGCATTCCTTTCTCCAGGGGATATTCCCCAACAGGGACTGAACCCTGGTCTGCTGCATTGCAGATTCTTTACCATCTGAGCCACCAGGGAAGCCCCACTCATAGTTTACTATGCATACTATGTAAACAGTTGTTAAACTGTTTACAACACATTTTTATGTATAGACAATCAACAAAACATTAAGTAAGCACTGATTTGTAATATTTGTTCTTTTCTATGGTGAAAATTCTCTCTCAAGAGCTGATATCAAGCTATTAACATGACTTCACTATACACTAAGTAAAACCATTAGAAAATATTCAACCATACCCACACAATATACATGAAAAGACCCTAAGAGCTTAAACAATAGTATAATAAAATGCAATAAAATAATCAGGAAGTGATGAGCTTGAACTACTTATTGTTTACCATGTAATTTAATTTATTGTAAGATTAGATAATATTTTAATAGTTTTTTAACAACTGACTTGCAAATTTTTTGAAAATTTATCAATTCATTCTCACAGTCAGTACAAGCCAACTTCAGTTCAATGTTGATATAAGGTGATATAAACATGGCTGCAGATATAAACAGGGACATAGCAGGTAAAGGTTTTATAAACCAATGGATGGAGTTTTTATTTAATTGAAAGAATAAGGAAAAAACCACTAGAGTGTGGGAATCAGGGGAGAGCTGTGACAATTTGTATTCTAAAGCATTTCTTCTCAGTATTCTGGAGAATTAATTTCAAAAACATAAAAACAGATACAGGGAGACCAGAAAGAAGTTACTATAAAAGCCTGCTGCTGCTACTGCTAAGTTGCTTCAGTCGTGTCCGACTCTGTGCGACCCCATGGACTGCAGCCTACCAGGCTTCTCCGTCCATGAGATTCTCCAGGCAAGAACACTGGAGTGGGTTGCCATTTCCTTCTCCCATAAAAGCCTAGGTGAGAGATAATAATGGCTCAGGAAAGAAAGTACTCATTGCAATGATATTTTAGAGGGAACTTGACTTATTGATGGATTGAGATGGAGGCAGCAGAGCCCTTGGGTCAGGCTAAGAAGATCCACATCTCACATTCACAGAAACTCCTTTGTAGGTCATAAGAAACATTTTTTGATAGCTCCATACCCAAAGAGAATCACTAGGAGAGATACAGGAGGAACTGTCTCCAAAGTGCTTGCAAGTCTGAGCACTGGAAGGGAAGGGTGGGACAGTGGTGGTAGAAAAACTCTGCAGTAGAAAATCAGAGAAAGGAGTGGCTGCTTTTGCTTAAAGTTGTCTTTCTCAAATTAGCTGGAGTCAATGTCTAGGAAGACAGAGTTCCTTCTCTTTTCCCCTCTGCTTGGAAGAAACTAGGACTGCTTGGAAACCCGAAGTGGAAAAAGTGAGATACAGAGGAAAGGTATTGCCCACTCTGTCTCATTAGAGTTTGATGATATGTCCTGCCTCTGGGTAGATCCTGGATAAGCCCAGCTTCCGAGCATCTCCTACAAGCAGAAGAGAACCACTTTTAACCTTATTAGCATTTGCATAAGGAGGGGAACTCCTTTAGTCTCTATATTTCAAGGTGGTAACATGGGCAGAGAATGGAAGATAGCTTAATTGATAAATTTCAACTAGAATTTATGATATACAGGCTCCCACATATGCCCCTGTTCTAGCTCCACAAAAATTAAAGACAACATAGCATTAGTAGGAGGTAAACAAAAATAAAAATTAAGGACAACTTCTAGAATTTTTACTAGCTATTAATATAATTCACTTTATCAGTGTCCCACAAATCAATCTAAATTCAGTGTATTTCTAATTAAAACTTAATCATAAAATCTGGATGGAAACTTGAAAATCTAGTTTAAAAAATTTAAGCCAATGTTAAAAAGGAGGAAAAGGAAGGAATTTGCTCCTACAGGTATTAAGAGTATTACAAAGTCATAGTGGCATACTGGATTAGATGCAGGCTAATGAACCAGTGAAAGAGAATAAAAAGGTACGAGCAAACGAGAATTTTTTATACAGAAATAATATCACAAACCACTGAAGACAGCTTGTATTATTTGGTAATGTGTATTGAAAAAAAAAATGGCTCACTACATCCAAAAAATATTTTATTTCTATCTCATAACATATTAAAAACTTCAAGCTAATTTACTTGAATTTTAGGAGTGGCTCTAAATGTGAAAGGTAAAATATATATGATATTCCGTGAGGAATGGTTTTTGAAATACCTCCTAATCACAAACCAAAAGGGAGAAAATGGCATCTTCTGACTATATTTCAATGAAAGATTTATGCTCAAATCTATCTAAATGGCAAAAGAGAGGAAGAAGATATTTGCACAATTAAAAATCTCAAAGACTTACCATTAGGAGTTCTTACAACCTAGGGGGGAAAAAAACAACCCCAGAGAAAAACAGGTAATGACTGTGAAGAGTCAATTTACAGAAGTTACTGTTCAAATGGCCTACTTGGCCAAAACTAATTGTTTTGAAAGAGAATATTCAATCTCACTAGTAATCAGAGAAATCCAAAGTAAAACACTGAAATACCACTTAATATCTATCCATAGACAAAATAAAAAGCTGGCTTCTATAATTAAGCTTTGATGAAGCTAAGAAGAAAGAAAAATTCTGACCTGTTTGTTGAAGTGAAAACTGCTGCAACCATTCTGAAGAGCAACTTGTTGCTGCTTAGTGAAGTTAGTTATCTGTATATGATCTACCCTGGAATGTATTTATTCCCAAGGAAACTTATACTGATACACAGAGAGACAACTAGGGCAACATGTACCACATTGGTTTTGATTATGAAGAGTTAGAAGCATGTGAAGTATCCATTACTGGATTAGTAAAATGTGAACCACACATATGATGGGCTAAGATAAGCAGACAGAATCACTACAAGATTAGATGGGTAAATGCGGTACATTCATATGATGAAACATGATACAACAGTGGAATACCTGATGATGGAGTATGTTTGAATCACTGAACAAACATTACAGCAATATGGATAAAGCTCAACAATAATAGTGAGTGAAAAAAGTTAATAAATAAGATGAATAGTGCAATACCATCTCTGCATTCATGTATGTAAAAAAAAATAATGAAATATTTCCTAATTTTATAAAAATATAGGTACATTTAAACATGTGGAAAGTATGACTAAAATAATATATATCCAAAGCACTAGAGTGGAGAAGGAGAATTAGTTTGAGAAAGGAAGATGAGAAGCATATATTGGTTTTCTACTTCTGAAGTAACAAATTACCATGATCTAAGTGGCTTGCAACAACACAAATGTCATTCTACAGTTCTATAGTCAGAAATTTGCTGTGGTTCTCAACAGGCTACAATCCAGTAGGGTTGTGTTCCTTTCTGGAGTAGTTAGGGAAGTAGTTAGGGGTTATATAGTAGTTAGAAATTAATTAGAATGATGACCACTTAGGGAAGCCATAATTCTGCCCCCCATAGGGAAAGATAAAAATGAATAAATGAAAACAAAGATTGAATAAGCTGGAAGAGTGATGATAGTGTGACACCCATGAGGAATCAAATAATATCTGAATGCTCTGTACCCGATATCCTAAAATAGTGTACAAAAAAGAGGACTATGAGACTGTGTTCTTGACAGCTATGTCAGATGATGCTGAAAAGTCAATTAAGACGATGACAGAGGAAACAAACGGTGAATTGGACAAAATGGAAATTCTTGGTGAACTTAAAAAAAGCAATCTCAGTATAGTGGTAGCAAAGAATGCAGGATTAAAGTGAATTAATCTGAATTAAAGTGAATTTAATTAATTAAACTAAGGAGAAGGTTAGGTGTAGAAATGCTGTGAAAACACAGTATCACTTCTCTAAGATGTATTTATATTATGCAAAAATCTCCTATTAGTAAAAATGAAATGTCACAAAATAGACAACACAAAAATTATTATTCTTTCTTAATGGAATATCATGCAAATACAAGTTTGTAAACACTTTTAATGAGTCTGTTTTCAAACTCTTGAAAAAAGATAAAAATTATAGTATAATCACAACTGCATTAAATATATAGATATATAAACAGCATAGATAAAAAAGTATGTAGAGCTCTTCATAGTGATTGCTTTAGCAGCTTGATATATGTTTTTTTCTTTACGTTTCCTACATTTTTCCAATATTATGCACATGAATTATTTTTTTAATTTCTAGAAATAGTAAATGTTTAGATATAGTTAGATTCCTCAAAATTGTTTTTGTTTAAACAACTAAGATGTAAATATAATTAGTTCACTTAAAAAGCATATGTGTTCACAATAAAGAAACTAAAACTTGTTTAGAGATGAAGCTGAGTCTGGAGTCAGCCCATTGACTATGGGGAAATTACATGAAGTTTCTGAGCCACAATTTTCTCATTTATAAATAAGTGGATTTTAGACAAGATCTCAAACGATCCTTCTAAGCTTAAATATTTTTGAGAATATCTAGATTCAAATTACATTCCTACTTTCAAATAGGAAAACAGAGATTTTTGTTTCTATAAAATATTTATAAAATTTTTATTTATATAAAATTCTATAAAAGATAAATGAAGAACTGGAAATAATGACAATTTACAGTATTGATATCCCTAGTATATAAAACTTCTAAAAACAAAGATGATAAGGCCAACAAAATTATAGAAATAGATAGTCCACACAAAAAAGAAATGGAAATGGACCTGAACCTTAAGAAACTAATCCCAAGCCTTTCATGATAAGAAAACTGTCCAGCCTTCTCACATTAAGAAAACTGCTAACTAAAACTCATTGAAATATTCATTTATCTACTATCAGATTGGAAAACCTAAAATTTTGATAGTATATTCTTTTGGTGGGGCTATGGGAGAGCAAACACGCTCAGATCTAGCTGGTTTGGAAATAACTAGTGAAATGAATACATGCATTTTACCTGTGTAGCCTGCAATTCAAATTTCAAAGATTTATCTAAAAAATACACTGGCAAAAATGAAATGATATTTATGTGCAGACATGGCATTACTTGTCAACTTCAAATGTTGAATAAATTATTATAAATTTATACTAAAAAGATCATATAATTTACCTAGATCAAAAATTATCAGAAAAAAAAAGACACTCTCATTGACTACACTTCTGGTAATTAGTGCTTGTGAAAGTTTGGATGCATTTGCCATAACCCCACAGCACTACGTCACTAAATATGGTCACAGGCAAGGACAGACTTAAGCCAATTTAAATAATATCGTATAGCATACCTTATATGTGGAACCTAAAAAGAAATTATACAAGTGAACTTACTTACAAAACAGAAGGAGACAGACTTAGAAAATGAACTTATGGTTGCCAGAGGGTGGGGTGGAAGGGATAGTTAGGGACTTTGAGAAGGTCATGTACACACTGCTATACTTAAAATGGATAACCAACAAAGACCTATTGTATAGCACATGGAATTCTGCTCAATGTTATGTGCCAGCCTGGTTGGGATGGAGAAGGCAATGGCACCCCAATCCAGTACTCTTGCCTGGAAAATCCCATGGATAGAGGAGCCTGGTAGGCTGCAGTCCATGAGGTCGCTAGGAGTCAGACACGATTGATCGACTTCACTTTCACTTTTCACTTTCATGCATTGGAGAAGGAAATGGCAACCCACTCCAGTATTCTTGCCTGGAGAATCCCAGGGACGGGGGAGCCTAGTGGGCTGCCATCCATGGGGTCACACAGAGTCGGACACAACTGAAGTGATTTAGCAGCAGCAGCAGCAGCAGCAGCAGCCTGGTTGGGAGGGGTTTTAGGAGAGAATGGATACATGTATATGTATGGTTGAGTACCTTTGCTGTTCACCTGAAATGATCACAACATTGTTAATCAGCTATACCCCAATACAAAATGTTTTTGGTGATAAAAATGAAAAATAAAATTAAAAATAAATGTAAATAAAATAAAAAGTTTTCAAAACTCAACCAGCATGGCCACTGAAATACTAGGATATGTATATATGTGTGTATGTCTTAATATATCCATTCCATCTGCCTGGTTGGTTGTCTTTCTTTATAGATTGCTTGCTTGGAAAGGAGGGAAGAGGATACATTTACAGGCTCAAGGGAACTCTGTATCATCATCTAGTTCTTTTAGCCCAGAGCTCCCTCTGGAAATGTACAGAGGAACTGCTCTCCAGGTAGTCCAGCTGAACAGAACTCACACTTATTCCTTCTCACTTTCTTGGGAGCTCTCTTCCTCTTTCCAACGAGAACTCTCCTGTCAAGATGACTTTGGAGGTTAACTATAAGATGGAAGTAAATCAACCTTACTGAGAATATCAATGCTTCATTCCCAAACCTTCCTTTATAATGCCTTAGATCAGGCTTCAAGCACGTAAGAATGGCAGGCTTGTGGGCATGGGATTATCGGAAGAACCAGTAAAATGTCTGGCTAAAAGAGTAAACTACATGTGACTTGTCCAGTTGTCAAAATAAATAAATAAATCTACCAGAAAATAGCATCTGCTCTAGCCCTGCCCTCATAACAGCCAGCTGTTTTCGGTTATTCTCACCTGCTGGCCAGGTTCTCTCAGGATTAACTCTCACTGGGGGTGAAACAAATAAAAACAGGCCACCACTGAGGAATCAAGCTACTTGAGTGCTTTTCCTTTGATGCTGGCGACCACAAACTCCTTCTGCCCATCTTGCCCTGGACCTTTATTTCCTAGGACTCTCTAGGCTGCCAGCAGTTTCTATGAACTTGGAATGTTTCTCCTATTCTGATAATGTTTCTCCTATCTCTGAAAACAATGTCCTAGACGATTCCACTTGGGAGAAGGCAATGGCAACCATTCCAGTACTCTTGCCTGGAAAATCCCATGGACAGAGGAGCCTGGTAGGCTGCAGTCCATGGGGTCGCGAAGAGTCGGACACAACTGAAGTGACTTAGCAGCAACAACAGCAGAGTTTTCCTTTTACCAAGCTTCAAAGTCATTACTGCCCCAGCTCAACCCAGCTGATCCTAATTACATTGTGACTAAAGGTGTATAGCTTTTTTTTTTTTTCTTTATTTTGGTGACTATTTCCCTTTTTACCTTATGAAACCTTTGATAAAAATCTAGTGAGTGAATGTTGTATATTTCAACTTCCCTTCTAAATGCAAGGATGCCCCTTTTGGTAAATAATCAGTTGTAGTAATCAGTGATAGATTTCCAATATGCACAAATATAAACTTTCTTAAAACGTATCTTTGAAATATCAACTTGAGGTATTAAATTCAGGTTAATCTTCAAATGCAATGAATTCAACTTGACAATTTTGCTACATTCTCAAATCTTATCCCTCAAGAGTTTACTATATTTAATTCAGTTTTAGGAATGTGTTTAATAATTCTAATATCTAAAACATATGGAAATCTTAGATTTCCTGAAGAAAGTCCATGGTATTTCACTCAGTATTAGTGTGGTTATAGAGGTAAGGATTTCAGATTTTGCTACAGATTGCCAGGGGTTAAGTCTTACTTTTCCAAGACTTTGAATAAGTATTTAATTTCTTTCTGTCTCAATTTCTTAATTTGTAAAAGGAATAAAAATATTCCCTACATCATAGGTTGGCATGAAGTACATATATTAATGTGAAGTACTTAATAAAAAGCACCTAGTCCACAGTACATTTTTAATAAGTAAGCTATTTTCATTGCTGCTGCTTTTAGCTGGATCATGGAAAGAGCAAGAGAGTTCCAGAAAAGCATCTATTTCTGCTTTATTGACTATGCCAAAGCCTTTGACTGTGTGGATCACAATAAACTGTGGAAAATTCTGAAAGAGATGGGAATCCCAGACCACCTGATCTGCCTCTTAAGAAATCTGTATGCAGGTCAGGAAGCAACAGTTAGAATTGGACATGGAACAACAGACTGGTTCCAAATAGGAAAAGGAGTACATCAAGGCTGTATATTGTCACCCTGTTTATTTAACTTATATGCAGAGTACATCATGAGAAATGCTGGACTGGAAGAAACAAGCTGGAATCAAGATTGCCGGGAGAAATATCAATAGCCTCAGATATGCAGATGACACCACCCTTATGGCAGAAAGTGAAGAGGGGCTAAAAAGCCTCTTGATGAAAGTGAAAGTGGAGAGTGAAAAGGTTGGCTTAAAGCTCAACATTCAGAAAACGAAGATCATGGCATCTGGTCCCATCACTTCATGGCAAATAGATGGAGAAACAGTGGAAACAGTGTCAGACTTTATTTTTCTGGGCTCCAAAATCACTGCAGATGGTGACTGCAGCCATGAAATTAAAAGACGCTTACTCCTTGGAAGGAAAGTTATGACCAACCTAGATAACATATTCAAAAGCAGAGACATTACTTTGCCAACAAAGGTTCGTCTAGTCAAGGCTATGGTTTTTCCTGTGGTCATGTATGGATGTGAGAGCTGGACTGTGAAGAAGGCTGAGCGCTGAAGAATTGATGCTTTTGAACTGTGGTGTTGGAGAAGACTCTTGAGAGTCCCTTGGACTGCAAGGAGATCCAAGCAGTCCATTATGAAGGAGATCAGCCCTGGGATTTCTTTGGAGGGAATGATGCTGAAGCTGAAACTCCAGTATTTTGGCTACCTCATGCGAAGAGCTGACTCGTTGGAAAAGACTCTGATGCTGGGAGGGATTGGGTGCAGGAGGAGAAGGGGAGGACAGAGGATGAGATGGCTGGATGGCATCATTGACTCGATGAACCTGAGTCTGAGTGAACTCTGGGAGTTTGTGATGGACATGGAGGCCTGGCGTGCTGCAATTCATGGGGTCGCAAAGAGTCGGACATGACTGAGCGACTGAACTGAACTGAACTGAACTTGATCACTAAAGCTAGTAACAGTAAAACCAGTGAATATGGTTAAAATAGAGGTGATAGAGAAATACAAATGCCCTCAGAGAGATTACAATGCCAAGAACTGCAGTATCAAAAAAACTTTACAAACTATGCATGTCTAACCAAGTCCTACCATCTTCTCAAATGAAAGCTCAAAAGCACACAGGCCAGAGATGCTCTCCTGGATCACATGATGTAGAAGCAAATGAGTCAGAACTAGAAACCAGTCCGTCTTGTCCTCTCCAGAGGTCTCCCTACAGAGTACCAATGACTTCACATGTTTGAAATCTTAGGTTGAAACTGCCAAGGCTGCATTTTCACGAACTTCATTATATATACATTTTACTGACCAGACTCCCTAAAGAGTAAAAGATATGATTCTGAGTCATAATTGGGCAAAAAAGTCCTTTTCATCATCAAATTCCATCAACCTTCTTGTAGATTTGTTCATTCTTTGTTTTATGACAGATAGCTTTTCCCTAATTAAGCCTCCTTTCAGAACACAGAGATTAGGCACTGCACCTTGAGAAAGCAAATCCCTTTTTCCTAAGAGCACCATGTTCTTAATATCCAAAGGAACTGAGGCAAAGAAGCTGAACATAATCCAGTCCTCCTTTTCCAGCTGAGCTTTCATTTCATACTTCACTACAGTTGCTCTAATCCTCACTTTCTCTTTGGGTTGCAGTGTATGCCAAACACAGAGCATGTTTAAAATCCCTGCTGATCCGTTGAGATGCTACACAGTGCATGACAGAGTTTGGCAAGCATGTACACTGAGACTTCAAAAAAAATCTAAATAAAATGGAGTTTGTGTTACCATCAGTTTTACTCTGTTTTTGAGGCCACTAAATCTTCCCCTACTCCCAGGGGTGCCCCCTCTTCCAACAGGCATCATCCTAATTGGGATCTGACCAAACAGCTGGATTTACAGTGAAACATTAACCATCGGCTGAATTCCTCAGACAAACACACACAGACACACACACATACATCCACACATGTATAGCATCCTGCAAAAGCAAGACTTACAAATGTATGCTTGAAGAGTCATTTCTCACTCTGACCCCTGGGGGTCAATGATGTCAGAGAAACTATTTCTGAAAGGAGATCTTGAGTGGGAGTGAACAATCAGACCAACAATAATGAGTAGTTCTTGAAGGTCACAGCTGTTGAGCAGCTAATTGTAACTTGAAAAGCTGAGTACCAAGTTATTAATGATCTTGCTGATAAACTTGTTTCCACTCCAAGTCACACAAGCTTTTATTCCAACTTTGAAGATAAAGCAAGAGCTGGTGTGGCTATACGTGCAATGCTTTTCCTGTCCAGATGCAGCCATGCATATCTGACTGCCTCCTTTCCTCACACACTCAGTATAAACTGGTGACCTTCATATAAATTGAGGCACGCATTCTGATTCCAAGATCTCACCTAAGGAAAGAGATTGCCAACTCTGCCAAATATTTTAGCTTGTTTTAGCTTGTTAACGATTCATTATTATAAAACAGACAGAACTGAATCAAATAAGTAATTTGCTCAGAGAGCCAAAATGATTCTTTCTTTATTTACATGCATGTGGTAGAAAACATACCACCTTAATTTGAAACACAGATAATGTATCATGGGAGGTAAAACATAATACTTTCACAGGCTGACAAAAGTATACTAGAGAATAAAAAGACCTGTCTGCTTTTCTTAGGAATTACTAAGGGCAAAGTCAAGCAGACAGGAGGAAACACAAGGCATACTATTAAAAAATCAGGGAGCACATCATATATGGGAATTTCATTCCAACAATTATCCCTTCTCCTCTAACAATTTACAACAGGGTTGCTCTCCTCTCTATTCCATCTTCTGTCTTATTTATTGGTTTATCATTTCTTCCCAAGTAGGAGTCACATCTTCAGATCCCTACTATTTATCTAAAGAGAGTCATTCATTTGCACACACTAGGTTCACAGTAAATGCTTGCTGAATGAAGGAAATTAAATGCTTTAATTATAATGTCTTTCCAACTGGAGAGCTGTTCATTGCTCTCACCACAGCAAGCCACTAAGGTTCTTGAATGAACCCCCGAGGCTATCACAGAATGATGAAAGGTACTTACCTTTCCTCCCCTCCACAACCCCAAAGGAATTAATGAGCAGCTTCCACAAAGCCCAGAAGCAAACAACTAAAATCAGAACTGCAGCCTGTTAGTACAACACAAGTTAAACTAGGAGAAAAACATGTTTCCTGCAGGGTAGAGATGGAAGCAAAGCATCTAATTATTTAAGTGAGATTCGGGTCTGTGAAAGAACATGTGTGCAAACATGCACACTCGTTTTATTTGCTTAATAAGCATGTCAGTGATATAACACAGAAGGATATCAGTATTTTATCAGTTCGCTCCTGCTTTCATAAATGGTTGTCTACAGCTCACAAAACATTGTGCTATTTGTATTACAGTTAATATATGATTAAAGACATATTTATTGGATAAATAAAGTCATAGATAATATAATATTAAGAAACCAGGCAAATGCATGATGAATAAAAGTTCCTCAAGACTGTTATAATCAGGTAAGGAGGAAAGGGTACATATATAAATAACTATAATGTGACAGTGTGATAAATTCTCTACTACATTTGAGTGCCAAGTGTTACCATCTACACCTATACGAATTCCTATAAACTGCTAGGTATACACAGATCAATACATTTCCATCAATCTTGCTTCTCCATCCACCTACAAAAAGGAGGGTTTCCACTGAGCTCAAGTCATTTAATCACCCATCAAATCTCCTGGTATTTTCAAATTTAATGTGGTACAAGACCACACTGGTAGAAACATTTTTTTCAGTGGTATCAGGTCATCACCTAAGCAGGGGAGTAGGGACACTTGAATAATAGATGACTGTATTACCCCAGACCCTTCAAACTGGAATAACCATATATAAGTGCAAAATTCCAAATAGCAAAACCACTCGATAATCTGTGTTCAACAAACTCAATCCTGGGCCGTGGGATTTTCTACCCATGAAAAAAACTACAATAAACAGTGTTGCATTAAAACAAAATAGTTCAGATATCCATATATTCCAGGAAGATTTCTTTTGGTAGAGCAAATTCAGTTACTCTCTGATAAAATTTTTAGTTGTCAATCTTGAAAGACCCACAAAGCAAGAATTAATTCACCAGTAAAAAATGTGCTATTTAAATTTTTCTTCACTTCCCTTCTACATCTACACTAACCCTTCTGGGACAATTCATATATTTATGTGATTTACTCTCTATAGGTGATATCCAAATCTGTTGCTAAAAATCTGATTTACTTTAATTCCCATTATTCTCAAAATCCCTGCAGAACTGGCTATGGATATCTGAAAATATATCACATTGAAAACTGAAGTTATTACCTTCCTCAAAAAACAGTATTCCTTGCCAACCATTTAATTCAATATATGGACAGAATACAAGCAGAGGTTGAACTCACAGCCATAAAGTATTTTAAAAACCACATATAATAGTTTCAAAATGTTTTATTTAATATACTCCATTTTTAAAGAAATTAATAAAAGTGCTTTTAGTTTTTCAACTTTAAAGTCGATGGTCACAATATCTCAAATATTTCACCTCAAGTATAAATTAAAACTGTAATTTTGTACGTTTCAAAGTAGTTAATGCAAACATTTACATGCAACCTTCATTTAGGTCCAGTTCTAATGGAAAAATGTTCTTGTCTTTAGGGTAGTAGTTATATGAATAGACTCAATGAAGTAAAATGGTTTATACATTTTTTTCCTAAGTATCAAAGACTTTTGGATTTCACAAGGGCTTTACAAATAATAGCGAATCCACTAATTGTACAGATGGGGTATTCCATAACTTACCTAAATTTACATAGTTTCACAAGTAACAGATGGTGGATTAATACTAAGGTGGCAATATTTTGGGTTGGCCAATAAGTTCATTCAGATTTTCCACAACATCATATGAAAAAACCCAAACAAAATTTTTGGCCAACCCAATATCAGATCAGATCAGATCAGTCGCTCAGTCGTGTCCAACTCTTTGCGACCCCACGAACCGCAGCACGCCAGGCCTCCCTGTCCACCACCAGCTCCCGGAGGTCACTCAGACTCACACCCATCGAGTCAGTGATGCCATCCAGCCATCTCATCCTCTGCCGTCCCCTTCTCCTCCTGCCCTCAATCCCTCCCAGCATCAGAGTCTTCTCCAATGAGTCAACTCTTTGCATGAGGTGGCCAAAATACTGGAGCTTCAGCTTTAGCATCATTCCTTCTAAAGAAATTCCAGGATTGATCTCCTTCAGAATGGACTGGTTGGATCTTCTTGCAGTCCAAGGGACTCTCAAGAGTCTTCTCCAACACCACAGTTCAAAAGCATCAATTCTTCAGCGCTCAGCCTTCTTCACAGTCCAGCTCTCACATCCATACATGACCACAGGAAAGACCATAGCCTTGACTAGGCGAACCTTTGTTGGTAAAGTAATGTCTCTGCTTTTGAATATGCTATCTAGGTTGGTCATAACTTTCCTTCCAAGGAGCAAGCGTCTTTTAATTTCATGGCTGCAGTCACCATCTGCAGTGATTTTGGAGCCCAGAAAAACAAAGTCTGACACTGTTTCCACTGTTTCCCCATCTATTTCCCATGCAGTGATGGGACCAGATGCCATGATCTTCGTTTTCTGAATGTTGAGCTTTAAGCCAACCTTTTCACTCTCCACTTTCACTTTCATCAAGAGGCTTTTTAGGCCCTCTTCACTTTCTGCCATAAGGGTGGTGTCATCTGCATATCTGAGGTTATTGATATTTCTCCCGGCAATCTTGATTCCAACTTGTGTTTCTTCCAGTCCAGCATTTCTCATGATGTACTCTGCATATAAGTTAAATAAACATGGTGACAATATGCAGCCTTGACGTACTCCTTTTCCTATTTGGAACCAGTCTGTTGTTCCATGACCAGTTCTAACTGTTGCTTCCTGACCTGCATACAGATTTCTTAAGAGGCAGATCAGGTGGTCTGGTATTCCCATCTCTTTCAGAATTTTCCATAGTTTATTGTGATCCACACAGTCAAAGGCTTTGGCATAGTCAATAAAGCAGAAATAGATGTTTTTCTGGAACTCTCTTGCTTTTTCCATGATCCAGCGGATGTTGGCAATTTGATCTCTGGTTCCTCTGCCTTTTCTAAAACCAGCTTGAACATCAGGAAGTTCACGGTTCACATATTGCTGAAGCCTGGCTTGGAGAATTTAACCCAATATATTATCATTCAAAACAGGACACTTTTGAGAATGGGAGAGGGTAGTATTAAGGATTATTGGAGGACAACAGGTATAAACTGGGTCTCTTTGGAAACCAGAGATTATGGTTAGCCATAACACATGCAATGTGTATTTGTAACTTCAGTTGAGAATATTTAATCTGCTATAGATATAAGAAACAAATGTATAGGTAAAACTTATATGTTATATATACATTAAGTATAAGCAATTAACTTGGGAGATATAGGCAAAATTCATAAAATGTATGAAGAATAGAGAGTAAGTTAGTAACCCTTACACATGTTACAGAATTAGTGGAACAATTACAAGAATGGAACAAATAAGAGTGTTACTTAGAAAGGGATATAAAGACCATACATCTTAAACATTCATAAAGCCCGGATTATATCACGTCTAGATAAATAGTTACCTTCCTTCTACATCTGCGGAGAAGGCAATGACAACCCACTCCAGTACTCTTGCTTGGAAAATCCCATGGATGGAGGAGCCTGGTGGGCTGCAGTCCATGGGGTCCCTAGGAGTCAGACACGACTGAGTGACTTGAATTTCACTTTTCACTTTCATGCATTGGAGAAGGAAATGGCAACCCACTCCATTGTTCTTGCCTGGAGAATCCCAAGGACAGGGGAGCCTGGTGGGCTGCTGTCTCTGGAGTCATATAGAGTCAGACACGACTGAAGCAACTTAGCAGCAGCAGCAGCTACATCTGCACCTCTTAGTTACATCTGTTATGGTCCATTTCTGATTCAATGTGTTCTTCTCTTGAAAAAGGCAGATATAAGACACAGCAGCCCAATACATTAAGCAGCAGGGTATAGCTGCAGTCAAGTGTACAAGTCTCTGCATCTCTCTAATAAACTAAGCTAATGTTACCTGTAGATACCTCCCAAACATTGAACTTCCTTATTTATCTGTTTTTTGTAATCACATCAGTAGCAGAAACAGCTGATGAAGCAGAAAGTGAATGAGGATATTGCGACACTGCATAAACAGAATTAAGAAAGTGTAACCTTTCCAATCATCCAATGGAACTCTTCCTATCTGTGCAAATGTATCCTACAGCTTTGTAATGGGCTTCCCATGACAGAACATATAAAACATGTAATTCCAGAATCTTGAGGCCTTGCTCTGTGTGTCTTGCAGTCATAATTTCACTTGTCTGGTAGTTTACATAGAGGCTTTTACAGCACTGATATAAATTCCCACACAACAGCACATATCTCTAAAATTTCATTAATTTATTTACTCATTCAACAAATGTGAGTGTCTACCACACAGCATGCTCATTTCTGGGTGCCTGGGATATAAAAATGAAAGACACAGCCTCTGTTCTTAAAAAGAGTCCAAAGAGGAAAACACATGAGTAAACAGACAAGATACAATATGTTGTTATATCATAGCCTCCCGGGATCAAGGAAGGCTTCACGGAGAAAGGGACACAAAAGAATACAGTATAGAACAAAACAGAACAGAAGGAAAACAAGGACTGACATTTATTGTTACTGCATGCTATACCATTTTCTAACTCAGTCCTCATAACAATCCTATGAATTAGTATTGCTATTATTCCTATCTGAAAAATATGAGAAGGAAGGCATAGAGAGGTGACACATCTAGCAAGCAGAAGAGTCAGGACCGAATGCAGAGAATTCTGGCCCAAGAAACCACCCTCTTCATCACCAAATTACACTGTGTCATATCCCAGGTGCCAAGCACTACAATATGAATGTGAATTAGAGATGCAAAAAAGGAAGAAAAGTGCATAGTGAGAATCCAAATGAAGACAACCACCATATTTCAACAGATTAAAAACATGGCGCAGATATGAGGGGAGAAGGCAATGGCACTCCACTCCAGTACTCTTGCCTGGAAAATACCATGGACGGAGGAGCCTGGTGGGCCGCAGTCCATGGGGTCGCTAGGAGTTGGAAACGACTAAGTGACTTCACTTTAACTTTTTACTTTCATGCATTGGAGAAGGAAATGGCAACCCACTCCAGTGTTCTTGCCTGGAGAATCCCAGGGACAGGGGAGCCTTGTGGGCTGCCGTCTGTGGGGTCGCACAGAGTTGGACACGACTGAAGCGACTTAGCAGCAGCCCCAGAAACTGAGATTATTGTAGGCTTTACCAAATGCCTCATCACGTTCCTTGTCATGTGTCCCCATAACTCAATGTGTACATTACAATATTTTAAGGGGAAAACAAGTGAATACATCATGCGGAATGAAACGCAAAGAATAAAACAAGCCTTGAAGTTTTCAATTAGTGACGACTTTCCTTTAATGTCGGAGAAGGCAATGGCACCCCACTCCAGTACTCTTGCCTGGAAAATCCCATGGACGGAGGAGCCTGGTAGGCTGCAGTCCATGGGGTCGCTAAGAGTCGGATATGACTGAGCGACTTCACTTTCTTTTTTCACTTTCATGCATTGGAGAAGGAAATGGCAGCCCACTCCAGTGTTCTTGCCTGGAGAATCCCAGGGACGGGGGAGCCTGGTGGGCTGCCATCCATGGGGTCACACAGGGTCGGACACGACTGAAGTGACTTAGCATAGCATTCCTTTAATGTAAGGCAATATCTTATAAAAATTTCACATTCTCTGAAGTACAATGCAATACAATTACAGATTTTAACTTACATCTAATCTAGTATAGTCCTATCCATGGGTTACATAACTGTGTTTATTTTGTTTAAATTCCTGTGAATATGCATTTATGTATATGTTGACTAAAAATGTGACAAATGAAAAAATGGACCTCATACAAGTAGCTTTTCAACAATACTATGCAGTCATAGATGTTTAAGATGGTAAACAAATCTGTATAACAGGACAAATAAAATATAGGTAAGGAAAAAGAAGAAAACAACAAAACACACATCTTCAAAGGCTAGTCAAATAATTCTGGTAGAATATCTTCCCAATATAATCATATTAGTTTTCTAATGCTATAAATAATCACATTACTAAATATAAATAAAATAAAATTTATAAATACCAGATGAAAAAATGGTATCTTTTTCCTTTCAGATGTGAAACTGTGGGAATAAATTATTCTTTCACAAGACCAGCAGTTTCAAATAAAATTTAAAAATCAATCTGCTTTGTATAATTCTTAAATTTTAAAGTGATATAAGTGTTTAAACAAGTTTTTTTTTTTTTGCTATTGACTGCATATAGTTAGATTCAGCCAGTCAAACTTACTACAGTATATAATTTTTAGCTTAATTACTAATTTCCAAGTCTCATCAAAAAAATCCCAGCATTTTCTATATAATCTCAAACAGTATTACAACATTCGAGAAATTAAAATTTTAAAAAATTTTACATACTTGTAACTTGCGTCCACTCCAGCACTACTTTAGCCTGATGATTCACAACGAAACCATGATGAAAAACGAATATGCGAGAATTCCAAAATAGAAGAAAATCACTAGACATAATCATTTTCCCCCCAATTCTAACATCAGATCAGATTAGTTGCTCAGTCGTGTCCGACTCTTTGCAAACCCATGAACCGCAGTACACCAGGACTCCCTGTCCATCGCCAATTCCCGGAGGTCACTCAGACTCACATCCATCGAGTCAGTGATGCCATCCAGCCATCTCATCCTCTGTCGTCCCCTTCTCCTCTTGCCCCCAATCCCTCCCAGCATCAGAGTCTTCTCCAATGAGTCAACTCTTCGCATGAGGTGGCCAAAGTACTGGAGTTTCAGCTTCAGCATTAATCCTTCCAATGAACATTCAGAATTAATTTCCTTCAGGATAAACTGGTTGGATCTCATTGCAGTCCAAGGGACTCTCAAAAGTCTTCTTCAACACCATAGTTCAAAAGCATCAGTTCTTCAGTGCTCAGCTTTCTTTGTAGTCCAACTCTTACATCCATACATGACCACAGGAAAAACCATAGCCTTGACTAGACGAACATTTGTTGGCAAAGTAATGTCTCTGCTTTTCAATATGCTATCTAGGTTGGTCATAACTTTCCTTCCAAGGAGTAAGCGTCTTTTAATTTCATGGCTGCAGTCACCATCTGTAGTGATTTTGGAGCCCAGAAAAATAAAGTCTAACAGTGTTTCTACTGTTTCCCCATCTATTTCCCATGAAGTGATGGGACCGGATGCCATGATCTTCGTTTTCTGAATGTTGAGCTTTAAGCCAACTTTTTGACTCTCCACTTTCACTTTCATCAAGAGGCTTTTTAGTTCCTTTTCACTTTCTGCCATAAGGGTGGTGTCATCTGCATATCTGAGGTTATTGATACAAATAAATCTAATCATCTATCATATGCTCAACTTGGTAGAGGATATTTAAGAAAGATCGCCACATCACAAATCTATCAGTGAGAATCAAAAATACTTCCATTTTGTCACTTATTAGCCCACACTCTCTCATCATCTTATCATGCATTTATTAACTTTCTGTGGATTAACATCAGCAGAGGCTGCCAGAATGGTAAAGCATATTAAAAGTTTGGGACTTCCCTTTGCCAGTTGTATCAACCTATGATATGATTACCCCTCCACTGGCTTATAATATTTCCTCCTCTAAATGAAAGCATGCCCCCAGGATATCTTCTTGCTCATTCTCTTTTCTGCTTTGACAATCTTCTAAACCCGAGTAACGTTAACTATCTATCACCTTTATGCTGAAAATGTCTAACTTCTATTACTAGCAATAACTTCTCTCAATATTTAGATTAATGTTTCAAAGTCTGGTTCTCATTTATACATCTAACTCAATATTTCTAAGATCAGATTCATCATTTTTCCCCTGAAAACCAAAGCTTACTCTTGTTATCCTAATTCTATGAATGGCCTAGTCATCTAGCCATCTTTGATATTTCCCTTATCCTCAATCCCTACATCCAATTAGTAGTCAACCACTGCAGATTCAATTTCTGTGCATCTCTCACAAGTTCGTCTTCTTTCCATCCCCATTGCTTTCTCACCAGTTCAGACACTCATTACCTTCTGCCCTAGGGCAACAACCTAACTGATCTCTCCATGCTCAAGTCTCTCTCTACCACAAACCTTCCTATATAATCCTGACAAGTTCTAAACTGCAACTCTGATCAAAAGCTTCCAAACAATCCCTATAACAGACAAAATTACATACAAAGTCTCACCCAGGCATTTAAGACCCCCTATAAGATGGCTACGGACTACTTTTCAAACTTACTGCCCCAATACTTCTTTTCTCATTCCCTTATTGTGGGTTAAACTAGACTATTCACTGTCTTATGAAAATGTCATAATTTTCTTCACCTATAACTTTTTTCACATAATTCAATTCCCTTGGAGCATCGTCCAGTGCCAGCACCTCCCATCTAAGGTTGCAAATGATTCTGGGGATTTTTCAAGAGTTTGTTAAAATATCACATTATCAGGACTTTCCTGGTGGTCCAGTGCTTCAAGACTTTGCCTTCCAATGCAGGACATTTGGGTTCAATCCCTGGTCAGGAAGCTAAGATCCCACATGCCTTACAGCCAAAACCAAAACAGAAAAAATAAGCAATATCATAAGAAATTCAATAAAGGCTTTAAAAATGGTTCACATCAAAATCTAGAAATAAAAAAATACCACATTGTCTTAGCTTTACCTGTACTCCTTTCTCCAAAATCCCCAGCTCATACCAGGGAAGCCATTTCTTCGTCCTTTAAAATACTACAGCATTTGTATTATTCCATGGTAATGGAACCCACCAGGCTCCTCTGTCCATGGGATTCTCCTAACAAGAAGAGTAGAGTGGGTAGCCATTCCATTCTCTGGAGGTTGTATGACACCCATTTCACCAACTCATTGAGTCAAATGCCTATGGTTTGTCAACTCTGTCACCAGCAACTGACTGTAAATCCTTGAGGAAAGAAATAGCCTTATAGAGGGTTTTATGTGCATTAAAGAAAAAACCAACATGTAAACTAAATTAACTTATGTTCTCATCAGAATACTTACACTCAGTGTTCAATTACCCTAGCTATGAACCCATGATTGTGACAGAAACATGAAGCCAGTAACTGATTACAGCATTTTGTCTCTTCCAAAGTCAACAAAAATATTAAAAGAAACTAAACAGTTCATTGAAAAATGTTCATGGATCTTGCATTATTTGTCTATGATATGATTATTATAAAATGACACCAAGAAAAGGAATACATACTAGGTCTCAAAAACTATGAGTTTAATCATAGTTGATATATTTACATATGATGCTTAATCATAAGAACTACAATGTATATACTTTTATTAGTACACTATACAGATGAGATAACGAAGATTTCTTAAAACGTAAGTCCTTGGCCTCAGTTGATACAGTTAATAAACAATAAAGCTGAAAGTGTTAGTCCCGCAGTTGTGTCCAACTCTTTGTGACCCCATGGACTGTACTGGCCAGGCTCCTCTGTCCATGGGATTTCCCAGCAAGAATATGGGAGTGTGCTGCCATTTCCTTCTCCAGGGAATCTTCTCAACCCAGGGATTGAGCCCTGGTCTCCTGCACTGGCGGTGGGTTCTTTACCAGCTGAGCCACCAGGGAAGCCCCTGATGAGAATGAACTCAAATCTGTCAGACCCTACATTTCATACAGTTACTGTAATTCCATAATACTACTCTCTCAATAGCAATAAAAACAAAATGGTGGAGAGTTAAAGACATGTATAATGATTAAGAAAAAGGAATTGCTTCTTTAGGATGCATTACTCAGGAGGGAAATTATCAATTTGGCTAACTATACATATGAAAAAGAAAAATAATAAATTAGAGTGCCTGGCCAAATGTTTGCATTTCTGTCCTGGAGACATACATGAATAATGCAAAAATCTAAAAACCAGACATAAACCAATCTATGAATGTATGATATTCTATGCAAAACAACACCTGCCCTCCTCTTCCCTTTCATCTTAATTTGAGGCTAAGGCTTTTATAAAAATAATGGATGCTTCCTCCCTATATCAGGAATATACTTCAGATCTCTCTCACTATCACATATTATTTGAGTTGAAGGGAAACATAAGAAAAAGGAAAAGATTTTCCAGTAAATAATTTATTCTGAAAAGCACCTGTGACTGGAAGGGTAAAACTTATTTCTTTGGAACATATACACAATTGTTATTATGTGGTAAGCACTCAATAAATTAATGAAACAATTTATATATCCCTAATTAACTCTTTTGGGGCTAGAATGTCAAGGTTTTTAATCTTTTTCATGATACAAATTTTTGGTAACAAGAAAATTTCAGTGGCAAAAAATATAGTTTCTATGAGCAATTTGAAAAGCTACTAAAAATTTACTTGTCAGATGGAAGGGGAAAATAATTTATAATTTATGCAATATAAAGAAACAAAAGTGTTTATCATATTTTCCTGGAAATATCTGAAGGCCAATCTCATTAATACATTTATTTTCCATTGGATACATCATTCTAGTATTTATACTATTTGGGGGAAGATAAAATATCCTAAAGAAATGTTTTAACATACCACATTTTAGGCCAGAAATTTTTTTATTTTTTTAAACACAATACTTTATCTATTTTCCTACTTATTATCTTTCCCATATAAAAATATAATATTGTGTACCTAATAATTCTAAAGGGCTTTCCAGTTAGTACCTAGTGGTAAAGACGGGGAAGGCAATGGCACCCCACCCCAGTACTTTTGCCTGGAAAATCCCATGGACGGAGGATCCTGGTAGGCTCCAGTCCATGGGGTCGCTAAGAGTCGGACAGGACTGAGCGACTTCACTTTCACTTTTCACTTTCATGCATTGGAGAGGGAAATGGCAACCCACTCCAGTGTTCTTGCCTGGAGAATCCCAGGGACAGGGGAGCCTGGTGAGCTTCTGTCTACGGGGTCGCACAGAGTTGGACAGGACTGAAGCGACTTAGCAGCAGCAGCAGCAGTGGTAAAGAACCTGCCTGTCAATGTAGGAGACTTAAGAGACTCAGGTCCAGTCCCTGGGTAGGGAAGATCCTCTGATGCAGGCCATGGCAACCCACTCCAGTATTCTCGCCTGGAGAATCCCACGGGCAGAGGAGCCTGGCAGGCTACAGTTCATAGGGTTGCAAAGAGTCAGAAATGGCTGAAGTAACTTAGCACACACACACAATAATTCTAAAGGATGGTGTCCACATGATAAATTTTGCATATCAATTAGACCTGACTGTTTAAATGGTAAACCTCACTGAAAGAAACAAATATGAACAGGGGCTTTTATCTGAAATATTATACTGTCATGTAAAACAAGAAGCCAACACAGCACTTTGAAGGCCATGTTACACTATTCTCTTGCAGTAACAGTTATATCCAAAAGACTGAGATTGTAAAACAGAGGGTTTCCATTTTTGTAGCAACATTTATCTCTGTTCTTCTAAGTTCTTTCATCTCTCTAGCTCCCCCTGAATTCCTGGACTTAACCTATACACTTCAGACTGCAATGTAATAACAAAATAAAAACCAGATTTTCAAAACTTGGGGAGTAAGAACATTAGAACATGCTAGAATTAGAACTAACTCATCAAAATCAATATAAGTAACACATATAAAAACATATTAGGAGTAAAAAGCTCTCAGGTTTCCCTGTGATCATTACTTATATCAAATGAAAATATAAAAGCAAGGAGGAAGTGAAGAGAAGTTATTTACCAAATGCACACGCACACACATCTTCAGGCTACTCTAATTCAGAATTAGAAGGAGGATAGAAATTGTTTGGTCAAGAATACAGCTAAGGATGAGTGCAAGGAGAGAAAAATCAATTCAAGGCTGCCCTACATTGAATTTTTAGCTGAGCTGAAGGGGACTCAGGTAGTATAGGACATGCCAACCAGCAAAAATAAGATCACTTGCCAAAGATGTGGAAGGAAGGGGGCAGGGCTTGTCTAACAAATTGTTAGAAACTCCATGGGGTTGAAAGATAAGAAATGTGTGTAAAGAGATGTAGTGTGAGGTAAGAACAAAGTGTGCTACCTATTAATCTTGTTTTGGGTTTCTCAGGTGGCTCAATGGCAAAGAATCTGCCTTCTGATGCAGGAGATGCTGGTTTGATCCTTGAGTCTGGAAGATCCCCTGGAGTGGGGAATGGCAACCCACTCCAGGATTCTTGCCTGGAGAATCTCATGGCCCACAGGGTTACAAAGAGTTCGACACAACTGAATGACTGAGCATGCATGCACTAATCTTATTTACTGGATGCATGCACTTTGGCTTGTAAGTTTTAAAGCATCCTATGTTACCTCTTCCTGTTCTTCACTTATTCTAGTGTCCATGACCTCCCCTATCATGTTGATGAGATCATGGTATAACTGGCTCCATTTCCAAATCACTGTCTTACAACTATCACAGTAAATGAGTTTTTGCTAATCTCCCCTGCCTCCATTCAGTTTATTTTAATGCCTTCATATGTACAACTAGGTGAGTTCTGCAGCTGTGGTCTTAGATATATGACTTGAAAGTATTTATTTTTGGGTAATGCAGCTTTTATTTTTTGAGACTTTTAATCAATTGTTTTTTAAAATTAATTTTTTATTGGATGCTAATTACTTTATAATACTGTAGTGGTTTTTGCCATACATTGACATGAATATGCCATGAGTTTACATGTGTTCCCCATCCTGAACCCCCCTCCCACCTCACTCCCCATCCCATTCCTCAGGGTCATCCCAGTGTACCTGCCCTGAGCACCCTGTCTCATGCATCGAACCTAGACTGGCGATCTATTTCACGTATGATAATATATATGTTTCAACGCTAGCCTCTCAAATCATCCCACCCTTGCCTTCTCCCACAGAGTCCAAAAGTCTATTCTTTACATCTGTGTCTCTTTTGCTGTCTCACATATAGGGTCATTGTTACCATCTTTCTAAATTCCATATATATGCATTAATATGCTGTATTGGTGTTTTTCTTTCTGACTTACTTCATTCTGTATAATAGACTTCAGTTTCATCCACCTCATTAGAACTGATTCAAATGTATTCTTTTTAATAGCTGAATAATAATTCATTAAACATTTCCTTAAGATAAAACATCATTTTACAATGTCATTAAGAGATATTGTTTTATTAATCATTTTAAGTAGGCGAAAGTATAAATAAAGAGTTATTTCTGAGGTATTCTCACACGCACAAGATTATTTTTTGTTATTATTTCATTAAATGATGTTCTCTGTCACATTGTTCAGATCAGATCAGTCGCTCAGTCGTGTCTGACTCTTTGCGACCCCATGAACCGCAGCACGCCAGGCCTCCCTGTCCATCACCAGCTCCCGGAGGTCACTCAGACTCGCATCCATCGAGTCAGTGATGCCATCCAGCCATCTCATCCTCTGTCGTCCCCTTCTCCTGTCACATTGTTAACGAGCCCAAATATGAGGAGACTAGTCTCCTACTTCCTTTCTGAATTTTGACATGGAACATTGTACTAAGAACTGAATGAATGCCAAATATATTTAGGCCTGCAGATCAACTGTCTTAACCTCATTCAATTTGCCTCTTTGCCATAGTACTATAAAGTATATATTCCAAAAGAATATATATAGGAAGAATTCTTCCAGCTGTTTCATGGCAACACAGAAGAGCTCAAAATCAAATCTCATCTTGGCTCCATTACAGCCCTGCTAGGTATTACTGGGAAGTATTAGATAGAAGGAATGCCTGAATGCCTACCAGATGCTCATTTGTTGAAGAATCTTATTATACCTAAGGCAAAATAGAATACCTAATGAAGAATAATAATATTTTTCTTCTTTTTAATGAGAATGTCATGCTCAATTAATAGCATTTATATATATATATTTTCAGACTAACATTATTTTTAAGTTGAGCATTCTTAAATTCAGAGTCAGAAACCTGGGTTTCTATTCAAAGGAATGTATTGAAGAAGTTATTTGTAAATGTTTGGGTAACACCACCATCATTCCTTATCAACATTCTCTGTCTTCGCTTGTCTTTTTTATCTCAGTAAGTGATAGGATCATTCCTCATATACTCATGCAAGATAGAAACCTGGCAGTCTTCTTTGGATTTTCCCTCTGACTCACTTACCCAATGAATCCTGTAACTCCTGTCAATAGATCCCCATTATCAACAATGTCATTGGTTCCCAGAGTCAGTGCCACATCATTTCTTTTCTGAATTAATAGAATAATCTCCCATTTCAAGCCTTGAAGCCTCTAGTTTATTTGTCAAATGCAGGTGGTAGTTCATTCCTCCCTCAATTCCTCTAAAATTAACTTAATATTACCCTTACTGCCATCAGAGAAATTCCAAACTCCTCGTAACATTATATCATGCCATATTTACCTTCTGTAGATTATTTCTGGGCAAAGAAATAGAAATTATCCTTTCTGAACTAGGCCTGTGCACTACTGTTTCCTATCTATATTAGTTGCTGTTGTTCAGTTGCTGAGCCATATCCAACTCTTTGGAAACCCAATAGACTGCAGAACACGAGGCTCCTCTGTCATCCACTAACTCTCAAAGTTTGCTCAAATTTATGTCTATTGAGTCAGTGATACTATCTACCTATCTCATCTTATGCCGCCCCCTTCTCCCTTTGCCTTCAACCTTGCTCAGCATCAGGGTCTTTTCCAATGAGTTGGCTCTTCACATCAGGTAGCCAAAGTACTGATGCTTCAGTTACAGCATCAGTCCTTCCAATAAATATTCAGGATGGATTTCCTTTAGTATTGACTGATGGATCTCCCTGAAGTCCAAGGGACTCTCAAGAGTCTTCAGCATCACAATTCAAAAACATCAATCCTTCAGCATTTAGCCTTCTTTATGTTCCAACTCTCACAACCATACATGATTACTGGAAAAAACCATAGCTTGAACTATACGGTCATTGTCAGCAATGTCTACTGTCTAATATACTGTCTAGCTTTGTCATAGCTTTCCTTTCAAGGAGTAAGTGTCTTTTAATATCATGACTAGAGTCACCATCTGCAGTGATTCTGGAGCCCCTAAAAAGAAAATCTGTCACTGCTTACACTCTTTCTTCTTCTGTTTGCCATAAAGTGATGAGACCAGATGCCATTAGTTTTCTGAATGCTGAGTTTCAAGCCTCCTCTTTTATCCTCATCAAGAGACTTTTTAGTTCCTCTTCACGTTCTACCATGAGAATGGTATCATTTGTGTATCTAAGGTTGATATTTCTCCCCACATGATTCATCTAGCCTGGCATTTCACATGATGTACTCTGCATATAAATTAAATAAGCAGGATGGCAATATATAGCCTTGTTGTACTCCCTTCCCAATTCTGAACCAGTTAGTCCATGTCTAGTTCTAGCTGTTGCCTCTTAATCTGCATACAGGTTTTTTAGGAGATAGGTAAGGTGGTCTGGTACCATTCTTTAAAAATTAACAGTATCTTTCTTGTTCTACCTCTATACTTGATTAACTACTATTGGGCTGTCAGATCCCAGATTAAATGTCATGTTTCTTCACAAGCATCTCCTCCAATCTTCCAAAACTGAATTGATACTCTCCTTATGTGTACCATAGGACTTTATACTCACTTTTTAAAATTTAATTTAATTTCATTTAACTTTACAATATTGTATTGGTTTTGTCATATATCAAAATGAATCTGCCACAGGTATACATGTGTTCCCCATCCTGAACCCTTCTCCCTCCTTCCTCCCCATACCATCTTTTGTAACAGTGTCTCAGTATTTCCTCTTTGCTACAAAACTGCTTCTATGTGGCCCTACATCCTAAGATGGCCAGTGACATGAATAATTAAATCAGGAGTTTAATCAGGCCTAACCAATGAGGATTAAAAGTTATTTTTGGAAATTCAAATTAAAATGTAAGGCAACAAGTGCCAGTTGGTGGTTAGTGCTATTGCTAAGGGCTGCTGCTGCTAAGTCGCTTCAGTAGTATCCGACTCTGTGCGACCCCAGAGACGGAAGCCCACCAGGCTCCCCTGTCCCTGGGATTCTCCAAGCAAGAACACTGGAGTGGGTTGCCATTTCCTTCTCCAATGCATGAAAGTGAAAAGTGAAAGTGAAGTCGCTCAGTCATGTCTGACTCTTAGCGACCCCATGGACTACAGCCTACCAGGCTCCTCCATCCATGGGATTTTCCAGGCAAGAGTACTGGAGTGGGGTGCCATTGCCTTCTCCGATTGCTAAGGGCAGTGGTGTACAATTCAGGCAGGCAGTCATTTACAATGTTAATAAGCAAAGAAAGCTGTCAGAAAGCTAGAGAATCAAAGAGGAACTAGGCCCATTGGGGGGAAAAAAAAATCCCTGGTATCATTTACTAATAACCAAGGTCCAGTGCTTAATAGTCCTTAGATTTCCATAAGAATCTAGTTAATTAATTATTTATTTACTGGCTGTACTCCATCTTCATTTTACCCTTGGACTTTCTCTACTTGACTTCCCTGGTGGTTTAGCTGGTAAATAAAGTGACTGCCTACAATGTGGGAGACCCGGGTTCAATCCCTGGGTTAGAAAGATCCTCTGGAGAAGGAAATGGCAACTCACTCCAGTATTCTTGCCTGGAGAATCCCATGGTCGGAGGAGCCTGATAGGCTACAGTCCATGGGGTAGCAAAGAGTCAGACATGACTGAGCGACTTCACTTTCACTTTCTCTACTTGCAACAAGCAAGCTCTTGGGCTACTCTCTAGTTACCTTGTGAGGGCTTCTCATTGTGGTGGCTTCTCTCCTGAAGCTCAAGGGTTCTGGCCCAAGGGTTCAACTGTCATGGGATGTGTTCTTAGTTGCTTCACGGCATGTGGGATCTTTCCCGACTCCGGATCAAACCAGTGTTCCCCTCCATTGCAAGGCAGATTCTTAACCACTGGACCACCAGGGAAGTCAGAATTATGAATTCTTAAAACACTGTTCCTACAGGTAGCACCTACCATCAAATACACACACACATATACAAAGGCATAATTTAATCACTACTTTACAAACAAAGCTCTTGCCTCTTTGGGTGCAAGGAAGAGATATCCTCTAGCAAACTTCTGTCACAACGTATTATTTTTATCTCCCAATACCATTAAAGTTTGTTAGTTCTCCATCTCTGCCTTCCTGCCACTTTAGAGCAAGGCCTAGCACGCATCTATGAACAATTGAAAGAGGAAAACATAATGAAGGCAAGAATGAATGAAGGAATTACCAGTATTCAGACTAATTTAATTGGAAAAGGAAATGGCAACCCACCCTAGTGTTCTTGCCTGGAGAATCCCAGGAATGGCAGAGCCTGGTGGGCTGCCGTCTAGGGGGTCGCACAGAGTCGGTATGACTGAAGTGACTTAGCAGCATCAGATTAATTTACAGACTGACTTGTGTTTAAAGCAAAAAAAAAAAAAAAAAAAATCAAATAGAGTTTAATTAGCATGAAAGAATTCTCATCTATAAACATAAAAAGATAGAAGAAAGAATGGGAGAAAATGGAAAAAAAGTCATGGCAGAGGTGGATGTGATTCCTCAAGAGACTGAGAGACTACACAAGCCACTTGTAAAAGCATTTTGACTCCCGCAAAAGGTAAGCTTAAAAATGATCATGGCATTTTTATGACCTGTCAGGATTGAAATGCTTCAGCTGTACTCCAAGAGAACACTTGTACAAACCCTGCACACTATACGTGTGGTTTATAGGAGGCTTATTTGTAGATCATCTCAATGAACTTTTTATGCATCTGCATGAAAATCACAATTAAAGTAAGGAAAATGCTGATAAAAAAACACATTAACATTCCTTTAGCTTCAAGGAAAAGTCTTGATATCTAGTCATTAACCATGCAATCTGCCCTCAGACATCCTTCTGCCTTAATATGCTAAAGAGAAAAATGTCTTCTGAGAACAATGTTTTTTAATTCTTTATGCTTTGCTGCTCTACTGTGAAGTCCTAATTCCTGTGAATCCAAACACTCGTTAACTCTCAAGAACTGCTATTACCTATCTGGAATCAAATGAATATAAAAGGGGAAAAAAAGGGCAAAGTTTAATTTCAAACAAATAAAAGGCTTTTTGTTATGTTGTGAAGGCTGTTTGTTGGGTTTTTCTATTTGCTCCTTTGGCTATCTATAGAACAAACAGAGGTTAACTTTTTTTAAAAGTAATATCAATTTTGTATTCCAATCAAAGACTGCATTAATATCAAGCTTTACTATTTATATTTCTCTGAGTTTTCTGTATCTTAAAATATCTTGTTTCTATAACAGACTGTTGTTTTTCTTTTAGAAAGGCAGGTAGAAGAAGGAAGGAAGCTGGAGTTCACTGACATTTTACAGTTTGAATTCTTTCCTGTCTTTTCAGGTTGAAGAGCTCAAAGTAATGTGATACCTCATTTTATTTTCATATTTAATACCAGTTCATGTGTTCTAGCTGTATGTACTATTTTCCATATCAATAAAGATTATGCCCCTGTAATATTTACTTCATCTTCTTTATTCTTTCTATAGAGAGCTTTCAAAGATGACCTTTAGTTGCTCTCTGACTGATAAAATTACTTTTGCACAAAAGTGACTTTCAGAAAGTATTACCTCATCATAGCAGATTAACATAATAACCTAGGCTCCTTTTAAATCACATGATATTTACCTCAGTGTTCATTTATAAGATCAAGTAAAGGTTTCCTGATACCCTTATTTTTGTCTTTGCCCAAAATAGAATACAATTCAATTTTCCTATTTGTAAATAGATAGAAAAATAGGACTTAATCCCCTTACTACAATGTAACCTGACACACACATGGCAAAAAGTAAAAGCCAGTAATACAGAAAAATCTTATTAAGCTATAAAAGCTGGGGAATGCATAAATTCAGCCAACATATTAGTAAAAGTACTATAGGAAAAAACTTATGCTAATTGACTGCTATTTTGAATTGCCAACAGGTGTTTGTGTGTGTTTTTGTTACAGTTGCTGAATTAAACATTTATAACAAATACTCAAAAAGTAAAATTCATTTCTAGATTTCTTCTTCACTAGTACTAGAAATTGTGATGAACACATATGTATTTGAGCAAATTAAAATAAAACACTAATTTTGTGTTACTGTTTCATAATATAAATCAAAAGCCAATGTCATGATGAAAACTTTCTGATTGCTAAAGCACATTTTGTGAAAAATATAACTGTACCCAATTTAGAGAATTTCAAATTTAAAATGATAACACAAAACAGAAAAGAAAAAAAAATGAATTCTTAAAGAATATTTATTATACCTTTTCCCTGATTTTTCCAAACACACTGGAGTCAATTCTATGTGCTTCTGTAGAAATATATGCACTTACCTCCCACCACTGATCCCCAATCATCACTATCAGGGAAGTAGTGCTAATCTGAATTGAAAGACTCTAGGCCACTGATTAAAATATATGATTGAGTGGAAAGAGCCACTGTGAGTGCCAATATCATCACATACTTAGTCTATGTGGCTGAAGTAATTGAAGAATTAGGTTTAAATATCACAGGTCTCTTAAATCTCAAATTGATAAAAAGGTGATGAATAATCCTTAGTCCCTGAACTGAAATACAGTATTTCAACATATTTTACCAGAGTTCTGTAATGGTGCTCAGAAGATAAGCTCAGTTAATATAGTGGCATTTCAGGTTCCTTAGACAGTATTTCCTGTATTATTAAATTATGGTGTTGGAGATGTGAGTATGTTTAGGATAAAGCTTGATATTCATGGTTCCACCTGCCAAATGTTTCTCAACCTTTTTCATGTTGCAGATACAAAGAAAATTATAAATAAAGTATTTATATAAATAGTGTATAATAAGCACATAAGTACTACATAATATTTGTATATATAATTTTATATTACATTATATATATTATGTTCCCTGAGGGAAATTAGGGAGATAAAAGTGTCTTCATAAAGTTTGATGAGTGAAAAGAAAAAAAAAACTATTGCCTAAATATTATGTAAAGATATATATATATATATAGTACTGAAGAAAAGAATAAAACTGGATTTTCCAAAAATATTATATAATTTTCCTCATTGGAACTTCAAAAGCTGGGTGTCTCACACAGTACTTGCCAACTGAAGAGACAATAATAAAAATAAAGCACTTTCTAACATTTCCATTAAAAAATTTGATTGCTTCTGCAACCATTGCTTTCCTATCAGGATGTATTCTTTAAATGATTACACACAATTCCTAACCAAGATGTTTTCACCATAATTTCCTCAAAAATCTTTCCAGTTTCCATTGATGGGAATATTTTTTTCAAACAGATGATTGGAAATGTTAAAATGTGTCTTTTACAACCATTCAAATTTATAACTGCTGACATGGTCCCTAAGAGTAATTTTAAACTTCCAGTGAAAATATTTCAAACCGAATCGAAAATTTAAAGTCAAACATTTTGAAATAGCAATGAGGTTCTAATGTAGAACAAGCATGCATTGTTCAATAACATGTCAGTATCTTGCTGGTTGTAAACATCGGCCACAATGAGTGAATGCAGAAATCTATGCGAAGACACGTTTGGGGCACTGCCTGGGGCCGAGCCTCCCAGGGGCCCCTACCCAGCCACCCCCAGCCCTCTCTCCCCACCGCTGGCCGCACCTTGGGCTGAGATCTGAGCTCCATGGGCACCTGGACCACGAACTCCTCTGGTAGCTCCACGGGGCCCTGGTCCACGATGAGCAGTGGCGCGCTCCGCAGCTGGCTGCTGAAGGAGATGTCTGGGAGGTAGAGCGCCTCCTGGGCCGCGCTCAGCATGTCGCAGTGGAGAAGCAAGGGCTGGATGTCGCTCACTGTGCTTGCCACCTGCGGGGACCGCAGGGCGCACCATCAGACTCCGCTTAGTTCAGGCCGGCCTCAGAGGAGCCCTGCTGGGGCTATTCCCAAGGCTGCTCTCTGCTGAGGGCCCTAGGCCGTGGACTCCACCACCCCAGGCCCCACAGGCAACCCTGGAGCTAAGGAGCTCACATCTCCTGGTTGATAGTGTGATATGGACTGTGTAACTCTGTCCTAGTTAATCATGATCTTAAGTAAGCCAAAAACCTCATCCTAACTCCTAACAACGATTAGAAAATTAACTATAATTATCGAAAGCAGAAAAAGCTGCCTGAAAAAAATATAATGATTATATTTGTTATAGATTCACAGCATTCTTTTCTAATTTATGGGCACTCATGTTTGTGTCAATGAAAATATTGGTTATTGAATTAAATATTTACACACAAAAAGCTTGATATAATAATGGGTGAAGAAACTTTCAGAAAGTTTTTTTATTAATTTTGTTTGTTGAATTGTTACATGGATTGTTTTATATTTATTTATGTTTCATGTTATTTAACATTTTTTGAAAGATGCTGTACTAAGATTTGTGATGGACATTAGGATGAAAAATATATACATACATTTTTGCCATATATATACACAGTGATTTTACTGACAAATGGTACATATTACATAAATGGATAAATATGGAAGACCAAGACAATAATGAAAAAATAAAATTACACACACATGACTATTTTTTTAATATTCACAGAACAGTCATACATTTTATGCTATGAAAAACAGAACAGTTTAAGTACAGGAGTTCTTTTTTTGTGTGAATTGGTACAGATACACTTTTCTATACTAATTGCAACTAGTGTAATAAATAGGAGTGATAATGATAATGTTCCTGCTAACAGAAAGTAAAAGACTTTACAAGGAAAACAATTTTGCATTACACAATTATTTTAACATATTATAACATGCATATTAAAAACATGATAAGGATGCTGTATGGCTACCATTCAACAGTCAGGAGAGAAACTAAGAAATCTGACAAAGTAAGAGAATTTTATAATAATCTTTCTAATACTGGAAGCTTATACAGTAGTGCTACAATTTCTTGGTGTCTAAAGTATTGGAAAATTAAGAGTGAAAAACACATTCTCCTCCAAATCGTGACAAATGATACAGCTCTTATAAAAAGCAAAAATGATATTAAGAAATTTGTCAAACAATCCATCCACAATGACAAAGTTTAAAATATATCTTTAAGGCACGACCCTAAAGCAAATTTTTATTTAAACTCATTATAATGTATGTACACTAAAATATCTAGCCAAAAGTTAATCTGAATGTTATTTTGACAGTTTGTGTGAATGAAAAGGTATCAAAAGAAGTAACAAGTTTTAAGGCCAAATATTGCTCAGACAAAAATTAAAATATCTAAAAAATCACCTCCAGTGACATCTTTTCCAATCTTTCAACTTCCAAAATATCATTTTCCTTGTACCCAAGTTGACAATGTGACTATTTTTAAAATTATTTTTACATGAATATGTGTGTGCTCAATCGCTCAACCTTGTCTGATTCTTTGTGATCCTGTGGACTGTAATCCACCAATCTCCTCTGTCCATGGGATTTCCCAGGCAAGAACACTGGAGTAGGTTGCCATTTCCTTCTCCAGGGGATATTTCTGACTCAGGGATTAAATCCATGTCTCCTGCACTGGGGGCAAATTCTTTACTGCTGAGCCACCAGGAAAGGCCACATGAATATATACAGGTATATTTTCCCTAAAATACCTATGGTCTATGGAAGGAAATTAGAAAAAGATTGTGAAGCTATTATGTACCCTTCAAGTTTCAGTTATAATAAAGTTGAGAGATTTTGCCCTCAGCCAAATTAAGAAGAAGATCTGGAGTGATGGAGCATGCATTTACTTGTTCATTCATTCAACAAATATGTTCTGAGTTGCAATTATATGTCAAGTCCTTTTCTAGGTGCTGTAGATTTTAGTGAAAAGAAAGAGATCACACACCTACTTTAATGAATCACTCATTCTTGTATGGGAGACAGAGAACATGCAAATACATAAATAATTTTAATATCATATAGATATGAGTAATCCACAGAAAGTTTAAATAGAATAATAAATGCTACTATGTTTAGATTTTTACAGATTTACATATGGAAGCAAAATTAGAAGTTGCTAGTCATAAAAAATCAGGAGTGAAGAGCATTCCAAAGGCCTCAACTGAAACCGCCTTGGGCTGATCAAGAATTATCACAATGGCCAATGAAACTGTGTACAGGACTGGGAGAAGAATATTCTGGACTGAGATCAGAGAGGTGAACAACAGCCAGATCATTGGCATTGTAAACCAGGGTAAGGAGTTTAGTTTGGGGACAACCAGCCACTTGGTTAGGATACTGAATAGAGCTTCTAGGGAAAAAAGGACTAGGGCAGGAAAGGGAAAAAGACATAAGAATGGAACTAGATATCAATTATTTCAGGAAAGGTAAAATGCTAGAGTAGGCAGAAAACTGTAACTGATTGAAAATGCATGTGGAATGGAATCACTATCAGTTGAAAAGTATGAGTGTCTGCATTAAATGAAAGAATCTCAACTTAAACAAGAAATAAGAGTGCTTAAACTACTAGAAAGCAACGTCTGTGGACCTATAAAGAATAGGTCTGGATCAGATGATAAAAATATTTCATGTGGTAAGATGGAGAAGCACAAAAATACTACAAATTTAAGTAGATTTTGACTCTTAAATTGAAGGAGACTAGATTGCAAGGTGTTCTATGAAGTCAGAGTATCTTGTGTGAATAGATCAAACTAATTTTTAAACTGACCATCTCTACAAAGGAATCCGAGTCACTGACCACTAGCAGCAAAAGTAGAGGGGCTTTAACATGGCCCACACGAACAAAGTCTGTTCAGTCTGGTTCAGTCACTCAGTCGTGTCAGATTCTTTGTGACCCAATGAACTGCAGCACGCCAGGGCTCCCTGTCCATGACCAACTCCCGGAGACCACCCAAACTCATGACCAATGAGTCAGTGATGCCATCCAACCATCGCATCCTCTGCCGTCCCTTTCTCCTGACCTCAATCTTTCCAGGTATCAAGGTCTTTTCAAATGAGGCAGCTATTCGCATCAGGTGGCCAAAGTATTGGAGTCTCACCTTCAACATTAGTCCTTCCAATGAACACCCAGTACTGATCTCCTTTAGGATGGACTGGTTGGATCTCCTTGCTGTCGAAGAGACTCTCAGGAGTCTTCTCCAACACCACAGTTCAAAAGCATCCATTTGTCAGCACTCAATGTTCTTTAGAGTCCAACATTCACATTGAAACAGGATTACTGGAAAAACCATAGCTTTGAGTAGATGGACCTTTGTTGACACAGTAATGCCTCTGCTTTTTAATATTCTGTCTATGCTGGTTATAACTTTCCTTTCAAGGAGTAAGCGTCTTTTAATTTCATGGCTGTAGTCACCATCTATAGTGATTTTGGAATCCCCCAAAATAAAGTCTGTCACTGTTTCCACATCTATTTGCCATGAAGTGATGGGACCAGATGCCATGATCTTCATTTTCTGAATGTTGAGCTTTCAGCCAACTGTTTCACTCTCCACTTTCACCTTCATCAAGAGGCTCTTTAGTGCTTCTTCACTTTCTGCCATAAGGGTGGTGTCATCTGCATATCTGAGCTTATTGATATTTCTCCCGGCAATCTTCATTCCAGCTTGTGCTTCCTCCAGCCCAGTGTTTCTCATGATGTACTCTGCATAGAAGTTAAATAAGCAGGGTGACAATATACATCCTTGACGTACTCCTTTTCCTATTTGGAACCAATCTGTTGTACCATGACAGTTCTAACTGTTGCTTCCTGACCTGCATATAGGTTTCTGAAGAGGCAGGTCAGGTGGTCTGGTATTCCCATCTCCTTCAGAATTTTCCACAGTTTATAGTGATCCACACAGTCAAAGGTTTGGCATAATCAATAAAGCAGAAATAGATGTTTTTCTGGAACTCTCTTGCTTTTTCCATGATCCAGCGGATGTTGACAATTTGATCTCTGGTTCTTCTGCCTTTTCTAAAACCAGCTTGAACATCTGGAAGTTCATGGTTCACATATTGCTGAACCCTGGCTTGGAGAATTTTGAGCATTACTTTACTAGTATGAGAGATGAGTGCAATTGTGTGGTACTTTGAGCATTCCTTGGCATTGTTTTTCTTTGGGATTGGAATGAAAACTGACCTTTTCCAGTCCTGTGGCCACTGCTGAGTTTTTCAAATTTGCTGGCATATTGAGTGCAGCACTATCACAACATCATCTTTATGATTTGGAATAGCTCAACTGGAATTCCATTACCTCCACTAGCTTTGTTCGTAGTGATGCTTCCTGTGGCCCACTTGACTTCATATTCCAGGATGTCTGTCTGGCTGTAGGTGAGTGATCACAGCATTGTGATTATCTGGCTTGTGAAGATCTTTTTTGTACAGTTCTTCTGTGTATTCTTGTCACCTCTTCTTAATATCTTCTGCTTCTGTTAGGTCTCTCCCATTTCTGTCCTTTCTTGAGCCCACCTTTGCATGAAATGTTCCCTTGGTATCTCAAATGTTCTTAGAATAGAGCTAAAATCTTAAGTTTTGTTTTACAAAATAGTGTATATGTTATCCCCTAAGTTATTATATAAATTCTGGGGAAATATTTGAGTTATAAATATAAATCTAATTTTTCTTCCTGAAGCTATTAAAAAACTAAGTCTTCAAGATAAATATTACAGTTGTATGTCTGGCATTCCATTAAAAATATGCAATCTCAAGTCTGGAAAGAACCATTCAACTCACACAATAGATAATAACTCTAAGATTATGTCTGCTAAAAATCGCTAAGTTTCATATGAGGAAACTGTGACTACAAATTCACTCTGTTCTTGAGCCACCCATCCAGTTACATATGAAGAAGCAAGTCCTTCTTCATGTTGAGAAACATGTGATATCTATACTATGGCATTCTCCACCCACTTGTCTAAATTCAATGCAAATAGACTATGTGCAAAACACATTAGTCTAGTTCTAGAAGACACTTGTCTTCAAATATTTGTCTTTTTATTTCCAAGATTTAAGCAAATATAATATTGCTTTCCTTAAATCAAACTTTACTTCTTTCCTTTTCTTCTTTTATTTCGAGTTCATTCTTCTATTAACATGCGCTGCTCTGATTGGTTTATTTCTAATTAAAATCACAGGTCTACAAAATAAGGTGATTCTCAACAGGTTATTAAAATGCTTTGGAAGAAGCCTCTAAGAGCTGGTTAAGGGATTTTGATTTGAGTTTCTCTTCTAATAACTATGTGAAATGTCATTACATCATTAGATGGACAGTTCCAAGTTTATTTGTGCATCTTAGAATTAATGATACTACTATGTATGATTCAAAGAGTTTCTATGAGTAGTCATTGAGCTTTTGTGTGAAAAAGTGTTCAACTAATGGCAACATGCTACATAAATGCTACAAATTATACTGAAATACTTATTATCAAAAAAAGACTGAGTGATCAAAATATCTAATCCAATTTACTGCCATATCTATATCTATCTATCTATCCATAGAGAAAGGGTAGAAGAGGAGGGAGGAAGTAGGAAGGAAAAGGAGGAGAGGGAGAGAGATGACTGCTATTATTTCTTTGCTTTTAAGTAACTGTCATTTCCCATTTTTTGTGTTTCTTTATGCATATGTGAAAGACTCTACCTTTCTGCCATCACCTTCGTCTTGGCTATATTAATAAATTATTTCTTTCCTGATTTCTCCCTAAAGTAAGTATGACAGCTGCAAAATTGCTTTATAGGCTGGGTGCAATTGCACTCATTTTGTATGCTAGTAAGGTTATTCTCAAAATCCTTCAAGCTAGGCTTCAGCACTATGTGAACTGAGAACTTCCAGATGTACAAACTGGATTTAGAAAAGGCAGAGGAACCGGAGATCAAATTGCCAACATTTCTTGGGCAATAGACAAAGCAAGCAAATTCCAGAAAAACATCTACTTCAGCTTCATTGACTATGCTAAAGCCACTGACTGTGTGGATCACAACAAACTGGAAAATTCTTAAAAAGCTAAGAATATGAGACCTTACCTGCCTGCTCACCTTACCTGCCACCTGAGAGATCTGTATGCAGGTCAAGAAGCAAAAGTTGGAATCTTAATGGAATAACAGACTGATTCAAAATTGGGAAAGGAATAAGAAAAGGCTGTAGTGTCACCCTGTTTATTTAACTTATATTTAGGGTACATCATGCAAAATGCCAGGATGAATGAATCAAAAGCTATAATCAAGACTGCCAGGAGACCTAGCCACAAACTCCAATATGCAGATAATACCAGTCTAATGACAGAGAGTGAAGAGGAACTAAAGAGCCTAATGATGAAGGGGAAAGAGGAGAGTGAAAAAGCTGCCTTAAAACTCAATATTCAAAAAACTAAGACCACGGCATCCAGTTCCATCACTTTGTGACAAATGGATGGGGAAGAAATGTAAGCTGTAACAGATTTTATTTCCATGGGCTTGAAAATGATTGTGGATGGTGAGTGCAGCCATGAAATTAAAAGACACCTGCTCCCTGGAAGGAAAGCTATAACAAACCTAAAAAGTAAAGACATTACCTTGCTGACAAAGGTCCATATAGTTAAAACTATGATTTTTCCAGTAATGACGTATGGATATAAGACTCGGACCATAAGGAAGGCTTAGCACCAAAGAATTGATGATTTCATGTTGTGGTGCTGGAGAGTCCCTTGACTCTTGAGAGTCCCTTGGACTGTAAAGAAATCAAACCAGTCAATCCTAAAGGAAATCAACCCTGAATATTCATTGGAAGGACTGATGTAGCTGAAGCTCCGATACTTTGGCCACCTGATGTGAAGAATTGACTCATTGGAGACCCTGATGTTGAGAAAGATTGACGGCAAAAGGAGAAGAGGGCTGCAGAGGATGAAATGGTTAGATATCTTCCCTGACTGAAGGGACATGAATCTTAGCAAACTCTGGGAGATGGTTAAGGACAGGAAAGCCTGTGGTCCTGCTGTCCACAGGGTGGCAAAGAGTTGGATACGACTTAGCAATTTAACAACAACAAAGTAATCTGTAACAATTGTCATAAATGTTCTGCTTCTACCTGACTAAGGTAGAAAATACCAGGTAGAAACTACATCATGTGAGTTTTAATACAGAGAAAACTCTGATTTAATTCTGGGTCTCAGAAGAAATGGCTTAGAAGTGAAGACTTTTCTATCTGTATATGATGAAGCAACCTTTAGAGTATGTGCGTATATTATTTAACTCAACAGATTCTTCTAATGCTTGTCTTATGTAGTGTTCATATGTTTTATGTGTATATGCATCTTTCCTTTCAAACTGAGTTTCTTGCTCTTTTCTAAAACAGACCTTGTTACAGGAAAATAAAACACTTTTAAATGTTTTAAACTTTCAACAAAAGACTGAACGTTCAAGTTCTGAAAGCAATATATGACATCCTGAGACTAGTGAAAAAAGCAAACACCTGTTATGAATAGAGGGAAATTAAATTCCCAGTGTTAAAAAACAAACAAACAAAAAACATTAAAAGATTATTTTTAATTGTCTTTCAACCATGATATCTTCTATGTTCTAAAAATAAAAGAAAAATTGTGGCTCACTATAATGGTTGCTTATACTGAAAATACTGCAATAGAAATATCTCAAATACTTGTTAAAATGAATAAGCAGAGAATAAAATTCTAGTACTGATACAAATTTGTAAAAAAAAATCAGCTCTTGAAGGCACATTATTTTCATTTAAATTAAATAAAATGTCACAGCTATCTCTTTGTAAACATAATGCAAACATTTCAATTCATGATAACAAAAGTATAACTCTGGAATTTATTCTTTGGAGAATACAAATATTCCTTTAATTTCCCTTCCTCTACTCTCCTCTTAAAGAATGTTAACATTTTAATGGTATAGAAAATGTACCTTCAGAATGTTCCAAATAATTTCTTTGAAAATCTTTATAACTATAGTAATGAGGCACTTTACCTTAATCACATTAACACCTGTACTTAACATGAGAGGAAAAAAAAAAAAAAAACAGGAAAAATTATACATATTTTGACAGAGATCTGTCTTGTGAGTGAGTGCTTTCTCCCCATCCTAAGCTAATCATAACTGGCATTTCTGAAGGTAGTTGAGAAGAATGAAAATGTTTTTGGTATTATTTTTCAAATAATAAGGAACTTTTACCAATCAACCCCATCCTTAGCACAAATACAAAATGAATGCCTAAATACTGGTTCACAAGAAAGCAGACATGTTAACAGGCTCACAGGTCAAAACAACTGACTATGTTTTTATATTATGATGCATATATAGACATTGTGATTATTATTGGACACTTACTTTTAAAAATTGACATGCTGATTCTTAATTTGTGTGTGGAGGCACGATGTTAAGCCTGCCTCTAACAACAGTGTGTAACCCATAAAACATCTGGGCTATCTCAGCTCTTCCCACTGTCCTGAGCCACTGTGACTAATATAAAAGGGTTCCTTTTAAGTAAATATGAGTGCTCCCTGGAGGGAGCATCATGCCATCCTGTTGCTTTGAATTTTATGTATTATCTGTCTTCATTATTTAATCATGTGCCCTTAAGGTCTGCATGGTTTCACCAACTTCACTATCAAAAGGAATTTTTTAAATGGATCATTGCTAAACAGTCACCACCATTGTTGATTTATAAAAAGAGCTACAGAAAATAATAGTCCTGATCTAATTCAGGTAGTGTCTGTGATCACTACTTTCACAGTATCTCTAACAGCTTGGAGAGAAGCAGTAATATGTAAAAGCTGTTTGCTCTTTCATCCATATAGAGGATTTTTTTTTTCATCTACAAGGTCTAATCATGTCTGGATCTTTTTTCCTCATGACATCTGTTATTTTCTAATTCAATAACAAAATTAACTGGTTTTGAAGTCATCAGAGTCTAAGGAAAAAAATGAATCATTGAAAAATACTATTTTGAATTTGTATATTATTTTATCTTTGTGTTTAATCAAACAATGATTTCTCTAATTTAGCTCAATGTATTTATCCATTTTTACCTCACATTACATTAATAATATCAAAGGGAGGGTACATCTGTCACTTATTATTCAATTTCTTCAAACCTGGGAAGATTAGTAAAGACAGGAAATTTCACTGGGCTTACAGCCTAATTAAAAGTAACAGGCTTAACTATGAATAGTTTTGCAAAACGCTCAAACTTTTTTCTTTTTTTGCTTATTTAAACTTAAGATGTTCATTAGTAACTCATTAAAGACTTAGTTACAGTTCAGTGGGTGAGTCCTGAATATAATGATGGAATGTGTGTACAAATGTGTAGACTCATAATTAGAGAAACTGTCACATTTGGGGGTTAAGAATATACAATGCAGTATTTGAAAAACACTATGGAAAGTAAATGACCCAAGACAGTGTAGTATTTTAAAATTTGCTAACTATCCAGGTCATTTGGTTTTTAGGTCTAATTCCTAAAGGTATGTTTTAATGACCACATTTTCCCAAGATTAAATGTGTGAAGCTTGGTTCTAAGGCCTTTCTATACATTATTTTACTTAATCCTCATACTACAACAAAGTAGGCCTAATTACCCTTATAAAAAATAAGGAAACTGTGATTCAAATTGGCTAAAGTCATGTTCTTGGAAGTAAAAGAATTGGAATTAGATTCTAAAGCCTGACATTTTTTCACTTCATTCAATAGAACCATTCAAATTAGAATTCCAAAGCAGTTTAAATTGAATAATACTATAAACTTCAATTTCTGGGCTTCATGTAAGCATTACTTTCTAAATAGGACATCTTCCTTTATTCAAGGTTTCTTAAAAATGTAACAGCTGTTCAGTAGTAACATTTATAAATCAGTATCTTTATTTAGTCCTAATCTTTTCTCCCAAAATAGTATTATTTCAGATAAGTCCAGTGGGCTGAATTAAATAGTGCAAGTTGACTAGGATTCTTTCCAAATAATACTTCAAGTCCTTTTCCATTTCTCATCTTTTTCTGTTTAAAGATGTGATACGAGTGAGTCCAAAGGATACTAAGTAACATGTGTAGATTTGACAGACACACAAATAGCATAACTTTATTGAGATTTAAATAGGCATTGAGTTGTTTCTAGAACATACCAGAGAAAATAAGTCTATGGAAATTAAAGATATACTGTTTATAATTTGAGCAAAGATACAAAAAATGTAAAAAAGAGGACTTTATGAATCTGGTAGAAGAATTCAGACTAGAACAAAAATAGAAATGCTTCTGGCCATCAAATTAAAGCTTAATGTTCTTTATCATTTACTTAAGGAGGAGTAATTGGAAACTAACTAGAAGAATTCAATGAATTACCTAACTATTCTGTGTATCATTCACCACTATTCAATTCACATATCAGAATAAAGTTTCAATCATTGTCAATTAGTAGCTTTTGCAATCATAAAAAAACAAGTTAATGAACTATTTTTAGGAATAAGTAAAAAAGAAGGTGGAGTGGGGCTAGACAAATGATATATGACTTCAAAGTGAATTTAAAATAGCTGAGATGTAAGTGGGCAAATCCAAGCAAAAAGCTTCTTAGAAAATGCAATCTAAAGATTTCTTAAATCCAAATGTACTGTAACAATGGTACCCTGTGACCTTTTTACAAAAAATATATTTATATAAAGAATATTTATAAATGAAAAATAAAAATAAAGAAATGATTAAATAATATTTCTTCAAGTAAAATATGCCAATAACCAAGTACATGAAAATGGGCTCAAGATTATGCATTAGAGAAATGTAAGTCAAGAATGGGAGTTTAGGATTGACATGTACAAATTACTATATTTAAAATAGATCACCAAAAAGAAACTACTGAGTAGCAAAAAAAAAAAAAAATAATAATACAATGAGATGCTACTTCATTTTGACCAGATTGATTAAAAGAAAAAAGACAGTAACAAATATAGTTGAGAATGCAAGAATGTTTGCAACATATAACTGTGCAACCACTTTGGAAAGTAGTTTAGCACTTCCTCAAAATGTTAAATATAGTAATCATGTGACTCAGCAAGTCCACTCCTAGGTTTATACCCAAGAAAAGTGAAAACGTCCACACAAAAATTTATCCATGAAATTTCATAACCACATTATACAGAATAGCCAAAAAGTGGGGAATAATCCAAATTTCCATCCACTGATAAATATAATGTGGTATATTTATACAATAGATTACTTGGAAACAAAACAAGAACTACTGATACATGTCATGGTATATATATATTTTTAAAATATTATGCTAAATGAAAGAAGCAAGTTGGAATGTCTACAATAGGGAAAAGCATAGAGACATTGATTCCTGATGGTCAGAGACTGGATCTTCCCAAGGGGAAGATGGATGTGACTACTAATGGATATAGGATTTCTTTTTGGAGGACTAATTACATTCTAATACTAATACATACTAATTACAGGTGCACGACTATGCAAACACTAAAATCCACTGAACTAAATTTTATGGTATATGAAATATATCTCAAGAAAGATATTTTAAGTACCCATTTATACATTAAAAAGGATATTGATGCATCAAATCTAATTTTTAAAAAACTACTATATATTTTATAAATATTTTCTTCTTCCTTCATCACAAGAGGACTACAATTTTCAAACTTATTTATAGGTGTGGCTATAAGGCAGAGTTTTAATTAATGGAAGTGGAAACAAAAGTAATGTGCACTATTTCCAAGCATATCCATATAAGAACCTCCCACTGGAATCCTCCCAACACTCTTCTTCCTTCTGTGGACAGGAATGACAATGAGCCTCAGAAAGATATTGGAACTCTTGTGCCATTAATAGACTGAGTCTATAAATAACTGTGAGAACAAGAGAATGGCATCTCCTCTGTCCTTCAAACACAGAGACCTGCACATGCGTGCACACACACACACATACACACTGTCCAACCAGAAACATTTATCTTTCTTGAAATGTTTGGTGAACAAGGATATATTCTCTAGAAGCTATTATTCATTTTGAATTCTACTGTGACCACAGCCAAAGTTTACGCTAATATATTAAGAATGGAAATTAAAGTAGGCAACTCAAAGAAGTCTTTCTCCAGAAGTTCCATAATATATAATTCAAAACATATATACACACAATTGATTTGATCCTTATTTGACTTTTTCTTGTCTTAGATATTTGATTTTCTGAGGAGTCATTCCTTTAAAATTACAAAACAAATATAGAGTGCAGTGATTTTTCAGGAATCTCATTTTCACAAATGATCAATTACACTAATTTTGATATTATATCTTAATCACTGTTCTTTCATAATATATATGTTAAATTTATATCTACCTATTACTCTTTTCACTTTTGTAAACTTTTGCTTAATATTCTACATATATCAATATATATTTTAGAATAATTTTGTTAAATTTCTACATGAAAATGCTCACATCAGTACTCTGAAAGCAGTTGTGTGAACATACATAAAAATTAACTTGGAAATAACTTACAATTTTGCTGTTCCTAGTCTTTTTTTATTCAGGAACATGGTATATTGGGTGTTTTATTTTACAATTCACAGTAAGTTTCACAGTTTTCTTCTCCTAGGTTAATGTAGCTCCTCCTATATTTCCTAAGTAACTCAGGCATTTCATTTCTACTATGATGTAATCATATATGCATGTATGAATCATAAACCTGAACTTAGTGCTTTCATTGGTTCTGGAAAGTTATTATATTATTGATTTTCTGAATGCATCATAATCCACCTGCAAATAACAATTATATCTTAATATTTGAATATTTACTCTTGTTTACATTTGTTGATTATTATAGTAGCCAAAACTTGTGGAATTATTTTAAACAAATGGTACTGATAATAAGCAAGGCTGTTTTGATCATTTATGACCATTTATTTTAGAGTTGTGAATTAGTCAAAAATGAGTCATTCTTTTACTTTCCGTATTATCAAGAGATTTTCTTCTATGGGTACAAAGTTACAGTCAAATTTTATATAAATTTATATAAACCGTGTTCCCTTATATTGCGATTTCTAACTGTATCAATGATCTTCAGTGCTGAGCCAATAACATATAGTTAGATAAACAATGATTCCTTCATATAACATGCATTCACAATTTTTTAAACTTTAATGAAGGGCTAGAAATGTCTTAATTTTAAGGTGAAATCAGTAATAAAGATACAACTTTTATTTCTAAAGTTACTCCACTTTTAAAAGATATGCGCTTGCACTACTGCAAAAAATATCTAACAACCATTAGTATTAATTGTACCACCAGGTCATGGGATTATTGAATTTTTGCCTTTTGATTTAAATTTGTTTGAGGAGGATTACTTAGACAATAAAGTAGGTGACACTGGTAAGGACAAACAAAGAAATATACGAGACTATGTTCTTGTACTTTATCAAGCTATAACCTTGACTTCATGACATTCACATCACCACAAACTACATTGTGCATAGATCAAATAAGCACAGAAAGTTTATCAAGTGTCACTGTGAGAGCCTAGTTTTGTTTGAAGGTGTCTATCCATTACTTTTGGAAATTACAACAGGCATATTTTTCTTGCAAACCCTTAGCTAGCCTAACTCCTTTGGTCAAATAATTCATACACAGTTTTTCTGATACAAAGACAAGTTTTTATATTTAAAGAAAATAGTTCTGCTATGATGGTAAAGAAATATAGATTCAAATAAAATAAAAATGTAATTATTAAAATAAAAAGTTTATTTTTAATTCATCAATTAAAAACCTGAAATAAATTAGAGAATGACTTAACCCTAGTTTTCAACAGGGTCTTATTCTAAACTGTCAAAACAGATCATAATATAACATTGATATATAGCATCTTATTTGCATAAGACGACTCTTTCCTATTGCATTTCAATTTTTGATTGGTCATTAAGCAATTATTTTCCAATCTGAATGCAGGAAATAATTGTATGAAAAATGCCCTATGGCTATTTACATGAAATTATAAATGTAAGAGCACTATTCTTACATTGAGAATGAAAATGAATAGCAATGCAAAGAAGAGGGAGACAGATAATTAGATACTTATATATTACATGTCAAACTACTTGAAATTTATTCAACATCAAGTGCACAACGACCATCTTAGTATAATCAGTCTATCCCAAGGCCAAGAAGCACAAAAAATAATATATGATTCTAAACCCTCGAAACAGTCACAGTACATAAAATCTGAAGATAGAAAACGCTACTTTGCTCTCAAAGTGTACACTTGTTACTTGTAGAGGAGTATCACTACAATAAAATTCACACATAACATGTTTTGCAGATGCAAAGGCAAAATAAAATTATTTTCCAATTGCCAAACTGCATACTGAATGCATAGGGAAGGCTCCTAAACACATTCTTACAAAGGAAAGCTGCCAGGTGTACATATTGGTAGTACATACTGTTGTATTAGAGACTGCATAGTTAACTTTTGAAATATATATTAATATTTATTTTGAATTTCAGTTCCAAGTGGCTAACATATTAATAGATGCTATTGGATGTGCTCTCCATAATCTCATGTATCATGATGATGACAAAGATTTCTCAGTATAACATATTTGACCATACAGATATGATATTACTGCAAGTATTACAAATTATCTAGGCTGGCAAGCATTATAAACATTTAAAGGATGATTAATTTCTAGAAAATAAAAAAAAATAGCTAAGCAGAGCTTAGAAGTCAACCTACCTTTTTCACCATTAATAAAACATGACTTCATAAAAAAATTTATATGGTAATATTTTCTGTGGTAAAATATAATTTGGTACTTTCTCAAGCTTCACATATTATTAGAGGTTAAAATATTTTGAATTATTATTTTAAATCATTGACACATTAAATATTACTAAAACTAAAAATAGATTAATAATAAAACAAATTACATAAAAACATAATAGTACAAGATATATATATTTGATCATTATTTTGTCCCTGCTAAGAGCTGTTTATAATAATTAATTTGTTAGCTTTAAAGTTCATTAATATATAAGTACACATGCAACTTTACCAACACAAAATAAACTTGGGGAAAAAAGTACATATATGGTGGCTCATGAGAGAATTTTTTAAATTCTACTTTTTTCTGCAAAGATATCACTAAAAATACTGTTTCCTTTTGCATACAGTAAACTACAATGATCCTGTTTTCTATCTCTATCACTGTGATACACTTGCTAAGTACAGTTTAATTAACATAAGACGCAGTTAAAATGTTTGAGCATCGTAATCACCTTCTCAACTCCCAACGCATTATGGCTTGGGTGACGTCCCTCCCAAGAACAGATCTCCTAGTGTGGCTCCTATACTGACCCATGATATTGTTTTACCACCAGTCAGGATGCGTCCCAGGTGCTCATGTTATCACTGGATTTTTGTTCTCTGATCCCTCTCTTTTCCTTTGCTCCCAACCACATCATTAGAACAAAAAAGTCTTTTATCTTCATGCAACACTACATTAGTTAACACCAAAGAACTGGCCATCTGCTTTCACTACTTCTCTTTACTTCTGCCAGGTCTCATTGCATTATAGATAAGGATTTTATGGTTATATAGGAAGGAGACACAGTCATGGAAAACAGAAAAATAGAAATACAGAGGTACACAGAGACATAAAATATGGACAGATAAACACAGAACCAGAGACATTTCTTAAGTTTAAAGTTGTATATATATATAAATATACACAAAATGTGGATATACTAATTAAGTTTATTTTCCTATAAAAAATACTGGCCAGACTCTCTAGGATGATGTGGGAGATTACTCAACTAGTGTAAATATTATTCAGAATTAATTATTTAGCTTAGTTTCTAATTTTACCCATGCAGAAATCATATAAAAATGAATCACTAACAATTACATACTACTACCACTGACAATAGAGAATAATATACTAAAATATACTGACAATTATATATTAAGTATTTATATATATATCTGATATATATAATCAGTTTGACAATAATTTTGTTTAGATACTAGTATTAAAATCTTCTGGCAAAATCAAAATGCTGAGGTTCTAGTAGCAAAAGACTTCAATTCTCAGGATAAGAATAAGGATAATTGTATATCTTCCTTATCTAATGCTGAGAGGTTTAGCTCTATTTCAAAGTAATTAGGGGTAGGAAAATAAAACAGAAAGAAGATTAACTGAGTGCCAAGCACTATGTTAGGAACTATGTGTATATCATTCATTTCTTTTTTTTTTTTTTTTCCAGCTCTTTAAAAATCATGAGTATTTTCCTTGACTACATATTTAATAAATACATCGATTTCTTAAAATAACCCTACATGGAGTGTTTGTTCTTACAGATGAAAAGCAGGCTTACAAATTTCTAAGGTACTATAAGCTTGAGAGAAGAATTTAGAATCCCTTGTTTATTACCATAGCTTTAGTAGCTAGCACAGTCATCAGACTCACACTCTTTGATAAATGTTATCTGTTAACTAATTTACCAAGTTACTGTTACAGAACATGTAGGCAGTAGAGCTGAAATTTTATCTCAGATCTGTTAAGACTGCAAAGCCCAGTTGGTCTATGCCCACAACATGGAAGAGGCAGAAATCTACCTTTTTACCTCATCTGTTCACAAGAACCAGGGGAGCTGATGTGGAATTTCCTACAGGAAAGAATGGCTTTAACAGGAACTGATTATTTACTGGCAGTTAAGACCAGAGCTCAAGAAGCTAAATCCTTCATTTTAAGACCTCTCCGGGTCTCATGTGCAACTTTAGTCAAGTTGTTTGGTCACTTGGTACCCCAATACTTTCACTATAAAAAGTTAATGGTAATGATGATAATAATAAGTAATATTAAACCCATGAGAATGCTGTGATAATTAATTGTACCAAATACATTTAAAGTTTATGGCTATTGAATCACTATGTCTTTGTCACTCAGTCATGTCCAACTCTTTGTGACCCCACGGACTGTAACATGCCAGGCTCCACTGTCCTTGGAATTCTTCAGGTGAGAATATTGGAGTGGGTAGACATTCCCTTCTCCAGGTGGTCTCCTCGATCTAGGTCTCAAACCCAGGTCTCCTGCATTGCAGGCTGATTCTTTACTGTTTGAGCCACCAGGGAAGTAGTCATCATTATTATTTACTCTGGAGAAAAGGCCAGAAATTTGGGTCATATCCAGAAAAGTTAATTCTCTCTGATCAGGAGAAGAAATATAGCTAGGCGTTGTATCAACAGTAGGCAAGGACATCCTATCCAGGGATGTTTTGGAAAAAAAGTACCTCTATAACTACGACATCTATTTTATTTCAGTCCTCTCAGGTTTCAACCTATATGGTATTTCTTTAAGACTAGACTGGTGGGGACTCCAAAAAATGTCTAATTCTATTGTATTTCTGCACTGATCAAAGGCACCCATACTTTCTGTTTATGAGCAAGCTGAACTAAAAAAATCTGCTTACATGGAGCCCTTCATTTACAAGTCTGAAGTGGCATCACAAGGCAATGGAGAAAGCCTTGCACAGAAGGCAGCCAAAACTGACTTTCATTTTCTCTGGTGAAAAATTTTAAAATACTTACACAAGGTAATAAGAATAAAGTTTATAAGTGGAAAATTTCTATATTGTTTAGCCTGATATGCATCTCTCTCTCTCTAAGTCGCTTCAGTCGTGTCCAACTCTGTGTGACCCCATAGACGGCAGCCCACCAGGCTCCACCATCCCTGGGATTTTCCAGGCAAGAACACTGGAGTGGGGTGCCATTTCCTTCTCCAATGCATGAAAGTGAAAAGTGAAAGGGAAGTCGCTCAGTCGTGTCCGACTCTTAGCGACCCCATGGACTGCAGCCTACCAGGCTCCTCCATCCATGGGATTTTCCAGGCAAGAGTACTGGAGTGGGGTGCCACTGCCTTCTCCGCCTGATATGCATAGGATGATATAAAGTAGTTTACAGAAAATGAAAACATTATTTTAGTTTTTTAGTCAAAATATTTTATATATTTTTATATACCAGGGTCAATAGTTTCTGTACTTTATTAGTTTTTAAATACTTATTAGAGTTGCTTGAAGAGATTATATGTGTGTTTCTGTATGCTTGTTCAATACAGGTCTCAACTCAAGAATCATGGTGTAAGGCTCAGTGATCTTTGGGACCCATGAGATACAAAGTAGGTATCAGGTTTAGGAGACCAGAAACTGCACCTCTGAAAAGAAAATCTTTCTTACAATGTGTATTTCTGCTATTTTTAACCTACCTTGCTCTAATAGTACAATTTTAGACTGACTTTGTAAATAAGAATTGTACATATACTTAGAGTTTTTTTTTTCCTGAATATCAGTATCAAATGAAGAAGCTCTTAGGGTAAGCTAATTCTTAGCTGTTACAATTTACTGGAACAAAAATATACTGGAAGGGTAGATAGTATGATGAAGGAAATTAACATGTTCAATCACTTAATATCAGTCATGTTCTGTGCTAGAATTTTACATATCCTATTTATTTAATCTTCAAATAACCTTATGAGTGAGACATTTTAATAATATCAAAAAGGCTAAGTAGAATCATCTTTAGGTACACTCACAATTAGAAAAGCATTTGTTTAAAGGAACATAATTCCTATACTGTGCCATATCACAAAATGTTATACATGCCCAAGTATATGAACGCGCAAGTGTCACATCAGTATAAGAATTAAGGGAAAAATTTGACATATTTAACAATTTTACATTTTTTAAAATGAGATGGTTGTATAATTTTACTTTTATTTTTTAAAAAAGCACTATCTTATAGCAATTTGTTAGAAATAAAGTTGTGAAAGCAGAGAAACTTTAAGGGAAATGTCAAAAGACAAGTGATTTTATCCTGTTTTTATACTGACAGTAGAATGCAATTCATGTCAAAACATATGAATGAGTCAAATTAAGAACTGCATCACTGAAAAACTATAATAGATTTCTATAGTCAATTAAAAACCAAAAATGAGCCAAGGAGGCTAAAATGTCATTTCAGCTGCCTGCTAAACTATAATACTCTGAGACCTCCTAAGCAGTGGCGAGTACAGCTGTGTGCTTTTTTCTTTGCTATAATCATCATTAACATATGCGACAGTGACTATATTACGCCCTTTTCATCTAAGGGCAAAACCAGTGATAATCAGTAGAAAACTTTAAATTGGGAAAAAGTAACATATGTATAGACTTTGATCTGGCAATTTTTAGAGGGGTTAAATAAATATTATTCTACGTGGTACAAAATTTGTTTTGCTTATTTATTGACTAGATATTTTATAAAAATTTGCAAACGAAGATAGATCATTTCTTAACTATCATACTCATGCTATAAGTACCAAGATGTCTAAATGAACATGTATACAGCCTTTTATGAGTATATTAGCATGTTTCAGGAAAAATACATTTTTGCTTATGTTGATACTGTTTTGATAATGCTTTTTATCTCTTTCCTCATTAAAAGGGATACCACACTTCTGCCTTAACGAGAGGTTTCAATTTAATTTTGTGTGTTAAGGATTGAGCAGGGTACTAAACACTCAGAAACAAATAATTACAGAGTTCAGTAAAGTAGAATTTGGGAGTGTTTTCTTTCAAAAGGGCATTTACTATATCAAAAGCTATTTTACTTAGCAAAATAGATCATTTAAATTCATAATAAATGATAGTTAATAATTTAAACGATATTCTTTAAGGGTGATAAAAATAATAAAACATGAAATTAAAAAAAAATAGTTTGGTTAGATACACATTTTAAATGGTATTTTAAGAAATAAAACTCAACATTCTATTTATTATAGCTTAAAGTACATTACTTACAGCTATTATTACATGGTAGGCAAAAACTGCAAAATCATAGCACAAAAATTTAAAATAAAGGATCTAATGTAAATTATTGAGACAACATTAAGTATCATAGAAAAATATAATTAAAAGTCTTACCATGAATTATCGGTGCTAAGAGCATCATGAAGACTAGTAGCTGTGATGGCCACATTGTCGTGAGCTCGGCAGTGAGGGTTCCTCAGGAGTGAATATTCTAAACTTAAAATAAGTGTCTTTCTGATTCTTTTTCTGTATCCCAAGATGGATGATTAAAAATAAAACAGCTCAAAAAGAAATATTCTTCAAAACAGAAACACCAATACCCAATTCAGAATCCTGCAAACAAGAAAAAAAAAAGTTATCAAATATAAGTTTTATCATTTCCTTGAAAGTTTCCTTGCTGACAAGAACATCTGTACACCTCTTCCCTTCCTCACTGTAATGAATACATACATCATATATAAAAATAAGTAAGTAACCTAAAAGACATTATTAACTTATGTATTACCACAGTGTTTATTTCCCAACCCCCAAACTTACTGACACAAATAATTCAGTCTCACTGGACAAATTAATATAAATAAACTATACTCATTAGTATAATAATTAATTTGTATAATTTATCAATAGGTTTAAACATTTGGTGTTTACTCAGGGTAAATATTATCCACAAATATAATTTTTACTAATAATAGAAAAGTTTTTAAAAAATTAATGTGTGAAGAAAAAAGTTAAATGTATGAGTCTTACTTTCATTCTAGACCCTGAGAATAATTCAGAAATTATTCTAGATTTTGACTATATTACTTGTCTAATTATTTTTGTAATTAAATTTGTGAAAATTATAATTTATGTTAATTAATTATGTTCAATCATAATCAATTCATTTAGCAGAAGTTTACTGAGTGTCCTCTAAATTACAAAGTACTATGCTAAGAAAATAGGGCAAAATATTGAATAAAACATGCAACCTATCTTCCAGGATTCTACAACTGAAAATGAGGAATTTTGCTTAAAAGTGTTAAATACATATAGAAGACACTAAAAATTTTAAGTATTGTAAAGTTATTTTACTGAATCAAACTGATATAGCTGCCCTCTCTTTAAAGTTTGCAGATATATATCTTACAAAATAAAAGTATTGAAGGTACATGACCTCAATTTTGAAGATGTTGTTTTTCACAGTGAACATCTTTAAAACTGATCAATCAAGTACTAACTGGGTCTTCCTTTTCTTTCTTTCTTTTCTTTCCTCTCTCTTTCCCTCTATTCAAGCAATTATTGATAGTATATATTTCACTATTGTGAAATAGTGTGAAATATATTTCACATTTTTAGTATAAATCTAAATTTTTTCTGGAAAGAAATATTCAAAATAGAGATAGTTTACTGAAGATTGTAATAATCTTCATTCTATCAAAACACATTGGAAAATAATTCTGAAGTGCTTGCATTCATTATAAGGCAAAATTACACAGATTTATCTGAATTTCTGGCACTACTATTCACAGTACGTAAGAGCACAGGTTCTGAAGCAAGACCATCTAATTTGAATTATTAGCTCTATTAATCGGCTTCCCTGGTGGCTCAGATAGTAAAGAATCTGCCTGCAATTTAGGAGACCCAGGTTCAATCCTTGGGTTTGGATGATTCCCTGGAGAAGGGAATGGCAACCCACTCCAGTATTCTTGCCTGGAGAAGTCCATGGACAGCCGAGCCTGGCAGGCTACAGTCCATGGGGCTGCAGAGTTGGGCACGACTGAGCAACTAACATACACACAACTCTACTAGTACTAAGACATTGGGTAAGTCATTTAAGCATTCAGTTCCTTGATTTCCTGTCTGTTAATGGTGGGGAAGCAATGTTACTTAGTTCATACGGTTACATGAACATTAAATATGTTAAAATTTGTCATTTATTATATGCAATACATAAAAATATGTATTGTTCAGAACAATAAGTATGAAAGTGCTATATATATTAACAATTCTTATACATCTCATGAGTTTTCAATTTTATCTTACTTTTACTTTTTAATGTGGTTGTGTAAGAAGCAAGACATTTGAAAATTCAAGCAAAAATATTTACTGAGTCACTATTGTACAGATAGGCATGGAATAAACTAAATCTGGAAACAACAGATACAATAATTTTCTTTCTAAACTCACAGACATAATAGAAAAACTAAGCTCATAATAAACACTCTCATAACATTTTACTTTTACAAACAGAAATCATTGACAAGAAAAAATGAGGTTGAGATAAATAATGTGAAAAGAATTTCTGTGCAACATTTTGCTTGTTCTTTTAATTAACACTGACTTATAAGAAAACATTTAGAACATATTTAATTGTCATGTCACAAGTATATAACTCTTTCTGAAAATAAATTTGAAAGCAGGTACTAATTTAAAATAGCCTTCTTTTACATGAATATGATTACGGATACTTAAGGATACGTAAATTGACTGACCCATCAACAAGTAAACAATCCCCCTCAACATTCAATTATCTTTTCTTCCCCTCTATAACTGTAGCATCAAGGGACATGTATATGTACACAGACAAATACACACAAACACACGCACACACACATATATGTAGAAGATAAATATATACAGTACTAATTTAATAGCAACTCATCTAGCTGAGTTATTTATTCACTATTTCAAAAATATATACTAACTATCTTCCTTGGTGGATACTATTGAGAATACAACTAAAGTAGAAAAAATTTTCCCACAACTTCTCCTGTAACGGGAAAATCATAATAAATGAAGTCTAAATATAAAGAGAAGAATCAACATTTTTCAGTTCTTTTCATATGACAACTACTTTTCCAGGTATTACACAATTATATGATTAAATTATCCAGACAGATCTATCATGCAAATAATATTGTCTCATGTCTACTGAGAAGGAAAATCAGACATGTTACTGAGCAAGAATTTCAAACTGAATGTCTGCCTCCAACCTAAGTGCTTTCTTCTCTCTATGGTAGAAATAAACAAGATATATGGGACTTCCTTTGTACCTCAGTTGGTAAAGAATCTGCCTGCAGTGCAGGAAACCTGGGTTCGATCCCTGGGTTGGGAAAATCCCCTGGAGAAGGAAATGGCAGCCCACTCCAGTATCCTTGCCTGGAAAATCCCATGGACAAGAGGACCCTGGTGGGCTGCAGTCCACGGGGTTGCAAAGAGTCGGGCACTACTGAGCGAATAACGCTTACTTACTTATGATCATAATCAAGGGTGTTACTTCTGGAAAGAAATAGACAAAACACAGCAAGTTTTTGAGGAAAGATTTAGGCTTTGCTTAAACATGTTACCCAATTGTGCTGAGTAAAGAACAAAGGAACAGCATGGGTATATGAAGTAGGTCTGGAGGGACAAAGAGAAAGAAGAAGATAGACATGCTTAAAAAGGAAACTGGACAAATTATAATATTGTACTCTTTGAAGGCATCAAAAAATTATTTCCATAGTGAAATATGAGTATCACAGTTATGAAGTAAATTAAGTCAAGTTTTAGTGAAAACAGCAGTTTATTTCATGTATTTTCAACTTGATGAAGGAACAGGAGAAAATTATCAAAAGTATAAGAAAGTGATTATCTATAATAATGACTTATTTTAGGATATCAGGGCAGGGCATAAAATCATGTCTACTAAGATTACTTTGAACTTGATTTATGCATAAAAATTTGTTTTCATGATTACAGTGTAACCATGTACTGTTTACTATGTAAACACCTGTGTGTAAACAGAGGTGGGGAAAGGAATTTAGATGAATGGAAGCTATTATTTGAGGACAGTAACATGTTCTCACACTAGCCTCACCATCCATGAACCTTTCACTCACAGTCCCATAATAATATGCTAATTTGGAGGTATAAATAATAAAATTGAAATTTTAGTAGATAATGTTCCAGACCAGACTGTTCATAATCTACAGAAAAATAAGCCATTACTCTTTCAATACTAACAAAAAAAAAAGAAAGAAAGAAAACTTTTGGAATGATTTTTTTTTCCCAATTACATGTTGCTATTAACCAAACCATTCAGTTTTCATATAAAGGGGATTTTTACTCAAATCATTTCGGAAACATAGCTCTTTAAAAACACATAAAGAAGAAAAACCAAGAAAAGACATAGGACTCATTAAATCACTCTTAAACAAAATGATTACTCAAAAAAATTTACTACTAATAAAAAGAATTTGACAAGTCAAGTTCAACATATATTTCCAACTCTAAAGAATGTCTTTAAACTTTTCCATGTACAAAGCTCTATGTTAATACTATGGGTCAAATAAGGAGAATGTGCCTAAGTCTAAAATATCACCATTTTTAAACAACTTTCAGTAAAATATGGATGCCAGAAGGTGTACTCACCAATAATTTAAAGTGCTGTGCAAAATGTGATATGTGTTAAGTGAGATATTCTAGAAACATGTGCGCACACACACACACACAACTTGCCAAATTGTCTTTTGAAAGAAACAGCAAAGGACTTAAAAACATGCTGACTGAACATTCTGGTGCTAGGCAAGTTTACAAAGCCCTCTGAATTTCAGTTTCTTCAACTGCATAAGAGAAAAATATACACCTGTATTTTGTTGAGAAGATTAGCAATACCATAAATTACTGGGGCTTCCCAGGTGGCCCTTCTGACCCACATGCAAATGCAGGTGACATAAGAGATGCAGGTTCAATTCCTGGGTTGGGAAGATCCCCTGGAGAAGGGAATGACAACCCACTCCAGTATTCTTACCTGGAGAATCCCCACGGACAGAGAAGTCTGGGGGGCTATGGTCAATAGTGTCCACAGAGTCAGACTGAAGCAACTTAGCACACACACTGCATGATGCAGAGATGTCATGTCATCATGCATGTCTACCAATGCTTGTTTGTCACTCACCAATTCCTTTGTTTCCTTAATTTTTTCAAAACTGAGGAACAGACCATATGCTTGACTCCCAAACCTTAAATCTCACTTACATATTTAGGAAAATCATACACAGTCTCCTTGACAGAGATGCACACTGTCCTTAAGAAAGCTTCGGATGAGTAATGGATACTAAGACAATGTAAGATTTTATTTTTTAAAAAGAATTTTCAGTATGTTCTTCTTGTTTGAAATACACTATGTTACTTAGGATATTAATTTCCAGTAATAAAACATATTAAATTACTTTAAAATTAAGTTGCTTTAAAAATTACTACTGAAAGATAGTTTCTAACATATATCAAAGATTATCAGAAGATGGCAGACAGTTTTCCCTGTTATGGTATCAAAAATCTGGAGTGAGTGAAAGTTGCTCAGTCATGAAGGACTCTTTGCAACCCATGGACTGTAGCCCATCAACCTCCTCTGTTCATGGAATTCTCCAGGCAAGAATAATGGAGTGGGTTGCCATTTCCTTATCCAGGGGATCTTCCCAACCCAGCGATCAAACCTGGGTCTCCCGCAGTGCAGGCAGATTCTTTACTGTCTGAGCCACCAGAGAAGCTCTCAAAAACTTGGAAGGAATATATTTATCTTGATTAGGTTATCTGTCCTCCATCAAAACTATATAACTTCACTACACTTAACAATATTAGAAAGGAAAAATTGAGGTTGATGAAAGTGTTCTAATTTATATCACTAATATTTAAGATTATAATTAAGAAACTATGATTTGACTCATTTTCAACTAAACATTAAAAAAATTCACAATATGGAAAACATTCTATAAATGCTTTATGTAGGTAAAATCTTTCTTCATAAATTACATGGAAAATTCCTTATTTGTTCAGATTAAAATTTAATAAAATTTATTTAATTCAGATTAAACTTAATTCATATCTAGCATAATTATATGCTAAAACTAATTTTTTTGTTATTGCTGAAATAAAAGTTCTTCTGAACTTGGACATTGATTTACTTTGAGGAAACTGATATTTAAATTCTGATGGCATAATTTTTTCTCAATTTAATTTTTTCATATATCCTTCTCAAATCATATTTGAAATTTTACTTTATATTTGCTTTCTTTTTACACTCTAAATAAAGATTAGTATTAGCCTGTGAATGCCATTCATCTTGAATTGTTGCTTCTACTTTTAAGCTATTCTTAACTACATATCTATAAAATATCTTAATCTCAATCTTTTTCAAATTAAATTGCATGTCATTATTGTACTTTTTCCTCATAATAACCTACTAAAGACACTATAATATCTTCTTTATAATGTTTTATATCCTCTTTTTATTTATTTTTTAATTTACAATATTGTATTGGTTCCACCAGTTAAATATTCACTTATTACATATTCTTCTAACTACAAATTGCATTTCATATCTACCTTAAAAATTTATGTTAATCCACATTTCATTTTATATATTTGCCATTTAAGTATTTTTAGAGCTTGATTTTTTACATGTTTGGCACATGCCGAATGTTTAAAATGCCTTGTGGCACTGTTTTAATAACTGATTGGTACATAGTCCTATAATACCATTGCTAATTATAAAACAACAGTTTCCCATTCAGCAACATTTCCCCATTCCAAATAGCTAAACTTCAGCTATTTCTGCTCCCCCCTCCCGCCGCAAAAAAATCCTCTTATTTTAGAAATGTTTATAAATATTGTTTGAGTGTAATCTGTATTCTTCCAGGTTATTAGACAGATTTTGAAATTTGAATGATTTGCAATTGCATTCATTAACAAATATTAACTTCTTAGCAATATAAAACTGACATATGGTAACTTTATGAAAGTGATACATTTTCAAAAAAAGTTTATCCATATTAACCAAAAAGGATCAAGTGTTTTTGAGAAGTATTCATTTAACAAGGATGGAAAATATATTTCAAATAGAGTATTTAATTATGCATAGATGCTTAGATAATGAGTTTAAGTGCTAAATATTCAAATTGAATATGACAATATTTCCATGATTTATTAATATTATACAATCATAAGCACATACAGGTCAGTGTTCCATAATCCATGTCCTATAAAATGATAGATGGTATCTATTCTCACAAACATGTCCTTCTAACATGGTTCTACATGGAAGACTCATACTGCTGTGAATGGATGCTCCAAGTTATAATTAACTCTTAGGGAAAAGAAGTAGAGCAGTAAAATGAAAAATTAGATGACTATTACACAACTTTCTCCCATCACCATCCTATAAAATGTTTAAACATCTGGTGTTAATTATCACTGGGTAGAAGCAAAATAAGGTTTAAAGTTCAGATTGAGTAAAATACATATTTTTTAAATATTACCTATAATTTACAATGTCTAAAACCTTTTAAAAAGAGTACTTTTTCTTTAAAGTTTTCTTGCTGCTTGCCAAGAGAATTATTATATATAACTTCTCAAATGTGAGTGCATTTGAGTAGACTATGGAATTTTTAAGTTTGTAAGGATATTTGTGCTAGAGCATAAGTAGATAAAATTTGACTAAACAGTGGTTGGAGAAGGATTGTTCTAGGTTATGAGTTTTTATGAAGAAAGTTAAGAGCAGATAAAAAACAGCATACTATAGAACTCTAATTTGTCTAGTATGTGAGGTCTACTGAGTAAGTAAGGAGCAAGAGAATATCATATAAAGAAAGATTTGGGTAGAAGAGAAAAGGTTGTGAAAGCTATACAAAGAATTTGAATTCAATTTACTTAGTTTCCAAAGGTGAATTTTGAAATTTTAATTTCTTTATTTTAAAAGCACAAATTGCATAAATAAAAATCACTGCAAACATTATCTTTCAAAAATGAGGGTATATATTTAGTGAAAGTGTTAGTCAATTCATGGAATTCTTCTAGCAAGAATACTGTAGTGGGTAGCCCTTCTGTTCTCCCAGGTATCTTTCCAATGGAGGAATCAAACCTAGGTCTCCTGAATTGCAGGCAGTTTCTTTACCTTCTGAGTCACCAGAAAAGCCCCAGGAATACTGGAGCGGGTAACCATTCCCTTCTCCAGGGGATCATCCCAACCCAGGGATTGAACATGGGTCTCGAACATTGTAGGCAGATTATTTATCATCGGAGCAACCAGGGAAGTCAAATATTTATACAAAGTATATTTAAAGTTTTTTTTAATCTTCTAAATTACTCTTAAACATTTGAGCATTTTGCTCTGAAAGTAATTTATGTGAATCATCTTTGGTTTGATATAAAGAGACTGAGTTAAGATATTAAATAAAGTAGAAGTATTAAGTGAACCATCAAATTAGTAAACTAACTAGTATTTAGATAGTACCTAACATGACACCACACAAAAATATCAGAGACTTTGCATTTTCATAATATGATGCATTTGTCAGGGTTCTAAACTTCCATAACATCTCTAAGCAGCTATTATGCTATCTGAGATCAAATACTGATTTCAGAAAATTACCACACTTTCAGATACAATGGCAGTGGTATGCACTCAGAAGTGTATTACAACCAAATAACAGACTATGTGTTAACTCTGCTTCTCAGATGTATATTTTATAACACATTCAAGACAAATACAACCTGGAAGAAATTTCACATACACTAAGTATATGTTTGAATTGACCTAGAACCAGATGCGGCCATATCTTTCTTAGTCCCTTATTTCTGCACATTAAAAAAAAAAAAAAAAAACAAAACCTCCTATTATCAAGTATTAAACAGAGCCATCAGAATCAGCATGAATAGAAGGCATAATATGAGCTTTGGAGTGAGAAAGTTTTAAAGTTCTCTCTCTTCAAGCTGTGAGCTGTATGACCACAGGCAGATGACTTAATTTTTCTATACTCTAATGTTCACACCTAAAATTAATACTTATTCCACCATATAGTTAGAAGTCTTAAATAACACATACATGATCTATAAAGATACCTGGCAAAAGCAGGCATTCAATATGTAAGAAAAATCCATGTTTTTATTTAATGAAGGGTTTTATATTCAAAAGTAGGATTATAAATGGTAAATGAGATTACATTTGGTGGTGACTGGGACAGAAGAATGTCCAATAGGAATGGATGATTGGTTGTGTGAGAACTGGGATAGAATCAGAAAGCATAATGTAAACATCACATTTTTAGAAGATTAAATTTGTCCTGGCATACCGAGAAAAAAATGGAGAGGAAAGAAAATTAGGCTAGTGGTATTAGTAACAATATTAACAGAGTTTGACCTTTGGGAGTTCACAGTGACCTCCAAGTGTAGAACTGTGATTTAAAGTATAGATTACTTGAAGAAAGTCAAGACAACGATTTTTCATATTACAGAATATCAAAGTTATATATCTTGTAAGGGTGTAAAGAAAAATAATAAATCAAGATGAAAAATAAAAAGAAAAAAATAGAAGATAGTTAAGAACATACAGCTAAAAAAAATAGAATAGTCCAAAAGTAAAACTACATTTTCACTAGAACTTTCCTGAAGTCTTCATTCTTTCCTCATTCCTTCCCTACTATTGTCCCACAAATTCCAAAGTGATAAGAAAAAAGATCCATTTGTATTCAATTAATTTTTTTTATTTACCAACCACACTTTTCAAACAATGAAATGCTAAGTCTCTACCCACTGTCTGAAACCCTAACAAAGTATTTTTTACTGCTTAAGTAAAACACATATTGCCTTATATTTCAAACATAATTTGATATTATGTAAGAAAACAGGTAATCCAGAAAGGTAACTTTTATAAGAAAGTCCTCTAGAGTAAAAGTCCCATTTAATTGTCTTTCAGATAATGTTATGATCTAACAAGTGTCTATTAATGTTTGGGAACAAATTTGGATTTAATGAGGAATGCTATTTTTAGCTTTAGGGCAGCATATCATTTAGCCATGAAATAGATTGATGTTTTACTAAGGATCATTTCCTTGCAAAGTGTCCTTGAATTAACCTTTTCCCTAAGATTCAACAAAGCATCTGGTTATTTCCAATAGGCTTTGGATAAGATATTTGCCTCCAATAATATATTCAATAGGAAATAAAATCAGTGAGTTTGAAATTAACATAAGTATAGATAAGCATTAATGCAACCAGTTTGAGAAATAATGCTATTTGAAATGAGATAAGGAAAACTTAAAACTAGATCTCACACTCTTTCCATGTACATGATTTGTAAAATAGATACTATGGTATCTACAAATGAAAACTTTTGTCATCAATAGAATCTCAAACTTTTATTATCAATATTAGCTGTGAAAAATAACCCTGACGAACACAGCCATTATTTAAAAGGATATTCAAAAAATCAACAACTGTTTTATAATATGTCATTTATGATAATATTCAAGGACTGACATCTATTTCCAAGGGAAGTAGAAATTAACAAAGGCAAGCAAGCTATATTTAACACATGCAGATTCATCAGATTTCTATTTCAAAGTAAGTAATTCTAATTCTGACAGGAGAAGGTCAATCTATTCCAAAATCTAGAGCATGAGGCAAAATAATAGCCCTCTTCATAATAACAATGAACATTTTCTGATTCCTTACTATCAGGTACTGTTTTAATACCCTTAATTTATTTTAAAAATAAACATTAATATTAATTTTTTAACAACTTCAAATAAAGGGACTATTGCTATTCCTAACTGGCAAACGAGGAAATTGCAAGACCAAGAGGTTAAAGAGTTTGCTGAGGTCACAAAGCTAAAAATAAACATGCTCAGATTTGCACCTGAATAGAGAAGGCAATGACATCCCACTCCAGTACTCTTGCCTGGAAAATCCATGGACAGAGGAGCCTGGTAGGCTGCAGTCCATGGGGTCCCTAAGAGTTGGACATTACTGAGCGACTTCACTTTCACTTTTTACTTTCATGCATTGGAGAAGGAAATGGCAACCCATTCCAGTGTTCTTGCCTGGAGAATCTCAGGGACGGGGGAGCCTGGTGGGCGGCAGTCTATGGGGTCTCACAGAGTCGGACACAACTGAAGCGACTTAGCAGCAGCAGCAGTCTAGATATCTGGTGTGTACTTTCATTCTTAAGATCCTACTCTATCTCATCACTTCCACTGACTACTGACTCTACAACCTACATACTATAAACTGCATGTTTGTCCCCCTTCCCCAAGGAGTCATATGTTGAATACAAATACCAATGTGATGGAATTTGTATGTGAGGGCTTTGAGAGGTGATTAGGTCATGAACCTCAAACATTTCTAATATTTATTGGATTTTTATTATCTGCCCTGACTCCATGATTGGGATAGATTAGTATTGTCTTATGTTGCTTTCTTTTTGACAATTTTATAACTGAAATCACCTGGGTACTTCATAATTGACAATCATGATAATATATTCTATCTAGCATAAGTTTTAGTAACAAATTAAGTACCAGGGTTTGCTGGAGAAATAAAAAAACATGATTATGTTTTTTCTAGCAAAATTTTAAAAATATCATACCAATGCAGATAGTAATACAATTGACAGTGGTAAAAAGCTATTTGCATAGCTGGGAACAATAAACTTTAAAAGTCAGCTTAGATGCTAGACTCATATCAAGCTGTAGAATGAGTTTAGAAGGCTGAATCGGGAGGGTGGGGAGTCTTAACACTACTTCTATGAAAACAATGACAGTTACTAAATAACTGACTTAATTAAAAGTAAATCATAGAATAGAAAAGCTACAAGAACTGAGGTAGTAATATCAAATTCATTATATCATTCTATTCCAATTCCTTCAGGCACACAAGAAAAAAAAAAAAAAAAACTACACATCTACTTACAGTTTCTTTGAAGACTTTCCAAAACCAAGTGGAATGCAGGGGAAGCTAAATCTCATTATGAGCTAGATGCTTATATCAGAGTTTCACTGGGGTTTAGTTATCATGACTAGTCAATCCCATTCATCTCTTTCATATAAACAGTTTGACTTTAAACCCTTGATATTCACATTAAAAAAAAAAAAAAAGATCAGTATGTATTTTTTCGAAACAAGTTTAAACAAGTATTGATAATAAAGAGATTAATAAACAATACTGGATTTTTTTAAAAAAATGTGTAACAGATAAGGTCTAAAAATAATTCCTTTAGAACCTCCTAACATAAGGATATCTATATATTCTACATGCCTTGTTCTTGAGATTATGAAAGAAATGTAGTGCCCTTTAAGTGTCATACAGATAACTTTGCTATGTTTCATTCCTTGCAGTTAGCGTATCAGTACTAACCAGGCAGGAGGAAAATCAGAGGTTTTGAAATTATCTCACCTCAGTAGGGTGCACCTGGATAGGTCTCAAATTAAACATCTTCCTTAATGGCCCATTATGGAGTATCAATTCCTGAAATACCCAAAGGGAGTCAGGGACCATTAATGCTAAGGGAGAGCTTCTAAGGTTGTAGCATATGATGCAATATTTATGCTGCAACTTTAACATGACTGAGAGTTTATTTAAATATACACTTAATGGTTTTAAAATCAATAGCTACCATAGTCTGGTTTACTATAACACCAAAACACAGATTAAAAATTTGAATGCATCAATACATTTTTATATTAATATTTTGATGATTTAGCATTTACAGGTAGCTACCAAATTACGAAACAGTCATTTTACAAAACTCAACTTTTAAGACAGCTGCTTGTACCTCAAAGTATATTCTTCATGGGGAAGAAACTTATATCTAAACTCTATATAATCTTTATAATAAAATATGTATAATTTAGTAGAAATAATAATTATTATAACATCTATTCTTCAGGAGTTATAAAACAAGTATATGATGGAGCTATGGGTATTGCTGCTTAGGGTAAAGAAATTTATTTTCGTATCAGCAACATTTCCTCAGTTTCCAGGGTTTAACTAGTAGGGAAAATGGTTAACAGGAATTAAACAAAACAAGAATGAAATCATCTTTATGTTCCATTCATCATATTTCTAGCCCTTTCACTATAGAAGCTGACTTGAGCAACATTGGGAAAAACTAAAAAGCAATTACATCTGGGAATCAGTAACCAACAGCCTAGGAAAGAAAATGTCAAGGAAAAGAAAGTCCTAGTGGCAGTACCTCAACAGAAAAGGAAACCCTAAACAGGTTTCACTAATGTCCTTAACTATAGAATAATAAAGGATGTATTTAGACCAAAAAAAAAAAAAATGTAAGTCAGGTCCTGTTAAGATTCCATAATTAAAGAATTTTATAACAGAACTTATTATACTTAGTCATTAATATACTAATTTATTGATTCATATGTATGCAACACATAATTTATATAAATGTCATATAATATTAATATAATAACATATAATATTTTATCATATTCATTTTTATTTGATAAATATTATGATTTTAGTAGCCTAATAAAACAGAATGCAAACAAAGTGAAAGTGAAGCCGCTCAGTCCTGTCCGACTCTTTGGGACCCCATGGACTGTAGCCCACCAGGCTTTTCAGTCCATGGGATTTTCCAGGCAAGAGTACTAGAAAATTATCATTCAAATAGTCGATTTCTAACTCTCAGTGTACTTTCTATATATCTGGAATATTTTATAATGATAAAAGTAAGTGTCATCTTAAATTATAATAATGTCAAGAATTTTCATTTAAAAAATTAAACTGAATGACTCCTAAAGATGTCCACACAAATAGCAGCACACATTTTCTGATGTAGAAAGATAATTAAATCAATCAAATATTGTGATAATTAAGACAACTGGTAAAAACAAAGGAAAAAAAGAGAGTCTGTTTAGTGGGAAGAACAACCAAGTTGTTGTGGAAAAGTATTGTCCCATTAAGAACTGTGAAAATGCATAAAGACCAAGCCACACAAACCATACACATCTCACCTAGAAGTCTTTACACTCCATCCTCTGGTTGTCTATACTTTTCAAAGTGTTCAAAATCTACACACATCAATGAAATCAAATGAAATTTGAGCAAGATACTCTTTTATATATAGTAACTCCTTTTTATTTCCCATTAGATAAGAGGATGCTATATAAGTACTTCTAAGTTATATTTAACTGAGTTTAGGCTAAAAGTAATCCATTCTAGGAACTATGCAACTGAAAAAAGCATAAAGAAACAAAACTTGGAAATGAGTAGTACAAAAGTAGCTGCCTAAAATTATTGGGACAAAGACTACTATTTAAGATATTGCCTGTAAGAAACTTTCCTCATAAAATTTGATTTCCTAATAATTAATATTTCTAAAATGGCTTAATGGCTTCTATTTATTTAAAGATGTTGCAGTTTTGATCCCCTAGAAAAAGCTCTTCTCCCCGTCTTTGGTAAAAATATCTTTGAGTTATGTAGGTTAAAAATCACATTGATGCTTCAGTACATAAATCATTTCTTTCTTCAGTCCTTTCTCTGCAGAATGGTGATGATTCACAAGGACAATTCAGGAACACCTAGGTTCTAAAATAACCAAAATTGGCAAATTGTACAAAAAAGATATATAGCATCATTGTTCAACACTTGGCTCCAGCTAGAAATATAGTAAAGAAACACAGATCAACTGTGATGGAAAATCCATCAGAAACAACAAAGCTGGCAGACTACTATACACAGTAATATCTGGACTTTTTAACCAACATTTTATTTAACTATTCTTCTAATATAATTCATAGTGAAGGCAGATAAAGAGCCAAAGTACATGATTTTCTACCATGGAAACTGCTGAGGCATCTTTAGGTTAAAAATACTTTTTGAAACAATAATTATATTTGCACTAACTGGAGCAGTTAAAATTTTGTGAACTAGAATAATTACAAAACTTTACTTTTTAGAAGCAACAATTATCTATGTTATCTGGCTTTTTCATTTCCTAGTACATCTATGACTACTGAATAAGATATAGTTGAAAGCACCCAAAAGCATATTTCTTCTTGTTTTGGAGCCATTGATTTACCTTTCAAGGATATTATAAAAAATAAGGTATGCTCTGAAATATCTCAGAAACTTGCATTTCCAAAGAAACATAGTCTTGCTTTTAGGAATATTTACAATTGCAATAATTTTTAATGTTATTCATGAAACATAACACAGTTTAAAAACAAAACTTATAGCCCTTACTTTTCTTTCCTAAACCTCTTAAAAGGCAGATAATTATTTTTCTTTGTAAAGCAATAAGATTATTTAGTCAAATAAAATAATGGCCTTTTGAAAAGGGTTTCTTCTTTCTTTTTTTCTTCATGATAAGTCTTATTTATTACCTTTATCAAAATGTATACTTTAGTATCTGATTCTTCTAATTACAAAATAAATGAGTTAGAAGGATGAAATGTACAGAGGGGTAGATCAGATCAGATCAGTCGCTCAGTCACGTCCGACTCTTTGCAACCCCATGAATCACAGCACACCAGGCCTCCCTGTCCATCACCAACTCCCACAGTTTACTGAGACTCACATCCATCGAGTCAGGGATGCCATCCAGCCATCTCATTCCCTGTTGTCCCCTTCTCCTCCTGCCCCCAATCCCTCCAACCATCAGAGTCTTCTTCAATGAGTCAACTCTTCACATGAGGTGGCCAAAGTACTGGAGTTTCAGCTTTAGCATCATTCCTTCCAAAGAAATCCCAGGGCTGATCTCCTTCAGAATGGACTGGTTGGATCTCCTTGCAGTCCAAGGGACTCTCAAGAACATAGTCAATAACAATTTAGTATCTTTGTATGGGGACAAAGGTAGTCAAAAGACATAAAGTTCCAGTTATAAGATAAATGAATACTAGAGATATAATGCACAATCAATATAATTAACTCTGTTGTATTTATCTATGAAAGTTATCAACAGAGTAAATCCTTAGAGTTCTCACTGCAAAAAAAAAAAAAAAAAAAAGAATCGTTTTAAATATACCACTATGAGGCAATAGGTGTTCACCAAATTTATTGTGGCAATCATTACATTTTATATATATATATAAATAATCATTTTATATATAGGATATATGTATCATAAGAAATGTATCATATGTATCATGAGAAATGCTGGACTGGAAGAAACACAAGCTGGAATCAAGATTGCTGGAAGAAATATCAATAACCTCAGATATGGTGATGACACCACCCTTATGGCAGAAAGTAAAGAGGAACTAAAAAGCCTCTTGATGAAAGTGAAAGTGGAGAGTGAAAAGGTTGGCTTAAAGCTCAACATTCAGAAAACGAAGATCATGGCATCTGGTCCCATCACTACATGGGAAATAGATGGAGAAACAGTGGAAACAGTGTCAGACTTTATTTTTCTGGGCTCCAAAATCACTGCAGATGGTGACTGCAGCCATGAAATTAAAAGACGCTTACTCCTTGGAAGGAAAGTTATGACCAACCTAGATAGCATATTCAAAAGCAGAGACATCACTTTGCCAACAAAGTTTGCCTAGTCAAGGCTATGGTCTTTCCTGTGGTCATGTATGGATGTGAGAGCTGGACTGTGAAGAAGACTGAGCGCCGAAGAATTGGTGCTTTTGAACTGTGGTGTTGGAGAAGACTCTTGAGAGTCCCTTGGACTGCAAGGAGATCCAACCGGTCCATTCAGAAGGAGATCAGCCCTGGGATTTCTTTGGAAGGAATGATGCTAAAGCTGAGACTCCAGTATTTTGGCCACCTGATGCGAAGAGTTGACTCACTGGAGAAGACTCTGATGCTGGGAGGGATTGAGGGCAGGAGGAGAAGGGGACAACAGAGGATGAGATGGCTGGATGGCATCACTGACTCGATGAATGTGAGTCTGAGTCACCTCCGAGAGCTGGTGATGGATAGGGAGGCCTGGCGTGCTGCGGTTCATGGGGTCGCAAAGAGTCGGACACGACTGAGCGACTGATCTGATCTGATCTGATGTATCATAAAATAGATATAAATCATTTATATATGTAAGTTTATAAATAATTTTATGCTAATGCTATGCTAAGTCACTTCAGTCATGTCCGACTCTGTGCGACCCCATAGACAGCAGCCCACCAGGCCTCCCCATCCCTGGGATTCTCCAGGCAAGAACACCGGAGTGGGTTGCCATTTCCTTCTCCAATGCATGAAAGTGAAAAGAGAAAGTGAAGTCGCTCAGTCATGTCTGACTCTTAGCGACCCCATGGACTGCAGCCTACCAGGCTCCTCCATCCGTGGGATTTTCCAGGCAAGAGCACTGGAGTGGGGTGCCATTGCCTTTTCCAATAATTTTATATATTTATATAAAATTTATATATATATATACAATCATTATGCTGTACAACTTAAACTAATGTTCAGTTGTATGTCCATTTTATCTAATAAAACAGGAAGAAAAAAACACACACAGATAAATACACTCTCAAACCAGAGATCAAATTTCCAACATTCATTGGATTATAGAGAAAGTAAGGGAGTTCCAGAAAAACATCTACTTTTTCTTCACTGACTACTCTAAAGACTTTGTGTGGATGACAATGAACAAGGAAAGTTCTTAAAGAGATTGGAACACCAGATCACCTTATCTGCCTCCTGATAAATCTGTATGCTGGTTAAGAAGCCACAGTTAGAACCAGAAATAGAACAATCTAGTGCAAAAATGGGAAAGGAGTATGACAAGCCTGTATATTGTTACCCTCCTTATTTATCTTCTTTGCAGAGTACATCATGCAAAATTGCCAGGCTGGATAAATCACAAGCTGGAATCAAGACTGTAGGGAGATATATTAACAACCTCAGAGGCAGATGACAGCACTCTTAGATCAGAAAGTGAAGAGGAACTAAAGAGCTTGTTAATGAGGGTGAAAGAGAAGAATGGAAAAGCTAGCTTAAAACTCAACAGTCAAAAAACTAAGATCAAAGCATCCAGTCCAATCACTTCATGGTAAATAAAAGGAGAAAGAGTGAAAGCAGTGATAGAGTTTATTTTTTTCAGCTCCAAAATCACGGTGGATGGTGAGTGCAGCCATGAATTTAAGACTTGCTCTGTAGAAGGAAAGCTATGACAAACCAGGGCAGTATATTTAAAAGCAGAGACAACCCTTTGCCAACAAAAGTCCATACAGTCAAAGCTGTGGTTGTTTTGTTGTTGCTGTTCTTTTAATTTTTCCAGTTCTCATGTACTGATGTGAGAGTTAGATCATAAAGAAAGTTCAGTACTGAAGAATTGATAGTTTTGAACTGTGGTGCTGGAGAAGACTCTTGAGAGTCCCTTGGATTACAAGGAGATCAAACCAGTCGATCCGATCCTAAATGAAATCAGCCCTGAATATTCATTGGAAGGACCCTTGCTGAAGCTGAAACTCCAATACTTCGGCCACCTGATGTCCAGAACTGACTCCTTAGGAAAAAAAAAAAAAAACCTGATGCTGGGAAAGACTGAAAGCAGGAGAAGGGGAAGACAGAAGATGAGATGGCTGGATGGCATCACTGACTGGATGGACATGAGTTTGAGCAAGCTCCAGGAGTTAGTAATGGACAGGGAAGCCTGGTGTGCTGCAGTCCATGGGGTCACAAAGAGTTGCCCATAACTTTGTAACTGAACTGAAAGGAAATCAACCTTGAATATTCATTAGAAGGACTGATGCTGAATCTCCAGTACTTTGGCCACCTGATGCGAAGAGTCTACTCTGGAAAAGACCCTGATGCTGAGAAAGATTGAGGGTAGGAGAAGAAACAGGTGACAGAATGAAATGGTTGGATGGCATCACTGACTCAATGGATATGAGCTTGATCAAACTCAGTGCAATAGTGAAGGACAGCAAAGCCTGGCGTGCGGCAGCCCATGGGGTCACAAAGAGCTCGAAAGTTTCTGCACCTGAACAACAATAACAACAAAGCATGGATAGTTGATTTATACTAAGGTATTTGTGGTTTATTACTTTTCTTCTAACAGAAAAATTTCAATCTGTTTAAAAAAGGAAAAACTTCACCAGTTCAGCTGAAGTATACCAACAAATATTAACCAATCAGTCAAACAGTGAAAAGACAATGAATATTTCCTATGTGACCCATGCTATAGAAAGAAAAGAGCATTTTTTTACAGTGTATCTATACATTTTCTACATCATTGAAATATTACCTGAAATAATATTATCATTTCATTTGAACATAAGACATACACACATGTGAACTCAAAGGCACCTTTAAAAATCTTAGATTGAAATGCATGTATTATTACAAATTAGTACTTAAGGGAAAATTTGCTGAATATTGCCAGTAAACCTCCAATGTAAAACAATTTCACTACCCAAATCCAAGACAAAGATACAGAAATGATTCACTTCATCTCAAACAGAAAAGACTCAAATAGACCCACACTGGATTTCTTAAATATAAAAGATTCAGAAATGAAAATACATAGGAGAAACAGAATGGCATTGTGGAGAACATCAGTATTCCCTGGGACTAAAACAGTTAATAGAAAAGTTTCTTTGAATTCTAAGGAGCATTGAAAAATACATTTCAGATATCATTAAACCAAAAGCATCCATTAGCCCCACTCAGACATGACCCCACTAAGTTTCCTTCTTTTTTTCTTCGTCTTTTGCTTTGTTGACTTATAGTGGTCTAGCCAAGAAAGCAAAGGATACTAACCCCATTACCAGAATCACCCTGTGATACAAATACATGTCTCAGTGTGAGAGTGTGTATCTTAAAAATTAACCAGAAAACACAAAATTATCTGTAAAGAAATATATCATTAATCCTTTTAGCATAGTGTTAATCCTAGATACCTATAAAAATTACTCTGATAAGGATCAACAATTTATTGGTTTTGGGAGATCATATTCCAAGTGAACTAATTATTATTCTATGCTCTATTGTCAAAGAAAATTTATAAGGAAATAAAAATGAAACATATGACACTTAAGATACTCTATGGAGAAATTAACTAGAAATTATTTTATATATGTAAAAAGTGCAAACTCCATATTTGGGTAATTTTGATGTGTCAGAACAAAGGAAAACTCTTGCAATCATCTCCTCCAAGCCTTTTTTAAAGAGGAGAAATGTAATGAATTAAACATTAAAAGTAAATGAGCTCTTATACATTGTGTACCAAAATATAGTTTTTAAATTAATAAAGAGGAACCATAAGAGTAAGATAGAAAGTAGTAACTCAAACACAAAATATATTTCAAAACAATTATTAATTGAAGTATAGTGGATTTAAAATGCTCTATTAGTTTAAGGTGTACAGCAAAGTGACTCAATTTTATACACACAAACACACCCCCAACCCCTTACCCCCCACATCTATCTATTCTTTTTCAAATTCTTTCCCATGATAGGTTATTAATCAGATACTGAATATAGGTCCCTGTGCAATACAGTAGGTCCTTGTTGTTTATTTTATATACAGTAGTATGTATGCACAAACTTTTAAATCCCCTAAGCCAAGTGAGAAGGAGATAATGTTATAAACTTCTCTAAGCTCTCTGCATCCTTCCCCTATACACGCTTCTTAGTATTGAAATACATTTACCAAGAAAATATAAATACAGTAGGAATAAATTTCTGTTTACAAGGAGCTAAAGTGAGAGTGAAAGCTACTCAGTCTTGTCCAAGACTCTTTGTGACCCCATGTACTACACAGTCCATGGAATTCTCCAGGCCAGAATACTGGAGTGGGTAGCCTTTCCCTTCTCCAGGGGATCTTCCCGACCCATGAAATCAACTCAGGTCTCCTGCCTTGCAGAAGGCTTCTTTACCAACTGAGCTATCAGGGAAGCCAAGGATCTAAAGGGCATAGTGCAAATTCTTGATTCCACATATTTTTGTACCAAGTAATTAAGTAGTTTCGTTCACGGGATTAAATTGTTCTTGTAACATTAATAATTTTACAAAGAAAAAAAAGTTTCAGGCTTTTTTGGTTCGACTATTTTTGATAATTATTGATGTGGATCATTACCTCTTTAAATAAAGTAAATGTTATTGCAGCTTATTAATAACAAAACATAAATTGCCACCAAGCCAAAGCTTGACCATACTATCAGATAAAAATTCTTTAAAAATTCTGACCATGAATACTCTAACATAATAATGAGGAATTTCATTAATGTCTCTAATGCAGTTGACTTTTTTGATTTTATACTATTTTTGTGGGATTCTCAAGTGGCTCTTGGTAAAACAAATCTGCCTGCCAATGTAGGAGAAGATCCCCTGGAGAAGGAAATGGCAACCCACTCCAGTATTCATGTCCGGGAAACACCATGGCTAGAAGAGCCTGGCAGGTTACAGTCCATGGGATTGCAAGAGTCAAGCAAGCACATACATGGAGACCCACACTGTAGTTGAAACTAGAAAAATTGAACAAAAAATTATTGAAAAGCTATAAAAGATTTTTAAAATTAGGTATCAGACATATTACAGTACACTTCTTTTTCAAACTACAAAGATTTAGTGCATTATCTTTTCATTTATTTCTGTATATGTCATCATTTTTTTTTTTTTGCATGAGCTGAGTTCAAGATTTTGCTTAATAAATAAATAAAAGGGGAAGTAGGAGGTGGGACTGAAATTCCCTAGAAGCAATAATCACTCTTAAAAAGTATTGATATGCAAGGATATTTGTTGAATACTTGATTATGTTAATGAACGTTTTCAAATACTTAACATAGAAAATAATTCACCAGAAGATAGAAGAGTAGCTACTGCACAACAGAAAATCTGATGTATAAATACAATGATAAATATTGGGAACCTTATGACCCAAACTGAACACAACCCACAAAATGCCCCTCGGCCAAGACTGATTGTGACGCTGCCAGATTTTTCTGAAAAGCCATTTAATCTTTTAAGAGTAAAGTCTAAATTCTTAACTAAAATTCTTGTGTAACATCATGTGCTTTTTGAAATTAAAGGCTGTCATTATTTTTTTTCATCATTATACAGTCTACACATTTGCTTCAATATGAATAGGATGATGTCTATAGATTTCAATACTAAACACACATGGTCTGTAAATCTACTGAGGTAATAGAATATAGAAGCTTCAATTACCCCTGATTTAATATTCTTGAATTGAAGTTTAAATCCCAGAAATATTATCAGGGCTTCTGAGGAATCTCTATGGTTGCAGCAGTTAACATAAGATCTTGGCAGGTATTTTGACAAAACAAAGAAAATGTAAGATCTGTCTTATGAATATGAATCAAAACCTATATTTGGTAGTCATAATTCATCACAGTTTCAAAAAATCAGAGTCGTTTTGCTAACATTTCCCAAATCTAACTTTAAAATACAACTTTATAGAAAAAAATCTTGCCATTAGCACTAACTCTTTCTTATGTACTTCAAAAAAGATCTAGTACCATGGGGACCAAGCAGGACTGACAGAAAAGAAACTATAAATCTATGTCACTTTTAGAAATGAGCCCTGAATTCAATCATAATGAACCATATTCTTTTTCTCTTAGCTAAAGTAATATAGCAGTGCTGTTAACAGTACCCCAATTTATTTTACCTCCTTCAGGTTCCGATAAAAAATGCTTAAAATTTCATGATTCAAATATCATTATCTTTTACACAGAGAATCAAGGGACCCTTTGACATGTGACATGCAATAGATACTACTATAGAACAAATCAATAGTAAAAAAAGAAGCACAAGAAAATGCCCCAGCTTGTGAAAATTCTCTTCAAAATGTTCAGAGCACAGTGAGAAGATATTTATTTTACATTTTCCATCACATTCTAAAATAGTTTGTTAGATTAGCCTAAAATAGTTGGATTGCTATTAAACACACACGTTCTTTAGCGAAAAATAATCATTTCAAATAAAACCTAACTTTGTACAATTGGACAACAGTGACTTAATGAGAGTTGGACAGCAATTTATATTAATTTAATCAGCAACAAAGTCCTACAAGGAAAAATAGATTTATCTTTAGAGGAGATACACTACATTTGGATAAATAGATGAAGTATAATAGCACTCAAGTGAAATAAATTTATGCTTTAGATACTAAATAGCAGGTAATTCCTTATTGCTATAGCTTTGAGATAGGCAGGTCTTTTCCTGTTAATAAAATCTATTACAGTATTACTATTTAGGGTGAAAAAACTGTAAAAATAACACAATGAGGACTTTTCTCATTTTTTGTATTTTACTATTGAAATGTTCTCACTTTTCCTTCTTTTTACAGGTTCTCCCTAAAAAAAAATTATCAGCATTTAAGTTCAAATGATATATTTAAGTTCAAAATGATATAACATTGTTTCCTATGAATTTAGCAACTAATAATATTCTATAAAGCCTTTGTAGTAAAAAAAAATAATGTAAATAAGCCATCTCTGTGTCCCAAAAGTACTATTTACCGTAACACTCACTAATATTTTGTTGTTGTTGTTACATGTCCTTAACTTTTAGAACATTCTATGGAAAAACAAAGCCTCCCATAGAACAGAGACTCAAATTAATTGCTTTCACTGTCATTCACAAAAGATAAAATAGGATCTTCAAATTATTTTCTTTCCTTTAGTTAAAAGTTATTCATATAAGACAGTTGTACCTAAATGTCAAGATTACATTCTTAATATTTCAGAGGGATTTGTACAGCATTCTTATTGTACACCAGAACTTGAGCCTTGCAAAATTTTCTGTCTGCTTGCTCTATTGTAAAATTAAAGATTCAGGAATAGCTCCATAATCATCAATATTAATAATACATTCATTAATCTTGTCCATTGCAAAGTAAATCTTACTTCTATAATATTTACAAATCTCTTTCCCCATAAATTTTTTCTAACAAATTCATAAAAATTTCTATTTACAATTGTATCACAAAGTCAAGAATATTTTACTATTCTCATTTGTTCACGTATATGTGTCTCTTCCTAGAGAACAGGCCTAAAAGTACATGGTCATATTTCATTCATTTCCACATTTGCATCAACTAGCAGAAAGCTTGGCATCTAATAGAAGGTGAATAAATTTCTGCTTCACTAATATGTAGTAGAATTAAGCCAATGATTAAAGTTTCAGATAAAAGAAAAGTAAGAACTGGTTAGGTCAAAAAGAAAATGACTCTAAATATTTTTCCTAAATAAAAGTATTTAATAATAAAATTAACCATATATCATGGTCTTATGCCCTATTATAAACAACATAAATGTTTTTGGTTTGTCTTTGTTTTTCTTCATTTATTTCTTGTCCAGTCCGGAATTATACCCATTTTACTAATGGAAAAGCTGAGCCACAAAACCTTTAAGGAACTTGCTCAAATATGTGTCATCAAACTAATTCAGTCCAAGCAATCTCAATCTAGTGCCTGTTCTTAGGCACACAGCCCTGCCTCTAACGAAGGGAGAAGGAAAAGCTGCTCTCATTCATTGACCATCCCCTTGTCCTGCATTTGCTTTGCTTCAGGCATTACACAAGTATTTAAGGCACAAAGGTGAATAAAGCTGAGGCTCTCTGGTCACCATCTTTCTCAGAAATATATGAAAGTCTCTACTGCTTAAAAAAAGAGACATATATTCCAAAACATATCCATCTTTTTAATTTCACTGTCAAATTTCTCACCTTAGCAACCAAAAATTATTGGTTCCAATACCTCACAGCCAATTCACCCTCTAATTACTTCCAGTCAGGTCTGTCTTCTTCACTCACTGAGAATTCTGTCAAAACATTCCCTAATTGTCAAATCTAGCAGTCTCCTCATAGTTTTCAATCTATTTCATATATTAGTAGCACAGAAGACCTTTATACCAATCAGATTCCTTGGTTCCTAAAATTCAATGATATGCAAAGGATAAAGGGAAATAATATGAAATAATAATGAAAACTTAGGTATAATTGAACCCAACATTTCACTTTACAATGGAAACTCTTAACTCTTTCAAGGTCATATCTTGAGTTGACACAGAGTTATATTTAAAATTTAGGGCTATCTTTTCAAAGTCTATTAATACTTTCTTCAACATAGATCTTTCTTTCAGTACTTCTACCAAATCTATATCTTAGGCTTTCATATCTGTGGTGGGCAGCTTCAGGATGAACCCCCAGTGATTCTTGCCTGCAGGTATCTACACTCGCACATAATCCATCCCCTTGTAGGTGAAGTGAATCTACTGAGTCACTTCAAATGAACAGAATGGCAGAAGTGATAGGATGTCACTTTAAAGATCAGATTATAAAAATCATGTGGTTTTCGTCTTAGGCCTTTTGTGTTCTTTACTCTGGAGGAATCCAACTGCCACATCATGATATATGATGTAAGGTCATGATGTAACTACTATGATGTCATGATGTAGCCAGTAGAGAGTCCCAGGTGAGTAAGCTTAGTAGTGGATTCTCCTCCAGTTGAGCCTAAAGATGAGACTGTGTCCAATACCTGACTGCAATCTCCTGAGAGAGACAAAGCTAGAGACACTCATCTAAGGAACACTAAGGCTCATAACTCAGAGAACTACAAGACTATGCTTATTGAGTAATTTTTTCTCATGCATCAAAGATAATACATCTTATCCTGAAACTACTTGTAATATTATTAATTCAAATATCTCTTCACCCAACTTTGTATTGTTCTACTCCATTATCCTTCCAACACCAGCACACACATGTTTTTCTGTTACTTAATGTCCCATAAGCAATGTCATAAAAATAGTAACAAACACAGATATGTTAAATACTGAATCTAGTACCCAAAGACAACCAAAGTCTTCCAGTTTGTGTTAACTGGTTTACTGTTTATCATATATAAACAGTGGTTCCTTTCTGCTATTTGTTATTGGAACATTTGCAACCCTAGAATAGGAATTGAAATATTATTTTAAAATGTAAAAAATAACAAAAATTCTGTACAATAATATTTACATTGACCACTCTGCAATTCTATGAAATCACTGTTATGTAAATGTTTTGTAAATCAGATAAGAGCCATCCTGTATCATTGGTTCTACTGTTATTTTCAGTTGTTACCTAAGTTGTAAAATAAACTCAGGTAGGCCTACTCTGGGAATATGGATCAGATTAGATCAGATCAGTCGCTCAGTCATGTCCCAATCTTTGTGACCCCATGAACTGCAGCACGCCAGGCCTCCCTATCCATCACCAGCTCTCGGAGGTCACTCAGACTCACATTCATCGAGTCAGTGATGCCATCCAGCCATCTCATCCTGTCGTCCCCTTCTCCTCCTGCCCTCAATCCCTCCCAGCAACAGAGTCTTCTCCAATGAGTCAACTCTTCGCATGAGGTGGCCAAAATACTGGAGTTTCAGCTTTAGCATCATTCCTTCCAAAGAAATCCCAGGGCTGATCTCCTTCAGAATGGACCGGTTGGATCTCCTTGCAGACCAAGGGACTCTCAAGAGTCTTCTCCAACACTCTTACACTGTTGGTGGGAATGCAAACTAGTACAGCCACTATGGAGAACAGTATGGAGACTCCTCAAAAAACTGGGAATAGAACTGCCTTATGATCCAGCAATCCCACTGCTGGGCATATACACTGAGAAAAGCAGAATTGAAAGAGACACGTGTACCCCAATGTTCATAGCAGCACTGTTTACAATAGCCAGAACGTGGAAGCAACCTAGATGTCCATCTACAGATGAATGGATAAGCAAACTGTGGTACATACACACAATGGAGTATTACTCAGCCATTAAAAAGAATACATTTGAATCAGTTCTAAGGAGGTGGATGGAACTGGAGCCTATTACACAGAGTGAAGTAAGCCAGAAACAAAAACACAAATACAGTATACTAACGCATATATATGGCATTTAGAAAGATGGTAAAAATAACCCTATTTACGAGACAGCAAAAGAGACACTGATGTATAGAACAGACTTTTCGACTCTGGGACCGGGAGAGGGTGGGATGATTGGGGAGAATAGCATTGAAATATGTATAATATTATATCTGAAATGAGTCGTCAGTCCAGGTACGATGCCCGATAACAAATGCCTGGGGCTGGAGCACTGGGACGACCTGGAGGGATGGTGTGGGGAGGGGAGAGGGAGGAGGGTACAGGATGGGGAACACGTGTATACTGGCGGCAGATTCATCTTGATGTATTGTAAAAGCAATACAATATTGTAAAGTTAAGCAAAATAAAAAAAAAAAAGAAAGGAAAAAAACAAAACAAAACAAAACAAAAAAAAGCATCAATTCTTCGGCGCTCAGCCTTCTTCACAGTCCAGCTCTCACATCCATACATGACCACAGGAAAGACCATAGCCTTGACTAGGCGAACCTTTGTTGGCAAAGTAATGTCTCTGCTTTTGAATATGCTATCTAGGTTGGTCATAACTTTCCTTCCAAGGAGTAAGCGTCTTTTAATTTCATGGCTGCAGTCACCGTCTGCAGTGATTTTGGAGCCCAGAAAAATAAAGTCTGACACTGTTTCCACTGTTTCTCCATCTATTTCCCATGAAGTGATGGGACCAGATGCCATGATCTTCGTTTTCTGAATGTTGAGCTTTAAGCCAACCTTTTCACTCTCCACTTTCACTTTCAACAAGAGGCTTTTTAGTTCCTCTTCACTTTCTGCCATAAGGGTGGTATCATCTGCATATCTGAGGTTATTGATATTTCTCCTGGCAATCTTGATTCCAGCTTGTGTTTCCTACGGAAAGACTCTCTAAAAGGTATAGGATTCAGATAGCTTTAAGATAATCAATTTCCAGAACCTAAAATTCAACCTGTACAATTTTTAAAATGATTCTGCCTCAAAAAGAACTGAGGATCAAGATTTTTCTCCCCATTCAAAATTATCAGTTCAGTTTAGTTCAGTCGCTCAGTTGTGTCCAACTCTTTGCGACCTCATGAATTGCAGCACACCAGGCCTCCCTGTCCATTACCAACTCCCGGAGTTCACTCAAACTCATATGCATCGAGTTGGTGATGCCATCAGCCATCTCATCCTCCATCGTCCCCTTCTCCTCCTGCCCTCAATCCCTCCCAGCATCAGAGTCTTTTCCAATGAGTCAACTCTTTGCAATGGAAAAACCATAGCCTTGATTAGACAGACCTTTGTTGGCAAAGTAATGTCTATGCTTTTGAATATGCTATCTAGGTCGGTCATAACTTTCCTCCCAGGAGCAAGCAAGTGTCTTTTAATTTCACGGCTACAATCCCCATCTGCAGTGATTTTGGAGCCCAAAAAAATAAAGTCTGACACTGTTTCTACTCTTTCCCCATCTATTTCCCATGAAGTGATGGGAACGGATTCCATGATCTTCGTTTTCTGAATGTTGAGCTTTAAGCCAACATTTTCACTCTCCTCTTTCACTTTCATCAAGAGGCCTTTTAGTTCCTCTTCACTTTCTGTCATAACGGTGGTGTCATCTTCATATCTGAGGCGATTGGTATTTCTCCCAGCAATCTTGACTCCAGCTTGTCCTTCTTCTAGCCCAGCATTTCTCATGATGTACTCTGCATAGCAGTTAAATAAGCAGGGTGACAATATACAGCTTTGACGTACTCCTTTTCCTATTTGGAACCAGTCTGTTGTTCTATGTCCAGTTCTAACTGTTGCTTCCTGACCTGCATATAGGTTTCTCAAGAGGCAGGTCAGGTGGTCTGGTATTCCCATCTCTTTCAGAATTTTCCACAGTTTATTATGATCCACACAGTCAAAGTCTTTGGCATAGTCAATAAATCAGAAATAGATGTTCAAAATCATAGTTTTTTTCCAATTTTAGGAAAAGGCTTTCCTATGGCATCTGGTCCCATCACTCCATGGGAAATAGATGGAGAAACAGTGGAAACAGTGTCAGACTTTATTTTTCTGGGCTCCAAAATCACTGCAGATGGTGACTGCAGCCATCAAATTAAAAGACGCTTACTCCTTGGAAGGAAAGTTATGACCAACCTAGATAGCATATTCAAAAGCAGAGACATCACTTTGCCAACAAAGGTTCACCTAGTCAAGGCTATGGTTTTTCCTGTGGTCATGTATGGATGTGAGAGTTGGACTGTGAAGAAGGCTGAGCACCGAAGAATTGATGCTTTTGAACTGTGGTGTTGGAGAAGACTCTTGAGAGTCCCTTGGACTGCAAGGAGATCCAACCGGTCCATTCTGAAGGAGATGAGCCCTGGGATTTCTTTGGAAGGAATGATGCTAAAGCTGAAACTCCAATATTTTGGCCACCTCATGCGAAGAGTTGACTCATTAGAGAAGACTCTGATGCTGGGAGGGATTGAGGGCAGGAGGAGAAGGGGACGACAGAGGATGAGATGGCTGGATGGAATCACTGACTCGATGAATGTGAGTCTGAGTGACCTCCGAGAGCTGGTGATGGATAGGGAGGCCTGGCGTGCTGCAGTTCATGGGGTCGCAAAGAGTCGGACATGACTGAGCGACTGATCTGATCTGATCTAATGAGCTATCTAGAATCTTACTATGATGTACTGTCTAAAAGTGTGACAAAGTGATTGGAATCAAAAAGCAGCATTTAAATTTGCCTTACCTAATCAATTTATATAGTTAAAATCAAACCATTCCTTCAGTGTATTTTTCTTCTTTAAACAAATAAGACACAGGTAAATGGTGGCACCCCACTCCAGTAATCTTGCCTGGAAAATCCATGGACAGAGGAGTCTGGTGGGCTGCAGACCATGGGGTTGCTAAGAGTCGGACACGACTGAGTGACTTCACTTTCACTTTTCTCTTTCATGCACTAGAGAAGGAAATGGCAACCCACTCCAGTATTCTTGCCTGGAGAATCCCAGGGATGGGGTCGCACAGAGTCGCACATGACTGAAGAGACTTAGCATTAGCATTAGCATTAGCAAATGGTCTTATGGAGCACATGACCATGAAAAAGATAATATATTCTCCTTCCTAAGCACATACAGGTTAGAGTTGTATTTGACTTCTCAAAACAATTGATAAATAATTATATCCTAAATTAATGTCCACATTATATATTCTCTTGTCACTTGTATTCTGTGTAATATTCTCATGCTGTAAATTACAATTGGTCTTGAAAATAGATAGCATTTAAAAATTATGAATCTTCATACAGCCAAATTTATCTCTTTTTTTCTAAATTCAATCTCAAAAGAGAAACTGAAAATATTTTACAAGGGATAAAATGTTATTAGGATGATGCAAAAAAACAAGTTTTAATATAAAACAGATTTTTAAATGTCAAAGAGCATAGCTTTCAAATGAAGGGACAAAATTGAATCACACAAATGCACACATATGCACACACAAACAGAAAAGTGCAACGCTGACCAATGCTCCTAAACAAAAATCCATGGGGCTGTGTGCTCATAAGCAGAGGTTTATACTTAGGAAAGCCTTTCCTATCTGAATACCTACAGGGCACTCAACTTCATTCAAAATACCTGACAAAGGTTAATTAATTAATTCGTCATGAATATTCTTTAAACATTATTTTCATCACTTTATGGATGAAAAAAAAAATTGAAATATAGAACAATTAAATATTTTCAAAGAAGACATCTCTGTCCAGATAGTCACACAGTGGCCAAAAAGGGATTCAAACCAGGTAGTCTGATTCGAGTCTAAACTCAGGACCACAAGGCAGTGTACTGCCTTTCCTTTTAAGATCCGAAGGCTGACTGGGAATCAGTGAGGAGTAATGGTACCTGGACCTCTCATAAGCACAGAGAAAAATGCCATGCTCCCTGGAGTAAGGGCAGGGTAAGATGACAAAGCTCAGCCAAAGAGAGTGCACAAGCCAGAAATCTGAGTCTGGCCCCAGGGACACCAAGAAGTAGGAAGAGTTTAATTACAACATGTTTATAATTTAGTAACCTATTTTACTTTTATCTTCCATTTTACCTATTTGGCTCAGACAGTAAAGCGTCTGTCTACAATGCGGGAGACCTGGGTTCGAGCCCTGGGTTTGGAAGATCCCCTGGAGAAGGAATTGGCAATCCACTCCAGTACTATTGTCTGGAAAATCCCATGGACAGAGGAGCCTGATAGGCTACAGTCTATCCAGTCGCAAAGAGTTGGACACGACTGAGCAACTTCACTTTCACTTGAGAAATGAGAAGCTTTGTCAGTACTAAGAGGTGACTGGGTTCATAGCCAATAATTGAAGTTGAAAAGTTGTGTCCTTTCCATGGTTGAGGTTGCAGTGCAGGCTCTGCTAATTGACACTCCCTCTCTTGATGCTAGTCACTGCAACAGAGCCCTTTTTATTAAGTCCATTAAATAAGAAACAATGGCTTCTTACAGTTAATCATCATCCTAGTCCTAGTTCCAGCCTTTGGTGCAAGTCTCGCTCAGTTCGCTCTCTACTATTTCCAACATGTAGCTTCCTAAAATACTATTATTCTGGACAAAGGAAAGAATTTCAACTCAGTTGAGTTTAAGATGTTGCTGATAAAGTGAAATCTTTCTCTAAACTCTATTCACCCTGTATATGACAGACTATTTGGAACATTCTGAAAAAGTCTTTCTGAGAAAAACGGTTCCTTTTAGGGTGATTTGACAAAATCAGACCTTTTTGAAAAAAGATCCCTCTCTAGCCTTCTAGCACTGGCATCCAAGCTGCACCTCATAATGATTTAGCAAAGCTATGAAGTCAGAAAAACAACTGCTAAAGCTGAGCTACCTGGTCTTTATATGCTAGGCAGTAAAACACGGACACAGTCTCACAAAGTGACCTGACTGCTGCTTAAGAGACTGGGATGGTTATACAGGCAGGGGCTCAGGAGAAGGTGTGGAAGAAATTATGCCTGAGGTAATAACTGTTTTTCAACAATGAGGTTTTTACTTTGGTTTATTCCTTTTTGTGCTTATTTCCTCTGTAGCACCTGTTGCAATATACTATACGCTGCTATGATTTAGAAAGCTGTTACTCTGAAGTGATTTTATAAGTATAAAGACTACAAGGTAAAAACCTGTTGGAGCCTGGCTATTTATTGCTTCCCTAACACACAAGTAAAGGAAAGCAATAAGTATTACCTATGAATGTGTCAGAACATAAGTTCATATATCTTCAATTACTTAATCCTAAATTACCGTACATTATACATAGCATAAAACTATTATATGTGAACTTCTACAACTCAATATTTTGTAAGGATGGCAACAGAAATAGAAACAAAGACAAATAATTTGATTGATATCTTCAAAACTTTGCATCAATATTCAATGCTACCATTTTAAAGCTTTCTCAAGGTTTTATGTTGGGTTTTTTCCACAGTTATGACTTATTCATATAAAAGAGGCATTTTGACCAGCCAGATTACCCCAAAGTTTAAAACATGAGCATTTGTCTCACACATTTGTCTCATTGACAAATGCTTGATAGATCATATCTAAGGTAGCTACTTCTTATTCCAGTTCACCCTCTTACCCCAAGTTCTCTTCTCTGGACACCTGTGTTCTTCTCCATGTCCCTTTTTATCTGTGTTACCTGAGATATCACGGTATACTTGCCTTACCCAAGGTCTAATCTATCCTTCCTTTGACAAAGGTCAAAGATGTGACAAAATATTTTCAGGAAATAAGAACATAATATTCTACAATAATTAGAACATTTTCCCAAGTGTACATGTCAATTCAGTGATTAATAAGACAGACATAGACAGACTAACATGCAGCCAATAGTCATGTATAGAGAAGAAAATATAGGGGGTTTTTCATAAATATTTACAGTGGTCGAAAAATCAAAAATTGATGAAAGGAAAGAGGGAGGGGAGGGGGAGGAAAAGAGAGAAAGAGAGGGAGAGGTGGAGAACCATGAAAATAAATCAAAGATTTTTTTTTTTAATGAAAAAGGGAAAATGTTCAGTGAAAGTAAGATCTGCAAAGTTACAAATGGGAGAAAAAGGTATACAATAAATACGTGGTGATTGAGCTACATTCCCTAGTTTCTAGACCATTCAGGTATGACCTAAATCAAATCCCTTATGATTATACAGTGGAAGTGAGAAATAGATTTAAGGGCCTAGATCTGATAGACAGAGTGCCTGATCAACTATGGAATGAGGTTTCGTGACATTGTACAGGAGACAGAGATCAAGACCATCCCCATGAAAAGAAATGCAAAAAAGCAAAATGGCTGTCTGGGGAGGCCTTGCAAATAGCTGTGAAAAGAAGAGAAGCGAAAAGCAAAGGAGAAAAGGAAAGATATAAACATCTGAATGCAGAGTTCCAAAGCATAGCAAGAAGAGATAAGAAAGCCTTCTTCAGTGATCAATGCAAAGAAATAGAGGAAAACAACAGAATGGGAAAGACTACGGATCTATTCAAGAAAATCAGAGATACCAAAGGAACATTTCATGCAAAAATGGGCTCGATAAAGGACAGAAATGGTATGGACCTAACAGAAGCAGAAGATATTAAGAAGAGGTGGCAAGAATACACAGAAGAAATGTACAAAAAAGAGCTTCATGACCCAGATAATTATAATGGTGTGATCACTGACCTAGAGCCAGACATCCTGGAATGTGAAGTCAAGTGGGCCTTAGAAAGCATCACTAGAAACAAAGCTAGTGGAGGTGATGGAATTCCAGTGGAGCTATTCCAAATCCTGAAAGATGATGCTGTGAAAGTGCTGCACTCAATATGCCAGCAAATTTGGAAAACTCAGCAGTGGCCACAAGATTGGAAAAGGTCAGTTTTCATCCCAATCCCAAAGAAAGGCAATGCCAAAGAATGCTCAAAGTACCGCACAATTGCACTCATCGCACACGCTAGTAAAGTAATGCTCAAAATTCTCCAAGCCAGGCTTCAGCAATATGTGAACCGTGAACTTCCTGATGTTCAAGCTGGTTTTAGAAAAGGCAGAGGAACCAGAGATCAAATTGCCAACATCTGCTGAATCATGGAAAAAGCAAGAGAGTTCCAGAAAAACATCTATTTCTGCTTTATTGACTATGCCAAAGCCTTTGACTGTGTAGATCACAATAAACTGTGGAAAATTCTGAAAGAGATGGGAATACCAGACCACCTGATCTGCCTCTTGAGAAATCTGTATGCAGGTCAGGAAGCAACAGTTAGAACTCTTCATGGAACAACAGACAGGCTCCAAATAGGAAAAGGAGTACGTCAAGGATGTATATTGTCACCATGTTTATTTAACTTATATGCAGAGTACATCATGAGAAATGCTGGACTGGAAGAAACACAAGTTGGAATCAAGATTGCCGGGAGAAATATCAATAACCTCAGATATGCAGATGACATCACGCTTATGGTAGAAAGTGAAGAGGAACTCAAAAGCCTCTTGATGAAAGTGAAAGTGGAGAGTGAAAAGGTTGGCTTAAAACAAAGATCATGGCATCTGGTCCCATCACTTCATGGGAAATAGATGGAGAAACAGTGGAAACAGTGTCAGACTTTATTTTTCTGGGCTCCAAAATCACTGCAGATGGTGACTGCAGCCATCAAATTAAAAGACGCTTACTCCTTGGAAGGAAAGTTATGACCAACCTAGATAGCATATTCAAAAGCAGAGACATTACTTTGCCAACAAAGGTTCGCCTAGTCAAGGCTATGGTCTTTCCTGTGGTCATGTATGGATGTGAGAGCTGGACTGTGAAGAAGGCTGAGTGCCGAAGAATTGATGCTTTTGAGCTGTGGTGTTGGAGAAGACTCTTGAGAGTCCCTTGGACTGCAAGGAGATCTAACCAGTCCATTCTGAAGGAGATCAGCCCTGGGATTTCTTTGGAAGGAATGATGCTAAAGCTGAAACTCCGGTATTCTGGCCACCTCATGCGAAGAGTTGACTCATTGGAGAAGACTCTGATGCTGGGAGGGATTGGGAGCAGGAGGAGAAGGGGACGACAGAGGATGAGATGGCTGGATGGCATCACTGACTCGATGGATGTGAGTCTGAGTGACCTCCGGGAGTTGGTGATGGACAGGGAGGCCTGGCGTGCTGCAGTTCATGGGGTCGCAAAGAGTCGGACACGACTGAGTGACTGATCTGATCTGATCTGAGCTACATTCATATTAACTGTGAGAAGAGGATTACAGATTACTTCTACTCTAGTGTTCTAACTTGAAATAAGAGTGTATTTCACTACCTCACTTCTCAAAGAAACTGTTCTCCAACTATAAGCCTCAAATTTCATTTATTCACATATATATGTGCTTCCCTGATGGCTGAGATGGTAAAGATTCCTCCTTCAATGTGGGAGACCTGGATTTGATCCCTGTGTGGGGAAGATCCCCTAGAGAAGGAAATGACAACCCACTCCAGTATTCTTGACTAGAGAATTCCATGAACAGAGGAACCTGGCAGGCTACAGTACATGGGGTTGCAAAGAGTCAGATATGACTAAGTGACTTTCATTCACTAACTCACTCACTGTGTTCACATTTGAAATGCAATCAAACCTCACATTAATAAGTTTATTCATTCATTCAAAAATTATTTATAGAGCAGTAGACACTGAATTTCTTTAAATGCATATTATGCATTGGAATGCTTAAACTAGTTATATGGTCTGTTGATGTTTAGTTGTTAAGTATTGTCTGACTCTTTGTGACTCCATTGACAGTAGCCCGCAAGTTCTTCCGTTCAAAGGATTTTCCAGGCAAGAATACTGAAGTAGGTTGCCATTTCCTTCTCCAGGGTATCTTTCTGATCAAACCTATTGCTCCTGTGTCTCCTGCACTAATTCTTTACCACTGAGCCACCTGGGAAGCCCTTCTATCTTATACACACACTGTTAAATGCTTTAAAATCATGTTTTTGTCATTTGGCCCTTATAATAGTTTTATAATTTACATATCATCATCCATACTTTATTAATGTGGCCACTCAGGTGCTTTTCTAAAATCAACACAGCTAACAGTCAAGCTGGGTTCTATTTGATTTTAAATTGACTTCATTGTTTTTCATATACTAAATTTTCACAAATGATTTATTTGTTTAATTGAACTTTTATTGGTCTAACAAACACAGGAAGACATCATTCATTCAACAAATGTTTACTCAGTGCCTACTTTATACCAGACATTCTAAGTCGAGAGAGAGCAGGGAATGAAGCTAGTAGTCTCTGAGCTTATGGAACATACAGTCTCTTGAGGATACTGAATTTTCCAATGGTATTGGACACATTGACTGGCAATTTAATAACATGAAGAAGGTAATGTAAATCATACTCATCCATAATCTGATTTTTGTATCCTCCCTGGTCTACCAAACTAGAAAAACTAGAGCAGAATTATCCAGTGTTCATCATTCTTTATAGTCACATGAGACACTAAAGATACAAAATGTTCAGAATTTTTCAAAAAATTTTTCATATAAGAAAATAATGTATCAAAAGTATTTTACAGTCATTTAGAGACGACAAATATCTCCATGGTTTTGTTTTCTGATACTGGCTAATGTATGAGACAATCTAGAAATAAGATTGAAAAGGATCGGTAATTAGAAATTATTTTAAATATTACTGTCAAATATTAAATAATTTTAGTTCTCACATTAAAGATGAAGTAATCTTTATTGAATTGGATACAATGTATCCAAACTATGTACCTCATATTTAAATGTATATTACTACAGAGACATTACTTTGCCAACAAAGGTCCGTCTAGTCAAGGCTATGGTTTTTCCAGTAGTCATGTATGGCTGTGAGAGCTGGACTGTGAACAAAGCTGAGCACTGAAGAATTGATGCTTTTGAACTGTGGTGTTGGGAAAGACTCTTGAGAGTCCCTTGGACTGCAAGGAAATCTAACCAGTCCATTCTAAAGGAGACCAGTCCTGGGTGTTCTTTTGAAGGAATGATGCTAAAGCTGAAACTCCAGTACTTTGGCCACCTCATGCGAAGAGTTGACTCATTGGAAAAGACTCTGATGCTGGGAGGGATTGGGGGCAGAAGGAGAAGGGGACAACAGAGGATGAGATGGCTGGATGGCATCACTGACTCGATGGATGTGAGTTTGAGTGAGCTCTGGGAGTTGGTGATGGACAGGGAGGCCTGGCATGCTGCGATTCATGGGGTCACAAAGAGTCGGACACGTCTGAGCGACTGAACTGAACTGAACTGAAATGAACCATTCAAGAACCAGCCCCAAAACACAAAACAAACCACACTTTAATTTTCCACAATCCTGTTGAACTAACTTAACTTACCAAGAGAAAAGAACTTTTTGGAAAAATCATTTGGCAGTTAGAAATAATTCATACTCAAGTAATTACTAGACTTTTTGAACATTTAATTTTAAAATTATACGAAATATAAGTAGAAAGAATATTTGTATTTTTTCAATAAACTACAATAAAAATTCATCAAGATTATTTATAAAGTGAACAAATAAATATATTTGCAATTGTATCCCAATTATATTTAATCATAAGATTATGAATTGTATTACAGCTGATTAATTTGTTTAGGACAAAAAGGTAGCTATTTGTAGGTTGTATTTAGACTATTTAAAAATTTCTCACAATTATTTCCTAAAATCCTTCCCCTCTTCTTCTGGACAAGATTTACTAATTTTAAAACAAAAAAAATATTTATTAAAATTAAATGTATTTTCAGTCTTGCAAATAACACTATTTTTATATTTGAATATATATGCCCACAAAGAAAACATATTTGCAGATATATTTTATTGCTATAAAAAATACTCAAAATGCAGCATTAAGTTGTCTGCATGGGTGTTCTAAAATAATCACATATGTTAATACTTAATTAAGTGCATTTTCCTAAAACATGCAATGACATCAGGATCCCAGTATTGAGGATCAGTTATGACAATGATTTATACGGAACAATTCTAAAGGCTACCCCAAAGCCTTTTGTTGCAGCTTAAGATTCAGAAGATACAGATATCAAAGGAAAAATTATATCATTGTGTATATATATATATAATATAAATACTGTATGCCTATAGTACTATTAGAGGCATTCATCAATTATATATATCATAAACACAAACTGCTTGCCTGCATTAGAGAAGGTTGTAAAGAAAATATTTATATGTTCCAACCTTGATAAGTTTTCTAATGAATACATAATTAATAAATATGCTACCTAAATTATAAAGCAATTTTAAATCAGGAGGTGAAGAAAGAATACCTTCCATATCAAATGCAAGATACACATATATCTAGTTCCAATATTAAAATGTGTATTACAAAACAAACATTCTTTAGGAATTATAATATTAGTTATATTTTATTTTAAAATAATAGAAATATATATTTTAAATGTGTGGATTTTATAACTTTAGTTAAAATGTTTCCAAATGTCTAAATTAAATGCAAAAGGCACTACCAAGCTTGCTAAAGTAGATAGATACTTTTAAATACCACATACATAAACATTGTAAGCCAAAAGTTAAATTTAAGAAATAAAATGTAAGAAATGAAAATATGAAGACACCTTGGCAGAGAGAGTAACCTGACTTAGCATGTTGCAGTGAACAAATGTTCATATTTATATCCCTAATACAGGCATTAATGACTCTTGAAGTTTTACTCTTTTGCTATATACATATGTCCATGTACTCCAATATGCCAAACTTAAGAATGAAAATGAAAACTCATTTTGAAAACATAAATTTGTTTGATGCAACTGATGTGTTTCAGGAACCATTTAAACATAATGCAATTTTTAGATTTGCTTATTTAAGAACTGGTAGGCAGAAAACTTTAAGCCAAAATCTACAAACCCATGTGAAATCAGCAGTGACCTATTTTTATTTTTAAAAAAGTTTATTGGAAGACAGCCAGGACCATCATTTCATGTATTGTTCACTACTTTCAGGCTTAAAGGTCCAATAACTTTAACTGACCGCTCTAGCCCCTTAGGTAAATGGCCGCACTAAACTGAACCCACCTATAGAAAAACACACAAAATGAACAGTTCAGTTTTGTTCAGTTCAATTCAGTCGCTCAGTCTTTTCCGACTCTTTTCGAGTCCATGCACTGCAGTAATTCAATCTTCCCAGTCTATCATCAATTCCTGGAGCTTACGCAAACTGATGTCCATCACATAGGTGATGTCATCCAACCATCTCATCCTCTGTCGTCCCCTTTTCCTCCCGTAATCAATCTTTCCCAACATCATGCTATTTCTCAGAGTCGGTTCTTTGCATCAGGTGGCCAAAGTGTAGGAGTTTCAGCTTCAGCATCAGTCTTTCCAAAGAACATTCAGGACTGATTTCCTATAGGACGGACTGGTTGGATTTCCTTGAAGTCCAAGGGATGCCCAAGAGTCTTCTCCAACACCACAGTTCAAAAGCATCAATTCTTTGGCACTCAGCCTTCATAGTCCATTTCTCACATCCATACATGACTATTGGGAAATCATAGCTTTGACTAGATGGACCTCTGTTGGTAAAGTAATGTCTCTGCTTTTTAATATGCTGTCTAGGTTGGTCATAGCTTTTCTTCCAAGGAACAAGCATCTTTTAATTTCATGGCTGCAGTCACCATCTGCAGTGATTTTGAAGCCACAAAAAATAAAGTCTGTCACAATTTCCATTGTTTCCCCATCTATTTAGCATGAAGTGATGGGACCGAATGCCATGATGTTACTTTTCTGAACATTGAGTTTTAAGCCAACTTTTTCACTCTCCACTTTCACTTTCATCAAGAGGCTCTTTATTTCTCCTTCACTTTCTGCCATGAGGGTGATCTCACCAGAGTATCTTAGGTTATTGATATTTCTCCCAGCAATCTTGATTACAGCTTGTGCTTCATCCAGCCTGGCATTTTACATGATGTACTATGCATATAAGTTAAATAAGCAGGGTGACAATAAACAGGCTTGACGTAACCCTTTCCCTATTTGGAACCAATCTGTTGTTCCAGGTCCAGTTGTAACTGTTGCTTCCTGATCTATATACCGATTTCTCAAAAGGCAGATCAGGTGGTCTGATATTCCCATCTCTTTAAGAATTTTCCACAGTTTGATGTGATCCACACAGTTAAAGGCTTTAGTATAGACAATAAAGCAAAAGAAGATGTTTTTCTAGAGCTCTATTGTTTTTTCAATGATCCAACAGCTGTTGGGAATTTGATCTCTGGTTCCTATGTCTTTTCTAAACCCAGCTTGAATATCTTGAAGTTCACAGTTCACATACTGTTGAAGTTTGGCTTGGAGAATTTTCAGCATAACTTTGCTTGTGTGTGAAATGAGTGCAATTGTGACATAGTTTGAACTTTCTTTGGCATTGCCTTTCTTTGGGATTGGAATGAAAACTGACCTTTTCCAGTCCTGTGGCCACTGCTGTGTTTTCCAGATTTGCTGACATATTGAGTGCAGCAATTTCACAGCATCATCTTAGGATTTGAAATAGCTCAACAGGGATTCCATCATCTCTACTAGCTTTGTTCTTAGTGATGACTCCAGCTTTCCAGAGGACACATAGGGCACACTTGAGACAATGCTCCCACAGCGCACCTGGGAAACCAAGCAGTGGGGCCTGGGGAAGTGATTAAGATGCATGGCCCACCTAGGACAGTGAGTTCACCAAGCACCTGGTCGCCTGAGGTTCTCAGACCTTGGAAGGGCAAGAAATGCATGCCCAAGCCACAGAGACTGATCCAGAACTGTGTCTGAGTGTCTCCTGTGGAGGTAAAGGTCAGCAGTGGCCTGGTGCAAGGGCTCTGGGTGCAGCAGACCTGAGTATGGCATAAGCCCTCTTGGAGGAGGTTGCTATTAATCCCACAGTGGAACCAACAGAATTTGCAGAGGACTGACCGAAGAAGGTAATGGCAAACCACTTCAGTGTACTTGCCTTGAGAACCTCATGAACAGTATGAAAAGGCAAAAAGACAGGACACTGAAAGATGAACTCCCCAGGTCGGTAGGTGCCCAATATGCTACTGGAGATCAGTGGAATAATAACTCCAGAAAGAATGAAGAAACGAAGCCAAAGGAAAAACAACCCCCAATTGTGGATGTAACTGGATAGGGAAGCAAGGTCTGATGCTGTAAAGAGCAATATTGCATAGGAACCTGGAATGTTAGCTCCATGAATCAAGCCAAATTGGAACTGGTCAAACAGGAGATGGCAAGAGTGAATGTCAACATTTCAGGAATCAGCAATCTAAAGCAGACTGGAATGGGTAATTTAACTCAGATGACCATTATATCTAATACCGTAGGCAAGAATTCCCTAGAAGAAATGGAGTAGCCACCATAGTCAACAAAAGAGTCCAAAATGCAGTACTTAGATGCAATCTAAAAAATGACAGAAATGGTATGAAGCTAACAGAAGCAGAAGATATTATGAAGAGGTGGCAAGAATACACAGAACTGTACAAAAAAGATCTTCATGACCCATATAATCACGATACTGTGATCACTCTCCTAGAGCCAGGCATCATGGAATCTGAAGTCAAGTGGGCCCTAGGAAGTATCACTACTAACAAAGCTAGTAGAGGTGATAGATTTCCACTTGAATCTGAAGAGATGATGCTATAAAAGTGCTGCACTCAATATGCCAGCAAGTTTGGAAAACTCAGCAGTGTCCACAGGACTGCAAAAGGTTAGTTTTCATTCCAATCCCAAAGAAAAGCAATGCCAAAGAACTCAAACTACTGCATAATTGCACTCATCTCACATGCTAGAGTCGGACACGACTGAAGTGACTTAGCATAGCATAGCACATGCTAGAAAGTAATGCTCAAAATTCTCCAAGCCAAGCTTCGGCAATATGTGAACCATGAACTTCTGGATGTTTAACCTGGGTTTAGAAAAGGCAGAGGACTGAGAGATCAAATTGCCAACATCTGCTGGATCATGGAAAAACAAGAGAGTTCCAGAAAAACATTTATTTCTGCTTTACTGACTATGCCAAAGCCTTTGACTGTGTGGATCACAATAAACTATGGGAAATTCTCCAACAGATGGGAATACCAGACCACCTGATCTGCCTCCTGAGAAATCTATGTGCAGGTCAGGAAGCATCAGTTAGAAGTGGACATAGAACAACAGACTGGTTCTAAACAGGAAAGGGGTATGTCAAAGCTGTTTATTGTCACCCCGCTTATTTAACTTGTATGCAGATTACATCAGGCCAAAATGCCACGCTGGATGAAGCACAAGCTTGAATCATGATTTCTAGGAGAAATATCAATAACCTCAGATACACTCATGAAATCACCCTTATGGTAGAAAGTGAAGAAGAAATAAAGAGCATCTTGATGAAAGTGAAAGTGGAGAGCACAAAAGTTAGCTTAAAACTCAACATTCAGGAAACTAAGATCATGGCATCTGGTACCATCACTTCATGGCAAATAGATGGGGAAACAGTGGCTGAGTTTATTCTTGGGGCTCCAAAATCAGTGCAGATGGTAACTACAGCCATGAAATTAAAGGAAGCTTATTCCTTGGAGGACGTTTATGACCAAACTAGACAGCATATTAAAAAGCAGACACATTACTTTGCCAACAAAGGTCTGTCTAGTCAAAGCTGGTGTTCCCAGTAGTCATGTATGCCTGTGAGAGTTAGACTATAAAAAAAACTGAGCATCAAAGAATTGATGCTTTTGAACTGTCATGTTGGAGAAGATTCTTGAGAGTCCCTTGGACTTCAAGGAGATTTAACTAGTCCATCCTAAAGGAGAGCCGTCCTGCATGTTCATTGGAAGCACTGATCTTACAGCTGAAACTTTTGGCCATCTGGTGCAGAGAGCTGAATCATTTGAAAAGACCCTGTTGCTGGGAAAGATTGAATGTGGGAGGATAAGGGGACAATAGAGAAAGAGATGGATCGATGGCATCACCAACTCAATGGACATGAATTTGGTTAAATTTTGGGAGTTGGTGATGGACAGGATGCCTGTTGTGCTGTAGTCCATGGGAACTGTACTGAATTGAGGAAACAGACTCTTGGAGGGCACAAACAAAACATTGTGTGCATCAAGGCCCAAGAGAAAGGAGCAGTGACCCCACAAGAAATTGATCCAGACATGCCCATCAGTGTTCAGAAGTCCAGTGGAGGCTTGGGTCAGCATTGGCCTACTGCAGGGTCTGAGGCCAATGGGTGCATGGGACCTTTTGAAAGAGGTCGCTATTATCTTCATTATCTCCACCACATTTGGCTTCAAATCAAGTAACAGGGAGGGAACACAGCCCCAACCATCAACAGAAAACTGGATTAAAGATTTACTGAACTTGGCTGCTGCTGCTACCGCTGCTAAGTCGCGTCAGTCCTGTCCGACTCTGTGCGACCCCATAGACGGCAGCCCACCAGGCTCCACCATCCCTGGGATTCTCCAAGCAAGAACACTGGAGTGGGTTGCCATTTCCTTCCTACTGAACATGGCCCTCCCCATCAAAACAAGACCCAGTTTTCCCTTTATTCAGTCTCTCCCATCAGAAGTTTCCATAAGCCTCTTATCCTTATCCATCAGAGGGCAAACAGAATGAAAACTCATAGAAAACTCACACTCATAGAAAACTAACCAAACTGATCACTTGGACCACAGCCTTTTCTAGCTCAAGGAAAATGAACAGACACAACTTCAAATGTCCACAGGTGGCTTCAGTATCTAATATGACATTGAAACTTTCTGTACAATTTAACATAAGTGTTAGTTGCTCAGTCGTGTCTGACTCTTTGCGACCTCATGGACTGTAGCCCACCAGGCTCCTCTGTCCTTGGAATTCTCCAGGCAAGAATCAGGACTGGTTTGCCATGTCCTTCTCATTTTCACATAAACTTCATATCAATTCTTTCCTCACAACTCACAAACTAACCCCCAGTTCCATAAAAAATTTAAAATCTTTTTCAAGGTAAAGCACCATATGTATTCTGTATATTTTGTTGCTATATTATTAATTTGTTTTAATGTGTCCCCTAAATGTGGAATGCCAGATTATAGTAAAACATGCAGGATGCTAGGTAAAATTTTAATTTCAAGGGAACAGCATATACTTTTATATGGTATATACCTGTATGTTTTGAGTATTGCCAATGATTACACATACCCTGCCAATTCCTTGAACTTCCGAAGAGAAAAATTAAAAGGGGCTTCATCTGCTCCTTTTCACATCTCCTTTCTACATTTACTTTATTTTTAAATTATTCCACCTTGGGAAGACTATTAGCTGTGTAACTAAGGCTTGTAGTTTTCTACCAAACACCCTGGAGGTGGGAACAAGCAAACATTTGAGCAGGAGGCCATTGAAACAGTTCTGATTAGCCCCAAATGTGACTGAGTATTAATCTCCTTGGTTGTAGGGATTGTGCTACTTGGATTTGGCCTTTTGCCTTTTGCCAAGAAGCAGGTATTGTACAACCATTATACTCATTGAACAATGACTGTGTATCCTGAGTAACACTATGTCATCTGGCTAGGCCGACTGGCCCAATATACTAGGGCAAGGCAAAAACAAAACTCAACAGAACTTTTTTTAATCTTCTTTTTCTACTATTTTTTTAAAATTTCTCTCAAATAATCAGATCCATTACTTCCTGCTGTTGACAGTTAAGAAACAGTTTATCAAGGGACAAGGATACTCTCAAGTCATCATATCTTTGCCTAATTATGTTTTCAGTTCAATTCATTCGCTCAGTCGTGTCCAACTCATTGCAACCCCATGAACCACAGCACGCCAGGCCTCCCCATCCATCACCAACTCCCAGAGCTCACTCAAACTCAAGTCCATCGAATCAGTGATACCATCCAGCCATCTCATCCTCTGTTGTTCCCTTCCCCTCCTGCCCCCAATCCCTCTAAGCATCAGAATCTTTTCCAATGAGTCAATTATTCACATGAGGTGGCCAAAGTACTAGAGTTTCAGCTTTAGCAACATTCTTTCCAAAGAACACCCAGGACTGATCTCCTTTGGATGGACAGGATGGATCTCCTTGCACTCCAAGGGACTCTAAGGGTCTTATCCAACACCACAGTTCAAAAGCATCAACTCTTTGGCACTCAGCTTTCTTCACAGTCCAAAGCTCACATCCATACATGACTACTGGAAAAACCATAGCCTTGACTAGACAGACCTTTGTTGGCCAAGTATTGTCTCTGCTTTTGAATATGCTATCTAGGTTGGTCATAACTTTCCTTCCAAGGAGTGTCTTTTAATTTCATGGCTGCAGTCACCATCTGCAGTGATTTTGGAGCCCCCAAAAATTAAGTCTGCCACTGTTTCCACTCTTTCCCCATGTATTTTTGCCATGAAGTGATGGGACCAGATGCCATGATCTTCATTTTCTGAATGTTGAGCTTTAAGCCAACTTTTTCACTCTCCTCTTTCACTTTCAGCAAGAGGCTTTTTGGTTCCTCTTCACTTTCTGCCATAAGGGTGGTGTCATCTGCATATCTGAGGTGATTGATATTTCTCCCGGCAATCTTGATTCCAGCTTGTGCTTCTTCCAGCCCAGCATTTCTCATGATGTACTATGCATATAAGTTAAATAAGTAGGGTGACAATATACAGCCTTGACGTACTCCTTTTCCTATTTGGAACCAGTCTGTTGTTCCACGTCCAGTTCTAACTGTTGCTTCCTGACCTGCATACAAATTTCTCAAGAGGCCAGTCAGGTGGTCTGGTATTCCCATCTCTTTCAGAATTTTCCACAGTTTATTGTGATCCACACAGTCAAAGGCTTTGGCATAGTCAATAAAGCAGAAATAGATGCTTTTCTGGAACTCTCTTGCTTTTTCGATGATCCAGCAGATGTTGGCAATTTGATCTCTCGTTCCTCTGTTTTTTCTAAAACCAGCTTGAACATCTGGAAGTTCACGGTTCATTTTTGCTGAAGCCAGGCTTGGAGAATTTTGAGCATTACTTGATGAGTTCAATTGTGCGATAGTTTGAGTTTTAGTTTATGTTTAGTATGTAACAAATTTTCTTACTGATTTGGTGAACTGGACCAAACCAAGCCCAAAGCATCCAGGGGACTGATGCCTAGTATCCTCTATTTCAAACTTACTGTCCACACACTATGTCTTTTTCCTTTAAAGGCACCTTTTTCTCAAATTCTCACTCCTTTCCTACCTGCCTTACTTAGCGATAATGTGAATAGTTCCTTTATAAAGCATAAAGTTCTGCTAGGGCTCAAGTTTTTATCCTCCCCTGGAACATCTGTGTTTCAATGAAAACCAAGAATTGATCTTATTGTGGATTAAATTCATCAGAAAAGAAGGGACAAGTGGATACAGGGCCCTTCTGGAACCCTTGAGAAATAACAATAGATAGACAACACTTTACTAAGCTAATATTAAGAACAAGTCAAATTAGAAACACTTGATGAAAGCATATTTCTTCCTATCCCCATTTACATATGCAGCAAAGACAACCAGGCTCCTAAAAGGGCTTTAAAAATTAAAGGTCAAATGTAAATTTTGTAAGAAGATGCTATTTAATTACATGTATAAATATTACATTTTAGTCTACCTCATGCAGTTAATAATACAGGCTTAGGCATTTATGATGTTTTTGATTTTTTTAATTACTCTTTTCCTTAATTAGGAAAAGGCAGCCTTTCTGAACTGATGAAACAAAAACAAAGAATTCTCTTGTAAGCTGACATATCAGCTATTACACATGGAACTTACACTAGGTTTGATCTGGAGGTGAATCATTGATTCAGCTTGGGTTTCATTTGTTACCATATCATATTTATATAGATCCATGAAATATGATGTCTACTAAGATCTGTGCTGGTGACTTAGAAAGATGAAACAATTCAGTTCCTAACGACTTTTTAAATTACTACTGATTTTTAAGACAATATCTAAAAACACAATGTCAAAAATGAGAAAAGGTTTAAAACTTAAGATTAAATGTGTATCCTTAATATCTAATAGACAAATTCATAAACATAATTTCTATACAGTAGAAGATGAGCTAAATAAGAGAAATATTTATTTTGACTGTGATATAAAGTTCAGCCTTAAAAAATTACCGTCCATTATATCACTAAATATAAACATGTTTTTGAATAATTATCTTCTTGGTGCTATTCTAAAAGTATCAAATCCTTTAAAAGAAAACATGAAAAATAGGAGATAGAAAAATAAATGGAACTGAATTTCTGAGATGCTAGTATCACCCAAGTCACATTACAATATCACTATTTCAAATAATAAATTATCTCAAGACCACTTAGGGATAATGGGTTTCCAAAAAGGAAACAAATAAAAGCTCCATAATTTAAAATTGTATTTCTTATATAATTTAAAATTAATTTTGGAGAGTAATATTAGATGACTCGAATAATTTGTGTTGGGTAACTTGGTAAGGTAAAATTCAGTTACAGGGCAAGAAAACATTTTTTTGTTTTTTAAGTTAAATGGGTATCCAAGATTAAATTTTAGGAATTTATCTATTTCTATTATTTTTCCAAATTCATTTCCTTTAAGACACATCACTATTTGAAAGCAAAGGCGAATATTATTAGATCACACTCATATTTTAAAAGCATTTATAAATCATATATCTAGAACATATTTAATGTAAAAAGAAACATCATTGGAGTTGATATTTCTACTCTTGAAATTATATTAATTCTTCTGACCAAACAATTATTAATGAAGATTTTACTTACTGCATTTTTAGAAATCTCCATGAAAATCAAGCAGAATAATTCATTTAATTCAGATTTTTAAAATAAAGAACATTTTAATTTTTATACATTAACTAACAATCGTTTCATGATATTTTAATGAACTAAAACACCACTATTCACATGTACGGACATATCCAATTAGTTATTTTCACTTCCCATGAAAAAGATACAAATTAAATTGCAGTGGTTGAAAATCATAATGCAAATTACCCAGCTTATTATGACAAAAAGAAGAATGTTATCACATGCAAACTATTTTTAGATCAGATCAGATCAGATCCGATCAGTCACTCAGTCATGTCCGACTCTTTGTGACCCCATGAATTGCAGCACGCCAGGCCTCCCTGTCCATCACCAGCTCCCGGAGTTATAGTTACCATGTACAAACACATTAACTCTGACAAAGCATCTTGACAAATTTATGGCAAAAAGCATTTCATGAAATCTGAACACTTTCAGAAAGACTGAATTCTATATTTACAAGAGGCATTATAAATCAATGTTTATTTATTTATATTGGGGAATTAGGAACTCCAAAATCTGAAGATCTTTGTGAATAACTAAGAAATTCTAACCTTGTCCAATCGAATCATTTTATGTTAGTAAAATAAGAAATGCTAAATGACTTTCCAAAAATTGACACAGATCTAAAAGCCAATACATGAATCTTAATTGCCAGTTTATATTCCAGAATAAATACTGAATGTAACCAGTCACAAAGAACAAAAAACAAGTCAGAAGGGATTAAAAATGTAAATTAAGGCTCCATTGGTTTGATTACATTTCCATTATTAAACAATGCAAGTGCATTTTAACAGAGGTTTTCAAACTAAGCTACTTCAGAACATGACTATTACATGATTTAAGGTGGGGACTCTGTTTTCAAAATTGTATTCTCAGAAAAGAGTTAGACAATGAACAGAGTCTTCTGAATTTTAAATTTTTCTTGACTTTTTCTTAATATATAAGATGGTAAGTAATTTAATGAAAATTATATTTTTGTTAATTTATGTTTAATGATCAATTTCCAACCATTTTCCAGATTAAGCACTATAACCACCATATGCCAACCCCTAAGTATTGGAGGATAATTACATACAATTGAGTGAAATAAATTTTTTCATTACTATATAACCATTTTACATTGGAGAAGATATTAACTTGGGCAATTATATATTTTCAAACCATGGTTTAATAAAGGGACACTAGTTTTTCAGAAACAATGCAAACAGCCACTGAATAATACTTGAAAAACATTTACGGGGATGCAGAATACTTCATGATATATTTTGACTTGAGTAAAAGATACAACCTATGCATGCATTCTCATCTATAATGACTCTATATTAGAAAAAAAAATATCATAGGTACATTTTTTTTTCAGAAGACTAAAATGTATATCAAAATATAAATGATAGTCACTGGTAGAAAACATCAAAAAGGAATTTAGAGAGAAAGTGAATTATATAACTCCCTACATTTTGTGCTGTGAGTGCTCACTCAATCATGTCTGACTCTTTGCAACAACACAGACTGGTAGACCACAAGGCTCCTCTGTCTATGGGATTCTCCAAGGAAGCATTTCCTACTCCAGGGAATCTTCCTCACCAGGGATCAAACTCAAGTCTCCTGTGACTCCTGTATTGAAGGTAGGTCCTTTACCACTGAGCCCCAGGGAAAGCTCGACATTTTACTATATAATAAAATTTGTATGACTAAATTTTAACCATCTTCACTTTTCGACAAATCCTTATGCATATATTGGGAATCACCTCATGACACAATTTTTGAAAACCCTTATTTACCTCTTCTAGACCCAAAAGTAAACCTATATAGTTTTATCTGACCAACATATCATCTTGTCTGTCCTCACTTATTCCCAAAACTTTGCTGTTGTTGTTGCTGAGTAGCTAAGATGTGACTCACTCTTTTGGGACCCCACCAGGCTCACCTGTCCATTGGATTTCCCAGGCAAGAATACTGGAGTCTGTTGCCACTTACCCCTCCAGGGGATCTTCCCCACCCAGGGATGAACCTCATCTCCTGTCTTGCAGATGCTTTTTTTTTTTTTTTTGGCTTTTTAATTTTTTTTAATTTAATTTTATTTAGCTTTACAATATGTATTGGTTGTGCCATATATCAAAATGAATCTGCCACAGGTATACATCTGTTCCCCATCCTGAACCCTCCTCCCTTCTCCCTCCCCATACCATCCCTCTGGGTCGCCCCAGTGCACCAGCCCCAAGCATCCAGTATCGTGCATCGAACCTGGACTGGCAACTCGTTTCATATATGATGTTATACATATTTCAATGCCATTCTCCCAAATCATCCCACCCTCTCCCTCTTCCAGAGTCCTAAAGACTGTTCTATACATCAGTGTCTCTTTTGCTATCTCATATACAGGGTTATTGTTACCATCTTTCTAAATTCCATATATATGCGTTAGTATACTGTATTGGTGTTTTTCTTTCTGGTGCATTCTTAACAACTGGGTCATCAGGGGAGCCCTCCCAAAGCTCTAGGGACTGTGTTTTATATTATATTTGACCTGTCTAAGTAACAAAGTAAAGACAGACAGTAAGTTCATTTCAGTTGCTCAGTCATGTACCCACTTTGTGACCCCATGAACTGCAACACGCCAGGCCTCCCCGTCCATTACGAACTCCCAAAGTTGACTCAAACTCATGTCCATCGAATCAGTGATGCCATCCAGCCATCTCATCCTCTGTCATCCCCTTTTCCTCTTGCCCCCAATCCCTCCCAACATCAGAGTCTTTTCTAATGAGTCAACTCTTCAAATGAGGTGGCCATAGTACTGGAGTTTCAGCTTTAACATCAGTCCTTCCAAAGCAAACGCAGGACAGATCTCCTTTAGAACGGACTGGTTGGATCTCCTTGCAGTCCATGGGACTCTCAAGAGTCTTCTCCAACATCACAGTTCAAAAGCATCAATTCTCTGGCACTCAGCTTTCTTCACAGTCCAACTCTCACATCCATACATGACTATTGGAAAAACCTTAGCCTTCACTAGACAGACCTATATTGGCAAAGTAATATCTCTGCTTTCAGAGAAGGCAATGGCACCCCACTCCAGTACTCTTGCCTGGAAAATCCCATGGACGGAGGAGCCTGGTAGGCTGTAGTCCATGGGGTCGCTAAGAGTCAGACACGACTGAGCGACTTCCCTTTCACTTTTCACTTTCATGCATTGGAGAAGGAAATGGCAACCCACTCCAGTGTTCTTGCCTTGAAAATCCCAGGGACGGGGAGCCTGGTGGGCTGCCATCTATGGGGTCGCACAGAGTCAGACACGACTGAAGCGACTTAGAGAATGTCTCTGCTTTAGAATATGCTATCTAGGTTGGTCATAACTTTACTTCCAAGGAGTAAGCGTCTTTTAATTACATGGTTGCAATCACCATCTGCAGTAATTTTGGAACTCCCAAAAAATAAAGTCTGACACTGTTTCCACTCTTTCCCCATCTATTTGCCATGAAGTGATGGGACCAGATGCCATGATCTTTGTTTTCTGAATGTTGAGCTTTAAGCCAACTTTTTCACTCTCCTCTTTCACTTTCATCAAGAGGCCTTTTAGTTCCTCTTCACTTTCTGCCATAAAGGTGGTGTCATTTGCATATCTGAGGTGATTGATATTTCTCCCGGCAATCTTGATTCCAGCTTGTGCTTCTTCCAGTCCAGCATTTCTCATGATATACTCTGCATAGCAGTTAAATAAGCAGGGTGACAATATACAGCCTTGACGGACTCCTTTTCCTATTTGGAACCAGTCTGTTGTTCCACGTCCAGTTCTAACTGTTGCTTCCTGACCTGCATATAGGTTTCTCAAGAGGGAGATCAGGTGGTCTGGTATTCCCATCTCTTTCAGAATTTTCCACAGTTTATTGTGATCCACACAGTCAAAGGCTTTGGCATAGTCAATAAAGCAGAAATAGATGCTTTTCTGGAACTCTCTTGCTCTTTCCATGATCCAGCAGATGTTTGCAATTTGATCTCTGGTTCCTCTGCCTTTGCTAAAACCAGCTTGAACATCTGGAATTTCACAGTTCACATATTGCTGAAGCCAGGCTTGGAGAATTTTGAGCATTACTTTACCAGTGTGTGAGATGAGTGCAATTGTGTGGTAGTTTCAACCTTCTTTGGCATTTCCTTTCTTTGGGATTGCAATGAAAACTGACCTTTTCCAGTCCTGTGGCCACTGCTGAGTTTTCCAAATTTGCTGGCATTTTGAGTGCAGCACTTTCACAGCATCATCTTTTAGTATTTGAAATAACTCAACTGGAATTCCATCACCTCCACTACCTTTGTTTGTAGTGATGCTTTCTAAGGCCCACTTGACTTCACATTCCAGGATGTCTGGCTCCAGGTAAGTGATCACACCATCGTGATTATCTGGGTCATGAAGATGTTTTTTGTACAGTTCTTTTGTGTATTCCTGCCACCTCTTCCTTATATCTTCTGCTTCTGTTAGGTCCATACCATTTCTGTCCTTTATTGAGCCCATCTTTGCATGAAATGTTCCTTTGGTATCTCTAATTTTCTTGAAGAGATCTCTAGTCTTTCCCATTCTGTTGTTTTCCTCTATTTCTTTGCATTGATCGCTGAAGGCTTTCTTATCTCTTCTTGCTATTCTTTGGAACTCTGCATTTAGACGCTTATATCTTTCCTTTTCTCCTTCGCTTTTCGCTTCTCTTCTTTTCACAGCTATTTGTAAGGGCTCCCCAGACAGCCATTTTGCTTTTTTGCATTTCTTTTCCATGGGGATGGTCTTGATCCCTGTCTCCTGTACAATGTCACGAACCTCAGTCCATAGTTCATCAGGCACTCTATCTATCATATGTAGGCCCTTAAATCTATTTCTCACTTTCACTGTATAATCATAAGGGATTTGATTTAGGTCATACCTGAATGGTCTAGTGGTTTTCCCTACTTTCTTCAATTTAAGTCTGAATTTGGCAATAAGGAGTTCATGTTCTGAGCCACAGTCAGCTCCCGGTCTTGTTTTTGCTGACTGTACAGAGCTTTTCCATCTTTCGCTGCAAAGAATATAATCAATCTGATTTTGGTGTTGACCATCTTGTGATGCCCACATGTAGAGACTTCTCTTATGTTGTTGGAAGAGACATATTTTAGATCTGAAGACAGGCAGTAGGTATGGAATAAATAAGTCACTGAATTCCTTTAACATTTGTTTCATAATACTTTGTACAATCATCAGGTTTATTATTTAATACATGTGAAACAAAAAGACAATTTAGTAGAGATCAAATGAATAATACAGATATAAGGCCTAGTACTTGAGTGAAATTTGTCTGTAACAAATAACTAAATGAAATCTTTATAAGCTGCGCCACAAGGGAAGCCGAAAAATACTGGAGTTGGTAGCTTATCCCTTCTCTAGCAGATTTTCCCGACCCAGGAATCAAACCGGGGTTTCCTACATTGCAGGCAGATTCTTTACCAACTGAGCTGAGGGTAAGCCCCAAACAACTAAACACATATATCTGTAATGTTATAGATCAAAGGTGCCTTACATCTAATTCTGAAATAACGGTTTTATTCAATTTGAAATGCCTCAGGTATGTAAAAGAATGAGTTTATTTAAGTACAATAGGGCTATTACCCGGAAATGCTTTTATTTCATAAACAAATATAGAAGAAAATGTAGTAGAATAGGATAGAACAGAATAGAAAAATAGCTGAGTTGAATAGATAAGACTATTACTATAGTTGAATATGTATAGGCTATTATTATATTACTATAGCATATACCTTATATACTGTACATACTCCATAATATATATATATATTGCATATACTCCAGTATATCTTGCCTGGAGAATCCCGTGGGCAGAGGAGCCTGGTGGGCTACAGTCCACGGGGTCGCAAAGAGTCGGACAGGACTTCACTTTCACTTTCACTTTCATAGTAATATAGTAATAGTTACAGAAAAGCATTTTTTCTGTCTGTTTTGTTCATACCTACACCCTCTGGGCCAGGCACATGGCTGATACTCATTTGTTGAATAAATGAATAAACTATTTAGAATACAATGATCTCGGCATTCAGCCTCAAGATATAGCTAAGCTCTGGCCGTATTTTTACCTTTTCTAGTTATAAGTCTCATCATCTATAATCCCTGTCATAGGAAAACATTTTGAAATTTGAAAATATTCCAAAGTTATGATTAAGTCTTTTTTATTTTTAATAATAGTTCTTTGATGCTTCTCCACTGCCTTGTCCAGTCCTCCAACCTTAATGGGATTTCCTTCTGTTGCAATTGTCATCATTAGTTAGAAAATAATGTCGTTGAAGTCTTTCAAATCTAAAATATTTCTTTTCCCACCCCACCACCATTATGTTTGACTGATTACTTTTAGTTACATAAAAGGAAAATAGACTAAATATAAGTCCAAAATCATGAAGTCACTTTTTAAGAGTTTTCTTTTGTTTTGCCTTAACAAATAGGTAAAATATATTACTAGCTACATAATTTAATTTTTCATCTTTAAACTATAATACCACTGTCACTGAGGAAGAATTTCCAATGTGAAAGGCCTTCATGCTTCCTGATAAAGTGAGCTCTAAACAAAAGAAATTCCAAAGATAAATACTCCTCTCACAGATTAAGGGGAAAAAAATCTTACACTCTGTCCAATCATATATTTGTATGATTTAGTTTGTGATCATATATATATTTATATATGAATCTACATGGACAAAAGATTGTAGACTATAGGTATGTATACATATATACTTACCATACACACACACACACACACGTATATATATATATCACACAAACAAAAAGCTACCACTTGTTCAACCAAATTCATTCTGATTATATGCAAAACATGCATTCTAAATCTCAGAAGAAGCTCACTGTTGTAACGTATGATTTATTCATATTAACTATCCATGGTTATAAATCAAGCTCTTCACACTCCAGTACAATGTAATAATAGATCACATTTTTTGCAAAAAAACGCATCCTACTTGCATACATCCTCATAGCTTTGTTTTAAAAATAAATCTTTGTTTTGAATTTAAAATGTAAAATATTTGTGTCATATTATAATTTATCTAAATCTCATCCTAAACAGAAGGTAGGAATGAAACACAACTCAAGCGAGGAAAAAAAAAAATCGAGCAAAAGAATTTATCTTTCCTAAAGATATTCTTCTCTTTTCTCTCAGTGAAACCTGTATTCAGAAAATAGTACAGATTTATTTTCTTAACTTTTTTTTTTTTTTTTTTTTGGCTGGGCCACTTGATAGGATCCTACCAGGGATGGAATCTAAGGCCCCTGCAATGAAAGCACAGAGTCCTAACCGCTGGACTGCCAGGGTATTCTCTTCAATTCTTTTCCAATTTCACTAAGTGAAGGTGAAACTTATTTATAGGAGCTATTTAAATAAAGCCTCATGGAGATTTACAGCTGTAGGGAGAATTATAACTCAGGATAGGCAACAAGATAGCTGAAGTTTTCCTCTGTAACAGGCACTGTATTGAGCACTCTTCATATGTTAATCCATTTAATATTCACCCCAACCTTACAAAGTGGAACTTTTAGTATCCCTAACCTTTATGCAAATAAGATGAAGAACCGAGACTATAAGTGACTTGCCCAAGGCCACTCACCAAGTAGCTGGCAGGGCCAGTATTTAAGACCTGAATGTTCCACATCCATTCTCTTCACTATGACATTTTACTTTTCATTATAAACATTTCTTGCTCATGATCATGTTCATGCTCACACTTAGTCATCTCTCACTCTTCGTGACACCATGGTCTGTAGCCCACCAGATTGCTCTGTCATGGGATTTTCCAGGTGAGAATAGTGGAGTGGGTTGCCATTTCCTTCAGGGGATACTCTGGACCCAAGGATCTAGCCTGAGTCTCTTGCATATCCTGCATTGGCAGGTGAATTCTTTGCCATTGTACCACCTGGGAAGCCCCCTAAGAACTTGTATTAATGTCAAATCATGGAGTAGGAAATGGTAAACCACTGTAGTATTCTTGCCTATAAAACTGCATATACAGAGGACCCTGGAGCGCTACAGTCCATGGAGTCTCAAAGAGTCAGATACAACTGAGCACACAGGTAGAATTGTTGCTTAGAATATTATATTAAAAATTGTGAGCATTAATAACTTTTATTTATATTAAAAATAGCTAGTAAGTAATAGTTAGCTTGGTGCTGTATATATAAAATTAAGGATAAATGACACTTCATAAAAAATAGTATAAAATGTGCTGCTTTATTTTTAGGTGAAGTGGTGGAACAAAGCAAGCCACTGTAGAGTCATGGCAAGCCTGATAATTACTTCTCACTGGGGCTGCTATTCACAGTTGGAAATAGGTTGGAAAGATTCTACCTACATATACTTCAAGTTTTTACTTTTTACTTATCTCTTAATGATACCTCTGTTAACATAAACAGGATATCTGCTTACATAAGTCACATAGCTTTAAATAATGACATATTTACAATTAAGTGACAGATCTGGAATTAGGAAGATACAAGTTCATTAAGAGTGATGCCTACCTATAGTTGGAAAGGTGATACTAATTATTCCCATTAACCACATGGAAAACAAGTTAGCAAATGTGAACTCATAGAATCTAGAAAAGTGAAATATAAATGCACGTGCCAAACATTTTTTTAAATTTTGAAATGCTAGCTATCAGATGTCAAAGGAATTCAAGTAAATATATATATCTATATAAACATATTTATACATTTGTGACTGTATAAATGTAATATATTTATTATATAATGTATTATATTTATAATACATATATGCATGTGTATACATTCATATATATGCATATTTATACATTTATAATTGTAGAAGTATACATTGTAATACATTTATAAATGCATACTTTTTTTAAAATTATAGACCAATTACTTTACAATATTGTGTTGGTTTTCCTCACACATCGACATAAATCAGTCACAGGTGTACAGGTATATACATTTATATATACATACACACGTTGTATAAATGCAATTGTATTTCTATAAATTAATACATTTATAAATGTATGCTGCTGCTGTTGCTAAGTCACTTCAGTCATGTCTGACTCTGTGCGACCCCATGGACGGCAGTCCACCAGGCTCCTCCATCCATGGATTTTCCAGGCAAGAGTACTGGCGTGGGTTGCCATTGCCTTCTCCTTATAAATGTATCAGATCAGATCAGATCAGATCAGTCGCTCAGTCGTGTCCGACTCTTTGCGACCCCATGAACTGCAGCACGCCAGGCCTCCCTATCCATCACCAGCTCTCGGAGGTCACTCAGACTCACATTCATTGAGTCAGTGATGCCATCCAGCCATCTCATCCTCTGTCGTCCCCTTCTCCTCCTGCCCTCAATCCCTCCCAGCATCAGAGTCTTCTCCAATGAGTCAACTCTTCGCATGAGGTGGCCAAAATACTGGAGTTTCAGCTTTAGCATCATTCCTTCCAAAGAAATCCCAGGGCTGATCTCCTTCACAATGGACCGGTTGGATCTCCTTGCAGTCCAAGGGACTCTCAAGAGTCTTCTCCAACACCACAGTTCAAAAGCATCAATTCTTCGGCGCTCAGCCTTCTTCACAGTCCAGCTCTCACATACATACAGGACCACAGGAAAGACCATAGCCTTGACTAGGCGAACCTTTGTTGGCAAAGTAATGTCTCTGCTTTTGAATATGCTATCTAGGTTGGTCATAACCTTCCTTCCAAGGAGCAAGCGTCTTTTAATGTCATGGCTGCAGTCACCATCTGCAGTGATTTTGGAGCCCAGAAAAATAAAGTCTGACACTGTTTCCACTGTTTCTCCATCTATTTCCCATGTAGTGATGGGACCAGATGCCATGATCTTCGTTTTCTGAATCTTGAGCTTTAAGCCAACCTTTTCACTCTCCACTTTCACTCTCATCAAGAGGCTTTTTAGTTCCTCTTCACTTTCTGCCATAAGGGTGGTATCATCTGCATATTTGAGGTTATTGATATTTCTCCCAGCAATCTTGATTCCAGCTTGTGTTTCCTCCAGTCCAGCATTTCTCATGATGTACTCTGCATATAAGTTTAATAAGCAGGGTGACAATATACAGCCTTGACGTACTCCTTTTCCTATTTGGAACCAGTCTGTTGTTCCATGTCCATGTTCCTAGGGCTACTACCTAGCAACATGTCTTTAAAAGAAATAAGCAAGATAGTGGAGACAACAGAAATCTAGTGATAAACTGAGTCTTTGTATAAGAAATGGACAATAATTTTAAGTACAGATTTATATATATCTAAGTTGAAATCAATTTTCCATTATTTACATAAGCATGAGATACTAGGTAAATACAACATGGCTTTGTAAAACATAAATGTTTCCAAACCAATTTAATCTTCTCCTGGGATAAATTCTGAGGCAATGAAGATAAGGAGAAAGCAGTATATTTAATCTGTGGATTTCAGTGGCTGTTTTGATTTTAATCAATAAAATAACCATTATATCCCAAAATTATAATTTTGTGACTAAATACACCACTAGTCCCACTGCCTAAAAGGGCTCTGTCAGCCACATAGTCATCCGAGATAATCCACATCAACAGTAACCATAGGGATCATTCCAAGGCATATGTAACATAAATATATTTGTAAGATTTCCAAATAATGGAATTGAGAATATGACCATCAAGAAGACTCATATCCTGCCTTATTGCGATCACATCCTAAATAGGGCTCTTCCACCATTCTTTTCCTTTACCAGTTCATTTTAAGTATCACTTTTTCATCTGTAATATATTTCTTATATATTACCTAACCTGCCTCTTAAATCGTTTAAAACTGTAGACTACCTAAAAGGTAAAGTTCAGTATCCTGAGACTAACAGTCAAAATCTTTTAAACTTACTCTCATCTTACTTGACCTTATTCAAACTCAAGATGTTCTCCCAATGCTGTATCCAAATCTTTCACTACTGAACTAGTCTCTTATCTTTTATGACAGTCTCCCAATCATATAGTATGATACTTCTGAACTATAGTAGCACTTACAAATTTAATCGGTTCTCACTTATGATTCCTAAACAAGTATTATATGCGTGTCTCTCTAAGTCATTGCAAAGTCAACATTAAACTTCTGGAGAATTTCTCCAAAGTAATCTATAAAATAGAATTTAAAAATCAAGAAAAAATAATAATAAATTGTCCATAAATTGCCAAGCTGTTTTACATTCTGTCATCTTTGTTGCAGGCATTTTGTGAAAAAAGAGCTGTCTCACTTGCCTATTCTTTATCAAGTGAAAGTACATCATGAAATTTCATTTTACAAGCACTCCAAATCTCAAAACAGATTGTGAACATATCATAATCATTCTAGTTATGTGTACAATTTTAGTGAGAATGAGGAGAATACAGAATTAGTCTTACATGTTTTGTGCTGTAAAGCCTTGCTAAGGATTCAAAAGATGCCAACGATAATTTCAAACACTAAGTAAGGTACATTTAAAAAATTTTCAAACATTACTCCAAGTTCATCTAAGAACAAGTTTGTCTTCCTGTTCTTGGAATCAACAAAAATTGAAATAATATCTACAAGGTTTGGAATATTATCATGAATATGACTAGAGTTCTAGGTCAGATTCCCTGAGAAGCACACCTTGAGTACAAGATATGTTTTCAGGAAGAATACTGGGGGGAGAGGGGGTAACCAAGAGAAATTAGGAAAGCTGAGATAAGCAGAGGATAAGGCTGATTTGTAATAAGAATACAGAGGCTTCACCCTAATAATAAAGAGACTTCAAAGCAAGATGGCCCTTGAGGGCAGTCATGTACAGCAACGGAGAAGGCCTGGGTACCTGAGCATTGACCACTCACTGGAGACTTTCTTAGGACAGAGACAAAAGCTTAATCAAAACACCTCCCAGTCTAAGGCAAATTCCTTCAGAGATTTGGCTGTCAGCCCAAAGCAGCCACATTCCAGACAATAAGGGGAATCGGCTCTAAAGGAGAGGACTCTGGACCCTGTATAAAACATAAATCACCAATCAGTGATCTCTTTTATGTAGGGAGAAAAAAAGGGGATTTAAAAATGATGTGATACAAAATCAGAGTTCAGTACATATTAACCTTAGTCTACTTTAGCAAAAACTCTTTAGTTGGTCTTGTTACTGTGACTTCTTGTGACTTCTGGGAAGCTGACCCCTTTCTGATCCACACAGAGCAGACATGATTAAGGAAGGCTGGCCAGTTGAAGTGGTGTCCAGAATATATTCAGATTGGTGGTTGGTGGTTTAGTCACTAAGTTGTGTCCAACTCTTGTGACTCCATGGACTGTAGCCCGCCAGGCTCCTTTGTCCACGGGATTCTCCAAGCAAGAATACTGGAGTGGGTTGCCATTTCCTTCTCCAGGGGATCTTCCAGACCTAGGAATTGAACCCAGGTCTCCTACATTGCAGACAAATGCTTTACGAACTGAGCTATGAAGGAAGCCTACTCCAAACATGTGGACATTTGCATTCATCTATAGAGAGAGTCCCAGGAATGGAGGACCTTGGTGGGCTACCATCTATGGAGTCGCACAGAGTCGGACACAACTGAAGTGACTAATCAGCATAGAGAGAGTTCGAGGTTTTCAGTTGGATTTCCAAAGGCATAATGTAATCTTTACAAATGTTACTTTCTTTACCACTGTATTCTCTGGTGAGGAACATGAGTTCAAATTCTGAATGTCCATTTATATAAAAAATATTGCTCATCTTGCTGTATCCAGACTGCTCTGAGATTTAAAAAAAAAAAAAAAAAAAAAGAAGCCAAACATGTTATATAAGTAACCTCTTCTATGTAACTTAGCAGTAGCTAACTTGGCCAATCCATCAATCTGGAAATTGTTGAATTCAATGATTACTCAACACAGTGGTTGTATAGCCTTCGTGATGCTTTTCATTACCTGCAAGCTCATAACATCCTTCACCATTCAGAGAAAGTGCTGCATTGCCCTTTGCCCCTTTTCTTCATTAAAATGTTACATCTCTTAAATGTATTACTTATACAGTTTGAAAGGGAGGAAATATATTTTTATAGAGGTGTCTAACAAATTAACAGAGCAACAGTTCTGAAATACTTCAATCTCTTTTGTTGGAGTCATCTATTTTATTATATTATCTGATCACATACAAATCAAGGTCAATTTCTAGGATACTTAATCTATTCTAATGACTTGTCTGACTATTCTTGTATCAGATTTACTCCTTCAATAATATTTAACCTGTTAGATAATAAGCAAAAGAGTCAGCAAACAATAAGTGAACATTAAATGGTTTACAAATATTTTTATTAGTTATACATAGATGTTTGAAATGTCTAAGACTGTAGTGTACAGACATTTTTAGACAGCAAACTTTGAAATAACTTTTGCATATACATATTAAATCTATATATAATAAAACTTTCTATCTTTATTTTTATGAGACACCTTTATTAAACATCAGATCAGATCAGTCACTCAGTCGTGTCTGACTCTTTGCGACCCCATGAATCGCAGCACGCCAGGCCTCCCTGTCCATCTCCAACTCCCGGAGGTCAACAAAACTCACGTCCATCGAGTCAGTGATGCCATCCAGCCATCTCATCCTCTGTCGTCCCCTTCTCCTCTTGCCCCCAATCCCTCCCAGCATCAGAGTCTTCTCCAATGAGTCAACTCTTTGCATGAGGTGGCCAAAGTACTGGAGTTTCAGCTGTAGCATCATTCCTTCCAAAGAAATCCCAGGGCTGATCTCCTTCAGAATGGACTGGTTGAATGTCCTTGAAGACCAAGGGATTCTCAAGAGTCTTCTCCAACACCACAGTTCAAAAGCATCAATTCTTCGGTGCTCAGCCTTCTTCACAGTCCAACTCTCACATCCATACATAACCAAGGAAAAACCATAGCCTGGACTAGACGGAACTTTGTTGGCTGAGTAATGTCTCTGCTTTTTTTGTTGTTTGTTTGTTTGTATTTTTTTTTTTTTAGCTCAGATGAATTTTATTTTTTTAATTTAATTTTATTTCATTTAATTTTACAATATTGTATTGGTTTTGCCATATATCAAAATGAATCTGCCACAGGTATACATGTGTTCCCCATTCTGAACCCTCCTCCCCGCTCCCTCCCCATACCATCCCTCTGGGCTGTCTGCTTTTGAATATGCTATCTAGGATAGTCATAACTTTCCTTCCAAGGAGACAGAGTCTTTTAATTTCGTGGCTGCAGTCACCATCTGTAGTGATTTTGGAACCCAGAAAAATAAAGTCTGCCACTGTTTCCACTGTTTCCCCATCTATTTTCCATGAAGTGATGGGACCAGATGCCATTATTTTTGTTTTCTGAATATTGAGCTTTAAGCCAACTTTTTGACTCGGCTCTTTCACTTTGATCAAGAGGCTTTTTAGTTCCTTTTCACTTTCTGCCATAAGGGTGGTGTCATCTGCATATCTGAGGTGATTGAGATTTCTCCAGGCAATCTTGATTCCAGCTTGTGCTTCTTCCAGTCCAGCGTTTCTCATGATGTACTCTGCATAGAAGTTAAATAAGCAGGGTGACAATATACAGCCTTGACGGACTCCTTTTCCTATTTGGAACCAGTCTGTTTTTCCATGTTCAGTTCTAACTGTTGCTTCCTGACCTGCATACAAATTTCTCAAGAGGGAGATCAGGTGGTCTCGTATTCCCATCTCTTTTAGAATTTTCCACAGTTTATTGTGATCCACACAGTCAAAGGCTTTGGCATAGTCAATAAAGCAGAAATAGATGCTTTTCTGGAACTCTCTTGCTTTTTCCATGATCTAGCAGATGTTGGCAATTTGATCTCTTGTTCCTCTGCCTTTTCTAAAACCAGCTTGAACATCAAGAAGTTCACGGTTCACATATTGCTGAAGTCTGGCTTGGAGAATTTTGAGCATTACTTTACTAGCGTGTGAGATGAGTGCAATTGTGCAGTAGTTTGAGCATTCTTTGGCATTGCCTTTCTTTGGGATTGGAATGAAAACTGACCTTTTCCAGTCCTGTGGCCACTGCTGAGTTTTCCAAATTTGCTGGCATATTGAGTGCAGCACTTTCACAGCATCATCTTTCAGGATTTGGAATAGCTCCACTGGAATTCCATCACCTCCACTAGCTTTGTTCGTAGTGATGCTTTCTAAGGCCCACTTGACTTCACATTCCAGGATGTCTGGCTCTAGGTCTGTGATCACAGCATAGTGATTATCTGGGTCGTGAAGCTCTTTTTTGTACAGTTCTTCTGTGTATTCTTGCCACCTCTTCTTAATATCTTCTGCTTCTGTTAGATCCATACCATTTCTGTCCTTTATCGACCCCATCTCTGCATGAAATGTTCCTTTGGTATCTCTGATTTTCTTGAAGAGATCCCTAGTCTTTCCCATTCTGTTGTTTTCCTCTATTTCTTTGCATTGATCACTGAAGAAGGCTTTCTTATCTCTTCTTGCTATTTATTGGAACTCTGCATTCAGATGTTTATATCTTTCCTTTTCTCCTTTGCTTTTCGCTTCTCTCCTTTTCACAGCTATTTGTAAGGCCTCCCCAGACAGCAGTTTTGCTTTTTTGCATTTCTTTTCCATGGGGATGGTCTTGATCCCTGTCTCCTGTACAATGTCATGAACCTCAGTCCATAGTTCATCAGGAACTCTATTAGATCTCGTCCCTTAATCTATTTCTTACCTCCACTGTATAATCATAAGGGATTTGATTTAGGTCATAACTGAGTGGTCTAGTGGTTTTCCCTACTTTCTTCAATCTCAGTCTGAATTTGGAAATAAGGAGTTCATGATCAGAGACATAGATTTCAATAATAAACAATTGCATTTTAAAAGAGCTGAGAGAACAAAAACAGATGGGACAAATAGATATGAATCATTAACACAATAGTCATATAAAAATAAAATAAATTATATTAGATATAATGCTGAAGCTGAAGCACCAATACTTTCATCACCTGATGCAAAGAGTTTACTCACTGGAAAAGACCCTGATGCTGAGGGAGACTGAAGGCAAAAGGAGAAGAGAGTGGCAGAGGATGAAGCGGTTAGATAGCATCACTGACTCAATGGACATGAATATGAACAAACTCTGGAAAACAGCGAAGGACAAGCAAGTCTGGCGTGCTGCAGAATATGGGGTCACAAAGAGCCAGATAGGTCTTAGTGAATGAACAACAACAACAAAACTCAATATGCAAGTTCAACAGGCAGAGATTGATAAACTGTATAAAAGGTTAGACTAAAATAAATATTGTCACAAAATTGTATATATATATATATATATATATATATATATATATATATATATATATATATATATATATATATATACGGCTTCTATTTTAAGTTGTGTGGCTCCAAAATGCTAACTTCATAAAAAACAGGACTAATGGTAAAAACTAATAAAGTAAATAATTGGTACATTTTCGGAGAGAAAACAATGTTCATAACAGTGATTTATGCTCCTTCCCTTTTTAATAAGAAAATTGGAAGAGACAAAATAATTTATTTAGAGCACTTAGAATTTAAAGGCAGGGGAACCTGAACCTGAAAAAAGGTTCCCCTGCCTTTGTGAGACTGTCTTTTTTTTTTTCCTTTTCTTTTTTTAGTTAAATATTATCTGGAAGAAAAAAAAATAAATATCAGACTGTGTGACTAGGAAGATATGGTTTGAAAACTCTAATTCTCACTTATTTATTCAAAGCATAACTAGATTCAGTAAAGAGATATGACTTGCTCAAAATCACACAACTTCCTGGATGCCCAGTCTGGACCATGAACATAAAACACTGTTGTATGTAACACTGTCTATCGTGACATTGATTACTTAAAGTATGTTCACACAAGTTATCATCTAGATGGCAGAAATGTAATTTTTTAGCTAAAGGATTTTTTATATATATCTAATTTTTAGTTGACTAAATAAGAACTCTAGAAACTAACAAAAAGTAAAGTGTTCATATTTAACACCTTTGCTAAATACAACTAATGGTAGTCCATGGCAATGGTATGGACTAAATACAACTAATGGTAGTCTGACTTGGGCTTCCTTGGTGGCTAAGACAGAAAAGAATCTGCCTGCAATACAGGAGACCTGGGTTTGATCCCTGGTTCAGGAAGATTCCATGGAAGAATACATAGCAACCGACTTCAGTATTCTTGCCACTTGGACAGAGGAGCCTGGTGGGCTAGAGTCCATGGGGTTGCAAAGAGTCAGACACCATGAGTGACTAAGCAAACCACAGCACAGCATGATGAAGGTAATGATAAAACAATAATTTTCTTTCAAAGAATGAATTCTTGGTAATTATTATTTTCATGTCTATTCATTTGTTATTTAAACACCCCCAACTCCAATGCTCTCATTAAATTGAAAGTGACAATGAAGAGAAAATATATGTATTTCTATCATATTACTACTATCTGGTATAGTATTAAAATGCTAAAATAAGCATTGGCTTAAACTTATAGATGAAAGAGTAAATAAACAGCTATGCAAGATGTAGTTAAAAGCAATAATTATAAAAATAATATCTCACTTTTGAGTCTGCACATTTAACTAGCATTATTTGTAGTTCTTCATGTACATTATGATATTTAACTCTTAGAAATATTCAACCAATACCCACTATTATCATCCTCTTTTTATAAACTGTGAAACCAAGGAGTAAAGTAAATTAACCAGATCAGATCAGATCAGATCAGTCGCTCAGTTGTGTCAGACTCTTTGCGACCCCATGAACCGCAGCACGCCAGGGCTCCCTGTCCATCACCGACTTCCGGAGGTCACTCAGACTCACATCCATAGAGTCAGTGATGCCATCCAGCCATCTCATCCTCTGTCGTCCCCTTCTCCTCTTGCCCCCAATCCCTCCCAGCATCAGAGTCTTCTCCAATGAGTCAACTCTTCGCATGAGGTGGCCAAAATACTGGAGTTTCAGCTTTAGCATCATTCCTTCCAAAGAAATTCCAGGGTTGATCTCCTTCAGAATGGACTGGTTGGATCTCCTTGCACTCCAAGGGACTCTCAAGAGTCTTCTCCAACACCACAGTTCAAAAGCATCAATTCTTTGGCACTCAGCCTTCTTCACAGTCCAACTCTCACATCCATACATGACCACAGGAAAGACCATAGCCTTGACTAGGCGAACCTTTGTTGGCAAAGTGATGTCTCTGCTTTTGAATATGCTATCTAGGTTGGTCATAAATTTCCTTCCAAGGAGTAAGCGTCTTTTAATTTGATGGCTGCAGTCACCATCTGCAGTGATTTTGGAGCCCAGAAAAAGAAAGTCTGACACTGTTTCCACTGTTTCTCCATCTATTTCCCATGGAGTGATGGGACCAGATGCCATGATCTTCGTTTTCTGAATGTTGAGCTTTAAGCCAACCTTTTCACTCTCCAAATTGTGAGCTATAAATCAAACTCTGCAATGATATTAAAAGCCTGGAAATCTGAGTATATCCACAATTAAAGTAAAAGAAGCTATATGATTTCTATTCATTCTATAAAGTTCAAACTTAAAAGAGTAACTTCTTCATATTATTCATATTTCATTAAATTCCCTTTGCTTCCTTTGCAATGTGAAAAAACAAACATGAAAAATTTCCAGTTTCTCATACATTACACATCAATGCCTTATAATATGACATTTTCTCTTAACATTCTACTAGGACCTTTAATATTATTTGTTTGAATATTATATCAATCTAAACTAATCAATAAATAATAAGCTGATTGCATGATCGCTCTTCATCTATTTAACAAAGGGAGAATGATAAAATATCTAAGAAGAGTTTTCGTTTTGTTTTTCCCAAAGAGTTAAAAGATGAGTATAGGAATGTGCCATATATTTTGGGAGAAGTATTTCTGTAGAATAATTAAATCTGCCGTTGAATAATGGGACATAACACATCTGTGACAGAATTCAATTATATTATCTAATGCTTACCATTATTTGTAATATAGGTGAATATCAAATCCAAATATACAGGGCTGCTCTTAACTCATAGTTCAGTTTAATTCAGTCGCTCAGTCGTTTCTGATTCTTTGTAACCCCATGAGTCGCAGCATGCCTGGCCTCCCTGTCCATCACCATCTCCCAGAGTTCACTCAAAATCTGTTCATCGAGTTGGTGATGCCATCCAGCCATCTCATCCTCAGTCATCCCCTTTTCCTCCTGTCCCCAATGCCTCCTAGCATCAGAGGGTTTTCCAATGAGTCAACTCTTCACATGAGGTAGCCAAAGTGCTGGAGTTTCAGCTTTAGCATCATTCCTTCAGAACACCCAGGGCTGATCTCCTTCAGAAAGGACTGGTTGGATCTCCTTGCAGTCCAGGGAACTTTCAAGAGTCTTCTCCAACACCACAGTTCAAAAACATCAATTCTTCGGCACTCAGCTTTCTTCATAGTCCAACTATCACATCCATACATGACCACAGGAAAGACCTTAGCCTTGACTAGACGGACCTTTGTTGGCAAAATAATGTCTCTGCTTTTGAATATGCTATCTAGGTTGGTCATAACTTTCCTTCGAAGGAGTAACCGTCTTTTAATTTCATGGCTGCAGTCACCATCTGCAGTGATTTTGGAGCCCCCCAAAATTAAGTCTGCCACTGTTTCCACTCTTTCCCCATCTATTTGCCATGAAATGATGGCCAGATGCCATGATCTTCATTTTCTGAATATTGAGCTTTAAGCCAACTTTTTCACTCTCTTCTTTCACTTTCATCAAGAGGCTTTTTAGTTCCTCTTTACTTTATGCCATAAGGGTGGTGTCATCTGCATATCTGAGGTTATTGATATTTCTCTGGCCAATCTTGATTCCAACTTGTGCTTCATCCAGCCCAGTGTTTCTCATGATGTACTCTGCATAGAAGTTAAATAAACAGGGTGACAATATACAGCCTTGATGTACTCCTTTTCCTATTTGGAACCAGTCTGTTGTTCCATGTCCAGTTCTAACTGTTGCTTCCTGACCTGCATATAGGTTTCTCAAGAGGCGGGTCAGGTGGTCTGGTATTCTCATCTCTTTCAGAATTTTCCACAGTTTATTGTGATCTACACAGTCAAAAGGATTTGGCATAGTCAATTAAGCAGAAATAGATGATTTTCTGGAACTCTTGCTTTTTCCATGATCCAGCGGATGTTGGCAATTTGATCTCTGGTTCCTCTGCCTTTTCTAAAACCAGCTTGAACATCAGGAAGTTCACGGTTCACATATTGCTGAAGCCTGGCTTGGAGAATTTTGAGCATTACTTTACTAGCGTGTGAGATGAGTGCAATTGTATGGTAGTTTCAGCATTCTTTTGCATTGCCTTTCTTTGGGATTGGAATGAAAACTGACATTTTCCAGTCCTGTGGCCACTGCTGATGTTTTCCAAATTTGTTGGCATATTGAGTGCAGCACTTTTATAGCATCATCTTTTAGGATTTGAAAGAACTCAACTGGAATTCCATCACTTCCACTAGCTTTGTTCGTAGTGATGCTTTCTAAGGCCCACTTGACTTCACATTCCAGGATGTCTGGCTCTAGGTCTGTGATCATACCAATGTGTTTATCTTGGTTTTAAGATCTTTTTGTACAGTTCTTCTGTGTATTCTTGCCACCTCTTCTTAATATCTTCTGCTTCTGTTAGGTCCATACCATTTCTGTCCTATACGGTAACTACAAATTCATTAGAAAAAGATGCCCCATCTGTGCACATTCAGCCCATACTAGAGCATATGCCTTGGGAAGTAAAGCAGAGCTGGTTTCAGACTTTATTTGCCTCCGTGACTTGCACAGTAAACAAACTATACATTGTACATGACAACCCTGCAAATATTAGAAAACAATGCACATGAAAATGTTGTATAAAATATGAGATTATATATTCTGTTAACTGATTTTGGAACTGTACTACTATGAGAAAAATCAAATGGAACATCAGCAGAGAGAAAGAGAATATATATGTATATATTATTCTATATGTTCTCAAAGTTTTTCATTTTGTTTCATTTAAGACAAAGTAAATGAAATGGTGGTTTCATACACCATTATTCTTAGCAAGTCATACACTCTACAGATTATAAATACTTGTGGTCAAAGACTCCAAAATACTGGAAAAACAATAGGTATTTTTTTTTTCCTAAATGTACACTATTCTCTGGCCTGACATATTCTAACAGTATCACTCCAAATTCTAGAAACAATTTATCAAGATAAATTCTAAAAATAAATTGTTAACTAAATAATTATCAAGATGAGTTAAGAATCTACGTCTGCTTAAAAAAATTAAGTGATGAAGGGTTTTTCAACCTACCAGCACTCAATCTTCAATGCCATTTTTGCTCGTTAAAGCTGCTAATGGACATCTAGGTTGCTTCCATGTCCTGGCTATTGTAAACAGTGCTGCAATGAACATTGGGGTACACATGTCTCTTTCAATTCTGGTTTCCTCAGTGTGTATGCCCAGCAGTGGGATTACAAGAAAGCTGTGGTACATACTCAGCCATCAAAAAGATGGCTGAGCGGTACATTACTTAGCCATGTGGTACAAATGTGGTACATTACTCAGCCATCAAAAAGAATACATTTGAATCAGTTCTAATGACGTGGATGAAACTGGAGCCAATTATACAGAGTGAAGTAAGCCAGAAAGAAAAATACCAATACAGTATACTAATGCATGTATATGGAATTTAGAAAGATGGTAACAATAACCCCGTATACAGGACAGCAAAAGAGACACTGATGTATAGAACAGACTTTTGGACTCTGTGGGAGAGGGAGAGGGTGGGATGATTTGGGAGAATGGCATTGAAATAAGTATAATATTATATATGAAACAAGTCGCTAGTCTAGGTTCGATATAGGATACTGGATGCTTGGGGCTGCTGCACTGCAACGACCCAGAGGGATGGTATGGGGAGGGAGGAGGGAGGAGGGTTCAGGATGGGGAACACATGTATACCTCTTGCAGATTCATTTTGATATATGGCAAAACCAATACAACATTGTAACGTTAAATAAAATAAAATTTTAAAAAATAAATGAAAAATAAAGCTGCTAATGAAGTACATCTGAATCAAATTTCAACTTAATTTGAAGTCCACAGGACAGAAGGTGTAAGACTGATCAAATGATGCATATGCTGAGAGGTGTTTTAAGCACTTGTAATTGTCATTTAAACCTCACAATAATCTATAAAGCAGTTTAATTATTTTTACTCCACAAATAAGGGACGAAACTGAAGCACAGGCAGGTAAATCACTTGCCCAAAATTCCGCAAGAGAATCTCATTCTAAACATCTAGGTTGCTTAGAATTATTGTCTGAAGTCTTTTATCTCTTACTATTGTCCCTGTGTCCACTTCTTCTTAATAGGTATATTTTCAGCTTTGTAGCAGCAAACGATTTGCTAGCAAATACATTTTTTTGTTGTTGTTCCAGGCTAAGCCTAAAAGCAGTTAAATAAATATACACCTGGCTGCCAACAACTGAGAAGGAAGCAGAAGAATCTTCCTGCTTCTCCTGTGTAATGTGTAATATCAGCACAATGTTAGTGATTTCAACCAGTATGTATCACTGCTCTGTGCCTGCCACTGAGGAAAATTCTGGGGATTTAAACAAAAAGAAGTTTGCCCTTGCCTTTATATAAATCTTCTCTGACTTCCCTCATGCTCATCTATATTTTCTTCAACTACCCTAGACAGACACACAGAATACATCTTTTCCAATGGGCAGTGCTACTAGCACTGAGACTGGGTTAGGGCCTAGACTGTCTTTCAAGATGCAGAACCTACAAACATGAAAGGAAATTCCATATAGAAGAAGCACATTTTAGTAATTTGTCAGCTGTCAATCCCATCTCATAGGTTCAAGAAAGCTAATCTAAAGTGTTTGTCCTAAGAATCCAGGAATTATTGGGGGGTGAGGGGAACCATGAAATCTGGTTCATGATGAGCTTATAACCATGGTATGGCCTCTGGTAATAGAGACCATACTGGGTCAGTTGAATGCCAGTGATCAATTATAAAAAAATAAAGTACAAGTTGAGTGAACTGAGAAATAGTGACCCAAAGGGATATCTATAATAGGAGACTAAACTATGTAAGTACATGATATACAGAATGCAAGAATTACCTTAAGGTAAGATCTAGGCCCATGATCAAAATCTTTGTAATTTATTAGAAGATTAAAAAAGAGACGAACGCAGGGATCTAGCCATACACAAACTGGAGTAAGGGAACAAAATTCAGGTTGAGGCAAAGTGGGTTGAAATCAGAGGCTGGGCCCAGATATCAAGATACAAGTCACTTACTGAATTTGGTGCCTGAGGGGGAGGGTTGAGCATGGTGATAGAGGTGTCCATAGACCAATCCAAGAGTTTGGAAAGGAGACAAAGCTAAGGATTCAATAATTCATGAACTGGGAAAAAAGAATAAAAGGCTATGACCAGAGACAAAGTACTTCTAAAAGCTGCTCACCTGAAAGAATTGACATTACACTAAAAAAAAACACCAAGTGAGAAGCAATGCAAATATGCCTTCATATATGGAATGTCATTCCATTCCAAATTGCTATGATTATTAAATGCATAGAACTGATCTGATATTATGAACAAGGAATGCCTTTTTATTCCAACAAACAGAGGGAGTCCCTTGCCTATACTACATAATATAAATTCCTGTCATTGTTTTTCATCTAACAGCACACACTGATTCAGCCATCAGAATCAGATATATCTGCAATGTATTTAAAGTGATATCCATTGAGAATGAAACCATCTAAATTTAGTGTTAATAAGTTAATGTTTTTCATATAAATCTCACATTATTCATTATGAATTCTGTCCTTATAAACACAATTAGTCTGAACAAAAACAAAAGGCTTTCATGTTAGAAGTTAGTTACGGCTTATCTTCATTCTGTTTTTCTTTGAAAAATTGATAGGTGATTTACTCAATGACTACAGAGAGTAGGAAGGGCCAAAACACGTGAACAAATTTTTATTGCATCAATCAAAAACTTCATTAGTTTTTTTCCATAAGTTGTTACAGAAAAACCCAAACAGACTTTTTGGCAAACCCAATATACTGCTCACACACCACTGGTCTAAAGTAAGGAAAACCACAATCACATGAAGTGCAAAAACATGATCAAAAAATGTTTTCAAATTTAAAGAAATATTTTTAAATAATAGAATTAAAGGCTGGCTGGTTTATATGCTAAGTTTATTTGGAGGTTTTAATTTTTCTTATCTTGCTGTATGGCATGTGGGTTCCCATTTCCCTATGCCTCTTGCATAGGCAGCACTTAGTCTTAACTACTGGACTGCCAGGGAAGTTCCTGGGCTTTTTAAAGGATTACTTAGATAAGATAATAACCTTAAAGACTGAACAGTGATAATATATAACATCCCTGTTAAACATAAAACTACATGGAACCTAATGCTTTAAAAAAAATTACTTAAATTTTAAGTAAGATTGAATAGCAAGTACTGAAATGTTCTTTAGAGCATGAGTTCCTGTAAATCCTCATTTAACATCTAAAAATAAATGGAGTAATTGCAAAGAATGTAGCTGTGTAAGCTGCAAGGGATTTGGAAAAATACTTCACTTGCTGGTAAACAGACTGTTTTGCATAAAACAAAACTAAGTGGCCTTTAGTTGAGAAAATTATATAATTTCATTGATATAACTGGCTGAATTTGGTAGGAAAGGGGTCAGAAACAGTGCACTAGATTTAGAACAAAATGGTTTTGTATTAGAGTCTGTCAACTACTATTTAAAATGCTACACAGTGCAAGACACATTAGATAAAAATGAATTCAAATTGAAAAATGCTCTATACCAGTAAGTGCCTTGAAAAAAAATATTCTACATTTCCTTTTCCTGATTATAACAACAAAAAAAAAAATCCCTAGCTTATGAATGGAAAACTCTATTAACAAGTAAATGGTTATGTTGTATTTTTTAAAGTATGAATTATCAAAATGCAGAAAGTAAAAGTGAAAGTTTCTCAGTCCTGTCTGACTTTTTGTGACCCTGAATTCTCCAGGCCAGAATACTGGAGTGGGTAGCCTTAGGAGTTCATGATCTGAGCCACAAGCAGCTCTCAGTCTTTTTTTGGCTGACTGTATAGAGCTTCTCCTCTTGAGAAGCTGCCTCTTGAGAAACCTGTGTACAGGTCAGGAAGCAACAGTTAGAACTAGACATAGAACAACAGACTGGTTCCAAATAGGAAAAGGAGTATGTCAAGGCTGTATATAGTCACCCTGCTTATTTAACTTATATGCAGAGTACATCATGAAAACCCTGGCCTGGAAGAGGCACAAGCTGGAATCAAGATTGACTGGAGAAATATCAATAAACTCAGATATGCAGATGACACCACCCTTATGGTAGAAAATGAAGAACTAAATAGCCTCTTGATGAAATGAAAGAGGATTTGCATTTCTCTGATAATGAGTGATGTTGAGCATCATTTCATGTGTTTGTTAGCCATCTGTATGTCTTCTTTGGAGAAATGTCTATTTAGTTCTTTGGCCCATTTTTTGATTGGGTCATTTATTTTTCTGGAATTGAGCTGTAGGAGTTGCTTATATATGAGGTACCATTTCACGCCAGTAAGAACGGCTGCAATACAAAAGTCTACAAGCAATAAATGCTGGAGAGGTGTGGAGAAAAGGGAACCCTCTTACACTGTTGGTGGGAATGCAAACTAGTGCAGCCACTATGGAAAACAGTATGGAGATTCCTCAAAAAACTGGGAATAGAACTGCCTTATGACCCAGCAATCCCACGGCTGGGCATACACACTGAGAAAACCAGAATTGAAAGAGACGCGTGTACCCCAATGTTCATCGCAGCACTGTTTATAATAGCCAGGACATGGAAGCAACCTAGATGTCCATCAGCAGATGAATGGATAAGAAAGCTGTGGTATGTATACACAATGGAGTATTACTCAGCCATTAACAAGAATACATTTGAATCAGTTCTAATGAGGTGGACGAAACTGGAGCCTATTATACAGAGTGAAGTAAGCCAGAAAGAAAAACACAAATACAGTATATTAATGCATATATATGGAATTTAGAAAGATGGTAACAATAACCCTGTATACGAGACAGCAAAAGAGACACTGATGTATAGAACAGTCTTTGGACTCTGGGAGAGGGAGAGGGTGGGATGATTTGGGAGAATGACATTGAAATATGTATAAAATCATATATGAAACGAGTCGCCAGTCCAGGTTCGATGCCTGATACCAGATGCCTGGGGCTGAAGCTGGAGCACTGGGTCGACCCAGAGGGATGGTGTGAGGAGGGAGGAAGGAGAGGGGTTCAGGATGGTGAACACATGTATACCTGTGGTGGATTCATTTTGATATATGGCAAAACCAATACAATATTGTAAAATTAAATAAAATTAAATTACAAAAAAAGAGAAAGAAATGAAAGAGGAGAGTGTAAAAGTTGGCTTAAAGATCAACATTCAGAAAACTAAGATCATGGAATCCAGTCCCATCACTTCATGGCAAATAGACTGGGAAACAGTGGAAACTGTGGCTGACTTTATTTTTCTGGGCTCAAAATCACTGCAGATGGTGATTGCAGCCATGAAATTAAAAGACGCTTTGGAAGGAAAGTTATGACCAAGCTAGACAGCATATTAAAAAGCAGAGACATTACTTTGCCAACAAAGGTCTGTCTAGTCAAGGCTATGGTTTTTCCAGTAGTGATGTAAGGATGTGAGTTGGACTATAAACAAAGCTGAACACTGAAGAATTGATGCTTTTGAACTGTGGTGTTGGATAAGACTCTTGTGAGTCCCTTGGACTGCAGGGAGATCAAACCAGTCCATGCTAAAGGAAATCAGTCCTGGGTGTTCATTGGAAGGACTGATACTAAAGCTGAAACTCCAATACTCTGGCTACCTGATGCGAAAAGCTGACTGATTTGAAAAGACCCTGATGCTGGGAAGATTTAGGGCAGGAGGAGAAGGGGATGACAGAGGATGAGATGGCTGGATGGCATCACTGACTCAATGGACGTAAGTCTGGGTGAACTCCAGGAGTTGGTGATGGACAGGGAGGCCTGGTGTGCCATGGTTCATGGGGTCGCAAAGAGTTGGACATGACTGAGCGGCTGAACTGACTGACATAGAGCTTCTCCAGCTTCAGCCATAAAGAATATAGTAAATTTGATTTTGGTATTGACCATATGGTCATGTCCACATGTAGAGTCTTCTCTTGTGTTGTTGGAAGAGGGTGTTTGCTATGACCAATGCATTTTCTTGGCAAAAATGTATAAACCTTTGCCTTGCTTCATTCTGTACTCCAAGGCCAAATGTGCCTATTACTCCAGGTATTTCTTGACTTCTAATTTTGCATTCCAGTCCCCTACAATTAAAATGACATCTGTTTTGGGTGCTATTTCTAGAAAGTCTTATAAGTCTTCATACAATCGTTCAACTTTAGCTTCTTCAGCATTACTGGTTGGGGCAAAGACTTGGATTATTGTGATATTGAATGGTTTGCCTTGGAAACAGAGATCATTCTGTCATTTTTGAGACTGCATCCAAGTATTGCATTTTAGACTCTTTTGTTGACTATGAGGGCTACTCCATTTCTTCTAAGGAAGTCTTACCCACAGTTGTAGATATAATGGTCATCTGAGTTAAATTTGCTCTTTCCAGTCCATTTTAGTTCACTGATTCCTAAAATGTCTATGTTCACTCTTGCCATCTCTGTTTGACCACTTTCAATTTGCCTTGATTCATGGACCTAACATTCCAGGTTCCTATGCAATATTGGTCTTTACAGCATCAGACTTTACTTTCATCACCAGTCACATCCACAACTGGGTGGTTTATTTATTTATTTATTTTGCTTTGGCTCTAGCTTTTCATTCTTTCTGAAATTATTTCTCCACTGATCTCCAGCCCCATATTGGACATCTACTGACCTGGGGAGTTCATCTTTCAGTGTCCTATCTTTTTGCCTTTTCATACTGTTCATGGGGTTTTCAAGGCAAGAATATTGAAGTGGTTTGCCATTCCTTTCTCCAGTGGATCATGTTTTGTTAGAACTCTCCACAATGACCTGTCTGTCCTGGGTGGCCCTACACAGCATGGCTTATGGTTTCATTGCATTAGATAAGGCTGTGGTCCATGTGATCAGTTTGATTACTTTTCTATGATTTTGGTTTTCATTCTGTCTACCCTCTGATGGATAAGGATAAGAGATTTATGGAAGCTTCCTGATGGGAATGACTAACTGTGGGGAAAAGTGAGTCTTGAATACTCTTGAATATTCATTGGAAGGACTGATGCTGAAGCTGAAGCTCTAATACTTTAGCCACCTGATGGGAAGAACTGACTCATGTGAAAAGACCTTGATACTGGGAAAGATTGAAGGTGGGAGGAGAGGGGGACAACAGAGGATGAGATGGTTGGATGGCATCACCAACTCGATGGCCATCAGTTTGAGTAAGGTCTGGGAGTTGATGATGGACAAGGAAGCCTGGTGTGCTGCAGTCCATGGGGTCACAAAGAGTCAGACACGACTGAATGACTGAACTGATTAAGATGCATAAGCATGTTTTGACTTCAAGGAACCTACATATAAGGTTAAGTATTTAATAAACTCAAGACAAATTCATTATGATTGCTTCCCCTCCTAAACTCCCCTGCTTTCTCTATTAAGTAGGCAGTATTATTACGACCGAACCAGAGTTCAAAATGAAACCTTTAGGAGAGTACTATAGTGGAGTACTATTTTCTTTGACTTTCCACACTTGTCTCATTCCATTCTTGTTAGGTTTCATTTTGATCACTGGGTTGGGAAGATCCCCTGGAGAAGGAAACAGCAACCCACTCCAGTTTCCTGCCTAGAGAATTCCATAGACAGAGGAGGCTGGTTTTCTTTGACCTATTCCAGGCTACTTTTAAGCCTAACCTCTTGTCATTTTCTCACACATATCTAATACTCTACCTCATCAGCTCGCCTTACTTTTTCTCTAGCATAACACACTAGTTATCCCTCCAAAAGCTGTCGTACACACTCTATTTGCAATGGGCTTCCCTGCTAGTTCAGATGGTAAAGAATCCACCTGCATTGCAGAAGACCAGGATTCCATCCCTGGGTCACGAAGATCCCCTGTAAAAGGGAATGGCTAACCACTCCAGTATTCTTGCCTGGGAAATCCCATAGACATAGGAGCCTGGTAGGCTACAGTCCATAGGGTCACAGAATTAGATATGACTGAATGATTAACACTTTTTACTTGTAATGTCTTTCCTATACTCAAGTTTATGCTTCAAGGTTCAACTCAGATATAACTCTTTCTGTGAAATAACCAACTATATCTATTCAATGTTTCTCAAATACTTTATTTGAACTAGTGTTATAGTTATTATCAAAGGATTTTTATTAATAATTAGAGTTCCATTTTAAGTATAGATTGGGGCTCTTTTTCATCTTCCTGACATTCAGAACATTGCACCTACTAACTGCTCTAAATATTTTCTCAAGCTCAAAAAAATTGAATTAGTATGTTTTACAGTTTAGTAATACTTTATAAGCACTAAAATAAAATATTAATAGTTTTGATAAAGAAAACTATTTGCTCACTACAATCAAATTATTCCTTTAGCTGAAACTACTCTTCCAAATTTTCAATAAATAGTAAACAATATTCTCAGTTTTTAAACAAGAGTTTCATGAACATCATCTCAAACTATATTAATGTAGTAAAAAATGAAAGCATATTCAAACAATATGCTCAAAATCAGAATTAATATGATGGCAGCAAAAACAGTATTACATGTGAACTTAGAGCTATAAAATTATCTATATATTAATAGCCAAAGTTAGAATTTAGATGAGGCCTGTTCAATTCAATAGACATTCATTAAACATCTAGAACAGATAGAAGAAAGTTCAGCCAGCCATGGTCAATTTGTTCATGGGAGAGATTACTTCCCATTGGAAAAGTTACCTAAATAGAATGGATAAAGGGTAGAATTCAGAAAGGCAGAGGGTGGGGAGGATAGGACGTTCAGGAAGATCAAAGAGTCATGTACAAGGACTTGGACACATTGATAAGTAATGAAAAGTTGTCCAGCTTCAATTTATGAATTGTGAAGGAGATCTTTGGATGTAACCAATATGTGTTGGCTTGCAATTACATAAGATAGTAAATACCAAAATGGAAATATGGCAAGCATTGCTCTCTCTATTTATTTTTGAAAATGTGTAGGGAATGAAGACTGTTAAGAGCATAAAAAGAATCTTTTCAATATTTCAGAAAGATTAATCAGCAGTGACATATAGACTTAATTTGTAGGGCTATTGTAGGCTTTAGAACATGCTGAATAGCAATAATATTTACAAGAATGCTATATATCTGAATAACAATGCAGGAAACTAGGGAACAAGATAAAAATCAACACTATGTGCCTCCTGTTTGTAGAGAACAACTGAAAGAGAGAAGAGAGACAAAGACAATGTCTTGAGTGAGGGTATTTAAAAGGATAAGGATGATTTAACCAAGAAGAATTAGTTTTAAATACTGTAGAAATATTGTGATATTTCTAGAGTATTCTCAGGCAGAGGCATTGGTCAGACATTTGGAAACACAGAAGTCAGAAGAGGGGAATGGGGTTATAGATATCAATTTCAGAATTATCTACAAAGACATGAAAATTGATGAAGCAAGAATGAATTAGTTTGGTAGGAAATATAAAGTACAAAAAGAAGAGGAATAATGAAAAAATAAAGTTTAGAGAGTCACTCTATTGGATCTCAAAGAAAACTGAACTCAGACACTGGTTCTGATATTTATTAGTTGCACAATACAGGACAAATGGGTTTCTCAGGTGCCTCCATTTTAAAGAATCAGCCTTCCAATTCAGGAGATGCAGGACATGAGACCTCAATCCTTGGGTCAGGAAGATCTCTTGAAGGAAGAAATGGCAACCCACTGTAGTAATCTTGCCCGAAAAATCCCATCAACAGAGGAGCCAGGTGGGCTACAGACCATGGGGTCACAAAGAGTCAGATACAACTTAGTGATTGAACTTACAAGCACTGCACAAATAATTTAACATAAATCTTAAAATGTAATGATGATCAGTTGTCACAATATTTAAATTAAATATCACATGACCTATTACATATAAGGACTATAGGTTTTAACACAATTTGATCATTACTTTTTGCTGTTGTTGCTATATTGTTATAATAATCATTATCACATCCCCTACCATCAGGGACAAAAAGAGGAAAGGCAGGAACAATGAGAATCAGGACAACTTCAGTTCAGTTCAGTCACTCAGTTCAATTCAGTTCAGTTCAGTTCAGTTCAGTCACTCAGTTCAATTCAGTTCAGTTCAGTCGCTCAGTCGTGTCTGACTCATTGTGACCCCATGGACTGCAGCACGTCAGGCCTCCCTGTCCATCACCAACTCCCAGAGTTTACTCAAATTCATGTCCATTGAGTCGGTGATGCTATCCAACAATCTCATCCTCTGTCATCCCTTTCTCCTCCCCCTTTTAATCCTTCCAAACATCAGGGTCTTTTCAAATGAGTCAGTTCTTCATATAAGGTGGCCAAAGTATTGGAGTTTCAGCTTCAACATCAGTCCTTCCCATGAATATTCAAGACCAATTCCTTTAGGATGAACTTGTTGGATCTCCTTGAAGTCCAAAGGACTCTCAAGAGTCTTCTACAACACCATAGTTCAAAAGCGTCAATTCTTTGGTGCTCACCTTTCTTTATAGTCAAACTCTCACATCCATACATGACTACTGGAAAAACCATAACCTTGATAGATGGACCTATGTTGGCAAAGTAATGTCTCTGCTTTTTAATATGCTGTCTAGTTTATTCATAACTTTCCTGCGAGGGAACAAGTGTCTTTTAATTTCATGTCCCTTCCCCTTCATCATCCACTTCCCTTCATCACAGTTTCCCCATCTATTTACCATGAAGTGATAAGACTAGATGCCATGATCTTTGTTTTCTGAATGTTGAGTTTTACACAAAATTTTCACTCTCCTCTTTCACTTTCATCAAGAGGCTCTTTAGTTCTTCTTCACTTTCTGCCATAAGGGTGGTGTCATCTGCATATCTGAGATTACTCATATTTCTCCCATCAATCTTGATTCCAGCTTGTGCTTCATCTAGCCCAGCGTTTCTCATGATAAATTCTGCATATAAGTTAAATAAGCAGGGTGACAATATACAGCCTTGATGTACTTCCTTCTCTATTTGTAACCAGTCTGTTGTTCCATGTCTAGTTCTAACTGTAGCGTCCTGACCTGCATACAATCTTGAGATAGAAGAGTGAAACTTGAGGAATCAACCTGCCTGACTTCAGGCTCTACTACAAAGCTACAGTCATCAAGACAGTATGGTACTGGCACAAAGACAGAACTATAGATCAATGGAACAAAATAGAAAGCCCGGAGATAAATCCACGCACGTATGGACACCTTATCCTTGACAAAGGAGGCAAGAATATAAAATGGAGAAAAGACAATCTCTTTAACAAGTGGTGCTGGGAAAACTGGTCAACCACTTGTTAACGAATGAAACTAGAACACTTTCTAACACCATACACAAAAATAAACTCAAAATGTATTAAAGATCTAAACGTAAGACCAGAAACTTTAAAACTCCTAGCGGAAAACATAGGCAAAACACTCTCCGACATAAATCACAGCAGGATCCTCTATGACCCACCTATCAAAGTAATGGAAATAAAAGCAAAAATAAACAAATGGGACCTAATTAAACTTAAAAGCTTCTGCACAACAAAGGAAACTATAAGCAAGGTGAAAAGACAGCCTTCAGAATGGGAGAAAATAATAGCAAATGAAGCAACTGACAAGGAATCAATCTCAAAAATATACAAGCAACTCCTGAAGCTCAATTCCAGAAAAATAAATGACCCAATCAAAAAATAGGCCAAAGAACTAAACAGACAGTTCTCCAAAGATGACATACAGATGGCTAACAAACACATTAAAGATGTTCAACATCACTCATTATCAGATAAATGCAAATCAAAACCACAATGAGGTAACATATGCTGGTCAGAATGGCTGTGATCCAAAAGTATACAAGGAATAAATGCTGGAGAGGGTGTGGAGAAAAGGGAACCCTCTTACACTGTTGGTGGGAATGCAAACTAGTACAGCCACTATGGAGAACAGTGTGAAGATTCATTAAAAAAATTGGAAATAGAACTGCCTTATGATCTAGCAATCCCACTGTTGGGCATACACACCGAGGAAACCAGAATTGAAAGAGACACGTGTACCCCAATGTTCATTGCAGTACTGTTTATAATAGCCAGGACATGGAAGCAACCTAGATGTCCATCAGCAGATGAATGGATAAGAAAGCTGTGGTACACAGATACAATGGAGTATTACTCAGCCATTAACAAGAATACATTTGAATCAGTTCTAATGAGGTGGATGAAACTGGAGCCTATTATACAGAGTGAAGTAAGCCAGAAAGAAAAACACCAATACAGTATACTAAAACATATATATGGAATTTATAATGATGGTAATGATAACCCTATATGCAAGACAGCAAAAGAGACACAGATGTATTGAAGAGTCTTTTGGACTCTGTGGGATAAGGTGAGGGTGGGATGATCTGAGAGAATAGCACTGAAACATGTATATTATTATATATGAAACAGATCACCAGTCCTGGTTCAATGCACGAGACAGGGTGCTCAGGGCTGGTGCACTGGGATGACCCAGAGGGATGGGGTGGGGAGGGAGGTGCAAGTGGGATTCAGGATGCGGATGTACACCCATGTCTGATTCATGTCAATGTATGGCAAAACCACTGCCATATTGTAAAGTAATTAGCCTTCAATTAAAATAAATAAATTTTTAAAAAAAGAAAAAAAAAGGTCAAGAGGTAGGTCAGGTGGTCTGGTGCAGGACACTTAGCACAATACAAATCATGATAGGAAAACTGAGTTGGACATCTTAGGTCAACAACATATTATGATACATTATATGTATTTCTATTTCAAATTTTCAAATAGCAACTCAACTTCTGCCATCTGCAGATGTTACCCTCTTATGAAATCATCTGCCTCATGCTCTCTTACAAAAAGCCACTGACAAACTTTAAGAAATCTACTGACATGGCTAATACATCTAAGAAGTCCCTTGAGACAACAGATGGCGTTTTATAAATAGGGTTTGAATCACCTGTTACATGACTTGAGCAGCCCAATTACTAAGTGCTTCTTCTAAACTTTGTCAGTTTCCATATGAAGTGTGAAAACAATATTCTAAATTTAAGAACCATAAACTTTATATTACAAGAAAGATAGGACAGATATATAATTGATGGAAACAACTAATACAATGGTATTTATTGCATATGACATGCATACATGTTCAATCTATTTGTGTATATATTCATATATATGTGCATGTGTAAAAAAGGTATCAAAATGGATAAAAAGGGAGTGGAGGTATAGAATGAGTGTAGGAAGAAAAAGAAAAAGTAGCATATTTTTTGAAATGTATCTTTCTAAGGGTCATCTTTTTAAGATAAAAAAGAATTTGTTTAAAATTTAAAAAAAAATTCAGCCAATATATTTAATTTTCTTACAAGAAAAATGTCACCTTTTATTTATAAGGGGGTCACTCTCAAGAATTATTTGAGACCAAATCTTGACAAAAGTGTAAGCTGAGGAAAAGTTGCTCTTAATCAAATACTGTCTTTCAACCTCCAAGGGTCTGTTCTACTCTTTCAATAATTTCAAAGTACAGTGACTAGAAAGTTAATACATCTCAGAAAGATTTACAGAGAAACTTCTTTATCAAATTAAGTCTGAATTAGGAAGATTAAATTGAAGAGATTATTACAACATAATGATGTTTTCAAAAATACCTTAAATTTGGTATTCAATATTACTTTTGGAGAAGCGATTCCTGGGTGACTGTGTGGTAAAGAATCCACCTGCAATGCAGGGTTCAGTTCCTGGGTAGGGACGATCCCCCGTAGAAGGAAATGGCAACCACCTCCAGTATTCATGCCTGGGAAATTCTATGGACAAGGGAACCTGGTGGGCCACAATGCATGGGGTCATAGAATAGTCAGGCAAGACTTAGCCACTGAGCACAAGCACATCATTTCATCTGTAGGCCTCATCTTAGAGTATTGAAATTGTATATTTTTGCTTGGTTAATTGATTAATTATTTCATCTAATACTGACTAAGTTCCAGGTACTATGCTTGTGCTGGAAACTCAGTAGTGAAGACACACAAGTCTCTCCTATGGAGCCTAGTCTATGTATCACCTAGATAGAAATGCAATTAAATATGTAAAGAAATAAGTTCATTCCTGATACTTAGTACTTTGAAGGAATTGAAATAGGTTAATGTGAGAGTGATAGAGTGAGTTGAATATCTACAGACAGTTTCATAGGTTTGCATGCATTTTAGCATGCAAATTCCTAAAAAGTGTATTAAAATATTCATAGCTTCTTCCCACTGTGTCATATTCATATTCATCACTTCACTGAGGGCACATTTGCCTTATCATTCCATCATAAAATGCTTAAAGAAAGACTGTATTTTGACAGACACAACACTAAGTATGAGGAACTTCAAGAAGAACAAAAAAAAAAAAAATGTGTAGCCAGCCCTAGTGGAGTTTTCCAGGTAGCTAGGAAAAACAAGGTACACAGGGCTAAGAAGTCAATTATGGAGATTTGTTAATAATGTTGACAATTCATTTGGATTAACTTCTAAGTGAGGATGAGTTTCAAAAGAATTCAGAGAGAAAAATGTCACTGATGTCCAGTGAAGAATAGGGTATGATCTGGAGTGTGAAGTTAGGGCAAGTGTTGGAAAGGGAGGGAGGAGGACAAAGGAAATTGTAAGCAGGGATAAGAGGATGAACTACGTATGGAGAAAGTCTGTCTGAAGTGTAACTTATGTAGAAGGACATACTTGTATTATGTAGAAAGAGACAGATGGGCATCACAAGTACTAATATGGAAAATAGACTGACACTCAGGAACTGTTCATGGATGAACACGTGAATGAACACAGAAGAACCACAATGAATTTATCCACATGGTGAGTGATCTATTAATCATGTTCTTTTATAGCATGAGGTACTGATCAAATTGTATATCCATAAATATTTATTTCATTGGAGAAGGAAATAGCAACCCACTCCAGTGGAGCCGGTGGACTGCCGTCTATGGGATAGCACAGAGTCGGACATGAATGAAGCAACTTAGCAACAGCAGCAGCCAGTGTTCTTGCCTAGAGAATTCCAGGGACAGGAGAGCCTGGTGGGCTGCCGTCTCTGGGGTCGCACAGAGTTGGACACAACTGAAGCAACTTAGCAGCAGCAAATATTTATTCCATATATAAAATCAAAGTTTTAAAATAGTTTAAAATTCAAAGAAAAGCAAAAATGAATGAAGCTGTCATCTTTGATTTTCCCAAGAAACAAAGAAAAAATTTTAATCAACCAACAAATAGATGCTAATGATGTGAATTAATCTGTATTGAAAAAATTATTATGAAAAGTTGCTGACATCTGGAATAATAAGCTATATTCAATACCCATCCTGGCTTACTCTTGATTACATGTTAAATGAAATTAATTTTTTTTGGCCTTTCATATTAATGAAGTTATCCAGAGTATATCAGGTCTGCAAGAATTATATACTAATTAAATTCCTAGAATAAACTAAAAAACAAAATTTATAAAAATTTACACAAGTTTATATTTATGTATAAATAATATGTTTGGAACAACTATTAATTTAACTTCTTAATACACTCTTTGAAATATGCTAGATTATAAAAATTGAGAGGTTCCTTTTGCTGTTTTATATTATGTGTATTTATTTTGTCCATACCATGTGACTTGTAAGGAATTTAGTTTCCCAACCAGGGATCGAACCCAGGTCCTTGACAATGAGAGTGCAAAGTCCTAAACACTAGATCACCAAGGAATTCCCTCACTTGCTGTTTTAAGGATGAAAGATTGTCAGGGAACAAGGTAGAGGACCAGAAAAAAGACTTGTACAGTTTCCTTGGTTAAGGATTAAACATCTAGATTATGCATTGATTAAAGGAGATGATGAATACTATACTGATTAATACATATTTTAGAAAGAGATGATATTATATAGACAACAGAATACAGAATAGAATATACTGTACAGAATAGAATACATTGCCAAGCCTATACAATACATAGAAACCTAAGTTAACCTTTCTATTTTCACATTGAAAATGGGCACATGTATTGATACATTCAACAAGAAATCAACTGGTATAGAGAACTTAGTATATTTATGATGAATCCATGACTGTCTGGTGGTAGTTGAAATTTAAGCAGAGGATCAGAAAGTGATCTCTACATTTTATTCTCTATATCTGCTATTATTTTTTCTTTGATATTTATTAGTAAACTTGAACTCCTTTATAGACAGTGATAAATAGTTCTAATCATGAAAAAACATGAGATAAATGGCAAAATCGATTATTCTTTTTTAATTTCAGGGTCTACAATCCATAAAAATGATAGTTCTAGCTACATAAAGGATATTAAATTTAAATGGTCACATCACACAAATTAACAAAAAATATTTAAAAAAAGTATTAAAATACTTATAACATAAATAATAAGGTAAATTGTTCTTACATTTAAAACTAAGAGTTACATTTTTTTTATTTCACAATTTACAATAAATGGAATTATAAAATCTATGTGCTTCAATTTAATGTTTGAAAACTTTCTCTTCAAAACTTGAGTGATATCATTTTTAAGTATCAGTGGCCATATTATTTATCTCAATTGAAAATATCTCAAATGAATCAGTTGTTTTATAAATGTAAATTATTATTAATTAATATTTAAAAATACTTGTAAAGTCTGACTGAATCAAAAAATGGGAGTGCTAAATGCACATCTTCAAATTTACAAATCTTCATTTTGCTAGTTTATGTTAGTTAAAATCAAGCTATGTGTATGTTTTAAAATCAGCTTTAACAAAAAAAAAACTAAAAATAAAAAAATAGCATATCTGAAGTACTTTGGTTAATTTTGAAATTACTCAATGAATAATATAAATATGCACTAAATACAGTAGTATAAAGTATTCTTTCTGATTCAAAATTACTACATGTCAAATTGAGAAGTTTTAAAATAGCAGGATTCAGGATAATCATTAAGCTCTCATTTATGCTAAAGAAGGAAACCATTCTATGAATATATTATCTATTCTGACTATAAAACAAAGAGTTAAAATCAGAATATTATCTGATTTTATTACTACGCATATCACCTGATTATATTACTATTAAATGTATGGAATTTTATAGTGAGAAGCTATGAAGCAAACTCATATATTTTGAGTTAAAGATATATACGCTCATGGCTTTCACAACACTTATTTAAATCATGAATTGCTCTGTCAAAACTTACGGTGTCAAAGTTCTAGAGAGATTTCATCAAAAGGGCATTGGAATTTATTTTAAATAATATCAGAGTCAATTAATACACTATCTGCCAGCAGTCTTTCCACCATGACTATGGCAAACTTTTATTAAAGTATCATTTACCAGTGGTTATAGAAGAGTTTCCTCCAGGAAGCCCTAATAAATACATTCATTCACAAATATATTCTAATAACTACTGTGAGCCCAGTGCTGGGTTAATCACTTGAAGAATAACAAGAACCTCAAAATATCTAAGTATTGTGCTTAAGAGGTTATAATCTAGTGAAGGAGACTAAATCAGAAAACTAAGTGGCTTGGATTAAGCAGATGGATTTTAGAAATATAATGAAAATCAGATTCATTTAAGACATATTCTGGTAGTGTCCAATCAAGACAGAGTTATCATAAATGATTCAATAGTCTTTGGCACGATGGAAATTTTCTTTATTGATATAGCAAGATTGGCAGTTAGAAGAGGTGTGAAAGAGAGGGTTTTTTTGTTTTTGATTTTTTTTTACTTTTTATCTTTTTGAAAATGTTAACTTGAGAAGACTATCAGTTCAGACACTCAGTCACGTCCAACTCTTTGCAACCCCATGAATCGCAGCGCACCAGGCCTCTCTGTCCATCACCATCTCCTGGAGTTCACTCAAACTCATGTCCATCATGTCGGTGATGCCATCCGGCCATCTCATCCTCTGTTGTCCCCTTCTCCTCCTGCCCTCAATCCCTCCCAGCATCAAAGTCTTTTCCAATGAGTCAACTCTTCAAATGAGGTGGCCAAAGTACTGGAGTTTCAGCTTTAACATAGGTCCGTCCAATGAACACCCAGGACTGATCTTTAGGATGGACTGGTTGGATCTCCTTGCAAACCAAGGGATTCTCAAGAGTCTTCTCCAACATCACAGTTCAAAAGCATCAATTTTTTGGCGCTCAGCCTTCTCCACAGTCCAACTCTCACATCCACACATGACCACTGGAAAAACCATAGTCTTGACTAGATGGACCTTTATTGGCAAAGTAATGTCTCTGCTTTTGAATATGCTACCTAGGTTGGTCATAACTTTCCTTCCAAGGAGTAAGCGTCTTTTAATTTCATGGCTGCAATCACCATCTGCAGTGATTTTGGAGCCCAGAAAAATAAAGTATGACACTGATTCCACTGTTTCACCATCTATTGCCCATGAAATGATGGGACCAGATGCCATGATCTTAGTTTTCGGAATGTTGAGCTTTAAGCCAGCTTTTTCACTCTCCTCTTTCACATTCATCAACAGGCTCTTTAGCTCTTCACTTTCTGCTATAAGGGTGATGTCATCTGAATACCTGAGGTTATTGCTATTTCTCCCAGCAATCTTGATTCCAGCTTGTGCTTCTTCTAGCCCAGCGTTTCTCATGATGTACTCTGCATATAAATTAAATAAGCAGGGTGACAATATACAGCCTTAATGTACTCCTTTTCCTATTTGGAACTAGTCTGTTGTTCCATGTCCAGTTCTAACTGTTGCTTCCTGACCTGCATAGAGGATTCTCAAGAGGCAGGTCAGATGAACTGCTATTCCCATCTCTTTCAGAATTTTCAATAGTTTATAGTGATCCACAAGGTCAAAGGCTTTGGCATAGTCAATAAAGCAGAAATAGATATTTTTCTGGAACTCTCTTGCTTTTTCCATGATCCAGCAGATGTTGAGAATTTGATCTCTGGTTCCTCTGCCTTTTCTGAAACCAGCTTGAGCATCTGGAAGTTCACAGTTCACATAATGCTGAAGCCTGGCTTGGCAAATTTTGAGCATTATTTGAGTAGCGTGTGAGATGAGTGCAATTGTGTGGTAGTCTGAGAATTCTTTGGCATTACCTTTCTTTGGGACTGGAATGAAAATTGACATTTTCCAGTCCTGTGGCCACTGCTGAGTTTTCCAAATTTGCTGGCGTATTGAATGTAGCACTTTCACAGCATCATCTTTCAGGATTTGAAATAGCTCAACTGGAATTCCAGTTTGTAGTGATACTTTCTAAGGCCCACTTGACTTCACATTCCAGGATGTCTGGCTCTAGGTGAGTGATCACACCATAATGATTATCTGGGTCATGAAGATGTGTTTTTATACAGTTCTTCTGTGTATTCTTGCCACCTCTTTTTTAATATCTTCTGCTTCTGTTAGGTCCATATCATTTCTGTCCTTTATCGATCCCACGTTTGCATGAAAGGTTCCCTTGAAGACTATAAGTCACTCAAGTTGAGATGTCAGGAGATAGCTAAATATGAGTCTGGAACTAAGTCCATATATATATAAATTTGTGAGCCAGAAATAGTATTTACAGAGTAGGAATGTAAGAAGACAAGGAGGATAAAAAAAAAAAACTCAATGAAAGAACTCAATAAACAGGCAAAGGGGAATACTGAATGGTGGTGCCTGAAACTGATATGGAAATTACAGAGATGTGATTTAGTTCATTGCATTAAAAAAAAAAGTGTCAGAAATAAGAGGAGTTATTATGTGTTTTGAATACTACTGAGACTTAACTAAGATGACTCTGTAAATTATCATGTCATGCCTTTGTAAACATTACACTAATATGATACCTACACATCTTATCCATCATGTATACATTCATAAATTAAACTTAACAAACTTTTATTAAGTTTCTACTCACAAGTCATCTGCTGTGAGATGGCAACTCAGAGGAATAATACACAAGATACAATTCTTACATATAATGAGCCCATATATTCTTTACATTCATAAATTAAACTTAACAAACTTTTATTAAGTTTCTACTCACAAGTCATCTGCTGTGAGATGGCAACTCAGAGGAATAATACACAAGATACAATTCTTACATATAATGAGCCCATCATGAAAAAAATATACATAAGAAACACTGAAAATACCAGTTAGAAACAGTGCATAATGAAGTACCAGGATCATTGGAATGCAGGAAAATAATCATATCTCTATTCTATATGTTTTTATTCTAGAACTGCCCCTCCTAAATGTTAAGAGAGCCCTTATAAGGCTGTTGGTCTTGTAGCATACCCTGATCCTTTGCTTAAGGAAGTTAGTAACTTCATGCCTAAATGGAGCATTAGAAACACAGAAAACACCAAGCATGAGTAAGAAAAGTATTATAATTAATGAGACATTAGTGATACTAATTTATGATTAGGACAAGGTCTAATGTACCTGCTATTTATCAGGCTTCTCTTGTCTTTTAAATGTTAAAGCATGCCTTATAATCTTATTGCATAATGGGTAATTTAGACATGTGAAATGGACTAAAAATGGATGAGCATGGATGAAATACGTCATGGCTGAATAGTCATAACCAGGCCAACATGATATAATAACTTGATTTAAAAGAGTCAACTTTTATATGTACAGTTACTATAAGCAAAAATTTATTACATTTATAGAATCATAAAATGTCAATGCATTTTCAATTATATTTTAAAATAAGCCAGTTTCAAGAACTTGTCTTACACTAATTCTTCAGGGGAAAAGATCAATTTGCTTACATATATCAAACAAAACAAGTGATTCTGCTATTACTAATTTTTAAAAATAATAACAAATATTTGACTTATTTCCCTAGAACCCTTCTGAATACTCAACATATACTGGCTCAATTGCCATGACAAAACTATAAAGTACCTATTATCCCTATCTTACTTATGAGAAATCTGAAGCAGAGATAAATTAATTAGCTTATCTATGGTCACTGAAACAGGGGATAGCACTGCTATTAATTTATTAAGTTCAGTTCAGTTCACTCGCTCAGTTGTGTCCAACTCTTTGTGACCCCATGAACTGCAGCATGCCAGGCCTCCCTGTCCAACACCAACTCCCAGTGTCCACTCAAACCCATGTCCATCGAGTCGGTGATGCCATCCAATCATCTCATCCTCTGTGGTTCCCTTCTCCTCCTGCCCTCAATCTTTCCCAGTATCAGGGTCTTTTCCAATGAGTCAGTTCTTCGCATCAGGTGGCCAAAGTATTGGAGCTTCAGCCTTCAATATCAGTCCTCCCAATGAACACCCAGGACTGATCTCCTTTAAGATGGACTGGTTGAATCTCCTTGTAGTCCAAGGGACTCTCAAGAGTCTTCTACAACACCACTGTTCAAAAGCATCAATTCTTCAGTGCTCAGCTGTCTTTATATTCCAACTCTCCCATCCATACATGACCACTGGAAAAACCATAGTCTTGACTAGATGGGCCTTTGTTGGCAAGAGCTTATAGTTATTTTAAAAATACTGACTCTATGAGAAAAGTACATCATAAGCTACTACTGACATTAAAAATATGACTTAAAATATCTTCCTTCCTGAGGAAAATTTAATATTAAAATCTATCTTTTCAGGTTTTATTGCTTTCATTCTTTCCCAATCATTTCTTACATGGTGAATTTACAATAGACATTTGTTTATTCCAATTCATTTTGTTGATACATATAAACTATGAACAATGCAGAGGTTAATCCTCTTATAATTTATATTCAGTGCAGGTAACTTCCATTCCCCTACATCTACAATTTAAGCCAATCAAAGACTTAGTACTGGAGTATTTGCTATTGAAAAATAAACTCCTATAAGTATACCTACACAGTTTAAACTGGTATTGTTCCATAGTCAACTATATTTAGTTTGCTCTCTGTATCACACACACACACACAAAATTAGAACAGTTCAATATCAGTAGAACTTGTTATAGGTAACAAAAAGGTCCAGGCTCTTGAGACTGAAAGTGTTAGTCATTCATTTGTGTCTGAATCTTTGCAACCCCATGGGCTGTAACCTGACAGGCTCCTCTATCCATAGAATTCTCCAGGCATGAATACTGGAGTGGGTTGCCATTGCCTCTGCCAGGTGATATTTCCCACCTAGGGATAGAACCCGGGTGTCCTGCAATACAGGCAGATTCTTTACTGTCTGAGCCATCAGAATCAGTCTCAAGTCCCTTTGAGGCTGAACACTCCTACAAAAAAATAGTTTTCTATCTCAGTAGGCCATCTTGTGTTGAGTGTTCAGTCTCAAAAGAGACAACAGCTTCCCTGGACAAAGGAATGGGACCTACTGTGGAATGAGAATACCCATTAAGGAAGGGGAGACAGGGGACAGCTGCTTCTGCCAGATGGCCCTCACGTCCATTGGTTTTGTTTTATAGACGGACTGTTTAAGCACTTCAAAGATCCTATTTCATGGTTCGTACAGTTTACCTCAGATTCCTCACAAAGACAGACTGTTTCAGTTAAAATGACAGAAACTATACCGAGACTGCATTCCCAATCCACCTCTTTTCTTTGGTTTCAAGTGATGATAATAATGATTACAAAGACAAATAATTTAAAATTAAAGAGAGACCCAGTTTATCTTACCCTGGTGGGGCACAAACTTTTGAGAAACAAACCAAGACTTATGGAAGGAGAAGGATGTTAGTAGCATTCAATGGCTACTTAAACATCTAAGACATTATGATTGAAACTACTGTTTAACATTCATTATTCTTTTTATAATCAACCTGAGGCTTTCTTGAGCTTGAGGTTTTAATGTTGCCACTAAACCTCTTCTACCCTTAATATCAAAACACTAGGTGGAATATATTTTGATATGATATAAACATATCAGATATATGCTGTGTTCACAAGAAAAATGTTAACTATCCATAATCAGTTAGTGGCAGATTCAAATCCTTAATCCCATTATTTCTAAAGGGCACTGAGAAACACCACATTTATATAAAGGACAAACAAATAATAAAACTAAGTACATAATTTTTTGAATTTCATTTATTTTTGTATCTCAGTTTTATTGATTGTGGGTTTTAAGTACAAGCAATGTTAAAATGTACATTTCAGTATGGATGAAATATTTTGACTAAAAGATGAATGAGAAATAGGAATAAATTTTCATTTGAATTCAATATTGTTAATGCAAGTTGCATGTTCAGTCCTATTCTCCCTGCAGAGGTTGTATTCAAAATTGAAATGTCATTGATATACTTTTATAAATCAGAAGTGCTAGTTCATGTATATTTTATTCTCTATACCAATCTTTTTAGGACATAATTAAATGCAAACAAACAGAAAAGAACTAACTTGAATCAATGTGTCCTTCCGAATGACACATCCTTCATACCAGTGAAGCCATCTCTTCAGTTACACTATTGCACTAATGCTCATAAATTTGACAAGGTTGGTTGATTCGCTTCCAATCCTATTTACATTTAGAAATAGGTAGCCATATAACTTATTTTTCTATTAATTTATAAAGTACTTCAGTTATGATGAAAGGCAAAATTACCTGTTTGTTTCCAAAGTACAGGTTAATAATTTGATTATCTTTGTACTTCACTGTTGATGTAGAGTTTTTGAATATCAATATAAGACTGATTTTTCTGTGTTTTAGAAGACAAAGCATTAAGATAGGATACTCCAAACCTATCAATGGGATCATCTTTCACTAGGGACACTTGAGCCATGATACAGATAAAATGATTCAGCACTTCAACTTTACAAGCCATTATTTCTAATTAAAAACTACCCAATAAATATCTATTTCATTGTGACGTTCCTGTGATAAATAAATTCAAGTGATCATTCACCAAGAAAATTATCTTAAAAAATTACATCATTTCCAAGAGTCTCTTCCTAATTAAAATGACTATTTCCCATCCATATTTGAATTGTAATTGATAATAACTTGAGAGTCTGAATATCCAGTACTCAGGCAAGCTAATGCCCTAATTTCTTCACTCATAATTCCTACAAACAGGAACTTTTTTTAAAACCATTTATTGACATTCTTGAAATGTAGACATGAGAATTTACAGAGTTTCCTCTTATGTTCACAGAAAACCTGATAAAGCTATAAGCATTTTTCCAACTCTAAACAAGAGTACTGGGGTAAAAATCAGTTCAATTATATTGAATGTAAAATGACCACATGCAATTTTAGAACATAATATATCGTATACAATATATGAACCCACATACTCCTAAAGATGATGGTCCGAAGAGTCTTCTTTCTCTATTTCCTTAACATATGCTTGATCTTCCTTCACCTTTAATTTTTCAGCATGCTTTCTACCCACACACTCTTTTCTGGAGTGACAGGGTGCAATGGAAACAACTTGAGGATGACATTTCATTAAATACTCTTGTGTGTCTTTAATTTGCCATTGCTGGAAGCATTTTTTTTAGGCAACAAACGTTGCTTTGCTAAATTTCATTTTAAAATTTTCAACCACCAATCTCCTTTATTTCCTGTGATTTTGAGCTAACTCTCACTTGATATGCTATTATATTTCTTCTCAATATCTAAATACAAACTCTATTTTCAGACCAGAGAATCTTTTCAGATCTAACTTTTATAAGCTTTGACACTGTGGGTTGTTTTCCTTGAATCTTTCTTCAATATTACCTCTGTGACATTGTCCTCCCTTTCCGTGTTTCCTTCTGAATCTCTAACATTAACCCTTCTCAGCTTCCTTCACTTAACGCCTCATCCTCCACTTCATCTTTATATGGAGGTTTTCATCAAAGTTCCATTTTTAAACATGGTTTTACTCTAAAGTCCATCTTTGGCTTATGCCTACTATAAACACTACATCCCATTCTTCATATCTTGATTTAACTGTGGTCTTGTTTCTAAGTTCCAAAACAACACATTTCCAACCTTGTAAGGAAGAAAACAACCAAGATCTTCAGCCGTTCTGAAACATCCCACAATCATCACCCTCTCTCAGTAATCCAACTCTTTCACATCCTGTGATTTCAACCTAATAAAATAATATCACTGGTCTTCTAGTCAGTCATATTACAAATCCTGCTATAATTGTGGAGATTTCCCTCTTCCTCATTTTTCTCCACATATAAGCCTGTGAATTCCTTTAAACCAAATCCAGAATACCTCTTAACACCACCTCCTTCATTTGATTTCTGTCATTCTACAAGTTCAGGGCCCTGTGAACTCTTGTCTGACTTTCATCTTCTACACTGCTATCAGACAGGCTTATTTGAAAAGATCTCTCCCTATCTCTTCATCAAGTCTCAGATGACTTCATGCTGCTGTAGCAGGAAACCCAAATTGCATAATATAACATTCAGGAACTTTTGAAATTCAACCTCAGTATACCCTTCTAGCTCATCTCTTACTAATCTGCTCCATACTATATTCAACGTTCTCCTGAATATAAAGAAAGTTCATGGCTTCTTTCTTTATCCTACTGTTCCCACGGTTACTTCTCTACTTAACAGAATTTTAATAGCTGAGTTTCTTTAGTGAAATAATCAATGCCTTTCTTGTTGTTTTTTTTTTTTTTTCCTGAGAAGTTGACTCTCAAATACAAGGTTTATGTTCAAAACAAATATTACGCAGAACAGATTAAAAGAAGTGTAAAACTTTGGGAGTATTCAACATGTAGCCAACACAAACAGACTATATATTAACTCAAAACAAAATCTAGTTCCTATAAATTTTAAAAAGTCTCAGGCATACTTCCCCACACACCAGAAATAATGCTAAAAATCACAAAATAAAATCCCCTTAGAAATTTTAGCAATACCTCTTCATAATACTAAGGCTAAGATTTAATGTTTCATCTATATATATATTCATCAGAATTTCACAATTAAAATTGATACTTTTCCTATTATCTGTTTAACATAATGCTTTTTGGCTAAAGAAAAACACTGACTACTCATTTCGTTCTTTCAATCATATGACCTATTCTTAAGTATATATAATCTTATGTGCATAGTTTATATATGAATAATGTATGTTCTAGAAGACTCTACACATGGACATCACCAGATGATCAACACCGAAATCGAATTGATTATATTCTTTGCAGCCAAAGATGGAGAAGGTCTATACAGTCAGCAAAAACAAGACCGGGAGCTGACTGTGGTTCAGACCATGAACTCCTTACTGACAAATTCAGACTTAAATTGAAGAAAGTAGGGAAAACCACTAAACCATTCAGGTATGACCTAAATCAAATCCCTTATGATTATACAGTGGAGGTAAGAAATAGATTAAGGGATGAGATCTAATAGAGTGCCTGATGAACTATGGACTGATGTTCGTGACATTGTACAGGAGACAGGGATCAAGACCATCCCCATGGAAAAGAAATGCAAAAAAGCAAAATGGCTGTCTATGGCAACCTGCTCCAGTACTCTTGCCTGGAAAATCCTATGGACAGAGGGGCCTGGTGGGCTGCAGTCCATGGGGTCGCTAGGACTCAAGACACGACTGAGCGACTTCACTTTCACTTTTCACTTTCATGCATTAGAGAAGGAAATGGCAACCCACTCCAGTGTTCTTGCCTGGAGAATCCCAGGGACGGGGGAGCCTGGTGGGCTGTCATCTAGGAGGTCGCACAGAGTCGGACATGACTGAAGCAACTTAGCAGCAGCAGTAGCAGCAGGGAGGCCTTACAAATAGCTGTGAAAAGAAGAGAAGTGAAAAGCAAAGGAGAAAAGGAAAAGATATAAGCATCTGAATGCAGGGTTCCAAAGAATAGCAAGAAGAGATAAGAAAGCCTTCTTCAGAGATTAATGCAAAGAAACAGAGGAAAACAAAAGAATAGGAAAGACTAGAGATTTCTTCAAGAAAATTAGAGATACCAAGAGAGCATTTCATGCAAAGATGGGATCAATAAACGACAAAAATGGTATGGACCTAACAGAAGCAGAAGATATTAAGAAGAGGTTGCAGGAATACACAGAAGAATGGTATAAAAAAGATCTTTACAACCAAGATAATCACGAAGGTTTGATCACTCACCTAGAGCCAGACATCCTGGAATGTGAAATCAAGTGGGCCTTAAAAGCATCACTACGAACAAAGCAAGTGGAGGTGATGGAACTCCAGTAGAGCTATTTCAAATCCTGAAAGATTATGCTGTGAAAGTGCTGCACTCGATATGCCAGCAAATTTGGAAAACTCACCAGTGGCCACAGGAGAAGAATACATCAGTTTTTATTCCAATCCCAAAGAAAGGCAATACCAAAGAATGCTAAAACTACCACACAATTGCACTCTTCTCACACGCTGGTAAAGTAATGCTCAAAATTCTCGAAGCCAGGCTTCAGCAATATGTGAACCGTGAACTTCCTGATGTTCAAGCTGGTTTTAGAAAAGGGAGAGGAAACAGAGATCAAATTGCCAACATCCGCTGGATCATGGAAAAAGCAAGAGAGTTCCAGAAAAACATCTATTTCTGCTTTATTGATTACGCAAAAGCCTTTGACTGTGTGGATCACAGTAAACTGTGGAAAATTCTGAAAGAGATGGGCATACCAGACCATCTGATCTGCCTCTTGAGAAATCTGTATGCAGGTCAGGAAGCAACAGTTAGAACTGGTCATGGAACAACAGACTGGTTCCAAATAGGAAAAGGAGTACGTCAAGGCTGTATATTGTTACCCTGCTTATTTAAATTCTATGCAGAGTACATCATGAGAAACGCTGGACTGGAAGAAGCACAAGCTGGAATCAAGATTGCTGGGAGAAATATCCATCACCTCAGACATGCGGATGACACTACCCTTATGGCAGAAAGTGTAGAGGAACTAAAAAGCCTCTTGATGAAAGTGAAAGTGGAGAGTGAAAAGGTTGGCTTAAAGCTCAACATTCAGAAAACGAAGATCATGGCATCTGGTCCCATCACTACATGGGAAATAGATGGGGAAACAGTGGAAACAGTGTCAGACTTTCTTTTTCTGGGCTCCAAAATCACTGCAGATGCTGATTGCAGCCATGAAATTAAAAGACGCTTACTCCTTGGAAGGAAAGTTATGAGCAACCTAAACAGCATATTGAAAAGCAGAGACATTACTTTGCCAATAAAGGTCCATCTAGTCAAGGTCATCGTTTTTCCAGTAGTCATATATGGATGTGAGAGTTGGACTGTGAAGAAATGCTGAATGCTGAAGAACTGAGGCTTTTGAACTGTGGTGTTGGAGAAGACTGTTGAGAGTCCCATGGACTGCAAGGAGATCCAACCAGTCAATTCTAAAGGAGATCAGTCCTGGGTGTTCTTTGGAAGGTATGATGCTAAAGCTGAAACTCCAGTACTTTGGCTACCTCATGAGAAGAGCTGACTCATTGGAAAACACTCTGATGCTGGGAGGGATGGGAGCAGGAGGAAAAGGGGATGACAGAGGATGAGATGGCTGAATGGCATCACCGACTTGATGGACGTGAGATTCAATGAACTCTGGGAGTTGATGATGGACAGGGAGGCCTGACGTGCTGCAATTCACAGTATTCCAAAGAGTCGGACACGACTAAGTGACTGAAGTGAACTGAAATGAATTGAAAATTATTCATAAGAAAATAAAACCACCAATGATAACCAAACATTTACTAATTAATTAGACAATGTAATAGCCCCATTCCAGACTTAATCAAAATTTATAATACTAATAAATTAGATATTCAGCAGCATTCATATCAGTCTCAAAAATTTTTATATGAATATCAGATAAGATCAGATCAATTGCTCAGTTGTGTCCGACTCTTTGCGACCCCATGAACTGCAGCACACCAGGCCTCCCTGTCCACCACCAACTCCCGGAGGTCACTCAGACTCATATTCATCGAGTGAGTGATGCGATCCAGCCATCTCATCCTCTGTTGTCCCCTTCTCCTCCTGCCCCCAATCCCTCCCAGCATCAGAGTCTTCTCCAATGAGTCAACTCTTCGCATAAGGTGGCCAAAATACTGGAGTTTCAGCTTTAGCATCATTCCTTCCAAAGAAATCCCAGGGCTGATCTCCTTCAGAATGGACTGTTGGATCACCTTGCAGTACAAGGGACTCTCAAGAGTCTTCTCCAACACCACAGTTCAAAACCATCAATTCTTCGGCGCACAGCCTTCTTCACAGTCCACCTCTGACATCCATACATGACCACAGGAAAGACCATAGCCTTGACTAGACGAACCTTTGTTGGCAAAGTAATGTCTCTGCTTTTGAGTATGCTATCTAGGTTGGTCATAACTTTCCTTCCAAGGAGTAAGCGTCTTTTAATTTCATGGCTGCAGTCACCATCTACAGTGATATTGGAGCCCAGAAAAAGAAAGTCTGACACTGTTTCCACTGTTTCTCCATCTATTTCCCATGTAGTGATGGGACCAGATGCCATGATCTTCGTTTTCTGAATGTTGAGCTTTAAGCTAACCTTTTCACTCTCCACTTTCACTTTCATCAAGAGGCTTTTTAGTTCCTCTTTACTTTCTGCCATAAGGGTGGTGTCATCTGCATACCTGAGGTTATTGATATTTCTCCCGGAAATCTTGATTCCAACTTGTGTTTCTTCCAGTCCAGCATTTCTCATGATGTACTCTGCATATAAGTTAAATAAACGTGGTGACAGTATACAGCCTTGACGTACTCCTTTTCCTATTTGGAACCAGTCTGTTGTTCCATGACCAGTTCTAACTGTTGCTTCCTGACCTGCATACAGATTTCTCAAGAGGCAGATCAGGTGGTCTGGTATTCCCATCTCTTTCAGAATTTTCCACAGTTTATTGTGATCTACACAGTCAAAGGCTTTGGCATAGTCAATAAAGCAGAAATAGATGTTTTTCTGGAACTCTCTTGCTCTTTCCATGATCCAGCGGATGTTGGCAATTTGATCTCTGGTTCCTCTGCCTTTCCTAAAACCAGCTTGAACATCAGGAAGTTCACGGTTCACATATTGCTGAAGCCTGGCTTGGAGAATTTTGAGCATTACTTTACTAGCGTGTGAGATGAGTGCAATTGTGCGGTAGTTTGAGCACTCTTTGGCATTGCCTTTCTTTGGGATTGGGATGAAAACTGACCTTTTCCAATCTTGTGGCCACTGCTGAGTTTTCCAAATTTGCTGGCATATTGAGTGCAGCACTTTCACAGCATCATCTTTCAGGATTTGGAATAGGTCCACTGGAATTCCATCACCTCCACTAGCTTTGTTCATAGTAATGCTTTCTAAGGCCCACTTGACTTCACATTCCAGGATGTCTGGCTCTAGGTCAGAGATCACACCATCATGATTATCTGGGTCGTGCAGCTCTTTTTTGTACAGTTCTTCTGTGTATTCTTGCCACCTCTTCTTAATATCTTCTGTTTCTGTTAGGTCGATACCATTTCTGTCCTTTATCGAGCCCATTTTTACATGAAATGTTCCTTTGGTATCTCTGATTTTCTTAAAGAGATCCCTAGTCTTTCCCATTCTGTTGTTTTCCTCTATTTCTTTGCATTGATCGTTGAAGAAGGCTTATCTCTTCTTATCTCTTCTTGCTATTCTTTGGAACTCTGCATTCAGATGTTTATATCTTTCCTTTTCTCCTTTGCTTTTCACTTCTCTTCTTTTCACGGCTATTTGCAAGGCCTCCCCAGACAGCCATTTTGCTTTTTTGCATTTCTTTTCCACGGGGATGGTCTTGATCCCTGTCTCCTGTACAATGTCACGAACCTCATTCCATAGTTCATCAGGCACTCTATCTATCAGATCTAGGCCCATAAATCTATTTCTCACTTCCACTGTATAATCATAAGGGATTTGATTTAGGTCATACCTGAATGGTCTAGTGGTTTTCCCTACTTTCTTCAATTTCAGTCTGACTTTGGCAATAAGGAGTTCATGGTCTGAGCCATAGTCAGCTCCTGGTCTTGTTTTTGCTGATTATATAGAGCTTCTCCATCTTTGGCTGCAAAGAATATAATCGATCTGATTTCGGTGTTGACCATCTGGTGATGTCCATGTATAAAGTCTTCTCTTGTGTTGTTGGAAGAGGGTGTTTGCTATGACCAATGCATTTTCTTGGCAAACTCTGTTAGTCTTTGCCCTGCTTCATTCCGTATTCCAAGGCCAAATTTGCCTGTTACTCCAATATACTACACCAAAAAATATCTTAGATCAATTTTGATTCTATCATGTTTTAAAAAATACCTTGGAATCCTTAGTACACAATATGCTCTATAGCTTGGTCATGTCTGAATCTTTGCAAACCCATGGACTGTAGCCCAGCAGGCTCCTCTAACTATGGAATTTTCAAGCCAAGTATGCTGAAGTGGGTTGCCACTTCCTCCTCCAGGGAATGTTCCCAACCAAAGGATCAAACCTGCCTCACCTATGTCTCCAGTACTACAGTTCGATATTTTAACACTAAGCCACTAGTGAGTGACAGTACTTAATAACCTAGTAAAAAGTAAGATGCTCCACAATTTAACCATAAACCATTTTGTTTTATCTGTGTGTATACATAAACAGGCTATATTTGTGAATAAGTTTACATACATTAACAAGCATAATAATGACATATGTTGTTAAAACTTTAACTGAACATACGTGACAAAAAATCAAATAGACTAAGGAAATCAGGCCTGAATATTTATTGGAAGGACTGATGCTGATGCTGAAACTCCAATACTTTGGCCACTTGATGCGAATAACTGACTCATTGGAAAATACCCTGAAAGATTGATGGTGGGAGGAGAAGGGGACAACAGAGGCTGAGATGGTGGGATGGCATCACTGACTCAATGGTCATGAGTTTGAGTGAACTCCGGGAGTTAGTGATGGATAGGGAGCCATGGCGTGCTGCAGTCCATGGGTCACAAAGAGTCGGGAAACGACTGAGTGACTGAACTGAAGAAATCAAACTAACATTTAGAAAAACCAGATCTTTAAGAATGTATTAAGGAAGATGTTTTAAACAGGATATTCTAGTTGGTAACCTTTTTCAGTTCAGTTCAGTTCATTCGCTCAGTTGTGTCCGACTCTTTGTGACCCCATGAATCACAGCACGCCAGGCCTCCCTGTCCATCACCAACTCTCAGAGTTTACCAACCTTTTTAGAGATACTAAAATTAACATTTGCATAAAAACGGCTAGACATCTGTTAGGTAGTTAGAATAGGAAACTGGAGTCTAAAATGGTGGTTGCCAAAAGAAAGGAAGGGAAAAGTCCAAGAAAATAGAACAAAGGAAGGTCAAAGGAATGTCTGCGGACATGAGTGAGGACCTCAGGTAGAACAAACAGCACTCCTGGCTAGCCCAATTTATGTAAGGGAGGCATGGGGGGAGGAAAAATAAATGTAAAAAGAGGAGACATAGAGCTAGGAGTTTCTCTCTCTCCTGTAATCGTTCTCTCCGGCTCCCCCCAATCCCCCCACCACATGCACTCACATGCTTGCCCTTTCTTCTCTTCCCGTCTTTCGGACTGCATGCCCTCATGCCTCAGGGAGGAATTTTCCTGCTATTTTCTAAATAAAATTGACCTGTAACATGGAGCTGTAACACTGATTTGTCTAAGAGCTATAACACGGTCTGTTCAAGACCTGAGAGCTATAACACAGTCTGTCCAAGAGCTGTGATGCACTGAGGGCTTTAATGTCCTTCGCTTCAAATTTTTGTTGAGATGAGATAGAACCAAGGAGAAAACACTCACCTGACAATTCTATAAAGTGAAAGATAAATAAGCAGGTCAAATGAATTAGGCATGAGAGCAATAATAAACAGTACTTTCTAAAAGTGCCATAGAGATATAAATTACTCTTGTTGTGGATACTATTATAAGACTTCTAGTGCTTTTCACACACATCTTACTTGATCTTCACAGCAATTGTGTGAATTTGTTACTAAGATGGCATTTGCCAGTTTCACTGAAAACTGATAACATGTATTTTGCTCCAAGTTATGTAGTTCTTAAGAACCAGAGCTAAAATTTGAAGATAGGTCTTCCAATAGTATTCTAAAACAACCAGAGTGGCATTTCTTATCTGGTATGCAATTTTCCTCTTTGAGACAGGTGATAGAAAAATAGAGATTTAGAGGATGAAGTTTTACTTGACCTCAACCAATAAGTCGCTTTTTATAAATTTGGGTATGACTCCAAATTACTTTATGCTTTAGTTTCTTCATCTATAGAAATGAGATTTTGAATAAATCACCACACTTTTATCCACTGCAAATGTTTTATTATTATATTAGCATTTATCATGATAAAAATATGTCTAAAGATTTATTAACCCATGGTGCATTTAGAGAAACCAAAATGTTTTAGAATTCCTGATTAGTAATTCTTAATGCACATTCTTAGAAAGCATCACTATGAACAAAGCTAGTGGACGTGATGGAATTCCAGTGGAGCTATTCCAAATCCTGAAAGATGATGCTGTGAAAGTGCTACACTCAATATGCCAGCAAATTTAGAAAACTCAGCAGTGGCCACAAGATTGGAAAAGGTCAGTTTTCATCCCATTCCCAAAGAAAGGCAATGCCAAAGAGTGCTCAAACTACCACATAATTGCACTCATCTCACACGCTAGTAAAGTAATGCTCAAAATTCTCCAAGCCAGGCTTCAGCAATATGTGAACTGTGAACTTCCTGATGTTCAAGCTGGTTTTAGAAAAGGCAGAGGAACCAGAGATCAAATTGCCAACATCCGCTGGATCATGGAAAGAGCAAGAGAGTTCCAGAAAAACATCTATTTCTGCTTTATTGACTATGCCAAAGCCTTTGACTGTGTAGATCACAATAAACTGTGGAAAATTCTGAGAGAGATGGGAATACTAGACCACCTGATCTGCCTCTTGAGAAATCTGTATGCAGGTCAGGAAGCAACAGTTAGAACTGGTCATGGAACAACAGACTGGTTCCAAATAGGAAAAGGAGTACGTCAAGGCTGTATATTGTCACCATGTTTATTTAACTTATATGCAGAGTACATCATGAGAAATGCTGGACTGGAAGAAACACAAGCTGGAATCAAGATTTCCGGGAGAAATATCCATAACCTCAGATATGCAGATGATACCACCCTTATGGCAGAAAGTGAAGAGGAACTCAAAAGCCTCTTGATGAAAGTGAAAGTGGAGAGTGAGATGGTTGGCTTAAAGCTCAACATTCAGAAAACGAAGATCATGGCATCTGGTCCCGTCACTACATGGGAAATAGATGGAGAAACAGTGGAAACAGTGTCAGACTTTATTTTTCTGGGCTCCAAAATCACTGTAGATGGTGACTGCAGCCATGAAATTAAAAGACGCTTACTCCTTGGAAGGAAACTTATGACCAACCTAGATAGCATATTCAAAAGCAGAGACATTACTTTGCCAACAAAGGTTCGTCTAGTCAAGGCTATGGTCTTTCCTGTGGTCATGTATGGGTGTGAGAGCTGGACTGTGAAGAAGGCTGAGCACCGAAGAATTGATGCTTCTGAACTGTGGTGTTGGAGAAGACTCTTGAGACTCCCTTGGACTGCAAGGAGATCCAACCAGTCCATTCTTGAAGGAGATCAGCCCTGGGATTTCTTTGGAAGGAATGATGCTAAAGCTGAAACTCCAATATTTTGGCCACCTCATGGGAAGAGTTGACTCATTGGAGAAGACTCTGATGCTGGGAGGGATTGAGGGCGGGAGGGGAAAGGGACGACAGAGGATGAGATGGCTGGATGGCATCACTGACTCAATGGATGTGAGTCTGAGTGACCTCCGGGAGTTGGTGATGGACAGGGAGGCCTGGCGTGCTGCAGTTCATGGGGTCACAAAGAGTCGGACACGACTGAGCGACTGATCTGATCTGATCTGATGCACATTCACAGAGCCATGCTCGCTAATGTAAAAGATATTATGTAAAAAAAAAAAAATAAAATAGAAAGGTGTATCTTAAAATTTTTAACTTTGTAGTCATGAACAGTCAGATCTATATAAAGTTGTAAAACATAGATATTTTAACATATCTGAATATATTTTATTTCTCTGAAAATACCAAAATATAGTATTACAATTCTAAAAATCTACTTGCATGTATCACACATGTATTATACATACATTTTTAATAAAATAAGTGTCATATATGAATTTATAAAAGTGTAAAGCCATGGAAACCACTCTAAATCAAGTGTACTATTGAGACATATGACAAAGGATTTCAATTTATAATCAGTAGCATGTAGACAGTATCTGAATTAAGTAGCATGTAGATAGTACCTGAATTAAATCATATAGTTTTTCTTCCTATATATTAATAATACAGAGCCTTTAAATTTTACTGTATGCTACCTGTATATCCAATCAACAATTTCCTCTTAAACTCTACTCATAGAAGCATGAATATTCAACACAGTTAATACAATTAGTACTGAGGCATATTATTTGAATGTATATTGATATAAAAATAACATTTTATGAGAAAATTAACAAAACAAACATTGGTCCTTACTGAGAATTTTCTGAGCAGGATGTTATTTCCCTATTCAAGTGGTCTGTTTTCATTTAAAGTGTTTTCTTTTATAGAATTTATAGATACATATCATTTTATCAAAGAACATAGCCCTTGCCAAGACCAACAAAAAATGAAAAAGATATGATGTTAACAGGAAGACTGTCAGGAATAAAGTAATGCAAGAACATTAAAAAAAAAAAAAAGATAACACTCAAGATACTGAAGTAATGAACAGAGATGACCCTAAACAAAATTTTATATCAATCTGCTTCCATTTTGAAGAGAAAACCAGGCCAGATGTTCAGAGCTCGACATATGCTGAACTGGGGAATATCAAGCCATTGCGATGGCAGAGACTTCCAGATGATTACCCAATGTCCTTTCTCTAGTGTCTCCTTACTAATAGAACTTCATTTCTTGTGGCAGAAGCTCTGTTCTAACTGTAAAAAGAAATATTTTCAACTCTTTCAGATACAAAAGGATACAATAAGAAAGCTATTAAGCACAACATCTAGAAAATCTCCAAAATGAATGGTAGCCTTAGATGAAATATGCTTTTTTCATCCTGCTCTTCTACCTTTCCAGCCAGAACATGGTGATTGGCACTAGACAGTAACCAGTTTATAAGCATGAGAATGAAGGTTACATACTAAGGACAACAGAAAAGCTTAGTCCTAGGAAACTACATTGTTTCCCTGTGTCTGTATGATACATCATAGTAAAAATTTTAAATTCTATCTTTAATCAGGTTGGACCAAGTTCAACTGCTAACTAATAATTGTGCCTAAAATGTGTATCTCATTAAAAATGAAATTATATTTTACCAAAAATCTTCACTGCTCTACTATCAACATTCAATCAATCTGATTCCTTTGGGTCTATTACTCCAGCAGTCAAAAGTTTTGCTCTAAAACTATCTGCCTCACCAAAGTTCAAAGTCCGCAAGTTAGTCGTGGAGTAGACAAAGTTTAAGCACAAAATTGCATTCTCAATTATATCTCTATATAACTCCTCTTATAATAAAAAAATAAAATTTGATTTAAACTAAAAAATAAGATTTAACTTAAACTACAACATCTGTTATCATTATATTTACCACTATACTATGCTATGCTATGCTAAGTCACTTCAGTCGTGTCCGACTCTGTGCGACCCCATAGACAGCAGCCCACCAGGCTCCCCCATCCCTGGGATTCTCCAGGCAAGAACACTGGAGTGGGCTGCCATTTCCTTCTACAATGCATGAAAGTGAAAAGAGAAAGTGAAGTCGCTGAGTCGTGTCTGACTCTTAACGACCTCATGGATTGCAGACTAGCAGGCTCCTCCATCCATGGGATTTTCCAAGCAAGAGTACTGGAGTGGGGTGCCATCGCCTTCTCCATATTTACCACTAAGGAAAATGTTTCTAAGTTTTCTCAAAAATAGCCATTCAAACTAGACAAGAGTACTGATTTTATAAACCATTGCTTTACAAACTATCTGTGGTGAAGGACTTCTTTTTTCAATACAATGTGTCACAGACCAATTCTTTTATGAAATACATCCCTCTCAACAAAACAAGTCCACTGATTATATGTTTAGAGATTGCAACAGATATCAAAGTGCAATAACACTTTCCCATAAATTAATCCAAATTTTTCTTGCTTTGTTGCACACTAGAAATGAGCACTTATTAGCACTTTGGAATTGATCCAAAGCCCATACTTACTATACCATTTTTCAAAATCATTTGTATTGGAATTTAAAAATATAAGTAAAAATATTTTTCTAAACATAATTCTTACATACGTTGACCCAGTTTAGTACTCAATTATCCTTTTTTCTTTATCACAAGTTGAAACTGAATAAAGCAGCATCATTTTGAGGAATCTAGGGAAGGCTTGGATGAAGAAGAAAAGGAAGTTCAATGACTTTTGAAAGAAGTTAATATTTATTTATTTTTCTACTAGGTATATAAATATTAAAAATACTCAACATTTTAGCTTCCACTGAAAAAGGACTAATTTCTTATCTCCCATTATGTTTTCAGCCAAAATTGAGACCGATGTAAGTCAATATTATGCCTGTGAATATATACTAAGAATAACATCAAATAATACATTATAAAATATTTTACATAATTTAAAAATTCTAAAAATGAGCACATAGAAAAACATAACTGAAAGATGTATTTTTTAATATTCATCTGAATGTAGAGTTCCAAAGAATAACAAGAAGAGATAAGAAAGCCTTCTTCAGCGATCAATGCAAAGAAATGGAGGAAAACAACAGAATGGGAAAGACAAGAGATCTATTCAAAAAAATCAGAGATACCAAAGGAACATTTCATGCAAAGATAGGCTCGATAAAGGACAGAAATGGTATGGACCTAACGGAAGCAGAAGATATTAAGAAGAAGTGGCAAGAATACACAGAAGAACTGTACAAAAAAGAGCTGCACGACCCAGATAATCATGATGGTGTGATCACTGACCTAGAGCCAGACATTCTGGAATGTGAAGTCAAGTGGGCCTTAGAAAGCATCACTACGAACAAAGCTAGTGGAGGTGATGGAATTCCAGTGGAGCTATTCCAAATCCTGAAAGATGATGCTGTGAAAGTGCTACACTCAATATGCCAGCAAATTTGGAAAACTCAGCAGTGGCCACAAGATTGGAAAAGGTCAGTTTTCATCCCAATCCCAAAGAAAGGCAATGCCAAAGAGTGCTCAAACTACCGCACAATTGCACTCATCTCACACGTGAGTAAAGTAAATGCTCAAAATTCTCCAAGCCAGGCTTCAGCAATATGTGAACCGTGAACTTCCTGATGTTCAAGCTGGTTTTAGAAAAGGCAGAGGAACCAGAGATCAAATTGGCAACATCTGCTGGGTCATGGAAAAAGCAAGAGAGTTCCAGAAAAACATCTATTTCTGCTTTATTGACCATGCCAAAGCCTTTGACTGTGTAGATCACAATAAACTGTGGAAAATTCTGAAAGAGATGGGAATACCAGACCACCTGATCTGCCTCTTGAGAAATCTGTATGCAGGTCAGGATGCAACAGTTAGAACTGGTCATGGAACAACAGACTGGTTCCAAATAGGAAAAGGAGTACGTCAAGTCTGTATATTGTCACCATGTTTGTTTAACTTATATGCAGAGTACATCATGAGAAATGCTGGACTGGAAGAAACACAAGTTAGAATCAAGATTGCTGGGAGAAATATCAATAACCTCAGATATGCAGATGATACCACTCTTATGGCAGAAAGTGAAGAGGGGCTAAAAAGCCTCTTGATGAAAGTGAAAGTGGAGAGTGAAAAGGTTGGCTTAAAGCTCAACATTCAGAAAACGAAGATCATGGCATCTGGTCCCTTCACTACATGGGAAATAGATGGAGTAACAGTGGAAACAGTGTCAGACTTTATTTTTGTGGGCTCCAAAATCACTGCAGATGGTGACTGCAGCCATGAAATTAAAAGACGCTTACTCCTTGGAAGGAAAGTTATGACCAACCTGCTGCTGCTACTGCTAAGTCGCTTCAGTCGCGTCCGACTCTGTGCGACCCCAGAGACGGCAGCCCACCAGGCTCCCCCTTCCCTGGGATTCTCCAGGCAAGAACACTGGAGTGGGTCACCATTTCCTTTTCCAATGCATGAAAGTGAAAAGAGAAAGTGAAGTCGCTCAGTCGTGCCCGACTCTTAGCGACCCCTTGGACTGCAGTCTATCAGGCTCCTCCATTCATGGGATTTTCCAGGCAAGAGTACTGGAGTGGGGTGCCATTGCCTTCTCCATGACCAAACTAGATAGCATATTAAAAAGCTGAGACATTACTTTGCCAACAAAGGTTCGTCTAGTCAAGGCTATGGTCTTTCCTATGGTCATGTATGGGTGTGAGAGCTGGACTGTGAAGAAGGCTGAGCACCGAAGAATTGATGCTTTTGAACTGTGGTGTTGGAGAAGACTCTTGAGACTCCCTTGGACTGCAAGGAGATCCAACCAGTCCATTCTTGAAGGAGATCAGCCCTGGGATTTCTTTGGAAGGAATGATGCTAAAGCATCAGTATTTTGGCCACCTCATGCGAAGAGTTGACTCATTGGAGAAGACTCTGATGCTGGGAGGGATTGAGGGCAGGAGGAGAAGGGGACAACAGAGGATGAGATGGTTGGGTGGCATCACTGACTCGATGGATGTGAGTCTGAGTGACCTCCGGGAGTTGGTGATGGACAGAGAGGCCTGGCATGCTGCAGTTCATGGGGTCACAAAGATTCGGACACGACTGAGGGACTGATCTGATCTGATAATAATCTAAACTTCTTATTAGTGAGACTGAGGAATCTTAATGAATGTCTTAACTAAGCAAAAAAAGAGACAGAAGAAAGGGAAAATTTGCCTTTAAAAGGCGTAGACTACTATTAACTTCTGAAACACTGCTAGAGAATAGCTTAAAAATGAGAATAATATGTTAGTGTCAGAACACGGGAATAATGCCATCTAGATTCCCTACACTGAAATATATCACAGCCCCTATTATTGAAGTGTATGTCCCTGGCTCTATAAAGTGATTATTTTAAAAGCTGTAAATATATACTACATTGGGGGAAAAAAGGTACTTTAAACAGAGGTGTGTGTTTTTGTTTTTGTTGTTTTAATGGGGATGAAGAAGAAGAATAAGTAGAAAAAGAAAAGATTGGTAAAAGGAAGTAGAAACAAAGATAGAGGAAAATGAGATAAACTTAAAATGGTCAACTATATGTGTTACTAGTATTCATTCGGAGAAGGCAGTGGCACCCCACTGCAGTACTCTTTCCTGGAAAATCCCTTGGATGGAGGAGCCTGGTAGGCTCCAGTTCATGGGGTCGCTAAGAGTTGGGCACGACTGAGCGACTTCACTTTCACTTTTCACTTTCATGCACTGGAGAAAGAAATGGCAACCCACTCCAGTATTCTTGCCTGGAGAATCCCAGGGAGAGAGGAGCCTAGTGGGCTGCCCTCTATGGACTTGCACAGAGTCAGACACGACTGAGGCAACTTAGCAGCAGCAGCAGCAGCAGCAGCAGCAGCAGCAGCAGCAGCAGCAGTACTCATTAGAATTGTATCATCTTTATAAAATAGCACCTCAATAATGATGTACTAGATGATACAAATTTAAATTATTGTTTCCTTCATGAGATAACTTTCTAAAGTTTTTCTTTCTAATTAGTATTAACATTCTACAAAAATTGCTTCAGATACACAACTTTGTGGGGGGGACACTTTTGTCTTTTCTCAAGAATTCATTAGTTCCTCATTAAAAAAGTCTTCCTAAAATAAAAAGAATTCATGAAAATAGGCAACTATTTACAAATAAATACAATTTTCAAAAGTGATTTACTAATACATGAAAGGTAAACTAACCTAAGTTTCTTATTATGTGACTCCTAGTAGGTAGGTTGTAATTTAATCAATTCCTAGTTTTAATTATCTATAATTGACATAGAATACTGCATTAAAGTATTCCACAATAAATTTCATTAGGATTTAGTGATATATCTTAGTAAAGCCTATTTTAAAGGCTTTCATCTTTTTATTCAAGACATATAGAACTTTATTTAAAGTCAAAGGAAAAAAAAAAAAAAAGAAATAGTTGGAAATAAAAACACAGCATCTCCTTCCTCTCAGGTAAAATTCAGAAACCTACTTAGAATATTGGTTTGCACATTTCCAATTATTTTACAACAACCAGAAAGCTATAAGGTAGATTAAGTAAATATTATTGTTGTTGTTGCTAAGTCATGTCTGACTTTTTTATGACCTCATGGGTTGTAACTCGACAGTCTCCTCTGTCCATGGGATTTCACAATCAAGAATACTGGTTGGTTGTTTACCATTTTCTTCTCCAAGGGATCTTCCTGAACCAGGGATCAAACCCATGTCTCCTGCATTGGCAGGTGGATTTTTTACCACCGAGCAATCTAGGAAGTCCAAGTACATATTGTATTTGCTTAAGATCGCCATGAAAGGTTGGAGAATTTAGGCTGAAATGATAACAGAAAAACTTCCATATCATTATTTTGATGACTAAGGTCAGAAAAATGAAATTTTATGTCTTTTACAAAAAATTAAGTGAAAAATCACTTTTACAGTTTATAACAAATATCAACTCCTGTAAACAATCAGAGAAAAACCAAAAGGAAAAATCCATAAATACAACTCTTAGATTTACTGTATTATCGCAAAGTTAAGTATTTGTGTGTTCAGTTGCGTCTGACTCTTTGAAAACTTATGGATTGTAGCCTACCAGGCTCTTTCTTATGTTCATGAGATTTTCCAGGCAAGAATACTGGGGTAGGTAGACATTTGCATCTCCAGGGAATCTTCCCAACCCAGGGATTGAACTCATATCTAGCATCTCCTGCAATGGCAGGCAAATTCTTTACCATTAGTGGGAACAAAAAACAAAACTATTCTCATATTTTCTTTGTTGCTGCCTCCTCTCCTCCATTTCCCTTAATATAACTGCATAAGCACATGTTAACTAATAACTTTTCAGGAACTCAACAATGAATAACAAAACAAAGAGACAAACTATGGAATGGGAAATGATATTTGCAAATTATATATCCAAATAAAATGGATATCCAACATCCAAAACATATAAAGAATCCATGTAACTCAACGACAAAATTGGGCAGAGGAGCTAAATAGGCATTTTTCCAAACAAGACATATAGATGGGTAATAGGCATGTGAAATGATACTAAAATCACTAATTAGTAGGGAAATGCAAATCTAAACCAAAATGAGGTATCACCTCATGCCTGTTAAAATAGCTACTATCAAAATGGCAAGATGATACATACTGGTGAGGATATAGAGAAAGAGAACCCTTATACACTGTTGGTGGGAATGTAAACTGCTACAGCCAGTATGGAAAACAGTATGGTGTTTCCTCAAAAAATTAAAAACAAAACTATCATATGATCCAATATTTCAACTTCTGGCAATATATCCAAAGAATATGAAAACACTAATTGAAAAAGATAAATGCACCTCTATGCTCATCACAGCATCATTTACTGTAAAGATATGGAAGCAACCTAAGTACCCATCAATAGATAAATGCATAAACAGGATGTGCTATATATCTGCCTTTTGCGACAGCACAGATGGACTTAGAGTGTGTAATGCTCAGTAAAATAAGTCAGATGGAGAAAGACAAAAACTGTATGATTTCACTTATAGGTGGAATAAGAACAAAATAAATAAAAAGGAAACCCTCACAAAAATGCAAAAACTGACAGAGAGCACAGAATAATAGTCAAAGAGTTAGGCAAAATATCAAACATAATAATAGAAACTTTTGAAAATATTCACTTGGATCATGTTACCTTTACCAGAAGAGAAGAAAATTCAAGCAATAAAATTATTCTCTGGAAAAAGAGTGACATATACTTATAAAAGAATAAATAAAATCTTCAAATCTTCAATTATCAGCTCCAATGTTCAAAATAATTAACATGCACTGAGTAGTAGAAAGAATAGTCTTGGCAGGGCCTCTTTATATTACATACAAGGGACGATGTATCTTAAATTAGTGAAGTATTTTTATTGAAGAGTTCATTAAACTTCGTCTGTCTCACTCATAGCTCAACTGGTAAAGAAACCGCCTGCAACACAGGAGACCTGGGTTCAGACCCTAGGTTGGGAAGATCCCCTTGAGAAGGGGAAGGCCTACCCACTCCAGTATTCTGCCCTAGAAAATTCCATGGATGTATATTCCATGGGGTCCCAAAGAGTCAGACATGACTGAGTGACTTTCACTTCACTAGCTATGAAACTTCTTATGAAAGTGAAATGCTTTGATATTATTTTTTCCATTTTTCCAGATGAGTTAGCTTCTGGGCTCCTATTTCTATGTAATGCTTTTTTCTCATCACAATTATCTATGACAGCCTAAGAGGGTCTTCTGGGATAATTTTCTGAAATGTTTTCCACAAAGTTGATGAATTTCAGTCACAACAATATGGTTTAACTTAATATTAGAAATAGGACTTTGGGGCATAAATATTCCCAATAAATACAGGAAAATCACACATAGCTGCCAAATGTACATTTACTATTTGAAAATGCATATCTTTAATAAACAATAAGATTTATGACATGCCACGTGAACATTTGACTCTTGTTTGGTTTCTTAATCTGAGGTAACAAGACAATATAAAAGAAAGAATAAAGAAAGCAAATAGAAGGGAATTAAATTTACATGTATATTTTCTCATATTTTCAAAATAAAAACCACAATAATTTCTCATTCTTCAACATATCCATCATTAAACTGCTAGTACATTAGTAGCAAGGATTAAAAGAAAAAAACTTGGTCATACAAATATTTTAAGAATGAAAAATTTGTCAAAGAACTGAATTAGTATGAATCACTAAAGTAAATACTCTCATAGAAAGGGAATAAGATAACAAAAATAAAATTAAAACAATATACAGTTAGAAGCTGATAGTAAAGTTGTAGATTGGTAACATGAAAGCATTCCATTAAATATAAAGTTTCATACTAATCTGGCCTTTATACACAAATATACTTCATATCAGTGGGACATGATTTTAATATTTTTTCATTAATAGTAAAAAAATTAGCAATAACCAATTCACTCTCCTTGATCCTGAGTCCACACAGAATGTTAAATAAATCCAAATGGATAGATGTTTGGAAATTAGACAGTATCTGGGACTGATCTGCTTAATAACAAGGTAAAGAGAACTCTGATCCCAGGGAGAAGGTATATGAGTTTTTGCTGTTGTTGCTTTTTTTTTTTTAATTTCTTCAGTTAAGTAAAACTTAAAACCATGGACATTATACATAAACAAACATTAAGAAGACTCTGAAAACTAGAGAGAACAGGCAGACAAGCTAGAGTCCTCAAGATTCAAGGAACAACATGGTGGTGAATCCTTGGGTTTTCTCTTGGATTTACAGAACTTAGGCTTGGAACACAAAAAACCTGGGAACCTAAAAAAAGAACAGATGCAGACAACAAACTGTTCAACTAAACTTCCTCTCTTGAACCAAGAAATAAAGAAAAATGCATCACAGCAATGCAGGAAACTTAACAAAAACACTCTATCCAAGGCAAACAACATAGAACTCATTGTACCCCATCACCATTGACATCATCAAATACCAAGAAATGTCTGAAGTTCAGCTCCTACTAGATTATAACAATATAGCTTAATACTCTCCCCACAAGGGTGATATCAGAGAAGGTATAGTGGGGAGGTCACACTTTCATCCCCTCTAGGCAATAATAAGACCTCCTAACTCCATGTTATCAATAAAAGCTACATGGGGAACTTGGATACCCACACTCAACAAAAGTAATGAAATACCTCTTATAAGGTTGGTGAGCAGAGGCCAAGCGAGACTTTTACCAGTGCACACAGGAAGTGGAAGTCACATAGCTAGTAATAATGCAGCATTCTTCTTCCTCCCAGTCAAGGAGATATCAGTAGAGGACTCCTAGGAACTGCATGTTCCAGCCTCATCCAGCAGTGATAAGGTGTTCCCCTTCAGGTTTTAACAATGGCCAAATGAGAATTTCTATCTCCATAATAAAATAACAAAGCAGTACTCAATCTTCCCAGTTGGAACAGTAACCAAAGAAATCAGCTAAAAGAGAAGATTTAAACAAAATCCAGAGCTTCATCACATAATACACAAAAATTTCAAGTTTAAAAGAAAATTATTCATCCTATGAATAACCAATAAAATCTCAAAGAAATTAAAAAAGAGAATTATCTGTTGGGTTCCTGGGGTTATATATTGAATTTTTAAATTTTGATTATTGTATTTTTCTGCCTTAAATTTTCTGTTTGGTTCTTCTTTACATCTTATGTTTCTTTACTGAAACTTTTTGTTTCTTTGCTATGATTGTTTTACTTGGTTCAGGTGTTTCTGTAATTGCTCTTGGGACATTTTTTGTGATAGTCACCTTAAAAGCTTAGTCAGATGTCATCACATTATGGACATCATGTGATTTTTTTTCAATTTCTTTGAGATTTTTAAGATGCTGATTGCAGCCATGAAATTAAAAGATGCTTACTCCTTGGAAGGAAAGTTATGACCAACCTAGACAGCATATTCAAAAGCAGATATTACTTTGCCAACAAAGGTCCGTCTAGTCAAGGCTATGGTTTTCCCAGTGCGAAGAGTTGACTCATTGGAAAAGACTCTGATGCTGGGAGGGATTGGGGGCAGGAGGAGAAGGGGATGAACAGAGGATGAGACAGGTGGATGGCATCACTGACTCAATGGACATGAGTTTGAGTGAACTCTGGGCATTGGTGATAGACAGGGAGGCTTGGGCGTGCTGCAATACATGGGGTCACAAAGAGTCGGACACGACTGAGTGACTGAACTGAACTGATATATAATTTTATATAGAGCAAAATAATTATCCAATTTAAACCACAGAGGAGAAAAAAATGAAAACAAAAATTTGAAAAGTCTTATAAACTATAATAAAAGATCTACTATCTTCATTTTGATAGACGAAAAGTTCCCCCCAACCCCCACTAAATACTAATCAGTGGAACCTGTGAACACACTACATTATATGTCAAGGAACATATGAACATTTCCTTCAGCAATCACAGGGAATAAAGGTATCCTAAAGAAAGGTGTTGCCAAAAAAATTATTCTAAGAGAATGCCTGAAAGGGGTTCTCTAAATTGAAGGGAAATAATAAAAGTAGGAATCACGGATTATAAAGGTAAACAGTAAGATAAAAATAACTGTTAATAAAACAGATTTTCCTTTGCTTCTTAAATTATATTTGACTTTAGTAGCAAAATTTTGACACTTACGTGGTTCTGAAAATGTATGGAGAGAAAATAAGACAACTATTTATACATGAGAGAAGTTGTACAGTACAGCCAACACAAAACCAACAACAGTGAAGATGCAAGCCTTAACATATTAAATAATTATACTATGAAAATTTAAACCAAATTAAATACAAAGATTGGCAGATATGGTGTCTATAAGAAATTCTCTTCAAATATTGATATAAGGAGATAGGCATATAGAAAGCGAAAGTATTTTACTGAACCAATGTCACACCCAGTCTATAATATTCTACAGAAATTCTCCCATGTTTCACTACTGGGGAAAACTCAGTAAAGGAAGTCTCTCCATTGTATTTCTTACATGTCAGTCTACACCTATCTGTAAAATGTATGCATGTTTTTAGTTAAAAACAAAATAAAAAATTAATATTAAAATTTGTTTAAATTAATGTTTGCTTATGATACTTTACTACAGGGCCTTCAATAGGAACTGTAATATGGAATAATGAGGCACTATCAATGGCAACGCACTCCCAGTACTCTTGCCTGGAAAATGCCCTGGACGGAGGAGCCTGGTAGGCTGCAGTCCATGGGGTCACACAGAGTTGGACACGACTGAAGCGATTTAGCACCAGCAGCATAATTATGCATATTTGTAAATTAATACAAATATTAGGTTCTTCCAATAATTTTCACAATGACATCAAAAATTTTATCTAAGTAATAAAATGTTCAAATATTTACTAAAATGATTAGTAAAGTAAATCCTAGGGGAATTGTATAATTAAATTTCCAAAATGTGCATACATATTCAACTGTTAATATTAGATATATACATAAAACATATAGTATTTCAAAACAGAAACATTTATAATACACAATTTTAAATTAATTATATATTTATTAGACAACTTAATTACTTCTAGTATTATTTTAAAAGAATAAATTTCACATCATTAATTATTTCTTAAATTGCAAAAATAAAAGTGTTGGTATCATTTCTTAAGATGTAAGAACAACTTCAAGAATTATGTCTGTTGGAGAAGACTCTGATGCTGGGAGGGATTGCGGGCAGGAGGAGAAGGGGACGACAGAGGATGAGATGGCTGGATGGCATCACTGACTCGATGAATGTGAGTCTGAGTGACCTCCGGGAGTTGGTGATGGACAGGGAGGCCTGGTGTGCTGCAGTTCATGGGGTCGCAAAGAGTCGGACACGACTGAGCGACTGATCTGATCTGATCTTTCTGTTTACATACTACTTAAAATTACATGTAAATTATAAAATTGATATAATTAAATTAAAAAAAAAACACTGTATTTTTAGTACATGGTTGATACCAAACACTGTATGCTATGGAAATATTAAGCAATAATACATATATTGAATATATTTGATGTACTTGAAATTCCTTAGTATGAAATTAATAAAGGAAATTTTTCAGTTAATATGTGGGAATATTTTAATGTGAGTAGTTTCATAGTATTTTATATTTTTATTATTTTACAAAGCACTATCAAATCTAAGCCTCCTGTCATAGGCTGCAATCTGGAGATCTAACCAATCCATCCTAAAGATCAATCCTGGGTGTTCATTGGAAGGACTGATATTGAAGCTGAAATTCAATACTTTGGCCACCTGATGTGAAGAGCTGACTCATTGGAAAGGACCTTGATGCTGGGAAAGATCAAGGACAGGAGGAGAAGGGGACAACAGAGGATGAGATGGTTGGATGGCATCACTAACTCAATGGAAATGGGTTTGGGTGGACTCCTGGCATGCTGGGGTTCATGGGATCGCAGAGTCGAACACAACTGAGCGACTAAACTGAACTGAATACACTTTTTAAATTAGTCACTATATTAAACATTTTATGTACCTTTTAAAGTGTATGGAAAAATTTCCCCAAGATGGTGATGTTTATTTGGAATATCACAAGCTTGGTATCAAGGCTTAGTTGCAATAAAGTCACATCGTCTTTTTAATCCGTTTCCTTGAAAACCCAAAACATTTGGGAGACTTCAATTGAGATTAACAAATAAATAAAAAGACTACCTTAAAAAAAATCTAACTTTTCACTTTAATCTATAGTAGAGTTAAGTATGGCACCCCACTTCAGCATGCTTGCCTGGAAAATCCCATGGATGGAGGAGTATGGTGGGCCGCAGTCCATGGGGTCACTAAGAGTCGGACACGACTGAGCGAATTCACTTTCACTTTTCACTTTCATGCATTGGAGATGGAAATGGCAACTCACTCCAATATTCTTGCCTGGAGAATCCCAGGGACGGGGGAGTCTAATGGGCTTCCGTCTATGTAATTGCACAGAATCGGACATGACTGAAGTGACTTAGCAACAGCAGCAGCAGTAGCAGAGTAAAGTAAGAATGTAAAAGCCCACTAATCATCAGGGATGATCAGATCAAAACTCCAATGAATAATCACTTCACACTTGTTAGAATGGCTCTTACCAAAAAGACAAGAAAAAACAAGTGCTGACAAGGATGTGGAGCAAAGGGAACACTTGTGCACTGTGGATGGGAATGTAAATTGGTGCAGCCACAGTGGAAAACAAAATGAAGACTGTTGCTAAAAAATTAAGAACAGAACTATTACATAATCAGGCAATTACACTTCTGATTATTATTTATTCAAAGAGTACAAAAAAAAAACTATCTCAAAAAGGTTATATGCATCCACATACTCACTGCAACATTAGTTACAGATTCAATGTAGCTCAGTTTAGTTCAGTTCAGTCACTCAGTCATGTCTAGCTCTTTGTGACCCCATGGACTACAGCAAACCAGGATTCTCCATCCATAAACAACTCATGGAGTTTACTCAAACTCATGTCCATTGAGTTGGTGATGCCATCCAACCATCTCATCCTCTGTCATCCCTTTCTCCCACCTTAAATCTTTCCCAGCATCAGGGTCTTTTCAAATGAGTCAGTTCTTTGCATCAGGTGGCCAAACTACTGGAGTTTCAGCTTCATCAATCCTTCCAATGAATATTCAGGACTGATTTCCTTTAGGATGGACTGGTCGGACCTTCTTGCAGTTGAAGGGACTCTCAAGAGTCTTCTCCAACACCACAGTTCAAAAGCATCAATTCTTCAGTGCTCAGCTTTCTTTATAGTCCAACTCTGACATCCATACATGACTACTGGTAAAACCAAAGCTTTAACTAGATGGACCTTTGTTGGCAATGTAATGTCACTGCTTTTTAATATGCTCTCTAGGTTGGTCATACATTATTTACAATCCTAAGTTTCTGCTTCTGCATAAGTTAGGTGGAGTATTTTCATGGAGATATGGAACCTCTTTTGGAGAATCAGTGTTATAAAATGAATAACCATTAGAGATGATAAAAGAATGAGATCTCCAATTTATTTACTCTATGTAGAGTGCTGCCCCAGCCTCTGCTGCTGCTGCTAAGTCGCTTCAGTTGTGTCCGACTCTGTGCAACCCCAGAGATGGCAGCCCACCAGGCTCCCCCATCCCTAGGATTCTCCAGGCAAGTACACTGGAGTGGGTTGCCATTTCCTTCTCCAATGCATGAAAGTGAAAAGTGAAAGTGAAGTCGCTCAGTCATGTCTGATTCCCAGCGACCCCATGGACTGCAGCCCACCAGGCTCCTCTGTCTATGGGACTTGCCAGGCAAGAGTAATGGAGGGGGTGCCATTGCCTTCTCTGACCCCCAGCCTCTAGTCATCCTTTAAAATTTATTAAATATTCAGGCAATCTTACTGGGAAACATAACACTTCAGTACATTTTTAAGCTGAGTCAGACACACATATCAGTGCTCTAGGAACATCCTCTGCTTACCCCTATCATAAGAATTAGCTCCACTGAACTAAAATTATTGAGTTACCTGTCTATGACCCTAGCCAAATAGTGAGCTTTTTGAAATAAGCTATCATAGCACGTAGTCATCAAGCGTGGACATTTGAAAAGTGACGTATTACCATAACTCAATTCGTGTGTATTAACATGAAGAAATGAGTGCCAGCATTGATATTAACACATTTTTATTATTTAATTTAAAAACTAAGAAAAGTTTTAATGACTTTATATTTAAATCATTTCAATAATTGGTTCTCATCTTAAAATTGAATTATCACTCCATTAGCCGAATTGTTAAAGTGATTTTCTCAGTAATATCACTATATTTGAAAGTGTTCAGGAAATCTCTCAAATCTCCCAAGTATATCCTGATGTCCAGTAAGTAACATACAAAGAGTCATTTCAGCAGCTCAGCTTAAGATATACTTGAAATTTCTGACAAGTCAGAAAAGTGTAAAGAATAAAATTTCAAGATAAGGTAAACAGAATTGATCATTTATCCAAAAAAGATAAAGACTGAAAGAGGTATTGGCTAAAATTGTAATCTGAAAGAATTGAAATATTAATGATTCAAACCTAGAAGCTAAATACTGCTCTTGTGTTAATATGTATTACATTAATGTGAATCAGACAGTTATCCACATAAGAGGTGCACAAAACTGTGGCTAACTTTTAAGAAAGAATCCTGCTTTTTCAATATCATCTTTACAGAAGAGGGAATTTTGCAATAAGGAGTTCAAAATCTGAGCTCCAGTCAGGCCCCAGTCCGTTTTTGCTGACTGTATAGAGCTTCTCCATCTACAGCTGCAAAGAATATAATCAATCTGATTTTGGTATTGACCATTTGGTGATGTCCATGTGTAGAGTCATCCATTGTATTGTTGGAAGAGGGCATTTGCTATGACTAGTGCATTCTCCTCACAAAACTCTTTTCGTCTTTGTCCTGCTTCATCTTGTACTCCAAGGCCAAAATTGCCTGTTACTCCAGGGATCTCTTGACTTCCTACTTTGCATTCCAGGTTCCTATAATGAAAAGGACATCTTTTTTGCTGTTAATTCTAGAAGGTTTTGTAAGTTTTCATAGAACCATTCGACTTCAATTTCTTTGGCATTAGTTTTTGGGCATAGACTTGGATTACTGTGATGATAATGAATGGTTTGCCTTAGAAACAGACATCATTCTATTGTTTTTGAGACTACACCCAAGTACTGCATTTTAGACTCTTTTTTTGACTATGAGGGTTATTGCATTTATTCTAAGGGATTCTTGCCCACAGTACTAGATCTAATGGTCATCTGAATTAAATTTGTGCATTCCAGTTCATTTTAGTTCAATGATTCCTAAAATGTCTATGTTTACTCTTGCCATCTCATGTTTGACCACTTTCCAATTGACCTTGATTCACGGACTTAACATCTTAGGTCCCTATGCAATATTGTTCTTTACAGCTTTGGACTTTTCTTACACCACCAGTCACATCCACAACTGGGTGTTGTTCTCATTTAGCTCAACCTCTTCATTCTTTCTGGAGCTATTTTTGACTTGTCTCAGGTAGCACGTTGTGCACCTTCCAACCTGAGGAGCTCATCTTTCAGTGTCATATCTTTTTGCCTTTTCAATCTGTTCATGGGGTTCTCAAGGCAAGAGCACTGAAGTGGCTTACCATTCCCTTCTCCAGGACACTATGTTTTCTCAGAACTCTGTACCATTACCTGTCTATCTTGGGTGGCCCTGTATGGCATGGCTCATAGTTTCATTGAGTTAGACAAGGCTGTGATCCAAGTGATCAGTTCGCATAATATTCTGCAATTGTGGTTTACATTTTGTGTGCCCTCTGATGGATAAGAGGTGTCTGTAAGCTTCCTGATGAAAGGGACTGGCTGTGAGGGAATCTGGTTCTTGCTCTGATGGGGAGGGCCATGTTCAATAAATCTTCAATCAAATTTTCTGTTGATTGTTGAGAAGAAGAACTAAGGAGCCTCTTGATGAAAGCTTGATGAAATAGGAGAGTAAAAAACTGCCTTAAAACTCAAAATTCAAAAAACAAAGATCATGGCATCCAGTCCCATCACTTTATGGCAAATAGATATGGAAACATGGAAACAGTAACAGATTTTATTATCTTGAACTCTAAAATCCCTGCAGATGGTGACTGCAGCCATGAAATTAAAAGTGCTTGTTCCTTGGAAGAAAAGCTATTACAAAGCTTTAAAAAAAAAAAAAAAAAGCAGAGACATTACTTTACTGACAAAGATACATCTAGTCAAAGCTATGGTTTTTCCAGCAGTCAGGTATGGATGTGAGAGTTGGACCATAAAGAAAGCTGATCACCAAAGAATTGATATTTCTGAACTGTGGTGTTGGAGAATACTCTTGGGAGTCCCTTGGACTGCAAAGACATCAACCCAGTCAACTGTAAATGAAATCAGTCCTAAATATTCATTGGAAGAATTGATGCTGAAGCAGAAACTGCAATACTTTGGCTACCTGATGCAAGGAACTAACTCATTGGAAAACACCCTGATGCTGAGAAACTTTGAAGGCAGGAAGAGAAGGGGGTGACAGGGGATGAGATGGTTGGATGGCATCACTGACTCAATAGATGTGAGTTTGAGCAAGCTCCAGGAGTTGGTGATGGGCAGGGAAGCCTTGTGTACTGTAGTCCATGGGGTCACAAAGAGTCGGACACAATTGAGCAACTGAACTGAAATGAACTAAATAGAGGAAGGAAGACTGGCAATTTTTGTTATTGACATCACTTGCCTCCTATTATGATATACTGAGAACATCATATCATTTTTGTCGTATTCATGTCAATGTCTAACATAAATGTAATCATGAGAAAAAATAAGAAAATCTGTGATTGAGGGGCATTTATAAAAGAACTATCTTATAGAATTTACAAATATCACATAATTAGATACAAAGAAAGGCTGAGAAACCACCACCAAAGAAAAAAAAAAAAGGAAAAAAAGTCTAAAGGGGTATGATCACTGAATATAATGCATGATTAGGGATTTTTCTCTTGCTATAATGGAGATTACTGGTAAAATGGACAATATTTGAGGTTTATAAACAGTGACGGTGTCATGGACATGCAACCAATGCAGTCACATGAACCCAACACTCAGCACTTTAGGCTAAATGTTCTTCTGTAATCACTTGAAATTTTCCATAATTTTACCTTTGCATTTGTGTTTGCATGTGAAGCTGAAAAGAATGATAAAACATGTATGTCACTATGTTAAAAAAATGCTATTCTTTTTTTAGGAACTGTGGTTACAGGTAAAAGTTTAATATTTGGGGGAATGTGGTTGAAGAATATACAGAAATTCTTTGCATAATTCTTGCAATATGACAAATTAAAAGAATAAAAAATATCCTGTTTTCCAGCTTATCTCTCAAATTCATTTTTATAGCCTAGGTTTAAAGAATTAAAAATATAAATTTATGGAAAAACATGCTATTTTAAAATGTCCAATACCAATTTGTTTAATGAATACGTGGAAACAAATAAGTTTTAGAGTTTTTTCTTCTCTCTCATTTGCCGAAGTGCTGATTGACGCTTTTTTCCCCAAAAAAGAACATTACATACATGCACACACAACTTAATATGGATTGATTATTATAAAAATTAAGTAGATTTATATCTTGGGGCTTCCCAGATCACACTAGTGGTAAAGAACCCACTTGCCAATGCAGGAGATGTAAGAGACACAGGTTCGATCCCTGGGTCAGAAATATCCTCTGTAGTAGGGCATCATAACACATTCCTGTATTCTTGCCTGGAGAATGCCATGGACAGAGGAGTCTGTTGGGCTATGGTCAATGGGGTTGCAAAGAGCCGGACATGACTAAAGAGGATGCAGCATGTGGTACATACTCATAGACAAAAATGTAACTGCATTTCCTCTATCCTAAAATTCCTTTTCCTGACCCCTTAATTATACTCTGAATTAAGTTTTAATCCTATGAAAGAATAAATATTCAAAAGTTCACTTAAAAATGTTGGGATAACACTTCTTTAAAAATAAGGCACAACAAAATCCATTCTTCCTTTCCATTAACTTTACAGATCAAATCATCAGTATTTTAAATTTTAAGATTATAAATCAAGCATAAAAATAAGTGTAATCATTTTCTGAATCCCAGTAAAGGTATTATGTCATGTTTACAAGTCACCTTAAAAAGAAAGTATAACATTTTATTTTCTGGTTCAAATTTTGGTTAAAATGGCTTTTTATTAATATTATTTTTAAGATATTACTTAAAAAAGAATAAAAAATGAGGTTACTTTGTGTATGACTGAAACATTTAGACCTCTGTACACAATTTTGTTTTTAAGATGCTTTTCCTTTTTTTGGCTCAACTGGTCAAGAGTTTTGGGATTATGAATTAATTAAGATTAGAACAATGCCTAATTTTAAGACATATCAAAAAGTAAAATAAATGATATGTATACTGCTTGATGTGTGGACTTCCTGGGTGGCTCCATGAGAAAGACTCTGCCTTCAACGCAGGAGAATGTCTGTAATACAAGAGACACAAGTTTGATTCCTGGGTCAGGAAGATCCCTTGGAGAAGGAAATGGCAAACCACTCCAGTATTCTTGCTTGGTAAATTCCATAAGAGGAGGAGCCTGGAGGGGGTCCATGGGGTTGCAAAGTCAGACATGATTTAGCGACTTGATAAATATTAAAAGGAAAAGTTTGAGAAGAGACATAATCTTCAAAAATTTTTCAACAAAATTATAATTTTTAGTGACTTTTCTAAACATATCTTTGTTTTTATAAGATATAAAATATAATATAAATATAAGAATATGTATATAATAAATAAATAATATAAATATATATTAAAATATAAAATACTGGTATAAGATAAAAAAACTGGGAAAAAAAAAAAACTAATGAACCAGGCAGAGCTAGTCATGAGGCATAAAATGCCAGTATCTGAATTCCATACATAAAATAATTGCTCTGACACACTAAGAGAAAAGAAGACAAAATTAATAAGTAAACTACATTATGTAGACTTAAAAGTCAATATATGTAAATCTGATCAGCAGCTCTTTGCATTACTAATGACTCTTCTAAATTAATCTATAAGAATAATTTATAAAACTCAGAAAAAAGTAAACTTAATAGTATATTTCTGGAGAGGGGAATGGCAATCCACTCCAGTGTTCTTGCCTGGAGAATTCCATGGACAGAGAAGCCTGGCGGGCTATAGTTTGTGGGGTAGCAAAGAGTTAGACATGACTGAGTGACTAACACACACACACACACACACAATATATATATATTAGATTTAGCAAGAGGCAATACAAACACTTTGGTATTATTTAAATTCAGTGTTTTCTTATTCAAATTCTAGGAAAATAAATCAGGCTATCACTGAATCTAGGTTTGAACCTCAGTCCATCTAAAACCATACATACTAGTTTCAAGAAACTTGAGATTTATGATTACTGATTATCATGAAACTTATATAAATCGAATAATCTACATTTAAAAAGCAAATTCCAAGTTAAATACTGGTATGCATGGAACATTTGCACAAGGCTTAAAGAGGCAAAACCACGATTCAGTCAAAAATCAATAAGAGCTGGAAAAACTGATGTGTAGCTTCCGGTAACCTATTCTCACAAGCAGGTGCTGCTGCTGCTGCTAAGTTGCATCAGTTGTGTCCGACTCTACGCGACCCCACAGACGTCAGCCCACCAGGCTCCCCTGTCCCTGGGATACTCCAGGCAAGAATACTGGAGTGGGTTGCCATTTCCCTCTCCAATGCATGAAAGTGAAAAGTGAAAGTGAAGTCACTCAGTCGTGTCCAACTCCTAGCGACCCCAAGGACTGCAGCCTACCAGGCTCCTCTGTCTATGGGATTTTCCAGGCAAGAGTACTGGAGTGGGTCTCCAGTGCCTTCTCCGTCTCACAAGCAGGGAATGATCAAATTAATCTCTGTATAGTCTGTTAATACACCCAGGGAAATCTCTACAAACAAGCAAGAAAGGTAAAGATCTAATATCTCCATGGGCTACAAACACCCAGGTGCAGCTTTAGTAGTTTAAAATAACCTTCTCATTGGTTAACTGGGACCCAGAAGAGAAGTAAGGGCCATACTAATAAGCCTAGCACATTTGGAATCCACTGCAGGCAAAGAGCAGGGAGATCAGATCAGATCAGTCGCTCAGTCGTGTCCGACTCTTTGCGACCCCATGAACCGCAGCACGCCAGGCCTCCCTGTCCATCACCAACTCCCGGAGGTCACTCAGACTCGCATCCATCGAGTCAGTGATGCCATCCAGCCATCTCATCCTCTGTCGTCCCCTTCTCCTCCTGCCCTCAATCCCTCCCAGCATCAGAGTCTTCTCCAATGAGTCAACTCTTCGCATGAGGTGGCCAAAATACTGGAGTTTCAGCTTCAGCATCATTCCTTCTAAAGAAATTCCAGGATTGATCTCCTTCAGAATGGACTGGTTGGATCTTCTTGCAGTCCAAGGGACTCTCAAGAGTCTTCTCCAACACCACAGTTCAAAAGCATCAATTCTTCGGCGTTCAGCCTTCCTCACAGTCCAGCTCTCACATCCATACATGACCACAGGAAAGACCATAGCCTTGACTAGGCGAACCTTTGTTGGTAAAGTCATGTCTCTGCTTTTGCATATGCTATCTAGGTTGGTCATAACTTTCCTTCCAAGGAGCAAGCGTCTTTTAATCTCATGGCTGCAGTCACCATCTGCAGTGATTTTGGAGCCCAGAAAAACAAAGTCTGACACTGTTTCCACTGTTTCCCCATCTATTTCCCATGCAGTGATAGGACCAGATGCCATGATCTTCGTTTTCTGAATGTTGAGCTTTAAGCCAACCTTTTCACTCTCCACTTTCACTTTCATCAAGAGGCTTTTTAGCCCCTCTTCACTTTCTGCCATAAGAGTGGTGTCATCTGCATATCTGAGGTTATTGATATTTCTCCCGGCAATCTTGATTCCAACTTGTGTTTCTTCCAGTCCAGCATTTCTCATGATGTACTCTGCATATAAGTTAAATAAACATGGTGACAATATGCAGCCTTGACGTACTCCTTTTCCTATTTGGAACCAGTCTGTTGTTCCATGACCAGTTCTAACTGTTGCTTCCTGACCTGCATACAGATTTCCTAAGAGGCAGATCAGGTGGTCTGGTATTCCCATCTCTTTCAGAATTTTCCATAGTTTATTGTGATCCACACAGTCAAAGGCTTTGGCATAGTCAATAGAGCAGAAATAGATGTTTTTCTGGAACTCTCTTGCTTTTTCCATGATCCAGCGGATGTTGGCAATTTGATCTCTGGTTCCTCTGCCTTTTCTAAAACCAGCTTGAACATCAGGAAGTTCACGGTTCACATATTGCTGAAGCCTGGCTTGGAGAATTTTGAGCATTACTTTACTAGCGTGTGAGATGAGTGCAATTGTGCGGTAGTTTGAGCACTCCTTGGCATTGCCTTTCTTTGGGATTGGGATGAAAACTGACCTTTTCCAGTCCTGTGGCCACTGCTGAAACTTTACACAAAAAAGTAAGAATACTGAAGAGTATAATAGTCAATTTAGTGCAATGTTCAAAAGAACTTTGCTGGATGTTAAATTTGTAAAATTTCTTTGAGAAGCACAGATTCATCTTAGAATCAGCAGTTAAGACTCCTTATTTTAAAGTTTTATCTTTTTACTTTCCTTCTCCCTCCTGTCCTTTGACCTCTGTGTTAGACAATATGATGGACTGTAGGCTCACCATCTTCTGTATATAAATGTTTTTTTTTTCAGATGCATTTCTATTAATATAGTGTACATAATGTTTGTTATGGAAAATTAATTTATAACTTGAGTCTATGGTTTATAAAAGAGTTCCTTCATTTACTAATATATTGTCATTCTCTAATGAATTCATTCATTCAGTTATAATTTATACACATATAAACATGAGAATACAGTCAAAAGAATTTTTAATATTTTTATTTATATATTTGGCCATGCCAGGTGTTAGCTGCAGCATGTGGGATCTAGCTCCCTAACCAGGCATCAAACCCAGGCCCCCTGTATTGGGAGCCTGAAGTCTTAGCTACTGGACCACCAGGGAAGTCCCCAATAATTTTTATAGCTTTAAGTACAGGCATTTCTTTAATTATTGGCAAAGTATGTACATTATGTATGAGCTAATCCAGTCTCCTTCATCTCTTGGGATTCGACTCTCTATTATTTCCCAATCCTTCAAGCTATGATGATGACAGAGAAACTTGTTATAGAGAACTTTGTTTGGAAGGTAAAACCAGATGCAATGTAAACTGAGAATTGGTTTACACAGCTGGCGTTTTCTTTTGTTTCTTACGGGCAACTCTAAGACATAATCAAGATGTTACAAATAAAGAAAGATTATGACAACCTCAAACCTTGAAGCTTGAGGGTTTCATAGGATATAAAAGAGGGAAATTAAAGGATTAACTACTATATTTATTAAATTACACTGTCAGATGAAGTCCAAATCTTAAAGGTCTGGCACTATTCTATCATTATGGTTTGAGCAAAGAGAAAATTAATATGTGAAAGACTAATGACATATTCTCTTTTGCAATATCAAAATAAATTATTTTAAACATATTTCCTTAGTATAATTCTTCAACAGTTTTTTCCATATTGCTCAAATCTTGGCTTCCAGTTAGAAAAATATTACCTCAAATTATCTTTATTATAAAGTACTATGAGATTTCATTGTATCAGACTTAGGCACTGAATATAAATTTTATCATTGAAATCCAAGTATAGAAGTCCTGTTGAATTACTTATACAATTATTTGCCTTACTCGCATACCATTGGAATGAAATAAAATCTATACAAATCTGACTAAAGTAATCAAATTCATAACATTCTACTTTGTTATTTTTAACCTTAGTTGTAATGTAAAACCCTATACAGTATTTTATGACAGTTGGTTCCATGGAATGATTTGTGGCATAACGCATACTGGTCTTAGCTAAAGGAAATACCAATGACATCATTCAGCAATTACACTAGATAAGCTCACCTATTAAAGAACAATACTAACAGTGTTTTATATTTTTACTAAATGGACATGACGAATAAGTTGCACAGAATATTTTACTCCACAGACACACTATAGTTAAAATATTTGAACTACCTTTGCCTCTCCAAACATGTATGTGTAATACTGAAAATGTTTAGTAATTTCAATGATTTATCAGCCACATTATTTACCCTGTTGTATTTTGATAAATAAAAGAAAATGACTTAAATTTAAAATAATACAAATCTAGAAATGACTTTTTAGAAATAAAAGTGGATTATCTATCAACACATGTTAGAAATAATTTTAAATACAGAAAAAAAGTGTATGTTCATCAGAGAAAAATACCTTAATAAAATATTGCCTTATCTATCTCCCTCAATATGTACCATCTTTAAAATGTACTAGTTATTCAGAAAAGCAGCATATAGTCATTAATATTAAAAAGCCATTTGACCTGTAAAATTTAACCACTTGTTCTTCTTTTAGGTAGGGTCAAAGTCAAGTAGAAACTAAAGCAGCATACACTGAGGTTGTATTGTATAGCATTTTGGCCTCAGCTCAGATTCAAAGCTTGCCATATAATGTGGGAAAGCCCACATTAGCTATATGACTACCCACAACATTTTTCTCTTTAGTTTTCTCATCCATACCATGAAGAACAAATAGAATCTGCTCTCATACAGTTGATGTAAAAATTAAACAACTGTTATATATACCAATAGAAGGTGTGTGGGTCCTTCTCAATAAATATTAACTGTTTTCATTATGAATGTTTTACTATTTTAATTAATGAATGAATAAACTGCTTCAGTTCAGTTCAGTTCAGTCGCTCAGTCGTGTCTGACTCTTTGCGACATGAATCGCAGCATGCCAGGCCTCCCTGTCTGTCACCAACTCCCAGAGTTCACTTAGACTCATGTCCATCGAGTCGGTGATGCCATCCAGCCATCTCATCCTCTGTCGTCCCTTTCTCTTCCTGCCCCCAATCCCTCCCAGCATCAGAGTCTTTTCCAATGAGACAACTCTTCGCATGAGGTGGCCAAAGTACTAGAGTTTCAGCTTTAGCATCATTCCTTCCAAAGAAATCCAGGGCTGATCTCCTTCAGAATGGACTGCTTAGGTTTGCTTATTCCCTGTAATATCTTTGATTTCTTTTCAAATAACATTTTGCTGAACTAAATAAAATATAATCTGGCAAAGAGTATTTCTGATAGGTTTAGCATCATAGTGACAACCAGATGTTGAAATATACAGATCAAAATGTATTTTTTTCCTGCTGTGGCTGACCACAGAGTAACATTCATTACTTAGAAAGGTTAGCATTTGGCAATCTGAAAAACATATTTTGCATTTAATACAAAGCAGCCTTTCAACATAAGAATTTGATAAAGCTAGGATCACATCTAAATTTCATTTTGCATCCCTAAATTTCAAAAAACAATCTATGTCTCATAGTCAGTACTAATATTTACTTGTAATTTCACATCAGATATTTTTCATAATTAGGAGGAATTTGAATCAACTACAATAAGTGATGTATACCAGAATATTACCTGGTGTTTCATTGGCTTCAATGGATAGTTCCCACACCATAGGAATGCTTAAGTCACCATCATAAATCTCAAGCTAAAGAACTCCTTTGGGTATTACTCCAGATACGTACCTGGACTAGGTAGGTCATAACTAATACAATTAAGATTAAGTGCTGCTGCTGCTAAGTCGCTTCAGTCTTATCCGACTCTGTGCGACCCCAGAGACAGCAGCCCACCGGCTCCCCCATCCTTGTGATTCTCCAGGCAAGAACACTGGAGTGGGTTGCCATTTCCTTCTCCAGTGCATGAAAGTGAAAAGTGAAAGTGAAGTCACTCAGTCGTGTCCGACTCTTTGCGACTCCATGGACTGCAGCCTACCAGGCTCCTCCGCCCATGGGGTTTTCCAGGCAAGAGTACTGGAGTGGGGTGCCATTGCCTTCTCCGAGTTTAAAGTGCTAGGAGTCTACAAACTGTACCTCTTACAGAACTATGCCCTTTTACATATAGTAATAAGAAATGTAAATAGTTACTATAATACTAAGCGCAATTAAGACTGAGCTCCTGTCACACATGGAAAAATTTATCAAATTGTATGAAATTTTATGCTGCCTTTCCAAATGGAATTGTTTATTCACTGTAAAATCATGTTGTTTTTTAATCTGCCAATATTTTAGTATTCCCCATAATAAGCAAGTAGCAGTGTTTCCAAACACTCTTGACATCTACAGCTTCCCTCTTCAATTAACCCCATCTCTTTTCAAAGATGTAAGTAGTTATATGAAAAATATCCAAGCTCCAGCCTGGGAAAGCATTTGGCAAAGAACTGGTCAAATAAAGTGCATTTTAAGTATATGGGCTTCCCTGGTGGCTCAGAGGTTAAAGACTTTGCCTCCAACGCGGGAGACCCGGGTTCGATCCCTGGGTCGGGAAGATCCCCTTGGGAAGGAAATGGTAACCCACTCTAGTATTCTTGCCTGGAGAATCCCATGGATGGAGAAGCCTGGTAGGCTACAGTCCACGGGGCCGCAAAGAGTTGGACATGATTGAGCAACTTCACTTTCACTTTCACCACATCTTTAGTTATATCTCAGTTGTCGGAGAAGGCAATGGCACGCCACTCTCGCCTGGAGAATCCCATGGACAGAGGAGCCTTGTGGGCTGCAGTCCATGGGGTCGCAAAGAGTCGGACACGACTGAGCGACTTCATTTTCACTTTTCACTTTCATGCATTGGAGAAGAAAATGGCAACTCACTCCAGTGTTCTTGCCTGGAGAATCCCAGGGACGGAGGAGCCTGGTGGGCTGCCGTCTATGGGGTCGCACAGAGTCGGACACGACTGAAGCGAATTAGTAGCAGCAGCAGCAGCAGTTGTCAGTATATGAATTTATCATCACTCTCTATGTTATTCTCATGAATATTTCAATTATTTTATATTCTTTGGCAATATTAGGACTACTAACACATTAGAGTTCAAAAAAAACACAAAGTTTTTATTTAAGACATTATCTAATGATTCTGATATTCTGATCAAAAATATCAAATTCTGATATTTTTGACTTGAATTTTTAAAATAATAATAGATTTTTCCCTTTGACTATTAACCAGACTTTTTTTTTTTTTTTTTTTTGCAAAGGAAAAGAGGAAATATGATATCAGCTTAGACTGAACTACTTATATACACTATCAGGATTTTTATATTGCATCCAAATGGTAATAAAAAATGGATCAATTGAAAGAATGTTCTACTTCGTAGGAGCCACACCTAGTTGAGGCATCCCCTGTTAATAAGCATTAAAGCCAAGATAAACAAATATCAAATGATGTGATTCTAAATTTCTTCAGATATTTTGTTTCTAATGTAACTAAATATTTTCAGACTATGGATTTATTTTTTTTATTTCTATAGATCAAAAATTAAGCTACAATTGGAAAAAAGCAAGGTACTATTTCCCATAGTAACTGAACAGGAAAGACTATAGGAGCATGCTCCCCACTGTAACAAGGATTTATTTTTTTTTCCACAAGCTGCTTTCTTCTTTAGAAGATTCCTCTTCAATCCTCAAGGAGACCTTCTCTGAACTTATCTAGGTTAGGATTGTTTATGCTTTCTAATATGCTGTCTAGGTTGGTCATGACTTTTCTTCCAAGGAGAAAGTGTCTTTTAATTTCATATCTAGAGTCACCATCCACAGTGATCTGGAGCCCCCCAAAATAAACTCTATAAACTCTATTACTATTTCCATTGTTTCCCCATTTATTTGCCATGAAGTGATGGGACCAGATGCCATGATCTTAGTTTTCTGAATATTGAATTTTAAGCCAACTTTTTCACTCTTCTCTTTCTATTTCATCAAGAGACTCTTTAGTTCTTTGCTTTTTGCCATAAGAGTGGTGTCATCTACATATCTGAGGTTATTGATATTTCTCCTGGCAATTGTGATTCCAGCTAGTGCTTCATCTAGTCCAGCATTTCTCATGATGAACTTTGCACATAAGTTAATTAAGCAGGGTGACAATATACAACTTTGATGTATCCTTTTCCTGATTTGGAACCATTCTGTTGTTCCATGTCCAGTTCTAACTGTTGCTTCTTGACCTGCATATAGATTTCTCAGGAGGCAGGTAAGGTGGTCTGGTGTTCCTATCTCTTTAAGAATTTTCCACAGTTAGTTGTAAATCACAGGGTCAAAGGCTTTGGTGTAATCAATAAAACAGAAATAGATGTTTTTCTGGAACTCTCTTGCTTTTTTGATGACCCAGCAGATGCTGGCCATTTGATCTCTGGTTCCTCTGCTTTTTCTAAATCCAGCTTGAACATCTGGAATTTCACATTTCATGTACAGTTGAAGCCTGGATTGGAGAATTGTCAGTATTACTTTGCTAGTATGTGAAACGAGTGCAACTGTGCACTAGTTGGAACATTTTTTGCCATTGCCTTTCTTAGGGACTGGAATGAAAACTGACCTTTTCCAGTCCTGTGGCCAGTGCTGAGTTATCCAAATTTGCTGACATACTGAGTGCAGCACTTTCATGGCATCATTTATTAGGATTTGACATAGCTCAACTGGAATTCCATCACCTCTGCTAGTTTTTTTTCCTAGTTATGCTTCCTAAGGTCCGCTTGACTTTCCATTCCAAGATGTCTGGCTCTAGGTGAGTGATTACACCATCGTGGTTATCTGGGTCATGAAGATCTTTTTTGTACAGCTCTTCTGTGTATTCTTGCCACCTATTCTTAATATCTTCTGCTTCTGTAAGGTCCATACCTTTTCTGTCCTTTACTGTGCCCATGTTTGTATGAAAAGTTCCCTTGGTATCTCTACTTTTCTTGAAGAGATCTCTAGTCTTTCCCATTCTATGGTTCTCCTCTATTTCTTTGCATTGGTCACTGAGAAAAGCTTTCTTATCTCTCCTTGATATTCTTTAGAACTCTGAATTCAAATGGGTATACCTTTCCTTTTCTCCTTTGTCTTTTGCTTCTCTTCTTTTCACAGCTATTTGTAAGGCTAATAGAGTACGTAACTACAACTAATAGAGTAGGTAACTAAAAAGATGTGTTGAATGATTGAATAAATGAATGAATAAAAGATAGGAAAAACAAAAAGCCTTTCCTCTAAATGTATTTTTCAGACATAGAACAGCCTTTAATGTAACTTTCTGGCATTTGCCAGCTTTTATTCACTCTGCAGTAGGGACAAAAACATTGAGACTTATCTGACGAGTTCAGAAAAGGAACATGACATACTTGACTAGTTTCTTCTCTCTCTTCCATCTGTGAGCAGCCAGACACACACTGGAAACACAGATTCTAGTGTTTCATTCAATAAATTTTACAGCAGCAACAATCTACATGGGGAGGCCTATATGTATTCATCTGCTTAATTCTGGGCTGCAGTGCACATTGCACCTATATGTATACACTACCTTCTCCAATCACTTTATTCACATTTTGATCTCCACCTACCCAAATATCTGTCTAGCTCTTACCTTGATTAAACTTCGTAAGTGGGGAAAAAACTGCTATTTTGTGATACTATTAAATCTAGGTAGATGATATTACCATTATTTAAAAATAGAATGGATCATAAAATATTCACATCATCAACAGAAATTGATGTAAAATTTTAAAAAGCAATTTTGAATACATAAGTGTCTAGTGTTTTAAGTACTAATTTTTGTCATGCAGGTTGATAGTATATTTGTATTTAAACTATATTTGTATTTTGATAAACCAAGAAACACATTGTTTCCAAATATAAAAATAAAACAAATATCAGAAAGTAATAAAGACAAGAGTTTGGCAAACTACAGCCCACATGACTAACCTGCCACGTTTACTGTTTTTGTACATCTCACAAACTCAGATTTACTTTATATATTTTAGAGTAGTTAAAAGAAGAAGATTTCATGTTGTAAAAATTAGATGAAACTCAAATTTCATCTAATTAATTTTATTAGAACACAGCTATGCTTATTTTCCAAAGAATAGCAAGAAGAGATAAGAAAGCCTTCTTCAGCGATCAGTGCAAAGAAATAGAGGAAAACAACAGAATGGGAAAGACTAGGGATCTATTCCAGAGAAGGCAATGGCACCCCACTTCAGTACTTTTGCCTGGAAAATTCCACAGACGGAGGAGCCTGGTAGGCTGCAGTCCATGGGGTAGCTAATAGTCAGACATGACTGAGCGACTTCACTTTCTGTTTTCACTTTCATGCATTGGAGAAGGAAATGGCAACCCACTCCAGTGTTCTTGCCTGGAGAATCCCAGGGACGGTGGAGCCTGGTGGGCTGCTGTCTATGGGGTCACACAGAGTTGGACACGACTGAAGTGACTTAGCATAGCATAGCATAGGGATCTATTCAAGAAAATCAGAGATACCAAAGGAACATTTCATGGAAAGATGGGCTCGATAAAGGACAGAAATGGTATGGACCTAACAGAAGCAGAAGATATTAAGAAGAGGTGGCAAGAATACACAGAAGAACTGTACAAAAAAGAGCTGCACGACCCAGATAATCATGATGGTGTGATCACTGACCTAGAGCCAGACATCCTGGAATGTGAAGTTAAGTGGGCCTTAGAAAGCATCACTAGGAACAAAGCTAGTGGAGGTGATGGAATACCAATGGAGCTATTCCAAATCCTGAAAGATGATGCTGTGAAAGTGCTACACTCAATATGCCAGCAAATTTGGAAAACTCAGCAGTGGCCACAAGATTGGAAAAGGTTAGTTTTCATCCCAATCCCAAAGAAAGGCAATGCCAAAGAATGCTCAAACTACCGCACAATTGCACTCATCTCACACGCTAGTAAAGTAATGCTCAAAATTCTCCAAGCCAGGCTTCAGCAATATGTGAACCGTGAACTTCCTGATGTTCAAGCTGGTTTTAGAAAAGGCAGAGGAACCAGAGATCAAATTGGCAACATCCGCTGGATCATAGAAAAAGCAAGAGAGTTCCAGAAAAACATCTATTTCTGCTTCATTGACTATGCCAAAGCCTTTGACTGTGTAGATCACAATAAATTGTAGAAAATTCTGAAAGAGAGGGGAATACCAGACCACCTGATTTATCTCTTAAGAAATCTGTATGCAGGTCAGGAAGCAACAATTAGAACTGGTCATGGAACAACAGACTGGTTCCAAATAGGAAAAGGAGTACGTCAAGGCTGTATATTGTCACCACGTTTATTTAACTTATATGCAGAGTACATCATGAGAAATGCTGGACTGGAAGAAACACAAGTTGGAATCAAGATTGCTGGGAGAAATATCAATAACCTCAGATGTGCAGATGACACCACCTTTATGGCAGAAAGTGAAGAGGGGCTAAAAAGCCTCTTGATGAAAGTGAAAGTGGAGAGTGAAAAGGTTGGCTTAAAGCTCAACATTCAGAAAACGAAGATCATGGTATCTGGTCCCATCACTACATGGGAAATAGATGGAGAAACAGTGGAAACAGTGTCAGACTTTCTTTTTCTGGGCTCCAAAATCACTGCAGATGGTGACTGCAGCCATGAAATTAAAAGACGCTTACTCCTTGGAAGGAAACTTATGACCAACCTAGATAGCATATTCAAAAGCAGAGACATTACTTTGCCAACAAAGGTTCGCCTAGTCAAGGCTATGGTCTTTCCTGTGGTCATGTATGGATGTGAGAGCTGGACTGTGAAGAAGGCTGAGCACCGAAGAATTGATGCTTTTGAACTGTGGTGTTGGAGAAGACTCTTGAGAGTCCCTTGGACTGCAAGGAGATCCAACCAGTCCATTCTGAAGGAGATCAGCCCTGGGATTTCTTTGGAAGGAATGATGCTAAAGCTGAAACTCCAGTATTTTGGCCACCTCATGCGAAGAGTTGACTCATTGGAGAAGACTCTGATGCTGGGAGGGATTGGGGGCAGGAGGAGAAGGGGACGACAGAGGATGAGATGGCTGGATGGCATCACTGACTCGATGGGTATGAGTCTGAGTGACCTCTGGGAGTTGGTGATGGACAGGGAGGCCTGGCGTGCTGCAATTCATGGGGTCCCAAAGAGTTAGACACGACTGAGCGACTGATCTGATCTAATCTGATGCTTATTTTTTAACATATTGACTACAGGTGCCATTACACTACAACAGCAGAACTCAGAAGTTAGGACAGACATCATATATCATGCAAAAACTTAAATGTTTACTATCTGGCCCTTATAGAAAAAGTTTGCTTGTATTCGCAACAGACTGTCTGTATAAAAATGGGCCAAAGTCTGACCCACTGGCATTTGTTTCATAATTAGGTATTCAAAGAAAAGTACTTTATCTATGTTAATGATTTGAATATACGTTATAGTCTATATTTTGAGCTATTTATGGGAAGTAATAGTATGATTAGAATGTTTTATATTCACAGATGCAAATGTAGAAAAATATTTTTCTTATTTTTACTTATTCTTTTCAAAAATGTCATCACATCATTTGTTTCTTAAAGCATTTCAATTTCGATAATGACAAATTTAGCATAATTAACCATATAATAGATGCTCAATAAATCACCACTATAGTAAAGGGAAAAAAATCCTCATCAGAGTATATCTCCTCTATTTTTACAGCACAAACATTACTCTGTCATGCTTATACATATATGTGTATTTTTATTCAACTGTATGAAAAACATTTGTTTTCCAATATATGCTAAATATTATATTCTGCAAAAATGAGACAGGAATGTGACACAATGGTTTAGTGATTTCTATCCCCATTCTTGAACAAAATGTATTCTTCAAAAATAAATTTTTCTGTAAGTACATTTTATCTATAGTGATCGGTGTCTTCAACTACTTTTTAACTATACCTATCTCTTTATGGGATCACTGTTTTGTTGGGTTTTGTTTTGGCTACAATGCCTGGCTTGCAGGTGGTTAGTTTTCTGGCCAGGGATTGAACCCAAGCCCCTGTAAGTGAAGGCCCAGATTACTAACTACTAGACCACCAGGACTTTCTCTTTATGGTTCCAATACTCTTCAATGCCTTTAATTAGTCAATCTCATTTCTTCCTTGGGACTCTTTTCACTTTGATGGTAAAAATTAACTTACTAAAAATGGAACTTTAAATAGCTGTCAACCTATTTTTATTTAAAAAAAAAAATAAAAACCTTATAAGCAAAAGTCCAGGTGGCTCACACAATAAAGAATCTGCCTGCAATGTGGGAGACCTGGGTTCAATCCCTGGATTGGGAAGATCCCCTGGAGAAGGAAATGGCAACCCACTCCAATATTCTTGACTGAGAAATCCTATTGACAAGAGGAGCTTGGTGGGCTACAGTCCATGTGGTTGCAAACAGTTGAACATGACTGAGCGACTAGCACACAACACACAATTCTATCTACACATTTTATAAAATTTTTTCACTGAAAAATAATTCTCTTCTACATGAATCATCACGAATTCCCTAGGGTCAAATTCTGCAGATGTTAAAAATGAAAATCATAAATTGAATAAATTTTAAAAATGCAAAAGCTGCTATAAAAATAATCATTTGAAACCTAATGAAAACACAGCATCCACATGAGAATTACAACAGACCTTTCAGTATACTGCACAAACACAGCGACATACTATTAAACAAATATAATTAAGGACAAGGGAACTGAACTTTTTTTTTTTTTTTTGTAACTTTAGCTGCACATATGGAGCATTTTGTTTCACTTCTGGTTTACTTTCTTTTAATCAAAGACCCCCACTGTAATGCCTTCACACAGGGCTTAGTGTTGTGGTTACCATGGAAACCATAATTCTGAATGTCCTAACTTGTGTGATTAAAATTTAACACAAAGTAACATTGATAGTCTCCCTCATTTCCACTACCAGCAATATCCAATTCTAATTAGCAGCACAATAACTGGTTTGGAAGGAATAAAGAGCTCTGACTACTATAGCCTCACATTGCCAGTTATTCACAAGGAATCTCATAGACAATATATAGTGATAGTCTTCTTTTACTAAATGCTAGGTTTTAACAGGAATCATTTCTAGTTGTCTTACTAGTCTCCTCTACCAAAAAAACCAAATATATATATATATATATCATATTTCTTCTTATACTGTAAGTCTTAGTTCTTATATTTCATTTGACTTTCAGTGGAGCAAAAGCTTTTTATAATAATTATATTCATTTCTCAGAGAAGGCAATGGCACCCCACTCCAGTACTCTTGCCTGGAAAATCCCATGGATGGAGGAGCCGGATAGGCTGCAGTCCATGGAGTCACTAAGAGTCAGACACAACTGAGCAACTTCACTTTCACTTTTTCACTTTCATGCATTAGAGAAGGAAATGGCAACCCACTCCAGTGTTATTGCCAGGAGAATTCCAGGGACGGGGGAACCTGGTGGGCTGCCGTCTATGGGGTCACACACAGTCGGACACGACTGAAGTGACTTAGCAGTAGCAGTAGCATACTCATTTCTATCATTATTATACTACTTTCAACAAGGAATTGATCCTTCCAGATATGTTAATCATTAAGATACTATATATGCAAAATTTTTCTAATTAACTGAGATTTAAAAATTCAACTAGATTTTTTCCCTTTTCTTCATTTTAAATAAATACTCTAATAGAAGCTGATAAATTCTCCATATCCATTAAATATATGCTCTCTTGATTATTTTGATTTATAGAAAATTATATTATCTCAGGAGCATATTTGCACTTATCATGTGCCCTGCTACTCACTGTCTCTACTTATAACTAAATATATATTTACTGCATTTGTCAACGCAACATTTTAAATTTGGAAATTATACCCTGTCATTCTGATTGAAGTTCTTGTCTACTTTATCATATATAAGAGCAAACATAAATGACATTCTTTCTCACTTCTAAATTCCCAAGGGGAAGAGTTTAAGTTTGTAGAGCACAAAGGAAATTTTAAATATTAAATATTTAACATCAGAAAGATATCTCAATCATTAAGTTCAGTGCTCTCAAATTTACAGCAGAAACTAAAGTCCACAGAAGTGAAACCCTATCTTTAATATGTACAGTGAAAGAACCAATATTAGTAGTTTTAAATACTCATTTAGCATTTTTATTCACTATGAAGAGTTAAATATCTTATTATTAATTGATACCTTTTTCTACTCTTGCTTACAAACCTAAAAACTTTAACCTTAAAAATATAAAGTGTATATAATATTTTTAAAATAGATCTTGAAACTTAATCAAATAAGCCCAAAAGATGAAACAATAATGAACTAATAATTTTTCTATAAATTAGTCTAATATATGATCTATATCATTTAAAAATTAGATTTCATATGGAAAATAATCTGCTTTAAAAATTAAATCTTTAGCCATGAAAACACACTTTGAAAGTCAATGTCAAATTACTCACCAGTACCTTTTCCTAAATAATCTTAATTTCTATTGTGAAACATACAAAAAATTTATCTCTGTTTCTGAGAGTTTCACACAGCTCATTTCATGTTATTTATATATTAATGAAGAACAGAATACTAAGTGAACTAAGAAACTTTCATATCAAATATCCTGTTGACATTTGAATAAGAATAATTTTAGTAATGTTCAAGTCTGTGGACAATTTCTATTTCCATATACTTTCTACTTACAAGTAAGGAATTGTCCTATCCTGGAAATGGTTCATTCACTGCAGATATTTTTAGTATACATTATCTGATAGATAGAGTGCCTGATGAACTATGGAATGAGGTTCGTGACATTGTACAGGAGACAGGGATCAAGACCATCCCCATGGAAAAGAAATGCAAAAAAAGCAAAATGGCTGTCTGGAGAGGCCTTGAAAATAGCTGCGAAAAGAAGAGAAGTGAAAAGCAAAGGAGAAAAGGAAAGATATAAACATCTGAATGCAGAGTTCCAAAGAATAGCAAGAAGAGATAAGAAAGCCTTCTTCAGCGATCAATGCAAAGAAATAGAGGAAAACAACAGAATGGGAAAGACTAGGGATCTATTCAAGAAAATCAGAGATACCAAAGGAACATTTCATGCAAAAATGGGCTCGATAAAGGACAGAAATGGTATGGACCTAACAGAAACAGAAGATATTAAGAAGAGGTGGCAAGAATACACAGAAGAACTGTACAAAAAAGAGCTGCACGACCCAGATAATCATGATGGTGTGATCACTGACCTAGAGCCAGACATCCTGGAATGTGAGGTCAAGTGGGCCTTAGAAAGCATCACTATGAACAAAGCTAGTGGAGGTGATGGAATTCCAGTGGAGCTATTCCAAATCCTGAAAGATGATGCTGTGAAAGTGCTGCACTCAATATGCCAGCAAATTTGGAAAACTCAGCAGTGGCCACAGGATTGGCAAAGGTCAGTTTTCATCCCAATCCCAAAGAAAGGCAATGCCAAAGAGTGCTCAAACTACAGCACAATTGCACTCATCTCACACGCTAGTAAAGTAATGCTCAAAATTCTCCAAGCCAGGCTTCAGCAATATGTGAACCGTGAACTTCCTGATGTTCAAGCTGGTTTTAGAAAAGGCAGAGGAACCAGAGATCAAATTGGCAACATCCACTGGATCATGGAAAAAGCAAGAGAGTTCCAGAAAAACATCTATTTCTGCTTTATTGACTATGCCAAAGCCTTTGACTGTGTAGATCATAATAAACTGTGGAAAATTCTGAGAGAGATGGGAATGCCAGACCACCTGATCTGCCTCTTGAGAAATCTGTATGCAGGTCAGGAAGCAACGGTTAGAACTGGTCATGGAACAACATACTGGTTCCAAATAGGAAAAGGAGTACGTCAAGGCTGTATATTGTCACCACGTTTATTTAACTTATATGCAGAGTACATCATGAGAAATGCTGGACTGGAAGAAACACAAGCTGGAATCAAGATTGCCGGGAAAAATATCAATAACCTCAGATATGCAGATGATACCACCCTTATGGCAGAAAGTGAAGAGGAACTAAAAAGCGTCTTGATGAAAGTGAAAGTGGAGAGTGAAAAGGTTAGCTTAAAGCTCAACATTCAGAAAGCGAAGATCATGGCATCTGGTCCCATTACTACATGGGAAATAGATGGAGAAACAGTGGAAACAGTGTCAGACTTTATTTTTCTGGGCTCCAGAGTCACTGCAGATGGTGACTGCAGCCATGAAATTAAAAGACGCTTACTCCTTGGAAGGAAAGTTATGACTAACCTAGATAGCATATTCAAAAGCAGAGACATTACTTTGCCAACAAAGGTTCGCCAAGTCAAGGCTATGGTCTTTCCTGTGGTCATGTATGGATGTGAGAGCTGGACTGTGAAGAAGGCTGAACGCCAAAGAATTGATGCTTTTGAACTGTAGTGTTGGAGAAGACTCTTGAGAGTCCCTTGGACTGCAAGGAGATCCAACCGGTCCATTCTGAAGGAGATCAGCCCTGGGATTTCTTTGGATGGAATGATGCTAAAGCTGAAATTCCAGTACTTTGGCCACCTGATGCGAAGAGTTGACTCATTGGAGAAGACTCTGATGCTGGGAGGGATTGAGGGCAGGAGGAGAAGGGGACGACAGAGGATGAGATGGCTGGATGGCATCACTGACTTGATGAACATGAGTCTGAGTGACATCCGAGAGCTGGTGATGGATAGGGAGGCCTGGCGTGCTGCAGTTCATGGGGTCGCAAAGAGTCGGACACGACTGAGCGACTGATCTGATCTCATCTGATCTTTAGTGTAAGAAAAAAATAAAGGAGTAAAAAAAGCACTTGGGTGTGTATATGTGCGTGTGTGTTTGTTAGGAGACAGTATGAAAGGAGAAAAGCACAATGCAAAAGAGAAGAGGAGAAAAGGAAAAAAAAAAGAGACGATTCCTTTGTTTAAATGTTCTAGACATCAGATCTGATTCACTTCATTAACTGAATATTAGATTTTGACAGCTTCTTTGAATATGTTGGTTCATATTTCAGAAGTATACCAATAAGGTCAAACACATTTTTAAAGAAAGTGTAGAAAGTGTTTAGTACCACTGGCTCTATAGTGTCAGAAGGCAAAAGTACAAAGGAAGCCAAAAAGGTGGTGTGGTCAGCAAACCTAGGGAAGTCAGGAAATGTAGAAAAGAAGGTACTATTTTCCCAGGTATTAACTGAATCAGAGTGATGTTGATGGACAGGATTATCATGAATTGAACTTGCTAACCAAGTTCAGATGGTGACTTTAATTATGAAATTCTTTGCCATGCTTTAAATGCTAATAGACAAGAAAAAAGATAAGGTAACTTATCTCAATGAAAAAAAAATATGGTTCAAGTTGAACTGTGATGCTATTCACCATCAATGTATTTACAGAGGCTAAAATTTCTCATCTTCTGATATCTAATGAAAGGTCTGCTTAAATGTGTATTTTCAATCGATTAAAATCCAAAGTTAAAATCTCAAATTTTACATGGAATTTCAGCTTCACAAAGGCTGATTTCTTATTTAATTAATTACTTTATCACATTCAACTCCTTACTTAATTTTAATTTTTAGACATTTCACAAAGAGCTCTGACAAATTTTCAAGATTAGTGAAACGTACATTGAATTTTTTTCTCAAGGCAAAATAAATATATCAAAACTAACATAACTTTATTATTTCATCATTCAGAGACTAAGCTCCTTGGTGTGATAAAGTCTTCTAAAATATTATGAAAAATGATTCACTCTAGAGCTTTCAACAGTTCCAGATTTATTTACCTGTTCAAAATATGGTTTAGTATTGTTCTCCAGTGAACGATTTATTACTCATCCATTCTATTTCTACAAATATACACTCAAAATATCTTTGGAGTTCAATACAGAGGAGAAGTTGAATCTTTATGCTTTAAAATTCCTTCTTTAAAGGAATGATTCTTCAGATCAGATCAGTCGCTTAAGAAATAATAAATGCAGTATACTTCTCTGGAGCCTGAAAAAACCATTTACTATTTTTTTTTTTTTTTATTCCAGATTAGAAACTCCTGCAGTTACTTAATTTTTCTAAAGATAGTACTCACATGTGGCACTCAGAAAACACCAAGAATAGAACAGGACTAGTCTCAAGGACGATCTTAGAAATAATGGCATTCGACTTTGTGATAGAAAAGAGGGAAGAAAAGTTGGTGAAGATATAGGCAACATAGCTAACTAGAACTAAGAGGCAGGAAGATGCTATGAAAATCAAAATTCTCTGGAGGATTAAGGCGGTATCTAAACAAGTTTTAAAAGGCAAAATGTACATTCATATTTTCATATCCCCACATTTGCCCCATTTCCCTTTTGGATATCTTTTTTACTGTTTGGTTTTTAATGCTGGCCAGATCACAGAAATGAAGGGGAATTCTGTTTCAGTCACATTGGTTCTATTCCTTAACTGATCTTGCAAAACAATTTAAATTTTAAATTGAGAAAGTTCTGTGAGAACAAGAAGGCTTTGCCACAGGACAAAAGCCATAAGTTATATCAACATGCAACACAGAAAAAGTTCATTGCTTAAAAATCCTAACTTTATATAATTTTGTAATAATTGGTGAATGATGATGTAATGATTTGATTAATTTTTAATATAATAATAAACAATAAATAAATGTTGGAAACTGCATTATTGTCATTGCTATGTATTATTTTATAGTTTTAATATAATTTTTCACATTGGAAACTAATTATGAAATATCAAATGTTTCTACTAAATCAAATTTCCATTCCTCACAATGTCTAGAGTAACAATCTCTTCTTTACTAGGTAATAAGTTACTAGAAATTTCATTAAATTATGTTTCCTACTATTTGGGAAATAATAGATACTCAGTGATATGTGATATGTGAACAGTGATATGAATTTGAATGTGAAAAGCATCAGAAACACCAAAGCATGGCACAAATACATGCTATCATGTCACTTTAAAAACTAATTTATTATCTAGAAAAAAATCTAGATTTAGAATAAATTTACAGTAACTAATTATCATTAATAAAACAACAAATAAAATTTTCTTCTTAGATGAGTTAAACTTAGATATTACAGAAAATGCAGTGTCTGGGAAAGCCAAAGCATCTTGGTTACTCTTCATTTTTACCTATACTACACAATATGTTGTCAGAGATCAAAGCCTTTCAAATGATAAACTACTCAAAAATTCAGTGCAAGTCATGATGACAATAATTTTCATATATGTCAAAAATCTCCCTTCCAAGATTGATATTAAAAATGTATTTCAGGTGACCATGTGGAGATTTGGGGAGAATGGCAGCCTGGAAAGAGTCCTACCCTCTCAGACCTTGCCCACACTGCACCTTTCCCATGTGGCTGTTACTGAGATTAATCTTTTGTAATGAGCCAGAGATCTAGAATTTACAGGGACAGAAGGGAGTGGCCCTTGACCCTAAGGAGAAAGTGATTGTCTTTAATTTGTTCACTGGGAATCTTTCATGCCTCACTGGCTGAGTCCAAGACAGACTGGAAAACAGAAAAGAGAACAAGCCCTGAGCCTTTGGAGTGGGAGCACTAACTCCAAGACCCTAGACTACTAGAGAACTAACCCTAGGGTGTAAGAAATAGTGAGAACTCACACAAACCACTTGAATACAAGACCCAGTATCACCCAACTACCAGTAGCACTCTGTGCAGGATGCCTCAGCTAAACAACAAACAAAACAGAAATGCAAACCCCAATCATCAGCCGACAGGAATACCATCTCACTCACCTTGCCCATCAGAGGAAAAACAAACAAACAAAAACTCAGCACAAATCTCACCATATTCAAAGCTTACACAAACCACTAGACCAACCTTAGGAGGGCAGAAACCAAGAGGATGAAAGAATTCAAACTTCTTCAAGGAAAGAATTCAACTTTCCTTAAAGCCTGGAAAAAGGAGACCTCAAACACAATAAGTTAAAAAAAAAAAAAGTGAAAAGGTAGAGAAATACTACACAAATGAAAGAACAAACTAGAAACACAGAAATTCAAATAAATGAAGAGGAAATAGGCAAACTACCTGAAAAAGAATTCAGAATAATGATAGTAAAGGTGATCAAAAACCTTAAAAATAAAATTGAGAAAATGCAAGAATCCATTAACAAAGACCTAGAAGAATTAAAGAATCAACAAACAGAGACAAACAACACAATTATTGAAATTAAAAATACTCTAGAAGTAATTAATAGCAGAATATCTGAAGCAGAAGAACAATCAGTGACCTGGAAGATAAAATGGTGGCAATAACTTCTGAGAACAGAATAAAGAAAAGAGAATGAAAAGAACTGAGGATAGTCTCAGAGATCTCTAGGGCAATATGAAATGCACCAACATTTGAAGTATAAGGGTCCCAGAAGAAGAGAAAAAGAAAGGGTGTGAGAAAATTTTTGATGAGATTATAATTGAAAAATTTCCCAACATCGAAAAGGAGATAGTCAATCAAGTTGAAGAGGCACAAAGTGACCCATACAGGATAAACCCAAGGAAAAACATGCCAAGACACTTACTAATCAAACTAACAAAGACTAAACACAAAGGAAGAATATTAAAAGCAGGAAGGGAGAAGCAACAAGTAATATACAAGGGAAACCCCATACACTTAACCATATACACTTAAGTTGATCTTTCAGCAGAAACTCTGCAGGCAAGAAGTGAATGGCAGGATATATTTAAAGTACTGAAAGGGAAAAATCTACAACCAAGATTACTGTACCCAGCAAGGATCTCACTCAAAAAAGATGGAGAAATAAAAAGCTTTTCAGATAAGCTAAAGTTAAGAGAACTCAGTATCACAAAACCAGTTTTACAGCAAATGTTAACAGGACTTGTATAGTTAAGAAATACAAGAGAAGAAAGATCTACAAAATCAACCCCCCAAAATTAAGAAAATGGAAATAGGAACATATATATCATCAGGAAGCAACAGTTAGAACTGGACATGGAACTTGACTGGTTCCAAATAGGGAAAGGAGTACATCAAGGCTGTATTTTGTCACCCTGCTTATTTAACTTATATGAAGAGTACATCATGAGAAACACTGGGCTAGAGGAAACACAAGCCAGAATCAAGATTGCTGGGAGAAATATCAATAACCTCAGATATGCAGATGACACCACCTTTATGGCAGAAAGTGAAGAACTAAAGAGCCTCTTGATGAAAGTGAAAGAGGAGAGTGAAAAAGTTGGCTTAAAGCTCAACATTCACACCCTCTCCAGCATTTATGGTATGGGGAGGGAGGAGGGTTCAGGATGGGGAACACATATATACCTGTGGCAGATTCATTTTGATATATGGAAAAACCAATACAATATTGTAAAGAAAAATAAAGTAAAATAAAATTTAAAAAAACTAAAAGCTAGAGAATAAGAAAAAAAAAAAAAAAACCTCAACATTCAGAAAACTAAGATCATGGCATCTGGTCCCATCACTTCATGGTAGATAGATGGGGAAACAGTGCAAACAGTGGCTGACTTTATTTTTCTAGGCTCCAAAATCACTGCAGATGGTGATTGCGGCCATGAAATTAAAAGACATTTACTCCCTTGGAAGGAAAGATATGACCAACTTAGATATCATATTAAAGAGCAGAGACATTACTTTGCCAACAAAGGTCTGTCTAGTCAAGGCTGTGGTTTTTCCAGTGGTCATGTATGGATGTGAGAGTTGGATTATGAAGAAAGCTGAGTGCTCAAGAATTGATGCTTTTGAACTGTGGTATTGGACAAGACGCTTGAGAGTCCCTTGGACTGCAAGGAGATCCAACCAGTCCACCCTAAAGGAAATTAGTCCTGGGTGTTCATTGGAAGGACTGATGTTGAAGCTGAAACTCCAATACTTTGGCCACCTGATGTGAAGAGCTAACTCATTGGAAAGGACCCTAATGCTGGGAAAGACCGAGGGCAGGAGGAGAAGGGGATGACAGAGGATGGGATGGTTGGATGGCTTAATCAACTTGATGAACATGGGTTTGGATGGACTCCGGGAGTTGTTGATGGACAGTGAGGCCTGATGTGCTGTGGTTCATGGAATCGCAAAAAGTCAGACATGACTGAGCGACTGAACTGGACTGAACTGAATTACTTTAAATGTAAATGGATTAAATGCTCCAATCAAAAGACACAGACAGCTGAATGTATACAAAAACAGGACCCACATAAATGCTATTTACAAGAAAACCACTTCAGACCTCAAGAAACATATAGTTTGAAAGTTAGAACATGGAAAAATATATTCCATGGAAATGGGAAACAAAAGGAAGCTGGAGTAGCAATCTTCATATCAGAGAAAATAGACCTTAAATTAAAGAATATTACAAGAGATAAGAAAGGACACTACATAATAATCAAGAGATCATTCAAGAGGAAAACATAACAATTGTAAATTTCTATGCACCCAACATAGGAGCACCTCAATACATAAGACAAACACCAACAGACATAAAAGGAGAAATTGACAGTAACACAATAGTAGTAGGAGGCATTAAAACCCCACTCACACCAATGGATAGATCATCAAAACAGAAAATTAATAAGGAAACACAAGTCTTAAATGATACATTAGATGATATGGATTTCATTGACATCTTCAGGACATTCCATCCCAATGCAAAAGAATACACCTTCTTCTCAAGTGCACATGGAATATTCTCCAGGATAGACCACAGAGTCACAAATCAAATCTCAGTATATTTAAGAAAATTGAAATAGTATCAAGCATCTTCTCCAACCACAATGCTATGAGACTAGATATCAATTACAAGAAAAAAAAAAAAAACACCTGTAAGAAACATGAATACATGGAAATTACACAACATGTTCCTAAATATCCAACAGGCTAATAAAGAAATCAAAAGGGAAATCAAAGAATTTCTAGAAACAAATGACAATGAAAACACAACAACTCAAAACCTATGGGATGCAGCAAAAGCAGTTCTAAGACAGAAGTTTATAGCAATACAATCCTACCTCAAGAAACAAGAAAAACATCAAATAGACAACCTAACTTTACACCTAAAACAAGTGGAAAAGGAAGAACAATAAAACCCCAAAATTAGTAGAAGGAAAGAAACCATAAAGATCTAAGCAGAAATAAACTGAAAAGAAATGAAAGAAACAACAGTAAAAATTAATAAAACTAAAAGTTGGTTCTTTGAGAAGGTAAACAAAACTGACAAAACTTTAGCCACACTCATTAAGAAAAAAAGAGAAAAGAATCAAATCACAAAATTAGAAATGAAAAAGGAGAGGTTACAACAGACAATGCACAAATACAAAGGATTATAAGAGGTTATTATGAACAAGTATATGGCAATATAATAGATAATCTGGAAGAAACGGACAGATTCTTAGAAAAGTTCGATCTTCAAAGAATGAACCATGAAGAAATGGAAGTTATGAACAACCCAATCACAAGCACTGAAATTGAAGCTGTTATCAAAAATCTCCCAAAAAGCAAAAGCACAGGACCAGATGGCTTCACAGGAGAATTCTATCAAACGTTTAGAGAAGAGCTAATGCCTATGCTTCTAAAACTCTTTGAACAAACTGCAGAGGAAGGAACACTACCAAACTCACTCTATGAGGCCACCATCACCCTGATACCAACACCAGGCAAAGACAACACAAAAAAAGAAAACTACAGGCCAAAATCACTGATGAACATAGATTCAAAAATCTTCAACAAAATTTTAGCAAACAGAATTGAGCAACACATCAAAAAGTTCATATCCATGAATAAGTTGGGTTTATTCCAGGGATGCAAGTATTCTTCAGTATATGCAAATCAAACAGTGTGATGCTCCATATTAAGAAATTGAAATACAAAAACCATATGATAATCTCAACAGATGCATAAAAAGCCTCTGACAAAGTTCAGCACCCATTTATGATTGAAATTCCTCAAAAAATGGGCACAGAAGGAACCTACTTCAACATAGTAAAGGCCATATATGATAAGCCTATGGCAAACTTTATTCTCAATGGTGAAAAACAGAAAGCACTCTTACTAAGGTCAGGATAAGACAAGGGTGTCCACTTTTGCCACTATTATTTAACACAGTTCTGGACTCCTAGCTACAGCAATCAGAGAAGAGAAAGAAATAAAAGGAATCCAGATCAGAAAAGAAGTGAAGTTCTTACTGTTTGCAGATGACATGATATTGTACATAGAAAACCCTAAAGATAGTATTGGAAAATTATTAGAGGTAATCAGTGAATTTGCAAAGTTGCAGGAATACAAAATCAATACACACAAATCACTTCCATTTCTATATACTGACAATGAAAAACCAGAAAAAGAAATTAACAAATCAATCCCATTCACCATTGCAACAAAAAGAATTAAATATCCAGGAATAAACTTTTGTCTAAGAAGACAAAAGAACTATACACAGAAAATTATAAGATACTGATGAAAGAAATCAAATATGACATAAACTGATGGAGAGACATTCCATGTGCCTAGGTAGGAGGAATCAATATTGTGAAAATGACTATACTACCAAATACAATCTACAGATTCAGTGTGATCCCTATCAAATTATCAATAGCATTTTTCACAGAACTACAGCAAAGAATTTCACAATTCATATGGAAACACAAAAGACCCCAAATAGCCAAAGCAGTCTTGAGAAAGAACAATGGAGCTGGAGTAATCAACCTTCCTGACCTCAGATTATCCTACAAAGCTACAGTCATCAAGATATAAAACAGAAATATAAACCAATGGAACAAAACAGAAAGCCCAGAAATAAACCCATGCACCTATGGGTACTTTATTTTTGACAAACAAGACAAGATTATACAATTGGACAAAGACAGCCTCTTCAATAAATGGTGCTGGGAAAATTGGATAGCTACTCATGAAAGAATGAAATTAGAACACTTCCACCACCATACACAAAGATAAACTCAAAGTGGATTAAAGACCTAAATGTAAGACCAGAAACTATAAAACTCTTAAGAGGAAAACAGGCAGAACAAGATCAAACAAGATCTTCTATGACCCACCTCCTAGAGCAAGGGAAATAAAAATAAAAGTAATATATTTACAGGGTGACAAAGGAGAGACAGACATTGAGAACTGACTTACAGACATGGGGAGAGGGGAAGAGAGAGGAAGATGTATGGAAAGAGTAACATGGAAACTTATATACCATATGTAAAATAGATAGCCAATGGGAATTTGCTGTATGGCTCAGGAAACTCAAACAGGGGCTCTGCAACAACCTAGAGGGGTGGGATGGGCAGGGAGATGGGAGGCAGGTTCAAAAGGGAGGACATATTTGTATACCTATGATTGATTCATGTTGAGGTTTGACAGAAAACAACAAAATTCTATAAAGCAGTTATCCTTCAATAAAATTAAATAAATTTTTTAAATGGTAAAAAAAGTGAAATGTTTTAATATAACTTGATATATATACATTCTTTAAAAAGTTTCAGAGTACTCAATTTTTGTTGATCTATGACATTATGAAAGATAGCAATACATAAATAAAAATTAAGACTTTATCATCATTAATGGCAGAAATGGACCAGAACTTTGAATTTACATTCTAAATGTATTAAAGACAAATAATCATAACAAAATCTAATATCATTTCACTAATTTAAACTATGCTAGATGTTTATTTTCTGCTGTAATTAAAGTTAAAAGAATTTTATCAGTGGGCATCATGTATGTACGGGAAATGTATCAAGCATTTGAGTAAAAACACACATAATAGCACTTCAGAAACACATCCTTTCCCCTTTAGGTAACAAAAGCTAAAGTAAGTGCAATTTGGAAATTATCTCAGTTCAGATGTTGTCTTCAATTTATGATGAATACAGTTTGTTGGACATTCCATTAGCTCATTATTCCTTGTTAATCTATTAGCATTAGCCCAGGGACAGGGGACCCTGGTGGGCTGCCGTCTATGGGGTCACACAGAGTCAGACAGACTGAAGTAACTTAGCAGCAGCAGCAGCAAGGTGGGATAATCTTAAAGATGGGATTAAAAACCGTGCTACCCTTTCTAAGCATTTCCTTTGTCTCTCAACTGGCAAAGAATCCTCTGGTAATGTGGTAATGTGGGAGACCTGGGTTCGATGCCTGGGTTGGGAATATTCCCTGGAGAAGGGAAAGGCTAACGACCGCAGGATTCTAGCCTGGAGAATTCCATAAAGTGTACAGCCCATGGGGTCTCAAAGGGTCAAACACAACTGAGCAACTTTCACTGTCGCTGTCACTCTTTCTAAATGAACAGCTGGGCTACTCCCTCCGTATCAATGCTTTCCAAATTCTTTTATATTAAATTTATTCCTTGTCATTATATGGAAGTGAAGTGAAGTGAAGTCGCTCAGTCGTGTCCAACTCTTTGCGGCCCCATGGACCATAGCCTGCCAGGCTCCTCAGTTCATGGGATTTCCCAGGCAAGAATACTGGAGTGGGTTGCCATTTCCTTCTCCAGGGGATCTTCCCACCCCAGGGATGGATCCCCGGTCTCCCGCATTGTAGGCATAGGCTTTTTCCCTCTGAGCCAGTGGGGAAGTCCATTATATGGAAGTTCATGCCAATTAAAATATATTCAGCTATGTCATCATTAGCTGCTAATGGGAGGGAATTACTGCTACAATATTTATTGATAGAGGTATAATAAGAAGAAGCATTTGTTTTCTTTGGATATTTACATATTCCCAGAATAAATATCAAACGTTCCTTTTCAACTATTATCACTAGATTATCCATAAAATAACAATCCAAAATAGTACTAATTCAGTGTATTTAATCAGGGATGAAATTAAATTGAAATGAAAAAGAACTCTATTAAGAACTTCATTTGTGGAATAATTAATAACATCAAAGATTTCTTCACTCATGGCTGAGAACACTGAGACAATATAACAAAAACTGTTTGTCTACAAAATCCAGTTTCTTCATTCAAATTGACAATGGCGAGTTTACATGATTATATATGCATTACCACCACGTTTTATAAAAATCTAGCCATTCACAATTTTTGGCAACAAAGCCAGCAAACAACTGCTTGCTTCCATTACACTTGTAAGAGGCAATTTGAGAAGCTACTCCCCAGGAATTAAATTTTGTGGATAAACATTTTATCTAATTGCATTATTGTTCTCAGAACATTGAAGGCAACACTAAGCCAAACCAAGAAATTCAATTTCTTTATTCTTTTTTCTTAAAGAATTAAATTCTCCTCCACTAACACATTTTAGGACTCAAGAACAAAATGTATATAATGTACGTGAGATGAATTGGAAAGATATGAAAGAAATTTTTATGTGTAAAATTTATAATGTTTTAAAGAAGAAAAACTGTAGTCCTCCTCAACTAAGTATGTTCTAAAGGTATATATGTCGAAGGTTTATATAAAAATACAGGGAGGAAATTGGAATTCATCAATACTGAAAACACTAGTGTTTCTGATCAGCTTATAGAAGACAGTAGCTACTAGTTCTAGCCCTCTAATTAATGTTTCTTATCTGATGGTTATATCTCACCTTTAATGCAACTCACACACTTTCAAGAGATGTTGTTCTTAAAAAAAAAAAAAGCATGACAATATAGCTATATAGTTAATTCTCTACTTAATATATAATCATATCAAAAGGATCTCTTATTCTTCTTAAATTTACTCAGGTATCTTTACCTAATACTCCATCACTGAGATAAACTATATTCCCTCAAATAGAATATTCACTATTTTGTAATGAATACAGTATTTTCTAAAGAATATCTGTTCTTATAGAATGTCCATTCTCTGTTCTCAGAAAGTAAAATCCTTCCCATATGCTAGCAATTTGCAAAGCTTTCCTAAGGCCTTTTATTCAGAATTAATTATGTCCTTTTTCTCATGTTTCTATTATAGTATTTAGGACATTATAATGTAGCTAGTTTTACATGATCCTTTATCCCCTGCTAGAGTTGTGATTTTCTCTGTGTCAGGACAAGGACAACACAATCCCTCTAGACCACACCAGAGGTCTTAAGTATCCCAGATATTAACATAATATCCACTAAATCATTTTTTAAAAACAAATTTAATGTTTTAACCTTTATTCCTCTTCAAGATTCACAATGACATTCTTCAGCATTTGAAATATATTACTTAATGAGGTAGTAGTTATCCAGAATTAAGTAAATGTAACCAAAGATGATGTTTTTATTTATTTTTTTTACATTTCTCTTTTTTTCCTTATTTATTAAAAAAATATTTTATATTGGAATATAGCTGATTTACAACTTTTGTACATTTCTTTTTTTTTTTTATCAAGAATCTCTTTTAATCAGTCCCCTTTCTTTGTGATTATATAAGTGAAAATTCTGTTTCAAAAAAAAAACCTCATTTTACTCTAAAAAAATTTGAGAAATCATTATGAAGTCTATGTTTCATAATTAAGGAGAGGTATTAATTCAATAAATTTGTATTGACAGAAATTCTGGAAAAAATAATTAAATACTATTTTCAATACAGATCTATAGTACTAAAAAAGGAGTTATCAATTTATATTTACTCAAGTAAATATTTAAAACAAATTCTAGAATTTTTTAAATTACTTAACTTTTGAAAAATAGTAAGAAAATTAATGATTTGATAATAGTCAAGGTTCCTAGAATAGTTAGTGGATTTCTTCCAAGTACCAAAACTGTTTTTCAAAGTTATACATATTTTTAAGTATTTTACAACATACTGTATATATCCTTGCCTTGTGACAAAGTTTATTAAACACACACAAACTAACTTTTCTTCTCAATGATCCAAGATCACTACAGAATTGCAGCATCCTATTTTTTTTTTTTTTTTTAAAGAGCAAGAAGGTCCTTTATGGATAATCTAGCACTACCCTCACTAATTGGACAAAGGAGAATACTATAATCCAGAGAGATTATATGATGTGCCCTGAGTCTCATAGCAAGTTAATGGCAAGACCAAGCCTAGAGGGAACAGAACCTGATTCAGAGGTGTTCCTAATGGGAACCACATTTCTAAAATATGTATAATTCAGAGACTCTTAGGTACATACGGAAACTTTACTGTGAAGTATAATAGACTGCTACATTTACAAGATTTTTTATGATGACTTTCAGTGGCTATTCATGCTTCATACTTGATAAACAGATTAACATTTAGCTTTTAGTATTTCTAAAGTTTTATATGTGGTTTTTTAATTTTTACTTCTTAAGTCTTGGGTGCTAAATGACCAAATTTGTTAGAATATACTGTATTTTTTTTTTTTCAGTGAGGATCTTTTCTATGCAAACAGTGCTTTAGTTAGAATAAAACTAATTTGCTTAATTAGAATACAAGCTAATATTGTACCTAGTGGATAAACAGTTAAACTACAGTTCCTATGGTTAATTGTTTGGGGATCAATTACTAAAGGAAACAAGACATATCCTAAAGAAAAGTGAAAAATATTATGGAAAGAAATATCATGAAAGCGGCATTTTCCACTTGGATGATAGAATGTTTTCTATTTAAATTCAGAGATAAAGAAAAGCATGTCATGTAGTTAGCATTAAAAATGTTACAGGTTAACTTAGCACTTGAATATTAAAATCTTTGCAAAGCACCAATTTATATAACAACAATGTCACATAAAATACAAATAAAATAGCAACAGGAAGAAAATAAGCCTGGAAATACAAAACAGAAACAATAAAAAAAATAATATATACACTTACCATGACACAACACTGCAATCCTTAGGTATTTATACTAAAGAAATGAAAATTTATGCACACACACATACATATGAATTTTTACAGGAATTTTAATTTCACCAAAAACTACGAACAACACAAATGTCTTCAACAAGAGAACAGATGGATAAATGAACTGTGAGTCATCTATAGATTGGGATACTGCCAGCAATAAAGAACATATGAATTGTTGATATACTCAAAAACAAGGATGAATCTAAAAAGCATTATGGTGTGTGAAAGAAGTCAGTTTCAAAAGGCTGCCTACTGTATGATTCGTTCATAGGGTATTCTAAAAAACCTAAAAATGTAGGAATGAAGAACAGAATAGTGGTTGCTACAAATTAGAGACATAGGCGGAAAATGACTAAAAATGGGCAGCAAGGAGAAACTTTTAGGTGCTATAACTACTTTGTATCCCACTTATGGTGATAAAAACATAATTCTATACAAGTGTTAAATTTCAGAATAGAATGTAGAAAACAAAACAAACACTATAAGCATAGATACACAGTCAGATATATAGACAGATATAAAGACAGACAAATAACAGCCACAGTTTCATGGGTGTACACATTTGATAAAATTCCTCCAATATTTTCAAATTATTTCATAATGTGAAATACATGTACTCAGGAAAACATTTGAAATGTATATACTCAATTTAAAAATTATTTAAAAATCCATCTCCTGCAAAATATAAATAAAAATTGTCAGTAATAAACTATTTTTAGTTTTTCACTATGGCACAAAACAAAAATTCCATCCCCTCCAACTTATAAATATTTATATTCTAGAGCAGTCCTCTCTGTACTCCGCATAATATCTCTAATTCAGGCAGAAATGACCAGTCTTTTTTGAACCAGCACAGTATTTTCAATGCCATAAATCATGCAGGCAGTGTAGGGGAATGTGTGACTTGAGGCAGGAGAACTATCTGGGAAATTTTTGCAATATCCCATGTAAGGGATAAAAAAATTTAGTGTAAGGTGACAACACTGGGGACCGAGTGACTGTACTGCATTTAAGACTCTGTATTTAAAGGGTAAAACTGACAAGTCTTAGTGACTGGTTGTATTTGATTAGTGAGAGTTGAAGTCTCAGTGGGACAAATCCCAATATTCTATACATTCTGTAAATCACACGATTAGTATATAATTATTTTGAATGCACAAAGTTTTTTAATTTTGTTTCTCATTATTTTTTACTTTGGTTTAGGTATTCAGCACTGTTCTGAAACATGAATGTTTCAGGTTTAGGGTGATGAGTGTGTTAAGTAGTAAGTGACAAGCATACATAGAAATATAGAAATTGAAATTAGTAACAATAATAAAAGAAAAGATACTTTTAGTTGAAAATGATTTTATGCCTTACATAGATTTTGAATTTAGTACAACATTCCCTAAATGTCAATCTTTAATCAGACATTAAAAATATAACATCTGAAAATGATTAAAGGGAGAAGGTAAGTATTTTGATAAATTGACTTTCTGTAAGGAAATTTTAATATACATCAAAAGTTTTAAAAAGAGTCATAAATTAAATCAAATAATTCTACCACTAAAAATCTATTCAAAAAATAATCACTATGTATCAAAGGATTTATACATGTTTATCTGTCATATTTATGATGAATAAAATATAGTATAACAGTAAGAAAGTACTTGCCCATTTATGAGGCTATGAATATGCTTATCTATTTAAATAAATAAATATGTATGTGTATATTTATATACTTTAAAGGATAAATAAGAATTTACACTAAAACATTAACTATGGCTTTCTCTGAGAGTGAGGCTATAGATTATTAGCTTTCTTTGCAATATTTCTAAATTGACTATAATAATTATACACTGATTTTTTAATACAAAATCTAGTAAACATATTAAATGATTAAATTTTTAAATTCTGATATTATAAAACAAAACTTTGAATAAATGTTGTGAGAAAAGCAAAAATACTGTTCCAAAGATATCTAGTAATTGGTTATAACTTTTTAACTTCATAAAGCTCTAGTTATAAACAAGTTATATTTTTGTTTTGGTCACATAAGTATTATTGCTGTTTTTGTATATACTCCATTTGCTATCCCTGCTTCATTACCCATTTTGTCATTTAAATGGTGGCTGACAACTTTTGCCTTCCAAAACTGACTGGCAGCTATCATTCCAATGCCAGACTTATCTTTATGCAAATTTCCAAAGGTCACCATTTATGCATGTAAATTCTGAAGGGTACTAACTATACAGCTGACAGATTCTGACAGCCACTATATCTCCAAGAATGGAATAAGTAAGGATGACTGTCTGAATAATCAATGTGTTTTTACTCTGCCCATGGCCAGTTTATACATCTTACACTTTCTGACTGTGGTTTTGAAATTAGAAAATGTAGTTTCAGAGCGTACCAAAACATTTTTTTTCTTAATTTCTATAAACAAATGGGTAAATAATTTGAGACAATTAATGAAATGACCTTCAGTTTAAAGTGTTCTATTTTCAGAGATCATTCCTACCTAGATATAAAAATTAACATCTAGCTTTGGAAATAATTTCTGTAAAAAAACAAGCTCTAGTATTCCTATGAAGACAATTGTTCTTCTATAAGAAACACAGGGTTCTCTAGAACCCTGCTCCCTAAAGCTCAGTAAATGGTGCCACCATCCATGGAGACATCAGTTTTAAGCTTCTTGAGATTTGTCCCACTGAGATTTCAACTCTCACTAATCAAATATAATCAGTCACTATTATTTGTCAATTTTCTTTAAATACAGAGTTTCAAATGCATTACTACTACTCAATCCCCAATGTTGTCACCTTAAATCAAATCTTTATTATCTCTTACATGAGATATTGCAAATATTTCCCAGATAATTCTCCTGCCTCAAGTCAGACAATCCCCCACACTGCATGCCTCCAGAATTAATTTTCTAATATCCAAAGTCATGAGCAAGGCCAGTGTAACAATATAAAAGACACATTAAAGTAAAAATTAAAAGAATGCTATAACGAGGAAATATTTCAAATATATTGACTAATAGGATGAGACAATAAACAGAATTGTGTGTAATATGGTATATGATCTGGAGGAAAAGAAAGCAAGAGAGGAGGGTGGGGTATGCCCCCAGACAGTTTCAATATTAAATAGGTTGTTCAAGGAAGGCTGCCATGAGAAGAGGGTATCTGAAGCTTAGGAAATAAGCCATGGGATATCTTGGGATAAGGCTCCTTGGTAGAGAGGGCTCCTGTGGTCAGTGAGTGAAAATGGTGTCAGGGCAGTTGGAGTTTAGATAAGGTTGAAGGTAGAACAAGAAAGACTGAGTGTTGTAGAGAGAAAACAGTGGAGCAAGAAAAACAGGAGACTGCTGCAATTCTCCAGTCAAGTGGATTGTGATTGAATGAAGGTAGTAGCAAAAGAGGTACTCAGTAGCCCAACAAAAGATGCTAATGAATATGCATTGAAAATACATTTGAAAGAAATACAATTGAAAGAAAATTCAAGAGTCACTCTTAGCATCTGTGCCTAAGGAATTGGAAGAATGGAACCATTAACCAAAACTTGTGTGATCATCATGATTCTGAATTACTTGTATTATTTTGAAAATTGTGATTTGATTCTTTGTGACTGAATTGATACTAAGAAGTCATTTACGGTGGAATATATACTCCAATAAATCTTTCATACAAGATTCAAAAAATTATAGTTAATTTAAAAAAAAAAAACATGAGTGTCCAGAAGGGTTTAAATATACCTAGCTCTACCCTAAATGATATGTGGTAGATGATGTTGTTAACTCCGTATTTCTAATAAAGAAATTGAAGCAGAGAGAAGATAAGTAACACCTTGAAGGTCATATATAGAACCCTTCTTCAAAACTTTAGTCAGCATCTTCTTCAGTCAGCTTCCTCTCAGGGGTTATTGTTTTTGTTTTGCTGTATTTCATTACTAAAGAAGAATCTAGAGATTCCCAGGAATGATACTGGCAGGAGGGAATGACCACAAACAGGCACAAGAGAACTTGTGGTGAAGGATACAGTCTATATCTTGATTTTGGTGGTACATTCTAACACAACTTTATGCATCAAAATGCAATTGTACATTAAAAAGAATATGTTTAATATATATAATTGTATGTCAATAAATATGAATTTAAAAAGCAATCTAGCAAATATCATAAACTGATTGATATTGGAAAAACAGGTTTTGTCCAAAGGTAAAACAAATCTCTCATACTACATAATTTGTTCTAACATTACTTTTTTTTCTTGTTAAAACAATGTTTCTCATGTAATTTTCTAAGAATATTTAGTGATAAAGTAACATAATTTTATTTGTTGCCATGTAATTTATCTTGTGTGATTTCAACCATCTTTACCACAGCAGGAAGAACTATGGTTTCTCCAATGATTTCATTCCTTCCCTGCAGGAAATCTCAAATACAACTTCCAAACATTTATCATAAATTTACTGAAAATTTGTAAATGGCTAGATTGAGCATGACTTCAAACATTGCTGAAAAACCCAGAAAGGGGTGCATTTGTGTTCCAGATATTATTAAAATCTTGGTATTAATGATGCTGTGTACTGTCACTAACCTATACCTCAAGACAAATACGCTCTTAGGCCAAGTTTAATCACATATAAGAGATTATGTTGTTTTTGATACCCTGAATAAATTTAAGGTGATTATCAATGCTTATAATGAGTCTGAAAATATCCTTTAATAAAAATAGAGAAAATGCCAGCTATACCATTTGTTGTTGATTTATGCATGGGATTAATCAAATAACCTTTATTTTGTAAGTTTAACTCAAATTTCCCTGATGGCTCTGATGGTAGAGAATCGCCTGCAATGCAGGAGACCCCGGTTCAATTTCTGGGTCAGGAAGAGCCACTAGAAAAGGGATAGGCTACCTACCCCAGTATTCTTGGGCTTCCCTTGTAGCTCACTTGGTAAAGAATTCATTTACAATGCAGGAGACCTGGGTTTGATCCATGGGTTGGAATGATCCCCTAGAGGAGGGAAAGGCTACTCACTCCAATATTCTTGCCTGGAGAATTCCACGGACTCTATAGCTCATGGAGTCGCAAAGAGTTGGACATGACTGAATGACTTTCACTTTTACTTTTGTAAAGACTATTGTCTAAATATGAGAATCAGTCTAGTTGAAAATAGACAATGATTCTACTTAACACACTTATCAAAACACTTGTAACATCAGTATACTAAAATACTCTTAAAAATACAACTGCCATCAAAATCCAATGAGATGCCAATTGACATCCATTAGAATGGCTGTAATCAAAATGACAATAAAAACTTTTGGCAAGAATATGATGAAATTAGAACACACATAATTTTGGTGGGAATGAAAAATCCTTCCAAATGCTTTGGAAAGCAATTTGGAAGTTCCTCAAAAGGTGAAACATACAGTTACCATTCCACCCCACCTATCCATCCAAGAGAAAGTAATACATGCTGCTGCTACTGCTGCTAAGTCGCTTCAGTCGTGTCTGAATATGTCTATGCAAAAACTCGGACATATATGTTCATAACATCATTATTGATAATAGCCAGAAAGTGTTAATGCACCCAAGGTCAATCAACTGATAAATGGATAAACAAAACGTGACTTCATTACTATTATCCATGCATAAAATAATTGTCCTAATTTACACAAGAATTGAAAACATTATGTTAAGTGAAAAGAGCAGATACAAAAATATTGTATGATTCCCTTTATTTGGTAAATCCATAGCAGCAGAAGATATGTTAATGGCTTCCTGCAGATGAGGTGAGGGAGGAATGGGAGTAACTGCTTATGGGTATGTTTCTTTTAGGAATGAGAAAGTTTTTCTAGATTAGATAGTGACAGGTATACAACTCTGCAAATACACTAAAAATCATAGAATTATATACTTTAAAAGGGTGAACCTATGGTATATGTATTACAGGTCAATTAAAAAACCAGGAAGCAAATACTGTCTACTATTTAATACTGTAAAATTTCAAAAATTTTCCAGAAATTTCATATTTTGGGAGCCAGTAGCAATCATGATATTAAATATTATAAGGTTTTTGTTGTTTTTTATATTTCTTAATGAAAATAGGCATCAGGAGAGATTCTGAAAATTTTTTCTCATAACCTTATGGATACTTAAGCACTCTAGAGACAGCTAAGATGGAAAATTAAGCTTTCGTCTGGTAAACATGATATATTATATGAGCTGCTCCAAATCTACTTTTCCAGACGCATCTCTTAACATAGTACTGTCACATGTGTAATCCCTCAGTCCTTCAATGGCCATCCCTTTCTCCTTTATGCACCCCTTCACAAGATATTGTGTTGATCTGGAATGCATGGCCTCCCGCATGGCCTCCCTTTTCTCTATATCAGCAACCCCTCTCAGTGAATTTCACAGCATGCATCAAGGTTTGAAGGGCCTCCAACAAAAGTCAGCTCTCCCATGTCTGTTTCCTTAGCAGTTTGCTACTGATGCTTTTGAAACATATATAATCATTTCTATAGATCTTCATGTCTCTCTCATTAGCCTTAATTTCTCTATAGCAAGCACATCTAAGTTTATCTTGGATTACTTTTTTAAAAAATGATTCAGACTGTTTTAAAATTTATTTCTTTCACTAAGTGCCAGAAAAACCACTTTACTCAAGTCAATAAAAGAACTTCTGTTATATTTATATGTCAATGTATAGATAAGCTAGTAGATTCAATTATATATATCTATTCTGGAAAAGAGGGATAATGTTATTTGCTTGCATTTGTAAAGGAATGGGCTGAAGAGAACAGTGACAAAGAAATTGAAACAAAATATCTATAAGAAAGAAAATCAATGGGAAAATTCAGTATCTACAAAGGTGAGTGCAATTCTTTTATACTCTTAAGTCACTCAATATTCTTCTTAGAGTTAAAAGCAAAATACAGAATCTTTGAAAACAGGCTTATAATGATTTATAATACATACCAATTATATCCTCAATTCAAAATTAGATTAATATGATTTTAATCTAAAGAAAATAAAGTTAATATTTCTACTTTCAAGTTGCATGTTTATAATAGGGTACATTTTAGAAATTTCAAAATCACTTTAAGGAATTTAACTTTAGCAACTTCAAGAAGAAAGGAAATTCCAATTTTTCCATTGATTAATTATTTTGTCTTCAAATGATTTGCTGCAAAACAAACTACATGTACTGGCCTACTGTCATCCTTCTTAAAAGCTCTTATGTTGTACTGCATATATGTATTTATGATAAATAAAAACATTACTTTTGAAAAGAATGTGCTTTACATTAAATATTCTGGTCTATAAGATGCATACATTTTATTTCCTAATATTAATTTTCACCATCATTGATAGGTAATTGAGAGCAAATAGAACGAATTAAGGAAAAGTGACTTTAATGAATTGTCATATACAGGTACTAATTTAAAAAAAAAAAATTTGTGTAGTTATCCAATATTACTTAGGAGTGTAAGATAATCATATGCTTTTCAAAAGTAGAACACTGCTGAAATTATTTTTAGTAGCCCATTTAGTGTTCAAATATTTAGAGTACAATTCTTCACAACAACAAGTATTTTGTAGTATATTATTTACATATTTGTTCACAAGCAATGTCAATTTATTTTCCAAAACTATGTAAAACTGCATTTCAGTAGCCCATCAAACAATATGTTCAATTTTCAGTGAAACACATAAAAGCATATACTAACTCGAATATATTAAACATACATTGAAATTACTAACAGTCATAATTGGCAGCAATAATCTAATAATTACCTTAATTTGCGCTTCAGTTGCTAAAACTCCATGTGTTTTTTCCTCCGATTTACTGAACACTTAAACATTTCTGTAAAAAAAAAAATTAATTAGATAATGAGAAAAAATATACACTTTATAGTTAGAGGTGTAGGACTATTTGAGTAGACATGTATTTCTTATCGTTTGTCAAATGTATTTCTCCAGCAAAGGTTAGGGTATAGCAGCTAGTCACAAAGCCATGTCTGACTCTTTGTGATCCCATGGGCTGTAGCCCTCCAAGGGTTCTCTGTTCAGAGAAGCAGAACCACATATAAAAACAAAATTCAATTCACATGTGATTTATCTTCCCTTACCATCTAATTTACTATAATGTTCAGTAGGAAAAGTGAATGAATTTGATAGGTATGGACCTTAAATATTTTCTTAATTAAATGAACACACAGAGTTTTAAAATAAATTGTGAGATTTCCAAGAAACTTTCTTATTTCTTGCCATAGGGACTTTTAGCTAACATCCTGGGATATGTTTAATCACTCTTATTACTAGAATTATTGTGAGAAAATACTGGAGGAAGGCCTCAGCATATCTCGCTACTCCATCATACATATACACACAAATCCCCAAAATATACATGCTCTGTGTACTTATGAATAAATAAATAGTGTTTAGGGGCTAAGATTGGAAAAGGTCAGTTTTCATCCCAATCCCAAAGAAAGGCAATGCCAAAGAATGCTCAAACTACCGCACAATTGCACTCATCTCACACGCTAGTAAAGTAATGCTCAAAATTCTCCAAGCCAGGAGTCAGCAATATGTGAACTGTGAACTTCCTGATGTTCAAGCTGGTTTTAGAAAAGGCAGAGGAACCAGAGATCAAATTGCCAACATCTGCTGGATCATGGAAAAAGCAAGAGAATTCCAGAAAAACATCTATTTCTGCTTTATTGACTATGCCAAAGCCTTTGACTGTGTAGATCACAATAAACTGTGGAAAATTCTGAAAGAGATGGGAATACCAGACCACCTGATCTGCCTCTTGAGAAATCTGTATGCAGGTCAGGAAGCAACAGTTAGAACTGGTCATGGAACAACAGACTGGTTCCAAATAGGAAAAGGAGTACGTCAAGGCTGTATATTGTCACCATGTTTATTTAACTTATATGCAGAGTACATCATGAGAAATGCTGGACTGGAAGAAACACAAGTTGGAATCAAGTTTGCTGGGAGAAATATCAATAACCTCAGATATGCAGATGACACCACCCTTATGGCAGAAAGTGAAGAGGAACTCAAAAGCCTCTTGATGAAAGTGAAAGTGGAGAGTGAGATGGTTGGCTTAAAGCTCAACATTCAGAAAACGAAGATCATGGCATCTGGTCCCACCACTTCATGGGAAATAGATGGGGAAACAGTGGAAACAGTGTCAGACTTCATTTTTCTGGGCTCCAAAATCACTGCAGATTGTGACTGCAGCCATGAAATTAAAAGACGCTTACTCCTTGGAAGGAAAGTTATGACCAACCTAGATAGCATATTCAAGAGCAGAGACATCACTTTGCCAACAAAGGTTAGCCTAGTCAAGGCTATGGTCTTTCCTGTGGTCATGTGTGGATGTGAGAGCTGGACTGTGAAGAAGGCTGAGCGCCGAAGAATTGATGCTTTTGAACTGTGGTGTTGGAGAAGACTCTTGAGAGTCCCTTGGCCTGCAGAGAGATCCAACCGGTCCATTCTGAAGGAGATCAGCCCTGGGATTTCTTTGGTAGGAATGATGCTAAAGCTGAAACTCCAGTATTTTGGCCACCTCATGCGAAGAGTTGACTCATTGGAGAAGACTCTGATGCTGGGAGGGATTGGGGGCAGGAGGAGAAGGGGACGACAGAGGATGAGATGGCTGGATGGCATCACTGACTCGATGGATGTGGGTCTGGGTGACCTCCAGGAGTTGGTGATGGACAGGGAGGCCTGGCGTGCTGCAGTTCATGGGGTCTCAAAGAGTCGGACACGAATGAGCGACTGATCTGATCTGAGGGGCTTCCCAGGTGGTGCTGCTGCTGCTGATGCTGCTGCTGCTGCTAAGTCCCTTCAGTCGTGTTCAACTCTGTATGACCACATAAACAGCAGCCCACCAGGCTGCCCCGTCTCTGGGATTCTCCAGGTGGCGCTAGTGGTAAAGAACTCACTTGTCAATGCAGAAGACATAAGAGAGGAGGGTTTGATCCCTGGGTTGGGAAGAAGGGAGACGGGCAGGGAAATCTACTCCACTCTTCTTGCTTGGAGCATCCCACAGAGAGAGGAGCTTATGGGCTACAGTTCATAGGGTTGCAAAGAGTAGGACATGACTGAAGTAACTTAGCACAGCACAGCACACACAGAATGTGATTATAATAATTTAGAGAAATTCAGATTTAAGAATATTATGAAGTAATAAACAATAACATTAAAGTTTCCTTAAATGGCAAATTTTAGTCTTTATTTTCTGTAAATTACTATAGTTTCTATTTATCTCAATATTAAAATACTATCAATGTCAGACATTTTATCAAAAAATAAATAATATAAACACACAAACATATATATAAATTTTTAAAAGGAATAATGTCCTCCAAGGTTACTTTCTTTGGTATTTCAGTGTTTTCAGTGTGATGCAACAAGTTCAATTTCTGAATTTACAGTGAGTTCATTTAATGCTTTATACAAGCATCACCTATATCAATTATTATGATATTTGGTATTCTTTATGCTGTTAGTATTGTGCTATTAGCAGAGGTTAAGTACTCATGTACATGCCAAAACAATGACAAAATGTATTATCTATTCTAGTATCTTGTCCCTCAAATGGATTAAGAATTAGTTATAGGCAGAAAGCCATTAGCATAAAATTAAAATTGAGTTTTTATGTACAGACATTATTGATTACAATCATATATTTATGAAAACAAGCTAGTGGAAAAATATGCACTAATAGAAGCATTATATTTTGTTTCAGGATTTAAAAACATTAAAGCAATGGGACTGGCTGTTTTCTTCAATTAACATCAACTCATGTTAGGCATGAGCAACAAGGAGTGGCCTAGCTGAAAAGGACTGCAAGCTGATCTTTAAAACCCATCCCAGACACACCGAGGAGAGCTCACAGATAATGCTACCAAAAAAAAAAAAAACCACAGAGACTTTTCCAACTATTGCATTTGGGCCCTAGGCACACAGTAGATACAAACTATGAGTGCTTCCTGAAGTAACCTTAGGCAGCTAGGAGCCCATTCACATCAGATTAGATCAGATCAGTCACTCAGTCGTGTCCGACTACTTGCGACCCCATGAATAACAGCACGCCAGGCCTCCCTGTCCATCAACAACTCCCGGAGGTCACTCAGACTCACATTCATCCAGTCAGTGATGCCATCCAGCCATCTCATCCTCTGTTGTCCCCTTCTCCTCTTGCCACCAATCCCAACCAGCATCAGAGTCTTCTCCAATGAGTCAACTCTTCGCATGAGGTGGCCAAAATACTGGAGTTTCAGCTTTAGCATCATTCCTTCCAAAGAAATCCCAGGGCTGATCTCCTTCAGAATGGACTGGTTGGATCTCTCTGCAGTCCAAGGGACTCTCAAGAGTCTTCTCCAACACCACAGTTCAAAAGCATCAATTCTTCGGTGCTCAGCCTTCTTCACAGTCCAGCTCTCACATCCATACATGACCACAGAAAAGACCATAGCCTTGACTAGGCAAACCTTTGTTGGCATAGTGATGTCTCTGCTTTTGAATATACTATCTAGGTTGGTCATAACTTTCCTTCCAAGGAGTAAGCGTCTTTTAATTTCATGGCTGCAATCACGATCTGCAGCGATTTTGGAGCCCAGAAAAATAAAGTCTGACACTGTTTCCACTGTTTCTCCATCTATTTCCCATGTAGTGATGGGACCAGATGCCATGATCTTCGTTTTCTGAATGTTGAGCTTTAAGACAACCATTTCACTCTCCACTTTCACTTTCATCAAGAGGCTTCTGAGTTCCTCTTCACTTTCTGCCATAAGGGTGGTGTCATCTGCATATCTGAGGTTATTGATATTTCTCCCAGCAATCTTGATTCCAACTTGTGTTTCTTCCAGTCCAGCATTTCTCATGATGTACTCTGCATATATGTTAAATAAACATGGTGACAATATACAGCCTTGACGTACTCCTTTTCCTATTTGGAACCAGTCTGTTGTTCCATGACCAGTTCTAACTGTTGCTTCCTGACCTGCATACAGATTTCTCAAGAGGCAGATCACGTGGTCTGGTATTCCCATCTCTTTCAGAATTTTCCACAGTTTATTGTGATCTACACAGTCAAAGGCTTTGGCATAGTCAATAAAGCAGAAATAGATGTTTTTCTGGAATTCTCTTGCTTTTTCCATGATCCAGAGGATGTTGGCAATTTGATCTCTGGTTCCTCTGCCTTTTCTAAAACCAGCTTGAACATCAGGAAGTTCACGGTTCACATATTGCTGAAGCCTGGCTTGGAGAATTCTGAACATTACTTTACTAGCGTGTGAGATGAGTGCAATTGTGCGGTAGTTTGAGCACTCTTTGGCATTGCCTTTCTTTGGGATTGGGTTGAAAACTGACCTTTTCCAATCCTGTGGCCACTGCTGAGTTTCCCAAATTTGCTGGCATATTGAGTGCAGCACTTTTACAGCATTATCTTTCAGGATTTGGAATAGCTCCACTGGAATTCCATCACCTCCACTAGCTTTGTTCATAGTGATGCTTTCTAAGGCCCACTTGACCTCACATTCCAGGATGTCTGGCTCTAGGTCAGTGATCACACCATCATGATTATCTGGGTCGTGAAGCTCTTTTTTGTACAGTTCTTCTGTGTATTCTTGCCATCTCTTCTTAATATCTTCTGCTTCTGTTAGGTCCATACCATTTCTGTCCTTTATCGAGCCCATTTTTGCATGAAATGTTCCTTTGGTATCTCTGATTTTCTTGAATAGATCCCTAGTCTTTCTCATTCTGTTGTTTTCCTCTATTTCTTTGCATTGATCATTGAAGAAGCCTTTCTTATCTCTTCTTGCTATTCTTTGGAACTCTGCATTTAGATGTTTATATCTTTCCTTTTCTCCTTTGCTTTCCGCTTCTTTTCTTTTCACAGCTATTTGCAAGGCCTCCCCAGACAGCCATTTTGCTTTTTTGCATTTCTTTTTCATGGGGATGGTCTTCATCCCTGTCTCCTGTACAATGTCACGAACTTCATTCCATAGTTCATCAGGCACTCTATCTATCAGATCTAGGCCCTTAAATCTATTTCTCACTTCCACTGTATAATCATAAGGGATTTGATTTAGGTCATACCTGAATGGTCTAGTGGTTTTCCCTACTTCCTTCAATTTAAGTCTGAATTTGGCAATAAGGTGTTCATGGTCTGAGCCACAGTCAGCTCCTGGTCTTGTTTTTGCTGATTGTATAGAGCTTCTCCATCTTTGGCTGCAAAGAATATAATCGATCTGATTTCGGTGTTGACCATCTGGTGATGTCCATGTATACAGTCTTCTCTTGTGTTGTTGGAAGAGGGTATTTGCTATGACCAATGCATTTTCTTGGCAAAACTCTGTTAGTCTTTGCCCTGCTTCATTCTGTATTCCAAGGCCAAATTTGCCTGTTACTCCAGGTGTTTCCATAAATATTATATACATACATACATACATCCGATTATAACGGACTGAATTTTGAGAAGACTTACACAACAGTGCCTGTTGTTATATAATTTGCAACTGTCAGTCAGTCATACATATACCCATTTGCACTCCCTTTCCTGACTGGTGATGGGTACAAGTCCCGTTTTACACAGTGCACAACCAAGAGAATGAGATTTGAAGTATGAAAAAGGAAGCCAAGAGAGATCTTTATGACTCCTTCAGAGTTGGACTGCTCCCATGTCATGGTAGGGTCTGTTTCACAAAAGTTCTGTCTGCTTGAGCTGCAACTGAGTTGTAACTTCTCTGTTGGTTTAAACCCTTTAGTCCATCATTTCAAATCTTTGCTGTAATAAGACAAGAACCAAAGGAGCAAAACAAACAGACCTGACAAAGGGACTAGAAAAGCAAACAGAGATACCAGACCAAATAACACTGTTCTATCAGTATAGAGCAATAAGGCTGAATTTCTTTTCTAATAAGTAAACATGTCTAAAAGGGATTCTTAAAAGAAGAGTTGCTAGAATTATTTTTGATCAAAGTGATTACTTTGAAGGAAAACACTCATGGACGATATAACAGTTCAATGTGTTTATATTGACATGTTTTCACTACTGTTCAAAATTTATATAAATACAATTAACTAAATATCACTGCAATATTTCATTGCCCTTTCACATTTAATAAAGTGCCGACTCATGACTTCTATAAACTTTCTTTTGTCTTTCCCTTTAGACTTTTAGGTTATATACTAATTCTGAAAGTAATCTTGTGTTGGTTAAGTGGTACAAATACATTCTATTTGTGGCCTGTAGTTTCACTAATTTTAATAATATTTTCTGATGAACATATTATATATTTTTATATAATATATTTATATTTTATATAATATATTTTATATATTATAAAATATTATATTTTATATAATATTTTATATAATATTTTATATTTAATATTTTAAATATATTTAATACAAATAAATACATTTATTTATATTTATATTTATATATTTATTTAAATATATTTTAAATATATTTAATATATTAATATATTAAATATAAATATATTTTAAATATATTAAATAAATATATTAAATAAATAAAAATATATTTTAATATATTAATATTTTAAATATATTAATATATTAAATATAAATATATTTAAATATATTTTAAATATATTTAATATAAATAAATATATTTATTTATATTTATATTTAAATATTTATATATTTATTTAAATAAAATATATTTAAAATTTTATATAATATATTTTATATAAAATATTTTATATATTATATATATTATATAATATATTTATATATTTATATATATTATATATATGAATATATATATGAATATATATATATTTTTTCTGATGAAAATATACTTTTGGGGTCGGTTCTATTTGTTTTGAGGTCTTTCTTTTCTGTAAAAAGAAGGTATATTTTTAAAGTAAATATTTTGCAAATATGATAGCATTAAAATAGGTACTCACTACTTCCATAAGATCATATTATTCAAATCATTTTTCCAACTACCATCTTTCCTCTCTCAATCTACTAGTCTATGAGTTATCGTCAAATATTTTCTACTTTAAGTCCTTATGAATGACCATTACTATGTACCACTAGATTATTCTCTCTGTGGAGTGTTTAGATTTGTTTTTCACCTCTATTTCCAGTATCATATTCATCCCAGCCATGTGACTCAGACAGAGAGAAAAAAAAAAAATTCCTATTTTACAGATTAGAAAAGCAACTCATAAAGATTATCATGGCTATCAAGTAAAAGTGCCACAATAGGAATCCAAAGCATCGGACACTTAGTTTGGCTACCTGTTATTACATGTTGCCACCACTGGCCCCTCCGTCTGTCATACTGCAATAGGCCTTGATATTCTTGGAGTACCATCTATCCTTCTCTTAAATCTATCTGCCAGAATAATCTAAGATCTCATTTTCCTCACTAATCCAAAAATGTCCCTATTATTTTACATAGAGTCTTTTTGACACTGTCTATATCATTAAATAGAATTTTCTCATCAGCCAGTTTGGGTTGCTGGCTGGCTCCTCAGACAGAATACAGCTAAGATAGAGTACCTTATTAATGTAAACCCCATGAATTTACCCTGAATACTTTGGGTACAAACACATCTCTAAACTCATGGTGCATTTGAAACTGAAAGTGCAAAGTTTAGTTCCAAATGCACCATATTTTTCACACATGATAGTTTGAGGACTCAAGAATGTATGCCATTGTCAAAAGGAGAATTCCCAGGTGGCGCTAGTGGTAAAGAACCCGCCTGCCAATGCAGGAGACATAAGAGACATGGGTTTCATCCCTGGGTCAGGAAGATCCCGACATAGGAAATGGCAACCACTCCATTATTCTTGCCTGGAGAACGCCATGGACAGAGGAGCCTGGTGGGCTACTGTACATAGGGTCACACAGAGCCAGACACAACTGAAGTAACTTAGTACATATAATGGAGAGTGTCTTAAGGCAGACTTCTAAATCAATTATAAAACTAGACAACACTGTCAAAAAATTATCTATTTCAGGAGTATGGAAATTGACTAGTTATACAGCAGATTAAGTGCTTAAGCCAGAAAAACTATTCTACTTTTGGTAAGAACAGTAGGGATGCTGTGGCATTTATACCTGGGCATTTTACCATCTCTTTCCTAATTTAAAAGAACTGAAAACTATACAAAGTCAGTTGTCAAACCAAAATAAAATTAAAATCAAAAAGAAAGAAGTTTGAAAAATCCCTGATATTTGGAAATTTAAAAAATTTTTCTAAATATCCAGTGCACCAAAGAATAAATCACAAGAGAAATTTAAATATATTTTGAACTGCTGCTGCTGCTGCTGAGTCGCTTCAGTCGTGTCCGACTCTGTGCGACCTCATAGACGGAAGCTCACCAGGCTCCCCCCTCCCTGGGATTCTCCAGGCAAGAATACTGGAGTGGGTTGCCATTTCCTTCTCCAATGCATGAAAGTGAAAAATGAAAATGAAGTCGCTCAGTCGTGTCCGACTCTTAGCGACCCCATGGACTGGAGCCTACCAGGATCCTCCGTCCATGGGATTTTCCAGGCAAAAGTACTGGGGTGGGGTGCCATTGCCTTCCCCGATATTTTCAACTAAGGAAAACTAAAACACATGACAAAATTTATGGATTGCAACTAAAGTACTACTTCAAAGCAAATATGTAGTTTTAAACACCTATATTACGAAAGAAGTTTCCAAATCAATAACTAAAGCTGACATGTTGAAAAGAAGAGCAAACTAAATGCTAACTTAACAAAAATGAGAGAATAATAAAGGAAAGAAGGGATAATATTGACCAAAGACCAATGTTAAGATGAACACACTCCCACTAATTATATTTTATGTTACAAAAAATTCCATGTCTTTTCTAGACCTAAAGTGTCTTCATTTTTAATGTGAATAAATTAGAATAAATTAGTCATAAACTTTTTCCCCATGAAAAAAATATATTTTTTGGAACAGTCAACAGACCTGCAAAGGATATAAATTATATACAGTACATGACAACTCATAGTTTATTAGGGGAAAAGTATACAGATAATGCAAAATAGAGAATAATCTTCAAAGATCAATATATTATCCAACATTTTTACTGATCAAATGTTGAATTTCTCACATTTTGTTTAGATGAATAAAAAGTAAATTATAACTAAAACAAGACAAGGGAAGAAATATTATGGTGACAAATACATTGGTTGTCTACATATAGAGAAAGGATTGCTAGATAAAATAAAGTAGAAGAGTATAGGATAAATAGACACATGGAAGGAAAGGGAAAAGCTCTTCATCAGTGTCCACTGTATACCCAGTCTCTGTGGTTCATATCAAGGATTAGAACAGTGTATACAAAGTTCTTACAGAGAACAGTTTTTATTTATTAAAATCAAAACCAAAGAACAGGCCTTTTACTTTGTAATTCAATTACACAGAAAGATTGTTTCTGTCCTGAAAAGGTAATTTCCTAATTAATTAAAAGGTTATGCCATATATAATACCAAAACTCTTATCTTGGTTAAGGCATTGCATTTGACTGGTAATTTCTCCAGGGGTCTGCTTTCCCTGTATTCTTTTGGCCTTGATTATGATACTAAAAGGCAAGAGTATTAATCTCACCCAAGTTTTCGCACCCACAGGTACCTCCTTCTTAGGGCTTGGCCTAGCACTGAGTCACAGATGCTTTAGATTGTTCCTATGTAAGGAAATCTGCAGCTATCATGCTATGGCATAAGGAAGAAAACATGACCTGCTGTGAATAATTCACCATCAAAAGGAGTTCAAGCACTCTATTGCTAACAGGAAAAGAGAGAAAGTTCCTATGATGGGAGAAAAGTTGGTAAAATATACAACAGATGTGACTATTGAAGGTTAGAACCAATACTTTAAAGGACTCAATTCATAATAGAAACTCTGTGTAGGGAAGATGGATTAATGGCTGAGGTCTGAAGGGTTTCCTGCTTTCCCTTTAACACTTCTGCATTACAAGTAGTCTGGAATGCAAAAGTAGGAAGTCAAGAAACACCTGGAGTAACAGGCAAATTTGGCCTTGGAATACAGAATGAAGCAGGGCAAAGACTAATAGAGTTTTGCCAAGAAAATGCACTGGTCATAGCAAATACCCTCTTCCAACAAAACAAGAGAAGACTCTATACATGGACATCACCAGATGGTCAACACCGAAATCAGATCGATTATATTCTTTGCAGCCAAAGATGGAGAAGCTCTATCCAATCAGCAAAAACAAGACCAGGAGCTGACTGTGGCTCGGACCATGAACTCCTTATTGCCAAATTCAGACTGAAATTGAAGAAAGTAGAGAAAACTACTAGACCATTCAGGTATGACCTAAATCAAATCCCTTATGATTATACAGTGGAAGTGAGAAATAGATTTAAGGGCCTAGATCTGATAGATAGAGTGCCTGATGAACTATGGAATGAGGTTCGTGACATTGTACAGGAGACAGGGATCAAGACCATCCCCATGGAAAGGAAATGCAAAAAAGCAAAATGGCTGTCTGCGGAGGCCTTACAAATAGCTGTGAAAAGAAGAGAAGCGAAAAGCAAAGGAGAAAAGGAAAGATATAAACATCTAAATGCAGAGTTCCAAAGAATAGCAAGAAGAGATAAGAAAGCCTTCTTCAGTGATCAATGCAAAGAAATAGAGGAAAACAACAGAATGGGAAAGACTAGGGATCTCTTCAAGAAAATCAGAGATACCAAAGGAACATTTCATGCAAAGATGGGCACAATAAAGGACAGAGATGGTGTGGACCTAACAGAAGCAGAAGATATTAAGAAGAGGTGGCAAGAATACACGGAAGAACTGTACAAAAAAGAGCTTCACGACCCAGATAATCATGATGATGTGATCACTGACCTAGAGCCAGACATCTTGGAATGTGAAGTCAAATGGGCCTTAGAAAGCATCACTACAAACAAAGCTAGTGGAGGTGATGGAATTCCACTGGAGCTATTCCAAGTCCTGAATGATGATGCTGTGAAAGTGCTACACTCAATATGTCAGCAAATTTGGAAAACTCAGCAGTGGCCACAAGATTGGAAAAGGTCAGTTTTCATCCCAATCCCAAAGAAAGGCAATGCCAAGGAGTGCTCAAACTACCGCACAATTGCACTCATCTCACACGCTAGTAAAGTAATGCTCAAAATTCTCCAAGCCAGGCTTCAGCAATATGTGAACCGTGAACTTCCTGATGTTCAAGCTGGTTTTAGAAAAGACAGAGGAACCAGAGATCAAATTGCCAACATCCTCTGGATCATGGAAAAAGCAAGAGAGTTCCAGAAAAACATCTATTTCTGCTTTATTGACTATGCCAAAGCCTTTGACTGTGTGGATCACAATAAACTATGGAAAATTCTGAAAGAGATGGGAATACCAGACCACCTGATCTGCCTCTTAAGAAATCTGTATGCAGGTCAGGAAGCAACAGTTAGAACTGGTCATGGAACAACAGACTGGTTCCAAATAGGAAAAGGAGTACGTCAAGGCTGCATATTGTCACCATGTTTATTTAACTTATATGCAGAGTACATCATGAGAAATGCTGGACTGGAAGAAACACAAGTTGGAATCAAGATTGCCGGGAGAAATATCAATAACCTCAGATATGCAGATGATACCACTCTTATGGCAGAAAGTGAAGAGGGGCTAAAAAGCCTCTTGATGAAAGTGAAAGTGGAGAGTGAAAAGGTTGGCTTAAAGCTCAACATTCAGAAAACGAAGATCATGGCATCTGGTCCCATCACTGCATGGGAAATAGATGGGGAAACAGTGGAAACAGTGTCAGACTTTGTTTTTCTGGGCTCCAAAATCACTGCAGATGGTGACTGCAGCCATGAGATTAAAAGACGCTTGCTCCTTGGAAGGAAAGTTATGACCAACCTAGAGAGCATATTCAAAAGCAGAGACATTACTTTACCAACAAAGGTTCGCCTAGTCAAGGCTATGGTCTTTCCCGTGGTCATGTATGGATGTGAGAGCTGGACTGTGAAGAAGGCTGAGCGCCGAAGAATTGATGCTTTTGAACTGTGGTGTTGGAGAAGACTCTTGAGAGTCCCTTGGTCTGCAAGAAGATCCAACCAGTCCATTCTGGGGGAGATCAACCCTGGAATTTCTTTGGAAGGAATGATGCTAAAGCTGAAACTCCAGTATTTTGGCCACCTCATGCGAAGAGTTGACTCATTGGAGAAGACTCTGATGCTGGGAGGGATTGAGGGCAGGAGGAGAAGGGGACGACAGAGGATGAGATGGCTGGATGGCATCACTGACTCGATGGATGCGAGTCTGGGTGACCTCCGGGAGCTGGTGATGGACAGGGAGGCCTGGCGTGCTGCGGTTCATGGGGTCGCAAAGAGTCGGACACGACTGAGCGACTGATCTGATCTGATCTGATTACAAGTAGTCAGCAGCCCATTGCTCTAACCCTAAGAAGAGGAGGGGAGTTCTAGAAAGATTATTTCCTAAGCAATGAATGTTCTTTGCATTCTCTGCTTGAGAAATAGCTTTCAAGTTATCAATATAAAAAACAATCATCCAATTTAATCTCTTTCTAACCCTCAAAAATGGTTATGTTTTAACCATAATAACACATATTTGCTTCCTAGTCATGATTTGCAAGTCCTATAATAATAGGCATTTATCTAGCTTCTGTCATTTATAGTAAAAAATGCCTACTGTATATACTTTTAAATAATCATTTTCTTGTACAATACACTAAAATCCACTTCATTACTTATATCATGAAGTATCAGCTGTTAAAAAAATATACATATTTATATGGTTTCTAACAGAGCAGTGCAAAATAATTTGAACAGTTTGCATTATTAGTAATGAAATATACAATAATTGATTACCCAAGAATTTTTATTAAAAATAGGATTATTTAGATCCATGTCCATTTGTTTCAACTTCAGTAGCAATATATAATATCAAATTTTGAATAATAAATGTTGTCTTTTAAATACAAGAGTTAGAAAAAATGTGGTCTCAGAATTCTTTTTAAAATATGAAACTATGATTCCTAAATTATACAGAATTAATTTTCAAAATACATATCTCAATAAAGTGATACTGATTACTACTGCTTTTTTGAATATACATTTTAAAGCTCATAATGTGTCCTTTTGAAGGTGGATCACAAAAAGAAAAAAATACAGTCACCTTATTCTTTATAGGTAGTTTTTGAATGGCTGCATATGAATTCATTCATTTTGAATATATTACAGATATTTGCTATTTAAATGATCTCCAAATAACATTTAAATAAAACGCCTAATAATCAACTTTCAATGTATATTATTTAAATACCCTTCAATCAATACATGACTTCCCTGGTGGCTCAGACAGTAAAGCGTCTGTCCACGATGTGGGAGACTGGGGTTCGATCCCTGGGCTGGGAAGATCCCTTGGAGAAGGAAATGGCAATCCACTCCAGTACTACTGCCTGGAAAATCCCATGGACAGAGGAGCCTGGTAGGCTACAGTCCATGGGGTCGCAAAGAGTCGGACATGACTGAGTGACTTCACGTTCACGTTCATGTTCAATCAATACATCTCATTAGCTTTGATATCAGTCAAGCAGACACTAGAGCCTAACATGAATCATGAGTGTTAGAATGGTATTAACTTGAATAAATTAGCTAGTACACTCATGGATTCATATGAGAATTATCTCAGAAATATGGCTGTAGAAAATTTTGTCATGTTTTATCTCATGTTGAAAATTTTAACAAAAAACTTTAACATAACACTGAAGCAGAAATGCTGAAATATAAAAAGATATTTTACTTTAAGCATTATCCTATTCTTAGGTACCAGGTTTTCGGTTGACAAAAATGTACTTTCCCTTCATGGCTAATTTAGACAAACAAAACAGCTTAATTTCAAATGATTATAAATAAGGAAAAGAGTTTAAGAACAAGTTATTGTGCCAACCCTTTCTACAAAATAATGTCAACAGGCACATGATTGAATTTTTTTAACAAGTGTTACTGAACTTCACATACTTATGCAGTTTCTGACTGTTAGCTCCAGAAAAATGATTTTTTTCTCCAAGGTCTGTGAGGCCAAATTGTCAGCTGATATCAATCCCAAGGAAAATCCAATATGCCAGAATCCTCACAGAGTTTTACTAACGATGAAGACCTGGCGTCTAATGAAGTGTTCTCAAAGGTTTAAAAGAGTTCGGACTGCCAAGTCAGACATTGAATCTCAGATGAGCTTTTTCCAAAAATTCTCATTCCACTGGTCATTAAAAAAATCAATAAATGTATTCTAACTAAAGTTTAAAAAGCTTCTGAGAAGTGACCTCTGCCAAAGTCTTTTGGGGACATTCCAACTGTGCAAGGGGCAGAGTATGGGATCAAAAAGCAGAAAGAAAGAAACAAATGCTTCTCACAAGAGAAAAAAAGAGAAAAATCTGGCTGCAAGACCAAAAGAGATTAGCTAACATATCAAATATCAGATTTCCATTGCACCAAACTGCTCTGCTTTCTCCTTTTTTTTTTTTTTTTTCCTGTTCCATTCTTACACTGCCTATAGCTTTATTCCTCAATTTGTGTAAGATTTCAAGCAGAAAATTTTGAGCACTGAGATCTTTAAAGTGATGTACATTATATGCCACTGAAATAAGTTCCTTATCTGAGACTCCACCATCTGGAAATCGGATCAATCTAACATACAGTCGTTAATCAAGAAATATGGTGTAAAAAGAAAATACAGTACACTAAAACTCAACGAGCTTGACTCACAGAGAGGCCTTCAGTCAACTCTTATTGTTTATTTTCTCTAGGGTCTATCAAGTCGAAATCAGAAGTAGAGGCAGCACTATGACACTGACATACTAACCACCACCACAAACACCTAAAGCTCTAAGGAAAACTGAAATCTACCTACAAAGAAGTTTGGAAATGGTTTTATTCAAAGTATCAAACATTTGGAGTTTTGCCGTTTTTATCAGGTGGGGCTTGCTTCCAATTTTCGGGAGCTTTTCTCTGCAAAGAACACAATATCCAAACCAGATTCTATACAACTGTATTTTTATTCATGTTCAATTCAGTAAGGTCAAACCATGCTGGTATTAAATACAATTAAAAGATAACACGCTTGATAAAGTTTAAAGGATATGTATATACATAAGTATGTTTTGTCCATGCCTTTTCAAGACATGATTTTAAGTATACCTATTTTATTTATACATATTATGTATATCAAAAGAAGAGCATATAAACCCACATTTTAAGTTATTTAAATATCACATACCCATGTAGGGGGAAATTCATATCACTCCTTCTAAATATTGTCCAGGCAAATTTTTAATTAGTTGGGATTTGGGGAGGAGACAGGCAGAAAGCATATTTATTCACAGATCTTTTAAAAGTAATACATGTTGCTTACAAGCAATCAACATAAATCTTTAAAAAGTAATGTTGCTCAAACCAAAATAGTACTTTTCAGATTAACAAATCAAAGACTGTAACACAAAGAAAATCACTGCATATAAATATTGAGCTTTTAAAATTTACTTGGAATTGATTTTAGTCTCCATTGTTACTGAATACAATCAATTTACTGTAAATTATGCTTTCAGGAGGCAAAACATACAGGAAATATTAATACTAACTGTTCAAACAAAAATTTTGTATTTTCCTCTAATTTTCCTCTTAACAAATAAAGTTCTCAAATTCATATGTGATAAACTATGTAAATATAAATTTACCTTTAACTATTAAATGAAAATAAAGTTTTTAATGTTTCTTATTCCTTCAAACAGCATTTAGAACTAAATGATCACACCTTATACAAAACACAGTCATGTATCTATTCCGTCTTATATGACTGCTGCTGCTAAGTCGCTTCAGTAGTGTCCAATTCTGTGTGACCCCATATACGGCAGCCCACCAGGCTCCCCGGTCCCTGAGATTCTCCAGGCAACAACACTGGAGTGGGTTACCATTTCCTTCTGCAATGACTACTATATACTTATTATAACTGTAAACATATCATGGTATGGTTATTATAGTTAAAAATCAAGACCAAAGATGAATAAGGTATTTTTGGAAGAGTGAGAAAGGGTTTGAAAAATGGGTGGAATCATTTTTCACCCACAAAATTAAATTCTATATTTTCACCCTGTAATTTTACATTAAAGTGTATGGAAATTTTAAACATATTATAAAGCAACCCTATTTATATATTTAGATTTTTAACTAAGAAAACTATTCATAGTCATTTTTATTCAATAATCAATCCAATATACAAAACCACAGAAAATCTGATGCTGTGTTAGCTAACAGCTACAAAATTCAATCAAACATTATTCCTGCTCCTAGGACACTCAGAGCAATTGTGCAAATTCTTAACAATGTACAAAACCCTGATTTGGAGCTATTTAATTACCAGCATTAGGAATCTTCCCTGGTGACTCACATGGTAAAGCATCTGCCTATAATACGGAAGATCTGGGTTTGATCCCTGGGTCAGGAAGATATCCTGGAGAAGGAAATGGCAACCCACTCCAATACTCTTGCCTGGAAAATCCCATGGAGGGAGCAGCCTGGTAGGCAACAAACAGTCCATGGGGGTCATAAAGAGTCAGACACTACTGACCAACTTCACTTTCTTTCCTTCATTAGGAATAACAATAATAATAGTAACAACAAAAAAGAAAAAAAAATAGCTGAAGAGGTCAACTACCTTAAATGGCAATTTACATTACAATCTGGACAAATACAGTGGAGTACAGAGGAACCCATACTGAAAATACTACCTCAGCAACAAATAAAAATAAAATCTTTCTCAACTTCACTGCAAATACAACTTGATCCAATTAAACTGATTTAGGATACACAACTACTTAAAAGCCTGAGTGATGAAGGCAAAATGGATTCAGTCCAAATCTGCTTTATTTGCTTAGATGCTATTTATCATGGCTATATTTTATTATACAGTAGTTATAAAAAAGAAGAAAAAAACTACAATGTGACATGCAGTCATTTTCCACTGGGAAAAACAGATGCAGATGCACTGTTAAAACTCAGCACAGACAGCACCAAGACAGGCTACATTCCACTTGTGCCTTTACAGTATGTCAACAGACACTGATGTTTATGTATCTAATGGTAAGGCTAGTCAAACTACTACACTTAAATGTTCCATAAAATTATGGCTTTATAGAAATCTCGAAACTTTTTGGCATTTCTAGTGACTCTATACAATTTGGAAGGAGAAGAGTCGTTTTAAAATAAAGTTATTACGTATCATTATCTTTTTTAAAAAATAAAATAAAATGAATTTTCTCCCCCTAAAATTACTACCCTACTTTTAGGAAAAATTATCTGGCATTTCATTATATTGTAAATTATAAACTCCCATTGAAATCAGTTATTCAATAAGTAGTCTACTTTGTTGAAAAACTAACTGAACTTCATAACACAATTAGAATAATAGCTTTCCTAAACCTCCCTTCAACATTATTCTCATGAATTAATATTCATCATGTATTGAAATTGTTGCAGCCATTATATAGAATTCTTACAAAACAGAAATAAGCATTTTTTAATGTTTTTTTGGGGAGCAAGAGAGAAAGAGAAGGCAAAATAGTTTTGGGGTTAACATTTGCAACTTCTAAGGATACTAACTGTTGCTCTATAGTTTACACTTTAGGCACCTCCCAGGTTGCACAATGGCAAATAATCCACCTGTCAATGCAGGGGATGCAAGAGACTCAATCCCTGGGTCAGGAAGATACTATGGAGAAAAATACGGCAACCCACTCCAGTATTCTTGCATGGAAAATCCCATGGACACAGGAGTGTGGGGGGCTACAGCCCATGGGGTTGCAGAGTCGGACACAGCTAAGCACACACATACACACATATACTTCAGACAGAAAATATTGTGGTGCAAAAGTTGAGGAGTTCATGGAGAAGGCAATGGCACCACATTCCAGTACTCTTGCCTGGAAAATCCCATGGATGGAGGAGCCTGGTAGGCTGCAGTCCATGGAGTCGCTAAGAGTCGGACACGACTGAGCGACTTCCCTTTCACTTTTCACTTTCATGCACTGGAGAAGGAAATGGCAACCCACTCCAGTATTCTTGCCTGGAGAATCCCAGGGATGGGGGAGCCTGGTGGGTTGCCATCTATGGGGTCGCACAGAGTCAGACATGACTGAAGCAACTTAGCAGCAGCAGCAGCAGGAATTGCTCTTAGTTCTGAAGCAGAAGCAATTTTAGACTTGCTACCATGAAATATCCCCTCAAAACTTGGGCTGATCCAAAAACTGAATTTCTGACAGCAAACTATCAAGAGGATGACAGCAAACTATCCCTGTACCAGCTGAAAATATATGGCAAGGGTGGCACCGAGGACACAGTAAGTGTCTTCAGTATGTGGAGGGTAAAATTCTTCTTTTGATGTACTTTAGTTCAAATGATCTTGAACATCAATTAGCCTGTCTTTGCTGAGAGGCTCTCCTTAAGTGTTTAATTCCCAGAGTACTGGTCTTTTCAGCAGTCTCTTTAGAGCTAAAATATACATTTTTACATTTTAGAAAAGTCAGTCAAACTTCTAGTGGTAGATTGAAGTTTTGTAGCATTTGGCATTGTCATCTCCAAAGTCAAGTTGTCAAGTAAACTTAAGACTAAAAGTGTCCTTTTCCCCCTCTCCTGTTTAGAACAACCAACTTTGGTTAGAACACCTAGGCAGTGGCATCTGCACGAAAATCATATCATAACTATTGTTTAATGGTTTGGGTATAATGATATCAGCTTATATTTTATCTTTCATTTCGTTTACCAGACAAGTTTTGTTTTTTTGTGTTTTTTTTTTTTTTTGTCATTTAAAGAATATTCTACTGCTTAATGTTCCCTCTAGAAATGCAACCTAAGGCTAAAGTAAGGCTTATCATATTTGCTACAATGGTTTTAAGAATGACGACATTCAGCCACTCACTCATGACCAACTCTTTGGAACCCCATGGACTGCAGCACACCAGGCTTCCCCGTCCTTCACCAACCCCCAGGGCTTGCTCAGTCTCATGTCCATAGAGTCAGTGATGCCATTAAACCATCTCATAATTTTAAGAACATGAGTGCATAATTATTGTGTATTACATCGACTACAACATTACTCAAAATACAGCTGTTCAAAACTTGATAACATCAAGGTACACTTATTAATGAAAAGACTACTGCAAGTCACATTATAGTAACCATTAGTATTATTACTGCATTTCGGTTATTTAGCAAATGTCCCCATTTAAAACTCCAACCTGTTTGTATTATACATATCACGAGAAACATTTAGACTGTCCTTTCCTATTTCTCCATTTATGCTAATGGTTTCATTTTCTTTTTTCATTTTCATTCATCCTAAAAAATGTATTCAGAATCTACTGGGTGGAAGTCACTATGCTATTATGTGATATACAAAATAAAAAATGAGAACCTGGCTTACTAAGAAGCTCCACATCCAACGGAGGAAGCGTGTATAAACAAATATTCAAAATCATAAGGTAAATATCTTGTTTTTTAGTAAAAGAACTGAAAGCAGCAAAGATGCACAATAGGGTTTTATATAAGATAAGCATAATATCGTCTTGTTCTGTATAATCTATTTCATATTTCAAGCACCACATGATATATCACTACTGAGTGATTTATTACACCCCCAATTATATATCATAAATTATACATATAACATATGAAATATCTATGTAATAACAGGAAAAAAAACATAAAATATATGCTCTGGAACCAGGCTACTTGATTATAATTTCTGACTCTGACAATAACTGTATTAATTTAAGTTGTTTATATTCCTATTTGTTCATCTGTAAAACTGGGGAAATGAGCTATTTTAAAGTATCTTAAAGTGTTTTGAGAAGATTTTAAATAAACGATATGAAAAACCTGGAACCCTTTTCAACACATAATAGGCACAAATTATTTTTTGCTATCAAGGCCATAAATGCTACACTGCATGTTTTATGTGTATAAGTTTTTATTTTATTTTTTTAAATTTTAGCTTACAAAGTAAAGAAGAGTACCAACAATTCAACACATGAAGAATCTGCAGCAAGAGAATGTAAAACTTACAAAACATGAGATAAATACTAAATGGTAGAGTCAAAAGATAATACAGCTCTACAGTATTCAAAAAGGATAGAGTAAATGACATGCTTATATCATGTGGGGCATCATAAGTTATGGGCTTACAATTCTAGTGATATCAAAAAATAAGTGAATATCACTACAAGAAAAAAAAAAAAACTTGCCAGAGTGAACAAAAGAAAACATTCTTTTTCAACCCCCCTCCAAAAAAATCCTAAATATTCAAATACCACTAGCTTTAGATTTTTTTAAATTGGGACTCTTGCCTCAGGGATCTAGATAAAATATAGATATCATTACATTCTTTATTAGTAAACAAACAAGAACATTAAGTAATCATTTCTGATATTTTATATTATGCCTATTATAAAATATTTAAATTGATATTAATATCTTCAGTCTTCTGGAGTAAGACCATATCATATAAAATTTAGATATAAAACGACATAGTACTGACAAATTGTTTAAATAGAGAAACTGCAATTCTAACATGCATCCAATATAAAGTTCTAAAAGAAATATCGTAGAGAGAAGGCAATGGCGACCCAATTCAGTACTCTTGCCTGGAGAATCCCATGGACGTAGGAGCCTGGTGGGCTGCAGTCCATGGGGTTGCTAAGAGTAGGACACGACTGAGTGACTTCACTTTCACTTCTCGCTTTCATGCATTGGAGAAGGAAATGGCAACCCACTCTAGTATTCTTGCCTGGAGAATCCCAGGGACAAAGGAGCCTGGTGGGCTGCCATCTATGGGGTCACACAGAGTTGGACACGACTGAAGTGACTTAGCAAGAGCAGCAGCAAAATAAATATTTTAAATTATTCATGCTAGGCAGTTGTATTAACAATACAGAATTTAAAATCAGAGAAAAAGTAGTTAAAGGCTAGCCCTCGGACACTGGTGTCAATGTCATGCTCTGAATTAAAATACAGGAACATGAGCTTGTCATTGGTAAATGTCTCAACAAACTTTAAAAACAGACAATAACAATAGACCCTGGGATATATTACAACAGAAATACTAGAAAGTAATCTTTTTTGCATACACACATATAATAAATATAGCACTTTCAAATAGATCCTTGTAGAATAAGAGAAAATACACCCTTCCTCAAAATACTTTCTACATTAACATAAGATTTCATAACTTCTTTAATTGTTTCCGTATGCTACTGCTGCTAAGTCAGTGTCCGACTCTGTGGGACCCCAGAGATGGTAGCCCACCAGGCTCCCCCGTCCCTGGGATTCTCCAAACAAGAACACTGGAGTAGGTTGCCATTTCCTTCTCCAATGCATGAAAGTGAAAAGTGAAAGGGAAGTCACTCAGTCGTGTCTGACTCTTAGCGACCCCATGAAAGGCAGCCTACCAGGCCCCTCCATCCATGGGATTTTCCAGGAAAGAGTACTGGAGTGGGGTGCCATTGCCTTCTCCATGTTTCTGTATGTTTGTCTTCAATTTTATGACCAAATATGTATGTTTCTCCATTTATGTTTATTTTTTTAAAACCATTAAGTAAGCTCTGTGGTATTTTTAATAACATTTTTGCTAAATTTAATTTATAGAAATCTTTTATAGTTATTTAGAGTAGGAAATAGCAACCCACTCCAGTATTCTTACCTGGAGAATCCCATTGACAGAGGAGCCTGGTGAGCTATACAGTCCGTGGGGTCGCAAAGTTGAACACAACTGAGCAATTTAGCGTGATAATAGTTTTTTTTACTAATATATTTCCCATTCTCTACTGATTCACACTGTTTATTGCTTCCACAGTATATGTTCTAAAACACAGGTAAATTTGTGAATAAAATGCCTAACTTTATTATATGCTGGACCCCCCACTAAGCCTTTTTGCATGCAGGGACTCATCTAATCCCCTCAACATCATGTGAAGTGTTAAGTCACTCAGTCATGTCTGACTCTTTGTGACCTATGCTCTGTAGTCCACCAGGTTTCTCTATGCATGGGATTCTCCAGGCAAGAATACTGGAGTGGGTAGACATGGCCTTCTCCAGGGTGTCTTCCTGACCCAGGGAACAAACTTGGGTCTCCTGCATTGCAGACAGATTCTTTACCATCTGAGCCACAACAGAAGCCCCTCAACATAAGGGAAGCTATCATTTCTGTCCTTGTTTTAAGATGTAGCATTGGAGGTCTAGAAATCTGTTAGTAATTGTCAGGACCTGGTCTAGAAATCAAACCTATTTAACCCCAACACCCACACTTTTAACCATTTCATTTTGCTTTCTCCTTTCTTTGACTGTTTCAATTACATCAAGACTCAAATCAAAAGTAGATATTTCAAAAGGTTATTTTTTTAATATCAATCAATCAGTCAAAACAAAGCTTGCTTCTCTCCCTTATACATTGGAGCTGTTCTCTAATCCCTTATGCTTATTAATACTCATTATACTCTAGGAACTATATTCTAGGAACTATTTCTATACATAAGTCACCTGACAAATGATATAGGTAATATAATTATCTCCACTTTATAAATGTAACAAAGGAAGACCTAAGGCATTTAAAAGATAACAGTAAGCTGGTAAAAATTCAAACTAAGAAGCTGTGCTTCCCACATTACACACAGCACACAATATTCCATTGCTACTGGAAAGAAAAGAACTGGATGAGGAACTCTGGGCTTATACCTAGGTCTCTTATTAACTATATCCACAGCCTTTGCTGGATTGTTGAACCTCTAAGCCTCAATTTCTTTAATGGTATGAATATTAATATAAAAAGTGTCTACTTAACAGTACGATTTGAAGAAAAAATGAAATAACATAGGCATATATTCCCTAAAAGACCTTGCTATATAAAATTTAACTATTATTAGTAATATAATTTCTATTTACATGACAATGTCATTTAATAGGAAAATAGCTATTTGAAATTTCACTTCCTCAAAAAGGTTTCTTATCAGTATTCAGTATGCAAGGAAAAGATCTCGATAAATGTCTGAAGGGTTTTAGTCTTCATTATTTTCACTTTATGAGAGAAAGCCCAATTAAGTAAGTTGTGACTGAGCAACTATTATTAACAACCTAAAAGCCAAACTCAGCAGTGGCCACACCAATCCCAAAGAAAGGCAATGCCAAAGAATACTCAAACTACCACACAATTGCACTTATCTCACATGCTAGTAAAGTAATGCTCAAAATTCTCCAAGCCAGCCTTCAGCAATACGTGAACCGTGAACTTCCAGATGTTCAAGCTGGTTTTAGCAAAGGCAAAGGAATCAGAGATCAAATTGCCAACATTCACTGGATCATTGAAAAAGCAAGAGAGTTCCAGAAAAACATCTATTTCTGCTTTATTGACTATGCCAAACCTTTGACTGTGTGGATCACAATAAACTGTGAAAAATTCTGAAAGAGATGGGAATACCAGACCACCTGACCTGCCTCTTCAGAAACCTATATGCAGGTCAGGAAGCAACAGTTAGTACTAGACAGGTAACAACAGACTGGTTCCAAATAGGAAAAGGAGTACGTCAAGGCTGAATACTGTCACCCTGTTTATTTAACTTATATGCAGAGTACATCATGAGAAACACTGGGCTGGAAGAAGCACAAGCTGGAATCAAGATTGCTGGGAGAAATATCAATTACCTCAGATATGCAGATGACACCGCCCTTATGGCAGAAAGTGAAGAGAAACTAAAAAGCCTCTTGATGAAAGTGAAAGAGGAGAGTGAAAAGGTTGGCTTAAAGTTCAACATTCAGAAAACGAAGATCATGGCATCTGGTCCCATCACTTCATGGGAAATAGATGGAGAAACAGTGGAATCAGTGTCAGACATTATTTTGGGGGGCTCCAAAATCACTGCAAATGGTGATTGCAGCCAGGAAATTAAAAGACGCTTACTCCTTGGAAGGAAAGTTATGACCAACCTAGATAGCATATTCAAAAGCAGAGACATCACTTTGCCAACAAAGGTCCATCTAGTCAAGGCTATCATCTTTCCTGTCGTCATGTATGCATGTGAGAGTTGGACTGTGAAGATGTCTGAGTGCTGAATAATTGATGCTTTTGAACTGTGGTATTGGAGAAGACTGTTGAGAGTTTCTTGGACTGCAAGGAGACCCAACCAGTCCATTCTAAAGGAGATCAGCCCTGGGTGTTCTTTGGAAGGAATGATGCTAAAGCTGAAACTCCAGTATTTTGACCACCTCATGTGAAGAGTTGACTCACTGGAAAACACTCTGATGCTGGGAGGGATTCGGGGCAGGAGGAGAAGGGTACGACAGAGGATGAGATGGCTGGATGGCATCACTGACTCGATGGACATGAGTTTGAGTGAACTCTGGGAGTTTGTAAAGGACAGGGAGGCCTGGCGTGCTGCAATTCACGGGGTCGCAGAGTCGGACACAACTGATCAACTGAACTGAAATGAACTGAAAAGCCAAATCATTCTAAGAGTTTAGTTTATAGATCGATCTCAGGGACAGGATTTTCCTTAAAAAACAAAAAACAAAAATCTATCCTGGAAAGATGAAAAAAGATGTCCTTTTCATCACAGGTGATTGGAAGGCAAAAGTAGGAAATCAAGAGATACCTGGAGTAACAGGCAAGTTTTGCCTTGGAGTACAAAATGAATCAGGGTAAAGGCTAACAGAGTTTTACCAAGAGACAGCAGTAGTCATAGCAAAAAACCCCTTCCAACAACACAAGAAATGACTCCACACATGGACATCACCAGATGGCCAATGCCGAAATCAGATTGATTATATTCTTTGCAGCCAAAGATGGAGAAGCTCTATATACCATCAGCAAAAACAAGACCATGAGCTGACTGTGGCATAGATCATGAACTCCTTATCGCAAAATTTACACTTAAATTGAAGAAAGTAATGAAAAACAATAGACTATTCAGGTATGACAAAAATCAAATCCCTTACAATTATACAGTGAAAGTGATAAATAGATTCAAGAGATTAGATCTGATAGAGTTCCTGAGGAACTATGGACAGAAGTTCTTGACATTGTACTAAGTCAGATATTAAGACCATATCCTAAAAAAGAAATGCAAAAAGGCAAAATGGTTGTCTGAAAAGGCCTTACAAATAGCTGAGAAAAGAAGAGAAGCTAAAGAAAAAGGAGAAAGGGAAAGATATACCCATCTGAATGCAGAGTTCCAAAGAATAGCAAGGAGAGATAAGAAAGCCTTCCTCAGTGATCAACGCAAATAAATAGAGAAAAGCAATAAAATGGGAAAGACTAGAGATGTCTATAAGAAAATTAGAGATATCAAGGGAGCATCTCATGCAAAGATGAGCACAATATAGGATAGAAATGGAATGAACCTAACAGAAGCAGATTTATTAGGAAGAGGTGGCAAGAATACACATAAGAACTATACAAAAAAGATCATCATGACCAAGAGAATCACAATGGTGTGATCACTCACCAAGAGCCATACATCCTGGAGTCTGAAGTTAAGCAGGTAGAGTGAAGATGATAGCATTTCAGCTGAGTTATTTCAAGTCCTAAAGATAATGCTATTAAAGAGCTGCACTTAACATGCCAGGAAATATGGAATACTCAGCAGTGGTCACAGGACTATAAAAGGTCAGTGTTCATTCCAATCCCAAAGAAAGGCAATGCCAAAGAATGTTCAAACTACCACACAATTGCACTCATCTCACACGCTAGCAAAGTAATGCACAAAATTCCCCCAAGCAAGGCTTCAACAGTTCATGAACTGAGAATGTGAAGATGTAAAAGATGGATTTAGGAAAGGCAGAGGAACCAGAGATCAAATTGCCAACATCCATTGAATAATAATAGAAAAAGCGAGAGAGTTCCAGAAAAACATCTACTTCTGATTTATTGACTATGCCAAAGCCTTTGACTGTGTGGATCACAACAAATTGTTTAGAATCCTTAAAGAAAGTGGAATGCCAGACCATCTTACCTGCCTCCTAAGAAATCTGTATTTAGGTCAAGAAGAAACAGTTAGAACCGGACACGGAAAAACAAACTGGTTCCAAATTGGGAAAGGAGTACGTCAAGGCAGTATACTGTCAGCCTGCTTATTTAACTTATATGCAGAGTACATCATGCTAAATGCTGGGTTGGATGCCACAAAGTGAAATCAAGATTGCCGGGAGAAGTGTCAATAATCTCAGTTTTGCAGATGACACCACCCTTGTGGTAGAAAGAGAAGAGGAACTGAAAAGCCTCTTGATGAAAGTGAAAGACAGTGAAAAGCTGGCTTCAAACTCAACATTCAAAAAGTGAAGATCATGGCACCCAGTCTCTTCATTTTATGGCTAATAGATGGGGAAACAATGGAAACAGTGATAGACTTTATTTTCTTGGGCTCGAAAATTACTGGAGATGGTGACTGAAGCCATGACATTAAAAGACGCTTGCTCCTTGGAAGAAAAGCTATGACCAACCTAGACAGCATATTTAAAAGCAGAGTCATTACTTTGCCGACAAAGATTCCTCTAGTCAAAGCTATGTTGGTTTTTTTTTTTTTTACCCCTTAGTCATGTATGGATGTGAGAGTTGGCCCATAAAGAAAGCTGATCACCTAAGAATTGATACTTTTGAAACGTGGTGCTGGAGAAGACTCTTAAGAGTCCCTTGGACTGCAAGGATATCCAACCAGTCCATCACAGAGGAAATCAGTCCTGAATATTCATTGGAAGGACTGATTTTAGAGCTGAAACTCCAATCCTTTGGCTGCCTGATGCAAAGAGCTGACTCTGTTGAAAAGACCCTGATGCTGGGAAAGATTCAACGCAGGAGGAGAAGGGTACAACAGCAGATGAGATGGTTGGATGGCATCACTGACTCGATGGACATGAGTTTGATCAAGCTAGGGAGTTGGTAGGAAAAGGCAATGGCAACCCACTCCAGTACTCTTGACTGGAAAATTCTATGGATGGAGGAGCCTACTAGGCTGCAGTCCATGGGGTCGCTAAGTGATAGACTGGACTGAGCGACTTCACTTTCACTTTTCATTTTAATGCTTTGGAGAAGGAAATGGCAATTCACGCCAGTGTTCTTGCCTGGAGAACCCCAGGGACGTGGGAGCCTGGTGGGCTGCCGTCTATGGAGTCACACAGGGTCGGACATGGTTAAAGCGACCTAGCAGCAGCAGTAGCAGCAACAGGGAGTTGGTGATGAACAGTGAAGCCTGGCATGCTACAGTCCATGGGGTCACAAAGAGTTGGACATGACTGAACTACTGAACTGAACTGATCATGGAAAAATAATTTTCTTATATAGATAATTTTATTATTTTAATATCCTCATATACAATATTTCTATCTTAAAGGAAAGTAATACAAGTGGGGCCAAAGATCATTTCTTACCTTACTTTTTTCTGTTTTTGGTAGTTATAGAAACCATTTCATCAATACCCTTTGTCATATACATATGACATTTCTCTTCTTCAAGCTAAATATCTCAATTTTTTACAAATTTAACATGTATCATCTTTCCTAAGGGTTTTGGTCATTTTTAGGATTCCTACATCTAAAAAAAAAGTCCCTTTTTACATTGATTGAATATATTAAACTGTATTCCTATTTCTCTTAGGAATATTTATAATCCTTAAAATCACAACATGAAATTCTTGGTCCCAAGCAGTAATAGTTGGAAACTCACACTTCAGATGTAGGCTAATTTGTACTATACATAATATTATGTATAATAATGAAAAAATAACACAATAATAATACACAGTGGAAACTGAATATGCACTAAGTGATTTTACATTTATTCATCAAAAAATATCTAATTATTTCAATAAATGTATTGAGGTTTTCCTATGTGCTTGAAATTTTTTCTTATATTTCTAACATCATGGAACATAGATAACAAAATGTGATAAGTAAAGTATATTGCATGTTTCACACAGTGCAGTGATAATAAAAGTGCATATAGATTTATAAATTTTTAGATCATATAATGAAAGACTCCTTCACTGAGAAGGTGACATTTCAGTACAAGATCTAAAGCAAGGGACCAAGGTAGCAAGCTACTTGGGTATCAATAGCAAGAGCTTTCTATGCAGAGGGAACTTCTACAGTGACCTCAGGCAAGAGCTGAAAAGGATGTTTCAATAGCATCAAGAAGCCTAAAGGTCTGAAGCATCCTGAGTGAGGGGAAGATGGAAGCAGAGATTAGACAGCTAATAGGGGAAAGGGGTATAGAATCCTAACTCAAATGGAACTGTGTAGGCTATTATTCATTCTCTGGCTTTGATTGCATGACAATACCAATGTCAGATTCTGAGCAGAGGAAGAAAATAATACAACTTGTATTTTAAAACAGTGACTCTGGCTGCTGTGTTAAGAACAGATTACAGGAAGCCAGGGGCACTAGTCAGAAAAAATGATGACAATCTAGATGAATGAGGAAAGTGACTTGGTTGCAAGGTGGTGACAGTAAAGATGAGAAGTGGTAGAGTTCTTATATATCATATATAAGATAGAGCCATTAGGATTTGCCTGTGAACTGTATATGTGCAGTGAGAGATAGCAAAGTCTTTTATTTTTTACTATTGCAGTGGAAAGCAGAGATGCAATTGTGATACTGTAAAAGGCTTCAGATGCTTGGATGGCATCACCGACACAGTGGACATGGGTTTGAGTGGACTCCAGGAGTTGATGATGGACAGGGAGGCCTGACATGCTGTGGTTCATGGGGTCCCAAATAGTCAGACATGACTGAGAGACTGAACTGGACTGAACTGAAAAGGCTTCAGACAAACTGATCTTAGGTATGTGGAAAGTGAGTAGTTGGGGACATATTAAGTTGAAGGTATATAAAAATCCTAGTGAGGATGTTTGAGAAAGAAGCTATATATATATATACGAGTCAGTTTGGTGTAAATGGTTGGGCCAGAGATAAAATTAAGGAAAAATCAGAATTTAGAAAATGTTTAATGTTAACCTATATTACTATATATTAATCTATATTATTCAAGAAAACACATTGGTCCTAGCAAACACCTCTTTCCAACAACACGTGACTCTACACATGGACATCACCAGAAGGTCAATAGCGAAATTAGACTGATCATGTTCTTTGCATTCGAAGATGTAAAAACTCTATACAGTCAGTAAAAAAAAGACCTGCAGCTGACTGTGGCTCAGAGCATGAGCGCATTATTGCAAAATTCAGGCTCAAACTGAAGAAAACAGGGAAAACTAGTAGGTCATTCAGGTATGACCTAAATCAAATCACTTATGATTATACAGTGGAGGTGATGACTAGAGTCAAAGGATTAGATCAGGTAGACAGAAGGCCTGAAGAACTATGGATGGAGGTTCATAATATCATACAGGAGGCGGTGATCAAAAATATCCCAAAGAAAAAGAAATGTAAGAAAGCAAAATGGATGTCTAAGGTGGCTCTACAAATATCTGAGGAAAGAAGAGAAGCAAAAGCCAAGAGAAAAAGGGAAAGGTATACTTACCCAACTGAATACAGAATTCCACAGAATAGCAAGAAGAGATAAGAAAGCCTTCTTAAATGAATAATGCAAAAAATGGAGGGAAAAAATAGAATGGGGAAAAGTAGAGATGTCTCCAGTGAAAAGTAGACATCAAGGATGGGTGTGATAAAGGACAAAAATTGTAAGGACCTAACAGAAGCAGAAGAGAATAAGAAGAGGGGCAAGAATACACAGAAGGACTATACAAGAAAAGTCTTAATGACCTGGACAACCATGATTGTACAGTCACTCACCTAGTGCCAGACATCCAAGAGTATGAAGTCAAGTGGGCCTTAGGACACATTAGTACTAACAAACCTAGAGGTGGTAACAGAATTCCAGCTGAGATATTTAAAAGATGATGATGTTAAAGTGCTGCTCTGAATATGTCAGCAAATTTGGAACTCTCAACAGAGGCCAGAGGACTGGAAAAGATCAATTTTCATTCCAATTCCAAAGAAGAGCAATGTGAAAGAATGTTCACACTACCATACAATTGCACTCATTTCACATGCTAGTCAAGTAATGGTCAAAACTCTTCAAGCTAGGTTTCAGATGTACATGAACAGAGAACTTCCAGATATACATAGGTTTAGAAAAGACAGAGGAACCATAGTTCAAATTGCCCATATCCATTGGATCATTGAGAAAGCAAGGCAATTCCAGAAAACAACTATGCCTGCTTTGTTGACTTCATGAAAGCCTTTGACTGTGTGGATCACAAAAACTGCAGAAACTGGTTAACGATATAGGAGTACCATACCACCTTATCTGTCTCCTGAGAGACCTTTATGCCAGTCAAGAAGCAACACTTAGAAACAGACATGGAACGACAGACTGGTTCAAAATTGAGAAAGCAGTACAACAAGGCTGTATACTCTCACCTTGCTTATTTAACTCCTATGCAGAGTACAGCAAGTAAATTGTCAGGCTGCATGAATCACAGCTGGAGTCAAGACTGCTGGGAGAAATATCAAAAACCAGAGATATGCAGACGATGCTACCCTCATGGCAAAAATAAAAGAGCCTCTTGATGAAGCTGAAAGAGGAGAGTGGAAAAGCTGACACGAAACTCAAGATTTAAAAAAGTAAGATCATCGACATCTGGTCCCATCACTGCATGCAAATAGATGCAGAAACAATAGAAAAAGTGACAGAGGTTTTCTTGGGCTCGAAAATCACTGCAGACAGTGACTACAGCCATAAAATTAAAATACACTTGGTCCTTGAAAGGAAACCTAAGACAAACGTAGACACAGTATTAAAAAGCAGAGACAATGTTTTGCCAACCATGTCCATTTAGTCAAAGCTGTGTTTTTTTTTTTTTTTTTTCAGTAGTTATGCACAGATGTCACAGTTCAACCATAAAGAAAGCTAAGAATCAAAGAATTGATGCTTTCTAATTGTGGTGCTGAAGAAGACTCTTGAGAGTCCTTTGGACTACAAGGAACCAGTCAATCTGAAAGAAATCACCCTGAATATTCATTGGAGGGACTGTTGCTGAAGCTGAAGCTCCAGTACTTTGGCCATCAGATAGAGTTAGATCACTGGAAAAGACTAAAAGATTGAGGGCAGCAGAAGCGGGAGGCAGAGGATGAAAAAGTTAAATACTGTCATTGACTTAATGAACATGAATTTGAAAAAAATGTTGGGAGATAGTGGGGGACAGGGAGGTGGGGCAACCTCAGTCCATGGAGTTGCAAAGAGTAGGACACGTCTTAGTGACTGAACAAAAACAATAACAAACTAGATTACAAGGAATTAAATGTAAACAGAGATAGAAAGAAGTGAAGACTGAGCTGTGAGAATGTCTAAGATTTATTGATTAGGGAGGATGAAAAGAAACCTTTGAAGAAAATTGAGGGAGTTGCCAAAAAGATCCAAGGAAAACTAGGAAATTGTGATGACCTTGAAGACAGTTGCAGTTTCAATGAGGACAGATGATGAACTGTATCAGGCTGTTGAGAGATCAAGTAAAAGGGGAACCTAAATTTATCCCTCAATTTAACAACACAAATACTGAAAAGAATAGTGAAAACTGAGTTGGGAGTAGGTTTAAAAGAGGATGAAGCAAGAAAGTTCAACTAGTACTTTTCACCCCCATAACTACTTGTAACACTATGGAAATACTGAAGCTAAGCAAATTGTCAATAATTAGCCATTCTGGTTCTAAAGTCTGTATATTAACCACACTGCCATACTACCTTTTAAAGCCGTGAAGTTTTTTTCACATGTCATTTGTAAGTAACTGCTTCTGATTAGAGTATTTTTTTTTCATAGAAATGTTCCATTGGTATGTATTAATATGAATTCTTAACTGATTTTTTGCTTTTCCCCAAACAGATCATTATGGGTTTTAGAACTTTTCACGTATGTCTGAAAATATGTAAAAATACATTTTTAGATATTTATCAAGAGGCTCCCCAGTTATTAGTGCCAATTGCTACCAAAAGTGTGGGTCTCTATGTCTAAATGAAACCATTCTCAATATGAAAAATGTTAAAATACCTTCACAATTAAAAAGGCTTATAATACAATGTGAACCAAATAAAGCAGAAAGCATATATGTAATGTAGATATTGTTGTTGTTCAGTCACTAAGTCATGTGCAACTCTTTGTGATCCTGTGACATGCTTCCCTGTGTTTCACTATCTTCTGGAATTTGCCCAAACTCAAGTCCATTGAGTTGATGATGCCATCCAATAATCTCACTCTCTGTCACCCCCTTCTCCTACTGCCCTCAATCTTTCCTAGCATCAAGGTCTTTTACAATGAGTCAGCTCTTTCTGTAATTATTGAAAATATACTTTAAAAATAGCTATGAAAAGAATAAATATATTAAATATTTTTAAAATTGGTAATATTATAAGTGAAGATTTCTCATTTTCCTATTTTCTCTATTTGTTCTTTAAAAGACATGCATTGGGTTTCCCATGTTGCTCAGTGGAAAATAATACACCTGCCGAGCAGGAAATGCAAGTTTGATCCATAGGTCGAAAAGATCCCCTGGAGAAGGAAATGCCAACCCAAACCAGTATTCTTGCCTGGGGAAATCTCATGGACAGTGGAGCCTGGTGGGAGAGTTCATGGAGTTGCAAAGAGTCAGACATGGACCTAGTGACTAAACAGCAGCAGCACCAAACATACATTAATATTATAATGGAAAAATATCAACATGCTCCACTATTATTCAGTTTAACTCCAAAAGTTCTAACGTATTATTTAATTCTAATTATACCAAAATTCATACCTAACAACATTTTCTTATTTCACATCATTATTCTAGTTAACATCATATATGAAGAAACATATATTAATCTTCATTAAGCAGCTAATTTTTATATTCATATTATAAAATAAAAAACATAATTATTTGATAAAAGGCAGCTATAGGTCTTTACCTTCCCCAGAGCAACATAATAAAATAAAACTTAAAATTCCCTAGCATCAGTGGATAATGACCTGAATATATGATGACAAAGTTTAAAGCAATGCTACTTTAATTGACTAATTCAATCATCTTTGCACATTTAATCTCAAGAACATTTTATTGAAAAATTATATATAAGGCACTACACTTTGTCAAAAGTGTAATGGGAAGTTACTAAGTACCAATAAGTAAGTTGAAATACAGTTCACAGTATTCAGGGAGCAAAGAGTGCCCAGTGTTTTTTAAAAAATCAGTTGTGTCATACAGAAAAATACAGATCTTTTCAGGATAGGACTCTGTAGTCCTGATATTTTAGTTGGTTATGTTTTCACACTTATCTTTTCTAATCATTCCTATGATTAATGATGAAATGCATTTGCAAAATATTTTGTTTATGAAGAGAAGCTGCTAGGAAAATTTCAATGTTTGCTTTTAATTTAAAATGAGACCAAGCCAAGAAAATTAAGAAGCAAAAGCTGAAGAAGCCATTTAATGCAATGACCTTGTCAAATATCACATGGAATAAGTTGCATTTGCTTCACAAGAATATTAAAACATGCTTGCAAAATGAACTAAAAACTATGATTAGTATTATGGAAATGAAAAAAGCTACTGTATATAGCCATTAGTTACATAATTGAAGTTTATTCCTCTATGAAGAAAAACAGTCTTGGATTCCTCCTCTTAATATGTGGAATAATTTTTCTGTATTCACAGAAACAACGTACCATTTTCCTAATGAGGTGGCAGAACATAGTATATTTAGTAGAATCTCAACTGTTTTGCATTAAAAAATTCCACTTAAAAAATTTCTGAAGGCTTCAGTTCAGTTCAGTTCCTCAGTTGTGTCTGAATTTTTGTGACACCATGGACTCTGTGTGTGTGTGTATCAAAAATTATTACATTATTAACATCAGTCATTGTAAATTTTAAAAAGAATCAAATGAATACCATATTAATATGTGAGCAAATTTGGAAAACTCAGGAATAGCCACAGGAATGGAAAAGGTCAGTTTTCATTCCAATCCCAAAGAAAGGTAATGTCAAAGAATGCTCAAACTATCACACAATTGCACTCATTTCACAGGTTAGTAAAGTGATGCTCAAAATTCTCAAGCCAACCTTCAGCAATACATGAACCGTGAACTTCCAGCTGTTCAAGCTGGTTTTAGAAAAGGCAGAGGAACCAGAGATCAAATTGACAACATCCGCTGGATCATGGAAAAAGCAAGAGAGTTCTAGAAAAATATCTGTTTCTGCTTTATTGACTATGCCAAAGCCTTTGACTGTGTGGATCACAATAAACTGTGGAAAATATTGAAAGAGATGGGCATACCAGACCACCTGACCTGCCTCTTGAGAAACCTGTATGCAGGTCAGGAAGCAATGGTTAGAACTGGACATGGAACAACAGACTGGTCCCAAATAGGAAAAGGAGTACATCAAGGCTATATATTGTCATCCTGCTTATTTAACTTATATGCAGAGTACATCATGAGAAATGCTAGGCTGGATGAAGCACAAGCTAGAATCAAGATTGCTGGGAGAAATATCAATTACCTCAGATATGCAGATGACACCACCTTTATGGCAAAAAGTGAGGAAGAACTAAAAAGCCTCTTAATGAAAGTGAAAGAGGAGAGTGAAAAAGGTGGCTTAAAGCTCAACATTCAGAAAACGAAGATCATGGCATCCAGTCCCATCACTTCATGTCAAATAGATGGGGAAATAGGGGAAACAATGGCTGACTTTATTTTTGGGGGATGCAAAATCACTGCAGATGGTGATTGCAGCCATGAAATTAAAAGACGCTTACTCATTGGAAGGAAAGTTATGACCAACCTAGACAGCATATTAAAGAGCAGAGACATTACTTTGTCAACAAAAGGTCCATCTAGTCAAGGCTATGGTTTTTCCAGTGGTCATGTATGGATATGAGACTTGGACTATAAAGAAAGCTGAGTGCTGAAAATTTGATGCTTTTAAACTGAGGTGTTGGACAAGACTCTTGAGAGTCCCCTGGACTGCAAGGAGATCCAACCAGTCCATCCTAAAGGAGATCAGTCCTGGGTGTTCATTGGAAGGACTAATGCTGAAGCTGAAACTCCAGTACTTTACCCATCTCATGCAAAGAGCTGACTCACTGGAAAAGACCCTGATGCTGGGAAAGATTGAGGGCAGGAGAAGGGGACAACAGAGGATGAAATGGTTGGATGGCATCGCCGACTCAATGGACAAGGGTTTGGGTAGACTCCGGCAGTTGGTGATTGACAGGGAGGCCTGGCGTGCTGCAGTTCATGGAGTCACAAAGAGTTGGACAGCACTGAGTGACTGAACTGAACTGAACTGAAGTAACAGATTTAGGATAACACTTAAAATCTGAATATAACCATGAAAATAATTTCTGAAGCCACAAGACTACCAGTGAAACATAAACTTGAATTTACTCTTCATTCACTTAAGCATTTATTGAAAAACTTTAATTCCTTTTCTTCTCTGCTAGATACATTAATCTCATAGGAAAGTTAGTATAGCTGTGCTAAGAAATGAAATGATCAGCAAATAAAACTACATATATACTTAAAGAGAGTGGGTCAATGTCTGTTCTGAATGCCAAGGCATATTTTGTCAACAAACTTGGCCAAAAGGACTCATTTACATTTCTCCCACAAATTGAAAACACTCAGTTTAATTCCCAAATTATCACTTTAAAAAAAATATCATCTATTTATTAACTTTCTTAGAAAGGTACTCCTTTACCTTAGAAAGATATTATCTATTACTTTTTAGTTTACCAAGGAGATTTCCATAGTTGGATATATAGCTTCTTCATTCAAGAACTTAGAAATGCATTTAAACCAAGCACAATAGCTGTGCTTATATAACAGGAACTAACTTAATTTACATGAATAATATATTACTATTAGTAAAAGATTTAGAAATTATCAAAAAGATGGACTACACACACACACAAATATATATATGTGTATATATATATATATATATATATATATTTTAAAAGCAAAATATGTATCTTAGAGGAAGTCGTTTTTGGAAGAGGCTTAAAAAAGAACAAAAATCAGTTATAATAATAATATAATAATACAATATGGGATTTGTTTGTAGCTGATGAATATGCTTTATCTTACTTGGGTTTCACATTTCTGAACAGTAAACTTCTCATCTTACCAGACTTTCAGATGTGAATGAATCCTGCTTAGTTAAGTGTCTCATCTAATATTATCCATCAGGCAGTTAAAGAATTGAAAAAGGAGATCTCTATACTCCTAGTTTTTTAAATTTTTTTAAATGTTTTTAATTATTTTTTTTTTACTTTACAATATTGTATTGGTTTTGCCATACATCAACATGCATCCACCACAGGTGTACACGTGTTCCCCATCCTGAACCCCCCTCCCACCTCCCTCCCCATACCATCCCTCTGGGTCATCCCAATGCACCAGCCCCAAGCTTCCTGTATTCTGCATCGAACCTGGACTGGCAATTCGTTTCTTATATGATATTATACATGTTTTAATGCCATTCTCCCAAATCATCCCCCCTCCCTCTCTCACAGAGTCCTATACTCCTATTTTTATAAAATGAAACTAGCCTTTATATTTTTACTTTTAACGAACTAAAGAAAGGGCCAAGGACAAATTATTCTGCTCCACTGACCTTAAGTATTCCGATCAATTCAGACTATGACAGAAGGAAATGTTGAAACCAGAGACTGACTTGCTCTAGCAAGTATAAACTGAAAAGAGGCCATAAAACTATACCACTGTTCAAACCAAGGCAGAACAGAGGCTCAAGGTGAACTAGAAGCTTTTTTTTTTTTTTTTATTTTTTGCAGGGGAAAATGGACAAAGGAAAGGATCAATGAGGGTGGGAGGGAAATGGGAAGAAAGAAGGGGAGTGATGGTGGGGAGGAGTATATGTAATTTCTTAACCAATGGCTTTCTGTTTTTAATCACAAAGAACACTTAAAAAAAATCATGGTGAATTCATCTTATATTAGGAGGTTTGTTCTCGAAATGAAAAGTTCAGGAAACAAAAAGTCCAGTTTGGGTGTCCTCATCTTTAGGCACATCTTGGTATTTTGTATTGGTAAGTCTATCTTTACCACAATATATTATTTAGGACAGGATCACATTTGTCACCTCTTCCTCCCTACTACCCAAAGTGGTACCAAACCCACAAAATAGTCAATAAACCTCCACAGAGTGAACAAATAAGTCTTTTTTTTTTTTTAAACTCTCCTGAGTGAACTGAATTTTTTGAGGCTCCTAAGTAAATATGTTTTCCTCTTTACTTTGTCTATTACAGCCAGATTATATGAGTGGGGTATTAAAGTCTCCCACTATTATTGTATCGCTCTAGAGAATGTCCTTTAGTTTTTGTTGGAGAAATGGTTTAGTGGTGCAAAATTCTCTCAACTTTTGCTTATCTGTGAAGCTTTTGATTTCTCCTTCATATTTGAATGAGATCCTTGCTGTATACAATAATCTAGGCTGTAAGTTATTTTCCTTCATCACTTTAATTACGTCTTGCCATTCCCTCCTGGCTTGGAGAGTTTCTATTGAAAGATCAGCTGTTATCCTTATGGGAATTCCCTTGTGAGTTATTTGATGTTTTTCCCTTGCTGCTTTTAATATTTGTTCTTTATATTTAATCTTTGTTAATTTGATTAATATGTGTCTTGGGGTGTTTCGCCTTGGGTTTATCCTGTTAGGGACTCTCTGGATTTCTTGAACTTGAGTGGTTATTTCCTTCTCCATTTTAGGGAAGTTTTCAACTATTATCTCCTCAAGTATTTCCTCATGATCTTTCTTTTTATCTTCTTCTTCTGGAACTCCTATGATTCGAATGTTGTAGCGTTTGATGTTATCCTGGAGGTTTCTGAAATTGTCCTCATTTCTTTTGATACGTTTTTCTTTTTTCTCGTCTGATTCATTTATTTCTAGGATTCTATCTTCTAGTTCACTAATCCTATCTTCTGCCTCTGTTATTCTACTATTTGTTGCCTCCAGGGTGTTTTGGATCTCATTTATTGCATTATTCATTATGTGTTGACTCTTTTTTATTTCTTCTAGGTCCTTGTTAAACCTTTCTTGCATCTTCTCAATCCTTGTCTCCAGACTCTTTAACTGTGATTCTATTTTGATTTCGAGATTTTGAATTAATTTCGCTGTCATTATTCGGAATTCTTTATCAGGTAGATTCCCTATCTCTTCCTCTTTAGTTTGGTTTGGTGGGCATCTGTCCTGTTCCTTTAGCTGCTGGGTATTCTTTTGTCTCTTCATTTTGTTAAAATTGCCAAATTTAGAGTGTCCTTACTATATTCTGGTAGTTTGTTGAATTCTCTTTATTGAGGCGGTTTACAGGTCTTTTCAATATCTGATCTCTGCCTTGTTACAGAGGGGGCAGAGATGAACACCCAAATCTAAACCGGCCAGGTTCAGGCACTCAGATAGTCCTCAGAAGCACAGACTTGGTTGAGTCTGCGTTTTATGCCCTTCCCAGATTCGAGTAGCGCAGGTGATGAAATGTTCAGCGAGCGCAGGTGCTGCGACTTATCGCCTCTCCGCCGCTCAGTTTTCTGGGTATACAAACAGCGCACTTTCTCAGGCAGATGTTGACCATCCAGAGCCCCAAGAAGCGTGAGTCAGCACAGAAACCTACTCACAGTTCCGTTAGACAGTCTCTCTCTAGGGCTATAATTGCCCGCCTCTGGCCCTGGCTGCCTGTCACCGGAGTGGGACGGCCTGCAGCCGGCCAACTCTGTGCAGCCCTTTGTTCCGTAGGTAGTCCTGATGGTGTCTTAAGTTAGGGCTGGCTTTTGATGTAGTAGATAACCGACAGTCTGGTTATTTCGCTCAGATAGCGCCCAAGATAGCCAGGCCAAATCCTTTCTCAAAGCAATGCAGGCCTCGCCGCTCCTCCTAGCCCAGCCCCCACTTGCCAATAGCAAATGCTGGTGTCCGCGCCACTTCTCCGCAAAAGGAGTTACCGCAGGGCTCGTTTTCTCGTTTTGAAGACAATGAGCTGTCTTTCTAAGTGCCTGATGTCCTCTGCCGGCATTCAGAAGTTGTTTTATCGAGTTTATTCAGCATTCAAATGTTCTTTTAATGGATTTGTGGAGGAGAAAGTAATCTCCCCGTCTTACTCGTCCGCCATCTTAGCTCCTCCCAACTAGAAGCTTTTTAAAGAGTCTAAGCAAGGTCATGCTGATAAATTGAAATGAATACAACTTGGAACTACTAATAAATCATGCTAATTTCTTTAGAAACCACTGTCCTGGCCTCTCTGAACCCACAGGTAATGGGTAGATCATTCACATTCCTGATTAATAATTTTTTAAATGTTATATATATATTTTAATAGTTTATTGAGTCAGAGTTCAAAGTCGAAATTTTATTTGGGTCAGTAAAGCACTGGAAAAAAAAAAAAAGTCTTATCCACTGAGGATAGTAGAGAACTTTATATAAAGTATGTAACATATGCCATCATGCTTTGATACCTAAATAAACAATCTTGGCCATTAACTTTTCCTTCATTTCTACAATTATTTGCATTGCCCTTGACATATCTTTTTTCTTAATTTTGTTTCTGGAAGTAAGTTTTATATTGTAATGCAAATTTTATATTGTGATGGAATAAAATATTTCGTAAGAAGCAGAATAGTTCAATGGTTAATAGAACGCCATTCCCTGATGCCCCAAAGACTAGATGTGTGACCTAAGATAAGCCAGTTGATTGTCTGTATATCAAGGTGTTCCCCTTTGTAAAGGCAATATATTATTATTTATATCATAGGGATGTTACGAGGATTTAAAGATTTAACAGAAGTCAGTCACTTAAACCATATTTGGCAAATAGCAACCAATTAAATGACTGGTATTTATGATTTATATAGTATGTCTCTGAGAGAAAAGAAGAGAGACTCTAAAACTAAATATGGCTGGGGGTAGGTTCTATCAAAAAATGAAAATGGCCCTTTTAACCCATTTGTGGTATTAGAAAGAAAAGTAGGAAATCATACTGGTAAACATTATTACTTCAAAAAATTAATTCCAGCTAGAGAAGTGTAGAGAAAAATGCTAAGTGTGTTTGATCCTTGGATTAGGCAGATCCCCTGGAGAAGGAAATGGCAAACCATTCCAGTATTCTTGCCTGGAACATTCTATGGAGGAGCCTGGCAGGCTATAGTCCATGAGGTCACAAAGAGTCAGACATGACTGAGCACACAATCCTTGTTCATAAACATTTTCAAACTACTAAACGGGCTTTTGGAGAAGGAAATGGCAACCCATTCCAGTACTCTTGCCTAAAAATAGCATGGACAGAGGAGCCTGGTAGGCTACAGTCCATGGGGTCATAAAGTGTCGGACACAACTGAGGGACTTCAGTTCACTCACTTCATACTTTATCACTGGAGAAGGAAATGGCAGCCCACTCCAGCATTCTTGCTGGGAGAATGCCATGGACAGGGGAGCCTGGCAGGCCATGGTCCATTGGGTTGCAGACAGTCGGACATGACTGAAGTGACTGAGCAAGCAATGGGCCTTTAACAAGGTTTTTTATGGAAATAACTATGTTTTGGGGCTCCAAAATCACTGCAGATGGTGATTGCAGCCATGAAATTAAAAGATGCTTACTCCTTGGAAGGAAATTTATGACCAACCTAGACAGCATATTAAAGAGCTGAGACATTACTTTGTCAACAAAGGTCCATCTAGTCAAGGCTATGGTTTTTCCAGTAGTCATGTATGGATGTAAGAATTGGAATATAAAGAAAGCTGAGTGCTGCCTTGGACTGCAAGGAGATCCAACCAGTCCATCCTAAAGGAGAGCAGTCCTGGGTGTTCATTGGAAGGACTGATGCTGAAGCTGAAACTCCAATACTTGGCCCACCTGATGCAAAGAGCTGACTCATGGGAAAAGACCCTGATGCTGGGAAAGATTGAGGGCAGGAGGAGAAGGGGACAACAGAGGATGAGATAGTTGGATGGCATCACAGACCCAATGGACATGGGTTTGGGAAGACTCCAGCAGTTGGTGATAGACAGGGAGGCCTGGAGTGCTGCAGTTCATGGGGTCGCAAAGAGTTGGACGTGACTGAGTGACTGAACTGAACTTATAAATTTAAAATGCACTAGAAACAGAAATTCTGTAAAATGGCACACTGTAACGTATATTTATATATGTATATAGCTATACACACATAGACATGTGTGTGTGTGTGTGTATATATATGTATGCACACATGCAGCACCTATTCAAAACAGCACACAAAGGAACTCCCTGGTAGTCCACTACAGGGGGCGTAGATCTGATCTTGGTTGGGAACTAAGATCCCACAAGTCTTGTGATGTGGCTTTAGGAGAAAAAAAAAAAAAAAAAAACAGCACACAAATAAATGACAATTTAGAAAACTTGGAGCACTTTGCCCAGAACATCACCAAACTCCTCCTTGGAAATGCTAGGACAGAAAAGACTTCTCTCTTGGGACTTTTGAGCCACAAATTAAAGAGATGGAGAGACTCAGATCCTTTCCAGTCATGCCAAAATGACATGTCTGGAAACTAACATGGATTATTTTAATTAATGTGTGCATGCTCAGTTGTGTCCGACTCAGCAATAGCAAGGACCATAGCCTCCCAGGCTTCTTTGTCCATGGGAACTGCCAAGCAAGAATACGGGAATGGGTTGCCATTTTCTTCTCCAGGGAATCTTCCTAACCCAGGGATCAAACCCAAATCTCCTGCACTGCAGGTGGATTCTTCACCTCTAAGCCACCTTTAAAAGTACTTTCAATTCATAACTTAAATCATTAGGTGACTGAATGTACTAAAGTAGTAATTATGAATAACAGAAAGAGCCCCACCTCACTGTTTTTAATTTTATAGTTCTGACAGAACAATTATTATAAAGCTATACATCTGCCTAAACAGAAAGAAAATATTCTATATGAGAATATTTGGGAGGAGGCATACTTTTTTTGGAAAAATTACACTCTCTTCTTTGCAGTTACTCTTCAGTATAAATTTCAAAATACAAAAAGGAAAATAAAGTCTGTATTAACTGAAAATATTACAGATATGGATTCATGCTCCATTGACAACAGATCTCAAATAGTGTTCTCTAATTTTTATCAACATTGTGTTTGAATTTTTTTCCCTGTTTCCAGTTTGAGTCCCTTCTGAAATACTCTCTACCACACCTGGCCCATACCGACAGTAAATATTCAATTTGTATTTATAAAATAACTGAACCTTTAAAATAAATATATACATCCTAATCTACTATTTCATTTCATTTATATTCAGAGTGTATCATCCAAAATGCCATGGTGGATGAAGCTCAGGCTGGAATCAAGATTGCTAGGAGAAATATCAGTATCTTCATTTACATAGGTGACACCACCCTAATGGCAGAAAGCGAAGAGGAACTAAAGAGCTTCTTGAGGAAGGTAAAAGAAGAGAGTGAAAAACTGGCTTAAAACTCAATATTCAAAACACTAGGATAATGGAATTCAGTCCCATCACTTCATGGCAAATAGATGGGGGGTGGGGAATAGAAACAGTGAGAGATTTTATTTTCTTGGGTTCCAAAATCACTGCAGATGGTGACTGCCGCCATGAAATTAAAAGACACTTGCTCCTTGGAAGAAAAGCTATGACAAAGCTAGTCAGCTTATTAAAAAAGCAGACACATCATTTTGCCAACAAAGTTCTGTTCAGTCAAAGCTATGGTTTGTCCAGTAGTCATGTGCTGATGTGAGAGCTGGATCATAAAGAAGGCTGAGCGCCAAAGAATTGATGCTTTTGTACTGTGGTGCTGAAGAAGACACTTGAGAGTCCCTTGGACTGCCAGGAGATCAAACCAGTCAATTCTAAAAGAAACTAACCCTGAATATTCATGGGAAAGACTGATGCTGAAGCTGAAGCTCCAATACTTTGGCCACTCAATGTGAAAAGTTGAATCATTGGAAAAGACTCTGATGCTGAGAAAAATTGAGGGAAGGAGGAAAAGGGAGTGACAGGATGAGATGGAAGGATGGTATCATCAACTCAGTGGACATGAGTTTGAGCAAACACTGGGAGATAGTAAAGGACAGGGAAGCCTCGTGTGTTGCAGTTCATGGGGTATCAAAGAGTCAGACACAACCCAGCGACTGAACACCACCACCAATTTACGGACAACCTCAGACTGTGTCATGGATCTAAGTTATTATTCAATAAACATTTTTAGAATAAATGTAGGAAGTAAAGCATGTTTTTAAATTTTCAATGGCTATCTCAAAAGTGAGTAGGAGTGAGGTATAGTATGAAGTCCATCTATGAACCAATCATTCATTTATTTTCTGATTCATTCAAAAATCATTGACACTAGGGAGGCACAATTTCGGAAGCCATGGATAAATATTACAGAAAATGAAGCCCCGTGGACCCAAAATTTAAAGGAAAATAATGGCATCTAACATTCCTGATTGGTTACTTTATGTAAAGGTACTAGTATTTATTAAGCCTTATTTCATCGTTTCCCACTACAACCTACAAGACAAGTACTAATATTGTGCTGTCTAACAGATGATCAAAGAAGTAAGTCATAGCATTGTATATGATGCAGCCAGGATTCTGGTCATGATCAAAGTTTACAAAGGGACACTCTATATTATAATATTGTGACCCAAATAGAGAGAATACAGATAATTATGGTGTGGCATTTTAGGAAGAAGGAAGAGGTTTATTTCTAAAATAATCATAGGGTATTATTGTTGCACTGTATTTTCTATAATCACAGAAAAGCAATAACCAGATGCTTAATTATCTTTAAAGTAAAAATGTATCATAAGTGTTTCTCAGTAGAATGAAAATATTCAAAAATTGTTATTCTTTTCTGCAATTCAGAGAATATAGGAAAGGAATCAACATACAAAAGAGGAAAAGTGAAAGCAAAGTTGCTCAGTCATGTCCAGCTCTTTGCAACCCTGTGGACTGTAGCCCACCAGACTCCTCCTTTATCCATGGGATTTTTCCAGGCAAGAATACTAGAGTGGGTTGCCATTTTCTTCTTCAGGTATCTGCCCAACCCAGGGATTGAACTCAGGTTTTCCACATTGCAGGCAAACTCTTTATCCTCTGAGCCACCAGGGAATCTGGAACATATATCTAAATACTAAAATCAAAAGTCTGTTTATCAAGTTTCACTACTTTATAAGATTCAAAATGTTCCTTAACTTTTTAGGAATAACACTGCCTTTGTATTTGAAACTAGTAACGTGATACAAGCTTTTTTTCTTAGCACTCAAACATAATCAGATCTTATAGAAATACCTTAAGGCAGTTAAATGAAATGCACATATCCTAAATAACTACCCTTCCAACTCATTCATCTTCATTTCAAATTCTCTTCTTAAATTATATCAAGAATACGGTTAAAATAACAGTTCTGGATTTAAGTCCAGAACTTTTCTGCTTATATCTTCTATTATTACTTAGTCAAGACTGCAGATTTCCACATTCCTTAAGACAGATTTAGCTAACTACTGCAATAGAAGACAAAGGAATCATTTATTTTAAAAATTAACCACTGAATATTAAAAGGCAAATTTATCAGATAGCCAAGTCTTCCAGTTTATGAAACAAAGTTTAATAAAATGGCAGAGCCATGATTTACTATGAGTTTTTATTTCATTTTTATATCTACCATATTTTACACCTTTGACTATTCATTTTCTCAGATTTAAGCTTTCTGTATCATAGAAATTTATTTTCGCCAATTAAATAATCTTAATTCTCCCTTGTAAAAATTTAACTTAGGAATTAGGCTTCCATGTTCCAAAGAACATAAGTTTTGTGTTTTAAGAACACAGATTTATTCTGATAGTACTACTAGGATACTCATTTGAATATACCATGCTTTCTCCACAACTCTGCTCTGCAGTAATAAAGAATATTTATTACATGATCTGATTAAAGTACTCCTGGAAGAATACTACAAAATGTTGAATGAGCAACTGTGACTTATGTTTTAAATAAAAATGTCAACAAATATCTCAATGAACATTCAAAAATCACCCTCAAGGTAATTTCAAATTCTATGATATAAATATATACACAATAAAGAATCAATTACATAGGAAAATAATCACTTTGTAATCATTTTGATTAAAACATTCATATGTGCATTTAAGAATAAAAAGTGTCTGTCCTTGGGTTTGGGGGTTTGGTTTGGTTTCTTCTCTTTGGTAATCATGTTTTCTACTTTTCCAATAATATCTGCTTTTATTACAAGCTTAGAAAATGTGTTAAAATTTTCTAAGAATGCTCTACAATGGTTTCAAGTGATGAAGAAATATTAACAAATCAGTTTGTCTGATTTCAATAAATGATAGACAAATGATCCATTAGGGGTCCAATAATTCACTAACAGATTCTTCTTAAGATATAAGAAGAAAAATTCTGCATAAAGCTTATATACATAGATACAGAAAGTATAAAGATACAAAATTTCTAATAATATTTTAACAAATATCTCCAGTTGAATGCTTACCATGATTAAACAAATGCAAACTCTTCATACATAAAATGTAAAAATATGGGTTAATGAAGAAATACAGCATGGCTCAAACTGGTGAAGGCATCTCTTGATTATGATTTGAGCAAGTATAAAACTTCAGCCATTTTCCTCATAGAATAGCTAAGACTTTCAAGTACCTGTGATAGGTCCTTTGATCTGAAGCAAGTCATTGCTTTCCCTGAGACTTTAAAACATGAATCAGGTTTAACTCAGGCATACATTGATTTTTCGTTTGTTTTAGTGAACTCAGTCATCATACTCTAAGACTATAGTTTTAAGAACCATTCTAAGTAGTTATGAGTTATATACTGAAAACCAGATTGGTGCTTTAATAACCCAATGGGCTCTATTATTTGAATAATGCATTGAATGATACCTGCTGGCCTAAAAGAGCTAATATGCCTTCCAATAGCAATAGGAAGAAACTTAGTTACAAGGATCAATCAAATTGAATATACTGTCTTCCTACTCAATATCATAAAGTATATATATTTATACCTCTTTTCTTTCTTCCTACAGTTGGAAATATTCACTTTGGTGTAATTAAAGGTACATAAAGAGTTTAAAGCAATTTTCCTCACAATCATTTCAAAGAAAGTTTCACATACCAATAGAGAAGCTTATGGTTTCTAATATCCTCACTGTTTATAACTTAAACAGTTTTAAACTGAAAACTGTTTTAACTCGCACACATCTTCAGGACACTTACACTTCAAGACACAAAGAATAGTAAAAACGTGGATTATGGCATTTGCACATATCAATACAAAGCTTTCATATCCCTAAGCATTCTCTTGTTTAGGCTAAACAGTCTTTTAATATTTCTTTATATAATACAGTCTAGACCTTCTACACCACCGTATTTTTCATAGTTAGGGTTTGTAAAAATGACCCTAATTCTTAAGTTTCAATTTTTCAATTTTCAATACAATGTTTTATTCTGGATAGTATTAATAATTGTAATTAATGATAGCACCACAAAGTCAAACTATTGTACAGTAATTGAAACCTCAAATATCCTAAGTAATGTCTGTATTAAAACTATCTTATTTTTGTGTCTATGCAAACCTTCTACTTCTGAAAGAGGATCTATTTTCACTAACGCCACCAGTTAGCAAATATCTATTTCAACTGTTCTACAAGTTCCTTGGGGCTCAGGAAGAGCTGAACCTAGCATGTAGTTAGCACTCAATCAGGTTTGATGAATGAATAAAAAAATTCCTCAGTCCTATCCCACCTTGCAGTTCCTAACTCAGTTCATCGTGATAGAGTATTTTCTCAGATGGTTTCTTGAAGAAATAAGATGCCATAAACCTCTTCTTGTATAACTCATACAAATTTTATAGCCTGTAGAGACCAATTTTGGAATTTATTTCTGAAACATAACATTTTGCTACCAAATAAATATCTTCCTCAAATCTTGAAAATATTCCCTTTGATGTCTTTCTTCAATTCATTAATAAAATGTTGAACTTTATATAAGAGGGCAAAAGAGACAGAAAAGTGTAGTATTCCACTTAAGGATTTCCTTTCAGAAAATATCAATGACCATTCTCTTGGTATAATTTGTGAATCAGTTAGTAATACATGGAACGTATTTGAACCACAGTGTTTATTCTTGCCTGTGTAGTAAATGTGTAGAGATTCTGCCTAGTTGTATCATGGGCATTTGTTTGACTTAGAAAACATTTCCCATACAACAAAAATCAATAAATTAAGTGAAGACTCAATCAACATCACAGCCAATAAAACAATTAATTTTTAGAAATAACAAAATATGTAATTATTTAATCATAACAGTTATCAAAATTAAACATAATTTAATTGCTTACTCAGAGTCATTAATTATGTAGAGTTGAAAAATTACACTACTGAAGCAATCATTTAATCATTAGCACTAGAAAAATCTCTAAGTACTAATTCATTATTTCTGCCATGCTCTTGGGGAATTATATCCCATATTTATAATAAAACCAACATAATTATTTTAAAATGCATAACTAATAACATTTGCATGAGTCTTTTATATGCTAACTTAATACACAAAAAAGGACAAGTTTAGAAATATTTTCTCAAAAAAGTAAATTAAAGACAATGAAACATAGGGGAAAAAAATAAAGAGATGTATACAGTTTAAAGAGCTCTCATTCACATATAATGAAAGTGAAATCTCTTAGTCGTGTCCGACTTTGTGCCCCCATGGACTGCAACCTACCGGGCTACTCTGACCATGGGATTTTCCAGGCAAGAATGCTGGAGTGGGTTGCCATTTCCTTCTCCAGGGGATCTTCCTGACCCAGGGATCAAACCCAGGTATCCTGCATATAGTACATTTAGTTAAATAAATTGAAAGCTAAATCTCATATTACTTAATGACCAGAAAGGCTCTACTATCATTTCCACTAAACTCATGTTGTTTTAACTTATATAAATATTTTAAAGGTCCCTTGGTTTTTACCATGCCAGGAAATACCTAAGTTTGAAAATTCTCTTCAGAGGAACAGTAGACAGAAGCAGGACTTTTGGCTGACCTTTTAGGGGACATTTTTCAAGGATTCATATGCTGCAGAATTACAATTAGTCTATGACAGTGACTTCTGTTAATCAAGTTTCCATTTCGTTTGAACTTTACAATCCTGTACTTGCATGCATCTCTTTAACTTGTACTTACTCCAGCAACCTATCAGAATCACTACGTTATGCAAAGCAAGTATTGGCAATTCTTACATATATGCATTGCCTCCCCCACAAAAATGCATCTACTTCTCCATTTAAGTGACTTTGAAGGAAGGTCTTAAAGAAACCTTCTTATTCATTGACTGATGACTGTGAAATAAGGGACTACTTGCCACACTGTAGTTAATAAGTCAAAGGCATTGTTTTTCTCTCTAATACAGTATATAAAATACCGCTGATCTCAAAAAAATATTTAAGAAAAGACCACCGTCAAGCACTATTTGTGGGTGATATGTAGTATAAATCCATCTCACTGAATTATGGACACTCTGGATTGTATCTATCCTAGATATGCTTAGTGACTAAAACAAGCACATAAAACAAATTACAGAATCATGAAATTAAAGATCAAAAATAAACAATACCAAAGATAATCTGGCCCAGCAATCCCAAATGTGTGTTCAATGTGACTCGAGTTCTGCAGATAGAAATTAAGTGTGTGAGGCTCTGCTTAGTGACTAAAACAAGCACATAAAACAAATTACAGAATCATGAAATTAAAGATCAAAAATAAACAATACCAAAGATAATCTGGCCCAGCAATCCCAAATGTGTGTTCAATGTGACTCGAGTTCTGCAGATAGAAATTAAGTGTGTGAGGCTCCATAGTGAAATAGTTTGAGAAACAGTAAATAATGTCAAATTGTTTTTTCCTTCCCATAGGACTCCTCAGAGCCTTTAAAATGCGATTATGCAGAGTGAATGTGTAAGAGGGAATAATACGCTGTGTTACCAAATGTATTTGTCTATGGAATTTTTCTATATATAACATCTGGATCTAGTGTCTATTATATTTTAGAAAATGATGATCTAGTCTAAACACTATAATTTATACAGGCTAGATTAGTGTAGTGACTTGCCAAGGTTATATTGCTAGTCAGCACAGAGAGCAAGGACTAAACCCTGATGTGGCCAGGGTCCTTCCAACACATCATTTTTGACATACAGTAAGACATCTTGCCAGGCTAGTGAGATGAAAATGGAGCAACAAGGGTTTTGAGAGTATTTGCAAGATTGTAAGAAAAATGATGATCAATGAATTGAACATGGTGAGGGCAAAAATCAACGTATTAATGGTACTGATACTATGACAGTACCTGAGAAAGTTAATTGGAAGAAGAGAAGACTGTAATCAGAGGTAGGTCTGATTTCTGTGGTTTTGAAAACTGAAATAATCTGGTGATAAGATTTATGATAATCATGGCAGATGGGTAAATTTATATGAGTTAGTTTGATAACTGAGCTGTATTGAAATCATGGCTGTTAGAAGTTACAGGTTCAGTAACATGAAAGCTATGAGAATAATCCTAGAAGGTTCCTTGAATTAGAAAATGATAAGAGCTCAGTCATGTCAACAATAAAAGGAAAGAAAGTGGTAAAGCTCAGTGGCAAAAGCTTCAAAAAAACATAGTGTTAGTCGCTCAGTCATGTCTGAATCTTGTGTCTCCATGGACAGTAGCCCACCAGGCTCCTCTGTCCATGGACTTCTCCAGACAAGAATACTGGAGTCGGTAGCCATTTCCTACTCCAGAGGATCGTCCTGAACCAGGGATTAAACCAGGGTCTTCCGCATTGCAGGCAGATTCTTTACCATCTGAGCCACCAGGGAATATGGCTTATCACAAAAAGAAGACATGTATGAAGGAGGAAATGGCAACAGAAAAAGAAACTAACACACTTTTTCCTTCTCTGAGGTGCATGGTGTGTATGACGAATGGATGCAGACAACATGGACTCCGAAGGGAGCACCAAGAAATACACAAAGTTGAAAGGAACTTTCAGACATATTGAATTTTCTCTGGAGACTCTAGGTTTTCATTATTACTATTAAACATTTATGTTATTGAATTGTTCATCACTGATTGCCCCACTACACATGATGCATGTAAAACTACACAATAAGTAAATAGTCCTGAAATGTCTAATAATTTGGGCCAACTGGCAAAGCTCAAGAGGTTTAAAACAAGTTTTAACTTTAAGCCAAAACCATAAAGGAATACCTATAACGAATAAGAAATGATATTCTAAGGCTAAAAATGAAATGGGTCGTAGCCTTCCAAACATCATAAAAACCCATCAGTAGCAGCCTAGGAATGCTGAAATAGGCATACTTAAACCGTACAAAAAGGACTGCAATTGATACAGTCTTTGTGGGAAATGATTTGGCATCTAAATATGTCATAGTATTACTACTATTTAACCCAGTATTTATATGACTTTTAATGTGTGCTAAGAGACTAATAAAAAACACAGAGAAAGCTTTACATGAAAGATATTTCTCACTATCTATGACTGCTGAAAATGGAGACATATTAAGTATCAATATAAAACAGAGAAATATAGTTTAAGTATCATGCTAGTGCTATATAATGAACAATGAGGGAATCAGTATATCAATGTTTTAATATTTCTAATGATGCAGGGTTAAATGCACTATAATGATAAATAAGAAAATTTGAGGTATCAATACAGTAAAAATTATGCATAGGAAAATATGGACTGGAACTAAACGTATCAAAAGAGCAACAGTGCTTCTTTCTAGATGGTAGGATTATAAAGCTTTTCTTTTTATCCCTTAACATTTCTATAATTCTAAATTCTCTATAATGGATATATATTATTTTATAATAGAAAAAAGTGTACTTACTCTAAAATACCAAGATCCTGTTATTAAAACGACCATGTGAAAGAAAGAACTCCTGCATTTGCATTGCATTTTGGCAATGTTTAGCAAAAGCATTTATTATATATTTCATAATTTCCCCTATAATTCCACTTTATAAATACAATCTCCCAAAATACTTGCACCAATAAATATGCCCATGATGTCTGCTGTAACAGAAATCAAAGTAGGAAAAACCTGAAAACAATGCAAAAGGCCAAGAAAAGGAGATTAAATCACTATACTGTGCAGCTGGTAAATAAAGAACCACGAGAGCATAGCTCAGTTGGTAAAGAATCTGCCTGTAATGCAGGAGACTCCAGTTCAATTCCTGGGTCAGGAAGATCCCCTGGAGAAGGGATAGGCTACCCACTCCAATATTCCTGGGCTTCCCTTGTGGCTCAGCTGGTAAAGAATCTACCTGCAATGTGGGAGACCTGGGTTCAGTCCCTAGATTGGGAAGATCCCCTGGAGAAGGGAAAGGCTACCCACTCCAGTATTCTGGCCTAGAGAATTCCATGGACTATATAGTCCACGGTGTCGCAAAGAGTCAGACAAGACTGAGAAACTTTCACTTTCAGAGATCGATAAAAAGGAAAGAAACAAATTTATCTACACTAAGAAAGATTTCTAAGATAAGTTTTGAAGCAACAAAAACATGTGAGAATGTTATGAATAACAATACCATTTCCATTTTAATGAATATTCTATTGGCTTTATAGGTATATACCACATATATGTATAAGCATATATTGCATATATAAATGTGTTTGTGTGCATGTGTGCTCAGTCATGTCCGACTCTGCAACCATTTGGACTGTAATCCACCAAGTTCTTCTGTCCAAGGAATTTTCCAGCAAGAATACTGAAGTGGGTTGCCATTTCCTACTCCAAGAGATCTTCCTGACCCAGGGATCGAGGCCACATCTCTTCTATTTCCTGCATTGGCAGGTGGATTCTTTACCATTGTGCCACCTGAGAAGCCCATATATAAATACACTACCCTATATATGACTATATAGGGCTTCCCTGATACCTCAGTGGTAAAGAATCTGCCGGCAATGCAAGAGACAGAGGCAAGGTGGGTTCAATCAATGGGTTGGGAAGACTCCCTGAAGGAGGAAAATGCAACCCACTTCTTTATTCTTGCCTGAAAAATTTCATGGACAGAGGAGCCTGATGGGCTATAGTATAAAGGGTCACAAAGAGCTGGACACAACTGAGCACACATATGACTGTATACATAAAGAAAAATATAGAAAAATACATACTAAATCATTTACCATATTTACTTATGACCAATAAGAGGGGTTGCGAATTTTTACTCAACTTGATACACCTTTGTAGTCCTTAATTATTATAAGTATTTATAAATTAGTTTTGTAATTATTTTATAATATACTAAAGTGAAATTTTCCCAAAGGAAACAGTAACTACTATAACAATGTTAACAAATATTTCCCTAGATTAAGTGCTTTGAAAATATGAAAGTAGCTATTCCTCAGAATTATACTAATTTCAATAGATTATAGATTTAACAAAACAGTTTTGCAATAAATATAAGGACAACACAAATACAGACACACACACACACACAAATCTTTAGACCAAATATGCATTTTAAAAACCTCAGTGTTACCTTGGTACAATTCATCTAAGGGTACATTTAAAGCAAACTCCCTATAAAGAACTGATATTAAACCTTTCACTTCAAAATTGTCTTGATTCCTCAAACTAATGCAGTTGTTGCCACTGTTCATACCACATGACCCCTTGCACACAGACACACTGCATTAAAAATAGAAAGAAAGAAAGCTATATAAAAAAAAAAAAAAAAAAAAACTAAAGAAAGTCCTTTGGCTCTTGGTGTATCATCATTTATTGTTGTCTTTCAATTGTTCAGTCAACTCAGTCATGTCCAACTCTTTATTACCCCCATGAACTGCAGCACACCAGGCTTCCTGTCCTTCACTATCTCCCAGAATTCACTCAAACTCATATCCATTGAGTTGGTGATGCTATCCAACCATCTCATCTTCTGCTATCCTCTTCAACTCCTGCCTTCAATCTTTCCTAGCATCAGGGTCTTTTCCAATAACTCAGTTCTTCATATAAAGTGGCCAAAGTACTGGAGCTTCAGCATCAGTCCTTCCAAAGAATATCAGGGTTGCTTTCATTTAGGATGGACTGGTTTGATCTCCTTGAAGTCCAGGGACTCTCAAGAGTCTTCTATAGCACTGCAGTTCGAAAAGCATCAGTTCTTCAGTTCCTAACTTTCTTTATGGTCCAACTCTCACATCTGTACATGACTACTGGAAAAAACATAGGTTCAACTATGTGGTCCTTTGCTGTCAATGTAATGTCTCTGCTTTCTAATATACTGTCTAGGTTTTTATAGCTTTTCTTACAAGGAGCAAGTGTCTTTTAATTTCATGACTGCAGTCAACAACCACAGTCATTTTGGAGCCCAAGAAAATAAAGTCTGTCCCTCTTTTCATTGTTTCCCCATCTATTTGTCATAAAGTGTTGGAACCAGATGCCATGATCTTAGCTTCGTGAATGTTGATTTACTGTTAAATAATAGTGAAAAACAGCTTTGTCAAAGTGTCTTTAAAGGAGAAAGTTGAGCAAAATTTTCCAGATGATCTGTACTATTTCAGAGCAAGAAAGTTTGAGATGGAACATTATAAAGTACATTTAATTACACTCTACAATAGCAACACTGTTCACTCAAGATCAGCTATATCTATTAAAATCTACCTTACAAAGAAGTATCCAAATGGCAAATTCATTCATTCCACCATTATTAAGCACTGAGAATGTGCCTGACATTATACTGGGGACTTGAAAAAACAAAAATAAAGCTGTATAGTAAGAGTGTGAGAATGCCCATCTCACACTTGTCATCAAATAACAACCTTCTGATAATCATTTACACTGTGAGACAAAAGTGAGACAAAAAAGTCAGAAATCAGTGATTGCTAAAATAGAGAGCAGCATGGCGGACATTGTGTAAAACAGGACAGTGAACAAGGGTTTACTGAGAAGGTAATATTTTGGTCTGGACTTTAAAATGAGGATTAATGAGGCCAGTCAGGGCACTCTCTGATAAGCAGCAAATAGTAAGATGTGAGTAGGGCAGAATTACTCCCTAGAGGAAAATGCCCAATTTAATTTGAATATGAGGGATGATGGCTCTGATGCATGTCCTGTCTAAAATATGGGCCTAATCACCACATCACAGCTGCCAAAATAAAGCACTGCATCTTCAGATGGAGTTATGTTATGAAGTACAGAACAAGCTCTGTCAATACCCCTCCAACTTTGTACTTTTCTTTACATGGCAACCAGTGTCAGCTGAAAAGGAATTATCCTGAACAGGGATTCCAAAACTTTGGTTCTCAGTTTTGTTGACCAATCTGACTGCTTCTATCTGTCTGAAGAATTATTGCCAGAGCACTGCCTCTGAGAATAAGCCAGCTGGCAGCAAACTGGCTCCAAAACACCTGAGCTTCACAAACCCAAGGACCAAGAGGTCTAAGACTGTCCCCCTGGGCTCCATCATCATGCAAAACCACTGCCAAACTATAGAACCAGGTCTTCCAATTTTTATTAATATACAAAGCACAAGACAATTGTAGTTACAAGGCTGTTTGATATATGCTGTATGCTGTTATTAGACCCAACAGCATTTTTCAAAGAGAAAAATGTTTAAAATTTAGTATAAGACAGTTTTATATTCCTGAAAATATTTAAAATACACACCAAATGTCTTTGTTCCCCTGGAAAAGGAAATGACAACCCACTCCAGCATTCTTGTGGAATCCCATGAACAGGAACCTAGCAGGCTAGGCCCATAGGGTCACAAAGAGTCAGATGTGACTGAATGACTAAACCACCAACCACTACCACAAAATATCTTATACAGTGTAAGTGATTATCAAATGTGTGCTATTTGATGATAATAGCCCAATTGTGAGTTAATTGGGTAAGTAATTGGGTAAAAAGTAATTAATTGGGTAAGTAATTCTGAGTTAAGGCACCATACTTTTTTTTTTTTTTTTTTTTCACTTTATTCATTTATTTTTTTGGAGGCTAATTACTTTATAATATTGTATTGGTTTTGTCATACATTGACATGAATTTGCCACGGGTGTACATGTGTTCCCCATCCTGAAACCCCCTCCCACATCCCACCTCCCTCCCCATCCCATCCCTCTAGGTCATTCCAGTTTACCAGCCCTGAGCACCCTGTATCATGCATCAGACACCATACTTTAATATTCAGAAGTATAATGAGGCTCAGAGATGTGTATTCCATAGCTGGAGCAAGTAAACCAGTTCCAGTGCCAGCTTATTAATTATTCTACATGAAGTTCCTCAATTTCTGAAATGAAAAATGGTTGCCTGGGTGTTCATTTAAAAATCTCTAAGATCTCTTTTTGTATAAAGTAAACCAATCTAACTGCCTTATTGAGTTCAACAAATATCTAAATAAAAACAAAACTTCTAATACTCATAATCAAAAAAAAAAAAAATATCCAGAGACAGTATGTGCTTCCTAGACACTCTTGACTGCCTAAATAAACATTTATGGAAGGTTCAATCTGTGTGAAGCACTGTGCTAAGGGTTCTGCTGATATATTTTCATCAAGCATCAAAATAAGCCTGTAAGTTGGAACTATTCTTAAAATTTCTTAATGCTAAATACTGAGAAGGCCGACAAAGGTCCATATAGTCAAGGCTATAGTTTTCCCATTGGTCACATATGGTTGTGAGAGCTGGACAGTTGTTTTTGTTGTTCATTTGCTCAGTTGTATCTGACTCTTTGTGATCCCATGGACTGCAGCATGCCAGGCTTCCCTGTCCATCACCATGTCCCAGAGCTTGTTCAAGCTCATGTCCGATGAGTCAGTGATGCCACCCAACCATCTTGCCCTCTGTTGTCTGAAGAATTGATGTCTTCAAACTATGGTGCTGGAGAAGACTCCTGAGAGTTCCTTGGTCAGCAAGAGATCAAACTAGTCAATCTTAAAGGAAATCAACCCTGAATTATTGGAAGGACTGATGCTGAAGCTGAAACTCCAGTATTTTGGTCATCTGATGCAAACATCTGACTCACTGGTAAAGTCCTTGATGCTGAGAAAGATTGAGGGCAAAGGGGAAGAGGGTATAAGAGGATGAGATGGCTGGATGCTACTAGACATGAACTTGGCCAAACTCCGGGAGATGGAGAGAGACAGAGAGGCCTGGTATGCTGCATTCCATCAGGTGACAAAGAGTTGGACATGACTGGGTAACTGAACAACAGCAACAACTGAGAAGTTAAAGATCCTAAGCAAAGACTAGAAAAGAATGAGTTTGTATCAATCACTGCTGGAGTCAGTCTGATGAGAAAGCACTTAAATATTTTATTGGTAGGCCGACAAAGACCAAAATCTTTCAGTACTCATTAATGAGCAAGGAGGTAAGGATTAGGAATCATATATATGTGTGAAATGGAATGATCATGAGTTAAGTTTGTAGACACATGGAAATAGGGTTACTTGATAAGCTCTACCTAATGTAAAAGACAATTTCATAATACTGTACTATTCGTTTAGTTTACCTACAATGTCAGAAGATTATAATCTACGTTCACATAAAATGCTCATTATGATTTGTACACTGACATTCATTTAATAATTATTCAATAATTTTGAATTATGAATGGAAACCAATATAGGATATTATCTAAAATATATTTATATATATATATATATATATATAATTACTATATATAGATTAAATGGCCCTTATGGTGATCAAACTTAGAAATGATAGATAAACTAGCTTAGATGATCAAAGCCTCACACAGAATTATTCATTTATAACACACTAGAGACCACACAGGAAGGCTTTCCTCAGTGGTCCTCAAACTGTGTCTTCTGAGCCTCTTGTCTGAAAATCGGAATGTTTATTTAATATGCATATCTCTGTGCCATGTAATAGCTATTAAATCAAATCAGTCTCATCTTTGTCACACATACCATAACACAAGTGAACCAAATGCACACTAAATTTTGAGAACCATCTACAAACAGGAAGAACAGAAAGACACCTTCCTTCTTTTATATACTGTCATAGAAGTCCTGAAAATACCACTCTGAAGATGTAGTAAAAGTCAGTGTTAGAGAGACCACCATGTAACAGGGACTTTCTTTTCTTTTAATTACGGTAACTAAAAGACCTAGGATCTGCTTGTATTCATCTGTACTGATGAAGACCGTAACAGACACTACTATAACTAGTGTGTTCTGTTATCTGTGTGGGTGTACACGCATGTGTGCATGTGCATGTGTATGAATTTATGAAAGTCAATGGTCTGCCAAAACAACAAGGTACAGTAGCATGAACAGACTTAGGATTCTTAAGAAGCTGAAGAATCTCCAAAGGAAGCTCTGACTTCCAAGGTCCTATGTAAGTTTATCAGTTAAATGAGAAAAGTATATGTGAACCAGAGTACTGGGCAAGGGCTCAGTGCCTTAATGAACTAACTTAAATATAAGTTTGCTGCTGCTACTGCTGCTAAGTCACTTCAGTCGCATCTGACTCTGTGCGACCCCAGAGATGGAAGCCCACCAGGCTCCCCCGTCCTTGGGATTCTCCAGGCAAGAACACTGGAGTGGGTTGCCATTTCCTTCTCCAATGAATGAAAGTGAAAAGTGAAAGGGAATTTAACAAAAAGAGTAAATATATCATTTCCAATTATGTCAAGTATTTCAACAGAAAGGAGGAAGAAAGGAAGAGTACCTTGACCCTCACAAAGCTTGTGTCAGCCCCCAGGAGAGGCAGGAAGGACAGAAGCAGAGCATAGCATTTATCTGAGTTTGCTGTAGCATCCCAGTTGTGTCGCTTTTCCTCCTAACTTAGAACTGGAATTCTGTCTCTAAAGTAATGGGAGGGGGTGTGGAATGAAGAAAAACAAGCCTTTCTTATTTCATTTGTAATTGTCACCTGTCTGCTGATTGAAGATTCTGCCATTCTTTATTCTCAAAATCAAATTGCACACTCACAGAAAAGAGAAGATAAACAAGCGACTCAAAGGAGGGGACCATAAAGAGGTCAGAGGCACATCTTCCTTTGAAAAGGGAGTTCAAAGCTAAGAATTGTCCAGGACTGCTGTGGACAAAGCAGGAACTCACAAGGGTCACAGAGGTTCTTCTAAAGCATATGCCAAAAATAATCAATGTAGCTACCTGCCAGGCAAGGTAACAGATGAAGACAGGTGCAAAGTTACCCACATCTCCACAGGTAGAAAATTAGTCTTAGACATAGCCAACTTTAGCCAAAGAAATAAATCTAGCTTTAATATTAGAAATTTTCCCTTCTTCCCAAACACTGTATTATGAAAGTATGGAACAGTGTGGTGAAAGCATGTTTTCCTTCCTATTCTCAGAAAATCCCTTCTTCAAAGCTGGTTTGGGCATTTTTGTGTTTTGTTTTGTTTTAAAGGATTATAAGACTAAGAAATACAAAAGATGCCTTTGTGGCTGAGTACACTGTCTATATACCCAGATATCATGAAGCTTTGCATTCAAACCCCAGTTGTAATGGAGTTCCAAAGTACAACGGGTACAGTGAATGCAACCACCATGAATGTTGGCAGATTATGATACAAAGGGCAGTTGTCCCACAGAGAGGCTGGCAGGTTGACAGGGAACCAACAAATGAATAAACTGAAAGGCATAATGAGCCCAATTTCCACCCTAACACCTCCCCACACACTTATACACTGAGGCTCGGAAGCTTGCAAAATAACCTGCTACCCTCCAAGCTCTTCACTTTCCTTTCATGGGGGAAATACTCTCAAAAGATAGACCTCTCAAGACAGCACAGTCCCATCCAGAGACAAAACATAAAGAAAGGAGCAGAGGCTCACAGACCATACAGGATCTCGTGGACTCATACAGATTCCTGAGCATGGGCATGCAGGAAGGGATTTTCAATCCATGTGGAATGTGGCTAACAACCACATCATTCCTCAGTGCCAACTGACTTTTTAAATGAGAAAGAAAAAGAGCCACCCCAATCCATTATCCCACAAAGGGAGAATTTTCAGAAACTTAAGGGAAAGCTCATTGTTTGGCTTTGGCACCTTGAAAACTGTGCTCTTGTGTAATCTTTCATTGATCCCAATACTATCTGCCAAATGATCAACACAACTGAGTTAATATTCATATTTATAGTACTCTTAAAATAATTTCACTTTATATATTCTAATGAAGTACTTGTTGAATACATCTTATATATTCTACATTAATATACAGAATCTTTGTACTCTATCCAACTTCTTTTCCACACACATATGCTATCTTTAGTTTTTTAATTATCCATATACATACAATAAATAAAATTCTAATTATCAATGAAAAGCTCTCAATCACAGTTTTAAATATTTAGATGTAAACAACAGTTAACTGAAATCTTCTTTACTTTCAGGTAATCACAATGATACCCTTGGCTGCAATTCAAAAGTCAATCAAGAGTTTGAATTCAAGAATTTAGAGGAGTGAAAAAATAGTTCTCAAAACCTGAAATTTAGGAATGAGATGCAGCTTTTTATATACACAGGCACAGATTATTCTGATCTCTATTTACCTTTTATCCCATGTACTGTCCCTTTTACTTCATACACCATCCTGAAAACATATAAACTTAGAGCACCCTGTATTTGTACATTTACTCCTATTTTCTCAAATCATCAGCCAGACTTTGCCCTGATGGCTATAACTGTCAAATCTCTTGCTTTTTCCCTGGGTAAATTGCTCTAAGTAAAAAAAGAAACTGACATTCTACTCTCAAAAAATGAAGCTTTTGACATTTCAGCATGCTAATAGATGGATAAACTGTATAACAGGAACATCAGTCCTGAAAGAGAATTTGACCTGAATAGCCATACACTGCACTCATGCATTTATAATTTCACAAGGAGATGAATGAGAAGAGATGAAGGGGAACCATTTTTTCAAGATGCATGCTGTGATTTCTCATTATAGGGATAATCTCAAGCAGTAATGATATTCCTTTAAAAGCTGAATAACTTTAAGAGTAAAACAGAATGAAAAGGAATCTATGCATTAGGCACTGCTTTTTAGGTATTACCTGGAAATATGAGAAAAGTCCAGTGTCATATCCCAGAGGTAAATTCTCTACAAAGAGATGAGGTTCATCTAAATGTCTCTTCTTCAAACAAAAACCACAATAATTGGTTATTAACTGAGCATTATACTAATATTTCAAAAAAAGTTTCATTACTTTAAGCAATCTCCACCAAGAAAAGATATAAATCATTCTACTTTTTTCATAAGAATAGCTTATAAATGTGCCATTAAAAGGAAGAGTTAAGAATTTTTTGTATGGATTATAATAGGCATTCTTCAATGAGGAAGCAAATATTGTATCTACCATATAAATTGGATAACTTTTATTCAATTAAAAAAACGAGATTTTTGTCCCCATTTAATCGATTGATGATAAATCTCTAAATCCAATTTGATAAATAGAAAAATTCAACCAAAGCTGTCACAAATCTAACTCAACAGAATTTGCAAAAGACATACTTTATAGTCTTGTCTAGGAGTCTTTTTAAAATGTATAACTTTCTATTCACATTGGTGATTCCTAACCAAAGAAAGAAAAAGGGGAAGGGAGGGGGAGATTAACACAGTTACATACAAGCGGAGACATCTACAGAAGCTTCCCTAGTATCCAAAATGTAACTAGAAAAACTTTGCTTCTAAGGTACACTTTTTTTAATTTTTTATTTTGTAAGGTACATTTTCTAGATCTGTGGGAACTATCACTTTGTAGAGCAAGAAAAGGTGGTCCCTGACTACACTTATTGATGGTTCTTGATAGTCAGATCTCTGTTTTGTTCTTGGAATGCATTAGGTATCTAAAGTTTAAAACGTTTCCTTTCCCTTTCATTTCATGCTAAATGCACACTTTTACATATTGCTACATGTAATTAATATCTCTTCACAATACAACTTTCTCAGAGCTTCTTTCCTGATCATATCAGAGGAAGGAGATCAACTAGTTCTGAGGCTGGATGTTCTCTCCCCAGTGCTCCAGAAAATCTATTCCAATCCTTGAAGAGAGAAACAAATTTAAATTATCTGCAAACTATGGAAATCTATTTTAATTTTTTGCAAATAAAATTTATATTAAAGGATATTTTGAGAATAAGAAGATCAGGACATTTAATAAAGTTGAAAGGTTAAGTAAGAATTCAACATACCCAGATTAAACACAAAACATTTAAGTGACATTCCAATATAAAACAGTGCAGTTTCCAATTCAGTACATTCCCAAGTTATTATACTACTTATTTCATGCTGTTTTACTGTACTTTGAGAAACAGAACAAAAAATAAAGTACAATTCCATTAGTTCATATGTATAAGGACGCAAAAGTTCCAGATTTCAAATCATGTTCCCTGAGTTATCACAGCTCTATGTACTAAAGACATAGAATATACTTAACTTATAACAAAGTTATTAATACTGTCAACAATATTAGTATTGTTTATATCAGAGTTAAAATTTCACAATGTATTATTTTTTACTTATATACAAAGGAGTTCAAACAAAATAAAATTTCAATAAATATTTTCAAGTGCTCATGATTTGGAATTTAGCCATTTTTACCTGTCATTTCTTGATAAGGAGAAAACTGTGTCAGTCAAGATAGCCATATACACCTTGCCTCATCTCCCTGAAGTAAAGGAAATAAATCTCATCATTTTACTTCCTTGTAAAATACACTATTTATTACATGGGTAAGAAGTTCATCCATTAATGGAATCAGATCAGATCAGATCAGTCGCTCAGTCGTGTCCAACTCTGCGACCCCATGAATCGCACCACGCCAGGCCTCCCTGTCCATCACCAACTCCCTGTTCATCACCAACTCCTGGAGTTCACTCAGACTCACATTCATCGAGTCAGTGATGCCATCCAGCCATCTCATCCTCTGTCGTCCCCTTCTCCTCTTGCCCTCAATCCCTCCCAGCATTAGAGTCTTCTCCAATGAGTCAACTCTTCGCATGAGGTGGCCAAAATACTGGAGTTTCAGCTTTAGCATCATTCCTTCCAAAGAAATTCCAGGGCTGATCTCCTTCAGAATGGACTGGTTGGATCTCCTTGCAGTCCAAGGGAATCTCAAGAGTCTTCTCCAACACTACAGTTCAAAAGCATCAATTCTTCAGCGCTCAGCCTTCTTCACAGTTCAACTTTCATATCCATACATGACCACAGGAAAAACCATAGCCTTGACTAGATGAACCTTTGTTGGCAAAGTAATGTCTCTGCTTTTGAATATGCTATCTAGGTTGGTCATAACTTTCCTTCCAAGGAGTAAGCGTCTTTTAATTTCATGGTGGCAGTCACCATCTGCAGTGATTTTGGAGCCCAGAAAAATAAAGTCTGACACTGTTTCCACTGTTTCCCCATCTATTTCCCATATAGTGATGGGACCAGATGCCATGATCTTCGTTTTCTGAATGTTGAACTTTAAGCCAACTTTTTCACTCTCCACTTTCACTTTCATCAAGAGGTTTTTTAGTTCCTCTTCAGATCAGATCAGATCAGATCAGTCGCTCAGTTGTGTCCGACTCTGCGACCCCATGAACTGCAGCACGCCAGGCCTCCCTGTCCATCACCAGCTCCCGGAGGTCACTCAGACTCACACCCATCAAGTCAGGGATGCCATCCAGCCATCTCATCCTCTGTCGTCCCCTTCTCCTCCTGCCCTCAATCCCTCCCAGCATCAGAGTCTTCTCCAATGAGTCAACTCTTTGCATGAGGTGGCCAAAATACTGGAGTTTCAGCTTTAGCATCATTCCTTCCAAAGAAATTCCAGGATTGATCTCCTTCAGAATGGACTGGTTGGATCTTCTTGCAGTCCAAGGGACTCTCAAGAGTCTTCTCCAATACCACAGCTCAAAAGCATCAATTCTTTGGCACTTAGCTTTCTTCACAGTCCAGGTCTCACATCCATACATGACCACAGGAAAGACCATAGCCTTGACTAGGCGAACCTTTGTTGGTAAAGTGATATCTCTGCTTTTGAATATGCTATCTAGGTTGGTCATAACTTTCCTTCCAAGGAGTAAGCGTCTTTTAATTTCATGGCTGCAGTCACCATCTGCAGTGATTTTGGAGCCCAGAAAAACAAAGTCTGACACTGTTTCCACTGTTTCTCCATCTATTTCCCATGCAGTGATGGGACCAGATGCCATGATCTTCGTTTTCTGAAGGTTGAGCTTTAAGCCAACCTTTTCACTCTCCACTTTCACTTTCATCAAGAGGCTTTTTAGCCCCTCTTCACTTTCTGCCATAAGAGTGGTGTCATCTGCATATCTGAGGTTATTGATATTTCTCCCAGCAATCTTGATTCCAACTTATGTTTCTTCCAGTCCAGCATTTCTCATGATGTACTCTGCATATAAGTTAAATAAACATGGTGACAATATGCAGCCTTGACAAGGGTGGTGTCATCTGCATATCTGAGGTTATTGATATTTCTCCCAGCAATCTTATTCCAACTTGTGTTTCTTCCAGTCCAGCGTTTCTCATGATGTACTTCGCATAGAATTTAAATAAACAGGGTAACAATATACAGCCTTGACGTACTCCTTTTCCTATTTGGAACCAGTCTGTTGTTCCATGTTTAGTTCTAACTGTTGCTTCCTGAAGTGCATACAAATTTCTCAAGAGGAAGGTCAGGTGGTCTGGTATTCTCATCTCTTTCAGAATTTTCCACAGTTTATTGTGATCCACACAGTCAAAGGCTTTGGTATACTCAATTCTTTTACCATGCCAGCAACCCAACTGTCAGAGCCTTCAAAGACAATACATTCATTAACCTCAATCTAACATGTTTAAATCATGTGTTTTTTTGAGACAAAATCCACAAAGCTTGAGACGACAACTTTATTTTCACTGAAGTTCAGTTTATACACATCATTTCAATTTAATTATAAAAAATAGAATAAAATAATACACCATTTTAAAGTAAATTATGGAACAGCTTGATTTCCTTCACTACTATATGTAAGTATACGTAACTTTAAGCTAAAATAAGCTCATCAGATCAGATCAGATCAGTTGCTCAGTCATGTCCGACATATATATATCATAATAGCTAAGAGCATTTCATTAATTTTAGTGATACTTTACTATTTTTCTCATTCTCTAACCACTTAACTTGAATTAATATTTCCATAGTTCATTTTGGTCATTAGCACTCATCAGCAAATGAGCTTATATTTAACAAACATATTAAAACCTTAACTGTCAGCAAAGTCCCAACTAAGATAAACTCTTTCTTATTGTACATAGTTTTTAAGAGAAAGATAAATCACAAGAAAGTATATTATAAATTATAATTCTTAAAATATTATCAACCAGAGTACATCCTAGACTCAATAAATGTATGACCTAATTTTGTTTATAACCCATAATTATAATTAAGAACTTTATATTTCAAAAATTGATCAAATACTGTAAAAGCCTAAATCAGAAGATATATCATTTCTACAGTGTTCTTAATTTAATGGACTAAAGTATTATAGAAGTACTTTTAATACAACTGAAAAATTGAGGTAACTACCTTATACTTTATTGTGATAAATTTGAAGATCCTTTAAGTCAGAGCAGTTAATTGTCTAAGAATTCTATTTTTAAGTGGTTTCTCGTAAGTCTGAATTTAAAATATTTGCATTTTTAATAGTGGCACAGGCCCACTAAAGATGTCCTTTTAAGGATTTAATCAAGAAACAGTTTGTTTTTAAGTCAATCTGTGATAGAAGTACAAAATAGAAATAATAAATTTTCAAGTGTTCTCGCCTATCCACAGTTGTTAATTCCTGTTCATACTTTATTTTCAAAGTATATGCAGTTATCTTCTATGCTGGTTAAATGCTTATTTAAAGCAAATGATTTAAATATTTTTGGAATGAAGCCTTTACAGAGAGTAAATTTTAACAAAAAATTAGCCTTATTAAGCCAAAAAAAATGTGTCTACTGCCAAACAATGACAGATTTAAAAATCAGTGATGGATTTAAAGCTGTATAAATATATCTTCTGTGAAGAGAATATATACTAAGATTTTTACAAGACTCATTCCAATGAAAAGAATGCCAAGACATAATACAAAGTTTGGATAGTTTGAACTGGCTGAAGGACTACTCATTCTAAAACTGCTCTCATCAAGAATAGTTCAAGTTATGGGGAAAGTAACCTATAATCTTTTATCTACTGAAGTAAACACAGTCCCTTACCTTTAGGGACCTTACAGGCTAGAGGAAAAACAAGATCATAAAACTAAAACATAGCACTGTGGCAAACACCTTAATAGCAGTATGAGCAGGGTATTCTGGAATTGCGCAAAAACAGTTATATACCTAAACTAGATAAGGAAAAGTGAGTTAAATCTACCAAGGTAATAAAAAATGGGAATTGCATGCCAAGGGACAATCTGGTTCAGAAGGTAAAGAATGCCTGCAAAGTGAGAGAGCAAAGTTCGATCCCTGAGTCGGGAAGATTCCCTGAAGGATAAAATGGCCACCCACCCCAGTATTCTTGCCTGGAGAATCCCACGGACAGAGTAGCCTGGTGGGCTACACTCCATGTACTCACAAAGAGTCGGGCACAACTGAACGACTAACACTTCCCCTTCCTAGTATAGAAAAGAAAAAGACCCAAGAAAGGGTAAACTGAAAGAGCACAATTTCTTTGGTAGGTGTAAGTGTGAAGCAAGTAACCAGTGAAATACTCTGGCAGAGAACAATTAATATCATAGGAGAGTTTATGATGTAAAATCTATAACATCATGAAGGCTTTGGATTTTCTCTTAGTAAACAAATGTGCTCAGCACTGAAACTCTGGGTTATATGTTGCTGCTGCCGCCAAGTCTCTTCAGTTGTGTCTGACTGTGCGACCCCATAGACAGCAGCCCACCAGGCTCCGCCATCCCTGGGATTGGTAGTAATAACTATTATCATATTGGTATGGCTACTCCTATTTGTGGCTATGACTCCAGGAAGTTTTCAGTACACATTATGAAAAACTAAAGCATTATACTTCTACTAGGCAGTAATAATACAACAAGAAGAAATGTCTCCTGCCCTCACAGATATCACAGAAAAATACTGTTTCTAAACATGGGCACCAAGGGCGCAATTGTGGGGGGAAATTCTTTGTTCCAGGAGCCTGAAGTAGACACTCCAAAATGTTTAATATTCCTGTGGCCTCAATCACTAAATCCAAGTGGCAACTCCCAGTCAATGTGACAAATGAAAATGTTCTCCCACATTCTCAAATGCTCCAGGGGTGGTACCATTCTAGTTAAGCATCACTAGATGGCAAATAGTAAATATTGGGTTGGTCAAAAAATTACTCTGGGCACCCAAATGAACTTTTTGGCCAACCCAATATTCCCTCTGTCCAATTAGAAACTAAGTTTCTGGAGCACATGAGGTATATAAATTAACAAAAATATATGATATAATCATGGAAACAACAGGTTTTAAATTCTGAAAGAACTAAATTCACATTTCAGTTCTATCATTTATTAAACATATGATGATAAGAAACTTTAATTCATTTCTCTGAACCTTAGATTCTCAACACATGGGAAGCAGGTAGCAACACTCATCTTACATAGTTGAAATGATGAATAAATAAAGAGCACATGTAAATAGGCCAATAAATTATAGATGCTCAATACACATTTGTAGAGATTACAATTCCAAATGCCTTGCTTTACAGCAGATGAAATGAAACCCATGATATCTAAGAGATTCGTCTACTATCAATGCAGTAAATGTGCCCACCTTTTTAAGTCTCGATGCTATGAGAGAGCTTCTAAGTTTGTGCTCCTATTTCCCCAAATCAAAAAGGAAAAGACTGGTCTGGAATTGCAATGTACGTTCAAGTTAGAATAATGACTAAACTCGTCAAGTAATTACATACTCTTCTACATTGACATTAGCAACTTATACCTAGCAATAACAGAAACTATTACTTACAGCTAAAGTTAATTTTACTTGGAATGTATATTCCTCTAACCCAAAATTTTGTCATGCTTAAAAACTTTTGAAATAAAAAAATTTAGATGCCCATATAGCAAAGCTACTATAAACAAGGCTGAACGTCTAAGTGGGAAAAGAATTTCTAATCAATGATAATGTATTAATAACCCAAATGTTAAGAAAAAAAAGGCCCTGCAAATTGAGCCAAAGATGACCATAGAAAAATTCATCTGTGAAATTTACACAGAAGGAAGAAACACTGGGAAAATCTGTAAACACTGACTATCTGAGAGGGCTCTACAAATAGCTAAAGAAAGAAGAGAAGTAGAAAGTAAGAGGAAAAGGGAAAGGTACACTCAACTAAATGTGGAGTTCTAGAGAATAACACGGAGAAGGCAATGGCACCCTACTCCAGTGTTCTTGCCTGGAGAACCCCAGGGAAGGGGGAGCCTGGTCGGCTGCCGTCTATGGAGTCACACAGAGTCGGACACGACTGAAGTGATGCAGCAGCAGCAGAGAATAACAAGGAGGGACAAGAAGGCCTTCTTCAAAGAACAATGCTAAGATATTGAGGAAAACAACAGAAGGGGAAAGACTAGAGATCTCTTCAGGAAAATTGGAAATATCAAGGGAACATTTCACCCAAAGATGGACACAATAAAGGACAGAAATGGCAGAGATCTAGTAGAAGCAGAAGATATCAAGAAGTGATGGAAAGAATACACAGACACAGAAAACTGCACACACACACACACACACACACAAAAGATATCAATGAACCAGATAAACATGATGATGTGGTCAGTTACCCAGAGCCAGAAATTCTGGAGTATGAAGTCAACTGGGCCCTAGGAAGCACCGCTGTCAATAAAGCTAGTGGATGCAATAGAATTACAGTAGAGCTATTTAAAACCCTAAAAGATGATACTATCAAAGTGCTGCACTCATATCAGCAAATCTGGAAGACCCAGCAATGGCCACAGGACTGGAAAAAGTCAATCCTCATCCCAATTCCCAAGAAGGGTAATACCAAAGAATGTTCAGACCACCAGACAATTGCACTCATCTCCCATGCTAGTAAAGTAATGCTCAAAATCTTGCATGCTTGGCTTCAGGATTACAGGAACCAAGAACTTCCAGATGTCCTAGCTGGGTGTAGAAAAGGCAGAGGAACCAGACAAGATTTCCAACATTCGCTGGATCATAGAGAAAGCAAAGGAATTCCAGAAAACCATCTACCTCTGTCTCATCAACTACACTAAAACCTTCAAGTGTGTGGATCACAATAAACTGTGGAAAACTCTTAATGAGATGGAATTACCAGACCATCTTACCTGTCTCCTGGGAAACCTGTATGCAGGTCAAGAAGCAGCAGTTAGAACCCTGTATGGAGCAACTGACTGGTTTAGGATTAAGAAAGGAGTACAACAAGACTGTTTGTTGTCATCCTGTTTATTTAACCTATACACTGAGCACATCATGAGAAATGCTGGGCTAGAAGAGATACAAGCTGGAATTAAGACTGGCAGAATAAACATCAAGAACCTCAGCTAAGTGGATAATACCACTCTTATGGAAGAAAACAAAGTGGAACTAAAGAGCTTCTTGATGAGGGTGAAGGAGGAGAGTGAAGGAGTTGGCTTAAAACTAAATATTAAAAAACAAGAAAGCTAAGATCATTGCATCCGCCTCCATCACTTAATGGCAAATAGAAGGGGAAAAGGTGGAAGCAGTGACAGATTTCCTCTTCTTAGGCTCTAAAATCACCGTGGATGGTAACAGCAGACATGAAGACGATTGCCTCTTGGCAGGAAAGCTATGACAAACCTAGACAGTGTGCTGAAAAACAAATACATCACTTTGCTGACAAAGGTCCATATTGTTAGGCTATGGTCTTCTCAGTGTCACGTATGGTTGTGAAAGCAGGACCGAAAAGAAAGCATGACATCAAAAGAATTAATGCCTTTGAACTGTGGTGCTGGAGAAGACTCTTGCGAGTCCCCTGGACTGCAGGAGATCAAACCAGTAAATCTTAAAGGAAATCAACCCTGAATATTCATTGGAAGGACTAATGCTGAAGCAGAAGCTCCAATATTTTGGTCACCTGATGTGAAGAGCCACATCATTGGAAAAGACCCTGATGCTGGGAAACATTGAGGGCCGAAAAGGGTGTCAGAGGATGAGTTGACTGGATGCCATGACCAATGCAATGGACATGAACTTGGGCAAACTCCAGGAGATGATAAGGGACAGGTAGGCCTGTCGTGCTTCAGTTCATGGGGTCACGAAGAGTCAGACACTGAACAACTGAACAACCACAGAGATGTAAAGACTGTAAGCAGATGCAAGAAAAGAAGCTAAGACAATGAAACGTGCCAAAAAATAATCCAAATTTATTCCTTGATTCCAGACTTTAAAGAAGATCCAACTGTACTGAATATCCTCAGGTTCTCTGAGGTGCACCCATCCCTGGCTAACACATTCCCCTGTGCTCAGCTTGAATAGCTCTCTTTTGACATAACACAAGTCTGTTATGAAACAATAACACAAAGTTATTCTTCTATGATTTTAGAAATGTTCATCTTTAGAAAATCAGTAAAATATCTGAATCCTGTAAATCAGAATTCTTTAAGTCATAGGAAGATAATACAGACCTATCTTTATTGTTCTAGAAAATGGTCACAACACACTGTTGAATTAAAAAAAAATAAAAAACAGCAGATTATAGAACACCATCAATTCATGTGCACAGAGGGATAGTGACCTAAGTTTAACAAAATTAATTTTTCAGACATGTCAGATGACTTTATCTCCTCTCTAATTTCCTGTATTGTTGGCTTTTCATTGAGCATTTATCTTTTTATATGCCAGAAAAAATCGAATTTCTACAATTAAAATAAATCAGAATAGAATCAAAAAAAAAAAGAAAAAAGAGCAAGAGGAAGAAAAGGCCCAGTGAAATATCACAGGACTGAATTTTAATTTCAAACAAAGGATGGTTTGATCCCTCTAAGAAGGAAACCCTGGCATTACTAATAGCTTTCAAGAGCAGGTACAAGATATGATACAATATTGCCAAAGATTTCTTTGAATTTGTATTAGCCAGCTAAATGCTTTCCCAATTATAAACCTGTTTTATTTTATAAAGTTATTTGAAACCACATCAGTTAGACTTCCAAGAGTAGAAGATTATTTTATTTAAATGCTTATGGTACAGCTTTTAAATTTGTACCCTGTCCTCTAAGCTGTTCAGAAGCAAGGAGGAAAAAAATCAATGAACACCAGTCCTTCATCTCTGCTCAATTTAGCTCCTTTGGTGAGCAAAGAATTCCTTACGGCAAACGTCCGAAGCATCCAAATTCAGACAGCTTGACAGGCCTTTCAACCAGGTCAGTCCTAACAGAGATAGTAAACAAGTCTCCCACGATGAATTTCATTCACAGAGCAGGAGCGATTACGAAGCAGGTTGAATAAATGCACACTATCGACTGGAGATCAATTTTCAGCTTGAGGGACTACGGAGAACAGTACACAATAAGGCAGGAGGAGGACCAGGCGAATTCAATAGTGTAACAAAACAAACCAAATCTTATCCTCTTAGTATAAAGAGAGGCCATTTGTATCACCTAACATTCCTACATATTTATAGAAAAATTTATTTATTTATTTATAAATTTATTATATTTATATAATATATATTAATATAATATATATAATATATTACATATTATATTAAATTATTATAAATTTATTTATAATACTTTATTATAAATAAATAAAAATTTATTTATTTTTTATAAATAAAAAATATTTATTTTGCTTTAGGAAAAAAAACCTTCAGATCAGATCAGTCGCTCAGTCATGTCCGACTCTTTGCAACCCCATGAATCGCACCACGCCAGGCCTCCCTGTCCATCACCAACTCCTGGAGGTCACTCAGACTCACACCCATCGAGTCAGTGATGCCATCCAGCCATCTCATCCTCTGTCGTCCCCTTCTCCTCCTGCCTTCAATCCCTCCCAGCATCAGAGTCTTCTCCAATGACTCAACTCTTCCCATGAGGTGGCCAAAGTACTGGAGTTTCAGCTTTAGCATCATTCCTTCCAAAGAAATCCCAGGGCTGATCTCCTTCAGAATGGACTGGTTGGATCTCCTTGCAGCCCAAGGGAATCTCAAGAGTCTTCTCCAACACCACAGTTCAAAAGCATCAATTCTTTGGCGCTCAGCCTTCTTCACAGTCCAGCTCTCACATCCATACATGTCCACCTTAAAAAAAAACCTTAAAATATGCAAATAAAGTTTCACTGAAATCTCATATATATAGTTTCCTTTAATATATCCAACAAAGTTAACCTGAACTTAAAAACAAACAAATGAAAAAAAAAAAAAAAAAAAAAAAACCTGCAAATCTGGCTGCTTTATTTTGTAATGGATGATATTCTCTGTCATTTTCCTTTATGGATTGTGTATACATGCCTCTGTAACAACTGTTTAGAGTGTCAAATGCTGTTTCTGTCTTTCTCTTTCATGCAAAGAAGATATTCTTTAAAACATATAATGAAAAAATTGACATAGGCCTTATATGTTTTGCCTCTACTTTATAGTCCATCATTGGGAAAATGTCACTGTATCCAATTATCTCCAGAATGAATGTGGCAATGTTTCTGCTCTCTATGTCATCCAGACACCTAAAAGCTTTTTATGCTACCTTAGTCTGTCTAGAACTGAAAATTATTAGGCTTAATTCCTTCTACCTAATAGGGTAACTATTATATCCTAGTTTGCTACTCAGAGTTCCTGTATATGCCTATCATCCTGAAACAAATACCAAGAGCCCCTTTTCACTGTCAGAGGTGACAGTGGACTATAAATTAACATATCTTCCTAATGAAAAATTAGTGCAACTCTTGCCCATGAAAAAGAAACAAATCAACAACAAAACATCCTCCCACAACTCCTGCTCTATTTCATACCACCATCACACTTGATTCCTTCTTCTCATGGCCAGTGTTGTTCAGTCACTAAGCTGTGTCCAGTTCATTGCGACCCTATGAATTGCATACCAGGCTTCCCTGTCTTTCACTAACTATCTCCTGGAATTTGCTCAAACACATGTCCATTCAGTCAATGATGCCATCAAATCATCTCATCCTCTACAGCCACCTTCTCCTCCTGCCTTCAATCTTTCCCAGCATTAGAGTCTTTTCCAAGCACTTGACTTAGCACTTTGCATCAGGTAGCCAAAGTACTGGAGCTTCAGCTTCAGCATCAGTTCTTCCAATGCATATTCAGGGTTGATTTCATTTACAAATTGACTGGTTTGATCTCCTTGCAGTCTAAGGGACTAGCCAATGTACTGAAATAACTTTTGACAGTCTTAATTACAGTTTCCATTTTATTTTCCATTCAGGTTTCGATATTTTAGGGCTCAAGTTATATCTCTTTAAAGCTACTAAACATGTCATGAATTAATTAACTAAATTCCCTTTTCTCACTCAATATGCCAAAAACAACATGAAACATTAGATATTTAAGCTCTTCATTTTCTTAAAATTGCTTCTTTCTTGTCTATCATTTTCACAATCTCTTAACTCTTCAAATTCTGCTTGTCTTTCTCTCTTTCTCTATTTGTACGGTTTCCCTAGACATTTCATTTCTTATTGTATTTCCTTTTTTGAGTAATCTACTCTAATCCCAGAATTTCAGCTACCACTCTGTGACATCTAAATCTGTCCCTTGAATTGATGTCCTCCCCCCAAATCTAAGACATTCAATTTTAATCAGGCTGGTAGATTTTCCTTATGGCATCAAGAGACTTGATGAACTGAAGAAGTCCAAACTCATTTCCATCACTCTTAAATGTGTAATCTTGCTCTAATTCCAAGGGCTTTATTCTTCTTTCTAACTTAGAGAGTATCTAATGGTACTTTAGTCCTGGATAGTAATATTCAATAACCTCAGTAAAGTGTATAAAAGAGAAAACATTTTTGACATGGAGAAAGCCAAACATTTAAAATCAGACATGTTGTGGAATTAGTCTGATTTGTCTTCCAAAGTAGTAGAAAAAAAAAAAATCATCAATCTTCTCCATTTCCTTTTCCTTAATTTAAGATATCATAACGATAAATGCATATGGCTTAATATATTTTCAGGTTACATTTCTTTCTTATATTTCTTGTAAAATTTCATATATCAATGTTTCTTTGAATAAATGCTAAACACTAGCAAAGCAAAACTTAGGATGCTTCTCACATGAACACTCTATAATCATTCTTCAATGACCAAAAAAATAGACTCTTTAGTATTTAAAGAATCATAGAGTTCTATATGGCACCCTACTCCAGTACTCTTGCCTGGAAAATCCCATGGATGGAGGAGCTTGGAAGGCTGCAGTCCATGGGGTCACTGAGGGTCAGACACGACTGAGTGACTTCACTTTCACTTTTCACTTTCATGCATTGGAGAAGGAAATGGCAACCCACTCCAGTGTTCTTGCCTGAAGGATCTCAGGGACGGGGAAGCCTGGTGGGCTGCAGTCTATGGGGTCTCACAGAGGACAGGACTGAAGTGACTTAGCATAGCACAGCATAGAGTTCTATAAGTATATAAAACCATTCAAAAACCACACAAAATACAGTAAATATCTGATAAATCAGTTTTACAATAAGTTTTAATTTCTCTAAATCAATCATGGAGAAATATGTTAATGATAAAGCACCTACTTGCACTTAAATAGAAAAAGAAAGTAATCTAGGGACATACTTTCCAGAAAATACTTCTGTACTTCGCCTCAACAAGCAAAATGAGGAATAAAAACTAGCAAAATTCATTGTGTAGCTTACACTAGATAGAAGCCTTGTTCTTGAAGCCTTAGATGTACTGATTAAAAATAAGGACAAGGGGTAAGAGGGGGAAGCTCTAAGAATTCTCTTAGCATATGGCGTTTCATAAACGAATCCATTGGAGTGCTCTCCATTTGTGCCATAGTGGCTTCTGTTCAGAATCATAGCAAGGAGTAAAATGAAGTCAATGTGAAGCATATTATCTGGTCCTGGTGAAATATAAGCCATAGTTCACTGAATGCTACTATTTTCAATGTTAAGTTGTAAGTGTACTAGATTGGAGCTCTATATAACAATTCATATAACCCTTTATCAAACACATATTTTAAAACTATCTAAGTATATATTTATACTGTGGGCCATAATCACTCTATTTTAGCATGTATGATAGCCAGAAAACTACTCAAACATTAGGAGGTACATTTTCAGCACAGCATGAGCAAATGTAGCCTAGAGATTCCCAATAACACCAGTGAGAGCTGCATGGTTCAATCTTAACACACACTGTGTTGAAAATTTACCCCAAAGCATGTAAACAAAAGCTCCCCAAAAGAAATTTAAAATTTTCCAACACAAATCTATCTTTTTCTGATATAACTACAATTCACCATTCTTGAACTCAGAATATAAATTCTTCTCCGTAAAAATAATCATTCGATTTTCAAAGCAAAAACAAAGGAGTAGCAAGTTTTAATAAGTATAGGTCTATACCCCTTTAAGATTAATCTCATAGAGAAACTCTTCCAAATATTTTAATTAGAGATTTCACTCAAAAATTAGATGGCTAAGTAATCTTGTGATTACCAAATTAAACAACTTTCACTAAATGCTTTTCTGTTGACTATGATGATAGTTTGGCAAAAAATACTCAGATGGTACTAATTCTCAGTAATTCTTAGTGAAACATATTCTAAATATCAAATTTTAAATTCTTTTTTGTAATAACATTTTCAAACTGGAGTAATTGGCTAGCTGGAGATTATTAACACTGAAAAAACATGATTAAATTAATTCTTCTAAATAATATTTAATAAAATTTCATAGACTTTGTCATATTAAACTTAATTTTGGCTAACTTTAGGAGTAATATCAGATAGCTATCTAAATTTTTCTATTTTTTACAATAGTTTTAAAACAGCAAAATATTTATGACTATAAATACTTTCTCTGGTAAAAATTCTAATAAAATATAGCATATGACCAGATATGTATTTTTGTGTCTCAGACAGCATTTAAATGAAATGACTGTATTTCTAAATATTTCCCTCCTGAGGAAAGAGATTGGCAAATTCACCTCCTCACATCCAGCAAAGAGCAAAGAGTAACTACTCAAGAAATGCTTATTATAAGATCTTATTAAACATGTAGTATTTTTACATTAGTGATAGTAGCTCAGTCATGTCCCACTCTGCGACCCCATGGACTATAGCCTACCAGGCTCCTCTGTCCATGGAATTCTCCAGGCAAGAATACTGGAGGGGGTTGGCATTTCCTTCTCTATTTTTTTTTACATTAACAACATATTAAACATGTAGTATCTTTCACATAAACAAAGTAACTTTTTATTACATTGACAAAAATTTTCCATGTATGAAAAATTAAAGAGAAAAACTAAAAATAAATTTCAACTACTGAAAATAAGTTCACACTTATGGAAATTCAAATTTAAATTTGTTGATTAAAAAACAGCTTACAAATTAGACAAGTAATAAATAGTAATTTTTCTACACAATTTTCAAATGTTTAAGTGCTCTCTTGAAATTTATATACAAATCATATATTTCCTAGAATCCCGTTGATGTGTAGATAAAAGAGACCATTTTATTCCCTGCATGTGGATTCCAATAGGTTATAATGGCTTAAAGTCAGAGGACTTCTTCTGTATGATAATACATACAAACACCGTGGCCAAAGAGACTTTCAAATTCTTCGTAACACAACACATATTAACAAGTAGAAACATCTCACTCAAGAGAATGAGTTATTTACAAACCAAACTGTTGGTAGGAATGTAAACTGATACAGCCATTATAGAAAACAGCATGGAAGTTCCTCAAAACACTAAAAATAGAGTTGCCATATGCTGCACCTGGGCCTCCCAGCTGGCACTAGTGGTAAAGAACCACCTGCCTATACATAAAAGATGCACGTTCGATCCTTGGGTTGGGAAAAAACCCTGGAGGAGGGCACGGCAACCCACTCCAGCATTCTTGCCTAAATTATCCCATGGACAAAGGGGCCTGGCAGGCTACAGTCCACAGGGCCACAAAGAGTCAGACATGACTAAAGCAACTTAGTACATGCTGTAGCAAACCCATTCCTGGGATATCCAGACAAAACTATAATTTCAAAAGATACATACACTTCTATGTTTGTAGTAAAACCACTATTTACCATAGCCAAGTCACGGGAACAACCTAAATGTCCATTGACAGATGAATGGATGAAAGAGATATGAGATATATGATACACACACACACACACACACACACATATACACACATACATAGAGTTGACTACTACTCAGCCGTAAAAAGAAATGAAACAATGCTATTTGCAGCAACACAGATGGACTTACGGAGAAGGCAATGGCACCCCACTCCAGTACTCCTGCCTGGAAAATCCCATGGACGGAGGAGCCTGGTGGGCTGCAGTCCATGCGGTCGCTAAGAGTCTGACATGACTGAGTGACTTCACTTTCACTTTTCACTTTCATGCATTGGAGAAGGAAATGGCAACCCACTCCAGTGTTCTTGCCTGGAGAATCCCAGGGATGAGGGAGCCTGGTGGGCTGCCGTCTATGGGGTTGCACAGAGTCGAACACGACTGAAGCGACTTAGCAGTAGCAGTAAATGGACTTAGAGATTATTTTACCAAGTGAAATAAATCAGAAAGACCAAAACCACATGATATCACTTACATGTGGAATCTAAAATACAACACAAATGAATGTATCTGTGAAGCAGAAACAGACACAGATATAGAGAATAGAATCATGCTTGCCAACATGGAGGAGGGTGCAGGAGTTAAGGACTAGGAGTTTGAGATTATCAAGTGCAAATTATTATATACAAGATGGATAAGCAACAAGGTCCTACTGTATAGCACAGGGAACTATATTCAATATCCTGTGACAAACCATAATAGTAAATAATATGAAAAATAATATATGTGTATGTGTGTGTGTGTGTATATATATATATATATAAATCACTTTGCTGCACAGCAGAAATCAACATAACACTGTAAATCAACAATATTTCAATAAAATACTTTAAAAAACTTGCAAACTTAGACACCACATTACACTTGTGTCAAGAGTATTCTATCCTGGAATAAAACATACCTGGTTTCTGGACTCAGCTTCTTCAAATGTACAACCACAGGAAATAATTTAGTTTCTAAAGTCCCAGCTTCTGTATGGCCCTACTTCTTAGTTTGCTATGAGGAAGTTATACTGTTCAGTATAATGCTGTGCTATGCTAAGTCACTTCAGTCATGTCCAACTCTGTGTGACCCCATAGACGGCAGCCCACCAGGCTTCCCCGTCCCTGGGATTCTCCAGGCAAGAACACTGGAGTGGGTTGCCATTTCCTTCTCCAATGCATGAAAGGGAAAAGAGAAAGTGAGGTCGCTCAGTCATGTCTGACTCTTAGCGACCCCATGGACTGCAGCCTACCAGGCTCCTCCGTCTGTGGGATTTTCCAGGCAAGAGTATTGGAGTGGAGTGCCATTGCCTTCTCCAGTTCAGTATAATAGGTTCTAGTATTCCTAAAGGGACATAATCATTTTAAATATGTAAGTAATCAATAACTATTTCCTCAATGACCCCCTTCTTTTTTTGTGGTTTGAGGTTGTGCATGCTCAGTTATGTCCAACTCTGTGCGACTCCATGGACTATATAGCCCATCACATTCTTCTGTCCATGTAATTTTCCAGGCAAGAATACTGGCGTGTACTCCCTCCACCAGGGGATGTTCCCCATCGAGAGATGGAACCCTATGTTTTCTGCCTCAGCAGGCAGTTTCTTACCACTGTACCACCTGGGAAGCCCTTCTCTATTTCATAGCAATCTATTTAGTCCTATTAGTTCAAAATTAACTTTTAATATAATGAATTATATTAAATATACGTTTACTCCTCTAACTCCAATAATAGAAGAATACTACCATAAAATTACCAGAAAAGGTTAAAAGCCATCATATTGGTTTTTTTTAAGGCTAGTATTATAAGATACATAGAAAAAGTGTCTCTTCTATTTTGTTAACTTCTCCTCAACCACTAGGGAAGAAGACAATGGCAACCCACTCCAGTACTCTTGCCTGGAGAATCCTGGGGATGGGGGAGCCTGGTGGGCTGCCATCTATGGGGTCACACACAGTAAGACATGACTGAAGCGACTTAGCAGCAGCAGCAACCACTAGAATTTGTCTTGGAACATGCTCAACAAATATCTGTTAAATGAAAAATATTTAAAAGAAAAAGCCTGTGAAATGAGAACTCATATGTAACTTTGAAAGTGATAGCTTTCTTTTTTTTTATTTGTCACCTGTTTATTTTATTTTTTTATTTTTTATTATTATTTTCTTTTTTCACTTTACTGAGAAAGTGATAGCTTTCTATTAAGCTACTAAAAATGTTTTTCTACTCACATTTCAATGGTACCTCCATCTTAGTATATGACCATATATCAATATCTAAATACTGGACTACAACATAAATAAAATTATCAATACAAAATCTGTTATAGATTTTGCATACACTATTCTTAAGCAATGCATTCAGTACTCTTTAAAGTGAGAGGTACACACAGAAGAACTCTATTGTGATTGTGATAATAAGGTTATTGCTTGAGGCTTTCAGAATTTAACATTCTATTTCATGTATGATTTAATGGATTACATTACCCAGGTACCTAGCTATGTCAATGCAAGAACTAAATTCACAAAATTTATTATAGACAGGAATTGTCAAAGCCAAGAAAGAAAAATATAGAAAAGTTCAATATGTGGCCGCTGATGTCAAAATATCAAATCTAAAAAGCGCACATCAAAATGTTCTGTAAATATTTATAAATTCAATGTAATAAAGATATATCATTTCTGTGGCTTCCATTTTTGTCTGCTGAGCTGCTAGGGCCTAACAGGTAAAATATTTGGCAGATTAAGTCTCATTCCTAACAATAAAAATCACACACAAACACATACGTATGACTAAAGTTGATTTTGTTATATAGTCTGGTTTTGCTTTTGATTTTCTATTGAGAATATTTTACATTTAATTATAACATTATATATTCGTAAAAATAATCAAGTCTGCCTTACTCTATCTTTTTTCTAAAATTTTCACCTTCAAATCAGAAGAAAGTGGTGGGAAAAAAAATCAATCTTTCTTTCAAATTCTTATTTTAATGTGCTCAATATTTTTGGTGATGCTTTGTTTTTCTGTTTCCATTGCCAGGCATGAAGTATCTTTTATTTACTAGATACATATGTATATGCACAAAATATCATTGTGTCTCTAGATTTTAAGATAATTTAAAACAGAAAAATTTATGCACTGCATAAAACCTAAAGAAAAGTCATGGAACAAAGTGATAATAATTATATATCTCTCATTTCCCCTAACCAATTTATATTACTTTTAATTTTCTAAAAAAACACAGATGAACTATATAATCAAAATAATAACAGATAAATGAGCTGATGTCTTATTATGTGTTAATCACTCTTGTAGATGCTTTACAAGTATCAAACCACTTAATCCTTTCAAACACTTTCAGTTCAATTTATAGATGAGCAAACCTCTTGGTGCAGATGGTAAAGAATCTGCCTGCAATGCAAGACACCCAGGTTCAATCCCTACTTTGGGAAGATCCCCTGGAGAAGGAAATGACAACCCATTCCAGTATTCTTACCTAGAGAATCCCACGGACAGAGGAGCCTGGCAGACTACAGTCCATGGGGTCACAAAGAGTCAAACATAACTTAGCAACTATCACTTCAACCTGGGAAAAAACAAAGTCATCTGCCTGTTGAACTCAAAGGAAGATCAAGAACTACCAACTTAGGTGCTTTTGCTTAAATGTCTGATCTCAACAATTATTATACCCTTCTTAGGCCACATAAGTCAGCTAGTGAAGTCAGTAGAAGAAGCCACTCCATCTTGCCACAAGATATCCATGTTCCAAACCCTTCAAAATTGTGAATATTTTAAATTACACGGCAAAGGGGAGTTAAGATTACAAATGGAATTAAGGAAGTTACTCTTCAGACTTTAGATTAAGAGAATATATAAGATTACCAGTATAGGGCTAATGTAACCATAAAGATTCTTATAAATGGAAGAAAAGGCAGAAGAAAGAGAAATAGGGAGATGATAATGTAAGACATACTTGGTTTTGAAGACAGAGGAATGAAGCCATGAGCTAAGAAACGGAGGCAGCCTCTAGATGCTGGAAAAAACAAAGAAGTGGATTTTCTCCAGAAGTTGAGTCTTGCTAACATCTTGGTATTAGGCAACTGAGAACCATTTCAGACTTCTGACTTTCAGACTGTGGGATAATAAATTTGTGCTGTTAAGCTACTAAATTTATACTTATTTATTACAGCAATACAATGTTTAATTTTGTATGTTAACTTGGCTAACCAAATGGTTTACCAATTGTTTGGCCAAATACTAGACTAGATGTTCCTGTAAAGGTGTTTTATAAATGTGATTTACATTTACAATCAGTTAACTACACAAAGCCCACTCCAGTACTCTTGCCTGGAAAATCCCGTGGATGCAGGGGCCTGGTGGGCTGCAGTTCATGGGGTCCCTAGGAGTCAGACACGACTGAGCGACTTCACTTTCACTTTTCACTTTCATGCACTGGAGAAGGAAATGGCAACCCACTCCAGTGTTCTTGCCTGGAGGATCCCAGGGATGGCGGAGCCTGGTGGGCTGCCGTCTAGGGGGTCGCATAGAGTCAGACACGACTGAAGTGACTTAGCAGCAGCAGCAACTACGCAAAACAGAATATTCTTCATAATATGGGTGGGTCTTACACAATAAAATGAAGGCCTTTGGACCACACACTATGTTTTCCCAAAGAATAAAATATTCTACCTCTGGGATGCAACATAGAAATTCTGATGACCAGTCTTGCAATTTAAAAATTCAACATCAATTCTTACCTGACTGACTCTCCAGACTAAGCCAGTTCCTTAAAGTCAATCTCTCTCTCTCTCTCTCACTCTCTCTCCCTCACCCAATCTCACACTATATGTGTAACTTACTACTAGTAACTTGATCCTAGTTCTATTTATTATAAATATCCTTAGGTTTATTAGCATACTTAGGAAAATAAATTAATGAGCTTGAGTTGCCATAACAAAACACCACAGACTCGGTGGTTTAAAGACCAGAAATTTATATCTCACAGGCTTGGGAGTCCAAAATCGAAGTGCAAGCCAACTTGGTTCCTGGTGAGACTCTCTTCGTGGTTTGCAGACAGCTGGCTTCCCACTGTGCCCTCTTATGGAAGAGGGAACTCTGCTGTCTCTCACCTTCTCATATATACACGCATGTGTGTATGCATCTGTGCTCAGTTGTGTCCAACTTTTTGAAACCCTATGGACTGTAGCCCACCAGGCTCATCTGTCAATGTCATTTACCAGAATACTGGAGTGGGTAGCCACTTCCTCCTCCAAGGGATCTTCCTGACTCAGGGATCCAACCCACGTCTCTGCATTGGCAGGCAGATTATTTATCACTGAGCCACCAGGGAAGCCCCCTTCTTATAAAGGCACTGGTATTGACAGTATTTGATTAGTGCCACACACTCATGGCCTCATTTAACCTTTATCAGTCTTTGATTGGTCCTAACTCCAAATGCAGTCACATTATTAGGATTAGGACTTCAACATAAGAACGGAGAACAATTCAGTCCAGAGCAGAGGAGTAACAGTTCTTCAAAGCACATGCACATATTTTAGTAGATTTCATATTTAAAATTCACGACAGTTACACAGATATGAACACCTTATCTTAATCAATTGGTTATAAACCTAGAGTTTATTACATAATACAATAATTTATATAGCATTAAAACTTTATAAAATTGTCTCAGATTAGGAAAAATTTAATAGTTATTCTCATGTTATGTGTGATCAAATTAGAATTCAGTGGTATACACTAAATCTCAACACTATAGTTTCACAAAGAGCAAGCTGGAATTGAACCTACATGCATTGATTCTAAACACCATAGGCTCTGCATATTCAGGATTACTCATCAACTGTGATATAAGAAAGTCGGAGAACCTAGAGACTAACATAATAAAGTCAATTTTCAAGAATTATCCAGAGTTTCCCATTTATTTCTTAGCTCAGAGTATCCTAAGTCAAGTATAAATATGTAAATATATCCAGAGTTCTTAATAGAATAGAAGATAAACTTTAAATATATTGGGCATATGGGACTGAAGGTAGTACTGATGTGAAGATTTTTATCAAACAACTTAATAACTTATTCCAAGTGTTTGTAGAGAGGACTAAAATTTTCTTTCCCCAGAACGAAATAAAAGTGAAGAACTGTCATGTGTTTTTCTTAAGTGGTGTTTTCTTTGAGTTTATGAAAATGCTGCGTTTCTATCTAATTTTTTTTCTGAAATATTCTTACCAGAAAATGACTCTAACAAGGTAATAAAAGGTAGTATTTCAGTGCATATTTTAAAACCAGGCAGTCTGGTTCTTAATTATACCATTTAACCAGTTGTAACCTGCACAAGTTATTTAATATCTTGAAGTTTCAGATTTCCTTTAGCTAAAACAAGCATAATAATACAAGTTTGTTGTAAGGATTAAATTTGAGAATTTACAGGACTTGTCAAATATCTGACAACCAATAATTACTAAATAAATATGACATTTAGTTAGCATTGTGACTGTGAACATAATAATTCTACTTAAAATATTTCAAATTCTCTAGAACACTAAATTTGCCAAGAAAAAAAAACAGAAAATTTAACTGAGGGAGTTTTCATATTTGCAAAACGAAACTGTTTATAACTGGACAAAGCTGTGCACTATAACGGTACTTGCAGTGTCTTGGGGTGATTACAGACCTCTTACACTGATGAGAGATCTGATGCTTATCTGAAGACTAATTCATAGTGCCTCTGTCATTCTGTCGAGTGCTGCTGCTGCTAACTTGCTTCAGTCGTGTCCGACTCTGTGCGACTCCAGAGACGGCAGCCCACCAGACTTTCCCGCCCCTGGGATTCTCCAGGCAAGAACACTGGAATGGGTTGCCATTTCCTTCTCCAATGCATGAAAGTGAAAAGTGAAAGTGAAGTAATTCAGTCGTGCCCGACTCCTAGCGACTCCATGGACTGCAGCCCACCAGGCTCCTCTGTCTATGGATTTTCCAGGCAAGAATACCGGAGTGGGGTGCCATTGCCTTCTCCCAGGGGTTAACTCCACAGAACAAAACTTCAGCAGTGTGTGGCTAATTCTTCTGAAAAGGAGTGATGACTCAAATCAAGAAAACTATAATGATATTATACTACTTCATAATTCACAAACTTGTCCAAGAATTACCTCATTTGATCCTCAAAACGTCTTGACATGAAGGCAAGGCATACGTTAGGCTGCTGCCAAAGTAACTGCAGTTTTGCGTTGCTGAGCTTAGCCTTTTTATATTGGAATACATTCTTAAATAAATGTGGCTATGTCACACATAATTTTTATGTACATTTCTAGCTTTATCTTGTTTTGCTAATGACATCACTTGCTGTGTATTTTATATTTATTTTAGACTGGGAAATAATGTTAGATAAAAGCCAAATTCAAGCAATTTTTTTATTCAAGTTCAGAATAGATCATAAAGCGCCAGAGACACCTTGCACCAGCAACAACACATTTGGCTTAAGAATTGTTAACAAATGTACAGTGCAGTGGTGGTTCAGGAAGTTTTGCCAAGGAAACAAGAGCCTTGAAGAGAAGCGTATTGGCCGGTGATCAGAAGTTGATAATGACCAACTTAGAGCATCACCGAAGCTGATCCTCTTACAATTACACAAGAAGTTGCCCAAGAACTCAACCCATACCATTCTATGGTCATTTGGTGTTTGAAGCAAAGTGGAAAGGTGAAAAGCTTGATAAGTGGGTGCCTCATGAGCTGATCAAAAATTTTTAAAAAATCACTGAAGTGTCATCTTATTCTACACAACAACAAACCATTTCTCAATTGGATTTTGAACTGCAATGAAAAGTGAATTGCATGGGACAACCAGCAATGATCATCTCAGTGGCTGGATGGAAAAGAAGTTCCAAAGTACTTCCCAAAGCCAAACTTGCACACAAAAAAGGCGATGGCCATTGTTTAGTGATCTGCTGCTGGTCTGAAACACTACAGCTTTCTAATTCCCTGTGAAGCCATTACATCTGAGAAGTATGCTCAGCAAATCGATGAGATGCCCCCAAAACTACAAGGCCTGCAGCCGGCATCCATCAACAAAATGGGCATAATTCTTCTCAAAAATAACATCCAACCACATGTCAAACATTCAATGCTATTAAAATATTTCAAATTCAAAAGTTGAATGTTTGGGCTACAAAGATTTGCTCATCTGCCATATTATTCTGACCACTCACCAACCAACGACCACTTCTGCAAGCATCTCGACAACATTTTTCAGCGAAAATGCTTCCACAACCAGCAGGAGGCAGAAAATGCTTTCAAAGAGTTCATTGAATCCTGAAGCATGATTTTTACACTACAGGAATAAACAAACTTATTTCTCATTGGCAAAAATGTATTGATTGTAAGAGTTCCTGTTTTGATTAATAAAGACCTGTTTGAGCGTAGTTATAATGATTTAAAATACATGGTCTGAAACCACAATTATGTTCACAGCAAACTAATACTATGGCCCTTTTGCTGCTAAGGGAACTGGATTTCTAAGAAGGTAATAATCTGGCCCATTAGCAAAACCAGAGCTAAAATCTTTATCTTGAGTCTCCTCATGTGGTGGTGTTTATAACAATCTTCTTCCAAAGTTGAGTAGACTGAATTTGAAAAAAATAATTTATTTACAATAATATCCTATTCTTATAGGGCACAGTAATAATAGCTCTCTTTTTGAGTGTTACATCAGGGTACAGAAGAGGGGAAAAAAAGATATTAAGAAGATATTCAGTTATTTAAATTGTCAGTGTGGCAGCCTGGAAAGCTAATACAGTCCCTCGTTATTCTATAAAGATAGAAGCTACATTTCTCAGTTTTGCATTTCTTTACCCAGTGATAAAATATGGTTGGGAACTAAGTTAATTTGCTCTCCACTAATCTGTACTCATATTTCACAATTCATTTTTACTCTGCACTTCAAAAACGTAACCAATTCAATGCATTTTTTAAAAAGTCACTAATGTATGCCTTACATAAGAAGGGAAAAACAAGTTAATAGCTTTTGATGTAGAAAGATCCATTTCCAGCTCTCCCAAAAACCCCTTAAGGATCCTGGCAGTACATAATGAATGTACTCTAACCACCCTAAGAATTACAACCTGGTGAAAGCCTTTGTAATGGTCCCATTAATCTTTGGGCCAAAACTGTCCTGCAATCTACTTGGGTACTTGTACATGCTTCCAACAAAAATCTGCTTTATATTTTAAAAATTGAAAATAATTGCTACTTCTTTAGTGATACCAGAAGCTAGGATGTTCGTCTGCCAGATCCACCCCCAGATTTAGCTCTCAAAAAAGTACTAGCATTCTTAAAGCACAGACAATCCAGCCTCATGGTTTATTCCACAATGGTCACACATTAGAACATGACCAAAGTTTTCAGTAGTGCTTTTATTTCTACAAGTTTCAGAGTTTGTGTCCGTCTTATAAATTTTTGGATAATTAAATATATACCCCCAACAGGTAAGTCTGGGTGAATGCTTAAAATTTCCCAAGCCTGAAGAAAAAAACTTCAAAAAAATCAATTTACACTGCTCAAGTTCTACATTATCAATAATTTTCCTAATATTTTTAATAAAGCACATCTTGGAAAAATGACATTAATAATGGTCTAAAATTCTCTACTTCCGTTTATGTAGTTTCCAAAAATGTATAAAAATGAAGCTGCTGCTGCTGCTAAGTTGCTTCAGTCGTGTACGACTCTGTGCGACCCCATAGACGAGAGCCCATCCAGCTCCTCTGTCCCTGGGATCCTCCAGGCAAGAACACTGGAGTGGGTTGCCATTGCCTTCTCTAGGAATTATTCACTAGATTATTTATAGATATTTTCCATAATCAGTCTTCCTCAAGTAGAGGAAGTTTATGACAGCAAGGGTAAATTTTACTTACCGTTATATTCAATATTAAAGGAAATCAGACCTGAATTTTCATTGGATGGACTGATTCTGAAGCTGAAGCTCTAATATTATGGTCACCTGATGAGAACAGCCAATTCATTGGAAAAGACCCTGATGCTGGGAAAAATTGAAGGCAGAAGGAGAAGAGGGTGACAAGAGGATGAGATGGCTGGATGGTATTACTGATGCAATGGACATGAACTAGGGGAAACTCTGGAAGATGGTGAAGGACAGGTAAATCTGGTATGCTGTAGTCCATGGGGTCACAAAAAGTCGAACACAATTGGGTGACTGAACAACAACACCATTCCAGTGCCTTAAACATATTTGGTACATAGTAGACACTCAATTCGGAGAAGGCAATGGCAACCCACTCCAGTACTCCTGCCTGGAAAATCCCATGGATGGAGGAGCCTGGTAGGCTGCAGTTCATGGGGTCACTATGAGTCAGACAAGACTGAGCAACTTCATTTTCACTTTTCACTTTCATGCATTGGAGAAGGAAATGGCAACCCACTCCAGTGTTCTTGCCTGGAGGATCCCAGGGACGGGGGAGCCTGGTAGGCTGCCGTCTCTGGGATCGCACAGAGTCGGACACGACTGAAGTGACTTAGTAGATACTCAATTAATATCTATGAAAACTCTAAATTATGATATTTCAAAACTATTTTTACACATGGTACATATCTTGACTGAGATCTGAATATGGTCTTATGATTGTTTACAGCAGTCAAGAGCTGCACAAAATCCAACCTAGTCTAACTCCTAGTACATATATATGATTCTTGGTCCTTAATCTTGATCATTCACGGTTTCTAGAAGTTGATGGCAAAAGGTACCTGTTAATCTATATATCCAAGACTTAAAATCAAGACCAGCCTGATTCCTTGCCTCTCCAGCACCTCCTTCAAGATCAACTGAACTACACTTTTAACACTACCATTGGAGACTTCGTCTCTGGCCTCATTGTAGTTTGCAACACCATGGACTGTAGCACGCCAAGCTCCTCTGTCCATGGGATTTCCAAGGCAAGAATACTAGAGTGTGTTGTCATTTCCTTCTCCAGGAGATCTTCTCAACCTAGGGATCAAATCCAGGCCTCCTGCATTGCAGGGAGAGTCTTTACTAACTGAGCCACCTGGGAAGAAGGTGTTATATAGAGCCCTTGTTTAATATCCCAAGGCTGATCACTAATGTGTTTGTGACTAACCTAGGTTGGAAAGAACTTCCATTCAACTCCCATGAATGGGTTGGGGGTCCTTAAAAGAATAGTCATTAATTCTGTGTCATGGAAATGAGATAAAGGATCAAACACATACTGTCCATAGACAATCAAGGGTTTAGAAATCAGATTAGAAGGAAGGGAGGGGATTCAGAGACAAGGCAACTGTGAGTTAAGATCTTGGGCAAGAATTGAGCGGACTTTCTCATCTTGAGAAATCTAACCTGATTTTTACCAATCCCACTTGGAATACACTTTGCTCACCATAATCCTTCCCATCTCATATTTAGAACTTTCACTCTTAGAACTTAAATATATATAGTAACATGGATCCAACAGTAGAGTGCCCTTTGAAATCTTTTCACTGCCCTAAAGCTCCCCGGTGCTCTACTTGTTCATCCTGTCCCATTTTCCTGAGTCCTTGGCAACCATTGATTTTTTTTTTAATAAATTTATTTAATTGGAGGCTAAGTACTTTACAATATTGTATTGGTTTTGCCATACATCAAAATGAATTCACTACGGGTGTACATGTGTTCCCCATCCTGAACCCCCCTCCCACTTCCCTCCCCACACCAACCCTCTGGGTCATCCCAGTGCACCAGCCCTAAGCATCCTGTATCCTGCATCAAACCTGGACTGGCAATTCGTTTCTTATATGATATTATACATGTTTCAATGCCATTCTACCAAATCATCCCACCCTCTCCCTCTCCCACAGAGTCCAAAAGACTGTTCTATATATCTGTGTCTCTTTTGCTGTCTTACATACAGGGTTTTCATTACTATCTTTCTAAATTCCATATAAATGTGTTAGTGTACTATATTGGTGTTTTTCTTTCTGGCTTACTTCACTCTGTATAATAGGCTCCAGTTTCATCCACCTCATTAGAACTGATTCAAATGTATTCTTTTTAATGGCTGAGTAATATTCCATTGTGTATATGTACCACAGCTTTCTTATCCATTCATCTGCTGATGGACATCTAGGTTTCTTCCTTATCCTGGCTATTATAAACAGTGCTGTGATGGACATTTGGGTACACATGTCTCTTTCAATTCTGGTTTCCTCCGTGTGTATGCCCAGCAGTGGGATTGCTGGGTCATAAGGCAGTTCTATTTCCAGTTTTTTAAGGAATCTCCACACTGTTCTCCATAGTGGCTGTACTAGTTTGAATCCCCACCAACAGTGTAAGAGGGTTCCCTTTTGTCCATACCCTCTCCAGCATTTATTGGACACATTATCTTTGACAAAGGAGGCAAGAATATACAATGAAGAAAAGACAATCTCTTTAACAAGTGGCGCTGGGAAAACTGGTCAACCACTTGTAAAAGAATGAAACTAGAACACTTTCTAACACCATACATAAAAATAAACTCAAAATGGATTAAAGATCTAAACGTTAAGACCAGAAACTATAAAACTCCTAGAGGAGAACATAGGTAAAACACTCTCTGACATTAATCACAGCAGGATCCTCTATGACCTACCTCCCAGAATACTGGAAATAAAAGCAAAAAAAAAAAAAAAAAAAAATGGGACCTAATTAAAATTAAAAGCTTCTGTACAACAAAGGAAACTCTAAGCAAGGTGAAAAGACAGCCTTCAGAACAGGAGAAAATAATAGGAAATGAAGCAACTGACAAAGAACTAATCTCAAAATATATACAAACAACTCCTGCAGCTCAATTCCAGAAAAATAAATGACCCAATCAAAAAATGGGCCAAAGAACTAAACACACATTTCTCCAAAAAAGACATACAGATGGCTAACAAACACATGAAAAGATGCTAAGCATCACTCATTGATTTTTTTTACTGATAAGTTTTGCCTTTTCAAAAATGCCACAGTGTTGGAATCATACAGTGTGGAATTAAACTGCTTTTTTACTGGGCAACATGTGTTTAAAATTCTCCATGTCTTTTTCTGCCTTGATAGCTCATTTCATTGTTTTCTTTAACATTTTATTTTTGATGTGGACCATTTCTTAAAGTCTTTATTGATTTTGTTACAATATTGTTTCTGTTTTATACTTCGGTTTTTTGGTCATGAGGCATGTGGCATCTTTTCTTCCAACCAGAGATCAAACCAACACTCCCTGCACTGGAAGGTGAAATTTTAACCAGTGGACCACCCTGATAGCTCATTTCTTGTTATCTGTGAAAAATATTCCATTGTCTGGATGTACCATAATTTGTTTATACATGCATCTATTAAAGGATATCTAAAATTTTTTACATTTATGAATGAAGGCTCTATAAACTTTTTTGAGCAGGTTTTTGTCTAACATGTGTTTTCAGTTGATTTGAATATATACCAAGGATCATGACTACTATATCTTACAGTAATCAGATCAGATCAGTCGCTCAGTCGTGTCTGACTCTTTGCGACCCCATGAACCGCAGCACGCCAGGCCTCCCCGTCCATCACCAACTCCCGGAGGTCACTCAGACTCACATCCATCGAGTCAGTGATGCCATCCAGCCATCTCATCCTCTGTCATCCCCTTCTCCTCCTGCCCCCAATCCCTCCCAGCATCAGAGTCTTCTCCAGTGACTCAACTCTTCGCATGAGGTGGCCAAAATACTGGAGTTTCAGCTTGAGCATCATTCCTTCCAAAGAAATCCCAGGGCTGATCTCCTTAAGAATGGACTGGTTGGATCTCTTTGCAGTCCAAGGGACTCTCAAGAGTCTTCTCCAATACCACAGTTCAAAAGCATCAATTCTTCGGCGCTTGGCCTTCTTCACAGTCCAGCTCTCACATCCATACATGACCACAGGAAAGACCATAGCCTTGACTAGGCGAACCTTAGTTGGCAAAGTAATGTCTCTGCTTTTGAATATGCTATCTAGGTTGGTCATAACTTTCCTTCCAAGGAGTAAGCGTCTTTTAATTTCATGGCTACAGTCACCATCTGCAGTGATTTTGGAGCCTAGAAAACTAAATTCTGACACTGTTTCCACTGTTTCTCCATCTATTTCCCATGTAGTGATGGGACCAGATGCCATGATCTTCGTTTTCTGAATGTTGAGCTTTAAGCCAACCTTTTCACTCTCCACTTTCACTTTCATCAAGAGGCTTTTGAGTTCCTCTTCACTTTCTGCCATAAGGGTGGTGTCATCTGCATATCTGAGGTTATTGATATTTCTCCCAGCAATCTTGATTCCAACTTGTGTTTCTTCCAGTCCAGCATTTCTCATGATGTACTCTGCATATAAATTAAATAAACACGGTGACAATATACAGCCTTGACGTACTCCTTTTCCTATTTGTAACCAGTCTGTTGTTCCATGACCAGTTCTAACTGTTGTTTCCTGACCTGCATACAGATTTCTCAAGAGGCAGATCAGGTGGTCTGGTATTCCCATCTCTTTCAGAATTTTCCACAGTTTATTGTGATCTACACAGTCAAAGGCTTTGGCATAGTCAATAAAGCAGAAATAGATGTTTTTCCGGAACTCTCTTGCTTTTTCCAGGATCCAGCGGATGTTGGCAATTTGATCTCTGGTTCCTCTGCCTTTTCTAAAACCAGCTTGAACATCAGGAAGTTCACGGTTCACATATTGCTGAAGCCTGGCTTGGAGAATTTTGAGCATTACTTTACTAGCGTGTGAGATGAGTGCAATTGTGCGGTAGTTTGAGCGTTCCTTGGCACTGCCTTTCAGTAGGGGCCCAAGGTAATGGCACCCCACTCCAGTACTCTTGCCTGGCAAATCCCATGGCTGGAGGAGCCTGGTGGGCTGCAGTCCATTGGGTCGCTGAGGGTCGGACATGACTGAGCGACTTCACTTTCACTCTTCACTTTCATGCACTGGAGAAGGAAATGGCAACCCACTCCAGTGTTCTTGCCTGGAGAATCCCAGGGACGGGGGAGCCAGGTGAGCTGCCGTCTACGGGGTCGCACAGAGTCAGACATGACTGAAGCGACTTAGCAGCAGCAGGGGCCCAATATGCTACTGGAGATCAGTGGAGAAATAACTTACAGTAATAATGCAGTTTAAAAAAACTGTTAAACTGATTGTCTTCTAAATCATTGTATCATTTTGCATTCCTATCAGCAATGAATTAGAGTTCCTGTTCCTCCACTGCCTTGTCAGCAAATTGGTGTTGTCAGTGGTTTGGATTTTAATCATTCTAAAAAGTGTGTAATAGTTATTCATTGTTTTAATTTAGAACATTCTAATGACAAATGATGCTCAGCATATTTTCATAGGCTTATTTATCAACTACATATCATCTTCGCAGAGCAGTCTGTTCAGTTCTCTTCCCCACTTTTTAACTGAATTTTTTTTCATATTGCATTTTTAAGAGCTTTGTATATACTGGATATCAGCTTTGTCACAAATAGGTTTTACAGATTTTTCTACCAGACATAATTTCTTTTTTCATTTCTCTTAACAGTGTCTTTCACAGAGCAGATTTTATTTCCATGAAGCCTTACATGTCAGTAATTTTCTTTCATATACTGTGCTCTAGTTGTTGTATATAAATTATTCGCCAAACCCATGGTCACCTAGACTTTATCCTATGTGATCAAGTAGGAGTTTTTTTTTCTGATTTTACACTTAAGTCTTTGATCCATTTTTGAGTTAATTTTTGTGACAGGTTTAAGGGCTGTTTCTAATTTCATATTTTTTGCATGTGGATATATAGTTGTTGCACTACCATTTGTTGAAAAGCTATCTTTTCTTCATTAAATTGCCTTTGCTATTTTGTGAATGATGAGTTAACTGTATTTCTGTGGGTCTACTTCTGGATTCTTTTTTCTGTTCCATTAATCTTGACAAAAACAGTCTGTCCACTCTTCACCAAATACCATACTACCTTAACTCCTGTAGCTTTGTAAAATCTTGAAGGTGAGTAGTGTCAGTTTTAAGTTCTAGTTTTCTCTTAGAGTTTCATGAACACTAAGATACATAATGTATCCAGGTGTGAGTAACATAATTTAAAATTGACTCTGATGATATTATAGGTTGTGTTATGAATTTATAAAAGCACTAACTATTGGCAGAGACAATGAAGCCTAGTAACCCATTGCTACTTCTTCCTAGACATACCAAAAGAGGGCTATTCCCAGTTCTCCTTGCAGTGAGGTTGCAGAATAAGTAAGTTATGCATTATGAAATGTGTCAGACCTGGCCTGCAAATACAGTTCTTGGTCTTCTAGCTCTCTTTATACTACCATAGCAATGTTGTTGTTGTTGTTGTTTAGTTACTAAGTCATGTCCAATTCTTTGCAACCCCATGGACTATAGCCCATCATACTCCTCTGTCCATGGGATATCCCAAGCAAGAATACTGGAGCGGTTTGCCATTTCCTTCTGCAGGGAATCTTCTCGACCCAGGGATTGAACCCTCATCTTCTGCTTGGCAGGCAGATTCTTTACTGAGGCACCTGGGAAGCCCCACAGCAATATTAGAAACCACATCTTCCAGAAAGATTAACAACATAATGGAAGTACCTGGATCTACAAATAAGGTGTTAGAGAAATATTCAAGAAAATCACCTGATACGCATTCAGAACACAGAAGACAGTATTTTAAAATACTATTTTAAAACACAGTATTTTACTTAAAGTTAAAATCTGGCACAAAGTAGAATGTCTCTTCCTAAGATCTGGACATCCTTTTTTATCTCCTCCCTATCAAATAACACAAAACACCTAAGATACTAACTACTCACCTGAAATCACAAGCTAGACTGGAATAAACCCATGCATAATGTATTTATTGGCATTAAATTCATAGGGTCCACAAGCACAGAGCCTGAGGTGATTCAGTTATCCTTCCCTCAAGTGGGACAAGTGAAAAAAGAAATGAAAGAAAAAAGAAGAAAGGAATTCTAAAAAAATAAGCTGATCTTAGACAGCATGGAAAAGGGGTTTCTTAGAAAGCAGTAACTCTAGTGAAGATGTGCAGCATTTTACATGTTATCTTTTGTAGCAAAAGAGCTCATAGGATTTTGGACTTGATCTTGCTATTTCAATACATGTGTGGCTGTTTGAGAAAACTAATAATTCTCTCAAAATATTCTCTTTGAAGGCACCAAAGAGCAGGATATAATTATGTGTCCCGATGGACTGCTCACTTGACTACACTCTGGAATAACCCATGCCCTTGGCAAAGAATAGAACATTGGTATTGTACTTCACAGAGAGAAAACAGATTCTGCATTTAAGTAGTTATTGTATAAAGTCAGGAGAGACAGTATAACTATCTGTATGTATATCAAAAGTCAATACCAGGAATAAAGTTTACCAAGAGCCTAAGCATTCTATTCCTCTATAAATCTGGTCATTTAATAAAATAATCTTCACATGCTTAAGAGTTGGACCATTTTATATTTTTTCATTAGGCTTTAGCCAGGGCAAAGAAAACTTCTCCTCTCCTAAAAGTTCTCCTATTCTGCACATTTGAAAAACTGGGCAGCAAGAGAGACTACCTATAATGTTTTCTACACCTTAACCTCCCATGACTTTTTGAAATTCAACAAGCAGAAGACCCTTTAATAGTATATTGCATTTATATCTGTTTAAAGGTTAACCAGTGCATATACATTCAGCACACAAAGTGCCAAAAATAATAACTTAGATCCCAAAATGAGTGAGCTTCTTATACATAAAAAATTGCTTGCAAAGGAGAATAACAGACAAATTAACATAATTCCTTCTCTCCTCAATATACTTGGCAGCAGAGAACAACTCCCCACTGGTAAAAAGCTGTTCCATCTGCCATCCTATTGCAAGAACAGCTCGCTTTCTTGGAAAGATGATTTATCGGATAACCAACTCATATCTTTTATTTCTGAGGGGTGGAAGACTGTGTAGAGAGGTTTTTCTGGAGAATGTCCACTGGTGAAAATACCTAAAAACCAGTACTCCGAACCAGTGAATTATCAGCAATCTGTCTTTGTTTTCCTGCTAACCTCTTTACTTTTCACTTTCATGCATTGGAGAAGGAAATGGCAACCCACTTCACTGTTCTTGCCTGGAGAATCCCAGGGACGGGGGAGCCTGGTGGGCTGCCATCTATGGGGTCGCACAGAGTCGGACACAACTGAAGCAACTTAGCAGCAGCAGCAACCTCTTTAAAGCATAAGGTTGTTATTCTTATCTGAAGACACTGTTATGCTAAACATGATTTATTAGAGTTGTGTACATGTATCAGAGATTCTTTAGTACGATAAGTGATCATTGCTATATAGCAATAAGGAAGCATCAAGGTGGAAGTAAAAGTCTTATTAATTTCAGACATAAACAAGGAGTAGATAAGATGCTAGTATCATATCCCAGCTTTTACCCTCCAGCATGTTAATCTGTAGAGGCTTGGTAGAGGGCAAAACAAAAAGTGTTTAAATGGTTTGACTCAAATCTCCACTGTACAAATATGACAGAGCCAAATTAGGGTACCAGATGTCCTGACCTCAGATACTGAACTACACAGTGGACCAAGGCATCTCTTAATTTATCAAATTCATATGGATTTCCAGGAAAGTAAATGACAGATGTGACTTTCCTTCTTCCTTCCTATAATTCTCCCTTCTGGAAAATCAATTAGAAATGAGCATCATTTAAAGCTTTGCTTTTGAATGACTCAAAACATTTTGGTATACTTTGAGGCCATATAATTTGAAAGAGTCTTTTCTCTATATGTGCAACAAAAATATAAGTAAAGAACTTGCCAAACAAATAAATATGCTACTTTGTTTTAAGAAAAATAAAATGCAAAGGCAAAGTGGTATTGTTTTCCACTATTACCTTTTTAAATAAGACAGTAAACTATAATACCTACCATCAATCCAATAATGATGATTGTGCAAATTCCTGCTTCTGTGGCTTCATGACCTTCTGAATTACAATCTAATGAGAGTAAGGTTTCAAAAACCATTTTAAGACAAGGTAAATCTTCAGAACTATTATTCCATTCAATTTTACATATGCATTTTAATTTTTCTACTTTATGGGTCCATTAATCTCTCATTTCAACAGCCCCCATTTTTAATTAAAGTACAAATTTTGCAGATTTTATTTTTATTACTGACTGATACCTTCACTAATGGTTTTTATTTTATTGTGAACTTCAAATGCACTTATAGTGTCAGGATGAATTAACATACTAGCAGCTGACTGAAGTGAATGAGCAGGTTAAGCACAGAAAGTGTCGCCGAAGGAAGTCTTAGAAACATTAAACTATAAATATACAAACATTTTAGTGTCATTCACAGGGAAACCTCAAGGTACATGAACACAATAAGGAATAGTTAATAAAATGGGCCACCCTCCCTCCGTCCCTCTGTTCTCTGCCATCCTTCCAAGGAGGTGCTTGTGTTCCCCCAACACCCTTCCACTCTCAGGGGCAGAATCACTGGAAAATCCTACTATGTCTCCATCTTACATTTGTTCCCCAAATAGGAGAAATAGAATTGGCAAGACGCTAACTTTAAGTCCGTCAGGTACTCAATTTTAGCAGAGGTAAAAATGTTAAGGTTACATTTCTATGTGGGTCTGTCCCTGGGCTCTTTCCCTTCTCCACACGCCACTATGCCCTTAAGCATCTTTCTCTTCCAACTGGGAAGAGAATTACTAGGACAAGTCTTGAGCATGCTTTCAGGGAGATCTTGGTTCTCCAGCTTCTTCCTCTATAAAGAGGTAGGTGAGATCATTTCAGAGGGATAGTTTAAAACAGCACATTTTACTCAAGCTACCTTCTCTTCAATTAGCCTTGATGATTCAAAAACTATTTTGATTTTAATTTGCCAATTAATTCCTAAATGAGACAGAACAAAAGGTGGACTTGTATACTATTCAACCCCACCAATGAGACAAAACATTAAATTGCTAATTATTTAATATCTGGACTACAGACACCACCGTTCAGTAAATTATAATATACATCTTAATTGCACTTTAAACCATTTTTTACTATATTACACATATATAAAATATATAATCTTTCACCCATATTGTTTGCACACTTTTAGAAACATCTATAGTGTTTGTGTACTTTCATACTTCATATCCCATTAAAATTGGTATCTGTAATCCATAAACGCTTGTCACAGAATAAGTCAAGTTTTCTTTCAAAGTAAAAGTCATAATATTAAATCATTAAAATATAACATAACAAACTAATTTTATATAAAGTACAATCCTTAAAGATCCCTGTTTAAATTCTGGTTTAATTGATTCATTTGATATGTGAATTTGAAAAAGGTAATTAATATCTCTGTTGGGCTGCACCACCACCCCAAGGCCTACAAGGTCTGTACTTGCCCAGATTTAAGACATAAGAGAGACTAGAGTCAGCAACAGAAACATCAATCGTTTAGATGGATGAGGGAAGCTTGGATGGATGAAGCAAAGTCCTAGAGCGACACCCCATCTTCTGCATCCCAAGGCAGGAAGGACACGGTGGCAGTATAGGGCATGCTGGGGGCTGAGATTACCAGTTAGAGGGGAACTGATGTCAAGTGGGCTCACTAGTTACCAGGGAAACCAGTAGATGAGCACATGCCCTCACAGCCCCTTTGATGAGAACAATCACTAGCTAGGTCCTAGGGCAAGTATCTAAGAAGGTCAGTCATATGTGTAGGATACAAGTGAAGCAAGGCCCAGGTCAGGAAGGAGACATACAGAAAGCCACAGAGCAGCCATTTTGAGTGGCCTGACTATACACTTTATGTCCTTATTTTCCTAATCTATGAAGTCCGAATAAAAATACTACCTCTTAAATTTGATTGTGAAGTCAAAAATAGTATGTCAGAATAGCACCAGGCAATTAATAAATGAATATATTAATATTTTATTGAAGGTGAAGGTGAAAAAAAGCTGGCTTAATACTTAACATTCCACAAACTAAGATGATGGCATCCAGTCCCATCACTTCATGGCGAATAGATGGGAAACAGTGGAAACAGTGACAGACTTTTTATATGCCTGGGCTCCAAAATCACTGCAGATAGTGACTGCAGCCATGAAATTAAAAGATGCTTGCTCCATGGAAGAAAAGTTATGACAAATCTAGATAGCTTATTAAAAAGCAGAGACATCACTTTGCCTACAAAGTTTCATATAGCTAAATCTATCATTTTTTCCAGTAGTCATGTACTGATGTGACAGTTGGACCATAAAGAAAGTTGCACGCCAAAGAATTGATGCTTTTGAACTGCGGTGTTGGAGAAGGCTCTTGAGAGTAACTTGGACTGAAAGGAGATCAAACTAATCAATCCTAAAGGAAATCAACCCTCAATATACATTGGAAGGACTGATGCCGAAGCAGAAGTTCCAATATTTTGGACACCTAAATGCGAAGAACTGAATCTTTGAAAAAGACCCTGATGCTGGGAAAGACTAAAGGCAGGAGAAGAAGGGAGCAACAGAGCATGAGGGTATTGGATGCCATCATCAGCACAAAGGATGTGAGTTTGAGCAAGCTCTGGAAGATGGTGAAGGACAGGGAAACCTGAAGTACAGCAGTCCCTGGGGTCGCAAAGAGTTGGACATGACTCAGCAACTGAAAAACAATAATAATATTTTAGATGCTGTTGTCACCATGTGGTAATCTAACCATAAAAAATCATTTTTCATTATTATATTAATTTTAAAAAACACATTTTCAAGTTTATAGTAGGAAAAAGAAATCTTTAATATTATGATTCTGGTTTTTCTTTCTCACCTTACCTACTAATTGTTTGACACTGGGCAAGTCATTGTTTCATTACAAGCCTCAGTCCCTGCATCTAGATGCTTTAAAAACTGCATTATTTTGCACACAAGGCTTCAGTAATGGATGTAAAGTGGTCAGCACAGAGTAAGCATTAAACAGATGTTATTTTCTTTCCCTCCTTCCCTTGACCAAATGAAGTTCACTTTGAGCTCATTTTGTTTTCTTTATAGCAAAAAATGGCCATTGGAAGTTTTAGCCCTTGGACTTTAAAGACTGATGTAGAGACAGAATTTCTTTGTCCTTTATGATAAGGTTCCAGAAAATGGTTGCACACTTGGAGAATAGGGAATTGACTAGAAAGGGGCACCAGGGAACTGTCTAGGGTGGTGAGAATGTTCTGAACCTGGTTTTAAGTGGTGGTTATCCAGTTGTATGTATACTGTCAGAAGTCATTAAAGAGATGGTTTAAGACGTGTATATATTTCATGTTAATTACATCTCAATTTTTTTTAAATTCAAGCTAATCTGAGAGTCAGAAAATCAAAACACTTTATGTAAAGATACTATACATCTTTTCTTCTATGAACCACATATTATTAAACAATTTTTAAAAAATAGGAAAATTTACTTGGAAATCCAGATGCTCTACTTTTCTTTAAAAATCAGTCCTAAAGGAAATCAGTACTGAATATTCATTAGAAGGACTGATGCTGAAACACCAATACTTTGACCACCTGATGCAAAGAACTGGCTCATTTGAAAAGACCCTGATGCTGGGAAAGACTGGAGGCAGGAAGAGAAGGGGACAGCAGAGGATGAGAAGGTTGGATGGCATCATCGACTCAATGGACATAAGTTTGAGTTAAGCTCTAGGAGTTGGTGATGGATAGGGAAGCCTGACATGCTGCAGTCCATGAGGTTGCAAAGAGCCAGACACAACTGAGCAACTGAACTTAACTGAACTGAAAGACAAATAAAAGAGAACCTTTTAGAGTTTCCCCAGACCCTACCAACTCTAGCATTTCGTACACCAACATACCATACTTTTGTGAACCAAATTCTCACTGATATTATAATACAATCTACTACAATATATAATATAGTTGTTTTGTTACTATAGACTTGAACTTTCCTTAGAAGGAGCACGAGATACTTTATAAGTTCTGGAACGATATAATAATATAGAAATTTTAATACATGAGTATTAGTATTTCCTACTACCAAAGCTCCAAATGTAGATTAAAACTCACTTTTCAAGGAAAATATTCACAATTTAAGTGTTGGAACTAAAGTATGGGGGCTTCCCTAGTGGCTCAGTGGTAAAGAATGCACCTGCAATGCAGGAAACACAGGATCCATCCCTGGGTCAATAAAATCCCTGGAGAAGGAAATGGCAACCTACTCCAGTATTCTTGCCAGGAAAATCCCATGGACAGAAGAGCCTGGCAGGCCATAGTTCATGGGGTCATAAAAAGTCACTGGACACAACTGAAGTGACTAAGCATGGACACTATAAATATGTCTTGTTTATTATAGACTTCAAGTAAAATAGTTGGAAAAAATTTGTAAAATCTGCTGTTTCAAAGAATCAATGGTTCAAATTATTACTGTGAATGGTTCATGTGAGGCATAAGGCTTAGGACTGATAACAAACAGTAGTTGTTTGATCTTGAATAACAGAATCTGACTTCATAATTTAACAATTTAATCTTGCCTCATAACCTAATACATATGACCCAGAACTCTGCTTTTTTTTTTTTTTATATATAGTAGTGTGTGTATATTTTATTTATTTATTTTTAAATCAAGAATCTCTTTTATTGATTATCAGAAACATTACAAACATCTAGTATGAATAAATTGTAACATGATAGTGTTTAGTTTGAACAATTAATACATTTCAGATATAATATTATACATATTTCAATGCTATTCTCCCCAATCATCCCACCCTCTCCCAGTCCCAGAGTCCAAAAGTCTGGTCTATACATCAGTGTCTCTTTTGCTGTCTTGTAAATAGGGTTATTTTTACCATCTTTCTAAATTCCATATATATGCGTTAGTATACTGTATTTGTATTTTTGTTTCTGGCTTACCTCACTCTGTATAATAGGCTCCAGTTCCATCCACCTCCTTAGAACTGATTCAAATGTATTCTTTTTAATGGCTGAGTAATACTCCATTGTGTATATGTACCACAGCTTGCTTATCCATTCATCTGTGGATGGACATCTAGGTTGCTTCCACGTTCTGGCTATTGCAAACAGTGCTGCGATGAACATTGGGGTACACGTGTCTCTCTCAATTCTGGTTTTCTCAGTGTATATGCCCAGCAGTGGGATTGCTGGATCATTGCAATGAAAACAATAAAATACTTAGGAATATATCTTCCTAAAGAATCTAAAGACCTATATATAGAAAACTATAAAACACTGGTGAAAGAAATCAAAGAGGACACTAATAGATGGAGAAATATACCTTGTTCATGGATTGGTAGAATCAATATAGTGAAAATGAATATACTACCCAAAGCAATTTATAGATTCAATGCAATCCCCATCAAGCTACCAACGGTATTCTTCACAGAGCTAGAACAAATAATTTCTCAATTTGTATGGAAATACAAAAAACCTCGAATAGCCAAAGCTATCTTGAGAAAGAAGAACGGAACTGGAGGAATCAACCTGCCTGACTTCAGGCTCTACTACAAAGCCACAGTCATCAAGACAGTATGGTACTGGCACAAGGACAGACATATTGATCAATGGAACAAAATAGAAAGCCCAGAGATAAATCCACGCACATATGGTCACCTTATCTTTGACAAAGGAGGCAAGAATATACAATGGATTAAAGACAATCTCTTTAACAAGTGGTGCTGGGAAAACTGGTCAAACACTTGTAAAAGAATGAAACTAGAACACTTTCTAACACCATACACAAAAATAAACTCAAAATGGATTAAAGAGCTAAATGTAAGACCAGAAACCATAAAACTCCTAGAGGAAAACATAGGCAAAACACTCTCTGACTTACATCACAGCAGGATCCTCTATGACCCACCTCCTAGAATATCAGAAATAAAATCAAAAATGAACAAATGGGACCTAATCAAACTTAAAAGCTTCTGCACAACAAAGGAAACTATAAGCAAGGTGAAAAGACAGCCTTCAGAATGGGAGAAAATAATAGCAAATGAAGCAACTGACAAACAACTAATCTCAAAAATATACAAGCAACTTCTACAGCTCAATTCCAGAAAAATAAATGACCCAATCAAAAAATGGGCCAAAGAACTCAATAGACATTTCTCCAAAGAAGACATACAGATGGCTAACAAACACATGACAAGATGCTCAACATCACTCATTATCAGAGAAATGCAAATCAAAACCACTATGAGATACCATTTCACGCCAATCAGAATGGCTGCTATCCAAAAGTCCACAAGCAATAAATGCTGGAGAGGGTGCTGAGAGAAGGGAACCCTCTTGCACTGTTGGTGGGAATGCAAACTGGTACAGCCACTATGGAGAACAGTATGGAGATTCCTCAAAAAACTGCGAATAGAACTGCCTTATGATCCAGAACTCTGCTTTTTTGACTGAAATTTGAGCCAAAGACAAAGGATTCTAGGGTAGGCACTGGAGTTCCACTGTTGAAACTGATTCACTGCTAAGACTACCAGGATTATTTCAGGTGATTTTTAAGATGGGAAGAACCTTCCTACCAAAATTCCTTTGCTCTGGGATTTTCCATAAACACTCACTGTATTACTAATACCGAGATTTAAATCAATAAGACACCCAGGAAACGTTATACCAAGGTCCTTTGGAGCTTGTTAGAACAGAAATGATCAGAAACATGTTATTACAAGGAAGCACTCACCCTTCTGCTATGTGCACCACAAACACACACACACACACAAATAACTTCTAAAATGAAAATCTGAAACTTTTAACCAACATAAGAGGAGGAAAGCACTAATTAGTATACAAAAGCCAAAAAGCATTCAAAGCTCCTAAATGTGAGAATGCCCAAAGTGACCTCAGGTACAAAACTTACACATTAAAAATAAATAAACAAGGGCTCCACACTGCCTGTTAAAATTCAGGAGTTTGTTTTTCTATGGCATAAAGGAGGGGTGAATTATTTAATCACTTTACCAAATAATATAAACAAACAAACTGGAAGTCCCAAGACCTCAAGAGCACAGGGAGTATTTCACCTACAATAGAACAATGTCTATTCCCTTGAGAGTTGCACAACTACTGGATTAAAATCAAATGCATTTCATTACAAAACAAAAAAACAAGGAGTGAGTCAATTACATGAGGGCAAAAGCTATCACACAATGAGGTCTTCACCACTATGAAAGCAGCAGAAGAGTCAGGCAGCAGGGCTACTGCACAAATATCCTACAATTAGCATCAGCAGCTACACAAACAACATTGTAGCTCTCATTTACCTGGAGAGTCTGTCACATCTGTGCACAGCAGCCACAGCTGCTACCCAAGGCACAGAAATGAACATGTTCACACCCTTGAAAAAACAAGCTATCTATTATCATCTGCTAATACTGAACATAATGCCTTGTGAAGAGTAAAGATTCTGTGTTGCAGTGAAATTGTGATTTCTGCGATATTTAACATATCTTTATTTTTCATCACATCCATGTTTTATGTAGCCATCCAAGATTGGTGTACTCTCTTCAGTATTTACTAAATTAAATGAGGAAATCAAACTATACTAGGTAGTTTGTGGAAACATGCATAAAAATTCACTACTATAGTATATGAACACAGAATGATTTACTTTAAAACCCTAAGAAAGAATGCTATGCTAAACTTAAAAATCTCACATTTCAGGCATTTAATGATGCCACCTGAAATGCAAAAAAAAAAAAGGATAAATATCTAATTAATTTTTTACTACAAAAGTGTAAGACTCCCAACTATCAAAGGAAATTACAGATTTAGGCATATAACAGTACTCTTCCAGAAACAGTTTCTGTCATAACTACTTTCAGATGAAAATCACACATAGGATCACTTAATATTAAATTTGCTAGTAAAGAAAAAAAATTCAAATTTATCAGTATTAATATCAGTCAACATTAGATAACATTTCCCATGTTCAGGGCACCATTCTAAATACTTCACATACACTGTTATTAAACTTTAAAACAACATATGAGACACTCTTGTTATTCCCAAAACACAGATGAGGAATCGGAGTTACAGGAAGAAGTGATATTTTTCCCCTAAGACCACACAGCATGTAAAAGCTGTGTGTGTGCTGCGTGCTAAATCACTTCAGTTGTGTCTGACTCTTTTCAACACTATGGACTGTAGCCTACTAGGCTCCTCCGTTCATGGGATTCTCCAGACAAGAATACTGGAGTGGGTTGCCATGCTCTCTTCCAGGGGATCCTCCTGACCCAGGGGTCAAAGATCAAACCCACATTTCTTATGTCACCTGCATTTGCAGGCAGGTTCTTTACCACTAGCACCACCTGGGAAGCCAAGGTGGCTTTTTTCAGTAAAAGTTGAAGCTGGGCTTTCAAAGTAGCCATTCTATCTCACAAGCTCTGAGAGCCTAAGTACCACACAACTAGTATATTAACTATTCTTTCAAGATGCAGATGTTTGGAGTTTTCACTCCATAAAGAAAAGTTATACATTTGAATAGTCATATGCTGCTGAGTCACTTCAGTCGTGTCCGACTCTGTGCAGCCCCACAGACGGCAGCCCACCAGGCTTCCCCATCCCTGCAATTCTCCAGGTAAGAACACTGGAGTGGGTTGCCACTGCCTTCTCCAATGCATGAAAGTGAAAAGTGAAAGTGAAGTTGCTCAGTCGCGTCCGACCCTCAGCGACCCCATGGACTGCAGCCTACCAGGCTCCTCCATCCATGGAATTTTCCAGGCAAGAGTACTGGAGTGGGGTGCCATTGCCTTCTCCCATAGTCATATGAGTTGATATTATAAAAGAAAATTTCAACAGTTTCTTAGAATTTATACATGAAAAGGAATGTGATTCCTTATAACTTACCTTAAAAATTTATGCAATAATATAGCAACTTTTCCATCAATTTAAAAAAAAAAAGATATGTCGGAACCCCTTTTTCAATTTAGCACCTCTGACAGAATTCATTTTCATATTTATTACTCACTAAAGTTTCAGGGATACTGATGAGGTCCATATTACATTTCACAGTAACTGTAAGAAATAGATTTCATGTTTGAAAGGATAAATATATTTTGAGCCAAGTCAGATCATGATGTGACAGAAATATTTCATAAGTATTGACAAAACAGTGGTTCTTACTTTCTTATTACCAGTTATAGACAATTCCAGTGAGAAGTTCAAAAATGAGTTAGCAATATCCTTATCACTAGAATAAGAGTATAGTGTCTCAAAATGATTGTTATTTGCATGAATTGCTGCAATTCTGAAAGTTTGTTTTTTTCCTAAATCACATACTTTGTAGTTATATATCATAATCCAATATGAATAATGAGTTAGGATTTTGTTTTATGGCTATTTTTTAAGCATCATCAATATGCATAATGATGTATGTTAATAGTTTTTGAACCTGGATAGCAAAAATGTAACATTAGAGGTAAAATCAAATCTTATAAAAATTTTCCATGACTAAAGGAATTTTTTTCAGTGTTAAGCAGGGGGGAAAAAAAGAAAGTGAAAAGTTGTTCAAGGAGAAGTAAACAATGTTTAGTTCCATAAATCATTCAGCTTTTTATAGAAAAATTCCCCAATGCCTACTTGTTAGATAAAAACATTCAAGGACAGGATGAGATTTAACCATTTGCTTCAGTGTCTCCACCGATAGCCTTCACTTCCCTATCTTAAGCTCTGTACAAATCCTTACTCTCCAGGCAAACAAGTGGCTTCAGTTTGCTGTTTCCTCATCTTTTCCCCTCATTACTCACTCTACGATTATCCATCATTATGCTTTTAATAAAATCCTCCTACTCTAGTAAACAAAAATTATACAATCATATCTCAAGCACAATCTTTTACATTTTCCTCTCAATTTACATACACAATAATATCTGGCACTTTTGAGTCTTATCTATTTTTAAAAAAACTTCTTTAGATGAAGGATTACAATATAATCTTTGTATTATAATCTAAGAGTCAAGGTGATAATTATGCATCAGTGTTTAAGCTTAATAGATATCTTCAAACTAATTTCTAAGCATTTTGTTCTTTCTTCTGCCAATCTTTACCTATAAGCTTCTGAAGGTCAAATTCTAGACTGTCTTTACAAAAAAATAAAAATAAAAAAGCTCTAGCAATAACCCCTAAAATTTATTATGCAAATATTCGCTAAACTATTTATAGATTATAATTTTTAACATTTTTCATATTATTAGTATATTTTAGTTGCTGTTGGTATGTTTGATTTACCCTCATCAAGAGACAAATTGAGATTTGTTCTTACTCCTAATACTCAAAAGAAATCTCTCTTTCTCTTTCAAAGCTGCTTATTTGGCTATTTTACCACTAGGGAAGTAAAAGGAGGCAAAGTATGAAAAGGAATTATCTATTAGTCCTTTTGGGGGAGAGAAACATTTTTACACCAGTTAAGATAGTTGTAAGTGAATTTAAAATATTGACACAAGATTGACAACTGCTCACATTCTGCCTGAAAGGTTTACTACTGGCATGAACTCCCAGCAGCTGCTTGTTTGAAACGTGAGAAAACATTTGGACAGTTAGGATAGCCTGATTTTACCCTTAAAATCTGTTTGGCAAAACTTCCTGGCAGTTAATTTGATCCTGTGAAAAAGCTTTTTTTAAAAAAAATAAAAATAAAAAGTGTTCACATCTCTTCACAAAACTTGTTTTGCCACTATAGACAGTGTTTTTAAAAGTAATGTTTTTATGTAAAAAGTAATCTTTTTATCACAATCTTTTTATGCTAATGCTTTTCATCTAGTCAGTAAAATTGTAAAGTGGATGGCAGAGTAAGTTATTATAATAAAATGATTAGATGGCTCATAGTGAAATATTTTTAAGAGATTACCAGTATCCTCCATGGAAGTTAATTTTCTTACACAACACTGAGATGAGAACAGAGACCATGATCTACAACTTTATCAATAACTATGTGTGTGCTAAATTGATTCAGTAATGTCTGATTCTCTGCAACCCTGTGGACTATAGCCCACCAGGTTTCTTTGTCCATAGGATTCTCCATGCCCTCCTCCAGTGGATCTTCCCAACCCAAGGATAGAACCCCCGTCTCTTATGTCTCCTGCATGGAAAGGCAGGTTCTTTACACTAGTGTCACCTGGGAAGCCCCTCATCAATAAGTACAAAACCTTTTTTTAAATTTTATTTTTTAGCTTTACAATATTGTATTGGTTTTGCCATATATCAAAATAAATTCACCACAGGTATACATGTGTTCCCCATCCTGAACCCTCCTTCCTCCCCATACCATTCCTCTGGGTCATCCTAGCACACCAGCCCCAAGCATCCAGTATCATGCATCGAACCTGGACTGGCGACTCGTTTCATATATGATATTATACATGTTTCAATGCCATTCTCCCAAATCATCCCACCCTCTCTCTCTCCCACAGAGTCCAAAAGACTGTTTTATACATCAGTGTCTCTTTTGCTGTTTCGTATACAGGGTTATCATTACCATCTTTCTAAATTCCATGTATATGCGTTAGTATACTGTATTGGTGTTTTTCTTTCTGGCTTACTTCACCCTGTATAATAGGCTCCAGTTTCATCCACCTCATTAGAACTGATTCAAATGTATGCTTTTTAATGGCTGAGTAATACTCCATTGTGTATATGTACCACAGCTTCCTTATGCATTCATCTGCTGATGGACATCTAGGTTGCTTCCACCTTTATTAAGAAACTAACAACATTAAGATTTCAGGACTCGTTCTCAAGCATTAGGGCAAATTTACAAGACCAGTTTAAACATCTTAATCCTATTAACAGTCTAGAGTAAAATCCAACATGAGCCATTTCATTCATCCATGCACTCTGCATAAAATAACCAGTGCCCAGGAATGTGTAATTTGTGTCCTCAACTTTTATAATAATTTCCTAAGCATTGCCTTTCCTTAATGGGTATTCCTCTCTCCTTTTAACTGCTTTCTTTGCATTCACTTTCAAGTATGTCATGGCCTCTTACAGGGCAATTCCTTATCTAAGGCAGAGCAATCTAAAGGGTATTGATTTATGATGGCTATGTAATTTACAAACTCTGCAATTCTCCTGTAAAATTTATTCAAAAAAGACTGTACATTAAGTTTGGCATTCATTATTCCAGTCTATTCCAGTTTCATGTTAATCCCATATCAGATCTGTTTGGAAGATTTATGCATTTACAGCATGTATATTTGTTTGGCAGATTTTAAAGTATTTGCAAAATCATAGCAACCCTTTAGAAACATTTGCATTGAAACACTGAATGAAGGCTATGACAGCAGTAACCTGAGATTAAATGGAGATAAAATACTGGCATTATATATGAGAATGATATACTTGGTAATATAACTTAAGAAGTTCTTGTATTTCAACTAAGTGAGTTATTTCTTTCAAGATCAATAAAAGAAAATATCAGAATTATCCAGTATTAATAAGCATAAGCTAAATAATTCTTAAATTTAAAAAGCCACTCTTCAGCAAGCTGCTATGCTTGTCTAAAATAGAAAACTGGATCCCAAATTTGATGGTAAATGAGACAGTAACTAAAAACATTCAAGGTAAAAATAATAATAAGAGAGACTGTGCTGTGCTTAGTCTCTTGGTGGTGGTGGTATAGTCACTAAGTAGTATCCAACTCTTGTGACCCCAAGGACTGTAGCCCACCAAGCTCCTCTGTCCATGGGATTCCCCAGGCAAGAATACAGGAGTGCATTGCCATTTCCTTCTCCAGGGGCTCAGTCTCTTGGTCATGTACAATTCTTTGCGATCCCATAGACTGCAGTCTACCAAGCTCCTCTGCCCATTGGATTCTCGAGTAATAATAATAATAAATAATAAAAGATACCATATAGATTTTCTACTATAAACACCAAAATTATCATGGTTGCCTTTTAAGAAATCACATCTATTATACCAAATTTGCTAATGAACAGTGAAATTGTTAATTACTAAGTCTTTGCCTATAGCTGAGAAAATATACAACATAAATCTTTAAGGAAAATTATCCAGATTCTTAACAATAGACCTTACATATATCAAAAAAAAAAAAAGAAACAAGTCTTCAGGTCACCTGACATATGCATCTAATTTTCATATAACCAAAACTGAATTTAAATTCACATAAAACCTCTCATTTTTTTCAAGTTAATAGTAACTCAGAAAGTAAAACAGATATTTTCAAAGATGTAAAGTTTTATGCAAAAGATGGCAACATTGTGCATAAATTAATGGCTCTAATTCCATGTGACTTAAAAGCAAGTTGCCAGCAAACTGATCATCTGAGTCAGCACTTACCTCTTGTTTTCTTTATTTCTAGCATAAGAAGGAAATTAAGTGAAGATGCTGACAAAAACATAGGTTTTCATTTAAGACACCAGTAAAGAACATGATCAAGGACATTTAAAATAAGGAGAACCTGACATTACACAAGAGTTCAGTAAAGTGTTCCTGACACAGCCTCACAATGATGCTGTATAAATTAATATTTATATGTATGCTTTGCCTGCAATATATGAAGTGCTTCTTCAGTGTTCTAAACAGTGATATGCCAGGGAATGCAGGAAGTAACACATCACAGGAAAGCAGAGAAAAAAGATGAGGAGGGTGTACAGAGTGGAAGAAGGATGGAGACAAATACTCAAGTTATAATTTTAGAAATTATTTTCTTAATTATTTAATTACAAATAGATTATATCACATATTCAAAAACAAGGTAAATGTTCAATATACAATGTGTCCATTACCACTAAACAAGAAAAGTATAAAAGATATGCGTTTATGCTAAAGTTATTTCAAAATGTATAATTTTTCACATGGTTATAGATTTTTGACTGCTCACTCTCTAGACTACAAAAACCAAAGCCAACATATGATTAAGTTATGGTACCCTGTAATAAATCATTTGAAGTCATTTATTTGGAAATGGAACCCTTTCTAACCTTTTCTAGTATTAAAACATATCAATCTAATCAATTTAACTTTCAACAGATATTACTTTTCTCTTCCTGTCAAAATGTACAGTGGGTTTTCTACTCAACATAAGCTTTTTAGCTACAGAAGTAAAGAACTCTGCTATTTAAGTATTTGATTTTATTATTATTTTTAATGTAGCAATGGTTGTCCTGATGGTTATTATTTGGCTGAATGAATTGAAGTGAGGCTCCCTGGGCAGCTGCTGACATAATGACTGATTGTGTGCAGAGATGAGAATGTGAATGATAAATTTTGAAAGGCTCTGGAATTTGTGAACAACAAAAGTAGCTACAGTTCCTAAAATCTAACCATTTGTTCTCCACAACAAAAGAAGACTCAAAGGCTTTTGTTTAATGAAATGATTCAAAAACAGGATACAGAGGAATTAAGGGTTATCTTTACCAGCACAATACAGCAAGCAGCTTGTGTGTCCAAGGAGATGGATCACAAATGTAGGCTGGTTAACACAGTATAGATAGTATTAATCTGATTCTATCCCCTTAATATTATTATGATAGTCTCATGACAGCTTTCTTAATATCTTCATGCTTTTACTTAAAAAAAAAGGAGCACATAGAAATAGGAACAAGTCAAATAACTTTCACATGAACAAGTTTATAATTAATTCCAGAACATTTAATAATTAAAACATGCTCAAATTAGTTTGCAACAAACATTTCAAAAATCATTAAAAATGGGTGTGTTTTTTTTGTTTTTGGTTTGTTTTTTAAATAGCTGAAATCCTTGGTTATAATATGTACGAACTATGTAATCTTGAGGAGGAGCTGATTCTCCTCAAACCTTTTTCCATGCATGTAAAATGGCAATTTGGAAGATTATACAAAATTCTAAAAATAAAACACATAACAGAAAGCCTGGCAAATGGTAAGTGTTTTAATAACTGAGTGGTGGTGGTAACAGTGATATATGAGTATTAAAAACCATTCTAGAAGGTATCTTATTTAAACTTCACAAGAATCTACTGACTTAATTAAAACAAACCCTTGAAGGATATCAAAATATACTACCCCAAAATATGACTACAGGTGTTCAAGATATCTTACCACAAATTAAACTGCTCTGAAACACTGAGTAGTTTCAGCTATAGGCATATGAAAAACAGCAAATACAGGGAGAGGCATTCTCTGAATTTCTCTTATCTGCCTAATGATAGATCTCACAAGAGGAAGTGAAGGTCAGAAATCACTTCCTGGGAACTTCATCCCCAAGAAAGACTGACTTTTGTCACAGGATAGGCGACTAAAAGTTGACACCACACCAAGGCAAACCAAAGTTTGTCTCAAACTATCATCCCCACATCTATTTTTCTAAGGGCCCATTCATCTTCCCTAAAATCATCTATTCTCTCCAACTTATAGATCTAAATCCCCCTACCCTTTCTCTATTAAGATGGCATTCAAGACTGAATTCTAAGCCACTTCAGGGAGTTACTACTCATTTTTCTCTGGGTATCTCCTATATACGCATGAGGTATACAAGGTAATGTGGAGAAGGCAATGGCACCCCACTCCAGTACTCTTGCCTGGAAAATCCCATGGACGGAGGAGCCTGGTAGGCTGCAGTCCATGAGGTCGCTAAGAGTCAAACATGACTGAGTGACTTCACTTTCTCTTTTCACTTTCATGCATTGGAGAAGGAAATGGCAACCCACTCCAGTGTTCTTGCCTGGAGAATCCCAGGGACGGTGGAGCCTCGTGGGCTGCCATCTGTGGGGTCACACAGAGTCGGACACGACTGAAGTGACTTAGCATAGCATAGCATACAAGGTAATGAACTTCTTTTTGTTTTTCTCTTTTTATCTGTCTTTTATTGCAGGAGTCACAGCTGTGAACTTACAAGGGTAGAGGGAAAATTACTTTTCCTCCCTTATACCCACACATCAGAAAGGAGAGAAGAGGGTATTCTAACTAAGGTAAAAAATAAGGTAGTAAAATTCAGTAAGTTCTGTCTCCTCAAAAATCCTTCTTTTCCCCAGGATACCCTGCGCCTTCAGTTATAGAAACATGATTCAAGAAAAATACAGAAGGGAATAAGACATCAAGATGACAGAGGAATAGCTGAACATGGACTACTTCTCTCTCCAGGGATACATTAGGAATACATATTCAAAAACAGAGGATCTCACAGAGCACCAGCTGAAAGCTGGCAGGAGTCCCTGACCACCAGAAAGGAATATGGATCCACACAAAACTTGGTAGAGGAAAGGATGGAAGGTAAAATGAGGAGGAGAAAAGAGGAGGAGAGAGAGCAGGACCGGACCTGTACCTGGGGGACAGAGGAACTGAAGCAGGGGTGAGGTTCCCACATCAAAGTAATAGTTTGGGACAGAGAGGAGGCATATGGGATCTTGGAGAGTGAAGCATGATCTGTGACAGTCTGAATGGAGTGAGAACCATACAGAAAATCTGTACTGCAGCTCTACATAACCTCAACAGGGATGTGGGTCCTCTAGTTAAGGAAGAGGATCAAAAAACTTTCCACCAGCTGTACAAGCTGCAGAGTAAATCCATATGATCAACTAGGTAGACTCTGTATCCATGGAATATTTAAAAGGACAATGAGTAGTCACACACACAAAAAAGCCCTAGCTCTGGCAACCATGGGCATTGGAGGCAAGTACACACAGAAGCAGAGTCAAATTAGAGTCTGAGTTGTCCCCACAGCAGGTCCAGAGAATAGTACAGTAATGCAGTATTGGAGGGCCTTCTAGGGAGGTGGAGGTGGAACTACTACTTATATACATTTTTCTCCTTCCTTTTTTCCCTTTAGTATTTTCTTTTCCACATTGTTCATGTTCTTTATTATTCCTTTAATTTTTAGTTTTTATAACTTAGTTTTTCTATTTTTAAAAGACATATTTCTAAATAAATTCATTAATTGTTCCCCCTTATTTCTACAGTATTGATCTCTTCTTTTATGGCTCTTGTTTTTATCCTTTTTTTTTTTCTTCTTCTTCTTCTTTTTTTTTTTTTCTCTTCTTTTCCCTTTGTAAGTGTGCAAATTTCTTTGGGTGTCTTTGGCTATTGAGGGGTGCTTTCATTGTTACCCTCGGGGTTTTGTCTTCTGTGCTGTGAGGCCTGTGAAGTCTTGATGTTACAATAAAGTATCAGGCCTGAATCCCCAAGGTGGGAGATCCGAGTCTAGGACTTTAGACCACCAGAGAACTCCTGACATCATGGAACATTAATCGATGAGACCTCTGCCAACGGCCTCCATATCAAGATTAAAACCAAGCCCCATCCAAAGGCCATAAATCTCCAGTGCTGAACACCTCATGCCAAACCATTAGCCAAACAGAAACACAACCCTCCCCCATAGTAGAAAGGTTACTCAAAGTGATACCAAGCACATAGACACCCCAAGACATACTACTGGACATGTCAATGCTCTTCAGAGAGATAATATGCAGCTCTATCCACCAGAACACAGAACAAATACTCCCAACAAGGAAACCTTCACAAGTCACTGTTCCAACCTCATCCATGAGAGGAAAGACTCCACAATTAAAAGGAACTATCACCCCACATGCAGAAAGGAGACCCCAAACACAGTAAATTAAACAAAATGAAAAGACAGAGAGACATGCAGCAGATGGAGGAAAATGGTAAAAATGCACAAGACCAAACAAATGAAGAGGAAATAAGCAGTCTACCTAAAAAAGAACTCAGAGTAATAATACCAAAAATGATCCAAAATCATGGAAATAAAATGGAGGAACAGATAAATAAATGGGAGGCACAGATTGGGGAAGATACAAAAAAATGTTTAACAAAGAACTATAATAATTAAAGAACAGACAATCACCAAAGAGCAACACAATAACTGAGATTAAAAACACACTAAAGGGAACCAATAAAACTAATAGTAGTCTATCTGAGGCAGAAGAACGAATAAGTGAACTGGAAGAAAGAATGGTGGACACACTGAAACAGAGCAGAATATAGCAAAAAAAAAAAAAAGATAAAAAGAAATGGGGACAATCTCAGACATCTCTGGGACAATATTAAGTGTACCAATATTAGAATTATATATTTCTCAAGTGCATATGGAAATGCCTACAGGATAGATCACTTCTTGGGTCATAAATCAAGTCTTGGTAAATTTTAAAAAACTGAAATTATTTCAAGAATCTTTTCTAACCACAATGCTATAAGAATATATAACAACTGCAAGAAATAAACAACAATAAAAAAACCCAAAAAATTTACGGAGGCTAAACAATGAGTTGCTTAATAACCGACAGATCACTGAAGAAATCGAAAAGGAAACAAAAATATACCAAGAAACAAATGACAATGAAAACACGATAACTCTAAACCTATGGGATACAATAAATGTAGTGTTAAGAGGTAAGTTTATACTAGGGAATTTTATTGCAATACAAACCTATCTCAAAAAACAAGAAAAACTTCAAACGAACAACCTAACCTTACACCTGAAGCAACTAGAAAAAGAAAAAAAGAAAACACCAAAGTTAGTAGAAGGAAATAAATTGTAAAGATCAGTGCAAAAAGAAATGAAAGAGACAATAGCAAAGATGAATAAAACTAAAAGCTAATATTTTGAGAAGATAAAATTAACAAATCATTATCCAGATCCATCAAGAAAAAGAAGACCCAAGTCAATAAAATTAGCATGAAAAGTTTTAAAATAGACAATTGAGAAATACCATGCGAAGAGTTGACTCACTGGAGAAGACTCTGATGCTGGGAGGGATTGAGGGCAGGAGGAGAAGGGGACGCCAGAGGATCAGATGGCTGGATGGCATCACTAACTCGATGGATGTGAGTCTGAGTGACCTCCGAGAGCTGGTGATGGATAGGGAGGCCTGGCGTGCTGCAGTTCATGGGGTCGGAAAGAGTCGGACACGACTGAGCAACTGATCTGATCTGATCTCTGAAGGATCATAAGAGACTACAAGTAACTATATCCAATAAAATGGACAACCTGGAAGAAATGGACAAATTCTTAGAAAAGTACAACCTACCAAAACTGAACTAGAAAGAAACAGAAAATATAAACAGACCAATCACAAGCACAGAAATTTAAACTAATAGAAAACTTAACAACAAATAAAAGCCCATGATCATATGGCTTCACAGGTGAATTCTACCAAACGTTTAGAGAAAAGCTAACACCTATCCTATTCAAGTTCTTCAGAAAATAGCAGAGGAAAGAAAACTCCCAAATACAATCTATGAGGCCAACATCATGCTGATATCAAAGCCATGAAAAGATGTCACAAAAAAAAGAAAACAAGGCAATATCACAGACGAACATAGATGCAAAAATCCTCAACTAAATTCTAGCAAAAAGAATCCAACAAGACATTAAAAGCATCATACATCATAATCAAGTGGGCCTTCTCCCAGGGACGCAAGGATTCTTCAATATATGCATATAAATCAGTGAGATACATCATATTAACATATTGAAAGATAAAATTCATGTGATCATTCCAATAGATGCAGAGAAAGCTTTTGATAAAATTCAACACCATTTATGATGAAAACCCTGCAGAAAGTAGGCATAGAAGGAACATATCTCAACATATTAAACACTGTATACAACAATCCCACAACAAACATCATTAACAGTTGTGAAAACTGAAAGTTCATTTCAGTTCAGTTCAGTCGCTCAGTCATGTCTGATTCTTTGCGACACCATGAACCGTAGCACGCCAGGCCTCCTTCTACAAAAACTGCCGGAGTCTACCCAAACCCATGTCCATTGAGTCAGTGATGCAATACAACTATCTTATCCTCGGTCATCCCCTTTTCCTCCCACATTCAAACTTGCCCAGCATCAAGGTATTTTCAAATGAGTCAGCTCTTCACATCAGGTGGCCAAAGTATTGGAGTTTAAGCTTCAACCTCAGTCTTTCCAATGAACACCCAGGACTGATCTCCTTTAGGATGGACTGGTTGGATCTCCTTGCAGTCCGAGGGACTCTCAAGAGTCTTCTCCAACATCACAGTTCAAAAGCATCAATTGTTCAGTGCTCAGCTTTCTTTATAGTCCAACTCACACATCCATACACGACTACTGGAAAAACCACAGCCTTGACTAGACGGACCTTTGTTGACAAAGTAATGTCTCAGCTTTTAATACACTGTATAAGTTGGTCATAACTTGCCTTCCAAAGAGTAAGCATCTTTTAATTTCATGGCTGCAATCACCATCTGCAGTGATTTTGGAGCCCAGAAAAACAAAGTCAGCCACTGTTTCCACTGTTTCCCCATCTATTTGCCATGAAGTGATGGGACCAGATGCCATGATCTTAGTTTTCTGAATGTTGAGCTTTAAGCCAAATTTTTCACTCTCCTCTTTCACTTTTATCAAGAGGCTCTTTAGTTCTTCTTCACTTTCTGCCATAAGGGTGGTACATCTGCATATCTGAGGTTATTGATATTTCTCCTGGCAATCTTGATTCCAGCTTGTGCTTCCTCCAACCCAGCGTTTCTCATGATGTACTCTGCATATAAGTTAAATAAGCAGGGTGACAATATACAGCCTTGATGTACTCCTTTTCCTATTTGGAACCAGTCTGTTGTTCCACATCCAGTTCTAACTGCTGCTTCCTGACCTGCATAGAGGTTTCTCAAGAGGCAGGTCAGGTGGTCTGGTACTACCATTTCATTCAGAATTTTCCACAGTTTATTGTGATCCACACAGTCAAAGGCTGTGGCATAGTCAACAAAGCAGAAATAGATGTTTTTCTAGAACTCTCTTGCTTTTTCAATGATCCAGCAGATGTTGCCAATTTGATCTCTGGTTCCTCTGCCTTTTCTAAAACCAGCTTGAACATCTGGAAGTTCATGGTTCACATACTGCTGAAGCCTGGCTTAGAGAATTTTGAGCACTACTTTACCTGCATGTGAGATGAGTGCAATTGTGCAGTAGTTTGAGCATTCTTTGGCATTGCCTTTCTTTGGGATTGGAATGAAAACTGACCTTTTCCAGCCCTGTGGCCACTGCTGAGTTTTCCAAATTTGCTGGCATATTGAGTGCAGCATTTTCACAGCATCATCTTTCAGGATTTGAAATAACTCAACTGGAATTCCATAACCTCCACTAGCTTTGTTCGTAGTCATGTTTCCTAAGGCACACTTGACTTCACATTCCAGGATGTCTGGCTTTAGGTCAGTGATCACACCATCTTGATTATGTGGGTCGTGAAGCTCTTTTTTGTACAGTTATTCTGTGTATTCTTGCCACCTCTTCTTAATATCTTCTGCTTCCGTTAGGTCCATACCATTTCTGTCCTTTATCGAGCCCATTTTTGCATGCAATGTTCCTTTGGTATCTCTGATTTTCTTGAAGAGACCCCTAGTCTTTCCCATTCTGTTGTTTTCCTCTATTTCTTTGCATTGATCGCTGAAGAAGGCTTTCTTATCTCTTCTTGCTATTCTTTGAAACTCTACATTCAGATGAATATTAAAAAATACATCTTTCAGTTATGTTTTTCTATGTGCTCATTTTTAGAATTGGTAAATTATGTAAAATATTTTATAATGTGTTATTTGATGTTATTCTTAGTATATATTCACAGGCATAATATTGACTTAAATGGGTCTCAAAAGAGATTTTTAAATATGTTTTCCTCTTTGGAGTGGAAGTGTCAGCATGAGAGAGGGGCTTATGGTTCCCCCTAATAGTAGGTATCTTGATAGAAACTAGTTTAAGCTTTAAATACTTACTAGTAATATTTAAAGAAAGCTTTGTTAATTCTAATATTGGCTTTTCTTTAGAGCTGTCATTTTGTTTTGACGGGAAGCTATTTAATATCCATTCTAGTTCCTTTTCCTTCAGAGACCTTTCAAGGGAAGTCATGTTTATATTGGTGGAAATCTTCAGCAAATAAAATTAAAAGTCTGTTATGTCTGATTTGTGAATGAAATCCAAGGTTGATTTTAATATCATCATCATAAAATAAGTTAAAGGACATTATATCACTGTGCAATCCAATGAAGCTAACCACACTATTAAGATTAATTTAAATTAAATTTTACTTCACTAAAATATTTTGATTAAATTCTATCCTTGGACTTATGATTTTTTTCTTCATTGAAAGTAAATTTGTACTGGCAATTTCAAATACAACTCATTGATAGAATAGAAAAATTAGGATCATTTATTTCTGTCCATATCTACCTAACTTTCCCAACCTGTCATATTTTATAGAGCAAATATTTGTGGGTTATGGAGTTCAGCATGAGACCTTTGCTTGTGAAAGTTTATTAGCTGACTGCAGTTACACTGATTTATGTCTTTATGTCTTTAGAAGTCATAGCTAGAGCAATCAGAGAAGAAAAAGAAATAAAAGGAAACCAGATTGGAAAAGTGGAAGTAAAACCCTCACTGTTTGCAGATGACATGATACTATACATAGAAAACCCTAAAAATGTCATCAGAAAATTACTAAAACTAATCAACGAATATAGCAAAGTTGCAGAATATAAAATTAATACACAGAAATCCCTTGTATTATTATATACTAACAATGAAAAATCAGAAAGAGACATCAAGGAAACAATTTCATTCACCACTGCAACAAAAAGAATAAAATACCTAGAGATAAACCTACCTAACAAGTCAAAAGGCCTATATGGAGAATACTATAAAATACTGATGAAAGAAATCAAAGATGATACAAACAGATGGAGAGATATACTATGTTCCTAAATTGGAAGGATCAATATTGTGAAAATGACCAAAGCAATCTAAAGATTAAATGTCATCCCTATCAAACTACCAATGATATTTTTCACAGATCTAGAATAAAAAATTCAAGATTCATATGGAAACACAAAAGATCCCAGTTAGCCAAACAAATTTTGAAAAAGAAGAATGGAGCTGGAGTAATCAACCTGCCCGACTTCAGGCTTCAAAGTTAAAGTCATCAAAACAGTATGGCACACAAGCAGAAATACAAACCAAAAGAACAAGATGGAAAGTCCAGAGATAAACCACATACAAATGAGCACCTTGTCTTCGACAAAGGAGGCAAAAATATACAATGGAGAAAATTTAGTCTCTTCAGTAAGTGGTACAGGAAAATCTAGACAGCACTGTATAAAACAATGAAATTAAGACACCACCTAACACCACACACAAAGATAAACTCAAAACGTATTAAAGACCTAAATGTAAGACCAGAAACTATAAAACTCTTAAGAGAAACACAGGCAGAACACTCTTTGACATAAATTACAGCAAGATTTTCAATGACCCCCTCCTAGAGTAATGGAAATAAAAACAAAAATCAACAAATGGGACCTAATTAAAATAAAAAGTTTTTGCACAGTGAAGGAAGCTGTAAATAAGGTGAAAAGACAACCTATAGAATGAGATTAAAAAAAATAGCACAGGAAACAACTCACAAAGGATCAGTTCACTCAGCTCAATAATAGAGAAACAAACAACACAGTCAAAAACTGGGCAGAAGACATAAACAGACATTTTTTCCAGAGAAGACATAAAGATGCCTAATAAACACATGAAAAGATGCTCAACACCATTCACTATTAGACAAATGCAAATGAAAACTAAAATGAGTTATCACCTCACATGGGTCAGGACGGTCATCATCCAAAAAGTCTACAAACATTCAATGCTGGAGAGGGTGTGGAGAAAAGCGAACCCTCCTGCACTGTTAATGGGAATGCAAATTGATAACAGCCACTACGGAGAACAATATGGAGATTCTTTTAAAAACTAGGAATAAAATTACCATATGACCCAATAATCCCACTACTGGGCATATACAACTAGAAAACCATAACTGGAAAAGACACATGTACCTCACTGTTCATCAGAGCAGTATTTATAATAGCTAGGATATGGAAGCAACCTAGATGTCCATGGATAGATGAATGGATTAAAAAGGTCATGGAACATATAGAAAATGGAATATTAACTCAGCCATAAAATGGAACACACTTGATTCAGTTCTAATAAGAAGAATGAACCTAGAGTGAAGTAGGTCAGAAAGAGAAAGACAAATATATATTAATGGATGTAAATGGAATCTAGAAGGATGGTACTGATCAGCTCCTATCTGTAGGGTGGCAATGAAGATGCAGACATAGAGAACAAACTTGGGGACAGAGTGTGGGAGGGAGAGGCTGGGATGAATTGAGAGAGTAGCATGGAAACATATACATTACCATATATAGAGTAGATAGCCACTGGGAATTTGCTGTGTGACTCAGGGAGCTCAACCCTGTGCTCTGTGTCAACCTAGTGGGGTGGGATGGGGTGGGAGGTGAGAAGAAGGTTCAAGAGGGAGGGGGACATATGTAACCCACTCCAGTGTTCTTGCCTAGAGAATTCCATGGACAGCAGACTTTGACAGGCTATACAGTTCACGGAGTCACAAAGAGTCTGACACAACTGAGTGACTAACACACACATGCACATGCATACACACGGCAGAAACCAACACAGTATTGTGAAGTAATCATCCTACAATTAAAAATAAATAATTGTTTAAAAAAAAAAACAGAAGGGGAAAAATCTTTTGTTGTTAATCTTATGTTAGTACATAAGATCTGCAGTCTCACACTTTACAAAAATTCAAGGCAGAAACTTAAAAATGGAGCAGATTTTTATCACCATTACTAATAAATTAGAAATCAACTTTCAGTGTTTTTGTCTTCCCTACAGCTTTCAAAGTACATATAAACATCACCATTCTATTGACAAAAGACTTGAAATCTGTAACTTGGCATATATTGTGGAAGGCATAGAGCCAAATACAAAAACTGATTAGGTGCAGTCTATTCAACGCAATTAAAGGGACCCAGAAACAACTCTGGTATCCAGCAATGATTTTCAATGTACCTATTCAGAAATCAGAATTATCCATTTTATCCAGGAAATAAAACAACACTTTAAGAATAAATAGCTACCTATCCAATTAAAAAGCACAACAAACAGTATCAATTATGGTGCCTGATCTACGGTTTTCATGTTACTAATATTTATAGAGTTTCCAAGGTCACACAGTGGTGAAGAATCTGCCTGCCAATGGAGGAGACACAAGAAACTCAGGTTTGATAACTGGTTGGGAAGATCCCCTGGTGAAGGAAATGGCAACCCCTTCAGTGTTCTTGCCTGGAAATTTTCATGGGCAGAAAAGCCTGATAGGCTACAGTCTATGGGGTTGCAAAGAGTTGGACACAACTGAGCAACTGAGAAAATATGCACACACACACACACACACACACACACACACACACACAGGCATAGTTTAAGGAGGTATAGGGAGAATATCAACTGCTATAAAACTGATGTTCTCTTTGCAAAATACTTTTGTGAGAGTTTTCAAATAATATCAATATGTCAAATATACCATAATAAAGCATTTTTAATTCCATAGATATAATTAATGTAACTTTAAAGTAGGGAGTCAAAGCAGAGAGATACAAATTATGTATTTGAGCACTGCTACTTTCACAAGTAGCATTTTATAAACACAATTTAACAAGCTTTTCTTTGTATAAAGTAAGCTACTTACTTTCAAAAATACAGGTACACAAAATCCTATCTTATAATGATAATATATTTTGGAAATAAAAGTCTTCATCTCAAAATGAAGTTTCAAGTAAAGCCTTTTGCTATTTACACTTTCTCAAGACACTGTTTTGACATGAAGTAATCCTGGTTTTCTGGGAAAAGAAGACTAAATAAATCCCTTAATTCTAATCCAGTATGTATCGTCCTTACTGAGGATGGATTTTAAATCCTTAAGCAATTGATCTACCAAAATATTAGGCAAAGCACTGACTCCCAACTGCTGATTTTTATTTCATGTATCGACTGATTTTACAAATCTGTTGAAAAGCACACCAGGGCTTCTCAGAAGTTCCCTCAGGACTGGGTTAACAGACATTTACCATGAAAAGGCAATGAGTTTTTCTTTGTTCCTAGCACCAGAATTTCAGTTAACCTGAGATTTGTTCTGGGTAAAGAGTCAGTCTACCTTCTGTCTCATTTCCTATAACTCAACCTTTCACGTTCTTGTCCTGATATTTCATCACTGCACTCAAGTTTCCTTCATCACATCATCTGCTGAAGTGGCAGGGAAAAAAAAATAACAGTGTTATTAAGCTGGCTTTGTTTAGTTTCTTATCAGAAAAATCCAACAGCCTCTGTTTCATAGCATCCTTTTCATACTGCACCCATCCATACAACACAGCCACAAAAAAACAGTCTACTTTAGATGAGACACCATGGCAAAGTCCATTTAAAAACACATAACATATATTATCAATTCCATACTGAATAGAGTCTCTGTTAATGCATGTGTGAACACTAAGTCACTTTAGTAGTGTCAACTCTTTGTGACCTATGGACTGTAGCCCACCAGGCTCTTCTGTCCATGGGATTCTCCAGGCAAGAAGAAGAAGATTGGAGGGGTTTGCCATGCCATTCTCCATTGTGTTTATAGCCCCCATGTATTATGTAGAGATCAGCTGTTTCATCAGAAACTTGGAGATGTGTGAAAATATCTTTATCAAAGCACAGCTATTATTAAGTGCAATTACAAGAATTTAACTATTTTTATTACTTGCTTCATATTTGTGATGTCTATATTTATTAATCAAAAATAATTCACACACACACATATATGTATATATCTAAAACATCACAAACAGAGCATAGACTGAGGCTTAAATTAGCCATCAGTATTGAACAATGGGTAACATTAAATAACAGTTCTACGGAAAAGGAAAGGGAACTAACAGTTTGGGCACATCTATTCTCAATTTGTAAAACTTTAAGACACCTTTCATTATAGGTGGAGTATTATTTTAGAAGCCATTTTATGACTCATGACACAAAAAACACATGATGCCACTGCTTATACGATAGAACATAATTTCATGCACCATTAAGGTGAAATGCATGTTACCAATTACATTGATAGGCTATCAAATATTATAAGGCATCCATTTACAGATACACAGAAATAAGAATATAATGTATGCCTTTGAGTGGATAAATTATAGTATGTTCCAGTCACTGTACAAAACTCTTAAGGTCATTACCGTTTTATCCCTGAAAACCACAAGAGAGCATTTCATACCTATGAAGTAGAGAAACTGGCAGAGGAAGATTTACTTACTTGTTCTAACAGAACAACTAGGAAGGTCACAGGTAGGATGTTAAATTAATCCCACATTGGTTGAACCTTCCTCAATTCCTACTGCTTGCTAGGTCTGAATTCTCATCAACAGACTTGAAGTCAGATTCACTTATTAAAAAGTGAGTAAACAAATACCTGGGGCCAACAGACTATGCTTCTCTATTTTGTCACTTTCTTCTAAGTATTATCAACTAGTATGGCATCAATTAGAATATTCCTATCTGAGTTTATTAATTTCTGATTAATGAATGCAGTTGTGATGAACACAGGTATTTGCTAACATCATATTCAGTACTGCAATACAGATCATCACAAGTAAAATAAGTCATAAGTCTAAATTCTGAGTACCTCATCTATTTAAATACTTTCATTTACAGGAAAAGGTAGAGTTTCAATATCATTGTGAGGAAATGAAAATAAATCCATTTGGAAATGTCTGAGCAACTGCTTTAAATCGTATGACTTGCAAGTGAATCAAGAAAGCTTTATTCAATAATCATATTTAATATAAACCTAGGAGAATATCTAAGGCATCATAATGGTTTAAAACACAAAAGAGGAAGGGGAATGCTACTGTTCTCTCCAGTCCAGATACCTTCACTCTTCCTTCTGATGAGTCCGCTTCATGTTTTTTCCCCTCAATATAACCAGTGTTTGGCTTTGACTTGGTGTCTTTCATTTCACAAAATCCCCAGCTGGTACATAACCTATCTCAGCAATCTACCATCTCTGTTTTCTGCACATCCTGGCTTTGCTGAGGCAAGTGCTTGATGCTGATAACTATCTGTGTTTGAGATTGAAACAGAGGAAGAGGTTCACCTGAACAGTCTGTGAAATCTCTCCTTACTGTTCCCTTGGAGCCTCAAATTAGACAGGTGGTCTCAGGAAATTATAGTCAAGCCACTTGGGTACATATTTTGTTAAAATGAATCCTGGTTGTTGGTCAAGGAGGTTCTATTTGCTTTCCCAGTGGTGCATTTGAAGAAAGAGGCATTTTGAGAAAAGGCATCTCAGAGAACATAGAAAAGTCTCTAAAATTCTCCTCCTTTGTCAGCTAGATTATTTCCTGCCTTCCAGCTTCCTCCTAGCTTTCAGGATTTTCTCAGACTCCAGGTCTCTTACTTTGCTATTAACAAAGAAGAGCCCTGGAACAGACCTTCTTTATTTGACTGATTTCACTCCTGTACCACCATGCACTCACTGGATGCACAGGAGAGTCATGAACACTATATTGTTGGCAGTCTTAAGACTGCTTTTCTTTTTTTAATGCTTAAATTATGGAGACAAAGTTACACATAGATACACAAGTATATTTTCATATAAACAAAAGGTAATTACAAACATGTACAAGCTCGCCATCTAGTTGAACAATAATTTCCAAACACTATCGGTACTTTCTAGATAAACCACAAAAAATGTTACTAGTTTTATAACTATAGTCCCAAAACCCACAGAGATTATTTTATTACTTTGCTTTCTTTCATCAAAGTTTGAAGACTTTCTCTTTGAACTAAACAAACTGGATTAAATACCCAGAATGATATTTTATACATGAGCCATAACAAAAAATATGTATATTTCAGTATATATAAGGTAGTTTTAATTATGAAGAGATCACGGACACTCTATAAATTATAACTGTTTTTATATTGAGGTTTATATTGACTACATTGTAACTGTGGCTCTATACTTTTGACCCTACAAACTCTAAACCAGTCAATGGACACTGGAGAAACTCCAATTCCATCTCATTTACTCTACTCTAATGGGGGCACTGTTTGCTTCTCCCTTCTTAGCTGCATGATTTAAAATTGAAGTGGTGGTTTAGTTGGTAACTTGTGTCCGATTCTTTGTGACCCCATGGACTGTAGCCCACCAGGCTCCTCTGTCCAGGGGATTCTCCAGACAAGAATACTGAAGTGGGTTGCCATTTCCTTCTCCAGGGCATCTTCTCCACCCAGGGACTGAACATAGGTCTCCTGCATTGCAGGCAGATTAGACTTAAAAATTAATGTTGATTAAAACATTTTGTCTTTAGTAACCTATTACTATCTCCTTACATTATATTGGAATCACTAAATTTGCCTTTTCTTTCTTTTTAAAAATATATCTCACCTGAACAAAGATAATAATCATGGAGAAAAATTTTGGTATAGCAACATCCAAATATCTGGCTCATTCAAAAATTTGAAAAAATTGACTTAGAAGTTCTGAATCTGATAGCATAAGAAAAAAATACTATTATGTTCAATTCAGTTCAGTCGCTCAGTCGTATCTGACTCTCTGCGACCCATGAATTGCAGCACACCAGGCCTCCCTGTCCATCACCAACTCCCAGAGTTCACTCAAACTCACGTCCATCAAATCAGTGATGCCATCCAGCCATCTCATCCTCTGTCGTCACTTTTTCCCCCTGCCCCAATGCCTCCCAGCATCAGAGTCTTTTCCAATGAGTCAACTCTTCCCATGAGGTGGCCAAAGTACTGGAGTTTCAGCTTTAGCATCATTCCTTCCAAAGAACACCCAGGACTGATCTCCTGTAGAATGGACTGGTTGGATCTCCTTGCAGTCCAGGGACTCTCAAGAGTCTTTTCCAACACCACAGTTCAAAAGCATCAGTTCTTCGGTGCTCCACTTTCTTCACAGTCCAACTCTCAGATCCATACATGACTACTGGAAAAACCATAGCCTTGACCAGACAGACCTTTGTTGGCAAAGTAATGTCTCTGCTTTTGAATATGCTGTCTAGGTTGGTCAAAACTTTTCTTCCAAGGAGTAAGCATCTTTTAATTTCATGGCTGCATCACCATCTGCAGTGATTTTGGAGCCCCCAAAAATAAAGTCTGACACTGTTTCCACTGTTTCCCCATCTATTTCCCATGAAGTGATGGGACCGGATGCCATGATCTAAGTTTCCTGAATGTTGAGCTTTAAGACAACTTTTTCACTCTCCTCTTTCACTTTCATCAAGAGGCTTTTTAGTTCCTCTTCACTTTCTGCCATAACTTATCTATAAACATGTCTTTTATAATATAAATCATGACCATGTCATAAAGACAACTATTGCCATATATAATTTAGTACACAACATGTTAATTGTCTTCTAATGTTGGAAGTGACCAGGGAAACAAAATTATCTACATCGTACAATGATAAGTATCTTATTAGTCAAACATGAAGTGAAACAGAAAGATGGTGCAAAGTGTAATAAGCAAACACTTCTCTAAAATGATGCTAATACTTTCTGTGGGTGATTTTGAATGGAAAGAGAGCAGTGTTTGAGCCTATGAAAGAAGAAAAGCTTGGAAATCAGCAAATGAAAGGAAAACATGATAAGGCTATTTAAAATTACTAGAATTCTTCAGTTGTGCTACATCATGGCAATGCGCACTTCCAAAATACATGATAATACATATACATCTCTATGTGTATATAACATTCTGTGTGTATATATGCACATATATGCATAATTTTACTTTAATTTTTTGCCTAATTTATTTTGACCTATCCTGTTTTCATCATTAGCATCTTGATGGAGGAAGCAGGCAAGGATAACAAGTTTAGCAGAATTTGCTTCTATTATATGAAATACTTTGTTAAAATGACATTATTCTAAAGATTCAGAACCACTGAAAAAGCACAAGAACTAAAACAGATAAAAAAGTGGTTTTCATTACAAAGTCTTCAGTATGGGACTAGTCTCTCACCCCCATGACTCTACATAAAATGAAGCAATTATCTCCTATTTACTTTGAGCAGTTGTGGGAGATACCAGCCACACAACTGCTCTCAGTCACACTCTACCTGGCACAGTCTCTATTATGAATATACAAACTGATAACATTTATTTACAGTTTACTGTTCTAGTTAATGATATGGAATTGGGGGCAGGGGTGGAGTACTGGGTGACCTCAGAAAAATATTTGTGCAATCTATTATACTTCTGTTTTTGAATGCTGTTATGTCAGGACCTGATACCAAGATATCTGAAAGCCATTTTACTACCTACAGTTAGCAAAATTATATACCAAAGCCTCTGAAAAGAGAAAAGGTCCTTAATGATTCAGTTGAAAAACCAAATCATCACAGGTACCACCTTCTTTAGGAATTCTTTTGAAGTAAGCAAGTGTCCTTTGGATAAGGTCACTGCTAGCTTGATCTTCTGTTATATAGAACCAAAAGCTGCTAAACAAGGAGATATCTTAAGGACTAGGTTAAAAAATCCATTTATGAAGGGAGGCACATTGCAGCTAGAAAGCACAGAGAAACATTTTTCTCCCAGCAAAACTTCTGATGGCATACTATTACTATTGATGGCATAGAACTGAGAAAATGGTCCTCTCCAGCAGGCCATTACAGTAAGGTCTAAAAGAATTACGTTATAGTCTGCTTTTGGGCTTTCCTAGTGGCTCAGACCATAAAGAATTTGTCTGCAATGCAGGAGACCCAGGTTCAGTTCCTGAGTCAGGAAGACCTCCTGGAGAATGGAATGGCAACCCATTCCAATATCCTTGCCTGGAGGATTCCATGGACAGAGGAGCCTGGTGGGCTATATAGTCCATGGAGTTGCAAAAGAGTCAGGTACTACTTAGTGACTAAACAACAATAAGGACAAGGAGGTGAATGTCAGTGTTCAAAACATTAAAAAACAAATATGCTAAGCCCTATCAACCCATCAGTAGTCTCACTGTCCATGAGCTCCGAAAATAAAACAATTAAGACTACAGTGAAAATCTGTGGTTGTCAACCCTGCATCCATTATCTTTTCTAAACAGTACCCCAAATTTCTCAGGAATAGGAAACTGGTCTCATACTCATTGAAACATAGCCCTTTATTGATTGAGGTAAATTGGTACATGCCATCCTCACTGACCTACAGATGGACTGAGATAGGTCTCTTCTCCCAGTCAGGCTAGTTGGAGTCAATACCATTGATCCTGGGACTTTTACAAAACAATATGGGAAGCAGATTTTTCTCCTCTCAATCAGGATTTTACAGAAAAATCCTGTAGTCCTACAGTTTGTGGCCACACCATATTTGGGTCACTAGACTACAGAGTCAACAGTGAGGGAGAAGCACCAAGAAATAGAAAAAGAAAAATGCTAGTTCTGATCATCCTGCTTGAAGCCAGATATATCCTTCAACTTACTAGTAAAATCAATACATTTATACATTTTATTAAGTTACCTAGGTCAGATTTTTACCTGCTCCAAAAATCACTATCACTACTTCAACTACAATACCTCAAAACCATTAATCATATTAAACAATTTAACTTACTAAAGTTATATATCAAAAGACAGGTACTATCTGCCCTCAAAGATAAGTTTTCTCAAGTTACCAAAAAATCTGTATCCATCATCCTATATTTTCAATTTCTCCTAAAGAGGCAGAGCTATAAACAGTAACTTTGAAAAACATCACACAAGTATAGCCCATAATTTTACGCTTTTGATCACCACTGAGAAAGCTGCTTAGAGAATTCTTATACAATTTAATAAATCTACACAAAATAGTAACATTTATTCAATCATTTTTCTATAATACAGAAAAAATACAGTAAAATTACCTCTAATCCCTTAGAGTGGACATTTTTACTTTCCAAGTTTTTTTTTTTTTTTTTTAATGTTTCAGTTCACTTCAGTTCAATTCAGTTGCTCCACCTCCTTGCAACCCCATGAACTGCAGCACACCAGGCCTCCCTGTCCATCACCAACCCCCGGGATTCACCCAAACCCACGTCAGAAGAGCACATTACAGTTTTCCTCACCGGACAGGTATAATGCATTAAGATGAAAATCTCAATGTACAAGAAAAGGATGTGTCACCTTAACAAGAGCGTCAAACATATTTATACTCTGGTGCAAGACCACAGTATAGAAGACTACATTAGTAATGGTCTATTATTAAAATACTAAGATGTTAAAGGGGGCAAATGATCATTGAAGTGCACCTTCTACATAGCTACACTTCTACAATATAACTACAATATCCACAAGTAGTTTGTGCTTGGACTGTTTCTACTTTGGTGTGTTATAATGTATCTTCTATTCAAGAACTGAGAACTTGGTCTCTTCTACCTATGCAAAATCATAAATATAAAGAGCTCCATATTTATTGCTGATATTCAGTCATTAAATAAGAGTCAGTGAAAGTAAAGCTGGACACTGCTTTTTTTCTTATAAATTTAAGGAGTCAAAATTACTTTGACTTTAGTAATTACAAAATTTCTTTAGTAATTTTAACTCCTTTAGTAATTACAAAAGAATACAGACATCTTGGGCTTCCCTTGTGACTCAGCTGGTAAAGAATCTGCCTGCAATGCAGGAGACCTTGGTCCAATCCCTGGGCTGGGAAGATCCTCTGGAGAAGGGAAAGGCTACCCACTCCAGTATTCTGGCCTGCAGAATTCCATGGACTGTATAGACCATGAGGTCGCAGAGAGTCAGACACAACTGAGCAACTTTCACTTCACAGACACCTTGTTTACCAAAAACAAGAGCATAAAATTTGGGGAAAAAAAAAAAAAAAGAAATGTGCATAAAACTGGTGACCACATTTAAAAAGAAAAATTGTGAATTTTATAACTTTGAAAGAAATATTATTTCCAACACTATTTATTGAAAGAAAGAATGTGTGTATGCTGAATTTTGGGAATTTTTTTCCCTCCTTTTCTTATTTTATTCAAATTAGGACTTCTAGAAATAACATACTGCTAAAAAATTCAGTGAATATGATGAATTTACAAAAGAATTTACAAAGGTACACAAGGTTCGTCTAGGTATACAAAAGAGGAAAAAATTCATGTCGGACAGAATTATTATATTTAACTATTTGCAGTTTCCCAATTCACTGGTTATTTATATACAACTCACCAATTTGCCTTAGTTACACAGATACCATCTTAAAGTGTCAGACTGAATTTATCTTCTCTCATTTTATGACTTCTGTCACCATCCAAAATGCTTTAAAATATTCTAGAAAAAAACTTTTAAATTTTACTTCCAAAAAAAAGAGGATTGTTAAAAGTCAAACATTATTTTAAAATTTCATTGCCAAGGCCAGTCGGCTTTCACGTCAAAGTGAAAAATCTTAACTGTTGGGAGAAAAAGAAAAAATACTAAACAAGTGACTCCAAGCTCCAATCAAAAAACAAACTTTGTTGTTTTGTTCTGGGGGATGACATGAATTTGGCACTGCAATCCATGTGAAATATTCTATGGGTTCACATATTTGAGCCAAAATGATAAATCATGTTTCAAATAGCTATATTTTTAAAAACACACTATATATCCCCATGCCAAGATGCTGTGAAACAGTTGACCACAAAGAGGATTAATTTTACAGCAGAATAAATCAAAGTATTTTAATATATTTAAGATCATGTTTAATTTTTTTAAAAAATTTTAAGAGAATTTAACACTCTTCATCAGTTCTCCTATGCATGAGTTGCAGGTAAAAAAGAAAAAGCAAGATAAGGAAAGTTAAACTAGAAGTCCAAGAGGAAGCACCAAGTAAAAGAAAATGATTTTTAAATTCCTAAGAGGGAATATCCCCTTCTCTGTTCTTAATGGTACCATATTAATTAATTCAAGATCACTAGAACGCAGGGAAAGCACCAAAAGGAGAAAGCATTTCACAAAGCCTAAGACGATTTTTAACATAATGCTGAGCTCCAAACTGGATCCCTTTAAACCTCTGACTGAAGCAAGGATAAGTTAAAAGTGAGTCTGGAGAACATGTTTTCTTTTGTTTGCAACAATGAATGGCTGTCCTGTTTCATAAGCCTGAAGCATGGTTTAGTTAGTGGCACAGAAAAGCGCTGAGCAAGACGCTGACACTCAGATTTGCAAAGTGGGACTGAGGGGCAAGGCTGCTCCACAAGGGGACAACATGAGGATCAATCCATGGACTATTTGGCAGTCTAGATACACAGCCAGGGAAACGAAAAAAAAGTACTGATACGCATTTTATATTGTAGAAAGTATATTTTGTCCAATTTAACATCAAGAAAAGTACTTAACTATTTCCAGCAACCAACCAAAATTGTAAGACATATACCCCTCATTTTATATATATAACTTAAAACTCAGCAGTATTCCAGGTATGAAAACTGAAACATATATATACATATATATCTTTCCTATGGTCATGTATGGATGTGAGAGCTGGACTGTGAAGAAGGCTGAGTGCCGAAGAATTGATGCTTTTGAACTGTGTTGTTGGAGAAGACTCTTGAGAGTCCCTTGGACTGCAAGGAGATCCAACCAGTCCATTCTGAAGGAGATCAGCCCTGGGATTTCTTTGGAAGGAATGATGCTAAAGCTGAAACTCCAGTACTTTGGCCACCTCATGCGAAGTGTTGACTCACTGGAGAAGACTCTGATGCTGGGAGGGATTGAGGGCAAGAGGAGAAGGGGACGACAGAGGATGAGATGGCTGGATGACATCACTGACTCGATGGATGTGAGTCTGAGTGACCTCCGGGAGTTGGTGATGGACAGGGAGGCCTGGCATGCTGCAGTTCATGGGGTTGCAAAGAGTCAGACACGACTGAGCAACTGATCTGATATATATATGGAGAAGGCAATGGCACCCCACTCCAGTACTCTTGCCTGGAGAATCCCATGGATGGAGAATCCTGGTGGGCTGCAGTCCATGGGGTCGCGAAGGGTTGGACACGACTTGAGCGACTTCACTTTCCATGCATTGGAGAAGGAAATGGCAACCCACTCCGGTGTTCTTGCCTGGAGAATCCCAGGGACGGGGGAGCCTGGTGGGCTGCCGTCTGTGGGGTCACACAGAGTCGGACACGACTGAAGTGACTGAGCAGAGCATATATATATATATATCCCCATATATCTCCTCTTCCATTTGTTGATAAATATTCTATATTTTCACTCAGTAAGATAAATGCATAATTTTTTAAGGTTGATTTAATCAGTACAGGTGGTAAACCCTTCTGTTGTAATTAGCATCTGGAGATGGGATTTTTTTTTCTTTTTTTTTTTTTTTAATGTACGATATTCCAGCTGGCTAAAGCACTATACTAAATAAACTCAGGGTCATGTTTCTTTCTTTCTTGACAGATTAAGTAGTTTCTCTTTCATTGCCTGAAACCATATCCATCTACCTGTGGCCAACCATCTCACAAATACATATTTTTGAACATAAGATCATTAAGCTAACATGGAATGATGAAACAAAGCCATTGGTAACAAAGCCATGCGATAAAATAAGGAGAACTCAGGATAACTTAAAGGTGAATAGAGGAAGGGATAGAGGGAGGGAGGAAAGAAAGGAAGGAAAGGAAGCACAGACAGTGTCTTGTCAATTCATTCACATATGCTGATATATCTTCCAATTTGATCTCTGACCCATGTGAATATGATGAGATCTCACTATTTCTTTAGACATTTTAAGAAAACACACATTATTTCAATGAATTCGAATACCCCAATGTTAAAACTTTGGATATGTCCCACCAATTATTTTTACAGCTAGATAAAGTTAAATTATTTTTACAGCTAGACAAAGTTAATTTAAGAGCAATTGATAATAGATTTCTAAACTTTCCATAGTAATACAATGAAAATATTTTTATAAAGAGGAAACCGATTTCTTTGATAATCAAAAAACACCAATTAATAGATAAAATGCTGCATACTTTTAAATGAGGAAAAATATATTTCTGGATCCATCATTCATATGTAGCTCATAAATAATATGTGGTGAGATGCTTTGGTAGAGAGTAGGCACTGAGCTTTTATTTATATCTGCCATATACTTTTCTGTACATACAGGTGCAGAATATGGCCCTATTAGGTTAATATAAAGCAAACAACTGTCCATTATTTCTCACAGGAGACTTAAAAGCAATAGAATCACTTGATACAGATATTTTAGAAAGAGAGATGGTGGACTCTGGTTAAGAAAGTCAATCATATGTCTTAAGTATAAATGTGTTACAAGGTTATGGTGTTTTGTTCCTTCTAGAGAAGGCTCTATGAAAATTCCTGCTGGTTTAATAGTTGTTTGTACGAGATCTGGAATTAAAGACCATTCGGTGTCACTTCACATCAATTAAGATGCATGGAAAGACACTGAAATAGTCAGGATATGTTATTAAGAATAAACAATCCAGAATGCACTGGCTTCCATAATGTATTAGGGATAGGACCACAACTGTGTAATTGTGGATGAAGTGCATATAGTTACATAATTGTAAGGGGATGCTCTGGAGTGTGGACCTTAGCCCTATGAATCATTTCAACATCTAGGGAGATTAAGGACTCTGGGCACAGTCCTCTCAAATTTGTACCAAAATATAGAGGGCAGTGAGGTGGATGCATAAAGTACTCCACTGGGTAGAGTAAGCTGCCCCAGGGTTCTGGAAACAGATAAGGAGCTAGAAGACTTAGGATGAACATAAGCCTTTGAGATATGAAATTTCTTTAATAACATCTGTATTGTACTGCGTGTTATTTTTCTTTTGTTATCCTTGAACTTTACCAGTAAAGTCTAAACCACTGGAGTGGATTCTCTGCTATACTTTGGAGAATTGAAGAGTTGGCACAATTTCTGAAATTTAGTTAACAGAGAGTAGTGTCTCTGAATTCCTAGGCACAAGGAAACAGAATTTATAACCAGCAGAGCTGAAGGAATAGACTAGGGCAGGTCTAACTTTTATCATCAGCACCTGAGTGAGGCAGCTGCTGAAAAAGGAAAAAAAAATAGAAAGAAAAAGTTAAAAAATAGAAAACGATGGAATTAAAAGACCTGAAAGTCCTATTCATGACTACCACTGAAAAGGGGTCCCTGAAAAAAAATCTCAATTGCTAATTAGCTATTTCTGAGGAAAGTAAGTTTTAGCCATCAAGCCAGTGCTACCTATAGTTATGAAGAGCAGGAAGGCTAATCAGTTCCAAGATACCAAAGTTATACATTTACTACTTTATTTGCAAGAAAAACATAAACATAAAGGAATCAGAGAGGAATGCTTTCATTCTTCCAAATTATATTATTGGTGGCTTTATTGAAGACCTTTACAATGTGTGACTGGATACTAAGCTAAATGCAACCTATTAGGATTCTCTTTGGCATGAGAACATATTACAAACAACAGTGTAGTTTGTTGTTGTTTTTTGTTTTTTGTTTTTTTAATAGCAGGACCATGAGTAAACAATGGGGGGAAAAAAAAGGAGATGTGTTCTTCACTGTGAAAAGTAGCTGGATCATGATTAAACAAAACAATCTCAAATATGAAAATGTATGTCATATTAGGGGGAAGTCCTTCACATTTGAAGACTTTCACTGGATAAAAAAAAAACTTTAGGTCTGCCAAGTAATTGTGAATGAATGAAATAACCACTGGTTGTCACACTCCAGGCAAGAGGTTCTAACTATTCAGTAAATTTGAATTGTGAGTCTAAAGATCAAATTTGAATATCAGCTATTGCAGAATTTCATATTATTTCTATCAACTGTGTTCACCATTGATAAAAAGTTCATCTGATGTAACATAAAAAGATTATTTAAAAAAGTAACTAGAAAGGATATATATCAGGTTAATTATAATAAAAGGTATGGGATCTCTTTAGTGAATCCACAAAATATCCAAAAAATTTACTCAAAAAACACCTAAAATGTTACGAATTAAAAAGCATTATGAATCTAACTTCCTCAATCTCAAAGCCAACTTCCCACTATGCTACACTACCACATACTCCAAAAAACTCTAACACAAAAATTGTCTTATATGAAAATTAAAATATTACCAATCAACTTAATAACCAAAGGTGGATTTTTTTTTTTTTTCCAAAGGTGGATTTTAAATGTGATGTAAAACTTCATTATACAGTCCTGAATTCAATCTTCTGAGAGCAGCTATTAAACATCAGTCAGGTCAGTCGCTCAGTACTGTCCGACTCCTTGCAACCCCATGGACTACAGCACGCCAGTCCTCCCTGTCCATTACCAACTCCTGGAGTTTACTCAAACTCATGTCCATTGAGTTGGTGATATCATGCAACCATCTCATTCTCTGTCGTCCCCTTCTCCTCTCACCTTCAATCTTTGCAGCATCAGGGCCTTTTCAAATGAGTCAGTTCTTCGCATCAGATGGCCAAATTATTGGAGTTTCAGCTTTAGCATCATTCCTTCCAATGAACACACAGGACTGATCTCCTTTAGGATGGACTGGTTGGGTCTCCTTGCAGTCCAAAGGACTCTCAAGAGCCTTCTCCAACACCACAGTTCAAAAGCATCAATTCTTCAGTGCTCAGCTTTCTTTATGTCCAACTCTCATATCCATACATGACTACTGGGAAAACCATAGCTTTGACTAGACAGACCTTTGTTGGCAAAGTGACATCTCTGTTTTTTAATATGCTGTCTATGTTGGTCATAACTTTCCTGCCAAGGAGTAAGCATCTTTTTATTTCATTGCTGCAATCACCATCTGCAGTGTTTTGGAGCCCAGAAAAATAAAGTCAGCCACTGTTTCCACTGTTTCCCCATCTATTTGCCATGAAGTGATGGAACCAGATGCCATGATCTTAGTTTTCTAAATGTTGAGCTTTAAGCCAACGTTTTCACTCTCCTCTTTCCTTTCACCAAGAGGCTCTTTAGTTTCTTCTTCACTTTCTGCCATAAGGGTGGTGTCATCTGCATATTTGAAGTCATTGATATTTCTCCTGGCAATCTTGATTCCAGCTTGTGCTTCCTCCAGCCCAGTGTTTCTCATGATGTACTGTGCATATAAGTTAAATAAGTAGGGTGACAATATACAGCTTTGACATACTCCTTTTCCTATTTGGAACCAGTCTGTTGTTCCATGTCCAATTTTAACTGTTGCTTCCTGACCTGCATACAGATTTCTCAAGAGGCAGGTCAGGTGGTCTTGGTATTCCCATCTCTTTAAGACCATTCAAGTATGACCTAAATCAAATCTCGTATGACTATACAGTGGAAGTGACAAATAGATTCATGGGATTAGATTTGATAGAGTACCTGAAGAACTATGGATCCAGGTTCATGACACTGTGCAGGAGGGAGGGATCAATACCATCCCCAAGGAAAAGAAATGCAATAAGGCAAATGGTTGTCTGAGGAGGCCTTACAAACAGTTATGAAAAGAAGAGTAATGAAAGGCAAAGGAGAAAAGAAAAGATATACCCATTTGAATGCAGAGTTCCAAACAATAGCAAGAAGACATAAGAAAGCTTTCCTCAGTGATCAAAGAAAAGACATACAGGAAAACAATAGAATGTGAAAGTCTAGAGATCTCTTCAAGAAAATCAGAGATACCAAGGGAACTTTTCATGCAAAAATGGGCACAATAAACAACAGAAATGGTATGAACCTCACAGAAGCAGACGATATTAGGAATAGGTGGCAAGAATACACAGAATAACTATACAGACAAGATTCATGGCCCAGATAATCACAATGATGTGATCACCAACCTAGAGCTAGACATCCTGGATGGAGAAGTCAAGTGGGCCTTAGAAAGCATTACTGCAAACAAAGTTAGTGGAGGTGATGGAATTCCCGTTGGGCTATTTCAAACCCTAAAAGATGATGCTGTGAAAGTTCTGCACTCAATATGCTGGCAAATTTAGAAAACTCAGCAGTGGCCACAGGACTGGAAAAAGTCAGTTTTCATTCCAATCCCAAAGAAAGGCAATGACAAAAAATACTCAAACTACCACGTAACTGCACTCATTTCACACGCTAGAAAAGTAATACTCAAAATTCTCCAGGCCAGGCTTCAACAGGATATGAAACGTGAACTTCCAAATGAACTTCAGGCTGTATATTGTCACCCTGCTTTATTTAACTTATACACAGAGTACATCATGAGAAATGCTGAGCTGGATGAAGCACAAGCTGGAATCAAGATTGCCAGCAGAAATATCAATAACCTCAGACATGCAGATGACAGTAACCTTATGGCAAAAAGCAAAGAAGGACTAAAGAGTCTCCTGATGAAATTGAAAGAGGAGAGTGAAAAGTTGGCTTAAAACTCAATATTCAGAATACTAAGATCACGGCATCTGGTCCCATCACTTCATGGCAAATAGATCGGGAAACAGTGGAAGCAATGACGGACTTTATTTTGGGGCACTACAAAATCACTGCAGATGGTGACTGCAGCCATGAAATTAAAAGACACTTGCTCCTTGGGAAGAAAAGCTATTATCAACCTGTTGCTGCTGTTGCTATTAAGTCGCTTCAATCATGTCCGACTCTGTGCGAACCCATAGACGGCAGCCCACCAGGCTCTGCCATCCATGAGGTTTTCCAGGCAAGAGTACTGGAGTCGGTTGCCACTGTCTTCTCTGATGATCAACCTAGACATCTTATTAAAAAGCAGAGACATTACTTTGTCTACAAAGATCAGTCTAGTCATAGCTATGGTTTTTCCAGTGGTCATGTATGAGTGTGAGAGTTGGACTATAAAGAAAGCTGAGTGCCAAAGAATTGATGCTTTTGAACTGTGGTATTGGAGAAAGCTCTTGAGAGTCCCTTGGACTGCAAGGAGATCCTACCAGTCCATCCTAAAGGAAATCTATCCTGAATATTCATTGGAAGGACTGATGCTGAAACTGAAACTCCAATACTTTGGCTACCTGATGCGAAGAACTCACTCATTTAAAAAGATCCTGAAGCTAGGAAAGATTGAAGGTGGGAGGAGAAGGGGATAACATAGGATGAGACGGTTGGGTGGCATCACCGACTTAATGGACATGAGTTTGAGTAAACTCCAGGAGTAGGTAATGGACAGGGAGGCCTGGTGTGCTGCAGTCCATGGGGTCATAAAGAGTCAGACACGACTGAGCAACTGAATTGAACTGAGTCTACTACAATGCTCCACTTTTGAAAGGCAAGCAAAAGCAGATACCATACCCTATTTAGAATGTTGATAGCAAAATAAAAAATATGTTGGATATAGTTCTGAATTGGAAGACCCAGAGAATAAGGACCAAGTACCTTATCAACATAGAGAATCTAAGTAGGTGTTTTGAAAGTCACATTCATTTCAGTGACTCTAGATAGATATTTAGAGAAGGCAATGGCACCCCACTCCAGTACTCTTGCCTGGAAAATCCCACGGATGGAGGAGCCTGGTAGGCTGCAGTCCATGGGGTCGCACAGAGTCGGACACGACTGAGCGACTTCACTTTCTCTTTTCACTTTCATGCATTGGAGAAGGAAATGGCAACCCACTCCAGTGTTCTTGCCTGGAGAATCCCAGGGACGGGGGAGCCTGTTGGGCTGCCGTCTATGGGATCACACAGAGTTGGACACAACTGAAGTGACTTAGCATAGCATAGCATAGCATAGATAGATATTGACAATAACAAACTGAAAAGATTTTCTCAACTTTGAAACATACCTACTTTTGTAATTTAATATTTCTCATTAAAAATGCTTTTTCCCAAATCATTATTATGGTTTTGTCAAATAAAAGAAATGGAATGCTGTACAAGAAAACTGTAACCAGAAAAACAACCAAGGCTCAGCAGAGGTCACCCAACTTGCCTAGATATAAAAAATCCAATTCTATAGAATTGCTTCTCAGGATTCTCTCCTGCCTTTGCTCCTTTGGCCTTAAGGCATTTAGAAGAAATCAAAGGTAAGGAGTGTTTCAGTCTGAAGATTCTAAAGTCTAAATCCTGCCTTCTTTTCCACACCTTGTTCTTAATGCTTCATCCAGGAAAAAAATCTCTATAGATATTCTTAACAATTAACAATTCCTTACTGAAAAAAATATAACTACTCCCAAGTATGTTAAATCATCTTAAAATATTACCTCCTCATTAAAATGCAATTTAATGCACAAGAAATACTATTCTTGAAGTGCCAAAAGGTTAGATCAGAGAAATACTGCAAGAATCAAAACACAAGGAGCTTTACATGTGAAAAGCTTAAAAAATACTTGCTACAATAGTCACAACAAAAATCTGGTTTAGAGTATCATAATCTCACTGGTCTTTGGAATAACATTCCCATTTAGGAAATGTAATTCAAACAGTCCAATCTTTTTTTTTTTTTTTTTTTAAAGAAACTGTAACAATGATTTAATGAACTTATTTACCAAATAGAAACAGACTCACAGACTTAGAGAACAAACTTAAGAGTTACCAAGGGGTAAGGAGTGGGGATGACACCACCCTTATGGCAGAAAGTGAAGAGGAACTCAAAAGCCTCTTGATGAAAGTGAAAGTGGAGAGTGAAAAGGTTGGCTTGAAGCTCAACATTCAGAAAACGAAGATCATGGCATCTGGTCTCATCACTACGTGGGAAATAGATGGGGAAACAGTGGAAACGGTGTCAGACTTTATTTTTCTGGGCTCCAAAATCACTGCAGATGGTGACTGCAGCCATGAAATTAAAACACGCTTACTCCTTGGAAGGAAAGTTATGATCAACCTAGATAGCATATTCAAAAACAGAGACATTATTTTGCCAACAAAGGTTCGCTTAGTCAAGGCTATGGTCTTTCCTGTGGTCATGTATGGATGTGAGAGCTGGACTGTGAAGAAGGCTGAGCACTGAAGAATTGATGCTTTTGAAGTGTGGTGTTGGAAAAGACTCTTGAGAGTCCCTTGGACTGCAAGGAGATCCAACCAGTCCATTCTGAAGGAGATCAGCCCTGAGATTTTTTTAGAAGGAATGATGCTAAAGCTGAAACTCCAGTATTTTGGCCACCTCATGCGAAGAGTTGACTCATTGGAGAAGACTCTGATGCTGGGAGGGATTGGGGGCAGGAGGAGAAGGGGACGACAGAGGATGAGATGGCTGGATGGCATCACTGACTCGATGGATGTGAGTCTGAGTGACCTCCGGGAGTTGGTGATGGACAGGGAGGCCTGCTGCTGCTGCTAAGTTGCTTCAGTCTTATCCGACTCTGTGCGACCCCATAGACAGCAGCCCACCAGGTTCCCTGTCCCTGAGATTCTCCAGGCAAGAACACTGGAGTGGGTTGCCAATTCCTTCTCCAATGCATGAAAGTGAAAAGTGAAAGTGAAGTCGCTTAGTCGTATCCAACTCCTAGCGACACCATGGACTGCAGCCTACCAGGCCCCTCCATCCATGGGATTTTCCAGGCAAGAGTACTGGAGTGGGTTGCCATTGCCTTCTCCGACAGGGAAGCCTGGCGTGCTATGATTCATGGGGTCGCAAAGATTCGGACACAACTGAGTGACCTGATCTGATCTGATCTGAAGAGGGGGAGATAGTTTGGGAATTTGGGATGGACATGTATACACTGTTGCTGCTGTTCAGTCCTAAGCTGTGCCCAACTCTTTGTCACCCCAAAGACTGGACCACACCAGGATTCCCTGTTCCTTATTATCTCCCAGAGTTTGCTCAAACTCATGTCAATCCATATACTGCTACATTTAAAATAAAAAGCCTTTCCATGAAAAAGAAAAACAGAAAGCAGCTTTATTGTTTTGTCTGATAATAAAGTAGTTATTTGCTACATTTCAAAAATTTAGACATATATAAAGTCACATATAAAAATGAGTACTATCAGAAATTTCCAGAAGTTTTAATTAAAATACTACTTGATATACAATATTCAAAAATACTCAATATCATGTATATCAATATGTTTATTACAAAGTTAGTCATATTATGTGACTCGTCTTTCTTTTTTTAATTTTCTTAAAATTTATTTTGTTTTAATTTTTATAGAAATTAGTTAATTTACAATGTGGTGTTAGTTTCATGTCTACCATAAAGTTATTGAATTATACATATATTTAAATACCTATGTTCTTTTATAACATTCTCTTGCATTACAGGTTATTCCAAGATACTGAATATAGCTCCCTGTGTCATACAATATTTCCCTGTTAGTTATCTGTTTTATATTTAGCAGTATGCATATTTCAGGGAAGGCAATGGCAACCCACTCCAGTGTTCTTGCCTGGAGAATCCCAGGGACAGGGGAGCCTGGTGGGCTGCCGTCTGTGTGGTCGCACAGAGTCGGATACGACTGAAGCTACTTAGCAGCAGCAGCAGCAGGAGCAGTATGCGTATTTTAGGCTTCCCTGGTGGCTCAGATCCTAAAGAATCTGCCTGCAATGTGTGAGACCTAGGTTCGATCCCTGTGTTGGGAAGATATCCTGGAGGAGGGCCTGGCAACCCACTCCAGTATTCTTGCCTGGAGAATCCCATGGACAGAGGAGCCTAGGGGGCTACAGTCCATGGGGTCACAAAGGGTCAGACACAACTGAGCAACTAAGCACAGCACACATGCATATTTTAATCTCAAACTCCAAATGTATCCCTGTCTCCCTCTTCCTTACCAGAATACTGTTTTCTATGTCTTAGAGCCTATTTTTATAAATAAGTTCATTTGTATCATTTTTTTAGATTTCACATATAAACAATATCATGTGACATTTGTCTTTGTCTTGCTTATTTCACTTAGTATGATAATCTCCAGGCCCATCCATGCTGTTGCATATGGCACTATTTCATTCTTTTTTTTTTTTTTTCTAGAATAAAGCTGAGTAATATTGTGTGTGTGTGTAATATACCAGATCTTCTTTTTACATTTATCTGTCAATCAACTAACAGCTGTTTTCTGGGTCAACATGTTTAAATTTTGCATCAAAAGTTTGAATTGCTGCAAAGCATTTCACTAAGTGAATGTTTCACAATACATTTAATTAAGCTCTTTTGTTAGGCAAACAAATTGATTCTGATATTTGCTATTAAAATATATATCTTTTCATGGACTTCTGTGTTTTCTTTTACTTTTAAAAAAAGATATACCTTTTGAATCATTAAATAATAACAAAGCTGTAATTCAGAAAGCCTATCTACTCTGAAATTATCTTCTCAGGAAAAATAATATCAGATGATAATAAACTATACATTGGAATGCTCACTCAGTTGTGTTCAACTCTTCACAACTCCATGAACTGTAGCCCTCCAGACTCCTCTGTCCATGGAATTCTCTTGGCAAGAGTCCTGGAGTGAGTTGCCATTTCCTCCTACAGGGGATCTTCCCAACCCAGGGATTGAACCTGCATCTCTTGCGTTTCCTACGTTGGCAGGATTCTTTACCACTGTGCCACCTGGAAGCCCTACTTTGCAGAGGGGATTTTAATTTGACATTAAAATGTTAACATTTAATTTACATATCCAATATGTAATCCCTATTAATGTCTCCCAAAATTATGTGTTGTTTATAAGGGCAATGCTGTATATAGATGGATTAGAGATAACAAACAGTACGTTATATAGAAACCTACTTTACTTCCTTTATTTGTCTTTTTTCTTAAAAATAATATTTTAAATGTATTTTAGAGAGCAATAGATCCAATGGTTTAAATTTTCTTTGATAGTGTTAGTGTCTCCTGGGGTGAAATTACCAACACACATTATATTCCCCACATATTTTATACTTCTCAGAATCCTTCACAAGTACATTTAATACTGAACTATCAGTAACCTTCTAATACTCTGAAGTAGTTTACAAAGCTTAATTACTTTCATTTTCCAGATGAGGAAACTTTGTCCCAAAGAGGTTAAGTGACTTGGCCATAAGCATACATTTATTAACAGAACCAATATAAGAACAACACATTTAACATTAATCTCGTAAAGCCAAGAGTTTCTGTCACAAGGTAAGGGAGAAAGGGGAGATGGGATAAAATAAATAATAGATGGAAAATGATGCAAAAAGCCAAACAAAGAAAAAACATCAGCAGAAACCTCTTAAGTTCTCAAACTGGAAGGAATATAAGGCCATAACGAGACATGATAAAGTCAGTCAGAGCAGATAATTCTATTACTCAGGCACACATAGAATCACAGATATGACTTAAGATATCATTAAGTTCAGCCTTACAGAAATGAAGGGCCAGCTCTAATGTTTTAGGCCTGACCTTAAATGTCATCTCTTTAAAGATGCTTTCCTTGATCATACTCTCAACAACCTCTGCTATTATGCCATTTGTATAAGGTGTTCAGTAAATGTACTCTGAACAGATGAACGGGCAGTCGGCTGGCTAATACAAAACAAAGAATCTAATTCATGGTAACAAATATTTTTACTTAATAAACACAAAACAAAAACCCACTCAGAAATGTCAATAAATACCTAGTTTTTAATGCAGCAGTTTACTTGTGTACCAGTAAACTAAGTTTCAGAAGTGATACATTTTTGGCCTCAAGACAGTCCAAATAGATCTATATTTTAAAAGGAACTGCCTCTAAGCTGAAATATTACAACTTCCATTATCAAATAAAGCAATACTTTTTTTGAAACCAGTCTAGACAAACAGAATCTGCTGGAGTCTGAAATATTTTTCTTTTATGATCATGAACAGACATGGAGCAGCAACAAACTTAAGGCACTAAATTGTAGCCACATAAGGATTTTATTATTAAAGGAGTCTTGTTCAATGTGAATTAAGAGTTGGGATGTCTGTATACAAAATGAACTAAAACCTGTGGTATAAATCAGAATGATACTGTACATGCTCATATCTGGTCCTTTTCTATATGGATTCAAAACCATTTCTTACTAATGAAGTGCTTCATTTTCCCTTCAAAACACCACTGCAATGTTTCCTAAGATACTTTGCAATTTAATATCATATTTCATATTTTCACTTGTGAACCCTACCAGAAATACTATAAGAAATATTTCAATACTCTTGGAAAAGCTAAAATTCAATTTGCTACTAGCTCATTATCTTTGCACAGAACTTCAGAGTTTTGATCTGATGAGAAAATTCCCTTGAGTAAAAAATACTTTTAGATCTTAGTTGCATGTTGTGGGGCAAGAGAAAGGGCAGATGAAAGAGACCATTTTTTTCAGAATATAAACATGATTCATGGTGTAACTGCAGGCAGCCAAACTCAGCTACCGTTAAAAAATAAATGAAAGGATCAGCTGTATCTCAGTTGAAAATTTTCAAGTATAAAGATCCAGGGGAAGCATTACCCAATTTTACTTTAATCTGTTCTCTTAATTTCCTAACCAGCCTCTTGAAAATTGTTGACTGCTCACAGCCACAGACCCTTACAACTGAGAATTTACCACACAGGTATAAATTCTTGGCTGGCTTCCCTCATGGAATTAGCCCATCACTGCTTCTTCTACAGGTCTGCTGCTGCTGCTAAGTTGCTTCAGTCGTGTCCAACTCTGTGCAACCCCATAGACGGAAGCCCACCAGACTCCTCTGTTCATGGGATTCTCCAGGTAAGAACATTAGAGTGGGTTGAGGGTGTACCTATTTTCTTCTGATTGTTCCCTCTTAACTTTTGCATTGCTTGGCCTAATAGGAACAATAGCATCATTTATAGTGCAATGGAGCTTAAAGAAACATTTTGACATGTATTCATTTCATTTAATTCTCACAAAAATCTTTGCTGGTACATAGGATAGATATTATTATCCTATTTTTGTAAATGAGAGGTGGATTTCAGGAAGGTAAAGTAAATTTTTCTGAACAACACAGCTGGTAAGGTGTGGCTCTGGGACTGGAATTAAGATCTTGAGACTCTTCTATTCAAACATTCTTTCCACTACATCCCTGTGATTTTAGATTCTGGATTCTATTGAAATTCTATGCCAAGATGTTGACTCTTATTGAAGTAACTGAAAATTTGACCAAAATGGTATTCATAGTTTTTAAAAATGCCATAACTTAACAAGAAAGTGAAACAGAATTAATATTGATGTGTGTCCACCTAGATCTTGTCACATGCTAGGTGTTTTATATGTTACCCACATTCATCAAGATAAATCAACATCAACCCCTGCTGAACTACTTTAATCCATGTGCTATTCTAAGATTCACAGGCATAATTCTAACCCATATCAGTCAGTCCTATCTTATCACCCACAAAATATAAAACTTGAGGCTCAAGAAGTTAAATGACTTATTTTTCCCAAAATCGCACATCATTATATGGCAATATCAGAAACTGAAATCAAGTTGCTGGCTCTAGTGAAGTTTGACTAAATAAAATGTATATGGTATAAACCCCACCCATAGGAAGCCAGAAACTATCAAAAAACACTTGCTGAATGTCCAGTCTCTTTTGTTGACCATGATGGCTACTCCCAGAGAAAGCAATGGCACCCTACTCAAGTACTCTTGCCTGGAAAATCCCATGGACAGAGGAGCCTGGTGGGCTGCAGTCCATGGGGTCGCTGAGGGTCGGACACGACTGAGTGACTTCACTTTCACTTTTCACTTTCATGCCTTGGAAAAGGAAATGGCAACCCACTCCAGTGTTCTTGTCTGGACAATCTGAGGGATGGGGGAGCCTGGTGGGCTGCCGTCTATGGGGTCTCACAGAGTCGGACACGACTGAAGTGACTTAGAATGGCTACTCCATTTCTTCTAAGGGATTCCTGCCCACAGTAGTAGATAGATATAATGGTCATCTGAGTTAAATTCACCCATTCCAGTCCATTTTAGTTCGCTGATTCCTAGACTGTCGATGTTCACTCTTGCCATCTCCTGTTTGACCACTTCCAATTTGCCTTGATTCAGGGACCGAACATTCAAGGTTCCTATGCAATATTGCTCTTTACAGCATTAGACATCTGGAATGTGAAGTCAAGTGGGCCTTAGAAAGCATCACTACAACCAGTCCATTCTAAAGGAGATCAGTCCTGGGTGTTCTTTGGAAGGAATGATGCTGACGCTGAAACTCCAATACTTTGGCCACCTCATGCAAAGAGCTGACTCATTGGAAAAGACTCTGATGCTGGGAAGGATTGGGGGCAGGATGAGAAGGGGACAACAGAGGATGAGATGGCTGGATGGTATCACCAACTCGATGGACATGAGTTTGAGTGAACTCTGGAAGTTGGTGATGTACAGGGAGCCCTGGCATGGTGCAATTCATGGGGTCACAAAGAATCAGACATGATTGAGTGACTGAACTGAACTGAATGTCCAGACATTATTTTTTAATAATAGCTACATTAAAAAAGAAAAAAAAAACTTTTCAACTTATTTAGTCCTTCAGTTTCCAGTTTCTTTCACAAATCATTTGATTCTCACAACAGTATCTACTATGTATAGCATGTGTATTGGGTATATCTGCTATGTATATTACCTATTATTGCAAATTATGTATATAGCAGTATTTATTGGGTTGGCCAAAAACTGTATTCAGATTTTTCTATGTTATCTTACAGAAAAATCTGGATGAACTTTTTGTCTAATCCAATATTTTGTATATTATCCCTATTTTAGAGATGAGTACACTGTCATTTTAAAAAGTTAAGTAATAAGCTTAACATTTGATGGTTAAAATTTTTTAGAAAAAAATAAAATGCAGGCTTTTTCTAAATTTGAGATATCTTCTTACTAACATATCCGCTTGAAAAAAGAATAGAGAAAACTGTCTAAATATGAAAAATTGGCATATTAACATAAAATAAAGTTCAGAGCTCAGTTATACATTACCACCTAAGTTGATTAAAAGGAATTATAAATGAACAGCAAGAATTCTAAAATCTATGATATAAAATAATATTTTAAACACATCTGTGGAAACTCCACTAAAGAATGAACTACTTCATATAGCCCAGAAAGCCAAAAACAACAAAATAAATACAATCAAAATCTGATCTGTAAAACCATGACTACATGGAACTTACTAAAGCCACATATTGTAGAACTGAGTGCCATTCTTTTAAGTTTGAAAGAGGTAAATACATAACAAACAAAAAGACATATTCTCTACACTGAAACCATTATATGTGAACCCAAGAAGTTGTATGGACTGAAATCATAAATGGCTTTAAAATGTCTAAATTTATGGATGACTTCCCTTTAATGGAATTTGTCAGGAAAGCTCTAAAGTTAAGATAAGGAAAGAACTCTCTGTTGTAGACAGCAACATTTTGAAGATGTTAAAAATCATATATTCCTTTCTGCCTAGCATCATGACCTTTATTGAAATAGACTGTTTTGCTGAATAAGATAATCAACTTCTTTTCTCAGTCTTTGCCCCCAGGTACCTACTCCTCATTTAGCAGAATAACTCCCATCTTTCTGTTTTGGGCACACATTCTTCTATCATGAACTCTGATGGCAGCTTATTGTCTTTTCCCTAACATCTGTCTTTGGCCTGTGGTACAGTCTCAAACCTTTTGCTTAAAGAAAAAATGTAGAGACACAAACATCTACTTCTTAAATCCTTATTTAGTTTTCTACTTCTATTTTTAAGAGAATAAATAGATTCAACAGAGTGTCCCCTGAGGCCAACAGACATCGCTTTTATTTTAGATACATAAGTAACTGAATGCCCACCCTGATCTGTCTAGACATGGTTCAAACACAAGGCCCTGCAGGAACCAGGCAGGTTGTTTAAATGAGTCAAGTGGACAGGGCAGAAGCAAAGAGAAGTAGTGAAAACTCAAGTACACTATAGCCCGCATGCTCCTCAACAAGGATCTCATTAAAATCTGTAAAGAGCACCTAGAGACAAGTTTTGCAGACTGGGTAGACTCTGAAGGACATTCTGTGATGCCTGGAGAAAAGAGAAGAACCAGAGACCTGGTATTTCCTTTCACATAACACAGTGACAGAATAGCAGACCCTTTATCAATATGAACTTGTATATGCACATCCTGAGAAATTAGAAACAAATACCCTTCAGCTGGTACAGATGCTCTTGAAAAAACAGTTATTACTGAAAGGTACTTTTTGTTGTTAGTGAAGAATGTATTTTGTTAGGTATAACACAGGACAGGTACCATTCAAAGTTGATAAAGGCAAAACTCCTACCTTCAGATAAACTTGTAGTGTCACGGAAGATAGTTATCTGATAATGCAAGGAGTGAAGTTTAGGCTTAAGTAGTACAGCAGGCAATACTGACAGAAAGGAGTAAACAGTTCCAGCAGTATGGAGAGTATGTAGTTTGTGGGACAATACAGACATAGATGTACTCTATCCTCTGAAGGCTAAGGACCAGGATGAAGACAAATACAATCACACATGTAGCCCTAAACCATATAATGGACCCTTATTTAAAACCTCCTTTGGGTGGCAGTAATGATCTTGTAGTTTATCAATGAATCAAATCAACATGGCGTACACCTTAAAATTACATAATGTTTTATGCAAATTACATCTTAATAAAGCTGAAGGAAAAAAACAAGTCTGAAGGTTAAAATTTTCCTAATTTTAATTCTAGACCAATGTCTTCCAGGAAAGAGCCCAGAAAAAGAAACTGACTTATTCAAAGTCACAAAACCAGTGAGGGGCAAAGCCAGGAACCAATTTCTAAGTGTCCATCTTGTATTCTTCCCTAACCAGCACTCTACCTATGATAACAAAATAAACATACAGAGAAGACAGATTATGAACCCTAAACATGTTAGTTTTTAAATCATTCATTCTGATAAATACAGTCATTCATTCAACACATTTGCTGGGGAGTTCTAGGCTAGACCTTGGATGTAAGTTGCTGAACACAACATAAACAGTCCTGCCCTCATGGAAAGGCAGTACCCTGGGGAATTAGATATCTACAACTTGGGGGCAATATAGTTGAAAGCTTGTAACATATTCTTCCCTTCTTGTATTCCACTAATGGGATAGGATTTAAAACTCTTCAATTTCATAGTGGAGATAGCAGTCTCTCCTGTGGTTTATATAATAATGCCAACATTTATCATTTTTATATTTGCTCATTAAACTGCTAGAGACTCTTCATGTTGAAAGGTAGGGGAAAACCACTCCTGCCAGAACTCTGTCATCGAATATTTTCTGACTTCCACACTTTAACTTTTTCTTGCCAAACCTTTTCAAATTACAGAAACTTTCTTCTAATATTGCTACATATGCACTTTAAAGTTTCTTAATTTCTCTTTATTATGTTGCATGTAGATTCTCTTTTTACTAAAAAGATGAAGGTTATTTTAGAATCTTTTATTGTAGTCAAGATTGCTGAAGACAATAGATTATATGGAAAAAGTCACAGTTTTCACAATTTTTAAAACCACTAAAATATATTACATCAGTTTATCTTAAAATGGCATTCTTTATGCCTAGGAACAGATATGTTTGTAGGAGGAAATACATTTAAAATATATATTAGGTAAATAACAAAGAACCATTTAAGACTTGCATCACAAATTCCATTTAGGGGAACAGACGTTAGTTAACAGCAAAGGTATTCTTTAAAACCTCTAAATGCATTTATTACATGCAGCTGTGAATTGGTAAAATTGAAACTGTGAGTGTGGCAGCCATTTTCCTCTCAAATGCCTCATGGTGGAGGGTGGGAAATGGGTTATAAACAAAAATTTTACCACAGTTTTTATGAAACTACACTTCCATTTTCTAACACCACTTCTCTGGGTTTTTTTCTCTGTCTTTTAACATTGACTAAGAAACAGATGGAAGTAATTCAAAGACACAAAGTATGTCACAAAGTCTTTTCCATACAAGCATATTTTTCAGCAAATACAGGACCTTTGTATAATTCTGCAAAAACAGCTGGATAGACAAGCATATGGGAGGCAAAAGTGGCAACTCTGCCACTCATATGGAAGCAAAGGCATGACTCCAGCTTTCTCTATACACAGGACACGGATCTTTGTGCTGCCTTGCCTCTGCTAATTGCAGAAAGACAACATACTGCACAATTTCCTCCAAATACGATACTTAGGAAAGAGGTTTGGACTAATGACAGTGGTCATACTTAAGTATTTATGTTCCTTCCCAAATTAAATAAATTCAACAAAGGAAACTGAAACCTGGCTCTGAGTGCATCAACATGTGTCCTTACTCTGTTAAAAACAACTTAAGCAAACAAAACAATAAGTGAGTTAACATTCATGCCAGAAATTGTACTAAGCATTTACATGCACCATATACCTCATTCTAGCCCAACTCCACCTCCAGAAGTACTTTTCATCATTAAGCTCAGTCACTCAGTGTCACTCAGTCATGTCCAACTCTCTGCGACCCAATGGACTTCAGCATGCCAGGCCTCCCTGTCCATCACAAACTCCCAGAGTTTACTCAAACTCATATCCATTGAGTTGGTGACGCTATCCAACCATCTCATCCTCTGTCGTTCCCTTATCCTCCTGCCTTCAATCTTTCCCAGCATCAGGTCTTTTCAAATGAGTCAATTCTTCATATCAGGTGGCCAAAGTATTGGAGTTTCAGCTTCAGCATCACTCCTTGCAATGAATATTCAGGACGGATTTCCTTCAGAATGGACTGGTTGGATCTCTTTGCAGTTCAAGGAACTCTCAAGAGTCTTCTCCAACACCACAGTTCAAAAGCATGGGTTCTTCAGCGCTCAGCTTTCTTTATAGTCCAACTCTCACATCCATACATGACTACTGGAAAAAACATAGCTTTGACTAGATGGGCCTTTGTTGGTAAAGTAATGTTTCTACTTTTTAATATGCTGCCTAGGTTAGTCATAACTTTCTTCCAAGGAGCAAGTATCTTTTAATTTCATCTCTGCAGACACCATCTGCAGTGATTTTGGAGCCCCCCAAAATAAAGTCTGTTACTGTTTCCACCATTTCCCCATCTGCTGCTGCTGCTGCTGCTAAGTCGCTTCAATCGTGTCTGACTCTGTGCGACCCCATAGAAGGCAGCCCACCAGGCTCCCCCGTCCCTGGGATTCTCCAGGCAAGAATCAAGGGACCAGATTCCATGATCTTAATATTCTGAATGTTGAGTTCTAAACCAACTTTTTCACTCTCCTCTTTCACTTTCATCAAGAAGATCTTTACTTCTTCTTTGCTTTCTACCGTAAGGATGGTGTCATCTGCATATCTGAGGTTATTGATATTTCTCCCGCAATCTTAATTCCAGTTTGTGCTTCATCCAGCCCAGCATTTCTCACGATGTACTAGTACATAAGTTAAGTAAGCAGGGTGACAATGTACAGCCTTGACATACTACTTTCCCTATTTGGAACCAGTCTGCTGTTCCATGTCCAGTTCTAACTTTTGTTTCCTGATTTGCATACAGATTTCTCAAGAGGCAGGTCAGGTGGCCTGATATTCTCAGTTCCTGAAGAATTTTTCAGTTTGTTGTGGTCCACACAGTCAAAGGCTTTGGTGTTGTCAATAAAGCAGAAGTATACATTTTTATGGAACTCTCTTGCTTTTTCGATGATCCAAGGGATGTTGGCAATTTGATCTCTGGCTCATCTTCCTTTTCTAAAATCAGCTTGAACATCTGGAAGTTCACGGTTCATGTACTGCTGAAGCCTGGCTTGGAGAATTTTGAGCATTACTTTACTAGTGTGTCAAATGAGTGCAATTGTGCGGTAGTTTGAGCATTCTTTGGCATTGCCTTTCTTTGGGATTGGAATGAAAACTGACCTTTTCAGTTCTGTGGGCACTGCTGAGTTTTCCAAATTTGCTGGCATATTGAGTGTAGCACTTTCACAACATCATCTTTTAGTTTGAAATAGCTCAACTGAAATTTCATCACCTCCACTAGCTTTGTTCATAGTGATGCTTCCTAAGGCCCACTTGACTTCATATTCCAGGATGTCTGGCTCTAGGTCAGTGATCACACCATCGTGATTATCTGGGTCGTGAAGATCTTTTTTGTACAGTTCTTCTGTGTATTCTTGCCACCTCTTCTTAATATTGTCTGCTCCTGTTAGGTCCATATTATTTCTGTCCTTTATTGAGCCCATCTTTTCATGAAATGTTCCCTTGGTATCTTTAATTTTCTTGAAGAGATCTCTAGTCTCCCATTCTGTTGTTTTCCTCTATTTTTCTGTACTTACCATTGAGGAGGGCTTTCTTATCTCTCCTTGCTATTCTTTGGAACTCTACATTCGAATGGGTATATCTTTCCTTTTCTCCTTTGCCTTTCACTTCTATTCACAGCTATTTGTAAGGCCACATCAGCAACCATTGTGCCTTTTTGCATTTCTTTTCCTAGGTGTTGGTCTTGATCCCTGCCTCTTGTACAGTGTCAGGAACCTCCAACCATAGTTCTTCAGGCACTCAGTCTATCAAGTCTAATCCCTTGAATCTATTTGTCACTCCACTATACAATCATAGGGGATTTGATTTAGGTCATACCTGAATGCTCTAGTGGTTTCCCTACTTCGTCCATTTAAGTCTGAATTTGGCAATAAGGAGTTCATGGTCTGTGCCACAGTCAGCTCCCAGTCTTGCTTTTGCTAACTGTATAGAGCGTCTCCATCTTTGGATGCAGAGAATATAATCAGTTGGATTTTGGTATTCAGCATCTGGTGATGTCCATGTATAGAGTCTTTTCTTGTGCTGTTGGAAGAGAATGTTTGCTATGACCAGTGTGTTCTCTTGGCAAAGCTCTATCATCCTTTGCCCTACTTCATTCTGTACTCCAAGGCCAGATTTGCCTGTTACTCCAGGAATTTCTTGACTTACTACTTTTGCATTCCAGTCCCCTCTAATGTAAAGGACATCTTTTTTGGGTATTAGTTCTAGAAGGTCTTGTAGGACTTCATAGAACCATTTAACTTCAGCTTCTTCAGCATTACTGGTCAGGGCATAGACTTGGGTTACTGTGATATTGAACGGTTTGCCTTGGAAACGAACAGAGATCATTCTGTCATTTTTGAGACTGCATCCAAGTACTGCATTTTGGACTGTTTTGTTTAGTATGATGGATACTCCATTTCTTCTAAGAGATTACTGCCCATAGTAGTAGATATAATGTTCATCTGAGTTAAATTCACCCATTCCAGGCTATTTTAGTTCACTGATTCCTAAAACGTTGATGTTCACTCTTGCCACCTCCTGTTTGACCACCTCCACTTTGCCTTCATTCATGGACCTAACATTCCATGTTCCTATGCAATACTGCTCTTTACAGCATTGGACTTTAATTCTGCCAACAGTCACATCCACAACTGGGTATTGTTTTCCCTTTGGCTCCATCTCTTCATTCTTTCTGGAGTTATTTCTCCACTTATCTCCAGTAGCATATTGGGCACCTACCAACCTGGGGAGTTCATCGTTCAGTGTCCTAACTTTTTGCCTTTTCATACTGTTCATGGGGTTCTCAAGTCAAGAATACTGAAGTGGTTTGCCATTCCCCTCTCCATTCCAGCCCCACGTCCTGCCAAAAGTAGTTTTTCTCATTATTTCCTGTATATTGCTGAGGATATTGAGACTTGAGACAGTAACTTACTCAAACAGCTAGCATGTATGGGAAGGAAGCAAATCTAGACAGTAGACAATAGAATCCAAAATATATTATTGGATTGACCATAAAATTTGGTTGGGTTTTTCCATAAGATGTTATGGAACTTCTTTGTCAACCCAAAAGATCACTCCAGAATACCACATAATAGTTTAGAGCAAAGTTTATTTATTTTCAACTTACTGTCTATGAAGAATATACTTTATACATATACAGCAGTCTGAATGCTCTTCAGTGGGCATTTGATTACACAAAATTTCCCTAATTTAGTTTAAATGAAGAGTCCTATCTTAATAATATCCAAATAAATTCAGTATGACTAAAAGTTAAAGTTATTCAAAATCTACTTTTCATTCTAAATATTAGGATTATAGCTGTATCTATGTTGGTTTTAGTTACCATCTCATCTTAAAAGTCTGTAGAGGCCAGACTTAAAAGTCTGTAGTATTCTCACTAGCAGTGTATCCCAAGCTGTTTGGAAAATGTTAGAACAGGTTGTTTTTTTACTTCATGAAAATCATGACTGCATTGTTTTCTAATTTTAAAAAGCTGTTCAAAAAGTAAAATCTATCCAAAGCCCTCATTACACAGAATGCAAGGCTTACACAGATATTTGATTTATACACATGAATGCAACATTAATCTTACCAATGAATTACTTTAATTTCATTTGAAAAATGTAAGTTATTACCCTACCTCCCCCTTTTGTTAGATTCACTCTCTTTGCTTATTTTTATATCATGACTTCTGAACATACTTCTGCTTCCAGGCATAGTTTTTTCATTGACATTTTAAGTTTGTCACAGAAATCAAAAAAATGAACACAAAAAATTTAAACTTAGTATCATAAAACCATATCATTTTTGAAACTCTAGAAGCTCTATTTTAGCATAAGCACTAATTAATATGAGAAAGTTAAATGTTTTAGTGTCCTATGAGACACCATTACTCAGAGAAATCAGATGTGCCAAATAATTCCCACATATTCAAACTACCTGGACTTGATGGAATACGTTCTTGTATTTGAAGATCTCACAAATATCAAGCACTTAAAAAACAATGTATTTTCACCTCTAATGGTAAATTTAATATGCACTGAAAAGTCCTTTGTTAAATGGACACATCCCTTTCTTCCCTATGGCTTTGCATTAAACGTCACACAAATGAACAGCAACAATTCAGAATTAGATGGAACTATATCATCCATTCATTCTCTGAGAATGAACATCTATGAAAAGGAAACCCTTCTACCATTTAGTTCAAATAGAAGCAAAAGAAGTTCATGACATCTGAAAATCTACCTCTTCCAATAATAAGTGACGTTTTCCTCTGACCCAGTTCTGAGAAAGGTCACTTGCACATTAATTCTGGGCTGGCCTTGATTGCTGCTTTTGAATAATCTGAAGCTCAAAAGCAGTGAATACTCTGCCATAAATTAGTTAGCTATGGGATGCAGTGCAGCTGCCTTCAGCAAAGAGTTCAGAGAAGAGTAGGCTTCTCTGTTTCCATATCCATTTCTGATTTTAGTAATTTACTTTCTTTTCTTAAATACCGCAAAATCAATCTTAGAAACACCTACTTCACACTGATGTGTACATGAAGTGCTATGGACATACGATAGATTGTATTTCACAAACTTTTCCCATTTATTTAAATATCTGAAATACTAACAAAACTTAAACAATATTTACTCTGAGAAACCAAAAGCTCTAGCATAATTATATTTCTTAATGCCATAGTATGACCTCATTTGAGATATCTATAAAACCGGGTAACATTCAATTCTGTCAAATCTTTGTCTATGATCAAGGACTTGGACAATCAATATAATACAATAGTGAAGAGCAAAGATTTACAACATAAATAAATTTCAGTTTCAGTTTACATTCTTGTCTTCTAAAGGCATTTGAGTTTATATAGTCCTGCCTTGGATACTAAACACCTGGATTTGAATTATTGTTCTATTACTTCTTAGCTGTATTTACTGAGAGTTAATTTTATAGGAAAAGAACACTGATACCCATCTTTATCACTTTCTAAGAAAAGGGTTCATATTTGTCTCATATACGAGATGCTCAATAACCACTACTGCTTTTCTGTTGTTTCCTTTAACTACCAGGTTTTGACAGGATATTACGAGATGCAGTTTTCTAGGAATGCATATGCCATACAAATATTATCATCTCCCATACACATGATATGAAAAGAATTTGTCACCTACCAGCATCAAATCTTCCAAAATTAAGTTTCAACATAACTGTAGCCAATGAAGGAAGTGACCAGAAAAGTCATTCAAATAATATCAGATATTCATGGCATTGCAAGAGCTCAATTCCATATTTAAGGAAATGCTTGCTTTCTTACTGTATTAGCTGCTATAAATGGCAGGTGTTTAGGACATTCTGATTTTCTTGGCCATTCTTACATTTCATCTGCCTATTGGCAGCAATAATAAAAACACGCTTCGGATAACATTAATTTCCTGACAACCTCTCCAACTGCCTTTGCATTTCAAACTTCTTTCCTCTGATGCAGTGTTCTCACCAGCAAATCTAAACTATTATGACTGCCACTCTCCTATGATGCTTAGGATCTTCACAATTAAGACAGGGATATGCTTCCAGGAATGTCTAATGTCAGATAAACAATTTTTTTCTTATGAAGAATATTAACTGAAAAGTGATACAAATAATGTGATTCCCGTATGGGAAATACTGGTACTGGTCACAAGTAAAATGTTCTCAAATTCTCACCCTTTATGGAATTTAATCAGTCATGCAACAACATCCTGTTAGAATTTTAACCCTAAAGGTTTTCTTTTATAAAGACATGGAAGTAAACCTGCACTCAGGAAGAGGCCCTGTAATCAGGAGCCTATAATTGTAAATTTAGTCTTATAGGCCCATTTCTGGGCCTCTAACATTTATTCTTTACATATTCTGACCCTTAAATATGATGGTTTTTGCAAGCTACATATGTCTAAATTATTTGTACTGTGATAATTCTAAGTAAATTGGGATCTTAAAACAAACTGGCTTACATTTTTTTTTTAATGTGGGCCATTTTTAAACTTTATTGAATTTGTTATAATATTTCTTCTGCTTTATGTTTTGATTATATATGGCCACAGGGCATTTGGGACCTTACCTCCTCCACCAGGGATCGAACCCACACCCCCTGCATTAGAAGAGAAAATCTTAATCCCTGGACCACCAAGGAAGTCCTCACATAAATAAATTTTAAACCATTATTGTTTCTTATAAACAGCAACCAATCTCTTTGACATGTTTTGAAAAGAAGACTCGGTTGAGGGAACCGGGTTTTCTTGGCAATTTGCTATGTAATTTTATGCATGCCACTTAATTTCTCCTGGTCTCAGTTTCTCCATTTGTAAAACAAGGGAGCAGAACTAAAAGATTTGGAAAGGTTCGTGCCAGCTCTCAGATCGATGATCTCATTTAAATCTTTTACTCAGATGAATTAAATAGCAAGTTAATAAATCATCTATTAGATTGAATGTAATGGTCTGAGTAAGGTTTTGCTGCAGAATGGCAAAGGACTTGCATTTTGGTTTAATTTTTTAAATACTGGCTCTTGCCAAATTTAGAGCAAGTCAAATTTGACAGCTTGTTCTGCAAATGACATTATTACTTGAATAGAGCATTAGCCCATATTTGGAAAGTACTTCAACTAGCAAAGCAAAACAGAATTTATTATAGCTTTATTTAATGCCATGCTTCAGAAAAATCACAAATCAGTTTCATTAAATTTAAACAAAGATACATTTAAAACTTGGCAAAGGTGACTATGCTAATGAAGAATGATTACTTCTCTACCTATCAGGTACCACCAGAGTGTACATTACCACGATAAGATTTAATCTATTCAAACTCGAAACAAATGGGCTCTGTACAGAGTTCAAGTACACGATAGTTAAATTTCTCAAAATCAGATCTATTGTTCTCAAATTCTCTTTTAGAAATCCTTTCTAAAAAGAGCACACACAGAAGAGAACAGGAAGGAGAATGCAAAATGCACTAACAAAGCTTATGTGCTATTAAAAAGGGAGAATAAGAATATGTGAATTTTTATTCCACCTTGATCTTCTAATTAAAATAAGTCCTACAGCAGACACTGCACCTGCCAGCCAAAAGTTTATAATGAACAGAGAGACTTACTGCAGAGTCTCTTATCCGTGTAGCTCCCTCGGGCCCAAAATATTGATCCCTTTCATTGAATAAATACTAAAGTAACAACAAGAATCCATTATGTCTGACCTAACAAGAATTTTTAATTGAACAAGTTACCATCTGAATGACCAAGAAACAGTGGATATACTATCACCTGCCTTTCACTTCTTAAAGCCCTAAGTATAAAGGGCAAATAATGAATGCGTTGACAAAATTATTCATTTTGCCAAGAGTGCTCTCCAAATAAATGTCCTTTGTTTTAAAGAATTAAGATAGTTTTAGCTATCTGAGAAACTCAGTCACACTTTCTATAGTATTGTAGCAGTGTTTCTCAAGAAATTATCTTGCCAATTAATAAATGATGTACTACAGGTCTAATATTTAATTTTACATAATGTTTTTTTCTCAAATATGTGCATATTTTAATACATCACACACAACTAGAATAAAAAGAAAAGGAAGGCTATTTCTTTTTCTTTAGAGGAGGCTGTTAGTACTAAGTACTAAAAAGATATGCTAGCAACTTGATGTTAAATATTACACACGGCATTTCCACAGGAAATTATGATATACAAGTATCTTCCTTAAACCATGGAATTTACCTCCCTCAAAATAGCTTAGTCCAATAAATTCTTATATACTTTATTAGACCCTAGACTAAAACACACCTGATAGTAGGAAGATATAAATTGGGTTAATCAGCAAGTAAAAACAGATAGCTAATCTTGGGATGAAGTTCTTTACCCTGAATCTACAAAGAGGGAAAAACTGAATTCAGGAGAGAATACCTGCAATGATTTCAAATTAGAATATTAGGCCTGTGACATTTACACTAAGAAGTTGACACTGTCCACTCAAAATATGAATAACTTTCAAAAGAACTGAGGCAATATTAACTTCTCCATAAACTACTTATATTTTTTCCATTTGGATCAGTTAATACATTGGATTCATAACAAAAGCAAACTAAATTTTATAGACTAAAAAGTGAAGCCCATGTTTTAGGAAATCAATCATTTACATGGTCACATTAAAAAATGGCATGTTGGCCACTAATAATTATACATATTCATAATTTAAAAAATCAGTTATCAATATTTTCTTGCCAAGATTTTGGACTAAGAGCATGCTCATAATCTTCCACAAAACTAACTTAATATTCTGTATTTTCAAAAGCATTTCAATCAATACCTCCCCAAAAATACCAGTACACTATTTATCATATAATTACAATACTTGAATCAAAGTAGCAAAATAAAAAGTAAAGACAACTAAAATATTCTACACCCTATCCAAATTTGAGGTGGACAATGCTTTACTGAAACAAATCCAGAGACTTAGTCCATGTTCAGCCGGCCTTTTAATTGAGTAGCTCTCAGTTTCTGTGGGAGAAGGCAATTGCACCCCACTCCAGTATTCTTGCCTGGAAAATCCCATGGACAGAGGAGCCTGGTAGGCTGCAGTCCATGTGGTTGCCAAGAGTTGGACACCACTGAAGGACTTCACTTTCACTTTTCACTTTCATGCATTGGAGAAGGAAATGGCAACCCACTCCAGTGTTCTTGCCTGGAGAATCCCAGGGACAGGGGAGCCTGGTGGGCTGCCATCTATGGGGTCGCACAGAGTCGGACATGACTGAAGCGACTTAGCAGCAGCAGCAGTTTCTGTGAGCCAGTACATAAGAGAGGGACAGAGAAAAGAAAACATCTTTTCCTCCTTTTTTTTTTTTTTTTAAATTGAACCATGGTCTTAGTAGACGGACAGTATTTTTTTTTTTTTTTTTTTACCAACAACTCACTTTAAATATTCTTTCTAGTCTGTACTGGAATGCTGAAGGGTAAAGAAGTACAAGAAAACTGACCCTCTACGTGCAAATGAATAAAATCTGTGCTGCCTCAACTTCTCAGGCCTACTGTACAACAGAAATGAGGAAGAAGTCTACAGATTGGCCAGGATTTGAGATCAATGATGATCAGTGGTGATATAGGAACTCACTATATAACTCATATTTTAATCATATAAATCTTTCTGAGGAAAAGGGATAGAGATTTTTATTCATGCTGAGTTGCAGCTGGGACCCTCTCTGAAAAAAAAGAAACCCTGATTGATGTCTCTTAAATATCACATGCCAGTAATTTATTGTATAGGGTGTTTGCTTTCAGAAAAGGTTATGAAAAATATATTCCAACAGAGTTGAAATCTTAATTTTCCAACAAGAACTGCAATTGCTTTCATTTATGTAACTTGTTTGAGTTTGTTTCACTCTTTTAAATGTATTTAAAAACATGGCATTCAACACATCAAAATTGCTACTGAGCTCAGAATTATAATACTTAGACAAAATACATCAAAATGAAGAATATTTACAAAAATACTATTCAAAACTAAACTGAATTTATTTATTAGCAATAGTCCAGGACATTATCATCATTGAACATACAATTCTGAACACTAACTCTCCATTGCTCCACAGCAGTAATGTTTCTATGACTTTATTATTAAAAACAAAGGCACCGACACTAGCCTATGGCTTACTTTATTGTTTTTTTTTTTTTTTTTTTATGGCTTACTTTAATTAGTGGACTACTATGTGAAAGTGAAAGTGGAGAGTGAAAAAGTTGGCTTAAAGCTCAACATTCAGAAAATGAAGATCATGGCATCCAGTCCCATCACTTCATGGGAAATAGATGGGGAAACAGTGGAAACGGTATCAGACTTTATTTTTCTGGGCTCCAAAATCACTGCAGATAGTGACTGCAGCCATGAAATTCAAAGACGTTTACTCCTTGGAAGGAAAGTTATGACCAACCTAGATCACGTATTCAAAAACAGAGACATTACTTTGCCAACAAAGGTTCGCCTAGTCAAGGCTATGGTCTTTCCTGTGGTCATGTATGGATGTGAGAGCTGGACTGTGAAGAAGGCTGAGCACCGAAGAATTGATGCTTTTGAACTGTGGTGTTGGAGAAGACTCTTGAGAGTCCCTTGGACTGCAAGGAGATCCAACCAGTGCATTCTGAAGGAGATCAGCCCTGGGATTTCTTTGGAAGGAATGATGCTAAAGCTGAAACTCCAGTACTTTGGCCACCTCATGCGAAGAGTTGACTCATTGGAGAAGACTCTGATGCTGGGAGGGATTGGGGGCAGGAAGAGAAGGGGACAACAAAGGATGAGATGGCTGGATGGCATCACTGACTCAATGGATGTGAGTTTGAGTGAGCTCTGGGAGTTGGTGATGGACAGGGAGGCCTGGCATGCTGCGATTCATGGGGTCTCAAAGAGTCGGACACAACTGAGCGACTGATCTGATCTGATGTGAAAGTGAAAGGGTCAATCATATCTGACTCTTTGTGACCCCATGGACTGCAGCACACAAGATTCTTCTGTCCAAGGAAATTTCCGGGCAAGAACACTAGAGTGGGTAGTCATTCCTTTCTCAAGGGAATCTTCCCAACCCAGGGATTGAACCTACGTCTCCCATATTGCAGGCAGATTCTTTATCATCTGAGCCAACCAGGGAAGCCCCAATTCGGATCAAAAGAATCTTTGTCAACCATAAAATATTTTTGGAATGATTAGATTATTCTTATATATAAAACTATTTCATTCTATAAGAATGAGTGACTATAGTAGAAAAACTACTTCCTGAGAATCTTTATCCCTATATTTTTAGAACAGTCTGTAAATTGTATGTAAGAAAAATCACAGTATAAGATCCACTGTAGAACATTCCCTGCCCACAAATGCTTGTCCTAGTTCACAGGAGTCTATGTGTTTGGACACTCAGTCGTGTCTGACTCTTTTTGACCCTATGGGCTGTAACCCGTTAGGTTCCTCCACCCATGGGATTTTCCAGTCATGAATGCTTGTCCAAATATGTCCAAAAATACCCAGTACAGATTTAGTGAATCAAAGTAATATATAATAAATCTCCTTTCCTACAAGTATGTTAAAATTGAATGGCATCTTCTTAAGAGCCTAGAATCCCTACTCTCTAAAAGTCTCCCCAAATAAGAGTCAGCTCTTTATTCTGCCTTACGAATATGTATGAGTACAATTTAATCTTTCTAAAGTATCCCTAAATGCACTTTTTAAAGGTAATATTGTAGTGAAGCACAGGAAAAGCCTAGAAAACAGAGCTCTTTCTAAAGTAGTCCTGAGTCAGGAAAAACGTGAAGTGAAGAATCAAATCCAAGCCCTTTAGGATATAGTTGTGCCAGGCGACCTAGCAGAGGCAAGAAGGAGGAAGACCAGCCAAACTTTCTGAAAATGGATTCATTACAAAATAAAAACTTAACCTGAAATGGTACAAATTACTTTTGGATTTGTTATCAAATTGTAACTGCCCAAAGAAGAATTCTAGAAACACATAAAGACTAAAAGATGTAAAATTAAAAAGGTAATATGATAAAATTCCTTATTAATTTTATACCACTATAGATAATATCCAAAATATCTATATGCATCAATGTGCTTTTGCAAGAACTAAGGAAAAGATAAATTCCAAAATGCAAGTTAAAAAGATCATTATTTTAAGTTAATCTCTTTCAACTTTGAAGTTGCACTGAAGGTCAAAAATCTTGGATTGTAGTTAATTTTTCACATTATCTTACTATGTGTGCCAGTACCTCCCACTTACTGGAACTGACTGACCCCCACAGTATGCTATATTGCTTTGACTCAAAAGCCAGTTTGAATTAAACTTCTCATCATGTTTAAGGCTAGTAAATTTCAAAACTTGTCCATTTTAGCCAATTATCTAACTTCTCCCCTCCTCAATTAAAAACTCCGGATTTATTCTTTTTATCTTATATTACTTACAGCTCTTAGAGAGATTAGAACTTGTTTACAGCATAACATATACCCACTACATTCCTCTGTCACTGTTCAAAGTCACCTTATTAACTACTCTATACCTTTTATTCAGCCCAGGAAGACAGGAAATAATTGCTGCTGTCATGAGTTAGATCAAAACCTAAAAGATACAGCCTAGAAATTCACATATGTGGCAACCCTGGCCATGAGCCAGGGAAAAGTCAATCAATCAAAATCTCCTTGGACATAATCTTTTTAATTGTGAACATGAATATCATCAGCAGATGATGAATCTTCACCTACTAAAACCCAGTATCAATAGCAATGTCAGGAATAGTTTTTTGAGCAAGTTGTTCTTTGGTAGATTCTATTTTTTCAAAAATATAAAAATATTAATCAAGTTGATACAGTTAATAAAAATTAGCTCAAACCGATTCGATGGACATGAGTTTGAGTGAACTCCAGGAGTTGGTGATGGACAGGGAGGCCTGGCGTGCTATAACTCATGGTGTCGCAAAGAGTTGGATACGACTTAGCGACTGAACTGAACTGATTCTGTATATAAAGATCACTCAAATGAGTATATTTTGAAGAGTTTATCAGTTTTATTCCTACCTTACCTAGGCAAGGATGGATGGTTGTGGAATTCCATTAATACTTCCCTGCCTCTTACTAGTTCGATGGACAATACAACTTCATAGATGACTAGGTGTAGCTATGACACATAAATGCCTTTTATTGACACACATAGTCACTGGGACCTATGACTTTTGCCTTCCTAGTTTGCATTGGTACCTACAAAAAAGGCTTCATTTATTTAAAGAAAAATTTTTCCCCAGATATAATGTATACTTTCAACATACAGTATTTTTTCCTCTCCCATTCTGGGAAACAAAAAAGATATAAACAGCAAAGTTTCAGTATTGTCCATATTAGTCATAGGCCAATTATACTACTCCAATAATTTTACACTTCATTAGGAAAAAGTATGTCAGACCAGGTTTCCAATGTCTTCCAACCATATTATATATCATTATGGGTTTATAATTTCACATAAAGAAAGCAAATCTTTGTATAATACACACTGGTTCTGCTTCTGTTGAATACACACATCAGTGATTTTTAGAAAGGAAGAAAAGAGGGAGAATCTGAATTTTGATGTGATTTACAAAGACAGACCATCCTTCATACTCTTAGTATATGTCTCAAACATATTTTATAATGTCTTACCAACTTTATAATCATTCTGAGCAAAATCTGAACCCAGATAACATGGTCCTCAGCTATGTTGCTCATCTGGAGTTCGGTGCAGTGAAGGTAGTTTAAAGAAAAGGTTAATTAACACAGCTGTGGTTTACCTGGAACATTTTCTAGGCTAAAACAACTGCAATTCACTTCCCCTAGAAATCAGTTGACTGGAATTCTTGGCTTTCTCCCAAGCAGTTTCTTAAAAAGGTTACCAGCTTAATTGAATGAAATCAGTGTCTGCAACCATCAACAATTATCTTTAGAGCAATACTTGTTATTAGACTGAATAAAATCAAAGTTAGAAACCAACCACAATTACTCATGGAACAATAATTCCCAATATTGGCCGGTTAGATTGCATCTGTTACTGCTATGGACACTTCCTGAAATCTACTTGCTTCTTCTTTCATGCAGACACCACATGGATAATAAAAGATACCATCAAGTCTATAACTTCCATTTATTTCAAGGAAATTCAAAATTATCTTGAAGCAAATGAGTAAAAGTCCACCCTAAATGGACAAATACAGTCTATTTTATCCACAATCACAATGCTCTCTCCGTTACATTTGCTGTTGGCCAGTGACCTGTGTCGATCCCTGGGTTGGGAAGATCCCCTCTAGGAGGGCATGGCAACCCACTCTGGTATTCTTGCCAGGAGAATACCCTTGGACAGAGGTAGGCTGCAGTCCATGGGGTCGCGAAGAGTCAGATACAACTGAGCGACTTCACTTTCACTTTTCACTTTCATGCATTGGAGAAGGAAATGGCAACCCACTCCAGTGTTCTTGCCTGGAGAATTCCAGGGATCATGGAGCCTGGTGAGCTGCCGTCTCTGGGGTCGCACAGAGTCGGACACAACTGAAGCGACTAAGCAGCAGCACTATTTCAGTACTTGCAGGCCCTGGAAACTTTTTTGATTCATTTGAGAGAAACCAGTATCCACAGCACCCATGTAATGTAGTCATAATCACATTGCACTGAATGCCTCATTAGATGACTAGCAGCACATCACACGTCATTTAAGGCTTTTTCTGGCACTTAAGAGTAGATAGATATTCCATCCAAATATGAAAGTTTTAGCAGTATTTTTTCTTCCTACAAAATGAAGAGCTAGAACTATACATAAAAATTCAAAGAAACCAGATTTTCCAGGTTCATTAAGGTACTATATATAAAGACAAGTGTTTTATAATTAATATTTAATTCAGCTAAGATTAAAAAGATTAAACCACAACCACAAGGTTCCTCCTCTTAAGAATTTCCTAACTTTTCAAAATATCAAAGTGAATTAATGAACTATTTTAAATTCCCTCTCTCTGGGAAAATTAGGGATATCTTTACTACAAAGCTCAATTCCTATTATATAATATATTGCATACTGTTGATTTCATTCCAATTATTTTCATTTAATAATGCTAACAAAATGGTACATACTTTACTTGGAAAATAACACAGCAGAAAGCAGACTATGAATTGTTTCTGCAATGATTTTATATTTACCTAACTTCTCAGTTTGTTGTTGTTGCTCAGTGGCTAAGTCATGTCTTAAGTCAACTCTTTTGACATCCCATGGACTGTAGCCTGCCAGGCTCCTTTGTCAATGGGATTTCCTAGACAAGAATACTGGAGTGGGTACCCATTCCCTTCTCCAGGAAACTGTCCAGACCCAGGAATAGAGTCTCCTGCATTGGCAGGGGGATTCTTTACCACTGAGCCATCCAGGAATTCATTATTTACCCAATGACTCTTTATAGCAAGATTGTATTGAACAATTTTCAGAAACTTGAAATGTGGAATCCCCACTTTTACATTTTAAACTCATCTAAATATGCACAGTTCCTAATACATCTGTGCACTATTTTTTAAATCTTCCCTATAATTACCATTTGACAGCTGATATGCTGATAGTTTTCCAGAAATATTTTAAAAGATACACTCCTTTATGGTTGAGTCATAGAAGTTTCTAAGAGTGATAGTGCATCACAGGACAAAAATAATGAACTGGTTCCTTATTATTCAAAATAAAACAGACAAGAAGTCTAGTTCTTGATGTATAGGTGGCATTGTATACAGTAGGGCAAAATTAGAGGAGACAGAAGTCCTTCACTTTTATTTTTTTCTCCTTTCTATAACAAGATAAATGCTTGTAAAACTATTATAAAATAAATATGATCAGGAAGAAACTAGTGTTCCAAATTCAAAATATAATGAAAAGAAACCAAGGCAGACTTTTATTTATTTATTTATTTATTTTTTTAATGCAGGGTGGTTGGCCAGGCAAGAAGCAGCCCAGATTAGTTAAAGATCTAACAGTGGTGATCACTAATATGCTCTTTAGTGAATGTGCAAGAAAGCATCAGCTGAGTTTTTTTCAAAAGAGTGAAGCCCAGAAGTAACACAATTCTGAGGTAATACTTCTTCCTGGCAAAACCGAAACAGGTATAAAATAGAATTAGCACTTATAGAGGTTCCTAGGAAAGTCATATCAAACTAACTAATTTTGAGAGTTAATATTATCGGGTAGAATTCAGATATGCATGTATTTAATTTCATAAAGTCCTCCATTTAAAAAAATAAAACACATAATACAAAAGAATGAAAAATAGATCATAATTCTGTAAAGATGGGTGAATGACCACACCACATAGATGGCTATGAATTACCACAGACTGTGGAACTGCTTAAAATTGCAAATAATAAATTTGGTAACTATTATAAAGATGATTCTCATGAATAAGGCGGGATTATTATACTTTAACATGGTATAACGTTAAAAGTCAAATCTTCTAACCATGGCTAAGTCCTTCTCTGATATCTATTTTACTTCTTCGACCTCTCCTTTCCTAACATCTCTATCTCCATGGAAGTCTAAGACCAAGCCCCACTTAACTCAGCTGTTTGAAAGAACAATTCTTAGCTTTAGAACCTCACATAGGTTATTTCCTTCTGTTTCAGAAACTGTTGTCCTCACTTATCACATGGCAAATCCTCAATATAGACATTACTTCTTTTCAAAGGAGATACTCTTCCTTGACATTCCTGGCTGGTTTCACCGTCCTTGTAAATACTAAACTGAAACACTGCATTACAGTTGTATTATAGTCTTTACAGTGATTCTTTAATCATATGTCTCTTTTATCCAGCAGTGTGCTTATAAGTTAACTCTTGAAAAAAATAAGGATTTCTGATTTGCAGTGTTTGTCAATTTCCATGGCAAAACATTCTCTCTCCCTGCCACCACTGCACATACATACACACTCCATGGCCAATTTCAAAATACCAATTTTTTCAATCCTTTGAAACACCTTGGTAAATCGCTATTGTTCTCTTCATAGAGATGAAAAAACCAGATTTGGTTTCATATGATTACAAAGATCTTAAACCAGGCTCTTAGTTTAATAATAGAGCTAAATTTGTATGTGTTGAGGTGTGTTGTCTGCCAGAAACTTTGCTAAGTACTTTTCACTTACCTTATTTAATTCTCACAACTACCATGAAATACTATTTATGTATGAAAAGAGACATGATGATATTAAATAAGTTTTCCAAAATTGGAAAGGTAGTAAGTATCAAAATGAAGAGCCAAAATCACATCGTTTGCATCAAAGCCTGTGATCTTACCATTAACTCCACTTCTGCCATCAAGTGTACTATGCTAGACTGTCTCTGGGCTTCATTATTTATTAACAAGTAGAACAAGAAATGCCCGGGGAAAATAATAGACAGAAAAGCACATTTTGTTTCCTTCTATAAACAGCTTTTAGCTAAATGCTTTGGTAGGAGATATAAAATTTGAGGCTTTATCTAGTCTATCTCTTGTCCAAAAAGTATAAAACAACCAAACCATTATCCGTTTTCCAATATTCTTCATAAGCTTCACAAATTTACAGGTTTAATATGCAATGAAGCCATCTTCAAATATCCAAATCATTCTGATCTCTTTCAATTCTGACCTTTTATGGTATTAATATCTACTATGCTCATCATGGCCTTCCCTGGTGGCTCAGAAGGTAAAGCATCTGCCTGCAATGTGAGACACCTGGGTTCAATTCCTGGGTTGGGAAGATCCCCTGGAGAAGGAAATGGCAACTCACTCTTGCCTGGAAAATTCCATGGACAGAGGAGCCTGGTAGGCTACAGTCCATAGGGTTGCAAACAGTCGGACACGAGTGAATGACTTCACTTTCATGCTCATCATATATTTTGACATTTAATCATACACATCTTATGGAAGTTCCTTGATTGCAAGAAGCATTTTTATACTTCTTTGCAAATCCCTGAAGCCTCTAGCATAATGTTAGATACTAAGTACTTATTCAAATGTTTTCTAAATTGAATCATAAAGTAATGATTTTTGAAAGTGTAGAAAAGAGGAAATCTAATGTGTCAATGGCATATATCTTGGTAACCTATTTGCCTATGCATTGATTTGCATCACTTTATAACAGAAACTCATACATTTCCAATGAAAGTGAGTGTTTTAGAATATAAATGTTCAAAGAAAAAAATGTACAAGAAAAAGATACAAAAAGCTAATTATGCCATTTTTTCCTTTATGTCATCATGTCAGTGAGACACAAGGACCAACTTGCATTTCAGTCAGACTTTATGCAACACAAACACTGTGAGGATAAAACTGTAAGACTCCAGGCGGTAAGGAAAACTGCTTTGCTGAGTTGCTTACATTGAGGAAGAAGCCTGACCAGTTCTGAATAGTGATGATCTTATATCAAATTTTTATTTGTCTTGATTTTAAAATAATTAAATATGGTGGGAATGGGAGGATGCTGGTGAAAGATTTTATTGGAATATATCATTAATTAGTTTTGAAATAAATTCAACTGATAAAGAAGCATGCTTGAAGTGATACTGGGAGGGAATCAGGCAAATATGGGAATGCTTAAAAATCTTGGCCTGACAGAAAAGAAAGGCCAAATTTGTATCTTCTTATCTTGGACATAGGACTTAAGAATGTAGTACTAGTATATGAGGTATATCAGGGCTTTTTTTTAATGCTTGTGATACCCAACATACCTATCTATATTTAAAAACTGAATTATTTTATTTTTATTATATATTCATATATATTATATATTCATATAAGAATGTATGATTAATCCTGGACACACAGTTTATGTACACGCTAATTTTATAGGTTTAGGGTCTACAATAAGTAGTTATGAATAGTACTGTAAGTTTACTCTTCAAGCAGTCTGACAACATCTCAGGAGTATCAATGACAATTAGTTGATTTCAATAATACTGAGCGCTTGTACCTGATACAGAACTAATCACTTATATGCATTCTGTTATTTAACATAATCGAGAAGCAGTTACTATTTGTATTCCCTTTCTACAAGGTAGAAATCAGGGAGGTAAAATAATATCCCCAATATCACACATCCCAGAATAGATCAAAAACTTGATCTGAAGGCCACATGAACCACATTAGGATGATGTAACACACATGCTAACACACCCCAGGGTTCTAGTGGGTCCTAGATATTGCAAGAGCAATATGCAGATTCTATTACAGTTGGAAAAATAATCATCAATACCGAAACCATAGAGGCTTATAGAGCGGAGTATATCCTCATTTGGGGATCCTCTGACGTTATAAGGGCTTTTTTTTTTTTTTTTAACTGGAACCAAGACTAAATTTTATCAAGGGACCTGGTCCATTAGTTCATTCAGTGCTAATAAGCAAGATCTCTTGGTATTACCAATATTTTAGTATTGGTGGGGTAGAAATTCTAACACTCAGGTTTACAAAAATATTAGTCCTGGGGGTCCCGAGGCAGTTGGTAGCTAAAATAAAGACCTTAAAGGACTCTAACCTGTACCTATTTCATACATCTCTTCTTACTTTGGAGAAAAACAGGCAGTTGAAACCACATACACATTTTCCCCACAAACCACTGTACCTTCTGCCCAAAAGTGTGCATGCACATGCACACACAGGTACACACACACACACACACACACACACATACATCCATACCTTCAGTAAGAAAAATGGATCCAAAAATATTATGAAGTGAAATAATCTTTAATAAGTTCATATGACATAACTATAGAACAGCAAGGAAAACATAAGAGCATTGGAATGTTTTATTTGATTTTTGTTTCAAGACTGTTATCATCAGTAATGAGGCTTTCTAACTTAATTTTAATATTTATCTCCACTGTTTAAATTTGGTACTCAGAGAATAGATTTAAAGTATTCCTAAGCTATCCTAGTCAGTGTGTCTAAAAGTAAGTTCAAAGAACACAGATCTGTCTAAATATATACCTAGTCTATAACCTTAAACAAATAGATTCACTGGTCTGCAGAATATAAACTTGATACCAAAGGAATATTATGGTTTTAAAATAACAATTATAAATAGCACTAAATTAGATATCATGAATAAATATTTAAACAATTGTTTTGAATAACACCTGGAGAAGGAAATGGCAATCCACTCCAGTACTCTTGCCTGGAAAACTCCATGGATGGAGAAGCCCAGTGGGCTACAGTCCATAGGATAGCAGAGTCAGAAGCAGCTGAGCCACTTCACTGGTTTGAATTACATTATCCTCTCTCCAAAATTTGGAACCAAACTGACTTTCTTATTTCTTTCAGTAGAGCGAAAAATTAGATCAAAATCAGTGTGATCTTGTGATCTTTTTTGACACTATGATCTATCATAAACTACTATGATATTATTCATAGGAGGACAAGTATGTTAGGAATAGACTTGGAAACACTGACCTAATGGAAATACTGGATTTCAATGCCAAAAAATTCAAAATAGTGAAAGGTGAAATAAAAACACTGAATATATTTTACAATGAAACTGACTCTAAGCACGTTAAGACTTTTTCATACTTTTGTGTACAGCTGGAAATATTACAATTTTCACATTTTAGTTCATATTAAAATTTGGTTGTGTGTATAAAAGACTAGAAATAGAAGAAATGAGAAAAGTAATCACAAAAATGTTAGAATTTTTAATGTATATGCTGTGTTTAGTCATGTCCAACTGTTTGGGATCCCATGGACTGTAGCCTGCCAGGCTCCTCTATTCATAGGATTTTCCAGGCAAGAGTACTGGTGTGGGTTACTACTTCCTACTCCAGAGGTCATTACTGACACAGGGATCAAACCTACATTTCTTGTGTCTCTTACATTAGCAAGTAGAGTCTTTAACAGTGCTGCTGCTGCTGCTGCTAAGTCGCTTCAGTCGTGTCCGACTCTGTGCGACCCCATAGACAGAAGCTCACCAGGCTCCCCTGTCCCTGGGATTCTCCAGGCAAGAACACTGGAGTAGGTTGCCATTTCCTTCTCCAATGCATGAAAGCGAAAAGTGAAAGTGAAACAGCTCAGTCGTATCTGACTCTTAGCGACCCCATGGACTGGAGCCTACCAGGCTCCTCTGTCCATGGGATTTTCCAGGCAAAAGTACTGGGGTGGGGTGCCATTGCCTTCCCCTCTTTAACAGTACACCACCTATTAAAGTTAGTTTTCAAATATAAATATTTTTCCATAAATACAAATGACAGGATGTGTGAATACACATAGTCAAATGCATGACACACTTAGCTGGCTTTGCATTTTTAAAAAGTGATTCTACCCTGGATGCACTTCATCATCTTTAGAGTTTATAAACTTGGTTTGTTCTACATTACAATTAGTGAAAGGTAAAAATTAACACAAAGTAAATCACTAGCAAAGCACTGTAAAAATGTGCTTTCTCAGGTTGATTTAGTGTTGACTAACTCACAATACTCCTTCATACAAAACAAATAAACAAAAGAAGCTAAACTTTGAAGATTTATCTTGAAAGATATGATGTTCCTAAAAATGTCGAGTACTTTTACTGACTTATGCAGAGGAAGAAAAGTGTCTGTAATTATTGATACTACCTCAGAGAAGACTCATAATTCTAGTAAATTCTATTCAGTTTGGCAGGAAAACAACTTCCGATTTACTTTTAACTTCTCTAACAACTAAATACTAACTATGTACTGCAACAATTTAAAGCAAAAATACCCACAAACGAGGACAAGGGAGACATACATTTTTAAATTAATGATATAAATGATAAAGGATAATTAAAAGGATGATTAAAAGATAGCCAAACAACTAATGTCCACGTTGCCTCAGAATTCTCTATCAGAGAATGATCACTTGACTGCAAAGAGCAGAAGAAAAACTGGTTAAAAGGAAAAGTAGAGCTAAAGGTAAGAAAATGTGAAAACATGTTGAGAAATATTGTATTACTAGGAAAGTATTCCAATCTCCTAGACCATTTGACTAAAGAGCAGATTATTTGAAAGGACTTGCAAAATAGATCCAACAAACACAGTTATTTTTGAAGGAACTTAAAAGATTGGAGAGGGGTCTGAGTCACCAGACAGACTCAGACAAATGCATTTTCTATTTGCAAAAGACGAGACAAGTAAATTCTTCAAGATATCGACAAAAGAATTTTACATTATTCTTTTAAAAGCTTACATAACAACTTATTAGGAATTGATTTGTATGGTGCTAGAAAAGGATTTCTTGTTTACCAGGGGCCACCTGGCTATACTAACCATGAGTTATCAGAAATGAAATACTGAGACATAGACAGCACAGAACAATGGTGAATAGTGAGACCTCCCAGGAATTATGTACAACCTGTATGATCCAGGCAAGTAATTTCCACTCCCTACAATTTGATTTCCTATTTGTACAACAGTAATAACAGGACCTCTTCATAACAGAGTTATAAAAAATAAATGTATTTAATAGTGATGACATAAAACAATAATACACATCTTTCAGCATAAATAATTAAAAATGGCATCTCTAACTACAACATCATCCTTTCTAAACATATCAAATATGTAAAGAGGGAAGCAAAAAAGATTGAGTTTAACCAGTCCTACCCCTGGTGACATAGCAGTAAAGAACCCACCTGCTAATGCAGGAGACGTGGGTTCGATCCCTGGGTCAGGAAGATTTCTTAAAGAAGGAAATGGCAACCCACTCCAGTATTCCTCCCTGGAAAATCCCACGAACAGAGGAAGTCTAGCAGAATACAATTCCAAGGGGTTTCAAAACAGACAGACACAACTTAGCAACTAAACAACAAGAGTCAGGCATGACTTAGAGACTAAACAACAACACAAGGCAATTGGAGAGAACACTCATGACAGTCCTGTCCTCACAATGAGATGTACAGAAATAAAATCAAGCCAAGGCTTCTCAGGTGGTGCTAGCGGTAAAGAACCCACCTGCCAATGCAGGAGACATAAGAGAGGTGGGTTTGATTCCTGGGTCAGTAAGATCCCCTAGAGGAGGAAATGACAACCCATTCCAGTATTCCTGCCTAGAGAATCCTATGGACAGAGGAGCCTGGAGGGCTACAATCCACATGGTCACAAGGAGTTGGATATGACAAGCAAATTTGCTGAGTGTTAAAATGCTGCAAGTTTAGTAAGAGAAACCCAAAAATCATTTAATAAGAGGGCCAGGTGAATCACTTCAGGACCTCTAATGCACCAATCTATATATACTGAATACATACAGTACACTGTGTATACTGTAACTTCTATGTGTAAAAGCTACTTCAAAACAGAAACTCTTTTCTTGAGAACTTACCACTTTCAAAATTTCCCAAACTGAGCAAGTTTGTGTTGAAGAACAATGGGATATCAAACCTGATTCCCAAAAACAAATGCATTCAGTAGTCAGGTAATGTCATTCTAATATCAACCCACAGCATTCTTCTTTAATCTAACATGTGGTTGCTATATTTATGCTATAACTTAAGTTACTTTATTGACATTATCCCTTCCATTTTTTCCATTCATGTAGAAAGTGCAAGAGTGTAAAAAGTAGTAAGAAGGAGCACACAATGACAGAAGGGAAAAGATAACAAGAATGAAAGCAATCACTGGTGTTGAGATGAACACTGAGTCAGGAGTGGCAGTGACTCTAAAAAATGAAGAATAAATCAGAAAACATGCAAAATATTGTAGGTTGATCTGGAAGACAGAAAGACAGATCAGATCAGATCAGTAGCTCAGTCGTGTCCGACTCTTAGCGACCCCATGAATCGCAGCACGCCAGACCTCCGTGTCCATCACCAACTCCTGCAGTTCACTGAGACTTACGAACATCCAGTCAGTGATGCCATTCAGCCATCTCATCCTCTGTCGTCCCCTTCTCCTCCTGCCCTCAATCCCTCCCAGCATCAGAGTCTTCTCCAATGAGTCAACACTTCGCATCAGGTGGCCAAAGTACTAGAGTTTCAGCTTTAGCATCATTCCTTCCAAAGAAATCCCAGGGCTGATCTCCTTCAGAATGGACTGGTTGGATCTCCTTGCAGTCCAAGGGACTCTCAAGAGTCTTCTCCAACACCACAGTTCAAAAGCATCAATTCTTCTGCACTCAGCCTTCTTCACAGTCCAACTCTCACATCCATACATGACCACAGGAAAAACCATACCCTTGACTAGACAAACCTTTGTTGGCAAAGTAATGTCTCTGCTTTTTAATATGCTATCTAGGTTGGTCATAACTTTCCTTCCAAGGACTAAGCGTCTTAATTTCATGGCTGCAGTCACTATCTGAAGTGATTTTGGAGCCCACAAAAATAAAGTCTGACACGGTTTCCACTGTTTCCCCATCCATTTCCCATGTAGTGATGGGACCAGATGCCATGATCTTTGTTTTCTGAATGTTGAGCTTTAAGCCAACTTTTTCACTCTCCACTTTCACTTTCATCAAGAGGCTTTTTAGCCCCTCTTCACTTTCTGCCATAAGGGTGGTTTCATCTGCATATCTGAGGTTATTGATAATTCTCCCAGGAATCTTGATTCCAGCTTGTTGTGCTTCCAGCCCAGCGTTTCTCATGATGTACTCTGCATATAAGTTAAATAAACAGGGTGACAATATACAGCCTTGACGAAATCCTTTTCCTATTTGGAACCAGTCTGTTGTTCCATGTCCAGTTCTAACTGTTGCTTCCTGACCTGCATACAAATTTCTCAATAGGCAGGTCAGGTGGTATGGTATTCCCATCTCCTTCAGAATTTTCCACAGTTTCTTGTGATCCACACAGTCAAAGGCTTTGGCATAGTCAATAAAGCAGAAATAGATGTTTTTCTGGAACTCTCTTGCTTTTTCCATGATCCAGCGGATGTTGGCAATTTGATCTCTGGTTCCTCTGCCTTTTCGAAAACCAGCTTGAACATCAGGAAGTTCACGGTTCACATATTGCTGAAGCCTGGCTTGGAGAATTTTGAGCATTACTTTACTAGCGTGTGAGATGAGTGCAATTGTGTGGTAGTTTGAGCATTCTTTGTCATTTCCTTTCTTTGGGATTGGAATGAAAACTGACCTTTTCCAGTCCTGTGGCCACTGCTGAGTTTTCCAGATTTGCTGGCATATTGTGTGAAGCACTTTCACAGCATCATCTTTCAGGATTTGGAATAGCTCAACTGGAATTCCATCACCTCCACTAGCTTTGTTCATAGTGATGCTTTCTAAGGCCCACTTGACTTCACATTCCAGGATGTCTGGCTCTAGGTTAGTGATCACACCATCGTGATTATCTGGGTAGTGAAGATCTTTTTTGTACAGTTCTTCTGTGTATTCTTGCCACCTCTTCCTAATATCTTCTGCTTCTGTTAGGTCCATACCATTTCTGTCCTTTATCGAGCCCATCTTTGCATGAAATTTTCCTTTGGTATCTCTGATTTTCTTGAAGAGATCTCTAGTCTTTCCCATTCTGTGGTTTTCCTCTATTTCTTTGCATTGATCACTGAAGAAGGCCTTCTTATCTCTTCTTGCTATTCTTTGGAACTTTGCATTCAGATGCTTATATCTTTCATTTTCTCCTTTGCTTTTCACTTCTCTTCTTTTCACAGCTATTTGTAAGGCCTCCCCAAACAGCCATTTTGCTTTTTTTGCATTTCTTTTCCATGGGGATGGTCTTGATCCCTGTCTCCTGTACAATGTCACGAACCTCATTCCATAGTTCATCAGGCACTCTATCTATCAGATCTAGGCCCTTACATGTATTTCTCACTTCCACTGTATAATCATAAGGCATTTGATTTAGGTCATACCTGAATGGTCTAGTGGTTTTCCCTACTTTCTTCAATTTAAGTCTGACAGAAAGACAAGTGACTAGTAAAAAGGAAGAGCTTTGAGTGTGAGGATGACCTAAGGATGAGCATCTACCCTGGATGCCTGTGAAATTGATGTTAGTTCAGGAGACAGACATTTTTCAGGAACTTAATAAGCATCGCAGCTACTACTGAGGAACCCATGTTGAAGTCCAGGGATAATTATAGTACCTAGGCAAGTTCACACTTGTAAAACACAGCACTCAGAAATGGAGAGTCCCCAGAGGAGGGGTCTACTGGGGGGAATGATTCACAACAGAGTAACAATCAGCACAAAGCTGAAAAGTGTGTCTTTTAAGGTTTAAGGTTTAGAAGTTAAAGGACTAGTAGACCTGGTCTTCCAAAGTCGTATCACTTTTAATTTCTTTTATCTTTTTTCCCTCAGAGTTTTAAAATCATTTCAAATGGCCCCAAGTAGGTAAAATATATAACAGTAAAAATCTAGGTTTCTAGTAAAATAATCTGAGGAGCTGGCAGCACTTACATAATATATGTCTAGTTTATTAAGACTCTCTGCTTAGATCTTGAAGCTTCTGAGTTTACGATCCCGTTTTCAAACTTTCAAAGGACTGAGCCACACACATACTTCTATAGGATGGGGAGTATAAGCAGGATCGAAGAGTAACCACACACTTTGACTAAACCTGAAGATGCTGAATGTAAATCAACTCCTGTAAATGAAACAAACAAGCAAACAAAAAATGCACAAGGAGGTTGAGAAGTAGTTTAAACAGCAAAAACTAAAGGTAAAAAGCTTTCCTGTTCTTACCAACAATATTGATAATGCACCTTGATGGCTTGTACAGCACTTTGATCAGAATAATGGTTATGCCAAAAATTAAACAAAGGTAAAAAATCAAACTGGAGGCTAAAGTTTAAAAAAATAACCAGTATTACAGAAACATAGGGATTTAGAACTGCCTTTGGAGATCACCTGGTTCGATCCTCACAGAGATAAATTAACCACTTACATGTAAAAGCTCAAAGCATTTGAAGTTAACTTTAATTATAAAGTACATAAAATTTTTAGCAATGATTTTTTTAATTTGTAAATTTATAAAAGTATGTGACAGTATACTAAGTCATAAATACATACATGTATGAATGGAACTGAACATATAAACAAAACATCACAACCTCAGCCCCTCTCACTCTCTGGGCTCTCACTCTGTGACCCAGTCAGGATGCTATAATGAATACCAAAGGCGATCCGGCAGGACAGTGTCCTACTCCCCAGACTGTTTGGAAATCAGACAACAGTCCCTCTTGCAGTTAAGTTGTTGGTGCAAAGATTTTCCTCTCTTTTCTCCCAGCAAATGAGAACTATGTTCATCACTGGAGTAACAGAATGCTGGTTACCTGAGTTCAATAAATACAATCAGTACTCTAGAGGTTTGAGACAGTCAAGGAGCCCAATAATTAATGTCCTATTCATAGCGCAAATAAAGAAGTAAATTACCAAATAATAAATGCTGAATCTCTGAAATTTGGAATAGCCAACTTCTTAAAAAAAAAAAAATCTTGTGCAGAATCATTAACATATCATTGCTGTGTCTGCAAATTTCTGGCAGGTTAATTTTTGATAGCTGGGGAAGAGCAAAGCTCCCCACCAATTTTCTAAATCATCTCTAGGCAAACATCTAGTGGAATCACCTGTAGACTTCTGCCTGAAAGACCCAGGTATGTTTTGAGAAAGCAGTCAGATTCCTGAATGATTTACAAAATTAACTGTCAGAACTGTCCAGATGCCTGGCTTAGACTGAGAGTGATAACTAAAAAAAATATGCATGACACATTTTAACCTCAGTGTCCTCACTTCACTCAGAAATCAAAACATCAAGACAAGACATATTCATCCTGGCTATTCAAATAATTTTTAAACTCCTACTAAGGTACTCCAAGCATGAGGTCACTATAAATAAAAATGAAACAGCAGGCTTGATACTGAGCAAAAGAAAGTATGGTTATTTAGATGTAAATAAGTTTGCTTTCTGGTTTGAGTAGGTTTAGAAGAGCATCATCAGCCACCAGGTGCTATAATCTCAGGTTTTAAAACATTCAACTGGGGCCCCTCAAAAAATGTGCTTTAAATTTGAGACAACTAAAATACAAGTCAGAAATGATCCAAAATAAATCTGAACAAGTTTGATGATACGCTGTTGCTTCCAAAAAATACGTGAGATCAATTTGGAAAATTAATGAGACATTCACATCTGAAATATAATTGTAACTACAGATCTGAGAAAGAATATTTTCATTGTAATTTAAAAATCAGAATCACTAACTAATTGACAATAAATTTTGACCTTTAAAACAAATTAACAATCATTTTTTATCAAATCTGCAGAAATATTATAGTAACAATCCTGATGGTACAAATATTGGTAAATATTATGTTGATTTAACAATAATTTACTTTTATTATTCCTTATGCTATTTTAACTGGAGAAGGCAATGGCACCCCACTCCAGTACTCTTGCCTGGAAAATCCCACGGACGGAGGAGCCTGGTAGGCTGTAGTCCATGGGGTCGCTAAGAGTCGGACATGACTGAGTGACTTCACTTTCTCTTTTCACTTTCATGCGTTGGAGAAGGAAATGGCAACCCACTCCAGTGCTCTTGCCTGGAGAAGCCCAGGGACAGGGAAGCCTGGTGGGCTGCTGTCTGTGGGGTCACACAGAGTCGGACACGACTGAAGTGACTTAGCATCGAATAGCATCGCATCGCATGCCATTTTAAAAGGGATTTACAAGCATTTTTTAAGTGTGCATGCACACATGTGTGCATGCTTAATCACTCTGTCATGTTTGACTCTTTACAACCCCATGGACTATAGCCCACCAGGTTCCTTTGTCCATGAGAGACAGAGAAGAATACTGGAGCGAGTTGCCATTTCCTCCTTCAGGGGATCTTCCCCACCCAGGGATGAAACCCAGATCCCCTACATTGGCAGGCAGGTTCTTTACCACTGAGCCACCTGGAAAGCCTTTTAAAGTGTAATAAGCACTTATTTTGGATTTGTAATATATATACTTGGTACTGTTCTAAGGATTTTAAAAATAGACATTTAATCTTCATTAAAACCTTAGGAGCATCACTGGTAGCTCAGTGGTAAAGAATCTGCCTGCCAATGCAGGAGACACGGGTTCAATCCTTGGTCAAGGAAGATCCTGGACCAATGTCATGGAGCAACTGAGCCAGTACTCTACAACTACTGATCCTGTGTTCTATAGCTTGGAGGCCACAACTACTGAGTCCATGCACCCTAGATTCTGGGCTCCACAACAAGAGAAGCCAGCGCAATGAGAAGCCCACACACCGCAACAAGAAAGTAGCCCCAACTCACTGCAGCTTGAGAAACGTCTGCACAGCAAAGATCCAGTACAGCCAAAAATAAATAAATTATTTTTTCAAAAACCTTAGGGAGATATAACTCCTATATGAGAAAAATAAAATGTGCCTGACCACCACAACGAATTTTAATTTTGTTTTTAGAAAAAGATTTATCATAGAGTTGAGAGTATAAAGGTCGAAGATTAGCAGGATTAAAAGCTAGGATTATATTTTCAGCAATTTTACACCTTTGATGAAAAACTCTACCTGCTTGGTCATATTAAAATGTTGACAGATTAGAGTTTCATTACTTCTGAGAATAACTTACAAACTATCTTCAAATGAAATCATGCTTATCCCTCATCACTTTGGGGATGGCCTTCCAGTCCTTTGACACACTTTCCAAGGACACAGAAGGTCTGTGCCCTGCCCCCTGAACTTGGGAGGGTTTGTGAATTCATCAACTAATAGAATGTGGCAGAAGTGATGCTATGTGCCTTCTGAAGCAAGGTCAAAACGTGCCATGCCGCTTCCCCTGGGTCGCTTGGAACACTTGATCTCTGAATGTCCCCTTCCAAACACAGCTGTCATACTGGGAGAAATCCAAACCACAGAGAGAGGCCACATATAGGTTCTCTAGTCAGTCGTACAGCTGGACATAGCCTTCAAGGCACCACACTCCGGAAACCAGACCTGTGAGTGAAGGAGCCTGTGGATGAGCCAGGTCCAAGACCTGAGGCACCCTCAGCCTTTGGAATCTTCCCCAGTGAGTGCCCGGACAAGTATGGGACAGAGGCAAGCTCTCCACATATTATCAGAATTCTGCCCATATACTGTGTGAGCAAAATAAAATGGTTATTGATAGTTGTTATTCAGCAATAGATAAATGATCATCTCCCTAATTAAATTAGCTAGCTTTCAAGTTCATTTCCATAATAGGAAGGATACTATTTAGTACCAGTAATAAAATAACAGTCATAATCTCTAGCTCCAGATAAATGGTTAACAAACTTCACATTCATGATTTTCCTTACCTCTCCCTCCTTGACCTAAAAAACAAGTATAATAAACATTCCCATTTATGTAGATGAGATAGTAAGTAGTCTCTGAAAACGACAGAACACATACCAGAACAAGTATTTACTTGGGAGTTATTTGGAAGAACTTAGTTATTAGTACAGAGAAGGTGATGGCACCCCACTCCAGTACTCTTGCCTGGAAAATCCCATGGATGGAGGAGCCTGGTGGGCTGCAGTCCATGGGGTCACTAAGAGTCGGACATGACTGAGCTACTTCACTTTCACTTTTCACTTTCCTGCACTGGAGAAGGAAATAGGAACCCACTCCAGTGTTCTTGCCTGGAGATTCCCAGGGACGGGGAGCCTGGTAGGCTGCCATCCATGGGGTCGCACAGAGTCGGACACGACTGAAGTGACTTAGCAGCAGCGGCAGCAGCAGTTATTAGTAATCCATTGCTCATTTGGGAGGGAAAAAAGTCCAATTCCTTTCATAAAAGTGCATGTCAAATATATATACACTACTATATATAGATAGATAGCCAGTGGGGATTTGCTGCATGACTCAGGGAACTCAAAATGGTGACCTGTGATGACCTAGATGGGTGGGATGCAGTGGGAGGTGAGAAGAAGGTTTGAGAGGAAGGAGACATATGTATACCTAAGGCCAATTCATGTGGATGTATGGCAGAAACCAACACAGTATTTTAAAACAATTATCTTACAATTAAAAATAAATAATTTTTTAAAATTAAATGTATTAATAAAGGATAGAAATGGTATGGACCTAACAGAAGCAGAATATTAAGAAGAGATGGCAAGAATACTCAGAAGAACTGTACAAAAAAGATCTTCATGATCCAGATAATCATGACGGTGAGATCACTCACCTAGAGCCAGACATCCTGGAATGTGAAGTCAAGTAGGCCTTAGAAAGAGCATCACTACAAACAAAGCTAGTGGAGGTTATAGAATTCCAGTTGAGCTATTTGAAATCCTAAAAAATGATACTGTGAAAGTGCTGAACTCAATATGTCAGCAAATTTGGAAAACTCAGCACTGGGCACAAGACTGAAAAAGGTCAGTTTTCATTCCAATTCCGAAGGAAGGCAATGCCAAAGAATGCTCAAACTACTGCACAACTACACTCATTTCACACACTAGTAATGTTCAAAATTCTTCAAGCCAGGTTTCAGCAATAGGTGAACTAGGAACTTCCAAATGGTCAAGCTGGTTTTAGAAAAGGCAGAGGAACCAGAGATCAAATTGCCAACATCCGCTGGATCCTGAAAAAAAGCAAGAGAGTTCCAGAAAAACATCTATTTCTGCTTTATTGACTATGCCAAAGCCTTTAATTGTGTAGATCACAAGAAACTGTGGAAAATTCTGAAAGACATGGGAATACCATACCACCTGACCTGCCTCTTGAGAAACCTGTATGCAGGTCAGGAAGCAACAGTTAGAACTGGACATGGAACAACAAACTGGTTCCATATAGGAAAAGGAGTATGTCAAGGCTGTATATTGCCACCCTGCTTATTTAACTTATATGCAGAGTACATCATGAGAAATGCTGGGCTGGAAGCAGAACAAGCTGGAATCAAGATTCCTGGGAGAATTATCAATAACCTCAGATATGCAGATGATACCACCCTTATGGCAGAAAGTGAAGAAGAACTAAAATGCCTCTTGATGAAAGTGAAAGAGGAGAGTTAAAAAATTGGCTTAAAGCTCAACATTCAGAAAACAAAGATCATGGTACCCGGTCCCATCACTTCATGGCAAATATATGGGGAAACAGTGGAAACAGTGTCAAACTTTATTTTTCTGGGCTCCAAAATCACTGCAGATGGTGATTACAGCCATGAAATTAAAAGACGCTTACTCCTTGGAAGCAAAGTTATGACCAACATAGATAGCATATTAAAAAGCGGAGACATTACTTTGCCAACAAAGGTCAGTCTAGTCAAGGGTATGGTTTTTCCAGCATTCATGTATGGATGTGAGAGTTGAACTATAAAGAAAGCTGAGCACTGAAGAATTGATGCTATTAACTGTGGTGTTGAAGAAAGTTTTTGAGAGTCCCTTGGACTGCAAGGAGATCCAACCTGTCCATCCTGAAGGAGATCAGTCCGGGTGTTCATTGGAAGGACTGATGTTGAAGCAGAAACTCTAATACTTTGGTCACCTGATGTGGAGAGCTGACTCATTTGAAAAGACCCCTGATGCTGGAAAAGATGGAGGGCAGGAGGAGAAGGGGACGACAGAGGATAAGATGGTTGGATGGCAACATCAACTCAATGGACATGAGTTTGTGTGAACTCTGGGAGTTGGTGATGGACAGGGAGGCCTGGTGTGCCCTGGTTGATGGGGTAGCAAATAATCGGACACAACTGAGCAACTGAACTGAACTGAACTGAAAGGAAAATAATGTACAATCCAATAGCCATTTTACAACAACAACAACAAAAAAATGTATTAAGGTATATGCCACTGAACTTTTGTTTTCAAGGGTATTTTTTGAAATAGCTCAAATCTGATTAAATCTGCAATTCTTAGAACTCCAGAGAGGAAAATAAACAATTTGATACCACAGGAAGCAAAACTTAATGGTATAAAATTGTGAGGGCTGCTTAAAGCCCACCAGATCAGCCCACTCCCACTATCATTCTTCATATAAAAATCAACAAACATCACAAAGACCTACATGGTCTTAAAAGCCCTAAAGAGAATGGGATTTCTACAATTACATTATTTAAAAAGAAGGACCTCAGAGATCAGCCAATCCAATCCCTCCTTTGATAAGGAGACTAGCCATGTGGCTTGCCCAGGCCTGCCCTTCTTTACTGACACTCTTATAGCATCCTTGACTAAAGAACAGCCTGCTTCTTTAAGGAGACTGATTATTTCAGTAAACTCCATAGTCTCCAAAATTTCAGAATAGATTAATCCTGGCTGTGGCTAATCCTTTTCCACTTCAAAGGGTGACTAATCCCCAGTTATCAGTTATATTTAGGGCATGAAGATAGAATGTCCCTTTGCTATGTAAGGCATTATAGAAGAGAGACAATACAAGGAGACACCAATTGCAAACAAAGCACATATTAGTCCCGAAAGTGAAATAATTCACAAGTTAATGTGAATCATCATATCCTAAGTGTCCATAAAGCCCTGAGACTTCCTGCTGCTCTAATGTTGCAATAATGACAAGGGAAACAAGAATTAGAAAAGTAACCATGGTGATGTTTACTCTGTCCCTGGTCTAAGCATCACTCATGCACTATCTCCCTCAACCCTCACACAAACACCATGGGGAGGATATTCTTTTGCCGAAATTAGTTGAAAAAACTGAAAACTGGAGAAGCAACCATCATGTATATGAACAATGACAGTTGCATATTAAATCCATTCTCCTTTTTTTTTCTTTATTTCATTGAAGAGGGCAATGTCCTCAACTTAAAGACTAGGTTTCTTCCCAACCACCCTTGTAGCTATGTGTGGTCATGTTATTACATTCAGGCTATACACATGTGCTGTGTGGAATTTCCTAGAAGGCCTTGATTCAGCTGAAAACTGCATTCCTTTTGTGCTTCCTGCTTTGCATTTTCCCTTCCTTCCTGCAATATGGAATGTAGATGAGGTCGCTTCAGCTCCAGAAGCCATGGCATAACATAAGGTGATCCTGAGAATGAAAGCCAGAGTCAAAAGGTGGAAGGAGGCAAGAGCCTTGGTCTCTGAAGACCATGGAAACAACCTACAACCATGTATGCCCACTGAGAGACTTCTTTTCTAAGACAGAGAAACTTCTATACTGTTTAAGCTCCTAACATGCTGGGTTTTCTGATAAATGCTATGAGACACAGCTAATCCTTACTAATGTATTACCTTTATAGAAAAATATTGCCAAACAAAATGTTGAAAGCTCCTGAAAAAATTAAAACTCAATTCATACCTAAGAATCTGCTGCTGCTGCTGCTAAGTCACTTCAGTCGTGCCCGACTCTGTGCGACCCCATAGACAGCAGCTCACCAGGCTTCCCCGTCCCTGGGATTCTCCAGGCAAGAACACTGGAGTGGGTTGCCATTTTCTTCTCCAATGCATGAAAGTGAAAAGTGAAAGTGAAGTCGCTCAGTTGTGTCCGACTCTAGCGACCCCATGGACTGCAGCCTACCAGGCTCCTCCATCCATGGGATTTTCCAGGCAAGAGTACTGTAGTGGGGTGCCATTGCCTTCTCCACCTAAGAATCTACTTCACTGTAATTTCTATTTCATCCTGAAAAGGATCTATACTTCAAGATTGAATGTACAAATTTAAAGATAGACACTGAAGACTATAATTGTCTAAACTGCATAATTCTGCTTGGATCAGATTGCAGGCAGGGAGGTGAGATGGAGAAGGGAGCTAAGCAAGTTAAAGACAGCTTGAGGAAGAATCAGAAATGCTACAGTTAGTTGACTCAAAGTTTTATGCTGTGCACGTACAATACAACCAACCAAGAAATTCTACCCATTATTTACCCAGTGACAGATAAAGGAAAATGAGGTGTAGCTCGATAAACAAGCTCTCTGCTAAAGCAGATTTAGACACTATTCATCCCCTTCTTTTCAGCCTAGAAGCCTACTTAGCTGGAACTGTAAAATAAATTCCAACACTCAGAACATTTCAAGGAGGAATACTTTTCAAAACTGGCTCAGGCTTTATTTTTCTTCACTTTGAAATTGATTAGATGTACTGTTAAAAGAAAAATTGGTTGATGTCTAAAAAAGAGTATTTTAGACAAATATAAGACAGCTAATTTTAGATGCTTTAGCTATTAGCCATTTCTGCCCATGTGTCACAACCCACAGAAAAATCATGTGAGATTAGGTTTTAGTGCAGATCAAATTATATCAATCAATATATCAGTATTTGCTGTTTAGTCAACTGATTATAAAATCAGCAGTGAAATTTGTTTTTTAAAAGACTTTAAACAAACAAACAGACTAAGGCAGTGGAAATAGCTTAGAAAATAATGCAAATCAAACTCAATATACTTGGAAAGAAATGTTACATAATAGTAATTTAACTTCAATTTACAGCATGCCTAGTCATATGTAACTTTCTAAAATGAAGCATTTCAACAACTCACCATGGGTCTGTTTTAGAAGATAATCTGAAAATCTATGAGAGTGACAATAAAAATATACAGTACCACTTGATCAAACTGCTAAAGAAGCAAAGACAAGTAAATGAGAAAGCTTCAATTCAGTAAGTCAACACTGCATTTCACACATGTAGCAGTTTACCCCTCTGGAACTTTTTAAAATTTGTTTTTTTTTTTTTTTTTGAAAGATAATTGCTTTACGGAATTTTGTTGTTTTCTGTCAAACCTCAACATGATATAAGTATACATATATGCCCTCCCTTTTGACCCTCCCTCTCTGAAACTTTTAAATGGTATTCAAATTAGTTTACTGCTCTCCTTGTGGGGGATGTCTGGAGCAAACAGAAAAGCTCTAAAACATAAATCACATTAATTCTGTTTTGAACGGTTTCATGTTTCCTTAAAGCATTACTAATAAACTGTAAATTCACATCCGTGTCTTTGCTCTTAACTCTGTGAGCTAGGACACAATCACAGAAATAGAGTCTGCATGCAATAAATAACCTTTGAATAAATAATGAGTCAGTGAATGACAATGCACCAGATTATGTCCCATAAAATCTGGATATTCCAGCTCTGCTAACTGGCTGAACAACTTGATTAATTCATACAAGAGGGACAAAAGGGTATAATTAGAATATATAATAAAGAATATTCATATTTTAATATATTAGAATGCATAATAAAGACACTCCAAGCAAGTTTGAGATAGATCTAGGTTCAAATCCTGATATAGCCAGGCAGTAGGGTGGGATCTACCATGCCTGATCTTTCATTTTTTCAACTGTAAAGAAAAAGTTAATAATGTATAACTTCCATAGCTAGTGTGATGTATTGTTCCTGGTACTGTTCTGGACAAACCTTTGTTCTTGATCTAAAAGGTAAAGCTGCTATTATTATTATTATTAACATCTTTGAGTATCATTTTATTATTTAAGGAAAGGAATAACAATTTCTGGTAAAGCTAAATTTCATGGAGGTTGGGAAAATGCAATCAGATTTTTTTATGTGAAAATGCATTAAAACATAAAATGCTATATAATGTAAATAATGGTAGAATTATTCTGTTATTGAAATCCCACAACTGACTGAAATTTAACAAAAAGTGTCATTACTTAAATACCATTGTGGGGCAAGAAAATGAACAACTGTCAATTATGGCATTAGGTGGAAAGTATGGTGCAAAATCGGAGAAGGCAATGGCACCCCACCCCAGTACTCTTGCCTGGAAAATCCCATGGACGGAGGAGCCTGGTAGGCTGCAGTTCATGGGGTCACTGAGGGTTGGACACAACTGAGTGACTTCACTTTCACTTTTCACTTTCATGCATTGAAGAAGGAAATGGCAACCCACTCCAGTGTTCTTGCCTGGGAAATCCCAGGGACAGGGGAGCCTGGTGGGCTGCCGTCTATGAGGTTGCACAGAGTCGGACATGACTGAAGCGACTTATTTTAACTCCTATCACAAATTATGCATATTGGGTATTTAAAAACCTACCTAAGTTTTACAATCCACACCATCAAAAAGTAAATGCCCTATGAACTTTTACAGAAGAGCTAAACTTTATAGAACTTACAATGCACAAATTGTCATATACATTTTGGTCTGCCTATAGGAGGTAGTCGGAGAAGGCAATGGCACCCCACTCCAATACTCTTGCCTGGAAAATCCCATGGAGGAGCCTGGTAGGCTACAGTCCATGGGGTCGCTAAGAGTCGGATATGACTGAGCGACTTCACTTTCACTTTTCACTTTCATGCATTGGAGAAGGAAATGGCAACCCACTCCAGTGTTCTTGCCTGGAGAATCCCAGGGACAGGAGAGCCTGGTGAGCTGCCGTCTATGGGGTCCCACAGAGTTGGACACGCCTGAAGTGACTTAGAAGCAGCATAGGAGCTAGTATACAAGGGAGATTTCTATTTATAAAAGCATCCTCTGAATAGGAATAGAATATGATGAAGGCTTTTTATGTGCTGTACTCATTTCTCTATCCCCTGGATGTAGCTCAATGTCAGGAACATTATATTTTTTATTAATGGCTAAATGAATTCAGCTAAAACTAAAAGTGCCTGCTTTCGATCATGCTTTAAAAAGCCAATATGCTCCTGACAAAAATATCTGAAACTAAAGCATATGGAAAAAATTTAACTATTTGCTTCTTTTCCTTTAGAAAATCTCAATCTCAGATTGTTACATTATTAGTGCTTGCTTAAAAGATAATCAGTAGAAGCACTCACGGAGAAGGCAATGGCACCCCACTCCAGTGCTCTTGCGTGGAAAATCCCACAGATGGAGGAGCCTGGTAGGCTGCAGTCCATGGGGTCGCTAAGAGTCGGACATGACTGAGCGACTTCACTTTCTCTTTTCACTTATGCATTGGAGAAGGAAATAGCAACCCACTCCAGTGTTCTTGCCTGGAGAATTCCAGGGACGGGGAGGCCTGGGGGGCTGCCGTCTATGGAGTCACACAGAGTTGGACACGACTGAAGTGACTTAGCATAGCATAGCATAGAAGCACTCAATTGTGTGGCCTTATAGACTGTAAACCTAGTTTCTTTCCTATAAGTACATGATAAAATTTGATGCTCCACAAATAGGTAATCATAGTAAAAAGCATTCACCCCAATTCTGATCCATTACCTCCTCCCCCCAAAAATTTGAAAACTCATCTTGGTTAAAATATTGTATAGGAAAAGGGTTATTAGCATAAATCTATTATTTAGGATATAAGTGAATCTTCATTTGTTCTTGGCAAAATAAAATTAAAGTAATAACATGACAAAAGACAAACAAAACCAACTGAAACTTGCTACAGATTGAGACATAGTCAAAGTCATAATGACAAATTCCAACCTAAATACATACTTATATTTAAACTTATGGAGAAAATAAATAATTATGGACAAACAATTATTAAGGTTTGTGAACATCTTCATAATATAATACCCTTTTAGGGTCCCAAACTGCAGCAAGATAGCAATGACTAAACTTACCTCCAATGCCAATGCCTGATGTTTGTAAGTTTTGCTAGTTACTCCCCCAAGAATGAGTCCCACTATGAACCATTCTACAGAAAACTCCTCCCTGATCACCAGTAACAAGACAGATGGCAGCTGGGCTATTTTGTGTAATAAGGAACTTGGGTTTTCAATGTGGTGAGGGAAAAGAACCAGAAGCCTGGCACCTGTGAATTTGTGGCCCCACCCTTTCACTATATAAGGAGAATCAGCTGTTGCCTCAACAGCTGGCAGGTGGCCGATAGAAAGAGATCTGAAAGGAGTTGTAGATTTTATGTAGATTTTTAGATGAGAGCCATAGTCGGGAGGCAACAGAGAGTAGCACATAGGAAAAAAGAGGAGGGTGGAAAAGAAACAGGAAGAAGAGAAACACAGAGAAATAGCCTACTGATGCAAACACACTGTGGCAGGAACTACTTATAGAAATTATGGGAGCTAATCAGAGACCTTGTTAAAAACAAACAAACAAACAAAAAAAACCCAGATATCTGCCTGAAGGTATTTTATTGCCTTATCTAAAAGGAGAAAAGCGAGATTATTATTTGAACTATTTCCTCACCCTTCCATTTGTTTACCACTTAATGCTATTACCATGTAGTGATGTATTTTAAATAAACTCTGGCAATTATAAACAGGAAGATATTTGTGACAAATGTCAAGAAGACAACAACTCTGGCTTCCCCCAGCAGACCACATTTTGAGACCAACAACCTATTCAAAGGCATTGGTTTACTCAGCAAACCTAGACTGATGTCAACCATGCCTCCCCCACCCCCTGCCCTCCACTGGACTAGAAAATGAATGAAGAATGGACATGGCCTCCAGTAACTGCATGTGGGAGAGAAAGGTTTTGACACTAATAACAATGCTACCTGTGACACACTAAAAGCGTGCAAAAGAAAGACAGTAGCTAGGCTAGGGGAAGGACCTGGGGAAGATGGGAAGAAGAAAGGGGCAAGCTGCAAAGCTTCATAAATTCAAGTAACATTCCAGCCAGTCTTGAAGGATTAATGGGGTTTATCTGAAGAGGAACTTGTTAAAAAGATATTTCAGGAAAAGAATAGCACATGCAAATATAAACACCATGATAGATGGGCAAAGGAAGCTGACTGTGAGACAAGTGAAAGGATCTGCTGAGGTTCAGCTGAGGCTAAAAACCTTACATGTGTAATAGCACTGATCCACAAGTCTATTTGGTTTTCTTTAGCTGTTCTTGACAGTCTGCCAAAGAAAGCAGAAGTAAGGACAGCAAAATTGAACGTGCTGGGGCCTCCCTGGTGGCTCATTGTAAAGAATCCATCTGCCAATGCAGGAGACACCAGTTTGATCCCTGGTCTGGGAAGATTCCACATGCAGAGAAGAAACTAAACCCTTGGGCCACAGCTATGGGGCCTGTGCTCTGCAGCCTGGTAACCACAACTTCTGAGCCTATGTGCCCCAACTACTGAAACCTGCATGTCCTAGAGCCTGTGCTCCCCTACAAGAGAAGTCACCGCAATGACAAGCCCCCACACCTAACAAAGAGTAACCCTTGCTCACAACAACTAGAGAAAAGCCTAACAGCAGGGAAGATCTAGCACAGCGAAAAATAAATTAAAAAAAATTGTTTAAAAAAATTGAATGTGCTTCAGAGGAGAAATGATGAGAAAGAAAGACAATGCCAAGATGCTGTCTCTCCATTTACTACTACCCAATCCTCAAAGGTTGGCTTAAAGCTCAACATTCAGAAAACGAAGATCATGGCATCTGGTCCCATCACTACATGGGAAATAGATGGAGAAACAGTGGAAACAGTGTCAGACTTTATTTTTCTGGGCTCCAAAATCACTGCAGATGGTGACTGCAGCCATGAAATTAAAAGACGCTTACTCCTTGGAAGGAAAGTTATGACCAACCTAGATAGCATATTCAAAAGCAGAGACATCACTTTGCCAACAAAGGTTCGCCTAGTCAAGGCTATGGTCTTTCCTATGGTCATGTATGGATGTGAGAGCTGGACTGTGAAGAAGGCTGAGCGCCGAAGAATTGATGCTTTTAAACTGTGGTGTTGGAGAAGACTCTTGAGAGTCCCTTGGACTGCAAGGAGATCCAACCAGTCCATTCTGAAGGAGATCAGCCCTGGGATTTCTTTGGAAGAAATGATGCTAAAGCTGAAACTCCAGTATTTTGGCCACCTCATGTGAAGAGTTGACTCATTGGAGAAGACTCTGATGCTGGGAGGGATTGAGGGCAGGAGGAGAAGGGGACGACAGAGGATGAGATGGCTGGATGGCATCACTGACTCGATGAATGTGAGTCTGAGTGACCTCCGAGAGCTGGTGATGGATAGGGAGGCCTGGCGTGCTGCAGTTCATGGGGTCGCAAAGAGTCGGACACGACTGAGCCACTGATCTGATCTGAATCCTCTCTCTTGTTTATATTTTAGTTCTTCACACCAGGATCTGCAGAAGAATAGGGCAAGGAGAGGATTATGTGGAAAGGGCCCCTTTTAATAAGCCCTTCACATCTCTCTGAACAAGTATTATTTTATTAAAGAAAAACAGTATAAGGTATAATAAGCAAAGATGAGTGGCGGAAAATAGAGAAGAAAACCAGATCAGAGTCACATGATATAAGAGAATATGCCATACATATATTTACATATGCATACATCTATTTAAAGAGAGAAAAAGAAACACCAGTTTTATGTTTATTACTCATACAGTTATTTAGGACTCACAGAAAAAGTAAACCAAGGTCAGCAACTCTTCTGTAATACTATTTAAGTGACTTTTATTTCTATTCTATCAAATGGGTATTTATGTCATTAAAACATTTTTATAAGGAAAATATTCCCCACAGAAGACTTGAAATATAAGTTTAACTCTCAATGTGTTTTCTGATCAGTAAAACACAATCCCTCCCCTTTCATATTTACTACTGCATAAATCAGTGTAACTGCAGTCAGCTAATAAACTTTCACAAGCAAAGGTCTCATGCTGAACTCCATTACCCACAAATATTTGCTCTATAAAATATGACAGGTTGGGAAAGTTAGGTAGATATGGACAGAAATAAATGATCCTAATTTTTCTATTCTATCAATGAGTTGTATTTGAAATTGCCAGTACAAATTTACTTTCAACGAAGAAAAAAATTGTAAGTCCAAGGATAGAACTTAATCAAAATATTTTAGTGAAGTAGAATTTAATAATCTTAATAGCGTGGTTAGCTTCATTGGATTGCACAGTGATATAATGTCCTTTAACTTATCTTATGATGATGATATTAAAATCAACCTTGGATTTCATTCACAAATCAGACATAAGAGACTTTTAATTTTATTTGCTGAAGATTTCCACCAATATAAACATGACTTCCCTTGAAAGGTCTCTGAAGGAAAAGGAACTAGAATGGATATTAAATAGCTTCCCGTCAAAACAAAATGACAGCTCTAAAGAAAAGCCAATATTAGAATTAACAAAGCTTTCTTTAAATATTACTAGTAAGTATTTAAAGCTTAAACTAGTTTCTATCAAGATACCTACAATTAGGGGGAACCATAAGCCCCTCTCTCATGCTGACACTTTCACTCCCAAGAGGAAAACATATTTAACAATCTCTTCATTCTGTAGTTGGAGAAGGCAATGGCACCCCACTCCAGTACTCTTGTCTGGAAAATCCCATGGACAGAGAAGCCTGGTGGGCTGCAGTCCATGGGGTCGCTAAGAGTCGGATACGACTGAACGATTTCACTTTCACTTTCATTCTGTAGTCACTGCTGCCCTTGTGAGAAGCAGATATTACTTGGTGGGTAATTTCATGTACTTCAATTTAGTGAGAAAAAGGTGTAAAAAGTTTGCCCAAAACCTGGGTGTCTTTTCCCACTTGGTCTGAATAAGTTTAACTCCAGGGAAGACGTATTTGAGAAGCCATTTGGCTGCAGGTCCAGGCCGTGATTTCTTTTTTTTTTTTTTTTAATTGAAGGATAATTACAATATTATGTTGGTTTCTGCCATACATCAACATGGATCAGCCATAGGTATACATATGTCCCCTTCCTGTTGAGCCTCCCTCCCACCTCCCACCCCACACCTATAGGCTGTCACAGAGCACAGGTTTGAGTTCCATGAGTCATACAGCAGATTCCCACCAGCTATCTATTTTACATGTTAGTGTCTATCTTTCCATGCTACTCTCTCCATTCATCCTACACCCTGCCTTCATGTCCATAAGTCTGTTCTCTGTCTGCATCTCCACTGCTACACTGCCAGACTGTGGTTTCTTATTGATATAATAATAATGTAATATATAACCAGTAATAATAAAGTAGATGGTATGATCTCTACCTGACTTGTGTTTATTTCTCATCTGGTTTGAAATTGAACTCCCTACACCAAATACACAGTGGGGTCACGGTGTTCTTACCAATTCACCTCCTGAAATTGTACTCATCTTTAAATGTTCATGTCTAGTATCACCTATCTCAGTAAACATTTCATTGATTCTCTTGTTGAAATTAACTTTCTCCTCAATGTTCCCAGGGCACTTTGCAGTTTGCTTATAGCACCTGTCCTATTTCTTCACTCGCTTACAAATAAAGCCAGAGACAATAACTTATTTGTGTGTTTTTCAAACAATTCCTTGCATAGAACTGTTCAATAATTGTAAAATTAAATTCTAAAATGTATATATCCCTCAATGTGAGGATATTGAAATCAAGAATGTGTTATGAAGAGAATGACAGTCTATAAAAATGAAATCATCATATATATTATATTTAGTCAACAAATAAGACCACATTCCTGAATAGTTCAGGGGAAACTGTTAGCCAGCAGCCTTCAGGCAATGATAACTTGTGCACTAGGAATTTCTATGTATTTTCTGCACTGCTAGTTCTAATGTTTATGAAAAATTTATACAACACTTTCAATGGAAAGCTCCTCACTGATAAACCCAGGCCTTGGTTTTTCTTAAGATTTCAGACATTATTCCTAATTTTATGCTTATATAGATAAGAGATTTTACATTCAAAATAATGCAAATACCCTTTGATTCAAATAAAAATCAGTGTATGAAATAATGGGAAAAAGGAAAATTGCAGAACCATTCTAATAATTATATATAGGCTTCCTTGTGGCAATTAACAATGTTTAAAAAACACTGAAACACAATTTCATCGGTCTGAAAGGCACTCATTCACCTCATTTAACAAATATTTACTGAACACCAACTGCATGCCCAGTCCTCTACAGGGACTAGAAGTACAGCAGTGCAACATAATAAACATAAATCCCAGTCTCATTGAGGTTACAACTGGTATAAAGCGCTAGATATTAAACAGATAATCAAGCGAATAAAATTATGATCTAGGTTTGCCCAGAAAAAAAGGAATTAGGTAAGAGTGGTGAGCAAAGAATTATATGATCAGGAATATTCTAATAATATAAATTGTGCCATATTTCATCACAAATTTAGTAATTTTTAATATTTACATATATTAAGAAACAAAACCTATTTCTCTCAAGTAATATATTGTTAAGCAAATTGTGGGAATATAAATCTCAAACTATGCCTAGAATACATGGTATAGCAAGTGTATTTTTGTGCTCACAAGTAAAAAAAGTTACATTATGCTATAACCAAGTGATATATGGTGATGCTTACTAAAGTACCGGAAAGATTGTTAAAATTGGACAATGGAAGAGAAGTCACTCCAATTCAAACTACATATTCTGCTTGTAAGTAATTTACAAATTTTATAGAAACCAAATATACTGATAGAAAGCACAATTTAATTTTTTTCCTTTATATTACCCATCCTAAAAACAGAAACAATTATGGAAAAGTAATTGCCTAGCAAAAGCATTTCCAAGCCACATAGAGATTAACCTGGCTAAAATGGATATTGACAAAAGTAATTTCAACATATTGATGCCTAATTCAAGATTACATATGCTTAGTATGATAATCTCTAGGTCCATCCATGTTGTTGCAAGTGGCATTATTTCATTTTTTGTGGCGTAGTATTCCACTGCATATACACACCTCATTTGCTGCATCTATTAATCTGTCAATGGATATTAAGGTTGCTTCCATGTATGGGGCTACTGAAAACAATGCTGCTATGAACGTTGGGGTGTATGTATCTTTTCAAATTAGTTTTCCGTGGATATATACCCAAGAGCAGGATTCCTGGATCATGTGGCAACTCTATTTTTAGTTTTTTTAGGAACCTCCATATTATTTACAATAGTGGCTGTGCCAGAGTACATCCCCACCAACAGTATTCAATGGTTCCCTTATCTCCACACTCTCTCCAGCATTTGTTATTTATAGATCTTTTCATAATGATCATTCTGACTGGTGTGAAGTAATATCTCTTTGTAGTTTTGATTTGCATTGATCTAATAATTAGAGATGGTGAGCATCTTTTCATGTGCCTATTGGCCATCTACATGTCTTTTTAAAAGAAATATCTATTTATTTCTAATATCTATCTTTGGCTCATTTTTGATTGGATTGCTTGGGTTTTTTTGTTGTTATTGAGCTGTATGAACTATTTGCATATTTTAGATGTTGGTCAAACCATTTGCAATTATCTTCTCCCATTCTGTAGGTTCTTTTTGTTTCATTTATGGTTTCCTTTCCTGTGCAAAAGCTTATAAGCTTGATTTGGTCCTATTTGTTTATTTTGTATTGCCTTAGGAGACTGACCTAAGAGATTATTGGTATGACATGTGTCAGAGAATGTTTCGCCTACGTTATTTTCTAGGAGTTTTATGGTGCCACGTCTTACATTTAAGTCTTTAAGTCATTTTGAGTTTATTTTTTGTGTATGGTGTGAGGGAGTGTCCTAACTTCATTGATTTACATAGTACTGAAGATGGACTTTTCTTTATATTGAACTTAGGGAATAAAAGTTCTTGTAGAGATGAACAGAAAAGGAAATCTGAGATGTATTTGGAAACATTCCTGTTAGTTCGGTCTGAAAACTGAAATGCTTGCCAAACAGTCAATCGCCTTATTATCTTTTGATATTCAACTAAATACACACTCAAGTAAACAGATATTTCAGTTCACGAACTTAAGCCTGTTTTTTCTCAAGAGTGTGGTTCTCAACTATTTTCTAATTCTAAAGTAAAACTCTCCTGCTTCAATGTCATAGTTTTACGTATTTTCAATGGATGGGATACCCTGTAAGAAAATCTTATTCTCTCCATGTTAAAATTTCATTACATTCAAGTACCATTTAAACCCTCCAAAGAAATAAAGCATTATATCTTGAAGCTTCTTTTTTTTTTTTCTTTTCTAGAAATCTTCTTTGACTCATTTTTTACTCTTTCCCTGTGTTTGTATTTAAGTGGACAGGCAGCAAACTGTGAGAATAGAGATCTAGATTGTCAATTATTCTGCTCACTCAGAGCTTAAGTGTTGTGTTTGATGTCTCCTGGGAGAAACTAACATCCATAGTAACAGATGTAAAAGCACTTACTTTAGGGTTATTTTAAATGGTATGACTACTTTAAAAAAAATTCTATATAGGAAACATGTCTCCCAGGCACTGGGGATTAGCGGCAATTTTCTCTTTAAATGTCATTGGCTAAACTCTCACGATGTTGACTTTTGATATACATTGAGTCAACAATATGTTTAGCATCCCTATACATTATCACTCTCTTCTCTACCTTTAGCCTAAAAAATGCAGTCCACATTGTATATGAGGAAAAAGAGCCTTCAATTTATATAAGTATTTCACCATTCATGGTTTGATTGTTTTCTCCTGTCATTTGTTGTGGAAACCATTTAAATAAAAAACAAAACAGAAACTGCCACTGCTAGGCAGCAATTCTGGACGGGACACCTCAGCTTATCTGTAAGAAACCCTATATGAAGAAGAGCTAGGATGGATACAATGACCAGCAGAACAAGGCTTTCTGGAGAGGAAGCAGAGGCATACATGATGTTCACAAGAGAGTACAAAAAGGGGCGTTAGCTAGCCTACAGGTGTTCAGCACTTATTTTCTTTGTTAGGCTTAACTAAGCTAAAAATAAATGGTTTTTCTGTATTTTTTAAATGTAGGTCATCATGTTGTTGTTCAGTCGATAAGCTGTATCCAACTCTTTGTGACCCCATGAACTGCAGCCTTCCAGGCTTCACTGTCCTTCACTATCTCCCCGAGTCCACTCAAACTCATGTCCATTGAGTCAATGTTGTCATTTAACGATCTCATTCTCCTATCTCGTATTACTTAACATTATAATATATATTATACATATATTATATGTATATAATTTGCATATACATACATTTATATGTTTATATATTTATAGATATTATACTATATATATATTACATGTATATAATTTGTATATACATATATTTATATATATGTATACATAATGTGACTTCACTTTCACTTTTCACTTTCATGCATTGGAGAAGGAAATGGCAACCCACTCCAGTGTTCTTGCCTGGAGAATCCTAGGGATGGGGGAGCCTGGTGGGCTGCTGTCTATGGGGTCACACAGAATCGGACACGACTGAAGCGACTTAGCAGCAGCAGCATACATAATGTATATGATCAGAGAAGGCAATGGCACCCCACTCCAGTACTCTTGCCAAATAATGTTACTTAACAGGAGAGCCTGGTGGGCTGACGTCTATGGGGTCACGCAGAGTCGGACACGACTGAAGTGACTTAGCAGCAGTAGCAGCAGCAACATTACTTACAGTAAGTTTTTTTAGAACAGTAATGGTGGTGGTTTAGTCACTAAGTCGTGTCCAACTCCTGTGACGCTATGGACTATAGCCTGCCAGGCTCATCTGTCCATGGGATTCTTTCTCCAGGGGATCTTCCTGACCCAGAAACTGAACCCAGGACTTCCCTGGTGGCTCAGATGGTAAAAGTGCCTGCCTACAGTGTGGGAGACCCGGGTTCAATCCCTAGGTTGGGAAGATCCCCTGGAGAAGGAAATAGCAACCCATTCCAGTACTCTTGCCTGGGAAATCCCATGGATGGAGAAACCTGGTAGGCTACAATCCATGGGGGTCACAAAGAGTTGGACATGACTGAGTGACTTCACTTTCACTTCACTCCTGCATTGCAGGCAGATTCTTTACCAACTGAGCTATGAGGGAAGCCCTAGAACAGTAATACATACTCATTATTTAATGTACACTACATGCTTTATATGAACTTCCTGGGTGGTGGAAGTGGTAAAGAACTGTCCTGCCATTACAGACATGGGTTGGATCCCTGGTAGGGAAGATTCCCTGGAGAAGAGCATGGCAGCTCCCTCCAGTATTCTTGCCTAGAGAATCCCACAGACAGAGAAGCCTAGCGAACTACAGTCCATGGGTTCACACAGAGTCGGACATGACTGAAGCAACTTAGCATGCAGCATGCACATGCTTTAGGTAAAATACAGTTTTAATCTTCATAGCAATTCTATTACACTCTTCAGGTTGCACAGTTAAAGACACTGTAAATAAAACTGTCAAGTAATACACCCTGAAAAGTATCATAGTAGGGATTTTACTCTGATTCCAAACTCCAATTTTTTTTGTTTACTTTTTAGTTGACAGATAACTGCTTTATAGAATTGTGCTGTTTTCTGTCAAACCTGAACATGAAACAGACATACATATACATATTTCCTCTCCCTTTTGAACTTCCCTCCCATCTGCCTCCCCATCTAATCCCTCTAGGGTGTTTGAGTTTCCTGAGACACAAAAAATTCCCGATGGCTATTTTTTTACATATGGTAATGTAAGTTTCCATGTTACTCTCTCCCTACATCTCACCCTCTCCTCCCCCTCCCCATGTCCATAAGTGTATTCTCTATGTCTGTTGCTCCATTGCTGCCCTAGAAATGCATTCTTCAGTACCATTTGTCTAGAGTCTATATATATATATTAAGTCACCCTGCTTATTTAACTTATATGCAGAATACATCATGAGAAACGCTGGGCTGGAAGAAGCACAAGCTGGAATCAAGATTGCTGAGAGAAATATCAATAACCTCAGAAATGCAGATGACACCACCCTTATGGCAGAAAGTGAAGAGGAACTAAAAAGCCTCTTGAATGTGAAAGAGGAGAGTGGAAAAAGTTGGCTTAAAGCTTAACATTCGGAAAACTGACATCATGGCATCTGGTCCCATCACTTCATGGGGAAATAGATGGGGAAACAGTAGAAACAGTGTCAGACTTTATATTGGGGGGCTTCAAAATCACTGCAGATGGTGATTGCAGCCATGAAATTAAGACGCTTACTCCTTGGAAGGAAAGTTAGGACCAACCTAGATAGCATATTCAAAAGCAGAGACATTATTTTGCCAACAAAGGTCCATCTAGTCAAGGCTATGGTTTTTCCAGTGGTCATGTATGGATGTGACAGTTGGACTGTGAAGAAAGCTGAACGCCAAAGAATTGATGCTTTTGAACTGTGGTGTTGGAGAAGACTCTTGAGAGTCCCTTGGACTGCAAGGAGATCCAACCAGTCCATTCTAAAGGAGATCAGTCCTCGGTGCTCTTTGAAAGGAATGATGCTAAAGCTGAAACTCCAGTACTTTGGCCACCTCATGTGAAGTGTTGACTCATTGGAAAAGACTCTGATGCTGGGAGGGATTGGGGGCAGGAGGAGAAGGGGACAACAGAGGATGAGATGGCTGGATGGCATCAGTGACTTGATGGACATGAGTTGAGTGAATTCCGGGAGTTGGTGATGGACAGGGAGGCCTGACGTGCTGCAATTCATGGGGTAGCAAAGAGTTGGACATGACTCAGTGACTGAACTGATTGAACTGAACTGACTGATCAAACGTTTATCTTTCTCTGTACTTACTTCACTCTGTAGAATAGGCTCTAGGTTCATCCACCTCATTAGAATTGACTCAAATGTGTTCCTATTCATGGCTGAGTAATATTCCATTGTGCATATGTACCAAAACTTCTTTATCCATTCATCTGTCAATGGACATCTAGGTTGCTTCCATGTTCCAGCTATTCTAAATAGCGCTGCAATGAATAATGGAATACATGTGTCTTTTTCAACTTTGGTTTCCTCAGAGTTTATGCCTAAGAGTGGGATTGCTGGGTCATATGGTGCTTTTATTCCTAGTTTTTAAAGGGCTCTTCATACCATCTTTCATAGTGGCTGTATCAATTTACATGCCAACCAACAGTGCAAGAGTCTTCCTTTTCTCCACTCCCTCTCCAGCATTTATTTTTTTGTAGACTTTTTGATGACGGCCATTTGCCTGGTGTGAGGTGATATCTCGTTGTACCAAACCTCAATTTTTAACACCTTCACTATACTGTCTCTAGTTGGGGTTCATCAATTTTAAACTAATTCCCAAAGTAGCTTTGGATATAGAGTGTATGTTAATGAAATCAGCACAATTTGGAAACAAGGACTTTGGATAATTTGATAACTACACACATCTGTGTATACATACACATATATATAAATAATAATTCACACTTTCACAAAATAATGTTTAAGTTCCCTTATAAAAATTTTAGGTAAACCTTGAAAACAGGATCATATATATATAGATATATATATATTCCAATCCCAAAGAAAGGCAATGCCAAGAAATGTTCAAACTACTGCACAATTGCACTCATTTCACATGCTAGTAAAGTAATGCTCAAAATTCTCCAAGCTAGGTTTCAAAAGTATATGAACAGAGAACTTAACTGATGTTCAACCTGGATTTACAAAAGGCAGAGGAACCAGAGATCAAATGCCAACATCCATTGGATCATAGAAAAAGAAATTATAGAAAAACATCTACTTCTGCTTTGTTGACTATGCTAAAGCCTTTGTGTGGATCACAATAAACTGTAGAAAATTCTTAAAATGATGGGAATACCAGACCACCTTACCTGCCTCCTGAGAAACCTGTGTGCAGGTCAAGAAGCAACAGTTAGAACTGGATATGGAACAATGGACTGCTTCCAAATTGGGAAAGGAGTACATCAAAGCTGTATATTGTCACCCTGCTTATAATGCCAGGCCTGGATGAAGCTCAAGCTGGAATCAAGACTGCTAGGAGAAATATCAATAAGCTCAGATACGCACATGACACCACGGTTATGGCAGAAACTGAAGAGAAACTAAAGAACCTCTTGATGGAAAGAGAAGAGTGAAAAAGTTGGCTGAAAAGTCAACATTCAGAAAACACAGATCATGGCATCCAATCCGGTCCCATGGCTTCATGGCAAATAGATGGTGAAAGGATGGAAACAGAGAGACTTTAGTTTCTTGGGCTCCAAATTCACCACAGATAGTGGCTGCAGCCATGAAATTAAAAGATGTGTGCTCCTTGGAAGAAAAGCTATGACAAACCTAGACAACATATTAAAAAGCAGAGACATTATTTTGCCAACAAAGGTCCATATAGACAAATCTATCCTTTTTCCACTAGTCGTGTATAGATGTGAAAGTTGTATCATAAAGAAAGCTGAGTGCCAACGAACTGATGCTTTTGAACTGTGGTACTGGAGAACACTCTTGAAAGTCCCTTGAACTGCAAAGAGTTCAAATCAGTCAATCCTAAACAAAATCAATCCTTAATATTCATTGGAAGAGCTGATGCTGAAGCTCCAATAATTTGGCTAACTGATGTGAAAAGCCAACTAATTAGAAAAGACCGTGATGCAGGGAAAGATTGAAAGCAGGAGAAAGGGACAGCAGAAGAGGAGATAGTTGGATGGCATCACCAACTCAGAGGACATAAGTTTGAGCAAATTCCAGGAGACGGTGAAGGACAGGGAAATTTGGGGTGCTGCAGTCCATGAGGTTGCAAAGAGTCGGACACAACTGAGCAACTGAACAAAACAATACATAAATACACACAGAAATTCTTAAGGAATTGAAAATAGTTTTTTCTTAAGTGAATCCTCAACGTATTAAAATGTTTTTAGAGCCACAGTGATTAAGTATTTCAATAATTATTAACCTCTCTCATAAATGAGATCTAAAGAACAATGGAAATTAGACACAGGAGCTCTATTTGCTTCAGCACTTAGTTTGTGCTCTTGAACTATAAGAGCAAATGCTAATTACTGTTCAGCCCTAATGCTAATCTCAGCATCTGCTAATTAAAAGATCACATCTTCTGCAAAGTCAGCATTACCATTCAAATGAAAACATTAATCAGTTTGAAAAATTCAAAATCAATCAACTGAAAAGAGAAAGTTGTCAGCCTCCAATGAATTGATACCAGTGAAATATCAAGAGTGCAAAAGAGCTAGTGTCAATTTATTAATACATGCCTCAGCTACACAGATTCACATTGTTACAAAAGAAATGCTTTTTATTCTGTTTCTATATTTCACTCTGACCATTCAGTTACATATTATTTCTATATACAATATTATAATATCATCTGCCTTTTAAAGAGATCTTGTTTTACATTTAATATACTAGAGATATGACTACTAACCAGATTTTAAAAATAGATGTTGCAGAGTTTTCAAAAAGCTAACGCAACTTAGTGAGATATTTCCAGAATACTAATAACTGCAGAAAACTTCAGCTGCATTAATTATCATACAGCTGCTTTTTTTTTCTTTTTTAAAGCTAACCAATAGGTCTATCTTTTATAATGGTTATCAATATTCACGACATCTAAAATGCAGACAGGGTTATACTTCAGGTCAAATAAAAAAATGGTATTTCTCAGCTTCACTCAAGGAGTTGGTACAGACAAAAAGATCTAGGATTATGTCAGTGGTGATCTCTTCCATCACATTTTGTCTTCTTCCTTGTGTCAAAGAACAAAGACTATTAGGAACCTACTGTCTCCCTTCTCCCCTTCTCCCTGAAGTGGGGGAAAATGCAGCTAACCTAGCTCTGTTGGCCAAAAGTTTATTTAGATATTCAACAGGAATCCACCCCAAAAAAACTAAAAATCATGGCATAAGGAATGGCAAGATGTATAAAACATACATGCAATGCTTTCCTTAATTTTTTTTTTTTCTTCTCATTTGGGTATAGATGCTTTCAGTTCAGTTCAGTCGCTCAGTCATGTCCAACTCTTTGCAACCCCAAGAACTGCAGCACGCCAGGCTTCCCTGGCATCACCAACTCCTGGAGTCCATCCAAACCCATGTCCATTGTGTCGGTGATACTATCCAACCATCTCATCCTCTGTCATCCCCTTCTCCTCCTGCCCTCAATCTTTCCCAGCATCAGGGTCTTTTCAAATGAGTCAGCTCTTCACATCAGGTGGCCAAAATATTGGAGTTTCAGCTTCAACATCAGGCCCTCCAATGAACACCCAGGACTGATCTCCTTTAGAATGGATTGGTTGGATCTCCTTGCAGTCCAAAGGACTCTCAAGAGTCTTCTTCAACACCACAGTTCAAAAGCATCAATTCTTCAGCATTCAGCTTCCTTTATAGTCCAACTCTCACATCCATATGACCACTGGAAAAACCATAGCCTTGACAAGACACTCATTGGAAAAGACCCTGATGCTGGGAAAGCTAAAGGCAGGAGGAAAAGGGAATGACAGAAGCTATGATGGTTGGATGGCATCACCGACTTGATAGACATGAGTCTGAGCAAATTCCAGAAGTTGGTGATGGACAGGGAAGCCTGGTATGCTGCAGTCCATAGGGTCGCAAAGAGTCAGACATGACTGAGTGACTGAACTGAACTGATAGATGCTTTACAGTGTTGGTTTAATTTCTATTGTACAACAAAGTGAATCAGCTGTATGTATACATATATTGTCTCTCTCTTGGACCTCCCTGCCTCCCACAGGCAGGTCATCGCTATATCCTAACCATATCCCACAGTTAGGTCATCGCTGAGCACCAAACTGAGCGCCTGTGCCATTCAGCAGCTTCCCACTAGCTATTTCACACACGGTAGCGTATATACGTCAATTCCAGTCTCTCAGTTCATCCTCTCTTTATCCCCCGCCACATTCACATACCCATTCTCTACATCTGCGTTTCTATTCTTGCCCTGAAAATAGGTTCATCGGTACCATTTTTCTGGATTCCTTACATTTTAAAAGTTTATGTCAAACTCCTAGCAGTCCAAATGAATATACACTTGGAAAATGAAAAGACTCCTAACAACTTCAGAATGTACTACTCATGTATTTTTTAAAAAAAAGGAAAAACTTTAGAGAAAATAAGCTTAAGCAATCTCTTAGTAGTCAGCAACAGCAATAAAGTAAAATATGAAACTGTAACTCTGATGGAACACAACTACAGATGAATAAATATCTTTGCATTCTGAAAAAGGAATGAGTAAAGAATTATATGTAAATTCACATGCAGAGCAAAAGCTATTAATGTAGTAAAATCTGAAAGAGAAAGTCAAATTCATAGCCTTGTTTATCTTAAAAGATAGGAAGAAAGCAAGCCTAGACAGATTTATAATTATGATTTCATTGGGTGGACAAAAAAGTTTTGATATATACCACACTGAGGAAACTCAGCTCTGATTCACTTTATTGAATTATGAAATACATAATACTTTTTCCAAAACAACCTCATGTGACAACTGTAATTCAGAGGAATTATTACTAGGATTTACCATGCTTTTCTTAAACAGACCTCCACTGACAGATGCTAAAAACCACTAAAATAATTAGTTGGCTATCATAATACTAGGAAAAGGTCAGTTTTCATCCCAATCCCAAAGAAAGGCAATGCCAAGGAGTGCTCAAACTACCGAACAATTGCACTCATCTCACACGCTAGTAAAGTAATGCTCAAAATTCTCCAAGCCAGGCTTCAGCAATATGTGAACCGTGAACTTCCTGATGTTCAAGCTGGTTTTCGAAAAGGCAGAGGAACCAGAGATCAAATTGCCAACATCTGCTGGATCATGGAAAAAGCAAGAGAGTTCCAGAAAAACATCTATTTCTGCTTTATTGACTATGCCAAAGCCTTTGACTGTGTGGATCACAATAAACTATGGAAAATTCTGAAAGAGATGGGAATACCAGACCACCTGATCTGCCTCTTAAGAAATCTGTATGCAGGTCAGGAAGCAACAGTTAGAACTGGTCATGGAACAACAGACTGGTTCCAAATAGGAAAAGGAGTACGTCAAGGCTGCATATTGTCACCATGTTTATTTAACTTATATGCAGAGTACATCATGAGAAATGCTAGACTGGAAGAAACACAAGTTGGAATCAAGATTGCCGGGAGAAATATCAATAACCTCAGATATGCAGATGACACCACTCTTATGGCAGAAAGTGAAGAGGGGCTAAAAAGCCTCTTGATGAAAGTGAAAGTGGAGAGTGAAAAGGTTGGCTTAAAGCTCAACATTCAGAAAACGAAGATCATGGCATCTGGTTCCATCACTGCATGGGAAATAGATGGGGAAACAGTGGAAACAGTGTCAGACTTTGTTTTTCTGGGCTCCAAAATCACTGCAGATGGTGACTGCAGCCATGAAATTAAAAGACGCTTGCTCCTTGGAAGGAAAGTTATGACCAACCTAGATAGCATATTCAAAAGCAGAGACATTACTTTACCAACAAAGGTTCGCCTAGTCAAGGCTATGGTCTTTCCTGTGGTCATGTATGGATGTGAGAGCTGGACTGTGAAGAAGGCTGAGCGCCAAAGAATTGATGCTTTTGAACTGTGGTGTTGGAGAAGACTCTTGAGAGTCCCTTGGACTGCAAGGAGATCCAACCAGTCCATTCTGAAGGAGATCAATCCTGGAATTTCTTTAGAAGGAATGATGCTAAAGCTGAAACTCCAGTATTTTGGCCACCTCATGCGAAGAGTTGACTCATTGGAGAAGACTCTGATGCCGGGAGGGATTGAGGGCAGGAGGAGAAGGGGACGACAGAGGATGAGATGGCTGGATGGCATCACTGACTCGATGGATGCGAGTCTGAGTGACCTCCGGGAGCTGGTGATGGACAGGGAGGCCTGGAGTGCTGCAGTTCATGGGGTCGCAAAGAGTCGGACACGACTGAGCGACTGATCTGATCTGATCTGATCTGATCATAATACTGATATACGCTCATAAAAGTTCATTTTATGTGTATAAGCCCTAAAAAGCTTTATTAGAATAACAGTCATGTTCTATCTAGTAAAGACTGTTTTCATAAAATACCAAAAGATAAAGAAGAAAAAGTTTCAGTAGTATTATTTTATCTCTGTGGTGTTGAGTAGAAAAATGGCTGATGGATTCACCGAAGAAAAAAGCATGTCTCCTCCTTGACCATTTACAGGAAGGATTCACTCTCATATACTTAGAAACATTAATGAAAGCTGAACATCTAGAGCGGAAGAAAAGGCCTCTCAAAAGCAGACTCACTATATCCAAGCCCACAGAAATTGACGTAAATAAGCAGAATATCACCTTACTAATTTACAAGGAGAAATAACCTTCATAGGGACCCAGATAACTAGAGTCTCAGCCATCAGCCCATTCTTTCTCTAAGGGCAGATGGTCTCACCAATGGATGAACAATTTCCTTTCTACACAACCATAGTTAACCAGCTCTTCTCCTGAGTGACACAGTGTTCATCAGATCTAATCATACTTTAATCTAACAAAGAGCTATAGGCCAAAGCACAATTCAGTCACTTTTGAGATGATTTTACACACCTATGCTTTATCCGTTCTGTGCTTATCTCACCTTTAGAGGAATTTTTATTTCCCTTCTTTCTTACTTATATAAGCAACACTTTGGTCTATAAGCTCTCACACACTGCACGATCATCCTGCAGTGTAAGGATTATATTTGTAAAGCTTGATACAATCAGTGGCATAGCCAGAAAAGATGTGGTAATAAAAAAGATTAGCCAAAAAACAGGTTTGAACAGCAAAAGAAGAATTACAGATCAACTAGTTCCACCCTCTTAAAATTATCATTAGTTTAACAGAGTGCAGTTAAATACTTAATACATATCTGCTGGTACAAACTCTAGGTCAGCAAGCACATTTCAGGAGTGAGGATTGGGAGCTGAAGAGATCAAACACTTACTGAATGCCTCTTACCTCTAGACATATAACTAGATAAATGAGAACCTATTCTCTCATTAATTCCTTATAGACATAGGGTGGGCATTATCTCCATGAACAGAAGAATAAGCTAAGCCTCTCCTTCCAAGTGTTCCTGAGACCTTCTTTGTTAGCTAAGTTCTTCATCTACCCACATTTTCTCTTCAGACTGACTTCTACAACTCACAATTATGTTCCACCCTCTCTTATCTTCAAAGTGCAAGTGAGCAATGCAGCAAACAAAAAACCAACCCTCACCGCCATCTATAATTCTCCTCTGGACACTGCCAAAAATTTCTCTTGCTCTTCCCAACAAATGGGGAAATAATTTATACTTGCTGTCTGTTCTTACCCACCTCTCCTTCAATCACAAACCCTCTGCAATGATCTTTTTTGGCCAGTGCCAGCTTTCACTGAAACACTTTGGAAAAGGGTCACTAATTACATTTGAACAAGAACTTCTGAAATACTCTTTCTTTGCTTCTATTTTAAAATCTAAGTGTTTTTCCTCCACACTCTGTGACCAGATATTTTTGTTTCCCTTTTCTAGTCCAGATCCCTCAGAGTTCCTCATGAATCTATCCTTGGCTATATTCTGTGCCTGTACTTTATGACTCCTCCTAGTAATTTAATCCATAACCTTGGCCTCAACCTCCACCCCAAAGATGCCAAAATCTGTATCTCTAGCCCAAATTCTCCCCATAGCTTCAGAAATCTATCTCCAGATCATACCCATGAGGAAGTGAAAGAAACGGCCTATACTGAATACAATACCTTTCTCATCATTTTTTTTTAATGGTCCTCTAACACCATAAAATGACACCACCATCCTCTCTATCACTCAGGTAACATATAATCAACTTGGATTTCTTCTCCTTTACTGTCCATCCACAATTTAGTCATTCAGATCAGATCAGATCAGATCAGTCGCTCAGTCGTGTCCGACTCTTTGCGAGCCCATGAACCGCAGCACGCCAGGCCTCCCTGTCCATCACCAACTCCCGGAGTTCACTCAGACTCACATCCATCGAGTCAGTGATGCCATCCAGCCATCTCATCCTCTGTCGTCCCCTTCTCATCCTGCCCCCAATCCCTCCCAGCATCAGAGTCTTCTCCAATGAGTCAACTCTTCACATGAGGTGGCCAAAATACTGGAGTTTCAGCTTTAGCATCATTCCTTCCAAAGAAATTCCAGGGCAGATCTCCTTCAGAATGGACTGGTTGGATCTTCTTGCAGTTCAAGGGACTCTCAAGAGTCTTCTCCAACACCACAGTTTAAAAGCATCAATTCTTTGGCGCTCAGCCTTCTTCACAGTCCAACTCTCACATCCATGCCACAGGAAAGACCATAGCCTTGACTAGGCGAACCTTTGTTGGCAAAGTGATGTCTCTGCTTTTGAGTATGCTATCTAGGTTGGTCATAACTTTCCTTCCAAGGAGTAAGCGTCTTTTAATTTCATGGCTGCAGTCACCATCTGCAGTGATTTTGCAGCCCAGAAAAATAAAGTCTGACACTGTTTCCACTGTTTCTCCATCTATTTCCCATGTAGTGATGGGACCAGATGCCATGATTTTCGTTTTCTGAATGTTGAGCTTTAAGCCAACCTTTTCACTCTCCACTTTCACTTTCATCAAGAGGCTTTTAGTTCCTCTTCACTAGCTCCGAAATATTTTACTTTCTTACAACCTTCTCACCATTCCCATGGCTACTGCCTGGTGAGGTCCCTAACATCTTTCCAAGAGACACCTAAGACTGGCCCCTCTTACAGAACTTCTCATCCTCCATGTCCTCCACCTGTTAACCACAAGAAAGTCCAAGCCCCAGAACCTGGCTCAAACTCACCCCTCTAGCTTTTTAAAAACTATATATTTGATTTATCTATTTGTCTGTATCAGATCTTAGCTTTGGTACACAGTATCTTCATTGCAGTATCTGGGAACTTTGGTTGTAGCACACAAACTCTTAGTTGCAGCATGTGAGATCTAGTGCTCTGACTAGGGATCGATCCCAGGCTCCCTGCACTGTGAGCTTAGAGTCCTAGCCACTGGACCACCAGGGAAGTCCCCATACCTCTCCAGCTTTATTCATCAGAATTCCAGATCCCTCTTGTAAACCACATCAATACAACACCCGTGCTTGTGCACACACACCAGATTTATCCTAAAGTTCATCCTCTTTCTGCTACACCTTTCAGCACAATATTCAGGTCAGTGCCACATTGATCTAACACCTAATGGAGTCTCAGGAAGCCAATTTCAACCTCTTTGTTGACTGACCTGATCCACAATATGCTTTAAAACCAAGGCGTGATTATAAAAATTGCAGAGTTCTCTTCTCAGTTAAGTGTCAACAGAAATAATTCTCACGTCGCCAGTTTAGATATGCCAAACCACAACTGCCAAACCACAACTTCCACCATAACAAGAATTATGGACACAGTGTATTATCATGTTCTTCACTGTCACAAATTAAGAAGCTTTCTATCTACATCCACCAGTAATAACAGGGCTCATACCTTACTATATGAGAACTTCTGAATTACTTAGCAGTTTTAGCTCACGATAATAATAAACCCCTACACTAACAATAGAATGCTAATGTTACTAAGACTGTGAATACTGAATATGTGAATATGTTGCTCTGAGATACTAGCAAGCACTTCTGATATTCTATAACTTCCAGTGTCAAGAAACAACTTAAATTTGATGCTGAGTCTTGAGAGCAAGCCCATGCATTCCCTCAGATAACATAACACTGCCTTCCATACCCAACTGGATACAAACATTGATGCAAATGTCACTAAAGATATATACAGCAACCGTTATACAGAACACATTTTAAGATATAATGAACTTACTACAAAGTGAAGAAAATGTACTTTTTCAAAAGAAAAAATCTTTCCTTCACAAAGAGGTCCTTTTCATTGTGGGACTAAGGAGAATGCCAAAATTCTTAACCTAAGTAGGTCATTTTATATATCATTCTCATTCTGTCAGCAAAACATGCCTCTCTCCTTATTAATAAATTAAAATTTTCCCTAACAAATGGCCTTGAAATTGGCTTTTTACCTGTAGAACATAGTTCATATCTATAGCTATGGATGATGTATCTCAATGCCCCAAGCAGGAGAGACTGTAAGTAACATGCTTTAACTTCCTTATTCATTTTCTAACTTCTATACTACTAAAATTGTGTAGAAATTTGGATTAAACTTCCTTATACATTCTGACATCCTCCAAGTCTTTATTCAAATGTGACCTTCTCAATGAAGCCTACCCTGTTTAATATGACAACCTGCCTTCCTTTCCCCTCAACCTATCCCTCTAATCCCCTTATCCTGCTCTGCCTTTTCTCTAGAGCACTTATTACCTTCCAAAAGGCAGTGTAATTCACTCACTTTTTAACTTTACTACTACATATATTCTCCAACACAGAAAAGCATTCCGGGAAGACAGTAATCTTTGGCTGTTGCTCATTTCTCATCCCAAGTAACCAGATCAGTATCTGGTTTTGAATAGGTACTCAAGTATACATTGGTTGAATATTAAATACATAATTTCATTTCACCTGTTTGTCTGAACTGGTTAATAAGCAGTAATCTATGATGAAAATGATACTTGTAAGATGGGAACGTTCCCATGGTCAGCACCAGAGAAGTTAACCTTATTATATCGTCTTGCATATCATCTGGCCTACCACCCAGTGCTACGTGCTCAGTTGCCCAGTCGTGTCCAACTCTTTGCAACCCCATGCACTGTAGCCCGCCAGGGTCCTCTGACCATGGGATTTTTTGAACACACCTCAGTACCCTTCTCCAGGGGCTTCAACTCCCACAGTGGAGATAGCACTGACAAGGGATGCTGACTGGTCAGGAGACATTCAGGCTTTCAAGGTAACTTCATTATCGTTGTTTGTTCCTCTGAGCACTCTGTTCCAATACTTTCTCCTTTCCACAACTCCAACTTTCTAGTTTATAAAATGAAGGATCTAGATGGTAAATACAAACACTGTATTATTCTAACAGTATAGCTTGGGAAGAACAGCTATCGCTCTTGCAAGCAAAAGAATAAAGGAAGAAAAAATATAGAAGAAGTATATAGCATAAATCAGGGGTGCACTACGGCCTTTTTAAAAAGAAAGAAGACAAAAGCACAGGAAACTAAAATAAAGGAGAATAGTCTATAAAAGAAGAACTGTAGGAATTTAACCCATATCACTCTCGACGGCTTAAAGAGATGACCTGGTCCTAAGTGAAAATATGTGTGCAGAAGCACTTAACTAAAATTAAGTTTAATATGTTGAATATAAGGTATTATTATTATGATGATGTGTGTGTGCGCATGTGCACTGTCATGTCTGACTCTTGTGACCCCATGGACTTTAGCCCTCCAGGCGCCTCTGTCCATAGAATTTCTCAGGCAAGAATATGCAATGGGTTGCCATCTCCTCCTCTAGAAGATCTTCCCAACCCAGGGATCGAACCCACATGTCTTGTGTTTCCTGCACTGGCAGGCAGATTCTTTACCACTCTGCCATATGTTATCATTATTAAGGGATTTTTCATTAGAGTACTCAAATAAACCAGATGGTTTTTTTCATAATGAATTTTAGTACTAATTATAAAATTTTAAATTTGTTTTAAAAGTCTATAATAATAAATACTCAAGCAAATAATTTTGTAATAGAGCAACATTACAGAATGTTGAGGCTTTGTCACTATCTACATTCAGGCTGACACAGAGGCAACAAAATTATCTTGGCTGATGACACCTTTGGGTGAGTTGTGCTGGCGGCAGTTCCACACACATGGTGTGGCCTCCTTTGGCTCTATTCTGGTGAGTGCTCTAATGAAAGCAGAAGGTCTCTTAATACAGTATTTTCAGAGACTTTAGCTATAATAACAACTATCTTAAAGCACATTTTCGAAATGCCAGGCCCAGTTCTAAACATGTTACGTACTTTACGCCAGTCAATCCTTATAACAGCAATGTGAAGGTGCTGCTATCATTAGCTCATTTTCAGGATGAATAAACTCACTTTTCTAAAGTGACACTGCTAGTAACTGAAAGAACTGGAATTCAAACCTAAGCAAACATTGGAATAGACATCCTACCTCTTTAAATCTAGATAAGAATATATAAGAGGTGTAATACAATATGTGTAACAATAATTGACCACTTACTCTGTAGCAAGCCTTGCTCTGATTTCTCCATACACATCATCACATTTAATCTCCACACAATCCCAGGAGGGAGAAATCACCATTCTCTCCACCATTTTCAGATTAGGACACTGGGGCTCTGGGAGGTTAAGTACTTGCACAAGTTCATATCTCTAAATTTCCCACCTCTATCTGTCGAACAATGCTTCTTTCCTCCTTCCTATCTAATGGCCTCATTCTTGCATTGTAATAGCATGGCACAGTCATCACTACCTCCTCAGTGTTATACACTCAAATAAACTCCTATCCAGGTCTTTTACATTGCAATGCAGATATCTGACACTACGGGTATCTTTAATTACCTTATGTTTATCATTTACCATGTCCTAGGCAGTAAGATTACTCTAGGGGATAAAATGAAGAACACAGATACTATTTGTGGAAAGTACAATAAGTAGATAGTGACAAAAAGCCTTAAAAAATGCTACAGCAAAGAAAGTGCAGTTGCTAAGAAATGCAGAAAAGGATAACCTTATCCAGATTTGGGAGCTAAGTGACGCCTAAACTGAGTCCTAAATGATAAGCCTGAAATCGCCCGGTGAAGAGGGAAGGATGGAGAGATGGAAGTACAGTAAAGTATACCTGGAAGAAAAGAAAAGACCAAGGCCAAACTCAGGCTTCCCTGGTGGCTCAGACGATTAACAACCTGCCTGCAATGCAGGAGACCAGAGTTGGATCCCTGGGTGAAGATCCCCAGAAGAAGGGAATGGCTAAACACTCCACCAGTATCCTTGCCTGAAGAAGTCCATGAACAGAAGAGCCTGGCAGGTAACAGTCCATGGGGTCGCAAAGAATCAGACAAAGCTAAGTGTCTAACACTTTCACTTTCAAGGCCAAACTCTGGGAGAGGCTTTGTTTTTGTGTTTTGTCCCCTCCCAATACTCTCCATATATGATTTCCCTGCATGAATTACTAGCTAGCGGTCTCTTCATTCTACAAAACCTCTCACCTCTCATAGGATGTCTTCCAACTTTAATTTCTGTTCCACCCAGCCTCCAGAGAAGACAAGCATAACAACAACCTCACATGGAGTCACGTGAATCTACCTTTATTGCAACAAACTGCTTATCTGGAATGTCTGAGTTCAGTCCTGCACACATTGAGACCATCATCTCCTAGAAACAGAACAATCCTCACATTGAACCATTTTATCCAACTGGGCTGCTGCCTCAGTCTCCTTGTATAGCACAAACAACACCTGCTTGGGCTGGGGGACTGCCTGAGACAGATGCCCACCTGGCTGTGCCCAAGCCAACTAGCCTATTTCTTATCAGCACTTCTCTGCAGGAAACTACTGGCTTTCATCTAAGACTAAAATCTTTGCAACCTATCTGCAAGTTTGATAAGCCTCAAGATATTATTAGGCATATCATGATATAAACTTATTATTAGTGCACAATAAATATTTCGTTGAATGGTTAAATAAAGCTCTACTACTATGAAACTCACATGTGACAGGTGGTTGGGATCAACAATAATACATTTTTTACAAATCATAACATACAAATAAAAAAACAACAACGAGGGTGAAAGGGTTTTAGAAAATTGGGGAAAAGACCTCACTACAGTTTCTTAACAACTTATGCAGTGAACCCCACATTAGAAATTCAGAAAAGATAAGGAAAGACTGCAACATCTGGAATATTTTCACAACACTTGACAGTTCTACTAAGTACTGTTTCATTTAACCAAACTGGGTCTAATGCTGATGATCTGAAAGAATTCGCATGCAATAGAGCAACAACAATAACAAAGCAGAATGCCTATCAGACGATGAGGACTCACTAGGTGCTGATGAGGACTCACTAGGTGCTGAGAATGGTGCCAAGGGATTCTGCAGACAGTATTAGCTGCTTGTCATTCACCTCCCTTTTCCTAAGTAGCAGAAACATCACATTGTTCAGGGTAAGAATACGCTTATTTAAAAATTACTTGATTCCCCAGACACCCCTCTAGCTAGGAGTGGTCCTATGACTCATCACTGTTGAAAGATATAGAAACTGAGTATTTTCTAGAAAAGTTTTCTTCTACCTTTCCTAGTTCTGATACCTCCACACAACTTTTTCTCCTTCTTCCCATGGCTGATGTGAAGGCCAACTATGAGAATACATAGGATGTAAGAGCAACATGACTAGGCTTAAGCAGTAGGAGCTTCAGGAATCACTGTCATCAAAAACATGTTACACTAGCATTGGACTACTCACTTCTGGAAGTATTTTTGCATGAAAGAAATTAAAACTATACTTAGTTAAATCTCTTTAGGTATTTGCATGCATTGTCTTATCTGGATTTTTACTTTGTTGAATTGGCAATATTCTTATTCTAGGAGTCTGGTAAAGTTAAAATGCCTCTATGGCAGTATTCAGGGCTTCCCAGGCAGCAGAGTGGTAAAGAATCCACCTGCCAATGCAGGAGACACAAGAGATGTGGGTTTGATTCCTCAGTCGGGAAGATACCCTGGAGTAGGAACTGGCGACCAACTCCAGTAACCTTGCCTGGAAAATTCCATGGACAGAGGAGACTGGTGGGTTATAGTCCATGGGGTCACAAGAGTTGGACACAACTGAACACGTCAGTATTTTAACTACTACAATATTAAGGGGAAATTTTATTAGTCACTATTATTTAATAGTTTTCTTCTTTTCTTATTGTCATACCACTTCTAATTTATCCCCACCTCTCTACTTCTCTTTACTCCTAAGGTTTCCTGATTATCTACCCATTCTTGGATAAAACAGTTACATGTTATGATAATTTCTAAATTCATTCAATAGAAAGTTAACAAATCTCTTCTTTAGCTAAAATGAAAATAATAAAAATATACCAAAATTTAACATTGTAACTTCTAATTACCTATCAATGACACCTCTGCTGATTTGTCCTTGATCCTCTCTCAAAACATGTCATATGGTATCAGATCAGATCAGTCGCTCAGTCGTGTCCGACTCTTTGCGACCCCATGAACCGCAGCACGCCAGGCCTCCCTGTCCATCACCAGCTCCCGGAGGTCACTCAGACTCGCATCCATCGAGTCAGTGATGCCATCCAGCCATCTCATCCTCTGTCGTCCCCTTCTCCTCCTGCCCCCAATCCCTCCCAGCATCAGAGTCTTCTCCAATGAGTCAACTCTTCGCATGAGGTGGCCAAAATACTGGAGTTTCGTGATTTAAAATCCTAAAATGATGCCTTCTTTAAAGAATTATAAAAATTAATATTTACTGTTTTTATTGTGGACCAAACTGTGCTATGAGTTTCAGATATATAGTCTCATGAATCTTAATACTATGGATGTAAGTACTATTTAGTATTCCCAACTTGCAAGAGACACAGGAAGGTACAAATATCACCTAACTAGCCATTGCCAGAGCCACAACCTATACTTTGGACATTTTGACTTCCACACATTATTCAGCCTTCACATAAACACCTGATACCGAAATAAGTTTTTTAAAAACACATTCTAAATTTTTGATTCATACTCATTTAATATTAGCCTGGCTTCTTTTTCACATATTTACAAATTAAAATTAATACATGTATGGTTGACAGAAAAAATTAAGGTGAAAAAGTCACATGTCCAGCCTGAATCTGAGACATCTACATTTCAAAAGTACAAAATCTTATCCACAAATTCTAGTTTTCTCAAAACAATACTATGAAGCAAATAATATCTAGATAAAGACTAGCTGAATAACTCTTTTCATTGCCTAATTACTACCTATTTGAAAGATTTTCCTCAAAGATGTACTAGCTATATGACTCACTTTGCATAGGCTATTTTAGATTTGCTTAGAATTTAGTTCGGAGAAGGCAATGGCACCCCACTCCAGTACTCTTGCCTGGAAAATCCCATGGGCGGAGGAGCCTGGTGGGCTGCCGTCCGCGGGGTTGCTATGAGTCAGACATGACTGAGCAACTTCACTTTCACTTTTTACTTTCATGCATTGGAGAAGGAAATGGCAACCCACTCCAGTATTCTTGCCTGGAGAATTCCAGGGACGGGGGAGCCTGGTGGGCTGCCATCTATGGGGTCGCACAGAGTTGGACATGACTGAAGCGACTTAGCAGCAGCAGCAGAATTTAGTTAATAGTAGTTTACCAACATTAATTTCCAGATTTGATAACTTAACTATAGTTACCGTTTTAGGCTGTTCAGGCTACTATAGCAAAATTCCAGAGATGTCAGTGGTTTATAAAAGTAGAAATTTATTTCTCACAGTTCTGGAGCTAGAAATTCTAAGTTTCTGGTGCAGTCATTCAGTGTTTGGTAGGGCTTCCTGGTTCATAGATGGTAGTCTTTTCACTGTGGCTAGGGAGTTCTGAGGGGTCTCTTTCATAAGACCGTAAATTCCATTGGTTCATGAGGCTCCACCTTCATGACCTAAGACCTCTTACGGGCCTCATCTCCTAATACCATTACATTAGGTATTAGGATTTCAACACATGAAATTTAGGACACCTTCAAACCGTAGCAATAACATTAGGGGACACTAATTAAGGAGTATATGGGAACTCTTCTATTATTTTTACAACTTCTAAGTTGAAATTGATCCAAAATAAAACATTTAAGAAAATTGTCAGTTTTTTTAATAGAAAATTTTAGAGTAGCTTGCTGAGCAGTCCAGATGTCACAGAACATCAAATGAAGACCATTTCAAATATTCTGAGCTTTAGAATACCAGCATAACATAGCTTCTACTGGCTGTGTTTAACAATTAGGGTTTATTAACCTTTGATTTTTGACAAAGGAATGGTTTTACAAAGATAGAGCCATGAATGAAAAATGAAAACCTAAGTGCTACATTTGAACCCGAGAAGCAAAACACTGTATCTCATTAGTTATACAATTCCAAGGCTCAGTTCAGCCAAGGGCAGAATTAAAGAATAGATTATACTTTTCCATTACGATTGTAATATAATTCTGAAAGAAAAGAAACACTTACAGGAAATACACTGCCATAAGAAAAGGTTAAAATTCCCCACTCCATCTTTGCCAGATATCTTTGCTAAGGCAAAATAAAGTTTTACCTCTTCATTCATCAATGTGCATATGCTAGTATTGCCATTCATGTTGAGCTCCAGAAAACAAAATCTTAAATAAAAATATTATCATTTTGATATATAACTTGCTCCCAAAGCACAAATTAGTAAAATAATCTAGTTTTGAATACCTAAAAGAGTTAAATTTGGTTTCTCAGAAGGGTATATTTTCTGTTTCTTCTTCACTGAGCTTAAATAATCTCAATTTACAAAGATAATGAGGCTCTACTTTCATATACCTTTAAATTATTCTGACGATTGAAGACAAGAGTTGGATTTTATAGGCTATCTACCTTCCATTAATTTTTTCTAATTGACACCTACATTTCTCCACAGTGAGTTGAAATGACAACTTCATGCCACATTCCCATCTGAGCTGTCCCTCTAGTTGTTTGCTAGGCAATTTGCAGTCAAAGTAGAAAATCTCTCAGGGTTTTCACCTCCTCCATCTTCTCATAAAGTGAGGCCAATAAACAAAGGTCAAATATATCCTACTTTATAATTCAGAGATTATTCACCTAAGTAGTGGTATTTGCATTCCACCTAAAGTCATAAATCTAAAATGAGTCCCATAAAATGAATGAATTTCTGCTATCAACTCATCAAAATCTCAGCTCTATCAATGACCCTGAAGCTAAAATAATCATACATGCACAGAAAACAAGAGATTTCTGACCATGTGGAAACCAATGTGATATTTCAAAAAAAAAAAAAGACTTTTCCTATCTCCCACACTTCAAAGTGAAATGATTTATTTACTGTTACAAATGCAAGAGTGTGTCCAGTTACAACTAATACAGATTCTCAGTGTTTTTTTTTTTTTAAAGAAGTGGTCCTTAAGCTCAGCCACTAGGATAACTACAGATTCTGAGACATCCCTCACCAAGCTAAGAGGAAGAGTTGTGCTAAGGTTGGATGGAAAGCATGATAATTATAATTGGATTTAGAAATGTTAATGTTTATGCTGATATTTGAATTGAAAAGGAACAATAAAGAATTAACTCTAGCTAGACAAAGTGACTCACCTATAACCCATGCTGCTGCTGCTAAGTCGCTTCAGTCGTGCCCGACTCTGTGCGACCCCATAGACGGAAGCTCACCAGGCTCCCCTGTCCCTGGGATTCTCCAGACAAGAACACTGGAGTCGGTTGCCATTTCCTTCTCCAATGCATGAAAGCGAAAAGTGAAAGTGAAGCCGCTCAGTTGTGTCCGACTCTTAGCGACCCCATGGACTGGAGCCTATCAGGCTCCTCCGTCCATGGGACTTTCCAGGCTAAAGTACTGGGGTGGGGTGGCGGGGAGACAAACAATAAGGGTTGGGAGCACTCTGAGAGGCTGTTAGAGAAAAATGAGAACTTAAGAGCTACTAGCAAAAAAAAAGTCAGATAACAAGATGGTAGAAAACAGTGATGGAAAAGATGCTATTAACAAATGAAACCAGGGGAACAGTCAATGGATTTTCACTCTCACCATGGGCCAGGAAAGGAAAGAGATACAAGGACTGAATCCAAATAACTGGATGAGCCAGAGTTCTTGCTGGAAGACCAATTTTGATTGTTGACTAGGGCTCAGAAGAAACAGCCTTGCTCCTCTAAGAATGAACTAATCTCAGCTCTGGAATTAAATTGGATGTCACTAAAAGAGCAAAGGAAGTAAAAAGAGAGATGCCTAAAAAACTAGATGCCTGTTAAAATATATGAAGCTACATACAGCTAGGGCGAACAACAAGGTGATATTTGTAATTATCTGCACAGAAAAACACTGACTATAGTATTAGGACTATTTTTCCCTAGCAGAGGATAGTTAAGTGATATTATATTGCCTCGGGACAACACTGAGGTTAAGGAAGATGAAGCAGAAAGGATAATGTCCCTAACAGCATAGAGATAGGAAGGAAAGAAATGGGAAAACCAGACATTGGCCCAGTAACTACATAAAATGGACATGTTCTGAAAAGTTTCAGTCTTACATAGCCCTTGAAGCCACAGGGCTATCAACTCCAGGAAGGCGGGTTTGATTGGAAATTAACCAGCCCACAATATCAGCCAGGAAATGACTCATGTCATATCACGATACCAGAAGAACGTCCATACATTTCAAGTTTCTGGCCACTACTACATCAAATTATAATCAGTTTTAAAAGAACAAAAGAGTGGATTCCACATTCATGTAGAATACATTGTCAACAAAGACCTAAATAAAGGCTCTTAAACAAACTTTAGATATGTGTGTCCACCCCAAAAATTATAACTATGGAAAATAAACATATTTAAAGTTTTCTCAAAGCTGGAAAAAAAGAGTAATGATAAAGACAGTTTGTTAGGTATGAAATTTTCATCAGATCCATCTTTGAGACCCCACTTAGATATTCACTCAAAGATTCTTTTTAGAAATAAAAAAATAAAGTATGATTTTTAAACAGTATTTAAAAATAAGTTATAATTTATCAATAAAAAAAGTTATGAGTGAAAAAAGTACTGACTACTTAAAACAATGCAGCATGAATTTTAAAAGAGAGGGTAGTAAATATAAAGACACTTACCTTTTCTCCTATCACATTTTTGATTGCAATATTTGGAGATTTCTTCAGATAAATTTAAAGTCTGGGATCTGTTAGTATTTGCCCTTGGAAGCTGATTGCTCGGTTCTAGATTGTCATTTCTATTGTGCTTCAAAAGGCATAGGGAGGCAGGCAGAAACTAGGCAGTTTAAGAATGACAAGGTACCTCAAAGAAACCTACTCTTCTGCCCGAACAATCAGAAAGTCACAAACACTCAGGCACACACCCTCAGCACAGTAGGAAGAAAATAAAAATCAAATACAGGTTGTTACCCCATAGTGTGTGGGCAAAACACCCACAATTGTTGACATATGAATCTTAACCACAAGTAGACGCATTTGACTGACACCACCACTTACCAATCTGGTTCTACACCTACATTCAAAACCACTGTGTTCCAGTAGAAGCAAAGAGAATTGTTTTATTTCTCTCTCAAAGTCACTGAAGCAGCAAGACCAATGAGAAATCCATAAAAGGACAATTTTGCATCACTGTCTTCTCACTGCTCAAATTGTACTACTAGTCATAACTGCAAAAAGACCACTAAATATGCTTTCTGCTCCTCTCTCAAACTTCCATAATGAAAGTAAAAGGAGATGAAATTATACCTATGATTTCCCCCTTCTTCCTTGGCATCCCAATCTCTCTCCAAAGAGAATTTTGTGATATGTTTCCAACCAATTTCCTAACTACCAATTAAGAAGAACACTTTAAAACTTGCTTTCTGAAAAGGACACAAATAAAACTGAAATAAGAGTTTGACTCAAAAAAAAAAAAAAATCTAAGACACATCCTTAAGAATTATTCTTAGAGGTAGAAATAAAATTCCAACTTAATCTTTATTTTCTATATTTCCTCTATGAATAGCCTAGACAAGCATCTGCATAAACTGGAACAATCAATTTGTTCTGGCAATTATTACAGCTCATAGAGGTTTTGGGTCTGCTGCATTGGAGGCAGATTCCTTACCCTCTGAGCCACATCTAGAAGGCTCCAACAATTTTCCCTACAAGCATTTCATATATTTGATAAAAATCAACAATTACAACTATAATATCAAACCCCTCACTACAACTCCTATATACAACAACAGTGGAGGCCCAGTGTGTTTGTGTGTGTATGTGCTTAGTCATGTCAGACTCTTTGAGACCCCATGGACTGTAGCCCACCAGGCTTCTCTGTCCATGGGATTCTCCAGGTAAGAATACTAGAGTGGGCTGCCATGCCCTACTCCAGGGGATCTTCTCAACCTGGGGATCGGACTGAAGTCTCTTGCATCTCCTGCACTGACATGTGGATTCTTTATCACCATGCCATCTGGGAATCCCTTAAGACAGCACATAAATTCAAAACTTTTATTAGTACAGGAAAATATGACATTGTCAATACTTTCTTAAGAAGATATTATTCACTTTATGGTCTGAGATTTTCTTTCCACCTTCCCTGACTTGCACAATAAAAAGACAAAAACATGTAAACTCATTCCTTACCAACTTGGTCCTGATACCTATCATCCTTTTCTGCCATTCTTTTCACTGGCATTTCTAATGGAGCTTGAAAATAACATTATTTTTCCTGGCCTAATGTCTTATTTTATTTTGTTGTACTAGGTTGATTTTTGTTTTCCTTTAGTATTTTATTTTATACATCATTCTCTAAGAAATCAGCACAGCTCAAGATGCAGTTTGTCTTAACTAAAGCTACTGAACAAAAGAGAACAGGGAATCTTTAAAGTATTAATATTTAAATTTCTCACAAGAATTACAACATTTTTTTTAAAAAAAGAAGTATAGGTTTGGGAGGGAAAAACAATCTTGGCCATGTCACAGCATTATATTTGGAGAATAAATCACCCAATATTGTCTTAACAAGTAGCCTCAAGACAATATAAGATTAACACAAACCTACATGGACATATAATCTAAATGAAAAGTAGAATTTAACTCAATGCCTCCAGAGGAGAAAAAGAAGCAAACTTCATAAAAATAAAAAATCTAAATGGCTTCTCTGCAATTATGGTTATGATGAAATTGGCACAGCATGGTTTTAACCACATAGAAGATTAATATTTATTTTCAACAAATGTAGCTAGAAAAATGTTATTATATTCTCTCCTTTTTTCACTAGGAGCATGCTGATTGAAATGGATTCATTTATCTAAGCTGACAGCTAGACAAAACTATATTGTGAATATTTTTTATCTTTGATTAAATAAGAACTTAGTAACATCTGGTTTGCTACAATTACCCAAAATTATTCAAAATAAGTTCTTTTTTGATATGCTTAACTATGTCATTCTGGGTTTAACAGTTCTTTTTAATACAACATTCAGAAAAAATAATAAAACAATTACAGAATAAAATATTAATTCCAATCAAAGACTCAAAAACTTAACGGAAAAATTACTAATTCATTTTTAAAGCAGGCAGGATTATAAATAATATTAGATATTCAATTACCCAGAAGAAGAACTTAGGGTTTTTATTTTCATTCAAAAAGTCCATTTAGTTGTCAAGAGAGTTTTAAAATTGCAACTCTTCTACCCAGTACAATTAGAGAATAGAGAATATCTTAAATTGAAATGGACTTCCCTGGTGGCTCAGATGGTAAAGTGTCTGTCTACATTGCAGAAGACCTGGATTCAATTCCTGGTTCAGGAAGATTTCCTGGAGAAGGAAATAGCAACCCACTCCAGGACTCTTGCCTAGGAAATCCCATGGACCGAGGAGTTTGGTGCATGCTACTGTCCATGGGGTTGCAAAGAGTCGGGCACCACTGAGCAACTTCACTTTATTTTTTTTAATTTAATTTAATTTTATTTAACTTTAAAATATTGTATTGGTTTTGCCATATATCAAAATGAATCTGCCACAGGTATATGACTTCACTTTAAATTGAAAGAGCAGTTCTTCATGAGGATACAAGTACTAACATACTACAAGGCTACCTCTGAAGAACAAGTTCTCACAAGCTAAGTACAAAGGGTACCAAGCCATAGTTCTTACACATCTGCAATTGTTCTCAGAATACTTGGCTACAAAATATTTTTGAAAACTGTACTGCTCTTATTATACATACAAACTGTACAATTTTTTCTTAAAACCGCCAATAATTTTGGTGACTATTACTTAATTATAATTCCCCATTGCTTCAGGTTTTTATAAAACTGTATTCCATTCAACATAGAGTTCATACCCTATCCTTCCTAAAAGTTAATTCTTTATGAGAGTAATGGTATTTTCTTAAATTGTCCCTTTTTAAAATAAAAAACTTTCTTCAAATTTTAAAATGTTTCTTTTTTTAGGCTTCCATTTGTATCTCATAAACTGCTAGATAATCATTCCTTTCAGAATAAGTCAGAAATTAAAAAAAAAAAAAAATAGTATGGTATATATGAAGGAACATGACAAAATAATCCCAAATGGAAGGCCATGGAGATTGAAGACAACATGTAAAGTGATGTCAATCTTGCAAAAATTTTGGGATTAAAAGATAAAAAGAGATGGCTTGAACCACCATGTTTCACTCCTTGCTACATGCAAGCATGACAGTATCTATTTTTCCCATCTGACTCTCATATGCAATATACAAACCTTGTATTATATAACAGAAACTAATCTATCATAATATCACTATGAAATAGGTATCATTAAACTATTGATACAGAGAGTAAACTGAGACTCAAAAAATGACCCAAAATCACACAGCTCTTATTTGGTATGGAGCTCTAAAGTTTAGACTTAAGTTCATCTGACTCTAAAGTCTATGTTCTAAAACAGTAAGTCTCATGGACACAGTCAAGTTATAGAGGTTATACTATTAATTTTTTAAATCATCCAAGATATATTTTATGCATGATGCTTACCTAGCATACTATAACTCCATCCTTAAAAAAAAATAACCTATCAACATAAAACATAAACTCTATTTACATAATCAGTTACTCTAGGTTATCTAAAGACTAAAAGAAGTCCCAACTATAAATGAAATTATATTTCCATACAAGTATAAGACAAGAAGACAAATAATCAAACGCTATGGCAGTGTTATAAATTCTATAAAAGAGATATTTAAAAAGTGTTATGGGAAATTAGAAAACAGAATACAAGGGGAAAATATAGTATTTAAATTGTTAATGAAGTATATAAGGGGTAAACTGTCTTAGACATTCTTAAATAATATCCTGTCAACATTTTTGCATTTGTCACTCAGACTATCACAACACTGTAGTGTTGCAATAAACCTATATTACTATCTTTTCAGGTGTCATTAAAACAGGAATTCCTTTGAATGACTTAGGGCTTCCCTGGTGGCTGAGAAGGTAAAGAATCTTCCTGCAATGCAGGAAACCCAGGTTCAATCCCTGGGTTTAGAAGATCCCCTGGAGAAGGAAAAGGCTACCCACTCCAGTATTCTTGCTTGGAGAATCCCCATGGACAGAGGAGCCTGGTGGGCTACAGTCTATGAGGTCACAAAGCGTTGGGCACAACTGAGTGACTAAGCACAGCACAACATATTAGAGCTGAAAGGGATATCATATAATACAAACTCCCTCCTTAGACATAAAGCTCTGTACACTTTCCAACTGAGAAGGGGTGAGGCAGAAAGCTTAGACTCTCATCTAACTGGTCTCTTCATATCCCCTCTCTAAGCCTCCCCCAATGACATCTACAGAAGAGCCAACATGATCTTTGTAAAATGAAAATCTGATCTTGTTATTACCCTGCTTCAAATCTTTAGGGCCTCCCTGGTAGCTCAGACGGTAAAGAGGCCTACAATGTGCAAGATCCTGGTTTAATCCCTGAGTCAGGAAGATGGATCTTCCTGGCTCTTCCTGGAGAAGAGGGCAACCCATCCATCCCAAAGAAACCCAAGGAAATGGCAACCCACTCCAGTACTCTTGCCTGGAAAATCCCATGGACCGAGGAGCCTGGTAGGCTATAGTCCATGGGGTCGCAAAGAGTTGGACATGACGGAGCAATTTCACGTAACTTCACTTCACTTCAAACCTTTCATGATTTTCCCAATGCTCCTAGGATAAAATCCAAAATACTTAAAAAAATAAAAAGAAACCTATAAACTCAGGACTCCTACTTACTCCCCTAGCTATATTTCATGCCTCTCTCAATCCTGATGTTCCAGCTACTAGAACCTTCCCTGAGATTTTCACAGGAGCTGAGCTCCAGTCTCACTCTAGGCCTTGAGACTGGAGGATCCCCTCTGCAGGAAGGTTAGCTGTCTGCTTAGCCAGTTCTTACAAATCCTCCAGGGCTTGGTAGGGTGAGAAAAACTTTTACCTGGAGTGCCTGAGTTTCTTGGGGCAATTATTCTCACTATTTTCTTCTTTCTAATCTCTATCACTATTCTGTTTAATTTTATCATACAGGAAGTACACAGTAAAATGTTGATAAATGGATGCAAAAGATTAATGATTCCAAAGTTACTATCTTCTTATTACAGCATTTTTCCTATATTAATTTTTTTATTCTAAGATAATTTTCTTAAACCACACTTATTTATCTTTTCATTCATAGACTTTAATATTTTTTGTAGAACATACTTCATTGTTAATTTATTAACATTCAATGATTTGTTCTAAATAACAGTAAAACCAGTTTTATCATCATATACTGTGGAAAGCTTTCAAAAAATAAACAACAAATTTAATCCTCACACTGGAGAGATGCTAGAGAAAATCTACTGTCTTTACTAAATGATTATACTATATCTCTCTTAACAATTGTTTTCCATATTGATATTTTACTACTGTTCTTTGACAAGTAAAGAGTTATAACCACTGTCAAACTATAGAATTGGTATTCCTAAAACTAGTTCCTCCATTTCTAAAGTTTCAGAACCAAAGACACCACACACTTACTAAGACAATGGGCAGGAGGAGAAGTTAGGATAAAAATATACAGAAACCAACCCTCTGGAGTAAAACTCTCTCCCAGTCACACACACACACACACACACACACACACACACACACACACACACACATATACGTGCCTAAATCTAAACTACGAAATCTTGGTTTCAGTATCCATACATATTTTAAGTACTCTCATCTCAAATCTACAGTGCCTGATCATACTTTATGGTCATTAGACAGTTTATGACATTCTGAAATTTAGCATCATAGCCAGACAACTGATATTAAACCATTCTCTGTGTTAACTCAGGTAAAATGAAAAATTCAGGTGTGTTGTAATGTGTTGTCTCTACTGTCAAATCAAGGTAACTATGCTCGATTTTCTTTCCTTTATTCACCTCTATTAACCTCCTCCACTTGAACATGCTTGGGTCTGTGATGAGCTCTTCTGATGACAGAATGTGAAGGAAGCAGTGAACCAGCACATTCTCTAGGGCTGCCTACTCAACCTTCATATCTTAGTTCAAATGTCACTTGCTCTGGGAAGTCTTTTCAGACACACTCACCCCGTCAACTCAGACAAGGTCTGATCCTGCTGCTATCTCATAGTATCCTGAACTTGACCTTTGTAGCACTTACCAGAATTTTAACAATTCATGATAGATACATTGCTTAATACGTCTTTATTTCTATGTCTGTGCAAGTACTAAAGTCAGGGGCTCTTTTTGCCATATTATGCTCCACATCCCCAGCATCATGCAGACATCTGGTGTTAACAAATACATAGTGAATGACAAAATTAATGACTTCATAAAGCTGGTCTTTTGAGAACTGCAGAAAAAGCAGAATGATTTAGTGTCCCACTTAAAAGAAGATATCCGCTTTAAAAATCTATGAAAAACTAACACAAGTTATACAAGCTATCAGTGTGCTATGTTTTATGTTTATCATCTCATTTAATCCTCAAAATAACTTGAAAAGGTAAGCATCATTTTTATCCCCATTTTACACGAAGCCATGGAGAGGCTGAATCACATTTTCAGAGTCACAACAGAGAGCAGATTGGAAATCATGCACTTCTGATTCTGAAGCTTCCGCTATTCTACCACTTTGCTTCTCATTAATATACATTATATGTTCTTGTATTTTGTATTTCTCTACATGTGTATCTATTACTTTGGGTAAAAAACATTAATATAGAACTAAATGCAAGTTAATGCTTAAACCTTACAATAATTGGTAATAATTTTATGTAAGTAAATTCAGCCATGTGAGAAAAAAAATGAGTGAAAAGAAAACACTAAGTATACATCTAAGTATACACTAAACATATCAATGTATACACTTGACAAAAGGCAGCATATGCTATAAACGAGTCACGTTACTTTGGGCAAGTCAGGGCGGCAGAGAAAGGTTTATTGCAGGGCCATGCAAGGAAATGAAGTGGCTCATGCCCTAAAAAGCCTGAAGTTCCTGAAAGGTTTTAACAAAGCGCCTTTAAAAGCCAGGTAAAGGCAAGGGGAGTGGGAGTCACAGGGTATGTGATCAGAATGGATACAATTCTCTGACATAGGTAACAGGGTGGTGTCATCGGGGTTAACATTTTCAGTCTTTAGGTTCTAGGAGGCCTCGGGCTAAGTGCTCATAGTCATCAGACATGTCACTTTTTAAAAAGATTTACTATGGTAAGAACCTTTGAGATTTACCCTCTTAACAACATTTTAAAGCAGACAATATAATATTATTAACTACAGACACAATGTTATTCAGCAGAGCTCTAGAACTTACTCGTTTTACATAACTGAAACTTTATAGCCATTGATTAGTAAACGGGGAATTGCTAACCAACATTTTAATTTTTTTTGAGGAACCAAAGTGTGCAAGACTGTGCCGTTTAGGATTCCTTCTACGCCTTGATTATTCTACTTGGAGGTGCAAAGCAATTTTGAATGGCACTTGAATTTATCTTGCAACAGTAACTTCAAAAACTGCTTTCATGTTCAATTATTTCTTCTAGGTCCATAAAGCACACTCATGCAGGTATACATTCATTATTAATCTAGCATTAAACTGGGTCCCATAAATATGTTCTGGTACATATTTTTAAAGAAAATGTAGAAAGTAAAGTAAGAACTGGTCTCCAACTTGACTGCTAGGACGTGTATCCTAAATAAATGTTTTTATGATAGATGCAGAAATCACAAAGATACTGTTAAAAATAGAACAACTGGTCCCTCTGACCAAAGAATGAAATTAAACTCAGTAGGTATTGGAGAAGGCAATGGCACCCCACTCCAGTACTTCTGCCTGGAAAACCCCATGGATGGAGGAGCCTGGTAGGCTGCAGTCTGTGGGGTCGCTAAGAGTCAGACACAACTGAGCGACTTCACTTTCACTTTTCACTTTCATGCATTGGAGGAGGAAACCGCAACCCACTCCAGTGTTCTTGCCTGGAGAATCCCAGGGACGGCGGGGCCTAGTGGGCTGCCATCTATGAGGTCGCACAGAGTCGGACATGACTGAAGCAACTTAGCAGCAGCAGGTATTGGCATTAATGTTAAAATGATAAAAATTTGCATTACATACCTACTGTTTTCCTCTTCTATTTCACTTCAGTGCTACTGAACACATTAATTTTTTGTAGTCATTTTTTATCCAATGGACAGATCTCTAACTAAACTTAAACCTAGCTAAAACTGAACTGAAATTTACTAATTATGAGCCATACTATTCTGTCAGTTACTTTCTTTACTGATCTCATTCTCCTTTTATAGGCAATCTTCAATTACTATAAATGTGTTTACTGACAGTTTATTCCTGCATTTCATCCTTAAATTTTACAATAGCCCAAATCTAGTCCACCAATTTTCTTGTTCCATGAGAGGTTTGGAAAAGAAGAGCTTTGTTAAAAATTGATATTTACAGATAAACTTAAGAGATTAAGTCCATTCAGAGCAGAGAACAAAACTAAGAAATTTTATGGGGACATAAACTGGATGTTGGATTTCTTAATTCTTCATAAATTACTTTAATTGCATGGTTTTATCTTAATATTAAGTTAAATTCAAAGATATTAAGGGTCAGTTCAGTTCAGTCATTCAGTCGTGTCCGACTCTGCAACACCATGAACCGCAGCACACCAGACCTCCCTGTCCATCACCAATTCCCGGAGTCCACCCAAACCCATGTCCATTGTGTCAATGATGCCATCCAGCCATCTCATCCTCTGTCAAACTCTTCTCCTCCTGCCCTCTATCTTTCCCAGCATCAGGGTCCTATCCAATGAATCAGCTCTTCACATCAGGTGGCCAAAGTACTGGAGTTTCAATACTTTCAGTCCCTCCAATGAACACCCAGGACTCATCCCCTTTAGAATGGACTAGTTGGATCTCCTTGCTCTCAAGAGACTCTCAAGAGTATTCTCCAACACCACAGTTCAAAAGCATCAATTCTTCAGTGCTCAGCTTTCTTTATAGTCCAACTCTCACATCCATACATGACTACTGGTAAAACCATAGCCTTGACTAGACGGACCTTTGTTGGCAAAGTAGTGTCTCTACTTTTTAATATGCTGTCTAGGTTCATAACTTGCCTTCCAAGAAGTAAGTGTCTTTTAATTTCATGGCTGCAATCACCACCTGCAGTGATTTTGGAACCCAGAAAAATAAAGTCAGCCACTGTTCCCCCATCTATTTGCCATGAAGTGATGGGACTGGATGCCATGATCTTAGTTTTCTGAACGTTGAGCTTTAAGCCAACTTTTTCACTCTCCTCTTTCACTTTCATCAAGAGGCTTTTTAGTTCCTCTACACTTTCTGCCATAAGGGTGGTGTCATCTGCATATCTGAGGTTATTGATATTTCTCCCAGCAATCTTGATTCCAGTTTGTGCTTCCTCCAGCCCAGCATTTATTATGATGTACTCTGCATAGAAGTTAAATAAGGAGGGTGACAATATACAGCCTTGATGTACTCTTCTTCCTATTTGGAACCAGTCTGTTCCATGTCCAGTTCTAACTGTTGCTTCCTGACCTGTATACAGGTTTCTCAAGAGGCAAGTCAGGTGGTCTGGTATTCCCATCTCTTTCAGAGTTTTCCACAGTTTATTGTAATCCGCACAGTCAAAGGCTTTGGCATAGTCAATAAAGCAGATATAGATGTTTTTCTGGAACTCTTGTGCTTTTTTGATGATCCAGCGGATGTTGGCAATTTGATCTCTGGTTCCTCTGCCTTTTCTAAAACCAGCTTGAACATCTGGAATTTCATGGTTCACGTATTGCTGAAGCCTGGCTTGGAGAATTTTGAGCATTACTTTACTAGCGTGTGAGATGAGTGCAATTCTGTGGTTGTTTGAGCATTCTTTGCCATTACCTTTCTTATTTAAATATTAATAGCCAGTATATTTCATTATTTTATTATTGAGCAGTTTACTGACCTCAGCTTTTATACATTGATATGAGAGTTAGTAATTCTTTAGAATTATCAAACAACTTTGTTAATTATTGCAACCGTTACTAACTTTATAAATAATGAAAAGTTAATAACTACTAATTCTATACAATTGACAGTTGATAATTCTTCAAAATTTCCCATGAAAATCAGTTAGACAATGATGCATATGGATTATTATAACCAAGTAGTAAAAGTCAAACAGTCATTATTTACTCTGTCCTAATAACTGTACTTCAAGGAATCTCCGCTACAAAAATCCTCAGAGAATGGGCCAAGCTTCATGTTATTTATCATCACAAAATACAACTCACATGAATAAGGAAATGTCCAAATGTTTTTTTTTAATTTATTCATTTATTTTCAGCCACACCGTGTGGTATGTGGGATCTCAGTTCCCTGACCAGGGATTGAACCCATACCCCCTGCAGTGGAAGTACAGTGTCCTAACCCCTGGTCTGCCAGGAAATTTCTCAGAAAATGTTTAAATAAATCATAGTATATCCACATTACAAAATAAATATTTTACAACAGTAAAAATGATGCTGTAAAAATTTAATGCCATTGGGAACCTGAAGAGAATTATACAAACTATATATATTTTAACCTCAATTCTTCTAAAACAAAGACACAAACACACATAAAATGCAGATAATACATAGATAAATACATGGATAATCAGCCTAAAAATGTGTGACATAACCTCTGTTAACACTGCAATGTACCATTATATTATGATATACTGGTTGATTTCTGTTTTGACTTTATGTATCACTATATTTCACAAGTATTAAACATGAGCATGTACCATAGGAAATAATTTTTTTAAGTGTGATCACTAAGAATGTAGAATAAGTTGCACTAGGAAGAATGAATAGGAATCAAAATTCAGCTATCACTGGCACCCAAGTAGAATCAAAAGAGCATACATAAAGGATACACACTGATATTGTTGCACAAATCCCAGAATCACATCTACCAAGCTAAGAGGAATAGCAAAAAAGGAAGGAACTCAGCAAGATTACTGAAACAAAGCAAATGGACTAGCACACCATCTTGATAGTGATACTCTGAGTCCTCCACACAGAGAGTCCATTCATTTGCAATAATGTAGGTTAATTTCTCATTTATAAACCTATGCTATCTTTCATACACCATTACATTTTTGTTGTTGCTCTATCTCAACCCTTATATTCAGGCAAGAAAACACACATACACACTCCTGCAATTTCACTATCATCCATTATTCAGTAAGGGTCTCAATGAATAAATGTCTGCTCAGAGGCTCTAAGCAAATTTCATTTCTGAATACTACTGTCTGCAGCCCAGCAGGCTATTTCACCAAGATAAGATCACACCTTTAATCAAATGCACCACAAAAAAAAAAAAAAATACTCCCAAAGTTTGCTTAATAGTGTCAGATCACAAAAATAAAATGCTGACAGCCTACTAATTTTTAGGACTCTTTCTTCTTCAAAGATACACAACAATAAGGAAAGTACACAGGAGTTCTTCTAACTAAGGCTTCTATCAACCTTTAAAAACTCTCCCAAATTTTCCTATGTTACTATTTATATCGAGTTGGTCATATTAAAAGAAAAGTCAACAATAACTTTCTGTTTGAATAAATAAAACATAAAACACAGTAAATTTCAGAGGTTTCCCATCTTACACAAATAATAGCTCTAAAGCACCATTTAACTTCAGCTGGTCAAGTGTCAGGATTAAACACTACCTAGGCTCTAGTTTTTGTGATGATGGATCCAAATTAGATGTCTATCATTTCAATAACATTATTAGTGGATATGTTGAAGATACATTTTCATTGGATGCTTTAGCTAATACAGCTATCTATACTCAATTATTTGAAATATCCTACATGATGTACTTCTGAATATTCTGCCTCTAAACATAAGGTTAATTTAAATAAAAATATATTTCCATCAGTAGCAAGATATAATGAGCACACTAGCAAGTGTAAAATAATTAGATGTTTCAAACAGATGGGTGGATTTATATCTGTAAATCCACTTTTTTCTCCTTTTACTTCTACTTGCATTTATTTTATGGTGTGTTTAATCCCATGACATAAATTTTTGTTTCTTTGATTTCTTCTGGGATGACTTTTTCTTCTGTGAAACTTCCATTTCTGGTTTAGGAACAATTTGTTCTTTTTCATTAAGGACCATCTAAATATGGCTAATGGAGCTCATACATAAATTAACCCAACCATGAGTTTCATGCCCCGTGGCACATGTTAGGGGATTTTTCACCTAGATTTTAGGACTCAATGCCTAAATGATCTAACCAGTAAGATTAGCACTGTGGGGAAGAGTAGCAAAAAGTTAGCACTCTGTGTACCAAGGAATCTGTCTCCAGTGTCCCCTGTTCCGCACTGTGGGATAGCAACTCTGCCATCAAATGATGGAATGGCATACACTGTTCATATAAATGATACCTGCAGATATTTGATGGCTTTTCAGACATGGACAGCCTGGACAAATTAGACAGTTTCACAGATGTTCTTGAATCTGAAAATTTGAGTTCCCTTGATCGGCATGCTTTTGTTGCGTTTGCTGAGTCAATTAAAAGGAAACCATTTTCCAATGATCACTTTGGCTACTGAAAAGAAAAGAATACATCCCTTTTAAATGGCTTTTCTAATCAATTCTCCTAATGCCTGATATGAGTTAACAAAGGATCACTGCAGTGGACATTCAGGTCTCATCAGTCCCTCTACCTTTTTCTGTCGACAATATCCCACTCTTAATTGAGCCTTTCTTTCTTCTAGATATTAGTCCATCCACAGAGGAACTGCAGTGTTCTTACTGACTCCATAAGCTGGTGATAATAGATTGATCTAAAGCTGAATACCTAATTAAGATTGTGGTGAAAGGTTAAGAATCCAGAGTGAAGCCAGAGAGAAGGAAAAGAGACAGTCTGCACAGGATCATGAAACTGGAACAGAATCCTAGTGGTAGTCAAGGTGCTAATTTTTTATGATGCCTAGGTAAACCTCCATCCTTCCCAAGATTTTTTAGGTGAGAAACACAAAAACCTCCCCCTAATCATTTATGGCCTAAAGCTAGTGGGAGATGTCTGCAATTAAAAGAAAAAGAATGAGCACACCCATTCTACTAAATCATTTAAGCTAAATTTAAGTCCATTTGACAACTGAGATGTTATCATACGGTGATGTTATCATATATCATATGATGGTTATCATATGTAATCATAATAATGAAGATATTGTCATATGATATATCATATAGCATCAACTGAGATGTTATAAACATGCTGCATTTTGGAATGACTGCAAAATAATATTTAACTGTCACACATAAATTTTATTGTAAAGTGCAATTTAATTGAATATGCCTAAAATTCAAATCATGTTGGTATGTTATTTTAAAAGAAAATGGATTTCCTAAGCTCTTCTTTCAAAGTCAACTACTGTTAATATTATGATTAAAACTCAACAGACAAATTCAACTGAACAGTTAAAGCCAGCAGAAAGAAGTCTATAGATATACACATGCCTCATGCTAATACAAACCTATTTCTCAATAGACTCTTTGTCTACTCCTTGAAGTCATGATCAGTATTCTGAGTCAAGGTTCAAACAACAACCATCAGCCACTGACAAATCAACACTGAAAATATGGAAAAAAAAAAAAAAAAAACAAGAGACAGAAATGTTAACCAGTTGAGCCCTTCCGTTTTGGCCAGAAATAAAATTTCATACAAAAAAAGAATCATCCGTCAGGACCATTTCCTCTTATCCAAAAGTATTTGGAAGAACTCTGAGGAAAGGAAAATGGGGAGGGGGAACCAAAACAAAACAAGAGACTGTTGAAAACCCTCTTAGAGGGTCAGCTGTCAATGGAATGCACTTTAGTATTCAGGTTACCCACCCATGCAGAACATCAAAAACTGGGCTTAAGTCTCTCCCCTATTCTCACAGGCTCAGGCTACTGTGGAGCCACTGGGGCTGTCTTGAATAGTAACACACTTTGCCTCTGCGGGATGCATAAACACCAACACAAGCTGATCAAACAAAAGGGGGTGTCGTTTCTACTTGGCTTTCATTTTCTTGAGTCATACTTTAAGAAAGACACTTAAGTCTGGTACAATTTAGCAAGTCAGCCATCCAATGTGCAGTTTATTATTTCATTCATTTTTACCACCAACCATGTTGCACTCTTTCCATTTTAATATAAATTTTGAATGATTAGATATGAGTCACACATTTTAATAGCTTCTCTTAATGGCAACTGTCACTGAAATACACATGTTCATTCTAAAACATGGACTTATTTATGACCCCTTCTATACTTCTAGTCTTTAATACAATTCGGGGATCTGAATTTTAAGGGTTCATCTGCATTTATAGCAATCTTATGAGGACTAAACTTTAAGATTATAAACCCTTCAAAAATATGAGAAATCCTTAAATCTTGGAAGTTTATGATGATTTAGTTACAACATGTAGCATATTCTGATGCAGTTAAAGCTTAAAGAGCTGCTGACGCCATGTGAAAAGATGATCAGGAGTTTAATTTAAAATGTCTTAAGTTAAATTGCTACTTTCATTTTATACCTGATTTAAAGTCAATCTTCAGACACAGCACTTTGTGGCTGTCAAAAATATTTCCCTGTCAGGATTATGATGGAGGGGGGCAGAATTAGTAGCAAAGTACATACAACATTTTAACATTACAAGGAAGAGCTCAGAAATAGGTACTTACTAAAAGGTTAAAACAAAAGAGAGGGAAAGATCACGGAAAAGATGAAAATACATGTGAAACCTTTCTCAACTTCTTAAGAAAATGCTATTGATTTTCATAGCTCATCGAAACTCTTCAATAAAAAAAATGATATTTGATTTAGCTGTTTTCTTAATACCAGTAGTGAAGGACATTTCTAATATTACTCTAATACTAATAGGTACCATTTATTAAATGCTCACTCAATCAGGTCCTTTTCTGCTCATTTCCTATTTCTCACCCCAAACCAGCAATGCAGATTTTATTACCTTTATTTCACAAAGAGAGATGATATAGCTATAAAGTTGTAGATCTGAGACTGTATTTATGTGTCTCTCTTTCCAAAGACCATTTCTAAGCAGTTCATAATCAGGAACACTGTCCAGGTATGCCCGTCTAAGGAGTATAGTATAGTTTCTGCAGAAAAAGTCAGGTTTCTCCAAGGAGCTGGAGAAGATCAGTGCTACAGCACTCATTTCATAGTGGTCACCCTAAGTCAGAAATTAAACTAACCATGCTGGTGCTGCTAAGTTACTTCAGTCATGTCCGACTCTGTGCAACCCCATAGAAGGCAGCACACCAGATTCCTCTGTCCCTGGGATTCTCCAGGCAGGAATACTGGAATGGGTTGCCATTTCCTTCTCCAATGCATGAAAGTGAAAAGTGAAAGTGAAGTCGCTCAGTCGTGTCTGACTCTTAGCAATCCCATGGACTACAGCCTACCAGGCTTTTCTGTCCATAGGATTTTCCAGGCAAGAGTACTGGACTGTGTTGCCATTTCCTTCTCCAAAACTAGCCATGAAATATGTTCAAATATATGTATAGAATTTATAAATATCTCTATAAGGTTAGGGCTTCATAGCTCAGTTGGTAAAGAATTTGCCTGCAATGCAGAAGACTTGGGTTCAATTCCTGGGTCAAGAAGATCCCCTGGAGATGGAAATGGCAACCCACTCCAGCATTCTTGCCTGGAGAATCCCATGGACAGAGGAGCCTGGCAGGCTACAGTACATGGGGTCGCACAGAGTCGGACATGACTTAGTGACTAAAGAGAGAGAGAGAGAGAGAAGGTTTTCCAATAGATGCCAAAGTGCCATTCGGAAGTATTACAGGTCATCTTTAAACTTCAGCATCTATTAAAAGTAATCTCTATGTGGGGTTTCTGTTACTCGCCAAGCATATGACCACTCACAAACAGAACTGGCAGGCTACAGTCCATGGGGTCGCACAGAGTCAGACACAACTTAGTGACTAAAGAGAAAGAGAGAGAGAAGGTTTTCCAGTAGATGCCAAAGTGCCATTCGGAAGTATTACAGGTCATCTTTAAACTTCAGCATCTATTAAAAATAATCTCTGTGTGGGGTTTCTGTTACTCACCAAGCATATGACCACTCACAAACAGAACTGCAGTGTATAATTACCCCAAGGATGTTCTTCACTGAAAATGGGCTGTTTAGTGATTAACAGACTAAGAGTGTAGTGAATCGTCTTGATATCACTTCAGAAAAGTGATTTCCTCTCTAATAATTCCCAAGACACATAAATATTCAATTAGGGTCTTTGAAATCTCAATTTAATTGGGCATTCATCCTCTACCAAACTTCAAACTTGGCCCAGACTAAAAAGGTGTTTGATTCATTCTTACTATACAAAAAAAAAAAAAAAAAATCCAGTAGCTCTTCACAAGTTTCCAAGTACAAGTATAAAATACAGCCAAGATTATCTTTTATATGAAATTTTCAAATTGAATCGCATTTTAAGGTATGCTATAAAGCAATGAGTTAACATATAATTGCAAATTTCGGTCACACAGTCACATGCAGAATTGATTAGTTTCCTAGGCCCCTCATGAGACCTAGAAAATAATAATAATGACAGTAGCAAGTAGTTAAAATTGTGCCTATAACTGCTTCAAACACTTTGCATATATTTTCCCATTAAATTTTAAGAATGGGAAAAACCTATGAATTAGGAACAATTGTTATACCCACCAAAACATACCAGGAAATTAAGGCATAGAGAGAGAAATCCAATATCTTGGCAAAAATCAAATAATTTATCAAACCTCGGCAAACACACCACAGAATTCCTTCTCATCACCACCAAGCTGTTCTGCCTGTCCAGACAGCAGAATATCAAGAACTGAGGCCTAGATTTTAAATTTTCCCAGTAGCTCCTTTGCTACTATCAGCACGTCATGCTGGAGATCCACAGCCTTAACGTTTCCATTCCACTAACTGGGGACCAAAGAACCTAGAAAGAAGCTCTCTACACTGGGAAGGGAAAAGTGAAAATGTCAAATAATTAATAAAATACCCGTCTGGGTTGTGTGTTTTTAAAACTTGAACAAATTGTTTTCTCATCCTAGATGATTCTTTATATGGTCCAGTGAGGTGAACTTTGGACTATAAGGAGGCAGATCTTGAAAAGTCAACTTCAGTGGTTCTCAAATTCTCTGGTTCCAGGACCCTTTTACACACTTAAAATTGGTGACCTAAAGCAACTGTTGGTTATATTGGTTACAACCATCAATATTTAAATACTAATAGTTAAGCTCATAAAATTTTAAAACACAAGAATACACCAGCCTGCTATATGCCATCAAAGTAATGATGCCATCACATATTGTATACCTTCTGGAAAACTCTACCATAAACTTGTTAAAGTATGAGATTGAAAGGTTTAAAAAAAAAAAAATCTTAGCATAATTGTGAAAATGTTTTCTTCTTAGAGTACCCCTGAAAGGGTCCCAAAACCCCACAGATTTCTCCAGAATAAAGTTTGAAAAGAGAAGTTTGTCTTCTCTACAAAATAACTGACACAGAAGTTTATCAGATAGAAATATTCAGTTGGATGAATCAAATCTCCATCCCAGAGATAATGTTCACAATAACTATGATTACCACCAACAGTATTCCATTTAAGTTCTTGAATATGGACCAAATGCTAACAACTTATAATGTGTATATGTAATCACTCCTGAAGAAATTCGTTAATATTTAACTAAATTCTTGTTTTAAATGTCAACAAGACATTAGTAAGACATAAATTATTAAGATCTATAGAATCTGTTAGGATTTCCCTATAGCTCAAAGGGTAAAGAATCTGCCCGAAATGCAGGAGACAATCCCTGGGTTGGGAAGATCCTCTGAAAAAGGGAATGGCACGCCACTCCAGTATTCTTGCCTGGAGAATCCCATGGACAGTGGAGCCTGACAGGGTACAGTCTGTGGGGTTGCAAAGAGTCAGACATGACTGAGTGACTAACACACATAGAATCTGTTATTATCAAATACAGAAAGGACTCTTCCTTTCACCCACTCTCTAAAAACAGATGGAGAATTTCAATGAACTCAGAGTAGAATATTTAAGTCTTTTATATATATTTGTAATTTTGAGTGCATGGGCACACTTAACAATTCTAAGAAAAAAATGACACTTGGGTACTTTATGCAGTAGAAAAGTTAATTTCAGTGGGCCACGTAGACACTCAGACCAGGGTTCTGACATGAAAGAATCTGGGGGACAGCGTGCACATCTTTGAGCTCATAAATGCTATTCACAGGCACGTTTGTACTACTCTTTCACACTGGCTAATAAACATCAATATTAAAATCATAATCAATGAAAAATCTGGGTTTTTCTCCCTCTGATCAGCAAATCCCTAATAACACACACTCAAAGATAAGAAAGGAAGCATGTCAGGAAGCCCTTACTCATATTTTAAAGTTTTCGTGTATATTTTATTATAAAATAGGATATTCTAGTAGGAAATTCATTTGCATAAAAGAAAAAGACATAAATGCAATAGTGATCAAAGCGCAAACATGTCCTTGAAGGCAAACAAATGCTAAATTACAATACAGCCTCTGTCTTTAGGGTTCCTCCCTATGTGAACAAGAGTATATTTTGAATGCTATGCAAATCTAAGAAATCAAAGGGAAAATAGTCATTTGCAAAACTTAAGGAAAGATATTCTCCCTCTAATTCCAAATGCTCTAGCCATTCACACCATGCTAAATTAAAGCTGCATAGCATTTTTCAAAATTATTTTGTTTTTAAATACAGTTTTCCTTGCTGATTTCTGGGCAAAAAAAATGCCCCACTTCTAACAGTAACTATCACTCCTATTGGCAGCTCTTTTCAAAGACAGTTTCATCCAGCAGTTAAAGTTGTCCAAAGGAAATCTGAAAAAAACATTTCAGTTTAGCATAATATTATTTGACTGACTTTAATTCTTTCGATTTGATAACTTTTTTTTTTTAATCTGCTATTTAGGATTAACTTCACTAGAGCTCAGCAAGAAATCAAAAGGAAAACAAGTCCATAAAAAATTTGTCTTTCCTAATTACTAGAAACAATGCCAGGCACAGTAGCTGGAGCCAGTAAGTCTCATACTCACTATTATTCCCTGTGCAAAGGAATGTTTTAAAGGAATGTTTAAAATCTCCAAAATGCAAGAAGATCATCATTAATAAACTCATTTCTAAAGCATTCAGGCACTTGTGACACATTCACCTTCAGCTAAAGACAGCACAATACCCTGACAGACACAGTTCTAATGACATCAGGACCTGTGGAATGTATGACTGCTAGGAAACACATGCTGCTAGGAAACAAAGAACAGATCTGATCAAATCTTCTAACACAGGACCTGGAATCACTGTGATTAGATCTTCTAAAATAAGAGGACAAGTACTCTTTAATCTTCAGAAATACTTGCAAGGGCAAAGGCTTTAACACATACCCTCTAGAAAGGAAAGAAATGTAAGAAGCTAGAATGGCATGGATGAAATCACAATTTCCTAAGTTTTCCACTAGCCCTATCCCATACAAATATAACTTAATCAAAATCAGGCATCAATGATTCAGTATTCCTTTTCTGGTGAGGGAACTGAGGGGTAATCTAAGCTTTTCCAAGATGCCAGTATCTTAAAATTGAAAGAAATGTGAAAATGATGGTACCCAGAATCAAAGTACCCCTTTTACATTTACAGTGCTATACTTTCTTTCAACAAAACCATGGGCAACAAACGTGAAAGCAGTCAGGGCTAATCTACAACAAAGAAGTTCACGTCTCTGATTATTGAAACTGAAAAGTAATTAGCTTTCCAACTTTTTAAAACTGTCTTTGTACATTTTTAACCCTTGGTCAACAACAATAACAACAACAAAAGATTGGGTGAAACAAAGGTGAGATATTTCACTACAAATATTCTAACTCCTAGACAAATATCTGGGAACCTCTTTTGGTGATTCTATAAAAGAACTGACAATTCTATCTATAATCCATATATAGACAAATTGAATGCTGGAACTCTAGGTCATTTAGTACCAGTACAGATTGAAAAATATACCAGGGAAATCTAGCTAAATTCTGTTTAATCTCAGGGAAACAAAGTACATTCTCCAAATGAAAAATTACAGAAGAACTATTTCTCTGTAGATTCTACAGTGACATCTTTTAACTAGTGTTGATAGCCCATATGACAGTAAATTAGCAGACTGCCTATTTACTTCAGAGCAAAACACAGAAGGCAATTTTTCCTTCCTGCCAGAGTCTGTGCATTTCCTCATTTCCCCAGCAGCTGGCTGAAAGGATGTAAAATCGGAGGTCCAAGAAGGCTTATACTTCCTAATGAGTAATCCACCCAAGAAAGTAAACACAACAGACATCACCAGGTCGGGCTCCGAAGGAGAGTGGCAGGGCTGCTTACACCGTTGTTTACAATGTGCTCTAACTACCGCAGGCAGGCTCACACACAGGGACAGGGAGGAGACACCCAGAGGTGCCTCACACGCCTCGAGTTCGCCCAATTGCTGTGATATCTCTGGCCATAAATTATGCAGCGCACATTTCTATCTGAGAGTGGCCAGAGAATTCTGAGGATCAAGGGTTATGCTGGCTTGACTTGGATATTTCAACCTGACCAAAAGAGGACTACTCTATAGCTTAGTCCTCACCAGGGCCAATTTGGGGTGCATCGAGCGCTGCACCAAAGATTCTCACGCGCAGCACGCATCTCTTAGAGGTGCTCACTAGGGAACAGGGGACACAGTAGGGCTTCCTCAGAACCCCTACCTCCCCCTCGGCCTCCTCAAACCAGATTTTCCGGTTAAGCGGATCCCAGGCGATTTCGATAAGCAAGCTCAGCTCAAGTAGCATCAGCTCTGTCATCCCGGCAAATATCTCTGGGCCATCCCCGGAGCGCACTAATGCGCGCACACGTAGACCTGAACACGCCGATCCCGCTGCCGATTAACCCCGGTGGCGGAGGTTCCCCACTATACACACACATACATACCCACCCACCTACAGTGCCAGGGGGCCTGGCACGCTTAGCCTCAGAGCTCCGACGCGGGACCATCGCCCGGGGTGCCGTGACACTGAAGCTCCGCCGCAGCCCGGAGCTTTCCCTTCATTGGTGAGAAAATACAGGGCGCCTGCGTTCCTACCTGTAACCTACCCGACCGCGGCCACCAATGCTCTGACCACCCTGCCCCGGCGCCCCGGCCGGACTGATTATTGCAACACCGCCTCCCCCACCCCCCGCCCAGTGCCCACTCCCAGCACCACGCCGCCCCCGGCCACCCACGAAAGTAGCCGCTTTCTCCAGCCAAAACTGCCTAACAAAGCCAGAGCAAGCAGGTCTAAACCAAACTGCCCATGAAGGGGACACAGCGGGCGGGGTATGGGGAGGTGGTGAGGCTCCGCGACTCCGGGACACGAACTGGGCAAACGCGACCCCCATGGATGCTTCAGGCAGGTGTCTTGAGAGGGTCCCTTCAGTCCCCATAACCCCTGAGCCGAGCTCCTCACCAGGTCCCTGTGGGTCCTCCAGCCCTCTCCCGCCTCAAGCGGCACAGGTTCCGGGCCAGCAGAGATAAGGCGCCCCCTGGTTTGCTTTGGGCTCCCACCAGGGGAATGACACTGGGGTGAGACAGGAGGGAAAATTCCCAGGGTGGAAACCGTTCCTATCCCCCAGAGTGCTGGACTGCGAATGCTCCCCGGCCACTCTCCCCTTCATTTCTCTCAGTTGCCAAACCGCCCAGTGGCTGGAAAAACCTCGAACCCGTGCCAACCCCCAGCGCCCACCAGCCTTGAGATTCCCTTTCCGCCCCACATCACGACTGGATGAGTGTGTGTGCGGGCGAGTGTGCAAGTGGGAGGCTGAGTGTGCGTGAATCCTGCGCCCCCTCGGTCGCCTGCCCCGCGGACGCAGACGCCTGCGCCGGGCCGGGGCCACCACTATTAGGAAGAGTCAGAAGAATAAATTACCTTTCGTAACCGCCGGTCCCTGAGCTCGTCCCATCAGTTGCTCAACAACCTGCAGCCTGGTGCAGTTTCCACAATCGAACCATGGAGCCCGGGGCAAAATACCGAGCGGCCCCAGCGTAGACACCCCCAGCACACGCGTCCAGGAATTATAACCAGAGCGCAGAGAAGGCAGCGGGAGGGTGGAGACCCCGGCCAAGGAAACAACGAAAAGTCTCCTTCCCCCTTTTCTTCTGCTACACAGCCATGAAGAAAAGGGACGGGGTGGGGGGGTGGCGGGGGAAGCCAAATGCTTGTCTTCCTTTACGTTTCCTCGCTTCACACACACCAAGGGAGTAAAAACGGAGCAAACAGAGTGGAGGGTTCAAATGTCTCTCCCAGTCCACAGTTGCACAACTTCGGAGTCAGGCTCTGGCTCCAGCAGCAGCCGAGGGACCCCAGCGGCAGCTATTAACATGCGGCAGTCATAGCTGGGGCTGCTTTTCCTCCTGCTGCTGCTGCCGCTTAAGGAAACACGCTGCTGAAGAGACCAAAAATCTGCCACCATCCCCCCAGTCGATCTTTATATCCAGTTCTCCCACCCCACCCCCTTTCTTTTTCTTCTTCTTCCTCGTCCTCCCCTTTCCGCTGGAGAGCGGGAGCGATGGAAAAGGTAGGGGGAGCCGCGAGGGCCAGGGGTGGCTCCTTCTCCGCCAAACCCTCCTCCTTCTCCTCTCGGGGTTCTCTCGCCGCCGAGGGTCTCCCCACGCGCCCGAAACCTCCGCCGAGAGCGGGAGCGAGGGCCCCACAAACTCCTTCCCAGGTGCACAGCGGGGGCTTGCCGGCGGAGCAGGAGCCCGGCCGCCTAGGGCTGCGTCCCGGGGGCCGCGGAGCCCCGAGCCCGGAGGGTGGCTGATTAGCTCGTCGGCCCGGCCGGGCAGCTGCGGACATGTGGGAGCTTCATAGCGCGGCCCCGGGCTCAGCGCTACCGCCGCCGCCGCCGCCGCCGCCGCCTCTTCGGTTCGTTCTCTTCTTCGACTCCCCGCGAACGAGCAAGGTTCTGGCGCTCTCCAGACACGCACACTCACACACGCGCACACACGAGCGAGCTTCTGCCAAAGCCAGCAGTGCAACCCGCGCGCGCACACCCGGAGAAAGAGGACGGAGGCAAAAAGAGAAGAAAGAAAGGGGAGGGGGGCGAGTCACAGGCGGCAGCTGCGGGAGCTGAGGCCACGAGCAGTCCGGGAAAAGGCGGCAGCGGCTGCAGCGGCGCCCACCCGAACCAGCGGCAGCATCTGCATCCCCGCTCCTGGGAACTAGGGCGAGCAGACAACCGGGCGACGCGCCGAGAACCGGTCGGAGCGCGGGCGCGCCGAGGCCGTGCAGCCTGCGTGCGGCGGACGCAGCCGGGGCCCTAGTCGAGCCCAGAATGAGCCGCGGGCAAGCGAGCGCAGAGAGCCGAAGAGGGGGCTCGCGCCGCGAGAAGGGGTGGCGGGAGGCAAAACCCGGATCTGGAGTGCGCTCGGGCTCCGCCGCGCGGGCTCCACCTAGCAGCTCGACAAACGCTTGGAGGTGGGAACGAGAGAGCTGCTACAAGAGGCTTTCCTTTCAGGGTTTGTCAAACAAAGGGTACCTCTCCTCGCGGCTTTGAGACAAGCTTTCTCTCTCCCTCTCCCTATCTCTTCCTCTCCCTCTCCCTCCCCTTCTCTCTCTCGCCCCCCTCCCCACATTCCCCCTTCGAGCTTCCCTCTCCCTCTCCCCTCTTTCTTTCTTTCCCCCCTCCCTCTCTCTCTTCTCTTCCTCCTCCGTTCCACCCCAGGTGAATAAGTGACATCAGATTGAAACTACTGCCAGCGTCTCTTTTTACAGGTGCAAATTATTCCATATTTTCATTATCCAGGTATCCAGTCCCAGTGCGTTTTCTGCCTTTGGTCCATTTTATATTCCTTCAAACTTACCACAGCGTGCAAGTTCATTGTAGTCGTTAAAGTATCTTCTGATAATCCAATGTGGGGATTAAATGATTTTATTTCACATCAGTAAAAATTACTATAATGGATATGGAAAGGTGCCGCTTCCAAAGCAGTGCCTTTTGATGGAGGAAAAGTCTGTTCAAGTTAACTGAGTGACCTTGTTCAATTACTGAGCCCTTTTCTGCCTTCTTTGTAAATGAGAGGGTTAAGTAGGTAATTTCTAAGGTCTTTTCCTGCTCTAAAATTTCATAATTTGAAATGGCTAAGGTGTTATTGTCTATATCAGTACATTCGAGTTGCAATTATAAGAGAAACCAAGATTTATTATATGCATCCAACAAGCACATTATATCCAAATTACATTTGAGTGTATATAATATATTCAGAATGATCTAATGCCCTCTCAGTTATTAGGGAGGTAGAGTCAACATCTGAAGAACATAAAACCGCATTCGAATTAACAGACCAAACCCAATACAAGTGACTATCAAAATCTCATTCAGTCTTCAAAACTCAATTCCAGTACCAACTGCTACCCATTCAAAATAATCACCCCTTCTATTATATTCCCATAGCACTTTGATTGTATCTCTACACTCATCTCATTCTGGTTTTTTCTTGTTCTTTTAAAGGTATTAGTTGCTTGCTGTATGCCTCCTCACATTAGAGTATCTTCCTGGAATTTAAATTACAAATTTCAATCATCTGTGTAAGATTAATCTGTACCCACATTATTTTTAACATTATAATTCTTTTTATTTTGGAAAAAAAATGGGAAAGAGGTTGAATGATATTGCTGAATTCTGACCAACTAAATATTCACAGGCTTAAGTTAGGCTACTTGAATTTGCTTAATATGGGGCATCCATGAATTCCCCAGAGTACTTAAAGAAACCGTAAACTGACATCTGGAGTCACTTTTACTTAAATGATTTTGGAAAGAGTAGACTCTAACCAATTGTGACAAGAGGCTCTTACTTGTAAAGGAGGAAAAATGGAAAGTACTCAATTCATGCCCCAAATGTAGATATGTAGAAAAGTAATAAAAACAGAATATAGAATGAAAGGTGCTATATAGATATTAAATGGTATAAGTGGTAGCAGAAGAAATATAAACAGCACCTATAGACCAATTTTTAGAATCAGACATCACGATATGACAGATCTGGTAGGATATGTGAGAAAAATAAATTTTAAAATAAAATGAATAGGTTTATCAGCATGTGAGATATAATAAGTGAAAACTAAGCATTATAAGTTAAATAAATAATTTAAAGTATTCACCACAGAGGAGTTGACTCAAACAAACAAAATTACAAACAAAATAATGAGGAAGAAAGAACCAAAAAGGGGAAAAAAATGTGTGAATAAAAATAGCTGATGTTTAATGAAAAGCACTGGAAAGAAAAGAATAGGTTAGAGGTTTATACAACTTAATCAAATGTCAAGGTAACAATTTTTACAGCAGCTACCTGTACTTTAGGTTTAAACCTCATGCTTCCAAATCATTTTAAATCTGATGGGCATAGTCTTCTCTATTTGATTTAAGATACAAAGTGTCAATACTCCATTGCCAGGAAATCCATGACTCTTGCCAATATTTTTCTAAGGTGAACCTTCCACAAAAATACCATCAAATAAAATGCTATGCCCTCTTTGCTACACAACTCTATTTAACACCTTCTTCTTGGGACAGATGATGTTTGAGCAAAGAAGCTATTATATGTGGTAGCTCTGTGTGCAAGAGTGGTTTTCAAAAAAGATCCCACTGTTGACTTTAACTACATTAAAATTGAAAAATAAATCAATATTTATAAAATTGAAAAGAACCCCTCCCCAAAATGTTTTTAAAAGCTGAGTAGCCAAATAAGATAATCACAATTAAAATATTTTAATAATTTAAAATATTTCCTGGCCAAAAGACTTTCAAATAAATACACTAAAATCTCCAGCACATGAAATTTAGGAAAAGAACATACATAACATGTTCACAAAATAAATACAAATGGCCAAAAAAAAAAAAAAAGGAAATATGTTCTGTCAATATAAGTCCAATACATAAAAATATATACAAGTACCAGATCCATCTTGTTTCACTCATGAAATTAGCTGAAAAATAGCAGTTTCGTACTACTAAACTCTAACAAAACTGAACTGAGACATGCCTGCCTCTATGCTAGTGATATTTACTGACACCATTTTTCTGGAAAGAAAGCAGATATTATGTCAACTGCCTTATAGAATATATATGTCACTAATCCATGGTTTGTATTCACGGATGTCACTTCTACAGAAATAAACAGAGGTATGAACAAGGCTTTTGCACAGTGGCACACCTCTCAGTTGTAATTGTTGTATAAAGGAAGTAAGTATGTAAGATATCTTGTTTTTGCATACTCAGTAAATGCCTTCTTACCTGATTGGAATTGATAGTTACTGAATTAGGGGAAGTTAGTTAAAGTTAACAAAGTTGTTTTTTTTTGTTTTTTTAATAATTTATTCTATATTAGTTAGGATTCACTTTGGCTGCAAGCAACAGAAACACATATCAACAATAAATAAGATAAAAGTGTATTTATTTTTTTCAGGTTAAAGTATAGTATTTAGTGATCCTGGGCTGTTGTGGCATTCCAACCTATAACAGACACCTTCCTTATCTTCTTGCTCAACCACGCAGGGTAGTTATTCCCGATTCCAGTTCTGGCAATCATGCCTACACTGCAGGAGCAGAGAAGAAAAGGAAGAAAAGAACGTCACACCCAGAGACATTTTCCTAAAGTTGCACACACCATTTACCCTTTCATTTCATTTTCTGAAATGGTGAGCTGGTAACACCTAGCTACAAGTAAAATGAGAAACGTTGACTATTCCAGGCAGGCATGCATGCAAGTGAAAATCAGGATTCATTAATGATTCAACTGTTCCTTACCCTATGACTTGACATGCACTACCCTGGGCTGAGCTTCAAATATTTGAGGCTTTTAGTAACCAAACTGTCCCTTCTGCAGACACTAGACAATGCCACCTTCACATGAAATGACCTTGTATTTCAATCAGATGTAAACTTTCACAAGATTATAAAGTACTAAGTTTTTGTTACTAGGAAAAATATTTTCTAATACCTAATCAATTATCAGCAGACAGGTATCATCTTAAATTCTACTGGGCCTAGATACACTGCAGGGTTAATCATACCTGCAAGCAAAGTATGTACCAGAGCTTAGTATTCAGATTCTTAGTATGCCATGGTATGATTAGAAGTCTAAGGGATTTGGGGTTCACTAAAATGATGACTCAAGTGAAGATTATGTATACTATCAGAACATATTTGACTGACTAAGGGATAGTTTAATTCTAAGAAGTATCCAGAGATGTTCTTCATTTCTTGGGATGTACATCAAAGGACCCATTTTAAAAGGTTGGTTATATATCCCTACTGATTTGGTATCATCTATTCTTACCTTGATTCAAAGCAATTCAGTCTTAACTCTTTTTCAGTCCAAAAGAGGATCTAAGTATTATACATTCTAAATAACCTGGAAATCTATCAATAGACCTAGATAAAATAAATCTAGATATAGATACTTTTCATAAAGAGCTTCTCCTAATTGTTTAACATTCTTTTTATATCCTGACTTTTTTCTTCTCAGTGGAGAGTCTCTAGAACTCCTTTTCATAATTTCCCTAATACTTGCATACATGCATGCCAGTTCTGCATGACTGTGAAAGAAACAGCAAGCTTTTTCTTTTTTAGGTTTTTTCTTTTTAACTTTCCCTGCTACTTTGTCTTAGATCCCACAATTAAATTACCTTTCATAACTTTAAATTAGGTTCAACACCAAATGCTTTAAACTACTTACTATAAATGTTATGAATAGAACACTGGCCCTTGGAGAAGTATTCAGCACTCTTATAAACATGGTTGCTGTTAAAGTATCACAACACAGTATCTAACTTCTAGACTCTAGAAATATAAAAATATTCCAAAACCCAAAACTGTTTTCTTAAGATCTCCCTCTGGTAAAACATGCTTTTATGCATTACAAATTAAAATATCATGGTCAACCAGGTATTTAATAATGATTGTCACGGCCTGGAACAAAAGGGAAATACTTTTTGTTTCTTTGTAAAATATTGCACCCTGTTAGGCTCTGCTCCTCAACCTTATTCTTTTTAGACACCAATAGGAGATGAAAGTGAAAGTGAAATCGCTCAGTCATGTCCAACAGACTCTTTGCGACCCCATGGACTGTAGCCTACCAGTCTCCTCAGTCTATGGAATTTTCCAGGCAAGAACACTGGAGTGGGTTGCCATTTCCTTCTCCAGGGGATCTTCCTGACTGACTCATTATTCCCCCTTCTCTCAGAGTGGTTCTTCAACATAAGTATGAGGAGGCTTTGGCCATACTGTTTGGTCCTGTCCCTTGGTGATGTTTGAACCAGGCAAGGGCAGCTGACCCAAATTTCGCTGATCAGTATCCTTCATTAGGAGTTTTCAGACTATATTATGCAAAGGATCTCAACACCCCTGATAGTGGAGGATCAGGGGTACATGGTCACATTTTCTGCTATATATCTAAGACTGATTTAGTGCAATATATTCTTGAAGAAAGCAATCAGATTTTAAAAATACTGCTAGCCTTAATAAGAAATTATTTTTTATTTGGCATCTATATCTAAACTCCTAATAAAGATGTATACAAAGGGAAAATTCTGTATGGACATGTTATAGTCTAACATGCAGTCTGTATTATGGTGATATCTAGGAAATTAGGTTCCCTATAATACTGTCTGCTGGATTTTCCTATAAGCTTAGCTTGTAGAACACATATTGCATTGTTCTTCTTGGAATGTTGGTCATATTATTTTTGTAGTTATCTAACTCCCAGTTAGATAATTTTCTCATTTCTGATATTTGCTTCAATCATACACCTCACCTCTTTTCTTATAAAAGCAAAATGAATAGTGTAGGAAAAATAATAGTTATTTCCTACTTAAAAATACAGTGCTCAGGACCATATTAGATATTTAATAAATGTGGTGATGAAAAAATTCAAGGCAAGTATTATATGATATATGTTATAAAATACATGAGATTTATCTGTTATGTCTGATTAATATTATATATCACTCTTAAGATTATATATTAATAAAAGTTATACATCTAAATTAAAGCTATCAAATTCAAGTTAGTCACCTTGACAAGGGGAGGCTGCTGTTGCTTAAAACAAATTGAATCCTCTGAAATAATTTTATGCTATGACATGCTTTGGAATATCCTTGAGATATTAGTGAATCTCTTGCTTTGAAAGCACAATTTTTTTGGCTAATGTTTTGGAGTCCACTGGAAAAAATCACTTGCATTAAAGAACTGGAAAAGAGCTTGGAAATCATCTAATTGGCCATCAAGCCAGGAAAAAAATATGTTTTGTTGTTCAAAATAAACCATGACTAATTTTTATGTGGATTATTTTTGCACTGAAACTCTTTTAAAGTAATGACCCTCACCTTCTATCAGCTCAATTCAGTCACTCAGTCATGTCTGACTCTTTGCCACCCCATGGACTGAAGCATACCAGACTTCCCTGTCCATCACCAACTCCTGGAGCTTACTCAAACTCATGTCCATCTCTCATCCTCACCTTCTATGGGCAAGGCCTAATCCTCCAAAGAAATCAGCAACATAGGTATTATTTCTACTTTAATAATAATGATACTAAGATTCATAGAGTATAATATCTTTCTCAAGGATGAACATTTAGTATTAATAAATAGAGTACAGCATTTAGACACATTTATCTTATTAAACCTTTGGCAACATTCATAGAGATCCTGAAAGTGAGTTTTTCCAATGAGAACACTGCTCCTTGGTTACGGTTCTTTGAATCAGGAAGGAAAGGAGGTAGGTTGCTTGATTAGCAGGATAAACAAGTCTTGTTTCCAGGGAATTGGCCTTGAGAGAGTCATTGTTTCTCTGAATAGGCCAGGTAAGCTACCAAATTGTGATGTGGCCCTCATTTACCTGCCATTTTAATTCAAGAATCAGAGATGGTTTGTGTTTGATGGGAGACCTGGACTATTCTATCATCATTTAAACTTGCCTTTAGGCACCCAGCAAAAGTGAAGAAAATGATGGTAATCTGCAGAAAGAGTCATAAAACATATGCACAGAGAAGATTCTACATGAAATGCAGAGAGAGTTTTTAAATGGCTGTCTGGACATGAGTTCTATTTCTTTTATAAGATCCAGCTACATTGCTATACTTAGTTTCTGGAAAACAGCTCTTGAGATGTTACAGTACATTCTGCTTTTTGATGAAGCCAGCATAACTTAGTCATAGTCATCAATGGATTTTGTCTGGTCATTTCCCTCTTCCTGCTTTTGAAAATTGCATGCCTATTCCTTTGGTGTCCTTTTCCTCTGCACTTATATATTGGTAGATCTGTGCATTGTGGTACCCAGGGAAGGGAGATGAACCAGGTCAAATCACATATTGTAACCAGCTCTACCCAGTGTTTTGTTATAGATGGCCATGTGACTTAAGGCAGGCTATTCAGAGTTCTTCCATGCAGTTTTTAAAATATGAACACTGAGTAAATGTCCCACCTTCTCTGGTGTGTTTTCAAGCTGGAATGGTTTAAATCTCAAGTGTTTTTTGTTTGCTTCAGTTCAGTTCATTTCAGTCGCTCAGTCATGTCTGACTCTTTGCAATCCCATGAATCATACCACACCAGGCCTCCCTGTCCATCACCATCTCCTGGAGTTCACTCAAACTCACATTTGCTTAGTTATTAGTTAATTAGTTCATCTCTCAGGGATTAACAACTAGAAAAATAAAATAATGATTTTCTCACAAAATGGTGAAACAATTAAATATACATATATAAACAGCATGGTATATTCTTAAGTTATTTAGCATTATATTTTAATAAGATACATTAGTTAGGCTTATGTGAAATGTCATGAAGTAAAACCCCCAAACTATACTATGTATCTTACACTAAGGTAAACATATTGTGTTTCCAATTCTCTAATCATTAAAAAAAAAAAATCACTGGATTAGGAATCTAAACTGAAACAGGAGCTAATATATAGGTATCTTTGTTCCTTTCAAACATTCAGAGATCCAGGCTAGTGGATACTCGTCCATCTTTAATGCATGGCTTTGCACTGAGAAGACCCTGAGGAAGAGAAGGATGATTCCTTAGCATTTTATTTATGGGCCTGCAGGATTCTTATTGCAGTCTTCCCTGGTGGTTCAGCAGTAAAAATTCTCCTGCAATGCAGGAGACATAGGAGATGGGATTTCGATCCCTAGGTTAGGAAGATCCCCTGGAGGAGGAAATGGCAACCCACTCCAGTATTCTTGCCTGGACAATCCCATGGACAGAGGAGCCTGGCAGGCTACAGTTTGTATGTGACTGAGCATGAACACACACACACAAATGAATGGTATGGCGGGCTGCCTTGGTGGCTCAGTCGTAAAGAATCCTCCTACTAATGCAAGAGACAAGAGTTTGATCCATATGCTGGGAAGATCCCTGAAGAAGGAAATACCAACCTGCTCCACTATTCTTGCCTGGAAAATCTCATGGACAGAGTAGCCTGGCGGGCTATAGTCCATGAGATCACAACAACAGTGATCCTTATCACTGCTCAGATTCCATTCATGAGAACTCAGTCATATGACTACACTAACTGTAAAGGAAGTTGGTAAATGTGGTCTAGCTTTGGATCCAGGAAGAGACTGCTGTGAATTTGATAAACAATTATGCAGTTCTTTCCACATACTTTCTTGGAGTACTGCAACATAACAAGGTGTAAAAGAATATGCAGAATGGTGTAGTACAATCACTATCACATATCTGAAGTGATATTTAAGCCATATGACTTGAAACAAACAACTCAGGACATGGATTCAGAAGAGCATATGTTCAGTCTTGCCTTTACCATTAACTCACCAAGTATTGGGCAATTAGTTGATATTTCTAGGCTCGGTTTTCCTTATTAGAGAAATTAGTATTTTAAAAATCTGTCTTACCTGCACTACAAGGTTAATGTGGCCATCAAATTACATATATTATAAAGTTAGAATACTGTGCAAATGGAAGATCCTTACTAGGATACACATACACACACACACACACACCCCATAGACAACTACACTATTTACACACACAGAATTCCATGGGCTATACTCCAATTCTTTGCCAACAAAGGTTCGCCTAGTCAAGGCTATGGTCTTTCCTATGGTCATGTATGGGTGTGAGAGCTGGACTGTGAAGAAGGTTGAGCGCCGAAGAATTGATGCTTTTGAACTGTGGTGTTGGAGAAGACTCTTGAGAGTCCCTTGGACTGCAAGAAGATCCAACCAGTCCATTCTGAAGGAGATCAGGCCTGAAATTGCTTTGGAAGGAATGATGCTAAAGCTGAAACTCCAGTATTTTGGCCACCTCATGCGAAGAGTTGACTCATTGGAGAAGACTCTGATGCTGGGACGGATTGAGGGCAGGAGGAGAAGGGGATGACAGAGGATGAGATGGCTGGATGGCATCACTGACTCAATAGATGTGAGTCTGAGTGACCTCCGGGAGCTGGTGATGGACAGGGAGGCCTGGCGTGCTGCAGTTCATGGGGTCGCAAAGAGTCGGACACGACTGAGCGACTGATTTGATCTGATCTGATCTGATACTCCAATTCCAGTTTTCCCATGCTGTTTAAATCTCTCTTCTATAAATCCTCTTCTGGAAATGATATAAAGCGCCTTGCATATTCCTTCTCCCCAGGACCAAAGTATTTGTTTCAACAGCCTGAAGCATGTGGGCTGCTCACAGAGGAGTTCCTCAAGTATTTCCTTCCCTCTACGGAAGGGAGACCTCTAACTCAAGATTATGTTCCCTCCCCAGGAAACTAATTCAATACCTGTCCTTCAGAGGGATACTTATGTTAGGCTCACCTCCTTCAAGTTGACCCTGAAGGACCGTCTCACATTCAGTGAGACCCACTGAATTGCCTGGGTGTTTTGCAAGCTTCACTCTTACCCCTGTCTAGTTCTGAGTCCCTCATCCCCCCACCCACCTCCATTCCCATCTGGTATTGTTTCTGAGCATACTTCTGGATAAACCTTCTGTTTGCAAGTCTTTGATTTAGAATCTGCTTCCCAGAACACTTGACATAAGATAACCTCCTAGTTCCTACACTTGCCCTTGCTATAGTTTTTTCTTGATACTTAGTCAGATACATGCTGTGAGAGCAAAGTGACTGTATTAGTTTCCTAGAGCTACTGTAACAAAGTACTGCAAGCTGCATAACTTAAAACAACAGAAGTTCACTGTCTAGCAGTTCTACTGGAAGCTAGAGGTCAGGATGTCAGCAAAGCTATGCTTCTGCTGAGGCTATGGATAGGAGTCTGCCTTTCCTCTTCCTAGCTTCTGATGGTGGCCATCAATTGTTGGACATCTCCAGTTTCCAGCTGCATCACTCCAAATTTAGCCTCTGTCATCACATGGCATTGTCCCTGTATGTCTCTGTCTTTCCATAGCATTTTCCTTTTCTTATAAGGACAATGGTCATGTTGGATTAGGACTCAATCTAGTGACCTCATCTTAACTTGATTATATCTACAAAGACCCTGTTTCCAAATATCTAATTCACAAGTGCCTGGAGTTAGGACATCAGCCTAACTTTTTAGGGTGCTCAATTTAACACCTAACAGTGGCCTTGCCTTAAATCCTCCAGTTGTTCCTTTATCACTCAGAAAGGTCTGAAGTGGCCTTCTAAGCACTGTACAGTCTAACTCCCAACATCTCTAAAGCCTGACCTTTAGCTCCTTTCCCCAGAGATCACTTTGCTGCAGCAGTAACAACCTCCTTGCTGCTTATCCACTTTCCAAGCACACTCCTGTCTCAGGGCTTTGCATCTGCTCATCCTTGCACCTAGAGCACTCTTTACCTGCAGAGGTCTGCACTACTTCCTTCCAGTCTGTGCACAAATGTTGCTTCTCGGGGATGCTTTCTCTCAGCTCTATTTAAAATTGCCAATTCAGAAAACGAAGATCATGGCATCTGGTCCCATCACTTCATGGGAAATAGATGGGGAGACAGTAGAAACAGTGTCAGACTTTATTTCTGGGGGCTCCAAAATCACTGCAGATGGTGACTGCAGCCAGGAAATTAAAAGACGCTTACTCCTTGGAAGGAAAGTTATGACCAACCTAGATAGCATATTCAAAAGCAGAGATATTACTTTGCCAACAAAGGTTTGTCTAGTCAAGGCTATGGTTTTTCCTGTGGTCATGTATGGATGTGAGAGTTGGACTGTGAAGAAGGCTAAGCGCCGAAGAGTTGATGCTTTTGAACTGTGGTGTTGGAGAAGACTCTTGAGAGTCCCTCGGACTGCAAGGAGATCCAACCAGTCCATTCTGAAGGAGATCAGCCCTGGGATTTCTTTGGAAGGAATGATGCTAAAGCTGAAACTCTAGTACTTTGGCCACCTGATGCGAAGTGTTGACTCATTGGAGAAGACTCTGATGCTGGGAGGGATTGGGGGCAGGAGGAGAAGGGGACAACAGAGGATCAGATGGCTGGATGGCATCACTGACTCGATGGACGTGAGTCTAGGTGAACTCCGGGAGTTGGTGATGGACAGGGAGGCCTGGTGTGCTGTGATTCATGGGGTCGCAAAGAGTCAGACACGACTGAGTGACTGAACTGAACTGAACTGAGTAGTTTTATCCCAGACTCTTATACACTTCCTTTTTTTTTTTTTTTCCTTCCACAGAACTTCTCACTTTCTAATATACCACATAATTTAGTTGTTCATATGTGTTTATTACTGGTCTACTATATGACTTTTGTGGTCTCAAGGCACTTCTGCTTTAATGGTCCCCTTCTTCAAAAAAATTTTTTAATTATATTTTACAGCTGCATTGGTATAAAGAAAAATATAATGCAGGATGGGTGCATTATTATAACATTCACATTTTTCATCTAGTTTTAAAATAAATTAAAATTAAATCATATTTATGGGCCCTAAGGTACCATGGGCCTTAGGCTCTATACGAATGGATAAGTTGGCCCTGGTTTATAACTGTCTCCCCATCAGAATGTAAGCTCTTGGAGGATGAGAACTTTTTCTGTTTTACTCATTGATATTTCTCCACAAGTAAAACAGGAACTGCATATAGCAATGTTCAATAAATATTTGCTGAACATATGAATGGCTAAAAATATCACCTTGGTTTTCCATTAGAATTAGTTTTCCATTCCCTTAGTGAAATTGGTTTGTGTGGCTTAACCTAGAATGTACTGTTACTTCCGCTTCAACACTTAAAACTTTAAGAATAATTCTGCAATAGGCTAACCAGCCTTTGAACTAACCACAGGACTCTAGCCTTATACAACTCATGGGAACCTTGGGAAGCTATGGTAAGTGAGCTGAAGGAATTACTTTTCTATAACCCACCTTGGTGCCCTGACAAGTTATATATTCTGTCAATATGTTATTACAAATGTCACAACAGATATTTTTTGAAATTAGAAAAACTTCCTTGAATAATTATAAGAAAAAATTTGCTGTTACCTAGAGATAAACCATAAATCTTGAAATATCTTCTAAATAACAAAATAAATCATGAAAAAAAAAACTTTAGATAATTTTATAGAACTAAACTATAGTGAGGTTGCTGTATTACAGAGATTTATTTTAATGAAAATAAAATTAAAAAAAACAGCTCTATGAAACTGGTGGGTCTCAGGTGGTGGAGCAAGGATAAAAAAATGACTAAATGTGATTTGTATTTATTAGAAAAGGAGAAATCAGACCTCCAATCTGATTTGAGAAAACTGAAGTTAAACTTGCAGGGGTATAAATATTGCTGATTTTGTACTGAAGTATCCTAGTACTTATGAATTTCTTAGGATACAGTCACTGAAATCCTTTTGAGAGGAATGTGGAGAGAAGCAAAAATCATTACAGTGCTGCATACATTTATTAATATGCATAATATTTAAGTGTACAGCTGATCAGGAACATTTATGAGTATTTCCTGACTCTATCTGAAACTACTCTAAAATTTCCCATTTGTTCTACTTTCCATAGCCTCATGTATCTTCCTCAAAACTTGACTAACATTCAATATTTAGTTAAAAATGTCTGTCCTCCATTAGACTCTTGGGGAAGCAGTTAAAATTTATTTTAGTACATATATTATCCAGCAAGATCCCTTTCATATTGACTAGCTCTTCAGTGATTGAACCCTTGAATGTGAAACAATTTAAAAACTATAAGGTTATTTTCTTAAGGCTGTTTTTATTGTATAAATATTTAAAAAATTATTTCCTTTGAAAGTTTCTTTTTTACTACCTGCCACAAGTGTATTTCATTTACCTATTTAAGATATGGAATCTGAAGCCTATCAGAGTAGCAGTATTATTTATCTAATACTTGCCTTGAAACTTACTGGGAACATATATATATATACATGATCTCATTTAATAATAAAAACAACTCAGAGGTATAGTAGTTATTTACTTCATATTGTAAATTTAGAGGGCCAAGGGCTGGCTAACTGGCTCAAAGTCAAACAGCCAATAAGTTGAAGGGCTTAATTCAAATCTGCTGCTGCTGGTGCTGCTGCTAAGTCGCTTCAGTCATGTCCGACTCTTTGCGACCCCATAGTTGGCAGCCCACCAGGCTCCCCCGTCCCTGGGATTCTCTAGGCAAGAACACTGGAGTGGGTTGCCATTTCCTTCTCCAATGCATAAAAGTGAAAAGTGAAAGTGAAGTCGCTCAGTTGTGTCCGACTCTTAGCGACCCCATGGACCGCGGCCCACCAGGGTCCTCTGTCCATGGGATTTTCCAGGCAAGAATACTGGGGTGGGGTGCCATTGCCTTCCCCGAATTCAAACCTAAACCTATCTAATTCTACAACCGATGTTCCTTCACTTACATGTTCAGATTAGCAAAAGATCAACTCTACAAAACAACATAGCGTTTCAGAATGCAACAATCTTTTAAAGCAAGATGTTGAAAGATAACATAAATGAATTTCTATAAAATAGTTGAAATTTTAACTTAGTAGCCACTGCATTAAAATAATAATTATGAAACAATGATTTATTTGTCAGAGAGACCTATATGAAAATGAGAAATACATTCCTAGGGAAAATGGAGACGTTTACAATGACAGATATTGGCCATTGGATTTTGTATCATTTTAAAATCTGTATTTTTTTCATGTCCAGTTCAATTGTGAAAATGATTCTACCACTTTTATCTTCTTGGTGCTTCTTTACCTTTTGTAGTTATTTATTTCTTCCTCTCTCCTTTAGTCTTATATATCTCATCATCACTTGCATTGCTGATTTTTTTCTATCTTATTTCTATGATTTCATCTCATTTCATCCAAAGTTTCTTTATGACTTTTTCCCCTCATCCTTAAAGACCTTATTGCAATACTGTCTGTGTGGTTTTGAAAAGTTTCCGTGTAGATCCATGCAATGTTTTTTCTCAGATTTCAGAGCTAGGGGCATATCTCTTTCCTGATAATTTGGTTTTTCTACTTATTAGCTATTGAAAGCTATGTATCCTATAATGTTCCCCTTTTGCTTTGAATACCTGAAAGATAAGCATTTGGTTTTGTGCACAATAGTAAGAATTTCCCTAGACTTCGTTGTCTGAGATGATTATTGTTCCCATCATTACTTGTCTCTTGTAATTATTTAAATGATGTTACAGTTTTGTCATTTGTGACCTTAATTTGTACCGTACCTACTTTTGCTGTTGAAGATAAGAAAGAAAAAGATGAGAAAGTGACTTAAAGAGAAAGAGATGTGAGAAATTTTAACATTTTTTTCAGTGTTTCAGGTTTGGTTCTGCCTAATTTTCTTCCATTTAAGTTAATGATTTCTCCCTTGATTCACTGAACAAGCTTTTGTTCTGAATCCAACTTGGAGTAGCTGGGACAGCTGCTTTACACTTTTATGCTTGACTACATGTCTTCATATTTCATTTCCTCTGTGAATGGAGCATTTCTTTATTTTGATAAACTTTTTCTATAATCTCTCTTCTTCCCAGATTGTATCCCTTTAAAAAGGCCAGATCTACATACGAAGTCTTATTACCTTTGGCCTGATAGACTCAATTCTGAATGTAAGCCTCTCTGTCCATCTATCTGTTGTTATGTGTATGTATACAAGCATACTTGTATGTGCACACATGTATATATACACATACATGCATATTAATGATATAAGAAAGTCAAATAGGAGGTGCTGGTGTGTATTTACATCAATGCTAACCACGGTTCCTGTTACCTGCCCCATATTTTAGTTGGTTGACTTTTCCTGTACTATTTGCCTTTCAAGTGCCTTTTACAACTCAGCATCTATGTCTAGTTTGACATTCAGGCCCATCACTGCCAGCTTCAACTCATGGGAAGTATTCCTTTCATTGATGGAAAATCAGTTTTGTTTTATTTCTATAATTACTATATTTCTATAAAATTCAGAAAGAAACATCACTTTATAACCCTTTGGTTTGGAGCTTGATCCTGTATTGATAGTAGATCAATCTGCATGCCTGTACATACATGTGTCTAATGGATTGTCATTGTCCTATAAAAAGGATATTCATTTCTATAATCAGTTGTGCCACTGACATATTGTTCATCTCTAATTCAATTCATTAGAACTTTACTAGGTCTCTTGTGTCAACTAGCTCTATAGTAATGTATATGAATAAGGCATAAAGTTTATTCTTTATGGAGCCACATATTTTGGAAACAAAAATACCTATAGTACAAGCAGGTGGAGATATGGATCTTGACAATAATTCAAATTCTGTGACTGAAAATATTTTCTAGTGGCTCTCTTCTAGGGCTTCCCAGGTGGCTCAGACAGTAAAGTATCTGTGTGCAATGTGGGAGACCTGCGTTTTATCACTGGGTCAGGAAGATCCCCTGGAGAAGGGAGTGGCAACCCACTCCAGCATTCTTGCCTGGAGAATCTCATGGACAGAGGAGTTTGGCAGGGGATTGCAAAGAGTTGGATACAACTGAGCAACTAATACATTCACATTCACTTCTAGGGTAGACCTAGGGGTTTGTGTGAGTTCTAGAGTTCTATCTATCACTGTAACCTTTTCTTCCTACTTGGTGGTGATGATGAATTACTTTAGGTGTAATCTTGAATTATAATCAATGTAGGCTAGCTATGTGAACCTGAATATATTAGTCTCTGTAACTTGTTTCCTTATTAATAGTATGTAGTCACGTATATTTATTAAATGAATGAATACATATATATGCCTGACACAAAGCCATTCTTAGGGGATACAGTGTGTGCAACACAGAAAAGTTTCTATTTTATGAAGATTAAATTTGAAAAGACAATCATAGTGGTCAAGCTGTAGCTATGTATAGTTATATACAGACTTCCCAGATGGCACTAGGGGTAAAGAATACTCCTGCCAATGCCGGAGATGGAAGGGATGCAGGTTAATTCCCTGGATCAGGAAGACCTCCTGGGTTTGGAGATGGAAGCTGGCTCCAGTATTCTCGGCTGGAAAATTCTGTGGACAAAGGAGCCTGGCAGGCTACAGTCCATGGGGCCACAGACAGTTGGACACAACTGAATGACTAAGGAACGGCAGCATAGTTATATGCGCAATACATGGTATATCATAGTGATATTCTATGTCATTACTATAGTATATTGGAGAGATTAATTCAATGTATTCTATGCATTTTCTTCATTTAAAATACAAGTAATAAAAACTGAACATTTTCTTACATTAAACCGGCAAAGATATAATCACCAAATGTTACATATATATTTTTAATGTTTTCTCTCAAGATAAAGAATGCAATATAGTAAGTGTATTTGGCAACTTTCACTCAGTGCAGTGATGTCACAGTTTTATAAAATACTGCTTGATTTGACATTCCACTGATTCTTGAGTCTCACAGTTGAGAAGAATACCACAGTTCCTAATATGCTAAGTTTGGGGTTTTAAATCACCTTCTGGCTCCTTTGTCATCTCTGAATGTAATAAAGATATTTTGTCCACGTGTGTTCCAGATCTCATCAAGTGTAAGGAGATGTAACCTAAGGTATTGGAGGAAGGAGTGGTAGATACCTCAGAATAGCTCCTTTAATCCTGATTCCACCACATGGGATGCTAACATAAGTCTGTCCTCTCCTCCAGCAGCTGGATTCCAGGGTATCTTTTGAGAAATGTTGACCTCTGGACTTGCATTATACAGAAATGAAAGAAATGTGTGTGTTTTTTACAAGTAGTGATTAAGGATTTGTCAGGCTTTCTACTATTCTTTGATCATTTACTAAAACCTATGAAAGTGACAAAGTGTGTCACTAGAAGGCTTTTGTTAAATGTAAACAAATAAGTTATTCTTAAAGATGCGCTTAAAATTTTCAAATCAGTAACTAAAAAAAAAATTTTCCCAAACTTTTTAAATTGAAGTATAGTTGTTGCACACTGCTATGTTATTTTTCAGGTGTACAGTGTACTTATTGGACATTTAAATAAATACATTATGAAATATGTACCACAATAAGTCTAGTAACCATCTGTCATCATTCAGTTATTACAGTATTACAATATTTTTGACCATGTTACTTATGCTGTGTGTTACTTCTCTATGATATGTTTATTTAATAACTGGAAATCTTCACCTCTTAGTCCCATTCACCTCAATTTTCTAATCCCTCATCTTCCTGCCCTCTTGTTCTCTGTGTTTATGAATCTGTTTCTGTTTTGTTTGTTTCTATTTTTAGAGTCCACATTATACATGAGATCATGCACTATTTGTCTGTCTCTGACTTATTTCACTTAGCATAATACTATTTTTAATTTTTGAGGACCCTACATATTGAGGGTTCCCAGAGTGACTGTTCCCTCTACATTCCCTTTCACTAATCCTTGTTATTGTATACTAGTTTTTAAAATCAGTTTGCTCAGTGAGAAAACAATGTGAGTGTAGATATACTGGGCCTCAGCTCACTTATCTGTACACAGGGGTATTAATAGAAAGTCCTTGTGGTTATTAAAGAAGTTAATAAATATGAAATGAAGCGCTTAGAAAAATACTTAACACATAGAAACACTAGAAAACTTTCTGTTCATATATAGAATACATATATAGGTGTACACACACACACACGGGTCTTCCCCTGTGGCTCAGTGCTAAAGAATCCTCCTGCAATGCAGGAGCCTCAGGAGACGTGGGTTCAGAAGATCCTCTGGAGGAGGGCATGGCAACCCACTCCAGTATTCTTGCCTGGAGAATCCCATGGACAGTGGAGCCTGGCTGGCTATGGTCTATACGGTCGAAAAAGTCAGACATGACTGAAGCAACTTAATGTGCATGCACACACACACACACACACACACACACACACACACACCCCACATATACATATATATGATATATAGGGCCTTCCCTGGTAGTTCAACTGTTACAGAATCTGCCTGCAAATGCAGGAGATCCTGGTTCAATTCCTGGGTCAGGAAAATCCCCTGGAGAAAAGATAGGCTTCCCACTTCAGTATTCTTGGGCTTCCCTGGTGGCGCAGACAGTAAAGAATTTGCTTGCAATGCAGGAAACCTGAGTTCAACCCATGGATTGGGAAGATCCCCTGGAAGAGAGCATGGCAACCCACCAGTATTCTAAACTGGAGAATTGCCATGGACAGAAGAGCCTGGCAGGCTACAGTCCATGGGGTTGCAGAGTTGGACACAACTGATTGACTAAGCATATAACATATATATATGCTGCTGCTGCTAAGTCGCTTCAGTTGTGTCCGACTCTGTGTGACCCCATAGACGGAAGCTCACCAGGCTCGCCCGTCCCTCGGATTCTCCAGGCAAGAATACTGGTGTGGGTTGCCCTTTCCTTCTCCAATGCATGAAAGTGAAAAGTGAAAGTAAAGTCGCTCAGTCGTGTCCGACTCTTAGCGACCCCATGGACTGGAGCCTACCAGGATCCTCCATCCATGGGATTTTCCAGGCAAAAGTACTGGGGTGGGGTGCCATCGCCTTCCACATATATATATATATACACACACATAAATGCGCTTATCCATACATTGTTCAAAAACAAAGTACCTAAGTAATTATAAAATAGCTGTTTGAAGCATATAAATAAAAATGTTAATGATAGATCTCTAGGTGATGTGATTACAAGTAATTTTCCTTTCTTACCTATCTGTATTTTATGTTTTATATGATGAAATGAATTTTACTAGATATGACTGAGATGATGAAATAGGAAAAGTCTGAACTCACTTCCTCCTATAAGCACACCAAAGTTATAGCTATTTACAGACCAACTATGAGAATGACTTGAAGACTAAAAGAAAAGATTTTTTACAACTAAAGATGTAAAAAAGAAACCACACAAGGTAGATGGGAGGGGTGAACAATGAAGTATAGATAACACCTACACTTCCAAGTAGGTGACCCAAAAAGTAAGGATAATTACAATTTCAGAGGTTCTCTCCAAAGAACAAGAGTCTGTACTCCATGCACAAACAAGAGAAGCCCACAGAACATCTAGCTTTGAAGGCCAGAGAGGTTAACATATAGGAAAGCCAGAGAGCTGTAGGAAACAAGAGACTCTGCTCCTAAAGGGCAGCTACAAAGTCTCACATGCTCCAAGTCTCAGCACAGAGGCAGTAATTTGAAAGGAACCTAGGTCTGACCTACTTGCTGATCTTGGAGAGTCCCTTGGAAAAGGAGAAAGCCACTGGGACTCCCCTTGGGAACACAGGTGTTGGAAGCAACTATTTTGGGGAGCTTGTTCCAGCAAGAGGACCATTTTGGAGTTCTCCCTCTAGCTTATTAGTGCTTATTTGCCCACAAGTGGGCTGCCAGCCACTGCACAAGATGGACCTGGCAACCAGTTGGGCTAGTGGTCAACCTGCCAAAGGAGAAGAGCCCACCCAGCCCAAATAAGGGACACTCATAGAACATCTAGTTCTAATGACCAGAGAGGAGTGTGCTGCTGGGTCGCATAGAACATATCCTGCATAAGGCCATTTCTCCAAGAGGTGGAGAACCTATAACCAACCTATCTGATACATAGAAATGCAAACAATTAGGCAAAATGAGGATATAGAGGAATATGTTCCAAAGGAACTATGTTCAACAAACTTGGGAGAAGAATGGGTGAACACAGTGATAATTTTAACAAAGAGAAAACATGAAGAAGAGCTAAACAGAGCTGAATAATTCAGTAACTGAAATAAAAATATGCTAGATAAAATCGAGTAGATTAGATAATACAGAGGAACAGATCAGTGAACAGGAAGACAGAGTAGTGGAAATCACTCAAGCTGAACAAAAGAAATTTTTTGAATGAGCAGAGATAAGAGGCCTCTGAGACAAGAGCAACACACTAAAATTGCATTATAGAAATTGTAGAAAGTGAAGAGAGATAAAGAAAGGGGCAGAGAAATTATTTGAGGAAAGAGAAGCTGAGAAATTGCAGAATCTGGGAAAGGAAACAGATACCCAGATTAGGAAGCACAGAGAGTTTGAAACAAGATGAACACAAAGAGGTTCACACTAAGACATATTATAATTAAAATAGCAAAATTAAATACAAAAAGAGAATCCTAAAAGGAGCAAGAGAAAATATGCTAGTTATGCCAGCAAATTTGGAAAACTCAGCAGTGGCCACAGGACTGGAAAAGATCAGTTTTCATTCCAATCCCAAAGAAAGGCAATGCCAAAGAATGCTCAAACTACTGCACAATTGCACTCATCTCACATGCTAGTAAAGTAATGCTCAAAATTCTCCAAGCCAGGCTTCAGCAATACGTGAACCATGAACTTCCAGATGTTCAAGCTGGTTTTAGAAAAGGCAGAGGAACAAGATATCAAATTACCAATGTTCACTGGATCATGGAAAAAGCAAGAGAGTTCCAGAAAAACATCTATTTCTGCTTTATTGACTATGCCAAAGCCTTTGACTGTGTGGATCACAATAAACTGTGGAAAATTCTGAAAGAGATGGGAATACCAGACCACCTGACCTGCCTCTTGAGAAACCTGTATGCAGGTCAGGAAGCAACAGTTAGAACTGGTCATGGAACAACAGACTGGTTCCAAATAGGAAAAGGAGTATGTCAAGGCTGTATATTGTCACCCTGCTTATTTAACTTCTATGCAGAGTACATCATGAGAAACATTGGGCTGGATAAAGCACAAGCTGGAATCAAGATTGCCAGGAGAAATATCAATAAACTCAGATATGCAGATGACACCACCCTTATGGCAGAAAGTGAAGAAGAACTAAAGAGCCTTTTGATAAAAGGGAAAGACTAAGATCATGGCATCTGGTCCCATCACTTCATGGGAAATAGATGGGGAAACGGTGGAAATAGTGGCTCACTTTACTTTTCTGGGCTCCAAAATCACTGAGGGAGTTGGTGATGGACAGGGAGGCCTGGCGTGCTGCGATTCATTGGGTCGCAAAGAGTCGGACATGACTGAGCGACTGATCTGATCTGATCTAATCTGATCTGAAAATCACAGCAGATGGTGATTTCAGCCATGAAATCAAAAGACGCTTAACTCCTTGGAAGGAAAGTTATGACCAACCTAGGCAGCATATTAAAAAGCAGACATTACCTTGTCAACAAAGGTCCGTCTAGTCAAGGCTATGGTTTTTCCAGTGGTCATGTATAGATGTGAGAGTTGTACTGCAAAGAAAGCTGAGCACTGAAGAATTGATGCTTTTGATCTGTGGTGTTGGAGAAGTCTCTTGAGAGTCCCTTGAACTGCAAGGAGATCCAGCCAGTTCATCCTAAAGGAGATCAGTCCTGGGTGTTAATTGGAAGGACTGATGTTGAAGCTGAAACTCCAATACTTTGGCCACCTGATGCGAAGAGCTGACTCATTTGAAAAGACTCTGATGCTGAGAAAGATTGAAGGCAGGAGGAGAAGGAGATGACAGAGGATGAGATGGCTGGATGGCATCACCAACTCAATGGATATGGGTTCAGGTGGACTCTGGGAGTTGGTCATGGGCAGGGAGTCCTGGCATGCTGTGGTTCATGGGGCCACAAAGACTCAGACAGGACTGGGCGACTGAACTGAACTGAACTGATGTACAAGGAAAAGCTCATAAAGCAACCAGCTAATTTTTCAGGAGAAACTTTGCAAGCCAGATGATAGTAGATGCTACAGTCAAAATGATGAAAGAAAAAGAAAAACAAACAAACAAACCCACGACCATGAACACTTTATCTGGTAAGACTATCCTGATATGATGTTAAATGACCAAGTTATAGTTGAAGGTATCTTAGCATTTATAATTATTGCCCCTTAATTTGCAGATATACAAGTCTGAGAAGTGACAAAGGTAAATAACTTCACCTACATCATACTGTGTTCATGCATGCTTAGTTGCTTAGTCATGTCCAACTCTTTGTAACCCCATGGACTGTAGCCTGCCAGGTTCCTCTGTCCAAGGGTTTGCTAAGCAAGAATACTAGAGTGGGTAGCCATTCCCTTCTCCAGGGGATCTTATCCACCTTGGGATTGAACCCAGGTCTCCCTCAATGCAGGCAGATTCTTTCTGTCTGAGCCACCAGGGAATCCCAAGTCATACTACTGATTAGCAATTGCTTACAATGTTAGAATTAATATATGTTTCTTGACTTACAGGTCATCAAGAAATGGAAGAAGTTACTATACAAATGATATTAATTTTATCAGTGTTACATGATCACTGTAATAAGCCACTGAGATTTTGGCAATTATCTCTTAGGCAGTTTGTATTACTACAACTAATACACAAATTACCAGTAGAAGGGAGTAGGACTTCTAAAACACAAAACCCTAAAAGATATATCGTGGCTTAGTAAGAAGGCAGTGGATGGCAAGAAAATTTGTGTCAGGGGCTGGAAAAACTTAAGATAGTCAGTGCCAAAATATTTGTCAAAAATACTATCTGCAACATGCTAGATGACAGACTCTATGCATGCCAAATCTGCATCAATCTGGGGCAAAGCCTCTGCCCCACCTATTTAAGTGAATGAAAAATAAAATTCTATTGTGTTAAGCCATTGAAAAATTCAGGTTCATCTGTTATTGCAGCTAGTGTCATCTTAACTAATATACTTTCATGTACATACCAATGTGTCATTTTGACCTTAATTTTGTTATTCACCAAGGATTTTCTTCCCAGTAATTACTTGAGTATTATAACATTTTTGTCCAAAATTGTTTTGAATACACTGTAGATTAAAAATAAAGGGTCTTTATTAAGCACTTGTTATTTGCCAGGTACTGTAGTAAAATGTTTAAATTATCTCACTGATGTTATCCAATGTGACCCAAAGCAGATAAACAATTCTTATGCCCATTCTACAAATGAGTAAACTAACACTGAGATAACTTAACTATCAATAACTTGAGTGAGGATACAGCTGATACATGGAAATTACCAGATACTTAGTACTATAGGACAGGAGAAACATGAGACTGATGATAATCAAAGCACATATATAGACGATATTTCTGACAAAGAGTATGTTTTATGCAGAAAAGAAGCCAAACAAAAAATAATAAAGAAAAAAGAGCCTGGTGCAGTACTTAAGAAATAACTTACTTTAAAGCATGTATACAATAAAAGACGGAGAAGGCAATGGCATCCCACTCCAGTACTCTTGCCTGGAAAATCCCATGGATGGAGGAGCCTGGTAGGCTACAGTCCATGGGGTCGCTAAGAGTCAGACATGACTGAGTGACTTCACTTTCACTTTTCACTTTCATGCATTGGAGAAGAAAATGGCAACCCACTCCCGTGTTCTTGCCTGAAGAATCCCAGGGACGGTGGAGCCTGGTGGGCTGCCATCTATGGGATCACACAGAGTCGGAAATGACTGAAGTGACTTAGCAGCAGCATACAATAAAAGAAGCTGTCAAATCAGAGTAATCAGGGAGTCAGAAAGGTAGGAGGAAAAATAGAAGAGTATGCTTTTGTAAAACACGGTAAAGTGAATATTTCAAAGATGAAGTAATCAAGAATGCTAAATATTGCAGGGAAGGCAAATAAAATAAGGACTAAAGGATAAGTTTCCCTAAAATTATTAGTAAAAATATGCCTTTGGCAAAAGCAGCGTAGGAGATGGAGATGGGTTAGACTTGTTCAATGAGCCTTAAATGTAAGGAAATTAAAACTGAGTAGAAACAACATTCTGAAAAATTTTGACTGTGGAGGGAGAAAAAGTTTAAAGTAGTAGCTGGAGTGGACTATGGTGTTGAGATTTTTTTTTTTTTTTTGCTTGGGGTCTATGTTGTGAAAGAATCTATAATAGACATGTGGAGATATGCACAATAGAGAATATGAAGGTCTTCTGAGCAACACAAGAGTGGAATCCAAGATGCACGACAAAGATTTACATTTTAATCTGAGTAAAAGTGAAAAGGATAGACAGTGACATAAGTAAGTATGTAAAATTATATTTGGTGAGGAAGCATGTGTTCTATTTTCTTCCAAAAGAAGGATGTGAATTCAACTGGCTGAAAATGAATGTGGTTGAAGATTTGAAGAGATTAGTCATGATTTTAAACATCTTTAAAAAGTAACAAGAGAACTAAAAGTAAAACACAAAAACAACACAGGTCTGCCAGTTGGAAAACCCGATGGAGGTGGGAGGCCAAATACTGATACAGATAAAGAACATTAGAATTTTGCATACTTCTTGATCTACTATGTTTGGATTAGAAATTTATCCTAAAGAGTCATTAGAATTCTGTATGGAATTTATGATAGTGAAAAGCAAACCAATTTATAATGCCCATTGATCAGGCTTGTCTAAAATTTTGTTGTATTCATAAACAGAATACTTTGAAGCCATTAAAATTGTGTTTTAAAGCATTTAACAGCCTAGAAATGTGTTTATGTGTAATAAAAATTGGAAGTTATAGAAAAGAAAGTAGTATGATTCCTTTTTTTATAAAAGTGAACTTACTAATACATACAGAAATGACATAAAGTTTTAAAATGACACACTTTTTAAAAAATCTTATATATAAGATTATAATTTATTTCTATTTATTCTTATTTATATTTATACTGCTTTCTATTATAAGCAATTTTAATTGCTCTCATTCAGTTCAGTTCAGTTCAGTCACTCAGTTGTGTCTGACTCTTTGGGACCCCATGAATCACAGCACGCCAGGCCTCCCTGTCCATCACCAACTCCCAGAGTTCACTCAGACTCACGTCCATTGAGTCAGTGATTCCATCCAGGCATCTCATCCTTTGCTGTCGCCTTCTCCTCCTGCCCCCAATCCCTCTCAGCATCAGAGTCTTTTCCAATGAGTCAACTCTTCCCATGAGGTAGCCAAAGTACTGGAGTTTCAGCTTTAGCATCATTCCTTCCAAAGAAATCCCAGGGCTGATCTCCTTCATAATGGACTGGTTGGATCTCCTTGCAGTCCAAGGGACTCCCAAGAGTCTTCTCCAATACCACAAAAGTACCTTATTTTATAGGATTTATCAAGAGTTTATTAACAATCTAATATATGGTTCATAACAGTACATCATAACCTAAAGTGTTTTTATGATGAATATTATTCCACATGCTATTAATGGGTATCTATGAGATGACTGCAAGGAGATCCAACCAGTCCATTCTGAAGGAGATCAGCCCTGGGATTTTTTTGAAAGGAATGATGCTAAAGCGGAAACTCCAGTATTTTGGCCACCTCATGTGAAGAGTTAACTCATTGGAGAAGACTCTGATGCTGGGAGGGATTGGGGGCAGGAGGAGAAGGGGACGACAGAGGATGAGATGGCTGGATGGCATCACTGACTTGATGGATGTGAGTCTGAGTGACCTCCGGCAGTTGGTGATGAACAGGGAGGCCTGGCGTGCTGCGATTCATGGGGTTGCAAAGAGTCAGACACGACTGAGAGACCGATCTGATCTGATCTGATGAGATGAAATGCTCACATAGGTTTGGAAAACTTTATTTAAAGCTTCACAGTTACAATTTTCAATGATAATAGTAGACAGAACTTCTAATATTCTAATTTTCATTGAGAATCTTCCAATTTTAATTTATACTGAATTCTTTTTGCATAAAATATTTATCAAATTTCTATAAAATGAATATTTCTTATATTACTTTGATAAATGATGTGTTAGCATAAGTTTCCTTAACACAGTTGATGATCTTTACACTGGGTACCTTATTGTCATAACACTGATAAGCAAGAGCAGGGATATGAAATTTTGTCAGCTGATAAAAATTGTCAATGTTTAGAAATCTATCTTCAGGGGTGTACCGCTCAATATATAGAGATTGGCTTTTCTCATTTCAGAGATACCATTTTTTAGGTGACAGAGCTTTTGCATTGTTTCAGAAATGCAACCATTGTGCCTTTTAACCAATTTAAATCAATGAAATGACGTGACTGAACAGTGCTCATATAAACCTTTTCTGAGAGATGAGCCAACCAGTGTTATAGAAAATAAAGATAAAATAAAGATATAAAATATTCTTACATAAAACTAATATCTAATCTTTTTATCTCTTCATGACATTTGTGAAATCAAATGCTATGCTATGCTAAGTCACTTCAGTCGTGTCCGACTCTGTGTGACCCCATAGACAGCAGCCCACCAGGCTTCCCCGTCCCTGGGATTCTCCAGGCAAGAACACTGGAGTGGGTTGCCATTTCCTTCTCCAATCCATGAAAGTGAAAAGAGAAAGTGAAGTCGCTCAGACATGTCCGACTCTTAGTGACCCCATGTACTGCAGCCTACCAGGCTCCTCTATCCATGGGATTTTCCAGGCAAGAGTACTGGAGTGGGGTGCCATTGCCTTCTCCATGTGAAATCAAAATTAAGCCTTAATTATATACTTTACTTTTTAAATATATTAAATATGGTTAATCTTGAACCTGTGGTAGCCTACTTTTCTTCTTGCTACTTACTCAAGTATTCTACTTATCATAACTTCTTATATTTTAAAAGAACACATGCTCAAAATTCTACATAGTCCATTAAGTAATGAGGGAACCTGTAAAATGTTGCAACCAGTTTGCAGGAATATCCAAAGGGCAGCCATCTTATGTAGATCCATGTTGAATATTCAAATAAATTTGCTTAATAGATGCAAAACTGGCAAAATTCATCAATATCCACAGAGCAATAATCAATTAATAATCAATTTAATTCCACCAAACACTATTAATTTACACATTCATAGGCAAGAATATTTCACATTGATTTTCTACAACTTATAAAGTTATAAACTAGGCCAAAGGCAATGAAAAATGCAAACCCCATATCGTCAGAAAACCTGAAATGGTATGCTCTAAACAATACATAATTTTCCACTGAAGATACCTAGTAATCTTTTTGATACCTTTCAAAGTGTTTCACAATTCTTCCTGACAGGTTCCTCTTCCCTTGTAATCATGATAATCTCAAAAAAATATTTTCTTGATTACAAAATAAGTCTGGTCTCACTAGGTTGGTCTGATTACTTACACAGGTACAGTAAGTGTATTAATTTACCATGGACACAATAGTTAACAATTGCAAACACCACAAGGCTAACATCTACTTAGAAAACTACAGTAAGTAATATCAGATTTGACTTATAAAAGCTCTTATTATCTAATAGCCCAAGGTAAGGAGATAAAGTCCAAGATGCTCCTTCTACCACATTCATTTGCAGTAACTCTAAACTTGTGTCATTTTTCTCTCTTCTCATAGTGCCCCAAATTTTATAAGGTTCTTGACCAAACAGGAAGTAACCTTCCTTAATATCTGTGAGGCTGAGCTCTGCAAACCAGGTATCAGGCAGTTTTCCTGGAAGAGTTTTGTAGTCATTGTCTCCATAAGAAAGCTAGCTTTTATTTTTCAAAAAGCAGCTTGTCATATCTGATTGAATGAGCATTGTTCTCAAATATGACACTCGAGACAAGGCCATGGTTTCACAATAATTTAGTTTTATTATATTTTGGTAAAAAGGAAGACATTTTTATCAATCCTCTGCAAATAACTATATTGGCATAAAAGTAAATAAGTAGTAAGTTTCTGCATTTGATGATTAGTGAGAATTAGATATCATCTAAAATAGTCCATCTCAATTTACAAAAGCAGAGTTTACGCAGTTGTTCTGGGTTTCAGATAGCTTAACAAAAAGAAACACTTTCTTATATATTCAGGAAATAAAACATTAAAGATATATTACTAATATACCCTTCCCTTAAAAAGCTGTGTTAAAATTCCCCTCACCAGCTTATTCAGCCCTATGTAATTAATTCTTGTTCTATTTGATATTGGGTTAGCATTTTGATGAGGCCATCTGCTTCTCGACTGAAAAGAGTTCTGGAAATTCTGATGGCAGAATCTAAAAGTGGTCTAAACAATGTCAAGTCAGAAACATATATCCAAAATTCTATTCATTGAAATGTCAATAGTGTAAAGTACCTAAAACAGTCCTTTTCCATAAACCTTTGAGACTATATTTTGTTGAAGGAGACTGATATATTTTTGTTAAAGAAGTCAGTGACTATTCTATTAAATAATGGATGGAGTTTTTCTTAAAAGAATCTTGAGATATAATATTTAATGATCCTGAAACATACAAATCAAAAGTTTACCAAAAATGTCAAGTAAACTCTGGAGTAAAGCTTACACATACATTAGTCTAATATGTGTCACTGTTTTGAGAATCACTTGCCTTGAAGATGGTAGTTTGAAATTACAGAAGTAAGGAGGTGGTCAATAAATATTTTAAGTAATAATTGAAGCTATGACTGATAACATTATATAGATATTGACTAATATTAGATAAAGCACTACCAGAAGATTGAAAAATGCAGGAAAACTTAAAAAAAAATTTAATAAGAGTTTAGATCAATGTTTTCCCTGAGGTTGAAACATGTTATTGAAAGAAAGGGCAGTAACAAATACACCCAGACTTCCCATAAACTCTGAAATTTCTGGAATATTTGTATTAATAACATTTTACCAATATCAGTTTTAACCTAAGGAAGGCTGAGTGTCTCTTCTGATTTGACAAGTCTGCCTATACAACTCATCGAACAAATCTAATTAAATACTTTTTAAAATCTCTTTTTGAAGTGAAAGAACAAATCTTTGTAATTTTCCAGGAACCATCTGATATAATCTTATAGTTTCAGGTATTAAAATATTCTGAAATTTTTATCTTATTTTTCTGCTTCTAAGATATGATTTTTGAAAGGAAAAATTTAAAAAGTTTTTAGGAGAGAACTGGACACTTGTTTAAAAGGATCATGGATATATGAGAAACAGTACTTGGTTAACCATTTAATTAAAGTGACAATAAAATATTTTAAAGCAATATATGATAACAAGATTTAAATAACTTTAGTTCTTTGGTAAGTGATAACTTTTGTTTTTGTTCTTCTTTCCTCTAAAGTATTCAAGGCCTAATAAAAATTAACATAAAGCACAGAAAACCACTTTGGTGAAAATACAGAATTTTACAATGTAGGCTATGGTTTTTCCAGTAATCAGGTACAGATGAGAGAGTTGGAGCATAGAGAAGGCTGAGTGCCTAAGAACTGATGCTTTCAAATTGTGGTGCTTGAGAGTGCCTAAGAACTGATGCTTTCAAATTGTGGTGCTTGAGAGTCCCTTGGACAGTAAGGAGAATAAACCAGTCAATCCTAAAGGAAATCAATCCTGAATATTCACTGGAAGGACAGATACTGAAGCTGAATCTCCAATACTTTGGCCACCTGAAGCGAAGAGCTGACTTGTTGGAGAAGACCCTGATGTTGAGAAGACTGAGAGCAAGAGGAGAATAGGGTAAAAGAGGATGAGATGGTTGGGTGGCATCACCGACTCAAAGGACATAGTTTAAGCGAACTCTGAGAGATAATGAAGAATAGGGAAGCCTGGTGTGTTATAGTTCATGGGGTCACAGAAAGTCAGACATCATTTAGTGAGGAAACAACAAGGCAGATTACACAGAAGGTAGTTACCTTTCATACTGTAGATGAAGGTATTAATCAGTAAACCAAGGAAGCAAGCCACTCAGGATTAAATTAACTGGTAAAAGATTAATATATTGCTTAGTTTCTTTTTAGATTTAGGTACTATAATGCAAGAAAATGCAATATGCCTTCCAAGTTTCATTTTTTATTATGCTTTTTCATATCATAATTATATTAAGATACTGTTGACAAGACACAATGTTTATTTCTTTGAAGAGAGTAATGATGAATACATTGTGATATATTCATGAATTCATCATACAATGATAGATTTATATGCATGTATATATTCATACATGTGAATTCATCAGTACTCTCATCAAAGAAATTAAATATCACAATTTCTAATATGGTAAATATTGATAAGTATAGTTCACATAAATGAAAGCTCTTGGAGGTCCTCAATAATTCCTAAGAATGGGAAGGTATCCAAAGACCAAGAAGTCTGAGAAATCCTGTTTGGAACACATGACTATTTTTCCTTAAAAAAAAGAGTTGAATTCTCAATATTTTGTCTTAAGTAGTCTTTCAGTTCAGTTCAGTCACTCATTCATGTCCCACTCTTTGCGACCCCATGAATCGCAGCACGCCAGGCCTCCCTGTCCATCACCAACTCCTGGAGTTTACTCAAACTCATGTCCATCGAGTCAGTGATGCCATCCAGACATTTTGTCCACTGTCATCCCCTTCTCCTCCTTCCCCCAATCCCTCCCAGCATCAGAGTCTTCTCCAATGAGTCAACTCTTTACATGAGGTGGCCAAAGTATTGGAGTTTCAGCTTTAGCATCAGTCCTTGCAAAGAACACCCAGGACTGATCTCCTTTAGAATGGACCTGTTGGGATCTCCTTGCAGTCCAAGGGACTCTCAAGAGTCTTCTCCAACACCACAGTTCAAAAGCATCAATTCTTTGGCACTCAGCTTTCTTCATAGTCCACCTCTCACATCCATACAGGACCACTGGAAAAACCATAGCCTTGACTAGATGGACCTTTGTTGGCAAAGTAATGCCTCTGCTTTTGAATATGCTATCTAGGTTGGCCATAAATTCCCTTCCAAGGAGTAAGCATCTTTTAATTTCATGGCTGCAGTCACCATCTGCAGTGATTTTGGAGCCCAGAAAAATAGTCTGACACTATTTCCACTGTTTCCCCATCTATTTCCCATGAAGTGATGGGACCAGATGCCGTAGTCTTCGTTTTCTGAATGTTGAGCTTTAAGCCAACTTTTTCACTCTCCTCTTTCACTTTCATCAAGAGACTTTTTAGTTCCTCTTCACTTTCTGCCATAAGAGTGGTATCATCTGCATATCTGAGGTTATTGATATTTCTCCCAGCAAACTTGATTCCAGCTTGTGCTTCTTCCAGCCCAGCATTTCTCATGATGTACTCTACATAGAGTACATCTGCATAGAAGTTAAATTAGCAGAGTTACTATACAGCCTTGATGTATTCCTTTTCCTATTTGCAACCAGCCTGTTGTTCCATGTCCAATTCTAACTATTGCTTCCTGACCTGTATACAGGTTTCTCAAGAGGCAGGTCAGGTGGTCTGATATTCCCATCTCTTTCAGAATTTCCCACAGTTTATTGTGATCCACACATTCGAAGGCTTTGGCATAGTCAATAAAGCAGAAATAGATGTTTTCCTGGAACTCTCTTCCTTTTTCGATGATCCAGCAGATGTTGGCAATTTGATCTCTGGTTCCTCTACCTTTTCTAAAACCAGCTTGAACATCTGTAATTATACATTTTTAACAAAGTAAATAACTTCTATTTCACATAGAAAACAGTGGACTGCAGAGTGAATAATAGAGAGCTGTCCTCTTATGCAAGCATTTTAACAGATTAGCACAGTTTGTGAAACTAAATGCAAAATGAAGTTTTCGATAACTACGTATCCCTTTTATACTTCCTTAAAGTGGCAAAAATGAACACTTATTAACATCACCCAAAGATATATCTTCTCTTTAACATAAGAAAATAGATAAAAATATATAAACATTAAGTTCCAAGTATTAATCAATGGTTTGTATGTTTCAGTATTCTGTCTGGCAAATTAATTAGGGATCCAATAATTATCCATTAATTAATTGAATCCTTGGTTTAAGCTACCTTTAAGATAATTTGGAAATTATCTTCAAGTTGATACTACAAAATATAACTACTTTTGAAATCAAAGCTTCAGAACAACTATTCAATTTAGTTGAATACAAATGTATATTTTAATAATTGAAAACATTATGTAGGTGTATAATCAGTTTATTTAATCAGTAAAATTTTAAAATTTGAAATTTTAAAACCCAGGTAGAAGAAAATGTATGCTTGTATTATATATAAAGTAGAAAAAAATTAAAAATTATATCATTCAGGTATGATCTAAATCAAATCCCTTATGATTATACAGGGAAGTGGGAAATAGATTTAATGGACTAGATCTGATAGACAGAGTGCCTCATGAACTATGGATGGAGGTTCCTGACATAGTAGAGGAGACAGGGATCAAGACCATTTGCAAAAAAGGCAAAATGGTTGTCTGATGAAGTCTTACAAATAGCTGTGAAATGAAGAGAAGTGAAAAAACAAAGGGGAAAAGGAAAGATATACTATCCATTTGAATGCAGAGTTCTGAAGAATAGCAAGGAGAGATAAGAAAGCCTTCCTCAATGGTGAAATGAAAGTGAAGTCACTCAGTCTTGTCTGACTCTCTGCAACCCCATGGACTGTAGCCTACCACACTTCTCCGTCTATGGGATTTCCTAGGCAAGAGTACTGGAGTGGGTTGTCATTTCCTTCTCCAAAGGATCTTCCCAACCTAGGGATCGAACCTGGATCTCTCTCATTATGGGCAGATGCCTTACCATCTGTGCCACCAGGGAAGTTTCTCAACTGTAAGTGTAAAGAAATACAAGAAAAAAAAATAGAAAGGGAAAGACTAGAGATCTCTTCAAGAAAATTAGAGATACCAAGGGAATATTTCATGCAAAGATGGGCTCAATAAAGGAAAGAAATGGTATGGACTTAACGGAAGCAGAAGATATTAAGAAGAGGTAGCAAGAATACACAGAAGAACTGTACGAAAAAGATCTTCACAACCCAGATAATCACGATGGTGTGATGACTTACCTAGAGCCAGACATCCTGGACTGTGAAGTCAAGTGGCCTTAGGAAGCATCATTATGAACAAAGCTAGTGGAGGTGAGGGAATTCCAGTTGAACTATTTCAAACCCTAAAAGATGATGCTGAGAAAGTGCTATGCTCAATATGCCAGCAAATTTGGAAAACTCAGCAGTGGCCATGGGACTGGAAAAGGTCAGTTTTCATTCAAATCCCAAAGAAAGGCAATGACAAAGAATGCTCAAACTACCGCACAATTGAACTCATCTCACACGCTAGTGAAGTAATGCTCAAAATTCTCCAAGTCACGCTTCAGCAATATGTGAACCATGAAATTCCTGATGTTCAAGCTGGTTTTAGAAAATGCAGAGGAACCAGAGATCAAATTGCCAGTGTTTGCTGGATCATGGAAAAAGTAAGAAAGTTCCAGAAAAACATCTATTTCTGCTTTATTGACTATGCCAAAGCCTTTGACTGTGTGGATCACAATAAACTGTGGAAAATTCTGAAAGAGATGGGCATACCAGACCACCTGACCTGCCTATTGATAAACCTGTATTTAGGTCAGGATGCAACAGTTGGAACTGGACATGGAACAACAGACTGGTCCCAAATAGGAAAAGGAGTACATCAAGGCTGTATATTGTCACCCTGCTTATTTAACTTCTATGCAGAGTACATCATGAGAAACATTGGGCTGGATAAAGCACAAGCTAGAATAAAGTTTTCTGGGAGAAATATCAATAACCTCAGATATGCAGATGACTCCACTTTTATGGCAGAAAGTAAAGAAGAACTAAAGAGCTGCTTGATGAAATTGAAAGAAGAGAGGGGAAAAGTTGGCTCAAAGGTCAACATTCAGAAAACTAAGATCATGGCATCTGGTCCCATCACTTTATGGCAAATAGATGGGGAAACATTAGAAACAGTGGCAGACTTTATTTTTATGGGCTCCGAAATCAGTGCAGATGGTGACTGCAGCCATGAAAGAAGACGTTTGCTTCTTTAAAGAAAAGTTATGACCAACCTAGATAGCATATTGGGGGAAGGCAATGGCACCCCACCCCAGTACTTTTGCCTGGAAAATCCCATGGACGGAGGATCCTGGTGGGCTCCAGTCCATGGGATCGCTGAGAGTCGGACACCACTGAGCAACTTCACTTTCATTTTTCACTTTCATGCATTGGAGAAGGAAATGGCAACCCACTCCAGTGTTCTTGCCTGGAGAATCCCAGGTACGGGGGAGCCTGGTGAGCTTAAGTCTATGGGGTCGCACAGAGTCGGACACGACTGAGGTGACTTAGCAGCAGCAGCAGCAGCAGATGCATATTAAAAAGCAGAGACATTACTTTGCCAACAAAGGTCCGTCTAGTCAAGACTATGGTTTTGCCAGTAATCATGTATGGATGTGATAGTTTTACTATAAAGGAAGCTGAGCGCCAAAAAATTGATGCTTTTGACCTGTGGTGTTGGTGAAGACTCTTGAGAATCCCTTGGACAGCAAGTAGATCCAATCAGTCCATCCTAAAGGAGATCAGTTCTGAGTGTTCATTGGAAGGACTGATGTTGAAGCTGAAACTCCAATACTTTGGCCACCTGATGTGAAGAGCTGAATCATTTGAAAAGACCCTGATGCTGGGAAAGATTGAAGGTGGGAAGAGAGGGTTTAGCAGATGAGATGGTTGGATGACACAACTAAATGGACATGAGTTTGAGTAAACTCTGGGAATTGGTTATAGACAGGGAGGCCTGGCATGCTGCAGTCCATGGCATCACAGAGTCATACATGATTGAGCGTCTGAACTGAAGTGATGCAGAGAGAAGGCATACTTTTTTTTTTTTTATTAAACCAAAATTATAAAATGTTATTGTTTACCAGAGACTGACCTTAAATGTATAAAATTCATATTATTTAAGTATGTCTTAAGTATATGAACCTGGATTGTTAAAATATTTCTGAGTTAGTCTCTGTAAGAATACTTTTTAAATGTCTAGTATATTTAAAATATTAGAAGTTACATTTTCTTATTCTCTAGCAATTTTAAGAATATTTATTTTACATATTCACTTATTTATCTCCACAAAGCAATTAGAACAAAGTTCAAGTAACGTATAGTCTAATTATTAATATTTTCTGGAAATTAAAAAATATTTCACACTAATATAACAACAACAAAAGAAATGCTTTCACAAAATACAGACACATAGACAGGCAGACATACAATAATCTTATAAGATAAAATCTGCAGTTTAATCACAGGTAAACAAAAACACAATGCCTAAGAAATCCATATACAAAAAATTATTATCATTGCTGGTAGACATGACATTCTTAAATTATTTGAGTGCCAAGTAAACAAACAAAAGAAAACATACCACATTCTCTTTCAGCTCTTACTCAAGAGGGAATGAATCTCTCTAATTTATTAATCTATTTTCAGAAACCACTAAATGATAAAGCCATAAAATGAAATTATCAATCATTGCTGCCATCAATGGGCAAAAATTTTTCTGCCCTATGCATACCAAAAACGAAAAAAAAAAACCACACAAAATTAGCAGAGAACAAAAGCTAGAGAAATAGAAAAGTAAAATTCTTGATGATTGTGATTCATCTCTGGGAGTTCAAAAAATATATGTCTGAGCTTGAACCATCTATTAGATGCAGTCATCTGGCAGCACATCTTACCAATCTCTGTCCTGGGAAACCATTGGGCATCTTGATGGACAAGTTTTAAGAGTATAAAATTAAGACTCTCATGAAAATGTAAAAGTAACATATGTTAAAGCTTTTATTTAACTCGATGAGAAACCCAGTAATACGTTACATTTGATTCCTGTGCTGTTCTTTTTACTTCTTTGTGTTAATTCACCAGAGCTTTTTCATTGATTCATTAATTTGTTGTGTTTGCTCCCACGTTTTCAGGTTGATTTCCTGTTTTTGTCGCTTGGCTATTTTTTAACTTATTTTAAAAATAATTGAAAGGAATATTCATTTTACAAAGGGATTTTCTATATTATGTTGAGAAACTGTCTCAGTGATTTTATGAAAACCACATTTTGAATTTCAAGGATAACATCAGTTACATAAAAGGGAAAAACCATCTATGTCTATTTTTCTCATTTCACTGTTTTCTTCTCACCCATTTTTTTTTTTTTTGCTTGTTATATATCATTACTGAAGTACTCTTTTGATTTGGTAAAATCTAGAAATGTTGCACTAATTACTTGGGACTACCTAATGTCTGTTGCTTAGTATTCTTGATTAATTTCTCTTGGGGATGACAAAAGGATGACTAACACTCAGAAAACAACAAAAGGTATCACAAAATCCAAGGTCTCGAGTAAACAAAAGGAAGTAGAAATGTTGCCAGGAAGTAGAAATGTTGCCACACTTTCTTTCTACTTCTGTCCTCCCTCCTCTCATTCTTCCTTCTTTTCCTGCCTTTTCTTTCCTTCCTTCCTTCCTATCATTCTCATTCATTTGTCTTATAGAAACTCTCTGTCCCTCTAGATACTCTGTGCCTTGAAGAGGGAGACAGTGAAGTCTTCAATTTGTATTCCAGTCAACACTTAAGGGAAGCTCAGTATATCTCTGCTGAATGGTTTCAATGAAACAATACATCTCAGACATATACATGATGATGGTAGTTTGACCTCTGTAAGCTGTAAATTTCTTTGGACTCTCAAGGTTACATTTTAAAATTGGGCATTTAAAACATTCATATATATTATTTATAATTATACATTCATATATGTATATGTATATCACACATATTTTAATGTCTCTTTGATTGTTTTTAATACTTAATATAAACCCTGTTCAGATTTTGTACATTCTAAAGCTCATAAAATTTTGTTGGCTCATTAAGAAAATGAATACAAAATTATGTATATAAAATTATTATAAGTATGTAAGTGATCATTTATTTAGAAGGGAAATCATAGCAAATATCACCAGGATCATAAAATTAAAAAAATAATAAAACATCTTTAGTAATTAAATGCATAACATATCTCTATACTATCTTTTCTTTTTCTTTTTTTTTCATACCTTTCCTTGCTTTTTTGTGGCAAGATCATAAAATATCATTTTCTATAGAGAGAATAGAAAGATAATTTAGTCTTCTTTCTAGCATAACTGATTGGTTAATACTTTTTAAAACTAATACTGACATTAAAAAATTTCTTTCAGCATCACGATTCATTATGTATAATACCATGTAAATTTTTTGGACTGTTTTCAAATTTGGGGAACTCTTTATTAACTTTATTTCATATATAAGTTGCAAGATTTGAATGAATTTTCTAGAAACTAATTTCTGGCTGTATACATTTCAAACCTTGTTTCTTCTCAACTACCCACATGCTTCCACTGCCAGTGCTACAGGACAAGTTCAAGTTGCTAAAGGATGAGTTTATCCTCTGGTCCTATACTTTCATATTATGACACTGGGCACATCAGCACAGTATGCTAGGAGTAGTCCTGGAATGCATTGCTTCACCAAGATAGTCAGTAGTACCTTAACGATACATGCAAATTACTCTACTGAACCTAAACTCAATTAGTCCCCAGTTCAGCTTACCCACAGCCAGTTCAGAATGCCCAGGGCCATTTCAAGTCGTTTGACATGAAAGGAAGCTGATGCAGTGGGAATCAAAATGGAGGGAGACAGCTGTCTTAAGTGATTATGGATAAATGTTTTATTTTTGCATATTTATAAAAAGATGTGAGCCTATGAAAACATTGCAAAGGTGCCTCCCAAGGCTTAAAATGAGAAATGCAAAGGAAGAATAAAAACCTGATGCTAAGGTTTACAGTGTCATGGTAAATCCAACTCTAGTGTCAGGCACTCTACTTGTAAGTGGCTTACATTTATTACTAGCTCAATTAATGAGCATATTAAATGTCATAGTAATGATTATCCCCACTTTATAGATGAGGAAAATTGAGGCACACAGAAGTTGAGAAACTTACCCCAAGTTCACAAAGATAGTGATTGACCCAAGAAAATGAACCAAGGCTATGTGGCTTTAGAATCAGCACTGTTATCTATTATTCATTGGTGTGCTTGCTTTAATATTACACATTTAATTACCTTTTTAGTCTCCCTAAAATTTAACCTATAGGAAGGTATGCACTGTTTACTAGTGAAGTTATTAAGTATCACCTAGCACAGTGCTGTACACACCTTCTATTCTCATTTTGAGAAGCATCATCAAAGCATATGGCACTGTTTATCTTCTATTTATCAGAAAAGAGCAAAGCTGGCACTATGTGATTCCTCAAGTTATGCAATTATACATAGTACCAAGAAATATGTCCATATTTAAAACTGTATCTAATGCTATTTAATATAATGCCAACATATTATTGATCCAGTTACAAAATAATATTTTGTAACATTTGTTTATTTAATGATATCATCTGACTACACTCACACGCTAGTAAAGTGTAGCACTCATCTCACACGCTAGTAAAGTAATGCTCAAAATTCTCCAAGCCAGGCTTCAGCAATATGTGAACCGTGAACTTCCTGATGTTCAAGCTGGTTTTAGAAAAGGCAGAGGAACCAGAGATCAAATTGCCAACATCTGCTGGATCCTGGAAAAAGCAAGAGAGTTCCAGAAAAACATCTATTTCTGCTTTATTGACTATGCCAAAGCCTTTGACTGTGTAGATCACAATAAACTATGGAAAATTCTGAAAGAGATGGGAATACCAGACCACCTGATCTGCCTCTTAAGAAATCTGTATACAGGTCAGGAAGCAACAGTTAGAACTGGTCATGGAACAACAGACTGGTTCCAAATAGGAAAAGGAGTACGTCAAGGCTGCATATTGTCACCATGTTTATTTAACTTATATGCAGAGTACATCATGAGAAATGCTGGACTGGAAGAAACACAAGCTGGAATCAAGATTGCTGGGAGAAATATCAATAACCTCAGATATGCAGATGACGCGACTCTTATGGCAGAAAGTGAAGAGGGGCTAAAAAGCCTCTTGATGAAAGTGAAAGTGGAGAGTGAAAAGGCTGGCTTAAAGCTCAACATTCAGAAAACGAAGATCATGGCATCTGGTCCCATCACTACATGGGAAATAGATGGGGAAACAGTGGAAACAGTGTCAGACTTTATTTTTCTGGGCTGCAAGGTCACTGCAGATGGTGACTGCAGCCATGAAATTAAAAGACGCTTACTCCTTGGAAGGAAAGTTATGACCAACCTAGATAGCATATTCAAAAGCAGAGACATTACTTTATCAACAAAGGTTCGCCTAGTCAAGGCTATGGTCTTTCCTGTGGTCATGTATGGATGTGAGAGCTGGACTGTGAAGAAGGCTGAGTGCCGAAGAATTGATGCTTTTGAACTGTGGTGTTGGAGAAGACTCTTGAGAGTCCCTTGGACTGCAAGAAGATCCAACCAGTCCATTCTGAAGGAGATCAATCCTGGAATTTCTTTAGAAGGAATGATGCTAAAGCTGAAACTCCAGTATTTTGGCCACCTCATGCGAAGTGTTGACTCATTGGAGAAGACTCTGATGCTGGGAGGGATTGAGGGCAGGAGGAGAAGGGGACTACAGAGGATGAGATGGCTGGATGGCATCACTGACTTGATGGGTGTGAGTCTGGGTGACCTCCGGGAGCGGGTGATGGACAGGGAGGCCTGGTGTGCTGCGGTTCATGGGGTCGTGAAGAGTCGGACACGACTGAGCGACTGATCTGATCTGATCTGACTACAACCAGTGTCAATCAAACATGGTGCTTAAGAGTCAGGTGTATCTATTGTAATTATGCAAATAAGAGAAAAAAATGGTGTATCCAGTAACTCCTTTATATATTTTCAAATAAAATCTTGACTTTTCAAGATTTTAAAAGTCTCAGGTACATCTTCATTTCAGTTCAGTCGCTCAGTCGTGTCCGACTCTGTGACCCCGTGAATTGCAGCACACCAGGCCTCCCTGTCCATCACCAACTCCCAGAGTTCGCCTAAATTCTTGTCCATTGGATCAGTGATGTCATCCAGCCATCTCATCCTCTGTCATCCCCTTCTCCTCCTGCCCCTAATCCCTCCCAGCATCAGAGTCTTTTCCAATGAGTCAACTCTTCGCATGAGGTGGCCAAAGTATAGAAGTTTCAGCTTTAGCATCATTCCTTCCAAAGAACACCCAGGATTGATCTCCTTTAGAATGGACTGGTTGGATCTCCTTGCAGTCATCTTCAAAATCTTTAGTAAATTTAAGTGAGGTATAATCTAAAGTATGAGGTTATCTGTTTATTATCATGACAACACCAGTCAATGAAAGTGAAAGTTTCTCAGTCGTGTCCAACTCTTTGCCACCCCATGGATTATACAGTCCATGGAATTCTCTAGGCAAGAATACTGGGTTGGATAGCCTTCCCCTTCTCCAGGGGATCTCCCCAACCTAGGGATAAAACCCAGGTCTCCCACATTACAGGTGGATTCTTCACCAGCTGAGCCACAAGGGAAACCCAAGAATACTGGAGTGTGTTGCCTATCCTTTCTCCAGGAGATCTCCCCTCCCCAGGAATGAAACCAAGTGATCACTATAACATTATCACTGTCAATGTTGACTGAAAATCTGCTATGTATCAGATGACATATATACTTCATCTCAATTGATCCGCAAAAAATTCTGAAAAACTTGTAGGTAATTTTCATATTCTTTTTGTAATGAAGCTGATGCTAGGAGAAAGTAATTAATTTACCCAAAGCTACACATCTAGTAAAAATGACACAGACAAGATTTTAATTAGGATTAAATCTCAAATTGTTTTTATTAAAGCCCACTCCAACAGAAGAGGTAAACTGTGGAAAACATCTTTTTTGATCATTGTATTAGTTTCTTAGGCTTCCCTGGTGGCTCATATGGTAAAGCATCTGCCTACAATGCAGAAGACCTGGGTTCGATCCCTGGGTCAGGAAGATCCTCTGGAGAAGGAAATGGCAACCCACTCCAGTACTCTTGCCTGGAAAATCCCGTGGATGGAGGAGCCTGGTAGGCTACAGTCCATGAGGTCGCAAAGAGTCGGACACGACTGAGTTTCTTAGACTTCCATAACAAATTACCACAGCTTGGTGGCTTAAACAACAAGGATTTCTCTTACAGTTCTGAGGATTGAAATCAAACTGTTGGTAGATTCAGGCTCCCTCTGAAGGCTCTAGGGAAGTCTTATCTTGCTTCTTCTTTGCTTCTGGTGAAAGCAGGCAATCCTTGGTGTTCCTTGGCTTGTAGGGGCATTGCTAAAATCTCTGCCTCCATAGTCATAAGGCTTTATTTCCTTTGTGTCTGGGTGTCTCCCAATCTTTGTCTCCTTAGAGGAGACCAACCATTGGATTTAGGGCCCATCCTAATCCAGTAGGACTGATGTTGAATTTGAAACTCCAATACTTTGGCCACCTGATGCGAAGAGCTGACTCATTTGAAAACACCCTGATGCTGGGAAAGATTGAGGGCAGGAGGAGAAGGGGATGACAGAGGATGAATTGGTTGGATGGTATCACTGCCTCAATGGACATGGGTTTGGGTGGACTCTGGGAGTTGGTGATGGACAGGGAGGCCTGGTGTGTTTTGGTTCATGGGATCGCAAAGAGTCGAACAAGACTGAGTGACTGAACTGCACTAATCCAGTAGGACTTCAATTTAAGTTGATTGTGTGTGTGTGTGTGTGTGCTAGTGTGTGTGCTAAGTTGCTTCAGTTGTGTTAGACTCTTTGTGACACGATGGACTGCAGCCCGCCAGGCTCCTCTGTCCATGGGATTCTCCAGGCAAGAATACTGGAGTGGGTTTCCATGCCCTCCTCCAGGGGATTTTCCTGGGTGTCTCCAAATCTTTGTCTCTTTATAAGGTAAGCCACCATTGGATATAGGGCCCATTCTAATCCAGTGTGACTTCAACTTGATTACAAATGCAAAAATCCTATTTTCAAATAAGGTCACATTTATAGGGACCATAGGTTAAGGCTTGAACCTGTCTTTTTCAGGATATAATTGAACCCACAAAGACTATCTTCATTCTATTAAAGTCTGATTGTGCTCTTTTCTCCATCTTGACTCATCAACACATTTATGCTGTAAGACTTTACTCAGATACTACATTGTTTCAGTCTTTTCCCATTTTTTCAGCGAGAAATACTCATTTTCAGAGTTTAAGACATATTTTGTTCCATGTTGCCATGCAAATCACCACATTATTCATATTATATTCATTCATTTGCATGCCTAAACCACTTAAAATAATGTTGCCTATTATAAATATAGAATGATTTTTTTCTTAAATGTCCTTGTGGCCTGGCATGTCTATCCCTGAAGTAAACATAATATACATTTAACCATTGTTTATTGAATGAGTTAAAGTTTCTTCACTTGATAATGAAACCAACTTTTTACTTTTCTTTTAGGTATTTTTCAATTTTGATGTAAAATATATAGAATATTTTCTATTTAAATTCTCTGATTTCAACAAATTACTTTCTTTGGATATAAGAATGAGACAGATTTCTCCAGATGTCTGGAGAGAGAAGGGAATATTTATTTATAAGTGAATAGCAAATTTTAATACTATTTGTCAGAATCTGCAGATTCTCATAATCAGAAATGCTGATGAGATCTAGCCTTACAAACAAAAATTTATTTGGTAGGATGCTATTTATTTCAATTCTCTTTGACTCTATGATTTAATTAATTCAATAAACATTTATTGGATTCAATTATGTACAAAAATATTTGAGAGTTTCAAAAATGAGTAAAACATTTTATTGTTGTGAAGAAAGTTAGATTTTGAAATAGAAGATAGATTAATTTACAAAATACATATTCTAGGTATTCTTTTCATAAAATGTCATATTTAACTCATACAAGATCCCTGAAAAGAAAGTATGATTACAGATATTATGCAAATTAAAATTTAGAGTTTGAACATAATGTTAATTTTACAATATAATTATTTTACTATTATAAAATTTAATATTTAATGCACTTACCATGTACCAGTAACTGTACTAAACACTTAACATGAAATATCTGATTTTGTCATCACAATAGTTGCATATTACCTAATACTATTGTCATCCCCATTTTATAGATGATTGGGATACAGTGAGATTAAATGTCAAACAGTAAGTAAGCAATTGAGTCAAGATGAAAGTAACTTTTAAGGCCACACAGCCAGTCATTGTGAGGCTGGAATTTCAACCTGAGTTTGTGTAATATTCAAAGTCCATGCTCTTTCTTATTCCTCATGCTGTTCCCATAGGCTTAAAAAACAAGAAGCCATATACTTACAAAACTGTAATATAAGCCCAAGAATGATATGAACTGAAGAGTTATAAATTGCAATTGGAGTTCTGAGGAAGGTTGAGCTGATGAGGGAAACTTCAATGGTGGGATTGACCTTTTAACTGAATGTCAGTGAGTCAGATTTTGCAATAACACAAAAAACCTTACATAATTTCAATTAGTGCATTTATGATATTCCCTAGAAATTCTGTAGTTCTTTTGTGTCGATGCTCAATCTGGAAAATGAGCTTCAAACAGGATATAAAGAATAAGAGAGAGATAAAGTCATATATCTCAAAGCATACAAGCATCGAGGAAAATAAGAATTTCCCTTGAAAAAGGAAGGTAGGACTGGTGTCTGTGATGGAGGAGACTGAGAAGGAGAAATACACATGCAACATAATTTCTAATTTTCCTGAGCAAGAATTGCTGTAGAAAGAGCAAAGAAAAGGATCTAGCAATATTACAAATAGCTAGAGAGATTTCCTTCATCTAAGAATGAAACCTGCTCCAAGCAAAAGTGCCTTGAGTGCCTCAGAAGTCACAATCAAGACACTACCTGGCAAGGCTCACTAGGAAAGCAATTGTTGAGAAATTCATCGCAATACTTGTGTATTACCTAGATGAAAAACGTTCATTGTGGGATATGATTCCAATCATTAATTTTAGTTTTAGTCATTTTACACATACCTCAGATTTAGTTAACATTGTTTTCTGTTAATTAACTCTTTTGAACCAGTGGATAGAATACTGGCCAGTAGAGGGTCATGGCATTCAAGAATAACTACCATCTACTGAATGTCCACCAAGGGCTAAGAGTCTTAAATACATACTCATTCTGCTGGGGTTCAGAGCAGGTCACCTCAACATGAGCCACAATGTCACATTCATTATTTTGAATAGAAGTTGCTTGAGAAGCTGCAGATGCAAGAAGGAAACTCTGATCCTCCCCTGTCCCCTTGAAAGCAGGAAATAAATCTCTAATGCGAAAGATGCCCTTCTTGCCTCTGGAGGTAGAAAGACACCCTTATCACCAGAGACTGTGAATCCAGAGCTGAAAAGTCTGTATAAACAAACCTTGTTACTTTAATTACTGCCCTAAGCCCAAACTCTGTATAGATATTCTTCACCAATTGAATACCCAAAAACCACAGTTTCTTTACCCTGTCAATTACTCCCAAATTTATTGTCTAAAATGTATAAAAGCTGTCTGCTTTGGCCACTTCTTAGGTCCCATTTCTATGTGACCTCTGTGGGCATAAGTTAAAATTTGTTTCTTTTCCTTCTGTTAATCTGTCTGTTATCAATTTTATTTGGAGAAGGCAATGGCACCCCACTCCAGTACTCTTGCCTGGAAAATCCCATGGGCAGAGGAGCCTGGTAGGCTGCAGTCCATGGGGTTGCTAAGAGTCGGACACGACTGAGTGACTTCACTTTCACTTTTCACTTTCATGCACTGGAGAAGGAAATGGCAACCCACTCCAGTGTTCTTGCCTGGAGAATCCCAGCGACGGGGGAGCCTGGTGGGCTGCCGTCTATGGGGTCGCACAGAGTCAGAAACGACTGAAGTGACTTAGCAGCAAGAAAGGCAGGGGGAGAAATTAAATCCTTCCTGACAATTCCTATACAGGCAAGGACATCTACAGTGGATATCACTTCATGGATTAAGAAACTCAGGTTAAAATAAATTAAGAAATCTGTTAAATTTATAAAAGCAAACAAAGGAAAGGAATACAATTGGAACAAAGATTTGTCAACTCAAAGTTCATTCTCTTTTATCCTTATAAAGTTAAATCCAAGGAAATATTTTTTCCTAAGAGTTAAATGAGGGCTTAGGCCAACCAAAATGTCATTTGTTTCTTTGCCTTGCCTACTGTAAAATAAAGTAGGCAGCAAGCCTGAGGCATCTCAGATATGGGTTACATAAGCATAAGCCATAAACCATATTTAATCATGATAAATATGTGTAATATATTTCTTGGATCTTTTCTTATTTATTTAGTGTTTATTAGTCATTCTTTAATCTAGCAATTAAAATCTGGGAAGCAGGAAGGCTCAATATTATTTGTTTTGCTAAGTCATTTTTAGCATACACCTGTAGTGCAGTTTAAGACCTAGACCAGAAATAAAAACCATTCACATAGAATGTGAAATTTTATACTGATTAAGCTTGAAATAAATGCAAAAGTTGAATTATAGAAAAAAATCCAAAATTCAGAAAATGTAGTATCTAAACTCAGATCTGAAATACTTTACAGATTGGTTTCATTTTAACGATTACTATAAAAAGAAGCGGAGAAGGCAATGGCACCCCACTCCAGTACTCTTGCCTGGAAAATCCCATGGATGGAGGAGCCTGGTGGGCTGCAGTCCATGGGGTCGCTAAGAGTCTGACAAGACTGATCGACTTCACTTTCACTTTTCACTTTCATGCACTGGAGAAGGAAACGGCAGCCCACTCCAGAATTCTTGCCTGGAGAATCCCAGGGACGGAGAAGCCTGGTGGGCTGCCGTTTCTGGGGTCGCACAGAGTCGGACACGACTGAAGCGACTTAGCAGCATAAAAAGAAGAGTTCATTTTTGGAGACTTGTCTATCAGATCAGATCAGATCAGATCAGTCGCTCAGTCGTGTCCGACTCTTTGCGACCCCATGAACCGCAGCACGCCAGGCCTCCCTATCCATCACCAGCTCCCGGAGGTCACTCAGACTCACATTCATCGAGTCAGTGATGCCATCCAGCCATCTCATCCTCTGTCGTCCCCTTCTCCTCTTGCCCTCAATCCCTCCCAGCATTAGAGTCTTCTCCAATGAGTCAACTCTTCGCATGAGGTGGCCAAAATACTGGAGTTTCAGCTTTAGCATCATTCCTTCTAAAGAAATTCCAGGATTGATCTCCTTCAGAATGGACTGGTTGGATCTTCTTGCAGTCCAAGGGACTCTCAAGAGTCTTCTCCAACACCACAGTTCAAAAGCATCAATTCTTCGGCGCTCAGCCTTCTTCACAGTCCAGCTCTCACATCCATACATGACCACAGGAAAGACCATAGCCTTGACTAGGCGAACCTTTGTTGGTAAAGTAATGTCTCTGCTTTTGAATATGCTATCTAGGTTGCTCATAACTTTCCTTCCAAGGAGTAAGCGTCTTTTAATTTCATGGCTGCAGTCACCATCTGCAGTGATCTTGGAGCCCAGAAAAACAAAGTCTGACACTGTTTCCACTGTTTCCCCATCTATTTCCCATGCAGTGATGGGACCAGATGCCATGATCTTCGTTTTCTGAATGTTGAGCTTTAAGCCAACCTTTTCACTCTCCACTTTCACTTTCATCAAGAGGCTTTTTAGCCCCTCTTCACTTTCTGCCATAAGGGTGGTGTCATCTGCATATCTGAGGTTATTGATATTTCTCCCGGCAATCTTGATTCCAACTTGTGTTTCTTCCAGTCCAGCATTTCTCACGATGTACTCTGCATATAAGTTAAATAAACATGGTGACAATATACAGCCTTGACATACTCCTTTTCCTATTTGGAACCAGTCTGTTGTTCCATGACCAGTTCTAACTGTTGCTTCCTGACCTGCATACAGATTTCTTAAGAGGCAGATCAGGTGGTCTGGTATTCCCATCTCTTTCAGAATTTTCCATAGTTTATTGTGATCCACACAGTCAAAGGCTTTGGCATAGTCAATAAAGCAGAAATAGATGTTTTTCTGGAACTCTCTTGCTTTTTCCATGATCCAGCGGATGTTGGCAATTTGATCTCTGGTTCCTCTGCCTTTTCTAAAACCAGCTTGAACGTCAGGAAGTTCACGGTTCACATATTGCTGAAGCCTGGCTTGGAGAATTTTGAGCATTACTTTACTAGCGTGTGAGATGAGTGCAATTGTGCGGTAGTTTGAGCACTCCTTGGCATTGCCTTTCTTTGGGATTGGGATATACATATGTGAATAAATCTAGAATCTATTTCATAATAATTTACTATAAACTGACATATTGGAAGCTTAAATTTGTTATTATGATTTCCAAAAGGATTTCATCCTTGATTTTAACTTGATTTTTCTGATATGTTTATGTAAAGTATATTTTAGCATTTTATGTAAAGTATATTAAAAAATTCTGTTTTACTGGCTCACATAGAGACAAGTAGGTTGTATGATCATGTGAAGAGTTGACTAAGGAAGGATCAGGTTTCAAGCACATTTAGGCTGTTGGGAAAATCCAGTTCCTTGGAGTTGTAGGACTGAGGTCCCCATCTTTTTGCTGTGTGTTGGCCAGAGGTTACTCTCAGCCCTTAGACACTACCTGCTGTGACCTACCATGTGTCCCCTTCCATTTTCAAACACAGCAAAGGAGAAACTCTTTCAGTACCAGTCACATTTGGAATCTCTCTCCAGGAATGACCTAGCCCTTCAAGGGCAAAGTTTTCCTTAGTCAACATAACCTAATCACAGAAGTGCTCTCCACTCTATTCAAAGTCCCTCCTACTCTCATAATTGGCAAATGCTCCAGGGTAAATATGGCTGTAAAAGTAAACTTAACTTTCCAAAGTTTCCTCTCTGGAGTTTTAACTCTTCTAGTAATCATTGTCTAAGCACCTCTTTGAATTTTCCATTTATCCAGCTTTTCTGATTGTTCTAGGTGAAGAACTGATCTGTTGTAAGCAGCTCCATTCCACTTGAAAGCAGACATTGCTATTAAGTTTGTAAATTTTTAGAATTCCAAATGCCAAATAATACTGAGCAATGATTTAATTGTTTACAAGTGATTTCACAAAGACATCTCTTGACAATTTGCACTGTATAAGTTGTCACATCAGAATCCTGGTTTTGTTGGATATGGTTATGCTGGGTTTTAAATCATTTATTTATATAGAGATTTATGATATTTTTAAATTGAGTACTTATAGTCATGAATATATATGCATAACATGATGTTGGCATTTTGAGACTGAGATTTGGAAAAGTTTTCAATTTTGACAAACTAAATCAAAGTTTCTTTTAATAAAAATATTTCTAATTATATTTAGAATATAGACAATCATGTTAAAAAAAGATGGTTAATTACCAGGATAAATGAATTCTCTGAACAAATTCAGACAATAATAGGATAATAGGATATTTAATATAGGATTTAAATTAAATTTAATATTTAATAATAGGATAATTAATATACTTTTAGGAAATGTGCAAAATTCTGTAGTCATAATATACTACTTCAGTTCAGTTCAGTAGCTCAGTTATGTCTGACTCTTTGCGACCCTCGTGGACTGCAGCACACCAGGCCTCCTTGTCCATCACCAACTCCCTGAACCTACTCAAACTCATGTCCATCGTGTCAGAGATACCATCCACTAACTCATTCTCTGTCGTCCCCTTCTCCTCCCACCTTCAATCTTCCCAGCATCAGGGTCTTTTCTAATAAATTGGTTCTTCTCATCAGGTGGCCAAAGTATTGGAGTTTCAGCTTGAGCATCAGTCCTTCCAATGAATATTCAGGAGTGGTCTCCTTTAGGATGGACTGGTTGGATCTCCTTGCAGTCTAAGGGACTCTCAAGAATCTTCTCCAACACCACAGTTCAATTCTTTGTGCTCAGTTTTCTTTACAGTCCAACTCTCCCATTCATACATGACTACTGGAAAAAACCATAGCCTTGACTAGACGGACATTTGTTGGCAAAGTAATGTCTCTGCTTTTTAATATACTGTGTAGGTTGGTCCTAACTTTTCTTCCAAGGAGCAAGTGTCTTTTAATTTCATGGCTGCAATCACCATCTGCAGTGATTTTGGAGCCCCTCAGGATAAAGTCTGACACTGTTTCCCCATCTATTTGCCATGAAATGATGGGACTGGGTGCCATGATCTTAGTTTTTTAATGTTGAATTTTAAGCTACCTTTTTCACTCTCATCAAGAGGCTCTTCAGTTCCTTATGGCTTTCTGCCATAAAGGTGGTGTCATCTGCATATCTGAGGTTATTGATATTTCTCCCGGCAATCTTAATTCCAGCTTGTGCTTCTTCCATCCTGGCATTTCACATGATATACTCTGCCTATAAGTTAAATAAGCAGGGTGACAATATACAGCCTTGATGTACTCCTTTCCTGATTTAGAACCAGTCTGTTGTTCCATGTCCAGTTCTAACTGTTGCCACTTGACCTGCATACAAATTTCTCAGGAGGCAGGTCGGGTGGTCTGGTATTCTCATCTCTTGAAGAATTTTCCACAGTTTGTTGTGATCCACATAGTCAAAGGCTTTCGCTTAGTCAATAAAGCAAAAGTAGATATTTTTCTGGAACTCTATTGCTTTTTTGATGATCCAACAGATGTTGGCAATTTGATCTCTGGTACACTAATAAAACACTAATTCTTACATTCCTCTAGATTTAGTGGGAGGAAGCTTTAATATTTTTAGTGCAGCCTGTAACATGTATTAACTGAAATTTAGAATCCTTTGAGCTTGTTAAAGTTTTTAAGCAGTTTGCCCTAACCAATTTGACACATTATTTCATTTTAGAACACATATGATTAATTTGAGAAGAAATTGGAAAAAATTAAATTCTTCTTCCAGCTTAGTTGAATTAGGTACATTACATACAAGTATCTGATTTTTTGTACCACATTAACTATTCATAGAAATATATTCCAAATGCCTACAGGCAGCTGGGCAATTAAAATAACACAATAAATTAATTATTTAATACCGTTAGAACTTGAACACACTTTAAAAGCAACACTTACATGAACATTTTTTAAAGAGGCTTTGTAAATCTTAAGGTATAAGTCTTATTTGACTTCATTACAAATCATGGTATTAAAATAGTTTCTATTAAGTAGCACCTGTGTATACTAGTGTGTTAAGTATTTTAGATAATGCAGTCTTAGGACAGTATTTTCTTAGCTTTGAATCCAAGAAAGATTTCATTATGATTTTTGTTTTACAGAGGTTCCTAACCTTTGCTTTGTGAATAATGCTTGTAATGAAAAAATTGTCAAATTATCCCATCCCTTTTCCCTCACCCCATCCACCCTTACAAAAATCTTTGCAGAAATAATGAGACTTTCTTTGCTTTTAGTAAGAATGAAATAAGAACTATTCTCATGAATACAGATTATGTTTTAAATTTATTCAAGTAAAAAGTATATATAATATGTTCTGCTAATGTAAAAACATATTTGTAAATGTGTTTTGAAAGAATAGGCAAGAGATCATTCAGATGACAGAATGTGGTTAGAAGAAAATTTAAGCATTCAGTTGCCTATAAGCACAATTTTAAAGATAAGAGAAATATTGATGAGTAATAAAAATGTCTCATTGTCATAATTAATACATGTTTATACTACAAGGATTATCTTTAGGCTATCCTTTGTCTTATTCTAAATTTCATGGGATTCTTCATATCATAAGAAGCAGAAAAATAAATGATTTATTTTATTCACTCTCTTTGGAACAAGTGTAGTACAGTGGACTGAGAGCATGAGCTATAAAGCCATTAAATCTATTTTATCTGTGTTCACTTGAAGAAAAAAAAAAAAGGAAAATTCCCACCTTGAAGGGCTGTGATGATTCAAGCACATTTAAGCAAAGCACCTGGCTAAAAGATATGCCCATACAGGTCTCAAAATGTAACCCCAAACAATTATTATTTAATGGAACATTTCAGTAAATAGAAATTTTAAGAAAGCAACTTCAGTTTAGAATTAAAATCATCACCATTCATACATTGGGCAATCAGGTTTATACCATTATCAGTACTCAGAAAATTATAATATCAAAAATTATTTATGGTATCTCATTACCATAATTCCAGGACCCAGAATAAGTTTCTGAATGTCAGGATATTTATACATGTGGTTCTACTTTCCTTGGCACTAAGTTGTAAAGTCCTCAACTCTTACTTTATACAACCATAATTTTAATTTCTTTGTTTACATTGATCTATTTAATACATTGTTTTGAGGCTGATCTATAATATTTCTAAGGATAGAAGCCATATACTTTTATTGGTGGACTCTTCCTTGTTTCTAGAAGTTAACATTTTTAAGAGTATTTATAGACTTGCAGATGTTAGGTAAATACCAAACTTATAATTTCATTTTTCTATTGTTGGTGTTTGTTGTTTAGTCTATAAGTTGTGTCTGGCTCTTTGTAACCCATGGACTGTAGCCTGCCAAGCTCCTCTGTCCATGAGATTTCTCAGGCAAGAATACTGGAATGGGTTGCCATTTCCTTCTCCAGGGGATTTTTCTGACCCAGAATTGAGTAGGAATATTTCTGTAGAGATAATTACTACGTTATCTGAGGACTCAGACCAGATATGGAATTCAGGGACTTAATAAAGAGACAATTTAAGAAGAGATCTCTAGTTTAAGCGCTGAGCCCTAGGACCAAGGTGACAAATCTAGGTGAAGTGAAAGTGTAAACACTAGGACATGGAGTAAAGGGAAATCTTTCAGACTTAATGGTCAATTTTCGTTTTTATTATGCTATCTTTAAATACAGCGTTCAATTCAAATATCTCAGATAAGTGATAATTTATAAGACAGGAGGAGAAGTTGGTATGTGCATTTTGTACTGGAAGTGAGTCAAAAAAATCCATAACTTTTTTTTTTTTCTTTGGGATTTAGGCTAGTGTAAAGAACCTGCCCGCCAATGCAGGAGATGTAAGAGAAGAGAGTTTGATCCCTGTATCAGGAAGATCCCCTGGAGGAGAGCATGGCAATACACTCTAGTTTTCTTGCCTGGAGAATCCCATGGACAGAGAAGCCTAGTGGGCTACAGTCCGTAGGGTCTCAAAGAATCGGACATGACAGAAGCGACTTAGCACACACTGCTGTACAATGAAGTGAATCAACCTTATGTATACATATATCCCCTTCCTCTGGGACTTCCTTCCCACCTGGCCAGAGGAAATGAACTGTAAATACCAAAGTACTGGGGGAAGGCACTGGATTTCTCACAGTCAGCAAGGTATCGGCTCTAGGTAAATAACGTTTAAATTTAAAGATAGGTTGAAGGGTGACCTAGAAGACTTTAGGGGCATGGCTACATAGGAAAAAATAAATATGTGTGTGTGTGTGTGTGTGTATGAGTGTTCATTTTATCACTCATTCAAATCTGACCATACTTAAGGACAGGATAGGTAAGAGTTGTCTCTTAAAGTTAAATTTGAAAAAGCTTGTAATTCTAAGTTTGTTCTTTATATTTATTGTCTGCAAATTAAATTCAGCCAGTTTATTGAAGACTTACTATATGATAGGTAGTATGCTAGATTGGGGATCAAGGAAAAATGAAATGCTACCATAACCCTCTTTATTTCACAATCAGGTGGAAGCAATTGAAATATGAAATGTTATTCCAGCTTCCAGTAGTACCATCAAAGGCTTATACACAAAACAATGTTAAATAAAATTTAAAAATTGAGTGATTATTTCTAATTTGGTAATTGGGAAAAGTCCAGTGTTAACAGGGTAACTAACTGATACAAAGCAGAATTTGCTTCTTGGATTCGTTCTTTATCATATATGCATTCTTTCTTTAATGCTAACATCTCTGATAATTTGGTCCTCCATTCAGTTTCAGCTGTAGCAGGGGGATCTAGAAGTGAGCCTCTTCTACTATAGGCAAGTATCTTGCATGGAGACCTGGTAAATTGTCTTGGAAAATGCATGGCCTATTTTCCTTCTCTTTGTTCTCCTTTTTTCCTCTTCCTCTTTCCCTTATCCCATCCCACCTTCCCTCTTGCCTTCCTTCCCTTCATCTCTCCCTTCTTTTCTAAATTCATGCCTTACAATCTTTCTTTCCTCCCTTCCTTTCTATTAAAGTACTACATTTAGCAATTATTCAAGGATTATTGAGGACAGAAGGAGAAGGTGGTGACAGAGGATGAGGTGGTTGAATGGCATCATCGACTCAATGGACATGAGTTTGAGCAAACTCTGGGAGATAGTGAAGGATAGGGAAGCCTGCAGTCCATGGGGTCACAAAGAGTTAGACATGACTGAGGGACTGAACAACAACAAGGATTATAATTCATTAGCTTTAAAGTATTAATTTGACTTATTTATTGGTCACCCCTTAGGTTTCTGGCACTGTTTTAGGTACAGAGGATATAACAGTGAAAAAAAAATGAACAATTCTCTGACCTCATGGAAGTTACATTCTAGTGGAAAGTAGTAAATAGTAAAACAATGACAAATTAGAGGAAGCATATTGCGTGTGTATATGTATGAGGAATGAGGTTAAACTTTTAGATAATATGATCACAGTAGGTTTTGTCTGCTGAAAACAAGAAAATTAAGTTAAGTCTTGATTGAGGGGAGACATAAAGCCTAGGGATGACTGGGAAGGAATGTTTGATTCAAAGGAAACAGCAAAGGCCCCACGATGGGAATATTCCAGTTGTATCTGAGAAATAACAGGGAAGTGTGAGTGCCTGGAGTGATTCAAGATAGGAAATCAGAAATATCCTTTAGGGCCCTATTGCTTATACTGAGGATTTTCCCTTTTCCTCAGAGAGGATTGGAAAGCCCAAACTGAAGAATAGCTAGATCAGTTTTTTTTTTTCCAATCACCCTAAATGCTGTCCTGCAAGGCAGGGCAGAATCAGAGAGACCATTCAGATATAAGAATGTGAGAGAGACAGATTACAATTTTTTGACTGAGCAACCAGAAGAACAAAGGTGCCATTTATGACATGAGGAATCTTGAGAGAGAAGCAAATGGTTATAGAGTGAGAAGTTAGAAGGTTTATCAGCACATTTGTTCTGAATATTGTAAGTTTGCAATCAAGTAAAGATAACAGACAATAATATGTACAAGTTTTGAGCTCAAGGAGGGGAAAAGCCCCTATATGGTTAATACAATATATCTTTAATATCCTATTACCTACTTTATTAGTCTTATGAGAAAACTGCATTTCAAGTGGCAGGTGCAGACATTAGGATGGGTATAGAGATATTTTAAATGCATTACCTTGGAGTGGTACTACTGTGCAAGTTCTTAGTGGGATGAAACCCAGGTTCATAAAGAGTCAATCGCTCAGTTCAGTTCAATTCAGTTGCTCAGTCATGTCCGACTCTTTGCGACCCCATGAACTGCAGCACACCAGGCCTCCCTGTCCATCACCAACTCCCAGAGTCCACCCAAACTCATGTCCATTGTGTCGGTGATGCCATCCAACCATCTCATCCTCTGTCGTCCCCTTCTCCTTCCACCCTCAATCTTTCCCAGAATCAAGGTCTTTTCAAATGAGTCAGCTCTTCTCATCAGGTGGCCAAAGTATTGGAGTTTCAGGTTCAATATCAATCCTTCCAATGAACACCCAGGACTGATCTCTTTTAAGATGGACTGGCTGGATCTCCTTGCAGTCCAAGGGACTCTCAAGAATCTTCTCCAACACCACAGTTCAAAATCAATTCTTCTGCACTCAGCTTTCTTTATAGTCCAATTCTCACATCCATACCTGATTACTGGAAAAACCATAGCCTTGACCGGGATGGACCTTTGTTGACAAAGTGATGTCCCTGCTTTTTAATATTCTGTGTAGATTGGTCAAAACATTCCTTCCAAGGAGCAAGCGTCTTTTAATTTCATGGCTGCAATCACCATCTGCAGTGATTATGGAGCCCAGAAAAATAAAGTCAGCCACTGTTTCCACTGTTTCCCCATCTATTTGCCAGTCACTCAGCCATAACTGTTATCTGTGTGACCCCATGGACTGTAGCTAGCCAGGCTCCTCTGTCAATGGGATCTCAGCAAGAATACTGGAGTGGATCTCCGTTTCCTGCTCCAGGGGAACTTCCTGATTCAGGGATCAAACCCACTTCTCCTGTGGCTCCTGCACTGGCAGGCAAATTCTTAATCCCCGAGCCACCTGGGAAGCCTCATAAGGAGGAGTTCTAGCCAAAAAGAGTCAGATAGCAAGGTCCAACTTTCCTAGAAATAGCCCTGCCTTGAAGTTAACTTTCCCTTCTTCTTCTCAGGTGGAGTTGTATGTCTCCCATTTTCCTTTTATGATCTTTTGTATGTAATTCCTTTTTTTGAGGAGGACACATTTCAAATTGATTTCTAGTTGTGTGTTTATAGGTTTAGCTCTACCATTAGACTGGAAGCCTCTAAAGAGTGGGATCATATTAGTTAATTTTTATACTTTCTTTTCCACCACAGTGCCTAACACATTATACTTAATATTTATTGACTGAATGAATAATTGACTAAAGCTCCTTCTGTGGTCCAGAAACTAGGATTTTAACTGCTTGCCGGTTATTTCTGGTTCAAAGTCCTATAGTCAACTCAAGATAATATGCTCAAAACAGAATGGATGTAGTTATCCTGAAAACTTACATTTTATCCTGAATTTTCAGAAGCACTTAGGAACCTAACTTTGCATGAAGATGCTCCAAATGAAAACTTTCCAATATTGGCTCTCTTAAAGACTATGGTTTTTCCTGTGGTCATGTATGGATGTGAGAGCTGGACTGTGAAGAAGGCTGAGCGCCAAAGAATTGATGCTTTTGAACTGTGGTGTTGGAGAAGACTCTTGAGAGTCCCTTGGACTGCAAGAAGATCCAACCAGTCCATTCTGAAGGAGATCAGCCCTGGGATTTCTTTGGAAGGAATGATGCTAAAGCTGAAACTCCAGTATTTTGGCCACCTCATGGGAAGAGTTGACTTATTGGAAAAGACTCTGATGCTGGGAGGGATTGGGGGCAGGAGGAGAAGAGGACGACAGAGAATGAGGTGGCTGGATGGCATCACTGACTTGATGGATATGAGTCTGGGTGACCTCCAGGAGTTGGTGATGGACAGGGAGGCCTGGCGTGCTGCAGTTCATGGGGTCGCAAAGAGTCGGACACAACTGAGCGACTAATCTGATCTGATCTGATCCCAATCTTACACTATTGCTGCTACTGCTGCTGCTAAGTTGCTTCAGTCATGTCCGACTCTGTGCAACCTCATTATGCCCTATTAATTCTATCTCTGATGTGTTTTTGGAATTAATTCCTCTATTGTATTCACACACACCACTCCTCCTTACCTCATTCCATGTGAGTTTTTCTATTTTGTTCAATTTTTCTCTACGTTCCCCCATATTATCACAACTAGTTATAATCCATGAAGTCCCAGTTTAAACCCACATGTGACACGAAGTCATCCTTATTCCCACAGTCAGCATAGTTCCTCTCTCTCCCCAGTAATACACCACGACTCTCTAGCACATTTAGCATTAGAGTGGAGAAACTGGCATATTTATTTCATGTTACTCTCTGGTTTTCTCATCTTTATACCCCAACACCTAATTCATTGCCTTCATGAAGAAGATAATAAATGATTGTTGAACTGACTGAATGAGTGGATATGTTTTACTGATTCTTTGACATATATTTCTCTTCAGTTGAAAAGTATTTGCCATTCATCAAAAATCATTCTCTTGAATATGCTTGCTCTTCACTTATATTTACCTCCCTATTCAGTTGCAGAATATCTCTAATAGACACTTTTAAAAACAGTATTCTCCAAGTTGAAAAAAAAAAGTGTTCAATCTTTGAGTATAAGTTATCGCCTCACATTTGAGGAGAGGTCTGATTGGAGACAATTTTGTCAGATTTCTGCTTCAGCGCATCAAAATGCCACCAAAAGTGTGCTAGTCTTTTACATTTTAAAGATTTTGTGACACTGTCTGATTAGAGAAACACAATGTTTTAAACTTTTGCTTAAGTGGTGCTAACAGATATTTTGATAATGCATTAGAAAGGAAGTTATGCACATAAATATTTCACTGTGCATTGATTATACTTATCTTCCTTTTAGAGCATAAGAGGGAAATATGCTGTCAAGATATTCTCAAGAGAAGAGAAATATTGAAATTTTATTGTCTTCCTAGAAAAGTAAATAGTATCAGTTCAGTTTAGTCACTCAGTCGTCTCCAACTCTTTGAGACCCCATGAATCGCAGCATGCGAGGCCTCCCTGTCCATTACCAATTCCCAGAGTTCACCCAAACTCATGTGCATCGAGTTGGTGATGCCATCCAGTTATCTCATCCTCTGTCATCCCCTTCTCCTCCTGTCCCCAATCCCTCCCAGCATCAGGGTCTTTTTCAATGAGTCAACTCTTCACATGACATGGCCAAAGTATTGGAGTGTTAGCCTCAGCATCAGTCCTTCCAATGAACACCCAGGACTGGTCTCCTTTAGGATGGACTGGTTGGATCTCCTTGCAGTCCAAGGGACTCGGAAGAGTTTTCTCCAGCATCACAATTCAAAAGCATCAATTCTTTGGCACTTAGCTTTCTTCACAGTCCAACTCTCACATGACCATACATGACCACTGGAAAAACCATAGCCTTGACTAAACGGAACTTTGTTGGCAAAGTAATATCTCTGGTTTTTAATATGCTGTCTAGGTTGGTCATAACTTTCCTTCCAAGGAGTAAATGTGTTTTAATTTCATGGCTACAGTCATCATCTGTAGTGATTTAGGATCCCCCCAAAATACAATCAGCCACTGTTTCCACTGTTTCCCCATCTATTTCCCATGAAGTGATGGGACCAGATGCCATGATCTTCGTTTTCTGAATGTTGAGCTTTAAGCCAACTTTTTCCCTCTCCTCTTTCACTTTCATCAATGGGCTTTTTAGTTCCTCTTCACTTTCTGCCATAAGGGTGGTGTCATCTGCATATCTGAAGTTATTGATATTTCTCCCGGCAATCTTGATTCTAGCTTGTGCTTCTTCCAGCCCACTGTTTCTCATGATGTACTCTGCATATAATTTAAATAAGCAAGGTGACAATGTACAACCTTGATGTATTCCTTTTCCTATTTGGAACCAGTCTATTGTTCCATGTCCAGTTCTAACTGTTGCTTAATAGTATCATATCATCTCAAAAATTAAAATTTATGGCTAAATGTTTACAAATTATGGGGAGAGGTTATAGAAAAATGATTTGTTAACACTAATATGAGGGCAAAGGGTATCCAAAATGGCATGCCTAAAACAGGTCAACCAACAGTCTTTAGGGTGCAGTGAAATTCTATGGCTGGTCACCCAGGTTATGAATCTGCCTCACATCCTGTGAATAAAGTACTGCTCCAAATAAAATGTCTATGCAACAATCATTTACTGAATAAGTGCTCTACATGATAAAAGTATATTACAAACTTTATGAATCCTAGAACTGATATCATCTTATTCACCCTCATATGCAAATAGGTATGAAGAAAACTAAATGCAGTGATACTTCTGCTATCCAAATTTTGGGACTCTATTCATATTCTCTTTTCTCTAATTCTCTTCTACTCTATATTGCTTTGGCATCTGTCTTTCTCTAAAGCCAATACCTCGAAATATATTTGAGTGTAAATAAGTGATAACAAAGCCCTTTTTCAATGTGTCTCAATTAATGCAGGCTTTTCTTTCTGATTTATTTTCTAGTCTTTACTTTTACTATGTATCTCACAAAAGGCTTCTCTTACTCCATGTACTTCTTTCTTCTTTCTGACTATTATCTGATTCTATATCATAATATTCTAACAAAGACACACTTCATCAAGGAGAAACTAAATAGGGAGAGTACATTCTGTTTATTTAACAGGTAGAAAGAACTGGGGAATTTATAAGTTAAAAATTTTACCCTTTTAACACATTTACCCTGGTCAATCTTCACAAAATGACTTCAAAGGTAAATCCAATATTTAAATAGGACTTTCAGATGATCCTTGTATTGGCAATCAATCGCACCTTAACTCACTTTCTTTTAATTCTGTTTTTGGGAGCAGAGAACGAGGGCTTGGTGAGCATTGAGTAATTATTTGGAAAAACTCTAGAAACACTGCCAAGCAGGGCCTTGTTGGGTTTATTACAGTCTCATTTCTCTACTTTAGACTGGGGGAAGGGCATTCACCATTTATTTCTTGTGCTTTCTAGGTGTCATTGAACAGCAGTTTGAAAAATAGATTGTGCTTACTTTATAATATTAATAGGTATTTATCAAGAAAAGTTTTTTTTTTTTTTTTTTTGCCAAAATTAGAGCAAATGTGTAACCAATTCTATCCTGACTGAGTTCTCAGTGCAAGCACAGTAATTCTTCTTAGGTCCAGTCTTAACCTGTAACTAGTGGACTCCGTTGATTAAGAAGGGAAAAATATTTATTTCAGCCCCCTGGGATCTTTCATCTTTTAAAGGCAGAGACATCTTTATCCCTTCCGTTTTATCATATTCGTCCCGGTACTTCAGTTTGAATTTCTTAGTTGATCCAGATTTTCTGGTACTTTCTAATCTGTCCTCATTTTCCTGTGCTTCACCAACAATGAAAGTCTGGGAGATATTGAACGAACAATGGATTTCAGTAGAAGGTATGAATTCTTTACTCCAAATCACTTCTATTTCAACTCATTTCTGAGCATCCATGTCTTGTTCTACTGTCTGTTGTGAAACTGTCTACTAGAGTTAGAACAGCCTAACCAGGGGACAAAATATATTTCCCCAGCTCCATGTACATTTATGAAATTGGCAGAGACAGAGATGTCTTCTCTTCTATTATATTCTTATTCCAGTACAGTGGTTGGTAAACTTTTTCTATAAAGGGTCAGCTAACAAAAATTTTAGATGGTGCGGCTGTTATCTGGTCTCTGCCCCAACATTTCCACTCTGATCTTGCAATGTGAAAGTAGCCATAGACAACATGTAAACGAATGAGTGTGACTGTGTCACAATAAAACCTTGGATTCTGAAATTTAAGTTTTAAATAATTTTCACATGTCACCAAGTATAATTCTTCTCTTGATATTGTTTTATAACCACTTAAAAATAATACCCATTCCCATTAGTGGTTAAAAAACAAACAAAAACAACCCACACCAAACATGTAGCAAGCTGGATTTGGCCTCTGAGACATTGTTTGCCTATACTGTTCTAGGGCACTGAGTTAGTCCTTTTTATATATATGCTATTGTTTTTTTTATAGCTTTAAGTCACAATGGCAACACTGGCTTGAAGATTAATTAAAAACAGTGCCTCTTTTCTCCCTGCAATCTTTTAAATTTCTATTCAGTGTCTGTAGTATATTCTAGCTATGGCTCAAAATTTTATTCACTTTGTGTAATATTATTTCTTGCTTATTTTCCAATTCCTTTAGACAAATAATATGTGTAGACAGTTCAATTTTTTTTTTTTTAATTTGAAGTCCCTTGTTAGTACCATGCCTTTCAAAGATCTTGTATTAACTGTGGAGAAATGGAAAGAAACTACTCACTTATCCATGCAAGGTGAACTTGGAACTCTTCTAATAAAGACACCAGTTTCTTAAGAAACTAAATATGGGACTGTGAGCATACCATGTCAGTGGGTGGGCAAAATCTATATTCTAATTCAACACTTCTTAAGGGAATACTTTCTGTTTCCTCAATGTAGTGAATCCATTTGCAGGGTCCCATTTTTTTGTATCTATGGCTGGTATCCATTTCTAAATAGGTAATTTTCTTGACTTAATCATATTGTCTTCTTCATAATGGTTCTTTGATTTCCTAAATCAGAGAGACTTGACTGTGTTATTATTTTAAAGCTTAGCAATTCTGATTTTTATCTCAGGATTATTTCAAAATCTTAGATAAGCTACCCGAATGTATATCTCTTTTGGTTTCTGGATCTATGCCAGCAGTTTTTCATATAACAATAGTAATAACTAGAATAAAAAATAGATATCAGCAATATCTGTTTTTGTTCTTCAATTAAATTTTCCTCCTAAAGAACTCTTTGAATTTAGGGCCCATTCTAAGGAACTACCTTTTACCACTCATTTCAGAGGTATACACTCTTTTTTTCAGGTAAATAACTATCAAAATGAAAGTATTAAGAGGATCATTTTTTTTATTATATTAAGTTTTTTCAGGTAAAGCAAGAACATCATGTGAATAAACTTTTAGAGAGACATTTAAAATATCTGTATTATCTGTATCTGTATTACTAAATACAGAATTTATTCATGAGAAGAATCTAAAGTTAGCATTCATTGAATATTAAATGAAATAGAAAGTTGTAATGCTTATGGCTTGGAAGGACTCTTACAAAGTGGATTAATTGCTAACTCAGACCTTATAGTACCTACTTTACACACAGTTTCATTTCACACTTAGTATAAAAATCTGCAATAACTTTTGGTTTTAAATATTAGAAGTCAGCCAAGAAAATTAGACATACCAAGGGAATATTTCATGCAGAGATGGGCTCAATAAAGGACAGAAATGGTAGGGACCTAACAGAAGCAGAAGATATTAAGAAGAGGTAACAAGACTACACAGAAGAACTGTACAAAAAAGATCTTCATGACCCAGATAATCACGATGGTGTGATCACTGACCTAGAGCCAGATATCCTGGACTGTGAAGTCAAGTGGGCCTTAGAAAGCATCGCTACGAACAAAGCTAGTGGAGGTGATGGAATTCCAGTTGAGCTATTCCAAATCCTGAAAGATGATGCTGTGAAAGTGCTACACTCAATATGCCAGCAAATTTGGACAACTCAACAGTGGCCAAGAACTGGAAAAAGGTCTGTTTTCATTCCAATCCCAAAGAAAGGCAATGCCAAACAATGCTCAAACTACCACACAATTGCACTCATCTCACATGCTAGTAAAATCATGCTCAAATTTCTCCAAGGCAGGCTTCAGCAATACATGAACCGTGAATTTCCAAATGTTCAAGTTGGTTTTAGAAAAGGCAGAGGAATCAGAGATCAAATTGCCAACATCCGCTGGATCATTGAAAAAGCAAGAGAGTTCCAGAAAGACATTTGCTTTATTGACTATGCCAAAGCCTTTGACTGTGTGGATCGCAATAAACTGTGAAAAATTCTGAAAGAGATGGGAATACCAGACCACCTGACCTACCTATTGAGAAACCTTTACGTCAGGAAGCAACAGTTAGAACTGGACATGGAACAACAGACTGGTTCCAAATAGGAAAAAGAGTACTTCAAGGCTGTATATTGTTACCCTGCTTATTTAGCTTATATGCAGAGTACATCATGAGAAACGCTGGGCTGGAGGAAGCACAAGCTGGAATCAACATTGCTGGGAGAAATATCAATAACCTCAGATATGCAGATGACACCGCCCTTATGGCAGAAAGTGAAGAACTAAAGAGCCTCTTGATAAAAGTGAAAGAGGAGAGTGAAAAAGTTGGCTTAAAGCTCAACATTCAGAAAACAAAGATTATGGTATCTGGTCCCATCATTTCATGGCAAATAGATGGGGAAACAGTGGCTGACTTTATTTTTGGGGGCTCCAAAATCACTGCAGATGGTGATTGCAGCCATGAAATTAAAAGATGTTTACTCCTTGGCAGGAAAGTTATGACCAACCTATACAGCATATTCAAAAGCAGACATTATTTTGCCAACAAAGGTCCATCTAGTCAAGGCACTGATTTTTCCAGTGGTCATGTATGGATGTTAGAGTTGGACTGTAAAGAAAGTTGAGCTGCTGAAGAACTGATGCTTTTGAACTGTGGTTGTTGGAGAAAACAGTTGAGAGTCCCCTGGACTGCAAGGAGATCCAACAAGTCCATCCTAAAGGAGATCAGTCCTGAATATTCTTTGGAAGGACTGATACTGAAGCTGAAACTAGAATACTTTGGCCACCTGATGCGAAGAACTGACTCATTTGAAAAGACCTCGATGCTGGGAAAGATTGATGGTGGAAGGAGAAGGGAATGACAGAGGATGAGATGGTTGGATGGTATCACCGACTCAATGGACATGGGTTTGCGTGGACTCTGGGAGTTGGTGATGGACAGGGAGGCCCAGCATGTTTCAGTTCATGGAGTCACAAAGAGTCAGACACGACTGAGCTACTGAACTGATCTGATTAGAAGTCAGTAAATACCAATTAACTTGCATATTAAACAGTGCACCAATAACACCAGCACATTTTCCCTTAAATTTATACTTTAGTGTCTTAGTCCTTGAAACTAGCACTTCAATGTAGAAAACTGCTAAAAGGCTGCAAAATTTTCTCGCATTGGCTAGTATGTGTGCATGCTAAGTTGTTTCAGTTGTGTTTGACTCTTTGTGACTCTATGGATTGTAGCTTACCAGGCTCCTTTGTTCATGGAATTCTCCAGGCAAGGGGATTGAGTTGCCTTGCCCTCCTACAGGGGATCTTCTCAACCCAGGGATGGAACCCATGTCTCTTATGTCTCCTCCATTGTCAGGCGGGTTCTTTACCTAAACTAGTGCAATCTGGCAAGCCCATTGTCCAAGATAGGTCTTAGCTAATTTTTCAATTTTCCTCTCTTCAAGTATATCATGGGGAATTGATATTTTGTACTTACACATTCTCTTCCTGTTGCTGGTACACTAAGTCTTCTTCAATGTCTTCAGCCATAAGCCATTTCTCCCATGACATTCAATCCATTTTCAACCAGTAACACTTCTTGTTGGTCTGCAGAATGAATGTCAGATTAGAGTTTTTTTGTGTTTTTTTGTTTGTTTGTTTTACTGCTTTTCCACTTGTGCTAAAAACTTCAGTTGTGTCTGACTCTTCTCGACTCTACAGATGGTAGCCCACCAAGGTTCTCTGTCCATGGGGATTCTCCTGGCAAGAATACTAGAGTGGGTTGCTGTGCCCTCCTCCAGTGGATCTTCCCAAACCAGGGATGGAACCTGTCTCTTATGTCTCTTTTTCTCCTTATATCTCAGCACATTCAACACACAGTTATTTTCCACTTTGCTCTGTCTTTTCTAAGCAAATATTTTCTTAAATAAAGCAGTTGGCAGGATAAAGTCAAAGAAAGCTGCTGCAGTGGCTGCAAAACACGACTTCCTATTGAGCAGTGCTTTCCGGGCATTCTTTCCTTCTCCTCGCCAGGACTTTATAAGGTGAGTACTACTTAATCTCTGTTTCAAAATGAAAAAAACAAACAAAAAAAGATGCTAAAAGGAGAGATTTTTTGTAATAATTATAATGATGTAATAATAAATAAAGGAGATAGAAACATGTTACTGTAATTATCGGAGAAGGCAATGGCACCCCACTCCAGTACTCTTGCCTGGAAAATCCCATCGATGGAGGAGCCTGTTAGGCTGCAGCCCATGGGGTCGCTAAGAGTCAGACATGACTGAGCAACTTCATTTTCACTTTTCACTTTCATGCCTTGGAGAAGGAAATGGCAACCCACTCCAGTGTTCTTGCCTGGAGAATCCCAGGGACAGGGGAGCCTGGTGGGCTGCAGTCTATGGGGTCACACAGAGTCGGACACGATTGAAGTGACTTAGCAGTAGCAGTACTGTGATTATAATTCTACTCCATTTTACATGCTGAACTCCTGTGCTAACTTGATTCATGAACTTGCCCTAGTTCCTTAACTTTCTAATTTTCCAGTTACTGATTTGTAAAATAAAGACAACAGTATCTTTCCTTCTTACTTCATACAGGATCAAACTGACTCCAAAGTGAAAATATGTAAACATCCATCAAATGTAATATATTTGCATGTGACCATTTGAGCCTCTGTGTCAGTCTCTACACTTCCCTCATTTGTGTCTTTATCCACAAATTATACTATTTGCCTTTCTTTTAAACAGAAAAAGAGAGAGAAAAATATGGTTCATTATACATATCAAGGAAACAAGTTTTATGTTTTGAATTTGAAATCATAGCAAGTAATCTCTAGTACTCTTAAAAGTGCCAAGAAATTGAAATCAGAATTCATATGAAGGCTTCCTATTCTTTCAAAATTAGATTTGATTTTTTCCCAAACACCATAGACAGGTACTTCCACTTGAAAAATTGGAAATTAACTATTTTACTGCATAATTACTACTATACCACTAGACTTGGAACTAGATATATAATTATTAATAGCACTATGTTCTCAATATATTTACCATCTCATAGAGAAAACGCACACAGATACACATGCTCATTATTACAAATTGATAAAATAAATAGTAAAATCAAATGCTATGTTTACCAAGAAAATAGATTCATTCAATCTGGAGTGTTTAGTATGGAATTTGGAGAAGACAAGGAAAGGACAGGAAAGGTAAGGAACTTAAACATTGGGAGCAAGAATGGAGAGTATTTCAAAAAGAAGTGATTTGTGACTTGCTCAAGCAACATGGCAAAAATTGCACAAATGAATGTTATTGAAGGCTTTGCTGATGGTTAAATAATCCAAATTTTATTGTTTAATATCTGTAGTGACTGGAATTTTAGGTCATTGAAAAGTGAGACCATTTACAAAATCTAGTTTCAAGAGAGCCATTAGATTATAACTTCCTTGTCTTAAAAGAGATATGTGAAGAAAGACTTTAATATTCATGTTCTTGAGAACTAGAACTTTGCTGTTGAAACTTGACCATTTCCCCAGGCCTAAATTATCTCTGTTAGCTTTTCTGGGTTTGGACCTGTTTCAAGATGCAAATACATACTGGACAGGTGATTACTTCAACCCCTGGTTGATAATACTTCTTTAAGAATTGAAAAATAGTTGGTTTGAACTTGAAGTTCTTGAATGTGGGAATTACCCTAGACAGAGAAGGTAAGTCCAAGTTTCATGACTCATTCATTCATTCATCCATTTATTTATTATTCTTTCATCTGAGGTGGGGCAAACCCTTTCAGAGAAGAGCAATAGTATTCAATTTGTATTTATATTTCATGTCAGTATACACTTTTGTCATAGTGTGAATTTTCACTTTAGGAACAAGCAGCTATTTATCGTCCATAGAAAAGACAATGGTAGGTATAATGACCCTCTTTTCTCTCCCTCTACTTTTTTTTTTTAAGAACTCATTATTATTTGAGGCTTTTAAGTGGCTATCCTTCAAATACCACAGCAAGAGCCTGTGATCTATCCTTGGTCAATCACAGTATTTCACTTTCCCCAAACACAATGATTGAGTTAGGAAAAGATGAATGTGTTCCTACTGGTGAAGTGAAGTGAAATGAAGTCGCTCAATTGTATCTGACTCTTTGTGACCCCATGAACCATACTCCTCCATCCATGGGATTTTCTAGGCAAGAGTACTGGAGTGGGTTGCCATTTCCTTCTCCAGAGGATCTTCCCAACTCAGGGATTGAACCTGGGTCTCCTGCATTGTAGGCAGACGCTTTACCATCAGAGTCACCAGGGAAGTTCCTACTGGGACTATCAAAATCCCCAGGACACATTTTCTTGAGCTACTGGTAAATAGGCTCCTTTTCTCTTTGATGTCTATCTGGTAATATGCAAGCTAAAGCTGTTATAAGACATTGCTTTGTTACACGTAGACAATCAGCCTCAGAATAAAGCCAACAGAGGGTGAAGTAACAACAAGAGACAGAGTGAGAGAGAGACATAAAAGTGAAAGTGAAAGTTGCTCAGTTGTGTCTGACTGTGACCCCATGGACTCTACAGTCCATGGAATTCTCCAGGCCAGAATACTGGAGTGAGTAGCCTTTCCCTTCTTCGGGGGATCTTCCCAACCCAGGGATGGAACCCAGGTCTCCCACATTGCAGGCAGATTCTTTACCAGCTGAGCCACCAGGGAAGCCCAAGAATACTGGAGTGGGTAGCCTATCCCTTCTCCAGAGTATCTTCCCAAAGCAGAAATTGAACAGGGGTCCCCTGCATTGCAGGCAGATTCTTTACCAACTGAGCTATTGGGGAAGCCCTAGAGAGACAGAGAGAAATAGAGAGGAACTCATGGAGCTAGCCAAATATATCTAATTTTCACCTCTGAGTCTATTTGCATTTTGCTTAATTTAGTTTTAGCTGGATTTCCTTTATGACAAGATTCTTGATAAATGGAACATCTAAAATGTGTTTTGATGATGAAAGGAGGCAAACTAACTCAACTCTTTTTGTTTTCTTGGTAATTATAAAAATGTTGCACTTGTCTAATATTTAGAATCTTAGAAAAGGAAGTTAAAACATGGTACGTTTTTAGTTTTGGTATTTATGGTTGCATTTTAGATTAAGATAATTTCAAAATATGTTTGAAAAAATAGAATGGATCTTAATCAAAGCAAGAATTATATTTGGCATCCAGTTCTTTAAAAAGGTTTTCCCATGTTTTTAAATTTTATTACATTCTGATCAGCTATTAATATTATGGTTAGTAATGGGATTAACAGTTAATAAGTGAAATAGTCAAATATGGAAAAGAGAAGCTGTGCTTTAAAATTAAATATAGTTATGTAAATATTGAATTAAATAACTTTCCAAAATTGCATGAGAATAGTGAAATATGGTAAAAACCCAAGAATCAAGGAGAAGCTTTGTATATTGCTTTAGTTATGTATGAACTAAGCACATTTTATTTTAGAGGTGTTGGAGAAGACTCTTGAGAGTCCCTTGGACTGCAAGGAGATCCAACCAGTCCATTCTGAAGGAGATCAGCCCTGGGATTTCTTTGGAAGGAATGATGCTAAAGCTGAAACTCCAGTACTTTGGCCACCTCATGCAAAGTGTTGATTCATTGGAAAAGACTCTGATGCTGGGAGGGATTGGGGGCAAGAGGAGAAGGGGACGACAGAGGACAAGATGGCTGGATGGCATCACCAGCTCGATGGATGTGAGTCTGAGTGAACTCTGGGAGTTGTTGATGGACAGGGAGGCCTGGCATGCTGCGATTCATGGGGTCGCAAAGAGTCGGACACAACTGAGTGACTGATCTGATCTGATCTGAATGGGAGTAAGAAACAGGAGAGGAGAAAATGGAATCCAACAAAGACCTAGTAAACAAGTAAAGAAACAGAGTTTTCTTAAGCTCACTCTATGAACAGCAAAGTTGCTCCATGTCTTTCTGGAATCAGAGACAAACTGAAGTCACTGGATGGAATAATAAGGACATTATATGTATGTGTGTGGATACTCACTCCTGTCAGACTCTTTGAGACTCCATGGACTATAGCCTACCAGGCTCCTTTGTCCATGGACTCTTCCAGACAAGACTACTGGAGTGGGTTGCCATTTCCTACTCCAGGGAATCTTCCTGACCTAAAATTTGAGCCCATGTCTCTGGCATCTCCTGTATTGTCAAGATTCTTTACCACTGAGCCACCTGGGAAGCACTCAGTGGGGATCTTGGTCCTGCAAAATTGAGGGCCAAGATGGAGATGTATGTTAAGCCAGTACCTACACAAATAATACTTTTCATACTGTTCATAGAATTCTCAAGGCAAGAATACTGAAGTGGTTTGCCATTCCCTTCTCCAGTGGACCACATTTTGTCAGAACTTTCCATCATGACCCATCCATCTTGGGTGGCCCTACAAGGCATGGTTCATAATTTCATTGAGTTATACAAGGATGTGGTCCATGTGATCAGATTGGTTGGTTTTCTGTGACTGTGGTTTTCAGTCTGTCTGCTTTCTGATGGAGAAGGATAAGAGGCTTATAGAAGCTTGCTGATGGAAGAGACTGACTGAGGGGAAAACTGGGTCTTGTTCTGATGGGTGAGGCCACACTCAGTTCAGTCACTCAGTGTGTCCAACTCTTTATGACCCCATGGACTGCAGCATTCCAGGCCTCCCTGTCCATCACCAACTCCTGGAGTTTACATAAACTCATGTCCATTGAGTCAGTAATGCCATCCAACCATCTCATCCTCTGTAGAACCCTTCTCCTCCCACCTTCAATCTTTCCCAGCATCAGGGTCTTTTCAAATGAGTCAGCTCTTCACATCAGGTGGCCAAAGTATCAGAGTTTCAACTTCAACATTAATCCTTCCAATGAACACTCAGGACTGATCTCCTTTAGGATGGACCCGTTGGATCTCCTTGCAGTCCAAGGGACTCTCAAGAGTCTTCTCCAACACCCAGTTCCAAAGCGACAATTCTTTGGTGCTCAGCTTTCTTTATAGTCCAACTCTCACATCCATACATGACGAGTGGAAAAGCCATAGCCTTGCCTAGATGGACCATTGTTAGCAAAGTAAGGTCTACTGCATTTTAATAAGCTGTCTAGATTGGTCATAACTTTCCTGTCAAGGAGCAAGTGTCTTTTAATTTCGTGTCTACAGTCACCATCTGCAGTGATTTTGGAGCTCAAAAAAATAAAGCCTGTCACTGTGTCCACTGTTTCCCCATCTATTTGCCGTAAGTGATGGGACCGGATGCCATGATCTTCATTTTCTGAATGTTGAGCTTGAAGCCAACTTTTTCACTCTCCTCTTTCATTGTATCAAGAGGCTTTTAGTTCTTCACTTTCTGCCATAAGGGTTGTGTCATCTGCATATCTGAGGTTATTGATATTTCTGCTGGCAATCTTAGTTCCAGCTAGTGCTTTATCCAGCTCAGAGTTTCTCTTGATGTACACTACATATAAGTTAAATAAGCAGGGTGACAATATACAGCCTTGATGTACTCCTTTTCCTATTTGGAACCAGTCTGTTGTTCCATGTCCAGTTCTAACTGTTGCTTCCTGACCTGCAGACAGATTTCTCAAGAGGCAGATCAGGTGGTCTGGTATTCCCATCTCTTTCAGAATTTTCCATGGTTTATTGTGATCCACACAGTCAAAGGCTTTGGCATAGTCAATAAAGCAGAAGTAGATGTTTTTCTTGAACTCTCTTGCTTTTTCAATGATCCATCGAATGTTGGCAATTTGATCTCTGGTTCCTCTGCCTTTTCTAAAAGCAGCTTGAACATCTGGTAGTTCACGGTTCACGAATTGAAGCCTGGTTTGGAGAATTTTGAGCATTACTTTTCTAGTGTGTGAGATGAGTGCAATTGTGTGATAGTTTGAACATTGTTTGGCATTGCCTTTCTTAGGGATTGGAATGAAAACTGACCTTTTTCAGTCCTGTGGCCACTGCTGAAGTTTTCCAAATTTGCTGGCATATTGAATGTAGCACTTTCACAGCATCATCTTTTAGGATTTGAAATAGATAAATTGGAATTCTATCACCTCCACTAGCTTTGTTTGTAGTGATGCTTTCTAAGGCCCACTTGACTTCACATTCCAGGATGTCTGGCTCTAGACCAGTGATTACACCATCATGATCATTTGGGTTGTGAAGATCTTTTTTGTACAGTTCTTCTGTGTATCTTCTGTGGGCCATGCTCAGTAAATCTTTAATCCAATTTTCTGTTGATGGGTGGAGCTTTGTTCCCTCCCTGTTATTTAACTGGGGTCACACTATGGTGGAGGTAATGAAGATAATTGTGACCTCCTTCAAAAAGTCCCATGCCTGTACTGCTACACTCAGCTACACTGCTACCCCAGCCCTGCAGCAGGCCACCACCAACCCATGCCTGTACTGGAAACTCCCTGGCAAGTCTGGGTCAGTCTCTTGTGTGAGCACTGCTCCTTCTCCCGGGTCCTGGTGTGCACAAGGTTCTGTTTATGCCCTCCAAGAATCTATTTTCCAGTCCTGTGTAAGTTCTGGCAGCTCTACGGTGGGGTTAATCGCGACCTCCTCCAAGAGGGCTTAGGCCATACCCACGTCTGCCGCACCCAAAGCCCCTGCCCCTGTGGTAGACCACTGCTGAGCTGTATCTCCACAGGAGATGCTCAAATACAGTTCTTTCTCAGTCTTTGTGGGGTCTCTGGGTCCTGGTGTGCACAAGGTTTTTTTGAGCTGTCTGAGCATCTCTGGAGGGATCAGGGTTTGATTCTAAACACGAATTAAAAAGCAGAGACATTACTTTACCAACAAAGGTCCGTCTAGTCAAGGTTATGGTTTCTCCAGTAGTCATGTATGGATGTGAGAGATGGACTATAAAGAAAGCTGAGTACAGAAGAATTGATGCTTTTGAACTGTGGTGTTGGAAAAGACTCTTCAGTGTCCCTTGGATTTCATGGAGATCCAACCTGTCCATCCTAAAGGAAATCAGTCCTGAATATTCTTTGGAAGGACTGATGTTGAAGCTGAAACTCTGATACTTTGGCCACCTGATGTGAAGAGCTGACTCATTGGAAAACACCCTGATGCTGGGAAAGACTAAAGGCAGGAGGAGAAGGGGATGACAGAGCATGAGATGGTTGGATGGCATCACCAACTCAATGGACCTAAGTTTAGGTAAACTCTGGTAGTTGGTAGTGGACAGGGAGGCCTGGTGTGTTGTGGTCCATGGGGTCAAAAAAGCTGGACACAACTGAGCAACTGAACTGAACTGAAGTGAACACAAAGGATGGATTCACATATATAGTGCTAAAGGAAAAATTTAAAATCCACAAAAAGGATAATCTTGTTGCATTGTTTTTCTAGGGTATTGTTTACAAGGGTCTAAGGAGTTTAAAATCTGCTGTTGTTTAAAACATTTTTGTAGCTGCCAGATATATTTAGGGCATCAAGAAAGGTACCTAAATAAAGGGAGCAAAGCACTAGGATTGGGACAGATAGACATCAACTCTACTGGGGGAAATGTGAGAATAGACTCCTTATCATCTCAATAAACAAAGGCAAAGTGGTAAATGTAATAACCTTGCAGCAGGGCTCTGTTTTACCAAGGCAGAAAATTCACTCAACATAGTTCAACACAGCAATTGACCAACATTTTTCTGTAATTAGTCTTACAGTAAATATTTCAGGGTTTGTAGGTCATATGATCTGGGTCTCAGCTACTCAAATTTGACTTTAGTGCAAAAGCAGTCAAAGGTAATACATAAATTAATGGGTGTGGCTATGAGTCAATAAAACTTATTGACAAAAATGTAATCTGTGGACCCTGATAGAACAGAAAAAAGTAACCATGAATGGTGGTCCTATGGAAATATATACATGTTCTGATGGGGAGTGTTTGCTTATTTCTGTGGTATCAGATCAGATCAGATTAGATCATTCACTCAGTCATGTCCGACTCTTTGCTACCCCATGAATCGCAGCATGCCAGGCCTCCCTGTCCATCACCAACTCTCAGAGTTCACTCAGACTCACATCCATCGAGTCAGTGATGCCATCCAGCCAACTCATCCTCTGTCGTCCCCTTCTCCTCTTGCCCTCAATCCCTCCCAGCATCAGATTTTTTTCCAATGAGTCAACTCTTCCCATGAGGTGGCCAAAGTATTGGAATTTCAGCTTTAGCATCAGTCCTTCCAAAGAAATCCCAGGGCTGATCTCCTTCAGAATGTACTGGTTGGATCTCCTTGCAGTCCAAGGGACTCTCAAGAGTCTTCTCCAACACCACAGTTCAAAAGCATCAATTCTTCAGCGCTCAGCCTTCTTCACAGTCCAGCTCTCACATCCATACATGACCACAGGAAAAACCATAGCCTTGACTAGACGGACCTTTGTTGGCTAAGTAAAGTCTCTGCTTTTGAATATGCTATCTAGGTTGGTCATAACTTTCCTTCCAAGCAGTAAGCGTCTTTTAATTTCATGGCTGCAGTCACCATCTGTAGTGATTTTGGAGCCCAGAAAAATAAAGTCTGACACTGTTTCTACTGTCTCTCCATCTATTTCCCATGAAGTGATGGGACCGGATGCCATGATCTTCATTTTCTGAATGTTGAGCTTTAAACCAACTTTTCACTCTCCTCTTCACTTTCATCAAGAGGCTTTTTAGTTCCTCTTCACTTTCTGCCATAAGGGTGGTGTCATCTGCATATCTGAGGTTATTGATATTTCTGCTGGCAATCTTAATTCCAGCTTGTGCTTCTTCCAGCCCAGCGTTTCTCATGATGTACACTGCATATAAGTTAAATAAGCAGGGTGACAATATACAGCCTTGATGTACTCCTTTTCCTATTTGGAACCAATCTGTTGTTCCATGTCCAGTTCTAACTGTTTCTTCCTGACCTGCATACAAGTTTCTCAAGAGGCAGATCAGGTGGTCTGGTATTCCCATCTCTTGAAAAATTTTCCACAGTTTATTGTCATCCACACAGTCAAAGACGTTTTAAATACCACCAATTTCAAATTGCCAGTGATTTGAAAATCACCTATCAATATTTCTGAAACTTAACAAACAGCACTTGGAAGCACATTCAAAACAATTGCAGGACACCACCAAAAATGTCCTACCTACAGAGAAGTAAAAAAGCTGTGTACTGATGATTAGCTTTTAATATTCTACAATGTTACATTACTTTCCCTCCTTCCATGTTTCCCTGACCTTGCCCTCCCCTAACCATCTGTTTCTTGGAGTCACATTCTCAAAAACCATCTGCAAGCAAGCCTTTGGCTTGGGCATAGCTCAACCTCAGAGTTACAAAACATTTATATTTTCTCTTCCTATTTATTTAATGGCTCCTTTACTTGTATTTCTTTAATATGCAGTAATAAGATTTTGAGCAAGCACCTACATTATAAATTGTCAATGGGTTATTTAAGAAAAATTGACAGCTAGAGATCAGTTGATGAATTTATATTGTAGACCTATAAAAGAAATTGCTGCATATAATGAAGTATTCACAATCAAAGGAAACAGTACAAAATAGAGTATGTTTAGGAGGATACCACAAAATGGATTGAAAGAGAATATAATTATAAAACAAAGAAAAGGGAAACAAGCTTGGGCTCATTTAGCACTGGATAAAAACTCTGGGTGCAACTACTCCTTATTAGACCACTTTCATAATGAACCAGTTCCAAAAAAAGTCGAAGTGGATATGCTCTTGGTGCTAAATGAGTTTAGAAATAAAACAAATCTGCAAAAGCCTTCTTTTATCGTCTGTCAAATTAGAAAAACCAAGTAGGTCTTTGTTCTTGTAATAGTCTATTTGCTTAAATACATAGACAAATGGCAGGGGAATCATTTAAATGTTTGCAGGCAGTCAACCGCATTAAAGAATCACAAGAAAACAGGCTGAACTCTGCAGTCAAACTGCCAACTTTATTCTAATTAATAACCTTAAATTGTGTAGCTATTCATGGATTGCTTACATTTGGGAGATATGAATGTTGAGTTTAGAGGCTGAAATTAGAAGTAAAGTAAAACAAAACCATCATTCTATGTGAATTTTGGGGTAATCTATGTAGAGGTTAAAGGAGATTAAATATCTTTTGAAATTTAAAAGATACTGTGATACAAAGAGTATGTGATAAATGGAATGCTTTTACTTCATACTTATCCCATAGTCCTATCTTCATGTTGGTTTATTCCTCACTAGTCTGTCTTGGAGTCACGCTGTTATCCATCTCACCTGAAAATTTCCCACTTGAGAGTTGCTTAGAGATGCAAAATATGAGAATGGGGCACAGGTTCTACAAAATTTTAGTTCTTTTTAAAACATGTGAAGGAGTTTCCCTGGTGGCTTAGTTTTAAAGAATCTGCCTGCAATGCAGGAGATGCAGGAGATATGGGTTTGATCCCTGGGTTGGGAAGATCCCCTTGAGGAGGAAATGGTAACCAACTTCAGTATATTGGTTGCCAATCAAATCCTGAATATTGGAGGTAGCAAGATTCAGTTTCTGTCCTCTAGAAAGTTATAGTCTCTAATTCCATTTTCTCCGCTTCACTTTCATAGGAGGACCTTTTTTCAAACTTTACCAGAATAATTAAAGCTTTTCATAAAGCAGATTGGAATTGTAAATTGCAAATAATAATTTCTGCCTTAGTCTGCTGCTATAGCAAAAATACCATAACTGAGTGGCTTATAAAAGGAAATAGTTATTTATCACTTTTCTAGAAACTGGAAGTCCAAGATCATGGTGCTGAGAGATTTGGTGTCTGATGAGAGCCCAATTCTTGTTGATAAATCGATTTTCATTTTAATCTCAAGTGACATGTGATGAAAGGGATGAGGGAGGTTCCATGGCTTCTTTTATGAGGACACAAATCCCACTTATAAGAGTTCAACTCTCAAAGACCCCCATCATCTAATACCATCGCTAGGGATTTGGGTTTCAACATATGAATCAGTTCAGTTCAGTTGCTCAGTTGTGTCCGACTCTTTGTGACCCCATGAATCGCAGCATGCCAGGCCTCCCTGTCCATTACGAACTCCCAGAGTTCACTCAAACTGATGTTTATCGATTCGGTGATGCCATCCAGCCATCTCACTCTCTGTCGTCCCCTTCTCTTCCTGCCCTCATCCCTCGCAGCATCAGAGACTTTTCCAGTGAGTCAACTTTTCTCATGAGGTGGCCAAAATACTGGAGTTTCAGCTTTAGCATCAACCCTTCCAATGAACACCCAGGACTGATCTCCTTTAGAATGGACTGGTTGGATCTCCTTTCAGTCCAAGGGATTCTCAAGAGTCTTCTCCAATACCACAGTTCAAAAGCATCAGTTTTTCGGTGCTCAGCTTTCTTCACAGTCCAACTCTCACATCTATACATGACCACTGGAAAAACCATCAGATCAGATCAGTCGCTCAGCTGTGTCGGACTGTTTGCAACCCCATGAATCACAGCATGCCAGGCCTCCCTGTCCATCACCAACTCTCAGAGTTCACTCAGACTCACATCCATTGAGTCAGTGATGTCATCCAGCCATCTCATCCTCTGTCGTCCCCTTCTCCTCTTGCCCTCAATCCCCCCCAGCATCAGAGTCTTTTCCAATGAGTCAACTCTTCGCATGAGGTGGCCAAAGTACTGGAGTTTCAGCTTTAGCATTATTCCTTCCAAAGAAATCCCAGGGCTGATCTCCTTCAGAATGTACTGGTTGGATCTTCTTGCAGTCCAAGGGACTCTCAAGAGTCTTCTCCAACACCACAGTTCAAAAGCATCAATTCTTCGGCACTCAGCCTTCTTCACAGTCCAACTGTCACATCCATACCTGACCACAGGAAAGACCATAGCCTTGACTAGATGGACCTTTGTTGGCAAAGTAATGTCTCTGCTTTTGAATATGCTATCTAGTTTGGACATAACTTTCCTTCCAAGGAGTAAGTGTCTTTTAACTTCATGGCTGCAATCACCATCTGCAGTGATTTTGGAGCCCGGAAAAATAAAGTCTGACGCTGTTTCCACTGTTTCCCCATCTATTTCCTATGTAGTGATGGGACCGGATGCCATGATCTTCGTTTTCTGAACGTTGAGCTTTAAGCCAACTTTTTCACTCTCCACTTTCACTTTCATCAAGAGGCTTTTTAGTTCCTCTTTACTTTCTGCCATAAGGGTGGTATCATCTGCATATCTGAGGTTATTTATATTTCTCCCAGCAATCTTGATTCCAACTTGTGTTTCTTCCAGTCCAGCGTTCCTCATGATGTATTCTGCATATAAGTTAAATAAACAGGGTGACAATATACAGCCTTGACATACTCCTTTTCCTATTTGGAAAAACCATAGCCTTGACTAGATGGATCTTTGTTGGCAAAGTAATGTCTCTGCTTTTGAATATGCTATATAGGTTGGTCCTAACTTTCCTTCCAAGGAGTAAGCGTCTTTTAATTTCATGGCTGTAGTCACCATCTGCAGTGATTTTGGAGCCCCAAAAAATAAATGGGGAGGTGCAAACATCAATCTATAGTAAGTTGTAAGTACAGATAATATGTCAGACCCCCTTTTCACTCCCATTCTTCCTTTGGATACCCTGTTTTATCAGAGTGCTTGGCCCAAGGTGAGAAAGTAGTAAACTTTTTCTAAAAAGTGAATTTTGCATAAATGGATAAGAATTTGAATAAATAAGCAATTACATGTAGTGTGATAAGAACTTTGTTGCATGCTTTTTCCAGTTGAGAAGTATAAAGTAACATGCTCAAGAACATGAGGCTATCTACTGTGAAATGTAAGATTTCACCTAATTTTTATGACTCCCTCTTCTTTGTGCTTTTTATCCTTCCATGCCAAAGAAGAAATGCTCAGAATAATTTCAAGAATATTTGTAAATTTTGATTAAGAAAGTGTAAGCTTGGAAAAAGGACTAAAATAGTTTGTAAAAAATGTGACATCTAATAGCTAAAGAGGAAACTTTTACTGTTTGTTATAAATTATTTTGGAGTAAATTACTTAATTCACAAAGTCTCATCATTCTCCCACAGAGAAGGATCCTGATCTTTCACAAAGGCAGCTATTTTTTTTTTTTTTTTTATTTTGCTTAACTTTACAATATTGTATTGCTTTTACAATACATCAAGATGGATCCGCCGCCAGTATACACGTGTTCCCGATCCTGAACCCTTCTCCCTCTCCCCTCCCCACACCATCCCTCCAGGTCGTCCCAGTGCTCCAGCCCCAGGCATTTGTTATCGGGCATCGTACCTGGACTGACGACTCGTTTCAGATATAATATTATACATATTTCAATGCTATTCTCCCCAGTCATCCCACCCTCTCCCGGTCCCAGAGTCCAAAAGTCTGTTCTATACATCAGTGTCTCTTTTGCTGTCTCGTAAATAGGGTTATTTTTACCATCTTTCTAAATTCCATATATATGCGTTAGTATACTGTATTTGTGTTTTTGTTTCTGGCTTACTTCACTCTGTATAATAGGCTCCAGTTCCATCCACCTCCTTAGAACTGATTCAAATGTATTCTTTTTAATGGCTGAGTAATACTCCATTGTGTATATGTACCACAGCTTGCTTATCCATTCATCTGTGGATGGACATCTAGGTTGCTTCCACGTTCTGGCTATTGTAAACAGTGCTGCTATGAACATTGGGGTACAGGTGTCTCTTTCAATTCTGGTTTTCTCAGTGTATATGCCCAGCAGTGGGATTGCTGGATCATAAGGCAGTTCTATTCCCAGTTTTTTGAGGAATCTCCATACTGTTCTCCATAGTGGCTGTACTAGTTTGCATTCCCACCAACAGTGTAAGAGGGTTCCCTTCTCTCCGCACCCTCTCCAGCATTTATTGCTTGTGGACTTTTGAATAGCCGCCATTCTGACTGGCGTGAATGTGATCTTAGATCTTTATCTTACCTGGACCAGAGAATGTGGAATTAGCATTCAGGAGTTGCTAGTAAGTATCTCCTCGGATATGCAGATGACACCACCCTTAAGGCAGAAAGTGAAGAAGAACTAAAGAGCCTCTTGATAAAAGTGAAAGAGGAGAGTGAAAAAGTTGACTTGAAGCTCAACATTCAGAAAACGAAGTTACTGGCATCTGGTCTCATCACTTCATGGGAAATAGATGGGGAAACAGTGGCTGACTTTATTTTTCTGGGCTCCAAAATCACTGCAGATGGTGATTGCAGCCATGAAATTAAAAGACGCTTACTCCTTGGAAGGAAAGTTATGACCAACCTAAACAGCATGTTAAAAAGCAGAGACATTACTTTGCCAACAAAGGTCTGTCTAGTCAAGGCTATGGTCTTTCCTGTGGTCATGTATGGATGTAAGAAAGCTTAGTGCCAAAGAATTGTTGCTTTTGAACTGTGGTGTTGGAGAAGACTCTTGAGAGTCCTTTGGACCGCAAGGAAATCCAACCAGTCCATCCTAGAGATCAGTCCTGGGTGTTCATTGGAAGGACTGATGTTGAAGTTGAAACTCCAATACTTTGGCCACCTGATGCGAAGAGCTGACTCATTTGAAAAGACCCTGATGCTGGGAAAGATTGAGGGTAGGAGGAGAAGGGTTTGACAGAGGATAAGGTGGTTGGATGGAATCACCAACTCGATAGTCATGAGTTTGAGTAAACTCTGGGAGTTGGTGATGGACAGGGAGGCCTGGCGTGCTGCGTTTCATGGGGTCACAAAGAGTTGGACACAACTGACTGAACTGAACTGAGTAAGTATCTCCAACCAGTTGAAAATGGGTTATGTATTAACTGCAAACCATGGAGAGGCATTGTCAATCCCAGCCCTGACAAGTAGAGAGGGAGAGGTCTGCAGGAAGAGAAGGAAGTGGACATGCAGAGAGAAGCAGAAACAAGCCATGGAGAGTCAAAGCACTGCCTCGTATCTTGGAGGGTTTCTGGATTTTGATTTTAGGGCCTTCCTGAAGCCAAGCTAGGGTCTAACTTGGGTCCTATTAGTTACCCATTTGTTCTTACGTTAGTTAAGTTTAATTGGTTTTTATTAATTGGAAATTCGGCTTTTGTTACAAAGGTTTGTTACAAACAAGGTTATAACTTGTTTTGTAAATTATCTCCTGCATGCCTTTGCCCAAATAACATCTTTTCATCGAAACCAGACTAGATCACCCCATTTAAAATTCCAATATCCATCTTCCTCTTGTTCCAGGCTGAATTGTGAGCCCATTGAAATTTACATGCTGAAGTCCCAAGCCCCAGGACCTCAGAGTGTGACTGTATTTAGGAGACAGGATCATTAAAGAGGCCAAGAAGTTAAAATGAGGGCATCAAGGGTGAGCTCTAATCTAGTATGGCTGGTATCCTAGTAAGAAGAGAAAATGGGGACACCGATGCAGGCACAGACGAAACCTGGTGTGAAGACGCAGGGAGTAGACAGCTATCTACCAGCTAGGGAGAGAGGTCTGGAACAGATCCTTCCCTCATGACCCTCAGAAGAAACCAACCCTGCTGCTTTTATCTTGGACTTTTATCTTGGACTTCCAGTCTCTGAAACTGTGAGAAAATGAACTTCTGTTGATTAGGCCACCCAGTCTGCAGTACATTGCTATGGCAGCTCTAGCAAACTGACATGTCATCATGGAAACTAATCTCCCTGACCTTGTGCTATTGCATTATTAAATGTATTTCTTATTTTCTTTTTCTCATCACTAGAATGTAAATTTCATGAAGGCAGGGAGTTTTATCTATTTTGTTCTTTAGTATTTTTCTCAGTGGTTTGAGCACTGTTAAACACACACATACATACACAAAAGAATTTTTAATAATGTATAATCTTTTAAGGTAGACACTAAGCATGACATGAAAAGTGGAGATACTTTGTAACTTTAGGTACATCAACTCAATGTCTCAGAACCTAAATTATGTGTAAAAATAAGATGTTTGGATTCATAATAAAGAGAATTGTATCATCTTATAAAGGGATAAATATTCAGGTTTTACCTTTTTGCTGCTAGAAAGACTTATAGCATTTGTACTCTGAAGTCCTTTGATGAAGTTCTTTGGATCCAGAGATAAACATTTTTCTACCTGTCTGTAAAGATTCTAGGGAATATTTGTGTTTTCTCCTCACTTTTAGAAATTCACCAGTAAGTCTTCTACATGGTGACTTGGGAATGAGATAGATACATTTGTATTTAAATTCTCAGCTTTATTTGCAAAATTAATAGTAGGTTGAAAATGGTTAGTTTTGTTAGACACTTATTTTCTCATGAAGCAAACTTTTTATGACTATTTTTTGGAAAGGAATGACTATTATAGAAAATTTGGTTTCATAAAATTACATAAATTCCTAGTCAGTCTCATTGCTGTTCCTTTCTTCCATCTATTCTTCAAATTAACTAGTTATCAGATATCACTTATGCAATCTCTATTTTGGAAGGAGTTACAACTTGCTTTACAAGGTTAGTTCAAATTTTATTATTCATTTTATCCTTGACCTCAGTGGTTAAAACTATTAACTAAAGTAATGCTAATTGTGGTGGTATTTTTTGATTTAGACACTTGTCCACTAGGAATTGGACTGAGACCAATTCATTTTATTCGGGCCACTGAAAAGACATCAAGCTGTAATGATTTTTGGTTACTGCTCAAGAGTTTACATTAATATAAAGGGCACTTAGGGTAAAACTCAATCATAAATATCATCCTATACATTTAAGTGGGCGTTTATGTACTAAACTGTGTGAAGTAATAGGGAAAATTATGAATATATTTTAGTATTTTGCAACTGAATATGAAGTACCACGATGTATTTTGTTCCAATATATTATCTTTTCAACCATATATAACGGCAGTGCATATAGAATATTTATGAAAAACTAAGAAAGGAATCCATTGCTTTATCCAACAAATATTTGATTGCCTGATATTCCTAAGGTGCTTCCCCGATGGCTCAAAGGGTAAAGAATCCACCTGCAATGCAGGAGACACACGAGATGAAGATTCAGTCCTGGGTTGGAAAGATCCCCTGGAAAAGGAAATGGCAACCTGTTCCAGTATTCTTGGCTGAAAAATCCACGAACTGAGGAGCCTGGTGGGCTATAGTTCAAAGGCTGGCAAAAAGTCGGACACGATTGAATGACTTATCATTGCCTACGGTACCACTGCCTAAGAATGCGTAAGGTGAGCATTGCGGAGGATCCTAAAGGAAATACATGATTGTGGTTCTCAGGAGGTTTTGGTTTCATAAAAGTAATGAGATAAGCAAATGGATAATAAGTGGCAGATTTAAAATAATTGATACAATTTATTGAGGATTCACTATGTGCCAGGCACTCTTCTAAGAGCTTTACATATATTCTACTAATTGCATGATGGCATTTGAACTTGTGATGTTTTTGCTTGAATCTTTTTTTTTTTTTTTTTTTGGTCACATCTAATGGCTTGTGGGATTCTCTGACCAGGGATTGAACCCCTGGCCTCTGTAGTGGGAGTGCAGAGTCTTAACCACTGGACCACAAGGGAAGTCCCTTGAATCCCATCTTAATCTGTTTTGCCTTTAGAATAAACTCCTTAAGAGCAATGTAAAATGAAAACAAAACAAAACCCTACAATCTTGTTTAAAGGCTCACCTATGGCAAAAATGAGATGGCAAGAGTGAATGTCGACATTCTAGGAATTAGCGAACTAAATGGAATGGGTGAATTTAATTCAGAGGACCATTATATCTACTACTGCGGGCAGGAAATCCTCGGAAGAAATGGAGTGGCCATCATGGTCAACAAAAGAGTCGAAATGCAGTACTTGGATGCAATCTCAAAAACGACAGAATGATCTCTGTTCCTTTCCAAGACAAATCATTCAAGGTCACAGTAATCTAAGTCTATGCCCCAACCAGTAACACTGAAGAAGCTGAAGTTGAACTGTTCTAAGAAGATCTACAAGACCTTTTAGAACTAACACCCCAAAAAGATGTCCTTTTCATTATAGGGGACTGGAATGCAAAAGTAGGAAGTCAAGAAACAACTGGAGGAACAGGCAAATTTGGCCTTGGAATATGGAATGAAGCAGGGCAAAGACTAACAGAGTTTTGCCAAGAAAATGCACTGGTCATAGCAAACACCCTCTTCCAACAATACAAGAGAAGACTCTATACATGGACATCACCAGATGGTCAACACCGAAATCAGATCGATTATATTCTTTGCAACCAAAGATGGATAAGCTCTATACAATCAGCAAAAACAAGACCTGGAGCTGACTGTGGCTCAGACCATGAACACCTTATTGCCAAAATCAGACTGAAATTGAAGAAAGTAGGGAAAACCACTAGACCATTCAGGTATGACCTAAATCAAATCCCTTATGATTATACAGTGGAAGTGAGAAATAGATTTAAGGGTTTAGATCTGATAGATAGAGTGCCTGATGAACTATGGAATGAGGTTCTTGACAATGTACAGGAGACAGGGATCAAGACCATCCCCATGGAAAAGAAATGCAAAAAAACAAAATGGCTGTCTGGGGAGGCCTTACAAATAGCTGTGAAAAGAAGAGAAGCAAAAAGCAAAGGAGAGAAGGAAAGATATAAACATCTGAATGCAGAGTTCCAAAGAATAGCAAGAAGAGATAAGAAAGCCTTCTTCAATGATCAATGCAAAGAAATAGAGGAAAACAACAGAATGGGAAAGACTAGGGATTTCTTCAAGAAAATCAGAGACACCAAAGGAACATTTCATGCAAAGATGGGCTCGATAAAGGACAGAAATGGTATGGACCTAACAGAAGCAGAAGATATTAAGAAGAGTTGGCAAGAATACACAGAAGAACTCTACAAAAAAGATCTTCACGACCCAGATAATCATGATGGTGTGATCACTGACCTAGAGCCAGACATCCTGGAATGTGAAGTCAAGTGGGCCTTAGAAAGCATCACTACGAACAAAGCTAGTGGAGGTGATGGAATTCCAGTGGAGCTATTCCAAATCCTGAAAGATGATGCTGTGAAAGTGCTGCACTCAATATGCCAGCAAATTTGAAAAACTCAGCAGTGGCCACAAGATTGGAAAAGGTCAGTTTTCATCCCAATCCCAAAGAAAGGCAATGCCAAAGAATGCTCAAACTACCACACAATTGCACTCATCTCACACACTAGTAAAGTAATACTCAAAATTCTCCAAGCTAGGCTTCAGCAATATGTGAACCATGAACTTCCTGATGTTCAAGCTGGTTTTAGAAAAGGCAGAGAAACCAGAGTATCAAATTGGCAACATCCGCTGTATCTTGGAATAGCAAGAGTGTTCCAGAAAAACATCTATTTCTGCTTTATTGACTATGCCAAAGCCTTTGGCTGTGTGGATCACAATAAACCATGGAGAATTCTGAAAAAGATGGGAATACCAGACCACCTGAAGTGCCTCTTGAGAAATCCTTATGCAGGTCAGAAAGCAACAGTTAGAATTGACATGGAACAACAGACCAGTTAGAAATAGGAAACGGAGTACATCAAGGATGTATATTGTCACCCTGCTTAGTTAACTTATATGCAGAGTACATCATGAGAAACGCTGGACTGGAAGAAACACAAGTTGGAATCAAGTTTGCTGGGAGAAATATCAATAACCTCAGATATGCAGATGACACCACCCTTATGGCAGAAAGTGCAGAGGAACTCAAAAGCCTCTTGATGAAAGTGAAAGTAGAGAGTGAAAAAGTTGGCTTAAAGCTCAACATTCAGTAAACAAAGATCATGGTATCTGGTCCCATCAGTTCATGGGAAATAGATGGGGAAACAGTGGAAAGAGTGTCAGACTTTATTTTTCTGGGCTCCAAAATCACTGCAGATGATGACTGCAGCCATGAAATTAGAAGACACTTACTCCTTGGAAGGAAAGTTATGACCAACCTAGATAGCATATTCAAAATCAGAGACATTACTTTGCCAAGAAAAGTTCGCCTAGTCAAGGCTATGGTCTTTCCTGTGGTCATGTATGGATGTGAGAGCTGGACTGTGAAGAAGGCTGAGCGCTGAAGAATTGATGCTTTTGAACTGTGGTGTTGGAGAAGACTCTTGAGAGTCCCTTGGACTGCAAGGAGATCCAACCGGTCCATTCTGAAGGAGATTAGCCCTGGGATTTCTTTGGAAGGAATGATGCTAAAGCTGAAACTCCAGTATTTTGGCCACCTCATGTGAAGAGTTGACTCATTGGAGAAGACTCTGATGCTGGGAAGGATTGGGGGCGGGAGGAAGACAGAGGATGAGATGGCTGGATGGCATCACTGACTCTATGGATGTGAGTCTGAGTGACCTCCGGGAGCTGGTGATGGACAGGGAGGCCTGGCGTGCTGGGATTTGTGGGTTCGTGAAGTTGGACACCACTGAGCGACTGATCTGATCTGATCTGATCTATGGCAAAAAGCACACCTATGCTGTAAGAACTCAGGAAACTTAAGAAGATTGCATCTAGAACAGTCCTTGATGTATTTGGTATGTGTAACTCTAAAACGAGACATCATTTTCAGGGAGCGAGACTATGTCTCAGACTTGCTAGTTTGTCACCAAGTCTTCTTCCCACGCATAGAGTGAGGCTGTCTTTCTCATCCTCCCCTGTAGATAGGTGTAACTGTTGCTGAATTTGGTTCATTTGCCCATTGTGTAGCAAGCCAGATACTGAGGCTTGTAGCAGAGAAAGGGTTTATTTACAAGGCAGCCAAGCAAGAAAACAGGAGAAAAGTCTCAAGTCTGCCTCACTGAAGGTAAGGGGCTGGATATTTATGAGATAAAGAAGCAAGTGGTATGAGGCAAGAGGAATGTAAGGAAAAGTGATTAGAAATAACAAAAAGGTGATGTAGTCTTTGTCCTGTGCAGGTGCAACTAAGTCACAGCCTTCTTCACAGGATGCATGTTCAGAAAATGGCGACAGAGACGTGTTATGAGGGTGGAGTTTTTGGCCCTCTCATGTCAAAAGGTCACTGACCAGACACTTGTGCTGAAGGGTCAGTTATCCAAATCAGCCTTAAATGAGTGGAGCTCAAGCTGGACACAACTGACCCTGAGTTCTTGAAAAACAACTTGGGTGTACATATTATTGTTTAGGCTCCTTGAGGCTTGGAGTATGTCCAGTTTTTGTGAAAACAAAGCGCGAGCTTGATCAATGAAGGTAGGTTACAGTTTATTATTTATTAATAAATAATGGATCTAACTGATGAATGACCTGTTACATAACCATGTGATTGAGTTCTAGCCAAAGAAATATATATTGTATTAATATATACATTACTATATATAATGTACAGTGAGTGTTCAGTAGAAATGATATAAAGTCAGTAGACTTCCAGGTCAGGCTTGTAAGACCTCCCATGTGTAATTTTTCACCTGCTATTCTGTCTGTTGAAATGGTTCCTAAATCTTAGAAACCAATTGAGGAAGATGAGAGATCACATTCACAGCATGAAAGAGGCCTAGCTCGCTGAATCATGTTTGAAAGACAGCTACACTCTGATTTGGGAAACTCACCTAAGGGAGTTTTGAATGAGAAACAGAACTTTACTGTGGTAAGCTACTGAAATCTTGACATTTGTGGATTGCAATCATTAGACTACCTTTACTAATGTAGGGAATATAAGAAGGATGTTAAGGACTTCTCTAGTGGTCCACTGGTTAAAACTCTATGCTTCCAGTTCAGGGGGCCCTGGTTCAATCCCGGGTCAGGAAACTAAGAGTCCACATATGGAGGCAGCAGGGCATAAGACAAATGAAAAAAATAAAAATAAAAAGTGTCATATAAGGAGACAGATTATATGATTAAATTTGATTCTCACCAGTGTATGTGAAATGTAATGTTAGTTTCTAAAGCCTATGTGAAAAGTTAAAGCAAGTGGCAAAACAATCCTCAAAATTCTCTATAGAATTCTACATATCCAATATAGTACAATATAAAACATAGTTGACCTTATACAAACCAACAGTAGATAATGTCAATTCTTCTCACTCTTCAATTGTTAATGTTTTTCTAGTTTCAATTAATTATTCAACTTCCTCCTTTAGGATATTGATCAAACAATTACCACTTATTTCTCTGGCCACCTGAACCATATGTTCTACTTCTTTTTAATGGAAATGAAGCATAATCTTTTAAAAGCATTTGGTGAAATTTGTGTTAGCCATTTCAGCCTAGTTTTCCACCATTGCTTCAGACAGACTTATACGATGTGATTGCCTGGAATTGAGAAGAAGTTTATTGAAGGAATGTAGGCTTTATCTGCAAAAGACGTCAATTTGCATCTCAGTGCTGCATTATTTTAGTTGTGCTGTGGACCTTGGGTAATTTAGTTTTCTTAACTTTTGGTCTCCAATTAGTCAACTGGAAATAAAACTATACACACATGGTAAGATTGTTCTGAAGATCTGTATTTATAATAATGAGTATGCAAAAAAGCAAAATGGCTGTCTGGGGAGGCCTTACAAATAGCTGTGAAAAGAAGAGAAGTGAAAAGCAAAGGAGAAAAGGAAAGATATAAACATCTGAATGCAGAGTTCCAAAGAATAGCAAGAAGAGATAAGAAAGCATTCCTCAGGGATCTATGCAAAGAAATAGAGGAAAACAACAGAATGGGAAAGACTAAAGATCTCTTCAAGAAAATCAGAGATACCAAAGGAACATTTCATGCAAAGATGGGCTCGATAAAGGACAGAAATGGTATGGATCTAACAGAAGCAGAAGATATTAAGAAGAGGTGGCAAGAATACACAGATCAGATCAGATCAGATCAGTCGCTCAGTCATGTCCGACTCTTTGCAACCCCATGAATCGCAGCACGCCAGGCCTCCCTGTCCATCATCAACTCTAGGAGGTCACTCAGACTCACATCCATTGAGTCAGTGATGCCATCCAGCCATCTCATCCTCTGTTGTCCCCTTCTCCTCCTGCCCCCAGTCCCTCCCAGCATCAGAGTCTTTTCCAATGAGTCAACTCTTCACATGAGGTGGCCAAAGTACTGGAGTTTCAGCTTTAGCATCAGTCCTTCCAAAGAAATCCCAGGGCTGATCTCCTTCAGAATGGACTGGTTGTATCTCCTTGCAGTCCTAGGGACTCTCAAGAGTCTTCTCCAACACCACAGTTCAAAACCATCAATTCTTCGGCACTCAGCCTTCTTCACAGTCCAACTGTCACATCCATACATGACCACAGGAAAGACCATAGCCTTGACTAGATGGACCTTTGTTGGCAAAGTAATGTCTCTGTTTTTGAATATGCTATCTAGGTTGGTCATAACTTTCCTTCCAAGGAGTAAGCGTCTTTTAATTTCATGGCTGCAGTCATCATCTGCAGTGATTTTGGAGCCCTCAAAAACAAAGTCTGACACTGTTTCCACTGTCTCCCCATTTATTTCCCATGAAGTGATGGGACCGGATGCCATGATCTTCGTTTTCTGAATGTTGAGCTTTAAGCCAACTTTTTCACTCTCCATTTTCACTTACATCAAGAGGCTTTTGAGTTCCTCTTCACTTTCTGCCATAAGGGTGGTGTCATCTGCATATCTGAGGTTATTGATATTTCTCCCAGCAATCTTGATTCCAACTTGTGTTTCTTCCAGTCCAGTGTTCCTCATGATGTACTCTGCATATAAGTTAAATAAACAGGGTGACAATATACAGCCTTGATGAACTCTTTTTCCTATTTGGAACCAGTCTGTTGTTCCATGTCCAGTTCTAACTGTTGCTTCCTGACCTGCATACAGATTTCTCAAGAGGCAGATCAGGTGGTCTGGTATTCCCATCTCTTTCAGAATTTTCTACAGTTTATTGTGATCCACACAGTCAGAGGCTTTGGCATAGTCTATAAACAAGACCAGGAGCTGACTGTGGCTCAGACCATGAACTCCTTATTACCAAAGTCAGACTGAAATTGAGGAAAGTAGGGAAAACCACCAGACCATTCAGGTATGACCTAAATCAAATCCCTTATGATTATACAGTGGAAGTGAGAAATAGATTTAAGGGCCTAGGTCTGATAGACAGAGTGCTTGATGAACTATGGAATGAGGTTCGTGACATTGTACAGGAGACAGGGATCAAGACCATCTCCATGGAAAAGAAATGCAAAAAAGCAAAATGGCTGTCTGGGGAGACCTTACAAATAGCTGTGAAAAGAGAAGCAAAAAGCAAAGTAGAAAAGGAAAGATATAAACGTCTGAATGCAGAGTTCCAAAGAATAGCAAGAAGAGATAAGAAAGCCTTCTTCAGCAATCAATGCAAAGAAATAGAGGAATACACAGAAGAACTGTACAAAAAGATCTTCACGACCCAGATAATCACGATGGTGTGATCACTCATCTAGAGCCAGACATCCTGGAATGTGAAGTCAAGTGAGCCTTAGAAAGCATCACTACAAACAAAGCTAGTGCAGGCGATAGAATTCCAGCTGAGCTATTCCAAATCCTGAAAGATGAAGCTGTGAGAGTGCAGCACTCAATATGTCAGCAAATCTGGAAAACTCAGCAGTGGCCACAGGACTGGAAAAGGTCTGTTTTCATTCCTATCCCAAAGAAAGGCAATGCCAAAGAATGTTCAAACTACCACATAATTGTACTCATCTCACACACTAGTAAAGTAATACTCAATATTCTCCAAGCTAGGCTTCAGCAATATGTGAACCATGAACTTCCTGATGTTCGAGCTGGATTTAGAAAAGGCAGAGGAACCAGAGATCAAATTGGCAACATCTGCTGTATCATGGAAAAAGCAAGAGAGTTCCAGAAAAGCATCTATTTCTGCTTTATTGACTATGCCAAAGCCTTTGGCTGTGTGGATCACAATAAACCATGGAGAATTCTGAAAGAGATGGGAATACCAGACCACCTGAAGTGCCTCTTGAGAAATCTTTATGCAGGTCAGAAAGCAACAGTTAGAAGTGACATGGAACAACAGACCAGTTCGAAATAGGAAACGGAGTACATCAAGGCTGTATATTGTCACCCTGCTTAGTTAACTTATATGCATAGTACATCATGAGAAACTCTGAGCTGGATAAAGCACATGCTGGAATTAAGATTGCCGGGAGAAATATCAATAACCTCAGATATGCAGATGACACCACCCTTACAACAGAAAGTGCAGAGGAACTAAAAAGCTTTTTGATGAAAGTGAAAGTGGAGAGTGAAAAAGTTGGTTTAAAGCTCAACATTCAGGAAACAAAGATCATGGCATCTTGTCCCATCACTTCATGGGAAATAGATGGGGAAACAGTGGAAAGAGTGTCAGACTTTATTTTTCTGGGCTCCAAAATCCCTGCAGATGGTGACTGTAGTCATGAAGTTAAAAGACGCTTACTCCTTGGAAGGAAAGTTATGTCCAAACTAGATCAGATCAGATCACTAGATAGCATATTCAAAAGCAGAGACACTACTTTGCCAACAAAGGTCCATCTAGTCAAGGCTATGGTCTTTCCTGTGGTCATGTATGGATGTGAGAGCTGGACTGTGAAGAAGGCTGAGTGCTGGAGAATTGTTGCTTTTGAACTGTGGTGTTGGAGAAGACTCTTGAGAGTCCCTTGGCCTGCAAGGAGATCCAACCAGTCCATTCTGAAGGAGATCAGCCCTGGGATTTCTTTGGAAGGACTGATGCTAAAGCTGAAACTCCAGTACTTTGGCCACCTCATGGGAAGAGTTGACTCATTGGAAAAGACTCTGATGCTGGGAGGGACTGGGGGCAGGAGAAGGGGACAACAGAGGATGAGATGGCTGGATGGCATCACTGTCTCGATGGACATGAGTCTGAGTGACCTCCTAGAGTTGGTGATGGACAGGGAGGCCTGGCGTGCTGTGATTCATGGGGTCTCAAAGAGTCGGACATGAGTGAGTGACTGATCTGATCTGATCTGATTGAGTACTTACCATATTCATTTTATAAAACAATTGCCCTATTATAATTTTATAATATTTTTCAGGTTCTTTTTGTCTTATAAACATCATTAGTTTTGGTCTGTATGTGTCACACATTCTGTTCAGTGTTTGCACAATTTGAGTCGGACATGACTGAGTGACTCATTTGATCTGATCTGATAGTTCAATATTGAAAAGTCGATATTTTGGTTTATATTCTCTTCCTTCTCTTTCCATACTTTTCGTACATCTTTAACTCTACTCCATTTCCTTTAAGATCACACCTTTTGCAAAAATCCTTATAAGTTAATGCATAAATACTAAAAATACTAAAATTTTTAAACTTTGCACTTACAGCAAGCTTAATAACTAATTAAGGAATGTGTATTATCTTCACTTGATAAGGTAAATGCCTGATGTTCCACATTATTTTAGTGACAGTGCTAGGGCTAATATAACAGTTAATAATTATTGAGCACTTACAATTTGTCTAGAGCTTTTCAAATATTAACTAGTTTTTGTTCAAAAAATTCTGTGAGTTAAGTACTATTAGCATTAAATCATACATGAAGTAAATGAGGCACAAGGATTTGAGTAACTTGTCATGGTTGCATAAGTACTACAGGATTGGACAGGTATTTGAACCCAAATGTCTACAAGTCTAAACTATTCTATGCTGATTTTCATTACAGTACAAACACTCTTTGGTTCTGTGAGTAATATGTGATATCAGTAAGTGAAAGACATTGTTATTGGACAATTCAGCAATCTGAAAAGGTCAATATAACTATATCATCCTGTTACGGTACAATGGTAGAAGAAAGCTTAGCTAATAAGGTAAGGTAGGCACATACATTGAAGGCCTTAAATGCCATGTTTTGCATCTACACTCCTAAACGTCAAATATTATTATTGTTCAACTTAAAAAAAAACCCTGAAGATAAACAACAATGAACAAAGATATAACATGAAAAAATGTCTTCAATTCTAGGAATGAACCTAGAAGTTAAAAAAAAAAAAAACAAAAACCTAACTGAAATATCCCAACTGTACATTTACTGGAAACTGTTGTTTCTTACTATTCCATAGGCTAAATTACAGTTTTTAGAAAAATCATATGCAAGTAAAGGCCAAGAAGGAAAAAGATGATTTAAATCATTAAATTTAAAATTATGATGTGATAATCTCTTTCCTTTTTATGGAATACTTATACTATGAGAATCTGTAACCTGATGAAATATATATATATGAAATAAAATATTTAAAATAATAAAATAATAAAAATCCATATATTTATATGTATATATATAGGTCTGCTGCTGCTGCTAAGTCACTTCAGTCGTGTCCGACTCTGTGAGACCCCATAGATGGCAGCCCACCAGGCTCCCCCATCCCTGGGATTCTCCAGGCAAGAACACTGGAGTGGGTTGCCATTTCCTTCTCCAATATATATAGGTCTAGTGGGATTATTTTTGACAGCTAAATGGACTATCTTACATAGGCAGGAAAATTATTTTATATAGCATTATAGCTACCCTTTCTAATTGTGGCTTAAATCTGAAATGTATCAGAAAATACATTATCACTGGTTTCATATTTGTCTTTTCTAAGTGGTTTCCAAATAAAATGAGCTCATTTACAAACTTTATCATATTCCAGATGACACTGTGGTCCCAACTTATGGCTTGACAATGAGGCAGTCCTCTTCTCCCTCTCATATAGTTATGAGAGATATGAATTCTGCAGCTGGAATTCAGCTGAAAGACTTGGTTGTGATCCAGGAGTCATAGTTCTGTAAAAAGACAGCAGTAGGCATGGTCACAAAACTAATTATATTGATTACGAATGTGCTATTTTTAAAAAATTAACTTTTGTAATTTCTTCGTATATGATATGCAATCCATTTATTCATGAGAAATGATTATTTATGATATTTAGATATACATATAAAATAATTCTATATTTTATACAATGTTTCCATATTAAATCCACTTTTATACCCACGTCCTACAATCTTGTTTAAACATTTGCTACTTAAAAGCCTTAATTTTCAACAAGTTGTCATCTAACTAGTAAGATGATTATTTGTGGGCCAGTGAGAATATTTTAAGAGAGACTAGGTAGCTTTTTACTTTAATCAAATTCAACTCATATACTTGTTTATTAGGATCAAAGCATTAGGATTAGAAGTGATCCCAGAATATTCATATGGGTTGTTTATTGGTTGCAATCTGGTGAGAAGGTGTGGTTAGAAGACTTGTCTTGATACTTTTTCCATAACAGTTATGTTTTTTACTTTGATTATAATTTAAGTGTTGGGAATGGAAAGCAGAGAAAAAAATTATACAGGGGGAGGGAGGCAACAAACCTAGTTGATTATGGGTATCATCACAAATTAGAGAATATAAAATAATTAAGACATTTTTTTTCCTGTTCCTTAATCTTCTGATGGCTGAAGATATACAAAACAAACTCTAAGACTGTGATTTCCCAATAAAGTGTAACCTGAATGCCTAAATTAGCACAGAGCAAACAATTGATTCTAACTGTTGAAATGGAAATAGTGACAGACTCTTGGGCTCCAAAATCACAGTGGATGGTGACTGCAGCCATGAAATTAAAAGACGCTTGCTCTTTGGAAGAAAAGTTATGACAGAACTAGACAGTGTGTTCAAAAGCAGAGACATTACTACACGGACAAAAGTATGTACAGTCAAAGTTATGGTTTTTCCAGTAGTCATGTATGGATGTAAAAAAAAGTTGGACCATAAAGAAGGCTGAGCACTGAAGAACTGGTGCTTTGAATTGTGGTGATGGAGAAGACACTTGAGAGTCCCTTGGACAGCAAAAAGATCAAACCAGTCAATCCTAAAGGAAATCAAAACTGAATATACACTGGAAGGACTGATGCTGAAGCCAAAAGATGCAAATAGCTGACTCATGGGAAAAGACCCTGATGCTAGAAAAAGATTGAGGGCAGGAGGAGAAGGGGGCGACAGAGGATGAGATGGTTGGAAGGCATCACTGACTCAATGGGCATGAGTCGGACATGAGTTTGAGTAAACTCCAAGAGATAGTGAAGGACAGGGTTGCCTGGTGTGCTGTAGTCCATGCAGTTGCAAAGATATGACTGAGTGACTGAACAACAACAACAAATAACAAGTGTTACCAAAGATGTTATATTTGAACTGAGCTTTGAAGGATAAATAAAATTTCAAAAGATAGAGAAGAGGGGAAAAATCTTCCAAACACAGACAATAGCATGACTAGAGACACAGAGGCATAAAGCATATAATAATAGTATAATAGTGTGTAAGCTTTTTTAACTAAAGACAGATACAAAATTGAGTGGGGAGCAAGGAGTAGTGGGAAACAACACAAAATCTGGGCATACATTTGATTTTAAAAGCCATCAATTCTACTTAAATACACGGATGTTCAGTTTTGGTCTGCCCATCACACTTATTTTACCAAGATCACCTCTTGTTTTTTTTTTTTTTTTTGTGGGGGTGGGCGTGGGGGTATGGATTCTGAGATTATTGTATAGGAGCCGGCCAAAAGCCTGTCAGGAAAACAGGAATGTGCAGGGAAATTTAGAAAAGATTGGGAAACTTAGGTCCACTAAGTTAACACTTGGCTGCCCACAGTTCAGTTCAGTCGCTCAGTCGTGTTCAACTCTTTGTGACCCCATCAATCACAGCACGCCAGGCCTCCCTGTCCATCACCAATTCCTGGAGGTCACTCAGACTCACGTCCATTGAGTCAGTGATGCCATCCAGCCATCTCATCCTCTGTCATCCCCTTCTCCTCCTGCACCCAGTCCCTCCCAGCATCAGAGTCTTCAGCATCAGCATCATTCCTTCCAAAGAAATCCCAGGCCTGATCTCCTTCAGAATGGATTGGTTGGATCTCCTTGCAGTCCAAGGGACTCTCAAGAGTCTTCTCCAACACCATAGTTGAAAAGCATCAATTCTTCGGCGTCCAGCCTTCTTCTCAGTCCAACTCTCACATCCATACATGACCACAGGAAAAACCATAGCCTTGACCAGACGGACCTTTGTTGGCAAAGTGATGTCTCTGCTTTTGAATATGCTATCTAATTTGGACATAACTTTCCTTCCAAGGAGTAAGCGTCTTTTAACTTCATGGCTGCAGTGATTTTTGAGCCCAGAAAAATAAAGTCTGACATTGTTTCCACTGTTTCCCCATCTATTTCCCATGAAGTGGTGGGACTGGATGCCATGATCTTTGTTTTCTGAATGTTGAGCTTTAAGCCAACTTTTTCACTCTCCTCTTTCACTTTCATCAAGAGGCTTTTTAGTTCCTCTTCAGTTTCTGCCATAAGGGTGGTGTCATTTGCATGTCTGAGTTTATTGATGTTTCTCCTGGTAATCTTGATTCCAGCTTGTGTTTCTTCCAGTCCAGCGTTTCTCATGATGTACTCTGCATATAAGTTAACTAAGCAGGGTGATAATATACAGCCTTGACGTACTCCTTTTCCAATTTGGAACTGGCCTGTTGTTCCATGTCCAGTTCTAACTGTTGCTTCCTGACCTGCATACAAATTTCTCAAGAAGCAGGTCAGGTGGTCTGGTATTCCCATCTCTTTCAAAATTTTCCATGGTTTATTGTGATCCACACAGTCAAAGGCTTTGGCATAGTTAATAAAGCAGAAATAGATGTTTTTCTGGAACTCTCTTGCTTTTTCCATGATCCAGTGGATGTTGGCAATTTGATCTCTTGTTCCTTTACCTTTTCTAAAACCAGCTTGAACATCAGGAAGTTCACGGTTCACATATGACTGAAGCCTGGCTTGGAGAATTTTGAGCATTAATTTACTAGTGTGTGAGATGAGCGCAATTGTGCGGTAGTTTGAGCATTCTTTAGCATTGCCTTTCTTTGGGGTTGGAATGAAAACTGACCTTTTCCAGTCCTGTGGCCACTGCTGAATTTTTCCAGATTTGCTGGCATATTGAGTGCCGCACTTTCACAGCATCATCTTTCTGGATTTGAAAGAGCTCAACTGGAATTTCATCACCTCCACTAGCTTTGTTCATAGTGATGCTTTCTAAGGCCCACTTGACTTCACATTCCAGGATGTCTGGCTCTAGATGAGTGATCACACCATCGTGATTATCTGGATCATGAAGATCTTTTTTGTACATACAGATGACACTAAAAACTAGTGTCCAAAATGCTAGTCTATTAGCAGCAAACCAGAGCAAGCAAAGTGAAGTTTCAAGGGAAGTGTGAAGTTTCTGTAAGGAATCACAAATTTGGAACCAAGAGCAAAGTGAGATTAGACAAACTATAGTGTGGGTTTAGAGATGGATACAATTTCTGAATCACTGTCTAGCTGTCATCACTGATTTGTTCTGAACTTTCTGGCTCTAGGTGCAAAGTCAGCTTATCAGGGCCAAAACCCCAAAATAAGTCAGGTGTAAAACTGAAATAACCAGAGGTAATTTATGCTAATTAATTAATATAATTAAATAATTAAACATCTGAGATTTCTCTCTTTCCTATTTTTCTCTTGACTCTTGCTTTTATTCTCATTCCATAATTCCAAATCTGCAAAAGTAGAACCGCCTAACCAAAGTTAGGTTAAAGGAAGGGCAAAGGCATACCATCAGGTAGCAGGATCATTAGGTGCTATTTACAGAACAAATGTGCTGTGCCAAGTTGCTTCAGTCATGTCAGACTCTTTGTGGCCCTATGGACTATAGCCTGCCAGGCTCCTCTGTCCATGGGGATGCTCTGGGCAAGAATACTGGAGTAGGTTGCTACGCCCTCCTCCAGGGAATCTTCCTGACCCAGGGATTGAACCTGTGTCTCATGTCTCCTGCATTGGCAGGCAGATTCTTTACCACTAGCACCACCTGGGAAGCATATGACAAATATATTGTGTTACTTTTGACCTGACTCTCTACTCTCCAGTGCATGACAAATGGGATAGAATTTGCAGATTTGTGTTTTACACCTTAAAGTGAAGGAAGCTATACGCTTTTCCAAAACAAATTTTCTTTTGCTGACCTGAAAATCAGTTCATCAACACGATCTTTATCGAAAACAAACTGTGGACACAGTGGGGCAAGGAGAGGATGGGACAAATTGAGAGAGTAGCCTGGAAATATGCACAATATAAATTACTATATGTAAAATAGATAGCCAGTGGGAATTTGCTGTATGAGGCCTGGAGCTCAAACCAGTGCTGTGTGATAACCTAGACGGGTAGGATGCGGTGGAAGGTGAGAGAGAGGTTCAAGAGGGAGTTGGCATATCTATGGCTGATTCATGTTGATCTATCGCAGAAACCAACACAATCCTGTAAAGCAAATATTCTCCAATTAAAAGTAAATTAAAAATAAATATTGTATTTATTTTTAATTGGAGAATATTTGCTTTACAGGATTGTGTTGGTTTCTGCGATAGATCAACATGAATCAGCCATAGATATGAGATTTCTCAAAAAACTGGGAATAGAACTGCCTTATGATCCAGCAATCCCACTGCTGGGCATACACTCTGAGAAAACCAGAATTGAAGGAGACACGTGCACCCCAATGTTCATAGCAGCACTGTTTACAATAGCCAGGACTTGGAAGCAACCTAGATGTCCATCCACAGATGAATGGATAAGAAAGCAGTGGTACATATACACAACGGAGTATTACTCAGCCATTAAAAAGAATACATTTGAATCAGTTCTAATGAGGTGGATGGAACTGGAGCCTATTATACAGAGTGAAGTAAGCCAGAAAGAAAAACACAAATACAGTATAATGACACAAATATATGGAATTTAGAAAGATGGTAACAATGACCCTGTTTATGGGACAGCAAAAGGGACACTGATGTATAGAACAGACTTTGGGTCTCTGGGAATGGAGAGGGTGGGATGATTTAGGAGAATAGCATTGAAATATGTATAGTCTCATATCTGAAATGAGTCGCCAGTCCAGGTACGATGCCTGATAATGGATGCCTGGGACTGGTGCACTGGGATGACCGGGGGGATGGTATGGGGAGGGAGGAGGGAGGAGGGTTCAGGATGGGGAACACATGTATACTTGTGGAAGATCCATCTCGATGTATGGCAAAAGCAATACAATATTGTAAAGTTAAGCAAAATAAAATTTAATTAAACAAAAATAAATATACTTTTTAAAAAGAACAAATTTTCTTAGTGGGTGAATAAAGAAACACTAATTACCCGAGGTCAGCAAAAAGGGACTATTTTTTTCCATGGGGCCAAAGACAATGTGAAGTTGAGTGCAGACACTAGATAGATGCTGCTTCTTGCTTTTGCATGGAATTGATTCTTCTTTCCTCTCTAAGCCCTTCTTTGGTATATTCCCATTCTATTACAGTGTTCCCTTTCTGAAAACCCATAGCCAGAGTCCTTACTCCTTACCTCTCCTGGAATGCCCATCCAAATTGCTAATCCTCAGCTGCTCCCCAGATGCAAGGCTGAGTCTTCTATTTATCATATTTGTAGAAGCACTAAATTCATCAAATGAACAGTTTTAGATTTTTCCATGTGAATGAATGCTCCAAAAGCCTGGATTGGAAGTAGGGAGATTGGAAGAGGATTGGAAGTAAGGAAACTAAATGGATTCCCTTTTGAATAACCCTTTTCTTGTAAAAATGTGACTAATCAATAGAGGAAAATACATGAACTAAATGTTTTTAGTGGAAAAATGAATCAGCTGTAGCATGAGATTGTATTGCACATGAACAAAATAAAAATATTATTTTGAGATTTATTTGGAAAATAGACATGTCTCAAAGACTCACAGATTGCGGGTGAGGTTTTAGCCTTTAATATCTTGTGTGATAACTCTCTAATCTGCAAAGATTGAAGCATAGTATTTCAAGACAAAGCTTTGCTATTCTATTATTTATGAGAGCAAATTTCATTGTTAATGTTTTGCAAACTTCCAGGGTAGTGAAGTATATGTGAAACTGTATATTCTCACCAGTTTGCAAATACCATGATGGCTATGTGGCTGATAGAGTTTGAAATTCTATATTATTATATTAGGAAACAGAAAACAGATAATAGGAAGCATAAATTGAGATACTGATTCCTTTTCTCCAACTCTGAATTTTTTTTTTTCTTAACAAACCTGTGTAATGGATAAGAATTCTTTGCTCCATCAAACAGCCTAGAAGTTTTCTTCTTAACCTTTCTTATATTTAGACATTCACAGTGGTCATTCAAAAGTGAAAGTGAAAGTGAAAGTGAAGTCGCTCAGTCGTGTCCGACTCTTTGCGACCCCGTGGACTGTGTAGCCACCAGGCTCCTCCATCCATGGGATTCTCCAAGCAAGAATACTGGAGTGGGTTGCCATTTCCTTCTCCACGGAAATCTTCCCAACCCAGGGATCGAACCCAGGTCTCCCGCATTGCGGCAGACGCTTTAACCTCTGAGTGGTCATTCAAACTATACAACAAATAAAGTACCATAAATTCAAGTAAGAAATGGGACCTTCTTTATCACTTTCTAGATATGCCAGCCTTAGCAAGTTGTAGTAACTTTATTTAGTGTTGTCTATCCCATCACTGTGCTATCTGAGAGGTCTAGCTAACAAGACAATCTCCTAATTGATATAAAGTTATGCATTTTCTATCATAAACTAATATTTATGGAGTTGTTGTTTATTATAAATTATTATACCCATAATCTTCAGTTCATTTATAAAGATGAATCAAATATCATTTGAAAGAACTTTTCCCCTCTATCAATAATGCTTTCCTTCTAAAATTTGACTAGAGAAAATAAATTCACAAATAAAAATTAAATTCTTGTGGAAAAGCTTATCATTACTGTTATGGAAATATCCATTTATATTTTTAAAAAGTAGTAATTTAATATGCTGTGTAAATAATGCCTTTGTGTTGTCTCACTATTCTAGGTGAGAAATGGATTAGCAATTAACATATGGCAGTTCTCTGATTCCTTAATAAAAGGAAAAGAGCTTTTGCTCAAAGCTGTTGGAGCTCTTTCACAAATTAATTGACCCTAACAGGTGAATATTGTGTGGCCCCATATTCCAAAGGGGGAAATGGGAACAGCCAGTTTATAAGAATTGTCAAGTTGTAGAACATATCTAAAAGATAAATACTTATGAGAGGTGAATTTGGGGACAGCTTTACACTTTAGTCTTTTGAGAGAAGGCACCATTTCTAGCCTTTTGTTCTGACCTCATATATTATAAAACTGATTTATCTTCAGTTCCAAGTCTGTGGGCATGTTTCCATAGTTATTTTAATGAGCTCTACATGATTTTATTAAGGTTTTTATTATTTTTTTTAATTACTCTTGTTTGTATCTACCCACATATAACATCCACATGTAAAGGTCACATACTGCATTTTTCATTTATGTGACATTCTAGAAAAGCCAAGGCTATAGTCAAGAGAACAAATCAGTACTTGTCAGGGGCTGGAGCATGCTGTAACTATAAGGGATAGCCGTAAGCAGTTTTTTGGGGGGATGATAAACTATGCTGGACCCTACTTGTGGTGGTTATAAGAATGTGTTACAATTTTTTAATGAACACCAAACGAGGTCAATTTTACTCAAGTAAATTTACAAAGGAAAAAAAGTTTTAAAAGATTATCTGATTTTTAGTACTGTCTTAATTATTTGCTCTTATCTTAAATATTAGAATGATGTTTAATGGTTTGTAGGAAAAACTTATAAAATATTTTCAGTATTATTAATACATTTCTGAATACTTAAATATCTAATCATTTTATTGATGAATGAAGGAATACTGTGAAATCTTTCTATAATGCAATCCTCAAGGGATCAGAGCAAGTGATCACCTAGATCCTTTCTCTATTTTCACCTTCCAAACATCTCAGGTAAAATGACAGATAAGCTACTTTCTGCTGAATTTCTCTTAGTATTAAAGTGTTACAGTGAGGATTCAGTATATTTTGCCATCCATTTTTCATATTTTTGCAAGTGTGAAGGACAGACATTTCTTACAGTTTAAAGTTAGGTTTTAATCTTTCTTCTTATATATCTAGGTTCATCTCTTTATTGTGGTAAAACTATAGCTATAGCTTGTATCTTCATATTTTTGAATCTGAACCATGTATTTTATAGTAGAGTAAAAATCAGATCAGATCAGTCGCTCAGTCGTGTCCGACTCTTCGCGACCCCATGAACCGCAGCACGCCAGGCCTCCCTGTCCATCACCAGCTCCCGGAGGTCACCCAGACTCACACCCATCAAGTCAGTGATGCCATCCAGCCATCTCATCCTCTGTCGTCCCCTTCTCCTCCTGCCCTCAATCCCTCCCAGCATCAGAGTCTTCTCCAATGAGTCAACTCTTCCCATGAGGTGGCCAAAATACTGGAGTTTCAGCTTTAGCATCATTCCTTCCAAAGAAATTCCAGGATTGATCTCCTTCAGAATGGACTGGTTGGATCTTCTTGCAGTCCAAGGGACTCTCAAGAGTCTTCTCCAACACCACAGTTCAAAAGCATCAATTCTTCGGCACTCAGCCTTCTTCACAGTCCAGCTCTCACATCCATACATGACCACAGGAAAGACCATAGCCTTGACTAGGCGAACCTTTGTTGGCAAAGTGATGTCTCTGCTTTTGAATATGCTATCTAGGTTGGTCATAACTTTCCTTCCAAGGAGTAAGCGTCTTTTAATTTCATGGCTGCAGTCACCATCTCCAGTGATTTTGGAGCCCTCAAAAACAAAGTCTGACACTGTTTCCACTGTTTCCCCATCTATTTCCCATGTAGTGATGGGACCAGATGCCATGATCTTCGTTTTCTGAATGTTGAGCTTTAAGCCAACCTTTTCACTCTCCACTTTCACTTTCATCAAGAGGCTTTTCAGCCCCTCTTCACTTTCTGCCATAAGAGTCGTGTCATCTGCATATCTGAGGTTATTGATATTTCTCCCAGCAATCTTGGTTCCAACTTGTGTTTCTTCCAGTCCAGCATTTCTCATGATGTATTCTGCATATAAGTTAAATAAACAGGGTGACAATATGCAGCCTTGAGGTACTCCTTTTCCTATTTGGAACCAGTCTGTTGTTCCATGACCAGTTCTAACTGTTGCTTCCTGACCTGCATACAGATTTCTTAAGAGGCAGATCAGGTGGTCTGGTATTCCCATCTCTTTCAGAATTTTCCATAAAATAAAGCATAGTAAAAGTGAAAGAACCTTATAAACAATTAAAAAAATCACAGAAATATAAAACAGTGAATGTCAATTAATTCAAACTGGCAGTGAATCTCAAAGTGGGCAGCTTTCAAGTTCTAATTGAATTGAATAGTTTAGCACTTCCTTACGCCTACCTGCCGGAGAAGGCAATGGCACCCTACTCCAGTACTCTTGCCTGGAAAATCCCATGGATGGAGGAGCCTGGTAGGCTGCAGGCCATGGGGTCTCTAAGAGTCGGACACAACTGAGCAACTTAACTTTCACTTTTCACTTTCATGCATTGGAGAAGGAAGTGGCAATCCACTCCAGTGTTCTTGCCTGGAGAATCCCAGGGATGGGGGAGCCTGGTAGGCTACCGTCTGTGGGGTCGCACAGAGTCAGACACGACTGAAGCAACTTAGCAGCAGCAGCAACATGCCTACCTGCAGAATGTACCTAAAAGCTCATCTCTCCCTTGAATACTTTTAATAAACAATTAAATATTTATACTGTGACTTATGCTGAAATTAGATGATTTTTCAGTAATAAATGACAACTCAATAGTCTAAGTTTGTATCCCTTATTAGCCTTAGAATTTTTCTACTTATATTAAGAGGTAATGATTTCCTTCATTATTCAATATTTATCAATTTTCACCCTCAGATATTCAGTTTGATACAAACTCTGAATGAAAGAAAAAATAGGTTCAGATACATACACACATTTTTAAATATATAAGGCTGCCTTAAGAATTTGAAACTAAGAAAAATAAATGTACATTTTGGAATTTGCTGAGCTTTCAACTTTTTTTCCATGGGAAAATCATCTATTAACACTTTGTCATCTTGATCTGCCATTTTCCAGGAGACTTGTGTTCAATGGTACCTTAATTGTCCCTGTGTGGCCCCCTCAGTTAATATTCCTTCTACCCTTGACTCCTGGAAACCAATGATGCAATAGTTTTGCCAGAATGTCGTATTCATAGAATCTTACAGAATGAACTCTTTGGTTCTGGCCTCTTTCATTTAGAAAAATTCATTAAGGTTTACCCTTGCTGTTACAGGAGTTGACAGCTTGTCCTTTGTGTTGTTGAGTCATGTTCTGTTGTGTGCAGAAGTTTTGTTTATCAGACACTTGTTGAAGCACTTTTGCGTTGTTTCCAGTGAATAAAGCTGTTAGGTTTGCACAGAGGATTTTAGGGGAACATGTGTCTTCAGGTCTGAGCATTCAATTTGAAACACAGACTTTAGGACTTACATTGGTTGGGGGTAAGATTAGGGTTGCCAGCCAACATTCTGTCTTTCTCTCTCACACACACAGTCTCTCTCACTGATTTGTTTGCTTGTTTACTGGAAACCTAGATCACTCTTTTCAGGAACTCAGATTATAGCAGGATGATGGTTTTTACTAATTTCATATCTTTTGAGGTTTTGAGCAGAGATTTTTCCATGCAGGATCATCCACAGAGGAAAGGGAATAAGAAAAAGGAGAAGATTGAGCTGGAGGAATGTGTGGGAGTAGAGTGATTAAAAAACTCACCTTAACTTTGTTTTGGACCTCTCTGGTTCAGTCACTGTTTATGATAAAATTATTTTAAGTTTAAATGTATAAACATATGAACTGAGTTTTTTAGAGAAGGTTTCTCAACATGGTATATATTGCAAATATTTCTTTCCCCTGAAGGATTTTCCAGGCATATGCTCGTCAAATAGCACTTATAATTGATTGTGTGCAGTTGAATTTATATTTCTACATTTTAGATTGTTGAGTCAGCAGGGTCATTTGGAAAAAAAAAAAAAGTATATATATATATAAAACCCTGTGTAGTAGGCAGAATTCTCAGATGGCTTTGAAGATTCCATTCCCTCCCTTGGGTCTGCCTGGTTTGGACCTGTGAATATGATGATGTATCATTGTCATGATTGTGTAACCTTATATGGCAGAAGAGATATTGTAGATATGAATAAGGCCCTCCATCAGTTGACTGTGAACTAATCAAAAGAGAGATTTTACTATGTGAGCCTGATGTAATAATTTGAATCCTTAAAAGAAGTCAGAGAGTCAAGCAGCAGATTTCCCTGATGTCTTTGAGGAAGCCAATTACCACGTCGTGAACTGCCTATTGGGTTGGGACTTTTGGCAGGGGCCTGAGGGTAGCCTCTAAGAGTTGAGAGTATTCCATTTTATGGCTAGCAAGAAAAGGGAGACTTCCTTCTCTACAGCAACAGGGACTGAATTCTGCCAACAACTAGTAAGTTTTGAAGACAATCTGAGACTAAAATGAGACTGCAGTTCTGGCTAACACCTTGATTTCAGTCTGGTGAGATTCTGAGGATGGGAGCCATCTAACTGGTACTTACATTCTTGACCCAGGGAAATTTGTATGATACATTAGTGTGGTTGTAAATAGCTAAAGTTGACTAATTTGTCATATAGTAATAGAAAGCTAATATAGTACAAATGGGTCATTTTTAAAATGGCATAGTATTTAACAAAAATAACCTTTCATGGCATAATTCTTACAAAAATTAGTATTTGCTAGTATGAATATGATACTTTTAAAAATCCTGTACTTGGGGACACTTTGATCAGACAGCAGGTATTTAAATTTCTAGACAGACTGGTTAAACTCCCAGGAGGTCATCACTAGGCAAATTTTCTAGTGGTGAGGGATAATTGTTTGTTGGTTTAAAAATTCCTTCATTAAAAAGTACAAAATGAATATAATATTACCTTAGTACACAGATTTTGGTTATATCTCATGAAGTTAAACTATGAATTCTCAAATAAAATATGATTCATATTTTAAGTGCCAAACCATTACTCTCACTATGTTCAAGAATTAACTACATTACTTTATAGGAAGTGGTTGGCTAAATTTTAATGCTTATTTACATCAAATAGTGCTGTGTATACTTTTGATTTGCATGGGCACAAATAAACATAAGCCCTAATGTTCTGGTTATGAAATCTTTGAGATTAAATTGTTTTCTGTAGATAAAACAATAAGTACATATGGGTTACAAATGCAGGTCTTGAAATCTATTAACAGAGATGACTTTTAATTTTGTTTTCTTTTCTATCGGGGAATACATATTTTATGAAGTTGCATATGCTTTCAAATTATTACTGGAGTAGTCATCCTTGAATACCTCCTCTAAATGTTTCATTCATGATACATCAACCAACTTGTTTTCTCATACCTAAGTAACAAGCAAGGTGATTTTAAGAATGCTATGACCTTGCTATATGATCTTATACTTTTATTCATTAGTCACAAAAGTATATTTAAACACTTGCAGATTATTTTACTTTTCCTAACTCTTCTCTACTGTCTCTAATGAAGAATTCTATCTCCTTGCCAGGTGGCTTGCCAACCTTGTCATTAGTTTAAATACTTTCTGACCACTTGGTCAGTCTTGGCTATGTGACTTGTAAGAGACAAGGAAATCAGAGCAAAAGAGATCTTTTCACTTTGAGATGGAGGCTTTTAAAATATTATGCAATGCTGAGAGATGTTTTTGATGTGCTATGAGAGGATGTATGCCAGATAGGAGCTAATATTTCAGCCTGACCTGAAAATGAAAAAATATTGGGGAATAAAAGTGTATCCTGACAACCAGAACTGAACTACAACTGACCGGCACTATTCATATACAAACCTTTTGTTGTTTTATAAGCTTTTGATATTAGTTTCTATAAAAAAAGTGAGTAATACAGTCTGAAATTTAATTTTTTCTGAGATAAAAATATCATTTCACTGAATTGATTAGCACTTTAATAGTTTTCTATTGCCTTTAGACTAAAAATCAAAGTCTTAACTTGTTTACAAAAGCCTGTATGATTGGGCCTATACTGGATTTTTTTTTTTTTAACATTTTTTAGAATTCACCATACACTCTCTCTGTATCAGAAATTCTGCCCTATCCCCTTTCCACCAGGAAGAACAGTATATTCAGAGATCTTATAGTTATGATTAAATGATTAATGTCTTTTTATCCTACTTCATTTTCTCTCCAAGATAATAAGGATTGTGTTGTTTGTTCATCATTTTTTTCCACAATACCTATCACAGTGCTGAAGCATAGTAGAAGCCTAATAAATATATGTTAAATGAAGCAAAAAATGAAATAAATTGATGTGCCGTCTTTATCCCAAGAGACATCATATGTTTCTTCAGATTTAGAGTCATGTTCTCTTAATTTTTAAACACATTATTTCCAAAAACTCAGTATATATGTTTCTATAAGAAATGTGCTTTTAAATATTATAGAATATTTATTAAGTCAAAAACATAGCTAGAATATTGCATATTCCTATTTAATACTATTTCTCATGAAGCAAAAATCTATTTTCGCTTTTCTTAGTCTAAGACTAGTTGAATGGTTTTCTGTTGTCATAGTAACACTACTCAGTTTTTATAGTGGTTGTCCCCATATTTTAAACATTGTATTATTTCATTAAAGAACTTAAAAATTTTGAGGCAAATAATATTGTCTGCTCTTAATGGTTAAAATACACACAATTTCATATGCTTTCTGCATATATTTAAATTTGACTTTTAAATTATACTTATTTTAATGGAATTCCACTCTCTTTTGTGCTTCGAGGTTCATATGTTCCAATTTACAGAGTCAGTCTTTATACTTTCTTAAGTTTATTTTTCTCAGTGTGTGTTTTAAATAAAAAAGCATTGCTTTAATCCATTAAATATAAGGATTTACTATTCAGACCAGAAAAGAAACATGGTATACTGTAAGGTGAGTTTAGAATAGACCAGAAAGCAATTCTATAAGGTATATTCAGAATCCATTACACTAAGCAAAGGCTGGAGGCATATGGTCAAGATGTTGATTGGAATATTGTTTGGTAAGGAAACATGAAGATATAATACATTGGTATATATGGGTCAAAATGGAAAGTTGAGTATTTTCCTTCTGACTCCTAAGCAAATATAGCTGGTGTTCTTATTTTTAGGAGACATATGTATATGGTTGTGGTAAGTCTTTCCATGTTAGTATTCTCGGTCTTTTTATCTATTATTAATATTAAGAGTTTTAAATTGATAAGAAATTTGGGATAAAATCATAATGTATGGTTTTTAGATTAGATAGCTGATTTTCTGTGCATTTAGTGCTTCTGTTTTGAATCTGGCAGTTATATTTTTCTCTAAGCATTGAGACAATATTTAGGATGTTTGTAAAAATGCAGCTATGAAAATTCGGCAAAGAAGCCATTCATTAATTGGTCAGATTTTTGGTGACCAAATTTCCATGTGCTAATTAGATGATTTAACCCATCCAGTATTGTTGTGTGGGAAGTTCCCTGGACAGAGGAGTCTGGCAGGCGATAATCCATGGGGTTGCAAAGAAGCAGACACGACTGAGTGACTGAGCATGCACATTAGATGATCTGGTGCTTTGATTTAAACTAAATGCTAAATAACATCCTTTTTCTTTCCACAAATAATACTGTAATTTTAACCTAGTCTTTCTATTTTATATTATAGAGTAAATGAGTTTTTGAGACAAGTAAAGGAACTCAGTGATAGAGTTTGGGGAATGGGATGAAAGAAGAAAACAATGAAATAAGTGGGGAAAATTAGCAAATTATTTTATTTGCTTGGAATACTAAACAAACTCTAAATTTATGGAAATGAAGAAAGGGAAATAAAGATAGGGAAATGTTTTGGTTATTTTAAGTTTCCAAAACCACAGATTTATTATTTGGGTATGAGAAATGCTGGACTGGAGGAAACGCAAGCTGGAATCAAGATTGCTGGGAGAAATATCAATAACCTCAGATATGCAGATGATACCACCCTTATGGCAGAAAGTGAAGAGGAACTCAAAAGCCTCTTGATGAAAGTGAAAGTGGAGAGTGAAAAGGTTGGCTTAAAGCTCAACATTCAGAAAACGAAGATCATGGCATCTGGTCCCATCACTACATGGGAAATAGATGGAGAAACAGTGGAAACAGTGTCAGACTTTATTTTTCTGGGCTCCAAAATCACTACAGATGGTGACTGTAGCCATGAAATTAAAAGACGCTTACTCCTTGGAAGGAAGGTTATGACCAACCTAGATAGCATATTCAAAAGCAGAGACATCACTTTGCCAACAAAGGTTCGCCTAGTCAAGGCTATGGTCTTTCCTGTGGTCATGTATGGATGTGAGAGCTGGACTGTGAAGAAGGCTGAGTGCCGAAGAATTGATGCTTTTGAACTGTGGTGTTGGAGAAGACTCTTGAGAGTCCCTTGGACTGCAAGGAGATCCAACCAGTCCATTCTGAAGGAGATCAGCCCTGGGATTTCTTTGGAAGGAATGATGCTAAAGCTGAAACTCCAGTATTTTGGCCACCTCATGCAAAGAGTTGACTCATTGGAGAAGACTTGGATGCTGGGAGGGATTGAGGGCAGGAGGAGAAGGGGACGACAGAGAATGAGATGGCTGGATGGCATCACTGACTCCATGAATGTGGGTCTGAGTCACCTCCGAGAGCTGGTGATGGATAGGGAGGCCTGGCGTGCTGCAGTTCATGGGGTCGCAAAGAGTCGGACATGACTGAGCTACTGATCTGATCTGATCTGATACAAATTTAGATTTTGCAGGGAAATATAGTATAGTGCTGTGCTGATAGAACCCATACCCTATAATAGACAGTATTACAAATGTACTCTAAATTGTGAGACATTCATGTTAGGGAATCTTTTTTGTTCTCTGCAATTGGTGCTTTGTGTACCCTAATTAACTCAATGCCCATCAATTAGCAGTATTGTTCACAACCTAAAAAACACATTTTAGTAAAATGTGCATATAAATGCTGGATTATGAAGTAATTCTTTCTAGCCTCATTGTATTGACTTGAATACTGTTGATAGTGATGATAATTACTATCATAACAATAGTAACAATAATTTATTTTTTGCATAATATGGAACAGGTACATTGTTTTTGCATCTTAACAAATCAATGGGGTAAATATTCAGTTCCAATTTTGTAGCTGTGGATACTGAAGCAGAAACAAATTATTTAACCTTAAGTAAAGATTATAAACTATATAATAAGTATTTTAGGGGACTTGAACAAATGTTTTTTTAGGATTTCCCATGCTTTTTCTATTATGCCACAGTGCTTCCTTAAATTCAAAATTAACAGATGTAATGAGAATGGTAGTTACCTGTCCTAAAGTATTTAGGACACTAAAAATGGATTCTTTTAGTTGTAATACAATAGGTAATGGTTTACATGGTATTTCTTCTTTGGAGCTATATGTGGAATGAAGAAGTCAAAGGTCACCCATTCAACATTTACTTAGAATTATGCACAAAGTATTATTTTAGGTCATAGAAAAGAAAAGTTACAAAATAGCTCTCACCAACAAACATGTTTAGTTTGCATAAATTTTGTCCCTCAATAATTGTATGAGAATGAAGGCCAGGTTATCCTCATTTTACATGAGAAAATTGTGGAAAAATATGTTCTTCTGAATCATAATGGAGTAACATGCCCTTGAAAAGATATTGTATATGGGATTAAGAATGGTGTACATTTATTAAGAAATATAAAATAATTTGCCTACTAGAGACTTTTGAAAATTGGAACATGTTATTTTCTAGTGTACATATTATGTGGTTTAGGGTATGAATAGTTGGAAGTTTGGTAGGAGACAAAAAACTCTAATTTTATGGTTTGGATGACCTACTCAGGGGACAGAGAATGTAACCAATAAAATTCCATTTTATTAATGAGGCAGTCTTTCCTAGCTGTGGAAAGTTCAGGAGCTTTGGAGTCAAATTACACACACACACACACACACACACACACACACACACACACTTACCATGTTTCTGTCTTTGGGAAATTTTCTAAATCCCTCTGAACTTCAGTTTCTCTGGATGATACTACATGGCAATATCATCAGTAAATATATGGCAATACTACTTAATACTTAAAATGTCAGGCATACAAGAAATTTCTCATCACACTAGTTCTATTTGTGTCAGCTCCCTTTACACCTTGTTTGATCTATCCTATTTCCAGACTCTTGGCCAGAATTTCCATTTTTCCTCCTTTCTCAAATTGTAGATCTCAAAAGGCATGGCTTCAATCTTTCTCAAAACATTTCGGGAGTATACTTATACAAGTGACTATCAAGGAAAATATGACAGTGTTTGCACGAGTGTTAAGTCAGTTTTGTCTCTATTCACTATTCTTCAAAACTTCAATAGAATTGTCCCACTGTTTTAGATGGGAGAAAGGGAGAATAAATGCTTACATCCTATGTAGAGTTGACAGAAAGGAAAGCAAAAGGTAAAAGGGAAGGAGAGAAGAAGAGATGAGGAGACCTACTGAGTCTCCACTATTGAAGTAGAAGCAAGATATGTGATTGGGAAGCTCTCAAAGATTTGAATAGGAAAAAAATTACAGAGCAAAGTTGAGGAAAAACTAATATATCAGTGTGAAACAGGTAAGAACTCCTCCTTAGATGAAATGAGTAATTAGTTATGTAAACAAAAGGCAAGACAGAGAATGGTGAAATAGTTTATTTCAAAATAGTTAGCTATTCTCTGTCATATGATTGAATGTAGATTAGTTATATAGAGGGGCTGTTCTGAAGAGTTTCTGAACATAAGCACTATGTTCAGCTGACGTACTGTCTCTGCCAGAAATTGTGGAAGATATTTAGGTGAAGGGTTAACAAAACTGCCTGGTTTACATTTTGAGCATCATACTAGTATCCAACTTGACTGTTCAATAAATTAAGTGAAAGTGAAGTGAAAGTTACCCAGTCCTGAACGACTCTTTGTGACCCCATGGTCTAAACAGTCCATGGAATTTTCCAGGCCAGAATACTGAAGTGGGTAGCCTTTTCCTTTCTCCAGGGGATCTTCCTAACCCAGGGATTGAGCCCAGCTCTCCCACATTGCAGGCAGATTCCTTACCAGCTGAGCCACAAGGTAATTAGGTAAATTATAATTTGCTTAAAAAAATTTTCTATTTGCTTGAATGTTATGACAATCTGATTTTTTAAAATTCCACAGGTAAAAAAAAAAAAAAAGCTTTGGGCAGCTAACTAAGCTACCAAAACATCAACAGATAATCTATAATCAGGAACCTTTGAATTTATAGAAAAAAGATTTCTGGCTTACTGATAGCTACTATTGTGGGGAATTTTTATATGTAATATCCAAGTAAGATCGGGAAAGCAACTAAACTTTTATGAGCATTAACTTTGTGTCAGACATTGTGGTTATAAGTTACCTTAGTTAACTGATTCAGTTCAGTTCAGTTGCTCAGTCATGTCTGACTCTTTGTGACCCCATGGACTGCAGCACGCCAGGCTTCCCTGTCGATTACAAACTCCCATAGCTTACTCAAATTCATGTCCATCAAGTCGGTGACGCCATCCAACCATCTCATTCTCTGTCGTCCCCTTCTCCCGCTTTCAATCTATCCCAACATCAGGGTATTTTCCAGTGGGTCAGTTCTTCGCAACAGGTGGCCAAAATACTGGAGTTTCAGCTTTAGCATCATTCCTTCCAAAGAAATCCCAGGGCTGATCTCCTTCAGAATGGACCGGTTGGATCTCCTTGCAGTCCAAGGGACTCTCAAGAGTCTTCTCCAACACCACAGTTCAAAAGAATCAATTCTTTGATGCTGTTTTCTTTATAGTCCAACTCTCATATCCATACATGACTACTGGAAAAACCATAGCTTTGACCAGATGGATCTTTGTTGGCAAAGTAATATCTCTGCTTTTTAATATGCTTTCTAGGTTGGTCATAACTTTTCTTCCAAGGAGCAAGCATCTTTTAATTTCCTGGCTGCAGTCACCATCTGCAGTGATTTTGGAGCTCAAAAAAATAAAGTCAGTCACTGTTTCCACTCTTTTCCCATCTATTTCCCATGAAGTGATGGGACCAGATATCATGATCTTAGTTTTCTGAATGTTGAGTTTTGATCCAACTTTTTCACTCTCATCTTTCACTTTCATCAAGATACTCTTTAGTTCTTCACTTTCTGCCGTAAGGGTGGTGTCATCTGCATATCTGAGGTTATTGATATTTCTTCCAGCAATCATGGTCCAGTGGAGAAGGGAATGGCAAGCCACTTCATATTCTTGCATTGAGAACCCCATGAACAGTATGAAAAGGCAAAAGGATAGGACACTGAAAGATGAACTCACCAGGTCAGTAGGTGCCCAGTATGCAACTAGAGATCAGTTAACTGATTAGGTGACATCATTGCTTTGAAACTAGACTCTTAAGATCCATGCAATTGCAGGAGAGAAATTACCAGTGAGTGTAAGGAGTTTTTTTAAGAAAGAAGAAAAATGCAAAGATATTATTATAGTCTCAGACTTTCTTACTACTTTAAAATTCTTCCCTTAAATGCTTATCTCTATCCCCAAATTTTAGGAATACTCTTATTTGGCTGCATAAAGACATAGCTATGCCAGGAATACATTAGATGCCATTACACATTCTGGAAATCCATTATACCAGGTATATTTTCTTGATGCTTACGCATAACTTCCATTAACGTTAATGAGAGTTGCATTCATGCATGGAGTAGAGAATAGATCCATTATCTCTAAAGGGCAGTTTCCCTTTTAATACATTGCTCAACTTTTATTACATGTTTCCCTTTTGTTTATATTATGAAGTCTCAGTTCTTCATTTATAGAAAGTGGCATATAGCCATGGAGTAAAATACTTTTGTTGGAGAGTTCTTCCAGACAGGTTTTAGGCCACGAGGATGAGGTTGTTGTTGTTGAGTTGCTATAAGTTGTGTCTGACTCTTCACAATCCCATGGACTGCAGCCGCCAGGCTTCCCTGTCCTCCACTGCATCCTGGAATTTGCTCAAATTCACATCCATTGAGTCGGTGATGCTGTCATTGTGGAATGTGAAAGCATTATTTTTTAAAGTCCCTGTCCTTGTAAAACTATTGCAACCTTAGATTCATTTAGAAGCTGTAAAATAGTATGCTAAGTCACTTCAGTCGTGTCCGACTCTGTGTGTAAAAAAAACTAGTAGTTACTGAATCAATTGTTGATATTTGCAATCATTTTCAAACCTATATTAAGCAATTCCTCTAGCAACTTAGTTTTAATAGAACATAAAGGAAGCTATTAATGACAACTCAGGTATTTCTATAATGTTGAGTCAAGTTATGTAGTCCCAAGAAAAAATATTTTGGGTTTCTTTCTTATGGGCTAAGAGTCTTAAAAAAAAAAAAAAGAAATAGGGATTTTTTTGGACAACTATTTTATGGGTAGATTTAAATAATAGTAGGAACTAATCTAATCATGAAAAAAATTGCCCTGTTATCTCCTATATTCTTCTAAATACTTCCATATGGATTTCCTCTTAGACATTTCCTCATCACTGGTATGGATGATGAAATAAGCTACCGTTCAAAGAGGTAATTTTATAATGATACAAATATAAATGTTAATCCTTTTCTGTCTCATATAGTAAACAAAAATATATTGAGCCAACAAAACACCACTCACACACATAACATTCGGTTCATCTTACTTGTTATATATATTAATAAAAGCATAGCCTTCACAGACTATTGTCATTACTTTATAATTATTAGCATATAAATAGTATTTCCATTGAAGCAGAGTGACCTAAAATGATTTTTTTCCCTCCTAAATTGATGGCTAAAAATAAATCTTCAGACTCAAAGGCATCTAGAAGTAAATGCAATGATTTTTCTTTGGCTAAATTACTTGGCAAAATATATTTAATAATTACCAATATTACCAACAATTGATAATTACTGATAATTAATGATAAAGATGTGACACCATTCCATTTATACTGGGGACCTTGTAGAGTAACTGCTCTATAACTGAAATTTGATTTGCAGCAATTTATCAATAGCATTGACAATATTTAGTCTTTCACTTTTTTCACCATTTTCCTCTTATTTCTATACTGATTTCCATCTAACTGAGTTCTTGAATAGACCAGATCTCTAGAATGCTGCCTTTATATCACCTTCATCTATTTCACTTACTACAAATGATTAGCATTTTTCATGCTGTTTCCATGCCATTGTGTCCTGTATCACATCAATCACAAAATTTCTAAGATTTTCTCATTGCCAAATTTCATTTCCATGTAGCTCTGTATATATCTTAATCTCCATCTCTTCTTCATCTCATGAAAGTCTTATGCTGTGACCCCTGCACATCTAATTTTAGTTGGAAAAATCAATGCCCAGTATAAGATATGCATTGTTTAGTTTTATTTGTAATATGAGTGGTCATGCAACTAATTATAACTAATGTAATACATATGAAACTGTTACATGGGACTTCTGGTGTATCTGCTGCTAAGTCGCTTCAGTCGTGTCCGACTCTTAGCGACCCCATAGAAGGCAGCCTACCAGGCTCCTCTGCCCATGGGATTTTCCAGGCAAGAGTACTGGAGTGGGTTGCCATTGCCTTCTCTGTCTGGTGTAGCTACTTGCTGACAATTTAAAGGGCTCCTTTCGAGAGAACTTGACTTTTTTATTCTAACTCAAGTTTGCCTGTGTTTGCTGGATTAGGTCTCATCTGAACGTCAATAGGTGACACTGAGGATGCAAAACATGTGCCAGAAGCAGAACATAAATATGGGAACTTGAATCTCCCCAAATATTGTTTTACATGAGATATGAATAATTTTCAGTTCAGTTCAGTCACTCAGTCGTGTCCAATTCTGTGTGACCCCATGAATCACAGCACGCCAGTCCTCCCTGTCCATAACCAACTCCTGGAGTTCACTCAGACTCATGTCCATCGAGTTGGTGTTGCAATCCAGCCATCTCATCCTCTGTGGTCCCCTTCTCCTCCTGCCCTTAATCCCTCCTAGCATCAGGGTATTTTCCAATGAGTCAACTCTTCGCATGAGGTGGCCAAAGTATTGGAGTTTCAGCGTTAGCATCAGTCCTTCCAATGAACTCCCCAGGACTGATCTCCTTCAGAATGGACTGGTTGGATCTCCTTGCAGTCCAAGGGACTCTCAAGGGTCTTCTCCAACACCACAGTTCAAAAGCATCAATTCTTCAGCACTCAGCTTTCTTCACAGTCCAACTCTCACATCCATACATGACCATTGGAAGAACCAACGCCTTGAATAGATGGACCTTTGTTGGTAAAGTAATATGTCTGCTTTTTAATATGCTATCTGGTTGGTCATAAGTTTCATAAGGTCATAAGTGGTCAAAGTTACTTACTTTCCAAGGAGTAAGCGTCTTTTAATTTCATGGCTGCAGTCACCATCTTTAGTGATTTTGGAGCCCCCCAAAATAAAGTCTGACACTGTTTCCCTATCTATTTCCCATGAAGTGATGGTACCGGATGCCATGATCTTTGTTTTCTGAATGTTGAGCTTTAAGCTAACTTTTCACTCTCCTCTTTCACTTTCATCAAGAGGCTTTTTAGTTCCTCTTCACTTTCTGCCATAAGAGTGGTGTCATCTGCATATCTGAGTTTACTGATATTTCTCCTGGCAATCTTGATTCTAGCTTGTGTTTCTTCCAGCCCATCATTTCTCATGATATACTCTGCATATAAGTTAAATAAGCAGGGTGACAATATACAGCCTTGACGTACGCCTTTTCCTATTTGGAACCAGTCTGTTTTTCCATGTCCAGTTCTAACTGTTGCCTCCTGACCTGCATATAGGTTTCTCAAGAGGTGGGTTTAAATTTGAGTAATATATAATGGGTTCCTCTGTTAGGTGTAGAAAAAACCAAATCCCAGCCTTTGAAAAGTGCTCATTCTTTAGTCCTTCTTTTACATGGCAATTGTTTTATCTCGTTGTTTAGGCCCAAGCCCTTGAAGAAATCTGTCCTTTTCCTCACAGCCTTCTGCTCATATGTAAAACATCCTCAACGCTCTACCATCAAAATATATCCAGAATCTGACTACTTCTCACCATGTCTACTCTATCATCATCTTGATTCAAGCAATAAGTAGGTTGACTTATGTATCTTTTCAAAGAACAACATTAGGTTTCCTTAATTTTCTTTATTTTTTCATTTCTGTTTTAAATTGTACTGATTTCTGCTCTTGCCTTTATTATCTCCTTCCTTCTCCTTGCTTTGGGCTTATGTATTTCTCATTTATCCAATTTCTGAAGGCAGAAACTGTTGAGGAGAAAAAACAATTTCTCTTCTACCCTTCTATATTTTGGGTTTTCCTGGTGGCTCAGACGGTAAAGAATATGCTGGCAATGCGGGAGACCAGGGTTTGATCCCTGGGTCAGGAAGATCCCCTGGAGAAGGGAATGGCTCTCCATTCCAGTGCTCTTGCTAGAGAATTCCAGGGACAAAGGAGCCTGGTAAGCTACAATCCATGGGGGCACAAAGAGTTGGATATGACTGAGTGACTAATACATTTACTTTTCAATTTCTGACTGTTAGCTAGATCCTTGTAATGAAAGACAGATGAGCCAAAAAAATTTTTTTTTTTTTTTTTTATCATGTGTACCTCATGTGAGACACCTAGGGAAAAATGAATCTAACTCAAAGAAGTAGTTTAGAATTCAGCCATAAGTACCATCTCATTGCTGCACTCAATATGCCAAAAAATTTGGAAAACTCAGCAGTGGCCACAGGAAAAGGGTAGGGACCTGTAGGTTTCCTAAGGGAGAGCAGATGGCTTTTTGGAAAGATGAATGGGCCCTTAGAAGAAGACATGGGAAATATGATATTCTGAGACAGTTTTCTTGGTGTGGTGTCAATTTCTAGTCTCATCTATGACAATGTCAATTTTCTCTGGTGATGAAACTCCTGGAGAGGAAATTTATGACAACTGAGTCACTTTTAGAAGGTCTGTCATTAAGTATATAGAGAAAGTTCACAAAGGGCTTCTCCCTCAATTTGTTATATTTCAAATACTGTATCTCAAGTGACTCTATGCCTGGACATTACCAGATGGTCAATACCGAAATCAGATTGATTATATTCTTTGAGCCAAAGATGGAGAAGCTTTATGTGGTCAGCAAAAAATAAAAAAGACTGGAAGCTGACTGTGGCTCAGATCATGAATTCCTTATTGAAAAATTCAGGCTTAAGTTGAAGAAAGTAGGGAAAACCACTAGATCATTCACATATGATGTAAATAAAATTCCTTATGATTATACAGTAGAAGTAACAAATCAATTCAAGGGATTAGATCTGATAGACAAAGTGCCAGAAGAACTATGGACAAAGGTTCATAACATTGTACAGGAGGCCGTGATCAAAATATCCCCAAGAAAAAGAAGTATAAAAAAGCCAAAACGGTTGCCTGAGGAGATCTTCCAAATAGCTGAGAAAAGAAGAGAATCTAAAGGCAAAGGAGAAAAGAAAAGATATATCCATCTGAATGCAGAGATCTGAAGAATAGCAAGAGATAAGAAAGCCTTCCTATGTGATTGGTACAAAGAAATAGAGGAAACAATAGAATGGGAAAGATTAGAGATCTCTTTAAGAAAATAAGAGATACTAAGGGAACATTTCAGGCAAATGTGGGCACAAGATAGGGTAGAAACTGTATGGACCTAATAGAAGCAGAAGATGTTAAGAAGAGGAGGCAAGAATACACAGGAGAATTATACAGAAAAGATCTTAAAGACTCAGATAACCACAATGATCTGATCACTGTCCCCTAGAGCCAGACATCCTGGAGTCTGAAGTCAAGTGGGCCTTAAGAAGCATCACAATGAACAAAGTTAGAGGACATGATGGAATTCCAGTTGAGCTATTTCAAATTCTAAATTAAAAAAAAATAATAATAATAATTAAAAAAAGCTCTAGCAATGCTTTGAATGCTTCTAAGGCACATGACATAGGCAATTCTGGTTCTTTTTTCCCCATTTCTTCAGCTTTATGTAGTCTTTTTTGTACTAATGAAAATCATGCATTAGAAGTAATGCTGCTTTGTGTTTATAATAAAACCTCATTAATTCAAATGCAAAAAATAAATAAATAAATGATGCTGTGAATGTGCTGCACTCAATATGCCAGCAAATTTGGAAAACTCAGCAGTGGCCACAGGTCTGGAAAAGGTCAGTTTTCATTCCAATCCCAAAGAAAGGCAATGCCAAAGAATGTTCAAATGCCTGCACAATTGCACTTATCTCAAACTCTAGTAAAATAAATCTCAAGATCTTCCAAGCTAGGCTTTAGCACTACATGAACTAAGAAATTCCAGATGTTCAAGCTGGATTTAGAAAAAGGCAGACGGACCAGAGATCAAATTGCCAACATCCGTTGGATCATTGAAAAAGTAAGAGAATTCCAGAAAAACATCTACTTCTGCTTTACTGACTATGCCAAATCCTTTGGCTGTGTGGATCAACAAACTGTGGAAAATTCTTAAAGAGATGAGAATATCCAGACCACTTTACCTGCCTCCTCAGAAACCTGTTTGCACATCAAGTAGCAACTGTTAGAACTGGACATGGGACAATAGGCCAGTTCCAAACTGGAATAGGAGTATGTCAAGGCTGTATATTGTCACCCTGCTAATTTAACTTTTATGCAGAGTACATAGTGAGAAATGGCAGGCTGGATGAAACACAAACTGGGATCAAGATTGCCAGGAGAAATATCAATAACCTCAGATAGGTAGATGACACCACCCTTATGGCAGAAAGCGAAGAAGAACTAAACAGCCTCTTGATGAAAGTGAAAGAGGAGAGTGAAAAAGCTGGCTTAAAACTCAACATTCAAAAACCAAAGATTATGGCATCCAGTCCCACCACTTCATGCAAATAGATGGAGAAACAGTGAGAGACTTTATTTTTTGGGGCTCCAAATCACTGCAGATGATGATTGCAGCCATGAAATTAAAGACACTTGCTCCTTGGAAGGAAAGCTATGACCAACCTAGACAGCATATTAAAAAGCAGAGATGTCGTTGCTTTGTCAACAAAGGTCTGTCTAGTCAAAGCTATGGTTTTTCCAGTGGTCATGTATGGATGTGAGATTTGGACTATAAAGAAAAGTGAGCACCAAATAATTGATGCTTTTGAAATGTGATGTTGGAGAAGTCTCTTAAGAGACCCTTGGCCTTCAAGGAGATCCAACCTGTCCATCCTAAAGGAAATCAGTCCTGAATATTCATTGGAAGAACTGATTCTGAGGCTGAAACTCCAATACTTTGGCCCCTGATGTGAAGAGCTGACTTATTAGAAAAGACCCTGATGTGGGGAAAGATTGAAAGTAAGAAGAGAAGGGGACAACAGAGGATGAGAGAGTTGGATGGCATCATTGACTCGATGGACACGAGTTTGAGCAAGCTCTGGATGTTAGTGATGGACAGGGAAGCCTAGTGTTTTGCAGTCCATTGGGGTTGCAAAGTGTCAGACACAACTGAGTGACTGAACTAAACTGACATGTTTATAGTTAAAAATAATCAATATGCTAAAGTGGACATATTTTGGAGGGGTACATTCTGCTACCCTTTAAAGCTTGGTTTACAGATTTTCATATCTTCTGTTCTAGTATCAATCTCCAATGGTATAGTTTTTACTCTAAGCACTGTTTCATATTTTTTCATCAGATTTTGATGTTGTAGTTTTATTTTCAATAGTCTAAAATAAATTCTAATATTCCTGATATATATTGTTTATTTAGAATATATTTTTAACTTCCAAATATATAGAGGTTTTCGTAATACCTTTCTGTTTTTATTTCCAGTTCATCTCATTTTTGTTGATTCTTGTTCCAGATAAAAGAAATATGCATATATTTCACCCTGTCTGTTCTACTAAATGATCATTAATGAAGCAGTGATCTGAGGACTCTAAAAATTAAATAGAAACAAAAGATGCCCCCAAATTTTAGTGCCATTGGACTGCTAGTGAGTTTATCATTTCTCCCCCTTATTTCCTAGTCTGGACTCAAGGCAGTCTGAAACTCGCTAGTGGACATTAACAAAGACAGAGAAAGCTCCAGGAGAAATTCTACATTTTATGACTAATGAGTAGGAAAGAGATCTGCTAGCAATAGTGGTGATAGCATGGGCCCACTAGTGCCCAAAGTTAAGAGGGAGGAGGAACTTCCTCTCTAATCAGAGGAACTGTGCTCTCAAGGGGATGGAATAAAGCCTTGTCACTTATCTCTCTCCATCTTTCCCTAGGGACTTCCCTGGTAGTTCAATTGGTAAAGAATCTGCCTGCTATGCAGGAGACCCTGGTTAGATTCCTGGGTCAAGAAGATCACGTGGAGAATGGATAGGCTATCCGCTGCAGTATTCTTGGGCTTCTCTGGTGACTCAGATGGTAAAGAATCCACCTGTAATGTGGGAGACCTGGGTTCAATCCTTGGGTTGGGAAGATTCTCTGGAGGAGGGCATAGCAAGGCACTCCAGGATTCTTGACTGGAGAATCCTCATGGACAGGGGAGGCTGGCGAGCTACAGTCCATGGGGTCACAAAGAGTTGGACACAACTGAACAACTAAGCACAGCACAGCACATGCTACTCTGTTCCATGCCAGGAAGTATGTGGTACAGTGAGGTCAACAGAGCCTCTGTTTTCCGGATGAAGATTAAGGGAAGCCCTGATGAACTGAAAATTACCCAGGGAATCAGAGAGAGGAAGCAGCTTGAAAACCTACCCCATATAAATTTGATATAAACTCTTGAGATCACCCCTCAGATGTATTTGCATAGATGTGAGTCTAAATAGCATGTGTGCTATTGTGCTCGGTCATGTCTGACTCTTTGGGACCCCGTGGAGTGTAGTCAGCCAGGCTTCTCTGTCCATGAAATTTTCCAGGCAAAAATACTGGAGGAGATTGCCATGCTCTCCTTCAGGGGGTCAAACCCATGTCTCTTGTATCTCCTGTATTGGCAGGCAGGCTCTTTACCACTAGCATCACCTGGGAAGTTCTAAATAGCATACAAACAGCTTTGAGTGATGAACCATGGGAGTGATTCCCAAACAAGTCCCAGGCTGATCAAACCATTAAGTGACAAAAACACAGAATGTGTCTAAAAAGCACGATAAAGCCGTTAAAAATAGAACAAGCTAAGGAATGTGGGTCAGGTCTTGAAACCTGTACCCACTGGGATTGATTACCTACTAAAACAAAGACATCGACGTAGTACTTGAAAAAGATACAAAGCCTCATAGCATAGTGTTCAAAATGTCTAGAGTAAAAATCCAAAATTACTCAGCACAGGAAGAATCAGGAAAATCATAATGCACATGGAAAGATGATTAACAGGTTTCAACCCAAAGATGATAGAATTGTTTACAAACACATTCAACCAGCTCTTATAAAATCAGTGGGAAGATGGTATCAATGTGACTTTTACTTTGGCATTGACCTGATCACTTGTAGTATCTCACAGAATTCATGTCCACTCGGAACATGAAAATGTGACCTTTTTTTGTAAATAAGGTATGTGCAGATGTAATAGAGTTTAGATGACATCATACTAGATTAGATTGGACCCTAAATCCAATGACTATTGTGCACTTAAGAGGGAAATTTGGAAATATAACACAGACAAGCAGGGAAAAAGGCCATACAGAGACAAAGGCAGATACTGGAGTGAAGCCAAAGAATGCCAAGCATTGGCAGTAATCATTAGAAGAAAGAGGAAAAAATTTATTCTTTTCTAGAACCTCAAGAGGAAGCATGACCCTACCAACAACTTGATCTCAGATTGTTAGCGTCCCACACTGTCAGAAAAATACATTTCTGTTGTTTGCACCAGAGTTTGTGTTAGTTTGTTAATATAATCTTAGAAAACTGATATATATTTAAGGTAGTATCTGTCAAATTTCTCTATTGTATGATTGCTGTATTTCCCTTGTTAAATGCAAGTCACCAAATCCAACTTAGACACGGGGGGAGAGGAGTTAAACTTCATGATCTGGAGGAAAGAATAGCAACAAATTTGTGGACACATGGTAAAAATCACTGTAATTTTTTACTTTGGGGAAGATTTGCAAGCATCCTTTTTCTCTTAATGGTTTTACTACTTTTAGCATACATCAATGAACTTTGCTCACAGCAACTACTAATGTAATATTCTAGTTCTCTCAATTCTTCATTGAATCCTTCTATAATGAGATTTTTTCCAACTCCCTATTTGTATTTTTTAATCAATTATTTATATTATCATGTGACCCCATGGACTGTAATCTACCAGGCTTCTTCCTCCATGGGATTCTCCAGGCAAGAGTACTGGAGTGGGTTGCCATTTCCTTCTCCAGGGGATCTTACTGACCCAGGGATCGAACCCAGGTCTCCCACATTCCAAGCAGATTCTTTAACCTCTGAGCCATCAAGGAAACCCAATCCATAATTCATATAATCCAAAATTATAGAGGAGAAGATGGTTGGATGGTATTACCAACTCAATGGACATGAGTTTGAGCAAGCTCTGGGAGTTGGTGATGGACAGGGAAGCCTGGTGTGCTGCAGCCTATGGGGGTCGCAAAGAGTGAGCGACTGAACAGAACTGAATCCATGATAATATAAATAATTGATTAAAAAAAACAAATGGAGAGTTGGAAAAATCTCATTAAGGAAGAATTCAATGAAGAATTGAGGGAACTAGAATATTACATTAGTAGTTGCTGTGAGCAAAGTTCACTGATGTATGCTAAAACTAGTAAAACCCTTAAGAGAAACAGAATGCTTGCAAATCTTCAAAGTATCTCCCCCAAAGTAAATAATTACAATGATTTTTATGAATTATGGATTAATCATTATTTATTATTCTTTGAGTATATAATTTAGTATGGTCTTTATTGTATTGTAATTGTATTTTATTGTATCACATTGTATTATATTGTAAAAATTGTTCCAGTCTTGGCCATTAGGAGCTTTTCTTGTCTCTTTTTCTCTGACAAGGACCATTATGTATTCTGCCCTTCTCAAGTCCTTATCTTCTCTATCATAGTGTATGATCCAGCAGGTTCATCTTGTGTTTCCTCAGTTATCATGTTAGAATAAATAATTTCTTCAAGTAAAATCTTTTCACGTTAGTCATTCAGTAATGTTTGATTCTTTGTGAGTCAGACACAAAGACTGTAACCTTTGTGAGTCAGACCTATGGACTGTAACCTGTCAGGCTCCTCTGTCCATGGAATTTTCCAGGCAAGAATACTGGAGTGGTTACCATTTCCTCCTCCAGGGGATCTTTCCTACTCAGGGATCGAACCTGGGTCTTTTGGATTGTAGGTGGATTCTTTATTACTGAGCCACCAGGAAAGCCCCGAAATCTTTTCGGAGTCAGGTATTTAGAAATCATGATGTGGTGGTGGCGTGTGCTATGTTACTCCTGGATGTCACCTTTTACATCCTTGACTGACAAAACTAGCAAATACATGTATGACCACCAATCCATGTATGCACAAATCTGTATCACTGAACCTATCTATCGGTATGCACATTAAAATAAAAGTAAGTTCACATATATATTTCTGAATCTAACCTCAGCACCATGGGATTTACTGTAGACATTTTGCTCTGCTTATTTGTAACTATGTTCTCTGGAAGTGAGAAACTTGGTGCAATTTATTATATGTTTAATTATAATTTATTTAATTATATATATATACACATATCATATATATATGGTATATATAAAATGTGTTCAGAATTACAAATCTATATAGCTATGAAAGACAAATTTACCAACAAGACATTAGTGGTTGTATATAATTTATTTTGTCTTGAGCTGATAGCTACCCAGTTGAAACACTGTTTTCAGGTTATTTAGGTCAGTTTTTTACCACCTTCAGTGAAGTTATATAATATATTTGTAATATGATGACATTTTTTTTGGTCACAATCTACATTCCATCTTGAAATTTCTTGACTTGCTTGTTGTTTTCTCTCTCTCTTATTTAATTTGCACACAGGAAAGTTCAGTCTTGGTTGTGTATAATTCTGTGTGTCTTGACATATGTATAGTCATGCATCTAATACCCTAGTCCTATATGGAAAATAGGAAAATTTCATCACCATAAAATTTTCTTTTGCGGACTCTTTGCAGGAAACTACTCCCTCTACTCTAAACCTCTGGTATCACTGAATTATTTTCTACTCCTTAAGGTTTAGCCTTTTCCAGAATGGGTCTTTTGTGCCACTGGCCAACTGTTTTTCAAAGTGACCACATCATTTTACATTCTCCCGAGCAGTGTATGTAGATCCCAATTTTTCCACATTCCACTAACATTTTTATTTTCTGTCATTTTATTATAGTTATTCTAGCGAGTGTGAAGTGGTATCGCACTTTAGTTTTGATTTTTCACTCCCAAATGACTGAGTCTCTTTTTCATGTTTATATTGGCCATCTGCATGCATTCTTTGAAGACATGTTTGTTCAGTTCCTTTGTGCAATTTTTAAATTGGTTATTGGACCTTTTATTATTGAATTATAGTAGCTTTTAGATGTGCTGGATAATAGACCATTATCATATATATAACTGGCAAAAGTTTTCTCCCATTTTCTGTGTTGTCTTTTCACATTTTGTAGTATCTTTTTAAGTTTAGAAGTTTTAAATTTTGAAACCAAGTTTATCTTTTTTTTTTTTTTTTTTGTAGTTTGGTGTGATGCCTTAGAATACTGTTGATTAATCCAAAGTTTCAAAGTTTTACATTTATATTTTTTCCCTAAGAGTTTTATAACTTTACAGTTAGATATTTCATCCATTTTGAGTTAATTTTTTTAAGTGCTTTGAGATATGTGTCCAACTTCATTCTTTTTAAAAAGTAAATTTATTTTTGGGTAAGCAGGGGCTAGTCTCCATTTGCAGTGGTGTGCGGCTTCTCCCTGTGATGGTTTCTACCACAGCTGAGCACAGGTCTAGGGCATGTGGGCTCTGCATGCCAGAGCACAGGCTCAGTAATTGTGGAACAAGGGCTTAGTTGTTCTGCAGCATGTGGAATCCTCCCTGTCCAGAGATTGAACTCCTCTCTCCTGCATTGGCAGGCAGATTCTTTACCACTGAGCCACCAAGGGAGCCCACAACTTCATTCTTTTGACTGTACCTAAGCAAAAAATTATATATATATATCTACCCAAATAAAATGGTAAATGCTGAGAGAGGGCATCAGAGGGCAGACAGGCTGAAACCACAATCACAGACAACTAGCCAATCTTATCACATGGAACATAGTCTTATCTAAGTCAATGAAACAGAGTCATGTTGTGCGGGGCAACCCAAGATGGATGGGTCATGGCGGAGAGGTCTGACAGAATGTGGTCAACTAGAGAAGGGAATGGCAAACCACTTCAGTATTCTTGCCTTGAGAACCCCATGAACAGTATGAAAAAGCAAAATGATAGGATACTGAAAGAGGAACTCCCCAGGTTGGTAGGTGCCCAATATGCTACTGGAGATCAATGGAGAAATAACTCCAGAAAGAATGAAGAGATGGAGCCAAAGCAAAAACAACATACAGGGACTGATGATAGAAGCAGGGTCCAATGCTGTAAAGAGCAATATTGCATAGGAACCTGGAATGTTAGTTCCATGAATCAAGGCAAATTAGAAGTGGTCAAACAGGAGATGACAAGGGTGAACACTGACATTCTAGGAATCAGTGAACTAAGATGGACTGGAATGGGGGAATTTAACTCAGATGACCATTATATCTACTACTGTGGGCAGGAATCCCTTAGAAGAAATGGAGTAGCCATCACAGTCAACAAAAGAGTCCGAAATGCAGTATTTGAATGCAATCTCAAAAACTACAGAATGACCTCTGTTCGTTTCCAAGGCAAACCATTCAATATCACGGTAATCCAAGTCTATTCCTCGACCAGTAACACTGAAGAAGTTGACGTTGAACAGTTCTATGAAGACCTACAAGACCTTTTGAACTAACACCCCCAAAAGGTGTCCTTTTCATTATAGGGGACTGGAATGTAAAAGTAGGAAGTAAAGAAACACCTGGAGTAATAGGCAAATTTGGTCTTGGAATATGGAATGAAGCAGGGCAAAGACTAATAGAGTTTTGCCAAGAGAACGCATTGGTCATAGCAAACAACCTCTTTCAACAACACAAGAGAAGATTCTACACATGGACATCACTAGATGATCAACACCGAAATCAAATTGATTATACTCTTTGCAGCCAAAGATAGAGAAGCTCTAGACAGTTAGCAAAATATCGAAGCTGACTGTAGCCCAGACCATGAACTCCTTATTGCCAGATTCAGACTTAAATTGAAGAAAGTGGGGAAAACCACTAAACCGTTCATTTATAACCTAAATCAAATCCCTTCTGATTATACAGTGGAAGTGAGAAGTACATTTAAGGGACTAAATCTGATAGACAGAGTGCCTGATGAACTATGGATGGAGGTTTGTGATATTGTACAGGAGACAGGGATCAAGACCCTCCCCAAGGAAAAAAAAAAAAACGCAAAAAAGCAAAATGGCTGTCTGAGGAGGTCTTACAAATAGCTGTGTAAAGAAGAGAAATGAAAAGCAAAGGAGAAAAGGAAAGATATAAGCATCTGAATGCAGAGTTCCAAAGAATAGCAAGGAGAGATAAGAAAGATTTCTTCAGTGATCAATGCAAAGAAATAGAGAAAAACAATAGAATGGGAAAGATTAGACATCTCTTCAAGAAGGCAATGGCATCCCACTCCAGTACTCTTGCCTGGAGAATCCCATGGACGGAGGAGCCTGGTAGGCTGCAGTCCATGGGGTCGCCAAGACTTGGACACGACTGAGCGACTTCACTTTCACTTTTCACTTTCATGCATTGGAGAAGGAAATGGCAACCCACTCCAGTGTTCTTGCCTGGAGAATCCCAGGGACGGGTGAGCCTGGTGGGCTGCCGTCTGTGGGGTGGCACAGAGTCGGACACGACTGAAGTGACTTAGCATAGCATAGCAAGGGAACATTTCATGCAAAGATGGGCTTAATAAAGGACAAAAATAGTAAGGACCTAACAGAAACAGAAGATATTAAGAAGAGGTGACAAGAATACACAGAAGAACTATACAAAAAAGATCTTCATGACCCAGATAATCACGATGGTGTGATCACTCACCTAGAGCCTGACATCCTGGAATGTGAAGTCAAATCGGCCTTAGGAAGCATCACTATGAACAAAGTTAGTGGAGGTGATGGAATTCCAGTTGAGCTATTTCAAATCCTAAAAGATGATGCTGTGAAAGTGCTGCACTCAATGTGCCAGCAAATTTGGAAAACTCAACAGTGGCCACAGAACTGGAAAAGGTCAGTTTTCATTCCGATCCCAAAGAAAGACAATGCCAAAGAATGCTCAAACTACCACACAATTGCACTCATCTCACACGCTAGTAAAGTAATGCTCAAAATTCTCCAAGCCAGGGTCAGCAATTTGTGAACTATGAACTTTCAGATTTTCTAGCTGGTTTTAGAAAAGGCAGAGGAACCAGAGATCAAATTGCCAAAATTTGTTGGATCATCAAGAAAGCCAGAGTTCCAGAAAGACATCTATTTCTGCTTTATTGACTATGTCAAAGCCTTTGACTGTGTGGATCATAATAAACTGTAGAGAATCCTGAAAGAGATGGGAATAACAGACCACCTGACCTGCCTCTTTAGAAACTTGTATTGAGGTCAAGAAGCAACAGTTAGAACTGGACATGGAGGAACAGACTTGTTCCAAATAGGAAGAAGAGTACATCAAGGCTGTATATTGTCACCCTGCTTATTTAACTTATATGCAGAGTACATCATGAAAAACTCAGGGCTGGAGGAAGTATAAGCTGGAATCAAGATTGCCAGGAGAAATATCAAGAACCTCAGATATGTAGATGATGCCACCCTTATGGCAGAAAGTGAAGAAGAACTAAAGAGCCTCTTGATGAAAGTGAAAGAGGAGAGTGAAAATGTTGGCTTAAAGTTCAATATTCAGAAAACTAGATCATGGCATCTGGTCCTATTACTTCACGGCAAATAGATAGGGAAACAGTGGAAACAATGGCTTTTTTGAGCTTCGAACTCACTGCAGATGGTGATTGCAGCCATGAAACTAAAAGATGTTTACTTCTTTTAAGGAAAGTTATGACCAAACTAGACAGCATATTGAAAAGCAGAGATATATCTTTGCCGACAAAGGTCCGTCTAGTCAAGGCTATAGTTTTTCCAGTAGTCATGTATGGATGTGGGAGTTGGAGTCTAAAGAAAGCTGAGCGCTGAAGAATTGTTGCTTTTGAACTGTGGTTTTGGAGAATACTCTTGAGAGTCCCTTGAAATGCAAGGAGATCCAACCAATCCATCTTGAAAGAGATCAGTCCTGGGTGTTTATTGGAAGACTGATGTTAAAACTGAAACTCCAATATTTTGGCCACCTGATGCGAAGGGCTGACTCATTTGAAAAGACCCTGATACTGGGAAAGATTGAGGGCAGGAGAAGAAGTGGACGACAGAGGATGAGATAGTTGGATGGCATCATCGACTTACTGGACATGAGTTTAGATAAACTCCGGAGGTAGGTGATGGAGAGGAAACCTGGCATGCTGCAGTTCATGGGGGTTGCAAAGAGTCGGACACGACTGAGCAACTGAACTGAACTGAATGCAAAAATTGTCTCAGCACTATTTATTGAAAAGACTGTTCTTTCCTCATTGAATTGCCTTGTAAATAATCAATTGATCATAAAGGTTTGGGTTTATTTCTGAATTGTCAGTTTTATTTTATTTATGTATATGCATATGCTTATGTTAACTTCACAAGGTATTGTTTACTATAGCTTTCCAGTAAGTTTTGAAATCAGAAAATAGAAATTCTCCAACTTTATTTTTTCTGTGTCAATTTTTGGGGTTGTTCTGGGTTTCTTGCATTTCCTTATAAATTTTAGATTTAGCTTGTCGATTTATGCAAAATAAGCCATTTGGGGTTTTGATAGAGATTGTGTTTCCTCTATAGATCAATTTTCGGTTTTACATCTTTTTAAGCCACTTTTTCCAACCTAGTTTATCCTGCAGACTGATAAATTATTTAAATCTATTTCAATGTCATGACATAGAAAAGAAAGGAAACAAATATAGGGTACAAAAGATAACATAAAATGGTAGTTTATGAGGTATGTTGCGAAGGGTGGTTAGAAATATACATTCAACAGTATGTTCTAGAGCAGTGATTTCCAACTGGTTGTGGAGCACTGTTTTTACTATGAAAAATGGTTATGTACCCCATGAAGCTAAATATAATATATCTAAGGGACTTTTAAATTAAAAAAATATATTTGTCTTACTTTTTTAGTGTTATGATGTCATTTCAAAATAATAACATGTTGAAATGGCATATCTTAATATTACAATGTGTTTGGAAGTTCTATGTTGATTCTGTAAGTTTGTATTTTCTCTGTTTTAGTTGCTTAAAAGCTTCAAATTCTGAAATATATGCAGGACCCTTGTGTTGTCAAGATTCTCAGCTGTAAGAAATAGAAAATAGCTCTGGATATTTGAAAAAGAGAATGATTCTTTAAAAGGATACTAGATAATTCAATGCCTGTCTAGGAGGGCTAGAAAATTATAGCAGAAGCTTCCATTGTGGATGTGACTCTGGTCACATATACTAATTCTAGCCTACACTATAGGAAGTTTCCAGAAAGGCCTTGGCAATCACATTCTGAGAATATGAATCTGCCACCATACTTTAGTGTTAAAAGCTGGCGCCTATAATGGAAACTTTTTAAAGCTCTAGTTTAGTTTACAGTTCTCTGTGATGATTCAATTAAATTAGACAAATGTGCGTTGACCACCCACTATGAGCACTTGGCTAGGCGCCAATCATGAGCCCTGCTGTTTGACTTGGCTTGCAAACAACTTAGCCATGTTAAATGTGTTTCCTTGCCTACCAGTGAATGAGTGAGGGTAACTCTCCAACTCTGTTGGGTTTTGATACTAAACAGCACATCCCTGAGAGCCCCGCTGCACCTGATGTATACACAGAAAGCAGGAACAAGAATAATTACAATCAGGCTTCTGCTGGCTGTGCTTAACATCAGCAAGTCAGCAGAGTGCCAATCAGAGCCATTTCTGCAGAAGCTTGTGATGGAAGCTTCCCTTTTCTCACAGCAAGATGGCCAGTGTGTAGGAAACAAACAACCCTTGCATGCTTTTCCAAACTGTAGTGCCCCTACTTGAAAAAAAAAATCACAACAAATTGGGAGTGCAAAAGTGGTTTCCTGTGGTGCTAAATATGGGAATGTCTTTAAGATGTTCTACTTCAGAATTCTTTGGGGGAAGCAGGCAAACTAGCTGAAGTGGCAACAGTCAACACTTAAGAATTTCTGGTGTATTATGGTAAAGACCTTAGCCAAGCATTGTGTGTTGATGGCAAACTTACTTACATGTTTAGTGTTGGGTGCAAAATTTTCTGTGGTTCCTGAGACTACCTTTGTGCATGTCAAAATAAGTCCTGTTGGTAACATAAACTGTTTGAGTCATGGGAACACCAAATGTCTGAGAGAGTGAAAATGGTTTATTTTTAATGACATATTTATGTAATAGAGTTGGGCTTATTCTTAGTAAGTAGCTGCTAACTATTAAATTTATTTTTAATATACAAATATTTAAAAAATACATCAATTCCTGACATTTCAGTGCAATAATTTTTAAATATCTTAAAATTACAGTAATTTTTAATGTGTAATGAAAGTAACTGTGCTAAGTCACTTCAGTTGTGTCTGACTCTGTGTGAACCTGTGGACTGTAGCTTGCCAGACTCCTCTGTCCATGGGATTCTCCAGGCAAGAATACCAAAATGGGTTGCCATGCCTTTCTCCAGGGGATCTTCCTGACCCAGGGATTGAACTATGCCTCTTACATCTCCTGCATTGGCAAGTGGGTTCTTTACCACTAGAGACACATGGAAAATAACTATGAGGGAATTATTTAGAGAAGGTGAACATTTTTTGAGTGCATGTAAAAGGCAATGGCACCCCACTCCAGTACTCTTGCCTGGAAAATCCCGTGGATGGAGGAGCCTGGTAGGCTGCAGTCCATGGGGTCGCGAAGAGTCGGACAGGACTGAGCGACTTCACTTTCACTTTTCACTTTCATGCATTGGAGAAGGAAATGGCAATCCACTCCAGTGTTCTTGCCTGGAGAGTCCCAGGGACTGGGGAGCCTGGTGGGCTGCCATCTATGGGGTCACAGGCACAGAGTCGGACACAACTGAAGTGACATCAGTAGTGGCAGCAGAGTAAAAAGCATATTTTATTTTTATTTAATTTAAAAAGATTTTTTTATTTTCTTTAACTGCTAGAAACTGTTTTATAATGTTATGTTGGGTTCTGCTATACAGCAACACAAATCAGCCATAATTATACATATATATATTTATATATAAATACACACACACATATAATTGAGCCTCCTTCTCCTCCCTGCATCCCACCCTGTTTAGGTCATCACAGAATGCCAAGCTGGGCTCCCTGTGTTGTATAACAACCTCCCATTATCTATTTTACACATGATATTATAATGCTACATTATAATATTATAATGCTACTTTCTCAGTTCATCCCTCCTTCTCCTTCCCCTAGTCTACAAGTCCGTTCTCTATTAGGTTCATCAGTACATTGTTTCTAGATTCCATATGTATGTGTTAATATATGATACTTGTTTTTCTGATTTACTTCACTTTGTATAACAGACTCTAAGTTCATCCACTTTAATACAGCTGACTCAAATCGGTTCCATTTTATGGCTGCATAATATTCCATTGTTGGAGAAGGCAATGGCATCCCACTCCAGTACTCTTGCCTGGAAAATCCCACGGACGGAGGAGCCTGGTGGACTGCAGTTCATGGGGTCACTAAGAGTCGGGCACGAAAAAGAGACTTCACTTTCACTTTTCACCTTCATGCATTGGAGAAGGAAATGGCAACCCACTCCAGTGTTCTTGCCTGGAGAATCCCAGGGACAGAGGAGCCTAGTGGGCTCCCGTCTATGGGGTCGCACAGAGTCAGACACGACTAAAGTGACTTAGCATAATATTCCATTGTATATGTGTACCACATCTTTAGCCATTCATCTGTTGATGGACATCTAGGTTGCTTCCATGTCCTGCCTATTGTAACTATTGCTATAATGAACATTGGGGTACATGTGTTTTTTAGAATTGTGGTTTTTCTCAGGATATATGCCCAGTAGTGGGGTTGCTGTGTTATATGGTAGATTTATTCCTAGTGTTTAAAGGAATCTCCATACTGTCTTCCATAATGTCAATATCAGTTTACATTTCCACCAACAGTGCAGTAGGGCTCCCTTTTCTCCACATCCTCCCCAGTATTTATTTTTTGAAGATTTTTTGATGGTGTTCATGTTGACTGGTGCAAGGTAATACCTCATTTAGTTTTGATTTGTATTTCTATAATAATGAGTAGTGTTGAGCATCTTTTCATGTGTTTGTTGGCAGTCTGTATGTCTTCATTAGAGAAATGTCTGTTTAGGTCTTCTGCCCATTTTTTGATTGGGTTGTTTTTTTGATATTGAGCTGTATGAGGTCTTTATAAATTTTGGAGATCCTTTGTCAGTTGCTTCATTTGTCATTTTCTCCCATTATGTGGGTTGTTGTTTCATCTTGTTTATAGTTTCCTTTGCTGTGCAAAAGCTTTTAAGGTTCATTAGGTCTCATTTGTTTATTTTTGTTTATATTTCCATTAATCTAGAAGATGAGTCATAGAGAATATTGTTGTGATTTACGTCAAGGTGTGTACTACCTCTGTTTTCCTCTAAGAGCTCTGTAGTTTCTGGTCTTACCTTTATGTCTTTAATCCATTTTGAGTTTATTTTATGTATGGTGTTAGGAAGTGTTCTAATATCATTTTTTAACACGTAGCTGCTCAGTTTTTCCAGTACAACTTATTGAAGAAGCTGTCTTTTCTCCATTGTGTATTCTTGCCTCTTTTGTCAAAGACAATGTGCTCATGTGTTCATGGGTTTATACTTGGGCTTTCTATCTGATTCCATTCATCTACATTTCTGTTTTTGTACCAGATCCATACTGTACTGATGACTTTAGCTTTGTAGAATAGTATAAAGTCAGGGAAGTTAATACCTTGAGCACCATTTTTTTTTTCTCAAGATTGCTTTGGCTTTTTGGGGTCTTTTGTGTTTCCATACAAATTGTGAATTTTTTTTTTGTTCTAGTTCTATGAAAAATGCCATTGATAGTTTAACAGGTATATCATTGAATTTTTTGATTGCTTTAGGTAAGATAGTCATCTTGACAATATTGATTCTTCCAGTCCGAGAACACGGTATACCTCTCTATCCATTTGTGTTGCCTTTGATTTCTTTCATTAGTGTCTTATAGTTTTCTGCATATAGTTCTTTTGTCACTTTAGGTAGGTTTATTCCTAGGTATTTTATTTTTTTGTAGCTCAAGTGGTGAATGAGATTGTTTACTTAACTTCTCCTTTTGAAATTTCATTGTTAGTGTATAGGAATGCAAGGGATTTCTGTGTATTAATTTTATATCCTGCAACTTTACTAAACTCATTGATTAGCTCCATTATTTTTTGGTGGCAGTTTTAGGGTTTTATGTGTGTGGTATCAGGCCATCAGCTCACAGTGAGAGTTTTACTTCTTTTCCAATCTGAATTCTTTTTGTTTCTTTTTCTCCTCTGATTGCTGTGCTAGGACTTTCAAACCTATATTGAATAATAATGGTGAGAGTGGGCACCCTTATCCTGTTCTTGATCTTAGAGGAAATTCTTTCAGGTTTTCACCGTTGAGAATAGTGTTTGCTATTCGTTTGCTGTATATGGTCTTTAATATGTTAAGGTAGCTTCTTTCCTGATTTCTGAAGAGTTTTTATCATAAAGATTCTTTTTTTTTTTTTTTTTTGATATAGACTGTTTTTAAAGTCTTTATTGAATTTGCTGCACTATTACTTCTGTTTTATACTTTGGGTTTTTGGCCACGAGTCATGTGTGATCTTAGCTGCCTGACCAGGGATTGGACCCACACCCCCTGTATTGGAAGTTAAAGTCTTAGCCACTGAACTGCCAAGGAATTCTCTAAAAAATAACGTTTAGAATATGCTTTCCATATGCATTTGTAAAAGTGCATGTGAATACATGTGTATATGTGTGTGTATGATGAAGTGGTGTTGGCAAAAAACTTTTTAAACAATACGAAGTCAAAGTTCTTAATAGTACTAGTTATCTGTTATTGTATAATGAATTACCACCTAAATTAGCTAATTAAAACTACAAACATTTATTATTTTAGAATTCAGAGGGTCAGGAATCTAGGTGTAGTTCAGTTGGGTGGTTCTGATGATGGAGCTCTTAGAAGTTTGCAATTAGGAGGTCATCTAGAATTGTATTCATTTGAAGACTTGACAAGGACTGGAGGATTCTCTTCCAAGATAGTTCATTCAACATCACTGCTCTCTGGAGAAGGTCTTAGTTCTTCATTGGCTGTTGTCAGGATGCTTTACTTTTCTTCATTTGGACATTTTCATGGGTATGAATGCATCAATATATCATCTATATATAATAGCTAACTTCTCATGCAGAAAGCAGTCCAAAAGAAAGTGTAAGACAGAAGCCACTGTCTTTTATGACTTAGTCTCAGAATTCACTCTGTCATATTCTTAATTCTCCATTAGATACATATATCAGCTCTATTTAATGTGGTGGGAGTTATACAAGGCCAGAAACACTAGGAAGTGATAATTTTGGGGGGCTCTCTTGGAGGTTGGATGTTACAGTAGATATATTGTTGTTTTTTAGTCACTAAATCGTGTCTGACTCTTTTGTTATCCCATGGATTATAGCCTACCAGGCTCCTCTGTCTGTGGGATATCCCAGGCAAAAATATTGGTGTGGGTTGCCATTTCTTTCTCCAGGGGATCTTCTTGATCCAGGGATCGAACCCAAGTCTCCTGCCTTGGTAAGCAGATTCTTTACCACTGAGCCACCAAGGAAGCCTTGCTATGCTATGCTATGCTAAGTCACTTCAGTCTTGTCCGACTCTGCTAACTCAGAGACGGCAGCTCACCAGGCTCCCCCGTCCCTGGGATTCTCCAGGCAAGAACACTGGAGTGGGTTGCCATTTCCTTCTCCAATGCATGAGAGTGGAGAAAGTGAAGTCGCTCAGTCGCGTCCGACTCTTCGCGACCCTATGGACTGCAGCCTACCAGGCTCCTCCGCCCATGGGATTTTCCAAGCAAGAGTACTGGAGTGGGGTGCCATTGCCTTCTCCGAAGGAAGCCTTACAGTACATATAAATGGACTTATTTTAACAGCGTCTTGATAAAAAGTCCTTTGCTGGTTGACTGGACCAAATTGCTTGCTGAAAGAAGAAAAGGGATAATCAGTCCTAAACCAGTGTAGATTTCACAGAGGACTAATCATGCTGCACTGTCAAAATGAGTGACATAGACCTCTGATTTCCTCACATTATAAAATGACTACTTCTCTCCCTGTGTAAAACACATAATTTTGCCAATATTTATATGATTGAGTAAAATCTTTTGTTGGATTTGTAGGACGCAGCATTTACTATTTGATATACCAGCATTTTTGAAAGAAAAAATAACCATGTTATTTTCTGATATATTTTTATTTATAAAAAATGAAATTTAAATAACCAAGAATAACTGAGTAGTATGGGCCACATACTATACATAGTATAGTAGGGCTTCCCTGATAGCTAAGTTGGTAAAGAACTCACCTGCAATTCAGGAGACCCCAGTTGCATTCCTAAGTCAGGAAGATCCACTGGAGAAGGGATAGGCTACCTATTGCAGTATTATGGGGCTTCCCTGTGGCTCAACTGGTAGAGAATCTGCCTGCAATGCAAGAGACCTGGGTTCCATTTCTGGGTTGGGAAGATCCCCTGGAGAAGGCAAAGGCTATCCACTCCAGTATTCTGACCTGGAGAATTCCATGGTCTGTATAGTCCATGGAATGGCAAAGAGTTGGACATGACTGAGTGACTTTCAGTAGCTCACTATGGGCCACAAAGCTATATTTGTGAATCTTGCAACAGAAAGATGTAACTAATTGGTCCATTGTCAGAGTAGTTGAACATATACTAAATGTTTATAGTATAATAAAAGCAAGAACAGAATAAAACCATGTCCTATACTTAAAGATTTATTTATTATATTCTCAAGAGAAATTTCTTTTTACCCTCAAATACATATGACTACAAACATACTTTTATAAAGTTTTCCAATATAATAGGTTCTCTTTTTAGTTATGCATAATTTCCATTTTTCTAATTAATTTTTAATATAAAAAAGGTGCAACAAAATCTATTATAATATTATCATGTAAATTCAGAATTGTATAAGAATCTTTCATTTTGGGAGTTAGACACCTGGGTTTCAAGGCATAAGTATTTTATTTTATTTTTTTTATTTATTTTTTTTAAATTTTATTTTATTTAACTTTACAATATTGTATTGGTTTTGCCATACATGAAAATGAATCCGCCACAGGTATACATGTGTTCCCCATCCTGAACCCTCCTCCCTCCTCCCTCCCCATACCATACACAATGGAGTATTACTCAGCCATTAAAAAGAATACATTTGAATCAGTTCTAATGAGGTGGATGAAACTGGAGCCTATTATACAGAGTGAAGTAAGCCAGAAAGAAAAACACAAATACAGAATGCTATGCTAAGTCATTTCAGTTGTGTCCGAGTCTGTGTGACCCCACAGACGGCAGCCCACCAGGCTTCCCCGTACCTGGGATTCTCCAGGCAAGAACATTGGAGTGGGTTGCCATTTCCTTCTTCAATGCATGAAAGTGAAAAGAGAAAGTGAAGTCGCTCAGTCATGTCTGACTCTTAGCGACCCCATGGACTGCAGCCTACCCGGCTCCTCTGTCCATGGGATTTTCCAGGCAAGAGTACTGGAGTGGGGTGCCATACTAACACATATATATGGAATTTAGAAAGATGGTAACAATAACCCTGTATATGAGACAGCAAAAGAGACACTGATGTATAGAACAGTCTTTTGGACTCTGGGAGAGGGAGAGGGTGGGATGATTTGGGAGAATGGCATTGAAATATGTATAATATCATATTTGAAACGAGTTGCCAGTCCAGGTTCGATGCCTGATACAGGCATAAGTATTTTAAATAGTGAGCAGCTGAGTCTGGACTAGCACTAGAATGGTTTGTGACTCTGAATTGAGTTCTCCCATCTCTAATAGGAATATTATTTCTCTGTTTCTCTCACTCAAACGTTTTACATTTGGCTTATATACAGAAGCTCAGGCTAACCAAACCTGAAGATGCTGTATTTTTATTTAGTAAAGATATTCTCTCTTGGACTTATATCTAATTTATCATTACATATAGAAATGTGTGGTCTTGTTATTGACATTGATCAAAAATGTACCAAACCACAACAAATAGATTACTTAAATTTTACAAGTGCTCTGATAATTCCTTCCACCACTCAGTGCTTCCTGTATCCAATTCAGTTCTGCTGCAAGAATCCACCATGCAGAATGCCATTACATTAATAAGAATATTAACTTACTTGCTAGATCTTCCTATTGGAAAGAGGAATTAGAGAATAGAGGTGCTGGTGTATTTCTGTAAAAAAATGTAGGACAATTTGAGTTTTCTTCCCTCTGCTTTTCTCCTACTAGAGGAAAAATAAATTGGGAATAAAATATCTGTATTTCTTTGGAAAAGATTCTGACAATATACCAACTCATGAGAGAGGACACAAAAATGGCCTAACAACATTTAAAGTGTTCTTTTAAAGTCTGTTACATTCTGAAGTATTATTTCTAAATGGTAAGCTTTTTTTCTTGCTTGATAGCTTTGATTTTCCAATATTGTATATGATTGCCTGCCTTAGTGTGCAAGTACAAATTTCAAAAGGCATTTTACTTTCCTCCAAGAACATTTAAGTTGTGTTTGGCTTTGTGTTTTAATCTTGGTTTCATTTCTAGTCAGAATATTAGCATTTGGGGGCAGGACCTTAAGGTGTTTAGATTATTGAAATTTTTATCTACCCTTGATCCAATTTTATTAATGATAAAATATATAAATCTTTCTTTTTAACTAAATAAAATGGAAGATTTATGTGATTTTCAATCTGTTGTAAATTACCCTATATTATGACACTTTACTCTTATTTACTACCTTATATGCTGTTGAAGTTCATTACAGACATTAAAACTTTTATCAACAAATGGAGTAAAATTCTAAGATATTGTAATTTTGACTCAAGTACAAGAACTGGTCATGGAAAAACAGACTGGTTCCAAATAGGAAAAGGAGTACGTCAAGGCTGCATATTGTCACCATGTTTATTTAACTTATATGCAGAGTACATCATGAGAAATGCTGGACTGGAAGAAACACAAGTTGGAATCAAGATTGCCGGGAGAAATATCAATAACCTCAGATATGCAGATGACACCACCCTTATGGCAGAAAGTGAAGAGGGGCTAAAAAGCCTCTTGATGAAAGTGAAAGTGGAGAGTGAAAAGGTTGGCTTAAAGCTCAACGTTCAGAAAACGAAGATCATGGCATCTGGTCCCATCACTGCATGGGAAATAGATGGGGAAACAGTGGAAACAGTGTCAGACTTTGTTTTTCTGGGCTCCAAAATCACTGCAGATGGTGACTGCAGCCATGAAATTAAAAGACACTTACTCCTTGGAAGGAAAGTTATGACCAACCTAGATAGCATATTCAAAAGCAGAGACGTCACTTTGCCAACAAAGGTTCGCCTAGTCAAGGCTATGGTCTTTCCTGTGGTCATGTATGGATGTGAGAGCTGGACTGTGAAGAAGGCTGAGTGCCGAAGAATTGATGCTTTTGAACTGTGGTGTTGGAGAAGACTCTTGAGAGTCCCTTGGACTGCAAGAAGATCCAACCAGTCCATTCTGAAGGAGATCAATCCTGGAATGTCTTTAGAAGGAATGATGCTAAAGCTGAAACTCCAGTATTTTGGCCACCTCATGGGAAGAGTTGACTCATTGGAGAAGACTCTGATGCTGGGAGGGATTGGGGGCAGGAGGAGAAGGGGACGACAGAGGATGAGATGGCTGGATGGCATCACTGACTTGATGGATGTGAGTCTGGGTGACCTCCGGGAGCTGGTGATGGACAGGGAGGCCTGGCGTGCTGCGGTTCATGGGGTCGCAAAGAGTCGGACACGACTGAGCGACTGATCTGATCTGATCTGACCCATCAATTTCCAGAAAAGCATCTACTTCTGTTTCATTGACCAAGCTAAAGCCTTTGACTGGAAAGGTCACAATAAACTGTGAAAAAATTCTTAGAGGTGTAAGGACCAGACCACTTTACCTGTGTCCTGAGAAACTGGTATGTGGGTCAAAAATTAACAGTCAGAACCAAATGTGCAACAATTAATTGGCTCAATATTGGGAAAGGAGTATGACAAGGTTGTTTATTATCATCCTGCTTATTTAACTTAACATGTAGAGATGTTTTTTAGTCACTCTGTCCAACTCTTGCAACCCAATAGACTGTAGCCCACCAGGCTCTGCTGTCCATGGGATTTTCCAGGCAAAAATACTGAAATGTGTTGCCATTTCTTTCTCCAGGGTATATTACCAACCCAGGGATAGAACTTCTATCTCCTATACTGAAGGTGGATTCTTTATCACTGAGTCACCTGGGAAGATCTATATGCAGTGTACATCATGCCAAATGCCAGCCTGGACAAATCACAAGCTGGAATCAAGATTGCGGGGAAAAATATGAACAACCTCAGATATGCAAATAATACTACTCTAATGGAAGAGAGTGAAGAGGAACTAAAGAGCCTCTTGATGAAGATGAAAAAGGAGAGGAAAAGGTGACTTGAAACTCAACATTCAAAAAACTAACATCTTAACATCCAGTCCCATCACTCCATGGCAAACAGATGGGGGGAATGGAAACAGTGGCAAATTTTAATTTTGGGGCTCTCAAATCACTTTATCAGTATCTGTAGCCATGAAATTAAAAGATGCTGCTCCTTGGAAGGATCAGATCAGATCAGATCAGATCAGTCGCTCAGTCGTGTCTGACTCTTTGCGACCCCATGAACCACAGCACGCCAGGCCTCCCTGTCCATCACCAGCTCCCGGAGGTCACTCAGACTCACACCCATCAAGTCAGTGATGCCATCCAACCATCTCATCCTCTGTCATCCCCTTCTCCTCCTGCCCTCAATCCTTCCCAGCATCAGAGTCTTCTCCAATGAGTCAACTCTTCGCATGAGGTGGCCAAAATACTGGAGTTTCAGCTTTAGCATCATTCCTTCTAAAGAAATTCCAGGATTGATCTCCTTCAGAATGGACTGGTTGGATCTTCTTGCAGTCCAAGGGACTCTCAAGAGTCTTCTCCAACACCACAGTTCAAAAGCATCAATTCTTCGGCACTCAGCCTTCTTTACAGTCCAGCTCTCACATCCATACATGACCACAGGAAAGACCATAGCCTTGACTAGGCGAACCTTTGTTGGCAAAGTGACGTCTCTGCTTTTGAATATGCTATCTAGGTTGGTCATAACTTTCCTTCCAAGGAGTAAGCGTCTTTTAATTTCATGGCTGCAGTCACCATCTGCAGTGATTTTGGAGCCCAGAAAAACAAAGTCTGACACTGTTTCCACTGTTTCCCCATCTATTTCCCATGCAGTGATGGGACCAGATGCCATGATCTTCGTTTTCTGAATGTTGAGCTTCAAGCCAACCTTTTCACTCTCCACTTTCACTCTGACAAATCTAGACATTGTATTAAGAAGCAGAGACATTGTTTTGCCGACAAAGGTCCACTTCATCAAAGCTACATTTTTTTCCATTAGTCATGTATAGATGTGAGAACTAGACCATAAGAAGGCTGAGTGCCAAAGAATTGAAGCTTTTGAGTTGTGGTGCTGGAGAAGACTCTTGGGAGTCCCTTGGACTTCAAGGAGATCAAAACAGTCAATCCTAAAGAAAAGCAGTCCTGAATATTCATTAGGAGGACTGATGCTGAAGTTGAAGCTCCAATACTTTGGCCACCTGATGAGAAGAGTTGAGTCACTAGGAAAGACCCTGATGCTGGGAAAGATTGAAGGAAGCAGAGGATAAGATGGTTAGACAGTATCACGGACTCAACGGGCATGAACTTGACTGAACTCCTGAAGATAGTGGAGGACAGAGGAACCTGGTATGCTGCAGTCCCTGGGGTCACAAAGAATGGGACAGGATTTAGTGACTGAACAATGACAATAACAACCCATCATTTTCAGTCTTCTTTATCCTTAAAGTAGAATATTTCTAATATGTTAGAGAAATCAGTCTTAATCAAGTGTTTTGAATGTAATTAATTCCAGAAGGATCATCAGACTTGGGTCATGGAACTGTTGTAAGCTGAGGATTTTCTGTAACCCCAAATGTAACAAGATGATAATTAAAAAGGAATACTCTAGTATGAGTAGCATCTGAATCTAGTTGATATTTTCATGGCACTTTCTTCTAACTGAAAGGTACCTCCACAGTAGCTGTAGGCAGTGAGCAAAAGAAATGCAACTCCAGAGGTGGCTAGAGTTTTCATCTGATTTTCTGAAAGGTGTGTGTGTGTGTGTGTGTATGTGTGTGTGTGTGTACTTTAGTAAATTTGAAAGCTAGTATAACAATCCTCAAACTTTGATCATTAAGGGTCACCAGAACATGTCTAACAAAGTCTCCAGTCACTTCTTAGTCACAGAATTTTCAAATTACAATGATTTTGCAAAGAGCTACATATATGTTATTTTTGGAGTGAGGAAGGAGAGTAGGCTATAATTATTCCAAAGTTTCTTCTGCAATTTCTACATGAATTAGCTATCTTTTGGTGTCTCATGATGCTGATGCCTAAAAACATCCATGAAGTAATGATATCCAATGCTGTCTCCTTCAAGAATTTTTTTCTAATTCTAGTTTATGTCTCTCTATTCTGAATATATAATGAACTTGCAATTTATATCTTTTTTTTTTTCATTTTTACAGTCTTGTTTTGAAATATATGCATATTTATATTGTGTATTCAATAGCATTTAATGCTTCAAATCGACTGGAAGCATTTTCATTTCCCTCTTACATTTTATCCAGCACTTAGTAAAACACTAGACTCACACAGGTGTTCAAAAGACAGACATCTGTCAGAATCAATTCCGTCAAAATCGGAAAAGAGTGAGATAAAACTTCAGAAAACAAAATCTATTTATTTCCATTTTGACTTTTTCATCACTTTTGGAAGCACACCCATTTCTCACAGCTCTCAAACATGAAATCTTATATTAGCCTTTGCTTCTTAAGTTTCTCTCCCTGCAGTGATTTCAGTTGAATTCAATTTCTCTGTTCTTAGTGCCTGACTCTGAATAATATCATATAAGAAATTTCAAATTAATTTCTTATGGATTATTTTCTAAAAGTTTCCTTTTGTTGGGTAAAATTATCAAATGTACTCTCGGCTTAAGCAAATAGATTTCTAAACATCATCCTTAACATCTTATAGTTTCTCCTTGTCAACATCTGTTTCAGATTTGAATTTCACACAATTTAATTTTCAGTCTTTTCATCTTTTACTATTGGCCTACTGTCTTTGAACCAAAGTGGCCAGGGAGGTTTCTGGTTTCTGTGTTTAGTCCTTTTCCTAGGTCCCAGGATATCAACATGTTAATTTTTAATGACAAATTTAATTATTGCATACTTGAGAACACCTGAGTTTGCATGATCACTGCAGTTTCTTTTCTTGGTAAATAGCGTGGGAAGTCACATTATAATCTAAGTCACTTATTAAATTATAGCCACTTTGCCATAAGAAAGTATTGTCACAGAAAGCATAAATACTCTAAAATCCTTTTGATCAGCACATTCTTTCTGTTACAGAACCATATGGGAAACCAATTCCTAATCAGAAGCTTGCTTGGTAAGTGTGGAATTAGAACAAGTAGCTTTAGATAACTCAAATCTTAAGTTGGATGAGGCTAAGATGGTTCCTGAGCAAGTCTTTTCTTAGACTTGCAAGATTTTCTAACAGTGTGTTCTGAAATCTTGATAGGTAGAAGCTGTAAAAACTGTCACATAAAAGCTACATGTAGCTTCTTTAATGGGTAAAGACTTGAAAACTCCTAAGGAGCTGATTGTGCCTTCACTCAGGGAAAGCCTCCTGATTGGGCCTTTAATTGCACAAATGTAAAACAAGAATCACTTATGAATTATGCACTGTTCTGGAAGAAAAGTGTGATGTGATTGTTCACCCGAATGAAAACATTTTGGACTGTGAGGCTAAGTAAACTATTTGCTAACGTATGATTTTGCTTCTGCTTATGCAAGTTAGTGAACCTCTCCCAATCTCAGTTTTCTTTCTCAGTAAAGTGGGGATAATACTATTTGGGAAGATAAAGTAATATAAGTAAACTTTTTAAAAGGGAATCTCATATCTAGTCAGCAGTGTTCCCCAAGTGGCTCAGCGGTAAAGAATCTGTCTACAATGAAGGAGATACAGGAGACACGAGTTTGATCCCTGGATCAGCAAGATCCTTTGGAGGAAGAAAAGGCAACCCTCTATAGAATTCTTGAGGGAATAACCCCATAGACAGAGGAGCCTGTTGGGCTGTAGTCCATAGATTTGCAAAGAGTTGGACAAGGCTGTAGCAACTAAACACACATCTATTCAGTGGCTTAATATTGGTGATGAATATGTCTCTGAGATTATCACTATTTTTTAAAAGAAATAAATATGTCATTCCTTTGTCTGAAGTGAGATTGCACATTGCTAGTAAATTTTTGTACTTTCTGAAGATGTGGATACTTTGGGCAGAAGGTCCTAGAGTGAACTCCAAGGCTGATCCTTGCCTTTTGCAGAAGGACCACACACAAAGTACAGAAGGCAGCAAGTGCCTCATGGTAACAGTGGTTGATGCTGCACACAACTAATTCAGATGCAGACAGTCACATGTACTTGGCCACGTTTACCTATTCCCAAAATGGAGTTTTTCTTGAATTAACTTTCCCATGCACAATGATCTTGAATAGAGGAAGATTCTGGCACAGAAAATTAAAAAGTAATCTTTAGGTGAGGTGGAAGAGGAATTGTTTTTTTGCTCTGACTAAATGACTCTTTGAGTGCCTAGACCTGGAGGTGAGTTGGGATGATTTTGTGTGGTGTGGTAGAAACATCAGTCACTATTCCATGAACTTAGGCTGGGACTAAGGCCTCTTGTGACTTGGGTACTCTTGCTACCTATTAAAATGTATTCTCCATTTTCTCACTGGAGTGGAAGTATTGAGCAAATGACTAGTAATCTGTACAGCATCCCTGGCTTCCCCTGTGGCTCAGTGGTAAAGAATCTGCCTGCCAATGCAGGAGACACAGGAGATGTAGGTTCAATCCCTGGGTCTGGAAGATCCCTGAAGGAGAAAATGGCTACCCATTCCAGTATTCTTGCCTGGAAAATTCCATGGACAGAGGAGTCTGGTGGGCTACAGTCCATGGGGTTGCAAAGAGTTGGACACAACTGAACATGCACACATTGCACCCCCAGCTTTCTTTGCAGTTAGGTATTGGCTTGTGAGAGTTGTCTCTGGCAGAATATGAGTAAGAAGTGATGTTTTCCATTTGCACACCTTGTTTCTTGCCTCCTGAGCCTCTTGCTGGGCTCTTTTCTCCTTCTGCCTAACCAACATGACAATAACCAGAGAGATCTTGGAACTTATTTGTGTTGAAAATGATAGAGTAGCCATCGGACTAACCCTTGAATGGCTACATGGAGAAAAGCCAGGGTTGCCCTGAAACTTCTACCCTTTCTTTTATGTGAGAAAGACAAATACATATGTGTGTGTGTGTGTGTGTGTGTGTGTGTGTGTGTATATGCTAAGTCACTTCTGCTGCTGTTGCTGCTGCTAAGTCGCTTCAGTCGTGTCCGACTCTGTGCAACCCCATAGACGGCAGCCCACCAGGCTTCCCCGTCCCTGGGATTCTCCAGGCAAGAACACTGGAGTGGGTTGCCATTTCCTTCTCCAATAAATGAAAGTGAAAAGAGAAAGTGAAGTCACTCAGTCATGTCCGACTCTTAGTGACCCCATGTACTGCAGCCTACCAGGCTCCTCCATCCGTGGGATTTTCCAGGCAAGAGTACTGGAGTGGGGTGCCATTGCCTTCTCCGATATATATATATCACTGAATTATTGGTGTTTGTTTCAATCAATTTCCCTGTTGTAAGCAATTCAATTTGGGCCATGGTGTCAAAGCCTAAAAAGTTAATGAAATACATGATATCATGGCAACACACTGACATTTATTTTAAAAAAATACTATCTCCAACTATAACTTAGAATACAAACCATATGCTCATATAGCTTTAAGTATAGTGATTGAAAAGAGCTGGAATATTTATATGTATTGGCTGCTATTCATTGCTTCAAGTAAGGTATTACATGAATTGACTAGTTTATGCTCAGAGATTGAAGGGGAGAGAATTCACAGATAAAGAGCCTCATGGAAAAGTTAACTGTTTCTGAAACCCAAACAAGAAATAAGACGTAAAAAGACTTCAGATGCAAAGGCCCAATAAGATGTCTAAGTTGAATTAAGGTACTTAGCCTTGTAGCAAAAATCAGATACAAAGTGATATCTTCCCACCCAACTATTGTAGATGTTCTCAAGGTAGCTATCATTAAGATCACACCTGCAGACACACAGGCACACGCATGCACACGCACACTGTTAAAAGCAGGGAAGTTAAAAACAAATGAAAAATTACATCTAAGGAATTTGGGCGGTGTTGTCACTGCTACTTGGAAGGGACAGGAAATAAACAGATGGAAAACCTATTTAGTTTTTGAGAGAATTGCACTATCAAAGAAACCTGAGAAAGCTTTCGACTCTCTGACCTATTCAGAAGGCTCACACTCTATTCTCATCATAGATGTTCCATGGAAGATGGCAGAAGAGGAAGAAGCTCCTAGAAGGCAAAGTCAAGAGCCTCTGAGGATCATGGAAAAGGGAGCTTCTCCCAGAGGGCAGAATCACAATTAACGTAGGGATCTTTTCCATGCCAGGCAAGGTCTTATCCAGTGCTTCCCTAGTGGGAGTACATTGTCTCAGTGAACTATGACTTCGCCGTTTCCCTGAACCATACATTCTTTTTTTTCAATTTTTAAGCAGTATTAGGTTACAGAAAAAGTGACTGGAACATACAGAGAATTCCTATGTATTCCCTCACTGTTCATCTGCTGGTTTTCCCTATTGTTAACATTGTCCATTATTCTGGTACATTTGTTGCTATCGATGAATCAATATTGATACATTATAAATTGAATTCCATGGTTTACACTGGGGCTTAATCTTTGTGATGTATGTCCTATGGGTTTTGAGGAATGTAAATAAAATGACCCATATCTACCATTTTTATATCATACAAAATAGTTTCACTGCACTAGACATTCTCCCTGCTGAACCTGTTTATCTCACCCTTACTCCTCAAGCCTTACAACCACTACCACTCCTGTCACTAATTTTTTTTTTTACTGTCATCATAGTTTTGTCTTTTTCAGAATGTCATATAGTTGTAGTTATACAGTATGTAGACTTCACGGTTCAGCTTCTTTCTTTAGCAATCTGCATTTTAGGTTTATCCGTGTTTATCGTGTTTTGACATGGATAAACCTAAAGTGCAGATTGCTAAAGAAAGAAGCTGAACTGTAAAGTCTACATACTGTATGACTACAACTATATGATATTCTGAAAAAGACAAAACTATGATGACAATAAAAAAAAATTAGTTTTGATAGTTCCTTTTTTAAAATCACTGGATAATATTGTTGTATGGATATACCACAGTTTGTTTAGCCATTTACCTCTTGAAGGACATCTTTGTTGCTTCCAGGTTTTGGCAATTATGAATTATCCCTTTGTAGGTTTTCATAAGTTTTCAGCTCATTTGGGTGTATACCAAGCAGCATGGTTGCTGGATCATATGTTAAGAATATGTTTACTTTTCTAAGAAACTGCCAAACTGTCTTCCAAAGTTGACTGAATTTCTTTATATTCATATGAGTAATAAAAGAGAATTTCTATTTCTCTACACATTCTTTTGCATTTTAACTGGTATTTTTATTGTGGTTATCCTGCTACATGAACATATATTGACTTAGGTGAGGGCAGATAATCTTTGGTATTAGAAGACTCTGATGCTGGGAGGGATTGGGGGCAAGAGAGAAGGGGACGACAGAGGATGAGATGGCTGGATGGCATCACTGACTCGATGGATGTGAGTCTGAGTGAACTCCGGGAGTTGGTGGTGGACAGGGAGGCCTGGCGTGCTGCGATTCATGGGGTCACAAAGAGTCGGACATGACTGAGCTACTGATCTGATCTGATCTGATCTATACCACTAAATACAAATTAAAATGAAACATCTAGCCTTGGAGGAAAAATTTCATATTCCAGAGATACTGGACTTGGGATTGGTTGCAGCAAATGGGTAAGGCTTTGAATTGTCTCTCTGGGGAGGGAATGAGTCTATTTTACCTACTGGCAATATTTGATGGCTAGAAAGGTAGACTGGGGTGGAGATGGCCACTTGTCTGTCAGAAACTTCTCCTATCTTCCTTTGTATTGTAGGGTTGGACATGTGTCTAGCCAGCTATGCCATGTTTCACAGCTTCCCTTGCATTTAGATGGAGTAATGAGACTGTTCTTCCAATGGGACCACTGTTCTCCTATATATGTAAAGGTAATATGTGCCACTTCTGAGGTTAATTGTAAGAACTCCTTGACATGCCCCTCCATGTTCTCTCTGACATTGGGCTTCTTGTCGTTATTCAGTCGTGCCCAAATTTTTGCAACCCCATAGACTGCATCATGCCAGGCTTCCCCGTCTTTCACCATCTCCCAGAGCTTGCTCAAATTCTTGTCCATTGAGTCAGTGATGCCATCCAACCATCTCATTCCTTTGTTGTTCCCTTATCCTCCTGCCCTCTATCACTCCCAGCATCAGTGTTTTACTAAATGAGTTGACTCTGCGAATCAGGTGACCAAAGTATTGAAACTTCAACATCAGTCCTTCCAGTGAATATTAAGGGTTGATTTCCTCTAGGATTGACTGGTTTGATTGGCCCTAGCAGGCCAAGGGACTCTTAAGAGTTTTTCCAGCACCACAATTGGAAAGCACCAATTCTTTGCCACTCAGCTTTCTTTATGGTCCAACTCTTACATCCATACATGACTAATGGAAAAACCATAGTTTTGACTATATGGATATTTGTTGGCAAAACAATGTCTCTGATTTTTAACATGCTGTCTAGGTTTTTCATAGCTTTTCTTCCTAGGAGCAACTTTTTTTTTTTTTTTTAATTTCATGGTGGCAGTACCATCCACAGTGAATTTGGAGTGCAAGAAAATAAAGTTGGTCACAGTTTCCACTGTTTCCCCATCTACATGGCATGAAGTGATGGGACTGGATGCCATGATCTTAGTTTTCTGAATGTTGAGTTTTTAGCCAGCTTTTACACTCTCCTCTTTCAGCTCCACCAAGAGGCTCTTTAGTTCTTGAAAAAACTGGCTTGAACATCTGAAATTTCATGTTTCACGAACTGCTGAAGCCTGGCTTGGGGTTTCAAATGTTACATTGCTAGCATGTGAGATGAGTGCAATTGTGAGGTAGTTTGAACATTCTTTGGCATTGCCTTTCTTTGGGACTGGAATGAAAACTGACCTTTTCCAGTACTATGGGCACTTCTGAGTTTTCCAAATTTGCTGGTATATTTAGTGGAGCACTTTAGCAGCAGCATCTTTTGGAATTTGAAATAGCTCCACTGGAATTCCATTGCCTCCATTAGCTTTGTTCATAGTGATGCTTCCTAAGGCTCACTTGACTTCACATTCCAGGATGTCTGGCTTTGGATGAGTGATCACACAATTGTGGTTATCTTGGTCATGGAGATCTTTCTTGTGTAGTTCTTCTGTGTATTCTTGCCACCTTTTCTTGATATCTTCTGCTTCTGTTAGCTCCATACCATTTCTCTCTGTTATTGTGCCCATTTTTACATGAAATGTTCCCTTGGTAGCTCTAATTTTTATTTTCTTCTTTTTAAAAATTTATTTATTTTAATGAGAGGCTAATTAGTTTACAATATTGTATTGGTTTTGCCATACATCAACATGAATCTGCCACGGGTGTACACGTGTTCCCCATCCTGAAACCCCCTCCCACCTCCCTCCCCATACCATCCCTCTGGGTCATCCCAGTGCACCAGCCCCAAGCATCCTGTATCCTGCATCGAACCTGGATTGGCGATTCGTTTCTTATATCATATTATACATGTTTCAATGCCATTCTCCCAAATCATACCCCCCTCCCTCTCCCAGAGTCCAAAAGACTGTTCTATACATCTGTGTCCCTTTTGCTGTCTCGCATACAAGGTTATCATTACCATCTTTCTAAATTCCATATATATGCATTAGTATACTGTATTGGTGTTTTTCTTTCTGGCTTACTTCACTCTGTATAATAGGCTCCAGTTTCATCCACCTCATTAGAACTGATTCAAATGTATTTTTGTTAATGGCTGAGTAATAGTTCATTGTATATATGTACCACAGCTTTCTTATCCATTCATCTGCTGATGGACATCTACATTGCTTCCATGTCCTGGCTATTGTAAACAGAGCTGCAATGAACATTGGGGTACACGTGTCTCTTTCAATTCTGGGTTCCTCCATGTGTATACCCAGAAGTGGAACTGCTGGGTCATATGGCAATTCTATTTCCAGTTTTTTAAGGAATCTCCACACTGTTCTCCATAGTGGCTATACTAGTTTGCATTCCCACCAACAGTGTAAGAGGGTTCCCTTTTCTCCACATCTTCTCCAGCATTTATTGCTTGTAGACTTTTAGAACACAGCTGTTCTGACTGGCGTGAAATGATACCTCATTGTGGTTTTGATTTGCATTTCTCTGATAATGAGTGATGTTGAGCATCTTTTCCTGTGTTTGTTAGCCATCTGTATGTCTTCTTTGGAGAAATGTCTATTTAGTTCTTTGGCCCATTTTTTGATTGGGTCGTTTATTTTTCTGGAATTGAGCTGCAGGAGTTGCTTGTATATTTTTGAGATTAGTTGTTAGTCTTTCCCATTCTATTGTTTTCCTCTATTTCCTGGCATTGATCACTGAGGAAGGCTTTCTTATTTATTCTTGCTATTCTTTGAAAGTCTGCATTCAAATGGATATATAGTTCCTTTTCTCCTTTGCCTTTAGCTTCTGTTTCCTTCTCAGCTATTTGTAAGGCCTCCTCAGACAACCATTTTGCCTTTTTGCATTTCTTTTTCTTGGTGATAGTCCTGATCCCTGTTTCCTGTACAATGTCACGAACCTCTGTCCATAGTTCTTCAGACACTCTATCAGATCTAACACTCTATCAGATCTAAGCCCTTGAATCTATTTGTCACTTCCACTGTATAATCGTAAGGGATTTGATTTAGGTTCCTCTGCCTTTTAAAAATCCAGTTGTACATCTGGAAGTTCTTGGTTCACGTAATGTTGAAGCCTAGCTTGGAGGATTTTGAACATGACCTTGCTAGCATGTGATATGAGTGCAATTGTGTGGTAGTCTGAACACTTAGGATTGGAATAGTGATAATCAAAGGTGAGTTAGGGACACCATATGTTATAAGTGACCCAGACATGTCAGTCTGGGTGCCTGAGCAATAGCATAAAGGAGAATAACTCTGCTGACCTATTCTTCCTTCTAGACTGTTACTTGAATGAGTAATGAATTTCTATTATGTTTGAGCTAGGCTTGGTTCTATTTGTAAGGATAACTTGGTTCTATTTATATCGAGTCTTATTAATGCATATGCATAAGGGAAAATTCATTATTTTCTTCTTATCCTAGGCTCTCATAACACTGCCTGTCTTTTGGAAAAAATAATAGTCATGGGCAGTAAGTTACAGTCTCATTGTAAACTGGTCCCATTCTCAGTGTCATTGTTTGTCTGAAATGCAATGTACTGTAGAAGTAAAGAAATTGGCATCTGCTTATTTCTTTACTACCTATGCTCAATTGCTCAGTTGTATCCGACTCTTTGCAACCCCATGGACTGTAGCCCACCAGGCTCCTCTGCCCATGGGATTCTTCTGGCAAGGATACTGAGGTAGGTTGCCATTTTCATCTCCACTGTACTACTTATACCTACCTATGTTAAATGTAAGGTTTTGTTAACTTGGGAAATTTCTTTAACTTTGTAGACTTTATCTTACTTAACAATACCCATTTCCTAAGTTTTTTGTAGAAATTAATTGAAATAAATCATGTGAATAATTAGGAAACAATTTGGTGCTTGGGTGCTCAGGCATTATGGGCTACCAGCTAGCTCTTAACTCTGTGAAGTTGTATTTTATGCCCATATTTAGTGGAAAGTCTCAAGTTTAAAATAAAATAAACAGACAAAAAAGTATTCATGGGTGGAATAACTTTTTTGACTTTGGTTGGAGTAAGAAAATGAGGAAGTGTAAAAGAGAGGGATTTTGTTTGATTTGCTGGGGGCATAGCCAATTTCTCCAAATAAAGTAAAATAATAGCACCTCCCACTGGGTAGAGAGTTTGTAAAGAGAATTGCTGAATCTTTCTGTGCCTGAAAATCCAGCAGTTAGGGCAGATGCCAGAAACAGCACTGAGGGGGTAACACGATGAATTGCAAATGTGTACAAAGAGTTCAGCAACTGGCAGCCGCAATGAAAACTGCCATAAGCATGTGTTACATGGAAGTTATTGGCAGATTAAGTTCAGAAATCCAGCACCAGCTGAAACAGAGAAGACAATAAATAGTTTAAATTGGCAGCCAAAACTTTTACCAAACACTTACATACACATAAGAGAATAATACAAGAGAGAGTGTGAAGGAGAGTAGGGATGGGGGTTACTGGGATTCTTAGGGAGGTCACAAAACCCCAATTTCTTGAGGAACTAAACTATGAATCCCTTTCAAAGGTCTAAGCAAATCCCCTTCATGGCACTGAGGAAAATAAAACAGAAAAGTAGAGAAGCAAAGAATAACAAATCAGCCCTTACTTTCAAAAAAATGACGGTGAAAAAAATCGAAGGGAAGAGATTTTGCAGTGTCCTAGGCAAAAAGGAATTGATGGTCAAATCCAAACTTAAATATTATAATTTTTGCCTGGTACTTCATGCGAAGAGTTGACTCATTGCAAAAGACCCTGATGCTGGGAGGGATTGGGGGCAGGAGGAGAAGGGGACGACAGAGGATGAGATGGATGGATGGCTTCACTGACTCGATGGACATGAGTCTGGGTAAACACTGGGAGTTGGTGATGGACAGGAAGGCCTGGTGTGCTGTGATTCATGGGGTCGCAAAGAGTCGGACATGACTGAGCGACTGAACTGAACTGAACTGAAATTCATTTCAGATATGATTAAGTTATTCTCAAGTTCCTCTTTGTTATAGTTCACAATTGATAATTCTCACAGAGAATTATTGTATATTTAAAACAGTGTAGAATCTGGGCCCTAGCAAATGTCTGGTTTATAATAATGTCCGGTCATCAATTGATTATATTGAGTTAAATCCATTACCTCCTAAGAGATAAAGAAAAAAGAGGAGATAGGCTTAAACAAGGCTTCCCTTGTGGCTTAGACAGTAAAGAATTTGCCTGCAACACGGGAGACCTGGATTCGATCCCTGGGTAGGGAAGATACCCTGGAGAAGGGAATGGCAATTCACTCCAGTATTCTTGCGGAGAATTTCATAGACAGATGACCCTGGTGGGCTACAGTCCATGGGGTCACAAAGAGTCGGATATAACTGAGTGACTAAAACTTTCACTTTCAGTCTTAAACAAAGTTGAGTTTAAATTCTGGTCTGGTATCCAAATCAATTGATGAGGGACAATGAATCAGATTTAAGTGCAGAAAAAAGTCTGTAGGTGAATAACTGAAAGAAGCAAGGATGCAATACTTGTCTTAGAATATTATTTTTTCCAAAGAGTGTAAACTTTAAAGATCAGAGATGGTGTTTGATCTTCTGTTTGTTTTACAGTGGGACAGTCTAGTAAATGTTATTCTTGTTGTAGTGAATCTATTTTATCTCCTACTGTTTCCTAATGTGAAACTTCCAGTCTAAGCAGGCTGGCTGACCCAACCCCCAACTTCACACTAGCCACATTTTTAGCTTTTAGCCCTGTTCTGCACTCATACCATTTTCTGCCATTTGCTGTGGCTTTCATTTTTCTCTTCTTCCAAAACCTTGCTCATTTGTTTGAAACCAGTTTAAATCCCCTGACTTACTTCCTATCATTGAACTTGTATAGCATCTAATTCTTTGAACCTTACATTTTAACTATTTCATGGCCATTTAAACATTTCATGTATGCAAATCATATTTTTCCAATAAGATGATAAATTCCTTGTAAAGGGCAAAGGTCTTCTTTCAGGTACATGATAGTCAAAACATATTGATTGCTTAAAATGCCTCCTAATGCATATATTGGAGAAGGCAATGGCACCCCACTCCAGTACTCTTGCCTGGAAAATCCCATGGACAGAGGAGCCTGGTAGGCTGCAGTCCATGAGGTCACTAAGAGTCGGACACAACTGAGCTGAGCGACTTCACTTTCCCTTTTCACTTTTATGCATTGGAGAAGGAAATGGCAACCCACTCCAGAATTCTTGCCTGGAGAATCCCAGGGACAGGGGAGCCTGGCAGGCTGCCCTCTATAGGGTCGCACAGAGTCAGACACGACTGAAACGACTTAGCAGCAGCAGCAGCAATGCATATATTAGGAAGTTGCTCTTAGGAAGTAGTTACATGGTAGAGGGCTCTGCAGAAGGAAGTTGAGCAATACATTGAATAAAAACAAAGCTTTCATTAATGGGAGCAAATGACATGATTAACACCTTTTCTGGCAGACTTGCAGCTTGAATTTGATAAAAAAAGTAATCTCTCCAAAGAATGAAAGCTAAATTGAATGAATTTAACTCCATAGTGTAAGACTATGTTAGTAGATATTTAAAAAGATGACATTTCAGTGTATTTTAAGTGCAATACATCAATCTGCCATTGAGCTAATGAACTTCAAGTTAAAAAATCACTGAGGATTTTGGTCTAGATGACTCCTTCAAGTATCCTTGGGGAGGTAAGATGCGTAGATAATTGAATGAAAATCTATCTTGACTGACCTCAATGACAACAGTGTCCAACTCACATTACAAATCACCTGTAGTCGTTAATGGACTACTTTTTAATTGCTTTAAAAATGTTAAGGGAGCACAGTGTTTCTTATTCGTCTATTCCTCATCAGTAAAATTAATTTCAAGTGGATTTTTTCGTTATCACTTTCAGTTTACAGCTAACTTTAGTAGCTCTAGTTTAAATTTCACCAGAGGAGAAAAAAAAATCACATTTGGTCATCTTTTTATCTTTTTTTTTTTTGCCTAATCTCTCTGTCTTTATGAATGCCTTGAGATTATGGGATCAAAATATTTCAATCATAAAATGTAGGAATAAATTAGTAATCAGTGACTATAAACTAATAAAGAGGAAAATAAAAAAGGAATACTTTTTTCTGTTAGTTCTAGTAGGGCTTCATCCAAGTTCACAACTCAATTATAATATCACTTTCTGTTTTTCTGAAGGGAAACATAAATGTTTAGAGACCTACACAAATGATATATTATGAAAGAGTCATATAACTAAATATATTTTTGAGAAACGGTAAAAAAAATCATGTAACTAAATATTATAATATGTAGTACTATTGATAAAAACACAGAGTTAATAGCTAGAATATTCAAACTAATGCTAAACCAAATATGGTCTTGGACAATATTGTCAGAATTACTTGGATGCTTGAAATATAAATTCCTCCATCACACCCCAGGTATACTGAATCAGAATTTCTGAAGGTGAATGACAACTATTTACTCTGACAATGCTTATGAATGCAAGAATTAGAAAACTATTAAAATCCACTTAATTTTTGACTTTGAAAATACATCTAGAAAGGTAACCATCTCTTACTGCAATGTTGTTCAGTTGCTCAGTTGTGTCCAACTCTTTGTGACCCCATGAACTGGCAGCACTCTAGTCTTCCCTGTCCTTCACCAGCTCCTGGAGTTTGCTCAAATTCATGTCCATTGAGTCGTTGATGCCATCCAATCATCTCATCCTCTGTCCTCTCCTTTTCCTCCTGTCTTCAATCTTCTCCAGCATCAGAGTCTTTTCTAAGAGTCAGCTCTTTGCATTAGGTGGCCAAAATATTGGAGCTTCGGTTTCAGCATCAGTCCTTCTGATGAATAGTCAGGACTGATTTCCTTTAGAATGTTACTGCAACATTAAAAGAAGGCAAACTCTCACTTTTTAACTGTCAGTCTTTGCATTGCTTTCCCCACTGAATCTGGCATGCTACAATAATAGAGAAAATAGATGTAATTTGATGGCTTCTGATTTATGAGTTTCAATTGGTTTTGTGGATACACTCCCCCTGACTTCTGCTTAAGAGAGGCATATTGGGGACATTGTGGTGTGATAGGAGTAAGGAGTCTATGTCTGGGGATTTCAAATCTAGGACCTAGTTGGCTCAGGCTGCCGTAACAAAATACCACAGACTGGATGGTTTAATCTCCAGTTTTCTCATAATTCTGGAGGATAGGAGTCCCAGATCAAGGTCTGGCATGGTCAATTCTGGTGAGGGCTCTCTTCCTGGCCTGCTGATGTCCACTTTGTCCTTTCTTGAGCGTGGATAGAGAGGCAGAGCATGTGTGAGCTCTTTTCTGACTCTTCTTAAAAGGACACTAAACCTATTGGATCAAGACCCCATTTTTATGACCTCACTTAACTATAACTACTTCCTTATTCCAAATACTACCATACTGGATATTAGGGTTTCAATATATGAATTATGGGGAGACACAGATATTCATAACAAGGATGATTTAATATATCTTAGTGAGCCTTGAGAGGTGGGAAGAAATGGAATGAGAATCTTTGTTGAAATCCTTGAAGATAAGCCAAAGTTCAAGATGTAGAGACCAAATGCCAAAGTTTCAGGCAGTAGAAATAATATAAGTAAAATAAAGCAGGAATAAGAATTGCAGGAAAGAGGATTAAGGTAAGAAGGATCCAGAGAGATGACCACAATCACATGATACACTCCTTTAGAGACCAACAATTTAATAGTACAGGGGGTCCAGCTAACTTAAAGATTCAGTGTTATGGGCTCAGAAGTGAGAAATTGTCCCAATTTGTTAAATTTTTTCATTATTTAACTTTCTAAATTACAAAATCAAAATAATACTTAATTTTTATTTTAATTATGTATTTGTTTAGTTTTTAATTTAAGGAAAATTGTTTTACAAGGTTGTGTTGGTTTCTTCTGTACAGTAATGCAAATCAGCCATGTGAAAGTCACTCAATCATGTCTGACTTTTTGTGACTCCATGGACTGAAGCCTGCCAGGCTTTTCTGTTCATGAAATTTCCCAGGCAAGAATACTGGAGTGAGTAGCCCTTCCCTTCTCAGGAGATCTTCCCAGCCAGGATTCAGGCCTGGGTCTCCTGCATTGCAGATGAATTCTTAAGCATCTGAGCCACCAAGGAAAACCATAATTAAACAGATATCAACTCCCTCTTGAGACTCTCTTCACTCCTCCCACCCCATCCTTCAAGAGCATCACAGAGCACCTGACTGCGCTCCCTGTGTTATATAGCAACTTCTCACCAGCTATCTATCTTACACATGGTAGTATATATATGTTGATTCTATTTTCTCCATTTGTCCCACTCTCTCTTTTCCCCACTATGTCCACAACTCCATCCACTATAGCTGCATCTCCATTCCTTCCCTGCTAATAGGTTCATCAATACCATTTTTATAGATTCCATATATATGCATTAATATAAAATATTTCAGGCTTCCTTGGTGGCTCAGATGATAAAGAGTCTGCCTACATTTCAGGAGACCAGGGTTTGATCCATGGATTGGGGAGATACCCTACAGAAGGGAATGGCTGCCCATTCCAGTATTCTTGCCTGGAGAATTACGTGGAGAGAGGAGCTTGGCAGGCTAAAGTTCAAAGGGTACCAAAGAGTCAGACATGACTGTGTGACTAACACTTTTACTTTCATAGGATACTTGATTTTTTCTTTCTGACTTTACCCTGTATAACAGGCTTTAGTTTCATATATACCTGCAGTATAAGAAAGCAAGCCATGAAGACAATTTGTATGGCTTTTTAAAATAATATTCTATTAGCATTACTGTAATGCCATTTTTCCTATATATAAACATAGCAACAATATTCCTATTTTCTGTCTACCTACTCTTTGACTGACTGTCTCATGTCTTTATTAAATAATTCCCATTAAGCTCACAGAGTCTTACATATTCATATTGAAACAATGTCACTGGCAGGATCCCTTATTTGTATACAAGGTATCCCTTATCCCCAGCTATATACTTATGTGCTTGCAATGCACTTTTGCATGCAAGTTTCCATTATTACAATGTAAGAATTGTGTGGACTCCATTCTCATTTTTCCTTCCTTTTTTAAAAATCCTGTTTTATTTATTGACCTTGTATACTTCGTAGCTTAGCTGGGAAAGAATCCACCTACATACAATACAGGAGACCCTGGTTAGATTCCTGGGTCATGAAGATTCCCTTGAGAAGGTGTAGGCTTCCCACTCCAGTATTCTTGGGATTCCCTGGTGGCTCAGACGGTGAAGAATCTACCCACAATATAGGAGACCTGGGTTTGATCCCTGGGTTGGGAAGATCTTCTGGAGAAGGGCATTGCAACATACCCCAGGACTCTTGCCTGGAGAATCCCATGGACAGAGGAGCCTGAAGGGCTACAGTTTATGGGGTTGCAACTGAGGGACTAAGCACATACATACTCCAAGCTATGTGTGGACTTTATTTCCCTTGGAATTATTGCAAGGAAACATTTTAAGATAAACTTCTCTGAACTAGACCTTCTTTTTCTTCCTTTCTTCTGTGTAACTGGTGGTTCAGCTTCTGGTTTGTCTTCTTTTCTTTAGGTTTGTTTCACAGAGTATTCAGGATAAATTCCAGAGGAATATTATTTATGTGCTTTATGTGTCAGGGTCTTCTAGATTGCAAAATACATTAATTTTATTTATAAATGAAAAAAATTGAGCCCCAGGGAATTTATGTTACTTCTCCAAGGCCAGATCACTAGTAAATAAATCAGTCCTAGAAAATGGCCTTTTAAAAAATGTTTTGCCTGGGCTACACAACTCATAGGATCCTAATTCCCTGACCAGAGATCAAACCCGCATCCCAACAGTGAAAGCACCAAGTACTAACCACTGAACTCCCAGGCAATCCCCTAAAAAAGGGTCTTCTGATGGGTCTTCTGATTTTAAGTCCATTCTGTTTGAATGTTACTGTGCATTCAAATAGATAAATGCACAAAAAGACCCAAGAAAGTGATATGTTCTCATACTTAAGTGACAACAATGTGATAGGTTTGAAGAAGAGACACAGGTGGTGGGAGATCAGTCAGAAATATATTGCTGTGTCTTTTATTGGTAGGATGGTAGAAACATGAATTTATAAGCACCATTGACTTTTTAGATAGCCATTTTATATATATGGACTCATTGGATGGTGGATGCAAAACAAACTGTAACCCATAACTGTCTTCAGTCCATTATGATTCTTCTTTGCTGAGATCTTGATCTAATTATGCTGTCATCACGCTGTTAAAGTAGAGTTAGAGGGCATTTAATAAAATGTAGTTGAAGAGGAGGAGAAAATGAGGAATTAATTATCTGACATAACAGTATCACAGATTTCTTTGTTGACACATAATTTGAAAGTTAAATCACTTCTGGAAAAGAGCAAGAAACACTTTTGTGTGAAGTAAAGGGGATTCCACTGGGAAAAAAAAATCTTTACACATAAATCTAGAACTTGAATATCCAAATAATAGTTTAAATTTCTCTTGAATATTTAAGACCTGTTGGAGAGACTTAAAAATTATGAACTATTTGTTTGTATATTTATGACACAAGTATAGGTATAAAGGTTCAGTCAACACTAGAGAAGTTAGTTTTTCTGAATATATATTTATTTTTTCAGTGTGAAGTTGAACCTAGATATAGATGCATACTGTTTATTAAACCAAAATTTCTATGGGACTGACTTATGGGCTGAGCTTAGTTCTAGAGAAACTTTAGCCTTTTAACTGCTTAGGTATAGTATGTGTTAGTGTCCAAGCTAAGAGGCAATAAAGATATTATTACTATCACTGGTGATTATTAGTATTCATATTGCTTTCATTTTCAGACTGACAATTTTTGAGAAGTAATTTAAACTTCCTATTATTTTATACTTGGTATCAAATTGGTCATGTGTCACTTTCATATCAGTCTATATTAAGAAATTGCTTTCTTAATTTCTGAATTGCTATTGAACATTATTTCCTCACAGTGACTTTTAACTTACAGTTTTTCTCTAATCATTCTAACGCAGATCACAGCAACATATTTCTGACTGATCTCCCACCACCTGTCTCTCTTCTTCAAACCTATCACATTGTTGTCATTTAAGTATGAGAACATATCACTTTCTTCATGTCACTTGATTAAAAAGATCAATAATTTATAATGAGCTTAGGTATTTATCAGAAAACCAACTTGTAATACTGAAAAGTTGGCTGTGAAGTTAAGGAGGACTGGAAAAGAGATAATTAAGAGTTATAAATAGAAGATCAAAAAAGCCAGAGAGTTCCAGAAAAACATCTACTTCTGCTTTATTGACTACGCCAAAGCCTTTGACTGTGTAGATCACAATAAACTGTGGAAAATTCTTCAAGAGATGGGAATACCAGACCACCTGACTTGCCTCTTGAGAAATCTGTATGCAGGTCAGAAAGCAATAATTAGAACTGGACATGGAACAACAGACTGGTTCCAAATAGGAAAAAGAATACATCAAGGCTGTATATTGTCACCCTGCTTAGTTAACTTATATGCAGAGTACATCATGAGAAATGCTGGGGTGGATGAAACACAAGCTGGAATCAGAATTGCTGGGAGAAATATCAACAACCTCAGATATTCAGATGATGCCACCCTTATGGCAGAAAGTGAAAAAGAACTAAAGAGCCTCTTGATGAAAGTGAAAGTGGAGAGTTAAAAAGTTGGCTTAAAGCTCAACATTCAGAAAACAAAGATCATGGCATCTGGTCCCATCACTTCATGGGAAATAGATGGGGAAATAGTGGAAATGGTGTCAGATTTTATTTTGGGGGCTCCAAAATCACTGTGGATGGTGACTGCAGCCATGAAATTAAAAGACGCTTAGTCCTTGGAAGGAAAGTTATGACCAACCTAGACAGCATACTAAAAAGCAGAGACATTACTTTATCAACAAAGGTCTATCTAGTTAAGGCTATGGTTTTTCCAGTGGTTGTGTATGGATGTGAGTGTTGGAGTATAAAGAAAGCTGAGTGCTTAAGAAATGATGCTTTTGAACTGTGGTGTTGGAGAAGACTCCTGAGAGTCCCTTGGACTGCAAGGAGATCCAATCAGTCCATCCTAAAGGAAATCAGTCCTCAATGTTCATTGGAAGGACTGATGCTGAAGCTGAAACTCCAATACTTTGGCCACCTGATCTGAAGAACTGACTCATTTGAAAACATATTGATTCTGGGAAAGATTGAAGGCAGGAGGAGAAGAGGATGGCAGAGGATGAGATGGTTGGATGGCATCACTGCCTCAATGGACATGAATTTGAATAATCTCTGGGAGTTGGTGATGCACAGGGAGGCCTGGCATGCTGCAGTCCATGGGGTTGCAAAGAGTCCGACATGACTGAGTGACTGAACTGAACTGATAAATAGTAGAAGAAAATCAGTATCAAAGAGGTTGATATAAAAATCCTTGTTTGCATGCTCAGTCTCTCAGTCTGAGTCTTTGCAACCCCATGGACTGTAGCCTGCCAGGGTTCACTGCTCAAGAGATTTTCCAGGCAACAATACTGGAGTGGGTTGCCTTTTCCTACTCCAGGGGATCTTCCTGACCCAAGGATGAAAATCTCGTCTCCTGCATCTCCTGCATTAGCAGGCAGATTCTTTACCACTGAGCCACCTGGGAAGCCCCTCGTGTAAGAATAGGAAATAAGAAATTATCTGAGAAGGAATTGCTCTATAACCATGGCTTGCATAATTTTCACCATGACTTGCAATGAGAAATACATTTTATATTTTGGCCAGTTATATGAATAAATTTGCAGTAGTCTATCTATACCTACATATTTGTACATACACGTGCACACACACACCCTGAAACAAATATGCCACCAAACAATGCTTATTATAATTAATATGATGCATCTGATGTTTTCAAGTCAATTCTATCTTATGAAAAAAAATCTAATTTTTGGTGGTGATTCGTTAATGATATCCTCTCGTGAGTTTTGACCTACAGCTTGAAAAATACATCTACAGAGGAAACTAGCTTCAAGTGCATGTTGTTAAGACTGAGAGGAAAGAGTTTCAAGGAGTGATTAATCAAAGGAGTCCAAGACAGCAGAGAGATTAAGATAATAGTCAAAAGGCTTCATTGGATTTAATAATAGTAAAGTGGTAATTAAGGGGTGCTTGATACAGTGCTGCTTCCAGTCATCAGGAGTGGGATGAAATCAGACTGCTAAGGGCTAAGAAGATCAGTTAAGAATGGCTGAAACCCTAAAAGAAAATTTTAAAAGGCACGTGGATATTGTTTACTCCAGAGGTAAAGAATCTACCTGCCAACGCAGGAGGAGCAGGAGAGTCTGATTCAGTCCCTGGGTCAGGAAGATCTCCTGGAGGAGGAAATGACAACTCACTCCAGTGTTCTTGCCTGGAAAATCCCATGGACATATTAACCTGGTGGGCTACAGTCGGATACCACTTAACGATTGAGTACATAAACACTTTACAAATATGGAGGTAGGTATAATGAAAATATAGTTCTTCTTTGTATTCTTGCCACCTCTTCTTAATATCTTCTGCTTTGGTTAGGTCCATATCATTTCTGTGCTTTACTGTGCTCATCGTTCAATGAAATATTCCCTTGGTATCTCTAATTTTGTTGAAGTGATCTCTAGTCTTTCCCATTCTATTGTTTTCCCCTATTTCTTTGCATTGATCCCTGAGGAAGTCTTTCTTGTCTCTCCTTGCTATTCTTTGGAACTCTGAATTCAAATGCGTGTATCTTTCATTTTCCCCTTTGCCTTTAGCTTCTCTTCTCAGCTATTTGTACGGCCTTGTCAGTCAGCCATTTGCTTTTTTGCATTTCTTTTTCTTGGAGATGGTCTTGTTCGCTGCCTACTGTACAATGTCACTAACTTCCATCCATAGTTCTTCAGGTGCTCTATCAGATCTAATCCCTTAAATCTATTTGTCACTTCTACTAAATAGTTGTAAGGGATTTGACTTAGGTCATACCTGAATGGTCTAGTGGTTTCCTCTACTTTCTTCAATTTAAGTCTAAATTTGGCAATAAGGAGTTCGTGATCTGAGCCACAGTCAGCTCCCAGTCTTGTTTTTGCTGACTATAGAGCTTCTCCATCTTTGGCTGCAAAGAATACAATCAATCTGATTTCTGTATTGACCATTTGGTGATGTCCAAGTGTAGAGTTTTCTCTTGTGTTGTTGGAAAAGAGTGTTTCCTAAAACCAGTGCATTCTCTTGGCAAGACTCTCTTAGCCTTTGACCTGCTTCGTTTTGTATTCCAAGGCCAAATTTGCCTTTTACTTCAGGTATTTCTTGACTTCCTACTTTGCATTCCAGTCCCCTATAATGAAGGACTGATGCTGAAACTTAAACTTCAACATTTTGGCCACCTGGTGTGAAGAACCAACTCATTGGAAAAAACCCTGATGCTGGGAAAGTTTGACGACAAGAGAAGAAAGGGATGACAGAGGATGAGATGGTTGGATGGCTTCACTGATGCGATGGACATGAGTTTGAGTAGGTTCCGGGAGTTGGTGATAGACAGGGAAGCCTGGCATGCTCCATTTCATAGGGTCACAAAGAGCGGACACAACTGAGCAACTGAACTGAACTGAACTACGAGGATAAGAAATTTACCCACAGTTTCCCAGGTAGTGGTAACAGAACCAGTGTTCAGACCTTATCAGATCATACTCGAAGCTTAATTTCTTCCTTATATCACAAGAAGGAATAGCTGATAAAGGTAAGGGTGGGACTGATGCTATGCATTCATACCTTGTCCTTTATTAAGCTTTCTCTTTTCATCTAGCCAGATCCTTCTTTTGAACATCTTTCAAATACTGCCTCTTTTCCCTTTTTGTATTACCTCTACCACCTCTTGTTGCATTTTTATTCTCTTCACTGACTCTTGCTTCTCAGTACTTTTTAGGGTCTTTTGTATATGGGAAGAAGAACCTGGTCTAGAAAAGACCTGATCACAAACAACAACCCACAAGGCCATCTCACCAGCCAAATACTAACTTTTATTATAATTATTTTACAGGTCTTCTCTGCCATACTAGTTTCAAGTATGTTCTATTACTTATAGTACTTATAGCACTTATCAATTACTTATAGCATGATACTTGACACTTAGAACTCATTGAATAAACATTTGTTGAATAAGGAAAAGCACTGGGTGCTACTTAGTCTTTGAAAAGGCTGTTGCTTTATGAACCAACATGGACTGGTAATTTTCATAATTAGAGTGATTGGCCACATGGTATATGACCAATAAATGATATTAAAGTGTTCAACATTCTGTTTTTTCAAAGAGTTTATTGACATGTAGTATCTTTGATATTTTTTCAAAGAAGCATACTCTCTCCCTGTCTTTGCTCTTTTCTCTTTGAAAGGACCTCCAGCTCAACTTAGGTAAGTGCAAACACTGTTGTTTGTTTGTTTGTTTCTTTTTAATGAGCCAAATGATACCCTATTGCCAGGCTTTTTTACCTTCACCATTTTTTCCTACCAGATTGTAGAAAATCTGTTCTAAGAACTAAACAAATCAGCAAATGCCTCACTTGAATATCCTGACAATTACCACAATTTTTCATTTTGTGCATGTGAAAAATCTAGAGATATTTGAATATACTAAACCTGCATCTTTATTTGTTGAGTTTTATTTTGGTTGGTGTTTTTATAGGAGCTGCAAAATTTTATAGACTAAATATATTACTATATCTTAAAACTTGAAGTTCTAAATTAGTGTTCAGTTAAAACATTTCTTGCTTTATAGTTTGGGAAGCTAGTACTTGTAAGACATGTCAAGCTAGTATAGCTTCTGATATAAAGATTCAGTGCATTTTTTACATTTTAAACTCTATTCCGGAGAAATTGCCTTTTTTTTTTTTTTTTTTAAAATATGGGAGGACAGCTGTTGAAGACCACATTTGTATTAAGCAGCAGCATCTGTGGAGTGAGGGCACTATTTGGCTCAAAAGCAAATTTTTCTCAGGAATTTTTATCCTGTTGATATGGACAGATTTCCCATTTTTAAATAAAAAGAGGGGCTTTTCATTACAAATTAAAGGAAAACTTTTACAATGTCCAGAACACTTCAGTTCAGCTCAGTCAAGGCTATGGTCTTCCCAGTGGTCACGTATGGTTGTGAGAGCTGGACCATAAAGAAGGCAGTTGTTGTTCAGTTGTTCAGTCGTGTCTGACTCTTTGCAACCCCATGGACTGCAGCACACCAGGCTTCCCTGTCCATCACCAAGCCCAGAAAATTGGACAAACTCATGTCCGTTGAGTCACCAGAAACCTTGGTGTTCTGCAAATGAAGGAGGAGGATACCCTGGCATCAGGAACCTACTTAGGTGGCACCTACCTTGAATTCCAAATGGAACAGTATATCCACAAAAAGGAACAGTAATAGCATCTATCAATACATCAAAAATCTGGATAGAAACTGGGAGAAGCTTGTACCATTGTTGTTGGAAATCTGGCTAATGTCAGTATCCTGTCCTCTAGGAATAATGGCCAGAGAGCTGTGCTTAAGGTTTTTCTGCTGCCACTGGAGCACTCCTACTGCTGCCACTTCACTCTGGAAACTTCACTGATCAGATCCAGATGGTCTTTATAAATATTTAATTTTTTTTTTAAATTGGAGGATAATTTCTTTACAATGATGTGTTGGTTTCTGCTGCTCAGTTCAGTTCAGTTCAGTCACTCAGTCGTGTCTGACTCTTTGCTACCCCATGAATCACAGCATGCCAGGCCTCCCTGTCCACCACCAACTTCCAGAGTTCACTCAGACTCAACATCCATCCAGTCGGTGTTGCCATTCAGTCATCTCATCCTCTGTCGTCCCCTTCTCTTCCTGCCCCCAACCCCTCCCAGCATCAGAATCTTTTCCAATGAGTCAACTCTTTGCATCGGGTGGCCAAAGTACTGGAGTTTCAGCTTTAGCATCATTCCTTCCAAAGAAATCCCAGAGCTGATCTCCTTGCAGTCCAAGAGGCTCTCAAGAGTCTTCTCCAACACCACAGTTCAAAAGCATCAATTGTTCAGTGCTCAGCCTTCTTCATAGTCCAACTCTCACATCCATACATGACCACAGGAAAAACCATAGCCTTGACTAGATGGACCTTTGTTGGCAAAATAATGTCTCTGCTTTTGAATATGCTATCTAGTTTGGACATAACTTTCCTTTCAAGGAGTAAGTGTCTTTTAATTTCATGGCTGCAGTCACCATCTGCAGTGATTTTGGAGCCCAGAAAAATAAAGTCTGACACTGTTTCCACTGTTTCCCCATCTATTTGCCATGAAGTGATGGGACTGGATGCCACGATCTTCGTTTTCTGAATGTTGAGCTTTAAGCCAACCTTTTCACTCTCCATTTTCACTTTCATCAAGAGGCTTTTGAGTTCCTCTTCACTTTTTGCCATAAGGGTGGTGTCATCTGCATATCTGAGGTGATTGATGTTTCTCTCTGTAATCTTGATTCCAGCTTGTGTTTCTTCCAATCCAGCGTTTCTCATGATGTACTCTGCATATAAGTTAACTAAGCAGGGTGACAATATACAGCCTTGACGTACTCCTTTTCCTATTTGGGACCAGTCTGTTGTTCCATGTCCAGTTCTAACTGTTGCTTTCTGATCTGCATACAGATTTCTCAAGAGGCAGGTCAGGTGGTCTGGTATTCCCATCTCTTTCAGAATTTTCCACAGTTTATTGTGATCCACACTGTCAAAGGCTTTGGCATAGTCAATGAAGCAGAAATAGATGTTTTTCTGGAACTCTCTTGCTTTTTCCATGATCCAGCGGATGTTAGCAATTTGATCTCTGGTTCCTCTGCCTTTTCTAAAACCAGCTTGAACATCAGAAAGTTCACAGTTCACTTATTGCTGAAGCCTGGCTTGGAGAATTTTGAGCATTACTTAACAAGCATGTGAGATGAGTGCAATTGTGTGATAGTTTGAGCATTCTTTGGCATTGCCTTTCTTTGGGACTGTAATGAAAACTGACCTTTTCCAGTCCTGTGGCCACTCCTGAGGTTTCTGCTGTACAACAACTCAATTCAGAATCAATCATAACAATATATATCCCCTCTTTCTTGAACCTCCCTCTTACCCCCCACCCCCCATTCCACCCCCCTAGTTCATCACAGAGCACCAGGCTGGGCTCCTTCTGTTACATAGAAGGTTCCCACTAGCTACTAATTTTACACATGGTAGTGTTTATATGTTGATGCTACTTTCTCAATTTTGTCCACACTCTCCTTCCCCTGCTGTGTCCGCAAGTCTGTTCTCTATGTCTGTGTCTCCATTCCTTCCCTGCAGAGAGCTTCATCAGTACCATTTTTCTAGATTCCATACGTATACATTAATATATGCTATTTATTTTTCTCCTTCTGACTTACTTCACTTTGTATAACAGGCTCTAGGTTCATTCACCTCACTCCGACTGACTCAGATTCCTGGATCTGTGTCTTCTGGTGGTTACCGAGTGCCCCAGGCGCCCACCTAGCAGTTCCCTACTGAAGACTGGGCCTCCTCCCACCTTTGAGGACTGGCCCCCATCTCTGCTGCTTGGGCCACTGAATGGTAGGAAAAACCACTGAGTGGTCTTAAGCTGCTCTTCCATAGACTCTTAAACAGAAAGTAGAAATAAATTTGACAGAAAAAAAATTTTTTCTTAAAAAAAAAAAAGTCCATTGACTAAGTGCCTACTCTATGCTATTCACAATGCTATGTACTTTACATTAAATGTGTCTTTAAAATTTAATTTTTTTCAGTAAATGATGCACTAATATATGACAGAAAATTCTTCAACCATAAAATACATTTAGTGAAAAATGTCTTATTTTATCTCAATGTTTCAGCTACTCCTCCATTTTTGAGACTCAAAGCTTTTTTATTTTCTTATGCACTCTTCTGGAAATAGTGCAGAAAGTGAAGTTGCTCAGTCATGTCTGACTCTTTGCGACCCTGTGGAATGTAGCCCACCAGGCTTCTCTGTCCATGGGATTCTCCAGGAAAGAATACTGGAGTGGGCTACCATTTCCTTCTCCTGGGGATCTTCCTGACCCAGGGATCGAACCCAGATCTTCTGAATTGGAGGTAGATGCTTTAGCCTCTGAGCCATGTAAGTGTTAAATATGAAATCAACTCTTTTTCACTAAAAGGTTTTTACTCTTTCCATAAAATTATGCCTATCTAAAATATCCTTACATGTTATATTTAATTATGTATATTATTTATATATAATGGATATCTTAGCATCAAAACTGAAGAGGAAAAAAATGGGTTAATGTGGTTTTCAGTCAAAGTTTTGTCTTCTTGGCCTTGCAAGTTGCTTAGCCCTTGCTGACTATAGGAACATTGGAGAGTACATGAACTTTGATGTGCTATGTGACTGAGCTTGGAAAGCTAGCCCATGGCCCATTAGTTGTGGGACTCTAGGGAAGTTTTTTGAATTCTTGGAACTTTGGTTTGCTATTCTGTAATTTGATTGTATAGTATTTTAGCCATAGGGTAGGAGGATTATCTCTGAACCAAGCATCCCAGAACATGAAGCTTGGCTTCATCATATTTTTGGCCACTGGGAAAATTACTTATCCTTTTTATGACTTACATTCTTCATTTGTATTACGGAACTATTAGTACTCACCTTATGGATTTATTGAAAAATAAATGAGAAAATAGTTATGTTGTGCTGGGTTTTGATATACATAGTTAATAGTCAATAAAACTCCTTCTTGTTTCCTATAAATCAGTAATGAGTTGCTTTATAAATCAAGTGCTGTATCTTTTTATATTGGGATTAGTATAGATAACATTTCAGTAGGAAATCAATTTAATAAAATGTTTAGAGCTAGACATTTCTTTTTCATCATTTCATGAGAAATGTGATCATGGTGCCATTAGATTTTAACAGTTATCTAGTTTGTGCTATGGCCATAAAATTTTGGTCTTATTATGTGTGTGTTAAGAGTTGGAAAGGGAGAATATTTTCTTATACAGATTATAGAAGGGGAGTATGTTAAGTAGTCAAAGTTTATGTGGAAGCATGACAAATTAACTATCTTAGTTACAGCCCTTAAGGGAAGAAATGTTTAGTTTGGAGGAAACCCTTGATAAGTCACTTGGTAGGGAAAAGAGAGCCAAAACTCAAAGCTTGTAAAATTCAGTAGCAGAAAATCCCTCAGACTACTCACAGTAGGAATTAAAGAGAAGAAAAACAGGACTATATACTGAAATTTCAATTGAAGAAAAGATAAGGTAAATATTTGAGAAACATTTGCTTTTGTGTGGTTTATTTTTCTGTTGCATAAATTTCCTGTCTTCAGTATGATCTTATGCACACAAATAATTTGGTGGAAGTAGTAGACAAGAATTAAATTTCACTTGGGTGTATCTATGCTATATAAAAAGGAAATATATAAGAGAAATGGTGGAATAGTTTTTACACTGGATTATTTTGACAAACATATAGGGGGCGATGATTGTTGGAATTAATCCTCGTCTTGCATATCCATTCAAATTTGAGGGAGGGAAAATTGTTCTTACAGTCAGTGGACTGGGAACTTGCATTTGTGATCTTGATTTTAAGAGACAGGGAGATCCTAGTTGATATCTGGGTTTTAAATATTTCTAAATGAATATAATATTGTTTTATTTAATCATTGCCATTAACAACTTACTACATGTTTTGTGGCTTAAAACAGTACAGATATATTATCCCATACTCTTATAGTTCAGAGGTCTGACATGTGTCTCCCTGTACTCTGGGGCTGGCAGGGCTATTGTCTTTTCTGAAGGCTCTAATGGAGAATATTTTTTGTTGCCTTTTCCAGCTTCTAGAGGTCACATTTCTTGACTGGTGGTTCCCTTTCGCCATCTTCAAAGCCAGCATTAATGGGTAAAGTCCTTCTACTATTTTCAATTTCATATATTGGATAGGCAAAACATTGCCCACACCTATCCAAATTTGTTCCCATTCTCATCCCTGAACATGTGAAATGTTATCTAACTTGGCAAGGGACTTTGCAGAGGTGAATAAAATTAAGGACTTTCAGATGGGAGATCATGCAAGATATCCAGGTGAGACCAATAAAATCACATGCATCCTTAAATTCTGAGAACTTTTCCCAGCTCCAGTCAGAGAGACAGATGAGACTGTGGCAAGAGGGTCAGATGGCTGAGATGTAGAAAGAAGTTTACCCATTAATGCTGGCTTTGAAGATAGTGAAAGGGGACCAGCAGTCAAGAAATGTGTGTGGCCTCCAGAAGCTGGAAAAGGCAACAAAAAAAGATTCTTACCTAGAGCCTCTAGAAAAGACAATAGACATGTCAACCCCATAATACAGGGAGATCTATGTCAGACCTCTGAATTCTACATCTCAGCTTTCTGAGCCTTTTACCCAAGTCTCATCGCCCTCTCTGGAGCTGGGTAAAGTTCTCAACATTTAGGGACGCATGTGATTTTATTGCGCTCACCTGGATATCTTGGATGATCTCCCATCTGAAGGTCCTTAATTTTATTCACCTTTGCAAAGTCTCTTTTGCCAAGTTAGATAACATTTCATGTGTTCTGGGGATGAGAATAGGGAGGTATTTTGCCAGGGGTAGGCAATGTTTTGCCTATCACATATATGAAGTTGGAAATAGTAGAGAATGAGTATCTTATATACTCAATATTATTGACTAGTTTAAGCAGAACTTTAGCATTTATTTAAATAATACCTTAAAACCTTAACTATAAAAACAACCATTATGCAGTCAATAATTTTACAGAAAACCTATTAAAATCTGCTTTCCCAACTATGAGGAAATACTGCACTTTCTACTCTAGCAACTCTATTGTATGGAATACACCTCTACTGTGGAGAAACAGCAGAAACTGTTTTGGGGGATATTCTTGTTGATGAAGCTGGCACTCTGGTATATTTTGTACAATAAATTAAAACTTTGTGCAGTTTCCCATACTAATACTTCTATGAATGCTGATTAGGTGGTTGTTGTTCAGGTGCTAAATCATGTCTGACTCTTTGCAACCCCATAGACTGCAATATGCCAGGCTTCCCTGTCCTTCACTATCTCCTGGAATTTAGTCAAATTCATGTCCATTCAGTCAGTGATGCCATGCAACCATCTCATTCTCTGTTGTCTACTTCTCTTCCTGCCTTCAATCTTTCCCAGCATCAGGGTCTTTTCCAATGAGTCAGTTCTTCACATCAGGTGGCCAAAGTATTGGAGCTTCAGCTTCAGCATCATTTCCAATGAATATTCAGGACTAATTTCCTTTAGGATTGACTGGTTTGATCTTGCTGTCCAAGGGACTCTCCAGAGTCTTCTCCAGCACCACAACTCAAAAGAATCAATTCTTTGACACTCAGCTTTCTTTATAGTATAACTCTCACATCATACATGACTACTGGAAAAACCGTAGGTTTGACTAGATAGACCTTTGTCGTTAAAGTGATGTCTTTGATTTTTGTATGCTGTCTAGGGTTGTCATAGATTTTCTTCCAGGATCAGCTGCAGAGTAAAAGCATTAGGCTTCATGAAGAGCTGCTGTTGCAGACTGGTCGGGCTTCACGATAGGCTGTAGCTCCTCAGCAAATCATCTATTTTCTCTTACACTTTGAAAGCACCATCTTCATACCATGATCTCTGAGTATCAGGGATTTCAAGCACTTATGAGGCTAAGTAGGATGAGTCTAGATCATATTTTTTCTTAACCCGGAACTTAGGCTCTTGATTGCATTGGAAAACATGGTGATTAAGAATTAAATAATTAAGACTGAATAAAGTAGTTGACCTATCATATCATTCTACAAATATCTTGTGAACATCTCCTGTGTGCTAGGCACTATTTTAGGCAGAAGCAGACAACTACCTGTCTTGTAGAGTGTACTTACTAGTGGAGTAGAAAATGAAAAACAAACAGACATAAAAATAAGTAAAACTTGTAGTATGTAAGGAGGCAATGAGTGTCAGGAGATAACAACAAAAATTAGGATAAGGGAGGTAGTATTGGGTGAACGTCACAATTTAAAATAAGAAGTCAGCTCAGGCTTCATAGGAAAGGTGAATTCTGAACAAAGACTTGGAAGATATGAAGGAAGAAGCACAGAAATCTACAGGGAAATTGTTCCAGGCAGAGGGAATAGCTATTGCAAAGGCCTAAGACAAGAGCATGGCTGATTTCTCTAGAAAGAACTTGGAGCTTGGTGCATCTGAAATGAAGTGAGAAAACTAGAGAATAATAGGAGATGTGGTCATAGCATTGTCTTGGCCGTTTTGTGTAGGGGTTTGTTGGCCCTTGTTAAGAGTTTGAATGTATTCCAGATGAAATGGTGAATCACTGAATTTTCCTGAGCAAAGACAAGATCTGATTTCCTGGTTGCCGTGCTTACTCTTGGCTGTTGTGTGGAAAATAGACTGTTGGAGGCAAAGGAGAAGCAGGGAGAACAATTAGGAAGCTTTTGCAATAGTCCATATAGGAGATGATAGGGGCTTCGACCAGCATGTGACAGTGGAGGTGGAGAGAACTAGTCACAGTCTCTATATTTTGGAGTTAGAGCAAGCAGGATTTATTGATTTATGTGCTATTGTGTAATAGAGAAATAAATCAAGGATAATTCTGAAATTTTTGGCCCAGGTAACCCAAAGATACAGATCAGAAAGACTGGAGTTCAGTTTTGGACAAGTTAAGTTTAAGATGTCAAATAGGTAGTAAGAAATATGAGTTGGAATTTAGACTTATCTCTGGTCTAGAGATGTAAATTTCAGAATCATTGGCAAACAGTGGATTGATAAAACCACAAGACTTGATGTAAATCACAAAAGGAATGAAGATAGTGAGAAAAAGACCAAGGACTGAATCTTGGAGCATGATAATATTAAGAGGTTGAGAAAAGAAGAAAGAATAATAAAGACAACCAAGAAGGAGAAAGTAGTGTTACCAGAGGAAAACTTAGAGTATGATGTCCTGGAAACTAGAAAAAAAAAAAAAAAGTATATAAAGAAGTGAAAGTTGCTCAGTGGTATCTGATTGTTTGCAACCCCATGGACTAGATAGTCCATGGAATTCTCCAGGCCAGAATACTGGAGTGGATAGCTGTTTCCTTCTCCAGGGGATCTTCCCAAGGAAGGGATTGAACCCAGGTCTCCCACTTTGCAGGTGTATTCTTTACCAGCTGAACCACCAGGAAAGCTCAAGAAATTTCAAGAAAGAGGAGGCTAATGATTTTTTTCTACTTTATTTGTTACATCAACTAATATCAGGACTTAGCTGGTGAACAATGTAGAAGATAAATGGTCTGTGTAACACTGTCTTAGCAGCGTGGTCTTTGTAAGAGCAGTTTCAGTGGTGTAAGAGAGAATGTAAAGACCAGAATTTGAGAACATCAATATTAACAACACTTTCAGGGAATTTTGATGCCAAGGGGAGTAACAGAACAGTGGTTGAAAGTGAGTGAAGATGATGTTTTTTTCTGAAGGGGAAACATAATAGCATGTTTGTGTGTGGATAGAAAGGATACAATTGAAAGAAGAAATTGATTATTTTGGAGAACAAGATGAGAACTGCTTAAGTGGTGTGTTTAGGCGGTGAGAGGAATGTGAGCTAGTATACAAATGAAAGGTTGACTTAAATTAGGGGCCCAGAGAATGGATTTGAAGCTATTGCTGTGCAATAGAGAATATGAGCCACAGATGTAATTTATTTTTTCCAGTAAATTCATTTAAAAAGTAAAATTAACAGATGAATTACCTTTATATTTGTTTGTCCAGTATATTCAAAATATTATCACTTCAACATGTATCAATAATAGCAATTATTAATAAGCAATTTTACATTAATAATTTTTATTTTATACTAGATCTTCAGATTCCTATAAAATAACATATTTTATATCTATGCTGTTGCTGCGGCTGCTAAGTCACTTCAGTCGTGTCCGACTCTGTGCGACTCCATAGACGGCAGCCTACCAGGCTTCCCCGTCCCTGGGGTTCTCCAGGCAAGAACACTGGAGTGGGTTGCCATTTCCTTCTCCAATGTGTGAAAATGAAAAGTGAAAGTGAAGTCGCTCAGTCGTGTCCAACTCTTCATGTCCCCATGGACTGCAGCCTACCAGGCTCCTCCATCTGTATAGAGTATCTTAATCACTAAATTTTCATCAGAAATACTTAATTGGTATTTAGACTTTAAAAAATGAACTGATCAAAATACGGGTTTACATACACATATGCATATGACACCACCCTTATGGCAGAAAGTGAAGAAGAATTAAAGAGCCTCTTGATAAAAGTGAAAGAGGAGAGTGAAAAAGTTGGCTTAAAACTCAACAGTTAGAAAACTAAGATCATGGGATCTGGTCCCATCACTTCACGGCAAATAGATGGGGAAACAGTGACAGACTTCATTTTTTTGGACTCCAAAATCACTGCAAATGGTGACTGCAGCCATGAAATTAAGAGATGCTTGCTCCTTGGAAGAAAAGTTATGACCAATCTAGACAGCATATTAAAAATCAGAGACATTACTTTGCCAACAAAGGTCCATCTAGTCAAAGATATGGTTTTTCCAGTAGTCAGGTATGGATGTGAGAGTTGTACCATAAAGAAAGCTGAGTGCCAAAGAATTGATGGTTTTGAAATGTGGTGTTGGAGAAGACTCTTGAAAGTCCCGTGGTCTGCAAGGAGATCCAAGCAATCTGTCCTAAGGTAGATCAGTCCTGGGTGTTCATTGGAAGGACTGATGCTGAAGCTGAAACTCAATACTTTGGCCACTTAATGAGAAGTACTGACTCATTTGAAAAGCACCTGATGCTGGGAAAGATTGAAGGTGGGAAGAGAAGGGTTCAACAGAGGATGAGATGGTTGGATGGCATCACTGACTCAATGATCATGAGTCTGGGTAAACTCCGGGAGTTGGTGATAGACAGGTAGGCCTGGCCTGCTGCAGTCCATGGGGTTGCAAAGAGTCAGACAGGACTGAGTGACTAAATTGAACTGAACACAAGTATTCCAAAAATATTTAATATTTGTCTACAACTGAATTGAGCATTCAACTTTAAGTCTAAGGTGGTGCTAGTGGTAAAGAACCTGCCTGCCAATGCAAGAGGCATGAGAGACATGGGTTCAATCCCTGGGTGGGGAAGATCCCCTGGAGGAGGGCATGGCAATCCACCTTAGCATTCTTGTCTAGAGAATCCCATGAACAGAGGAGCCTGGTGCACTACAGTCCATATGGTCTGAGAGAGTCATACATGACTGAAAGGACTTAGTATGTATGCACAAATTTAAATAAAATTCAACATTTTGTTTCTCAGTGATATTGGTCACAGTCACATATTCAAGGCCACGTGTTGCTTGTGGCTATAATATTAGGCAACGCTGGAGTCTCAGGTAGAAAGGCAAAGGATACTGAAACATGCTGGAAAGGTAGGTGTATGTGGTGAACCAGGTATTGGGAATTCTCAATTGAATGTCCCAATTTTCTTAGTAAATTACAAAGCACTGCTGCTGCTGCTGCTAAGTCGCTTCAGTCGTGTCTGACTATGCAGTCCCATAGACGGCAGCTCACCAGGCTCTGCCGTCCCTGGGATTCTCCAGGCAAGAACACTGGAGTGGGTTGCCATTTCCTTCTCCAATGCATGAAAGTGAAAAGTGAAAGTGAAGTCACTCAGTCGTGTCCGACTCTTCGTGATCCCATGGACTGTAGCCCACCAGGCTTCTCCATCCATGGGATTTTCCAGGCAAGAGTACTGGAGTGGGGTGCCATTGCCTTCTCTGAGTACAAAGCAATAGCTTAGGATAAATGTATTAATCAGACCACCTCAGGAAATAGAGTCAAACTCAGTTGATTCAAGAGTCTTTCTAATGAGTTGGAAACATTAATCACATGGAGACTAACACTAGAAGAAAGCTTTTTAACTCGTAGGCCTAAGTGATAAGGGGAAGGAAACAGTGGTAAGAGGGGGAGCTGCCCTTCCAAAGCTGTACATTTAGAAGGATACAGAGACTGACAAGACCACAGTCCACAGCTGGCAGGAAGCATGGGCCTTCTTCTTCTGCCCGTTGATATCCTTCCAAAGACTCCCACTTTAAATTCTGAGAAGCCATCAGCAGGGCCCTAGGTGATGCATTTATAGGGGTCAATTTCCAGAAGGCAGAGGAGCAGAGAACGGTAGATCATAAAGATGGGAGCAAATGGAGACACTAACAATTTGTAGGGGAAAGTGTTAAGTTTGAGGAGAGAGAATTTGTGGAAAAGTCATCTAGGAAAATTAGAGTGAATGAAATAGGACTTTTCTCCTCTCCTTTCAGCAAATATGCATTAGCTGCCTAATGCATGCAGTATGCACCTTGATTTGTTCTGAGTCCTGGGAATAGAGTGTTGAAGAAAGATTTCTCTTTCATTCTACTACTGAGGGATACGGAGAATCAACAAGTGAAAAAATAAAATATCTTAGATAGTGATAAATTCCACTTAAACAACTGTATTATTTGGAATGGGACTGAGGCTACACCAGGGTGGTCAGGAAGGACTTCTTTTAGTTATATTTAAATTTGCCTCTGAATGATGAGGAAGCAGCGGTCATGCGAAGATCTGAGGAAGAATATTCTTGACACATTAAGTGCAAAAGTCCTGAGACAGGAAAACTGTTGTTTTAGTGAAAAATGTGTAAGAATCGTGTGGCTGGAGATACTGAATTAGGAGATTGCATTCAATCTCAGTGCAAGATGAGATTGAAGGGGCCCCCTGGTGCCTCAATGATAAAGAGTCAGCTGGCCAGTGCAGGAAACACAAGTTGTACCCCTGATCTGGGAAGATCCCACATGCCATGGGGCAACTAAGCTCATGCACCACAACTACTGAGCCTGTGTTCTAGAGCCTGGGAGCTGCAGCTATGGAGACCACGTGTCATAACTACTGAAGCCTGAGTGCTCTAGAGCTTGTGCTTGGTAACCAGAAGCCACCACAGTGAGAAGCTTGTGCACATCAACTAGAGAAAAGTCTTCACAGCAGCCAAGACCCAGCCCAGCCAAAAATAAAATTAAAATAAATAAACCTTAAAAATATATTTTAAAAAGATGGAATTGAAGATGTAAGGCAGCACGTGAAGATATTTTTCTTGTTGCTCTCATCAGTGTGAAGCCTTGGAAGATTTTATCAGAAAAGTCATATGCTCAGATGTGCTTTTCAGAAACATTACTCTGGCAGCTGTACGGAGGATGGACCAAACAAGGCAAAATTAAAAAAAAAAAAATGATCAGAGAAACAGGCTGTTGCATGAAGTCCAGGGAAGGATGATTTGGATGAGTGTAGTAGCAACTGAGATGCTCAGATACTGGTAGATGTGAAATATATCTTTAAGTTGAGAAAACTTTCTGGTTTTGCGTCCTTCCCTCCTTCTCCCTCTGCGGTTTTCTTTCCTTCTGCAACTGGTCAATGGCAGAGTACTAGTACTAAGGAGCCAAAGATAGTTATGGTACATTTCCTGACCTCAGAACAACCCAGGCAGTGGAGAAAAGGGAGGTAGGGAAGGGAGTGAGCAATAGGAGCAGAACTGTACATGTGTGTGTGTGTCTTATGCTAAATGTACTATGATATATACACCATAAATAGGAGAGTGGTCATTCTATTGGGGCAGAAGTCCAGGAGAGAGAAACTCTTTACAGAAAAGGTGAATGCTTGAGCTGAACTTTGAAAGATGAGTAGGTGTTTGTTTGCTAGGCAAACAAAGATGGAAAGAGTGCTCCTGGCAGAAGAAACAGTGAATGCAAAGGCCAGGCAGCATGAAATATCCTGGCATTTTTGAGGAACTGAAAATCATGCAGCTTTGTATGGCTTGAGATTGAGGAGTGTGGGTGGATGAGTGGGTAGAAGAAAATGAAAAGTTAGATGAGAACTGTAGATGAAGAGGTAGACTGGGGCTTGGCCACCAAATGTCTTCTGTGTTCTGATAAGGATTTTGGGCTTTGTTCCTTAGGCAAATCCGAATCTTTTTTTTTTTTTTTTTAATTGGAGTATACTTTATTTATTTTTATTTTTTTAAATTAAATTTTATTTTGCTTAACTTTACAATATTGTATTGCTTTTGCTATACATCAAGATGGATCCGCCACAAGTATACATGTGTTCCCCATCCTGAACCCTCCTCCCTCCTCCCTCCCCATACCATCCCCCTGGGTCGTCCCAGTGAATCAGAATCTTTAAGAGATAAATAAGGAAGCTTTTGATTAGATTTGAGTTGTTAGAAGTGGTAGAGTGTTAGTAGCATGGAGAATGGATTAGATGGAGGGCAAGACAGGAGATAAGTCAGAGATTTAAAAAAATAGTAATTTGTATCAAAAATTGTATTAATAATTGATCATGAAAATGCACAGTTAATTTCATATTGTTTCCTCAGTTACATTTATACAATCCAAATTAAATTCAAGTGCTTCCCTGGTGGCTCAGACAATGGTAAAGAAGCCACCTGCAATGCAGAAGACCTGGATTTAATCCCTGGATTGGAAAGATCCCTTGAGAAGGAAATGGCTACCCACGCCAGGATTCTTGCCTGGAGAATTCCATGGACAGAGGAACCTGGTGAGCTACAGTCCACGGGGTTGCAAAGAGTCAGACACCACTGAGTGACTAATGCTAACTCTTTCACTTTCTTTCAATTAAAATCAGATTTATTTTTGTATCTATGTGTGGTATTATCTTATAGAAAATGTCCAATTTATCTCATAATTTTTAGAAAATTTGTGCAGCTGCATGTTAGGACCTGTCAGCCAGATGGTCCATTTGACATTCTGTGAGCTTGTGATCAGAGCTGACAGAAAGCTCTTTTTCCCCCTTGCTGATGTTAGAGAGTAATCCAGTTAAGATAGCATCTATGTTCATATCAAATACAACCTTAGTCAGTTAGTTATCAGTGAGTCAGATGTACTTAGAAGTTGCAGCAACCATGGCTTGCAAGGTTTAGGTGTGAGTCATATGAACACCATGTAGAGATATATGTATTGTCTAATGATGCCATCACTTAAAATGAGAGAGAAAATTGACTCAAGGTCAGTGTATCCTTGGAAGGCTAATGGCATGATACTCCAAAAACTCTCTAATATTTGTATAAAATTGTCTAGTTTGCAAGTTATTTTGAAAAATATCCTGAAAACCCAGAGTACACAAAAGGTAGTCACTTTCTCTCATTATCTGTGTTTCTGTAACATCAAATTCTTTATACTTTGGAGGGTATCAAATGACAGGACAAGATCAATGAACACAACAATTTGGTCCTAGAACACAGACAATTTTTAATGTTTGAAATTTCCATATGCTGGGTGAGATGTATGTAAAAAGTAAAATAAGGCAGAATATCTGAGTTCCTGTTTAGTTTTAAGTTCAGTTGGGATAATTTCATGAGTACATCATGAAAAACACTGGGCTGGAAGAAGCACAAGCTGGAATCAAGAATGCTGGGAGAAATATCAATAACCTTAGATATGCAGTTGACAGAGAAGGTGATGGCACCCCATTCCAGTACTCTTGCCTGGAAAACTCCATGGATGGAGGAGCCTGGTAGGCGGCAGTCCATGGGGTCTTGAAGAGTCAGACACAACTGAGTGACTTCACTTTCACTTTTCACTTTCATGCCTTGGAGAAGGAAATGGCAACCCACTCCAGTGTTGTTGCCTGGAGAATCCTAGGGATGGGGGAGTCTGGTGGGCTGCTGGCTAAAGGATCACACAGAGTCAGTCGGACACGACTGAAGTGACTTAGCAATGCAAATGACACCACCCTTATGGCAGAAAGTGAAGAGGAACTCGAAAGCCTCTTAATGAAAGTGAAAGAGGAGAGTGAAAAAGTTGGCTTAAAGCTCAACATTCAGAAAACTAAGATCATGGCATCTGGTCCCATCACTTCATGGCAAATAGATGGGGAAACAGTGGAAACAGTGTTAGACTTTATTTTTTGGGGCTCCAAGATCACTGCAGATGGTGACTGCAGCCATGAAATTAAAAGACGCTTACTCCTTGGAAGAAAAGTTATGACCAACCTAGATGGCATATTCAAAAGCAGAGACCTTTGTCCACAAAGGTCCATCTAGTCAAGGCTATGGTTTTTCCTGTGGTTATGTATGGATGTGAGAGTTGGACTGTGAAGAAAGCTGAGTGCTGAAGAATTGATTCTTTTGAACTGTGGTGTTGGAGAAGACTCTTGAGATTCCCTTGGACTGCAAGGAGATCCAACCAGTCCATTCTAAAGGAGATCAGTCCTGGGTGTTCTTTGGAAGGACTGATGCTAAAGCTGAAACTCCAATACTTTGGCCCTAACCCAATACTTTGGCCACCTCATGTGAAGTGTTGACTCATTGGAAAAGACTCTGATGCTGGGAGGGATTGAGAGCAGGAGGAGAAGGGGACGATAGAGGATGAGATGTCTGGATGTCATCACAGACTTGATGGACATGAGTCTGAGTGGACTCCGGGAGCTGGTGATGGACAGGAAGGCCTGGCGTGCTGCAATTCATGGGGTCGCAAAGAGTCGAACACGACTGAGCGACTGAACTGAACTGAACTGGGATAATTTCGGGAAGGGGGAGGAAAAAAATACAGATGGAATTCTGAGTTGCACAATCCTAAATCATAAGTCATACTTCTATAACTCAGAAGCACGTGCAACTGGAAAAATCAGCCAAGGGCTATCAGATTTGGATCAACTCTATTGACAGAAAGGACCAAACTTGAATCTAAAAGGCAGCTTTCCCAGGCACTATGGAGGCATTCACCAAAACAGGATCAATTTTAATTGTCCACAGAATGGAAAGAGCTGTTAGATCACATTACCATCTTTCATCTTTCTCCTACACAAAAATTTTGATTCTTTAACACTCAGGAAAAATGTCATCATTTTTGTGAAGCCCGATCCAATCTAACATGAACAAATAATTTATTCTCAAGATGCATGTATGTGCTCAGTTACAGCTGACCCTTTGTGACCTACCATGGACTGTAACCCATCAGGTGCCACTACCCATGGGATTTCCTAGGCAAAATACTGAAGTGGGTTTTCATTTCCTTCTCCAGGAGATCTTCCTGACCCAGGGATTGAACCTGAGTTTCCTATGTCTCCTACATTGCAGGTGGAAGCTTTACTGCTGAGCTACTGGGACAGCATTTCTAAATAAGTGGATAAAGTAATATTGTCTTGAAAAATATAGACATACATATTTGCTCAGATATCTTTATATTCATAAACATATAGGACACCTTAATCTGAAGACAGACTTACCAACTGGAAAATGTTAAAGTTTTTCTTTCTCTCTTTCTGGTTCTATTTCAGTTCAGTTTCTTTTTAAATATTCCCTTTACTTCAATACTCTCACCACACAGTTATCATATTCAGATGTGTTAGTGAAGATTTTTATTTCCATTTACATTCTCTGGTCAATTTTGAGATGAGTGTCTGCTTTGCTGTGATTAGTATGGAAAGGAAGCAGCTGTGAGGAGGGAAGTGCTAGCAATGAGGATTTTTGCTTTTTAGTTTTCTGCTGTGGTTAGAAATTGTCTAAATAACAGGTGTCTGTCATCATAAGTGTGAGAACATGTTATTTTTATCACTCTGAGGACCAGATCCAGCCTCTAGGTACTCATCTGAACTCAGAGAAGTCAGCTGTATTCAGAATTCCCGAGAGGAGATCGCATGTATTTGTGTCTGTGTTTTGCCCTCCAATTGCTTCCATATGTAAAATTCCACCCCTTAAGCATTTCTACCAAACTTTGCCACAGATATCATGAATATAAACATACCATTGGCTTTGTCATAATACCAAACTTCCCTTCAAAATGAAAACAGACTATTGCTATTTAACACCACAATTATAAGTAGCAGATGAGGTAATCTCAGTCATTCTGAAAAACACAGACCCTCTGTTACTATTCTCCCACCCTGCCAGGGAAATGTTGGATGCTGGCTTGAAACACTTGTATATTCCAAAGATACATTTCAAGTATTCTTATGCAAGTGGCAACACACCATTAGCAATGAGCAAGACACTAAAATCCTTTATTATTAATTGTTTTATTATGAAGTGACTAATTATGTGGACTGGGAAATCCTAGTGCATGAATGCACAGAAAAGCACAGGACCATGCCCCATGCGTGACTTTACTCTGTGCTCTCAGAGTTCAGATGGCATAGCAAATTACTCTCTTTCCAATCATATAGGTCATCGGCACTCATTTGCTGTGAGTATATAGCCTTTTAATTTAGCAGTGCAGCTTCTTTACCTAAAACAGCACGAGCCAAGCAAAGTATGCTTTTAAGAAAAACACAATGTGCCGATTGCTATAGTCCCTTCAGCACACTTTGCTGAGCCATGATGTAAAAGGGGAAAGGAATATGACTACTAAATGTCACTACTAAGTGTGGAGATGAATTTTCAAAGTGATATAATGATGACTCCCAATTTATTGAAGATGGAATGGATAGATATATATTTTATAATCTCTGGTAATTTCCAGGAGAAATTATGTTTTTCATTTGCGTTAAATTGCATGCTGCCAGGGGCACATTTTGTTCATCAGTGTATAACCTCCTTTCATTCTTAGCAGTACTGTGCTTATTGTAGGCATTCGGTAAATGTTTTACTTGATTTGAAAGCATTGTCTAAAAACTGGTTCTCTAGTTAATTATATGTCTTCTATTTTTAGTAGTTACTGAGAGCAGGAATGGTGTCTTTTGTGTTATCTGTAAGACTAATAAAAATGCTTTATGCATAGTAGTTTCTTAACAAATATTTTTGAGTTGAATTTTATTGTATTATAAGTGAAAGGAGTTTTTGTGTCCAGTAGGGTTAATTTAACAAGTGGCTTTAATGTGTTTTTTTTTTTTTTTAATTTTTTTAAACTTTTTAAAAGAAATATATAAGTTCTACTGCTTGAGTGGGATTTGATTCTTCTTTATCAGTCCCCATCACAATCCCAATATAAAACAAATTCAACTGGCTCTACCATTAACATATAGAATGAGTTTTTCATGTTTGTCTGTCTCATTTACTACTACCCTGAGAACGGCAGGCCTCCCCACTGGCCCTTGTTCTACATTCCTGTCCTCCTGCTCTCTATCTCTTGACACTGCAAATGGAAGCATGTTTAAAAAGAATAAAAAAAAAGAGATAATTTTGCTTTCCACTTTCACATTCTCCGCTAACTTCTGCTTTGACTCAGAATCATACTTGAGTTCTTCAGATCAGATCAGATCAGATCAGTCGCTCAGTCGTGTCCGACTCTTTGCGACCCCATGAAGTGCAGCACGCCAGGCCTCCCTGTCCATCACCAACTCCCGGAGGTCACTCAGACTCACATCCATCGAGTCTGTGATGCCATCCAGCCATCTCATCCTCTGTCGTCCCCTTCTCCTCCTGCCCCCAATCCCTCCCAGCATCAGAGTCTTCTCCAATGTGTCAACTCTTCACATGAGGTGGCCAAAATACTGGAGTTTCAGCTTTAGCATCATTCTCTCCAAAGAAATCCCAGGGCCGATCTCCCCCAGAATGGACCGGTTGGATCTCTTTGCAGTCCAAGGGACTCTCAAGAGTCTTCTCCAACACCACAGTTCAAAAGCATCAATTCTTCGGTGCTCAACCTTCTTCACAGTCCAGCTTTCACATCCATACATGACCATAGGAAAGACCATAGCCTTGACTAGATGGACCTTTGTTGGCAAAGTGATGTCTCTGCTTTTGAATATGCTATCTAGGTTGGTCATAACTTTCCTTCCAAGGAGTAAGCGTCTTTTAATTTCATGGCTGCAGTCAAGGCATAAAATCATCACATCATTTGGCCCTTCCTCATTTCTCTCTATGACCTGGGTCACTATTCTGCTGCTATATCAGTCATTCTGTTTTCCCGATGATCTGTTTGTTCTTCCTACTTCAGGACCTTGGAGTTTGCTTTTCATTGTGCCTGGAATGCTCTTCCTTCCTTCATATCTTTGTGTGGCCAGATCCTTGACAATCAGGTCTCAATTCAAAGATCAGCCTTTCGAATGTCCTTCACTATCTCAAGTGTCATCGTGCCATCCACTTACTGTCCTGTCACTGTATTTTATTTTCTTTAAGCACACACCCTCATCTGATAGTTGCTGTTTTGTTTATTTATTGTGTTTCTTCAACAGAATTTAAATTGCATGAAAGCAAAGACTTTATTTGTCTTGTTTATACTGGCATGTAGAAAAATAATGTTGAATGAATAACCATGCATATTTACAGGGCAGATTTTGACTCCAGTGAGAAAACATAATGAAAGCATACTGTTTATGATGATTTTCTTCAAGTGGAAACCCATGTTAACAATCATAGATTTAGAACTTATTCCTCAGTTGTTTTCTTTTGATGTGCTGGGAATCATCCTATTGATCAAAATTTCCAAAATATAGTTCTGCAGACTTTTATGTATTCTGAGATGTAGAGAAATGATTCAGGAGGTTTACCTTTGAGTTCAATATATATAATACTAATTTTCAATGTAGAAAACATGAGTAAGACCAAGCACTTTTTAATTAGGTTTAATGTTTTAAAATATTTAATGCATGACCTGGATTTCAAACTGGAGAATATGTAAATACATATACATATAAGAACAGGTATATGTTTATGATTATGTATATATACATGCATATGTGTATATATTTATAACACATATATAGTTTGCTCATGACCACTTAATTTAGAATTATTATCTAGTACAGTACCTACAGGAGCTTCCCAGGTACCATCAGTGGTAAAGAACCTGCCTGCCAATGCAAGAGACAAGAGAAGTGGGTTGGATTCCTGGGTCAGGAAAATCCTACGGAGGAGGGCATGGCAACCCACTCCAGTATTCTTACCTGGAGAATTCCCATGGACAGAGGAGTGTGGTGGCTATAGTCCACAGTGTTGCACAGAGTAGGACACGACTGAAGTGACTTAGCACTCATACACGCAGTAGCTCCAGAGGACAATCTGAGTTAGAATGATTTTTATTAACTTGAAAAATTTGTCAGAAATAAATTGAAATTTGACAAAAAGTGCAGGGCAATATGTTTTGGAGTTAAATGAATTTTGATTATTTTGTCCTTTTAATTACCTAAAATCATTCTAAAATATTTTATGCCAGATACATATACATATATATATATATATGTATATATTATGGTAGATAGCTGCATGCATAATGCAGCTTTGGTTTAGATATATTTTATACAATAACAGCAACATAAAACCTTCCTTACCATATCTCTCCATCCTAAGATATCTGTATACTACCTGCCATACAGTCTGATGTTGTACAATTGCAAAGTCATCACACTGGTTTAAGTCTTATTGTTTCAGATTGTTCTTTGAAACACAACTACTTTCTTTCACTAAAATAGCTTATCAGAGCTCTGGGATCCTGATCTCAAAATGTAAGTACAGTAGGAAGAGAGCCAGAGAGCCGGATGGTATTAGAATGTGGGATAGGGCCAGGGTGGTGGGCCACATGTGGAAGCACTGAGTGCTAACTGCCTGGCAGCATGCATGTCAGTGGTGATAAGCAGAGTGTGGAAAAGGCTGGTCAGCAGCTGCTGAAGAAGAATTCACTTGCCTTGCTATTGTGCCTTAGGCACGCCCTGTCATCACACTCCTTTTGGTGTGTCATCACACTCCTCAGCCCAGATCTGTAGGGACTGATTAATGCTGAGTACCTTATGGTTTGTACATTTTATGATCCTACTCATGTATCACACTATCATGTTGTCTTTCTTAACTGTAGTCCCACACCGGTGAACCATTGTCATCTTATCTACTATGATTCCTGACCCTTTCCTCCATACTCATACATCTGGTCCTATCCCACCCAGTAATTGAGCAGCCTTTTTATCCAGGGTTCCAGAATTTATTTTCTTAAAATGAAAAGACCTGAATATATGGTTCTGTCAGTACAAGCTCTGCTTATAATAAATCGAACTGCCAACCTGAATGAAACATATATCCATGTAAGGACTTAAAGATCAGAGTTTGAAAGTAGGCAGTAATATATTCAACCAGCTTTTGAGTACTTAGGATTGGCATCAGGGACAAAGGAGATTATAGAAAAAAAAATGCGTGCAAGAATAAACAGTGAGAAGCAGCAGACAGAGCATGTAAGGTATATGATAAGAGAAACCTAAGCAGGTGGTGAATGTGGAAAGGGCAAGAGACCCTGCCTACCTTCATCCATCTCCCATTAAAAAAAATGAAAACCTAAACAAAAATGAAGATTGAAGGGGACAGAGGGATAAAATGTAAGCCTTTACTTTAAAAAGAAATGCATTTGCTATGCAAAAGTAAACTCTTCCCTGGCCACATGACTTCTATTCTACTAGCTCCATATTATTTATTTCTACCAAATTAATCTGCCTAAATCACAACTATGATTATGTCTCTCACATGCTGAAACTATGTGCACACATACTCATATGCTTTCATGTATGCGTTCACACATGCACACACACACATACCAGCATTTCACCAAATTACATCCTTTCTCCAGATTTCAATATCCTTTACTTTGTCACTCTCTTGGGTGGTACTGGTATTAGTGGCAAAGTTTCTCTTCTTGTTCTTTCCAGATTGTTTCCAGACTGTGCACTCCATTATATCAACCTCCTTAATATTCATTGTTGTATTGTCAATGCTAAACCCAGTGTCTGTCCCACAAAAGTGTAAGTGTGTGTATCTAACCCTTATTGCTTCAGAGATCTGGCTCATTCAGTTCTCTGTTTGGAATGATGTCTCTCACTTATCTGCAGATACCATAGTTATGCAACATTTCCAACACCATTTCAGTTAGTTTCTAAAGATTCAACTCAAGTGGAATCACTTCACCATTTCTAGTACTTAAAATTATTTTTAGTATCTACTTCTATATTTTATCTTATGTAATAGTTTTTGGTATTATTGTCTTCCTGTGTAGGAGACAGTAAGCTTTTGAAAATAAAGTCTATTTCTTACTTTTAGCATCTAATACAGTTCTTGATATAAACAAGTGTTCTTAGTATTTCTTATAATGAACCTATGAATTGACCAAAAAAAGAAATAGGGAAAAGAGGCTCTTAGTTTAACAAATTATTGTGTTCTGAACCCACTCTATATTTAAAAAAATTTTTTTTTGTTTATCCCTTTCTAAAGATACAGATACATTTCTGAGAACTCTGCTATTTATTCATACAGAATTAAGAATTTTGGATGACTGTAACATATTCCAAAATAAAAGATTGTATGATTCATCTCTTAGCTGTCTTTGTAGGATAAAATATCCTTTCTATTAAAGATAAAACAATGTAAAACCATCACTCTTGAATTGAGACAAAATTTTAACTAATACAAGACATTAGAGAGATCAATTTAAACTCTGAAATCAGAGATTTCAGTTTAATCCATATGAAAATATATTTTGCACTGTTTTTGATTTTGTAGAATACTGTGTAATATGGTAAAAAGATCTAGAACTTCTAACATTTAACTATAGCAAAGGAGTACCGCCATTAGTAGTGTCACAGAATAATATCCTAACACCATGCAGAGATAAAGCACTATTCTGGAACACTGATAGAATTGATCTTTTAAGTTGCTCAGTCGTGTCCAGCTTTTTGTGACCCCATGGACTGTAATCCACCAGACTCCTTTGTCCATGGGATTTTCCAGGCAAGATACTGGAGTGGGTTGCCATTTCCTTCTCCAGGAGATCTTCCCGACCCAGGGATTGAATGCAGGTCTCCCACATTGTAGGCAGACGCTTTACCATCTGAGCCACCAGGGAAGTCACTTTAATATACACAGAACCAATTTATGCTGCCACCATCTTTTCAGAACAAGACAAGGTGTCCTCGGTGTGTGTTGCTTTCTTCCACACTAGTGCCCACTCCAGTGTTCTTGCCTGGAGAATCCCAGGGACAGGGGAGCCTGGTGGGCTGCCGTCTATGGGGTCACACAGAGTCAGCCATGACTGAAGTGACTTAGCAGCAGCAGTGTTTCTCTATAACAGCATTTCCCAAAGTTTTTCAGTTTGTGAAGCAACTGTGACCTTGCCGGGATGGGAGATGGGATTTGAATAAAGCAAAACCGAGGAAGAAAAGAGATGGCAGCTAGCAGTGGCAAAGATTTGCAAGCACACACGCATATATCATATACACCTGGCATCATTCCTTCTCACTCCGCAGAGGTGTCACCACTTCCATTGTCTGCATTCTACCTTCTACATTCTTGGTTTAAAAAAAGCAAAAGAGTTAGTGAGGAAATCAGAGTGTCAATAAAACAGGCTGTCCTAATATACTTCTCTGAAGACAGTGGTTTATGACAATATTCATCAGAAAATAATAAAAAATTTCTCCTAATTTAAAAACAACTTAGCATTAGCTATTATTAATTATGAAACTTAAAAAAAAACATTAACTTGTAAGAACTCCAAGTAATTGATTTGGAAAATAAATAAGATGAAAAGTCTTCTCCTCAAAAGGAAAAAAAAATCCACCAAAGAGCAGGTAAAAAAGCAATACAAATCAGTTACAAAATCATCAGACTAAGACTGGTATTCCATGGAATTTTCTTCTTAAAAGTCTGACTTTGTGCAGTACTTAGTATCTTTTATGATCACAGCTATATTATATCTGGACATCTTTCTTCCTTTATTGAAAATAAAAGCTTTGTAATGGATGAATAGAATCTTGAAAAGCACTTTTAAGTTCTTTAGAAAAACAAAATGGCATGTAAGCTTAATGTGTTACTACATTTTGAATGAACACATTTAAAAAGTTCTTAGCATCTAAATGTTTTCTGAAATGTTGTTAGGTAATAAATGAAGAGGTAGTGTCTATTTGCTGTTTTTGGCTTTATGCTTTGCAAAATGTACTAGTTATATTTACCCCTAAAATAACTGTGCTCTGTGAAGTTTCTGAGTATACTCTATATGTCAGGGAAAGGTTATTGCAGTCCTCATCCACTATCTCATCCAGCACTGGGTATATAGTTTTCATTATATTCATAAATTGGCAGGTCTTTTAAAGTACAAATACTGTGTGCCCCCTTTGACCATATAGACCTGTTTTAATACATACTCTCTACTTGCTCAAAGTTTCAAACCACAGGATGTATTTGACTTAGATATCCTCATTTGCTGAATCAATTCTTGCTCTTTCTCTTACGAAGTCTCTTTCCAACAGTCTCAGAAAGATTAAACTGACTTGCTTCAGGTTACACAGCTGATTTATTTCCAGAGCCATGCAATCTATGTCTATTGACTTTTAATCCAGGGTTCTTTTGACTGTATCTCTTGGCCTCTTACTTTGTAAAAGGATAAATACTATTCTCTCGTGAAAGACCCTAAATATTAAACATTTCTCCAGAGAAATTTCAGGTTCTTAAAATTAAACTTTGCCAGTAAAATATTAAGCTCTTTCTCCTCTGTTGCCAGTATTTGTTTTCTTGGCAAGAGCTGTGTTTTCATCAAAAATGCCTGGAATTTTTATTCTCTTTGGACTATGTAAAACAGTATCTAAGAACTGCAATTTGGGCTTGCAAGGCTTGCAAGAAATAGAGACAGGCTCATCATACTTAAAATGCTAGGGCAAATCAGGTAAACGAGATGAATGACAAGATAGCAAACATGGAGTAGAAGTTTGGAATCAATTTATTGGGGGGAAACTTGCAAAGACTAGTGCCATATGATCTGCTGTTGACCTTCAAGAACAGCTAAAGAATCTATCAATGCCAGAAGACTGACTTGAGGGCATGGGTCTGTTAAATATCACGATTGCTATGCTATGCTATGCTAAGTCACTTCAGTCATGTCCGACTCTGTGTGACCCTATAGATGGCAGCCCACCAGGCTTCCCTGTCCCTGGGATTCTCCAGGCAAGAACACTGGAGTGGGTTGCCATTTCCTTCTCCGATGCATGAAAGTGAAAAGAGAAAGTGAAGTCGCTCAGTCATGTCCGACTCTTAGCGACCCCATGGACTGCAGCCCACCAGGCTCCCCTGTCCATGGGATTCTTCAGGCAAGAGTACTGGAGTGGGGTGCCATTGCTTAGGAAATCATTAATTCCTCTCATTGCATTCATGATCAAGACCTGGGATGCAATGGCAACATCAACAGCTGGCAAATCCTTGTTTCCAATTATATTCCACTAACATGGTGGGGAGAGCACTAGACCCTTCCTTTATGTGATCAGGAAGGATGTGTTCCAAGATTCCTGTTTCAGATTTTCTGGACTAATGGATGGACCAGTGGCCTGGTGGACAAATTCCACATTTTAAGACTGAGTGGCTTGAGCACTCAGCTGTAGCCAGCTTTTATGGGGCTCTGGGAGTCTGCTTAAAGATGGACAGGCAGTTTAGTCCTTACTTCTCATGCAAGTCAGATAAACAGAAAATAGTGTCTGAAGTTACTAATCTAGGTTTAATTGAATACCTTGTTTAGGCAGAGCAGAAAGTGTGAAGAGAAAAAGACAAGTGTAATGGTCATACTCAATTCTAGTGTTTCTAATGACTGAGTCAAATATGTAACAATTTATTTGTGTGTTTGTAATTTATTTTTAAAAGTTCATTCTGATGACTTTTCAATATTCTTAAATTTATCAAGTCTAAGAGACAAGAAGTAAAGGTGATTGTTAGACTAATAATTCTCTTATCTATAAAAAGGATTATTTCCATGAGTTCATTCTCATCTTTTAAGAAATGGAATATATTTTGAAGTGTTTAAAGTAACTATTCCTTCAAGATCACCCAAATCTACTCCAATCACAATTTAATTAATTTTAGCTAACACATGACTGGAGGTGTAGGTACTTAGATTATTCAGGTCCCCACAGTCAGCCATGTTTTCCAGTGGCTGCTGATCATGACACCAGGCCCTGGTAAGACCTCCATTTTGGCCATTTTCATTATTGATGTAGGTTACATCAGACTAACAGTGGCTGAATGTCAGCTGTTAGGCTGGCTGAAAAAATGGATTGGTTGTGTCACAATTCCTATATTTCATATGTAAAGACAAGATTTTAAATGCTGTGATTGGAAGAGGGACTGAAATTGTCCCTCTAAGGCCAAGGTAAAACTGAAGAAATCATGGATGAAAAATTTCAACCTACAAATCAAACCTTTTTATATCATCACATTTCAGTTGGAATATAAAATATATACGATGTCTTTGATTTGAAATTGTGTTTTGATAGTCTTTTTAATGCTTTTATTACAACACTAAAATGCTGGAATTCTGGAATTTTGGTAACAATGACTTCAATAAAATTATATCATTAATATTTGATAGAATATTTATAATATACTATTTGAATTTTGAGTTTAAGAAGGGTAAAAGTCTTTTCTGCTTTGTAATCTAAAATTGTAGAATGAATCCCAGTGAGTTCAATAGCAGAAAGAAGTCATAATTGGAAGTTTTGTTTTTTCACTATATTAATCTTTAGAGGAAAACTAGCCTACTATAAAAACACATCATATGACAAGCTAAATTTTATTTTTATGATATCCAGTTTGAGTCATTAGGCTTCAAATTATTTGGTAAATAAAAGTAACATGTAATAGTCTAATGGATGGGACAGATTGATTTACTGTTTCATTTAGCTTAAGTTAAACCCTATTATTAAATGAATGTTAGAGTTGAAATGAGCTAAGAATAGTTTAAAATTTTGAATCTGCTTCATTTAATTCTTCTTTTCTTATAGAAATCCTTAGGCATCTTGGAAGAGATGGAAATGAGATGAGATGGAAAAATGTAAAAATCCTTAGGTATCTTGGAAGAGATGAAAATGAGAAGAGATGGAAAAACATAAAAATATTTTCCTTTGCTTTGTTTAAGTACTGTCGTTTTTGAAGTGGTATAAATTTGTCCACTTTTTAAAATTAGACACTGTGATAACAAAAGATTGTCATGAAATCAAAGACTTAGGTTCTTGTCAATGTTTAAGTTACTGATATTACATTTCTGCACATAAAAAAAAAAAAATTGTCTCCCAGAAAAGGTTAAAGATAATGAGTTTGTTGTTTGCTATTCTTTTTTTTTTTGAATATTTATTTATTTATTTTAAAAGAAAAAATTATTTATTTTAATTGGAGGTTAATTACTTTACAATATTGTATTGGTTTTGCCATACATCAGCATGAATCCACTACAGATATACACGTGTTCCCCATCCTGAACCCCCTTTCCTCCTCCCTCCCGGTACCATCCCTCTGGGTCATCCCAGTGCTATTCTTAAAAGAATAAATGGACTCCCATCATGTTACAGTCTACTCTTTTAGATTATCCCTATGGCATTATTAGTAGCCATATTGTCCTTTTTGATCTTAATTGCTAAATATGTTGATCATTTTGTTATTCTTTCTACTAAGAAGTTTTATTGATTCTCCTGAAGTATAAATGAGACCCAACCTAGGCAAATGACAATATTTTGCTTAAGATGATAGTTCCTTATTTTATTCTAGAGGATATTAAAAAGAAAAAGTAATATGGGGGAATAAAGTTTGTAAGGTCAAATAAGTTTGAGAAACACAAAATTGAATATTTTATTTTTCTAGGATTTTTTTGAGCCTTTATTATGCTAGTGTAAACTGTGAATCATCAAATGGGATATATTCTCTCTGTTGATATATTTCATAACCCTCATCACTACAAAATATTTGTTGGCTCTAGTGTTCTGAATAACACCAATATTTAGTAAATATTGGTTAAGTTTAGGAGATATAGGGACTTGAGTAGATTTTCTTATATTTTTAATGAAAGAATGATTCATATTTATTTAAATACCATATGCCTCTGATATATCAGACAGAAAGTTAAATGCTGGTGTATTATTTTTCTATTGCTATCATAGCAAATTAAAACACACTTAGAGGTTTAAAACATCACAAATGTATTTCCATGCAATTTTGTAGCTCAGAAATCTGACAGAGGTCTCTCTAGGCTAAAATCAATGTGTTGGCAGGCTTGGCTTCCTTACTGGCAGCTCTTGGGGAAAATATTCCCTTCTCATTCCAGTTGTTGACAGAATATAACTCCTTGTGATTGTAGGACTGAGATTTCCATTTTTCTTGCTGGTTGTCACCTGAGGGACATTCTCAGCTTCTAGAGTCCTCCCACATTCTTTGGCTCCTCCATCTTCAAAGCACCTATGATAGACTGAGTCCCTCTCTTTGAATGTCCCTTCTTTTTTCTATCTCATCTTGCTGAGTCAGGAAATGTTCCCCGTTTTTAAGGACTCATGCAATTTGATTGCATGAGTGAAATTTCCTCATAGTTCAGTTGGTAAAGAATCTGCCTCCAATGCAGGAGACCTGGGTTCAATCCCTGGGTTGGGAAGATCCCTGGAGAAGGAAATGGCAACCCTCTCCAGTATTCTTGCCTGGAGAATCTCATGGAGAGAGGAGTCTGGTATGGGGTCACAAGAGTCAAACATGACAGTGACTAAACCACCACCACATGTAATTTGATTGGGCCCACCTGCTTAATTCAGGATACTCATATCTGTGAAGTCCCTTTTGCTGTGTAAAATAACATATTCACATGTTCCAGCTACTATTCTTCTTACCATAGCTAGCAACAGAAGATAGAGTGAGACTCCGCCCATCAGTGACTTTTAGTTAGTGTGGATCCCATGCTACCTAAACTCATAATTAAACATTAATCAGTCAATTAATATGATACTTAAGGTATTTATAATGAGATCTGAAGATTACAATACTTACACATCATCTCACTACCAAAATTTTGAGAAGCTGCAAAAGTAGCAGTGATCAGATCAGATCAGTCACTCAGTCCTGTCCGACTCTTTGCGACCCCATGAACTGCAGCACGCCAGGCCTCCCTATCCATCACCAGCTCTCGGAGGTCACTCAGACTCACATTCATCGAGTCAGTGATGCCATCCAGCCATCTCATCCTCTGTCGTCCCCTTCTCCTCCTGCCCTCAATCCCTCCCAGCATCAGAGTTTTCTCCAATGAGTCAACTCTTCGCATGAGGTGGCCAAAATACTGGAATTTCAGCTTTAGCATCATTCCTTCCAAAGAAATCCCAGGGCTGATCTCCTTCAGAATGGACTGGTTGGATCTCCTTGCAGTCCAAGGGACTCTCAAGAGTCTTCTCCAACACCACAGTTCAAAAGCATCAATTCTTCGGCGCTCAGCCTTCTTCACAGTCCAGCTCTCACATCCATACATGACCACAGGAAAGACCATAGCCTTGACTAGGCGCATGAGGGAAATTCCACCCTCCCTATGAGCTGTTATCCTCAATAATTCCCCAGAGTTTATTTGGAATGGATTCTCTGTTTCTCAGATTCTAACACTCTAATACATGGATTTGGACTTGTCAGGGGAGTTTGTAATTTCCTCAGTTCTGTTTCGCCACAGCAAAAATTTGAAGCAATGGATGGACCAGTGTTATAGCTCAGTTTTATTTGGCAAGCAAAGAAAAATATATTCTCCAGGCATGAGGGTGGGCGGACCCAAAAGACCCGAAGAGAAGAGAGGACAGAGGCTCAATTTTGGCTCCTCATTTTATACATTTTTTTCCTCCTTCCTCTGAGCCTGCGCTATGTAAATTGGACTAGCCAGGAGGGCTGTTTGTTTCACCTGACGTCCTCACTCCAGTCCCTGGACCTTCCTTTTGTTCCATTTTTGTGGACTTTTCCCTTTTTGTCTTTTAGCCACTGCCATTCTTGACTCCTTTTTCCTATTCTAACTACCTAACAGACCCAATATGCTTGAGGGTAAGAACCTGTTCTTATGTATAAGACACTCCATTCATAATCCTTTCAATTACATCTCTCCCCTTCTCCCAATCCAGGCCAGATATAGAAATGGGGTTTGGTAAAGACAGATTCTGATGAAATTGTTTTGAAAATATAGTACATTCTACCTTCAGTTACTGCTTTTACTGGTTATGTTAGGCTAGTGCATTCTCAGTTCTGTCTCATCACAGCAAAGATTTGGAGTGATGGACATTAAAGCCCTTGGCATGTAACAGCTCTTGGGTGTTGGACAGACTGTGTTATAGGTCTCAGGTCTCGAACAGACCGTGTCATAGTTCTTAGACAAATCAGTGTTACAGCTCCATGTTACAGCTCTATTTTATTTAGATAATAGCAAGAAAATCCATCCTCAAGGTGTGAGGGTATGTCGACCCAAATACGAGAAGAGAAGAGTGCCCCTGTGTGCAGCTGTGGGGAGGGGATAGAGAGATAGAGAGACTCCCCAGCCATTTGGCTCCCCTTCCCCCTCCTCCCCCTTGGGCCTGCCCTATGTAAATTGGGTTAGCTAGGAGTGTTGTTTGTTCTACCTCAGGTCCTCACTCCAGTCCTTGGACCTTCCTTTGTTCTATTTTCATGGACTTTTCTCTTCCTTATCTTTTAGCCACCACCATTTTGGACTCCTTTTCCCTATTCTAACTACCTAAGAGTTACATACGTCTTACTCTCAGCCTGTTAAACTTCTCATTTTTAAAATATATTTAGTCATTATTTGCCTGGAAAATCCCATGGATGGAGGAGCCTGGTGGGCTGCAGTCCATGGGGTCGCTGGGAGTTGGACACGACTGAGCAACTTCACTTTCTCTTTTCACTTTCATGCACTGGAGAAGGAAATGGCAACCCACTCCAGTGTTCTTGCCTTGAGAATCCCAGGGACGGGGGAGCCTGGTGGGCTTCCGTCTTTGGGATCACACAGAGTCGGACACGACTGAAGTGACTTAGCATAGCCCTTAGTTTCTTTTAATGTGGATGGTTATCTCAGCCGTGATGATTCTAAGTAGTAGTGTGTTCTTTAGATTAAATTAAAGATTGCCTTTCTCTGACCCACCTTTTTCTTTTAGTATTATTAACTTGCTGTTTCTTTGGACTTTAAGTTTTAAATAAAATAAGATGAAAACTTTTTTTTTTTGAGTATGCACTTTATTGACTAGAATAAACTCTTTAATCAAATTTAGTTTCCATTTTTCTTGTGAAATTTTGCATAAATATGCCAACTTTTGTTTCTTTAGACTGGCCTTTTTCAGAAAGGTTTGCCTTGCAAACCATCTCCCTGTGAGATATCTCCCTAGAGGTAACACCTTTTTTCAGCTTTAGACATGCAAATGAGTTACGTTATCCTCCCTTGAGACTATTTCCTGGTCATTTATATTAGAATTTGAGTTTCTCCCAAAGTCTGACCCAACGTTTTACAGATTATTTCTTAGGTTGGGTTATTTCTATATCCCTTTAAGCCTACTGAGTACTTACATAACCAACAGGGTTATGAACATTGAGTGGTTAATTCAATCTTATCCTGTCTATGAATATAGCAGTCTCTATCAGGCTTTCATTTCTCTGAAGTAACATTACTTCTCCAGCTTCCACCACTTCTTTCTCTAGGAAAAGAAAACAAAAATAAAACAGCCTTTTGTTTGACAGAAGATCCATACATTGATAGATTTTCTGAGTCTCATAGTGTTAATTATTGCTAAATAAAACTGTCATGGTCCAGGCATGGGTTAGAAAAGAATTTCCAGAGATGAGACAGAATGAAAAGGAAATAAAGTTTATTAAAGTGAGAGATGCTGTTAGAACAGTGGGTCAGCTCAAGGGAGAACTGATGTTGAGCAGGGGTCCTTAGTCTACTTTTATAACCAGGGTACAAGGAGTAGGATGGGGTCTTGTAGGTCATTGGCTGATCAGATGAGGAACATATACTGGGTGGGGGAAGAGTAAGACAAATATCTTCTCCCTATGGGGTAGGAGGGGAGACAGGTTATACTGCTTAGGAGGACCTGAAATCCATTAATAGTTACAACATGGGGGAGGGAAGGATGATAAGGGTCTGGTTTTTCCATTCCTGCATTCCAAAACCCTCCTTGGTTTTATCAGCTCATTCATCTTTGAGTCACCACAAAAACTATAAGAAATTATATTTCTGATAAGGAATTGACCAACTGTACAGCAAATGCTTCAGTATTGGCAACATTTCAAATCAATATTTTTAGAGAATGGGCAAGCTATTTCTGTTCCAGATTTTCTTACCTAATAATGTTATTCATTTTTATTAGACCTGTCAGGGGAGTGTGTAATTTCCTCAATTCTGTCTCATCACAACAAAAATTTGAAGCTACGGACCAGTGTTACAGCTCCATGTTACATTTAAGTTTTATTTAGAAAATAAAGGAAAATACATCCTCGAGGTGTGAGGGCATGCCGACCCAACAGACTCAAAGAGAAGAGAGATCCCCCAGTTCTTTGGCTCCTTTTTTTATGTTTTTTTCTCCTCCTCCTGGGCCTGCCTTATCTAAATTGGGCTAGCCAGTGGTGGTGTTTGTTTTACCTGAGATCCTCACTCCAGTCCTCAGACCTTCCTTTGTTCTATTTTCCCAGACTTTCCCCTTCCTTATCTTTTAGCCATCACCATATTGGACTCCTTTTCCCTATTTTAACTACCTAACAGACCTATCATTCCCATACAGGATTTGGAAATTAAATTCTGGAACAAATACTCTAGGTGAATCTTGTTTAGTGGAGAAAATAAGTAAAGTTCTGGTTATTGAATAAGCAATTACTCCTTGTTATAATCACTGGCTCTTCAAGATTCTGTCCATTACTAGTACACTTGAAGTGAAGTGAAAGCCACTCAACCATGTCCAACTCTTTGTGACCCCATGGGCTATACCCCTGGAGAGTCCATGGAACTCTCCAGGTCAGAATACTGGAGTGGGTACCCTTTCTCTTCTCCAGGGAATCTTCCCAACCCAAGGATCTAACCCAGGTCTCCCACATTGCAGGTGGATTCTTTACCAGCTGAGCCAAAAGGGAAGCCTAAGGAAGAGTGATGGACATCCCTGGGTGGCGCACGAACCACCAACCTTTCAGTAAACAGCCAAAAAAGCTAACCAATTGCACTGTGCTTCCCTGGTGGCTGATAACACATAACAGATTGGTATCTTCAAGGAGTATCTTTGATCAATCATCATGACTAAAGGGGCTGCAGTCTCTTTAGTAGGTGAGCATCTTTAGATATACTCTCTGATCATCAGGTGCCAGAGCTCTCAGCTTCAGGTAAGGAGTCCTGGTGAGTTATTAAGAGCAAAAGAGGCATCAAGGATGTTAAATGACCTTACAGATTAGAACCCAGATATATCAAATCCTGCTACCCATTCCCAGAAGAAATGGAATAAAAACAAAAGTTTTCTAATATGATATTGTCCTAAATTCTAATGTGGAGAATTTGGGAACTTCAGCTAATCACTAGAGTACTTCTTTTTACCAAGGTACATTTTTTTTTTTTTAATACCAAAGTAATGGGATAATGCCTGCTTTATTTCATTTTCCTTTATCTATACATTCCATGCCACATGAGTCTTAGATCTTTCCACAATTCACTGAGTAAAGAGGCAAAGCAGTTGATGCCCTTCCTGTGGGAGTAAGCTTCATTTAGGGCTTCTCTCGGGGCTCTGATGGTAAAGAATCTACCTGCAATTCAAGAGACCCAGGTTTGATTCCTGGGTTGAGAATGTTCCCTGGAGACAAGAATGGTTACCAAATCCAGTATTCTTGCATGGAGAATTCCATGGATAGAGGAGCCTGGGGAGCTAAAGTTCATGTGGTCACAAAGAGTTGGACATGGTTGAGCAATTAACACACAGGCTTCATTTAACATATGATTTCAGTTCAGTTCAGTCACTCAGTCGTGTCTGACTCTTTGAGACCCCATGAACCACAGCACGCCAGGCCCCCCTGTCCATTACCAAGTCCTGGAGTATACTCAAACTCATGTCCATTGAGTCGGTGATGTCATCCAACCACCTCATCCTCTACCATCCACTTCTGCTTGCAATCTTTCCCAAGATCAGGATCTTTTCAAACGAGTCAGCTCTTCACATCAGGTGGCCAAAATATTGGAATTTCAGCTTCAACATTAGTCCTTCCAATGAACACCCAGGACTGATTACCTTTAGGATGCACTGGTTGGATCTCCTTGCAGTCCAAGGGACTCTCAAGAGTCTTCCCCAACATCACAGTTAAAAAGCATCAATTCTTTGGTGCTCAGTTTTCTTTATAGTCCAACTCTCACATCCACACATGTATGCTGGAAAAACCATAGCCTTGACTAGACGGACCTTTGTTGACAAAGTTATGTCTTTGCTTTTAAATATGCTATCTAGGTTGGTCATAACTTTCTTTCCAAGGAGTAAGTGTCTTTTAATTTCATGGCTGCAGTCATCATCTGCAGTGATTTTGGAGCCCCCAAAAATAAAGTCAGACACTGTTTCCACTGTTTCCCCATCTATTTGCTATGAAGTGATGGGACCAGATGCCATGATCTTAATTTTCTGAATGTTGAGCTTTAAGCCAACTTTTTCACTCTCCTCTTTCACTTTCATCAAGAGGCTCTTTAGTTCTTTCACTTTCTGCCATAATAATGGTGTCATCTGTATATCTGAGGTTATTGATATTTCTCCTGGCAATCTTGATTCCAGCTTGTGCTTCATCCAGATCAACGTTTCTCATGATGTACTCTACATATAAGTTAAATAAGTAGGGTGACAATATATAGCCTTTACGTACTCCTTTCCTATTTGGAACCAGTCCGTTGTTCCATGTCCAGTTCTAACTATTGCTTCCTGACCTGCATACAAGTTTCTTAAGAGGCAGGTCAGGTGGTTTGGTATTCCCATCACTTTCAGAATTTTCCACAGTTTATTGTGATTCACACAGTCAAAGGCTTTGGCATAGTCAATAAAACAGAAATAGATGTTTTTTTTTAAACTCTCTCGCTTTTTCCATGATCCAGCGGATTTTGGCAATTCCTCTGCTTTTTCTAAACCAGCTTGAAATTCTGGAAGTTCACAGTTCATGTATTGCTGAAGCCTGGCTTGGAGAATTTGGGTCATTACTTTACTAGCGTGTGAGATGAGTGCAATTGTGTCGTAGTTTGAGCATTCTTTGCCACTGCCTTTCTTTGGGATTGGAATGAAAACTGACCTTTTCCAGTCCAGTGGCCACTGGGAAGTTATCCAAATTTGCTGACATTTTGAGTTCAGCATTTTAACAGCATCATCTTATGATTTGAAATAGCTCAACTGGAATTCCATCACATTCACTAGCTTTGTTTGTAGTAATACTTCCTAAGGCCCACTTAAATTCACATTCCAGAATGTCTGGCTATAGGTGAATGATCACACCATTGTGATTATGTGGGTCATGAAGATCTCTTTTGTATAGTTCTTCTCTGTATTCTTGCCACCTCTTAATATCTTCTGCTTCTGTTAGGCCCATACCATTTCTGTTCTTTATTGAGCCTATCTTTGCATGAAATGTTCCCTTCGTATCTCTAATTTTCTTGAAGAGATCTCTAGTCTTTCCCATTCTATTGTTTTCCTCTATTTCTTTGCACTGATCCCTGAGGAAGGCTTTCTTATCTCTCCTTGCTATTCTTTGGAACTCTGCATTCAGACACTTATATCTTTCCTTTTCTCCTTTGTTTTTCACTTCACTTCTTTTCATAGCTGCTTGTTAGGGCTTCTCAGACAACCATTTACCTTTTTTGCATTTCTTTTCCATGAGAATGATCTTGATCCCTGTCTCCTGTACAATGTCACGAACTTCCATCCATAGTTCATCAGGCAGTCTTGTCTATCAGATCTAGTCCCTTAAATCTATTTCTCACTTTCACTGTATAATCAGAAGGGATTTGATTTAGGTCATACCTGAATGGTCTAGTGGTTTGCCCCACTTTCTTCAATTCAAAGTCTGAATTTGGCAATAAGGAGTTCATGATCTGGGCCACAGTCAGCTCCTGGTCTTGTTTTTGCTGACTGTATAGAGCTTTTCCATCTTTGGCTGCAAAGAATATAATCAATCTGATTTCAGTGTTGACCATCTGGTGATGTCCATGTGTAGAGTCTTCTTTTCTGTTGTTGGAAGAGGGTATTTGCTATGACCAGTGCATTCTCTTGGCAAAATTCTACTAGCTTTTGCCTGCTTCATTCTGTACTCCAAGGCCAAATTTGACTGTTACTCCAGGTATTTCTTGATTTTTTACTTTTGCATTGCAGTCCCCTGTAATGAAAAGGACATCTTTTGGGGGTGTTACTTCTAGGAGGTCTTGTAGGTCTTCATAGAACCATTCAACTTCAGCTTCTTCAGTGTTACTGGTTGGGGGATAGACTTGGATAACTATGATATTGAATGGTTTGCCTTGGAAACAAACAGAGATCATTCTATCGTTTTTGAGATTGCATCCTAGTACTGCACTTCAGACTCTTGTTGACTATGATGGATAGTCCATTTCTTCTAAGGGATTCCTGCCCACGGTAGTAGATATAATGGTCATCTGAGTTAAATTCCTCCATTCCAGTCTGTCTTAATTTGCTGATTCCTAGAATGTTGATGTCCAGCCTTGCCATCTCCTGTTTGACCACTTCTAATTTGCCTTGATTCATGGACCTAACATTCCAGGTTCCTATGCACCATTGCTCTTTATAGCATCAGACTTTATTTCCATCACCAGTCACATCCACAACTGGGTATTGTTTTTGCTATGGCTCCATTCCTTCATTCTTTTTGGAGTTATTTCTCCACTGATCTCCAGTAGCATATTGGGCACCTACTGACCTGGGGAGTTCATCCTTAGCTGTATATAAAAGAAAGTATAAAAATAACACTGACTTAAATAATGTCCAGTTTTATTTCTCTCTCAAATTTAAAGACATAAAGTAGTTGATTTTCAAGGCTGACTTAGTGTTTCTATAGCCACCAGGGCCCTAATCTCAGTCTAATGTTCAGTTCTGTCAGCCTCAGCACAAGGCCTCCATTCCTAAGATTGCCTCATTGACAAAGTTGGCTGTTGGAGCTCCCTATTTCCTAAAATAGGAAATGACAAAAAAACAAAGTCCTTAAGCAGGAATCTTAGAGGTCTCATACAGCACTGATGCTTAGATTTTATTTGCCATAATTAAGTCATATTGACATACCTAGGTACTAGGGGGACAGAAAAGTAAATCATAAACTCTACACAATGATGCCAAAGAAATTTCAAACTTTTTCATCTCTAAAATTTTCAATTTTTCTGTTATCTGTTTTGAAATTATTTAAGAAGTTCTGAGACTTCTATGGTGTTTTAAAAGTTAAATAGATGCTAATATGAGCAGCAGGTGTATTGATTTGGTTTTCATCATTTTAGCTAATCTGTTTAAAAATCTAAGGTACAAATCATAATCTTTGTGTTCACCATTTTTCCACTGTAAAGATAGAAAAACTATACTTCATGGCTTAACAGATGAAAAAAAATCATTTTTTTGTTTTGTTTCTGTTTTTGCTGAATGTCATTTTATGTATTATTTTAAGTGATCGTGATTTGTTTCTTTATTATCTTAGCCTCCTCTAACATGTATACGAATTAAGCAATATTAAATTTTGTAATAGCTACCTGAATAATATTTGTTAAACCAACATTCCATTTACTATGTGTCAGCTATTTTCCTGAGAACTTTATAGATATTGATAGCTTGCATCCTCAGAACCAACCTATATGATGACTATTATTATTATCCCTATTTTACAAGTGAAGTAACTGTGGCCAAAAAATGATGAATAACTCACTCAAAGTTGTATAGGTGTTGCTGTCATTTAAACTTGGCAGTCTGACTATGCAATATATGCTTGGTACCACAATGCTGCTAAGCAGTCTCTGGAAATGCTGATACATTCTTCATTGTTAGAGTACTTCAAGAACATTCTGTTATGCTTTTAATTAAGCTCACTAGCTATTATTTGATTGTACTGTATAGTATAGAAACTCCAGAAAGAATCAGTGAAATGTTTGGTTTTAGCTGATAATGTTAATCAGAGTTGTAAATAGAACTCAGATTTCTTCACTACAAACAAATTCTAAAATAGCTTGAATCCTCCTATCTATTTGCAGACAGGAATACTCATGACAAACTTCTATAGAAGAATGCATTCTCATCTTTTTAAATGAATTGTTGAGAGATGAATTGTGAATCCAAATTATTTAAACTTGTTTTCTTTCTTTTTTTATAGACTTAATAGTTTTTCAATCACAAGAATACTATATGTCATGAGGTTAAAAACCAGAGATTTAATAGGAAAAAATATGTTTCTTTTGTTGCCAACCAAAGTATACTCTTTGTGCATTTGAAAACAAATTACAGGAAGTCTTATATGCTATGACCATCTAAAAATAAATTATTCCTGTTTTCTATGGAGTATTTGTATTTATTACTTGATTTATATTATTACTTTAATCTTTATTAAATTAAATATTTAAAAGTTAAAGCAATGGGATCTAACATTTGACAGCAGAACAAAAAACCAACTTTGAAACTATTGAATCCTATCAAACTTAAGCATGATTCAAACTCTTCAGATCTTACAGACAAAATTGCAAAACAAATGTTTACAACATATGCAGCATGTGTTTTACAACCTTTATATTTTGTTTTCAGGAGCTTCTGAATCATTGCTGCTGTTTATAATCTGCATCCATTATAAAGTCAAATAAAAATGAAAAAAATGTAGTTCATATGAATAGAATGGAAAGAGAAAAAAAAGGAGAGTAGGAAACATATTTGTTTTAGAAAAAAAAAAAAAGACAATACTGCAAGAGAAATACTTGCAGTACCTTGAGGGGAGACCTTGATTGTAGTCTCCAGGAAGACCTCATGGAATGGACACACCTTGGAGGATTCATAAAAGTTCAGAGTCTAAACTCAGTCTTCACTGGATCTCTGATTAGACTTGGCAAGGCAGGCAAAACTATTAGATTTAGAAATATTGAAGTATATATAATTATCTACCAAATTATTGTGTATCCTCTTTTGGTTTAAATCTATTTCCTTTTTGGATTCAGATATATCTAGAAATATCAGACAGATAGACTGGGCAGGTGGGGCTTCCAGAAATATATTTGTATAAGTGATAGAAAAGCCTTCTAGGAAAGAATGACTCCTAAGAGAGAAGAAAAATCAACCTTAGTTCTCAAATAGGAGGAATGATTGAGAACAGTGTATAAATTAACCTCCATTCGGCCTTGTGTGAACTCATGTCTAAAGTCCTAAGTCAAGAGAGCTCTGAGTAAAAAATTCAAAGCACTGAAGATCATGGACATGTTAAATTCTTCTCCATGAAAACGTGACATAAATGGGGAAGAGATATTTTCTCCTGTGTAGCCAAAGATGATAGAGCTTTGGGTTCTCTAGGTCTCCCATATATCAATACTACTGGCAGTGGGGAACTGAAGTAATTGTCAGAAGAATCAGTTATTCCTTGAAAAGTTATGGTTTCTAGTGAGAAGTCAGCAGTGTTGCGTGAGGTGGATCCTGAGGATGAGAGGGAGGTTTCACAGATTATACAAAACCTCCTGGGAGTGGTGATACAGCAGAAGTGGGAGCATGCGCTCAAAATGGCAACAATGCTACGTAAGGAAAGGGTGTTATTGGTGCCTCACTTGAGTTCTTTTGCTATCTCATACACCCTTCTTCCTGTTATTCTAAATGTTGGCTAATAACCCATAGCTCTGCCTTTCTCCCCTGACTCCGATCTCTTGTAAGTAGACCTTGTCCAATGACTGTGGGTGTTTAAAAGGACAGCTTCTTGCCTTATGTTTGGGCTACATCAATGGTGCCATTTAAACTTTAGAACTTCGGCGTGGAATTGGAAAAAAAAAATTCCACTCTAGCTGAGACACAGCCTTGCTTAGCTTTTCCTCCTGCTCTTTGCTGCTTCACTCATCTTGCTTCTTATAAAAGCACTTTCTTAAAATATCACTCTAAGAAGAATCCTCAACTCAGTCTCTGCTTCTATGAAGCACAAACTAAGAGAGTGGTGAAGTATTTTCTGCCTTTCAGCAGAGACAGTTATTGACCCTAGTCATGACTCCATGCACATGCAATCCAAGCAAATAACATACAAATGATGGTCTCACATGGTATGAGTAGAATTGCTCACAAGCACGTAAAGAAACTTTTTGAGGTATTCGCAGTATAAAAGGAAAAGATTCTGTCAAGAATTGGATATGTAGGTCAGAATCAGAATAAGTGAAATTTACTAGTAATATGTCGCCAATTTATACCCTGGACTAGAGTGGCCTGGGAAATACACTACATTACTATAGGAAACAGGGATTGCCAGTCACTAGTAACTAACTTTTTATCTTCTATTCAAATTACTCCACCTCTCATTTAATGTGAGAAGTCATTGTGGTAATCTAAAGATGGTTTGTTATATCATGGACTCCATTCTAATGGAGTGCACAATTTTGAAGTATATTTTTCTGGGCTATGGTAAACCCTGATGAATGATACTTATCCAATTTTGTGATTTACCTGCATAGTACTTTTAAACACTATAAACTTGAGGCCTTGTTTGTCATTATTTTCCTGTCTTCTGCTATTACCTTTCTCTTAATTATATATATATATTTTTTTTTTCTAAATATTTTATTTGATTTCTACTTTTTGACCTTGGATGTTACAGCCCAACTTCCCTGAGATATTCCAAGGTGAAATTGACTTTGTTTCTTTGTGTGTGTGTGTGTGTGCGTTCCTATACATATCAGTCATATACAAACATATAATTTCTACGTTTATTTTCATCAGAGTTGCTGGCATTTGCTTTGTATGGATTTTGTTGGTTGGAATCTTAGAGCAATTTTAGTTTCTTCAGTTATAAGTTCTAAGTGTACATCTCATTTTTTTCTCCCCTTCTCAAAAGCTGTCACTTCAAAAAACTGGGCAGAGCTGAAGTAAAACAAAGAAATGGCCTGAATATCAATAACTAGCAAAATACCAGTGCATTTTATCTTAGAAGGAGACTGATTACAAGGATTTTCAAGGCTGTTAGCCTATCTTCATGCTTTCAGGCTAATACTACACCTTACAGTTGAGAGCAGAGGATTTAATCTCTTTTCAGCTTATCTTTGAACTGAAAATGATTTCTTTATATTTCAGGATTAATCTAGAAGTTAAGATATCACAATTCTCAAAAAAAAATCACTGTCATTTCATAACTGTCTAGCAATCAAGAGATCCTTAACACCTAAAACAGCTTGAATAAACTTCAACTTATCAGAGAGTTGATGTGTATCAATTAGGACATAGATGGCTGAATGTAGCCATATCAGTCATTTTTGAATCTAGAAAATTTCTTTTATTCATAGTACTCCCAGATTTGCCTGTCAAAATCACTGGGGCTCCATAACTAAAGATTTATTTGTTTGGCTTAGGGCTTTGCTTTTCTGTGGTTTCATTTAACAGTCTGGATGTTGGGCATCTAAGCTGCACGGGCTCACATTCTTATCTGTGGCTGTTTTTGCACAGGGGAAAAATGGCATTTTCCTTCTGGCCATTCTTCTTTCTTTCTAAGACTTTAAACCAGAACAAATAACATAAGAATAAGATTCCTAAGGAGGACAATTTTCTCTCTCTACAGTTTAAGACTAGTCCAGTATTTCCCAAACTGTGTTTGGTGGAGGATATGTTAATAAATGATATGGTTTTCTTTGAATAAATGGTACTGTGGTTATTCCACATCACAGCAAAGAATTACAATGCAATCAGAAACTTTGAGAAATGTTGAAGGGGAAAAAACCTTATTTATTTAAACTTTGTTAACTTTTTTAAACTTAAATGACCAATACATAATTTTGGTAGCACATTGTTTAACCTCATGCAACCCACTGGCACAGGGGCAGCTAGTTGGAAAATATTATTTAGTATAAAATCAAGGTCTTTATATTCCAAATCAAGGTGTCATCCTGTCTCTCTGTCTCATCTCTTCAGTCCTTGATATCAGGTCAAAGAACCAAAGAGAGAACTTCAAGACTGAGAATAGATCTGGGGGTTAGACTCCAAAATCAGAGGCTTGACACTGTTGGGACTTTTTCCAGCTTCATCTCATATGGGCTTGGCTTCATTTCCCTTTATGCCAGATAGCTTTTTCATATATAAGGTGAGAGACAGTGGCTCCTAGTAGCCACCGATTCTTGTCCTTCAAACTCTACAACCTGAAGTGAAACGATCATCACTCTCTTTAAGCAAAAAATCAGGGCAGGAATTTGTTTAGACTATATTAGATCATGTAACAGGCTTGGACCAATCACTGTGGACAAGGGAACTGATAACAAGACTCTAGACCTGGATTGTATTCCTACCTTTTAAACCTGGACGATGTGTTATTGAATCTCTTTGAATTGAAGGTGTAGTTAAACCTGGACGATGTGTTACTGAATCTCTTTGAATTGAAGGTGTAGTTGTTTAGTCACTAAGTCATGCCCCTCTCTTTGCGGCTCCACGTATTGCAGTGGGCCAGACTTCCCTGTCCATCACTGCCTCCCGGAATTTGCTCAAACTCATGTTCATTGAGTCAGTGATGCTATCTAACAATCTCATCCTCTGTCACCCCCTTCTCCTCTTGCCCTCAAATTTTCCTGGATTAGGGTCTTTTCCAGTGAAATGGCTCTTGGCATCAGTGGCCAAACTATCGGAGCTTCAGCTTCAGCATCAGTCCTTCCACTGAATATTCAGGGTTGATTTCCTTTAGGATTGACGGGTTGGATCTCCTTGCTGTCCAAGGGACTGTCAAAAATTCTCCAACATTACAGTTCAAAAGCATCAATTCTTTGGCACTCAGCCTTCTTTATGTGGCACTAGTGGTAAAGAATCTGCTGCCAATGCAGGAGATGCAGGTACAATTCCTGGGTTGGGAAGATCCCCTGGAGGAGGGTATGGCAACCCACTCTAGAATTGTTGCCTGGAGAATCCACACAGACAGAAGAACCTTGTGTACTGCAGTCCCTAGTGTTACAAAGAGTTGGACACAACTGAAACAACTTAGCACATACAGCCTTCTTTATGGTCCAACTCTCACAACCGTATATGACTACTGAAGCTACTACCATAGCTTTAACTAATCACAAGCTGGAATCAAGATTGTTGGGGGAAATATCAACAGCCTCAGATTTGCAGATGATTGATACTACTCTAATGGCAGAAAGTGAAGAGGAACTAAAGAGCCTCTTGATGAGGGTGAAAGTGGAAAAGCTGGCTTAAAACTCAATATTAAAAGAACTAAGATCATGGCATCTGGTTCTGTCACTTCAGACAAATAGAAGGGGAAACAGTGGAATCAGTGACAGATATTTATTGGGCTTCAAAATCACTGTGAATGGTGATTCAAGGTATTGTTGCCAAAAGGAAAGGCTGGCCAAGGGGAGGATAGAGAAATTCTTAAAAAGGCAAAAATAAACATATTCACTACATTTCGTCTTTGATAGACATGTCTGCACTCATTTACCAATACCTAACAAAGGTCCATTTAGTCAAGGCTATGATTTTTCCAGTGGTCATGTATGGATGCGAGAGTTGGACTGTGAAGAAGGCTGAGTGCCAAAGAATTGATGCTTTTGAACTGTGGTGTTGGAGAAGACTCTTGAGAGTCCCTTGGACTGCAAAGAGATCCAACCAGTCCATTCTGAAGGAGATCAGCCCTGGGATTTCTTTGGAAGGAATGATGCTAAAGCTGAAACTCCAGTACTTTGGCCACCTTATGTGAAGAGTTGACTCATTGGAAAAGACTGTGATGCTGGGAGGGATTGGGTGCAGGAGGAAAAGGGGACGACAGAGGATGAGATGGCTGGATGGCATCACGGACTCGACGGACATGAGTCTGAGTGAACTCCTGGAGTTGGTGATGGACAGGGAGGCCTTGTGTGCTGTGACTCGTGGGGTCGCAAAGAGTCGGACACAACTGAGCGACTGAACTGAAACTTTCAACATTGTCCATGATAAAATAAAGCAATTAGTTCATGTGTAATTGAAAACAAATTTATTATTGTCCATCAAAACACTACCTGAAATCTTACTCAGTTACTGCATTTAGAATCTGATTTATATTCAGTTCCTTCAATCAGGTCTGGATATTCCATTTCATGTTCTGTCCATTTATGGGCTAAAATATAAATAAAGCCACATCCACATACGTGTTTTAAAAATAAAAACAAGAAGATAAACACTTCCCTTTAAGAAACAGGGAAAATGGAAAGCAACATGCAACAATCAGAGTTCCAGGATACGGGTTTTATTCTATGAGATAATGGCCTCTAAATTGTTTTCCCGTTGGCTGAAGAGTGAATTCTACAAAGGAGCAGCCATACTTCCTGTAAGTGTGGATAGATGGAGCCTTCCTGGTCCAATGTCGTCTATGATCACTTTTCCAAGGGATACTGGGAGGATTTTTATCTCTGGAAATTAACACCTTAGAAGTTATTTTCCTATTTCCATAAGTTTAGGAAATCCTGAATTGCTTCAGTAAGTGAGCAGTCAGAGTTTCTTACAGTCAGGCCTGGGTGGTAAACACTTCACTTAAATAATTAGTTGGATGCCAAACGATTTAATTTTCCCCCCTCTATCTACACTCACTTACTAAGAGACCTCAGGTATTTTCATGGATTTATATACACTTGTGAAGCCTAGGTAATGTCTTAGCTCCCACACTTCCCTTGAGCGTTAGACTTGCATTTCCAATTTCTCCTTGGAGCCTCCATGAAATTCACATTTAACAAGGCCAAACTGTTGGGTATTCTCACAGTCTTAGAATCTGGCCCTATGATTCATTGATTTTTTTCATGCCAAACATGCTCATAAATCATATCCACAAATCCACATTTGTTCAGATCTAATTGTCACCACTTCTATACCATCATCTTGGCTCATCATCTTGGCTCAAACCAGTATAATCTTTTTCCTGGGTGGCAAACTTCATTTTGCAATAGCTTCGTAACTTGCTGCCACTTCTACTCCTGACCTAGTATTATGAGTTCACTACATGGAAGCTAGAGTAGATTTGACTTTGAAGCTGTATAGTATGTAGATCAAGAAAACTTGCCTGCCCAAACAATTCTATCTTCTCATTGTTTAAAAATAAAATTTGATATCTTGGGCATACCTTGCAAGATTTTATATGTCTTGGCCGTGACCATCTCTGAAGCCTCGTTATCTAATACCTGTCAGTTCATTCTAATGATACTTTTCTTTCTTTTTTTTTTTTGCTATTTGTTGAACACTTAAAATGTAATTTCCCAGGGCTTTTGTATTGATGTTCCCTCAGGTCCTATTTTTCTGACCCCAGGTATGAACATGAGTTTCTTGATTTCTTTCAAGTTACTTTTCAAATACCATTTCCTATTTCTTATGTTGTTTTATTTATCATGGTGCTTATATTTATCTGATATATTCATTGTGCATTTTCTGTCATGCTACAAATATACTAGAATGTGGTGTCTCTTATTATATTTTCTCTTTCGTTCATTGATATTTTTTAGAATGATGTCTAGAAACTATACACATGGCCACATATGTATTAAAACATGTAATATGTTAAAATGTATATGATTATATATAACATATAATGTATGTACAATTATTTTTTATAGCTAGTAACCATTGTCTAACTAATAATCATTTAATATTGAACTGTTTTTTGTTTCTTAGCAACAAGCTGACATGAGCTTTGTTTCTAATTTTATTTCTAACAATATGTGTCAAGTGCTGTTTTAAGTGTCTGAACAATACATTCATTTATTATTTCTTCTGAGCAGCCCTGTGCCAAAGGTACAATAGTATTATCTCCATTTTAGAGAAGAAAAGTGAGGCATAAAAGAGTTCCTCTATTTTTCCAAGTTACACAGCTAATAAGAGGCAGTGACAGAACTGGAGACAGTTTGGCTCAAGTTTCTACCTGTGACCACTGCTCAGGCCCTGGCTTCTTCCTCAGAGTAGTGAGCAGCACTGGACTGTGAGGGGAGGCACAGGGAGCCATTTCCCAGGATGCTTCTCAGAGGCTTTGTCAGGAGGCTTGTGTAGCTGGTTGGACTGGGGCTTCAGATTCACCAGTCTCCTGGCACCACCAGGAGCCCAGTCCTTGCTTCTATTTGCATTCCTAGTAGCTCGTCTTTGCTCACATAAAATGGTACAGAAAGTCGAATCGTGCTATTATATTTATCCAAAGTTATGATGGACCTTCAGCAGTTTTGTGTTGTGGACCACAGGCAGAAAAAGTCATTTGTGCTAACACTGTGTTCTATTTCCTTTACTGCTTTCAGTCTGGGTCACCCCAGTTTTGATTCTCAATTCTGTTTGTACATTTGAATCACCTAGAGAGCTTTTTCAAATCCTTGGTTCTACTGAATAACAAATAAAAATCTCTGAGGATGGAGCCATGGCAACCCTGTTTTTTAAAGTCCCCTTGATAATTGTAATGAGCAACTAGTGTTGAGAACTTTTGCTTTAGATCACTGATTCTTAAAATTTAGCATGTGGCAGTATTACCCGGACTGCTGATTGAACACAGATTGCTGTGCCCCACCCCCACAATAGGTCCCCAGTGGGCCTGGAGAATTTCCTTTTCCATGTTCCCAGGTGATGCTGATGTTTCTGGTTTGAGCCACAGAAAACTGATGCCTTAGACTAAAGGATAGTGCTTTTTGCAGTACCTCACTAAGTTTTAGAAAAGCCAATATTTTCTGATATTCTGATATTTCCTACCCAATCTAAATGTCTATCCTTCACAGGCCCAGAACTGATATTCAGCAGATAATATTTTAACTGTTTGCTGAAGGGATCATATCACAACTTCCTAAATAGTTGTTATTTGTCATGTCTCCAAATTTTTACCAAGACCAATAGTGCCTAGTGAACATCTTTGAACACGTAGTCTATTGTCCTGTGCATGTGGTCTGCATTCTCCAGTATGAAAACCACCACTCACATGTATTTATTTACATTTAAATTAATTAAAACTAATAAATAAAATCAAATATTCATTTTCTCTGTCACTCTAACCTCATATCAAGGGCTAAATAACATATATGCCTGTGTGTGTGTGTCTGATCTTTGTGACCCCATCGACTGTAGCTTGTCAAGCACCTCTGTCCATGGAATTTTCTAGGCATGTATATTGGAGCAGGTTGCCATTTCCTATTCTAGGGGATCTTCCTGACCCAGGGATTGAACTCACGTCTCCTACTGTCTCCTGCACCGGCAGACAGATTCTTTACCACTGTTCCATATTTGGTTTATGCCTACCATATTAGCCAGTCAGATCAGATCAGATCAGATCAGATCAGTCGCTCAGTTGTGTCCGACTCTTTGTGACCCCATGAACCGCAGCACGCCAGGCCTCCCTGTCCATCATCAACTCCCAGAGGTCACTTAGACTCACATCCATCGAGTCAGTGATGCCATCCAGCCATCTCATCCTCTGTCGTCCCCTTCTCCTCCTGCCCCCAATCCCTCCCAGCATCAGACTCTTCTCCAATGAGTCAACTCTTCGCATGAGGTGGCCAAAATACTGGAGTTTCAGCTTTAGCATCATTCCTTCCAAAGAAATCCCGGGCTGATCTCCTTCAGAATGGACTGGTTGGATCTCCTTGCAGTCCAAGGGACTCTCAAAAGAGTAAGCAGCAGAGAGGGTGGGCTCTTCCTCAGACCAAGGTGAATTGTGATGTGAGTGAGAAGTAAATCTTGATTGTGTCAATCTATTAATATGTTGAGGTGCTTAGTTTTAATATTTAACTAGTTTGTTTAGTATATTGCCCTACACAAATTTTGATAACTGTAATATAGCTTTCCTAAGCACCAGTGCTTTTTATCTAAAATGCTGCATACATGAATCCATTTTTATTGTCATTTATTATTGTGTGGTAGATACTTAAAGGTAGTTTTATTTTTTTTTAAATATTTTTATAGTTAAGTTTTTCCTCTTGATATTTGTAGAGATGTTCTTTATTCTTTAAGATATTTATTTTTGTACATGTATATACTTATTTTTTGTTACTTAGTGAACCCTTAAATATCCAAGCTAATGTTCATTTTCAGCTTAAGAATGTTTGTATAATTTCTTTAGTTATTATTTTGGATCCATTTGCTCTATATTATCATGGATTCTTTAAGCAAGCTCTTTATTTTTCCCCTGTAGATTAAAATTCCTGGATCTAGTTTTTATTTCTTTCATCATGTTTATCAGTCTGTTCAGACTTACATAACAAAATGCCACAGGCTGGGTGACTTAAGCAGCAGATTTATATTCTCACAGTTCTGGAGGCTAGTGTAAGATCAAGGTTCTAACAAATTTGGTCCCAGAAGGTTAGGACTCTCTTCTTGGCTTGCAGATGACAGCCTCCTGAATATGTCTTCACATGGCCTTTCCTTTGTGCGTGAGTGCAGGGAAAGAGATAAAAAATGTTCTCTTATTTCTCTTCTTTTAAGGATACAATCCTAAAGGACCAGGACTCCACTCTTATGACCCTATTTAACATTATTTACTTCCTTAGAAGCCCCATCTCCAAATTCAGCCCTAGAAGGTGTTAGGATTTTAACAGTTGAATTGGGGGTAGGGAAAACACAAGCATTCTTTCTATAGCAATTATTTAATTTTTATTGCTTTGTCACCGTCAGAAATGTGGAAGAATTCTAATGCTTTTTCTTTTTCCAAAATAGATTTTCTTCAGTTATAAATTTGTTTTTCAATGTCTGTATCATATTTTACCGAGAGGAGCTACCCCACGTTCGAGGAAGGACGGCGATGAGGGCCAGCGCACTAAGCAGGGTGGAGAAGAGCTACCCCACGACCGACGTCAGGAAGGACGGCGGTGAGGAGAGACCCCTCGTCCAAGGTAAGGTGCGATGGCTGTGCTTCGCTGGCCGGGAGCAGCCAGGAGCAGCCGGGATGAGATACCCCACGCCCGAGGTAAGAGAAACCCAAGTAAGACAGTAGGTCTTGAAAGAGGCCATCAGAGGGCAAATACACTAAAACCATTCTCACAGAAAACTAGTCAATCTAATCACACAAGGACCACACCCTTGTCTAACTCAATGAAATTAAGCCATGCCCGAGGGGCAACCTGGGATGGGCGGGTCATGGTGGAGAGATATGACAGGGTGTGGTCCGCTGGAGAAGGGAATGGCAAACCACTTCAGTATTCTTGCCTTGAGAACCCCATGAACAGTATGAAAAGACAAAATGATAGGATACTGAAAGAGAAACTCCCCAGGTCAGTAAGGGCCCAATATGCTACTGGAGATCAGTGGAGAAATAACTCCAGAAAGAATGAAAGGATGGAGCCAAAACAAAAAGAATACCCAGCTGTAGATGTGTCTGGTGATAGAAGCAAAGTCCGATGCTGTAAAGAGCAATATTGCATAGGAACCTGGAATGTCAGGTCCATGAATCAAGGCAAATTGGAAGTTGTCAAACAAGAGATGGCAAGAGTGAATGTCGACATTCTAGGAATTAGCGAACTAAAATGGACTGGAATGGGTGAATTTAACTCGGATGACCATTATATCTACTACTGTGGGCAGGAATCCCTCAGAAGAAATGGAGTAGCCATTATGGTCAACAAAAGAGTCCGAAATGCGGTACTTGGATGCAATCTCAAAAATGACAGAATGATCTCTGTTCGTATCCAAGGCAAACCATTCAATGTCACAGTAATCCAAGTCTATGCCCCAACCAGTAACACCGAAGAAGCTGAAGTTGAAAGGTTCTATGAAGACCTACAAGACCTTTTAGAACTAACACCCAAAAAAGATGTCCTTTTCATTATAGGGGACTGGAATGCAAAAGTAGGAAGTCAAGAAACACCTGGAGTAACAGGCAAATTTGGCCTTGGGATACGGAATGAAGCAGGGCAAAGACTAATAGAGTTTTGCCAAGAAAATGCACTGGTCATAGCAAATACCCTCTTTCAACAACACAAGAGAAGACTCTATACATGGACATCACCAGATGGTCAACACCGAAATCAGATCGATTATATTCTTTGCAGCCAAAGATGGAGAAGCTCTATACAATCAGCAAAAACAAGACCAGGAGCTGACTGGCTCAGACCATGAACTCCTTATTGCCAAATTCAGACTGAAATTGAAGAAAGTAGGGAAAACTACTAGACCATTCAGGTATGACCTAAATGAAATCCCTTATGAGTATACAGTGGAAGTGAGAAATAGATTTAAGGGCCTAGATCTGATAGATAGAGTGCCTGATGAACTATGGAATGAGGTTCGTGACATTGTACAGGAGACAGGGATCAAGACCATCCCCATGGAAAAGAAATGCAAAAAAGCAAAATGGCTGTCTGGGGAGGCCTTACAAATAGCTGTGAAAAGAAGAGAAGCGAAAAGCAAAGGAGAAAAGGAAAGATATAAACATCTAAATGCGGAGTTCCAAAGAATAGCAAGAAGAGATAAGAAAGCCTTCTTCAGTGATCAATGCAAAGAAATAGAGGAAAACAACAGAATGGGAAAGACTAGGGATCTCTTCAAGAAAATCAGAGATACCAAAGGAACATTTCATGCAAAGATGGGCACGATAAAGGACAGAGATGGTGTGGACCTAACAGAAGCAGAAGATATTAAGAAGAGGTGGCAAGAATACACAGAAGAACTGTACAAAAAAGAGCTTCAAGACCTAGACAATCATGATGATGTGATCACTGACCTAGAGCCAGACATCTTGGAATGTGAAGTCAAATGGGCCTTAGAAAGCATCACTATGAACAAAGCTAGTGGAGGTGATGGAATTCCAGTGGAACTATTCCAAGTCCTGAAAGATGATGCTGTGAAAGTGCTGCACTCAATATGTCAGCAAATTTGGAAAACTCAGCAGTGGCCACAGGACTGGAAAAGGTCAGTTTTCATCCCAATCCCAAAGAAAGGCAATGCCAAGGAGTGCTCAAACTACCGAACAATTGCACTCATCTCACACGCTAGTAAAGTAATGCTCAAAATTCTCCAAGTCAGGCTTCAGCAGTATGTGAACCGTGAACTTCCTGATGTTCAAGCTGGTTTTAGAAAAGGCAGAGGAACCAGAGATCAAATTGCCAACATCCGCTGGATCATGGAAAAAGCAAGAGAGTTCCAGAAAAACATCTATTTCTGCTTTATTGACTATGCCAAAGCCTTTGACTGTGTGGATCACAATAAACTATGGAAAATTCTGAAAGAGATGGGAATACCAGACCACCTGATCTGCCTCTTAAGAAATCTGTATGCAGGTCAGGAAGCAACAGTTAGAACTGGTCATGGAACAACAGACTGGTTCCAAATAGGAAAAGGAGTACGTCAAGGCTGCATATTGTCACCATGTTTATTTAACTTATATGCAGAGTACATCATGAGAAATGCTGGACTGGAAGAAACACAAGCTGGAATCAAGATTGCCGGGAGAAATATCAATAACCTCAGATATGCAGATGACACCATTCTTATGGCAGAAAGTGAAGAGGGGCTAAAAGGCCTCTTGATGAAAGTGAAAGTGGAGAGTGAAATGGTTGGCTTAAAGCTCAACATTCAGAAAACGAAGATCATGGCATCTGGTCCCATCACTGCATGGGAAATAGAGGAGGAAACAGTGGAAACAGTGTCAGACTTTGTTTTTCTGGGCTCCAAAATCACTGCAGATGGTGACTGCAGCCATGAAATTAAAAGACGCTTACTCCTTGGAAGGAAGGTTATGACCAACCTAGATAGCATATTCAAAAGCAGAGACATTACTTTGCCAACAAAGGTTCACCTAGTCAAGGCTATGGTCTTTCCTGTGGTCATGTATGGATGTGAGAGCTGGACTGTGAGGAAGGCTGAACGCCGAAGAATTGATGCTTTTGAACTGTGGTGTTGGAGAAGACTCTTGAGAGTCCCTTGGACTGCAAGAAGATCCAACCAGTCCATTCTGAAGGAGATCAATCCTGGGATTTCTTTGGAAGGAATGATGCTAAAGCTGAAACTCCAGTATTTTGGCCACCTCATGCGAAGAGTTGACTCATTGGAGAAGACTCTGATGCTGGGAGGGATTGAGGGCAGGAGCAGAAGGGGACGACAGAGGATGAGATGGCTGGATGGCATCACTGACTCGATGGATGCGAGTCTGAGTGACCTCCGGGAGCTGGTGATGGACAGGGAGGCCTGGCGTGCTGCGGTTCATGGGGTCGCAAAGAGTCGGACACGACTGAGCGACTGATCTGATCTGATCTGATCATATTTTACATTTTGACCTCATGTTGTTCATGTTGAATTTTTTACAGGTCTCATACTGTTTTTTCTTGATTTCTTGCTCTAATATCAAGGATATGTTTTGATTTTGGTGATATAAAAATGCAATGAAATTTATTTGTTGTTTTAGGAACAGAAACCATAAATCCAATGAGCAAAAAAGGTACTCATTGGAAAGTTCATGGTTTAATTTAGGAAATGGAAGGGAAAATAAACCATTAAGCATTAAAAAATTCAAGAAATTTATAATCAGAAACTGTCATCAAATGTCTTAGCTCCAACTATGTTCATGCTCCACATGATTCTGCTCAAAATTCAAATTACCTGGAGAAAAAAGTCTCATTGACTTCATGAGATCATATTTTCTCTGTACTGAGATATGCAATATGGGGGATAAAGTGTGTATGTCTGTCAAATAAACAATAACAAAAAATCATTATTATGGAGGAAATTGAAATATATTTTTCAAACACAATTTTTTTACAGTATTTAAATCTTTCAAATACTTATATTTAAATCTTTCAAAGATGAAAAATAATTATTTTCTGACAACATAATTTCTTGTAGGAAATCTACTACATAGAGAAAGAGTTGAAAAAATTATGCTTTAGTTTGGACTTTTTCTTATTCCTCATACGATATATCTTTTCATTACTTTCAGTGAAATGATAGCTTATTTTTTATTTTGATGGCAAATCAAATGTTATTGTTTTTTGTCAGGGCCTTTTTTCCCAAATTTATTGAGATATTATTGACATATGACATTAGTAAATTTAAAGTATGCAATAGGATGATTTGATATATGTATATATTATGAAATAATTATCATAATAAGGTTAGATGACACTTCTATACCCATATATAATTACCTTTTCTTGTGGTCTTAACATTTAAGAATTACCCTCCTAACAATTTTGAAGTATATAATAAAGTATTGTTAATTATAGTTACTATGCTATTCATTAGATACCCAGAACTTACTCACGTTATAGCTGCAGTTTGTTCCCTTTGAATAATTCTTCCCCATTTCCCCCACCCTCAGCTCTGGGCAATCACTATTCTATTCTCTACTTTTGGTTTTATTAGATTCCACATACAGCTGAGAATATGCTGTACTTGTCCTACTCCATCTGATTTATTTCACTTAGTATAACGCCCTCAAAATCCAACCATGTTGTTGCAAGTGGCAGGATTTTTTTCATGGCCAAAAAATATGCCTGTGCATGTATATTTTACATATATATATATGAAAATAATATATTTCATATATATGAAAATTATATATATATATATATCAGTTTCATTATCCATTTATTCATTGATGGACACTTAGATTGATTCATGTCTCTCCTATTTTAAATAATATAGCAATTAATGTAGGAATGCAGATGTCTCTTCCAGATAGTGTTTTTATTTCCTTTGTATATACACCTAGAAATGGAATTGCTGGATCATACAGCAGTTCTGCTTTTAATTTTTTGAGGAATTGCCATACTGTTTTCTATAGTTGCTGCACCAGTTTGTATCCATTAACAGTGCACAAGGATTTCCTTTTCTCCACATTTTTACCAATACTTGTTATCCCTTGTCTTTCGGATAATATCCATTTTAACAAGTGTGAGGTTATATCTCATTGTAGTTTTGATTTGTATTTCCCTGCTGATTAGTGATGTTGAACACCTTTTCATGTTTGTCTTCTTCAGAAAAATGTCTAAGCCATTGCCCATAATTTAATTATTTTGTTTTTTTTTGCTATTGAGTTATATGATTTCCTTATATATTTGGTATTAAATCCTCTCAGATATATGGTTAGCACTTATTTTCTCCTTTTGTTTTTCATTTTGCTGATTGTTTCTTTTGCTATGCAGAAGCTTTTCATCTGTTGTAGTCTGGGGGCCTTATTTATATATTTCCTGTGTGCACAACTCTTTTATAAAAGTATAGATAATCAGCTGGCTCTCTATGGCTCCTAATCTGCGTTTATATACATTATATAATTCAAAAATACCTTGACATCTTAGTGTATGGATGGTAAATTTTCATTTCCAAGATTAATGGAAATGCTTATTTACCTCTTTTTCCATATTTTGAAGGTCATTTCCATTGATAGCTAGTAGTGTTAGTTGCTCAGTCATGTCCAACTCTTTGTAACCCCATGGACTATAGCCCGCCAGAGTTCTCTGTCCATGGAATTCGCTAGGGAAGAATACTGAAGAGGGTAGCCATTCCCTTTTCCAGGGGATCTTCCTGACCCAGGGATCAATCCTGTTTTCTGCATTGCAGGTGGACTCTTTACTTCTGAGCCACCAGGGAAGCACATAGCTAGAAGGGGAGATTTAAATATTCTGATTTTGATATCAACCAAAATAGGATTTTTTAAGTCTCTTTTAAATGAAAGTTTAAACATTTTAAAACTTAACCTCACATAATGTATTAGTGAGAATTAAAATAAAATCACAGTATATATTTCTCTTTGAAGGATAACACTCAAAGCGTTATCAGTCATTGACACATTACTAGGCATTAGATCATCAGGTGTATAACAGAGGGAATATGAAGTATGTGTGGGTGTGGCAACTATGTCAATAGGATAAGTTGTGGAACTAAACTCAATTAAGGGATGTTGCTAGGAATGGCAGATTTGAAAATGGGAGCCTTTGAGTAGTAGCTTATTTATCTAAGACATGTGGAACAAAGTGATTTTTTTCTTGAGAATTTTTTATTGTGGATGGACATGGAGATTATGTTTCAGCCTATGGATGTGCTTAGTATAAGAAAAATAGTAAAAAGTGAGAAAAAAGTTAATCAGCATTTGTTTCCATATGTGTATGGATGCATTGGCATTTATTATATATCACAAATTTATAAGGGAATAAATATATGTATAACCATATGAAACTCATAACAGGGTTACTGTGAATGAGGTTAGCACGATGAGATTGGATATAGGGCGTGTCCAACCCCAGGTGGTGCCATTCATGAGTGGTTCTAGGCCACGCACCTATGGCGTCCCAGGTAACGGCCAAACTGGGAGGGAAACTTTTCACTGTTTATCTTTTCATACATTTTAATTATTTGAATTAAGTGAATATATTAACTATGGAGAGTAGTAAATGAAAAATTAAATGAATATCTGGAGAGAAAATCTGTGACTTTGAAAACAAAATTGCATGTTTTATATCTGATATCACAAGTACTATTTTTCATCTAAAGAACTACTATTTATAAAAAAAATCTCATCTTTATAACTTTTTAAATTATTTTCTCTTTTATTCCCCAAAAGTATAAACCAAAATAGTGTTTTTGCTTCAATAGGTGTGTTAAATTATTTCATGAAAAGAATAGTAGGAAATATTAAAATATTTAACTAAAAGTGATGTAAAGTTTATTTTTTTCCAGCACAATTGCAACCTGCAGTTTTATTTTTAAAGCAAATTTCATAATCTATTTTTCTCCCAAGCATTTTGATTGGATGGTTGGGTTTCTTAGAGCAAGAATATTAAGCATTAAAGCCAGATGCTTCTCATGAGCCATCATTTCACTCTGAAAACTAGCTAAACTATCTTGAAATCTGAATTGATCTATTTATTTTCCATTTTAAACAAATTTCAACCTTAATTTTAATTCTAGTAGTCATGTATTCATGGATATTAAGTCCAGAAATATCAGAAAGAAATTATTTAAACATCAATTGAAGAAGCCCATTGTGTTCTAATTTCACTCAAATTGCAAACTAAATGTGTCAACTAGGAAACATTAGGCTGTGTTGTGATAACACACAATTTGAAACTTTTAGTGATCCAAAATAGCTAAGGGTAATTTCTTGCTTCTGCTTCTTGTCCATTTCTGGACAATACCGCCATCCAAATTTTCCTTACTCCAAGCTAGGGTTTCTTAATGGTGGTACTATTGACAGTTTAGACTGCCAAAATTTTTGTTGTTTTAGAGTGGGAAGGGTAGGGGTTTCCAGTGCACTGTAAAATACTTATTGCAGAAGTGGGTTCTACTCACAAGATAGAGGTAACACCCTCCACAGTCATGCCAACTAAAAAATGTCTCCAGACCTTACCAAACATACCCTAATGTGGCTTAAGTAACACAGCAACCACTGCTTTCCAAAACAGTACTGTCAAGACAGAGAGAAAAAGTGCATGTAGAATTGTAAGTGGGCTCCTTAAGTTTGTGCCTAGAAGTGATTCACACCACTTTGCTTACAGAGGGTGAAACAGGGTCATATTTAACTTGTAGGAGAGAAAGAAGAGCAATCCTACTATGTACTAATGAGGAGAAAAAAAAATATTAGGGGGCCAGCACTAATAACTTTCAGAGTTTTATGTGTGTGTGTATGTGAATGTGTACACACATATATAAGGGCTTCCCTGGTGGGTCAGACAGTAAAGAATCTGCCTGCAATGCAGGAGATCCAAATTCAATCCCTGAATCAGGAAGATCCCTGGAGAAGGGAAGGGCTGACCACTCAAGTATTCTTATCTGGAGAATTCCATGGACAGAGGAGCCTTTTGGGCTATAGTCCATGGGTCATAAAAAGTTGGATGTGACTGAATGACTAACAGACTAACACATGTATGAATATATATATATATATACACACACACACACACACACACACACACACACAGATGCACACACACACACACACACACACACACACACACACACATATAGGGCTAGTTCGGAGAAGGCAATGGCAACCCACTCGGAGGAGCCTGGTAGGTGGCAGTCCATGGGATCGCTAGGAGTCAGACACAACTGAGCGACTTCACTTTCACTTTTCACTTTCATTCATTGGAGAAGGAAATGGCAACCCACTCCAGTGTTCTTGCCTGGAGAATCCCAGGGACAGGGGATCCTGGTGAGCTGCTGTCTATGGGGTCGCACAGAGTCAGACACGACCGAAGTGACTTAGCAGCAGCAGCAGTGCTGTAATTTATAAAATTTATTTTAAAGGGCATGGTAATTTATTCCATGCTGTATTTTATTGTTTATTGTTTGTTTTATATAAGCTTCTTGAGGACAGAAAAAATTTTATATAGTTTTCTAATATTTAAAAATATATGAGATGTTTAGATAGCATCACCAACTCAATGGACATGAATCTGAGCTAACTTTGAGAGACAGTGAAGGACAGGGAAGCCTGGCATACTGAAGTCCATGGGGTTGCAAAGAAGTAGACATGACTTAGCAATTGAACAACAACAACCATTTATAAATACCTCTACATGAAATTTCTTACATACTCATTCCAAGAGGCAGAAAATATCTCTGTTTACAGATGAGGAGCTTGGGGTCTTGAAAGTCTGCTTGAATTACATATATAGTAGAAGTATTAGCTCCAAATATGAGAAGTTTGACTCTGGGACCTTAATTTTTTTTTAAATTAAAATACTTCTTAAAACCTATTGAGTTGAATGAAATAATTTTATATGCTCATCAGTCAGAATATTTGTTAACTTGACAATTTGTATCACTTTGGATAAATAAGCATTTGCATATCCTATGGAGTCCTTTAATGATAAAATATGCTCGTTTATCTACTTCAGTTAATAACCTGCTAAAAGGAAACCTCCCTTTCCCAAGAAGAGCAGTAACCAGTAGCAATAATCTTTCAATGATATTTCAGAGGGAAACACTTTATCACTAAGAAAATGAATACTTTCTCAGTAGGAACTACAGAAGCCATTTCACATTCCCTAGCCACAGCAGGCAGTTCCCAGAGAAACTGACAGTCAATAAGCTTCAAGAAGAGCAAATAGCAGCCAGTCTCCCAAGTTGCAGCACCTCCCAGCAGTGGAAAAGGAATCATTTGCTTCAAGTGCCTACCAAGTAAAACAAAATCCAGTACTTAACGGTTTTCCAGGCTCCTGGTCTCCACTTGTGACAATGAAAAACAATCACCACTAGAAACTAGTATGAAGAAAGGGCAGCAGTGAGACTGAAGACTCAGGGGAAAGTGAATTGTTTTGGAAGAAGGAATGTGAGGTAAACACAGGTACTTTGAGCAAGGGGCTTTGAAAGATGTATTTGAACCCATGTTCACAGGTTAAAAAATATCAGTAACCAAGTAGAAAGTCCATGCAAAGGGTACAAATTCAGAGTTTTGTATTATTCATTCTTAAATGGTCTCATGTTATTTTCAGTTATATTTTCCAGATGAAATGTTTTGTCATCAAAGGAGCATCACTTATTGACACCTGCGCTATAGTTTCTAGACTCTGTTTGTGAAGTAGTGTGTTTGTTTCAGGATGAGTTATGTTTTCCAATGTTTCCTTAACTTTAACTAAATCTACATTTCTTGCTATTGTTCCATTTGTAGATATTCCAGGAACCAAATGTAACTTGTGGAACCCTCAATTGAGTTGAGTTGAAGTAAATACCATTTGAAAAGTTTCTTTTAAGCACTGTAATTCATGTTGCATTGAGATTGTTTAAAGATGTCAGGGCCCATTAAGGAGACAGAAAACAAACCAGCAATTTGAACAGCATTAATAAATTGTAAAAGGGGAGTAACTACTAAGAATGGATAAAGAGAATCCTAGAGAGTCCTGGAAAAGCATATGCAGAGTTGAGGGAGTATACTTAAGGAAGGAACAAACCTGAAAGAGATAATGCTCACAACAGGACTCAGATTCAATCTTCACAGGAAGTATGTGGCTGTGAAACACTGAATGTAAGAGATTTGCTGAGCTGTCACAGGCCACGGCTGCTAAGGAGAAACCACTCATTGGAATCACAGCAAAATCCTCTAGGTAACTGTCCATTTTGATTCTGGGAAAATGTACTAAGAAACAACTTGGTATGCTGGTGATGGGACTATCTAGTAGGCTTTTCACTGGGGTGTCAGCAAGACCCACTAGGATACTGTGTACCAAGGTGCTGGTGAAACTTTCCAGGAAGGTGTTGCTGCAATGCTGGGGAGAAGAGTTTAAAGTTCAAGACTTGCCAAATAAGAGAGTCTCAGTGGAAACTCATGTGTTCCACTGAATTCTGAGTAGGTTCTCAAAATGGCATATGACCCAGATGTTGCAATAGCTGAAAAAATGCACTTCCCAATTTGGGATGATATATTAGTACACAGAAGATATTGATGAAAAAAGCAAAAACAGTGTTACCAGGAAGAAGAGATGCAGATTGAAGTTTGGATATATCAAGTGACTGGAGATTGAAAATGAACTTACTGTGACTTCTTTCCTTTCAACTTTGTGACAATTAAGAAGGTATTACACCACTTGTGCTAGTTATCAAAATCCATTATTCTTTGCCATGAATTATGATACTGTAAATTGAACCTTACATTTTTTCTTCACCAACTTAAATAATGTTAGAAGCCGTCAAAAAAGGGTTCTGGTAGGACACTATAGGATGAAAGTCTCCTTTTATGGGTCCTTATCCTTTTCTTTTTGTTCTTACAGTGCTATGGCCAGTAGGTAGTTTACTGTGGGTGAAACATTGACATACCCTTAAGTAGAAGTAAGCCCAGGATGAGAGCTATGCCCTAGGATAAAGGAAAAAATCAAAATAGAATCACCTTAACAAATATTAAAGCTAAGCATCAATAAAATCAGGCTGCTGCTACTGCTGCTAAGTCACTTCAGTCGTGTCCGACTCTGTACGATCCCATAGATGGCAGCCCACCAGGCTCCCTCATCCCCGGGATTCTCCAGGCAAGAACACTGGAGTGGGTTGCCATTTCCTTCTCCAAGGCATGAAAGTGAAAAGTGAAAGTGAAGTCGCTCAGTCGTGTCCAACTCCTAGCGACGCCATGGACTGCAGCCTTCCAGGTTCCTCTGTCCATGGGATTTTCCAAGCGAGAGTACTGGAGTGGGGTGCCATTGCCTCTCCAAAATCAGGCTAATAACTTAGTAATTTAACTGCCTGTCAGAATAAAAGCCAATATGATTATAAGAAGTTAACACAATCCAAATTTTCTACAGTGCATCTCTGCAATATACAGTATGCTCTCAGTTGGCCTGAAAAAAAATTGGTTGAATTTTAACATAATCAAGAGTAAAAACTGCCAGTAAAAATAGACTAAAAGACAACCCAGGTGAAGCAATTATTTGATAAGGAATTTAAAACAATTATTACAAATATTTCAAATAATATACAAAGAGATAGAAATGGGTAAGTAAATGCAGGACAACAGCAGGGATATACAAACCATAAAAGAAAAACGTATAAATTTTAGAAATGAAAAACTACAACATCTGAAATAAAAACTTATTATATAGAATTTAGAACAAATTGAACATTGCAAAAGAAAGAATCAATAAATTTGAACACTGGCTAATAAAATTATATTGTTATATACTACATTCTATATAGTATTTATATAAATTAGATACACATGTATATATAAAAACATGTAAATGTATACATTGTATTGAATTATGTAAATTTAAACACACATGACAAAAACATATTGAAAGATAACTGCTGGTGGAGCCTGTGGGCCAACAGCAAGTGGTTAAGTGTCTATGTAGTTGGAATGCCAGTCGGGAAAAAGAAATGGGGCAAAAAAAAGTATTTTAATTGGTTGAACATTTTCTGTATTTGAAGAATAACAACAGAGAGATTCAAGAAGTTCAGCCAATCTCAAGTAAGATAAATACAAAAAATGATACATATAGAAATGTCATATTCAGACAGCTGAAAACCAAAGATATAGACAAACACTTGAAAGCAGCCAGAGGAATTAAAGATATACAACTACATGTAACTAGAACTTTACACATCTTTCAAAAGTGAAGGCAAAATAAAGAAATTTCAGATAAATGAATTCTGAGGATTAGAAACACATTCCAAAGAATGTTATAGAACTTTTATCAATCTGAAAAGAAAAATGTCAGAAAAGAAAATGAAATCTAAATAAAAGTATAAACTGTAGTGGAAAAGTAAATATTTAGAAGAATGTAAACACATTTTCATATAACATTAAACTCTTTAAAGGACAATTGCCTATTTAAAGCAAAAATAGCAGAGTGTTGTGGGATTATACATAAAATGTATGAAAATATGAGCCAAAGGATAGAGAGGAAAATGGAAATACAACGTAAATTTCTTACACTGTGTGCCTCAAGAAGTATGGCATTATTTAAAGGCAGAGAATAATACATTTTATTTATGATGAATAAATACAAATATGTATTGTATATTATAAATGAATAAAAATTATGTATTATAATTATAGTATAAAATATATATGTGCAGTTGTATACAATATACATTGCAATTGCAAATATATGTACGTGTGCCTATGTGTGTGTTAAGTCTCTTTAGTCATGTACGATTCTTTGCGACACTATGGATTGTAGCCCGCCAGGTTCTTCCGTCCATGGGATTCTCCAGGCAAGAATACTGGAGTGGGTTTCTGCCCCCTCCTCCAGGAGATCTTCCCCATCCAGGGATCAAACTTGTATCCCTTACATCATCTACTTTGGCCGGTGGGTTCTTTACCATTAGCGCCATCGAGTAGTGGAGATTAAATGAAACCTAGGTCCTCAATACAAAGAAAGGCAGAACACAAAGAACAGAGAGCAAAGTTTAAATGTAATGACTATAAAATAAATATCAGAATGGTAAATTGAAGTCTACTCATAACACTAATTACATGTAATGTATAGATATATAAATCCAATTAAAAGGAAGAAATTGTCAGATTGTATACAAAAAGCAAAATACAGTTGATATCTATAAGAAACTCACTTCCCATACAAAGGCACAGATTGAATGGAAAAGAACAGATTGAATTAAAGTAAAAGATAGAAAAAAGATATATATATATATATATATAAAGAATCTGTAGTATTCATATTAAAACTGGACAAAGTAGATCAAGACAAGAAATATTACCAAAGATAAGGAAGGAAATTTCAGTATGAAAAGAAAATCAATTCATTAAGAAAACAATCCTAAATAGGTACCCTGGAATTTTTTTTTCTTTGAAATATTTTATAGACTACAAGAAGTACTTGTTCACTAAAAATACAAAGTATTGTTGAGCAAAATTAAAGAAAACCTAACTAAATAGAAATATATCCCATGCTCAAAAATCGGAAGGCTCAGTATTTTTAACATATCAATTTTCTGAGGATTGATCTATGCTTAAATGCATTCTATTCAAAACTAAAGCAAAATTTCTTATAGAAATTGACATGTAGATGCTAAAATTCATATGAAAATACAAATGATCTAGAATTTGCAAAGTAACTTTTGAAGAAAAACAGAGTTGGTGGACTTAATTTTAAGATTCTAAAATGGTTGTCATCTAGGTTGTTTGGTGCTGGTGTAAGCATACCATAAATCAGTGGAATGAGATCCACAAATTTATATTTTATTGATTTTGGACAAATGTATTCAATTGAATTAAGAAGGATAGTATTTTCTCAAAATCATTTTTTTAATGAAAAACTCCAGACACAAGAAATTCTATACTGTATGATAACATTTAGAAAATTCTAGAAAAATTGAAAATACAATGACACGAGGCAGATGAATCAGTGACTGTCAATAAGGGCAGAGGTATGACAGAAGTGAAAGCATAAGAAAGAACTACTGAAAAAGACAAGGATGAATCAAAAATATTCTTTTGAGTGAAAGAAGTCAAACACAGAAGTACATTTACTAAATGATTCCATTTAGACGATGTTTATGCTAGAAGTCAGAACTATACTTGTGTGGGCAGAGTGTAGAAAGGTGTTTCTATTATGGACTGGAAGGGAAACAAGGGAGCCTTCAGAGGTGAAGGAAATGTTCTGTCTTGATTTTGTTGTTAAGTCATATGCGTTGTTGTTTAGTCATTAAGTCAAGTCCAACTCTTGCAATCCCACAGTTACACATGTGTTAAAACTCATGGAGGTGTATTAGGAGTTGTATGTTTTACTCTTTGTAAAAGACATCTCAGTAAAATTAGATAACTCTAAAAAATGAATTTAGAAATATTCACTCCAGTAAGCAATGTCGCTAAGCAAAAATCAAGTTGTCTTTTGGCTTTCATTGAAGGGTCTGTATTGAAAATTTGCTTTCTGGGCCTAATATTAATATCATTGCCCACATAGCCTATGATGTATTATTTTACTTGTATACTTTATCCACCAGGAGAGTCTAAATATATGAATATATAATTCACAAAAACACAATTAGGTTTCTAGGAGTATGCTGGTAAATTAATAGCTGACATTTTTTGGGGAAAAATCTCCATGAAAATATTCCCACATGGCCAACTTCTGCCTACCAAATGATGTCACAAAAGAAGCAGAATTAGAAAGAGTCAACATCAGGTGTGGTGCTGGGTTCATTACAGTACCTCCTTTATACATATATGCAGTATCTACTTGTTTAAAGAATGCTTTTCATAGCACATAGCAAGATCTGAAACAGAAGATTGTTGCAGGCTATTTGGCAGCTTGTACACCATTGATTACTGGTGATCACATATCCTATTTTGATTCTTTCTTTTGAAGTAGTTTTCCCTTTTAGCTGAATTTTGGCTTCTTTACCTCTGTATAAATCTTGTAGCAGAAATCTGAGTAAGGGTCATTTAGGTCCATGACTAGCTGAATAAGCATTGGATACTGCTGATGGTGATTATTTTTTACCTGGTGGCATTAGGAGATGTTTGCAGACACTGACATTGTCAGAATACTTATCCTTTACTGCAGGTATTGTCCTGAAAAGTCTTGATTTTGTGTCATCTCTGATTAAGAAGGGCCTGTTCTCCTCAGCTCATGAAGCAGTTCTTCCAGAGGATTTCAAACCTAAGGCTTCTTTGAAAAATGTGTGGAAAAGACAGCTCTCCCCACCCCCTCATCTATTCTCCTCTTCCTTTCCCCTGTCTTGTCTCCATTAAATTAAAGAAATTTAGGCACTGATCTTAAGTCAATGAAAAGGTTCAGAATTTTTAAAGAAACTGCTTTTTAATATATGTTGATGGGTGAACCCAAAAAGCATTTATGATGGTAAACAAGAATTTTGCCAATAGGTCATCAGATTGGCAACTTAACTTTATATTACCCTCTTTGCTGTAGGTTTTAAAGAAAAACCTAAGAATTTAAAAAGCTCATTAAGTTCCTGCTAACATTTCCTATGTGCAGAATTTTTTTTTTTTGAGACAGTATTTTTCTAAACTGGCCTTATATTTGCACTGTTCTACAATATTATAGGGGGAAAAAAAGCTGTTTTATGATGTCTACAAATATTCTTTTCCATGCTAGTTTTTCAAGCAATAAATATAATTCATTTTAATTTTGTTGAATTTTTAATATTTTATAGTTGTGCGATTGTGACTCAGAAGGCAAAATAATACATGGCAAAATAACTCCTTGAGTTTATTCTAGGGAAACATTGTGAACTTATATAAAAATTTAATTTTATGAAAGTTCATCTCAACGTTACTTAAACTTGTGAAAATTCCAAATAATTTAAATGTAAAACATAGAGAGGGAGGAGCTAAGATGGTGGAGGAACAGGACGGGGAGACCATTTTCTCCCCCACAAATTCATCAAAAGAACATTTAAACATCAAGTAAATTTCACAAAACAACTTCTGAATGCCAGCAGAGGACATCAGGCATCCAGAAAAGCAACCCATTGTCTTCGAAAGGAGAGAGAAGAAATCCAGCTCCACCCATCAGAACACCAACACAAGCTTCCCTAACCAAGAAACCTTAACAAGCCACCTGTACAAACCCACACACAGTGAGGAAATGCCACAATAAAGAGAACTCCACAAACTGCCAGAATACAGAAAGGATACCCCAAACTCAGCAATATAAACAAGATGAAGAGACAAAGGAATACCCAGCAGGTAAAGGAACAGGATAAATGCCCACCAAACCAAACAAAAGAGGAAGAAATAGCGAATCTACCTGATAAAGAATTCCGAATAATGATAGTGAAATTGATCCAAAATCGTGAAATCAAAATGGAATCACAGATAAATAGCCTGGAGAAAAGCATTGAGAAGATGCAAGAAAGGTTTAACAAGGACCTAGAAGAAATAAAAAAGAGTCAATATATAATGAATAATGCAATAAATGAGATCAAAAACACTCTGGAGGCAACAAATAGTAGAATAACAGAAGCAGAAGATAGGATTAGTGAATTAGAAGATAGAATGGTAGAAATAAATGAATCAGAGGGGAAAAAAGAAAAACAAATTAAAAGAAATGAGGACAGTCTCAGAGACCTCCAGGACAATATTAAACGCTACAACATTCAAATCATAGGAGTCCTATAAGAAGACAAAAAGAAAGACCATGAGAAAATACTTGAGATAATAGTTGAAAACTTCCCTAAAATGGGGAAGGAAATAATCACTCAAGTCCAAGAAACCCAGAGAGTCCCAAACAGGATAAACCCAAGGCGAAACACCCCAAGACACATATTAATCAAATTAACAAAGATCAAATACAAAGAACAAATATTAAAAGCAGCAAGGGAAAAACAACAAATAACACACAAGGGAATTCCCATAAGGATAACAGCTGATCTTTCAATAGAAACTCTTCAAGCCAGGAGGGAAAGGCAAGACATATTTAAAGTGATGAAAGAAAATAACCTACAGCCCAGATTATTGTACCCAGCAAGGATCTCATTCAAATATGAAGGAGAAATCAAAATCTTTACAGACAAGCAAAAGCTGAGAGAATTCAGCACCACCAACCAGCTCTCCAACAAACACTAAAGGATATTCTCTAGACAGAAAACACAAAAAGGGTGTATAAATTCAAACCCATAACAATAAAGTAAATGGCAACGGGATCATACGTATCAATAATTACCTTAAATGTAAATGGGTTGAATGCCCCAACCAAAAGACAAAGACTGGGTGAATGGATACAAAAACAAGACCCCTACATATTTTGTCTACAAGAGACCCACCTCAAAACGGGGGACACATACAGACTGAAAGTGAAGGGCTAGAAAAAGATTTTCCATGCAAACAGAGACCAAAAGAAAGCAGGAGTAGCAATACTCATATCAGATAAAATAGACTTTAAAACAAAGGCTGTGAAAAGAGACAAAGAAGGTCAGTACATAATGATCAAAGGATCAATCCAAGAAGAAGATATAACAATTATAAATATATATGCACCCAACATAGGAGCACTGCAATATGTAAGATAAATGCTAACAAGTATGAAAGGATAAATTAACAATAACACAATAATAGTGAGAAACTTTAAACCCCACTCACACCTATGGATAGATCAACTAAACAGAAAATTAACAAGGAAACACAAACTTTAAACGATACAATAGACCAGTTAGACCTAATTGATATCTATAGGACATTTCATCCCAAAACAATGAATTTCACCTTTTTCTCAAGTGCACACGGAACCTTCTCCAGGATAGATCACATCCTGGGCCATAAATCTAGCCTTGGTAAATTCATAAAAATTGAAATCATTCCAAGCATCTTTTCTGACCACAATGCAGTAAGATTAGATCTCAATAACAGGAGAAAAAGTATTAAAAATTCCAACATATGGAGGCTGAACAACACACTCCTGAATAACCAACAAATCACAGAAGAAATCAAAAAAGAAATCAAATTCTGCATAGAAACGAATGAAAATGAAAACACAACAACCCAAAACCTGTGGGACACTATAAAAGCAGTCCTAAGGGGAAAGTTCATAGCAATACAGGCATACCTCAAGAAACAAGAAAAAAAGTCAAATAAATAACCTAACTCTACACCTAAAGCAACTAGAAAAGGAAGAAATGAAGAACCCCAGGGTTAGTAGAAGGAAAGAAATCTTAAAAATTAGGGCAGAAATAAATGCAAAAGAAACAAAAGAGACCATAGCAAAAATCAACAAAGCCCAAAGCTGGTTCTTTGAAAGAATGAATAAAATTGACAAACCATTAGCCAGACTCATCAAGAAACAAAGGGAGAAAAGTCAAATCAATAAAATTAGAAATGAAAATGGAGAGATCACAGCAGACAACACAGAAATACAAAGGATCATAAGAGACTACTATCAGCAATTATATGGCAATAAAATGGACAACGTGGAAGAAATGGACAAATTCTTAGAAAAGTACAACTTTCCAAAACTGGATCAGGAAGAAACAGAAAATCTTAACAGACTCATCACAAGCACGGAAATTGAAACTGTAATCAGTAATCTTCCAGCAAACAAAAGCCCAGGTCCAGACGGCTTCACAGCTGAATTCTACCAAAAATTTAGAGAAGAGCTAACACCTATCCTAGTCAAACTCTTCCAGAAAATTCCAGAGGAAGGTAAATTTTCAAACTCATTCTATGAGGCCACCATCACCCTAATACCAAAACCTGACAAAGATGCCACAAAAAAAGAAAACTACAGGCCAATATCACTGATGAACATAGATGCAAAAATCCTTTACAAAATTCTAGCAATCAGAATCCAACAACACATTAAAAAGATCATACACCATGACCAAGTGGACTTTATCCCAGGCATGCAAGGATTCTTCAATGTCTGAAAATCAATCAATGTAATACACCACATTAACAAATTGAAAAATAAAAACCATATGATTATCTCAATAGACGCAGAGAAAGCCTTTGACAAAATTCAACATCCATTTATGATAAAAACTCTACAGAAAGCAGGAATAGAAGGAACATACCTCAACATAATAAAAGCTATATATGACAAACCCACAGCTAACATTATCCTCAATGGTGAAAAATTGAAAGCATTTCCTCTAAAGTCAGGAACAAGACAAGGGTGCCCACTTTCACCATTACTATTCAACATAGTTTTGGAAGTTTTGGCCACAGCAATCAGAGCAGAAAAAGAAATGAAAGGAATCCAAATTGGAAAAGAAGATTTAAAACTCTCAGTGTTTGCAGATCACATGATCCTCTACATAGAAAACTCTAAAACCTCCATGAGAAAATTACTAGAACTAATCATGAATATAGTAAAATTGCAGGATATAAAATCAACACACAGAAATCCCTTGCATTGCTATACACTAATGAGAAAATAGAAAGAGAAATTAAGGGAACAATTCAATTCACCATTGCAATGAAAAGAATAAAATACTTAGGAATATATCTACCTAAAGAATCTAAAGACCTATATATGCTGCTGCTGCTAAGTCACTTCAGTTGTGTCCAACTCCGCGTGACCCCATAGACGTCAGCACACCAGGCTATATATAGAAAATCATAAGACACTGGTGAAAGAAATCAAAGAGGACACTAATAGATGAAGAAATAGACCATGTTCGTGGATTGGAAGAATCAATATAGTGAAAATGAGTATACTGCCAAAAGCCATTTATAGATTCAATGCAATCCCTTTCAAGCTATCAACAGTATTCTTCACAGAATTAGAGCACATAATATCACAATTTGTATGGAAATACAAAAAACCTGGAATAGCCAAAGCAATCTTGAGAAAGAAAAATGGAACTGGAGGATTCAACCTGCATGACTTCAGGCTCTACTACAAAGCCACAGTCATCAAGACAGTATGGTACCTGCACAAAGACAGAAATATAGATCAATGGAACAAAATAGAAAGCCCAGAGATAAACCCACACACAAATGGACACCTTATCTTTGACAAAGGAGGCAAGAATATACAATGGATTAAAGACAATCTCTTTAACAAGAGATTGTTAAAGCTGGGAAAATTGTAAAAGCCACTTATTAGAATGAAACTAGAACACTTTCTAATACCATACACAAACATAAACTCAAAATGGATTAAAGATCTAAATGTAAGACCAGAAATTATAAAACTCCTAGAGGAGAACATAGGCAAAACACTCTCTGACATACATCACATCAGGATCCTCTATGATCCACTTCCCAGAATATTGAAAGTAAAAGGAAAAATAAACAAATGGGACCTAATGAAACTTAAAAACTTTTGCACAACAAAGGAAACTATCAGATCAGATCAGATCAGATCAGTCTCTCAGTCGTGTCCAACTCTTTGCGACCCCATGAATCAAATCGCAGCACACCAGGCCTCCCTGTCCATCACCAACACCTGGAGGTCACTCAGACTCACATCCATCGAGTCAGTGATGCCATCCAGCCATCTCACCCTCTGTCATCCCCTTCTCCTCCTGCACCCAATCCCTCCCAGCATCAGAGTCTTCTCCAATGAATCAACTTGTCGCATGAGGTGGCCAAAGTACTGGAGTTTCAGCTTTAGCATCATTCCTTCCAAAGAAATCCCAGGGCTATTTTCTTCAGAATGTACAGGTTGGATCTCCTTGCAGTCCAAGGGACTCTCAAGAGTCTTCTCCAACACCACAGTTCAAAAGCATCAATTCTTCAGTGCTCAGCCTTCTTCACAGTCCAGTTCTCACATCCATACATGACCACAGGAAAGACCATAAAAGTTCGCCTTGACTAGGCGAACTTTTGTTGGCAAAGTAATGTCTCTGCTTTTGAATATGCTATCTAGTTTGGTCATAACTTTCCTTCCAAGGAGTAAGCGTCTTTTAGTTTCATGGCTGCAGTCACCATCTGCAGTGATTTTGGAGCCCAGAAAAAGAAAGTCTGACACTGTTTCCACTGTTTTCCCATCTATTTCCCATGAAGTGATGGGACCAGATGCCATGATCTTCGTTTTCTGAATGTTGAGCTTTAAGCCAACTTTTTCCGCTCTCCACTTTCACTTTCATCAAGAGGCTTTTAGTTCCTCTTCACTTTCTGCCATAAGGGTGGTGTCATCTGCATATCTGAGGTTATTGATATTTCTCCAAGCAATCTTGATTCCAACTTGTATTTCTTCCAGTCCAGCATTTCTCATGATATACTCTGCATATAAGTTAAATAAACAGAGTGACAATATACAGCCTTGATGTACTCCTTTTCCTATTTGGAACCAGTCTGTTGGTCCATGTCCAGTTCTAACTGTTGCTTCCTGACCTGCATACAAATTTCTCAAGAGGCAGATCAGGTGGTCTGGTATTCCCATCTCTGTCACAATTTTCCACAGTTTATTGTGATCCACACAGTCAAAGGTTTTGCCATAGTCAATAAACCAGAAATAGATGTTTTTCTGGAACTCTCTTGCTTTTTCCATGATCCAGTGGATGTTGGCAATTTGATCTCTGGTTCCTCTGCCTTTTCTAAAACCAGCTTGAACATCAGGAAGTTCACGGTTCACATATTGCTGAAGCCTGGCTTGGAGAATTTTGAGCATTACTTTACTAGCGTGTGAGATGAGTACAATTGTGCGGTAGTTTGAGCGTTCCTTGGCATTGCCTTTCTTTGGGATTGGAATGGAAACTGATCTTTTTCCAGTCCTGAGGCCACTGCTGAGTTTTCCAGATTTGCTGGCCTACTGAGTGCAGCACTTTCACAGCATCATCTTTCAGGATTTGAAATATCTCAACTGGAATTCCATCACCTCCACTAGCTTTGTTCCTAGTGATGCTTTCTAAGGCCCACTTGACTTCACATTCCAGGATGTCTGGCTTTAGGTGAGTGATCACACCATTGTTATTATCTGGGTTGTGAAGATCTTTTTTGTACAGTTCTTTTGTGTATTCTTGCCACCTCTTCTTAATATCTTCTGCTTCTGTTAGGTCCCCACCATTTCTGTCCTTTATCGACCCCATCTCTGCATGAAATCTTCCCTTGGTATCTCTGATTTTCTTGAAGAGATCCCTAGTCTTTCCCATTCTGTTGTTTTCCTCTATTTCTTTTCATTGATCACTGAAGAAGGCTTTCTTATCTCTTCTTTCAATTCCTTGAAACTCTGCATTCAGATGTTTATATCTTTCCTTTTCTCCTTTGCTTTTTGCTTCTCTTCTTTTCACAGCTATTTGTAAGGCCTCCCCAGACAGCCATTTTGCTTTTTTGCATTTCTTTTCCATGGAGATGGTCTTGATCCCTGTCTCCTGTACAATGTCACGAACCTCATTCCATAGTTCATCAGGCACTCTATCTATCAGTTCTAGGCCCTTAAATCTATTTCTCACTTCCACTGTATAATCATAAGGAATTTGATTTAGGTCATACCTGAATGGTCTAGTGGTTTTCCCTACTTTCTTCAATTTTAGTCTGAATTTGGCAATTTGGGGTTCACGGTCTGTGCCACAGTCAGGTCCTGGTCTTGTTTTTGCTGATTGTATAGAGGTTCTCATGGTGTGATCACTGACCCAGAGCCAGACATCCTGGAATGTGAAGTCAAGTGAGCCTTAGAAAGCAGCACTACGAACAAAGCTAGTGGAGGTGATGGAATTCCAGTGGAGCTATTCCAAATCCTGAAAGATGATGCTGTTAAAGTGCCAGCAAATTTGGAAAACTCAGCAGTGGCCACAAGATTGGAAAAGGTCAGTTTTCATCCCAATCCCAAAGAAAGGCAATGCCAAAGAATGTTCAAACTACTGCACAAATGCACTCATCTCACACACTAGTAAAGTAATGCTCAAAATTCTCCATGCCAGGCTTCTGCAACATGCGAACTGTGAACTTCCTGATGTTCAAGCTGGTTTTAGAAAAGGCAGAGGAACCAGAGATCAAATTGCCAACATTCGCTGGATCCTGGAAAAAGCAAGAGAGTTCCAGAAAAACATCTATTTCTGCTTTATTGATTATGCCAAAGCCTTTGACTGTGTAGATCACAATAAACTGTGGAAAATTCTGAGAGAGATGGGAATACCAGACCACCTGATCTGCCTCTTGAGAAATCTGTATGCAGGTCAGGAAGCAACAGTTAGAACTGGACATGGACCAACAGACTGGTTCCAAATAGGAAAAGGAGTACATCAAGGCTGTATATTGTCACCCTGTTTATTTTACTTACATGCAGATTACATCATGAGAAATGCTGGACTGGAAGAAATACAAGTTGGTATCAAGATTGCTTGGAGAAATATCAATAACCTCAGATATGCAGATGACACCACCCTTATGGTAGAAAGTGAAGAGGAACTAAAAAGCCTCTTGATGAAAGTGAAAGTGGAGAGTGAAAAGGTTGGCTTAAAGCTCAGTATTCAGAAAACGAAGATCATGGCATCTGGTCCCATCACTACATGGGAAATAGATGGGGAAACAGTGGAAACAGTGTCAGACTTTCTTTTTCTGGGCTCCAAAATCACTGCAGATGGTGACTGGAGCCATGAAATTAAAAGACGCTTATTCCTTGGAAGGAAAGTTATGACCAACCTAGATAACATATTCAAAAGCAGAGACATTACTTTGCCAAGAAACGTTTGCCTAGTCAAGGCTATGGTCTTTCCTGTGGTCATGTATGGATGTGAGAACTGGACTGTGAAGAAGGCTGAGCACCGAAGAATTGATGCTTTTGAACTGTGGTGTTGGAGAAGACTCTTGAGAGTCCCTTGGACTGCAAGGAGATCCAACCAGTCCATTCTGAAGGAGATCAGCCCTGGGATTTCTTTGGAAGGAATGATGCTAAAGCTGAAACTCCAGTATTTTGGCCACCTCATGCGAAGAGTTAACTCATTGGAGAAGACTCTGATGCTGGGAGGGATTGGGGGCAGGAGGAGAAGGGGACGACAGAGGATGAGATGGCTGGATGGCATCACTGATTCGATGGATGTGAGTCTGAGTGACTTCCGGGAGTTTGTGATGGACAGGGAGGCCTGGTGTGCTGCGATTCATGGGGTCGCAAAGAGTCGGACACGACTGAGAGACTGATCTGATCTGATCTGATCTGCATCTTTAGCTACAAAAAATATAATCGATATGATTTCAGTGTTGACCATCTGGTGATGTCCATGTATAGTGTCTTCTCTTGTGTTGTTGAAAGAGGGTATTTGTTATGACTAGTGCATTTTCTTGGCAAAACTCTATTAGTCTTTGCCCTGCTTCATTCCGTATTCCAAGGCCAAATTTGCCTGTTCTTCTAGGTGTTTCTTAACTTCCTACTTTTGCATTCCAGTCCCCTATAATGAAAAAAGACATCTTTTTTGGGTGTTATTTCTAAAAGGTCTTGTAGGTCTTCATAGAACCCTTCAACTTCACCTTCTTCAGCGTTACTGGTTGGGGCATAGACTTGGATTACTGTGACATTGAATGGTTTGCCTTTGAAACGAACAGAGATCATTCTGTCATTTTTGAGATTGCATCCAAGTACTGCATTTCAGACTCTTTTGTTGACCATGTTGGCCACTCCATTTCTTCTCAGGGATTCCTGTCCGCAGTAGTAGATATAATGGTCATCTGAGTTAAATTCACCCATTCCAGTCCATTTGAGTCCGCTGATTCCTAGAATGTCAACATTTACTCTGGCCATCTCTTGTTTGACCACTTCCAATTTGCCTTGATTCATGGACCTGACATTCCAGGTTCCTATGTTCAATTCCTTACAGCATTGGACCTTGCTTCTATCACCAGTTGCATCCACAGCTGGGTATTCTTTTTGCTTTGGCTCCATCCCTTCATTCTTTCTGGAGTTATTTCTCCACTGATCTCCAGTAGCATATTTGGCCCCTACTGACCTGGGGAGTTTCTCTTTCAGTATCCTATCATTTTGCCTTTTCATACTGTTCATGGGGTTCTCAAGGCAAGAATACTGAAGTGATTTACAATTCTCTTCTCCAGTGGACCATATCCTGTCAGATCTCTCCCCCATGACCTGCCCATCTTGGGTTGCCCCACGGTCATGGCTTAGTTTCATTGAGTTAGACAAGGCTATGGTCCTAGTGTGATTAGATTGACTAGTTTTCTGTGAGTATGGTTTCAACTATAAACAAGGTGAAAAGACAGCCTTCAGAATGTGAGAAAATAATAGCAAATGAAGCAACTGACAAACGACTAATCTCAAAAATACACAAGCAACTCCTGCAGCTCAATTCCAGAAAAATAAACGAGCCAATCAAAAAATGGGCCAAAGAACTAAATAGACATTTCTCCAAAGAAGACATACAGATGGCTAACAAACACATGAAAAGATGCTCAACATCACTCATTATCAGAGAAATGCAAGTCAAAACCACTATGAGGTACGATTTCAGGCCAGTCAGAATGGCTGCGATCCAAAAGTCTACAAGCAATAAATGCTGGAGAGGGTGTGGAGAAAAGGGAACCCTCTTACACTGCTGGTGGGAATGCAAAATAGTACAGCCACTATGGAGAACAGTGTGGAGATTCTTTAAAAAATCTGGGAATACAACTGCCTTATGATCCAGCATCCCACTGCTGGGCATACACACTGAGGAAACCAGAATTGAAAGAGACACATGTACCCCAGTGTTCATCGCAGCACTGTTTATAATAGCCAGGACATGGAATCAACCTAGATGTCCATCAGCAGATGAATGGATAAGAAAGTTATGGTGCATATACACAATGGAGTATTACTCAGCCATTAAAAAGAATACATTTGAATCAGTTCTAATGAGGTGGATGAAACTGGAGCCTATTATACAGAGTGAAGTAAGCCAGAAAAAAAAACACCAATACAGTATAGTAACGCATATATATGCAATTTAGAAAGATGGTAACTATAACCTTGTATACGAGACAGCAAAAGAGACACTGATGTATAGAACAGTCTTTTGGACTCTGTGGGAGAAGGAGAGGGTGGGATGATGTGGGAGAATGGCATTGAAACATGTATAATATCATATATGAAACGAGTCACCAGTCCAGGTTCGATGCACGATACTTGATGGCTGGGGCTGGTGCACTGGGATGACCCAGAGGGATCTTATGGGGAAGGAGCAGGGAGGAGGGTTCAGGATGGGGAACACATGTATACCTATGGCAGATTCATTTTGATATATGGCAAAACCAATACAATATTATAAAGTTTAAAAATAAAATAAAAATTAGAAAAAAAAGTAAAACATAATGGTAAACTATATAAAATTATGTGTTTTGTGAAATAAATTGCAGACATAAAAATAAGAGTGTAGAAGAATAAGCACATGGAAATATTATTGATATATTAGTGAATGAAAGATCAGATTATATCTAACTATTTAGGTTATGATGTCACTTTTATTTAGAATGCATGCAAAAACTATTATCAATACTCTTCACTAGGTGATAAGATTATGGTAAGATTTTACTTTTTATTTGTGATTTTCTATAGGTTCTAAAAATTTCAAGATGAACATATTTTTATATTAGGGAAAAACTTAGGTCGATGAAATTATTGAGTGACAGGACAATAGAAACTAAAAGCAAATATAATTACTTGAACTTATTCTTATTTTTGATTAGTGGAGAAATAAGAGCCTTTTTATCTTTAAATGCTCAGGTTCTTCTCTGACATTACTGCTATGCCTATGAGGAGTTTTCCTCTTTTATTAGGAAGGAACTACAATTTATGCAAGCTACTTTATATAAGTAAGTTTAGTATAAAGCTTTATAAGCATCAGATAAAGAGGAAAATGTGAAATTTCAGGTCACAGAGCAGGAACTGTAGAACTCTAGAAAATCTAAGGAGCCCTGGAGGAAATGCAGGATCTAAAATAAAAGAGACACCAGAGTAACACTGAGGATTTCCTCAGAAAGAGCTTCTTCCTCCTTCCTCACACTTCTCCCCTCCCTTTTTCCCCTAGCCCCCTCCTTCTTTTCTCCTTGTTCTCCTTTCCTCTTATAACCATTCTTTTCTTAAATACTTTATTGAGTTCCTGGGATTTCCTGGTGCCTCAGTGGAAAAGAATCTGCCTGTAATGCAGAAGATGAGGGCCCAACCCCTGGGTTGGGAAGATCCCCTGGAAAAAAAAATGGCAACCCATTCCAGTATTCTTGCCTGGGAAATCCCATGGACAGGGGAGCCTGGTGGGCTGCAGTCCATGGGTTCACAAAAGAGTTAGACATGACTTAGTGACTAAACAGTAGCCACAACCACATTCTAAGCACTGGGAATGCAGACAAGGTCTCTGTCCACATTCTTCTGGAGGAGAAAGATAACAGATCTTAACCAGTAAGCAAATAAGAGAATTGCAGATACTGAAAGTACTTAACAAGTAAATAAAGCCAGCAATGGATTAACGACTAGCAGAAAGGTTTGATGACAGGTGACAGATGCCTTAGAGTGGGTGGTCAGGGGAGTTCTTTCAGAAGAGGTGACTTTTGATCAGAGTTTCAACTGAAGGAAAAACCATAGAAAAACCATTCCTGGTAGAGGTACTATATGAGCAGGAGGTAAGACTGATGCATAATGATGGGCTGTGGCAGTCAGAACTGGGTAGCTCATGTGGGCCCTTACTTGTTGCTTTTTCTTTTTTTAGCATCAGGAACTCTACTCAATACTCTGTAATGATCTATATAGGAAAAGAATCTAAAAAAAGAGTGGATATTTGTATATGTGTAACTGATTCACTTTGCTGTATACCTGAAATTAGTACACAGTGTAAATCAACTATACTCCAATAAAATTTTTGAAAAGGGAAAACAAAGATTTTATTTTTGATGCAATGGGATGTTTTTACACTAGGGTGTCAAGTGATAGGATACATGAAATAAAAGTCATGTTTCTAATCCCAGTGGGTGAGTGTAACACAGGGCTATAGTTAAGATACTGTTGCAGTGATCTAAATAGAAAAGGGCTTATATCTTCTGTCTAGTCATTAGCTAGCTAGTTTCTGTCTTCCTTATGATCATTAACTCATTTATTTTCCTATTTCTTTTCTCCTTTTTCTTTTGACACAGTTTTTATTCCCTTTCCTTCACTCAGTGTTTCTGCACCTCGTAGCTTCCGTGTCATCATGAATTGGACTCTGCATGATTGCGCATTCCCTGACTTGAGTTCCTTGCCTTTTAAGCCCTAATTATATCTTCTTGATCATTTGTGTGTAATTGTTCAGCTTTATGTCTCTACATCAATTGCTTAGTTCTTTCCAAGCTGGCATGCCAGAGAATATCTTCTGGCTTACCTTGATATAGCAGGCAACATCATGTGTTGCTGGAGTGCCATAGGTTATTGTTGAACTTTAATTATTTGTTGGCCAATGATTTGGCCAAGATGGAGCTAAGACAAGTTGTACAAATCCTGCCCATGTAGGACTATTCTCTCATTAGGAGCTGTAAGTAGAGTGATTTCACTTAAATGTAGCATTGGAATACTAAGCATCAGAACTAGCATGCTGGGACAGATTTGTGGCATTTACCTTTTGGTTTAATACTTCTACTAAGAACTCTCATAAATAAGAAGACCTATCCATAGAAGAGACATACCTCTAACAAAGGACAATAAACTGATAGAAACTTAGATTGTGTATGTGTGAAAGAGAGTATGTGTTTCTGGTTGGTATCCTACACTGCAGGAATAAGGTATGTGTCATTACGGAATTCTGAAACTGTAAGCACAGGACAGACAATATTATTCAATACCTAGGTTTGCTAAAGGACAAACTCTTGCATAGTTGATTTGATTGAAAGTATGTTGTAAGCTTTTTGGATTCATGAAGATTGAGAAGTAATTGCAGTAAGTTTGAAGATTGAACTACAGCTAATATCAATAATGTCTAGGAATGTCGATATGGTAGCTCTGTGTTTAGCTTTTAAATGAACCTCCATACTGTTCACCAGACAGTAGTCTCTACACAGTCTCTTCAATAAATAGTTCTGAGAAAACCACATGTTGTTGCTGTTCAGTCACTAAGTTGTGTCTGCCTGCTTGAGACCCCATGGACTGCAGCACTCCAGGCTTCCTCATCCTTCTCTATCTCTCAAAGTTTGCTCAACATCATGTTGATTGAGTTGGTAATGCTATCTAACCATCCCATCCTCTCCTTTTGCCTTCAACCTTTCCATGTATCAAGGTCTTTTCCAATGAGTCAGCTCTGCATCAGGTAGCCAAAGCACTGGAGCATCAGGTTCAGCATCAGTTCTTCCAATGAATATGCAGGGTTGATTTCTTTATGATTGATTGGTTTGATCTTGAAAGAATGAAATTAGAACTCTCCATAACACCATTCACAAAATAAAACTCAAAAGTGATTAAAAACCTAAATGTAAGATGGAATACTAAAAAACTCTTAAAGGAAAGCATAGGCAGAACACTGACATAAATTGAAGCAAGATCTTTTTTGATCCACCTCTTAGAGTAATGAAAATAAAAGCAAAAATAAACAAAAGGGGCCTAATTGAACTTAAAAGCTTTTGCATAGCAAAGGAAACAAACAAAATGAAAAGTCAACCAGCATAGTAAGAGAATTTTTTTGCAAATGAAGCAACCCACAAGGGATTAATATCCAAAATACACAAACAGCTCATACAACTCAATATTAATAAAGCAAAAAACACAACTGAAAAGTGGGCAAAAGATCTAAATAGATATTTCTCCAAAGAAGGCACTGCTGCTGCTGCTGTTGCTACTGCTAAGTCGCTTCAGTCGTGTTCAACTGTGTGTGACGCCATAGACTGCAGCCCACCAGGCTCCCCCGTCCCTGGGATTCTCCAGGCAAGAACACTGGAGTGGGTTGCCATTTCCTTCTCCAATGCATGAAAGTGAAAAGTGAAAGTGAAGTCGCTCAATCCTGTCTGACTCTTAGCGACCCCATGGACTGCAGCCCACCAGGCTCCTCTGTCCATGGGATTTTCCAGGCAAGAGTACTGGAGTGGGGTGCCATTGCCTTCTCCAAAAGCCCATGAAAAGATGCTTAACAGCACTAATTATTGGAGAAATGCAAATCAGAACTACAATGAGATATCACCTTGTATGGGTCATAATGGCCATTACCCAAAACCTACAAACAATAAGTGCTGGATAGGGTGTGGAGAAAAGGAAACCCTCCTATACTGTTGGTGGAAATGTAAATTGGTTTAACATATACTTTAGGTAGATGTGTGTATCATTTCACTTTGTTGTCTTGTTAAACATGATTGAAAGATTCTAGTCAGTTAAATTTTTCCACATCACTGGGATTTCTCATTTAGAGACTGTATCTCAAGGTACATGTAACAATTGCTAAACTATTTTCTGATAAGTACACTCATAGATAAAATATAAAAGAAATCAGAATGACAAGGCTGTTTTTTAAAGTATTGGTAATTTTTAAAATGTGAATTAGGTAAAAATTTTTATAATTTATTTCTAAAAGTAATTTAAGAAGACTGATCTTATTTTGAGCCCCAAACACAATTGAAGCCTCTCTTGCAAATAGAAGAACATGTGTATCTCCAACTTATTTATTTTGCATTTCTTAGCCAAGATCTGGGCCTTCAGTGCACTCTGTCAACAACCAGCATTTTTGTCTAAGAGAAAGAGCATTGTGCCATCCATTTTAATTCCACATTTTGTGTCTGGCAGTAATGCTACTGTTGGTACTGCCAAAGTTATGAGTCTCCTTTCAAGGATATTTCTTGGGATTATGTTCAGTGCTATGCATGGTTGGATCAGAACTGGGACACGGAGAGTTTTGGGCCACATTTGAAAATTTCATACAGATACAAGGAAAAAAATATATAATTTATAAGTGTTTGCCTTCTTTGCTCTATGAGTCTAACTGGAATGATGGACAAAAAGAATTGATTGAAATCTATAAAAGTTAAATTGATCTACATAACATACAGCTAAGTGTGGAGAGATACAGTAAGGGCGTATAACAATACAAGCCAATGCTGAAACACTGAGGGAGTTTTGGGAGTAAACATTTTTGGAAATCAAATATAGGATCAGGAGAGATTTTCTGAGCAAGCCATTGTGAATGTTTGGGAATAGAAAACAGGGAAGAAAAATTCTAAAGCATATTATACTATGCCATGCATAGAAGTGCCTTTGCTCATCTTTAGAAACTTGAGTGAAAATACATTTCTGTGCATTGATGAATGTGATGGTATATGGAAATGTGCTCAGGAGAGAAGCAAGAAGGGTGAATTGCATTCGGCTTACTTAAGAAAAAGCACGAACCTTGGAAGGCACCTCAGTTTTCCATTCTCATCCTCACAGAGAAGAATTGAGCCCAGAGAAGGTTAGGTAATCTGTCTGAAATCACACAGGTCATAGGGGAAATTCAGTACTAGTGTTCAACTTTCATTCTCATGTTTAGCATTTATTTATAGTCTCAGTTATTGCTATACAGTTGCATGGTATTAGTATATTCAGTATCATTATAGAGTATCATTAAAGCAAATGATGTTAAGTATGAGAAAACAAATTTAACTGAATGTTAGTGTGTAAAGAAATAATAAATAATAGTAATAGGTCTTTTACCAGTTGCTTTGAACAAAGATTAACAATGACAAAAAAATAGTGGGCTACCAAGATACCAACATGCAACTTTCAAACAACTCCTGACCTGGGAAATTTTACTGTTGGTGTAATATTGACATCTTTCTACACTTCACAATTATCAATCAATTATGAATATTTATTATGCAGAATTAATGTCTTTATTTATATAAAAATAATATATTTTATTTAGTTTTGAATTTATATAAAAATTAAGAAGAGTAAATGACAACATTTTAGGTACTGTTCTATGAATTCTATGTATATTAACAAATTTACCCTTATAGTAAATGTATGATGTGCATACACTTACCCTGATTTACATATGGGATGTTTAGGTAAGATAATTTATTATTCTAGAGAAAAGCACATAAAATGAAAATTACACTTAGCAAATTTTTGTTGTGCAGTAGAGAGCTGTTAACTATATTCACATTTTTTACAGCAGATTTCTAGAAATTTTTCACCTTGCTTGACTGATTCTATACTTATTTAATAGCAAGTCCCCTTGTCCATACACCCAGCTTCTCGTAAGCCCCATTCTACTTTCTGTTTCTAGGAATTTGCATACTGTAGATATTTCATTTAAGTGGAATCATGCAGCATTGTCCATTTGTTACTGCCTTATTTTCCTTTCACTTCATACTTATTGTGGCATTTGATAGAATTTCCTGTTGTTTTTGAAAAGGCCCTGATGCTGGGAAAAGGCCCTGATGCTGGGAAAAGGCCCTGATGCTGGGAAAGATTGAAGGCAGGAGGAGAAGGGGATGATAGAGCATGAGATGGTTGGATGGCATCACTGACCCAATGGACATGAGTTTGAGTAAACTCTGGGAGTTGGTGATGGACAGGGAGGCCTGGTGTGCTCAGCCTATAGGGTCACAAAGAGTCGGACATGACTGGGCAATTGAACTGAACCTCTTTTTTTTTTTAAAGTTAAATAATTTTATTGTGTATGTCTTTGTGTGCGTGTGTGTGTGTATCTCACATTTTCTTTATCTATTCACCCATTTATGAGCATTTAGATTGTTTCCACTTCTTGGTTATTTTGAATGCTGCAATGAAAAGTAAGTGAAAATATATTATGGCAATTCTATTTTCACTTCTTTTGGAATAAATGCACAGAAGTGGGATTACTAAATCATATAGTAGTTCTAGTTTTAATTTTTGAGTAAGCGCCATACTACTTTCCATAATGGTGGCATCATTTTATATTCCCACCAACATTGCACAGGTATTGGACAGTCTCTATGTCCTTCCCAAGAGTTATTTTCATTCTTTCTTTATTATAGCTATCCTAACGAGAAGTGCTATACAGTCAGCAAAAACAAGACCAGGAGCTGACTATGGCTCAGATCATGACCTCTTGATTGCCAAATTCAGACTTAAATTGAAGAAAGTAGGAGGCAAAACACTCTCTGACTTACATCACAGCAGGATCCTCCATGACCCACCTCCCAGAATATCGGAAATAAAATCAAAAATGAACAAATGGGACCTAATCAAACTTAAAAAGCTTCTGCACAACAAAGGAAACTATAAACAAGGTGAAAAGACAGCCTTCAGAATGGGAGAAAATAATAGCAAATGAAGCAACTGACAAACAACTAATCTCAAAATATACAAGCAACTTCTACAGCTCAATTCCAGAAAAATAAATGACCTAATCAAAAAACGGGCCAAAGAACTAAATAGACATTTCTCCAAAGAAGACATACAGATGGCTAACAAACACATGAAAAGATGCTCAACATCACTCATTATCAGAGAAATGCAAATCAAAACCACTATGAGGTACCATTTCATGCCAATCAGAATGGCTGCTATCCAAAAGTCCACAAGCAATAAATGCTGGAGAGGGTGCGGAGAGAAGGGAACCCTCTTACACTGTTGGTGGGAATGCAAACTAGTACAGCCACTATGGAGAACAGTATGGAGATTCCTCAAAAAACTGGGAATAGAACTGCCTTATGATCCAGCAATCCCACTGCTGGGCATATACACTGAGAAAACCAGAATTGAAAGAGACACCTGTACCCCAATGTTCATAGCAGCACTGTTTACAATAGCCAGGACGTGGAAGCAACCTAGATGTCCATCCACAGATGAATGGATAAGCAAGCTGTGGTACATATACACAATGGAGTATTACTCAGCCATTAAAAAGAATACATTTGAATCCGTTCTAAGGAGGTGGATGGAACTGGAGCCTATTATACAGAGTGAAGTAAGCCAGAAACAAAAACACAAATACAGTATACTAACGCATATATATGGCATTTAGAAAGATGGTAAAAATAACCCTATTTACGAGACAGCAAAAGAGACACTGATGTATAGAACAGACTGTTGGACTCTGGGACTGGGAGAGGGTGGGATGATTGGGGAGAATAGCATTGAAATATGTATAATATTATATCTGAAACGAGTCGTCAGTCCAGGTACGATCCCCGATAACAAATGCCTGGGGATGGAGCACTGGGACGACCTGGAGGGATAGTGTGGGGAGGGGAGAGGGAGGAGGGTTCAGGATGGGGAACACGTGTATACTGGCGGCGGATCCATCTTGATGTATTGTAAAAACAATACAATATTGTAAAGTTAAGCAAAATAACAAAAAAATAAATAAATAAATTAAAAAAAAAAAAAAAGAAAGTAGGGAAATCCACTAAACCATTCAGGTATGACCTAAATCAAATCCTTTCTGATTATACAGTAGAAATGAGAAATAGATTTAAGGGACTAGGTCTGATAGACAGAGTGCCTGATGAACTATGGACGGAGGTTCATAACATTGTACAGGAGACAGGGATCAAGATCATCCCCATGGAAAAGAAATGCAAAAAAGCAAAACGGCTGTTGGAGGAGGCCTTACAAATAGCTGTGAAAAGAAGAGAAGTGAAAAGCAAAGGAGAAACGGAAAGATATAAGCATCTGAATGCAGAATTCCAAAGAATAGCAAGGAGAGATAAGAAAGCCTTCCTCAGTGATCAATGCAAAGAAATAGAGGAAAACAACCGAATGGGAAAGACTAGAGATCTCTTCAAGAAAATTAGAGATACCAAGGGAACATTTCATGCAGAGATGGCTTAATAAAGGACAGAAATGCTATGGACCTAACAGAAGTGAAGATATTAAGAAGAGGTGGCAAGAATACACAGAAGAACTGTACAAAAAAAGATCTTCATGATCAAGATAATCACAATGGTGTGATCATTCACCTAGAGCCAGACATCCTGGATTGTGAAGTCAAGTGAGCCTTAGAAAGCATCACTATGAACAAAGCTAGTGGAGGTGATGGACTTCCAGTTGAGCTATTTCAAATCCTGAAAGATGATGCTGTGAAAGTGCTGCATTCAATATGCCAGCAAATTTGGAAAACTCAGCAGTGGCCACAGGACTGGAAAAGGTCAGTTTTCATTCCAATCCCAAAGAAAGGCAATGCCAAAGAATGCTCAAACTACCTCACAATTGTACTCATCTCACACGCTAGTAAAGTAATGCTCAGAATTCTCCAAGCCAGGCTTCAGCAATATATGAACCGTGAACTTTCTGATGTTCAAGCTGGTTTTAGAAAAGGTAAAGGAACCAGAGATCAAATTGCCAACATCCACTGGATCATCAAAAAGCAAGAGAGTTCCAGAAAAACATCTATTTCTGCTTTATTGACGATGCCAAAGCCTTTGACTGTGTGTATCACAGTAAACTGTGGAGAATCCTGAAAGAGATGGGAATATCAGACCACCTGACCTGCCTCTTGAGAAACCTGTATGCAGGTCAGGAAGCAAAGTTAGAACTGGTCATGGAACAGCAGACTGGTTCCAAATAGGAAAAGGAGTGTGTCAAGGCTGTATATTGTCACCCTGCTTATTTAACTTATATGCAGAGTGCATCATGTGAAATGCTGGGCTGGAGGAAGCACAAGCTGGAATCAAGATTCCTAGGAGAAATATCATAACCTCAGCTATGCAGATGGTACCACTCTTACAGCAGAAAGTGAAGAAGAACTAAAAAGCCTTTTGATGAAAGTGAAAGAGGAGAGTGAAAAAGTTGACTTAAAGCTCAACATTCAGAAAACTAAGATCATGGCATCTGTTCCCATCATTTCATGGCAAATAGATGGAGAAACAGTGTTAGACGTTATTTTGGGGGCTCCAAAATGACTGCAGATGATGATTGCAGCCATGAAATTAAAAGATGTTTATTCCTTGGAAGGAAAGTTATGACCAATCTAGATAGCATATTCAAAAGCATAGACATTACTTTGCCAACAAAGGTCTGTCTAGTCAAGGATATGGTCTTTCCTGTGGTCATGTATGGATGTGAGAGTCAGACTATAAAGAAAGCTGAGCACCAAAGAATTGGTGCTTTTGAATTGTGGTGTTGGAGAGGACTCTTGAGAGTCCCTTGGACTGCAAGAAAATCCAGCCAGCCAATACTAAAGGAAATCAGTCCTGAATATTCATTGGAAGGACTGATTCTGAAGCTGAAACTCCAATATTTTGCCCACCTGATGTAAAGAACAGACTCATTTGAAAAGACCCTGATGTTGGGAAAGATTGAAGGTGCAAGGAGAAGGGGACGACAGAGGATAAGATGGTTGCATGGCACCACCAAGTCGATGGATATGAGTTTGAGTAAACTCTGGGAGTTGGTGATGGACAGAGAAGCCTGGCATGCTGCAGTCTATGGGGTCACAGTCGGAAATGACTAAGCGACTGAACTGACTGACTTGGGTAGTTTGCACATGTAAATAGTATCAAGTCTTCTAGTCCATAAACACAGGATGTGTGCTCTTTAATTCCTTTCAGCAATGTTTTGTAGTTTTTGTGTATATGTCTTTTGTTTCCTTGTTTAAGTTTATAAATAAGTGTCTCATTATTTTTGATACTACTGTGAATGTGCTTGTTTTCTCCATTGTTAGTGTGTGGAAATACAACTGAGTTTTGTAGGTTAATTTTGTTTTATGACACCTTGCTGAATATAATTATTAGTTCTAATACTTTTTTGTGGAGCTTTAGAGTTTTCTACATGTAAGGCCACGTCATGTGGAAACAAATAATTTTACTTCTTCTTTTCAAATTCAGATACCTTCCATTTATTTATTTATTTTTTTACCTGATTGCTATATCTAGCAATTTTACTACTGTGTTGAATAGAAGTTTTGAGAGTTGGCATCCTTATTATATTCTGAATCTTAGAGTAAAATCTTTCAGCTTTTTTACTGTTGTATATGCTGTTAGCTGTGTCTTGTCATAAACGGCATTTATTATGCTGTAGTAATCTCCTTCTAGTCTTAGTTTGTTGAGAGTGTTTTTCACGAAAAGATGTTGAATTTCATCAAATAATTTTTTTCCATCTTTTGGGATAATCATGAAATTTTTATTCATCATTCTGTTAATGTGTTACATCACGGTTATGTGTTTCATATACTGAAACACCCTTACATCCTAGGTATAAAACTGACTTGGTCATTGTATATGATCTTTTAATGTGCTTTTGAATTCAGATTGCTAATATTTTGTTGAGGACTCTTACATCTATATTCATCAGGGGTATTGGCCTATAATTTTCTTTTCATGTAGGGTCTTCATCTGGATTTAGTATTAGGGTAAAGCTAGCTTTGAAAAGTGAATTAGGAAGTGTTCCTTCCTCTTCAATTTTCTGAGAAGAATTTCAAAAGATTGCAGCTAATTCTTTTTTAAATGTTTGCTACAACTCTCCAGTGAAGCAATCAGGTCCTGGACTTTTCTTTGGAAGTTTTTGATTACTGATTCAATCTTCCTACCTGTTATTGGTCTATTCATATTTCTTATTTATTCATGGTTCATTCTGGGTAAGCAATATTTTCTATGAATTTTCCATTTCTTCCTGGTTTTGTAATTTATTGGAATATAACTCTTACAGTATTCTCATAATTCTTTTCATTTCTAAAGCATAAGTTATAGCATATGCTCTTAGGTTTCTAATTTTGTTTATTTGACCTTTCTATCCTTTTTCTTGGTTCAGCTAAAGGTTTATTACATTTTCTGATCTTAAAAAACCCTCCAATTTCCTTGATATTTTTCCTATTGTTTTTGTATCCTCTATTTTGTTTACTTGTGCTCTAATCTTTTCATTTCTTGGCTTATTCTTTCTTTGCTAGTTTGTTCAAATGTAAAGTTAGTTTTATTAATACATATTTTGTATTATAATATTTAATATACAAAACATAAAATTTGATTAATAACAATAAAAATCAATTATTTTAAATGATTGATTATATTAATGTAATTGAATTAATCAGTATGTATTAATATTATGATTATGTGGATATAACTGTACTTCACATGTTATAATTATATTATTTCCATATAATATAATAATATAATATTAATACATAGTATTTTATTTTACAAATCTATTATGTATCTAAAATGTCATTATTTATATATTCCCGCCACTATAACACAATGAAAGAAAACAAAAACATATTCAATTATTATAGCACAGTGTTTTTTTAATTCTCTAGAAATGTTGCATTTTAGTTACTAAAAAGCTATTTCAGTCTAAATTTTGACATGGATTTTTTACATGCCATGCTTATGTATATATTAAAACAAACATGTAAGTGAAATAAATTCTTCAGTGATTTCTAAAATGTCTTTACTTTTAGATTCTTCTGAATCTGTGTCATCAAAGACTGTGTTTTCCCACATAATATTGCCTTTTGTGACCTCAAGAGAATTGGATGTGCAGTAATGAAATAATACTCCACTGTTGTTTTCAGAACTTTCTACCAAACAGCTACCATCCATTCAGTAATCCTTCATGTTGCTTATTTTGTTCTTAGTGCAAGGGCTGACAGTGAAGCTACACCATTGATCACTGCCCTGCAGACAATAATTATGATACTGTTATGAGTTTAGACATATTAAGTTGAGAAAAAGTGTAGGTCTTAGAATCAGGGATGTATGAGAGTTGAAAGCTTGCCGTAGCAGATGTGATAAATATATTAAGGCCAACTTTTAATGTATTTAACATCATGCCATAGGACTGTGCCCTCAACCCTGCCCTGTTCAAATTAATCATTGATATCCTAGATGACATGAATATAAAAATTACATATTAGAAGAAGCTGTAGTGAACAGTCAATAAAACAGTCTTTATTATCTGATAAACAACAATCATCAGGAGGGATTTGATAGGAATTTATGGTTGTGCTGGGTGCACTGCTGCTTTTGCTCACAAGGAAATTTCCCAATGATTCAATTCAGCTTACCTTGGTGAAGGGTCAAGAGCCTTCCATCAGACCCTCAAACTAACTGGAACATCAAAGCTTTGTTTGGTTAGGTGTGAAGAGCTCTACTGACAGATTGTTCAGTGTGCTTGATCAGCAGGTTGTAAATAGGCAATGAGCTGATGAACAGAATCTATTTTAGAGGGCAGCTCCCAGGTCTTTTTTGACTCAGTTCTTTTACAAAATCTAGTTTTAAAATCCTTTTCCTTTCTATATAACTCTTTTTTTGTTGTTGTTTTTATGTTTTTAATTAAATTTTATTTGCTTAACTTTACAATATTGTATTGCTTTTGCCATACATCAAGATGGATCCGCCTACAAGTACACATGTGTTCCCCATCCTGAACCCTCCTCCCTCCTCCCTCCCCATACCATCCCTCTGGGTGGTCCCAGTGCACCAGCCCCAGGCATCTGTTATCAGGCATGGTACCTGGACTGGCGACTTGTTTCAGATATGATATTATACATATTTCAATGCTATTCTCCCAAATCATCCCACCCTCTCCCGTTCCCAGAGTTCAAAAGTCTGTTCTATACATCAGTGTCTCTTTTGCTGTCTCGTAAACAGGGTTATTGTTACCATCTTTCTAAATTCCATATATATGTGTTAGTATACTCTATTGGTGTTTTTCTTTCTGGCTTACTTCACTGTGTATAATAGGCTCCAGTTCCATCCACCTCATTAGAACTGATTCAAATGTATTCTTTTTAACTCTTTAAAAAATTTTTTTTAATGTTTATTTTTATTCTAAAATTCACTGTAATATAAGAAAAGCAAAGATTTGGGGAAATATGCTTTACCTGGCTATGTTCAGTGATAGAGTATAGTTCATGTACTATTTTTTTAATTTATTTATTCTAACTGGAGGCTAATTACTTTACAATATTGTGGTGGTTTTGCCATACACTGACATGAATCAGCCATGGGTGTACATGTGTTCCCCATTCTGAACCCCCTCCCACCTTCCTCCCCATGCCATCCCTCTGGGTCATCCCAGTGCACCAGCCCTGAGCATTCTGTCTCATGCATCGAACCTGGACTGGCGATCTGTTTCACATATGATAATATACATGTTTCAATGCTATATAACTCTTAAAACCATCTTATACTCTCAATGTCAGTGAAGGGTTTGAGTTACCCAATTGGTTCTTCACCAACTTATTTTGAGATTAGTATTTGGTGTGACATCTCACTTTGGTTATTTGACATTGGTCTAAGATTCAACTGGAGCGTCCATTTTAGCATTGTGTTACAAGTGCAAGTTGCACTACAATATGTCGTTTGTTACTGGTAAAGTAGAAAAATTATCAAATAGACAATCAGAAACTGAAGTTTCTGATCTTGAATCTGTAACAAATTCTTTCTATTAGAGATTTTCTGCATTTTGTCAAAATGCACACAGTAAATGAAAATTACTTGCGTGATACATTCTTACACAATTTTCAGCATCATCAGAAATCCAATACTTTTGTACTAAATCAAAATAGTATATTGAGGTAAGAGAGAAATGTGAGTATAGATACAAGCTTTAAGTTTTGCTCTAGAAAACTGAAAACAGCAAACTTTTTTTCTGTTGTTAATAACACATTACATGCAATATGGTTTAAGACTGCTAATGACGGTGTGTTGAGACAACTTGCTGAGAACTCCTATTCCAAGTGGTCTTGATAAAATTATTTTGATCCTTGAATTTTTCTTTAAACAAAAAAATGATCTTGAAGATCCCTCTCAATTCTCAGATAATTTATTGCCATATATAGGATGAGGAGTTAGATTAATGGCAAAATATGTAAAAGACTTACATATCTTAGTAAAGTTATATGAACATGTAACAAAGATACTTTAAAAATGAAAAACAATGACTATATGTAAATTTTAGTATTTCATACTCAATATAATTACTTGTTTGATATGAAAATATATATGACATAGATTAATTAAAGCTTTGTCTATATCTTTATTTTTTCAGATTACTTAAGTAAATACCTTGATTATTCCTGAAAAAAAGGGACAGGAAGGAGTATGCTATAATTAAATTTATTTCATTATTTCTGTAAACTGCTTATTAAGAACTATTACCTCATCTAGTTTGATGGCACAGTTTTTCTTGTATGATAAGAACTCTCCAGTCAGGTTAGTTTTTACAATTCAGTCTGGGTGATAGCAGATAACTTTAGGAAAATGATCAACAAATTGAAGATCTACTCTTTAAACCACTATTATTACATGATTTGATTTCATGTTTTACCTTTTCATAGGAGGTTCTATGTGCTAAATTACCATCTTTTATATTCTTATGTTGTAGAAGAGTATCCTTATGCTTTCACGAGGTAATTGTAATGACATATGATGTTACTTTAACAGTTTTTTTCTGATTTGATAGGTACCAACATTAACTGAAAAATTGAAATAATCTGGAGAGTCTTTGAAAAAAATAATTTATCCCAGCCAACCTCAGGGATTCTGATTTTTTTGCTTGGGGATAGGGCTTATGCATTAGTTACTTTTGAAAAGTTTCTTAGGTGATTCCAATGTAGTGTTTGGGCTGAGATCTACTTCCATATATACATTTTTATATTTATTTGTCAGAATTATTTTCCTTCTACCATGAGGCCAGTCTATATATTGCACTAGCTTCTAGCCCAGAGTCATATTGTGAATAAGATACAGATTATTTCTTAATCAAATGTGAGTGTAAGTCATAACACTGTGTTTAAAATAGCCGAAGTTAGAAATAGGAAAAAGGTAAAAAGATATTTACAGATAGATTAGTTTGAATATGCTATTGTTTCAGGTTCATGATTTTCTTGTTACTTCCCTGACTAGATCATTTTGTCTTTTAAATAATGACTTTGAATAAAGCTCAAGTTCACCTACTTCTGATTTAATTCTTCATAGAAAGTATTTTTCAGGGAGAGGGTGGTAAGATCCTGATGTGGTGTATTGTTACACTCTGTAAAGAATATGTAAATTTTGGCACTAATTTATTCTGAGCTAAATATTACTCCACACATCCTTGATTTTTGCATGATGATAATAACTTGCATCTTGTTCTCAAGTAGTGGCCGGGAATATAATGTCTATATGTAAACCAAATCCCAGCCAAGACCAAATTTTAGACTGGATTTGAGTGATAAAACTCAGCAGGAGACATCTTACTTTTTAATATTACTTTTTCTCTATGCTTGTTTTATTGATATAATTTAATAGTATTTTTGTTCCTTTATTGCTATTATTGTTATTTAATAGTGACTGTCAGTCACTTCTCTTTGCTAAGATGGGATTTACATTTTATCTGTTATTTTATTTATATCTTTTTATCCGTTATTCTTTTGAGTGAAGCTTAAAATGGGAGCTTGTTTTCAGTTTCAGTTCAGTTCAGTTCAGTCGCTCAGTCGTGTCCGACTGTTTGCAACCCCATGAATCGCAGCACCCCAAGCCTTCCTGTCTATCACCATCTCCCGGAGTTCACTCAAACTCACGGCCATCGAGTCGGTGATGCCATCCAGCCATCTCATCCTCTGTCATCCCCTTCTCCTGCCCCTAATCCCTCCCAGCATAGTGCTAGGTGCTAAGTCACTTCAGTCGTGTCCGACTCTGTGTGATCCCATAGACGGCAGCCCACCAGGCTCCCCCTTCCCTGAGATTCTCCAGGCAAGAACACTGGAGTGGGTTGCCATTTCCTTCTCCAATGCATGAAAGTGAAGAGTGAAAGTGAAATCGCTCAGTCGTGTCCGACCCACCAGGTTCCTCCGTCCATGGGATTCTCCAGGCAAGAGTACTGGAGTGGGGTGCCATTGCCTTGAATATCCATTTTGAATAGTGCATGGATTTGTCTTTATGAGGATTGGAAAAGTAGTAAGACAAATGCCTTGTCCTAAAGTGTTTTATAATGATGAGAGATACAACATTGGTATTAATATGTTGTTCACGGTGCAGGAAGTCATAGAAACATGATATTGAGTATTTACTCTTAAACAATAATCCTCATATTTTTAAAAATATTAGTGCATGTAATTTTGGGTCTAAAAAGGTGGTCGTCAGACACAGTTGAATTTGACTAAGCGGAACAGAATATTATTATGGTACTCACATATAAAAGACACTCAAAGTAATCATAAAAATGTGTCCTAAAAATTATAGTGTTTTGACATTTTTTTGAGATTTGTTTTTACACATGAAGGCATATGAAATGTAAATTTTTCAGAAGATGTTCTTTTGATATTATAATTTTAGGCTTGTTATTAAGTGATAAGAGACATATTTTTGTAAGTTAAAAAAGTTACTTTAATGAAATACAAAGAATGCTAGTTTTTGCATGTTGTGGATATTGTTAGAGATCCATATCCCAGTGACATACTTGAGATTAACTACATTAGCAAAGAAATTTCCATTGTGCTTCTGGCTTCCTGCCTAAAGTGGCTGTAAGTCTTTTCCTCCTTGGGGAGCTTTCTCTGGCCTGGTGCAAACTTTCTCTGCAACACATGAGCAACCAAGAAATAAGAGTTAATGAGTATGGTTAGAGGTAACCCTCCTCCAGTGAAAACAGAGGTCTTCAATAAAGGCTTTAGCCACCCTTTGTCAGCTGGGATGGTTCTGATGCATGTTTCATGTCATATATCCAAGTATACCCAGAAAACTAGAACCCCAAGTCCCATGAAATTAACCTGCTTACTGGTACTTACTTCTTTTGGGGTTTTCGTCTCATTTTTCTCATCTCCTTATTTGTGTTTCCTGAAATCACTATGTAAAATCATTTCATTGAGTCATCATTTATTCTGGGGTGGGACCAGAACAAAGACCGCTCAATATCTATTTTTATCTACTAGCTTATAGAATATAAACCTTGAGTTTGGGCTGAACCATGACTTTTCACAATAAAGACAGTAGTTCTCTGTCCTCTTTGTAGCTATGAATGATAATATGACCAACTTCTATCAAATATAAGTAGAAAATCAGGCTTCACCTTCCAGGTTGTTCTTTTATTTTTTATAATATTATTTATTTATTTTTATTTTGGCTGTACTGGGTCTTCGTTGCTGCTTCAGCTTTTCTGTAGTTGTGGCAAGCAAGGGCTACTCTTCTTTGTGGTGCATGGACTTCTTATTGCAGTGGCTTCTCTTGTGATGCAGAGGCTCTAGGGCCCACAGGCTTCAGTAGTTGTGGCACACAGGCGCAGTTGTTTTGACTCCCAGGCTCTAGGGCACGGGCCCAGTTGTTGTGGCACATGGGCTTAGTTACTCCACAGTCTGTGTGATCTTCACAGATCAGGGATCAAATCTGTGTCTCCTGCATTGGCAGACAGATTCTTTACCACTGAACCACCAAATAAGCCCCAGGTTGTGCTTTTAAATGGTGGGAATATCATGCCATTTCCCCTTTTCTCTTCATGGAGGTGAGCTATCTTGACTACACAGTAGAAGGCTCACCACTTTTGGAAATTTGGGAAAATACAACAGAAAACTGGACAACTGACATTGCAGAGCTTCTGTGCCAGAGTAAAATGCTTGCATTCAGGCTTTATTTAAAGAAGAAATAAGCATCTCTCTTATTTTTGTCTCTTATCTTTATTTTTTATCTCTCTCAATTAGCAGCCTAAACTATATTGGAATTACTATATTGTCTACACAAATTAAAGATAAATACTTGGAATTTTATCGAAGAGTAGAATTACATTATAAGTCCAGATGAATTTTTTTGTAGTAACATATATCACCTAGATAGAAATTATATAATTATGACAATTCTCTAAAAGATGATGCTTACCTTATATTTTACCATTTTAAGTGTGAGAATTTTAACTGAAATCATCAGGTAGATTTTATCATTCTAGAAACTACTTTAAAAAAAGTTGGAATAGCTGTGCAGCTTAAGCAGTTAGAAAATGATGTGAGATTAGAAAAAATATGGTTTAATATTCTCTCTGGAATGAGAATATTATGCATTTTATGATACATTAGCTTAAGCATACAAATATTCAACAATAAAGATAGTTTGTTTGTGATATGAACTTGAAGGTTTTCCTAACTAAGGAATTTTTGGTAATGAGGTTACTGAGAAATCATCTGCAAGTTTTTAAATTATGCCTGCCAAGATAATAAATAAGTATTTTGGAAAAAATAATCTCTGGGCATTTGATGAAAACAGAATGGGAAAGAGGGATCAGCAGTGTGGAGGGTACTTTGTGAACTGGCCATGTTATTATTTCAGAATCCTTTTTCTCATATTCCATAATATTTTTTGTCTCTGATAATATTTTTTGTTTTAAGCACTGAGTTTTTATAAAAAGTTTTCTGTGGACATTCATTCCCTGAGATATTTCCTACAAAATGTCTATGATTATATTTAACTTGAGAGTATAATAGAATATAATATATTCTGTTTTTAATTGGAGAATGCTGTTCTGCATTTGCACTGGTTGTAATTTTCTGTATCTTGTGTGTTCTTGGGTTGACCAGTAGGACTATATGTTTTCATTTGTGTACCTACTCACTCATTCATTCACTGTTTCAGACACAATAGTATTTCTATTTGGGGGTCAAGTTTAAGACAGATGCATTCTTTGTCAGCATGGTGATGTTGCTTTGAATATCTCAAGCACTGACCTAGTGGCACTGACAATGTTAGCATTACTCTGAGCTTTCCCAGAGTCATGAACTTGGCTTCATTTTTCCTTCTAGTCCTGCCTTTGGTGGTTATGTTTACACTATAATCATACACTTGTTATATTGCTTTGAAAAAAAACATTTCTTTTTTTAAACTTTTTATTTTGTATTGGAGTATAGCCAATTAAGAATAATATTATGATAGTTTCTGGTGGATAGGAAACAGACAGTGATACATGTATTAATTCTTCTCCAAACACCCCTCCTATACAAAAAGGCTAGATTTTCTTTTAAGAAAACTGAAAGTTGAACTTTATTATTTGCTTTGGATATTGTCTCCAAATTGTTACTAATGACTTGTCTTCACCTTGATATATTTGAGTATTCTAGTGTATCAATGCAAAGAAATAGAGGAAAACAACAGAATGGGAACGACTAGGGATCTCTTCAAGAAAATCAGAGATACCAAAGGAACATTTCATGCAAAGATGGGCTCGATAAAGGACAGAAATGGTATGGACCTAACAGAAGCAGAAGATATTAAGAAGAGGTGGCAAGAATACACAGAAGAACTGTACAAAAAAGAGCTTCACGACCCAGATAATCATGATGGTGTGATCACTGACCTAGAGCCAGACATCCTGGAATGTTAAGTCAAGTGGGCCTTAGAAAGCATCACTACGAACACAGCTAGTGGAGGTGATGGAATTCCAGTGGAGCTATTCCAAATCCTGAAAGACGATGCTGTGAAAGTGTAGCACTCAATATGCCAGCAAATTTGGAAAACTCAGCAGTGGCCACAAGATTGGAAAAGGTCAGTTTTCATCCCAATCCCAAAGAAAGGCAATGCCAAAGAATGCTCAAACTACCACACAATTGCACTCATCTCACAGGCTAGTAAAGTAATGCTCAAAATTCTCCAAGCCAGGCTTCAGCAATATGTGAACCGTGAACTTCCTGATGTTCAAGCTGGATTTAGAAAAGGCAGAGGCACCAGAGATCAAATTGCCAACATCCGCTGGATCCTGGAAAAAGCAAGAGAGTTCCAGAAAAGCATCTATTTCTGCTTTATTGACTATGCCAAAGCCTTTGACTGTGTAGATCACAATAAACTGTGGAAAATTCTGAAAGAGATGGGAATACCAGACCACCTGATCTGCCTCTTGAGAAATTTGTATGCACGTCAGGAAGCAACAGTTAGAACTGGACATGGACCAACAGACTGGTTCCAAATAGGAAAAGGAGTACATCAAGGCTGTATATTGTCACCCTGTTTATTTAACTTATATGCAGAGTACATCATGAGAAACGCTGGACTGGAAGAAACAAAAGTTGGAATCAAGATTGCTGGGAGAAATATCAATAACCCCAGATATGCAGATGACACCACCCTTCTGGCAGAAAGTGAAGAGGAACTAAAAAGCCTCTTGATGAAAGTGAAAGTGGAGAGTGAAAAGGTTGGCTTAAAGCTCAACATTCAGAAAACGAAGATCATGGCATCTGGTCCCATCACTACTTCGGAAATAGATGGGGAAACAGTGGAAAGAGTGTCAGACTTTCTTTTTCTGGGCTCCAAAATCACTGCAGATGGTGACTGCAGCCATGAAATTAAAAGACGCTTACTCCTTGGAAGGAAAGTTATGATGATCAACCTAGATAGCATATTCAAAAACAGAGCATTACTTTGCCAACAAAGGTTCGCCTAGTCAAGGCTATGGTCTTTCCTGTGGTCATGTATGGATGTGAGAGCTGGACTGTGAAGAAGGCTGAGCGCCGAAGAATTGATGCTTTTGAACTGTGGTGTTGGAGAAGACTCTTGAGAGTCCCTTGGACTGCAAGGAGATCCAACCAGTCCATTCTGAAGGAGATCAGCCCTGGGATTTCTTTGGAAGGAATGATGCTAAAGCGATCTGAGTGTATCTTTTGGGGAAGGCAATGGCACCCCACCCTAGTACTTTTGCCTGGAAAATCCCATGGACAGAGGAGCCTGGTAGGCTCCAGTCCATGAGGTCGCTAAGAGTCGGACACGACTGAGCGACTTCACTTTCACTTTTCACTTTCATGCATTGGAGAAGGAAATTGCAACCCACTCCAGTGTTCTTGCCTGGAGAATCCCAGGGATGGAGCCTAGTGGGCTGCCGTCTATGGGATCACACAGAATCTGACACGACTGAAGCGATTTAGCAGCAGCAGCAGCAGCAGCAGTGTATCTTTTCCTTTTAATTAAAAATGTGATTATTTTGTTCTTTCTCAACAAGGTGAAGAAGGAAAATGCAGGGTTTTTGCCAGAATAAGGCTGTGAAGAATCCATAGAGCCATTAATAGACAGAAATTTTATATTCTGAAAAGGTCAATGGCTTGTATTGGCTAAGATTATTTTTAGCTCTGGTTTTCTTTATCATCAAGTGTTCCTGAATACATTATTGTTAATCTCTTTCTTAACCTAATTAACTATTCCTTATATAATATTCATGCTTAAGTAAGTAGTGCCACAAGGGTAGAAGAAAAAGTATTTTTTTAGTTAACAGAAATGTGCAGACTAAATATAAAATTACGGTCAAATTATTCTTTTTCCTTTTGGCTTCTTCATTGATTTCAGCAAAAAGACATTATCAAAAGCTTAGTGCTATCTCATAAAAACAACTCTGTGTCTCCTACTTGAATTTAATGTAAAATTGACATCCTGTACATGGCCCAAAGTGTTTCAGGATTATAAACAGTTTCTTTTAAAATTGTGACTTAAATTGCATATAGGAAGATACTTGGGTTAAGTGATCTATTCATCATTTCCTCATTATAGCCTTCCATCTGATATAAGGAAATGAGTGACCATCTGATACAAGGAAATGGGTGTTCATATAGGGATGAAGAGTGTGATAAACATTTCTTACTCTGTTCTTTATGATACCTTTAATACTATTCAATGAGGAGATTCAAGTGCATGAAACAAAACAAAAATTGCGTCTTCCAATATATTTAGATCACATTTCAAACTGCCAGAAATGGTTCAGCATCTATTTTCCAGAGCCTGGCAAATTAGGCTATTTTAATGTGATAAAATATAGTCTCTGTGAAAACTTATTTTTAGTTTGGTATCTTATAAAGGAGTCTTACAAAATCACTGTGTCTGTGTATGTGAGTGTCTGTCTACTCCCATATGCTGTCACAGACAGTTGGCATTGCCTTGGCAACTTTACAGGATCAAATTGTTGCATTCAGTATTCAGTGAAAGCAAAACCAGCACGGCCTCTTCTCCCTATCTGTAAATGAGAGAAAATCAATCTCCAGTAGATTTGAGTATTTTGCTGTAGTCAGATAGTTATAAAAATTATAATAAGTTCCTTTGGGGCAGGGCAATGTCTATTTGATTCTGTATCAATAGCACCTTGCCAGGACTTGGCTTATAGAAAATATTCAAGAAATCTTTCTTAATCAATGGATTAAAAAAAAAAAGAAACTGTCATTGCTTTTGGATTATTTCAGAAGGTTTAAAAAATGCAGTAAACTACTTGGTGATGATCACAGCTTCAGAACTGAGGTGAGTGACTCACAGGAGGCTTCTGCAGAATCTTATTTCTGTGAAGACTATTATGCTTTCCTTCCTGGGTCCAAGTCTCCTATGAATGTCTCTGATTGGTGGGAATTATCCCAGAGGTTCTGGGAAATGTAGTCCCCAGGCTTTCAGCCCCCGTGATACGTGGAAAAGCATAAAAGGGAGAGACTTGCTAAGGTGTCAAAAGGTGATCCAAAACAGCTTTCTAGGCATAACTTTTATAAAAATTACCTGAAAGTGTTGTATCAGTGCCAGGCATAAGATGGAGTTTAGCATGACTGGTAAAGAACTTAGACTTATACAAGGATTGAGTACACGAGTTTCAAAATGCCCTTATTCCAATTTTGTACCCAAACAGCTTGAGAGGACGCCAGAATATATAGATAATTCTTGTGCATGTCCCTTCAGGATTTTTCTTATAGTGTCTCTTCATTGAATTGTCAATTTGAGGGGTCCTTGTAAATAAGAAGTGGTTTTGGAAGAACTTTGGGTAATTATTTCTTATGGGTACTGTGATACTCTGATACTTGTAAGTTTTAATTTGTCTTTTAGGAAAAGCAGACTATTGATCTGTTTTTTTTTTGTTGTTGTTGTTAGATTGAAGTATAGTTGATTTACAATGTTCAGAGATCAGATCAGTCGCTCAGTCGTGTCCGACTCTTTGCGATCCCATGAACCGCAGCACGCCAGGCCTCCCTGTCCATCACCAGCTCCCGGAGGTCACTCAGACTCGCATCCATCGAGTCAATGATGCCATCCAGCCATCTCATCCTCTGTCGTCCCCTTCTCCTCCTGCCCTCAGTCCCTCCCAGCATCAGAGTCTTCTCCAATGAGTCAACTCTTCGCATGAGGTGGCCAAAATACTGGAGTTTCAGCTTTAGCATCATTCCTTCTAAAGAAATTCCAGGATTGATCTCCTTCAGAATGGACTGGTTGGATCTTCTTGCAGTCCAAGGGACTCTCAAGAGTCTTCTCCAACACCACAGTTCAAAAGCATCAATTCTTCGGCGCTCAGCCTTCTTCACAGTCCAGCTCTCACATCCATACATGACCACAGGAAAGACCATAGCCTTGACTAGGCGAACCTTTGTTGGTAAAGTAATGTCTCTGCTTTTGAATATGCTATCTAGGTTGGTCATAACTTTCCTTCCAAGGAGTAAGCGTCTTTTAATTTCATGGCTGCAGTCACCATCTGCAGTGATTTTGGAGCCCAGAAAAACAAAGTCTGACACTCTTTCCACTGTTTCCCCATCTATTTCCCATGAAGTGATGGGACCAGATGCCATGATCTTCGTTTTCTGAATGTTGAGCTTTAAGCCAACCTTTTCACTCTCCACTTTCACTTTCATCAAGAGGCTTTTTAGCCCCTCTTCACTTTCTGCCATAAGGGTGGTGTCATCTGCATATCTGAGGTTATTGATATTTCTCCCGGCAATCTTGATTCCAACTTGTGTTTCTTCCAGTCCAGCATTTCTCATGATGTACTCTGCATATAAGTTAAATAAACATGGTGACAATATGCAGCCTTGACGTACTCCTTTTCCTATTTGGAACCAGTCTGTTGTTCCATGACCAGTTCTAACTGTTGCTTCCTGACCTGCATACAGATTTCTTAAGAGGCAGATCAGGTGGTCTGGTATTCCCATCTCTTTCAGAATTTTCCATAGTTTATTGTGATCCACACAGTCAAAGGCTTTGGCATAGTCAATAGAGCAGAAATAGATGTTTTTCTGGAACTCTCTTGCTTTTTCCATGATCCAGCGGATGTTGGCAATTTGATCTCTGGTTCCTCTGCCTTTTCTAAAACCAGCTTGAACATCAGGAAGTTCACGGTTCACATAATGCTGAAGCCTGGCTTGGAGAATTTTGAGCATTACTTTACTAGCGTGTGAGATGAGTGCAATTGTTCGGTAGTTTGAGCACTCCTTGGCATTGCCTTTCTTTGGGATTGGGATGAAAACTGACCTTTTCCAATCTTGTGGCCACTGCTGAGTCTTCCAAATTTGCTGGCATATTGAGTGTAGCACTTTCACAGCATCATCATTCAGGATTTGGAATAGCTCCACTGGAATTCCATCACCTCCACTAGCTTTGTTCGTAGTGATGCTTTCTAAGGCCCATTTGACTTCACATTCCAAGATGTCTGGCTCTAGGTCAGTGATCACACCATCATGATTATCTGGGTCTTGAAGCTCTTTTTTGTACAGTTCTTCTGTGTATTCTTGCCACCTCTTCTTAATATCTTCTGCTTCTGTTAGATCCACACCATCTCTGTCCTTTATTGTGCCCATCTTTGCATGAAATGTTCCTTTGGTATCTCTGATTTTCTTGAAGAGATCCTTAGTCTTTCCCATTCTGTTGTTTTCCTCTATTTCTTTGCATTGATCACTGAAGAAAGCTTTCTTATCTCTTCTTGCTATTCTTTGGAACTCCGCATTTAGATGTTTATATCTTTCCTTTTCTCCTTTGCTTTTCGCTTCTCTTCTTTTCACAGCTATTTGTAAGGCCTCCCCAGACAGCCATTTTGCTTTTTTGCATTTCTTTTCCATGGGGATGGTCTTGATCCCTGTCTCCTGTACAATGTCACGAACCTCATTCCATAGTTCATCAGGCACTCTATCTATCAGATCTAGGCCCTTAAATCTATTTCTCACTTCCACTGTATACTCATAAGGGATTTGATTTAGGTCATACCTGAATGGTCCAGTAGTTTTCTCTACTCTCTTCAATTTCAGTCTGAATTTGGCAATAAGGAGTTCATGGTCCGAGCCACAGTCAGCTCCTGGTCTTGTTTTTGCTGATTGTATAGAGCTTCTCCATCTTTGGCTGCAAAGAATATAATCGATCTGATTTCGGTGTTGACCATCTGGTGATGTCCATGTATAGAGTCTTCTCTTGTGTTGTTGGAAAAGGGTATTTGCTATGACCAGTGCATTTTCTTGGCAAAACTCTATTAGTCTTTGCCCTGCTTCATTCCGTATTCCAAGGCCAAATTTGCCTGTTACTCCAGGTGTTTCTTGACTTCCTACTTTTGCATTCCAGTCCCCTATAATGAAAAGGACATCTTTTTTGGGTGTTAGTTCTAAAAGGTCTTGTAGGTCTTCATAGAACCTTTCAACTTCAGCTTCTTCGGCGTTACTGGTTGGGGCATAGACTTGGATTACTGTGACATTGAATGGTTTGCCTTGGACACGAACAGAGATCATTCTATTGTTTTTGAGATTGCATCCAAGTACTGCATTTCGGACTCTTTTGTTGACCATGATGGCCACTCCATTTCTTCTGAGGGATTCCTGCCCACAGTAGTAGATATAATGGTCATCCGAGTTAAATTCACCCATTCCAGTCCATTTTAGTTCGCTAATTCCTAGAATGTCAACATTCACTCTTGCCATCTCTTGTTTGACCACTTCCAATTTGCCTTGATTCATGGACCTGACATTCCAGGTTCCTATGCAATATTGCTCTTTACAGCATCGGACTTTGCTTCTATCACCAGACACATCTACAGCTGGGTATTCTTTTTGTTTTGGCTCCATCCTTTCATTCTTTCTGGAGTTATTTCTCCACTGATCTCCAGTAGCATATTGGGCCCCTACTGACCTGGGGAGTTTCTCTTTCAGTATCCTATCATTTTGTCTTTTCATACTGTTCATGGGGTTCTCAAGGCAAGAATACTGAAGTGGTTTGCCATTCCCTTCTCCAGCGGACCACACCCTGTCATATCTCTCCACCATGACCCGCCCATCTCAGGTTGCCCCTCGGGCATGGCTTAATCTCATTGAGTTAGACAAGGGTGTGGTCCTTGTGTGATTAGACTGACTAGTTATCTGTGAGAATGGTTTTAGTGTATTTGCCCTCTGATGCCCTCTTTCAAGACCTACTGTCTTACTCGGTTTTCTCTTACCTCGGGCGTGGGGTATCTCATCCCGGCTGCTCCTGGCTGCTCCCGGCCAGCGAAGCACAGCCATCGCACCTTACCTTGGACGAGGGGTCTCTCCTCACCGCCGTCCTTCCTGACGTCGGTCGTGGGGTAGCTCTTCTCCACCCTGCTTAGTGCGCTTAGTGCGCTGGCCCCGCAGCCGGCGGGGCGCTGTTAGTGCGCGACGCAGCCGGCGGGGCGCTGTTAGTGCGCGACGCAGCCGGCGGGGCGCTGTTAGTGCGCGACGCAGCCGGCGGGGCGCTGTTAGTGCGCGACGCAGCCGGCGGGGCGCTGTTAGTGCGCGGCGCAGCCGGCGGGGCGCTGTTAGTGCGCGGCGGCGGGGCGCTGTTAGTGCGCGACGCAGCCGGCGGGGCGCTGTTAGTGCGCGACGCAGCCGGCGGGGCGCTGTTAGTGCGCGACGCAGCCGGCGGGGCGCTGTTAGTGCGCGACGCAGCCGGCGGGGCGCTCTTAAATGGCGCGCCGGTCGCGGGCAGGCGAGGGCGCTCTTAAATGGCGCGCCGGTCATTTAAGAGCGTCATTTAAGCGCCGGTCATTTAAAGATTAGCATGCAAACAAAAATACAACATCATCCTCATTTCAAAAATTTGCAGTTTAGTTGTTGAAATAGATGGAAAACTAGAATTTCAGTATTTTGGGTGAATTGGTATAGAGATATATATAGGCATAGAAATATCTATTGGCTGTAATAAAAAAAAATAACAGTGCATTTAGTTTAGAGAGGATACAAGGCCAGAAGGATATTGTAATAATTTTGTAAACCCAGCAACAATTAATAGGCTCTCAATTAATGTGCAACATACAGATTAACAAATTCTAAGCACAACTTCATGGGAAATAGATGGGGAAACAGTGAAAACAGTGTCAGACTTTAATTTTTTTGGCTCCAATACCACTGCAGATGGCAATTGCAGTCATGAAATTAAAAGACACTTACTCCTTGGAAGGAAAGTTATGACCAACCTAGATAGCATATTAAAAAGTAGAGACATTACTTTACCAACAAAGGTCCGTCTAGTCAAGGCTGTGATTTTTCCAGTGGTCATGTATGGATGTGAGAGTTGGACTGTGAAGAAAGCTGAGAGCTGAAGAATTGATGCTTTTGAACTGTGGTGTTGGAGAAGACTCTTGAGAGTCCCTTGGATTGCAAGGAGATCCAAACAGTCCATCCTAAAGGTGACCAGTCCTGGGTGTTCATTGGAAGGACTGATGCTGAAGCTGAAACTCGAATACTTTGGTCACCTGATGTGAAGAGTTGAATTGTTGGAAAAGACTCTGATGCTGGGAGGGATTGGGAGCAGGAGGAGAAGGGGATGACAGAGGATGAGATGGTTGGATGGCATCACTGACTCGATGGACATGAGTCTGAGTGAACTCCGGGAGTTGGTGATGGACAGGGAGGCCTGGCTTGCTGCGATTCATGGGGTCGCAAAGAGTCGGACATCACTGAGTGACTGAACTAAACTGAACTGACTGAAGCACAACATGATTAGTAGTAATGAACAATTAAAAGGATGCTTTCAATTACTCTTGACATCACATGACAGAGTTTTTAAGAAAAATGTATTTATATTTAAAGTGAGCATAATTCTATACTAAATTCTGAGTTTAACCTATACACTTCATTTTCCTAAACTGAAGTTCTTTTGTGCACAGCATGTTAAAATGCAGCACTGATTCTAAATTGAAGGTAAATTAGGAAGTTTGCTTTTATTTCTGGTAGTGATGGAAATGCAGTGTTTCCATATCATTGAAAATTGGTCCTTCCTGTGCTACCATGGATACCTTTGGTTTATATTTAACCATAAAGGTAATATTGAAAGTGAGTCTTTGGAGTTTTTAATGGGTAGGCTGAAATTTAATTCAAGGTATACAGAGAATAAATTTTGCCACGCTTGAGCAAAAGATGTTGCTGACTGTTAGGCATACACTTGACTCATCTTTAACTCATAAACTGATGCATGTTCCCAACACATCACACCAGCCTCCCACAGATTTTCTTCCCACAAACACTCTACTAACTCCACATGGCACAACACCCACCACTCCTCAGGCCAGCGGGATCACTATAATATATTTTCACAAAGATATGCAAGAAAGAACATACACGGTTTTCCCACACAGCTTGGAATAATCATGTAGAATGAAGCACAGTCTATTCTGGTTTCATATCCCTGTTTTCCAAAGGTGAGTAGGCAGATAAAACATAATGATGCTACAATATCCTTTATGGTCATAAAAGACCTTTAAAAAATATTCAGTAAATTCCTTCCTAAGGTTATTGAATCTCTAACTCTTATTTGATAGGGATTGATTCATCTAATTTTAAAAAAGTAAAATGAGATCTTTTGTGCATAAATTCTTCATCATCATCAGTCTCCTCCTTATAAAGTTTCCCAATCAAGAGGGCAAAGAAAAGTCTACGCTTGCATTTCAAATTCCAGCAAGGCTTATTATTGCCAGTGTTTGAATCCCTATTAAAAACAAAAGAGAACCAAGACAATAAGTTGGGGCACATCCAAGTCAAGATGCTTCCAAGTTACCAGAAACAAGAACGTAATTGTTAAATCGTGGGAAGGCAGCCTTTAGGCATTCAGGTATTTACAGGCTACTTAGTTTCAGCATTGATATTTCATGTGTACTCCTCTGTAATAGGTGGAGAGCTTGGGGATCTGAATCCTCATCACAGATGTTCTGCTTAGTGTTTGTGATTCCATGGATAAGCCATCATATTTCTTTATTTCAATTGTCTCCTAAGCACAATTGGATATCCACATTTATATGATGTCATGTATATGTAATATAATTCAACTTGAAAACACATGCAATTTTTTATTAGATACAATATAGGGGAAAAATCAGGAACAGAGTGTAGGAAGAGATAACATTAACTGGACATCTACTATTATCAGCTTATGTAATCTTCAAAATGACCATAATGTTAGGCCTTTCTTTTCCCTCTGTTATTTGCTTACTAGGAAATAGAGCCCAAAAAACAGAAGCACCATGTATAATGTCCTCAAGCTACTAAACATTGTAACTATAAGCTCAGTTCAATTCAGTTCAGTTGCTCAGATGTGTCCGACTCTTTGTGACCCCATGAACCACAGCACACCAGGCCTCCCTGTCCATCATCAACTCCTGGAGTTTACCCAAACTCATGTCCATTGAATCAGTGATACCATCAAACCATCTCATCTCTGTTGTCCCCTTCTCCTCCTGCCTTCAGTCATTCCCAGCATCAGGGTCTTTTCAAACGAGTCAGCTCTTCGCATCAGGTGGGCAAAATACTGGAGTTTCAGCTTTAACATCAGTCCTTCCAGTGAATACCCAGGACCCATTTCCCTTAGGATGGACTGACTGGTTGTATCTCCTTGTAGTCCAAGGGATTCTCAAGAGTCTTCTCCAACACTGCAGTTCAAAAGCATCAATTCTACAGCACGCAGCTTTCTTTACAGTCTGATTCTCACATCCATATATGACCACTGGAAAAACCATAACCTTGACTAGACAGACCTTTGTTGACAAAGTAATGTCTCTGCTTTTTAATATGCTGTCTAGGTTGGTCATAACTTTCCTTCCAAGGAGTAAGTGTCTTTTAATTTCATGGCTGCAATCACTATAAGCTCAATTTATTACAAAAAGCTATCTGGAATATCATTCTCTAACAGGACAATATTTTAATAGTGAGTGACTTAATATATTAAGTTTTAGGAGGTATTTTAATATTTAGGGGAATCTATTATTATTAATAGATGCCTTTGAATTGTGGTGCTGGAGAATACTCCTGGGGGTCCCTTGGGCAGCAAGGAGATCAAACCAGTCAATCTTAAGGGAAATTAACCCTGAATACTCCTTGGAAGGACTGATACTGAAGCTGAAACTCCAATATTTTGGTCATTTGATGTGAACAGCTGACTCATTGGAAATAAGTCCCCGATGCTGGAAAAGATTGAGGCCAGAGGAGAAGAGGACGTCAGAGGATGAGATCGCTGGATGCAATCACTAATGCAATCCACTGGGCATGAACTTGGGCAAACTTCAGGAGATGGTGAGGGACAGAGAGGCCTGGCATGCTGTAGTCCATGGGGTCGCAAAGAGCTGGACATGACAGGGAGACTTAACAACAACAACATTATTATTAATAACTTTTATCCTAATAAAATCATTGTATTTTATAAGGCAAATAAAGTTTTATTTGAATTTTTAACTTAAAATTTTTTTTAATCGATTTTAAATTATATGGCCTTTTGTGCATGTGCTTTTAGTTGTGTCCAACTCTGTGTGACCCCATGGACTGTGACCTGCCAGGCTCCTCTGTCCATGGGACTCCAGGCAAGAATACTGGAGCGGATTGCCATTTCCTTTTCCAGGGGATCTTCCTGACCCAGGGATTGAACCTAGGTCTCCTGCATTGCAGCTAGGTGCTTTACTGCTTGAGCCATCAGGGAAGCCCATGTTAAATTATAGAGTGGTAGACATATTTGTACATGTATTTTTATACATGTTTCTGGTTTCTTTTAGGGAGGATTTCTGGTTAAATGATATGTACTTTTTTGAACCTCTTTATACATACTGTAAAATTACTTTCTAAAAAATATTGTTTATAATTATACTTTCACCTGAGAAGAGGATTGTATCTGTCTCCAACACATATTCGAGCAATAAGACATGTTATTCCTAACACTTACCTAGTTTGATTAGTAAAATATACCATTTATTTTTTGTTTGTTTTGTGCACACACAGGGTATTGCACATGTCTGTTGCACACATCACCACCTAGTTGTGTGTGTGTGTGCCTGTGTGCTCAATCGTGTCCAACTCTTGGCTCCTCTATCCATGGAATTTTCCATGCAAGAATACTGGAGAGGGGTGCCATTTCCTAATTTATAGTTATTTAATTCTATTGGAGGTGAATATCTGGTTTTATATAGACTTTTACATTTGCCAACTTAATTTAACTGGGATTTATTTTGCTGTGTGAGGTGAGATGAGTATCCATTTGGAACTTTTCCCTAATATCTAGGCTAAACAACAGCATTTGTTTCTCAGCATCATCTCTTTATTTAGTTGTGATATCTTATTTATAATGTCAATTTTTTCACTATTAATATTAAAGCATATGTCTAGAAAGTGTAAAGCCCTTTTTTTTTCCATAATAATAATTTTTTCCATAATATCAGTCTTTTATTAAATAGCTTTAAAATATATTTTAGTAACTCACGGCAGTGTTTCCTTATTTTCATTAATTTTTTCCAAACTAATTTTTGTTATCCTTGCTTTACTCTTTCAGATATACTTTAGGACACACACAAACATAGACACACATTCACACATATCTTTTAAAAGAAAAACTACTTGTGTTTTCATTGTAAGTATATTGTATTTATTAATAAATCTGATAGGAATTGATGTCTTCACAATATATTTCTATAATCCAGGAACATGAAACATGTCATATATCCCAGTCTTCTCCTTTTGCTTATTAGGAATTATGGACAACAGATGCCATGATAAATGGAAATCATAAGATGGAAAATAGAGTCAAGGTCATAGCAAGAGTAGAAGCATGGTCAGAGGCGAGCTGAGTCAAATAAGTGAAAGAGCAGTGGAGGAAAGTATAGTGGATTCTTGCTCCCAGAGGATGACAACATAGTAAGAGCTCAGGTGTGTTCTTGATCATCTGTCATCCTTGTTCTTGATCATCTATCATCCTTGATTATATATGTGAACTCAGTTTCAAGTAACACCTGGCTGGAATTTCAATGGTATCCTAAAGGATGTCCCAGGTTTTTGGAAGCCTGGCTGTGAAGCAGTTCCTGCTGTATTCTCAATATTCTTGATTACTTTTAAAATTAATTTGTATCCTTTGAGGTATCCTTATCATGTCTTCTTTACCCTGCAATGGGAAAAAGTGTAACAGATAATCATTGCTTATTCTTTCACTACACTACTAAATGTGGCTTGCCAATATTTCATTTTGAAGTTTTGATGTCTCATTTTGAAGCATCATATTCACAAATGATGTTTAACAAATTGTATGAGTATCACTGGGTGGGCGTTGTCTGCTGGATCCTTGATTTGAGCACCTCAGCACTCTGTAATCATTAAGAGTGATTTTTATAAAAAAGTATGACATGGTACATGGAGCGAGGAGGGAGGAGGGTTCAGGATGGGGAACACATGTTTACCTGTGGCAGATTCATGCCGATATATGGCAAAACCAATACAATATTGTAAAGTTAAAAAATAAAATTCAAAAATAAAATTCAAACAAACAAACAAACAAAAAGTATGACACATGTAACCTTATGGTTGATGAGCACTTGGAATAGTGGTGTTTTCTCTCTAGCATCTAAATTTCAAACCAAGAAAATGGTTTAGAATTGCAGTAAAAAAGAAATGTGTTATATTTACCAAATGTGTCTCATTGATTAAAAAAATGTTTTATTTTGAACATCATTGTTTATCACTGATAAAGTTTTTCAGTGTGAGTAGAGCTAAATACTTACTGATTGGACAGTCACCAGTACAACAGAACATTTGACAGTATATTTATTGAATATCTACTAATTTTTAAGAACTATGCTAAAAGAACTAAGGATGAAAAGACTCATATGACTACCTATTATTAAAGAGCTAGAAGTCTGGAAGGAAAAATAAAAGTGCATTTTATTTATTATACAGTTTACAAAGTGCTGTAATAGAAATATATTCAAGATGCTCTGTGTTCACAAGGACATACATGCTTAGTTCTCTTCTCTGTACCAGGCCCTATGGGAAGTAATTTTGGTAAAAAAAGAAACTGGATGCTTTGGTATCAGTTCAATAAAGTCCAGCCTTTCCAGCAAGTATTTACCTTAAATAGGGTAAATGATTTAAGTTCTGAGTTTTCTTGTTTATAAAATGGAAAAACTTACATTCCACTTAGGATTTTTCTGAAAATTAAATTACTTAATAACTTAAATAACTTAATATTTTAATATTAATATTTAATATTTAAATTATTAAATATTAATTTAAAATATTTAATATTTTAATAACTTAAAATAACATATATAGTAAGCTTAATATAACATTAGTCTCTATTATGATATTGATATGAAAAAGTATTTTAAAATACTCATTGATATGAGTATTTAAACACACACACACAATCCAAACTGTGTGGAAAATACTATGTGAATAGCGTCAACAGACTGCATGTTAGATGTAAGACAGGGCTCTGCAAAGGCTTCTAAGAGAAGCCTTTGAATCCTCCAGGAGTAGTTACAGTCAAGTTGGTAAGGGAATGTTACTGGGAGATGAAGGAGAAGATTCTCTAACTTAGGGGAAAGACAATGAATGAGTGGAGCACAGAATGTGAAGTTGGGTTATTATAAAAACTGGCACTGGTAATCTAAATGGGGACATGATCGAGAAGGATCTTTATGTTAGGACTGTTGCTAATGCCAGTGACAGAAAAGCTAGTCCAGAGCAACCTCAGTAAAAACAAAAACGTTTTAGTTCCTGCAATGGAAAAGTCCAGGAGTAGAGCTGACGGTGCTCAAACAGTGTTCTCAGGATTTTGTCTCTGTTCTTTGGCTCTTTTTCTCCAATCATTTTTCTCTCTTGGTGGAAAGACAGTTCAGTTTCTAACACAGCAGAAAAGGCAATTCCTTTTTCTTAGTCACTTGCCGGGGTAGGTAAAGTATGGCCCTTCTTTCTTAAAGTCTTGTGAGTATCTCTGAGTTGACCTGGGGCATGGGCATGTCACTATCTAGTAGCACTCCTCATGTTTAGATTGTCTGTGTAGATTTCATGCCCATCCCTTGACCTAAAGATGGAACCAGCTTTATCTGAAGCATATAGACTGAGAGTGGAAGAGGTATAACTGTTCTGAGAAAAATCAGAAGAAGAGTAAATGGACCACAGTATAATAAATATCCAACATAAACTTGGAAGCCAAAATGAGGAGAATATACTCTCTTGAGAGCATCAGGTTGCAACAGAAGATATTTGATAGAGTAGACTAGCATGCTTACATTTGTGTTTTAATATATTTAAGTGTCACAATTAATTTCAAAATTGTAAAAGTTGTTTTCTGTGAGTTTCTCTGCCCCTGCTTACTCGGAAAATTCTTCCACCTCCCCCTGGAGGGCCTTTTCCCTTGCCAGATCACTCTGGGGAATATGACTCACAGATTCTGGAAGCACAAACAGAGACTAGTACTTAAAAGAAGCTTTTGGCCAAAGTTCCAGACAGAAAGATTTAGATGCATGTTAGCAGAGCAAGTTTTTCCACTTTTAGAAACTAGATAAGACTCAGACTGGAAAAGGAGGAAGAAGCCATGACAATTGAAAAAGAAGAAATAGCATTTAATCCTGGAAGGGGGCTGGGGCATGGTGCATTAGTAGAAAACTTTTCTTTAGAGAGTAGTTACTCAAACTTTAATGTATCATCTGAAATATTATATCATTTGAAATTTTGTTAAAAGGCATATTTTAATTTTGTAGGATTGTGTTGATGCCTAAGACTATGCTTTTCTTCCAAGATATTAAGAGATGAAATTGCTAGTGGTTCATGAACACCTGGGTGGTGAAGATCCCCTGGGGAAGGAAATGGCACCCCACTCCAGTACTCTTGCTGGGAAAATTCCATGGACAGAGGAGCCTGGTAGGCTACAGTCCATGGGGTTGCAAAGAGTCAGCCCCGACTGAGCGACTTCACTTTCACTTTCGTGAACACCACTTTGAGTAGGAAGACTATAAAGCACTAGGAAGCTACTTCAAAGTTGACTCAGTGTCCAATCTCCTTCTTGTAGCTGTCCAGAAAACAGTAAAACTTACAGTGGCCATCAAGTCAAAATGACATTTACCTCACAGCTTTTACTTTTCCTCAACTCCATCATCCCTTTACTTATAAAGAAACCCCAAACAAAAGGCCCTTAAAACTTTATTTGAGCCCTCTACTAGGATAGGAGGGCTTCCCCTGTGGCTCAGCTGGTAAAGAATTTGCCTGCAATGCAGGAGATCTGAGTTTGATCCCTAGGTTGGGAAGATCCCCCAGAAAAGGGAAAGGCTGCCCACTCCAGAATTCTGGCCTGGAGAATTCCATGGACTGTATAGGCCATGGGGTCACAAAGATTCAGACATGACTGAGTGAATTTCACTTCACTAGGATAGGAAGCAGAGATTTGCACAATTTGATGGTGGTGGCAAAATGAAAGGAGAGCCTTGCTTCATGTCCAATATAGGACTAGATGTAGTCAGTTTGAAATTTCTCTCTGAACTGTGATAACAGCAAATATACATGCTCTTTAATGCTCTAAGTCCAGTTTACGTGATGGATTGGAACAAAAAGCAACATGGAAAATAAAGATATAAGATGCTGGAATATTCTAGAGGAGAAATGATATTGTTCTAAATTGGAATTAAGGCAGGATTGGGTTGCAACTCACAGGCCTACAGGGTCTGTATTTGCATAGCTCTAAGATCAAAGAAAGAATGAAGTAAGCCTCAGACATATCTATGGTTTAGTGGATGTGGGAGTTTACACATCTGAAGCAGGGTCCTAGAGTGACACCCCACTGTGTGTGCTGTGGATGATGGGTAGGTCACTGTGGCAGTCTTTGCTCCTGGTAGGGAAAGGGGAGATTACAGCTATAAGGAATCAGGTGGGCTCACTAGTTACCAGGGAAACCAGCAGAGAGGCCTGCCCTCTCACTGCCCTTTTGATACGAACAATCATTAGCTTGGGCCTGTAGAAAACACTTAGGAATGTCAGTCATGTGAATAGGGTATAGATGAAGCAGGCACTGGTCATTCAGGGAATGTACAGAACGACTAGCCACCTTGGATGGTCTGACTATACAGACAGGCAGTTGAGATAATCTATCTGGAAAGATATTGTCAGCAGAATTGATAGAATTTAGTCCTTGAGCTCATGTGGGGCAGAGAGGAAAGGAAGGAATAATTTTGAATATGCAAGCTTAGAATTTGGGAAACTGGATTTTAATATTTATTGAGCTAGAAAGCATTATAATATTAGAGAAGCAGGAGGAGCTATTTGAGTCTGAATAGTCAGAAAAGTATCTATACTGAGTGAATTATCTATAGAAACTTGAAGGAAGAGTGGGGATTATGTAGAAAGAGAAGCAGAGTTGGCGATGATGTTTCTCAGAAGAATGAATGGCATGTGTAAAGGTGCAGGGATATGAAATGGCTTGCATAGCTCACTGTGTGACCAGAGTTGAGAATGTATGGGGTAATGAGTCAAGAGAAAAGTGAACCTTTAAAAATAAAGATAACAGGGAGCTCTACTTCATGCACTGTGGTGAGCTGAAGGTGAAGGAAATCCAAAAGGGAGGGAATATATGTGTATGTGTGGCTGATTCATTTTGCTGTACAGTAGAAAGTAACACAACATATTCCAATAAAAAATTAATTTAAAAAATAAAGGTAAAATCTCAGAGATTTTTGAATACAAAAAAAGATTTGAAAATTATTTCTGAAAATGAAGGGAAGCCATTCAGGAATTTAAACAGAGGAATGGTATAATCTAATATAAAACTTAGAAAGAAAGGAAGGGAGCATTCATTTCATCAGTAAATTTCATGGAACATTATTAATATTATCTTATCTCAGCATGGAAGAGAATGGCATTGTACTTGTAAAAGCTAATGATGAATTGCTACAACTCTAAGCATGAGAGATGGAGCTCCATTCATAGGACAGCAGGAAATTTTTCTTTAAGAAACATGCTCTGTGGTAGTACTCATTTTCAGATTGGCCACACAGTTAAAATGATTGTGTTACCTTTCAGTTAAATGACCTGTGGCGACTCAGAACACCCCCACTGTAGTTAACTTTTCTGGATGGTATGTACAAATCTTTTATTTACCTGTCATTAATACACTATGAAATTTCTGGAAAATCTGTAACGCTTCTATTGATACATTTATTCATATTAGCTTATCTAACTTTTCTTGGAGACATCTCTCCTATAGGTTTTTACCTACAATATATAAGACTCCTCTCTAGGCTAGAATATAGATACTCTTTTGAGAATTTATTTGCGTTTATTTTGAAAATCCCTTTTCTCTAGTGCTAAATTGCCTGATTCCTAGATAAAATCTCTTCCTTTGTTTGTTTACTCCCATATTCTGATGAAGTACATGCCCTAGTATGTTCTTAATACATGATGCATGGGAGATACAACATATTAGATATTTACATGTCTAAAGTGTTTTTATCTTATTCTTTAAATGGCTGATATTTCAGGGATATATAGGGTTTTATATCACAAATATTTTCCCCAAGAATATTGGAGTATTATCCATTGTTCTGTAGCTCCAGTTTCTCCATTTATATGTTTGATACAATTCTAATACCAGATATTTCATGTGATATCATTTTTCGTTTAGTATTGGAATCAGGATATTCTGTGTAGTGCCATATTTATACAGTAATATGACTTACTGAGAATATATTTTCACTAATTTAATTGGGTGATAGGTCCTTTTAATTTGGAATATTTTTCTTCATTCACAGAAATGTCCTTTTCCCTCCTTAAATTTCTTTCCTTAATATTTTTTCTTTCTAGATATTATAATATTTACATGTTGGATCTTCTGAATTATGCTTCTAATTTTGACATTTCTTTCTTATTTAATATCTATTTTTTCTTTTGTCATACCTACTGGAAGATTTCCTTAACTATGCTCTTCAAACTTTAAAATATTTTTAAATATTTAAAAATTTTTACAATTTTAAAATTGCTACAATTTTCATTTTTAAGAAATGAAATCCCTTCTCTTCTGATCATTATTCATCATTGCCTATTGTTCAAAACCTCCTGAAGACAGATTTTTCTCTCATATCTCTGTTTTTTCATATTATAAAATCAGATATTCTTTTCCAGATATTCTCTTCTGAAAGAATGGAGGCCAGAAGGCAATGGGACAGCATATGCAACATATTCAGAGTAATGAAAGTAAGAAAAATTAAAAATAAACAAAAGAAGACAAAATTGTCAACCTAGAAAATTATTTTCAAGAAAACTATCTTTCAAAAATTAAGGCGAAATAAAGGTATTCTTAGATAAGCAAAAACAGAGCATTTGTTGCTAGCAGTTCTACTCTACAAAAATTCTAAAAAAAGTACTTCACCCTGAAAGTAAGTGACACCAGACAGTAATTCAAATCCATACACAGTAAGTGTTAGTAAAGTGTTAGTAACGGTAGTTATGCTGGTAACCACATGACAGTATAATTGTATATATTTATCTTCTTCCTTTTTTAACTAATTAAAAGAGTACCTGCAAATAAAAAAGTACTTGCATAAAACAATATGAAATAAAGAAGTACTTGCATAAAGCAATATGTACATAATTATATTGTTGAGGTTTTAACATATAGAAGTGTAATGCATTTGACAAAAATAGCACAAAGGACGTGGGTGGGAATAAAGCTTTGAGTAAGGAAATGATACCAGATGGTAGCTTGAATCCACAGTGAAAAAAATGAAGAGGATAAAAAAGTGATAGCTAAGATTAATCTCCTCTTACCTTTGAAAGGTCTAAGATTATAAAATTTAATAAATATAACTGGATTTCAGGGTTTGAAACATATAAAAATGTAGTATAAATGATAAAAACAGCACAAAATTGGGGGAGGATGCAGCTATACAGGAGTAAAGTTTTTATGTTTCACTGACTATTGAGAGTCCCTCGGACTGCAAGGAGATCCAACCAGTCCAGTCTGAAGGAGATCAGCCCTGGGATTTCTTTAGAAGGAATGATGCTAAAGCGGAAACTGCAGTACTTTGGCCACCTCATGCAGAGAGTTGACTCATTGGAAAAGACTCTGATGCTAGGAGGGATTGGGGGCAGGAGAAGAAGGGGACGCCAGAGGATCAGATGGCTGGATGGCATCACCAACTCGATGGACGTGAGTCTGAGTGAACTCCAGGAGTTGGTGATGGACAGGGAGGCCTGGCGTGCTGCGATTCATGGGGTCGCAAAGAGTCGGACACGACTGAGCGACTGAACTGAACTGAGAGTCAATTTGATATAAATATATGAGATCTAGAGCAATTGCTGAAAGATAATTTTTAAATTTAATTGAAAATTATGAAAGGGATTAAAATGTATCAACTTAGTACAAGAGAACGAAGCAGAGGAAAAAAATGATGTGAAGTATATATATAGAAAGTGAATGTAAAATGACAGATGTAAATCTAGTTATATTCATATCTTTAAATATGAATTAATTAAATAAATCAGGTCAGATATTAAGCTGAATTTTAAATAATACAGGAGCCAACAATATGCTGCCTGACACATTTTAGATTTAAAGATACAAACAGACTAAAAATAAGAGGATTGAAAAGATGTATCACATGAAACAGCTATCATAAGAGGGATGAAGACTTAAATAACACAGAAAGACAAAAAGACTTAAATAGCCATATAAAAAGCCATAGTGTGATTGAAGAAAGACTACTATTTCCTAAGAAACCAAAATGCAGTCTCTGAAAGACTTTTTCCTGTCCAGTTATTACTGAGAGAAAAATTCCTGGACAATTATTACAGAGAGAAAAATTCCAGCTCCTGTCCAGGGCATGGTGGGTACAAGTTTGGTGGTCTTGGTGTGATTTCAGCTTCCTAGGTCACATCTGAGAGCTTTGGGCTAGGTAGCTCAGAAGGGGACTTCACCATTTCAGATACAAAATTTCCATCTCCTTTTTTTGGAGGGTGGAAGTATCTTTCAGTTCAGTTCAGTTCATTTTAGTCCCTCAGTCGTGTCCGACTCTTTGCGACTCCATGAATTGCAGCACGCCAGGCATCTCTGTCCATCACTAACTCTAAAACCCAAACTCATGTCCATCAAGTTGGTGATGCCATCCAGCCATCTCATCCTCTGTGATCCCCTTCTCCTCCTGCCCCCTAAACTGTGGCAAAGTATCCTAAACTCGTCTCTCTTTTTTTTTTTTCAGTTTCAATCTCTCTAATACTGAGTCCTCTGCTAGGTTGAGACAAAGTCTCAACTTGTGGAAAGGGATTTAGGGTAACATTTTAAAAGTTTTCAACATTTTAAAGATTTTTTTTTCAATTATCTTAAAAAAACAAAAACCAAAAAAACACCCTGCCCCATAATCTGGCCTTAATATTTTCTGGACTTTCTAACAGGAGCTTACATTTTCCTAGCCTTCATGGCAGCTACCCTTCATCCATTTTTCCTTTTCTAAATATTTACCCCCTCCTTCGTCTTCTAGAGTTTATGCCCCCCCTCCCCCCCAACCACCTTTTGGTAATTTTTGTGGAATTTTTCAAGAGAACAAAGATAAATTCAATCATTCAATTTACTGTGCTTGATCTTTAAGGCCATCCCCTCAAAATAGGTCAGCAAAATGAAAATAAAACTTTGGGTTAAATCAATCTTAGTTTAAGTACTGAATCAATCTCACACTGATGGTGTTATAATAAAGATATTATATATTTTTTTGAAACCATGATTTTCCCAATGGGAAGACATGCATAAACAGTACCTACATCATACACAGAGGTCTAATGTGAGAAAAGATATACACAGTGCTTTCATGGCTTACTTCTTTGGGAGTGCAACCATCGCCATCGTAGTCATCATCATCAATCTGGCTCCAAATAAAAACAACAATGGAACAAAGTACTTAGATCAGTGTTCTAATTTCTTTAGCTACTTTTTGATTTAATAATATTATTTGATTTGAATAAGTACATTCAAATAGCCAGGGACTGGTATACTTCACACTATTGTTCTGCCTTCTTAGTCATAAAGAATTTGCTTTGGAGAGAATACAGATCTTAATTTTGTGGTCTGTTAAATCTGAATTAGAAATGAGAAAGCCAAATTCAGTTTTGAAGGTTGAGATGAAATGAACTAATCATTAATAGAAGGACCACAAAGTTGTATTGGTGTAATAAGAATTTAAATCCTTATAAATATGAGTTTTGTGAGATATCAAGACTTATATGTGAAGTTTAAGAAGAAATTCAAGATATATAGGGGTTTTTTGTCTACTCTTCAAATAACTGCATTTTTAAAATTTGTATTTTCCTGTCTTCTGTCTTTAGATTTTAAATGATGGCTTTATGATCATAAGTATTCCTTGCTTAGTACTACTTGCTTGTATTCACGGATTGTGTTGTCTTTAGTAATGAATAATTCATTTATAAAATAAAAAGCACATCCTCATTATTATAAACTAACCACATGAGTATTAAATGGAAAGTTAAATAGCTCCTTGACATTCTTGTGAACCAGGAGCCCCAGAGTAGAATCTGATTGTCAGAAGCAATAAGAATTAAGAATAACAAAAAATAGTTAAATCTTTAGGAATCAGAAGAAGTAAATGCAGATATCTGATTATAATAATAATAAATAATAAAACTTGCTCTTCAATATTTAATGCATACATCAGTGTATTTTAAAATGCGATTACTGTCAAAAGCGAAGCACTTTTTTTTGTGTGCAACATTCTTTTCTGAACAAGAACCTTCCAGTCTTCATGTGCCTCATAAATGTTGTCTATATGAGAAGAGAACTCTATTCAGGGAAGATAATTTTTGAATAGAAAATTATTCCAGTAATTAAATATTTTTCAGGGTGACTGCTTCACACATATTTCATGCTATGAGATTTAGAATTGTGTTTCAATACTGTTTAGTAAATTGTCTATATATTTTGTAAACATTCTCAAGGAAAGTAGTCTGGAAAATAGTCAAATATATGAAGCACAGATATTTATCACTGATCCAGTAAGATTTTATGTACCCTGAAGTATTATATATTTTGTGCTTCCTCTGTTTTTGGTGCAATATACATTTTTCCCCATGAAGTTAATTTCATAATTGATAGAGCAGTATTTTGTTACTACAGCTTCATGGGTATTGAATGTTTACACAGAGTTGTTATTTTTCCCTCAGATAGTGATAAGGAGCCAGACAACCTGAAGCCACATTGTCTATATTTTGAAATTATGCTTGATATCTAAGCTATATATATTTCCTTAGACCTATTGTATTTGCATGCTTCTCTCACACTTTGAAGTATATCACTAGCTCATCTAACAGCTTATATAGTGTCATGGACATCAAAGTCAAGTTCAGAACAGGGTGCATTTGATTAAATGACAGAATGAAGGAAAATCTGATTCAATTTTTGCCTGATTGGAGAAGGAAATGGCAGCCCACTTCAGTGTTCTTGCCTGGAGAATTCCAGGGACGGGAAGCCTGTTTGGCTGCTATCTATGGGGTCGCACAGAGTTGGACACGACTGAAGCGATGCAGCAGCAGCAGCAGCAGCAAGGGAGGAAAAAAGAATTTTTGATCCAATGGCTTGTAAAATCTTATACTTTCAGGGATCATTTCTATAGTTTGTAAAATTCTATTGCCTATTCTGTCAGTGAGCTGTTTTGTGAACTTACACAAAAAACTCATTCTTTTTGTTTCTTTCTATTTTAAAATAAAGATTGTCACATCACCTAGCTAATAGTTTTGTAAGACAGAATAAGGAGTAAAAAGGAATGAAAAGTGAGTGCCTAATGACTGCTATTGAAATACTTCATAATCTTGAGACTGGAGGTGAAAGTGTACCTAACTTTTTGCATATTTGGGTTATCAGGGTCTTTACAATTAAGTCTTGGTTATAAACTCTGAAGGTTACTGTTGCTGAACACTGTTGCTTTTAGTGAAGACAGCACTGATGCTAGAATTCCATGTTTCTCAGGAAACATATTTCCTCATTTGAAAAGATAGGATAATCATCCTTTTTACTCAGTTGGTTATTGTGAGAATTACAATATTTTGAAGGTCAGGAAAGGTGTTTAGAAAAAAAGGGTGAAGTGTTATGTATTGCAAGATGCTATTTCTGAAGATATTTTAGAATCAAATGTACCACAGGATAATGGAGATATTATAAAATCTGTAATGTCTGTACCTTTCTTTCTTCCCTCCCTCCTTTCTTTTTTTTTTTTCTTTGAAAAACATATTCCTTCTGCTAAGGGTTCTATCAATTGTCATCAGTACTCAGACCACATTTTTGTAAACTTCTGGTTGACAGCTCAATTCCTGTATTTCTTTAAAAAGTAAACCACACACACACATATATATATATACTTAGTAGTCATACAACTTTCATTCTTTGCCACCGTGAGTAGCTTGCCAGATTCAAATGAAGCCATTCTGTGGTCAATAAGAACTGTTTAGTCACCAAAATTGAAGACTTCTTTTCACTGTTTTTTCTCATTATGTTGTCAAAAATACCTGAAACTGTTAATCATTCCTATTTTTCAAAGTTTGTCTTTCACTTGTTAACTTTAAAATGAGCTATGCTAGTATGCCCATAAGTTCTTTTCCCAAATCTTTCTTACATTACATATATATTCCCCTGCTGATGAAACATCATTACTATTCAAGGTGTGGCCTTGTTCTTTATTTTCTTTCCTTCTTTTATTCATTTTTCTTTCATAATTGAATACTTATCTATGGCTTCAACTATCATTCAAATTAAGTTAAATGCCTATCTACTACTCCTTCATTATTACTTTCTATTACATCCATAAGTACCTTTCAAGTTAAAAAAGCTTACCACCATATCATCAATATGCCTGATATTTTCTCACTTCTATTATCTGGGTCATTCTTTGCTTTGGGTCTTAGTTATTTTTCTATCTTTGCATGCCAGAATGCAAAAAATGTAATTGTTGTATACATTCTATGGTTTCTAAAGCTTTTTTACCAGTTAAATTAAAAACTAGAAGTTAGTGACTAAGTTATATATTTGTCATTCTTGTTGTTCAGTAGTTAAGTCATGTCTGACTCCTTACAGCCCCATGGAATGCAGCACACCAGCTCCTCTGTCCTCAACTATCTCCTGATATTTGCTCAAATTCTTGTCCACTGAGTTGACGAGGCTATCTAATCAGTTCATCATCTGCCACCTGCTTTTCCTTTTGCCTTCAATCTTTCCCAGCATTAGGATCTTTTCCAATGAGTCAGCTCTTAGTATCAGGTAGCCAAGATATTGGAGGTTAAGCTTCAGCATCAGTCCTTCCAATGAATATACAGGATGGATTTCCTTTAGGATCGACTGGCTTGATCTCCTTACAGCCCAAGGGACTCTCTAGAGTGTACTCCAGCACCACAGTTTGAAAGCATCAATTCTTCAGCACTCAGGTTTTTTTTATGGTCTAAATCTTACACCAGTACATGACTACTGGAAAAACCATAACTTTTACTATAAGGACCTTTGTTGGCAAAATAATGTCTCTGCTTTTTAATATGCTGTCTAGGTTTGGAAGGAGTGATGCTGAAGCTGAAACTCCAGTACTTTGGCCACCTCGTGAGAAGAGCTGACTCATTGGAAAAGACTCTGATGCTGGGAGGGATTGAGGGCAGGAGGAGAAGGGGACGACAGAGGGTGAGATGGCTGGATGGCATCACTGACTTGATGGATGTGAGTCTGGGTGAACTCCGGGAGTTGGTGATGGACAGGGAGGCCTGGTGTGCTGCGATTCATGGGGTCACAAAGAGTCGGACACGACTGAGCGACTGATCTGATCTGAGGTTTATCATAGCTTCTCTTCCAAGAAGCAAGTATCTTTTGATTTTGTAGCTATAGTCATTTTTATCTACAGTGATTTTAGAGCCTAAGAAAAGAAAGTCTTTCACTGTTTACACTTTTTCCCCATCTATTTGCCGTGAAGTAATGGAGTGGATACCATGATCTTAGTTTTTTGAATGTTGAGTTTTAAATCAGCTTTTTCACTCTCCTCTTTCACTTTCATCAAGAGGCTCTTTAGTTCATTTTTGCTTTCTACTACTAGGAGAGTATCATCTGCATATCTGAGGCTGTTGATATTTCTCCCAGCAATCTTGATTCCAGGTTGTGATCATCCAGTCTGGCATTTGACATGATGTATACTACATAAAAGTTAAATAACCAGAGTGACAATATACAATCTTAACATACTCCTTTCCCAATTTTGAACCAGTCAGTTGTTCCATTTCCAGTTCTAACTATTACTTTTTGACCTGTATACAGGTTTCTGGAGACAGGTAAGATGTCCTGGTACACCCGTCTCTTTAATAATTTTTCACTGTTTGTTGTAATACACACAGTCAAAGGCTTTATTGTAGTCAATGAAGCAGAAGTAGATGCTTTTCTGGAATCTTCTTGGTTTTTCTATGATCCAACAGAGGTGGGCAGTTGGATCTCTAGTTCCTCTGCATTTTCTAAATCCAGCTGTACATCTGGAAGTTCTCAGTTTATGTACTGTCGAAGCCTTGTTTGAAGGATTTTGAGCATGACCTTGCTAGCATGTGAAATGAGCACAATAGTACATTAGTTTGAACATTCTTTGGCATTGTCCTTCATTGCGATTGGAATGAGAACTGACCTTTTCCAGTCCTGTTGCCCATACTAGGTTTTCCAAATTTGCTGATATATTTAAGGATCATAAATTCAAGTGAGCTCATTGAAATTCTTGATATGTCTGATATTACCCAGATAAACTGAGTAGAGGAATTGTAGAATACAACTGAGAAATTGTATCACATTTGGTTGGTCATATATTTATCATTTGTTTTACTGATGCTTAGCCTGCATGTGCTCTGTCATGTCTGACTCCTTGCAATCCTATTGACTATAGCCTACTAAGGTCCTCTGTCCATGGGATTTTCCAGGCATGAATACTGGAGTGGGTTGTCATTTCCTTCTTCAGTGCACCACATTTGTTAAAAATCTTCACTATAACCTGTCCATCTTGGAGGGGCCCTGAACAGCATGGCTCTTGGCTTCATTGAGTATGCAAGTCCCTTTGCCGTGACAAGACTGTGATCCATGAAGGGAAATAAAAATATACTGAATTTTAAAAAATGTGTGTTGTAAATTATTGTAATTATAAAAATTAAACATAAAATCACTGAAGGTATGTTAAATTTTGCTCAGTTTTCATAAAATAGATGCAGGTTCAGTGGGAGGGTTGATATCGTTTTTACTTTTTTTTTCTGCAGAGGAGAGTCAAAACTCAGTCCAGTTTTATAGTACATTGTGTTCACTATATTTTTCTTTTATTTTTTAATGAAAGAGACAGATTTATGTTCAGTCATCCAAAAATACTAAATGAATGCTTAAAGAATAGGTAAGATTTTACCAGGGATTTTGAAGGATACAAAAAATCAGGCCTAATTTTTGTGTCGAGGAACTTAGGGCCTTGGTATATACTTAGAAGAGATATGTAAAAATTATCTATAATTGTAGATAGTAGAAAATAAGTGTCTTAAGAGAAAAAGAGAAAGTGCTATGTGAATTGTATGAAATGTAATAAAGTGACTGTGGCTAATTTTTATCCTTGTATGCAAACTGCAGATGTCTGTCTACAGGTTTTCTTAATGAGAAACTGAATTGTGTAGTGGCTAGGCTCATGATCTCTAGAGCCACATTGCCTAAGTCAAACCTATAGTCCATTAGTCATTAATTGTATGTTTTTGGCCAACTTAAGATCTTTGTGTCCCAGTTCCCTCATCTGTAAGTTAAGGATAATAAAAATAGTACATATTTCATATGATTATTATAATTTTTAAATTAGAAGTATTTGTGAAACATTGAACATTGTCTGCCTTGTAATAATTGGTAAGAACATGAAAACTCATTTTCTTGATGATATTATGTGTCGTTACTTGGCTTGGAATAAAATTGATCTTTATTTCTGTCTCGTGTTTATTTACCTCTGAAACTTTGGGGTACTTCCATCTAAGAAGCTGACAGTAGGCAATAATAAAAAATTTTGATCATGAGATCAGGCAGATATTGGCAGGTTTTCTCCAGAATTTTGGATGAAAAACAGTATATTACAAAGAATTCTATGCTTTATTAATGCAATTCTTTTAATTTTAAAAAGTATAATTCAAGCAAAAGGATTTTAAAATTTAAGAATCATAAAGAGGATAATTTCCCATTTTTTCCCAATATTTGTCCTGAAGTATGTTATCTGGTTTTTATGGAAATCTCCAGGGACAGGTTAAGAATACTATCAGTATATATGTAATACTCACATTTGCTTCAGGCTCTTTCAGCTTGTATTGCATATTAGCAGTTCAAAATGTTTGCATATGATTTCCCAGCTCTGCTTTTTAAAAACCTTTTAGTAAGCTAGAATATATGCATTTATTTATTAAAAATATGCCTGCAAAATCAGTCCCTATTTAATATTCTTTCAAATGCAGTAGAAGTTTGCTTTTACTTATTAGACTTGGGAGAATTTAGTTGAAATATGCAAATCCTGATTCCATACAGCTATATTTGAAAACTGAATTTCATTTTAATGTTTTAATAAATATTTCTCAGAATTTCACATGATGAGATATGACCATTATTCATTATTCTCTTCTTATAGTTTGATTTATGCTATAATATTTCTTATGTAGGGAAATTAACATAAAAAATTTTGGAAAAAAAATATATGTAATTTTTAGTTATGGATAATTATGGATCATATATGTAATTTTTAGTTATGGATAATTTGAATTTGAAATTTTGCTGTTGTGTCTGAAGCTGTTGTTATGACAAACATTTTACAATTGAAAGGATTTGAGATTAAATTCTATAGACACAAAGGTCAACTCCATAGTTTGCTCAAAAAAAGTCATGAACATACATGATGACAAAGAAATAATTAATGTGTTCAGATAAGATATGATAAATTTCATAGCAGCCTTCTAATCATTTAGAGAAATATTTGTCAGATTAAGGACTTTGGGCTTCTCTGGTGGCCCAGTTGGTAAAGAATCTGTCTGCACTGCAGGAGACTGCTTGCATGGCAGGAGACTGCCTACAATACAGGCAATCCAGGTTTGATCCTTGTCTGGGTCAAGAAGACACCCTGGAAAAGGAAATGGCAACATAGTCCAGTATTCTTGCCTGAAAAATCCCATGGACGGAGGAGCCTGGCAGGCTACAGTTCACAGGCTCACAAAGACTTGTACACGACTACATTACTGGGAACACACAATTGACTCAGAACAATGTTTTTATTGTATTATATATGACATAATAAAATGTTTCTATTTAAAAACACAATTATAAATATATAGCTTTATTCTATGAAAACATAGCACATACAATACCACTATATGGAGAAGGAAATGTCAACCCACTCCAGAATTGTTGGCTAGAGAATCCCATGGCAGGGGAATTGGTGGGCTACAGACCATGGGGTTGCAAAGAGTCAGATACAGCTTAGTGACTAAACAACAGCAACAATATCAGTACATAATTCTATGGTATGCTGCTAAGTCACTTCAGTCGTGTCCGACTCTGTGCGACCCCATAGACGGCAGCCCACCAGGCTCCCCTGTCCCTGGGATTCTCCAGGCAAGAACACTGGAGTGGGTTGCCATTTCCTTCTCCAATGCATGAAAGTGGAAAGTGAAAGTGAAGTCGCTCAGTCGTGTCCGACCCTCAGCGACCCCATGGACTGCAGCCTTCCAGGCTCCTCCATCCATGGGATTTTCCAGGTAAGAGTACTGGAGTGGGGTGCCATTGCCTTCTCCGAATTCTATGGTATAACATATAAATATAATTATATGAAAATTTAGACATCAGATCCGTGTGAGTAGTCATTTGTTGGTGGTTTAAAAAATGTTTCAGTAATTGGTCAGAACTAGAGTTTAAGAACCTATTTAAAACGTGAGTGGCTGACTCCTATGAGTGTGAAAGCCCAGACCCTGCAATCTTAAGTAATCAAATGTGAAGATGCTCCCAGCTCAGGACAAAGTTAACTCAATGTGGTCTCAGCTGCAGAAAAAAGAAGGGTGTAAAAGAAGGTCACCTTGAAAGAAAATGTAATAAAGCAAATATTTTAACAATTAAAAGTAATCAAGGAAAGGACCAGTGAAATGCTGACAATAGTTATGTATATATGATGTGGAAAAAGTGAGAAATGTCAAAGTATTTTTATGATCAATAAAGATAGTTATATAGAAAATAATCACAGAGTATTGCAAATGATTATTAGCTATAGTGTGGCTCTAGAAGACAAGGCTAAAACAACTTTGAAATAGTCCCAGCTGATTCTTACCATGTCTTCTACCTTCCACAGCAAGGAAGGAGCTCAGTACCCTCACTTATTCTTCTCCCTTACAGCCCTCCCTGCCATCTCATCAAAGTATTTCTTATCTGTTAGTTGAATTGTTCTTGAAAATACCAATGATTCCCTTCAGTTCAGTCACTCAGTCGTGGCCAACTCTTTGTGACTCCATGGACTGTGGCATGCTAGTCCTCCCTGTCTATCACCAGTTCCCAGAGCTTGCTCAGACTCATGTCCATCGAGTCAGAAATGCCATCTAACCATCTCATTCTCTCTCATCCCCTTCTCCTCTTGACTTCAATCTTTCTCAGAATCAAGGTCTTTTCCAATGAGTCAGTTCTTACAATCAGGTGGCCAAAGTAGTGGAGCTTCAGCTTCAGCATCAGTGCTTCCAATGAATATTTAGGACTGATTTCCTTTGGGATTGAATGATTTGATCTCTTGCAAGGGACTCTCAAGAGTCTTCTCAAATACCACAGTTCAGAAGCATCAGTTCTTCGACACACCTTTTTTTATGGTCCAACACTCAGATTCGTACACGACTACTGGAAAAACCATAGCTTTGAACAGATGGACCTTTGTTGGCAAAGTAATGTCTCTGCTGTTTAATATGCTGTCTAGTTTTGTAAGATTAATACATCATATTATGCATATGGCTGCCTATTTTTTTCCCATTTGTTATGCTGACCTTAAGTCCTAATGATTTCTCTCTTCCTTTTCAAGTTTTGGATGAGTTGGCTAAGTTTATCTGCTTAAGTAACTCTATATGTATGTCTCTCATTTTACCCATCTATAACATGGATTGCCTATTGAGTATAATACCAAATGAAATTGTTGGCAAAATGTTTTTCTTTAAATCAGTTGTAAAAGAAATAAAGAAAATTTTATGTACCAGAGACATAAGAATTTTTCTAGTTTACAGTATATAGTTATATAATTTAAATGAGCTAGCTAAGGGATAAATCAGAGAACCCACTCCAGTACTCTTGCTTGGAAAATCCCATGGAGCCTGCTGGGCTGCAGTCCATGGGGTCGCTGAGTCGGACACGACTGAAGTGACTTAGTAGCAGCAAGGGATAAATTGTACTGTGAAAAGTATTGAAATATAGTAACCAGGTCAATCAATTCTACCACCTGATTTGTTGTGACTAAAGGTTACTGTGGATCTGCTCAAACTACCAAAATTATTGAGAGAAAAATACTCTTTTTCATGCAAATAATAAGGTCATTTTATTTTTTTTTGTGAATGAGGGAATAGTGTATTTCATAGTTAAACACACCCAGTCTCATAACTACATAGAAAATGTCTAATCACATTTTGAAAAGCTTAATACCTATTTTGTTCAAGTTTGAAACTCTGTACTACTCTGCTTTGTTCTTACAGAAGTTTCTTGCTTGCATTTAAAGTGGTTATCTCTTTATCACATTTTTCAAAGATAACATTGCTTTTTATTTAATTTACTTGCATTTGCTATACTAATAGAATATTTTGGTACATGGCCCTATAAGAGTTTTAAAGAGAAATTTTCTGTACTCCTAAGTGTTTAATAAATGTTTCTTGATGGTGATAATAACTTTTTGGTAGTTTAGGTCCAACTGTAGTATCATTTCAAGCTAGATTTGGTCCAACTTGCAGAGATATTTCAAAGAAGTTTGAAAGGGCATCTTGATTCTTATTTCAAACTCTCTTCATAACATTTATATAATTTTTGAAGGCAATTTAAAAAGATGTTGATTTGCTAATAAATTCCTTCTTAAACTCTTTATAATGATTTTAAATTTCTTTCATTTTAATAACTAGTGTATACATTTATTTTAGAAACTCTTATCTTTAAGTGTTTTCCCTTAAATTATAACAAAACTTTCAAGGGTTGATAAAATTAAAATACAGTGACCCTGCAAGAAGCCAGAGTTGGCTGGAGATGAATAATCATTTAAACATAGTCTACTTAAGAAGTAACTAAAAGAAGGTTAATTTGAAAAATCTGATGATATATGCTACTGAAATAAAATAGCATATCAGATCAGATCAGTCGCTCAGTCGTGTCCGACTCTTTGCGACCCCATGAACTGCAGCACGCCAGGCCTCCCTGTCCATCACCAACTCCCGGAGGTCACTCAGACTCACATCCATCAAGTCAGTGATGCCATTCAGCCATCTCATCCTCTGTCGTCCCCTTCTCCTCCTGCCCTCAATCCCTCCCAGCATCAGAGTCTTCTCCAATGAGTTAACTCTTTGCATGAGGTGGCCAAAATACTGGAGTTTCAGCTTTAGCATCATTCCTTCCAAAGAAATCCCAGGGCTGATCTCCTTCACAATGGACTGGTTGGATCTCCTTGCAGTCCAAGGGACTCTCAAGAGTCTTCTCCAACACCACAGTTCAAAAGCATCAATTCTTCGGCGCTCAGCCTTCTTCACAGTCCAGCTCTCACATCCATACATGACCACAGGAAAGACCATAGCCTTGACTAGGCGAACCTTTGTTGGCAAAGTGATGTCTCTGCTTTTGAATATGCTATCTAGGTTGGTCATAACTTTCCTTCCAAGGAGTAAGCGTCTTTTCATTTCATGGCTGCAGTCACCAACTGCAGTGATTTTGGAGCCCAGAAAAATAAAGTCTGACACTGTTTCCCCATCTATTTCCCATGTAGTGATGGGACTGGATGCCATGATCTTCGTTTTCTGAATGTTGAGCTTTAAGCCAACCTTTTCACTCTCCACTTTCACTTTCATCAAGAGGCCTTTTAGTTCCTCTTCACTTTCTGCCATAAGGGTGGTGTCATCTGCATATCTGAGGTTATTGATATTTCTCCCAGAAATCTTGATTCCAACTTAGAACCATGATTTTGTTGACAACAATTTACTGTAACTTTTTTTAGTTGTTGGTTGATACAGGGAGGTTGTAGAATGCCTTTCAAAAATCCATGTTTAATTGCTTTGATGTTGATTGCCTTCCTAAAATTTAATCCTTTTATCATTCTGTGAGTATTTCAAGAATTTTAAATCAATAATTTTGCTTTCTAAGATACCTTCACAAAAACCTCCTAAACACTTCTAGCACACAAATATTCTTTGAATAATATTAAAGAGTACATATTTCTTAGATGAATGTGGCAAAGAAGGTGTGCCTTACCCTTAAATATAACTATGAAATAACTTAGAAATTAATTCAAGAAAATTCTTTTTAAACAATATACCAATTATTTAATAAACAAAGCATTATTACTATCTGTCTGGCCTTTGTTGACTATCAATAAAAGAATAAACTCCATGTTTTCAAATGAAAATCAGCTGAAAATAGTTAGCTATACAATTCTAGGAGAAAAAAAAAAGTGTTTTTCTTCAATTGAGGGGACCAAGTTTGTACTTGTAAAGAACTGGATATTAAACCATAAGATATGTGTTCATTTTCTCATTTGGGTGTTCTTAATAATGCCTCAAGATTTGTGTAAATCAGATAAAACCATATGATGATGACACAAAATTAGTTTAAAATGTTGTTAATAAGACTACTGTATTATGTTATCTCAGCCTAATTCATTTACCATCAAATGATAAGATTTTAGTAAAACTTCAGTGTATGTTTAACACAGATGGTATAATTATTTCAATGGAATTACAGAAATATATTCAGCAATTATATGCAGGTATTGCAGGTCAGGAAGCAACAGTTAGAACTGGACATGGAACAAAAGACTGGTTCCAAATAGGAAAAGGAGTACGTCAAGACTATATATTGTCACCCTGCTTATTTAAGTTAAATGCAGAATACATCATGAGAAAGCTGGGCTGGGTGAAACACAAGCTGGAATCAATATTGCTGGGAGAAATATCAATAACCTGAGATATGCAGATGACACCACCCTTATGGCAGAAAATGAAGAGGAACTAAAAAGCTTCTTGATGAGAATGAAAGAAGAGAGTGAAAAAGTTGGCTTAAAGCTCAACATTCAGAAAACGAAGATCATGGCATCTGGTCCCATCAGTTCATGGCAAATAGATGGGGAAACAGTGGAAACAGTGTCAGATTTTATTTTTGGGGGCTCCAAAATCATTGCAGATGGTGAGTGCAGCCATGAAATTCAAAGATGCTTACTCTTTGGAAGGAAAGTTATGTCCAACCTAGATAGCATATTGAAAAGCAGAGACATTACTTTGCCAACAAAGGTCTGTCTAGTCAAGGCTATGGTTTTTCTAGTGGTCATGTATGAATGTGACAGTTGGACTGTGAAGAAAGCTGAACGCCAAAGAATGGATGCTTTTGAACTGTGGTGTTGGAGAAGACTCTTGAGAGTCCCTTGGACTGCAAGGAGATCCAACCAGTCCATTCTGAAGGAGATCAGCCCTGAGATTTCTTTGGAAGGAATGATGCTAAAGCTGAAACTCCAGTACTTTGGCCACCTCATGCGAAGAGTTGACTCATTGGAAAAGATGCTGATGCTAGGAGGGATTAGGTGCAGGAGGAAAAGGGGATGAGAGGGTGAGATGGCTGGATGGCATCATGGACTCGATGGACATGAATTTGAGTGAACTCCGGGAGTTGGTGATGGACAGGAAGGCCTGGCATGCTGCGATTCATGAGGTCCCAAAGAGTTGGACAGGACTGAGCGACTGAACTGAACTCAACTGAATAATGGAAGATAACATCGGTTTAGAACTAATGAGTTAATAGTATTAATACTTAATGACAGATAGAGCCATAGGGAAGAATATCCGATATTAGTTTATTACATTCTTTTATGCTTTTATTCAACTGACATTTGAAAAATCTCTATAATTTGTATTTGTAAAAAAAAAATTGGAATAAGATACACCCCAAGATTTAAGGAGCTAAGAATCTATGTGGACAGTGGTCTGTAGGCAAAGAATTAATTTCTAAGTGAACATTAAATTGACAGGAATGATTCCACATTAGGTGATCGGGAGGGATGTAAAAACACTTGTGCTTTCAGTAATAACTTATAAGTATCTGACATTTTAAGTATATAAAATATGTGCACAAGTGAAGAGGTGGAAGGTATCTTTTTGTACAAGATTATGTGAAGTAACTGAAAGAAGCTAGAGTCTTTGAAACAGTATAAGGTATGAGCATTGTGTGAGTGGGGTTTGCAAATGAGGATGATAGTGAAGGAGTAAATGAACCTGAAAAGATAGTTCAAAAAGATTGTATATGTATTTGAATGGTGAGTTGTTTGGAGTTTATCTTGTATGAAATGAAGATCCATAAAAGGTCCAATAGGGAAATACATGATCACAAATATATTTTAGAGAGAAAAAGGTGGTGTCAGAGCGGAGGTTTGGGTGATGAATAGATAGGACAAAGAAGAGGAAGTAGTTAGACACAATATGAGGCTACTAAAATACTTCACTAATTAAACAGGCACTCTCAGAAATGGGCTTAGATGAATTAGACACAGAATAACCACACTGAATAGCATAAGCATTCAGTTCAGTTCAGTTGCTCAGTCGTGTCCGACTCTTTGCAACCCCATGAATCGCAGCACGCCAGGCCTCCCTGTCCATTACCAACTGCCGGAGTTCCATCCAGCCATCTTATCCTCTGTTGTCCCCTTCTCCTCCTGCCCCCAATCCCTCCAGCATCAGAATCTTTTCCAAAATGTCAACTCTTCACATGAGGTGGCCTAAGTACTGGAGTTTCAGCTTCAGCATCACTCTTTCCAAAGTACACCCAGGGCTGATCGCCTTCAGAATGGACTGGTTGGATCTCCTTGCAGTCCAAGGGACTCTCAGGTGTCTTCTCCAACACCACAGTTCAAAAGCATCAATTCTTTGACACTCAGCCTTCTTCACAGTCCAATTCTCACATCCATACATGACCACTGGAAAAACCATAGCCTTGACTAGAGGAATCTTTGTTGGCAAAGTAATGTCTCTGCTTTTCAATATGCCATCTAGGTTGGTCATAACTTTTCTTCCAAGGAGTAAGCATCTTTTAATTGCATGGCTGCAGTCACCACCTGCAGTGATTTTTGGAGCCCCCCAAAATAAAGTCTGACACTGTTTCCACTGTTTCCCCATCTATTTTCCATGAACTGATAGGACCAGATGCCATGATCTTCGTTTTCTGAATGTTGAGCTTTAAGCCAACTTTTTCACTCTCCTCTTTCACTTTCATCAAAAGGCATAAGCATTAGATTTCATCAATTGTGCTTTAAGGTGGCTATTCAATTGCTTGAGTTTTCTAGAGATTTTTCTAGATTTAAAATTACCTAAAACACTGCTCCACAGTCTAGTCCTATGTTCTGGGGGCTGACACTTGTTCTTTTACACGGATTGAAACAACAAAATTATAATTTCCTAAGTATTTTAGGTGAAGATTTTACCTAGCTCTTATCCACCTGGCAGAATGAGGAAATCATTAGAAAAGAAAGAATTTGGCTTTTGACAATAAGAAATTATAGGCGATATTTAATTAACTATTTGAAAGAGATACAAGCTATGACTTTCTTTTCTACTCTATTGATACAGAGCGACTTTTGGCTCATGTTGCACAGAAGGTTCTGGTCACATTCAGAATGGATTATGACACACTGAGCTCCTTCTTAACATGTTCTTATAGTCAGCAGATCTCAGGAGGGATCCCCTGTGGAGGATGTTGTAATCTCCCACTGGATGCTTTTTTCCCTTCCTCTTTCTTCTTTTCTTTGCTTTGAAGAGCTGGACAAGAAAGGTATCTATGCTGAAAGCTGAGTAAACCTGGAGGGCAAGTGCTGACATTCATGAGATCAGAGCCACTCTTACAAGGGGCAACCAGCAGGGTAAACAGTTTGTTATAGCTTTAATAAATGAGACTAATAGGAATGACATCAGATCGGTTAATCTGCACACTTCCCATTTTTATACACAGCTAGTAGTCACTGAGCTCTCCTTATCATACAATTATTTTTTTTTTCCAATTCCCTTTGCTTTTTCTGTCAGTTAGCACCTCAGTCTGTATAAACCAAAGGCAGCATTCTAAAATGTGATGTGATTATTAGGAACATTTTTTTGATAAGAGATACTTGCACAACAGGAGGAAATTAAGTTGTTACTGACATTTCTCCATAAAAAGAATTCTCTGAAGCTGCAAGCTCACACAGTGGAATTTCTATTTAGCAAACTCTCTAAGACTGTGAGAACTTCCTGGTAATATTAGATACAACAACTTCAGAAATATAGACTTAAATGAATAAATGCCAGTGCTGAATACTCTATGGTGCATAATTCTAGCTCTCTAAGGAGTGTCCAGTGTCCTACATAATACATAACAGGAAAGAATTAAAAACAAATTAGGACAATGCTGAACTTCTATTTTACTCTTACACTTAAAGCCTTGGAAATGTAGAGAAAATTTTCTTTCTTACATTTTCTGTCAGGAAAGCTGAATGAACACTACGTATATGAGAAAAGTCTTCAAAAAACAACATATTTTAGTGTATAAGCATTTAAATTAAACCCAAAGCTAGGATTTAGTTGCAGTCCAATACTGTATTAGCAGAGAAGTGCCCCACATGATCTGCTCTATCTGTTTCTGTCTGCGTTTGTGGTCTTGAATGCCTTAAAGTCTTCCAGATATATGGAAATATTACCTTTGCTTTAAACTAAAGAAGGTAGACTTTCTAAGTTATATAATATATACATTGCAGTTATATAGTCTGAACCAATCATATGAGTAAACTTCTCAATGCCACAAGAAGGTTAAATGTCTTGTTATAGCATTTAGTGTAGTAATTAAGTATATACAGCATTTATTTTCTTCCAGTGACACAGCAAAATAAGGTTAACTCTTATTTCTCTAAATTTGTAAACTTGTTAATGTCAATCAAAGATGAACAAATTAGGACATTTGTCTGTATTAAAACTTCTTTGTTCAATCTCATGGTGATTTCCTATATCTGTGGTGAATTTTGATTATGTTATTATGATTTCCTCTTTTAACTTTTTGTTTAAAAGGACTTCTATTTAGCTAAACTGAAGGTTCTGTTGGTTTCAGAGGTAAGGTTGATGGGATTAGAAATTTTATAGCAGGTAAGCAAGGTTTAAGATAGAATTAACATTTAATTTCTGAAAACCAGGAAAGGATTTTCCACAAAAAAATTGATTTGAAAGAAGAACTCAGAGTGGCTATTTTTTTTAACATATAGGTCTGAGACATCAATGGAACATACTATGGAAAATTTTCCCTAAGTAGAGAATGCATGCCTGCTACCTTCATGGATAATTCTGTGGCTTGGTACCCATGTGAAGAAGAGATGATGTAAAAGCAGTAGATAGATAGCTGAGAGCCTATTCTTTTTAGTCCCAAGGAATTTTGAGAGATAAAGGTAGAGAAAAGCAATTGAATAATAGAGGGAAGAATCTGGGTTCCATTCTCCCATTTTCAGACTTTCTCTTGATTAGAAGGAGATATGTAAGTTGCAGGAATTGATGAGGCTAGAAACACTTGCCTAGATTCATTTCTGGAACTCTGGAAAGAGACTGCCTCTCAGAAGTCCCTGAAGAACTGAACTTTGGAATTCAACATTGTTAGCCTGAAGAAGAGATGTGTTTTAAGCTTTCCCTAATTACTTATAGTATCTATGAGGTGTGGATTGAATCCCCACCTCAGTATTCTTTCATAACTCTACTCCCAGTGGGGACTTGTGAGTTGATATGACACCAATAAGTGGTTAGAAATTAGCAGTACATTGACTAGTTCAGGCTCTGGAAGATCTAGAAGAGATTCAAGTAAATTCGTAGAACCAGCAAGGGCTGAGGTGAGGCCATGTAAGTCAGAGCTTTGCCAATTCTGCTGTGAATTACAGCAGGGGATTCTGGCAGAAGGGCAGTAGCCAGACAGATAAGAAATCTCCTCAGAGACCAGAGGAGCCAAAGGAAACAAGGCATGCCAGTGCGCTCCCTCTGATGTCATGAGAACACTGTTAGCCTCCTAATATACCAACAATCCACTGTGAGGAAGAAAAGAGTAAGAGGCAAGGATATAAAAATGAAGCATCTTTCTAAAAAGTGTGAGCAGGGCAAAACAAACAAACGAAATGAAACAACTTCAAAAAAACAAAAACAAAAACAAAAACAAACCCACCAAATTCCTTAAAAGTTACGCTGTGAGGAATTTGGGCTTTAAAGTTTAAAACCAGAACTATAAAAATCAGAAGAGACTGAAATACTGTTATTTGAGAGGAGTAAGTTTTCTTTTATGTTAAGTGGGCTGTAGTAGATTAGGGTAGGTTTATAGAACAAAGTCAATGGCACCCCACCCCAGTACTTTTGCCTGGAAAATCCCGTGGACGGAGGATCCTGTTAGGCTCCAGTCCATGGGGTCGCTAAGAGTCGGACACGACTGAGCGACTTCACTTTCCCTTTTCACTTTCATGCATTGGAGAAGGAAATGGCAACCCACTCCAGTGTTCTTGCCTGGAGAATCCCAGGGACGGGGGAGCCTGGTGAGCTTCCGTCTATGGGGTCGCACAGAGTCGGACACGACTGAGGCGACTTAGCAGCAGCAGCAGCATAGAACAAAGAATTTATATTTTTTATGTACCTCTGAGAACAATTTGAGAATATTTTAGAATTTTCCATGTATGATATTCTATACTCATTTGGGTCTCATAACCACAGCAAAGTATTACCCATAATATAAGACAAACATCTTAATAATTGGAACCTCTGCATTAAAAAAAGGAAAGTTTATTATTATATTAGGATTCTATTGCTATAGAATGAATTATCACAAATTCAGCATCTTAAAAACAACAGAAATTTATTAACTCAAGGTTCTGTAGGTCAAAAGCCTGGGCAAACTCAACTGAGTTTTTTGCTTAGTTTTCCAAAGTAGACATCAAAGTGTCAGTGGACCTGGGCTTTTATCTGGAGTTTCTGGGGAGGAATCCAATTCCAGATCTTTTAGGATTGGCAGAATACAGTTCCTTGTGGACTGTAGTCTGATCTCCCACTTTTCCTCCTGGCTGTCATGTGGCGACTACTCTCTTCTCCTTGAAGCCATTTGTATCCTTTCTCATGTAATCCCATCCATCTTCCAATGAACAGTGCAAGTCAGGTCTTTCTCAGGCATTTAATCTTTCTGGTTTCCTCTCTGCTACCAGTTAAAGAAAACTTTCTGCTTTTAAAGGATTCATGAGATTAGATTCAATTGACTCACTGGGACAACCTCCCTTTGGATTAACTAAAAGTCAACTAATTAATATACATAATTAAATCTGCACAATCATTTTTGTCATGTAAACTAACATAATCATAGACATAATATCTCATCAAATTTCTAGTCCTTGTCTTGTGGATGAGAATGGGAAATTATAGATGTAGGGAGTGGGGAGAGGACAATTATTTAAGGATTCCTCGTAACACTACTATGCAGCTTTTTCATATCATAGCGGGTCTTAGGAAGAAGAGTACTATTGGTTAGGAAAATAAATAATGCTGTTGATAACAATGATGCTCAGTTATTAATTATTAATTGCCAGCTTAATAAATATCTGTAAATATTATGTGTTACCTATTAAGAACAAATATCTATTGAATATTACAAACTATTATATTCAGAGAGTATACAAGCAAATTGGACACAATGTCATGCAATATAAAGCTCACAAACAGCAAGGGAAATAGGATGTATAGATGACTGAAGCAAAATAACAATGATGAAATACGGTCCATACAAAATGCACTATGGAAAGACGGATTTCAAGTGATGTCAGTGAAGAATTTATTGAGAAAATCATATTATTTGTTTGCTCAAAGTTTAGAACTTCCTTCCTAATAATAAAACAACAGAAGCCTATTGTAGAAAAACAGAAAATTATAAGAGAATAGAAAAATAATCACTAAATTCCAATCTTTCATTAATAGAAATAACTTTTATTTACATTCAACATCCCTTATGTCTTAGTTCACACATATATTTCCTATGTACTTTATGTAGTTAAGAATGCACTTCAGTTCATTTCAGTCACTCAGTCGTGTCCGATTCTTTAGGACCCCATGAATCCCAACACACCAGGCGTCCCTGTCCAGCACCAACTGCCGGAGTCAACACAAACCCATGTCCATTCCGTCTGTGATGCCATCCAACCATCTCATCTCTGTTTTACCCTTCTCCTCCTGCCCTCAATCTTTTCCAGCATCATGGTCATTTCCAGTGAGTCAGCTCTTCACATCTGCTGGCCAAAGTATTGGAGTTTCAGCTTCAACATCAGTCCTTCCAATGAACACCCAGGACTGATGTCTTTAGGATGGACTGGCTGGATCTCCTTGCAGTCCAAAGGACTTTCAAGAGTCTTCTCCAACACCACAGTTTAAAAGCATCAATTCTTCGGTGCTCAGCTTTCTTCAGAGTCCACGTCTCACATCCATACATGACTACTGGAAAAACCATAGCCTTGACTAGACAGACCTTCGTTGACAAAGTAATGTCTCTGCTTTTGAATATGCTGCCTAGGTTGGTTATAACTTTCCTTACAAGGAGTAAGTGTCTTTTGATTTCATGGTTGCAATCATCATCTACAGTGATTTTGGAGCCCCCCTAAAATAAAATCAGCCACTGTTTCCACTGTTTCCCCATCTATTTGCCATGAAGTGATGGGACTGGATGCCAATATCTTAGTTTTCTGAATGTTGAGCTTTAAGCCAACTTTTTCACTCTCCTCTTTCACTTTAATCAAGAGGCTTTTTAGTTCTTCTTCCCTTTCTGCCATAAGGGTGGTATCATCTGCATATCTGAGGTAATTGAAATTTCTCCCTGCAATCTTGATTAGAGCTTGTGCTTTATCCAGCCCAGCATTTCCAGCATTTCTCATGATGTACTCTGCATATAAGTTAAATAAGCAGGGTGACAATATAAAGCCTTGACATTCCTTTTCCTATTTGGAATCAGCTTGTTGTTCCACATCCAACATCAGGGGCAGTGGCCAAGAGGAGCTATCTCACATTCAAGGTCAGGGGCGGCAGCGGAGAGGACCTATCCCATGTCCAAGATCAGGGGTGGTGGCCGAGAGGAGATAACCCATGTACATGGTCAGGGGCTGTGGCCAAGAGGAGATAACCCAGGTCCAAGTTAAGGAGCAGTGGCTGTGCTTTGCTGGAGTATCCATGAATATACCCCACATCCAAGGTAAGAGAAACCCAAGTAAGATGGTAGGCGCTGAAAGAGGTCACCATAAGGCAGACAGACTGCAACAACAATCGCAGACAACTAGCCAATCTGATCACATGAAACACAGCCTTGTCTAATTCAATGAAACTAAGCCATGCCGTGTGGGGCCTAAAGATGGATGGTTCGAGATGGACATGTCTAAGATGGACAGGTCATGGTGGAGAGTCCAACAGAATGTGGTCCACTGGAGAAGGGAATGGCAAACCACTTCAGTATTCTTGCCTTGAGAACCCCATGAACAGTATGAAAAGGCAAAATGATAGGATACTGAAAGGTAGAATTCCGCAGGTCAGTAGGTGCCCAATATGCTACTGGAGATCAGTGGAGAAATAACTCCAGAAAGAATGAAGGGATGGAGCTAAAGCAAAAATAATACCCAATTGTGGATGGGACTGGTGATAGAAGCGAGGTCTGATGCTGTAAATAGGAATATTGCAGAGGAACCTGGAATGTTAGGTCCATGAATCAGGAAAAATTGGATGTGGTCAAACAGGAGATGGCAAGGGTGAATATCAACATTCTAGGAATCAGCGAACTAAGATGGGCTGGAATGGGGTAATTTAACTCAGATGACCATTATATCTACTACTGTGGGGAAGAATCCCTTAGAAAAAATGGAGTAGCCATCATGGTCAACAGTCTGAAAGCAGTGCTTGGATGCAATCTCAAAAACGACAGAATGACCTCTGTTTGTTTCTAAGGCAAACCATTCAATATCATGATAATCCAAGTTTATGCCCCGAACAGTAACACTGAAGAAGCTGAAGTTGAATGGTTCTATGAATACCTACAAGACCTTTTAGAAATAATGCCCCCAAAAGATGTCCTTTTCATTATAGGGGACTGGAATGTAAAAGTAGGAATTCAAGAAACACCTGGAGTAACAGGCAAATTTGGCTTTGGAGTAAAGGATGAAGCAGGGCAAAGGCTAAAAGAGTTTGGCCAAGAGAATGCACTGGTCATAGCAAACACCATCTTCCAACAACACAAAAGATGACTCTACACATGAACATCACCAGATGGTCAATGTCAAAGTTAGATTGATTATATTCTTTGCAACCAAAGATGGAGAAGCTCTATATAGTCAGCAAAAACAGGGTCAGGAGCTGACTGAAGCTCAGATCATGAACTGTTTATTGCCAAATTCAGATTAAATTGAAGAAAGTAGGGAAAACCACTAGACCATTCAGGTATGACCTAACCCAAATCCCTTATGACTACACAGTGGAAGTGAGAAATGGATTTAAGGGATAAGGTATGATAGACAGAGTGTCTGATGAACTATGGATGGGGGTTCGTGCCATTGTATAGGAGAAAGGGATCAAGACCAACCTCAAAAAAGAAATGCAAAAAAACAAAATGGTTGTCTGAGGAGGCCTTACAAATAGCTGTGAAAAGAAGAGAAGCAAAAAGCAAAGGAGAAAAGGAAAGATATACCCATTTGAATGCAGGGTTCCCAAGAATAGCAAGGAGAGATAAATCCTTCCTCAGTGATCAATGCAAAGAAATAGAGGAAAACAATAGAATGGGAAAGTCTAGAGATCTCTTCAAGAAAGTTAGAGATACCAAGGGAACATTTCCTGCAAAGACGGGCACAATAAAGGACAGAAATGGTATGGATCTAAGTGAAGCAGAAGATATTAAGAGGTGGCAGGAATACACAGAAGAACTGCACAAAAAAGATCTTCACGACCCAGATAATTACAATGGTGTGATCACTCACACTCACCTAGAGCCAGACATCCTGGAATGTGATGTCAAGTGGGCCTTAGGAAGCTTCACTACGAACAAGGCTAGTGGAGGTGATGGAATTCCAGTTGAGTTATTTCAAATCCTAAAAGATGATGCTGTGAAAGTGCTACACTCAATATGTCAGGAAATTTGGAAAATTCAGCAGGGGCCACAGACTGGAAAAGGTCAGTTTTCATTTCAATCCCAAAGAAAAGCAATGCCAAAGACTGTTCAAACTACCACACAATTGCACTCATCTCACACGCTAGCAAAGTAATGCTCAAAATTCTTCAAGCCAGGCTTCAGTAATAAGTGAACCATGAACTTCCAGATGTTCAAGCTGGTTTTAGGAAAGGCAGAGGAACCAGAGAATGCATCTCCTACGTGTTTTTATACAGCTTTTTTATATTCAATGTATTAGTATGTTTCTTTATCTTAAAAGTTTTATAAATACCTTTGCTCATTATTTAGTAATATTTCATCATATGGGTGGATCAAATTTTAATTATCCATTACGTCTACAGTCTGGTTCTAGATAGGAAATGGAGTATGTCATGGCTGTATATTGTCACTCTGCTTATTTAACTCATATGCAGAGTACATCATGAGAAATGCTGGCCTGGATAAAGCACAAGCTGTAATCAACATTGCAGAGAGATATATCAATTACCTCAGGTATGCAGATGATACCACCCTATGACAGAAAGTGAAGAACTAAAGAGCCTCTTGATGAAAGTGAAAGAGGAGAGTGAAAAAGTTGGCTTAAAGTTCAACTTTCAGAAAACTAAGATCTTGGCATCTGGCCCCATCACTTCATAGCAAATAGATGGGGAAACAGTGGAAACAGTGGTTGACTTTATTTTTGGGGCTTCAAAATCACTACAAATGGTGACTGCATCTATGAAATTAAAAGGCGCTTACTCCTTGTAAGCAAAGTCATGAGCAACCTAGACAGCGTATTAAAAAGCAGAGACATTACTTTGTCAACAAAGGTCCATCTAGTCAAGTCTATGGTTTTTCCAGTAGTCGTGTATGGATGTGAGAGTTGGACTCTAAAGAAAGCTGAGCATGGAAGAATTGATGCTTTTGAACTGTGGTGTTGGAGAAGACTCTTTAGAGTCCTTTGGATTGCAAGGAGATCCAATCAGTCCATCCTAAAGGAAATCAGTCCTAGTTGTTCACTGGAAGGACTGATGTTGAAACTCAGCTGAAATTGAAATACTGAAACTCCAATACTTTGGCCATCTGATGCACAGAGCTGACTCATTGGAAAAAACCGTGATGCTGGGAAAGATTGAGGGCAGGAGGAGAACGGACGACAGAGGATGAGATGGTTTGATGGTATCACTGACTCAGTGGTCATGAGTTTGAGTAAACTCCGGAAGTTGGTGGTGGACAGGGTGGCCTGACATGCTACAGTCCATGGTGTTGCAAAGAGATGGACCGGATTGAGCAACTGAACTGCACTGAACTGAACTACTGTTGGATTTTTTTTCAGATATTTTATAATTATGGAGAGCTGGAAATCCTCTGTTTTTTCACATTGTGGCTTTGTGTAATATGAAGAAATGCAATTTATTTTATGGCAGAACTATGGGTATTCATTGGTCATATAGAAGACATGGTGAAAGGAAAGCTGAACATGCATGGTCAGTTGCTCAGTCGTGTCTGATTCTTTGCAACTCCATGGACTCCACCAGGCTTCTCTGTCCATTAAATTTTCCAGGCAAAAATACTGGAATGGGTTGCCATTTCCTACTCCAGGGAATCTTCCAGACCCAGGCATTGAACCCACGTCTCTTGTGTCTCCTGCGTTGTAGGTGGATTCTTACTAACTGAGCCACCTGGGAACCCTCCAACTTTACATATGCTGATCAGACTAATTGTTAACATCAGTACAATTAATTGCTTAAAAGAATGGTATTTTAAAATAATCAAATAACTTCTTTTCACTGAAACAATTATATCTGAGGATAGAAAAATGTCTTTCTTCAAACATTTTTTTTCCTACTCTGTGTTTATAGATTTTATTAGCACTTTTCAGAAGAAAACAACCAAGGGAATGTGTGTTTATCTAGATGGTCCCCAACTTAGAATAGTTTACGTTAACATTTTTTTTTGGTCTATGGTGGTGTGAAATAACCATACTTTGAACTTTCACATTCTCCTGAGCTCACAGTGTGCAGTAAGGCATTCCTTCAAGATGCTGGGCAGTGGCAGGGAGCCACAATTCCCAATCAGTCATGTCACCTTGAGAGTAATAAATTATGTGAGATATTTAGCACTTTATCATGAAATAGGCTTTGTGTTAGATAATCTTGCCCAACTACAGGTTACTGTAAGTGTTCTGTACATATTTAAAGCAGTCTGGGTTGAGCTATGATGCTCAGTAAGTTAGATGTAATAATGCATTTTCAATTTAAGATATTTTCAATTTTTGATGTGTTTATTGGGATATAACCCCATCATAAATTGAGGAAGATATGTATATCTATATACGTATGTCAATATATACACATATTTTACATATCTGCATATATATGTAAAATACCTATAAATGACAAAGAAAAAATAAAGAGAGGGATTTTAAGAAACTGTCTCAAGTGATCATGGAAGCTGACAAGTCCAGAATCTTTGGGGTAAGCCCACAGGTGGAAAACTCAAGGAGGAGTTGCAGTTTGAATCTGTAAGCAGCCTACTGGCAGAATTCCCTCTGTCTTGAGGTAGCTCAGGGTTTTCATTAAGGTCTTCAACTAATTGGATAATGTTCACTTAAATTATGGATGACAGTTTGCTTTACTCAAGGTCTATGGTTTAAAATGTTAATCCCTTCCCCAAACTACCTTTTCTGAAACATCTACAAAAAATATCTGGGTATCGTGGTCTACCCAAGATGACATAAAACTAACCATCAGGCAGACTTATCATGAAGAATCACTGGACATGGCTAGTTGAAGTTTGATGTAAGTTCTTTGTATTCCAGAATTTATTAAGCTTACAATTTCATTTCTAGAAGACATTATGACATGAAATATGAGGAGTCCAGGAAGTAGAAGGCATTAGTTATTGTCAATATAGAAATAGTAGGAGTAAATAGGACTCATAAGTGAGTTTCTGTTCTGAACTATTCTAGTAGGAAGATAAAGTGTTATTTATTAATACTGATTTGATAAAACATCTCTCCAATAAAGAGTATTTGCAATAAAAGTCATTTTAATACATTAAAAATTGAATTAGAGAATATTGTCACTAGTGGAAAAGAATGTGTAAGAGAAACACATTTGATCCCTGGGTCAGGAAGATCCCCTGGAGGAGGGTGTGGCAACACACTTCAGTATTATTACCTGACAAATACCATGGACAGAGGGGGATGATGGACTATAGTCCATTATGGAAGTCCATTATGTAAAGAGTCAGACAGGACTGAATTGGTGACTTCACACCCAAGCAAAGAAAATACACTATGTTCATTTTCAGTTCAGTTCAGTTCAGTTCAGTCACTCTGTTGTGTCCAACTCTTTGCAACCCCATGGACTGCAGCACACCAGGGTTCCCTGTCCATCACCAACTCCTGGAGCTTACTCAAACTCATGTTCATTCAGTTAGTGATGCTATCCAACCATCTCATCCTCTGCTCCTTCTGCCTTCAATCTTTACCAGGATCCGGGTTTTTTCAAATCAATCAGATCTTTGCATCAGGTGGCCAAAGTGTTGGAGTTTCAACTTCAACATCAGTCCTTCCAAAAATATTTAGGACTGATCTCCTTTAGGATGAGCTTATTGGTCTCTTTGCTTTTTAAGGGACTCTCAAGAGTCTTCTCCAACACCACAGTTCAAAAGCATGAATTCTTCTGTGCTCAGCTTTCTTCATGGTCCAACTGTCACAGCCATACAAGAATACTGGAAAAATCATAGCTTTGACTAGATGGACCTATGTTGGCAAAGTAATGTCTCTGCTTTTTAATATGCTGTCTAGGTTGATCATAACTTTTTTTCCAAGGAGCAAGCATCTTTTAATTTCATGGCCACAGTCACCATCTGAAGTGATTTTGGAGCCCCTCAGAAATAGAGCCTCTCACTGTTTGCATTTTTTCCCACCTATTTGCCATGAAATGATGGGACCAGATGCCATGATCTTAAGTTTTCTGAACGTTGAATTTTAAACCAACTTTTTCACTCTCGTCATTCACTTTTATCAAGCAGCTCTTTAGTTCATCTTCGCTTTTCTGCCATAAATGTGGTATCATATGCATATCTGAGATTATTGATATTTCTCCCAGAAATCTTGATTCTAGCATGTGTTTCTTCCAGTCTGACATTTCTCATGATATACTCTGCATATAAGTTAAATAAGGAGGTGACAATATACAGCCTTGATGTACTCCTTTCCTGATATGGAACCAGTCTGCGTTACGTGTCCAGTTCTAACTATTGCCACTTGACCTGCAAAGAGATTTCCCAGGAGATAGGTCAGGTGGTCTGGTATTCCAATCTCTTTCAGAATTTTCCATAGTTTTTTGTGATCCACACAGTTAAAGGCTTTGGCATAGTCAATAAAGCAGAAATAGATGTTTTTCTGGAAATCTCTTGCTTTTTTGATGATCCAACAGCTGTTGGCAATTTGATCTCTGGTTCCTCTGCCTTTTCTAAATCCAGCTTGAGCATCTAGATGTTCACAGTTCACATACTGTGGAAGCCTGGCTTGGAGAATTGTGAACATTACTTTGTTAGTGTGTGAGATGAATGCAATGGTACTATAGTTTGAGCATTTTTTGGCATTGCCTTTCTTTGGGATTGGAATGAAAACTGACCTTTTCCAGTCCTGTGGCCACTGCTGAGTTTTCCAAATTTGCTGGCATATTGAGTGCAGCACTTTCACAGCATCACATTTTAGGATTTGAAATAGCTCAGCTGGAATTCCATCACCGCCACTAGACTTGTTTGTAGTGGTGCTTCCTAAGGCCTGCTTGACTTTGCATTCCAGGATGTCTAATTCTAAGTGAGTGATCACACCGTCATGGTTATCTGAGTCATGAAGATTGTTTTTGTATAGTTCTTTTGCGTTAATTTTGAATTCATAAAATTCCCCAAACAGAAGTGAAAGAAAAAATTGATGAGCTTAAATCTTTTTCTGAGTATAAACTAATGGGGAACTTTCTTTTATGAATAAATAGGGAAATACTATGCTGGAATCATGATTGCCAGGAGAAATACCTCAATATGCAGATGACACTACTCTTATGGCAGAAAGCAAAGAAGTACTAAGAGCCTCTTGAGGAAAGTGAAAGAAGAGAGTGAAAAAATTAGCTGAAAACTCAACATTCAGAAAACTAATACCATAGCATCTGGTCCCATCACTTCATGGCAAATAGATAGGGAAACAATGGAAACAGTGAGAGACTTTATTATGGGGGCACTCCAAAATCACTGCAGATGGTGACTGCTGCCATGAAATTAAAAGACACTTGCTCCTTGGAAGAAAAGTTATGACCAAACTAGACAGTTTATTAAAAAGCAGAGACATTACTTTGCCATCAAAGGTCTGTCTAGTCAAAGCTATGGTTTTTCCTGTGGTCATGTATGGATGTCAGAGTTGGACTCTAATTAAAGTTGAGTGCAGAAGAATTGATGCTTTTAAACTGTAGTGTTGGAAAAGATTCTTGATAGTCCCTTGGACTGCAAGGAGATCCAAAATGTCAATCCTAAAGGAAATCAGTCCCGAATATTTTTGGAAGGTTTGATGATGAAGCTGAAGGTCTAATAGTTTGGCCACCTCATGTGAAGAACTGACTCATTTGAAAAGATCCTGATGCTGGGAAAGATTGAGGGCAGGAAGCGAAGGGGATGATAGAGGATGAAATGGTTGGATGGCATCACCGACTCAACGGACATGAGTTTGTGTAAAGTCCGGAAGCTGGTCATAAATAAAGAGGCCTGGAGTGCTGCAGTCCATGGGGTCTCAAAGAGTCAGACACAACTGAATGACTGAACTGAACTGATAGTTAATATATTTATTTATGTCAATTGTTGAAAAGCTCTTGAAAATAGGTCTTTGACTTGCTTATTTAAAATAAGTTCCTAGCTACTTTGTACGTACATACCTTTATAGAATCTGAAAAGGATTGGATAGATAAACTTAGGTAAACTCCAGCTTAAATCTCTTCTAAATTATTTAAAATTCCAAGGGAATATGAGTTAATAAAATTTATCATTATTGTGTTAATCTTTAGAATTTTTTTTTTCCCACCGTAGTAGTCTGTGATTTGTTTTTGGTCAAATGATTTTTATAGCATATATAGTAGTGGAAATATTATTGATAAATGAAAGGTGATAAATTAGAGAAAAACAACATATAAAAGTGATGTTATGAAATTTGCTAGAATTTTTCTCATGTATAGGAATATGTATTCATGTGGGAATCGAAGAACTTGCTGTGTGGAATAAGCCATTTTAAATTTGGCATTTAATATCTAGCAGCATTAATCAAAATGGATCTTTAATAAATCTCCCCCAAGTGAAAAGAAATGCAGATTTTCATTCTTATAAAAGATAATAAACCAATAGTATCAGAGGATGAACTTCAAAATTGGTAATGGAATCATTGTTTTCCTGACCTAACCAAGAACTTCCACCCTGAATAGAACTTTTAAGTCTTCTGATTAACTAGATAATCCTAGATTGTATGGTCTTACCTGAGTAAGACAATAAAGGGTTAGTGTAGAGAATGCAAATCCTACAAGCCATGTAAAAGGTTCAGATATCTCAATTCTAAATAATATTTGAAGTTTGATGACTTAAGACTAAGCATTAAAACCTACCACAATGGTAGGTTTAACTTAACATTATGACTACTCTGTCAATTTTGATATTTTGAAAACTACAAATGAATAATATGTCATGCATTAATCCTAAAGATTGTTGCTTCTTTTTAATTGCTTTTGGGTTTACATTTCAGAATAATGTTGATTTTTTTTTCCCAAGATGAAATTAGCATTTATGTTTTATTCTTTTTTCCCCAAATTATAAATGTTTTTCTGACCTTTAAATACTAATGAAGCGATAGAAAATGAACATAGAATATTCTTCTTAATTGTTTTGTGTTTTGTTGTTTCATTATGAATCTTCTCTCAACAACTTAATTATTCTCTGTGTCATTATAGAGGGAAAATATCAAGTGGGCCAGTGAAGGGACACTTTTGGGGGTTTCAAAATAATTTCTGAAAGCAAAAGAAGATCACACAAGCAGCACCATTTATTAATATAGAAAATGACTAAATTACTCATCATGCAGCAGTTAGGAATTTTATACCAATGTTTTAGGAAAGAGGGAACTATTCTCATACTGCTCCTACAAAGAACAAGGGCTACTTTTTCTGAGGCTGGTGGTTCTTCTGAAGAAATTGTGCTTTGGCATAGTATATTATACATTTGGAGATTATTTTACTGTAAATGATCAATATTCTTTCTAAGAACTGGGACATCAAGGTGAGTTCTTATCTGCAATTGTATATAAATACATATTTGCAAATAAAAGCTTAAAAATTATTTCTAAACTGTGAATCCCAGATTTTTTATGAAATACAGAGACATATCCTTAGGTACTCTGCCATAGTTTTAAAAACTGTTTTTCTTTTATAAAATGAGGGAATATATTAAATATGTTAAAAATGGTTTACATATATAATTTCTGTTTGCTGGGGTACTGAATGGTGGGAAGAGACCACCCACACACCAGCTATAACTTCTTGATTTATTTAGCCAGACAGTAGACAAGCATAAAATATTTTAAGATGGCCTTTCTCTTGTCCTTTAGCATCTTTTGGACACAAAGTGCTGCACTCAATATGCCAGCACATTTGGAAAACTCAGCAGTGGCCACAGGACTTGAAAAGGTCAATTTTCATTCCAATCCCAAAGAAAGGCAATACCAATGCCAAACTATCACACAATTGCACTCATTTCACAGGCTAGCAAAGTAATGCTCAAAATTCTCCAAGTGAAGTTTCAACAGTAGGAGAACGGAGAACTTCCAGATGTTCAAGCTGTATATAGAAAAGGCAGAGGAACTGGAGATCAAATTGTCAGGAACCACTGCTCATAGGAAAAGCAAGAGAGTTCCAGAAAAACATCTACTTCTGTTTAATTGACGATGCCAAAGCCTTTGACTGTGTGGATCACAACAAACTGTGGAAAATTTTGAAAGAGATGGGGATACCAGACCACCTGACCTGCCTCCTGATAAATCAGTATGCAGGTCAAGAAGCAACAGTTAGAACCAGACATGGGACAATGGACTAGTTTCAAATTTGGAAAGGAGTACATGAAGGCTTTATATTGTTATCTTGCTTATTTAACTTACATACAGAGTACTTCAGGCAAAAGGCAGGGCTAGATGAAACACAAGCTGGAATCAAGATTGTTGGGAGAAATATCAACAATCTCAGACATGCAGATGACTCTACCCTTATGGTAGAATGCCATAAAGAATGGAAGAGATGAGAGTGAAAAAGCTGGCTTAAAACTCAACATTCAAAAAATGAAAATCATGGCATCTGCTCATGTATCTTCATGGCAGATAGATGGGGAAACATTGGAAACAGTGACAGACTTGGGCTCCAAAATCACTGAAAATGGTGACTGCAGCCAAGAAATTAAAAGATGCTTCCTACTGGGGAAAAAAGCTATGACAAACTTAGATAGCATATTATAAAGCAGAGACAGGTATCACTGATTCGATTCACATAAGTTTGAGCAAGCTCTGGAAGTTGGTGATGGACAGGGAAGCCTGGCATGCTGCAGCCCATGGGTTGCAAAGAGTCAGACACGACTGAGTGACTGAACTTAACTGAACTGGACACAAAGATGCTTTCTGGTAGGAATGATTCTACCAGGTCGAGAAGGAAGTCAAACATAGCCTTGTCTTTTCTCCTTTATTTGAAGGTTTATATTTGCATTTATAAAGAAAGTATATCATCTTCATATCTCTATTTAATAGCAACAAAACATTAATAATACAAATAAGATTGCAAATATAAATACTTATCTTACTAATGTTAATGGCAAAATTTTGCATTTATCATATCCATTAGCATTTTATATTTACTATCTATTCACTGTTCTTCAACCTTTACATATACGTTACCTTATATTATTGTGAAAATAATCTAAAGATAAGTGCTATTATTTTTCTCGTTTTAGCCATGGGAAGCAGAGGCACTGAGAGTTTAAGTAAATTGCACACAGTAACTCACTTTAAGTGGCTGGTTGGAAATATTGGATGTTTAAAATTTATGAGTAAGTTTAATATTCCGTATAACATCTTTTTTTGTAGCTCAGAGAGATGCACAACTCATTAAAAGTTCTTCAAGCTGTAACATCCCCTTTCATCCTTTCCACTTTCTTTTCAACCATAACTGATTCTCTCAGCTTAATCTCCAACACATTTTCCCTATTATTTGCATTTTTTCATATAATATGTGATAATATTATATACAAAGAAATACTGGGAATGCTTATTGTGGTAATCAATTTTGTGTCAACTTGACTCAGCTGTGGAACATAGATATTTCATTCTACATGTTTATGCGAAGGAAATTTTTGGATCTAATAAACATTTAAATCAGTAGACCTTGAGTGAAGTACTGTTTTGTTTTGCTCAGTTTTTAACTTCACAGAAATTTACCATCAGATCAGATCAGATCAATCGCTCAGTCGTGTCCGACTCTTTGCAACCCCATGAACCGCAGCACGCCAGGCCTCCCTGTCCATCACCAGCTCCCGGAGGTCACTCAGACTCACACCCATCAAGTCAGTGATGCCATCCAGCCATCTCATCCTCTGTCGTCCCCTTCTCCTCCTGCCCTCAATCCCTCCCAGCATCAGAGTCTTCTCCAATGAGTCAACTCTTCGCATGAGGTGGCCAAAATACTGGAGTTTCAGCTTTAGCATCATTCCTTCCAAAGAAATTCCAGGATTGATCTCCTTCAGAATGGACTGGTTGGATCTTCTTGCAGTCCAAGGGACTCTCAAGAGTCTTCTCCAATACCACAGTTCAAAAGCATCAATTTTTCGGCGCTCAGCCTTCTTCACAGTCCAGGTCTCACATCCATACATGACCACAGGAAAGACCATAGCCTTGACTAGGCGAACCTTTGTTGGCAAAGTAATGTCTCTGCTTTTGAATATGCTATCTAGGTTGGTCATAACTTTCCTTCCAAGGAGTAAGCGTCTTTTAATTTCATGGCTGCAGTCACCATCCACAGTGATTTTGGAGCCCAGAAAAATAAATTCTGACACTGTTTCCACTGTTTCTCCATCTATTTCCCATTTACCATACTTGCATATTATTTTAGTTTTCTCAAATTTATTTTCAAACCCCACAGTATGCTTTAATGATTCATCCATGCTCTTGAATGTAGCTGTAGCTTATTTATTTTCATTGCTCTATAATATGCCACATATATTTAAATATTCTAATTTTTAATTTGTACTCTTATTTCTGGGCATTTACTTTTTTTATCTCTACAATCCTTCTTTTACATGCGTCCTAGTATACATATGAATGAGTTTTTTGGAATGTTCCTTGAGATCAAGTTTTTAAGTAGTGGTGTATATGAATGTTTCCTTTTTCCAGAAGATATCGTGTTAGATTGAGTAATGTGTATTTCCATTGATCCTCATCTCTCCACATGCAGACTTCTAAAACTTTGTCAAACAAGAGACGATAAAAGGGGGCCTATTTCTTTATGACAACCTAGAGGGGTGAGATTGGATGGGATGAGGGGGAAATGTTCAAAAGTGAGGGAATATACGTATACCTATGGTTGATTCATGTTGATACATGAGAGAAACCAACATAATATTGAAAATAAATTATCCTCCAATTAAAAATAAACAAATTTAAAAAGGAACCTATTATCTTTTTCCTTATGATATGTGAGCTTCCTTTTTTCTGGCTACCAAATCTTTGTCAGCTACATGTATTACAAGTATCTTCTCCTTCTTTGTGGCTTATTTTTTCACTTTACACTTTTGATAAACTGACATAATTTAAGTAATCAAATTTATAGCTTTATTTGGGTGAGTCATATTTAAAACATTATTCCCTTACTTCAAATAAGAAAGCTATTATTTAATAGTTTTATTCATAAAGATCCATGTTTTATTTTCCACATTTAGTTCTTTAATCCATCTGATATTGATTCTATGTGAGTATGAGGTAAGAATATTTTTTTCCCAAGATGGATTCACCAATTGTGTTGACATCATTTATTAATGTCTCTCCTCCTCCTTCTCCCTCACCTCTTCCCCATAATCCAGTATGCTATGTTCTTCATCCATCCCAGTTCCAGTTGCTCTAAATGGTTAAACTACTTAAATTTTATCTCTTGGCACAAATGTCATGTGCCCAAATACCATAGCTTTGTAATGGATTTTGATGTTTAGAAGGAGAAGTTACTTCACTTTATTGTTCTTTGGCCCAATTATTCTTGCTCCTTTATATTCACACAAAAATTGTATGATCTGTATTTCAAATTTCTGCTAAAATTTGATTTGACTTTGAGATTCACTTGGTGTAAATGTACATCTTTATCCTAATTAAATATCCTGCCTATGATTGCAAATTTTATCTCTACGTATGTCTTTGTCAATATATGTTATGAATTATTTGTACAGGTCTTACACATCTTCTATTGGATATATTCCTAGGTATCTCTTCAGCTGCTAATATATAAGGCGTATTTTGTGCAAATCTTTGCAGCCCCAAGGACTGTAGTCTGCTCTGTCCATAGCATCCTCCAGGCAAAACAACTGAAGTAGGTAGCCATTCTCTTCTCCAGGTAATCTTTCCAACCCAGGGATCGACCTGGATCTCTTGCATTGCAGGCAGACACTTTACCATCTGAGCCACAAAGAAAGCCCATCTTAAAATCATTATGTGTCGTTTGTGTTGCTAACATTATTGAAATGCAATTGATCTTTAAAATATCAATCTCCTAGCTATCTACCTTGCCAAACTCTATGGTTATTTCTAATAATAAGATTCTAGAGTATTTCGAGCTTTCTGTGCCGGCAAGATAGTTAAGTCATCACATAAGATGACTTTTATTTACTTTCCAATTCCATATCTTTATTATTTTTCTTGTCTTAAGTAATGTTAAGGACTTTTAATATAATTTAGAATAGAAAAAGTCTTCACCATAAGCAAAATATCCAGAATTTGACCTCATCTCACTAATTGCCCAGAGTAGTAACCTAGTCTAAGATGTCTTTATTTCTTTTGGGGATTACTTTAATAACGTCCTAGCAGTTTATTGCTGCCACTTTTGCTCCTCCTCAATAGCACAGCCAGATAATTTCACAATGCTCTAATGGTTTTACATTTAATATAGACTAAAAGCCAAGTCATTACTGGATGGCAGTGCTCTATAAGGTTGCCGCCCTTCCCTTAATCCCTTTCCCCCATCTTTTCTTCATTCCCCTTGTTCTTGCCACTCTCAAGCTTACCTTGTCTAGAAGTACTGGGGCCGTGATGCTGCAACAGTATCCTTTAATCTTTAAGAGATGGAAACCAGTGGACAAATATTCTGCTTTCTTTTCTCTTGGGGAGCTAAGATGCCATATATGTGCATCTTGTTAGTCTTCAGTGGTATTGAAACTCAATTTAGCTTTTATTAGGCATTCTTCTTTCTCTGCCTTACATTTCTCCCATCATCGTGCATGTTCCTCAGGATCACCTTTTAAATAAACTCTGGTTATCCAAATCCTTGATGGTTAATTTCATCAGTTCCTTGAGACTAATTTCAGAGAAACCCTGAAGGATATGTTTGTGTGTAGTGTGTGAATATACTTAACTATTGCTTCTGTAATTACTGGAAGACTACACAGTAGTAAGTCATACTTGCTGTTTCAGTTTGATAAGACTCTGCTTATTGCATGTAACTATTCAAATGAATTATCAGAATATTGCTGCTATTACATCGCTTAGTCATATCCACTTGTTTGCAACCCCATGAACTGTAGCATTCCAGGCTTCTCTGTCCTTCACCATATCCTGGAGTTTGCCCAAACTCATGTCCATTGAGCCAATGATGCCATCCAACCATCTCATCCTCTGTCATCCCCTTCTTCTGCCTTCAATCTTGCCCAACACTGGGGTCTTTTCCAATGAGTCAGTTCTTCACATCAGGTGGCCAAATTATTGGAGCATCAGTCCTTTGAATGAATATTCAGGATTGATTTCCATTAGGATTAACTGGTTGGCTCTCTTTTCAGGCCAAGGGACTCTCAAGAGTCCTCTCCAGCACCATGGTTTGAAGGCATCAGTTCTTTGGCACTCAGCCTTTTTTTATTGTTCAACTCTCACATCTGTACATGACTACTGAACAAACCATAGCTTTGACTATACTAATCTTTGTTGACAAAATAATGTCTCTACTTTTGAATACTCGGTCTAGGTTTGTTATAGCTTTTCTTCCAAGGAGCAAGTGTCTTTTAATGTCATGGCTGCAGTCCCTATCCACAGTGATTTTGGAGCCCAAGAAAATAAAGTCCATCACTGTTTCCATTGTTTCCCCTTCTATTTGCAATGAAGAGATATGACCAGATGCCATGATCTTCTTTTTTGACTGTTGAGTTTTAAGCCAGCTTTTTCACTCTTGTCTTTCACCTTCATCGAGAGGCTCTTTAGTTCCTCTTCACTTTCTGCCATAAGGGTTATTTCATCTGCATATCTGAGGTTGTTGATATTTCTCCCAGCAATCTTGATTCCAGCTTATGCTTCATCCATCCAGGCATTTTGCATGATATACTCTGTATATAAGTTAAATAAACAGAGTGACAATATACAGTCTTGATGTACTTCTTTCTCAATTTGGAACCAGTTCATTGTTCCATGTCTGGTTCTAATTGTTGCTCCTTGTTCTGCATACAGATAACTCAGGAAGCAGGTCCGGTGATCTGGTATTCCCATATCTTTCAGAATTTTCCACAGTTTGCTGTGATCAAGACAGTCAAAGGCTTTATATAGTCAATGAAGCAGAAGTAAATGATTTCTGGAATTCTCTTCCTTTTCCTATGATCCAATGGATGTTGGCAATTTGAAATTTGGTCTTTTCTAAATTCAGTTTGTACATATAAACACTTTCAGTTCACATACTGTTGAGACCTCCTGAAGAATTTTGAGTATTATCTTGCTAGCATGTGAAATGAGTACAATTGTAAGGCAGTTTGAGCATTCTTCGGCCTTGCCTTTCTCTGGGATTAGAATGAAAACTGACCTTTTCCATTCCTGTGGCTACAGCTGAGTTTTCTAAATTTAGTGGAATTATTTATCTTATTTTATTATCTTTGCATTCCCTGATGCTCTATGTTATCTTTTGTTTCTCTTATATCTTTTAATGATTACTTCTCTCCTACTTTCTCCATCAGATTTATAGAGTTTTGTCTATGATATTATTCCTTTCAGTATGAAACTTTTTTATTTAATATTTGCTTCTAAAACTTTAGTTTCTGTTCTTAATCTTTTAATATCATACTCTCTGTTTTATTTACACTTAATCTTTTTTCTCTAACATCTTAACTTGGATACTTAGCAGTTCATTAATGTTCAATCATTTTCTTTTGAAATATAACCAAGTAAGTCCATAAATTGGTATTAAGTTAATCATATCCCATAAATTCATACCTCTCCCACCTCTCCCAAACAACTGAAAGTGTTTTACTTTTATTATATTTATACAAATATTTTTATTGGAGTATACTTGATTTACAATGTTGTGTCAGTTTCGGTTATAGCACATCAATTCTTTTTCTTTATAAGTTATTACATAATGTTGAGTATAGTTCCCTGTGCTATACAATAGGTCCTTTTTGGTCATCTATTTTATATATAGTAATGTGTTTATGTTAATCCCAGTCCTCCCAGTTTATCCCTCTCACACTGCTTTCCCCTTCAGTAATTATAAGTTGGTTTTCTATGTCAGTGAGTCTGTTTTTAGAATTTCAAAATAGTTTTAACACTTTCAGTGAGGTTTAAAAAAATTCTTACTGTGTGCTGTGTCCCATGGTAAAGAAGTTGAATAATTCATAATCCTAACTCCAGGTCCATTGTGCTCATGTTCTAGTAAGAAACAGACATGTAAAGAACACAATTTATGTGTAGCAAAGATGCTGCAATTCAGGAGATAAAAGGTAGTATGGAAGGACAGGTAAAAATGTAGTGTCCTTTCCAAAGCAAGCAATGGAAATAAGAAACAAATATTCAGTTATTAAGGAATTATTTTAAAATGCTTCAAATACAACCATTAAAATGGAAACCAAAATTGCTGCTTTTGCATCATGATGAATTTTGATGGCCAGGAGAAGAGAAGAATTCCTTCCAGTTATTTCATAAGTTTTGGTATACAGTATTGTTTGAATCATTGAGTTTGAGCATTTTAGTTTCCACTGCAATTTATTATTTGACTCAAGAATTATTTAGTCATGAATTGTTGTAAATATTTTTATATGAAGATTAACAATATACATATTTTATTTTTAATAATATCTAATTGTATTAGCTAGGATCCTCTATATAAATAGAACCAATAGGATGTATATATTGCTCATAGGATTGTGGAGGCTGACAAGTTCCAAAATCTTCAGAGTGAGTCAGCAGACAGAAAACTCAGGAAAGCTGATGTCTCACTTGATGTGGAAGGCAGGAAAAACTCATGTCCCAGCTTGGAGGCAGACAGAAGGATTCCACCTTTACTAGGAAAGGCTCAGGCATTTTGTTCTGTTTAGGTTTTTGTTCTATTTGATAAAGCCTAAATAGACTAGGGAAGACAATCTATGCATTCAAATGATAGTCTCTTCTAGAAACATCCTCTCAGACACACCCAGAATAATGTTTGACCAATTGTCTGGATACCCTGTGGCCCAGTCAGGTTGACATATAAAATTAACCATTACATTAGCCTTATTCATGAATGTGATCTTTATGAAAAGTCTTTTTGAAAATAGTCAAGAATGTATTTATGGCCAATCTGTGGTGCCTTATTCATGAATGTGATCTTTATGAAAAGTCTTTGAAAATAGTCAAGAATGTATTTATGGCCAATCTGTGGTCATGTTTCATGTAGAATAGACAATAATAGGTATTCTCTAATTGTTGGGTATAAAGTTTAAATATGCATGTTGTGTGAGTGTGTGTGTGTGTTGATATTTGAGTTTGAACAAGGTAGTCATTTTAGCAAATAGAAAACCTTGAGTCATTTTTGTTTAAAATTTACTGTGGTTAGGAACTGCAGAACATAAAACAACAAAAAATGGTATCAAATTCCTGGTCCTCTTCTCAATTATGTACTCTACTTTTATGAATCACATTTTATATTTAAAAACAATTGACTTCTGTTCTTTACTCATTTATTTATATTTTATTAATAATCAACTTTCTTTTTCTGAGTCAAGTGTGTTTATGAATTCTTAAAACTTACACACTGCAAACTTGAAAGAGAGAACGGGATATAATTACTCTTGGATTTTCACAATTACAACAATTCTCTAAAGCAGATAACACAAAATAACTAGAGTGACTGGACAGAGAATCTGGGGAATTGTGGGGGAAGAGGAAATAACAGGAAAAATAATCCCCAAATATTTATTTTAATTACTAAGCTAGAACTTTCTTTCCCTACAAGTAAGGTAAATCAGTTATTTCCAAGCTCCTTCTAAATATGAATATGCCTTCACAAACTCCCACCCTTTTCAACTTTGTTTTACATGTCAAATGAGCCTGAATTTGCCTATGTTCCTTTGGTCCATGTAGGACTGAGAGTGTAACATTAGTTACCAGGAAGGTGTCTGGGGCAGCCTGATATGAGTCTCCTATTGTTACCAATAACATGATCCATGCTAATTTTAAAACTTAAGCATAGGAGAACAAGATGACAGAGGAGTAGGTGGATGTGGAGTACATCTCTCTTCATGGATACATCAGGAATACACCTTCAGACACAGAAGTGCATGCAGAACATCAGCTGAGAATTGACAGAAGTACCTGATCAGTGGAAAAGAATATATGGAACCACACAAAACTAGGTAAGATGAAGGAACTAGGGGGGAAAAATGGGAGTGTTAGTAGCACTGGACCTGCCTTCATCAGGTGGGGGAACTGAAGCAGGGGTCCAATACCCACAACGGGACAATTGTCTGAGTCAGAGGAGAAACATTTAAGGCTGAGAGTGAAACAGCTGATCTGTGGCAGCCTAAATGGAATGAGAATCAGACAGTACTTGCTGCAGCCATATATATGCCATGTGGGAATGCAGGTTCCCTGGAAGGGGCAGCGGCTGGGAGCTGGAGCTTAGGGATTGTGGAGCAATCCCAGTGCAAGGGCTGCTGTTGACTGTGGAAAGTCAGATCGAGGGGATGTGAGGGAGGGGATTGTGGTGGGAAATCCCTGTGGAGGAAAGTCAGGCAGCCATGGAAGCAAGGTGATCCTGCTGAGTCAGTAGTATCACTGACTAGGCAGGTGGTGGAGCCATCACCATAGCCCCTCTCTATCCACAGGCCAGCATTGGCAGCTGAACAATAGAGAGTCTGGACCATCAAACACCTGATGCACTGAACTACAGAGTAGGGCCCACCCAGGGTGCTCCTTTCAATGCCTGATCTGCCAATCTACAGAGTAGGACCCCAATCAGGGGGCCCCCTCTATGTGCCTGATGCATAGAACAACAGAGAAGGATCCCAGGCAAGGGATCCCTCTAAGTGCCTGAACTGGCGGAGCTACGGAGAAAAACTGGCCAAAGAGGCCTTCTGATCGCTAGCTAGAGGAGGATTGAAAAAAGACTCTGATAGGTTCATAACTCCAGCCATGGAGGCAGTCTGTGTCTCTGAACACTTGGGGCCTCCAGGGTCCCGGCAAGCCAAGCAGCTGAACCACCTTCACACTCAACTCTCGCTGGGGCAGAGCTGCCACAGGCAAAAAAAGAAAAAAAGTCTTGTGTTTATGCTTGCAGGGTCACTTCAGTCCTGTCTGACTCTTTGTGACCCTGTGGACTGTGGCCTGCCAGGCTTCTCTTTCAGAGAAGGCGTTTTCCAGGCAAGAATACTGGAGTGTATGGGCCAATACTGGTTGCCGTACCTGTCTAGAGCACTATATTTCCTACTGCCCTAGCTGCCTAACCCCCAGAGTACCTGGTGTTGCCAGAACTCCTGTGACACAAGCAGCAGCACCAATTCCACACCACTCCTCACAGAGGCAAACCAAAGCCCTTCAGGACAGCCTCAGGAGCTAAACCCCAGTGGTCAACCCACAAGTAGAGGTGGAAATAAAAGCACAATTGAAACCTAGGGGCAAATCTGAAAGCTTCTCACCAGCTGTACAAGCATCAGATTAAATCCACATGATCAACTAAGCAGACTCTGTGTCTATGAAATATACAAAAGGCCATTGAGAGCTCCCACAAAAGAAAAGGCACTAGCTCTGATAGCTGTGCACATTGGAGGCAAAAACACACAGGAGTTAGACCAGATTAGAATCTGAGCAGCACCCACAGCAGGTCCAGAGATCAGTACAGTGTTGGAAGGCATCCTAAGGAGGTAAGGTGGACTGTGATTCCCAGCATGGAAAAGGACTTTGACAGCAGTGACTCAAGAAAAAATTATTATTCTTATCTTTCGACTTGTTCTGTAGATTCTTTTGGATGTGTTTTCCTTCCCCCCTCCACCTACCATTGTAGTTGTAGATTTTATTGGCGCTAAGAAATCCAATTTAGCTTTTGAGCTTTTTTTCTTTTTCCTCATCACATTTATTTTTTGTCATAAACCTCTGCCTCTACGTTGGGCTTTTGCAGTTCTATGAAGTTTTGCTCTTTTTTTTTTTCCCTTTTCTCTTTTTTTAATTTTAATTTTTAAGCCTATTATTTTTTTCTACACTTATTCCCTTTTTGCTTTTCCTGCTGTTCTTTTCCCGTTAAAGTTAATCTTTAATATATACAAATCTTCTTTATCTACCTCTATTTAACTTTGCATATCTATTCTTTCTTTCTTTTCTTTCTCTCCTTTCTTCTGAACACATTTGTTAGTTTTATTTTCATTGCATTATTCCCCAATTGGCATCTTGCTTTAATTTTGTTTTCCAATTTGTTCTTTAATTCGTTTTGTTCTGGTAGATATAATTTTTGGCTTCCTTTGTTCACTGGGTCAATCTATTTTACTTAATTTTTATTAGACTGTTTTGATTTTGCTTATGGGTGTATATATATGTGTGTGTATTCAGTCACACTTTCTATTGTGGTTATAAACCTCTACCTTGACATTGGGCTTTTGTAGTTCTGTGGAGTTTTCCTTTTTTGTTTCCCTCCTTTTTTCTTTATTATTCTGTTTTTTTCTCTTTTCTCTTTTTTATAATTTTAATTTTTAAACCTATTTTTTTACACTTATTCTTTCATTTGCCTTTCCTACTGTTTTTTTTTTCCTTACAGTTAATCTTTAACGTATATAAATCTTCTTCATCTACCTCTGTTAAACTTTGCATATCTATTGTTTTTTTTTCCTTTTCTTTCCTCTCAACATATTTGTTAGTTTTGTTTGCACTGCTTCATTGCCCACTTGGCATCTTGCTTTAGTTTTGTTTTCCAGTTTGTGCTTAAGTTAGTTTTGTCCTTAACTGGTAAATATAATTTTTGATTTCCTTTGTTTGCTGGGTCAATACACGGTACTTTATTTTTGCTGGACTATTTTTACTTTGCTCATGGGTGTATATATGTGTGTGTGTGTATATTCCATTATTTTAATTATTATTTGCCTGATTTTGTAACTGCCATTTGTCTGGGCTTCGTCTTTGGTGTCTCATTTTTGGATATTTGTTTTACTCTCTCTTAATGCCATAACAAATCACTTCTGGAATCTTTGTTCCTCACCAGAGATCAAACCCTGAGCCTTTGGAGTGGGAGCACTGACTCCAAGACCCTAGACTTCTAGAGAACTAACCCTACAGAGTATCAAATAGTGAGAACTCACACAAAGGAAGCCACTTGAATACAAGACCTGTCATCATCCAACCACCAGTAGCACCCTGTGCAGGATGCCTCATTTAAACAACAAACAAAACAAAAATATAAACTCAATCATCAGCAGGCAGCATTACTACCTCACTCAGCCTTGCTCATAAGAAGAAAAAGAAAAAAATGAAAACCCAGCACAAATCTCACCCTATATGAAGCTCACACAAACCACTGGACAAACCTTAGGAGGACAGAAAACAAAAGGAAGAAAGAATTCAAACTTTTTTGACGAAAGAATTCAACTTTTCTTGAAGCCTGGCAAAAGGAGACCTCAAACTCAGTAACTTAAAAAAAAAAGAAAAAAGAAAAGAAAAGGAACAGAAATACTGTACAAAGTGAAGGGACAAACTAGAAACACAAGTCCAGATAAATGAAGAGGAAATAGGAAAATTCTCTGAAAAAGAACTCAGAATAATGATAGTAAAGATGATAAAAAAAAAAAAAAAAAAAAAAAAAACCTTGAAAACAAAATGGAGAAAATGCAGGAATCAATTAAGAAAGACCTAGAAGAATTAAAGAATAAGCATACAGAGACAAACAATGCAATTACTGAAATTAAAAATGATCTAGGAAAAATCAATAAAAGAATATCTGAAGCAGAAAAATGAATCAGTGAGCTGGAAGACAAAATGGTAGGAATAACTTGTGAAGAGCAGAATAAAGTAAAAAGAATGAAAAGAGCTGAGGACAGTCTCAGAGACCTCTGGGACCATATCAAATGCACCAACATTCAAGTTATAGGGGTCCCAGAAGAAGAAGAGAAAAAGAAAGTGTATGAGAAAATTTTTGAAGAGATTATAGTTGAAAATTTTCCCAACATGGAAAAGAAAATAGTTAATCAAGACCAAGATGCACAGAGAGTCCCATACAGGATAAACCCAAGGAGAAACATGCCAAGACACATACTAATCAAATTAACAAAAAGAAAGAATATTAAACAAAATATTAAACAAAAATAAAGAATATTAAAAGCAGCAAGGGAGAAGCAACAAGTAACATACAAGGGAAACCCCATACACTTAAAAACTGATCTTTCAGCAGAAACTCTGCAGGCCAGAATGGAGAGGCAAGATATACTTAAAGTACTGAAAAGGAAAAATCTACAACCATGATTACTGTACCCAGCAAGGATCTCATTTAAAATTGATGGAGAAATAAAAAGCTTTTCAGACAAGCAAAAGTTAAGAGAATTCAGTACCACCAAAACAGCTTTACAACACATGTTAAATAAACTTATATAGTCAAGAAATATAACAAAAGAAAAAAGATCTACAAAATCAATCTCAAACAATAAGAAAATGGCAACAGGAATATATATGTCAATAATTACTTTAAATGTAAATGGATTAAGTTCTCCAATCTAAAGACACAGGACGGTTGAATGGACACAAAAAGAAGTCCCATATTTATGCTGTCTATAAGAAACCCACTTCAGATCTTAAGAAATATAGACTGAAAGTGAGAGGATGTAAAAATATTTTCCATGCAAACAGGAAGCAAAAGAAAGCTAGAATAGCAATCCTCACATCAGACAAAATAGATCTTAAAGAGGATTAGAAGAGATCAGATCAGATCAGATCAGTTGCTCAGTCATGACCGACTCTTTGCGACCCCATGAATTGCAGCACACCAGGCCTCCCTGTCCATCACCAACTCCCAGAGTTCACTCAGACTCACATCCATCGAGTCAGTGATGCCATCCAGCCATCTCATCCTCTGTCGTCCCCTTCTCCTCTTGCCCCCAATCCCTCCCAGCATCCGAGAGTCTTCTTCAATGAGTCAACTCTTCGCATGAGATGGCCAAAGTACTGGAGTTTCAGCTTTAACATCATTCCTTCCAAAGAAATCCCAGGGCTGATCTCCTTCAGAACGGGCTAGTTGGATCTCCTTGCAGTCCAAGGGACTCTCAAGAGTCTTCTCCAACACCACAGTTCAAAAGCATCAATTCTTCGGTGCTCAGCCTTCTTCATAGTCCAACTCTCACATCCATACATGACCACAGTTAAAACGATAGCCTTGACTAGGTGAACCTTTGTTGGCAAAGTAATGTCTCTGCTTTTGAATATGCTATCTAGGTTGGTCATAACTTTCCTTCCAAGGAGTAAGCGTCTTTTAATTAAGGAAGGACATTACATAATGATCAAGGGATCAATCCAAGAGGAAAACAACAACTGTAAATATCTATGCACCCAAGATAGGAGCACTTCAATACATAAGATAAACAGTAACAGGCATAAAAGGAGAAACTGACAGTTGCACAATAATATTGGGAGGCTTTAACCCCTCACTCACCAATGGACAGATCATCAGAACAGAAAATTAATAAAGAAACACAAATTTTAAATGATATATTAGGTGAATTGGATCTCATTGATATCTTCATGACATTCCATCCAATGCAGAAGAATACACATTCTTCTCAAGTGAACATGGAACAGTCTCCAGGTTAGATAAATCTTGGGTCACAAATCAAACCTCAGTAAATTTAAGAAAATTGAAATTGTATCAAGCATCTTCTCTGACCACAATGCTAAGAGAACAGATACCAATTACAAGAAAAAAAAAAAAAAAAACCTGTAAGAAACACAAACACATGGAGATTAAACAACACATTTCCAAATAACCAACAGGTTACTGAAGAAATCAAAAGGGAAATCAAAAAAATTCTAGACAAAAATGACAATGAAAACATGACAACTCAAAACCTATGGGATGCAGCTAAAGCAGTTCTAAGAGGGAAGTTTATACCAATTCAATCCTACCTACCTCAAGAAACAAGAAAAACATCAAATAGACAACCTAATTTTACATCTAAAGCAACTGGAAAAAGAAGAAGAAGAAAAAAAAAATCAAATTAGTAGACAGAAAGAAATTATAAAGATCCAAGTAGAAATAAATGAAACAGAAATGAAACAATAATAAGGATTAATATAATTAAAGCTGGTTCTTTGAGAAGATTAAAAAAAATTGACAAACTCTTAGCCAGACTCATCAAGAAAATAAGAGAGAGGAATCAAATCAATAAAATTATAAATGAAAAAGGAGAGGTTACAACAGACAATGCAGAAATACAAAGGCTTGTAGGAGACTATTATGAATAACTATATGGCAATAAAATAGATAACCTGGAAGAAATGGCCAGCTTCTTAGAAAAGTTCCATCCTCCAAGACCGAATCAAGAATAAATAGAAATTGTGAACAACCCAATTACAAGCACTGAAATTGAAGCTGTGATCAAAAATTTCTCAAAAAACAAAATCACAGGACCAGACATGACATGAGAATTCTATCAAACATTTAGAGAAGAGCCACTGCTATCCTTCTAAAGCTCTTTCAAAAAATTGCAGAGGAAAGAACACTTTCAAATTCATTCTACAATGCCACCATCACCCTGATAACTGAAACCAAAGACAACACACACAAAGAAAAACTACAGGCCAATATCACTGATGAACATAGATGTAAAAATCCTCAACAAAATTTTAGCAAACAGAATTCAGCAACACATCAAAAAGCTCATATACCATGATCAGGTTGGGTTCTTCAATATACAGAAATCAAGTAATGAGATATACCATATTAACAAATTGAAAGATAAAAACCGTATGATCATCTCAATAGATGCAGAAAAAACCTTTACAAAATTCAGCACCTATTTATGATTCAGTTAAGTTCAAGCGCTCAGTCATGTCCAACTCTTTGAGACCCCATGAACTACAGCACGCCAGGCCTTCCTGTCCATCACCAACTCCTGGAGTTCACCCAAACCTGTGACCAAGATGCCATCCAACCATCTTATCCTTTCTTGTCCCCTTTTCCTCCTGCCCTCAATCTTTCCCAGCATCATGGTCTTTTCAAATGATTCAGCTCTTCACATCAGGTGGCCAAGTATTGGAGTTTCAGCATCAGTCCTTCCAATGAATATTCAGGACTGATTTCCTTTAGGATCGACTGGTTGGATCTCCTTGCAGTCCAAGAGACTCTCAGGCATCTTCTCCAACACCACTGTTCAAAAGCATCAATTTTCTGGTGCTCAGCTTTCTTTATAGTCCAACTCTCACATTCATACATGACCACAGGAAAAAACATAGCCTTGACTAGCTGGATCTTTGTTGACAAAGTAATGTCTCTGCTTTTCAATATGCTGTCTAGGTTTGTTATAACTTTCCTTCCAAGGAGTAAACATCTTTTAAAATTTCATGGCTGTAATCACCATCTACAGTGATTTTGGAGCCCCCCCAAAATAAAGTCAGCCTCTGTTTTCACTGTTTCCCCATCTATTTGCCATGAAATGATGAGACCAGATACCATGATCTCAGTTTTCTGAACGTTGAGCTTTTTTTTTTTTTTTAATCAAGAATCTCTTTTATTGATTATCAGAAACATTACAAACATCTAGTATGAACAAATTGTAACATGACAATATTTAGTTTGAACAATTAATACATTTCAGATATAATATTATACATATTTCAATGTTATTCTCCCCAGTCATCCCACCCTCTCCCGGTCCCAGAGTCCAAAAGTCTGGTCTATACATCAGTGTCTCTTTTGCTGTCTCGTAAATAGGGTTATTTTTACCATCTTTCTAAATTCCATACATATGCGTTAGTATACTGTATTCGTGTTTTTGTTTCTGGCTTACTTCACTCTGTATAATACGCTCCAGTTCCATCCACCTCCTTAGAACTGATTCAAATGTATTCTTTTTAATGGCTGAGTAATACTCCATTGTGTATATGTACCACAACTTGCTTATCCATTCATCTGTGGATGGATATCTAGGTTGCTTCCACGTTCTGGCTATTGCAAACAGTGCTGCTATGAACATTGGGGTACATGTGTTTCTTTCAATTCTGGTTTTCTCTGTGTGTATGCCCAGCAGTGGGATTGCTGGATCATAAGGCAGTTCTATTCCCAGTTTTTTGAGGAATCTCCAGACTGTTCTCCATAGTGGCTGTACCAGTTTGCATTCCCACCAACAGTGCAAGAGGGTTCCCTTCTCTCCGCACCCTCTCCAGCACTTATTGCTTGTGGACTTTTGGATAGCAGCCATTCTGATTGGCGTGAAATGGTATCTCATAGTGGTTTTGATTTGCATTTCTCTGATAATGAGTGATGTTGAGCATCTTTTCATGTGTTTGTTAGCCATCTGTATGTCTTCTTTGGAGAAATGTCTATTGAGTTCTTTGGCCCATTTTTTGATTGGGTCATTTATTTTTCTGGAATTGAGCTGTAGAAGTTGCTTGTATATTTTTGAGATTAGTTGTTTGTCAGTTGCTTCATTTGCTATTATTTTCTCCCATTCTGAAGGCTGTCTTTTCACCTTGCTTATAGTTTCCTTTGCTGTGCAGAAGCTTTTTAAGTTTGATTAGGTCCCATTTGTTCATTTTTGATTTTATTTCCAATATTCTGGGAGGTGGGTCATGGAGGATCCTGCTGTGATGTAAGTCAGAGAGTGTTTTGCCTATGTTTTCCTCTAGGAGTTTTATGGTTTCTGGTCTTACATTTAGCTCTTTAATCCATTTTGAGTTTATTTTTGTGTATGGTGTTAGAAAGTGTTCTAGTTTCATTCTTTTACAAGTGTTTGACCAGTTTTCCCAGCACCACTTGTTAAAGAGATTGTCTTTAATCCATTGTATATTCTTGCCTCCTTTGTCAAAGATAAGGTGACCATATGTGCGTGGATTTATCTCTGGGCTTTCTATTTTGTTCCATTGATCTATATTTCTGTCCTTGTGCCAGTACCATACTGTCTTGATGACTGTGGCTTTGTAGTAGAGCCTGAAGTCAGGCAGGTTGATTCCTCCAGTTCCGTTCTTCTTTCTCAAGATAGCTTTGGCTATTCGAGGTTTTTTGTATTTCCATACAAATTGAGAAATTATTTGTTCTAGCTCTGTGAAGAATACCGTTGGTAGCTTGATGGGGATTGCAACCCACAGCAAATATTATCCTCAATGGTGAAAAACTGAAAGCATTTCCTCTAAAGTCAGGAACAAGACAAGGATGCCCACTTTCACCATTACTATTCAACATAGTTTTGGAAGTTTTGGCCACAGCAATCAGAGCAGAAAAAGAAATAAAAGGAATCCAAATTGGAAAAGAAGAAGTAAAACTCTCGCTGTTTGCAGATGACATGATCTTCTACGTAGAAAACCCTAAAGATTCCACCAGAAAATTACTAGAACTGATCAATGAATATAGTAAAGTTGCAGGATATAAAATTAGCACACAGAAATCCCTTGCATTCCTGTACACTAATAACGAGAAAATAGAAAGAGAAATTAAGGAAACAATTCCATTCACCATTGCAATGAAAACAATAAAATACTTAGGAATATATCTTCCTAAAGAATCTAAAGACCTATATATAGAAAACTATAAAACACTGGTGAAAGAAATCAAAGAGGACACTAATAGATGGAGAAATATACCATGTTCATGGATTGGTAGAATCAATATAGTGAAAATGAGTGAACGTTGAGCTTTAAGCCAACTTCTTCACTCTCTTCTTTCACCTTCATCAAGAGGCTCTTTAGTTCTTTTTCACTTTCTCCCATAAGGGTGGTTCTATCTGCATATCAGAGGTTATTGATATTTCTCCCAGCAATCTTGATTCCAGCTTGTTCTTCATCCAGCCCAGCATTTCTCATGATGTACTCTGCATATAAGTTAAATAATCAGGGTGACGATATACAGCCTTGACCTACTCCTTTTTCTATTTGGAACCAGTCTGTTTTTCCATGTCCAGTTCTAACTGTTGCTTTCTGACCTGCATATTTATGACTAAAACTCTTCAAAAAATGCGCATAGAAGGAACCTAACTCAACATAGTAAAGGCCATAGATGATAAACCTACAGCAAACATTATTCTCAATGGTGAAAAGCTGAAAACATTTCCCCTAAGATCAGAAACAAGACAAGGGTGTCCACTTTCACCACTATTATTCAAGATAGTTTTGGAAATCCTAGCTACAGCAATCAGAAGAAAAAGAAAAAGAAAAAAAGAACCCAGATTGGAAAAGAAGTAAAACTCTAACAGTTTGCAGATAACATGACACAGAAAACATAGAAAACCCTAAAGATAGTATCAGAAAATTACTAGAGCTAATCAGTGAATTTAGCAATGTTGCAGGATACAAAATCAATACACAGAAATCACTTGCATTTCTATATACTAACAAAGAAAATCACAAAGTACAATTAAGGAATCAATCCCATTTACCATTGCAACAAAAAGAATTAAATATCTAGGAATAAATTTAGAGATGAAAGAACTGTACACAGAAAATTATAAGACACTAATGAAAGAAGTCAAAGATGACATAAACTGATGGAGAGATATTCCATGTTCCCGGGTAGGAAGAATCAATATTGTGAAATTGACTATACTATCAAATGCAATCTACAGATTTAATGCAATCCCTATCAAATTTCCAATGGCATTTTTCACAGAACTAGAAGAAAAATTTCACATTTCTTGTAGAAACACAAAAGACCCTGAATAGCCAAAGTAGTCTTGAGAAAGAAAAATCTCCTACTATTCGTTTTCCATGTTTGTGTGTGAATGATACTTTTTTTTTTTCTTTTACTTTCAGTATTTGAGGCATTTAAGAAAGAAGGACTGCCTTAACATTTTGAAGACCACTTTGCCCAAATGTGTGGTCCTCCTTAAGAAATGATGGATGGGGGCTGGTGTGCGCAAGCCCCAGCTTCCATACCTGGGCTCCTGACAATTTTTAAACACAACTTATTCTCCAGAATATCTTCATGAAGTCAGGCTGAAGCTACTATTCTGAATTGGGCTTGACTCAGATGGGCTCAGACTTGGGTTTAGATGACCTGCCTACTCTTTATTCTCTTATTTTCCCTACTGTTTTAATGCTCCCCCAAGAGCATTTTCTTATAAATCACTTGCTCATAGATCCGCAAATCTAGGTCTGCTTCTGGGTAGTTAGCATAAAGATTGTTGTCCTTCAGTCTCTCAGTCAGGTCCAGGTGTTTGCGGCTCCATGGACTCCAGCACACCAGGCTTCTCTGTACTTCATTATTTCCCAGAATTTTCACAAATACATGTCCATCCAACCATCTCATCCTCTGTTATCCCCTGTCCTCCTGCCCTCACTCTTTCCCAGCATCATGGTCTTTTCCAATGAGCCAGCTCTTCACATCAGGTGGCCAAAATATTGGAGCTTCCACTTTAGCTTCAGTCCTTCCAATGGGCTTCCCTGGTGACTCAGCTGATAAAGAATCCACCTGCAATACAGGAGACCTGGGTTGAATCCCTGGGTTGGGAAGATCCCCTGGAGAAGAGAATGGTACCCACTCCAGTATTCTGGCTTGGGGAATTCCATAGACTGTATAGTCCATGGGGTCACAAAGAGTCAGACATGACTGAGAGACATTCACTTCACTTCCAATGAGTATTCAGCGTTGATTTCCTTTAGGATTAACTGGTTTAATTTTCTTGGTGTCCAAGTGAAAGTGAAAGTGTTAGTTGCTTAGTTTGTCCAACTCTTTGTGACCCCATGGACTTTAACCCACCAGCCTCCTCTGTCCATGGAATTCTCCAGGCAAGAATACTGGATTGGGTTGCCATTCCCTTCTCCAGGGGATCTTCCTGACCAGGGATCACATGCAAGTCTCCTGAATTGCAGGCAGATTCTTTATTGTCTGAGTCATCTGGAAAAGCCTTACTATCCAAGGGACTCCCAAGAGTCTTCTCCAGCACCACAGTGCAAAAATACAAATTCTTTCATGCTCAGACTTCTTTATGGTCCAACTCTCACATCCATACATGATTATTGGAATAACCATAGCTTTGAGTAGACGGACCACTGATGGCAAAGTAATGTCTTTGCTTTTTAATATACTGCCCAGTTTGCCATAGCTTTTCTTCAAAAAAGCAAACATCTTTTAATTTCATGGCTGCAGTCATCATCTGCAGTGATTTTGGAGCCCCCCAAAATAAAGTCTGTCACTGTTTCCATTTTTTCCCCATCTATTTGCCTGGAAGTGATGGAATCAGATGCCATGGTCTTAGTATTTTGAATGAAGAGTTTTAAAGTAGCTTTCTCATTTTTCTCTCAGTTTCATCAAGAGGCTCTTTAGTTCTTCTTTGTTTTCTGCCATTAGGGCAGTTTTATCTGCATATCAGAGGTTATTGATATTTCTCCCAGCAATCTTAATTCTAGTTTGTGATTCATCTGACCTAGCTTTTGGTATGATGTACTCTGCATATAAGTTAAATAAACAGGGTGAAAATATGAAGACTTAACATAACTCTTTTTCAATTTTAAACCAGTGTGTTGTTCCATGTCCAGTTCTAACTGTTGCTTCTTGACCTGCATACAGGTTTCTCAGGAGTCAGGTAAGGTGGTTTGGTATTCCCATCTCTTTAAGAATTTTCCACATAAAGCATAAAGATATTTAACCTTAGAAATCACTGGTCTCATGTGTTTCTTATCTTGTTTTTAATTTGTTGGAACATGTAACTGAGTTTGAGACTTCCCAGGTGGTCCAATGGTAAAGAATCCACCTGCCAATGCAGGAGGCACAGGAGACATGGGTTTGATCCCTTGGTCAGGAAGTTCCCCTGGAGGAAGAAATGGCAACCCACTGCAATATTCTTGCCTGCAAAATACCCTGGACAGAGAAGCCTTGAGGGTTGCAGTCCATTGGGTCGCAAAGTTGGACACAACTGAGTGAGTATGCATACATGTACTTGAGTTTACTTTTGACTCTCTAATAGTCTGCTTTGAGACTTAATTTTTTCAATACAAATAGTGACACCATTTTATGCTTTGTATTTCATTCAAAATTTATCAATTAATTCTAGTATGCAGATTATTAAAAAGTCACAGCATTTTAAGACCCCATTTTATCTATAGGCATATGATTAACTGGACTTGAGAGTACTCAAAATTATCAAGAATTCTCTGATGTATACTACAGTATGTGCAGTGACTTGTTCCCACTGAAATTTCTGTGAGAGTGTGAAATTCTTTTAGACATTATGGTTATTTTCAGATTTCTTAACTGTTGAAATAAACTGGCAGTCATCAGCATGAATATACCTAGGCACATCACTGAGAAAAGCTGCAAAAAAATAAATATTGTTTTTTCCTTTAGAGAATTGTTTACATAGTGTATGGCTAGGGAGATGGTACTATTAAATAAGAATAAGCAGTTAGTCATCTGTTATTGACTATGTTCAATATTTTTAGTGGGTCAAGCTTAGTGGTGGTTCCCTAGGAGGAGAGTGTAGTTCTGGGAGAAACCAAACAGGAAAAAGAGGGTTTTTATAAATGATCAAACCCTAAAAAGATAAAACAGGAATCACACACCTAAAAATCATTCAAGTACTGTCAACTAAGCATAAAAAACTAAGTAGAACAGTAAGTGAAAAAGGAACAAAAGACAAGCAGATGAAATGAAGCCTCCTGAAAGTGTTTGGCCAGAGGAAAGAAACTTTATTTTAATCTATCACAGTGGTCATAATACTATGATATATATATATCAGATCAGTCTCTCAGTCGTGTCTGACTCTTTGAGACCCCATGAATCGCAGCAGGCCAGGCCTCTCTGTCCATCAACAACTCCCGGAGTTCACTCAAACACATCCATCGGGTCGGTGATGCCATACAGCCATCTCATCCTCTGTTGTTCCCTTCTCCTCTTGTCCACAATCCCTTACAGCACCAGAGTCTTTTCCAATGAGTCAACTCTTCCCATGAGGTGGCCAAAGTACTGGAGTTTCAGCTTTAGCATCATTCCTTCCAAAGAAATTCCAGGGCTGATCTCCTTCAGAACGGACTGGTTGAATCTCCTTGCAGTCCAAGGGACTCTCAAGAGTCTTCTCCAACACCACAGTTCAAAAGCATCAATTCTTCGGTGCTCAGCCTTCTTCAAAGTCCAACTCTCACATCCATACATGACCACAGTTAAAACGGTAGCCTTGACTAGACGAACTTTTGTTAGCAAAGTAATACCTCTGCTTTTGAATATGCTATCTAGGTTGGTCATAACTTTCCTTCCAAGAAATAAGTGTCTTTTAATTTCATGGCTGCAGTCACCATCTGCAGTGATTTTGGAGCCCAGAAAAACAAAATCTGACACTGTTTCCCCATCTATTTCCCATGAAGTGATGGGACTGGATGCCATGATCTTCATTTTCTGAATGTTGAGCTTTAAGCCAACCTTTTCACTCTCCACTTTCACTTTCATCAAGAGGCTTTTTAGTTCCTCTTCACTTTCTGCCATAAGGGTGGTGTCATCTGCATACCTGAGGTTATTGATATTTCTCCTGGCAATCTTGATTTCAGCTTGTGTTTCTTCCAGTCCAGCGTTTCTCATGATGTACTCTGCATATAAGTTAAATAAGCAGGGTGACAATGTACAGCCCTGACGTATTCCTTTTCCTATTTGGAACCAATCTGTTGTTCCATGACCAGTTCTAACTGCTGCTTCCTGACCTGCATACAGGTTTCTCAAGAGGCAGATCAGGTGGTCTGGTATTCCCATCTCTTTCAGAATTTTCCATAGTTTATTGTGATCCACACAGTCAAAGGCTTTGGCAAAATCAATAAAGCAGAAATAGTTGTTTTTCTGGAACTCTCTTGCTTTTTCCATGATCCAGCAGATGTTGGCAATTTGATCTCTGGTTCCTTTACCTTTTCTAAAACCAGCTTGAACATCAGGAAGTTCACGGTTCACATATTGCTGAAACCTGGCTTGGAGAATTTTGAGCATTACTTTACTTGTGTGTGAGATGAGTGCAATTGTGCGGTAGTTTGAGCATTCTTTGGCATTGCCTTTCTTTGGGATTAGGATGAAAACTGACCTTTTCCAGTCCTGAGGGCACTGCTGAATTTTCCAAATTTGCTGGCATATTGAGTGCAGCACTTTCAGAGCATCATCTTCCACGATTTGGAATAGCTCAACTAGAATTCTATCACCTCCACTAGCTTTGTTCATAGTGATGCTTTCTAAGGCCCACTTGACTTCACATTCCCGGATGTCTGGCTCTAGGTCAGTGATCACACCATCGTGATTATCTGGGTCATGAAGGTCTTTTTGTACACTTCTTCTGTGTATTCTTGCCATCTCTTCTTACTATCTTTTGCTTCTGTTCAGATCAGATCAGATCAGTCGCTCAGTCGTGTCCGACTCTTTGCGACCCCATGAACTGCAGCACGCCAGGCCTCCCTGTCCATCACCAGCTCCCGGAGGTCACTCAGACTCACATCCATCGAGTCAGTGATGCCATCCAGCCATCTCATCCTCTGTCGTCCCCTTCTCCTCCTGCCCCCAATCCCTCCCAGCATCAGAGTCTTCTCCAATGAGTCAACTCTTCGCATGAGGTGGCCATAATACTGGAGTTTCAGCTTTAGCATCATTCCTTCCAAAGTAATCCCAGGGCTGATCTCCTTCAGAATGGACTGGTTGGATCTCTTTGCAGTCAGAGGGACTCTCAAGAGTCTTTTCCAACACCACAGTTCAAAAGCATCAATTCTTCGGCACTCAGCCTTCTTCACAGCCCAGCTCTCATATCCATACATGACCACAGGAAAGACCATAGCCTTGACTAAGTGAACCTTTGTTGGCAAAGTAATGTCTCTGCTTTTGAATATGCTATCTAGGTTGGTCATAACTTTCCTTCCAAGGAGTAAGTGTCTTTTAATTTCATGGCTGCAGTCACCATTTGCAGTGATTTTGGAGCCCAGAAAAAGAAAGTCTGACACTGTTTCCACTGTTTCTCCATCTATTTCCCATGTAGTGATGGATCATATGCCATGATCTTCATTTTCTGAATGTTGAGCTTTAAGCCAACCTTTTCACTCTCCAGTTTCACTTTCATCAAAAGGCTTTTTAGTTCCTCTTCACTTTCTGCCATAATGGTGGTGTCATCTGCATGTCTGAGGTTATTGATTGCTTCTGTTAGGTCCATACAATTTCTGTCCTTTATCGAGCCCATCTTTGCATGAAATATTCCTTTGGTACCTCTGATTTTCTTGAAGAGATCTCTAGTCTTTCCCATTCTGTTGTTTTCCTCTGTTTCTTTGCATTGATTGCTGAAGAAGGCTTTCTTATCTCTTCTTGCTATTCTTTGGAACTCTGCATTCAGATGCTTATATCTTTCCTTTTCTCCTTTGCTTTTTGCTTCTCTTCTTTTCACAACTATTTGTAAGGCCTCCCCAGATAGCCATTTTGCTTTTTTGCATTTCTTTTCCATGGGGATGGTCTTGGTCCCTGTCTCCTGTACAATGTCATGAACTTCCTTCCATAGTTCATCAGGCACTCTATCTATCTATCAGATCTAGGCCCTTAAATCTATTTCTCACTTCCACTGTATAATCGTATATATATATACACATATAGCAGATTTGAGTTATGTAAGCAACTCAATAGAAAGCAATTTTATAGGCTCATTTTTTATTGTAAAATCTAAATTCCATTTCCTTTCCAAATATCTATTTGATACTTTACAAGCTCATTTCTACACATGTCACAAAAACAGTACTAGTAAATATAAAACATCAAGATTGTATAAATCCTGTTTTATATTATACAGATCTTTACATTTATATTGGGGAAGGAAAGGTAAATAAATAAATAAAAACCTGCTAGGTGAAGAAAGGAAATACAATTATAATTCAATTGTGGGCCATAAGCCTTCCTCCATTTCAAAGCATTCATATCTAGATATCTGCATGATATATTAAGAGAGATAATATGACCCCGTATCAAAACACTGGTGAATAAACATTATTTTTACATTTTAGGTAAAATCATACTTACATATATGAATTGCTTTCTTTTATGTATGCACATTCTAAGTCACTTTAGTTGTGTCTGACTCTTTGCTGCCCTATGGACTGTAGTCTGCCAGTCTCGTCTGTCCATAAGGATTCTCAAGGCTAAAATACTGGAGTGGGTTGTCATGTACTTCTCCAGGTGATCTTTCTGACCCAGGGATCAAACTCAGGTCTCTTACATTTCCTGCATTCACGGGATGGGGTGGGGAGCGGGGTTCAGGTTTCTTTACCACTAGTGCCGCTTGTGAAGACCTCTTATATATGTGTAATTGAACTTATTTCCAAATAATTGAGCAACTACTAGTCCAATTTGTTTTGATGTAGTCAACAAAAAAAAATTGGAGAAGGAAATGGCGGCCCACTCCAGTGTTCTTGCCTGGAGAACCCCAGGGACGGGGGAGCCTGATGCGCTGCCGTCTATGGGGTCGCACAGAGTCGGGCACGACTCAAGCGACTTAGCAGCAGTAGCAGCAGTCAACAAAATTCTAAGGTTATCCTCAATAACCTTCATCATTGTATGATGTCTTCCTCACAAATATGTATGAAAGCTTTCAATGCAGTATGATATCACTTTCTTGGTCATGTTATATTGCAAAGCAAAAAGGAACTTTTCCAGATTGAGCCTGACCTATTCAAGTATATTCTTTAAAAGCAGGGAGTTTTCTCTGGCAGTTAGCAGACAAAGAAGTCAGAGAGATACACTGCTCCTGGTTTTGAGGACAGAAACTGTCAGGTTTTGAATGGCCTATAAGCATCTTGTATTGATATCAAGGCATGATGTGTAGTCTTTAGGACCTCAAAGCAACCCAGAACTGCAAAAAAGCACAAGCCTCAATTATATAGCTGTAGGAAGATGTATTCTGCTAAAACACCCCTGAGTTTGGAAGCAGATTCTTCCTGAATCAAGCTTCCAGAAGAGAATGCAACTGGCTGACTCTTTTTTTAAAATTTAATTTAATTTAAGTTTTTAACTTTACAATATTGTATTTGTTTTGCCATATATCAAAATAAATTCACCACAGGTATACATTTGTTCCCCATCCTGAACCCTCCTCCCACCTCCCTCCCCATACCATCCCTCTGGGTCGTCCCAGTGTTTTTAAAAATTTGAGTTAGAATTTTTATTTTTATTAACTAATTACAAAAATTAAGTGCATTAAATTTATTAATTTGCAATATTAGTTTCAGCTGTGCAACATAGTGATTCAATATTTTTATGTTATATTCCATTTAAAGTTATTACAATCTAAAAGCTATGTTTCCATATGCTATACAATATATCCTTATTGATTATTAATTTTATTCATAGTAGTTTTTATATTTTACCTCATCTCCTGATATTGCCCCTTATCCCTTTCCTCTCCCTACTGTTAGCCAATAGTTTGTTTTCTGTATCTGTGAGTCTGTTTCTGTTTCTTTGTATACTTTCACTTCATTTTTTAGGCTCCCCATGTATTTTTGGAATACGTGTTTTATAGAGTATTTTTCTTTGTCTGTCTGATTTATTTTACTAAATCTAATACTTCTTAAGTCCATCCACATTTTTGGAAATGGTAGAATTTCATTCTTTCTTTTTTATGAATGAGCAATATTGATGGTATAAATTTACCACATAATCTTTATCTATTCATCTGTTGATGTCCACTTAGGTTGCTTCCATATCTTGGTTATTTTAAATAATGTGATGAACTCTGGGGTGCATGCTGTATTTTTTCAAATTAGCTTTTAATTTTCTTCAGGTATATACCACGAGTAGAACTGTCGAGTCGTATGGTAGCTCTATTTTCACTTTTTTGAGGAACCTCCATACTTTTTTCATTAGGGGCTATATCAATTTACATTCTAACTAGTAGTGTAGTAGGGTTCTCTTTTCACCACTTTCTCATCAACATTTGTTATTTGTAGACTTTTTGATGGTAGCCATTCTCACCAGAGTGAAGTGATATCTCACTGCAGTTTTGATTTGCATTTCTCTGTTAATTATTGATGTTGAGCATTTTTTCATGTGCCTGTTAACCATCTGTGTATCTTTGGAAAAATGTCTATTCAGTTATTCTATTTTTAATTGGGTTATTTGATATTGAGTTTTATTAGCTATTTACATATTTTGAATATTAATCCCTTATCAGTCATATTATTTGCAAATATTTTCTCCATTCAGTAGTTCTCTTCATTTTGTCAATCAGTTCCTTTGTTGTACAAGAATTTAAAAATTTAATTAGCTCCCTTTTGTTTATTTTTGCACTTCTTTAGCCTTAGAAGACATTCAAAAAAATATTGCTATGATTGCTCTAATGTTTGTCAAAGCAGATTCTGACTACTATATCTTCTATGAGTTTTATGGTTTAAGGACTTCCTTTTAGGTCTTTAATCCATTTTGAGCTTATTTTTCTGTATGATGTTACAGAATATTATCATTTCTTTTCTTTTATGTGTATCTGCTCAGTTTCCAGCACCACTTATTGAAGAGCTTGTTTTTTAGACTAATTACCCATAAATGCATGTGCTTATTTCCGGGCTGTCTTCTATTCCATTGATCTATGTGTCTGTTTTTGTGTTAGTTTCATGCTGTTTTGATTACTGTAGCTTTGTGGTATAGTCTGAAGTCAGGGAGGGTAATACTCCAACTTTGTTATTTTTTTTTCTCAAGATTGCTTTGGTAATATGGGGTCTTTTGTGATTCCATTATAAATTTTAGGATTATGTGTGCTAGTACTGTGAAAATATTGTGGTATTTTGATAGAGATTATACTTAATATGTAGATTGCTTTGAGTAGTATAGGCAAGTAATTAATATTTTTCTTCCAGCTCAAGGTTGTCTGTTTCTTCCTGATTCACTCTGGGGAGGTTGCATGTTTCTAGATATTTCTCCATTTCTTCTAAGTTGTCCAAGTTCTTGGCATTTAAACTGTGTGCAGTATTTTCTATTTTTTTTTTTTTTTTGTATTTCTGAAGTATTGGTTGTTATTTCTCTCTTTTATTTCTTACTTTGTTTATTTGGGTTTTCTCTCTTTTTTTCCCTAATTATGCTGGCCAAAGGTTTATCAATTTTGTTAATTTTTTCAAAAAACAGCTATTCATTTCATTGAACTTTTTTGTTTTGTCTCTATTTGTTCTTTTTTTTTTTTTTCCTTCAATGCATTTATTTATTTTTTAAATTTTATTTTGATTAACTTTACAATATTGTATTGCTTTTGCCATTCATCAAAATGAATCCGCCACAAGTATACATGTGTTCCCCATCCTGAACCCTCCTCTCTCCTCCCTCCCCATACCATTCCCCAGTGCGCCAGCCCCAGGCATCCGTTATCAGGCATCGTACCTGGACTGGCGACTCGTTTCAGAAATAATATTATACATATTTCAATGCTATTCTCCCAAATCATCCCACACTCTCCCTCTCCCAGAGTCCGTAAGACTGTTCTATATATCGGTGTCTCTTTTGCTGTCTCGTAAACAGGGTTATTGTTACCATCTTTCTAAATTCCATATATATGCGTTAGTATACTGTATTTGTGTTTTTCTTTCTGGCTTACTTCACTCTGTATAATAGGCTCCAGTTCCATCCACCTCATTAGAACTGATTCAAATGTATTCTTTTTAATGGCTGAGTAATACTCCATTGTGTATATGTACCAAAGCTTGCTTATCCATTCATCTGCTGATGGACATCTAGGTTGCTTCCAAGTCCTGGCTATTGTAAACAGTGCTGCTATGAACATTGGGGTACACATGTCTCTTTCAATTCTGGTTTTCTCAGAGTGTATGCCCAGCAGTGGGATTGCTGGATCATAAGGCAGTTCTATTCCCAGTTTTTTGAGGAATCTCCATATTGTTCTCCATAGTGGCTGTACTAGTTTGCATTCCCACCAACAGTGTAAAGAGGTTTCCCTTTTCTCCACACCCTCTCCATCATTTATTGCTTGTGGACTTTTGGATCGCAGCCATTCTGACTGGCATGTAATGGTACCTCATAGTGATTTTGATTTGCATCTATTTGTTCTTTGATCTTTATTATCTTCTGCTGCTAAGTCGCTTCAGTCGTGTCTGACTCTGTGCAGCCCCATAGACGGCAGCCCACCAAGCTCCCCCATCCCTGGGATTCTCCAGGCAAGAACACTGGAGTGGGTTGCCATTTCCTTCTTCAATGCAGGAAAGTGAAAAGTGAAAGTGAAGTCGCTCAGTCGTATTCGATTTTTCGTGACATGGACTGCAGCCTACCAGGCTCCTCTGTCCATGGGACTTTCCAGGCAAGAGTATTGGAGTGGGGTGCCATTGCCTTCTCCTTATTATCTTCTACCTTCTCATAACTTTCATATTTGCTTTTTCTTCTTTTTTCTTGCTTTTCTTCTTTTTCTAATTCATTTAGATGGTAGGTCAGGTTACTTATTTCAGATTTTTCCTGTTTCTTGAGGTAAGTCTATATGGCTATAAACTTCCCTCTTTGATGTTGTTTTGCTGCATCCCATCGATTTTGAGATTGCCGGAACAAATATCAATAACCTCAGATATGCAGATGACACCACCATTATGGCAGAAAGTGAAGAGGGGCTAAAAAGCCTCTTGATGAAAGTGAAAGTGGAGAGTGAAAAGGTTGGCTTAAAGCTCAACATTCAGAAAACAAAGATAATGGCATCTGGTCCCATCACTGCATGGGAAATAGATGGGGAAACAGTGGAAACAGTGTCAGACTTTGTTTTTCTGGGCTCCAAAATCACTGCACATGGTGACTGCAGCCATGAAATTAAAAGATGCTTACTCCTTGGAAGGAAAGTTATGACCAACCTAGATAGCATATTCAAAAGCAGAGACATCACTTTGCCAACAAAGGTTCGCCTAGTCAAGGCTATGGTCTTTCCTGTGGTCATGTATGGATGTGAGAGCTGGACTGTGAAGAAGGCTGAGTGCAGAAGAATTGGTGCTTTTGAACTGTGGTGTTGGAGAAGACTCTTGAGAGTCCCTTGGACTGCAAGAAGATCCAACCGGTCCGTTCTGAAGGAGATCAGCCCTGGGATTTCTTTGGAAGGAATGATGCTAAAGCTGAAACTCCAGTACTTTGGCCACCTCATGCAAAGAGTTGACTCATTGGAGAAGACTCTGATGCTGGGAGGGATTGAGGGCAGGAGGAGAAGGGGACGACAGAGGATGAGATGGCTGGATGGCATCACTGACTTGATGGGTGTGAGTCTGAGTGACCTCCGGGAGCTGGTGATGGACAGGGAGGCCTGGCGTGCTGTGGTTCATGGGGTCGCAAAGAGTCGGACACGACTGAGCGATTGATCTGATCTGATCTGATCAATTTTGAAAAGCTGTGTTTCCATTATCATATATATTTAAGTATTTTCTGATTTCCTCTTTGAATTTTTTATCGACTCTTTGTTTTTTTTTTTTTTTTTTTTTTTCAGTAGCATGTTGTTCAGTCACCACGTTTTTGTGCTTTTAACATTTTTCTTCCTGTAATTGATTTGTAGTTTCATACCCCTGTGGTCAGAAAAATTGCTTTGTATAATTTCTACTCAAAATTGTTGAGACTTATTTTGTGGTATCTCGCATGGAATCTAACCTGGACATCTTCCCATATGCATTTGAAAAAATGTGTACTGTGCTGTTTTTCGATGGAATGTCTTGTAGAAACCTATTAAGACCTACTAATCTAATATGGGCTGACTGATTTCAGCTTTTGCAACCCTGAGCGAAGGATCCAGCTAATTTAAAGTCCTGTCTCTATGAACTATGAGATAACAAATTACTGGTGTTTTAATTTGTCAAATTCATGGTAATTCATTACATAGAGCTGGAAAACTAATACAATTGGATAAAGAATATCTTCTCTACACACTTTGCCAAGCCTTTAACAAATTCTATTTTGCTTCTTTTGAATTCATTATCATGGTAAGCCCCAAGGCTGTGACAAGAATAACTTTTATTTGGATTCCACACAAAATGAAATATTGATCACTCATCAAAATGATATTTTCAGTTTCGTTTAGTTCACTCAGTCTTGTCCTACTGTCTGTGACCCCATAGAATCTAGCATGCCTGGCTTCCCTGTCGATCACCTGGAGCTTGCTCAAACTCATGTCCACTGAGTCGGTGGTGCCACTCAACCATTTCATCCTCTGTTATACCCTTACCCTCCTGCCAACAATCTTTCCCAGCATCAGGGTCTTTTCCAATGAGTCAGTTCTTCACATTAGGTGACCAAAGTATTGGAGTTTAAGCTGCCCTCTTCCAATGAATATTCAGGACTGACTTTCTTTAGGACTGACTGATTGGATCTCCTTGCAATCCAGGGGAATCTCAGGAGTTTTCTCCAACACTACAGTTCAAAAACATCAATTCTTCAGCACTCAGCTTTCTTATTCACTAAAATGATATTTAAGAAATATATTTTTAACATAAAATATTCTCAGTATATTATTAAGAAAAGTTCTAAACTTATTTAGTCCTTATTTCTTTTTTTCTTTTTTTTATTCTACATATGTATTTATATGTTTGTAAGTGTATATGCATATATACATTCCAAACGCAGTTGATACTTTGCAAGGTAAACACAAAAATGTTAATGGAATTTACAATGGTTGGTGAAATTGAGGTGATTTATACTTTCTTTTTTTATAGTGAAAATGAATTGTGTAATTTAAAAATATATCCATAGCAAGCTACCTAAAAACTGTTTTATTAGAATTTTATGATATTTAATGTGAGTCCTGGACTTTTACTCTTCTTTTACTATTCAAGAAATTTCACTGTTATTATCTTCATTTAATTGCTGTAGATGTTCATAATATTTCCTTATTGGTCAGAGCTCTCCATAGTAATAGAACCAAGAGAATATGTAAAAGATTTGTTACAAGAATTGTCTCCCACAGCTATGGAAGCCTTGAGTTTCACGAGCTGCCCTCTACAAGGTGGAGAACTATGAAACCTGGTGGTGGAATTCGAACTGACTCCAAAGGTATGAGAACCAAGGGACAGCTGGCATAGATTCTAAGTTACAAGGCTCAAGAACAAAGAGCTCTGATGTCTGAGGGCAGGAAAATATGGATGTCCTAGTTCAAAAACAGAAAGATTTGCCCTTTCTTCACTTATTTGTTGTATTTAGGCCTTCATTGGATTGGATGATGCCTACACACATTTGTAAGGGCAGATTTCTACTCACTTTACTGAATCAAATGCTGGTATCTTCCAGAAAAACCTTCAAAAACACACCCAGAAATAATGTTTCACCACCTATCTGGGCATCCCTTAGCTTAGTTAAGTAGACAAATAAATTTAACCATCACAATCTGTCTAATATATCAGAATAATACTTATAAGTAGGGGTCACCCTTGAACCACATATTGAACTGAAAGACCACAAAATGAGTCTCATGGTAGATCTGTCATATACAAATCAATAGCAAGGATGTATTAATGCCTCAACGGACAAGCACTGGTGACAACAGCAAAGCAATGTGTCCTTGTCTGGCTGACTTCAAAATACTGTTTATGCACAGTACACATTTCTTTGTACTGTATTTACATAGCTTAATGGAGTTTTGAAAGGTCAGAATCAGAGCTGTAGACATTTGGAACTGTGAATTGCACACAGAGGCATTATCGAATTCTTAATTATATTATTAGAAGGTTTACACAAGTCTAGTTTCTACTAAAGAATAGGTTGCTTTGATATATATTAATTTGAAACATATTTTCACTTACTTTTCAGACCTATAAATCACATAAAATTACTGTGTCCCACATTCATATCAAATAAAAACTCATTCTCCTGTACTATTTTATGTTTTCCTGTAATGTATTTGACTTCTTTTCTTCTCCAATTGGTGAATACCAATAATTATCCCTGGAGCAAGGTGAATGTGTTTTCTTAAAGTATTATGGGAAGATTTTGGAAATGGAGTATTAACTGAATAAAGATATTAATTAAATTGTTTTTCCACTACTTTTAAGTTTCTCATCTGCATTTAAAAATAATCCCAGAATGAGGCATAGAAAGAATTGAAGTTTCAAATGACTTAAAGAAAAGTGACTAGGCCAATGGGAATTATGCAGAGAGTTTCCAACAACAACACAAGCAAAATTTTCTAATCATAATTACTTTATTCTCATTTCTATTGTTCTTATTAGAGTACATGTAAGAATAGAGCTTCTTGTTATTAGGTGAACTTATTTCTCTAGTAGGAGAGGTTTGTTGTTTATCTAGGAGTCTCATGAATTGGAAGGAAAAGGTAAAGAAGTCAGAAAGGAAATGAGTCCTTACCAAGTAAGAAATTCCTTTGCAACTTTAATGGAAAGTGAATGTTGAGAGGAAAATGAGTTTTCAAAACTGTTTTAAGTTTTAATAAGTTTTGCCTCACTGCTTTTGTGAGAATAAAATATAAGATGTTTTGGTAACCTTAGGCTAACCATTAGACCGAAAACATTGTTTTAGTTCAAGAATGAAATATTAATGAACAGAAATTGTTTGATAATAACAATAAGATAAACGGTTCAGTGCAAAAAAAAAAAAAAAAACAAACAAAACCAGCTAATATGCAGGATGAAAGAACAGAGTTCAGAAGACTCTTGATAGGTTGAATTGGAAGGGATAAAATTTACTACGTATGAATGTATAGATTTTTATGAATCTAATAACTATAAAAATTTAGGGACATTTGATTTACAGAATTTCATGTGAATAAATTTTGAATTTCTGTGTTGTTCTTCAGCTCTCTTGAAGCGAAAATATTACTAATATTGTATGCCTAAGCTTATTCCACTTTCAACTAAATTAATAATAGTGTGGTCCTTAGATGAAGTGGAAAAAATCAATCCTCAAGGATGGGTCCCAGTTACACCACATCTGACCTATTGTATTCAATTCTGAAAAGCTGCTGTTTACACATAGGAAGAAGCAAAGAACGCTGAAGACATTCCAATTCTTGATATTTGAAAACTAGCTGAATGAGACAAACTTGTTTGAGAAATAAAGATTTGAAGATAATATGAGAGCTGTATTATTACAGCACAACAGTTAGCCTTAAGAGTTGTATAACCAGATCCTTGGATTTGATTCAGTGTCATTGAGCAAGTAACTTAACCTTTGGTAAATTAGTTCAATATCTTTTCCCGATTTCCTACATCTGTAAAACAGCATTAGTAAATGTGTTTTCTCTGAAGGATTGTTGTTAGCATTTGAAGATATGTGAAAATCATATAGATTTGTTCTTGGAATATAAGTACTCAATATATGTTAGCTATTATTATTATTGTTGTTCTTGTTAGTACAATTACTAGTAACTATTTAGAGAGAAGTTCATGTAGAAAGGGAATAAAGAATCCTGGTTTTATAGGATAAAACTATCAGTGGTGGGTTAGGGTTAAAGTGAGAAAGTTTAACGCAATATAAGATTTTGCAAAAAAGTATCATGATCTTCCTAAAGAAACAATTAACTCCTATTCCCATCCTATTTTTAAAAGCAGACATTTAGGGACATATAAAAGGAATAGAATGAATGGAAAATTCAAGGAGATAATCTTTATAGTTCATTTCAAAATTGAAAATCTTGTGTTTCCAAAATGTTTTGGAGAAAAATTTTCTCCTTAAGAAAACCAGTATTTAAAATATAGGTGAATTTTACTCAATTAATATGTGAAAAAATAAAATATCATAACTTATACTGGAGTGGGTTGCCATTTCCTTCTCCAGGGGATCTTCCTCACTCAGGGATTGAACACTGGTCTCCTGCATTGCAGGCAGATTATTGTCTGAGTCATCAGGGAAGCTCATAAGTACTAAAATAGTACATACTGTGCCTTAAATATACTTTTATTTGTTACAATAAACTGATAGTTTGCATTTATGTTAAGTAATATTGTTGTGAAGTCATTCTGAGCCTTAGCCTAAAGCAAAACATACACGGTATTGATATGTCAACCTTTCAACTTGTTACTGCAGTGAGAGCTAAATGAAGAATTTAGTTGACAACGAAAGGAAATTTTGATTCTCTGTTCTTGGGTGCTCTGAGAAATCATATTTCTGAGTATAAAAATCCTCATATGTAAGAAAGGCTATTAACTCTCAACTTTTCTAAGGTCTTTGAAAAAATAGCAATCATATATACAATGATTGCCTATGGTTGAGTTATGTGGGTATTGTCAGATAATTTCATTTAACTGCACAACTATTTTTCTTCACTTACGTGAATTCACCAACTTGCCTCATGGAGTCAAGTCAAAAATATTAATTTGCATGTTTATTATAAGTGGAATATATTAGAGCTTAAATTAGTGGGAAAGAAAACAGAATAATAAGTATACACTGTATATATACTCTAATTTGTATTTGCAGGCAGTGCCATATATGTGTGCCCTAACTTGTGTGAGTGTGTTTGCACAACACACACATTATTGCCTATGTGTACCCGGAGAGGACTTCTGGATGCTTTTAATAGATTTCATATATGTAGTACAATATCTCTTGAAAGCTACTATAAATGTTCATGTTACTCCTAATTTGAGTGAAATTCAAATAGATTTCATTCACAGAAAACTGGGTTTTTATTAAGTTTTATTATAGTTGGTTTACAATGTTATGTTAGTCTCTATTGTACAGCAAAGTGAATCAGATATACCTATATATGCATCCCTTTTATTTTCCTTCCCACTTAAGTCACCATAGAGCACTGAGTAGAGTTCCCTGTGCTATATACACAGTAGATTTTCAATAGTTATCTATTTTATACATAGTAGTATATATATATGTCAGTCCTAATCTCCCAGTTTGTCTCTCCTCTGCCCTTCCCCCTTGCTATCCATTCATTTCATCTCTACCTCTGTGTCTCTATCATGGAAATTTTTTATTCTAATTTCAAACTGTGTTTCCCTTCCCTCTCTAATGCATGAGAGACAGCTGTGAGGCACCATTAAAATAAAATGAAACAAGTAGATTATTTTACCACAAGACCCTAAAACTTTCTGTATACAAAAGGCAATGAATTTAGTAGATATAGTTTCATTTTAATTTATTTTTTGACTTAGATGAGTTTTTTCTTTAAAGCAATGAAGATGAAACCAGTGGCTTGGCACCACACTCACTACAACCAATAAAAAGAAAATGAGCTAACTTCCTCCAAGGGGCATTACCTTTTTTTTCTGATTGAACTCAGTATATAATGTTGTGCTCTGTGGAAATTTTAATAGTGTCACACAGTGAAGGCAGCTAAGGGACCATAAAACCCTGCACCTTTCTGTGCTTAAACAGTAACCTAACATTGGTCTTTTTGAACTGCTATGCTAACTGCAGGTGCAATTATAGATTGAAACTAATTTCACATGTGGACCTTCCAAAGCAGAATGCCAGCCTAAATCAAACTCATATTCGGCAAGCATTCTAAACTAATACCTTTCACATTTGCATTTGAAAAAGTATTTACCATCATACTTCTGAGATCTACATTGTCACATATAGCAAAATTACAGAGGCTTATATGAAAATTACTTTCATATTGAATTATCTTTGCATTGTTTCTGCCCTCACAGATCTCTGCCTTTTCTTTGTGATGTGTTACATGTGGGCAGATTTTGATTGGAATGATTTCCAGGTTTTTTGAAGCTCATTATCAGAGTGCTCTTCACTGTATAAAAATACTCCAGCAGAAATGAAGATATGTAATTTGGATTAAAAAAGACCTATTCAGATAATTCTTATTTTGAGGTAGAGGGAAGAACAGATGTTGAAAATATAGTGAAAGTTTGCTTGAAGTAAGGTTTTTTAGTATAAGACTTCTTACACTTAATAGCAATTAACATTTATTTATATAAATAAAAAATGATTTTAATGCCCTTATAAATTTTAAGTTTGATACAATTAGACTGGGAGGGGATATTTAAAAGCCAGAAGTAATTCTATGAGGTCAATAATTACAAAACAGGAGAATGTGAAAATTTTATTCAAAAGGGAAATTCAAAAATTATTTAGTAATAATTGAATATTATTATCATTTCAGGAAACAGAAACTCAAAAAATTGTATTTAAACAAAAATGATTAGAAAAAAGAAGTGAATACTCAATTTAGTCAAAACAGTCCATCTATATAAATAATGACTACAAAATATTATCTACATCTATGACCTAGATCATGCCCAGTTAATGAAGATATCATCTTAGGAGAGTCGTATTACTTTTCTTCATCATTCAGTCATTCACTTATTCATGCATTTATTCCCTCATCCATTCGACAAATCTTTATGGGATGTTTAATATATGTAATCTATCATTGTAATTTCATGGACCTGACATTCCAGGTTCCTATGCAATATTGTTCTTTACAGCATCGGACTTTACTTCTATCACCAGACACATCTACAGCTGGGTATTCTTTCTGCTTTGGTTCCATCCCTTCATTCTTTCTGGAGTTATTTCTCCACTGATCTCCAGTAGCATATTGGGCCCTTACTGACCTGGGGAGTTTCTCTTTCAGTATCCTATCATTTTGCCTTTTCATACTGTTCATGGGGTTCTTAACTGTTCATGGGGTTCTTAACTGTTCATGGGGTTATTTAACTTATATGCAGAGTACATCATGAGAAATGCTGGACTGGAGGAAACACAAGCTGGAATCAAGATTGCCGGGAGAAATATCAATAACCTCAGATATGCAGATGACACCACCATTATGGCAGAAAGTGAAGAGGAACTCAAAAGCCTCTTGATGAAAGTGAAAGTGGAGAGTGAAAAGGTTGGCTTAAAGCTCAACATTCAGATAAACGAAGATCATGGCATCTGGTCCCATCACTACATGGGAAATAGATGGAGAAACAGTGGAAACAGTGTCAGACTTTATTTTTCTGGGCTCCAAAATCACTGCAGATGGTGACTGCAGCCATGACATTAAAAGATGCTTACTCCTTGGAAGGAAGGTTATGACCAACCTAGATAGCATATTCAAAAGCAGAGACATCACTTTGCCAACAAAGGTTCGCTTAGTCAAGGCTATGGTCTTTCCTGTGGTCATGTATGGATGTGAGAGCTGGACTGTGAAGAAGGTTGAGCGCTGAAGAATAGATGCTTTTGAACTGTGGTGTTGGAGAAGACTCTTGAGAGTCCCTTGGACTGCAAGGAGATCCAACCAGTCCATTCTGAAGGAGATCAGCCCTGGGATTTCTTTGGAGGGAACGATGCTCAAGCTGAAACTCCAGTATTTTGGCCACCTCATGCGAAGAGTTGACTCATTGGAGAAGACTCTGATGCTGGGAGGGATTGAGGGCAGGAGGAGAAGGGGACGACAGAGGATGAGATGGCTGGATGGCATCACTGACTCGATGAATGTGAGTTTGGGTGACCTCCGAGAGCTGGTGATGGATAGGGAGGCCTGGCGTGCTGCGGTTCATGGGGTCGCAGAGAGTCGGACACGACTGAGCGACTGATCTGATCTGATCTGATCTGATCATTGTAATTTATAGTTTGTAGAAAAAGTGAATCACAAAATTTCCTGTAATTTTTTCCACACCCCTTGCAATATAACTTGTAACTCTTCCCATCATATGTTACAATCTGTTTCTGGGCTTCTCTGACTTTGTAGCTTGCCTTGGGTTAAGAGAAGTGGTGGAAGCAATATGTGTCAGTTCCAAGCACAGGTCTCAAGAGATCTTACACACAAGAGCCTCTCTGGGAAACCTGTGCAGCTACCACAGAAACTACCTGCAGCATGATGTCTTTGCTGTGGCCCAGTCTACTGTTTCCCCATATAAACAGCCAGCCAACCCTCACAAGTACAGCTACCTCATTGGCCACAGAAGGGGCTAAGTTGAAATCAAAAGACCTGTTTAACTGTGTCTAGCCTTAGCTGTGGAGAAGGCAATGGCACCCTACTCCAGTACTCTTGCCTAGAGAATCCCATGGACGGAGGAGCCTGGTAGGCTACAGTCCAAGGGGTCGCAAACAGTTGGACACAACTGAGCGACTTCACTTTCACTTTTCACTTTCATGCACTGGAGGAGGAAATGGCAACCCACTCCAGTGTTCTTGCCTGGAGAATCCCAGGGATGGGGGAGCCTGGTGGGCTGCTGTCTATGGGATCGCACAGAGTTGGACATGACTGAAGTGACTTAGCAGCAGCAGCAGCAGCAGCAGCAGCCTTAGCTGATGGATAAGGCAATGGCACCCCACTCCAGCACTCCTGCCTGGAAAATCCCAGGATGGAAGAGCCTGGTGGGCTGCAGTCTATGGGGTTGCTAAGAGTTAGACACGACTGAGCGACTTCACTTTCACTTTTCACTTTGATGCATTGGAGAAGGAAATGGCAACCCACTCCTGTGTTCTTGCCTGGAACTCTTCATTCTGGAGAAAGCATCAAGCTCTCTCCAGCCCCACCCAGGCCAAGAATGCCAAAATCCTAAATAAGAAAGACTTTTTGAAAAGAATTGTCTCTATTTCTCAATTCTTTATTAGTTAAAGCCAGGGAAGAATTGAGGAGAGAGAAAGAGATAAGTAAAATGTCATTATACAGAAAGCTTTTGTTATTGTTGAAACTTGCAGTGACCACAATACTGAGGACAGGGTTCTGTTCCAGTATGTAGTCCTTGCTACCCTTTCCGGGGGAAACTCGCCCCTGCATAGGTCAGAGCTGCTCAATGCTCTATGTCTGAAGTTTTCAAATGAAAGGAAAGCCAATGTATGTGTATACCACATTTTCTTAATCCATTCCTCTGTCGATGGACATTTAAGTTGTCTCCATGTCTTGGCAGTGCTGCAATGAACTTTGGGGTGCCATGTATCTTTTTGAGCCATGTTTTTCTCTGGATATATGTCCCAAAGTGGTATTGCAAGGTCATATGGTAGCTCTATTTTTAGTTTTTTAAGAAATAAGGCCATCTTCAACAACATGGATGAACATAGAGAGTGTTATACTGAGTGAAGTAAGTCAGACTGAGAAGGAGAAATATCATATGACACCCCTTATACATGGAATCTAAAAAAGAAATGATTCAAATGAACTTAGAAAACAGAAAGAGACTCATAGACTTAGAAAGTGTACTCATGGTGGCAGAGGGGGAGGGATAATTAGGGACTTTGGGAAGGTAATGTGCACGATGCTATATTTAAAATGGATCAACAACAAAAACCTATTGATATCACATGGAACTTTGTTCAATGTTATGTGCCAGTCTGGATGGGAGGGTGATGGAGGAGAATGGATACACGTATCTGTACAGCTGAGTCTCTGCACTGTTCACCTGAAATTATCACAACATTGTTAATCAGCTATATCCCAATACAAACTGTTTTGGTGTTAAAATAAAAAATAATAATAAAAATAAAGGGAAGCCAAGTCTAAGAGAGAGGCGGGAGGTGTGGGCCAATTCAGGGTCCAGCAAAAAGGCAAGACAAAACAAACAACCAAACAACATCCCCTTCTAGGTTTATTTTCTTACCAACTGGAGAAATATCAAGAATTTGAAAGATACTTTCATGAAAAAAGGAGACTGTAGAAATAGTGAAAAAGTGCATAGTCCTTTCTAGTACATTTTAAAACAAAACAATTGTACAATATATCTGAAGAAAACCATACTTTGAAAAGATACAGGAACCCCAACCTGCTTCTGCTAAGTTGCTTCAGTCGTGTCCAACTCTGTGCGACCCCATAGATGGCAGCCCACCAGGCTCTCCCGTCCCTGAGATTCTCCGGGCAAGAACACTGGAGTGGGTTGCCATTTCCTTCTCCAGTGCAGGAAAGTGAAAAGTGAAAGTGAAGTCACTTAGTCGTATCCGACTCTTAGCGACCCATGCACCACAGCCTACCAGGCTCCTCTGTCCATGGGATTTTCTAGGCAAGAGTACTGGAGTGGGGTGCCATTGCCTTCTCCCCCCAGTCTTCATTGTAGCACTATTTACAATAGCCACAGTATGGGAGCAACCAAAATATCCATCTACAGATAAGTGAATAAAGAAGTTGTGGTACATATATAGTGGAATATTACTCAGCCATATAAAATAATGAAATATTGCCATTTGCAGTAACATGGATGGTTCTGAAGATTATCAGAGAGAGGAAGACAAATATTACATAATATAAGTAGAATTTAAAAACTGATACAAATGAACTTATTTACAAAACATAAATTGATAATCAAACTTATGAAATTTATAGTTACCAAAGGAAAAGTGTGTGTGTGGCAGGAACTATGACGTTGGAACTAATGTAAGCACACTAATATATATAAAATGCATAATCAACAAAGACCTACTATATAGCACAGGGACCTCTACCCAATACTCTATAATAACCTATATGCAAAAGAATCTGAAAAAGAATAGATATATGAATATATATATACATACACATATAAAACAAAATCACTTTGCTGTTAACTAAAAGTAACACATTATAAATTAACTATATTCCAATATCAAATAAAATTTAAACAAATCAATACTACAAATCTTTAAAAAATTTTTAAGATGTCAAATCCAGATAAAGTATTTAATTGATCTAACAAGATTTGGAAATTTATATGTGAGTTTACTACAAAGCACTATGCATTATTCTTATTTAGAATTTTATAAATAAGAGTTCTGGGGTATTACATTTTTATTAAGAAAAATGTAATTTTTTGAAAAGTTTTTCAAATGTAACTTTTTTTAAGATAAGGAATCTTGAAAGGTTGCCTGGTGGTTTTTGAATAATGATGTATCTTCAAAAAAAGTTATCTTAGTTAGAGATTACATGCAATTTAAAACAAAGTTTTTGAGTCCAGAGCTAACTTACATTGTCATTTATTTTATAAATAGTTTTATAAACTATTAGACATGACAAATCTTTAGTAATATAATTTATTGATTTAGACACTCAAGAGTAAAGTGTTTTAGCAAACTTTTGCTCCAAAACTATTTTAATTAGCAACTGTAACATTAAAAAAATTTTTAAATGTGCTATGGATATTTAAGAAAATTTATAGGTTAAAGTTGGACAATATACAGTCTATTCTAGATTTAGTCTTTCAGAGCTAAAAACACAAAGATACATCCTTTTCTTTTTTTTAAGGCCACATAATTTTTTTAAGGAAGAACATTTCATTCTCAAGTAAAGCCAAAGTTGGATATATGTGAAAAATATCCATCTGGGACAAAATGACATGAATTCAAAGAGCTAATATCTGTAGTGTAACAGCGATTTGCCAGTAGTAGTCCTAGGCAGTTTGTTATATGTGACACTTATGATGTGCTTCAATGAATGAAAAATAAGAAGGAAAAAGTGTATAAGGATTTGGGTCACTGATTGATCTCTATTTTAAAATCATTTTTCTGATATTTATTTCATCTGTTGTGCTGATATTCCCAAGTAATTTCTGGAAAAGCAGAGCTTCATTCAAAATTAATAACCTTGAAAAAGGGCTAGTCATTCAAGTCTGCCTGAATTTCAGATTTGTGATTACATGGCAACCCTTTTTTGATCTGTGTAAATATAGTGAAAACAATTGATGGTGGCTTTGATGAGTACTTTTGTAATTGGAAGATAAATTATAATATGTATCAATAATGTTGACTATAAAGATAATGGTTTAAGGCAGAAAATTTGGCCTTTGAATGCCAAAACATTGCAGTAGTAAGTAAAACAATTTTAAAGCAAATCTCTTTGACAGACTACTGTTTTTCTACTTTCTAATATCTATTCCAAAGCCTATTTTGTAATGCCACCTGTGCTCGTTTGTAAACATTCAGGCTAAGATCACATGTTTTGTTGTCACAAACAAGATAATAGCTTGCACCTGGACCCCAAAAAATTCCCTAAGAAGATCTTGCTAGAAAGGAATTCAGTGTATGAGCGAGTGTCTTATGTTGTTTCCTTTCATCAGATCTGTTGTTGTTTATGCCTTTGGGGGCAGGAGAGAGAAGTTCTCTCTTCATAGTTATCAAGCCAGTATTTAAAAGGTAAAGAGGTTTCATTTTCTGCCTTTTGGTGTACCTATTGAAATTTATCATATTCTGTGCCTTGATAAAAGATATACACAACAACAACACACGCAGACACACACACTACCAGTGACAATAAAGGAACAACAAGGTTGCTCAATGATCAGATCAGATCAGTCGCTCAGTCGTGTCCGACTCTTTGCGATCCCATGAACCGCAGCACGCCAGGCCTCCCTGTCCATCACCAGCTCCCGGAGGTCACTCAGACTCGCATCCATCGAGTCAGTGATGCCATCCAGCCATCTCATCCTCTGTCGTCCCCTTCTCCTCCTGCCCTCAATCCCTCCCAGCATCAGAGTCTTCTCCAATGAGTCAACTCTTCGCATGAGGTGGCCAAAATACTGGAGTTTCAGCTTTAGCATCATTCCTTCTAAAGAAATTCCAGGATTGATCTCCTTCAGAATGGACTGGTTGGATCTTCTTGCAGTCCAAGGGACTCTCAAAAGTCTTCTCCAACACCACAGTTCAAAAGCATCAATTCTTCGGCGCTCAGCCTTCTTCACAGTCCAGCTCTCACATCCATACATGACCACAGGAAAGACCATAGCCTTGACTAGGCGAACCTTTGTTGGTAAAGTAATGTCTCTGCTTTTGAATATGCTATCTAGGTTGGTCATAACTTTCCTTCCAAGGAGTAAGCGTCTTTTAATTTCATGGCTGCAGTCACCATCTGCAGTGATCTTGGAGCCCAGAAAAACAAAGTCTGACACTGTTTCCACTGTTTCCCCATCTATTTCCCATGTAGTGATGGGACCAGATGCCATGATCTTCGTTTTCTGAATGTTGAGCTTTAAGCCAACCTTTTCACTCTCCACTTTCACTTTCATCAAGAGGCTTTTTAGCCCCTCTTCACTTTCTGCCATAAGGGTGGTGTCATCTGCATATCTGAGGTTATTGATATTTCTCCCGGCAATCTTGATTCCAACTTGTGTTTCTTCCAGTCCAGCATTTCTCATGATGTACTCTGCATATAAGTTAAATAAACATGGTGACAATATACAGCCTTGACGTACTCCTTTTCCTATTTGGAACCAGTCTGTTGTTCCATGACCAGTTCTAACTGTTGCTTCCTGACCTGCATACAGATTTCTCAAGAGGCAGATCAGGTGGTCTGGTATTCCCATCTCTTTCAGAATTTTCCATAGTTTATTGTGATCCACACAGTCAAAGGCTTTGGCATAGTCAATAAAGCAGAAATAGATGTTTTTCTGGAACTCTCTTGCTTTTTCCATGATCCAGCGGATGTTGGCAATTTGATCTCTGGTTCCTCTGCCTTTTCTAAAACCAGCTTGAACATCAGGAAGTTCACGGTTCACATATTGCTGAAGCCTGGCTTGGAGAATTTTGAGCATTACTTTACTAGCGTGTGAGATGAGTGCAATTGTTCGGTAGTTTGAGCACTCCTTGGCATTGCCTTTCTTTGGGATTGGGATGAAAACTGACCTTTTCCAATCTTGTGGCCACTGCTGAGTTTTCCAAATTTGCTGGCATATTGAGTGTAGCACTTTCACAGCATCATCATTCAGGATTTGGAATAGCTCCACTGGAATTCCATCACCTCCACTAGCTTTGTTTGTAGTGATGCTTTCTAAAGCCCATTTGACTTCACATTCCAAGATGTCTGGCTCTAGGTCAGTGATCACATCATCATGATTATCTGGGTCTTGAAGCTCTTTTTTGTACAGTTCTTCTGTGTATTCTTGCCACCTCTTCTTGATATCTTCTGCTTCTGTTAGATCCATGAAGTTTGACTCAATTCAAAACCTTTTAGAAGTGTGAGTGGTGAATACAAGACCAAATCAGAAATATTTCTTTTAATGACTGTGAGTCACTCTGTGATATTTTTGGCTGTTTTTCCCCCTTGCATCTTTCAGAATGAAAATGCAATTATCCAGGTGATTGGCCTGTGGGAGGAATGTTTTAGGCAGGAATGGGTGTTTGACCAAAAATCCTGAAGGGACTCAAAAGGACAGGGAGCAAAACAATCTCCGTGATACTTTAACTCTCCGAGTGGTGGAATGTCCTTTTATTATTGCAACTTCTAGAGTCCAATAAGCTGACTGATAATTGTAGTCATCTCCGAATAGCTCAAGTGGGAGCAGTTGTTTCTCACAATTTCCCAAGTAAAATTCAATAGTTATAAGCTGTTCCATTCTGAGGATACACGAGGAATTACAAGTGCTGGATTTTAGCAGAGTTAATTATTCTTATAAGAAACATTGAAGATGTAGATGAGAAGGGATTAAGAACCAAACTTCCCAGACACCTTCTCTATTTTCCTTTGTTATACAGCAGATTTTAGTATCAGCATTTGGGGGAAAAAAACTACTAAAATAGACAAATGATTGCATTGACTAGCATCCATGCTGGTGGAAAACAGAAAAGTAAAGGAGAAGGAAGCGAAATACTACTTTACAAAAACACAAAATTAACACATCAGAAAAAATATTCTAATAACCTAGAGACTAGACATTAGCATGCTGGAAATTGCACAGACAGTTCCAAAGTATCACTCTATAATGTTGGCTTTGCATTTTATTTGAAAGAGTAATTTTATTACCGGTGCTCCTCGATCACATTTGTAACTGCACTAAATTATGACAGACCATGGAGTAGCATTGATTAACCCATGCTTAAGGGTCTGATTGATTCTGTTTTCTATGTTCTAGGGCCACATGGAGTCTACAGATGGTCCAGAATGAAGCAAGCTTCAATTACCAGTTAGAGCTATCAACAGAGAGATCACATCCTCCTAACCTTATACTGCTTGTTTTGAAATGAATTCTTTACAAGACATGACACTTAGTAAAATAGCACCTAGTGGGATAAGACCAATTTTTCATATTCTCTTTTTGCTTAGCATTCACAGTTTTCTAACTATTTTCTGATACATCCTTCTCAATGCTATAATGAAGTCATTGGCATTGAAATCATTGAATGGATTATATGAATATTTTAGAGTCTGTGGTAACATCATCACCCTATTTTAGTAAATCACAGGAATCTGTGGAACCTTGATATTCATTCTCAACATAACACCATAGTAGACCAATTAAATGTTTGTTAGGTAGGAAGTTGCTATGCTATGCTAAGTCACTTCAGTCATGTCCGACTCTGTGACCCCGCAGACGGCAGCCCACCAGGCTTCCCCATCCTTGGGATTCTCCAGGCAAGAACACTGGAGTGGGTTGCCATTTCCTTCTCCAATGCATGAAAGTGAAAAGAGAAAGTGAACTCACTCAGTCATGTCTGACTCTTAGCGACCCCATGGACTGCAGCCTGCCAGGCTCCTCCGTCCATGGGATTTTCCAGGCAAGAGTACTGGAGTAGGGTGCCATTGCCTTCTCCGAGGTAGGAAGTCAGGCATGAACAATAAAGGGGTGGCCTAGATGAAAAGGAAGCAAGCTGATCTCTAAACCTCACCCCAGACATGTCCAGGAGAGATCACAGATATGCTACAAAAGTAACTACAGAGGTTTTTCCAACACCTGTGCATGTGTCCTAGGCACGCAATACATACAAACTAACCACAGGGGCTTCTCCAACTCTGGCACCTGCACCCTTGATGCACAGCTGTGTCCTAAAGTAACTTTAGGCAGTCAGGAGCCCATTAGGGTTCATAAATATATACATTCATATATCTGATTATAATAGATTGAATTATGGGAAAGACATGCACAATAGAGCCTGTTGTTATGTAGCTTGTAACTGTGAATCAAAACTCTCAATCCATGCACTCAGAGATGAATTTAACAGCCCTATTTTGTAGGTGCCCAGATATACTCCCTTCCCTCAAGGCCAAGGAAGAGCACATGCCCCTTGGCCTTGAGCATATGCCCGTTTGCATTCCATTTTCTGATTAGAGGTGGGTACAGGTCCTATTTTGCACAGGGCAGAACCAAGAAGAGGAGACAAGAAGTATAAAAAGAGAAGCAAGAGGGATTGTGGCCATTCACTCCTTTGGGATTGGCCTGCTCACATGTCTTGGGAGTAGATTATCTGCTGTCTGTTAAATAAAAGTTCTGTCTGCTTGAGCCATAGCTGAACTGTAACTAGTCAGTTGTTTTGAATCCTCGCTACAATGAGACAAAAGCTGAGAAATCCTGGCTGCCTGAACTATAATTAGCCCGTCACTCCAAATTTTGTTTTGATGATACAAGGGTCAAGGGGGAGATAAACCTACCTGACTTTTTTTTTTTTTTTTAGGAGTCTTTTATTTATTTATTTTTTCTTTCTTTTTTTAAAAAATTTTTTTATATTCTTTTTCTAAAAAATTTTATTTTGCTTAATTTTACAATATTGTATTGCTTTTGTCATTTATCAAAATGAATCCACCACAAGTATACATGGGTTCCCCATCCTGAACCCTCCTCCCTCCTCCCTCCCCATACCATCCCTCTGGGTCATCCCAGTGCACCAGCCCCAGGCATCCGTTATCAGGCATCGTACCTGGACTGGCAACTTGTTTCAGATATGATATTATACATATTTCAATGCTATTCTCCCAAATCATCCCACCCTCTCCCTCTCCCAGAGTCCAAAAGACTGTTCTGTACATCAGTGTCTCTTTTGCTGTCTTGTAAACAGGGTTATTGTTACCATCTTTGTAAATTCCATATATATGCATTAGTATACTGTATTTGTGATTTTCTTTCTGGCTTACTTCACTCTGTATAATAGGCTCCAGTTCCATCTACCTCATTAGAACTGATTCAAATTTGTTTACAATAGCCAGGACTTGGAAGCAACCTGGATGTCCATCCGCAGATGAATGGATAAGAAAGCTGTGGTACATATATACAATGGAGTATTACTCAGCCATTAAAAAGAATACCTGACTTGTTTAAAAAAATTATCAGACATACTGGGGGACTTATGATGTTCATAGCATTATGCCAAGTATGTATATGTATATGGTGGAAGAATAACTTAGATACTTAAATTAATCATGGTAGCTTCATGTAAGATATAATCATCTTTCTGAATGGGTTTTCAGAAACTGTGGCATTTAGAATGTAAAATTTCAATATAAATTTGATGAATGAGTAGATTAATTCATGATTATGTTATTAAATATGTATCTATAAAATGAGACTAAAGCCTACAGAATATGTAATATTTGTTTGTATGTGACTATATATATTTTTATAATATTACTAGTGCTCCAGGTTTAGAATTATGGTTAAACACATTTTGAGTAGTATTTAGGCTGGATGTAGATATCTACCACTCCCTACTGTAATATATAAGTACATATTATATTATATATTATATTACTTGTCTAGAAATAGAAAGGATTTTATTTTGCAAACTTGCAAAACTCTTAAGATTTCAAAATATGAAATAGGCATATTGAAAAAGCAAAGTATTACAGCATCAAGTTCCTCATTTGTTTATATTTATAGTATTCGTATGGTTTATAATTCCCTGGGAATCATTATTAGTTTATTTTGTCTGAGAGACACTTTTGAAAACAAAAGTATTGGTTGTTTTTCAGCTTAGAAATACAGTCCATTTGAATCAACCATCTGGCCTAATTAAGCCTTCAAGGACAAAACTCAATTTTAAAACCATGTGTATCCTAACAAGTCATTGATATTGATATCTGGTAAAATATTTGGGGAGAACTTTAATAATCCCCACTGGATGTCTTAATGATTTCCAACAACATAATGCTGTGGATAAAATGAACACAACAGGTCTTACTCATAATGATTTCAGAGTTAGGTACACAGAGAGTTCCTAGGTTTTCCTTAGATTAATAATACATATGGATAATTTTAAATTTCTGTCTGGTGGCTCATTGATTGTGTGACTTTTCTCAATTTAGGTAACTTCAATAAGCTTTAGTGTACTCTTCTAGAAAGAAACTGTTATGAGCATAAAGATAGTCTGTGCAGTGTGTGTGCCCTTCAGGAATCATTTCATGTATTGTGTTTGTTGTTGCACACTAATTAGAAAACACATTGGAAAGCAGTGGCACATAGTCAAAGCAATAAATGAATCAAAGGCTTTGCTGTTTTGTTCTGGTATGCATTGTTTGTTTTTCTAGTTGTTCTATACATATATTTTTTATTCACATTTTCTTCTGACTAATATCACCATTAGTTTACCTTCTCTGAATACATGCCAACAGATGACTGGAAGGTAGTATCTTCAGTGCCAAAGTTCCAGTGGACATTATAAACTGATTCTATGGATACTCTGTATCTGGGTCACTGAGAATAAATTATATGTTGCTGTCAATTCATATTGGAAAATGGGGTTAAATTGGTCCACTGTAGTCTTACACCATCTGTAACTGTTTTATTTCATTGCTTATCTACAGTGAACAACAATAAAAACATGTTTTGGTACTCAACTCTGTATACAGCGGGTTCTAAATAAATCATGGAAACTATGAAATAAAGAAGTAAAATGTTAAGTCAAAAACTACATCATTTATCCTATGAATAGAGTAAATTCTATGCATTATTGCTCTTATTGTATTACTTATTACACTTAGAGATGGTTTTATGAACAGCATCAAACCCTATATATGTGTTGACCATAGGCAGAGAAATGTGACTCACTGTAAATAATTTTGCTCAATTAAAATGTATGATCTGGTTTAAAATAGATTTATTTCTCAGTGTTTTACTCTATTTTGAAAAGTACTGCAGAATATTCTAGATTTGACATGACAGCAATACACTCTTACCACAAATGAGAATGTTTATTGCCTCCTTTCCTCTCCAACCTTGGCACAAGGTGTACAAAATATTTGTTTCTACATTTATTGCCATCTGTTGTATGACATTACCATCAACTGCACTTTTTTTCTGTTTATGGTGCTTTTTAAGGTTTTTCTTTGGCACTCAGGTCATACCATATGATTTTCTGGCTTTGTGCCCACTGGTGGACATCTGGAAGAATTGGTTTAAATAAGTTTGTGCTTGTTGCTAGGTCTGGTAGAGACATAGTTCTCAATGATCATTTCCTTAGATTATCTGCAGGAGTAAATTGGTTTCATTTCAGTAGAATATAATCCATTGCACTTATTTTCAAAATCATCCAGTCTCTTGTGTAATATTTTGGTTTCTTTCCAGTTCTTGCATCTGCAGTCTTGTATTTTGATTACAATTGAGTTGAATATTCTCAACTTTATATTTATACTTTAAGTGTTTGTAGACTCCTTATAAATAATTTAGGAAATAATTTGTCCTTATTTATTCTATGAGTCTATAATATATATATATATAAAAAAGAAAAATGAAGTAGCTCAGTTGTGTCCGACTCTTTGTGACCCCATGGACTGTAGCCTATCAGGCTACTACCTCCATGGGATTCTCCAAGCAAGAGTACTGGAGTAGGTTGCCAGTTCAGTTCAGTTCAGTTGCTTAGTCCCATCCGACTCTTTGTGACCCCATAAATTGCAGCACACCAGGCCACACTGTCCATCCCCAACTCCTGTAGTTCACCCAAACTCATGTCCATTGATTCGGTGATGCCATCCAGCCATCTCATCCTCTGTCGTCCCCTTCTCCTCCTGCCCCCAATCCCTCCCAGTATCAGAGTCTTTTCCAATGAGTCAACTCTTTGCATGAGGTGGTCAAAGTACTGGAGCTTCAGTTTTAGTATCAATCCTTCCAAAGAACACCCAGGACTGATCTCCTTTAGAATGGATTGATTGGATCTCCTTGCAGTCCAAGGGACTCTCAAAAGTCTTCTCCAGGTTCCGGTTAAGATGGCGGAGGATTAGGACGGGGAATACACTTTCTCCTCCACAAATTCACCAAGGGGACATCTAAACGCCGAGTAAATTCCTCAAACAGCTTCGGAATGCCGGCAGAGAACATCAGACACTGAGAAAAGCAACTCACTCCCCTCTAAAGGAGGTAGGAAAGAATATAGAAGCCAGAGAGGGACAAAGAGGGAGGGGCGGACCTCTGTCCGGGGAAGGGAGCCTGGAAAGGGAAAGAAAAGTTTCCAAACACCGGGAAACTCTCCCTGTAGAGTCTGTGCCAACCTAGAAAGCACGGAGAATATCATAACAGGGAGGAAAGCAACTGAACAATTAAGACCCACAGACTACGAGCCCTGCGGTAGCTTCCGCGGCGGGAAGGCATCATCGCAAACACCCGCTTCCGCCAGTAGCAAGCCAGGGCTGGGCGGGGAGACGCTGCGGGCTGCTCCCACGCCGCCGGCCGCTCCCCCGTGGGAAGCACCCCCGAGGAGCGCTCCCTCCTCCCTGCCGCCAGCCGCTCCCTTGCGGGCGCGCACCCGCCCCCTGCGCCGGGGACTCCCGAGCAGGTCGACCCCCACCGCTGACCGTTCCCGTGCGAACCACTCCATCCCCTCACCGCCGCTCCCCCACCAGCCGTTGCCGCGCGGGCCGTTTCTGCCGGGAGTGGTCTGGGCCGGCAGACCGGACTGCTGCGCTGACCACAGGAGGGACCGGCCCTGGCCCAAGACACTGCGGGGCCCGCGCACAGAACAAAGGACTATACAGACCAACTACAGAGAAAGGGGCCTATAGATCTTGAGAAACTTAAGCCGGAACAAGGAACTAGCGGAAAATGAACTGAACCCACAGCAATAAAAGAGAAACTCTTATACATATTGTTACTATTTTTACCAACATTATTTCCCTTTTTTTTCTTTTTTTAATATATGTTTTTTAAAATTTTATTATTTTTTTATTGAAAGGAAGAGGAAAAAGAAGGGAAAAAAATTTTTTTTCTTTCCTTTTAATTTTTTTCTTTTTTTTTCTTCTTGTTTTTGTTTTTTCTTATTTTTATGTTTTTATCCTCTAGTACTTCTTTAATCTCCACTGTTAGATATAACTTTTGCGACCCTGTTTTGGTTTTTTTTTGTGTGTGTGTGTGTTTTTTTTTTCTTGTTTTTGTTTCTTTTATTTTTATGTTTTTATCCTTTAGTACTTCTTTAATCTCCACTGTTAGATATAACTTTTGTGACCCTGTTTTGGTTTTTGTGTGTGTGTGTGTGTGTTTTTCTTGTTTTTGTTTCTTTTATTTTTATGTTTTTATCCTCTAGTACTTCTTTAATCTCCACTGTTAGATATAACTTTTGCGACCCTGTTTTGGTTTTTTTGTGTGTTTTTTTTCTTTTTTCTTGTTTTTGTGTCTTTTATTTTTATGTTTTTATCCTCTAGTACTTCTTTAATCTCCACTGTTAGATATAACTTTTGCGACTCTGTTTTGGTTTTGTGTGTGTGTGTGTGTGTGTTTTCTCTTTTTTCTTTTTGTCCTTGGCTTTTTTTCTCTCCTTTGTTCTTTTCTTTACTGATTACTGACTGGATCTGTCTCTCTCCTTGACACTCCCTCCTTTTATCCTCCTGACCAACTCTATCTCCCTCCTCCCTCTCTCCTTCTCCGTATAACTCCGTGAACATCTCTGAGCAGTCTAGTTGTGGAATGCAATATAGAAGACGAACTTTTTGAGACTACTGCAAAAATAAGACAGATAACAGGAAGCAGGAGGCGTAAGTCCAAACCCTGATCCCACGAAACATTAATTGACAGGAGCTCATCAAATGCCTCCGTACCTACACTGAAACCAAGCATCACACAAAGACCAGCAAGTTCCACGGCAAGGCATACCAAGAAAAACCTCTAGAAAAACAAGAACACAGCCCTGAGCTCCAAGTCACAGGCTACACAAAGCGACCTCAAAACCATAGACATCTCATAACTCACCACTAGACACTCCACCGCACCCCAGAGAAAAGAAATCCAACCCCACCCACCAGAACATCGATACAAGCTTCCATAAACAAGAAACCTCGAATTGCCACCGGTACAAACCCACATATAGGGCAGATAAGCCACAATAAAGAGAACTCCACAGACTGCCAGAATACAGTAAGGACTCCCCAAACTCAGCATTTTAAACAAGATGAAGAGACAGAAGAATTCCCAGCAGGTAAAGGAACAGGATAAATGCCCACCAAACCAAACAAAAGAGGAAGAAATAGCGAACCTACCTGATAAAGAATTCCGAATAATGATAGTGAAATTAATCCAAAGCCTGGAAAGCAAAATGGAATCATGGATAAATAGTCTGGAGAAAAGCATCGAGAAGATGCAAGAAAGATTTAACAAGGACCTAGAAGAAATAAAAAAGAGTCAATATATAATGAATAATACAATAAATGCGATCCAAAACACTCTGGAGGCAACAAATAGTAGAATTACAGAGGCAGAAGATAGAATTAGTGAATTAGAAGATAGAATGGCAGAATTAAATGAATCAGAGGAGAAAAAAGAAAAACGAATTAAAAGGAATGAGGACAATCTCAGAGACCTCCAGGACAATCTTAAACGTTACAATATTCGAATCATAGGAGTTCCAGAAGAAGAAGACAAAAAGAAAGACCATGAGAAGATACTAGAGGAGATAATAGTTGAAAACTTCCCTAAAATGGGGAGGGAAATAATCACTCAAGTCCAAGAAACCCAGAGAGTCCCATATAGGATAAACCCAAGGCGAAACACCCCAAGACACATATTAATCAAATTAACAAAGATCAAACACAAAGAACAAATATTAAAAGCAGCAAGGGAAAAACAACAAATAACACACAAGGGAATTCCCATAAGGCTAACAGCGGATCTTTCAATAGAAACTCTTCAAGCCAGGAGGGAATGGCAAGACATACTTAAAGTGATGAAAGAAAAGAACCTACAGCCCAGATTATTGTACCCAGCAAGGATCTCATTCAAATATGAAGGAGAAATCAAAACCTTTACAGACAAGCAGAAGCTGAGAGAATTCAGCACCACCAAACCAGCTCTCCAACAAATACTAAAGGACATTCTCTAGACAGGAAACACAAAAAGGATATATTAATTCAAACCCAAAACAACAAAGTAAATGGCAACGGGATCATATTTATCCATAATTACCTTAAATGTAAATGGGTTGAATGCCCCAACCAAAAGGCAGAGACTGGCTGAATGGATACAAAAACAAGACCCATACATATGTTGTCTACAAGAGACCCACCTCAAAACAGGGGACACATACAGACTGAAAGTGAAGGGCTGGAAAAAGATTTTCCATGCAAATAGGGACCAAAAGAAAGCAGGAGTAGCAATACTCATATCAGATAAAATAGACTTTAAAACAAAAGCTGTGAAAAGAGACAAAGAAGGTCACTACATAATGATCAAAGGATCAATCCAAGAAGAAGATATAACAATTATAAATATATATGCACCCAACATAGGAGCACCGCAATATGTAAGACAAATACTAACAAGTATGAAAGGAGAAATAAACAATAACACAATAATAGTGGGAGACTTTAATACCCCACTTACACCAATGGATAGATCAACTAAACAGAAAATTAACAAGGAAACACAAACTTTAAATGATACAATAGACAAGTTAGAACTAATTGATATCTATAGGACATTTCATCCCAAAACAATGAATTTCACCTTTTTCTCAAGTGCACACGGAACCTTCTCCAGGATAGACCACATCCTGGGCCATAAATCTAGCCTTGGTAAGTTCAGAAAAATTGAAATCATTCCAAGCATTTTTTCTGACCACAATGCAGTAAGAGTAAATCTCAATAACAGGAGAAAAACTATTAAAAATTCCAACATATGGAGGCTGAACAACACACTCCTGAATAACCAACAAATCACAGAAGAAATCAAAAAAGAAATCAAATTCTGCATAGAAACGAATGAAAATGAAAACACAACAACCCAAAACCTGTGGGACACTGTAAAAGCAGTCCTAAGGGGAAAGTTCATAGCAATACAGGCATACCTTAAGAAACAAGAAAAAAGCCAAATAAATAACCTAACTCTACACCTAAAGCAACTGGAAAAGGAAGAAATGAAGCACCCCAAGATTAGTAGAAGGAAAGAAATCTTAAAAATTAGGGCAGAAATAAATGCAAAAGAAACAAAAGAGACCATAGCAAAAATCAACAAAGCCAAAAGCTGGTTCTTTGAAAGGGTAAATAAAATTGACAAACCACTAGCCAGACTCATCAAGAAACAAAGGGAGAAAAATCAAATCAATAAAATTAGAAAAGAAAATGGAGAGATCACAACAGACAGCACAGAAATACAAAGGATCATAAGAGACTACTATCAGCAATTATATGGCAATAAAATGGACAACCTGGAAGAAATGGACAAATTCTTAGAAAAGTACAGCTTTCCAAAACTGGATCAGGAAGAAATAGAAAATCTTAACAGACCCATCACAAGCACGGAAATTGAAACTGTAATCAGAAATCTCCCAGCAAACAAAAGCCCAGGCCTAGACGGCTTCACAGCTGAATTCTACCAAAAATTTAGAGAAGAGCTAACACCTATCCTACTCAAACTGTTTCAGAAAATTGCAGAGGAAGGCAAACTTCCAAACTCATTTTATGAGGCCACCATCACCCTAATTCCAAAACCTGACAAAGATCCCACAAAAAAAGAAAACTACAGACCAATATCACTGATGAACATAGACGCAAAAATCCTTAACAAAATTCTAGCAATCAGAATCCAACAACACATTAAAAAGATCATACACCATGACCAAGTGGGCTTTATCCCAGGCATGCAAGGATTCTTCAATATCCGCAAATCAATCAACATAATACACCACATTAACAAACTGAAGAATAAAAACCATATGATTATCTCAATAGATGCACAGAAAGCCTTTGACAAAGTTCAACATCCATTTATGATAAAAACTCTCCAGAAAGCAGGAATAGAAGGAACATACCTCAACATAATAAAAGCTATATACGACAAACCCACAGCAAACATTATCCTCAATGGTGAAAAACTGAAAGCATTTCCTCTAAAGTCAGGAACAAGACAAGGATGCCCACTTTCACCATTATTATTCAACATTGTTCTGGAAGTTTTGGCCATAGCAATCAGAGCAGAAAAAGAAATAAAAGGAATCCAAATTGGAAAAGAAGAAGTAAAACGCTCACTGTTTTCAGATGACATGATCCTCTACATAGAAAACCCTAAAGATTCCACCAGAAAATTACTAGAACTAATCAATGAATACAGTAAAGTTGCAGGATATAAAATTAACACACAGAAATCCCTTGCATTCCTGTACACTAATAACGAGAAAATAGAAAGAGAAATTAAGGAAACAATTCCATTCACCATTGCAATGAAAACAATAAAATACTTAGGAATATATCTTCCTAAAGAATCTAAAGACCTATATTTAGAAAACTATAAAACACTGCTGAAAGAAATTAAAGAGGACACTAATAGATGGAGAAATATACCATGTTCGTGGATTGGTAGAATCAATATAGTGAAAATGAGTATACTACCCAAAGCAATTTATAGATTAAATGCAATCCCCATCAAGCTACCAACGGTATTCTTCACAGAGCTAGAACAAATAATTTCTCAATTTGTATGGAAATACAAAAAACCTCGAATAGCCAAAGCTATCTTGAGAAAGAAGAACGGAACTGGAGGAATCAACCTGCCTGACTTCAGGCTCTACTATAAAGCTACAGTCATCAAGACAGTATGGTACTGGCACAAAGACAGAAACATAGATCAATGGAACAAAATAGAAAGTCCAGAGATAAATCCACGCACATATGGTCACCTAATCTTTGACAAAGGCGGCAAGAATATACAATGGATTAAAGACAATCTTTTTAACAAGTGGTGCTGGGAAAACTGGTTGAACACTTGTAAAAGAATGACACTAGAACACTGTCTAACACCATACACAAAAATAAACTCAAAATGGATTAAAGAGCTAAATATAAGACCAGAAACCATAAAACTCCTAGAGGAAAACATAGGCAAAACACTCTCTGACTTACATCACAGCAGGATCCTCTATGACCCACCTCCCAGAATATTGGAAATAAAATCAAAAATGAACAAATGGGACCTAATCAAACTTAAAAAGCTTCTGCACAACAAAGGAAGCTATAGGCAAGCTGAAAAGACAGCCTTCAGAATGGGAGAAAATAATAGCAAATGAAGCAACTGACAAACAACTAATCTCAAAAATATACAAGCAACTTCTACAGCTCAATTCCAGAAAAATAAACGACCCAATCAAAAAATGGGCCAAAGAACTTAATAGACATTTCTCCAAAGAAGACATACAGATGGCTAACAAACACATGAAAAGATGCTCAACATCACTCATTATCAGAGAAATGCAAATCAAAACCACTATGAGATACCATTACACGCCAGTCAGAATGGCTGCGATCCAAAAATCCACAAGCAATAAATGCTGGAGAGGGTGCGGAGAGAAGGGAACCCTCTTACACTGTTGGTGGGAATGCAAACTAGTACAGCCACTATGGAGAACAGTCTGGAGATTCCTCAAAAAACTGGGAATAGAACTGCCTTATGATCCAGCAATCCCACTGCTGGGCATACACACTGAGAAAACCAGAATTGAAAGAGGCACGTGTACCCCAATGTTCATAGCAGCACTGTTTACAATAGCCAGGACGTGGAAGCCACCTAGATGTCCATCCACAGATGAATGGATAAGCAAGCTGTGGTACATATACACGATGGAGTATTACTCAGCCATTAAAAAGAATACATTTGAATCAGTTCTAATGAGGTGGATGGAACTGGAGCCTATTATACAGAGTGAAGTAAGCCAGAAAGAAAAACACAAATACAGTATACTAACGCATATATATGGAATTTAGAAAGATGGTAACAATCACCCTGCTTATGAGACAGCAAAAGAGACACTGATGTATAGAACAGACTTTTGGACTCTGGGACTGGGAGAGGGTGGGACGATTGGGGAGAATAGCATTGAAATATGTATAATATCATATCTGAAACGAGTCAGTCCAGGTACGATGCCCTATAACAGATGCCTGGGACTGGAGCACTGGGATGACCTGGAGGGATGGTGTGGGAAGGGGGGAGGGAGGAGGGTTCAGGATGGGGAACACGTGTATTCTGGTGGCGGATCCATCTCGATGTATAGTAAAAGTAATACAATATTGTAAAGTTAAGAAAAATTAAAAAAATAATAATAAAAAAAAATGGAAAAAAAAAAAAGTCTTCTCCAACACCACCGTTCAAAAGCATCAATTCTTCAGCGCTCAGCTTTCTTCACAGTCCAACTTTCACATCCATACATGAGCGCTAGAAAAACCATAGCCTTGACTAGACGGACCTTTGTTGACAAAGTAATGTCTCTGCTCTTCAATATGCTATCTAGGTTGGACATAACTTTCCTTCCAAGGAGTAAGCGTCTTTTAATTTCATGGCTGCAGTCACCATCTGCAGTGATTTTGGAGCCCCCCAAAATAAAGTCTGACACTGTTTCCACTGTTTCCTCATCTATTTCCCATGAAGTGATGGGACTGGATGCCATGATCTTCGTTTTCTGAATGTTGAGCTTTAAGCCAACTTTTTCACTCTCCTCTTTTACTTTCATCAAGAGACTTTTTAGTTGCTTTTCACTTTCTGCCATAAGGGTGTTGTCATCTGCATATATTGATATTAATTTAGGGTCTGAAGAGTGTTTAATTTAACATAGTTATGAAATTTAGTAAGCCAGTTGTGACTCTTTTGGAAAAAAATTAGTATTTTTGTTTTTTTCAGTAGGTTGCTTGCAAGGTAATAATACCTGATTGAATGTGGTTTATTCGTACCTCCCTGAATATTCTCTTTCTCATTGATATCAACATAGAGGAAGGATATTTTCCATTTGCTGGAGGAGGGCATGACAACCCACTTCAGTATTCTTGCCTGGAGAATCTCATGGACAGAGAAAACTGGTGGGCTACAGTCAACAGGGATGCAGAGTCAGACACAACTGAAACAACTTAGCATGCATGCACACATTCTCCTTTATGGCCTTGCCATCAGTTCAGTTCAGTTCAGTTGCTCAGTCGTGTCCAACTCTTTGAGACACAATAACTGCAGCATGTCAGACCTCCCTGTCCATCACCAACTCCTGGAGTTCACTCAGACTCACGTCCATTGAGTCATTGATGCCATCCAGCCATCTCATCCTCTGTCGTCCCCTTCTCCTCCTGCCCCCAATCCCTCCCAGCATCAGAGTCTTTTCCAATGAGTCAACTCTTTGCATAAGGTGGCCAAAGTACTGGAGTTTCAGCTTTAGCATCATTCCTTCCAATGAATACACAGGACTGATCTCCTTTAGAATGGACTGGATGGATCTCCTTGCAGTCCGAGGGACTCTCAAGAGTATTCTCCAACACCCTAAATACTAATAAAATTTGCATTAAAAAATAATTACATAACAGATAATACCAAATAGTAGTAACTTAAAATAACTGAATTTGGCAAGGTGCATAGTTTAGCTTATAAATTAGTAGATGTGGCGGTTTTGGAAGAACATTTCGGGTCAGAATAGTGAGGAAGACATTTCTGAGAAATAAAATTACCCACATAGGTCACAATTTGAGAAAAAAGCTGAACTCAAGTGCATTTTTCATCTCCCTATACTGGTAATTCTACAAAATAAGCCAAGTAAAATGCTTGAAGTTCACTATAAAAATCAATAATATCTGTAAAAAATCAGATATCTGAAATATTGTTAAATTTTGAGTTAAAATTAATTAATTTGGTTCATGAGACATTCCTGTTGCAACTATTGCAAATGCTTAATGCTTAAATTCTGTTTTAGTATATGACTTTTCTCCTATACAAATATGTTAGATCATTTGTATAGATTGGGAGAACTGTCCCTTTTTAATCTACATCTATATGATAAGTTACATTTCTAAAATATTTTTACTTAATCCTTCTCTTTGCCAAATTATTTTTTTCACTACAAATTTACAAATACTAATTTATTATCCAACATGCTCAAAAATGGGATTAAATAAAATGGAATCTTCCTGGTAATTAAAGTTTTCATCTTGAGAGCAATCCTTTAATTAATTCAACAGGTGAAAGTAAACAGTGTGCAAACAGTGGCTTTCCTTACAATTTGGTACATAGGCTAATACAGATCATCTTTTTTTCTTAATTCTGAATTTATCTTTCCATAGTTTGAGATTTACAGATGTCTGATTTCAAAATAGAGTTTGATGCTTCATATTTTAAATTACATTTAGTTTTCCTGGTGAGGTTGGGAATTTTATTCCATCTCTTGAAATAACCAAACATTTCCAGGGGGTGTTGCAACAGTAATCAATTAGCCATTCAGAGAATTACTGTTCTAATAAAAATTTAATTAGTTTTTGTTTCTGCCTGTCTTAAGTGGTTGTTAGTGTTATCATCAGTATCATCTAGTAGATTCTGAGATTTTTATTTTTCATATTTTCAAGAAGAAACATCTGGGGTAAAGCAATGCTCTGATTAGGCAAAAGTTATGTTTTTTTCTTTGCAAATTCTCCATTTATAAGTTGCTTACTTTTGAAAATGAATGTTACAAATACATGTTTAACTACAAACTTAAGCATCAGCATCAGTCCTTCCAAAGACTATTCTTAATATATTCTACTTCTGTTAGGTCCATACCATTTCTGTCCTTTATCGAGCCCATCTTTGCATGAAATGTTCCTTTGGTATCTCTGATTTTCTTGAAGAGATCCCTAGTCTTTCCCATTCTGTTGTTTTCCTCTATTTCTTTGCATTGATCACTGAAGAAGGCTTTCTTATCTCTTCTTGATATTCTTTGGAACTCTGCATTCAGATGCTTATATCTTTCCTTTTCTCCTTTGCTTTTCGCTTCTCTTCTTTTCACAGCTATTTGTAAGGCCTCCCCAGACAGCCATTTTGCTTTTTTGCATTTCTTTTCCATGGGGATGGTCTTGATCCCTGTCTCCTATACAATGTTATGAACCTCTGTCCATCGTTCATCAGGCACTCTATCAGACTTAGTCCCTTAAATCTGTTTCTCACTTCTACTGTATAATCAGAAAGAATTTGATTTAGGTCATACCTGAATGGTCTAGTGGTTTTCCCTACTTTCTTCAATTTCAGTCTGAATTTGGTAATAAGGAGTTCATGATCTGAGCCACAGTCAGCTCCTGGTCTTGTTTTTGCTGGCTGTATAGAGCTTCTCCATCTTTGGCTGCAAAGAACATAATCAGTCTGATTTTGGTGTTGAACATCTGGTGATGTCCATGTGTAGAGTCTTCTCTTGTGTTGTTGGAAGAGGGTGTTTGCTATGACCAGTGCATTTTCTTGGCAAAACTCTACTAGTTTTTGCCCTGCTTCATTCTGTATTCCAATGCCAAATTTGCCTGTTATTCCAGGTGTTTCTTGACTTCCTACTTTTGCATTGCAGTCCCCTGTAATGAAAAGGGCATCTTTTTTAGGTGTTAGTTCTAAAAGGTCTTGTAGGTCTTCATAGAAGAGGTGGCAAGAATACACAGAAGAACTGTACAAAAAAGATCTTCATGACACAGATAATTACTATGATGTGATCACTGACCTAGAGCCAGACATCCTGGAATGTGAAGTCAAGTGGGCCTTAGAAAGCATCACTATGAACAAAGTTAGTGGAGGTGATGGAATTCCAGTTGCGCCATTTCAAATCCTGAAAGATGATGCTGTGAAAGTGCTGCACTCAATATGCCAGCAAATTTGGAAAACTCAGCAGTGGCCACAGGACTGGAAAAGGTCAGTTTTCATTTCAATCCCAAAGAAAGGCAATGCCAGAGAATGCTCAAACTACTGCACAATTGCACTCATCTCACACGCTAGTAAAGTAATACTTAAAATTCTCCAAGCCAGGCTTCAGCGATATGTGAATCGTGAACTTCCAGATGTTCAAGCTGGTTTTAGAAAAGGCAGAGGAACCAGAGGTCAAATTGCCAACATCTGCTGCATCATGAAAAAAGCAAGAGTGTTCCAGAAAAACTTCTATTTCTGGTTTATTGACTATGCCAAAGCCTTTGACTGTGTGGATCACAAGAAACTGTGGAAAATTCTGAAAGAGGAATACCAGACCACCTGATTTGCCTCTTGAGAAATCTGTATCCAGGTCAGGAAGCAACAGTTAGAACCGGACATGAAAAAACAGACTGGTTCCAATAGCAAAAGGAGTACATCAAGGCTGTATATTATCACCCTGCTTATTTAACTTCTATGCAGAATACATCATGAGAAACGCTGGGCTGGAAGAAGCACAAGCTGGAATCAAGATTGCCGAGAGAAATATCAAATACCTCATATATGCAGATGACACCACCCTTATGGCAGAAAGTGAAGAGGAACTAAAAAGCCTCTTCATGAAAGTGAAAGTGGAAAGTGAAAAAGTGTGCTTAAAGCTCAATATTCAGAAAGCGAAGATCATGGCATCCGGTCCCATCACTTCATGGGAAATAGATGGGGAAATAGTGGAAACAATGTCAGACTTTATTTTTGGGGGCTCCAAAATCACTGCAGATTGTGACTGCAGCTATGAAATTAAAATACACTTACTCTTTGGAAGGAAAGTTATGACCAACCTAGATAACATATTCAAAAGCAGAGACAGTATTTTGCCAACAAAGGTCTGGCTAGTCAAGGCTATGGTTTTTCCTGTGGTCATGTATGGATGTGAGAGCTGGACTGTGAAGAAGGCTGAGCACAGAAGAATTGATGCTTTTGCACTGTGGTGTTGGAGAAGACTCTTGAGAGTCCCTTGGACTGCAAGGAGATCCAACCAGTCCATTGTGAAGGAGATCAGCCCTGGGATTTCTTTGGAAGGAATGATGCTAAAGCTAAAACTACAGTACTTTGGCCAACTCATGCGAAGAGTTGATGCATTCGAGAAGACTCTAATCCTGGGAGGGATTGGGGGCAGGAGGAGAAGGGGACGACAGAGGATGAGATGGCTGGATGGCATCACCGACTTGATGGACGTGAGTCTCAGTGAATTCCGGGTGTTAGTGATGGACAGGGAGGCCTGGCGTGCTGTGATTCATGGGGTCGCAAAGAGTGGACATGACTGAGCAACTGAACTGAGTTGAACTGAAAGACTATTCAGGGTTGATTTGCTTTAGGATAGACTGGTTTGATCTCCTTGCTGCCCAAGAGACTTCAAGAGTCTTCTCCAGGATCACAATTCAAAATCATCTATTCTACATCGTTTAGCCTTCTTTATTGTCCATCTCTCACATCCGCACATGACTTCTGTAAAAACCACAGTTGGACTATAAAGACCTTTGTCACCAAAGTTACGTATCTACTTTTTAATATTCTGTCTAGTTTTGTCATAGCTCTAGATTGTTATATTTTCATTCGAAAGGCACACTCAAGGGTGAGTTGTTTTGTGTCTGTAGGAATTGACTAATGCTCAGAAAGACAGTTCTAAAAATACAGAAAATAAATCATGGTTAATTGAGTAGCAATTGATGACCAGAATATATATATCTGTAGATATTCTTATCTATCTGTCTATCTTGGGGTCTTCCCTGGTGGCTCAGTGATAAAGAATCTGCTTGCCACTGAAGGAGACACAGAGATAGATGGATAGATAGATTATAGATACAAATATCTATCTATTTTTAACAAGAAGTATGTAAGACTTAGTCATGTGAATCTAGGACTATGGGGTAGGCAAAAGCCAGAAAAATAAAAGGTAAAATCCTGATTACATGTGAGTTGGCTGTTGATAATACCTTAAAGGAAAGTAACATATTATTGGAAGCTAGAGACTAGAGAAAACTTGTATAGTGGTGGGAAGTTTCACAATAATTGTCTATAGTAACATAGACAATATAACTAATGAACTGATGACCTACCTAAGGAGATTTCAGGTAGAGTGATAATGGTGCTTTCTGGCTTTTTCTCACAGCTTATTATAAAATTCAAGAGGAAAACTATAGACTGAGAAAGTGAAAGTCACTCAGTTATGTCGGACTCTTTCCAACCCTGTGGACTATACAGTCCATGGAATTCTCCAGGACAGAATACTAGAGTGGGTAGCCTTTCCCTTCTCCAGGGAATCTTCCCAACCCGGGGATCAAACCCAGGTCTCCTGAATTGCAGGTGGTTTCTTTAACAGCTGAGCCACAGGGAAGCCCAAGAATACTGAAGTGGGTAGCCTATCCCTTCTCCAGCAGATCTTCCTGACCCAGTAATCGAACAAGGGTCTCCTGCATTAGATGTGGATTCTTTACCAACTGAGATATCAGGGAAGCCCATAGGCTGAGAAGGAACTAGTAAATACAAATGAACAAGTACTTGTTGAGTTTGAAAAAAAATTTGTTCCCCATTCCCAACCTCTCCAGAGGGAAACAATACTAAGTTTAAGAAACAGCTTTTAGGAAAAGACTGCATCAGTTTATTGTCTTAAAAACATGGATGTAACTGTATATCCCCTTGTTAAAAGTTTAGAAGGATTTAAAGTAGTACTTTGATTAGACAAATTCTTTTTTGTATCTCATAGATCCTCTTTGTTAAGAAATAAAGCTCTTAAGATCATAAGAGACATTGTCGTAAAATATCATCTTTGAAAGCCCATAATACAGAAAGCCTTATTTCAAGATTTATGAATGTAGATTTTATCTAATGGATTAAATGATGATAAGATTTATAAGAAATTCATAGATTCTTCAAGAGAATAATATTAGTGAAAGCACTGCCAGCCTGAACTAAAAGATACAGACGTAATGTCAAATGAAAAGAGACCTTTGGGTCCTCAAAATTCTGTAGCTAGAAAGCAAGCTGAAAGTATTATTCATCTGCAAATGCCAACAATTTTTTTAACGTCAAATGGAGAATAATTTAGAGGAGACTGCCAAAAACCTAGAGTGTTAGTTTCTCAGTCGTGTCCGATTCTTTGTGACCCCAGGAACTGTAGGCCACCAGTCTCCTTTATCTTTGGAATTCTCCAGGCAAGAATACTGGAGTGTCTTGTCATGTCTTCCCTACCCAGGGATTGAACGCCAGGTCTCATGCAGCAGATGCTTTAGCATCTGAGCTACCAGGAAAGCCCAAAAGCCAAGAGGGCAAAACCAATAGCTATGGAGAATGAGTCCTGTCTAACTGTCTCCAACTGGAATTTAGAATTTCTGTGGACCTGTGATTTCTTAGTGTCTTAGATTTTTATTTTTAAACTAAAGAATCTATGGCATGTCTAACCATGGTATCTGGGGGTTGTCTGGGTCAGATAGCTTGTCGTTTTAGTTTCACATCAACAGGACTACAAATCAACAGGGCTATTCTTTAGAAGTTATACTACACAAGTGTTACCTGAGGAGCTTCATCTACAATTGAAACTGAGCTAGAAGATCCTGGACTTCAATACTGAAACAAATTCCATAATGGGATAAGACTTTGGGAGATCTTGGGGAAGGGGAGATTGTATTTTGCACATGAGAGGGACATGAATTATTATGACCAGAAAACAGACAGTGGTAAATTATAATTTTCAAGAGATGATCTTAGCAATACTTCCAGTCCTACAAGGACTTGTAGAAGCTTGCCTACTTTTGTTTTAAGCTATTAAATATGGGATTATTTTTACACTCTGATGAATTGGGGCAGCGTTGTTTTTTTAAGGTAAATTAAATACAATTTTTTACTCCATCCCAACAATATGTTTTAAAATATGTAGATTTAAAAATATCCTTCTTGATTGTTGTTAGAGTGATTAAGTAACACATAAACTCTTTACATACTGCAGTTGCTGGTGCCAGAATTCAAATCCAGACAATCTTACTTCAGAGGCTATTTTTTAGTAACAAACCTATATTTGTTATTTATAATTTATGAAACATATCTTTTATATCATTCATTGTACTGTTTGCAACCAAAGAAAAAGAACAATCTTCTTCTTAACATCATTTAACAGTTGAAGAAACAGTACACAGTGAATTAAAGTTACTTGTCCAAGTCATGGAGTATAAGAATGCCAAAACTGTCTTGAACCCAGGGAGTCAAACTTTAGAATCCTTGCTTTTAAGCAATGTCATATACTGCTGCTTGGTTAGCAGTTTAGCTCTCTTATCTTTTGCTTTCCAGCACATCTTAAATTCATTACTTTCTTTTCAAAAATAGAATAGGTAGAAAATTAAAGCTGTAGCACCACAATTTGATTGTCTCCAGATTATTTCTCCCAATCATTGATCCTCTCTTCAGGTAAGAGGTAGTTTACAAAAATGGTCTTTTCCAGGAGGCTCAGTTTTTCTCAAATGTCTGCATTGTTTTAATAACCCCTTAGATTGTGCTAAATATAAATACGCAGATACGCTGGTGATTGTAATAATACAGAGATCCTGAATTTCAGTGCTTGTCATTCAAAAACACTTTTATCAGTTGCCATTCAGACTACTTTTTTCTCTGAGCTTCTTTATCATTTTTCATAAAAATAATTAAAAATCCTGACTACTTCACTATTCTGTAAAATCCTTTCAGTAGCTATAGTATCCAAAATGTAAAGTTTCAATATAATCTGATGAATGAATGGATTAATTTTTGATCAATTTGTTAATTACTGTATCTATAAAATGGAGTTAGTACTTCTCCCCCATGTCCCCCACTTCACAAACTTTAATTTAAAATCTAACAAATACTTTTAGTCCAGGCACTGTTCTAATTACTTTACAAATATTAACTCATTTGATATCTAAAATAATTCTATGAAGTAAGAACCATTAATATTCTCACTTTAAAAGTAAAGAGGGGCTTCTTTGTGGCTCTTGGTAAAGAATCTGCCTGCCAGTAAAGGAGATACAGGTTCCATCCTTCTTCTGGGAAGATCCTGCATACCTCAGAGCAACTAAGCCTGTGCTCCACAACTACTGAGTCTGTGTTCTAGAGTCTGAGAGCTCCAACTACTGAGCCCATGTGCCATGACTACTGAAGCCCACTTGTCCTAGAGCTGCTGCTCTACAACAAGAGAAGCCACTGCAAGGGAAGTCCTCACACCACAACTAGAGAGTAGCCCCTGCTTGCTGCAACTAGAAAAAGCCTGTGGAACAATGAAGACCCAGTACAGCCATAAACAAATAAACAAACAAAATTTTTAAAAAGTGAATAAAATGATACTATGAATCTGTTAAGTAATTTGCTCAAAGTCACACTGGCTAGGCAGAGAACTGGACTTGGAAAACAGGCAGGCCTAATATTAGAATCTATGCTCTTAATCATTATAGTATGATACATATGAAGTGACTCAGTATCAAATCAGTAGGCTTTAGATAAATATATTAAGCTGAACTATATTTTTGACCCTTAAAATATCAATCTAATGTTTCAACAATAGCGTACTGTGGTTCATGGGGTCACAAAGAGTCGGACACGACTGAGCAACTGAACTTAACTGAACAACTGAGTTAAAGATGTACTTTGACCAAGAAAAATGAGTAAATAGCTTTATGTTCTGCAGATGAGAAGCTACAATGAGAATGGCATAGCCATGTTATTGAATAGTATATTTTCTAATGCTCCAGTGACAGCTGTGTCTTCAAAAACTGATGGAAAGGATAGCTTGTGTGTCAATTTTGTAATCAATTTAACAATCCCAGGATGGGCAATAAGACGAGGCAGCAAGGACAATAGTGGATATGTAAATATAGTTGCATCTATGCAGTCTAGTGACGAATCAAAGAGTGTTCAGACACTCAGTCATATCTGACTCTTTGCGACCCTGTGGACTGTAGCTTGCCCATTCTCTGTCCGTGGGATTTTCCAGGTAAGAATATTGAAGTGGGTTGCCATTTCCTATTGTAGGGGATCTAAAGACTCTCTTACAGCTAGAGACAGATTCATGGTAAACCAATCTGGGAGCTGATTGATCAGTGAAAAGCAAATCCCTAAATAAGCAACTATTTTCTTGATAAGGTGCCCTTATTTCAGGAGAAAATAACACAATTGCACAAATACCATCCTGCTTTGAACTTGTTAGCTGGTAGCAGAGACTTTTGCATCGCTTGAGTTTTTACATGAGATATGTATATTTTCAGATGCTAGGCACTGAGCTCCAGCTCTGCATCTCCTTCCACACCACTTTTTGTCCTACAGCACAGAGAAATAATTCATCTTAGAAATGTATTTAGTGGAGAGAAAGGTTTGGTGTTGGCACTAGTGGAATCACTTTCTGCCTTTTTGTTGTTGTTGTTTGTTATTTAAAATGTAACCTGGGATGAAATCCCTATTTCTCTATGTGTTAGTGTTCTCAATTAAATTTATTTATTTGATTTTTTCTATTACATGTAATTGGTAAATTATCAAATGATAAGGAGTTATGTCTTTGGCTATGAAATTGACCCTGGCAGAGGAAACTGAGACAATCTAGACAGATTACCTGTCTTGATGTTTCAGAAATTTTTCAATAAATATATATAATAACAAATAATGATTTTTGCAGAAAAATGCATTGTAATGTCACAGTATTTGAAAACATAAAATGTAGGTGGCAATAATGAATAATAATAAACTTATTGAGCACCTACTCTGGATAAATCTCTAGGTTTCATCTTGGCTTTGAGTGCGAATCATTGCAAATTTGTCTTTCATCCTGCAGCATCCAGTGTTTTCCATTGGACACCTCACTATTAGACAAAATTCTCAAAGTGGAATGACTGGAACAACAAGCATTGGTGGGATTAGAATTAGTTACATAGCATACATAACTAATGCTTACTTTGATTATAATAAAGTAAGAAAATGGATTTTGCATAAGAAATATAAAGCAAACTTTGCCAGTGAGTGTGATAAGAAAGATGAGTTAGGCAAAATGTACAGATATATATTTATATCATATAAATACATTATAGGATAAATAATGCTTAAATATGTACCCTATATGCAAATGACACCACCCTTATGGCAGAAAGTGAAGAGGAACTAAAAAGCCTCTTGATGAAAGTGAAAGTGGAGAGTGAAAAAGTTGGCTTAAAGCTCAACATTCAGAAAACGAAGATCATGGCATTTGGTCCCATCACTTTATGGGAAATAGATGGGAAAACTGGGAAAAGTGTCAGACTTTATTTTTGGAGGCTTCAAAATCACTGCAGAGGGTGACTGCAGCCATGAAATTAAAAGACACTTACTCCTTGGAAGGAAAGTTATGACCAACCTAGATAGCATATTGAAAAGCAGAGACATTACTTTGCCAACAAAGGTTCGCCTAGTCAAGGCTATGGTCTTTCCTGTGGTCATGTATGGATGTGAGAGCTGGACTGTGAAAAAGGATGAGTGCCGAAGAATTGATACTTTTGAACTGTGGTGTTGGAGAAGACTCTTGAGAGTCCCTTGGACTGCAAGGAGATCCAACCAGTCCATTGTGAAGGAGATCAGCCCTGGGATTTCTTTGGAAGGAATGATGCTAAAGCTGAAACTCCAGTACTTTGGCCACCTCATGCAAAGAGTTGACTCGTTGGAAAAGACTCTGATGCTGAGAGGGATTCGGGGCAAGAGGAGAAGGGGACGACAGAGGATGAGATGGCTGGATGGCATCACTGACTCAATGGACGTGAGTCTCAGTGAAGTCTGGGAGTTGGTGATAGACAGGGAGGCCTGGCGTGCTGCGATTCATGGGGTCGCAAAGAGTCGGTCATGACTGAGCGACTGATCTGATCTGATCTGATTAATGTATTTATAGATTAAAATATACTCATATATTATTTTAGGTATTTATTCATGACCAAGATATTTAAGACATATTACACAAATTCAAAAATGTTTGCTTCAACTTTTTTTCTTATTAAAAATATTCGAGGGAAGCCAAAGGAAAAATGAAGTATCTTAAAGATAAGAAAAAGAATTCACCTTACAAATAGCATGAAAGAAGACTATCTGCCAAGGCATATTGAGGAATAAAGAAGATTGACTCAGAAAATGAGTCCAGTGTTTAAGGAGCATGAAATGAAAAACAATATACAGTTTGCTGTTATGATGTTTTAAGGCATTATGTGTTTTATGTTGGTGTTCATGGCAAGATCTAATCTGCCTTGGAAAATTATTTTGACATTGTCTTGTACTGAAGATGTGTGTCAAAGAGGCTTTTCTATCAAGTCTATCACAATAGTTTCAGTAATAGATGTCTTATCTTAATATCCTCAGTAGCACTTTTTTTTTTTTTTTTTTTCAGATCTAAAGTATGATGAAATTTTGGGAATAAGAGTTAAACAGTAACTTTCACTCACCAGAAGGAATAACATAAATATGCTTGTGTGAAATACAGTCATTATGACACATTTGATTGGAATATTTCAGTAGGCTTTCTGAGAATTTAGATTGCAATAAAAGTGAATTAGTAATAACATCAAAAAACCTTCTAAGTGAAACACTATTCTCTATACCTTTTTAAGAGCAAAAATTACTTATTCATTCATTCGTCAACTTTTTTGCATAAACTTAACAATAGCCAAGGACTGACTACCATTTGCCAGCTTCATTTCAAGGAGAAAGTAAATAAGAACCCTTGAAAATGCATTCTGATTATCTTCTGCTGCAACTTAGAAAGATGAAGAACAACCATCTCATTATAATGGTTCACCCAACATCATGGAAGCCTAGAAGTTAACTTTGCATTGTCTGAAAACATAATTTATTTCAACCTCAGTATTATGAATTTATAATAAATATCAATCAATTAATTACAATATGTGTGATTCAGTTTAAAAGATACAGGCTTTTGTGGCATGATTCTATATACTAAAGCAAATTAATGCATTTTAGGCCAAATTTATTCTTTGTTTATTCTAAAGATGGTTCTGGTGATAGCTTTCTAAGTATAAAAATATCAAGGTAGTAAAAATATTTATCTTTTAAAAATTCATGTTATTGCCCTTAGTGATCTTCAGTAGCTTCTTAGTTGTATATTTTATATGTAAGATAGCTTATGTTCAAACTTGATTTTCAGTTCAGTTGCTCAGTCATGCCTGAGTCTTTGAGATTTAACTTGATTTTAGTTGAATGAAATATATTTAAAATCGTGATTTAATATGTTACTGTAAAATTAAGTATATTTCTCACCACATATATGACTTCATGCTCAAATCTGTGTACAAAATTTTGTGCTTCAGTGTTCTTGATTGTAAGTGGAGAGCATATATATATATATATTTAAATGATGAATCAATATTGGCAATAAATATAGTCATTTATTACTCAGTAAAAAGACTCCTCTTTTCAGAAGTGCACTGATAATTATTAAACATTTTAAAACTAAACTATTGACTTTCCAACCAATTTTAAGTCTATGATTCAGAATAATATGTATTAAATATTCAAAGTAACCAATGGTATCACATTGGCAAAGGGCTTAGTGAACCTCAGTTATGCTTATTAAGATGTTATTATTTGATTCTCCTTAATGGAAGCCAGATAGGTGCTCAAAAATAAATAGGATCCAGGCAACATATCGATTAGAGTGAGTTATCAGAGTTTGTGTTTTGTTTCTTGACCTCTTACATGTTAAAACTCTGAGACAAGTTCTGGCTCCCTTCTTATTCACACGGGCCCAACATGTCAAAGAAGTAAAATACTAAAATAATATCCATGAAATATCTGTTAATTGAGCAAAGATGAAAAAATCTATTCAAATTGAATGGAATCTGACTAAAACGCTCTCAAAATAGTTTACTTTTTTGACTGACATTTCCTTAATTAACAAAGCAAAAATCTGACAATAGAACTAATGCTCCCTGCAGTGGAAGGTCGGAGTTGGAAGACCCAAGAGCCTGATACAGTGAAAAAATACTATGATTTTTTTCTTCTGTGGTTGTCAGTTGCATTTTAAAAAAGCATCAAAGTGAGAAATGGCAGTTATAAAGAATAGAAAAATGTATTTTCATCATTTTAGTCCTTTTAGAGAGTGTGGTAAAACAATTTTGCCTATGGTTCTGACATCTACCTTGTAGCAGAACAGTACATTTGAAAACTTTTGTATTCTTTTTTTTATATTAAAAAGCCACCTTTTTGAAATTTTGTTTCTATGTAGGTAAATATTATTTACAGTTTGTAGGACACAATGCATTCAATCTATAAATCAGACTTCAAGAATATAAATCTTATTGGCTGCCATATTAGTAAATCAACTCACCTAAATAATCGTGAGACTCTGACAGTGATCCAGACTGTGGGCTTGGAAATTTAGCTATTGACTCACTGTGAACTTGATCTTCTGACATTTTAATGGATTGAGGTCCTGTTTCTGATGGTTCAGTTTATACATGCACATAAACTATTTTGAACACATCAGAGCCAAGAGCTAAGAGCTGATGTTCAGGTTTGGAGTCAAACTGTCTGTCTTTTGAACTAAGTACGGAAGGGTAAAGTGGACATCTAATGAGTTTTCACTGTAGGTGCAGTTACTGCACTAAATAATATCATATCCATGTGCAACAAAAGTAACACTAAAAAAATGGATACCCCAGAGGGGATGATAGATTTCCAGTAATTTCCCCATCTCTTCAATTGTACTAATTTTGTTATTTATTTATTGTATAAGCTGTGCAGGGACACACAGTTGTGTGTATGTGTGTATTAAACAAAACGAATGTTGTTACATTAAGGCATAAAAGCAGCATCTAAGAACATGGAGTCTGATGTCTGAAGCTCTTTAATTCCACTTTCTTCCTTGTGCCTGGAATTGTTCAGCAATAAATTGTAATCTATGTTGCTTCAATTACTAGTCTTTTCAGATCTGACTGCACTTAATTACTAAAGACATGATCTGTTAAAAGCTACATCTGGAAACAATGTCACTCTCTGTGTTTGGCATTTGAAAGTTGGACTTAAGTTAAATGAATATTTATAACCACAAAGCCTTGGAAAAAAAAATTAGTGCCATCTTACATTTTTTTTTTTTTTTTGGATTTAGCTCAAAACAGTGTATGCTATTTACTTACCCAGTATTTATTTTCTGAAATGTCTAGGTATGTTTACACCTTTATCTTAACCTTGTCTATAGTTCTAACAATAGATTTACAGAAAATTACACCTCTGATATTAAGAGCAGATATGTCTTTTCAATTTTATACTCATCATTTATATATTAGCATGGTACACAAAATATTGAATTTAGTGCATACAGTGTCAAAGGCAATGAAGGGTGTTTCCATTCAAAACCAATTATAATTTTAGAAATAGCACAGGAATGCTTACAATTTTCTTATAGAATTAAAATACATGCTTCTGCTCAGTCCATGATTTTTTGAACTCTTCACAGAAGAGTTGATGAACATGAGTCATTCCCCATGGAGCCCATCAGTTGAGCAGATTCTATATTTTGAACCATAGATTTGCCTCACACTGAAAAGATGCCTGGGCTTTAAAAAATTATTGTTGGTAACATTATTGTCTTGCTACTTGAGGGTGAATCAATCCAAAGGTAGGAGTGATGTAAAATTGGTAGTATATTTAGTTTAAAAATGCATCATAACAAACTAAGGCTAATCCAGATACTAATCAAAGAGAAGAAAATTTGTTGCAAAAATAAAGTAATTTCTATGCCCCAACCAATAACACTGAAGAAGCTGAAGTTGAATGGTTCTATGAAGACGTATAAGACTTTTTAGAACTAACACCCCCCAAAAGATGTCCTTTTCATTATAAAGGACTGGAATGCAAAAGCATGAAGTCAATAAACACCTGGAGTAATAGGAAAATTTGGCCTTGGAGTACAGAGTGAAGCAGGGCAAAGTTAATAGAGTTTTGCCAAGAGAACGCATTGGTCATAGCAAACGTCCTGTTCCAACAACACATGAGAAGACTCTAAACATGGACATCACCAGATGGTCAATACTGAAATCAGACTGATTATATTCTTTGCAGCCAAAGATGGAGAAGCTCTATACAGTCAGCAAAAACAAGACCAGAAGCTGCCTGTGGCTCAGATCATGAACTCCTTATTGCCAAATCAGACTGAAATTGAAGAAAGTAGGAAAAAAACAATAGACCATTCATATATGACCTGAATGATATCCCTTACAATAAACAGTAGAAGTGAGAAATAGATTTAACAGACTAGATCTGATATGGTGCCTGATGAACTAGGGACAGAGGTTCATGGCACTGTACAGGAGGCAGGGATCAAGACCATCCCCAAGAAAAAGAAATGCAAAAAAGCAAAATGGTTGTCTGAGGAGGCCTTACAAATTGCTGTGAAAAGAAGAGAGGCAAAAAGCAAAGGAGAAAAGGAAAGATATACCCATCTGAATGCAGAGTTCCAAAGAACAGCAAGGAGAGATAAGAAAGCCTTCCTAGGATAGTGCAAAGAAATAGAGGAAAACAATAGAATGGGAAAGACTAGAGATCTCTTCAAGAAAATTTGAGATACCAAGGGAATATTTCATGCAATGATGGGCTCAATAAAAGATAGAAATAGTATGGACATAACAGATGCAGAAAATCTTAAGAAGAGGTGGCAAGAATACACAGAAGAACTGTACAAAAAACATCTTCATGACCCAGATAATCACGATGGTATGATCACTCACCTAGAGCCAGACATCCTGGAATGTGAAGTCAAGTGGGCCTTAGGAACAAAGCTAGTGGAGGTGATGCAATTCCAGTTGAGCTATTTCAAATCCTAAAAGATGATGCTGTGAAAGTGCTGCACTCAATATGTCAGGAAATTTGGAAAACTCAGCAGTGGCCACAGGACTGGAAAAGGTCACTTTTGTTAGGCCAATCCCTAAGAAAGGCAATGTCAAAAATGCTCAAACTACAGGACAATTGCAGTTATTTCACACGCTAGCAAAGCAATGCTCAAAATTCTCCAAGTCAGACTTCAACAATACGTGAGCCATGAACCTCCAGATGTTCAAGCTGGACTTAGAAAAGGCAGAGGAATCAGAAATCAAATTGCCAACATCTGCTTGCCTGGAAAATCCCATGGACGGAGGAGTCAGGTAGGCTGTAGTTCATGGGGTTGCTAAGAGTTGGACACAGCTGAGCGACTTCACTTTCACTTTTCACTTTCATGCATTGGAGAAGGAAAAGGTAACCCACTTCAGTGTTCTTGCCTGGAGAATCCCAGGGATGGGGGAGCCTGGTGGGCTGCCGTCTATGGGGTCGCACAGAGTCGGACACAACTGAAGCGACTTAGCAGCAGCAGCAGCTGGGTCATATAAAAATCAAGAGAGTTCCAGAAAAAAACATCTATTTATGCTTTACTGACTATGCCAAAGCCTTTGACTGTGTGAATCACAATAAACTGTGGAAAACTCTGAAAGAGATGGGAATACCAGACCACCTGACCTGCCTCTTGAGAAATCTGTATTCAGGTCAGGGAGCAGCAGTTAGAACTGGACATGGAACAATAGGCTGGTTCCAAATAGGAAAAGGAGTACGTCAAGGCTGTATACTGTCACCCTGCTTATTTAACTTATATGACGAGTACATCATTAGAAATGCTGGGATGCAGGAAGCACAAGCTGGAATCCAGATTTCAGGGAGAAATATCAATAACCTCAGATATGCAGATATCACCATAAGGGATACCACCCTTATGGCAAAATGTGAAGAAGAACTAAAGAGCCTCTTGGTGAAAGTGAAAGAGGAGAGTGAAAAAGTTGGCTTAAAGCTCAACATTCAGAAAACTAAGATCTTGGCATCCAGTCCCATCACTTCATGGCAAATAGAGGGGAAACAGAGGAAATAGTGGCAGACTTTATTTTGGGGGGCTCCAAAATCACTGCAGATTGTGACTGTAGCCATGAAATCAGAAGACGCTTGCTCCTTTGCTGGAAAGTTATGACTAACCTAAACAGTATATTAGAAAACAGAGACATTACTTTGCCAACAAAGGTCTGTCTGTTCAAGGCTATGGTTTTTCCAATAGTCATGTTTGGATGTGAGAGTTGGACTATAAAGAAAGCTGAGTGGCGCAGAATTGGTGCTTTTGAACTGTGGTGTTGGAGAAGACTCTTGAGAGTCCCTTGGAAAGCAAGGAGATCCAACCAGTCCATCCTAAAGGAGATCAGTCCTGTGTTCATTGGAAGTACTGATGTTGAAGCTCAATCTCCAATACTTTGGCCACCTGACATGAAGAGCTGATTCATTTGAAAAGATCTTGATGCTGGGAAAAATTGAAAGCAGGAGGCGAAGGGGATGACAGAGGATGAGATGGTTGGATGGCATCACTCACTCAATTGACACGAGTTTGGGTAAACTCTGGGAGTTGGTGATGTGCAGGGGGGCCTGGCCTGCTGCAGTTCATGGGGTTGCAAAGAGTTGGACACAACTGAGCAATTGAACTGACTGACTGACTCGTTGCCTCTTTTCCTTGGCTAATAGCAGTATTTCTGTTATGATTAATTATCAATGATACAATAAAAGACAGGATTGTGTTTTCCACTTCACTAGGATATTAAACATTTTGCTTATAGCTAAAAATCTAATTTTAGTAGGAATTTCTGTTTTTATTAATTTTTCTGAGTATTAAGTAATTTACAAGGCAGACTTGCATCACATCTTAGTAAATTGATTTTATGTAGAAAAAAACATGAGAATAGGATATTCTACAACCCAGTTTATTTCTGATACATGATTTACAAGCTAGAGTTATATTGGTTGAATAAAAGGCAAAGTTAAACCAGAGATATATGAATGACACCATTCACTGCAAGAGATATAGCTTTCTCAACCATTTATATTTCCAATAGTAAGCTAATAGACAAAGCTTACTAAAGAATTGGTGCTATGTGTCATTTGGTCACAGTAATTAAGGGTACATTTGGCAGAAATCAGATACTTATTGTCCATTACAGAGAATGATCGGTTTATTTATTCACAATCTATTGGTTTTGATCACAAAGTTTCCATAACATCTTACAGAAAAGCATCAACAAGATTTTTGGCCAACCCAGTACTAGCTGCATGACAAGACATTGCAGGGTAAATTGTTTATACTGTTAATTATATAAAGAGAATATTGTATTATATTAGCATATCCATTCTGGAATATTTGCTTTGATGGTAATGTATGCATTATAAAGTTGAATCAATTTAAAATCAACACTGCTGCTGTATAGATTGTTTAAATCATATTACTTTAATAGAGTACTTGCTGATAGAAAATGAAAAATGAATGGTCAACAGTGGTTTTCTCTTCAAGTTTACACTCTGAGTGGTAGTGAAATTCTTCATGGCCGAGAGATGAAAAGACATGTCCTGAAACCAGGTGCATTTCCACTAGAGTTATGCGTCAATTGAAAAGCATTTTTCCTAATACTAGTGAAATTTACCATTAAGGTAAAGCCACTCCTTCAGATAATGTTCTACAGATATTTGAGGTGATTCTCTGAAGAATACCTTGAATTTATTTTCCCAAGTTTTCTGTTGACTCTGATATATATCTGCAATATTCTCATTCTATTGTGAATGAAATGCTACTGGTACCACACATTTAAAATGGCAGAAGATCATGTAATTTTTCTTCAATTTATATGACATAATCATTAAGAGGAGGTTACCATTTCCTTCTCTTGGTATCTTCCCAACCCGGGTCTCCTGCATTGCAGGCAGACGCTTTACCATCTGAGCTACCAGGGAAGCCCTGTAATCATATATAGTATGTCATTATTTTTGATCTGAAATAGTGGTGAGAACTTTAAAACATCTAAATTTCTTTTTTATTTTCTGGCCTCTGGTAGATAAAGAAAAATAGAAACAACCTTACTTGTCTGGGTACATTGACCTGGATTGAGTAAGAGTTGTGTACCATGCTGGATTTAATGTAGACAGTTCCTCTAAAATGAGAAGGAAAATGTGATGCCATATGGAGAGATATGGGATCTGGAGATATGTACTAGAGAGCATGCATATAACCTACATATTCTGACTTTTGCTAGTGCTATTCAGATTTAACCACTTAACAGCTTTCTGGTCATTTTGGTGCACTTGGCAGAAATGAAGCACAGTGTATAAAAGTAAATATATTTTTATGTACCTTGCCATGCTGATATATAGTATTGACAACCATTTCTTTTATTTGTAGTGAATTTAAAGAGAAACATTAAGGAACAGAAAATATTCAGATATTTCAAAGAAATTTTCTGAGCAATTTGGTATAATAGTAATAATGTTCAGCAAGCAGTTAAAGATATTTCATAAGCATGACCCTGTGATATCTCTGCCAGATTTACATTGACAATTTAGTTTTCCTACATTGTTACAAGATTGTACCATTGCTATAGGTGCAAGAAGTTAGAGCTATATCAATCTTAAAGTAAAATTACATTATGAGGAAACCAAAAAACCAAAAACCAAAAAATGATGTATCTATACTACATGTTTTCATCAATTATTTTTCTTTCCTTTTTTTTTTTTTTTTTAACACCAAAACAACTTTGTGTAGGGGTATAGCCAATTAGCAATGTTTTGATACTTTCAGGTGAACAGTGAAGGAACTCAGCATACATGTACATGAATCCATTCTCCCTCAAACACCCTCCCATCCAGGCTGGCACATAACATCATCAACTGCTTTTCATTTCCATTTATTTTAAATAGAAAGGAAATTTTGTTTGACTAACAAGCCATCTCAGTTCAGTTCAGTCGCTCAGTCGTGTCGGACTCTTTGCGACCCCATGAATCGCAGCATGCCAGGCCTCCCTGTCCATAACCAACTCCCAGAGTTCAGCCAGAGTCACGTCCATCGAGTCAGTGATGCCATCCAGCCATCTCATTCTCTGTCGTCCCCTTCTCCTCTTGCCCCCAATTCCTCCCAGCATCAATGTCTTTTCCAATGAGTCAACTCTTCGCATGAGGTGGCCAAAGTACTGTAGTTTCAGCTTTAGCATCATTCCTTCCAAAGAAATCCCAGGGCTGATTTCCTTCAAAATGGACTGGTTGGATCTCCTTGTAGTCCAAGGGACTCTCAAGAGTCTTCTCCAACAACACAGTTCAAAAGCATTAATTCTTCGGCTCTCAGCTTTCTTCACAGTCCAACTCTCACATCCATACATGACCACAGGAAAAACCATAGCCTTGACTAGACGAACCTTTGTTGGCAAAGTAATGTCTCTGCTTTTCTATATGCTATCTAGGTTGGTCATAACTTTCCTTCCAAGCAGTAAGCGTCTTTTAGTTTCATGGCTGCAGTCACCATCTGCAATGATTTTGAAGCCCAGAAAAATAAAGTCTGACACTGTTTCCACTGTTTCTCCATCTATTTCCCATGAAGTGATGGGACCGGATGCCATGATCTTCATTTTCTGAATGTTGAGCTTTAAGCCAACTTTTTCACTCTCCTCTTTCACTTTCATGAAGAGGCTTTTTAGTTCCTCTTCACTTTCTTCCATAAGGGTGGTGTCATCTGCATATCTGAGGTTATTAATATTTCTCCCTGCAATCTTGATTTCAGCTTGTGCTTCTTCGAGTCCAGCGTTTCTCATGATGTACTCTGCATATAAGTTAAATAAGCAGGGTGACAATATACAGCCTTGACGTACTCCTTTTCCTATTTGCAACCAATCTGTTGTTCCATGTCCAGTTCTAACTGTTGCTTCCTGACCTGGATACAGATTTCTCAAGAGGCAAATCAGGTGGTCTGGTATTCCCATCTCTTTCAGAATTTTCCACAGTTTATTGTGATCCACACAGTCAAAGGCTTTGGCATAGTCAATAAAGAAGAAATAGATGTTTTACTGGAACTTTCTTGCTTTTTCCATGATCCTGCGGATGTTGGCATCTCATACTGTACCTAAATATTACTATATTTACCAGCAAGAAAAGAATCATTAACATATATAAAAATGTACTTTAACTGTGTACATTTTATTTTCCTGAATTAGCTAGTACATGCAAATGTTTATTTCTTCCTCCATTATTAGTGTTCTCTTCAAATTTCTAGTTTTAACTGGCTTAAGAATTCTTTTTAAACATATTTTTAAGATACTCTTAATTTTCACTTTTCTTTTCAGTGTCTCTACCTTTGGAAGAAAAGAGCCTGTTTTCAGCACATTTACTTTTACTTTATTTTTATTTATTTATTCTTATTTTATTTTTTAACTTTACAATATTGTATTGGTTTTGCCATGTATCAACATGAATCCTCCACAGGTATACACGTGTTCCCCATCCTGAACCCTCCTCCCTCCTCCCTCCCCGTACCACCATCCCTCTGGGTTGTGCCAGTGCACCATCCCCAAGCATCCAGTATCATGCATCGAACCGGGACTGGAGACTCGTTTCATATATGGTATTATACATGTTTCAATGCCATTCTCCCAATTCCTTCTATTTTCTAATGGAAGAAGAGAGGATGACACACCCCATCCTATCTGCTTGTTCCATAACCTAGTTGCCTTTTGGTCACTCAAGAGGTAACAGTGACCCTTGTAAGCTTATTGCTGCTTTATTTATCTGTAAAACCTTTTATCCTCTATCTCAGTGCCCTTTGTTTTCCCCATTTTATTTCTGCCTTTACTTTCTGGATCATTTTCATGTGTTCTTTAAATCAAACAGACTGTTTCTGCAAGGTTAATATGCTATGTATTTTTTTTCCCCTTTGGTCTTTGATCATTTTCTCCATTTCCCTGGTCCTTCATATGGCTCATTTACAACTTCACATAAAAGTTTATTTCTTTGAATTCCCTGAAATCAACCCGTGAATACTTTATGTTTTCTCCTCAGCTCTATCGCACTTACAGCTCTGTTTTCCAATGTATTTCCTTTAGCAGAGCATACATTTATCCCACTGTGCCTTTTTACACCTGGGGTTTGTTTGGCTGCTCTTTAAGAGCTTTGTGTAGAATTTTTGTTTGGGGACCAAGAGATCCAGATATCATTCATAATGAAAGCTCTTCAGCTCTTTTATTTCAAGCCTATTTCTTGTGAAGCTGCAGCAAACATTTCGAAATGGCTTTTACCTCTTCCTCTCTACAGAGTAAATAGTCTTAGGCAGGGATGAGATCCCCCATTTTATATGCTCTTTCTGGCTTCCTGCCATGTCACTGGATACTAGCGAAGTGATCAAAACTGTGCTGTCATCCAACTGTGTACAGTATATGCAAATATGCTGACTTTTTACAAAGTTATGGCTAAAAGTTTTAGGTGCATTGTGGCAAAGTGGAAAAATATTTCTCCAGGAAATAACATTGCAGACTGACATATGCTAATAATAGGCTTAGATTAAATGAACTGCGAGGTTGTGTTCAGTTCTCTTTCATTAACAACAGAAGATGAATTGGCTGAATTATAGCTGAAATAAGTTGCAATTAGACTTCCAGAAACCCATATGATTCTAAACATAAGGATGTGAGGCTATGGGCTGCATTACACAGAGATATTGGAGAATTACCAACACTGCTGTTTCTCAAAAGCAAGGAAGTTAAATTCTTTTGTAAGGTATGGAATGTCTCAATATAGGGGAATATACTCTATCTCTTTTGGGAATTCTATTGTCCTTTCTAGCACTATAATTTTTTTTTTAATTTATTTGGATAAAAGTTTTCTTGATGGTGAGCCAAAACTTCTGTGTGTAAATTTTGCTCCTGGGACTATGTTCCAGCTGCAGGATGCTGGCTTTATGCTCCTGTCAAAACACTTAAATTTCTGGAGAGTAACTTATGGACTAAGAGAATCTAACCAATGGAGTCATTAGCTTTTCCTCACTTCATTTAGCCAGTATCTCTATTTAACTATTTTTCAGCTCCAGTGAAAATAGTATTCCTCTTAAAAATTCCTTGTTGATACTTATTTCCACATTTACCAATATATACACTTTATTTTAGGTGAGGAGTTAGATTTTTATGTTTTCTTCTTTGATATTTTCTGAGCCAAAAGTTGAAATTTATTTTCCCTCAACTTAATTACTAACTAAAAAGCCACATGGGCAGTCTGAAATATTGAAAAGACTGTATTTCAGCTAAATTTGTGACTTTCTAACATTGATTTTTGATAGAGCCATAAATAAATGCAGCCTTTTATTTGCTAATTTAGTTTAATAGATAATAGAAGTATAGAAGCATTTATGTTTCTAAATGTTATTTTCAAAAAACAAGTTCAATATTGCTTTATTTTCAGTCTTTAAGTGGAAACAATATCATTATATATGTTGTATATGCATGGCAAATTTTGACAAACACTTCAAAGTGTTATTAATGACTACCATTTGGGTTATATGACTAGAGTCTCATGAAGGGAATAGGAGAGAAAGATAACATTTACTTAACATTTTATGCTACCACATTTTTCCATGAGCAAGTACTGGTTTTATAGTTTTATGAACTTATGAAACTCCAATACTTTGGTCACCTCATGTGAATAGTTGACTCATTGGAAAAGACTGATGCGGGGAGGGATTGGGGGCAGGAGGAGAAGGGGACAACAGAGGATGAGATGGCTGGATGGCATCATAGACTCGATGGATGTGAGTTTGAGTGAACTCTGGGAGTTGGTGATGGACAGAAAGGCCTGGTGTGTTGCAATTCATGGGGTCTCAAAGAGTCGGACACAACTGAGCAACTGAAGTGAACTGAACTGAACTGAATTGATGATTATTATTTTTTGCTATAAAACATGACCAACTTTAGTCACCACTGTGGAAGTAACTAATTTATAGTAGTTTATAATGGTCCTTTCCCACCAACATCAAACAAAGGAAAAGAAAATCTGTTGAAGTTTGTGCTTCTCCTTTCCTTACTTCAGGAATGTGAATTAAAAGCACAACCAAATCACAGCCATATTTTCAAAATTCTTTCTAGATAAGGCATATCAGTGAAACTATTCTATTCCAGTAACTTATCTTCTGTCTTACAATTTTCTTTCAAAAGTTATCATACAATACTAACCATGGTGAATGAACAGATCTCTTAGTTGTGTTTGCTTATTAAAAGTCAAGGCAGAGACAAAGGTAGATAGACGTCAGCTCTGAACTTGACATGCATACCACAGTAGAAAGTAGTTTTGTGTAGTTACTGCTGTCTGTCTTTCCTTCAGATCTGCTTGTGACTACTGAACTTAAGAATGGAGAATATTTCTTCTCTCCATGTATCAGTGGTCTAGGTGGGGCTAGATGGGAGGATTTGGGTTCTGAGTATTTGTCAGGTAAAATAGGGTGATGATGGGTCTCAGAGATGGCTGAATATCCTTCATTCTTGCTTGAATTTTAATTGCAATGAATTCTTTATTGCAGTAGTAGGAAGGAGAGCATGGAAATTTTGCACTATATCTTATTACTGCTCCATAGAACTGATCTCCACCTAGACTCCTGGCCCTTATTATAGCTTTGTAATGAAATCCAGTCACATTTTCCTTTACTGCAAAAGCCCTTCCTCTTAGTTTGGTCCTGGTTCCCAAATATACCACTCTACTCAGTTTTACTCCTCTAACAAGAATGTGAACTTACTCTGTTTTCGTCATCACTGTAAATTTTGGGGGGTTGAGTTGTGGCTTTAATACATTATATAAACTTGCCTCCTTCCCCACTCATGTCAGAAGAGATAAGATTTAAATTAAAACTTAAAACTTCATACTAGTTTCAAGATTGAATTTTTTGTTATCTAATCTGCCTTAAGAAAATAAATGTAAAGAAAAAACTAACCTCATAGGAAACTTACATATTGTTAATTGAGAAAAAAAATTTTAAAGAATTTCAGGTTTATGCATGCCATTATATATGTTTATATATGAATGAATCACTTTCCTTTTCTCAAAACCATAAATTAATAATATAGTGTGTTGAAGGCATAATGATGTTACCACATTAAACCAATCTATAGCTTGAGTACTGGACCAAAAAACAAAAAACAGTTTTCCTCATTTTTTTTACAAACATTTCTTTTCAAGAACACAAATTTCCAAGAAACTAATTCCTATATAAAAGACCCTTTAATAACTAATAAATATATCAGCTTAACAGGCAGAGTCAGGAGTCTGACAGTTTGTCTATTAAATGCATGAATGGATAAGTAAAAATAGACAAGATATAGTCTTGACCATATCTCTAAAAATATGGATAGATACAGTAGAAGTTTCACACTTGGAGGCAGAGAACAAGTAGGATATCTCTTTCCAATTGCACTTTAACTATGACTTGCTATCATTTAACTGATTCTATGTAGCACAATAGAAAAGGAAGATACTTGAATCAAAGGAAAGCAGGATATTGCATACAAGTAATATATAACAGACTATATATAATAATATATAATATAAGAACAGACTGGTTCCAAATAGGAAAAGGAGTATGTCAAGGCTGTATATTGTCACCCTGCTTATTTAACTTATATGCAGAGTACATCATGAGAAACGCTGGGCTGGAAGAAACACAAGCTGGAATCAAGATTGCTGGGAGAAATATAAATAACTTCGGATATGCAGATAACACCACCCTTATGGCGAAAAGTGAAGAACTAAAGAGCCTCTTGATGAAAGTGAAAGAGAAGAGTGAAAAAATAGGCTTAAAGATCAACATTTAGAAAACAAAGATCATGGCATCTGGTCTCATCACTTCATGGCAAACAGATGGGGAAACAGTGGAAACAGTGGCTGACTTTATTTTTCTGGGCTCCAAAATCACTGCAGATGGCAATTGCAGCCATGAAATTAAAAGACGCTTACTCCTTGGAAGGAAAATTATGACCAACCTAGACAGTATATTAGAAAGCAGAGACATTACTTTGCAACAAAGGTCTGTCTAGTCAAGGCTATGGTTTTTCCAGTAGTAATATATGGATGTGAAAATTGGACTATAAAGAAAGCTGAGCGCTGAAGAATTGATGCTTTTGAACTGTGGTGCTGGAGAAGACTCTTGAGTCCCTCGGACTGCAAGGAAATCCAACTAGTCCATCCTAAAGGAGATCAGTCCTGGGTGTTCTTTGGAAGGACTGACATTGAATCTGAAACTCCAACCCTTTGACTACCTGATGCAAAGAGCTAACTTATTGGAAAACACCCTGATGCTAGGAAAGATTGAGGGCAGAAGGAGAAAGGCAAGGCACAAGATGAGATGGCTGGATGGCATCACCAACTCAATGGACACGGGTTTGGGTGAACTCCGAGAGTTGGTGATGGACAGGGAGGCCTGGCGTGCTTCGGTTCATGGGGTCGCAAAGAGTCGGACAAGACTGAGTGACTGAACAGAACTGAACTAAAATAATATATGTAAGAACTCCACTCTTTGTTTTACTGAAAACAACAGCAACAACAATAGATATATAAACTAACAAAAAAAATTCATTTGGAATTTGAAGGAATTAGTAGTATGAAACCCTTACAAGGTGGAGAGTACTATAGTCAAGTACTGAAGGTTTAAACAGTTTGGGAAAGTGCTGCTGTGAAATATAATTTGCGCCCCCCTCCTCCATTTTTTTTCAGTCTCTATTGTAGAACGTTTTGATTACTACAAGGACCTCCTCATTGATGTTCTTGTTTAAACCTTGCTAGCATATTTTTCATTCTCCAGATGATCTTTTTGAAAAACCAACCAAATCATGTCACCAATTTTTATTTAAAAAATTCCACATATAAGTGAGATTATGCGTTATTTGTCCTTCTCCTTCTGACTTATTTTACTTAGCATAATACCCTCAAAGTTTATCCAGGTTGTCAAAAATGGCAAATTTTCCATCTCTTTACCGTTGAATAATATTCCATTGTTTAAATATCTTTTTGAGAGAATGTTTTCATTTTCTTTAGATAAATATGCAGAAGTGGTATTGCTGGATAATATGTTAGTTCTATTTTTACATTTTTGAGAACTGCCAAAAGGTTTCCCATAGTAGTTATACCAATTTATTTTCCTACTAATAGTGCAAAAGTATTCCCTTTTCTCCACATCTTTGCCAACCTTTTTTTTTCTTTTTGATAGTAGCCAGCCTACCAGATGTAATGCTATATCTTATTGTGGTTTTGATGATTGGCAATGTCAAGCACCTATGCATGTGCCTGTTAACCAGCTGTATTTTCTTTGGAAAAAGTTATATTCGGATCCCCTGCCCATATTTTAGTCAATTGTTTTTTGGCATTGAGTGTGGTGTTAGTTGCTCAGTCTTGTCCGTCGTGTCTGACTCTTTGCTCTCCTCTGGACAGTATCCCACCTGGCTCCTCTGTGCATGGAATTCTCTAGGCAAGAATACTGGAGTGGGTTTCCATTTCCTTCTCCAGGGGATCTTCCTGACTCAGATACTGAACCTGAGTCTCCTGCATTGCAGGCAGATTCTTTACCAACTGAGCCACTAGGGCAGCCCCCTTGGTACTGAGTAGAATAAATTACTTATATATTCTGGATATTAACCCTTTATCAGATGTACGGTTTTCAAATATTTTCTTCCATTCAGTTGTTTGTCTTTGCAGGATGGTTTTCTCTCTGTTCAGAAGCTTTTTAGCTTGGTGTAATCCAATTTATTTATTTTTGATTCTATTCCTTTTGCTTTTCATGTAAAATCCACAAAATATCAAGACTAATATCAAAGAGCTTAATGCTTATGTTTTCTTCTAAGAGTGTTATGGTTTCAAGTCTTATAATCAAATCTCAATCCATTTAGAATTATTTTTTTATAATATATTATAAAAAATATAGTTTTTTTTATAGTGGTCCAGTTTCATTATTTTACATATGGCTGTCTGGTTTTCCAAACACTATTTCTTGAAGAAATTACCCTTTTCCCACTGTATAGTCTTTGCTCTTTGTCATACATCAATTAATCATATATGTGTGAGTTTACTTCTGGGCTCTCTATTGTGTGCTGTTGATCTAGGCATCTATTTTTATGCACATAACTTACTCTTTTGATAACTGGAGTTCTGTAATATGTTTTGAAATCAAGAAGCATAATGTTTTCAGCTTTGTTCTTCTTTCTCAAGATTGCTTTATTTGAACTCTTTTGTGGTTCTATACAGATTTTAGAATTGGTTTTGATTTTTCTAATTCTTTGGAAAATCTCATTGGGATTTTGATAGAAATTTCACTATATATATATACACACACACATATATATACTGATTTGGGTAGTATAGGCATTTAAATATTAAGTATGCAATTGAAAACATGGGATACCTTTCCATATATTTGTGTGCTCTTCAATTTCTTTTCCAATATTTTCCAGTTTTTAGTTTACAGGTCTTTCACCCTTTGGTTAAATTTATTTTAGGTTTTTATTCTTTTTGGTATACTTATAAATGGGATTGTTTTCTTAATTTCTCTTTTCGATAGTTTGTTATTAACTTCTTTGGTGGCTCAAATGGTAAAAAAATCCACCTGCAGTACAGGAGACCTGAGTTCAATCCCCAGGTGGGGAAAATTCTCTAGAGAAGGGAATAGTTATCCACTCCAGTATTCTTGCCTGAAGAATTCTATGGACAGAATTTCCCGGTGGGCTACAGTTGATGGGATTGGGTTACAGAGAGCGGGACACAACTGAGCAACTTTTACTCACTCACTGACCATTAGTTTCTAGAAACATAATTGATTTTTGTATATTGATTTTGTATCTGGTTGCTGTTTCAAAACCATTGTAAATTCTGCCTTAGAGTCGGACACAACTGAGCGACTTCACTTTCAGTTTTCACTTTCAGGCACTGGAGAAGGAAATGGCAACCCACTCTAGTGTTCTTGCCTGGAGAATCCCAGGGACAGGGGAGCCTGGTGGGCTGCCGTCTATGGGGTCACAGAGAGTCGGACACGAATGAAGCGACTTAGCATTATAAACAGGTTCTTTTTTGTAATTTCATACTGAAGTATAGTCGATTAACAATGTGTCTGTTTCAAGTGTATAGCAAAGTGATTCAGTTATATATATATATATACATACACACATGTATCTATTCTTTTTCAAGTTTGAGCAGAGTGTGTTAGGTTCTTTATGTTAGCTTTTCTGCTACCAGGATGCTAATCTGCAAAGCTCTGCATAGCTGGCATCTTCTTTAAGCTTCAGCTTAGATGCTATCTTCTTAGGGAGGCCTCCCTTCATCCTCAGACCAATGTAGTCTTCCAATCCCATTCACTTTTTATCATAATAACTTGTTTTTTATTCTTCAAGCATATATTACTATCTGAACTCTACTTACATCATGATTCAGTGTGATTCACTGATCGTTGTCTGTGTTCTTCAAGTGTTAGTATAGGCTCTGTGAGGGCAGGGTGTTTTCGCTACCATGTGTATCATGTCTCTAATATACCTGATAAAGAGCAGGTGCTCAGTGTTCGCTGAATAAATAAAACTCCATAATGACTCAAAATTCTTTCCAAAGGCAGTTTTTCATCATAATTGCTGCTGCTGCTGCTAAGTCGCTTCAGTCGTGTCCGACTCTGTGTGACCCCATAGATGGCAGCCCAGCAGGCTCCCCCATCCCTGGTATTCTCCAGGCAAGAATACTGGAGTGGGTTGCCATTTCCTTCTCCAATGCATGAAAGTGAAAAGTCAAAGTGAAGTCGCTCAGTCGTGGCCGACTCTTAGTGATCTCATGGACTGCAGCCTACAGGCTTCTCCGTCCATGGGGTTTTCCAGGCAAGAGTACTGGAGTGGGGTGCCATTGCCTTCTCTTCATCATAATTATACACCATTAACTAACTGTTTGATAAAACACAAAATTCTGAGGAGAAAATCAGTGCATTGTTGTGTTCTCCAGCCATTCATGATTTTAAATGAGTGAAACAAATATGTTCAGATATAATGAAATGATTTAAGAAAAGGAAATAGAATGTGTGTGTATATATATATATATATACACACAACATATACATATATGTGTGTACAAACACATATATATATCTCAAAAAATCAAGTTGTACACATTAAATATACAATTTTATTTGTCAATTGTACCTCACTGAAATGGAGGGGAAAAGGAGTGCATCGTTTTATTAAATGTGAAAATCAACAAAAATTTATGTGTTAATTGATACGAGATTAATACGAAATTTTGCTAAAGAAGCAAAATTCTCAGGAAAGTGCAAGAAAAGATGCTTAAGTAAAATAGAAAGGCTAAGGTGCAGGGTTGATCCTGGGGTCAAGAAATAAGTGTGTATCTATTTGAGGAAGAATTGTTGGAAAGATCTAAAATGTTAAACTAAACGATAAGGTCCATTTGGATTAAACAAAAAAAATCCAGCATTTAGGAGATTTAGAAAGAAAAAGTTTTTTAAAGATTCATATATAAAAACAAGTTATAGTATTAAAATATCTATATATTTAAAAAAATTAATTATCAGTGTGAAATGTTCCATATAACAATGGTCACTAATTGTATTTTTTGATTTTCTACTTAAGTTTACACTTAATAGTTGCTTGCACAGTAGCTTTTGAAGGACTAGATAAAAAGATTAATACTTTTCTTCAGCTGCAGTAATAATAAACAATGCTTACTACTGAATAAATAACATTTCATTATTATTAAATGAGTAAGAAATGAATCACGGAAGAGCAAAAGGGAGACAACACTGATAGAAGACAAGGCTGAGAGTAAGCTGATATGAGAATGTACCAGTAGGTTCATCTTGAATTATACTCATTGAGAAAACAGGGGACTAGTTTATCATTCTCATTGTCTGCACACAGTGTTAGAACAAAGTGGAATAAAGTTAATGTCTTCAAGGAAGAGAAATCTGTCATTTTCCTGACTGCAAAACTGCATCCATAACTCTAACAGGACATCTTACAACTTGAAACATATGGCCAACAAGCTCTGGCACATTGCTGAAAGTAATCTGACTGAGCAGGCAACTTTCACCTTTCTGATGAAAGTAACCATAACTCTTGGAGTTGATGTAGTTTTGGATTTAGGGACCAATCTCAATCATACTTGGACATCTTGCTGCTTTTCCAAAAGCACTATGCAAATTGTGTACTACTGTTTGCATAAGTGTTTTTTTTTTTTTTTTCAAATTGGACTCAGATTCAATACAGCTTACTGCTACTTTTCTTTTTGCCTGCAAGTAATATATTCATATAAGCTTATTCAGAAAAAAAATCATGAATGTTTATTACTGTGAAATTCTATTTCACTTTGAGAAGAAGTAGACTGAAGCGACTTAGCAGCAGCAGTAGCAGCAGACAGGGCATTGATGATGTATGTAATCTGTGAGTAATGCATTCGTCCATATTAGGAAGATATTATAGAATTGTAAGTTGTATTTGGGGTGGTAAAAATCATTTTTGAGTAGAAAAATAAAATAATATTGCCTGTTTTTTGGTATACCTTATTTCATAAGGTAGGTGAAAAAATCCATTTTTAAGGATTTATGAAAAAAATAAAGTTAAACTTCACTCAAAAATTATTAACTTTAAGGAATTAAAAAAATTATTATAAAGACGCAGGTCAAGAAAGTTGTCTTGGAAAAGGTAGGACTTGAACAACTCTAATATCGGCAGACTTACTGCCTTATTATTTTTGAGGTTCTTAATTATTTCTATTAAAATGTCTACTAAATTTCTAATTTAAAACTGTCTATAAAACTATCAGTATATATTTCATTCAGTTCAGTTCAGTCACTCAGTCATATCCGACTCTTTGCGACCCCATGAATCGCAGCATGCCGGGCCTCCCTGTCCATCACCATCTCCCAGAGTTCACTGAAACTCACATCCATTGAGTCAGTGATGCCATCCAGCCATCTCATCCTCTGTCATCTCCTTCTCCTCCTGTCCCCAATCCCTCCCAACATCAGAGTTTTTCCAATGAGTCAACTCTTCCCATGAGGTGGCCAAAGTACTGGAATTTCAGCTTTAACATCATTCCTTTCAAAGAAATCCCAGGGCTGATCTTCAGAATGGACTGGTTGGATCTCCTTGCAGTCCAAGGGACTCTCAAGAGTCTTCTCCAACACCACAGTTCAAAAGCATCAGTTCTTCGGTGCTCAGCTTTCTTCACAGTCCAACTCTTGCATCCATACATGACCACTGGAAATCCATAGCCTCGACTAGACGGATCTTTGTTGGCAAAGTAATGTCTCTGCTTTTCAATATGCTATCTAGGTTGTTCTTAACATTTTGTTCAAGGAGTAAGCGTCTTTTAATTTCATGGCTGCAGTCACCATCTGCTGTGATTGTGGAGCCACCCAAAATAAAGTCTGACACTGTTTCCCCTGTTTCCCCATCTATGTTCCATGAAGTGATGAGACCAGATGCCATGATCTGCGTTTTCTGAATGTTGAGTTTTAAGCCAACTTTTTCACTCTTCTCTTTCATCTTCATCAAGAGGCTTTTGAGTTCCTCTTCACTTTCTGCCATAAGGGTGGTGTCATCTGCATATCTGAGGTTATTGATATTTCTCCTGACAATCTTGATTCCTGCTTGTGCTTTCATGTTGATGTATGGAAAACCAATACAATATTGTAAAGTAATTAGCCTCCAATTAAAATAAATAAATTTAAATTAAAAAATAAATAAAAATCCAACATTAGGTAGCACAATAATCTAAGTTTGGGATATTGAAAGATATGATCTGAGTAGCATATTGTAGGAGACTGGGATACATTTAAAACAATATTTGAACAGTAATATGCAGGATTTTACAATTTGTATTTTTTCAACATGTAATTATAAGAGAGCCTGCCAGGCTCCTCTGTCTATGGGGTTTCTCAAGCAAAAATACTGAAGTGGGTTGCCATTTTCTTCTCCAAGAAGATCTTCCCCACCCAGGGACTGAATCTACGTCTCCTGCATTGGCAGGCAAATTCTTTATCACTGAGCCATCAAGGAAACCCATTAAAAAAAAAAAAAAAAAATAGTTGTTAAATAATGCTAACCATCATCTGAGCCTTCAATGGTTTCAATCTTTCTTCTGATGGAGGGTTTGAAATATTATAAGAATTACTGCAATATGACACAGAGATTGAAATGAGCAAATGCTATTCGAGAAATTGTGCTGATAGATTTGCTCAATGAACAGTTGCCACAAACCTTCAATTTGTGAAAAAACAAACAAACAAAAATCCCACACTTATCTGCAAACTGTGATTAATCAAAATAGTATAAAATGAGGTATACCAATAAATATTAATATATTATCTTAAAATTTGGCAGTCAGAATCTGAAATAAGTCTTATGGGGCTAAACTTAAGATGGCTACAGAGGTAAATTCTCCTGGAAGCTTTAGAGGAAAATACATTCCTTACCTTTCCCAGCTTCTAAAACCTTTATGTTCCTTAGTTCATGACATCACTCTGATCTCTGATTCATCCTCACATCTCCTTTTCTAAAAAATCTGATCCTCTGACCTCCCAGTTATAAGAACTCTTGTGACTACATTGGACCTACTTGAATAATCTGTAATGCTCTCTTTTTTACAAGGACCCAAATTTAATAATTTCTATAAAGTCCCTCTTGACATATAAGGTAACATGTTCATAGGTTCAAGGAATTAGCATTTTTTGACATCTTTGGTTGGGGAGAGGGTGTTGCTGTTCAGTGGGTCAGTCATATCTGACTCTGTTTGCCATCCCCATGGACTACAGCACACCAGGTTGGTGGGGAGGGGCACTACATTTTCTGCCTATTATACCCCTTTCTTAAATTTCATAAGTGTTTTCTGTATTTACTTATTATTGAGTCATATTGTAAGAAAGTAAGATATGAACTGATTAATATTTTTCTGATTGCCTGATATTTAGAAATTTTTGATTTGTAAATATAGGCCACAATTACTTGTTTCATATATTTTAAATGTAGGACTTAAAAAATAAATGTAATCAATATTTATTGAGTGAATTCTCTGACATCAAGATGTAATACATTTCAACACAAAGATTAGAAATACACAAAAACTAAAGTTATAATAGTGTGTAAATTTTAAGATGTCAAAATATTACCATTAATATATAAAGTTACACTACTTATTGAAAACTATTACAGAATAAACTAATAAATTAATTTAGAGGATAAACATTCAAAACAATATTGTCATTGTTTAGTTTCTCATTCATATCTGGCTCTTTGCACCCCATGGACTGCAGCATGCCAGGCTTCCCTTTCCTTCACTATCTCCTGGAATTTGCTCAAAATCATGTCAATAGACAACTCAATAGAGTTGGTGATGTCATTCAACCATCCCAGCATCAGGGTCTTTTCCAGTGAGTCAGATCTTCACATCAGGTGGCCAAAATATTGGAGCTTCAGGTTCAACATCAGTCCTTACAATGGATATTCAGAGTTAATTTCCTTTAGGACTGACTCGTTTGATTGCCTTGCTGCCCAAGGGTCTCTGAAGAGTCTTCTCCAACACCCTAGTTCAGACATCAGTTATTCAGTGCTCAGTCTTTTAAATAGTTCATCTCTCATTCAAACATAGATTGTAGTGTCAGAATGCATGAATGGTCTATCACTTCAACAGAAATCTCTGCTTGCTCCACAGTTCACTCCCCTGCATTCTGACACTACAATCTATGTTTGAATGGTACATTCAAGTCAAACAATCTATGTTTGACCTGTGGAGCAAGCAGAGATTTCTGTTTAATTATAGACCATCAAGTGTTATATAATTTGTCTTATGCTAAACTATATGACTGTCATTTACTAATATTAAATGATAAATAATATCATCAAGCCCACTTTCTTTCAAAGGCTTTAAGCCCCAAACTCCTTTTATTTAAGATCTATGAAGATATTTAGTTTATACTGGTTTTCTTTTTTTTTTTTCTTTTCTATTTCCCCTCCCAGCAACCTTTTTTTTTTTTTTTTTTTTTTTGTGGGATTGTCAAATTCTACACAGTTGATTGAAATTCTCCAAGTGTAAGCTTTATCTTTATGGTTTCAGTGAGCATAGATAAATGCATCTAAACTCACAAAGCCAAATATGAGATTATGAGTTGTCATGTTTCTTTCCAGGAATACTTTTGAGAGCACATTGACTCCCATTTTGAACATAGATTGTAGTGTCAGGATGCAGGGGAGTGACCTGTGGAGCAAGCAGAGATTCAAATGTATCTAGCTGATTTCATACAACAGGTACTAGAAAAGCAGAAAGGTTGAGGAAATACAAGCACTCTTGAGTGGGAGAGACTAAAGCTAGATCATCTATAACTCAGTATCCCAACAAAAGGCAGGAAGCATGAATAATGCAATTGTCAGCTACCTACTTGAAATGGCAATTAAATCTCCGAGAAGGGATGGCAGAAAGGTAAATTTATTTAAAAGTGCTTATATCTGCAAGCAACCATGAGGTTCTTCTAAAGCTGAACAGATAAACAAAATGTGGTACAGCTATGTAGGAGAATATTATCCAGTGATTAAAACATATGAGTTATCAAGCCATGAAAAGATACAGAAGAGCCTTAGGGAAAGAAGCCAGTCTGAAAGACTGCATACTGTAAGATTTCAACCATCTGACATTCTGGAAAGGGAAAACTATAGAGATTTTAAAAAGAACAATGCTTGCCAGAGATTTAAAAGAGGGAGAGAGAAAGGGAGGAGTGAATATATGAAGAACAGATAATCTTTAGGGCAGTAAACTGTTTTGTATGATACTGTAATGGTGGATAAATGACATGTTTTTGTTAAAACCCATAGAAATACACTAAGAATGAATCCTAATATGAACTATAGATTTTAGTTAATAATAATGTATCTTATTGCTTAATAAATTATAACAAATGTGCTAAACCAGTATATGTTAATAAGAAGGGAAACTGTGAAGGAGAAGGGAAGGATATATTGGAATTCTCTGGAAAAAAAGTACATAGATCAGAGGTCTTGTTAGCTGGAAACAATGTCCTAATCACAGAGTCAATTGCTAAACTAACACCAAGATTCTGGACTTTTCCAAAGGAGTAAATTTCTAGGTTTTGTTTTGGTGGAATGTAATCTTTCTATGAAGGATCCTCATGAAACCTGGTCTCTTATCTTCATGAGATATTACTGTCCAATTTTTTGTTACTGCAGTTTAGATACTCTGTACATAGATTATCTGAGGGGAAATTATTTTTATGTCCCTCACTAATCTCTTGAAGCAAAGATCATATTGAGTAAAACTGAGGCACAGCCATTTGACTTCTGTCTACACATGAGGGTATTTTATTAAATACCTTGAGATACCTTGAATTTGCCATTTGTAGCTCAATTATGACAATATATACCCCTTCTTGTGCAAAAGTCTTATATTAAAGATTTCAGATTACTTGAACGTGTTTTATCTTAGAGACAGTATTGGTTGGCATTAAATCACTTGTGAGTCACCTAGAAGGAGATAAAGTTCCCAGTGTTAATCAAGAATAACCACTCCACTGCTAGAAAATATGGCTAAATTAGCTGCAACAAGGAGATGTTGTCATCAGTATATATAAATATGTGTGAATCTGTGCTCTCTAAGTTAAATATCCTATAAACATGAAAAAAAGTTTAATATAAAAGTTAAACCGGTGTTAAGTGAGTATATACGACATAAGAAAAACAGATTGAATTTTTCCCAGAAAATTTAGATCTGTATATAAGACTCAAGTTTTTCTTAGGAATTAATCTTTCTTGATTTATATAGAAAATTAATTGCATATTTATCTGAAATCAACATTAATATTTTTTCTTTAATCCTGTGTACATAAATATTTGTAGTTTTATAATTTATTAAATTGTAAATATTGCTCAAAATAAAATGAATAATTCAAAGAAGCATATGGTGAAAAATAAAGATTTTTTTCATAAATTCACAACTCTCCAGTTGTACTTCCCAGGGTATTATCTACATAACAATTTTTAATATGTATTTCCAGAATTATCTTTGCATGTACAGTGTTGTATATGTATGTGAATGTGTAATGTAGATCTGAGAAAAATATGATTAATTACACAGTATATATAAACATATACATATTTCAGTATCACCACATATAATGCTCTATCATTCATATGTATATGGGTATGGATGTGTTATGTATGTACATATGTATGTTTTAATAGTTTAGGAGTATACTTTATTGGCATGTACTTCTAATGATAAACATCTGATACAGCAAACAGCTTTGTATAGAGTCACGTAGTTCAAGTCTTGAGAATAGAGTAAAAAATATTATAAATCACTAAGATTCAATAATGGGTTTACTGAGCCCCTGTCCATCAGTCTTGGCTTCACAAATTAACTGCAGTCTTGGAGTACTCTGAACAAGACACTTACAACATTTCTAAAGTTAACGTCTGGCTGTTGGCCAAATAATACAATCTTGGTTTGACTGTCAGTGGAAAATATTCAATTAGATGAATGTACAGTGGAATGAGCTCTTCCTATAGGATTCAAACTCAACAAAACATTACCATATAATTTCAGTATGACTACATTTCTCATAAAAAATGCTACTCTGAATGTTAAATGAAATTAAATAGACTTCATTTTCTGGCACTAGCCTTGTGGATAGATTGTAAGCCTCCTTCATTCCAAAGATGTCTTATTTTTATTCCAGAAATCCAGAATTAGAAGGCAGCAAACTGTGGTCTTTAAAATCCTCAGGAGAGGCCTCAGTAAGTGGAACTATTTGTATTTTTTGGCTACATCATAGGCAGCTCAACAGTTACTCAGTAATGCACTCCATTTTTCCAAATAAGAAACCCTTTGCATATCTGTACGGTTTGGATGGGAAACAGATTTAAGAACCAGTTCATGAGTAGATATTTATAAGCTCTATTAATACCAGTAAAAGTTTATTCACCATACAGGAGAAAGTGTTAACCATTTATTCTGGAGACAGTGACTTTTAAAGGCCTTATGATCACCAGAATATTTTTTCTTGCAAACTCAGTTCTACTCTGTGTAATACATTAAGAACACACACACCTCAAGTGATTAACAAGGAAAACTCAATTTTAGTGATTTAGCACAAATGAAAGCCATTTTTTAAAATGGAAAATGCATAAAATTTGGAAGTCATGGGAAGTAAAAGCTAGCATTTAGTTGCCTGTATATCATTTATTTAGAGTTGCTTTGAATTTCAGATATAGAACTTCTGGTGGTAGGATAACAACAGGGAAGGGGAACATGAATGAATCATGAAAGAGGTTGGTAGTGGGTAGGAGAAGTTGTGCTTTTCCCCTGTATTTACTTTTGTGTGAGAGATTCTTTTCTTAATTGTATCTTTTGGCTCTTTCAAGCAGAAATTACATTGCTTGATATTGTTTTATGTTGAAACTGCTTGCAGAAATGGCTTGTGCTAACTCTAGATATCAGAAGAAATGCCAGGAATTGGATACTTCATTCTATTAACAGGTTCAAAAGCAAGATATCAACTCAATTTTAACATTGGTGTAGGAAAATACGTGGGAGAGCCATGTCAGCTTATTCTTTTGATGTGATTCTCCTAATTCTGGCTCACTAGAGATTACTTTAAATGTTTTAAGACACCCCAAATTTGGACTTCCCTGGTGGGTTAGATGGTAAAGAATCTGCCTGTAATGCAGTTCGATCCCTGGGCAGGGAAGTTCCCCTAGAGAAGGGAATGACAACTCACTCCAGTATTCTTGCCTAGAGAATTCCATGGACAGACCAATGGGTTACAGAGTTGGACATGACTGTGTGACTAACACAACAATGATTTTAAATAGTAAGTCTTGCTACCTGCAAAAATTGTAGCATAAACAAATTCTTGTCCAAGTTTCTCTTAACCCCACTATACATCTTTCTTTGATTTCTTTCTTCTTCAGTAAGCACCATCCTGTATTCTTTTCCTGCCCTTTTATAAAGACTTGTTTTGCATACATTCCGTCATCTTCATGAGATTATAAAAGGGCTTTAAATATTGACTAGTTACTTTTACATAATTCATGTTAGAATGCCAGTGAATATCAGAAGACTGAAGAAAATAATATTCAGGGGACCTTTCTTTTCTCATTTGTTTCCTTCCCTGCTGGCTCCGAAGGAAAGCATCTGTCTGCAATGCAGGAGACCTGGGTTCGATCCTTGGGTTGGGAAGATCTCCTGGAGAATGAAATGGCAGCCCATTCCAGTGTTCTTGCCTGAAAAATCCCATGGGCGGCAGAACCTGGTAGGCTACCGTCCATGAGGTCGCAAAGAGTCGGACACGACTGAGCGATTTCTTCTCACTCACTTGTTGAAATAAAATGTGTGCATATATACACTTAATTGTATGATAGTAAAACATAAAAGTTTATAAAGGGGAAGTCTTCATAGGTTTTTAGCTCTGAATGATAACATCTGTTAGCAATCTAATGTCTACCCTTAAAGTTTTACATCTGAAAAAAATGAATGAAATCATACTATATATGTTCTTGGTAATCTTTTCAATTATTTTGAACTATTTTAATACATATAACTCTCCTAAATTCTTAACTATTCTGTAGCATTTTGGGATATAAAGACCTTTACTTTAATTACCCACTCTTCTATTAATAGGTATTTAGACTATTTTCACATTGTCAGAAACAGCAGCAAAAGCAACAAAACTATTACAATAAGTATATATGTCTTTCCACACTTCTTTGAATATATATTTAAACACCCAAATTTGAATTATTCATTCAAGGAAATATTAAATGCTTAATTTGTTAACTATAAGGATAAAGAACAAAAAATGAATATATATATATATGCATCTCTGTACACTTTCCTATACAGCTAAAACTAATACAATATAGTAAAAATCAACTATACTTCATTAAAAAATAAGCTTCTTTTGTTACTTATGATCAATTTTCCCTACAGAAAATTTCCTTTTCTATACTCTTATGTGCAAAATTTTTTTCAGTGGTCTTTTGGACAAAGACCTTTTCAGTTGTGCCCAACTCTTTGCCAACCCATGGACTGTAGCCCACAAGGGGCCTCTGTCCTTGGGATTCTCCAGGCAAGAACAATGGAGTGAGTTGCCATTTCCTCCTCCAAATCTTGTTATCAGAGTATATTAAATCTACTAAAATGTATAGTAAATCTACATTCAAGGAATCCAGAATGTCAAAAATTGATATTTTAATGTTACAAATCATATAATGATAAAAAAATGAATAATGGTATATCTGATTGTACTATATTACTTAGGAATACATTAACATTGATTACTGTGATTTCATTAAAAAATGAAGAGAACATTTTATGATGAGAAAGTTTTATTATTTTATTCAAGGAAGGAAATTAACAAAAAGTTGTTATTTAGGATATTTATAATATTCTGTTTCTTTTTAGATGATGAGGACTGGAATTTGTTTTATTAATGGTTTTAAACTTTATATTTTATATTGTTCTATTTTTTCTATAATATCTCATGATTTTACAAATATTGAAAAATACCAGTTCAGTTCAGTCACTCAGTCATGTCCTACTCTTTGCAACTCACAGACTGCAGCACACCAGGTTTTCCTGTCCATCACCAACACCCAGAGCTTGCTCAAACTCATGTCCACCGAGTGGGTGATGCCATTCAACAATCTCATCCTCTGTCGTCCCCTTCTCCTCCTGCCTTCAATCTTTCCCAGCATCAGGGCCTTTTCAAATGAGTCAGTTCTTCACATCAGTTGGCCAGAGGATTGGGGCATCAGCTTTAGCATCAGTCCTTCCAAAGAATATTCAGGACTGACTGATTTCCGTTAGGACTGACTGCTTGTATCTCCTTGCAGTCCAAGGTACTCTCAAGATTTTTTTCCAACACCACAGCTCAAAAGCTTCAATTCTTCAATGCTTAGCTTTTTATAGTCCAATTCTCACATCCATACATGACTACTGGAAAAACCATAGCTTTGACTAGACAGACCTTTGTTGGCAAAGTAATGTCTCTGCTTTTTAATATGCTATCTAGGTTGGTCACAGCTTTTCTTCCAAGGAGCAAGCGTCTTTTAATTTCATGGCTGCAGTCACCATCTGCAGTGATTTTGGAGCCCCCCAAAATAAAGTTTCTCACCATTTCCATTGTTTTCAGTCTGTTTGCCATGAAGTGATGGGACCGGACTCCATGATCTCCATTTTTTGAATGTTGAGTTTTAAGTCAGCTTTTTCACTCTCTTTCTTCACTTTCATCAACAGCCTCTTTAGTTCTTCTTTGCTTTCTTCTATAAGGATGGTGTCATTTGCATGCCTCATTGAAAAATATGCTTCATATCAAAGATTCGTGTTAAAGTTAAGAATGAAATTTTAATGTTATTGTATTGCTATCATTCTTAATCCAAATTGCCTGAGTCATGAATCTTGCCAAGTATCTCCCTTTATACTTCATGAGATTCCTACAGAAGCTGATTAGTTAATTAAATTACTTATTTAGAATCAATTATTCAATACCTGTGTAATTTCTTAATCTTCTAATGCAGATTACTAGGGAAAATTCTAAATCATAGCCTTGGCATAGGTCTGAGGGCCACCTTGCGCTTCTGGTTGATATGCACATGCACACACACACACACACACACACACACACACACCAAAATGAGTAGTTCTGTTCTTAGAAATTTAGTTTTTGAAATTGATTTAAATAGAACAGTAATTAAAGACAATTCAAAGAAACTTTGTGCATTAAGCTGAAATTTTAACCCATTAGATTATTTCAACTTAAAAATAAAAAATAAAACTTGCTCTTCCACCAGAAGATTTTGAGAGCCCTAAAATGAATCCAATCATACTGTGTAGGAGGGGACATTTACAAGACAAATCATTCCTCCCTATACATTTTCAGAGTAAAATTATAATACAAAATAAAAATGAAATTCCCCTATTGATTGGAGAAATTCAATTTCAAGGATGTTAAATCCTGAACTCAACCATATATATTAACCCTTTCAGCAATACAACTCTTAATTATATGCTAATATTAGGGGCTTCCCTGGTGGCACAGTGGTAAAGAATTCGCCTGTCAGTGCTGGAGATTCCAGAGATGTTGGCTTGATTCCTGGGTTGGGGAGATGCCCTGTAGTAGGAATGGCAATCCACTCCAGTATTCTTACATGGGAAATCCCAAGGACAGAGGACCCTAGTGGGCTACAGTCCATGGAGTTGGAAGAGTCAGACATGACTGAGAGACTGAGCATGCACACACATGAGTTAGGAGGTTTAGCCTGGGCAGTCTTCCACTCCAAGGGGGAATTATTCTAACCCCAGACTTTTCCTGGTTTTCAGTTTCAAAATTTCCATGATTGAATAAAAATAAAAAGTTCTGCATCAGCTCCATACTACAAAGCTTGGCTTGCTTTCTGGTATCTTCTACACATATGAGTAGGATACTTCGCCTTTATTGCAGCTAGCTCTTCAAGTGACGTAAACTATTACGATTCCACACAAGCCCAAACAAAGGCTTGTATTTGTACTTTTCAGCACAAATGGAGCCCCCCATTTTTCGCCTTGTGCTGTAGAGCCTCCTGCTGGTACCTTCTAAGGAGGCTTCCTCCTGGTATTCTCCCTGCTAACTAGAGGACCATTCTCAACAGAGTCCTGAATTTAAGGTGCTATTATTGACATTTCTAAACTTATAGGTTCACTGATTCAGGGAATGAAAAAAAAATATGTATTTTTTGCTACTTCGCAAATATGTGTTTCCCTTCAGAGTTTTAATTTTCCAACCCAAATTATTTTAAAGGCACCAGAAAAACTCTTTACTTCCTTTACTTCTAAAGCAAAGGTCCCATTTCCCAAGGCTTCCACTTTTCCCTGATATACCCCAATCCTCTCAAATGTTTAAGCTTAAACATATCCAATCTACTTTTTAATTGTACATGCTTCTTTTATGTTTTTGATAGGAAAAATATCATATTCCTGGTAGAATTAAAATGTTCCCTTTTTCTTTGTTTCAGGTTTAAACATTTATTTTCTGAGCATACTTTTCTATATTTTGCCTTGGTGTCTTTAAAAACCAATGAATAATAGGTGTCTCCAAAGCATCTATTATGGTAAACAAACAAACAAACTGAAGACTTTCTCCTTATCTTTTCCCTGATTGTTCCATTTTCACACAGGAGGCACACTTCTATAATAGTTTTGGACAAATTGTTTCATCTGGCTTCTTTTTAGTGGATTTGGCCACTGTTCTTTCTTCTCTTCACCTTCCCTGGACCTTCACATGGGGCAGAACTAATTCCCCATGTACAATAAACTCTGTCCCTTTGAAACTACTAAATGGCTTCAAAAGCATTCATCCATGATTTTCTAGTTTTCCATCTTTCAAATATGTTCACCTCTAATGAAATCAATCTATTCATGAAAAATAAGTTCCCTAGTTGCTCCAAATACTAACTCTTTTCTATGGGTTCTGCTACTGCTAAGTCACTTCAGTTGTGTCCGACTCTGTGCGACCCCATAGAAGAGAGCCCATCCAGCTCCTCTGTCCCTGGGATTCTCTAGGCAAGAACACTGGAGTGGGTTGCCATTTCCTTCTCCAATGCATGAGAGTGAAAAGAGAAAGTGAAATCGCTCAGTCGTGTCCAACCCTCAGCAACCCCATGGACTGCAGCCTTCCAGACCTCTCTATCCATGGGATTTTCCAGGCAAGAGTAATGGAGTGGGGTGCCATTGCAGAGAACCTCAAAAGTTTCTTCATCTTGTCTTCTTCTTGGGATGTCAATTCAGCTTACCTTGGCAAATCTTATTATACTTTTAAAGCAATTTGAGTCCTGGGCACTTTTTCTAAGAAAATAATTTGGATATCTTCACTTTTCTATACTCATCTTTAAAAGGATTTGTAATTGGATATATCATTTTTCTTTTTCTTATTTGTCTAGTTAGGCCTCTAGGATCTCGAACTCTTACCTAAGGAAATTACCGACTTTCCACAGGTCAATAAGTGTTTCTGCCTTCAGCTTCCCTTCCATTATTCTTATTAAGAATGTATAACAAATATTCTTTTGAAAAAGAGCATATTTTAGTCAGTATGAAAATAGAAGAAATGTGGAAGACAGATTGTTGGTTTTTCTCTCTGTTCTATACCAGACTGGCTGCTATCTAAATTGGCTATCTAAATCTGAATTGATTTAAATGGTGCACTTAATTAAACTATTTAGTTTGTATTTAGGAGTACCTCTTAGAGAAGTTAATGCCACTGGCTTACATCCTGACCTCAGCTACTAGAGAGTTTAATATTCTTTGATTGCTCTCTTCCTTAAAATTGAGTATGAACTATTGGAAATAGAAAAGTATCCATATTACTCTCTATATCCTCATGTGTTTTACTGAGAACTATTCTACTTCCTCGTCATAACTGAAACTTTGAGGACTAATTTCCTGTGTAGTGCTTTTCAGTGAATGTCTTCTTCTTTTTTGACTATAGTCCATGAATCTCAGGGCCAAGAATATGGGTTGGTAGTTCCCTATTGCTGCTCCATTCTTCCCCTAATTCTCCTATGTCAATTTTCCGCCACAACAAAATACCACAGATTGAGCGGCTTAAAAACAGAAAGTTATGTTCTCACAGTTCTGGAGGCTAAAAGTCCTAGGGAGAGGTGTCAGCAGGGTTGTTTCTTCTGAGGCCTTTCTTTGATGTATAGGTGGCCATCTTCTCCCTGTTATCTAGATATTGTCTTCCCTCTGTGAGCATCTGTGACCTAATCTTCTCTTCTTATAAGAGTACCAGACCTATTGGATTAGAGTCCACCCTAATCACCTCATTTAATCTTAACTGCCTTTTAAAACAATTCATCTCCAAATAGAGTTATGTTCTGATGTACTTGAGGTTAGAACTTCAACATATATGTTTGAGGAGGGGGTAGCAATTCAGCCCATGACAGCCTCCAACTTGGTCTTGCATCTTTGAAAATCAAGCTTCTATTCTCTCTCTTATCAAGTTATTCATTCTTATCTAGCAAAAATGTAAGCACGTTATTTATACAAGCTTTGCCTTCATCTTGAATCATTTCAAATCCACATGAATTTATCATCTTCCAATAATCTGTTTCATGCAGTTCTTTGATTTCTTAAGTTTTTCTCTTCTACAGTAACATTTTGGACTCTATCATCACCCGTAACGCCCCTGTCTCCAAAATTTCTCACTTAAATGTCACTTTGCTTTCTTCCACCTTTCTAGTTCTACAACTGCCATTTTAATTCTTCCTCAGCACCATAAGAAAGCAGTTATAACTAATTTTCCCAATATTTAAGGCTTCTTCTTCCTTTGTTTCCTTTTTATCCAAATTAAAGTCAATGATTAATAATTTCAGTTGTAATCTTACCAAGATACAAAACATCCTTGTTTCACTTTTGTTTTTCTTTCCAAAAAATCATGGATGAACCCAATTATGTCTTGTCTATGACCCAACATTGAAAGAGAAATCCCAGTGGAAACAAGTTCCACTATAAATGCATGGTACTTATCTCCACATTGCTTGCCAACCTTAGCATATTAATATTTCCTTGACCAATTTGTTCATTCAATTATTTAAAACTTTTATTTTCTTCATTAACTCCAATTTCCTTTATTTCCTACTCTATTTCTGATGTTATATTCCACTTCACAGAGAAAATAGAAGTGTTCACCTTTCTGAGGTCAAGCTTATTAGGCTATTTGGATCACACTGTATATCCAGCCACCTGTGAGATCTTTCTTCTTGTAGGTCTTAAAGGAACAAAAGTATGATCTTTCCCCAAATGAAACTCTCCCCTTCCAAAGTTGTCTATCTTAGTAAATGGTAGTTCTATCCATATAGTAATTCAAGCCAGAAATCTTGATAACCTCCCTTTTCTCCCTCCCTTTTATATTTTTTTGCTAAACTTTGTAGCTTATGTCTTCTAAATATATTTATCTATCTCCATATTCTTCACTTCACTATTCTGCTGCTTAATACCATTAAATATATCCTCTAAAAGCACTGTCCTATTTATTTTCTTAACAACCGGCAATCCATTTTTTCACATTGTAGCCAGAATAGCCTTTTCAAAACACAAATGTAGTAATGGCACTATCTTTTTCTCCTCTGCTTAAAATTCTTGGAATTTTGCCAGTGTTTCTTAGACTAATTATAAGTAATATGTTGAATATAGGTCTCAGCATGGTCTCTCAAACAGCTCTTACTTACATCACATTTCCTTTGCATTTTCAGTTCTTATCTTCTACCTTTCTAAGTTCACTGTACATGCTGGGTCCCTACTATCACATTTGCACATTTTTTTCTTCTATTCTTCTATCTCTTTTTTAACTAGTTATGCACATTTACCTTGATACTGTGTGGAACTGTGTTTATTCGGATGAATCTCAATAAATACCTGACAGATTAATAACTGAATGAATGTATGAATGAAGAATGAATCAATGTTTGAATTTTTTTTGGGAATAACCTATATATCAAATTAATAAGCTAATTTTAAGTATAGAAATAATAAATATGTGATGAGTGCTCATGTAGCTGAATAATTTTTGCATATGGTAAATCTGAATTATCATACAGGTTCCTCAGTGCCATCTATAATATTCTTTTCACCAACCTAAATATCAAATCAATCACTTTAGTAAATCTATTCTAACTTTTTTGTTTTATCTCACATCAAATTACTTCTTTCCATCATTATAATCATTATTTTAGTTCCAGACACTATTCTGTTTTATTTTATTTCCTGAAAATATCCTCCAACTGGTCTTTTTACTTCTAGTATTTTGTTTTTCTATTTTCCCTTTTTTTCAAACTTTCAATGAGAATGATCTTTTTAAAAAGGAAATGTATTAAGTTACTTCCCTGCTTATTTACCCTTAGTGTCTTGCTGTTATCTGAAGGATAAAATCTGAAATCCCTAAGCATGGTCCCTCCTCTCCATCTTCTCTAAGATGTCTCCCTTAATTCATCTTCTTATAATGAAATTGTCTGCTCTCCTGTCTGTCTTCCTCTCTAGTTTGTTGGATCTTTATGCTTATTCACCACAGCTAGCTCAGAATTATATCACATGGTAGATGTTCCATAACCATTTATGAAATTAATGATGAATCAATACATTTAAGATGTTTGCCAAAACATAAAAAGCATTATTATGAAGCGCAGGAGTTATTCATGTTTCCTTTCATTTTTTGATAAAGTTAATTGCAGTGCTCTTTGAATGGGAAATTGTGTTGTTAGCATTCATTGGTGACATACTCAGTGCTAGTGAATTAATTTTGATCCTGAATTTGTATTATCAGTTTCACCAAACACGCATTTTTGTCAAATAGAGAGTAACAAGGCATATCTTCTGTGCCCTCTAATCAAGCTGAAATTAATTGGCCTTGACTCTAGAAGTCTGATTCTAATAACATGTTTTCACATGTTAGTGGAGTGTCTTATACACAGAAATTACTCAGTAATTATGAATTAAATAAAGAAAATTTTTAAATGGAATAAATTAATGAACTAAGTAGATTCTCTTAAATTTATATATAAATCATCAGATGGTTGTTTTAAATTTTGAAAAGATATGTCTCTTTTTTGCTTATTTTTCATTTTATATGATTATTTTTATTTGCTATGTTTCTCATTTGCTACCCACCAGGTAAAATATGCTAACAACATTTTATAATTCACAATTTTCCCTTTACCTTTTAAAATATTTGAGCTGGAAGAAGAGGGGATGGTCTTTTTTTGCCAAATCATTTAAAAGTATTGGCAAGAATTGTACAATTCTGTTAAAGAATGAAATAGAACTAATGGTCATGTATGTAAAGAATGAAGTGTTAGTTTTGAGAAATGGCACTTTTTCTGTTCAGTAATGTGATATTTTTCTTTCTTGGAAAGAATGCATAATAATGTATAAGTCAAGTAAATTTCCTTCTAGGAATTCCAACTCAAAATAAACTGTAAAAAAATATATATTCAAAAATCTGTGTTGAAAAATATCCAGAAGATATGAGTTTGAAGTGGATGATTACTTTGAGCCTTCCCTATTATAATTGTTTCCTTGGTCTTTACAAGGTTGCTGAAGTGACCAGATTGCCCTTTAAAAATCTAGTGTGAAGAGTTAAAATCTGCAATGCTTTTCTAATCTTCTTTCTGGTATTGATGTCACCACTTGACTTGAAATCTTGACATGTGTTAGGCAAATATCTAATACTTTAAAAATATCTTTTATATGTTTAAATATTATTATGATTTAAATCTATCAAGAAATTTGGAAAAAAATACAACTTTGAGATAGCTGATGCTGCAGTGTATTGAACATTAACTACATGATAGAATATCCACATAAAATATATTTTGTTGTATCACAAAGTGAAAGGACAATTTTCAAGAAGAAAACAACTACCATTCTCTAATTTTAAATTTCCATTAGTTGAAATGATAAGAGAAAACAGCAGTAACTATTTTTATAGACAGAAATGTTAAAGTCATAATGTTCAAGTTGCGTCTAGTTCATATAAAATAATTTTCATGAGTAGCTATGAGAGCAATGTTTGGTTGGCAGTCTTAAAAAGAATACCAACAGTATGAACAAATGAAAGGCTGATGCACAGATAACAATACATTGAAAGAATAATATTCAGCAATAAAATTAATATTTGAGAAACATTCACAATAATCAGATACTGCTTGGCAAGAATACAAAATCATTGATGGAATAAGAAGACAGTAAACTTATTGCATTATTCTCAGCTAGTCAATTATTTTCGCATGGAAAAATGACTTTTGCTAGGTGGCTCCTGAATTTAAAAAAATGTACAGATTTCTCAAACCATACAGACAGATGAGGGGATGAGATGGGGAATGCTGTAGGATAAAAAGGGGGGATTTGCACCATATGCTCTCATTTGGGTTTGGACAGCTTTTTGGATGTCTTTGGTAATAAACAGGATTTCTGCTTTTTGTCTTCTTGATGTGGGGTTTACATTTGAGGAGGAAAAAAAAGTCTACTAGTTTAAGGAAACAAATGAAAGGCCTTCTGGTTTGAATATTTATTTGAATGAGAAAAAAGCCCATTTGGATGAAAAAGGTGAAGAAAAAGCAAGTTTATGCTCCCCTGATGTGCTCTATGATCACGTCTGTCTTATCCAGCTCTAATTTTCTTTGATTTTAGCTCATCTCTATGACCAGACATCTGTGAGTATTTATGCCTTTTTTGGTTATGTGCTGTCCCATTCTGGCTATCCATCAAATCCAGAACAGACTTCCCAGCAATGTTTTGTACAAAATGTAGAGTAGAATGATAACTGATTAGCATTACGTGATAAATGGACATTCTTCAGCTGAAACTGTAAAGTGCAAAACAGCTGAGACAACATATGAGCAGGAAATATAGTGCACAGTCTGTCTTTTGGTTCCTGTTCACATAGCTAATTTTTTACTGCTACAATTCAAAATTATACACAGCTCAGGCACTATATATTCTATATAACAATTTTAAAAATGCCCTTTTGTCTGCACATATTTAGAAGAAAAAAATTTGTTTGCATATTATTAGGATGATATGTTTCTTAGTGACAAATAGAAAAAGGCAATAGTTAAAGTTGCTGATTTTACATTTTCTGCCAGAGTTCCTGTAGGACATCACTCTCCTTGATGACCAAATCTCCTTTTATTCTCTCAACTCACATTAATCACTTGATGACTCTTGAAATAGATTATGATCTAAAAACCCAAAGCCTACAATGTAAACAAGAAAGTGAGGCTGAGTGGGAACTGAGGCGAGAACTGCTCTATCAAAGGGCCACAGCTGCCTTCATCTGCCAGTTGTTTTTCTGTATTAATGAGTGGACCAGTTTTTCCAAACCTTCCATTTTTTGTTTAAAGAAGTTAGAATCCTTATTTTTAAATCGTAAGTTTTGTAATTTAAAATGAATTTAACTTATTCCTAATTTATTTTTTCTTTTATGTGAACACAGAGCTAAACATCAATTGCTGAAGAGATTTAACTCACACACTGCTGGTTTTTAAATTCTATCTTAGATATTTTTAGAAGACTTAGTTATGTGGTGCTAATAAGAGCTGACAATTAAATATGTTCTTAAAAATATATCAAACAACTCTGAAAGTTTAAGCATAAGTCTTACATTAAACTGCATTTATTGCCAACTGTATTGACTGATTTATTAAAGCATCAGTGTACAGTAGATTATTAAATCAAATAGTCTAGAACAGTAATTTTAAATTATTACTTCATCAGTTCAGTTGGAAAATCGGTGATACATTCTCTTATTCAATGCCCTCAGTATAGAGGTGAAAGCAATTAGAGTCAAAGATAAGGTGATGAGACCAAAGCATTACTGTAAACCAGTGGTAAGCAATGACCTGCACCCAGGTGTTTCTCTCATGTTTCCTTTCAGTGCTCTTCTCACTACCTCAGGCATCTCTGTTGTGATAATGCATTGGGTCATGAAGAGTCAGACAAAACTGAGCATGCAAACTGAGCATGAACAAGGATTAGATTATGTTTTACTTAGCTTGACATCAAGATTTTCTGTTTGTAATAATGAGAGAAGTGCAAGGGGACTGTGTAGATCACAATAAACTATGGAAAATTCTGAAAGAGATGGGAATACCAGACCACCTGATCTGCCTCTTAAGAAATCTGTATGCAGGTCAGGAAGCAACAGTTAGAACTGGTCATGGAACAACAGACTGGTTCCAAATAGGAAAAGGAGTACGTCAAGGCTGTATATTGTCACCATGTTTATTTAACTTATATGCAGAGTACATCATGAGAAATGCTGGACTGGAGCAAACACAAGCTGGAATCAAGATTGCTGGGAGAAATATCAATAACCTCAGATATGCAGATGATACCACCCTTATGGCAGAAAGTGAAGAGGAACTCAAAAGCCTCTTGATGAAAGTGAAAGTGGAGAGTGAAAAGGTTGGCTTAAAGCTCAACATTCAGAAAACGAAGATCATGGCATCTGGTCCCATCACTGCATGGGAAATAGATGGGGAAACAGTGGAAACAGTGTCAGACTTTATTTTTCTGGGCTCCAAAATCACTGCAGATGGTGACTGCAGCCATGAAATTAAAAGACGCTTCCTCCTTGGAAGGAAAGTTATGACCAACCTAGATAGCATATTCAAAAGCAGAGACATCACTTTGCCAACAAAGGTTCGCCTAGTCAAGGCTATGGTCTTTCCTGTGGTCATGTATGGATGTGAGAGCTGGACTGTGAAGAAGGCTGAGCGCCAAAGAATTGATGCTTTTGAACTGTGGTGTTGGGGAAGACTCTTGAGAGTCCCTTGAACTGCAAGTAGATCCAACCAGTCCATTCTGAAGGAGATCAATCCTGGAATTTCTTTAGAAGGAATGATGCTAAAGCTGAAACTCCAGTATTTTGGCCACCTCATGCGAAGAGTTGACTCATTGGAGAAGACTCTAATGCTGGGAGTGATTGGGGGCAGGAGGAGAAGGGGACGACAGAGGATGAGATGGCTGGATGGCATCACTGACTCGATGGATGTGAGTCTGAGTGATCTCCGGGAGTTGGTGATGAACAGAGAGGCCTGGCGTGCTGCAGTTCATGGGGTCGCAAAGAGTCAGACATGACTGAGTGACTGATCTGATCTGATCTGATACTGTGAAGGTTTTATGAATGTAGTATGAATGTTGGAAAGCTCAGCTCTGATGATTTCCAAAACAGATAATATTACAGATTATTCTGGAATACTGCTAGTTTAATTAGCCTACTATTGTAGTTTCATAGAATCATCTGGAACAGCTCTCTACGAGGGCCTAACTTGACGTCTGTTTAAGCAACAACACCAAAACAAACAATATAATTTTGACCATAAAACTTTTTATTATGACAATACCAATCTAGGAAAAATAATTGATGGCCATAATATCCTTGTGGAAGAGTGGCAAAATTTTTACATAAATAACAATGATATTTATATTAGTACCACCATTTCTGGAAAAGAGAGTTGTGTGCAATGCAAATATTAAAGCCTTTGGCTCAAAAATCACTTCTGGAAGATAATCTCAAGGAAAAAGTCTGTAACAAGAAAGTATGTGTACCAAGATTCTAATTTTAGGATTATTTCATTATTGAAATATTAACTTGTTAGTAATAGATATTTTACTTGTTAATTTCAACACAATGTAATTTTATGATGATTAAAATATTTAAATGTATAACGTAATTACATTTATAAGGGAAAGAATAAGGATTGAAAGGTATTTAAAATGGAAATAATTATGTTATAATTGTGGGATGATGAGTAATTAAACATTTTTTAGCACTTATAGTTTTCCCCTAATATAAAAAATAATCATGATAAACACAGGAGATATCTCCAAGTAATTATGTAATAAGGAGGCTCATACATTTGCCTATGAGGAAATGGGCTACTTGTATCTATTAGTTTTTATTTGAAAATATTCAAAAGGTTGACACTCAGCCTATTTTTAGAAATTCTGATTTCAAGAGTCTATGTAATACCCAATGCTGAAAATCATATTAATTTGCTAGCATTATTATTTATTTATTTTAAAGTGTACAATTCACTTGTATTACTCCCACTGCTGGGCATACACACTGAGAAAATCAGAATTGAAAGAGACACCTGTACCCCAATGTTCATAGCAGCACTGTTTACAATAGCCAGGACTTGGAAGCAACCTAGATATCCATCCACAGATGAATGAATAAGAAAGCTGTGGTACATATACACAATGGAGTATTACTCAGCCATCAAAAAGAATACATTTGAATCAGTTCTAATGAGGTGGATGGAACTGAACCCTATTATACAGAGTGAAGTAAGCCAGAAAGAAAAACACAAATACAGTACACTAACGCATATATATGGAATTTAGAAAGGTGGTAACAATAACCCTGTATATGAGACAGCAAAAGAGACACTGATGTATAGAACAGACTTTTGGACTCTGGGAACGGGAGAGGGTGGGATGATTGGGGAGAATAGCATTGAAATATGTATAATATCATATCTGAAATGAGTCGCCAGTCCAGGTACGATGCCTGATAACAGATGCCTGGGGCTGGTGCACTGGGTCGACCCAGAGGGATGGTATGGGGAGGGAGGAGGGAGGAGGGTTCAGGATGGGGAACACACGTATACTTGTGGCGGATCCATCTTGATGTATGGCAAAAGCAATACAATATTGTAAAGTTAAGCAAAATAAAATTTAATTAAAAAAATATACAAAAGTATACTGCAAGAAAAAAAAAAGTGTATAGAGTGAAATATTGATAGAGTTGTACAATCATCACCATCTAACTCCAAAACATATCACCCCTCCCCCCAAAAAAAAACACCACTTACACTTGAACAGACATTCCCAGCTAATGATAACCATTAATCTACTTCTGTCTCTATGGATTTCTCTATTTTGGGCTTTTCATATAAATGAAATCATACAGTATGTGGTCCTTGTGTTTGGTTTCATTCATTTAGCATAGTGTCTTCAAGGACAACCATGTTGTAGCATATATCAGAACTTAATTTCTTTTTAATCTGAATAATATTTCACTGTATGTTTTGTTTATCTTTTCATTAGTTGATGGGCACTTGTGTTGTTTTCACTTTTTTAGCAGTAATGAATGATGATGCTATGAACATTCATGTTTAAACTTTTGTTGGAGCAGGTATTTTCAATGTTTGAATATATAGTTTAAAGTGGAATTGCTAGGTCATATGGTAGAGACAGTGGCCAACTGTTTTCCAAAACATCTATACTATTTTACATTCACAGCAGCAATGTCTGAAAATTCTAGTTTTCCCACGTCTTTGCCAATGCTTGCTATCATCTGTCTTTTTGACCACAGTCATATAATGAATTTTTATTATGACTAATGATGTTACTGTTTTATATGCTTATTGGCCATTTGTAGTATGTCTTTGGAGAAATGTCAAATTCAGTGTCAATTTTTAATTTTTTTTAAGTTTATATTATGGGTATTGGAGAAGGAAATGGCAACCCATTCCAGTATTCTTGCTTAGAGACTCCCATGGACAGAGGAGCCTGGCAGGGGGTCACTAAGAGTCAAATAAGACTGAAGTGATTTTGCATGCACTGTTGATTTACAATGTTGTGTTAGTTTCAAGTGTACAACAAAGTCAACCAGTAATACATATACATATATTCACTCATTTTTTAGATTTTCTTAGGTAAACTATTACAGAGTATTAAGTAGAGTTCCCCATGCTATAAGGTAGGTCCTTATTAGTTATTATGTATATTTGTGTGTATACTTCAATCTCAATCTTCCAATTTATTCCTCTCCCACTTTGCTCCCTGGTAACCATAAGTTTGTTTTCTACATCAGTAATTCTGCTTTGTAGATAAGTTTATGTGTACCCTATTTTTTAGGTTTTACATATAAGTGATATCATAAGATATTTGTATTTCTCTGTCTGACTTTCACTCAGTATGACAATCTCTAGGTCTATCCATTGTATATGGCATGATTTCATTCTTCATTATGGCTGATAATATTCCATAATCTATATGGAACACATCTTCTTTATCCATTCCTCTGTTGATGGATGTCTAGGTTGCTTCAATGTTCTGGCTGTTGCAAATAGTGCTGAAATGACCATTGGGGTGCATATATCTTTTTCAATTATGGTGTTATCTGGGTGTATTCCCAGGAGTGGGATTGCTGGATTATATGATAGCTCTATTTTCAGTTTTTTAAGGAATTTGCATACTGTTCCACATAATGGCTGTGCCCATATATATTCCACCAACATTGTAGGAGAATTACCCTTTTTTCACACCCTCTTTAGCATTTATCGTTTGTAGATATTTTGATGATGCCCATTCAGTCCGGTGTGAGGTGAAACGTCACTGTAGTTTTGCATTTCTCTACTAATTAGACGTTGACCAACTTTTCATGTGTTTGTTGTTTATCTGTATGTCTTCTTTTGAGAAATGTCTATTTAAGTCTTCTGTCATTTATTTACTTATTTATTTTTATATTGAGCTTCATGAACTGTTTGTGTATTTTGGAGATTAATCTCGTGTTAGTTGCTTTCTTGCAAATATTTTCTCCTATTCTGAGTGTGGTCTTCTCATTTTGTTTATGATTTCCTTTGCTGTGCAAAGTTTTTAAGTTTAATTAGGTCCTACTTTTTTATTTTTGTTTTTATTTTCATTATTCCAGGAGGTGGATTGAAAAAGATCTGGCTAGGATTTATGTCCAAGTGTGTTCTGCCTAATTTGTTGAGTTGCAGTGGTTCTTCATATATTACAGATACAAGTCTTTTATCAGCTATCTGATTGCAAATATGTTCTCCAATATATTAAGATATATTTTATCTCCATTATATTGAGATAAAATGAGATAAAATATATCTCAATTTGATTTCTTGGTTCACTTCATTGCAATTGCTATGATACTAAATATATAAGAATTTATGTGTAATATGATCTTACTTATACAGATAGGCATAAAATTAGAAGATGATGTTATAAAAATAATTATGATGGAATGATGAATACCCTCTTTCAACAACACAAGAGAAGACTTTATACATGGACATCACCAGATGGTCAACACCGAAATCAGATCGATTATATTCTTTGCAGCCAAAGATGGAGAAGCTCTATACAATCAGCAAAAACAAGACCAGGAGCTGACTGTGGCTCGGACCATGAACTCCTTATTGCCAAATTCAGACTGAAATTGAATAAAGTAGGGAAAACCACTAGACCATTCAGGTATGACCTAAATCAAATCCCTTATGAGTATACAGTGGAAGTGAGAAATAGATTTAAGGGCCTAGATCTGATAGATAGAGTGCCTGATGAACTATGGAATGAGGTTCTTGACATTGTACAGGAGACAGGGATCAAGACCATCCCCATGGAAAAGAAATGCAAAAAAGCAAAACGGCTGTCTGGGGAGGCCTTGCAAATAGCTGCAAAAAGAAGAGAAGCGAAAAGCAAAGGAGACAAGGAAAGATATAAACATCTGAATGCAGAGTTCCAAAGAATAGCAAGAAGAGATAAGAAAGCCTTCTTCAGCGATCAATGCAAAGAAATAGGGGAAAACAACAGAATGGGAAAGACTAAGGATCTATTCAAGAAAATCAGAGATACCAAAGGAACATTTCATGCAAAGATGGGCTCGATAAAGGACAGAAATGGTGTGGACCTAACGGAAGCAGAAGATATTAAGAAGAGGTGGCAAGAATACACAGAAGAACTGTACAAAAAAGAGCTTCACGACCCAGATAATCATGATGGTGTGATCACTGACCTAGAGCCAGACATCCTGGAATGTGAAGTCAAGTGGGCCTTAGAAAGCATCACTACGAACAAAGCTAATGGAGGTGATGGAATTCCAGTGGAGCTATTCCAAGTCCTGAATGATGATGCTGTGAAAGTGCTACACTCAATATGCCAGCAAATTTGGAGAACTCAGCAGTGGCCACAAGATTGGAAAAGGTAAGTTTTCGTCCCAATCCCAAAGAAAGGCAATGCCAAAGAGTGCTCAAACTACCGCACAATTGCACTCATCTCGCACGCTAGTAAAGTAATGCTCAAAATTCTCCAAGCCAGGCTTCAGCAATATGTGAACCGTGAACTTCCTGATGTTCAAGCTGGATTTAGAAAAGGCAGAGGAACCAGAGATCAAATTGCCAACATTCACTGGATTATCGAAAAAGCAAGAGAGTTCCAGAAAAACATCTATTTCTGCTTTATTGACTATGCCAAAGCCTTTGACTGTGTAGATCACAATAAACTATGGAAAATTCTGAGAGAGATGGGAATACCAGACCACCTGATCTGCCTCTTGAGAAATCTGTATGCAGGTCAGGAAGCAACAGTTAGAACTGGTCATGGAACAACAGACTGGTTCCAAATAGGAAAAGGAGTACGTCAAGGCTGTATATTGTAACCATATTTATTTAACTTATATGCAGAGTACATCATGAGAAATGCTGGACTGGAGGAAACACAAGCTGGAATCAAGATTGCTGGGAGAAATATCAATAACCTCAGATATGCAGATGACACCACCCTTATGGCAGAAAGTGAAGAGGAACTCAAAAGCCTCTTGATGAAAGTGAAAGTGGAGAGTGAAAAGGTTGGCTTAAAGCTCAACATTCAGAAAACGAAGATCATGGCATCTGGTCCCATCACTACATGGGAAATAGATGGAGAAACAGTGGAAACAGTGTCAGACTTTATTTTTCTGGGCTCCAAAATCACTGCAGATGGTGATTGCAGCCATGAAATTAAAAGACGCTTACTCCTTGGAAGGAAAGTTATGACCAGCCTAGATAGCATATTCAAAAGCAGAGACATCACTTTGCCAACAAAGGTTCGCCTAGTCAAGGCTATGGTCTTTCCTGTGGTCATGTATGGATGTGAGAGCTGGACTGTGAAGAAGGCTGAGCGCCGAAGAATAGATGCTTTTGAACTGTGGTGTTGGAGAAGACTCTTGAGAGTCCCTTGAACTGCAAGTAGATCCAACCAGTCCATTCTGAAGGAGATCAGACCTGGGATTTCTTTGGAGGGAACGATGCTCAAGCTGAAACTCCAGTATTTTGGCCACCTCATGCGAAGAGTTGACTCATTGGAGAAGACTCTGATGCTGGGAGGGATTGAGGGCAGGAGGAGAAGGGGACGACAGAGGATGAGATGGCTGGATGGCATCACTGACTCGATGAATGTGAGTCTGAGTGACCTCCGAGAGCTGGTGGTGGATAGGGAGGCCTGGCGTGCTGCGGTTCATGGGGTCGCACAGAGTCGGACACGACTGAGCGACTGATCTGATCTGATCTGATCTGATGAATAATTAAACTTTTGTGAATAATAATTTTTTGCTTATGTCTAAAAATAATCCAGAAAATATGTACATATGAGAAGGCAACATGAAAAGGAAACACAAAAGTGAAACAATGTCATCCTATTTATCTATGGTATCTTTTGCTGCTTATACTTCTGGTATCATAGCTAAGAAACCATTACCTAATCCAAGATAATGAAGGTTTACATTTCTTATGTTTTCATCTAATAGTTTTATAGTTTTAGCTTTTATGTTTAGTTTCATGATCTGTTTTGAGTCACTTTTGTATAAGATAAGAGGAAGGGATTCAACTTCATTCTTTTACAGATGGATATCCAGTTGTGGGAGAAGGCAATGGCACCCGACTCCAATACTCTTGCTTGGAAAATCCCATGGATGGAGGAGCCTGGTGGGCTGCAGTCCATGGAGTTGCTAAGAGTTGGACACGACTGAGTGATGTCATTTTCATTTTTCACTTTCATGCATTGGAGAAGGAAATGGTAACCCATTCCAGTGTTCTTGCCTGGAGAATCCCAGGGATGGGGGAGCCTGGTGGATTGCTGTCTATGGGGTTGCACAGAGTCGGACATGACTGAAGCAACTTAGCAGCAGCAGCAGCAGCACACAGTTGCCATGACACTATTTGTTGAAAAGACTGGTCTTTCTCCTTTTTATTATAGCGGCCACCTGGGAAGCCCAATTATAGTGGCACCCTTGTTAAAATCGGTTCACCAAGAGTATAAGGATTTATTTTGGATGCTCAGCCTATTTCATTGTATGTATGTTTATTCTTATTCCAATTCACATTATACTTAATTATTGTGACTTTTTATGTTCTGAAATTGGGAACATGTTTGTTCCTCTTTTTCTTTTTTGGATATATTGAGTATCACAAATTACTCTATGAACTTTTTTAGATCAGTTTGTCAATTTCTGCAAAAAAGACACCTGGAATACTTCTTGTAATTGTATTCAATTCCAATACAACTGAATCAGCAGATAAATTTTGAGAGTATTGCCAAATCTATTAATTCATTGAGATTGCTGTTCAAAGTATCACAAACTGACAGAAATTTATTAAACACCAGAAATTTAATTTTCTCGCAGTTCTGGAAGCTAGAATCCTGAGAACTAGGCATCAGCAGAACTGGTTCCTTCTGAAGGCTATGAATTAAAATCTGTTTCATGCCTCTCTCCTAGCTTTTGGTGGTTTGCTGGCAACCTTCGAGGTTCCATGTAGATGGCATTATTCCTGTGCCTTTGCATGACTTCTATACACATCTCTTTCCCTTCACATGGCATTCTTTTCATAAGGAAACCAGGTTTTATTGGATTCGGAACCCATGCTCCTCCAATATAACCTAACCTTACTTTAACTAATTACATCTGCAATGACCTTATTTCCAAATGAGATCACATTCCACTGAGGATTAGCGTTTCCACAAAGAATTTTTAAGGGAACAAACTGCTATACCAGCTTCAATATTTGATCCTCTCATCCATATAGATGGGATATTTTTTCTATTTATTTAGGTCTTCTTCATCATCTTTCAATGATGTTTTGTAGTTTTTCAATGTGTAAGTCTTACTTTCTATCGTTGAATTATTACTTATTAGTTATTTTTTTTATGCTATTATAAATAGAATTACCTTCTTAATTTCACCTTCAAATTGTTCATTGTTAGTGTATAAAAACAGATACAAGGATACAAAAAAGATACAAAATTATCTTTATATCTTGATCAAGTATCTTGTAAGCTTTCTGTGCTTTTTGATTAGTTTTAACAGCATTTAAATGTAGATTTGTAATTTTCTTTATATAAGATCATGCCATCTGAGGATAGAGATAAGCTACTTCTTCCTTTTCTATATGGGTGTCCTTTATTTTTTATTCTTTCCCAGTTGCCTTTGTTGGAACCTCCAATTCAATGCTGAAGAGAAGTGGTAAGAACACATATAATTATGTTTCTTGATTATAAAGAGAAGTTTTGCAGTTTTTCTACATAAAATATGATATTAGCTGTGAGTTTTTCTTTGGTTCTCCTTTAACAGTCAGGAGACTTCCTTGGTGGCTCAGGTGGTAAAGCATCTGCCTGGAGTGCGGGATACCGGGGTTCAACCCCTGGATGGGGAAGATCTCCTGGAGAAGGGAATGGCAACCCAGTCCAGTATTCTTGCCTCGAAAATCCCATGGATGGAGGAGCCTGGTAGGCTACAGTCCATAGGGTTGCAAACAGTCGGACACGACTGAGCGACTTCACTTTCATTTTAACAATCAGACTGAGGAGTTACTCTTTATTCTTAGTTTGTTTAGTGTTTAGTTGGGAAAGAATGTTGAGTTTTGTCAGTTTTTTTTTCCTGTATCTATTTAGATGAACATGTATTTTTTGGTTTAGTTGTATGGGTATTAAGTGGTTCATTTGTATGTTGAACAAATCTTACATTCCTGGGATAGATCCTACATGGTCATGGTATATAATCTTTTTATGGTGCTGGGATTAGGTTTGCTAGTATTTTGTTAAATATCATTTGCAATTATATTCACAAGGGATATTTTAGAAGGGCCTTACTTAATGTTTCCAGAAGTAGTTCCTCAAAACTGGCAATTTTTAAGAGTTACTCAACTCTTTTTATTCTTAGTTTGGTGAACAATGCTGATCATATCTGTACATCAGATATGAGCTATGCTTATTCTTTATGAAGCAAAAACTGCATTTCTTATTGAATCGGACACATTTCTAGTATTTTAGTATGATTTAGAGCTATTAGATTTTTGTTTCCTTCTCCATTTCTGAGCAGGTCAGACCTCTTTATCATTCTTATCCTGTATTCCTCTCTTGTTATTTTATCTGTACTTTGGGTTTTATTTCTCATTTCTGCCAGACTTTCAGAACATGTTTGAATATATTTGCATACATTAATGCCAACTTATTTTATTTTTACTGGAATAATCTAGAAATATTATTTTACTCATCACAAATTATTAGTAAACTTGATCCTGCATGCCTTACACATAGTTTCTAACATATTGGTATGTTCAGAATTTGCTTTTACTGGAAAAGGAAACTGAGCAGGAATTCTTTAATATTCTTATAACTTTTTAGATTCATAATGATGTCCCAAATCAATTCAATGTGTTCAGTGACAAAATAAATCCCCACATAATAGTTATTCAAACAGTAACTTTGCAGTCATAAATCACCTTTTTTTAATTCCACTTTACATAAAGATACATTCTAATTGTTCTGAATCATGTTAAAATACTAGAAATCCCCCTTATTAAATAAGGAGTATAGTCCTTGCTTAGTAAAGAATAAACCTCATTAAAGATTGAATATGTTAATATAGGGTTCTCATTGCTTTACGTTCTTCTTAGTTACTGAACCTCCAAATGGGACAGGAACGCTTGACTTAGAACTGTGAAAAGCAATATATGCAGTGGAAAAGGAGAGATGAGAAAGGAGAGAGATACACTGTTGGTTTGTTTGTTTTTAGGCAGATAAAGGGTGGAGGATGGAGTAGGGGAGTGCTGGAGATTTGTTTAATCCTGGAGCATCATGCATATTCTGGATATGTGTTTCCAGCGCAGTTGTGAGAAAATGGCTCTGCCTATCTCAGTGCAGCTCTGCTCTAGACACTGTTTCCCAGTGTTCTGTGAAAATATTTCCCATGAATGAATGGATAAATAAATGCCATGGCTAATTATTTCAATGGAAATATGGTGTACTTATTCAAACTGAAACAATGGATAAGTCTTCCTGATTCACTTGGAGTTAAAACAAGAAATTGTGTCAGTGAAAAACAGAAGGTGAGAGAATTGCCAATAATAGCAGTAGTGAATCTCTAGGAGAACAATGAAAGGCTTAAGTCCATGTCATGTTTTAGTGGGGATTTGCTAGCCAGATAGTCTTTCATTGAAAGTTGTCTGCAAGTTACTGGTGAAGAAAATCCTGATGGAACAAGATGGGACAAACTGGGAAATACCAGTTACATAAATATTTGTTGCTCTTGTTTGGTCCCTAAATTGTGTCTGACTCTTCTGTGACAACTTGGACTGTAGCCTGCTAGGCTCCTTTGCCCATGGAATTTCCCAGGCAGAATACTGGAGTGGATTGTCATTTTTTTCTTCAGGGGATCTTCCTGACCCAGGGATTGAACCCATATCTCCTACACTGGCAGGCAGACTCTTTATCACTGAGCCACCAGGGAAACCCTGCATACATATGTACCGTGTGTTTCTACAATTTTCCTGCTTCACTTCATTTTTTTCAGTTATTTTATTCTATAGATTTCTTTTCCCCACCCTATTCTACTACTGAAAATGCTCAAGTCAACAATGACTTAACTGTCAAACAAGTTCATGATTTTCACTCTATTATTTATCTAATCTCTTTGCCACATTTAACAGTTAATCTCTCTCTTCTTGAAGTGCCTTCTTTCCTTGGCTCCAAGCCTTTTATTATTTCTCCTCTCTTCCTTTAACATTCACTATTGTTTGTAAGACTTTTTCTTACTTTTTTTCTTCTATGTAGGCCTTACTTATAGAACACACCAGAATATTATCCTTGATCCTCTTCTCTATGATTTTACCTGGCTACTTTAAAGCTGATGACTTGTAAATTGTAGCTACTAGACTAATTTTTTTTTTTCTGAGCTCTAGATTCATATTTCCAATGACCTTTTTATTGTTCCTTCTCAATGATAAATGATGTCTTATCTAAAATTGAATATATTCTGCATGTTGAATATATTCTGCAAAGTTCCGTCTAGTCAAAGCAATGGTTTTTCCAATAGTCATGTATGGATGTGAGAGTTGGATTATAAAGAAAGCTGAGCACCAAAGAATTGATGCTTTTGAACTGTGATGTTGGAGAAGACTCTTGAGAGTCCCTTGGACTGCAAGGAGATCAAATGTGTTTGTTAATTTGTTCTATGGCACTACTCTCCAAAATATCACCCAAACTACTGTCTTAGAGGCTGTTCTAGTTTACTATCACTACTCACTTACCACCAATCAGCCACATGGCCATGTTTAGTCTTTCTTCTTAATACCTCTTAAATCCATTCTCTTCCTTCTTTCATTGCTAGTTAAAATAATTTTATGGAATACATGGGGTATGAGTAAGGGAAGGAAAGAGAACATATCGGTGGACACAGTATCTAGCTGGCTGCCACTAAGTGTGACTGCTAGTCCTCAAAACACCATCCCTGAGAAGTCTTTTGACCTGCATTTATAGGAAAAAGCATGGTTAAGGAAGTTAGAATTATTAGAAGAACTATAATAGATTATAAAATTAGAATAATACTAAATAACTAATAAACTAAAATTAGAAGAATGCATCAACTTGTTCTCATCTCCCATTAGTCAAAGATTTATCATGGAGCTTTTACAGCCTTACACTTTGGGGTTGCACATATGTGGTTATCAAATGGGACCACAAAGGTCAACAGGGAAGCCTCAGGACTAGCAGTACAAAGCACGTGATCAGAGTAGGCCATGTGGAAAAGTGCTGTCAGCCTGCAGCTGTCTGAGGTCAGATGGAGCCATACAAAGACAGCTGAGCCTAAGAGGATCTGAAGCGTTTCCTCAGAGGTGTCTAACATGGCTCCTAACTCCTTTTCCTTCTTTATCTCATCTAGTCTGTGTTTTTTTTTTTTTTTTGATCAAGAATCTCTTTTATTGCTTATCAGAAACATTACAAACATCTAGTATGAACAAATTGTAACATGATAGTGTTTAGTTTGAACAATTAATACATTTCAGATATAATATTATACATATTTCAATGCTATTCTCCCCAATCATCCCACCCTCTCCCGGTCCCAGAGTCCAAAAGTCTGGTCTATACATCAGTGCCTCTTTTGTTGTCTCGTAAATAGGGTTATTTTTTACCATCTTTCTAAATTCCATATATATGCGTTAGTATACTGTATTTGTGTTTTTGTTTCTGGCTTACTTCACTCTGTATAATAGGCTCCAGTTCCATCCACCTCCTTAGAACTGATTCAAATGTATTCTTTTTAATGGCTGAGTAATACTCCATTGTGTATATGTACCACAGCTTGCTTATCCATTCATCTGTGGAAGGACATCTAGGTTGCTTCCACGTTCTGGCTATTGCAAACAGTGCTACTATGAACATTGGGGTACAGGTGTCTCTTTCAATTCTGGTTTTCTCAGTGTATATGCCCAGCAGTGGGATTGCTGGATCATAAGGCAGTTCTATTCGCAGTTTTTTGAGGAATCTCCATACTGTTCTCCATAGTGGCTGTACTAGTTTGCATTCCCACCAACAGTGCAAGAGGGTTCCCTTCTCTCCGCACCCTCTCCAGCATTTATTGCTTGTAGACTTTTGGATAGCAGCCATTCTGATTGGCGGGAAATGGTATCTCATAGTGGTTTTGATTTGCATTTCTCTGATAATGAGTGATGTTGAGCATCTTTTCATGTGTTTGTTAGCCATCTGTATGTCTTCTTTGGAGAAATGTCTATTGAGTTCTTTGGCCCATTTTTTGATTGGGTCATTTATTTTTCTGGAATTGAGCTGTAGAAGTTGCTTGTATATTTTTGAGATTAGTTGTTTGTCAGTTGCTTCATTTGCTATTATTTTCTCCCATTGTGAAGGCTGTCTTTTCACCTTGCTTATAGTTTCCTTTGTTGTGCAGAAGCTTTTAAGTTTGATTAGGTCCCATTTGTTCATTTTTGATTTTATTTCCAATATTCTGGGAGGTGGGTCATAGAGGATCCTGCTGTGATGTAAGTCAGAGAGTGTTTTGCCTATGTATTCCTCTAGGAGTTTTATGGTTTCTGGTCTTACATTTAGCTCTTTAATCCATTTTGAGTTTATTTTTGTGTATGGTGTTAGAAAGTGTTCTAGTTTCATTCTTTTACAAGTGTTTGACCAGTTTTCCCAGCACCACTTGTTAAAGAGATTGTCTTTAATCCATTGTATATTCTTGCCTCCTTTGTCAAAGATAAGGTGACCATATGTGCGTGGATTTATCTCTGGGCTTTCTATTTTGTTCCATTGATCTATATTTCTGTCTTTGTGCCAGTACCATACTGTCTTGATGACTGTGGCTTTGTAGTAGAGCCTGAAGTCAGGCAGGTTAATTCCTCCAGTTCCGTTCTTCTTTCTCCAGATAGCTTTGGCTATTCGAGGTTTTTTGTATTTCCATACAAATTGAGAAATTATTTGTTCTAGCTCAGTGAAGAATACCGTTGGTAGCTTGATGGGGATTGCATTGAATCTATAAATTGCTTTGGGTAGTATATTCATTTTCACTATATTGATTCTACCAATCCACGAACATGGTATATTTCTCCATCTATTAGTGTCCTCTTTGATTTCTTTCACCAGTGTTTTATAGTTTTCTAAATATAGGTCTTTAGATTCTTTAGGAAGATATATTCCTAAGTATTTTATTGTTTTCATTGCAATGGTGAATGGAATTGTTTCCTTAATTTCTCTTTCTATTTTCTCGTTATTAGTGTACAGGAATGCAAGGGATTTCTGTGTGCTAATTTTATATCCTGCAACTTTACCATATTCATTGATCAGTTCTAGTAATTTTCTGGTGGAATCTTTAGGGTTTTCTACGTAGAGGATCATGTCATCTGCAAATAGTGAGAGTTTTACTTCTTCTTTTCCAATTTGGATTCCTTTTATTTCTTTTTCTGCTCTGATTGCTGTGGCCAAAACTTCCAAAACTATGTTGAATAGTAATGGTGAAAGTGGGCATCCTTGTCTTGTTCCTGACTTTAGAGGAAATGCTTTCAATTTTTCACCATTGAGGATAATGTTTGCTGTGGGCTTGTCATATATAGCTTTTATTATGTTGAGGTACGTTCCTTCTATTCCTGCTTTCTGGAGAGTTTTTATCATAAATGGATGTTGAATTTTGTCAAAGGCTTTCTCTGCATCTATTGAGATAATCATATGGTTTTTATTCTTCAGTTTGTTAATGTGGTGTATTACGTTGATTGATTTGCGGATATTGAAGAATCCTTGCATTCCTGGGATAAAGCCCACTTGGTCATGATGTATGATCTTTTTAATGTGTTGTTGGATTCTGATTGCTAGAATTTTGTTAAGGATTTTTGCATCTATGTTCATCAGTGATATTGGCCTGTAGTTTTCTTTTTTTGTGGCATCTTTGTCAGGTTTTGGTATTAGGGTGATGGTGGCCTCATAGAATGAGTTTGGAAGTTTGCCTTTTTCTACAATTTTCTGGAACAGTTTGAGTAGGATAGGTGTTAGCTCTTCTCTAAATTTTTGGTAGAATTCAGCTGTGAAGCCGTCTGGACCTGGGCTTTTGTTTGCTGGAAGATTTCTGATTACAGTTTCAATTTCCGTGCTTGTGATGGTTCTGTTAAGATTTTCTATTTCTTCCTGATCCAGTTTTGGGAAGTTGTACTTTTTTAAGAATTTGTCCATTTCTTCAACAGTGTCCATTGTATTGCCATATAATTGCTGATAGTAGTCTCTTATGATCCTTTGTATTTCTGTGCTGTCTGTTGTGATCTCTCCATTTTCATTTCTAATTTTATTGATTTGATTTTTCTCCCTTTGTTTCTTGATGACTCTGGCTAGTGGTTTGTCAATTTTATTTACCCTTTCAAAGAACCAGCTTTTGGCTTTGTTGATTTTTGCTATGGTTTCTTTTTTTTTTTTTTGCATTTATTTCTGCCCTAATTTTTAGGATTTCTTTCCTTCTACTAACCTTGGGGTGCTTCATTTCTTCCTTTTCCAGTTGCTTTAGGTGTAGAGTTAGGTTATTTATTTGGCTTTTTTCTTGTTTCTTGAGGTATGCCTGTATTGCTATGAACTTTCCCCTTAGGACTGCTTTTACAGTGTCCCACAGGTTTTGGGTTGTAGTGTTTTCATTTTCATTCGTTTCTATGCAGAATTTGATTTCTTTTTTGATTTCTTCTGTGATTTGTTGGTTATTCAGGAGTGTGTTGTTCAGCCTCCATATGTTGGTCTTTTTAATAGATTTTCTCCTGTTATTGAGATTTACTCTTACTGCATTGTGGTCAGAAAAAATGCTTGGAATGATTTCAATTTTTCTGAACTTACCAAGGCTAGATTTATGGCCCAGGATGTGGTCTATCCTGGAGAAGGTTCCGTGTGCACTTGAGAAAAAGGTGAAATTCATTGTTTTGGGATGAAATGTCCTATAGATATCAATTAGTTCTAACTGGTCTATTGTATCATTTAAAGTTTGTGTTTCCTTGTTAATTTTCTGTTTAGTTGATCTATCCATTGGTGTGAGTGGGGTATTAAAGTCTCCCACTATTATTGTGTTATTGTTGATTTCTCCTTTCATACTTGTTAGTATTTGTCTTATATATTGTGGTGCTCCTAAGTTGGGTGCATATATATTTATAATTGTTATATCTTCTTCTTGGATTGATCCTTTGATCATTAGGTAGTGACCTTCTTTGTCTCTTTTCACATCCTTTGTTTTAAAGTCTATTTTATCTGATATGAGTATTGCTACTCCTGCTTTCTTTTGGTCTCTATTTGCGTGGAAAATCTTTTTCCAGCCCTTGACTTTCAGTCTGTATGTGTCCCCTGTTTTGAGGTGGGTTTCTTGTAGACAGCATATGGAGGGGTCTTGTTTTTGTATCCATTCAGCCAGTCTCTGTCTTTTGGTTGGGGCATTCAACCCATTTACATTTAAGGTAATTAATGATAAATATGATCCCGTTGCCATTTACTTTGTTGTTTTGGGTTTGAATTAATATATCCTTTTTGTGTTTCCTGTCTAGAGAATGTCCTTTAGTATTTGTTGGAGAGCTGGTTTGGTGGTGCTGAATTCTCTCAGCTTTTGCTTGTCGGTAAAGGTTTTGATTTCTCCTTCATATTTGAATGAGATCCTTGCTGGGTACAATAATCTGGGCTGTATGTTCTTTTCTTTCATCACTTTAAGTATGTCTTGCCATTCCCTCCTGGCTTGGAGAGTTTCTATTGAAAGATCAGCTGTTAGCCTTATGGGAATTCCCTTGTGTGTTATTTGTTGTTTTTCCCTTGCTGCTTTTAATATTTGTTCTTTGTGTTTGATCTTTGTTAATTTGATTAATATGTGTCTTGGGGTGTTTCGTCTTGGGTTTATCCTATTTGGGACTCTCTGGGTTTCTTGGACTTGAGTGATTATTTCCTTCCCCATTTTAGGGAAGTTTTCAACTATTATCTCCTCTAGTATCTTCTCATGGTCTTTCTTTTTGTCTTCTTCTTCTGGGACTCCTATGATTCGAATATTGTAATGTTTAAGATTGTCCTGGAGGTCTCTGAGATTGTCCTCATTCCTTTTAATTCGTTTTTCTTTTTTTCTCCTCTGATTCATTTAATTCTGCCATTCTATCTTCTAATTCACTAATTCTATCTTCTGCCTCTGTTATTCTACTATTTGTTGCCTCCAGAGTGTTTTGGATCTCATTTATTGTATTATTCATTATATATTGACCCTTTTTTATTTCTTCTAGGTCCTTGTTGAATCTTTCTTGCATCTTCTCAATGCTTTTCTCCAGGCTATTTATCCATGATTCCATTTTGCATTCCAGATTTTGGATTAATTTCACTATAATTATTCGGAATTCTTTATCAGGTAGGTTCGCTATTTCTTCCTCTTTTGTTTGGTTTGGTGGGCAATTATCCTGTTCCTTTACCTGCTGGGAATTCTTCTGTCTTTTCATCTTGTTTAAATTGCTAAGTTTGGGGCGTCTTTACTGTATTCTGGTAGTCTGTGGAGTTCTCTTTATTGTGGCGTTTCTGCACTATATGTGGGTTTGTACCGGTGGCTTGTCGAGGTTTCTTGTTTATGGAAGCTTGTATCGGTGTTCTGGTGGGTGGAGCTGGATTTCTTTTCTCTGGGGTGCATTGGAGTGTCTAGTAGTGAGTTATGAGATGTCTATGCTTTTGGGGTCGCTTTGTGTAGCCTGTGTATTGGAGCTCAGGCTGTGTTCTTGTTTTTCTGGAGAATTTGCTTGGTATGTCTTGTTTTGGAACTTGCTGGTCTTTGTGTGATGCTTGGTTTCAGAGTAGGTATGGAGGCTTTTAATGAGCTCCTGTCAATTAATGTTTCGTGGGATCAGGGTATGGACTTAAGCCTCCTGGTTCCAGTTATTGGTCTTATTTTTACAGTAGTCTCAAAAACTTCTTCTTCTATAATGCATTCCACAACTGGACCGCTCAGAGATGTTCACAGAATTATACAGAGAAGGAAAAAGGGAGGAAGGAGACAGAGGTGGTCAGGAGGATAAAAGGAGGGAGTGTGAAGGAGAGAGACAGATCTAGTCAGTAATCAGTAAAGAAAAGAAAAAAGGAAAGGAAAAAAGCAAAGGACAAAAAGGAAAAAAAAAAAAAAAAAAACAACAGGGTCGCAAAAGTTATATCTAAACGTGGAGATTAAAGAAGTACTAGAGGATAAAAAAAAATAAAAATAAAAGAAACAAAACAAACAACAACAACAAAAAAATTAAAAGGAAAAAAAAATTGTTGTTTTCCTTTTTCCAATGAAAAAATAATAAAAATTAAAATATATATATATATATTAAAAAAAGAAAAGAAAAAAAAACGAAATAATGATGGTAAAAATAGTGACAATATATATAAGAGTTTCTCTATTATTGTTGTGGGTTCAGTTCATTTTCAGCTAGTTCCTTGTTCCGGCTTAAATTTCTCAAGATCTATAGGCCCCTTTCTCTGTAGTTGGTCTGTATAGTCCTTTGTTCTGTGCACGGTTCGGCGGTGCTCTGGGCCAAGGCCCGTCACTTGTGTGGTCAGCGCTGCACAATCTGGATTGCCGGCCCAAACTACTCCAGTTAGGCAGCACTCCAGACAATCAGGCGAACGAAGTCTGTGCTGAGGCCCGCAGAGGGGGAGGGGGTCGGCGACGGGAATGGCGGGCGGGCGGGTGGGGGAGGGGATGGGGTGGCCCTCGTGGGAGCCAAGGGCACAGCGGGCGGGGGCACGCCTGCGCGGGAGTGGCCGGCGGGGGGAGCGTCCAGTGGGGGAGAGTCCCGCGGGGGAGTGTCCCTCTGGGGAGCACCGGCAGGGGAGCGTCCCGCGTGGGAACGGCGTCTCCCTGCCCAGCCCCGGCTCCCTAATGGCAGATGCGGGCGTTTGCAGCGGTGCTTCTCCGCTGCGGAAGTTACCGCAGGGCCCGCAGTCTGTGGGTTCTAATTGCTCAACTGTTCTCCTCCCTGTTATGATAGTCTCCGTGTTTCCCAGGTTCGGCGCAGATTCCGCAGGGAGAGTGTTTCCTGGTATTTGGAAACTTCTCTTTTTAAGACTCCCTTCCCCGGACAGAGGTCCGCCCCTCCCTCTTTGTCTCTCTCTGGCTTCTATATTCTTTCCTACCTCCTTTAGAAGGCAGTGAGTTGCTTTTCTGGGTGTCCGACGTCCTCCGCCAGCACTCCGAAGCTGTTTGTGGTATTTACTCGGCGCCCAGATGTCAGCAGCTACATCTTTTAAATTTTAAATCCTACCAATCCAGTCTTAAAGTTCTTCCATAATTTCACAAAGCTTATGTGATACATTTTTAAATTCTTAATATCACATGCAAGGGATTCTTGATCCAATTCTTGCTTATCTTTGCAGTATTTGTGATACTTCTGAACATTTCTCCTAGGAGATAACCATAGGAAATGACCAATATTTTATGCCTCCTCACTGACCTGTGGTTTCTTCTGCTTAAGATGCTCTCTTATTTGTCATTTACTGTGACTCAAATGTTACTTTTTGAATGATACATTCTCTGCCATCTCCTGACTTAACTAGGTTTTATAAGATTTTCTGAACTTCTCTAACCTTTGGTTCAAATTCAAATATAGCACAAAACAAAATGGTTTACAAATTAGTTCACATGTAGAAGACAGGAAATGCATTCTTTTCATCTTGTTTTTTTCTAACATTAGCAAAAAACCTATAATATATCAAAATGTATTTAACAAAGTAGGTTATACGAATGAATAAATATTATATTTGCCACTGTCCCAAATTCTGTGTCTTGAATTTTAACTTGCACTAATCAACTTTTCTCAGATATGTGTGTTTTTTTATGGTGTCCATTATTTGTTTTGTTTTTGCTGATCCATTCATATTACAATATTTTGATTCTTCAGCCAGATTTCAAATTTTTAGGAGCAAGATGTTTCTTTGTGTCTTCCATAATATTGTGCACAGAAAATAACCTCAGTAGTCACTATTGATTTCATTCAAAAAGTGAAAATAAATGAATATTTCACTTCCATTAAATGTTTTACTTAAATAATTCTTTTTTGAAAAAAATTACAAGAGTTTGAGGCTGAGTTAAAAGAAACTTGCTTTTCAGTTCTCTCAATTACCAGTAATTCTGCTTTATTTTATTTGTGAATTGGTAAAATTAGCTCTGGGACTCCCTAGGTGGTGCTAGTGGTCAAAAACTCACCTGCCAATGCAAGAGACACAAGTCACAAGTTCGATTCCTAAGTTAGAAGATTCCCTGGAGGAAGAAATGGTAACCCATTCCAGTATTCTTGCCTGGAGGAACCTGGTGGGCTACAGACCCATAGCATCACAAAGAGTCATACATGACTGAAGCGACTAGCACAAAATATTAGTTTTGAAATACCACCAGCAGTTACTTCTGCCCTCTGTGAGGGTTTTAGATATTGAGCACCATGTAACACTACAACATAGACAGCATATTAAAAAGTAGAGACATTACTTTGCCAACAAAGTTCCGTCTAGTCAAAGCAATGGTTTTTCCAATAGTCATGTATGGATGTGAGAGTTGGATTATAAAGAAAGCTGAGCACCAAAGAATTGATGCTTTTGCACTGTGGTGTTGGAGTAGACTCTTGAGAGTCCCTTGGACTGCAAGGAGATCAAATCAGTCCATCCTAAAGGAAATCAGTCCTGAATATTCATTGAAAAGACTGATGCTGAAGCTGAAACTCTAATACTTTGGCCATTTGATGCAAAGAACTGACTCATTTGAAAAGACCTTGATGTTGAGAAAGATCGAAGATGGGAGGAGAAGGGGACAACAGAGGATGAAGTGATCACCGACTCGATGGACTTGAGTTTGAGTAAGCTCTGGGAGTTGGTGATGGACAGGGAAGGCTGGCGTGCTGCACTCCATGGAGTTGCAAAGAGTCAGACACGACTGAGCAACTGTAACACTACAAGTAATTAGCTTCCAATTAAAAAAAAAAAAAAAAAGAGTACTATGACTGTTTTCACAACCTGGGTGGGGGGATCCAGAATTTTGGGGGAATCTATATAATAATTGGTGAGAAATACTAACTATTACAGAGTTTTGGAGCTGAACTATTATTCAGAAATTTATTGTGTATAATATCTGCATGCCCATGAATGATAATCTCTCAATATTTTTGATATAATGAAAAGAATAATTCTCTTTCTCAATCAATTTATATGGAGTTTTCATCATTCTCTCTTCAACAGGTAAAACATGCCTCATTTGAAAAACTGTCATACATTTGATATGTGACAGAGAAGCAGTGCTAATTTAAGGATGGTTCTATATATATTTATAGTGAAACCTCTGAATATGAACGTGTATTGTATACTTTTTATAATTACAAGTAGTAGAAAGTGGCTTATTGGTTAGGTATTTTTCAAGTTACAGGAAATATGATACCTAATATATATAAGCCCCAAGATTAATTAATGACACTTATTAGTTGTGTTTTTAAATTCACATGTTGGGAACAGGGAGACTAATTTTAAAGAAGGATAATGAGGTTCTCTCTTGCTTCTTTCCTATCTAAACTATCCCAAATTATAAAACCTCCTTTTCTCCCCACTTTTTCCTTCTCTCTTGATTTCCCCTTATCTTGTCTGAAGATGCAATTGATTAAGAGCACCTTGGAGAGAATGGGGAATGAAAGGCCATCAGAAAAAAATAATTATTTTCTATTAAACTCTGAATTTATTCCAGTTGTCATGTTTAGTTCTTTACTAACTATTTCTATCACTGATTACTAATCCATCATTTTTTTTCAATTTTCTTTTCTTTCAACAAATAATTATTTAAAATTAATTAATCTTTTTACACTAAGTCCTAGCTAGTTATCAATTTTAAATATAACAGTGTGTATGTGCCAGTCTCAAACTCCCAATCTATCCTTCACCACTGCCATTGTTTGATGGTCATATATACTACTCCTTAATAGTTCAGAGTAGGCAATGGCACCCCACTCCAGTACTCTTGCCTGGAGAGTCCCATGGATGGAGGAACCTGGTAGACTGCAGTCCATGGGGTCGCTAAGAGTCAGACACAACTGAGTGACTTCACTTTCACTTTTCACTTTCATGCCAAGGAGAACGAAATGGCAACCCACTCCAATATTTTTGCCTGGGATGTGGGAGCCTGGTGGGCTTCTGTCTGTGGGGTTGTACAGAGTTGAACATGACTGAAGTGACTTAGAAGCAGCAGCAGCCTTAATAGTTAATACCCTGTATATAATTGCCATACATTTTTAAAAACAATTGTTTAGGAATAATTTTATTTTATTATTTTTAAAATTAATTTACTTATTTTAAAGGAAACTAATTACAATATTGTGGTGGATTTTGCCATACATTGACATGAGTCATCCATGGGTGTCCCCCATCCCAAACCCCCATTTCACATCTCTCCCCAACCCATTCCTCTGGGTTGTCCCAGTGCCCCAACATTGAATGCCCTATTTCATGCATCAGACTTGGACTGGTGATCTATTTCACATATGGTAATATACATGTTTCAATGTTATTCTCTCAAATCATCCCACCCTCACATTCTCCCACAGAGTCCAAAAGAATGCTTTTATATTTGTGTCTCTTTTGCTGTCTCAGATATAGTGTTGTCATTACCAAGTTTATAAATTCCATATTTATGTGTTAATATAATGTATTGGTGTTTCTCTTTCTGACTTACTTCACTCTGTATAATAAGGCCCAGTTTCATCCACCTCAATAGAACTGATTCAAATGTGTTCTTTTTAATAGCTGAGTAGTAGTATTCTTATGCATTCATCTGACAATGGGCATGTAGGTTGCTTCCATGTCCCAGCTATTTTAAACAATGCTGTGATGAACATTGGGGTACAATGTGTCTCTTTCAATTCTGGTTTCCTTGGTGTATATGTTCAGCAGTGGTATTGCTGGGTTGTATGTCAGTTCTATTTTCAATTTTCAAGAAATCTCCACAGTGTTCTCTATAGTGGCTGTACTAGTTTACATTCCCAACAGTGTAAGAGGGTTCCCTTTTCTCCACACCCGCTCCAGCATTTATTGTTTGTAGACTTTTTGATAGCAACCATTCTGATCAGTGTGAGATGGTACCTCACTGTAGTTTTGGTTTGCATTTCTCTGATAATGAGTGATATTGAGCATTTTTTTTTTCATATGTTTGTTAACCATCTGTATGTCTTCTTTGAAGAAATGTCTGTTTAGTTCTTTGGCCCATTTTTTGATTAGGTTGTTTATTTTCTTGTATTGAGCTGCATGAGCTCTTTGTATATTTTTGAGATTAATTCTTTGTCAGTTGCTTCATTTGCTATTATTTTCTCCCACTCTGAATGCTGTCTTTTGCTTATAGTTTCCTTTGTTGTGCAAAAGCTTTTGAGTTTAGTTAGGTCCCATTTGCTTTTATTTCCATTACTCTGGGAGGTGGGTCATAGAAGATCTTGCTGTGATTTATGTCAGAGTGTTTTGCTTATGTTTTATAGTTTCTGGTCTTACATTTAGATCTTTAATCAATTTTGAGTTTACTTTTGTGTATGGCATTAGAAAGTATTCTAGTTTCAGTCTTTTACAAATGGTTGACCAGTTTTCCCAGCACGATTTGATAAAGAGATTGTCTTTTCTCTGTTGTATATTTCTGTTTCCTTTGTCAAGGATAAGGTGTCCATAGGTACGTGGATTTATCTCTGGGCTTTCTATTTTGTTCCATTGATCTGTATTTCTGTCTTTGTGCCAGTACCATACTATTTTGATGACTGTAGCTTTGTAGTATAGTCTGAAGTCAGGCAGGTTGATTCCTCCAGTTCCATTCTTCTTTCTTAAGATCACTTGGGCTATTCGAGGTTTTTTGTATTTCCTTATAAATTATGAAATTATTTGTTCTATTTTTCTGAAAAATATCATTGGTAGCTTGATAGGGATTGGATTGAATCTATGGATTGCTTTGGCTAGTATACTCATTTTCATTATATTGATTCTTCTGATCCATGAACATGTTATATTTCTCCATTTATTTCTGTCATTTTAAATTTCTTTCATCAATGTTTTATAGTTTTCTACATATAGGTCTTTTTGTTTGTTTAGGTAAATTTATTTGTAAGTGTTTTATTCTTTTCATCACAATGGTGACTTGGATTATTTCCTTAATTTCTCTTTCTGTTTTCTCATTGTTAGTGTATAGAAATGCAAGGGATTTCTGTGTATTAATTTTATATCCTGCAATTTTACTGTATTCATTGATGAGCTCTAGTAATTTTCTGCTGATGTCTTTAGGGTTTTCTATGTAGAGAATCATGTCATTTGCAAACAGTGGGAATTTACTTCTTCTTTTCCAATCTGGATTCCTTTTATTTCTTTTTCTTCTAGGATTGCTGTGGCTAAAACTTTCAAAATTGTGTTGAATAGTTGTGGTGAGAGTGGGCACCCTTGTCTTGTTCCTGACTTTAGGGGAAATGCTTTCAATTTTTGAGAATAATGTTTGCTGTGGGTTTATCACATATGGCTTTCATTATGTTGAGGTATGTTCCTTCTATGCCTGCTTTCTGGGAGGGTTTATATCATAAATGGATGTGGAATTTTGTCAAAGCTTTTTTTCTGCATCTATTGATATAATCATGATTTTTATCTTTCAATTTGTTAGTGTGGTGTATCACATTAATTGATTTGTGAATATTGAAGAATCCTTGCATCGCTGATTTAAAGCCCACTTGTTCATGATGTATGATTTTTTTAATATGTTGTTGGACTATGTTTGCTAGTGTTTTGTTGAGGATTTTTGCATCTATGTTCATCAGTGATATTGGCCTGTAGTTTTCTTTTTTTGTGGCTTCTTTGTCTGGTTTTGGTATTAGGTTGATGATGACCTCATAGAATGAGTTTGGGAGTTTACCTTCCTCTGCAGTTTTCTGGAAGAAGTTTGAGTGGAATTCACCTGTGAAGCCATCTGCTCCTGGGCTTTTGTTTGTTGGAAGATTTTACAGTTTTGATTTCCATGCTTGTGATGGGTCTGTTAAGATTTTCTATTTCTTCCTGGTTCAGTTTTGGAAGGTTATGCTTTTCTATGAATTCATCCATTTCCTCCAAGTTGTCAATTTTATTGTCATATAGTTGCTGATAGTAGTCTCTTATGATCCTTTGTATTTCTGTGTTGTCTGTTGTGATTTCTCCATTTTCATTTCTAATTTTGTTGATTTCATTCTACTTCTGTTTTTTCTTGATGAGTTTGGCTAATTGTTTGTCTATTTTATTTGTCTTATCAAAGAACCAGCTTTTAGTTTTATTGATTTTTGCTATAGTCTTTTTTTTCTGAGAGAGTTGGGAATACCAGACCACCTGATCTGCCTCTTGAGAAATCTGTATGCAGGTCAGGAAGCAACAGTTAGAACTGGTCATGGAACAACAGACTGGTTCCAAATGGGAAAAGGAGTACGTCAAGGCTGTATATTGTCACCATGTTTATTTAACTTATATGCAGAGTACATCATGAGAAATGCTGGACTGGAGGAAACACAAGCTGGAATCACGATTGCTGGGAGAAATATCAATAACCTCAGATATGCAGATGACACCACCTTTATGGCAGAAAGTGAAGAGGAACTCAAAAGCCTCTTGATGAAAGTGAAAGTGGAGAGTGAAAAGGTTGGCTTAAAGCTCAACATTCAGAAAACGAAGATCATGGCATCTGGTCCCATCACTACATGGGAAATAGATGGAGAAACAGTGGAAACAGTGTCAGACTTTATTTTTCTGGGCTCCAAAATCACTGCAGATGGTGACTGCAGCCATGAAATTAAAAGACGCTTACTCCTTGGAAGGAAGGTTATGGTCAACCTAGATAGCATATTCAAAAGCAGAGACATCACTTTGCCAACAAAGGTTCACCTAGTCAAGGCTATGGTCTTTCCTGTGGTCATGTATGGATGTGAGAGCTGGACTGTGAAGAAGGCTGAGTGCCGAAGAATTGATGCTTTTGAACTGTGGTGTTGGAGAAGACTCTTGAGAGTCCCTTGAACTGCAAGGAGATCCAACCGGTCCATTCTGAAGGAGATCAGACCTGGGATTTCTTTGGAGGGAATGATGCTAAAGCTGAAACTCCAGTATTTTGGCCACCTCATGCGAAGAGTTGACTCATTGGAGAAGACTCTGATGCTGGGAGGGATTGAGGGCAGGAGGAGAAGGGGACGACAGAGGATGAGATGGCTGGATGGGATCACTGACTCGATGAATGTGAGTCTGGGTGACCTCTGAGAGCTGGTGATCGATAGAGAGGCCTGGCGTGCTGCAGTTCATGGGGTCGCAAAGAGTCGGACACGACTGAGCGACTGATCTGATCTGATCTTTTTTTTTTTGGCATTTATTTCTGCCCTAATTTATATGATTTTTTTCCCTGGGGTTCTTTATTTCTTCTTTTTATAGTTGCTTTAGGTGTAAAGTTAGGTTATTTTTTTGATTATTTGATTTTTCTCTTATTTCTTGAAGTAAGCTTGTAATGCTATGAACCTTAGCCTTAGCACTGCTTTTACTGAATCCCATAGGTTTGGGGTTGTCGTGTTGTCCTTTTCATTTGTTTCTATGCATATTTTGATTTTCTTTTTGATTTCTTCCATAATTTACCAGTTACTCAGAAGTGTGTTATTTAGCCTCCATGTGTTTGTACTTTTAATAGTTTTTTCCCCCTTGTGGTTGACATCTAATCTTACTGCATTGTGATCAGAAAAGATGCTTGAAATGGTTTCATTTATTTTTGAATTTACAAAGGCTAGATTTATGGTCCAGGATGTGATCTATCCTGGAGAAGGTTCCCTGTGCACTTGAGAAAAATGTGAAATCCATTGTTTGGGGGTAAAATATCCTATCAGATCAGAACAGATCAGTCGCTCAGTCATGTCCGACTCTTTGCGACCCCATGAACTGCAGCACGCCAGGCCTCCCTGTCTATCACCAACTCCTGGAGGTCACTCAGACTCACATTCATCGAGTCAGTGATGCCATCCAGCCATCTCATCGTCTGTTGTCCCCTTCTCCTCCTGCCCCCAATCCCTCCCAGCATCAGAGTCTTCTCCAATGAGTCAACTCTTCGCATGAGGTGGCCAAAATACTGGAGTTTCAGCTTTAGCATCATTCCTTCCAAAGAAATCCCAGGTCTGATCTCCTTCAGAATGGACTGGTTGGATCTCCTTGCAGTCCAAGGGACTCTCAAGAGTCTCCTCCAACACCACAGTTCAAAAGCATCGATTCTTCGGCGCTCAGCTTTCTTCACAGTCCAGCTCTCACATCCATACCTGACCACAGGAAAGACCATAGCCTTGACTAGGTGACTGGACTAACTGGTTCAATGTATCAATTAAAGTTTGTGTTTCCTAACTAATTTTCTGTTTGGTTGATATATCCATAGGTTTGAGTGGAGTATTAAAATCTCCCATTATTATTGTGTTACTGTTAATGTCCCCTTTCATACTTGTTAGCATTTACCTTATATATTGAGGTGCTCTCATGTTGGGTGCATATATATTTATAATTGTTATATCTTCTTCTTGGGTTTATCCTTTATTCATTATGTAGTGTTGTCCTTCTTTGTCACTTTTCATGTCTTTTATGTAAAAGTCTATTTTACCTGATATGAGCATTGCTACTCCTGCTTTCTTTTGGTCTCCATTTGCATGAAGTATCTTTTTCCAGCCCTTTAATTTCAGTCTATAGGTGTCCCTTGGTTTGAGGTGGATCTCTTGTAGACAGCATACATAGGGGTCTTGTTTTGTAGCCATTCAGCCAGTCTTTCTCTTTTGACTGGGGCATTCAACCCATTTACATTTAAGATAATTATTGATAAGTATGATCCCATTGCCATTTACTTTGTTGTTTGGGGTTTTAGTTTATAAACCTTTTCTAAGGTTTCCTGCCTAGAGAAGATCCTTTAGCATTTGTTGGAGAGCTGGTTTGGTGGTGCTGAATTCTCTCAGCTTTTGCTTCTCTGTAAAGCTTTTGATTTCTTCTTCATATTTGAATGAGATCCTTGCTGGGTATAGTAATCTGGGTTGTAGGTTTTTCTCTTTCATCACTTTAAGTATGTCCTGCCATTCCTTTCTGGCCTGAAGAGTTTCTATTGACAGATTAGCTGTTATCCTTATTGGGATCCCCTTGTGTTATTTGTTGCTTTTCCCTTGCTGCTTTTAATATGGGCTCTTTGTGTTTAATCATTGTTAGTTTGATTAATATGTGTCTTATGATTTTTCCAGTGGTCATGTATGGATGTAAGAGTTGGACTGTGAAGAAAGCTGAGCACTGAAGAATTGATGCTTTTGAACTGTTGTGTTGGAGAGTCCCTGAGAGTCATTGGACTACAAGGAGATCCAACCAGTCCATTCTAAGGGAGAGTGGTCCTGGGTGTTCATTGGAAGGACTAATGCTAAAGCTGAAACTCCAATACTTTGACCACCTCATGCGAAGAGTTGACTCATTTGAAAAGACCCTGATGCTGGGAGGGATTGTGGGGCAGGAGGAGAAGGGGACAACATAGGATGAGATGGTTGGATGGCATCACTGACTTGATGGACATGAGTTTGAGTAAACTCTGGGAGTTGGTGATGGAAAGGGAGGCCTGGCATGCTGTGATTCATGGGGTCACAAAGAATTGGACACGACTGAGCCACTGAACTGAACTGAATTGAACTGGGGTGTTTTGCCTTGGGTTTATCCTGTTTGTGACTCTCTGGGTTTCCTAGACTCGGGTGGCTATTTCCTTCTGCATTTTAAGGAATTTTTCAACTATTTTATCTCAAATATTTTCTCGTGCTCTTTCATTTTTGTCTTCTTCTGGGACATCTGTGATTTAAATGTTGGTATATTTAACATTATCCCAGAAGTCTCTGAGGTTGTTCTCATTTCTTTTAATTCTTTTTTCTTTTTTCCTCTCTGCTTCATTTATTTTCACTATTCTAGCTTCCACCTCACCTATCCTATTTTCTGCCTCAGTTATTCTACTTTTGGTTCCCTCCAGAGTGCTTTTGACCTCAGTTATTGCATTATTCATTATTGATTGACTCTTCTTTATTTCTTCTAAGTCCTTGTTAAACATTTCTTGCATCCTCTCAATCCTTGTCACTAATTTTGGATCATCTTTACCAGCATTATTCTGAATTTATTTTTCAGGTAGACTCCCTATCTCCTCCTCTTTTGTTTGGTTTGATAGGCATTTATCATGTTCCTTTACCTGCTGAATATTTCTCTGCATTTTCATTTTGTTTAAATTTCTGTGTTTGAGGTATCTTTTCTGTGAGCCTGAAGTTTGTGGTTCCTCATTATTGTGGAGCTTGCTCCCTGTGGGTGGGGTTGGACTAATGTCTTTTCAGGGTTTCCTGGTTAGCGGAGCTTGCGTCTGTGTTCTGGTGGGTGGAACTGGATCTATTCTCTCTGGAGTGCAATGAAGTGTCCAGTAGTGAGTTTTGGGGTGTCTATTGGTTTGATATGTTTCTGAGCCAACTGTCTTTTAATGCTCATTGTTGTGTCCTGGTTTGTTGGGGAATTAGTATGATATGTCTTGCTCTGGAACTTGTTGGCTCTTGGGTGGAGCTGGGTTTCAGTGTAGATATGTAGGCTTTGGATTAGCCCTTGTCTATTAATATTCCCTGGAATCAGGAATTCTCTGATGTTCTCAAGTTTCGGAGTTAAGCCTCCTGCCTCTGGCTTTCAATCTTATTGTTACAGTAGCTTCAAGACTTCTCCATCCATACAGCATATGATAAAACTTCTAGGTTAGTAGTGAAACAATTCTCCACAGTAAGGGACACCCAGAGAGGTTTACATAGTTACATAGAGAGGAGAAGTGGGAGGAGGGAGGTAGAGGTGATCATGAGGAGAAGAGGGAGTGTCAAAAGGGGTGAGAGCAATTTAGCCAGTAACCAATTCTATATGTACCCTCTACAGTCTGGAACACCTATAGCGATTCACAGAGTTACATAGAGAAGAGAAGAGGGAGAAGGAAGATAGAGGTGATCAGGAGGAGAAGATGGAGAAGTCAAAAAGGGAGAGACCAATCTAGCCAGCAATCAGTTCCCTATGTGTTCTCCACAGCCCAGAACACCCACAGAGATTTACAGATTAAGTAGAGAAGAGAAGGAAGAGGAAGGAGATAGAGGTGACCTGGAAGAGAAAAGGGAGAGACAAAAGGAGAGAGACGAATCAAGCCAGTAATCACACCCCAAAGAGAAAATGGATATTGAAGATCAGATTCTTAAAAGTAGAAAATTTATAACAAATACCCAACAAAGATTAAAAAATACAGTAGGGGTTAGACTCTCAAAAATCCAATATTAAAAATACAAAACAAAATCAATAACAAAAATTATAAATATATACATACATATATATATGAAATTTGCTTTAAAAATAGGGTATTTTTTGCAAGGTTATAGTAGGTTATAAAAATGAAAATTAAATGAGTAATAAATAATTTTATTTTTTTTAATTAAGTGATAATAGTAAAAATATATCTAGGAATTTCTCTGGGGCTGTTGTAGACAGTATGGGGTAAGTTCAGTTTCAGATTAGTTCAATTCAGTTCAGTCACTCACTCATGTCCAACTCCTTGCGATGCCATGAACCGCAGCATGCCAGGCCTCCCCGTCCATCACAAAACTCTTGGAGTTCACCGAAATCCATATCCATTGATTCGGTGATGCCAGTCAACCATCTCATCTTCTGTCGTCCCCTTCTCCTCCTGCCCTCAATCTTTCCCAGCATCAGGGTCTTTTCAAATGGATCAGCGGTTCACATCAGGTGGCTAAAGTATTGGAGTTACAGTTTCAACATCAGTCCTTCCAATGAACACCCAGGACTGATCTGCCTTAGGATGGACTGGTTGGCTCTCCTTGCAATCCAAGGGATTCTCAAGAGTCTTCTCCAACACCATAGTTCAAAAGCATTAATTTATTCGGTGCTTAGCTTTCTTCACAGTCCAACTCTCAATCCATAAATGACTACTGGAGAAACCATAGCCTCAACTAAACAGATATTGTGGACAAAGTAAAGTCTCTGCTTTTTAATATGCTGTCTAGGTTGGTCATAACTTTCCTTCCAAGGAGTAAATGTCTTTTAATTTCATGGCTGCAATCACCATCTGCAATATTTTAGAGGCTAACAAAATAAAGTCACCACTGTTTCCACATCTATTTGCCATGATGTGATGGGACCAGATTCCATGATCTTAGTTTTCTGAATGTTGAGCTTTAAGCCAACCTTTTCACTTTCTTTCACTTTCATCAAGAAGCTCTTTAGTTCTTCACTTTCTGCCATAAAGGTGGTGTCATCTGCATATCTGAGGTTACTGATATTTCTCCCAGAAATCTTGATTCCAGCTTGTGCTTCCTCCAGCCCAGCATTTCTCATCAAGTACCCTGTATATAAGTTAAATAAACGGGGTGACAATATACAGCCTTGACGTACTCCTTTTCTTATTTGCAACCAGTCTGTTGTTCCATGTCCAGTTCTAACTGTTGCTTTCTGACCTGCATACAGGTTTCTCAAGAGGCAGATCAGGTGGTCTGGTATTCCCATGTCCTTCAGAATTTTCCACAGTTTATTGTGATCCACACAGTCAAAGGCTTTGACATAGTCAACAAAGCAGAAATAGATGTTTTCCTGGAACTCTCTTGCTTTTTCCATGATCCAGCGGATGTTGGCAATTTGATCTCTGGTTCTTTTGCCTTTTCTAAAACCAGTTGAACATCTGGAAGTTTATGGTTCATGTATTATTGAAGCCTGGCTTGGAGAATTTTGAGCATTACTTTACTAGCGTGTGAGATGAGTGCAATTGTGCGGTAGTTTGAGCATTCTTTGGCATTGCCTTTCTTTGGGATTGGAATGAAAACTGACCTTTTCCAGTCCTGTGGCCACTGCTGAGTTTTCCAAATTTGCTGGCATATTGAGTGCAGCACTTTCACAGCATCATCTTTCAGGATTTCAAATAGCTCAACTCGAATTCCATCACCTCCTTAGCTTTGTTCATAGTGATGCTTCCTAAGGCCCCCTTGACTTCACACTCCAGGTTGTCTGGCTCTAGGTGAGTGATCACACCACCATTTTTATCTGGGTCATAAAGATCTTTTTTGTATAGTTCTTCAGTGTATTCTTGCCATGTCTTCTTAATATCTTCTGCTTCTGTTAGGTCCATACCATTTCTGTCTTTTATTGAGCCCATCATCTCTGCTTGAAATTTTCCCTTAGTATCTCTAACTTTCTTGAAGAGATCTCTGGTCAGTTTCAGATAGGAATCATTTTAAATGAAAGCACATTAGATAGTAGATGAGGTCAAAATAGAATAATTAGGTTTAATTATGAATGAATTGAGCTTCCCTTGCGGCTCAAAGGTTAAAGCATCTGCCTGCAATGCGGGAGACCCATCTTTGATCCCTGGGTTGGGAAGATCCCCTGGAGAAGGAAATGGCAACCCACTCCTGTATTGTTGCCTGGAAAATTCCATGGACAGAGAAGCCTGGTAAGCTACAGTCCATGGTGTCGCAGAGTTAGACAGGATTGAGCAACTTCACTTACTTACTCATGAATGAGTAGAGGGGTCCATATTTTATAGTTAAAATTGTAAAACTGTCTAACATTGACTGCTATTAAATCATAAACTTAACCAAGAGATGCTAGGTCTTCCTAATCCTGATGCATTAGTGCATTGAGAGATTTCCTATTTATAGAAAACTTTGCCTGTGAATCATGGACACCTCTCATTTTAATGTTTAAATAATCTTTCAGTTCAGTTCAGTCCAGTCACTCAGTTGTGTCGGACTCTTTGCAACCACATGAATTACAGCGTGCCAAGCCTCCCTGTCCATCACCAACTCCCGGAGGTCACTCAGACTCACGTCCATCAAGTCAGTGATGCCATCCAGCCATCTCATCCTCTGTCGTCCCCTTCTCCTCCTGCCCCCAATCTCTCCCAGCATCAGGGTCTTTTCCAATGAACAACTCTTCGGATGAGGTGGCCAAAGTATTGGAGTTTCAGCCTCAGCATCAGTCCTTCCAATGAACACCCAGGACTGGTCTCCTTTAGGATGGACTGGTTGGATCTCCTTGCAGTCCTAGGGATTCACAAGAGTCTTCTCCAGCACCACAATTCAAAAGCATCAATTCTCTGGCATTCAGCTTTCTTCACAGTCCAACTCTTACATCCATAAGTGACCACTGGTAAAACCATAGCCTTGACTAGATGGACCTTTGTTGGCAAAGTAATATCTCTGCTTTTTAACATGAACATAGATGAACCATTTATAAGCTACACATATTTTTTTAATCACAATCATATATGTGGTTCCAGAGCCAAATAATTGTTGATATCATTGCACTCTCACTTTGTCTAATTAGAGAAAGTGTGATGATATCTGGAGGGTAGATATCAACCTGATTCTCTTCCTACAGACATTATATGCTGCTGCTAAGTCGCTCCAGTCGTGTCCGACTCTGTGTGACCCCACAGACGGCAGCCCACCAGGCTTCTCCATCCCTTGGATTCTCCAGGCAAGAACACCGGAGCGGGTTGCCATTTCCTTCTCCAATGCATGCAAGTGAAAAGTGAAAGTGAAGTCGCTCAGTCATGTCTGACTCTTCGCAACCCCATGGACTACAACCCACCAGGCTCCTCCATCCATGGGATTTTCCAGGCAAGAGTATTGGAGTGGGGTGCCATTGCCTTCTCCAACGGACACTATATAGTACTTTACTAATTTTTATCATATGATTTTCCATTACAAAAAATGTTGCAGTGAATGTCTTTGTGAAGCCGTTTGTCAATGTCTCCGTTTATCGTTATCTGCTAAAGACTCCGAAATACATACTTTTAATTCTGCTGTCTCCATGGACAAACTGTTTTATCCAGTTATGATATTGGCATATACTCTAAAACATAAAAGTAAACACTTCTTAATATTTTTCCAAAGCTTTTTCTCTGCCTCTGTATTGCACTCACTAAACACTAACACTGACTACTTAATTTGTAAAACCACAGGTAGTTTTCCTTTTTACTCACTCAATATGCAATCTTTTACTTCAAATATATGTTCCATATTTATCCATGTATTTTACTTTTGCAATGGCTATTAGTTTGAATCACTCTCAACTCTCACCTGAATAACTCTAAAAGTGTCCCTGATAATTTCCCTAATTACACACTTCCCTCCTCCTTTCTCCTCACCACAGCTTTCACAGTGACATTTAAAATTAAAATTAGAATGTTGTTTTTCTCTTAAAACTCTCCAGATTACTTATCACTGGGACTTTGAGCAAAGTTCAGACTCCTCTTTATGGTGGCCTTCAAGGCTCTACTTGAACTGGTTCCTGAATAACTCTCTTTCTTTTCTATATCTTTGGCCCTTTGTTGAATTTGGCCTATAAAGAAATACAACTATCACAAATCTGTTTGAGTTTGAATCTATAAATACTAGATTCTGAGAGACCATCCCTCACTATCCTATCTTGCTGTTGCTAAGTCACTTCAGTCATGTCTGACTCTGTGTGACCCCATAGACGGCAGCCCACCAGGCTCCCCCGTCCCTGGGATTCTCCAGGCGAGAATACTGGAGTGGGTTGCCATTTCCTTCTCCAATGCATGAAAGTGAAAAGTGAAAGGGAAGTTGCTATCCTATCTTAAGTAAGTTAATTCTGCACCCATTATTTGAATTGATTTTCATTAAAGTGTTATATTACCTGATTATGTATATTTATGCATTTTCTGCTCTCTTGAATATAAATTTCTTATTAGTAGTGACATTATCTTTATTTTTTTCTTACATGTTCTGAAGTCCCCCCCTCCTTTTTTTTTTTGACTTTTAACTGCAGATTTTTATTCTGGACTAATGGCTAATCCTTCCCCTGGTGCCCCCCCACCCCTGCTGCCAAATTTTCTTTTATCAGTGTGAAGTCAATAATAATGTTACTGTAAACCTCCGGTGTATACAGATTTTTGAGTAAATAACTTTTTTCTTTTTTAAAATTTTACTGGAGTAAAGTTGATATACAATGTTGTGTTAGTTTCAGGTATGCAAAAAAGTGACTGCATTATACATATACATATATTCATTTTTTTAAAGATTCATTTCTTATATAAGTTATCACAGAATACTGAGTAGAGTCCCCTATGCTATACAGCAGGGGTCCCTAACTTCTCAGATCTAATGCCTGATGATGCCTGATGATATGAGATGGAGCTGATGTAATAATGATAGAAATAAAGTACATAATAAATATAATGCACTTGAATCATCTTGAAACCATCTCCCCTCCTGGTCTATGGAAAAATTGTTTAGCATGAAACTGGTCCAAAGTGCCAAAAAGATTAGGGCTGCTGCTAGAACAGGTCCCTGTTTGTCATCTATCTTGTATATAGCAGTATGTGTATGTTCATTCCAAGCTCTTGATTGTCTCCTGCCATATTTCCTCCTTGGTAACCATATACATTTGTTTCCTAAGTCTGTGAATCTATATCTTGATTTTTATTTTTTTTTAGTGAAAAAAGTTCATTTGTATCTTTTAAAAAATTAGATTCCACTTATGAGTGATATAATATGATATGTGTCTTTCTGTGTCTGACTTACTTCAATCATTACAATAATCTCTAGGTCATGTTGCTGTGAATGGCAATGTTCCATTCTTTTTATGGCTGGATAAAATTCCATTGTATATGTGTACTATTTCTTATTTATTCATTCCTCTGTCATGAAACATCTAAGTTTCTTCCATGTATTAACTGCTGTAAATAGTGATGCAGTAACATTGAGGTATATGTATCTCTTCAAATTATGGTTTTCTTCAAATATATGTCAAGGAATGTGATTGTTGTATCATATGGTAATTTATTTCTGGTTTTGCTAAGGAACCTCCATACTGTTACCAACAGTGGCTGTATTGATTTACATTTCCACCAACAGTGTAGGAGGATTCCTCTTTGTGTACACCCTCTCCAACATCTATTGTTTGTAGATTTTTTGATGATGATGATGGCCAGTGGAAGGAAATACCTCATTGTAGTTTTGGTATGTATTTTTCTGATATGTATTGATGTTCAGTATCTTTTCATGTGAATTTATTGGAGAAATACCTATTTAGATATTTCTATTTCTGAATGTCTATTGAGCCTATTTTTTTGGAATTTTAAATTTAATTAGGTTCCATGTGTTTATTTTTATTTTTATTTTCATTAATCTAGGAGGTGGGTCAAAGATCTTGCTGTGATTTATGTCATGTAACATTCTACAGGTCAGGAAGCAATGTTAGAACTGGACATGGAACAACAGACTGGTTGCAAATAAGAAAAGGAGTTCGTCAAGGCTGTATGTTGTCACCCTGCTTATAAATCCTGTACTGGAAGAAGCACAAGCTGGAATCAAGATTGCCAGGAGAAATATCAATAACCTCAGATATGCAGATGATACCACCCTTATGGCAGAAAGTGAAGAGGAACTAAAAAACCTCTCAATGAAGGTCAAAGAGGAGAGTGAAAAAGTTGGCTTAAAGCTCAACATTCAGAAAACGAAGATCATGGCATCCGGTCCCATCACTTCATGGGAAATAGATGGGGAAACAGTGAAAACAGTGTCAGACTTTATTTTTGGGGGCTCCAAAATCACTGCAGATGGTGATTGCAGCCAAGAAATTAAAAGACGGTTACTCCTTGGAAGGAAAGTTATGATCAACCTAGATAGCATATTCAAAAGCAGAGACATTACTTTACCAACAAAAGCCCATCTAGTCAAGGCTATGGTTTTTCCTGTGGTCATGTATGGATGTGAGAGTTGGACTGTGAAGAAGGCTGAGTGCCAAAGAATTAATGCTTTTAAACTGTGGTGTTGGAGAAGACTCTTGAGAGTCCCTTGGACTACAAGGAGATCCAACCAGTCCATTCTGAAGGAGATCAGCCCTGGGATTTCTTTGCAAGGAACGATGCTAAAGCTGAAACTCTAGTACTTTGGCCACCTCATGTGAAGAGTTGATTCATTGGAGAAGACTCTGATTCTGGGAGAGATTGGAGGTGGGAGGAGAAGGGGATGGCAGAGGATGAGATGGCTGGATGGCATCACTGACTTGATGGACGTGCGTCTGAGTGACCTCCAGGTGTTGGTGATGGACAGGGAGGCCTGGAGTGCTGCAATTCATGGGGTCGCAAAGAGTTGGACACTACTGAGTGACTGAACAGAACTGAACTGAACATTCTACCTATGTTTTCCTCTGAGTATTTTATCTGGTATTACATTTAGATCTTTGATCCTTACATTTTGATCTTCAATCTTTTGAGTTTATTTTTGTGTGTGGTGTTGAAATATTCTAATTTCATTCTTTCACATGTAGCTGTTCAGTTTTGAAGAGACTGTCTTTCCTCCATCATATATTTTTGCCTCCCTGGTCATAGATCAATTGACCATAGATGCATAGGTTTATTTCTGGACTCTCTATCCTGTTCCATTGATCTTTATTTCTGTTTTTGTACTAGTGCCATACTATTTTAATGACTGCAGCTTTTTCGTATAGTTGAAGTCAAGAGACCTTATTCTTCCAGATCCTTTTATATTTCTCAAGATTGCTTTGGCTCTTTAGGGTTTTTGCATTTACATATAAATTAAATATTTTTTGTTCTAATTATGTGAAAAATATCATTGAAATTTGATAGGAATTGCATTGTATTTGTAGATTTTTTTGGATAGTATATTAATTTTGAAAACATTAATACTTCAAATCCAAGAGCATGATATATCCTTCCATCTCTTTGTGTCCTATTTCCTTCAACAGCATCATATAGTTTTCAGAATACAGGTCTTTTGTCTCCTTAGGTAAGTTTATTCCTAGATACTTTATTCACTTTGATATGATGGTAAATGAGATTCTTTTATTAGTTTCACTTTCTGGTATTTCATCATTAGCATGTAGCAATAAAGTTTTTTATATATTAATTTTATACCTTGCAACTCTACCAAATTCATTAATTAACTCTAGTGATTTTCTAGTAGTGTCTTTAGGATTTTCTATGTATAGTATCATATTATCTGCAAACAGTGACAATTTTACTTTTTCTTTGTCAATTTGCCTTCCTTTTATTTCTTTTTCTTCCTTGATTGCCATGGCTAGGATTTCCAATATTATGTTGAATAAGAGTGGTAACAATGGACATACTTGCCTTGTTCTTGATCTTAGAGGGAATATGTTCAGCTTTTCACCATTAAGAATAATTTAGATGTGGGTTTGTCAGACATCCTGGAATGTGAAGTCAAGTTGGCTTTGGAAAGCATCACTATGAACAAAGCTAGTGGAGGTGATGGATTTCAGTGGAGCTACTCCAAATCCTGAAAGATGATGCTGTCAAAGTGCTGCACTCAATATGCCAGCAAATTTGGAAAACTCACCAGTGGCCACAGGACTGGAAAAGGTCAGTTTTCATTCCAATTCCAAAGAAAGGCAATGCCAAAAAATGATCAAACTATTGCACAATTGCACGCATCTCACATGCTAGTAAAGTAATGCTCACAATTCTCCAAGCCAGGCTTCAGCAATATGTGAACCGTGAACTTCCTGATGTTCAAGCTGGTTTTAGAAAAGGCAGACGAACAAGAGATCAAATTGCCAACATCCGCTGGATCATCGAAAAAGCAAGAGAGTTCCAGAAAAACATCTATTTCTGCTTTGTTGACTATGCCAAAGCCTTTGACTGTGTGGATCAGAATCAACTGTGGAAAATTCTGAAAGAGATGGGAATACCAGACCACCTGATCTGCCTCTTGAGAAATTTGTATGCAGATCAGGAAGCAACAGTTAGAACTGGACATGGAACAACAGACTGATTCCAAATAGGAAAAGGAGTACGTCAAGGCTGTATATTGTCACCATGTTTATTTAACTTATATGCAGAGTACATCATGAAAAACGCTGGACTGGAAGAAACACAAGCTGGAATCAAGATTGCCAGGAGAAATATCAATAACCTCAGATATACATATGATACCATCCTTATGGCAGAAAGTGAAGAGGAACTAAAAAGCTTCTTGATGAAAGTGAAAGTGGAGAGTGAAAAAGTTGGCTTAAAGCTCAACATTCAGAAAACAAAGATCATGGCATCCGGCCCCATCACTTCATGGGAAATAGATGGAGAAACAGTGGAAACAGTGTCAGACTTTATTTTTCTGGGCTCCAAAATCACTGCAGATGGTGACTGGAGCCATGAAATTAAAAGATGCTTACTCCTTGGAAGGAAAGTTATGACCAACCTAAATGACATATTCAAAAGCAGAGACATTACTTTGCCAACAAAGGTTCGTGTAGTCAAGATTATGGTTTTTCCTGTGGTCATCTATGGATGTGAGAGTTGGACTGTGAAGAAGGCTAAGTGCCGAAAAATTGATGCTTTTGAACTGTGGTGTTGAAGAAGACTCTTGTGAGTCCCTTGGACTGCAGGGAGATCCAACCAGTCCATTCTGAAGGAGATCAGGCCTGGGATTTCTTTGGAAGGACTGATGCTAAAGCTGAAACTCCAGTACTTTGGCCACCTCATGCGAAGAGTTGACTCATGGGAGAAGACTCTGATGCTGGGAGGGATTGAGGGCAAGAGGAGAAGGGGACGACAGAGGATGAGATGGCTGGATGGCATCACTGACTCGATGGATGTGAGTCTGAGTGACCTCCGGGAGTTGTTGACGGACAGGGAGGCCTGGCGTGCTGCGATTCACGGGGTCACAAAGAGTCGGACACGATTGAGTTACTGATCTGATCTGATTTGTTCTGAGGCACATTGTTAATAGCTTGTTGATGGTGTCACTTTCTTACTTCAAAATAAAGAATTACAAATACAATCATATTTAACATCTCTCCCTATAGAAGTGTATATAGATATTTATACCATTTTGAATCATGAGTTTACCATGAATTCTTATTTGAAATGCTAGTCTTTGGAAGTCAGAGAATTTGTCTCATGTTCTTATTTAGTTATCCTGTAATAATATCGTCTACATCATAAGGGGGAAAAAAAAAGTGTTTTGTCCTGATGACTGGTACCAAGAAATGGGAGGGTGTCTCAGAAATCTATAGCAACTTAGAAAGAAAAAAAAAAAAAAAAAAAAAAACACAAAAAATCTATAGGAGTTTCCAAGAAATGCTTGAAACAATGTATAAATGTTTAGATCCAAAATTAAATACAAAAGTAATGAATTTGAAGAACTTTTTAAAATATATGGCACATAATAAACACTTTTAAAAGCATTTAAAATGTTAGTCTCTAAGTTTGTTGGCATTTTGTTCTTATTTGAAGAAATACTCACATGATAGTGTAGCAGTTTTAATGCTGTTGTCAAGGTTGGACAAGTGGGACAACAATACAGTGGCATCTAAGGACCTACACCTAAAATGCCAGTTGTCCAATCAAGACATTACTACTGATTTTGAGAAAGAAATAAAGAAACTTCTTATTTTCTATTAGAAAAATAAATCAAAGATTATGGTCTCTCAAATGCTTATATTCCATTCTGAAAATTTAGGGGACTAAATATTTAGGAGCTGCTTTTGGACATAATTTCCCTTCCTTCCTGCTTCTGGTAATTGGCTCCTGGTCTCTGCTGTGTATATCAGCTGTGGCTGCATCAACTGGCACCCAAGAAGGCTCATGTGGAAATATATAGAAACTTTCCATTTGGAGTGCAATTCTACCCCTTTGCCAGATTTTGTGCCAAGAAAAAAAAATATGAATGCAGTCTTATCTATGGCATGCCAAATATAGGGGAAAAAAACATCCCAAACATAACAGAAAACATTATTTATTGAATTTGTAATAATCCCAAACTTTTCCCCAAATCAGCATTTAGAGTATGAGGGGCATACTTGGGTGGGAATCAATCCTTCCTAAACAAAAGGCATTGACAGCACAGCATGACACCTGACAGTCCCGGCTACATCCTGCCAGGTGACTGAAAACTCTACTGCTGCATCCCCTTGTCCAAGCTCCCTTCTGCTTCCATTCTGGAGAGGCCCTGATAGCAGTAAGCCTTGGTTATTGGAGTCATTTTGGCATGAACAGTCAGTTGTTCTGTTCTCTGGCTGCTCCTCTGACTATTGGCAGACAAAGGATGAACAGGCTGCAGATCAACCCCATTAGTGTCAACCTAATCCTCTGTAATGGGATCCACACTGGCCAAGATCAGGCACCATTCCTCATCCCCACCCTCGTGTAGTATGTCAACCTAGCGCAATATGAAGCAGCTAATAGGAGTAATGATAACACTGTGTTTGCCTCCACTTTTTGAGGAAAACCAGAACAATGCCATTGGGAGTTTGGTGTTGCACCAGCAAAGACTGGGAGATTGCTGTATTTTTATTGTGAAAATAAGTTATTGAGATATGTTCACATATATATTCCTGGATGTGTTTTTTTTTAGAACAATGTTATTGGAGCTACTGATAATATAATACTAATATTCAAGAGAAAATATTCTAAGGTATTTGAACAGAATTATGTGTATGTGTGTAAGAGGGGAGAAATATAGAAATAATGAGAATGATGAGCTCTTAACTTACATGTTGACTGTGGGAGGGACAGGCAGGAGAAGAAAGACAGGCAGAAATTTAGAGTTCCTGGGGTAGAAGTTTGAGATTGACAAGAGGTGGTAGACAGTATTTCTGACTGTTAAGAGTTCTTAGATTCGTTTATTAAATGAGAAATGTTTTTATTTTTATTTATTTATTTTTGGCTGTGTTGGGTCTTAGTTGCAGTGTGTGGGATCTTTACTGTGGCACTCTTGATCTTTCATTGCAGTGCACAGGCTTCTTTCTAGTTGTGGCACATGGGCACTAGAGCATGTGGGATCTCTAGCTGAGGCACAGCCTCAGAGGCTCACACAGACCCTGTTGCATGTGAGATCTTAGTTACCCAACCATACTCTGCATTGGAAGACTGATTCTTAACCACTGGACTGCCAGAGAAGTCTGAGAAATGTGTTTTTAAATTAAGTTCTGTTTCAAGAAAAGAGGATGATCTTGACAAACTTTTGCAGCCCCTAACCATAGAGTTAAAATTGCCTTTTATGGCCCACTATGCTTTTTTGCTCACTTTTTCTGCTTTTCTGGTTCTGGTCATTTTGAACATCAGAATACAATATCATAGAAACCCATGCTTTTGGCAATAATACACAGCAGCCAAAATCTAAATATCAACAGATAAACATTAAATCGCCATGAATGTTGTTCACCCATGACAGTAGCCGTGCATTCCCAGAATATAATGAACAGGGAAAGAAAGAAGCATCAGAAGATGAACAGCTTGTCTCTGGAAACTTCCACAGTGACAATAAAGCCACTGACAGTCATAAGTCCTCAGGATTTCCATGTTCTGTTTATGGAGTTATGATCCTTACTGATACACTCCAGTAAACCCTGACCCCTTCTGGTTCAGCTGCTCCATGATATAGCAACTGTATGTGTACCTGTGTGCCTAAAAATAGCAAAAACCAAAATTACATGGAAATGAAAAGCAAATCCTGTTGTGTTCACAGTTTGTGTTTCCATCTAACTACTTGTAGAGACACCCACTTAACACACTTTCCCAGATTTTATAGACAGCTGCAGCACTGGATTCTGTTTCTTTCCATATGAGCTTTTTTCCTTTAAAAATTTAAAGTTTTAGAAAGCTGAGTCATATTTGCCTAAATTTTCCAGATTATGTGGGCCTCCTCTGGAAGCTTTGCATAGTAAAGATTTTTAATGGAAAGATATAAGGAATGGTGCAGACCAAAGTTAGTGTAACTAAAAACAGTTGAAATCCTGAGAGACTTCTGAGCTTAGCGGGTATAGCCATGGAATATTCCTGAAGTGGTCTCCATTTACCTTCTGAATCCTATATATAATTACCAAAACTGGGAAAATTAGGAGAATTCTTGAATTTAATGAGGAATATGTTCAGTTTAGACCCTTGGAGAAGGTTCAAGACATTGTTTTTTATCTTTTGTTCCTTCAAATTTAGGCTCATTTGCATTAACTATGACTTTACCCAATTGAGGTCATTGGTTGAAGAAGTGGAAGACAATGAGTATAAAGGAAGTTTCAGTTACTAATGGAGTTGCCTCTTTTAAGCTTGGTTACAGAGTATGAAAGGTAGGAACATAATAAGATTTCACTAGAATTTTTATTTCTCACTTCAATATTCATTTCTTTTTATAAAAAAAATCACATTATCCATTCGGAATTCAATTTTGTGATAAGAACTATGCCAAAGAATCACAGGCTCATGAGCCAGGAAGATTACATGTTCTTTTTTCTTTTTTTTTCCTTCCAAAAAGAATAATAAAAGCCAACCTAAATATATTAATTGAGGTGCATAGTACCATACACCTCAGCAAGGAAGTTCCAAATTTCCAAAATGAACACTTACTCTTGATTCTTCTTGAGGCTCCTCCACCCAGCCTTTCCCCTGCTTTCTATTACCCTCATTGTTTGCACCTAAAACAGCAGAACAATACAGCTGTCCCTTGGATCATCCCCTAAAAGACATTCAGGAGGCATAGTTAGTTTTAGACACCACAGGAGCCTGGCAAGGATTGTCATACTGGGAAAAAGCAACTAACTACATATAACTCTACAGTTCTCTTAGGGAGTTCAGTAATTTCTATGACACCATGAGTGCAGAGATGAGAAACACTGTACTCTGAATAATTTGATCTGATTATTCATGGAAAACTCCATAGCTATCTTACGCCTCTCATGCAGATCTATAATTGGGGGAATTTAGACTACAGACATTCTGACTTCTTATCACATGTATTATTTGATTATAATAATAGTTAATTCCTTCTTATCATATTTATTGGTCCATCACAATGATATTTCATTTATTTTATTTGCTTAATCTAATACTTTAGAGATTCTTCTGTTGATGGAATCAATCGCTCATTTTGTAAACTGCTTATATTTCATACATATACTACTTATATTGTCCATTCACTTGTTGGACATTTGGTAGTTTTCAGTTGGTGACGATTATGAACAGTTATCAACATTTTTTCACAACGCTTTCTGTGTGTGGATGTCTTCATGTCCCTTGAGTATATAATTAAGAGTAAAATTATTAGGATATAGTAAAGGTGATGAAATGCCTAGCTTTCCAAATCATGTCACATTATAGTTAAACAGAAATTTGAGTCCTTAATTTTGATAAAGCCAAATTTATTTTGTGGTTATAACTTTCAGTATCATCGTAAAGGAAATTTTACCTACTCTAAGGTCATATGAATTCCCCAAGAACTTTATTTTTTATCTTGCATGGTTAGGTTTGTGATAAATTTCAAGTTAATTATATATATATATATAAAATGTATAAAGTGTGATGTTGCTCTTGCAGTTTATCTTGTTTCATATATTTATCTAATTGTTCCAATATCATTTGTTGATATCCCTTTACCTATTGAATTGCTTTGCACCTCTGATGAAAATAAAGTTTCTGCAAGTTCTATTTCTGAACCCTCTGTTGGATATATTGAGTTACTTTTTCTCCTTATACCAGTACTACACTGTGTGGTTACAATACCTTTACAGAAATTCTTGAAATCAGACAATGAAAATTCTCCAAATATCCATATTGAAAAAAAAAACAAAAACATTATTTCCATTCATAAGATGATTAGGTTCTGAGGATGTAATATACAGCATGATGATTATGCTTAATAATACTGTGTTACATATTTGAAAGTTACTAAGAGAGTAGATTTAAAAGTTTTCAATACATATACATAAACATAAACACAGATTGTGGCTAAATGAGATGGCAGATGTGTTAATTAAAAATTTTATGGTAAATATTTTGCAATACATACATACACCAATTTATTGCATACTTGGTGCAGGAGGGCCAAGAGAAGCTACTCAAGGTTCGTTAGGAGGGGCGGCATGAGGAGCTAGCCCTCGTCCAAGGTAATAATCAGCAGGTGCGCTTTTCTGGAGCAGCCATGAAGAGATATCGCACATCCAAGGTAAGAGAAACCCAAGTAAGACAGTAGGTGTTGCGAGAGGGCATCAGAGGGCAGACAGACTGAAACCATAATCACAGAAAACTAGTCAATCTGATCACACAGACCACAGCCTTGTCTAACTCAATGAAACCTAGCCATGCCATGTGGAGCCACACAAGATGGATGGGTCATGGTGGAGAGGTTTGACAGAATGTGGCCCACTGGAGAAGGGAATGGCAAACCACATCAGTATTCTTGCCGTGAGAACCCCATGAACAGTTGAAAAGGCAAAATGATAGGATACTGAAAGAGGAACTCCCCAGGTCGGTAGGTGCCCAATATGCTACTGGAGATCAGTGGAGAAATAACTCCAGAAAGAATGAAGGGATGGAGCCAAAGCAAAAACAATACCCAGCTGTGAATGTGACTGGTGATAGAAGCAAGGTCTAATGCTGTAAAGAGCAATATTGCATAGGAACCTGGAATGTCAGGTCCATGAGTCAAGGCAAACTGGAAGTGGTCAAACAGGAGATGGCAAGAGTGAACATCGACATTCTAGGAATAACAGAAATAAAATGGACTGGAATGGGTAAATTTAACTTAGATGACCATTATATCTACTACTGTGGGCAGGAATCCCTTAGAAGAAATGGAGTGGCCATCATGGTCAACAAAAGAGTCCAAAATGAAGTACTTGGATGCAATCTCAAAAACGACAGAATGATCTCTGTTCGTTTCCAAGGCAAACCATTCAATATCACAGTAATCCAAGTCTATGCCCAAACAGTAACACTGAAGAAGCTGAAGTTGAACGGTTCTATGAAGACCTACAAGACCTTTTAGAACAAACACCCAAAAAAGATGTCCTTTTCATTATAGGGGACTGCAATGCACAAGTAGGAAGTCAAGAAACACCTGAGTAATAGGCAAATTTGGTGTTGGAATACAGAATGAAGCAGGGCAAAGACTGATAGAGTTTTGCCAAGAAAATGCACTGGTCATAGCTAACACCATTTTCCAACAACACAAGAGAAGACTCTACACATGGACATCACCAGATGGTCAACACCAAAATCAGATTGATTATGTTCTTTGCAGCGAAAGATGGAGAAGCTCTATACAGTCAGCAAAAACAAGACTGGGAATTGACTATGGCTCAGATCATGAACTCCTTATTGCCAAATTCAGACTTAAATTGAAGAAAGTAGGGAAAACCACTAGACCATTCAGGTATGACCTAGATCAAATCCCTTATGATTATGCAGTGGAAATGAGAAATAGATTTAAGGGACTAGATATGATAGATAGAGTGCCTGATGAACTATGGATGGGGGTTCGTGACATTGTACAGGAGACAGGGATCAAGACCATCCCTACGGAAAAGAAATGCAAAAAAGCAAAATGGCTGTCTGAGAAGGCCTTACAAATAGCCGTGAAAAGAAGAGAAGCGAAAAGCAAAGGAGGAAAGGAACAATATAAACAACTGAATGCAGAGTTCCAAAGAATAGCAGGAGAGATAAGAAAGCCTTCTTCAGTAATCAATGCAAAGAAATAGAGGAAAACAACAGAATGGGAAAGACTGGAGATCTCTTCAAGAAAATTAGAGATGCCAAAGGAACATTTCATGTAAAGATGGGCTCAAATATTTCATGTTAAGATAAAGGACAGAAATGGTATGGACCTAACAGAAGCAGAAGATATTAAGAAGAGTTGGCAAGAATACACAGAAGAACTGTACAAAAAAGAGCTTCATGACCCAGATAATCATTATGGTGTGATCACTCACCTAGAGCCAGACATCCTGGAAAGTGAAGTCAAGAGGGGCCTTAGAAAGCATGACTATGAACAAAGCTAGTGGAGGTGATGAAATTCCAGTTGAGCTATTTCAAATCCTGAAAGATGATGTCATGAAAGTGCCCCACTCAATATGGCAGCAAATCCAGAAAACTCAGCAGTGGCCATAGGACTGGAAAAGGTCAGTTTTCATTCCAATCCCAAAGAAAGGTAATGCCAAAGAATCCTCAAACTACCACACAATTGCACTCATCTCACACGCTAGTAAAATAATGCTCAAAATTCTCCAAGCCAGCCTTCAGCAATACATGAACCATGAAATTCCAGATGTTCAAACTGGTTTTAGAAAAGGCAGAGGAGCCAGAGATCAAATTGCCAACATTTGCTGGATCATCAAAAAAGCAAGGGAGTTTCATAAATACATCTATTTCTGCTTTATTGACTATTATGCCAAGGCTTTGACTGTGTGGATCACAATAAACTGTGGAAAATTCTGAAAGAGATGGGAATACCAGACCACCTGACCTGCCTCTTGAGAAACCTCTATGTAGGTCAGAAGGCAACAGTTAGAACTGGACATGGAACAACAGACTGGTTCCAAATAGGAAAAGGAGTATGTCAAGGCTGTATATTGCCACCCTGCTTATTTAACTTATACGCAGAGTACATCATAAAAAATGCTGGGCTGGGAAAAGCACAAGCTAGGATCAAGGTTGCCAGGAGAAATATCAATAACCTCAGATATGCAGATGACACCATCCTTATGGCAGAAAGTGAAGAGGAACTTTTAAAAAGCCTCTTCATGAAAGTGAAAGAGGAGAGTGAAAAAGTTGGCTTAAAGCTCAACATTCAGAAAACTAAGATCATGGCTTCTGGTCCCATTACTTTATGGGAAATAGATGAGGAAACAGTGTCAGACTTTATTTTTGGGGACTCCAAAATCACTGCAGAGGGTGATTGCAGCCATGAAATTAAAAGATGCTTACTCCTTGGAAGGAAAGCTATGACCAACCTAGACATCATATTCAAAAGCAGAGACATTACTTTGCCAACAAAGGTCTGTCTAGTCAAGGCTATGGTTTTTCCAGTGGTCATGTGTGGATGTGAGAGTTGGACTGTGAAGAAATCTGAATGCTGAAGAATTGATGCTTTTGAACTGTGGTGCTGGAGAATACTCTTGAGAGTCCCTTAGACTGCAAGGAGATCCAACCAGTCCATCCTAAAGGAGATGAGTCCTGGGATTTCTTTGGAAGGACTGATGTTGAAGCTGAAACTCCAATATTTTGGCCACCTCATGCGAAGAGTTGACACATTGGAAAAAACTCTGATACTGCGAGGGATTGGGGACAGGAGGAGAAGGGGACGACAGAGGATGAGATGGCTGGATGGCATCACTGACTCAATGGACAGGAGATTGAGTAAACTCTGGAATTTGGTGATGGACAGGGAGGCCTGGTGTGTTGCAATTCATGGGGTCACAAAGAGTTGGACATGACTGAGTGGTTGAACTGAACTGAAACATACATAATACACAATGTTATATTTAATTTATATTTCAATAAATCTGGGGAAAATGTGTTAAAGATAGTTTTACTCATGCTATATCTTTGCATTTTTATATAAATTTTAAATTCACTTCCAAATTTCTACCAAAATTTGTATTGGGATTTTGATTGAGACTATATTGAAATATTTGGATCAATTTGGATAAACTGATATCTTAACAATACTGACTCTTACAATTCATAAACATGGTATATTTCTCTATTTAGGTTTCCTTTGAGGAGGACATGGCAATGTACTACAGTATTTTTGCCTGGAGAATCCCATGGACTGAAGATCTTGAAGATCCTGGTGGACTAGTTTACAGGGTCACAAAGAGTTGGATACGACTGCACTGACTGAGCTCAGCACACATTTAGATATCTTTATTTTCTCCTAGCAGTGTTTTCACTGTAGAGGTTATGCCTTTGTTCATTAAGTCTATACATAACTGTTTTTATGTGAACTTGTAAGTTTATTTTCTCTCAAGGATCAGAGCCCTGAGCTGCCTCTTTTCTAAAGCATGAAAAAAGTTACCTTAGCTGTTTTGTCTATTGTTTTGTGTATTTCTCTAAAGTAAGTCTAACACCAGTTATTTTCTCATGACCAGAAATGAAAATGCTAGAACAATATCTTTGTAAGAGAAAACATTTTATACCTCTCTCTGTTCAAAACCTTGATGTTCATTCCCACTTCAGTTACAGTGGGAAAAAAAAAAAAAAATATATATATATATATATATACACCTTGCAAGGCCTCTAAGTTTCTACACAATTCACATTCCATCTTTCTCTAGCCAACTCATTACTTTTCCTCCCACTGTTGTCATTATTTCTTTTACTTTAGCCTCATTGTTGTTCCTCAAACTTTCCAGACAAAATCCAATGGTTCCTTTGCTCAAATGTTCTTTCTGTCCATGATAATCTTACACAGATGTCTGTTTGGTTGATTCTCTATCCTCCTTCAAGTTTTTGCAGATCAAGTTTTTGAAGATCCCTCAGAGGGATCTTCCCTGATATCCCTATTTAGGTACTGGAAACTGGCATTTTGCTTCCCAGAAATACCAATATTTCTCACCTTTCTATTTCTTTTTGCCAATAACATGGGCCATCTTCTTGCATACTTTTAACTTATATTTCCTAATGTTCGTTCTTTATTGTTTTTCTGAGTGTAGCGTATCTGTCAGTATCCTACCTATACCTAGTAGACCTTTTATTGTATTCCTACTCCTACCTGAGGGCCAGTTTCTGAAACTATGGACTTTATGACTTTCCTTTGGATCTGTGTGGCAGACTGAATGTGTGGAGAAACCAGCACCCCCAAGCCAGCTTTCCATCAACTCACATGAGTTAGTTCATAAATATGTGAGCTCTCTCAATCCTCTTGGGGTAATTATCAAGCCTATATTTTGCAGTCTGAGCCAGACATTCTGAACAAGATTGACAGTCTCCCATCATGATAAATAACATAAAAATCCACCATTGATTGGTTGTTTTTCCATTTCTAATTCAATTACTCACTACCATATCTTCCAAGTCAAAGAAGATACAAATTATTTGCACTCAAGTATCAATATATTTTTCAGAAGCTGCTTCTGAAGGAAACTGAGCTATCAACAATAGTGTATGTTTCATAAAGAAATAATTTTTTCTTTTATTATTATTAGTAGTAGTATTTTTAATTGTCATATCTCAAATGCTTAAAATAACATCAAGTGCAGAATACATATGCAAATATTTATGGAATGAATGAAAAAACTTAGAAAATTCTTTTCAGAAATGGTCTCTATTAATGATACTGACAAAAATGTCAGCATTATCATTACTTGTGTTTAGAATTCTGAGTGCCAATATTAAGGAAGTAGAAGTAAACCTCATTGCTGCTACTGCTGCTAGGGGGAAGGCAATGGCACCCCACCCCGTTGCTACAAACATCTAAAAATTTCTTTAGTAATTAATCATTTTTAATTTTAAAAGTTTTTCATGGTTATTGACATTTATTTTGTAAATTGGCTTGTTCTTTGTATTTTTTTTTCTTTTTTTAAAAATTTTATTTTATTTTTTAACTTTACAATATTGTATTGGTTTTGCCATATATCAAAATGAATCTGCCACAGGTATACACACGTGTTCCCCATCCTGAACCATCTTCCCCCCTCTCTCCCCATACCATCCCTCTGGGCCAACCAAGTGCACCAGCCCCAAGCATCCAGTATGGGATGCAAAATATTTTTAAGATTTACTTCTTGCAAATGCTTTTTGCTTATTTTTTAATTTTTCAATGTATTTTATATCTAGAAATTTTGTAGTTAGATCTTTGATCTTCGATCAAATTGATCTTTTCTGTGACTCTTCCTATATGTATATTTATTTATTTATTTTTTTGTAAGTCGCTCAGTCATGTCCAACTCTTTGTGACTCCATGGACTGTAGCCTGCCAGGCTCCTCAGCCCATCAAATTCTCCAGCACAGAATATTGGAGTGGGTAGTTGTTCCTTTCTCTAGGGGATCTTTCCAACCCAGGGAATCAAACCCAGGTCTCCTGCATTGCAGGTGAATTCTTTACCTACTAAGCCACAAGGGAAGCCCGTGGCATACTTAAAATTTTAACTTAAATTTTCTTCTAATGTTTAATAAATTTTTAAATTAATGTTTACTCTTTATTTTACTCAGCATCATTTTTTTTGAGATGAATGTTTTCCCTTTGATACAGATAGCCAAGCACCACGGCACCATTTTGAATAATTAATAGGGATTAACTATGTAGACAAGAAAGGGATTTTCAGCAAATGCAGTCACGTAGTGGAAGACAAAAGCACAATTAATAAAATAGTGGAATCTAGAACCTACAATTAATTTAGCACGGAAGTGGAAAAATTAGTTTGGAACTCTATACTTAGTTCCAAATAGTTACAAATAGAACTTAGTATTGTATACTAAGTATACAATACAACTAAGTATTGTATTGTAAGTATTGTATACTTAGTTACAAATAGAAATTGTATTTCTATTACAATACAATGTCTTCTAAAGAAACAGATGGTGACTGTAGCAAAGATGGTAGTGTTCACCAAGTTGTCCATATGTGAAAGTGAAAGTGTTAGTCATTCAGTCGTGTCCCAACTCTTTGTGACCCCCATGGACTATGGCCCAACAGGCTCCTCGGTTCATTGAATTCTCCACGCAAGAATACTGGAGTGGGTTGCCATGCCCTCCTCCAGGGGATCTTCTTAACCCAAGGATCAAACTCACATCTCTCAGGTCTTCTTGCATTGGCAGGCAGGTTCTTTACCACAAGCGGCACCTGGAAAGCCATGTGCTCACCTACATATCCTAGCTTCCCTTGCAACTAGTGTGTTAAAATCATGTGATACATTTTGTACAAAAAATTGTGCAAGGAAGAGATGCCTGTGCTGTCTGGGCTGATGCAGTAAAAAGTGCATACACCCTCCATTCCTATTTTCTCCTTGTGTGGATCGTTCAAAAGTCCTCTGTTTCAAATGTAAGATAAAAGAGGGCAGAACCTTTACCATCCTGGTGCTGTATAGAAAAAGTCCCCAGACAGTCTTTGTGGGACATTTAATCAGTGTGAAGAATAAACCTGCATTGGATTTCATTTCTAAAATATGGGCAATAACTTTTTGCAGCCTTGCTTACCCTAGCTTGACTAAAACTGTGTCTAAAACCACAAAATTGAAGCAGAACTCATTATCCTTCACTCCAAATCTACTCCCTCATTAAATTCTCTAATTTCTGTTAATGGCACAGTGGTTCCTCAGCTTCATATAAATGGTCTTAGGAATAAACACATGAATACATTTGGGGCACTTTTAATTTAGTAACCTCTCAGAAAGTGTTAGGTATTGTTTTTATTATTTTTACTAACCTGGCTACAGAATATTGGACTTGCTTTGGTTTCAGCTTTATTCTAATCTAATTAGCTACCAATATATTAATTTTATCTTTAAATTTAACATTAAATCAACCTTGCTTCTCTTTTACTCCCTGTCATTTTAGTAGGCTTATAACTGGTTTGCCTTTCATTATAAGATTTGTTTTCCCACTATACAGGCAGCCACATTCCTCTCAAACTTAAATTGTTGAATGCTTACCTATTGCTTAATAGGGCAATATTTTAATTTCAGGTTCCCTGTGGTCAAAGCCCAAATTATGCTTAAGTTTGATCTTATACCATTCCATTTGGACCTTTTCCTCTCTCCTTACTATATTTATTTTCTCAAAATACATCCCATTTTTTTTTTTTTTTTTTTTTTTGCTTCTGTGTTTTATTGGGATACAAGCTTTAGTATTTGTATAATATATTCCAAATCTTATTCAAGTTCCAACTCAAATGTCATCTCTTCCTACCAGCCTTCCATGATTTTCCTAGTTAGAAGAAACTTCTGCTGGCTTCTTAAAGCATATTGCATCTTCCTGTATTATCATACATATCTTATACATCTATAAGGTGCTACATATTTAATATAGGAATTCATCTTTTTTTTCATGCTCAGTCACTTCAGTTGTGTCCAACTCTGCACAACTCGATGGACTACAGCCTGTCAGGCTCCTCTGTCCTTGGGATTCTCCAGTCAAGAATACTAGAGTGGGTTACTCCCTCCTCCAGGGAGTCTTCCTGACCCAGGGATCGAGCCCACATCTCTTAACTCTGCCTGCATTGGCAGGAGGGTTCTTTACTACTACCACCACCTGGGAAGCCATCTTTAGTTTTTATCATCACTTAAAATAGCATTGTAAATCTGTGGATAAACAATACATGTTTCTTGAATATAAACATAGGTGAAAGTCAAGATATCACAAGTTAGAAACTTTGTGTGAAAATCCATGTTTGTTTTGCAGAACTTAGGTGTTATTTATTTATTTGTGGAATATTTTTTAAATCTAACTCATTGAATTGAGTCCAGTGTATTTTATTGGTTATTAAATAAAACATTCAAGTTATCTGCTTTTACATTCCTAAGGTGAAATTCACGCCATTACTGTCTTAACAGAAAGTCAATGACAGACTTAAGTTTCCTTTGTAGAAAAGCCTACATTAAGAAAATAATAAAATTTACAAAGGCAACATGGAATAGAACAAATTAGAAAAAATAATTAGAAACATTAAAGATAAATACTGCTACCCTTTGAGAAGAAGAGGGAAGTATGGAAGGTCCTTTAAAGCAGCTGCAATTGAAAATGTTAATAAGAATTCATGAAAGAACAAGAACTGTAAATGAGTCTTTTAAGAGGTAGAGAGATATGATAAATTGTGCTACTCTGGATAATCACAATTAGCAAAATGGAGAATAATTAAAGAAATCAAATTAGACCACATATAGTGATAAATGAGGTTAGGCTTGTTAAAGAACTGTGTCATTAGCAGGTTTTTTGTGCTGGTGAGAAAAAGAATAAGGAAAGAGAATTTTTTGTGGAAAAAAAAAAGGGATGTCTGTGTCCTGTTACACAAGTGTTACAAGTCTAATGGTGAGCGGTCTACAGAGATGAGAATCTGTAAATACGCAAGTGTTCCTAAATCCTCAGCAATGCAGTCTTTGATGACTGCCACTCAAGAAAGTACTTGGAAGATTCAGGTCACTAAATACTAACCTTTTCCTTGCCAAGTGAAGCTCTGAATTACATAGCAGGGAAGGGGTTTCTTTGTGCTTATTAGAGATACTCAAGGTTGATCACATATTGTTTCCAATACTGTGGTAACTCTTTATAAAATTCTTAAGGAACTTGTGTCCCAATATATTAGTAATCCTTAAAGATATGCCAACAATAGTGTAAATTATTAGAGGCAATTTTAGATTTTTCAAAAACAATAGGAAAATTGACTCTTGACCTAGGAAATGTGGCCCAGTACCAAATCTCAAGATTTTTGTTTCGTCCGTATATCAATAAAATGACCTCTGGAAGAATGAAACTATCAGGCCTGTGCCTGGAACTCCCCAAAATTGAGCTTGCCAGTGAAATTGTATAGAAATGGTTGTCCTGACTTGTCTTATCCAGTTCTTCCTGTTCGGGTTAAGTTAGAGACAAGAGACTTAATTAAGGAGTCACACTTATATGCCAACTAGCACAACTATTAACAAGCCAACAGTTATTGACCCTTAGACACTGTTTTTCTCTAGCAGCTATTGCTTTTAGTGGCTGACTGTGTGTGTGTGGTCATTTGCTCAGTCATGTATGACTCTTTGCCATTCCATAGACTGTACCCCACCAGGCTCCTCTGTCCATGGAATTTTGCTGGCAACAGTACTGGAGGGCGTTGCCATGTTCTACTCCAGGGGATATTCTTGATCCAGGTATCAAACCTGTGGCTCTTGCACCTCCTGCATTGGCAAGCAGATTCTTTACCACTGTGCTGAATGCTAGAATTGCTTTGGTGTGGGAAAGACATTCTTTAGAAAATTTTTTAGAAAAAGTTCTGAAGACAAAAAAAAAAAAAAAAAATCATTATTTCTATGCTGTTCACAAGTACTAAAAATTATTGATTTCTGATTATTACCAAATTATATAAATCTCCTCTTAGCCTAAACCAAGTTGCCATTTTTACAATTTCCTGGAGACTATTCAAGCCTGCTCAAATATCTGATACCATTTTCATGCACATTGTGAATGCTGTGGCTAAGTCACTTCAGTCGTGTCCGACTCTGTGCGATCCCATAGACAGCAGCCGACCAGGCTCCCCCGTCCCTGGGATTCTCCAGGCAAGAACACTGGAGTGGGTTTCCATTTCCTTCTCCAGTGCATGAAAGTGAAATGTGAAAGTGAAGTCGCTCAGTCGTGTCCGACTTTTTAGGGATCCCATGGACTGCAGTTTACCAGGCTCCTCCGTCCATGGGATTTTCCAGGCAAGAGTACTGGAGTGGGATGCCATTGCCTTCTCCGATATTGTGAATAGATACATCTATATATACTTGCACTTCTTTCCTTCAACATATATAGTTTCCTTTGACACAAATACTATTTTAGGTATAAGGTATAAAAATTAGGTAATCTAGACAAGGTTCTGTTTAGAGATTTTGATTGACAAGGAAAGTTGACAATAAGCAAATAGATGAATATATTATTTATATTATAAATATATTTTATATTTATATATTTTTATAATATATAGTATATTTATATACTGTAAATAGATGAAATGATTAGTACTATATATGTCGAATAGTACTTCATATGTTGAATATGAAACAGGATGATGCAGATAGTACAGGTCACACTCAGGAGATAATTTTTCAGCTGATTCCTGAGTTTTAAGGAATCACCTATTCAAATATACTAGGATAAGACTCTAATCTTTGAGTGATATTGATATAAAACCATGAACAGAAAGAAGGCCAGTATACTTAAGAGTGTTCTGAACAAGGCGCAAAGTGGTAGCAGATGTGGTCAGAAACCAGCAGGGGATAGATATTGAGAGCTGTTATGTGTACACATACCATATGCTAAGCTTAAAGGGAAGATGTTGGTTGGTTTAATCAGAAATTGAAAGTGAAAGTCACTCAGTCATACCCGACTCTTTGTGACGCCATGGAATGTAGCCCACTAGGCTCCTCTGTTCATGGAATTCTCCAGGCAAGAACACTGGAGTGGGTTGCCATTCCTTTCTTCAGGAGAACCTTCTGACCCAGGGATCGAACCCAGATCTCCCTAATTTCAGGCAGATTCTTTACCATTGTTTAGCATCTGGGCCACCAGGGAAGCCCAGATTTAATTAGAGAACAAGACAATTTGATTTATATTTTGAAAAATGTCCTTCTGTTTTGAACAGATTAGAAGATCACAAGAATAGAAACAGACAGATTAGAAGCTTCTTGCAAAAATCTGGATGAAAGATAATGGTTTCAGTGAGAATTGCAAATGTAATGAGATTAAGTTCATCAGAGTTAAATTAAGTTCATCAAAACATTAAGTTCATTAGAATTGTTGGAGAGTAGGGCTGGAGGAGGGTGAAAACCATTCTTCCTTAAAAATATTAATTTTGGATGTCTGTTAGAATCCTAAAAGGATATATCAAACAAATATAGGCATATGAGTCTGCAGTTCAGCTAAGACCTCAAATCTAAATGTGTGTGTTTAGAGGTCAAAGGCATATCACTGTATTTAAAGCTATTAGATAAATGAGATTGTCAATGAAGATTCAGAAAAAAGAATGAGTTCTAGATAATATCCATGAACATTGATAACTAGTAGAACTGAAGTTGACATAGGAGATTAAGGAGTAGTGCATAAAGAAGGAAGAAAACTAGGAAAAGATATTCTGGATTTCTATAAAGAGAGAGAGAGAGAAAAAAAAAAAAGAATGGCCAGAAGTATTAAATATTGCTGAATGGCCAAATCATATAGACACAGAGAAATGATACTAGGGCCAGTGGGGAGGGAAATGGGATAATGATTATAGGAGGACTCAAGGTCTAGAGATTCTGAGTTTTATTCAAGGTCTAGAGATTCTGAGTTTTATTCAAGTGCAGACTGACAATGCTCCCACAGAGATAAATAGATGCTGCAGAAAAGAGAATCATTATAGAATTTGAATATTATAGAGTAAATCAAATCCCTGGGATTTGTCTGTTTGTTTTGGCTGAATTGATAATTTAAACTTGTGCACTGCAAAATTAAGAACAAAACTCAGAATTTCCCACCACGGCATTAATCCATAACAGCTAACCCAAAAAAGCCAGCGAATGTGATTCACTGCATTTCTACAATAGCAGGGGTGGTGAATTGTGTTGGCATAGATTAATTTATTATCCTATATAGTGGTAATTTTGTGGGATAGAAGTAATAGTCAACATTGTGCTAATTTTATATTCTTTAATTAAGAAAAATAATAGAGTAAGGAGAGGATTTCTGTGTTTTACTATAACTTAGAAAATTTCTATTGTCTCATATTATAATAGGTAGAAATTTGGCTGTAAATTGCCCCAAATCACACAAAGCAGTCAGGGCTGGTAGAGAGGTTATGGAAATATGATCATCACATATCCTAGCTTTTTTACCTCCTTCCTAGTAAATTCGTAGAGCAGTGTAAGTGGGATATGTTGATTCATATCTGTGTGTCTTCTGAATCTCCAACTGTATCATTTAAAAACTTATTTGTGGTTTACTATAAAAAATAGATATTTTATACACACACAGAGCTTAGTTTTTTTTTTTTTTCCTATTCTCTTCAAGCATTTTTGTAATGTATTTTCAAAAATGTGTCTTCAGAAATATAAACAATTGTTTCAAAGTGGTAGCAGTATCCAATGACTGCTTTTGGAGGAATCTTTACTCAGCAACCCTGTTTTTTGGAGTAGCCATTCACTGAGCACTTTTGTGCTACATGTGTACACATTACCTTGAAACTTGACAGTGGTCAACAGGTTAAATATTATTTCAAAATTTTACAAAATGAGAAAATAGAATTCTAGGGAGTTGAAATAACTTTCCTAAGCTCGTGTACATTGTTGGCAGCTGACATTTTTTCCTTTTATACCATCATTGTCAATGCCTGAATTTCTCACTGAAAAAGATTATTATGTATTATGTATCATTACATAAGTGCCCTTAGATTTGGGTCATTTTAAAAGAATTTTTATTCTGAAAGAAAATGATATGAAGGAGGAAATTAATTGAAAAATTCTAGTATCTTCTATTCTGTTCAGTTGCTCAGTTGTGTCCGACTCTTTGCGACCCCATGGACTTAGAAATGCCATAAACATTCATTTGTTGGAAAGTGGGATAATAGGACAAAACATCAGATCTGGGTGGTGTCCTTGCTTAACAACTTAACACATGTGTAATTTTTGGCAGATAATTTTGCTGAGTTCCTCATCAGCAAAAGTTCGTTATAATAACTACTTGAGAGTGTGTGATGTTTAAATTACAGATATTTTTACAGTGCAGAAGGAAAACATAATGCACTATTCCTCAAAACTTGAAGATAATGTTTCATTCTGAGACTAAAATTATGGATGAGCCACATGTAAGATTTATCAGAGGAAACAAAAGTGATTATATAAAAATAATTTTATGGTGCCTGCAGCACAGTATAAGATTCTAGCTCTAGTGAAGTTGTAGATTCTTCAGTTTATAGCCATTCTTTAAAACAAAAAAATATATATTGATATGGGGGAAAGCACCATAGAATGATTCATCCATTGAAATAAGCAGAATTTAGTTTCACACTTTTTCAGATTAGTCTATAAAAATGGATTTAAATATTTTGTACATTGAGGATGTATATATTTTTGAGAACTGGAGACAGGTAATCAGCCAGCACTATAACTTGAATAGAATCACTAAATTTTTCAGGGTTATTTTATTGTAAATTGAGATGTATATTGAGTAAATTCATACTAGAAAGATATATTAATTGTGGAAATTAGAGTGTACACCTTGAAACATGTTGACATATATATACACACATGAAAACATCATTACAATGAATAAAGTGAAAATATCCTACACTCCCCAAAGTTTTCCCATGCTCACTTGTTACTTTTTTCCATTCTCACTTGTAATCCCTCTCTTCTGTTCCCCAGCACTCCCCCAATCCTTACTCTTTTTTTACACTATAAATTAGTTTGAAAGTGAGGTCGCTCAGTCATGTCTGACTCTTAGCGACTCCACGGACTGCAGCCTACCAGGCTCCTCCGCCCATGGGATTTTCCAGGCAAGAGTACTGGATTGGGTTGCCATTTCCTTCTCCAGGGGATCATTCCCAACCCAGGGATCGAAACCGGGTCTCCCTCACTGCAGGCAGACGCATTATTGTCTGAGCCTTACATTTCTTATAATTTTGCATAAATGTGGAAATTTGCATTTATTAAATTTATGCATTTTAACCTGGCTTTTTAAAATCCATCAAAGGTATTTTTAGATGATCCATGTTGCATATATAAGTACTTTATTATTTTTATAGTAGAGTGATATTCCATTGTTTAGATTTACCAAAATGTTTTTATCCATTTGCCTGTTGGTAGATATTTGTGCTATTTTCAGTTTTGACTCTTACATATAGTCATTATGAAGATTTAGGTACAAGTCTTTTTTTTTTTTATTTTTTTAAATTTAATTTAATTTAACTTTAAAATATTGTATTGGTTTTGCCATATATCAAAATGGATCTGCCACAGGTATACATGGGTTCCCCATCCTGATCCCTCCTCCCTCCTCCCTCCCCATACCATCCCTCTGGGTCGACCCAGTGCACCAGCCCCAGGCATCCAGTATCAGGCATCAAACCTGGACTGGCGACTCGTTTCATATATGATATTATACTTATTTCAATGCCACTCTCCCAAATCATCCCACCCTCTCCTTCTCCCAGAGTCCAAAAGACTGTTCTATACATCAGTGTCCTTTTGCTGTCTCGTAAACAGGGTTATTGTTACCTTCTTTCTAAATTCCATATATATGCGTTCTGAAGGAGATCAGCCCTGGGATTTCTTTGGAAGGAATGATGCTAAAGCTGAAACTCCAGTATTTTGGCCACCTCATGCAAAGCGTTGATTCATTGGAGAAAACTCTGATGCTGGGAGGGATTGAGGGCAGGAGGAGAAGGGGACAACAGAAGATGAGATGGCTGGCTGGCATCACTGACTCGATGAATGTGAGTCTGAGTGACCTCCGAGAGCTGGTGATGGATAGGGAGGCCTGGCGTGTTGCAGTTCATGGGGTCGCAAAGAGTCGGACACGACTGAGCAACTGATCTGATCTGATCTGATCTGATACTGTATTGGTGTTTTTCTTTCTGGCTTACTTCACTCTGTATAATAGGCTCCAATTTCATCCACCTCATTAGAACTGATTCAAATTATTCTTTTTAATGGCTGAGTAATAGTCCATGGTGTATATGTACCACAGCTTTCTTTTCCATTCATCTGCTGATGGACATCTAGGTTGCTTCCATGTCCTGGCTATTATAAACAGTGCTACAATGAACATTGGGGTACACGTGTCTCTTTCAATTCTGGTTTTCTCAGTGTGTATGCCCAGCAGTGGGATTGCTGGATCATAAGACAGTTCTATTCCCAGTTTTTTGAGGAATCTCCATACTGCTCTCCATAGTGGCTGCATAGTTTGCATTTCTACCAACAGTGTAAGAGTGTTGCCTTTTCTCCACACCCTCTCCAGCATTTATTGCTTGTAAACTTTTGGAATGCAGCCATTCTGACTGGCATGAAATGGTACCTCATAGTGGTTTTGATTTGCATTTCTCTGATAATGGGTGATGTTGAGCATCTTTTCATGTGTTTGTTAGCCATCTGTATGTCTTCTTTGGAGAAATGTCTATTGAGTTCTTTGGCCCATTTTTTGATTGGGTCATTTATTTTTCTGGAATTGAGCTGTAGGAGTTGCTTGTATATTTTTGAGATTAGTTGTTTGTCTGTTGCTTCATTTGCTATTATTTTCTTCCATTCTGAAGGCTGTCTTTTCACCTTGCTTATAGTTTCCTTTGCTGTGCAGAAGCTTTTAAGTTTAATTAGGTCCCATGTGTTTATTTTTGATTTTATTTCCAATATTCTGGGAGGTGGGTCATAGAGGATCCTGCTGTGATGTATGTCAGAGAGTGTTTTGCCTATGTTCTCCTCTAGGAGTTTTAAAGTTTCTGGTCTTACATTTAGATCTTTAATCCATTTTGAGTTTATTTTTGTGTATGATGTTAGAAAGTGCTCTAGTTTAATTCTTTTACAAGTGGTTGACCAGTTTTCCCAGCACCACTTGTTAGGGAGATTGTCTTTAATCCATTGTATATTCTTGCCTTCTTTGTCAAAGATAAGGTGTCCATATATGCATGGATTTATCTCTGGGCTTTCTATTTTGTTCTATTGACCTATATTTCTGTCTTTGTGCCAGTACCATGCTGTCTTGATGACTGTGGATTTGTAGTAGAGCTGGAAGTCAGGCAGGTTGATTCCTCCAGTTCCATTCTTCTTTCTCAAGATAGCTTTGGCTATCTGAGGTTTTTTTGTATTTCCATACAAATTGAGAAATTATTTGTTCTAGCTCTGTGAAGAATACCATTGGTAGCTTGATGGGGATTGCATTGAATCTATAAATTGTTTTGTGTAGTAAACTCATTTTCACTATATTGATTCTGCCAATACATGAACATGGTATATTTCTCCATCTATTAGTGTCCTCTTTGATTTCTTTTACCAGTGTTTTATAGTTTTCTATATATAGGTCTTTAGTTTCTTTAGGTAGATATATTCCTAGGTACAAGTCTTTATATGCTTTTATATTTCTCCATTTAATGTCTAGGAAAATACTGAGTTAAAAGGTAGGTATATATTTAACTTTTTGACATACTTCCAAAATGTTTTTGAAAGGAGTAGTAACATTTTAAATTTTCATCAACAACAAAGTTGTCCATATCCTCAAGAAAATTTGGTTATGGTCAATATATTTAATTTTGGCTATTGAAATAGATTATTAGTGACATGACATTGTTATTTTAATTTGCATTCCCTTACTGTCTCACTGGAGAAGGCAATGGCAACCCACTCCAGTACTCTTGCCTGGAAAATCCCATGGATGGAGGAGCAGTCCATGGGGTCGCTACGAATCGGACACGACTCAGAGACTTCACTTTCACTTTTCACTTTCACACACTGGAGAAGGAAATGGCAACCCACTTGGAGAATCCCAGGGATGGGGGAGCCTGATGGGTTGCTGTCTTTGGGGTCGCACAGAGTTGGACATGACTGAAGCAACTTAGCAGTAGCAGTAGCAGTGTCTCGTTGTGTTGACCACCTTTGCATGAGCTTATTTGACATCCCTATGTTGTCTTTGTTGAAATGTCTGTTCAAATCTTCTGCCCATTTCTTAAGTTGGATTGCTTATAATCTTAATGAAATTTGAGAATTATTTATACATACAGAATAAAAGTCCTTTATCAAATATGTGTTAGGTGAATATTCTCTCCTCATGGTGTCTGTCTTTTCATTCACTTAACAGAATAATTCAAAGAGCAGAAGTTTTTAAATTTATAAAATCCAATTTATCAGTATTTTGTGAATTGTGCTTTTGATATTATAAACAGCTTGGATAAATGCATAATACAAGTTGATGAACACTACTATGATCCTTCTAGAAATTAGATTTTTATTATGCAAATTTCAAATATATACAGAAGAAAACATGATGTGATGAGCTGAAATGGATTCATCACCCGTCTTCACCCGTTATCAACTCAAAGCCAATCTTGCTTCATCTCTATTTCTTCCTACTTCTACATATCCCTAAGTTATTAATATCTTAAAGCATATTATTGATGCATACATAGAAGCCCATAAATCATAAGTGTCTAATCAAGTTTTCACAAAAGTGAAAACATTTCCCTGTATGTTTTATTGTATACATGTCTGTATATTCTGGACTTCCTTGGTGGCTCAGATGGTAAAGAATCTGTCTGCAATGGAAGAGATTTGAGTTTGATCCATCAGTCAGGAAGATACCATGGAAGAGGAAATGGCAACCCACTCCAGTACTCTTGCCTGGAAAATTCCATGGACAGAGGAGTCTGTCCAGCTACAGTCCATGGGGCCAAAAAGAGTAGTACATGACTGAGTGATTAACATTTTTGCTTTTATTGTATATTCAGAATCTCAGTCAAATATTTAAATAGTACTAGCTCCCCAGAAGACCTCTGATACCCCCAAAGCAATCTCTATCCCTGCAAAGCCATTCATGAATTTTGCCTGTGATTAAACATTTATAATGGATTCATAGAGTGTGTTTTATCTTGTGTTTTAATTCTTTGGTTAACTGTACATTTATGAATTTATCCATGGTGCTTCATATAGTAAATTGTTCATTCATCTGGTTGCTGTTTGTTATTCATTTATTTATTAATTTATTAATTCTGGTATTGATGGATGTTTGGATTGTTTTTATTTTTGACTTTTCATGTAGTGTTGTTCTAAATATTCCTGTACATTTTCTTGTTGCTACTGATTATATACATAGACTTTTGTTGAGTAAATAGCTAAAAACAAAATTGCTGAATGACCATGTATTTTTCTAAACCTATATCTATGTATATGAGATCAATTTTAGTAGACAATAGCAGTTTTTATTAGTTATAACAATAATGTATGAAATAATAATCGCATATAACATACCACATACTATTTTGTGTAATTATTTTTAATCCCCTGATTGCTTTGTTACAGTACTCTTGCATCGGTAGCCACTGGATTTGCATTTGTTTCTCATAAGTAATTTTTGTGAATTTATCCAATTCTTTGGTCCAACAATTGATTTTCTGGAAATGCAAAGTTGAAGACTAGATTCTGAAATGAGGAAACCAACCAAAGTCCTTCAACTTTCTCTTGTCTTAACAAAGTGTTATTTGGTCTCCATAGATATAATTTTTGGTTCATTTCATTATAACTGCAACAGCTTTAAAAAAAAACAAAACAAAACAAAATGCTGTCCTAAAGCCTGGTACATAGATGTACAATAAATATGATTCTCTTTCCTTCTATTACAGTAATTGTTTTACAATTTCCTTTAGCCTTTTCATTATTGTTAGCATCTAGCCTTTTACAGAAACTAGCTCCATGGCTATAGCTTTAGTACTATCTAGACAAAAAGTAGAAATCCACTGCTATGTAAGCCTTAAAGCTTCAATGACAAATCAATACCACATCTCTATGAAACAAGTGTATCTTAGTAGTGTTTTCACAAGGGATCCGACATATTCCATCTTTATTTAAGTTCGGAACCAATCCAAAAGCAGTATACATCTGAGTAAAATATTCCCATGTCAAGAAATGTTGTTGAAAACTTTGAAATGGCTCTTAATGATAAGAAATAAGATAATAATTTTGAAAATTGGAAACCTCATTTTTGCTCTTGCAAATAAGCCAGTTACTGACTCATGGTTTTCAGTATAGTGAATAAGGTTACTCGAATTGCTCATCTAGACTTATCCTATGCTTCAGTTCAGTTCAGTTCAGTCCCTCAGTTGTGTCCAACTTTTTGCAACCCCATGGACTGCAGCATGCCAGGCCTCACTATCCATCATTAACTCCTGGAGTTTACTCTAACTCGTGTCCATTGAGTCAGTGATGCCATCCAACCATCTCATACTCTGTCATCCCCTTCTCCTCTTGCCTTCAATCTTTCCCAGCATCAGGGTCTCTTCAAATGAGTCAGCTCTTCACAGCAGGTAGCCAAAGTATTGGAGTTTCAGCTTCAGCATCAGTCCTTCCAATGAATGTTCAAGACTGATTTCCTTTAGGATTTGCTGGTTGGATCTCCTTGCAGTCTAAAGGATTTTCAAGAGTCTTCTCCAACACCATAATTCAAAAACATCAATTCTTCAGTGCTTAGTTATTATTTTAAAACCATTTAATTTAGGTGTATTCATGCCTATCTAGATTTGATATTTATTCCAGTGAACTGACAGAAGTCTATAGAACTCAGTGTACACAGTAATATAGTGCAGTGTGTCTTCTGTATGACCTTGCTAATTATTGCCACTTGTGAATAAATATTTTTGCATCGGATAATGAAAGACTAAATTGATTACAAGTTATAAACTGATTAGTTGTCCCTGAAGTGAATGAGGAACGTAAGCTTAAAGTTGAAACAATATGAAACCTGATTTGCACATAAATAATGTAACCTAAAAGATATTATTGTCAGTTAAGTATAACCACTTGCCCTTTTACTCAAGAAACTCACTAATTTATACGTAATCTTGTACTCAAACCTATTGTAAAGCAAAGGGCAAAGGGTAACACTTGGTCTTTTGATATTTATTGATTTCCAAGTAAGTGCTAATTATTGTTGGAGGCTGTCTTAGAGGAGAAAAAATGTTGCCTCAGTGTTTATGCTTCAGTTGATCATATGTAGAATGAATTTTTTACAGGAGAAAATTTAAGAAAACATGCATAACAATGTAGAGTTTCTGAGCTGTTGTGTCTAACATTCATTTTATTGAATTTTTAATAAGATAGATGAACTATTTGTTCTATTTCAAATTAAAACTATTTTTAAAAGTTTTCTGAATTAGTCTGTGCTCTAAGGGCTATTCTCATTTCTCATTTATGCATGTTATTAAGTCTGTTCAGTAGTCCAGTTAGTCAGCACCTGTAGAAGAGTTATCATTCCTATGAACAGAATCATCTGTGTAACTATAAAATTCTAGAGCTGGATGTTTAGTTTAAGAAGGTTTTGAATCAGTTCTAATGAGGTAGATGAAACTGGAGCCTATTATACAGAGTGAAGTAAGTCAGAAAGAAAAACACCAATACAGTATAATAATGCATTTATATGGAATTTAGAAAGATGATGTATACGAGACAGCAAAAGAGACACTGATGTATAGAACAGTCTTTTGGACTCTGTAGGAGAGGAAGAGGGTGGGATGATTTGAGAGAATGGCATTGAAATATGTATAATATCATATATTAAACGAATCGCCAGTCCAGGTTCAATACAGGATACTGGATGCTTGGGGCTGGTGCACTGGGATGACCCAGAGGGATGGTATGGGGAGGGAGGAGGGTTCAGGATGGGGAACACATGTATACCTGTGGCAGATTCAATTTGATATATGGCAAAACCAATACAATATTGTAAAGTTAAATAAAATAAAATTTAAAAAAAAAGAAGGTTTATGATAGTGCTTCAGGTAAGTGCATTTTAAAAAAGCTCCAAAGGTATTATGATTGTAAAGGCTAATTTACCATCCAGTTCATTTTGCGTATGTTTGTGTGCATAGTGGGTGTGGAGCAATAAAGACATTCTAGCAGCTGCACACCAGAATCATTGTTCTCTTCCTGATAGATTGAACTTCTCATTCTCCTTTACAGTTAGGGGTGGTCATGCAGCCGAATTCTGGCCAGTATGATATTGAACAGAAGTGATTTGAGATCTCAACCAAATAAATCTTTCTATAAAAGCATATCCACAGTCTTCCCTTTCTGTCAGTTGAAGATTTCTTCCATGACCAATCTTTATTGTCTTTTAAGATTTCAACCTCTTCTTCCATCTACGTCCTTAAATCAGTTTGTGAAGCAGAGCCTCCCTGCTGAAGTAGAAATTCCTGTGAGCAAGAAACAAATGTCTATTGTTTTTAAGCCATTATTTAAATTTAAGACTAATTGTTATAACTAACCAGCTCCAATCGTGGTGGCACTAGTGGTAAAGAATCCTGCAATGCAGGAGACACAGGAGACTCAGGTTCAGTCCTTGGGTCAGGAAGATCCCCTTGAGAAGGGCATGACAACCCATTCCAGTGTTCTTACCTGGAGAGTCCCATGTTTCAAGGAGCCTGGAACTACTATCCATAGAGTCATAAAGAGCTGGACACAACTGAAGTGACTTAGCAATTATTATAGTACCAAACAATCTACTTGGTAATAAAATATGTAGGAGAAGGCATTATTTCTGTCATTTAAGAATGTCAATATGTAAAAGTAGACTAAATAGAACTCCAAGTAATGATGATGAAATATGGAGAAACTTTTAATAGAGTGAAAAATGCACAGAAGCAATCAACTTTTCTAAGGGAGTGAAGGCAGGTCATCAAGAGATTTAAGGAGCTATACAGAGAGGAGATGTACTTAGGACAAGGACTTAAAAATGAATAGACCTTTCTCAAGTAGACAGGGCACTTTATACAAAGTTTTCAGACACAGACATGGTCTAAGTAAACAAGATTGGGACACAGGAATACAATGCTAGGAAAAGATTGGATTGTTACCTTGGTACAATGCTATGAAATTTGAAATTTATACTGAAGTCAATTAGCAGATGCTAATTTTGAAAGAAGTAACTTATTTAGCTTTGTTTTGAAAAATATCACACTCATGGAAGAAGAGAGAATATAGACAGACAGCATGATTCAAATGTTTTTAAAAAATACTTTGGCAGTAAGTGGTGGAATTATTGCATCAAAAAAGAGAATTAATAAAGAATAAGATGATGAAAATGCCAATGTAGCAGATACTTTAAGAAATATGAGAGTAGAAAGAAATCAGTGGAGATGATGATCAGGTTAATATTAATATACAGGAATTGAACTGGAAAAATTGAAAATACCTTCATAAAGGTGAGAAAATGAAAGCAAAAAGGGTTTTACGACTTTTGGGGAAATGGAAGTCTCCAGGGAAGGGATTCATAGGATAAATACAACTTGAGCCTATTTTTAAACTGTATTTTTATAATTATGTCACCTTCCAATGTTCAAAATATCTTCAGAATTTGACTTTATAGTGTCAATTGCTCATAGAATCTATCCTGTCATATAACTCTCAGGGATAGTTATTTCAGTCATTTTACTTAAATCTCTCCCTTTGCAGTTATATTCTTTGTCTTTTCTGAGATAACAGTTGGGTATTGTCCCTAATCATTTGCCATGTCTGAGAACATTGTGGATTTGTACTAATTTAGTCAACTTCCAGAGCTAAGAGAATGCTAACTGAAAAAGAATTTAAACCTAGTGGTCCATTGCAAAGTTTTAATTTATAAAGAGACACCTGGGGTTTAAAACAACTTGAAACAATGGGAAAAGAGGTAAATAGAAATTTAGACTTAATGGACTAAACCAAATTCTTGAAAGAACAAAGTTTTATTAATTAGTATAAAGGTTGTTAGAAATAATTGGTATATTAACAACCAAGCTAATAAAAACTTCTCTTGTTAAATTTATCTCTCTGGTTTAATATGTGACTCCTGCTAAGTTGCTTCAGTCATGTCCAACTCTGTGTGACCCCAGAGACAGCAGCCCACCAGGCTCCCCCCATCCCTGGGATTCTCCTGGCAAGAACACTGGAGTGGGTTGCGATTTCCTTCTCCAATGCATGAAAGTGAAAAGTCAAAGTGAAGTTGCTCAGTCATGTCTGACTCATAGCGACCCCATGGACTGCAGCCTACCAGGCTCCTCCATCCATGGGATTTTCCAGGCAAGAGTACTGGAGTGAGGTGCCATTGCCTTCTCCTAATATGTGACTAGATGAGGCAAATTACAGTTATATGAACATTAAAACTGTAGGAGTTTTATACGAAGAAAAATCCATGTATTTGTTATCATTGGAAGTTGATTTTGCTTTTCATTTATATGTTGGTGTGAAGAAGCAGGTAAAAAAAAAAAAAAGATATAGTACTCAGGAAACTGCCACTGTCGTTTTCTATATCATTAATTCATTATTTTATGTATTTATTGATCAGTTAGGTCACATAATAAGATCTTCCCTGGTGGCTCAGTTGGTAAAGCGTCTGCCTACAATGCCTACCATGCAGGAGACCCGGGTTCAATTCCTGGTTGGAAAGATCTCCTGGAGAAGGAAATGGCAACCCACTCCAGTATTCTTGCCTGGAAAATCCCATGGATGGTGGAACCTGGTAGGCTACAGTCCATGAGGTCACAAAGAGCTGGACACGACTTCACTTTAGGCCACATAAATAAAATTGAAAAACCTTTGTATTTGAGAAAACCGTAAAGTAATGGTGATGACAAACATTAAAAAAAAAAAAAAGGAACAAATTTACCATACACTGTGACACATGGCATATGAAAGAAAGGATAGTGATAAATCGGTTCTGGAATAAATAGTTCTGCCCCAGTGGATTCTATTGTATTCTCAATTGACAAACTGCAAAGAAAAACAATAACTTCCATAGTTAATTATATTGCAATCTAAAAGAAAGTTGTGGGGGAGGGGATAGCACTGAGACAGAAATACAAGTGAGGTGCTGGCCAATTTTCTTTTCAATCAAGAGAGCCTAAAAGTATTTGGCATGACATTTTTGTTCCTTCATTAGCTCTTGAGCTGTTTCTAATGCCTGAAGATTTAGGATCAGTACCATGGGGTCACAAAGAGTCAGACACAACTGAGCACACACACACATACACAGACACAGACACACACACACACACACAGAGTAAATAGAATTACTGGGAAATTAGTAAGCAACTAAGAGATCTCCCCACTCCAGTACCCTTGCCTGGAAAATGCTATTGACGGAGGAGCCTCGTAGGCTGCAGTCCATAGGGTCGCTAGGAGTCAGACACGACTGAGCGACTAACTTCACTTTCACTTTTCACTTTTATGCATTGGAGAAGGAAATGGCAGCCCACTCCAGTGTTCTTGCCCGGAGAATCCCAAGGACATCGGATCCTGGTTGGCTGCCGTCTCTGGGGTCGCACAGAGTCGGACATGATTGAAGCGACTTAGCAGCAGCAGCAGCAAGAGATCTCAGCAAGAATTTAGGTGAGAAACAGTGAAAGTAGGGTGAATGGTGGAAATTTAGATAAAGAAAGATTTGTAATAAAAAAATCATATATATCAATAATAGTAGGTTACAGATAATATTCAGTTCAGTTCAGTCACTGAGTTGTGTCCGACTCTTTGTGACCCCATGAATCGCAGCAGGCCAGGCCTCCCTGTCCATCACCAACTCCCGGAGGTCACTGAGACTTTACCAATAATAAACAACCTTGACCTTAACTTAGAAATATGAACAAAGAAAAACAAATGAATAATCTAAATAAGCCTTTCATTGAGACAAAGGAAAACAATAAAAATAATTATACTATTTATTCTCAGAAATATTTTGACTCATAAACTGATATCAGAAAAATAATTTCAGGATCTATGGTGAATTGTTTTAAAAATATAAAAGGTATTTTGCTATTTGGAAAGTGACATTAATAAGGAGTAATGAAATAAACAGTTCTAAAGGGTGAAGAAATTAAACAAGAAAGTAGAATTCTACTTGAAGAAGGAACAGAAAAAGAAGTTTTAAAATAAAAAGGAAAAAAAAACATGGAACTTAGAAATATAATTTGTTATTTTGAAGAAAGAAATGGCAAACCACTCCAGTATTCTGGCCTGGAAAACCCTATGGACAGAGGAGGCTGGTGGGCAGTAGTCCATGTGGTCGCAAAGAGTCAGGCACTGAGAGACTAAAACAATTTGTTATTTAGGTACTTTGAAGAAAGAAAGAATGAAAAAAGTGAGAGACAGACTATAATGAAAGATACAAGAGAAGAAAACATTACAAAATAGCAAAATAAATAAATAAAAGGACTAAATAAAGGAATTTCTCACTGACAATTAAAAACAGCTATGGAATGAGGTTCGTGACATTGTCCAGGAGACAGGGATCAAGACCATCCCCATGGAAAAGAAATGCAAAAAGGCAAAATGGCTGTCTGGGGAGGCCTTACAAATAGCTGTGAAAAGAAGAGAAGCGAAAAGCAAAGGAGAAAAGGAAAGATATAAACATTTAAATGCAGAGTTCCAAAGAATAGCAAGAAGAGATAAGAAAGCCTTCTTCAGTGATCAATGCAAAGAAATAGAGGAAAACAACAGAATGGGAAAGACTAGGGATCTCTTCAAGAAAATCAGAGATACCAAAGGAACATTTCATGCAAAGATGGGCACAATAAAGGACAGAGATGGTGTGGACCTAACAGAAGCAGAAGATATCAAGAAGAGGTGGCAAGAATACACAGAAGAACTGTACAAAAAAGAGCTTCAAGACCCAGATAATCATGATGATGTGATCACTGACCTAGAGCCAGACATCTTGGAATGTGAAGTCAAATGGGCCTTAGAAAGCATCACTACGAACAAAGCTAGTGGAGGTGATGGAATTCCAGTGGAGCTATTCCAAGTCCTGAATGATGATGCTGTGAAAGTGCTACACTCAATATGCCAGCAAATTTGGAAAACTCAGCAGTGGCCACAAGATTGGAAAAGGTCAGTTTTCATCCCAATCCCAAAGAAAGGCAATGCCAAGGAGTGCTCAAACTACCGCACAATTGCACTCATCTCACACGCTAGTAAAGTAATGCTCAAAATTCTCCAAGCCAGGCTTCAGCAATATGTGAACCGTGAACTTCCTGATGTTCAAGCTGGTTTTAGAAAAGGCAGAGGAACCAGAGATCAAATTGCCAACATCCGCTGGATCATGGAAAAAGCAAGAGAGTTCCAGAAAAACATCTATTTCTGCTTTATTGACTATGCCAAAGCCTTTGACTGTGTGGATCACAATAAACTATGGAAAATTCTGAAAGAGATGGGAATACCAGACCACCTGATCTGCCTCTTAAGAAATCTGTATGCAGGTCAGGAAGCAACAGTTAGAACTGGTCATGGAACAACAGACTGGTTCCAAATAGGAAAAGGAGTACGTCAAGGCTGCATATTGTCACCATGTTTATTTAACTTATATGCAGAGTACATCATGAGAAATGCTGGACTGGAAGAAACACAAGTTGGAATCAAGATTGCCGGGAGAAATATCAATAACCTCAGATATGCAGATGACACCACTCTTATGGCAGAAAGTGAAGAGGGGCTAAAAAGCCTCTTGATGAAAGTGAAAGTGGAGAGTGAAAAGGTTGGCTTAAAGCTCAACATTCAGAAAACGAAGATCATGGCATCTGGTCCCATCACTGCATGGGAAATAGATGGGGAAACAGTGGAAACAGTGTCAGACTTTGTTTTTCTGGGCTCCAAAATCACTGAAGATGGTGACTGCAGCCATGAAATTAAAAGACGCTTGCTCCTTGGAAGGAAAGTTATGACCAACCTAGATAGCATATTCAAAAGCAGAGACATTACTTTACCAACAAAGGTTCGCCTAGTCAAGGCTATGGTCTTTCCTGTGGTCATGTATGGATGTGAGAGCTGGACTGTGAAGAAGGCTGAGCGCCGAAGAATTGATGCTTTTGAACTGTGGTGTTGGAGAAGACTCTTGAGAGTCCCTTGGACTGCAAGAAGATCCAACCAGTCCATTCTGAAGGAGATCAATCCTGGAATTTCTTTAGAAGGAATGATGCTAAAGCTGAAACTCCAGTATTTTGGCCATCTCATGCGAAGAGTTGACTCATTGGAGAAGACTCTGATGCTGGGAGGGATTGAGGGCAGGAGGAGAAGGGGACGACAGAGGATGAGATGGCTGGATGGCATCACTGACTCGATGGATGCGAGTCTGGGTGACCTCCGGGAGCTGGTGATGGACAGGGAGGCCTGGCGTGCTGTGGTTCATGGGGTCGCAAAGAGTCGGACACGACTGAGCGACTGATCTGATCTGATCTGATCTGATACTAGACATTTACTAATGTCATGTCTTTAGTTTTTAGAGAAAATAATTCTTTCAGATAAACTAAGAAAAAATTTCTACAAAATCCCATCAGTAAACAAATAGATAAATAAGAAAGAAACAAATATAAAAGAAACTGATATTCAGACTGACTTTAGATATCTGATATAGTAACAAAAGTTTGCATGATATGGAGGAATAATTATTGAACTTTGAGTTTATTGCTATACCCAGAAAATCTACTTCACTTTGTGAACTTGATTTTAAAAGAAGATACAGTTTATCCTCATTTATGGAGTCTGTATCTGTGGGTTTGAATAATCACTAGAATTTCATTGTAACCCTGAAATCAGTATTCATGATTCTTTCGTAGTCATTCAGGGACATCCACGTATTAGAAAGAGAAAAAATTGAAGCACCCAATGCAAATATTCTCATCTGATGTCAAAGAAGGAGACTTCAGTCTTTTGGTTTCAGCTCTAATACTACAAACAAGTATCCTTTTTCAGTCTATTTAGTGCCATATTTTCTACATTTTTTAAATTTTATTGAAGATTTTGGTGCTTAAAATTATTTCCAAGTGTAGTATTGAAGTGCTGTCTATTTCTGCTAAGTGAGAGAAAACTATGCAGTGTCTTAACAGAAAATGCATGTGTTTCTGTTCAAGTACTCAGTCCTGTCCAACTCTTTACCACCCCAAGGAACACAGCATGCCAGGCTTCCTTGTTCTTCACCATCTCCTGGAGGTTGCTCAAACTCATGTCTACCAAGTTGGTGATGCCATCCAACTATTTTGTCCTCTACTATGCCCTTCTCCTGCCCTCAATCTTTTCCAGAATCAGGGTCCTTTCCAATGAGTCAGCTCTTCACATCAGGTGGCCAAATTATTGGAGCTTCAGCTTCAGCATCCGTCCTTCCAATGAATATTCAGGATTGAGTTCATTTACGATTGACTGGTTTGCCATCCTTGCAGTCCAAGGAACTCTCAAGAGTCTTCTTCAACACCACAATTCAAAAGCATCAATTCTTTGGTGCTCAGCCTTCTTTATGGTTGGACCCTCACAACCATAATGACTACTGGAAAAACCATAGCTTTGACTAGACAGACCATTTTTGGCAAAGAAATGTCTCTGTTTTTTAATATACTGTCTAGGTTTGTCATAGCTTTTCTTCCAAGTAGCAAGCATCTTTTAATTTCATGACTGCAGTCACCATCTGCAGTGATTTTTCAGCACAAGAAAATTAAGTCTGTCACTGTTTCCGTTGTTTCCCCATCTATTTGCCATGAAGTGAATGGACCAGACACCATGATCTTCCTTTTTTGAATGTTGAGTTTTAAGCCAGATATTTCACTCACCTCTTTCACCTTCATCAAGAAGCTCTTTAGTTCTTCATTTTCTGCCATAAAGATGGTGTCATCTGCATATCTGAGGTTATTGATATTTCTCCCAGCAATCCTGATTCCAGCTTGTGCTTCATTCAGCCCAGCATTTCACATGATGTACTATTTCAAAGGATTTGAAATAACTCAGCTGGAATGCCATCACTTCCACTAGCCACTAGCTTTATTAGTAATGATGCTTCCTAAGGCCCACTTAACCTCATACCCCAGGATATTTGGTTCTAGGTGAGTGATTGCACCATCGTGGTTATCTTGATCATTAAGATCTATTTTGTATTGTTCTCTGTATTCTTGCCTGGAGCATTCCATGGACAGAGGAACCCGATTGAGCGACTAACACTTTTCTGTGTATTCTTGCCACCTCTTCTTACTATCATCTGCTTCTGTTAGGTCCATACCATTTATGTCCTTTATTGTGCCCATCTTTGCATGAAATGTTCCCTTGGTATCTTTAATTTTCTTGAAGAACTCACTAGTCTTTCCTATTCTACTGTTTTCCTCTATTTTTTGCATTAGTCACTCAGGAAGGAATTCTTGTCTCCTCTTGCTATTTTTTTGGAACTCTGCATTCAGATGGGTGTATCTTTCCTTTTCTCCTTTGCCTTTAACTTCTTTTTTCTCAGCTATTTATAAGGCCTCCTCAGATAATCATTTTGCCCTTTTGCATTTCTTTTTCTTGGGGACGATTTTGATAACTGCCTCAGTAACAAGTATGTTATGAACTTCCGTCCATAATCCTTCAGGTACTCTGTCTGTCAGATTGAATCCACTGACTCTATTTATAGTCACTTTCACTGTATATTTGTAAGAGATTTGATTTAGCTCATCCTGAGTGGCCTAATGGTTTTCCCTACTTTCTTCAATTTAAGTCTGAATTTTGCAATAGGGAAAAAACATGATAAGCTTTTTTTAGGAGGAAGTTATAGTGCTCTGCTATTAATGCAATGTTAATAAATAAAAAATATATTAAATAAGGTGCCTTTAAACTAAAACACACATAAGCAAGGTTAAAGTTTCTGCAGATACAGAACTAGCAATTACTGAATCATTATTCCAAAGGAAATACAGGTTTAGGTTCCTGTGATTCTCAGACTGCAACATAACTCCAGTAGTCATGTATGGATTTGAAAGTTGGACCATAAGGAATACTAAGCACTGAAGAATCAATGCTTTTGAATTATGGTTCTGGAGAAGACTCTTGAGAGTCCCTTGGACTGCAAGGAGATCAAACTAATCAACCCTAAAGTAAATAAACCTTGAATATTCACTGGAAGGACTGATGCTGAATCTCCAATACTTTGACCACCTGATTTGAAGAGTCAAAAATACCTGGAAAAGACCCTGATACTGCAAAAGACTGAAGCAAAAGGAGAAGAGGTCGGCAGAGGATGAGTTGGTTCGATGGAAGCATTAACTCAATGGACATGAATTTGAGCAAACTCTGGGAGTTGGTGAAGGACAGGGAAGCCTAGTGTGCTGCAGTCCATGGGGTCACAAAGAGTCAGACACGACATAGTGACTAAACAACAAGAAAATGCATAAGTTAAAATTATGAGTGAATCCATATAAAGGATAAATATTATATTCAGGAGAGAAGGTAAGTTGGGAAAGAAAAGAAAATAATAACCAGAAGTGGTGCCATGTCCTCCTCCAGGGGATCTTCCCTACCCAGGGATTGAACCTGGGTCTCTTACATCTCCTGCATTGGCAGGCCGTTTCTTTACCAGTATGGCAAACTGGGAGGCCCAAAGTATTTAGAAGCTTTTAAATATATTATGATGTGACCCTTTATTTCCTTACATAAATGGTAGGTATAGATGATTTATTTGCCTAGCTGTCTATTGCAATCATTTCACATTTCAGATAAAGTGTTTCATCATATTAAAAAGATACACTTTAAAATGAGTCTTACAGGAACTTCCTGATTATATCTCAAACGTATGCAGCTAAAATATACAAAAGCAGTGTATTTATAAGTGTTTTCACTTTTGCTATTTAGTCTCTAAGTCATTTCCCACTCTTTGCAATCCCATGGACCATAATCCACCAGGCTCCACTGTCCATGGAATTTGCCTGGAAAGAATACTGGAGTGGGCTGCCATGTATTTCTATATGACACTAAGCAATGGCATTAATATTAGGGGATTAGATAGAGTTGCAAATTAAAAAGAAAACAACTTATAAAATCCAACTTTGCTGAAAGAGTGAAAAGAGCTCAGGTAGCAGTGGATGATCACCTCAAGCAATTTTCAGCCAAAGCATACAGTACAATTTAGTGGGCATTTAATCATCAGATTAGATCAGATCAGTTGCTCATAGAATCCTGAAATTTTGTGACATAGCACAAATAAACCTTCCAGATTTTTATTTGTCTGTAAAGGTATTTCTGTCTCTTTTAACCTCCATATTTGCATTTATAAAACTGATATTGAAAAGCATTTATCACATGAACAGGTAATGAGGATTAACTCAGTTCAGTTCAGCCACTCAGTCATGTCCGACTCTTTGTGACCCCATGGACTGCAGCACGAGAGGCTTCCCTGTCCATCAAAACTCCCAGAGCTCACTCAAACTCCTGTCCATCAACTTGGTGATAGCATCCAACAATCTCATCCTCTGTCATCCCCATCTCCTCCTGCCTTCAATCTTTCCCAGCATCAAGGTCTTTTCAAATGAGTCAGTTCTCATCAGATAGCCAAAGTATTGGAGTTTCAGCTTCAGCATTAGTCCTTCCAATGAACACCCAGGACTGATCTCCTTTAGGATGGACTGGTTGGATCTCCTTGCAGTCCAAGGGACTCCCAATAGTCTTCTCCATCACTACAGTTCAAAAGCATCAATTCTTCGGTGCTCAGCTTTCTTTATAGTCCAACTCTCACATCCATACATGACTATTGGAAAAACCATAGCTTTGCCCAGATAGACCCTTGTTAGCAAAGTATTATGTCTGCTTTTTAATAGGCTGTCTAGGTTTATCATAGCTTTTCTTCCAAGGAGCAAATGTCTTTTAATTTCATGGATGCAGTCACCATCTGAGGATTAACTAACAAGAGCAAAAATACTGGAGTTTAAAAATGCCTGATGAATTCTAAAGAATGATTTAAAATTTTTGTCTTTGAGTTGCCAGTCCAGGTACAATGCCTGATAACGGATGCCTGGGGCTGGTGCACTGGGACGACCCAGAGGGATGGTGTGGGGACGGAGGAGGGAGGAGAGTTCAGGGTGGGGAACACATGTGTACTTGTGGCGGATTCATTTTGATGTATGGCAAAAGCAATACAATATTGTAAAGTTAAGCAAAATAAAATTTAATAAAATAAAATAAAATAAAATTTTTGTCACCTATGGGAGTTTCTTATATTTGTTCAACTTTATGTAACTACATGATTTAATATAATACTAAAAGAGACTGAGTTGGTTTACTTTTGTGCTTATTTTTTGTATTGCTGCTGTCATTAGCAATGCCAGGTAAAACAAGAAACTTGCTCTTAATTCATGACAAGAACAATGAATTCATCTTTCCCAAAAGAGTTTAGATGGAATTCATCCCTTTCTAATAATAGTAAAAATTAGGTTAGAAAGATTCCTCTCCCTGCATTTTAAAAAACTGACCACTGCCTTAGGAAGGATATTAGACTAAATGAATCATTAGTATGATTTGGAATGACAAATCCTTCCATTTTATGCACAGATAAACTAGCATTCTTTGAAATATGACCTTTAGCCCACTTGGGGACAAGCAGTAATCTGTAGACAGATCTGGGATAAAAACAACTCTTTTTCATTTGGTCATCTTGCCAATTATCCTTCCTTGGGTGCTTAAGCTAGTTACTCACCATGCAACTCTTCCACCTCCAACTACTTGATATTACATGTTAATATTTGTAACATTATAGATGACACCACAGAAAGGGAAAAAAAAATAAAGTGATATTTCATGAAGAATCTGAAAGTAAAGTAGAAGGGTTTTTAAAAACTTTTCTTGGCCTAACATACTTTATGTTCCCCATTTGCTTTTGGCTGTTAAAATGTTACACAAAGCACCAGGCTAAATAAGACAGATTTTCAAGGAGCTGAGCTATAAATTTTTGACATATTATTTGATGAAGGTAAATAGTGTCATTTTCTACTTTATTAACTTCATGTGATATGCACTTTGATCTTAAAAAATTTATTATATTTGGAAGACAGAGGAGATAGCTTGTTCAGAATACCCTCTATCCATAATTTATTAAGCCTCTTACTACTGCTATGCATCTCAAACTCTTATCTGTTTATATTATCTAATATTTGGCTAGTGGGATACATTTTGCATTTTCTTTATCTACAAATGTGACAAGACAAAACAAAATGTCTTATTGAAGGGCAATGGGATTTGTGAATCATCACATAGGTGAATCACTTTTATTTATTTATTCTTTTGGCAACAACCTATTTCTATTTCAAATGTTGTCATTATCCTAATCCTGTCACAGTTTTTCTTCTTGTAATTTCTATCATTTCTAAGCAATATGTGTGAATTTGACCTTGACATTGTTAATCCTGGATGTGCTCTGCTATAACTTTACCTTCATTTCCTCCCCAAAAGTCTCAGTAGGTAGATTGTATTTAATTAGGCAACAGAATAATTTTAAGCTTAAATTTGAGCTTAAGCAGTTAATGTGCATGGGAATTATTAAACAGGGTGCCCACTAATATTAGTGACTATGTGCAACATTTTTCCTTAATAAGGATGCTAAGTATATATTTTCAAAAGAGAAAGAGTTTGCTAGATCATTTATCATCACCATTTATTATTTTCTGCAGAAAAACATATGAAAGATGTTCTTACAACCAACATGCTTGTGTGGGTTTATGCCAAAGGATGCTCAATCCCTCATCTGAGTTCACTATTTTCCACGTGTTCAGAAATGTTCAACTACAAGGTAGCAAACTACTATTTTAGGAATAAATACAAGCAAATGTAACCATTTTTTGCAAAATAAAATATTTGGGAAAAGCAATGTTTGATATATTATCAGCAACAAATTATTTAACATGCCTTTCTCTCACCAGTGTGGCATAGCAATACCTTGGCTCTAGTTGAGAATTGCTGTTCTAGGTGATAGCCAAGACACTGGGCCAAAACTTCACACTGAAAATTCCCAGAGACTAGTAAATGGCTTTACCTCATTTATAGAATATGCTCTTATAATATTGATAATGATTCATGTTAGGAAGATGGACAAACATTCAATTCCTAGAAATCTTTGTAATACCAGTGAAGAAATGAAAGAATATAGGTACTTATTATGCTCTTGTTATTAATTTTACTATGACTTTCAATAGTCAAAAGAATGAGGATCTTATCAACCTGAAGGACTGTAAGGATGGAATAGTCTTGATCAGTAAAAACAAAAGCAACAAAATCTTGTTTCCTCATTATGATGAAATCCTGATTATTGAAGGAATTATCTGCTGAAATGATACTTCAAGCAAAGTATGATTTTAAGTATTTACTGAATTATTAGGTGCTGTGTTTGACTAAATTTCTTTGACAGTCTCCAGTTCATTATTTAGTAAGAAGCAAAACCCCACTTAAAATCAGTGTTTGCGTTCTATTAGATGCACAAAACAAATGCAAGCGAAAGAAACAGTCAATCTAAAGAGAAAGGATGAGATTCTTATTCACAGGCCTCAGGGATTTCAAAAACCCTGAAAATCTATGCAGAATCATGTGCATATGCACGTTTTTGATTAGATAGTATTTGAGTTTTATTAGTTTCTTAGATGGGGCTCATGATCTATGTAAAATAGCATTTCATGACAAATAGATGGGGAAACAGTGGAAACAGTGGCTGACTTTATTTTTCTGGGCTCCAAAATCACTGCAGATGGTGAGTGCAGCCATGAAATTAAAAGACGCTTACTCCTTGTAAGGAAAGTTATGACCAACTTAGACAGCATATTAAAAAGCAAAGATTACTTTGCCAACAAAGGTCCATCTAGTCAAGGCTATGGTTTTTCCAGTGGTTGTGTATGGATGTGAGAGCTGGAGTATAAAGAAAGCTGAGCGCTGAAGAATTGATGCTTTTGAGCTCTGGTGTTGGAGAAGACTCTTGAGAGTCCCTTGGACTGCAAGGAGATCCAACCAGTCAATCCTAAAGAGATCAGTCCTGGGTGTTGGTTGGAAGGACTGATGTTGAAGCTGAAACTCCAATAATTTGGCCACCTCATGAGAAAAGCTGACTCATTAGAAAAGACCCTGACGCTGGTAAATGTTGAGGGCAGGAGAAGGGGACGACAGAGGATGAGATGGTTGGATGGGATCACAGACTCAATGGACATGGGTTTGGGTGGACTCCTGGAGTTGGTGATGGACAAGAAGGCCTGGTTTGCTGCGGTTCATGGGGTCGCATTGAGTCGGACATGACTGAGCAACTGAACTGAACTTAACTGAAAAACCAAACATCAGTTTAGTATGCATGTTTTATAAGAGACTACAATTACAGTTTTGGTAGACTAGGGAGTGCCAAGGCCTTAGGTTGCCAAGGCCACTTTTTGGCCATTCTGACTCAATTTATCACATTAATTTTTCTTTAAAGTTGGACACAACACACCAAATCAAAACTTTTCTTAATATAAAATAGAAACAATTCTAGGGCTAACCATAATGTGACTATTGTCTGTTACATCTTTCCATTCAGTTGAAAAAAGGCTAAGTAAACTGGCCTGTGGACCAAGTCTGGCCTACAATCTGTTTTTATACTGTCTGCCAGCCAAGAAATTTTAACATTTTTAAAGAATGCAACAGAAACAATATATGGCCTATAAACCTTAAAATACATACTAAAAGTTCACCATTTCCAATCTGTCAATTAGGCTACTCATTATGTCTTTTCAATGGTATCTAAAACTTACTGAGGAGTACCAATTGCCTAGTTATGTCCTAAGGTTGGTAATACATTAGAAACAAAAAAGATCCAAATTACTTGCTTTTATGAATCTCACATAAATTTAGGATACAAAGAAATAAAAGAAGTGAATAAATTATATAATAATCAGAAAGTAATAAGTGAAAAACAGAGCAAGTGTATTACAGAAAGTAATAAGAGAAAAACAGAGCAAGGTATGGAAATTTTGGAGTGTTGAGGGGAAAGTGAGTTATGCTATTGAATAGGGTAAAGTTTATCTCACTGAGAAGGTAATATTGGTGTCCACTTGGGGGAGATAAGGTAGTGAGGCCTATGGCTCTTTGGAGGAAGAGTGTAGCAAATAGCCAGTGCAAAGGCCTTGTGGTGGGATCTTGTGTTTAAGGATAATGGAGAAAAATAAAGAATTGATTTTGTATCTCATGACATGTTTTAACTCTCTTTTAGGCATAGTTTATCTTAAACATATTTACTTTAAATCACATGTAAATCTATCCTTATGTTAATAATGTTCACTCTAGCTTAATAAAACATCTGGATTTCTGATTTAAAATGTTATGCCACAAGTATTCTGATCTAATATTAATAATTTTGCTGATTTGCTCAGTTCCTAAAGGGGTATGATAAGACATAGATGAGAATTTAAACTGTCAATAATTCTTATGTTTTAGATAGATCAGATCAGTCGCTCAGTCGTGTCTGACTTTTTGTGACCCCATGAATCACAGCATGCCAGGCCTCCCTGTCCATCACCAACTCCTGGAGGTCACTCAGACTCACATCCATCGAGTCAGTGATGCCAACCAGCCATCTCATCCTCTGTCATCCCCTTCTTCTCTTGCCCCCAATCCCTCCCAGAATCAGAGTCTTTTCCAGTGAGTCAACTCTTTGCATGAGGTGGCCAGAGTACTGGAGTTTCAGCTTTAGTATCATTCCTTCCAAAGAAATCCCAGGGCTGATCTCCTTCAGAATGGACTGGTTGGATCTCCTTGCAGTTCAAGGGACTCTCAAAAGTCTTCTCAAACACCACAGTTCAAAAGCATCAATTCTTCGACGCTCAGCCTTCTTCACAGTCCAACTCTCACATCCATAAATGACCACTGGAAAAACCATAGCCTTGACTAGACGAACCTTTGTTGGCAAAGTAATGTCTCTGCTTTTGAATATGCTATCTAGGTTGGTCATAACTTTCCTTCCAAGGAGTAAGCGTCTTTTAATTTCATGGCTGCAGTCACCATCTGCAGTGATTTTGGAGCCCAGAAAAAGAAAGTCTGATACTGTTTCCACTGTTTCCCCATCTATTACCCATGAAGTGATGGGACCAGATGCCATGATTTTTGTTTTCTGAATGTTGAGCTTTAAGCCAACTTTTTCACTCTCCTCTTTCACCTTCATCAATAGGCTTTTTAGTTCCTCTTCACTTTCTGCCATAAGGATGGTGTCATCTGCATATCTGAGGTTATTGATATTTCTTCCAGCAATCTTGATTCCAACTTGTTTCCTCCAGTCCAGCGTTACTCATGATGTACTGTGCATATAAGTTAAATAAATAGGGTGAGAATATACTGCCTTGATGTACTCCTTTTCCTATTTGGAACCAGTCCATTGTTCCATGTCCAGTTCTAACTGTTGCTTCTTGACCTGCACACAAATTTCTCAAAAGGCAGATCAGGTGGTCTGGTATTCCCATCTCTTTCAGAATTTTCCATAGTTTATTGTGATCCACACAGTCAAAGACTTTGGCATAGTCAATAAAGCAGAAATAGATGCTTTTCTGGAACTCTCTTGCTTTTTGGATGATCCAGCAGATGTTGGCAATTTGATCTCTGATTCCTCTGCCTTTTCTAAAATCAGCTTGAACATCAGGAAGTTCATGGTTCACATATTGCTGAAGCCTGGCTTGGAGAATTTGAGCATCACTTTACTAGCGTGTGAGATGAGTGGAATTGTACAGTAGTTTGAGCATTTTTTGGCATTGCTTTTCTTTGGGATTTGAATGAAAACCGACCTTTTCCAGTCCTGTAGCCACTGCTGATTTTTCCAAATTTGCTGGCATATTGAGTGCAACACTTTCACAGCATCATCTTTCAGGATTTGGAATAGCTAAACTGGAGTTCCATCACCTCCACTAGCGTTGTTCGTAGTGATGCTTTCTAAGGCCCACTTGACTTCACATTCCAGGATGTCTGGCCCTAGGTCAGTGATCACACCATCGTGATTATCTGGGTTGTGAAGATCTTTTTTGTACAGTTCTTTTGTGTATTCTTGCCACCTCTTCTTAATATCTTCTGCTTCTGTTAGGTTCATACCATTTCTGTCCTTTATTAAGCCCATCTTTGCATGAAATGTTCTTTTGGTATCTCTGATTTTCTTGAAGAGATCCCTAGTCTTTCCTATTCTGTTCTTTTCCTCTATTTCTTTGCATTGATCGCTGAGGAAGGCTTTCTTATTCCTTCTTGCTATTCTTTGGAACTCTGCATTCATATGCTTATATCTTTCCTTTTCTCCTTTGCTTTTCACTTCTCTTCTTTTCACAGCTATTTGTAAGGCCTCCCCAGACAGCCATTTTGCTTTTTTGCATTTCTTTTCCATAGGGATGGTCTTGATCCCTGTCTGCTGTACAATGTCACGAATTTCATTCCATAACTCATTAGGCACTCTATCAGATCTAGGCCCTTAAATCTACTTCTCACTTCCACTGTATAGTCATAAGGGATTTGATTTAGGTCATACCTGAATGGTCTAGTGGTTTTCCCTACTTTCTTCAACTTAAGTCTGAATTTGGCAATAAGGAGTTCATGGTCTGAGCCACAGACAGCTCCTGGTCTTGTTTTTGCTGATTGTATAGAGCTTCTCCATCTTTGGCTGCAAAGAATACAATCAATCTGATTTCGGTGTTGACCATCTGGTGATGTCCACGTGTAGAGTCTTCTCTTGTGTTGTTGGAAGAGGGTGTTTGTTATGACCAGTGCATTTTCTTGGCAAAACTCTATTAGTCTTTGCCCTGCTTCATTCTGTATTCCAGTGCCAAATTTGCCTGTTACTCCAGGTGTTTCTTGACTTCCTACTTTTGTATTGCAGTCCCCTATAATGAAAAGGACATCTTTTTTGGGTGTTAGTTCTAAAAGATCTTGTAGGTCTTCATAGAACCGTTCAACTTCAGCTTCTTCAGCATTACTGGTTGAGGCATAGACTTGGATTACTGTGATATTGAATGGCTTGCCTTGGAAATGAACAGAGATCATTCTGTCGTTTTTGAGATTGCATCCAAGTCCTGCATTTCAGACTCTTCTGTTGACCATGATGGCCACTCCATTTCTTCTGAGGGATTCCTCCCCACAGTAGTAGATATAATGGTCATCTGAGTTAAATTCACCCATTCCAGTCCATTTCAGTTTGCTGATTCCTAGAATGTCGATGTTCACTCTTGCCATCTCCTGTTTGACCACTTCCAGTTTGCCTTGATTCATGGACCTGACATTCCTGGTTCCTATGCAATATTGTCCTTTACAGCATTGGACCTTGCCTTTATCACCAGTCACATCCATAGCTGTGTATTCTTTTTGGTTTGGCTCCATCTGGTCATTCTTTTTGGAGTTATTTCTCCACTGATCTCCAGTAGCATATTGGGCACCTACGGACCTGGGGAGTTTCTCTTTCAGTATGCTATCATTTTGTCTTTTCATACTGTTTATGGGATTCTCAAGGCAAGAATACTGAAGTGGTTTGCCATTCCCTTCTCCAGTGAACCACATTCTGTCAGATCTCTCCACCATGGCCTGCCCATCTTGGGTTGCCCCACGGGCATGGCTTAGTTTCATTGAGTTAGACAAGGCTGTGGTCCTCGTGTGATTAGATTGACTAGTTTTCTGTGAGTATGGTTTCAGTGTGTTTGCCCTCTGATGCCCTCTTGCAACACCTACCGTCTTAATTGGGTTTCTCTTACCGCAAATATGGGGTGACTCCTCTCGGCCGCGCTTAGCGTGCCTGTCGCTGCCGCCTGTGCTTATGTTTAGGGTAGTACAAAATGAAATAAATAAACAAGTGCTGCAACGTATCTACTTGCATAAATATGGTTAAACACACAAAAATTTTTTTCTTATGAATCATGGCTAAATAAGTTGCTAAGAATTTGTATGAATGTCTTTTAACTGCACTGTCCAACCTAGTACTAGCCACATGTGACCATTTAAATTTAAATCAAGGCTAAATAATTAAAATTAAGTGAAGTTAAATATTAGTTTCCTAATTGCACTAGCCACATTATAAGTGCTTGATAATAAACATGTTCGGCAGTGGTTACTGTACTGGATAGTGTAAGCTATAAAACATCTTCATCTTCACAGAAGGTTCTATTTCTGCTCTAACAGAGGTACTGATTATGAGAACACTTCACAGAAATTTAATGGAGAATTAGGGCAGCAAATTCATAAAAATAAAGATGCATTTAAAGACAAATATTCACCTAAGAAAATAATATATGGGGGAAAATTCGTCAATCAACCATTTAATACTAGGCAATTTCTGTAAATTAATAAATGGCATCTAAATGAGTAACAATTTCACACTATCGCCAAATTATTCTAATAGCTTTCATGAGAGGTACTCTAGCATTATCCTTTTTCTCCCAGAAAAACATCACTTTCAATTCAATGATTTTAAATAAATTAAATACTGTCATTATAACTGCTTTATTGACTTTATTCTTTTTTGAATCTATAGTCTTTGACTTTATAATTAGAAAGTTTCTAGGTATGTACCTATGCTATTTACACATGAAGTAGGTGGAAATAACCCTATTCCAAAAATCTGGCCAGAATACATGTAAAAACAGAATATTTTATATTTATCTGAAGATGTAAGTTTAATCACCCCACCCCTTGAAATGGAATGCTCAGTGCTCCCAGACAGCACTGTGATTCCTTTAATTAAGAAAGGATAATTTTCTAGCACCATAATTGAGGCCAGCACTGGAGCAGGAAGTCATTTCGGCTCCAGATTAAAGAAATATTAAATGCTTGGCCCTGGGGATTCTCAGGACACATATATAAAAAAAGATAAACTTCAAAGTACCATCTATAGATTGTGATGGTCTTTGAAGAAACCTAGACTTAAGAATAATGGCTTTACCCTAGACGTTCCAAAGTTCTTCAGCTACTGAAAATTTTAAGATGAATAAGGAAAAGATGATGAAATAGGCTTTTCATATAAGGAGCAATTAAAAGTAAAAGCCCTGAGATTCATATATTAGATTTGTTGTGACTATTGTAATAGAGACCACAGGATAATGTTCATAAACTCAAGCTGGAGCAAATCCTACATTTTAAAAGGGAAATTAACAAAGATGGACTCAAGAGCTCACAGTTAATATTTTCCTAATTTTCTAGATTCATAAGAAAAATATTAAAGCTAACATTTTTATGTTTAGATATGAAGTCTAGGGAATGATATAATACTTCTGAAGAAACTTTAATACAGCCATATAATAGCATTTATAATCTAAGACATACTACACTGTGGTTCACATTCAATCCATTACTCAGGGTACCGAGAAACATGGCCACATACTGACTGGGAAATGGTCAGAACCCTGGTGATTAGATGTGGCAAAGTATTTTCATATTAAAATATACACTTGATAAATGGAAATGTCAACAATAGGATTGTATTAAATCTGTCATGAGTTTCACACAATGAACACTTACTGATTTTATAAACTGAGTAGAATACAGAACTGAATATATTACAAATGAAAGCTCTAAACTCATTTTCTAATGTAATTTTTTTATTCTTAGGTTAACAGAAATTCTGGGGGGAAAATGGGCACAGAACTTGAACGCTTCTGTTTGATTATACCATGGTCGGGAAATGGATCCTAATATATGACTGGACATACCTTTCAAGTGTATCTGAAATGTTTACATTATAAATATGTACAAAGCTTCCTAGATAAGGAGTAGCCTTTGAAACATAAACTACCAAGTTTTCGTCAAAAGCTTGCACAGAACAAAAAGATAAAACAAAAAAATTTTAGTTAATGAATGCTCCCCCTCCCCACTCCTCCCCACCCCCGCTGCCACCACCAAACCTTGAATCTCAGCCTTTAGTAAAATGTTGCTAGAGAAAAAGAAATTCCTGATCCTTTCACTGAAATGTGTTGCATTTAAGCCCTGGTTCTCAAATGGTGGTGCAAAAGGACAAGTAGACAATCAGAAAAAATTATGAAAACATGCACATGCACAGACAGCAACAACTAATACCTAGGCAGGCTTGCATACTGTAGATTTAACATGAAATCATTGCAAAATCCTTTTGATGCACTACAGAACTTGGTGGGAGAAAATACAGTCCTAATTTAGGTCACATAATTATTTTCCATTAAATGTTTAGAAGTTCTGCTTTCTTCCACAGCACAACAATTACACAGCAGAGAATAATTATTTTACAGTCAATTGAGTACACCAAATGGGCATATTTGTAAAATCTGATTTATACTTCATACTTGTAACACTGTATGAAACACGGCTTTACCTCCCACCAAACCTGCAGCCAGTGAAATGATCAAAAAGACTCTGCTTTAGCTCCAAAGCAAAACAATTGAAGTTTGAGCAATCCTTTTGAAATGAAGCTACTGCACTTAGCTTTTTCCTACCAACTGCACTGCAAAGAGTGAGGCATAGAAAGCAATGTGGTATCTGTGGAGAAGCTCTATAAAACTTTTATGGCTTTAGTTCATGCCCTGATTCTTGCTGCGGTGAGCAAGTACATTTTTCATTAGCTTATCCCACAAAGCAGTGAGAAGGTCTACATTTAAGTAATGACCTTCTCTATATAAACTAAAACTTGTTTTCCTTGTACTTCAATAGCCAATAATTATTTATGAAGGTTTGCATAATTGCCCAAGATAGTACAGGAGCTTGGTCACATTATGACTTTCCTAAGAACTTCTCTGAATGTGTCATTTCCAAGTTTCTGAGGTGATACCCCACTTCTATATCTTTCTCACACATTCATACAGTTTGTGAGGCTTCATCTATTTGCAGTCATGGCTTCTTAGTGCCATTAGTGACTTTGATATGGCCTCTGTAAAATGTGTAAAAGAGGTATTTCTGTTTGAGATACAAAACAATTCCACACTGATATTCTGAGGCAGTTTCAGAGCAAGTTACAGAATTCAATCATAGGTGATATTGTCAAATTTGCTAATTAGCTACATGCAGTGTATGTTTTCTTTTTAATTGCATCATTTTAGCCAATTGCTCAAGAATATAGTCTTCTGATTTCACTCAGAACTAAAGGAAGGGCAATAGGTATTTAGAGTTAATGAGAGCACTGTGTGGTCCCTGCTTTGTCTATGATTCTTTATCTTCAGGGTCTGAGCAGGACTTGATATGGGGACTGTGAAACAAGAGTCCTCTATCTACTGTTGATGTTCAAATGAAAAAAGATTATTCATTCCTTTCATAATACCTGTGCACATAGCAGCTCATATTGATGGCTTCCAAGTACAGTAAACTAACACATTAGTGTAGACAGATGTTTTCTCTATTAACAGTATCAACCATCTGGCTTTAGGCCAAATCAAGTCTGGGGAGTGATTGCAACTGGTCTGACTGTTAATGTGAAAACTGACTAAACAGTCTCTCCTCTGCTAATCTTCCCAATTCTGCAGATGATGTTTCTTCTAGTGTATGATTCATGCGAGAACAGGAAGGAGAGAGGTGATTTCAAAGATTTAATTAGTAATTGGTTACAATTTTATTCAATTACCTGGTTAAATATAAAATGTACATCTTTCGAGATGCTAAGATCTAAACTGAATATGATGAGAAGACTTAGAGAAAATCTAGAAATAATTATTTTTTGTAATACTGGAATCAGCTGTGGTATGTAATTTAATCTTTATTTAAAGAACCTGAGTCCCTGAGAGACTATGAAACTAGGTTATAGACTGCCTACTAAAAAATAAAAGAGAAAAAGTAACTTTGGCTAAAAATAGAAACATGACCATCTCACATATTACTTATTTTCAGCCATTAAATATTGTTTTTCTCCAATATACTTGCCTTAGTTCATTTTATTCTTTCCTTGAATGATTCTTGAATTATATGAACAAAATATTAATATTGACTTTGTATTTGTAGTCTAGCCTAAACTGAATAACAAAGATAAACTATAATTCATCACAGGATTATTTTCATTGATAAAAAATCCTCCAATATGATTTATTAAAAATTAGTTTAATTTATTCCTTGGCACATATGATAAATACCCAACTTTGCAGAACTTCCTTTTGTTCTTTTATATTAGTCAATTTTTGCCTCTTTTTTTTCTATTAACGGATTGGCTCTGCATAGTAGGAAACTATAACCCAAGAGGACACACTCTTATAAATGAATGAATAATACTTTGGGGTTAAGAATTATTTAACAGATATTGACTCACAAAAATGATATCTGCATGTGGCTAATAACTAATACAACTATTTTTTATCCCATGTTTGAAAAAATGACAATCTGGAGGAATATTTGGAAATTCAATTTCAAATCAATACAATTTCAAATTGCATTTTTAATGGTTTTCAATGGTCACATAAGATTTCTTGAATGACTCAACTAACAAGGAGTTATAGTACAATGACAAACAAATAAAGCATGTTATATAGTGTAGAGAGATTTGGAGTGGATGCAGATTTAAATCTTGAATTAGATACTTACATGTTTTCCATTTATTGAAGTCCTTCAAAATTATTAAAATGCTTGCTATGTGCCAGGTACTGCATTCAGTCCTTGATACACAGTAATGAAAAAGATCAACATGCATTTTGATCTCACTCAGTATCTATTATAGCAGAGAACATAGACATAAGCTGCCAATCAGTAAAATAAATACAAGTAAACATTGAGATCCATGCTATGAAGAAGAATGACATGAGGGAAAGTAATGGGACTTGGAGTTTGTAGCTTAGTTGGTGTTGGTTGATCCAAAAGTGCTTCTCTGAAAAAGGGGCATATAAACTGAGACTCTGAGAGGTAGTGAAGCCAGCTATTTGGGAACTGGAAATAAGAGTGATTGAGACAATGGGGGTAAAATCTGAGCTTTAAGCCCCATGATAAGAAAGAGCTGAACACATTAGAGAACTGAATTAAAGAAAATGCAACACATTTTTGGCAAGATTTTTAATCTTCTCAGACATGTCAGTAAGAATCTGTTAAAAATAGATCTCATGTGATCTAGCCCATATATCAGTACTTCTTTAGGAATGTACTTAATGTATATTCTGAAATCTTATTTACTAGGTATTATATTAAGCAGGAGGAGAAGAGGGCAACGGAGGATGGAGACGGTTGGACGGGATCATGAACTCAGTGGACATAGTGTGAGCAATGGAAGGGAACAACAGGGAAGCCTGAAGTGCTACAGTCCATGGGGTCACAAAGAGTCACATACAACTTAACAACTAAACAGCAACAATTTTAAGCACTTGCTCTGAATCTACTCATTTAAACCTTATATGCAAAATTCTCTAAGCCAGGCTTCAACAATACATGAACTGTGAACTTCCAGATGTTCAAGCTGGATTTAGAAAAGGCAGAGGAATCAGAGATCAATTTGTCAACATCTGCTGGATCATGGAAAAAGCAAGAGAATTCCAGAAAAACATCTACTTCTGCTTTATTGACTATGCCAAAGCCTTTGCTGTGTGGACCACAAAAAACTCTGGAAAATTCTTTGAGAAATGGGAATATCAGACCACCTGACCTGCCTCTTGAAAAATCTGTATGCAGGTCAGGAAGCAACAGTTAGAACTGGACAAGGAACGACAAACTGGTTCCAAATAGGAAAAGGAGTACATCAAGGTTGTATACTGTCACCCTGCTTAGTTAACCTCTATGCAGAGTATATCATGAGAAAGGCTGGGCTGGATGAAGCACAAGCAGCTGGAATCAAGATTGCTAGGAGAAATATCAGTAACCTCAGATATGCAGATGACACCATCCTTATGGCAGAAAGTGAAGAACTAAAGAGCCTCTTGAAAAGTCAAAGCAGAGAGTGAAAAAGTTGGCTTAAAGCTCAACATTCTGAAAACTAAGATCATGGCATCTGGTCCCATTACTTCATGGCAGATAGATGGAGAAACAGTGGTAACAGTGACAGACTTTATTTTGGGGATCTCCAAAATCACTGCAGATGGTGACTACAGTCATGAAATTAAAAGACACTTGCTCCTTGGAAGAAAAGTTATGAGCAACCTAGACAGCATATTAAAAAGCAGAGACAATACTTTGCCAACAAGGGTCCGTGTAGTCAAAACTATAGTTTTTCCAATAGTCATGTATGGATGTGAAAATTGGACTATAAAGAAAGCTGAGCACTGAAGAATTGATGCTTTTGAACTATGGTGTTGAAGAAGACTCTTGAGAGTCCCTTGGACTGCAAGGAGATCCAACCAGTCTACCCTAAAGAGATCAGTCCTGGGTGTTCATTGGAAGGACTGATGTTGAAGCTGAAACTCCAATACTTTGGCCACCTGATGAGAAGAACTGACTTATTGGAAAGGACCCTGATGCTGGGAAAGATTGAAAGTGGGAGGAGAAGGGGTCGAGAGAGGATCAGATGGTGGGATGGCATCACTGATTCAATGGAGAGGAGTTTGAGTAAACACTGGGAGTTAGCGATGGACAGGGAGGCCTGGCATGCTGCAGTCCATGGAGTCGCAAAGAGTTGGACATGACTGAGAAGCTGAACTGAACTGAACTGAAACCTTATAACAAGATTCTCTATCTAGATGAGGAACTAAGATTTTTTTGTTAACCCCATAACCAGTAAATGGCAAACCTAAGTGAGAATCCAGCAGTCTGACTCAAGAGATCATACTCTTAGCAATAACACTGCATTCTTGGAATGCCATAATATAGAAAAAGTGTCTAAAGATATCATGTTTGCTCTTGTAAGTGTAGAAATTGTTATTATCATTATCTGTGCTCAATATGATATATAAATATCTCAGCCTGACCCAGCATTGACCTCTCCTACATTTATAAGATTATTTTTTACAGTTTTTCATTCAAAATAGAATAATGTTGAGGATGAAAGTGTTTAATTACTTGGGGATCACAGGCGTAATCTAACATTGTCCTGGTCAAACTGGGGCAGCTGGTTGTCATATAGAAAATGTGAATTTGCCAATGTTGGCCTGAGTGATGATAGTAGCACTGCTGCTGCATCATGAATTTCTTAAGCTAGAAGGGAATTTAGAGGTCATGAATTTCAATTTTTTAGTTATTTTTAAGGGCCAGAGAGATGAAATTACTTGCCCAAGATAACATCTAGTTAGTACCATGGCTAGACTAAACATCCAATTATTTTTTTATGCATTCAAGTCTGCTTTAAGGTAAATGTGTATTTCTTTGGCTGAAATTAAAAGGCATGTATAGAACCTTAGTTATTTTACCATGTACTTATTCCATCACATACTGGCAGAGATTTTCTTCTTTTTTCTTTTTTTTAAACTAGTAACCTGTGTGATAGTACTGACTAGCTTTCACAGACAGTCCAAAAAATATTTTAGAGAGAAACATGGGAAGTTTCATGGAATGTGGAATCAGCATAACTTAGAAGAATGTTGTTAGCTTTGACTTTATCACTGTTTTTTTTAATGGTCTTAGGTCAGTCATTTACTATTTAAAGCTTCAATTTCTTTACAAAGAGAGAAAATAAGTGAAAAAAAAAAGTAAAGTCCTTTTCTTTTTGCTTTAAATTGTATAAAAACAGTCTGAGTTTTGGAAAGGGTAGCTGGTAAGGAAAAGTGAAAACATCACAGACAGATTTTAAATTTGCTAAGGGCTAGTCCTGAGTCCAGTGCATGTTAAGTCACACAGTTTTTGAACTGGATTAGTGAGTAGATAGAAAGGGATATTGATTAGGACACTAGTGATTATCCAGTAAATTATGCATGACTGAGTTTAAGTAGACCAACAGGATATTTTGGACTGTTTCCCACAAGATGGACTAACATTGACAGCTCATTTTCTGGAATCACGTGGGGCTACTCTAGGCTTTACAAATGGGCAATAATGGGAATTTAAAAATTTAAGTCCTAAAATAAAAGACAACTAAGTTACTGGAAAATGAGTTCTAACATTATGGGAATTTTTTAAAGTTATTAAAATCTTGAGACATTCACTGGTATTTCATATATAATATGGAAAAGTGAAAGTGTTAGTCCCTCAGGAAGTAATTGTTGCATGTTTTTGCTGTGCAATATTTGGTAATAACAGTGAAAGATATACAGGTAAATTTTAGGTACTTAGTTCTGGAGCCAAATAATTGGGTTTAAAGAGCTGATTGCCTGAGTTAGCAAATTGTGGTGAGACTCAATAGATACGATATGTATAGAGTGCACACTCACCCTCATTGTGTTTCAGCTATATTGTTTTTTTCCCATTGTTTGATTGCATTACACTCTCTTCAGCCACAGAGATTGTGGACAATATTGTAGATTGGCTCATTAGACCCCAGTTATGCCTCATGTAGCCCACTTTCCTTTAAACCAGAGGCTAGGGAATTCCCTGGTGGTGCAGTGGTTAGGATTCTGTGCTTTGGTTGGGGAACTAAATTCCTACAAGTCAAGTGGTGCAACCAAAAACAGAGACCAAAACATCAAAGCTACATTTCTTAGATTCAAGATTCCAATGAGACTCTCTTCCACCAAATAGACACACACACACACAGAAACACACACACACACACATATATATATAAGACTTGGAAGGCAAAAATAAACACTGGGGGCAAAGGCTGGCTGTTTCTTTCATGAGTATTATCTGGGAGTCCTTTGATTTCTACAACATCTGTTAAGAGGATTCTGATGTTTGAATATAGGTACTGTTGAACTACTCAAGAAAATCAGAGATACCAAAGGAACATTTCATGCAAAGATGGGCTCGATAAAGGACAGAAATGGTGTGGACCTAACAGAAGCAGAAGATATTAAGAAGAGGTGGCAAGAATACACAGAAGAACTGTACAAAAAAGAGCTTCACGACCCAGATAATCATGATGGTGTGATCACTGACCTAGAGCCAGACATCCTGGAATGTGAAGTCAAGTGGGCCTTAGAAAGCATCACTAGGAACAAAGCTAGTGGAGGTGATGGAATTCCAGTGGAGCTATTTCAAGTCCTGAAAGATGATGCTGTGAAAGTGCTGCACTCAATATGCCAGCAAATTTGGAAAACTCAGCAGTGGCCACAAGATTGGAAAAGGTCAGTTTTCATCCTGATCCCAAAGAAAGGCAATGCCAAAGAGTGCTCAAACTACCGCACAATTGCACTCATCTCACACACTAGTAAAGTAATGCTCAAAATTCTCCAAGCCAGGCTTCAGCAATATGTGAACCGTGAACTTCCTGATGTTCAAGCTGGATTTAGAAAAGGCAGAGGAACCAGAGATCAAATTGCCAACATCCGCTGGATCATGGAAAAAGCAAGAGAGTTCCAGAAAAACATCTATTTCTGCTTTATTGACTATGCCAAAGCCTTTGACTGTGTGGATCACAATAAACTATGGAAAATTCTGAAAGAGATGGGAATACCAGACCACCTGATCTGCCTCTTGAGAAATCTGTATGCAGGTCAGGAAGCAATAGTTAGAACTGGTCATGGAACAACAGACTGGTTCCAAATAGGAAAAGGAGTACGTCAAGGCTGTATATTGTCACCATATTTATTTAACTTATATGCAGAGTACATCATGAGAAATGCTGGACTGGAGGAAACACAAGCTGGAATCAAGATTTCTGGGAGAAATATCAAGACCTCAGATATGCAGATGACACCACCCTTATGGCAGAAAGTGAAGAGGAACTAAAAAGCCTCTTGATGAAAGTGAAAGTGGAGAGTGAAAAGGTTGGCTTAAAGCTCAACATTCAGAAAACGAAGATCATGGCATCTGGTCCCATCACTACATGGGAAATAGATGGAGAAACAGTGGAAACAGTGTCAGACTTTCTTTTTCTGGGCTCCAAAATCACTGCAGATGGTGACTGCAGCCATGAAATTAAAAGACGCTTACTCCTTGGAAGGAAGGTTATGACCAACCTAGATAGCATATTCAAAAGCAGAGACATCACTTTGCCAACAAAGGTTCGCCTAGTCAAGGCTATGGTCTTTCCTGTGGTCATGTATGGATGTGAGAGCTGGACTGTGAAGAAGGCTGAGCGCCGAAGAATTGATGCTTTTGAACTGTGGTGTTGGAGATGACTCTTGAGAGTCCCTTGGACTGCAAGGAGATCCAACCGGTCCATTCTGAAGGAGATCAGACCTGGGATTTCTTTGGAGGGAATGATGCTCAAGCTGAAACTCCAGTACTTTGGCCACCTCATGTGAAGAGTTGACTCATTGGAGAAGACTCTGATGCTGGGAGGGATTGAGGGCAGGAGGAGAAGGGGACGACAGAGGATGAGATGGCTGGATGGCATCACTGACTCGATGAATGTGAGTCTGAGTGACCTCCGAGAGCTGGTGATGGATAGGGAGGCCTGGCGTGCTGCGGTTCATGGGGTCGCAAAGAGTCGGACACGACTGAGCGACTGATCTGATCTCTGATCTGATCTGACTGTTGAACAACAGGTGGTAAAATCAGCTACATTTTGGGTAGCAATGTTTTGATTGGGTCATTTTGACTGTTTACCATCAAGTTTAGTCCCCTGAACTTTCACCAGTTCTGTGAGTTAATGCTAGGTTGTAATAAAGGCTCTTCTCCTTAAACCTGCTGGAGTGGACTCTGTCATTTACAACTAAGAATCCTAAAGTAATACAGCAATCTCAAACATTGAAAGAAGGGTCCCTTTCTTCTCATTAAAATTTACTAATATAAGATAGTCTTCATTCATATATATATATCCATTCAGCATAATTATTGCATAAGATACTGGGTTAGACACTGCACATAAACTGGTGAATTAAAACAGGTAATTCCAAGTGTAAGAAGTACAAATCTATCAGGAGAGACATAAATAACAAGTAAATAGACAAATAAATATATGTTAAAATAATAATTAGTGCTAAGAAGAAAATCAGTAAGATGAAGGAATAAGATAAAAAAACAAAACAAACAAACAAAAAAAAAACTACCTAGATCAAAAGAGTTTATGAAAGGAAGCCAACTAGCAAGCATGCGGTGGTACATATCTGTTAGTTCCCAATGTGAAAAATGTGTTTGGTGCCCTAAGAACTTATGGTGAGTTTTGCATTCATTAGTTATTTGCATTCATTAGTTACTTTCTATTCATTAATAGAAAGTTAAATAAAAGAGTGGTTAAATAAGTAAAAGCCATTATCTGTCTGATATTGATGGATGATAAATCAATGCTGCTGCTGCTTCTGCTTCTAAGTCGCTTCAGTCATGTCCGACTCTGTGAGACCCCATGGACAGCAGCCCACCAGGCTCCTCTGTCCACGGGATTCTCCAGGCAAGAATACTGGAGTGGGTTGCCATTTCCTTCTCCAGATAAATCAATGAAAGGAATGCAATTCGATGAACTAGCAAAACCATCAATAATGATTTATTTTTGATAACTAACTACTTATGTAATTGTTGTATCCAAATACCATAAACAAACTTTTTTTTTTCTCCTTAAAAGGCATGGTGATGATCTCTCAGATGACTAGATTCTCTGGAAAACCATAATTCAGGTGAATGTCATACTTTCATTAGAAACTGTATGACATATTATGGTGGTGGAATTCTCATGTGACAGAAAAATAAGTTGAGGAACTAACGAAATTATAAATAGCAAGCCAAGTAATATAGAATATAAAATGATCACTTTGAACATGATAACCTAGCCATTATCAAGAAGTATGTGATTACTGAATGTTATTGATTATGCTGATCAAATGGTATGAAATGTTTCCAATGCTCACAGTTCAGATTGATGTCTTAAATATGCTTAGGCATATTTATAATAATAAATATAATATGTGTTTATAAATAATATTACATATTATATTTAATTGGAGAAGGAAATGGCAACCCACTCCAGTATTCTTGCCTGGAGAATCCCAGGGACGGTGGAACCTGGTAGGCTGCCATCTATGGGGTCACACAGAGTCGGACACGACTGAAGTGACTTAGCATTATATTTAATATTTAAATCAAATTAAATATTTAAATTAAATATTTAATAAATAAATGTTATATTTATAATTTATAAATATGCTTAGGCATATTTTCTTATCTTAGCATGTTCATTTGCAGGTGAAGCAAATTTCCTTTCTGACCTCTCTTTTGCTATACCTTTGTCCAGCTAAACCTGGTAGAGCATTTTATGAATGGGCATACTGCCATCATGGCAGATGGATCTGGGCAAACACATTCAAGAGCCAGAATGTATGTTGTATTTGACTAAGAAAGGCACATTGATACCAGTTTATATGGAATCAGCATTTGGTGTGCAATCTTGCTTCCTATGGCTGAGGGGATATGACCTACCACTCTAGCTGAGCAATGAATCAACTTTGTAAATCTCAAACATTTAAGCCTCATCATTATAGCTCTGGTGTATAGGAAAGTAAGGCTAGAAATCACTGCTTGATGGAGGAGACAAAAATGTAAAGCTTTGTCCACAAGATATTTCTTGAAAAAAATATTGGATATAGATATTTTTCCTAAATAAGTATCATACCAACTACAAAAATCATCAGATCAGATCAGATCAGTCGCTCAGTCATGTCCGACTCTTTGCGATCCCATGAACTGCAGCACGCCAGGCCTCCCTGTCCATCACCAGCCCTAGGAGCTCACTCAGACTCACATCCATCGAGTCAGTGATGCCATCCAGCCATCTCATCCTCTGTCGTCCCCTTCTCCTCCTGCCCCCAATCCCTCCCAGCATCAGAGTCTTCTCCAATGAGTCAACTCTTTGCGTGAGGTGGCCAAAATACTGGAGTTTCAGCTTTAGCATCATTCCCTCCAAAGAAATCCCAGGGCTGATCTCCTTTAGAATGGACCGGTTGGATCTCCTTGCAGTCCAAGGGACTCTCAAGAGTCTTCTCCAACACCACAGTTCAAAAGCATCAATTCTTCGGCGCTCAGCCTTCTTCACAGTCCAGCTCTCACATCCATACATGACCACAGGAAAGACCATAGCTTTGACTAGTCGAACCTTTGTTGGCAAAGTCATGTCTCTGCTTTTGAATATGCTATCTAGGTTGGTCATAACTTTCCTTCCTAGGAGTAAGCGTCTTTTAATTTCATGGCTGCAGTCACCATCTGCAGTGATTTTGGAGCCCAGAAAAATAAAGTCTGACACTGTTTCCACTGTTTCCCAATCTATTTCCCATGTGGTGATGGGACCAGATGCCATGATCTTCGTTTTCTGAATGTTGGGCTTTAAGCCAACCTTTTCACTCTCCACTTTCACTTTCATCAAGAGGCTTTTTAGTTCCTCTTCACTTTCTGCCATAAGGGTGGTGTCATCTGCATATCTGATCATTTACTCTATCCATGCTGCTTGTAAGGTTTTTCTTGTTGTTCAGTCACCCAGCAGTGTCTGATTCTTTGTGACGTAACGGACAGCAGCACACAACGCTTGCATGTCCTTTGCCATCTCCCCGAGTTTGCTCAAGCTCACGGCTGTTGAATGGGTGATGCCATCCAACAATCCCATCCTCTGTCATCCCCTTCTCCTCTCGCCTTCAATCTTTCCCAGCAACAAGGTATTTTCCAATGAGTTGGCTCTTTGCATCAGGTGGCCCAAGTATTGGAGCTTCAGATTCAGTCCTGCCAATGAATATTTAGGACTGATTTCCTTTAGGATTGACTGGTTTGGTCTCCTTGCAGTCCAAGGGAGTCTCAAGAGTCTTTTCCAACACAGCAGTTCAAAAACATCAATTTTTTGGCTCTTAGCATTCTTTATGGTCCAACTTACACCCATACATGGCTACTGGAAAAGCCATAGCTTTGAATATATGGACCTTTGTCAGCAAAGAGATGTCTCTGCTTTTTTATGTGCTGCCTAGGCTTGTCATAGCTTTTCTTCCAAGAAGCAAGTGTCCTTTAATTTCCTGGCTAGAGTCACCATCTGCAGTGATTTTTGGAGCCCCCCAAAATAAAGTCTGTCACTGTTTCCACTGTTTCCCCATCTACTTGCCATGAAGTGATGGGACTAGATTTCATGATCTTAGTTTTTTGTTTTTTTTTTAATGTTGAGTTTTAAGCCAGCTTTTTTAGTCTCCTCTTTCACCTTCATCAAGAGGCTTTTTAATTCCTCTTCACTTTCTTCCGATAAGGGTGGTGTGATCTGCATATCTGAGGCTATTGACACTTCTCCCAGTGATCTTGATTCCAGCTTGTGCTTCATCCAGCCCAGCATTTTACATGATGTACTCTACATATATTTTAAATAATCAGGGTGACAATATACAGTCTTGAAATATAATCCTTTCCCAATATTGAACCAATCCATTATTCCATTTCTGGTTCTAACTGTTGCTTCTTGACCTGCATACAGGTTTCTCAGGAAGCAGATAAGGTGGTCTGACATTCCGATCTCTTTAAGAATTTTCCACAGAACTACTTGTAAGGTATTACATTTATAAACAGTTTTTCAGAGAAAAGATTTATGGTTCCCTCTTCACATAAGCACAAGTAATTTATCTGAGCAATAGCAATTTTATACTTTATATCTCTTTCATCTTTATATAATTTATTTATATATTTTAAGCTATTCTTTTCCATTTCTTCAACTTTACCTTTTCTCTCCAACTTTCCTAATGTAATTTACAAAACATCTACTTCTGCTTCATTGACTATGCTACAGCCTTTACTGTGTGGATCACAACAAACTGGAATATTCTTAATGAGATGGGAATACCAGACCACATTACCTGCCTCTTAAAGGAAACCAGTCCTGAATATTCATTGGAAGGACTGATACTGAAGGTGAAGCTCCAATATTTTGGTCACTTGATGCAAGAGCTCACTCATTGGAAAAGACCCTGATGCTGGGAAAGAAAGAGGGCAAGAGAAAGCGGTAGCAGAGGATGAGATGGTTGGATGGCATCCCTGACTCAACGGACATGAGTGAGGAAACTAAGGGAGATAGTGAAGAACAGAGAAGCCTGGTGTGCAGCAGTTCTTGGGGTCTCAGAGTAGGACATGACTTAGTGACTGAACACCAACAGCAAAATGTGGTTTACAGTCTGCTTCATCGGAAATGAATGTTCTGAGAAACATATTTTAAATCATTATTCACCTCACCTCCGTCCTCTTAATTCTTTTTTTCATGTGATCTCTGCCAATGATGTTATAATTACAATGGTTAAAAACATTAAGTTCACCTTTGATATTTATCTTTTATTTCTATATCTATTTATTCTTCAACATAAGGCAATGCTGTCACCAATTTATCTATGTAATAGATTCTCTCCTTTGCATACACACTTCTGTTACTTTAGTTCTTAGCCTCATCATATCTCACCTGGACCAGGAAAGGCCTCCCTTAAATATTTAGCAGAATGGCTTCAAAGTCAGACACCACAGGTAATAAATCCTGATACAGCCATTTAAAGTCTGTTGGATTCTAAAGAATTTGCTAAATGGTACTTATAGCTAAAGAATGTGAGAAGGAATAAAATGACACTATATATACAAATATAAAATATATATTATCTATTATAAATAGTAATTATATATTATCTTCATAAGCATCATTACTAAAAATGATGAGTCAGAGTTAGAAAGCTCTGACTGCCCACCAATTTGTGATAAAATTCATTACTCAAATGCCACGTCTAGTCATAAAATGGCCAAATACCATTTCCAGTCCACATCAAATTTATCTGAGATATTCCCATATTTTTATGAAAATAAAACTGAAATCTCTTAGCATGTACTCCAAAAGGTAAGGTAATTTTGATGTCTAGAAGACTGGATTTAGATCTAAGCATGACCACTTAGTCAACTTGAGAGTCCCTTGGACTGTATGGAGATCCAACCAGTCCATTCTGAAGGAGATCAGCCCTGGGATTTCTTAGGAAGGAATGATGCTAAAGCTGAAACTCCAGTACTTTGGCCACCTCATGAAAAGAGTTGACCCATTGAAAAAGACTCTGATGTTGGGAGGGATTGGGGGCAGGAGGAGAAGGGGATGACAGAGAGTGAGATGGATGGATGGCATCACTGACTCAATGGACGTGAGTCTGAGTGACCTCCAGGGGTTGGTGATGGACAGGGAGGCCTGGCGTGCTGTTATTCATGGGGTCGCAAAGAGTCGGACAGGACTGAGCGACTGAACTTAACTGAACTGAGTCAACAAATATTGATTGGTGAGGTAGGGCATATCTGACACTTTGAAGGCTGAGGATTGAACAATTAAACAGACACAACTTCTCCCTATTATGGCTACAGATTGATTTATACACTCTGAGCTGTAGTTTCCCTACTTATAAAACAGGGATAAAGGTACCTAGATTTGGGGCTTGTTTGAAAAGTTCAAAGTGATTGCAGGTGGATTATTATAATTTTGTGAATATATGCTTAATGATAATTAAGAGTAATCAGTTTGAAGTCAGGAACAAAAGTTCAGATTCTAATGTAGAAAGAGGGTTCCAAATGGCAGGAGAAAGCAAAGACAGAGTGTTTTGCTTGTGCCTATAGGTATAGGAGTACTCTTCTCATTCTTTGGATACATGTATATCACTTTCTGTTCATTTGTTTGTTGCTGCTGTTTTTAAAGGCAATCATCTCTAATATATGTGTATCTGTTTTCCACTTACATAGTGTACTGTTTTCATTCAATGTTTTAATATTAGTAAACTAACATATTGTACTTATTTTTATATAAAATGTAACTATAGTGTTTTTCTTTAAATCAATGGATCATTCTTTTGGAGGATAATGACCTAAGGCATATTGTCCTTTGAAAGTTAGAAGGAATTGATACCAGGATATTTCTGTGTTACAAAGAATAATGACAAGAAAATAAGAGAATTAAAGGGAAAATTGGGTTATGGGGAGAGAATGGAAGGAAAGAGGATTTCATGTAAGTGAAAAAAGGCAAAAGCATTTTTTCACATATATGGCATCGTATGAAAAAACCTTTTATTTAGGGCTTTCTTTTTCATTTCTAGATATAATTTCAGTATTTTGTTTCACACTGTCTCACTGTGGAAATATTATCCTGAAATACCTAGAAAGAAATAAGAACAACAGAAAGCTAATTAATTATTTTAAATTCAATTAATTAAAAGATCTAGGGTAATGATGTACCTCTATTACTCTGAGGATCTCTATTTTAGGTAAATGAAGTTTACTCTCCAACCAGTCCATTCTAAAGGAGATCAGCCCTGGGTGTTCTTTGGAAGGAATGATGCTAAAGCTGAAACTCCAGTACTTTGGCCACCTCATGTGAAGAGTTGACTCGTTGGAGAAGACTCTGATGCTGGGAAGGATTGAGGGCAGGAGGAGAAGGGGATGACAGAGGATGAGATGGCTGGATGGCATCACTGACTCGATGGACATGAGTTTGAGTGAACTCCGGGAGATGGTGATGGACAGGGAGGCCTGGCGTGCTGCGATTCATGGGGTTGCAAACAGTCGGACATGACTGAGTGACTGAACTGAACTGAACTGATGAGTAAGTTATAACATAGTCATAATTTACATATATGTATGTGATTTGCTTCATTGACATGTATTTTTCTCATTAGATTGTAAATAGATCAGGCCTGAGAAATTTTGGTCACTATCATATTCCTATCTTCTACCACAGACCCTGAAACTAAATAGTCAATTCTTAGAATTAGAATTCAAATTTCTTATGTCCTAGAAGATTAATCTCACCTGGCAAACCTTGGACTATGTTTCCTACTTCTTTCTGTCTCTGGAACTGTAACCATACTTTTCTCTTTGCTATTCCTAGAAAACACCAAGCACACACCTGCCTCATTGCTCTTGTATTTCCATTCACTCTCCCTGGATCTCTCATCCTGTAAATATCTGAATGGTTTTGTCCATTATTTGATTCAAGTACCTGCACATATTAGAAAGGACTTTTCTAACACCCTTATATAAGATGTCACTTCCTGCCATTCCATATGTAGCTGCTTTATATTTCTTCCTACATTTTATAGTTATTTTATTGATGATGTTTATGGAGCATGTACTTTATAGCAAATACTTACCTAAACATAGGGATATGACACACACAAACATGTAAAAATTACTGGTTATGAAGAACTAAAATTCTAGCTCAGAGATATAGAAGAAAAAATTTTAAACTAAAATATGTAATATTTATATGAGTGATAAATATCACAGAAAAATAAATAAACAAGGGGCTTAGAAAATATTGTGTGGTCAGAGCAGCCCTCATTTACAGGTTAACATCTAAGTTAAGACTCAAAAAATGTGAGAGAGAAAGCCCTGCAGTGGTCTGACAAATAAGCTTTTGAGGAAGAGAGGATATTAAGTAAAAAGGCCCTCCTTTGAGAGCCTAACAAATTTAATCCAGGATTACAGTAGAGCCACTATAGCTAGAGCAGTGATTGAGGGGAGAATATTAAGAAATGAAGAAGAAAAAAAGTGGGTTTCAGTCCTGGACTTGGGAGATCATAGTAAACATGAATTGTTACTCTGAGATGATGTAGTTTTAAACAGAGTGGTAGTATGATTGAACTTGGGTTTTGACTGAATATCTTAGATTACTTTGTTAAGAATAGAATGAAATGGGGGATAGCAATAAAATAAAGAGCATAGGAAGCTCTTGCAGTAACCCCCTAGAAGGTGATGCTGAAACAGTGGAAATAGTAAGAAGTCATGACATTCTGGATATGTTTTGAAGGTAGAATCAAAAGATTTGTTGATGGATAAGAATCAGGATTTGAGAAAAATTTGAAAAAGAAAGGATTCCTTCAAGTAACCAGAGGTAAAGAGGTGCCACTGTTAGACTGTGATAGAGCAGATTGTGAATGGTGGGGAGGATGCCAGTGCATGCTTCAAGTAGTGGTCAAACAACAGCAAACAAAAGCAAAACAAGTTATCTAGCATCATTCATTTTATGATCTACTGGGGAAACAGACAGCAGATAAATTAAGGGTAATAGATGGAGATCATAGGCTTTCTATTGTACATAAGACAATGTAGTACTTAACGTATACAGCAGCTATTGTAACAGACAAACATCCATGACTTATACAAATAGAAATTTCTTGTTCATATTTAGGTATAAATGGCAGTGGTGACAGTGGGATATTTTGCTCTTTGAAGTCCTTCTCTACTCAGGTTAAGGAGGCCTCCTTTATTTTCAAAGTGTGGCTCCTGATATAGCCTGGAACATCAATGTCTAGATGGTTGGTAAGCGGAGTAAGTGTAAAGATCTAACAGGAGATTTTATAGGCTCAACATAGATCTGATGGACTTTATTCCCCCTTCACTGATTTCACTGAGTATTATATGATCACATGGTCCCATTAGATGCAGGGTTACTTGGAAAATGTAGTCCCTATTAAGGCAGCCACTTGCCAGCAATAGCTCTACATCAAGAAGAAGAAACGCATCTTTGGTGGAGGGCTAGCTCTGTCGTTGCATGAGATCAAGACATTTTGACCAACAATTTAACATTTGCACAGAGACTTGAAGAAAATGGTAAAGCAAACCATGTAGCTCTGTAAATGAAGACATTTTAGGTAGAAAGAACAGCAAATGTGAAGATCCTGAGCAAGCGAGTGAGAACGTTCTTTGAGTAGTGTCAAAAAAATAATTGTAGTGGGTGTGCATTGGTCAAGGGCGAGTCAGAGAACCAAAAGTCAGAGATGACCACATGGCTTTGAGCCTTTTAAGTTATGGTCAAATTTTAGGCTATGATGGAGCTAAGAAGCCATTAAAAATGTTAAGCATAGAATGATGTGCTGTAGTTTTAAGGAAAATTACTTATGCTACTATTGAAAATAGATTATTGAGTCATATGAGTAGAAGAGAAGTGTTGTAAGGCTACTTTGATAACCCAGGGAGAAGAGGATAGATAAGAACAAGCAGTACGGATTGGTAGGAGGTGTAAGATGTGGTTGGGTTCTGAAAAAAGACAACAACAGCTATATTTTAGAATCAGTATTTCCCCAAAACTACTTATTCTAATATTTTAAACCTATAAAAATAAAATACTAGAAAGTATTTTGAAGGCAAAGCTGAGAATATTTCCTGAGGGATTATTTGTGAGATGTAAGAGAAGAGACAATGATATTTCTCAAGATTTTGGTAGAAACAATGGGAAGTATGGAAATACCATTTACGTAGATGAGGAAACCTGCAAGAAAATCCGATTTGGGGTCGGTCATAAAGATTTAATTTCCCACCATTCTTATCTAGATATTGGTTGGAGTAGGACGTAATCTAAAAGTATGTGCTGTGGAAGATTTCTCATTCTCTGGAGGAGGAAATGGCAACCAATGTCAGTATTCTTGCCAAAAAAATTCCATGGAAAAAGCAGCCTCATGGGCTACAGTCCAAGAAGCCACAAAGACTTGGACATGATTGAGTTATTGAGCACACATGTTTCTTATAATCACTAAAATCTTGTTTAGGGTAGCATAAAATAGGAAAACCCAGGTACCAGTATGATTTTATTGGAATAATGTTTACAGGAATCCCAATGAAGAATGGAAGCATTCCATTTAGCATGTTTTGACTTTCTGCAGCAGATTATCTCATACAGTTTGCTGCATATTGGCTAAGTATATAAAGTTTAATATGAAGAAATACAGGGAAAGGTAATCTCCAGAGTTAGTTAATGGCTAGGCTTTGATCACGGGGAAGGCAATGGCACCCCACCCCAGTACTTTTGCCTGGAAAATCCCATGGACGGAGGAGCCTGGTAGGCTCCAGTCCATGGGGTCGCTAAGAGTCGGACACGACTGAGCGACTTCACTTTCACTTTTCACTTTCATGCATTGGAGAAGGAAATGGCAACCCACTCCAGTGTTCTTGCCTGGAGAATCCCAGGGACAGGGGAGCCTGGTGAGCTTCCATGTATGGGGTCGCACAGAGTCGGACACGACTGAAGCGACTTAGCAGCAGCAGCAGGCTTTGATCAAAATCCAAGTTCCTTCGACATCAATGTACCATCATTCTAACTGTAGATTTCACTTTGATACTGGTTCTCATCATATTCTTAAAAGAGCTGATAGAAATACCTGAGGTAACGCTCATTTGTTCATGTTCAGTGAAAGAGCAACAGAAAAGGCTCTAACATAAATGTGGATTGTAATTTCCTCTTTTTAAGTGTGTTAGGTCCACTTGAGCTGTCATTTCAACAATTACAGTCAGCCATATCCCTCTCTGGAAATAAGGATGAGATAGATAACTATGAATGGATAGATGAAAAATTAATTAAAACTCAAAGAATTTATTAGGAAGAAGAAAGGGTAGGCAAACAATAGAATGTGTTATCTGGAAAGAAAGTTCTCTTACCTCTCCAAATGCAATCAGTTCCTTGTGACAAGTATTTTAAATTGTTTCACCATAAGTTATTTTTCATGTTGAAGAAATTCACATATATTCACATACGTAAATTGAGTATATATTCATTTGGGTGGGGCTTCCCTGGTAGCTCAGCTGGTAAAGAATCCGTCTATAAGGTAGGCGACCCCAGTTCTCTTCCTGGGTTGGGAAGATCCCCTCGAGAAAGGATAGGCTACACACTCCAGTATTCTTGGGCTTCTCTGGTGTCTCAGCTGGTAAAGAATCCCCAGGAATGCAGGAGGCTGGGGTTTGATCCCTGGGTTGGGAAGATCCCCTGGAGAAGGGAACTGGCTACCCTCTCCAGTATTCTGGCCTGGAGAATATCATGGCCTGTATAGTCCGTGGGGTCACAAAGAGTCTCACATGACTGGGAGATTTGTGTTTCACACTTTCACTCCTTTGGCTATGATTTTTTTTTTTTTTTTTGGGTTCTATAATATCTGTTAGATTTATTACATTGAATGTGTATGTATGTATTGATCCTTTTTATTGTTAAGTAGCATTTCATTGTATGAATGTACCATATAGGCATTAGGTTATTCACTGCTGCTGCTAAGACACTTCAGCTGTGTCTGACTCTGTGCGACCCACCAGGCTCCCCCATCCCTGGGATCCTCCAGGCAAGAATATAGGAGTGGGTTGCCATTTCCTTCTCCAATGCATGAAAGTGAAATGTGAAAGTGAAGTCGCTCAGTCGTGTTCAACTCCTAGTGACCCCATGGACTACAGCCTACCAGGCTCCTCTGTCCATGGGATTTGCCAGGCAAGAGTACTGGAGTGGGTTGCCATTGCCTTCTCTGAGGTTGTTCACAGTTTTGGGTAATGCTGGATAAAGCTACAATGATTATCTTAACAAGTCTTTCAGAAAGGGATGTATTTCATGTATTTTTTTTCTCTTGCAAAAATATCTAGAATTTGAATTACTATATGTTTAATCTGATAGAAACTATCAAACTTTTCTTCAAAGTGGTTGTACGTACACAGTTCTAAATATAATAGAGACAGAAATAAGGTCATTAGCATTTGTGGTTATAGATTTGTAAAATATTATAATTTAAGTGATTATGAACTTTTAGTTCTTCATTTCCAAATTACAGTGTGTAGAGAGATGTGAGAGATATGTCTTATATACTGAGAAGATACTCTAATTTTTTCCTGGATGAATTCAAAACTGCTGGCATCGGATATTTGAAGCCCAGAAAAGATAAATGTATATATCTTTCTGGTGGATGGGGTACTCAACACTTTGTTAGAGATTCAGAGATGGAGTCTTTAGGAACACTCAGTCACTAGAGCAAAGAAGGGCCAGGACACAAGACTGGAAACAATTTTTCATTTCTAAATAACACAAAACTCCAAGAAATGGTGTATCTACTATATGGCATATGTTTCACTGAGTTAGAAAGAGCCTGCTGCTGCTAAGTCACTTCAGTCATGTCCGACTCTGTGTGATCCCATAGACGGCAGCCCACCAGGCTCCCCAATCCCTGGGATTCTCCAGGCAAGAACACTGGAGTGGGTTGCCATTTCCTTCTCCAATGCATGAAAGTGAAAAGTGAAAGGGAAGTCGCTCAGTCGTGTCCGACCCTCAGCGACCCCATGGACTGCAGCCTTCCAGGTTCCTCTGTCCATGGGATTTTCCAGGCAAGAGTACTGGAGTGGGGTGCCACTGCCTTCTCCGGTGTTATTGGCAGACAAAGGTAAACAATTACAGGCCTAATAAAATATTTTCCCACTGTTTTGAATAAAGCCACTGGATTGAGGTCTTTGTTTTTATTTGAGAAAAGATGATAACATTATTATCATATCTCTAGTTTGAGATCCTGGTCTGTGTTTTGATGCAGTGACTACTGTGAGAATCATCCCCTCCGGCTTTTTCTATTGTTATTCATGGGGGTAGGGGTGAGGTGGGAGGGTGGACATCATCCTTTGTGGCCCCTTTATTAAAATAATTTCAATTCCTTAAAAGAATAAGCACTCTCTCCTATTTTCTCCCTCTCTCCCTCCCTTCTTCCCTCTCTCTTTCTTTTTTTTTTTGGTCTTTGTCTGTCTGACTTTCTAGGGTCACATCACTTTCAGGAGGCTTGCAATCCTCTTCTAAAAGTCACTGCACCTGGCTTCATGAGTTAAGCTCATTCTTATCATCACTCTAAGCTCCTGCAACTGCCATCATGTCAGACCCAGCCCTTGATTTTCCTAAATCACCTCTGACGCAAGGTTATTGCCGATAACGGACACTTACTCAAGATGTAGCAAAGGGTAATTAGAGCCCAAAGAAGAACAAAACCCAAATCCAAATAGAAACAAACTGCCGTTCTAAATTTGATCATCTCTTCCACATTCTAAGGAATCTTTTGCTGGCTGTATTTTTCATTAGAACTTAGCTTATCACCAACTCCTGAGGACTTTTCTTGCCTGATGCCCTTTGCTGCTTCACTAGGCCACCAAACTGCAAACTGTCACAGTACTCTTATATTCCTGGGCAGAGCAATTTCATCTCCTTGCTCTCACTCATGCTCAAACGGGCCCTGAAACCATCAACTTTTCCAATAACATGGACACAGCAGGTCTCTACTAAGTATTTAATACGTTGAAAGGCATGAAAACTTTTCTTTTTTTAAAAGCAATACTTGATCCTGATACATCTCTAGTTATACCCTTCCCCTCCCCCACCACCTATTGAGATTGCCTATCCATTTCCTCATTCCAATTATAATTTGAATCAGAGCTTGGAACTCAATGATCTAAATCATTTTTGAAGATTTTCAATAAAAAAAGAAACAGCAGACATGCACGACATTGCATTCTGATTACATTTTCCTTCAGATTGTTCAGAGTAGTTTCCCCTTCATATTTAAGTATTGACCTGGGCATATAAGAAGAGAGTGCCAAGTGGGATAAAGCAATTGTTAACAAAATAGTAAATTGCAGTGAACTGAAATATGAACATCAGTCTTGCACTATGTTTCCTAACATTGTAAGGGGCATGGTTAGCCTTAATGATGTGAACCAAGGACACCGCTTTCATCCAGGTAAATGATACATTTGCTTCTCATTCCTAAAGTCCATCATGGAAAAGTGGACAGACAACTATACTGGGCTCTACTGTTAGGGGAAACACACTGATTGAAACCACCCATCCTGGCCAGGCACCATAGCAACCATTTGCATGAGTTGTTTTACAACAGGAGGTCCCGGTAAGGAACACAGAACTAATAAGCCTCCAACCAGCAGAGTTTGAGAAAGGTCAAAAGGAGACACCACATGTCTGACCACCTCCCGGAATCCTCTCTGGCATGCATCTTCACTGGACAAGGCATGCACCAGGAAGGACTCTGAGTCAGAATGATTGGCTAAAGACAACTCAGAAACTAATACCATCCCCATAGAACCCGAGACTGTAAAGCCATGTGACAGAGCTGTTCTCCTGGGTTCCCTTACCCTGCTGCTCTCTGCTTGGGTGGCTTTTCCCAATAAAATTTCTTCTTTTTCAGCATATGTGTCTCCTCGGACAATTCATTTCTGAGTGTTAGACAAGAGCCCAGTGTTGGGCCCTGAAAGGGGTTCCCCTTCCTGCAACACTACCACTTTTACGTGATGTGGGTATCTGGGAAAATAAGATTCTTCCTCAGTCTTCTAAGCACATTGGAAAGAGACAGCTACTCATGGTCCCACTTTTACAGAGTACTTAGAAAAACCCTAGAAAATGCTTAAATATTAATAATGTTGGCTATCATTACTGATGAAAGGAAGCAGAGTATAGGAGTTAAGAGACAAGACTATGGAATGAGATAGCCTGGGTTGAATCTTAACATACCACTTTATTTGTTGTGATCTTTGGCACTCAGCTTAAATTGTTGAGGACTCAGTTTCCCCATCTGTGAAAAAAATGTCACTAATGATGACAGTCATATTAGGAAGTGGCTCAGAGGTTTAAAATACATTTGGAATGTTGGATGGTGCTGGCACATTTAGGTGCTTAATAAGAGATTCCTTCCTTTGCTTTTGCTTTTTCCAGAGGTGGCCTGGACTCCTTTCCTCTGTACTTAATGGCTTTGATCTTTCAGCATTTGGTGAAAAATATGGAACCTGGGAAAAAGCTGGCATTAAAAGCATTCCTGCTATTACAGATTAGGTGGGTCTTCCTAGGTGGTGCAGTGGTAAAGAATCTGACTACCAACACAGGAGACACACAGACCCGGGTTTGATCCCTGTGTTGGGAAGATTCCCCAGATAAGGGAATGGCAACCCACTCTAGTATTCCTGCCTAAAAGAGTTCCACAGACAGAGGAGCCTGGAGGGTCACAGTCCATGGGGGTCATAGAAGAGCTGGGCATGATTGAAGATACACACACATGAGTGCACAGGTTAGGTTTGGGCCTGTACAGAAAGTTTTGGAAAGGGGTCCCACTGGGGAATATGAAAGTTGTGTGTAACTAACAATGTTAGTGGAGTTGGCAGTGTAAACCCAATGTCCAAATTGAAAAATGAAAAAGAGTCCAGGCCTGAAAATCAAACGACTTTTTTCTGGGGATCCAAAGATATCCAGCTTGAAACAACTCACTTCAGTATAGAAAGAAAAAAAAAGTGGAAATCATGCCATGTGGACCATCTCTCCTTTTTCTTTTTTTTTTCTTTATTGCTCACATTTGGAAAGTTTGCTCATATAAATGTGTATAATCCATCACTTTCATTCATCATGCTCATACTTTGGCAAGTGAGAGTCATGAGGATTTTACTGGGGTTTTCTGAATGGGTTTTGAGAAGCTTCTTTATTCTGCTCTATTAGTGTTTCCCCCAGCTTCTGGCACTTGTTAGTGATGTTTATACCTGGAAGGGGTCAGGTGAACCCTGGTAATGGTTCAAATATCTTATTGGGAGCTTATTTTGGTTTTATTCAATACCATGAGTCTCTCCTTCCTCAGTTTCTGGAATGTGTTGGCTCTATATGCAGAATTCAGGTCTGATTTGTGATGGAGGGCCGGGGAAATATCCATACATCTGCTGGGAGGTAGGAATTGAGCCAGGGCAACTGCTGAAAGCATTTGACTTTTGACAACACAGACCAGTCATCTGTGCTTCCACATATGCAACTCTGCAAACAAAGGCAGAGAAGGGAGGAGTGAGTGGTATGTGGCCTCTTATTTACTAGGAAGGAACTGTGCAATTTATTGGCATCTCCAAAGTCCTAGCTGTGTGACTCTGTGGTTATATGTGTATAAGTGGGTATAAAACTGACAAATGGGTAACAATGAACAAAAATCGTAGTGTTTTCAGACCTTGGCTGTATGAAACAAAACAAAAATTAGATTCAGAGAGGAAAGAAAGCCAATGTGATACCACAAAACCCAGATGAAACGTCTGCTCTTTTATCATGCTGCTCTAACATTTTAAAAGCAGCAAGCAGCATAGAAGTGATATTGGAAGTTTTTATCTACAGGAAATGTGTCCTTTACATTATCTTGCACTCAAGTTGCATGTTTTAATTGAAATCAGACTTTCAATCTTAATATGTACAGATTTACATTCTTAAATGGAAATTCCAGGATAATTTTTTGATTGTGTCAGACAGGGTACTATGCGAATTGCCTGTTAGTTCATTTCACTGATGCTAAGGAATAGATTTCCTTCAGCCTAAAAAAAAAAAGAAGAGCATAAGTGGTGAAAATTTAAATCTTTAATATTGGGAATAGAGATGGCTTTAGACTCTATTCCTTTGGTTGTATTTAAGAAAGTGAGAATTGGGACACCCAGTTCAATTAATAATCCATCAATGTGACTCTTGAATTCAGGCACTTTACTGGCTTTAAAGTTACTGCTGCATATGGCTTGTTTCTTGGTCCAGAGAGTATCACAAACTAAGGGAAAACCAACACTAAATAAGTAATCATGATAAAACAGAATTATGCAGTCTCTCACAGAGGCATCAAATATGTATGTACAGACTGTCAGCTGGCTGGAGTTCAACTCCAGCTTCCAATGCTTACAAATACTTTGATTTTTTTGTTAGTTACTTACTTCTCTGCACCTCAATTTCCTATCTCTCAAATGGAGATAATTTTAGTACCTGTCTCTTAGGGTTATCATAAATATCAAATAAATCAATCCCTGTGATATATGTAATACCCAGCACAAAGTAAATCCTTATTACATATTTTACTATTATTAGTCTTGATAATCAATCTCAGAAATTGGAAACCTATTACAAATATTTTGCTTTCCCTTAATATCCTATATATTATAATAAAACCTGTGTTTTATCTTATTGGTTCAGAAATGTGGTAATGATGACTGTATGCATTCTAAATATTCATCCATTTCTTGCCTTTGAATAGTATATATGTGCTATTTTTAACTCCACATGACACATATAACTCATATCTAATATAAATGGCATACTTGATTAACTAGGCCATATGGGATAAAAGCGCATAAATAAGAGTGTGTAAGCAAGATAAAGTTATATTTTTTCCCCATGTAAGAAGAGTCTGGAGGTAGGATACCAGGGATAACCTGTTATGATCAGGAACCCAGGCTCTTTCTAACATTCTTCTTGCTCCTTAAAGTTTAGGCCTTTTCTGCAAGCTCCAAGATGTTCACTCAAACACTTGCCATCATGTCTGTATCCCAACAATCAGGAAGGAAAAAAAAAAAAAAGTCAAAGGCACCCTCTAGACATCTGCTGAAGAAATTCTCATTTAGGTTCCTCAGAACAATTCTTCTTACATCTTTTTGGCTATAACTTAGGCACATGACCAACAACTAGTCCCAAGAGTGGTTGGGCAGTATGATCTTTTCTGAAGTATCCATGTTTCTAGCTAAGGGTGGGAGTGTAATATTAAGAGGTCAAAAGAAAAAAGATAGTGGAGAAGCATACAATTATCAATCAGGTAGTTTAAATAGAGTTGAAGCAGAGACAAAGTTTATGAACTCCACAGTTGACTGCTACCTATTGGTTAGGTGACTTTGGGTGAGATATCTCATTTCTCTACTCTTTAATTTATTCATGAGGAGCAGCGATATGTTTCAGAAAACTGTCAGTGCATGTCAGCACTTAGAACTGTGCTGTACATGTGAAACCTGCTTATTTCAATGTATGGGAAGCCACTGAGTAGGACTGAGTAGTAGGGACAGTAGTAGGCTGTGAGGAGAATCTTGCCATCTCTACATATTTTTAAAGTGATCACTCTGGGAAATTATATAGAAAGAAAAGAAGTGTAGATGTAGGGAAAAGAGTTAGAACAACACTATTATAGAAGTGATAAGAGAAGAGTTTGGTGCCAGTGCAGTTGTGAGAAGTGGTTGTATTTAGATTTATTCTGACAGTGAACAAATCCAATTTACTTATGAGGACTGGGAGATAGTTAAAATGACTGTTTATCCTTTTATCCTTTTTATCTCTATGCTATTATAACCATCATTTCCCTTCACTCACATTAAGTACCACCACAATCTGTTGCACATGATGAGGGGTGCATAAATGCTATGAGTGAGTGAGTGAAAGTTGCTCAGTCATGTTCAACTCTTTGGGACCCTGTGGACAAGAACCCACTAGGCTCCTCTATCCATAGAATTTTCCAGGCAAGAATAATGGAGTGGGTTGTCATTTCCTTCTCCAGGGGATCTTCCTGACCCAGGGATCAAACCTGGGTCTCCTGCATGCAAGTGGATTCTTTACTGTCTGAGCCACCAGGGAAAGCCCTGACATAAATGCTATAGTCAATTAAATTGGAAAGTTAGCTGCTCCTAGTTATTTTGGGTATCTTACATTCATTCTCAAACATTGATTTATACAATGATCATAATGTTATAATCTTCTAAATATAATGAAAGGTGTTCTGATTAATATATAATGAAATTATGTAATTTAAGTAAACTGAGTTTTAAATAATCATCTAAATCCTATGCTGTGTACTAAGTCACTTCAGTCATGTCCAACTCTTTGCGACCCTATGAACTTTAGCCCACCAGACTCCTCCATCCATGGGATTTTCCAAGCAAGAATACTGGAGTGGATTGCCACGCCCTCCTCCAGGGGATCTTCCTGACCCAGGGATAGAACATGTGTTTCTACGTTTCCTGCATTGGCAGACGGTTGTTTACCACTAGCGCAACCAGGAAAGCCCAACTAACAGCTTAAAGCCGCGGTTCTAGTTTTTGCTGCTGTACCATACTCTTAAGGGCACACATCAAGAGGTATTTTTCCTATTAATTTTAGAGTCAGTATGGTGGAGCAAATGGGCTTCCCGGGTGGCTCAGCAGTAAAGAATCTGCCCACAATGCAGGAGACCTGAGTTTGGTTCCTCGGTTGGGAAGATCCCCTGGAGGAAGGCATGGCAACCCGCTCCTGTATTCTTGCCTGGAGAATCCCATGGACAAAGGAGCCTGGCAAGCTATAGTCCATGGGGTGGCAAAGAATCAGATGCAAATGAGGTGACTTAGCACTGTCGCAGGTATGGTGAAGCGAAAAGAATAACTTTATAAACATGTTGATTGAGACTCAAATACCAGTTAAAATATTTTTTTAAGTTTCTTTATTATTTGAGTCTTTGTTTTAAAAGCACTTCCAATTCAGACCTCTGTATGGCACATGGTCTTGCATGTCAGGGATTGTTGTTATTGTTACTATATGATCAATTTAAATTATAATATCAAATTGTTGGATAAACAGCTTTTCTTTTAATATCGTCAAAATATTTTTCTGTCTTCCTGTATCCACTGACCTGAAATTCTTTGATCCTTGTAATTTAGTAGGTGATCTCTTGTGGTACACTTATAGAATTTTCTTTTGTCTTTGCTGTTTTTCCATTTCACCTTATCTATATTTTGTTAATGTATCAGTTCAGTCACTCAGTCATGTCAGACTCTTTGTGACAGCATGCCAGGCCTCCCTGTCTATCATCAACTCCTGGAGTTCACTCAAACTCATGTCCATTGAGTCGATGATACCATCCAGCCATCTCATCCTCTGTCATCCCTTTCTCCTCCTGCCCTCAATCCCTCCCAGCATCAGAGTCTTTTCCAATGAGTCAACTCTTCGCATGAGGTGGCCAAAGTATTGGGGTTTCAGCTTTAGCATCAGTCCTTTCAATGAACACCCAGGGCTGATCTCCTTCAGAATGGACTGGTTGGATCTCCTTGCAGTCCAAGGGACTCTCAAGAGTCTTCTCCAACACCACAGTTCAAAAGTATCAATTCTTCGGAGCTCAGCTTTCTTCACAGTCCAACTCTCACATCCATACATGACCACTGGAAAAACCATAGCCTTGACTAGGCGAACCTTTGTTGGCAAAGTGATGTCTCTGCTTTTCAATATGCTGTCTAGGTTGGTCATAACTTTCCTTCCAGGGAGTAAGCGTCTTTTAATTTCATGGCTGCAGTCACCATCTGCAGTGATTTTGGAGCCCCCAAAAATAAAGTCTGACACTCTTTCCACTGTTTCCCCATCTATTTTTCATGAAATGATGGGACCAGATGTCATGATCTTCGTTTTCTGAATGTTGAGCTTTAAGCCAACTTTTTCACTCTCCTCTTTCACTTTCATCAATAGGCTTTTGAGTTCCTCTTCACTTTCTGCCATAACGGTGGTGTCATCTGCATATCTGAGGTTATTGATATTTCTCCTAGCAATCTTGATTCCAGCTTGTGCTTCATCCAGCCCAGCATTTCTCATGATGTACTCTGCATATAAGTTAAATAAGCAGGGTGACAATATACAGCCTTGACATACTCCTTTTCCTATTTGGAACCAGTCTGTTGTTCCATGTCCAGTTCTAACTGTTGCTTCCTGACCTGCATATCAGTTTCTCAAGAGGCAGGTCAAGTGGTCTGGTATTCCCATCTCTTTCAGAATTTGCCAGAGTTTATTGTGATCCACACAAAGTGTTAATGTATAGATCATTTAAATTTGGTGTTTTTTATCTTTTATCTGTCACTTATGCTTTTTATCTTTTGAAATGATATGATCTGATATTGGCATATGTATCTTCTTTCGTTTGTCTCTATATCTCTATCACTTTCTGCTAAATTTGTCTTTCATCTTATCTTCTAGCTCACTACTTTATTCTTCATCAGGCTATATCTTGATTACTCATATAATATATTGCATACATTATATAATTTTTTCATCTATTTTTTCTTCCTTTTGATTGATTATTATATTTTCTTTCTGATTTAATTTTTATTATATCATTTCTTATCTCATAAGAATAAATTTATTCTTGATTTATTATTTAAAATTATTTTACATAAATTCCAGTAACTTGCTCTGAATGATTTGTTTTCCAGTAAGCTATTTCATACTTAAGGTAGTTATATACCTCAGGTGTGACTTCATGCTCCTCTATTTGGAGAAGGCACTGGCACCCCACTCCAGTACCCTTGCCTGGAAAATCCCATGGATGGAGGAGCCTGGTAGGCTACAGTTCATGGGATCACTAAGAGTCAGACACGACTGACCAACTTCACTTTCACTTTTCACTTTCATGCTTTGGAGAAGGAAATGGAAACCCACTTCAGTGTTCTTGCCTGGAGAATCCCAGGGATGGGGGAGCCTGGTGGGCTCCCATCTATGGGGTCACATAGAGTTGGACACGACTGAAGTAACTTAGCAATAGGGAGGAGTATCAGCTGCACCATCTGGATTTTGTATGAAAAGGGCTACAGGCATTAGTCTCTGTCCAGCTGGTGGAAATTTAGGAAGAAGTTAGCACTGAGTGCTTGAGTGAATGACTCCACAGCCATAACATGCCAAGAACTGTCTTAGCTGAGGCTGTCATTATAAACCCTTAAAGAGAAGCAGCTTTGTGAGCACCACTGTCTCCAAGCTGTAATTCAGTCATACTGAAATTTGAATAGGACACAGGGTAGGAGTGAATTCTCTTGTTTTTCTGGTCAGTCCTCTTCTGTTTCCTTCAATTCCCTCAGTAGGGAGCAGGGCTTTTGCTTGTCTGACACTTCTCCCATGGAGATACTCTCTTGTGGAGATACTCTTTCATGCTTATATCTAGATTGCTCTGGTGAAGGGCCCAGGAAAATTTTCTAGACTCCAGATTGAGGGAAAGGAAAGAACCAAATGTAAACCCCTGTGACTCTCCTTGCACCTATGTTGGCTCACTGATCCTCATTGTTCCTGCATCTAGTATGCGCTAGCTCAAGAAATTGTCTGTCTCCCCAGGGGCTTGACATTTCTTTTGTTACTATGGGTTTTCTGTTGCTGTCATTTTTAATTCCTGGTTTAAGACCAAGTTCTCATTGGCTTCTTACCTTCTCCAGATTAATTTCATAAGAGCGTACAAGTAGTTCATGCCACATCATTATCTTGTATGATCCCTTATTATTTAAGTATAGGAGTACCTAGGCCTTCAGAAATCTTTAGGGAATGCATTCTAAATCGAACATACCATCTTATAACAATCTGACCTTTCTTTTTCACATATTTTAGGCTTTGATTTATTTTTAAAAAGTTGCTAACACCCCTCCTCAGCATTTTCCCTCTTTTTATCCAGTCATTGCACAATAAATGCTCAATATTTGCTTGTAAAACTGCCTATCTTTATGCATTTTGAAAAATGAATTAACTTTCTAAAATAAGTATCAGCTCTATTTCTACTGTCACACTTTTGAGATGATAAAACAGTGGTCCTGCAATATGATGCACTGTAGTTATACTTTATTTGTCTCTATTGTCATAGCCTTGCAAAAGAGTACTTCAACAAATAAAGTAGAGAAAATAGATTTGCCTACAGAAATATTGCAAATAAAGCTGGAGAAAGTGACAGAATTTTGCTTTTCCAAATATTGCAGAAACAATTGCCATTAAAAAGTTATTTTTTTTTCTACCTATCAACTTATTTTTCTTCTTTCTTGAATTTGTTGAAATGGGATTATGTTTGATCATGGAATGATACATATTTCAGTGATCATCCCAATCCCAAAGAAAGGCAATGCCAAAGAGTGCTCAAACTACCACACAATTGCACTCATCTCACACACTAGTAAAGTAATGCTCAAAATTCTCCAAGCCAGGCTTCAGCAATATGTGAACCGTGAACTTCCTGATGTTCTAGCTGGATTTAGAAAAGGCAGAGGAACCAGAGATCAAATTGCCAACATCCGCTGGATCATGGAAAAAGCAAGAGAGTTCCAGAAAAACATTTATTTCTGCTTTATTGACTATGCCAAAGCCTTTGACTGTGTAGATCACAATAAACTGTGGAAGATTCTGAAAGAGATGGGAATACCAGACCACCTGATCTGCCTCTTGAGAAATCTGTATGCAGGTCAGGAAGCAACAGTTAGAACTGGTCATGGAACAACAGACTGGTTCTAAATAGGAAAAGGAGTACGTCAAGGCTGTATATTGTCACCATGTTTATTTAACTTATATGCAGAGTACATCATGAGAAATGCTGGACTGGAGGAAACACAAGCTGGAATCAAGATTGCCGGGAGAAATATCAATAACCTCAGATATGCAGATGATACCACCCTTATGGCAGAAAGTGAAGAGGAACTCAAAAGCCTCTTGATGCAAGTGAAAGTGGAGAGTGAAAGGGTTGGCTTAAAGCTCAACATTCAGAAAACGAAGATCATGGCATCCAGTCCCATCACTACATGGGAAATAGATGGAGACACAGTGGAAACAGTGTCAGACTTTATTTTTCTGGCTCCAAAATCACTGCAGATGGTGACTGCAGCCATGAAATTAAAAGACGCTTACTCCTTGGAAGGAAAGTTATGACCAACCTAGATAGCATGTTGAAAAGCAGAGACATCACTTTGCCAACAAAGGTTCGCCTAGTCAAGGCTATGGTCTTTCCTGTGGTCATGTATGGATGTGAGAGCTGGACTGTGAAGAAGGCTGAGTGCCGAAGAATTGATGCTTTTGAACTGTGGTGTTGGAGAAGACTCTTGAGAGTTTCTTGGACTGCAAGGAGATCCAACCAGTCCATCCTGAAGGAGATCAGCCCTGGGATTTCTTTGGAAGGAATGATGCTAAAGCTGAAACTCCAGTATTTTGGCCACCTCATGCGAAGAGTTGACTCATTGGAGAAGACTCTGATGCTGGGAGGGATTGAGGGCAGGAGGAAAAGGGGACGACAGAGGATGAGATGGCTGGATGGCATCACTGACTCGATGAATGTGAGTCTGAGTGACCTCCGAGAGCTGGTGATGGACAGGGAGGCCTGGCGTGCTGCAGTTCATGGGGTCGCAAAGAGTCAGACACGACTGAGCGACTGATCTGATCTGATCTGAAGCATATATAGGACATCAGGTTTGTAAAGATTCATTTAATTCTTGAAGCTTTTTTTTTTTTTTTAATTTTAAGTGTTCAAAGCCAATTATAACATATTCACTAATGTGCTTATCTATATGAAGATAATGGACATGATTCATTGGAATTTAAGGAAGCACATTAAATAACAATGGGAATTTCTTAATGATTAAGAAACATCAAAGCCTCTATTAGAAAGAGTGAGGTTGAAGTAGAAAAAAACAAATATGTGCCAGCTTTCTAGGCTAGCTCCCTACTCTACTGTGTAATTTGGAGGTTAACCTGGCACATTCAGCAGTTGTTTAAAACACATTTATTGAATGTTTTACAATTATGTGTTTTCCCTGTTTGCTTGGGTAGGTGACCTTTGGTTCAGCTTCTGTGTATGTACACAATTTAATTGAAGCTTTTAGAGAGTTCTAAGGAAATGGAATTAGTTTTCAAGATGTTGTCTCAGAGAAATCTAGCTAGGAGGCATGAAGGTTCTTGGGTTAAATAGCTGCCTATGTAATGGTGGAACTGTATCATTTATTTACTCTATTCTATTTTCTTTCCGATTCTTTCTTGCCATGTAATTTATATTTCTCTTGTTGGTAAGTATGTATTGTGAAATAACTAGAAACTACAATCAAAAGAAAGGATTCCATAGGATGTAACATGACCTAAACAAATCAGTTTCAGATTATATTTTTTCAAGGAAGAGAGATTCATTTATATACATGAATACTACAACCATGAATTTTGGTACAATCAAATGATACTGGTTTCAAAAAGTCACACAGCAAAATTTATACTTAGGAATTATTTCCAAAGCCAATAATACGGTTTTAAAAAATCCTTTTTAGGGGAAAAATCATCTTTACAATATGGATTGGAATTTTTTTTAATGCAAAGGTTATATACAGCAAAGTCTAACAAATTATATAATTAAACATCTTATTATCATTGCTAATATTTTATACGTTTAGTAAAAAAAAGTTTGTTTAGAGAAAAGAGAATAACTTTGTCAACTGATTGACAAGGTGGTTTCTGAAAGTTCTAGATGTGACTGAACACAAATAGGTATTATTAAAATAACATATAGACTTGAAAGGAGACAACTTTTAGAACACTTATTTGTGTATTTAAGTACAATTATGTTTGTAAATAAATCAAGCTCACCTCTTATAGCATAAAATTTTCTGCATTTGCTCTATGAATGCAAGATACTCCCTATAAGTTTCATATATTAGGAGAAGATACTGAAAAAAAGAGAATGAAAGACTTGTTAAGCCCTAACTATGTGCAAATATCAGCTGGTCTGAACACTTTGAAGTGAGGAAACAATCTTCCAGGCACAAATAATATACTTAATATTACCCAACAATTATACCTGATCATTGAGATTGCTGGTTGTTGCATGACGAAAGTTCTCTATTTTTACTTACCTATGTAAACTCTTTCTAAATAGAGGTCAAAAACATGGGGAGACTGAGTAAAGCTAGATGTTAAAAGGAAAAAAAAAAGAAAAATGCAATCTAATCTGTTTAAGATTATCAACATGCAGAACTGGGATATGAGTTGTAAAGGAAATTTGTAATTACAGGCTGGTCCGCAGAATTACATTGTTTAATCATGTAAAAGATGAGTAAGTTACCATCTTCACTTCTAAATGCCTGCTGTTAATACGTAGCAATGATGTCTTTTCAGTATTAAGAAGTTATAGATGACATTTGTCTCTTTTTCTTCTTCCATTCTCCCTCCCCATCCCCTTCTTCCTCTTTCCCCTTCCTCTTCTTCATCCTCCTCTTCTTTCCCCTCTTCCCTTTCTTATTCCTCTGCTTTTGCTACTACTAATTCCTTCTTATCCTCCCTGATCCTCCTCCTTCTTCCTCTTCTTCTCTTTCTTCCTCTTCCTTCTTTTGTATATGAACTCCCTTCTTATATTTTGGAAATTTTCTATTCTATGGGCCTTGGTTGCAATCTACATGCAATTATAGAACTTGAGCAAGATATTTTGAGCTTTAGGCCAGTTAAAAAATGAATTTGTAACTTACCATCAGCATTCAGAGTGAGTTACTGGGAACAGGGAGAATAGAGCATTCAACATGGCCATGGAAGAAATAGCTATGTGTTCCAGTTGCAGATGTGCTGCATTGCCAGGGGCAGTATCCAGTGTCTGATGGTAGAAAGTGTATAAATCAATGCAGAAGAGATAGTATGGTTGTTATCTCCAGACTTTCATTTGTTCTTTTGAATATTTCCAGAGATTTCACTGTTCTAAACACATTACATTGTTTAAGCCCGTTTATTCTTTATAGTACTCTTGCGTAGACAATCCCATGGACAGAGGAGCCTGGTGGGTTGCAGTACGTGGGGTCGCTACGAGTCGTACACAACTGAGCGACTTCACTTTCACTTTTCACTTTCACACATTGGAGAAGGAAATGGCAACCCACTCCAGTGTTCTTGCCTGGAGAATCCCAGGGATGGAGAAGCCTGGTGGGCTGCCATCTATGGGGTCGCACAGAGTCGGACATGACTGAAGTGACTTAGCAGCAGCAGCATTCTTTATAATAAAGTTTTCGGAGATAGGCACTATTTTTACCCTCATTACACAGATGAAATAATAAAAGAACAGAAAAAATAAGCAATTTGCCTCAAATCAGGCAGCTATTAAGTGGCAAACTTGAGATTCAAACTCAGGTAGCATGATGTTGGTATCTGAGTGTTTAGCCCGTGTGCTGTCCAGCATCCCTTTGTTGCTGCCCATAATTGAAGCTTAGTACCAGAACCTTCCATTAATTCTATGAGTAACCCAATATTTTTAATGAATGTTCTCTTCTTATGTTAAAATTCAGTTTCAGTTGCTTACAGCTAAGGATGCTGCCAATACCATAGTTATCATAGTGATGCCATAAATGAATTAGCCTTATGATCATTAATAGGCCAATTAAACTCTAAAAGCTCATATGCAAAAATTTACATATTTGTAAATATTACTTATTATTCTGGCTTTCAAACATTGTAATAATCAGATAAAATAATGTTTTACTTTGTAAACCAATAAGATTAAATACATTTAATTTCAAATCAACAACCATTATTCCTAACTTCTTAGATGTAATCCCCTTCTAGTAGGTATGGATCACATGATGGTAGATATCACTCACCCACTGATGTTGACAATATATCTGTTATTGTCCATACAGGAAAACAGAAACTGTTGTATGTTTTCAAACAGAGAGGTATTTACTGCAAGGAATCGCTTATAACAGTACTGGAAGGGTTTAAGAAGTGAATAGTAGGGAGCCGTGGCTTACTTAAACTTCAGCAATTATGGGAAGCCCCTACTGTGCCTACTGCTGGAAGAATATAAGTGAGAAGGATGTATAATCCAGAGATCAGTAATTATAGAAAGCTCATTCTTGCCCTGGAACTGAAAGCCTGGGGTCAGGTTGACTACCAAAAGATAATACCTGATACATCACATTAAGTTTGAGAACCATTTAAATGTGTATCCATTAAAATATTACTTTTCTTAGCAAGTTACTTTTATAAATGTGTTGATTTTATTGTTGTCAGTTTCAATTAGATTTTTAGATGAGATACTACTAAGGATGGCCACTACACTCTGCTTTTTATTTCAATAACAAAGATGATAAAATTATTTTAAATAGTTTGTCATTTGATCAATTCCATTTTTGGTCAAGCTTTATAGTTCTAGCCCACAATGCAATTATTCTTCAAATCTACCAACTTAACACTGTCAAGATTCAGAGTGGGAAAGAGGTCTTTTCAACTGTGTGTTAATTTAGCATGCTACAGAACTGGGTGATTCCTGTTGCTTTCTTTCAATTTGTATCTGCTGCTGCTGCTAAGTCGCATCAGTCATGTCTGATTCTGTGAGACCCCATCGAGGGCAGCCCACCAGGCTCCTCCGTCCCTGGGATTCTCCAGGCTAGAATACTGGAGTGGGTTGCCATTTCCTTCTCCAATGCATGAAAGTGAAAAGTGAAAGTGAATTCGCTTAGTCGTGTCTGACTGCTTGCGACCCCATGGACTGCAGCCTACCAGGCTCCTCTGTCCATGGGGTTTTCCAAGCAAGAGTACTGGAGTGGGTTGCCATTGCCATCTCCCAATTTATATCTGGAAACTAATCAAAATGATTTCTCCATGTCATAGTATACAGAAAGGGGTCTAGATCCTTCTGTTGGTTGATGACATGCTTTATTATTAAGAAATAAATGTGGACTTAAACAAGACCTTTTAGAACTAACACCCAAAAAGATGTTCTTTTCATTATAGGGGACTGCAATGCAAAAGTAGGAAGTCAAGAAACACCTGGAGTAACAGGCAAATTTGGCCTTGGAATACGGAATGAAGCAGGGCAAAGACTAACAGAGTTATGCCAAGAAAATGCACTGGTCATAGCAAATACCCTCTTCCAACAACACAAGAGAAGACTCTATTCATGGACATCACCAGATGGTCAACACCGAAATCAGATAGATTATATTCTTTGCAGCCAAAGATGGAGAAGCTCTATACAACCAGCAAAACAAGACCAGGAGCTGACTGTGGCTCGGACCATGAACTCCTTATTGCCAAATTCAGACTGAAATTGAAGAAAGTAGGGAAAACCTCTAGACCATTCAGGTATGACCTAAATCAAATCCCTTATGATTATACAGTGGAAGTGAGAAATAGATTTAAGGGCCTAGATCTGATAGATAGAGTGCCTGATGAACTATGGAATGAGGTTCGTGACATTGTACAGGAGACAGGGATCAAGACCATTCCCATGGAAAAGAAATGCAAGAAAGCAAAATGGCTGTCTGGGGGGGCCTTGCAAATAGCTGCGAAAAGAAGAGAAGCGAAAAGCAAAGGAGAAAAGGAAAGATATAAACATCTGAATGCAGAGTTCCAAAGAATAGCAAGAAGCGATAAGAAAGCCTTCTTCAGCGATCAATGCAAAGAAATAAAGGAAAACAACAGAATGGGAAAGACTAAGGATCTATTCAAGAAAATCAGAGATACCAAAGGAACATTTCATGCACAAATGGGCTCGATAAAGGACAGAAATGGTATGGACCTAACAAAAGCAGAAGATATTAAGAAGAGGTGGCAAGAATACACAGAAGAACTGTACAAAAAAGAGCTTCACGACCCAGATAATCATGATGGTGTGATCACTGAACTAGAGCCAGACATCCTGGAATGTGAAGTCAAGTGGGCCTTAGAAAGCATCACTAGGAACAAAGCTAGTGGAGGTGATGGAATTCCAGTGGAGCTATTTCAAGTCCTGAAAGATGATGCTGTGAAAGTGCTGCACTCAATATGCTAGCAAATTTCGAAAACTCAGCAGTGGCCACAGGACTGGAAAAGGTCAGTTTTCATCCCAATTCCAAAGAAAGGTAATGCCAAAGAGTGCTCAAACTACCGCACAATTGCACTCATCTCACACGCTAGTAAAGTAATGCTCAAAATTCTCCAAGCCAGGCTTCAGCAATATGTGAACCGTGAACTTCCTGATGTTCAAGCTGGTTTTAGAAAAGGCAGAGGAACCAGAGATCAAATTGCCAACATCCACTGGATCATAGGAAAAGCAAAAGAGTTCCAGAAAAACATCTATTTCTGCTTTATTGACTATGCCAAAGCCTTTGACTGTGTGGATCACAATAAACTGTGGAAAATTCTGAAAGATATGGGATTACCAAACCACCTGACCTGCCTCTTGAGAAATCTGTATGCAGGTCAGGAAGCAACAGTTAGAACTGGTCATGGAACAACAGACTGGTTCTAAATAGGAAAAGGAGTACGTCAAGTCTGTATATTATCACCATGTTTATTTAACTTATATGCAGAGTACATCATGAGAAATGCTGGACTGGAGGAAACACAAGCTGGAATCAAGATTGCCGGGAGAAATATCAATAACCTCAGATATGCAGATGATACCACCCTTATGGCAGAAAGTGAAGAGGAACTCAAAAGCCTCTTGATGCAAGTGAAAGTGGAGAGTGAAAGGGTTGGCTTAAAGCTCAACATTCAGAAAACGAAGATCATGGCATCTGGTCCCATCACTACACGGGAAATAGATGGAGAAACAGTGGAAACAGTGTCAGACTTTATTTTTCTGGGCTCCAAAATCACTGCAGATGGTGACTGCAACCATGAAATTAAAAGACGCTTACTCCTTGGAAGGAAAGTTATGACCAACCTAGATAGCATATTGAAAAGCAGAGACATCACTTTGCCAACAAAGGTTCACCTAGTCAAGGCTATGGTCTTTCCTGTGGTCATGTATGGATGTGAGAGCTGGACTGTGAAGAAGGCTGAGCACCGAAGAATTGATGCTTTTGAACTGTGGTGTTGGAGAAGACTCTTGAGAGTCCCTTGGACTGCAAGGAGATCCAACCAGTCCATCCTGAAGATCAGCCCTGGGATTTCTTTGGAAGGAATGATGCTAAAGCTGAAACTCCAGTATTTTGGCCACCTCATGCGAAGAGTTGACTCATTGGAGAAGACTCTGATGCTGGGAGGGATTCAGGGCAGGAGGAGAAGTGGACGACAGAGGATGAGATGGCTGGATGGCATCACTGACTCGATGAATGTGAGTCTGAGTGACCTCCGAGAGCCGGTGATGGATAGGGAGGCCTGGCGTGCTGCAGTTCATGGGGTTGCAGAGAGTCGGACACGACTGAGCGACTGATCTGATCTGAAATTGTAGTTATGTGGACTTAAAATGTTAAAGTGTGGACTTAAAATGCTGTTATTTTATTAGCATTATGAAAACATTTTCATGGAAACTCTGCTAACAATTTTTTGGAGTAATTATTCTTCAACACATAAATGAGCAAAATAATCTAAAATGTAATTCAAAGTACCATAGTTAGTAGTTAATAACACTGCTTTTACTTTTAGAAGTTCATAACAGAGTAGATCTTAAAATTTCTCATCACAAGGAAAAAATTATAATTATGTGTGGTGATAGACATTAACTAGACTTACTATAGTTGATAATTTCACATTATATATAAATATTGGATCACTGCACTGCACACCTGAAAATAGCATATGTTATTTTCATATATTTCAATGTTATTTTCATATATTCATATATTATTTTCATATATGTCAACTACATTTCAATTTTTAAAAATGCTATTTGAGAATGTATTTATTATTCACTGTGCTGGACACTTGAAATTGAAAGAAAGGGTTGAGTGCCATTAAAAATCAACAGATCAACAGGTTACTTTAAATTAATAGCATTCCTTTCCTCTTTTCAGGTAAAAATTCTAATAATCTCTTTTATACTTTTTTACTCTCAATTAAACATAATTTTGTTAATCTTTGTTGTGTGTATAACATGGGGTAAGGGCATTCCTGGATACATTACATATGCTATCTGATTTTACTAACTAACAACCCTGTGGGAATATTAATGACCATTTTTACATTAAAAATGGAAGCTCGAGGTTAGAGCTAGGAAGTGGAGCAGCTGAGATCATCTAATTTCAAAGAGAGTACAAAATTAAAAATAAAAACCATGTGAGAGATTCGTTGGAGGAAAAACAAATTAAAAACTTTCAAATAATACGTTCATGTAATTTGGTTCCTCTGTTTCCAAAACACAAAGGAAATTTTATGGTATCTAAAGAAACAGTGTCAGACTTTATTTTTGGGGGCTGCAGAATCACTGCAGATGGTGATTGCAGCCATAAAATTAAAAGGTGCTTGCTTACTCCTTGGAAGGAAAGTTATGACCAACCTAAATAGCATATTCAAAAGCAGAGACATTATTTTGCCAACAAAGGTCCGTCTAGTTAAGGCTATGGTTTTTCCAGTGGTCATGTATGGATGTGAGAGTTGGACTGTGAAGAAAGCTGAGCGCCAAAGAATTGATGCTTTTGAACTGTGGTGTTGGAGAAGACTCTTGAGAGGCCCTTGTACTGCAAGGAGATCCAACCAGTCCATTCTAAAGGAGATCAGTCCTCGGTGTTCTTTGGAAGGACTGATTCCAAAGCTGAAACTCCAATACTTTGGCCACCTCATGCGAAGAGGTGACTCATTGGAAAAGACTCTGATGCTGGGAGGGATTGGGGGCAGGAGGAGAAGGGGATGACAGAGGATGAGATGGCTGGATGGCATCACCGACTCAATGGACATGAGTTTGAGTGAACTCCAGGAGTTGGTGATGGACAGGGAGGCCTGGTGTGCTACAATTCATGGGGTATCAAAGAGTCAGACACGACTGAGTGACAATTGAACAGAACTGAAAGGCTGCTAAGTTGCTTCAGTCGTGTCCGACTCTGTGCGACCCCATAGATGGCAGCCCACCAGGCTCTGCTGTCCCTGGGATTCTCCAGGCAAGAACACTGGAGTGGGCTGCCATGGCCTTCTCCATTGTGTGAAAGTGAAAAGAGAAAGTGAAGTCGCTTAGTCGCGTCTGACTTGTAGCGACCCCTTGGACTCTGGCCTACCAGGCTCCTCCATCCATGGGATTCTCCAGGCAAGACTACTGGAGTGGGGTGCCATTGCCTTCTGCAACTGAAAGGACATGTTTTTAAATAGGTGAGAAATATTGAAATTGGGAGCACATTCTTTTTCTAGGACATATCTTGATGGCAAGATCACACTGCTGAGGTCCCTATTGTCTGCAGAGGAACAAACCAGACCATCCTGGGACCTGAATTCAGATTTATGTAAGAGAATGGAGAAGAGACCACAGAAACAGTAATAAGTATAAAGAACTTGAATAATGTAGAAAGAATACGGTTCTGGGGAATATAGCAGTAGACAGAAGTCCAGACCTGCTTTAAGTGTGGGAGTTTGCCAAGAGCTGGAAGGAGCCAGAGCTGGTGGGGTTCAACAAGCCAAAATCAGAGTAGTGGTCACACCTTTAATCATAAATCATAAGCAAGAGGCTAAATAGGTGGAAACGCTGCTCTCATGTTTTTATTTTCCCGCATGCTGGTGCTGCTGCTAAGTCGCTTCAGTCATCTCCGACTCTGTGTGACCCCATAGATGGCAGCCCACCAGGCTCTTCCATCCCTGAGATTCTCCAGGCTAGAACACTGGAGTGGGTTGCCATTTCCTTCTCCAATGCATGAATGTGAAAAGTGAAAGTGAAGTTGCTCAGTCGTATCTGACTCTTAGTGACCCCCATGGACTGCAGCCTACCAGGCTCCTCCTTACATGGGATATTCCAGGCAAGAGTACTGGAGTGGATTGCCATTGCCTTCTAGGCATTTTCCCCTATGAAATGCACTAATTCAAGATGAGATGGATCAGTGCCCTTGTCAGAGATCAGATCAGGTCAGTCGCTCAGTCGTGTCCGACTCTTCGCGACCCCATGAACCGCAGCATGCCAGGCCTCCCTGTCCATCATCAACTCCTGGAGGTCACTCAGACTCACATCCATCGAGTCAGTGATGCCATCCAGCCATCTCATCCTCTGTCGTCCACTTCTCCTCCTGCCTCCAATCCCTCCCAGCATCAGAGTCTTCTCCAATGAGTCAACTCTTTGCATGAGGTGGCCAAAGTACTGGAGTTTCAGCTTTAGCATCATTCCCTCCAAAGAAATCCCAGGGCTGATCTCCTTCAGAATGGACAGGTTGGATCTCCTTGCAGTCCAAGAAACTCTCAAGAGTCTTCTCCAACACCACAGTTCAAAAGCATCAATTCTTCGGCGCTCAGCGTTCTTCACAGTCCAGCTCTCACATCCATACATGACCACAGGAAAGACCATAGCCTTGACTAGGCGAACCTTTGTTGGCAAAGTGATGTCTCTGCTTTTCAATATGCTATCTAGGTTGGTCATAACTTTCCTTCCAAGGAGTAAGCATCTTTTAATTTCATGGCTGCAGTCACCATCTGCAGTGATTTTGGAGTGCCCTTGTAGGGATGCCTTACTCCCAGTGGAGCTCTGACAGAAGTCTCCTGACACTGTATGTCGCTGTGGTCTGAAAACGAGAGAAACTAGCAGTGGAAAAGCACTGACTCAGAGTGGGGCAAATGTCTTGAGGTTTCCTTCTCATGGATTGGGCAGACTCAGCAGAGGCACCTGGTAGAAGGCTCAGCTGAAGACAACCTCTAAAGAGGCCTCTTAAGGAAGGCACCTGGGCTAGGAACATCATGATGGGGGAAGAGCAAGGCCAATTGGGTGACCTGATACTCTAATCTTAACTCTGGGGGGTGCCTTGAACTGGATCCATCCAAGCCTTGTGCAGGGAGGATCTCTTCCCTGAGAGGTCTCCCAGCTAATGGTTTTACTCTTGCCTGTAGTCAGGCCTGAATGCGTGGGCGCAGAGTCGCTCTTGGAGCCAGACATGTCAGAGGTAAGAGGGCTACCGCATTCCTAGCACTAAACAGAACTCAGGGTTTACTACTACCCGCGGATAGTACTGCACTCAGCTACTGGCACTTGACTTTAAAGGAACATTTTGAGGCAGTAGAGTATGTGTTTTCCCCGTTTCATTTATTTAGAAGATGGATGGGGAAAGAAAGATGGGAAAAGTTTTGTGGCTTTTCTTTCCCACTAAAAATTTAAACTCTGAATTAGGAAGAGGATTTAAAACTGACATGATGCGGGGAAAAGGATATTTTTCTTGTGGAAATTAGTCTGTCAGTGGAAAACTAGAAGGAAAAGCACATGGAAATATGGGGGGTCCTAAAACAGAAAGATAGCAAAGCCCAAGAGTGGAGTGGTGGCCTGGAACATCTCAGCAGAGAGAACTCAGGGCAACATGACCATTGTTTCCTAGCCACTGTGTAGCACAGAAGATGAAGGCAGTTAATAGAGTCTGCTGATGACAGGGAACCTTATCTCCCCAGCCTCCTCCCAAGTCAAGATCTTGCCACTACAGACGGCTCCAGGCCCCTGGCAAACCCCTATTGTAGGGATGAAAACTGAGGTTATGTGCTTCGCCATCTTAGCAGAATGGATTTGGAGTAGGTAGTTAAGCTGGGTTAGAGAAAATGAAGTTCTAATGTGAGTTGAATTCCACATATGCTGCTGTGAGACTGGCAAGGATTATTGTAATAACAAGCACTTGGATTTAATGAGCATTTCAGTTCAGTTCAGTTCAGTTCAGTCGCTCAGTGGTGTCCGACTCTTTGCGACCCCATGAATTGCAGCACGCCAGGCCTCCCTGTCCATCACCAACTCCTGGAGTTCACTGAGACTCACGTCCCTCAAGTCAGTGATACCATCCAGCCATCTCATCCTCTGTCGTCCCCTTCTCCTCTTGCCCCCAGTCCCTCCCAGGATCAGAGTCTTTTCCAAAGAGTCAACTTTTCGCATGAGGTGTCCAAAGTATTGGAGTTTCAGCTTTAGCATTATTCCTTCCAAAGAAATCCCAGGGCTGATCTCCTTCAGAATGGCCTGGTTGGATCTCCTTGCAGTCCAAGGGACTCTCAAGAATCTTCTCCAACACCACAGTTCAAAAGCATCAATTCTTTGGTGCTCAGCCTTCTTCACAGTCCAACTCTCACATCCATACATGACCACTGGAAAAACCATAGCCTTGAAAAAACCATAGATGGACCTTTGTTGGCAAAGTAATGTCTCTCCTTTTCAACATGCTGTCTAGGTTGGTCATAGCTTTCCTTCCAAGGAGTAAGAGTCTTTTAATTTCATGGCTACAGTCACCATCTACAGTGAGCACTTACTGAGTGCCTAATATTTTAACTATTTAAATAAAATATTACATCTGATGGTCTTGAAAATCCTTTGAGATAGATACTGTTAATACCTACTTTTTACCGCTGAAGACATTGAATCTTGTGTATGTTCAGTAATATTCTCATACTTTGGAAAGTTGGTTAATGGCTGACTGAAGATTTGACTGCAAGAATTTACCTAGAGATTTTGCTGTTTACATTCACAATGAGGTGAAGAAATTAGGTGAAAAATGGGACTAGCCTTTACCCACCCCCCTCCAAAACAAAATTACTTGCTCTTGGATAAAATATTGGGCTTATCTGATAGCTCAGCTGGTAAAGAATCCACTTGCAGTGCAGGAGACCCCAGTTCAATCCCTGAGTCGGGAAGATCCCTTGGAGACTGGATAGGCTACCCATCTCTTAAAATATTAGAGACAAAATTTCAGAACATGTTCTTTGGTGTCTTAGATCTGTCTGTAGAGGTTTGTCTTGGTCTAGAGATAAAAGTTGTGCTGAGCCTTGTGGTGGAAGTCAGATAACCTGGCTGAGGAAGGATTGATTTATGTGGCGAGCCTGGCTTAGAGACCACTTCTGTCTTGCTCTCACTTATCAGTGTATCTCCACTACAAACACAGTACCTAGAATGGTTGCGGGGAGAAGAAAAGGTAGTGAATAGATACTTAATACCAGTTGAATAAATAAACTAATGTAGACAACCTCCTTTTCTCTAAAGGTCTAAGTTTACTTGTTTAAAAATTAATGTTTCTTTTTGGCTGTGCTGGGTCTTCCTTTTGTGCATTGGTTTTCTCTAGTTATGGAGCACGGGGGATATGCTCACTGGGGTGCACAGGCTTCTCACTGCAATTGCTTCTCTTGTTGCAGAGCTCAGGCTCAAGGGCATGGAAGTTTAGTAGTTGTGGTGCTCTGACTTAGTTGCCCCAAGGCATGTGGGATCTTCTTGGATCAGGGATCAAACCCATGTTCTCTGTATGGGCAGGTGAATGTTTAACCACTGAATCATCAGGGAAGTCCAAGGCCTCAGTTTTCTTATCTGTAAAATGGAAAGTAAAAATTTCTATAATCCAAGTTTTTTTAGATGAGATGATATAAAAAAGGTTTTATAAAATATAAATATAAAAGTATCAGACTTTGCTCTTGTAACCATTTTACAGGGTCAAATTCTATAGAAATAGGAAATTGAACTTTGAATCTTGTGTAATCTAGCACTTGCCAAAATCTTTCTGCAAACATCTGGTGTCTGAGAAAGAGTCTAAGGAGCAGGTCAGATCTGCCATCCTCTTTAGTGAGTAGTTTATTGAAATGCATTCCTTCGATTTATTTAGAGCATGATAATTAAAATACCTGGGTTATATTATTTTAGTTGTTTATACAAAGGCCTTTTTATATTATCATTTAGTTTCACATCCTGGAATTTATTTTCTGAGGCTTATTATAAGACATGGCCTTTTGAAGAATGATTCTATATCTTTTATAAAATCAAATCTGAAGACACTGTTCATTATGATAACCTGCACAGTATAGTGCTGCCCAGATTTTAGTGTGAAGAATGTGCTTGCTGTCAAAATGCACTTTGATGTTCCTATTTGTCTAGCAATGAAATCTGTATTTACTGTATTTTCCTTATTGCCTTGTTTGACAGGAAAAATAGGACCTAAATCCAGAGCTTAGTTGCAATAAGTAGTTTATCCTATATCCCTGATTTAGTTTTGTACTGTCTTGTTCGTGCACAAAATTTCTAGTATATCTTAGGCACTTGCTGATAAATGACACACAAAAAAGTCACCATTGCTAATTATAGTTTATATTTGTGCTTATTTTGCATATAACCTTCACAATCTTTAAGTTGATAATACAAAAAAATATTCAAATCAATGTCTAGCAGACAGTATACTTTAGAGCAAAAGCTTCAGTATTCCCCTCCCTGTCTGGTTCTCACAGATTTCAGGTCTTAAGTTTTGCTATTGTGCTTCATTTTTCACCACTTAATTAGTTTAGGAGAAGGATTGTAATGACCTATTTGTCATATGATATTGGGAAAAGATAATTTCATAAATTACAATACTCTAAATCACCAGTGAGCTTAAATACTAGGAGCAATATAAATAATGCATTATATTAGAGTCCTAGTTAATTTCCATAGACACAGAAAATAGTATATGTAAAGTTTGTAAATTATTATTTTGAGAAGAGAGGATTTAAAAACCTAATGCTACATTTGGGTGTGTTTTAAGGCTAGACAATGCTATAAATATGCTTACTATGACTATAGTTATGCCATGGAAACTGTTGCTAGAAAGCACAAAGCCCAACTAGTTGAAGTTTTGAAGTAGCCCTAAGGCAGAATGGGAAGATACCTTTTGCTAGGTGAGGAGGGTCAGAGGACACATTAAGATGACCATTTATACTTGGTTGATGTTCTTTTTCATTTTAATTAAACATTTAGCAAGCAAAGAGTAAAAGAGATCAACATCAAAGTATAGGCCAGTTCTTCTGCTTGCCCTGTAAATTCTGAGTGCACACTCCAAGTTCAGTGGTCAGTGTGACTCCTATTTGTCAGTCACTAAGTTGTGCCCAACTCTTTGAGACCCCATGCACTGCAGCACACCAGGCTTCCCTGTCCTTCACTATTTCCCAGAGTTTGCTCAAACGCATGTCCATTGAGTTGCTGATGCTATAAAACCATTTCATCCTTTGCTGCCCCCTTTTTTCCCTCTTGCCCTCAATTTTTCCCAGCATCAGGGTCTTTACATCGGGCTTTGCATCAGCTAGCCCAAGTATTGGAGCTTCAGCATCAGTCCTTCCAATGAATATTCAGGGTTGATTTCCCTTTGGATTGACTGCTTTGATCTTCTTGCTGTCCAGCAGACTCTCAAGTGTCTTCTCTAGCACCACAATTCAAAAACATCAGTTCTTCAGCACTCAGCCTTCTTCATGGTCCACCTCTCACATCCATACATGACTACTGGAAAAACCATAACTTTGACTATATGGACGTTTCTTTGCGAAGTGATGTTTTTTCTTCTTAATATGCTGTCTAGGTTTGTTAGTTTTCCTTCCACAGAGCCAGAGTCTCTTAATTTCATCCCTGGAGTCATTGCCTGCAGTAATTTTGGAGCCCAAGAAAATAAACTTCACTTTCTCTGCTTTCTCTCACTGTTTCCACTTTCCTCCATTTTATTTGCCATGAAGTGATGGGACCAGATGCCATGATCTTAGTCTTTAAAACGCTGAGTTTTAAGCCAGCTTTTTCACTCTCTTCTTTTTCTCATCAGGAAGCTTTTTAGTTCCTCTTCATTTTCTGCCATTAGAATGGTATCATCTGCATACCTGAGGTTGTTGGTATTTCTCCCAGTAATCTTGATCCCAGCTTGTTATTCATTTAGCCTGACATTTCACATGATGTGCTCTGCATAGAAGTTGTTACATAGAAGTAGGTGACAATATACAGCCTTGTTGTACTTCTTTACAAATTTTGAACCACAGTAAGAAATCTATCATGTTAAAGCAGACCATGAGAGCAGGCTTAAAAAAAATTGGTCTGGAGACAGGTCCAGATCATAATTAAAGGTCTTCTCTGTTGCTAGTAAGGTCATTCTACCATTCTTGCTTTGACAGTGTTATCTAGATCTGTGTTCTGTTTCTTAATGCTATCATCTGGCTTAAGGCAGACTGGTCCAGAACCTACTACAAACAAAAGAATGAAAAATGAAAACAAAAAACAAAAAACCAACTATTGGGTAGAGAAGTAAAAACACTGTTACCTAGATATTTATTGTCTGGGATTTCTTCACCTAGAAGGGACACAAAGCTTATTTGAGCAAGGCAGTCTATTGGTGTTGGTTGTTGTTTGGTCATTAAGAGTTTATCCAACTCTTTTGTGACCCCATGGACTATAGCCCTTCAGGCTCCTCTGTCTATGGGATTTCCCAGGCAAGGATATTGGAGTGGGTTGCTATTTCCTTTTCCAAGGGATCTTCCCTACCCAGGGATTGAATCCAAGTCTCCTGCATTGCAGGTTTATTCTTGTTGGTGATGGACAAGGAGGCCTGGCATGCTGCAGTTCATGGGGTCGCAAAGAGTTGGACATGACTGAGCAACTGAACTGAACTGAGCTACTGGGGAAGCATGCAGTCTATTGGTGCAGGTGAATACTTTTCTCCAAGTCAAAAAAATAAACAAAAATACACTGAAAATATTACTTGCAACTAAAGAGTATTGTAGATTACATTGAAATGGCTTATGTGTGCATGCTCAGTCATGTTCAACTCTTTGCGACGCCATGGGTAATCCTCCAGCTGCTGCTGCTGCTAAGTCGCTTCAGTCGTGTCCGACTCTGTGCGACCCCATAGAAGGAAGCCCACCAGGCTCCCCCGTCCCTGGGATTCTCCAGGCAAGAACAGTGGAGTGGGTTGCCATTTCTCTCTCATTAAATGGCTTAGAATTGAATAATAGTAGTGAGAGTAGACAACTTTGTCTTGTTCCTGGTCTTAGAGGAAATGCTTTCAGTTTTTCACCATTAAAAATAATGCTTGCTGTGGGTTTGTCATATATGACCTTTATTATGTTGAGGTAGGCTCCCTCTATGCCCACTTTCTGAAGAGCTTTTTTTTTTTAATCACAAATGGGTGTTAAATTTTGTCAGAAGCTTTTTCTGCATCTGTTGAGATGATTGTATGGTTTTTATTCTTCAGTTTTTATTATGATATATCACATTGATTTGTATACATTGAAGGATCCTTGCATCCTGGGATAAATCCCACTTAATCATTGAGTGTTATCCTGTAATATGTTGTTGGATTCTATTTTCTAGTGTCTTGCTAAGAATTTTTGTGTCTATGCTGAGTGAAACCAGTCTGTAATGGTTCAATTACAAAAATGAACCACGTAGGATGTGATTTTGATTCTTTTCTCTGAGAGATTTACTGTCAGACTTTAGACAATTTCTTGACATTTTTAAAAGATTATCTGGTGCTTGTGACCATAAGCAGTTACAATAAAAAAATACCAGTAGATATTATGTGTATGATTCACATCATGCTTTATAATAATTTATATTATTTATTAACTAGATCTAAGACTTAGAGGTCTATGGAACATTACCTTCCAGAAGAAAACAGTCAAGTGAACAATGATATTATTATTTTTTTAAGTTAGTTAATTATGGAGTCATCATTTTCCAGTATTTTTCTACTACCAAAAACTAAAATGGTTTTAAATCACAGAGCTCTGTTAAATGTAATTTTTACATTGTGAAGTTCTATTATAACTTTCTGAGTTAGCTAGTTTTTATAATGGTTATTGTTTAAAACTGATAGGATTCTATAAAGTACATTTGCTTTCTGATGTTCTAGAAATACATACAGGTGTTATGATCAGATTTAGCAGTAGATCAACGAAAATGATATCACTTAAAAATATGTACTTAATATTTTTTTTCTTGTTTCTGAACTTCCCCTTGTTTCTTTGGTTTTTCTAAGGTGGTTTGAGATTTTGGATAGATGGGTTTTTTTGGTGATTGAGATGAAAAAAATACAAAACAAAACATAGAGGAGAATAAAAGAAGTTAAAGAATAATTAGTTCTTGGTTGGAAGAAACAAGATATAACTTGTTGGTTTGCAGCTGTACGCAGCACTGTTGTCTTTTCTGCTTGTCCATCACACAAAAAAGCAAGCAGCTATCTGTTCTATCAGTGGCATTTCAGACTAGCCCCATACAGAAAACAGCCACCATTGGGTTTGTTCACAATCCTCTGGGTCAGCTTCTAGGCAATTCCACTGCTTTGCTTTAGCATAGTTGATCTCTGTGTTGACTTGACTAAAGGTGAGGTGTATAGGATGATTTGATTTTCATTTTGGCAGTTGGCAGTCTAGGGAGCTTAAACTGGTATGGCTTGTTTCTGTTTCACGTGTTTCTTTATGATTTAATAAGCTAACCTGCGCTTTTTCACAGCGTGATTAAAACACTCCAAAGAGCAAGATGGAACAAGCTGCAGTGTAAAAACAGTTTTTAAGACTGCTTACATCCTGCTAGCTAACATCTAATTAGTTAAAGTAAGCCACATGACCAAATGCTGATGCAACAAGTAGAGAAATAGAGTTCACTACTTGAAAGTAAAGCCACAATACAAAGATGGATGCATAGAGGAATTTGTGGCCTTTTTTTTTTTTGCAGTCTACCAACATATGATTTTACACAATAGGATTCTATACATTCTGTAGACTTAATTATGCAATTCTTTGTAACAAACAACAATATTTTATTTCTAAGGGTAATCGCTGGGATCTGAATATAGCTTTATTATACAAGGCATTTGTTTGTACTTATAGACATTCTCATGGAACTCCCTTTTATTTTATTCTATATTGTGTAAGAGAAAGCATAAGAATAAAATAATGTTATGAATAAAGTTAGATAAATATGAGGGCCTTTGCCTCAGTTGAAAATGAGATGCTCAGTAGTAAATTTTGATTGCATAAGAAGGGAACCACTATGATGTGGTATTATAGGAAGAAAAAGCACCGAAGTTGAATGAAGTTAACTGCTTGTCTGACCAAATTGGAGCTTCATCATTTAAAAATAATAAATGAAAATTGATACAAAGAAGCCATATTTTGTCAGAAAATACACCAGCAGCAATGAAATACCTAAATTAACTGTGAGTGAACTATATAGAATTTTAGTATGTAGTGGAAAAAAAAAAAACTATATAGCATAGCACATAGAAATAAATAGATGTGCTGACTATTTTAGATGAAGAGGAAAAGGGAAATTGGAATTTCTACCACTTTGATGCAAATCAGAGTGCCCAAAATGATTGTGAAATTCAGAATCATAATTTTCTTTGTAGCTCTGTTCATGCTGTTCTTTTACATTACAGCTACCAGATGGTTATTATTATTTACTGTTTAAGGAAGAAAATGTACATGGTAGACCAATCCTAGACAAATAACAGGTTGCTGCCCCAGGGAGTTTGCAGTTAAGAGACAAGGGCAGGTATAATGTAGAACAAACAAAGCAAGAATACTGACTGTTCCCTGCAGCTTAAATACTTAATGAGGCAGGGAAACATTTTGGAAATTAGTGAAAGAAAAGAGAGAAGAATTTTGAAAAAAATACGTAAGGGATTTTTATTAATCCCTTCACAGTTCTATGATTTATAGTGAGTGCTACATAGAATGCTGGGGTGTCACGTTACCTAGGCTAAAACATCTGTATATCTAGGAATATCAAAATCAGCACTTGGAAAAAAGAGTGAGCAAAAAGATAAATGAAAAATTTATGGGTTTTTTGAATAGTTGTAGTAGGAGTAAATCTGATGATAATGTTAAAATCATGGAAGAAATTACTCTACAATTTACTTTTAATAAATAACTCATGATAACTAGGTAGTAGACAGTTCATATTTTATAGCAGAATTTTGGGAATATTTATACATTCTCTTGGGGTCCATAAATTCTTTATACAACTGGGTATTCTTAATCTAAAATATTATTAGAAGGGACCTTAGAGTCTAAAATTTATTCTAAAAGGTATCCCAATGAAATTAACGGATTTTAAAAAGGGTAAACCTAATCAAACTTCATTCTAGAAAGATCACTGTAGTAACAATGAGATAAAAGTTAGTGGAATTAGAAAAGGATATGACTATAATCCAGTTAATTAAGAGCCTCGAGAATGGTAGAGAAATAGCAATTTGAAATGATTTCAAGGTTCTTAGAAGGGGAAAATGTATAGGTCTTTGTAATTAATAAAAGGAGTCAGTAATTGAGAAGGGGGATAACTAGGGTAATCAAAAGTTAATGACATCAATTGTGGTAGTGCCATTTCCTAATACAAGGAGCATGGAAAAAGGGCATGCTTTGAAACTCTGAGCTGTCTGTGAGACATTCAAGTGAAAAATATTCAAGAGGTATTGAATGTAGAGATTTGTGGTCAATAGAAACTTCGAAACTAAATGCACAATTATTGAAAAGAGAGGCTATTCATTCCAGATTATTGCATGTTTATAGTGTGCCATAGTTACTGAGCCAGGTGTGGAGAGTCAGTGGTGAACTAGATACCTTTCCTGAAAGTTGTTGCAAGTAAAAAATATGGTTGAATCGTTTAGGTAAAAATGCACATCCCCATTCATCTGTCTTGCACAAACTGTTAATTTGGGGTACCATCAGTTCAGTTCAGTTCAGTCACACAGGAGTGTCTGACTCTTTGCGACCACATGAATTGCAGCACGCCAGGGCTCCCTGAAATTAAAAGACGCTTACTCCTTGGAAGGAAAGTTATGACCAACCTAGATAGCATATTCAAAAGCAGAGACATTACTTTGCCAACAAAGGTTTGTCTAGTCAAGGCTATGGTCTTTCCAGTGGTCATGTATGGATGTGAGAGTTGGACTGTGAAGAAGGCTGAGCGCTGAAGAATTGATGCTTGTGAACTGTGGTGTTGGAGAAGACTCTTGAGAGTCCCCTGGACTGCAAGGAGATCCAACCAGGCCATTCTGAAGGAGATCAGCCCTGGGATTTCCTTGGAAGGAATGATTCTAAAGCTGAAACTCCAGTACTTTGGCCACCTCGTATGAAGAGTTGACTCATTGGAAAAGACTCTGATGCTGGAGGTGGGGGGAGTTGGGGACAAGAGAAGGGGATGACAGAGGATGAGATGGCTGGATGGCATCACTGACTCAATGGACGTGAGTCTGAGTGAACTCTGGGAGTTGGTGATGGACAGGGAGGCCTGGCGTGCTGGGATTCATGGGGTCACAAAGAGTCAGACAGGACTGAGCGACTGATCTGAGGCCTCCAGGTCCATCACCAACTCCCGCAGTTCACTCAAATTTACGTCCATCGAGTCAGTGGTGCCATCCAGCCATCTCATCCAGTGTTGTTCCCTTCTCCTCCTGCCTCCAATCCCTCCCAGCATCAGAGTGTTTTCCAATGAGTCAGCTCTTTTCATGAGATGACCAAAGTACTGGAGTTTCAACTTTAGCATCAGTCCTTCCAATGAATACCCAGGACTGATCTCCTTTAGAATGAAGTCGTTTGATCTCCTTGCAATCCAAGGGAATCTCAAGAGACTTCTCCAACACCAAAGTTCAAAAGCATCAATTCTTTGGCGCTCAGCTTTCTTCACAGTCCAACTCTCACATCCATACACAACCATTGGAAAAACCATAGCCTTGACTAGATGGACCTTTGTTGGCAAAGTAATGTCTCTGCTTTTGAATATGCTATCTAGGTTGGTCATAACTTTCCTTCCAAGGAGTAAGAGTCTTTTAATTTCATGGCTGCAGTCACCATCTACAGTGATTTTGGAGCTCAAAAAAATAAAGTCTGACACTGTTTCCACTGTTTCCCCGTTTCCCATGAAGTGATGGAACCAGATGCCATGATCTTCGTTTTCTGAATGTTGAGCTTTAAGCCAACTCTCTCATTCTCCTCTTTCACTTTCATCAAAAGCCTCTTCAGTTCTTCTTCACTTTCTGCCATAAGGGTGGTGTCATCTGCATATCTGAATTTATTGATATTTCTCTCAGATTTATTAAAAAACTGATTTCTACTATTTCCTTTTAATGTTTGTATTTTTTATTGCTAAAGTGATACATGCTCATTATGCAGCATATATATAAGCAAAATAAAATAACTTAGGCACAAATATTTATAGTGTGCCTAATACATGTAGAATTTTCTTCCCTGGTGGCTCAGATGGTAAAGAATCTGCCTGCAATGCAGGAGACTATGGTTTGATCTCTGTGTTGGGAAGATCCCCTAGGGAAAGAAATGGTGACTCACTCAAGTATTCTTACCTGGAGAATCCCATGGACAGAGGAGCCCAATGGATTACAGTCTATGGGGTCACAAAAAGTAGGACACAAATGAGCAACTAACACTTTCACAACATATGAGGTACTGTGGTGTGTGCTGACAACTTCTTATCCTCTCTGTTCCAGTCAAAGGAAGGTTCCTTCCTGTCATTCTAGAGTTTTGCACCTGTGGTTTCCTCTTATTTCTTCTTTGTCACTTTTACCTTGTTTACTCCTATTTGTTCTCCCAGTTTTCACCTCATGTATTTCTTACTCTGGGACTTCTCCGTTGACCCATTGTACCTCCCAGGCAGATTGGGTTATGAGCTTCCTTGGCATCTTACACTTACTGAGCCTTGGTGTATTTCCCAATGCTTGTAATTGCCTGTCTTCTAGTGCCAGGTGATTTGGCTAAAAACAATTTGGCCAAAAGCATATTGGCCAACTGGATAGTATGTCAAAAATGAATCTTTGAAAATCAATATATCTAGTTGTAGGGTTTGATTTTTTATATATTTATACTTAAAATACAATTTTATTAATTTTCTGAAACAAGTTTGAAAAGTTAATTTTTTAAGAACATAAATTAAGAACACAACTCTTCCAAAATGTCGTTTGTCTTCTTCATGTGTATTTTGAGTATTTTATCTTTTGACCTAGAATGTCAGTGAAGCTCCTGCTTAACTGTGTTTAACTTCTGCTTTAGAGGACAGTTTTTTCCTTAAACTCAGAAAACATTAAGATGCAAGTACTTTCCTCATGCAGAAGGAGTATGGAGAGAACCAACATATTTTTTAAAGTGTTTTATTCTTCTGTTAATTTCTCAATGAATACCTAAACTCAATATTTTATGAGTATCCATGCTCATGATTCTAATATTTCAGTTTTCATTGTATAGGATGAAGTTTCTACACAGTCCTGGGAAATCACTTCCTAGGTCAAATTTCCTATTTCAACAATCTTCAGTTTTGTAGTCTCCACTGATTACAATTCAATGCTGTTTTGAGCTTGGCAATACACAAGAACTCTGAAATTGATATTTTAATTTCATCCAACATTTGAAAAATGCTAACAGCAGCAAATTTGGAAAACTCAGCAGTGGCCACAGAACTGGAAAAGGTCAGTTTTCATTCCAATCCCAAAGAAAGGCAATGCCAAAGAATGCTCAAACTATCGCACAATTGCACTCATCTCACATGCTAGTAAAGTAATGCTCAAAATTCTCCAAGCCAGGCTTCAGCAATATATGAACCATGAACTTCCAGATGTACAAGCTGGTTTTAGAAAAGGCAGAGGAACCAGAGATCAAATTGCCAACATCTGCTTGGTCATGGAAAAAGCAAGAGAGTTCCAGAAAAAACATCTATTTCTGCTTTATTGACTATGCTAAAGCCTATGACTCTGTGGATCACAATAAACTGCGGAAAATTCTGAAAGAAATGGGAATACCAGACCACCTGACCTGCCTCTTGAGAAACTGATATGCAGGTCAGGAAGCAACAGTTAGAATTGGACGTGGAACAACACACTGGTTCCAAACAGGAAAAGGAGTACATCAAGGCTGTATATTGTCACCCTGCTTATTTAACTTATATGCAGAGTACATCATGAGAAACACTGGGCTGGAAGAAGCACAAACTGGAATCAAGATTGCTGGGAGAAATATCAATAACCTCAGATATGCAGGTGACACCACCCTTATGGCAGAAAGTGAAGAAGAACTAAAAAGCCTCTTGATGAAGGTGAAGGAGGAGAGTGAAAAAGTTGACTTAAAGCTCAACATTCAGAAAACTAAGATCATGGCGTCTGGTCCCATCACTTCATGGCAAATAGATGGGGTAACAGTGGGAACAGTGGCTGACTTTTTGGGGGCCGGCTCCAAAAATCACTGCAGATAGTGAAATTAAAAGACACTTACTCCTTGGAAGGAAAGTTATGTCCAACCTAGACAACATATTCAAAAGCAGGGACATTACTTTGCCAACAAAGGTTCGCCTAGTCAAGGGTATGGTTTTTCCAGTGGTCATGTATGGATGTGAGAGTTGGACTGTGAAGAAAGCTGAGTGCTGAAGAATTGATGCTTTTAAACTTTGGTGTTGGAGAAGACTCTTGAGAGTCCCTTGGATTGCAAGGAGGTCCAACCAGTCCATTCTAAAGGAGATCAGTCCTGGGTATTCATTGGAAGGACTGATGCTAAAGCTGAAACTCCAATACTTTGGCCACCTCATGTAAAGTGTTGATTCATTGGAAGACTTCGATGCTGGGAGGGATTGGGGGCAGGAGGAGAGGGGACGACAGAGGATGAGATGGCTGGATGACATCACCGCCCTGATGGACGTGAGTTTGAGTAAACTCCGGGAGTTGGTGATGAACAGGGAGGCTTGATGGGCTGTGATTCATGGGGTGGCAAAGAGTCGGATACGACTGAGTGACTGAACTGAACTGAACTGAACAGCTACTATTTACTTACAGTGAATCTTCAACCAAGTCATGACCTCTAATCTTTTAATGCCTTCATGTTTTCATTATCCACCAGCTCCATTTTGTGTTAATTTTGCCTCATAACCTGATTAAAATCCGTGTTTCACTATTACAATCATTCAGCCATTCCTTTTAAAATACCCAGTATTCTTCTTCTCTTTATGCTTCCATCATCTTTGCAAAAGATAACTCATTTTTAGCACTGTTTTTTGACAAATGTAAGCATCATTTGTATTAATTCATGAATCATCTTTGTTTTTCAGTCACTAAGTCATGTCCAATTCTTTGTGAACCTATGAACTGGAGCATGCCATGCTTCCCTGTCCTTCACTTATCTCCCGGAGTTTGCTCAAACTCATGTCCATTGAATCAGTGGTGCCATCCAACCATCTCGTTGTCTGTCACCCCCTTTTCCTCTTGCCCTCTATCTTTCACAACCTCAGGGTTTTTTCCAATGAGTCATCTCTTCACATCAGGTGGCCAGTGTATGGGAACTTCAGCATCAGATTTCCTTTGGGATCAACTGGTTTGATCTGTTTGCTGTCTAAGGGACTCTCAAGAGTCTTCTCCAGTGCCACAATTCATTATGCACATTCACAATTCATCATATATTTTGCCTATTCTTTTACTAATTATTTCTGATTTTTCTTCTTTTAAATGCATTTTTTCTCATTTTCCGCCAATCTTCTTTCTTTACAATTTTTGCAACTGTAAAATGTTGACATAATTTAAAGAATTATTTCAAGAAAATTAAGTCATTAATTATAGTGACTCAGATGAGAAGCTGAAAGGCTTACTGGGTCTTACAAGCCACTTGAGATATGGATTTCAGCAGATGACTTGATCAATGTTTAGTAATCGACCTTCACTGTTGTCCAGACTAGTGACATGAATACTAAGATGATAAGCTTAATAAATGATACATATAATTGGTCTTCATTTAATGCATCAACCAACGTCAGGGAACATTTCGCATTTGACTAATTTTAAAGAGAGCTATGAATTGATGTTCCATCTTTTAAGTCAGATGGCTTGAATATGAAAACTCAAGTACAGAGGACTGAAAGAACATGAGAGCCAGCATTCAAAATCCTCATTATCCCCAAATCAAGGTCACAGTCACAGCCAGAGGATGGGTTATTGCCAAGAAGGGGAGTGTGACCTTTTTGCTGCCTTATATGTTGGGTCTTTCTATAGGCTACATGAGGTCCCCATGAGATTTTATCCAACTGTGTCTTATCTCTACACCACTCTTGACCTAAATTATTTTGTTGGAAAGTTATAATATACATTATGACCTTTAAACATGAAGTTCACCAATTATGTCTATATTGCCTGAGTCATGGATCAAAACCAGAGTGATGCCGTTTTCTGCCTTCCTGAAGTGAGGTACACTGAGTTTCTTCACCAGCTCCAGGGGCCTGATTGAAGGCTTATAGATACACAGAGGCTTGATGCCTGGGCCCTTCCAATAACCAGGATGCATTTCTTTTAATTATAAGTATATTCCAGAATATCTGAACTATCTCTTCCTATTTCAAACAAAGGACATTATATACAGTTAGAGATTTTTTCTTTATTTAAAACATTTGCCAGAGCATAGACACTTGAGTTCTATGTTGCATATTGAGAGGAAAATAAAATCAAGATTTTAACCCAAATTTTAGAGCCTCATCCCAATGGCTGGTGCCCTGAAGGCAGAATTAGTGATTTACTCTGTATCATGGGGTTTAGAGTAGTGTCTGGTCCTTCTGAAATGTAATTACCAGTTCTCTCCTCTGCATCCCACTAACAGCATGTTCATACTGTCATGTATTTATTAAATCAACAAATATTTATTGAACCTCTAAAATGAATGTGAGAGTTGGACTGTAAAGAAAGCTGAATGCCGAAGAATTGATGCTTTTGAATTATGGTGTTGGAGAAGACTCTTGAGAGTCCTTTGGACTGCAAGGAGATCCAACCAGTCCATTCTAAAAATCAGTCCTGGGTGTTCTTTGGAAGGAATGATGCTAAAGCTGAAACTCTAATACTTTGGCTACCTCACGCAAAGAGTTGACTCATTGGAAAAGACTGATGCTGGGAGGGATTGGGAGCAGGAGGAAAAGGAGATGACAGAGGATGAGATGGCTGGATGTTATCACTGACCCGATGGATGTGTTTGAGTGAATTCCGGGAGTTGGTGATGGACAGGGAGGCCTGGAAAGAGTCGGACACGACTGTGACTGGACTGAACTGAACTGAACTGAAAATATACTCAGCATTTTTCTATGTGTAGGGGATATACCAGTGACCAAAAATACAAAGTTTCTGCCTCCATGAAGTTTATAGTTTTGTCTTATTCAGAAATAAACAACCATAGACCATGTTTTAATGCTTTATTAGGACATGTCTATTATTCAACTGTGATTACTTAAAAGACAGGGACATCACACATTGTCACATTTCTCTTTATGGTCTGGACATCAAACATGTGGTCAAAAGGAATTTGACCTCAGGGTATAAACTCCTTGAGAATTTCAGTTTAGCTTGTGCACAGGAACTGGTAAGCTGACAGGACTTGGTCTGTTCTTGCCATTCTTTTCGTTGATGACATCAGGTATATGATAAGAATGGGTTAGAGTCAGGGAGCATTTGTCATTGAATTAAAGATTCCAATACTTATGGATAAGTGCTAGAAGGTGATGGTCAGGTCATCTGCTGACATGAATGTCTCACAGTCACTGAAGATGAAATGGTAGACCATTGATAAGAATTTTCACTTCTATCATTACATCTCTATTCAGCATAGTGACAGGAAGTAATGTTACTGGGGAAAGTTCTTTCTTAATCATTTAGGTTATGGTTCTTAGGCCTTTTTTTTTTTTTTTTAATCCTTTGCAGTAACTCTTCATAATTTGATCATCTTTAATTTTAGTGGTGATAGTGAGGAGGGACAGTGAGAGGCATTTTATTGCAGGAGCTATATTATCTTGTGATTTTTGACTGCCCCGCCCCCTCAATCCAAGCACTCAAGATAGTCAGTTTATCTTGTCGTTATATAAGAGTACAGTAAAACCTACATTTGCCCAGAGTGTGAGGTGTATTTTTATTCTCTGGTTCCTGATAACAAGTGATGACCCAGTGCCTCTTTGCCTCTTTTGTCCCTGAGGACTGCACTAAAGTAGAAAAATTATGTCAGATTTTTTTAAACTCATGCTAGAGTAGCTGGGCGGAGAAGGCAATGGCACCCCGCTCCAGTACTCTTGCTTGGAAACTCCCATGGACTGAGGAGTCTTGTAGGCTGCAGTCTATGGGGTCGCGAAGAGTCAGACATGACTGAATGATTTCACTTTCACTCTTCACTTTCATGCATTGGAGAAGGAAATGGCAACCCACTCCAGTGTTCTTGTCTGGAGAATCCCAAGGATGGGAGCCTGGTAGGCTGTGGTTTACGGGGTTGCACAGAGTCGGACACGACTGAAGCGACTTAGCAGCAGCAGCCATAGAGTAGCTAGGGTCCCAGACATGCTGGAAAGAAGGAGGACATGGGGTGGGAGGAGAGAGGATAGCTCAGATTAGAAAGATGTCTCAGATCAGAGTCATATGATAACATTACCCAATATATAGGACAAAAGGCCACTGAAAAAAAAGGGATATATTATATACATACAAACACATGTATAAATAAAACGGTGAGATGCAGGAGCCATCACAGAGTGATAAGTCTGCTCACAGGGATAGAAGGGTTTGCTAAGTAGAGAAACAATAAAGATGTGGAGGTTGATAAGTCTTCTTATTCCACTGCAACCACCATTTTAAACAGAAAGAGGCAGGGCCACCAGCTTATTTTAAGCCTGAGAATGACATCATCAGCATTACACTTCAGAAGTATTAGTCTTGCTTCAGAATGAAGACCTATTGTGTGCTAATAATTTAGCTAAAGTATTTATTAATTTCTATGATGCAAATACTTGCACCATGGCCAATTGCAAGCTACCTGTGGTTTGACAATTGACTTAAAAATATCCCTGAACAAGTCTCCAGTCCAGGTACGATGCCTGATAGCGGATGCCTGGGGCTGGTGCACTGGAACGACCTGGGGGGATGGTATGGGGAGGGAGGAGGGAGGAGGGTTCAGGATAGGGAGCACGTGCATACTGGTGGCGGATCCATCTGGATGTATGGTAAAAGCAATACAATATTGTAAAGTTAAGCAAAATAAAAAAAATTAAAAATAAATAAATAAATAAAAATATCCCTGAATACTTAGCAGTTGGTTTTCATGATCCAGTCAGAGGTATCTCCAATATACCACTGGGTAGAGAGTGAAATTTTCAGTATTATTGTTCTTTTTTTCCCCCCAATATCTCAGGTTTAGAGGTAGGATATTCAAATAAAAGTTTGCTGAAGCTCTTCAAACATGAGAATATGGATGATGTAAAATAAGGTAGGGCACTTTTAGGGAGAGTGGGAAGAATACTTGGATTTAAAAAAAAATAAAATGTTTTAAATTAAAAGTTGCAAATTATGAAGTGTTAGTATTCAAGGCTGATTTCAGGTTTAAGCTTGGGTAACTGCATAGATGGTGGTCTTATTCACTAGGATAGAAAAGAGATGGATAAAATTGGCTTATGAGGTTTAATGACCAAATCCAGTTTGGGATATTCTGGGTTTGAGGTACTTCTAAACCTCCAAGATTTGTTTCAGTACAGAGTTGATGATAGACCAGACTCCAAAAAGGTGAGTTGTGATGACACAGAAAACACAACTGATGATTATTCTCTCATTGAATGAGAAGGAAAAAGGGAAAGTGTGGATTCTGTAGCTTTGTTCTTAGCCTGGAAGGAAGTTGAAAGAGGGCTTGGTTGTTGTTCTTGACTTACTGAGTAAAGTAAACTTAACCTGATAAATAAATAATTAAGCACTTTGAAAAGACAGGTGACAATTTACATATACCTACTAAGGATAATGAATAGGAGAGATACTTAAAAGAAAGTTTCCTAGGGAATATTAAAGACCCAAATTTTAGATTTGTAGTGGTTTTTACTCAATGCTTTAAATAGCTATATGTCATTTTAGTAACTATATTATAAAATAGTTTCTAATTCAAACTATTGATTCATTCTAATATAATCTCACACTAAAAACAAATCACTGTATATTCCAAAAGCAAACACTTTTATTCTTTAAAACAATTTACTTAGTTGTAATTAATATATCCCCTTCATGGATCACAGCCTTGTCCTGGCAAAGGGGCTTGGATAACTCAATGAAGCTAGGAGCCATGTTACACAGGGCCACCCAAGATGGACAGTTCATGAGAAGAATTCTGATACAGCATGGTTCACTGGAGGAGGGAATGGCAAACTACTTCAGTATTCTTGCCGTGAGAACCCAGTGAATAATATGAAAAGGCAAAAAGATATGATACTGGAAGATGAGCCTTTCAGGTTGGAAGGTAACCAGTATGCTCCTGAGGGAGAGTGGAGGGCACTTACTAATATTAATAGTGCCACAAAGAATGAAGTGACTAGGATGAAGCAAAAGTAACACTCAGTTTTGGATGTAACTGGTGGTGAAAGTAAAGTTTGATGTTGCAAAAACAATATTGCGTTGGAACATGGAATGTTCATGAATCAAGGTAACTTGGACATGGTCAGGCAGGAGATGGCAAGAGTGAACATTGAATCTTAGGTATCAGTGAACCAAAATGGATGGGAATGGGTAACTTTGATTTAAATTATCATTACATTTACTATTGAGGGCAAGAATCCATTAGAAGAAATGGAATAGCCCTCACAGTCAAAAGAATAATCCAAAATGCAATACTTGAGTGCAATCTCAAAAACAATGGGATGATCTTAGTTCTTTCCAAGGCAAACCATTCAACATCACAGTAATCCAAGGCTGTGTCCCAGTCACTAATGACAAAGAAGCTCAAATTGACCTATTCTATGAAGACCTACAGGACCTTCTAGAATTAACATCAGATAGTCAATACTGAAATTAAATTAATTATATTCTTTGCAACCAAATTTGGGAAAGTTCTATGTAGTTAGAAAAAACAAGACCTGGAGCTGGCTCAGATCATAGGCTCCTTATTGAAAAATTGAGGCTTAAATTGCAAGTTGGGAAAACTACTAGGCCATTCATTTATGACCTAAATCATAATGATTATAAGTGGAGATGATGGATAGATTCAAAGGATTAGATCAGGTAGAGTGTCTAAAGAACTATGGTCAGAGGTTTTTAACATTGTACAGGAGACAGTGACCAAAATCATCCCAAATAAAAAGAAATGAAAGAAGGCTTATTGGTTGTTTGAGAAGGCCTTAGAAAAATCTGCAAATAGAAGAGCTGCAAAAAGCAAGGATATATTTACTCAACTGAATGCAGAGTTCCAGAGGTTGGCAAGGAGAGATAACAATGCCTTATTAAATGAACAGTGCAAAGAAATAAAGAAAAACAATAGAATGGGAAACTAGCGATCTCTTGAAGAAAATTGGACATATCAGGGGAATATTTCATGTAAGATTGGGCATGATAAAAGACAGAAACAGTATGGACCTAACAGAAGCAGAAGAACTTAAGAAAGTCAAAGTGGGGCTTAGGAAGCATTGTTGTTCAGTCACTTACCTATCTGACTTTTTGTGACCCATGGGCCGTAGCACGTCAGGCTGAAGCCATCCAACCATCTTATCCTCTGCTGTCCCCTTTCTTTTTGCCTTCAACCTTTCCCAGTATCAGGGTCTTTTCCAATGAGTCAGCTCTTCACATCAGGTGGCCAAAGTATTGGAGCTTCAACTTCAGCATCACTCCTTCCAATGAATATTTGGAAATCAAGGACTGATTTCCTTAAGGATTGACTGGTTTTACCTCCTTGGAGTCCAAGGGGCTCTGAAGAGTTTTCTCCAACACCACAGTTCAAAAGCATCAATTCCTCAGTGCTCAGCCTTCCTTATGGTCCAACTCTCACATCCATATATGACTACTGGAAAGACCATAGCTTTGACAAGATGGGCCTTTGTTGGCAAAGTAATGTCTCTGCTTCTTAATATACTGTCTATCTAGGTTTGTCATAACTTTTCTTCCAACGAGCATGAGACTTTTAATTTCATGGATGCAGTCACCATACCCAAGAGCCTACAAAAATATAATCTGTCACTGTTTTCCTTGTTTCCCCATCTATTTGCCATGAAATAATGGGACCAGATACTATGAGCTGCATTTTTTGAATGTTAAGATTTAAGCCAGCTTTTTCACTCTCTTCTTTCACCTTTATCAAGAGGCTCTTTAGTTCCTCTTCACTTTCTGCCATGAGGGTGGTGTCATCTGCATATCTGAGGTTATTGATATTTCTCTCGGCTATCTGGATTCCAGCTTGTGCTTTATTCAGCCCAGTATTTTGCATGATGTTCTCTGCATATAAGTTAAATAAGCAGAGTGACAATATACAGCCTGGATGTACTCCTTTCCCGAATTAGAACCAGTCCTTTTTTCCGTGTCTGCTTCTAACTGTTGTTTCTTGACCTGCATACAGGTTTCTCAGGAGGAAGGTATGGTGGTCTGGTATTCCCATCTCTTTTAGAACTTTCAATTTTGTTGTGATCCACACAGTCAAAGGCTTTAGCATAGTCAATGAAGCAGAAATAGATTTTTTTTTTCTTAATTATCTTGCATTTTATATGATCCAACAAATGTTGGAAATTCCATCTCTGGTTCCCCTGCCTTTTCAAATCCAGCTTGTACATCTGGAAGTTCTTGGTTTACTTACTAGCGAAGCTTAGCTTGAAGGATTTTGAGCATTTCCCAGCATTTCCTTGCATGCATGTGAAATGAGCACAGTTGTATGGTTCTTTGAACATTCTTTGGCATTTCCCTTCTTTGGGATTGAAATGAAAACTGACATTTTCCAGTCCTGTGGCCTCTGCTGAGTTTTTGAAATTGAGTGTAGCACTTTAACAGCATCATCTTTTACAGTTTTAAACAGCTCAGTGGAATTCTATCCCCTCCACTAGCTTTGTTTGTAGTAATGCTGCTTAAGACCCATTCAACCCAATCCTCCAGGAATTCTGGCTCTAGGTGAATAACCACACCATGGGGGTTATCTTGGTCATTGAGACCTTTTTTTGTATAGTTCTTCTGTGTATTCTTACCACCTCTTCTTAATCTCTCTGCTTCTATTAGGTCCTTGCCATTTCTCTCCTTTATTTTGCTCATTTTTGCATGAAGTATTCCCTTGGTATCTCCATTTTTCTTGAAGATATATCTAGTCTTTCACCTTCTATTGTTTTCCTCTATTTCTTTGCAGTATTGATTTAAAAAGGCCTTCATGATCTGAGCCACAGTCAATTCTATGCCTTGCTTTTACTGAGTGTATAGAGCTTATCCATCGTTGGCTGCAAAGAACATAATCTTATTTCTGTATTGAGCATCTGATGATGTCCATATGTAGAATTGTCTCTTGTATTGTTGGAAGAAGGTGTTTGCTATGACCAGCATATTCTCTTGACATAACTGTTAACCTTTGCCCTGCTTCATTTAAACTATGCTAAGAGGATATACGGCAGCCATGAAATTAAAAGACGCTTACTCCTTGGAAGGAAAGTTATGACCAACCTAAATAGCATATTCAAAAGCAGAGACATTACTTTGCCAACAAAGGTTCGCCTAGTCAAGGCTATGGTCTTTCCTGTGGTCATGTATGGATGTGAGAGCTGGACTGTGAAGAACGCTGAGCACCGAAGGCTTGATGCTTTTGAACTGTGGTGCTAGAGAAGACTCTTGAGAGTCCCTTGGACTGCAAGGAGATCCAACCAGTCCATTCTGAAGGAGATCAGCCCTGGGATTTCTTTGGAAGGAATGATGCTAAAGCTGAAACTCCAGTATTTTGGCCACCTCATGTGAAGAGTTGACTCATTGGAGAAGACTCTGATGCTGGGAGGGATTGGAGGCAGGAGGAGAAGGGGACGACAGAGGATGAGATGGCTGGATGGCATCACTGACTCGATGGATGTGAGTCTGAGTGATCTCCGAGAGCTGGTGATGGACAGGGAGGCCTGGTGTGCTGCAGTTCATGGGGTCGCAAAGAGTCGGATACGACTGAGCGACTGATCTGATCTGAATGATGAAATACCAGAAAGTGAAACTAATGAAAGAATCTCATTTACCATCATATCAAAGAGAATAAAGTATCTAGGAATAAACTGATCTGATCTGAAGAGGATATAAAACCAGAAGATATAAACCAAAAAGAAAAAAAAATAGTGTGACACTAACTGAACATATTTCTTTAGTTTCATTTATTGTAACTAGTGGAAATACTTAATAGTTTAACATAGGATATAATCACAGATGACATAACCTTTAAGAATGGAAGAAACATCTATGATTCTCTGTGGAAAATGTTTTACTCTAATCAGAATCTTAGAATACTCTATAAATTCTCTTTCATCTCAGCATGGAAGTCATTCTCTGGCAATCAGATACAACTATGGTATTTAAGTTAGTCCCTGAAGGATTAGTAGTAATATAAAATGATAGGACCATATAAGCACACTTGATGAAATTTGTATTTTAAGGGCTAGGTATTCTGTAATAGATTGAGCTATCTCTGAAATTAGCATGTCAGTTCTATTGTAAAGATAAGATCATTCCAAGTTAGGCAAAATACAAGATAAAAATTTGACAGTTCCCTAATGGTTCATGTTTTATAGCTAAGAACCAAATCGATTTTATATCACATATGTTATCTTTATATATACAATTATACTGTGTGACTCATTGAGACTCTATGGACTATAGCCTTCCAATCTCTTATTTTCATGGGATCTCCCAGGAAAGATACTGGAGTGAGTTTCCATTTCCTTTTCCAGGGGATCTTCTAGACACAGGGATTGAACCTGCATCTCCTGCCTGGCCGATGTCTCCTGCTTGGCAAGTCGACTCTTTGCCACTAAGCCAGCTGGGAGGTCCTACCAATACACTAACATTATAATTTATTGTTTAGATAATGTCTTATAATGACTCTATTAATTTCAACTCATCGAGTAAATACACTAACAAAAACTTAAATATTTTTAAAATGAAACAAGGAGACCAAGCTGACAACAGTATTTAAGATTTTAGTGGTCAGAGAGTGTTGATCAAGTAAGTTGCATTCCTCAGAGAATTTTTTCTCTTTCATAAATCTTAAAAAATTACAATATTACTACACTTGGTCATATTTTAGGTTTTATTAATGTTATATTTAAAATTGTATCTGACTTAGATTTGTAGTGTGATTATCTACACAGTTGAACTTTTGTTATGTGAGCCTATCTCTTTGTAATACCACTAAGCTTGCATTGACGCTAGTCTCACAACCACTTAAAAGCATCAATTCAAAGGACATTGTGCTTTTAAAAATGGACTGTGGCATCCCAAACTCATTAATATTGTATTTGCTACTAATTCAGTAATGTGCTGCTTTTTTTTTTTTTTTATTTAATAATGTGAACAATAAGCTTGAAAAAAATGTTATGGTGCTTATTTAAAGGTGAAAACTTGATACATTTATAAATGAGAGTTTTCCTGCTTCTATTTCTCAATATGTTAATCCACAGCACACATCAGTTTACCTCAAAAAGCATCATTAAGGGTATTCTATGAATCCAAAAATGTGTTAAATGCTAGTGATATAATGCTAGGTGAGATATAATAAGAGTATTTCACAAATTCATTATAAGAAAGTGTGAGTCACTCTATTGTAAAAATACATTCATTAAACACAATTATTGGACACCAACTGTGTGCCAGACTCATATACATAGTGTAGTTGCCGAAAAATGAAATATTTAACTTCAAGAAAGTTAGATGGATTTTCTAGAAGATGATATCTAAGCTAGGTGATACTGCATGGTTGTTTCCATGTAGCTCAGTGGTAAGGAATCTACCAGACAATGAAGGAGACATGGAGTTCAATCCCTGGGTCAGGAAGATATTCTGGAGGAGAAAATGACATCTTACTCCAGTATCCTTGCCTAGGAAATCCCATGGACAGAGGAGCCTGGTGGGCCACAGTCCATGGGGTTTCAAAAGAGTCAGATACAATTTAGCAACTAAACAACAACATATGCTCAGATACAAGGATGTGAAAAAGTAAAAGTTGGGAATATTTTAAGTAGTTTAACATTGCTGAATTACAGAATATGAAAAACAAAATGGATCACATCTTCCTTAATTATCCCCAAATCACTATCTTATGCTCTCATAACTTCAGATGTTCCCCATTACATATCAGGTCAATCCTGGTTATCTACACATAGAATTTTTTTTTTTTCCAAAAATTTGGTGATAGCTTATCTTTCCATTCCTAGTAACTCAATCTTTTACTCCAGGCTAATTTAATATTTGCTGATCTCCTAAAATATTCAACACTCTCTGTTGGCCTCTTTGTTCATGCCATTTCCTGTGCCTGAGAGGATATATATATTTGCCATAATCCCATCCTTCCTTGAAGACATAGTTCAAAAGACACAACTGCAAGAAATATTTGAAGATTTCCTAAGAGTGAATTATCTTTTGACTTCCTGGAAACCCTTTGAGTTCTGATAATTCATGATATTTTTCTTTTGGAAATGTCTCACAACATTAAGCTTTTAATTTGTGTCTGTTTCTGCTTCTCATAAGCTTAAATTTTCCTTTAACAAAATGATGTATATTATTGATCTTTTATATCTTGCTATCTATATTAATTAGAAAAGCATGGAAAAGTCCTGGGCGAGTGGGCAGGTTAACTGGGCAGTTCTCTTGTACACATTCAGGAACCAAAGCTGTCAGAAATTCTCAAATCTTTACCAAAGTACTTTACAAAGCTAACATTGGCATTGATATTCTAGCCATCCAGAGAGGGAATGGGCATGGGATGTGAGCAAATTTTTATAGAACTTGCCAAACTCACTTATATTCCCTTAGCTGCAGCTTAGTCATATGGCACAGTTAACAGAAAATGAGTCTCATATATTTCTAATCCATATAATTTGGGTGTTCACGTACTAATCTCTGTCAAGTTTGGTGGTTATAACTCCCTCCATATAACATATAGTCAGTATTTATAGAGCATTTACTGTGCCAGTTTTTCCTATGTGATTTACAGGCATTAACTTGTTCATGCATGAATGCATGCAGAGTCACTTCAGTCATGTCTCTTTGCAACCCTATGGATGATAGACTGCCAGGCCCCTCTGTCCATGGGGGTTCTGCAGGCAAGAAGAGGAGTGGGTTGCCAGGCCCTCCTCTAGAGGATCTTCCTGACACAGGAATTGAAGCCTTGTCTCAGGCATCTACCTGCATTGGCAGGCAGATTCTTTACCACTAGTGCCACCTAGGAAGCCCTAACTTACTTATAAAACCTGATAAATGTAGGTGCTCTCATGTCTCCTAAAGTTGAAGAGACTGAAACAGAGGAAATATAAAAAATTGTACCTGGGTCACATAGCTAGTATGTGGTAAAGCAAAGGTTTAAATCCAAAATTTGTATGACATACTGCATTTAGAAGACTGAGTTCTCATTAGGGGTCCCCTGAATGACTATAGTGTAGCTATTTCAAACAGCTGATATACTCCAGGACCCAAAGTTGAAATATTAACATTCACATTTCAATTTCCGTATTTGCAGAATGGAAAAATGGTATATTTGAGGAAACCTCAAGAAAACCGTTAGGGTGTCCTTGTAAAATATTTACAAAGCACTTTTAAAAGGACTTTGGACTAGTTTATAGTATCATATTGAGTTTCATCATCAACATATTGTATGAAAATACTAGGCAATACGTTATTTTTTATATTTCATTATTTACTATAATTCTCAATCAATAGATGAAAGTCTACAATAAATATAAGGCCGTTTATCCACTCTTCATTTAAAACACTGCCTGGAGATGACTGGTGTGCCAGACATCCTGGAGACGCTGTATTGATAGCCAAGTCTCTCAGTGAATCAATGTATTTGTGCCTTGAAACCCATTCAAAAACCATTTTTTCCAATTCATTGAAGAATACTGAAGGCTAAAGTATAATGGAAAGGCCTTTAGTGAGTGGAATCATCCATTCTTATAGTTTGTTTTTACTTTTTAATAAAAGGTATCCAATATGTCTTAATAGGTCAGCACTTTTTAGTGTGCTTCAGAGTTAGACTCCCTCCCCTGTGATCCCCACTACCAAGAAAAGCATTTATTGATTTCACTTTGAGCAGACAACTGCAAACTTGGAGTTTCTTGGCTCAATCAACCAAACCCAAAGCATTTTGCAAAGCATTAAACCCAAATGATTATATGGGATGTTTATTCAGTCTTCCTTTTATTGAGAGAAGTGTGTTTATTGCTTCATAGGTATGACTTAAATATTAAAAATGGGCTTAATATGGATGTTTTTATTACATAGACGTATAGCACTGACTGCTACTTTTGAGTTCCTAACAATTGTACTGAATTCTTTTGATAATGATACTTGAGTTTTCATCTAGGGTACTACCCATTCTTGCATCCTTGATTGAGTTAAGCTTTTATCTTATGAGTTTGTCCTGCATCTACTACTGTGGGCAAGAATCCCTTAGAAGAAATGGAGTAGCCATCATAGTCAACAAAAGAGTCTGAAATGCAGTGTTTGGATGCAGTCTCAAAAATGACAGAATGATATCTGTTCATTTCCAAGGCAACCCACACAATATCAGAGTAATCAAAGCATGCCCCAACCACTAATGCCAAAGAAGCTGAAGCTGAATGGTTCTATGAAGACCTACCAGACCTTCTAGAATTAACACCCCCAAAAGATGTCCTTTTCATTATAGGGAAATGGGATGCACATGTAGGAAGCCAAGGAACACCTGAAGTAACAGGCAAATTTGGCCTTGGAGTACAGAATGAAGCAGAGCAAAGGCTAATAGAGTTTTGCCAAGAGAACACACTGATCATAGCAGACACTCTCTTCCAACAACACAAAAGAAGATTCTACACATGGACATCACCAGATGGTAAATGCTGAAGTTAGATTGATTATATTCTTCATAGCCAAAGATGGAGATGCTCTATACAGTCAGCAAAAAAAAAAAAAAAAGACTGGGAGCTGACTGTGGCTCAGATCATGAACTCCTTATTGCCAAATTCAGACTTAAATTGAAGAAAGTAGGGAAAACCACTAGACCATTCAGGTATAACCTAAATCAAATCCCTCACGATTATACAGTATAAGTGAGAAATAGATTTAAGGGACTATATATGATAGACTGCCTGATGAACTATGGACGGAGGTTCCAGTCATTGTACAGGAGAGAGGGACCAAGACCATCTCCAAGAAAAGGAAATGCAAAAAGGCAAACTGGTTGTATCAGGAGTTCTTACAAAGAAAGAGCTGTGAAAAGAAGAGAAGCAAAAGCAAAGGAGAAAAGGAAAGATATACTCATTTGAATGCAGAGTACCAAAGAATAGCAAGGAAAGATAAGAAAGCCTTCCTCAGTGATCAGTCCAAAGAAAGAGAGGAAAACAATAGAATGGGAAAGACTAGAGATCTCTTCAAGAAAATTCGAGATACCAAGGGAATATTTCATGCAAAGATGGACTCAATAAAGGGCAAAAATTGTATAGACTGAACAGAAGCAGAAGATATTAAGAAGAAGTGGCAAATGTACACAGAAGAACTGTACAAAAAAGATCTTCATGACCCAGATAATCACGATGGTGTGATTACTCACCTAGAGCCAGCCATCCTGGGATGTGAAGTCAAGTGGGCCTTAGGAAGAATCACTATGAACAAAGCAAATGGAGGTGATAGAGTTCCAGTTGAGCTATTTCAAATCCTAAAAGATGATGCTATAAACATGCTGCACTCAATTGGCCAGTAAATTTGGAAAACTCAGCAGTGGCCACAGGATTGGAAAAGGTCAGTTTTCATTCCAATCCCTAAGAAATTCAATGCCAAAGAGTGCTCAAACTCCTGATCAATTGCACTCATCTGACATGCTAGTAAAGTAATGCTCAAAATTCTCCAAGCCAGGCTTCAAAAAATGTTCATGTGGAACCATGAACTTCCAGATGTTCAAGCTGGTTTTAGAAAAGGCAGAGGAACCAGAGATCAAATTACCAACAACTGCTGGATCATCAAAAAAGCAAGAGAGTTCCATAAAAACATCTATTTCTGCTTTATTGACTATGCCAAAGCCTTTGACTGTGTGGATCACAATAAACTGTGGAAAATTCTGAAAGAGATGGGAAAACCAGACCACCTGACCTGCCTTTTGAGAAATTTGTATGCAGGTCAGGAAGCAACAGTTAGAACTGGAAATAGAACAGCAATCTGGTTCCAAATAGGAAAAGAGTACGTCAAGGCTGTATACTGTCAGCCTGCTTATTTAACTTATATGCAGAGTATGTCATGAGAAATTCTGGACTGGATGAAGTACAAGCTGGAATAAAGACTTCTAGGAGAAATACCAATAACTTCAGATATGCAGATGATACCACCCTTATGGTAAAAAGTGAAGATGAACTAAAGAGCCTCTTGATGAAAGTGGAAGAGGAGAGTGAAAAAGTTAGCTTAAAGCTCATCATTCAGAAAACTAAAATCATGACATCTCCCATCACTTCATGGGCAATAGATGGGGAAATAGTGGTAACAGTGGCAGACTTTATTTTGGGGGCTCCAATATCACTGGAGATGGTGACTTCAGATATGAAAATAAAAGATGCTTGCTCCTTTGAAGGAAAGTTATGACCAACCTAGACAGCATATTAAAAAGCAGAGACGTTACTTGCCAACAAATGTCCATCTAGTCAAGGCTATGTTTTTTCCAGTAGTTATGCATGGATGTGAGAGTTGGACTGTAAAGAAAGCTGAGCACAGAAGAATTGATGGTTTTGAACTGTGGTGTTGAAGACTCATTTTCCCTTAGACTGCCAGGAGATCCAACCAGTCCATCCTATAGGAGGTCAGTCCTGAGTGTTCATTGGGAGGACTGATATTGAAGATGAAACTCCAATACTTTGGCCACCTGATGCAAAGAACTTATTCATTGGAAGACTCCAATTCTGAGAAAGATTGAAGGTGAGTGGTGAATGGGACAACAGAGGATGAGATGGTTGGATGGCATCACCAACTTAATGGGCATGAGTTTGGGTAAACTCTGTGAGTTGGTGATGGACAGGGAGGCCTGTCATGCTGCAGTCCATGGGGTCACAAAGAATCGGACATGACTAAGGGACTGAACTGAACTGAACTGTGTCTGGACAGAGAGTCTCATTGCTTGGTTCAGAGATGGACTAAGAGAATTCATGAGTTTTGGACTAGGGATAGTGCTACAGATGAATCAACTGTTCTCTGCTGAATGAAGCTGGGAGAATAGGAAGCTGGTTATACTACAGCTATTTCTCTTTAATTAACTTATTTACTCACTCGACAAACTATTATACACTTATCATAAAATTTACTCACTCATCAAACTATTATATACTTCTATGTCTAGCACAGGCATTTTGGAAACATAAATGAACAAAATATAAAAAATCCTGGTCAAATAGATGCTATTACAGAAAGTAGAGAAAAGTTTAAACAAAAATCACTTCTAATGCTGCAATCAATTGATACTATGGTGTTTTTATTTTCAGGAAGTATATTTAAATAAATAGGTATTTATTTAATATTTTAAATGACTGATTTCTTAATTAAAGTAGTAAGTTCTTGTTTCCATCATGTACTCCTACATTTTGAGCATTTTCTATTTTTTGTTATAAGAAAATGGGATTTTGACCTCTTCCCCATCATTCTATCTTATAGACAGCATTAATTTCCCCTAGTATGGAAATTTAGATCCTTCTTAATTTTCATCATTGTAAACAACACTACAATGTTCTTTATTGTACCATCTATTTTTTGCATCCATAATTATTTAATAATGAAAATTTCTAGAAACTTATTTTTTAAATGTGAAGATTATTTTTGTACTTAAATTCATTTCTTAGATTATTACTACATAAGTAAATTGTCTTTGAAGTTCTTTCCTCATTTTTGCATTGACATGCTTTCTTTTCCACTTTGTATTCTTTGCATAATTAAATTAACCTTTCTCTCTCATGTTCACTGCCAATATTTCTCTCAATTTTTTTTCGTTCCATTCTGATAAAAGAGATTGTAGGCCAAACAAGACAAAACAATCTTACATTTGCATGTGACAAACTTTATTTTTCTTTGTGATTTGTTACAGTGACTTTTTGTTCAAAAATGTCCATGCGCATTTTTTTCTTTTATTACTTTAATTGTATTTTTTAAGTTACACATTTCATTTGTTTGTAAAACAATTTACAAAATCTGTTATGAAATAAAATGCAGGCATAATTCTATTAGAATAACTATTGCAGCTATTAGATATGCACAACAATCTTTCTGGCAAAAACAATGCCATTTAGATAATATGTAAATAGAACTTCAACTAATTCTTTAGTATATGTGATATCCATTTCTAAGTTTAGTTAATCAACCTGGAACTAAATTTGAATTATTTTGGCCACTTCATGCGAAGAGTTGACTCATTGGAGAAGACTCTGATGCTGGGAGGGATTGGGGGCAGGAGGAGAAGGGGACGACAGAGGATGAGATGGCTGGATGGCATCACTGACTCGATGGATGTGAGTCTGAGTGACCTCTGGGAGTTGGTGATGGATAGGGAGGCCTGGCGTGCTGCAGTTCATGGGGTCGCAAAGAGTCGGACACGACTGAGTGACTGATCTGATCTGATCTGATGGTATAAAGCACCAGGGAAACCCTTTTGTTTTTATTTTTCACCAAATCATTTGTTGCTTATCTTTTATTTTCCTTATTGATTTTGATGATTTCTTTATTGTATAATTACTTAAATATAGCAACATTTTTTTTCTGACATTGATTCTGGCTCTTGCATCTATTTACAGATTTTTCTCTACCATATTAATATCTTGATGCATCTGATTATCTGGTATTATATCACTTTTTGGAATACTTTATATCTATTCTTAACTAGTTATGTTTACAGGTAAACTTTATAAACCTCTCTTTTTAAAATGTCATAAAAATCCCCCTAGTACTTTGATTGGGATTTATTTAACATTACATGTTAATTAAGAAAACATTTTATACTTTTCCTGAAACCTGATATGTATCTCCATTTATTTATATCTTCTATAATATCTTTATGTATATACTTTTATATAGATATATGTATTTAGGTTTCTTTGTTAATATCCAGTGTATTTTTCTTTCCTATCAGTAAGTATACAGAGAAAATATGTCCCCTTAAATATTTCAATTACTAGAATATTTATACAGGTAATTAATTACTTAGAGCATGATTGCAAGGGCTGAGTGGAGGGGTCACCTCGTTTTAAGAACACTCCCCTGCCTGCAACCCAGAGATCAGGAAACTGCTGCCACTTTGTCTACAATTTCTTCTGTTTTCTGTGAAGGTTTGCTCACTAGATATAGAGTATGGCCACTAAAATTCTCTCTCTGTACTGGTGTTGCTATGATACTGCTTGCAATCAGAATGAATGCCTGAAAACGAGCTTCTGCTTGATTGCTGTCTTTCAAAACTGACAGGAGTGCAGTTATTCAGTGAAATCAATTCTACCTCCAAAACTTTAGTTTCAAAGTAGTGTAGGAAATGTAGTTTTTACGTTGTGAGTGTCTGCAGAATTGGGAGTGAGTCAATACATGAGATCAACCATGATGTTCTTTCCCATCAAGCCTTTGACAAATTACTAATGATGTATGGGAGATCTGTGTTTGAATATTTCTTATGTTGACTCTTTTTTTGTTCAACTTGAATTTTGCAACACTGTTATAAAAAGTATACATAATTTAATATTATGGAAGAGTAGTTGCCTATGAAACCTACTAAATTTAGGATAATTTATAGTTCAGATTTTACATATATAATTTGTATTAGTAAAACATGGCAAGTTATAACATCAGAAATGTAAGAGTAAAGTAAAAATGTGCTTTGTGATTGGTGCTTATTTGATAGATTTCATTCTCTTCTTTTTCATATTTCTTTCCCTCTTGACCTGAAAACAAGTTATTCATTTTCTTGGTTGTATAGTAATGTATAAGAGGATTCTGTTGTTCCTGATTTTTACTTGCTGTGCTCTTATTTGGTTTATTTTACTGTGACTCTTGAAAGACATCAATAATGAATTTGATGATAATTTTCCTACACAGTGATTTGATATTCCAGAAACCAAATCATCTTTTATCAATATAACAAATATTTTAAATGTGACAAGGATATAGAAATTTCACTTCAGCAAATGTTTAACTTGTAGATGATTTATTCAAGTAACTGTTAAAATGTTTTAAACTTAGCATTTTGTAAATTAAAAAAACACTGTGTTAACATATCTTTTTTTGAGAAGGCTTTTTTAATTTTCAAGCTAACATATAATATACAAGTTAGGAAAAATAATGTTATAGAGCACTGGTTCTATAATTTTCATACTTCTGCATTTTTAAAATACAAATTTTAAAAAGGAGTGTTATAAAGAAGTATTCTATGCTGATATTTATCATTGACCATTCTTTGTTGTGATTGATGTTGTGATGGGAGAGAGAATTTAGAACTCGCTATTACTGGTAATTTCCCTGTTTCTCTGTTATACCCCTGCTTTCAATTCACACTGTAGTCAACAAACAAAAAGCAATGATGGCACCAACTATCACTTAAAAAAATTTCCTTTCATAAAATGCCTCTCTCTATTCTTAGTGTGTCATTTCATTATGTAATATTTATGTGAGTAATGCAAGTAATATTTGGATACTGTTCAGCATTCTGTTCAATTTCAGTATAATTCAGTGCAACATCCTTTTGAAGTGAAGTGAAGTGAAGTGAAGTCACTCAGTCGTGTCTGACTCTTTGCAATCCCATGGACTGTAGCCGCCTACCAAGCTCCTCTGTCCATGGAATTCTCCAAGAAAGAATATTGGAGTAGATTGCCACTTCCTTCTCCAGGGGATCTTCCTGACCCAGGGATCAAACCCAGGTCTCCTGCATTGCAGGTAGACGCTTTACTGTCTGAGCTACGAGGAAAGTTATAACATTTGATGATGTTTGATTTAATATTTCTAATTTTGCTATCAGAGGGAAAAGTTTATGAGTGGAGGCTTGGTTTCTAATTTTTTAATGACGTGCCTCCAAGGTATTGTCTTGATTATATATGATGTCTGGATATTTTTATGTGTAGTTGTGTATGTGAGTATACAATTATAATCCTTTACCTAGGCATTACCTTTATTTATTACTATTCCTATTTCCTTATTCCTAATCAGAAGTCCTCTGTTTCTTTTTGTCTTTTCTGAGTCAAATACCTAGCCACTTTAAGGGACAATACTATGAAAACTGGGTTTGTAGAGTTCAAGTGTAAACTGAGCAGAAAGTTTATAAATCAAATCCCCACCCAACTATGTTGCTCACAGCTGCTTTGTTTTTCCCATATTCCCTTTTATCTGTACTTTCTGAATTTGAAGAAGACTGCATAGATGTTGATGTGTAACTATGAATGTCAGAACTTTCTGTGGACACGGTAGCTAAAGTTCATTCAATCGTATTAAGTTTGTAATAGAAAGAAAACTGAACTGGGAATCAGAAAATTGAATTTCTAACTTCCTCTGATGTGTTGAACTAAAAGAAGATGTTATATTTCCTGCCTCTTATACTGAATAAAGACAGAGTTGGAGGGTTAATACTGTTGAGATTAACACTGTGATGAAATATGACAATGACACACAAATTGAAAACAAAGAAGTTTTCTGAAGGGGAAGAAACATTTAGAGTAAGGCTTCATGATGGGAACATAAATGAAGCTCTAGAGGTTATCTATGTGAATAGAAAACAATTAAACAATACACTCACCTCAAACCTGTTCTATCTCCTGGATAATCAATAAAAGGCAACTATTTAGATAGTTGTATAGTTCTTAACAACTTATTACATGATCTGAACTTCTGTATCATATAAAGTATGTATTACAATGACTATATGATGAGGGACACATAACGGACAATCTGTTGAATCTATGAGGGCTGTACCTTGCTAGTACAGTTCTGTATGTCTTGAAAGCAGTTTATTTTCATGGTAAACAGTAGCCCTACTAAATTAATATTTGGAAAATAAATGAAAATTGCATATGAATGTTCAATACATGGTTTATTATATATCATATTTTAGAATGTATAGTTCTTATTGAATCCTGACTGTTCTCTGAAGAATGCATTAACACTTCCAGATATAATAATCCAATTTCTCAAAATTAGTGTGCAGAATCACTATTCCAACTAAAGATACTGCATACCAAATTTATACTTGTTTCTGATTCTAGAGTAGCAAAATAGACGGTTGTTGTAAATATCTGTAAAGAAACAGTCTTGTGGACTTTTAGAAATACAAATGGTCTTCATGAATATTTATCCAAGTCTCTGACTGTCAAACATCCTTGCAAACTTTTCTTGAATATATCCAGTACCAGGAGTCTCCCTAACTTGTCAGTACTCGCTCTGTAAATCCACTGCAATAGCTGTTAAATATTCTTCATATTGATTTCAAAACTGCCTCCAAAATAAATTATAACTTCTAGAGTACCAACGAGTAGGTCATATTCACTTCTTCATGACAAGCCTTCATCAATATAAATACAGCTAAGTATTCATATGGTAAGAATTTCTAGATTTCTCTCTGTACTGTTTGTCTGCCTTTGATTTTGTATTTCTCATAACACTGGTTCTCAGTCTATGAGTGATTATCAAAGACTATAATAAGACTATGAAGTATACTCTGATATAAGTTTAGTTCTGTCTTTGGTTCAGCCTATAATTTTGTTTATATTTTAATAGCCACATAGCAATATGCATCTCTATTTGCATTAGAGAATTTCTTCTTCAAACTTTGTCAAGCGGCAGTTCACACAGGTTCTACTAGGGTTATAAGTTCCACAGTAGTATTTAAAGGAAAAAAAGAAAAATTAAAAAAAAAAAAAAATTATACCACCTTCACCCATTTTACCTATCTCCTATCTTACCCCCTGCCTCTTGTAACTGCTAATCTGCTCTGTTTATGAAACTTTTTTTTTTTTTTTTAGATTACTCATATGTGTGAGGTCATACAATATTTGTCTTTTCTCTGTCTCACTTCACTAAGCATAATGCTCTCATGGTCCACCCATGCTGTAATAAATGTCAGGATGCACTTCCTTTCTTTGGTTGATAATATTCCATCTTATATACACCAGACTTTATCCATCAGTGGACACTTAGATTATTTTCATGTCTTGACCCTTGTAAATAATACTACTGTGAACATGTGGATGCAGATATCTTTTCAAGTTTGTGTTTTTGTTTTCTTGAAATAAATATCTGGAAGTGGAATTGCTGTGTCCGATCGTTCTATTTTTTGATTGCTTGAAAAACCGCCAGGTTGTTTTCCACAGTGGCTGCCCTAATTTATATTTCCCAAGTGTTTCCTTTTCTCCACATCCATGCCAGCACTTGCTATTTCTTATCTTTTCAATAATAGCATTTCTAACAGGTTTGTGTTGATAGCTCACAGTGGTTTAGATTTTCATTTCCCTATGCCAAAGCCTTTGACTGTGTGGATCACAATAAACTGTGGAAAATTCTGAAAGAGATGGGAATACCAGACCACCTGACCTGCCTCTTGAGAAACCTCTATGCAAGTCAGAAAGCAAGAGTTAGAACTGGACATGGAACAACAGACTGGTTCCAGATAGGAAAAGGAGTACATCAAAGCTGTACATTGTCACCCTGCTTATTTAACTATATGCAGAGTACATCATGAGAAATGCTGGGCTGGAAGAAGCACAAGCTGGAATCAAGATTGCCGGGAGAAATATCAATAACCTCAGATATGCAGATGACACCATCCTTATGGCAGAAAGTGAAGAGGAACTAAAAAGCCTTTTGATGAAAGTGAAAGAGGAGAGTGAAAAAGTTGGCTTAAAGCTCAACATTCAGAAACGAAGATCATGGCATCTGGTCCCATCACGTCATGGCAAATAGGCAGGGAAACAGTGGAAACAGTGTCAGACTTTATTTTTTTGGGTTCCAAAATTACTGCAGATGATGATTGCAGCCATGAAATTAAAAGATGCTTACTCCTTGGAAAGAAAGTTATGACCAAACGAGACAGCATATTCAAAAGCAGAGACATTACTTTGCCAACAAAAGTCCGTCTAGTCAAGACTATGGTTGTTCCAGTGGTCATGTATGAATGTGAGAGTCGGACTGTGAAGAAAGCTGAGCGCTGAAGAATTGATGCTTTTGAACTGTAGTGTTGGAGACGACTCTTGAGAGTCTCTTGAACTGCAAGGAGATCCAACCAGTCCATCCTAAAGGATATCAGTCCTGGGTGTTCATTGGAAGGATTGATGCTAAAGCTGAAACTCCAGTACTTTGGCCACCTCACACAAAGAGTTGACTCATTGGAAAATACCCTGTTGTTAGGAGGGATTGGGGGCAGGAGGAGAAGGGGATGACAGAGGATGAGATGGCTGGATACCATCACCGACTCGATGGACATGAGTTTGAATGAACTCTGGCAGATAGTAATGGACGGGGAGGCCTGGCATGTTGTGATTCATGGGGTCGCAAAGAGGCAGACATGACTCAGTGACTGAACTGAACTGAATTGAATGTTTAGTGATGTTAAGCATCTTTTCATGTACCTATTGGTCATTTATATGTCTTTCTTGGTAAAATGTTCAATGAAAAAAAAGTTACTATTCAAGTTCATACTTTGTGTGAAAATCACGGTGGTTGAATTCATTCATTCAACAAATATTTACTGATTGCCTGTTATGTCAGTACTTTTTTTTTATTGCTGGGGATATTTTAGTGAATAAAACAAAGAGTCCTGCCACCAAAGAACTTATATCCTAAATAAGGAAAGCATCACATAAGACATAAAATGGTGAACTGTCATGTACTTTTCAGAACTATACACTTTTTATGAATAAATTTAGTGCTCCAAGTATCAATTATTAGCTTTTATAGTTAATAAAAGTATGCTCTGATATTTAACAAAGGTTATTAAGAATCATATCTTCAGTGAGCATAGTCCAATGAGTTAATAGCTTTCTGTTGTTTATAGTCAAATAAACTTTTTATGTAATTTCATTATTCTTTGAGAAGAGCTATAATTAAAACTCCAATTTTTAAGCCCTCCAAATGTTGATCCTGGAGTGGATGGAAATCCTTGTGAATTCTATTTAAAATGGAAAATTACTTCAATGATTCTTTTAAATTAAGTAAAAATTGAGGGCATGTATTGTTAAATAAGGACAGACATCATAATTCCAAGCCTCATTGTTTGAATTTGTACCCAGCAAAACTGTGGCAAATTAATCTAGTTTAAACATACAATTCTGGTTGTTGCTCTAGTTAGGGTTTCAGATCAGATCAGATCAGTCGCTCAGTTGTGTCCGACTCTTTGCGACCCCATGAACTGCAGCACGCCAGGCCTCCCTATCCATCACCAACTCCCAGAGGTCACTCAGACTCACATCCATCGAGTCAGTGATGCCATCCAGCCATCTCATCCTCTGTCGTCCCCTTCTCCTCCTGCCCCCAATCCCTCCCAGCATCAGAGTCTTCTCCAATGAGTCAACTCTTCGCATGAGGTGGCCAAAATACTGGAGTTTCAGCTTTAGCATCATTCCTTCCAAAGAAATCCCAGGGCTGATCTCCTTCAGAATGGACCGGTTGGATCAGTTAGGGTTTAGAGTCTCATAAATGAGAAATGTGAATAAAATGTACCAGTGGAGGTTGTATACACTTTCCATTCTATTTTAAGACTACATTTATCTAGTCCAAAATATTAGTAGGAGGAGGGGCATTATCCACAGGTATAGACACATGGAACTGTTTCTTACTTTGAAGAAATAGTTATAAGTAACAAGTTGTATAATAATTTGACTTCCAAATTAAGTAGATTACAAGTGTTAATGACTAACCTCAGTCACCACTACATGACTAACCTCAGTCACCACTACATAACTAACTTGTCACCACTACATGTTTAAAAATAAAAACATATCCCATTTAAATGAAACAATATATCAAGTAAAACCCTTTAGTACTATGAAATGCTAAAAACACAGTAAACATTAGATGTAGATGAGTTACAATTCCAGTCATTGCCTAAGCCCAATTCTTTTTATTTAAATGCTAATCTTGTTCATTGTTCAAAAGCAGTTCCCCAATGATAGACAAGGCATTCTATTTTTATTTCAGTTGTACCTCAAATAGCTTATCTATTAATATGGTGGGGGAGGGGGTGGTAGGGGGACAGAGGGGAAAGAGGGGACGGAGGATGGAGGGAGATCTCTGGTGACTCTTATGTATAAGGATACCACTCTTGTGAATTCTTTCAACTTTAATTACTTGTGTAAAGACCCTAATTTCAAAAATAGTCATATTAGAAGTTAGAGGCATAAACATATGAATTTGTAGGGGCAGAGGAGGATACAATCAGTCCATAATAGATTGTTTAAATAATATTTTAACATTAATTTTAATTTTAAAATAGTTATGGGTATATAGAACATTGCAAAGATAAGTATAGAATATTCTGATATGCCCCTCACTCAGTTTGCCCTATATTTAACATTTTACATTAACGTGATACATTCATTACAATTAATGAATCAGTGTCCATACATTATTGTTTACTAAAGCCCATAATTTACTCAGAATTCTTTAGTTTCTACTTATTATTTGTCTTCCTTCTATCTCTGTCTCTTTTAACTTCTTCATTTCCTTTCACCTTTTCTTTGTTTTTATTGGTCCCATTGTCCCATTCAGGATATCACATTACTTTTAGTAGTCATTTCTCATGAGGCTCCTATTGACTGTGACACTTTGTCAGACTTTCCTTGTTTTGGATGGCCTTTACACTTGTGAGAAGTATGAATTTAGGTATTTTGTAGAATCAACTGAAATTTTTCTGATAGTTAGCTCATGATTGGTCTGGGTTATGTGTTTCTGGGGAGGAAGACCACAGAGGTGAAGTTCTGGTTTCACCACATATCAAGCATACATACTTTCACAGTGACATCGTTGTTGGTGTTAACCTTTATCACCTGGCTATGGTAGTGCTTGTCAGATTTCTCCTTATTCCTTTGCCTCTACCTTTTCATATTTTATTCTCTGAGAGGAAGTAGCATCTATTCAAACAATCCCAACCACTCATCTGTTTGCATCTCTATAGTTTTGGTTTTTACAGAATTAATACAGTTGCATAAGTGAATATGTAGACTTTTCAGATAGGCTTTTTCTGCTTAGTAAGATGGTGACTGCAGCCACAAAATTAAAAGACGCTTGCTCCTTGGAAGAAAAGCTATGACAAACCTAGTGAAGTGAAAGTGAAGTCCCTCAGTCATGTCCAACTCTTTGTGACCTCATGGTCTGTAGCTTACCAGGCTTTTCCATCTATGGGATCTTCCAGGCAAGAGTACTGGAGTGGGTTGCTATTTCCTTCTCTGTGGATCTTCCCAACCAAGGGATTGAACCCGGGTGTCCCCCATTGCAGACAGATGCTTTACCCTCTGAGCCACCAGGCAAGCCCATAACAAACCTAGATAGCATACTAAAAAGCAGAGACATAACTATGCCAACAAAGGTCTGTCTAGTTAAAGCTATGGTTTTTCCAGTAGTCTTGTATGGGTGTGAGAGTTGCACCATAAAGAAAGCTGACCACCGAAGAACTGAAGAACAACTGTGGTGTTGGAGAAGACTTTTGAAAGTCCCTTGGTCTGCAAGGAGATCAAACAAGTCAATCCTAAAGGAAATCAATCCTGAATAATCATTGGAAGGACTGATGCTGAAGCTGAAGCTCCAATACTTTGGCCACCTGATGTTGAGAAGCTGACTCATTAGAAAAGACCCTGATGCTGGGAAAGGTTGAGGCAAGAGGAGAAGGGGATAACAGAAGACAAGATAGTTGGATGGCATCACCGGCTCAAGGGACATGAGTTTGAGCAAGCTCCAGGAAGGTGTGAAGGATAGGGAAGCCTGGAGTGCTGCAGTCCATGGGGTTGCAAAGAGTTGGATATGACTGAGTGACTGAATAACAATATGTATTACATGCCATCTATGTGTTTTAGTATCTTGAGAGCTCATTTCATTTTGTTGCTGAATAATACTCGGTTGTACGCTTACATGTTTCATTTCTGATACTGAAATTTCTTTATCTTCTCTTTCTTTCTCTAGTTAGCCAGGCAACAGATTTATCAATATATTTGTCAAATAATTAGCATTTAGTTTTTTCTTTGGTTTTCAATTTCACTGATTTCTGCCAATATTTTTCTCTTTTTTCAACTTACTTTAAGCTAAATTGCTCTGCATTTTCTAGTTTTATAGATTAAATCTTAGGTTACTGATGTAGGTCTTTCTTATTTTCTGATACATGCATTTAATGCTATATTTTTCCTTCAAGCACTGTTTATGCTGTATTCCACAAATTTTGATAGGTTGTATTTTTCTTGTAATTTTAGTTTAAAATATCTTCTGAATTTTCCTTGAGACCACTTTGATTCAGGTTTACTTATTTATTATTTGATGTGCAAGTATTCGGGTATGTTCCAAGTATCATTTTATTATTGATTTCTAATTTAATCCCATTATGATCTGACAACACACCTTGTATAATTTTTTTAAAATATGTATTTAGTTGTCTTTTTATGTCCAGAATGTTTGTCCGTCTTGGTGAATGTAGCTGTTTGCTGAAAGTGACACATGTTGTATTAAATGACCAAAATTGAAGTGACTGGGCCTACAGTGTGTATTTTTATGTTAATCTGGCTAGTAATTGGCTGTGTTTAAAGTTTCCTCCAAGGATAGGTACCACAGACTTCATATTAGGTTGATGCAAAAATAATTGTGATATTGCATTGTTGAATTTTGTCATTTTATGTTGGAATATATTCTTAAATAAATGAGTTATGCATCATTTTAATGTGCATTTCTTGCTTTATGTTTTTTGCTAATGATTTATTACCTGCTATTTATTTTATATTTATTTTAGAATATAGGGATGATGTTAGACATAAAGCAAATTTGAGCGATTTTTTAAAATTTGAGCTCAAAATGGGTTGTAAAGCAGCAGAGATAACTCATAACTTCAAGAAGGCATTTGGCCCAGGAACTGCTAATGCACAAACAGTGCAGTGGTGGGTCAAGAAGTTTTGCAAAGGAGACAAGAGGCTTGAAGATGAATAGCACAGTGGCTGGCCATTAGACATTGACAATGATCAATTTGAGAGCAACAATCAAAGCTGATCCTCTTACAACTACACAAGAAGTTGCCAGATAACTCAACGTCAACCATTCTATGATCATTCAGCATTTGAAGCACACTGAAAAGGTGAAAAAGTTCAAGTGGGTGCCTCATGAGCTGACTGGAAATCCAAAAAGTCATAGGTTTAAAGGGTAGTCTTCTCTTATTATATGCAACAACAATGAACCATTTCTTGATTGGATTGTGATATGCAATTAAAAGTGAATTTTATACAACTGGTGATATTCAGCTTGGTGGCTGGACCGAGAAGAAGCTCCCAAGCCCTTCCCAATGCCAAGTTCAGTTCAGTTTAGTCATTAAGTCATGTCTGATTCTTTGCGACCCCATGGACTTCAGTACTCCAGGCTTCCCTGTCCATTACCAAATCCCGGAGCTTGCTCAATCTCATGTGCATCGAGTCAGTGCTCCCATGCAACCATATTGTTCTCTTCTCCTCCTGCCTCAATCTCTCCTAGCAGCAGGGTCTTTTCTAATGAGTCAGCTTCTCACATCAGAGGGCCAAAGTACTAGAGTTTCAGCTTTAGCATCAGTCCTTCCAATGGACATTCAGGATTGATTTCCTTTAGGATTAATTAGTTTGAACTCCTTGCAGTCCAAGGGACTCTCAAGAGTCTTCTCCAACACCACAGTTCAAAAGCATTAATTCTCTATCACTCAGCTTTCTTTATGGTCCAATTCTCATATCCATACATGACTACTGGAAAAACTACAGCTTTGCCTAGATGACCTTTGTTGGTAAAGTAACGTCTCTGCTTTGTCAGTAAAATAATGTTTCCCAATGCCAAACTTGCCCCCCCCCCAAAAAAAAAAAAAGGGTGATGATCACTGTTTGGTCTGCTGCTGGTTTGATCCACTATAGCTTTCTGAATACTGGTGAAACCATAATGTCTGAGAAGGATGCTCAGCAAGTCAATGAGATGCACCAAAAACTGCAACGCCTGCAGCTGGCACTCGTCAACAGAAAGGGTCCAATTCTTCTGCAGGACAATGCCTGACCACACATCACACAACCAATGCTTAAAAAGTTGAACTAATTAGGCTATGAAATTTTGCCTTATTCACCATATTCACTTGGCCTCTCACCAGATGATTACCACTTCTTCAAGCATCTTGATAAATTTTTGCAGGGAAAATGCTTTCTCAACCAGCAGGAGGCAGAAAATACTTTCTAAGAGTCCATCAAACCTGAAGCATAATTTTAATGCTACAGGAATAAACAAACTTACTTCTCTTTGGCAAAAATGTGTTTATTATAACAGTTTCTGTTTTGATTAATAAAGTTATGTTTGAGCCTGCTTATAATGATTTAAAATTCATGGTCTGAAACCTCACTTAGTTTTGCCCAAATCTAATGTATCTTGTTTTTGTTTCTCCTCTTGACTTTAAACTCTCTTAAGTATTCCTCTTTAGAAAGGGGCTACATTGATCAGTGGTAATTTCCTTTTAATATAATATAACCTTGTTGGTGTGGTGGCATGGAGGTGAGGAGGGAAATGTTCTGTCACCTTCTGATTAAACTACAGTCCTTTCTTGGGCCTGTGTCTCTAGGCTGGTGCTCTCACAAGTGTTTTCCAGTATACAGCATCAGCCCCACCTTAGTTGAGAAAGGAAAGCTTTGGGGAATGGGAGGAGTCCTCTCCTGTAACTGGATGCATGTATGTGTGCTAAGTCACTTCAGTCGTGTGCAACTCTTTTCAATCTTATATGAACTGTAGCCCACTTTGCTCCTCTGTCCATAGAATTCTCCAGGCAACAACACTGGAGTGGGTTGCCATGCCGTCCTCCAGGTGATCCTCTGGACCCAGAGATCAACCTCCTGTTTCTTACATCTCCTGCATTGTCAGTGGGTTCTTTACCACTGGGCTTCCCTTGTGGCTCAGCTGGTAAAGAATCTGCCTGCAATGAGGGAGACCTGGGTTCGATCCCTGGGTTGGGAAGATACCTTGGAGAAGGGAAAGGCTACCCACTCCAGTATTCTGGCCTGGAGAATTCCATGGACTAAGTCCATGGGGTCACAAAGAGTCAAACACGACTGAGCAACTTTCACCTTCACCTTCTTTACCACTAGTACCACTTGGGAAACCCATAGCTAGAATAAGACTCTGGCAAAGTCTTTCCTCTGGAAAGTAAATATTTGTTATAGAGAATTATCTCAGCATATTTCCCAATCACTCTTTTCTTCCTCCTGCCAGAACCACAATAACAGCTTGCTTGATTCTTCACTATGAGATCCTGGTATAGAACCTCATACAGATTTTACCCTTCTACAGAGGATAAAATCTATGAAACTGGGGGTAACTCCCTAAGACTGCAGATTCCAGAAATTTCTTACTCTCTTCATCATGTATGTGTTCCTACCTATTTGTGGCTCTAGCAGCTTCTGTTCTAGCTAAACTGATCTAGGCACTGTGACTATATTTTCTCTTCTGACTTTTGGGATGATAATTTGTCCTGAAACCACCATTCTCTGATAAGTTAAAATTTATTGATCTTTCATTTATTCAGATTTTTATTATTTTAAGAATGGAAGTGACAATTGAAGATCTATTTTCATGCCAGACCTAAAATCTGCAGTCTCATAGTTTTCTTTTAACGATTTAAGTAGCAAAATTTTTACCTTTGTTGTTGTTCAGTCATCATGTTTGACTTTCTGCAACCTCATGGACTGCAGCACACCAGGCTTCCCTGTCCTCTACTATTTCCTGGGGTTTGTTCAAACTCATGTCCATTGAGTTGATGATGCCTTCCAGCCATCTCATCCTCTGTCACCCTCTTCTCCTTTTGTCTTCCATTTTTCCCAGCATTAGAGTCTTTTCCATGAGTTAGCTATACATCATTTGGCCAAAATATCAGAGCTTCAGCACCAGTCCTTCCAATGAATATTCACAGTTTGATTTAAGATTGACTGGTTTGTTTTTCCTATCAAGAGATTCTCAAGAGTCTTCACCAGCATCACAGTGCAAAAGCATCATTTCTGACTCTCAGAATAAACATCTGTAGCTATTTATGCAGTTCAACACAATGCTAATAATTTTATATATGTACTTGGAGCAAATAACCTTTAATTGCTATTGTCAGTTAACATTGTACATGATCATTATAGGTAGTGACTTCTGAGTTCATGTTAAAAGCTAAAGTTTTGTTCTTGAACATTTAAGAGTTTGCTGTTTAGCAGCTATCATAAACATTCAACTTACTAAATTGATCCCCAGGATTCTCACGAACTTGGTGTACATACCCTGTATAACATCTCCTCCTTTTGAAAGATACTTGTGAAATATCACTCCTGTGATTGTTGCATTATATGGCAAAGATATTTTTAAGATGTAATTAGAATTCCTAATCAGTGACTTTGAGGTAATCAAAAGAGAGATTATTCTGGTTCACCCAGTTTAAACATGTAGGCCATTAAAAAGGAGGCTAAAAATATTTGAAGCAGGAGAAATTTTTCTTGCTGACCTTCAAGAAGCAAAATTCACATTTGAACTGCCTATTGAGGAGATTACATGGCATGAAATTAAAGGTGGTCTCCAAAACTGAGGGTGACCTCTTGTTAATATGCAGAAGGAAGAGGGGGATTTCAAAACTATAGTTTTTAAAAACTAAACCAACAACCAGTAAGATCAGAAGAGAATTTTGAATAATAAAGGAAAACAAAATGATAAGCAACATCTTGATTTCAGCCTGGTGAGACCTTGAACAGAGGTCCTAACTAGATCATACCCAGGTTTTTGAGCCATGGATAATTAATATATGTTGTTTTGTACCTATATGTTTATGGTAATTTGTTACATAGCAATAGAAAGCAAATACAAAAGGTGAAAAAAGCACAATTTAAAAGTTTTTAGATATTTTGCTAACATTAGCCATGATGGAAGCATGTTCAAGATTTTAGAATTAATGAAGCCCCATGTTTATTCCTATAATTACAATAACTTACACAAAAATGTATTGACTTAATTTATCTAAAGATAACGTTTGTAGTATCTTAGTTCATCCAGGCTGTTGTAACAAAATACCACAGTACAAGTGGCTTATAAAGAATAGAAATATATTTCTCATAGTTCTGAGGGCTGGAAGTTCAAACTCAGGGTATCAGCATGGTCAGGTTCTAGTGAATGCTCTCTTTCAAGTTACAGAGTACCACATGTCACTGTATCCTCTATGGTGGAAGGAGCAAGGTTGCTCTCTAGGGTCTCTTTTACAAGGTTGCTAGTCTCATTCATTTATGAAGGCTCTACCCTCCTGATTTAATCATCCTAATGTCCCTACCTCCTAAAACTATTATTTTAGGATTATGTTTCAACAGTTGAATATGATGTAGCTGCTGATAAAACTTGTCAGGATGATCAACTTTGAATATTTGATCATTTATGATTGCTTTTTGGACTTCCCTGGTGGCTCATATGGTAAAGCGTCTGTCAAAATGTGGGAGACCAGGGTTCGATCCCTGGGTCAGGAAAATCCCTGGAGAAGGAAATGGCAGCCCACTCTGAGACATTCCACTTACTTTTTCTTTCTTTCTATGTGTACTAAAAAAAAAGAAAATAAGAAAAAATAAAAAAACTTGTACACTTTTCAAAATTTGAAAAGTCCAAAGAGCAACAATGTAACAAAATAGTAACAGTTTAGTTCAGTCGCACAGTCTGTCCAACTGTTTGTGACCCCATGAACCGCAGCACATTAGGCCTCGCTGTCAATCACCAACTCCCGGAGTTAACCCAAACTCATGTCCATTGAGTCGGTGATGCCATCTAATTATCTCATCCTCAGTCGTCCCTTTCACCTCCTGCCTTCAGTCTTTCTTAGAATCAGGGTGTTTGCAAATGAGTCGCTCTTCACATCAGGTGGCCAAAATATTGGAGTTTCAGCTTCAACATCAGTCCTTCCAATGAACACCCAGGACTGATCAATGGACTGGTTGGACCTCCTTGCAGTCCAAGGGACTCTCAAGCATGTTCTCCAACACCACAGTTCAAAAGCATCGATTCTTTGGCGCTCAGCTTTCTTCACATTCCAACTCTCACATCCATACATGACCACTGGAAAAATCATAGCCTTGACTAGACAGATCTTTGTTGACAAAGTAATGTCTCTGCTTTTCAATATGCTGTCTAGGTTGATCATAACTTTCCTTCCAAGGAGTAAGTGTCTTTTAATTTCATGGCTGTAATCCCATCTGCAGTGATTTTGGAAACCATCCCCCAAAAAGTCTGACACTGTTTCCACTGTTTCCCCATTTATTTCCCATGAAGTGATGGGACCAGATGCCATGATCTTAGTTTTCTGAATGTTGAGCTTTATGCCAACTTTTTCACTCTCCTCTTTCACCTTCATCAAGAGGCTTTTTAGTTCTTCTTCTTTTTTTTTAATGCAGTGGCTTGCATTTTATTTATTCATTTTTTGTTGGAGCAATAGATGAGATAAAATTGACATACAGTAAATGACGAGTGTGCAGTTTGATGAGTTTGACATATGTACACATGTGAAACTATCGGCATGATGAAGATAATGAACATGTCCTTCAAAAGATTCCTTAGGCCCATTCTTGTTTGCCTGCTGCCCCTCGGTCTCCAGGCAGCCACTGGTCTGCTTTCTGTCACTGTTCATTAGTTTAACTTTACAATATTTTATTGGTTTTGCCATATATCAAAATGAATCTGCCACAAGTATACATGTGTTCCCCATCCTGAACCCTCCTCCCTTCCTATACCATCCCTCTGGGTTATCCCAGTGCACCAGCCCCAAGCATCCAGTATTATGCATCAAACCTGGACTGGCGACTCATTTCATATATGATATTATACATGTTTCAATGCCATTCTCCCAAATCATCCCACCCTCTCCCTCTACCACAGAGTCCAAAAGACTGTTCTATACATCAGTGTCTCTTTTGCTGTCTTGCATACAGGGTTGTTGTTACCATCATTCTAAATTCCATATATATGTGTTAGTATACTGTATTGCTGTTTTTCTTTCTGGCTTACTTCACTCTGTATAATAGGCTCCAGTTTCATCCACCTCATTAGGACTGATTAAAATGTATTCTTTTTAATGGCTGAGTAATACTCCATTGTGTATATATACCATAGCTTTCTTATCCATTCATCTGCTGATGGACATCTAGGTTGCTTCCATGTCCTGGCTATTATAAACAGTGCTGTGATGAACATTGGAGTACACATGTCTCTTTCAATTCTGGTTTCTTCAGTGTGTATGCCCAGCAGTGGGATTGCTGGATCATAAGGCAGTTCTATTTCCAGTTTTTTAAGAAATCTCCACACTGTTCTCCATAGTGGCTGTACTAGTTTGCATTCCCACCAAAAGTGTAAGAAGGTTCTCTTTTCTCCACACCCTCTCCAGCATTATTTGCTTGTAGACTTTTGGATCACAGCCATTCTGACTGGCATGTACCTTGTAATGGTTTTGATTTGCATTTCTCTGATAATGAGTGATGTTGAACATCTTTTCATGTGTTTGTTAGCCATCTGTATGTCTTCTTTGGAGAAATGTCTATTTAGTTCTTTGGCCCATTTTTTGATTGGGTCATTTATTTTTCTGTAATTGAGCTGTAGGAGTTGCTTGTATATTTTTGAGATTAGTTGTTTTTTGCTTCCTTTGCTATTATTTTCTCCCATTCTGAAGGCTGTCTTTTCACCTTGCTTATAGTTTCCTTTGTTGTGCAGAAGCTTTTGAGTTTAATTAGGTCCAATTTCTTTATTTTTCTTTTATTTCAAATATTCTGGGAGGTGGGTCATAGAGGATCCTGCTGTGATATATGTCAAAGAGTGTTTTGCCTATGTTCTCCTCTAGGAGTTTTATAGTTTCTGATCTTATGTTTACATCTTTACTCCATTTTGAGTTTATTTTTGTGTATGGTGTTAGAAAGTGATCTAGTTTCATTCTTTTACAAGTGGTTGACCAGTTTTCCCAGCACCACTTGTTAAAGAGATTGTCTTTAATCCATTGTATATTCTTGCCTTCTTTGTCAAAGATAATGTGTCCATATGTGGGTGAGTTTATCTCTGGGCTTTCTATTTTGTTCCATTGATCTCTGTTTCTGTCTTTGTGCCAGTACCATACTGTTTTGCTGACTGTGGCTTTGTAGTAGAGCCTGAAGTCAGGCAGGTTGATTCCTCCAGTTCCTTTCTTCTTTCTCAAGATAGCTTTGGCTATTTGAGTTTTTTTTTTTTTTGTATTTCCATACAAATTGTGAAATTATTTGTTCTAGCTCTGTGAAGAATACCGTTGGTGGCTTGATGGGGATTGCATTGAATCTATAAAGTGCTTTGGATAGTATACTCATTTTCACTATATTGATTCTTCCAATCCATCAACATGGTATATTTCTCCATCTATTAGTGTCTTTTTTGATTTCTTTCACCAGTGTTTTAAAGTTTTCTATATCTTCTTCACTTTCTGCCATAAGAGTGGTGTCATCTGCGTATCTGAGGTTGTTGAGATTTCTTCTGACAATCTTGATTCCAGCTTGTGCTTCTTCCAGCCCAGCATTTCTCATAATGTACTCTGCATATAAGTTAAATAAGCAGGGTGACAATATACAGCCTTCACGTACTCCTTTTCCTATTTGGAACCAGTCTATTGTTCCATGTCCAGTTCTAACTGTTGCTTTCCGACCTGCATAGAGGTTTCTCAAGAGGCAGGTCAAGTGGTCTGGTATTCCCATCTCTTTTAGAATTTTCCACAGTTTACTCTGAGCCACATAGTCAAAAGCTTTGTCATAGTCAATAAAGCAGATGTTTTTATGGAACTCTCTTGCTTTTTGATGATCCAGCAAATGTTGGCAATTTGATCTCTGGTTCCTCTGCCTTTTCTAAAACCAGCCTGAACATCTGGAATTTCATGGTTCATGTATTGCTGAAGCCTGTCATGGAGAATTTACTTTACTAGCATGTGATATGAATGCAACAGTATAATAATACTATTATTTCACAATAATAGGAAGAGTACTGACAGCTATCTACTTCTTGAATATTTACAATGTCTATTATTAAGTACTTACAATGTTACTGGTATGGTTTAGATCACTTAATAATAATCATTAATTTATTTACTTGTCATAATGATCCTATGCAGTAGTTACTATTAATTTCTTGCTGTAATGAAGAAACTGAAGCAGAGAACAATCAAGAAACATATGAACAGAAGCTCTTCATTAAGGGTTGCCTGAGATGGATTAGATTGGCCCCATTTTTCTCCTACATAATAGAGGGCCTAACAAGGCCTGACGTGAGAGTTTTGCGCAAGGGTTTCTACATGTCCTGGGATTTTTGAAGACGTCCAACAAAATATGTGACCTACATAAGGGGCTCATTGAACAAGGCACACAAAATTCTGCTCACATATCCGTTCTCAACACTTTTTCTGCCTTAGCCTTGGAACCAGGTCCATATAGAGCTGACCAAAAGACCAAATAATCTTTATAGCTGTTGAACACTCGATTGATCAGTCATCAAATAACATCATACAAATTATACCAATCATAGCTAGCATTATGATTAATAAACATAAGTGATAAAATTTCATATAAAATAGAAATAACTCATGTATAGTGTTTATAGTTTATAAAATAGTTCCAAAATCCATCATCCATTATATAACTATTAAAGCAAAATTATTTAATATATTTTATTACTGTCCTAACTTTAAAGAGGAGGAAGCTAAGGTTTTCATGGGCTGAGTCACACAGCTCAAACTTGGTAGGTAAAACTAGGTCTTTTAACTCAAGACTCTTAGTAAAAAGTCTCGCCTCCCTCCTCCAAGACTTATTGGCTTAAAATAACATGGTTGCTTCTACAGTTCAGCAGTTTGGACTGAATTTAGCTGGGTGGTTATTCTGATGATTAGGCCAGGCTTACTCAAGAGTCTGCAGTCAACTTATTATTAGCTAGATGTCAACAGCTCTGACGGTTAGCTGTCTGTCAGCTGAAGTGTTGGGGAAAATTTAGCCATGGCCTTCTTGTCTAGCAAGTTTTCAAAGTCAGAAAAGTAAAACCTTAATGATCAATCACATTTCAGATCTTTGCTTAAGTTTCATTGCTGCTGCTTCATTGTTCAAAGAAAATGACAAGGCCAAATCTAGTGTCAGTATGTGAGAGAATCAAGGTCATTAGTACAGAGACGAATATATAAATTTGAGATTATTATTACAGCAATCTACCAGAATTACTTAAAAGAAAAATCACCTCCATTCCAGTAGATTTGTTAAGGTTGTTGATTTCTCAGGGTTGATTTATTCAAAAATAAATGAAAGAACAAAACTTTTCAAAGATTATGTAAAGACTGTGATATAATTCAGTAAATCTTCAAAGTCTTGACTAACAAATCTCAATGATATTCTATGGCACATTGTTTCTGAGATTTACTTTTCAAAGGATTGGAATTTTTTATAAAAATGTTTAGAAAATATTCATTTCCCTGGTTTATTTCAGTTACAAGATTTACATATCAGCATGGATGATGGCTAATTTTTTTGATCAGTGTAACTGGGCCATGAGATGCTTAGACATTTGATCAAACAGTGTTCTGGATGTGTTCTGTGAGGGTGTTTCTGCACGAGGTTAACACTTGAATCAGTAAACTAAAGAAATCAGATTTTCCTCCCTGATGTGAGGGGGCCTCATTCAATCAGTTGAACTGGACAGAAAAAAAAAAAAAAAAAAAAAAAAACTAAGAAAAAGGATCAGCTGGGATACTGGTCTTTTTCCTGCCTTCAGAATCAATCTGAAAAAGTGTCTCTTTGGGGCCTTAAGCCTATTGGTTTTGGGGCTAGAAATTGTGCCATTGGTTTTATGGTTCTCAGGCCTTTGGAATCAAGTAGAACTATACAGTCAGTGGGAGGAGATGGGGCTGACAAAGGATGAGATGGTTGGATGGCATCACCAACTCAATGGACATGAGTTTGAGTAAATTCCAGGAGTTGGTGATGGATAGGGAAGCCTGGTGTGCTGCACTCCATTGGGTGGCAAAGATCCAGACATGACTGAGAGACTGAAATGAATTGATACAGTCAGCATTCGTAGGCTTCCCTTGTGGCTTAAATGGTAAAGAATCTGCCTGCAATGTGAAAGACCTGGATTCGATTTGGGGGTTGAGAAGATCCCTTGGAGAAGAGAATGACAACCCACTCCAATATTCTTGCCTGGAGAATTCCATGGACAGAGGAGCCTTGCTGGCTGCAGTCCATGGGGTCCCTAAGTTTCAGACATGACTGAGAGACTTTCATTCACGTACCATCAGCTCTCCTGTGTCTCCAGCTTGTCAATTCCAACTGAAGATCTTGGAACTCAGCCTCCATAATTATGTGAATCAATTCCTTTTAATAAATCAACCCACCATCTGGGATATTTATATAAATGTGTGTGGGTATGATATTTCTACATGATTTATATATATAATATTATATATACATACATATATATATATGAGAGAGGTTTCAGTTCAGTTCAATTCAGTTGCTCAGTCATGTCTAACTTTTTGCGATCCCATGAATTGCAACACGCCAGGCCTCCCTGTCCATCACCAACACCCAGAGTTTACTCAAACTCATGTCCATCAAGTCAGTGATGCCATCCATCCATCTGATCCTCTTTCGTCCCCTTCTCCTCCTGCCCTCAATCCCTCCCAGCATCAGGGTCTTTTCCAATGATTCAACGCTTCACATGAGGTGGCCAAAGTACTGGAATTTCAGCTTTAGCATCAGTCCTTCCAAAGAACACCCAGGACTGATCTCCTTTACAATGGACTGCTTGGATCTCCTTGCAGTCCAAGGGACTCTCAAGGGTCTTCTCCAACACCACAGTTCAAAAGCATCAATTCTTTGGCGCTCAGCTTTCTTCATATTCCAACTCTCACATTCATACATGACCACTGGAAAAACGATAGTCTTGACTAGACAGACTTTGTTGGAAAAGTAATGTCTCTGCTTTTGAATATGCTATCTAGGTTGGTCATAACTTTCTTTCCAAGTAGTAAGTGTCTTTTAATTTTATGGCTGCAATCATCATCTGCAGTAATTTTGGAGCCCCCCAAAATAAAGTCTGACACTGTTTCCACTGTTTCCTCATCTATTTCGCATTAAGTGATGGGACCAGATGCCATGATCTTCATTTTCTGAATGTTGAGCTTTAAGCCAACTTTTTTCATTCTCCTCTTTCACTTTCATCAAGAGGCTTTTTAGTTCCTCTTTTCTTTCTGCCATAAGAGTGATGTCATCTGCATATCTGAGGTTATTGAGATTTCTCCCGGCAATCCTGATTCCAGCTTGCTTCTTCCAGTCCAGTGTTTCTCACCATGTACTCTGCATATAAGTTAGCTAAGCAGGGTGACAATGTACAGCCTTGACATACTCCTTTTCCTATTTGGAACCAGTCTGTTGTTCCATGTCCAGTTCTAACTGTTGCTGCCTGACCTGCATACAAATTTCTCAAGAGGCAGGTCAGGTGGTCTGGTGTTCCCATCTCTTTCAGAATTTTCCACAGTTTATTGTGATCCACACAATCAAATGCTTTGGCATAGTCAATAAAGCAGAAGCAGATGTTTTTCTGGAACTCTCTTGCTTTTTCCATGATCCAGCAGATGCTGGCAATTTGAACTCTGGTTCCTCTGCCTTTACGAACTATCTTTGAATATAAAATAAATTTTAAAATGAGTAGAAAAACCTTGATTTAAGCCTTGGTCCTGCTTCTAATTATGTGACTTTCAACATTTATTTAAAGACTCTAAGTTCTGATTCCTCACGTGTAAAATGTAAAGACTGAGAAAATATTCTAAAGCTATTTACAGGCTAACATTTTTCTAGAAACTACGAATAAATTCTAGTTATCAGAACTATTATTACTACGCTTATATAACTACTTGAATCTAATACATTTTTAATGTATTATTTGATTGAAGGATAATTGCTTTACAGGATTTTGTTGTTTTCTGTCAAACCCCAACAGGAATCAGCCACTAATATACATATGTCCCCTCCCTATTGAGCCTCCTTCCCATCTCGCTCCTCATCCACCCCTCTAGGGTGATACAGAGCCCCTGTTTGAATTTCTTAAGCCATACAGCAAATTCTTGTTTGCTATCTATTTTACATATGTTAGGCCTCTTGAGAAACCTATATGCAGGTCAGGAAGCAAGAGTTAGAACTGGACATGGAACAACAGACTGGTTCCAAGTAGGAAAAGTAGTATGTTAAGCCTGTATATTGTCACCCTGCTTATTTACCTTATATGCAGAGTACATCAAGAGAAACCTTGGGCAGGAAGAAGCACAAGTTGGAATCAAGATTGCTGGGAGAAATATCAATAACCTCAGATATGCAGATGACACCAGACTCATGGCAGAAAGTAAAGAGGAATTAAAAAGCCTCTTGATGAAGGTGAAAGAGGAAAATGAAAAGAGTTGGCTTAAAGCTCAACATTCAGAAAATGAAGATCATGGCATCTGGTCCCATCACTTCATGCGAAATAGATGGCAAAACAGTGAAAACAGTGTCAGACTGTATTTCTTTGAGCTTCAAAGTCACTGTAGATGGTGATTGCAGCATGAAATTAAAAGACTCTTACTCCTTGGAAGGAAAGTTATGATCAAGCTAGATAGCATATTCAAAAGCAGAGACATTACTTTGCCAACAAAGGTCCGTCTAGTCAAGGCTATGGTTTTTCCAGTGGTCATGTATGGATGTGAGAGTTGGACTATGAAGAAGGCTGAGCGCTGAAGAATTGATGCTTTTGAACTGTGGTGTTGGAGAAGACTCTTGAGAGTCCCTTGGACTGCAAGGAGGTCCAACCAGTCCATTCTGAAGGAGATCAGCCCTGGGATTTCTTTGGAAAGAATGATGCTAAAGTTGAAACTCCAGTACTTTGGCCACCTCATGCAGAGTTGACTCATTGGAAAAGACTCTGATACTGGGAGGGATTGGGGGCAGGAGGAGAAGGGGACAACAGAGAATGAGATGGCTGAACGGCATTACTGACTTGATGGACGTGAGTCTGAGTGAACTCCAGGAGTTGGTGATGGACAGGGAGGCCTGGCATACTGCGATTCATGGGGTCACAAAGAGTCTGACATGACTGAGCAACTGAACTGAACTGAACTGAACGTAAGTACATTTTTAAATCACAAAACCACTTGTTGCATGTTATCTGTTAATGTTCTGAGAAATTATGTTTTGGTGAATATATTTTATAAAATGTAGAGAAGTGAGATGTCCAGTAAAATGGTAATATAAAATTTTCATTGGTATGGTGAAACTTTGATCTGCCATTATTTTCACTCTTAACTTGGCCTTTATGTGTGAGAGAGACACAAAAGCAAATATCAGGATGTGCTTATTCTAGGCACAAATGTTTCTCAGTAGGACAGACAAAACTGAGATTGAAACAAGAGAATTATTAGCTCCATTTGTTTTTTTGTTTTTGTTTGTTTGTTTGTTTTTAAGGAAGGATGATTACTGGATGTCTTGAGAGAAGATTTGTATGTATATAGTTGGCTTAAAGCTCAACATTCAGAAAACTAAGATCATGGCATCTGGTCCCATCACTTCATGGAAAATAGATGAGGAAACAGTGAGAACAGTGGCTGACTTTTTTGGGGGGGGGGGGCAGACTCCAAAAATCACTGCAGATGGTGAAATTAAAAGACACTTACTTCTTGGAAGGAAAGTTATGATCAACCTAGATAGCATGTTTAAAAGCAGAGACATTAGTTTGCCAACAAAGATCTGTCTAGTCAAGTCTATGGTTTTTCCAGTGGTCATGTATGGATGTGAGAGTTGGACTGTGAAGAAAGCTGAGCGCCGAAGAATTGATGCTTTTGAACTGTGGTGTTGGAGAAGACTCTTGAGAGTCCCTTGGACTGCAAGGAGATCCAAGCAGTCCATTGTAAAGGAGATCAGTCCTGGGTGTTCTTTGGAAGGAATGATGCTAAAGCTGAAACTCCAGTACTTTGGCCACTTCCTGCGAAGAGTTGACTCATTGGAAAGGAGTCTGATGCTGGGAGGGATTGAGGGCAGGAGGAGAAGGGGATGACAGAGGATCAGATGGCTGGATGGCATCACTGACTTGATGGACGTGAGTTTGAGTGAACTCCGGGAGTTGATGATGGACAGGGAAGCCTGGGGTGCTGCAGTTCATGGGGTTGCAAAGAGTTGGACACGACTGAGTGACTGAACTGAACTGAACTGATAGTAAGAAGATAATAATAAGGAAATAATAGTAATGGCAATACCATAGAGTTCCCAATCACCATTCAGTTTCAGAGAAGTTTCATATTTCTTACCTGATTTCAAAAAATGATTCATGGACCATGAAACAGTACACTTGATCCAGCCACACAGTTGCAGACTACTAGAAGATTTTGGGCAAATAAACTACAAAGGAAGCAGAAAGAAGTTTGCTCCTTTTGCTCAAAGGTCACGACACCTTGCCTGTGCAGAGTAAAACTCAATCTGGCAAAAAGCAATTAACAATGACAAAATGGATCATACCAGAATATAAAAACTACAGTTTCTTGCTGAATAGTTTTTCTGTCATTGCTACTAAGTGGAGATGGTATTTTAAAAATATTCCCCTGAAAGTGAAAGTCGTATGAAATTCTCCAGGCCAGAATATTGAAGTGGGTAACTTCCTGTCTCCAGGGGATCTTCCCAACCCAGGGATCAAACCAGGTCTCCCACATTGCAGGTGGATTCTTTGCCAGCTGAGTCACAAGGGAAGCCCAAGAATACTGGAGTAGGTAACCTATCCTTTCTCCAGTGGATCTTCCTGACCCAGGAATCAAACTAGAGTCTCCTGCATTGCAGGTGGAATCTTTACCAACTGAGCTACTCCAACAAAATTCAATAATGAAATATTGGATGTCTTAAAGGACATTTGAAAGGGAGTGTATCTAGTCCCTTTAATATCTCTATCCAATAAAACCTTTTATTAACAACCATTTTACTGATGTATCAAAACATGATGACTCTAATATTTGTAATGCTCATTCTTTCACTAATACTCTAGTTTTAGAATCAATATCGGCTTCTGACATTTTGCGCATTCTTTTTATTTCTGTGGTCTCTTAGCATATTAATGAGACAGCAAGAAAACTTCTCTAGCCATTATGTTAAGGTTTATAAAAAGTTACTATTTTTCCACCTCATTAGAACTGATTCAAATGTATTCTTTTTATACAGAGTGAAGTAAGCCAGAAAGAAAAACACCAATAATGTATACTAATACATATATATGGAATTTAGAAAGATGGTAACAATAACCCTGTATATGAGACAGCAAAAGAGACACTGATGTATAGAACAGTTTTTTGGACTCTGGGAGGGGGAGAGGGTGGGATGATTTGGGAGAATGGCATTGAAATATGTATAACATCATATATGAAATGAGTCGCCAGTCCAGGTTCGATGCACAATACTGGATGCTTGGGGCTGGTGCACTGGGACGACCCAGAGGGATGGTATGGGGAGGGAGAAGGGAGGAGGGTTCAGGATGGGGAACATATGTATACTGTGGCAGATTCATTTTGATATATGGCAAAACCAATACAATATTGTAAAGTTAAATAAAATTAAATTAGAATTAAAAAAAAGAAAAAAGTTACTATTTCTAAGTGAAATATACAAATATATTAATTTTTAAATTATATGATCTTAATATTAAAAAGATAGGCAGAAATTTTGACAATTTTGTATATCAATTGTCAGTAAGTAGTAAAAATGCCTAGTATCAATGTTTACTTTTTTGATCTCTATATTTACATTGTCCTGCCCCATGACTACAGACTTTAGACCTAATCTAGAATAATTATTTTTTTGCATTATCATTTTTTCCCCAAAGTCTCCAGGACAAAAGTTAGTTATAACAATCTCTATGAACTCTAAGTCTCTATTGGAACAATAAATTAATGTGCATACCATATTGAGAGGGAAGATATGAGAGCTCTATTCATTAAAAACCAAAGAAAAAGAATTATATAGAATTGTCTAGTATGAAACTTGATATTTAGTTACCCCTTTTCCAAACATATTTCCTTAATTCACCTTGCCATTCCTTTCTTTCCACAGATCCTAAGATCCAGTTCAAATCATTTGCATAACTTTTCCTGAAAAGTCCACTGAAAGGTAATCATTTTCTTTTCATTTTCAGCATCAAAATTTTCTATCCTGCCTATGTTACCTTTTTCAATATGTGAATAATGTCATAGTTTAGGACTTCAGCCATTGATCTGAAGAGTCCAGGTTGAGGTACTCTCTCTACATTTATTCACTCTATATATTTGGGCAGGTTTTGGTATCATTAAGCCTTCCTCATGTGAACATCCATGGGGTAGGAAATGTTTATTTGCTTTTTCAGTTTGTTTTAAAACAAGAATGGACTAACTTGTATATAGTCTGCTTTTTATAAGATGATACAGTGTTTTATCCTCATTATTCTCAACATCATTTTTATAACTATGTTTTTTGTCCAAGTGGATAAGCATAAGCTCTTACAGTATTTTTATAACCTCCACATTTTCTAGAAGTATGTTTTGCTCAAGGTAGGTGCACAGAAAATTATTGATTAATAGCTGACTGATATTAATGAAGAGAGAGGAGAAAAAAGAAAGATAAAAGATAAAATGACTTTATTTGGACAGTAAAATTAATATCTTGGAGTCAATATTTAGTTTTTATGTTAGATCAACAAAGTAAATACTTAAGTTGTAGACAAAGACTCAGCTCAAATAAGCTGTAATTCTGCTGCTACGAGCAAAACGTTCTGTAAAGTAGAAGAGTGCCAATGAATAAATGATCTATAGTGTTATGAATGTTTAAAATGGCGGGAATACATAGTTACACTTAGATAATCATCTGCAATTTTCTAGGCACTACAGTCAATGATGGGAATAAAACGATTATAGGACATTGCCCTAAAGCAGCTCATATCAAAAGGACAGATGACTAAGCAACATATTATGAAAGGTTGATATGCTTTATATAAATATTTATGCAGGATGCTAAAGAGGCACAGAAGAAGGGCAAGAAATCCAGGGGAAGGAGACTGGGAAGCATTTTGGAAAAGATTCTATTTGAGCTAAATTGAAGATGCAGAAAAACAAACTGAGAAGCTGCTGTAAATGTCTAGGAAAAGCATGACAAATATCTTTAAAAAATGAAGCTAAAATTAAGCATGAGCTAGAAAAATAATATAGCAAAACCCTGTGGTAGTCTGCCCTGAGTTAATCCAAGTTTATCCAAGTTGAAAATAATGACATTAGTGATTAGTTCTTATTCTGTCCCCAAACCACATTCTTGAATAGGAATAAAGTCTTTTCATTTTGGAGGGAAGACAAGGCCAAGGAGGGAAATAGCAGGCAGCTGTATCTTGAGAAGTAATGTCTTCATATCCTCATTATTCTTCTAATCCAATTGCTCAACGGTGGGGCAACAAAATGAGTCCATTCCTAGGCAGATTCCTGGCATCACTGCTTCTATCCCAGACCCAGAGTTATCCCCATTTACTATTTCAGCTACTTTGGACAACTGCCACCAGATGGCACCAGACTGCAGGCGGGACTAGGAGGAAGTTGGATCTCCCAGACTCTGATATTTCTGACCAACTAGCTGCATGGGTTTATCCTACTCATTTCATTAACCTCACAAAAACATGACTCAGCATTTTATATGAATGAATTTTTAGACCCTGTATCTCACACTTTACAGGGTTGCATTTTAAAATAAGAAAAGAAAGTTAAAGCTTGGAGAAGAAAGACATATGTAAGATAATCTGAATTTGTTGACTCTCTGCTGAGTAAAGTGGTTTGTTGGTGGAGAGGTAAGATGGTTGGATTCATGATGGAAGGATGGAATCCTGGCTGATAGCATTTTGAGCTTTTGGAATGGGTATTAAAAAGTGAGAAGCAGAAAGGAGGTAAAGGAAGGCCATCTGAGTGAAAAGAAAACTATCCCAATGGTTTATTTCATAAGCAATAGACACAGAATGGAGAAGTGGTGGCATAAACATTAGGAAAAAAAGAGCTTATAATGGTTTTGTTTTTGTTTTGTTTCCCAGTTCAGGAATCTGTGGTTAGTTTTTAAATGTATAAACTAACTTTTATTTGATTCTCTCACAGAGAATGCTGTGTGAAATATTTCTGACCTTTGATAGAATTTGCAATATTGTTAGACCCAGGTCTTAATGCAGAATAATTCATGATGCCTGATTTTTGTGTGTGCGTGCTAAGTCGCTTCAATTGTGTCCAACTCTTTGCAACTCTATGGCCTCTAGCATGCCAGGTTCCTCTGTCCATGGGATTCTCCAGGCAAGAATACTAGAGTGCGTTGTGATGGCCTCCTCCAGGAGATCTTCCCAACCCAGGGATCGAATCTGGGTCTCTGACATTGCAGGCAGAGTCATCTCTATATGTTTGTTTTTCCTGTATAATACTGGGTATGAGTTCTGTGTAGAGACATGCCTTTTTCAGTCTCTTGATCAGGCATTTCTTTTGCTGCTCGCTGGTGAATGTAATCTTCTCTTGTTCTGGAATTGCCTATTCTGTGAAACTTGTGTCCCAAGGGAACTTGGCTCCCAGTCTCCATAAATGCTCCTTCTGTGGAATCACTCCCTTAAGATTCCTGAGTTGAAGGAACTCTTAATCCTTCTAGAGGGGTTCCATTAGGGGCCTAAGTACACAGCAGCTTTACCATGACTGTCTTAAGACATTGTGTTTTCTCTGCTTTATGCGTGGCACTCCACTCCATATCTTTGTGCAAGAGTAGCAATACTCATATCAGATAAAATAGACTTTAAAACAAAGGCTGTGAAAAGAGACAAAGATGGACACTACATAATGATCAAAGGATCAATCCAAGAAGAAGATATAACAATCATAAATATATATGCACCCAACATAGGAGCACCACAATATGTAAGATGAATGCTAAGAAATATGAAAGGGGAAATGAACAATAACACAATAATAGTGGGAGACTAATATCCCACTCACACCTATGGCTAGATCAACTAAACAGAAAATTAAAAAGGAAACACAAACTTTAAATGATACAATAGACCAGTTAGATCTAATTGATACCTATAGGACATTCCACCCCAAAACAATGAATTTCACCTTTTTCTCAAGTGTACATGGAACCTTCTCCAGGATAGATCACATCCTGGGCCATTAATCTAGCCTTGGTAAATTCAAAAAAATTGAAATCATTCCAAGCATCTTTTCTGACCACAATGCAGCAAGATTAGATGTCAATTACAGGAAGAAAACTATTAAAAATCCCAACATATGGAGGCTGAACAATACGCTGCTGAATAACCAGCAAATCACAGAAGAAATCAAAAAAGAAATAAAAATGTGCATAGAAACAAAATAAAAACACAACAACCCAAAACCTATGCTGCTGCTGCTGCTAAGTCACTTCAGTCGTGTCCGACTCTGTGTGACTCCATAGATAGCAGCCCACCAGGCTCCGCCGTCCCTGGGATTCTCCAGGCAAGAACACTGGAGTAGGTTGCCATTTCCTTCCCCAGTGCATGAAAGTGAAGTGAAAGTGAAGTCACTCAGTCGTGTCTGACTCTTCGCAACCCCATGGACTGCAGCCTACCAGGCTCCTCTGTCCATGGGATTTTCCAGGCAAGAGTACTGGAGTGAGGTGCCATCACCTTCTCCACCCAAAACCTAAGGGACACTGTAAAAGCAGTACTAAGGGGAAGGTTCATAGCAATACAGGCTTACCTCAAGAAACAAGAAAAAAGTCAAATAAATAACCTAACTCTACACCTAAAGCAACTTGAAAAGGAAGAAATTATGAACCCCGGGATTGGTAGAAGGAAAGAAATCTTAAAAATTAGGGCAGAAATAAATGCAAAAGAATCAAAAGAGACCATAGCAAAAATCAACAAACCCCAAAGCTGATTCTTTGAGAAGATAAATAAAATTGACAAACCATTAACAAGACTCATCAAGAAACAAAGGGAGAAAAATCAAATCAACAAAATTAAAAATGAAAATGGAGAGATCACAACAGACAACACAGAAATAACAAGGATCATAAGAGACTATTATCAGTGACTATATGCAAATAAAATGGACAACTTGGAAGAAATGGACAGATTCTTAGAAAAGTACAACTTTCCAAAATTGAACCAGGAAGAAATAGAAAATCTTAACAGATCCATCACAAGCATACAAATTGAAACTGTAATCAGAAATCTTCAGGACCAGACTGCTGTACAGCTGAATTCTAGTTATTTTTTTTGAAGCACCCTAGGTGCATGAGTATGTGCAGTGTTAAGACCACTTTCCTACTACTTTAGAAATGATCAGATGAGCCGTCTTAACATTTTAACCTGCTTCTTGGGTTCACACTTCCTCATTTTAAACACATGTAGGGATATTGTTTGTTGAAGTTGAGTCCTTCTTTTGTTTTACAATTTCTATGATTTTATCTGATAGATTATTATTGTTTTTAACATGTTATTCTAGATATTTTTCCTTGTGGGTCTCCCTTCATGAGAAATACAGGCCTGCCAGGTATATCCAGTTCCAAATAGAATTTTCTCTTTGCTTCATTCTAAGTCAGATAATCCTACCTAGGAAATATATTCCCATCACCCAAACATCTACTTCAATCTTAGAATGTATTTACTATAGTTCTTCCCTATGACTTACTTTCAGTGTGGTTAGTTTCAGAGTGTTGAATTTGCTTTTTAGATGAGGAACTGCAAAAGGAGGTGTTCAATCTGTGTTTCCATCCTAGGGCTTTATGTTGGTACATGACACTGTGTCTACCCAAAGCACAATACACTTTTTACCTTAATTTTAATTTACTTACTTTTGACTTATGGAAAAGTTGTGGCCATGCTTAAAGTTTTCTCTATATTTTATTGGAATCCTTATTTAATACATTTTCAGTCATGTGTGTCCAGGATACAGGTAACCCTGTACTCTACCCTCTAGTAAAGTTCACTTTTGAATCAGTATTTTACAATGATCCTTCTGGTCTTCTCTAAAATTTGCTCAAGTTTTCAACAGCCACTGGATATGCTGTAGCCATCCTTAGGTTTGTTGTTCCTCCTATGTTAGACACTTCCTCTGCAGGCATAAGGGACTGTCTTCAATATTTCTCTAGACCCTGAATCTTGCTTGGGAAGTCATATTAATCTGCATTCTGTGATCTTGACATTCTTAGGCCAGTGTAATACTATTTTATAGAAAACAACTAGAGAAACATAATCTTTCCAGATAGTCTCTAAGAGCAGTTACATTCAAATTCACCTTATTTTCACCTTTGTATCTCTTTATCTAGATCTTGCAAATCATTTTCCGGTTTCTATAACCAAGGCTTCCCTGGTGGCTCAGATGGTAAAGCATCTGTCTGCAATGCAGGAAACCAGGGTTCAATTCCTGGGTCAGGAAGATCCCCAGGAGAAGGAAATGGCAAACCACTCCAGCACTCTTGCCTGGAAAATCACATGGACAGAGGAGCCTGATAGGCTACAGTCCATGGGGTTGCAAAGAGTCAGACACAACTGAGCGACTTATGGATATGGATGGATCTGTTTAACATCTTTCTAAGGAAGGAAAGTTATGACAAACCTAGACAGCATATTCAAAAGCAGAGACATTACTTTGCCAATGAAGGTCCATCTAGTCAAGGCTATGGCTTTTCCATTGGTCATGTATGGATGTGAGAGTTGGACTGTGAAGAAAGCTGAGCAGTGAAAAATTGATGCTTTTGAACTGTGGTGTTGGAGAAGACTCTTGAGAGTCCCTTGGACTGCAAGGAGATCCAATCAGTCCATTCTAAAGGAGATCAGCCCTGAGATTTCTTTGGAAGGACTGATGCTAAAGCTGAAACTCCAGTACTTTGGCCACCTCATGCGAAGAGTTGACTCATTGGAGAAGACTCTGATGCTGGGAGGGATTGGGGGCAGGAGGATAAGGGAACCACAGAGGGTGAGATGGCTGGATGGCATCACCAACTCGATGGACGTGAGTTTGAGTGAACTCCCGGAGTTGGTGATGGATAGGGAGGCCTTGTGTTCTGCGATTTATGGTGTCGCAAAGAATTGGACACGACTGAGTGACTGAACTGAACTGAACTGAAGGTTCAACTTTCCCTCCATGATGAAATTTATCTCTTTCCATATTGGCTGAAAGAAAAATGCTCAACCTAGAAGTGGTAAGCTAAGTTTTATTTTGAAGACTTACTGAGGACTATAGCCTAGGTGACAGCCTCTGTGGTAGCTTGGGTGAAATACTCTGAAGAGGTGAGGGAGGAGTCAGGATACATATGAATTTTTTTAGCAAAAAGTCATGCAGTAAACAAGCATAAAAAAGTGACTGACAATCAGAAAAAAGAGACATCTCAAGTAATGATTTAGTGCTTTTCTCTTTATAGGAAGAAGCAAGACTCTGGTGTCATAAAATTTTCCCTCAGATATGTATTGTGACTGTCTAGGGGCCAGTATAAACAAGGCACAGAATGCTTCTTGTTTCTCTCTATCCTTGTTCCCCTCAACTGTTTGTGGACAACTGCAGTGGCTAATCACTTGATCTTGTAGAATTGGAATAGCAGGAGGAATCTTTTTTCTTTACACCAGAATAAATGGCATTTCTTTTGTTTCAATTCGTTTGCTATCTTTTATCTGATGAGAGAATTGAATCATGTTTTTCCAATCACCCCAGTTTCACCTTGATTCTCTGAGCAAGCATTACTCTTAGAGGCCTAAGTTCCAAGCACAGGTTTTGTAAGAACCTCTTCAGCCTTTAGATTTCCAGTCATTTCATTGAGTTGTTTATGTGCTTTAATACAAGTAGATAGGATATTTTCATAGTCTCTTTCTTTAATACTGTGTTTATTAGGAAAAATCTGCTATTTGTGAATGAAGTAACATTATATTACTGGAAAACTAAATCCATGATAGCTGCTGCTAAGTCACTTGAGTCGTGTCTGACTCTGTGCGACCCCATAGATGGCGGCCCACCAGGCTCCCCCGTCCCTGGGATTCTCCAGGCAAGAACACTGGAGTGGGTTGCCATTTCCTTCTCCAATGCATGAAAGTGAAAAGTGAAAGTGAAGTTGTTCAGTTGTGTCAGATCCTCAGCGACCCCATGGACTGCAGCCTTCCAGGTTCCTCTGTCCATGGGATTTTCCAGGCAAAAGTACTGGAGTGAGGTGCCATTGGCTTCTCTGCCATGATAGCTATATTTAGCTATATATTTACATAAATTAAATATATACATTAGAACTATATTTAGTCATAAAATTAAATTTAATGATCAGCTGGAGATCAAGCAGAGAGGGTAGGACTTTTGCTACCAGGAAGATCCCACATATGCAGAAGGTAAGAATCACAGGTCTATCTCATTTTTCTAAAGCCCCATAATCAGAAAAGTCAAGTATTTGCTGGGGAAAAATGAATGAATAGGTGATGAGAAACTAGGTGAGTTTTTCTAATGGAAAATGCTATTATGTAGAAAGAAACTTTAGGACAGAAATAGATTCATTTTTCTCTAATGCTTAAGACTAAGTCTAATGGCATTTTCTCAAAATGAATGAAATGTGGAGCATAAAGTTGAGGGTAGTACACCATAATATTAATGTCTCTAAGTCCTTCTGAAAATGGTCTAGAAAGATTGCCTTTATAGAGATTAGACAAGATGGATCATAGTTTATAAATGTTGGTTAATTAGACTTTTCTTCAGTCCTATGGTTGACAATTTCCTCAGTTATAGTGATAAGGAAATTTTCTGAGAAATTCAAGTATATGTAGAATATGGTAACATTTTCAAATATATTATCTCATACGTTTTGATACTTTATTTCAAATTACAAAAAAAAAAAAAAGATTTACTGTGGAAAATGTTTATAATCTGATAGTCTAATTCAATTAGTTAGAAATAACACAGTTCATGGTCACTATATACAAGATTATTCACAAAAACTAATTGTATTTCCATATTATAGCAGTAACAAACAAGAGAATATAATAAAGACACCACTAATATAAGTATTCATAAAAATAATTAGAATTTTCTAAGAATATCTAACTGATATGGAAAAATATTAAAGACCCCCCAAAGCCTAAAGGTTTAAATAATGAGAAGTGACATTACTATATATTAATAAAAATTAATTACAAAAATGAATTTGTGAATATGTCATTCTGAAATTCTGGTTATATTTATTTGAGAGATTTAAGGAAATTATTTTAAGTTTTTATGGAAGAATAAAGGGCTAAAATAGAGTACATTAATTTAGAAAACATGTTGGTAGAATGTAGGGTTATGGGAACTCAACTTCACCTGCTGGGAGAAAAGGGTTTACACAAAGCAACATGTCTAGATTTTTAAAGCATGTTGATGAGTGAAACATGAAAAAATTGACTTATTTTTATAGCCCAGCACTAGGCATACAAATGAATACAAACATACTTGAAACAGTTAGACATAAAATAAGAAAATATGCTTTAGAAGATATATTATATGCTAGAATAAAATAATATAAATAAATAAACCAAAAGCAATTCTTGAACTCACCATACAGATTACTGAACAAAAGTGAAAGTGAAGTCATTCAGTCATGTCCGACTCTTAGCGACACCATGGAAACCTACCAGGTTTCTGCATCCATGGAACTTTCCAGGCAAGAGTACTGGAGTGGGTTGCCATTTCCTTCTCCATGGTATATGCTTAATACAATTTCCTTGACAAAGTCACAAATACATAAAACATAGTTTAACCGTACATTTCCATTTATATCTTAATTTTTTCAATTATAAAAGTGAGAGTTTCTTTTAATTGAAAATCAATAGAAGTATTGAGAATCAGAATGCAAAACTATAAGCAGCGCAGTCTTCCCACATTCTTGCAAAGGAAAACTATTAAATAATTTATTTGTTTAGAAATAAGGTTTTTTTAATTCATTTAAATTTACTTCTTTGGCTGTGCTGGATTTTCATTGCTGTGTGTAGGTTCTCTTTAGTTGCAGCAAGCGGAGGTTACTCTTCAGTTGCAACAAGTGGTTTCTTGTTGCAGAGCATGGACTCTAGGGCAGATGGGCTTCAGTAGTTGCAGCTCATGTGCTCAGTAGTTGAGGAACCCAGGCTCTAGAGAATGGGCTCATTAGTTGTGGCCCATTGGCTTAGTTGCCCCACAGCATGTGGAATCTTCCCAGACCAGGGATTGAACTTGTGTCCTCTGAATTGACAGGCAGATTCTTAGCTCATGGATCACCAGGGAAGTCCACCAGTAAATTTTTGACATATTTTTCACTCAGGTTTTCCTTTAGATATTATTCTACATTTTCCTCATAATATTATTGACTAAATATTGTCCAGTGTTAACACATTCTCTAAAAACATTTCAATGGCTGTAATAATATCATAGTCTCCATCACTAGGTCCAGGTTAAATGCTACATAGGCTGAATATAAATTATCTGTTAATTACGAATAGCCAGGTTCTTAGAAAACTTTGGAGTTTTGAGTTTCATATGAGTATCATCTGTGGCAAAGGAGAATGGGATTTTATAATGTAAAGTATATTTATTCGGTATTCAGTTGGCCAAGACATTCACTTGGGTTTCCCATAAGATGTTATGGAATACATAATGCATGGAGAGAAGTCTTACACACAGACACAGTAGAAATAGAATTTTTCTGTTCTTTTCAGGATGGTTAGCATGTGAGAATCACTGGAACCTCAGGGTTGTGAATCCCACTCCCCACCTCTACCCCCACCAGAAATGCCCATTTCTGATTCAAAAGTTAAAAAAAAAAAAAAGTGTGTGTGTGTATATATATATATATATATATATATATATATTTATATATACTTACATATATATATGAACAACTCAGGCATGGATTACCTATATTTATTTCAACTCTGACTATACTTTTGACTTTGTGTCTGGGTTATACCAAATACCTAAAATTGTGAGGAAATTGCTCTTTACTCTCAGGACTGTGTTTATCTGGGAAGAAATTCAGCTTGTGTGGGTGGGAAATAACAGGAGGAAGTTGAAATACGTTTTTTGAAAAGATGATTAGTGAATCGTCTACTTAGTGGTAACAACTGAGAAGAAAAAGGTGACTCAGAGAGTCCTGAGAAATAATAGATACTAGAAAGTGGATAATGGCTTTGGAGAGAAGTCTGTGCTCTTTTAGTTAAATCTCAGAATGAGATAAAGGAAAGTGAAAAAAAAAAAAAGAAGAAGAAGAAGCTACTAATACCCAGAGGAGATGCAGTAATGTGTAGTAGTACATTATATGCTGTCAAGACTGTCAAATACCAAGGAGAAATCAAAGAGAAGGAGAACTTAAGAAATGTCCCCTGTATTTTAAGATCAGCTGTAGAAATACATAGAATGTAATGTTAAACTTTGTATAAAAGAAGAAAATATATTATTCTGGGAATTGAGATCTCAGTTCCACATTTGAAACTCCCAGAGTTTTGAGACTGGGGAAGAAAAACTCCCATATTTTGCTGTGTGTCTTAGCTTTTAAAACCATTTAAAAAATAAAAGGATTTAATGTATTGATTTTCAAGACTCATTTTATTTATATAATGTTAGAATTTGTGACCAAATGCAAGACATTATATATAGTAATGTAAATAATTTTGTTGAAAAAAATTTTTTAATTTTTTAAATACAAATTTATTTTAATTGGAGACTAATTACAATAATTTATTTTATTTATTTTATTTTTTAATTAATTTTATTTTGCTTAACTTTACAATATTGTATTGCTTTTGCCATACATCAAGATGAATCTGCCACAAGTATACATGTGTTCCCCATCCTGAACCCTCCTCCCTCCTTCCTCCCCATACCATCCCTCTGGGTCATCCCAGTACACCAGCCCCAGGCATCCGTTATCAGGCATCGTACCTGGATTGGCGACTCATTTCAGATATGATATTATACATATTTCAATGCTCTTCTCCCAAATCATCCCACACTCTCCCGTTCCCAGAGTCCAAAAGACTGTTCTATACATCAGTGTCTCTTTTGCTGTCTCGTAAACAGGGTTATTATGACTTGTCATACACATAAGCACACATAATTATTTTAATAAAATTACCAATCCATTTCCATATATAAATTTTGAGCTATACATATTCTATAAAATTATTTTTGTACCTTTGTATTTTCTAACTGTAATAAAAGAGTACCTTAGAATTTAAACCAAACATAAAGGGAGAGAAAAGCAAGACTTTGAGTCAAAGTCACATACCTTGCCCATTTGAAACTAGCCAAGGGACAGATTAGGGACATAGTCTTTGGGGACAGACATCACAGTCAAAGCCCCTGAAACTTTCCTCTGGCCAAACATGTACAGAAGGCACATTCTTCCTTAATACATTTGTAGCCAATCCTGGAGAGAATTCAGGGTAAGAGGTAGATGCCTGAGATATTTGAATGACTGAACAATTTTTCTAGTAAGACTGATCATCATCTAAACGGAGTCTTTAATCGTGGACTTGGATTTAAATAATTTAAATTATTAAATAGACTCTTTAAATTATTGAATTGGATTAAGTTTTAAACCAAAAGTTTCCAAATTGAAAGTTTTCTCTAACTCAAGAGTGGAGACTTGAGGAGTGATGGTCATTGATTATAAGCAAACTAAATTAGATGTATTTCCCTTAGTATACGTGAAGTATTGTGAGTTAAATTTTGACACCCACCTATGTAGTTTTATACATCAAAAATCTCAGATTGTATTCTGTTTCTATTGTGTTCAGGTATATTGCTGACTTCTAGAATCTAGTTTTTACAAACAGATTTGTTTATTTTTCTAAGCTGTGAAGTCCAAGGCTAGGGACCTCAGTGAAATCAATAAAAAATGCATTAATTGAGATTTACAAACAGGCAGTTTGAACTATATGGCAATGCAGTCTAATAGCTTATATAGCTGCTTCATTTTATGCTGAGTAAATTCCTTCTTAAATTCTTTCTCCAAATTATTCTTGATGAGATGCTTTCCATTTCCTAAGAACAGCCCTATTAATAGAGGATAGGAATTCAAGGAGGATAAGATGAAGTAGACAACAAGATACAAGCAGGTCATGTATGACCCTTTATTTATTTTAAACAATAACTATTGATCACCTAGCACATGTTAGACAGCATCTTGTGTGGTGGGAATAAAAGGATGAATAAGATAGACATTAAGTTTACATTGTAATGAAGGTGATAGAGACTAAAACAGTAGGATGACTTCAGATTACAATCAGTACTGTAAAGAATAAATTCCTATAGCCAAGAGTTTGAGGGGCACAGAAACTTCTTTGGAAGGACTCTGATAAAAGAAATCATTTTAACTGAAATTAGAATCATACAGAGGAGTCACACAACAAGGAGGTCAGAAAGTTCAGGCAGAGGGAATAAAGCCACATGGATCAAACTTGGTTGGCTAAGGCAAGAGAATGTACGTGGATTAGTTTGGATATGGGAAACTAATCCGGGTTGGGGTGTGGGAGAGTTACAGGATGAAGTTACAGAAGAGTCAGGGCTAAATCTCACATAGCCATTCTTTTCTAAGTGAGATTATGTAATGAGGAATGTTGTTGTTGTTCAGTCGCCCAGTCGTGTCCGACTCTGTGACCCCATGGACTGCAGCAGGCCAGGTCTCCTGTCCTTCACTTGTCTTTTCTAAGTGAGAGTATGTAATGAATGACATTGGTGCCCAAATTCCCTGGGATCTGTATGACCATTTTTGTGCATATTTCAGCTTCAGTGTGCTTTTTTTCCAAGAACTAGTGCCTGTGACTTTTCATTTTTCCTTTTTAGGGATGAATGTCTTCAAGTGGCAGTGGTCTGCTTTGTCCACACTGCAGAAAACCATCTGAAAATTTATGTCTGTGACTCCTACCACTCATTACATTCATGGGTGCAGTCTCTGTTTGCGAAAACATTGAGGGTTAATTTTCTCTCAAAAGTTCTCTGGAATCAGGCTGAAATGACTCTTTCTGGGACTTTCCTTGTGATAGAATCCTGCCTGGATTTCTTCCTTTCTCTGTTCTTCTCTCCCAGTTTCCCCTGGGAACAGCTTCTTACCAGTTTCCTTGGGAACATTTCCTTATAAAATCACTTGCATACCAAACCTCATCTCACAGTCTACATCTGGGAAACTCAAACTCTAATAGTTGGAAGATTTGGAGGAATCTAAAGCAGACACAAATTGACTAATCTTTTAAAATATCACTGTGGTTGCTGTGTGAAGAATGTTAGTAGGGGCAGAATGTGGCCAGAAAAGAAGAAACAAAGACAGCAGGCTGTTTCAATAATGTGGACTAGATAGTAAGCTATATGTTACCTAAAGTTCTCCAAGAAATATGTGTATTAAAGAGACTATCATAAATAATGCATTGAGTTATAAAAAGAAAATAAGAATTCTTTCCATGAGTCTAGAAATTAGGAAGTAAATTGTGCTTCACTACTCTTGTCAGTACACACATTTCTACTTTGAAATAAGTTTTGATATTGGGGGATGCACTCAACATTTTTTACTGAGGAGATAGGCCATCAAAAATATTTGAAGAATACTGATTTTAGACACCAGCCAGCTTTATGTTTTCTATTTTTCATTCTTGGTAGTCTTATGTAATGTTTTTCTTGTGCATGTGTCTCTAGTTAGATGTCTTTGTTTCTACTCCTTCATTTTGCAGGAGAGGATTTAATTATTTGGGTGCTCCTATAGGTTAGGTATTTTGAAGAATGAGACTATTCAATTTTTTTTGAAGAAATGCATAACTAGTTATAGGGGCAAGTCTTATTATTATTATTTTCTGAGGATAAGAAAATTAAAAGTGCTCCAGATGCTTTGAATGTAATTTTCCATCTACCATAAATTGACTTCAGAATGCTTTCCTCACACAAGGTTAGGGCATTAGTGCTCATTAAGGACTATATACATGCAAAGCTTGAGTATTCATCAGAAAACCAATCAGTTGTTTGAACTCAAAGAAAATCTATGAAAAAAGAAATTGTGAGTTGCCTTTTTTTCTCTCATTCAGCAATCCACTGCCAACTTTCACATCATATATTAGTATTTTAAAAGGTGGATTTTATTATTCAGGTACAGTCAGGCCAATAAATCTGAGTACAATTGCCATTGAAGGGATAGTTTGTTTCTCACAGCTCCCAAGGCAAGAGCTTTGCCATGCCACACAGGGTCATGTGGAAGAACACCTGGGTCAGGCAGGAGGCAGAAGAGAAGGAAGAAGAGGCTGGAAGAGTCTTTATTGTAACTTTCACAGGAAAGGCAAGGCAGGGTGGGCAAGTTCAGGATTGGCAAGTTTGAATAATTTCAGTAGACTCTGGGATATAAGGGCTGTGTCTACATGTTTTTACCTGGCTGTGGGGTAATTCGTATAGAAAGAAAGTGGCTTGAGATCTGGAAAAAGGAGATTGTTTAGGGTATAGGCTTTGGATGGATTTATTTGCATGTGAAATGCACATTTGCAGGCTAGTCCATTCTGATCTCCAGAATTTGGCTAGCACTGGGAATGTCAGTCCCTTCCATGTCAGTAAGCCCCCAAATATCAAAGCATCAGAAAATAAAAAGCATCATTAATGCATTCACGCATAAGGAAAGGAAATGATTCTATGATAGAATGAAAGAAGAAAGTGAGAGAAGAATAGAAAGGAACAAAAGATAGTGGATGAAGAAAGGGCAAGAAAAAGGGTAATGAAATAAAGAACAGAAAACAAATCAAGGAGAAAGAATGAAAAAAACAAAGCAAAATTGTTCTTTGGGACTAATTCTTAACTTAGGATGATTTTAAAAAGATATTCTAATGACAGTTTAAAATATTTTTAACTACTATTAATGTGAACTGACTCATTTAAGTGAAGAAATATGGCTAGGTAGATTTGAGACAACTAAATGACTACATAATTCATAAAGATAACTATGTTGAAAATATACTGAATGGATTTCAACTTAAGCTTTTACATAATTTCTTTTTGTAAATTATACATGCTTGAATTATTTCTTTCTTAAATGAATAGTGGAGACTTCTGGTAGTCAAGAATTGAGAACTTGATGGGTGTTTGAGAGAGAAGCTAGAACTGTTGTTTCTGATAAAATATGGAGAAATTATTTTTTTTTTTAAAATACACTTTGTTACTGATTTTATTTTTTCCCTTTTATTCTTTCTTGTTGGGCCAAGATTACATACACTGGCTTGAATAATCACTTCGATGGTTTTAAATATTCTAGGTTTAATAGGTATCGCAATTTGCTTTTTCTTTTAAGCTTTATTTATTATTGCCTGTGCTTGGTCTTCATTCTTGCAACCCAGTCTTTTTTCTACTTGGGGACAGCAGGGGTGACTCTTCGTTGCAGTGTGCAGGCTTCTCATTGTGGTGGCTTCTCATGTTGTGGAGCACAGGCTCAAGGTACAAGGGCTTCAGTAATTGTGGCTCATGGGCTCTAGATCACAGGCTCAGTAGTTGTGGTACATAAGCTGAATTTCTCTGCAGCAGGTAGGATCTTCCCAGATCAGGGAGATTCAGGGATCAAACCTGTGTCTCCTGCATTGGCAGGCAGATTCTTTACCCTTGAGCCATCAGGGAAGCCTCACAATTTGCTTTTGACATCATCTTGGGTTTGACTCCTATTGAAACTTTTGCCACTGCTTGAAAACTTCCAATGTACTTGCTTTCTTCCATTTATTACTAATTTGATATTTCTAAACATTTCCAGGTACTTGAATGTACAATGGATAATATGTGATAACTGCACATGGATCTATTAAGCAAACAGCCCAAGAAAACAAACCATAATTTCTGAAGCATTCAGAATGGTCAAGACTTGGTCAATGACTGCCAACCTCCCAATTTTTGTTCCTTAGGACCAATTAGAGAAAGTCAAGGACAATGCCCAAACCAATCCCATAGGAAAATATGATGCTCCACTTCCAGGTGGCCTGTGATTGTATTCCTATGCCAACAACCTCCAATAAGAGCACACCAGAAGCTTTCTCTGTTCTCCTTTACTATAAAGCTTTCCCACACTCCTTCTTGACTTTGAGTCTTGGCCAAGGCAGATGATGCAGTTGACTCCTTTGGCAAGAAAGCTCGGGATAACTAATTTTTGAATGGTCTTCACTTATTATTTCATGCTTTTTCTTTTCTTGAGACTGATTTATTTTCTTCTCACTACTCTTCATCTGTTTAGTTCAGTTGCTCAGTCATGTCCGGATGTTTGGGAACCCATGGACTGCAGCCTGCCAGGCTTTCCTGTCCATCACCAACTTCTGGAGCTTGCTCAAAGTCATTTAGATGGAATTGGTGATGCCATCCAACCATCTCACCCTCTGTTGTCCCCTTCTCCTCCTTACCTCAATCTTTCCCAGCATCAGGTTCTTTTTGAATGAGTCAGTTCTTCACATTAGGTGGCCAAATTATTGGAGTTTCAGCTTCAGCACCAGTCCTTCCAATAAATATTCAGGACTGATCTCATTTAGGATTGACTGTTTGGGTCTCCTTGCAGTCCAAAGGACTTTTAAGAGTCTTCTCCAATACCACAGTTGAAAAGCATCAATTCTTTTTTGATCAGCTTTCTTTATGGTCCAAGTATCATATTTATACATGACTACAGAAGAACCATTTGACTTCACATTCCAAGATGTCTGGCTCTAGGTCAGTGATCACACCATCATGATTATCTGGGTCTTGAAACTCTTTTTTGTGCAGTTCTTCTGTGTATTCCTGCCACCTCTTCTTAATATCTTCTGCTTCTGTTAGGTCCACACCATCTCTGTCCTTTATCGTGCCCATCTTTGCATGAAATGTTCCTTTGGTATCTCTGATTTTCTTGAAGAGATCCCTAGTCTTTCCCATTCTGTTGTTTTCCTCTATTTCTTTGCATTGATCACTGAAGAAGGCTTTCTTATCTCTTCTTGCTATTCTTTGGAACTCTGCATTCAGATGTTTATATCTTTCCTTTTCTCCTTTGCTTTTCACTTCTCTTCTTTTCACAGCTATTTGTAAGGCCTCCCCAGACAGCCATTTTGCTTTTTTGCATTTCTTTTCCATGGGGATTGTCTTGATCCCTGTCTTCTGTACAATGTCACGAACCTCATTCTATAGTTCATCAGGCACTCTATCTATCAGATCTAGGCCCTTAAATCTATTTCTCACTTCCACTGTATAATCATAAGGGATTTGATTTAGGTCATACCTGAATGGTCTAGTAGTTTTCCCTACTTTCTTCAATTTCAGTCTGAATTTGGCAATAAGGAGTTCATGGTCCGAGCCACAGTCAGCTCCTGGTCTTGTTTTTGCTGATTGTATAGAGCTTCTCCATCTTTGGCTGCAAAGAATATAATCGATCTGATTTCGGTGTTGACCATCTGGTGATGTCCATGTATAGAGTCTTCTCTTGTGTTGTTGGAAGAGGGTATTTGCTATGACCAGTGCATTTTCTTGGCAAAACTCTGTTAGTCTTTGCCCTGCTTCATTCCGTGTTCCAAGGCCAAATTTGCCTGTTACTCCAGACATCTTGGAATGTGAAGTCAAATGAGCCTTAGAAAGCATCACTACGAACAAAGCTAGTGGAGGTGATGGAATTCCAGTGGAGCTATTCCAAGTCCTGAAAGATGATGCTGTGAAAGTGCTGCACTCAATATGCCAGCAAATTTGGAAAACTCAGCAGTGGCCACAAGATTGGAAAAGGTCAGTTTTCATCCCAATCCCAAAGAAAGGCAATGCCAAAGAATGCTCAAACTACCGAACAATTGCACTCATCTCACACGCTAGTAAAGTAATGCTCAAAATTCTCCAAGCCAGGCTTCAGCAATATGTGAACCGTGAAATTCCTGATGTTCAAGCTGGTTTTAGAAAAGGCAGAGGAACCAGAGATCAAATTGCCAACATCCGCTGGATCATGGAAAAAGCAAGAGAGTTCCAAAAAAACATCTATTTCTGCTTTGTGGACTATGCCAAAGCCTTTGACTGTGTAGATCACAAGAAACTATGGAAAATTCTGAAAGCGATGGGAATACCAGACCACCTGATCTGCCTCTTATGAAATCTGTATGCAGGTCAGGAAGCAACAGTTAGAACTGGTCATGGAAGAACAAACTGGTTCCAAATAGGAAAAGGAGTACGTCAAGGCTGTATATTGTCACCATGTTTATTTAACTTATATGCAGAGTACATCATGAGAAATGCTGGACTGGAAGAAACACAAGTTGGAATCAAGACTGCTGGGAGAAATATCAATAACCTCAGATATGCAGATGACATGACTCTTATGGCAGAAAGTGAAGAGGGGCTAAAAAGCCTCTTGATGAAAGTGAAAGTGGAGAGTGAAAAGGTTGGCTTAAAGCTCAACATTCAGAAAACGAAGATCATGACATCTGGTCCCATCACTGCATGGGAAATAGATGGGGAAACAGTGGAAACAGTGTCAGACTTTGTTCTTCTGGGCTCCAAAATCACTGCAGATGGTGACTGCAGTCATGAAATTAAAAGACGCTTACTCCTTGGAAGGAAAGTTATGACCAACCTAGATAGCATATTCAAAAGCAGAGACATTACTTTGCCAACAAAGGTTCGCCTAGTCAAGGCTATGGTCTTTCCTGTGGTCATGTATGGATGTGAGAGCTGGACTGTGAAGAAGGCTGAGCGCCGAAGAATTGATGCTTTTGAACTGTGGTGTTGCAGAAGACTCTTAAGAGTCCCTTGGACTGCAAGGAGATCCAACCAGTCCATTCTGAAGGAGATCAATCCTGGAATTTCTTTAGAAGGAATGATGCTAAAGCTGAAACTCCAGTATTTTGGCCACCTCATGGGAAGATTTGACTCATTGGAGAAGACTCTGATGCTGGGAGGGATTGAGGGCAGGAGGAGAAGGGGATGAAAGAGGATGAGATGGCTGGATGGCATTACTGACTCGATGGGTATGAGTCTGGGTGACCTCCGGGAGCTGGTGATGGACAGGGAGGCCTGGCGTGCTGTGGTTCATGGGGTCGCAAAGAGTCGGACACGACTGAGCGATTGATCTGATCTGATCTGACAGAAGAACCATAGCTTTGACTAGATGGACCTTTGTTGGCAAAGTTATGTCTCTGCTTTTTAATATTCTATCTAGGCTGGTCACAGCTTTTCTTCCAAGGAGCAAGAGTCCTTTAATTTCATGGCTGCAATCACCATATGCAGTGATTTCGGAGCCCCCAAAAATAAAGTCTCTCATGGTTTCCTTTATTTCCCCATCTATTTGCTATGAAGTGATAGGACTATATGTTATGATCGTAGTTTTTTGAATGTTGAATTTTAAGCCAGCTTTTTCACTCTCCTCCTTCACTTTCATCAAGAGGCTCTTTAGTTGCTCTTTGCTTTCTACCATAAGGGTGGTTTCATTTGCATATCTTAGGTTATTGATATTTCTCCTGGCAATCTTGATTCCAGCTTGTGGTTTATCCAGCCCAGCATTTATCATGATGTACTTTGTAAATAAGTTAAATAAGCGGGGTGAAAATATGCAGCCATGATGTACTCCTTTCCCAATTTTGAATCACTTCTTTGTTCTATGTCTGATTCTAATTGTTGCTTCTTGACCTACATATAGATTTTTCAGGAGACAGATTAGGTGGCCCAGTGTGCCTATCTCTTTAAGAATTTTCCAGTTTGTTGTGATCCATACAGTCAAAGGCTTTAGTGTAGTTAATAAAGCATTTTTTTTTTTTTCCCTGGAATTCTCTTGCTTTTTCTATGACCCAATGGATGTTGGCAATTTGATCACTGGTTCCTCTGCCTTTTCTAAAATCAGCTTGAACATCTGGAAGTTCATAGTTCATGTATTGTTGAAGCCTGGCTTGGAGAATTTTGAGCATTACTTTGATAACATGTGAAATGAGTGCAATTGTTTTGAGACCGGCATGATAGGCAGGGTTTCTGAAAGCACGGTATGGCAAGAGAATGAGAAATAAGACACAAGAATTTGGTGAAAAGCAAGGATTAGGGGACCAACACTGCTCCAAGGTGGAGGTGCCAAAACTGAATCCAAGCCAGCTTTATTTTTCTTTCAGCCATGAAGGAAAGAATATGCGGGGAGTTAAGCTATAACTTATGTGACCTTCAGGGCCTAAGAGCAAAGTGATCATTAACCACTGAGTAACTAAGAAACAGTGATCAATAACAAATCAGTAACTCAGACTAATATTCTTATCTATAGATTTTCTGCCAGATACGTAAAACTTGTGACTCTGAGACACCAATTGAGAAACAGTCTGGGGTCAATTTTCCAACACCAGGATCATATCTTGTTTTCAAGACTATAAACTGTTCCCTCTGGACTTGTTCCAAGAGTCTCATGCCTTATAGCATCCAGTTTATCAATAATTATAAATTTCTTTTGTGGCCTTTGCTGGGGCCTGCTTTTCTTTTATTCTTCCTGCCTCCTACACAATTGTATGGTAGTTTGAACATTCTTTGGCATTGTCTTTCTCTGGGATTGGAATGAAAACAGACCTTTTCCAGTCCTGTGGCCACTGCTGAGTTTTCCCAATTTGCTGGCTACATTGAGTGCAGTATGTTCACAGCATCATCTTTTAGGATTTGAAATAGCTCAACGGGAGTTCTATCACCTCCACTAGTATTGTTCATAGTGATGCTTCCTAAGGCCCATTTGCCTTTGTATTCCAGGATGTCTGGCTCTTAAGTGAGTGATCATACCATAATGGTTATCTGGGTCATGAAGATCTTTTTGTATAGCTCTTCTGTGTGTTCTTGCCACCTCTTCTTAATATCTTCTGGTTCTATTAGGTGCATATCATTTCTGTCCTATATTGGGCCCATCTTTAATTGAAATATTACCTTTGTATCTCTAATTTTCTTGAAGAAAACTCCAGTCTTCCCTATTCTATTGTTTTCCTCTATTCTTTGCACTGATCACTTAGGAAGGCTTTCTTATCTCTCCTTGTTATGCTTTGGAACTCTGCATACAGATAGATATATCTTTCCTTTCCTCTTTTGCCTTTTGCGTCTCTCTTTTTTTTTTTTTTTTCAACTATTTGTAAGGCCTCCTCAGACAATCATTTACTTTTTACATTTCTTTTCCTTGGGGATGGTTTTGATCTCTGCCTCCTGTACAGTGTCATGAACCTCCATCCATAGTTCTTCAGACACTCTATCAGATCTGATCCCAAGTTTATGATCTGAGCCACAGTCAGTTCCAGGTCTTGTTTTTGCCGACTGTATAGAGCTTCACCATCTCCAGCTGCAAAGGATATAATCAATCTGATTTTGGTATTGACCATCTGGTGATGTTCATTTGTAAAGTCATCTCTTGTGTTGTTGGAAGAGGGTGTTTGCTATGACCAGTGTGTTCTCTTGTCAGAACTCTGTTAGCCTTTGCCCTCCTTCATTTTGTATTCCAAGACCAAACTGCCAGTTACTCCAGTCTTCATAAATCTTCCTTATACTAAGGTGAGTGATATTTTCCTTCTTCTCTACTAGATATTTCTTGAAAAATGGAATAATATTATACCAGGGAGGGAGTAACACCTGTAAAAGTGTGACTTGAAATATGTGGATTTTTCCCCTTTAAATATAATAAATATCACTTTGAACAAAACTAGTAGAAGTGATGGAATTCAGTTGTGCTATTTCAAATTCTAAAAGAGGATGCTGTGAACATGCTGCACTCAATAGCTAGCAAATTTGGAAAACTTGGGAAGTGTAAACTTGGAAATTTGGAAATCAACAGATGAATAGAAAACTTGGAAATTTAGAAAATTCAAAAAGTAAAGAGCCACTTGATGAAAGTGAAAGAGTAGAGTGAAAAAGTTGGCTTAAAACTCAACATTTTGAAAACTAAGATCATGGCATCTGGTCTCATCACTTCATGTCAAATCGATGGGGAAACAGTGGCAGACTTTATTTTTGGGGCTCCAAAATCACTGCACATGGTAACTGCAGCCATGAAATTAAAAGATGCATACTCCTTGGAAGAAAAGTTATGACCAACCTAGACAGCATATTAAAAAGCTGAGACATTACTTTGTCAACAAAGGTCTGTCTGGTCAAGGCTACGGTTTTTCCAGTGGTCATGTATGGATGAGAAAGTTAGACTATAAAGAAAGCTGAGCCCCGAAGAATTGATGCTTTTGAACTGTGGTATTGGAGAAGACTCTTGAGAGTCCCTTGGACCGCAAGGAGGTTCAACCAGTCCATCCTGAAGGAGATCAGTCCTTGCTGTTCATTGGAAGGACTGATGTTGAAGCTGAAACTCCAATACTTTGGCCACCTGATGTGAAGAGCTGACTCATTGGAAAAGTCCCTGATGCTGGGAAAGATTGAGGGCAGGATGAGAAGGGGACGACAGAGGATGAGATGGTTCAATGGCATCACCAACTCGATGAACATGAGTTTGCATAAACTCTGGGAGTTGGTGATGGACAGGGAAGCCTGGCGTGCTGTGCTTCTCGGGGTTGCAAAGAGTTGGACATGACTGAGTGATTGATTTGAACAGGACTGAAAGGACATGTTTTTAAATAAATGAGAAATATTGAAGTTGGGAGCACATCCTTTTTCTAGGACATATCTTGATGGCAAGGTCGCACTGCTGAGGTCCCAGCAGTGAACTGAACTGAATATTCCATTGTATATATGTACAACAACTTCTTTATCCATTCACCTGTTGGTGGACATCTAGGTTGCTTCCATGTTCTATCTATTGTATATAGTGCTGCAATGAAAATGGGATACATCTGTCTTTTTCAATTTCAGTTTCCTCAGGGTATATGCCTAGGAGTCGAATTGCTGGGTCATATGGTGGTTTTATTCCTGTTTTTTTAAGTAACTTCCATACCATCTTCCATGGTGGCTGTATCAATTTACATTCCCACCAACAGTGCAAGAGCATTCCCTTTTCTCCACACCCTTTTCAGCATTTATTGTTTGTAGACTTTTTGATGATGGCCATTCTCAACGGTGTGAGGTGATATATCATAGTTTTGATTTGCATTTCTCTAATAATGAGTGATGTTGAGCATCTTTTCATGTGTTTGTTAGCCATCTGTATGTCTTCTTTGGAGCAATGTCTGTTTGGGTATTTTTCCCACTTTTTGATTGGGTTGTTTGTTTTTCTGGTATTGAGTCATATGAGCTGCTTGTATAATTTGAAAATTAATACTTTGTCAGTTTTTCATTTGCTGTTATTGTCTCCCATTCTGGGTATTGTTTTTTCACCTTGCTTATAGTTTCCTTTGCACTCAAAAACTTTTAAGTTTAATCAGGTCCCACTTGTTTACTTTTGTCTTTATTTCCATTACTCTAGGAGGTGGGTCATAGAGGATCCTGCTTTGATTTATGTCATCAAGTGTTCTGCTTTTGTTTTCCCCTAAGAGTTTTATAGTTTCTGGTCTTACATTTAGATATTTAATCCATTTTGGGTTTATCTTTGTTAATGGTGATAGGAAGTGTTCCAATTTCATTCTTTTACATGTAGTTGTCAAATTTTCCTAGCACCATTTATTGAAGAGGCTGTCTCTCCTCTTTTTTTTTTTTACTTAGAAAATTTTATTGTGGCAAAGTATACATAACATAAAACTTACCTTCTTATTTTTTAGCATATGATTGATTCAGTAGTGTTAAGTACATTCACATTGTTGTGCAACCAAACTTAAAATTTCTTTTTGTATAACTAAATCACTGTACCCACTATGCAATGACTCATAACATATAATTTCTAAGAATATCCATAAATTAATATATGGTAAAGCCTTTAATGTCAAAAGATGCTGTCACGAATGTAGATTCAGGATTCATCGCAAAGGGCATGGAACAATTTTACCCTGCTCCCTAAAATGGGCCTATTCTGGCTTCCTTTACCATTTATTCATTTTGACAACTCCTATCCCACATTTTTCTTGTCCTTGAACAGCGAATACAACTTTAATGGAGTGAGGTGTTAATTGAGTACAGAGAGACATATTGCATTGCAATACATATCTCAATGGCAACAAGTATGAAAATAATGCCTACTTTTCTTTATATCAGAACACAGACCAAGGACTCAAGCTCTATTAGAATTACAGTGGCTGCAACTTAGTAGAGCAGTTCTAAAATAGTAGGGATATAAGTGTCAGCTGAGGAAAACTTTCAAGCACAACAGGAAAATTACCAATTGTTTCATTCATTCTTGTTTAGAGACTTGACTTTTTCATGTTAATAAGTATTCCTGAAACAAGGAGTTTTTAATCATATATAATGCCATTATATTGTAATGTATTTAATTACAATGTAATTATATTGTAATTCTATTTTCTAAATGGGGATGACAGACAGTCAAACCAAAGCACACAATACTTAAGTATTTTCATAAAGTGTAACACATAGCTTGAAACAGGGATTACTATTATACCAACCAGTTTTTTTTTTTTCCCCTGTACATAAAAGAGAGAGTGGTACAATGAATTATTAATATCATGAGAACGTTAAAGTATTTCTTTATACTCTGGAAAACCAGTTGTGCTGAAGCTTAGCAACAATCTTAGAATGGAATGTGTAGAAATTTGGTCATTGTTGTAAACTATTTTTAGGTTCTTTACTGTGATTTCATTATGGAAGAGGCATTCAATCCAGAGAAATTATGTGCCACTTGTCAGAACAATTTAAAGTCATGGAGATACAGAGGTATACAGAAGAGAGGCAGGAATATTTTCTTCAGGCAACTAGCTATAACTTTGTGATTTATCATAGCAGGCATGGTTGCCAGTTACCATGGTGGTAAAACCACATTCCAAATTTTGACAGATTCCTGGAAAGTGAAATCATATTGTTCTAATTAAATATAAAGAGATGAACCTGGGAGCCCTTTTCTATTATTATTTATGTATTAATGTATTAATCATTTATGTATTAATCCACAGAAATTAATTATTGTAACTGAAATACTTAAGATTTAAGAATCTAGAAGTTATTTTTCAGCAAGTTATTTCAACACAAGGAAAAAAATCATTAAATCAGGCAGGGAATGACAATATTACAATAGTTATGATACATTTTTTTCAATCATGAAGCAATTTTTTGGTATAGAATATATACTTACCTTTAAAGTATTAGCTGTTTTGTTGTGATTTCCCATAGTCTATCGAAGTTCCGTAATTTCAAACCTTTACAAAAAAATTTAAAAATCCACCATTTAAGATTTTGCTTATGAAGGAATAACTGGTTCAAAAGACAAGTCCATGTTACTCAATGTGGTGAACAAATCTCTCCCAGAAGTCTGAACCTACATATCCTTCATTCTTTCCTATACTCCAAAAACAACAAAGTGCTGTCATTTTCTGCCCATATGTTATTCTCCTTGAATCCAAATTTCTATTGATAAAATCACCTGTATTTGAACTTCTTACTGTCATCTCATTATGTCACTGAAAATAAATTCAGATTGAAAATTGTATCAATTAAGTAAATTGGAAAGCTCGTAAGATACAGTAACAATTATATAGTTCTTTGGTGGCTCAGATGGTAAAGCATCTGCCTACAAATATCAGACCACCAGACCTGCCTCTTGAGAAACCTATATGCAGGTCAGGAAGCAACAGTTAGAACTGGACATGGAACAACAGACTGGTTCCAAACAAGAAAAGGAGTACATCAAGGCTGTATATTGTCACCCTGTTTATTTAACTTATATGCAGAATACATCATGAGAAACGCTGGGCTGGAAGAAGCACAAGCTAGAATCAAGATTGCCCGGAGAAATATCAATAACCTCAGATATGCAGATGATACCTTCCTATGGCAGAAAGTGAAAAGGAACTTAAAAGCCTCTTGATGAAGGTGAAAGAGGAGAATGAAAAAGTTGGCTTAAAGCTCAACATTCAGAAAACGAAGATCATGCCATCTGGTCCCATCACTTCATGGAAAACAGATGGGGAAACACTGGAAACAGAGTCAGACTTTATTTTTTGGGGCTCCAAAATCACTCCAGATGGTGATTGGAACCATGAAATTAAAAGACGCTTACTCCTTGGAAGGAAAGTTTTGACCAACCTAGATAGCATGTTGAAAAGCAGAGACATTACTCTGCCAACAAAGGTCCATCTAGTCAAGGCTATGGTTTTTCCAGTGGTCATGAATGGATGTGAGAGCTGGACTGTGAAGAAAGCTGAGTGCCGAAATATTGATGCTTTTGAATTGTGGTGTTGGAGAAGACTCTTGAGAGTCCCTTGGACTGCAAGGAGATCCATCCAGTCCATTCTAAAGGAGATCCGTCCTGGGTGTTCATTGGAAGGACTGATGCTAAAGCTGAAACTCCAATACTCTGGCCACCTCATGCGAAGAGTTGACTCATTGGAAAAGAGTATGATGCTGGGAGGGATTGGGGGCAAGAGGAGAAGGGGACGATAGAGGATAAGATGGCTGGATGGCATCACTGACTCGATGGACACGTTTGGGTAAACTCCAGGAGTTGCTGATGGACAGGGAGGCTTGGCGTCCTGCGATTCATGGGTTTGCAGAGTCGGACACTACTGAGCGACTGAACTGAACTGACAATGCAAGAGACCCGGGTTGGATCCTTGGGTCGGGAAGAGCCCTTGGAGAAGGAAATGGCCACCCACTCCAGTACTCTTGCCTGGAAAATCCCATCGATGGAGGATCCTGCTAAGCTAAGCTGCTTCAGTCGTGTCCGACTGTGCGACCCCATAGACAGCAGCCCACCAGGCTCCCCCATCCCTGGGATTCTCCAGGCAAGAGAGAACACTGAAGTGGGTTTCCATTGCCTTCTCCAATGCATGAAAGTGAAAAGTGAAAGTCTCTCAGTGGTGTCCGATTCTGTGCGACCCCATGGACTGCAGCCTACCAGGCTCCTCCGCCCATGGGATTTTCCAGGCAAGAGTACTGGAGTGAGTTGCCATTGCCTTCTCTATGGAGGATCCTGGTAGGCTACAATTAATGGGGATGCAAAGAGTCGCACACCAATGAGTGACTTCACTTTCACTTTATAAAATGAAGAATGTAAAGTAAAATTAAAACAATAGTGAAAGTGAAAGTCTCTCAGTCATGTCTGACTCTTTCTGACCCCATGAACTATACAGTACATGGAATTCCCCCAGATAAGAATACTAGAGTTGGTAACCTTTCTCTTCTCCCAGAGATCTTCCCAACCCAGGGATCAAACCCAGATCTCCTGCATTGCAGGTGGATTCTTTACCAGCTGATTCACAAAGTAAGCTCAAGAATACTGGAGTGGGTAACCTATCCCTTCTCCAGGGATCTTCCCCACCCAGGAATTGAACCAGCATCTTCTGCATTGCAGGCAAATTCTTTACCAAGCAAGCTATCACACAATTTAAGCTTTGTGTGATGCACAAAAATTAAAATTCCCTAAAATTTCTTTCCTAATTTGTAAAATAACATAATATCACTGAAGTTGAAAGGCTATTTTAAAGTTAAAAGAGAAAATATATGAATAAAATCCACTTCTTGGTATATTATAAAACTTGGAGTTATCCTGGATTTGTCACATTTTTTTTTTCAAGCCTACCTCTTATCTATCAACAAAACAAATTGATTATGATTTCAAAACATATCTTTGAAATTACCATTTCTCAATACCTAGACCAATATCCCTTTAGTCAAATGAACAGTCAAATGCACATTACTCCTACCTAGATGCTAAGTATTCAGTCTTGAATACAGAAGTATTTATCCAAAGGAAAATACACCACTCTCTGGGATCCTTTAAAATAAAGTTGGTTTATATCATTCTACTTTTTAAAGATCTAAAATGATTTCTTTCCAATCTTAAAATAAAAAGTAGTCTGCCTGGTACCTATAAGACTACATTGTTAGGCATCTGACTTACTAGCTAATCTCTAAACAAACAAATTAAGCAAAACCAAAGCCAAAAACCAGACAAATCAAAAAAAAAAAAAAAAGGCAATAACACTCACCTCAGGTATTTTTCACTGTTACCTCTGAATGGAATATTCTCTTTGGCTATTCCAGTGGTATATTTCATTGTTTCATTGAGATCTTCATACAAATGAGTGAGTGAAAGTCACTCAGTCGTGTCCAATTCTTTGCTACCCCATGGACTGTAACCCGCCAGGCTCCTCTACCCATGGAATTCTCCAGGTAAAAATACTGGAATGGATTGTCATTTCCTTCTCCAGGGGGTCTTCCAGACCCAGGGATTGAACCCAGGTCTCCTGGATTGCAGGCAGATTTTTTATTATCTGAACTACCACAGATATGACCTTTTCAAGAGTTATTTGATTATCCAAGTTAAAATGGTAGGTCCTCTTAATTTTTATTTCCATTATTTGTTTTTCATAATGTCACAGTGCAATGTGACATTAAGTTATCTATCCATCTATTTACTTGTTTTTTTACCCTATGAATCTAGGCTGTAGGAAAGTATTCACACTTAATTTTGTTTTCTAATTAATCACCAGCATCTGGCATATACTAAAGGCTTATTGAATTAGTATAAAAACAGATGAATTAATGAATAAAATATTGTTGCTGCTGCTGCTGCTTAGTCACTTCAGTCATCTCCGACTCTGTGCGACCCCATAGATGGCAGCCCACCAGGCTCCCCTGTCCCTGGGATTCTTCAGGCAAGTACACTGGAGTGGGTTGCCATTGCCTTCTCCAATGCATTAAAATAAAAAGTGAAAATGAAGTCGCTCAGTGGTATCCGACTCTTAGTGACCGCATGGACTACAGCCTACCAGGTTCCTCCTCCTGGACTACAGCCTACCAGGTTCCTCCTCCCGTGGGATTTTCCAGGCAAGAGTATTGGAGTGGGTTGCCATTGCCTTCTCTGAAAATTTGGTTAGGATGTGGCTATTGTAACAAAAACCCCACCTCTTATACACTACCACATGTATTATTTCAAACAGTAACGTGAGATAAGCATTCATTATATTCCAGGTTTTATAGATAAAATATGAGTACAAGAAAGCTTAAATTACATGTTCAATATCTTATATGAAATGATTTTTCTAAATATAACTTTTTTCTTTCTAAATGAACCTTTTTTCTTAACTGGGATACCACTCATCTCCAGGTAAATAAAGGCAGAGCAGGAGCTAGTCAGTGATTCTCAGATCAGGCTGTACATTACAATTACTTGAGGAAATTAAAACAAAAATTACTGAGAGTCACATATGATTTTAGGACAACTGAATCAGAGTATCTAAGAATAGAGTGTGGGCCTTTATTTGGTTTATATACAGTGAATATATGCATGCTTATAACTTTTGTATTAATGTTTTGTTTCCTTTGGATAAATACCCAGAAGTGGAATTGCTGGATCATATGATAGTTCTTTTTAAAGATATTTTGAGAGACCTCTATATTGCTTTTTTATAGTATTGAAAAAATTTCCATTCCCAGCAACAGTGCACAAAGTTCCCTTCTCTTCACATCCTCACCAACACTTGTTATATCTTGTCTTCTTGATGATAGCTATTCTAACAAATATGAAGCTTTAGCTTTGGTTGTAATAAGCTTTCATTTCCAGCATAGTGAAGGGAGTTGTGGGCTTAGCAATCAAGGTCTAGGGGGTGCTCAGCAATCCATTGGGGAGATCCTCTAATGGGGCACTCCTAGAGGTCTGTGACTATAGAAGGGCATGGCAAGCCACTCCAGTATTCTTGAATGGAGAATTCCATGGACAAAGGAGCCTAGTGGGCTACACTTCATGGAGTTGCAAAGCGTTGGACACGACTGAGCAACACTAGAGATCTGTGAGTTGACTTCCTGTAAGTCCTGAAGTAGACAGTAGGAACCAAGATTTTTTAGTTCCCTTTGATATTCTTCTCTGCCTCCTTCTTTTTCTTTTCTTACCTCCTGCCCTTACCCCTAGTGATAGAAGTTGTTCCTCAGAAATCAGAGTAGTCATGGGGAGAAACAGATTTCTCCAGCCACAACATGTACAACTGGGATAGGCAGGGTGACTCATCACTTTGACTTTTCATTTCCTCTCTGGGAAAGGTCTCTGGTTTCCACTTCCCCTGTGGGAAAGGTCACCACCACCACTGCCAAACATTTAAGCCCTTTGACATATCACCTTAGGGTCAGGCTCAACTCTGGTAAATTCCTCCTCTCCCTCTACATCCAAACTCTTTTGTTTCAATAATATGCTGGACTCTCCCCTCAGGCATGCTGCACATTTTGTCTCTCATCAGTGACTCTCTGCTCAAGTTTGCTGTCTTTGGGTATTTTTCTGATCATGGTGAGTGGGGATAGGGTAAGTTCACTGAATTTTTTTGGATATGAAGTCCCTACTGAAGTTGCATTTATTTTTTTGATTCACAGATGGACAAGAATATTCCTTAGTCTCTTGCTATAAGCCATTTTGTTCAGCTATGAATGCCCCTAATTGTTAAAAAAAAAAAAAAAATGGGGGAGAGAGAAAAAAGAAAAAGACAGGAATTGTGATCTCTACTTAAGAGATGATGTATAAACATCTTTCTGAAGTCTTAACTCTGACTTAAGAGCAGTGTTGTGTTTGTTTCTGTGTTTGTGGGTAAGTAAGTAAATGGATGTTTAAACTGATAGTGAATTGAGTACTTAAAGGAGTTGAAAGAAAAGACTATTCAGGTTAAAATGAGAAACACATAAGATAAATGAAAACAGAAAGTGGTATAATGTCAATTAGAAGGAAAATGTCCATGCCAAATCAATAGGGTCAACATTAGTATCTGATCCAGTATTTGACAAGGTAAGAAATAGACAATAAGAAAAGGGTTATATTACAGTAATAAATGGAATAGTACATACTGAAAATATTACAGTACCCAGTGTATTGGATGACATAAAATATATAAAATAAAAATACATAAAAATACAGAAGATAAGTGGCAGATATTTAATAGCAATAACCTTGATCATCATCATCCCTTCAGCATAAAATAAACAAAGAATAAAGATTATAGTTTTTAAAAAGGATCTAGTAAGCTTTAGCTAAGTGTGACATGGCTGCCTGAAACAGGATTTATTCTATTGCAACTTTGCATTGTTCAACATTCTTGTTAAATCTTGTTATTATCAACCTTTAATTTTAAGTCAATTGGAGGTATGTATAGGAGTATCACCTTCCCAGGTGGTGCTAGTGGTAAATAACCCACCAGCCAATGCAGGAGACACAAGAAATGTGGGTTCAATCCCTGGGTCAGGAAGATCCCCTAGTGGAGGAAATGGCAACCCACTGCAGTATTCATGCCTGAAGAATCCCACAGGCAGAGGAGCCTGGAGAGCTATATAGTTCATGGGGTTGCAAAGAGTCAGACACTACTGAAGCAACTTAGCATGCATTCAGGCATAGGAGTATCATATTGACATTTTATTTTTCATTTTCCTCATGATAGATGACTAATAGCTCAGTTGGTAAAGAATCTGCCTGCAATGCAGGAGACCCTAGTTCTATTCCTGGGTCAGAAAGATCCCCTGGAGAAGGGATAGGTAGGCACTCCAGTGTTCTTGGGCTTCCTTGTGGCTCAGCTGGTAAAGAATTCCCCTGCAATGCAATAGACCTGGGTTCGATCCCTGGGTTGGGAAGATCCCCTGGAGAAGGGAAAAGCTACCCACTCTAGTGTTCTGGCCTAGGTAATTCCATGGGGTCACAAAGAGATGGACACAACTGAGTGACTTTCACTTTCACTGAATATCAGCTATTTAGATAGATTCTTTTATGAAGTTCTTGTTCAATTATTTAATCCATTTTTAAAATTGGTATTTCTCTTACTGACCTGTAAGAGTTTTTAATGTATTCTAAGGTATGATTTATTTGAAAACAAACACACAGGGAGATTTAAAAGTGGCAGAAAAGTAGGTGGACATGGAGTACATCTCTCTCCACAGATACATCAGGAATACAACTTCAGAAACAGAAGTGCATGCAGAACACCAGCTGAGAGCAGATAGGAGTACCTGACAAGTGGAAAAAACAAAACAAAACAAACATAGAACCATACAAAACTCTGTAGGATGAAGAAACTAGGGGGGAAAATAGGAGGGTTAGTAAGATTAGACCTTTCCTTGGTGGGTGGGGGAACTGAAGCAGGGATCTGTTCCCCACAGTGGGGCAATTGTCTGACTCAGAGGAGAAACATTTAAGTCTGAGAGTGAAACAGTTGATCTGTGGCAACTTAAATAAAATGAGAATCAGGTAGTCCTTGTCACAGCCATACATACTCTGGACAGAGACACAGGTCCGCTGGAAGACACAGAAGCTGGGAGGTGGAGTTTAGGGATTGTGGGGCAATCCCAGGGTGAAGGCTGTTGTTGACTGAAGAGAGATGGATTGAAGGGATGTGAGGGGGGAGATTGTGGTGGAAAATGCCAGTGGAGGAAAGCCAGGTAGCCATGGAACCAAGATGATACTGCTGAGTCGCATGTAGGGGATGGATCTATCACCATAGCCTCTCTTTCCCCTGACAAGCCAGCATCAGCAGCTGAACAATAGGGAAGCTGGCTCAGAAAGTGCCTGAAGCACTGAACTACAGAGTAGGATCCCACCCAGGGTGCTCTTTTAAGTGGCTGATGTACCAATACAGAGTAGGAACCCAGCCAGGGGGGCCCTTCTATGTGCCTGATGCAATGAACAACAGAGAAGGACCCCAGGTAAAGGAGCCCTCTAAATGCCTGTAGGGGCGGAGCTACGGATAAAGACCAGCCAAAGAGGCCTTCTGATTACCAGCTACAAGAGGGTTGAAGAAAGACTGATAGAGCCGTAACTCCTATAGTGCAGGCAGTCCCTATAACTGCACACTTGGTGCTACCAGGGTCCCTGTAAGCCAAGAAGCTGCACCACCTTCACGCTCTACTCTCACTGGGGCATAGCTGCCACAGGCAAAAAAAAAAAAAAAAAAGAAAAAAAGCCTTGTGTCTATGCACAAAGGGCCACTTCGGTCATGTCCAACTCTTTGCGGCCCTGTAGACTGTGACGTGCCAGGCTTCTCTATCAGAGGGGTTCTCTAGGCAGGAATACTGGAGTGTATTAGTCAATACTGGTTGCCATACCCTTCTAGAGCACTATATTTCCTGCTGCCATAGCTGCCAACCCCCCGTGAGAACCTGGTGCTGCCAGAACCCCTGCGACTCAAGCAGCTGCACCGTCTCCACACCTGGACCTCACAGGGGCAAACCCAAGTCCTCCAGGGAAGTCTCAGGAGCAAACTTCAGTGGACAACCCACAAGCAGATGTGGAAATAAAACCACAGTTGAAACCCAGGGACAGTCTGGCTAAGGAAGAAGACCCAAAGCCTTCCCACCAGCTTCAAATTAAATCCACACAATCAACTAGGCAGACTCTATGGCTATGGAATATATAAAAAGCCATGGAGCGCTCTCACCAAAAAAACAAAACAAACAAACAAACAACAACAACAACGCACTCATTCTGATAGCTGTGGACATTGGAGGCAAGAATTCACAGTTTGAATCTGAGTTGCCCCCACAACAGGTCCAGAGATCAGCACAATGTTGGAAGGCATCCTAGGGACGTGAGGTGGACTATGACTCCTAGGGAAGAAAAAGACTTTGACAGAAGTGACTCAAGAAAAACATTTATTATTCCTACGTTTTGACGTCAGTTTATTCCTTTGGATTTTTTTTTTTTTTCCCCTATTTTTCCAACCTTTGTTGTAGTTGTCAATTTTATTGGCACTATGAAATCTAATTAAGCATTTCAGCTTTTATTTTTTTGCTCACATTTTTTATTGTTGTTATAAACTTCTGCCTATATGTTGGGCTTTTGATGTTCTTTGGAGTTTTCCTTTTTTTATTTTTCCTGATTTTTAATTTTTTAAACCCATGATTATTTTGTCTACATTTATTCCTTTGTTTGCTTTTCCTACTGTTCTTTCCCCCTTGCAGTTAATCTTTAATGTATATAAATCTACTTTATCTACCTCTATTTAACTTTGCATATCTATTCTTTCTTCTTTTACTTTCCTTTCCTCTCAATATTTGCTAGTTTTGTTCCCATTGCTTTATTTCCCACTTGACACCTTGCTTTAGTTTTGATTTCCAGTTTGTGTTTCAGTTAGTTGTTTTGTTCTTAAATGATAAGTATAATTTTTTATTTTCTCTGTTTGCAAGGTCAATCTACTGTACTTTGTTTAAGTTTGACTGTTCTGACTTCACTTACGGGTCTATATTAAACTATTTAAATCATTAGTTGCCTAATTTTATAACTGCAATTTGTCTGGGGTTCATCTTTGGTTTCTTGCTTTTGGATATTTGTTTTAAGCTCAATTAATGCCATAACAAACCACTTATGGAATCTTCATTCATACCTGAGATAAGCCCTGAGCCTTTGGAGTGTGAGCACTGATTCCAAGACTCTAGAATACCAGAGAACTAACCCTAGGGAGTATAAAATAGTGAGAACTCACACAAAGGAAACCACTTGAATACAACACCCAGAATCATCCAACCACCAGTAGCACCCTGTGCAAGACACCTCATCTAAACAATAAACAAAATAGAAATATAAACCCAATCATCAGCAGACAGGATTACCATCTCACTCAGCCTTGCTCATGAGGAAAATCAAACAAACTAACAACAGCAACAACAAAAAAAACTCAGCACAAATCTCATGCTATACAAACCACTGGACCAACCTTAGTAGGGCAGAAACCAAAAGGAAAATAGAATGCAACCTTGAAGCCTGGGAAAGGAGACCTCAAATACAATAAGTTAAAAAAAATAATGAAAATGCAGAGAAATACTACACAAATGAAGGAACAAGTTAGAAACATAGAAGTCCAAATGAATGAAGAGGAAATAGGCAAACTACCTGAAAAAAGAATTCAGAATAATGATAGTAAAGATGATCAAAAACCTTGAAAACAAAATGGAGAACATGCAAGAATCATTTAACAAACCTAGAAGGTTTAAAGAATAAACATACAGAGACAAACAACACAATTACTGAAATTAAAAATACTCTGTAAGGAATCAATACCAGAATTTATGAAGCTGAAGAACAACTCAGTGAGCTGGAAGATAAAATGGTGGACATAACCTCTGAAGAGCAGAATAAAGTAAAAAGAATGCAAAGAACTGAGGATAGTCTCAGAGACCTCTGGAACAATATAAAATACACAAACATTCAAATTATAGGGGTCCCAGAAGAAGAAGAGAGAAAAAGAAAGGGCATGAGAAAATTTTTAAAGAAATTATAGTTGAAAACTTCCCCAGCATGGAAGAGGAAATAGTCAATTAACTTGAAGAGGTACAAAGAATCCCATACAGATTGAACCCAAGGAGAAAGACACCAAGACACATTCTAATCAAACTAACAAAGACTAAACACAAAGAAAGAACATTAAAAGCAGAAAGGAAAAAGCAACAAGGAACATACAAGTTAAATATCAGCTAGTAGGAATAGCCAATTATAATACTATATAGATTATAATATATGTAATATTATATAGATCAGCTAAATAAATTCTTATTAATAATGATTGAAAACTATCAATATTTTCAATGAATTCCTAAGTTTTATAACTTCATAATTCCACTAAAATAACTTGTATGTATATACACATATATGTCTATGGACTACATATATATATATACACACATAATATATATATTCAGTGGGACAGTAAGTCATCAATTTATCAATAAGGAAATGTTTACTAGACACTTGATATAGCAGGTTCTCATTAACTTGAGGGTATATACACACTTCTGTAGTGAAACTAATTAGCATTCATATGAAGAGTGATTGGTAGCAGTGACCATGACTGAGAAATTGAAATGACAGATGAGAATATTAATATTTTAACATTATTCTGGTTAATATGCTATGCAATACTTAAGGGGATTGGAAAGCATGAAGAATGTGAGTAATTGAAATCATTTTTCATATGAATCTGGAAATCTGCAGAGATCAAAATGAAGAGATTCCTTTGTGTTTGCTGTTGTAAGTCAAGATATAGCCCTACTAATTATTAGAAATAAAGAAGACTGTGAGGAGATAATGTTAATATAATGATCTATGGGATTTCTTTGTAGTTTGGTAGAAAGTGAATGTGAAAGTCGGTCAGGCATGTCCAACTCTTTGCAACCCCATGGACTATACAGTCTATGAAATTCTCCAGGCCAGAATACTGGAGTGGGTAGCTTTTTCTTTCTCTAGGGGATCTTCCAAACACCCAGGGATTGAACCCAGGTCTCCCACATTGCAGGTGAATTGTTTACCAGCTGAGCCACAAGGGAACCCCAGTTTGGTAGAAATATGACCCAAATGCTAAATCATCTATAGACATTGGACATATAAGATATGGTCATTTTTTTTATTAAAGTTAATTGGACAAACTTCAAGAGACTTCTCAAAATATCTGATGTGTGTAATATTCCTAATATATTCTGCAATTTTTAATAGTTTCTTATTTTAATGGAAGATTACTTTTTTTTTCATTTCAATAAATTCCGTTCAGTAAATTAAAACCTTAAATATTGGATTGACCAGAAATATTGTTTGGAGTTCGTCATACTATGTTATGGAAAACCCTGAACAAATTTTTGCCAATTGTATATGTAACTTATTGGAGAAGGAAATGGCAATCCACTCCAGTATTCTTGCCTGGGAGACATGATGGACAGAGTAGTCTGGCAGGCTACAGTCTATTGGATTGCAAAAGAGTCAGACACGACTTAGTGATGAAACAACATATGTGGTCATATATGTGAAACAAGTAGTTCTTTAATCAATGGCTACAATTTCTTTTTTTTTTCTTCCCATTAGTCATACTGAGCACCCATTAGATGGCAAGCATTGTGCTTGTGTTTTGAAATACACTTATATTTAAATAACTCAGGGAGTTTTAGGAATATTCTGCAGATGAGGAAATGTATGTTCAGAGATGTTAATTAAATTGCCCAGAATCACAGTATTAGCAAATAGAAGATGTATCTTTCTAAGTGCAAGTCTTTTCTATTACATAATAGTGCATTATTTTAAACATACATATATATTTTTAATCTACAAATGTTCATTGATTGCCTAGTATCTGCCATGATTTACTCTTGACACTGGGAGAAATAAAATACAGTCACTTTTCTTATGATTCTTACAGTCTGGTAGAGAAAGTATTCATATAAACATATTTCTGCATCTGCTGCTGCTAAGTTGCTTCAGTTGAAGCATGGAAATTTGGTTTGACCTTATTATTCCTTTTTGGGAATTCTGTACCTGTTGAGAAATTGATTTAAGAGGAGAATGCCACTAGAAAATTTCATGAGAAATATCTATGATAAATTATCTTTAATTATGACATTAAAATAATGGGTAAGAAGATAATTTTAAAAATTAGAGTAAATGGTAAACTAAAAAACGTATTTTGTTTTCATTTATTGAACTTTAAAAGAGTTTTCACAAATGATTTAGGAATAGATCTTCTGATGATTTTAAGCCTAAAGAGGCAAAAATTTTGAGCAAAGTCTTATTGAAATGACTGGAATAGAATAGGAAGCATTTCCTGTGGATAAACATCAAAGAACTTTTAGTTTAAACCAGCCTGTAAATTTTAAGTAACAGAATTCTATTATAAGACATATGACTGAAACACTAGTTCTTGACTTATATTCTGCTATGCATATTAAGAAAAATGTTAGCAATATTACTGAATTGATTTTTTTGTAATCACCTACTTACATGTAGGGGTACAACCATATATATTTAATTTTTTTATATGCTGAGTTAATAAAAAATTTAATTATTCTTCTGCTTTACTTGTTGAGAAGTTTCTTGGTCTCATATAGCTGACAACAGAGTGGATCTGATTGATGGACTATTTATGGAATGGAAAATCAGTAAAACAGATGTCATATAATTATGACTGACAATGAAACAAATGCAGCAAAGCTGGGAATGACATGTAAATAATCAGATGATGAATATTTTTTCACATCTTTCAGTTATATCTTAGAAGAGTAATTATAACACACAAAATGTAACACAATTACTGCCCTTAGGCAGGAAAATAGTGAGTCAATGTTGTCACTCTACCTAATTCAAAAACATCTATTAATACATGACATAAAAGAGCCAATGGAACTGCATTGTCAGATATCAGATGCTCAAGCAAGATGAAATACAAGCTATTACATTTTTTAAATGTTTGAATTAAAGATTTAACATTGCACTCTGCCAAAAATAAAGCCAACTTTCAAGAGAGCTTGCTTATAGAGAACATGGTTTATTAGAACTGGATAAAAAAATAAAAAGAAACAGTTGTGACTTGAGAGCAAAAGTATTTCTTACATTGTGCCTGCTCTAAGGAGTCTCTCAATATTTTGCTTCATATAACATGATGAAATTGGTGTGTATGAAATGAAAGTTGAGATGCGGGTAGAAATTTGGAGATTTGTCATATTGAAACCAAATTTCTCCATGACTATATTTCTAAATCCAATATTGGGGAATTTTTTTTCCCCCACAAGTGAACTTAAAACAGCACCTAAGCAAAAATATTTCTAATAAAATAATATGTGAAGATATAACTCTTCCAAAAATTTAGAGAATCTCTTCAAGCACTGCTGCTGCTGCGGCTGCTATAACTCTTCCAAAAATTTAGAGAATCTCTTCAAGCAGTGCTGCTGCTACGGCTGCTAAGTCGCTTCAGTCCTGTCCGACTCTGTGCAACCCCAGAGACAGCAGCCCACCAGGCTCCCCCGTCCCTGGGATTCTCCAGGCAAGAACACTGGAGTGGGTTGCCATTTCCTTCCCCAATGCATGAAAGTGAAAAGTGAGAGTGAAGTTGCTCAGTCGTGTTTGACTCTTAGTGACCCCATGGACTGCAGCCCACCAGGCTCCTCCATCCATGAGATTTTCCAGGCAAGAGTACTGGAGTAGGGTGCCATTGCCTTCTCCAGTGCAGACATCTGTAATTTGAGGAATTGATTAGATGAATGTACAGGAATTTAAAAGCTGATAAATTGTTACTTTGATGATTAAAAAAAGCTTTCAAACTTAGTGGCAATAGTGCCATCAACAGAGGGCTCACTCAGTTCAGTCGCTCAGTCATGTCTGACTCTTTGCAAACCCATGAACCACAGCACGCCAGGCCTCCCTGTCCATCACCAACTCCCAGAGTCCACCCAAACCCATGTCCATTGAGTCGGTGATGCCATCCAACCATCTCATCCTCTGTCTTCCCTTCTCCTCCTGCCCTCAATCTTTCCCAGCATCAGGGTCTTTTCAAATGAGTGAGCTCTTCACATCAGGTGGCCAAAGTATTGGAGGTTCAGATTCAACATCAGTCCTTCCAATGAACACCCAGGACTGATCTCCTTTAGGATGGACTGGTTGGATCTCCTTGCAGTCCAAGGGTCTCTCAAGCGTCTTCTCCAACACCACAGTTCAAAAGCATCAATTCTTTAGGGCTCAGCTTTCGTTACAGTTAAACTCTCACATCCATACATGATCACTGGAAAAACCATAGCCTTAACTAGACGGACCTTTGTTGATAAGTAATGTCTCTGCTTTTTAATATGTTGTCTAGGTTTGTCATAACTTTCCTTCCAAGGAGTAAGCATCTTTTAATTTCATGTCTGTATTGGCAGAATTATCTTCAAACATTTATACACCCTCTGACATTATTTGGAAGTGAGTGGAGAAACTGTTCTTCTCTAACTAAATCTTCAAACTATTAGAACTGGCTTTTAACAATTTTAATAGTGAAAGTACAATCATAATTACCTTTTTGGAAACATATTCAGAGTTTTTTTTAAGTCCCGTTCTCTGATGGTATTAGTTGAATTCCTGTAATATTGATTTTAACATTCAACTATTTGGCATTCAAATAAAGAGTGCATTGAGGGCAAATCTCTGCTTAAAATGTGGTGCAATAAATTTAGCAATAGAGACTTAAGCAGAAGGTTATGTGGTTCATGGGGTTGCAAAGAGTTGGACATGACTGAACTGAACTATCAGGTAGTAGATGTAGTAGGTAGTGGGTTCTGTGGCAGGGGATGAAGAAAAAACCTGCACAGTGTTTTAAGTAATAGTTTGTTGAAAGATAAAGACACTTTTATGATAAAAGTTAGAAAGAAACAAAGAAACCATGATGATAATCAACCTGACAGAAAAAGTTAATATAACTGTATATACAACTCTAGTAAAACTGCATTCTTTTTACACAGTTATCATTATGTCTTCTATGTTGTCTATACAACCAATCAAATGTATATTATAAAAATAAAATTTACATCATAGTGTAATATATGTAATATGTGCTTTCCTCAGTCACTCAGTCATGTCCAACTCTGCAACCCTGTGGACTATAGACCACCAGTCCCCTCTGTCCATGGGAATTTCCAGGCAAGAATACTGAAGTGGGTTGCTATTTCCTTCTCCAGGGGATCTTTCTGACCCAGTGACTGAACCTGAATCTTAGGCAGATCCTTTACTTAGCCATTTGATAAGGTTATGTAATATACTTTATCTAAATATATACATAAATATTTGGTCTCACCATTAAAGGAAACAGGACACTTCTGTTTATATCTATTGTGAGTAACCAAAGATTATACATATACTTACATGTTCTAGAAAATACTAATAATTTTATTCTTTTTAGGCTCAAAGAAATAAGCTTGTTTCTCCTGTGATCCTTGACATTTATGGGACCTGTCAGTCTACAAATATAGATGAAACAGTACTGCTGTATTTTCTCTTCATTAAGTTAAATGAGAAATTTCTATTTGCTTTTCTCTACAAGTAATAGGATAGATAAAGATAAGGAGAAAAAAAAATAAAAACAGTTTTGAGTCGTTGATTTTCAGTTCCAACCCCACAGTCATCTCTAGTGTGAAAATAGAAGACTGGAAGCAGCAGGTTCCCCCTTCACCCCATAAGGAAGCCAAGTGAGTTTCTGTGGTGAAACCATGTAAAGGTCAGTTGTGTCTTTCGCTACTTAAAATGACATCCCAATGCTCAAGAGGAAAATTAACTTGCATGGATCTAACCCAGTTCTTCCACTGTGAGAATTTACATTAATATTTTGTGTATAACTTGATCTATTATCCTCTTGACCTGAGGTTTAGAATACAATATCATTTTTTTCCCAAACCCTTCCAGACATCATCCAAAGTGGAGTCAACTGGAACACTAAATTAAGCTCCATTTCTAACTCTTTTATAGTAATTTGGAAGTAATTATTCTTTAGCAGTGCAAGAGAGAGGACAATATAATGAGGGCTTCTGGGAGCTGAGCTATCCAGCATTTGGCTAAACTCCCACTGTGTTCTTGATTTGCCTCACTTTTGTGGTCACAAGAATATAATTGTTTTACATTTCCTGCCCCCTTTTATGTTAGCTATTTTTCTCAAAGGTCTTGTGAACTCTGTGTTTCCAGAATGCATGGACACCTTGTGTTATATTTGTAATAACCAACTCTGATGGTTTGCCCTCCAACAATGCAATAGATTTCTAGATTGTTTCTACTACCTAATGTATTAAAGAGATTTGTAGAATCTCCCTGAATACTTGTATGATCAGTAATCCCCTGTACAAGACAGGCTTCATTAAAAATCATTCTCTTACTCTTGCCTGGAAAATCCCATGGATGGAGGAGCCTGGAAAGCTGCAGTCCATGGGGTCACTGAGGGTTGGACATGACTGAGCGACTTCACTTTCACTTTTCACTTTCATTCCTTGGAGAAGGAAATGGCAACCCACTCCAGTGTTCTTGTCTGGAGAATCCCAGGGATGGGGAAGCCTGATGGGCTGCCGTCTATGGGGTCACACAGAGTCAGACACGACTGAAGTGACTTAGCAATAGCAATGTTTTATTAGGAAAAACAAAGCTTTTTGTGGTAAAATAGGAAACAACAAAGCTTCTTGTGGTAAATTAAAACAGATAATATTTGGAGAAAGAAATGGCATCACACTCCAGTGTTCTTGCCTGGAGAATCCCAGGGACATGGGAGCCTGGTGGGCTGCCATCTATGGGGTTGCACAGAGTTGGGCACAACTGAAGCGACTTAGCAAAACAGATAATAACTAGTAAATAGATAATTTAATCTAGACTTCCCAAATAGTCTATCATGTTATTTTTTCCTCATTTCTAAAGCTGTCCCTCTACACATATGATCTCTATATTTTATGTGCCTCTTTTCAAGTATGTTAAAATGACTTAACATGAAAGAATCTAATGTTATTGATATTTAGCTCACAAAGGTCTCAGTTGTTTAGTACAGCTTTTTTAAAAAAAGGAAATGATGGTGCATTAGTTCAAATGCAAAAGTTTTATCATCAAAAAATGTGATATTTAATTTAAAACTATACACTATTCCAGAAGGGCTGTACAGCATAAATGCTTTTCTCTAAATCACTGTGCTATTATTTTCCATGCAGCCTGGCCTGAGGTAATTAGTTTTGCTTCTCTTTGTGAAATCCATTGAGAACAGGTCAGTGGATAATGAATGTGAATCAGAAAATCTTCAGCACATTCATTTTTAAACAATTCTCCACAATGACTAGTTGTTTCTGGCGTGTTCCCCACTGAACAAGAGCAGCACAGGGGGCCAGGATGCCTGACCCCGGCTCCCAAGCACTAGGTGATCTGAAATCAGTTTTCTCCAGGTTGTTTTAATATTTCAGTTTCTTCTCTAGTTAGACACACATGGACATTTTCTCTTCATTAATTTAAATTATGAAAACAAGGTGAGATTGATATCAAGTAATTTAAGAAGTCTGTTAGAAACATAACTCTTTGCAATCATTTGGGGACCAAGACACTTGAATGTTGCATTTAAATTGAACAGTATGGAAAATGATCTAAGAGGGAAAATGGAAGGGTAAAGTGGGTTAGGTGTCACAATTTGTGCCTTAAAATAGTATTAACTTTATTTATGGGTTCCTTTGAGTAAAAAGAGTAGTAAAGATCATTTACAAAAAGAGTCCAAAGTGATCTGGTTATTTTCTCAAAGTAATTTTCAGATTTCATAGAAGGAATGTTTCATACAAAGTAAATATGAGAAATTTTTGATGATTCTACAAATACTGATGGATAATTACAGAAATTTTAATATATTTGTATTACATTAAATTATTACAGTTAAGTAACTAGTAACTTACATTTTGTTAGTGACTACTTAATGAGAATTATTTTTCTCTTTTTTTCAATTGAAGTATTGTTGATTTATAATATTGTGCTGGTTTCAAGTAGAACAAAGTGGTTCAGATATTTATAAATATATATATATATATATATATATATATATATATATATCCACACAAACACATATTTTTTCAGGTTATCGTTTATATAGATTATTATAAGACTGAATATTGTTCTGTCTTATGAAGTAAATCCTTGTTGCTTATCTATTTTTTGTATAGTAAAGTTGTATATACTGTATCTGCCAATCTCAAACTACTACTAATTTTTCTCTCCTCTGCCCTTTCCATTTTGGAAACCATAAGTTTGTTTTCTATGTCTGTGATTCTATTTCTGTTCTGTAAATAAATTCATATGTATCATTTTTTAGATCCACATAAAAGTAATATTGTATGATATTTGTGTTCATCCAAATTACCTCACTTAGTATGATAATCTCTGGGTCCACCTATGTTGCTGCAAATGGCAATATTTTATTCTTTTTTACAACTAATATTGTACTGTATGTATGTATATGTATGTGTACATATATACATATATGTGAACATATATATGCGCTCAATATGCCAGCAAATTTGGGAAACTCAGCAGTGGCCACAAGACTGGAAAAGGTCAGGTTTCATTCCAATCCCAAAGAAAGGCAATGCCAAAGAATGCTCAAACTACCGCACAATTGCACTCATCTCACATGCTGGTAAAGTAATGCTCAAAATTCTCCAAGCCAGGCTTCAGCAATATGTGAACCGTGACCTTCCTGATGTTGAAGCTGGTTTTAGAAAAGGCAGAGGAACCAGAGATCAAATTGCAAACATCCGTTGGATCATGGAAAAAAAAAGAGAGTTCCAGAAAAGCATCTATTTCTGCTTTATTGACTATGCCAAAGCCTTTGATTGTGTGGATCACAATAAACTGTGGAAAATTCTGAAAGTGATGGAAATACCAAGCCACCTGATCTGCCTCTTGAGAAATCTGTATGCAGGTTAGGCAGCAACAGTTAGAACTGGACATGGAGCAACAGACTGGTTCCAAATAGGAAAAGGAGTACGTCAAGGCTGTATATTTTCACCCTGCTTATTTAACTTATATGCAGAGTACATCATGAAAATGCTGGACTGGAGGAAGCACAAGTTGGAATCAAGATTGCTGGGAGAAAAATCAATAACCTCAGATATGCAGATGACACCACCCTTATGGCAGAAAGTGAAGAGGAACTCAAAAGCTTCTTGATGAAAGTGAAAGCGGAGAGTGAAAAAGTTGGCTTAAACCTCAGCATTCAGAAAATGAAGATCATGGCATCTAGTCCCATCACTTCATGGGAAATAGATAGGGGAACAGTGTCAAACTTTATTTTTCTGGGCTCCAAAATCATTGCAGATGGTGACTGCAGCCATGAAATTAAAAGATGCTTACTCCTTGGAAGGAAAGTTATGACCAACCTAGACAGCATATTCAAAAGCAGAGACATCACTTTGCCAACAAAGGTATGTCTAGTCAAGGCTATGGTTTTTCCTGTGGTCATGTATGGATGTGAGAGTTGGACTGTGAAGAAGTCTGAGCACCAAAGAATTGATGCTTTTGAACTGTGGTGTTGGATAAGACTCGGACTGCAAGGAGATCCAACCAGTCCATTCTGAAGGAGATCAGCCTTGGGATTTCTTTGGAAGGAATGATGCTAAAGCTGAAACTCCAGTACTTTGGCCACCTCATGCGAATAGTTGACTCATTGGAAAAGACTCTGATGCTGGGAGGGATTGGGGGCAGGAGGAAAAGGGGATGACAGAGGATGAGATGGCTGGATGACATCACTGACTCGATGGACGTGAGTCTGAATGAACTCCAGGAGTTGGTGATGGACAGGGAGGCCTGGCGTGCTGCGATTCATGGGATCACAAAGAGTCTCACACGACTGAGCGACTGAACTGAACTGAACTGAAGTTGTATGAGCTGTTTATATATTTTGGAAATTAACCCTTTGTTGGTTGCATGATTTACAAATATTTTCTCCCATTCTGTAAGTTGTCTTTTCTTGTTGTTGATGGTTTCCCTTGCTGTGCAAGAGTTTTAAAGTCTATTTAAATTTGTTTATTTTTGCTTCTATTTCTTTTGCCTTGGAAGACTTATCTAAGAAAGTATTGCTATACTTTATGTCAGAATATGTTTGTCTATGTTCTTTTCTAGGAGATTTATTTTGTCACATCTTATATTAAGGTCTTTAAGACACTAAGTTTATTTTGTGTACAGTATGAAGGAGTGCCTCATTTTATTTGGCTTAATGAAGCTGTCAGTTTTCCCACCATCTCTTGCTGAAGAAACCGTATTTTGTCCATTGTATATTCTTCTCTCTTTGTCAAAGATTAATTAGTCAGAGATATGTGGACTTATTTCTGGACTCTCTATTCAGTTCCATTGAGGTATATGCCTGTTTTTGTGCCAATGCCACACTGTTTTGACTACTGTAGCTTTGTAGTATTATTTAAAGTCTAGGAAGGTTATGCTTGCAGTTTTGTTTATTTCCTTCAGGATTTCTCTGGAAATTCTGGGTATTTTATGGTTAAAAATTTGAGGATTACTTGTTCTAGGTTTGTGAAATATGTCATGGGTAATTTGAATGGGAATGCATTATCTGTAGATTGCTTGGGGTAGTATGTCCATTTTAATAATAATTCTTCCAACCCAAGGTATATCTTTTCATTTCTTTGAATCATCATTAGTTTATTTTATCATTGTTTTATTGTTCTTAACATACATATTTTTCACCTCTTTAGGTTTCTTTCTAGGTTTATTTTATTTTATTTTTTTTGAATGTGATTTTAAACAGGATTTTATTTTTTTTAATTCTCTGATGTTTCATTGTTAGTGTAAGAAATTGCAGCAGACTCTGTATTAATCTTATATCTTGCTACTTTGCTAAATTTATTAGTTTTATTAATTGTGTGGAATCTTTTAACTTTTTCTATATAAAGTACCATGTCATCTGCATACAATGATGAATTTGCCTCTTCTATTACTAATGGCGGAAAAGGCAATGGCACCCTACTCCAGTACTCTTGCCTGGAAAATCCCATGGATGGAGGAGCCTGGTGAGCTGCGCTGCAGACCATGGGGTCGCTAAGAGTTGGACACGACTGAGTGACTTCACTTTCGCTTTTCACTTTCATGCATTGGAGAAGGAAATGGCAACCCACTCCAGTGTTCTTGCCTGGAGAATCCCGGGGACTGGGGAACCTGGTGGGCTGCTGTCTATGGGGTCTCACAGAGTCGGACACGACTGAAGTGACTTAGCAGCAGCAGCATTCCTAATTGGAAACACTTTAAATAAGGAAATTAATAAATGTAGTATAAGTAATACATAATAATTAATGTTCTGATTCTTAAAAACCATAATAAACATATTAAACACTCCCATTTTACTATACCCATTTAAAAAAAAATATATGTCTTTGATAGCAAGACTTTTTTTTTCCAAAACAGAACCTCTCATTCTCTTTCTTGCCTCCATGCTAACTGAGGACCGTGGCAGTGGGTGGCCTTTATGATCTAAGAAAGTGAAAGTGAAAGTGAAGTCGTGTCCAACTGTTTGCGACCCTGTGGACTCTAGCCCACCAGGCTCCTCCGTCCATGGGATTCTCTAGGCAAGAATACTGGAGTGGGTTGCCATTTCCTTCTCCAGGGGATTTTCCAGACCCAGGGATTGAACCCAGGTCTCCTACATTGCAGGCAGACGCTTTAACCTCTGAGCCACCAGGGAAGACCCCATACTAGAGAAAGTTAAGTTAAAATTGAAAGTTAAGTCGCTCAGTCGTGTCCGACTCTTTGCGGCCCCCTGGACTATAGCCCACCAGGTTCCTCCGTCCATGGGATTCTCCAGGCAAGAATACTGGAGTGGGTTGCCATTACTTTCTCCAGAGGATCTTCCTGACCCAGGGATCGAAACCAGGTCTCCCACACTAGAGGCAGACGCTTTAACCTCTGAGCCACTAGGGAAGCCTGATCTAAGCGAAATAAAATTTGTTATGGAGGCTCTATCTTTGCTGGAATAAGATTGAACCTGGTGAGGGAAGTCTGGTATTTTTGCCAGTTACTAATGGCAAGAGATCACTTGCAGGTTGGCATGCCTCCAGAAGGCCTAACTTCTATTCCTAGGAAGATATAAGCCACAATAGATATATCCAATGACAACAGTCATGGACAAAGAGTAATAATATCCATGCCACAGATTCACATTGGAGGTGTATTAGTCAGCCAACTAGGCAATACCAAAGAGATCCTAAAAAATATAAGCTTATCCTTAGAAGTATGGAAACTCTAGTGTATTTAAGAATCAAGTGAAGTGTTTATTTAAATGCATTTTCCTTTGTGCCCCTTCAAGTAATTATGATTTAACAGATGCATTTTGGAACTTAGGGAGCTGCATTTATAAAATATTTGCTTTTAATTTTAGAAAATCTGAGATTTATGGAAAACTTATAAAAATACAAGAGAGTTCCTATCTTCTCTGCCACCCCACTCTCTAGGAAGCTATGTTTTTACTGACTAAACATAATTCTGATGCATGTATTTTGAAACTCATATTGAGAAGTATTGGGTTAGACTGTTGAGGAAGCAGAGTGGGGGAGTGTTTGGATTTCAGACACAGCTTGCTCTTTCTGGGCACATCAAAACCTGGATTGTTGGAATAATAGCCCATGGTGATATCCAGCTGCAGTGATGAGAATCATAGAGAACATATTTAATAATGGCCATTGCCCTTGCAATGCCAGGAGTAGAGATGTCAATAAATTGTAGGTCCTTCAAGAGTTTTGAGAATGAGGTTGTTGATATACTTCCCTCTTCATATGGAATAGTACTGTCCTGAGTCTCTGGTGGAAGTTTTTATAATCTCCCACCAAGTAATGGTAACCAGGAAACCAAAGGAGTAAGGCTTTCTTTAAATATATTGGGCCGGTTACTAGACATGTCTTACTTAAATATCTCATTTATTCATCAAGTTCTTTGATATAATGATATTACTTACTCATATGGTTCTCTAAATAGCCAGGAGGCTTCGGTTATTACAAAATGAAAAGAAGTCTTCAAACTATAAATTATATACCTATTTTCTTGCTTTCATAGTAGTATTATTGTATCATTCTGTATACTTTGCTTTAGACTTACAAGTAAAATACACCTTAAAAAGTGAGGGTTGAGGAATGAAATAACCCAAAATGGAGCCAAGAAATGTAATCTGTAACTATGTTTATAATTTTTACAGCAATGCTGAACAGATACTTCTGAACTATTTTATAAAATAATTTCATACTTTAATTTATGGACTAGTCTAATGCTTTAATGGATGTATCATAGAATTGAATGTAATTCACTGTAATGAGAGAACTAATAGATTTCTGACAATGCTGTGACATCTGAATTAATCTATGTGAAATGTCAGTAATAATAATCAGATCAGATCAGATCAGTCGCTCAGTCATGTCCGACTATTTGCTACCCCATGAATCACAGCACGCCAGGCGTCCCTGTCCATCACCAACTCCCGGAGTTCATTCAGACTCACGTCCATCGAGTCAGTGATGCCATCCAGCCATCTCATCCTCTGTCATCCCCTTCTCCTCCTGCCCCCAATCCCTCCCAGCATCAGAGTCTTTTCCAATGAGTCAACTCTTCGCATGAGGTGGCCAAAGTACTGGAGTTTCAGCTTTAGCATCATTCCTTCCAAAGAAATCCCAGGGCTGATCTCCTTCAGAATGGACTGGTTGGATCTCCTTGCAGTCCAAGAGGTTCTCAAGAGTCTTCTCCAACACTACAGTTCAAAAGCATCAATTCTTCACCATTAGTAAATACTCCATATGATTGAATTAACCATGATTTAAAATAATCTTTTGCTTCTATGAAATCCCATATAACCAAGCAGAGATATCATTTTCTTACACTTAGTATGGCAATGAATTTCAAAGTAGAGCACGTCATACAAGTTTCTCAAAAGATTTCATTTATATTGCCTAAACTTACATTTGTAAGAAGAAATTCTTTTCCATGTGAGTTTTTTAGAAATCAATGATTTAGTGATATAAGTTCATCTTTATACACTTTTATTTTTGAAAGTAAATTGAATAATCATAAAGTACTGAAACAAAGTACTGTGTAAAATCTATGATACCAACCAGTCTTTGATTCCATTTTTAAAAATAGGACACTGTGATTGCCACTCTGCCAACTAAGTCTATGTTTTAGTAAGGGGATAATTTGTATATTAATTTTGAGTTGTTCAAACCAAAGGTGGCTTTGGATTATTCCAGTATTATATTAATATTATTTTTGTGAAAAATAAAAGGAAAATAATGTTAACAATAAGGCACACCTACCATTCATATTAATCCTTAGTGACTTATGTAGCATCAAAAGCAGATGGTAAAGCTGAAATATTGTCTAATTCAGAATAGTTGAATCTTGCCTATAGATTGAAGGTGAAGCAAATGATAAAAATTTTTTTTTGAAAATTTCAAAAAATCATAGTATAACAGTCTACCCCCTCCTGTATTATTTTGAAGATAGATATGTCTAAAAAAGACCAAATTATGACTGGGAGCCAAAGCTGTACAGAACATCAGATTAGTCTCTTTTGTATATTTGGCTAGGTTTAAAATTCCAGCCAACACAAATTGTAAGGCAATTATCCTCCAATTAAGAATAATTACATTAATTAAAAATTCCAGCCTCTACTGAAGTACACATTCCTTTAAAATGATTCAGCCATTGCTTTTGCCATAGGGTTGAGTTTTTCTAATGTTTTGTTTTTTTTTTTTTCCTCCAGAATTCCACAGTTATGCTTCATGACTTACAGTAACTATTATACAAATTATTTGGGAAAATCATATAGTATTGTTAGATGAAATGTAAAATAATTTCATACACATATAAATTTGAGGCAAATATTCATACAGGTGAGAATTGTAGTCTCACCCAAAATCTGCTGAAAAAAAAAATGTCTTATGAACTTAGTTTATCTCCATTAGAATCTAAATATCATTTTTCTTAGATATAAAGTGATTTTTCATGTAACTTTTTCAGCATTCTAATCTCCATAGCAATTTGTCCTGAATAATACTATTATTGAAAATTTAAACCATACATTAAGTGAGAAGGAATAGAATAATGCAGATAACCATAACTGAGAATGTGCCTATGACTGAGTTTTAGAAAAGAAAGATTGAGTATTCAATTTCAGACTGACAACTTTTTAAAGGAGATTTTATATATCCTTTGCACTTCTTTTTTCCAAATCCTACAAGATTTATATTATTATATGTGTTTTTAATGGGGAAGGTGATGGTAAGTAAAGAAAGGTGAGCCACTAATGGGTACACACTTCAGAATCTGTTGCCAACCCCTATAGTCTCAGGTCTAATTTTCTAAGGAATCAGGAAGAGTCAAATCTTCATGCAAGAACAAGAAATGGAACAGGAGGGTAAGGACAGAAATTAAGAGAATGTTGGGAGACCAAGAAAGGGGAAATACATTTATCTTATTAGTCTTTATCTCCTTTGAGAGAGGATTAATATTGTTAGGATAGAGAATTCTAAGCTGTCTCCTCTGACAGTGCTCAGGGAATATGGTAACAGGAGTGGTTGTTTCATGAGATTCTGTTATTCTGTTATTCATCTGAGTGGGAAAACAGGGCATATTTTCTCCCTTGATATAAGTACTTCTTAATTATGTCTGAACCATAAATTATTTTGAACATTACTAAAATAGATATGTTTTTACCTACAGCGTCATGTGTCAGTGAGTTGGATTTTGTTGTTTAATGACTTTATACATTAATATTTAATGGAAAATGACTTTCTATAAAATTGAAAAATACCACATAACATATTAATAGATTTTAATAAGTAAGAGATCAGGGAAATTGTAGAAAAGTGCTTTGCATGCTCTACCTCTTCAATGGGACCATTTTTACTTATTTTATTTTCATAAGGTTAAAAATTCAAATACTTGATTTTTTGGATGCTTAGCTTGTCTTCTAATTATAGAAATAACTAAATTTTATTCTGTCATAAAACTATCAAACAATGGATCTTCTTGATATTAAAAAATGTTATTTTTTTTCTTTTTGTATTATTTTCTGTTTATCTGGATGTGATAGATTCATGGGATTTTACTGTGGAAACTGACTTTAAAAGTCTCCTTTATGACATGCCTGGCTGGATGAATGATAAACTGGAATCAAGATTGCCAGGAGAAACATCAATGACCTCAGATATGCAGATGATACTACCCCAATGGCAGAAAGCAAAGAGGAACTAAGGAGTCTCTTGATGAAGGTGAAAGAGAGGAGTGAAAAAACTGGCTTAAAACTCAACATTGGGAAAAAACCAAGATCGTGGCATCCTATCACTTCATGGCAAATAGATGGGGGAAAAATAGAACCAGTGCAGGTTTTATTTTCCTGGGCTCCAAAATCACTGCATATGGTGCCTGCAGCCATGAAATTAAGAGACACTTACTCCTTGGAAGGAAAGCTAGGAAAACCTAGGCAGCATATTAAAAAGCAGAGACATCACTTTGCTGACAAAGGTCCATCTAGTCAAAGCAACGTTTTTTCCAGTAGTCATGTACAGATTTGAGAGTTGGACCATAAAGAAAGCTGAGCACTAAATAATTGATGCTTTTAAATTGTGATGTTGGAGAAGACTATTGAGAATCCCATGTACTACAAAGAGATGAAACCAGTCAATCCTAAAGGAAATCAACCCTGAATATTTCTTGGAAGGACAGATGCTGAAGCTGAAATACTTTGGCCATGTGATTTGAAGAGCTGACTATTGGAAAAAGTCCTTGATGCTGGTAAAAACTGAAGGCAGGATAGAAGAGGGTCAGATCAGATCAGTCGCTCAGTCGTGTCTGACTCTTTGCGACCCCATGAACCGCAGCACGCCAGGCCTCCCTGTCCATCACCAGCTCCCGGAGGTCACTCAGACTCGCATCCATCGAGTCAGTGATGCCATCCAGCCATCTCATCCTCTGTCGTCCCCTTCTCCTCCTGCCCTCAATCCCTCCCAGCATCAGAGTCTTCTCCAATGAGTCAACTCTTCGCATGAGCTGGCCAAAATACTGGAGTTTCAGCTTTAGCATCATTCCCTCCAAAGAAATCCCAGGGCTGATCTCCTTCAGAATGGACTGGTTGGATCTCCTTGCAGAAGAGGGTACCAGAGAATAAAATTGTTGGATATCATCAATTGATATCCAATTGATATCCAATCACCAATTGACTCAGTGGAGATAAGTTTGAGAAAACTCTGGGTGATAATGAAGGACAGGGAAGCTTGGTGTACTGTAGTCCACGGGGTAGCAAAGAGTCAGATGCAACTTAGCAATTGAACAACAACCTTTATGACAATTTATGACCAGTTTTCATTAAGCAAGATGAACAACTCTAATAATGAGAAACTTATCAATGTCAGGAGTTAGCATAGAGGGCTGGTTAAGAGTAAAGACTTCAAAGTAAGCTTTTTTGTTGCTGTTTGGATTCCAGTTCTGCCACTTACTATGTATCATAAAACTATTGTGATGATTTAATGAGGTATGGCACCCCACTCCAGTACTCCTGCCTGGAAAATCCCATGGACGGAGGAGCCTGGAAGGCTACAGTCCATGGGGTCGCTGAGGGTCAGACTTCACTTTCACTTTCATGCATTGGAGAAGGAAATCGCAACCCACTTCAGTGTTCTTGCCTGGAGAATCCCAGGGACGAGGGAGCCTGGTGGGCTGCTGTCTATGGGGTCGCACAGAGTTGGACATGACTGAAGTGACTTAGCAGCAGCAGCAGCATGCCAAAATTATTCAGAATAGACTACCACATGGTAAATTTCATTTGAGTATTACTATTACATCACAAGGCCACTCATTTCATTTCTGAAATGATATAATTTTGAAACTTAGAATATATTTTTTTCATCTAGAATACGGGTTGGCAAACTTCTCTCATCAAAGGCCAAGTAGTAAACATTTTCAGCTTTATCAGCCATAGAGTCTCTGTTGCAACTACTCAATACTGCCATTAAAGCATAAAGGAAGACTTTGAAAATACATAAATGAATGGGTGTCGTTGTATTTAAAAAACAACAACAACAACAAAAAAACACCTTTACTGACAAAAGCAGGCGATGGGCCAGAATACAGCCCACAGGCCATAATTTGTTGACCTTTTATTTACAAGATTATTTCCATACTTTAAAAGAAGTCATTCAGATAAAAAAGACGCCTTAATCCTGAGTTGGAAAAAATGTCCCCAGTGGAAGGCAATCATGAACTCCCTGCATCCCTTGTAATTAATTCATCAGGGCCACCCCCTAGATCATGATTGCCTTCATAATGGCAGAATGATGGCATTTAGAAAGTTATTGTCAATTAGAATGAAAATTTGAAAAGGAATATCAAGTTTGAGTTTATAACTAAAATAATAGAAGCTATCAAAAGAATATGTTAAAAGAGTTTTTCAGCTAGCTTTTAAATGAAGACGTGACACCTGCTGTATTATCATTTTGAATAGCAAGAACCATACATATTTATATGGTGTATGAAGACCTTGTCTGCCAGTTTATTAGAAGAACTCATTAGTATAGATTCATTGCACTTTAATTAAGATAATAATATTTTATATAAATAGAAGCTTAAAACACAGCATGCAAAATGGTTTGCAATTTAAATTAAAAATGTAAAATATTTAGACAACTTTTAAAACTTCAATAACAATAGATGTTCTATTTCAAAATTTTACATAAAGAAGCAAAAAACAAAAGGAATTAGTTAATAATTTAAAATAGCATTCTATTAAAATAAGTGATCAAATGAATTTTGAAACTGAAAATTTGGAATAGCACAAAATCTTAAAATTTGAAAGCAACTGTTTTAACATATATAAGAATAATATTCTGAGATATTTCCAATCTTGATAAGTACATGTTGAAAGTGCTTTAAATAGCTGATAGTGTAGTTATAAAATTAAATAAGGTTTTGAAGGTCTGTATACACATGAAGCGACATTAAAATAATGGCAGCCCATTCCAGTACTCTTGCCTGGAGAATCCCATGGACAGAGGGGCCTGGTGGGCTACAGTCCATGGGGTGGCTAGAAGTTGGACACGACTGAGTGACTTCACTTTCACTTTTCACTCTCATGCATTGGAGAAGGAAATGGCAACCCACTCCAGTGTTCTTGCCTGGAGAATCCCAGGGATGGGGCAGCCTGATGGGCTGCCATCTATGGGATCGCACAGAGTCGGACACGACTGAAGCGACTTAGCAGCAGTAGCAGCAGCAGCACTGAAATTATAGTCATTTTCCTAAGTTTTAATTGATCTGTTGTAATATTTAATGAAATTTATTAATAGAATTGAGAGTGATATTAAAATATATTGTACTCTACTTTTCTCATCTTTCTCTGTAAAATGCTACTCAAGCATCCATCTGTGGGGATGGATAAGGAGGGAATAAGGAGATTAGATCTTTGAACAGAGGGAGTGTGTTGAGAAATAGCTATATTATTAATAGTAATATTCAGCTTCTGGCACTCAAAATAAGGACCATGCAATTGGATAACAACATATCAGGCTAGATATTCTTTATTCTTTCAGGGAGGATTTAAAACATTTTTTTTACCCACATTTATTCAGTACCTCAATTATCACCTAGCTTGGTGTATTAAGTGCACAGAGGTCAGTAGTACGGTGAAACACTCCAGTATGATTTTAGAACTTACTGAGGGTTTCAAGAGAGGAAATGGTTGAGGTATTTAAAGAAAGATCAATTATTTCTGCCTCTGGGAAGTGCCATGTAGAAGAAAGAAAAGAAAAATAGGAGATTGGAACAACCAGGCTAATGCTCAGTTTCCATGGTTCTGATTCTGAATTGAAAGAAACATGTGTAAAGTGAAATGAAGAGAGAACTAAGGAATATTCACCTTTGGCTCCTCTTGGAACACTGTAAAGCAAATTTAAAGCTTCTCTGTTAATCTGGTATGTAGACAAAAGTAGAGTCTGACAAAAGTAGGATTTAGAGTCAGCCCTTCTGAGTCAAAATAAGTTAGCATTTACCAGTGATGTGGAGACCTGGGATAAGAGTGACTGAGTCTGATGTGGTGCCATGTGGAAAGCCTCAGTGACTTTTAGGCTTTTAGACTGGATAAGAGATGTGGTTACAGACTTAGGTACGTGAAACCAAAGGTTTCAGTTCTGAAGGATAATACTTCGTAAGCATTTCATGGATCAAAACCAAAAATAAACACGACTCTATCATTTTCAGATTTTAGCATCAGAAGATGGCAAGAAAATAATGACCAAAGGACATGTGACATTATCCAGCAGACTAGCTGATGCAGGCAGCATATGACTATCAGATCAGATCAGATCAGTCGCTCAGTCATGTCCGACTCCTTGCGACCCCATGAACTGCAGCACGCCAGGCCTCCCTGTCCATCACCAGCTCCCGGAGGTCACCCAGACTCACACCCATCAAGTCAGTGATGCCATCCAGCCACCTCATCCTCTGTCGTCCCCTTCTCCTCCTGCCCTCAATCCCTCCCAGCATCAGAGTCTTCTCCAATGAGTCAACTCTTCGCATGAGGTGGCCAAAATACTGGAGTTTCAGCTTTAGCATCATTCCTTCCAAAGAAATTCCAGGATTGATCTCCTTCAGAATGGACTGGTTGGATCTTCTTGCAGTCCAAGGGACTCTCAAGAGTCTTTTCCAACACCACAGTTCAAAAGCATCAATTCTTCGGCGCTCAGCCTTCTTCACAGTCCAGCTCTCACATCCATACATGACCACAGGAAAGACCATAGCCTTGACTAGGCGAACCTTTGTTGGTAAAGTCATGTCTCTGCTTTTGAATATGCTATCTAGGTTGGTCATAACTTTCCTTCCAAGGAGTAAGCGTCTTTTAATTTCATGGCTGCAGTCACCATCTGCAGTGATTTTGGAGCCCAGAAAAAGAAAGTCTGACACTGTTTCCACTGTTTCCCCATCTATTTCCCATGCAGTGATGGGACCAGATGCCATGATCTTCGTTTTCTGAATGTTGAGCTTTAAGCCAACCCTTTCACTCTCCACTTTCACTTTCATCAAGAGGCTTTTTAGCCCCTCTTCACTTTCTGCCATATGACTAGAGTCCAGGGTAAAGTCTCCCTTATCTCAACTTACAGTGATGTATGGCTACAAACCTATCATCCCTTACTCTTAGAGGCTATTTTGGGGAAGGAACAGACTTAAGGGTCAATTATATGCCAATCTGATTATTCTATCTGAGAAGACTGAATGTTACCACATTAATTTGACTTTAAACTGTATTAGAAAGAAAAGTGATTCCAAAAATAAAACTGTGATAAAAAAAAAATAAACTGTATTAGATACTGAGGCAAATTTTCCCACCTTAGCTGTATCTATATGCTTTGCTGGAAAACAAGGTTAATTACAGATTAAAGAAATTGCAAAAAATATAAAAAAAAAAAAAGAAAGAAAGAAATTGCACAACTGAAATGTAGTAAAGTTGTATTTTGTGACCCTGTTCCAAGTTCAATTTATAAAAGTCTTCTTGATAGAGTCTGATAAACACCTCAATAGTGTTTGTGTACCATTTATTAATTACAGTAACTGAAGATAAAGAATGTGGAAATTTTTCAACAAATACACGACATTAAAATAATGTTTTACAATTCTATCAAGTATTAATTTATTCAACGAAAGTAGTTGTTTATTTTAAATGCCTATTAGTATTTTGTGACTGCCTTATCCTGTCATGGGAATTAAAATGATACAATGAAAAGTCCTTGCACTAGGGAAACTTCTATTTTAAGAAGCTAAAATTTGACTGCTAGTAAAATTAGAATTAACTCTTAGAAATAACAGCAGATAAGATAAAATATTGTGTAAGTAATTGTAGAAACTCAGGGGGAATTCACATTCAGTTGACCAAAATTCATAGGTGATTTGTAATTATACGTAGGAAAAAAAATTAGATTGAGGTATATATGTGTGGAAAGCAAATATGGAGAGTGACAAAAATATAACTTAGGAAAGGCATGTGAGTGGGGTTGTCTAAAGTAAAAATCTATGTTTGGAATGAATAGTAAGTTTAAAAATAAGAGTAATATCTGCAGTGCACATATTTAATAATAATGGCTCTATTGGATTATTTTCTTATAATTTGTCATAGTAAGTAGAAGATTTATATCTTCTAAAACAGAAAGACTAATACACTGTCAAATAAGAGTGTACATTATATGTTCGGAGCTTCACAGTGATAAAGAATCCTCTTGCCAATGTAGGAGACACAAAAGAAGCAAGTTCAATCCCTGGGTGGAAGATCCCCTGGAGTAGGAAATGGCAACCCACTTCAGTGCTCTTGCCTGGAAAATTCCAGGGACAGGAGAGCCTAGTGGGTTACAGTCCATGAGGTTCCAAAGAGTTGGACAAGACTGGCATGCACACACATTGTAAGCTAGGTTGAAGAGTTTAGAATTAATGAAATAGAAAATGTGGTGACAATCATATTTGCATAAAAAGTAAATTCTACTAGAGTTTCTATTTAGAAGATATGACAAACAAAAGAAAGGTAATATAACATCAATAAATTTTGAAGCTTTTGGTATATTATACCTGGCTTGCTGTTTGCAATCTTTATTATTATATATGTCACTAATCTATATAAAGTGACCATAATATCTACACCATAATATTATGAGACTCCAACACATCTGTAACAAATAAATGTGAAAATGCTATGTACACTTTAGAAATAGCATAGTTTTCAATGCTAAGGTTTCTATAGTATTTTTTTTAGTATGTTTTCTCAAATTAAAAATAATTGTATTGGCTTTCCTTTATTTCTTGGTCCTTATTCAGTTCAGTTCAGTCGCTCAGTCATGTCCAACTCCTTGGGGTCCCATGGTACAGCACACCAGACTTCCCTGTCCATCACCAACTCCTGGAGTTTACCCAAACTTATCTCCATTGAGTCGGTGATGCCATCACACCACCTCAACCTCTGTCGTCCCCTTCTCCTCCCACCTTCAATCTTCCCCAGCATCAGGGTCTTTTCCAATGAGTCAGCTGTTTGCATCAGGTGGGAAAAGTATTGGATTTCAGCTTCAACAGCAGTCTTTCCAATGAACACCCAGGACTGATCTTCCTTAGGATGGACTGGTTGGATCTCCTTGCAGTCCAAGAGACTCCCAAGAGTTTTCTCCAACACCACACTTCAAAAGTACCAATTCTTCAGTGCTCAGCTTTCTTTATAACACTCATATCCATACATAGCTACTGGAAAAAGAATAGCCTTGACTCGATGAACATTTCTTGGCAAAGTAATATCTCTGCTTTTTAATATACTGTCTAGGAAGGTCATTTTTCCTTCCAAGGAGCAAATGTTTTTTTTTTTTTTTTTTTTTTTTTTAATGAGTGTTTAAAAACACTTAAAAATAAGTGTTTTTTTTTTTTTTTTTTTTTTTTTTTAATATGATGGCTGCAGTCACTAACTGCAGTGATTTTGGAGCCCCAAAATATAAAGTCTGCAACTGTTTCCACTGTTTCCCCATCTACTTGCCATGAAGTGATGGGACCAAATGCCATGTTCTTTGTTTTCTGAATGTTGAATTTTAAACTAACTTTTTCACTCTCCTCTTTCACTTTCATCAAGAGGCTCTTTAGTTCTTCTTCACTTTCTGCCATCAGGGTGGTGTCATTTGCATATCCGAGGTTATTGATATTTCTCCCGGAAATCTTGATTCCAGCTTGTGCTTTTTCCAGCCCAGCTTTTCTCATGATGTACTATGCATATAAATTAAATAAGCAGGGTGACAATATACAGCCTTGATGTACTCTGTTTCGTACTTGGTACAAGTCTGTCATCCCATGTCCAATTCTAACTGTTGCTTCCTGACCTGCATACATGTTTCTCAAGAGGCAGGTCAGGTGGTCTGGTATTCCCATCTCTTTCAGAATTTTCCACAGTTCATTGTGATTCACACAGTCAAAGGCTTTGGCATAGTTAATAAAGCAGAAATAGGTGTTTTTCTGGAACTCTATTGCTTTTTGATGATCCAGCGGATGTTGGCAATTTGATCTGTGGTTCTTCTGCCTTTTTTAAAACCAGCTTGAACATCTGGAAGTTCATGGTTCACATATTGCTGAAGGCTGTCTTGGAGAATTTTGAGCATTACTTTACTAGCATGTGAGATGAGTGCAATTGTGTGGTAGTTTGAGCATTCTTTGGCATTGCCTTTCTTTGGGATTGGAAAACTGACCTTTTCCAGTCCTGTAGCCACTGCTGAGTCTTCCAAATTTGCTGGCACATTGAGTGCAGCACGTTCATAGCCTCATCTTTTAGGAATTGAAATAGCTCAACTGGAATTCCGTCACCTCCAGTAGCTTTGTTCTTAGTGATGCTTTCTAAGGCCCACTTGACTTCACATATCAGGATGTCTGGCTCTAGGTGAGTGATCACTCATGATTATCTGGGTCGTAAAGATCTCTTTTATACAGTTCTGTGTATTCTTGTCAGCTTTTCTTAATATCTTCTGCTTCTGTTAGGTCCATACCAATTCTGTCCATTGTTGAGCCCATCTTTGCATGAAATATTCCCTTGGTATCTCTAATTTTCCTGAAGAGATCTCTAGTCTTTCCCATTCTTCTGTTTTCTATTTCTTTGCACTGATCACTGAGGAAGGCTTTCTTATCTCTCCTTGCTATTCCTTGGAAGTCTGCATTCAAATTGGCATATCTTTCCTTTTCTCCTTTGCTTTTCACTTCTCTTCTTTTTACAGCTCTTTGTAAGGCCTCCCCAGACAGCCGTTTTGCTTTTTTGCATTTCTTTTTCTTGGGGATGGTCTTGATCCCCATCTCCTGTACAATGTCATGGACCTCTGTCCATAGTTCATCTCATACTTTGTCTATCAAACCTAGTCCCTTAAATCTATTTCTCACTTCCACTGCATTTTCGTGAGGGATTTGACTTAGGTCATACCTGAATGGTCTAGTGGTTTTCCCCATTTTCTTCACTTTAAGTCTGAATTTCTCAATAAGGAACTCATCATCTGAGCCCGGTCTTGTTTTTGCTGACTGTATAATGCTTCTCCATCTTTGGCTGTGAATTACATAATCACTCTGATTTTGGTATTGACCATCTGATGATGTTCGTTGTAGCGTCTTCTCTTGTGTTGTTGGAAGAGTGTGTTTGCTATGGTCAGTAAGTTCTCTTGGCAAAACTCCATGAACCTTTACCTTGCTTCATTCTGTACTCCAAAGTCAAATTTGCCTGTTACTCCAGGTATTTATTGATTTCTTACTTTTGCATTCCATTCCCCTATGATTAAAAGGACATCTTTTGGGGGCATTAGTTCTAGAAGGTCTTGTAGGCTTTCAGAGAACCGTTCAACTTCAGCTTCTTCAGCATTATTGGTCAGGGCATAGACTTGGAGTACTCTGATATTGAATGGTTTGCCTTGGAAATGAACAGAGATCATTCTGTTGTTTTTTGAGATTGCATCCAAGTACTGCATTTCAGACTCTTGTTAACTATGATGGCTACTCCATTTCTTTTAAGGGATTCTTGCCCACAGTAGTTGATATAATGGTCATCTGAATTAAATTCACTCATTCCAGTCCATTTTCATTCACTGATTCTTAAAATGTCGACATTCACTCTTGCCATCTTCTGTTTGACCACTTCTAATTTAGTTACTTTAAAATTCTGTTGTTTCAATACATTAACTTTTTGCTTGACTTTTATTAGATTCTTCTTACTTCCTTATTTTCTAATCTTAACATTCTAACATATTTTAACAGGTATAGATGTCTTTTAAATCACAGATTCAGCTAAATCTTACAAATTTGATTATTGCAATACCTTTTAAAAATTTCACTGTGAGTTCTTCTTTGAACATGATTTTAGTTATCTTTTTGTTTTATTGTTAATTCCAGATTGCAGTACATGGTTTTGCAATTTGCCAGCACTTACTATTTGAATATACAAACTGCCAATTAATATAAATGTTCTAAGAACCCTAAAGATCAATGTGCATTCTAAATTTCAGTGCCATATTTAATATGCTCACGTCAGTATGGCTACACCTTTCCAAACCATTTATATCTATGTCTCTTGTCAGTTATTGGAAAAAATAAGTTAACCTTTATTTTTGCTGTACTTTAAAATATCTTTTTATTCCCTTAATTTGTATATTTTGAAGTTATGATATTAGATGCTTACAAAATTAAATTTTTTTATTTGTTTGGTAGAATTTTTTTTTACTTGGCTGGTGGATCATTAAAAAAAATTCTTTTCTATTATTTCTAGTAATGACTAGAAATAATAAAACTTTAAAGTGAACTTTCAATTAGTTATTTATACCTTTTTCCTCTACTTACTGTTGGCTCATTTGTATCCTGACAATCAGGAATAGCTCTTAAAGGAAAAATAAAACTGGGTATTGTTTATAAATCCAGTGAGAAAATGTTTGTCTTTTAATTATATTGTTTGTCCTTTTGTAGGTATTTGGATTTAAACTTACAATCTTATTTCTTATCAATTAGTGCTGCTTGTATACTTTCCTTCCTGACATTTTTAAGACTACTTAGGATTTATGTTAATATATTTTCCTCTTTATGACCTTGCTATTTATATATTTTGTAACTATAATTTTGAGGTTAGTATATAGATTACAATATGCATTGAAAACTAATTCTAACTATTGTATGTAACATTATATTAACACATTCCAGATTGTACTAGTACATTAGACTCTTCCTCTGCAAAGTGTGGTTTGCAGACCAGCAATATTGGCATCTCCTGGGTACATGGCTAGAAATAATGCAGAATTTTCAAGCCACACCCTAGACCACTGAATCAGATCCTGTGGTTTTACAAGAATCTCCAGTAGAACTTATGCTCATTAAATTCAAGGGTTATGGTCTTCGAATACATTTTTTCTCTAATTATCCACCTTCTTGTCTTTTTTCTGTTATTATGTCTCTGTACTTTAATTCTAAAATCCTTTTAAATCCCAGGCACTATTATTTAATTAGCAAACAGATTTATCCACCCACTTGCCCTGTATTAGATTGAATCACATTGCTCTTCCTCTCTCCCTCCTTTGTCATTTCACATAGAATAATTTTCTATATGCCAGAAGAACTCCTTTAGTATTTTTACTAGTGTGGATCAACTGGTATGTAATTCTATCATTATTTGTTTGCAAAATGTGTTTATTACCTTTCGAATTTGGAAAGATACAGTCAGTAGGTATAAAATTCTAGTTAATGTTCCTGAGAGTGCCTAGCACAATGTCTATGCCATAGTAGTTGCTGTATAATATTTGGTAAATTGTTATTATTAACAATACAATTAACTTGTGCTTGACATGCAGCAAAGAAATGGAGTATTTTTCTTTTTAGAAAAAAGTGAGTTCTTGCTGAATGTAATAAAGCAATTAATTCTACCTCTCTAACCCTTTCTGATTGTGAAAATAATCTTTATAAACCCTCATACTGATTATAAGAGACTCAAGGTGTCTATGAAAGTGAAAGTCACTCGGTTGTGTCCAGCTGTTTGCCACCCCATGGACTATACAGTCCATGGAATTCTTTAGGCCAGAATACTAGAGTGGGTAGCCTTTCCATTCTTCAGGGGATCTTCCCAACCCAGGGATCAAACCCAGGTCTCCCAAATTGCAGGCAGATTCTTTACCAGATGAACCACAAGGGAAGTTCCAAGGTGTCTATATGGAGATCATAGAAGTTAAATAATTGATTATATTTGAGTTAAAAACTTTACAAAATCAAGTGAATATGCAAAAGTATAGCTCAATGAAGGAATATTTAAGTTAAAGCTGGAATACTAAAATACAATGTTTTTAATTTGTGATGAGCTCAGATTTAATTATACTTGATCCTGAATGTCCATGCTCAGTCATTCAGTTGTGTTCAACTCTTTGCAACACAATGGGTTGTAGCTTATCAGGCTCTTCAGTCCATGGAATTTTCTAGGAAAGAATTCTGAAGTGGGTTGTCATTTTCTACTTCAGGGATCTTTCTGACCTAGGGATGGAACCCGTGTCTCCTGTGTCTGGGAGGCAGATTCTTTACTATTATGTAATGAATAGCTCTCAGCAAATATGGACTAAAGTATACAAAAGGAATTAGTGTCCCATGATATGTGTGTACTTTATTTGGAAAAAAGTAACTGAGCCTTATAGCTACAGAAGCATTGTTAAATACACAAAATAGACTAAAAACTTAAGCCACTGCTGCAAATCTTACTGCATAGTAAAAGGAACATCTGCTGCTGCTGCTAAGTCACTTCAGTTGTGTCCCACTCTCTGCGACCCCGTAGGCAGCCTCCTACCAGGCTCCTCTGTCCCTGGGATTCTCCAGGTATGAGTACTAGAGTGGGGTGCCATTGCCTTCTCTGAAAAGGAACATCTAGATTTGGAAATATCTAGTTTTTTGTTTTGAGCATGTGTTATCCCATTTTAGTACCATTTCTGTTTGCAAGTGACAGCTGTCAGTGTTCAACAAACGAAATGTAAGTTCTTGTTAAACTTGTCCTATTTTAATAATTTTATATTCATTATTATGGGAAGAATAAGAAAATAGCAAATTAATGTTTTCCTGAAGCTATTTTTAATTACTATTTTTACCCAAATAACTAAAGTGATCACAAATGACCATACATTGTTTATTTTTAACAAAAACATATTGAACATCTATTATGTCATAGGTAGGTAGAATTTTGGATGATTGTCTGTTAAGGCTTAATTTCCATCACCTTAATTATCATCTATTTTATAAGATAGCCAAGAAAAGATATATGTCGTTCCAACATTTGAGTGCTCTTATAAGGAGTAAATTCTTTAATCAACCTAAATAGTTACATAGTGTAATTTAAGGTCCTTTCCTTTGATGTGAAAATACTTGAATATGAATGACTATATCACATATTATTGCATACTTTTTCACAATTTTACCAGATGAGTGAGATGGTTTTCATCAGAATCATTTAGGTCATTGTCAGACATAAAAACAATTCTTTTGAACAATGGAGAGTTTGAACTGTAAGGGTCCACTTAAATGCCAATTTTGTTTATCCAAAGTGGGTTAAATCCACTAATGTAGAGCTTTGGATATGAAGAAACTGTTGGTACAGAGGGATAACTAAATTATGCAGAGGTGGTTTTTTTTTTTTTTTTTTTTTTTTTGACTGCACAAAGGTTTGGTGCCTCTAAACCCTTCATTTTGCAAGGGTCAACTGTAGTTTTGAAATTCTTGTTCCCAGTAGACAACCACCTACTTCAGCATTGGTATCTATCATCTCAGTGGAGCTAATGAAGATGTGGCCAGCTTTTACCTTATGACCTCTTTTGGGTAACAAGATATGACTTTTTCCTCATTAGCAAGCTACTATGTAGTACCAGTAAGTAGAAGGTTAACTTTTTGGATTGTGTAATTATAGAACAAGAAATCAATAATGAAAAGGTACTAGAAATGGGCAAAAAGTAGAATAGTATCATTGAATATTATTTCTTGATTTTCTCTTATTTTTTATGGTGTGTTTAGTGTTTTCAATGTTTATTCTTTAATTGGGGTTAAAAATGATCTATGAGGACTCCCCAGCTCCTTCCCATATTAAATTACAAACCTCTTAATTTGGTTTTATTTTAAATAGAGTTAATGAGAACTTAAAGTCATGGATTGATATCTCATTTTCCTGATTATTGGTATTTATATTTCATGATACCAGCTTCTATTTTTTTAACTTTAATTTTTTTTAATTGCCTGTCTGTTGGAGACTTTATATCCATTTCTTATGAAAACAAAACAAGGCAAAACCAAAATCCTCCATAAAATACAGAGATTTTTTTATTCCTCATTTAAGGAGTAAATATACTTGGAGAAGTTTTGATATATCTCTAATCACCAGATAGATATGAAAACATGTGTCACTGACTCACACACTGAAATTAGGCTACATTAATTTTTTCCATTGCATCATACTTTTGAGGATAAAATACATCAATCCGATTCCACTAAATTTTCCATGGTAACATTGAGAAGATTAGGTTTAAAAATGAACTCAAACATATTCTTTCCACTTGAAACTTGAAATTTGGTAGCAAAATCAGCTTATCTTTGCAGATTTATTCAGTCTTTCTAGAAATAATATATAGGTATTTTTGTATTCAGTGCTGAATTTAAACAATAAAAAACCATTTGCTAATATTTTAGAAAAAAATCTAAGAAATGTTGATATTAAAAAAAATATAGTGGAGTCTGTCTTTTCATCCAATGTTCAAAAATTTTAATAAGAAATATGGCAATGATTTATAAAGCCATTAGTTGGCAACATATCTAAGAAAGATTTATGTTTAATACCTACTCACAAAAAATCCTTTTATTACTTAAAACTTCTGCTCTTTAGTTTTAATTAGTTTGTTTTTAGCTATTATAGGCAGAAAATAAGTAATGTAATAAAAGTTACAGTAATCAAAAAGGACATAATTATTCTCCAAAACTACATTATTGGTGCTTCAATTTTCAAAATTTGATATTAGGTGCTTTATACAATTTAAGATAGTCTTTGTAAAAAGAACATTTATATTCTTTCATTCTATTTAAGAAAGGAATATGGATATGTATAACATATACTATTACTAACTTACTAACCTCATATATACAGATTATACCACTCTAATGGCAGAAAGCAAAGAGGAATTAAAGAGCCTCTTGATAAGAGTGAAAGAACAAGAGTGAGAAAATGAGCTTAAAATTAAGAATTAGGAAAAAAAATAAGATCATGGCATCCAGTGTCATAACTTCATGGCAAATAGAAGGGGGAAAAGTGGAAGCAGTGACAGATTTTTTTCTTGAGTTTCGAAATAATTGCAGATGGTGACTGAAGCCATGAAATTAAAAGACGTATGGCCAACCTAGATAGGGAATTAAAGAGCAAATACATCACTTTGTCAACAAAGGTCCGTATAGTAAAGCTTTTTGGTTTTTCCAGGAGTCTTGGATGAATGTGAGTTGGATCATAAAGAGGCTGAGTGATGAAGAATTGATGCTTTTAAACTGTTGGAGGAAACTCTTAAGAGTCCCTTGGATTTCAAGGAGATCAAATCAGTCAATCATAAAGGAAATCAATCTTGAATATTGGAAGGACTGATGCTGAAGCTCCAATACTTTGGCCACCTGATGTGAAGATCTGACTCACTGGAAAAGACCCTGATGCCGGGAGCTACTGAGAGTAGGAAGAGAAGGGAGAGAAAGAGGATGATACGGTTGGATGGCATAACTGACTCAATGAACATGAGTTTGAGAAAACTCTGGGAAATAGTGAAGACAGGGAAGACGCATCCATGGGGTAATAGAGTTGGCCATGACTTAAGTACTGAGCAACAATAGTGATATTATCAACATTAATAATAAGCTTAATATTCATTAAGAATTTGTATTTAACATATGATCTAATTTAATCCATAAAAATACCCACCTGAATATTATTACTGTTACTCTCCACTTTACAAATGAGGAAACAGCCCCAGAGAAGGTAAGAAATTAGTGGACCCAAGACTCAAATATTGGTAGATTTTAGAATATATGATTTTAAGATTAGCAGCACTGACTTTGTTATGATATTGTTTTTATATTGTTATACTTATTGGATTACAGTGATATTACCTGGGCAAGATTCTATACTGCATCATTACTATTTTTTAAAGCAGTTTTGATTGATTAGCAGAGTTAATGGGAAACATCAAAGTAAACTATGTTTGAAAATTGCAAAGAATTCACGTCCAAATAAACCACAGAGCTGAAAATGCTGAACATAAGTCCTGTGTTAGATATCCTTTGGGTAAAAGTTAATTAGAAACTTAGTGGCTTAAAACATGCCACACTTATTTAGTGGTTTAAAACAATTCACATTCTCATAGTTTCTGTGTGTCAGCAGTCCAGTCACAACTGAGTTTTCTGTTCTGAGTCTCCTAAGGCTACAATCAAGGGATCGGTGGAACTGTTCTCATCTGGAGGTTCAACTGGAAATATTCTACTGGATGCTTATCCATATAAAAAAAGTGGGAGCAACTAAACTCAAAAGCTTCTGTACAGCAAAGGAGACCACAAATGTTGATAGACATTTAGGTGGTGTCTGTGTCCTGGCTACTGCAAACAGTGCTGCAGTGAACACTGGGTGTATGTATTCTTTTGAACCATGTTTTAATCTGGATATATGCCCAGGAGTGGGGTTGCAAGATCACATAATAGCTCTACTTTTAGTTTTTTTTTTTTTTTTTTTTTTTTAAGGAACCTCCATACTGCTCTCCATAGTGGCTGTATCAATTTAATTTCCCACCAACAGTGTAGGAGGGTTCTCTTTTCTTCACACCCTCTCCAGCATTTATTGTTTTTAGACTTTTTGATGATGGCCATCCTGACTAATGGAGAAAGAAATGGCAATGGACTGCAGTACTCTTACCTGGAAAATTCCATGGATGAAGGAGCCTGGTGGGCTACAATCCATGGGGTAGCAAAGAGTCAGACATGATTGAGTGACTTCACTTTCACTTTCTTTCATCCTGCCTAATGTGAGGTGATATCTCCCTGTAGTTCTGACTTGCATTTCTCTAAACATTAGTGATGCTGAGCATCTTTTCATGTGCTTATTGACCATATGTATGTATTCTTTAGAAAAATATTCAGTTCTGCCCATTTGTTGATTGGATTGCTTGTTTATTTGATATTGAGTCTCATGAGCTGTTTATAAATTTTGGAGAGTAATCCATTGTTGGTAGCATTATTTACACATATTTTCTCTCATTCTGTGTGTTGTCTTTTTGTTTGGTTTATGGTTTCCTTTCCAGTACAAAAGCTTTTTGAGTTTTGTTGTTCCCATTTGTTTATTTTTGTTTTTATCTCCATTTATTGTCAGAGATGTACTGAAAAAGACATTGCTGCAATTTATGTCAGAGAGTGTTCACTCTATATTTTACTCTAAGTGTTTTATAGTATCCAGTCTTATGTTTAGACCTTTAATCTATTTTGAGTTTATTTTTGTATATGGTGTTAAAGAATGCTCTAATTTTATTTTTTTACATGTAGCTGTTCAGTTTATCAAGGGCTATTTATTGAAGAGATAGTAATTTCTCCATTGCATCATCCTTCCTCCTCTGTCATAGATGAATTGAAACCATAGGTGCATCAATTTATTTCTGGGACTTCTGTCTTATTACATAGATCTTGATTTCTGTTTTTGTGCTAGTAACATATTGTTTTGATGACTGCAGCTTTATAGTAGAGTCTGAAGTCAGGAAGCCTGGTTCCTATAGCTCTGCTTTTCTTTCTCAAGTTTTCTTTGGCTATTTGGGGGTCTTCTGTGTCTCTATACAGACTTTAAGATTTTTTTTCTTAGTTCTGTGAAAAATGCCATTGGTAATTTGATATGGATTGCACTAAATCTTTACATCACTTTGGGTTGTATAAACATTTTCACAATATTGATTTTTCCAATCCAAGAACATGGTATATCTTTCCAACTGTTTGGATCATTTTCAATTTCTTTATTCACTGTCTTACAGTTTTCTGAGTACAGGTCTTTTGTTTCTTTAGGTAGGGTTATTCCTAGATATTTTACTTTTAATGCAATGGTAAATTGATTTTTAATTTCTCTTTCTTCTCTTTTATTGTTAGTATATAAAAATGTGACAGATTTCTATGTATTAATTTTGCTTCCTGCAACTTTACCAAATTCATTGATAAGCTCTAGTTGTTCTCTAGTAGTATCTTTAGGATTTTCTATGTATAGTATCGTGTCATTTGCAAATAGTGACAGTTTTACTTCTTCTTTTCCAAATTGTATTTCTTTTATCTCATTTTACTCTGATTGCTAAAGCTAGGACATCCAATGCTATTGAATAACAGTGGTGAGAGAGGACTTTGATAAGGGTTGGAATGAATTCTTCTTTAAATATCTGATACAATTCACCAGTGTAGCCATTTTCTCTTGGAATCTTCCATGTTTGGAGGTTTTTGATCAATGATTTAATCTCCTAACTAGTTATTGATTTGATCAGATTTTCTATTTATTTGTGATTCAAGATTAGCAGATACATGTTTCTAGGAATTTATACATTTCTTCTGGTTATTCCAATTGTTAGCATATAGTTGTACATAGTAATCTCCTATGGATCTATGCATGGGAAATAGATGGGGAAACAGTGGAAACAGTGTCAGACTTTGTTTTTCTGGGCTCCAAAATCACTGCAGATGGTGATTGCAGCCATGAAATTAAAAGACGCTTGCTCCTTGGAAGGAAAGTTATGACCAACCTAGATAGCATATTCAAAAGCAGAGACATTACTTTGCCAACAAAGGTTCATCTAGTCAAGGCTCTGGTTTTTCCTGTGGTCATGTACGGATGTGAGAGCTGGACTGTGAAGAAGGCTGAGTGCCAAAGAATTGATGCTTTTGAACTGTGGTGTTGGAGAAGACTCTTGAGAGTCCCTTGGACTGCAAGGAGATCCACCAAGTCCATTCTGAAGGAGATCAGTCCTGGGATTTCTTTGGAAGGACTGATGCTAAAGCTGAAACTCCAGTACTTTGGCCACCTCATGCGAAGAGTCGACTCATTGGAGAAGACTCTGATGCTGGGAGGGATTGGGGGCAAGAGGAGAAGGGGACGACAGAGGATGAGATGGCTGGATGGCATCACTAACTCGATGGATGTGAGTCTGAGTGAACTCCAGGAGTTGATGATGGACAGGGAGGCCTGGTGTGCTGCAATTCATGGGGTATCAAAGAGTCGGACACAACTGAGTGACTGATCTGATCTGATGATTCTATATATTTTTATGGTATAAACTACAATGTCTCCTTTTTCATTTTTTATTTTATTTGACTTTTGAAGTTATTCTAGCTAAAGGTTTGTCAGTGTATTTGTAACTCTTAGCTTTGTTCATCTTTGATTATTTTTTCTATTATTTTCCTTATCTTTATTTCCACTCTGATTTTTTGTTTTTGTCTTCCTTTGGCTAACTTGGGCTTAGTTTGCTTTTCTTTTTATAGTTTCTTAAAGTATAAAGTAAGCTTGTTTATTTGAGATGTATTTTCTTGATATTTGCATTTGTTACTATAAACTTCCCTTTCAGAGCTGCTTTTTTGGCATGTTTGGTTTCCATTTTCAATTTTTTGGTATATTTTTTTTAACTTCCCTTTTGATTTCTTCCTTAACACATTGATTGCTCAGAGGTGAGTTGTTTAATTTCCATATGTTGTAAATTTTCCACTTTCCTCTTTTGTTGATGTATAGTTTTATAGCACTGTGGTCAGAAAAAGTATTTTGTATGATTTCAGGCCACTTACATTTGTTACTACTTGTTAAGATTTTCAGTTGCTTTCAGTTTAAGGATTTTCTTACTCTTATTTCTCTTAAGGGAATCTTAGTTGTCAAGTAAAAGTTCACTTTTCAAAGGAGCATTTAGCAATATTGGAACTGATTTTTCTCAGTCTGTTGTCCTATCCACCTCTCATTTATACACTGTTTTTTACTTGATCTTGGGAACTTGTTTCTCTACTAAAGCATCTGCTGCTATTGTATAAGAATGTGCCTTGATTTTAAGTTCATTTGGCCTAAGATATCTCCCATGAAAATGCCTTTATTTTCCAAACTTCTGATTTTTTCCATTTTACTGATCATTTCAGATACTCACATATACTCTTGAGGGAAGAACACAGAAACTTTAAGCAAGAGATGGCAGAATTCTTTAAATAGTTCTCAGAATAGTTTATGTATTGTTTCAGATAGTAGAACTAGGGCAGATATGTGGTACCTTATTTACCTTCAATCTTTAAGCTTCAAACTCATAGCCTTGTTTCTGATAGTTAAACATGACAAGCTATCTGCTATGATAGCTCTTAATCCTAGCTCTTCCTCACTCTGGGTAGCTCTCCTTAAGACTTTCTTCTATTTATAATTCAAATCTCACCTCAAATATCCCTTCTTCCAAAAAGCCCTCCCTAAATACTTCACCTCATAAGTTCCCCAGTCACTCCTTATCTTTCACTCTGCTTTACTTTCATTAAAACATATACATGATATCTGTAAATTATTTTGTCTTTATCCAAGTCATAGGAAAATTAAGAGGTTTTACCTATCTCATTTGTCTCCTAAATACAGACCAGGGTCGGGCATAAATTGTTGCTGAATGAATGAATGACATATGAAGAAATATATGTGATTATTATATGTTATTTAATTTTGACAATGGCATGAGAAACTCAAATATTTCTGAAAATATTTTGTATCGACTGCTATTCAGCTGTATATAATACTTTATATTATTAGGTATTTTGGATAAAAAATAGATCTAAATCTACTATACCAAAAATGCTGTTAACTTTATAATTATAGAAGTCTGATGGCAAATTTTAAAATAGGCTTTGTACCAGAAATTACTTTGTTTTAACACAATAGAACATTACCTTTAAGTATCAGAGGAAATAATATTTGACTTCAATTAGATAAAGTTAAGGGAATTAAGGCATTTATAATGTGTAACAAAAAAAAAAAGATAAGTATGAAAATCTGGCAAATTAGAAAATTATAAAAGATACTATATTGTGAATGGATTAAATTAAAATTTAACTTCTAAAAAGTGACTTATCAAAAGGCTGCTATAGAAATAAATGGGAATATATATTCTGAAAATGGAACAAAGAGATGAAAAGAAACATAATATAAAGTTACCTAGAGTTTAAGAAAGAACAGTGAAGTAGAAATCCAAATATAGAATGACTGAATTGTTCATAAATGGCTTTTAAGATTATAATAAAGAGCATTTACAAAGGTATCATACTCAAGGGAAATATTCTAACAGAGAACTACTCGAGAAAGTAGGAACATTAATGATGATGTTAAAGTGGAACAGCACTGTTATGCTATTTGTCAATTTTCTCATTAAACTGTAGATAAGTGAGAAATAAAGAGCTTGAGAAATTGTCAGCTGAAAAAAGTAGATAAAATAGTAGTAATTAGAAAAATTTGCTATATGCAAATCAGTGGGAGCCGTCGACCTTATTTTCTATGATTTTTCAAAGGATTGTTTTATGCACTTACCATTTCTGAAATGTCCCTAAGACATAAGACTGTATTGTCCTGCATATGAAGTCATTTCTTTCTGAAAAGCTCCTGAAATCTGCCAACAGCCACAGTGAATCTAATTAGAAGCAAAGTCTAACGGGGTACCAGAGATTTGTAACTATATTGTTATGCTTAAAATCTTCAACAGTTTGGAAAAAGCAAGAGTTAACTATTTAAATGATCTTTGTAAACGTTAATAAATAAACAGGCAGTATAAAAATTAGTGGAAATAGAAATACTATAAAAAGCTTTAAGCTATTCATTCAATTTGTCCGATTTTGGACTGCTGAAATAACAAATCTAAATCTCACAAAGATTTCTGAATCTTCAACTGAAGACTGAATATTTTCTTATATTTTACATCTTATCTTCATTATCCCTATTGGAAGGTGAAATACAATCATAAAGGAGAGATGAATAAAAAGATAATGAAGCCTGAGCAAAGATGGTGATAGGATATTACATTTCAGATGAGAAGCACTTTCTGTTTTTCTTTCTCAGTTCCTTGGCTAAATTTTCATCAATTTTATTGTTCCTAAAGTGAAAAATGTTAGTGTTAGTTGCTCAGTCATGTCAGACTCTTCACAACACTATGGACTATAGCCCACCAGGCTCTCAGTCCATGGAATTCTCAAGGCAAGAATACTGGAGTGGATAACCATTTCATTCTCCAAGGGGTCTTCTGGACCCAGGTCTCCTGTATTGCAGGTAGATTCTTTACTATCTGAGGCTACCACAGAAGCCCTTCCTAAAGAGAAAGGTATATTGAATAGAAGCAAAATTATCCAACATACTACCTTCCAGGAAAGATTGGAATACATATCTACCACTTTCATAATAAAACAAGATTGAAAGGGAAAGAGACAAATCATGAAGCTGGTAAAAGACATTTGTCATATGGAAGCAAGATTTATTTGGTCTATAAGGAACCCCTAATCTCCAATGTGATGATATTTGGAAGTGGGGCTTTTGGGAGTTTATTAGGTTTAGATGAAGTCAAGGCGGTGTAGCCCTATGAGGTAATTAACGTACTTAAAACAAAATGGTGGCACACTCCCTCATTGTCAATCATATAAGGATAACACAAGATGCATAGTTCTGCAAACAAGAAAAAGGGTCCTTAGCAGACACTGAATCAGTTGGAATATTGATTTTTAACTTTTCAAGCTCTAGAACTCTGAGTAATAAATGTTGTTTAAGCCACTGTGTCTATGGTAATTTGTAATATCAGATCAGATCACATCAGATCAGTCGCTCAGTCGTGTCCGACTCTTTGCGACCCCATGAACCGCAGCACGCCAGGCCTCCCTGTCCATCACCAGCTCCCGGAGGTCACTCAGACTCTCATCCATCGAGTCAGTGATGCCATCCAGCCATCTCATCCTCTGTCGTCCCCTTTTCCTCCTGCCCTCAATCCCTCCCAGCATCAGAGTCTTCTCCAATGAGTCAACTCTTCGCATGAGGTGGCCAAAATACCGGAGCTTCAGCTCCAGCATCATTCCCTCCAAAGAAATTCCAGGCCTGATCTCCTTCAGAATGGACCGGTTGGATCTCCTTGCAGTCCAAGGGACTCTCAAGAGTCTTCTCCAACACCACAGTTCAAAAGCATCAATTCTTCGGTGCTCAGCCTTCTTCACAGTCCAGCTCTCACATCCATACATGACCACAGGAAAGACCATAGCCTTAACTAGGCGAACCTTTGTTGGTAAAGTAATGTCTCTGCTTTTGAATATGCTATCTAGGTTGGTCATAACTTTCCTTCTAAGGAGTAAGCGTCTTTTAATTTCATGGCTGCAGTCACCATCTGCAGTGATTTTGGAGCCCAGAAAAAGAAAGTCTGACACTGTTTCCACTGTTTCTCCATCTATTTCCCATGTAGTGATGGGACCAGATGCCATGATCTTCGTTTTCTGAATGTTGAGCTTTAAGCCAACCTTTTCATTCTCTACTTTCACTTTCATCAAGAGGCTTTTTAGTTCCTCTTCACTTTCTGCCATAAGGGTGGTATCATCTGCATATCTGAGGTTATTGATATTTCTCCCAGCAATCTTGATTCCAGCTTGTGTTTCCTCCAGTCCAGCATTTCTCATGATGTACTCTGCATATAAGTTAAATAAACATGGTGACAATTTGCAGCCTTGACGTACTCCTTTTCCTATTTGGAACCAGTCTGTTGTTCCATGACCAGTTCTAACTGTTGCTTCCTGACCTGCATACAGATTTCTTAAGAGGCAGATCAGGTGGTCTGGTATTCCCATCTCTCTCAGAATTTTCCATAGTTTATTGTGATCCACACAGTCAAAGGCTTTGGCATAGTCAATAAAGCAGAAATAGATGTTTTTCTGGAACTCTCTTGCTTTTTCGATGATCCAGCGGATGTTGGCAATTTGATCTCTGGTTCCTCTGCCTTTTCTAAATCCAGCTAGAACATCAGGAAGTTCACGGTTCACATATTGCTGAAGCCTGGCTTGGAGAATTTTGAGCATTACTTTACTAGCGTGTGAGATGAGTGCAATTGTGCGGTAGTTTGAGCACTCTTTGGCATTGCCTTTCTTTGGGATTGGAATGAAAACTGACCTTTTCCAATCCTGTGGCCACTGCTGAGTTTTCCAAATTTGCTGGCATATTGAGTGTAGCACTTTCACAGCATCATCTTTCAGGATTTGGAATAGCTCCACTGGAATTCCATCACCTCCACTAGCTTTGTTCGTAGTGATGCTTTCTAAGGCCCACTTGACTTCACATTCCAGGATGTCTGGCTCTAGGTCAGTGATCACACCATCATGATTATCTGATAATCATGATAACATAATAAATGCTATATATGCTAGTTCAGTTCAGTCCCTCAGTCATATCCAAGTCTTTGTGACCCCATGGACTCTAGCATGCCAGGCTTCCCTGTCCATCACCAACTCCTGGAGGTTGGCCGATATCTAATAATATTTTCATTAGTAAAAACCTGAAAGCATTTCCACTAAGATCAGGAAAATGATAGGATGTTCACTCTCATTACTTTTACATAATGTAACATATTATGTAATTTTTACATAATGTAAATGTAAATAATTTACATAATGTAAATGTAAAAAAAAAACCTGGCACAGCAAACAAAAAGAAATAAAAGGAATCTAAATTCTAAAGAGAGAAAACTATTACTGTAGGTAGACAATATGATATTATAAACAGAAAATCCTAAAGACATAACCATAAAACTTAGAGGGCCTCCCTGGTGGCTCAGATGGTTAAGAATCTGCCTGCACGGAATGAGATGTGGGTTAGATCCCTGTGTCTGGAAGATCCTCTGGAGAAGGAAATGGCAACCCACCTCATATTCTTGCCTGAAAAATCCCATGGGCAGCGGAATCTGGCAGTCCATAGTGTCACAAACAGTAAGACAGGACAGAGTAACGAACACACATACATAAAACTTAGAATGAAGCAACAATAAATTCTGTAAAGTTGCAGGATACAAAATTAATATACAGAAATTAATTGCATTTCTAAATACTAACAGTAAACTATTAGAAAGAGAAATTAAGGAGAGATTCCCATTCCAGGCTGCATTTCTAAATACTAACAACAAACTATCAGAAAGAGAAATTAAGGGGAAAATTCCATTCCAGGCATCAGTTTCCCTGACTTTAAGAGTATACTACAAATTAAATAAAGATCCATGAAACAGGATAGAAAGCCCAGAAACAAACACACGTATCTACTTAATCTTTAACAAAGGAGGCAAGACTATACAATGGAGAAAAGACAATAACTTTAGTAAATTGTACTGGGAATACAGGACAGTTACATGTTAAAAAGAAAGAAAGAAAGAAAGAAACTAGACCATTCTTTAATACCATACATGAAAATAAACTCAAAATGAGTTAAAGACCTAAAGGTAAGACTGGATATTATAAAACTCTTAGAGGAAAACATAGTCAGAAAACACTTTTTTAAAAAAAAATTATTTAATTGGAGGGTAATTACTTTACAATATTGTACTGGTTTTGCCAAACATTCATATGAATCAGCCATGGGTGTACATGTGTTCCCCATCCTGAGCCCCCCTTCCACCTTCCTCTCCATCCCATCCCTCTGGGGCATCCCAGTGCACAAGCCCAGAGAACCCTGTCTCATGCATCAAACCTGGACTGGCAATCTGTTTCACATATAATAATATACATGTTACAATGGTATTCTCTCAAATCATCCCACACTTTGCCTTCTCCCATAGAGTCCAAAAGACTGTTCTATACCTCTGCGTCTCTTTCGCTGTCTTGCATATAGTGTTGTTGTTACCATCTTTCTAAATTCCATATATATGTGTTAATAGGAACTAAAAAGCCTCTGATGAAAGTGAAAGTGGAGACTGAAAAAGGTGGCTTAAAGCTCAACATTCAGAAAACTAAGATCATGGCTTTTGGTCCCATCATTTCATGGGGAAACAGTGGAAACAGTGTCAGACTTTATTTTTCTGGGCTTCAAAATCATTGCAGATGGTGACTTCAGCCATGAAATTAAAAGACACTTACTCCTTGGAAGAAAAGTTATAACCAACCTAGACATCATATTCAAAAGCAGAGACATCACTTTGCTAACAAAGGTCCGTCTAGTCAAGACTATGGTTTTTCCTGTGGTCATGTATGGATGTGAGAGTTGGACTGTGAAGAAGGCTGAGCACCAAAGAATTGATGCTTTTGAACTGTGGTGTTGAAGAAGACTCTTGAGAGTCCCTTGGACTGCAAGGAGATCCAACCAGCCCGTTCTGAAGGAGATCAGCCCTGGGATTTCTTTGGCCACCTCATGCGAGGAGTTGACTCATTGGAAAAGACTCTGATGCTGGGAGAGATTGGGGGCAGGAGGAGAAGGGGATGACAGAAGATGAGATGGCTGGATGGCATCACTGATTTGATGGATGTGAGTCTGAATGAACTCTGGGAGTTGGTGATGGACAGGGAGGCCTAGCGTGGTACAATTCATGGGATTGCAAAGAGTCGGACATGACTGAGCTACTGAACTGAACTGAACTAATACTGTACTTGTGTTTTTCTTTCTGGCTTACTTCACTCTGTATAATAGGCTCCAGTTTCATCCACCTCATCAGAACTAATTCAAATGCATTCTTTTTAATGGCTGGGTAATATTCCGTTGTGTATATGTACCACAGCTTTCTTATCATTTGTCTGCTGATGGACATCTAGTTTGCTTCCATGTCCTGGCTATTATAAACAGTGCTGCAATGAACATTGGGGTACACATGTCTCTTTCAATTCTGGTTTTCTCAGTGTGTATGTCCAGCAGTGGGATTGCTGGATCATAAGGCAGTTCTATTTCCAGTTTTTTAAGGAATCTCCATATTGTTCTCCATAGTGGCTCTACAAGTTTGCATTCCCTCCAACAGTGTAAGAAGGTTCCCTTTTCTCCACATCCTCTCCAGCATTTATTGTTTGTAGACTTTTGGTTAGCATCCATTCTGACTGGCTTGAAATGGTTCCTCATTGTGGTTTTGATTTGCATTTCTCTGATAGTGAGTGATGTTGAACACATTTTCATATGTTTGTTAGCCATCTGTATGTCTTCTTTTGAGAAATGTCTGTTTATTTCTTTGGCCCATTTTTTGATTGGGTCGTTTATTTTTCTGGAATTGAGCTGCAGGAGTTGCTTATATATTTTTGAGATTAATTCTTTGTCAGTTGCTTCATTTGCTATTTATTATTTTCTCCATGGTCTGAAGGCTGTCTTTTCACCTTGCTTATGGTTTCCTTCATTGTGCAAAAGCTTTTTAAGTTTAATTAGGTCCCATTTGTTTATTTTTGCTTTTATTTCCACTACTCTCGGAGGTGGGTCATAGAGGATCCTGTTGTGATATATGTTGGAGAGTATTTGGGCTATGTTTTCCTCTAGAAGTTTTATAGTTTCTGGTTTAATGTTTATCTTTAATCCATTTTGAGTTTATTTTTGTGTATGGTGTTAGAAAGTGTTCTAGTTTCATTCTTTTACAAGTGTTTGATCAGTTTTTCCAGTCCCACTTGTTAAAGAGGTTGTCTTTTCTCCATTGTATATTCTTGGCTCCTTTGTCAAAGATATGGTGTCCATAGGTCCATGGATTTATCTCTGGGCTTTCAATTTTGTTCCATTGATCTGTATTTCTGTCTTTGTGCCCGTAGCATATTGTTTTGATGACTGTAGCTTTGTAGTAAAGCCTGAAGTCAGTCAGGTTGATTCCTCCAGTTCCATTCTTCTTTCTCAAGATTGCTTTGGCTATTCGAGGTTTTTTGTATTTCCATACAAATTGTGAAATTATTTGTTCTAATTCTGTGAAAAATACCATTGGTAGTTTGATAGGGATTGCATTGAATCTATAGATTGCTTTGGGTAGTATACTCATTTTCACTATATTGATTCTTGCAATCCATGAACATGGTATATTTCTCCATCTATTAGTGTCCTCTTTGATTTCTTTCACCAGTGTTTTATACTTTTCTATATATAGGTCTTTTGTTTCTTTAGATAGATATATTCTTTTCATTGCAATGGTGAATGACATTGTTTCCTTAATTTCTCTTTCTGTTTTCTCATTGTTAGTGAATAGGAATGCAAGGGATTTCTGTGTGTTAATTTTATATCCTGCAACTTTACTATATTCATTGATTAGCTCTAGTAATTTTTTGGTGGAGTCGTTAGGGTTTTCTGGGTAGAGGATCATGTCATCTGCAAACAGTGATAGTTATGCTTCTTCTTTTCCAATCTGGATTCTTTTGATTTATTTTTATGCTCTGATTGCTGTGGCCAAAGCTTCTAAAACTGTGTTGAATAGTAGTGGTGAGAGTGTGCACCCTCTCCTTGTTCCTGACTTTAAGGGGAATTGCTTCAAAATTTTCACCATTGAGGATGTTTGCTGTGGATTTGTCATATATAGCTTTTATTTTGTTGAGGTATATTCCTTCTATGCTTGCTTTCTGGAAGTTTTTTTTTTAATCATAAATGGATGTTGAATTTTGTCAAAGGCTTTCTCTCCATCTATTGATATAATCATGTGGTTTTAATCTTTCAATTTGTTAATGTGGTGTATTAGATTGATTGATTTGAGTATATTGATGAATCCTTGCATCCCTGGGATAAAGCCCATTTGGTCATGATGTATGATCTTTTTAATATGTTGTTGGACTCTGTTTGCGAGAATTTTGTTAAGGATTTTTGCATCTATGTTCATCAGTGACATAAATGGCAAGATCGTTTTAGATCTGTCTTCTAGAGTATATGGGAAAAAAAAAAAAAGAAAAATTGGGATGTAATTAAACTTAAAAGTTTTTATACAGCAAAGGAAACCATAAACCAAATGAAAAGACAACCCACAGAATGTGAGAAAATATGTGCAAAAGATGCAACCAACAAGGTTGTAATATCCAAAATTTACAGCACATTAGGCTAAATAACAAAAAAACCTACCAGGGTCCAGCCCCGGTGAATCCAGGGAATTCAAAGCGGGATGGTATTGGCGATTATAATATTAATTAAAGATATAAAGAATAATAGAAATGAGGATAGCTCAGTGAGGAGGAAATTCAGTGAAGAAAGGCGGACAAAATAAGGATAGCTCAGTGAGAACACTTAGTGGAGAGAGGAGGCTGAATAATTCAGCCAGAAGGTAAGAGAAAGAACGACATGGGGAGACCAAGTTTCGGTGAACAAGGCCCCACACTTTATAAAAACTACTTTGAAAAAGTAGTTTTTATACCTTAAGTTATGCATAGAGGATAATGGGGGAAGGGGTGGAGTCATGCAGGGACAGCAGTCCCTGAGCCAGGCTTTCAAACTTATATGCAAAAGTTTAGGTGAGTTACATCATCTTCTGGCCCGGAGGCCTGTCAAAATTTTAAGACCCTTTCTTCAGAAAACTTATTTTTCTCTAAAGGTGATTAGTCAGGCGCCACCCTCCAAAGGCATTGGAGTTGCATTTCTATAGGGCAAAGGTGTGGTGGATTGTAACAAGAAAAAGAACTAACTCAAGGGTCCAAGGTTACAAACATTAAGGCTGCTACTTACATTTCTATACACCAATTATATCAATCAATACACTGCCAAGGACACAGTAGGTAAGGGATATGGAGACTTAGCAGCAAACATTGGCCCAACAAGTGAAAAATCCCTCACCAATACAATTTCTAATCAATCTTTTAACTGCTCAAAGAAATCTGTATTTAGACAGTTTAGAACATCTCATGCCTCTCACAGTTGGGAGGCTCTGAACATGTGGCTGGAAAAACCTATTCAGGCAGGCTAGAGGATTTCCAAAAGAGTTTGTAGGTTGAAACATTGTCACACCCAGGAATTATTAACTGGAGCTGTAAGTTAACTCTTTTTTCAGAGAGAGGTAGTGGGGGACAGCCCCCATAAAGTCAGAGGTGTAGGTGAGAACACAGCAGAAAGTAGGCAGACTCTGTTTTTTGGGGGTAGATGCTCGAGAATTTCCAGGGGCTCCTGAGGCTAGATCCCGCCCTTGCGTGTGCTGAGCCTCCCTCCTCATGACCTTTATCATGGGCGGAGCACTGATCCAAGCCAGCTCCTGACAAAAACCAAATCAAATGAAACATGGACAGAAGAACTAAACAGACATTTCTCCAGAAGGGAAGACATACAGATGACTATGAGGCACATGAAAAGATGCTCAACTTTGCTAATTATTAGAGAAATGCAAGTCAAAAATATAACAAGATATCACTTCACATCTGTCAGAATGGCCATAATCAAAATGTCTATTAACCATAAATTCTGGAGAGAGTTTGGAGAACAGAACACCCTCCTATACTTTTGGTGGAAATATAAATTGGTATAGCCACTATGTAGAACAGTATAAAGATCCCTTAAAAAACTAAAATAGATCTACTGTGTGATCCAGGAATCCCACTTCTGGGCATATATCCAGAGAAAAACATGATTTAAATGTACACATGCACTCCAGTGTTTATTGCAGTACTGTTTACAATAGCCAAGGAATGGAAGCAACCTAAATGTCCATCAATGTATAAATGGATAAAGATGTGTTTTATATATACAATGTAATATGACTCAGGCATAAAAAAGAATGAAATGATGGGATTTGCAGCAATACAGACGGGCCTGAATATTATCACACTAAGTCAAGTAAGTCAGGCAGAGAAGGACAAATATATGATATCACTTAAAAGTGTAATCTAACAAAAATGACACAAATGACTTATTTACAAAACATAAACAGACTCACAGAACAAATTGATGATTACCAGGGAGAAACGGTGAGGGGGTAGTGAAAGATTAAAAGGCCAGAAAGTTTGAGGTTGACATGTATACACTGTTATGTTTAGTAATAAAATAGGTAACCAACAAGGATTTACTGTATAGCAGAAGGAACTCTGCTTAACACTCTATAATAACCTAAATGGGAAAAGAACTTGAAAAAGAATAGATACATATATACCTATAACTGAATCACTTTTCCATACTCCAATGTGAAATAAAATTTTAAAACACAAAGAAATAGAGGGTGGAGGAGTAAAGATTGGCTCAAGGTGGTCAAAAGACACAAACTTCCAGTTGCAAGATTAGTAAGTACTAGAGATGTGATGTGCAACCTGATAGATGTAGTTAACATTGCTATACAATATATATGAAAATTGTAAAGAGAAATTTCTAAGAGGTCTCATTACAAAGGAAAATTATTTCTTCTTATCTATCTGAGAGTTGTTCACCCGAGTTATTGTGGTTATCATTTCATGATGTATGTAAGTTAAATCACTGTGCTATATACATTAAATATATAATATTGTATGTCAACTGTATCTTAATAAAACAAAGAAAAATTGTTAACTCATAATTGCAGCTAGGTGAAATTGCTTTTCTCTGCGTAATATGGTTACTTGAACATCTATCTTTACTTAAGCTATCACGGGAAGCTGAATAAGAAGGTAGAAGAATTTCCTTTAGCAGTGGATGCCTGTGCATATCTTTTCCAAATTCACTGATTTCAAGTCATTTTTGAATCTAATCATCAAGGATGTCTTAATACCTGTTACAACTATTTCAGTTATAACTAGTCAACATCATTCAAAGTTTTGGATAAATTTCATATATTATTTTCCTGCCTTCCTTGGTCCACAAATAATATCTTTCAATTATCTCTTAGTTAAGATTACAAAGTAAAAGTCAAATACTTACTGGGTAACTTGTGATTGCTAGTTTTATGTGTAAACTTGGCTAGGTTATGGTACCCTGCTGTTTGGTCAAACACTAGTCTAGATGTTTCTGTGAAAGTATTTTGTAAATGTGATTAACATTTATAATCACTTTTTTTTTTATGTAAAGCAAATTACTCTTGATAATGTGAGTGGGCCTCATTCAATTAGTTAAAAGCAGTAAGAAAAAAATTGAAGCTTCCTGGAGAAGAAGAAATTCTTTCTCAAGACTGTAACATAAAAAGCTTGACTGAGTTTCTAGTCTCCTGGTTTATTCTATAGATTTTGGATATAAGACTTCAGCATCAATTCTTAGTGGAATTTCTAGCCTATTAGCCTGACCTACAGATTTTAAATTTACCAGTTTCCACAATTGTGAGGTAATTCCTTAAAATAAACCTCTCCTCTCTATCAAACACTCATATATATATATATATATATATATATATATATATATATATACATACATATATATATGACAGCTTTATCTATATGTATATATCTATGTCTGTATATATGTGTCTGTATATCTATATCCTATTGTTTTAGATAATCTTGACTGATAAAGGACTCAGTGCTTTTCTAGGAACTCTAAGATATACTAACATCTATAAGAAAAAATTCCTTCTTTCTACTTTTCATCTCTTAAACAATACTACAAAAGCTTGAAGCCTAGAGACAGAATTTATAGTTGCAAGTTTCTTTCTTTCTAAAAAAAAAAAAAAAAAATCTTCAAAATGAACATGAAGGTAATACTATTACTATATAAATTTAAAAAACTCTGTTATATCTAATGTTACTGATAGAATATATAAGAATGTAAAATTGGCACCTCATCATGAATTTGTTCTTTTTTCTATATAACAAATTACCTTTAATAATTATATTATCTATACCCACAAATTCATTAAATACTTCTCAGATATTCACATTTTCCATTATCCTTTCTAATTAATATTCTTAGTGAATGGAGTTTTTTAAATATACTACTCTCTTCAATTTGCCATATTTATTTAAGCTGTCAATAAAAAGGATTTGTGAATATTTTGAACAGTAACTAAGAAGTATCATATGATATGTCACAATTTTGTATATCAATAATGGGATAACATTATAAGAATTCTCACTGGAAACATTATAAAATGCCAAAATTTGTTTCTCAATTCAAGCCAGGAAAGAGGGCATGAAAATATTTTTTAAAACAGATGGTAATATGTAGGAGGGTGAGAGAAGTCATCTCCAGTTACTGTTCCTAATTTAAAAAACGCTGTAGAATATTTTAAAGTTTACAAAACACTTTAACACACATTGTTTCTTGTTTTCTTATGTACTTATGATGTACAATAAGTTCAGCCAAACAGAATATTTTTAAATAATTGCCCCAATATAGACAAACAATTGAAAGTGGGTATAATCCAGAAAGTTCTACTCAAGGAGACATTTGTCCACCCTTTCTCTTCAGGAAAAAATGCTATGGTATTATATGTTAGCTAACATATTTTTATTTCTTAAAACTACAGCACAGAATAAACGTACAGCAAAACATCAAGCACAAAAAAAGAGTTAAGATTGTACATTTTTCTTATTCCTTTTCTTATATGAATTTCTTCTTGTGGGAAATAATCTTTATGCACGTCACAGAAAGCTGCAAAGATTATTACATTTGATGGCAATAGGGAAATATTAGGGTCATGTGGTATACACACTTAATCAGTCCTTTATTTCTTGAAAATGATTCTTAGCACTCTTATAGAGTATTTTTCATGCATTTTGAACTGTTTCTTGTAGTAGAAGTCACTGTTTTTAAACTTGACTATCTTGAATTGTAATTGTTTTGTGAAACTAGGCTTCTTTCAGATTTGCTATCAAGATCACCATCTGTCTTATTCATAAAATGTTAATAGATTATAACTTAATTTCCCAAGGTCAAAATGTTATCCACAAGGATAGCTTTGTATTGTCAACATTGATAAATATTTTGTTCAATTTGCAACTGTCTTCATGCCTTCTTTATGTTCTTTTTCACAGTTCACATTCTGATTTTCACTGTAAGTCAATTTTCACAAGTCTTCTCACTTTTCAAAAGTCAGATTAAAATGAGATTGACTACATTATTTAGCTTTGATAAATGGAAGTACACTGAAGCTATTTTACATCAACTTGTACAAATCTTTTCAAATTGAAATAATTTAACAAATGATTAAAGAACAAAAGGTAAATTTCCAGAGAGGCTATATATTCAGGGTAATCCAGGGAAGATAATTCCTATTTTCTACCTCCAGAAGGCCTGCAGTATGTCATTAAATTATCTGAGGATAGCAAGGCCTATTGCCACCTATTATTCACTTACCAAATGTTTATTTACAGTATCTGGGACATTCATATAGCTATTATGGTCTTTCTTCTCTTCCCTCACTCTCAGGTAAACATTGCAATGCCTGATAACATTTTTCAGATGCATCCTTAGAGATCAGTATGTATGAATACCAGAAAATGTGTGAAATTTTGTATATGTGCTCATTGTAGCACTTTCCTGAGGAGTATTATTAAATTTTAAGATGGATGTATGATATCCCTTATTTTTCACTACCACCAGTTAATCATTTTCTTGAGAAAACAATAAAGTTGTTTTATTAGTAGATTAAAATAATATAGTACAGCTAACTAGGCAATATGGCTGGTATAGGAAAACACATTTGTGAATTATTTATTGGATATACCATGGTAGAAATGTAAAGGTGCTGATAGGGTTATTCAATAATTTCTCTCTTAAGTTTATATCTATTTAGATATAGAAAACATATTTGGATACCTATATAAAATATGAGTTAATGAATATATTTAACTCATAAAATTCATTTTATGATCAAATTCTATATGAAAAATGAATAAATACTGAATACTGGTTCAGGATGGTGATGGAGGAAGATTCTGAACTCATGTTTTCTCATGGACACACTGAATCTTCAGCTATATACAAAACAATTTCCTCTAAAAAACAAAACAAACCAGAACAAATCTGGTTGAGCAATTCCTAAATATCAGATAAGTGAAAAGAAACCCACATCAAAGCAGATAGGAGAGGCTGAGATACCATCTTAACATAAACTCCACCCCTGGCATAGTGAATCAAACTCTAGGGAACTGGCATCCTGTTTTAAGACCTGTACCTGAGAGATGATCCCTCAATACATCTAACTTTGAAAACCAGTGGGGCTTCTGTCCATGAGACTCACAAGTCTGCAACAAATTGAGAAACAGTTATTTATTGACTCACAAACAGACTCACTCACCCTAGGGTCCAGCACAGAGGCAGCCCATTGTGAGATGCTCAGACTTTAGATGAAAAAGCCTTGTTTATCTAAAAGGATTTGCCTGAGGGGTAGGTATCTCATTTAAAATGCATATAGAAGCCTACTGAAATATTCTTCCAGTGGGTGCCTTATTTTCCCCCTCTCATTCTGTGTCTCCTACCCTAGAAAGGAGCTTGTATTTTTGTCTGGCACCCAAGTTTTTATGACTGCTACCCAGGGGACACCTCTAGGTCACATTGTTCTGGTGGTTAGAATAGCTTTATGCTTACAGGTTACACAGGACTAAAACATATGGAGAAAGATTTCTTAAGAAGCTACTACTCTCAAGACACAGAAGAGAGACAACAGACTGAGGAGTCCAGTCTTTCTGTGAAAGAGGCCTATTAGCTTATCCTCATAGCAGTGGCCTAAAGAGCAGGCTTTTAACTAAACACACAACTAAGGGCTCACTGTACTCCTCTCCAGAGACATGGAAGGGTGGATTCTATCTTCATCTCCTCCCTCCGCTGCACTCTAGATTACCAGTACCTCCTGGGGAATTTATGTGCATGTCTGATACTGCTCTTGTTATTCTTGTCTGGTACCCTGGTTTCGTGGTTGCTACCTAGAGAATACCACTTGATCACCTGACTCTGGTGGTCAGCAAAGTTTGTGCTCAGTAGTTAAATTGGACTGCAGCAAAAAAAGGAAAGAGTTATGAACTATATATCAACTCTAGGATCAGTGCAGAGGGATCAGACAGAACTGCTCATTTCCAAATCTTCCTCTGAAGAAGGTATATTTGCTACCTCAGGGTTTGGCTTCCAGTCAGCCTGCTTCTAGGTGATGACAAAGATCCTCACCCTTTGGGACACGACAGGTTTTAACACATCCTGAACTATTAGGAGCCACTAAAAGTAAAAGCTGCTTATAAAATCACCAATGTCTGGGAAACAACTAAGAGTTAGAGTAGGGTTGAGTAATAAGACATATCCCCTACATGAGGATAGTCCTTCAAGACCAAGAGAGGTGTCTATTTTGTCTAATGCATAGAAACCAACACAGAGCGTTGAGAAAAATGAAACAGCAGGGAATATGTTCCAAAGAAAAGAGCAAGATTAAACCTCAGGGGAGGAAAAAAAAAAAAACAACAAACAACTTAATGCAGTAGATATAAATGGCTTACCCAATAAAGAGATTCAAAATAATGGTAATATAAATGTTCACTCAACTCAGAAGAATGGATAAACTAATTGAGAATTTAATTAAAAAGAAAAGACAAGAAAGTACCAAAGAGAAGTCATAGAACTGAAGAATATTCATACAATAACTGAAATGAAAAATATAATTTAGAAATTGAAGAGCAAACTAGATGACGTGAAGAAAGCAACTGTGAACTTGAGAAAAGGCAGTGGAACTCACACAAGTACAGCAGGGGAAACATAATGAAAAAAAGTGAGTAGAGCTTAAGGAATTTGTGGAACAACATCAAGTAGATCAACATTTACCTTATAAGAGTCCAAGAAGAAAAAGAATGAGATAGAAAATTTAATTGATGAAATTATGGCTGAAAACTTTCCTAATCTGGGAAAGAAACTGACATTCAAATCTAAGATGACTGGACACTTCCAAACATGATAAATGACACATTATAATTAAATGTTGCATGTTAAGGACAAATGCAACAATACAGGAAAAAACAAACTTGTTATATACAAAGGAACTTCCAAAGGATCATCAGTAGATTTTTTCAGCAAAAATATTATAGGCCAAAAGAGAGTGGAACAATGTACTCAAACTGTTGGAAGAAACAAAAAAAAAAAAAAAGAAAGAAAGAAAGAAAAAAAAATCCTGCAAACCAAAAATGCTCTACATGGCAAAGTTATATGTGAGAATTGAACAGAGAATGAGTTTTCTAGAGAAACAGGAGCTAAAGGAGTTTATCACTGCAGACCAGCCTTTAGAGAAATGTTAAGGGGATTTCTTTTTTTTACTATTATTATTATTATTTTAATTTTTCTTAACTTTACAATATTGTATTACTTTTACCATACATCGAGATGGATCCGCCACCAGAATACACGTGTTCCCCATCCCTGGGAGAGGAAGGGGATTTCTTTAAGGTAAAATGAAAAGGTACTAATTAGTACCAGGAAAACATATAAAACCATAAATCTCACTAAAGAGGTTAAGTATTTAGTACATCTCAGGACAATATAAAGTTCAGTTATAAAGTGAGTTAATCAATTATAAAGCTATTATGAAAGTTAACAAATATAGTAAGAATACCTACAATAATTTGTTAATGGTTACACAAGATAAAAAGATGCAAATTGTGACATCAGAACATAAAACTTGAGGGGCTGGAGAGCTTTAGAATATGTTTAAACTTAGAGGGTGATTGATTTGAAATACTGTTATCTAATTTTATGTAAAGTTCTTGGTAATCACAAAACAAAGCCCTATATTAGAGATATAAAAGAAAAAAATAAATCTAAACTTAACACAATAGAAAATCATCAAATCACAAAGGAAAAGAATAGAAGAAGAAAAAAGGAACACAGGAATTACAAAATATTCAGGAAACAATTAACAAAATGGCAATAAGGTTATATCCATCAATACTTACTTTAAATGTAATTGGACTATATTCTTCACTCAAGAGACTTAGAGTGGCTTGTGGATAAAAACAACAACAACATGACCCATCTGTATGGTGCCTACAAGACATGAACTTCTAAACCTAAAGATACACACAGGATGAAAGTTATATGATGTAAAATTATATCCCATACAAATGGAAACCAAAAGAAATCTGGGGTAGTATACTTATATGAAACAAAATGACCTCAAGACAAAGATTGTAATAGGAGGCAAAGAAGGTCATTATATAATGATAAAGGAGTCAACCTTATAAGAGGATACAATATTTGTAAATGCTTCTGCACTCCACTCTGTTGGGCTTCTCTGATGGCTCAGATGGTAAACCATCTGCCTACAATGCAGGAGACCCAGGTTCAATCCCTGGGTGGGGAAGATCCCCTAGAGAAGGAAATGGCAATGCAAACCCGTATTCTTGCCTGGAAAATCCCATGGACAGAGGAGCCTGGTAGGCTATGGTCCATGGGGTAACAAAGAGTCAGACATGACTGAGCAACTTCCCTGTCACTTTCTGCACTCAACACAGGAACACCTAAATATATAAGGAAAATATTATAGACCTAAAGAGAGAAAAAAAGAACAATCTAGTAACAGAAGGAAAATTTAATAACTCACTTTTTATCAATGGAGAGATCATCCAGACAGAAAATCATTAATTGACCTTAAGTGACATATTAGGCCAGACCCACTTAACAGGTTTATATGAAATCCAAAAGCAAAAGAATATATAATCTTCTCAAGTGCACATGAAACATTATCCAGGATAGATCACATGCAGGTCACAAAACAAGTCTTAATAAATTTAATAAGACTGAAATTATATAAAGTACCTTTCCTACCACAATGGTATGAAGTTGCAGCTAGAAATAAATACAGGAAAAAAAAAAAAAAAAACAAACACAAATTAACCAGTATGTAGATATTAAACAACATGATATTAACCACCCAGTGATTCAAAGAAGAAATCAAAAGATAAATTTAAAAAATAACTTATAAATGGAAACACACCATACCCCAAATTGTGGTATGCATCATACCTCAATGAACTGGACAAAAGGAAGATATAAAGCCCAAAGTCAGTAGAAGAAAGAAAATAACAAAGGCCAGAGGGGAAATAAACATAAAAAAGAGACCAAAACACAGTAGAAAACATCAGAAACCATGTACTAGTTTTTGAAAAAAACAAAAACCAACAAACCTTTAGATATGATTACCAAGAAAATAAGGCAGGGGATTCAAATAAAATCAGAAATGAAAGAGGAGACTTGCAGCCACTATCATAGAAATAGAAAAGATTATAAAAGAGTAGTATAAATGTATACCAACAAATTGGATAACTTAAATGAAGTAAATTCCTAGAAATAAAACCTGCCAAGACCAAATCTTAAAGTGGAAAACCTGAATAAACTGATTAGTAGTATGGACATTGTCTCAATAATTAAAACCCACTTAAAATACAAAAGACCAGGACCAGAAACTGGTGAATTTTACCAAATATTCAAAGAGAATTAAAAACAATTCTTCTCATTTTTTTTTTTTTCAAAATATAGCATAGGAGGGACCACTTCCAAACAGATTTTATGAGAAAGCATTAGAAGAAAATAAAATTACAGGTCACTATCCCTTATGAACTTAGAGGCAAAAATAATAATAAAAAAAATAGTAAAATAGATTCAACAATACAATAAAGGCACATATACCATGATCAAATGACATTTATTCCAGGATTGAAAAATGGAATAATATACACAAATCAATGTGACATATCAGATTAATAAAATAAGGACAAAATTCATATGATCATCTCAATAAATATAAGAAAAAAACATTTGACAAACCCTAATATCCATTTATAATAAAAACTCTCAAGGAAATGGTTTTAGAGGAAACATGTCTCAACATAATAAAGGCCAAATATAACAAACCTATAGTTAACATCATACTCAGTGGTGATAATTTGAAAACATTTCCTTTAAGATAAGGAACAAAACAAGAATAGCCACTCTTGCCCCTTAACATAGTTTGAGAAGTTCTAGCCAGAGAAACTCTGTTACAACTGGCTCAGACAGTCTATTATGGTAGGGAATATGAGGAAAAGAAAGAAAGGCAAAAAAGGACAAAGGAAAAGGCAGAAGCCTTCGCCATGACTATGAAAAACACTCTTAAACAGCCTGAGAAAAATGCCCAGAGGAGCCCAGGTGAAAAGGGATGGGCTTGCTATCACTGTGGAAAGGAGGGACACCTCAAGCGGGATTGCCCTCAGGCTTCTAAGCCGCCCCCGGCTCCATGTCCAGTCTGCGAAGGACCACACTGGAAGAGAGACTGCCCCCAGAGGCGTAGGTCTCCGGGGTCGGACTCTCAAGACAATCAGGACTGAAGGTGCCCGGGGGTCCCCACACAAGCTCCCGTCCTAATTACACCTGAGGAACCCCGGGTATTAATAATTGTGGGGGGCCAATCCGTCGATTTCCTTTTAGATACTGGGGCAACTTATTCTGTGCTTACTGAAGCCCCTGGCCCACTTTCTTCCCGATCCGCTTCTGTAATGGGACTGTCTGGACGAGCCAAAAGGTATTATTTCAGTTATCCTTTATCTTGCAGCTGAGATTCTGTGCTGTTTTCACACGAGTTTCTGATGGTGCCAGAATCTCCCTCACCCATTTTGGGAAGAGATATACTGAACAAGGTTCATGCCTCTGTTTTCATAAATATGGAGCCCTTCCTTTCTCTCCCTTTAGTTGAACAAAATGGCACCCCACTCCAGTACTCTTGCCTGGAAAATCCCATGGATGGAGGAGCCTGGTGGGCTGCAGTCCATGGGGTCGCTAAGAGTCGGACACGACTGAGCGACTTCACTTTCACTTTTTCGCTTTCATGCATTGGAGAAGGAAATGGCAACCCACTCCAGTTTTCTTGCCTGGAGAATCCCAGGAGCAGGAGAGCCTGGTGGGCTGACGTCTGTGGGGTTACGCAGAGTCGGACACGGCTAAAGTGACTTAGCAGCAGCAATAGCAGCAGCCAGAGAAACTAGGAAAGAGAAATAAATAAAGAAAACCAATTGGAAAGAAAAAAGTAAAACCATCGCCATTTGCAGATAATATAATACTATATAGAAATCCCTAAGAATTTGAACAAATAACTATAAGAATGAATAACCAAATTCAGTACAGTTGTGCTGTGCTAAGTTACTTCATTTGTATCTGACTCTTTGTGACACTATAGACCATAGCCCACCAGGCTCCTCTCTATATGGGGTCCTCCAACAATAATACTGGAGTGGGCTGCTGTGCCCTCCTTCCATGGGATTTTTCCAACCCAGGGATTGAACCTGCAATTCTTACATCTCCTTTTGCAGGATATAATATAAATTTCTATATATTACATTTTTCTACACACCAACAATGAACTATTAGAAAAAAATTAAGAAAAATTTCCCATTGACATTTCCATAAAAAAAATTGAAAAAAAATCCTAGGAATATATTTAACAAAGGAGGTAAAAAAGATCTGTATCCTAAACTATAAGAGATGGAAGAAAAAGTGAAGAATTAACCAAAAAATGGAAAGATATTCCATGATCATGTTTGGAAAAATTAATATTGTTAAACTGCCCGTACACAGATTCAACTCAATCCGTACTAGAAGACCAGTGGTATTTTAAAAAAAATAAAACAAATAACTCTAAAATTTGTATGGGATTATGAAACACTCTGAATATCCAAAGCAATCTTAAGAAAGCCAACAGTACCATAACGTTTTTCATACTGTAACTGTATGTTACGCCTTGGAAGGAAAGTTATGACCAACCTAGACAGCATATTCAAAATCAGAGACATTACTTTGCCAACAAAGGTCCGTCTAGTCAAGGCTATGGTTTTTCCAGTGGTCATGTATGGATGTGAGAGGTAGACTATAAAGAAATATGAGTGCCAAAGAACTGATGCTTTTGAACTGTGGTGTTGGAGAAGACTCTTGGGAGTCCCTTGGACGGTACAGAGATCCAACAAGTCCATCCTAAAGGAGATCAGTCCTGAGTGTTTATTGGAAGGACTGGTTGAAGATGAAACTCCAAAACTTTGGCCACCTGATGCAAAGAGCTGACTCACTGGACAAGACCCTGATGCTGGAAAAGATTGAGGGCAGGACGAGAAAGGGATGACAGAGGATGAGATGGTTGGATGGCATCACCAAATCGATGGACATGGGTTTGGGTGGACTCCGGGAGTTGGTGATGGACAGGAAGGCCTGGCGTGCTGCAGTTCATGGGATTGCAAACAGTTGGACACTACTGAGCGACTGAACTGAACTGAACTCTATGTTATAGTCTAAAGGCAAGAAGCAGTTTTTCTCCAATTCTATTCATTCTCAAGATTGCCTTGCCTATCCAGGGTCTTCTGTGTTTCCATACAAATCTAAATTTATTTGTTCTGGTTCTGTGAAAAATCACATTGCTATTTTGATAACTGCTACTGCTACTGCTAAGTCTCTTCAGTCGTGTCGGACTCTGTGCGACCCCATAGACGGAAGCCCACCAGGCTCTCCTGTCCCTGGGATTCTCCAGGCAAGAACACTGGAGTGGGTTGCCATTTCCTTCCCCAATGCATGAAAGTGAAAAGTAAAAGTGAAGTCACTCAGTCGTGTCCGACTCTTAGCGACCCCATGGGCTGGAGCCTACCAGGATCCTCCGTCCATGGGATTTTCCAGGCAAAAGTACTGGGGTGGGGTGCCATTAAGGACTGCATTTAATCTGTAGACTGCCTTGAGTAGTATGGTCATTTTAACAATATTGATTCTTACAATCCAAGACCATGGCATATCTTTTCATCTGTTTGTGTCATATGAAATTTCCTTCACCAGCATCTTACAGTTTTCAGAGTATAGGCCTCTGCCTCACCTCCTCAGTCGCCTTCCCGCGACCGGTGCACTGAGAGCGCCTCGCCTTCCCGCATCCAGCGCACGAGCCGCCGGCTGCGCGGCACACTGAGAGGAGCTACCCCACGACCTAGGAAGGACGGCAGTGAGGACTGGAGCACTAAGCACGGCCGAGAGGAGCTACCCCAGGACCGAGGTCAGGAAGGGCGGCGGTGAGGAGAGACCCCTCGTCCAAGATAAGGTGCGATAGCTGTGCTTTGCTGGAGCAGCCGAGAAGAGATACCCCACGCCCAAGGTAAGAGAATCCCAAGTAAAATGGTAGGTCTTGCAAGACGGCATCAGAGGGCAAATACACTGAAACCATACTCATGGAAAACTAGTCAATCTAATCACACCAGGACCACAGCCTTGTCTAACTCAATGAGATTAAGCCAGGCCCGTGGGGCAACCCAGGATGGGCGGGTCACTGTGGTACGCTGACAGGGTGTGGTACGCTGGAGAAGGGAATGGCAAACCACTTCAATATTCTTGCCTTGAGAACCCCATGAACAGTATGAAAAGGCAAAATGATAGGATACTGAAAGAGAAACTCCCGAGATAAGTAGGGGCCCAAATTGCTACTGGAGATCAGTGGAGAAATAACTCCAGAAAGAATGAAGGGATGGAGCCAAAGCAAAAAGAATACCGAGCTGTGGATGTGTCTGGAGATAGAAGCAAAGTCCGATGCTGTAAAGAGCAATATTGCATAGGAACCTGGAATGTCAGGTCCATGAATCAAGGCAAACTGGAAGTGGTCAAACAAGAGATGCCAAGAGTGAATGTCGACATTCTAGGAATTAGCGAACTCAAATGGACTGGAATGGGTGAATTTAACTCAGAGGACCATTATATCTACTACTGTGGGCAGGAATCCCTCAGAAGAAATGGAGTGGCCATCATGGTCAACAAAAGAGTCCGAAATGCAGTACTTGGATGCAATCTCAAAAACGACAGAATGATCTCTGTTTGTTTCCAAGTCAAACCACTCAATGTCACAGTAATCCAAGTCTATGCCCCAACCAGTAACACTGAAGAAGCTGAAGTTGAACGGTTCTATGAAGACCTACAAGACCTTTTAGAACTAACACCCCAAAACGATGTCCTTTTCATTATAGGGGACTGGAATGCAAAAGTAGGAAGTCAAGAAACACCTGGAGTAACAGGCAAATTTGGCCTGGGTATACAGAATGAAGCAGGGCAAAGACAAACAGAGTTATGCCAAGAAAATGCACTGGTCATAACAAATACCCTCTTCCAACAACACAAGAGAAGACTCTATACATGGACATCATCAGATGGTCAACACCAAAATCAGATCGATTATATTCTTTGCAGCCAAAGATGGAGAAGCTCTATACAATCAGCAAAAACAAGACCAGGAGCTGACTGTGGCTCAGACCATGAACTCCTTATTGCCAAATTCAGACTTAAATTGAAGAAAATAGGGAAAACCACTAGACCATTCAGGTATGACCTAAATCAAATCCCTTATGATTATACAGTGGAAGTGAGTAATAGATTGAAGGGCCTAGATCTGATAGATAGAGTGCCTGATGAACTATGGAATGAGGTTCGTGACATTGTACAGGAGACAGGGATCAAGACCATCCCCATGGAAAAGAAATGCAAAAAAGGAAAATGGCTGTCTGGGGAGGGCTTACAAATAGCTGTGAAAAGAAGAGAAGCAAAAAGCAAAGGAAAAAAGGAAAGATATAAGCATCTGAATGCAGAGTTCCAAAGAAATAGCAAGAAGAGATAAGAAAGCCTTCTTTAGCGATCAATGCAAAGAAATAGAGGAAAACAACAGAATGAGAAAGACTAGGGATCTCTTCAAGAAAATCAGAGATACCAAAGGAACATTTCATGCAAAGATGGGCTCGATAAAGGACAGAAATGGTATGGACCTAACAGAAGCAGAAGATATTAAGAAGAGGTGGCAAGAATACACAGAAGAACTGTACAAAAAGATCTTCACAACCCAGATAATCACAATGATGTGATCACTGACCTAGAGCCAGACATCCTGGAATGTGAAGTCAAGTGGGCCTTAGAAAGCATCACTAGGAACAAAGCTAGTGGAGGTGATGGAATTCCAGTGGAGCTATTCCAAATCCTGAAAGATGATGCTGTGAAAGTGAGGCACTCCATATTCCAGCAAATTTTGAAAACTCAGCAGTGACCACAAGATTGGAAAAGGTCAGATTTCATCCCAATCCCAAAGAAAGGCAATGCCAAAGAATGCTCAAACTACCGCACAATTGCACTCATCTCACACGCGAGTAAAGTAATGCTCAAAATTCTCCAAGCCAGGCTGCAGCAATATGTGAACCGTGAACTTCCTGATGTTCAAACTGGTTTTAGAAAAGGCAGAGGAACCAGAGATCAGATTGCCAACATCTGCTGGATCATTACAAAAAGCAAGAGAGTTCCAGAAAAGCACCTATTTCTGCTTTATTGACTATGCAAAAGCCTTTGACTGTGTGGTTTACAATCAACTGTGGAAAATTCTGAAAGAGATGGGAATACCAGACCACCTAATCTGCCTCTTGAGAAATCTGTATGCAGGTCAGGAAGCAACAGTTAGAAATGGACATGGAACAACAGACTGGTTCCAAATAGGAAAAGGAGTACATCAAGGCTGTATATTGTCACCATGTTTATTTAACCTATATGCAGAGTACATCATGAGAAATGCTGGACTGGAAGAAACACAATTTGGAATCAAGATTGCCGGGAGAAATATCAATAACCTCAGATATGCAGATAACACCACCCTTATGGCAGAAAGTGAAGAGGAACTCAAAAGCCTCTTGATGAAAGTGAAAGTGGAGATTGAAAAGGTTGGCTTAAAACTCAACATTCAGAAAACGAAGATCATGGCATCTGGTCCCATCACTACATGGGAAATAGATGGAGAAACAGTGGAAACAGTGTCAGACTTTATTTTTCTGGGCTCAAAAATCACTGCATATGTTGATTGCTGCCATGAAATTAAAAGACGATTACTCCTTGGAAGGAAAGTTATGACCAACCTAGATAGCATATTCCAAAGCAGAGACATTACTTTGCCAACAAAGGTTCACCTAGTCAAGGCTATGGTCTTTCCTGTGGTCATGTATGGGTGTGAGAGCTGGACTGTAAAGAAGGCTGAGCGCCGAAGAATTGATGCTTTTGAATTGTGGTGTTGGAGAAGACTCTTGAGAGTCCCTTGGACTGCAAGGAGATCCAACCAGTCCATTCTGAAGGAGATCAGCCCTGGGATTTCTTTGGAAGGAATGATGCTAAAGCTGAAACTCCAGTATTTTGGCCACCTCATGCGAAGAGTTGACTCATTGCAGAAGACTCTGATTCTGGGAGGGATTGGGGGCAGGAGGAAAAGGGGACGACAGAGGATGAGATGTCTGGATGGTATCGCTGACTCGATGGATGTGAGTCTGAGTGACCTCCGGGAGCTGGTGATGGACAGGGAGGCCTGGCGTGCTACAGTTCATGGAATCGCAAAGAGTCGGACATGACTGAGCGACTGATCTGATGTAATCTGATTTTCTTGTTTTAGATGTGATGTTAAATGGGATTGTTTTCTTAATTTCCCTGTCTGATATTCCATTGTTAGTTTACAGAAATACAACAGATTTCTATATATTAATTTTGTATTCTGCAAATGTACCATATTCATTGATGAGTTTTAGTAGTATGGTGGTTCTGGGCTTCCTGGGTGGTTCAGTGGGAAAGAATCTTCCTGCCAATGTGGAAGATGCAGGTTCAATCTCTAGGTCAGAAAGACACCCTGGAGAAGGAAACGGCAACCCATTCCTGTATTCTTGCCTGGGAAATCTCATGGGCAGAGGAGCCTGGTGGGTTACATCCCATGGGGTCCCAAAAGAGTTGGATAAAACTTAGCCACTGAACAACAACAACTGAAACAAAAATGAACACATGGATCAATGGAACAGTGTAGAAAATCCAGAAATAAGCCTAACTACTTATGGTCAATTCATTCATTAGAAAGGAGGCAAAAAGACATCTCTGTTAAACACGTGGTACTTAGAAAACTGAAAAACTACATATAAAAGAATAAATGAGAACATTGTTTAATACCATATATGAAAGGAAACTCAAAATGGATTAAAGACCTAAATGTTATACCTGATATTGTAAAACTCATAAAAGAAAATATAGGCAAAGCAGCCTTTGACATAAATAATAGTAATATTTGTTTTTGGTATGTCTCCTAAGGTAAAGGAAATAAAAGCAAAAATTAAAAAATAGGACCTAATTGAACTTAAAAGCTTTTGCACAGTGAAGGAAACCATAACAAAATGAAAAGGCAGAGTACTGAATAGGAGAAAATATTTGCAAATAAAGTGACTGATAAGAAATAATAAATTAATATCCAAAATATATAAACTCATACAACTAAACATCAAAAAATTAATTAAAAATAGCAGAAGACCTGAACAGGCATTTTGCCAATGAGAAAATGCAGATGGCCAATAGGCACAGAAGGGATACTCAACATTGCTAATCATCAGGGATATGTAAATCAAAACCACAATGAGATGTCACCTAAAACAGGTAACAATGGCCACCATCAAAAAGGTCTACAAATAATAAATGTTTATGAGAATTTGGAAGAAAGAGTGTCCTTACACACTTCTGGTGAGGTGTAAATTGGTGCAACCACTGTGGAAAATATAGAGGTTTCTAAAAAGCTAAATATGAAACTACCATCAGATCAGATCAGATCAGATCAGACGCTCAGTTGTGTCCGACTCTTTGCGACCCCATGAACCACAGCGCGCCAGGCCTCCCTGTCCATCACCAGCTCCCGGAGGTCACTCAGACTTGCATCCATCGAGTCAGTGATGCCATCCAGCCATCTCATCCTCTGTCGTCCCCTTCTCCTCCTGCCCTCACTACCATAGGATTCAGCAATTCCAGTCCTGAGTATATATCTGAAAAAGTCCCACTAATTCAAAAAGCTAAATGCACCCAATGTTCATAGTAGCATTATCTGCAGTTTCTAAGACATGGAAACAATCTAATTGTCCATCAATAGATGAATGGATAAAGAAGATGGGCTCTGCATATACAATGGAATACTACTTGGTCAAAGAAAAGAAAGAAACTTTGACATTTGAGCAACATAGATTGACTTGAAGGACATTATGCTAAGTGAAATGTCAGACAGAAAGATTAATACTATATGATATGACTTATATGTGGAATCTAAAAGATTCAACAAACTAATAAATATAAAAGAAGCAGACTCATAGACAAAGAGAAGAAACTAGTGGTTACCAGAAGAGTGGAGGGGCAATATAAGGATGGAGGAATGGAAGGTACAAACTATTGTGTACAAGAGAAGCTCAATGACGCATTGTACATTGTGAGGAATCTAGCCAATATTTTCTAATAGCTGAAAATGGAAAGTAACTTTAAAAATTGAACAAAATAAATATTTAAAAAGGCAATCAGCCATGAATATAATTAGAACTTAAAAAACAAGTTTAATAAAAATTACAAAAAAAAAAAACACTTTTCTGCTGCTGTTATTCACTAGTGACGTGCATTGGTTGCATGATCTTGGAAAGACCTCTTTACTTTTTCCTAAATGGGATCAATCATAAATGGTGGAATGGATTCATTGAGGTAATATATGTGAATGCTCTGTAGAATGTTATACCACACAGTTGGCGCCTATGAAGTTTTCTTTTTTTTTTTTTTTAATTTAAATAACATGGTTTTCTTACTTTCTAGGATTCCTTATGTCTATATTGCAAATTGAAAATTTTTTTTAGTAAGTTGTATGTGCCAGACACTACTAAGTATCTTATAAATACTAATTCTGTTAATCCTCATATCTATTTTATTATGAAATAAATCCTATTATTATCTTCACTTATAGATTAAGAATGTAAGGTAAAGTGAAGTTAAATAGTGTTATTGTTGTTCAATTGCTCAGATGTGTCTGACTCTTTGCAACCCCATGAACTGCAGCATGCCTTGGTTCCCTGTCCTTTACCATTAAAACCACATGACTAGGAAGTAGTGTCATATTTGGAAAATAATGGCCTCATTCTAGGAAATTCTAATTCTTGGCTAAAACTCCACCTCTCTAACTTACCTTTCACCCATGAGATATAAACTCTATGAGGAAAAAGAAAGATAACAAAGCTGAACGCATCACACTTCTTGATCTCAAACTCCACTACAAAGTGCAGTAATCAAATAGTATGGTATTAGCATAAAACATATAGATAGGTTAATAGAGGAGAATAGAGAGTTCAGGAGAAAAAAACCCCACATACGTATGGTCAATCAATTAATGACAAAAGAGCCAATAGTATACAGTGGTGAAAAGGCAATCTCTTCAATTAATGATGTGAAGAAAATTGGACAGCCGCTTACAAAACAAACTGGCCTACTCTCATACCATACACAAACGTTACCTCAAATGAACTGAAGAACCGAATGTAAGATCTGAAATCTTAAAACTCCTAGAGGAAAATATGAATGTTAAGCTACTTGACTTGGGTTTGGTGATTCGTTTTTGGATTTGATATCAAAAACAAAAGCAACAAAAGCCAAAACAAACAATTGTGACAATTTTAAACTAATTAGCTTCTTCATGGTAAAGAAAATCATTAACAAAATAAAAATGCAATCAATGAATGGAAGAAAATATTTGCAAATCATATATTTGATAATAAGTTAATATCCAAATATACAAACTCATGCAACTCAATATCAAAATCAAACAATTTGACTAAAATTGGGCAGAGGTTCTGAATAGACATTTTTCCAAAGAAGAAATACAGATGGCTAGGCTTATGGATACTTGAGAAGATGTCCAGAGTCACTAATTATCAGGGAAGTGAAAATCAGAATCACAGTGAGATATTACCTCATACTTATTAGAATGGCTACTGTTAAAAGGACAACAGAGAAGTTTTGGAAGGTATATGGAGAAAACAAAACAACTTTTTTGCACTGTTGGTGAGAATGAAACTTGGTACAGCCATCATAGAAAACAGAATGCAGTTTCTTCAAAAAACTGGGTAGTTGTCCAAAGGAAACAAAAACAAAACCTTGAAAAGTTATATGAACCCCCATGTTTACTACACCATTATTTACAGTACTCAAGATATGGAAATAGCTTAAGTGTCTATCAATGAATGAATGGATAAAGAAGATGGGATATACACACCACATGCACACACACACACACACACACACACACACACATCCACACACCCACAATGGAATATTATACAGCCATAAAAAGGAAAGAAACCTTTGCCATTTATGACAACATGCATGGACCTTGAAGGTATTATGGTAGGTGAAATAAATTGAACAGAGGAACAGTGTATGATCTCATTTATATGTAAAAGCAAAAAACAAACAAACCAGTAAACAAATTCCAAACTCACAAATTATACAGATTGGTGGTTTCCAGAGGAAAATGGTAGGTAGTGAACTAAGTGGATAAAGAATGACCAAATGTACAAACTCTTTTTTATATAGTAAATTATTAATGGGGATGTAATGCACATTATAGGCACTACAATTAGCGATTCTGTATTATACATTTTAAAGTTGCTAAAAGAGCAATCTTAAAAGTTCTCACAAGAAAAAAAAAGAAACTGTGTGTGGTGATGGATGTTAACTAGTCATATTGTGGTAATCGTTTCTGCAGTATATACAAAAATCAAGTCAAAAGGTTATACATCTGTTACTGATACAATTTTATGTCAACTGTATCTCAATAAAAAAGTCATCACTAGGCCAAATGATTGGAGAAGGAAATGGCAACCCACTCCAGTGTTCTTGCCTGGAGAATCCCAGGGACGGTGGAGCCTGGTGGGCTGCCCTCTATGGGGTCGCTCAGAGTCGAATACGACTGAAGCAACTTAGCAGCAGCAGCAGGCCAAATGATTATTCCACACATGAAGCACAAGTTTTTCTACTTAAGGAAAATAATTTTAGAGCATACTTAAAATTATTTAGATAAATACGCTCTTTAATAGGTTTTGATTCAGTCTAGAACAAAGTACAAGAATAATTCTCTAGACTGAGGCATTTTATATCCCAATATGAAAAAATAACTTGCTCAAGGGGAACAGCCACTTGAGATTGTAGGACAAAATTTTCAAAGTTGAAGCCAGTTTCTTACATAGGAAATGCAATGTTTGGAAATCTATAATCTATATGCATGATATTTTGAAAAATTAAGTGGTCCATTTGTCAGGATGATTGCTGGGAGAAATATCAATAACCTCAGATATGCAGATGACACCACTCTCATGGCCGAAAGTGAAGAGGAACTAAAAAGCCTTTTGATGAAAGTGAAAGTGGAGAGCGAAAAAGTTGGCTTAAAGCTCAACATTCAGAAAACGAAGATCATGGCATCTGGTCCCATCACTTCATGGGAAATAGATGGGGAAACAGTGGAAACAGTGTCAGACTTTATTTTTCTGGGCTCCAAAATCAATACAGATGATGACTGCAGCCATGAAATTAAAAGATGCTTACTCCTTGGAAGGAAAGTTATGACCAACCTAGATAGCATATTGAGAAGCAGAGACATTACTTTGCCAACAAAGGTCCATCTAGTCAAGGCTATGGTTTTTCCTGTGGTCATGTATGGATGTGAGAGTTGGACTGTGAAGAAGGCTGAGCGCCAAAGAATTGAACCGTGGTGTTGGAGAAGACTCTTGAGAGTCCCTTTGACTGCAAGGAGATCCAACCAGTCCATTCTGAAGGAGATCAGCCCTGGGATTTCTTTGGAAGGAATGATGCTAAAGCTGAAAGTCCAGTACTTTGGCCACCTCATGCGAAGAGTTGACTCATTGGAAAAGAGTATGATGCTGGGAGGGATTGGGGGCAAGAGGAGGAGGGGACGATAGAGGATGAGATGGCTGGATGGCATCACTGACTCAATGGATGTGACTCAATGGCATGTGACTCAATGGATGTGACTCATGGATGTGACTCAATGGATGTGACTCATGGATGTGACTCAATGGATGTGACTCAATGGATGTGACTCAATGGATGAGATGGCTGGATGGCATCACTGACTCAATGGATGTGACTCAATGGATGTGACTCATGGATGTGACTCAATGGATGTGACTCAATGGATGTGACTCAATGGATGTGACTCAATGGCATCACTGACTCAATGGATGTGACTCAATGGATGTGAGTCTCAGAGACCTCTGGGAGTTGGTGATGGACAGGGAGGACTGGTGTGCTGCAATTCATGGGGTCGCAAAGAGTCGGACATGACTGAGCGACTAATCTGATCTGATCTATTCAAAGAGCCATCTATTTGTGGAAAAAATAATGTGATATGGATGTTGTAGTTAAATATTTTGGTAAATGTATACATACTAGTTACTGCTAAAATATGTGAATGATTCCTGGGTTTAATTTTTATTTGTTTGTTTTAAGATACAATACTGTCCTTTTCTTATGTAATACATATCTAACAAATCACTTATATTTCAGTGATAATTTAAACTTTTTTTTTACTTTGAATTGGGTAGCTTTTATAATGAAGTACCATTAAGGAAAAGTACAAGTATTATAGGAAAGATAATGTGTATAACATTTGGCTGTAATGTATGCATCTTGCAATATTATAATGGCTGAAACATTAAAATAATCTATATACATATTTTTATAATGAAAAATAGTTTTATTCCATCATACTTAAAATAGAATATTGTCTTTCTATAAATTTATCAACAATATTCAAGTATTTTACATACATAGAGAAATAAACTACAAAAAAACTAATGAATACCCTCAGAAAATTTTCCCAGAGTAATTTTCCTTCACATTTTCACTGTAGATAACCACTTAAACAATAACATCATTAAAATCTTATATTCTATATAAATGGAAAAACCCTTTACTTTTTAAGAATTAGGTGGTTTATTACTCTCGGGTCTTAAGGCAAAAGAAACAGGCTATTATTTGTGTCTTAAAACAAAGAAGTTTTAATGGCACATTCTAACAAGAATTCTCCTTTGAAAAACAAATCAAAACAGCAAACCATTTATATTTATTTTAATACCACCCTGACTGATAATTCCTCCTTTGCAAAATTCTGGTGCACTGAACATACCCTCTGTATATCTATTTAAAAAATATAAAACTTTGGGGCTTAATGATGTGAATACTTTCATCCTGAATATAATAATGTTGTCTGGGGTAGGGACTTAGAAGATACAGGGACAATAATGTTAATGATAGTGGAGTGTATCAGTTGTATTTTTCAAGAGATGCCTCAGAATTTCTAGGAGATATTTTAGAAACAAGAGATTCATTTTGAAGCCGTTTGCTTTTTAACAATACATATATATTTCGTGGCCTAGAGAAGAATGGTGTCTTGGGATAGTGGCTGAAGTCAGCATTTACCACTTAGAATTTGCAATGCAACCTTAGGAGAGATAAGGAATCTGAATCAACACTGCAAGCTATGTAGAAAGGAGCTGGGGTTTGTAAAGGGCAGTATTCATTCACGGTAGACTTTCGTTATGTGATCTCTGGAATGGCAGCATCATGATCAGAGCTAAGGTCAAATAAAACTTCTTATTGAGAAAGGAATTTGAATATTTCTCCTCGTTGCAAATAGGTTAACTGTTTCTCAAAATACCAATACCAATACCAATACAATATTGTAAATAACCTCCAATTAAATAAATTTATATTTAAAAAAATTTTGCTTCTTTTTGATGTTCTATCAGATCAATTGTTAATCCCTAGTAACAGTTTCAAAAAGTATGTTTAACATCAAGATGGCAAACTGGGCATGTTTACTTAGCTTCAGGTTTTCCTCTAATTCTACTAAAATAAAAAGTTTAAAAATATGAATATGATTTAATTTCTGCAAAGTGAAGGAGAATTTGGTGGGCTATTCAATAAAGGATGAGACATTTTAACATAGTTCTCTGGGAAGAAAAACTTAGGGAATAATTGAGGGTAAGGTGGAACAGACATGGTTGCAAGTGGGTGTTGGAGGAGGAGGAAAAGGTGTGTCATTGGAACCCCTAAGATGCTCTTATGTCTGTGAAATTTAGAAGTGGGAAGTGGGAAGCAGGCAGAAAATATTTGTCAAAATATTACAGCAGATTTGATAAAGGTAAAGCTTTTAATGTATATATTTGTTGTTCCAGAATAAAGAATATACAATAAATGATTAGGAAGAGAACCTGTTGAAGTGTTGAAGAATAAACATTTTTAAGGGACAGAGAGATTAAACACACACACACACAATAACAAAGAAAAATTGGCATGAGTTTGGAGATATGAGAATTTGCAATTGATAGGAAGTCTATTGTAAAATAAGACCTGTGAATTGGCATGGCTTGTCTGTGCACACTACATTCTAATCAGGTAGATAGCAATAAAGAAAATGATTCCTTCTCTAACATGGGAAAGGAAATAGTCACCCAAGTCTAGGAAGCACAGAGTCCCATAAAGGAGGAAAACTATAAGACACATGCTGCTGCTGCTGCTAAGTTGCTTCAGTTGTGTCTGACTCTGTGCAACTCCGTAGACAGCAGCCCACCAGGCTCCCCCATCCCTGGGATTCTCCAGGCAAGGATACTGGAGTGGGTTGCCATTTCCTTCTCCAACAAGACAAATATTAGTCAAATTAATAAAAAAAATAAATACAAAGAAGAAATATTAAAAGCCACAAGGGAAAAGTAATAAGTAACATACAAGGGAAATCTCATTTGTTTATAAGATGATTTTTCAGTAGAAATTTTGAAGGCCAGAGGGAGTGGAAGGATGTATTCAAAATTATAAAAGAGAGAAATATACAACCAAGAATACTTTATCCAGCAAAGCTCTACCTCAAAGTCAACAGTCAGTTCAGTCACTCAGTCATGTCTGACTCTTTTCAAGCCATGGAATACAGTACATCAGGCTTCTCTGTCCATGACCAACTCCTTGAGCTTACTCAAACTCATGTCCATCGAGTCGGTAATGCCATCCAACCATCACATCCTTTGTCTCTTCTCCTTCTCCCACTTCTCTTTCACCTTCAATCTTTCCCACCACCAGGGTCTTTTCAAAGGAGTAAGCTCTTTGCATCAGGTTGCCAAAGTTTTGGAATTTCAACTTCAACATCAGTCCTTCCAATGACTGATTTCCTTTAGGATTGACTGGCTGGAACTACTTGAAGTCCAAGGGATCCTCAAGAGTCTTCTCCAACACTGTAGTTCAAAAACATCAATTCTTTGGTGCTCAGCTTTCTTTATAGTCCAACTCTCACATCCATACATGACTACTGGAAAAACCATAGCCTTGGCTAGACAAACGCTTGTTGGCAAAGTAATGTCTCTGCTTTTAAATATGCTGTCCAGTTGGTAATAGCTTTTCTTTCAAGGATCAAAAGTCTTTTAATTTCATGACTGCAGTTACCATCTGCAGTGATTTTGGAGCTCAAAAAAATAGTCTCTCACTGTTTCCACTGTTTACCCATCTATTTCCCATGAACTCACAGGACCAGATGTCATGATCTTAGTTTTCTGAATGTTGAGCTTTAAGCCACCTTTTTCACTCTTCTCTTTCACTTTCATCAAGAAGCTCTTTGGTTCTTCTTCACTTTCTGCCATAAGGGTAGTGTTATCTGCATATCTGAGGTTATTGATTCCAGCTTGTATTTCATTCAGCCCGGCTTTTCTCATGATGTACTCTGCATAAAAGTTAGGTAAGCAGGGTGACAATATACAGTCTTGACGTACTCCTTTTCCTATTTGGAACCAGTCTGTTGTTCCATGCCCAGTTCTAACTGTTGCTTCTTGACTTGCATATGGATTTCTCAGGAGGCAGGTCAGGTGGTCTAGTCTTGAATAATTTTTCATAGTTTGTTGTGATACACAGTCAAAGGCTTTGGCATAGTCAATAAAGCAGAAATAGATGTTTTTCTGGAACTCTCTTGCTTTTTCCATGATCCAGCAGATGTTGGCAATTTGATCTCTGGTTCCTCTGCCTTTTCTAAAACCAGCTTGAACATCTGGAAGTTCATGGTTTATGTATTACTGAAGCCTGGCTTGGAGAATTTTGAGCATTACTTTATTAGCATGTGAGATGAGGGCCATTGTGTGGTAGTTTGAGCATTCTTTGGCAATGCCTTTCTTTGGGATTGAAATGAAAACTGACATTTTCGAGCCCCAGTGGCCACTGCTGCCAGGGAAGCCCTGAGTATAGCACTTTGAAATACCTCAACGTGGATTCCATTACTTCCACTAGCTTTGTTCATTCTGATGCTTCCTAAGGCCCACTTGAGTTCCCATTTCAGGATATCTGGCTCTAGAAGAGTGGTCACCCCACTGTGGTTATCTCAGTCATTAAGATATTTTTTGTATAGTTCTTCTATGTATTCTTGCCACCTCTTCTTAATATCTTCTGCTTCTGTTAGGTCCACACAATTTCTGTCCTATATTGAGCCCATCTTTGCATGAAATGTTCCCTTGGTATCTCTAATTTTCTTGAAGAGATCTCTAGTCCTTCTAATTCTATAGTTTTCTTCTATTTCTTTGGGGATGAATTCCCTATCCAATATGCTACTGGAGATCAGAGTCAACAGACAATTCAAAAAATTTTACAGATAAGTAAAAGTTAGGAGAATCCATCAGCGTTAAACAGCTTAACAGTAACTGCTGATGGAACTTCTCTAGGCAAGAAACACAAAAGAAAACGAAAAAAGGAAGGGAAGAAGAATAAAAAGAAAGACCTACAAAAACAAACTAAAGCAGTTAAGAAAATGGCAGTAGTAATGTACATATCAATAATTACCTCAAATGTAAGTTGAATAAATGCTCCAACCTAAATACACAGGTTGGCTGAATGGACACAAAAATAAGACCCATAGAAAAACATCTATTTCTGCTTTATTGACTATACCAAAGCCTTTGACTGTGTGGATCACAATCAACTGTGGAAAATTCTGAAAGAGATGGGAACACCAGACCACCTGATCTGCCTCTTAAGAAACCTGTATGCAGGTCAGGAAACAACAGTTAGAATTGGACATGGAACAACAGACTGGTCCCAAATAGGAAACAGAGTATGTTAAGGCTGTATATTGTCACCCTTCTTATTTAACTTATATGCAGAGTACATCATGAGAAATGCTGGACTGGAAGAAGCACAGGCTGGAATCAAGATTGCTGGGAGAAATATCAATAACCTCAGATATGCATATGACAACACCCTTATGACAGAAAATGAAGAGGAACTAAAGAGCCTCTTGAAGAAAGTGAAAGAAGAGAGTGAAAAAGTTGGCTTAAAACTCAACATTCAGAAAACGAAGATCATGGCATCTGGTTCCATCACTTCATGGGAAATAGATGGGGAAACAGTGTCAGACTTTATTTTTGGGGGCTCCAAAATCACTGCAGATGGTGATTGCAGCCATGAAATTAAAAGATGCCTACACCTTGGAAGGAAAGTTATGATCAACCTAGATAGCTTATTCAAAAGCAGAGATATTACTTTGCCAACAAATATCCATGTAGTCAAGACTATGGTTTTTCCAGTGGTCATGTATGGATGTGAGAGTTGGACTGTGAAGAAAGCTGAGCACTGAAGAATTGATGCTTTTGAACTGTGGTGTTGGAGAAGACTCTTGAGAGTCCCTTGGACTGCAAGGAGATCCAACCAGTCCATCCTAAAGGAGATCAGGCCTTGGTTTTAATTGGAAGGATTGATACTGAAGCTGAAACCCCAACACTTTGGCCTCCTTATGTGAATTGTTCACTTGTTGGCAAAGATTCTGATACTGGGAGGGATTGGGGGCAGGAGGAGAAGGGGACGACAGAGGATGAGATGGCTGGATGGCATCACTGACTCGATGGACATGAGTATAGGTAAATCTGGTAGTTGGTGATGGACAGGGAGGCCTGGTGTGCTGCGATTCATGGTATCACAAAGAGTTGGACATGACTGAATGACTGAACTGAAGCTGTTTAAAAGATACCCATTTCAGACATATGGATAGTACAAACTGAAAATGAGCGGATGGAAAATTATGTTTCATGCAAATGAAAATCAAAAGAAATCTGGTGTAGTGATACTTATATCAGACAAAATAGACTTTAAAATAAAGACTGTTATAAAATCCAAGGATGAACACTATACAATGATCAAAGGATCAATCCAATAAGAAGATATAATGTTTATGCACCAAACATATGAACACCACAATAAATAGGCAAATGAACAGTTATTAAAGGGGAAATATACCGTAACACAATAATTGTGCGGGATTTTAACACTCTACCTGTACTAATGGACATATCAACCAGACAGAAAATTAACAAAACATAAACCTTGAGTGACACAATAGACCAGATTGACTTAATTGATATTCATTGGACATTATATCTGAAAGTAGCAGAATATCCTGTGTTCTCAAGTGCACATAGAACATTCTCCAGGATAGATCACATCTTGGGTCACAAATTAAGCTTTGGTAAATCTAAGAAAATTAAATCATATCAAGCAAGTTTTCCAACCAAAACATTATGAGATTAGAAGTCAGTAACAGGAAAAACTGTATAAAACACAAACACATGGAGGCTAAATAATATGATACTAAATAACCAAGAATCTCTAAGGAAATAAAGGAGGAATTAACAAACAAACAACCAAACGTAGAAACAATCACAAAAAAACCCATAATGATCCAAAACCTGCGGGATGCAGTGAAAGAAGTTCTAAGAGGGAAGTTTATAGCAATCTTTCCTCAAGAAATAGGAAAAAGCTCAAATAAACAACATAACTTTGTACCCAAAGCCACTAAAGAAAGACCAACAAACAAAACCCAAATTTAGTAAAAGGAAATAAATCATAAAGACCAGAGCAGAAATAAATGAAATAGGAAGAAAACAATAGCAAAGATCAATGAAACTAAAAGCTAGTTTTTTGAGAAGATAAACAAAATCAATAAATCTGTATTGACTCATAAAGGAAGAAAAAAGGGAGAGAATTCAAACTGATAAAATTGGAAATGAAAAAAAGAGAAATTAAAACACACTGTAGAAACAGAAAGGCTCATAAAAGACTACTACAAGCAAGTATTTGCCAATAAAATGGACAACTTGGAAGAAGTGGACATATGCCTAGAAAATACAAGCTTCCAATATTGAATCATGAAGAAATAGAAAATATGAACAAACAAATCATGTGTAATTGAAACTGATTTAAAACTCTTCCAGCAAACAAAAGTCTAGGGCCAGATAGCTTCATAGGCAAATTCTATCAAATACTTAGAGAAAAGCTAACACCTATCATTCTCAAACTTTTTGAAAAAATTGCAGAGGAAGAAACACTCCCAGGCTTATGCAACAAGGGCACCATCACCCTGATTAAAACACACACACACACACACACAGAGAAAACAATACCACAAAAAAGAGAGAAAATTACAGGCCAATGTCACTGATGAACATAAATGAAAAAATTCTCAACAAAATACTAGCAAACAGAATTCAGTAATGCATGAAAAGGATCATACACTGTGATCAAGTGGAATTTATCTCAGGGATGCAAGAAATCTTAAAAATAATGCAAATGAATCAGTCTGATACATAAGATTAACAAATCAAAAAATAAAAACCGTATGATACTAATAGATGTAGGAAAAGCTTTTGACAAAATTCAATACCCATTTATGATTAAAAAAAAAAAAAAACTCTCCAGAAAGTGGGCATAGATGGAATATATCTCAACATAATAAAGGCCATATAGGACAAACCCACAGAAAACATTCTTAATTGTGAAAAACTGAAAGCATTTGCTTTAAGATCAGGAACAAGACAAAGGTGTCTGCCCTCACTACAATTATTCAACACACTTTTGGAAGTTCTAGCCACAGAAATCAGAGAAGAAAAGAGCTAAAAGGTATCCATATTGGAAAAGAAGAAGTAAAACTTACACTGTTTGCAGATGGCATAATATTATACATAAAAATACTAAAGATGCCATAAGACAACTACTACAGTTCATCAATAAATTTGGTAAAGTTGAGAATTTATCAGTGAATTTGGTAAAGTTGCAGAAAACAAAGTTAATACACAAAAATCACTTGCATTCCTATACACTAACAATTAAAGATCAGAAAGAGAAATTAATGAAACAATTACATTTACCATCTCAATAAAAAGAAAATATCTAGAAATAAACCTGTCTAGGGAAGCAAAATATCCATACTCAGAATACTATAAGATACTGATGAAAGAATTAAACATGATGCAAACAGATGAAGAAATATACCATGTACTTAGAGGGGAAGACTCAATATTGTGAAATGAGTATATTACCAAAATGAATCTACATATTAAATGCAATCCCAATCAAATTAGCAAGAACATTTTTCACAGAATTAGACCAAAATTTTACAATTTATATGGAAACACAAAAGAATTGAGTAGCCAAATCAATCTTGAGAAATAAGAATGTAGCTGGAGGAATCAGACTCTCTGACTTTAGACTATCCCATAAAGCTAGAATAATCAAGATGTTATGAAGAAGTGAAGTGAAGTGAAGTTGCTCAATCATGTCTGACTCTTTGCGACCCCATGGACTGTAGCCTACAATGCTCCTCCGTCCATGGGATTATCTAGGTAAGAGTACTCTAGTGGATTGCTATTTCCTTCTCCAGAGGATCTTCCCAACCCAGGGATCGAACCTGGGTCTCCTGCATTGTAGGCAGATGCTTTACCATCGGAGCTACCAGGGAAGTCCTGGTATAGTACTGGCACAAATACAGAAATACAGATCAGTGGAATAGAAGAGAAAGCTGGGAGATAAACCCAGGCACCTGTTAGTCATTCCCTTCTCCAGGTCTATGGTCACCTAATCTCTGGGCTCCAAAATCACTGCAGATGGTGATTGCAGCCATGAAATTAAAAGACGCTTACTCCTTGGAAGGAAGGTTATGACCAACCTAGATAGCATATCCAAAGCAGAGACATCACTTTGCCAACAAAGGTTTGCCTAGTCAAGGCTATGGTCTTTCCTGTGGTCATGTATGGATGTGAGAGCTGGACTGTGAAGAAGGCTGAGCGCCAAAGAATTGATGCTTTTGAACTGTGGTGTTGGAGAAGACTCTTGAGAGTCCCTTGGACTGCAAGGAGATCCAACCGGTCCATTCTGAAGGAGATCAGCCCTGGGATTTCTTTGGAAGGAATGATGCTAAAGCTGAAACTACAGTATTTTGGCCACCTCATGCGAAAAATTGACTCATTGGAGAAGACTCTGATGGCTGGGAGGGATTGCGGGCAGGAGGAGAAGGGGACGACAGAGGATGAGATGGCTGGATGGCATCACTGACTCGATGAATATGAGTCTGAGTGACCTCCGAGAGCTGGTGATGGATAGGGAGGCCTGGCGTGCTGGAGTTCATGGGGTCGCAAAGAGTCAGACACGACTGAGTGACTGATCTGATCTGATCTGATCTGAATCTATGGCAATAGAGACAAGAATGTACAATAGAGAAAAGACAGTCTCTTCAACAAATGGTGCTGGAAAAACTGGACAACTACATGGAAAAGAATGAAATTAGATCACTCCCTGCTGCTAAGTCACTTCAGTCGTGTCCAACTCTGTGCAACCCCATAGATGGCAGCCCACAAGGCTCTCCCGTCCCCGGATTCTCCAGGCAAGAACACTGGAGTGGGTTGCCATTTCCTTCTCCAATGCATGAAAGTGAAAAGTGAAAGTGAAGTCACTCAGTTGTGTCCAAACCTCAGAGACCCTATGGACTGCAGCCTTCCAGGCTCCTCCAACCATGGGATTTTCCAGGCAAGAGTAGATCACTCCCTATCATGGTACACAAAGATAAACTAAAAATTGATTAGCGACCTAAAGGTTAGGCTTGATACTATAAAACTCTTAGAGGAAAACCTAGGGAGAACACTCTCTGGCATAAATCAAAGCAAGATCTTTCTGACCTCCCTCCTAGAGTAATGAAAATAAAAACAAAAACTAAATAAATGGGATCTGATTAAACTCCAAACTTTTTCACAACAAAGGAAACCATAAACAAAACAAAAAGATAACATTCAGTATGGGAAAATAATTACAAATGAAGCAGCTGACAAGGAATTAACTTCCAAAATATACAAGCAGTTCATGTAGCACAATTTAAAAAACAAATAAATGAAAAAATAGGCAGAAAACCAAAATAGACATTTCTCCAAAGAAGTTGTGCAGGTGACCAACAAACACATGAAAACATGCTCAACATCACTCATTAATAGAGAAATGCAAATCAGAACTACAATAAGATATCACCTCACACCAATTAGAATGCCATCATCAAAAATATGCAAGTAATATATGCTAGAGTGTATATGGAGAAAAGGGAAGCCTCCTACACTGTTGGTGGAAATGTAAACTGGTACAGCCACTATGGAGGACAGTATGGACCATCCTTAAAAATCTAAAAATAGAGCTAACATATGGTCTATCAATCCCATCCCTGGGCATACACTCAGAGAAAACCATAATTCAAAAAGATACATGAACCATAATATTCATTGCAGCATTATTTACAATAGTCAGGGCATGGAAGCAACCTAAATGTCCATCAACAGAGGAATGAATAGAGAATCTATAGTTCATATATACAATGAATATTGTGCATGCATGCTCAATTGCTCAGTTGTGTATAACACCTTGCAACCCCATAGATTGTAACCCACCAGGATCTTCTGTCCTTGGCATTTTCCTGAATCTTTTGCATCTCCTGCATTGGCAGGCAGGTTCTTTACCACTGCATCACTTGGGAAACACAATGGGTGTTACTCAGCCAAAAAAAGGAATGAAGTTGTGCCATCTGCAGAGACATGGATGAACTTGGAGACTGTTATACAGAGTGAAGTCAGTTAGAATGAGGAAAAGCAAATATTTCATATAATATCACTCATGAAATTTAGAAAATGTTACATATGAACTTATTCTCAAAACAGAGATACAGATGTAGAGGAGAAACTTATGGAGACCAGGGGGGAATGGAGGAGTGGTTAGATGAATTGAGAGATTGGCACTGACATATATATATTACTATGTATAAAACAGATAACTATGAAATCCTACTGTATAGCAGAGGGAACTCTAGTTAGTGCTCTGTGGTGGCTTAAATAGGAAGGAAATTTAGGAAAGAGGGGATACATGCTTGTGTATTACAGGTTCACTTTGCTATACAGCAGAAAGAACCAACAATGTAAAGCAACTATACTCCAAAAAAATTAATTTAACATTGAAAAGAAAATGATTCTCATATACCCACAATAAGCCAGTCTTTCGTAATGGAAAATTGATTCCATGGCATATAAAAACAATGACTAATATAAATGACAATGGATGTAATTAGGAAAATATAAATAACTCCAGAATAAAATGTACAAGTAATTGAAAAAAAATATATTTTCAAGAGTTAAATTAACATATTCAGACAAAGTAACAAATAATTATTTTCATAAATGTGACTGCTACAGAAAAATAGATAAAGTTAAGGAGATAACAGCTGTACAACATTTAAAAGATGATAGGCAATGTGGAAAATGAAAATAAGGAAAATATGTGTTAGAGGTATCCCAAACAGAAAATGTAAAAGCAAAACGGAGAATTAGATGATGGGACAACATAAAGGATATGGTGGGTCAATTGAGGAAGGCCATTATCAGATGCAAGGATGATAACTAGAGAAGAGGGCTTCTCAAAGTTGACTGCGCATATTAAATTTTTAAAACTCTTAAGTGCTCACCCTAACAGAGTTAATATGTATTTAATTGTATCAGTAGGAAACTTCATAACACCAATAATTAAGAAGAGATTCTGAAAGATTTCAGAGAATTAAACCAAATAAAATTAAGCTCAATGAAATGAAACAAGTTTTCTGGAAAATGAAAAAAAAAAAAAAAATAGACTAGTATATGTCTTTCCACAGCTTTGTGTAACTTAACGAAACTATAAGCATGCCATGTAGGGCCACCCAAGATGGATGGGTCATTGTGGACAGCTCTGACAAAACATAGTCCACTGAAGAAGGGCATAGCAAACTACTTCAGCATTCTTGCCTTGAGAACGCCATGAACAGTATGAAAAGGCAAAAAGTTATGACACCGAACGATGAACTCCCAAGGTTGGTAGGTGACAATATGCTACTGGAGAAGAGTGGATAAATAGCTCTAAAAGGAATGAAAAGGCTGAGCCAAAGCTGAAACATCACCCAGTTGCGGATGTGTCTGGTGGTGAAAGTAAAGTCCGATGCTGTAAAGAATGTATTGCATAGGAATCTGGAATTTTAGGTCTATGAATCAAGGTAAATTGGAATTGGCCAAACAGGAGATGGCTAGAGTAAACATCGACATTTTAGGAATCAGTGAACTAAAATGGATGGGGATGGGTAAATTTATTCAGATGACCATTATATCTACTACTGAGAGCAATAATTCCTTGGAAGAAATGGAGTAGCCTTCAAAGTTAATAAAAGAGTCTAAAATGCAGTCCAAAATCTGCTAGTTTTAGCAGATTTAGATGAGACAACTCTACACAGCAATATCACCAGATTACTGGCTGAATTCTTTGATGTGACCTTAATAGTCTTCAAGGTATTTGATTGGCCTTGAAAATCAAATACCACTATGTGGGTAAGATACAAATACTTAAAATCTATAATCTCAGGAGCATGGTAAAAACAGGCTGCTATTAATATCTTAGACAAGTGCAAAAGGGTCTTATTTGAATTGCAAAACATTTTATTGTTCATTTAATTTACAGATTATAGCAGGAAAATAAGTTAATGAACTATGTTAATCTTACTTGGGCCTATAAAAAAGAGTTTAGAATTTTATATTAGTGGAAAATATCAGTCTCTTGTGTCTAATTTCTATCCTATCAGGATAAATAAGAAAACAAATGCTAGTTTTAGCAGATTTGGATGAAATACAACATAAAACTGATTTCCTTGGCATTGTAGCAATAATTTTTACAATCCTAAGGAAAAACTAGAATGTGAGCCACTGAAGAAGGGAATGGAAAACCACTTGAGTATTCTTGCAAAAGGCAAAAAGATAGGACACTGAAAGATGAAGTCCCCAGGTTGGTAGGTGCCCAATATGCTACCTGAGAACAGTGGAGAAATAACTCCAGAAAGAATGAAGGGAAGGAGCCAAAGCAAAAGTGATACCCAGTTGTGGATGGGACTGGTGAATAGAAGAAAACTCCAATGCTGTAAAGAGCAATATTGCATAGGAACCTGAAATGTTAGGTCCATGAATCAAGGCAAATTGGAAGTGGTCAAACAGGAGATACAAGAGTGAACATCTGCATTCTAGGAATCTGTGAACTAAGATGGACTGGAATGGGTGAATTTTACTCAGATGACTATTATATCTACTACTGTGGACAGGAATCTCTTAGAAGAAATGGAATAGCCATCACAGTCAACAAAAGAGTCTGAAATGGAGTACTTGGATACAATCTCAAAAAAAAAAAAAAAAAAAAATACACAGTGATTTCTGTTCGTTTTTAAGCAAACCATTCAATATCACAGTAATCCAAGTATGCCCCAACCACTAAATGCCAAAGAAGCTAAATCTGAATGGCTCTGTGAAGACCTACAAGACCTTCTAGAACTAACACCCCCAAAAGATGTCCTTTACATTATAGGGGACTGGAATACAAAAGTAGGAAGTCAAGAAACACAGGCAAATTTGTCCTTGGAATATGGAATGAAGCAGGGCAAAGGCTAACAGAGATCTGCCAAGAGAATGTACTGGTCATAGCAAACACCCTCTTCCAACAACACAAGAGAAGACTCTACACATGGACATCACCAGATGGTCAATACTGAATTCAGATTGATTATATTCTTTGTAGCCAAAGATGGAGAAGCTCTATACAGTCAGCAAAAGCAAGATTGGGGGCTGACTGTGGCTCACGTCATGAACTCCTTATTGCCAAATTTAGGTTTAAATGGAAGAAAGTGGGGGAAAACCACTAGACCATTCAGGTATGACCTAAATCAAATCCCTTATGATTATACAGTGTAAGTGAGAAATAGATTTAAAGGACTAGATCTGATAGACACAGCACCTGATGAACTATGGAATGAGGTTCATGATATTGTACAGGAGACAGGAATCAAGACCATCCCCAAGATCAGATCAGATAGGTCACTCAGTTGTGTCCTACTCTTCACGACCCCATGAATCACAGCACGCCAGGCCTCCCTGTCCATCACCAACTCCCGGAGGTAACTCAGACTCACATCCATCGAGTCAGTGATGCCATCTAGACATCTCATCCTCTGTTGTCCCCTTCTCCTCTTGCCCTCAAACTCTCCCAGCATCAGAGTCTTCTCCAATGAGTCAACACTTCTCATGAGGTGGCCAAAGTACTGCAGTTTCAGCTTTAGCATCATTACTTCCAAAGAAATCCCAGGGCTGATCTCTTTCAGAATGGACTGGTTGGATCTCCTTGCAGTCCAAGGGACTCTCAAGAGTCTTCTCCAACACCACAGTTCAAAAGCATCAATTCTTCAGCGCTCAGCCTTTTTCACAGTCCAGCTCTCACATCCATACATGACCACAGGAAAAACCATAGCCTTGACTAGGCGAAGCTTTGTTGGCAAAGTAATGTCTCTGCTTTTGAATATGTGATCTAGGTTGGTCATAACTTTCCTTCCAAGGAGTAAGCGTCTTTTAATTTCATGACTGCAGTCACCATCTGTATTGATTTTGGAGCCCAGAAAAACAAAGTCTGACACTGTTTCCACTGTTTCCCCATCTATTTCCCATAAAGAGATGGGACTGGATGCCATGATCTTCGTTTTCTGAATGTTGAGGTTTAAGCCCACTTTTTCACTCTCCACTTTCAATTTCATCAAGTGGCTTTTTAGTTCCTCTTTACTTTCTGCCATAAGGGTGCTGTCTTCTGCATATCTGAGGTTATTGATATTTCTCCCAGCAATCTTGATTCCAACTTGTGTTTCTTCCAGTCCAGCATTTCTCATGATGTACTCTGCATATAAGTTAAATAGACAGGGTGACAATATACAGCCTTGACATACTTCTTTTCCTATTTGGAACCAGTCTGTTGTTTAAATGCAAAAAAGCAAAATGGCTGTCTGAGGTGGCTTTACAAAGAGCTGTGAAAAGAAGAGAAGCGAAAGCAGAGGAGAAAAGGAAAGATATACCAATACGAATGCAGAGTTCCAAAGAATAGCAAAAAGAGATAAGAAAGCCTTCCTCAGCGATCAATGCAAAGAAATAGAGGAGAACAACAGAATGAGAAAGACTAGAGATTTCTTCAAGAAAATTAGAGATACCAAGGGAACATTTCACACGAAGATGGGCTCAATAAAGGACGAAATGGTATGGACCTAACAGAAGCAGAAGATATTAAGAAGAGATGGCAAGAATACACAGAAGAACTGTACAAAAAAGATCTTCACAACCCAGATGATCACAATGGTGTGATGACTCACCTAGAGCCAGATATCCTGGAATGTGAAGTCAAGTGGCCTTAGGAAGCATCACTATGAATAAAACAAGTGGAGGTGATGGAATTCCAGTTGAGCTATTTCAATTCCTAAAAGATGATGTTGTGAAAGTCAATATTCCAGCAACTTGGGGAAACTCAGCAGTGGCCACAAGATTGGAAAAGATCAGTTTTCATTCCATCCTTAAGAAAGGCAATGCCAAAGAATGATCAAACTACCGCACAATTGCACTCATCTGACATGCTAGTAAAGTAATGCTCAAATATCTCCAATCCAGGCTTTAACAAACTTGAACCATGAATTTCCAGATGTTAAAGCTGGTTTTAGAAAAGGCAGAGGAACCAGAGATCAAATTACCAACATCTGCTCAATCACTGAAAAAGCAAGAGAGTTCCAGAAAAAAACACCTATTCTTGCTTTATTGACTATGCCAAAGACTTTGACTGTGTGAATCACAATAAACTGTGGAAAATTCTTAAAGAGATGGGAATACCAGATGACCTGACCTGCCTCTTGAGAAACCTATATGCAGGTTAGGAAGCAACAGTTAGAACTGGACATGGAACAACAGACTGGTTCCAAATAGGAAAAGGAGTATATCCAGGTTTATTTATCTTATATACAGAGTACATCATGAGAAACGCTGGGCTGTAGAAGCACAGGCTGAAATCAAGATTGCTAGGAGAAATATCAATACCCTCAGATATGCAGATGACACCACCCTTATGGCAGAAAGTGAAGAACTAATGAGCCTGTTGATGAAAGTGAAAGAAGAGAGTAAAAAAGTTGGCTTAAAGCTCAACACTCAGAAAACTAGGATCATGACACCTGGTCCCATCATTTCATGGCAAATAGATGGGGAAACAGTGGGAACAGTGACTGATTTTATTTTATTGGGCTCCAAAATCACTGCAGATGGTGATTGTAGCCATGAAATTAAAAGACAGTTACTCCTTGGAAGGAAAGTTATGACCAACCTAGATAGCATATTCAAAAGCAGAGACATTACTTTGCCAACAAAGGTCCATCTGGTCAAGGTTATGGTTTTCTAGAATGTTTACGTACAATTCACACCTGATTAATCTATCAGTTATTTGCTGCTGCTGCTGCTGCTGCTAAGTCACTTCAGTCGTGTCCAACTCTGTGTGACCCCATAGACGGTAGCCCACCAGGCTCCCCTGAACCTGGGATTCTCCAGGCAAGAACACTGGAGTGGGTTTCCATTTCCTTCTCCAATGCATGAAAGTGAAAGTGAATTCACTCAGTCGTGTCCGACTCTTAGCGACCCCATGGACTGCAGCTTACCAGGTTCCTACGCCCACTGGATTTTCCAGGCAAGAGTACTGGAGTGGGGTGCCATTGCCTTCTCCGAGCTATTTGCTAGAATATCATAAAGATATTCTCAATACACTGTGGTCTTGGTACTTTCACCTGACATGTACCTTTCTTAAGGAACTTTTTTGGAATATATCCAGGAAAACTAGGAAACAAAGTGGATTCACTTTACAGAATTCAAGTATAGACCATTCAGCTTGGATACCAGCAGGTGTACTATGGCACTTGTTCAATAATTCAGTTCAGCTCAGTTGCTCGGTCATATTCAACTCTTTTCAACCCCATGGATGCAGCACCCCAGGCTTCCCAGTTCATCATCAATTCCTGGAGTATACTCAAACTCATGTTCATCGAGTCGGTGGTGACATCCAACCATCTCATCTTCTGTCAGCCCCTTCTCCTCCCACCTTCAATCTCTCCCGGCATCAGGGTCTTTTCTAGTGAGTCAGTTCTTTGTATTAGGTGGTCAAATTATTCCAGTTTCAGCTTCAGCATCAGTCCTTCCAATGAATATTCAGGTTTGATTTCCTTTAGGATGGACTGGTTGGATCTCCTTGCCAGCCAAGGGACTCTCAAGAGTCTTCTCCAACACCACAGTTCAAAAGCAATAGTTCTTAGGAACTCAGTTTTCTCTATAGTCCAACTTTGACATCCACTCACGACTCCTGGAAAAACCATAACTTTGACTAGATGGACCTTTGTTGGTGAAGTAATGTTTAATAATTAGCTTTGGATCTAATCCCAAAGAGTATTATCAGGAGAACAAGGGAATTATAGGATGACAAAGTCAGCCAGCCCATATGTAAAGCATTAAAAATTGGAACATCAGGAGCACTAAGACGGATCTCTGTGGGGAGGGGGTCAGTGAACAAGTAAAGGAGTACTTAAAAGAAAATATATGTGATTATGTAATTTTGAGTTAGGATAGGAGGTTTCACTTAAGATCATCAACTCTGTAGCCTATGTTACATTAATCAATAACTCTGTGCCTCAATTTATTTATCTGTGCAACTGGGATAATAAAATTTTTGTAAAAACTAAATTAACTATTGTCATTTATTTGCTACCTCATGTCTGCCTCTTTTGTCAACCCTGTGGACTGAAGCCCACTAGGTTCTCTCCGTGGGATTTCTCAAGCAAGAATACTGGATTGGATTGCCATTTTATTCTACAGGGTATCTTCCCAACCCAGGGATCAAACCCGTGTTTCCTGTAGGTGGATTCTTTACCACTGAGCCACCAGGAAAGCCCATAAAATTATTATAAACAAACCAATAAGAACAATGCATGGCACAGAGGAAAATAGTATCTAAGAGCTGGAGAAAAGATGAGAATATGATAATAGGAAAAACATAGGATTTAGAAAAACTATGAATAAAAATTACTAATTTTCTAAAATATGGCATCCCTTAGAATCACAGAAGTTTCCAATCGACTTTGATCCCAGGTATAATGTTCTTTAAGAGGGGCAGGCTTCTATTTTTCTAATAGAAATAAATATAATTCTAACTCACAACTTGATACTGGGTAAGATTCACAAAATCATAATGGTATAAATTACTGGAAACTAAATTTAACAGCAAACCTAAGAAATTTTATTGGAGAACAAAAGGGAAATGATTATCAACATGACAATGTAAAAGTGAAATTTGATGCAGAGCTGAGAGTATATAGGCAGATAACATTATCTGACAAAGAGTTAAGCCAAAAAGAACTTTTCGTATGTTGACGGAGGCTCAAAAATATAATTTACAGTTATAAAGATAACCAGTAGAAAAATTTTAACATATATATGTGAAATCTTCATTTAATGATATAAAGTGTTTAGTCAGTAAAGTCCTGGTCATTCATATCAAAGAATCAGTGGACATTGTCTAGACTTCTGGTTTATTACAGAATAATGATAATGACACAAATTAAAATCTCTCTACTCACTTCCACCAAGAAAACAATAACTCATATTCAGCATAACTATGAGATGGATAACTCTGTGAACTTCAAATTACCTGTACAGTTGAAAAAAATAAATAACAACAAGATTCAGTTGTTTTCTGTATCTACCAGAAAACAACTCCACACGTAAGTGTGATGGATCCTGGGTACACTTCCTCTCAGAAAAACATGTCACACACTGAGGGGTAAACACTGAGAAGAAATCTAATGTCTGATACATCAGAATAATAGCCCTTGAGAAATCAAAAAGAAGAAAGTTGAAAGGTTGTGGGCCAATGGAACAGTACTAGGAAGGCCCACTTCTGTAGAATAAGGGGCTTACTTAAAAGAAGAAAGGACCCCTTGGAGATTTGGAAGGAAAGAAAAAGAAGCAAGCAGGAAAATTAATTAGAGATATTGGTAAAACACATGCAAATTAAAAATCTGTAAGTCACACTCTTTACAAATTTCTCACTGTATTGGTGCTGTAAGAAATTACCATGATTTGGTGGCTTACACCAATATGAATCTTTTATTTTACAGTTCTGGAAGCCAGAAGTCTGAAATCAGTTTCACCAAACTGAAGTCAAGGTGTTATTCCAAGATATTGTAAGACTGATTTCTGCCAGAGGTTTTCGGGGGAAAATACATTTCTGCTTTTTTAAGCTTCTAGTGGCTGCCTGTAGCTTAGGCTTGGGGCCCCTTCCTCTATGTTTAAAGCTCATTAAACAAAAATTTGCTTTCATCATCACATTTCTATCTGTGATTCCTCCTCTGTCACTCTTTTAGTAATCATTCTGCTAATAGTTACATTGGGTCCACTCTTATAACCCAGGATAATCTACCTATCTCAAGGCACTCTCTTTAACTTAGAGAATTTAACCACAAATTCTCTTTTGCCATATAAGGTAACACAGATTCTGGGATGACAAGGGTACATTTTATGGGCTATTGTTCAGTATATTCTCCACCATAAATAAAATAAACTACATTTTTCATATGCCAATGCAAGAGAGCAGTCTTGAACTTAGAAATCTAGTTAGACCCTCATACATTTCTCTATGACCATGTACAACTGTTTTAGCTGGTCTAGAGAAGAAATAAAATTAGGACATAAACAGGGAATGAAAAGAGACATTTATACAATTCTTCAAGAAAAAAAAAAAAAAAAAACAAACTGTAAAACTAGAATAAAAAATGTTTCAAAGTGTGAACATTCTTCCATCAATCACAAAGCCTGAAGTAAAGTGCATCACAACATTCTAACCTGAATAAAAATCACTAAACAATAATTTTCAAATTTAAAGAATGTCTTATATCATAAATTAAACACCTGATTCAAGGATATAGATGTATAAAAATAGAAAGATATGAAACAAACTCAGGAAAATATTGAATAAACATACTACAATATCTTAAAAATTACAACTAAACTACAAGTCACCAAGAAAGATTTTACTCACTTACAATTTAATGAATGTATTGAGGAGATACTTGAGAACTAAAAAAGAAAGCATGATGATGAAATAGAGAAAAGTATAAAGATCAGTAAAAAAGGACTTTTATACATAGTTCAGGTAAAGGAAAATCTATGATACGTAAAATCAGAGTACCTGACTATAAAAAAATAATATTTTTACTTGAAATAAAAAAATAAATAACATATAATAATAAAATCAATCTTCACATCAAAAGAGATTGGAAAGAAAACTAAGGAATAAAACATATAAAAAGTAATATAATACACATATGTAGAAATAGATATAACACTAAAATAGCAGTTGGAACAAACAAATCATATGATTAAATGTAAATGGATTTAACTTGTTTATTCTCAAAGAGACACAGAAAATCCAGCTGTATGTTGCATTCAAGAAACCTTCTTTGAAGGGACCTTGAAGCCTAAATATTATATATAAGGGCAAATATATACCAGCCTAGGAATCTCTTCAGGAAAATTAGAAACATCAGTGGAGCATTCCACCCAAAGATGGGCATAATAAAGGATAAAAATGGTAGAGACATAGTAGATGCTGAAGAGATCAGAAAAAGATGGAAAGAATACATGGAAGACTGTATAAAAGAGATCTTAATGAACTGGATTACTATGATGGCGTGTTTAGTCAAGCGGAGCCAGACATTCTGGAATGCAAAGTCAAGCGGGCCTTAAGAAGCACTGCTGTTAATAAAACTAGTGGATGTGATGAAATTCCAGCAGAACTATGCATATCCTTAAAGGAGGATGACACAAAGGTTTTGCATTCATTATATCAGCAAGTCTGGAAGACCCAGCAGTGGCTTCAGGACTGGAAAAGGTCAATCCTCATCCTAATCCCCAAGGTGGGAGTACCAAAGTATGTGCTAACCACTGGGCAACTGCACTCATCTCCCATACTAGTAAGGTAATGCTTAAAATCTTGCATGCTAGGCTTCAGCATTATGTAAACCAAGAACTTCCAGATGTCCAAGCTGGGTTTAGGAAAGGAAGAACTAGAGATCAAATTGCCAACATTCGCTGGATTATAGAGAAAGCAAGGGAATTTCAGAAAAAAACATCTATCTCTGTTTCATTGGCTATGCTAAATCCTTTGACTGTGTGGATCATGACAAACTGTGGAAAGCTCTTAGAGAGATGGAAATACCAGATCATCTTACCTGTCTCCTGAGGATCTTGTATGTAGGTCAAGAAACAACAGTTAGAGCCTCATATCAGGATTCCCTGGTAGCTCAGCTGGTAAAGAATCTGCCTGAAATGCAGGAGACCCTGGTTCAATTCCTGGATTGGGAAGATCTGCTGGAGAAGGGAACAGCTACCCACTCCAGTATTCTGGCCTCGAGAATTCCGTGGACTGTATAGTACATGGTGTTGCAAAGGGTCGGACACAACTGAGCAACTTTCATTTTCATGGAACAACTGATTGGTTCAACATTGAGAAGTGCAACAGGGTTGTTTGTTGTCACTCTGTTTATTTAATCTATGCTTCTTTAATCTATGTTGAGAACATCATGAGACATGCTGGGCTTGATGAGTGACAAGCTGGAATCAAAATAGGTGGGAGAAATATCAACAACCTCAGATATGCAGATGATACTACTGTAATGGCAGAAAGCAAAGAGGAACTAAACAACTTTTTGATGAGGGTGAAGGAGGAAAGTGAAAGAGCCAGCTTAAGACTAAATAGTAAACAAAACTAAGATCAAGTCATTCAGCTCCATTACTGCATGGTAAGTAGAAGGGGAAAAGATGGACATAATGATAGAGTTCCTCTTCTTGGGCTCAAAAATTGCTGCGGAGGGTGACTGCTGCCATGAAATCAGAAGACGATTGCTTCTTGAAAGCAATGACAAACCTGGACAATGTGTTGAAAAGCAGAGACATTATTCTGCCTACAAGGTCCATATAGTCAAGGCTATGGTCTTCTCAGTGGTCATGTATGGTTGTTAGACCTGGACCATAAAGAAGACAGAACACCAAGGAACTGATGCCTTTGAACTGTAGTGCTGGAGAAGATTCCTGAAAGTCCCTTGGACACAGGAGGTCAAACCAGTCAGTCTTAAGGGACATAAACCCTGAATATTCACTTGAAGGACTAATGCTGAAGCTGAAACTCCAGTATTTTTGGTCATCTGATGTGAACAGATGACTCATTGGAAAAGATCCTGATGCTGGGAAAAATTGAAGCGGGGAGGAGAATGAGATGACAGAGGATGAGATGGTTAGATTGCATCACAAACTTCATAGACATGAGTTTGAGCAAGCTTCAGGAGTTGGACAGGAAAGCCTAGCGTGCTGCAGTCCATGGCGTCACAGTCAGACACGACTGGTCGACTGAACTGAACTGAACACTGCTTTCTTCTTTAGTTCAGTTCAGTTCAGTAGCTAAGTAGTGTCCGACTCTTTGAGACCCCATGAACTGCAACATGCCAGGTCTCCCTGTCCATCACCAACTCCCAGAGTTTACCCAAACTCATGTCCATTGAATCGGTGATGCCATCCAATGATAGGTGAAAAACCCTATTAATTTTTAAAAATGAAGTTATGTGTGTGTGCTTGTTATTTGTAGGTAAATGCATCCTTAACTGCTACAAATAGTTCTGATTGAATGCAATTTACCAATTTACTCTCAGTGATCACAAAATGATAATGTATTATTTTACAGTAACTTCATGTCATATACTGGAGGAGGAAATGGCAACTCACTACAGTATTCTTGCCCGAAAAATCATATGGACAAGGAGCCTGACAGGCTACATACAGTCCACAGAATTGTAAAGAGTCGCATATGACTGAGTGACTAATCACATATCATATACTGTGGGCATTAGTAAATATATTCAGAAGTATTATGCTAGGGAAAAATATCAGGAAATAGATATTTATAGGATATACCTTTATTTATATATATTGCATGGCATATTATTTGCCAAGAGTATAAATATCTTATTTTTAGGTTAAAGTGACCAGAATGGTATCACTGTTCAATTTGGTCAAACAAAAGAAATGTGAAAGTTAAAGTGAAGTTGCTCAGTCATGTCCGACTCTTTGTGACCCCATAGACTGTAGCCTACCAGGCTCCTCTCTCCATGGGATTTTCCAGGCAATAGTACTGAAGTGGGTTGCTATTTCCTTCTCCAGGGGATCTTCCCAACCCAGGGCTCGAACCCGGGTCTTCTGCATTGTAGACAGACACTTTACCTTCTGAGCCACGAGGGAAGTCCAGTTTGGTAAAGCAAAAGAAATGTAATTGACACCAATTGTTTGGAATACAAAGAGTAAAGAGTCTATTAAACTTTTCACATGTCAAAGCTCTTTGGCATCATGAAGACATAGTAGATTTAGGATACTATAGAAAATAATAATGACATATTTTTAATGATTCTCTTTGGGGAGGACATTGAGATATGTAATCATGAAAAATTCAATCACATTTTTGAAACCGCACTATGATAGAGATATAACTTTGCATTTATTATCCTTCAACCAAGAGCAGAATTCACTCTCATTAAGTGCCTCTGCTTAACCAACCTTAAAATAATTTAATTTTGATCATTAATTCCTTATTAAAATACTAAATATAACAAAAGAGGGACAGATTTTATTGAATATTAAGGGACCTTTTAATTCTAAACTGAAAGCTTGCTGCCTCATCTTTGGCTTGGCATAAGGATACTCTCCTTTTTTATTATGTAAAATTGCTTACATCAGCACATTTATTTAGTAAAGAGTGAAGCAAAATCTTGTTTTTTTGTCGGTGCATTCAAGTTTTCAGGCCTTCTCCTGGTTCTTCTCCAGGAATTCTCCAGGTTGTGAATATTTAAACATGTAAATGGTTATTATTAAATATACTGTATAAGCAAGCACCGATAAAAATATATTTCAAAGCACATGAATTATCCCTGTATCTAACAATCCATCTCACTTATGTTAATTTAGAGGACATTACATTAAAAAATGATCATTTACATTGACACAGGCACACTTCTTCCTAAAATGAGAATCATCCTACCACAGGTATTATTTCATTATGGCCTTGTGGCTTCCAGAGCAAAGTATGTCAGAACAAAATCCTAGTTTTGCATCTGTGTGTATAGCTTTTGGAACTTGAAAAAGACTTAAAACTTTCTAGGTTCAGTTTCCAAACAAGTAAAAGAGAATGTTGGCATATTAGAGTGTTTAGAATTTCAACCATATCTAGAAGGCAATGAAATTTATGGGAAAATAGTAGGAAGTATAGTTCTATTTTTAATATATTTTCTGTCCAGGCCATGTTTGAGCTTCATTAGTTATTTCACTCCTCTGTGTTATGGCACAAGCCAGTAGGGAGGGCATAAAGAATGTTGACTTTGGAATCAGAAGATCAGAAAAGAACTGGACTGAGTAACAGTTTTACTGCTTACTGCCTGTAAGCAGTTTTACTGCTTACCTTTAATAAAGCAATTAACCTTTAGACACTCAGTTTTATCATCTGCTAAATGGAGATTAGGGGAAGGCAATGGCACCCCACCCCAGTACTTTTGCCTGGAAAATCCCATGGACGGAGGAGCCTGGTAAGCTGCAGTCCATGAGGTCACTAAGAGTCGGACACGACTGAGCGACTTCACTTTGACTTTTCACTTTCATGCATTGGAGAAGGCAATGGCAACCCACTCCAGTGTTCTTGCCTGGAGAATCGCAGGGACGGCGGAGCCTGGTGAGCTTCCGTCTATGGGGTTGCACAGAGTCAGACACGACTGAAGCGACTTAGCAGCAGCAGCAGCAAATGGAGATTACTATTCTTCCAAATACAAACAATAAATGAGATAATTTTTCAAGGTACCTAATAAAGTGACACATTATATAAAGTAGATAAATACTATATTCATTACAAGTGTACTTTAAAAACATACAGATAAACTTTGACATGGAATACATTGGCTTATTATGAATCAGTGATAAGTAGTTCAAATGACTTTATCAGATTCCAGGACAGCAGAATTTTATTTATTCTTACTATGAAGCCAGCATCTTGATTTACATTTGTCCTTAAAAATGTTCCCTTCCTCAACTTAATAATATTAACAAAATAAGCATCGTCTGAAACACTAAGTTGGACAGTTTACATATTTTCATAGGCCAGAGTCTTACACAGAAGAGGGTTCTGAAAAATAAATCTATGTTGGGACATTCTCGGAAGACTTGAGTTAGCATGAGCTGAAGAGGTACATCTCAAAGGAAAGAAAATAAATCAAAATAAGGAGAGTGCACTGAAACACATTTTCCTGTTTTATTTATGGTTAGCCAAATGCATTTGGGGTTTTCTGATGAGATTATTATTACTGTCTCTCATGATTTAAATTCCATATATATTATATGAATATTAACTAAAATCAAGGAAAAGTTTAAATATTTTTTCCCTGAAAATTGGGTGAAATAGCATGTAAAATTTGCTAATTTTGTTTTCCTATAGTGATGAAATTTACTCATTTTTATTGCCTTTTGCCAAAAATGGTTAATACCACAATACTGATGAAGGAAGGGTTTAAGACTTATGTGGTCATTGTTATTAAACCCACCTCTTCTTAGCTAGGATACTTATTTTAATACAATTCACATATTAATTTTTTATACTATCTGTAACATACAAATCAAATGTAGATTTTTATGAAAAAAGGTTTTCTGTCTCACTGGTTTCAAGTTGCCCTCTAAGGTTTGGTAATCACAAAGAATTAAGCTAAGGCAGCTTTTCCTGTTGTGCCAGTCTCATAAAGTCATCTGAACCACTTACCAGTGATTCATAACAAACCAGTATATTTCAGATCAAGGTTTATTCTAGGTTTTAATATTGAGTTCAGTTCAGTTCAGTTCAGTTCAGTTGCTCAGTCGTGTCTGGCTCTTTGTGACCCCATGAGTCGCAGCACACCAGGCCTCCCTGTCTATCACCAACTCCTGGAGGTCACCCAGACTCACATCCATCGAGTTGGTGATGCCATTCAGCCATCTCATCCTCTGTTGTCCCCTCCTCCTCCTGCCCCCAATCCCTTCTAGCACCACAAACTTTTCCAATGAATCAACTCTTCGCATGAGGTGGCCAAAGTACTGGAGTTTCAGCTTTAGCATCAATCCTTCCAATGAACACCCAGGGCTGATCTCCTTCAGAATGGACTGGTTGGATCTCCTTGCAGTCCAAGGGACTCTCAAGAGTCTTCTCCAACACCACAGTTCAAAAGCATCAATTTTTCAGCACTCAGCTTTCTTCACAGTCCAACTCTCACATCCATACATGACCCCTGGAAAAACCATAACCTTGATCTTTGTTGGCAAAGTAATACCTCTGCTTTTGAATATGGTATCTAGGTTGGCCATAACTTTCCTTCCAAGGAGTAAGTGTCTTTTAATTTCATGACTGCAGTCACCATCTGCAGTGATTTTGGAGCCCCCCAAAATAAAGTCTGACACTGTTTCCACTGTTTCCCCATCTATTCGCCATGAAGTGATGGGACCAGATGCCATGATCCACAGGTGAATTCCAGTTCAGTATCTTTCTTTCTTTTCAATTATAGTTACTGTTCCTATTTTTATATCTGAAACTTACCTATTCTAGTGTAGTTTTAGAAGTTTTTGAAGATTCATGATCTTGTAAAGGTCCAAAATGGAATTTTGAAATTGTCTATTGTAGCTGAAGTTAGATCAAATATGATCACTGAGAGATTTCATGCTCTATTTTTATGCATCTCTATTCATTTATAGATATAAGATTTTTAGTAAGCTTATTTTGGTAGAGTATTATGTATCAGGACAATAGCTGTGAACCTCTTTATGTAAAAACCAACTCTATCTACAGTAACCAGTCCAGGAAGCCATCTTACTATCTATAAGTCAAACTTATAGGAAGTCAGACCACTGTCTCTACAAAATAGTCTATATAGACCAACAACAACTCCTACAACAATTAGCTCCAAGTGAATAGAACCGATTAGTAATTGGTTGCTTTCTTAATATTTGTCCTGTTTCCATTTTAATTCTAATTGAGAAAATTAAATATGCAGGCCTATTCAAATACATAGTATACACCCTTCTAATAAGCCTGCCTACAGCTTCTCCATGCCAACACCCTCCAGTCAGGGCATACTTGATGCTTTCCTTCTTTTCTACTATAAAGCTTTCCCATTCCTCTCCCTTTGCCTGCCTTTGAAATTCTGTTAAAATGAAAGTAATAGTGGTTGACTCCCTTGCTAAAGCAAGCTCTGAATAAATAACTTCTCCTTGTACTAATCTGGTTGCTTTTTATTTCTATACTTGCTTAACCTACATAAAATGACTTTAATTTAATACCTTTGATGCAAACTATTTTATATGTTAGGCTTTGGGTCAGGTCCAAACTCAAGGCAGTAAACTATACAAATAATGTTCATGTCCTCACTTAGTTCAAAATGGCAAAATAAATAAGCAGGTAAATAGAAAATATTAATATCATGTGTTTGACTTTGAAGATAAAGCCAGGCATAGTTTGTTAGTTAAATATAGAGTGATTTGTAAAGAAGAAAGATAGTGTAGCTAAAAGAGAATAGTACATACATAACATGTTTTTAAAATATTTAGCAAACTATTTAATACATATAATAGCCTTTGTTTTATTTTCATTAATTCTTAACAAAAGTATTATTTTTCCTTTAAAATATTTGCTATATACATTTTTCAAATATATCTTCAGATTTAAATTTAAGCTGACAGATATTCAGCTCAGCATTTATGTTTCCTTTTGGACTAATGAGATTAAACACTCCCTTGATGATTATTTAATAGATGTTTCCTCTTAGATTCTTATATGTTTTTGAAATTACATTTGAACCAAAAGGAAAATTTTGATAATTTGGATTTGGTAATTAGTATTCTCCAACTATCTCACATTTAATAAAGACCACTTAATTTTAGTTTATAAAATATTCTATGCAAAATTTTGAGCATAATATTAAATAAAAATTCCTTTTCTTCTTGGGACTAAGATGAGGGATTTGCTACTCAATGTATTTCTAACTTGCTGAATTCTTTTTGAAATCCTAACACTAGTCAATGTTAAAATTTTGCCCCTCAAAATTTGCACTTTAAAAATAATTTGAACTATAGCTAACATTTTGAACTTATACCAGATTCACAAACTCTTTTGGATTTATTTGATTAATAATAAACTAATATTTGGTCACCATTGACTATCCCAATTATGTTTTGTTTTTCATTTTGTCATTAGTATCTAAACAAATGGATTGTAGCCTCAATTGGGTCATATGACATTTTCAGGGACTAGAAATGCTTCTCTCTTAAGTTTTCTTTGATAATATATTTATTTCTCACACTTGGTTACTAGTTACTAAAATTTATGGATGCGCTAAGTGTCTTGGGAACAAAGAAGAGTTGAGAGCTCTTAGGTGGGTTTAAAAAGACATAGCTGGACCACAAATTTTAAGTAAAATGTTGTAAGAGAGATAACAAGAGAAGGGAATTCATTTTCCAGAAATATAACTTCTAGATAGTCACTGTTTAGTTATAAATATATTCAGTATTAGAACTCACATTTTTAATTAATTAATTAGTTATGAAACCAAAAAAGAGGTGATCACTTATAAGATTAGAACTAACTGTAGGTATTAATTCGAGATAGCATGGTGATGAAGCCCACTACTTTTGTAATGCATCTTTAGAATCAAGTAGCTTAACAGTTGTTAAACAGTAAGTTTTTTGTATGTGGTTGTAGTTAAACTATCCTCACCCTCAGGATGACAAGCTAGATAAAAGTCTCCCCCTCCTCCACACACAAATAGACTCATGATTCTGCAAATGCCACAATCTGAGCAGAAAAGAAAAAGTAAGTCAGAAGAAAACTTACCCAGTATAAGCAGATAAGCTGGTTTTCTTCTCTTTTGAACTAAATTTTAGATGTAAGTAAACGGTGAAATTTAAAATAACAGAAACAACAATTGCAGCAACATTAACAACAAAACTCTTGTGGAAATGTTCAAAAGTTACTAGTTTATTCTTAGGCTTCTCAGGTAACTCGGTGGTATAAAGATTCTGCCTGCCAATGCTGGGGACATTGGTTCAATTCCTGGATCAGGGAGATTCCCTGGTGGAAGGGAAACAAACCAACTTCAAAGTTCTTGCCTGGAAAATCCCATGGAGAGAGGACCCTGGTGGCCTACACCATAGGGTCTCAAAGAGTCGAACATGGACACAACTGAGAGACTGAGCAGGCACAGCATATCCTCACTTAGGTTTGGAATCTATTTATTTTTTACTTTACAATGTTGTATTGGTTTTGCCATACATTGACATGAATCCGGGAACACATGCATATCCATGGGTTTGGAATATAATTGCCCACTATTTGCATTTCCTTCTCTAACTTCCAGGGCTGACAAAAACAACAACATGAAAAGACCATTATCAACTCTAATGGATCCTTTCTGGAGAATCCCTCAGGATCATAGGAAAACAAGTCCATATAAAACAAGGTCAACCCAGGTCTTCTCTAATGGATCATTTTTGGAGAATCCCTCAGGATCATAGGAAAACAAGTCCATATAAAACAGGGTCAACCCAGGTCTTCTAGTAACTCTCTGAGGGAATACAAATGAAAATTGAGAATAACTATTTAACTAAAATTAACACAATCACATAACACAAAAATGGCAAGGCACATTGAGCTGGAGTCAGAAATCAGAAAATTTTCAGGAAAAATTTTTTTTACTTTAAAAAAATTAATTAATTAATTAATTTTACTTTACAATATTGTATTTGTTTTGCCATATATTTACTTGAATCCACCATGAGTGTACATATGTTCCCCATCCTGAACCCCCCCTCCCACCTCCCTCCCCATACCATCCCCCTGTGTCACCCAAGTGCACCAGGCCCAAGCACCATGTATCATGCACCAAACCTGGACTGGTGATTGGTTTCACATATGATATTTTACAAGTTTCAATGCCATTGTCCCATATCATCCTGCCCTTGCCCTCTCCCACAGAGTCCAAAAGACTGTTCTACACATCTGTGTTTCTTTTGTTGTATCGCAGACAGGGTTATTGTTAAATATTTTCTAAATTACATATATATGTGTTAGTATACTGTATTGCTGTTTTTCTTTCTGGCTTACTTCACTCTGAATAGTAGGCTCCAGTTTCATCCATCTCATTACAACTGATTCACATATATTCTTTTCAATGGCTGAGTACTTCCTGATGTTCAAGCTGGTTTTAGAAAAGGCAGAGGAACCAGAGATCAAATTTCCAACATCGACTGGATCATCCAAAAAGCAAGAGAGTTCCAGAAAAACATCTATTTCTGCTTTATTGACTATCTCAAAGCCTTTGATTGGTGGATCACAATAAACTGTGGAAAATTCTGAAAGAGATGGGAATACCAAACCACCTGATCTGCCTCTTGAGAAATCTGTATGCAGGTCAGGAAGCAACAGTTAGAACTGGACATGGAACAACAGACTGGTTCCAAATAGGAAAAGGAGTACGTCAAGGCTGTATATTGTCACCCTGCTTATTTAACTTATATGCAGAGTACATCATGAAAAACGCTGGACTGGAAGAAACACAAGCTGGAATCAAGATTGCCGGGAAAAATATCAATAACCTCAGATATGCAGATGACACCACCCTTATGGCAGAAAATGAAGAGGAACTAAAAAGCCTCTTGATGAAAGTGAAAGTGGAGAGTGAAAAAGTTGGCTTAAAGCTAAACATTGAGAAAACGAAGATCATGGCATCCGGTCCCATCACTTCATGGGAAATAGATGGGGAAACAGTGGAAACAGTGTCAGACTTTATTTTGGGGGGCTCCAAAATCACTGCAGATGGTGACTGGAGCCATGAAATTAAAAGACGCTTACTCATGGTCAACAAAAGAGTCCCAAATGCAGTACTTGGATGCAATCTCAAAAATGACAGAATGATCCCTGTTCGTTTCCAAGGCAAATCATTCAATATCACAGTAATCCAAGTCTATGCCCCAACCACTAACGCTGAAGAAGCTGAAGTTGAACGTTCTATGAAGATCTACAAGACCTTTTAGAACTAACACCCCCAAAAGATGTCCTTTTCATTATAGGAGACTGGAATGCAAAAGTAGGAAGTCAAGAAACACCTGGAGTAACAGGCAAATTTGGCCTTGGAATACGGAATGAAGCAGGGCAAAGACTAACAGAGTTTTGCCAAGAATATGCACTAGTCATAACAAACACCCTTTTCCAACAAAGCAACAGAAGACTCTATACATGGACATCACCAGATGGTCAACACCGAAATCAGATCGATTATATTCTTGGCAGCCAAAGATGGAGAAGCTCTGTACAGTCAGCAAAAACAAGACCAGGAGCTGACTGTGGCTCAGACCGTGAGCTCCTTATTGCCAATTCCGACTTAAATTGAAGAAAGTAGGGAAAACCACTAGACCATTCAGGTATGACCTAAATCAAATCCCTTATGATTATACAGTGGAAGTGAGTAATAGATTTAAGGGCCTAGATCTGATAGACGGAGTGCCTGATGAACTATGGATGGAGGTTCATGACATTGTACAGGAGACAGGGATCAAGACCATCCCAATGGAAAAGAAATGAAAAAAAGCAAAATGGCTGTCTGGGGAGGCCTTACAAATAGCTGTGAAAAGAAGAGAAGCAAAAAGCAAAGGAAAAAAGGAAAGATATAAGTATCTGAATGCAGAGTTCCAAAGAATAGAAAGAAGAGATAAGAAAGCCTTCTTCAGTGATAAATGCAAAAAAAAAAAAAAAAAGAGGAAAACAACAGACTGGGAAAGACTAGGGATCTCTTCAAGAAAATCAGAGATACCAAAGGAGCATTTCATGCAAAGATGGGCTTGATAAAGGACAGAAATGGTATGGACCTAACAGAAGCAGAAGATATTAAGAAGAGGTGGCAAGAATACACAGAAGAACTGTACAAAAAAAGCTTCAAGACCTGGATAATCACGATGGTGTGATCACTGACCTAGAGCCAGACATCCTGGAATGTGAAATCAAGTGAGCCTTAGAAAGCATCACTACGAACAAACCCAGTGGAGGTGATGGAATTCCAGTTGAGTTATTCCAAATCCTGAAAGATGATGCTGTGAAAGTGCTGCACTCCATATGCCAGCAAATTTGGAAAACTCAGCATTGGCCACAGGACTGGAAAAAGTCATTTTTCAGTCGAATCCCAAAGAAAGGCAATGCCAAGGAATGCTCAAACTACCACACAATTGCACTCATCTCACACGCGAGTAAAGTAATGCTCAAAATTCTCCAAGCCAGGCTTCAGCAATATGTGAACCGTGAACTTCCTGATGTTCAAGCTGGTTTTAGAAAAGGCAGACGAACCAGAGATCAAATTTCCAACATCGACTGGATCATCCAAAAAGCAAGAGAGTTCCAGAAAAACATCTATTTCTACTTTATTGACAATGCCAAAGCCTTTGACTGTGTCGATCACAATAAACTGTGGAAAATTCTGAAAGAGATGGGAATACCAGACCACCTGATCTGCCCCTTGAGAAATTTGTATGCAGGTCAGGAAGCAATAGTCAGAACTGGACATGGAAAAACAGACTGGTTCCAAATAGGAAAAGGAGTACGTCAAGGCTGCATATTGTCACCCCGTTTATTTAACTTATATGCAGAGTACATCATGAGAAATGCTGGACTGGAAGAAACACATGTTGGAATCAAGATTGCTGGGAGAAATATCAATAACCTCAGATATGCAGATTACACCACCCTTATGGCAGAAAGTGAAGAGGAATTAAAAAGCCTCTTGATGAAAGTGAAAGTGGAGAGTGAAAAAGTTGGCTTAAAGCTCAACATTGAGAAAACGAAGATCATAGCATCCGGTCCCATCACTTCATGGGAAATAGATGGGGAAACAGTTGAAACAGTGTCAGACTTGATTTTGGGGGGCTCCAAAATCCATGTAGATGGTGACTGGAGCCATGAAATTAAAAGACACTTACTCCTTGGAAGGAAAGTTATGACCAACCTAGATAGCATGTTGAAAAGCATAGACATTACTTTGCCAACAAAGTTTTGCCTAGTCAAGGCTATGGTTTTTCCTGTGGTCATGTATGGATGTGAGAGCTGGACTGTGAATAAACCTGAGCACTGAAAAATTGATGCTTTTGAAGTGTGATGTTATGATGTTGGGGAAGACTCTTGAGAGTCCCTTGGACTGCAAGGAGATCCAACCAGTCCATTCAGAAGGGGATCAGCCCTGGGATTTCTTTGGAGGGAATGATGTTAAAGCTAAAACTCCAGTACTTTGGCCACCTCAAGCAAAGAGTTAACTCATTGGAAAAGACTTTGATGCTGGGAGGGATTGAGGGTAGGAGAAGAAGGGGATGACAGAGGATGAGATGGCTGGATGGCATCACTAACTCGATGGACATGAGTCTGAGTGAACTCCGGGAGTTGGTGATGGACAGGGAGGCCTGGCGTGCTGTGATTCATGGGGTCGTGAAGAGTTGGACAGGACTGAGCGACTGAACTGTACTGAACTGAGTATTCCATTGTGTATATGTACCACGGTTTTCTTATCCATTCATCTGCTGATGGACATCTAAGTTTCTTCCATGTGTTGGCTATTATAAACAGTGCTGCAATGAACATTGGGGTACACGTTTCTCTTTTGATTCTGGTTTCCTAGGTGTGTGTGCCCAACAGTGGGATTGCTGGGTAAAGACCCAATCAAAAAGTGGGCCAAAGAACTACACAGACATTTCTCCAAAGAAGACATACCGATGGCCAACAAACACATGAAAAGATGCTCAACATCACTCATTATCAGAGAAATGCAAATCAAAACCACAACGAGATACCATTTCACTCCAGTCAGAATGGCTGCTATCCAAAAGTCTACAAGCAATAAATGCTGGAGAAGGTGTGGAGAAAAGGGAACACTCTTACACTCTTGGTAGGAATGCAAACTAGTACAGCCACTATGGAGAACAGTGTGGAGGAAAAAAAAATTTAACAAAAGGGCCAAAATCATAAATACTTCAAATAAAAAGTTATATATTATAAAATTAAAAAAAAGAAATCTTATCTAACTTTAAAGGTAAGGAGTTGAATTTTAAACAATTAAAGTAGCAATAACAAATTTAAAATAAACCAAAATTTCTTAAAAGGAAATTCAGACGTTTTAGAAATGAAATATATCTGAAATCAAAAATGCAGTATCAGGGTTAAATGGCCCATGAGATATGACTGAACAGAGGATTAGGAAATAGGAACGTATACCATCAGCATGCTGGAATACTTTTATAATATTCCAGTAATTTTTCAAATAGCAATATATTTATTAAAGATGTGGAAGATGAAAAAAATTACATCTGTGATCTAATTGACATATAGAACATTCAGCCAACTCTTACTGAATACACATTTTCTTTAAGGATGTGCAAGTCAGTTAAGAAATTGAGAATAAATCATGTACTAAAGTGTGAGCCAATATATCCCCAAATATAGACTTTATACAGATCAAAGTTTTTGCCAAAATGCAGTTGTTATAAATCAAAAAAGTATAAAAAGATTAAAAACTAAATCTTTGTAAATCTATATGTCATATATTGCTAAATAAAATCCAAATCCATATGGAATCAAATGGAAATTAAAGTACTATAATGAAAATACTACCTATCAAACTTGTGAAATACTGGTAAAGCAGTACTTACAATGAAGTTTACAGTCTAAGGCACATATATTCAATAAGGAAAAAAAAAAAAAACTAAACAAATAATGAAACTAAGCAATTGCTTTAAGCATTTTTTGAAAATGAACATCAATATGCCACGCAGAGTAAGTAGGAAGAAAACATAAGTAAATAAATGAAATAGAAAAACAAGATAAAGTAAGATTTTAAAAACTTAGAAAATATAATTCTTTGAAAAGATTAATAGAGTTGATAAATCTTTTTTTTTTTTGTAACATGATAGTGTTTAGTTTGAACAATTAATACATTTCAGATATAATATTATACATATTTCAATGCTATTCTCCCCAGTCATCTCACCCTCTCCTGGCCCCAGAGTCCAAAAGTCTGGTCTATACATCAGTGTCTCTTTTGTTGTCTCGTAAATAGGGTTATTTTTTACCATCTTTCTAAATTCCATATATATGCGTTAGTATACTGTATTTGTGTTTTTGTTTCTGGCTTACTTCACTCTGTATAATAGGCTCCAGTTCCATCCACCTCCTTAGAACTGATTCAAATGTATTCTTTTTAATGGCTGAGTAATATTCCATTGTGTATATGTACCACAGCTTGCTTATCCATTCATCTGTGGATGGACATCTAGGTTGCTTCCACGTTCTGGCTATTGCAAACAGTGCTGTTATGAACATTTGGGTACAGGTGTCTCTTTCAATTCTGGTTTCCTCAGTGTGTATGCCCAGCAGTGGGATTGCTGGATCATAAGGCAGTTCTATTCGCAGTTTTTTGAGGAATCTCCATACTGTTCTCCAAAGTGGCTGTACTAGTTTGCATTCCCACCAACAGTGCAAGAGGGTTCCCTTCTCTCCGCACCCTCTCCAGCATTTATTGCTTGTGGACTTTTGGATAGCAGCCATTCTGATTGGCGGGAAATGGTATCTCATAGTGGTTTTGATTTGCATTTCTCTGATAATGAGTGATGTTGAGCATCTTTTCATGTGTTTGTTAGCCATCTGTATGTCTTCTTTGGAGAAATGTCTATTGAGTTCTTTGGCCCATTTTTTGATTGGGTCATTTATTTTTCTGGAATTGAGCTGTAGAAGTTGCTTGTATATTTTTGAGATTAGTTGTTTGTCAGTTGCTTCATTTGCTATTATTTTCTCCCATTCTGAAGGCTGTCTTTTCACCTTGCTTATAGTTTCCTTTGTTGTGCAAAAGCTTTTTAAGTTTGATTAGGTCCCATTTGTTCATTTTTGATTTTATTTCCAATATTCTGGGAGGTGGGTCATAGAGGATCTTGCTGTGATGTAAGTCAGAGAGTGTTTTGCCTATGTTTTCCTCTAGGAGTTTTATGGTTTCTGGTCTTACATTTAGCTCTTTAATCCATTTTGAGTTTATTTTTGTGTATGGTGTTAGAAAGTGTTCTAGTTTCATTCATATGGAGGGGTCTTGTTTTTGTATCCATTCAGCCAGTCTCTGTCTTTTGGTTGGGGCATTCAACCCATTTACATTTAAGGTAATTAATGATAAATATGATCCCGTTGCCATTTACTTTGTTGTTTTGGGTTTGAATTTATATATCCTTTTTGTGTTTCCTGTCTAGAGAATGTCCTTTAGTATTTGTTGGAGAGCTGGTTTGGTGGTGCTGAATTCTCTCAGCTTTTGCTTGTCGGTAAAGGTTTTGATTTCTCCTTCATATTTGAATGAGATCCTTGCTGGGTACAATAATCTGGGCTGTAGGTTCTTTTCTTTCATCACTTTAAGTATGTCTTGCCATTCCCTCCTGGCTTGGAGAGTTTCTATTGAAAGATCAGCTGTTATCCTTATGGGAATTCCCTTGTGTGTTATTTGTTGTTTTTCCCTTGCTGCTTTTAATATTTGTTCTTTGTGTTTGATCTTTGTTAATTTGATTAATATGTGTCTTGGGGTGTTTCGTCTTGGGTTTATCCTATTTGGGACTCTCTGGGTTTCTTGGACTTGAGTGATTATTTCCTTCCCCATTTTAGGGAAGTTTTCAACTATTATCTCCTCTAGTATCTTCTCATGGTCTTTCTTTTTGTCTTCTTCTTCTGGGACTCCTATGATTCGAATATTGTAACGTTTAATATTGTCCTGGAGGTCTCTGAGATTGTCCTCATTTCTTTTAATTCATTTTTCTTTTTTCTCCTCTGATTCCTTTAATTCTGCCATTCTATCTTCTAATTCGCTAATTCTATCTTCTGCCTCTGTTATTCTACTATTTGTTGCCTCCAGAGTGTTTTGGATCTCATTTATTGCATTATTCATTATATGTTGACTCTTTTTTATTTCTTCTAGGTCCTTGTTAAATCTTTCTTGCATCTTCTCAATGCTTTTCTCCAGACTATTTATCCATGATTCCATTTTGCTTTCCAGATTTTGGATTAATTTCACTATCATTATTCGGAATTCTTTATCAGGTAGGTTCGCTATTTCTTCCTCTTTTGTTTGGTTTGGTGGGCTTTTATCCTGTTCCTTTACCTGCTGGGAATTCTTCTGTCTTTTCATCTTGTTTAAATTGCTAAGTTTGGGGCGTCTTTACTGTATTCTGGTAGTCTGTGGAGTTCTCTTTATTGTGGCGTTTCTGCACTATATGTGGGTTTGTACCGGTGGCTTGTCGAGGTTTCTTGTTTATGGAAGCTTGTATCGGTGTTCTGGTGGGTGGAGCTGGATTTCTTTTCTCTGGGGTGCAGTGGAGTGTCTAGTAGTGAGTTATGAGATGTCTATGCTTTTGGGGTCGCTTTGTGTAGCCTGTGTATTGGAGCTCAGGCTGTGTTCTTGTTTTTCTGGAGAATTTGCTTGGTATGTCTTGTTGTGGAACTTGCTGGTCTTTGTGTGATGCTTGGTTTCAGAGTAGGTATGGAGGCTTTTAATGAGCTCCTGTCAATTAGTGTTTCGTGGGATCAGGGTATGGACTTAAGCCTCCTGGTTCCAGTTATTGGTCTTATTTTTACAGTAGTCTCAAAAACTTCTTCTTCTATAATGCATTCCACAACTGGACTGCTCAGAGATGTTCACGGAATTATACATAGAAGGAAAAAGGGAGGAAGGAGACCGAGGTGGTCAGAAGGATAAAAGGAGGGAGTGTGAAGGAGAGAGACAGGTCTAGTCAGTAATCAGTAAAGAAAAGAAAAAAGGAAAGGAAAAAAGCAAAGGACAAAAAGGAAAAAAAAAAAAAAAAAACAAAAAACAAAACAGGGTCGCAAAAGTTATATCTAAACGTGGAGATTAAAGAAGTACTAGAGGATAAAAAAATAATAATAATAAAAAAAATAAAAGAAACAAAACAAACAACAACAAAAAAAAATTAAAAGGGAAAAAAAAATTTTGTTTTCCTTTTTCCAATTAAAAAATAATAAAAATTTAAAAAATATATATATATTAAAAAAAGAAAAGAAAAAAAAAGGAAATAATGATGGTAAAAATAGTAACAATATATATAAGAGTTTCTCTATTACTGTTGTGGGTTCAGTTCATTTTCAGCTAGTTCCTTGTTCCGGCTTAAATTTCTCAAGATCTATAGGCCCCTTTCTCTGTGGTTGGTCTGTATAGTTCTTTGTTCTGTGCAGGGTTCGGCGGTGTTCTGAGCCAAGGCCCGCCACTCATGTGGTCGGCGCTGCACAATCTGGATTGCCGGCCCAAACTACTCCAGTTAGGCAGCACTCCAGACAATCAGGCGAACGAAGTCTGCGCTGAGGCCCGCAGAGGGGGAGGGGTCGGCGACGGGAATGGCAGGCGGGTGGGTGGGGGAAGGGATGGGGTGGCCCTCGTGGGAGCCGCCGGCACAGCGGGCGGGGGCACGCCTGCGCGGGAGTGGCCGGCGGGGGAGCGTCCAGCGGGGGAGAGTCCCGCGGGGAGCGTCCCTCTGGGGAGCGCCGGCAGCGGAGCGTCCCACGTGGGAACGGCCAAGGCGTCTCCCTGCCCAGCCCCGGCTCCCCAATGGCAGATGCGGGCGTTTGCAGTGGTGTTTTTCTGCTGCGGAAGTTACCGCAGGGCCCGCAGTCTGTGGGTTCTAATTGCTCAACTGTTCTCCTCCCTGTTATGATAGTCTCCGTGTTTCCCAGGTTCGGCGCAGATTCCGCAGGGAGAGTGTTTCCTGGTGTTTGGAAACTTCTCTTTTTAAGACTCCCTTCCCCGGACAGAGGTCCGCCCCTCCCTCTTTGTCTCTCTCTGGCTTCTATATTCTTTCCTACCTCCTTTAGAAGGCAGTGAGTTGCTTTTCTGGGTGTCCGACGTCCTCCGCCAGCACTCCGAAGCTGTTTGTGGTATTTACTCGGCGCCCAGATGTCCCATTGATGAATTTGTGGAGGAGAAAGCGTATTCCCCGTCCTAATCCTTCGCCATCTTTACCGGAAGTCCTGATAAATCTTTAAGCTGAACCAAGAAAAGTAACTAAAATAAATAAAAGTATTAGAATAAAAATGATATAACTTCAACAACAGAAGGAATAATTTATTAAAAAAAAATATTTTTTTTTTTAAAAAAAAATTATTTTTAAAAACTTAATAAAAAAATAATTATTTTTTTTTTTTTTAAAAAATAAAATAATAATTTTAAAATTTTCAAAAAAAAAAAACCAAAACTAAAATAATTTTTATTTTTTTTTTTTTTTTTTCAAAAAAAAAAAAAAAATTTTTTTTTTTTTTAAAAAAAAAAAAAAAAAAAAAAAAAAAAAAAAAAAAAAAAAAAAAAAAAATTTATTTTTTTTTTTTTTTAAAATATTTTTTTTTAAAATTAAATTTTATTTTTTTTTTTTTTTTTTTATTTTTATATTTTTTTTTTTTTTTTTTAAAAAAAAAGAGAGAGACCAGAGATCAAATTGCCAACATCTGCTGGATCATGGAAAAAGCAAGAGAGTTCCAGAAAAACATCTTTTCTGCTTTATTGACTATGCCAAAGCCTTTGACTGTGTGGATCACAATAAACTATGGAAAATTCTGAAAGAGATGGGAATACCAGACCACCTGATCTGCCTCTTAAGAAATCTGTATGCAGGTCAGGAAGCAACAGTTAGAACTGGACATGGAACAAAAGACTAGTTCCAAATAGGAAAAAGAGTACATCAAGGCTGCATATTGTCACCATGTTTATTTAACTTATATGCAGAGTACATCATGAGAAATGCTGGACTGGAAGAAATACAAGTTGGAATCAAGATTGCCGGGAGAAATATCAATAACCTCAGATATGCAGATGACACCACTGTTATGGCAGAAAGTGAAGAGGGGCTAAAAAGCCTCTTGATGAAAGTGAAAGTGGAGAGTGAAAAGGTTGGCTTAAAGCTCAACATTCAGAAAATGAAGATCATGGCATCTGGTCCCATCACTGCATGGGAAATAGATGGAGAAACAGTGGAAACAGTGTCAGACTTTGTTTTTCTGGGCTCCAGAATCACTGCAGATGGTGACTGCAGCCATGAAATTAAAAGACGCTTACTCCTTGGAAGGAAAGTTATGACCAACCTAGATAGCATATTCAAAAGCAGAGACATTACTTTACCAACAAAGGTTCGCCTAGTAAAGGCTATGATCTTTCCTGTGGTCATGTATGGATGTGAGAGCTGGACTGTGAAGAAGGCTGAGCGCCGAAGAATTGATGCTTTTGAACTGTGGTGTTGGAGAAGACTCTTGAGAGTCCCTTGGACTGCAAGAAGATCCAACCAGTCCATTCTGAAGGAGATCAATCCTGGAATTACTTTAGAAGGAATGATGCTAAAGCTGAAACTCCAGTATTTTGGCCACCTCATGTGAAGGGTTGACTCATTGGAGAAGACTCTGATGCTGGGAGGGATTGAGGGCAGGAGGAGAAGGGGATGACAGAGGATGAGATGGCTGGATGGCATCACTGACTTGATGGGTGTGAGTCTGGGTGACCTCCGAGAGCTGGTGATGGACAGGGAGGCCTGGCGTGCTGTGGTTCATGGGTTCACAAAGAGTCGGACACGACTGAGCGAATGATCTGATCTGATCTGATCTGATCTATTTTTGTGGTTCTAGAACCTCAGAGTTGCTTATCTAAAAGGTTCTGGCTCAGAATGTCTGTCTAAACTGCAGTCACCTCAGGACTTACCTGGAAAACTCTTCACTTCCAAGTTCACTCTTGTGGCTCTTGGCAGGCTTTGAGTACATGCTGGTCACTGGAGGAAGACAATATTGCTTTCCACCTGGTTCTCTTCACAGAGCGGCTAACCACATGGCAACTTGCTTCTCCCAGAGATAAGTATGAGTGAGAACAACCAACACAGAAGTCACAGTATTTTTAGAATTTGATATTGAAAATGACATCCCATCTCATCCTGCAATACTCTGTCCAGAGAGAGAAGGGTTACACAAATGTGTGAATTCAAGAAGGCAGGGATTTGCAGGAGAGAGACCACCTTAAAGGCTGCCCGCCATACCAGATAAGGAAACTGAGAAGACTGCATACAAGTTCATATACATTGACACAAAACTCCTTAATAAAATAATAGCAATTAGATTGCATCAGTAGTTTAAAATGAAATTATATCCTAGCCAAATTGGACTTACCCAGAAATACAAAGATGTTTTAAGATTATTAAAAAAAAAATGATTACATTATAATATACTTACATTAACATTAAAAAGGTGGGAAACAATCAAATGAATAGGTATAGAAAATAATCCTATGACAAAATTCAACATTTATTCATGAGAAAAATAGCATATTAGGACAAGGAGAGAACTTTAATAACCTTATGAACAATGTCAGTTCAATATTTATAGGAAACAGTATATTCAATGAGTAGGTATAAAAATCATTACATGTAAAATCAAGAAATAGACAAAAACAGCCAATACCATTGATTAATATTCATATTTTTTAGTATTTATTCAATATTTTTCCTGGAATATTTAGCCAACTCACAAAGATATGAAAAAAAAAAAAAAGATAGGAAAATAAGAAAACTTAATATTACCATATTATATGATTATCCATATGTACATAAAACTACAGAAAACTTTATAATTAAAAGATTACTAATTTTGTTGAATATTAGGCAAATATACAAAGAACATTTTCCATTCCAGAAATAAAAGTTAAATATGATAAAAATAATAGAAAAACAAATGCCATAATGAAATAGAAAATAATTTTTTAAAGAATACACATGAGTTCTATAAAAAAAGCTACAACTCTGATAAGTATTTCATATAATTATCTGTATATTTGTAAGCTATTACATACAAAAATAGAGGAACAATAAAATATGAATGTTAAGAAAAATCACATCATTTAATATGAAAATATTTCACATTCTATCTTCATTTATTCTTTCATGATATTGATATTAAGCAGTCAGTAAAATAAATTTTCATATAAATAAAAAATTTAAAAACTTTAGTCATGAACAGATAAATTGGAAAAGTTTTCATGAAAAACAAAAATGGTTTTGATGAATGTCTATTTAAAATAGAAAAATACTTAAAAAAATTAGAGATACCAAGGGAATATTTCATGTAAAGATGGGCACTGCTACAGCTGCCAAGTCACTTCAGTCGTGTCCAACTCTGTGCGACCACATAGACGGCAGCCCACCAGGTTCCCCCATCCCTGGGATTCTCCAGGCAAGAACACTGGAGTGGGTTGCCATTTCCTTCTTCAATGCATGAAAGTGAAAAGTGAAAGTGAAGTCGCTCAGTCTTGTCAGACTCTTAGCGACCCCATGGACTGCAGCCTACCAGGTTTCTATGCCCATGGGATTTTCCAGGCAAGAGTAGAGGAGTGGGTAAAGATGGACACAATAAAAGACAAAAACGGTATGTACCTAACAGAAGCAGAAGGTATTAAGAAAGGGTGGCAAGAAAACACGTAAGACTGTAAAAACAAGATCTTCATGACCCAGATACCACGATCATGTGACCACTCACCTAGAGCCAAACATCCTGGAATGCAAAGTCAAGTGGGCCTTGGGAAGCATCACTATGAACAAAGTTAGTGGAGGTGATGGAATTCCAATTGAGCTATTTCTAATCATAAAAAGATGATGCTGTGAAAGTGCTACACTCAATATGCCAGCAAATTTGGAAAACTCAGCAGTGGCCACAAGACTGGAAAAGGTCAGTTTTCATTCCAATCCCAAAGAAAAGCAATGCTAAAGAATGTTCAAACTACCACACAGTTGCACTCATCTCACGGGCTAACAAAGAAATGCTCAAAATTCTGCAAGCTAGGTTTCAATAATACATGAACTGAGAACTTTTACATATTCAAGCTGGATTGAGAAAAGGCAGAGGAATCAGAGAACAAATTGCCAACATCCACTGGAGCATAAAAAAAGCAAAAGAATTCCAGAAAAACAACATCTGCTTCACTGACTATGCTAAAAGCCTTTGTGTGGATCACAACAAACTGGATAATTCTTCAAGAGATGGGAATGCCAGACCACATAACCTGCCTCCTGAGAAATCTGTATGTGGGACAAGAAGCAACATTTAGAACCAAACATAGAACAAAGGACTGTTTCCAGAGTGGGAAAGGAGAAGGTCAAGGCTTATATAGTCACCTGCTTATTTAACATATATGCAGACTACATCATGCAAAATGCTAGGCTGGATGAAACAAAAGTTGGAATCAAGATTGCCAGGAGAAATAACAATAACCTCAGATATGCAGATGACACAACCCTTATGGCAGAAAGTGAAAAGGAACTGAAGAGCCTCTTGATGAAAGTGAAAGGAGATTGAAAGAGCTGGCTTGAAATTCAACATTCAAAAAATCAAGACCATCTATCAGTTCAGTTCAGTTCAGTTGCTCAGTCGTGTCCGACTCTTTGTGACCCCATGAATTCCAGCACGTCAGGCCTCTGTGTCCATCACCAACTCCCAGAGTTCACCAAACTCATGTCCATCGAGTTGGTAATTCCATCCAGCCATCTCATCCTCTGTCGTCCCCTTTTTCTCCTGCCCCCAACCCCTCCCAGCATCAGGGTCCTTTCTAATGAGTCAACTCTTCACATGAGGTGGCCAAAGTACTGGAGTTTCAGCTTTAGCATCACTCCTTCCAAAGAACACCCAGGACTGATCTCCTTCAGAATGGACTGGTCGGATCTTCTTGTAGTCCAAGGGACTCTCAAGAGTCTTCTCCAACACCACAGTTCAAAAGCATCAGTTCTTCGATGCTCAGCTTTCTTCACAGTCCATCTCTCACATCCATACATGACCACTGAAAAAACCATAACCTTGACTAGACAGATCTTTGTTGGCAAAGTAATGTCTCTGCTTTTGAATATGTGATCTAGGTTGGTCATAACTTTCCTCCCAAGGAGTAAGCGTCTTAATTTCATGGCTGCAATCACCATCTGCAGCAATTTTGGAGCCCCCTAAAGTAAAGTCTGATACTGTTTCCACTGTTTCCCCATATATTTTCCATGAAGTAATGGGACTGGATGCCATGATCTTCATTTTCTGAATGTTGAGCTTTAAGCCAACTTTTTCACTCTCGTCTTCAAATTTCATCAAGAGGTTTTTTAGTTCCTCTTCACTTTCTGTCATAAGGGTGGTGTCATCTGCAGATCTGAGGTTATTGATATTTCTCCTGGCAATCTTGATTCCAGATTGTACATCTTCCAGCCCAGTGTTTCTCATGATGTACTATGCATATAAGTTAAATAAGCAAGGTGATAGTATACAGCCTTGACCTACTTCTTTTCCTATTTGGAACCAGTGTGTTGTTTCATGTCCATTTCTAACTGTTGCTTCCTGAGCTGCATATAGGTTTCTCAAGAGGCACATCAAGTGGTTTGGTATTCCCATCTCTTTTAAGAATTTTCCACAGTTTATTGTGATCCACACAGTCAAAGGCTTTGGCATAGTCAATAAAACAGAAATAGATGTTTTTCTTGAACTCTCTTGCTTTTTCCATGATCCAGCGGATGTTGGCAATTTGATCTCTGGTTCCTCTGCCTTTTCTAAAACCAGCTTGAACATTTGGAAGTTCATGGTTCATGTATTGCTGAAGCCTGGCTTTGAGAATTTTGAGCATTACTTAACTAGCGTGTGAAATGAGTGTAATTGTGCAGTAGTTTAAGCATTATTTAGCAATGCCTTTCTTTTGGAATGGAATGAAAACTGACCTTTTCCAGTCCTGTGGACACTGCTGAGTTTTCCAAATTTTCTGGCATATTGAGTGGTGCACTTTCAGAGCATCATCTTTCAGGATTTGAAATAGCTCAACTGGAATTCCATCACCTCCACTAGCTTTGTTCATACTGATGCTTTCTAAGGTCCACTTGACTTCACATTCCAGGATGTTTGGCTGTAGGTGAGTGATCACACCATCATGATTATCTTGGTCATGAAGATGTTTTTTGTACAATTCTTCTGTGTATTCTTGCCACCTCTTCTTAATATCTTCTGCTTCTGTTAGGTCCATAACATTTCTGTCCTTTATTGAGCCCATCTTTGCATGAAATGTTCCCTTGGTATCTCTGATTTTCTTGAAGAGATCCCTAGTCTTTCCCATTCTGTTGTTTTCCTCTATTTCTTTGCATTGATTCCTGAGGAAGGCTTTCTTATCTCTCCTTGCTATTCTTTGGAACTGTGTATTCAGATGCTTTTATCTTTCCTTTTCTCCTTTGATTTTCACTTCTCTTGCTTTCATAGCTATTTGTAAGGCATCCTCAGACAGCTATTTTGCTTTTTTGCATTTCTTTTGCATGGGGATGGTCTTGATCCCTGTCTCCAGTACAATGTCACAAACTTCTGTCCATAGTTCATCAGGCACTCTATCTATCAGATTTAGCCCCTTAAATCTATTTCTCACTTCCACTGTATAATCATAAGGGATTTGATTTAGGTCATATCTGAATGGTCTAGTGGTTCCCCCACTTTCTTCAATTTAAGTCTGAGTTTGACAGTAAGGAGTTCATGATCTGAACCACAGTCAGCTCCTGGTCTTGTTTTTGCTGACTGTATAGAGCTTCTCCATCTTTGGATGCCAAGAATATAATCAATCTGATTTTGGTGTTGACCATCTGGTGTTGTCCATGTGTAGAGTCTTCTCTTGTGTTGTTGGAAAAGGGTGTTTGCTATGACCAGTTCATTATCTTGGCAAAACTCTTTGCCTTTGCCTTGCTTCATTCCGTATTCCAAGGCGAAATTTTCCTGTTACTCCAGGTTGTTTCTTGACTTCCTACTTTTGCATTCCAGTCCCCTATAATGAAAAGGACATCTTTTTTGGGTGTTAATTCTAAAAGGTCTTGTAAGTCTTCATTAGAACCGTTCAACTTCAGCTTTTTCAGCGTTACTGGTTGGGGCATACTTGGATTACTGTGATATTGAATGGTTTGCCTTGGAAAAGAACAGAGATCATTCTGTCATTTCTGAGATTGCATCCAAATACTGCATTTCGGACTCTTTTGTTGATCATGACGGCTACTCCATTTCTTCTAAGGGATTCTTGCCCACAGTAGTAGATATAACGGTCATCTGAGTTAAATTCACCCATTCCAGTCCATTTTGGTTCGCTGATTCCTAGAATGTCAACCTTCACTCTTGCCATCTCCTGTTTGACTACTTCCAATTTACCTTGATTCATGGACCTAACAGTCCTGGTTCCTATGAAATATTGCTCTTTATAGCATCGGACCTTGCTTCTATCACCAGTCACATCCACAACTGGGTATTGTTTTTGCTTTGGTTCCATCCCTTCATTCTGCAGTTATTTCTCCACTGATCTTCAGTAGCATATTGGGCACCTACGGACCCGAGGAGTTCCTCTTTCAGTATCCTATCATTTTGCCTTTTCATACTATTCATGGAGTTCTCAGGGCAAGAATAGTAAAGTGGTTTGCCATTATCTTCTCCAGTGGACCATATTCTGTCAGACCTCTCCACGATGACCTGCCCATCTTGGGTGGTTCAACATTGCATGGCTTTGATTCATTGAGTTAGAAAAGGCTGTGGTCCGTGTGATTAGATTGACTAGTTTTCTGATTATGGTTTGTGTGTCTGCCCTCTGATGTGTCTCTTAACACCTACTGTCTTACTTGGGTTTCTCTTACCTTGGACGTCGGGTATCTCTTCATGGCTGCTCCAGCAAAGTGCAGCCGCTGCTCCTTACCTTGGATAAGGGGTATCTCCTCACAGCTGCCCCTCCTGACCTTGAACGTGGAGTAACTCCTCTCTGCACCCATGCAGCCACTGCTCCTTGAATTGATCCACATTCATCTGCATATCCTGGAGAAAATGCAACTGCCGCTCCTACTTGAGTGAGGACCACCAAGGGGACCATCCAAGGAACGTTCGCAAACATGAGAAGCAACCTGAAAATCCCAAAACCCTCTAAAGAATAAAGCTGCACAGGGCATAGCTGACTGCATTGCATCCCCAGGGCTCTTGCGGTTCTCCCCGCAGGCTGGGAGCATGCGGGGCAGGCACCGCGCGCCGATCTGCTGGACTCTGAAATCACTAACTACAGATGGTGACTTCAGACATGAAATTAAAAGACGCTTGCTCCTTGGAAGAAAAGCTATGGCAAACAGAGACAGAATAGTAAAAAGTAGAGACATTACTTTGCCAACAAAAGTCCATCTGGTCAAAGCTAAGGTTTTACCAGTAGTTATGTATGGATTTGTGAGTTGGATCATTAAGAAAGCTGAGCTCCGAAGAATTGATGCTTTTGAACTGTGGTATTGTAGAAGACTCTTCAGAGTCCTTTGGACTGCCAGGAGATCAAATCAGTCAATCCTAAAGGAAACCCGTCCTGAATATTCATTGGAAGGACTGATACTGAAGCTGAAGCTCCAATACTTTGGCCATCTGAAGAACTGACTCATTCTAAAAGACACTAATGCTGGGAAAGATTGAAGGCAGGAGGAAAAGCGGACGACAGAGGATGAGATGGTTGGATGGCATCACTGACTTGATGGACATGAGTTTGAGCAAGCCCCGGGAGTTAGTGATGGTCTAGGAAGCCTGACATGCTGCAGTGCATGGATTCGCAAAGTTCGGACATGACTGAGCAACTGAACTGAACTGAATAACATATTTTTAAAAACTGTTGGTAGTAAATTTTTGAAGGATGAAATCTTGTACTACAAACATAAATGGAGATTACTTCAAATTAATAACAAGCTAAATCAAAATAATAGAGATTAATTTTATTCTTAGGTGTCAATTGCCATTGAATTTCCTTGCTTTGTACAACTATAAGAAATAAAAAGAAAATCTGGAATTATTTTTCATACTCCATTCAACTGAAAAAGTTAATCACCTATTTGAAATTAGGATCCATATTTTGTATCCTCTACTGTGAATTTTTTCCTTACTATATAACCTATAATATATTGTTATAGACAAAAAAGAGAAAAGAAGCAGCATTTTGTGTACTGAAATGGAAAAGATTTACTGTTATTTGTTCAGAAGTGTGTGAACAAAAATGATGTGGCTCTAAGGATTTGTGCATGGATGTGTAACAGATTGACAACACTTTAAAGGTGAAAATTCAAGTCACCAAAGAAACCTAAACTTTTTAGATTTATAATTGGATTATATAAAAATTCAGTTAATGAAATTAAGTGAAATTTTTTAATTGATGTCGTTTACATTTTGATTCATCCTTTTCTCTTTCTTTACTTTGTAAGGATTCTTTTTCCTTAACTATATTGAAAGTCAGCAGTATTGTTTAAGCACATATCTTAATGGGTGTTAATGAAGCAGGAACAAAGATCTTCTGAAAGATTCAGACTTCCCTATGGAGGATTTTCTTGCAGGGGATTAGTGCCAGTTATGCTTTCTTCACATTGATAATAAATTAAGATTATATGTTACTTCTCTTTGATTTTCTTTGCTTTATTATGATAATTTTTATGATTCTAATTAGCAAATTGTGTGTTTGTTCATCAGTTTAATTTATTTTGATTTTTTAAAGTAGAGGAACAAATTAGCATGGCATAAGACACAAAATCACCATAATAGCATAACAAGCAAAAGAAAGTGAATGAATTAGCACATAGTTGAAGTTACTTGGAAGACAATTCTATGTTTCCAGATGCAAGATGATAATTTATCTATTCTTGGTGAAAATTTTCATTAAAATAAGCAATATTGTAGACCCTTATGAAGTTTGAAATTATACTTAAAATTTCTATGACAAAGGTGGATTATTTTTTATTAAATAAAGGATTTCCTGCATTTTCCCATTGAAATTGTATACTGCTAGAGGTTTTTCTGTGCTAACATTCCAGAGAAACAGCTCACATGCAGAATGTATCTGCACAAGTTATTTATTCAAGGTAGACTAATCAAGCACTGTGCTAGTGTTTTATGCACAAGACTAAAACCATTAAAAATCCTATAAAATAAAATTTGTTATTTTACTAACACTACATTTTAATAAAATTAAATCAGGTTGTAACCTCTTCAAATGCAAAGATATCTGGCATGTAGTAGGTGTACAATAATTAAAAAATGAATAAATAACTAAATGGATGAATGGTATTCTACTAACTAACTATAAATGGTTATTTCTGTTTTCATTAAGTTTCTGTTACATTGGTAGGCTTAAGTTCCACAATGCATGTAGTGTGACAGTCTTTGATTTGCTTTGGGGTAGAATGTACTGAAGGGGAAGTGTAATGTCTGGGTGACCAGTCACACATTATAGAGGAATAGCATAAAATGACGTACAGAAATAAAAAGACAGTATTGACAATCTGTCTGGCATATCATGTGCCAGTTCTTTTCCCTTCAAGAAGTCTCTCTTTAGTGAATGTTCAGTCCAATTGGTAAAAGAGTTTGACTTGAGCCTGATGAAGGAAGCTCATGTCTGGGTGCCAACATAATCACCTGGAAAGGAAGGAGATTTGATGTCATATAGACCCATAACAAAACCTGATAAATTTACACAAAGACCTTTGGCAAGGGGCACCAATCCTTGAAGCCAATCTACCTCTGCAATAAAATGTCCTAAGAAAAGAAGAGAGATCAGGATGTATTGTGTTCTTTGTTTTGTTTGATCAAGCTGGTGTCTAAAAGGAACTGATATCCTCACAGGCATAAATGGCTCTCTAGCTCATACTGAATTTAGGTTTATGTTGCTGATGTCAATTTTCCTGAGAATTTATTCATTAAAAGAATTTTGTGTTTTATTCCTTTAACAAAATAAGAGATTCTGAACTTGGCCCCGAAAACCTCATGTTTGGCTCTCCTCCATAAAAAAGAAGACCCAAGCATGATTTACAACTTACATAAAGCCTGAAATTTCTTTGTTTGGAATGGGATTAGTGAATGTTAACAATAGTGGTCCAAATCCTTTTTCTGGGAAAGTTAAAATTTTAGAGTTACCTAGTCCAAAAAGAATTTCCATAAGTTTCTCAACAGTTTTTTTAACCTCTTTACTGAATTGAACTATGTCCCTGCAAACTTTAAGATCACTTGGAATTCCTGAATGTGACCTTTGTGGAAATTGGGGCTTGACAAAGATCCTCAAGTTAAGACTAGGATAAGCTCCATATCCAATGTAAGTCATGTACTTATAAGAGGAGGGAAATTTGGACACAGAAACAGAAACACATAAGGTCACATAAAATTGAGACAATGAAACAGATTTCAGGAAGAGAAATTTAGGAAACAACCCCATTAACCATCATACCAAAAAATATATATATATCTAAGAATAAACCTACTTAAGGAGGCAAAAGACCTGTACTCAAAAACTGTATGATGATGATGGTGAAAGAAATTGAAGATAACACAAACAGAAGGATATACTGTGTTCTTAGACTGGAAGAATTAACATTGTTAAAATGACCATACTACTCAAGGCAATCTACAGATTCAGTGCAATGACATTTTTCACAGACTTGGAACGAAAGATTTTTAAATTTGCATAGGAACTCAAAAGACCCCCAAATACCCAAAATGATCTTGAGGAAGAAGAATAGAGCTGGGCAAATCATGCTGTCTAATCTCAGATTATACTACAAAACTAGAGTAAACAAAATATTATAGTACTAGCACAAAAACAGACACATAGATCAATGGAACAGTATAGAAAGTTCAGAAAGAAACCTAGGGACTTATGCTTAATTAATCCACAACAAAGGAGGCAAAAATATACAATATAGAAAAGGCAGTCCCTTCAATAAGTGGTGCTAGGAAAATTGGACAGCTAGAGGTAAAAAGAATATAATTAGAATACTTTCTAACACTTTATACAAAAATTAACTCAAAATGGATTAAAAATGTAAACTCAAGGCCAGATACTATCAAACACTAGAGGAAACTTTGACATAAATTATAGCAATATTTTTTTAGATCCATCTCCTATGGTAACGAAAAACAAAAATAAACAAATGTGACCTAATTAAATGTAAAAGCTTTTGAATAGCAAAGAAACCATAAACAAAATGAAAACATAGCCTATGAACTGGAAGAAAATACTTGAAAATGATGCAACTAACAAGCAAATAATTTCCAAAATATACAAATAGCTCATACAGCTCAACATCTAGGAAAAAAAACTAATCAAAAAAGGGCAGAGAACCTAAACAGACATTTCTTTAAAGAAGAGATACAGCTGGCCAACAGGTACATGGAAAGATGTTCAACACTGATAATTACTAAAGAAATGTAAATCAAAACCACAATGAGGTGTTACATCACACCAGTTAGAATGGCCATCATTAAAATGTCTACAAATAATAAACTCTAGAGAAGATGTGGAGGAAAAGGAACTGTCTTACACTGTTGGTGGGAATGTAAATTAGTATGGAAAATGCAATGGTAAGATTCCTTAAAAAACCAAATGTTATCACATGACCCAACAATCCCACTCCTGAGCATACCTGGAAGAAACTTTAATTTGCAAAGTTACATGCACCTCAGTGTTTATAGGAGCACAATTTACAATAGCCAAAACATGGAAAAAACCTAAATGTTCATCAACAGGGGCATGGATAAAGATGTGGGGTGTATACATCACACACACACACACGTGCCTACACATACACAGACACAGAGATATAATGGAATATTATTCAACCATAGAAAAGAATGAAATAATGCCATTTGCAGCAACATGGATGAACCTAGAGATTTTTATGCTAAGTATGTCAGAAAGAGAAAACATATGATATTACTTGGATGGGCAATCTAAATAGGACACAAATGAACTTGTCTATGAAACAGACACACAGACATGAACAACTTTGTGGTTGCCAAAGGGCTGTGGGGGAGGGATGGACTGGGTGTTTGGGATTAATAGATGCAAACTATTACACATAAGATGGATAAAAAACAAGGTATCACTGTATAGATATTCAATATCTTATAACGACCTATAATGGAAAATGATCTGGAAAAGAATCAGATCAGATCAGATCAGTCGCTCAGTCGTGTCCAACTCTTTGCGACCCCATGAACTGCAGCATGCCAGGCCTCCCTATCCATCACCAGCTCTCGGAGGTCATTCAGACCCACATTCATCGAGTCAGTGATGCCATCCAGCCATCTCATCCTCTGTCGTCCCCTTCTCCTCCTGCCCTCAATCCCTCCCAGCATCAGAGTCTTCTCCAATGAGTCAACTCTTCACATGAGGTGGCCAAAATACTGGAGTTTCAGCTTTAGCATCATTCCTTCCAAAGAAATCCCAGGGCTGATCTCCTTTAGAATGGACTGGTTGGATCTCCTTGCAGTTCAAGGGACTCTCAAGAGTCTTCTCCAACACCACAGTTCAAAAGCATCAATTCTTCGGCGCTCAGCCTTCTTCACAGTCCAGATCTCACATCCATACATGACCACAGGAAAGACCATGGCCTTGACAAGGCGAACCATTGTTGGCAACGTGATGTCTCTGCTTTTGAATATGCTATCTAGGTTGGTCATAACTTTCCTTCCAAGGAGTAAGTGTCTTTTAATTTCATGGCTGCAGTCACCATCTGCAGTGATTTTGGAGCCCAGAAAAAGAAAGTCTGACACTGTTTCCACTGTTTCTCCATCTATTTCCCATGTAGTGATGGGACCAGATGCCATGATCTTCGTTTTCTGAATGTTGAGCTTTAAGCCAACCTTTTCACTCTCCACTTTCACTTTCATCAAGAGGCTTTTAGTTCCTCTTCACTTTCTGCCATAAGGGTGGTATCATCTGCATATCTGAGGTTATTAATATTTCTCCCAGCAATCTTGATTCCAGCTTGTGTTTCCTCCAGTCGAGCATTTCTCATGATGTACTCTGCATATAAGTTAAATAACACGGTGACAATATACAGCCTTGACGTACTCCTTTTCCTATTTGGAACCAGTATGTTGTTCCATGTCCAGTTCTAACTGTTGCTTCCTGACCTGCATACAGATTTCTCAAGAGGCAGATCAGGTGGTCTGGTATTCCCATCTCTTTCAGAATTTTCCACAGTTGATTGTGATCCACACAGTCAAAGGCTTTGGCATAGTCAATAAAGCAGAAATAGATGTTTTTCTGGAACTCTCTTGCTTTTTCCAGGATCCAGCGGATGTTGGCAATTTGATCTCTGGTTCGTATGCCTTTTCTAAATCCAGGTTGAACATCAGGAAGTTCACGGTTCACATATTGCTGAAGCCTGGCTTGGAGAATTTTGAGCATTACTTCACTAGCGTGTGAGATGAGTGCAATTGTGCGGTAGTTTGAGCACTCTTTGGCATTGCCTTTCTTTGGGATCGGGATGAAAACTGACCTTTTCCAATCTTGTGGCCACTGCTGAGTTTTCCAAATTTGCTGGCATATTGAGTGCAGCACTTTCACAGCATCATCTTTCAGGATTTGGAACAGCTCCACTGGAATTCCATCACCTCCACTAGCTTTGTTCATAGTGATGCTTTCTAAGGCCCACTTGACTTCACATTCCAGGATGTCTGGCTCTAGGTCAGTGATCACACCATCATGATTATCTGAGTCATGAAGCTCTTTTTTGTACAATTCTTCTGTGTATTCTTGCCACCTCTTCTTAATATCTTCTGCTTCTGTTAGGTCCATACCATTTCTGTCCTTTATCGAGCCCATGTTTGTATGAAGTGTTCCTTTGGTATCTCTGATTTTCTTGAAGAGATCCTTAGTCTTTCCCATTCTGTTGTTTTCCTCTATTTCTTTGCATTGATCGCTGAAGAAGGCTTTCTTATCTCTTCTTGCTATTCTTTGGAACTCTGCATTCAGCTGTTTATATCTTTCCTTTTTTCCTTTGCTTTTCACTTCTCTTCTTTTCGCAGCTATTTGCAAGGCCTCCCCAGACAGCCATTTTGCTTTTTTGCATTTCTTTTCCTTGGGGATGGTCTTGATCCCTGTCTCCTGTACAATGTCACGAACCTCATTCCATAGTTCATCAGGCACTCCATCTATCAGATCTGGGCCCTTAAATCTATTTCTCACTTCCACTGTATAATCATAAGGGATTTGATTTAGGTCATACCTGAATGGTCTAGTGGTTTTCCCTACTTTCTTCAATTTAAGTCTGAATTTGGCAATAAGGAGTTCATGGTCTGAGCCACAGTCAGCTCCTGGTCTTGTTTTTGCTGATTGTATAGAGCTTCTCCATGTTTGGCTGCAAAGAATATAATCGATCTGATTTTGGTGTTGACTGTCTGGTGATGTCCATGTATAGAGTCTTCTCTTGTGTTGTTGGAAGGGGGTATTTGCTATGACCAGTGCATTTTCTTGGCAAAACTCTGTTAGTCTTTGCCCTGCTTCATTCCGTATTCCAAAGCCAAATTTGCCTGTTACTCCAGGTGTTTCTTGACTTCCTACTTTTGCATTCCAGTCCCCTATAATGAAAAGGACATCTTTTTTGGGTGTTAGTTCTAAAAGGTCTTGTAGGTCTTCATAGAACCGTTCCACTTCAGCTTCTTCAGCATTACTGGTTGGGGCATAGACTTGGATTACTGTGACATTGAATGGTTTGCCTTGGACATGAACAGAGTTCATTCTGTCGTTTTTGAGATTGCATCCAAGTACTGCATTTCGGACTCTTTTGTTGACCATGATGGCCACTCCGTTTCTTCTGAGGGATTCCTGCCCACAGTAGTAGATATAATGGTCCTCTGAGTTAAATTCACTCATTCCAGCCCATTTTAGTTCACTAATTCCTAGAATGTCAACATTCAGTCTTGCCATCTCTTGTTTGACCACTTCCAATTTGCCTTGATTCATGGACCTGACATTCCAGGTTCCTATGCAATATTGTTCTTTACAGCATCGGACTTTGCTTCTATCACCAGACACATCTACAGCTGGGTATTCTTTCTGCTTTGGTTCCATCCCTTCATTCTTTCTGGAGTTATTTCTCCACTGATCTCCAGTAGCATATTGGGCCCCTACTGACCTGGGGAGTTTCTCTTTCAGTATCCTGTCATTTTGCCTTTTCATACTGTTCATGGGATTCTCAAAGCAAGAATACTGAAGTGGTTTGCCATTCCCTTCTCCAGCGGACCACACCCTGTCAGATGTCTCCACCATGACCCACCCATCCCGGGTTGCCCCACAGGCATGGCTTAATTTCCTTGAGTTAGACAAGGCTGTGGCCCTGGTGTGATTAGATTGACTAGTTTTCTGTGAGCATGGTTTCAGTGGAAAAGAATAGATATATACATATATATACATATGAAGTAGAGTTAATTTGCAATGTTCCAGGTATAATACCTGTAATACTTCAACAAATAACAGTTAAGAAAAATGGAGACAAAGATGTGAACACCAAAGATTGCTGATAATTAATCAAAACTGGCAGAAGCAAAATTAGAATTCACTCCTCCCCTACCTGCCCACCGAGACTCGGAGGGAGCATGGTCTTGCTGACAACTCGATTTGAACTTCTAGGTTCCAGAACTGTGAAACAAAGATTTTTGTTTGTTTGATTTTAAGCTGCCTATTTGTCTTAGGAAACAAAGTTAGACTTTAGTGCTAGGAAGTTAAATGTAACTGTATCAAATACTCAGATGTGTACATATCTTCATTAAACATATGGAGATATTTTTCATTTCCACAAAGAATATATTCTCTTAAAGATCATGGATAGAGAATGGAAGTGTTTAGAAGCACATGATAGTAAAATCTAAACCACCTTGAAGAGACTGTTGGTAGAGATACATACATAGTAAAGGTGATTCTGGTGAGTACTCAAAGAAATAAACAACTGTATAAAAGTTTCTACCACCTTAGAGTATGCATATATTATAAATAGAATGTTGCCAGAAACACTAATGACCTTTCTAGTGAGGCATTAGATGGAAAAGAGAAGCATGCTGTTGGAAATTGGAAGAAAAGTTGTCCTTGTCATAAGTGGCATAAAACAAGGCTAGATTGTTTTCTACTGTTGAATACAGAAAGATAAAACTTGTACGCAGTTAACTTGGATGCTTAGCTGAGGAGATTTCTAAGCCAGGTTTAGAAGGTACAACCTGATTTCTCCTTCCTGCTTGTAGTATATTGTGAGAGAAAAGAAATAAATTGAGGAATTAACTGTTTAGTGAAAAGGAACCAGCACTTGATGATTTGGAAAGTTCTCAGCCCATCCAGACAGCATGCTCTGGGAGTAGAGCCAAAAGTGTAGTTGAACAACTATTTACTAAAGTAACAGTTAGGCATGTGATCAGGCATGTGACTTATGTATCCAACAGCAATCTTATTAAAAGCTAGGAATAAAATTGGAGTTATCCAGAAAGGATCTGTGGAGAATCGTGGTGTCTAATAACATGGGTCTCCTCAAAATTCACAGAGGGCAAAGAGGGTTTGAGAATTTTATACCAGTAGAAATACTTCCAGCCTGGACTGAAAGGAACAGAGATGGTATGGATATCTGTTGCTTTAAGCCACCAATTTTGCTTTAATTATCATATCAGTCCTAGAAAACTAATAAAACTTCTAAAAGAAGCAAAACTCATTGGAAGACTTTATGCCCGAGGAAGGAATATTATCTTCCAAAATGGAGGGGAGATACTTGAGATTAGTTGTATGTAACTCATTGTCTTGAAAAGTATCTCCAGTGTCTTACATATTGAGAAGAGTTCAACTGGAAAGATTTGTATGTCTATATCCATATTCATTACTATTGTCATCATATCAGATCAGTCCCTCAGTCGTGTTCGACTATTTGCAACCCCATGAATAGCAGAACGCCAGGCCTCCCTATCACCAACTCCCAAAGGTCACTGAGACTCACATCCATCTAGTCAGTGATGCCATCCAGACATCTCATCCTGTGTCGTCCCCTTCTCCTCCTGCCCTCAATCCCTCCCAGCATCAGAGTCTTCTCCAATACGTCAAATCTTTGCATGAGGTGGCCAAAGTACTGGAGTTTCAGCTTTTGCATCATTCCTTCCAAAGAAATCCCAGGGCTGATCTCCTTCAGAATGGACTGGTTGGATCTCCTTGCAGTCCAAGGGACTCTCAAGAGTCTTCTCCAACACTACAGTTCAAAAGCAACAATTCTTCGGCGCTCAGCCTTCTTCACAGTCCAGATCTCACATCCATACATGACCACAGGAAAAACCACAGCGTTGACTAGTCGAACGTTTGTTGACAAAGTAAGGTCTCTGCTTTTGAATATGTGATCTAGGTTGGTCATAACTTTCCTTCCAAGGAGTAAGCGTCTTTTAATTTCATGGCTGCAGTCACCATCTGCAGTGATTTTGGAGCCCAGAAAAAGAAAGTCTGACACTGTTTCCACTGTTTCTCCATCTATTTCCCATGTAGTGATGGGACCAGATGCCATGATCTTCGTTTTCTGAATGTTGAGCTTTAAGCCAACCTTTTCATTCTCCACTTTCCCTTTCATCAAGAGGCTTTTTAGTTCCTCTTCACTTTCTGCCATAAGGGTGGTGTCATCTGCATATCTGAGGTTATTGATATTTCTCCCGGCAATCTTGATTCCAACTTGTGTTTCTTCCAGTCCAGCATTTCTCATGATGTACTCTGCATATAAGTTAAATAAACATGGTGACAATATGCAGCCTTGACGTACTCCTTTTCCTATTTGGAACAAGTCTGTTGTTCCATGTCCAGTTCTGACTGTTGCTTCCTGACCTGCATACAAATTTCTCAAGAAGCACTTCAGGTGGTCTGGTATTCCCACCTCTTTCAGAATTTTCCAGTTTATTGTGAACCACACAGTCAAAGGCTTTGGCATAGTCAATAAAGCAGAAATAGATGTTTTTCTGGAACTCTCTTGCTTTTTCCATGATCCAGTGGATGTTGGCAATTTGATCTCTGGTTCCTCTGCCTTTTCTAAAACCAGCTTGAACATCAGGAAGTTCACGGTTCACACATTGCTGAAGCCTGGCTTGGAGAATTTTGAGCATTATTTTACTAGCGTGTGAGGTGAGTGCAATTGTGCGGTAGTTTGAACATTCTTTGGCATTGCTTTTCTTTGGGATTTGAATGAAAACTGACCTTTTCCAGTCCTTTGGCCACTGCTCAGTTTTCCAAATTTGCTGGCATATTGAATGCAGCACTTTCACAGCATCATCTTTCAGGATTTGGAATAACTCAACTGGAATTCCATCACCTCCACTAGCTCTGTCATTAGTGATGCTTTCTAAGGCCCACTTGACTTCACATTGCAGGATGTCTGGCTCTAGGTCAGTGATCACATTATCATGATTATCTGAGTCATGAAACTCTTTTCTGTACAGTTCTTCTGTGTATTCTTGCCACCTCTTCTTAATATCTTCTGCTTCTGTTAGGTCCATACCATTTCTGTCCTTTATCGAGCCCATTTTGGCATGAAATGTTCCTTTGGTATCTCTGATTTTCTTGAAGAGATCCCTAGTCTTTCCCATTCTGTTGTTTTCCTCTATTTCTTTGCATTGATCGCTGAAGAAGGCTTTCTTATCTCTTCTTGCTATTCTTTGGAACTCTGCATTCAGATGTTTATATCTTTCCTTTTCTCCTTTGCTTTTTGCTTCTCTTCTTTTCACGCTATTTGTAAGGCCTCCCCAGACAGCCATTTTGCTTTTTTGCATTTCTTTTCCATGGGGATGGTCTTGATCCCTGTCTCCTGTACAATGTCACAAACCTCTGTCCATAGTTCATCAGGCACTCTATCTATCAGATCTACGCCCTTAAAACTATTTCTCACTTCCACTGTATAATCATAAGGGATTTGATTTAGGTCATACCTGAATGGTCTAGTCGTTTTCCCTACTTTCTTCAATTTCAGTCTGAATTTGGCAATAAGGAGTTCCTGGTCCGAGCCACAGTCAGCTCCTGGTCTTGTTTTTGCTGACTGTACAGAGCTTCTCCATGTTTGGTTGCCAAGAATATAATAGATCTGATTTCGGTGTTGACCATTTGGTGATATCCACGTATAGAGTCTTCTCTTGTGTTGTTGGAAGACGGTGTTTGTTATGACTAGTGCATTTTTTGTATCTATATATACATATATAATTATATCTACATTTATATCCCTCTGTAAAAGAATAAATGCATAATAACACAAAGAAGCAAGAACAAAATGAAATCAGGACAAGATATACTGCAAAAGGTAAAACATGCAAAAGAGTTCAAGAACACTCTGGGTTAGATCACATGTAGACACAGTGATTGATGAATTATAATGCCTATTGGTGCTAGTCAGACAAATTAAGTCAATGAAACACATGGGATACTTATATATTATTAAATACATGGAAATATTTTCATTTATACAAAAACAAAATGTGTTTTCTGTCACAAATACAGTATACTAACGCATATATATGGAATTTAGAAAGATGGTAACAATCACCCTGCTTATGAGACAGCAAAAGAGACACTGTTGTATAGAACAGACTTTTGGACTCTGGGACTGGGAGAGGGTGGGACGATTGGGGAGAATAGCATTGAAATATGTATAATATCGTATCTGAAACGAGTCAGTCCAGGTACGATGCCCGATAACAGATGCCTGGGACTGGAGCACTGGGATGACCTGGAGGGATGGTGTGGGAGGGGGGAGGGAGGAGGGTTCAGGATGGGGAGCACGGGTATTCTGGTGGCAGATCCATCTCGATGTATAGTAAAAGTAATACAATATTGTAAAGTTAAGAAAAATTAAAATAATAATAATAAAAAAAAAGAAAAAAAAAAAAACAAAAACAAAAAAAAAAAAACTATTATTTCACAACATTTTCTGATTCTATCAAAAATCATTTTCCCATTTTTGATTGAGGCATTGGTATAGCCACATGATCTTATGGCAATTACTTAACTCTACAGTTATAGAGTAAAAGAAACCATAGACAATACATAAAGGAATGAGCATATTTTACTTACAGACAAACGTAGCAGAATTTGGACCATAAGCCCTAGTTTGCTGATCACTGCTTTATATGTCAACAAAATTAATAATATTTTTGTTCTCTATCAATGAAACATATACAACTTATGCAATATAGTACCTGACAGTAAATTAGAAATCTAAGGTACATATATGTGTAATATGAAAGTAGTCATCCCACTAGATGGGCTTCCCTGGTGGCTCAGACAGTAAAGCATCTACCTGCAATGTAGGAGACCTGGGTTCAATCCCTAGGTCCGGAAGGTCTCATGGAGTAGGTAATGGCTACCCACTGCACAGAGGAGCCTTATTAATTACCTGATTTTGCACAGAACTTAGATAATTCTTTGTTAAGCTTTTTTGTTACTGTAGCCATGTTTCACATAACACACACACACACATACACACTTTGTACTGTTAAAAAATATTTGATTAAGTATAAGAATACTTAAAGAGAAAGGCTCTTTTAGAATAAAATGAGGGGATATTCAAGAATAGGACTGCTAAAGTCAACAGCCTTGTCTTTCATCTTGACTCCTTAATTTATTTACTAGCTAAAAATGGGAAAGTTCTTTAAATTTTTAATTTCATTATTTTAATCTATAAAATGGATAATAAAAATATCTACTTCATAGGGGTTCTGTTAGAACTAAGGGCTCAGCATAGATGAGGCATATCACTGATTAATCAATAGTAAATGAAAGTGAAATTCGCTCAGTCATGTCAGACTGCTTGCGACTGCCTGGACTATACAGTCACAATGAGTCAGACACTGAGTGACTTTCACTATACAGTCCATGGAATTCTCTAGGCCAAAATGCTGGAGTGCTTTCTGTTCTCCAGGGGATCTTCCCAACCCAAGGATCGAACCCAGGTCTCCCACATTTCATGTGGATTCTTTACCAGCTGAGCCACAAGGGAATTCCAAGAACACTGGAGTGGACAGCCTGTCTCTTCTCCAGGGTATTTTCCTGAACTGGGAATCAAACTGGGGTCTTCTGCATTTCAGGTGAATTCTTTACCAAATGAGTTATCAGGGAAGTCTGAATCAATAGTAAGTGGCGGCCATAAATATATAAAGAATGTTAGACATAATTCTAGATTTGTACACTTATCGTTAATATCACTGTAATAATTTTCACTTTTCAAACAACTCAAGCTAGATTATCATCTGTTTTAGTTTCTGTGCTCTGTTGGCAAGAGCTATTAACATACTCTAGTAGTGCAAGGCAGCAAATACTACATATGGTTCCTATGTAGCGGCAAAGCACTTCTAAATAAATAAATATTGTACAGAGGCTATAGCTAACTGAGCAATTTAAGTATAACACAAGTTGTAATAAGTCAACATTACTATGTATACCTAGAAAAGCAATTCATACCAAAATGTGGAAATATTTAATAATTGAAAATTGATCATAATCTATTTTAACAAACACCACAATTTTTCATAGTATTTTTTGTCTTTTTATTTGAAAGTCAACCAATATGAGATGCTTCTTGAATGTCATCTCACAAATTGAAAAAATACTTAAGTTCATATTTAACAGATTATAGTTAATTTACTTTAGTTCATAAATATAAATCATTAATAAATAAAAAAAATCATAGGCCACAGCAACAAAGGCAGTACATGCTTAAAGTATGGAAAAATTATTCCATTTTCATGCTGTGGTTAGGCATTTAACAATTATTTTCTCCAGTGAATAAAACAAACTTTCCATTTCAAATATGAATCCCTTGAGGATTAGGATTTTGATAGCTGAGTTATTTTCTAGTTTATGAAGCCACTGCCTTTGTGAGAACTTACAAGCTATAAAGCATCATAAACCCACTGGTTGCTACAAGCCACCAAATCATTATTCTCAAAACATGGAACACATTTATTCATGTAACATTAAATATTTTACTACTTAATATACTCCAGTTCAATAGTGAATCAGATTCTCTACCATATCAAAGTAAAACTCTATTCTCTAAACATGGTTAAATACATGAACGTTTTGTAAGCTATTATTAACAAGGAGCAGAATTTAAATACACAAATTTTGAAAAGTATTACTCTTGAGCCAGCCAGGCAACACATGCTACTATAAAAATGCCTCAAGGTCTTCAGTGAGGGAATATCTATTTAAATGCAAAAGGCAAGACAGTAAACAGCATGGTGGAGCAGTGTAAGTCAGGCAGCCTAAAACTAGATGTATGCTTAGTTGCTCAGTCATGTCCAACTCTTTGCAACCCTTCTGTCCATTGGGGATTCTCCAGGCAAGAATACTGGAGTGGGTTGCCATTCCCTCCTACAGGGGATCTTCCCATCTCAGGGATCAAACCCAGGTCTCCCACACTGAAGGTAGATTCTTTAACATCTAGATGGCACCCCACCCCAGTACTTTTGCCTGGAAAATCCCATGGATGGAGGATCCTGGTAGGCGCCAGTCCATGGAGTCGCTAAGAGTCGGACACGACTGAGCGACTTCACTTTCACTTTTCACTTTCATGCATTGGAGAAGGAAATGGCAACCCACTCCAGTATTCTTGCCTGGAGAATCCCAGGGACGGGGGAGCCTGGTGAGCTTCCGTCTGTGGGGTCGCACAGAGTCTGACACGACTGAAGCGACTTAGCAGTAGCAGTAGGCCAGGATTGAAGGAGTGGTGGCCTTTGTATTCCAAAGCCTAAATGAAAAACCTCAATGGATTGCAGGAGTGTATTGTGGACTGAGATCAAATAAAAATGCAGTATCATCACTTCATGGAAAGTAGATGAGGAAACAGTGGAAACAGTGTCAGACTTTGGGGGGGGGGGGCTCAAAAATCACTGCAGATGGTGATTGCAGCCATGAAATTATAAGACGCTTACTCCTTGGAAGGAAAGTTATGACCAATCTAGATAGCATATTCAAAAGCAAAGACACTACTTTGCCAACAAAGTTCGTCTAGTCAAGGCTATGGTTTTTCCAGTAGTCATGTATGGATGTGAGAGTTGGACAGTGAAGAAAGCTGAGTGCCTAAGAATTGATGCTTTTGAACTGTGATGTTGAAGACTCTTGAGAGTCCCTTGGCCTGCAAGAAGATCCAACCAGTCTGTCCTAAAGAAGATCAGTCCTGGGTGTTCATTGGAAGGACTGATGTTGAAGCTGAAACTCCAATACTTTGGCCACCTCATGCAAAGAGTTGACTCATTGGAAAAGACCCTGATGCTGGAAAAGATTGATGGCAGGAGGAGAAGGGGACGACAGAGGATGAGATGGATGGATGGCATCACTGACTCGATGGACATGGGTTTGGGTAGACTCTGGGAGTTGGTGATGGACAGGGAGGCCTGGCGTGATGTGATTCATGGGGTTACAAAGAGTCGGACATGACTGACTGCCTGAACTGAACTAAACTGAACAATCTTGAAGCCTATAGTCTTTTAATGCAAGAGATCTCTTGTCAAAAACAAATCTCTTCTGTTACAGACATTATATGTTTTTTAACGCCACTAGACTCAAAATCAACCCTGCTTATCTTGGTCATTACTAGCCTGATACTTAAATAGTTCTTAAACCTAAAGATCTGTCCTGAAGATTAGGCTTTAGGACTTGTAATATTCCCATTAATCACCTTCACTTGGATTTTGAACTACATTGATCTTAATAAAACTCAAGAATTGCAATTTAAAACAACTGTAAAATAACTTGTACATGTGTATGTGGACATAAAAGTTATGGAAAGAATCCCCAAGACATCACTTGGTAAAAATATTTGCAATTAAACAATGTGAAGCAATTTATAGCAGTTTATCAACATGTTTCAATTTGATATTGAAAATATATATTAATAGAATAAACTTAGGAAATCCTGTGATAAGATGATGTTACTCATTAATTTCTAGATATGAATGAGTGAATTGGAAACGAGAACATATACATCTGTCATATAGTTTATTTGCTATAAATAATATTTTAGCATTTATTCACACTCATGTGTTGGGTGGAGAGAGAGAGAGAGAAAGAAGGTGTGTAAGAGAGAAGAAAGCTGTGCAGAAAAAGAAAAAAAATATCCTAACTAGGACCAGAAGAATTATGACTCTTAAAATAGTCACAATCATAGTAAGGAAGAGAAGTGCTGTCCACACGTGCTCAGTCATTACAGTCGTGTCTGACAGTTTGCAACTAACTCAATGGACTGTAGCCCAGCAGGCTGTCCATGGAGTTCTCTAGGCCATACTGGAGTGAGTTACCAGGCCCTCCTCCAGGGGATCTTTACGTTCCGTTCCAGTGATTGAACTGGAATCGCCTGCTTTGCAGGTGGATTCTTTACCACTGAGCCACTGGGGAAGCCCAAGAAAAGTGCTAAGAGGTTAGTTTTTATAGGTTATAGAAATTCCATCTTCCATGGGCTTGTGTTTCTTTATTAAGAACATTAGAGTTTTACATTAGGAACTCTAAGAAAGTTTCAGAGTTTGACAAATTTTGGTTAAATCTTATTCCCTCTGTGTGCGTGCATGCTAATTCACTTCAGTGGTATCCAACTCTTTGCGACCCCATGGCTGTAGCCTGGCAGGCTCCTGTGTCCATGGAATTCGCCAGGCAGGAATGCTGGAGCGGGTTGCCATTTTCTCCTTCAGGGGATCTTCCTGATTCAGGATCCAACCTGTGTCTCTTCTGTCTCCTGTATTGTCTTGTGTGTGTGAGTGTCTGTGTGTGTGTGTGTTTTACCACTAGCTCCACCTGGGAAGCCCTTACTGCCTCTACTTACAGTTTTGTTTGCTTGGCTAAATTTATTAAACAATTTGAGATTTTATTTCTTCAGCTGTAAAATTGGAATAACGTTAACTACCTTAACTAATTATTATAAAAATTAGATAGCATTGGCTTCTCTGATGACTTTAAAATAGTACTTGGTATATGTTTAATGTTGGTGATCTTTCTTTTTCTTTTAACTAATGACGATTAGGACCATACCCAGAATTCAAGATTCACAAGCCAACAGTTGGGACTAGCTTTGTGTTGATTTGTATAATAATCCTATTATTAATGTGACAGACCTGTGACAGACCTGTTCCTTTTGGGAAGCTTCTTCCTAGTGATTTAGTCATTATTTCTTGTCATCAATTGAAACCTCAGTCTCTTTCACATGAATAGTAGCAGGAAGCTAGTGTTTTTGCCATAAAGTGTTGCTACTTAAATATATAGCTTATTATGTATAACCTCATTTGTTGAGTTAATATAATCCTGATAATGTATAGAAGTCAGATTTTCAATTTCTGTCATTTTCTAAATTTGTTACTATGCTTAAAAGTAATATGGGGCTATTTATATCATTCTGGTAAGTACATAAAATGTGTGTCCTAAATTTTTGCAGTGGATGAAGCTCTGTAATTTCTTTCCAATTGACCTGAGTGTGTTCTTTTTATATAAAACTTCACACTATGCCATCATCTAGCTCATGGATTTTATCTTGTATGTATAATTCCCATGGGACTCTGTTAATGTCTTGTTGAAATTCTGAACTATTCTAAGAATAAAATGACTTGATCTGTCATTTTAATGTCTGAATCCACATAGGAATTGATGAGAGTCTAGCATTCTAGTATCTAGCCATGGCTATGTCCCTTTCCAAATATTTACAGGCTCTTCTTTAAATAATCCATTTGAAGATTTTGTCTAGATTCAGGTTCACTGGTCTGTAAATTTTTCTATTATTTTTGCCCTTTCAAAACTGAAAATATCACCCACTATATCTTTTCTTTCACATTTTCTAGCTAGCCATTGATTACTCAAAAATACTACCAATGCCTTTACAGTCTCACTACAACTCTTCACAGTAACTTGGTAAGATTGTTTCTGTGTTGGAGATTGAATTCACTAAAGAACATGTAAGTTTCTTTTACTATCCCCTCAATCATCTTTGGCTTCTGTTCAGATTATATATTTATCCTATTTTTTCTAGGCTGAAGAGTCTGCTCCTTCACAGAGGCAAGGGAATTAAAATACAGGCCTTATAACTCCCTCTGTCTGCTAAATTTAGTCTGAGTCGTAAGTGTATCCTTTCTTTGTCCTTCTTAATCTAGTGTACCCAGCAACATCTCATTCCCCCTTACCTTTTATATCTTATTTTTCATAAGACAAGCCATTCTGGGTAGCATACTTGACACAGTATATATCATACTTCTTTTCAGAAAGGGGTCAATCCTTAAGTATAGATTAAGATGTCTGGCATATAATTTTAACTGTAATGTATACTCAAATGTTTGTTATCTTATAATTATTAGAGATGTTGTTAATTTCCTTGTCAAAGAAAATATTATATGGACTTCCTTAAATATGGTTTGGATGAGTAACTTTGAAAGGATTTGTGCATTCCAACCTTGGTATTTAGAGTTTCCTCAGCAAAATTATATGACATTATATCCAAAAGTATTCTAAAAATTCTGAAATTAAAAATGAATAATCTCTATCTTAAGTAATTTTTCCTAGGAAACAGACTCAGAAATGCAAATCTGCAAGCTTGTAGTGATTGGGGAGTATCCTCAGCATCTCCTCCTATTACAAAGTGAAGGACAAGAGACTGGATGAGAGGAGGTTGTAATGCTGTTCGGGGACTCTGAATCTTTGTCCTTGTTTTAGGCAAAGTGATGATGATTTCACATTCCTGTATTGACCAGACACAGATGAAGACTGACTTTGGGAAGAGAGGAAAACCTCAGATGTGGCAGTTCCCTTTGGTTGAGGGGAGTTTTTTTTTTTTTTTTTTTTTTAATGAACACCTCAGTCTTAATTATTATGTGGAAGGAACACCATATCAGCTACTGTAATTCACCCTTTTCACTACAGATATCCATTTGCTTCATATAATCAAGTGATCCAATATTTGAACAGAGCTCTGGGATTCTGATTAGTTCCTATTACTAGGGAAACTAACTGGAAAAAAGTTATTGGGACAAACCACCCACTGTAGTGGTCTTAGGAATACAACTGATACTTATCTTTTCTGTATTCTACTGCTCATACTAGAGTTTTCTCATTTCTGTTTAGAATCTCTGACGGTCTTAGTATATTCTCCCTAGAACATCCCTATCTCTGTAGTAAATGGAGTGGCTTTTGAGTTCTCTTACTGTTAAATTGTGGTTTTCTAGCTCTGTGCTGTGTATCTGTGTATCTGTTCTGGCATGTCAGCTTCTCAGAGCCCCTGAGAAGTACTATCATTTCTGCTTTACATAGGGTAGGTTATCAATCACTGCTGCTTCCAAGAACCATCCTAGCTTTGGATTAATACAATTAGATGGGGTCTTATCAGGGTGTTAAATTCCATATGCGGGAGAGTACCCCCATATTAATAAATTATCATTTATAGAAGGTGATGGCACCCCACTCCAGTACTCTTGCCTGGAAAATCCCATGGATAGAGGAGCCTGGAGGGCTGCAGTCCATGGGGTCACGAAGAGTCAGAAACGACTGAGCGAATTCCCTTTCATTTTCACTTTCATGCATTGGAGAAGGAAATGGCAACCCACTCCAGTGTTCTTGCCTGGAGAATTCCAGGGACAGGGGAGCCTGGTGGGCTGCTGTTTATGGGGTCGCACAGAGTCAGACACGACTGAAGTGACTTAGCAACAAGTTAGCAACAACTTTATATAACACCCTCCTTGATCGAGCATGGTGTCTTTACTCCATTGATACATGTACGACAGATCTATTACATTGTAATCACTTCTCTCCTAGCAGCCTTGCATTTTCCTGACCAAACTATATTGCTACTTAATTCTAGTTATTGGTCAAGTGGCTGGGATGAAAGAGGATAGAGCCTGAAGCAGAGTGACATATTGTCAGTTAAGGCAGGGGACTCTGAATCATCTTCAAGGAAGGAGAGGATGTTGGTTTAACTGAGAGAAGTGGTTCACTTCTATAATCCCAAAGGGTTCAGAACGACTTCAGGTTTTAAAAATTTTGAGTATGACAATCCTAATGCTCCTACTCCAAATATGAGTCTCATTAATTTGTAACCAAGATTCTGATTTCTTTTTTTTTTTTTTTATTTTGCTTAACTTTACAATATTGTATTACTTTTACTATACATCTAGATGGATCCACCACCAGTATACACGTGTTCCCCATCCTGAACCCTCCTCCGTCTCCCCTCCCCACATCATCCCTCCAGTTCGTCCCAGTGCTCCAGCCCCAGGCATCTGTTATCGGGCATCATACCTGGACTGATGACTCATTTCAGATATGATATTATACATATTTCAATGTTATTCTCCCCAATCATCCCACCCTCTCCCGGTCCCAGAGTCCAAAAGTCTGTTCTATACATCAGTGTCTCTTTTGCTGTCTCGTACATAGGGTTATTTTTACCATCTTTCTAAATTCCATATATATGCGTTAGTATACTGTATTTGTGTTTTTGTTTCTGGCTTACTTCAATGGAACAAAATAGAAAGCCCAGAGATAAATCCACGCACATATGGTTACCTTATCTTTGACAAAGGAGGCAAGAATATACAATGGATTAAAGACAATCTTTTTAACAAGTGGTGCTGGGAAAACTGGTTGAACACTTGTAAAAGAATGAAACTAGAACACTTTCTAACACCATACACAAAAATAAACTCAAAATGGATTAAAGATCTAAATGTAAGACCAGAAACCATAAAACTCCTAGAGGAAAACATAGGCAAGACACTCTCTGACTTACATCACAGCAAGATCCTCTATGACCCACCTCCCAGAATATCGGAAATAAAATAAAAAATGAACAAATGGGACCTAATCAAACTTAAAAAGCTTCTGCACAACAAAGGAAACTATAAGCAAGGTGAAAAGACAGCCTTCAGAATGGGAGAAAATAATAGCAAATGAAGCAACAGACAAACAACTAATCTCAAAAATATACAAGCAACTTCTACAGCTCAATTCCAGAAAAATAAACGACCCAATCAAAAAATGGGCCAAAGAACTAAATAGACATTTCCCCAAAGAAGACATACAAATGGCTAACAAACACATGAAAAGATGCTCAACATCACTCATTATCAGAGAAATGCAAATCAAAACCACTATGAGGTACCATTTCACCCCAGTCAGAATGGCTGTGATCCAAAAGTCCTCAAGCAATAAATGCTGGAGAGGGTGCAGAGAGAAGGGAACCCTCTTACACTGTTGGTGGGAATGCAAACTAGTACAGCCACTATGGAGAACAGTATGGAGATTCCTCAAAAAACTGGGAATAGAACTGCCTTATGATCCAGCAATCCCACTGCTGGGCATACACACTGAGAAAACCAGAATTGAAAGAGACACGTGTACCCCAATGTTCATAGCAGCACTGTTTACAATAGCCAGGACGTGGAAGCAACCTAGATGTCCATCCACAGATGAATGGATAAGCAAGCTTTGGTACATATACACAATGGAGTATTACTCAGCCATTAACAAGATTCTGATTTCAATCTATTAATTGTACTAGTCTTATAAGAAAATTTTAGGCAATATATTTTCTCTGATAGTAGTCTGTCTAATAATGCCCCATGGGGACCCTGCTGCCTTCACATTTTACCTTGAGATGATTAGTGATCACCTTTTATTTTCCTTCAAAATGTGTGTATATACCTCCAAAATGTATCCTCAGAAGCTTCATAAACACCTGAGATATTCTATCTGCTAGTGCATTTATTTACTTTGGTATATCAATCCCAGTTTATCATCAGTGAGAACTTCAAAAATTTCACCAAGACTGCATGCCAAGCAAGGACTGTCAGCATTCCTTTTACTACTGAGGTGACTGAGTGGAAATCAAGCTTCCAAAAGCCAATTTAGTATCTGCTTCCTATAGTGACTCTGCTATCGAATGTTGTAGGTCAGATTTCCCAGATATCAGAATCTGCAAATAGGTGTATTATCCCAGTCTGCTTTTAGAAACAACACCTGTGAGAGAGTGAGGGTGGCAAGACTGAAATACGACTAAATTTGAACTTTGATACAAAGGCAACAGATAATTCAACCAATCCCATTGGAAGAACTGAAGTTGGGATCATCCTTCAGTGATGTTTTGGATCCAGTATTCCGAGGCAGACTGACTTCAAGACAGGGAATATCCTTGGAAGAGGGAACTCTTTTGTTCAAGGAAATTCTTAGCTGATAGCCTATTGCTTTCCCAGAGGCTGAAAGAATTATTGTCTCAGTCTGTGAGCGATCATTTGGTCAGTGAAGTGCAGCATCCACTATCTGATCTTATGATGTTTACAATATAGCAGAATAAAACTTGTTTCAATGAGGGTAAAAAATAGCATACAGAGCAATATAATGAAGTGTACTATTTTAAGCCCGTATGATAATGATACATTGAATGAAACATAAATGTTAAATAATATATCTATAAAATTTTTAATTTGTTGTTAAAAATGTTCTTTTCCCATTCATCTGGTTTTTAAAAAACACTGAAGTAATATCAATTATCATGCTTTCAGCTTCAGGTAACAGACCACTTAGAAAGTAACTTAAATAATACAGATTTCACTTATCAGTGACATGAAGACAAGCATTTTAGAGGGTTAGTTCAGAAACTCGACATATTGACAGGAGGTTAGGGGCTTCTATATTTTAACCTTGTTCTTGGTGACACCCCAAGCATTGCATCCTGACAAAAGTGGATGGAGGAAAATGCTTGCCCTTCATCTCTCCAATCGTGTTAGAGATTACATATTTCTACTAAGTCCTTTATGTTCATTGTCTAGAAATTTTTCACTTAACTACTAAAGTTTCAAATAGGGATGAGATTAATATAGTTAGCTTAAACCAATTAATTGATTGCCTAGAACAGGGCATATTGTTTCCCACCCCCAACTAAATCAGCATCTATATGGAAGGAAAAGGGGAAATAGATGTAGAATAGGCAACTGATTTTATTTATTTATTTATTTTTTTGCCACAGTGACTATAGGGGAATTGAGTTGATGTAAATCAGGATGAGATGTTCAAATTTAAAGAATGATAGAAGAATGGGTAGGGTTGTATTAAACAAAATTGTATTAACTTGCATAGCAGCAATTTTTTAAAATGCTATTTAATACATTGCTTCAGGAGAATTTGAGTAAACTAAATGTCTTGGTGATCTTTATATGGCATATTATTTACTATTTTGCATTAATATACTCCTAATTTGTCATCATTTCAACATATGACAAATCAGTATGTCAGTTTAAATTTCTGACAAATAAATGTTCATTTCAATACTGTTTTCCTCCATAAGTACTCAGAATATTCTATTATTTCAGGAAGATGATGGTGTATATAATTCATTTCTGAAAGCACATTACTTTTGTTTCTCTCTCTCCAGTAACACACAAAGTAGGGCATGTATGTTTTTTTTTTTTTTAAGTTAATTTCAAATGTTTTTATGAATAAATGAATCCAATGTCTGTTTCTTTTACTTTCTCTCGCCCTCCTCTTGTGGCTGTCCAGTACAATTGAGTTTGACTTCCTACAGACAAAGTATATAAGCCTGGAACATTTTGGCTTTTGTCATCTAAGAACTCTCTCCTTTTTTTTTTGTCTGTACTGATAACATGTCGGATCTTACTTCCTCAACAAGGGATCGAACCTGCACTGGAAGCACAGAGTCTTAACTACTAGACTACAAGGGGAGTCCCAGAACTCTCTACTCTTTTAAAATTTTTCTTCATTCTTACTTCTTTGACTATACTTCTTTGCTTTGGTAAATAAAGCAACATTCACTTGAATGTGACTGCAAGTTTCTCACCTGCTCCTTCTCAGCTCAGCTTGTCAACTGAGTGGTAGAGAGTTTTAGGTTTAACATCTTTTACTTTAAGATTTGAAATGTTTTTCCCTCTACATTTAATCTTTATAACAACCTGAACTTTTAAACAGTAAACAAACCAATATTCAGAAAGATTTGCTTTTCCATAAGAATCTCTCCAAAAGGGGAACTTCTATATACATTTAAATTTCAATCTATATATGTTTCAATAAAAAGTAATTACTCTTTTGTATCAAATTATTTTCTCCTTCCATGGTAATGTATTAAGAAGACTCTATACAATTTTATACTTTTTGAAGAGACTGGTTAATGATTATATTTTCATCTCACAATATTAAAATTTAAATGCATATATGGGGAAAGCAATGGCACGCCACCCCAGTACTTTTGCCTGGAAAATCCCATGGACAGAGGATCCTGGTAGGCTCCAGTCCGTGGGGTCACTAAGAGTCTGACACGACTGAGCGACTTCACTTTCACTTTTCACTTTCATGCATTGGAGAAGGAAATGGCATCCCACTCCAGTATTCTTGCCTGGAGAATCCCAGGGATGGGGGAGCCTGGTGAGCTTCCGTCTATGGGGTCGCACAGAGTCAGACATGACTGAAGCAACTTAGCATAGCATAGCATAGCATGGGTATATCACATATAATCTGAACAATGACTAATATAATTTTTTAAAATTTAAAATATGCTGTATTTTAATTCATTCACTAATTTATTTATCATCCATCCATGAGTTAAATATTGGGAACACAAATAAGAAATTCAGCATTAAGTGCCAATTAATGTGGAAGATTCTGTAGTGAAAAATCATGTATAAATCTGTATTCCACTTAAGTAGACTTTCTCCAATTTAAGCTTATGAAATAATCAATTATTTCGACGAAGACAGGATATGGCTGCAATGCTACAGCTGTGTACTCTTACTAAGCATTATGATTATTTTCACGAGAGCAAATTGATTCTGTGTTGTTTATTCTCAAGATCAATGGGAATCACTGAAAATTTATAGGCAAGAATAACATAATCATTTAAGTTATTCCTGTGGTGTTGCAGGAAATGGATCAGAGAAGGAGTGGCAGGGTAAGGAGAACAGTTAAGGAATAACACTAACCCAACAATGGCCAGATAATCTACAGTTTAGGCGCCTGGAGAGGTGCCTAAAACTTCCTTATATTGTATAGTTTCAGAGAAAGACTAACAAGCTGAGGGAGTTCAGCTATCATGTAGGTGTACAGCAATGATTTCAGGCACTAATTGATAGAGCCAGTAAGCACTACAGGCTATTGAGTCAAATAACTTCAATTTATACCCGGTTTTTCCACTTACCTAATGGCAACGCACTCCAGCACTCTTGCCTGGAAAATCCCATGGACAGAGGATCCTGGTAGGCTGCAGTCCATGCGGTCGCTAAGAGTCGGACACGACTGAGCGACTTCGCTTTCACTTTTCACTTTCATGCATTGGAGAAGGAAACGGCAACCCAGTGTTCTTGCCTGGAGAATCCCAGGGATGGGGGAGCCTGGTGGGCTGCCGTCTATGGGGTTGCACAGAGTCCAACAAGACTGAAGTGACTTAGCAGCAGCAGCAGCAGACAGGATATCAATTCTCTAAACCTCTGTTTAGTCATTTGTAAAATAAAATGAATTAGAGTAGGCAGTCCATAAGCCATTACTCATAATGTGATGGTGAAGATTAATTTGGATTAAACTAGGAATCCTTATGACACTGGGCAGAAACTTCATCATTATTGTTTTAGAGATGAGTTTATTTCATGCCTCACATGCTGTTCTATGAAATAAAATCTTTTACTGAAACAATTATGATTCAACTTTTACATATTTTTTGTTTCATGTTTTTCATGCTGTTCTCATGTTTTTATTCCTCCTATTTTATTTACAAAACCTTATATTTTCCTTAAGTTGTAAATTCTGCATATGAAAGATGGATATATTCTGACACATTAGCATTCACTCTGAAAATATGATCTATAATCTTGAAAGGATAAATATATAAGTGAAAAATTATGACATACTTTACAATTACTTTGAAACTGTTCAATATTTGTTATTGTATTAGCAATTTCAACTTCATAAATTACTACTCTTTGCATCATTTTCAAGCATGTTTCAATCATAGCTCTCAGAATCTGGTAATTTGACACTTATTTAAATCATTTAATTAGTACTGGTACTTTTACTGGTACATTTAATTAGTAATGGTACTTTTTGTCCTCAAACATAGCTTACCAAGGTATCTTTGAAATGCTGTTTTAACTTACTTTACAAAAAACACTGTTTTAATGATTCCTAAGACTACCATATTAGATAAAACCTTATGGTATTCTTTTCTCTTTAATCTGTAGCATCCTTATCTGATTCTTAGGATTTCCATCTCTCTGTTTATGTTGCCCATGTATTCTTGCATGTTGGTTATTTTTTCCCATCAGAAAAGAAATGGAAAGAACATGTTTAGGGCATTAATAAGAGTTGTTTTAAATTTTTAGTCTGATAATTTTAAAATACTTGTTATATCTGAGTTTGGTTCTAATGTTTTCACTGTCTCTTTAATCTTTGATTTTTGCCTTTTAGTGTGCTTTGTAATTTTTTGTTGAAAGCCAGACATGATGCACTCAGTAAAAGGAAATCAGTAAATAGACCTTTAGTTACAGCGTTCAGGTGTGGGGGAAAGGAATCACCATATATTCCTATGCTCAGATTTTATTCTTTCAGTGAGTCTCTACCATGGGGATGTGAACTTCACATGTACTCTGTTTATTCCCTGACTTGCCCTTTTCTCCTCCAACTCCATGATTATGTGGGACAGGGTTGTTTAGAGGAGACTGGAATTTGGTAATTCTTTTTCTCCATGTTCAGCTAGACTTTAATAAAACTCCAATAGGTTCTGGCAAAATAGTTTTTTTTTGAGGGAAGGTCTTGTTAGAAGTATGACATGCCCTGGTGCTTTTCAAAATAGTTACATTTCCTCATCTACTTCTGGAATCATAAGAGGATTTCCACCACCCCCCCCCCCCTCAAATCTTCACCAAAAGAACTTGGGAGAGATTCTAGAGGTAAATCTCAGAAGAGTGTGGCTGCTGCTGCTGCTGCTAAGTCACTTCAGTCGTGTCCGACTCTATACGACCCCATAGACGGCAGCCCAACAGGCTCCCCCGTTGCTGGGATTCTCCAGGCAAGAACACTGGAGTGGGTTGCCATTTCCTTCTCCAATGCATGAAAGTGAAAAGTGAAAGTGAAGTCGCTCAGTCGTGTCCGACTCTTAGCGACCCCATGGACTGCAGCCTACCAAGCTCCTCCGTCCATGGGATTTTCCAGGCAAGAGTACTGGAGTAGGGTGACATTGCCTTCTCTGGAAGAGTGTGGAGGTACTTCCTAACACTTGTTACCCCTGGAAGTTTTAACTTTTATAATTGTCCACATTGAGCCTCCAGGAATTTGTTAGTTACAATTCAGGTTTTCCTATTTTGGTACTGGTTATCCTAAATGTTTATGCTTGTGGATTTCTTTTCTGGTAGGTTGGGATTCAATGTATCTACCTATTTTTCTCTCCAGTTTGGGTGACAGTGGCTTAACCTATGAGATAGCTTCTCAGATGGATCTAAAAAGTGTTGGTTTTTAAGTTTTTGTTTTGTTTTTCAAAATTTTAGTTCTTGAAATTGAGTGATGACTTCTAAGCTCATTACATTCTGGACAGGAAAATGAAAGCCTATTATTTTCTTTATAGGTCAGTTATGATGACTCATTTAGAGCTATTGCCTATGAATGGAGCTAAAGGAATAAGGAAAAAATAAAATTAGTTGAAAAACATAAACTTCAAACTTATCTGCTGGCTTAAAATTTAGAAAACAAGATGATGAATATCCAAGAAATTTATAAAGTAAAAAAATATGCTCATGGTAAAAGCTCTTAACAATTTAGATATAGAAGAAATGTACCCCAACAAAATAAAGGGCATATGTGACAAATGCACAGCTAACATCATACTCAAGAGTGAAATATTGAAAGATTTTCATTTAAGATCAGGAATGAGATACTTTTATCACCACTATTCAACATAGTATGGAGGTCCTAGCCAGAGCAATTAGTAACAGAAAAATAAAAGGTATTAAAATTTAAAAAGAAAAATTAAAATGGTCTCTATTTGCAGATGATATGATTTTATATACAGAAAATTCTAAAGAATTAAAAAAAAAACCCTACTAAATAGACCCAAATGCTCTAAATTTACAGAATACAAAATAACACACAAAATCCAGCAGCTTTTCTATACATTAACAATGAATTATCTGAAAAAGAAAGAAAGAAAATAATTCCCATTTATGATAGTATCAACAAGTATAAAATGCTTAGGAATAAATTTAACCAAGTAGATGAACACTCTCTATACTGGAAATTACAAAGCATTAATAAAATATATCAAATAGACATGAAAAATGGAAAGCTACTCATGGGTTGGAAAAATATCGCTAAAATCTCCAGAATAGTCAAAGCCTTTATAGAATCAAAACAATCCCCACTAAGATTTTAAAATTATTTTTTATAGAAGTAGGAAAGATTCCTAAAATTGATAGGGGTCCATAAAAGATCTTGTATACTCAAAGCAATCCTGAGAAAAAGAACAAAGCAGAAGGCCTGACACTTCCTGATACCAAGCTACAGTATAGTGCTATAGTAAGCAAAACTGTATGGTACCAGGAAAAATCAGATACATACCCAACGGAACTAAATCAAGAGCCCAGAAATGAAACCATGTATATACAGCTAACAAATATTTTATAACAGAGACAATAATATTCATTTTAAAAAGACAGTCTCTTCAATAAATGGTGCAGGGAAAAATGTAATATTCATATAAAAAATTAACTAGACCCTTATACCACTCATAAAAGCTAACTTTAAATGATTCAAATGTATTCTTTTTAATAGCTGAGTAATACTCCATTGTGTATATGTACCAAAGCTTGCTTATCCATTCATCTGTGGATGGACATCTAGGTTGCTTCCACGTCCTGGCTATTGTAAACAGTGCTGCTATGAACATTGGGGTACACGTGTCTCTTTCAATTCTGGTTTTCTCAGTGTGTATGCCCAGCAGTGGGAATGCTGGATCATAAGGCAGTTCTATTCCCAGTTTTTTGAGGAATCTCCATACTGTTCTCCATAGTGGCTGTACTAGTTTGCATTCCCACCAACAGTGTAAGAGGGTTCCCTTCTCTCCACACCCTGTCCAGCATTTAAAAACTTAAATATTTGAGTCCTGGAACCATAAAATCACTAGAAAATCATAATCCATTTTACTGTACATCTTAAATTGTATACCCTGTTATATATTAATTAAATCAAAATAAAACTGAAAAATAGCAAAAGAATTAAAAGGAATATGAGGATGCTTCAGTTCAATTCAGTTGCTCAGTTGTGTCTGACTCTTTGTGACCCCATGGACTATAGCATGCCAGGCTTCCCTGTCATCACCAACTCCTGGAGCTTACTCAAACTCATGTTCATCAAATTGATGATGCGATCCAACCATCTCATCCTCTGTCATCCCCTTCTCCTCCCACCTACAATCTTTCCCAGCAACAGAGTCTTTTCCAATAAGTCACTTGTTTACATCAGATGGCCAAAGTATTGGAGTTTTAGCTTCAGCATCTGTCCTTCCAATGAATAGTCAGAGCTGATTTCCTTTAGCATGGACTGGTTGTATCTCCTTGCAATACAGAGATCAGATCAGATCAGATCAGTCGCTCAGTCGTGTCCGACTCTTTGCGACCCCATGAACCGCAGCACGCCAGGCCTCCCTGTCCATCACCAGCTCCCAGAGGTCACTCAGACTCGCATTCATCGAGTCAGTGATGCCATGGAAACAGTGTCAGACTTTGTTTTTCTGGGCTCCAAAATCACTGCAGATGGTGACTGCAACCATGAAATTAAAAGACGCTTACTCCTTGGAAGGAAAGTTATGACCAACCTAGATAGCATATTCAAAAGCAGAGACATTACTTTACCAACAAAGGTTCGCCTAGTCAAGGCTATGGTCTTTCCTGTGGTCATGTGTGGATGTGAGAGCTGGACTGTGAAGAAGGCTGAGTGCCGAAGAATAGATGCTTTTGAACTGTGGTGTTGGAGAAGACTCTTGAGAGTCCCTTGGACTGCAAGAAGATCCAACCAGTCAATTCTGAAGGAGATCAATCCTGGAATTTCTTTAGAAGGAATGATGCTAAAGCTGAAACTCCAGTATTTTGGCCACCTCATGCGAAGAGTTGACTCATTGGAGAAGACTCTGATGCTGGGAGGGATTGAGGGCAGGAGGAGAAGCGGACGACAGAGGATGAGATGGCTGGATGGCATCACTGACTCGATGAATGCGAGTCAAGGTACTCTTAAAGAGTCATCTCTAACACCACAGTTCAAAGGTATCAATTCTTCCGCACTCAGCTTTCTTTCGGAGAAGGCAATGGCACCCCACTCCAGTACTCTTGCCTGGAAAATCCCATGGACAGAGGAGCCTGGTAGGCTACAGTCCATGGGGTCGCTAAGAGTCAGACACGACTGAGAGACTTCACTTTTCACTTTCATGCATTGGAGAAGGAAATGGCAACCCACTCCAGTGTTCTTGCTTGGAGAATCCCAGGGACGGGGAAGCCTGGGGGGCTGCCATCTATGAGGTCACACAGAGTCAGACACGACTGAAATGACTTAGCAGCTTAGCAGCATTATTGTACATGTATGTTTGGTGGCAGAAGTAGAATTAAAACAAACACATCTCATTTCTAGTCTTAAGTGTATTTAAATGTGTAATTTAATTTTTAGGTAATTTTAATAACTTAAAATGCTTTAAAATATAAGACAATATTAAAAATTAAAATTTACCTTGTGACCCATGGAACATGCTAAATATTATTGAACATTTATTTTTTCATTTTCTAACAGTTGAAATATTACTAACTCTATTTTTTAAATTAATTTATTTTTTACTGAAGGATAATTGCTTTACAGAAATTTGCTGTTTTCTGTCAAACATCAACATGAATCAACCATAGGTATACATACATTCCCTCCCTTTTGAAATAGTAATAAATTAATAATTATTAATAAATTTGTTATTAATAAAATTAATAAACAAATGAATATTAATTATTCACAAAATGTTCTTAACTACTCATTTTTATACATTCTTTTATAGAATTTGCAAGGTTACATTTATAAGTTTTTTCAGTTCGGTTCAGTTGCTCAGTCATGTCTGACTCTTTGCGACCCCATGAATTGCAGCACGCCAGGCCTCCCTGTCCATCACCAACTCCTGGAGTTCACTAAGACTCACATCCATCGAGTCAGTGATGCCATCCAGCCATCTCATCCGCTGTCAGCCCCTTCTCCTCCTGCCCCCAATCCCTCCCAGCATCAGAGTTTTCTCCAATGAGTCAACTCTTCGCATGAGGTGGCCAAAGTACTGAAGTTTCAGCTTTAGCATCATTCCCTCCAAAGAAGTCCCAGGGCTGATCTCCTTCAGAATGGACTGGTTAGATCTCCTTGCAATTCAAGGGACTCTCAAGAGTCTTCTCCAACACCACAGTTCAAAAGCATCAATTCTTCGGCACTCAGCTTTCTTTATAGTTCAACTCTCACATCCATACATGACTACTGGAAAAACCACAGCCTTGACTAGGCAAACCTTTGTTGGCAAAGTAATGTCTCTGCTTTTGAAAATGCTATCTAGTTTGGTCATAATTTTCCTTCTAAGGAGTAAGCGTCTTTTAATTCCATGGCTGCAATCATCATCTGCAGTGATTTTGGAGCCCCCAAAATAAAGTCTGACATTGTTTCCACTGTTTCCACATCTATTTCCCAAGAGTTTTTTAAAGTAGAGTTTATTTCAAGATGCTTAATTGAGGAAAGTGAGAATTTGGCCTATATCAAATGACTCAAAGAAAAAGCCATATGAAGTTAACTATATAATATTTTCTCATTTTATTTTAGACAATTATTCATAATATGCAGCAATTTCAGAATTCCTTGACAATAAAGTATCATCTGGATCAAAAATGCCCATTTAACAAGAAGTCAATTGGAAGGAGACATGCATTTTAGTAGAGAGTTTTATGTTTTTCCAAGGTATAATGAATAATGACACCTGTAAAAGTTAATTTACTTTGTTAATTTGATGATCCAATATGTAATTATATTTACAGGGTCAATAGATCAGACTTAAGTTGGTAGTGGCACAGTTTGAAATACTGTATATAGAAAAGAAAACTAAGTCCAGAAATGAGAATTAGCCTCTTGATTTTATCTTGAACCATACTAGCCACGTGCCTCCATTTTCTGTTATAGTTCACGTTTATTCACCAAACATTCTAGTGGTTGCCTACAGATGGAATGCAAAACAATAAAATTATGTTTGCAGTGCACATCTTGAAATAATAGATTTCCTTATTAGTGCTTTGCATCCAGCTGTGATGTCTGAAAGAAACTGAGCATAGTTTCTAATTGGGCTGGCTGAATCCATGCATGTATGACCCTTTGGTATCTCCAGTCAAGGCCATGTGTAAATTCATAATAACTGCTTATTCATAATGGTTCTTTGTAAAATTGCATGACGTCCTTTCAAAATTACATCCAAGAACAAAGACCTATTTTGTTTAACATTTTTTCCTCTTAATTTAGAACATAGCTTTGAATAGGCTATTTGAGCTTACATTTTCTTGATATTTTGAAGAGAAATTAATTGATATTTTTTTCTGCATTAGCAATGGGAGAATGGTGACAACTAAACTTTGGAAGCCATGGAAACTATAACAATACTTTCAAACAAATTTTTTAAAGTAATTGCATAAATAATGAATGAAAATATGGAATATAAATTAATATGGACACGGGGTACCTTATGAGAAAACAAATTCAAATATAAAGATATATATGACTGAGGAAATTTTCTCTAGGGAATACACATTTCTAAACTGTCAATATACCTTTAGAGATTAGTGGAAGCATAAACCTTGCCTAAGAATCTTATATTCAAAGGCAAAATTCAGTTTCAATATTTCTGTTAATTCATTGTGTTTTTAAAGAGTAATGGCATAGAATAGATGGCTCTTGTTTACTAGAGGACTTTAATAAGCTTTTACATTAACAATAATCAACCCAGAGCCTGCTTTGTAACACAGGATTTTGGTGAACTGGAGTGTTATATACATATTAAGAAATAGAAACTTGCATGTCATATGCTGGCTTGTTAGTTCTTCCCTGTCCACTATTTATTTTCCTCTTGCTAGCATATTCTGCATTGCTTGCTATTCAAAATGGGTGCTTTCCTTGACTTTTCTAAGTTTTGTAATACCATAATAGTTTTTCTCTACTTTTATACCAAACTTTTATTTACATCCTTGTGCTTATATGTTACCACATGAATAAGTTATGGCATGCTTTTACGCCATTTAACCTTAATTATCTTCTTAAAGGTCTTATATTGAAATACAGCCATTGGTTGTTAAGACTTCAACCTCTGAATTTTGAGGTGACAAAACTTGGTCTGTAACACAACACTCTAGGCAAAAAGTGAGATAATAAATACAAAATCCACAAAGTAATAACTAAAACCTAGAAATGCTCAAGACAATTATCTAGCTATCATTATATAATTATCATATCACAAGCAACCTTACTATCACTATCATTTAGAGGTGACATTGAAAATGCTGAATGATAAAGTATAGGGCATTGATCCCATATATAGAATGAATAATGAAAACCATGCATTCCTGAAGGTATGTTTATTTACTTTACAGGAAATAATATTTGGGGAATATATTGAAGAAATATTTGGGGAATAATAGCTTTCTTGAAAATATATTAATGTGTTTTGCAAAGCAAATAATAGAATTATTTCCTTTTGTTTCCAAAGACGAACTTGGATAATCTGGTAGAAGTACTAAGTACAAACATTTCACCTTGTTAATCACAGAATAGGCTTTTCTTTAAAAGAAAAAAAAAAGTTTTGACATAGACGTAGAGAACATAGAGAATAGACTTGTGAACACAGGGTGGGAAGGAGATGGTGGAACAAATTGAGAGAAGAGCATTGATATATACATTACTATGTGTAAAGTAGATAGCTAGTGGAAAACTGCTATATGACACAGGGAGCTCAGCCAGGTGCTCTGTGATGACCTAGAGGGGTGGCAAAGGGGTGGGATTGGGACAGAGTTTCAAGATGGAGACAATATATACACACATAGATACACACTTACTGCTGATGCATGTTGTTGTAGGGCAGAAACCAACACAGATTTTGTAAAGTAATTATCCTTCAATTAAAAATAAATAAAAAATAAAAATGATTAAAAAATAGTATCTGTTGGCAGACAAATTTTAAAGGAAAAAAAAAAAAGTGCTGAAATACCCATCTTGGAAACACTTATGGCAAGGCTGTTTATTGTCACCCTGTTTATTTAACTTATATGAAGAACACATCATGCAAAATGACAGTCTGCATGAGTTACAAGCTGGAATCAAGATTGCTGGGAGAAATATCAACAACCTCATAAATAGGGATAATACCACTCTAACAGCAGAAAGCAAAGAGGAACTAAAAAGTCTCTTGTTGAGGGTAAAGAAAGAGAGTAACAAAGCCAACTTAAAATTCAATATTAAAAAAAAAAAAAAAACAAACAAGATCATGGCATCCAACATCCAACCCCATCACTTCATGGCAGATAGAAGGGGATAAGGTGGAAGCAGTGACAGATTTCCTTTTCTTGGGCTCTAAAATCCCAGCAGTAGTGACTGCAGTCATGAAATTAGAAGACAATTGTTTCTTGGCAAGAAAGCTATGACAAACTTGGATAGTGTGTTAAAAAGCAAAGACATTGCTTTGCCAACAAAATCCATATAGTCAAGGCTATGGTGTTTCCAGTAGTCATGTACAGATGTGAGAGCTGGACAATAAAGAAGGCAAAACACTGAAGAACTGATGCATTCAGACTGTGGTGCCGGGGAAGGCTCTTGAGAGTCCCTTGGAAAGGAAGAAGACCAAACCAATCAATCTTAAAGGAAATCAACCCTGAATACTCATTGGAAGGACTGATGCTCAAGTTGAAGCTCTAAAACTTTAGTCACATAATATGAACAGATAACTCACTGGAAAAGATCCTGATGCAGGGAAAGATGAAAGGAAAAAGGAAAAGAGGGTGACAGAGGATGAGATGGTTGGATGGCATCACGGATTCAACAAACATGAACTCAGGCAAAGTCTGAGAGATGGTGAGGGACAGGGAAGCCTGGCATACTGCAGTCCAGGGGGTTGCAGAGTCAGATACAACTTGGCAACTGAACAACAACAGCACATTCTGGGATGTGGTTGGGTGATAAGTTGGTCTAAATGACTTCTAGGTGAATTCCAATGCCCAAATTGTGATGATATTGCTTAAAATCTTATTATTTCTCAGAAGTGGGTCTTCCATGATCCTAGAATGAAGATTTTCAGCATATGATGCAGGGGCAGTTTAGAATTTAAAGAGCTAAAGAGGAAACAAATTATTTTAAGGTGAAAATTATAAGTCACTTGGATATAAGAATATTCTTAAATGAAGGAAACACTAAATGGTAATTGTAATGAGCTTTAGGTGATAAGTAGTTCACCTGGAATATAGAACATACACATATTTAGAAAACTAAAGGGAAAAGACTGTAGACAGTGAGTTTATGAAGGAGTGAGACTATTTTGAATCCTGCAGGATAGAGTAAGATTCATGTTTTTGAACTCAATATAAATTGAGTCAAGCTTAGCAATTGTCTGTAATTTGAGAGATACATCACATAGTCTTTGAAATCAGATTTAGTATTAAGACTAACTATACATAATGGATTTTTGATAGGATCTACAGACTAATTGGTTGAGAAAATAATTCTGAATTATTAGTGATTGGTTAGGTTCAGGAATTTTTCTTGAATAATTTGAAACCAGGGTGAAGTCTATGCATATAAAATATCTTAAAATAAACTGTGATTCTTTAGAATGTTAGTCTTTTTTGATTTCTATGATGGAAAAATAGTTTTAGTAAATCTTTCTACACTTTCATTCAAATATTATTTTCCCTGACAGTAATGATTTATAGTGTTTAGCTTTATTTTACACTACTTATTTTAACACATCAATTTTATACTCAAAGTTTATATTTTATAAAATTTAAAATAATTTAAATTCAAACAAAATTTTGGAGATAGAAATGGCAACCCAATCCATTATTCTTGCCTCTAGAATTCCATAAACAGAGGAGCCTGGTGGGCTACAGTCCATGGGGTCACAAAGAGTCAGAAATGACTGAAAGACTAATACACAACACAAAGCTTATTTCTGTTTTCATAGGCGCTATCATAGCAAGCACTTTTTATCTTTTGATTTATTTTCATACTTTTATGAGTCACAATTGCAGTAACAAATGAGTTGAAATCTCTACAAATGAAGTCCACATAGATTTGTTGTTCATTTTGTGTCTAGTGCAGCTGTAATGGCATGCCTTGCAATCTATCCTCACATGGTAACACAGTGCGCCTTCCATACTATCATGTAACTTTCATGAATACTTGCTCTCTGGTATAACCACAGAAAGGGTGGAGAAGATGTATATAGAATATTTCAGAATCAAGCTTCCAAATATACTATATCTTACAAATTCAGATATCCTTGATTTTTGAAAATTTGCTTCATGACACTTAGCTTTTATAAAAGACATGTATTAGTATCTGTTTTTGCTAACCAGAAGAAATCCAAAGGGGATTTTAACTTTTAAGAAAAAAGTGAAAGTAGCATTCAGCATTTGTTTTGCAACTAGCCATTAAAGAGGAAGGGCACACATGAAGCAGAGTGGCACCACCAATCTCCTTTCTCAGAAACTACATTCAGCATCTCATCATCAAGCTGCTATGACTCTAAAATGCCTGTGAGCATCTGCACTTAATCTCAACTTATTTTGTGCATCTGTTATCAAGATGTGCCCTAAGGTATTTGTTTCTTTGCTTTACACTATTTCAACTCACAAGAGGTTTCACAGGAAAATTGTACTTTCAGATACTAGGGGAAGCCTGTATGTCACTTGCCAAAGCTCCATCATATAGCATCAACCCAATAACAAGCACAAAAGCTGGTAAAACTAGTCTTCGTTTGTGACCAGGAAGATAGAAATTAAATGTAAATTGGTAAAACATGCTACATAGTCTCTGCTATGAATCTTAATGTAACATTTTCTGAAACTAGAAAGGAAGATAAGGTCAGTACTTTTTTGGAAAGTGAAATCTAAGGTGATAAGGGACAAAGCTATGGAGCAACCACAAATTCAGGAAACATGTATTGAAGAGGCAGAGAAAAATACAACTAGAAACAAAACAATTACAAATGATAAGCTCATCAGTAAAGGAAGGAAATCATTCACACACTAACATGCGGCAGTTGTAAATAAGGCAACTTTGAGGCAATTACAAATACCAGCAATTGTAAGAAGAGGGGAGTACAAACACAGAATACTGGAAACAGAATTGAAGTGAATATAAGCAATGCAAAATAATCTTGATTATATATAGAATTTTACATCAAAATTTTATGGTAACTACAAATCAAAAATCTGTAATCAATACAGAAAAAAGAAAAAATAATCCAAACACAACACTAAATTTAGTCATCAAATCACAAGGGAAGAGGAGAAAAGAGGAAGGAAGAAAAAAAGCCCTACAAAAATAAATTTAAAAAATTAACAAAATGACAATAAGAACATACATATTAATAATTACCTTAAATATAAACAGATTAAATGCTTCAACCAAAAGATATAGACTGGCTGAGTGGAATCAAAAACAAGGACCATATATATGTTGTTTACAAGAAACCCACTTCAGATCTAGGGACACATACTGACTGAAAGTGAGGAGATGGAAAAGGTATGCCACGTGAATGGAAATCAAAAGAAAGCTGGAATTTCAATCCTCATATTAGCCAAAATAGACTTTAAAATAAAGAAGGTTATAAGCGACAATGAAGGACACTAGATAATGATTAAGGAATCAATCCAAGAAGAACATATAACAATGTAAATATATATGCACCCAACATAGTGACATCTCAATATATAAAGCAAATACTAACAACCATAAAAGGAGAAACTGACAGTAATGCAATAATATTAGAGGACTTTAACACCCTATTTCATCAACAGACAGGTCATTCAGACAGAAAATCAATAAGGAAACACAGGCCTTAAATAACATGTTAGAAAAAATGATCATTCCATCCAAAAGCTGCAGAATGCACATTCTTTTCAAGTGCACAAGGAATATTCCTTTGGATTAACCACACGCTAAGTCACAAAGTGAACCTTGGTAAATTTAAGAGAACAAAAATCATATCAATAATCTTTTCCAACAATGCTGTGAAATTAGAAATCAACTACATGAAAAAATTGTGAACACACACAGACACACAAACATGGAGACTAGACAATATGCTACTAAATAACCAGTGGATCACTGAAGAAACCAGAGGAAATAAAAAAGATACCTAGAGACAAAGGATGATGAAAACACAAAGATCCAAAACATATAGAATGCAGCAAAACAGTTTTTTTTTTTTTTTTTAAATCTCTGGGCTTTCTATTTTGTTCCATTGATCTATATTTCTGTCTCTGTGCCAGTACCATACTGTCTTTATTTATTTATTTATTTATTTTTGCAGGGGAAAATGGACAAAGGAAAGGATCAATGAGGGTGGGAGGGAAATGGGAAGAAAGAAGGGGAGTGATGGTGGGGAGGAGTATATGTAATTTCTTAACCAACGGCTTTCTGTTTTTAATCACAAAGAACACTTAAAAAAAATCATGTTGAATTCATCCTATATTAGGAGGTTTGTTCTTGAAATGAAAAGTTCAGGAAACAAAAAGTCCAGTTTGGGTGTCCTCATCTTAGGCACATCTTGGTATTTTGTATTGGTAGGTCTATCTTTACCACAATATATTATGTAGGACAGGATCACATTTGTCACCTCTTCCTCCCTACTACCCAAAGTAGTACCAAACCCATAAAATAGTCAATAAACCTTTACAGAATGAACAAATAAGTCTTTTTTTTTTTTTTTAACTCTCCTGAGTGAACTGAATTTTTTGAGTCTCATAAGTGAATACGTTTTGCTCTTTACTTTGTCTATTACAGCCAGATTATATGAGTGGGGTATTAAAGTCTCCCACTATTATTGTATTGCTGCATATTTCTTCTATCATATTAATTAATGTTTGTATTAGATATATCAATGCTCCAATGTTGGGTGCATATATATTTATAATTGTTATAACTTCTTTTTGGATTGTTCCTTTAAGTCGTTAAGTCGTTATGTGTAACCTTCATTGTCTCCTTTTCAGGATCTTTAAAGTCAATTTTATCTGATATAAGTATTGCTACTCCTGTTTTCTTATGGTCCATATTTGCATAGAAAATCTTTTTCCAGGCCTTCATATTCAGTCAGTATATATCCCGTATTTTAAGGTGGTTTTCTTGTAGACAACATATATAGGGGTCTAGTTTTTGTATCCATTTGACCCATTTTAGTCTTTTGGTTGTCTCTTGTAGACAAGGTATGTAGGGGTCTTGTTTTTGTATCGATTTGGCCAGTCTTTGTTGATTAGGGCATTCAGCCCATAAACGTTTAAAGCAATTACTGATAAATAAGATTTACTTTATTGTTTTGGGTTCGAATTTATACACCCTTTTAGTGATTCCTATCTAGAGAATGTCCTTTAGTTTTTGTTGGAGAAATGGTTTAGTGGTGCAAAATTCTCTCAACTTTTGCTTATCTGTGAAGCTTTTGATTTCTGCTTCGTATTTGAATGAGATCCTTGCTGGATACAATAATCTAGGCTGTAAGTTATTTTCTTTCATCACTTTAATTACGTCTTGCCATTCCCTCCTGGCTTGTAGAGTTTCTATTGAAAGATCAGCTGTTATCCTTATGGGAATTCCCTTGTGAGTTATTTGATGTTTTTCCCTAGCTGCTTTTAATATTTGTTCTTTATATTTGATCTTTGTTAATTTGATTAATATGTGTCTTGGGGTGTTTCGCCTTGGGTTTATCCAGTTAGGGACTCTCTGGATTTCTTGAACTTGAGTGGTAATTTCCTTCTCCATTTTAGGGAAGTTTTCAACTATTATCTCCTCAAGTATTTCCTCATGGTCTTTCTTTTTTATCTTCTTCTTCTGGAACTCCTATGATTCGAATGTTGTAGCGTTTGATGTTATCCTGGAGGTTTCTGAAATTGTCCTCATTTCTCTTGATGCGTTTTTCTTTTTTCTCGTCTGATTCATTTATTTCTAGGATTCTATCTTCTAATTCACTAATCCTATCTTCTGCCTCTGTTATTCTACTATTTGTTGCCTCCAGGGTGTTTTGGATCTCATTTATTGCATTATTCATTATGTGTTGACTCTTTTTTATTTCTTCCAGGTCCTTGTTAAACCTTTTTTGCATCTTCTCAATCTTTGTCTCCAGACTCTTTAACTGTGATTCCATTTTGATTTCGAGATTTTGAATTAATTTCGCTATCATTATTTGGAATTCTTTATCAGGTAGATTCTCTATCTCTTCCTCTTTGGTTTGGTTTGGTGGGCATCTATCCTGTTCCTTTAGCTGCTGGGTATTCTTTTGTCTCTTCATTTTGTTAAAATTGCCAAGTTTAGAGTGTCCTTACTATATTCTGGTAGTTTGGTGAATTCTCTTTTTTGAGGCGGTTTACAGGTCTTTTCAATATCTGATCTCTGCCCTGTTACAGATGGGGTGGAGATGAACACCCAAATCTAAACCGGCCAGGTTCAGGCACTCAGATAATCCTCAGAAGCACAGACTTGGTTGAGTCTGCGTTTTATGCCCTTCCCAGATCCGAGTAGCACAGGTGATGAAATGTTCAGCGAGCACAGCTGTTGCAACTTATAGCCTCCCCGCCACTCAGTTTTCTGGGTATACAAACAGCGCACTTTCTCAGGCAGATGTTGACCATCCAGAGGCCCAAGAAGCGTGAGTCAGCACAGAAACCTACTCACGGTTCCATTAGACAGTGTCTCTCTAGGGTTGTAATTGCCCGCCTCTGGCCCTGGCTGCCTGTCACCGGAGTGGGACGGCCTGCAGCCAGCCAACTCTGTGCAGCCCTTTGTTCTATAGATAGTCCTGGTGGTGTCTTAAGTTAGGGCTGGCTTTTGATGTAGTAGATAACTGACAGTCTGGTTATTTTGCTCAGATAGCGCCCGAGATAGCCAGGCCAAATCCTTTCTCAAAGCAATGCAGGCCTCACCGCTCCTCCTAGCCCAGCCCCCGCTTGCCAATAGCAAATGCTGGTGTCCGCGCCACTTCTCCGCAAAAGGAGTTACCGCAGGGCTCGTTTTCTCCTTTTGAAGACAATGAGTTGTCTTTCTAAGTGCCTGATGTCCTCTGCCGGCATTCAGAAGTTGTTTTATAGAATTTATTCAGCATTCAAATTTTCTTTTAATGGATTTGTGGAGGAGAAAGTATTCTCCCCGTCTTACTCATCTGCCATCTTAGCTCCTCCTCCAGCAAAACAGTTTTAAGAGGGAAATTTATAGCAATACAGTCTTACCTCCAGAAACAAGAAAAAAATCTCAAAGAGTCTAACATTACACCTAAAGCAACTAGAAAAAGAAGAAGAAACAAAACTTAAAGTTAGGAAAGGAAAGAAATTATAAAGATCAGAGGAAAAATGAATGAAATATAAATGAAGAAAACAGCAGAAAAGATCGGGGAAACTAAAAACTGGCTCTTTGAAAAGATAAACAAAATAGATAAATCTTTAGCCAAACTGATCAAGAAAACAGAGAGAGGACTCAAATCAATAAATTTTAAAAAAGAAAGATTATAGTGGACACCACAGAAATACAAAGATCATAAGAGATTATGACACACAACTATAGGGATGAAAAGATTTTTCAACATCCACAAATCAGTCAGTGTAATACACCACATCATCAAACTGAAGAATAAAAATCATATAATCATCTTATCTCAATAGATGCATTAAAAAGCTTATGATAATATTCAATTTCAATTTATGATAAAAAAATTTCCAGAGACTGGGCATAGGAGGTATATACCTCAACACAATAAAGGCCGTATATGACAAAACTACAACTAACATTATACTCAAGATAAAAAAGCTGTAAGTATCTCCTCTAAGAATAGGAATGAGACAAGATGTACACTCTAGTCACTTTTATTCAACATGGTTTTGGAAGTTCTATCCTACAGGAATTAGAGAAGAAAAATAAAAGGACTCCAACTTGAAAAAGAAGTGAAACTGTCACTGTAGACACTATACATTAAAAAAAAAAAAAAAAAACTGAAGTAGCTACCAGAAAACTACTACAGTTTATCAATGAATTAGGTAAAGTTTCAGGATACAAAATAAATATACAGAAATTTGTTTCATTTCTATACACTAACAAAATACAGAAACAAAAATTAAAGAAACAATCTCATTTACTAGCACATCTAAAGAATAAAATACGTAGGAATAAAACTACCTAAGAAGGAAAAAAAAAAAAAATCTGTTCTCTGAAAACTAAGATGAAAGAAATCAAAGATGACACATAGGGAAAGATATACCATGTTCTTGGATTGGAGCAATCAATATTGTCATAAGTCTATACTTCTCAAGGCAATCTACAGTTTCAATGCTATCACTATCAAATCATGACATTTTTTCCCACAGGATTAAAACAAAAAAATTTTATAATTTGTATGAAAATACAAACAACTCCAAATAGCCATAGCAATCTTGAGAAAGAAAAATGGAGTTAAAGTATTCAGGTTCCCTGAATTCAGACTATACTATAAAGCTATAGTCATCAGAACAGTATGGTAATGGATCAAAATCAGAGAGTTCAATGGAACAGGATAGTAAGCCCAGAAATAAATGCACAATATGATCAATTAATCTACAACAAAGGAGGCAAGACTATACAATAGAGATTAGACAGTCTCTTCAATAAATGGTGATGGGAAAACTGGACATGTATGACAATGAAATTAGAACGTTCTTTAACATTATACACAAAACTAAACACAAAAGGAATTAAAGACCTAAATGTAAGACCAGATACTATAAAACTCTTAGAGGAAAACATAGGCAGAACACTCTTTGAGATAAATTCCAGCAATGTTTTTCAACCTGTCTTCTAGAGTAGTGAAAATAAAATAAAATAAGAGTTTTGCACGGCAAAGGAAACCATAAATAAAATGAAAAGACAATCTACAGAGTAGAAGAAAATATTTGTAAATATGCAAACAGCTCATATGGCTCAATATACTAACAATAGCAAAAATAAATAAATAAATAAATAAAACCACAGGCAGAAGACCTAAATAGACATTTTTCCAAAGATGATATAATATGAAAATATCCTCAACACTGCAAATTATTAAGAAGTGCAAATCAAAACTTAGCTGTGAGATATCTTCCATGAGTCAGAATAGCTGTCATCAAAAAATTGTACAAACAGTAAATGCTGAAAATATGGAGAAAAGGGGACCCTCCTACTCTGTTGGTGGCAACATAAATTTGTATGGCCACTGTAGATAACAGTATGGAGATCCCCTAAACAACGAAAAATAGAGCTACCATATGATCCAACAATACCAGTTTCAGGCATACATCTGGAGAAAAACATGATCTGAAAGGATAGATACACCTCAGTATTTATTGCAGTGCTGTTTATGATAGCAATGATATATAAGCAACCCAAATGTTCAAGGGATGAATAGATAAAGATGATGTGATACATACATATGATGAAATATTGCTCAGTCAGTAAAAGGGAGGAAATAATGCCATTTGTTGCAATATGGATGGATGCGGAGATTATATTAAAAGAAGTCTGACAAAGAAAGGCAAATATCATATGATATTGCTTATATGTGGAATCTAAAGAAAGTTATACAAATGAACTTATTTATAAAAATGAGAGCAGCTTACAGATTTAAAGGACAAAGTTATGTTTACTAAGTATGAAATGTGGGAAGAATGGATAGTTGGGACTTTGGGATTTTCACATGCACACTGCTGTATTTAAAACTACTGTGCAGTACAGGGAACTCTGCTCAGTATCTATAATAACATAATATAAAAAATAATTTGAAAAAACTGTTGTGGTTCAGTCGCTCAGTCATGTCCGGCCCTTTGAGAACCCATGAACTGCAGGATTCCCTGTCCTTCACCATGTCCCAGAACTTGAGCAAATTCATGTCCATTGAGTCAGTGATGCCATCCAACCATTTCATCTTCTATCATCCCCTTCTCCTGCAGCCTTAAATCTTTACCAGCATCTGGGTCTTTTCCAATGAATTGGCTCTTTGCATCAAGTGGCCAAAGTATTGGAGCTTCAGCTACAGCAGCAGTCCTTACAATGGATATTCAGGACTGATTCAATTTAGGATGGACTTGTTTGTTCTCCTTGCAGTGCAAGGGACTCTCAAGAACCTTCTCCAATACTACAGTTTAAAAGCATCAATTCTTCAACACTTAGTCATCTTTATGGTCCAACTCTCACATCAATACATGGCTACTGGAAAAATCATAGCTTTGACTAGATGGACCTTTGTTGGCAAAGTAATGTCTCTGTTTTTAATACACTATCTAGGATTTTCATAGCTTTTTGTCCAAGGAGAAAGCATCTTTTAATTTTATGGCTAGAGTCACCATCTGCAGTGATTTTGGAGCCCAAGAAAACAAATTTTGTCACTGTTTCCATTGTTTCCCCATTGAGAAAAGTGAAAAATGGGAGAAGAGGGGGAGGAGAAGGGGATGACAGAGGATGAAATGTTGAATGGCATCACCAACTCAATGGACATGAGTCTGAATAAGCTCCAGGAGTTGGTGATGGACAGGGAAGCCTGGCATGCTGCAATCCATGGAGTTACAAAGAGTTGGACACGACTGAGTGACTGAACCTAACTGAATTGATATGTATAATTGAATCACTTTTGCTGTATATCTGAAACCAACACAACATTGCTAATCAACTATACTCTGATATAAAATTTAAAAGCAATTAAAAATAAATTAAATGTTTTTTGCTTTTAAGTTTTCTCCTAAGAATATACAATATGATACAATGAGCACTTTGGAGAAAAAAAAAAAAAAAAAACTGTAAATAATTCAAACATTTATAATCATTTTTAGATTTGGTAATTTACTTCAAGAGAGTTGACTCCTCCTTACTTTCACTGTGAGAGCATTAGTCAATCACTGAGACATCTAGTAGACTAAGTATATTGGAGGCAAAGTGAAATAAATACCAATATATATGCACATATACATTTATGCATCATATACTTAGCATAATCATATTAAATCCCATGGTTTTAGGCAGAAACTTCTGTATAGCTCTATTACAAAATGCCAAAGTATACTGCAAAATAAAGTTTGGATATATTAAAATTGGAATTCAAATTTTGTGATATTTATCAAAACTTTCTGTAGCTTCTCTGATTGTTGATTAAAGATCTCCTGCAGAATGGACTGGCTACCCATTCCAGTATTCTTGCTTGGAGAATTCCATGGACTTAGGACCCTGGCAGGCTACAGTTGATGGGGTTGCAAAGAGCTGAACATGACAGAGTGACTAATACTTTCAATTTTGAATATCAGAAAAAAAAATTTTCCCATACAGGAGATTTACACATATTCCAAAACCAAATGGAAGAGATACTTTGCCTTGTATGCAGATGAACTGTGGTCTTTGCAAAACCATTATAATTTATCTTGTGGCACAGATGAAGCCATAAATAAATATATGTATGCACATTGTTTAAAAAAAAAAAGAAAGTCATGTATGGAGCAAGTAATTGGAGATACCTTAAAGTAAACAAGATGGGCTTACTGTGTAAAAGGGTCGGGTGGGCAGACTATTAATTTTCAAAAAGGTGTTTGAGGTTCTTCCTGAAGTGAGATTATATATTCCCATGTGCTTGAACTCTCGGATGGAAATCTAACTTGCTTTGAACAATGTAATATAAATTCAAGATACAAGTGTCACTTCCAGGCATAAGAGTTAAGAGTCATTGTGTGATTTTTCATGATATCTTTTCCCCATTCTCTGAACATTAAAACTGTGTTGAGACACAAACTCTATCAACTTGATATTTTAAGTGACTAAAATAAATACATCCTTCTTACCACCTGATAAACATGCAGCATGAGCTACATGTAATCTTTGTTATATTAAGACACTACGCTATTTAGGTTATTGCCAATTGTAGAAAAGCTTATCCCCTCCTGACTCATCGAAATTGAAGCCAGGAAGAAGATCTTGATATATCAGAAAATTACATTATGTGTTTTTCAATTGGATAATACACAGGAAAGATTCTAATATTGGGGGCTATAAAAAGGTAACTCATATCATGCAAAAATAAAACAGTCCCTTGGATAATTTGAAAGAAAGATGAGGTATTTAATATCATGTACCTATCAAGAAAGAAGGAAAAACAAAAGAAATCAAAAGGACTGTGGCCCTCTCACAAAAGTCTGAAAAGGTCAAAGTACCCAGTGTTAATTCCTGAGTGTAAATATACTCATAGTCACAATAGCTATAATATTGTGGACAAAGAGTTCTTTAGTAAGATGATGCACATACATGACTCAATTTTTCTTACTGATTACTAGTATTCAAAGCACATAACAAATGCCTGGGACACAGCAGTGTTGTCATAAATATTGCAAAATATTTCTAGATTGCAATACTTTCTCTGTCTTAATAAAAAGAGAGAATGTGAGATACCATTCATTATTATTAATTTGCACTTTTCCTTTTTTCTAGTTCTTTTGTCTCTTTTCATCTTTATTTTTTTCAATTCATTTATATTCTATTGAAGGATAAATGCTTTACAGAATTTTGTTTTCTGTAAAACCTTAATATGAATCAGCCATACATGTATCTCCTCCCTTTTGAACCTCTCTCCAATCTCCCTCCCCATCCCACCCCTCTGCTGCTGCTGCTGCTGCTGCTAAGTCGCTTCAGTCCTGTCTGACTCTGTGTGAAACCATAGACTGCAGCCTACCAGACTCCCCTGTCCCTGGGATTCTCCAGGCAAGAACACTGCCTGGAACAATGGGTTGCCATTGCCTTCTCCACTCACCCCTCTAGATTGATACAAAGCCCATGTTTGAGTTTCCCGATCAGATCAGTCACTCAGTCGTGTCCGACTCTTTGCGACCCCATGAACCGCAGCACGCCAGGCCTCCCTGTCCATCACCAGCTCCCAGAGGTCACTCAGACTCACACCCATCAAGTCAGTGATGCCATCCAGCCATCTCATCCTCTGTCGTCCCCTTCTCCTCCTGCCCTCAATCCCTCCCAGCATCAGAGTCTTCTCCAATGAGTCAACTCTTCGCATGAGGTGGCCAAAATACTGGAGTTTCAGCTTTAGCATCATTCCTTCCAAAGAAATTCCAGGATTGATCTCCTTCAGAATGGACTGGTTGGATCTTCTTGCATTCCAAGGGACTCTCAAGAGTCTTCTCCAACACCACCGTTCAAAAGCATCAATTCTTTGGCGCTCAGCCTTCTTCACAGTCCAGCTCTCACATCCATACATGACCACAGGAAAGACCATAGCCTTGACTAGGCGAACCTTTGTTGGTAAAGTAATGTCTCTGCTTTTGAATATGCTATCTAGGTTTCCCGAACCATACAGTAAATTCCTGTTGGTGATCTATTTTACATATGTCAATGTAAGTTTCCATGTTACTCTTTCCATATATCTCATCCTTTCTTCCCCTCTCCCCATGTCTATAAATATATTCTCTCTGTCTGTTTCTCCACTTTTGCCCTGTAAATAAATTCTTCAGTACTATTTTTTCTAGATTCCGTATATATGTTTTAGAATATGGTATTTCTCTTTATCTTTCTGACTCACTTCACTCTGCATAATAGGTTGTAGGTTCATCCACCTAATTAGAACTGACTCAAAGGTGCTCCTTTTTATGGCTGCTGCTGCTAAGTCACTTCAGTCGTGTCCGACTCTGTTCAAGTAATATTCAATTGTGTATATGCACCACAACTTCTTTATCCATTCATCTGTAGATGGACATCTAGGTTGCTTCCATGTTCTACCTATTGTAAACAGTGCTACAATGAACAATGGAATACATGTGTCATTTTCAATTTTGGTTTTCTCAGGGTATATGCCTAGGAGTGGGATTGCTGGGTCATATGGTGGTTTTATTCCTAGTTTTTTAAGGAATCTCCATACAGTCTTCCATAGTGGCTGTATCAATTTACATTCCCACCAACAGTGAAAGAGTGTTCCCTTTTCTCCACACCCTTTCCAGCATTTATTGTTTGTAGACTTTTTGACAATGGCCATTCTGACATGTGTGAGGGTGTGAGGTGGTAATCTCATTGTAGTTTTGATTTGCATTTCTCTAATAATGAGTGATGTTTAGCATCTCTTCATGTGTTTGTTAGCCATCTGTATGTCTTCTTCGGAGAAATGTCCATTTAGGTCTTTTTCTCATTTTTTGATTGGGTTGATTGTTTTTCTGGCATTGAGTTATATGAGTTACTTGTATATTTTGGGAGTTTATCCTTTGTCAATTGTTTCATTTGCTATTATTTTCTCCTATTCTGAGAGTTGTCCTTTCACCTTGCTTATAGTTTCCTTTGCTGTGCAAAAGCTTTTTAAGTTTAATAGGTCCCATTTGTTTACTATTGTCTTTATTTGCATTACTCTAGGAGGTAGGTCATAGAGGATTTTGCTTTGATTTATGTCATCGAGTGTTCTGCCTATGTTTTCCTCTAAGGGTTTTATCATTTCTGGTCTTACATTTAGGTCTTTAATCCATTTTGAATTTATCTTTGTGTATGGTGTTAGGAAGTGTTTTAATTTCATTCTTTTACATGTAGCTGTCCAGTTTTCCCAGCACCATTTATTGAAGAGGCTGTCTTTGCCCCGTTGTATATTCTTGCCTCCTTTGTCAAAAATAAGGTAAAACATAGGGGCATGGGTTTATTTTCAGACTTTCAATCTTGTACCATTGGTTTATATTTCCTTTTTTTTTGCCAGTACCAAACTGTCTTGATGACTGTAACTTTGTACTGTAATCTGAAGTCAGGAAGCTTGATTCCTCCACCTCAACTCTTCTTTCTCAAGACTGCTTTGAAAAAAAAAAAAAAAAAGACTGCTTTGGCTATTCAGGATCTTTTTTGTTTCCACATGAACTGTGAAATTTTCTGTTCTAGTTCTGTGAAAAAAATGTCATTGGTAATTTGATAGGGATCACATTGAATCTGTGGATTGCATTTGGTAGTATAGTCATTTTCACAATATTGATTTTTCCAACCCAGAAGCATGGAATATCTCTCCATCTGTTTATATCATCTTTGATTTCTTTCCCTAGTGTCTTATAATTTTATGTGTACAGTTCTTTTGTCTCCTTCAGTTCAGTTCAGTTCAGTTGCTCAGTTGTGTCTGACTCTTTGCGACCCCATGAATCGCAGCACGTCAGGCCTCCCTGTCCATCACCAGCTCCCGAAGTTCACTAAGACTCACATCCATCGAGTCAGTGATGTCATCCAGCCATCTCATCTTCTGACGTCCCCTTCTCCTCCTGCCCCCAATCCCTCCCAGCATCAGAGTCTTTTCCAATGAGTCAACTTTTTGCATGAACTGGCCTAAGTACTGGAGTTTCAGCTTTAGCATCATTCCTTCCAAAGAAATCCCAGGGCTGATCTCCTTCAGAATGGACTGGCTGGACCTCCTTGCAATCCAAGACTCTCAGGAGTCTTCTCCAACACCACAGTTCAAAAGCATCAATTCTTTGGTGCTCAGCCTTCTTCACAGTCCAACTCTCACATCCATACATGACCACAGGAAAAACCAGAGCCTTGACTAGACGAACCTTTGTTGGCAAAGTAATGTGTCTGCTTTTCAATATGCTGTCTAGGTTGGTCATAAATTTCCTTCCAAGGAGTAAGCATCTTTTAATTTCATGGCTGCAGTCACCATGTGCAGTGATTTTGGAGCCCAGAAAAATAAAGTCTGACACTGTTTCCACTGTTTCCCCATCTATTTCCCATGAACTGATAGGACTGGATGCCATGATCTTCGTTTTATGAATGTTAGATTTATTCCTAGATATTTAATTCTTTTTGTTGCTATGGTGAATGGGATTATTCCTTAATTTCTCTTTCTGATTTTTCATTGTTAGTATTCAGAAATGCAAGTGATTTCTGTATAGTGATTTTGTTTCTAGCATCTTTGCTAAGTTTACTGATTATCTCTAGTAATTTTCTGGTACTATTTTTAGGGTTCTCTATGTACAGTATCATGTCATTGCAAACAGGGAAAGCTTTACTTCTTTTCTGATCTGGATTCCTCTTATTTCTTTTTCTTCTCTCATTTCTGAAGCTAGGGCTTTCAGAACTACGTTAAACAATAGTGGTGAAAGTTGACACCCTTCTCTTTTTCCTGTTCTTAGAAGGAATGCTTTCAATTTTCACCATTGAGAATAATGTTTGCTATAGGCTTATCATATATGGCTTTAACTAAGTTGAGATAGGTTCCTTTCTTTGCCTAGTTTTTGAAGAGTTTTAATCATAAATGGATGCTGAATTATGTCAAAGGCTTTTCCTGCATCTATTGAGATTATCATATGGTTTTTATCTTTCAATTTGTTAATATGGTGTATCACACTGATTGATTTGCATATATTGAAGAATCCTTGCATGTCTGTAATAAACCCAACTTGATCATGGTGTATGAGCTTTTTGATGTATTGCTGAATTCTGTTCGTTTGTGGTGAATTTTTGCATCTATGTTCATCAGTGATATTGGTCTGTAGTTTTCTTTTTTTGTGTTGTTTTTGTCTGTTTTTCATAGCAGGGTGATGGTGGCCTCGTAGAATGATTTTGGAAGTGTTCCTTCCTCTGCAATTTTTTAAAAGAGTTTTAGAAAGATAGGCATTAACTCTTCTCTAAATGTTTCAAATAATTCTCCTGTGAAACCATCTGGTCCTGGACTTTTGTTTTTTGGGAAATTTTTGATCACAGCTTCAGTCCAGTGCTTGTAATTGGGTTGTTCATAATTTCTATTTCTTCCTGGCTCAGTCTTGGAATATTGAACTTTTTTAAGAATGTGTTCATTTCTTCCAAGTTATCTATTTTATTGCCATATAGTTGTTCATAATAGCCTCTTGTAATTCTTTGTATTTCTGCATTGTCTTTTGTAACCTCTCCTTTTTCATTTCTAATTTTGTTGATTTGATTCTTTTTTTTCTTAGATGCATCTGGCTAAAGGTTTGTCAATTTTGTTTATCTTCTCAAAGAACTAACTTTTACTTTTATTAATCTTTACTATTATTTCTTTCATTTTTTTCTGCTCAGATCTTTATGATTTGTTTCATTCTACTTACTTTAGGGTATTTTTGTTCTTCTTTCCCCAGTTGTTTTAGGTGGAAAGTTGGATTGTCTATTTGATGTTTTTGTTGTTGTTTTGTTTTTATTTCTTGAGGTAGGATCGCATTCTTATAAACTTCCCTCTTAGAACTACTTTATCTGTATTCCACAGGTTTTTGAGTTGTCATGTTTTCATTGTCATTTGTTTCTAGGTTTTTTTTTATTTCCCTTTTGATTTCTTCAGTAACATGTTGGTTATTCAGAAATGTGTTGTTTAATCTCCATATGTTTGTGTTTATTATAGTTTTTTTTTTTTCTTGTAGTTGATATCTAGTCTCATAGTATTGTGATCAGAGATGATGCTTGATATGATTTAAATTTTCTTAAACTTACTAAGATTTGATTTGTGACCCAAGATGTGTTGTATCCTAGAGAATGCTCCATGTGCATTTGAGAAGGTGTATTCATCTACATTTTAATGGAATGTTCTGAAGTTATCAATGAAATCCATGTCATTTAATGTATCATTTAAGATTTGTGTTTCCTTATTACTTTTCTGTTTTGATGATGTGTCCATTGGCATGAGTGGGGTGTTAAAGTCTCCTACTATTATTGTGTTCCTGTAAATTTCTCCTTTTATGTCTGTTAGTGTTTGTCTTATGTACTGAGGTGCTCCTATGTTGGGAGCATTCAGTTCAGTTTAGTTCAGTTGCTTAGTTGTTTCCAGCTCTTGGCAATCCCATGAATTGCAACATGCCAGGCCTCCCTGTCCATCAACTCCAGGAGTTCACCCAAACTCATGTCCATCGAGTCGATGATGCCATCCAGCCATCTCATCCTCTGTTGTCCTCTTCTCCTCCTACCCCCAATCCCTCCAAGCATCAGGCTCTTTTCCAATGAGTTAACTCTTCACATGAGGTGGCCAAAGTATTGGAGTTTCAGCTTTAGCATCAGTCCTTCCAATGAACACCCAGGCCTGATCACCTTTAGAATGGACTGGTTGGATCTCCTTGCAGTCCAAGGGACTCTCAAGAGTCTTCTCCAACACCACAGTTCAAAAGCTTCAATTCTTTGGCACTCAGCTTTCTTCACAGTCCAACTCTCACATCCATACATGACCACTGGAAAAACCATAGCCTTAACTAGACAGACCTTTGTTGGCAAAGTAATGTCTCTGCTTTTGAATATGCTAACTAATTTGGACATAACTTTCCTTCCAAGGAGTAAGTGTTTTTTAACTTCATGGCTGCAATAACCATCTGCAGTGATTTTGGAGCCCCCCAAAATAAATCTGACACTGTTTACTGTTTCCCCATCTATTTCCCATGAAATGATGGGACCAGATGTTGGGAGCATAGATATTTCCAATTGTTATGTGTTCCTCTTGGATTGAACCATTGATCATTGTGTAGTGTCCTTCCTTATCTCTTGTGAAGTTCTTATTTTAAGGTCTATTTTGTCTGATATGAGGATTGGTACTCCAGGTTTCTTTTGTTTCTCATTTGCATGGAATATATTTTTCCATCCTCACTTTCAGTCTATATGTGTCTTTAAGTCTGAAGTGGTTTTCTTGTAGACACCATATATATGGGTCTTGTTTTTGTATCCATTCAATCAGTCTGTGTCTTTTGGTTGAAGCATTTAATCCATTTACAATTAAAGTAATTATTGATATATATATCTTCCTATTGCCATCTTCTTAATTGTTTGGGGTTGATATTGTAGATTTTTTTTTCTTGTATTTCTTGACTATATAAGTCCCTTTAACATTTGTTTTAGAGGTGATTTGGTGATACTAAATTCTCTTAACTTTCTGAAAAGCTTTCTATTTCTCCATAAATTTTGAATGAAATACTTGCTGGATATAGTAATCTTGGTTGTAGATTTTTCCCTTTCAGTACTTTCAATATATCCTGCCATTCTCTTCTGGCCTGCAGAGTTTCTGCTGAAAGATCAGTTGATAAGTGTATGGGTTTTCCATCATATGTTGTTTGTAGCTTCTCCTGTGATGCTTTTAATATTCTTTTTTTTGTGTTTATTCTTTGTTAGTTTGGTAAGTATGTATCTTGGCATGTTTCTCCTTGGGTTTATCCTGTATGGGACTCTTTGTTTCTCTTAGACTTGGTTGACTATTTCCCTTTCCCTGTTGGGGATATTGTCAACTATAATCTCTTAAAAAAGTTTCTCACACCCATTCTTTTTTTCTCTTCTTCTTCTGGGACCCCTATAATTTGAATATTGGTGCATCTGATATTGTCCCAGAGGAATGGCAAGCCACTCCAGTACTCTTGCCTAGAAAATCCCATGGATGGAGGAGCCTGGTAGGCTGCAGTCCAAGGGTCGCTACGAGTCTGACGTGACTGAGCGACTTCACTTTCACTTTTCGCTTTCACATAATGGAGAAGGCAATGACAACCACTCCAATGTTCTTGCCTGGAGAATCCCAGGGACGGCGGAGCCTGGTGGGCTGCCGTCTATGGGGTCGCACAGAGTTGGACACGACTGAAGCGACTTAGCAGCAGCAGCAGCAGAGGTCTCTGAGACTGTCTTCTTTTCTTTTCATTCTTTTTACTTTATTCTGCTCTTCAGAAGTTATTTCCACCAATTTATCTTCCAACTCATTCATTGTTCTTGTGCTTCATATATTCTGCTATTGATCCCTTCTAGAATATTTATAATTTCAATAATTGTGTTGTTTGTCTCTGTATGTTTATTCTTTAATTATCCTAGGTCTTTGTTAATTGATTCTTGCATTTTCTCCATTTTGTTTTCAAGATTTTTGATCATCTTTACTATCTTTATTCTGACTTCTTTTTCAGGTAATTTTCTGATTTCTCCTTCATTAATTTAGACTTCTGTTTTTCTAGTTTGTTCCTTTATTTGTGTAGTGTCACTGTCTTTTCATTATTATTTTTTTCCCTTATTCTTTGAGGAATCAAGGAAAGTAGAATTCTTTCCTTGAACATGTTTGAATTCTTTTTTCCCTTTAGTTTCTGCCCTGCTAATTTTGGTCCACTTGTTTGTGTAAGCTTTGTATAGGGTGAGATTTGTGGTGAGTTTTTGTTTGTTTGTTTTTCCTCTGATGGGCAAGGCTGGGTGAGGTGGTACTCCTGTCTGCTGATGATTGGGTTTGTATTTTTGTTTTGTTCCTTGTTTAGATGAGGTGTCCTGCACAGGGTGCTACTGTGGTGGATGATGCTGGGTCTTGTATTCAAGTGGTTTCCTTTGTGTGAGTTCTCAATATTTGATCCTCCCTAGGGTTATTTCTCTGGTAGTCTATAGTCTTGGAGTCAGTGTTCCCACTCCAAAGGCTCAAGGCTTGATTTCTGGTTGTAAATGGAGATTCCTCAGGTGATTTGTTATGGGATTAAGTGGTATTAAAACAAATATCCACAAATGAGAAACAAAAGATGAACTCCAGACATATGGCAGTTACTAAATCAATGAAATAGTAATTAAAATAATGAAATATATGCATATACACACATGAACAAAGTCAAAACAGTCCAACAAAAATTAAGTACAGTAGACTGACCCATAAAACAAAGGAAATGAATTATATTTATCAGTTAAGAACAAATCTAATAACAAAAAAACTGGAAAACAAAATTATAGAAAGGTGCCAAGTCGGGAATAAAGCAATGAAATGAAACAAACAAATATGCTGAGAGGAAAAGTAAGAAAGAAAAGAAAGATAAAATAGATAGAGGTAGATATAGATTTATATTCATTAAAGATTAACTGCAAGGGGAAAAGAACAGTAAGAAAGGCGAATAAAGGAATAAATGTAGAAAAATATAATAGGTTTAAAAAATTAAAATTATAAAAATCAAGGAAAAAAAAAAGAAAGAAAAAAAGGACAAAAAAGTGAAAACCCTGCAGAACTGCAAAAGCCCAACATAGAGGCAGAAGTTTATAACAACAATAAAAAGTGTGGTTGAATATGCATATATACATATAAACCATACAATATATTGACCCAGCAAACAAAGGAAACCATAATTATATCTACAAGAACAAAACTAAATAAAACCAAACTGGAATACAAACTGAAACCAAGGTGCTACTTGGGGAAAAAAGGAATGAAAATAAATCTAACAAATATGTTGAGAGAAAGAAAAGCGAGAATAGATATGCAAAGTTAAAGGTAGATAAATAAGATTTATATATATTAAAGTTTAACTGCAAGGGCAAAGAACAGTAGGAAAAGCAAACAAATGAATAAATGTAGAAAAAATATAGTAATAGATTTAACAATTTAAAAATTATAATTAAAAAAAAAAGAAGAAAACTCCACAGAACTGCAAAAGCACAATGTAGAGACAGAGATTTATAACAGAAATGAAAAAAATGTAACTGGGGGGGGGGAGTTGAAAAGCTTAATTGGATTTAAAACCGACAGTTACAACAGAGAGAGAGAAAAAAAAAGGAAAATAAAACGATTAAAAAAAAAACACACAGAAGAATCTGCAGAACAAGTCAAAACATAAGAATAATGAATGTTTTTCTTGAGTCACTGCTGTAAGAGTCCTTTTCTTAGCTGAGAACACAGTCCACCTTACCTTCCTAGGATGCCCTCCAATACTGTGCTTATCTTTGGATCTGCTGTGGAGACAGCTCAGATTATAATCTGGTTCTACTCCTGTGTGTTCCTGCCTCCAATGTCCACAGGTATCAGAACAAGTAGGATTTCTTTTGTGGGAGCTCTCAGTGGCCTTTTATATATTCCATAGAAACAGAGTCTGACTAGTTGATCATGTGGATTTAATCTGCAGCTTGTACAACTGGTGGGAAAATTTGGGGTCTCATTTTTTAACCACACTACCCCTGGGTTTCAATTGTGGTTTTATTTAAACCTCTACACATGGGTTGTTCACTGGGGTTTGCTCCTAAGGCTGCCCTGGAGGATGTGGTTTTGTCCCTGTGAGGGCCAGGTGTGGAGGTGGTGCAGGTGCTTGGGTCTTAGGGGTTCTGGCAGCACCAGGTACTCAGGGGAGTTGGCCACTAGAGCAGCAAGAAATATAGTGCTCTAGAAGGGTATGGTGACCAGTAATGGCCAATACACTCCAGTATTCTTGTCCGGAGAAACCCGCCCCCCCCGCCGCTAGAGAAGCCTGGCAAGCCACAGTCTACAGGGCCACAAGAAGTTGGACATGACCAAAGTGAACCTGCGTGCAAAGACCCAAGACTTTTTTTTACCTGTAGCAGCTCTGCCCCAATGAGAGTTGAGCGTGAAGGTGGCACAGCTGCTTGGCTTGTGGGGATCCTAGCAGCACCAAGTGTGCAGGGACACAGACTGCCTCCACTGCGGGAGTTATGGCCCTATGAGAGGTGTTTTGTGTTTTTTTTTTTTTTAACCCTCTTGTAGCTGGCGTTCAGAAGGCCTCTTTGGCCAGTCTTTCTCTGTACCTTTGCCTGTTCATACTCTTAGAGGGATGCCTTGCCTAGGATCCTTCTCTGTTGTTTGGCACATCAGGCACTTAAAGGAGCACACTGGGTGGGGTCCTACTCTGTAGTTCAGTGCATCAGGCACTCTCTGGGCCAGCCTCTCTATTGTTCCTTGCTGATGCTGGCGTGTGGGGAGAGAAAGGCTATGGTGATGGCTCCACCCCCTATGCATGACTCAGCAGTATCACCTTGCTTCCATGGCTGCCTGACTTTCCTCCACTGGCATTTCCTACCACAGTCTCCTCCCTCACATCCCCTCAATCCGTCTCTCCACAGTCAAGAGTAGCCCTAGCCCTGGGATTGCTCCACAATGCTTAAACTTCAGCTTCCAGCTGCTGCGTCATCCAGGGCACCAGTGTTCTTGTCAGGGGTATGTAAGGCTGTGCCAAGGACTGTCTGATTCTCATTCCATTTAGGTTGCCACAGATGGGCAGTTTCACTCTCAGCCTTAAATGTTTCTCCTCTGATTCAGACGATTGCTCCGCTCTGGGGATCAAACCCCTGCTTCAGTTCCCCCACCCTCTGAGGGCAGGTCCAACTAACGCTCCTGTTTTTCCCCCTAGTTCCTTTGCCCTACTGAGTTTTGCATGGTTTTACATATTATTTTCTACTGGTCAGGTCATCCTGCCCGCTCTTAGCTGGTGTTCTGAAGGTGTATTCCTGATGTATCTGTGGAGAGTGATGTACTCCATGTCCACCTACACCTCCCCCATCTTGTTCTCTCTTTTCATCTTTTTCTTCTCTTACCAATAGAACTAAAAGAAAAAGGCTTTACTTATACAGTTCTTGAGTATTATCAAATCCAGAAACACGTGTTCTTTGAAAACACTGCTTACTCCCTGAGCTTTAGTTTCTCTGGAGTGATATCCTGGTAAAAGATATAGTCCCTGAAGTTATTCTATAAATAACTTATACAATTTTATAGTTTCTCAAGTTTATTCATTTTTGTTTTATAAATTGACAACTATTCTTTATTCTTTACAAATTAAGGCAGGTCTACCGTTTACTGGACTCTCCTACAAATGTATGGCTTTCTCTCATCCTCATTACATTTTACCTTTCTCTTTATAAAGGTCTTTAACTTATCTTCTGTTTTTTATGGTTATTGTTGCTTTATGTTCTGAAGGGGGTTTTTTGTTGGCTTTTTGCCCAATGAAAAAAGCTATAATAATAATAAAATAAATATATTGTATATATAATATTATATATGTTATAACAATAAAATAATAATCCATTATTTTATAGACTCTTGAACAAAAAATTAAGTGCCTTGCCATGCTTATTCCTCTAATAATTAAAACAAATCCTTTCCATATAAAAGAATGAGCAGTGAAGAATTGTTGCTTTTGAACTGTGGTGTTGGAGAGGACTCTTGAGAGTACATTGGACTGCAAGGAGATCCAACCAGTTCATCCTAAAGGAGATCAGTCCTGAATATTCATTGGAAGGACTGATGCTGAAGCTGAAACTCCAATCCTTTGGCCACCTGATGCAAAGCGCTGACTCATTGGAAAAGACCCTTGATGCTGGGAAAAATTAAAAGGGGAGGAGAAGGGGATGACAGAGGATGAGATAGTTTGATGGCATCACCACTTCATTGGACATGAGTTTGAATATACTCTGGGAGTTGGTGATGGACTGGGAGGTTTGGCGTGCTACAGTCCATGAGGTTGCATAGTTGGACTTGACTGAGAGACTGAACTGAACCGATCTTCTATATAAATCAAACTTTGCTCTTCAAAATACTCCAAAATTTCCAGGTTTTATTTACTTCTATAGTTAGAAAAGTAGATATTTTAAATTGCCAACTATAAGATTTTCTAAGCCCAATTTTTAATTCTGCTGATCCATTTACATCTTTTGCTGTATTCAGTTAGTATTTATATAGAGACATTTAATCCCTTTATTCTTATACAATAGTTTTACTGCCTGATACAAGATACTTTTTTTTCAACTTCACTGAGATAAACTAATATATAAGATGTGTAAATAAATTTCAAGTATAGTTAGCTCTCCATATCTGAGGGTTCTATATCAGTGGATTCAACCAACTGCAGATTAAATATTTTTTTATCCACAGTTGCTTAAATCCACAAATGTGGAACACATGGATATTGATGGCTGACCATAAGGGACCTGAGCATCCACAGATTTCTTATCCCCATAAGGTCCTGAAACCAGTCCCTCTGCAGGTACTGAGAGACAGCTTTATATAATACAGTATTGTTAATAACAAAAAAAGACAGTCTGATTAGAATTTTGGAAAAGGGCTTGAATAGCCATTTTCCAAAGAAGAGCTACAAATGGCCAGTAGGAACATGAAAAGATTCTCAATATCATTCATCATTAGGAAAATGCAAATCAAAACCACAATGAGCTATCACTTCATACCTGTCAGAATGACTTTTAACAAAAAGACAATAGTTAGCAAGTGCTGGTGAGGATGTGGAGAAAAGGGAACACCTGTGCACTGTTGGTGGGAATGTATTGGTGTTTTGACAATGGAAATCAGCATAGAGGCTCCTCAAAAAGTTAAAAACAGAACTATCATATATCCAGCAGTCTCACCTCTGGGTATATATCCGAAGGAAATGAAATCAGGATCTCGAAGAGCACTCCCATGTTCATTGCAGCATTATTCATAATAGACAAGATATGGGGAAAAAAAAAAAACAAACAACTTATGTGTTTGCTAACAGATTAATGGGGATTTTATACACATATACATACACATGATGGAATGTTATTCAGCAATGAGTTAGAAGAATATCCTGTTATTTGTAATGGATGGCCCTTTAATACATTATGCTAAATGAAATAAGTCAGATGGAGAGAGATAAATACTGGAAATCTCCCTTACGTATGTGAGAACTAAAAAAAGCCAAACTCATAGAAACAGAGACTAAAACTGTGGTTGCCAGGGCCTGGTGGGTGGCAGAGATGATGAGATATTGTCAAAGGGTACAAACTTCCAGTTATAGATGAATAGATTCTTGGGATCTAATGTATAGCACTGGTACTATAATATGCTTTTATTTACATTTTAATCTTTTATAGATCTAGTTGCTATCCCTTTTCAATACTCAGACTGTCTTAATTGAAGCAATGCCATCATATCCTTAAGGAAATTTATTTTCTCATCTTTTGATGATATACAAATGAGAACCCTGACATTTTTTCATCCTGGGTAGTGACATTTTATAAAATGTCAAATGAAGTGTTAATATATACCAACTATCTATATACATATGGTAAAACTACTCTGGGTTAAAGCTATCATCATTCATTCATTCCTCGATCATTATTTTGAAAGGCTCATATATACTAGGATCTGGAGTGGATGCTCTGGACACAAAACAAGTACATATGGTATCTATTCTCAAGGAACTTTCAGTGTATTTGGAAAAACCCCTGTAATACTATACATATTTATTGAGTACCTAATTATTTGGTGCTGGCCATTGTTCTAGGTGCTGAGATACAATGATGACTAAAGCAGCATATTTTCCTTCCCTATGAGACTCATATTTTAGTGGATAGAGAGGTAGACAAGTGAGAATCAATAGCAACAATAAGTAATGTGTGCACTTTATTACATAAAATAATTAAAGGGTTTTAGAATGTGGAGACAAAGAGAGTGCACAGTATTAGATAGGCTAGTCAGAAGTCTACGTTAAGGTTGAGACTTTGAAAAGATCTGAAGGAAGTGAGAACATAAATTAAGCAGGTATCTGAAGAAAGAATGTTCTAAGCAGAGAGAGGTTATAGGTTTGAAAGGGGTTAAGGTAGATCAAGGTAGGCTCTTGGTATGTGTTTAGGGCAAGAGACCAGTGTAAACAGTTTAGTTTGAACTAAGGAGAGAGAAATAGAAGTCAGAGTGGTAAACAAGGAACAGGTGCAATAGGTTATTTTTGGCTTTGACTATGAGTAAGATATTTTGAGCACAGGAGGCATAATACTATGATTTATGCTCTGGGAGCCTCAATCTGGATGTGCACACAAAATACAAAAACATGCAAATAAAGATGCATACACTGCTACTATGAATATTGGAGCACATGTGTCTTTTTTGATTATGTTTTTCTCTGGGTATATGTCCAGGAGTGGGATTGCTGGGTCATATGGTAGATTTATTCCTAGTTTCTTAAGGACTCTTCATAGTGTTTTCCACAATGGCTGTATTACCAACAATGTAGGAGGGTTCACTTTTCTCCACATCCTCTCCAGCATTTATTGTTTGTAGATTTTTTTATGATGGATGTTATTTCTGCTGTGAGGTGATACCTCATTGTAGTTTTGATTTGCATTTCTCTAATAATTAGTGATGTTGAGCATCTTTTATATGTTTATTGGCTATCTGTATGTGTTTTTTGGAGAAATGTTCACTTTTTGATTGGGCTGTTTGTATTCCTAATGCTCACAGCAGCACTATATACAATAGCCATGACATGGAAGCAACCTAGATGTCCATTGACCACATATCAATGAATAAAGAAGATGTGGTACATATATACAATGGAATATTACACAGCACAAAAAATGAACAAATCTGAATCAGTCCTTGTCAGGTGGATGAAACTAGAGCCTGTTATATAGAGTGAAGTAAGTCAGAAAGAGAAAAAAGTGTCGCATGTTAATGCATATATATGGAATCTAGAAAATTATATTGATGAACCTATTTGAAAGGAAGGAATGGAGACACAAATGTAGAGAATGGACTTGTGGACACAGTGGAGGAGAGAGACAGTGGGATGAATGGAGAAAGTAGCATCAACATATATACAGTATCAGGTGTAAGATGGATAGCTGATAAGAAGTTGCTATGTAGGACAGGGAGCCCATTCTGGGGATATGTCATGACCTGGAGGGATGGTATAGTGGGGAGGCGGGGGAGAAGCTAGGAAGGGAGGAGATGTATGTATATTTATGACTGATTTGTGTTGTTGTACAGCAGAAAACATGAAGGAGGACATGGTAATCCACTCCAGTATTCTTGCTTGGAGAATCCCATGGACAGAGGAGATTGGAAGGCTACCCACTGAATTGCACAGAGATGGAGACAACTGAAGCAACTTAGAACATATACATGCATAGCATAAACCAACACATTATTGTAAAAAGGTTTTTTTTTTTTTTTTTCAATTTAAATAAATGAAGTGGTTGCCCCCCCCAAAAAAATGCATATAGCCCAATGTTATTATTATTAAGGGGCATAGCAGAGAGGTAACTCAAGGGAAGAGGCATTACCTCTTTCTCTTCACAGGGATTAGAGAAGACCATGCCTTTCCCCTTTAGTCACATGACACAGTGATAATGACTTTTTCAAAAACAGTTTTCTCCTGTGAAGTCCATAAAGGCAGGACCTTGTCTGTCTTGCTCTTCAGAGCAATCTGTGTGCCTTGCATATCACCTGTCACATATAAATTAGTTTTTGAAGTATGATGATAATAGGAGTTATCCAGGAGTTGAAGTAATGGCCTTCCAGATAAATGACATGCAGGTGGACTCTTCATGGCACTTGATTTCCCCCTCTGTGCAATGATGGCACTGGATTAAAGATCTTTATTTACTGTGACTGATTCCTTTTTCAACTATGGGTATGATAGGGTCTTTTCTTTCAGGTCAATTAAAATTAATCCTTTTTTTTTCTTATAAGATGTATCAAGTACTTTAAGTGAAATTATGACTGTATCTGTTGTATTTTCCTTCTTTAGGCTACATCTTCTTTAGGCTAGATCTCCCTGAGGGAACAAAACTAACCACTCCCATTTCAGTACTATTCCTATACTGATGACTTTAATCTGTCTCTAGCTTCTATTTTGTCCTGGGCTCCATGCCCACATATACAACAAAATCTTAAATATTGTCAGCCTAGTTTTACCACACTTCTTTAAATATTGACCTGCTCCCCTAACCTGCTTTGTTCTCTGTTTCTTCGAATAGCACTAAGAACTACCCCCAAAGTATCTGAGGTTTAAATGAATTCCTTCTTTCTCTTTGCTTCACACTTTCAATCACTAAATCGTGTGCATTCTAGTTTTAGCTGGTTGGTGAACTTGTCACTTCTTTCCACCCTTACTGCCAACTTCTTTGGGTCCACCATCAACTCCGGACAAGATTACATTATCAACTTAGGATTTTTGTCTCTGATTTCAACTTACTCCACACTTCTGCCAGCATACTCTTTATAAAATGCAAATCTGACATTGATATTCCTCTTCTGAATACATTCTATGGCTTTCTGTATAAGAGTTCCTTAATTGGCTACATTATATGCTTTTCCTTAAATGCAGAACCACAAATGTATTCAGGAAATCTCCTTAAAGAATATAGGCTCAGAAAGGAGGTGTGCACTTCTGCTATTCTTCCTTTTTGTGCCTGTAAGATGGCTATGATATTGAAACTTAACCAGTTATTTTGGACTTGAGGCTATGAGGTTAGAAGTCATGTAATATACTAAGGATTTTAGATGGGGCTGCAGAAAGGTAACATGAGTCCTTGATGTCTATGAATTAGTCACACAAGTTCTGGCCTGCTTATTTTCAATCTTTTTCATGTGAGAGAAACAGAATTTAATCTTATTTATTCACAATATTTGTTTTTTCATTACATGCAGCCATTTATAATTCCAATTGTAGGATGAGCTGTATAATTTGTGGAAGAGAGTAAAAAATGAAAAAAAAAAAAAAAAAAAGCAGGGAATCGTGTTAAAAATAATTAAGACTTTCAAGGTGCAAATATCAGAGCTTTAAAACAAACAAGGGTCCATTTTAAGCCCACATCCTCACATGAGATAGCTAAGTCGAAAACCTATCAAATCAGACCTGTTTGTTTGAGAGACACCTATTGCTCTTTCGTTTAAAGTCCTAAGAATACTTTACTAGACTCTTTGAAATCTGGTATTTGCTTGCCTTTCCAGATTCCTCTCTCATCACTTGCCATCTGTGATGCAATCATAATAAATTATTATCAGTTTACTTGCACTCCCAGGATATGTCTATGCAACCAATCTCACCTTATACTCTTCATCTGGCTAATATCTATCCACTTTGAATGTTTCAACTTTGAGGTCACTAATTTTTGGGAAACTTTTCTGACTTTCCAAGTCTAAGTTAGATGTCCCTGACTTGAACTTGCATTGAACCTTATACTTCCTCTAATTTATGTACTCATGAAATGTGTTGTTATTAATTATGCTACGTCCAACTATACTGAAATCTTTGTTAATGAAGCATGTGTCCCTTATTCAACCTCATATTCTTTATATCTAACAGTATATAAAACATAGAAGGTGCTCAAATATTTACTATTGGATTTTGAATGAAAGACACATGTTAAGAAAGAGAAGATTCTGCATTTCATTTCTAGTTCTAAGAAATTATTACCTACTTTTTCAACATGCAAATCTAAATTTTGAGAGTAAACAAGTAAAACAGATAAAAATGTTTAGCCTTTGAAAGATAGAGTGTTTAATGTCAGGAACATAGTAAATATTCAAACTATAATGGGGGCAAAAAAAGACACTGTATATTTCCAGTTGAAGTACTCAGCATGTGAAGTGTCATATTAGCCCTTATAACATTGAGCATCTAAAGAACCTGGGTTAATATTTGAAAAATGTGGTGTATAATTTAATACAATGTCCATAAACCTCTCAGTAAGTCCTATATTCATTTAAGAGACATTTTCAGTCCATGCAAGGGTTTTATGTGCATAAACACATGGCAAACTTCACAAAGTTGGGAAGTGTCTTACGGAGTAAATTAAAGCCAGTGTAGCCCTCACTGCCAAGTCAGATGAATTTAGCATTTATAGATCCAAAGTAAATGAATAAAGCTGGCCAATACCTTATAAAATGTGCAGAAACATATTCCTTTTTGTCTGGGTATGTAGCATTATTACTTTAAGACGTTAAAAAGACCATTTTGATGATATTAAATAAGAGATATGCCCTTACTTACTGGATTTATTACACATATCAAAAGAGTTTGTTCTAGCTAGAAAACACAGGTTTCTTCTTTATCATTTAAACATTTTACATGAATCTGACTGCTTGGAATTCATAATAAAATTTCAAGTCATTTTACAATAACTTCTGAAATCACGTTTTGGCTAATTGTAGAATAAGAGTGTAGGCATGTGCATTGTGTGTGTGTGTGTGTGTGTGTGTGTGTGTGTGTGTACTGGTTACACATGGTTTGGGGTTGGTGTGAAATACAGAAGTCATTTTAATTTTTTAAATTGGTTTCCATTAATTTACTTCCTTTGAGTCTGATTTATCTTTCAACTGTTTGGTTTAATTGCTTGCCTTCTCTCTTTATCTCCTAATATATTTTACTTCTATATTTAATGAGCCTATTACCTTCTTCCCCCTTAAAGTATTTTTTTCCATTTGCTCCTTTAGATGTTTTACCTAACACATTTCTTTTCACCACTAAGGATTTTGGAAGATGCATTTCTTTGCAGGCATATGACACTTGGCTTCTTCTTTGCTCAAGCTCCCTCTTCTGTTTTCTTTCTTATCTCTTGTTTGGGTCATTATAATCTGTTTTTAACTCCCTTTTCCTCAACTGCCTTTCGAAGTTCCCCTTTTATTTTATCTTTCCCATTTTCTTCCTCCAATCCCACCTTATCTACCTTCACCCCATCTTTTTTTTTTTTTTTTTGCTTTTGAACAGTGAGGCTGTTTCACATAAGGAAGATTCTGAGCTGGGAATCCAGAGAGACCTAGGTTGAAAACGGGCTAACTTATTTAATTAGAAGAATACCCCTTTATGAAATAGTATATTGCCTTTATGTTACACACTTTAAACCAGAAGCAAATATAGTTACATTTTCTGGAACTACATTATGCTATTTTTATAACTAATTCTCAATATTTATATGACTATGCATTTTATTCGGGGAAGACAATGGCACCCCACCCCAGTACTTTTGCCTGGAGAATCCCATGGATGGAGAATCTCAGTCCATGGGGTCGCTGAGAGTTGGACACGACTGAGCGACTTCACTTTCACTTTCCACTTTCATACATTTGAGAAGGAAATGGCAATCCATTCCAGTGTTCTTGCCTGGAGAATCCCAGGGACAGGGGAGCCTGGTGAGCTTCCGTCTATGGGGTCGCACAGAGTCGGACACGACTGAAGCAACTTAGCAGCAGCAGCATGCATTTTATTGGAAATATTCTGTTATTTTAATACTAAGTACTTAATTTGAGTAATTTAAAAACAGAAATATCCAGAATAAAATTCATGGACCTGCTCACCAAGTAAAGGTTCTTGGGGCTTTATGAGCAGATTCACAACACTCAATCTCTACATCAGTCAAAGAAAGGCTATTGTCTTTTCAGGTCCCCTTGGCCAAAAAGGAAGCCCATGACTTTGTTTAATTCTTAGATATTGGAGACAGTTTTTGCCCCACTTGGGCATTCTCCTTGGTTCTTTATGTGAACTAAGATGCCTACAGTATCTTTTGAGAAGAACCCAAACCCTCTGGCTGCAGGGGAAGCATTCCACCAAGATATGGCACATTTTTTACCATTGGAGCAAGATAACCCAGTGATCTCTTGACAGAGTAAGTATGTTAAGTGCTTTTTCCATGTGGAGACTTCATAAAAGAAAGACATCCTTAAATAAGGCCTTAAGGTTTGGATTCATTGTTTCCCCTACAAATATTATTTCCTATCCATATGCTTTAAAGTAAAGTAATGCTCAAAATTCTCCAAGCCAGGCTTCAGCAATATGTGAACCGTGAACTTCCTGATGTTCAAGCTGGTTTTAGAAAAGGCAGAGGAACCAGAGATCAAATTGCCAACATCCGCTGGATCATGGAAAAAGCAAGAGAGTTCCAGAAAAACATCTATTTCTGCTTTATTGTCTATGCCAAAGCCTTTGACTGTGTGGATCACAATAAACTATGGAACATTCTGAAAGAGATGGGAATACCAGACCACCTGATCTGCCTCTTAAGAAATCTGTATGCAGGTCAGGAAGCAACAGTTAGAACTGGTCATGGAACAACAGACTGGTTCCAAATAGGAAAAGGAGTACGTCAAGGCTGCATATTGTCACCATGTTTATTTAACTTATATGCAGAGTAGATCATGAGAAATGCTGGACTGGAAGAAACACAAGTTGGAATCAAGATTGCTGGGAGAAATATCAATAACCTCAGATATGCAGATGACACCACTCTTATGGCAGAAAGTGAAGAGGGACTAAAAAGCCTCTTGATGAAAGTGAAAGTGGAGAGTGAAAAGGTTGGCTTAAAGCTCAACATTCAGAAAACGAAGATCATGGCATCTGGTCCCATCACTGCATGGGAAATAGATGGAGAAACAGTGGAAACAGTGTCAGACTTTGTTTTTCTGGGCTCCAAAATCACTGCAGATGGTGAATGCAGCCATGAAATTAAAAGACGCTTGCTCCTTGGAAGGAAAGTTATGACCAACCTAGATAGCATATTCAAAAGCAGAGACATCACTTTACCAACAAAGGTTCGCCTAGTCAAGGCTATGGTCTTTCCTGTGGTCATGTATGGATGTGAGAGCTGGACTGTGAAGAAGGCTGAGCGCCGAAGCATTGATGCTTTTGAACTGTGGTGTTGGAGAAGACTCTTGAGAGTCCCTTGGACTGCAAGAAGATCCAACCAGTCCATTCTGAAGGAGATCAGCCCTGGGATTTCTTTAGAAGGAATGATGCTAAAGCTGAAACTCCAGTATTTTGGCCACCTCATGCGAAGTGCTGACTCATTGGAGAAGACTCTGATGCTGGGAGGGATTGAGGGCAGGAGGAGAAGGGGACGACAGAGGATGAGATGGCTGGATGGCATCACTGACTCGATGGATGCGAGTCTGAGTGACCTCCGGGAGCTGGTGATGGACAGGGAGGCCTGGCGTGCTGCGGTTCATGGGGTCGCAAAGAGTCGGACACAACTGAGCGACTGATATGATCTGATCTGATCTGATATGCTTTAAAAATTTTTTGTTATTAGCCTGCATGGTTGGTTTCTGATGAGAGCTCTCTTCTTAGCTTCAGATGACTATTTTCTTACTGTGTTTTCTCATGGCAGGGAGAAGAGAGAGAAAGAATACTCTGGTAGCTCTTAAAAAGGCCACTAATCCCATTGTGAGGCATGTCACCTCACTCTAATTACCATTATGTTGGAACTTAGAGCTTCAACATAGGAATTTGCAAGGACATAAAACAGTCCACAAGAGCCTGCTAATATGCTTTCATCAAAACTGAATCCTTGATACAACACTCATTAGTAGTGTAGAAATAGAACCAGTCAAACTGACTTTTCTCAAGCAGTATACTATCATTTGAATGTTTATTACCATTGAAATTCATGTAATGCAATCTTATTGCCCAATGTCATGGACTTAGGTGTAGGGTGTTACTAGGTCATGATGGGACAGCCCTAGTGAGTGGAATAACGGAGGCTTAAGCTAGTGAAGGTGATGGAATTCCAGTTGAGCTATTGCAAATCCTGAAAGACAATGCTGTGAAAGTGCTGCACTCAATATGCCAGCAAATTTGGAAAACTCAGCAGTGGCCACAGGACTGGAAAAGTTCAATTTTCATCCCAATCCCAAAGAAAGGCAATGACAAAGAATGCTCAAACTACCACACAATTGCACTCATCTCACATGCTAGTAAATTAATGCTCAAAATTCTCCAAGCCAGGCTTCAGCAATGTGTGAACCATGAACTTCCTGATGTTCAAGCTGGTTGTAGAAAAGGCAGAGGAACCAGAGATCAAATTGCCAACATCCGCTGGATCATGGAAAAAGCAACAGAGTTCCAGAAAAACATCTATTTCTGCTTTATTGTCTATGACAAAGCCTTTGACTGTGTGGTTCACAATAAACTGTGGAAAATTCTGAAAGAGATGGGAATACCAGACCACCTGATCTGCCTCTTGAGAAATTTGTATGCAGGTCAGGAAGAAACAGTTAGAACTGGACATGGAACAACAGACTGGTTCCAAATAGGAAAAGGAGTACATCAAGGCTGCATATTGTCACCATGTTTATTTAACTTATACACAGAATACATCATGAGAAACACTGGACTGGAAGAAACACAAGTTGGAATCAAGATTGCTGGGAGAAATATCAATAACCTCAGATATGCAAATGACATCACCCTTATGGCAGAAAGTGAAGAGGAACTAAAAAGCCTCTTGATGAAAGTGAAAGTGGAGAGTGAAAAGGTTGGCTTAAAGCTTAACATTCAGAAAACGAAGATCATGGCATCTGGTCCCATCACTTCATGGGAAATAGATGGGGAAACAGTGGAAACAGTGTCAGATTTTATTTTTCTGGGCTCCAAAATCACTGCAGATTGTGACTGCAGCCATGAAATTAAAAGACACTTACTCCTTGGAAGGAAAGTTATGACCAACCTAGATAGCATATTCAAAAGCAGAGACATTACTTTGCCAACAAAGATTCGCCTAGTCAAGGCTATGGTCTTTCCTGTGGGCATGTATGGATGTGAGAGCTGGACTGTGAAGAGGGCTGAGCGCCAAAGAATTGATGCTTTTGAACTGTGGTGTTGGAGAAGACTCTTGAGAGTCCCTTGGACTGCAAGGAGGTCAAACCAGTCCATTCTAAAGGAGATCAGCCCTGGGATTTCTTTTGAAAGAATGATGCTAAAGCTGAAACTCCAGTATTTTGGTCACCTTATGTGAAGAGTTGATTCATTGGAGAAGACTCTGATGCTGGGAGGGATTGAGGGCAGGAGGAGAAGGGGACGACAGGGGATGAGATGGCTGGATGGCATCACTGACTCGATGGATGTGAGTCTGAGTGACCTCTGGGAGTTGGTGATGTACAGGGAGGCCTGGCATGCTGCGATTCATGGGGTCACAAAGATTCGGGCATGACTGAGTGACTGATCTGATCTGATCTGATCTGATCTGATCTGAATGCTCTTAGGAAAGAGACCGTACAGACCTCTCTGGCCTCTTCTGCCATGCGAGGATACAATAAGAAGTCTACAACTTTGAAGAGGGCCCTCCCTTGACCCCACTGGCACCTGATCTCAGATTTCTAGACTCCAAAAATGTGAGAAATCAATTTGTATTATTTATAAGCTACACAATCTGTGGTATTTCATTAGAGCAGCATGAATGAACTAAGACATAGTCCTTCCAAAGTCAAGGATTGAACTCATTCATCCAAACAGAGTTGGGAACACTAAGTCCAACAAACTATCTGACAGGCCATGTGGGAGGCAGTTCAACCTATGTATCCCAGCTGTTGTATGCCCCATGTGGAAAAAATGCAAATAGCTAACAGCATTTTCATTGCTGCACATTTCATGTGTACTTAGAACTGTGTGTCTTTTGTAGAAGACAGAAATTAGTTTGCCTCCACCAAAATGGTAACTTTCATCCTTGGGCAGCCAAAGGAGTTTCCAAGTGTTCAGTAAATACAATCAATAAAATATGCAGCCTTCTATAAGAATATGAAGCCAAAAAATTAAAAGACAGTTGCTCCTTGGAAGAAAGCTATGATAAATCTAGACAATGTACTAAAAAGCAGAGCATCATTTTGCCAACAAAAGTCTGTATAGTCAAGCTATGGCTTTCCAGTAGTATGTGCAAGTTGACTGCTGAAGAACTGATGCTTTTGAATTGTGGTGCTGGAGAAAAAAACGCTTGAGAGTCCCTGGGACAGAAAGGAGATCAAGCCTGTCAATCCTATAGGAAATCAATCCTGAATCTTCACTAGAAGGACTGATGCTTAAGCTGAAGCTACAAGTATTTTTGCTACTGGTGCTAAGAACCAACTCATTGGAAAAGACTTTGATGCTGGGAAATCTGGAGGGCTAGAGGAGAAGGGGGCAACATGGGATGAGATGGTTGAATGGCATCACCGACACAAAGGACATGAGTTTGAGCAAACTCTGGGAGAGGGTGAAGGACAGGGAAGCTTGGCATGCTGCAGTCCATGTTGTCTCAGAGTCGGACACAACTTAGCAACTGAACAACAGAGAGCAATAGGACTATGCCTGAAAATGGCTACTCTTAGTTGAAAAAGAGATCATTAGAGGAATAACTAATTCATTACTTACACATACTCAGAAAATGTCTCTATCTTTGTAGTCATTCAATTAGAAAAGGTGGTATGAAACATTTCCCAGAATTTCTTAAGCTGAGGGCTGGAAGGAAGTATTTTTCACTGGCCATCAGGTTATTAATATGTATTTCTGAAGTCTTCCTCTTTGCAGACCACAAACCATCCCTATTTCTCTCTTGGAGTCCTCTTATACTGACCATCCTTTCTATTTAGGGGCTCAGCAGTTTTCCATATTCTGTTCTCTTCCCATCACATCTTTTTTTGCTTCCTTTATATTTCTACAATTTCAACTACCATCTATAACCAACTAATATTCATAACTATCTTAATCCACCCTTATTGCCGAAAGTGAAGGGGAACTAAAAGCCTCTTGATGAAAGTGAAAGTGGAGAGTGAAAAAGTTGGCTTAAAGCTCAACATTCAGTAAATGAAGATCATGGCATCTGGTCCCATCACTTCATGGGAAATAGATGGGGAAACAGTGGAAACAGTGTCATACTTCATTTTTCTGGGCTCCAAAATCACTGCAGATGGTGACTGCAGCCATGAAATTAAGACGCTTACTCCTTGGAAGAAAAGTTATGTCCAACCTAGATCACATATTCAAAAGCAGAGACATTGCTTTGCCAACAAAGGTTTGCCTAGTCAAGGCTATGGTTTTTCCTGTGGTCATGTATGGATGTGAGAGTTAGACTGTGAAGAAGGCTGAGCACAAAGAATTGATGCTTTTGAACTGTGGTGTTGGAGAAGACTCTTGAGAGTCCCTTGGACTGCAAGGAGATCCAACCAGTCCATTCTGAAGGAGATCAGCCCTGGGATTTCTTTGGAAGGAATGATGCTGAAGCTGAAACTCCAGTACTTTGGCCACCTCATTCGAAGAGTTGACTCATTGGAGAAGACTCTGATGCTGGGAGAGATTGAGGGCAAGAGGAGAAGGGGACAACAGAGGATGAGATGGCTGGATGGCATCACTGGCTCGATGGATGTGAGTTTGAGTGAACTCCGGGAGTTGGTGATGTACAGGGAGGCCTGGTGTGCTGCGATTCATTGGGGTCGCAAAGAGTCGGACACGATTGAGTGACTGATCTGATCCGATCTTAATTTAGTCTCAGTTTATTTGCTCAGTCGTGTCCAACTCTTTGTGACCCCTTGATCTGCAGCACACCAGGCCTACATGTCTATTACCAACCTCTGGAGCCTACCCAAACTCATGTCCATTGAATCGGTGATGCTATCCAACCATCTCATCCTCTGTCACCCCCTTCTCCTCCTGCCCTCAATCTTTCTCAGCATCAGGGTCTTTTCCAATGAGTCAGCTCCTGCCCTCAATCTTTCTCAGCATCAGGGTCTTTTCCAATGAGTCAGGTTGCCAAAGTACTGGAGTTTCAGCTTCAACCTCAGTCCTTCCAATGAACACCCAGGACTGATCTCCTTTAGGATGGACTTGTTGGATCTCCTTGCAGTCCAAGGGACTCTCAAGAGTCTTCTCCAACACCACAGTTCAAAACCATCAATTTTTTGGCACTCAGCTTTCTTTATACTCCAATTCTCACATCCATACACGACTACTGGAAAAACCATAACCTTGACTAGACGGATCTTTGTTGGCAATAGTTTTGTCTTATATATCTTTCCTCTTCTACCCTATATAATTCAGATACTTTATGTAAATACCTTGTTTAATTCTCACACTAGTTACTTCTGGATTCTGCCATAAGTGAAGAAGAACTAGTGAAGAACTAAAGAGCCTCTTGATGAAAGTGAAAGAGGAGAGGGAAAACGTTTGATTAAAACTCAGCATGTAGAAAACTATAATCATAGCATCTGGTCCCAACACTTCATGGAAAATAGATGGAGAAACAGTGCAAACAGTGGCTGACTTTATTTCTTTGGGCTCCAAAATCACTGAAGATGGTGACTGCAGCCATGAAATTAAAAGATGTTTGCTCCTTGGAAGAAAAGTTATGACCGACCTAGAGAGCATATTAAAAAGCAGAGACATGACTTCGCCAACAAAGTTCCATCTAGTCAAAGCTGTAGTTTTTCCAGTAGTCATGTATGGATGTGATAATTGGACTATAAAGAAAGCTGAGCACCTAAGAATTGATGCTTTTGAATTGTGGTGTTGGAGAAGATTCTTGCGAGTCCCTTGCATAGCAAGGAGATCCAACCAGTCCATCCTAAAGGAGATCAGTCTTGGGTGTTCTTTGGAAGGACTGACGCTGAAGCCGAAACTCCAATCCTTTGACCACCTGATGCAAAGAACTAACTCCTTGTAAAAGACCCTGATGCTGGGGAAAGATTGAAGGCGGGAGGAGAAGTGGAAGACAGAGGATGAGATATTTTAATGGCATCACTGACTCAATGAACATGAGTTTGGGTAAGCTCCGAGAGTTGGTGATGGACAGGGAAACCTGGCATGCTACAATCCATGGGGTTGCAAAAAGTCAGACATGACTGAGGGACTAAACTGAACTGAACTAATCCTGTAAAATAATTGGTTATCCCCAGAAGGTAAAACTGAGATCTGAAGCTCAATGACCAAGTGGCAAAACCTAATTTTGAATCCATAGGTTAAACATTGTGTTATTTTTCCATTCCCCTATTTATCTGTGTGACTATTTAAAAAGTAAACCAGGATTGTGTGTTAATCACTCGGTCATGTCTGGCTCTTTTTGACTGCATGGACTATAGCCCACTAGCCTTTTCTGTCCATGGAATTCCCCAGGCAAGAATACTGCAAGTGGGTTGCCATTTCCTTCTCTAGGGGATCTTCCTGACCCAGGGATTGAACCTGGATCTCCCATATTGTGGGTAGACTCTTTGCTGACTGAGTCACCAGGGAAGACTACCCCTGCTTAAGATCTATAATAAGTGCCTGATCACCTGTAGAAGAGTTTGGGTTTCTGTTCTGGATACAAAAGTTCTATAGTATGGACCTAGAATGGTTTTTCAACAATTCTCCAATTCATAACTTCTGGTTATATCATATGCAACTACTCACATTTTTCTGGAATAAAAAGAATTCTGCTGTTTCTTTGCTTTTGTACATTTTATGTTCATTGTCAGGGATGCCCATTTCTTCCTTATCAACATAGAACATTATTCATACAATAATCTTTTTTCTTCTACTCCAATTCTGTAAGTACTACCTAGGTAGAGTTCCTTAAATTGTGCTTAGTTGCTCAGTTGTGTGCGATTCTTTGTGAACTCCTGGACTGCAGACTTCCAGGCTCCTCTGTCCCTTGAATTTTTCAAGAAAGAATACTGGACTGGGTTGCAACTTTCTCCTCCAGGGGATATTCCAGACCCAGGGATGAAATCCATATCGTCCATGTCTCCTGCATTGTAGGTGGATTCTTCACTCATTGAGCCACTGGGGAAGCCCAGCATGACTTGAATTAGGTTCCCATATTATAGTATTTTTTAATATGATGTTTATCTGTTTCTCTCTCCTACTATCATGTTGGTGCAAAAGTAATTGCAGTTTAAAACCCTGAATTTTAAATAGTTATAACTAGGCTCAAAATAAGAACCATTACAATCAACACATTTTTGTTAATGAAAAATAACTTGGTTTATTCCTATAGCATAAAAATCTGTGCTTCAGATTCATTAAACTCTTGGAAGGCATTTTCTACAACCTGTTGGCTGTGGAAGCATTTCCCCTGAAAAAAGTTGTCAAGATGCTAGAAGGGGTACTAAGCTGGCAAGAGGTCAGGTGAATATGGCAGATGAGGCAAAACTTTGTAGCCCAATTCATTCAACTTCTGAAACATTGGTCATGCAATCTGTGGTTGGGCATTGTTGTGGAGAAGAACTGGGCCCTTACTGTTGACCAGTGCTGTCTGCAGGCCTTGGAGTTTGCAGTGCACTTCATTGATTTGCTGAGCATACTTCTGAGATGCAATGGTTTCACCAAGATTCAAAAGCTGTAGTGGATCAGACACAAAACAGTGACCACAACCTTTATTCTGGTGCATGTTTGGGTTTGGAAAGTGCTTTGGAGCTTTTTCTCAGTCCAATCACTAAGCTAGCTGTTGCTGGTTGTTGTAGAAAATCCACTTTTACATGCAAGTCACAATCTGATTGAGAAATATTTCCTTGTTATTGCATAAGATAAGACAAGAATACACTTCAAAGTGGCGATTATTTTGATTTGCTGTCAGCTGATGAGGCACACACTTATCAAGCTTTCTCACCTTCCTAATTGTATCAAAAGCTGAATCAGTATAGAATGGTTGACACTGATTTCTCTGGCAATGTCTTGTATAATTGTAAGATGATCAGCTTCAATGATGGCTCTCAATAGGTCGTTATAAACTTCCAATGGCCAGCCACTAGGGTTCTCATCTTGAAGGCTCTCATCCCCTTTATAAAACTCTTGAATCACTACTGCGTAGTACGTTCATTAGCAGTTACTGGGACAAATGTTTTGCTGATGGTGTGAGTTGCATCCATTGTTTTCCGAGCCATTTTGAACTCAGATAAAATTTCTCAGATTTTCTTTTTCCCTAAGATCATTTCCATAGCCCCAAATAAATATTTTTAAAAATCTAGATATAAATCACTAGGGAAAAAAGTGAGAAATACACATAAAAATGATGTATAATATAATCACATTTATTAAGAATGGATTCCATTATAAACAGCAAAGTTCAACAGTGTAAAAAACACAATTATGCTTGCATCAAACTAATAGATTTTGAATCCAGTAAAGAAAAGGATATAGTCTAAAGGCAATCTTCATTTAAAGTCTAGACACTTATCTATTTTATTAAACAAATCAAATAACCATGCTTTGACTTGGGGCATTGGTAAGTATGTTAACATATTTTCTGTTAAAGTGATATTGTTGTTATTCAGTCACTTAGTCATACCCCACTCTTTGCCACCACATGGACTGCAGCATGCTAGGCTTCCCTGTCCTTCACCATCTCCTGGAGCTTGCTCAAGTTCATATCCATTGAGTTGGTGATGTCATCCAACCATCTTGTTCTCTGTAATTCCCTCTTCTCCTGCCTTCAATCTTTCCCAGCATTAGGGTCTTTTCTAGTGAGTCAGCTCTTTGCATCAGGTGGCCAAAGTGTTGCAGCTTCAGCTTCAGCATCAGTCCTTCTAATGAATATTCAGGATTAATTTCCTTTAGGACTGACTGGTTTGATCTCCTTGCAGTCCAAGGGACTCTCAAGAGCTTTCTCCAACACCAGAGTTCAAAAGCATCAATTCTTTGGCACTCAGCCTTCTTTATGTTTCAACTCTCACATTCATACATGACTACTGGGAAAACCATAGCTTTGATTGTTCGGACTATGTCAACAAAATAATGTCTCTTCTAATGTTGTATAGGTGTGTCATAGCTTTTCTTCTGAAGAACAAGCATCATTTAATTTCATAGCTGAAGTCCCCATCTACAGTGATTTTGGAGCCCAAGAAAATAAGGTCTGTCACTGTTTTCATTGTTTCCCCATTTATTTGCAACAAAGTGATGGGACCAGATGCCATGATCTTCATTTTTTGAATGTTGAGTTTTAAGACAGCATTTTCACTCCTTTTTCACGTATATCAAGAGGCTCATAACTTCCTCTTCACTTTCTGCCATTAGAGTGGTGTCATCTGCATATCTGCAGTTATTGATATTTCTCCCAGAAATCTTGATTACAGTTTGTGCTTCATCCAGCAGGGCATTTTTCATGATGTACTCTGCATATAAGTTAAATAAGCAGGGTGACAATATACAGTTTTGTCATACTCTTTTTCCAATCCAGTCCATTGTTCCATGTCCAATTTTAACTGGTGCTTCTTTACTTGAGCACAGGTTTCTCAGGAGGCAGGTAAGGTGGTCTGGTATTCCCATCTCTTTAAGAATTTTCCAGTTTGCTGTGATTCACACAGTCAAAGGCCTTAGTGTAGTCAATGAAGCAGATGTTTTTTTCTGGAATTCTCTTGCTTTTCCCATGATACAGTTGGTGTTGGCAATTTGATCTCTGGTTTATCTATGTTTTCTAAATCCAGCTTTAACATCTGGAAGTTCTTGGTTCACGTACTGCTGAAACCTAGCTTGGAGGATTTTGAGCATTACTTTGCTAGCCTGTGAAGTGAGTAAAACCGTGTGGTAGTTTGAACATTTTTTGGCATTGCCCTTCTTTGGGATTTGAATGAAAACTGACCTTTTCTAGTTTTGTGGCCACTGCAGAGTTTTCCACATTTGCTAGCATATTGAATGCAACACTTTAAGAGCATCATCTTTTAGGATTTGAAGTAGCTCAACTGGAATTACTTCACACCCACTAGCTTTGTTCATAGTGATGCTTCCTAAGGCTTACTTTATTTTCCCATCTGTTTTGGTATGAACTGAATAGAGCAGACATTAAGCCAAGCTAGGATCTGTATCAAGCTTCCCTGATAGCTAAGATGGTTAAGAAACTACCTGCAATGCAGACCAGCATTCCATTCCTGGGTCAGGAAGATATTCTGGAGAAGGGAATGGCTACCCACTCCAGTATTCTTGCCTGGTCTGGAGAGTCTCATGAACTGAGGAGCCTGGCAGGCTACAGACATGGTTGCAAAGAGTCAGATATGACTGAATGAATAATACTTTCACATTACAGTACATTTACATTACAGGATCTATATCACAGACTGGGTTTCAGACAGCTCCATCCTCGGCCCCTATTGTTTCTGGGGTTTTGGCTTCAGAGAAGCTAATTCAGAGATTTCCTTTAATGTGTAAGTGATTATGAGGTTATTTTAAGAGTGATAGAAGGAAAAATTGGCTTGAAGCCAATCATTACCATAGAAAACAAACAAAATAAAGGATGCAGATCTAATAATTTCATTAGTTTTCTGTTGTTAAGATTCTTAGTTGTCTCCACTCAGGTGTGAATATTTTATTAATAAATTCTCACGGTGCCAAAACTAAAAATTTAATTGGCACAGACTTTTTTTTTTTTTTTTTAGAAATTGATTGATTTTATTTCCAGTTGGTTCTTTCCACAGTCTGCCCTGGGATAGACAAGCAAATAAAAACATGAGTTCTTGACCCTCAAGGTTTGCATTTAGTCCATTGCACTTCCAATATTTTTGATCCAGAATATTATTAACTGAGGCTCCCTAAACACACTACTTTAACAAATATTCTTTCAGATGTAACAGGTATTAAGATCACTCTAGGGAATTCTCTGTACCTTTCTATTATAGTTCCCAGGTAGCAGATTTTAAAAATTTCTACCCACACATGCCTCTGCTATGGTAACTTGTATTCTAGTAATAAGAAATATGAATTTGTATTTCAAACTACTGCATTTGAACTATAGACGTCAAATGACCATTTTTATAGTCCATGTTAGAATATAACAGTATATATACGTGTGTGTGTGTGTGTGTTTGCCTGCATAAAATCTAGAAGACATTAAGGAAACTTTATTTTCAATCACTTATTTTGTGAAAAGAAATTTCTCAGGTTAATAAGAAAGTACCGTCTCTAAGGGTTGCTATTTATAAATTTACATTATTTTGTCATTCTCAAGGATTTGAAGCTATTGATTCTACTATTGAGATCAAGAAATGTTGAATAGAAATGTTTTTACATAGTTTTCTCTGAATGTATTGATTTCAGATCAGATCAGATCAGATCAGTCGCTCAGTCGTGTCTGACTTTTTGTGATCCCTTGAATCGCAGCACTCCAGGCCTCCCTGTCCATCACCAACCCCTGGAGTTCACTGAGACTCAACGTCCATCGAGTTAGTGATGTCATCCAGCCATCTCATCCTCTGTCGTCCCCTTCTCCTCTTGTCCCTAATTCCTCCCAGCATCAGAGTCTTCTCCAATGAGTCAACTCTTCGCATGAGGTGGCCAAAGTACTGCAGTTTCAGCTTTAGCATCATTCCATCCAAAGAAATCCCAGGGCTGGTCTTCTTCAGAATGGACTGGTTGGATCTCCTTGCAATCCAAGGAACTGTCAAGAGTCTTCTCCAACACCACAGTTCAAAAGCATCAATTCTTCGGCGCTCAGCCTTCTTCACAGTCCAACTCTCACATCCATACATGACCACAGGAAAAACCATAGCCTTGACTAGATGAACCTTTGTTGGCAAAGTAATGTCTCTGCTTTTGAATATGCTATCTAGGTTGGACATAACTTTCCTTCCAAGGAGTAAGCATCTTTTAATTTCATGGCTGCAGTCACCATCTGTAGTGATTGTGGAGCCCAGAAAAGTAAAGTCTGACACTGTTTCCCCATCTATTTCTCATGAAGTGATGGGACCGGATGCATGATCTTCGTTTTCTGAATGTTGAGCTTTAAGCCAAGTTTTTCACTCTCCACCTTCACTTTCATCAAGAGGCTTTTGAGTTCCTCTTCACTTTCTGCCATAAGGGTGATGTCATCTGCATATCTGAGGTTATTGATATTTCTCCCAGCAATCTTGATTCCAACTTGTGTTTCTTCCAGTCCAGCGTTTCTCATGATGTACTCTGCATATAAGTTAAATAAACAGGGTGACAATATACAGCCTTGATGAACTCCTTTTCCTATTTGGAACCAGTCTGTTGTTCCATGTCTAGTTCTAACTGTTGCTTCCTGACCTACATACAAATTTCTCAAGAGGCAGATCAGGTGGTCTGGTATTCCCATCTCTTTCAGAATTTTCCACAGTTTATTGTGATCCACACAGTCAAAGGCTTTGGCATGCTCAGTAAAGCAGAAATAGATGCTTTTCTGGAAGTCTCTTGCTTTTTTGGTGATCCAGCAGATGTTGGCAATTTGATCTCTGGTTCCTCTGCCTTTTCTAAAACCAGCTTGAACATCAGGAATTTCACGGTTCACATATTGCTGAAGTATATGTTTAATTTACAAATATGAGATAAATACCTACTTAAATTTTAAAAATAATAAAGTGAAAAACTCTGATAAATTAATTTTTACTGAAGACTTGATGGTGAAAATCAGTTACTATTTTTTTCTTTTGTGTTTCATAGAGAAGATCCTAGTATCGCAAGAACACGGTGAATGATATTTATGATGATACTGTGGTTTTAAAATATAATTTGCACAAGGAATAAGATTTTAGTTTACAGTTCCAATCAAAAAGGTCTAGAAATAATGCATGATACATAGTAGACAATCAAAAAGTATTTGTTGAAAGGATAAGTAATCATTTCTTCACTATTAGGTCACTAGACAGAGAAGTTTAGAATATCAACCCCATAATTCAATGTGTTTCCTTTTGCTTTCGATTAATCATGTAGTCATCCCAAGACATATAGATTATTTTAATTCAAACAAAGAATAAACAGAGAGTCAATAAGGCTTGCTTTTCTGGGAACAGAACAATGAAAATGAGAACATTTTTACAAGATAAATTAGGTTGATTCTGTTGTATTTTGGATTAAGATTGTTATTCTCCTGTCTCTATTTTTTTTTTCCTACACAAGAAGCAAAAAGATAAAGTAGAAAAAAAATGGTGTAAATATTCAAGTTCTCTTCTGGAATGGCTGAGATCAGAGGTTGGAAATCCAATCTTAAAAACAAATCTGAAGGATTCCCTTTGGCCAATCGTTCACCTGTTTGTCTTCTTGGCTTTGCATTTTCTCCACTTGGTAAATTACACTTTAACACTCTTATACCCACCAAAGTGGATCTAGGCTTCAGTTAATCCTGGTATGCTTAAAAACTACCTTTTACTTTTTAATCTGTAAAATTGTTCTTAAGATTTAAACCTGTCTAAATGGTACAAACTCCTCCTCTTTGACAAGTCTAAAAATCCTTGGGAAAATTTTAAACAGATCATAATTTAGTTAAAATGACTTGAAACTTTGAATATTAGTAATTGTGGTGTAAAAAAGTTCTGCAGATTAATTGATGTTTAGATTCCTTTAATGGTGACTTCCACTGATACTGCTGAAGAGGTTTAAAAAGAACTGCCTGGGCAGTGAGAAAGGGGTTCCATTTCCTAGTACAGTGAAATCTCTTATCTCCTGCAGCTTTAAATCTGACTAATTATCACAAATCATTATTTTAGCTTGAAAAGTAATAAAACACCTTGAGGAATCTATTTTGTAGCTATCTGGCAAAACAATTATTAGAATAATAATATGTCATAGGGTACAACGTATGTGCAAACCTGTTTTCAATTCTATGGTGTGTTCAGTTCAGTTGGTGTTCTATGTGTGTTGTTTTCACTACCCATAACTGAAATTGTCATGACTTACTGTTTTCGAGGCTGGATGAGAAAGTGTTATTTAACTCAAGCTTCCTTTTGCATTGGCTCAGAAATTATATCTCATGGACATTAACTAGGACAGTTTGGGGGGAAGCTTCCTCTTGTTTGCAATGTCTTTGTGGCAGATTTCTTAAGATTACATGGCTAGTTTCAGAATGTGGCATTTTAGTGGGTAAATGAATTATTTGTGAAGGAAGGTCACGTTGCAATGTATTATTGAAAACACTAAAGATGATGCAGTTTGCTGACTTTATCTGAAATAGTTATTTCTGAATATTTTAATATTGATTGAACCTGGAGTTTGTAATGGAAAAGTGTTCAGACAATGGGAGAAAAGAACTGCAGTTTAATGAGGAAATGCTAGAAGGCAAGCTCATTAGTGCCCATTGGAACTTCAGCCCACAATAGTACAAATGCTTGTACTCTGTGTCAATATTAATTCACATGTTCCTGGCTTGACTTACAAAAGGCCAGAAAAACAGAATCCTCTCCTTAGTCATTCTTGTTTCACTTGCTCTCTCTGTATGTCTGTGTGCATGTATGCCTATGTACACTCAGAAGTAGTTGCTTAGTATTTCATATATACAATGACATTCTTAAAAGGAAAAAATCTGCTTGAGGTGTATTAGCAGTTAAGATATTTCTACCCAGTGCTTCATTTCCCCCCTGCTTATCAATTTATTTTACTCTAAACCTCTGCTCTTTAAGAAACTACTAATGAGAGGTGATCCCCAGCAGGAAATAATATAGGCAGAGCAAGCAAACCCTGTTCAGTGTTATCCTCTCCAACTGACATCTGCTTAAATAACTTAGCTCAGGGAATCTCCGCTGCCTGGTTAGCAGTAGAATGAACTATGTGATGAGCAGACTCTATAACCTAAATTTCTACAAAGTAACAGATGTTTGTCAGTTATACTCCAGGTATACACACTAATGTATTTCATAGGATTTCATTTTTGTTATAACTTTGGGAATACACATACACAACTTTGATCTTTCTGAAATATTTCTATAAAAATATTCCATCTTCCTAAAATTATTCTGAAATGTTAATTTTGCATATTGTGTTAGAAAACAGACTCAATAGGAGAGCAAGACAAGCCTTTTGTCATGTAATAATTTCCCTTGAGATATATACTCATTACTCAAGGATACACTGTACAGTTTGGTAAACTCATGTTACAGATCTGTAAAGATTACATCATTTTTCTAAAAACGTGCCATGTGCTTTCAGACGACAGAATTTAAATGAAGGGCTTGGCCTTTGTAAACCATGATTTTCCATCAATTTCTATTTACAGGCCATGTTTGTATGTGTATAGACAATCTGCTGCAGCTATTGCTTTAATCCCTTCAGGATACTGTACCAGAATACCATAGACAGTGTGGCTTATAACTGAAACTTATTTCTCAGAGTTCAGGAGGGTGGTCCGAGATCTAGACGCTGGTAGATTTTGTGTCTGGTAAGGATCTGCTTCCTGGTTCATAGCCATCTTTACATTATGTCCTCTTATGACATGGTATAAGGAACTCTCTGGAATCTCTATTTTTTTAAGGGCACTATTCATGAGGGCACTGTCATTATGACCTAGTCACCTCTCAAAAGTCTCCATGTCCAAATAACATCACATTGGGGATTACGTTTCAACAGATGAATTTGTGGGGGTTGTGGGGGGATAAAAAAGTTCAGTCTATAGCATTTATGAAAAAGAGAAGTTTCCAGAAAAAATTAGGCCATCTCTACCTGCTCAAGGATGCCATCAAGGAACAAGCCCCCTTTCTTCCTATTCTACCATCTTCATTATGGTTGTTGTAATTCCGTGCATAATGCAAAAAGTTCAGGCATAGATGGAGAGTTAGAAGCAGCAGAGCTGTTTCACTGGCAAGGACTTGACTACATGGCCATCAATAAAGTAGTGAAATTAAGTTTTAGCTTTTACAACCTCTAATAGCACTTGGGGGGAAACCTCTGTCTTTCACAAGTCAAAATGTCTTTGTTCTTTTTGCCGTTTTAGAAATGAATTCTCTAGAAAGCAAGCATTTGTCCTTTAGTAGAAATGTTCCAGTAAAGGCTGAAAAATACTGAAAAATAGCACATATAGCATAATTTACATATATTTATAATGTATAAAAATGTGTTTGAGGGACAAAAAGAAAGAAGTGATCCTGTAATGACAAGTGTTTATCACAGTGGAATCTGTGTACAGGATCTGTGTACAGTTCAGGGCCTCTTAGCCCTAGAGACCTAGAGCATGGCATACTATTCTGTGTCCTTTCTCAGGCAAAGTTCCAACCACAGTCTAGGAACACTGTAGGGCATACAAGCCAATGAGAGTTTTATATTCATAAAAACCAGAGAACAAGATTCATTAATGTACTTACAAGATCTAAAAAAGAGCCAAGGATGTGTCTCTTATTTCCCAACAGAGAAATCCATCAGCTTTCTTTATTCAAGAGCTCAATTGCCAAAAAGTTTTCTGTCTACCCCTGAACGTTAGTTACTCAGTAATGACCAAAGAATAGCAGTTGAAAATATATTCCTAAAATATTTATCCTGTCAATTGTTATTTTCTGAGGTTTTAGACATTTCTTTGCTTCTATGTTACTTTTTAGCATAGTATGCTTCTAGAGGAAGCTGCATCTGAGAAGACCAATAACATTTAAGAACAAAGAATTTTGAAGCTGGAATAAACTTCGAGACAAATTTGTGAAACTTTTCTGTCTTCCAGCAGGCATGTTTATATGACACTCACTTTGAGGAGGTTATCCCTAATTGAGTCAGTTCAGTCTCTCAATCGTGTCGGACTCTTTGCGACCCCAAAAACCACAGCAAGCCAGGCCTCCTTGTTCATCACGAACTGCCAGAGTCTACACAAACCCACATTATTGAGTTAGTGATGCCATCCAACCATCTCATCCTCTGTTGTCCCCTTCTCCTCCTGCCCTCAATCTTTCCCAGCAACAGGGTTTTTTCAAATGAGTCAGCTCTTCGCATCAGGTGGCCAAAGTATTAGAATTTCAGCTTCAACGTTAGTCCTTCCAATGAACACCCAGAACTGATCTCCTTTAGGATGGACTGGTTGGATCTCCTTGCAGTTCAAGGGACTCTCAAGAGTTTTCTCCAAAACCACAGTTCAAAAGCATCAATTCTTCAGGGCTCAACTTTCTTTATAGTCCAACTCTCACATCCATACATGACTACTTGAAAAACCATAGCCTTGACTAGATGGATGTTTGTTGGCAAAGTAATGTCTCCGCTTTTTTTAAAAAAATATAAATTTATTTATTTTAATTGGAGGTTAATTACTTCACAGTATTGTATTGGTTTTGCCATACATCAACATGAATCCACCACAGGTATACATGTGTTTCCCATCCTGAACACCCCTCCCTCCTCCCTCCCTGTACCATCCCTCTGGGTTGTCTCAGTTCACCACCCCCAAGCATCCAGTATCATGCATCAAACCTGGACTGGTGATTCGTTTCATATATGATATTATACATGTTTCAATGCCATTTTCCCAAATCATCCCACCCTCTCCCTCTGCTTTTTAATATGCTGTCTGCTGCTGCTGCTGTTAAGTCGCTTCAGTTGTGTCTGACTCTGTGTGATCCCATAGACGCCAGCCGACCAGGCTACCCCCTCCCTGGGATTCTCCAGGCAAGAACACTGGAGTGGGTTGCCATTTCCTTCTCCAAAGTGTGAAAGTGAAAAGTGAAAGTGAAGTCGCGCAGTCGTGTCTGACTCGTAGCAACCACATGGACTGCAGCCTACCAGGCTCCTCTGTCCATGGGATTTTCCAGGCAAGAGTACTGGAATGGCTTGCCATTGACTTCTCTGAATATGCTCTCTAGGTTGGTCATAACTTTCCTGCCAAGGAGTAAGCGTCTTTTAATTTCATGGCTGCAATCACCATCTGCACTGATTTTGGAGCCCCCCAAAATAAAGTTAGTCAGAAACTATTTCCACTGTTTTCCCTCTTTCTCCATCTATTTGCCATGAAGTGATGGGAACGAATGCCATGATCTTCATTTTCTGAATGTTGAGCTTTAAGCCAACTTTTTCACTCTCCTCTTTCACTTTCATGAAGAGGCTCTTTAGTTTCTTCTTCACTTTCTGCCATAAGGGTGGTGTCATCTGCATATCTGAGGTTATTGATATTTCTCCCAGCAGTCTTGATTCCAGCTTGTGCTTCCTCCAGCCCAGCATTTCTCAGGATGTACTCTGCATATAAGTTTAAAAAGCAGGGCAAAAATATACAGCCTTGACATATTCCTTTTCCTATTTGGTACCAGTCTGTTGTTCCATGTCCAGTTCTAACTGTTGCTTCCTGACCTGCATACAGATTTCTCAAAAGGCAAGTCAGGTGATTTGATACTCCCATCTCTTTCAGAATTTTCCACAGTTTATTGTTATCCACATAGTCAAAGGTTTTGGCATAGTCAATAAAGTAGAAATAGATGTTTTCTTGGAAGTCTCTTGCTTTTTTGGTGATCCAGTGGATGTTGACAATCTGATCTCTGGTTCCTCTGCTTTTTCTAAAACCAGCTTGAACATCTGGAAGTTCATGGTTCATGTATTACTTGGCTTGGAGAATTTGGAGCATTACTTTACTAGTGTGTAAGATGTGTGCAACTGTGTGGTAGTTTGAGTGTTCTTTGGCATTGCCTTTCTTTGGGATTGGAATGAAAACTGACCTTTTCCAGTCCTGTGGCCACTGCTGAGTTTTCCAATTTTGCGGACATATTGAGTGCGACAGTTTCATAGCATCATCTTTCAGGATTTGGAATAGCTCAACTGGAATTCCATTATCTCCACTAGCTTTGTTCATAGTGATGTTTCCTAAACTCAGCATGACTTTAATCAGTGGTTTATGGAGAAAAGTTCTAAATAATGATGAGAGGAGGAGGCAGTACTCAGTCCAGGCAGCAATATCAGTAAAGAGATAGCAACTTGATGTGAAGACAGGGCTTAAGAGGCAGAGATTTTGCAAATCCTCTTTAAAGAAAAACATCATTAGTGAGGATTGACAACAGATAAATTGCCACTGTGTGTTGCATGAATCATGAATAATTGGATGAAAGGAAGGAAAGAATAAAAGGAGGGAAGAATGTAGGGGAGGGAACTACAACTAGCAATAGAGTTCAAGAGCAAGCCTTTATTTCCAGTGCCAACAGTAAACCACTGTGAGAGTGGTTTATGTAACAAGAGTGCAGACAAGGAGCAATAAGACAAAGACCTAGTTCCTCAGACTGTTCATTTGCTATTAGTAACTCAGTGTTTGATTCCTGGGTCAGTAATTTCCCCTGGAGAAGGGATAGGCTACCCACTCCAGTATTCTTTCACTTTCCTGGTATCTCAGATGGTAAAGAATCCACATTCAATGGGGGAGACCTGGGTTTGAGCCCTGAGTTGAGAAGGTACCCTAGAGGAGGGCATGGCAACCCACTCTACTATTCTTGCCTGGAGAATCCCATGAACAGAGAAGCCTGGCAGCCTACAGGTCATGGGGTCTCAAATAGTCAGAAATGACTAAGAAACTAAGCACACACAGAGGGCCATTTTAAGAGTCTTATTCAGAAGAATGATAAGGAGATATGTTCCCTGTTTTAATTCAAAGACACAAGTTCTAATATATGAATTTCTCTCTAACCAGTGAATTTCTGGGTTCCTATCTGGAAACAGGACACAAAGAATCTGGGCCTATTTCCAATTACAAGAATAATTTGTAAGAAACATTTTACCTGAAAAAGGGTCCAAGGATATTAGAAAGGAATACAGGGCAAAAGGTTATTGGAAACCGAACAGTGATTCTGCTCGTGAAGTCTACGTCAAGAAGGACTGGGCCAGAGTCTTCCTGGGGCTTGTCCTGGCAGAAGCAGAAATGCTTAGAAATATTCTATTCAGAATATTCATGTTTGCCTCAAATCAGGATTATCAGTATACTTGGCTTGACTCAGGGTCACCTGTGTCTTCAAAAAATGTTTGTGGTCAAGTTATCCAATGCACAAAGTTTTAAAATTCAGAAAGTTTCATGGGTTTATAAGAGCAACAAAAGCCAGTGCCTGCCTTACTCCTCTTCATTTCTGATTCTTGCTTTATGGAGGCAGCTATTTTGAATATTTCTCCTAGTAATTACTTCCTTATTTCTAAATATGTTTACACAATGTTCTATGAGTTTGTAATTTTAATTCTGGATATTATCTTTCATTTACCTTCCTTATAAAGGGGATGAGGATATAGCTTCTATATCAGCCCAGTACATCACTTCATAGTATTTGTCTTTTCACTGCCCTCCCAATATAACCAGTGAGTACATAAAGTTATTATCCAAAGTATACATAATTATATCTGCAATTATTGTTCACAATTGAACCTTTTAGCATATAAATATTAAAGATCCTTTATACTTATTTTTGCATACGTTAAGATCATTTACATTTTCATTCCTTTAGCTTTCTGTATTTTTATCATGAATTCACTCTCATATTCAAAATATGTTTGTTTGTTTTTTTCCCCTAAAAGTTTCATTTTCATTTTAGTCTAACTCTTCTTTTGGAAACTTCTGTCCTCATTATAATAAGCACTTCATTTTCACTTCCAGGATTCCCTTCACTTCCTGCCTGGCTTAAATCTCTGGTATTGCCAGTTCCATGCCTTCTTACTCGATTACCTCTTCTACTTTGGTGGGATGTATTTATCAGTGTGCTCTTGAGAAGAAAGGGATGAAAGGTAAATACTTTTAGACCTTGCATTACTAGTATTTTCTTCCATTCTTGATTGATAGGATGGCTGGATAAAAAAATTCTAGTTTGGAAATTAATTCCTCTTGGAATTTTCAAGGAAACTCAGCTGCCTCTGGTTTCCAGCATTGCTTTTAGGAAGTATAACACAGTTCACATGCTTCTCTTTTGAGAGACTTGTTTCTCTGAAAACTTTTCTTATTCTTTATCAAATTTTGTGTTTTGAAACATCACTATGATGTATCTCAATAAGCATTTTTCTTCATCTCTTGGTATATTAGTTTGCTAGAGTGGTTTTAACAAGATACCACAGACTCTGGTTAAAACAACAGAAATATATTTTCTTATGGTTCTGAAGGCTAGAAGTTCAAGATTAAGGTGACAAAAAGTTTAATTCCTTTCTGGGTCTCTCTTTTTGACTCACAGATGACTGCCTTTTAGCTGTATTCTTAACATGGTCTTTTCTCTGATCAAGTGTGTCCCTAAGTGTCATCTGGTATTCCTCTTTAAGGAAACCAGTTAGACTGGATTAGGGGCCATGCTAAGGACCTCATTTTAAATTAATCACTCCTTGAAAATCTCTGTCTTCAAACAATTACATTCTGAGGTACAGTGGGTTAGGACTTCAGCACATGTTTGAGGGGACATAATTCATCCCATAATCCTTAGGGTAATTCCCTTAATTCAGAGATATTTCCTTGAATTAATTTTTATTAGTTTATATTTGAACTATTTCACATGCTCTTTCTTTTTGAGGTTATTCTTTGGATTCTGGACTTCCTAACTGATCTTCTCATTCTCTAATTCTTTTCCAATTCCCCTCTGTTTATGTTTTTATTCTTTTTAGTTCTCTTCTTCAGCTTTACTTTTTCATATTCATTTGATTATTATGTTTCTATTTTTAACAGATGCTTTGCATTATCTGTATGCCTATTTTTATGGGCTTGCTTTAATAATTTCCATTTCCCATTAAATACCATGAAATATTAGCTTTTTTAAAAATTAATTTGTTCTTTGCATTTTTATTTTTTTCTTTTCTCTTATATTTAGAGTTTTTGTTAGATGAATGATCTTCTTTGGCTTTCAATTCACATTTAGGAATAAGGTGCCTTTGTCTAAAGTTAGTCTCATCAACTGGTCAATTTAACTAATGGATGCTCTTTTGTATTTGTGCATTATTTCTTTTAGGTTTATTTTCCCCAGAGACTAATTCTCCAATCTGTTTCCTATGGGATCTAAATCAATACATGCTGACATTCTCAGGATTTTGTGTTCTGGGTGACTAGGTACAGTCAAGTAATCAGTCTTGCACTTTATCTATCTCCTCTGATGAATTTTGGACTCCTGCCCTCAGTTCTTCATGATGTTTTTTAGTCTAGAGTTTCCAGGGCTCAAACTCTTCAGAATAAACTCCATTTTTCTGGAGTTTATTCTAACCCCAGCCTTCAAAACAAGGTTTTCAACCCTTCATATTTGTCCTTTCTTTTTTTTTTTTTTTTTGGTCACTTATTACACCTTTTATGTCAATTTTATGAGGCTTTATGAGGGACTGGAGGAAAACATAGTTGTTTAATCCTCCAGAGTCAATAAGGATTTTCTACTCAGGCCCCATAAAGGACAAGGGTGATGCTAGAGCAGTGATTCTCAATCAGAGACACTTAACAATGTCTGACTATATTTTCATCGTCAAAACTAAAGGATGTTATACTGTTAGTGGGAATGCAAATTGACACAGCCAGTATGGCGAATAGTATGGAGATTCCTTTAAAAACTAGGAATAAAATCACCATATGACCCAGAAATCCCATTACCAGGCATATAGGAAACCAAAACTGAAAAAGACACATGTAACCCAATGTTCACTGCAGCTCCATTTACAATAGCTAGAACATGAAATCAGCCTAGATGTCCATCAACAGATGAATGGATAAAGCATTTGTGGTATATATATACAATGGAGTATTACTCAGCCATAAAAGGGAACACATTTGAGTCAATCCTAATGAGGTGGATGACCCTAGAGCTTATTATACAGACTGAAATACATCAGAAAGAGGAAAACAATTATCATATACTAACACATATATATGGAATCTAAAAAGATGGTATTGATGAATCTATTTGTGGATCAGCAATGGAGGCATAAACATTGAGAATAGACTTATGGACATGCTAGGGTGGGGAAGAAGGAGAGGGTGGGAGGTATGGCGAGAGTAACATGAAAATATACATTACCATATGTAAAACAGACAGCCAATGGGAATTTGCTGTCTGATTCAGGGAACTCAAACCCAGGCTTGGTAACAACCTAGAGGGTTGGGATGGGGAGGGAAGTGAAAGGGATGTTCAGGTGGGAGGGGACATGGGTAAACCTATGGCTGATTCATTTTGATGTTTGGTAGAAACCAAAGCAATACTGTAAAGTAATTATCCTTCAATTAAAAATAAATGCATTTAAAACATAGATAAAGGGTGATATATATCTAATGATTAGAGATCATGGCTGCAGGTAAACATCCCATAATGCACCAAGATGGATTATTCAGCCCCAAATGCCATTAGTGTTAAGGTTTAGAAAATATCTTCTAGGAGTTTAGAACTTTTCCTGTGGGTGTGGTTTAACATTTTTAAGAATTTTCAGGGATCCTTGTATCAGGAGCAAGTTAGATGCTAAAGCCTGTAGTAAGCAAAGGAATACTTTAAAATATAAAAATAGTCACATTTTTGAGTATTTGTTTAAAATATGGCTCAGACAGTAAAGCATCTGTCTGCAATGCAGGAGGAGCAGGTTCGATCCCTGGGTTGGGAAGATCCCCTGGAAAAGAAAAGGAATGGCAGCCCACTCTAGTATTCTTGCCTGGAAAATCCCATGGATAGTGCAGCCTGGTACACTACTGACCATTGGGTCACAAAAAGTCGGACACAAGTGAGGGACTTCACTTCACTTAAAATATCATAATATTTAAACTAAAATTTATGTTGAGATAAAAATGTTAATGCAGTAAGTTGGCAACAAAATGTGTACCATTTTCTTATTGTATCTAAAAGAACCTACTGTGGTGGTTCTCAACTCCGAATACACTTTCTTTTAAAACTAAAGCCATACTCATTTTAATAACCAGCTTGTTACGTTATATATATGTGGCAATTTATTTGTCTTTTAAAAAATGTTTACATAACACTTGTTTATCAGTAGGTCATTTTATCTTAATTTCTTTAACCTTCTGTTTAGTTTTCAAAGTAACGCTACTCCTTTCTTGCAGATAGTATCTGATTCTTACAACTACAGATATTGATAACCTCAGATGAGCTTTTAAAGGTGAATTAAAATAATTAAAACATTTTCAAACTTATAATAATGCTATGAAAATTGAGGGCTTTAAGAATGTATGGTTTAATTTTATATAATCTTTAGTTTAATAAAGAGTACAGAATAAAAGTTAAAATGTACAATAATATATAACATTTTGAAAACTATGCATCACATATTGTGTGGCTATAACAATAACATCTCACTGGCATTTATTGAAAAATGACTATGCACAAGGCACATATAATAATTTACTTACTATAAATTAATTGAACTGTTTAATCTAATCCATCTATGTGTTCGGTACCATTTCAATAACAAGAAAATAAAGCCATGGGGGAGGGGAAAACAAAAAACAAAAAACAAAAAACAGTGTATTGCAAGAGGTCAAACAGTTTTCAAAGCATGCTGCTGCTAAGTTGCTTCAGTCGTATCCAACTCTGTGCGACCCCATAGAAAACAGCCCACCAGACTCCTCTGTCCCTGGGATTCTCCAGGCAAGAATACTGGAGTAGGGTGCCATTTCCTTTTCCAATGCATGAAAGTGAAAAGTGAAAGTGAAGTCGCTCAGTCGTGTTCGACTCTTAGCGACCCCATGGACTGCAGCCCACCAGGCTCCTCCATCCATGGGATTTTCCAGGCAAGGTTACTGGAGTGGGGTGCCATTGCCTTTTCCATTTCAAAGCACAGTCAGGAATTAAACTCAAGGATTCTGATTTAAGCAACTGTATTCTTAACCATTCTGTTACTGCCTGGCTGAAGAGCTTTCAGATCAGATCAGATCAGATCAGATCAGTCGCTCAGTCGTGTCCGACTCTTTGCGACCCCATGAACTGCAGCACGCCAGGCCTCCCTATCCATCACCAGCTCTCGGAGGTCACTCAGACTCACATCCATCGAGTCAGTGATGCCATCCAGCCATCTCATCCTCTGTCGTCCCCTTTTCCTCCTGCCCCCAATCCCTCCCAGCATCAGAGTCTTCTCCAATGAGTCAACTCTTCGCATGAGGTGGCCAAAATACTGGAGTTTCAGCTTTAGCATCATTCCTTCCAAAGAAATCCCAGGGCTGATTTCCTTCAGAATGGACTGGTTGGATCTCCTTGCAGTCCAAGGGACTCTCAAGAGTCTTCTCCAACACCACAGTTCAAAAGCATCAATTCTTCGGCGCTCAGCCTTCTTCACAGTCCAGCTCTCACATCCATACATGACCACAGGAAAGTCCATAGCCTTGACTAGGCGAACCTTTGTTGGCAAAGTAACGTCTCTGCCTTTGAATTTGCTATCTAGGTTGGTCACAACTTTCCTTCCAAGGAGTAAGCGTCTTTTAATTGCATGGCTTCAGTCACCATCTGCAGTGATTTTGGAGCCCAGGAAAATAAAGTCTGACACTGTTTCCACTGTTTCCCCATCTATTTCCCATGTAGTGATGGGACCAGATGCCATGATCTTCGTTTTCTGAATGTTGAGCTTTAAGCCAACCTTTTCACTCTCCACTTTCACTTTCATCAAGAGGCTTTTTAGTAAATGTATGGAATAAAACTACTGAGAAAAAATACAACCAAGAGCTGATTTTGTTTCTTCTAAATACTATATGTATTCTTTCCTGAGCATTCATAATTTTATAATTGAAACTAATATAATTAACCCCATTTATAAATTAAAAGTTGCATATCACTTGCTTTTCCTAAAATATGTATATGGTACAATTATTTGCACAAATATTTCTCCTTACATATGCTTAACTTCAGGGATTTGCATGAACTGGTTGTAGATATGAATTTATAAATATTGACCTTAATTAATGAGGATTTATTTATTTCATATTAGGATAACCATGAAGTAGAAATGAAAGTTGCTCAGTCATGTCCATTGTGACCCTATGGACAATACAGTCCATGGAATTCTCCAGGCCAGAATACTAGAGTGGGTAGCCTTTCCCCTCTCAAGGAAATCTTCCCAACCTAGGGATTGAACCCAGGTCTCCCACATTGCAGGTGGATTCTTTACCAGCTGAGCCACAAGGGAAGCCCAAGAGTATTGGAGTGGGTAGCCTATGCCTTCTCCAGGGCATCTTCCTGACCCAGGATTTGAACCGGGGGTACCCTGCACTGAGGGCAGATTCTTTACCAACTGAGCTATCAGGGAAACCCAAAACCTGGGCTCGTCCAGGATAACCCCAGCATTTTAATATTAACTGGCCTCCAGATATTAAAAATTATATAACTTTCTCATATGTAGAGCATGTAAAGTTTACAAGTTTCTGATATTCTATTCTGCTAAAAACCCAGCGTTCTTGGGCTGTTTCTTCATTTGTCATGGTATGGTAGAAAGGGAAGAAGTTTTGGGTATCAAGTATTTGACAGTGTCAGCGTAAGAAATGTCAGTTAAGCAAGTTGCTTAACATCTCTGAATTTCAACTTTTCTCACTTTCAAAATGAGAAGAAAACCTGTTATTGTTGTGCACAGGCTAAATTAAATAGAATAGGTATAAGGTCCCAGTTTACACTGCTATGAATTTATATCTACTCCTGTTTGTGGTCCACAACCATCAGTCAAATCACATTCCTGGGGAAAAAAAAAATCCACTAAACCCCACCAGTCTGCTTTTAACTCTATTCTGTCAATAATTTTAGCCAAAATGATTAAAAACAAAACAAACAATCAACAACAACAAAAAAAACACCTTTTGGAAGACTTCACAAAGACAGTGCAAAATTGTCCAAGGTGGTACAGAGGTAGACATGAGGTGTCTAAACATGCAAGTGCTATATGTGCTGACTTTGCAGTTTCCCCATCCTTATCGTGCTACTGCTGCTAAATCCCTTCAGTCATGTCCTACTCTGTGCAACCCCATAGACGGCAGCCCACCAGGCTCCCCCATCCCTGGGATTCTCCAGGCAAGAACACTGGAGTGGGTTGCCATTTCCTTCTCCAATGCGTGAAAGTGAAAAGCCAAAGTGAAGACGCTCAGTTGTATCTGACTCTTAGCGACCCCCCATGGACTACACCCTGCCAGGCCCCTCCATCCATGGGGTTTTCCAGGCAAGAGTACTGGAGTGGGTTGCCATTGCCTTCTCTGCCCCATCCTTATACCTAGGAGTAAATATAGAACATAAAGTATGCTCAGAAAAAATGATTATTTGCCTTTTTTTTGGGGGGGTGTGTAGGGGTACTTCTTAAATGGAAATTGTATCAGTTCAGACGCTCAGTCATGTCTGACTCTTTGCAACCCCATGAATCGCAGCACGCCAGGCCTCCCTGTCCATCACCAACTCCCGGAGTTCACTAAGACTCACATCCATCGAGTCAGTGATGCCATCCAGCCATCTCATCCTCTGTCGTCCCCTTCTCCTCTTGCCCCCAATCCCTCCCAGCATCAGAGTCTTTTCCAATGAATCAACTCTTTGCATGAGGTGGCCAAAGTACTGAAGTTTCAGCTTCAGCATCATTCCCTCCAAAGAAATCCCAGGGCTGATCTCCTTCAGAATGGACTGGTTGGATCTCCTTGCAGTCCAAAGGACTCTCAAGAGTCTTAGCTTTACCCTTTAGTGGAATACTCCTATTTTCCTGGAAGATACACAGCTTATGCTCTCTAAACTATATAATTTATCTTTCCAGAAGCACGTGGCTTTCCCCCGGCCCCCCTCATTTTCTAAACTGAGTTAAATATGACATAATTACACTGAAAACAATCTACTGTTTTAGAAAATTTTCAAACTAAAATCAGAATGAGACTGAAATACATGACTCTGACAGAACCACTGGTGGACCCAAACTTCTCCACCTGGCTACCTTGAAGATTTCATATGCATAAAACTGACCTATGTTTCCTCTAGCTTGAGAACCAACTGACATGTAGAGTCATAGACTCAACTATTTCCAATAAGGAAGAAATCTTAGGAAACCATTAGTCTAAGATTTACTTTCTAGGAAAAGAAAAGTTTCAGTAACTACTTCAAGAAATCATTTTAAATGTAATATTTAAATAGATTATTTAATTAAATAATTATGGCCTATAAATATTTGTTAAATATCAAAATATTTAACCACAAACCTTGTGATTTATCAACAAATTCATATAATGATATAGTGTGATTTTTACATCAACTTAACTTATGAAATTGGAGAGTGAAAAAGTTGGCTTAAAACGCAACATTCAGAAAACTAATATCATGGCATCGGGTCCCATCACTTCATGGCAAATAGATGGGGAAACAGTGACAGACTTTATTTTTGGGGGCTCCAAAATCACTGCAGATGGTGACTGCAGCCATGAAATTAAAAGACACTTACTCCTTGGAAGGAAAGTTATGTCCAACCTAGATAGCATATTCAAAAGCAGAGACATTACTTTGCCAACAAAGGTCTGTCTAGTCAAGGCTATGGTTTTTCCAGTGGTCATGTATGGATGTGAGAGTTGGACTGTGAAGAAGGCTGAGTGCCGAAGAATTGATGCTTTTGAACTGTGGTGTTGGAGAAGACTCTTGAGAGTCCCTTGGCCTGCAAGGAGATGCAACCAGTCCATCCTAAAGGAAATCAGTCCTGAATATTCATTGGAAGGACTGATGCTGAAGCTTAATCCTTTCGCCACTTGATGTGAAGAACTGAACTCATTTGAAAAGAGCCTGATCCTGAGAAAGATTGAAGGCAGGAGGAGAAGTGGCCAGCAGAGGATGAGATGGTTGGATCTCATCACTGAGTCAATGGACATAAGCTTGAGTAAACTCCAGGAGTTGTTGATGGACAGGGAGGCCTTGCATGCTGTAGTCCATGGGGTTGCAAAGAGTTGGACATGACTGAATGACTGAACTGAACTGAACTTATGGAATTAGCAACCCTGCAATTCAATAGTTAATTTCCTATTTCATTTATTTGTGTGTAAAAATGTACAGAAGTTAACATTTTACAAAGCAGAGGGCATTGTCTTTGCTCGTAAGCACTTACTATGAAATTGTGCATATTTTGGAAGTGAATTAAACTATATAATTATAATTTGATGTAATTGGTTAATCTATAATTATAAAGTCTTTCTCACTGTTTTGATAACTACTTCAGAAGTCAAGATTTTATCTATTATTTATGTGAGCTTTTCGGTTCATGCTTTCATTTAATTCACTGTTTTAAATTTTGGAAATAATTTTGTAGACAACACTTTCTATTGCTTATTGGAGCTTAATCTGCTTAATTTTATCAAAGCTCCAAATATGGCATTCTCTTGACCAAAACTATTTTTGAAATTTTTTTTCCAAACTTATAACTTCATTGAAGTACTTGTGCTTCTTTTGTAGCTTCTTAAATTCCTAAACGTTTCCCCTATCCTTACAAGTTAGAAATGCTACAGCAATACCAAAGGATCTATAGACTAAGCTAAAAGACTGGTAGGTAAGAGTCTTAAGAATATTACTAAGAATTATTTTATATTGAGGAGATAAATTTTTGTTCTGCAGGAAAGATTTTCAGTTCTGTATATTGCAACTGTATATTCAGTTCTGTATATTGTAACTCCTTTAGAGTTAACATATTGATGAACGTTAGGATAAAATGTATAATACTTTCTTCTGTTTACTGTCATTTTCTTTCTGCAAAGAAAGTTGCTTTGATTTACATATTTTAAAATTTTGCTTTACTAGTGGAAGCTGTCACCTGCGTTCTTGGTATTTAAATAAGAGAGTGAGCAGCAGTGAACAAGTGATTGGAAAAATACCTGTTTTTGTATTTTCACATTCTTATTTTCTTAGTGGAAAAATACACACATCAAAATTAAGAAAGAGAATAGCATCCAAGGGTTCAGGCCACAGTACCAAGAATTACCTGTGTATCCATAAACAGTATGTTAATCAGTGATATCAAAATATAACAGGAGAGAAAAATAAAGGAGGATATTACTAGCTGGATATAATAAAGAACACTTTCATTTCAGTTCAGTCGCTCAGTAGTATCCAACTCTTTGTGACCCAATGGACTGAGCACACCAGGCTTCCCTGTCCATCACCAACCCCCGGAGTTTACTCAAACTCATGTCCATTGAGTTGGTGATGCCATCTCATCCTCTGTTTTCCCTTTTTCCTCCTGCCTTCAATCTTTCCCAGCATCAGGGTCTTTTCCAGCATTAGGTCAGTTCTTGGCATCGGGTGGCCAAAGGATTAAGTTTCAGCTTCAGCATCAGTCCTTCCAATGAATATTCAGGACTGATTTCCTTTAGGATGGACTGGTTGGATGGCCTCTCTGGCCAAGGGACTCTCAAGAGTCTTCTTCAACACCACAGTCCAAAAGCATCACTTCTTCAGTGCTCAGCTTTCTTTATAGTCCAACTCTCACATCCATACATGAATAATGGCAAAATCATAGCTTTGACTAGATGGACATTTGTTAGCAAAGTAATGCCCCTGCTTTTTAATATGTTATCTAGGTTGGCCATGACTCTTCTTCCAAGGAGCAAGCGTCTTCTAATTTCATGGCTACAGTCACCATCTGCAGTGATTTTGGAACCCCTCAAAATAAAGTCTGTCACTGTTTCAACCATTTCTCAATCCGTTTTCCATGAAGAGATGGGACTAGATGCCATGATCTTAGTTTTCTGACTGTTGAGATTTAAGCCAACATTTTCCCTCTCCTCTTTCACTTTCATCAAGAGGCTCTTTAGCTCTTCTTTGCTTTCTGCCATAAGTGTGGTGTCATCTGCATATCTGAGGTTATTTACACTTCTTCTGGCAATCTTGATTCTAGCTTTTGCCTCATCCAGTCTACCATTTCTCATGATGTAATCTGCACATAAGTTAAATAAGCAGGGTGACAATATACAACCTTGACATACTCCTTTCCCTATTTGGAAACAGTCTGTTGTTCCATGTCCAGTTCTAATTTTTGCTTCTTGACCTGCATACAGATTTCTCAGGAGGCAGGTCAGGTGGTCTGGTATTCCCATCTTTTTGAGAATTTTCCACATTTTGTTGTGATCCACATAGTCAAAGGCTTTTACATAGTCAATAAAGCAGAAATAGATGTTCTTCTGGAAGTCTCTTGCTTTCTTAATGATCCAACAGCTGTTGGCAATTTGATCTCTGGTTCCTCCGCTTTTCCTAAAACCAGCTTGAACATCTGGAAGTTCACAGCTCAGGTATTGCAGAAGCCTGGCTTGCAGAGTTTTGAGCATCATTTTACTAGCATGTGAGATGAGTGCAATTGTGAGGTGGTTTGAGCATTCTTTGGCATTGCCTTTCTTTGGGATTGGAATGAAAACTGACCTTTTCCAGTCCTGTGGTTACTGTTGAGTTTTCCAAATTTGCTGAAATATTGAGTGTAGCAGTTTTACAGCATTAGGATTTGAAAATAGCTCAACTGGAATTCCATCACCTCCACTAGCTTTGTTTGTAGTGATGCTTCCTAACGCCCACTTGACTTTGCATTCCAGGATGTCTGGCTCTAGGTGAGTGATCACACCATTGTGACTACCTCCGTCGTGAAGATCTTGTGTGTATAGTTGTTCTGTGTATTCTTGCCACCTCTTCTTATTATCTTCTGCTTCTGTTAGGTCCATACCATTTCTGTCCTTTATTGAGCCCTTGTTTGCATGAAATGTTCCTTTGGTATCTCTAATTTTCTTGAAGAGATCTCTAGTCTTTCCCATTCTGTTATTTTCCTCTATATCTTTGCATTGATCACTGAGGAATGATTTCTTATCTCTCCTTGCTATGCTTTGGAACTCTGCATTCAAATGGGTCTATCTTTCCTTTTCTCCTTTGCCTTTCACTTCTCTTCTTTTCATAAGGTCTCCTCAGATGACCATTTTGCCTTTTTGCATTTCTTTTTCTTGGGTATGGTCTTGATCACCACCTCCTGTACAATGTCAAGAACCTTGGTCCATAGTTCTTCAGACACTCTGTCTATCAGATCTAATCCCTTAAATCTACTTCTCACTTCTACTGTATAATTGTAAGGGATTTGATTTAGGTCATACCCGAATGGTCTAGTGGTTTTCCCTACTTTTTTTCAATTTAAGTCTGAATTTGGCAATAAGGAGTTCATGATCTGAACCACAATCTGTTCCTGGTCTTGGTTTTGCTGACTGTATAGAGATTCTCCACCTTTGGCTGCAAATAATATAATTAATCTGATTTTGGTATTGACCATCTGGTGATGTTCATGTGTAGAGTCTTCTCTTATGTCATTGGCAGAGGGTGTTTGCTAATATAAACCCGCTTCAAAACAGAATATGTTCATTAATTTGTTTTAATTTTTTTTCTCTTCTAACTAGTGAATGACAACCAAAGCACTAAAATTAAGTATAAAGACACGTTTTAGAAGATTAGCAATGAAGTTTACTAATACGGTATGGTAAAGTCACGAAGAGACAAGAGTATTGTGTCAAGTTATATACTTTTATTAATATAAATGGTTTGTTTGAAACTTTTCTTTTTGTGAAGCTGCCAGAGGGTATGTCTACTGCATCTTGATTATGGAAATTTTATTTATAGGCAACTATTAAAAATCAATGACATGTAGCAACTTACTTTTTAATATACTTTTGCTTTTGATTGAATTTTGCTCTGTATGGAGATGGATGGTGATTGGCTTACTAGCTTAACTATGCTCAGGAATGCTGCTCCCATTTGTAAAACTTACGTCAGTATTCATGTATTTCCCCTGTCCTCACACTCTCAGGATTTTAAAATAACAATATATCTTGATACATTCATGTTCATTTTATTAAGTGAAAAAAATAAAAGGATTCCTCAGTCAGATACACCATCAGTTAAATGTTCCCTAACTGAACTCCATCTTTCTGTGCTTAAGGAGTCATCAGTGGACACGCATCACCTCAAACCTCCTCTCAACTGTGGCTGTGTCAGAATAAGACAGCAAACATAGGTTTGAAACCAATCATCTTTATTTCTTAAATAGAAATATTCAGGTCACCCTGTATCTTTTATTGTCTTATGCCCCATAAGTTTTTGTAACCACAGCAATGCTTTTAAGATTATTTTTTTAAATTTGATATTAAAAAAAAAATAGCACAGTCTAAGAGCCTTATCTATATTCTCAGTTTTCCTCTGTCTTTTTCCTAGGCTGTCCTCTCTTCGTCATTGCCAAAATAGTTGTGTCTGACTCTTTGCAACCCCATGGACTAATTCCCCTGGCCAGGATACTGGAGTGGGTAGCCTTTCCCTTCTCCAGGTTTGTGGGCTAGAAGGACAAAAAATATTGAGATCTGAACAGAGCTAATTAGCTTTAGAACCTTAGTAAACTTCCTTATGTGAGAGTCATAACTGTAAATACAAGCCTCCTGCAAACCACTTTGTCATCTGAGAGTAATCATAATGAGTACCATCTGCCCAAGAGGAGAGACAAGGCTGCTTGGAGCAGTTGGCTTTGTAGGATGAGATACAACTTGTGTCATTGTGTTCTAGCTCTTTGTTTCCAGGAAGTATTTGACAATGAATCTTATGTTTTCTTTTAAATATTGTTTACATGGGAGTTAAACATCAAATAAACAACAGGCATTGATGTTAAATTCAGGGCTGATTTTCTTTACTTTCCTCTTTCATCTAGCAGTGGATTATACTCTATTGTTTATAAATACATTTAAATCATTTACATATGCTGTAATTAAAATCTTTGAAGTTTACCAATTACTGACATATGCAAAATAGTATCATCTTTAATCAATATGTGCTGTACAGATAATAATATGCATATAAAACACTGTCAGGCACTGCCAGTGTACACTAAAATTATTGGATATATTTTTCTATTAATAAGGGCCTTATTGTCTAGGTTCCAAAACAAGATATGTGCATAATAATGATGACAGCTAACATTTTTGGTATGCATTATCATTCAGGTAGTTGCTCATTTGGATATATTGTTTTTTTTTATAATTACACAATAACATTTAATTGCATATCAAGACATGATATGATTTGATAATTATGTATGGTCCCCAAATTAGTTCTGTTATTGTTGAGATACTGAAAAGTATAAGGTTGATCAAAGTACTCAAGGAAGACATCAAAGAAGAGGGTATGTGAGATTATTACTGATAGATAGGAATAAGTTATTAAGGAGAGAGAAAAATAGGGAAGCCATATGGGGATCCATTTAGCAAAAGATTATAAAGTTGTTTTAGTAAATGGCCTGTTTCAGACAACACTGGTTAATAAAAGTAAGAGAAAATGTCCAGCTAAAGATTTTAACTAAAACTCAAGTATCAATTTGGATAAGAGAGTAAGCAATCACTATGAGCCTGTGCTTGTTGAGACTGAGAGTAGAAGAGTTATCCTGACTTAAAGTCAAGGCCATGGTTTGAGGTGGGAATGTAGGCTATGATCTCTTGGGTACCTCACCACTGTATACAGAGCAATTCTGGAGGATCTATTTTAGTTATTATTCTGGGTAATGTTTCCATTTAAAACTGTGTTTCATGTTTAGAAAAATTATTTTGAGTAATAGTGCTGGTGAATAAAGTCTGTAATAAAGTCTAAAAAGTCTGGATAAGGATAAGTAGGAAGAAGAATTAACAAAGCCGGAGAAACAGGAAAGAGAGAAAAAAAAAATGCAGGTCAAGTCAATTACAAATTACTAATAAAGTAAGCAGTTAGTATTAAGTGATGCTAACTTTGCCAGTAGAATAAGTTGAACAAAGGCAGGTAGGATTTTATGATTAATTGTCCACTACTATCCCTTGTGATTATATTTTCTGAAGACAGTAAATCAAATTGAATTAAGCTAAGAATAAAATGAAGGAAAGTAAACTTGTAAATATAATGGGAAACTTTGTCAATTAAAAAAAAAGGAAAGAAATAACACAGTAGTCAGAAGATTCAGTGGAATTAACTGATTCAGTGGAGTCAACTCATCAGCAGGTAATAATCATGGCATTCTACAAGATGAACACTGGCCAGTAGAACATTCCTCAATGATTAGGATGTTTTATATCTCCACTGACCAATACTGTCGCCACTAGCTGTAGGTATTTATTGAACATTTGAGATATGGATAGTGAAACTAATGAAATGAACTGTTAATCTAAAATTATATAGCAAATGTAGCTAATAACCACTATGTTGGATAGCAGATATAGATGTTACTGAACCCTGGATTGGAAGAAGCACAAGCTGGAATCAAGATTGCCGGGAGAAATATCAATAACCTCAGATATGCAGATGACACTACCCTCATGGCAGAAACTGAAGAGGAACTAAAAAGCCTCTTGATGAAAGTGTAAGTGCAGAGTGAAAAAGTTGGCTTAAAGCTCAACATTCAGAAAACAAAGATCGATCATGGCATCCGGTCCCATCACTTCATGGGAAATAGATGGGGAAACAGTGGAAACAGTGTCAGATTTTATTTTTCTGGGCTCCAAAATCACTGCAGATGGTGACTGCAGCCATGAAATTAAATTCATTTTGATATATGGCAAAACCAATACAATATTGTAAAGTTAAATAAAATAAAATTTAAAAACAAAAGATGCTTACTCCTTGGAAGGAAAGTTATGTCCAACCTAGATAGCATATTGAAAAGCAGAGACATTACTTTGCCAACAAAGGTCCGTCTAGTCTAGGCTATGGTTTTTCCTGTGGTCATGTATGGATGTGAGAGTTGGACTGTGAAGAAGGCTGAGTGCTGAAGAATTGATGCTTTTGAACTGTGGTGTTGGAGAAGACTCTTGAGAGTCCCTTGGACTGCAAGGAGATCCAACCAGTCCATTCTGAAGGAGATCATCCCTGGGATTTCTTTGAAAGGAATGATGCTAAACCTGAAACTCCAGTACTTTGGCCACCTCATGTGAAGAGTTGACTCTTTGGAAAAGACTCAGATGTTGGGAAGGGTTGAGGGCAGGAGGAGAAGGAGACGGCAGAGAATGAGATGGCTGGATGGCATCACTGACTTGAAGGACATGAGTCTGGGTGAACTCCGGGAGTTGGTGATGGACAGGGAGGCCTGGCGTGCTGAGATTCATGGGGTTGCAAAGAGTCAGACATGACTGAGCGCCTGAACTGAATTGAATTGATATAAACAGGAGAATATATTTTTGAAATTAAAGTATTATTAATAATCAATAATATTCATAAATCTTAAGTAATTTGATGAGTTTTGAATATTCTCATAAAAATACCATCCAAAACAATATATAAACATTTCCATTAGTCCAAAGCATCACTTTGTGTTCTTTTCAAATTGATTCCCTTCCCAATTTAGGGAGCCATCACTTTCATTTTTTTATGTTCAAGAATTCTTATAGTATTTTATCTTTGATGTTTGGCTTCTTCCATGTAACAAAGTATTTGGCATTATTGTATATGTCAGTTTCATCATATGGATATTCTATAATTTATTTATCCACTTCTCTTTCTATTTATGAGAACTTGTGTTGTTTCCAGTTTGAAACTATTATACATCACTGCTTTTAACTGAGGGAAAATGTCAGCCATGACCATTTCTGCTGTGAGTTGTAGGACACCCAAATGACCTGGATTACGCACTAGAGATAACTAGCAGAAGACTTGTCCTCAGATACAGCTTGATGTAGGTACACATAAAATACCATTAAGATTTAATTTCTCTCTATCCATCTTAGATTTTCTTCTTTTTCCACTCAGGGTCTAACTATATGGAAAGCAGCAGTCAATTCTAAGTATCCTCATATATTGGAAACATAATTTTACATATAATATATAAATAATACAAATATGTTTCTTTCAGAGATAGCTTTTATGAAAACCAAATCTCCAAAATGTAGTTAAAACCATCTAGATTGCATGCATACTATATGATGGATAATTATATTGCAAGAGTATTGCTTTTTTAAAAGATTTTGAGGAGGAAAACAAGCAGAGTATATAGATGGTTAATATTCCGGGATTTGGACTAAGACAAATTTTAAATATCAGCACTATCCCTTTAAAGATATATGATATTGGTCAAGTTATTTGATTCATCTATTTGTTTGTGTATAAAGTGAAAATAATTTATTGTATCCATAACCACAGGAAAAACCATAGCCTTTACTAGACAGACCTTTTTTGGCAAAGTAATGTTGCTGCTTTTGAATATGATATCTAGGTTGGTCATAACTTTCCTTCCAAGGAGGAAGCATCTTTTAATTTCATGGCTGCAGTCACCATCTGCAGTGATTTTGGAGGCTCCCCCACAAAAAAAAAAAAAAAAAAGTCTGACACTGTTTCCACTGTTTCCCCATCTATTTCCTATGCAGTGATGGGACTGGATGCCATAATCTTCGTTTTCTGAATGTTGAGCTTTAAGCCAACTTTTTCACTCTCCTCTTTCACTTTCATCAAGAAGCATTTTATTTCCTCTTCACTTTCTGCCATGAGGGCGGTGTCATATTCATATCTGAGGTTATTGATATTTCTCCCAGCAATCTGGATTCCAACTTGTGTTTCTTCCAGTCCAGCATTTCTCATGATGTACTCTGCATATAAGTTAAATAAACAGGGTGACAATATACAGCCTTGACATACTCCTTTTCCTATTTGGAAGCAGTCTGTTATTCCATGACCAGTTCTAACTGTTGCTTCCTGACCTGCATACAGATTTCTTAAGAGGCAGATCAGGTGGTCTGGTATTCCCATCTCTTTCAGAATTTTCCACAGTTTATTGTGATCCACACAGTCAAAGGCTTTGGCATAGTCAATAAAGCAGAAATAGATGTTTGAGCATTCTTTGGCATTGCCTTTCTTTGGGATTGGAATTAAAACTGACCTTTTCCAGTCCTGTGGCCACTGCTGAGTTTTCCAAATTTGCTGGCATATTGAGTGCAGCACTTTCAAAGCATCATCTTTCAGGATTTGGAATAGCTCAACTGGAATTCCATCACCTCCACTAGCTTTGTTCATAGTGATGCTTTCTAAGGCCCACTTGACTTCACATTCCAGGATGTCTGGCTCTAGGTCAGTGATCACACCATCGTGATTATCTGGGTCGTGAAGATCTTTTTTGTACAGTTCTTCTGCGTTCTTGCCACCTCTGCTTGATATATTCTGCTTCTCAGATCAGATCAGATCAGATCAGTCGCTCAGTCGTGTCCGACTCTTTGCGACCCCATGAACCGCAGCACGCCAGGTCTCCCTGTCCATCACCAGCTCCCGGAGGTCACTCAGACTCGCATCCATCAAGTCAGTGATGCCATCCAGCCATCTCATCCTCTGTCGTCCCCTTCTCCTCCTGCCCTCAATCCCTCCCAGCATCAGAGTCTTCTCCAATGATTCAGCTCTTCGCATGAGGTGGCCAAAATACTGGAGTTTCAGCTTTAGCATCATTCCTTCCAAAGAAATCCCAGGGCTGATCTCCTTCAGAATGGACTGGTTGGATCTTCTTGCAGTCCAAGGGACTCTCAAGAGTCTTCTCCAACACCACAGTTCAAAAGCATCAATTCTTCGGCGCTCAGCCTTCTTCACAGTCCAGCTCTCACATCCATACATGACCACAGGAAAGACCATAGCCTTGACTAGGCGAACCTTTGTTGGCAAAGTGATGTCTCTGCTTTTGAATATGCTATCTAGGTTGGCTTCTAGTGCCTGGCAAAAATATATATATATATATGTTAATAAATATGAACTATCATTACTATTAAATAATCTCAATGAGTTTCTTCAATAAATTTAGAATTTAAAATCATGGGATATTTTTACTGTATATTTGAAGACTTGAGAGGTCTGGAGCTAACTGTATATTCTAAGCTCATGCACTAGTAAACTGATGAACCAGAGCTAAGGCCCGTTCCCCATTTCTTCTTTCCATTACAACAATATATAAGCATTTTTTCAAACCTTGACCTTTTATATTCACCTATCCTTTTTCTATGAGACTCAAAAATGAATCTTATTTACAATCAGACAAACAGAGTTTGTCTGAGTCTCAGGAGATTGTGTTAATAATCAGGAAATAGATTAGTCTTAAAAATGACCAACTATTCCAGGTTTTTTTTATCCCTTTCATTACTTTATCTGCTTCCCCTTTCTCCATACACTGCTTTTATTAATTCTTGGTTCTCTCTATAGAATCTCCCTAATAGGGATTCTAAATTATGCTCACTCTTAAACTTATCTAAAAGTCTACCATGCTGCCAGGAAGGTATTCTTGAGATGTGAAGCTTTCAGTGTATACCAATCACACCTCTGAGGCTTCCCAGGTGGTCCAGTCATAAAGAGTCAACTTGCTAATGCAGAGATGCAAGAGGGGTGGGTTCAGGACCTGGGTAGGGAAAATCCCATAGAGCAGGAAATGGCAACCCACTCCAGTAAATTCCACAGACAGAGGAGCATGGCAGGCTACAGTCCATGGGGTCACAATAAGCTGTACACAAGTGAGCACAGCACAACAATCACACCTCTACTTCTGAAAAGACTACCAGCCCTTTCCAGAGATTAACTATGTTAGCATTTCCTTTCTGTTCATTATTGTCTTCTCCATTTTCACTTCTTCCTACAGACAAAATAGGGTATATGATCTGCCATTAATGCTTTCCTAAACCTTGTCATTAAAGGGAATGTCAGAGAAAACTGAAGAGAACAGACTAAAGAGAAAACTATAAAAGTGTAATTGCTATGATTCTAATACACTGAACTCAATATCTGCTGTTCCTTGGAGCTGCCATGTTTGATATGTAGCACTTATCTTATTGGGAGTTGCTTTACACTGAAGAAACTGAAAACACTATAGAAGATTTGTTTTGATTCTTGACAAGAATTGTTCTCCTGGTGCAATGGACAGTATTTCTTCTCAAAATTCTATGATGGTTTTTTCCTGAAGGGTATCTCCTGCTAGTTGAGGAGAAGAGCAGCATTTGAAAGAATGCTTGAGCCCACAACAAGGTTCTTGAAACAAAAAGAGATGTGGGCAAAGGAAATGTAGATAGGTAGGAAGTAGCATTGGAAACAGAGAGCAAGCAATAAAGTTCAGATGAGTTTGAAGAAAATCAGATAAGAGCAAAAAGGCAAGGCACAGAGGAGAGAAAAAGGAGGAGCTAAAAACAAAGGACAAACCAAAGTTGCTGAATCTAGAAAAGCCAAATGTTACCACAATTTATGGTAGTAACAGTAGGAAATGATGATCCTTGTGATGGAAAGTTATTTGATCCTGAAATGTGCTCTGTAATATTCACTGAAAAAATAATCAAGGCAAAGGGCAGAAGAAAAAAAAATACACTGAGATATAGAGATAGCACCTAGATGAGAAAACAAGTGTATTCTCTGGTAAGGAGGAAACTCAGTTTACATTTTTAATGTTTGCCTATAAGCACCTATGATTAGTTTATGTTTTAAATTTAACTGATTGATAAATCTGGTTATAATGTTGCCCCATATTATGCTGATTGTGTTATTTTAAATAATCTTTTGAAGTATGAATTTGAGAATCTTAACCAGGACTGTTTGGAATTTAAATATTGAATACTTAAATCTGTGCTGGTTGATCTGACAGTTGGTCATTACATTTCTATGTCTTAATATGCAAAGGGTAAATCATTATTTTAATTCCTACACAGGCTGTTATGGATACGTTATAGAAGATAATTAGATTGATTATGTTCTGGGAAGAAAAGTCACTTATTTTTACACTACTGATATATAATTTATACACACTGTCCAGGAAAACAAAAAATTCATAGTAGTATGGGACAGCATCACTAGGCAATATTATTGTTAGCTTTCTTCTGTACAAAAATAGGGATATACTGTTTTTAAATATTTGACACATATCTTAGGTAAAACTATTTATGTATAATGAAACAATTTACCAATATTACCATGTACATTAACTGTATGAAACTATTTTTTGAGGGTATCTTGTATTGCTGATAAAATGTGATCTCAATATTTTAATGTCTACCATATTCCAATCTGAGTTTTTCTAGGATAAAGTGCAACATATCACTTCCTTCACATTTTGATGTATTTTAATTGATTTTTGAGAGATTTCTGTATAGGTCTTATTTGGATGATATTTTAATGCCTAAATAGAACTTTATTTTAAGCCTAAAAAGATCCTAAGCAACTTTTCAATTAATCTCAATTTAAATTTTCTCTTAAAAAATTTACATGAAGATTTGTTAGATCCCTATCTATAGGGTTATGTTTCTCTTGATCAAATGATGATTTAGCTTTTTTCCTTCTTGCTATCTTCCAAGTGATTTTTGAGTTTGGTCAGCTTGTTCTTGGCTTTATTGTTGAAGAAACTTTTCCATATCTTTTATACAATCATGGAAATTTTTAAACCAAAATTAGAAAACTTTGATGAATCAAAGTGTGAATTTCATGTGCACCTTTCACAACAGCTTCATGTTTTGGGACATCTCTGGTTGTCCTGCTTAGCCTATTTCACTTAAAGAGTCATAATGAAAGCCAACATATTCAGTCTACTTTAAAATCCATGTCATAGGGAAAAAGATAAAAGCACTAATGCAGCTGTTAGAATTTATTTTTAGTCCATTATAAAATAGTTTCTACACACTTAAAAATAGAGGAATGCTGATTGAATATAAAATTTTCTTTAAAACACACAAGAGTTTAAATTTTTTCCAGATAAAAAGTAGTAGTATTAAATATCTATTAGCTGATGAGTATTAACACCCATATATGATAAAACTGGGTTTCCCTGGTGATTCATATTGTAAAGAGTTGGCCTACAATGCAGGAGACCTGGGTTCAATCCCTGGGTTGGGAAGATCCCCTGGGGAAGGGAATGGTAACCGACTCCAGTATTTTTGCCAGAAGAATTCCATGGACAGAGGAGCCTAGTGGGCTACAGTGCATAGCATCACATAGAGTCAGACATGACTAAGTGACTTACACACACATTGATAACTTACAGTGAACAATGTCAGATTCATGATCTCCAAAGAAGATTTAGCTTCGGGACCAGGAACCAGATTTGGTCACTCAAGAGCTTTTGTGTAGCAGAGTTTTAATAATATGAAAAAAGGACAGAGAAAGCTTCTGACATAGACATCAGAAAGGGGATGGAGAGTGTCCCCACTCACTAGTCTTATCAATTATTAGATCCACTCCCATAACATATCTTAAGATAATGGAATTAGAACTAACAACAGAAAGATCTTACCAGATTCACTACCATAATATACATTTTAAGATAACAGGATTAGTCAGAAGGTTTTAAAGAAGGAGAAACTGTTCTCAAGCAGGATCAGTTCAGTTCATTTCAGTCACTCAGCTGTGTTCAATGATTTGCAATGCCATGGACTGCAGCTGGTCTGGCTTCCCTGTCCATCATCAACTCCCAGAGCTTACTCAAACTCATGTCCATATTTCTCTAAGGTGGGAAACCAACAGGGCTAATTAAGTAACCAATGAAAAAATGTTTTCAATAAAACAATTTTGAAAGTTATAAAATTTTTTCTTGGTAGTCATTTGGAATAATTCTAGAATGTGAAGTCAGTTGGGCCTTAGGAAGCATCACTACAAAAAATTCCACTTGATCTATTTCAAATCCTAAAAGATGACGCTGTAAAAGTGCCACACTCAATACGCCAGCAAATTTAGAAAACTCAGCAGTGGCCACAGGACTGGAAAAGGTCAGTTTTAATTCCAATCCCAAAGAAAGGCAATGCCAAAGAATGCTCAAACTATTGCACAGTTGCACTCATCTAACATGCTAGTCAGAGAAGGCACTGGCACCCCATTCCAGTACATTTGACTGGAAAATCCCATGGACGGAGGAGCCTGGTGGGCCACAGTCCATGGGGTCGCTAAGAGTTGGACAAAACTGGGTGACTTCACTTTCACTTTCATGCATTGGAGAAGGCAATGGCAACCCACTCCAGTGTTCTTGCCTGGAGAATCCCAGGGACAGGGGAGCCTCTCGGGCTGCCGTCTATGGGGTCGCACAGAATCGGATACGACTGAATCGCGCACTAAGAGTGCGGCCGAGAGGAGCTACCCCACGACCGAGGAAGGACAGCGGTGAGGATCAACTCACTATGCACGGCCGAGAAGCTCTACCCCACTACCGAGGTCAGGAAGGGCGGCGGTGAGGAGAGAACCCTCGTCCAAGGTAAGGTGCGATGGCTGTGCTTTGCTGGAGCAGCCGGGACGAGATACCCCACGCCCAAGGTAAGAGAAACCCAAGTAAGACAGCAGGTCTTGAAAGAGGGCATCAGAGGGCAAATACACTGAAACCATTCTCACAGAAAACTAGTCAATCTAATCACACCAGGGCCACAGCCTTGTCTAACTCAGTGAAATTAAGCCATGCCCGTGGGGCAACCCGGGATGGGCGGGTCATGGTGGAGAGATCTGACAGGGTGTGGTCCGCTGGAGAAGGGAATGACAAACCATTTCAGTATTCTTGCCTTGAGAACACCATGAACAGTATGAAAAGGCAAAATGATGGGATACTGAAAGAGAAACTCCCCAGGTCAGTAGGGGCCCAATATGCTACTGGAGATCAGTGGAGAAATAACTCCAGAAAGAATGAAAGGATGGAGCCAAAGCAAAAAGAATATCCAGCTGTGGATGTGTCTGGTGATAGAAGCAAAGTCTGATGCTGTAAAGAGCAATACTGCATAGGAACCTGGAATGTCAGGTCCATGAATCAAGGCAAATTGGAAGTGGTCAAACAAGAGATGGCAAGAGTGAATGTCGACATTCTAGGAATTAGCGAACTAAAATGGACTGGAATGGGTGAATTTAACTCAGATGACCATTATATCTACTACAGTGGGCAGGAATCCCTCAGAAGAAATGGAGTGGCCATCATGGTCAACAAAAGAGTCCGAAATGCAGTACTTGGATGCAATCTCAAAAATGACAGAATGATCTCTGTTTGTTTCCAAGGCAAACCATTCAATGTCACAGTAACCCAAGTCTATGCCCCAACCAGTAACACCGAAGAAGCTGAAGTTGAACGGTTCTATGAAGACCTACAAGACCTTTTAGAACTAACACCCCAAAAAGATGTCCTTTTCATTATAGGGGACTGGAATGCAAAAGTAGGAAGTCAAGAAACACCTGGAGTAACAGGCAAATTTGGCCTTGGAACACGGAATGAAGCAGGACAAAGACTACAAGAGATTTGCCAAGAAAATGCACTGGTCATAGCAAATACCCTCTTCCAAAAACACAAAAGAAGACTCTATACATGGAAATCATTAGGTGGTCAACACCGAAATCAGATCGATTATGTTCTTTGCAGCCAAAGATGGAGAAGCTCTATACAATCAGCAAAAACAAGACCAGGAGCTGACTGTGGCTCAGATCATGAACTACTTATTGCCAAATTCAGACTGAAATTGAAGAAAGTAGGGAAAACCACTAGACCATTCAGGTATGACCTAAATAAAGTCCCTTATGATTATACAGTGGAGATGAGAAATAGATTTAAGGGCCTAGATCTGATAGACAGAGTGCCTGCTGAACTATGGAATGAGGTTCATGACATTGTACAGGAGACAGGGATCAAGACCATCCCCATGGAAAAGAAATGCAAAAAAGCAAAATGGCTGTCTGGGGAGGCCTTACAAATAGCTGCGAAAAGAAGAGAAGTGAAAAGCAAAGGAGAAAAGGAAAGATATAAACATCTGAATGCAGAGTTCAAAAGAATAGCAAGAAGAGATAAGAAAGCCTTCTTCAGCGATCAATGCAAAGAAATAGAGGAAAACAACAGAATGGGAAAGACTAGGGATCGCTTCAAGAAAATCAGAGATACCAAAGGAACATTTCATGCAAAGAAGGGCTCGATAAAGGACAGAAATGGTATGGACCTAACAGAAGCAGAAGATATTAAGAAGAGGTGGCAAGAATACACAGAAGAACTGTACAAAAAAGAGCTTCACGACCCAGATAATCATGACGGTGTGATCACTGACCTAGAGCCAGACATTCTGGAATGTGAAGTCAAGTGGGCCTTAGAAAGCATCACTACGAACAAAGCTAGTGGAGGTGATGGAATTCCAGTGGAGCTATTCCAAATCCTGAAAGATGATGCTGTGAAAGTGCTGCACTCAATATGCCAGCAAATTTGGAAAACTCTGCAGTGGCCACAAGATTGGTAAAGGTCAGTTTTCATCCCAATCCCAAAGAAAGGAAATGCCAAAGAATGCTCAAACTACCGCACAATTGCACTCATCTCACACGCTAGTAAAGTAATGCTCAAAATTCTCCAAGCCAGGCTTCAGCAATATGTGAACCATGAACTTCCTGATGTTCAAGCTGGTTTTAGAAAAGGCAGAGGAACCAGAGATCAAATTGCCAACATCCGCTGGATCATGGAAAAAGCAAGAGAGTTCCAGAAAAACATCTACTTCTGCTTTATTGACTATGCCAAAGCCTTTGACTGTGTAGATCACAATAAACTGTGGAAAATTCTGAGAGAGATGGGAATACCAGACCACCTGATCTGCCTCTTGAGAAATCTGTATGCAGGTCAGGAAGCAACAGTTAGAACTGGACATGGAACAACAGACTGGTTCCAAATAGGAAAAGGAGTATGTCAAGGCTGTATATTGTCACCATGTTTATTTAACTTATATGCAGAGTACATCATGAGAAATGCTGGACTGGAAGAAACACAAGTTCGAATCAAGATTTCTGGGAGAAATATCAATAACCTCAGATAGAATTTATTTTTCTGGGCTCCAAAATCACTGCAGATGGTGACTGCAGCCATGAAATTAAAAGACGCTTACTCCTTGGAAGGAAAGTTATGACCAACCTAGATAGCATATTCAAAAGCAGAGACATCACTTTGCCAACAAAGGTTCGCCTAGTCAAGGCTATGGTCTTTCCTGTGGTCATGTATGGATGTGAGAGCTGGACTGTGAAGAAGGCTGAGCGCCGAAGAATTGATGCTTTTGAACTGTGGTGTTGGAGAAGACTCTTGAGAGTCCCTTGGACTGCAAAAAGATCGAACCGGTCCATTCTGAAGGAGATCAGCCCTGGGATTTCTTTGGAAGGAATGATGCTAAAGCTGAAACTCCAGTATTTTGGCCACCTCATGCGAAGAGTTGACTCATTGGAGAAGACTCTGATGCTGGGAGGGATTGAGGGCAGGAGGAGAAGGGGATGACAGAGGATGAGATGGCTGGATGGCATCACTGACTCGATGAATGCAAGTCTGAGTGACCTCCGAGAGCTGGTGATGAACAGGGAGGCCTGGCATGCTGCGGTTCATGGGTTCGCAAGGAGTCGGTCATGACTTAGCGACTGATATTATCTGATCTGATCTGAAGCGACTTAGCAGCAGCAACAGCAGCAACACACTAGTAAACTAACGCTTAAAATTCTCCAAGCCAGGCTTCAATGATAGGTGAACTGTGAACTTCCAGATGGTCAAGCTGGTTTTAGAAAAGCAGAGGAACCAGAGATCAAATTGCCAACATTCTCTAGATCATCAAAAAAGCAAGAGAGTTCCAGAAAAATATCTATTTCCTCTTTATTGACTATGCCAAAGTCTTTGACTGTGTTGATCACAATAAACTGTGCAAATTTCTGAAAGAGATGGCAATACCAGACCACTTGACCTGCCTCTTGAGCAACCTGTATGAAGGTCAGGAAGCAACAGTTAGAACTGGTCATGGAACAACAGACTGGTTACAAATAGGAAAAGGAGTACTTCAAGGCTGTATATTGTTACCCTGCTTATTTAACTTATATGCAGAGTACATCATGAGGAACGCTGGACTATAGGAAGCACAAGTTGGAATCAAGATTGCCGGGAGAAATATCAATAACCTCAGATATGTAGATGACACCACCCTTTAAGGCAGAAAGCAAGGAACTAAAGAGCCTCTTGATAAAAGTGAAAGAGGAAAGTGAAAAGATGCCTTAAAGCTCAACATTCAGAAAACTAAGGTCATGGCATCCAGTCCCATCACTTCATGGCAAATAGATGGGGAAACAGTGGGAACATTGGCGGACTAGGTTTTGGGGCTCCAAAATCCATGCAGATGGTGATTGCAACAATGAAATTAAAGTTTACTCCTTGGAAGGAAATTTATGATCAACCTAGACAGGATATAAAAAAGCAGAGACATTACTTTGCCAACAAAGATTCATCAAGTCAAGGCTATGATTTTTCCAGTAGTCATATATGGATGTGAGAGTTGGACTATAAAGAAGGCTGAGCACTGAAGAATTGATGCTTTTGAACTGTGGTATTGGAGAAGACTTTTGAGAGTCCCTTGGACTGCAAGGAGATCCAACCAGTCCATTCTGAAGGAAATCAGTCCTGGGTGTTCCTTGGAAGGACTGATGGTGAAACTGAAGCTCTGAAAATGTGGCCACATGATGCAAAGAGTTCACTCACTTGAAAAGATCCCAATGCTGAGAAAGATTGAAGCCGAAGGAGAAGGGAATGACAGAAAATGAGATGGTTGGCTGGCAGCACCCACTCAGTGGACATAAGTTTGGGAAACTCCGGGAGTTGATGATGGAGAGGAGGCCTGGCGTGCTGTGGTTCATGGGGTTGCATTAAGTCGGACACGACTGAGCGACTGAACTGAATGAATGTAAAAGCGAGACCCCGAGAAAAAGATTAGAAAAAGTCAAACATCAGGCTCTAAATAGAGATAAAAGAACATGAAAAATGTATTCTCATTATAACTAGTAGGAAAAAAATGGAATCCAATTCTTTCCACATTTTCTAAGCACCTTCTAAGTGTGAGATATTATACTAATGGTTAGTTTAATCCTGTCTCAATAAGTAGGGGAACTGAGAGAGAAAAGACATCATAGACAGATGAGTCTGATGTCATCCTCTAAAGACTTATTAGGAATCATGTAATTTAAAAGTGTGTTTGATATAGGAGATAGAAGTCAATATTCTAAGTTGTAAAATGGGCCTGTTAAGTATCAGACAACAAAATTTAAAGAAGTGATGGTGAGGCCTTTCTCCTTGCAAAATATAGTCTTCTGTAGTGAGAAAAAGATTAAAAAAAAAAAAAAAATTAAAGAGGAGCCAGTAAGGAAGATAAAGAATAATATGCAAAACAATGTAAGAATGTTTTATTTTCATAAAGGAAGGATAGTTTGTAAATTATAGAATAGCACTAAATAATCATCTTAAGGATTTTGGAAAATGAAAGACATATATTATGTATATTTTTATTTTGTTTTTGGTTTAAAGAGATTTTGTGGTTTTTACTTTTCAGGCACGTATTTTCCCTCTATAAACCCTAGTCTTCAGAAGAAAGCTCAGATTCCTGTTGAAGATTTCTTTCAAGAGTTTTCTATAGTGTTCTTGCTGAAAAATACTTTACTGTATTAGAAGAAAAGATCAAAACAGCAAAGGAATAGATATTTTATTAAGCAATAAATTTTCTAAAACACTTTGTTATGAAAATGTAATCTATTTTCCTTTATACAAGAGCCTATCAAAAATCTGTGCAACACCTAATGTCTCAGGAATGACATTATAAAAAATTATGATGCCTTGGATGAACTGCACTACTTTAATTAATTATAGTAACCTATGTTAGCTAGCAGAAGCAACTTATTTAAAATGTTTAAAGCACTGTTGCCTAACAGAAGCCTTACTGTTTTGACTAGCTATAATTTTCATGTATAATGGATTACATTATGTCCACAATGCATATATCCAAAGTTTACAGTGATGTAGCTGATAATCACAAAATTGATTTGGACCCTTCATTTCCTTAAGGAATTTTAAAATAATAATTCTAAAATATGAATTGATTTTCATAGCATGATAGATATAAAATTGAATTGTTTGAAGTTCATCAAAATATTTCTAAGCCCAGATTGTCTTCATGGGAAATAGTATGTACATTTCACATTATCTTTCTCATTGTGTTTTACTTCAATTCCCTTAAAAATTGTGAGGAATGCTGCCTTAGGCTTGGCAGTATAAATCATAGACAATCCCATGCTGTGGATTGTTGCTGCTTTGTGAAATTTGATACTTTTACATTACATATATTTTTTAAATTCCATGATACAGTCATTAAAAGGTTGATTTATCCTCTGTTTCAAGGACCGCATTTTTAGAATTATTTAAAAACCTGAAAGGACAAGCCTAAGATACACTTTTCTACTATTCAGATATACCACAGTAATGGTAAAGTTGCAGTATTATGAACAATGTAGAATCACTAGGCAGTCTAAAATTGGTAGTTTACTGGCTTAAAATGAAGACACTTTGATATAACAACTAGGCATAATATATAAAATACGGGCAAATCTATAAAGTAGAACCTTGTGTCTATATTTACTAGAACTAATTTCTTCCTTAAATCACAGGATTATTGTGTAATTCAAATGAACAAGCAAAAATCAAGGGCAGAAGTCTAGGATATGATTTTAGATCAGACAAAGTTATTTGCAAATTGCAGTCCAGATATATGGACTATATTTGTTGACAATATTGCTGAAATTTAGGGTGAACTTAATTGCTTAAAACCTGCTGAAAGGTCACTTTGGATAAACAGTACCTACAATTTCATCAGTGATTAAACTGGGAAACTGAAGTGAGCACAAAGAAATGTTTCTCAATTCTGGAAATGAGTAGATGGAAGGTTGTGGTTTCCCTGAAGATTTTTTCTAAGAAAATCCAGAGACAAACGAATACAACCTCCCCTATCCCAGTATGCTAAATACCCTGTGTGTGTTTTAGTCTCTCAGTCATGTCCAACTCTTTGCAATCCCACAGACTGTAGCCCTACAGGCTCCTCTGTCCATGGCATTCTCTGGGCAAGAATACTGAACTGGCTTGACATTCCTTTCTCCAGAGGATCTTTCCGACCCAGGGGTCAAACCCTAGTCTTCCGCATTGCAGGCAGATTCTTTACCGTTTGAGCTACAGGGAAGTCCTTCAGATACCCTGACAGCAGACCAATAGCAAAAGAGACTTGTGTATAAATGTCGTAAATCAATGTAGAAATCCTTCTCTATGGACAATATCAGTCAGTTCAAACCAGGACACAGAAAGCAGAAACTGAGTAGTACACTTACAAAGATCAAAAAGAAAGTCACTATTGAGGTTAGGAAACTTAAGACCATGTGATCAATTGTACTGTTCATTCAGAGAATCCAAACTGAGAACATGTTCTATTTCCAGTGATTTTATTAATTTGATTAAAAGTCTGTGGAAGATCAGAGGATTATGAGAAATACAGCTTTTTTTGTTTCTTTGTTTACATTCTCACTGGCTAGGGATTTCTTCAGTAACTCAATTAAATCTTATTCATCTTCATATCCCAGCATATAGAAAAGCTTATGTTTCAATGTAAGTGCTAATTAAATGGCTTCCCAGGTGATTCAGTGGTAAAGAATCCACCTGCCAATGCAGGGGATATGAATTCAATCCCTGAGTTGGAAGATTCTCTGGAGGAGGAAGTTGCAACCCATTCCAATACTACTGCCTGGAAAATTCCAAGGACAGAGGAGCCTGGCGGGCTACATAGAGTCCATGGGGTCACAAAAAGTTAGACATGACTTTGTGATTGAGCACACACACTGATTAAATGTTTGGCAGTGAATGAATGACTATTTTAAGATTAGAGAACAAAGAGGCACATTAAATCTCTAGAGCATATAATGAGAACATAAAAAAATGAGGACCATGATAGAAATTGTGTCTAACATAGATAATATTATAAAAGCATTTGCAAAGGACAAGAGAAGAAAATTCAGTAATTCTTAATCTTTTATGGTCATGAACCTTTTGAGAAACTGACTAAAAATGGACATATACGCATACGTGTTCATAGGCAAATACACACTTAGATATTTGCTTTCATCTTAGTAGAATTAAACCCTTTTCTTGATCTCATGAGTGTTTTGTCTTTTTAACATAGGATAATCAGATTTATCTATTCTATCTTCAATAGTCACGGTTTACTTCTGTTCCATTGTAACTATTAATTGTTCTTGACATTGCTCTTAAAAATGTCACTCTCTGAACAATGCAAGAAATTATCAATAAAGTTAAAAGGCAACCTACTGAATGGGAGAAAAAAATATTCGCAAATTGTATCTTATAAAGGGTTAATGCCCAAAATATGTCAAGAAAATTATAGAACTCAATAGCAAAATAAATAAATAAATAAAATATCCATTTGAAAACAGTCAAAAAGCCTCCCTGCTAAAATCTGGAACTAGGCAAGGATGGAACAAGATACGACACTCTCACCTCTCTATTCAATAAACTATTGGAAGTTCTAGACACAGCAATTAGACAATGAAAACAAATGAATCTAAACTGGGAGGGAAGAGATAAAACTATCACTATATGCAGATGATATAATATCATACAGAGAAAACTCTAAAGATTCCATATAGAAACTACTAGAACTGATAGATGAATTTAGAAAGGCAGCAGGATATACATTAACATTCAGAAATCATTGCGTTTCTTTACACTAACAATTAAGTATCAGAAAAGGAATGTAAAAAAAAAAAATACCTTTTAAAATCACACCCTCCAAAATAAAATATTTAGGAATAATCCTGACCATGGCGGTGAAAGACTTATAGACTGAGAACTATAGAACGTGAATAAAGGAAACTGAAGATGGTTCAAGGAAATGAAAAGATATCCCCTGCTCTTGGATTGGAAGAATCAATATTGTTAAAATGAACATACTATCCAAAGCAATCTACAGATTTAATGAGACCCCTACCAAATTACCCTTAACATTTTTCACAGAACTAGAACAAATAATCCTAAATATCATATGGAAACATTAAAGTCTCAGAATTACCAAAGCAACTCTGAAGAAAAAGAACAAAGCAGGAAGCATAACCCTCCCAGACTTTAGACAATAATACAAAAATACAAAGACTTTAGACAAAAATACAAACAGTGTGGTATCAGCATACACACACAAAAACAACAATGGCAAAAAGAAGGCATCCAGATCAATGGAATAGAATAGAGAGCCCAGAAATAAACCGTAACACCTAGAGTCAATCTTCAACAAAGGAGACAAGAATATACAATGAGAAAAAGATAATCTTTTCAGCAAGTGGTCTTGGAAAGTTGAATGTGCATGCATTCATGCATGCTAAGTCACTTAGGTAATATCTGATTCTGTATGACCCTATGGACTATAGCCTACCTAGCTCCCTTGCCCATGGGATTCTCCAGTCAAGAATACTGGAGTGGGTTGTCATGCACTCCTACAGAGGATCTTCCCAACCCAGGGATCAAACCTGGATCTCTTGCATCTCCTTCATTGCTGGTGGATTCTTCACAACTAAGCCATTGGGGAAGACAGGAAAGTTGGACAGTCACATGTAAACCAATGAAGCTAGAATATACCCTCTCACCATACATAAAAACAAACTCAAAATGACTTAAATACTTAAATATAAGACATGACACCATAAGACTCCTAGAAGAAATCATAGGCAGAACATTCTCTGACATAAATCATATCAATGTCTTCTTGCATCGGTCTCCTAAGGCACTAGAAATAAAAACAAACAAACAAAAAAAGAGGACCTAATTAAACTTACAAACTTTTGCACAGCAAAGGAAACCATAAGCAAAATGAAAACACCAACCTACAGAATGGGAAAACATATTTACAAATAATGCAACCAACAGGACTTAATTTCCAAAATATACAAATAGTTCATAAAACTCAACAACAACAATAAAAACCAAACAACTCTATCCAACAATGGGTAGGAGACTAAATAAACATTACTTCAAAGAAGACATACAGATAGCCTAGAGGCACATGAAAAGATGCTCAACAGAGCTAATTATTAGAGAAATGCAAATCGAAATGACAATAAGGTACCACCTCACACTGGTCAGAATAGCCACCATTAAAAAGTCTACACATAAGAAATGCAGAAGAGGATGTGGAAAAAAAGGAACCCTCCTATACTGTCAATGGGAATGTAAGTTGGTACAGCCACTGTGAAAAACAATTTGAAGGTTCCTCAGAAAACTAGAAATTGAGTTACAATATGATCCATCAATCCCAGTCCTGAGTATATATCTGAACAATACTATAATTCAAAGAGATGCATGCACCCCTATGTTTATAGCAGCACTACTCATATAACCAAGACATGGAAAGAACTTAAAGTTCATCAACAGATGAATGGATAAAGAAGATGTCATACCCACCAATCCCACTACTGGGCATAAATCCTTAGGAAACCACAAGTGAAAAAGACACATGTTCCCCAGTGTTAACTGCAGCACTATTTACAATTGCTAGAACATGGAAGCAACCTAGATGTCCATTGATAGAACAATTTGTTGTACTATACACAATGGAATATTACTCAGCTATAAAAGGGATGTATTTAAATCAGTTCTAATGAGGTAGATGAACCTAGACCCTATTATAAACAATGGAGTAAGTCAAAAAGACAAAGACAAATATCCTTGTATTAATGTATATATATGGAATCCATTAAAATGTTACTGAATATCGTATTTGCAGGGCAGCAAAGGAGACACAGACATAAAAAACAGATTTATGGTCATGGTTTAGGAAAGAAGGGGTGGGATGACTTGAGAGAGTATTATTGAAACATGTACATTAACATATGTAAACTGGATAGCTGGTGGGAATTTGCTCTATGATGCAGGGAACCCAAAGCTGGTGCTTTGTGATGACCTAGATGAGTAGAATGGGGAGGGAGGTGAAGGGGTGATTGTGGGGGCCTATGTATAACTGGCTGATTCATATTGATGTATAGTGGAAACCACCACAATATTCTGATGCAATTATCCTACAATTAAAAATAAAATAAAAAAGACATCTGTCATTCAAATATACAATAGAATAATATTCAGCCATAAAAAGAACAAAATAATGGGATTTGCAGCAACACAGATGCAACTAGAGATTATACTAACTTAGTTCAGTTCAGTTCAATTCAGTAGCTCAGTTGTATCCAACTCTTTGCGACCCCATGAATCGCAGCACGCCAGGCCTCCCTGTCCATCATCAACTCCCAGAGTTCAATCAGACTCACGTCCATTGAGTTAGTGATGCCATCCAGCCATCTCATCCTCTGTTGTCCCCTTCTTCTTGTTCCCTCAATCCCTCCCAGCATCAGAGTCTTTTTCCAATGAATCAACTCTTTGCATGAGGCGGCCAAAGTACTGGAGTTTCAGCTTTAGCATCATTCCTTCCAAAGAAATCCCAGGGCTGATCTCCTTCAGAATGGACTGATTGGATCTCCTTGCAGTCCAAGGGACTCTCAAGAGTCTTCTCCAACACCACAGTTCAAAAGCATCAATTCTTCAGCGCTCAGCTTTCTTCACACTCCAACTCTCACATCCATACATGACCACTAGAAAAACCATAGCCTTGACTAGACGGATCTTTGTTGGCAAAGTAATGTCTTTGCTTTTGAATATGCTATCTAGGTTGGTAATAACTTTCCTTTCAAGGAGTAAATGTCTTTTAATTTCATGGCTGCAGTCACCATCTGCACTGATTTTGGAGCCCCCAAAATGAAATCTGACACTGTTTCCACTGTTTCCCTGTCTATTTGCCATGACGTGATGGAACCGGATGCCATGATCTTCGTTTTCTGAATGTTGAACTTTAAGCCAACTTTTTCACTATCCTTTTTCACCTTCATCAAGAGGGTTTTTAGTTCCTCTTCACTTTCTGCCATAAGGGTGGTGTCATCTGCATATCTGAGGTTATTGATATTTCTCCCAGCAATCTTGATTCCAGCTTATGCTTCTTCCAGCCCAGCGTTTCTCATGATGTACTCTGCATATAAGTTAAATAAGCAGGGTAACAATATATAGCCTTGACGTACTCCTTTTTCTATTTGGAACCAGTCTGTTGTTCCATGTCCAGTTCTAACTGTTGCTTCCTGACTTTCATAGAGGTTTCTCAAGAGGCAAATCAGGTGGTCTGGTATTCTCATATCTTTCAGAATTTTCCACAGTATATTGTGAGCCACACAGTCAAAAGCTTTGGCATAGCCAACAAAGCAGAAATAGATGTTTTCCTGGAACTCTCTTGCTTTTTCGATGATCCAGTGGATGTTGTCAATTTGATCTCTGGTTCCTCTGCTTTTTCTAAATGCAGCTTGAACATCTTGAAGTTCATGGTTCACGTATTGCTGAAGCCTGGCTTTGAGAATTTTGAGCATTGCTTTACTAGCATGTGAGATGAGTGCACTTGTGTGGTAGTTTGAGCAAATATACCCCATGATGCCACTTACATATGGAAAACTAAAACGTAACACAAATGAATGTATCTATGAAACCAAAACAGAATCACAGGGATAGAGAAGAGACTGGTGGTTGTCAAAGGAGAGTGATTTAGGGGAGGGATGGAGTTGGAGAATGGGGTTAGTAGATGTACGCTTTTATACATGGAGTTGATAAGCAGCAAGGCCCTGCTGTATGGCACAGAGAACTATGTTCAACATCCTATGATAAACTGTAATGGAAAAGAATGCTTACAAAATCACTGTGGACAGTAATTGCAGCCATGAAATTAAAAGACCCTTGCTCCTTAGAAGGAAAGCTATGGCAAACCTAGACAGCATATTAAAGAGCAGAGATATCACTTTGCCAGCAAAGGTACAGATAATCAAAGCTACGTTTTTTCCAGTACTCATACACGGATTTGAGACTCGGACCACAAAGAAGGCTGAGAATGGAAGAATTGATGCTTTCAATCTATGGTGCTGGAGAAGACTCTTGAAAGTTCCTTGGACTGCAAGAAGATCAAACCAGTCAATCCTAAAGTAAAACAAACCTGATTTATTCATTGGAAGGACTGATGCTGAAGCTGAAGCTCTTTGACCACCTGACGCAAAGAGTCAACTCAGTGGAAAAGATCCTGATGCTGGGAAAGATTGAAGGCAAAAGGAGGGGATGGCAGACAATGATATGGTTACATAGCATTACCAATTCAATGGATATGAATTTAAGCAAACTCAGGGAGATAGTGGAGAATAGATGGACCTGACGTGGGGTAGTCCATGAGGTTACAAAGAGTCAGAGATGACTTTGTGGCTGAATAAAAACAACAATATATAGTTAAATTGCTTTGCTGAATAACAGTAATTAACACATTGTAAATCAACTATACTTCAACAAAAAATAAAATAAAAACAAAACAGAAAATGGACAAGAACCTGAACAGATGTTTTTTCCAAAGAAGGCATGTAGTCAGCTGAGCGTTATATACTCAACATCACTAATGGTAAGGGAAATGCAAATCAAAACCACAATGAGATATCACTTCATGTCTGTTAGAATAGCTATTATCAAAAATATAAGAAATAACAAGTGTGGTGAGGATGCCAAGAATAGGGAACTCTTGTGAACTGGTGGAAGTCTAAATTTGGGTAGCCACTATGGAAAACTGTATGCAGTTTCCTAAAAAAAAAAAAAAAAAAAAAAAAAGACTTGAACTACCATATTTTCCAGCAATTCCAGTTTTGTGTATTCATCTTAAGAAAACGAAAATACAAACTCTAAATGATACCTGTATCGCCACAGCATTATTTATCATAGAATAGATATGAAAATGTTCCTAGTGTTCATCAACAGAATAATAGATATAGAAAACTGCTATATACACAATGGACCCATAAAAAGAAGGAAATCTTGCAAGTTGCAACAAGATGGATGGACCTTGATGATATTATGCCTTATGAAATAAGTCAGACAGACAAAGTCAGATACCATGTGATCTCACTTACAAGTGGCATCTGGAGGTAAAAAGAAAACAAGCTCATATATACAAAGAACAGATTGGTCAGTTGGGCAAAATGTGTGAAAGGGCTCAAAATATACAGGCTTCCAGTTATAAAATAAATCATTTCACAATGAGGTACCATTTCACGCCAGTCAGAATGGCTGCGATCCAAAAGACTATAAGCAATAAATGCTGGAGAGGGTGTGGAGAAAAGGGAACCCTCTTACACTGGTGGTGGGAATGCAAACTAGTACAGCCACTATGGAGAACAGTATGGAGATTCCTTAAAAAACTGGAAATAGAACTGCCTTATGACCCAGCAATCCCACTGCTAGGCATATACACCGAGGAAACCAGAATTGAAAGAGACACATGTACCCCAATATTCATCGCAGCACTGTTTATAAGAGCCAGGACACGGAAGCAACCTAGATGTCCGTCAGCAGATGAATGGATAAGAAAGCAGTGGTACATATACACAATGGAGTATTACTCAGCCATTAAAAGGAATACATTTGAATCAGTCCTAATGAGGTGGATGAAACTGGAGCCTATTATACAGAGTGAAGTAAGCCAGAAAGAAAAACACCAATACAGTATACTAACGCATATATATGGAATTTAGAAAGATGGTAACGATAACCCTGTATATGAGACAGCAAAAGAGACACAGATGTATAGAACTGTCTTTTGGACTCTGGGAGAGGGAGAGGGTGGGATGATTTGGGAGAATGGCATTAAAACATGTATAATATCATATAAGAAATGAATCACCAGTCCAGATTTGATGCAAGATACAGGATGCATGGGGCTGGTGCACTGGGATAACCCAGAGGGATGGTATGGGGAGGAAGTGGGGAGGGGGTTTCAAGATGGGGAGCACGTGTACACCCGTGGCAGATTCATGTTGATGTATGGTAAAACCAATACAATATTGTAAAGTAATTAGCCTCCAATTAAAATACATAAATTTAAATTAAAAAAATAAAATAATTAAGTCACAGGGTTGAAATATAGAGTATGGTGACCCTAGTTAATAATATTACTGTACTGTATATTTGAAAGCTCCTCATGGAATAGCTCACATCAGTGAAAGAAAACTTATATACTGATGGATGTTAACTAGGAGTATTGTGGTGATAATCATTTCCAATATATACAAATATTGAATCATTATATTGTATACTTGAAAACAATGGTATATGTAATTACATTTAAATTAAAAATGCTAAGGAAATATTCCTGTGGTCATAAAATATCCCTCTTTATCAAGAGGAAATATAATTCTTCTGCCTAGAATTACATAAAGGAAACTCAGAACTCTAGGGACTAATAGGCCACCAGTGCCCCCTTGGACTGATGGTTTCAGGAACTTGAAAAGTGTACTTTTCTATCCTGGTTGTTACCTTTGCAGCATTCTCAGATGCCAGCATGTGGTGGTGAGCATGGGTTTAAGTCACCTTTTGTGTTTCTAAATAATAAGTCTCAGGTGCTGCGCTCTTTTACTAGAGAGCCCTGGATACTCTTTTACCAAACAACTCTCCTGGCTGTACCTACTATACGTTTAACTTTAGACAACAAATCACTTCTTTATGTATTTTTAAAAATAGTTGTTGTTTAGTTGCTAAGTTGTGTACAACTGTTTTGCAATCCCATGGACTGGAGCCCTCCAGGCTCCTCTGTCCATTGAATTTCCTTCTCCAGGGGATATTCCTGACCCAGGGATCACATTCACATCTCCTGCTTTGGCACATTGCCTTCTTTACCACTGAGTCATCTAGAAAAGTTATTATTCAAAGCAAAATTGATATGGGGTTCTGATTCCATGAAGCTAAAGGGACTTGCCCAAGGTCACATACACTAGAAGGTATAGATCAAGGTTTTATTTTATTACAAATTTTTCTGCAAGAATAAATTCCCTGGGACCTGGACAATACTAGTTTAGTCTCTTGCCCATCTTCAACTTGCAATCTTGGCTCCATATTCATCATATGTTTTAAGTTAGTACCCTAATCATTTTGATCTCCAGGCCTTTGTAAGACTAGTTCCTATGCTGGTAACACGCTGTCTAGCCCCCACTTTCTTCACTTGGCTAATTGCTGGCCACTCTTTTGCTTTAAGCATAAAAAAGTGTCAACCTATTCTAATAGATATGAGTATTGTGCATATAAACCTACATATTACATATTTATACACAAATGCAAACACACACACTGAGTGTGCACAGTTGAGTCAAGATTCAGCCATAGAAACAGACCAGCAGGAGATATAAACTAAGAGATCAATTGTAGGACACCACCTTGTAGGATATTAGAGCTTGGATGGGCAAGTCCAAAATCTGAGGCAGACTGTAAGGAAAGGCAATCTGGAACATTGCTAGCCATGACTGAGACTACTTTCTACAGGGGAATGTCTTCATCAGGGAGATCTCAGTTCCGATTTAAGGCATTTCAAGTGATTAAATTAGGCACATTTAGATTATCTGCAATAATCTCTTTTACTTAAAGTCAACTGATTATAATCATATCTATGGAAATAACTTCAGAGCAACACCTGGATTAGTATTTGACTGAATAATTAAGGACTGTAGCCTAGTAAAAGTCACACAATAAGAATTCATCACAATTGTATGTGAGCTAAGTGAGCTGAGGAGGGCACATTATTTTATAGCTATATAATGCCGTATCTCCTTTTCTTAGTATTGTTAGCATCTAAAATTCAGGACTGAGTTTTGAAATCCTTGGTTCTAAGAATATTGCAAATATATTAATAAGTATTATTAGAATTATATTGATATACATGAAAATTATTTAAGTAGTGAATCATTGATTTTGTATCACTGTACTTTGCCAACAAAGGTCCATAGAGTCAAAACTATGGTTTTTGAAGTAGTCATGTATGGATGTGAGAGTTGGACCATGAAGAAGGCTGAGTGCCAAAGAACTGATGCTTTTGAAGGAAACTCTTGAGAGTTCTCTGGACACCAAGGAGATCACACCAGTCAATCCTAACAGAAATCAAACCTGAATATTCATTGGAAGGACTGACGCTGAAGCTGAAGCTCCAATATTTTGGCCACCTGATGCAAAGAGCTGACTCAATAGAAAAGAGTCAGACACAACTGAGCCAGTGAACAACAAGTTACCCAAACACATTTACCCAAATTTTGTGGCTTCAATATTTAACCTGCTGCTGCTGCTGCTGCTAAGTTGCCTCAGTCGTGTCTGACTCTGTGCGACCCCAGAGACGGAAGCCCACCAGGCTCCCCTGTGTCTGGGATTCTCCAGGCAGGAACACTGGAGTGGGTTGCCATTTCCTTCTCCAATGCATGAAAGTAAAAAGTGAAAGGGAAGTTGCTCAGTCATGTCCGACTCTTAGCGACCCCATGGACTGCAGCCTACCAGGCTCCTCCACATCCATGGGATTTTCCAGGCGAGAGTACTGGAGTGGGGTGCCATTGCCTTCTCCTAAGTATAACCTATTCTTCCAGCATCCTGGGAGGTCTATTACAATGCCATTTTCCTCTGAAACATTTAAATGTTCTTTGCAAAGGAGAGGTACAGATGAGAAGTAGAAGGGTAAATCTTCATGAAAGGTGTGGGGGTTGGATTTGATCACAGAGAAAGCATAGGGTTTACCTAAGAAGAGGTGAAGCCTTCTCTATAAACGAAGAAGTATCGGGCAGCTGAGGTATTCCTAGCAGAGCTTCATACATAAATAGGGCAGTCTGCTTTCTGAGGAAGATATAGGTATGGAATAGTAGCGGAAGAAGTTGGAAAAGGAAGCTGTGACCCAACTGTGGAGGAACATCAATACCAAGAAACAAAGTTGGAATTTATCTTTATAGGTAACGCTTCCTGAGAGAGCCATCAGCATAGTGAGTGGTGACAAGAATAATTGAACATGAGAATTTGAGAGAACACTTTAACTTAATAAATGTATCAGATGGAACACTTACCATAATGGACAGGATAAAATGATTTATTTTAGTGCTAATAGTAACACATGAGGCCAGTGTTCTAATGAAAATGATTTGGTTTAATGAATTAACTTGTAAACCTACTGGGCAAGATATCTAATGCTATGTCAGGTGCTAGGCTTAGCATACAGCCACTTTTCAAAAAAGTGAAATGTAATAATGGGACTTGTCAAAGCTCTGAAGTAATAAATGTCATTAAACCCAAGAGACAAGGAGATAGCTTTGCTTTCATTTACTGAGGGACCTAAAATCCCAGTTTCTCAGGAAAACCTAAAAGCCTGTTAATAAATTTACATTTGAAAGACTGAATACATTATTTAAAGCCTGATTCAGGCATCCCCAACATAAAGGATAGGGAGTTTTACCTACAGTGATTGGTCTCTCAAAGATATGTGGGAAATTACCCCCCTCGTAATCACTGAATTAAATAGAATTTGCTAGCATTGGTTTAATCAGTACCCTGTAATCAAATCAGGCATGAAATCAAGTTTTGATTATACATTATTCTCCCTATTACGAACAAATTGTCAAATCACTGGCAACACCCCTAAGTATGGAGGAGGATGGCAAAGGAAGGGAGAGGCAAGTAGTTTATTTAGCAAAACAGAAATACAATTAGATTTCACCAAGTTTACAGTTATTCAGCATTCTTTTCTGAACTCTCCTGAAAAAAACTGTGGTTCTAATAATACATCTTAAGACTGCCCTAAAAGGCTCAACAAGTGGAGAGAAAATTACTTGTTTTCTCTGAAATCTCTAGAAAATGTACTAATAAACCTATTTGCAGGGCAGAAATAGTGATGAAGAAGTAAAGGATGGACTTGTGGACACAGGGGGAGAAGAGGAGGGTGGGATGAATTGGGAAACTAGAACTGACATTTATCTTCTACACTATGTAAAATAGCTAGTGGGCAGCTGCTGTGTAGCACAGGGAGCTCGGTGCTCTGTGATGACATCAATGGGTAGAATGGGAAGTTGGGGGTGGGGTAAGACGGAGTCCAAGAGGGAGGGAAATTACGTGTACATATAGTTGGCTTACTTTGTTGTACAGCAGAAGCCAACACAACATATTGTAAAATAATGTTGTACTTCAATAAGAATGGCCTCTAAAATATACCATTTTTTAAAAAAAATCAATTTTTTCATTAAATACTCTTATCTAATTATCCAATTAAGAGTGGCTTATACAGAAAATAATTATAAAAATTTTACTTTCTTCTAGATAAAGTCATGTTTAGGTTTGACCTCCATGTCAAATTTTTTATGATATATTCACATTAAATTCTAACAACAATTCTATGAAGAAGGGTTTTATTTTACAATAAGAAAAATGAGATTAATTTCCTTATCATACAGTTAATTAGTACATTTGAAATTAAAATATGCTCAGTCCTGTTTTTCATATTACCATTATAAAAGCCATTTTCCCATTGCAAAATTTGTTTTACCTGTTTAGGATGCCAGGAGGTAGGTAATGAGCACGGGGAAAAGTACTCTCTCAGGCTAGCAGAGCACTAATAAATTAAATCTTTCCAAACTGAGAAATCAGACAAGGATTTTGATCAATACATCATTCAATTAAAAAAAAAAAAAAAGTTTGTTGGTGACCCAAAGTATTTCTGCATAAATTCAACAATACACAATTATTCAGAATAACCCAGTGTGATTTATTAAAGGAATGCATGGTGTGAAAAATTAGAAAATTTTTGCATCCAGTACTAAATATATTTTAATGAAAATGGTAATAGCAAAGTTGAGTGACTTGCAGACTACTGTTTAATCATTTGATTGATTGGAGAATTTTGTTTTGAGGGGCAATTATATGCTTAACATTATTTAGAAAGTGAAGTTACATGTAGTCCTGAGCCCTCAAAAATCATATTATTTCTACAGGGACTTTATTACATTTTTAACAAGTAGAAATAAAACTTGGTAATTTGTTTAAAGAAGACTATGATGAGAAGAGCTGATTCATTGGAAAAGATCCTGATACTGGGAAAGATTGAGGACAGGAGGAGAAGTGAGCAACAATCACCAAGTCAATGGACATGAGTTTGAGCAAAGTCTGGGAGAGAGTGAAGGACAGGGAAGCCTGGTATATTGCAGTCCCTGGGGTCACAGAGTCCGACATTACTGAGTGACTAAACAACAACAAAAACTGTTGTAGAACATGACTAGAATGATTTAACGAGAAAATCACAGAAATGATCAATGAATCAATGGACAGAGAGGCACATCAGAGCAAAATGTGGCCAAGTGAATGACAAGAACAAAGCATTTGGGCCAAAAAGTGACAACAATTTGAAAAAGAAAGGATATTGGCTAAAAGCAGCAAGATACATGTTTCCCTATAATTTTGTCTGGTTATCAGAAAAAGATGTCTTTATATCCAAAAGTTTGAAGGAAAATTATAACCCTAGAATTGTATGTTCAATTAAGCCATCATTATTGTGAACACTAAGTCTTCTCAGACATACACAGACAAAATCATTTACAAGAAACTATTTTGAAACAAGAGCTAACTGACTATTAAAAACTATACATTAAAGTGACGTGCAATAAAAATTAATTTTCATCAATCCAACAATATTTATTGCACTGTAACTCATGCGAAGAGTTGACTCACTGGAAAAGACTCTGATGCTGTGAGGGACTGGGGGCAGAAGGAAAAGGGGACAGCAGAGGATGAGATGGCTGGATGGCATCACCGACTCGATGGACGAGAGTTTGAGTGAACTCTGGGAGACAGTGATGGACAGGGAGGCCTGGCGTGCTGTGATTCATGGGGTCGCATGAAGTTGGACATGAATGAGCAACTGAACTGAACTGAACCATGTGCTATCTTATAAGGATTGTTTTCCTCTACAAAGAGCTCAGGAAACATAAGGTAGCAGAAAATAACAACAATACAGGATGATAAGGGCAATAAAGTCACAATTAAAATTTAAATGGGATATATTTTCAGGAAAAAATTGTCTCCGTGTAGCAGAAGGAAGGGACATGGGATGATCTCAGGAAGTTATACAGAAAGTTTAATTTTTAAAAATGAGTAGGAGTGGTGGGATGAAAAAGGAGACATAACAGATGAGGGAAGAAGAACAGGAAAGGGACTATCATGTGAACTAAGTATAAAGAATGGCAAAGATAAATAAAATGTTGTATGATCTAGAGATAAGTGACTTGACCAAAGAATTTGGTACATGAATGAGAGGGATGAATGTGGGAACATAATCTGGAGTATAACTGTGATGGATCTTATATGCTATTATTTCTTTTAAAATATTTAATATAAAGCAAAACTTGAAGAGCATCTGGAAGTTAATAAATTTAGACAGTGGTGGTGGTTTAGTTGCTAAGTCATGTCGACTCTTGTAACCTCATGCCAGGCTCCTCTGTTCATGGGATTCTCTAGGCAAGAATACTGAAATGGGTTGTCATTCCCTTCTCCAGGAAATCTTCCTGACCCAGGAATCGAACCCAGGTCTCCTGCATTCCAGGAAGATTCTTTACCAACTGAGTTACGAGGGAAGCCTCAAGTTTAGATAGTATGTTTTAACAAATACGCTTCATTCCATTCTTTGAAAATTCAAGCCTCATACTACTTTCATGATAATCTCTTTCTTTCTTTTATTTAGCCTAGACTTTTAATTTTTGGAGGTTTTTTTTTTTTTTTTTTTTTGGTTTGTATGTTTTTGTTGTTCAGATGAGAGTATCTATATTATGTTTTTTGACTTAGAGAAACAAATTTTTCAAATTTCCCATTTCACTGTGAACACCTGTGTTCGAGAAGTAACCATGAGCTTTGCATCAATATTCTGTATCCTAGGATAAACTAAGCAAAGAGTCTTTTTCAAAATGGGTATATAGATACTCAGTATGTATGTATGTGAAGTTGTTCAGTTGTGTCCGACTCTTTGTGACCCCATGAACTATAGCCTACCAGGTTCCTCCATCCATGAGATTTTTCCAGTCAAGATTATTGGAGTGGGTTGCCGTTTCCCTCTTCAGGGATCTTCCCAATTTAAGGATCAAACCTGGGTCTCCCACATTGCAGGCAGAGGCTTTACTATCTGAGCCACCAGAGTCGTCTTTTTAATACCTTTTTTGCAGCTGCTCATTTTCTCTCACCTACCTATAGGGCTTCAGATTTAAAATGATACCAGGAGTTTAAAAAATATATAAATAATTTTTTTTAAATTTCCATTGCTATTTAAAATGTTTTAAAAGCATACTACTAGTATACATTTAAATAGTGCACTAGGATATCCATTCTGAATTTTATATAAAAGGGTCACTTTTCTTAGAATATTTTTCTATTTTGAAAAATTGATGAGAATCCTATGGATTGATGTGTTTAGAAGTTACAAGTTTATTGCTCATTTTGAAGTTCATATTACCATCTAGCAATGAACTTTTGTTTCTTTTCTCGTCCTAATACACTCACACTGATAACAGGGAGAGCTCAGACAGCCACACACAGCCCTATGCTGACACTTTCAATGAAAATCTTTCTTCCTGTCCCGTGAAGTTAGTATTGCTGAACTGCAACCTTTTGCTGTGTACAGAAATACTCTTTTGAAGCGTTGCTACTGCTATGGCTGCTAAGTCAACCAGGCTCCTCCATCCATAGGATTTTCCAGGCAACAGTATTGGAGTGGGGTGCCATTGCCTTCTCTGTTTGAAGCATTTCTTGACATCAAATTCAATGTTATTTTCACATAGATTAAGGTGCCTCCAGAGTGCCAATATTGATAAACAGCCACTCTTGTAGAGATGATGGGTTTTATATTTTTTAAAAAATAAAAGCAACCAGTGTACACATTTGGACACAACAAACACCTCCCTTTCTATATAGAGCTTACAAAAGACTCCACAGGATTCCTGGCTTCATGGGCTCTGCGCTAGCAGGCCTATTTCCTCCTACTGTGGCAAGCATATGTCTCCAGTGTTCATGAGCAGTTTACGGCTTTGTCAGGCATCAATTGCAGCAAATGTCTGCTTTTCTGTACTTGATTATACCTTTTGTTCATGCTTTTCCTCAAAGCCTTTAAGTCAGAGGTTTCCAAGGACTATCACAGAAAGGGGCAAGCAGGAAGTGAGATGTGCACGTAGCTCACGTTCTGAGACCCTGTCTGTGATGCCAGCATGGCTCACAGGATCAGGGATCACTAGGTTTTCCATCCTTTGAACCCATTCCAAATATATCTGGAATAAATAACCCCTCTAAAATTGGTTTCTTATGTAAATACATTACTAGCTTTACTTTTCCTAGCAGATAACTACTGAGATTCTTCACTATCTTAACACATAACCTGTACATACAAGTACACACAGGTTATATATACCTGAATAACAAGTATATGCAAAAATTATTGGTGTTTTGACTTTATATGTAAAAATATAAAGAGGATAAAATCTTCATGTTGACAAAGACAAGATTTCTGTTACTATTGGTTACACAATATTTTTTGCTCATTTAAATTAAAAGCTCTTCTTGCAGGCTAACATTTATATCCATCCTATTTTAGACCTTGATCCCCTGAAAACAAAACCTGAGGCAAAGATTATTGCTAGTTTTTGATTTAGGAAGAACAAAAATGAAGGAAATGGAAGGTAAATAGGAAAGGATGGGGAGCAATGATGGTGATACTTTATCAAATTCACCAATAAATGTGAAAAGATGCAGCTAGCTATTCAGCAGGTACATCCATTCTGCAATATAGGACTTATCTCCCCAGCGTGACATAAGCAATTGAAGATAGAGAAAAGGGCAAATCCATTTGCCAAAATCTTTCTAGACTTTTTTTTCAATGGTCAATGTTTCCCTATGGGGGAAAATTTCCTATTCACTTCTAATATTCAGGTGCTCACCTTTCTTTAGTCAGGAAGCCAGATCTCACACCCTATGGTAGGTGCCTCATTCAATTTCTAAGTGGTGGGAGAAATCATAAAATGAGATCATGTGGTAGATTGGTATAATTTTATAGAGATAGAAAAATAAGAAGGCCTACTTCTACAATGCAAACATCTAGTCCACCCCAGGCAGCAAAATGATATGGGCTTAAGCTATTATTCTCAGTGGTTTAGAGTCTGGGAAAGGATGGTCCTGAGTGAACAGGAGGAAGCACTTGAAATAAGCCCGAAACTCAACAAACCCTATATAACATATTTACTGCATTATTTCTATTAAGTCTTTTTGATGCTACCTGTTAGGATAAGAGGTATATAATTATTAATGAAAATAAAAAACTGTCAAGTATTTTTATACTGAAAAGTAATATGAATACTTTAGATTCATTGGGTATAAACAATAAGTAATTACTTAATAATAATATTATTAAGATATAATTATATATTATTTAATAACAAGATAGTAAATAATCTATATGAGTAACAATTAAGTTAAGACAAGACATAAAATAGCTAATAGTATTTGTTGAGAGCCTACTGTGCTCTAGGAATTGGTCTAATTTCCATGGATAGAAAATTGATTAAAACAAACTTCACACTTGAGATTCACAGTTTAACAGGATATAGATAAAATAATATATTAAAAAGGTATATTAATATATACCATCCAGAGGGATGTTATGGGGAGGGAGGTGAGAGGGGGATTCAGGATGGGGAATACATGTACACCCATGGTGGATGCATGTTGATGTATGGCAAAACCAATACAATATTGTAAAGTGAAAAAAAAAAAAAAATGACATTACAGCACAGTTCCACTTATATTAAGTTCAAAACTGGGAAAAAGCAAACCATACCTCAATATATAGTTAGGTGAGACAACAAAAAGAAAAGCCAGAACATGATGCTCACAGAAGGCAGGGAGGACTATGCACATTTGGAGGGGGCAGGAGAGAGGAGGGTATCTCTAAAGCACAGTCCTAATTCCTAAAACATGTGCTGTGCTGTGTTAGTAGCTCAGTAGTGTTCGACTCTTTGTGACCCCATGGACTGTAGCTCACCAGGCTCCTCTGTCTGTGGGGATTTTCCAGACAAGAATAATGGAATGGGTTGCCATGACCTCTTCCAGGGGATCTTCCCAACCCAGGGATCGAACCCAGGTTTCCTGCATTGCAGGCAGATTCTTTACCACTGTGCCACCTGGGAAGCCCTCCTAAAACATGTCTCTTCTCAATGATTTTTTGTTGTTGTTACAAATATAACTTTGTATCCTCTTCTGTCTCTATGTTATATTTCATCATAAATAAATTAACAAAAATCTGTTTAAAAAAAAAAGTTTGATCTTAATAGTGTGAGGTAGAAATAACCTCAGGATATTATTGGAGAATAAATGAGAAAAAGTCAAAACTTGGTAACATAAATTCTTTAAGGAAAAAGCTAAACCCAGTCTCAAAGGAAAAGAAAAAAAGTTAAGCAGGTGGATAAAGCAGATAAACTCATTAAAGAAAATGAAACCAGATTGTTCAAACAATTGGAGAAATGAAAGCATTCAGTGTATTATGAAATCAGCAAGATGTTTTATTTGGGGAAATGGTAAGATTTGAGATTGTAGACTTGTGCGATCGGCTGAGTCACTTTAGTTCAGCTCCCAAGGCAATGGGGACCCATTGAAAAATATGCAGATCAGTAGCAATACAAGTTTTGAGTTTTGGAACAGAACTCTAGTTATAGAGTAAGACCAATTGAAAACATCTAGATAGTAGGCAGAGATTAGTCAGGACTTTGGAAATAAATGAAGATCAACCAAATGAGAGGCTTCTCTGGTGGCTCAGCTGGTAAGGAATCTGCCTGCAGTGCAGGAGACTGGGGTTCAATCCCAGGTCAGGACGACCCCCTGGAGAAGGCAATGGCAACCCACTCCAGTATCTTTGCCTGAGAAATTCCATGGATAGAGGAGCCTGGTGGTCTACAGTCCATGGCGTCACAAGAGTTGGACACAACATGATGACTAAACCACCACTAACCAAATGAGAACGGGCAAAAACTATTTATTCAGAGCTTGATATAGTGAGGAGGTCAGTCACCATCACTTGTGTTTGACTGAGACACAAAGACAGAGGAGTGGGAATACTTTACAGTGAAAAAGAGGAAGATTCCAGCTATGCACTGATTTGGAGGTTATTGACATGGGGAAGCTAGAGGTGGCCTCGCTAGAAATAGGCATCCTATGTGATTAGTTAGTGGTATTTATTTTATTTCCCTGGTTGGTCCTAAGTTGAAAGTTTCTCTGGTTGGTCTCAAGATGAGATAGAAGTAGGAAAGCTATCACTTACTATCCAATTGAAATATTAATTGTAATAGGGACAATTCTGAAAAGCTCTGAGATACCTTGGATTTTCATGAACCTAAGCAGACTTTGTGAATGTTGTATATTTATTATAATTCTAAGGATTAGGGACATTTACTACAGTAAGCTAGTGTAGCTATAAACTTGTTTGATGATGACAAAAGCAGTTAAAATAATTGAATGTCTCCAGTTTCATCTACCTCATTAGAACTGATTCAAATGTATTCTTTTTAATGGCAGAGTAGAGTGAAGTGAGCCAGAAAGAAGAACACCAATACAGTATACTAACGAATATATATGGAATTTAGAAAGATGGTAACAACAACCCTGTATATGAGGCAGCAAAAGAGACACTGATGTATAGAACAGTCTTTTGGACTCTTTGGGAGAGGGAGAGGGTGGGATGATTTGGGAGAATGGCATTGAAACATGTATAATATCATATATGAAACGAGTCACCAGTCCAGGTTCGATGCACGATACTGGATGCTTGGGGCTGTTACACTGGGACAACCCAGAGGGATGGTATGAGGAGGGAGGAGGAAGGAGGGTTCAGGATGGGGAACACATGTATACCTGTGGTGGATTCATATTGATGTATGGCAAAACCAATACAATACTGTAAAGTTAAAAAAAAAAAAAAAAAAAAAATAAAAAAATAATAATAATTGGATGGAGGAGCCTGGCAAGCTACAGTCCGTGGGGTCACAGAGTCACAGAAGATTGAGAGACTTCACTTTCACTTTCTTCTCTTTTCATTGACTATCTGGGACTTCCCAGGTGGCACTACTGGTAAAGAACCCACTTGCCAATCCAGGAGACAGAAGAGATGGAACTTTGATCTCTGGATCGACAAGATCACCTGGAGGGGGCAAATGACAACCCACTCCAGTATTCATGCCTGGAGAATCAATGGATATAGGAGCCTGGCAGGTTATGGATCATAGAGTCTCAAAGAGTCAGAAATGACTGAAGCAACTTAGCACAGCACAAACTGACTATCTACTATATGCTGCATTGTGAGACAGTAATAGGAATACAATGTTAGAGCAAAAATACATATGGTGCCAGCTTCAGAAAGCTTATTATGATGTGGATGAGATAAACACTAAAGAAATAATCCCATAATTAACATTCAGTTCAGTTCAGTAACTCAGTCATGTCCAACTCTTTGCAACCCCATGAATTGCAGCACGCCAGGCCTCCCTGTCTATCACTAACTCTGGGAGTTCAACCAAACTCATGTCCATCAAGTCGGTGATGCCATCCAGCCATCTCATCCTCTGTCATCTCCTTTTCCTCCTGCCCACAATGCCTCTGAGAATCAGAGTCTTTTCCAATGAATCAACTCTTCACATGAGGTGGCCAAAGTATTGGAGTTTCAGCTTTAGCATCAGTCTTTCCAAAGTTGCAGGATATAAAATCAACACACAGAAATCCCTTGCATTCCTGTACACTAATAATGAGAAAATAGAAAGAGAAATTAAGGAAACAATTCCATTCACCATTGCAATGAAAAGAATAAAATACTTAGGAATATATCTTCCTAAAGGAACTAAAGACCTATATAGAGAAAACTATGAGACACTGGTGAAAGAAATCAAAGAGGACACTAATAGATGGAGAAATATACCATGTTCATGGATTGGCAGAATCAATATAGTGAAAATGAGTATACTACCCAAAGCAATTTATAGATTCAATGCAATCCTCATCAAGCTACCAATGGTATTCTTCATAGAGCTAAAATAAATAATTTCTCAATTTGTATGGAAATACAAAAAAGCTCGAATAGCCAAGGCTATCTTGAGAAAGAAGAACGGAACTGGAGGAATCAACCTGCCTGACTTCAGGCTCTACTACAAAGCCACAGTCATCAAGACAGTATGGTACTGGCACAAAGACAGAAATTTAGATCAATGGAACAAAATAGAAAGCCCAGAGATAAATCCACGCACATATGGTCACCTTATCTTTGACAAAGGAAACCAGAATATACAATGGATTAAAGACAATCTCTTTAACAAGTGGTGCTGGGAAAACTGGTCAAACACTTGTAAAAGAATGAAACTAGAACACTTTCTAACACCATACACAAAAATAAACTCAAAACGGATTAAAGATCTAAATGTAAGACCAGAAACTTTAAAACTCCTAGAGGAAAACACAGGCAAAACACTCTGACATACATCACAGCAGGATCCTCTATGACCCACCTCCCAGAATATTGGAAATAAAAGCAAAAATAAACAAATGGGACCTAATTAAACTTAAAAGCTTCTGCACAACAAAGGAAACTATAAGCAAGGTGAAAAGACAGCCTTCAGAATGGGAGAAAATAATAGCAAATGAAGCAACAGACAAACAACTAATCTCAAAAATATACAAGGAACTCCTACAGCTCAATTCCAGAAAAATAAATGACTCAGTCAAAAAATGGGCCAAAGAACTAAATAGACGTTTCTCCAAAGAAGACATACAGATGGCTAACAAACACATGAAAAGATGCTCAACATCACTCATTATCAGAGAAATGCAAATCAAAACCACTATGAGGTACCATTACACGCCAGTCAGAATGGCTGCAATCCAAAAGTCCACAAGCAATAAATGCTGGAGAGGGTGTGGAGAAAAGGGAACCCTCTTACATTGTTGGTGGGAATGCAAACTAGTACAGCCACTATGGAGAACAGTATGGAAATTCCTCAAAAAACTGGGAATAGAACTGCCTTATGATCCAGCAATCCCACTGCTGGGCATGAACACTGAGAAAACCAGAATTGAAAGAGACACGTGTACCCCAATGTTCATAGCAGCACTGTTTACAATAGCCAGGACTTGGAAGCAATCTAGATGTCCATCCTCAGTTGAATGGATAAGAAAGCAGTGGTACATATACACAATGGAGCATTACTCAGCCATTAAAAAGAATACATTTGAATCAGTTCTAATCTGGTGGATGGAACTGGAGCCTATTATACAGAGTGAAGTAAGCCAGAAAGAAAAACACAAATGCAGTATACTAACGCATATATATGGAATTTAGAAAGATGGTAACAATAACCCTGTTTACGAGACAACAAAAGAGACACTGATGTATAGAACAGTCTTTTGGACTCTGGGAGAGGGAGAGGGTGGGATGATGTGGGAGAATAGCATTGAAATATGTATAATATGATATCTGAAACGAGTCGCCAGTCCAGGTATGATACCTGATAATGGATGCCTGGGGCTGGTGCACTGGGACGACCCAGAGGGATGGTATGGGGAGGGAGGAGGGTTCAGAATGGAGAACACATGTATACTTGTGGCAGGTTCATTTTGATGAATGGCAAAAGCAATACAATATTCTAAAGTTAAGCAAAATAAAATTTTTTTTTTAAAAAAATAACATCCAGGACTGATTTCCTTTAGGATGGACTGGTTGGACCTCCTTGCAGTCCAAGGGACTCTCAAGAGTCTTCTCCAACACCACAGTTCAAAAGCATCAATTCTTCAGTGCTCAGCTTTCTTCACAGTCTAACTTTCACATCCATACATTACCACTGGAAAAACCATAGCCTTGACTAGGTGAACCTTTGTTGGCAAAGTGATGTCTCTGCTTTTGAATATGCTATCTAGGTTGGTCATAACTTTCCTTCCAAGGAGTAAGTGTCTTTTAATTTCATGGCTGCAATCACCATCTGCATTAGTATATCAAAATTAGAATGTGACAAGTACCATAACTGAAAGATTTAAAGTACAGGAGGGCATAGAATAAGAAAAAACTGATCTGTTTCAGAAGACAAGGAAAAGATTATGTGAAGAGGTGGATTGGAATTCAGAAATTAACTGACTATTAAACACAGGGGAAAAATTTGTGTGGGGGGGGAAGTTCAGTTCAGTTCAGTTGGTCACTCAGTCCAACACTTTGCGACCCCATGGAGTGCTGCACACCAAGCCTCCTTGTCCATCACCAACTCCCAGAGTTTACTCAAACTCATATCCATTGGGTTGTGAAGCCATCCAACCATGTCTTCCTCTGTCATCTCCCTTCCCCTCCCCACTTCAATCATGCCCAGCATCAAGGTCTTTTCCAAAAAGTCAGTTCTTCATATCAGGTGGCCAAAGCATTGGAGTTTCAGCTTCAGCATCAATTGTTCCAATGAATATTCAGGACTGATTTTCTTTAACATGGATTAGTTGAATCTCCTTGCTGTTCAAGGGATTCTCAAGAGTCTTCTCCAACACCACATTTCAAAAGCATCAATTCTTTGGCACTGAGCTTTCTTTATAGTCCAACTCTCACATCCATATGTGAATAATGGAAAAAACATAGTTTTGAATAGACAGATTTTGTTGGCAAATAATGTCTCTGCTATTTAATATGCTGCCTAGGTTGGTCATAACTTTTCTTCCAAAAAGCAAATGTCTTTTAATTTTATGGCTGTACTCACCATCTCCAGTAATTTTGTAGCCCCCCAAAATAAACTTTGTCACCATTACCACTGTTTCCCCATCTATTTGCCATGAAGTGGTGGGACCAGATGCCATGATCTTACTTTTATGAATGTTGAGCTTTAAGCCAACGTTTCCACTCTACTCTTTCACTTTCATCAAAAGGATCTTTAGTTCTTTACTTTCTGCCATAAGGGTGGTGTCATCTGCATATCTGTGGTTACTGATATTTCTTCCGGAAATGTTGATTCCAGCTTGTACTTCATCAGTCCAAATTTTTCTCATGAGGTACTCTGCATATAAGTTACATAATCAAGGTGATAATATACTGCCCTGATATACTTCTTTCCCTATTTGGATCCAGTCTGTTGTTCTATCTCCAATTCTAAATGTTGCTTCCTGACCTGCATACAGATTTATCAGGAGGCAGGTAGGTGGTCTGGTATTCCCATCTCTTTCAGAACTTTCCACAGCTTGTTGTGATCCATACAGTCAAAACTTTGGTGTAGTCAATAAAGAAGAAGTAGATGTTTTTCTGGGACTCTCTTGCTTTTATGCTGATCAAGTGGATGTTGGCAATTTGATCTCTGGTTCCTCTGTCTTTTCTAAATCCAGCTTGAACATCTAGAAGTTCATTGTTCATGTACTGTTGAAGCCTGGCTTGCGGAATTTTAAGCATCACTTTATTAGCGTGTGAGATGAGTGCAATTGTGCAGTAGTTTGAGCATTCTTTGGCATTGCCTTTCTTTGGGATTGGAATGAAAACTGACCTTTTTCAGTCCTGTGGCCACTGCTGAGTTTTCCAAATTTGCTGGCCTATTGAGTGCAGCATTTACAGCATCATCTTTTAAGATTTGAAATATCTCAACTGGAATTCCATTACCTCCACTAGCTTTGTTCATTGTGATTCTTTCTAAGGCCCATTTGACTTTACATTCCAGGATGTCTAGCTCTAGGTGAATGATCGCATCATCGTGATTATCTGGGTCACGAAGATCTTTTTTGTATAGTTCTTCTGTGTGTTCTTGCCACCTCTTCTTAATATCTTCTGTTTCTCTTAGGTCCATACCATTGCTGTCCTTTATTGTGTCCATCTTTGCATAAATCGTTCCCTTGGCATCTCTAATTTTCTTGAAGAGATATTTAGTCTTTCCCCTTCTATTGTTTTCCTCTGTTTCTTTGCAATGATCACTGAGGAAGGCTTTCTTATCTCTTCTTGCTATTCTGTGGAACTCTGCATTCAATTGGGTATATCTTTCATTTTCTCCTTTGCTTTTGTCTTCTCTTCTTTTCACAGCTATTTGTAAGGTCTCCTCAGATAACCATTTTGCCTTTTTGCATTTCTTTTTCTGGGGTATGGTCTTGATCCCTTCTTTCTGTAAAATGTCATGAAGCTCTGTCCATAGTTCTTCAGGCATTCGGTCTATCAGATCAAATTCCTTGAATCTATTTCTCACTTCCTCTGTATAATCATAAGGGTTTTGATTTAGGTCATACCTGAATGATCTAGTGGTTTTCCCTACTTTCTTCAATTTAAGTGTAAATTTGGTAACAAGGAGTTCATGATCTGACCCACAGTCTGCTCCTGGTCTTGTTTTTGCTGACTGTATAGAGCTTCTCCATCTTTAGCTGCAAATAATATAATCAATCTGATTTCAGTATTGACTATCTGATGATGTCCATGTGTAGAGTCTTCTCTTGTGTTATTGGAAGAGGGTGTTTGTTATGACCAGTGCATTCTTTTGGCAAAACTCTTTTAGCTTTTGCCCTGCTTCATTCTGTACTCCAAGGCCAAATTTTTCTGTTACTCCAGGTGTGTCTTCACTTCCTACTCTTGCATTCCAGTCTCCTATACTGAAAAGGACATCTTTTTTGAATGTTAGTTCTTGAAGGTCTTGTAGGTCTTCAGAGAATCATTCAACTTCAGCTTCTTCTGCATTACTGGTCAGGGCATAGACTTGGATTACTGTGATATTGTATCCTCACCTTGGAAATGTTCAGAGATCATTCTGTCGTTCTTGAGATTGCATCCAAGTACTGCATTTTGGACTCTTTTGTTTACTATGAGGGCTACAGCATTTCTTTTAAAGGATTCTTGCCCACAGTATTAGATATAATGGTTATCTGAGTTAAATTCACCCATTTCTGTCCATTTTATTTCACTGATTCCTAAAATGTCGATGTTCACTCTTGCCATCACCTGTCTGACCAGTTCCAATTTGCCTCGATTCATGGATGTAATATTCCAGGTTCCTGTGCAATATTGCTCTTTATAGTATCGAACTTTATTTCCATCACAGATCATATCCACAAGTGGGTGTTGTTTTGCTTTGGGTCCATCTCTTCACTTATTCTCTTCATTATATCTCCTCTGATCTCCAGGAACATATAGAGCACCTACCAACATCTTTCAGTGTCCTATCTTTTTGTTTTTTTCATACTGTTCATGGGGTTCTCAAGGGAAGAATGCTCAAGTGGTTTGCCATTCTGTTTTCCAGTGGACCACATTTTGTCAGAAGTCTCCACCATGATCCATTTCCCCACTGGACAGCTAAAAGAAGTATACATAAAGTGCTATCAAATTTTAAAAAATCAGCTGTTTCTCAAAGTGAATAGATTAGATAGAAAAACAAGCTACTATTCAATGATCAACCAGAAAAGATAATAATGAATATTTTGCTGTTTCCTGGTTTGTGAATGGCATTTTATTAGGTTTTATGAAAAATATTAAGAGTAACTAAAATTTATACAGAAGGGGGCAATATAGAGCAAATAGATGTTAAAAGATAGGACAGAAAATGTGCCAAGTGCCTATGGAAGAAATCATGTACTTCAGTTCTGAAAGAGACATTGAGCTCATTGAGATGACTACCTTTAGTCACTGAGATGACTAAAGTTCAGTAATAAAATTAGTGCACCAACCAGGGAGTTTAAATAGGTATTTTAAAGTTTGAAGGAGAAGATGTTTGGTGGAGTGGAGGAGCTGATTCAAGTCTAGAGCAGACTTACAAGACATAGGAAAACTTATTCAAAATGTATCAAGAGGAAAGTTTTCATGTTAGCTGGTCTAGAAGGGAGCTTTTGCACAAGAAGTAACAAAAGGTGCCTTTGTGCTAAATCATTTCAGTTGTGTCCAACTCCTTGTAACCCTATGGACTATAGCCCAACAGACTCCTCTGTGTCCATGGGAATCTCCAGGCAAGAATACTGGAGTAGGTGGTTGTGCCCTCCTCCAGGGGGTCTTCTTGGCCCAGGGATCAAACCCACTTCTGCATATGTCTCCTGAATTGGCAGGCAGGTTCTGTACCATTTGTGCCACCTCGGAAGCCCATAATGAAAAGCAAGTATAATTAAATGAGGGAGCTAAGTAGGAAACAAATAGGATACATTTGAGAAGTAACACTAAAGATCTTGGGTTTGATATCAATGGCGAAAATATTCCATTTCTCATCAAGAAAAAAATTAAATGTATATCTATATAGTTTACAAATATGATGTCTTATGTATTGTTTTCAGTTAAATCATCTAGTAGCTGACACACTCTGAACTTGGGTGGTCAAGGTTACATAATGTTTTCTCAGTACTGAAGAGCTACTGTTTCCTCCCTGGGGTTGGAATTCAGAAATTACAGGGGTGCTAATTTGATAGGATCATGTAATGTGGGCTTGCCAACATTCCTTGGAGAAGTGATAAATGAATCATGGATCAGTTCTTCAATGTGTTTTATTAATACAATTAAGACTCACTGAATTAACTAATGATATTCAATAATGTAATAGTTTATCAGATCAGATCAGATCAGATCAGTCGCTCAGTCGTGTCCGACTCTTTGTGATTCCATGAACCGTAGCACGCCAGGCCTCCCTGTCCATCACCAACTCCCGGAGGTCACCCAGACTCACAACCATCGAGTCAGTGATGCCATCCAGCCATCTCATCCTCTGTCGTCCCCTTCTCCTCCTGCCCCCAATCCCTCCCAGCATCAGAGTCTTCTCCAATGAGTCAACTCTTCGCATGAGGTGGCCAAAATACTGGAGTTTCAGCTTTAGCATCATTCCTTCCAAAGAAATCCAAGGGCTCATCCCCTTCAGAATGGACTGGTTGGATCTTCTTGAAGTCCAAGGGACTCTCAAGAGTCTTCTTCAATACCACAGTTCAAAAGCATCACTCCTTCGGCGCTCAGCCTTCTTCTCAGTCCAGCTCTCACATCCATACATGACCACAGGAAAGACCATAGCCTTGACTAGATGAACATTTGTTGGCAAAGTAATGTCTCTGCTTTTGAATATGCTATCTAGGTTGGTCATAACTTTCCTTCCAAGGAGTAAGCGTCTTTTAATTTCACGGCTGCAATCACCATCTGCAGTGATTTTGGAGCCCAGAAAAATAAAGTCTGACACTGTTTCCACTGTTTCTCCATCTATTTCCGATGAAGTGATCGGACCAGATGCCATGATCTTCGTTTTCTGAATGTTGAGCTTTAAGCCAACCTTTTCACTCTCCACTTTCACTTTCATCAATAGGCTTTTTAGTTCCTCTTCACTTTCTGCAATAAGGGTGGTGTCATCTGCATATCTGAGGTTATTGATATTTCTCCCAGCAATCTTGATTCCAATATGTGTTTCTTCCAGTCCAGCATTTCTCATGATGTACTCTGCATACAAGTTAAATAAACATGGTGACAATATACAGCCTTGACGTACTCCTTTTCCTATTTGGAACCAGTCTGTTGTTCCATATCCAATTCTAACTGTTGCTTCCTGACCTGCATACAGATTTCTCAAGAGGCAAATCAGGTGGTCTGATATTCCCATCTCTTTCAGAATTTTCCACAGTTTATTGTGATCTACACAGTCAAAGGCTTTGGCATAGTCAATAAAGCAGAAATAGATGTTTTTCTGGAACTCTCTTGCTTTTTCTATGATCCAGCGGATGTTGGCAATTTGATCTCTGGTTCCTCTTCGTTTTCTAAAACCAGCTTGAACATCAGGAAGTTCACGGTTCACATATTGCTGAAGCCTGGCTTGGAGAATCTTGAGGTGGGCTGCAATCCATGGGGTCGCCAAGAGTCGGATATGACTGAGCGACTTCACTTTCACTTTCACTTTGCACTTTGCTGAATTGGAGAAGGAAATGGCAACCCACTCCAGTGTCTTGCCTGGAGAATCCCAGGGACGGGGGAGCCTGGTGGGCTGCCGTCTATGGGGTCACACAGAGTCGGACACGACTGAAGTGACTTAGCAGCAGCAGCAGCAGCATACTGGAATCAGTGGCATATTGTACTGAATCATTTATGAAAAATTTTCATCTATTTTCTTGAATATTCTCTTTCATTTTCTTTCTCTTTTCCATCAGAAACCCCAACTGGATGTATATTATATATTTTCTCTGCTCTCTATGCCTTTACAAAATGTTTTCATAGTTTTAGTCCCTTTATTTCTGTTATTTTTTGATAATTTATTTCCATCAACTTTTCAGAAAACAAATTCCCTTCACCTTCTCATCAGATCAGATCAGTCGCTCAGTCGTGTCCGACTCTTTGCGACCCCATGAACCGCAGCACGCCAGGCCTCCCTATCCATCACCAGCTCCCGGAGGTCACTCAGACTCGCATCCATCGAGTCAGTGATGCCATCCAGCCATCTCATCCTCTGTCGTCCCCTTCTCCTCCTGCCCTCAATCCCTCCCAGCATCAGAGGCTTCTCCAATGAGTCAACTCTTCGCATGAGGTGGCCAAAATACTGGAGTTTCAGCTTTAGCATCATTCCTTCCAAAGAAATCCCAGCACTGATCTCCTTCAGAATGGACTGGTTGGATCTCCCTGCAGTCCAAGGGACTCTCAAGAGTCTTCTCCAACACCACAGTTCAAAAGCATCAATTCTTCGGCGCTCAGCCTTCTTCACAGTCCAGCTCTCACATCCATACATGACCACAGGAAAGACCATAGCCTTGACTAGGCGAACCTTTGTTGGTAAAGTAATGTCTCTGCTTTTGAATATGCTATCTAGGTTGGTCATAACTTTCCTTCCAAGGAGTAAGCGTCTTTTAATTTCATGGCTGCAGTCACCATCTGCAGTGATTTTGGAGCCCAGAAAAACAAAGTCTGACACTGTTTCCACTGTTTCCCCATCTATTTCCCATGCAGTGATGGGACCAGATGCCATGATCTTCGTTTTCTGAATGTTGAGCTTTAAGCCAACCTTTTCACTCTCCACTTTCACTTTCATCAAGAGGCTTTTTAGCCCCTCTTCACTTTCTGCCATAAGGGTGGTGTCATCTGCATATCTGAGGTTATTGATATTTCTCCCGGCAATCTTGATTCCAACTTGTGTTTCTTCCAGTCCAGCATTTCTCATGATGTACTCTGCATATAAGTTAAGTAAACATGGTGACAATATACAGCCTTGACGTACTCCTTTTCCTATTTGGAACCAGTCTGTTGTTCCATGACCAGTTCTAACTGTTGCTTCCTGACCTGCATACAGATTTCTTAAGAGGCAGATCAGGTGGTCTGGTATTCCCATCTCTTTCAGAATTTTCCATAGTTTATTGTGATCCACACAGTCAAAGGCTTTGGCATAGTCAATAAAGCAGAAATAGATGTTTTTCTGGAACTCTCTTGCTTTTTCCATGATCCAGCGGATGTTGGCAATTTGATCTCTGGTTCCTCTGCCTTTTCTAAAACCAGCTTGAACGTCAGGAAGTTCACAGTTCACATATTGCTGAAGCCTGGCTTGGAGAATTTTGAGCATTACTTTACTAGTTCACTGTTAATACTATTTATATAAAATTGCTCTGTTTAATTTGTAGGGTGTTTATATGCATTTACATTGTGTTCATATATGCCTGTCAATTCTTAAACCCTTGCTTTTTACTCAGTTTTAATTTCTACTTATTGCCTTACACATATTTGAACACGATGCTTAATAATTTAAATATCTGAAATCTTTGTTCATCTTAGCCTTGACTTTTTATTCTGTCATTCATGATGGCTTGTGTTTTGTTTTTTATTGTTTCTGTTTCTCGCTTTTTGCCACTGTGATTTAGTTATTCTTGAAGCTTTAAGTATAGAAATTTCTGAAAACAACCACTGAAGGTGAGTCTTAAAAAAAACCAACTGTATTTGTTTTGCTTTACAAAGAATATGAGGGCACTGCCATTTTAACTGAATTTTTGCCTTGAGGTAACATGACCTCTTATTTAGGATTCTTCAAGTGAAATTTCCTCCCCTCATCAGTAAATTAACCTCCAGTGTCTTGTTTATTACTCCCTAAATATAAAACATAATTATTAACACATATCCTGGATGATGTGCATTTTATTAAATGTGTTTCAAACTGTCAAAATCATAAGGAATTATTTAGGCTCCAAGTGGAATATCTAAAATGATTAATTGAGTGCACTGGGGAACTAAGGGAATGTAAAGAGCACCCTCATCCCCCTCTTTTGAAAGTAATACAATGCCATGCCCTACGTCCTGGTGTTTATAGTTAATTTCAGTTCAATGTGAGAGCAGCAGTCTTACCATATGCAAATCAAAGCTTAAATATAAAGTTAAAGGCACAAAAAGACAATAGAAAAAATTTATTTCAAACCATTCACAAAATTCTAATCCTTTTAATGTGGCATGAAAATAATTTGGCACAAAAAAACTGTTTACCAAAATTCTATTGAAGTCATTACTTAGAAAACATCTTGTGTCACTCAAACCTGTATTTCAGTATAATAGCATAAATATACCTTCTGAAGTATTTTCTGGGTACGAGCATCTAGCACACAGAGTATCATGTTCAATAACACTTACTGTAGATGAAGAAAGCAGTATTTCTTTGCACTCTAAGTGTGATTTCAATATTCTGATATACTAAGTGCTATCAAAATACATCATTTTACAAAATGTTTTCTAACTTGTATTTAACTTAACAAATACTTTGGATAATAGCTAACTTAATTTTTCTTTACAAGTAAATCTTAAAATCCTTTGTTTGTAAAAGGTAAAAAAAAAAAAAAATGCTGGGTTAAAACTCCAGGTTAAAAAAAAAAAAAAAAAAAAAAAAAACAACTAAGATCATGATCATGGGCTTCCCTGGTGGCTCAGATGGTACAGACTCTGCCTGCAATGTTGGCGACCAGAGTTTGATCCCTGGGTCAGCAAAATCCCCTGGAGAAGAGAATGGCTACCCACTCTAATATTCTTGCCTGGAGAATTCCATGGACAGAGGAGCCTGGCAGGTTACAGCCATAGAGTCTCAAAGAGTCGGACACGAGTGAGCAATTAACACTTTCACTTTTCACAAGATCACAGCATCTTGTCCCTTCACTTCATAGCAAATAGAAGGGGAAAATGTGGAAGCAGGGACAGATTTTATTTTCTTGGGTTCCAAAAATTACTGTAGATGGTGACTACAGTAATGAAATTAAAAGACACTTGATCCTTGGAAGAAAAGCTATAGGCCCATAGCTGCCCCTATACACAGTCCTCCCTACTAAAGGACCAAGACCCAGCTCTATCTGCCAGTGAGCAGGCACTGGCTCTGCCCTCCAGGAAGCATGTGCTAGCCTCTGTGCCAGTCCCACCTTCCAGGGGCAGACACCGGACATAAGAAAGAAAGTCAATCCCACAACCTACAGACCCATCTGCCCACGGTGGGCCAAATCCTGTCCTTGGACCAGCTGGATCATGGCTCTGTCTACTAGCAGTCCAACACAAGCATAGAACACCTTGGACCCCATACCCAACTGTGTTGCAAACTGGCAACACACCCTAGCAATCCCTCACCACTAGCAATCTGACACCAGCTCTGAAGAACCTGGGTCCCACAATCAGACTCCAGGACCAGCTCTGCCTGACAATAGTCTGTCACTACCCTCATGACATGGCTTGACCCACCAGTGAGCAGGCAATAGACCCAGAGCCTTCTGGACCCTGATTCCACTCACAGTGAGCCAAACTAGCTTCAGGGACACCGGAGATTCTGCAGTCGCTCATGACTAGGCCCCACAAACAAGCAGCCAGCAGCTTCTGTACAAGGCAGGGCCTGGCAACTAACTGAACTAGGGCCAGACAAGACAACCAGACACTTCCACAGACAGCCTGCTACAACAGAAGGACCCATATAGCCTTCACAGAGAAAACTTCTAGATGATACAGCTCAGTAACAAGGGGAGTGCACTGCTGGTATGCATAGGATGTCTCCTCCAGAAAGCCACCTCTTCAAGGCTTAGAAACATAATTAACCAGATACATTTAAAAAAAAACAAAGAGCAACTCAGGCAAAATGAGGCAGCAGAGGGAAGATTCCAGATGAAGAAATAAGATAAAACCCCAGAAGAATTAAATGAAGAGGAGATAGACAATCTACGTGAGTTCAGAGTAGTGACTGTAAGGTGATCAAAGAAATACTATGCTAAGTGAAATAAATCAAGAAAGATAAATGCTATATAATATAACCTGTTTTTGGAATTTAAAAACAGGCAATGGCACCCCACCCCAGTACTTTTGCCTGGAAAATCTCATGGACGGGGGATCCTGGTAGGCTCCAGTCCATGGGGTCGCTGAGAGTCGAACACGACTGAGCGACTTTACTTTCACTTTTCACTTTGATGCACTGGAGAAGGAAATGGTAACCCACTCCAGTGTTCTTGCCTGGAGAATCTCAGGGACGGGGGAGCCTGGTGAGCTTCCGTCTATGGGGTCGCACAGAGTCGGACACGACTGAAGCGACTTAGCAGCAGGAGCAGCAGCAGCAGCAGATTAGTAAATGTAACAAATAAGAAGCAGACTCACAGATACAGAGTACAAACTAGTGTTACCAGTGGTGGGGAGGGGCAATATAAAGTTAGGGGATTAAGGGATACAAGCTACTGTGCATAAAATACATTATGCAATCTAGAAGATGGTACTGATGAACCTATGTGCAGGGCAGGAATAGAGACACAGACATAAAGAACAGACTTGGGACATGGGGGGAAGGAAAGGGTGGGACCAATTGAGAGAGTAAGACTGAAACATATACATTATCTTATGTAAAACAGATAGCTAAAGGGAAGTTGCTCTTTAACACAGGGAGCTCAACCTGAAGCTCTGTGACAACCTAGAGGGATGGGATGGGGTTTGGAGAGGAAGTGAGTTTCAAAATGGAGGGAACAATGTATATGTATGGCTGATTCATTTTGTATGGCAGAAGCCAACTCAATATTGTAAAGTAATTATCTTCCAATTAATAATAAATAAAAAATAAGCTACAAGGTTATACTGTACAATACAGGGAATATAGCCAAAATTTTATAAGTATAAATGAGAATAACCTTTAAAATAATGAATTACTATACTGTATACCTGTATCATATTTTACATCAAGTACACTCCAGTAGAAAAAGCAGTCTTGGATGGATTACTATGCTTATAAGCAGAACTGAAAACACACCCAACTAAAGCTAAATAATCAAGTGGCTCATTGTAAAGAATCCACCTGCCAAAGCAGATGTAAGAGATGTGGGTTAGACTTCTGGGACAGGAAGATCCCCTGAGAAGGAAATGGCAACCCACTCTAGTATTCTTGTCTGGAGAATTCCATGGACAGAGGAGCTTGGCAGGCTTCAGTCCATAGGGTCACAAGGAGTTGGACACAGCTAAGCATGCACGCAAGGCTAAACATCAGTAAAACAAATTATTAATTCATTAGCAACCAGACATAATACAATTGGTCATAGACTTGAAGAAATCACTTCAGAGTATATTTTTGGCCTTAATCTTGAAAGGACAAGCTTTGGTATTTCTAAGTGAAGAGCATTTCTAACTAATTGTCACTTTCTGATAGCAGATTAGAAACAGCAGTGTAGAATCCAGTTCTCTTGCAGCATTCTAAGCAGCTTCAAAAGCCAATCTTGTCAGGCATTTTTTCCCCATGAATTAACTACACACATTGTTAATCTCTGGAAAGCTGCTCACATTTACACAGTTTGATTCTCTATCTTGTGAAATGATAGACATATTACTGTCATTGGGGAATAAATTAGAAGCAAATAGGTTTTTCTGAGACCCCAAAGAAGGTAGTTTAATGCCACTTTCATGTAAAACAAACTCTTGATCTCTAGCAAAAATAGATTACTTTAAAATATCTGTACTTTCAGTGGGTTATGTGAACTTACAATAGGTAATGTAGCCTTCCTAATGTAACAAAATCCAGTGTTAGAAATACCCTGACAGTATCAGAATTCTTTTTGGGAAGGATTCTGAAGTTATTGAAAAGGTAAAGTCTAGAGTATTCTCTCTTAAGGGCCTCAGTCCTCACTGCCTCTGACACCCCTGCCATGACTAGGTACATTTTTTTTATGGCATTTGAATGCATCGCAATATCAATTTCACATAATTTAAATGAGAACCATGTCTACTGCATTTGTGCTTATGCTGTAAAATCAAGATTCATGAGGGCTCAAGGAGAATCAGGCTATGAATGTGTTATAAGTGAGATTGCTAAAAGCTATAAAACTAAAAAGTCATGCTGTGACAAATTGTGATTCCCATTACAAATTTAAAAAAATGTATGCTACATTGTTAAAGATTATAATAAATAAAAAAATACATTCATTTAATTAGACTTTTCAAGCATTTTAAAGAAAAATAGTATTCCAAAAATCTTCTCCTAGGACTTATTGCCAAATACCAAAAGATTTGTGATGATTTATAGCTGAGATATTTTTGGTCTTCACAGTGAAATGTGTATGGGCTTTGGTCAACATTCCTATGTAATTGATCTGTGGTACAATAGAACTTTTTAAGAAAGAAAATAGTTACCTCAAGTATAGCTTTCTGAATTCATACAGACACAAAAGAAAAGTCTCAATTCTTAATTCTACTCCCAGTGATTAAGACTGTGACTCTTTGATTTTGTTAAATTTTGTTTATAGTTTATATACTGTTTTTTATATTTAAGTCTCTCACCTACAGTAATAATGACCCTGTGCTCCTGCCCAATCCTTTTAATCTAATCACATGATAAACTGCCCTCCATCAAGATGATCTAAATAGTATTTTTGTTTGTTTGTTTTGTTGTTGTTTTAATTTGGTTCATAACCCACTTTTTTCAAACTCAAGGGCTTAACAACCACTGTTTCTTCTCTCTAGACTCCTCTGACTCACTCTTTCCTTGGTCTTCCCTGCTCTTGCAGTGGGTATTTGGTTAAATATCACTTCTGCAGCATGACTTTTCCTGAGTTCTAACCTTGAATCAAGTTTCTTTTGCTATCTACCCTCAAATTAAGCTGCTCTTTTCCTTTATATCCCTTACACCAATTATAATTGTATATCTATTTAACTATTTGGTTGAAATCTGTTTCTTTTACTAAAAAGCAAAAGCCAAATAAATCAAGAAAAGGTCCATGTGGACAAGTTTCATGTGTTTTGCTTTTACCATTGTATTCAATATTCAGTCTAGGGGCACAAATTGTGAATGAAAGAATGAAATATTTTTGGTATAAACATTACCTTTATGATCAAAACAATGCTCTGTGAAATATCTAGAAAAAATTCTTTATGGATTATTCTCAAACATGATCTCTAGTGAGGACAAACAAATGAGCTTTGGAAAGAGTAAGATTTGAGTCATTTGAATCCCAGTTATGGAAATTACTAGCTATAGCACAGTGATCAAATAAACACTTTATTCTATTCTACACATATAAATGGAAAAGATCCAGAAAAGTGCCTGAAATGTAATATGTACCAAATAATCAGCCTCTGTTAATATTGTGAAAATGTGCTGTAAAAGAACTATAAGATCTTTGTCTTTTCCTAGATTTCATATAAATAACTGAAATCAATTCAAACTATTCACAATTATTATGCTGATCATTATTGCTTCAGGCAAGTCATTTAGTGATTTTTATCTTACTTGTAATTTCTATTCCAGGATAATGATTTTAACTATGATTCAATGTTTCATCAGGATCATACAATACTCTATTTTACAAAGAGGTTTATCTATATGGTTTTGCAAAAATCTGAAAAAAAACCATAGTAAAGAATTTGTTTTCTAAACCTATCTTTCACAGTGTATGAATGACCTGGTGTACATGGTGAATCTGATGGTTTGCTAAGGTGGCAAATATTCTGAGAAGTTTTATTTTTGTTAGGATTTGGCTAAATAAATAATCAAGCTGATTTAAACATATTTTAACAATGAAGTTTTGCACAAACTTAATGTTCTTAATCAATGATGTATGACCTAATTAAAATGGGAAATTAAATGTTTAATATTTTTGTTTCAGTGATTATTTTAACATATGTTCCAATAGATATTCAGTGAATGATTTCTATAGTTTCAGATATTCTACAAACTAAATTTTTCTTTTTTTTTCTACCTCAGTTAAAATTCTCATTTCTGTTGTGAGCATGATCCCAGGTAGACATAAAGAAGACAGAAACTAGGGTAAGATATATTAAGATATTAAATCTTCTTCAATCCAGGAGGATGCATTGTTTACAAAATAAATAATTTAATATAATAGAATAGTTTGAAAGTATTTGTGGGAAATTTTTCGATGAAAACTATCTGATTTACCTTATTATTTTTGGTCACTTTACCAGCTCTTCAATATAAAAATGGGTCAATAATGGGGCATTGACCTGAGAGATTTCTCAGATCACTAACTTATTTTGTATCAACTTTACATTATAACATATATGTTGTACTTTAAACCTGAAACTCATATGTGATCAATTTGTGGACTTATGAATTCCTTTAGCAAAGGAAAAACAAGATATTTAAAAAAAATTAAAAGAGGGGTATTTCTTTTTTTGGCATGTGTAATATATATTTTTCAACAAGACTGAGTCATTAAAAGGCAAACAGACTACCACTTGATTTTTTTTTTTTTCTCTATCTTGAAAAAGAGTTGGCAAATTGAATGTTTTTGGAGACAGACCCATCAGCACTACACTGAGCATTCTTTCTTTGGTTCTCTTATCAATGACAATGATTAAAAGTGATGAATAGCAGATGCATTTGAATCTATAATTGAACTTCTTTAAGCATAATGACATTTTCTCTCATTTTGAATTGGCTTGTAGGATCCTGATGTTCAGCAAGAGCAAACATTCATCCTAGAATGACTTATCTGTAGTCCCAGGTTGACTCCTCCAAACACTCTTGTTGCAGCTGGCAACCTTTAAATCAGAGACTAAAGCCAAATCAGAAGAGAGCTGAAACTTGTGTCATATTGAAATGCTAGATATGTACCAGCCTTGGAGTACATATTATGCATTTGCTTTTTAGAGGATTATCTTTTTTCCTGCATTGATGGGACCAGCTGTTGCTGTTAATACATCTGGGAAACACATTTTTCTTTGTTTTGTGTCAGATGAGAGGAGGCTGTCAAATCTGGCAAAGTGCCACTGATGTTTCTTAAGCTGCCGAGGGCACTAGGGAGGTAGATACCTATAATCACAGAGTAGACTTGTAGTGTTTTGGGTTATTGGAACTTTGACCAAGGATCCACATCATTATATGTTGCATTAAGAGAATCTACAGTCATCAAAAATTTTTAGTGAGTACTGGGTGATGTGTCTTTTATCTCACATTGCAAGTATATTGCCTGGAGTAGATTTTTTTAACATGTCAATCATTTGAATTTAAGACTGAATTGGATGTAAGCAATGATCATTTATCTGTTTTCCTTGTACATACTGAGATTAGATGTGCTAGTTGTTTGTCTCTGTGAGACAATAGAGTGCATTGGATATTTTATATATATATTATATACAGACACAGACAATCAGAATACCAAAGTTTTATTCTAATTTCATGACACCTTGGCTAGTGGCCTTATTTCTCAAAGCTCTTTGAATTCTAAAAGAAGGAAGATGACAAAATAATCAGAGATTCTTTGATTTCTAAAAATCTGTGATTTTCTTTGCCTTTGACATTAAGACAAAATTGTGAATGCATAGCTCCCATGTATTTTGAACAGAAAACAACTTATTTAATGTTTCACATTTCTGCACCTTGTGACTATCTTTCATTCTTCTGTTTTATCATTTAAATATATTTTTGATTCCATGAATTTTTTAATATGCATTTCTTATTTTCTTACACCAAAATCTACAAAAGTATGTATAGCAAATATTAGTATTGTGTTAATTACTATTATTATTTTATCACTCTTTTTATAGGGATAAGGCAATTGAATGATTAAACTAATTGTTTAAAATTTCTCAATTAGCAACAGGAATAGAACAGAATGTTGAATCTATAGGTCATTTCTTTTAAATATTCAAAGTGTATTGTTTACCTTTTAAATTTTGGATCTAAATGAAATAATAGCATTAAGTTTGTTACTCTATATGACTCCTGTCTTCTGGAAAATTGAAATCTTAAGCTTCTCAATGCTGTTGTTGATCTAGGTAAATCATATACACAAACTTTAAAAACACCAGAGAAAAAGAGTATCAGAATAAGTAACAAAATGGGTAAATGCTAACAGCAAAGTGAAATATTAGGGAGAATTACAAGCTACATTTATTACAGCATTTTTATTCATATGATTTTTTTTTCACTTTATGTTAAACAGTGGGATCTTTGAATAACACTCAAAGTTTAGAAACCATCTATAAGAAGTTCAAATAGAAGTTAAAGAAAAGCAAACTTGGAGCAATCGAACTGTATTCCCAGGCTAGGTGGTTTGTTGCCTAGGGTAAGTTCAAGCCACTCCATTTTTTTCTTCCATTTACAAAATAAGGATTAGACTAAAAAACTCCAGAGTTTTGTGACTTTTTTTTAAATCTCAGTAGCATTTCCTCTGACTTGGCTCTGCTATTTTTCACTGTCTCCTATGATCATTGGGTTATCATTTCCAGAGAATGGAGACTCCAAAAGCACACAGATCCTGCTTACCTTCTTAATAGTGTATCACTGGCACTTAAAAACAGTGCCTGTTACTAGAAGAGGGTCAAAAAATAATTCTATTATACTGAACTAAATGCACTCGGAAGTAAGGTATAAAGAATAAAAAGCAAGAAGGAGATAAGATGACAAAGAGAACAACATGGTTTTCTTACAGAAACATCAAAATCACAACTAAGTGCTGAACAACCATTGGCCAAGAAACACTGTAACCTACTGAAAAAGATACCTTACATCCAAAGGCAGAGAAGAAATCACAATGAAATGGTAGGAAGGGCTCAATCATGATAAAATCAAATCCCATATACACCAATGGGTAACTCACAAACTGGAAAAATAATTATACCACAGTAGTTCTTTCATAGGGGTCAAATTTCTGAGCACCACATCACGCTGCCCAGTCTGGGGGGTGGCAATGGGAGGAGGCTCAACCACAGAATCTGTCTTTGAAGGACAGTGGGACTTGATCTCAGGAATTTCCTAGGACTAGAGGAAACAGAAACTCTACTTTTGAAGGGCACACACAGGGTCTCATGCACACCAGGCCCCCCAGAAAATAATGGTGACCTCATAAGAGACTGGGCCAGAATGACCTGCTAGCATTAGAGGATCTTTCTATAGAGACAAGGGGAGGCTATGGCTCACTGCTGATACAAAGTCACCATTTATAGCAATCTGAGAAGAACAAATAATAAAGGGAATTAAAAGTAGAAAAAGAAAGAAGTTAAAACTGTCAATGTTTGCAGATGACATGATACTACACATAGAAACCCCTAACGATACCACCAACAAACTACTAGAGCTCACCAATGAATTTGGTAAAGTTGCAGGATACAAAATTAATACACAGAAATATCTTGATTTCCTGGACACTAACGATGAAAGATCAAAAAAGAAATTAAGAAAAAATCCTATACACCATCATATCAAAAAAATAAAATGCTTAGGAATAAATCTACCTAAGGAGACAAAAGACGGGTACTCTGGAAACTCTAAGACAGTGATGAAAGAAATCAAAGATGACACAAACAGAAAGATATACCACATTCTTGGATTGGAAGAATCAATAATGTCAAAATGACAATATCATGTAAGGTAATCTGCAGATTCAATGCAATCACTATCAAGTTACTAATGGTATGTTTTTTCAGAACAAGAACAAAAATTTTAAAACTTTAAATGGAAACACAAAAGACTCCAAACAGCTAAAACAGTCTTGAGAAAGAAAAACAGATGGAGGAAGCAGGCTCCTTGACTTCGGACCATACTACAAAGCTATGATCATAAAAATGGTATGATGTTGATGCAGAAACAGAAACATACATCAATGAAACAGGATAGAAAACTCAGAAATAAACCCACACACCTAGGGTCAAGTAATCTACGAAAAGGAAGGAAGATTATACAATGGAGAAAAGGCAGTTTCTTCAATAAATGGTACTTGGAAAACTGTAGTAACATGTTGAAGAAATAAATTAGAACATTCTTTAATACCAGAAACAAAAATAAGCTCAAAATGAATCAGCCATAAATGTAAGGCTGGACACCATAAAACTCTTAGAGAAAAACATTGCCAGAACACTCTGACATAAATCACAGAAAGATTTTTCTTGATCCACCTCCTAGAATAATGAAAATAAAAATAAACAAATGGGATATAATTAAATCCAAAAGCTTTTACACAACAAAGAAACAAAAGACAACCCATAAAATGGAACTGACAAGGGATTAATATCCAAAATTTACAAACAGCTCATGAGGCTCCATATATATATATATATATATATATATATATATATATATACACACACACACACAGAGGACTTCAGACCAGTTCAGTTCAATTACTCAGTCATGTCTAGCTCTTTGTGACCCCATGGACTTCAGCATGCCAGGCCTCCTGTTCATCACCAACTCCCAGAGCTTACTCAAACATATGTCCATTGAGTTGGTGAAGCCATACAACTGTCTCATCTTCTGTTGTCCCCTTATCCTCCCACCTTCAATCTTTCTCAGAATCAGGGTCTTTTCAAATGAGTCAGCTCTTCACATCAGTGCTCAAATAAAGTACTGGAGTTTCATCTTCAACATCAGTCTTTCCAATGAACACTCAGGACTGATCTCCTTTAGGATGGGATGGTTGGATCTCCTTGCAGTCTAAGGGCCTCTCAAGAGTCTTTTCCAACACTACAGTTCAAAAACATCAATTCTTCTGTGCTCAGGTTTCTTTATAGTCCAACTTTCACATCCATACAACCACTGGAAAAACCGTATCCTTGACGAGACAGACCTTTATTAGCAGAGTAATGTCTCTGCTTTTTAATATGCTGTCTAGGTCAGTCATAACTTTCCTTTCAAGGAGTAAGCACCTTTTAATTTCACGGCTGCAATCCCATCTGTGCTGATTTTGGAGCCCCCCCCACCCCCCAAATAAAGTCAGCCACTGTTTCCACATCTATTTGCCATGAAGTGATGGGACTGATGCCATAATCTTAGTTTTCTAAATGTTGAGCTTTATGCCCACTTTTTCACTCTCCTCTTTCACTTTCATCAAGAGGCTCTTTAGTTCTTCTTCACTTTCTGCCATAAGAGTGGTGTCATCTGCATATCTGAGGTTGATATTTCTCCCAGCAATCTTGATTCCAGCTTGTTCTTCTTCCAGCCCAGTGTTTCTCATGATGTACTCTGCATATATGTTAAATAAGCAGGGTGACAATATACAGTCTTGACATACTCCTTTTCCTATTTGGACCCAGTCTGTTGTTTCATGTCCACTTCTAACTGTTGCTTCCTGACCTGCATACAGATTTCTCAAAAGGCAGATCAGTTGATCTGATATTCCCATCTCTTGCAGAATTTTCTTCAATTTATTGTGATCCCCACAGTCAAAGTCTTTGGCAGAGTCAATAAGGCAGAAGTAGATGTTTTTTTGGAATTCTCTTGCTCTTTTGATGATCCAAAGGATGTTGGCAATTTGATCTCTGTTTCCTCTGCCTTTTCTAAATGCAGCTTGAACATCTGGAAAGTCACGATTCATGTATTGCTGAAGCCTGTCTTGGAGAATTTAGAGCATTTCTTTACTAGCGTGTGAGAGAGTACAATTGTGCAGTAGTTTGAGCATTTTTGACATTGTTTTTTTTTTGGGATTGGAATGAAAACTGATCTTTTCCAGTCCTGTGGACACTGCTGACTTTTCCACATTTGCCAGCATATTGAGTGTAGCACCTTAACAGCATCATCTTTTAGAATTTTAAATAGCTCAACTGGAATTCTATCACCTCCACTAGCTTTGTTCATAGTGATGCTTCCTAAGGCCTACCTGACTGCATATTCCAGGATGTCTGGCTCTAGGTGAGTGATCACACCATCATGATTTTCTGGATCGGGAAGATTTTTTTTTTTTTTTTTGGTACAGATCTTCTGTGTATTCTTGCCACCCTTTCTTTATATCTTCTCCTTCTGTTAAGTCCATACCATTTCTTTCCTTTGTTGAGAGCATCTTTGCATGAAATATTCCCTTTGTATCTTTAATTTTCTTGAAGAGATCCCTGGCTTTCAGTAGACATTTGTCCAAAGAAATACAGGTGGCCAAAAACACATGAAAAGATGATCAGCATCACTAATTGTTAAAGATATGCAAGTCAAAACTGCAATGAGGTATGAGTTCACACAAGTCAGAATGGTCATCACCAAAAAAACAGACAAGCACTAAATACTGAATAGGGTGTACAGAGAAGGAAACCCTCTTACATCGTTGATAGGAATATAAACTGGTACAGCCACTATGGAGAACACTATGGGGATTCCTTAACAAACTAAAAATAGAACTACCATGTAATCCAGCACTGGGCATACATCTGGAGAAAATCATGGTTCAAAAGGATACATTCACCCCATTGTCCATTGCAGCACTGTTTACAATACCCAAGATATGGAAGCAACCTAAATATCCATAGACAGATGAATGGATACAGAAGATGTGGTATGTAATGCAACATTACTGAGCCATTATAATAAATTAAATAATTCCATATGCAACAATATGGCTATACCTAGAGATTACACTAACTGAAGTATGTCAGACAAAGACAAATACGATATGACATTGCTTATGTGCATACCTAAAAAAACTGCTACAAATGAACTTATTTTACAAAACAGAAAAAGACACACAGACTGAGAGAATTAACATTTAATTACCGGAAAGGCAGGGTGGGGGAAACGGATGGATAGACATTTTGGTATTGACATGTACATAGTGCTATATTAAAAATTGATAACCAATAGAAGTAGCTAACCATTTCTTTAGAATATGCTCTCTAGCCAAGTCTAACTTTATTTAGATGCTGCAGACAGACCAACTTGACTGCTTGAACCAAAATGGGAACATTACACAAACATTACATCCCTTTCTGAAAACACTGTGATTTTGCTGTCAAGTGTAGAATCCTCCCTTCAAGAAAATGATTGTGATCATTTTGTATGGCTTTTATGGGAACTTCTGTAAATTTTGTGTTTTAGTAAAATATTTTTTGTTATACTAAAAAAAAAAAATTAAATAGATAAGCAATAAAGACCTACTGAACAGAACAGAAAACTGCTCAATACTCTGTAATAACCTAAATGGCAAAAGAATTGGAAAAACAACAGATACATGTATATGTATAACTGAATCACTCTGCTGTACACCTGGAACTAATACAACATTGTTAATCAATCACACTTGAATGTATTTTATTTCAATTTGAAAAATAAGAAGCTCAGTAAATTTCTCAAAGATTATATCAGGAAGGCAGCAGAAAATTACCTTGAATAGTTCAATCATTGATTCTTGAATGCCTCTATTAATTTTTGGACCAGTCTAAACTTTACAATTTGTCAGCAAATTTGGAAAACTCAGCAGTAGCCACAGGACTGGAAAAGGTCAGTTTTCACTCCAATCCCAAAGAAAGGCAATGCCAAAGAATGCTCAAAGTTGCACTCATCTCACATGCTAGTAAAGTAATGCTCAAAATTCTCCAAGACACGCTTCAACAATACATGAACCGAGAACTTCCAGATGTTCAAGCTGGTTTTAGAAAAGGCAAAGGAACCAGAGATCATATTGCCAACATTGGTTGGATCATCAAAAAAGCAAGAGAGTTCCAGAAAAACATCTATTTCTGCTTTATTGACTATGCCAAAGCATTTGACAGCGTGGATCACAATAAACTGTGAAAATTTCTAAAAGAGATGGGACTATCAGACCACCTGACCTGCCTCTTGAGAAACATGAATGCAGGTCAGGAAGCAACAGTTAGAATTGGACATGAAATAACATATTGGTTCCAAATAGGAAAAGGAGTAGGCCAGGGCTGTATATTGTCACCCTGCTTATTTAACTTGTATGCAAAGTACATCATGAGAAACACTGGGCTGGAGGAAGCACAAGCTGGAATCAAGATTGCTGGGGGAAATATCAATAACCTCAGATATGCAGATGATACCACCCTTATGGCAGAAAATGAAGAAGAACTAAAAAGCCTCTTGATGAAAGTGAAAGTAGAGAGTGAAAAAGTTGGCTTAAAGCTCAATATTTAGAAAACTAAGATCATGGCATCAGTCCCATCACTTCATGGAAAATAGATGGGGAAACAGTGGAAACAGTGGCTGACTTTATTTTTGGGGGCTCCAAAATCAGTGCAGATGGTGATTGCAGCCATGAAATTAAAAGATGCTTACTCCTTGGCAGGAAAGTTATGACCAACCTAGACCGCATATTCAAAAGCAGAGACATTACTTTTTCAACAAAGGTCCATCTAGTCGAGGCTATGTTTTTTCCAATGGTCATGTATGGATGTGAGAGTTGGACTATAAAGAATGATGCGCACAGAAGAATTGATGCTTTTGAATTATGGTGTATTATCAATCTTGACTTGGATTGCAAGGAGATCCAACCAGTCAATCCTAAACGAGATCAGTCCTGGGTGTTCATTGGAAGGACTGATTTTGAAGCTGAGACTCCAATACTTTGGCCAACTGATGTGAAGAGCTGACTCATTTGAAAATACCCTGATGTTGGGAAAGATTGAGGGCAGGAGGAGAAGGGGTCGACAAAGGATGAGATGGTTGGATAGCATCACAGACTCGATGGACATGGGTTTGGGGGAACTCTGGGAGTTGGTGATGGACAAGGAGACCTGGAGTGCTGTGCTTCATGGGGTTGCAAAGAGTCAAACACAACTGAGCAACTGAACTGAACTAAAGCTTTTTAAGCTTCCATTTCTTCAACCATGAAATAAGAATTACATTAAAACTATTTCCCAGTGAGTTTTGTGATGATTAACTAAAATAATACATGCAATTATTAATTACATGTAATAATTTCCAGGAAATTATGTATAATAAAATATCTAACATTTAGTAAATGCTTACCCAAAGACAATTATCTTTCCAAAAATTAGCTAATATTTTTACTAGGGGAAGAGTGTAATTTTATGGTGTGTTTACAGTAGACATACAAAAATACACACTGACCATCTTATGTCATACTATTTCTTATTCTTGGTCAATTCTTTCACTTAAATTTCTGTTGATTCCTCTTTTCTACCCTCAATGATTTCTAGAAGATATCACTCAACTTTTGGATTTTTCTGTGGTTTTTGTATGAAAGGTCATTTCTTTTTTTGTCAGTTTTGCTCTGCTTGTAACAAAATTCTTAATCTTTCAGTACATTTGTTAGGTTCAATTTCTAAAATTTCTTCTCTAAAAAGATTCATTTGTTTAAACTTCATGGTCATTTTTAAAATTTTTATTTTCAATCTAATTTCCACACTAAGATAAATTTCATCCTTCCTGTAATATTTTCATTTCTATGAGATTGGTTTCTATTGGTTCTCTTATCAGATATACCTTTTCAACCTTAACATATGTCCTCTACTTACCTCTTCCCAACTTTTGAATGTGGGCATCTTTTCATGTGCAAGTTCTTTTAATCTCAAGAATTCAGATATTACTTATGGTAGCTGATGCCAATATCTATGCCTCTAATTTTCAATATATTTAATGTCATCTTATTCTTCTGTTCTGCATTGTATGTTATCAAAAACCATGTTTAAATCTGAATTAAAATATATAGTTACTTCTATTTGCTTATTCAATATTTGACAATGAATGTAATACTTTAGTCATCTTTTGGCTTACTCTAAAAATAGTTTAAAAGGTCCTACAAAGTATCTATGATAGAAAAACATTAATTTTAAAAATTAAAAAATGCATTCAATTGTCATGATGATTTCAACAATATGCTTATAGTACAAATCTCATAATTCTAATATAGTTATATAAATGTCATTATAAGCAAATGGTTGATATAGCAGCTACATCTAAAGTATAACGGAAGTTTTATAGTTTTAATAAGCTTCATAGATTTAATAAGCCATACAAAATCATTAATAAGTAAAAAAAGTCAGTAGTTATAGCTTATATAATAGTTGTGTTCTAACTTATATGTGATTTATGATTTATAAATTCATTTATATAGCTTTAATTAGTTAATTAATTAGTACATATTTTATTATTGAAGTATATTTATTATTTATTTACTAGAATATATTTGTTTTACCATGTTGTGTTAATTTCTGCTGTACAGCAAAGTGAATCAGTTTTATATATACGTGTGTATGTAAGTATTCATACATATATATATTCTTTTTTAGATATCTTTCCATTTAGGTCACCACAGAGCATTGAATAGAGTATCCTGTGTTATACAGGATGTTTTAATTAGCTAAAAAATAAGTTCATTAGTCTCTTTTATATATAGTGTATATATGTCAATATAGTCAATACACTATAGTATAAAGTGTATGTATGTCAATCAATGGCACCCCACCCCAGTACTTTTGCCTGGAAAATCCCATGGACGGAGGAGCCTGGTAGGCTCCAGTCCATGGGGTCGCTAAGAGTCAGATACGACTGAGTGGCTTCACTTTCACTTTTCGCTTTCATGCATTGGAGAAGGAAATGGCAACCCACTCCAGTGTTCTTGCCTGGAGAATCCCAGGGACAGGGGAGCCTGGTGAGCTCCCGTCTATGGGGTCGCACAGAGTCGGACACAACTGAAGCGACTTAGCAGCAGCAGCAGCATGTCAATCCTAACCTACCAATTCATCTTACCACCCCTTCCCCTCTTGGTAATCTCTTGGTATGTTTGTTTTCTACATCTGTAACTATTTCTGTTTTGTAAATGGGTTCACTTGTACCATTTTTTAGATTTTACATATAAGTGGAGTTATACAATATTCATCTTTTTCTTTCTGAATTACTTCACTCTGTATGATAATCTCTAGGTCCATCTATTTCATTGCAAATGGCATTATTTCATTTTCTTTCATTTTTTTCTATGATAATATTCCATTGTATATATGTACCATATCTTCTTTATCCATTCCTCTGTTGATGGGCATTTAAGTTGCTTCCATGTTTTGGCTATTGTAGATAGCACTACAATGATCATTAAGGTGCACACGTACTTGCTTTTTTTTTTTTTTTTAATTAAATTTTATTTTGCTGAACTTTACAATATTGTATTGCTTTTGTCATATATCTAAATGGATCCACCACAAGTATACATGTGGTCCCAATCCTGAACCCTCCCTCCCTCCTCCCTCCCCATACCATCCCTCTGGGTCGTCCCAGTGTGTCAGCAGGCATCCATTATCAGACATCGTACCTGGACTGGCGACTCATTTCAGATATGATATTATACATATTTCAATGCTATTCTCCCAAATCATTCAACCCTCTCCCATTCCCAGAGTCCAAAAGTCTGATCTATACATCAGTGTCTCTTTTGCTGTCTCGTAAACGGGGTTACCATCTTTCTAAATTCCATATATATATGTTAGTATACTGTATTTGTGTTTTTCTTTCTGGCTTACTTCACTCTGTATAATAGGCTCCAGTTCCATCCACCTCATTAGAACTGATTCAAATGTATTCTTTTTAATGGCTGAGTAATACTCCATGGTGTATATGTACCACAGCTTTCTTATCCATTCATCTGTGGATGGACATCTACGTTGCTTCCAAGTCCTGGCTACTGTACACACGTACTTTCAAGTTATGGTTTCCTCTTGGATATATGCACAAGAATGGGATTTCTGGTTCATCAAAAGAATATGATACTAGCACAAAAACAGAAATATAGATCAATGAAATAGAAGATAAAGTTCAGAGAGAGATAAACACACACATCTGTGGACAGCTAATCTATGACAAATTTCATGGCTGCAGTCACCATCTGCAGTGATTTTGGAGCCCAAAAAAAGTAAAGTCTGACACTGTTTCCACTCTTTCCCTATCTATTTCCCATGAAGTGATGGGACCAGATGCCATGATCTTCGTTTTCTGAATGTTGAGCTTTAAGCCAACTTTTTCACTCTCCTCTTTCACTTTCATCAAGAGGCTTTTATTTCCTCGTCACTTTCTGCCATAAGGGTGGTGTCATCTGCATATTTGAGGTTATTGATATTTCTCACGGCAATCTTTATTCCAGCTTGTGTTTCTTCCAGTCCAGCATTTCTCATGATTTACTTTGCATATAAGTTAAAAAAGCAGGCTGATAATATACAGCCTTGAAGTACTCCTTTTCCTATTTGGAACCAGTCTGTTGTTCCATGCCCAGTTGTAACTGTTGCTTCTTGACCTGCATACAGATTTCTCAAGATGCAGGTCAGATGGTTTGGTATTCCCATCTCTTTCAGAATTTTCCACAGTTTATTTTGATACACACAGTCAAAAGCTTTCGCACAGTCAATAAAGCAGAAATAGATGTTTTTTTGAAACTCTTGCTTTTTCCATTTCAGCAGCCATGAAATTAAAAGACGCTTACTCCTTGGAAGGAAAGTTATGTCAAACCTAGATAGTATATTCAAAAGCAGAGACATTACTTTGCCAGCAAAGGTCCGTCTAGTCAAGGCTATGGTTTTTCCTGTGATCATGTATGGATGTGAGAGTTGGACTGTGAAGAAGGCTGAGAGCTGAAGAACTGATGCTTTTGAACTGTGGTGTTGGAAAAGACTCTTGAGAATCCCTTGGACTGCATGGAGGTCCAACCAGCCCATTCTGAAGGAGATCAGCCCTGGGATTTCTTTGGAAGGAATGATGCTGAAGCTGAAACTCCAGTACTTTGGCCACCTCATGCAAAGAGTTGACTCATTGGAAAAGACCTTGATGCTGAGAGGGATTGGGGGCAGGAGGAGAAGGGGACGACAGAGGATGAGATGGCTGGATGGCATCACTGACTCAATGGACGTGAGTCTGAGTGAACTCCAGGAGTTGGTGATGAACAGAGAGGCCTGAAGTGCTGCGATTCATGGGGTCGCGAAGAGTCAGACACGACTGAACGACTGAACTGAACTGAACTGAATCTATGACAAAGGAGGTAAGACTATACAATAGAGAAAAGGCAGTCTCTTCAATGAGTGGTGCTAGAAAACTTAGACAGCTACATTCAAAATAATGAAATTAGAAAACTCCCTAACATGACATAAAACTAAACTCGAAATGGATTAAAGACTTACGTGTAAGGTCAGATTCTATAAAACTCTTAGGGGAGAACATATGCAGAACACGTTTTGACATAAATGGCAGCAAGATCTTTTTCGATCACTTCTTAGAATAATGAAAATAAAAACAAATTAAACTAATTGGATTTAATTAAACTTAAAAGTGTTTGCACAGCTAAGGAAAATGAAAAAGACAGCACTCAGAATGGGAGAAAATATTTGCAAATGAAACAACTGACAAGGGATTAATCTCCAAACTTTACAAACAGCTCATGTAGCTCAGAAAACAAAACAGAAAAAAGTGCAGAAGACCTAAATAGACATTTCTCCAAAGAAGATATAGAGATGGACAAAGCACATGGAAAGATGCTCAACATCACTAATTATTAGAGAAATGCAAATCAAAACTACAGTGAGGTATCAGTTTACATCAATCAGAAAGGCCATCATCAAAAAGTTCACAAAGAAATTCTGGAGAAAGTTGTGGAGAAAAAGGATCCATCCTACACTTTTGGTGGGAATGTAAACTGGTAAAGCCACTATGGAAAACATTAGGGAGGTTTCTCACAAAGCTAAAAGCTACCATATGACCTAGCTTTAAATTATTTCAAAGGGTTTTCAGTTATAAATATGAAAATACTTTCTTCTCTCAGTTTAGATTTGTAGTTTTTGAACCTATTATAGAGCTCATGTTTCTTGATAGGCATTTAAAATATCCTGGAGCCTATTATACAGAGTGAAGTAAGCCAGAAAGAAAAACACAAATACAGTATACTAACGCATATATATGGAATTTAGAAAGATGGTAACAATCACCCTGCTTATGAGACAGCAAAAGAGACACTGATGTATAGAACAGACTTTTGGACTCTGGGACTGGGAGAGGGTGGGACGGTTGGGGAGAATAGCATTGAAATATGTATAATATCATATCTGAAACGAGTCAGTCCAGGTACGATGCCCTATAACAGATGCCTGGGACTGGAGTACTGGGATGACCTGGAGGGATGGTGTGGGAGGGGGGAGGGAGGAGGGTTCAGGATGGGGAGTACGTGTATTCTGGTGGCGGATCCATCTCGATGTATAGTAAAAGTAATACAATATTGTAAAGTTAAGAAAAATTAAAAAAAATAATAATAATAATTAAAAAAATAAAAAAATAAAATATTATAATCATAGCTACATTTCTAAAAATAATCAATATTTGTTATTGATTTTCAAAAGCTCTTTCAAGGTCCTGTTACTTAAAACCACTTTATGAATAGACATTATTAAAATTTATGCATTTCAATTTATAGATTTACATTTTAAATGATATTGAGAAACATGTTCAAACCCATACCATTAGTAAATGGCAGAAATCAGACTTAATATACATGTTAATATTTCCACTCCAATGCTCCTTCTATTCTATGTCAAAATATTCTAGGATATAATTTATCACTGATCTATTTAATTTTTGGAGGAGAAATATCTTAATTTTTTTTATATTATCATATGAATCAGATACCATAACCAGAATAATAATGATAAATCCTGAATCTCATCAAACCACTTAATATTCTGGGTCCATTTTTTGCCTTCAGATAGTCCAGCCTCCTCAGCATGGGGCTCCAGATTACTTCTCCAACTTTGTCATACAGCTCAGAACAAGTGAGCTTATTATTACACACTAAATGTTTTCATTTCTTTAATCTACTAGCTTTTCTAACATCCAGAATTTTCTACATAATGTTTTCTTTGTTTGGAGCAGAGATTTTGCTTCTATTCATTTTGATGACTGTACTACTCAAATCTCATTTATATATAATTGGGTGGGAATAGCTCTTTCTTTGGAGAAGGCAATGGCACCCCACTCCAGTACTTCTGCTTGGAAAATCCCATGGGTGGAGGAGCCTGGTAGGCTGCAGTCCATGGGGTCGCTGAGGGTCGGACATGACTGAGCGACTTCACTTTCACTTTTCACTTTTATGCATTGGAGAAGGAAATGGCAACCCACTCCAGTGTTCTTGCCTGGAGAATCCCAGGGACGGGTGAGCCTGGTGGGCTGCCATCTATGGGGTCACACAGAGTCGGACACGACTGAAGTGACTTAGCAGCAGCAGCAGCAGCAGCTCTTTCTTGCCTACCACTTCTCCCCACTAATTTACATTCTGGCTAGGTACTTCTTTGGTGGACTCTCACTGTACTTATCATGGTAATTCTCTCATTGTTTTTAACCCCCTGGTCACATATTGAATCTTTTCCTAAACCCATTAAATTACCCTTAGTGTCTAACGGTGCCCAAAGTAGACACTGAATTGATATTCTTTGAATTAATTACAATTTCCCTAATCTGCTTTCATTTTCTCATTCAAACTCATTTAGTATTGGTGAACTCATAACTTTAAACTTATTCTCAAACTTATGATTTGACAGTTTAAGGATAAGTGATCTATAAGCCAGATATGTGTCATTCTCGTTGGGCATTGGGAACATATTTTGAACCAAAAACAGTTGAATCTTAGTGTTATGGGTTTAACATTGGCAGCTTCTACGGTGTTGTGCTTTGATCTACCAGAAGGTTAATGAAATACAGTAAATACACATCAACTGAGAAAGGAATTTGTAGCAAATTCAATTTCAGGTTAGTGAGAAAAAAGTCTTTTAAGTAGCTATTGAGTCTACCTGATCTCCCAGCTTCTGCATCCCAATATGGCTTTATCTTTCTATAATGTAATCATCATCTTTTCTCTAACTGTCTGAAGAAAAAAATCCAGCTTTCAGCTTTGAGATGGCCGAAGCAAAATATAAGAGATTTGGATCTTAGCTTAAAAGACAAGTTTTATGAATAAAGTCATAAAGGTATAGATGATAATATGTTGTGCTTAGTCACTCAGTCCTGTCCAACTCTTTGTGACCTCATGGACTAGTGGGGTCTGCCAGGCTCCTCTGCCCTTGGGATTCTCCAGGCAAGAATACTGAGGTGGGTGGCCATTTCCTCCTCCAATAGATGATGATAACTAATCTCTAATCATTTCTGGAACAAACTGAATATAGATAAATAAAAGGTAAATAGTATTTTACAAAATTGATATCAAAGATACCAGCCATATCAACTACAAATATCAAAGGTATATTTTACAATAGTATCAGTTCAGTTTCAGTTCACTTCAGTCGCTCAGTCATATCTGACTCTTTGTGACCCCATGAATCGCAGCAGGCCAGGCCTCCCTGTCCATCACCAACTCCTGGAGTTCACCCAAACTCACGTCCATCGAATCGATGATGCCATCCAGCCATCTCATCCTCTGTCGTCCCCTTCTCCTCCTGCCCCCAATCCCTCCCAGCATCAGAGTCTTTTCCAATGAGTCAACTCTTCACATGAGGTGGCCAAAGTACTGGAGGTATTATTATTACCCCAGGATAATAAATGTTATAAAGAGTTAAAAAAAACAATATGATGCATTTGTGATCATTTGTAGTTATTATTATTATTTTTTAATGTGCGTAACTCCAGTATTTTGGCCACCTCATGTGAAGAGTTGACTCATTGGAGAAGACTCTGACGCTGGGAGGGATTGGGGGCAGGAGGAGAAGGGGATGACAGAGGATGAGATGGCTGGATGGCATCACTGACTCGATGGATGTGAGTCTGAATGACCTCCGGGAGTTGGTGATGGACAGGGAGGCCTGGCGTGCTGCAGTTCATGGGGTCGAAAAGAGTTGGACACGACTGAGTGACTGATCTGATCTGATAAAGCATTTAAAGTCAGTGGTTTCAAATGTTGTTAACTTAGTTGACTCTTTTTGTGTTCAATGTCACTTTTCTAAATTTCTCATTTCTCTTCTCTCACTGTCTTTGCTGTCTTGCTCAGTAACCTATTCTTCCAGTACCGCTTCACCTACCACATGTCCTTCCCCAGATTTGGACTAGCTCTCTGCTGGTGTTCTGAATGAAAATCATTAAATTTATACTCTACCATCCAAACATGGTATTTATTTCTTATTGTTCCCTTGCCTAATAATACTGTCATTTACCCAGATATCTAGTTTACAAATAGTGATACTATGCTTGGCTCTTCATCTTTCTTCTTGCAATTAATCAGCAAATTATCACATCAGCACCATCGTGATTATCTGCGTTGTGAATAACTTCTTTGTATGGTTTTTCTGTGTATTCTTGCCACCTCTTCTTAATATCTTCTGCTTCTGTTATGTCCCTACAATTTCTGTCCTTTATTGAGCCCATTTTTGCATGAAATATTCCCTTGGTATCTCTAATATTCTTGAAGAGATCTCTGATCTTTCCTGTTCTATCATTTTCCTCTATTTCTTTGCATTGATCACTAAGGAAGGCTTTCTTATCTCTCCTTGCTATTATTTGGAACTCTGCATTCAAATGGGTATATCCTTGCTTTTCTCCTTTGCTTTTCACTTCCCTTCTTTTCACAGCTATTTTTAAGGCCTTCCCATTGCATTTCTTTTTCTTGGGGATGGTCTTGACTCCTATCTCCTGTACAATATCACGAACCTCCATCCATAGTTCATCAGGCACTCTATCAAATCTAGTACCTTAAATCTATTTCTCACTTCCACTGTATAGTCATAAGGGATTTGATTTAGGTCATACCTGAATGGTTTAGTGGTTTTCTCCACTTTCTTCAATTTCAGTCTGTATTTGGCAATAAGGAGTTCATGATCCAAGCCACAGTCAGCTCCTGGTCTTGCTTTTGCTGACTGTATAGAACTTCCCCATCTTTAGCTACAAAAAATATAATAAACCTGATTTCAGAGTCGACCATCCACAAAAAAGATTTTCACAACCCAGATAATCACGATGGTGTGATCACTCACCTAGAGCCAGACATCCTGGAATGTGAAGTCAAGTGGGCCTTCAGAAGTATCACTAAGAACAAAGCTACTGGAGGTAATGGAATTCCAGTTGAGCTATTTCAAATCCTGAAGGATGACTCTGTGAAAGTGCTGCACTCAATATGTCAGCAAATTTGGAAAACTCAGCAGTGGCCATAGAACTGGAAAAGGTCCATTTTCATTCCAATCCTAAAGAAAGGCAATGCGAAAGAATGCTCAAACTAGCACACAATTGCACTCATCTCACACGTTAGTAAAGTAATGCTCAAAATTCCCCAAGACACGCTTCAGCAATACATGAATCGTGACTTTCCAGATGTTAAAGCTGGTTCTAGAAAAGGCAGAGGAAACAGAGATCAAATTGTGAACATCTGCTGGATCATCAAAAAAGCAAGAGAGTTCCAGAAAAACATCTATTTCTGCTTTATTAACGATGCCAAAGCCTTTGACTGTGTGGATCACAATAAACTGTGGAAAATTCTGAAAGAGATAGGAACACCAGACCACCTGACCTGCCTCTTGAGGAACCCATATGCAGGTCAGGAAGCAACAGTTAGAACTGGACATGGAACAACAGACTGGTTCCAAATAGGAAAAGGAGTATGTCAAGGCTGTATATGTCACCCTGCTTATTTAATTTACATGCAGAGTACATCATGAGAAACACTGGGCTGGAAGCAGCACAAGCTGGAATCAAGATTGCTGGGAGAAATATCAATAATCTCAGATATGCAGATGACACCACCCTTATGGCAGAAAATGAAGAAGAACTAAAAAGCTTCTTGATGAAAGTGAAAGAGGAGAGTGAAAAAGTTGGCTTAAAGCTCAACATTCAGAAAACTAAGATCATGGCATCTGGTCCCATCACTTCATGGCAAATAGATGGGTAAACAGTGGCTGACTTTATTTTTTTGGAGCTAAAAAATCACTGCAGATGGTGATTGCAGCCATGAAATTAAAAGATGCTTATTTCCTGGAAGGAAAGTCATGACCAACCTAGATAGCATATTCAAAAGCAGAGACATTACTTTTCCAACAAAGGTCCATCTAGTCAAGGTTATGGTTTTTCCAGTGGTCATGTATGGATGTGAGAGTTGGACAATAAAGAAAGCTGAGCGCAGAAGAACTGATGCTTTTGAACTGTGGTGTTGCAAAAGACTCTTGAGAATCCCTTGGACTGTAAGGACAGCCAACCAGTCCATCCTAAACGAGATCAGTCCTGGATGTTCTTTGGAAGGACTGATGTTGAAGCTGAAACTTCAATACTTTGGCCACCTGATGCAAAGAGCTGACTCATTTGAAAAGATCCTGACTCTGGGAAAGATTGAGGGCTGGAGGAGAAAGGGATGATAGAGGATGAGATGGTTGGATGGCATCACTGACTCGATGTACATGGGTTTGGGTGGACTCCAGGAGTTGGTGATGGACAGGGAGGCATGGCATGCTGCGGATCATGGGTTTGCAAAGAGTTGGACATGACTGAGTGACTGAACTGAACTGAACAACAACCTAAATTTTGTCTCATATATATATATCCTAAGATACTGTTTGCTAAAATTCATCATCCTTATAATCTTTATTTTCAAAAAACTACCATAATTTTTACCAAGTTGTTTTCCTGTTGCTTTTTTCCCTTTTCCATTCTAGCCTCTACAATAATAACATATTTACCAGATGAATTTCCATTTTTGAAACTTGTTAGGAGATTTCATTTAGCTAACAGTCTCTTTATCTCTTTTATAAAATGTATAATCATTAATAGAAAGAATAATATATAACTTCTGAAATCAGCCTATTAAAAATATTCATGAAATTTATGCAAAATGCAGAAAATGATGTAACTAGATAAAAATAAAATTGAGGACACATGCATGATCTTAAGAGAAATTTCAAAAAAAGAAAAGGAAAACAACACTCCCCTCCCCCCAAAATAAGAGACAGACAGAAAAAAAAATAATTTAGTTAAATGCTCCTAAATACCCTTTCATTTGCATTTCCTGGTGACCACAGAATTTTTCTTTTGCCAGTAATGTACCACCCCACCTCTTAATATTTTCAGAGACTTCAACTTTTGGCAAATAAAAAGGCTCAGCTGGTAAGGAATCCACCTGCAGTGCAGGAGATCCAGTTTGATTCCTGGATTCAGAAGATCCTCTGGAGAAGGGATAAGTTACCCACTCCAGGATTCTTGGGCTTCCCTGGTGACTCAGATGGTAGAAAATCTGCCTGCATTGTGGGAGACCTGGGTTTGATCCCTGGGTTGGGAAGATTCCCTGGTGTAGGGCATGGCAACCCACTCCACTATTCTTGCCTGGAGAATCCCCATAGACAGAGGAGCATGCTTGGCTATAGTCCACAGGTTTGCAAAGAGTTGGGCATGACTGAGAAACTAAGAACACACACAGGCAGTGACTGTTATAAAAAGTGACACAAAGTGAAATTCGCTCATGTGTCCGACTCTTTTGCAACCCCATGGTCTATATAGTCCATGGAACTCTCCAGGCCAGAATACTGGAGTGGGTAGTGTTTCCCTTCTCCAGGGGATCTTCCCAATCCAGGAATTGAACCCAGGTCTCTGGCATTGCAGGAGGATTCTTTACCAGCTGAGCCATAAGGGAAGACCATTAGAGATAGTAGGTAATAATATATTGCAAATGGGAAAAGATTTATTACCTGAAGATTGTTTTACAAGTTAAGCAATGAATGTAAAAGAAATAGAATGGATTATCATAGAAGTGAAGACTTTATTTTAGGATACCAAGAACTCTACTTTGAAATTAACAGAATGTTACAATCACACATAGAAAAGGTAGAAAAAAATGTTAGGCATTAGAAAACTGGGTTAGAAAAAATGCACATGATAAGTTATTAACTTGAGAAAAGCTTTCACCAAGCGATCAAAATTAAAATGAAGACATAGACTATACATCTCTGATGACAAACTTTGAGCCATATTTGAAGAATGAGCAAATACAGTTGGTGTGAACTTCCAGATGTTCAAGCTGGATATAGAAAAGGCAGAGGGACCAGAGATCAAATTGCCAACATTCTTGGGTCATCAAAAAAGCAAGAGTTCCAGATAAATACCTACTTCTGTTTTATTGAATACACCAAAGCCTTTGACTGTGTGGATCACAACAAACTGTGGAAAATTCTTAAAGTGATGCGAACACTAGACCATCTGACCTGCCTCCTAAGATATCTGTATACAGTTCAAGAAGCAATAGTTAGAACTGGACGTGTAACAGCAGACTGGTTCCAAATAGGAAAAGGAGTGTCAAGGCTGTATATTGTCACCCTGCTTATTTAATTTATATGCAGAGTAAATCATGAGAAACATTGGGGTGGAGGAAGCACAAACTGGAATCAAGATCACTGGGAGAAATATCAATAACCTCAGAAATGCAGATGACACCACCCTTATGGCAGAAAGTGAAGGAGAACTAAAGAGCTTCTTGATGAAAGTGAAAGAGGAGACTGAAAAAGTTGGCTTAAAGCTCAACATTCAGAAAACTAAGATCATGGCATCTGGTCCCATCACTTCATGACAAATAGATGGGGAAACAGTGGAAACAGTGGCTGACTTTATTTTGGGGGGCTCCAAAATCAGTGGAGATGGTGATTGCAACCATGAAATTAAAAGATGTTTACTCCTTGTCAGGAAAATTATGACCACCTTAGAGAGCATATTAAAAAGTAGAGATATTACTTTGTCAACAAAGGTCTGTCTAGTCAAGGACATGGTTTTTCTGGTAGTCATGTATGAATGTGAGAGTTGGACTATAAAGAAAGCTGAGAATAGAAGAATTGATGCTTTTAAATTATGGTATTTAAGAATACTCTTGAGAGTTTGGACTGCAAGGAGATCAAACCAGTCCATCCTAAAGGAGATCAGTCCTGGGTGTTCTTTGGAAGGACTGATGCTGAAGCTGAAACTCCAATACTTTGGCCACCTGATGTGAAGAGCTGACTCATCTGAAAAGACCCTGATGCTGGGAAAGATTGAGGGCAGGAGGAGAAGGGGACGACAGGATGAGATGGTTGGATTACATCACTGACTCAATGGACATGAGTTTGGGTAAACTCTGGGTTTGGTGATGAACTAGGAGGCTTGGCATGCTGTGATTCATGGGGTAACAAACAGTCGGACCCCACTGAGCAACTTAACTGAACTGAACTATTGAATGGAGGAAGATATTTGCAAAATATATACTTAATAGGGGTTAATATCCTATATATATAAAGAACTCATACAACTCAACATTAAAATGAACAACCAAACAAACAAGCAACCTGATTATAAAAAATGGGCTGAAGACCTGAATGGACATTTTCCAAAGAAGATATATAGATGGTCAGCAGGCACATAAGGAATGTTCAACATTACTAATCAGAGGAATGCAAATAAAAACCAGAATGAGATGTCACCTCACATATGTCAGAATGGCTATCATCAAAAGACAACAAATAATATGCATTGGTGAGGATGCAAAGAAAAATTGGTGGGGATGTATATTGGTATGGCCACTATTAAAACAGTATGGCGATTCCTTAAAAAATGAAAAATAGAACTACCATGTGATCCTTCAATTCTACTACTACATGTTTATCCAAAGAAAATTATGATACTAATTCAGAAAGATATATGCACTATGTTAAATACAGCATTATTTACAATAGTCAAGACAGAAGCACCTTGCCATCACCAAATGAATGAATAAAGATGCAGTGTGTACAAACACATACACAGTGCTGTATCACTCAGCCACAAAAAGGGAAATTTTACCATTTGTAACAACACGGATGGGCCTATAGGTTATAATAAGTCAGAAAGAAAAGGTCAAAATCTTTATCGTTTTGTTTTCATGTGGGTTATAAAAAAGAAATTGAAAATAATCAAACAGGCCATTATAGACACAGAGAAAAAACACATGATTGACAGAGGAAAGGTGGAGGGAATGAGACGAGATGTAAGTGAAGATTAAGATGGACAAATTTCCTGTTGCAAAATGAGTCATAGATGTGAAAGATTCAGTGTGAGGAATATCAATAAGTAATGTTTTTTTTGGTGACAGATCATAGCTAGACTTATCACAGTGGTAATTCTGAAATATACAAAAGTAGTAAAACCCTATGTTGTATATCAGGGACTAATACTGTTTGAGGTCAATTACACTTTAAAATCAGATTTATAGGTAAAGAGATCACATTTGTAGTTACTGGAAGCAGGGGCTGGAGGGAAGAGGAGCTGGATGAAGGCAGACAGAAGGTATAGTTATAAGATAAAGCTATAGTTCTAAGTTCTATATAGTTCTATAACTTCTAGTTATAAGATAAAGAAGTATTAGAGATGTAATGCATGACATGATAAACATTGACACTGCTGTATGTTATATATGAAAATAATTGAGAGGAAATCTTGAGAACTCATCACAAATATAATACTTCTATTTATTTGTGTATGTATATAAAACACTGTATGTTATATTTCATGATGTATACATGTCAAATCATGCCATACACCTTAAGCTTATAGAATGCTGTATGTCAATTATATTTCAAAATTGATAGTTGAAAACTTTTAGAATGAGAAATATATAGTATGAATAAGTATATATTTAAAAAGTGAGTCAATGACTAACAATGTCCTAAAAAATAGAGTTCCAGGCCCAGATGGTCTCATTAGTGAATTTGTATAAACACAAAAGGAAGAAATGATTTCAAATCTTCACAATATCTTTTAGAAAATAAAAAAAGAAAGGACTCTTTCTGTCTCATTTAATGAGGCCAGAATCACCTTCTGTGCAAAGAGAAAGAAGCAACAGAGACTACACTGTTTATGAACATGGATGCAAAAATCTATGTGTAAAATATGAAATCAAATCCAACAATGTACAAAAAGTATTATACACCATGAAAAAGTATGATATACTCCAAATTTGCAAGGCTGGTTCAATATTTCAAAAAACAATATAATCTACTCTATCAAGAGTATAAAGAAGATAAACCATATGATCATTTCAGTTGATACAGAAAAAGAATCCATTTAGAATTAAAACCACAAGAAAAACACACACTATACAGAATACCTTTCTCAGTGTAAAAATGAACAACTACAAAAAGCCTACATCTCATAGTACATTTTATCTCTAAGATCAAGAGCAACATACAGATGTCCTCTTTTACTACTTCAGTCAATGTCACACTGAAAGTTCTAGTCAATGCAATATGACAAGAAAAGGATGCAAAATTTTATAGATAAAATTGTATTACATGTGACATGACTATGAAAAAAAAAAATCTTGAAGTACAGACAATAGACTATTGGAATGAATCATATAAATCAATTACCCTTCTAGATACCAGCAATGAGCAATTGGCATTACTGTTTTAAAAACACCATTTAACATAGCACGCAGAGTACATCATGAGAAATGCTGGACTGGAAGAAACACAAGTTGGAATCAAGATTGCCGGGAGAAATATCAATAACCTCAGATATGCAGATGACACCATCCTTATGGCAGAAAGTGAAGAGGGGCTAAAAAGCCTCTTGATGAAAGTGAAAGTGGAGAGTGAAAAGGTTGGCTTAAAGCTCAACATTCAGAAAACGAAGATCATGGCATCTGGTCCCATCACTGCATGGGAAATAGATGGGGAAACAGTGGAAACAGTGTCAGACTTTGTTTTTCTGGGCTCCAAGATCACTGCAGATGGTGACTGTAGCCATGAAATTAAAAGACGCTTACTCCTTGGAAGGAAAGTTATGACCAACCTAGATAGCATATTCAAAAGCAGAGACATTACTTTACCAACAAAGGTTCGCCTAGTCAAGGCTATGGTCTTTCCTGTGGTCATGTATGGATGTGAGAGCTGGACTGTGAAGAAGGCTGAGCGCCGAAGAATTGATGCTTTCGAACTGTGGTGTTGGAGACGACTCTTGAGAGTCCCTTGGACTGCAAGAAGATCCAACCAGTCCATTCTGAAGGAGATCAATCCTGAAATTTCTTTGGAAGGAATGATGCTAAAGCTGAAACTCCAGTATTTTGGCCACCTCATGCGAAGAGTTGACTCATTGGAGAAGACTCTGATGCTGGGAGGGATTGAGGGCAGGAGGAGAAGGGGACGACAGAGGATGAGATGGCTGGATGGCATCACTGACTCGATGGATGCGAGTCTGAGTGACCTCCGGAAGCTGGTGATGGACAGGGAGGCCTGGCGTGCTGCGGTTCATGGGGTCCCAAAGAGTCGGATACGACTGAGCGACTGATCTGATCTGATCTGAGCAAAGGAAATTCTTAAGTATTAATGCAACAAAATATTTACAAAACCTTTATGTGGAAAACTTTAAAATTCTGACTAAAGAAATTAAAGTATATATAAACATACAAATGGATATTCTATGTGCATGGATTGTAAAACTAAATATTGTTATTCTGTCAATTCTTTCCTTATTGATCTATATATTCATTGTAATCATATTTAAAATCATAGTAAGCACAGTTGGTAAAGAGTCCACTTGCAATGCAGGAGACCCAGGTTAATTCCCTGAGAAGAGAAGATCCCCTGGATAAGGAAATTGCAACCCATTTCAGTATTCTTGTCTGGAAAATCCCATGGAGAGAGAAGGCTGGTTGGGCTACAGTCCATGGGGTCAGAAAGAGCTGGATGTGACTTAGTGACTAAACCGCCATACTACTAAGCACTTTATCAGATCAGATCAGTCGCTCAGTCGTGTCCGACTCTTTGCGACCCCATGAACCGCAGCACGCCAGGCCTCCCTGTCCATTACCAGCTCCCGGAGGTCACTCAGACTCGCATCCATCGAGTCAGTGATGCCATCCAGCCATCTCATCCTCTGTCGTCCCCTTCTCCTCCTGCCCTCAAGCCCTCCCAGCATCAGAGTCTTCTCCAATGAGTCAACACTTCGCATGAGGTGGCCAAAATACTGGAGTTTCAGCTTTAGCATCATTCCTTCCAAAGAAATTCAAGGATTGATCTCCTTCAGAATAGATTGGTTGGATCTTCTTGCAGTCCAAGGGACTCTCAAGAGTCTTCTCCAACACCACAGTTCAAAAGCATCAATTCTTCGGCGCTCAGCCTTCTTCACAGTCCAGCTCTCACATCCATACATGACCACAGGAAAGACCATAGCCTTGACTAGGCGAACCTTTGTTGGTAAAGTAATGTCTCTGCTTTTGAATATGCTATCTAGGTTGGTCATAACTTTCCTTCCAAGGAGCAAGGGTCTTTTAATTTCATGGCTGCAGTCACCATCTGCAGTGATTTTGGAGCCCAGAAAAACAAAGTCTGACAATGTTTCCACTGTTTGCCCACCTATTTCCCATGCAGTGATGGGACCAGATGCCATGATCTTCGTTTTCTGAATGTTGAGCTTTAAGCCAACCTTTTCACTCTCCACTTTCACTTTCATCAAGAGGCTTTTTAGCCCCTCTTCACTTTCTGCCATAAGAGTGGTGAAATCTGCATATCTGAGGTTATTGATATTTCTCCCGGCAATCTTGATTCCAACTTGTGTTTCTTCCAGTCCAGCATTTCTCATGATGTACTCTGCATGTAAGTTAAATAAACATGGTGACAATATACAGCCTTGACGTACTCCTTTTCCTATTTGGAACCAGTCTATTGTTCCATGACCAGTTCTAACTGTTGCTTCCTGACCTGCATACAGATTTCTTAAGAGGCAGATCAGGTGGTCTGGTATTCCCATCTCTTTCAGAGTTTTCCACAGTTTATTGTGATCCACACAGTCAAAGGCTTTGGCATAGTCAATAAAGCAGAAATAGATGTTTTTCTGGAACTCTCTTGCTTTTTCGATGATCCAGCGGATGTTGGCAATTTGATCTCTGGTTCCTCTTCCTTTTCTAAAACCAGCTTGAACATCAGGAAGTTCACGGTTCACATATTGCTGAAGCCTGGCTTGGAGAATTTTGAGAATTACTTTACTAGCGTGTGAGATGAGTGCAATTGTTCGGTAGTTTAAGCACTCCTTGGCATTGCCTTTCTTTGGGATTGGGATGAAAACTGACCTTTTCCAATCTTGTGACCACTGCTGAGTTTTCCAAATTTGCTGGCATATTGAGTGCAGCACTTTCACAGCATCATCATTCAGGACTTGCAATAGCTCCACTGGAATTCCAACACCTCCACTAGCTTTGTTCGTAGTGATGCTTTCTAAGGCCCATTTGACTTCACATTCCAGGATGTCTGGCTCTAGGTCAGTGATCACATCATCATGATTATCTAGGTCTTGAAGCTCTTTTTTGTACAGTTCTTCTGTGTATTCTTGCCACCTCTTCTTAATATCTTCTGCTTCTGTTAGGTCCACACCATCTCTGTCCTTTATCGTGCCCATCTTTGCATGAAATGTTCCTTTGGTATCTCTGATTTTCTTGAAGAGATCCCTAGTCTTTCCCATTCTGTTGTTTTCCTCTATTTCTTTGCATTGATCACTGAAGAAGTCTTTCTTATCTCTTCTTGCTATTCTTTGGAACTCTGCATTCAGATGTTTATATCTTTCCTTTTCTCCTTTGCTTTTCGCTTCTCTTCTTTTCACAGCTATTTGTAAGGCCTCCCCAGACAGCCATTTTGCTTTTTTGCATTTCTTTTCCATTGGGATGGTCTTGATCCTGTACAATGTCACGAACCTCATTCCATAGTTCATCAGGCACTCTATCTATCACATCTAGGCCCTTAAATCTATTTCTCACTTCCACTGTATAATCATAAGGGATTTGATTTAGGTCATACCTGAATGGTCTAGTGGTTTTCCCTACTTTCTTCAATTTCAGTCTGAATTTGGCAATAAGGAGTTCATGGTCTGAGCCACAGTCAGCTCCTGGTCTTGTTTTAGCTGATTGTATAGAGCTTCTCCATCTTTGGTTGCAAAGAATATAATTGATCTGATTTCGGTGTTGAACATCTGGTGATGTCCATGTATAGAGTCTTCTCTTGCGCGCCATTTAAGAGCGACCTCGCCTGCCCGCGACCGGCGCGCCATTTAAGAGCGACCTCGCCTGCCCGCGACCGGCACGCCATTTAAGAGCGACCTCGCCTGCCCGCGACCGGCGCGCCATTTAAGAGCGACCTCGCCTGGCACCCCACCCCAGTACTTTTGCCTGGAAAATCCCATGGACGGAGGAGCCTGGTAGGCTCCAGTCCGTGGGGTCGCTAAGAGTCGGACACGACTGAGCGACTTCACTTTGACTTTTCACTTTCATGCATCGGAGAAGGAAATGGCAACCCACTCTAGTGTTCTTGCCTGGAGAATCCCAGGGACAGGGGAGCCTGGTGAGCTTCCGTCTATGGGGTCGCACAGAGTCGGACACGACTGAAGCGACTTAGCAGTAGCAGTAGCAGTCGCCTGCCCGCGACCGGCGCGCCATTTAAGAGCGCCCCGCCGGCTGCGTCGCGCACTAAGAGCGTGGCTGAGAGGAGCTACCCCACGACCCAGGAAGGACGACGGTGAGGGCCAGCGCACTAAGCACGGCCGAGAAGAGCTACCCCACGACCGAGGTCAGGAAGGGCGACGATGAGGAGAGACCCATCGTCCAAGGTAAGGTGCCATGGCTGTGCTTCGCTGGCCGGGACCAGCCAGGAGCAGCCAGGATGAGATACCCCACACCCAAGGTAAGAGAAACCCAAGTAAGACAGTAGGTCTTGAAAGAGGGCATCAGAGGGCAAATACACTAAAACCATTCTCACAGATAACTAGTCAATCTAATCACACGAGGACCACACCCTTGTCTAACTCAATGAGATTAAGCCATGCCCGTGGGGTAACCTGGGATGGGCGGGTCATGGTGGAGAGATATGACAGGGTGTGGTCAGCTGGAGAAGGGAATGGCAAACCACTTCAGTATTCTTGCCTTGAGAACCCCATGAACAGTATGAAAAGACAGAATGATAGGATACTGAAAGAGAAACTCCCCAGGTCAGTAAGGGCCCAATATGCTACTGGAGATCAGTGGAGAAATAACTCCAGAAAGAATGAAAGGATGGAGCCAAAACAAAAAGAATACCCACCTGTGGATGTGTCTCGTGATAGAAGCAAAGTCCGATGCTGTAAAGAGCAATATTGCATAGGAACCTGGAATGTCAGGTCCATGAATCAAGGCAAATTAGAAGTGGTCAAACAAGAGATGGCAAGAGTGAATGTTGACATTCTAGGAATTAGTGAACTAAAATGGACTGGAATGGGTGAATTTAATTCGGATGACCATTATATCTACTACTGTGGGCAGGAATCCCTCAGAAGAAATGGAGTGGCCATCATGGTCAACAAAAGATTCCGAAATGCAGTACTTGGATGCAATCTCAAAAACGACAGAATGATTTCTGTTCGTTTCCAAGGCAAACCATTCAATGTCACAGTAATCCAAATCTATGCCCCAACCAGTAACGCCGAAGAAGCTGAAGTTGAAAGGTTCTATGAAGACCTACAAGACCTTTTAGAACTAACACCCAAAAAAGATGTCCTTTTCATTATAGGGGCCTGGAATGCAAAAGTAGGAAGTCAAGAAACACCTGGAATAACAGGCAAATTTGGCCTTGGAATACGGAATGAAGCAGGGCAAAGACTAATAGAGTTTTGCCAAGAAAATGCACTGGTCATAGCAAATACCCTCTTCCAACAACACAAGAGAAGACTCTATACATGGACATCACCAGATGGTCAACACCGAAATGAGATCGATTATATTCTTTGCAACCAAAGATGGAGAAGCTCTATACAATCAGCTAAAACAAGCACTTTATAGATATCAACAAACTCTAAAGTTTATATGGAAAGGCAAAATTCCTATGACACACAACACAATACTGAAGAAGAAAGTTGAGGGACTCAGAATACACAATTCTAAGATTTATTATGAAACTACAATATGCAACACAGCATGGTCCTGGTGAAAAAAATAGACTTTCATTCTAACGGAACAAAAAAATAGATTATTTTAAACATAGACAATTGATCTTTGACAAAGAAGCCAATGAAATTCAATGAAGTATGGTTTTTGAACAAAAAGTGCAGAAGAGTTGGGCATCCATATATGCATTTTTATGTAAAAAAAAAAAAAAAAAACAGAAAAAATCTTACATCTTTCACAAAAACTGACTCAAAATGGATTACAGGTATAATCGTAAAATTCAAAACTACAAACTTTCTGAAAGAAAACATAGGAGAAGGCAGCTATGCTCACCACCATCCCACCAAAACTAAAAAATAAAAAAAATAAAAAAATAGCAAATTTTATGTAAACTCAGATTTAAGTATAATACCAAAGCTTTATCCATGAAAGAAAAGGTTGATTTTTATTAAGATTAAAAATTTGCTTAAGATACTGTTAAAAGAACTAAATCAACCTACAGACTTGAAGATATTCACAAAACAAATATATTAGTATGCAATGGTTTCTAAAACCTTCATAGAATTTTAAACTTCAATAATAAGAAAATAAGCAATCCAATTTAAAAACTGACAAAAGATCTGAACAGACAACTCAATATATGAGAAGGAAAAGCAAGCACATGAAAACATGCTCAACATTATTTTTCAATATGAAATGCAAATTGAAATGGTATTAGAAAATCTAGAATCCAGAAAATAAAAATAACTAATAATACTAATTGTTGATTTAGAGGGCATAGTAACAGAACTCTCATCATTGCTGGTTGGAATACAAATTGGTTAACCACTTTGAAAGGGAATTTGGCAGTTCCTTACAAAGCTAATCATACTCTTACCATTTGATCTGGCACTCACACTCCCAGGTTTTTTACCCAGTTTATTTGAAAATCTATATCCCTGGTGGCTCAGATGATAAAGAATCTGCCACAATGCAGGAGACCTGGGTTCAATCCCTGGGTTGGGAAGATCCCCTGGAGAAGGAAAAGGCTACCCACTCCAGTATTCTGGCCTGGAGAATTCCATGACCTGTATAGAGTCGCAAAGAGTCGGATACACAACTGAGCAATTTTCACTATCACTATACTATACTATAACCACAGAAAAACTTTCATGTGCATGGTCACAGCAGCTATATTAACAATTGTCAAAACTAGAAGCAACCAAGAAGTCCTTCAATAGGTGCATGAATAGAGAAATTGTGATATATCTATATAATGAAATATTACTCAGATAGAAAAACCTTTCAATAAAATTCCACATCCATTTACAATAAAAACTCCAGAAAGTGAGCAGCGGGAACTGAACTCAATATAATAAAGGCAATATATGACAGTTCAGTTGCTCATTCATGTCCAACTCTTTGCGACCCCATGAACCACAGCATGCCAGGCCTCCCTGTCCATCAACAACTCCCAGAGTCCACCCAAACCCATGTCCATTGAATAGGTGATGTCATCCAACCATTTCATCCTCTATTGTACCCTTCTCCTTCTGCCCTCAATCTTTCCCAGCATCAGGGTCTTTTCTAGTGAGTCAGCTCTTTGCATCAGATGGCCAAAGTTTCAGCTTCAACATAAGTCCTTCCAGAGAACACCCAGGACTGATCTCCTTTAGGATGGACTGGTTGGATCTCCATGCAGTCCAAGGGATTATCAAGAGTCTTCTCCAATACCACAGTTCAAAAGCACCAATTCTTCTGTGCTCAGCTTTCTTTATAAACCCACAGAAAACATTATTCTCAATGGTGAAAAACTGCAAGCATTTCTTTTAAGATCAGGAACAAAACAAGGGTGCCCACTCTTGCCACTATTATTCAATACGGTTCTAGAATTCTTAGCCACATCAATCAGAGGTGGGGCAGGGATAAACGGAATTCAAGGAATCCAGGTTGGAAAAGAAGTAAAACTCTGTCTCCAGATGACATGATACTAATACTGTACATAAAAATTCCTAAAATGTCACCAGAAAACTGTGTGTATGTGTGTGCTCAGTCATGTCTGACTCTTTGTGACCCCATGGACTGTATTCTACCATTCTCCTTTGTCCATGGAATTTTCCAGGCAAGAATATTGGAGCAGGTTGCCATTTCCTACTCCAGATGTTCTTTCTGACCCAGGGATCAAACCCCCATCACCACTTGGGAAGCCTAAGCTAAACAACAAATTTCATAAAGTAGCAAGATACAAACATACCTAGAAATCTCTTGAAATCCAAAACACTAACAATGAAAGATCAGAAGGAGAAATTAAGGAAACAACTCCATTTACCATTACAACAAAAAGGATAAAATACCTAGGAATAAACCTACCTAAGGAGACAAAAAACTTGTATGCAGAAAACCATAAAACTATTAATTAAACTTTGATTCTTTCTTTGATGAAAGAAATCAAAGATGGCACAAATAGATGGAGAGATATCATATTCTTGGATTAGAAGAATTAATACTGTCAAAATTACTATATTATCCAAAACTGCCTACAGATTCAATGTCATCCCTATTAAATTACCAGTGGGATTTTGCATGGAACTAGAACAAAAGAGAAGGCAATGGCACCCCACTCCAGTACTCTTGCCTGGAGAATCCCATGGACGGAAGAGCCTGGTGGGCTGCAGTCCATGGGGTCACGAAAAGTCGGACACAACTGAGCGACTTCCCTTTCACTTTTCACTTTCATGCATTGGAGAAGGAAATGGCAACCCACTCCAGTGTTCTTGCCTGGAGAATCCCAGGGATGGGGGAGCCTGGTGGACTGCCGTCTATGGGGTCGCACAGAGTAGGACACGACTGAAGTGACTTAGCAGCAGAACAAAAATTTAAAAATTTGTATGGAAATACAGAAGACCTTCAATAGCCAAAGGAATCTTAAGAAAGAGAAACAGAGTTGGAAGAATCAGGCTCCCTGACTTCCAACTATACAAAGCTACAGTAATCAAGACAGTATGGTACTGCACAGAAAAGCAAATATAAATCAGTGGAACAATACAGAAAGCCAAGAAATAAACCGTTCCAAACTTGGCACATACATGTGGGCACCTTATCTTTGACAAAGGAGGCACAACATATAAGGGAAAAAAAGAGAGCTTCTTCAATATGTGGTGCTGGGAAAACTGGACAACTAAATATAAAAGAATGAAATTACAACACTTCCTTAACACCATATTAAAAACAAAATAACCCCCCAATGGATTCAAGACCTAAGTGTAAAACCAGAAACTATAAAACTCTTAGAGGGAAACACAGGCTGAACACTCCTTAACATAAATTGCAGCAGGATCCCAATTGAAGGTTCAATTCCTGGATTTCAAAAATACCCCAAAGAAGGAAATGTCAACCTACTCCAGTGTTCTTCCCTGGGAAATCCCATGGACAGAGGAGCCCTGCAGGCAACAGTCCATGCAATCACAAAAGAATCAGACAAGACTTAGTGACTAAACAACAACAACATGCATCTCAAAATAAAAAACAAACAAGCAACCCAATCAAAAAATAGGTTAGAGACCCAAATAAACATTTTGCCAAAGAATACATACAGATCACCAACAAACATGAAAAGATACACAACACTGCTAATTATTAGAGAAATTCAAATTAAAACTACACTGAAGTAACAACTCATACCAGTCAGAATGGCTGTCACTAAAAAGTCTACCAATAACAAATGTTGGCGAGACTATGGGGATAAAGGGAGCCCTCTTGGCACTGTTGGTGGGAATGTAAATTCATACACCCACTGTGGATAATAGTATGCAGGTTCTGTAAAGAACTAAAAATGGAACTACCATATGACTCAGCAATCCTAATATTAGGCATATATCCTGCTGCTGCTGCTAGGTCGCTTCAGTCGTGTCCGACTCTGTGCGACCCCATAGACCGCAGCCCGCCAGGCTCCCCCATCCCTGGGATTCTCCAGGCAAGAATATTGGAGTGGGTTGCCATTTCCTTCTCCAGTGCATGAAAGTGAGAAGTGAAAGTGAAGTCGCTCAGTCGTGTTCGACTCTTAGCGACCCCATGGAGTGCAGCCCACTAGGCTCCTCTGTCCGTGGGATTTTCCAGGCAAGAGTACTAGAGTGGGGGGCTATTGCCTTCTCCGATATATCCCGAGAAAACCATAATTCAAAAAGACACATGTACTCCAGTACTCACTGTAACATTTTACAATACCCAAGTCATGGAAGCAACCTAAATGTCCATCAACAGATGAATAGATAAAGAAGGTGTGGTACATATATACAACGGGATATTACTCAGTCATAAAAAGGAATGAAATCGGGTCATTTGTAGTGATGTAGATGGACCTAGAGTCTATCATACAAAGTGAAGTCAGTTAGAAAGAAAAAAACATATCTATTACATGTCAATGCATTTATATGGAATCTAGACAAATGGTACAGATGACCTTATTTGCAGGGCTAGAATAGAGATGCAGAGAATAGACATGTGAATGCAAAGTGGGAAAATATGGGTGAGACGAACTGGGAGAGTAGCACTGACATATGTACACTACTACGTGTGAAATAGATGCCTAGTAAGGTGCTGTTAAATACACAGCAGGTATACTATATAGCACACAGATACGTTATACAGACATCTCAGATTTGTGAGATGGGTGGGTTGGAGGAAGTGGGAGGGAGGTTTAAAAGGGAGAGGATATGTGTATACATATAGCAATTCATTTTGCTGTACAGCAGAAACTAATACAATATCGTAAAGCAATTATATTCCAATAAAATAAATAATAAATGGAAAAAACAAATGAGCTATCAACCCACAAAAAGACATGGTTAAATCTTAAGTGCTTATTTCTATGTGAAAGCAAAAATTCTGAAAAGGCTACATGTGGTGAGATTGCAATTATACAGTGGTCTAGAAGAGACAAAACTAATAGTTAAATATATCAATTGATTTAAGGGCTAATAGAGATGGGAAAAAGGGTTGAATATGAAACAGAATTTGAGGTACAGTGAAATTATTCTATATGACACTGTAATGGTAGGCATATGACATCATGTATAAAACCACAGCACTTAAACTATGAAAGTGTTAGTCACTCAGACGTGTCTGACTCTTTACAAGCCCATGGAATGTAGCCACCATACTCGTCTGCCCAGGAAATTCTAAAGGCAAGAATACTGGAGTGGATAGATATTTCCTTCTCTGGGGGATTTTCCCAACCCAGTGATAGAACCTGGGTCTCCTGTACTGCAAGCAGATTCTTTACCATCTGAGACATTACAGCACTTAAAGGGGATTTAATTTATGAAAATAAATATATCTTTTAGGAGACTAGGAGATTCCAGGATAAAATATAGAATGTGACAAAATAATATAACTACATTAATATGTATGAAACACCCTGAAGGTTGAGGTGGGGGGAGGTGCTGACCAAGGTAACTATAAAAATGAGTGGAACACTATCATTTTTGTTTGGACTACTTTTTTCAATAATATTTGTATATAAAATAGCCTTGGAAGATAGAGACACTAGCTTCCTATGGAGCAAAAGGCAGATGTGCATACTATGCAGTATGATAAATACAATTTCTCCTTCTAGGACAGAATTAAGAAGACTTACCACCTAAAAAGACTGAGTCTTTGAGTTTGATGTCCTTTTCCTGTAACACAATCACCAATTGGGAAGACACCACCTGGTTCCCTTCCTTCTACTCTGTGGGAATTGGGATTTTGACTATTGTTATTGCTGAGAGTAATAATACCCCTTTTTTTTTGAGGGGGCTGGTTAACAATGCATAGGGATGCTCATTTGTTTCAGTACCATATTTTTCGAATACCATCCTTTGTCTCTAACCAGATTCCTATATATTCCACATGCATCATGAAACTGTAGCAGACTAGCTAACTTTGAAGTGGTATTAAATATCAGACACTTCACAGTTCTTATACCTAGCTAGATAATTAGCAAACTGGAATTTTAATAGGTTAGTTCAAAAAAAGTATTTTTTTTTTTTTTTATTTAAAGAACTAGAGTGCAAATTATGGGTCTCATTCAGTAGTCCCTGTGGATCCAGATATATTCCTTAAACTTCAAGAAGTACTGTTAATAATTAGAGTAGTTGATTGGTAACTAGCTTAAGCTGGAATCAAGACTACTGGGAGAAATATCAATCAACTGAGATATTAATAAAACTACCCTTATGGGAGAAAGCGAAGAGGAACTAAAGAGCCTCCTGATGAAAGTGAAAGAGGAGAGTGAAAAAGCTGGCTTAAACTCAACATTCAAAAAACTACAATCATGGCATTTGGTCCCATTACTTCATGGCAAATAGATAGGGAAACAAGAGAAAGAGTGACAAACTTTATTTTATAGGGCTCCAAAATCACTTCTTCAGTCATGCACTTCCAGATGTTCAAGATGGCTTTAGAAAAGACAGAGGAACCAGAGATCAAATTGCCAACATCTGCTGGATCATAGGAAAAGCAAGGGAGTTCCAGAAAAACATGTATTTCTGCTTTATTGACTGTGCCAAGACCTCTGACTGTGTGTATTATAATAAACTATGGAAAATTCTTAAAGAGATGGGAATATCAGACCACCTGACCTGCCTTTTGAGAAACGGTATGCAGGTCAGAAAGCAACAGTTAGAACTGGATAGGGAATGACAGTTTGGTTCCAAATAGGAAAAGGAGTATGTCAAGGCTATACATTGTCATCCTGCTTATTTAATTTACATGCAGAGTACATCATGAGAAACACTAGGCTGGAAGAAACACAAGCTGAAATCAAGATTGCCGGGAGAAATATCAATAACCTCAGATATGCAGATGACACCACCTTTATGGCAGAAAGTGAAGAAGAACTAAAAAGCCTCTTGATGAAAGTGAAAGAGGAGCGTGAAAAAGTGGGGTTATAGCTCAACATTCAGAAAACTAAGATCATGGCATTGGTCCTATCACTTCATGGCAAATAGATGGGGAAACAGTGTCAGACTTTATCTTTTTAGGCTCCCAAATCACTGCAGGTGGTGACTGTAGCCATGAAATTTAAAAGATGCTTATTCCTTGGTGGGAAAGTTATGACCAACCTAGATAGCATATTAAAATCAGAGATGTTACTGTGCCAACAAAGGTCCATCTAGTCAAAGCTGTGGTTTTTCCAATAGTCATGAATGGATGTGAGAGTTGGACTATAAAGAAAGCTAAGCGCTGAAGAATTAATGATTTTGAACTATGGTGTTGGAGAAGACTCGAGAGTTCCTTGGACTGCAAGGAGATCCAACCTGTCCATCCTAAAGGACATCAGTCCTGAGCGTTCTTCGGAAGGACTGATGTTGAAGCTGAAACTCCAATACTTTGACCACCTGATGTAAAGAGCTGACTCATCTGAAAAGACCCTGATGCTGGGAAAGATTGAAGGCAGGAGGAGAAGAGGATGACAGAGGAGTAGATGGTTGGATGGCATCACTGACTCATCGGGCATGAGTGTGAGTAAACTCCAGGAGTTTGTGATGGACATGAAGTCCTGGCATGCTGCAGTCCATGGGGTAGCAAAGAGTTGGACATGACTGAGTGACTGAACTGAACTGAAAATCACTGCAGATGGTGACTGCAGCCATGAAATTAAAAGACACTTGCACCTTGGAAAAAAGCTCTGACTCACCTAGACAGCATATTAAAAAGCAGAGATATTACTTTACCAACAAAGATCTGTCTAGACAAAGTTATAGTTTTTCCAGTAGTCATGTATGGATGTGAGAACTGGACCACAGCTGAGTGCCAAAGAATTGATGCTTTTGAACTGTAGTGTTGGAGAAGACTCTTGAGAGTCCCTTCGATTGCAAGGAGATTAAACCTATCAATACTAAATGAAATGAGTCCTGAATATTCATTGGAAGCTCTGATGCTGAAGCTCCAGCATGGCCACCTGATGCAAAGAACTTCTTCATTGGAAAAGACCCTGATGCTGAGATCGGTTAAAGGCAGGAAGAAAAGGGGACAACAGAGGATGAAATGGTTGGATGTCATCACCAACTCGATGGACATGAGTTTGAGCAAGGTCTTGAAGTTTTTGATGGACAGGGACTCCTGGCATGCTGCAGTCCATGGGGTTGCAAACAGTCGGACATGGCTGAGCAACTGAATTAAACCATTTGTTGGTTACACTCTACTAGGTACAATAGAAAACCTACTAGTTTTCTATTGTTGCCATATGAATATGACAAATTTGGCTGCTTGTGTACTTAGTCACTCAGTCATATCTGATTCTTTTTGACCCATTGGACTGTAGCTCACCAGGCTCCACTTGTCCTTGTGATTTTTTTCTGGCAAGAATACTGGGGTGGTTTGCCATTTCCTACTCCAAGGAATCTTTCCAATCCAGAGATCAAATCTTAGTCTCCTATATTGTATGTTAATTCTTTACCCACTGAATCATGTGGGAAGCCATAAGAAAATCACAAATTTAGCTGCTTAAAGCACCACAGTTTTATCATGTGACACTGGGCCCAAATCAAAAAGGCAATATAAATCTTCAATTATAAGTTCAGCTTATTAGCACTATTAATTCTATCTATAAATTACTTCTGCCATGAAACATAACATTTGCAAGTGCAACATCATGGGAAAGAAAATCTTGCCTCTCACACTATGGAACCGAGAAGAGATACAGCCAATAGCCTGAGGCTGTTCGATGGGAATTATAGAAAAAAATCATAGGGAAATCATGATAAGAACTTCAGTTTGCATATAAGTAATTTTTCTTGCAGATAAAGTTGCATTTTAGCATGGGTTATTGAAAGATTATGTAATCTTTCTGGGATTAAACATTTGTCAACCAGAATGGCCTTAATGCAATTTCCCTTAAAGGTTAATAATAGGTTGAATTCCTTATTGAATATATTTACCAGTCAGGTATTCAGAGTTTAATCAAACTATGAAAATATCTTTTTTACAAAATGGTTAAGAAGACTATAAATTCACTTTTCTCTTAACACTAATGTATTACAGAGAGGTACTTAAGAAATGGTGCTTTATACCAGATAATAAATGATTTTAAAATCTCATTTTTGTATTTGTTTTCATCTATAACTTTAATAATTAGAAGAACATTTGAAATTGGGTACTAAAAATGAGGTAAAATTCTAGAAAATAAAGACCAACATTTCTATATTTTAAATCCTTTAGAACAGGAAAGGTAGATTTAAGCTCATTGTCTACCGAAAGTATAAAACCCCATTTCACTTAGAGCTGGTTTTATGTGACCTTCTCCATTTTGGAAGAAGAAGGTTTGAACATAGTCAGTTTTCTTTCCATTCTTTCAGCTGCATTTGTTGTCTCATATAGCTGATTTCAAAACCTTTTTAAACAATGTTTCCCAAAGTTCCTCAATGATCAAAATCACATGGGTAATTAAAAACTAACCCCCTGAGAAATACCCATGGCCCCATAAATCATAGGTAAGAGGGAATCTGCAAAGCTGTAGTTAACAAATACCCCAATGATTCTCATCATCAGTTAATTTAGGCAAATATTTCTGAGCAAGTGCTAAAATGAAATCAACCACTTAGAAATGTTTTACCTCTAAAAAAAAATCCACATTTGTAAAGCTGAAAGGTACAGGTTTATTTTTCTTATGTATCGTGATCTGACACTTAGCCAATCCTGAAGAATTCTAAAAGATTTTTGTGCTTTCTAATGAGATAAAATAACTTTTGACATTTGTTTTTTTTCCTCTCCTAAATTATTTGACTCTTTGTGTCAGATTTACAAAACAAAACAAAACAAAAAAACTCCCTTTTGTAAAATTACAGAGAACTATATACTTCAATTTTCCTTTCCATCTCTCATACCCTTTTCATTCTTATTTAATTCAATATAATAATCCATTCTACTTAGAATTTAAAGGTTTCATTTGTAATTTATACTTTACAACATTTTATATGTACATATACATTTCTTTCAAAATAATACAATATGATAAAAATTTAGATTAAAGCACCCGCCACAATTGATGATGAAATATTTTAAAAAAGTATACTCTAGGTTTGTATACTCTTCCTAATACATGCATTCTATAAATAGCTTTTCTCTTTGATTAGCTATTTTTTTAAAGCTACAAAAGTATTTGTACTTGGTAAAGAGTTAACTAATTTAGAATAAAAGAAACCACTCCACATTTGCCTTTTTAGTATGGACTGGTTAGATCTCCTTGCAGTCCAAGGCACTCTCAAGAGTCTTCTCCAACACCAGAGTTCAAAAGCATCAATTCTTCAGCACTCAGCTTCCTTTATAGTACAACTCTCACATCCATACGTGACCACTGGAAAAACCATAGCCTTGACTAGATGGACCCTTGTTGGCAAGACAATATCTTTGTCAAGACAATATGTTGTCTAGGTTGGTCATAACTTTCCTTCCAAGGGGTAAGTGTCTTTTAATTTCATGGCTGCAGTCACCATCTGCAGTGATTTAAGATCAATAAAAAATGTCTTCTATTTAGATATGTCCTTTGAATTTTTTTTTTTTTTTTAATTTAAGGGCATAAAGAAAATAACTAAAATTTCCAGTTTAAATAGGCAAACTACATAGAAGGAAAACCTTACTGGCATTATACTTTACAATGAAACCATTTTTTACCCTTCATTTTTGTTAACAGTGATTAAAGAAACATTTAATTATGATAGTAAAAGAATAGGATATGACTGAAGCAACTTAGCACATAAGAAGAGAAATGAATAAGTCTATAAGGTTCTAGAAAATGTAAGGTCATTTTTTAAAAAAACAAAACAACATTTGAAATACTTGAAAGGAAAGAAGACTAATGAACAAAAAAGCTTGGAATGGAACTTCTGAAAATGTAAATCTCTCAAGAAGTAAGAAGCAAACACCACAAATTTATAAAATGATTAATAATGCAAAGTATTTGAAAATTAATTAAATTTACATTGCCTTAACTCCTTAGAGAAAAGCTAAATGTAGCTGCCCTTTACCCTAGTATTTTTTTTTCTACCACATATCCACAAAGAATATGCTTATTGTATCAATCCCCCTACTTGTAACACAAATCTCCATTACGTTTAACTCAACTACACTTTGATTCTGTGATTTTTTTCCCCCTATTCACTATATTTGCAATCCAAATACAGTGCACAAACACTGGAATAACCTGTATTTAACGCCAAAGAGGTATTAAGCCGGAGAAGGAAATGGCAATCCACTCCAGAATTCTTGCCTGGAAAATCCCAGGGACAGGGGAGCCTGGTGGGCTGATGTCTATGGGGTCTCAGAGAGTCGGACACAACTGAAGCGACTTAGCAGCAACAGCAGCAGGTATGTCTAATATCAATCAATTTTAGCCTTTGAAATACCTTCTTATAGCTATCAAATTTACCGTGGACTACTTTTTCTCTGTGTTCAAAAATGATCTTTATTATATTAGAAATTGTTCTTTGAAATATGTGTTTCAAAAAAGCTCTTTGGGAATGATTTTATAAACTAAATATTATTTTAAGTGAATAGAATGCTTAAAAATTTCTCCAGTGCATCAAGCTGCAGGCCCAAGTGTTTTACAATGTGCTTCTTGTCATCTATTTTATGAGCTACTTTTCATAATTGGAATTTTTATATACCATTAATCACAAAAATAACAAAATCATATCTCAGTATAATCTCCCACACACTGAAGAAGTGTGTTAGTCTCTCAGTTGTGTCACTCTTTGCAACCCCATGGACTGTAGCTTGCCAGTGTCCTCCATCCTTAGAATTCTCCAGGCAAGAATACCGGAGTGGGTAGCAGTTCCTTTCTCCAGCAGAGCATCTGGACCCAGGGATCAAACTCTGTGTCACCTGCATTGCAGTAAATTCTGTACCATCTGAGCCACCAGGGAAGCCTAGTCAGAAAAAACCCATCAAACTGAGGAAGTTACAGCACAAAGAGATATATGTAACTATTTTGAACATCATTATTGAAGTATATTTCATATAAAAATTAATTTTTCATTTTATCAACCATTTTTTGCTTAGCTTTAATATATGTACTTAGAAATTACCTATCACTTCATGGTGTAGTGCATCTTATAATTTTTGTGCTACATATTTTATTAAAACCCCTGGAAAATTCCATGGCTATCTACTTTGAAGAATAAAAAGATTATAAAGAAATTAAAACTTCCAGATCAACTTTTTCCCCCTCTAGATTATTCTTTTTCCTTTCAAATAGTACATTATTAATACTGAATCTCTTGAAGGCTCAGCTGTTATGTATTTCTCACTGGGAAAACTAGATATAGGTTAGTAAGGCTACCATGAGCTCATCCCAGGGTGAGGCATCTCCTTGAATGTTGTGAGGTACTGGAACCTGATTAATCCTGTCTGTTTTAGACTCAGCTATTCTCATCAGAAAACAAAACAAACCAAAACACTTATCTTCAAAATTTATCCTATCCTAGCCAAGAGATATATGAGAACTAGACCTGATGATATTTGGGGGTTTCTCATATTGTTAATGTTGAATTTAGACTCTCTAAGAATATGTGAGCACATTCTCCATGTAAAACTCTAACCATGTGAAATGAGTAATCTGCTGCTGCTACTGCTAAGTCACTTCAGTTGTGTCCGACTCTGTGTGTCCCCATAGACGGCAGCCCACCAGGTTCCCCCGTCCCTGGGATTCTCCAGGCAAGAACACTGGAGTGGGTTGCCATTTCCTTCTGGATTATGGTTTTAATCTATTTCTTTCTGAACACAGATCTTGGCCCCATTGGACTAATTTCTTCTGAAGATAAACTCTACCAAATTTTAGTTACTTCTTGTTTTCTGTGTCTACATCAGCAAGGTTGCCCACTAGAATAAATCTCTTCAGTGTCAAACAAGTCGAGCAATAAGCTCAAGTTCACCAGATTTCAGAAAATTTCATGGTGGACCACTCCTCATTCCTCAGAAGGAAAAAAAAAAAAAAAAAAATGACACCACTATAATCATTAATAGCTCTTAAACTTCCTACCACCTGAATTAAGCTGTAATTCTATTTATTTTATGTCCTGGTTCCATAACAGGAGAATGTTTTAAAACTGTTGGTGTAACTCAAAATTTTGATAATTTACTTCTTTCTTCTTGGAAGTAATTTCTTCCCCGTAGAAAATACTAGTTAATATTATATTATCTTTCAATAAGACATTATTATTCATCTCTTGTGGTTGAGTTAATTGCTTAACTAGCAATTTTTTTTTTAAAAATACACTTTTCATTAAGAGTTTATCAGGTTAAAATCACATAAAATTTATTCCAAATCTCACCTTTTCTTTCCATTAAGTCTTTCAGTAACTGATTCTCTGAGCAAAATTGGAAAATGCTGTTCATCCATTTTCTACTACCACTGATATAAAACAGTAGTAACAAATCTTTAGGTTTAATTAGCAATTGCATTTCTTAGTATATAAGTAGTTTGCTTCACTAGTTATTAAACAATAAAAATAAGAAACACAATGTTTTTATCCCACGCTATAACCCTTTCCTTACAGTGGGACAGTTAATTGAACTAGTCTCATATTATTAAAAAAAAAAAAAAAGTCCAGATATAAGCAAAAATAAGGAGGTTACAAAACTTAGAATTCATGCTGACAAAGAGTATAGCAGCAGTTAATAATCAAATATATTGGCCTATGCATTAGTGGAAACAGTGTCAGACTTTATTGTTTTGGGCTCCAAAATCACTGCAGATGGTAATTGCAGCCATGAAATTAAAAGACGCTTACTCCTTGGAAGGAAAGTTATGACCAACCTAGATAGCATATTCAAAAGCAGAGACATTACTTTACCAAGAAAGGTCCGTCTAGTCAAGGCTATGGTTTTTCAAGTAGTCATTATGGATGTAAGAGTTAGACTGTGAAGAAAGCTGAGCACCAAAGAACTGACACTTTTGAACTGGGGTGCTGGAGAAGACTCTTGAGAGTCCTTTGGACTGCAAGGAGATCCAATTAGTCCATTCTAAAGGAGATCAGTCCTGGGTGTTCTTTGGAAGGACTGATGCTAAAGCTGAAACTCCAATACTTTGGCCACCTCAGGCGAAGAGTTGACTCATTGGAAGAGACTCTGATGCTTGGAGGGATTAGGGGCAGGAGGAGAAGGGGACGACAGAGGATGAGATGGCTGGATGGCATCACTGACTCAATAGACGTGAGTTTGAGTGAACTCCGGGAATTGGTGATGGATAGGGAGGCCTGATGTGCTCGTGGCTCAGACGGTAAAGTGTCTGTCTACAATGCAGAAGACCCAGGTTCGCCCTGGGTTGGGAAGATCCCCTGGAGAAGGAAACAGCAACCCACTTTAGTACTATTGCCTGGAAAATCCCATGGACAGAGGAGCCTGGTAGGCTACAGTCTATGGGGTCGCAAAGAGTAAGACACGACTGAGCAACTGAACTGAACTGATGCTTTAGTAGCATGGCTTGCTAATTTTCAATTCCTATTGTATGTGTATAAAAGCATTTTGTGGTCTTACTTTTGAATATAAATTGACTGAAAGTAAGCATACACCGCTCTGCTAGTTTCCTTGTCTAATGTTGTTTCTTATGTCTTTTATTTATATTTTGTTATTCTCAGTTCATTTTTTTAATATCACCTAATGAGTTTCATATAATAAATACCAGATGTGGCCACAGGACTGAAGGTCAGTTTTCATTCCAATCCCAAAGAAAGGCAATGCCAAAGAATGCTCAAACTACCACACAATTGCACTCATCTCACACGCTAGTAAAGTAATGCTTAAAATCCTCCAAACCAGGCTTCAGCAATATGTGAACCGTGAACTTCCTAATGTTCAAGCTGGTTTCAGAAAAGGCAGAGGAACCAGAGATCAAATTACAAACATCTGATGGATCATGGAAAAAGCAAGAGAGTTCCAGAAAAGCATCTATTTCTGCTTTATTGACTATGCCAAAGCTTTTGACTATGTGGATCACAATAAACTGTGGAAAACTCTGAAAGAGATGGGAATACCAGACCACCTGATCTGCTTCCTGAGAAATTTGTATGCAGGTCAGGAAGCAACAGTTAGAAGTGGACATGGAACAACAGACTGGGTCCAAATAGGAAAAGGAGTATGTCAAGGCTGTATATTGTCACCCTGCTTATTTAACTTATATACAGAGTACATCATGAGAACCACTGGGCTGGAAGAAACACAAGTTGGAATCAAGACTGCTGGGAGAAATATCAATAACCTCAGATATGCAGATGACACCACCCTTATGGCAAAAAGTGAAGAGGAACTAAAAAGCCTCCTGGTGAAAGTGAAAGTGGAGAGTGAAAAGGTTGGCTTAAAGCTCAACATTCAGAAAACGAAGATTATGGCATCCAGTCCCATCACTTGATGGGAAATAGATGGGGAAACAGTGGAAACAGTGTCAGACTTTGTTTTTCTGGGCTCCAAAATCACTGCAGATGGTGACTGCAGCCATGAAATTAAAAGACGCTTACTCCTTGGAAGGAAAGTTATGACCAACCTAGATAGCATATTCAAAAGCAGAGACATTACTTGGCCAACAAAGGTTCGTCTAGTTAAGGCTATGGCTTTTCCTGTGGTCATGTATGGAAGTGAGAGCTGGACTGTGAAGAAGGCTGAGCGCGGAAAAATTGATGCTTTTGAACTGTGGTGTTGGAGAAGACTCTTGAGAGTCCCTTGGACTGCAAGGAGATCCAACCAGTCCATTCTGAAGGAGATCAGCCCTGGGATTTCTTTGGAAGGATTGATGCTAAAGCTGAAAGTCCAGTACTTTGGCCACCTCATGCGAAGAGTTGACTCATTGGAGAAAACTCTGATGCTGGGAGGGATTGGGGGCAGGAGAAGAAGGGGACGACAGAGGATGAGATGGCTGGATGGCATCACTGGCTTAATGGACATGAGTTTGAGTGAATTTCAGGATTTGATGATGGACAGGGAGTCCTGGCATGCTTCAGTTCATGGGGTCGCAAAAAGTCACACAGGACTGAGCGATTGAACTGAACTGAACTGAACTCCCACTTGTTATAGGCCTCATTGTATTTCTACATCATATAATTAAATGCATTTTATAAATTTCACATTACTTTAAAGAAATATTGCTGTATCCACTGAAATCTTCTTTCATAAAAGTGAAATTGAGTCACCATGAATTTTAGGCAAGTGAGAGAATGAAAAATTTACTATTTGATTATAACCTCTTATTCATCTCTTTCATCTCTGTATAGATCCTATAATATACTCCTTTGATTCTGGAAGTTTTTATAACCAAATAGAAATGCAGTTTTTCCTACCTGTTCTTCACAGTATAACATAAAAAAAAAAAAAAAAAAAAGATAAATTAGTTATCTAGTTACACATATAATTACATCTATAAGTTTGTAGGCATTTTGTTCTTTGATATCTGTTCACTTTTAGGCATTTAATTGAAAGTCCTTCAAGGATCCCCTTTAAGGATCACAGCCTTGTCATGGCTACTGCTACTGCTAAGTCACTTCAGTTGTGTCCGACTCTGTGCGACCCCACTGACAGCAGCCCACCAGGCTCCCCCGTCCCTGCGATTCTCCAGGCAAGAGCACTGGAGTAGGGTGCCATTGCCTTCTCCATTTCATGGCTAAGGGGCTTGCATAACTCAATGAAGCTATGAGTCATGCCATTCAGGGCCACACAAGATGGACGGGTCATAGTGAAGAGTTCTGATAAAATGTGGTCCACTGGAGGAAGGAATGGTAAACCACTCCAGAATTCTTGCTGTGAGAACCCCATGAATAGTATGAAAAGGCAAATAGATTTGACACTGGAAAATGAACCCTCCACAGGTCAGAAGGTGTCCAAGATGTTACTGGGCAAGAGCAGAGGGCAATTACTAATAGCTACAGAAAGAATGAAGAGGTTAAACCAAAGCAGAAATGATATTCAGTTGTGAATATGTCTGGTGGTGAAAGTAAAGTTTGAAGCTGTAAAGAACAATATTGCATAGGAACCTGGAATGTCAGGTCCATGAATCAAGGTAAATTGGACAAGGTCAAGCGGGAGATGGCAAGCATGAACATTGATATTTTAGGAATCAGTGAAGTAAAATGGATGGTTATGAGTGAATCTAATTCAGATGATCATTATATCTACTACTCCATTATAAACTACTCCAGTGTTCTTGCCTGGAGAATCCCAATGACAGAGGAGCCTGGTGGGCTGCCGTCTATGGGGTCACACAGAGTTGGACACAACTGAAGTGACTTAGCAGTAGCAGTGGACAAGAATCCCTTAGAAGAAATGGAGTACCCACTGAAGTCAACAAAAGAGTCCAAAATGCAGTACTTGGGTGCAATCTCAAAAATGATATAACAATATTGAATTGTTTCCAAGGCAACCATTCAACATCACAGTAATCCAAGTCTATACCCTGACTACTGATGCTGAAGAAGCTGAAGTTGACTGGTTCTGGGAAGACCTACAAGACTTTCTAGAACACCAAAAAAAAAAAAAAAAAAAGATGTGCTTTTCATCATACGGGGTTGACATGCAAAAGAAGGGAGTCAAGAGATACCTGGAATAACAGGCAAGTCTAGCCTTGGAATACAAAATGAAGCAGGGGAAAGGCTAATAGGGTTTTGTCAAGGGAACAACAGTCATAGAAAATACAGTTTTCCAAAAGTACAAGAGCTGACTCTACATATGGACATCACCAAATGATCAAGCCAAAATCAGATTGATTATGTTCTTTGTGGCCGAAGATATAGAAGCTCTATACAGCAGCAAAAACAAGACTTGGAGCTGACTGTGGCTCAGATCATGAGCTCTTTATTGCAAACTTCAGGCTTGAATTTAAGAAATTAGGGAAAACCACTAGGCCATTCAGGTATGACCTAAATAAAATCCCTTACAATTGTATAGTGGAGGTGATGGACAGATTCAAGGGAATAGATCTGGTAGAAAGATTGCCTGAAGAACTACAGACAGAGCTCTGTAACATTTGAATGTCAGGCACAGAAAATTAAAATAATCATGCATCTTAGGTTATGGCACACTTTTATCCATTCATGACCTCTATATTTTTTTTAATTTATTAAAATATATGATTCTTAACACTTCTTATAATCTCAAATATATCACTAAATTTAAAACTATCATCATTACTGACATGAGTAAATGTGATAAAGAGTATCCCTTAGGGTTCTGTACTGCTCCTGTTCTCTGACAGGAATGTTTTCCTATGTGTATTCATGGATACATTCTTAAATTTCTTCAAGAATTTGCTCAAATATCTCCCTCTCAGTATCTAACATGTTACTCTGTAACCCTGCCAAATCTCTTGAAACTTTTTTAACTTGCATAATTTTAAAAAATACCATGACACTTATAATCTCTCTAATAACTTATTCATTAGGTTTTCTGTTTATTATCTGTTGCCTTTCAGCCAATATTGTCTGTTTTTTTGTTCAGTTATGTTAAAAAGGTCAGTTTTCACTCCAATCACAAACAAAGGCAATGCCAAAGAATGTTCAAACTACCACACAATTGCACTCATCTCACACGCTAGCAAAGTAATGCTCAAAATTCTTCAACCTAGGCTTCAACCGTACATGAAACAAGAACTTCCAGATGTTCAAGCTGGACTTAAAAAAGGCAGAGGAACCAAAGATAAAATTGTCAACATCCATTGGATCACAGAAAGAGCAAGATAATTGCAGAAACACATCTACTTCTGCTTCATTGGCTATGCTAAAACCTTTGACTGTGTGGATCACAACAAACTGTGGAAAATTCTTCAAGAGACAGAAATAGCAGACCACTTTACCTGCCTCCTGAGAAATCGGTATGCAGGTGAAGAAGCAACAGTTAGAATCAGACATGGAAAAAGGAGTCCAAAATTGAAAAAGGAGTATGTCAAGGCTATATATTGTCATTCTGCTTATTTAACTTACCTGCAGAGTACATCATGCGAATTCTGGACTGGATAAAGCACAAGTGGGAATCAAGATTGCTGGGAAAATATCAATGACTTCAGATGTGCAGATGACACAATGCTTATGGCAGAAAACAAAGAAGAACTAAAGAGCTTCTTGATGAAAGTGAAAGAGGAGAGTGAAAAACTGGCTAAAAACTCAACATTCAAAAAATGAAAATCATGGCATCTGGTCCCATCATTTAATGGCAAATAGATGGAGAAACAATGGAAACAGTGATAGACTATATTTCTGGGCTCCACAATCACTGCAGATGGTGACTGCAGCCATGAAATTAAAAGGCATTTGCACTTTGGAAGAAAAGCTATGACTAACCTAGACAGTATGTTAAAAATCAGAGATGTTACTTTGCCAGCAACTGTCCTTCCAGTCAAAGCTATGGTTTTTCCAGTAGTCATGTATGGATGTGAGAGTTGAACCATAAAGAAAGCTGAAAGCCAAAAAATTGATGCTTTTTAACTGTGGTGTTGGAGAAGATTCTTAAGAGTTCCTTGAACTTAGACTTGAAAGGGAAGGAACCAGTCAATCCCAAATGAAAGCAGTCCTGAATATACATTCATGCTGTAAATATTCATTCATGCTGAAGCTGAAGCTCCAATATTTTGGCCATCTGATGCAAAGAACTGACTCATTGGAAAAGACCTTGACGCTGGGAAAGACTGAAGGCAGAAGAAGGGGACAGTAGAGGATGAGATGGTTGGATGACATTACCAACTCAATGGACATGAGTTTGATCAATCTCCAAGAGTTGGTGATGGACAGGGAAGTCTGGCGTGCTGCAGTCCATGGGGTTCCAAAGAGTCTGAAAGGTCTGAACATCTGAATTAAACTGATGTTAAAAAAGTGCCAATAATTATGTCTTGCTGTCAATTGAGTGGATGAATAAAGCTTTTACCCTATGTGTAAACACAAATCTTAACCATACTTTGGGGAGCAATTATTACTTTTCTGCCAATAGATATATCAGCATGGCACTGTCAGTGTAATGAACAAACATGATCAGGCTCTGTGCTGTCCATCTGAAATCATTCTGTGATATCCTATTCTATGGTGAAATAAACTTTTCATATGCTTCAACATATTACATATCATTCTTTGTACCTTTCTGTCTTCAATAATGCCTGGCTTTCCTTCAATTGTACTATTTTTGCCTGCACCTTTTTCAGATGGAAACTGCTTCTGCTTCCATAACCCACAAAAACTCCAATTATGATTATCATACAGTCAGATATAGAATCAGTTCAGTTCAGCCGCTCAGTCGTGTCCGATTCTTTGCGACCCCATGAATCGCAGCATGCCAGGCCTCCCTATCCATAACCAACTCCTGGAGTTCACTCAAACTCACGTCCATTGAGTCGGTGATGCCATCCAGCCATCTCATCCTCTGTTGTCCCCTTCTCCTCCTGCCCTCAGTCCCTCCCAGCATCAGAGTCTTTTCCAATGAGTCAACTCTTTGCATGAGGTGGATCATGAGGGTCTTCTTCGCATGAGGGTCTGATCCTGTATCAGACCCTTTTCTTCTTTGCATGAGGGTCTGATATAGGATCAGACCCACCTTATTCCACCTTTTGTCCTCCAGACCATTGTTTATTCAACAAGAAAATCTTAGCTCCTCTAAGGCACATACCTTTATTAAAGTCATACTTACCCAGCAAACTGTGTATGGTAAGCAGTTTGATCAGAATTGTACAATATAGTTAATAAAATATAACTAATGAAATCCATTTATATCAAACACCATTTCTCCTCTTCACTTGTATTCATTAAAGCCCTAGTTGGTATATGAAGTCACTCAATCGTGTCCGACTCTTTGCAACCCCATGGACTGTAGCCTCCTAACTCCTCTGTCCATGGGATTTTCCAGGCAAGAATACTGGAGTGGGTTGCATTTCCTTTTCCAAGGTATCTTCCCAGCCCAGGGATTGAACCTGGGTCTCCCACATTGCAGGCATACATTTTACCATCTGAGCCACCGGGGAAGAACTCAAAGTCCTAGTTATTTACCAACATTTTTAAAGTTTTAATTCCTCCTACAATTGTTAACTCTGAGTGAGCTTCAAAGCCATACACAAATAGCTCAATACTCAAATCCTAACTTTCCTTTTCTATTTCTTTTCCTTTGTCTTTTCCTCTGCTTTTACTCTAAACACCATTCCCACCATCACCCCCAGAGCTTTCTCAACATAAGCAACTATTCTATGTCTAATATCCTATCTCTGATTGCCCACCAAGAGATTTCCTTCTCCTCACTTTCAAGTACTCTCCATTAGTTCAGCCTTCTACAGTTTTGAAATCTCCTTTACATACTAGGTCCCATAACCCTCTGTATTTTACTTAATATATCCCATAATATGTGATTACTTAATTATCTCCTCCAGAGAAGGCAATGGCACCCCACTCTAGTACTCTTGCCTGGAAAATCCCATGGAAAGAGGAGCCTGGTGGGCTGCAGTCCATGGGGTCACGAAGAGTCAGACATGACTGAGCAACTTCACTTTCACTTTTCACTTTCGTGCATTGGAGAAGGAAATGGCAACCCACTCCAGTATTCTTGCCTGAAGAATCTCAGGGATGGGAGAGCCTGGTGGGCTGCCATCTATGGGGTTGCACAGAGTCAGACATGATTGAAGTAACTTAGCAGCAGCAGCAGCAGCAATTATTTCTTCATTTGCTTCACAAGGAAGTCATCATCCTCTAAGTTGCTATTAGGCCACTTGTGCTCTTACATTCTATTTATTCAGCATAGTTTCTGCAGCTCTTTAATTCACCTGTAGTTTCCAAACTCACCAATAATCATTTCATTGCATCACATCCTGATTCTGTGTAATTTTATACATTATCATATTCCTTTCCTATTCATCCGCAGTTGAGAGCTGCTGAGGATCATTTATAACAATGATATGTAACATTAATAGAATGCTTATCCTGTACCATTTTTTATTTTACGTGCTAATATATACCAATTTTATAATCCTCAAAATCACCTAAAGTTAGCACTACCATTAATCCATTACTTAAAAATAGACAACTGGAGATAAACAGAACTTAAGTAATTTGACCAAAATCATATGGCCATTAAGTGGTTTAATCAGGATTGAAAAGAAGGTAGGCTGGTTCCATGGTCTATACTTTTAACTATAATATTCTATCACTGCCTACTTAAAAAAAAAAAAAAAAAAAAAAAAATCACCTGCTCAGACTACTATGCTACTGATGCTGCTAAGTCGCTTCAGTAGTGTCTGACTCTGTATGAACCCATAGACGGCAGCCCACCAGGCTCCCCTGTCCCAGGGATTCTCCAGGCAAGAACACTGGAGTGGGTTGCCTTTTCCTTCTCCAAAGTATGAAAGTGAAAAGTGAAAGTGAAGTCACTCAGTCACATCCGATTCTTAGTGACCCCATGGACTGCAGCCTACCAAGCTCCTCTGTCCATGGGATTTTCCAGGCAAGAGTACTGGAGTGGGGTGCCATTGCCTTCTCCACAGACTGACTATAGATAATCATAATTTGATGATCTCTAATTTCAAATGAGTCTTTCATACTGCCAGGCAGTCTATCTCATTTTAACCAATGTCAAAAAAATCGTGAACTTGACACAGAGAAATCAAAAGTTGACATTTTGCTTCTCCATTAATATTCTTTGTATTTACTGTTCTCTGGGTTGACTTTTTTTTTTTTTTATCACACTTAGACAAAAAAAAAAAAACTTTGTTAACTGTAGTTACAAATAATAGTTTAATTTCAGCAAATGATAATTCAGGATCATAAAATGATGAAATCTCTGATATTCATTTTAAATCCCCCAACCCCTCTTCATTTCTGGTTTATTTCTAGATCAAGGCTGCAATTAGAAATAAAATAAATTTGGGCTCTTCTGCATTTCACTGACTTTTCTTATTCTTTTTGGTTGTAGATTTCTAATTGTGATTTGTAGTAGTTTCAGCTCAAAAAAGAGATAGAAAAGGTGTAATAGTAAAGAATGATCTCATTTTTCTGTTAATATCATATGACGTTAGTTCTCTATTTAGAGGGTGTTAATAAAGCTTAAGGGCTTCTCTTGTGGCTCAGCTGGTAAAGAATCCACCTGCAGTGCAGGAGACCTGGGTTCAATTTCTGGGTGGGAAGATCCCCTAGAGAAGGGAATGGCTACCCACTCCAGTATTCTGGCCTGGAGAATTCCATGGACTGTATAGGCCATGGGTCACAAAAAGTCAGACACGACTGAGCAACCTTCACTTCACTTCAATAAAGCTTAATATTTTTATTGATACACTATCCTCTCCCTGGATTTTTCTCACTTGCCTTCCCCCAGTATGCGTAAGATCTCCTCTCACTCACCTCTTATGATTTAATTTCAGCCTCTGATTTTGGGTGGTCTACCACACACTCTGTGGAGAAACAGAGTGGTGGGTGGTAGGATTAAAGATTCGAGTATCATAGAAAAGTTTAAAGTAACTACCAGAGACAAGCACAAGCAAACTTGGGGGAAGCACATATCTGGTAAATGGGCATGAGCGATTTCACTGTGGGAAAGTGAAATCTTTCACTTGCTCATTCAGAAAGTCTTCAAAGGCAGAGTACTTCCAAAATGGCCCCAGCATGACTTTATTACTTCCACTTGATTCAAATCTGATGCACAGGAAATACATATGCTTCTTTTACCCCAGCAAGTTCTGGGAATGCAGATCAATTCTGATGTAGACTCTCCTTTCTCCACCACCAGAGTAGCAAATCAGGCTGCTATTCTCATGATTGATGAATGAGTCAAACAACAACCCCCATTGTTACACACTCCTAAAGATATATATTAAGCTCTTCAGACGATCTTAAAAGCTTTTCTCTAAGATTTTGTAACTTTCACCCTTCTGTATATTGATATGAATTCTTCTCTAAGATTCTTTAACCTTCACCCTTTTATATATTGATTTTAAATATTGATAATAACTAAATACTATAGCGTTGTTTAAACAACCTCCCTTGCAATAACTGTGAGGCTTCGCTGTTGGTTCAGACAGTAAAGAATCTGCCACAATGCAGGAGACCTGGGTTCTATCCCTGGGTCAGGAATATCCCCTGGAGAAGGAAATGACAACCCACTTGGCATTCTTTCCTGGAAAATTAAATGGGCAGAGAAGCCTGGAGGGCTACAGTCCATGGAGTCACAAAGAGTCAGACACAACTGAGTGATTAATACTTGCAATAACTGAAGATGTTTTCTAACATCTTCAAAACAAAATTTGAAATAAATAGACCTCTATTTTGTACTTAGCTTTGAAAACAGAATGGGAATGGTTCTCATTCTCTTATGCTTTTCATACATTTCTTACTTAGCATCTTGAAAGCCTCAGCAACTATTTTTAAGACATGTTTATTGAAGCACATTTTATATATTATAATACATCCATTATAATATAAATGTACCCCCTCAGGTGTGCAATATAGTGATTTTTAGTAACTTGCCAAGTAGTTAATAACTACCATAAATCAGTTTTAGAACATTCTCACTCCCACAGTGAAATCGCTCATGCCCATTTACCAGATATGTGCTTCCCCCAAGTTTGCTTGTGCTTGTCTCTGGTAGTTACTTTAAACTTTTCTATGATACTCGAATCTTTAATCCTACCACCCACCATATTTTCCAATCAAGCAGAAAAAATATCAGTTTTCTTTTTCCCGATAATCTACATGCCATCAAAGTAATAATACTTACTTTAACACTGTTGCACTGACACACATAATTTCAACTTCATCTATGATTTCCAGGTTTCTTTCATTACAAAGTGCTGGTTTTTCTCTTAAGTTTAGTTTTCAGTTTATGCTTTGGGTCTTCTCCCTTTCCATACTCTTTGGTACATAAATCTATTAGTTATCCGTTTTCTCTTGCTTCTTAGTTTTCTGACCCAACTATCTCTTCTCATTAGATTCAAATATGCTCAATTCTATTCAATGTTTAATTTTTAGAAGTTAAACTATTACAGTTCCAGATCTTCCTAAAACCAAAGCTGTCTCTATTTTCTTTCATAAAAAACCCCTTGAATCCATTGTTTTCACAACTCACATCTCCAGTTATTCAACTGCAGTTAATTTCACTCTCTTTAATCTAATGTTTTTAGTTCTATCATAACCCTGAAATGTCACTCAACAAAGTCAGTCGTAAACTATTTTTATTAATTAAAACAATGCATAATTTTGTTTTCATTTTATTAGACCTTTCCCGTTATATGATAATACAGAATTCTCTCACTTTCCTTGGTTTCCATATTACATGCTCCTAATTGACCTCTTCCCTCTCTCCTTCTACTATGTCTATGTGAACTTTTAACAAGCTCACTCCATAAAATTGGTATAACTTAGAATAGTCATATTTGTTATTAGTTTACATATTACTTATTCAGATGATGTCCATTACATATATTCTGAAATATCTAAAATATATTTTCAGTAAAAATCATTCTATCAAGCTTGAATACACTTTATAATCAACTACCTACTCCTATTTGAATGTCATTTAATTACAACAAACTTCTCATTTCTCCAAAACAACATCATCACCTATACTCGGAAGTACCCCCTCTCCCTGCTTGTCCTATTCCAATGCTATAACATCACCATCCAAAATTTGCCTGTAATTGAAACTTGGACATCAAAGACCTTTAGAAGCTTAATCATCCCAATGTAAAGGGGTAAAACATGAAAAGTATTTTACTAAAGAATAATTCACTTTGCCAATAAGCAAAAGAAAGTAAATGTAAATTTACTTAAATTCACTGGAAATCAAAATGCTTATTAAATAATAATAGGCTACTTATTATCTATTGATTGTCTAAATTTAAAGAGAATTATTAATTTGTACAATTACTGCTTGAATAATAGGTAATTTCATATGGTATTTATAGTAGTATAAATGGTAAGCTTATCTAGAGAACAGTTTTGCAAAGTGTTTTTTGATTCATGCCATTTGTATTTGTATATGAAATTAGAACTATCAGTATTAGTAAAATATTTAAATTATAATAACCCTATTAAGTGACTATACTCTTATAGACAAATGTATAGTTAGTACTTACTAAAGATAGGTTTAAGATTTTAATGTGTTTAATATGTCCATATATTAAAAATCCAACATAATTACCTTTATGATGATGTTGGATATTTGAATCATAATACAGTCCAACACAAAAATACTATAGTAAAATCTAATAAAAATGTAATCATCCAAATTCTGCCACAAACCAGATGGTGTACTTGAAAAATTAAAGATGATTGAATAAAATGACTAGTTACAAATACATGGTCATGGTGAAGGAAAACAAGGAAAGGTGAAGCCTTCACACTAGACTCAACAAGGAAAGAAGTGTCATCAGCTCTAGTCCTCAAGGGGTTGAGAGGATGAAGAGGTTACCAGAACCTAAAGAGAGTATTTCAGACTAACAGGGCCACGAGACAGGAACTGGGCCTTGTGTTCAGAACTCAGCCACAGCCAATCTGCAGCCAGACAAAAATGAAGCTAGGAGAATACATACTTCGACCTTATTGTCACCTTATCCACTAATTTCCTTTGCTATTTTCCTGAATCAGTGGAAAGCCCAGGGCAAGAGAGCCTGTTGATTCAGTCCATAAAATCCAATCTTCTCAGGCACAGAACAAGATGGATAAAGGTACAGAATGATTTTGGAAATAAATGGACAATACTGATGATAAATAGTTTCAAAATATCAAAGGCAAGTCATCATTTAATGTTTAGAGTATTGCCTTTTTAGAAAAAATTCAATGGAAAAGGCTATTGGGCATTGCTGCTACTGCTGCTAAGGCGCTTCAGTCAGCCCTTAATTTTGCTTTATGTTACAAAAGTTGATATTTTGCTACTGCACATGAAAAATTTTATCAGTTAAGTTTATGCTATCCTGAGATGAAGACTATAAATTCTTTGCAATAAACTTTATTGCTTTCTAACAATTTATAATATATTCTTGAATGTTATCCCATTTTTCTGAAAATGTATACCTATTTAATCAATTAAATAATTATTTAAAATATAATTAGGAAACTAATAATTAGTGAAACCAAACAGAAGATTATATGAAGTCTGTCTTTCTTCTACTTTTCTTTTTTTCATTTTCCCTATCACTTCTAAGTATATGTCTGTGAGAGAAGATAAAAATGTCTGAACACAAAATAAAAATCTTGTCAATGTTTCAGGCCTATTTTTGTTACTGAATATTTGTAATGGATAGTCCTAATAAGCAAATAATTGTGCTGCTTTATTTGTTATAATGCAGATACTAGATATTATGTACATTAGGGAATCTCTTTCATAGTTATGTGATAAACCAACACAATTCAACTGTTACAAAAAAAATCTCAATAGCAGAATAATTACCATGGAATATTTAATTTGGGTTTCCCTGGTAGCTCAGCTGGTAAAGAACCGTCTGCAAAGCAGGAGACCATGGTTAAATTCCTGGGTCAGGAAAATCTGCTGGAGAAAGGATAGGCTATCCACTCCAGTATTCTTGGGCTTCCCTGGTGGCTCAGTTGGTAAAGAATCTGGCTATAATGTGGTTAAATTTAATCTACTATCATCTTCAATCTGTTTCACTGATAGCTGTAGTATATTACAGAAAAACTGATTATAGTGGCCTTTTCAAATTGCATTTTGTACCTTATTATTCAATTATAAGTGTTATCTTTTACTCAATTCCAAGATTCAAATACTTAATTAGAAAAGGAGATGATAAGATTTCTAAAAATACTACTAAAAAGTGTACATATTTATTGCTGAAAAGCTTATCAAATATGAAAGGATTGAGCATGATCACAAACTTGACTCCAAATAATTCATATTGAATTTAAATCACAAAAGCTCTCATCCCTCAAGGACAATAGAAGAATAAAAAGAAAGCAAGCTCATGCTTCTTAAAGGAAGTAAGTTCAATATTCAGTAGAATTTTATTGAGTACCTGTTTTCTGGAATAACTGAAACAGGAATTACAAACAAATGCAATTTAAGAAAAAAAAAGAGAGAATAGTGTTTGAAAGAACTGAAAGTCTACAGAAAACATATAATTATGGTACTATACAGAACTAATTAAAATAATGTATTGAGAAAGGATATATGATGACTATTGAAAATATATATTAATATATTTTCTTTCTTTTTCACTTTTATGACACTCTTCTGATATTTTGTTGTTGTTCAGTCCTAAAAGCATGCCCAATTCTTTGTGACCCTATGAACTACAGCTCACCAGACTCCTCCATCCCATACTATCTCCTGGAGTTAGCTCAAATTCATGTCCATTGAGTTGGTAATGCTATCTATTCATCTTATCCTCTCCCAACCCTTCCTCCATTAGCCTTCAATCCTTCCCAGCATCAGGGTCTTTTCCAATGAGAGGGCTCTAAGCATCAGCTGGTGAAAGTATTGGAGTTTCAGTTTCAGCAACTGTTCTTCCAATGAACATTCAGGACTAATTTCCTTCAGGATTGACTGCTTTGTTCTCGTTGCAGTCCAAGACTCTTAACTATCTTCTCTAGCATCACAATTTGAAACCATCAATTCTTTAGCACTCAGCCTTTTTTAATGGACCAATTCTCACATCCATTTACTACTGAAATAACTACTGGAATGACTTTGACTAATGGACTTTTGTCAACAAAATGATGCCTCTGCTTTTTAATATGCTGTCTAGGTTTGTCATAGCTTTCCTTCCAAGAATCAAGTGTCTTAATTACATGGCTTCTGTCACTGTTCACAGTGTTTTTGGAGCCTAAGAAAATAAAATCTGTCCTGCTTCCACTATTCCCCCTTTCTACTTGCCATGAAGTGATGGGACTGAATGCCATTATCTTCATATTTTGAATGCTGTTTCAAATCAGTTTTGTCATTCTCTTTTTTCACCGTCATAAAGATGCTCTTTAGCTACTCTTCACTTTCTGCCATTAAACTGGTATCATCTGCATATCTGAGGTTGTTGACATTTCTCCCAGCAATCTTGATTCCAGTTTGTGATTCATTCGGCCTGGTATTTTGCATAATATGTTCTGCATAGAAGTTAAATAAGCAGGTCGACATACTGCTTTCCCTATTGTTAACCACTCTGTTGTTCCATGGTTCCAACTGTTGCTTCTTGACCGACATACAGGTTTCACAGGAGACAGGTAGAGTGGTCTGGTATTCCCATTTCTTTAAGAGTTTTCCAGTTTGTTCTGATCCACATAGCCAAAGGCTTTTGTGTAATCAATGAAACAGAAGTAGATGTTTTTCTGGATATTTACTCAATCCCTTTTTCCTATTCACTGTCACCAAATTAATGTCCACCAACAGATTATATGCCTAAATTAATTCTCAAAGTTGTGAATAATATTCAGTGTACAATAACATTCATTTGATCATTACAAAATTATTTTACTCTCATCTCCAAAATCAGTTATCTGACTCTGCCATGTTGTCCTGTTTTATGTACATAAAAATTAACTGCATCATTTCCATTGACAGTCTATAAGGAAACAGTTAGTAATAAACATAAGGCTGTGTTGGTGTACTACAGAGTTACATAACTGTAATACAATTGAACTGTACTTTAACTTTCAGTGATATTTGCATGTCAGTATATTCACTTGTATTAATGTTACTGCAAAGAGTTAATATAAAAATACAACATCAATTAACTGATAGGAAACCATTTTGGTTATGCCAATGTCCACCAGCCACCAAAGATCACCAGGAACATGTTGCCAAATAGAACTGATATTCATTTTACCTAAAGAGACTGCAGACCACTGGAAACATGGAATGTCTCAGAATCTAGCATACGAGGTTTCTTATAGGACTTGGGTTGTGTTAAATCATTGTGAAGATGGCATGCATATGACTCTTGATTTCTGTTCTCATATGAAATTTTTTGACATTGTCTCATAAGAGAGTACATACTTTATTTTCTAATTTCCTCGATAAATCCTGCTCTAGTACTCTGTTCAACACTTAACAGATATTGGATGATTTCAGTGTGAATCAGATCAGATCAGATCAGATCAGTCGCTCAGTCGCGTCCGACTATTTGCGACCCCATGAACCGCAGAACGCCAGGCCTCCCTGTCCATCACCAGCTCCCGGAGGTCACTCAGACTCGCATCCATCGAGTCAGTGATGCAATCCAGACATCTCATCCTCTGTCGTCCCCTTCTCCTCCTGCCCTCAATCCCTCCCAGCATCAGAGACTTCTACAATGAATCAACTCTTCACATGAGGTGGCCAAAGTACTGGAGCTTCAGCTTTAGCATCATTCCTTCCAAAGAAATTTCAGGATTGATCTCCTTCAGAATGGACTAGTTGGATCTTCTTGCAGTCCAAGGGACTCTCAAGAGTCTTCTCCAACACCACAGTTCAAAAGCATCAATTCTTCGGCGCTCAGCCTTCTTCACAGTCCAACTCTCACATCCATACATGACCACAGGAAAGACCATAGCCTTGACTAGGCGAACCTTTGTTGGTAAAGTAATGTCTCTGCTTTTGAATATGCTATCTAGGTTGGTCATAACTTTCCTTCCAAGGAGCAAGCGTATTTTAATTTCATGGCTGCAGTCACCATCTGCAGTGATTTTGGAGCCCAGAAAAACAAAGTCTGACACTGTTTCCACTGTTTCCCCATCTATTTCCCATGCAGTGATGGGACCAGATGCCATGATCTTCGTTTTCTGAATGTTGAGCTTTAAGCCAACCTTTTCACTCTCCACTTTCACTTTCATCAAGAGGCTTTTTAGCCCCTCTTCACTTTCTGCCATAATGGTGGTGTCATCTGCATATCTGAGGTTATTGATATTTCTCCCGGCAATCTTGATTCCAACTTGTGTTTCTTCCAGTCCAGCATTTCTCATGATGTACTCTGCATATAAGTTAAATAAACATGGTGACAATATGCCGCCTTGACGTACTCCTTTTCCTATTTGGAACCAGTCTGTTGTTCCATGACCAGTTCTAACTGTTGCTTCCTGACTTGCATACAGATTTCTTAAGAGGCAGATCAGGTGGTTTGGTATTCCCATCTCTTTCAGAGTTTTCCACAGTTTATTGTGATCCACACAGTCAAAGGCTTTGGCATAGTCAATAAAGCAGAAATAGATGTTTTTCTGGAACTCTCTTGCTTTTTCCATGATCCAGCGGATGTTGGCAATTTGATCTCTGGCTCCTCTGCCTTTTGTAAAACCAGCTTGAACATCAGGAAGTTCACGGTTCACATATTGCTGAAGCCTGGCTTGGAGAATTTTGAGCATTACTTTACTAGCGTGTGAGATGAGTGCAATTGTTCGGTAGTTTAAGCACTCCTTGGCATTGCCTTTCTTTGGGATTGGGATGAAAACTGACCTTTTCCAATCTTGTGGCTACACTCAATATGCCAGCAAATTTGGAAAACTCAGTGTGAATCAGCCATAAATAAACATATGTCCCCTCTCACCACTCAATATTCCCATCTTTCCCAACACTTAAAAACAACACATAAAAATAAATCAGTTCAGTTCAGTCGCTCAGTCGTGTCCAACTCTTTGTGATCGCACAAATCGCAGCACGCCAGACCTCCCTGTCTATCACCAACTCCCGGAGTTCAAACAGACTCACGTCCATTGAGTCAGTGATGCCGTCCAGCCACCTCATCTTCTGTCGTCCCCTTCTCCTCCTGTCCCCAATCCCTCCCAGCATCAGAGTCTTCTCCAATGAGTCAACTCTTCACATGAGGTGGCGAAAGTACTGGACTTTCAGTTTTAGCATCATTCCTTCCAAAGAAATCCCAGGCCTGATCTCTTTCAGAATGGATTAGTCGGATCTCCTTGCAGTCCAAGAGACTCTCAAGAGTCTTCTCCAACACCACAGTTCAAAAGCATCAGTTCTTCAGCTCTCAGCCTTCTTCACAGTTCAATTCTCACATCCATACATGACCACAGGAAAAACCATAGCCTTGACTAGACGAACCTTTGTTGGCAAAGTAATGTCTCTGCTTTTGAATATGCTATCAAGGTTGGTCATAACATTCCTTCCAAGGAGTAAGCGTCTTTTAATTTCATGGCTGCAGACACCATCTGCAGTGATTTTGGAGCCCAGAAAAATAAAGTCTGACACAGTTTCCACTGTTTTGCCATCTATTTCCCATGAAGTGATAGGACCGGATGCCATGATCTTCATTTTCTGAATGTTGAGCTTTAAGCCAACTTTTTCGCTCTCCACTTTCACTTTCATCAATAGGCTTTTTAGTTCCTCTTCACTTTCTGCCATAAGGGTGGTTTCATCTGCATATCTGAGGTTATTGATATTTCTCCCAGCAATCTTGATGCCAGCTTGTGTTTCTTCCAGCCCAGCGGTTCTCATGATGTACTCTGCATATAAGTTAAATAAGCAGGGTGACAATATACAGCCTTGACATACTCCTTTTCCTATTTGGAACCAGTCTGTTGTTCCATGTCCACTTCTAACTGTTGCTTCCTGACCTGCATACAAATTTCTCAAGAGGCAGATCAAGTGGTCTGGTATTCCCATCTCTTTCAGAATTTTCCACAGTTTATTGTGAGACACATAGTCAAAGGCTTTGGCATAGTCAATAAAGCAGATATAGATGTTTATCTGGAACACTCTTGCTTTTTCCATGATCCAGCGGATATTGGCAATTTGACCTCTGGTTCTTCTGCCTTTTCTAAATCCAGCTTGAACATCAGGAAGTTCACGGTTCACATATTGCTGAAGCCTGGCTTGCAGAATTTTGAGCATGAATTTAATAGCGTGTGAGGTGAGTGCAATTGTGTGGTAGTTTGAGTATTCTTTGGCATTGCCTTTGATTGGAATTGAAATGAAAACTGACCTTTTCCAGTCCTGTGGCCACTGCTGAGTTTTCCAAATTTGCTGGCATATTGAGTGCAGCACTTTCACAGCATCATCTTTCAGTATTTGGAATAGCTCAACTCGAATGCCATCACCTCCACTAGCTTTGTTCGTAGTGATGCTTTCTAAGGCCCACTTGACTTCACATTCCAGGATGTCTGGCTCTAGGTGAGTGATCACACCATCGTGATTATCTGGGTCATGAAGATATTTTTTTTGCAGTTCTTCTGTTTATTCTTGCCACCTCTTCTTAATATCTTCTGCTTCTGTTAGGTCCATACCATTTCTTTCCTTTATTGTGCCCATCTTTGCATGAAATATTCCCTTGGTGTCTCTAATTTTCTTGAAGAGATTTCTAGTCTTTTCCATTCTGTTGTTTTCCTCTATTTTTTTGCATTGATTGATCAAGAAAGTTTTCTTAGTTCTTCTTGCTATTCTTTGGAACTCTGCATTCAGATGCTTATATCGTTCCTTTTCTCCTTTGCTTTTCACTTCTCTTCTTTTCACAGCTATTTGTAAGGCCTTCCCAGACAGCCATTTTGCTTTTTTGCATTTCTTTTCCATGGAAATGATCTTGATCCATGTCTCCTGTACAGTGTCACGAACCTCTTTCCATAGTTCATCAGGCACTCTGTCTATCAGATCTAGGCTCTTAAACCTCTGTCTATCAGATCTAGGCCCTTAAATCTATTTCTCATTTCCACTTTATAAAAATAAATAAATACCTACAAAAATGTGTGATTGGTAAAAAGATGAGGTCTTGTAAATTTTAGAATGCTTCAGTTTAATCTAGCTTCATTTGCTTTATATTTATTTGAATTCCCCCAATATTCTGTCTGTATGTTTTCTGCCTCACTTGTGTTTTATTATTGTTAGATAATACTTTTTTTCTCCATTTGCATAGAGGTTTTTTATTTTAATTTGGAATTAAGAAAGGCTGATTTAAATATGAATTTCAATACCTTAACAAAGAGAATCGTAGAAGGCAATGACAACCCACTCCAGTACTCTTGCCTGGAAAATCCTATGCACAGAGGAGCCTGGTGGGCTGCAGTTCATGGGGTCGCTAGGAGTTCGACAGGACTGAAACGACTTAGCAGCAGCAACAACAAAGAGAATAATGACAATTAAGTAGCTTGAGGAGAATGAATTGAAATTAACATAAAAGAAAACATGAAGATAATTATTAAAACTGGGAAATTTTTCAAACTACAATTGAAGATAATAAAATCCATGGATATTAAACCTAGAAGTAGACCTAAATGTATTCTAAATGGGAAAATGAGCATTTAGAATAAGATTGGGGCTTTCCAGGTGGAGCTAGTGGTAAACAACTCAGCTGTCAATGCAGGAGAAACAGGTTTGATCCCTGGATCAGGAAGATCCCCAGGCATAGGAAATATAAACCCATCACAGTATTCTTGCCTGGAGAATCCCATGCACAGAGAAGCCCAGAGATTTATGGTCAAGAGTCGGGCATGACTGAACAACTAACACTATAAATCCATGCTTCTTTATAACTAATAACTAGATTGGTTATGGGCATATTTAAACAATTCCTAGGAAGTTGGTTTTGAAAATCGTTTGTATTAAGGGATCCTATTATTGGATTTACTGGCTTTCCTGATGTAGGAGAACCTAAATATTAACTTTCAAGTCACCATGAAAAATATTAGATCAGATCAGATCAGTCACTCAGTCGTGTCCGACTCTTTGCAACCCCATGAACTGCAGCACGCCAGGCCTCCCTGTTCATCACCAACTCCCGGAGGTCACTCAGACTCACATTCATCGTGTCAGTGATGCCACCCAGCCATCTTATCCTCTGTTGTCCCCTTCTCCTCTTGCCCCCAATCCCTCCCAGCATCAGAGTCTTCTCCAATGAGTCAACTCTTCGCATGAGGTGGCCAGAATACTGGAGTTTCAGCTTTAGCATCATTCCTTCCAAAGAAATCCCAGGGCTGATCTCTTTCAGAATGGACTGGTTGGATCTCTTTGCAGTCCAAGGGACTCTCAAGAGTCTTCTCCAACACCACAGTTCAAAAGCATCAGTTCTTCAGCTCTCAGCCTTCTTCACAGTCCAGCTCTCACATCCATACATGACCACAGGAAAGACCATAGCCTTGACTAGGTGAACCTTTGTTGGCAAAGTGATGTCTCTGCTTTTGAATATGCTATCTAGGTTGGTCATAACTTTCCTTCCAAGGAGTAAGCGTCTTTTAATTTCATGGCTGCAGTTACCATTTGTAGTGATTTTGGAGCCCAGAAAAATAAAGTCTGACACTGTTTCCACTGTTTCTCCATATTCTCCATCTATTTCTTGGTTTATTCTGTCATCATGAAAAATATGATGACATAATAAACCAAGATTTTTTTGATTTGATTGATTACTTCAATAACTTTAAAAAAAAAAAAAAAAAGACAGAAAGAGAGAAAGAAGAAAGATAGATAAAAGAAGGGGAGAGAGAAAGGGAAATGTTACCAAAGGACCATGTACTTAGTTTACATTATAATATATAAATTTGAAATAATTAATTCTTTGCCAATGACTAGGCTTCCTTAATTCCTATTGAATAAACTGATTTCAAAAAGAAATTTTAACTTACCAATTTATTTCAAAATATTAAAAATTCATTAAAACATATGTTGACAACTGCTTTTTAAATTGGCACTGCTAAGAAATGTCTAAAACAGAGACAAATTTTAAAGAGGGTACAGCAGTACACAAAGGCAAGTTACATCAATGATATAAAGGATTTATTTATTGATTAAAAAAACTTGGATATGTATTTTATTTGCAATAAGTGGTGCATATAATACTCATATAGCCACATGTGTATTGACTGGAATGTGGACTAGGGTATGGTTCAATTGGCAAAATGTCTAAACCAAAGGCTCTAGATGAGACAAGATGAAATAAATATGTTTTTCCATCTTAGAAACTTAGAAGAAAAGAGACTAAATGAGATAAAATAAAAATAACAGATGAGACTCACTTGCCAATATTTAGTGCTTAATATTTATTTAAGCACTTTGGGTACTCTTTCTGTATTATTTTTGACAGTGCTGAAGAAAGCTAATAAGGAAAAAATATTAAGGCAACACCAATTATTTTGAGGGAATGCAGTTAGGTACACAGCAACTAACCTGAAGCTTTGTGGAACCCAGATGGGACAAGTAATCAGATTACTTGTGGGTGTTTTAATAGTACCCAGAGGGTATCATAAAATCACTCACCGTATGCTTAATATCCATATAGTTCTGTTTCTTTGAACTGTTACTTTAATCTTCCTTTTTATTTACCTTTTATTGCTATCCACTTAAACTGATGCCTTATCTACAGATAAACTTAAAGGCAATAAGTGAATACTCACACACATCTCTTATCTCTCATTTGACTGTATTTTCTGCTTTTTCCATTGATATTTTAGTTGTCTGCCCTATACTGTGGCTATCATTCAAACTTTATATCTGAAGACTTCCATTTCTGTGTGTGTTTGCTGAATTTACTGTTGGTTTTGTCATTAAGAATATAAAGGTTAGAAACCAAACTGTGATGGGTTGGAAAAAATAGGAGGTATAGAAATATAGAAAGTGAGTAGAAATTGTATATAGACATATCAGGAAAACTTTAAGTAGTTCGAAGTCTCATTTAACAGTTGGTTATATACATGCACGTGAGGTATTATAACGGTCTGAAGTAATAAGTTCCCATGAATTGCTTAGTTGTCAGTAAGGCAATTTAAATAATGTTGCAACTTTTTTCTGATAAATGCAGAACATAATTTCAAATCAAACTGTGGGGGCCAGGAGTGTGTGAAGTGAAGTGAAAGTTACTCAGTCACGTCTGACTCTTTGCAACTTCATGGACTCTATAGTCCATGAAATTCTCCAGGCCAGAATATTGGAGTGGGCAGTCTTTCCCTTCTCCAGGGGATCTTCCCAACTCCGGGATCGAACCTAGGTCTCCTATGTTGTAGGCGGAGTCTTATCAGCTGAGCTACCAGGGATAACTCTAGGAGTGTGTGTCATAGTTGGAAAACAAAGTGTATAAAACAAAAGGTATTATCAACTGTGTCAAAATGCCATTTAATAGGCCAAATAAAATTAAAGTTGAAAATCAGATACTGGATTAACAATTTAGAGGTCACTGATGAACCTGATAAAATTCACAGTTGCACAATAGGGACAAAAAATCTATTTAGGTTCAAAATTCAAAGAAATTTTTGGGTATTTTCTGAAAAAAACAAAAGCAAAAGCAAATAATTTGACATTGAACAGAATATTTTATCAGTATTTTTGTTATGATTGTTTTATTTGCTTTGTTTTTATTCTTTTTTTTTTTTTTTTTTGGTAAATTGAGAAATAGCAGGATGTTTATATGTTGATGGCTATTACCCAGTATAAAGTTGTGAACTGAAGAGTGAGCAGGTGAAAAGGTGTTATGTAAAGAAAACATAAGAAATTGACTTAAGAAATGAATATTAATAATTCCATTTTATTAGGAAGGTAGAGTATATGGGTACAGATGTTGATAGGTGTCCATATGTGGTGTTAGGAATCTTTTAAGGTTTTTGGAATTATCTCAGTTCACCCTGTGAAGTAAGAAGAAGATTACTAACTAAGAATAAGAAAGGAAAACATGTTTGTTTTTTGAGGGGGAGGGGGTTACAGCATATTTTAATTTTTTTTTTTTTTACTGAAGTATAGTTAATTTACAATAGTATATTAACTTCGGATTTACAGTATAGTGATTTAATGCTTTTATAGATTAAACTCCATTTATAGCTATAATAAGATATTGGCTGTATACCCTGTTCTATCAAATGTGTCCTTGTTCAATTCAGTTCAGTTGTCTAGGCATGTCCGACTCTTTGTGACGCCATGAATCGCAGCACTCCAGGCCTCCCTGTCCATCACCAACTCCCGGAGTTCACCCAGAGTAGGTTCTTTATTTTATACTTAGTAATTTGTACTTCTTAACTCCCTATTCCTATTTTGCACCACCCCCACGCCTCCAGCTTCCCTCTCCCAACTGGTAACCACAAGTTTGTTCTCTATATTCTGTTTTTTATATATTATTTGTTTGTTTTACTTTTTAGATTCCACATACAAGTGACTGCATGCAATATTTGTCTTTCTCTGTCTGACGTGTTTCACTAAGCATAATATCCTCCAGGTCCACCCATGTTGTTGGTTTTTGAAAAGACTGCTGCTAAGTCACTTCAGTCGTGTCCGACTCTGTGCAACCCCATAGACGGCAGCCCACCAGGCTGAAAAGACTAGTGAAGGTGTAAAATGCTTTAGGGAAATGGGGAAGTGAGGCTAGATGTATCATGTGGCTCCTGACTAGTTTTAAGCCTCCTTGAGGTTAATGGTCATGATTTTTAAAGGGAGACCAATTAGTGTGACTGCTCTTTTTCTTCTGCTAGATTTACCTGTATTAAGTCCAGGCTCAAAGTAGGCAGGTAATTTAACCAGGTTATGGATTTTTCAGGCATATAAGGCCATATGAGAGAGGGACTAAGTTGTTGAGGAACATGAGAGGAAGTGATTATAAGAACTGACCATAACATTAACCTGGATAATCAGAAAAGAGAGGCTATCAAGATGATCAACACATGACAGTAATTAGTGATGACAAGATGTAGGATTAACTCCAGGGAAATGAGTACCTTAGGCAGAGTGAAAGTTGAAATTATTTGAAAGAAGAATATGAGTAGCATGATTCATATATTTGTTTTAAGGAAGGCAGAAAGGAAAACCGTTTGCTAGAGTCAAGGAAGATAATGGAGACTGTGTGTGCATGTTCAGTCGCTTCAATCATGTTGGACCCTTTATGACCCTATGGACTGCCACGTTCCTCTGTTCATGGGATTTCCCAAGCAAGAATACTTGAGTGGATTGCCGCGTCCTCCTCCAGGGCATTTTCCTGACCCAGGAATTGAACTGATGTCTCCTGCATCTCCTGCATTTCAGGCAGATTCTTTACTCACTGAGCCACCTGGGAAACCCCAAAGAGGAGATTATTCTAACTTAAACATAGTGCCATGAAGAAACTGGGGGAAAGAAGAGTCATTGTCTTAGTGGGCTGCAGCAGGAGCATTTCAAACATTGCCTGAATTTAGAGTAAGACGATGAAGATTCTCAGAAAGTGCTTGAAAACATAGAGAAATTTATTGATTTTGGACTGGGAAATGAAGGGGACAGAGTCATGTTTTCATGAGTTAGGGGTGAGTGGGAGATGGAGAGAGGGAAGAGAGTGTGAAGAGACATTAGGATGGGAAAGATTAGGGTGGCCTGGGACTCTGAGATTCTGGTGTTAGGTGTCAGCACATACACAGAAATAAAGGATATACGTAGATTAGTTCAGATGACCTAAAGATGTCTATTCGATAATGGGGCTGATGGGGACAGAGGTGACTGGAACCTGTCTAGTTGATGTAGCTTAGGATATCTGTAAAATAAAGATCGTACTCTGAGCTTTCATGTCCTCTCTTTATGTGGGCCAATTATATGAGGGTTAAATTGAATCAAAAGGAAAAATATGCTTGTATTTGAGTCATCATGTGTTCTTTCAACCCTTAAAATTTTGAGCAAACTGAAACTTCTGCATACTATATAGCAAATGAAGAAATATGGTAGAAAACAAAACATTCTAGGCGATATGAAATTTGGAACCAGAGTATGAAGAATTAAATATAATTGCCTTGGAAACCAGCACTATTTAATAGTGGAATGGAGGTAATATATGCCAGAGCCATACAAACTTTTGCTGCTGCTAAGTCGTTTCAGTCGTGTCCAACTCTGTGAGACCCCATAGATGGCAGCCAACCAGGCTCCCCTGTCCCTGGGATTCTCCAGGCAAGAATACTGGAGTGGGTTGCCATTTCCTTCTCCAATGCATGCAAGGGAAAAGTGAAAGTGAAGTTGCTCAGTCATGTCCCACTCTTAGCAACTCCATGGCCCGCAGCCTACCATGCTCCTCTGTCCATGGGATTTTCCAGGCAAGAGTACTGGAGTGGGTTGCCAGTGCCAATGTTTTTTTAATAAAGTTTGTTAGATGTTTGATAAAACATATTATATATGTTCAAGGGTATTGCCTCTATAGCTTTATATGTATTTAAATTTAAGTTCAAATGAACATATTATGTTAATTATTACATTGGACAAGATGCCTTGTAAAGAGTAAGTATTGGTATGCCAACAAGTACAATCTATGTTACTTGGATTCTGTTGCATGCATTGATTATTTTTGATGTCACATTTTATGAGGTCCAGGTGACCTGCTTTCCAGATCTGACTTGGTAAACAGAATTACTTTGTAATGTTAAAAGCTATTATTTCTCTCTGAGACATGCTAAAGGTCATGATGTTCATGTTTACCCCCTGAAGATTTCAAAGATAACTTACCCATGGGGCCTCATTATTCCTCTCCCTGTTGAAATTTATATTTTTATCTTTAGACTTACATCTGTAAAAAGTTGGCATGGGGGAAAATAACTGTGTCTACTGTATAATACAGTGCATAAAAAGGCAGAAAAACAAGCTTTATTGGCATTCTGGATACTAACTTTTGCATTGAAGGAAATTAAGTTATATTTATCTTATTGTAACATAAAGGGAAAAGTTTCAAAATTATTTATTGATAGTAAAAGAACTTCACTGCTTATAGTATGTATTGTGTGTCTGTGTGTGCACATGTGTGCTCAGTCATATCCAGCTCTTTGCAACTTCATGGACTGCAGCCTGCCAGGTTCCTTTGCTCCATGGAATTATCTAGGCAAGAATATTGGAATGAGTTACCATTTCCTACTGCATATTGTATGTATTAATATAGATCAATTATGCTCTAGTAACAAAATCACAACTTCACTTCCTTAAATTAAAAAAGGTGTATTTCTTGCGAGGGATTGACTGGATTATTCCTTTTATTTCTGTAGTGTCCTCACTGCAGCATCCAGCCTAGTTGAGTAGATATACTAGAATACTGCTAGTCATCATGGCTACAGGAAATAAATTTTGGAGGGCTTAACTCTGCAATTAGATGCTCTAGTTGGGACAGTTAATCACAGATCTCTACCACTGCCAAGGAACCCAGACGTTCAATCCTACCCATATGAGGAAGATGGAGAAAATTAAATAATATATAATAATATAATATTAATAATCATTATGTTGGTGTCATTATTCACTGCATTTTCTTTTGTGATTTCCAAGGGAGTTGATAACAGTGTTATTAGAGTATGTCTATAGATTATACTTGAAAAGACAAATCAAATGAGAAACATCACTAGTGTGGAATGAGAAACATCATTGGTGTGGAAAGAGAGAATATAGATATTACAGAGTTATTTTTTTGTCCAGGAAAACGTTAACTTGATTTGTTAAAAACAAAAAAAAAGGGAGAAAGTTTACATTTTGATTAGATCTATGCTAAACCCACATGTAAATGTTAATATGAATGTAATATATACTGAGTTTAGAGATTAAACAATACCTTGTCATAAAATAATTTACACTTTCATCAAGAGGTTCTTTAGTTTCTTTTCACTTTGCCATTAGAGAGGTATCATTTACATAAGAATTGTAACTTTTTATCTTTCTTTTTTTTTGTTCTTTTTAAAAAAAATTTTATTTAATTTTACAATATTGTATTGGTTTTGCCATATATCAAAATGAATCTGCCACAGGTATACATGTGTTCCCCATCCTGAACCCTCCTCCTATACCTCCCTCCCTATACCATCCCTCTGGGTCATCCCAGTGCACCAGCCCCAAGCATCCAGTATCATGTATCGAACCTGGACTGGCGACTCATTTAATATATGATATTATACATATTTCAATGCCATTCTCCCAAATCAGCCCACCCTCTCCCTCTCCCACAGAGTTCAAAAGACTGTTCTATATATCAGTGTCTCTTTTGCTGTCTCGTATACAGGGTTATTGTTACCATCTTTCTAAATTCCATATTTATACATTAGTAACCTAGATAGCATATTCAAAAGCAGAGACATCACTTTGCCAACAAAGGTTCGCCTAGTCAAGGCTATGGTCTTTCCTGTGGTCATGTATGGATGTGAGAGCTGGACTGTGAAGAAGGCTGAGCGCTGAAGAATTGATGCTTTTGAACTGTGGTGTTGGAGAAGACTCTTGAGAGTCCCTTGGACTGCAAGAAGATCCAACCAGTCCATTCTGAAGGAGATCAATCCTGGAATTTCTTTGGAAGGAATGATGCTAAAGCTGAAACTCCAGTATTTTGGCCACCTCATGCGAAGAGTTGACTCATTGGAGAAGACTCTGATGCTGGGAGGGATTGAGGGCAGGAGGAGAAGGGGACGACAGAGGATGAGATGGCTGGATGGCATCACTGACTCGATGGATGCGAGTCTGAGTGACCTCCGGGAGCTGGTGATGGACAGGGAGGCCTGGCGTGCTGCGGTTCATGGGGTCGCAAAGAGTCGGACACGACTGAGCGACTGATCTGATCTGATACTGTATTGGTGTTTTTCTTTCTGGCTTACTTCACTCTGTATAATAGGCTTCAGTTTCATCCACCTCATTAGAACTGATTCAAATGTATTCTTTTTAATGTCTGAGTAATACTCCATTGTGTATATGTACCACAGCTTTCTTACCATCCATTCATCTGCTTGTAAAAGAATCAAACTAGAGCACTTTCTAACACCATACACAAAAGCAAACTCAAAATGGATTAAAGATCTAAACGTAAGATCAGAAACTATAAAACTCCTAGAGGAGAACATAGGCAAAACACTCTCTGACATACATCACAGCAGGATCCTCTATGACCCACCTCCCAGAATACTGGAAATAAAAGCAAAAATAAACAAATGGAACCTAATTAAACTTAAAAGCTTCTGCACAACAAAGGAAACTATAAGCAAGGTGAAAAGACAGCCTTCAGAATGGGAGAAAATTATAGCAAATGAAGCAACTGACAAATAACTAATCTCAAAAATATACAAGCAACTCCTACAGCTCAATTCCAGAAAAAGAAATGACCCAATCAAAAATGGGCCAAAAAACTAGACATTTCTCCAAAGAAGACATACAGATGGCTAACAAACACATGAAAAGATGCTCAACATCACTCATTATCAGAGAAATGCAAATCAAAACCACTATGAGGTACCATTTCATGCCATTCAGAAGGGCTGCAATCCAAAAGTCTACAAGCAATAAATGCTGGAGAGGGTGTGGAGAAAAGGGAACACTTTTACACTGTTGGTGGGAATGCAAACTAGTACAGCCACTATGGAGAACAGTGTGGAGATTCCTTAAAAAACTGGAAATAGAACTGCCTTATGATCCAGCAATCCCACTGCTGAGCATACACACTGAGGAAACCAGAATTGAAAGAGACACGTGTACCCCAATGTTCATTGCAGCACTATTTACAATAGCCAGGACATGGAAGAATTATAACTTTTATGATTTTGGTTGTATTTCTCCTTTAATTTTCTTATAGTTTGTAAGCAAACACATATCAGGCTTGTTCATCTTGAATCTTGTAAGACTCTAGGAACAGATATTCATTCTGAAAAACAACATAATAAATTAAGTGGCCAAAAACAGAGAAAAAGGACTTAATTTTCCCCAGAAGTCCAAACAGAAGAAACAAAGAAAAATACAGATTGCTGACTAAAAATATTTGATGTGAGTTTAAGAAAAATGGGATCTGGGGAGCTTGGGAGCTAGGGGATATATGTATAATTGTGGCTGCTTCGTACTGTTGTATGGCAAAAAACAAAACAACATTATAAAAATTAAACAAAAAATAACATTAAAATATTAATAAAAATAAAAGCTCATATTAATCTAAAAGTAAACATTGGTTTTGGCCATCAAGCAAAGGAAAATATAATTCAAATATGCATGTATTTATATATAAGTTTATGAATATATGAATCTATATTAATGTATCACAATGTATATTCATTTTAGAATGTTTAAGTACCCAAATTCTTGTTCTTCTAAGATATGAGATAAAATAATTTTAAAATATTAAACTGTTGTGTAGTATACTAAATATAGATTTCTCTTTAAAAAACTAGTTTTTTGAATATTTATCTAGGCTTTCATCTGGGAAAAAAGTTTGTGAATGTTGCTGTTCAGTCCCCCAGTTATGTCTTACTCTTTGAAACCCCATGGACTGCAGCATGCCAGGCCTCCCTGTCCCTCACCATCTCCTAAAGTTTGCCGAAGTTCATGGCCATTGCATCAGCAATGCCATCCAGCCATCTCATCCTCTGACACCCTCTTATTCTGCCCTCAATCTTTCGCAGCATCAGGGACTTTTCCAGTGAGTGGGCTGTTGGCATCAGGAGACCAAATACTGGAGCTGATTCAGCTTCAGCATCAGTACTTCCCATGAGTATTCAGGGTTGTTTTCCTTTAAGACTGACTGGTTCAATCTCTTTACTGTCCAAGGGACTCTCAGGAGTCTTCACCACCACAGTTCAAAAGCATCAGTTTTTTTATGCTCTGCCTTCTTGACAGTCCAGATCTCACAACCCTATGTGACCACTGGAAGACCATAATCTTGACTATACACACCTTTGTTGGCAGAGTAATGAGAGAGTTAATTACTAGGTAGGTTGATAAGGAGTCCAGGGCCCTTGAGGAGGAGAAAGGGACAAACATTTTTTTCTACATTGCTCTATTTTAGTCATATAAGATGTTTTTTCTTAACCTCTGAGTTGTTATGACAACTACCTTTAAGACTAACTTTCTTTAAGCCCAGAGCTAATGATTACACAACAAAACAACTCATCCTGGTTAAGAGTATGTTCTTCCTTATGCTCTGTACTAATGATTATAAAGCAACAATTTATCTTGCTCCAGGACCTGTTTCTCCTTCTTAACCAGAACTTCTGACTAATCTTGTTATCTTCAGAGGTCTGTATCTTGTGTAGATGGGTCTGGTAAAACCTTTCTATTGTTAGATCTAATCTTGTTAGTTTAAGATGTATGTTGTAGGAGTGGGTCTGGTAAAAGTATATAAGACCTTGATAGGACTACGGAGAGGGGCACTTTCAATCCCCTTTCTGATGTCTATGTCAGAAGCTTTTTCTGTCTTTTTTCACTGTAATAAAACTTCTGCCATACAAAAGCTCTGAGTGATCAATCCTAGTTCCTAGTCCCAAAGCTAAATCTTGAGAGATCATGAATCTGACATCATTCACCATAAGCTATCAGTAATGTCTCTGCTTTTCCACACATTGTCTAGGTTTCCCATGGCTTTCTTGCCAAGAAGCAATTGTGTTCTGATGTCATGGCTGCAGACACCATCTGCAGTGATTTTAGAGCCCAGAAAGAGGAAATCTGTCATGATTTCCACCTTTTCCCTTTCTATTTGCCATTAAGTAATGAGACCAGAGGCTATAATCTTAGTTTTAAGCCAGCTTTTTCACTCTCCTCCTTCACCCTCATAAAGAGGTTCTTTAGTTTCTCTTCACTTTCTGCCATTAGAGAGGTATCATCTGAATATTTGAGGTTGTTGATGTTTCTCCTGTCTATCTTGATTCCAGTTTGTAACTCATCTAGCCTAGCATTTCTCATCATGTGCTCAGCATATAGGTGAAATAAACAAGGTGACAACAGACATCCCTGTCATACTCTTTTCTCAATATTGAACAAATCAGTTGTTCCATACAGGGTTCTAACTGTTGTTTCTTGCCCTGCATACAGGTTTCTCAGGAGAGAGGTAAGATGGTCTGGTATTCTCATCTCTTTAAGAACTTACCACAGTTTGTTATTATGCACACAATCAAAGGCTTTAGGGTAGTCAATGAAATGGAGGTAAAATGTTTTTTTGAATTCCATCGCTTTCTCTATGATTCAGTTAATGTTGGCAAGTTGATCTCTGGTTCGTCTTCCTTTTCTAAACACAGCTTGGAAATCTAGAAGTTTTCAGTTCACATAATGCTGAAGCCTAGCATGCAAGATTTTAAGCATGACATTACTACCATGGGAGATGCATGCAATTGTCCCATGGTATGAACATTCTTTAGTACTATCCTTCTTGGATATTTGTATGAGGATTTTCCAAATATAGTCCTGTGGCCACTGTTGTGTCTTCCAGATTTGCTGACACATTGAGTGCAACACTTTAATAGCATCATCCTTTAAGTTTTAAATAGCTCTATTGGAATTCCATTGCATCCACTAGCTTTATGGACAGCAGTGCTTCTTCTAAGGCCTCACTGACTTCACAGTCCAAAATGTCTGACTCTGGGTGAGTGACCACATCATCATGGTTATCTGGTTCATTAGGATCCTTTTTTTGAACAGTTTTTCTATGTATTATTTCCATCTCTTCTTGATGTCTTCAGCTTCTACTAGGTCTCCACCATTTATGTCCTTTATTGTGCCTATCTTTGGGTGAAGTGTTTCCTTGGTATTTCCAATTTTTCTAAAGAGATCTATAGTCCTTTCCTTTCTCTTGTTTTCCTCTATTTTCATGCATTGTTTATTGAAGAAGGCTTACTCATCTCTTTTTCTTATTCATTGGAGCTCTGTGTTTAGTTGGATGTACTTTTCCCTTTCTCTCTTGCTTTTTGCTTCTCCTCTTTCTTCAACTATTTGTAAGGCCTCCTCAGGTAGCTACTCTGCCTTCTTGCTTTTCTTTTTCTTTGGGAGTTTTGGTTCATGGCCTCCTGAAAAATATCACAAACCTCTGTGCATAGTTCTTCAGGCACAATGTGTTTACTAGATCTAATCCCTTGAATCACTAGGCCAGCGAGGTATGATTTAAATAAAATCGCCTATGAATATGCAGTGGAGGTGAAAAATAGATTCAAGGGGTTAGAAAATTTGTGATTATACATTTTTAAAATTTTGTAGAAATTATGATAATAAATCTGTATTCTATTAAATCATCTTACTCAAATTTGCATTTGAAATAAGACTAGTTGAATGAAGAGACTGGAACTGTAGGATGTCTTTCTTTTGAAATAAGACAGTGTGTTGACTGAACATTGTCTTGGCCCCAGCAATACTCTACTATCCCCATCTGTATAGAGAAAAGCAAGAAGAGGAACAGCTAACCACATTCCCCTTCTCCACAATAGACTCAGTGAAAGGCAGGGGACCAAAAAACATGAGTGCAATCTCTCTGATGTGCTTTGATAAAGAATTTGAAAGGAACTTTTAGCAATCATCTCTTCTGCAGAGTCAGCTTGACAAACCATGAGATTTAGGAGTCCAAAAGTCAATCTCTCTTAACATGATTTTTCTGTCTTCTATTTTTCAACATTTACTTCAGTTTTTATTGTTTAAAACCCTGTAATTACTCTTCGCTGCTTTAAGCAGAGTTCAGTGTTATTTTCTTCCCTCTGTTTATTGAGATATAGTTGACATATAGCACTATATAAATTTAAGCATAGTGATCTTACTTATATACCTTATGAAAGGATTACCACAAAAACTTCAGTGAACATCCATTATTCCATAAAGAAACAATATAAAAGAAAAAAATTCCCGTGTGATGAGAACTCTTAGGATTTACACTTCTAACAATATTCACATATAACATATAGAGGTGTTAACTGTATTAGTAATGCTTTGTTTCATTCCTAGTACTTATTGGTCTAATAACTGGAAGTTGTAGCTTTGACTACACTCATCCAATTCCCACTACTGTCAACACTTGCCTCTAGAAATATAATCCCTTTTTCTCTGAATATTTTTGTTTATTTTTAAAGTATTATTGACCTATAATACTATGTTAGTTTCTGGAGCAGAGGACAGTGATTTGATATCCCTATGTATTACAAATATAGAACAATTCAATATTTTTAATGTCAAATACTGTTATCTCCCCTATGATAATGTCTGTGACATCATGTCAAGATTTGGATCAAGTAAATGTATGCACACACATAGACAATGGAATATTATTTGGCAATAAAAAAGAAGGAAATCTTGCCCTTTCCAATGATGATACAGATGACCGTGAGGCCATCATTATGTTAAGTGACTATGTTAGACAGAAAAAGTTGAACACTGTATATTTTCACTTCTATGTGGAATCTGAAAAATGCCAAATTCGTAGAAATAGAGAGCAGAATGGTGACTACCAGAGGCTGGAGGGTGGGAAAATGGAGAGTTGTTGGTCAAAGAGTATAAACTCAGTTGTTAGATGAATAAGTTCTAGAGATCTAATGTATAGCATGATGATTACAATTAATAATACTGTATTATATACTTGAAAGTTGTTAAAAGGATAGATATTAATGTTAACACTGAAAAAAGATAAAAATGTAATATATGAGGAGGATGGAGATATTAACTAAACCTTTTGTGCTAAGCATTTTATAATATATATTGTATGAATCACCATGTTGTACATATTAAACTTATATATGTTATATGCCAATAACATCTTAATAGAACTGGAAAAAATAAGTCCACATGCTTCAGGATTTTCCACCTCTTCCCTCCAACTCCCGTCTCACCCTTACCACTACTACAAATACAAATGTCTATTTATCTTGTGTAGTCTCATATTTAGCACTCTCAAGACACTTCTTTAAACTCCAAGTCCAAATTAGACCTCTGATTATAAAGCAACATAGCATTTTGTGCTATGTATTATACAATATTGTATAGTCAAGCTCAAACACTCTGATTCAAGCAGCAAGAGAAATAAAAGAAGACAGAATGGATTATCATGACATTAATTAAACTGCCAATTCATGCTTTTCTATTCTGAGACAAATTGAATGCTAGATTGCATAGTATTCTATCTCAGCTCAGGGCTTACTCCTTTATTTCCTTTGCTTCTAATTCCAGGAAACTACAGAATGTTTTCAAAATATAAAAGTAATACCCAATATTCTCAGTTAACAGGCAAACCAAATAAATTATCCTTTTGAGATATATAATCTATTTATTTCTCCATGCCCTACATTTTAAAAAATTAAATGAAAGAATAAACAGTTGAGTCTAGAGTGTATTCTATAACCTCATCAAATCAGGAGTTAAATCAAGAAAACTGAGTAAGTAAATGTTTAGATCTGAATGATTAATATGACTTTTCAAAAGAATCCTTTCTTAACAAGGAATGTGTAGTCAGAGGACATATTTCCATACTCAATTATCTAGAATCATAGGAGATAAATTCCTGCTTTTAAATGCTAAGGACTCAGAAATAGTAGGATTTCTTTCAGAGAATCTTGCTCTGTAAACCAGAGAAAACGCTTTCCAAAACAACAGAATTATTGACCCTACTTAATCCCTATCACCCTTCATTTTACTATATAAAAAGTCAAACTACCTTTTTGGATACTGGAGACATAAATACATTGTCATTTCTTTTCTTTAGCATAAATCATTGCACATATGATTATGTATTTGTTGCTATTGATGCTGCTAAGTCGCTTCAGTCCTGTCCAACTCTGTGCGACCCCATAGACAGTAGCCCACTAGGCTCCTCTGTCTCTGGGATTCTCCAGACAAGGAGTGGGTTGCCATTTCCTTCTCTACGTATTTGTTAGGCAACTAGAATAGAAAAAGAAGTCTAAAATGGCAGTGGCTAAAAAACAGACAAAGCAAGGGGAAAAGCACAAGAAAAGGGAACAAAGGAAAAATCCGAGGACCTGAGTGGGAACCTCAGGTGAAAAAAGAGGAAGAAGAAACAAACACGCCCACTTGCTGCCCCACAATAGGTTGTTGTCATTCAGTTGCTCAGTCCTGTCCAACTCTTTGTGACCCCCATGGACTGCAGCATTCCAGGATTCCCTGTCCTTCACCATTTCCCTGAGCTTGCTCAAACATATGTCCATTGAGTCAGTGATGCCATCCTACCATCTCATCTTCTGTCGTCCCCTCCTCCTCCCATCATCAATCTTTCCTAGCATCAGGGTCTTTTCTAATGAGTCAGTTCTTCTCATCAGATGTCCAAAGTACCAGAGCATTAGCTTCAGTATCAGTCATTCCAATGAATATTCAGGGTTGATTTCCTATAGGATTGATTGGTTAGATCTTGCAGTGAAGGGATTCTTAAGAGTCTTCTCCAACACCACAGTTCAAAAACATCAATTTTTTAAAGAAAGCTCTCAGCCTTATTTATGGTCCAACTCTCACATCCATACATCAGATCAGATCAGATCAGATCAGTCGCTCAGTCGTGTCTGACTCTCCGCGACCCCATGAACCGCAGCACGCCAGGCCTCCCTGTCCATCACCAGCTCCCGGAGGTCACTCAGACTCGCATCCATCGAGTCAGTGATGCCATCCAGCCATCTCATCCTCTGTCGTCCCCTTCTCCTCCTGCCCTCAATCCCTCCCAGCATCAGAGTCTTCTCCAATGAGTCAACTCTTCGCATGAGGTGGCCAAAATATTGGAGTTTCAGCTTTAGCATCATTCCTTCCAAAGAAATTCCAGGATTGATCTCCTTCAGAATGGACTGGTTGGATCTTCTTGCAGTCCAAGGGACTCTCAAGAGTCTTCTCCAACACCACAGTTCAAAAGCATCAATTCTTCAGCGCTCAGCCTTCTTCACAGTCCAGCTCTCACATCCATACATGACCACAGGAAAGACCATAGCCTTGACTAGGCGAACCTTTGTTGGTAAAGTAATGTCTCTGCTTTTGAATATGCTATCTAGGTTGGTCATAACTTTCCTTCCAAGGAGCAAGCGTCTTTTAATTTCATGGCTGCAGTCACCATCTGCAGTGATTTTGGAGCCCAGAAAAACAAAGTCTGACACTGTTTCCACTGTTTCTCCATCTATTTCCCATGCAGTGATGGGACCAGATGCCATGATCTTCGTTTTCTGAATGTTGAGCTTTAAGCCAACCTTTTCACTCTCCACTTTCACTTTCATCAAGAGGCTTTTTAGCCCCTCTTCACTTTCTGCCATAAGAGTGGTGTCATCTGCATATCTGAGGTTATTGATATTTCTCCCGGCAATCTTGATTCCAACTTGTGTTTCTTCCAGTCCAGCATTTCTCATGATGTACTCTGCATAGAAGTTAAATAAACATGGTGACAATATGCAGCCTTGACGTACTCCTTTTCCTATTTGGAACCAGTCTGTTCTTCCATGACCAGTTCTAACTGTTGCTTCCTGACCTGCATACAGATTTCTTAAGAGGCAGATCAGGTGGTCTGGTATTCCCATCTCTTTCAGAATTTTCCATAGTTTATTGTGATCCACATAGTCAAAGGCTTTGGCATAGTCAATAAAGCAGAAATAGATGTTTTTCTGGAAGTCTCTTGCTTTTTCCATGATCCAGTGGATGTTGGCAATTTGATCTCTGGTTCCTCTGCCTTTTCTAAAACCAGCTTGAACATCAGGAAGTTCACGGTTCACATATTGCTGAAGCCTGGCTTGGAGAATTTTGAGCATTACTTTACTAGCGTGTGAGATGAGTGCAATTGTTCGGTAGTTTGAGCACTCCTTGGCATTGCCTTTCTTTGGGATTGGGATGAAAACTGACCTTTTCCAATCTTGTGGCCACTGCTGAGTTTTCCAAATTTGCTGGCATATTGAGTGTAGCACTTTCACAGCATCATCATTCAGGACTTGGAATAGCTCCACTGGAATTCCATCACTTCCACTAGCTTTGTTCGTAGTGATGCTTTCTAAGGCCCACTTGACTTCACATTCCAAGATGTCTGGCTCTAGGTCAGTGATCACATCATCATGATTATCTGGGTCGTGAAGCTCTTTTTTGTACAGTTCTTCTGTGTATTCTTGCCACCTCTTCTTAATATCTTCTGCTTCTGTTAGGTCCACACCATCTCTGTCCTTTATTGTGCCCATCTTTGCATGAAATGTTCCTTTGGTATCTCTGATTTTCTTGAAGAGATCCCTAGTCTTTACCATTCTGTTGTTTTCCTCTATTTCTTTGCATTGATCACTGAAGAAGGCTTTCTTATCTCTTCTTGCTATTCTTTGGAACTCTGCATTTATCAATTCCAACTCTCCATTTATCAGTCATCCATACATGACTGCTGGGAAAACCAGAGCTTTGATTAGACGGACCTTTGTCAGCAAAGTAATGTTTCTGCTTTTTAACATGCTGTCTAGGTTGATCACAGCTTTTCTTTCGAGGCGCTCCTGTCTTTTAATTTCATGGGTTCATTCATTGTCCACAGTGATTTTGGAACCTAAGAAAATAGTCTGTTACTGTTACCACTGTTTCCCCATCTATTTGCCATGAAGTGATGGGACCAGATGCCATGATTTTCATTTTTTGAATATTGAGTTTTAAGCCAGCTTTTTCACTCTCCTCTTTCACCTTCATCAAGAAGCTCTTTTAGTTACTCTTTGCTTTCAGCCATAGGGTGGTTTATACAGCATATTTGAGATTGTTGATGTTTCTCCCCACAATCTTGATTCTAGCTTGTGCTTCATCCAGCCTGGCATATAAGTTAAATAAGCAGAGTGACAACATACAGCCTGGATGTACTCCTTTCCCAATTTTGAACCAGTCCATAGTTCTACATCATGTTCTAACTGTTGCTTCCTGACCTGCACACAGGTTTAAGAGGAGGCAGGTAAGGAGGTCTGGTATTCCCATCTCTTTCCACAGTTTATTGTGATCAACAGAGTCAAAGGCTTTAGCATAATCAATGAAGCAGAAGTAGATATTTTTCTGGAATTCTCTTGTATGTCTATAGCCCAATGATTTTTGGCAATATGATCTTTGGTTCCTCTGCTTTTTCTTAATCCAGCTTGAACATCTGAAAGTTCTTGGTTCATGTACTGTTGAAGCCTTGCTTGGAGAATTTTTAGCATTTCTTTGCTGGCAAGTGAAATGAGTGCAATTGTGCCTAATTTGCATAGGCCAAGGTAGGGAACAGAAGGAGACAAAAAGTAAGAGGGAGACAAAATGGGTGGAAGCCACTCTGCACTCAAGCCTCAGCATTGTACTAACCATAGTTTACCAAATAAAATTCTGAGCTGTAATGCAGCTATAACACTGGTCCCTCCTTTCAAATTTTTGTTTAGGTGAGACTAGTCCAAGGAAATTACATACTTTCCCAACATATCCATGTGTAAGTGATCCACTATAATGTAAGCTCTATGAAAGCAGACACTGTGTATGTATGTCTTGGACACAACTATGTGCCAAATCCCCCCAGATGCTGATGATATAAGTACTCAATAAATATCTGTGGTTTAATGGATGAAATAAATAATAATGTATGTGCACAGATAAACAAAAAACATGTTTAAAATACCATAATGCTACAAGCTATTTTTTCCAATGTCTTCATTTTAAATTACACGTGTTTTTCTGATAGACATCTTAGTACAAGGAAAGTTTTCATTTTTGAAAACATTTCTTGCTTGACATTTCTTTTATGATTATGAATTATGTCTCTAAAGAATTATGAGATCATCTATTTGTTTTCCCATGTCTTTATTTAGGGTCTGCCATAATTTATGCACTCAATAAAAATTTGCTATATGTTTACTTATACATAGCTTAAAAAGAAGTTAAATGAAAGTAATTTTAGAGGATGCATTGATTCTAATATGGATTTATGGAGAAATTATATTTTCTTGTTTATCAATATTACTCCACAATTATCAAGAGTAAAAAAGATATTGCATCTTATTCCAGTATTTTAGTCCACTGAGTGTATGAACTACTTTACATCTTCCAGTGTATTATAATTACTAGCAATCTCTAAATGTATTACTTATGTACTTTATATACATTAAAGTTCATTGTAGAGAAAATTTACTTGTTTAAAATGTATTTACCTAGTGTAGAATGAAAATGTGTTTTTATATCAGGAAAATATATGGTTTGGTGATAAACAGTAGGTATATTGTACCAATGTATTTGAGTTGGATCATAAGATATAAACTCTACAAACTCTATAAACAATCCAAATTCAGTCAAATACTTCAAAACCATCACATTATGAAGAAACAAAATCAGCTCAGTCACTTCAGTCACACAGTTGTGTCCGAATCTTTGCAACCCCATGAACTGCAGAACACCAGGTCTGGCTGTTCATCACCAACTCCTGGAGTTCACTCAAGCTCATGTCCATCCAGTAGGTGATGCCATCCTGCCATCTCTTCCTCGGTCATCCCCTTCTCCTCCTGTCCCCAATCCCTCCCAGCATCAGAGTATTTTCCAATGAGTCAACTCTTCGCATGAGGTGGCCAAAGTAATGGAGTTTCAGCTTCAGCATCATTCACTTCAAAGAAATCCCAGGGCTGATCTCCTTCAGAATGGACTGGTTGGATCTACTTGCAGTTCAAGGGACTCTCAAAAGTCTTCTCCAACACCACAATTCAAAAGCATCAATTCCTCAGCGCTCAGCTTTCTTCACATTCCAACTCTCACATCCATACATGACCACTGGAAAAACCATAGCCTTGACTAGATGGACCTTTGTTGGCAAAGTAATGTCTTTGCTTTTGAATATGCTATCTAGGTTGGTCATAACTTTCCTGCCAAAGAGTAAGCATCTTTTAATTTCAAGGCTGCAATCACCATCTGCAGTGATTTTGGAGCCCCCAAAAATAAAGTCTGATACTGTTTCCACTATTTCCCCAAATATTTCACATGAAGGGATGGGACCAGATGCCATGATCTTCGTTTTCTGAATGTTGAGTTTTAAGCTAACTTTTTCACTCTCCACTTTCACTTTCATCAATAGGCTTTTTAGTTCCTCTTCACTTTCTGCCATAAGGGTGGTGTCATCTGCATATTTGAGGTTATTGATATTTGTCCCAGCAATCTTGATTCTAGCTTGTGTTTCTTCCAGCCCAGCGTTTCTCATAATGTACTCTGCATATAAGTTAAATAAGCAGGGTGACAATATACAGCCTTGACATACTCCTTTTCCTACTTGGAATCAGTCTGTTGTTCCATGTTCAGTTCTAACTGTTGCTTCCTGACCTGCATACAGGTTTCTCAAGAGGCAGGTCAGATGGTCTAGTATTCCCATCTCTTTCAGAATTTTTCACAGTTTATTGTGATCCACACAGTCAAAGACTTTGACATAGTCAGTAAAGCAGAAATAGATGTTTTTCTGGAATTCTTTTGCTTTTTACATGATCCAGCGGATGTTGGCAATTTGATCTCTGGTTCCTCTGTCTTTTCTAAAACCAGCTTCAACATCTGGATGTTCACGGTTCATGTATTGCTGAAGCCTGACTTGGAGAATTTTGAGCATTACTTTACTGGCGTGTGAGATGATTGCAATTGTGTGGTAGCTTGAGCATTCTTTGGCATTGCCTTTCTTTGGGATTGGAATGAAAACTGACCTTTTCCAGTTCTCTTGCCACTGCTGAGTTTTGCAAATTTGCTGGCATGGAGTGCAGCACTTTCACAGCATCATATTTCAGGATTTGGAATAGCTCAACTGGAATGCCATCACCTCCACTAGCTTCGTTTGTAGTCATGCTTTCTAAGGCCCACTTGACTTCACATTCCAGGATGTCTGGCTCTAGGTTAGTGATCACACCATCGTAATTATCTGGGTCATGAAGATCTTTTTTTGTACAGTTCTTCTGTGTTTTCTTGCCACCTGTTTTTAATATCTTCTTCTTCTGTTAGGTCCATACCATTTTTGTCTTTTATTGAGCCTATCTTTGCATGAAATGTTCCATTGGTATTTCTAATATTCTTGAAGAGATCTCTAGTCTTTCCCACTCTGTCGTTTTCCTCTATTTCTTTGCATTGATCGCTGAAGAAGTCTTTCTTATCTCTCCTTGCTATTCTTTGGAACTCTGCATTCAGATGTTTATATCTTTCCTTTTCTCCTTTGCTTTTTGCTTCTCTTGTGTCACAGCTATTTTTAAAGCCTCCTCAGACATCCATTTTTCTTTTTTGCATTTCTTTTCCATGGTGATGGTGATCCCTGTCTCCTGTACAATGTCATGAACCTCCATCCATAGTTCATCAGTCACTCTATGTATCAGATCTAGTCCCTTAAATCTATTTCTCACTTCTGCCATATAATCATAAGGGATTTGATTTAGGCCTTTGATTTACTTTTGACCTTAAACATTCAATTGTAACACTTTGTAGCAAAGAACTTTGGCTTGAAGTGGAAAACTAATTAATACAATGGGTTGGAAAATATTTCTGAGACCCTTTTTACTGCTTTAATTGGCAGTTTTATAAGATTTGGTTAAAAGGAAAAGCCTAATGGGATCAAAGAAGGAAATTTAGAATGAAATGGAGGAATCAACCTGCCTGACTTCAGGCTCTACTACAAAGCCACAGTCATCAAGACAGTATGGTACTGGCACAAAGACAGAAATATAGATCAATGGAACAAAATAGAAAGCCCAGAGATAAATCCACGCACATATGGACACCTTATCTTTGGCAAAGGAGGCAAGAATATACAATGGATTAAAGACAATCTCTTTAACAAGTGGTGCTGGGAAAACTGGTCAAACACTTGTAAAAGAATGAAACTAGAACACTTTCTAACACCATACACAAAAATAAACTCAAAATGGATTAAAGATCTAAATGTAAGACCAGAAACCATAAAACTCCTAGAGGAAAACATAGGCAAAACACTCTCTGACATTCATCACAGCAGGATCCTCTATGACCCACCTCCCAAAATATTGGAAATAAAATCAAAAATAAATAAATGGGATCTAATTAAACTTGAAAGCTTCTGCACAACAAAGGAAAGTATAAGCAAGGTGAAAAGACAGCCTTCAGAATGGGAGAAAATAATAGCAAATGAAGCAACAGACAAACAACTAATCTCAAAAATATACAAGCAACTCCTACAGCTCAGTTCCAGAAAAATAAATGACCCAATCAAAAAATGGGCTGAAGAACTAGGCAGACATTTCTCCAAAGAAGACATACAGATGGCTAACAAACACGTGAAAAGATGCTCAACATCACTCATTATCAGAGAAATGCAAATCAAAACCACTCTGTGGTACCATTACACACCAGTCAGAATGGCTGAGATCCAAAAGTCCACAAGCAATAAATGCCGGAGAGAGTGTGAAGAAAAGGGAACCCTCTTATACTGTTGGTGGGAATGCAAGCTAGTACTAGCCACTTTGGAGAACAGTATGGAGATTCCTCAAAAAACTGGGAATAGAACTGCCTTATGATCCAGCAATCCCACTGCTGGGCATACACACTGAGAAAACCAGAATTGAAAGAGACACGTGTACCCCAATGTTCATAGCAGCACTGTTTAAAATAGCCAGGACTTGGAAGCAACCTAGATGTCCATCCACAGATGAATGGATAAGAAAGCTGTGTTACATATACACAATGGAGTATTACTCAGCCATTAAAAAGAATGCATTTGAATCAGTTCTAATCAGGTGGATAGAACTGGAGCCTATTATACAGAGTAAAGTAAGCCAGAAAGAAAAACACAAATACAGTATACTAACACATATATATGGAATTTAGAAAGATGGTAACAATAACCCTGTTTATGAGACAGCAAAAGAGACACTGATGTATAGAACAGACTTTTGGACTCTGGGAACAGGAGAGGGTGGGATGATTTGGGAGAATAGCATTGAAATATGTATAATATCATATCTGAAATGAGTCGCCAGTCCAGGTACGATGCCTGATAACGGATACCTGGGACTGGTGCACTGGGATGACCCAGGGGGATGGTATGGGGAGGGAGGAGGGAGGAAGGTTCAGGATGGGGAACACATGTATACTTGTGGCGGATCCATCTTGATGTATGGCAAAAGCAATACAATATTGTAAAGTTAAGCAAAATAAAATTTAATTTTTTAAAAAAAGAAATAATTTCTAAAGTTATACTAACGTCCATTGTGTGTTTATGCCTTGCATATCCCTGCATGACAAAATTCTATTAGAGATATTTCTTTTACTAACTAATGTATTGATTTTTAGTAACTCTCTGTGCAAGTCCAATATGTTTATTAATATTCAATACTATAAATTAAAAATATAAACCTTTTTTCCACATTTCTTATTAATCAATGCAAATTACAATGCAATAATTTCACTGCAATATGAAAATGGAATTTGCTTTATACAAAGAAAAAAAAAATACTGCTTTTCCTATAAGAGAACATATGTAGAAAACAAATAGTCCTTTATAATCAATACATAAATGTATTCAGCAATAGAATACCTGAATATTGAAACAATAAGCATCTAAGTTCATGGACTGATTCTCATTTCCCAGAGAGTTTCTGTCTTCACAAGAAACCTGAAGCTTAACCCAAATATACTGTAATAACCTAAAAAATTTGAAGGTTATTTAGTGCATTGCTACTATAGTGTAAATCTTGCTGTTTATCTGCTGTCATCTCTTTATTTCTTCTCTCTTAAGGAACCCTTGTTTCTTGAGACTTAACAATTCTTGTTATTATTTAGTATGCACTCAATAAAAATAACTTTGTTATAATTAATATCATTGTCTTTCCCTTGCAACCAAAAATTTCTACAAGTATGGCCTTAGTTTTCACAGAGAGCAAAATATTGAAGGCTAAGTTAGCCAAGAAGGCTGGAAAACTCTCATAATTATTACAAGAGCCATATTTCTAATTCAAATAACAGTAAGGATGCAATTTGGGGCTTCCCAAGTGGTGCAAGTAGTAAAGAACCTGCCTGCCAATTCAGGAGACATAAGAGACGTGGGTTCCATCCCTGGGTTGGAAAGATGCCCTTGAGGAGAACATGGCAACCTACTCAAATATTCTTGCCTGGAGAATAACGTGGGTAGAGAAGCCTTGTGGTCTACCATCCATAGAGTCACAAAGAGCTGGACATGACTGAAGTGACTTAGCACACATGCATGCAAGGATGCAACCTAATGTGTAGAATAGAGATGCATAGGCTAAATGTATGTATGTATGTATGGCCCAAGTTACTTACTTCCTACTGGTACTTGACAAAACAATACACAAGATGAGTTGGAAGAATCAATAAAAGAGTAGCACTTGAAATATTACTTAAAGAGTATGGAATTTAAATATTCTGAATCTGAAACAATATTCAAGAATAACAAGTAATTTGGGGAGAATGGAGCAAAGATTATATGAAAAAATGAAATGGAAAATGACATTAAAAAAGTGAAATAACTTGCAAATCTGCAAATCCTTGAATGCCTCATTAAACTATTTGAATTCCAGGATAAAGTTGGACAATTGAAAGTTTTCATGTAGAAATAAAATAGAGACAATCACCTACTCTGAATTATACCATTAATTCATCAAGCAATATTTTTAAGTAGTTTAACCATACATTCTATCTTTCATCAAAGCATAGCATGCTTATAGAAAAGGGCACAAATCATAACTGTGTAACTTCATGAATGTTCAGTGAGTGAACATGTTCAGAGCTAAGTGGACACCTCCTCAGAATCTTAGAAGTTTCCCTTATTCCCCCTCCAGCCACTATGTCCTCAACTGTAACGACTCTCTTAATTTCTAAAACACAGATTACTTATTGAACACATTATACAAACAAAATATGTAGTTTGTACTTTTTGTGTCTCTGTTCTTTCAATATTGCATTTGTAAGATCATCAGTATTATTGGATATTGTGGCAGTTTGTTTTCCTCATTTCTGTATGTGTGCTAGTGTGCCAAGTCACTTCAGTCATGTCCAACTCTGTGCAACCCCATGGACTACAGCCCACCAGGCTCCTCTGTCCATGGGATTTTCCAGGCAAGAATATGTAGTGAGTTGCCATGCCCTTCTCCAGGGAATCTTCCCCACTCAGGGGTGGAACCCACATTTCTTATATCTCCTTCATTAGAAGGCAGGTTCTTTACCACTGGCACCACTTTGGAAGCCCTATATGAAAACTTTCAATTGTCCAGCAACTTTCATTACTGTATACTGTTCATTATTGTATATATCACAATTAATTTATACTGCTATTGATAGTTCTACTTTGAATGAAGCTACTGTGAAAACTTTGTGCATATTATTTAATGAAAATAAGTATTACAGAGTATTTTTTAATACCAATAGGATGAGCCTGGACTGAAGTCTGTATTATATATTTAAATTTTCAGAAAATATATCATTCCTGATTCTACGAGTCATTCTATATGGATACACCAAAAATATATAATTTACTAACTGTAATATCAAATAAAATAGTGATCATTATATTTTATACAGTAAATCAGCTTTAATAACAAAATGTACATAGAGTTAAACTTGTTTTATCATAATCCGAGCTGAATGCTGAAAGCAGTATACTCTTTTGGTCTACTGGTTACATTAAACTTTTGATGTTTCTCACAAGATTGTTTCAATAAACTGTGAAATCTGCTTCTGCCTTTTAAATCAAGGGAGAAAAAATTGAAAAATTATGCTTTTATTAGGTTTTGCCTTCCAATTCTCTCCTCTTCTCATGCAATCTTATTAGGAAGATCATTTTGTCCATTGTTAAAACAATGTATTAAGAGTCAGACATGAATGAGAACTGAAATAAGATATTATATATTTTTAACAAGTACCTGTCCTTCAACACCAAAATTTTTTCCACAGCCACTTCAAAAATGGTAAGTTTCTAGTTGATTTTAGGGGGCATCCAGTTTCACTTGTGATATGCAGAAAGCTTGGTAATAATCACTTATCTTTACAATAAGAGAATGTCAGACAAACTGAGAATCAATGACTTTTCTTAGAATAATCAAAGAATTGAAATTACAGGAAAGACTTCCATTATGAATTTTGGAGACACAGATAAATCTAGATATTCATAATTAAGGTCTGCTTCCTTGGAACAAAAGCCATAGAAGCCATAAACTCAGTATTTGTGAACAATGTGTGGTGCTGAGTGTTGACTAACTTGAGAGTAAAAAACTTGCAGTGTTGTGGAGAGATGTTTCTATTTATTTTCCTTCCAGGAAACTCACAGTGGTAATATAAGAAAGATTTTTCTTTTCAATTTTCTCTTAACTAAAGCTTACACTTTAAGAAGGGTTTTGACAGAGTGCAATTCTGGAAATTTTATCTGGTCTTAGGAAAAGGAACTGCTCCTCACCACTTGTCTCTTTAGACTTCTTCATATAAGGGGAAAAAAAGGCAATATAAACAAAGGGTGTGTGTGTGTTCAGTTCAGTTCACTTCAGTCACTCAGCCGTGTCCAACTCTTTGTGACCCCATGAATTGCAGCACGCCAGGCCTCCCTGTCCATCATCAACTCCTGGAATTCACTCAAACTTATGTCCATCAAGTCAGTGATGCCATCCAGCCATCTCATCCTCTGTCGTCCCCTTCTCCTCCTACCCCCAATCTTTCCCAGCACCAGAATCTTTTCCAATGAGTCAACTCTTTGCATGAGGTGGACATACAAAGTATTGGAGTTTCAGCTTTAGCATCAGTCCTTCCAAAGAAATACCAGGGCTGATCTCCTTTAGAATGGACTGGTTAGAGCTCCTTGCAGTCCAGGGGACTCTCAAGAGTCTTCTCCAACACCACAATTCAAAAGCATCAATTCTTCGGTGCTCAGCTTTCTTCACAGTCCAACTCTCACATCCATACATGACCACAGGAAAAACCATAGCCTTGACTAGACGAACCTTTGTTGGCAAAGTAATGTCTCTGCTTTTGAATATGCTATCTAGGTTGGTCATAACTTTCCTTCCAAGGAGTAAGCATCTTTTAATTTCATGGCTGCAATCACCATCTGCAGTGATTTTGAAATCTAAAAAATAAAGTTTGCCACTGCTTCCACTGTTTCACCATCTATTTGCCATGAAGTGATGGGACCAGATAGCATATTCAAAAGCAGAGACATTACTTTGCCAACAAAGGTTCGCCTAGTCAAGGCTATGGTCTTTCCTGTGGTCATGTATGGATGTGAGAGCTGGACTGTGAAGAAGGCTGAGCGCCGAAGAATTGATGCTTTTGAACTGTGGTGTTGGAGAAGACTCTTGAGAGTCCCTTGGACTGCAAGAAGATCCAACCAGTCCATTCTGAAGGAGATCAATCCTGGAATTTCTTTGGAAGGAATGATGCTAAAGCTGAAACTCCAGTATTTTGGCCACCTCATGCGAAGAGTTGACTCATTGGAGAAGACTCTGATGCTGGGAGGGATTGAGGGCAGGAGGAGAAGGGGACGACAGAGGAGGAGATGGCTGGATGGCATCACTGACTCGATGGATGCGAGTCTGAGTGACCTCCGGGAGCTGGTGATGGACAGGGAGGACTGGCGTGCTGCGGTTCATGGGGTCGCAAAGAGTCGGACACGACTGAGCGACTGATCTGATCTGATCTGATGGGACCAGATGCCATGATCTTCGTTTTCTGAATGATGAGCTTTAAGCCCACATTTTCACTCTCCTCTTTCACTTTCATCAAGAGGCTTTTTAGTTCCTCTTCACTTTCTGCCATAAGGGTGGTGACATCTGCATATCTGAGGTTATTGATATTTCTCCCGGCAATCTTGATTCTAGCTTGTGCTTCTCCCAGCCCAGGGTTTTCATGATGTACTCTGCATAGAAGTTAAATAAGTAGGGTGATGATACACAGCCTTGACGTACTCTTTTTCCTATTTGGAACCAGTCTGTTTTTCCATGTCCAATTTTAACTGTTGCTTCCTCACCTGCATATAGGTGGTCTGTTATTCCCATCCCTTTCAGAATTTTCCACAGTTTCTTGTGATCCACACAGTCAAAGGCTTTGACATAGTCGAGAAAGCAGAAATAGATGTTTTTCTGGAACTCTCTTGCTTTCTCTGTGTATGGAACTCTAAATAAATAAGGAAAGTTGCAGCCAGGGAAAGGAGTAGGGGACAAGGAGAAAAACATTATATCACCAGTTCAGTTTAGTCATGTCTGACTCTTTGTGACCCTGTGGTCTGCAGCATGCCAGGCCTCCCTGTTCATCACCAACTCCTGGAGTTTACTCAAACATATCCATTGGGTCAGTGATTCCATCCAACCCTCTCATCCTCTGTTGTCCCCTTCTCCTCCTGCCTTCAATCTTTCCCAGCATCAGGGTCCTTTCAAATGAGTCAGTTCTTAACATCAGGTCACCAAAGTATTGGAGTTTCAGCCTCATCATCAGTTCTTCCAATGAATATTCAGGACTGCTTTCCTTTAGGATGGACAGGTTGGATCTCCTTGCTGTCCAAGGAATCTCAAGAGTCTTCTCCAACACCATAGCTCAAAAGCATCAATTCTTTGGCTCTCAAGAGATATAAAAACACTTGTGAAAACCACAGTCCAAAGACACAAGTACACCAGAACAGTAAAACTTAGAAGATTATGTAATATTTCCTCCACAACACTCTGCCACTCTATTAACAAACTTCACTATAATAGTAGTATTACACTTGATATAGCTTTCATACTTCCATAAACAGATTGTTTTTGGTTAACAGTACATAGGGAAACTCCCAAGCCAAGAGAAAAATCTTTAAAAAAAAAAAAAATGACACTAGAGAAATTTGAAAACTTTAGTACCTATATCACAACATATATAGTTAGATTAACATGAAATAACTGAGTACTTGATACAACATGATCAGCTTTCAACAAAATATTTTAAGATATCAAGATAACACCAAACGCAAGAAATAATACAATCTAAAGAAATGAAGAAAACATCAGAATTGGACCCAGATGTGACGCAGATGCAATTATCAGACAGACATTATTAAAATAATTATGAAAAATATGTAAAGGACTCTAACAGGTGGATAATGTAAGCAGAGATAAAAGCTCTAAGAAAAAAAAAAAAAAAAAAAACCCAAAGAAAATGCTAGAAATAAAAAATGGTGTAACAAAGAAAGTATTTCATGGGTTCATCAGTAAACTTCACACAGACTGGGAATGAATATATGGACTCAACTGTAGGTCAATGAAAACTTTGCAAAATACAATTCAGAGCAAAACACCCGAAGAAATCATCTAAGAGCTATAGGATATATATTTTTTTTAATGTAGCCAATAAACACTCACAAAGAGTTGGACATGACTGAGCTACTAAGCACAGCACATACACACATGAAACACAAGAAGTAAAACAAAGACTGAACAAAGTGGAAGAAATATGTGAAATAATGATGATGAAGAACTTTCCAAAATTAGTGACAGACATCAAACCACAGACTCAAGAAGCTGAGAGCATCAAACAGGAAAAATACAAAAAAAAAAAAAAAAAAAAACACCCCAAAACCCATTCCTAGGAATGTCATATTCAAACTGCAGAAAATCAAAGAAAAGAAAATTCTTGAAGAGAGCCAGTGGAGGATAGAAACAATTTACCCATGGAGGAGCAAGGATAAAACCTATAGCAAAATGTTCATTTCTATGAAAGGAAGACGAGAGTAGAGTGATATCTTCAATATATTGAAAAGAAAAAAGAAAAACAACCTAGAATTCCGTATTCAGTAAAATAATTCTTCAAAAGTGAAGGACAAATAAAGGCAATCATGGATCATAAAAAGCTGAGGTAATTCCTTTCCAGCACACCAATTTTACAAAAGATGTTAAAAGTTCTTCAGGCAGAACAAAAATGATATAGTAAGAAATTCTTCACACCTTATATGTGGGTAGTACTTAGTGACTTCTTTCCAAGAGGACAGTATGAATATGGGGGAATAGCAATATTACCCCAGAAAAACTTGACAAACACTGCTTCAGCCTGGTGATTAAGGTTAACATTATCATTGATAAGTCCTGTTGACAGTATGTACTTGATGAGATGGAATGGCATCTTAGTTCTGTAGTGCCTATCTTCTCAAAATCAACAAGCCTAGTCTAACCTTGAGAATAACATTAGGTAAATCACACTTAAGGGACATAAAATACCTGTAACCTCAAGACTGTCAAGATATTCAAACCAATGAAATATGAGAAACTGTTGCGATGCACACCTATAGGGAAACCACTAGACCATTCAGTTATGACCTAAATCAAATCCCTTATGATTATACAGTGGAAGTGAGAAATAGATTTAAGGGACTAGATCTGATAGATAGAGTCCCTGATGAACTATGGAATGAGGTTCGTGATATTGTACAGGAGACAGGGATCAAGATCATCCCCATGGAAAAGAAATGCAAAAAAGCAAAATGGCTGTCTGGGGAGGCCTTACAAATAGCTGTGAAAAGAAGAGAAGTGAAAAGCAAAGGAGAAAAGGAAAGATATAAACATCTGAATGCAGAGTTCCAAAGAATAGCAAGAAGAGATAAGAAAGCCCTCTTCAGCGATCAATGCAAAGAAATAGAGGAAAACAACAGAATGGGAAAGACTAGGGATCTCTTCAAGAAAATCAGAGATACCAAAGGCACATTTCATGTAAAGATGGGCTCGATAAAGAACAGAAATGGCATGGACCTAACAGAAGCAGAAGATATTAAGAAGAGGTGGCAAGAATACACAGAAGAATTGCACAAAAAAGAGATTCACAACCCAGATAATCATGATGGTGTGATCACTGACCTAGAGCCAGACATCCTGGAATGTGAAGTCAAGTGGGCCTTAGAAAGCATGAATACGAACAAAGCTAGAGGAGGTGATGGAATTCCAGTGGAGCTATTCCAAATCCTGAAAGATGATGCTGTGAAAGTGCTGCACTCAATATGCCAGCAAATTTGGAAAACTCAGCAGTGGCCACAGGACTGGAAAAGGTCAGTTTTCATTCCAATCCCAAAGAAAGGCAATGCCAAAGAATGCTCAAACTACTGCACAATTGCACTCATCTCACACGCTAGTAAAGTAATGCTCAAAATTCTCCAAGCCAGGCTTCAGCAATATGTGAACTGTGAACTTCCTGACGTTCAAGCTGGTTTTAGAAAAAGCAGAGGAACCAGAGATCAAATTGCTAACATCCGCTGGATCATGGAAAATGCAAGAGAATTCCAGAAAAACATCTATTTCTGCTTTGTTGACTATGCCAAAGCTTTTGACTGTGTGTATCACAATAAACTGTGGAAAATTCTGAAAGAGATGGGAATATCAGACCACTTGATTTGCCTCTTGAGAAATATGTATGCAGGCCAGGAAGCAACAGTTAGAACTGAACATGGAACAACAGACTGGTTCCAAATAGGAAAGGTTGTATGTCAGGGCTGTATAACGTCACCATGTTTATTTAACTTATATGCAGAGTACATCATGAGAAATGCTGGACTGGAAGAAACACAAATTGAAATCAAGATTCCTGGGAGAAATATCAATAACCTCAGACATGCAGATGACACCACCCTATTTCATAAAGTGAAGAGGAACTAAAAAGCCTCTTGATGAAGGTGAAAGAGGAGAGTGAAAAAATTGGCTTAAAGCTCAACATTCAGAAAACGAAGATCATGGCATCTGGTCCCATCACTACATGGGAAATAGATGAGGAAACAGTAGAAACAGTGTCAGACTTTATTTTTCTGGGCTCCAAAATCACTGCAGATGGTGACTGCAGCCATGAAATTAAAAGACGCTTACTCCTTGGAAGGAAAGTTATGACCAACCTAGATAGCATATTCAAAAGCAGAGACATCACTTTGCCAACAAAGGTTCACCTAGTCAAGGCTATGTTTTTTCCTGTGGTCATGTATGGATGTGAGAGCTGGACTGTGAAGAAGGCTGAGCGCCGAAGAATTGATGCTTTTGAACTGTGGTGTTGGAGAAGACTCTTGAGAGTCCCTTGGACTGCAAGGAGATCCAACCAGTCCATTCTGAAGGAGATCAGCCCTGGGATTTCTTTGGAAGGAATGATGCTAAAGCTGAAAGTCCAGTACTTTGGCCACCTCATGCGAAGAGTTGACTCATTGGAGAAGACTCTGATGCTGCAGGGATTGAGAGCAAGAGGAGAAGGGGACGACAGAGGATGAGATGGCTGGATGGCATCACTGACTAGATGCATGTAAGTCTGAGTGACCTCCAGGAGTTGGTGATGGACAGGGAGGCCTGGCGTGCTGCGGTTCATGGGGTGGCAAAGAGTCGGACACGACTTAGTGACTGATCTGATCTGATGGAGACATGACGACAAAGGAGACTTGACATCAGTGAAATGTCATATTCTGAATGAGATCCTAAAACAGAAACAAGACATCAGTTAAAAACAGAGACAATCTAAAGAAAGCACAGAACTTGTTTAACAATATGTATCAATATTGGTTAATAAGTTGTAACAAATATACCACACTAATGTGAGATATTAACAGTACAGGAAATGGAGTAGGTCCTCTAGGTGTTGTGGAATTATCTTTCCAAATATTCTATAAATTATGTTATCATAAAATAAAAAAAAAATTTGCTTTAAGAAAAAAGTCAAAGCAAAATAAAAAAAAGCAATTCCAGTGCGTTTATAAGCATTAAGTTGGGCACATTTATACTACCACTTTTAAACTGGGAATTGCATTATATTCCTGACTCCAGGAATAAGTAAGTTTATAATAAATAGTTTGTAAGGAAACAAAGGAATTTTTTATCTGAAAAACTTTGGTAAGAATCTTCACTCTTGTAAGCATAATTCTATATCTCTATTTTCTATCTAATGATACAAACAACAGAATTCAAAAAGAAGCATGTTGGGATTTCATTTTTAATCTAAAATAATGTAAAATACTTATAGCAGGCAGTGATATGATCTTATTAGAAGTACTATAGAATTAATTATTGCACTAATAATCATCATTTTTAAATTTCTTAGAAAAAGTTGATAACAATTGATCCACTCTGAAGTTTTAGAAGTGTATAAGCTTATTCCTTGGAAGAAAAGCTATCACCAACCTAGACAGCATATTATGAAGCAGAGACATTACTTTACCGACAAAGGTCCATCTAATTAAAGCTATGAAGCTCTGATTTTTTCAGTAGTCATGTATGAAAGTGAGAGTTGGACTCTAAAGAAACATGAACGCCAAAGAATTGATGCTTTTGAACTGTGATGTTGGAGAAGACTCTTGAGAGTCCCTTGGACTGCAAGGAAATCAAACCACTGGATCCTAAAGGAAATCAGTCCTGAATATTCATTGGAAGGACTGATGCTGAAGCTGAAGCTCTAATACTTTGGGCACCTGGTGCAAAGAACTGACTGAAAAGACCCTGATGCTGGGAAAGATTAAAGACAGGAGGAGAATGGGATGATAGAGGATGAGCTCATTGGATGGCATCACCAATGCAATGGACATGAGTTTGAGTAGGTTCCAGGAGTTGGTGATGGACAGAGAATCCTGGTGTGCTGCAGTTCAGGGCTCGCAAAGAGTCAGACACGGCTGACCAACTGAACTGAACTGAAGCTTATTCAGCATCTCTTGGAGGAAATTAAAAATGCTTTAATGTATCTAAAATAGCTTTAATTCAGAGAGTAGTAAACAATTATTATCACTAAATCAGATTTTGAAATGATGAGATAAAGAACCTTGCTTATGTGCATCTGGAAGGATTTTTTCATGAGCAAGATAGGTTAATTGGTCCCTTGATTAGAATACCACACATAAGGTCTAGGTCTTAGATTTTATCTACATGGAGGCCAGTTGACTTTGCTGTTCAGTTTATTTATGTATGTATGTTCAGTGGCTACATCTCTGATACTGATTAAGCAGGGCATTTTAAAGATTGGAATCTCATGGTCAGCATTATTGTAATCCTCAAAAATTTTATGCGGGGTACTATTGTTTATAGATGAAGAGACTTTGTAATGTAGTGATGTATCAGAGGATACTCTGCACTCTGATTAGTAAGTAGAATCATTCTCAGTTGAAGTTCATTTGTTCATCCCTTTGTAAGCTGCCTCCCCAAATTTTAGAACTGACCCAGTGCTTATGTTTCTTATGCAATATATTGGGAATAAAACTATTATGGATTGGATTATGTCTCCTTACTACCCTTACCATCCCTGACATGGCCAAGTACTAACTTCAACTACCTCAAAATATGATATTATGGAAATAGTGTCTTTACAGAAGTAATCGATTTAAAATGAGGACATTAGATTGGTCCCTAAACCAACATGACCACTGAACTTTAAAAAGAGAAAACGTGCACACAGAAATAGACATACACAGTAGGGAAATGATGTGAAGACACAAGGAAAACACCAAGTGAAGGCTGTACTGATGGCCACCAGAAACTAGGAAGAGGCAATGAAAGAATCTCCATTCCAGGCTTCAAAAGAAGCCTGACCTTATTAAAATCTTGATTTAGAAATTCTAACCTATGGAACTGTGAGAAAATATATTTCTATTATTTCTATGAATTTAAGCCACCCAGTTTTTGGCATTTTGTTATGGCAATCCTAGGAAATTTTTTAAAAGTCTTAAATTTTAGGGTACACTAAATATTCTTAAACTTCTATACAAATCATTTCACTCATAGTGAAATGCCAAGCACTTCACAGTGAAAAACAGTGCACGTTTACTCTGTTTGCTATAATGTGACAGGATCCATATTAAGAATTTTATCAATTTTTTCACATTACCCAAGCTCTATTCATACTTTTTATGTTATCAGTGTCTTCCTCCAACTGATGGCTTTTCCAGACAATTCTGAAGGAGCATGCATTCTTTCCCTACTGTTTCAGATGTTCAGCTATAACTGAAATGTTGATTGCATCTTCATAGAAACTGAACTCTCAAGTTCTCTACATAGCTTTTTTAAGAGTTTACTATGCCATTATTCTACACCTATCTTGTTTTCCAGGTTCTTACATAGTTCTATATCCTACCTTTGCAAAGTTTTAGTTAAATAATTAAATAATATTACTGAAGAACACAATAATATTGGGATGATTGGTATCATGCTTCATCACAGTGTGGGTGTGTGTACACACACCAAAGTATTTATATATATATATATATTTGTGCTTCCATACAAGCATGGAATATACCACATGTTTATTCTTATAATATTTTTTCTTTAATTATTAATGTTAGTTCAAATTCTCTAAGTATATACATCAAGGGGAAGTAGCAGAGAAGTTTGTGGTATATCAGAAATCCTCCTTCATATTTGAATGAGAAATCAAAAGCTTCACAGATAAGCAAAAGTTGAGAGAATTTTGCACCACTAAACCATTTCTCCAACAAAAACTAAAGGACATCCTCTAGAGCAATACAATAATAGTGGGAGACTTTAATACCCCACTCATATAATCTGGCTGTAATAGACAAAGTAAAGAGGAAAACATATTTACTTATGAGCCTCAAAAAATTCAGTTCACTCAGGAGAGTTAAAAAAAAAAAAAAAAAAAGACTTATTTGTTCACTCTGTGGAGGTTTATTGACTATTTTGTGGGTTTGGTACCACTTTGGGTAGTAGGGAGGAAGAGGTGACAAATGTGATCCTATCCTAAATAATATATTGTGGTAAAGATAGACTTACCAATACAAAATACCAAGATGTGCCTAAAGATGAGGACACCCAAACTGGACTTTTTGTTTCCTGAACTTTTCATTTTGAGAACAAACCTCCTAATATAAGATGAATTCACCATGATTTTTTTTAAGTGTTCTTTGTGATTAAAAACAGAAAGCCATTGGTTAAGAAATTACATATACTCCTCCCCACCATCACTCCCCTTCTTTCTTCCCATTTCCCTCCCACCCTCATTGATCCTTTCCTTTGTCCATTTTCCCCTGCAAAAAAAAAAAAAAAAAAAAAACACCTGAAAATATGTTTATCAACACTTTAAAGTTCTATCTTCTCACTTAAAATCAGGACGGAAAAGTAGATTATTGCTTAAGTAACATTGAAACTTTTAGGTTGGAATACTAAAAATACATATAAAAAGAGAAAAAAATACTACATGTGAATCTCTTATCCACTAATAATCATAATTTGGTACTTGTGCTGTACATCACTCTAATTACAACTATATCTTTTATGCTAAAGACAGCCGCAAACTGTGGGTAAGAGGAATAATTTTTTTTTTTTTTCTTTCGTGAGAGGGTTTAATTATGTAGTCTCAGAATTGTCTTTGTTGCTTAGTATTTGCCTTCCTTTCAAAACAGAATACTACAATCTATTATGTAATCATTCTACCTGCTATTTTATCTCTAATTTCACATATTCATTCAAAAGCTTTATAAATAACTATTTTTGTGATGCATCTGCATTTTTCTTTCTTTAAAGTTGCATGATTTATTTTTAAGTGCTTTCTTTTCTAACCTCCACCATTAGTAAGAAGTGTACAACTCACAAAATACATGAAAATGTAAAACACATGAGTTTTTACAAGATAAAGTTCTGGAAATTCATAGATCAGAGGATGAAGAATGAAATCTCTATCCTTTATCTGACAGTTACTGCTTTAAATTGCACCACTTAGTTTTATATATGGGTTAGATAATCTATGAGTACTACAATTGTATTCTTTTTACCATAAGTCACCTAGAACCAGACATCCTGGAATGTGCATCACTAAAACAAAGCTAGTGGAGATGATGGAATTCCAGTTGCAAATCCTGAAAGATGATGCTGTGAAAGTGCTGCACTCAATATGCCAGCAAATTTGGAAAACTCAGCAGTGGGCAAGAACTGGAAAACGTGTTTTTGTTCCAATCACAAAGAAAGGCAATGCCAAAGAACGCTCAAACTACAGCACAATTGCACTCATCTCACATGCTAGTAAAGTAAAGCTTAAAATTCTCCAAACCAAGCTTCAGAAATACGTGAACTGTGAACTTCCATATGTTCAAGCTGGTTTTAGAAAAGGCAGAGGAACCAGAGATCAAATTGCCAACAACTACTGGGTCATCAAAAAGCAAGAAAGTTCCATAAAAACATCTACCTCTGCTTTATTGACTATGCCAAAGCCTTTGACTGTGTGGCTTACAATAAACAGTGGAAAATTCTGAAAGTGATGGGAATACCAGACCACTTGACCTACATCTTGAAAATCTGTGCAGGCCAGGAAGCAAGAGTTAGAACTGGACATGGAACAACAGACTGGTACCAAATAGAAAAAGGAATACATCAAAGCTGTATATTGTCACTCTACTTATTTAACATATATGAGAAATGCTGGGCTGGAAGAAGCATAAGTTGGAATCAAGACTGCCGGGAGAAATATCAATAACCTCAAATATGCAGATGACACCACCCTTATGGCAGAAAATTAAGAAGAACTAAAGAGCCTTTTGATGAAAGTGAAAGAGGTGAGTGAAAAAGTTGGCTTAAAGGTCAACATTCAGAAAACGAAGATCATGGCATCCGGTCCCATCACTTCATGGGAAATAGATGGGAAAACAGTGGCCAGCTTTATTTTTCTGGGCTCCAAAATCACTGCAGATGGTGATTGCAGCCATGAAATGAAAAGACATTTACTCCTTGGAAAGAAAGTTATGACTAACCTAGGTAGCATATTCAAAAGCAGAGACATTACTTTGCCAACAAAGGTCCATCTAGTCAAGGCTATGGTTTTTCCTGTGGTCATATATGGATGTGAGAGTTGGACTGTGAAGAAAACTGGGCACCAAAGAATTGATGCTTTTGAACTGTGGTGTTGGAGAAGACACTTGCAGTCCCTTGGTCTGCAAGGTGATCCAACCAATCCATTCTAAAGGTTATCAGTCCTGGGTGTTCATTGGAAGGACTGATGTTGAAGCTGAAACTCCAATACTTTGGCCACCTGATGTGAAGAGCTGCCTCATTGGAAAAGACTCTGATGGAGGGAAAGTTGAGGGCAGGAGGAGAAGGGGAAGGTGGAGGATGAGGTGTTTGGATAGCATCACTGACTCAATGGACACGGGTTTGAGAAAACTCTGGGATATGATATTGGACAGGGAGACCTGGTGTGCTGTAGTTCATGTGATTGCAAAAAGTCAGACAGAACTGAGCAACTGAACTGATGATGGAGAAACAGTTTATAATAGTTCATCTTTTAAAATCATTACAAATTAAAATTAAATGTATTTAATCAATACTTACTATTGATTAAATAACTTACTAGCACGTTATTTCTGAATTCTTATAACTGATTATCCCTCTTTTATACTTTATCAACTGTCAGTTCAGTACAGTCACTCATTCATGTCTGACTCTTTGTGAACCCATGAATCACAACACGCCAGGCCTCCCTGTCCATCACCAGCTCCCAGAGTTCACTCAGACTCATGTCCATTGAGTCAGTGATGCCATCCAGCCATCTCATCCTCTGTCATCCCCTTCTCCTCCTGTCCCCAATCCCTACCAGAATCAGAGTCTTTTCCAATGAGTCAACTCTTCACATGAGGTGGCCAAAGTATTGGAGTTTCAGTGTTAGCATCAGTCCTTCCAATGAACACCCAGGACTGATCTCCTTTAGAATGGACAGGTTGGATCTCCTTGCAGTTCAAGGGACTCAAGAGTCTTATCCAACACCACAGTTCAAAGGATCAATTCTTCTGTGCTCAGCTTTCTTCACATTCCAACTCTCACATCCATACAGACCCCTGGATAAACCATGGCCTTGAGTAGATGGATCTTTGTTGGGAAAGTAACGTCTCTGCTTTTGAATATGCTATCTAGGTTGGTCATAACTTTTCTTCCAAGGAGTAAGCGTCTTTTCATTTCATGGCTGCAATCACCATCTGCAGTGATTTTGGAGCCCCAAAAAATAAAGCCGGCCACTGTTTTCCCCTCTATTTGCCATGAAGTGATGAGACTAGATGCCATGATTTTAGTTTTCTGAATGTTGAGTTTTAAGCCAACTTTTTCACTCTTCTCTTTCACTTTCATCAAGAGACTTTTTAGTTCTTCTTCATTTTATGCCATAAGGGTGGTGTCATCTGCATATCTGAGGTTATTGATATTTCTCCTGGCAATCTTGATTCCAGCTTATGCTTCTTCCAGTCCAGTGTTTCTCATGATGTACTCTGCATATAAGTTAAATAAGCCAGGTGACAATATACAGCCTCGACGTACTCCTTTTCCTATTTGGCACCAGTCTGTTGTTCCATGTCCAGTTCTAACTGTTGCTTTCTGATCTGCGTATAGGTTTCTCAAGAGGCAGGTCAAGTTGGCTTATATTCCCATCTCTTTCAGAATTTTCCACAGTTTATTGTGAGCTACACAGTCAAAGGCTTTGGCATAATCAATAAAGCAGAAATATATGTTTTTCTGGAACTCCTTTGCTTTTTCCATGATCCAGTGGATGTTGGCAATTTGATCTCTGGTTTCTCTGCCTTTTCTAAAATCAGATTGAACATCTGGAAGTTCCCAGTTCACGTATTGCTGAAGCCTGGCTTGAGTAATTTTAAGCTTTAGTTTACCAGCGTGTGAGAGGAGTACAGTTGTGCAGTAGTTTGAGCATTCTTTGGCATTTCCTTTCTTTGGGATTGGAATGAAAACTGACCATTTCCAGTCCTGTGACCACTGCTGAGTTTTCCAAATTTGCTGGCATATTGAGTGCATCACTTTCACAGCTTCATCTTTCAGGATTTGAAATAGCTCCACTGGAATTCCATCACCTCCACTAGCTTTGTTGATAGTGACACTTCCTAAGGCCCACTTGACTTCACATTCCAGGATGTGTGGCTTTAGGTGAGTGATCACACCTTTGTGATTATCTTGGTCATGAAGATCTTTTTGTACAGTTCTGTGTATTCTTGGTACCTCTTCTTAATATCTTCTGTTTCTGTTAGGTCCATGTTGTTTCTGTCCTTTATCGAGCCCATCTTTGCATGAAATGTTCCTTTGGTATCTCTAATTTTCTTGAAGAGATCTCTAGTCTTTCCCATTCTACTGTTTTCCTCTATTTCTTTGCATTGATCGCTGAGGAAGGCTTTCTTATCTCTCCTTGCTATTCTTTGGAACTCTGCATTCAGATGCTTATATCTTTCTTTTTCTCTTTGCTTTTCACGTCTCTTCTTTTCACAGCTATTTGTAAGGCTTCCCCAGACAGCCATTTTGCTTTTTTGCATTTCTTTTCTAAGGGATGGTCCTGATCTCTGTCTCTTGTACAATGTCACGAACCTCTGTCCATAGTTCATCAGGCACTCTGTCTATCAGGTCTAGTCCCTTAAATCTGTTTTTCACTTCCACTGTATAATCATAGGGATTTGATTTATGACATACCTGAATGGTCTAGTGGTTTTCCCTACTTTCTTCAATTTAAGTCTGAATTTGGCAATACGGTATTCATGATCTGAGCCATAGTCAGCTCCCGGTGCATTCTCTTGGCAAAAGTCTATTAGCCTTTGCCCTGCTTCATTCCATTTTCCAAGGCCAAATTTGCCTGTTACCCTAGGTGCTTCTTAACTTCCTATTATTGCATTGCAGTCTCCTATAATGAAAAGGACATCTTTTTTGTGTTAGTTCTAAAAGGTCTTTCTTGTAGGTCTTCATAGAACTGTTCAACTTCAGCTTTTTCAGCATTACTGGTTGGGGCATAGACTTGGATTACTGTGATATTGAATGGTTTCCCTTGGAAACAAACAGAGATCATTTTGTCATTTCTGAGATTGCATCCAAGTACTGCATTTCAGACTCTTTTGTTGACCATGATGGCTAGCCACTCTATTTCTTCTAAGGGATTCCTGCCCACAGTGGTAGATATAATGGTCTTCTGAGTTAAATTCACCCATTCCAGTCCATTTTAGTTCGCTGACTCCTAGAATGTTGATGTTCACTTTTGCCAGCTCCTGTTTGACCACTTCCAATTTGCCTTGATTCATGTACCTAACATTCCAGGCTCCTATGCAATATTGCTCTTCACACCATTGGACCTTGCTTCTATCACCAGTCACATCCACAACTGGGTATTGCTTTTGCTTTGGCTCTATCCCTTCATTCTTTCCAGAATTATTTATCCACTGATCTCCAGTAGCATATTGGTCATTTACCGATCTGGGGAGTTCCTCTTTCAGTATCCTATCATTTTGCCTTTTCATACCATTAATGGGGTTCTCAAAGCAAGAATACTGAAGTGGTTTGCCATTCCCTTTTCCAGTGGACCACATTCTGTCAGACCTCTCTTGACCAGCCCATCTTGAGTGGCCTCACATGGCATGGCTTAGTTTCATTGAGTTAGACAAGGCTGTGGTCAGTGTGATCAGATTGACTAGTTTTCTGTGAATATGGTTTCAGTGTGTCTGCCCTCTGATTTATCAATTGTAAGATTTTTAAAAATTATAATTTCTATATTTTAAATACATGAAAATTGTTAACATTATATTTTTTAAAATAAATGTTACAGTATACTGTATTTGTGTTTTTGTTTCTGGCTTACTTCACTCTGTATAATAGGCTCCAGTTCCATCCACCTCCTTAGAACTGATTCAAATGTATTCTTTTTAATGGCTGAGTAATACTCCATTGTGTATATGTACCACATCTTGCTTATCCATTCATTGGTGGATGGACATCTAGGTTGGGAAGCGGGGAGGGAGGAGGGTTCAGGATGGGGAACACGTGTATACTGGTGGCGGATCCATCCCGATGTATAGTAAAAGCAATACAATATTGTAAAGTTAAGCAAAAAAAAAATAAATAAAAATAAAAATAAAAATAAATTTAAAAAAAGGAAAAAAAATGTTACATTATTATCTGTAATTTACAAGTGTGTGTTACTACATGTTTAAAGATATAACTTTTGGAAAGATGTAGCAGATTTTTATCATACATGCTCTGAAGCTTTAGGTAAGTTATGTAAGTCTGTTAATCACAATTTTCTCGCTAGTCACAAGGAGATTATAATTTAGACAGAAAATACCTATTAGATACTTGCTATCTTTATGAGCTTTTCTAGATGCTGAGGATAGTTTTTAATAAAATCAGCAAATCTCTGCAGTCCTGGAGTTTACATTCCAGAATACAGTAAAATGGTTGAAAGCAAATAACAAAAATATATAAACGTCTAGGAATTATATATGCAATGGAAATGAATAAAGTGTATGCAGTTAGAAATTTAGATGGCAAGATGCTACTTAAATTGAGGATGATTGTTAAGACTCCCGCCCCCACCCTCCCCCCTCTGGTGACAGTTGAGCAGCAACCAAAAATAAGAGAGAGAGGGAATCAAGAAAGTATCTGAAGGTGAAAAGAGAAAGTGATTCAGTCATGTCTGACTCTTTGTGACCCCATGGTCTACACAGTCCATGAAATTCTCTATGCCAGAATACTGGAGTGGGTAGCCTTTTCCTTCTCCAGGGGATCTTCCCGACTCAGGAATCTAACCGGGAGAGGGAAGCAGTAAATGCAAAGTTCCTGAGGAGCAGGTTGATTTCTGCAAACTACAGCCAAAAAATTGTTGTCAGGGAAGACATTTTTTTCTACCTTTCTAGGTTCTCCTGACTGACTTAAAAATTAAATTGACATTAGACATATTAACAGGGGAGAATCAGATGAAAGTTTAATACCAGGTATACATGGGAGAGATCCAGGAAAACTGAGTAACTCACCAAAATAGCAGAAACCCTCACCTTAAATACTATCTTCAAGTAAAGACAAAGACGATGTTTGGAGTGGTGGTTTACGACATCAAAGTGGAATAACGCAATTCACATGAAGATGGTAGAGCAAATATTTGGTGTACAATCATTTGCTGGGCCATGCAGAGACAATAGGATATACAGCGTTTTCTAAACCAGAGATTCCCCTACCCCATATTCTTCATAGATCTCTTGGGTGATGGGTTTTTTTCTAGGAAAAGGCTGTTTATCCACCCCTCCCCCCCCCTCAAAAAAAAAAAAAAAATAGGCAGTTAAGGAGAAGGTACATTTTTTTTTTTTTTTTCTTTTTGGGGTCTTGATTGTTTTTAGTTTGAAATAATCTGCCCACCAAAGAGGTAATTTAGCGTGGCAAATTTTGCTCTCCTGTTCGATTATGGCCCCAGCTTGGTGAACAAGGATGAGAATGGAAGTAATTGGGCCCTCCATCCTTGATGTATAATCACCCTGGCCTGTCTTCAGCAAGAATCCTTTTAAGTTGTTTTAATCAGAATTCCTCTTCTTAGTATCTCCTCTAAGTAATTTTCTATCCACAGACCTCCTCACCCAACTTGTTGGCTATAAATCCTGGCTTGCCCTTATCTGTATGTGAAGTTGAACCTGATCTCTCCTCTCTATTACAATATTACTTCTGAACATTTGAATTAATATTTTTCACTAATACTCATAACCTAAGTATAAATAAATTCCTTTCTGTATTATTAAAAGTTTTAAAATGTAATGTACATAATGGTATTTGAAGTGTAGTTATGGAAAGCCAGTTTATTCAAAAAACTTTCTCCATTGAAAACAAATGAAATGTTTATTTAAAAAAAAGAAAAAGAAAACTTGATGGAAACATCAAAATCCTGATGAACTTAGTAAAGAATTACCTGGTCCAAATCTTAGTGAAACAAAAGAGCTCAGAAAATAAGGGAGAGTTATAACAGATGTTTTTGCCTTGACTATATTTTATACTTCAGCCTAAACAGACTGCAAACTTGAAATCTGGCTAGAAAGGAGACATTCTTCCCACTCCACATTTATATTAACAAGTAAAGAAAATCAATGAGCCAATTAAAAATTATATAAAAAAACCCAAAATGACTATGCTTAACACAAAATGAAAAAGGCAGCACAAGATCATTTGTGTAGTGAAGAAGGAATAAAAGAAAGAAAGGGGAAATTACTAAAATTACTACTACTTACTATGCATAGGTTTCATTGAAAAGTGAGTTTTTCTTTAGCTTTGAGGCCTTTCTCTTAGCCTATTACTGCTTTACCAACCTGCCTTTATTTTTTTTTTTTAAGCCCAGAACACTCGAACAACTAAGTTCACTGCTACTCTGAGAGAAAACAGTTCTATGAGCAAACAGGATATGAAAATACTGCCCATTTCCGTTTCCTACAAATAAAAAAATTGCAAGTATGTACATTAAAAGCCCTGAGAAATGAAACTAATATTTTAAACTTATTTTACCCTTCAACTCTTTTTCTTAACACATTACTGACTGAGGGCTTTTAGCACCCAGGACTGGAGATTTGTTCTGTAAGTGAATATTGAAACATCTCTCCTCAGTAAGTTGATTTACTATACATATATTAATAGCTTCTAAAAAATATGATCTCTGTGAGTTGCAGGTACAGAAAATATGTATTAATATTTTTTTTATCCTTTGTGGTCTTTATCATACTTATAGAAATTAAATTAAAATATCAAATCAAAACAATGGATTTAAACTCCCAGAACACAGAATGGTAACTAGGTGCTCAACATATATTTGTTTATGGAACTTCATGAATCAGGTCGCTTACACAAATATGAAGCCATGCATAGTACGAGACCATTTTATGTTTGCTCTGCTAACTTTCCCGTCACCTTTGCTTTTCTCACAAAATCTGAATTTTCTCACAGCATCGCTGTTTGTACATATGTCACCAGCACAGCTCACTGGAGACCTCAGGAAAAAAGTAAGATGGAATCTAGACGATAAGGTCTAACCTCTTGTCCTCTGTCCTGTGTCACTTGCTCACGGGTGCCACGTGTAGAGGTCTGGCGCCAGTCAGCAGAGCCTCTCCTGTAAAACAGCTGCGCAGACAGTTCATGCGCCGCCTTGTGCTGAAGCTCCTGCAGGACGCTTGGATTCAAGATGGTGGTGATCCAAGCGCAGATGCGCTGCACCTGCACTGCGATCTGGAACCACATGAACTGTGAGCTGCGCCAGCTCCATGAGAACTCCACCCTGCACCCCTCCCCCCGACCCCCAACCCCCCGCCTTTTAGGAGAGCGTGGTCGCCAGTATCGAACTCACACACACCTGTTCATTTTCAGCTCCAAAAACCGAACTCGGTCTTGTTTTCTGCTTCAGAGCCCAGTTCGAAGAACCCTGGAAAGGAGGACAGTTGTTGGGGCGGGACTTGGAAGGGTAGGTGACATATGTTCTGTCACTGTACTTACTGGTGACAGGACTTCAGCAGTCACTGAGCCAGCTCTCTAGGCGATCTTAGGATGACACTGCACATGTTTTCCTTGTGAACAATCAATGTAGAAGGCTAAATCGTTTTAAAAAATTACTTTTTTCCAAACTCTTTTAGTACATTGATCTAACAGACTAGATAATAGTGATGAGAAAACTGCTAAATAAAAGGAAGAGATGTTTGTTCTTTGAAAAATCCAAAAAAAGTAGTAGTATGGATGGTATCAGGGAATTGTCCATACTAAGCCTGATTTTTGAACATGTGTATTAATAAAACGTGCATTAAGAGAACAGAACTTCCCACATGGCACTAGTGGTAAAGAACTCCTCGGCCAATGTAGGACACATAAGAGATGCACTTCAGTTCCTGCCTTGGGAAGATGCCCTGGAGGAGGGCTGCTGCTGCTAAGTCACTTCAGTCGTGTCCGACTCTGTGAGACCCCATAGACAGCAGCTTACCAGGCTCCCATCCCTGGGATTCTCCAGGCAAGAATACTGGAGTATGTTGCCATTTCCTTCTCCAGTGCATGAAAGTGAAAAATTGAAATGAAGTGGCTCAGTCATGTCCGACTCTTCGTGACCCCATGGACTGCAGCCTACCAGGCTCCTCCATCCATGGGATTTCCCAGGCAAGAGTACTGGAGTGGGATGCCCGTGCCTCACAACCCAATTCAGTATTCTTGCCTGGAGAATCCCATAGACAGAGGAGCCTGGTGGGCTACTGTCCTTATGGTCTCAGAGAGTCAGAGAAGACTGAAGTGACTTAGCATGCTTGCATTAAGGAAATGTATATTATTAAACATGTGTGTTAAGAGATAAAAAGACCAAAAGAACAAAAAAAGAACAAAGGGTGGAAAGAAGAAGGGAAAATGTGACATTAGTAATTCTGAGAAGTGCTTTTTAATATATTAGTATTTGTTATTTTATCAAAAATTATTCACACACATACAGAGTTTATGTATGACCATGATTCAGTGATGACATTAAGACTTGGAAGACCTGGACAATTTTCAAGGTTCCAGACTAATATGTAGCACTTGTGAAGGTCTATGCATAGTACTTTTTGAGTCCAGTGCAGGCATTAATGCATATTAATGCATTTCTTTGCCTCTGGAAGCTCAGCTGGTAAAGAATCATCCTGTAATGCAGGAGACCCTGGTTTGATTCCTGGTTTGGGAGATCCTCTGAAGAAGGGATAGGTTACCCACTCCAGTATTATTGTTTGGAGAATTCCACGGACAGAGGAGCCTGGCAGGCTATAGCCCATTGGGTGGCAAAGAGTCCGACCTGACTAAGCGACTTTTGCTTTCACTTCTTTGCTTGTATATATGTGCCCATTCGGTAATTACATTGCACTATGATCATATTTATGGAAATGTTGGGGCCAGAGCCACATGGGCTCACTTGAGCCAAGAAAGGTTAACTCTCCAATTTGTATGTACTCATTTTTATGCTTTGTACTATAAATGGCATTACGATGCTTATAAGGAAGTTTAAATATATGATTTTTGTCAGTAATGACACCTGCAGGGCATTTTTCCATTTGAAACAAGTATTGGGTTTTGCCATTCTGCCTTGTGTTTTGCCATTATTATTATTTTGATCATTATCATTACATTTTTAAATTTCAAAGCCACATGTCCACCAATAAATATAGTGCTTTTTTTTTATGATTTTGGCTTTATGGATAGAAATTGGGTATGTGAAAATACTGCAATCCTTTATCCAAGAAGTGTAAGTTTTAATTTGATATGAACTCATTTTGTTCTTGAGTTAATCTCTTTCTCTATGACTATGCTGGTTTATATAATATACCCTGAAATTATACTAAGTAGTGAAATGTATTGTCTACATTTCTCAAGTGAATGAAGATACATTTTTGTGTACTCAAATAGATTCAAGACATTTTGATTTACTAAATTTATTCATGTCTCTCAAAATTATCTGTAGAAATTGAGTGTTTTTCTAATAAACAGTGTTAAGACGTGTGAATGTTTCATAGTTTGTTTTTTTTTTTTAACTCAACAAAAGTTTGCTTTTATTGAATTTGACATAATGGTCTAGCTTATTTTCCTCATTTGTCTTATATTGAGCAATGCTTCTTTTGAGTATATGCAGTTTACAAAGTGTGTGATCAATTTGTTTTTATCAGTAGCAAATAGTTGCAGGAGATCTCTGTCCACCTCAATAGAATTCTCATTGCAGTTTGCTCTTAAGTTGAACATTAATAACAAACAAAACACTCTGAGGGGATAATGAAAATTTGGATGCTATATAAAATGATGTGATTTCAGTCCTTATTGTCCCAGGTTGTTAACAAAACATGATTTGTACTTACAGCAAATATCCTTTCTCTAAAGAACTTACTGTGAAAGTAAAGGTTTAGGTAGTTTCACTGTGTCACCCACCATTCTCTATTCTTTATCATTCTTTTTCCTTCAAAACTAGAATCTTGTCTTTGAACTGATGCTTTGTGGGTTTTAATATATTGTTATTCATCTGTTAGTGCTAAATAGGACCTGCGTATCAGTGAATACACTAAAGCTCTTATTTGGTGCACTAAATAATAACAGTTTGAATTTTCAAAATGTAATATTGATTTTTTTTGTTCATGTTGTAGGTGTCAAACACTGGGGCTTTAGAGTTAATTTTTAAGCGATATGAATCCTAGAATGAGAAATAGAATCTTCATTATCTCCTGAAGACATTTTTCAGCTAGTCTACCAAAATCTGCACAGTGTCATTTAAAAATATCTAGGATATAAGTTTTTCAGTACTTTGTGCTAATCAATATATTATTTTATCCTTCACCAGAGTCAGAAGAAATTTCTTTCTGCAATGCTATTTATAGAACATTTATGCTGTTGTGTGAGATACAAAATAAAGACACATTTCTGCATAATGTTACCTCTCTCATCACCACCAAAGCTGCTCCACATACACACACTTACACACACAAAATTTTTAACAAAAAATCTGGAACATATTATTAAATAAATGCAACATACATCATTAAATACCTAAGATAATAATATGCATTTAAAATTTACTGAATCCAGTATTTTCATATTGCTTGACAGTTGCATATTTTCTACCCCAAGTCCTGATAACATAGATTCATCCTAAAATGCTGTTCCAGGTATTGGAAACTATTAAATGTTTTGAAATTCATGATAACAAGACAATATCTGTATATATTATAGTATCTAAATATTGCCTTAAGTGTTATAGGTGACCAACATATATTGCTGAAAAAATAAATTAAAAGAATAATCAGATGTCAGCTTTGTTTCAAGAAGACTGATCTTGCGATAATGTGTACAATGTAGTGGAATGGGGAATAGGAGAAGCACTGAAGTTGGACAGAAAATTATTACAACATTTAAAATGGATGCTATGAGATCACTATAACAAGTGCCTTGCTTACTCTTAATGCAATGTCTGTTCCATTAATATGCATAAGCTTCATAACTCCATTAATAACAATGCAGATTCAATTTATTTCCTGAGGTTTATTCTCTGTACTCACAGATTAATACACGCATTTGGTATTTTGTTCTGTTACCTCAGGTATAGTTTGTTGGGGACATTGAGTTCATATATCATTTCAGTTATTTTAAACTTCTCCATTAATACCACCAATGAGCCATTCCTAATGCTAGAGACAAAAACAAGATCACCAAAGAACATTTACTCAATCACTGTCAAAACCATTTTTACTGGAACTCCTTTTTGCTTCAATAGACAGGTGAGGCAACCCTAAGTAAATACTAAGTGACAGGTTAATGTGGAAAAATTGGAGACAAAGTAGAGTGAAAAATTGCCAAAGTACAAGATTAAGCCAGACTACTTTTTATGTTACTTCATTCCCCTGCTCTAGAAATCTTTTCATATCAGTCTGTTGAAATCGCATTCTTACTTTAAAATTCAGCTCAAACTCTGCCTGCTTTGAGGTTTATTTTCAAATATCTTCTATTACAATGTACTTTTCCCTCAACTTTTGATGAACTTAAAGAAGTCTTTATTGATCACCTACTGTTAGTTACTATTTCACATGGTAGAGATACAGTAGTGAACAAAATAGACCAAGAATCTGATATCAAGGCACTCAAGTTCTAGCATGAAAGGCAGACAATAATAAGGAAATAAAGTTTGGCAAGTAGTACTAAGAGGTATGGAGGAAAAAAAATAAAAGCAAAGTAAATAGGTAAAGCTTGTTATAAAAGTCATGCTTGTTTATGTGATAATCATGTGGGTTTATGTCAGCAACAACATGATCAAATTGTAATAAAATGTCTGACTCAACACTTTGATATTTGACTGGTAACAGCTTTAAGTCTCACACCCCTTTCCCCGCTCTGCTCCATACATGGGCAAACCGATGAGATAGCGTAGATGTTCTTTACTTTGGCACCAGTGGGGGTTTCACATCATGCAAGCCCCTGCCAAAATGCAGAATTCCATCTCTTAACCACCATAAAACCCCAAGATCCCCTTTTTTTCCCTGCTCTTTCAAGCCATTTTTGGGCCAGCTTGAGAGGACATATCTCATCTCCCGAGAAAACTTCATTCCTTTTGTGTGTGACATCATCAGTATTGACAACCAAAACAAACTTCCAGTGGGGTCAGTAATGATTTTGTAGAATGGTTGCACCACTTGAAGATATGTATGAGGTGAAATATGAACAAAGTTCCAGAAGTATGACATGTCCTGATATTTGGGTGAATTTTAGTTCAATCTTACAGGAGTAAACGTTATGAAGTGTAAACTGGTGCAAGATGAGATTAGAGAGGGAGACATGTAGTACATGACTATGTTATGACATTTATCTATTGGGAAACTTAGAGTAAGGTTGATGAGAGCATAAGATTTGGAGTCTGAGAAACCTAGATCAGATCAGATCAGTCACTCAGTCGTGTCCGACTCTTTACGACCCCGTGAATCGCAGCATGCCAGGCCTCCCTGTCCATCACCAACTCCCAGAGGACACTCAGACTCACATCCATCAAGTCAGTAATGCCATCCAGTCATCTCATCCTCTATCGTCCCCTTCTCCTTTTGCCCTCAATCTCTCCCAGCATCAGAGTCTTCTCCAATGAGTCAACTCTTCACATGAGGAGGCCAAAGTACTGGAGTTTCAGCTTTAGAATCATTCATTCCAAAGGAATCTCAGGGCTGATCTCCTTTAGAATGGACTGGTTGGATCTCCTTGCAGTCCAAGGGACTCTCAAGAGTCTTCTCCAACACCACAGTTCAAAAGCATCAATTCTTTGGCGCTCAGCCTTCTTCACAGTCCAACTCTCACATTCATACCTGACCACAGGAAAGACCATAGCCTTGACTAGGCGAACCTTTGTTGGCAAAATGATGTCTCTGCTTTTGAATATGCTATCTAGGTTGGTCATAACTTTCCTTCCACGGAGTAAGCGTCTTTTAATTTCATGGCTGCAGTCACCATCTGCAGTGATTTTTGGAGCCCAGAAAAAGAAAGTCTGACACTGTTTCCACTGTTTCTCCATCTATTTCCCATATAGTGATGGGACCAGATGCCATGATCTTCGTTTTCTGAATGTTGAGCTTTAAGCCAACCTTTCCCTCTCCACTTTCACTCTCATCAAGAGGCTTTTGAGTTCCTCTTCACTTTCTGCCATAAGGGTGGTGTCATCTGCATATTTGAGGTTATTGATATTTCTCCCAGCAATCTTGATTCCAGCTTGTGCTTCCTCCAGCCCAGTGTTTCTCATTATGTACTTTGCATACAAGTATTTGTATGCAGGTCAGGAAGCAACAGTTAGAACTGGACATGGAACAACAGACTGGTTCCAAATAGGAAAAGGAGTATGTCAAGGCTGTATAACCCTGTTTATTTAACTTATATGCAGAGAAACCTGGAACACAACACTAAATTAGTGACATTGGGAGAGCCAACTAAGCTTTAAAGCTTTAGTTTGTTTTTAACAAGTTATGTTTCATCCAAGCTTGCGTTCATGCTGTTTGGGTGAATTTCACCACAATACTGTCAGGGTCATTTTCCAAAATTCACATATTTGATGCAAATATCTTGTTTATACCAGTCAAATAACTATTTGATAGCTTTCAGGACATTCAAACACTAACTAGTTCTTACCTGACTATATTCCTTCTTATCTTTCCCCTGATACTTTATTGACTTGAATCATAATAAAACATTTGAACATCTTAGAATGTGTCATGTTCTCTCACAAAATCAGTGCCGATGCACCACATGATTCTTTGCTGAAATTCCCTTTTTAACTTGCTTTAACATTTAAACAGCCCTTATTTGTTCATGTCACTGCTACATTTACCTTTTTTCCCTTGAAATTCTTTCTAGACTACTCCACTCAGTCAGAGTGGCTCCTCCTTTATGCTGATATATGATTTGTATCATATTAGTTTTCATACTATATTACAGTGGATCATCTTTTGCATTAAATACCTAGATTCTTTTTAAAACTATGATTTTTTAAATCTTTCTTTGTTCCTGAAGCCTGACATAAAATAAGTGGTTTAAAAAGTTTTGATAAATGAATGAATGGATGAATAAACAATTCTGAAGTTACAAAATCAGATTTTGTTAGCAACAGCGTATGAAAAATGAAAGACACACAGAAAAAGCTTTTCTTTTGAATGTGTCTAGAGTAAAGCAGGCCAGCGATCAACTTAGATAGTGTTCTCTTTTAATCATATCAGATGGAATATTTGGAAAATTGGAGCTGTGGCTCAAAGAGAAAGTTGAGTACATGACACATGATTTTGACACTCAAAGGTCTATACATATTTAATATTTGAGGAATAGTTGAAAATATCTGGATGGGAGATAGAGTGAGCCTCAGGAAATATAGATATTTACATAGAGATAAGAATTATCTAGTAAATATGACTGAGAAGAAATATTATTTTATGTATGATTATTACTTTATTGCTTATTTCTTCACCAAACTACACAAGGGTTCTCCCATGTCTGGACTAGGTCAGGCAGAGGGTAGAGTTCACAAGTATTTGTGGAAAGTAGAAGCTTCAGAGAACTGGGAAGAGAACCAAGAGATAGATCATCTTGGTGTAGGAACCAAGTTTTATCTGCTGAGAGTTTATTTTAATGGTAATTTAGTTGATAGGGATGCTTAAGTGATGTACCCACTATCTAAAACCACCAGGGTTCTCTGTCTTCATAGATGCAGTGTTGTCCACAGTGATTTTGGAGCCCAAGAAAATAAAGTCTGCCACTACTTCCACTTATCTGCCTGCCAATGCGAGACAGGAGACACAGGTTGGATCCTTGGGTTGGGAAGATCCCACAGAGGAGGAAATATCAACCTAATTCTAGTATTCTTCCCTGGGAAATCACATGGACAAAGGAGCCTGGAGGGCTACAGTTCATGGGATCACAAAGAGTCAGACATGACTAAGTACGCACACCTTAAAGAGAGTTTTAGTTCCTCTTCACTTTCTGCCATTATAGTGATATCATATGCATATCTGAGGTTGTTGATATTTCCCCCAACAATCTTGATTCCAGCTTGTGATTCATCCAGACTGGCATTTTGCTTGATGTACTCTACATAGATGTTAAATAAGCAGGGTGAACACTATACAGTTTTCTCATGTTCCTTTCCTAATTTTGAACCTGTCTGTTCCATCTCCAGTTATAACAGTTGCTTCTTGACTCATACACAGGTTTCTCAGGAGATAGGTAAGATAGTCTGGTATTCCCATCTCTTTAAGAATTTTCCACAGTTTGTTGGGATCCACACAGTCAAAGGCTTTATGGAGTCAATGAAGCAGAAATAGATGTATTTTTGGAATTTTCTTGCTTTATCTATGATCCAACAAATGATTTGGCAGTTTGATCTCTTGCTCCTCTGCCTTTTCTAAACCTACCTTATACATCTGGAAGTTTTTGGTTCATGTACTGCTAAAACCTAGCTTGAAAGATTTTAAGCATTATCTTGCTAGTATGTAAAATGAGCACAATTGAATAGTAGTTTGAACATTCTTTGGCATTGCCCTTCTTTGGGATTGGAATAAAAACTGACCTTTTCCAGTCCCGTGGTCACTACAGAGTTTTCCAAATTTACTGACATTTTGAGTACAGCACTTTAACAGCATCATCTTACAGGTTTTGAAATCACTCTGCTGGGATTCCATCACCTCCACTTGCTTTGTTCATAGTAATGCTTTCTAAAGGCCCACTAGACTTCACATTCCAGGATGTCTAGCTCTAGGAAAGTGACCACACCATCATGATTACTCAGGTCATTAAGACCTTTTTTGTATAGTTCTTCTATGTATCCTTTCACCTCTTCATAATCTCTGCTTCTGTTACATCCTAAACATTTCTGTCCTTTATCATGCCCATCTTTGCATGAAATGTTCCCTTGATATCTCCAATTTTCTTGAAGAAATCTTTATTTTTCCCATTCTATTGCTTTCCTCTCTTTCTTTGCCTTGTTCACTTAAGGGGGCTTTTGTCTCTCCTTGCTGTTCTCTGAAACTCTGCAATCAATTGAGTATATCTTTCCCTTTCCCCCTTGCTTTTTGCTTCTCTTCTTTTCTCACCTATTTGCAAAGCTTCTGCAGACAACCATTTTGAGTTTTTGCATTTTTTTTTTTCCTTTGAGTTGGCTTTGGTCACTGGCTCCTGTACAATATTATGAATATCTGTCCAAAGTTCTTCAGGCACTGTACCTACCAGATCTAATCTCTTGAATGTATTAGTCACATCCACTGTGTATTTATAAGGGATTTGATTAAGGTCATACCTGAATGACCTAAATAGTGGTTTCCCCTACTTTATTCAATTTAAGTCTGAATTTGGCAAAAAGGAGTTCATGATCTGAGCCACAGTAAGCTCCCAGTCTTGTTTTTACTGACTGTATAGAGCTTCTCCATCTTCAGCTGCAAAGAATATAATTAATATGATTTTAGCATTGACCATCTGGTGATATCCATGTGTAGAATCATCTCTTGGAATTTTGAAAAAAAAAAAAAAAAAGGTGCTTGCTATGACCAACATGTTCTCTTGGAAAACTCTGTTACCCTTTTATGGCTTCATTTTCTCCTCCAAAGCCAAACTTGCCTGCTATTCCACGTATCTCTTAATTTATTTTGCATTCCAATCCCCTATGATGAAAAATATATATTTGTTGATGTTAATACTAGAAGATCTGTAGGTCTTCATAGAATCAGTCAACTTCTGCTTTTTTGAAAGCAGTGGTTAGGGCATAGATTTGGGTTATTGTGAAGTTGAATGGTTTGGCTTGGAAACAAACCAAAATCTTTCTATCATTTTTGAGATTGTAACCAAGTACTGCATTTCAGACTCTTTTGTTGTCTATAAGGGCTATTCTATTTCTTCTAAATGATTCTTGCACACAGTAGTAGATATAATGATCATCTGAATTAAATTCATTCAGATGAGACAGCTGGATCCTGTCCATTTTAGTTCACTGATGAATGGGAATCCTGTCCTATTCTTGTCTATTTTAGTTCACTGATTCCTCAGATGTTGTTATTTACTCTTCCTATCTCCTGCTTGAGCATATCCATTCTACCTTGATTCATGGATCTAACATTCCAGGTCCCTAAGCAATATTGTTTTATTAAAGCACTGGACTTTGCTTTCACCACCAGACATATCCACAACTGAATGTATATGGCAGTGAAAGTAAAGTTCAGAGCTATAAAAAACAATAATGCATAGGAATCTGAAATGTTAGGTCCATGAATCAAGGTAAGTTGGTCAAGCAGAAGATGACAAGAGTGAATATTAACATCTTCAGAATCAGTGAACTAACACATCGTTTCCACTTTGGCCCACTGATTCATTCTTTCTGGAGCTATTAGCAATGGCCCTCCACTCCTTCCCGGTAGCATACTGAACATCTTCCAACCTGGAGGGGCTCATCTACTGGTGTCATCTTTCTGTCTTTTCACATTAGTCATGGCTTTCTAACCTCAAGAATACTGTAGTGGATTGCCACTCCCTCTTCCAGTGGACCATGTTTTGTGAGAACTCTTCACTATGATCCATCTGTCTTAGATGTCCGTGCATGGCATGGCTCATATCTTCATTGAGTTAACTAAGTTCCTTCACCATAACAAGTCTGAACCATGAACAGGAGATCATGTTTAACAATACTCAAAAACCTCTTGACTGCCTGTTTTATCACTCTGTCATGGTCCAGGAAATGATTCCCTCCTGTTCTTTCTTTCTATATCTAGAGTTACTCTACTACAATCATTGAACTTACAGAACTATTTATTTGCTCTATCAGTTCAAGTCATGTAGTCAGCATTTTTATCAGAATCTCAGTGAAACATTTGATCAGAATCTCAATCAGACATTTGGTAAAGCAAGAAACAGTAATGTATAAAATAGGCTGAGTACACACAGTCAGATCAGATCAGATCAGTCGCTCAGTCGTGTCTGACTCTTTGCGACCCCATGAATCGCAGCACGCCAGGCCTCCCTGTCCATCACCAACTCCCAGAGGTCACTCAGACTCACATCCATCAAGTCAGTGATGCCATCCAGCCATCTCATCCTCTGTCGTCCCCTTCTCCTCCTGTTCCCAATCCCTCCTAGTATCAAAGTCTTTTCCAAAGAGTCAACTCTTTGCATAAGGAGGCCAAAATACTGGAGTTTCAGCTTTAGCATCATTCCTTCCAAAGAAATCCCAGGGCTGATCTCCTTTAGAATGGACTGGTTGCATCTCCTTGCAGGCCAAGGGACTCTCAAGAGTCTTCTCCAACACCACAGTTCAAAAGCATCAATTCATTGGTGCTCAGCCTTCTTCACAGTCCAGCTCTCACATCCATACATGACCACAGGAAAGATCATAGCCTTAACTAGGCGAACCTTTGTTGGCAAAGTAATGTCTCTGCTTTTGAATATGCTATCTAGGTTGGTCATAACTTTCCTTCCAAGGAGTAAGCGTCTTTTAATTTCATGGCTGCAGTCACCATCTGCAGTGATTTTGGAACCCCCCAAAATAAAGTCTGACACTGTTTCCACTGTTTCCCCATCTATTTCCCATGTAGTGATGGGACCAGATGCCATGATCTTCGTTTTCTGAATGTTGAGCTTTAAGCCAACTTTTTCACTCTCTACTTTCACTTTCATCAAGAGGCTTTTTAGCCCCTCTTCACTTTCTGCCATAAGGGTGGTGTCATCTGCATATCTGAGGTTATTTGTATTTCTCCTGGCAATCTTGATTCCAGCTTGTGTTTCCTCCAGTCCAGCGTTTCTCATGATGTACTCTGCATATAAGTTAAATAAACATGGTGACAATATACAGCCTTGATGTACTCCTTTTCCTATTTGATACCAGTCTGTTGTTCCACGTCCAGTTCTAACTGTTGCTTCCTGACCTGCATACAAATTTCTCAAGAGGCAGATCAGGTGGTCTGGTATTCCCATCTCTTTCAGAATTTTCCACAGTTTATTGTGATCCACACAGTCAAAGGCTTTGGCATAGTCAATAAAGCAGAAATAGATGCTTTTCTGGAAGTCTTTTGCTTTTTCCATGATCCAGTGGATGTTGGCAATTTGATCTCTGGTTCCTCTGCGTTTTCTAAAACGAGCTTGAACATCTGGAAGTTCATGGTTCACATATTGCTGAAGCCTGGCTTGGAGAATTTTGAGCATTACTTTACTAGCGTGTGAGATGAGTGCAATTGTGTGGTAGTTTAAACATTCTTTGGCATTGCCTTTCTTTGGGATTGGAATGAAAACTGAACTCTTTCAATCCTGTGGCCACTGCTGAGTTTTCCAAATATGCTGGCATATTGAGTGCAGCACTTTCACAGCATCATCTTTCAGGATTTGAAATAGCTCAACTGGAATTCCATCACCTCCACTAGCTTTGTTCGTAGTGATGCTTTCTAAGATCCACTTGACTTCACATTCCAGGATGTCTGGCTCTAGGTCAGTGATCACACCATCATGATTATCTGGGTCATGAAGATCTTTTTTGTACAGTTCTTCTGTGTACTCTTGCCATCTCTTCTTAATATCTTCTGCTTCTATTAGGTCAATACCATTTCTGTATTTATCCATCCCATCTTTGCATGAAATGTTTCTTTGGTATCTCTGATTTTCTTGAAGAGATCTCTAGTCTTTCCCATTCTGTTGTTTTCCTCTATTTCTTTGCATTGATCACTGAAGAAGGCTTTCTTATCTCTTCTTGCTATTCTTTGGAACTCTGCATTCAATGTTTAAATCTTTCCTTTTCTCCTTTGCTTTTCGCTTCTCTTATTTTCACTAGTCTTATTCAATCTTGAAACTTCTGAACTGAGTATGGTTCTGATATGTAAAAAGTACTCAATAAAATTTGAAACAAATGAAGGAGTAGGAAGAAAAGAGAGAAGAAAAGAGGGAAGACGAAGCAATAAATTTTTAGTACATGTCTTTCCTTTACATCTTTCGTGGGTTGGAAAGATCCCCTGGAGAAGGAAATAGCAACCCACTCCAATACTCTCACCTAGAAAATTCCATGGATGGAGGAGCCTGGTGGACTACAGTCCATGTAGTCACAAAGAGTTGGACACAAGTGAATGACTTCACTTTCCTTTACATCTGAGTTTTATAACAGAAATACTAATTGAAAAGTTATATAAACATAAATGAGAGTCTGAAACCTCTTCAAATACATTCAATTATAATTTTCCCCCTTATACTAAATCTACTCCACACACCTCAATAATCATTGCAGATAGTGTTTGGGAGATCTTGTACTTATTATAGCTGACAAAAATGTGAAAAATAATTTAATATGAATTTGTAGTATATGTTTCCATCTTCATAGTTTAACGTGTCATAACATCTTAAAGTAGGTATATCTTTTTAAACCTTTAATACAACTGAGTGAGTTTTCAGTTTGACTGTCAACATAATACATATTTCAGCAACACATAAAAGATTTTTTTCTCTGTGAATTATCCCTAGAGATTAAAAATAAAAATATGGTGGCATACAATTGCTGCCAAAGCAGATTATATGACTGTTCCTGGCACCCACTCTATCTTTTTTTCGACCCAAATGAAGCATCTTTCTGCCAAAAGATACAGGTGTGGAAGCAGATTTTTCAGTCTCTGAACTCTTGGGCTTATATCTGAAGGATGTATCTTATTTTAGAATATGTATTGATGATTTATAAAAAATAGAAGTAGGATGTTCTTATGAAAATGAATAAGAAGGAAAGCAGATGTCACCGTTTTAAATTACAGAAAATGTCAGTGAGATATATGTGCGATATAACTACTAAGTTATGCTCAAATATTTGTGATGCAATATTGGGTGCAGTGATCCAGATACACATGTTGAGTGTCAAAGAATAGAACTCAAATACAATCTGCAAAACCTGCAAAATATTATACTAGTTCATAGAGATGTTTGGAAAAATCAGTGCTTATAAGTGACTTGTGTTTTAGGTTTTGCCAAGTATGATTAATGTGATGTTATGGTATTTTTGATGAATAGTCTAAAAACATTTTCTTCCAGTGAAAAGAAGTGATGACTACAATAGATCCTGGCAGAGGGAATGAGAAAATATTCGTATCAAAATCTCAAGATCATTTTAGGCATGGTTGGAAATGTGCTTTTATTGTTAGAAAAATATAGCAATTAAATTGTTGAATAGCAAATGTTCAGATTCATGAAATGTCATTATTTTTGATTCAGTAGTTCTGTCCAGTGAATTGCTTTATAAACAGCACATGTGTCTATATATTAAATTCAGCATTGCAATTTGAATCACTATAGGCCAACTATGATTAAAAACAATACGTGGGATCCAAAATGGTTCATTGTATGAAATGGTCTATTTTCCTAATTTTTAGTTTAAAAATATTTTTTTGATTCAAAAAGAAAGATAAATTTGGTTTTCATCACTCTAGTGTTTACCAAAGTGAGGACATGTCACTTATCTTGACATTCAGGTTATAGCATTTTTGTTTCCCAACTTATATTTTCATTTTTATCTTCCATCTTCACTTGAGTGCACAGTTCTTTCATTTTAATGATCTTCACATTTTTGATAATGTGTGCAAGTTAGGTCAGGTATCAACCAATTAAGTGTATACAGAGAAAAAAATGCATGTGATTATTACAACAGAAAAACAATAAAAACAAATAAAAGGAAGAAATTGCTCTTGATTAAAGTGATCAGAAAGTACACTTACATGAAAGAAATATTTGTATTGAGCTTGAAGAATATTTTTATTTTAACCAGAATAATGTTGACAAATTAATATTTCTGAAGAAAGAGAATAAGTAAAGATAGAAAATGAAACTCTTTCTTATATGCTTAAGTATATTTCTGAGGGCTTTTTAAGGGGTAGTGTAGGGTGAGAAATCATGTTGAAAAGGCAGGATTAACATAGTGGAAGAAGCGTGTCAGATGCCATATTAGAGAGGTTGTCTGGTTGTCCTAGCAAATAGCAGGGGAAACACATGTGTCTATCTTTTATTTTAAAGGGAAGTAGTTTAGTAAACTTAAGTTGTATTTGTAAAAATTGCCAAAGGGTTTTATAAGGATAATCATGTTTGTACATATATTTCTAGCAACAGTCCATCTAAAAGCCAGGTAAATATGATTGTTAGAGTTTAACAGTAGCCAGTTGGCCAACTATCCCATTACTATTTCTTATTAGAGTGGAACACAATAATAAAAAAAAATTCATCAGTAAAAGGGAATAACACAATAAAAGTTTTTTCTTAATTGTGAATATGTTCAATGTGTACACATTTAGAATGGTACCATCATAAGATGAGATCTGTTCATAGAAGAACAGAATTGGGAGTTAAAAACTAAAATTCTTGTCAAAGTTCTGCCATGATAGAGCTAACTTATCTTAATTATTTTAAAAATTATATCATCTTCAAAATATTGATTCAAGTTCAGTGAATTTGTTTTGGGTTCTATATTTAAATAAAAATAAATTTATATATAGTAATGCCATGGTTGGTTAGATGGTTAAATGGCATCACTGACTCAGTAGTCATGGACAAGGAAGCCTGGCATGCTGTAGTTGATGGTGTTGCAGAGTCAGACATGACTTAGTGACTAAACAACAACAACATATAAAGTTATATATTTTTGCTACAATAAAAATAAGCATCTCACTATGCTCAGTAAAGATTTAATACTGAGCCTTGAACATGATATATGTCATTAATATTTTCAATTTAATTAAAGAAAAGTTGTTGTGAGAAAGCAGATTAGCAAATTTTCATAATTTCTGAAGTTTCTATCTCAAAGGCATTCATTGCCTTATATAATTCATTTTATTCCCTCAAAAAAATTGTCATATCCAAACTAACAAGCACATATAGTTTATAAAGTCCCACTATAACTTGCTATACATTTATGTGGATATTTTATTGGAACGTTATTTATATTAAATATGTTTTATTATGACAACTTTTTGGTATATCATCATTTTAATTACTGGATATTGACTATTTTCCTTCCCTTCAACAGGAATCTTTTATGATTGGATTTGAGGCTTTCTAAACTACTGGAAAAAGGAAACATATAAACATCTGAATGAAGAGTTCCAAATAATAGCAAGAAGAGATAAGAAAGTCTTCCTCAGCGATCAATGCAAAGAAATAGAGGAAAACAACAGAATGGGAAAGACTAGAGATCTCTTCAAGAAAACTAGAGATACCAAGGGAACATTTCATGCAAAGATGGACTCGATAAAGGACAGAAATGGTATAAACCTAACAGAAACAAAAGATATTAAGAAGAGGTGGCAAGAATATGCAGAAGAACTGTACAAAAAAGATCTTCATGACCCAGATAATCACAATGGTGTGCTCACTGACCTAGAGCCAGACATCCTGGAATGTGAAGTCAAGTGGGCCTTAGAAAGCATCACTACGAACAAAGCTAGTGGAGGTGATGTCATTCCAGTTGAGCTATTTCAAATCCTGAAATGATGCTGTGAAAGTGCTGCACTCAATATGCCAGCAAATTTGGAAAACTCAGCAGTGGCCACAGGACTGGAAAAGGTCAGTTTTCATTCTAATCACAAAGAAAGGCAATGCCAAAGAATGCTAAAACTATCACAGAATTACACTCATCTCACTCGCTAGTAAAGTAATGCTCAAAGTTCTCCAAGCCATTGCAGAACTTGGCAATGTTCTCACAAACAGCAATATGTGAACCATGAACTTCCAGATGTTCAAGCTGGTTTTAGAAAAAGCAGAGGAACCAGAGATCAAATTGCCAACATCAACTGGATCATTGAAAAAGCAAGAGAGTTCCAGAAAAACATCTATTTCTGCTTTATTGACTATGCCAAAGCCTTTGACTATGTGGATCACGATAAACTGTGGAAAATTTTGAAAGAGATGGGAATACCAGACCACCTGACCTGCCTCTTGATAAACCTGTATGCAGGTCAGGAAGCAACAGTTAGAACTGGACATGGAACAACAGACTGGTTCCAAATAGGAAAAGGAGTACGTCAAGGCTGTATATTGTCACCCTGCTTATTTAACATATTTGGAGAGTACATCATGAGAAACGTTGGACTGGAAGAAGTAGAAACTGGAATCAAGATTGCCAGGAGAAATATCAATAACTTCAGATATGTAGATGACACTACCCTTATGGCAGAAAGTGAAGAGGAACTAAAAAGCCTCTTGATGAAGGTGAAAGAGGAGAGTGAAAAAGTTGGCTTAAAACTCAACATTCAGAAAACGAAGATCATGGCATCTGGTCCCATCATTTCATGGGAAATAGATGGGGAAACAGTGGAAACAATGTCAAACTTTATTTTTTTGGGCTCCAAAATCACTGCAGATGGTGAGTGCAGACATGAAATTAAAAGACACTTACTCCTTGGAGGAAAAGTTATGACCAACCTAGATAGCATATTCAAAGGCAGAGACATTACTTTGCCAACAAAGGTCCATCTAGTCAAGGCTATGGTTTTTCCTGTGGTCATGTATGGATACGAGATTTGGACTGTGAAGAAGGCTGAGCGCCGAAGGATTGATGCTTTTGAACTGTTTTTTTTGGAGAAGACTCTTGAGAGTCCCTTGGACTGCAAAGAGATCCAACCAGTCCATTCTGAAGGAGATCAGCCCTGGGATCTTTGGAAGGAATGCTGTTAAAGCTGAAACTCCAGTACTTTGGCCTCCTCATGTGAAGAGTTGTCTCATTGGAAAAGACTCTGATTCTGGGAGGGATTGGGGGCAAGAAGAAAAGAGGACGACAGAGGATGAGATGGCTGGATGGCATCACTGACTCGATGAACGTGAGTCTTAGTGAACTCCGGGGGTTCGTGATGGACAGGGAGGCCTGGCATGCTGTGATTCATGAGGTCACAAAGAGTTGGACACGACTGAGTGACTCAACTGAACTGAACTGAACTGAACTGAACTGAATCAGTGAATTTATCAAAGTTTCAGGAAACAAAATCACTACACAGAAATCACTTGCATTTATATATACTAACAATGAAAAACTAGAAAGAGCAATTAAGCAATCATTCACCATTGCTCAAAAAGAATTAAATATCTAAAGGTAAGTAAGTTATTTAAGGTAAGGTTTGTAAATATCTAAGGTAAATAAACTTACCTAAGGAGACAAAAGAACTGTACACAATAATTATAAGACACTAATAAACAAAATCAAAGATGACATCAACAGATGGAGACATATTCCATGTTCCTGGGCAGGAAGAATCTATTGTAAAAATCATTATACTATGAAATGCAATCTATGGATTTAATGCAATCCCTATCAAATTACCAATGAAATTTTTAACAGAACTAGTTCAAAAAATTCTCAATGGAAACACAAGAATTGCCAAAGCAGTCTTGAGAAAGAAGAATGGAGCTGAAAGAATCTAGCTTCCTGACTTCAGATTATAATACAAAGCTACAGTCATCAAAACAATATGGTACTGACACAAAAAGAGAAATATACATCAATGAAACAAGATAGAAAGCCCAGAAATAAACCCATGCACCTGTGGGTACCTTATTTTTGACAAAGGAGGCAAGAATATACATGGAGCAAAGACAGCCTCTTCAATAAGTGGTGTTAGGAAAACTGGACAGCTACATTTAAAAGAATGAAATTAGAATACTTCCTAAAACTATACACAAAGATAAATTCAAAATGGATTAAATACCTAAATGTAAGACCAGAAATGATAAAACTCTTAGAGGAAAACATAAGCAGAACACTCGATGACATAAATCAAAGGAAAATCCTCTATGATCCACCTCCTAGAGTAACAAATAAAAATTAAAGTAAACAAGTGGGACCTATTAAACTTAAAAGCTTTTGCACAGCAAAGGAAACTATAAGCAAGGTGAAAGGACAGCCCTCAGAATAGGAGAAAGTAATAGCAAGTGAAACAACTGACAAAGGATTAATTTCCAAAATATTCAAGCAACTCATATACCTCAATGCCAGAAAAACAAACAACCCAATCAAAAGGTGGGGAAAAAAAAAAAAAAAAAAAACTAAATGTACATGTCTCCAAATAAGACATACAGATGGCTAACAAACACATGAAGAGATGCTAAACATCATTCATTATTAGAGAAATGCAAATCAAAACTACAATGAGATACCATCTCACACCGGTCAGAATGGCCATTGTCAAAAAGTGTACAAACAATAAAGGCTAGAAAAGGTGTGGAGAAAAGGGAACCCTCTTGCACTGTTTGTGGGAATGTAAATTGATACAGCCACTATGGAAGATGGTATGGAGATTCCTTTAAAAAATAGAAATAAAACCACCATATGAGCCAGCAATCTCACTCCTAGGCATATACCCTGAGGAAACCAAAATTGAAAGAGACACATGTATCCCATTGCTCATTGCAGCACTGTTTACAATAGGTAGAACATGGAAGCAACCTAGATGTCCATCTACAGATGAATGGATAAAGAAGTTGTAGTGTATATACATAATTGAATATTGCTGAGCCATAAAAAGGAACACCTTTGAGTCAGTTCTAATGAGGTGGATGAACTTAGAACCTATTATGCAGAGTTAAGTGAGTCAGAAAAAGAAAGATAAATACCATATTCTAACACATATATATAGAATCTAGAAAAATGGTACTGAATAATTTATTTACAGGGCAACAGTGGAGAAACAGACATAGAGAATATTTATGGACATGGGTAGAGGGGAGGAGAGGGTGAGATGTATGGAAAGAGTAACATGGAAACTTACATTACCAGAAAAAAAAAAAAAAAAAAAAACCTTAATTTAAGATTAAGGGGTTAATCTTAAAAGTGTGAGCAAGGGCGCAGAGTGACCTCAAGGTACAGTGGAAACATAGTACTGAGTCCTGGTTCTCAAGTTGTCAGTTCTGTTCAGCTTTCCTTTCAATGTCTGCAATTATCTTACCCTTATTTCAAACTAAATGCAAGAATACTCGACCTTATACAGGGTCTGCACTGATTCTGGCTCCAATAAATGGTTATTGGAATTGAAATAGATTAATAAAACACATAAGTCAGACAGCTTGATTAAAACTTAATTCAGTTGTAGCTTGATTTAACATATGTAAGGTGTTTTGAATAGTAATAAATATTGAAATATTATTGCTTTATCCTAGTAACACACAGAGCAAAATGTTACTTTAGAGAATGTCTAAAATGTTTTTTCACATTAATAGCTGAAATCGCCATTACAATATAAAATAAATTTCAATATTGTCAGGTATATACATTATGGATATATAATACACTTTTTGAGAGACAGTAAAATCTCACATATAATACCTGAATATTTCTGCTCCTACCTAGGAAGACTGTTACTTACAAGTTTTTAGAACCCTGTAAAGAATTTGGCTACTTGTCTAGTGTCATAAAAAGAAAATATATCCATGATTATGCTTTTATATAATTTATCTTGATAAAATATTTGTTTTCAAATGAAATACCTTACAGATTTATATCAGCTCTTATCTGACAGACATTCTTCATTCTGTTGTCCATTTAGTAAATATCTAACTGCCCTAAATACTAGATGTTCAAAGTCATCCAGTGTCTTTCCAACTATTTAATCTACTTTTACAATTCATCAGCTTCCAGTGAAGTCACTTTGGCTCTGTCTCTATTGAAAGATATATCATAATTGAAAATGCTATTGATATAATTCTGAACATTTATTTGCCTCAACCAGTATGTAGTAACATTTAGTTAATTGCTGCTAGGTTAAAATATGCCTTAATTACACATTTACATATTATATTCCTTTTTATTATATTATTTTTAGTCAAATATATTTTGGTGAAATCTGATGATTTGATACGTATTCATGCTAAATGAAAGCTTGATGCAACAGGAAATTTGATATGGAATTTGACAAATTCTTTCAATTTGAGGAGCTTTGGCATAATGCTCTTCAGTAGTCACTTGTAAACACACATGTAAATTGTCTGGAATGCTTCATATCTTCTAGACATTTGAAAGAAACTGAAAAGCATTGTAGTTCATCTCTGGTGGAAATTGTTTCCATATACAGTCAAATATCTATAATTTTTCAACAAGCAGTAATGATGAGTTTGACACTTTATTTATTTTAAAATTGCAGTGGAGTCAATGGTCAGACACAAAGCAGAACATGGGATTACAGAAAGCAAATATAGAAATGGATGATCAAGTCTTTTTCTCAATTTCCACTTCCCAATTAAGATTCCCTTCTTATGAAACATCTCATTTATATCCTTCCTTTCCTCAGGTTCATGTTGCTGAGTGCTCTGTGTCTTCTTGTTCCTCTAAAATTTTAAATCTTTTTCTTAGGAAATGATCTCATTTCAGTCATTTATGTTTTTTCATATGAAAGGCTTTTTCCAAATTAAAGGAATTACAGGCATGGGAAAATATTGTTGGAGAAGCAGTAAGATCTTCCCACAGCCTTTAAAATCACAATGTGTGAACAGGTGCTTGCTGCACTAATGAGGAAAAAGTGGACTTATTCTTGATGTGTGAAAAGCTCTAAGGACAAGATCAGCATGAGATCAGATCAGTCGCTCAGTCGTGTTCGACTCTTTGCAACCCCATGAACTGCAGCACGCCAGGCCTCCCTATCCATCACCAGCTCTCGGAGGTCACTCAGACTCACATTCATCGAGTCAGTGATGCCATCCAGCCATCTCATCCTCTGTCATCCACTTCTCCTCCTGCCCTCAATCCCTCCCAGCATCAGAGTCTTCTCCAATGAGTCAATTCTTGGCATGAGGTGGCCAAAATACTGGAGTTTCAGCTTGAGCATCATTCCCTCCAAAGAAATCCCAGGGCTGATCTCCATCAGAATGGACCGGTTGGATCTCCTTGCAGTCCAAGGGACTCTCAAGAGTCTTCTCCAACACCACAGTTCAAAAGCATCAATTCTTCGGCACTCAGCCTTCTTCACAGTCCAGCTCTCACATCCATACATGACCACAGGAAAGACCATAGCCTTGACTAGGCGAACCTTTGTTGGCAAAGTGATGTCTCTGCTTTTGAATATGCTATCTAGGTTGGTCATAACCTTCCTTCCAAGGAGCAAGCGTCTTTTAATTTCATGGCTGGAGTCACCATCTGCAGTGATTTTGGAGCCCAGAAAAATAAAGTCTGACACTGTTTCCACTGTTTCTCCATCTACTTCCCATGTAGTGATGGGACCAGATGCCATGATCTTCGTTTTCTGAATGTTGAGCTTTAAGCCAACCTTTTCACTCTCCACTTTCACTTTCATCAAGAGGCTTTTTAGTTCCTCTTCACTTTCTGCCATAAGGGTGGTACATCTGCACATCTGAGGTTATTGATATTTCTCCCGGCAATCTTGATTCCAGCTTGTGTTTCCTCCAGTCCAGCATTTCTCATGATGTACTCTGCATATAAGTTAAATAAACATGGTGACAATATACAGCCTTGACATACTCCTTTTCCTATTTGGAAACAGTCTGTTCTTCCATGACCAGTTCTAACTGTTGCTTCCTGACCTGTATACAGATTTCTCAAGAGGCAGATCAGGTGGTCTGGTATTCCCATCTCTCTCAGAATTTTCCACAGTTTATTGTGATCTACACAGTCAAAGGCTTTGGCATAGTCAATAAAGCAGAAATAGATGTTTTTCTGGAACTCTCTTGCTTTTTCGATGATCCAGCAGATTTTGGCAATTTGATCTCTGGTTCCTCTGCCTTTTCTAAAACCAGCTTGAACATCAGGAAGTTCACGGTTCACATATTGCTGAAGCCTGGCTTGGAGAATTTTGAGCATTACTTTACTAGCGTGTGAGATGAGTGCAATTGTGCGGTAGTTTGAGTATTCTTTGGCATTGCCTTTCTTTGGGATTGGGATGAAAACTGACCTTTTCCAATCTTGTGGCCACTGCTGAGTTTTCCAAATTTGCTGGCATATTGAGTGCAGCACTTTCACAGCATCATCTTTCAGGATTTGGAATAGCTCCACTGGAATTCCATCACCTCCACTAGCTTTGTATACATGCAGCAATTATCTCTATTTCTCCAGATGTGTAAACAGAGGAGTGGAGGCTTTTGAAGCAGGTAATTTCAATGCTGGATATTGAAGAATTCTGACCACAGTGCATGCAATAGAAATGTAACACTTTAAAAAGAATGTTGATACATTTATTACCTATAACAGAAATGATTGATCATTTCGGATGTTGAAGAAGTGTACTTGGGAAGGAGGGGAAGTGTGAAATATTAAAACACTTGGAACATACAGCAGGTAAAAACAGAGATCAGTTTATACCACTGCAGCAGGTGGTTAACTATAGGTGGTCAGATAAGAAATGGAACCAAAGAAGCAAATGTGTGAAGTGAGGCACTGATTGACATTAGGATCTGAGGGCTCTAGGGTGCTAGATTCTTTTCTACTATCTCCAGTGTTTTAATTGTTCTTAAACAAAGAATGCTTAAGGAAATTATGGTCTGTATAAATATCACTACAGGAGTAGCATCTTGCAGAACTGATAAGGTTAATAATATGATCAAATCTTAAAGTCATTTTTGGATGTTTCAGTGGGTGGGTTGAAGCTAAAACAATTTTTGAACTCCTCTTTGAAGGAGGCTACTGAAATATTCTTTGATGTACTATTGTTATGTCTGTGCCTTGAAAATAATAAGTAGAAAATTACTAAGAGAGAGGAAAAATGTATGGGCTTTCAGATACCTGAATAATAAAATGGGCATATTTTATATTCTGTTAATAATGAGAAAAGTACATTATATATCAGATCAGATCAGATCAGTCGCTCAGTCGTGTCCGACTCTTTGCGAGCCCATGAACGCAGCATGCCAGGCCTCCCTGTTCATCACCAGCTCCCGGAGGTCACCCAGACTCACACCCATCAAGTCAGTGATGCCATCCAGCCATCTCATCCTCTGTCGTCCCCTTCTCCTCCTGCCCCCAATCCCTCCCAGCATCAGAGTCTTCTCCAATGAGTCAACTCTTTGCATGAGGTGGCCAAAATACTGGAGTTTCAGCTTTAGCATCATTCCTTCCAAAGAAATTCCAGGATTGATCTCCTTCAGAATGGACCGGTTGGATCTCCTTGCAGTCCAAGGGACTCTCAAGAGTCTTCTCCAACACCACAGTTCAAAGGCATCAATTCTTCGGTGCTCAGCCTTCTTCACAGTCCAGCTCTCACATCCATACATGACCACAGGAAAGACCATAGCCTTGACTAGGCGAACCTTTGTTGGTAAAGTAATGTCTCTGCTTTTGAATATGCTATCTAGGTTGGTCATAACTTTCCTTCCAAGGAGTAAGCGTCTTTTAATTTCATGGCTGCAGTCACCATGTGCAGTGATTTTGGAGCCCAGAAAAATAAAGTCTGACACTGTTTCCACTGTTTCCCCATCTATTTCCCATGCAGTGATGGGACCAGATGCCATGATCTTCGTTTTCTGAATGTTGAGCTTTAAGCCAACCCTTTTACTCTCCACTTTCACTTCCATCAAGAGGCTTTTTAGCCCCTCTTCACTTTCTGCCATAAGAGTGGTGTCATCTGCATATATGAGGTTATTGATATTTCTCCCGGCAATCTTGATTCCAACTTGTGTTTCTTCCAGTCCAGCATTATATATACCTAGACCCATATGTTAGATGCACTTACCCTTCAGTAAATAGCTAATAAATTCACTTGAATTATATTTAAATTGTATTGGAGACAGATTACACACACACACACACAAATACACATGTCCAAGAAGTAAGTTTTCCTTTTATAAGTTTGGACCTTTATCACTGAATATAACACAGAATTTAGGCATAGATGAAAAATCTAGAGTATATATAGTATGCTGTTCCCCTGGTCTTCCTGCCATTCCTACCTTCTATTTAATAGATTGAGAAAATTAAAGCAATAAACATTTTAAAAATCTCTAAATGACTTACAGTTATTTAGAGTCAAAGTTTTGGTTTCTTCCTTCCAAGCTAATTTCATTATCCATTTTTACCATACTACCTTAGGATTTAAGCATAAAAATTTTATTAACTTTGGTTGTTAATTATTGCCACATTTTTCAAGTGGTTTGAAATGGAAAAATGATAGTTTTTTTTTTCTTTTAAATATATAGTCCCGTATATTCTAGTTTTAAATTTGGGAATTTTTAATGTGAATTAATATTAATACTGTTAATTATTTAATTAAAGGCCACGGTCAAGGTTGGAAGCAGAGGTACTGTTTTAAAATCTATTTGGAAATGTTTGATGATAGGCAAAGAGTCCAAAATGAAGTACTTGGATGCAATCTCGAAAATGACAGAATGATCTCTGTTCGTTTCCAAGGCAAACCATTCAATGTCACAGTAATCCAAGTCTATGCCCCAACCAGTAACACTGAAGAAGCTGAAGTTGAACGGTTCTATGAAGACCTACAAGACCTTTTAGAACTAACACCCAAAAAAGATGTCCTTTTCATTATAGGGGACAGGAATGCAAAAGTAGGAAGTCAAGAAACACCTGGAGTAACAGGCAAATTTGGCCTTAGAATACGGAATGAAGCAGGGCAAAGACTAACAGAGTTTTGCCAAGAAAATGCACTGGTCATAGTAAATACCCTCTTCCAACAACACAAGAGAGGACTCTAGACATGGACATCACCAGATGGTCAACACCGAAATCAGATTGATTATGTTCTTTGCAGCCAAAGATGGAAAAGCTCTATACAATCAGCAAAAACAAGACCAGGAGCTGACTGTGACTCAGACCATGAACTCCTTATTGCCAAATTCAGACTGAAATTGAAGAAAGTAGGGAAAACCACTAGACCATTCAGGTCTGACCTAAATCAAATCCCTTATGATTATACAGTGGAATGAGAAATAGATTTAAGGGCCTAGATCTGATACATAGAGTGCCTGATGAACTATGGAATGAGGTTCATGACATTGTACAGGAGACAGGGATCAAGACCATCCCCATGGAAAAAAAATGCAAAAAAGCAAAATGGCTGTCTGGGGAGGCCTTACAAATAGCTGTGAAAAGAAGAGAAGTGAAAAGCAAAGGAGAAAAGGAAAGATATAAACATGTGAATGCAGAGTTGCAAAGAATAGCAAGAAGAGATAAGAAAGCCTTCTTCAGCGATCAATGCAAATAAATAGAGGAAAAGAACAGAATGGGAAAGACTGGGGATCTCTTCAAGAAAATCAGAGATACCAAATGAATATCTCATGCAAAGATGGGCTCGATACAGGACAGAAATGGTATGGACCAAACAGAAGCAGAAAATATTAAGAAGAGGTGGCAAGAATACACAGAAGAATTGTACAAAAAAGATCTTCATGACCCAGATAATCATGATGGTGTGATCACTGCCCTAGAGCCAGACATCCTGGAATGTGAAGTCAAGTGGGCCTTATAAAAAATCACTACGAACAAAGCTAGTGGAGGTGATGGAATTCCAGTGGAGCTATTCCAAATCCTGAAAGATGATGCTGTGAAAGTGCTGCACTCAATATGCCAGCAAATTTGGAAAACTCAGCAGTGGCCACAGGATTGGAAAAGGTCAGTTTTCATTGCAATTCCAAAGAAAGGCAATGCCAAAGAATACTCAAACTACCGCACAATTGCACTCATCTCACACGCTAGTAAAGTAATGCTCAAAATTCTCCAAGCCAGGCTTCAGCAATATGTGAACCGTGAACTTCCTGATGTTCAAGCTGGTTTTAGAAAAGGCAGAACAACCAGAGATCAAATTGCCAACATCCACTGGATCATCGAAAAAGCAAGAGAGTTCCAGAAAAACATCTATTTCTGATTTATTGACTATGCCAAAGCCTTTGACTGTGTGGATCACAATAAACTGTGGAAAATTCTGAAAGAGATGGGAATATCAGACCACCTGATCTGCCTCTTGAGAAATTTGTATGCAGGTCAGGAAGCAACAGTTAGAAGTGGACATGGAACAACAGACTGGTTCCAAATAGGAAAAGGAGTACGTCAAGGCTGTATATTGTCACCATGTATATTTAACTTATATGCAGAGTACATCATGAGAAATGCTGAACTGGAAGAATCACAAGTTGGAATCAAGATTGCTGGGAGAAATTTCAGTAAACTCAGATATGCAGATGACACCACCCTTATGGCAGAAAGTGAAGAGGAACAAAAAGCCTCTTGATGAAAGTGAAAGTGGAGAGTGAAAAGGTTGGCTTAAAGCTCAACATTCAGAAAATGAAGATCATGGCATTTGGTCCCATCACTACATGGGAAATAGATGGGGAAACAGTGGAAACAGTGTCAGACTTTATTTTTCTGGGCTCCAAAATCACTGCACATGGTGACTGCAGCCATGAAATTAAAAGACGCTTACTCCTTGGAAGGAAAGTTATAACCAACCTAGATAGCGTATTCAAAAGCAGAGACATCACTTTGCCAACAAAGGTTCGCCTAGTCAAGGCTATGGTCTTTCCTGTGGTCATGTATGGATGTGAGAGCTGGACTGTGAAGAAGGCTGAGTGCCGAAGAATTGATGCTTTTGAACTGTGGTGTTGGAGAAGGCTCTTGAGAGTCCCTTGGACTGCAAGGAGATCCAACCAGTCTATTCTGAAGGAGACCAGCCCTGGAATTTCTTTGGAAGGAATGATGCTAAAGCTGAAACTCCAATATTTTGACCACCTCATGCCAAGAGTTGACTCATTGGAGAAGACTCTGATGCTGGGAGGAATTGAGGGCAGGAGGAGAAGGGGACGACAGAGGATGAGATGGCTGGATGGCATCACTGACTCGATGGACGTGAGTCTGGGTGAACTCTGGGAGTTGGTCATGGACAGGGAGGCCTGGCTTGCTGCGATTCATGGGGTCACAAAGAGTCGGACATGACTGAGCGACTGATCTGATCTGATCTGATGGCTTAAATTTCTGGCATTGCAACTCACAGAATTTTAGACACAAAGTTATTAAGTATCTTGTGTCACCTTTTTGGAAGGAGGGTCCACTTCAGAAAAATTCAGTCACTCAATCGTGTCTGATGCTTTGAAAGCCACAGACCACAACGTGCCAGGTGTCCCTGTCCATCACCAACTTCCAGAGCTTGCTCAGACTCATGTCCATCAATTCAGTGATGCCATCCAACCATCTCAGCCTCTTTCCTCCCCTTCTCCTCCTGTATTCATCTTTCCCAGCATCAGGGTGTTTTCTAATGTGTCAGTTCTTCCCATCAAGTGGCCAAACTATTGGAGCTTCAGTTTCAGCATCAGTCCTTGCAATGAATATTCAGGACTGATTTCCTTTAGGATTGATTGACTCGTTGGATCTCCTTGCAGTCCAGTGGATTCTCAAGAGTCTTCTCCAACACCACAATTCAAAAGGATCAATTCTTTGTTGCTCAGCTCTCTCTATGGTCCAACTCTCACATCCATACATAACTACTGAGAAAAACTATAGCTTTGACTATGCAAATCTTTGTAAGCAAAACAATGTCCCTCTTTTTAATATGCTGTCTAGGTTGGTCATAGCTTTTCTTCCAAGAAGCAAGCATATTTTAATTTCATGGCTGCAGTCACTATTTACAGTGATTTTAAAGCCCAAGAAAATAGTCTGTCACTGTTTCCATTGTTTCCCCAACTATTCGCGAGGAAGTGATGGGATCGGATGCCATGATCTTTTTTTGAATGGTGAGTTTTAAGATGATTTGTCACTCTCCTCTTTCACTTTGATCTGGAAGCTCTTCAGTTCCTCTTCAATTTCTGCCATAAAGGTGGTGGCATCTGCATATCTGAGATTATTGATATTTCTCCTGGCAATCTTGATTCCAGCTGGTGCTTCATCCAGCCTGTCATTTCTCATGATATACTCCCCATAAAGTTAAATACGTATAGTGACAGTATGCAGCCTTGATATATTCCTTTACTAATTTGGAACCAGTCCATTGTTCCATGTCCGGTTCTGACTGTTGCTTCTTGACCTGAATACAGATTTCTCAGGAGGCAAATAATTGGTCTGCTACTCCCATCTCTTTAAGAATTTTCCACAGTTTGTCCTGATCAATACAGTCAAAAATTTTAGTGTAGTAAATAAAACAGAAGTACATGTTTTTCTGAAACTCTTTTGCTTTTTCTGTGATTCAGTGGATGTTGGTTTTGATCTCTGGTCCCCCTGCCTTTTCTAAACCCAGATTGAACATCTGGAAGTCCATGGTTCACGTACTGTTGAAACCTCACTTGGAGAATTTTGAGCATTACTTTACTAGCGTGTGAGATGAGGGCAATTATGCGATACTTTGAACTTTCTTTGGCATTGCCTACTTGGGGATTGAAATGAAAACTGATCTTTTCCAGTCCTGTGGCCATTGCTGTTTTCCAAATTTGCTGGCATATTGAATGTAGCACTTTCACAGCATCATCTTTTAGGATTTGAAACAGATCAACTGGAATTCTATCCCCTCCGATAGCTAAGTTCTTAGTGATGCTTCCCAAGGCCCACTTGACTTCACATTTCAGAATGTATGATTCTAGATGAGTGATCACACCATCATGGTTATCTAGGTCATGAAGATCTTTTTTGTATAGTTTTGTGTATTCTTGCCACCTCTTCTTAGTATCTTCTGCTTCTGTTAGGTTAATACCATTTCTGTCCTTTATTGTGCCCATCTTTGCATGAGACATTCCCTTGGTATCCCTAATTTTCTTGAAGTGATCTCTAGTCTTTCCCATTCTATTATTTTCCTCTATTTCTTTGCACTGATCACTGAGGAAGACTTTCTTATCTCTCCTTGCTATTCTTTGGTACTCTACATTCAGATGCTTATATCTTTCCTTTTCTCCTTAGCTTTTATCTTCTCTTCTTTTCTCAGATAGTTGTAAGGCCTCCTCAGACAACCATTTTGTCTTTTTACATTTCTTTTTCTTGAGAATATTCTTGATCACTGCCTACTCTACAATGTCATGAACCTCCATTCATAGTTTTTCAGGCAATCTGTCTATCAGATCTAATCCCTTGAATCTATTTGTCACTTCCACTATATTGTCATAAGGATTTGATTTAGGTCATATCTAAACGGGCTATTTGATTTCCCTATTTTCTTCAATTTAAGTCCAAATTTGGCAATAAGTAATTCATGATCTGAGCCACAGTCAGCTTGTTTTTGCTGACTGTATAGAGCTTCTCCATCTTTGGCTACAAAGAATATATCAAATCTGATTTTGGTCCTGACCATCTGGTAATGTCCATGTGTAGAGTCATCTCTTGTGTTCTTGAAAGACAGTGTTTGCTATGACCAGTGCATTCTCCTGGCAAAACTCTATTAACCTTTGCCTTGCCTCCTTTTGTACTCCTAGGCCAAATTTGCCAGTTACTACAGCTATCTCTTGACTTCCTATTTTGGCATTCCAGTGCACCATGAAAAGGATATCTTTTTTGGGTATTAGTGAGAAGGCCATGGCACCCCACTCCAGTACTCTTGCCTGGAAAATCTCACGGACAGTGGAGCGTGGGGTTACTAAGAGTAGGGCACGACTGAGCGACTTTGCTTTCACTTTTCACTTTCATGCACTGGAGAAGGAAATGGAAACTCACTTCAGTATTCTTGCCTGGAGAATCCCAGGGACAGAGGAGCCTAGTGGGCTGCTGTCTATGGGGTCGCACAGAATCGGACACAACTGAACTGACTTAGCAGCAGCAGCAGCAGTTCTAGAATATCTTGTAAGTTTTTATAGAACTGTTCAACTTTAGATTTTTTGGCATTAGTGATTGGTCCATAGACCTGGATTACTATGATATTGAATGGTTTATCTTGGAAATGAACATAGATCATTCTGTCATTTTTGAGGTTGCACTCAAGTACTGCATTTTGGAATCTTGTTGACTATGAAGGCTATTCCATTTCTTCTATGGGTTTCTTGCCCACAGTAGAAGATATCATGGTCATCTGAATTAAATTCACCCATTCCAGTCCATTTTATTTCACTGATTCCTAAAATGTCAACGTTCACTCTTGACATCACCTGTTTGACCACTTCCAATTTGCCTTGATTCATGAACCCAACATTCCAGGTTCTTATGCAATATTGTTCTTTACAGCATCAGACTTTACTTTTATCACCAGTCACATCCACAGCTGGACGTTGGTTTCACTTTGGCTCCATCTCTTCATTCTTTCTGGAGTTATATCTCCACTCTTCTCCAGTAGCGTATTACGCACTTAAGGACCTAGGGTTTTCATCTTTCAGTGTCATATCTTTTTGACTGTTCATGGGGTTCTCAAGGCAAAAACACTGAAGTGGTTTTCCATTCCCTTCTCCAGTGGACTACATTTTGTCAGAAGGCAGTGGGGAGACAAGGAGAGAGGAATGATGAGAGTTAAGTATTTCACAGGAAATGTAACTCCATTTCCAGAATGCCTTCCAAGGAAGAAGTGATGTTTCTGCCAAAGGCTTTGTCAGCCCTTTTCCAGAACTCATAGGACACTGTTGTTGGTAGTTACCAAGAGAGAATGATTCCTCCACATACATATAAAACAGAAAGTGCTGCAGTGGCAGAGACAAATTTTGCAGGTTTTACTGCTTGTTTGTTATTGTTGTTTTAAATCCAATGTAATTGTTCACAGAGTCAGTAACTAAAGATTGGAAAAAATCTGTGGTCATTGATAAAGGCCATGAGACAAGTAAACATCCTGGAATATGGTTGAAACAGAAAATAGTGGGGGATACAGAAGTGGACTCAAATTGGGACAGTGCTATTACCATAATTGTTAAATGAACCTGTGTCTAAAATTCCCAGAAATTTAAGAAGTTTTACTTTTTCTTACTTTATCAGATCAGATCAGATCAGTCACTCATTCGTGTCCGACTCTTTGCTACCCCATGAACCGCAGCACGCCAGGCCTCCCTGTCCATCACCAGCTCCCGGAGGTCACTCAGATTCACACCCATCAAGTCAGTGATGCCATCCAGCCATCTCATCCTCTGTCGTCCCCTTCTCCTCCTGCCCTCAATCCCTCCCAGCATCAGAGTCTTCTCCAATGAGTCAACTATTCGCATGAGGTGGCCAAAACACTGGAGTTTCAGCTTTAGCATCATTCCTTCCAAAGAAATTCCAGGATTGATCTCCTTCAGAATGCACTGGTTGGATCTTCTTGCAGTCCAAGGGACTCTCAAGAGTCTTCTCCAACACCACAGTTCAGAAGCATCAATTCTTCGGCACTCAGCCTTCTTCACAGTCCAGCTCTCACATCCATACATGACCACAGGAAAGACCATAGCCTTGATTAGACGAACCTTTGTTGGTAAAGTGATGTCTCTGCTTTTGAATATGCTATCTAGGTTAGTCATAACTTTCCTTCCAAGGAGTAAGCGTCTTTTAATTTCATGGCTGCAGTCACCATCTGAAGTGACTTTGGAGCCCAGAAAAATAAAGTCTGACACTGTTTCCACTGTTTCTCCATCTATTTCCCATGTAGTGATGGGACCAGATGCCATGATCTTCGTTTTCTGAATGTTGAGCTTTAAGCCAACCTTTTCACTCTCCACTTTCACTTCCATCAAGAGGCTTTTTAGCCCCTCTTCACTTTCTGCCATAAGAGTCGTGTCATCTGCATATCTGACGTTATTGATATTTCTCCCAGCAATCTTGATTCCAACTTGTGTTTCTTCCAGTCCAGCATTTCTCATGATGTACTCTACATATAAGTTAAATAAACATGGTGACAATATACAGCCTTGACGTACTCCTTTTTCTATTTGGAACCAGTCTGTTGTTCCATGATCAGGTCTAACTGTTGCTTCCTGACCTGCATACAGATTTCTCAAGAGGCAGATCAGGTGGTCTGGTATTCCCATCTCTTTCAGAATTTTCCAGAGTTTATTGTGATCTACACAGTCAAAGGCTTTGGCATAGTTAATAAAGCAGAAATAGATGTTTTTCTGGAACTCTCTTGCTTTTTCGATGATCCAGCGGATGTTGGCAATTTGATCTCTGGTTCCTCTGCCTTTTCTAAAACCAGCTTGAACATCAGGAAGTTCACGGTTCACATATTGTTGAAGCCTGGCTTGGTGAATTTTGAGCATTACTTTACTAGAGTGTGAGATGAGTGCAATTGTTCGGTAGTTTGAGCATTCTTTGGCATTGCCTTTCTTTGGGATTGGGATGAAAACTGTCCTTTTCCAATCTTGTGGCCACTGCTGAGTTTTCCAAATTTGCTGGCATATTGAGTGCAGCACTTTCACAGCATCATCTTTCAGGATTTGGAATAGCTCCACTGGAATTCCATCACCTCCACTAGCGTTGTTCGTAGTGATGCTTTCTAAGGCCCATTTGACTTCACATTCCCAGATGTCTGGCTCTAGGTCATTGATCACATCATCATGATTATCTGGGTCTTGAAGCTCTTTTTTGTACAGTTCTTCTGTGTATTCTTGCCACCTCTTCTTAATATCTTCTGCTTCTGTTAGGTCCATACCAATTCTGTCCTTTATCGAGCCCATCTTTGCATGAAATGTTCCTTTGGTATCTCTGATTTTCTTGAAGAGATCCCTAGTCTTTCCCATTCTGTTGTTTTCCTCTATTCTTTGCATTGATCACTGAAGAAGGCTTTCTTATCTCTTCTTGCTATTCTTTGGAACTCTGCATTTAGATGTTTATATCTTTCCTTTTCTCCTTTGCTTTTCACTTCTCTTCTTTTCACCGCTATTTGTAAGGCCTCCCCAGACAGCCATTTTGCTTTTTTGCATTTCTTTTCCATGGGGATGATCTTGATTCCTGTCTCCTGTACAATGTCACGAACCTCATTCCATAGTTCATCAGGCACTCTATCTATCATCAGAGGGCAAATACACTAAAACCATTCTCACAGAAAACTAGTCAATCTAATCACACCAGGACCACACCCTTGTCTAACTCAATGAAATTAAGCCATGCCGGAGGGGCAACCTGGGATGGGCGGGTCATGGTGGAGAGATATGACAGGGTGTGGTCCGCTGGAGAAGGGAATGGCAAACCACTTCAGTATTCTTTCCTTGATAACCCCATGAACAGTATGAAAAGACAAAATGATAGGATACTGAAAGAGAAACTCCCCAGGTCAGTAGGGGCCTAATATGCTACTGGAGATCAGTGGAGAAATAACTCCAGAAAGAATGAAGGGATGGAGCCAAAGCAAAAAGAATACCCAGCTGTGGATGTGTCTGGTGATAGAAGCAAAGTCCGATGCTGTAAAGAGCAATACTGCATAGGAACCTGGAATGTCAGGTCCATGAATGAAGGCAAATTGGAAGTGGTCAAACAAGAGATGGCAAGAGTGAATGTCGACATTCTAGGAATCAGCGGACTCAAATGGACTGGAATGGGTGAATTTAACTCAGATGACCATTATATCTACTACAGTGGGCAGGAATCCCTCAGAAGAAATGGAGTGGCCATCATGGTCAACAAAAGCGTCCAAAATGCAGTACTTGGATGCAATCTCAAAAATGACAGAATGATCTCTGTTCGTTTCCAAGGCAAACCATTCAATGTCACAGTAATCCAAATCTATGCCCCAACCAGTAACGCCGAAGAAGCTGAAGTTGAACAGTTCTATGAAGACCTACAAGAACTTTTAGAACTAACACCCAAAAAAGATGTCCTTTTCATTATAGGGGACTGGAATGCAAAAGTAGGAAGTCAAGAAACACCTGGAGTAACAGGCAAATTTGGCCTTGGAACACGCAATGAAGCAGGGCAAAGACTAACAGAGTTTTGCCAAGAAAATGCACTGGTCATAGCAAATACCCTCTTCCAGCAACACAAGACTCTATACCTGGACGTCACCAGAGAAGACTCTATACATGGACATCACCAGATGGTCAACACTGAAATCAGATCGATTATATTCTTTGTAGCCAAAGATGGAGAAGCTGTATACAATCAGCAAAAACAAGACCAGGAGCTGACTGTGGCTCAGACCATGAACTTCTTATTGCCAAATTCTTACTTTATATTATTTCTAATTTTTATTGAAGTATAGTTGCTACACAATATTATATGTTGCAGGTGTACAGTAGTGATTCACAATTTAAATCAATATAACATATTAATATTAATTATAAGCCATAGGTATTTATAATGTGTTATATTGGTTTAGAATATATTTAATAATTATAAAACCCACTGGAGAATTTCAATCACTTTTATCTTATCCATGGAGGCTATGCTGCTACTGCTAAGTCACTTCAGTCATGTCCGAGTCTGTGCGACCCAATGGATGGCAGCCTACCAGGCTACCCCGCCCCTGGGATTCTCCAGGCAAGAACATTGGAGTGGGTTGCCATTTCCTTCTCCAATGTATGAAAGTGAAAGTGAAAGTGAAGTCGCTCAGTCATGTCTGACTCTTAGGGACCCCATGGACTGCAGCCTACCAGGCTCCTCTGTCCATGGGATTTTCCAGGTAAGAGTACTGGAGTGGGGTGCCATTGCCTTCTCCATGGAGGCTATAGTTATCTCTATAGTTATCACCAATAGTTATCACTAGTTTCTTGGTGAAGTAAGTAACTGAAGGCATATGAAGATCCACTAAAAATAACTTTTTATATTTGATATTTATCTCTATGAATTCACATATCTCTATGAATTTCATTAGGGAATGCATTTTATTTGTAAAGATTGACTGCCTAATACCTAATGCAATACTTGATTTCCTCTCTCTGTAGTACATATCTCTACGAAGTTCATTAGAATATGCATTTTATTTGTTAAAGATTGACTGCCCAATACCTGGGACATCCTTAATAGCTCAGTTGGTAAAGAATCTTCCTGAAATGCAGGGGACCCCATTTTTATTCCTAGGTTGGAAATCCACTGGAGAAGGGATAGGCTATCCACTCCAGTATTCTTGGGCTTCCCTTGTGGTTAAACTGGGTAAAGAATCTACTTGCAATGTGGGAACCCTGGGTTTGATCCCTAGGTTGGGAGGATAGATCCCCTGGAGAAGGGAAAGACACTTCAATAATAAATTAGTTTTAACAAATAATAAATAAATTATCTGGGCCAAGTTTTTGTTATTATTGTTCAGTCACTAGGTCATGTGCAACTCTGTGACTTCATGGACTGAAGTGCACCAGCTTCCTCTGTCCTTTCCTATCTCCTGGAGTTTGCTCAAATTCATATCCATTGAGTGAGTGATGCCATCCAACCATCTCATCCTCTGCCACCTCCTTGTCCTTTTGCCTTCAATCTTTCTCAGTGTCAGGGTCTTTTCCAATGAGTCATCTCTTTGCATCAGATAGCCAAAATATTGGAGCTTCAGTCTCAGCATCAGTACTACCAATGAATATTCAGGTTTGATTTCCTTTTAGGATTGACTGGTTTGATCTCCTTGATGTCCAAGGGACTCCCGAGTCTTCTCTAGCACCACAATTAGAAAGCATCAATTCTTTGGCTCTCAGCCTTCTTTATTGTCCAACTCTTACATCTGTACATGACTACTTGAAAAACCATAGCTTTAAGTAGATGGATCTTTGTTGGCAAAGTGATATCTCTGCTTTTTAATATGCTGTCTCGGTTTGTCATAGCTTTTATTCCAAGGAGCAAGTGTCTTTTAATTTCATGGCTACAGTCAGCATCTGCAGTAATTTTGAAGCCCAAGAAAATGATATCTGTCATGGCTTCTGTTTTTTTCCTTCTATTTGCCATTAAGTGATGGGACTGGAAAGCATGATCTTAGTTGTTTAATGTTGAGTTTCAAGCCAGATTTGTCACTCTCCTCTTTCACTCTCATCAAGGCCAGTTTTAATCTTTCTTAATTAAATATAGGTTAAAGAAACTGTCAATGTATTATTGAATATATTTGATAATATATTTGATAGACTCATTTAATTTTGCTATATTTAGAAGTAAAAATACAGGATGTACACTTAAATCTGAATTTTGGATAAAAATTTTTTTTGTAAGTATGTCCCAAATATTGCATGAAACATATTATACTTAAAAACGTTATTTATCTAAACTTCAAATTTATCTGGACACCTAGTATATTTTATTTGGCAATCATAAACTTTCCCAAACATTAGATTAAGAATTCTGTGTGTAATATGAAAACAAGGTTAGGGGAGTCCTTTATGGAATGCTGCCTTTGAAAAAAACCTATTTATTCCAGTGATTATATGTGTTGGTCCATTATTCAGACATTGAGTTAGTTCCATGCATTCTTCTAGACTATGGATGTTCTTTTACATTATTTTGAATATTTGCCTTTCCCACTCCTCCATTTTCTGATACATAATATGCTATTACTTCCCATTTCATTTTATAAAAGAATCATTCTTTTTGAAACAAGAAAGGATACCAGGGATCATCAGGTTCAATATGCTTATTTCCTAAATGAGTATACTCAGTAGCAAAGTCTTAAAGGGATTTACAGTATTTTATGGATCTAGTTAGTAAAAGAGGTATTTTTATCCCAGTTCAATGGAATATCCAACTCACTCCTGATGGTGGTTGACTGAATACACACACACAAAAATAAGCCTAAATTTAAACAAAAAGGTTTAATTATTCCAATAAGAAGAACAGCAAATTTAAGGAGAATAAATAAACAAATTTATGTAGCTAATATTATATTCTGGATAATGTATATCTTTATTTAATCATCTCAATATTCCTGTGAAGTAATTATTATCCCTATTTCATGTTTCTCAAGAGTTTCAGAAAGTATCATACGGGAGGTTTATGAATTTATCCCAAGAATGCATAATTCAAGTCCAGTTCTATCTCTACCCCAAAATTGTCTTTTCTTCCTTCAGAATGTGTCATTCTAACACAGTATCAGCTAAGAAAGTATCAGGTTGTCTGAAGGTATACACACAACTAAACTTGCAGATGTTTATGTGAGTAGTTTGAGATGAAAAAAGTATATAGAATTTACCAGGGAAGAACACATCAAATAGAACACATATACTGTGAAGAAAAGAGCAAAACCTTCCTGAGTGTCCATATGCTATTGCTGCTACTCTTAGTTTTGGAAGAAGCTTTCAACAGCAATTAAAGTTTTCTTCTGATGGGCCTAAAGGATCATTCTGAATATTACTACCTTTTAAAATGTGTCTTATTTCAATATAATTGATTTACTTTGTTGTGTTAATTTCTGCTATACAGCAAAATGATTCATATATGTATACATATTTACATTCTTTTTCCATTATAGTTTATCACAGGATAATTAATTTAGTTCCCTGTGCTATACAGTAGGAAATTGTTTTTCAACCTATATATAATAGTTTGCTTCTACTAATCCCAAATTCCCAATTCATCCTTTTCTTATCCCCTCTTGGCAACCACAGGTTGTTTCTCTATGTCTGTGTCCGTGAGTCTGCTCCTGTTCCATAGATAAGTTAACTTGTGTCATATTTGTTCTTGTTCAGTTGCTAAGTCATGTCTGACTCCCAGCGACCCCATGGACTGCAGGACGCCAGGCTTCCCTGTCCTTTACTATCTCTCAGAGTTTGCTCAAACTCATGTCCTTCAGGTTAGTGGTGCCATCCCACCATGCCATTATCTGTCACCCCTTCTCCTTCTGCCCTCAATCTTTCCCAGCATAAGGATCAGTAAGCTCTTCATATCAGGTGACCAAAATGTTGAAGCTTCAACATCAATCCTTCCAATGAATATTTGGAGTTGATTTCCTTTAGGATTGACTGGTTTGATCACCTTATTGTCCAAAGGACTCTCAAGAGTCTTCTCCAGCACCAAATTTGAAAGCATCAATTCTTTGGTACTCAGACTTCTTTATGGTCCAATTCTCACATCCATTCATGACTACTTGAAAAATGATAGCTTTGACTGTATGTATCTTATTGGCAAAGTGATTTCTGCTTTTTCATATGCTGTCTAGGTTTGTCAGAGCTTTTCTTCCAAGGAGTAAGCATCTTTTAATTTCATGGCTGCAGTCACAATCTGCAGTGATTTTGGAGTCCAATAAAATAAAGTCTGTCACTGTTTTCTATTTTCCCCATCTATTTGCCATGTGGTAATGAACCCGAATTCCATACTTTGTTTTTAGAATGTTGAGTTTTAAGCCAACTTTTTCACTCTTCTCTTTTATCCTCATCAAGGAGCTCTTGGTTCTCTTCCAAGAGTGGGAGTTTCCAATTATTAGAGGATAGATCAAATCCTGTGATAATTTAGCATCAGCACATTTCTGATTGAAGGGTCTCTCCCATAAAGCATCTGACAAGGTCAAGAGGCTTCGTTCTGCACTGTTTATTCACAATTGATTTCTTCCTTCACTTCACATTTTCAAGCAATTAATATTTTTCCTGTACTAGAAGTATTCTACTCCCTGTTGATTCCCTATCAAATTCTCTATTTCATGAGTGAAGAACAAGAAAAAAAGAAGGAAATGTGGGGTAAATATGTTGAAAAAGTGGAAAAATGTGAAGCTCAGGTTTAAGGAAAATACTTTTGTATATCAAGGTTAGTCTGGCAATATTGTCTTAAAATTACTTAAGAAGTTTTCTCAGTTCTCATTAATTCAGATACATGTCTCATTTTTTAATTGCCTAAAAACTTTCTGAGTTACAACTTTAAATCAACCTTCAATCTTGATTTTGTATATTTTATTACTTAAAAAATACTCTGCCCAATGTTATGTGCCAGCCTGGATGGAAGAGGGGTTTGGGGGAGACTAGATACATGTATACGTGTGGCTGAGGCTCTTCTCTGTTCACCTGAAACAACTACAACATTGTTAATTGGGTGTACCCCAAGACAAAGTAAAAATTTAACGTTACAAAAAAAAAAAAAAATCCTTTAAAGATCATGCACCCTTAGACTCTAACAAGCATTCATATCTGGGGATAAAAGATCTAGAGGATGAAACAACTATGATAAAAATTTTAAGGACATGAAATTATTTGAGTGATTAGTAGGAGACTGGTGGTTTTTATTGTGTCTGTTCTGTAAATAGACCTCGAGAGACGTGGGGAAATGGAGAAAGAAATATTTTTAACTGAACCTCACTGATCAAAGTTTACAGAAATTTTGACTAGAATGGAATTTACCTGTAATCTGTTCATCTACATTTTAATCTGAGAAACTGATTTTTGATCATTATGATGAGAACTTTCAAGATATCAAATCTTTCACAAATGACAAAAAGTAAGTAGATTGTCTTGTACTGATATTTTCCCTTATTAAGAAAGAGTATTCAAAATATAGCCAGATAGTCTCTGTTCATTCTAATGTTTTCTTTTAAAAAGCCCTGTGATAAACTGGTGACAGAGTAGATTATGGAAAGGCTTTCCTGTTTAATGTTGTGAAATTGATTGTCATAATTTTTGAGAAGCTTAATACTTATAATTTTCTTCAGGAAGGAATGTTTTCTTCCAAACATCCAATGCTGTTATTTAAGATAGTCAATTTTTATTTCAAATTTTGACCAACTTTAAAAATTTAAATAATTACATTTTATTCAACATAGTGTCCTATAATTTTCATTTTGGAACAAAATATATTAAAAAAAAAAAAAAAAAAAAAAAACTATGGTAGTCCCTTTTCACCAGGTGAGGAAACAAGATGTAGGCAGTTTGGAAGAGAACCTTCCTCCAACCAGGCTGGCACTGTGATCTCAGACTTCTAGCTTACAGAAATTAAAGAAATAAATGTCTGTTTTTTTATTATTTTATTTTTTAAATTTTATTTTAATTTGAGAAAAATTACAATATTTTGATCGTTTTGTCATACATCAGTATGAATAGGTACTCTAGGTACACATAGGTAAACATGTGTCCCCTCCATCCTGCACCCTCCTCCCGCCTCCCTCCCCACCCTGTCTCTCCAGGTTGTCACAGAGCACAGGCTTTGGGTGCCTGACATCATACATCAAACTCACACTGGTCATCTATTTTACCTATGGCAATGTATGTGTCTCAATGCTTTTCTCTCAAATCGTCCCACCCTGTCCTCCCACTGAGTCCGTTCTTTACATCTGTGTCTCCTTTGCTCCCCTGCATGTAGGATTGTCGGTACCATCTTTCTAGATTCCTTATATATGTGTTAATATATTACATTGGTCTTTCTCTTTCTGACTTACTTCACTCTGCTGGCTTTTTATAATCTTAAATAGATTGATACATAAGTCATTTACAGCTGATTATTTCTGATACTTTAATAGAATAGACTTGACTCACTTTTGTCTTCTCCAGCATTTAGAGGTACTCCTGTCCCCAGATGAATTTGAGGAAACTTACATACCAAGGAAAAATGTTTGAGCACTTGCTTTTGTATTTCTTTATAATTGCCTTGTCCTTGGGTGTCAATGTGTCTGTCAGTAAACCTTGACTTAATTCTCTTAGCCACTTTCATGGAAGACTTGATTATTTGTCACCTAGCATGGTAAGTCAGTGAGAAACATTAATAATTCTTTGTTTTTATAGAGGTCAGGATAGGAAATCTCTCCTCACTGGACTCTATAGTGGTCACTGAAATCCTCTGCTCTGGTATTTCTAAATTCACCTAGACCAAAATTTTCTCCTCCATTCTGAGAATGACTATTATTTTCGTGGACTTAAATGCTCACTGTTGCTTACAAAATATTATTAAAATATGTATTATCATGGAAGTAGAATTGAAAATCATTGATTAGTATATAATCAACATTGGTATAAAAAAGGAAACCAGCAAAAGAAAACCACACACTCTTCAACATACACACACACACACACACACATGAACACACACACACACACACACCAGCACTCTCCTTTAACCTAGTACCTGAAGGGCTTTTATTCTGATAAAGTCAGTAGGATTGCTGTGCTTCAATTAACACTTTCAGATCTGAGACACATGGAAAACTCTTGCACATTATTTTTTTCTGGGTGCTTTTCTAGTATACAGCTTTAACTGCTTCTGTACTGTCTTTTGCAGCCAATAGCCCACCATTTCTTTTTCTTAGGATACCCACATAAAAGAGAGAATACAAAGCATTTCTAAAGAAGACAGTGAGTGTTTCAGAAAAGAGGTAAGCAATTACACAGAAGGTGGAAAACACTTAGGCAAGCAAAGGATTGGATCAATGCCTGGGACTGTGAGGGCCCTGCTGGAGGTTAATATGAATGAGATGTTATGCTTCATTGGCTAAGTTTACCTAATTCTTTTATACATCAATGTTGCTTCTTATGATGCAGTTGCCTAAATTTGTTGCAAGTTGCTATATAACCTATAATGCTGTTATTACTTCAACAATGATTGGGAAAGCAGCAGGAGAATGCTCTGATTAAACCTTAATTATTATACCACCTTTACTATACATACAGCGAGAATGTATGATCTCTACCACCCCTATTATTCTCAGCTTTTTACATCAAGGCAGCAGCTAGAGACACCGCATCTGTTTAAAACAAATCGGCTGTTAGTTTTCATAATGAACTGTAAAATCACAGAGGTTTGTTTATCCCCTGGTACTTAGGATCAAGAGAAGCCCTTAGTTAACTACTAATATACTACACGATATCATAGAAAGTAGAAGCTTCAGAAATGAAAAATGTTCTGGTCTGTTTATTTTAAGATATAGCTAAAAGCTTGATTTTATGTTATGTCAGTGTCTATAGTTAAAAGCTGCATTAATGTGGCTGAAATACTTTGAAGTATGCAGAGATAAAACAAATCAGCAGGTATTTAAACTGAGGGCTATGAGGTGGAAAAATCATCACTTTCCCTTCAGGTAGAGGTCTGAAGATATATCTTTGTTAATGAGGTTTCCTGCTGTCCTGCTGGATCTTCAATCATTTAAAATGCAAATCCCAAAGAATGAAGTAAGAGCTATCCTATATAAAAGAAGGTGGCTGATTTTTTTTTTTTTTTAATAAATGATTATGCTATCTGCTTACCTCATCATTGTACTGACTATGAAATTCACTTATGCAATTATATGAACTTGTAAAATATAAACAACATACCTTAGAAGTCTGCAAATGGAATTATCACTTTTCCTGAATGTCCAATCTCCTCCCATAGTTTAGAGTTTGTTCATATGGTCAGGAAAACAGGACAGTAAGAATTAACTTTTCTGAACAGTGGACATTCTATTTATGGTTTTCATGTTATTATTTTTAATCAGTAATTTCTGAGTTAATTAGAAGAAGTCTTGTAAATTGCTTCAAAGTGACCTACTGTAGGTTTCTTGAATACTTGGAGAGCTTAGTCATGCCTGAAAATTTTTTTCAGATAATTTTGTGTGAAGTTAGGAATGCAGGATAAGAACTTGGTTTGTGTTTTTAGAGGAGGATATTTTTTTTCCTCAAGGAGAACTTGGGATTGACTTACACTCCACTTTCAGTGTCACCTGCCTCTAATGTATTTGACAAGTTTCTTTTTATTTCCTGTCTTCTTTTGTTTTTTAAAAAATTTACTACAAACTCAGTCCATACTATGATGTTCTTCTCTCTTGTTACCTTGCTCCTAACAGCTACATTTGGGTCTGTTTTGAGTCTCCCTATATGCTACCCTCACCTTGAGCTCTGGAATGACCATCCTTTTCATCCTCATTTTGACCTTAGCAAAGGCTGAATAGGCTGTTTTTACTGTCATTGGCAAATCTTTCAGTTCCTCTAAATATCACTAACACACTGTCAACAACAAAGCAGAGTAATATGAAACAAATAAATAAACTAAGAGACACGGATGTATAGAACAGTCTTTTGGACTCTGTGGGAGAGGGAGAGGGTGAGATGATTTAGGAGAATGGCATGAACCATGTATAATATCATATAAGAAATGAATCACCAGTCCAGGTTCGATGTAGGATACAGGATGCTTGGGGCTGGTGCACTGGGATGACCCATAGGGATGGTATGAGGAGGGAGGTGGGGGCGGGGGGGGGTTCAGGATGCCGTGGCGGATTCATGTTGATGTGTGGCAAAACCAATACTATATTGTAAAGTAAAAAATAAATAAATAAATAAATAAAAAGGGGGGGGGGGGAACTAAGCAATAAGACCATTTCTAGAACTGAGAAATAAACAGACACTGAGTCTTCACAGGACAATACCTCTGGATGCATTAGATCTGTTATCTGATCACTAAATCAAAATCCTTTGTCCTGGTTAGAGACCTGGTTTCTCAAAAATTTCACTCCTGAAGTCTCACTTATGCTTGAATTATCATGTCTTTAATATGTATTTATAAAATAATTGAATGATTGGTTTTGAATTTCAGTTTTTTATTATACTTTGTCCCAGCAGAAAACAGGGAAGTTTTTTTTTTTTTTTTTAATCTATCACAAGTTAATGTGTTAATGAACTCCCCCAAGAGACATGTATTTTTGAACTGTTAAAATAGAATTAAAGAGGGAGTGTTGATCATTGAAGCCAGGTTAACATAAAGTAAAACTGAGGTTGCCAAAGGTCTTGTATTTCAGAATGTATTTGGAGTTTATTTTCAAGAAAATAGGCATTTATTAAAAGATTTGATAGAAGGATTAGTCTCACATTTGCAGTATTTTATAATTAGTTATAGTGGTCATAGCTGGGTGTAAGGTAGGTGAGGAAGCTATTTGGGTCACACTGGTAAGAATAATGATCATCTCTTTGTGGCCCTATGAGTTGGTAAAGAGGAGAATACCTTTAAGTATTTCTAAGAAAAAGCTTATAAAATGAATTAGTACAAATGTACAATTGTGTAGTGTATTAAATGGTATTTTAAAAACTTATTGTGCATCAATTCTGTTGAATAATCCCCAATACAATTTTCCCCATGAATCTGACAACTTTAAACTCTGATTTGTAAGGAAAGCTCAGAATTCTACAAAGTAAATTATGTGAAGTAATAAGAAAAGACTAAATGAGCTATTTCTTAGTTAGAAAATTACAAAAATGCTTCAAGCTACTATTTGTAGAATATGAGAGGTAAAAAAGATAGAAATAAGACTGAATATTAAGGTGTTTTCAGATTTTAATAAATAGAAAATAGTCTCTATAGAATGATTCATGAATGTGTATTCAATCAACAATAACTTTGTGCCTACTCAGCCTATGTCATCATGCTAGTACTATGTGAACACAAGCATAGAGACTATCTCTCCTTCCTCAGCTTGTAGTGCAGCAGAGGATACAAAATAATTATTAAAGAAGAGAGATTGCCACATGCCATGAGAAACACTGAAATACATTTCTGACACTTCAGAGGCAAAATAAATCACTCCTGATGAGGATGATGGGAAAAGATCTAAAAGAGGTAAATTTGAGTTGATTTGTGAAAGATTTCCCAGGTAGCTTAAGTGGTAAAGAACTCTTCTGTCAATGCAGGAGATACAAGAGATATAGGTTTGATTCCTGGGTCAGGGAAGATTCCCTGGAGGAGGAAATGGCAACCAACTCCAGTGTTCTTGTCTGGAAAATCTCATAGAAAGTAGAGGCTGGTGGGCTACAGTGCATGGGGTCAAAAAGAGTTGGACATGACTTAGTGACTGACCACACGTGTAAAGGATTAAGCAGGAGTCAAAAGTGGGGAGGTTGGGAAGAAAAGATATTTTAAAATGAACTATATGAGAAAATGTATGTCAGTGAAAATATATGGAGAAAAAATTGGAAATCACTGGTGAAGAAGACTCTTGCGAGTCCCTTGGACTGCAAGGAGATCCAACCAGTCCATTCTGAAGGAGATCAGCCCTGGGATTTCTTTGGAAGGAATGATGCTAAAGCTGAAACTCCAGTACTTTGGCCACCTGATGCGAAGAGTTGACTCATTGGAAAATACCCTGATGCTGGGAGGGATTGGGGGCAGGAGGAGAAGGGGACGACAGAGGATGAGATGGCTGGATGGCATCACTTACTCGATGGACGTGAGTCTGATTGAACTCCGGGAGTTGGTGATGGACAGGGAGGCCTGGCGTGCTGCGATTCATGGGGTCACAGCGAGTCAGACACGACTGAGCGACTGATCTGATCTGATCTGATCTGGTGTCAGTATAACACAATGAACTTTACAATGCTTCAGTTCAGTTCAGTCGCTCAGTCGTGTCTGACTCTCTGCGACCCCATGAATCACAGCACACCAGGCCTCCCTGTCCATCACCAACTCCCGGAGTTCATTCAAACTCAAATCAATAGAGTCGGTGATGCCATCCAGATATCTCATCCTCTGTCATCCACTCCTCCTCCTGTCCCCAGTCCCTTCCAGCATCAGACTTTTTTCCAATGAGTCAACTCTTCTCATGAGGTGGCCAAAGTACTGGACTTTCAGCTTTAGCATCATTCCTTCCAAAGAACACCCAAGACTGATCTCCTTTAGGAAGGACTGGTTGGATCTCTTTGCAATCCAAGGGACTCTCAGGACTCTTCTCCAACACCACAGTTCAAAGGCATCAATTCTTTGGCACTCAGCTTTCTTCACACTCCAGCTCTTACATCCATATATGACCACTGGAAAAACAGCCTTGACTAGATGGACTTTTGTTGGTAAAGTAATGTCTCTGCTTTTGAATATGCTAGGTTGGTCATAACTTTCCTTCCAAGGAGTAAGTGTCTTTTAATTTCATGGTTGCAGTCACCATCTGCAGTGATTTTGGAGCCCAGAAAAATAAAGTCTGACACTGTTTCCACTGTTTCCCCATCTATTTCCCATGAAGTGATGGGACCAGATGCCATGATCTTAGTTTTCTGAATGTTGAGCTTTAAGCCAACTTTTTCACTCTCCTCTTTCACTTTCATCAACAGAGTTTTTAGTTCCTCTTCACTTTCTGCCATAAAGTTTTAGTTCCTCTTCACTTTCTGCCATAAAGTTTTAGTTCCTCTTCACTTTCTGCCATAAGGGTGATGTCATCTGCATATCTGAGGTGATTGATATTTCTCCTGGCAATCTAGATTCCAGCTTGTTCTTCTTCCAGCCCAGCATAGAAGTTAAATAAGCAGGGTGACAATATACAGCCTTGACATACTCCTTTTCCTATTTGGAACCAGTCTGTTGTTCCATGTCCAGTTCTAAATGTTGCTTCCTGACCTGCATATAGGTTTCTCAAGAGACAGTTCAGGTGGTCTGGTATTCCCATCTCTTTCAGAATTTTCCACAGTTTATTGTGATCCACACAGTCAAAGGCTTTGGCATAGTCAAGAAAGCAGAAATAGATGTTTTCCTAGAACTTTCTTGCTTTTTCCATGATCCAGTGGATGTTGGAAATTTGATCTCTGGTTACTCTGCCTTTTCTAAAATGAGCTTCAACATCTGGAAGTTCACAGTTCACGTATTGCTGAAGCCTGTCTTGGAGAAGTTTGAGAGTTACTTTACTAGTGTGTGAGATGAATGTAATTGTTCGGTAGTTTGAGCATTCTTTGGCATTGCCTTTCTTTGGGATTGGAATTAAAACTGACCTTTTCCAATCCTATGGCCACTTCTGAGTTTTCTAAATTTGCTGGCATATTGTGTGCAGCACTTTCACAGCATCATCTTTCAGGATTTGAAATAGATCAACTGGAATTCCATGACTTCCACTAGCTTTGTTCATAGTGATGCTTGGTAAGGCCCAGTTGACTTCACTTTCCAGGATGTCTGGCTCTAGGTCAGTGATCACACCATTGTGATTATCTGGGTTGTGAAGATCTTTTTTGTACAATTCTTCTGTGTATTCTTGCCACCTCTTCTTAATATCTTCTGCTTCTGTTAGGTTCATACCATTTCTGTCCTTTATCGAGCCCATCTGTGCATGAAATGTTCCCTTGGTATCTCTAATTTTCTTGAAGAGATCCCTAGTCTTTTCCATTATGCTGTTTTCCTCTATTTCTTTGCATTGATCTCTGAGGAAGGCTTTCTTATCTCTCCTTGCTATTCTTTGAAAATCTGCATTCAGATCCTTATATCTTTCCTTTTCTCCTTTGCTTTTTTCTTCTCTTCTTTTCACAGTTATTTGTTAAGCCTCCTCAGATAGCCATTTTGATTTTTTTGCATTTCTTTTCCATGGGGATGGTCTTGATCCCTGTCTCCTGTACAATATCATGAATCTCAGTCCATTATTCATCAGGCACTCTATCTATCAGATCTCGTCCCTTAAATATATTTCTATCTTCCACTGTATAATCATAAGGGATTTGATTTAGGTCATACCTGAATGGTCTAGTGGTTTCCCCTACTTTCTTCATTTTCAGTATGAATTTGGCAATAAGGAGCTCATGATCTGAGCCACAGTCAGCTCCTGTTCTTGTTTTTGCTGACTGTATAGAGCTTCTCCATCTTTGGCTGCAAAGAATATAATAAATCTGATTTCGGTGTTGACCATCTGGCGATGTCCATGTGTAGCGTCTTCTCTTGTGTTGTTGGAAGAGGGTGTCTGCTATGACCAGTGCGTTCTCTTGGCAAAACTCTATTAGACTTTGCCTTGCTTTATTCTGTATTCCAAGGCCAAATTTGCCTGTTACTCCAGGTGTTTCTTGGCTTCCTACCTTTGCATTCCAGTTCCCTATAATAAAAAGGACATCTTTTTTGGGTGTTCATTCTAAAAGATCTTGTAGGTCTTCAGAGATTTGTTAAACTTCAGCTTCTTCAGTGTTACTGGTTGTGGCATAGATGTGGATTATTGTGATATTGAATGGTTTGCCTTGGAAATGAAAAGAGAATTGTGGTGACAAGGGTGACACTGAGTGATGAAATAAAGCATTTGGACTAAAATTTCTGTCAAAACAAACTGGACTAAAGAAGTGGAGAGACTAATGGGAAACCACTGACCATACTAAAATGATGTACACAGATGTGAAACAAAATCAAAATAATGTTTTAGGATGAATTAAAAGTGAGCATAGGGAGAGAAGTGAGATAAGATAAAATATAAATTAGATGTTAACTATATTATCTAGTTACTTCAAGATAAGATAAAATATAAATTAGATGTTAACCATATTATCTAGTTACTTCAAGGAATTGCTTCAGTACAAAGAGTCTAAAATGAAAGAAATGTTGATTTATATTTTATTTTATAAAGAAAGAAATAGAAGTGTGAATGGCAAATCTATTGATAACCTATACCTTACTGTCCATTAAGAACTGCTAATTCATTTTGTTTTGCTACTGAATTCTCTATCAGATCAGATCAGATCAGATCAGTCGCTCAGTCCTGTCCGACTCTTTGCGACCCCATGAACCGCAGCACGCCAGGCCTCCCTGTCCATCACCAGCTCCCGGAGGTCACTCAGACTCGCATCCATCGAGTCAGTGATGCCATCCAGCCATCTCATCCTCTGTCGTCCCCTTCTCCTCCTGCCCTCAATCCCTCCCAGCATCAGAGTCTTCTCCAATGAGTCAACTCTTCGCATGAGGTGGCCAAAATACTGGAGTTTCAGCTTTAGCATCATTCCTTCTAAAGAAATTCCAGGATTGATCTCCTTCAGAATGGACTGGTTGGATCTTCTTGCAGTCCAAGGGACTCTCAAGAGTCTTCTCCAACACCACAGTTCAAAAGCATCAATTCTTCGGCGCTCAGCCTTCTTCACAGTCCAGCTCTCACATCCATACATGACCACAGGAAAGACCATAGCCTTGACTAGGCGAACCTTTGTTGGTAAAGTAATGTCTCTGCTTTTGAATATGCTATCTAGGTTGGTCATAACTTTCCTTCCAAGGAGTAAGCGTCTTTTAATTTCATGACTGCAGTCACCATCTGCAGTGATTTTGGAGCCCAGAAAAACAGACATATATGAAAACTGTGTGTGTATGCTCAGTCACTAAGTTGTATTCAACTTTTTGTGGCCCTGTGGAAGTAGCCCACCATGCTCCTCTGCCCAAGGAATTTTCCAGGCATGAATACTAGAGAGGGGTGTCATTTCCTACTTCTGGGGATCTTCCTAACCCAGGAATCAAACCCTCACCTTCTGCTTTGGCAGGTGGATTCTTTACCACTATCACCACCTAGGAAGCCCCTGTGAAAAGCATTTCCTATTAAAAAGCCATGTATTCTTGTAGTGGTAGTTAAGCAAGTTTAGGGAAGATGCAGCATTCATTCAATATTTTCATTTCATTCACTTTATTTAGTATGCTTTACATGAGATTTGAGACATATTATTTACCTATCAAAATCATCAAATTTGAAAATCATTGTTTCATATTTATCTAAAGGATTGCAGGTATTGTATTTAAATTACCAAAAACTGAGATATTTTCTGAGCCCTATAACGTGATCAAGGAATTCTCAAATTAAGATTTCTAGAAAAGAAATTACATGTTATTATGTACCGTCCATATTTGTCATCTCATTTTACTTCCCATATGGTCTAAATATCAGTGATAAAAGAAAATTATAATTTTTCCAAAAAATTATGTGTATTTCTAGTATCATTTGTAGACAACTCCTGGCATGTCTATTTTATACTGATGTAAGTAAAATTCAGTTCTCTCTAGGCAGATAGATATCATATTTTTATCTCCTATCTGTATATCTCTTCATGTGAGTAATATAAGTGGTTCTCTCAATCTCTATATATCTATTATTTGGAGGTTTTGAATTGCTGAAAACTGTAATTTAAGCTCCCTTACAGCTAGAACTCTACATATGAATTAGTGCTCACCAATTAAATGTGCTCACATAAAATTTAAAAGACAAAGTCCAAGAAGGCCCTCTTCCTTCAACTCTAGTTACCCCTGTTCTTTAGGAAATTCATTGTTCTTCTACATGGGTGCGCAGTGTTCATTCTTCAGTTTTCTGAAAGAAGCAATGATTTCTTCATCTTATTACTTATTCCTTGAGTTTCAGCTTTTTGTATTATTTCAGTTTTCTGCTATTCAAGGCTTCTCTGGAGGTAGAAAATGCATTATGGCCCAACCTAGAGCAGCCTAGCTGACAAAACAGCTGATTTCTGGTTATTCTTGGGATGTCTGTGGAGCCCCAGCCTTGAACTGTCTCCTTTAGCATTTTCAACAATTTTGTGAGCAACTACTATTAATACTAAATTATTATTTTTCCTTATGACCCAGCAATCCCACTGCTGGGCATACACACTGAGAAAACCAGAATTGAAAGAGGCACGTGTACCCCAATGTTCATAGCAGCACTGTTTATAATAGCCAGGACGTGGAAGCAACCTAGATGCCCATCCACAGATGAATGGATAAGCAAGCTGTGGTACATATACACGATGGAGTATTACTCAGCCATTAAAAAGAATACATTTGAATCAGTTCTATTGAGGTGGATGGAACTGGAGCCTATTATACAGAGTGAAGTAAGCCAGAAAGAAAAACACAAATACAGTATACTAACGCATATATATGGAATTTAGAAAGATGGTAACAATCACCCTGCTTATGAGACAGCAAAAGAGACACTGATGTATAGAATAGACTTTTGGACTCTGGGACTGGGAGAGGGTGGGACGATTGGAGAGAATAGCATTGAAATATGTATAATATCATATCTGAAACGAGTCAGTCCAGGTACGATGCCCGATAACAGATGCCTGGGACTGGAGCACTGGGATGACCTGGAGGGATGGTGTGGGAGGGGGGAGGGAGGAGGGTTCAGGATGGGGAGCATGGGTATTCTGGTGGCGGATCCATCTCGATGTATAGTAAAAGTAATACAATATTGTAAAAAAAAATAAAATAAAATAAAAGTCTATCCATTTAAAAAAAAAAAAATAAATAAATAAATAAATTATTATTTTTTCCTTAGAGTGAGTGGTGTCTGTCTTCTGCCAGGGACACTAAATGATACAGCTTATATTGTGTTGAAATTGTATAAGTATGTTCATCTCCAACTTTGTCTCTTGGTGTTTTCTGAATTTGTATAACACGTTTCTTCAATTCACTCCAGATTAAGTATCTATAGTAGTGGTAAAGTAGTTTTGTAGGAATACTTCATCTGAAACTAATTATCAAGCTAAAAAAGGTATAGTTAATTCTCTTGGACTTGTATTTTTGTGTGGATGGCCATCCTGTGTGCTCCTTGCTCTTGGACATAGGGTTTGCTATGTTTTCTTTCCTCCTTTCCTATTTTGCTCCTTTAAGCATTCTTTCTTCCTCCATTCTGTCCTCTTCTTTGTTTATTATTGTTTTCTCTTGTTTTTATTATTTTTCAGTCACTCTTTCTATCTCTGTCACAACTCTCCCATACAGTAGTCCAATTAGTAAATTTTATTGTTCCCTGAGGTAATAGGTTCTTTTGGTTCAAAGTCTGAAAAAGCTGTCAAAATGATAGATAGTCTCTGAATGGATACTCAAATGTTTCTGATTTGAAAAGTGCCAGAGTATTTGCTTTCTCTAAAGGTTCTTTTCCTCTAGTAGAAAAAAATTCTGGGGTTGTGTTTTTATTTTTTTTCCATTGTGTAAAGAAGTTGATATGTACATAAATAAGAATACCGATAATGATTTCTTTAAAGAACTTGGGAAGAAGTAACATGGAATCTGCTAATGAGACATGATTGAATTTAGAAGTCTCATCAAAGATATAAAATGGCTATTGAGAGGAGGGAATTCACTGATTAATTTCATGAAAGGGGTCAGGAACTTTTGACCATTATCTCATATTGCTTCATAAGACCTGTTGTGATTCAAGGGAAGGGGATAATTAGGTCAATGGGGAAACCTAACAGCATATATTAGTCGGATGAAAGAAGTGCCTTGATGTTTTATAATATTGTTTCTAGATATATACTCAGTTCACAGAGTTAGAAAACTTATAATCTAAGCTCAAGGTTTATAGAGAAAAATCTCTATAAATATTGGCAAGATAACATACGAAACTCATACCCTTACCCTGCTGTTGGTTTGCATGAAATATTTTAATTTTCATTACTACAGCTGTACATATCACAATTATATTAAACTGACATGAGAGAAAATAATACACAATTATGATATTAAACTGATACGAGAAAGAATAGATAATCTGATCTGCTACTATATCTTAATGACAAAAAAATTATGAACCAGCTAAATAAGACTTCTTCTGATATAATTGTACAAAATATGTCAATTTTTATCAATGTGATTAAGCTAGTATTTGAGATTAAGCTAGCATTTAATCCTCAATACCTATTTAATCCTTGAGTTAATAATGATCTTCATTGTTAATTATAGATTATATTATTTGTAATAAGGGAAATTACTCTTTGCATTAAGTATTTTTAATTTAAAAAACTGGGATAAAAAACTATATCATAAATCTCTGCATGGACTAACATCTGGCAAACACATGATAGTAATATTTCTTTAGTTCTGGACAGCACATGCAGGTTCAAATCTTTAGCATAAATTTTCTCAAGCAAAAACACAAAAGAAGAAAATATTAATGGGATCATTGCAGCTAACTGAACATTTCCCTTTCTCCTCATTCCTTTCTCTTGATAGCCATAATGAAGCACTGATGTTCACCATGGTCCTGAGGCTGCATAGTTTACAATCTTCAGAACCAGTTCAGCCATTTTTCCATAGGAAGCTGTTGCACTTCCAGCTGGAAACTACTATCATGCTAGTGATGACATGAAGCACTAACTAAACCATTCCATGTCTTTTTTCTCCTTACTTTAACTGTCTTTGTGATGCCTCTTGATGAACAGAATTTCTTAAAATTTGTTGTTGCTCAGTCACTGAGCCATATCTGACTCTTTCTGACTTAATGGACTGCAGTATGCCATGTTTCCCTGTCCTTCATTGTTTCCCTGAGTTTGCTCAAAACTCATGACCATTGAGTCAGTGATGCCATTCAACCATCTCATCCTCTGTCTCACCCTTCTCACCCTGCCCTCAATCTTTCCCAGGAGCAGAGGCTTTTCCAATGAGTCGAATCTTCCCATTAGGTGTCCAAATTATTGGAGTTTCAGTTTCAGCATCAGTCCTTCCAATGAATAGTCATGATTTACTTTCTTTGGGATTGACTTCTTTGATCTCCTTGCTGTCCAAGGGACTCTCAAGAATATTCTTGCTAACCAGAGTTTGAAAGCATCAGTTCTTTGGCACTGTGCCTTTTTATGGTGCAACTCTCACATCTGTACATGACTACTGGAAAAAACATAGCTTTGACTGTATGGACCTTTGTTGGCAAAGTGATGTCTCTGCTTTTAAATAGCCTGTCTAGGTTTGTTATACCTTTTCTTCCAAGGAGTAAGCATCTTTTAATTTCATGCCTGTAGTCACCATCCTCAGTGATTTTGGAGCTCCCCAAAATAAAATCTGTCACTGTTTCCATTTTTTCCCTATCCATTTGCCATGAAGTGATGGGACCAGATGCCATAATCTTAAATTTTTGAATATTAAGTTTTAAGCCAAGTTTCTTACTCTTCTCTTTCATGTTCATCAAGAGGCTCTTTAGTTCCTCTTCACATTCTGCCATTAGCATGATACCACTTTCATATATGAAGTTGTTGAAATTTTTTTAGGCAGTCTTGATTCCAACTTGTGCTTCATCCAGCCTGGCATTTTGCATGATGTACTCTGCATATAAAGTAAATAAGCAGGGTGACAATATACAACCATGACATACTCTTTTCCCAATTTTAAGCCAGTCCATTTTTCCATGTCCAGTTCTAATGGTTGCATCTTGACCTGCATACATGTTTCTCAGAAGGCAGTATATGTGGTCTGATATTCCCATCTCTTTAAGAATTTTCAATAGTTTGTTGTGATCCACACAAAGGCTTTTGTGTAGTCAATGAAGAAAAGTAGATGTTTTTCCGGAATTCCCTTGCTTTTTCTATTATCCAGTGGATATAGGCAAATTGATCTCTGGTTCTTCTGCCTTTTGTAAATCCAGCTTGTACATCTGGAAGTTCTTGGTTCACTTACTGTTAAAGCCTATTTTGAAGGAGTTTTAGCATTACCTTGCTAGGATGTGAAATGAGTACAATTGTGCAATTGTGTGGCAGTTTGAACTTTCTTTGACATTGCGCTTCTTTGAGATTCAAATGAAAACTGACCTCTTCCAGTCCTCCTATGGCCACTGCTGAGTTGTTCAAATTTGCTGTCATATTGAGTGCAGAGACTCAATTACATGATTTTCAAATATTTTTCCTAGTGTCTGGATGTCTTTCATTATTGTAACCATGTTTTTAGAAAAGCACTTTTTTTTTTTTTTTTTTAAATTTTGGAGAGGTAAAATTGATCTTTTCCTCCTTTAAAGGACTGTGCTTTTGATAACATATCTAAGAATACTTTGACAAACAAAATCATAAATGTTTTCATGTATGAATATTTTGTGATATTATAATACTTTTAGATTTTGCATTTATATCAGTAATCTAGTTTTATTAATTTTTAATATAGAATTTATATTTTATATATTTTAAATTTTTATGTACTTAAAATAGAATATAGAATGAAGTATTGATCAAAGTTCATTCATTAATATGAATATCTAAATTAATACAAGTAAATTGGAAAGGAATCAAGAGATTTTGCCAAAGGTTTTTTCTTTGTCAGTTGAGTTGATCATGTAGTGTTTTGTTATTTTTTTTATTAATTTGTTAACATGGCAAATTACATTTGTTGATATTTGAATGTTAAACCAGTCTTGCATTTCTGGGATTGGCCTAATTTGGTCACTGAGAATTTTTCTTTTATGCATCCTTGAGTTTGATTTGCTAAAGTTTTGTTTGGGATTTTTACATACACTTTGACAAAGAATATTATTCTGTAGCTTTTTTTTTAATCAAAGAATAATGCATTTTCTGTGATTTTTATATCAGAGGAATGCTCTCTTTATAAAATGACTTGCAATATATTCTTTCCTTTTCAATTTTATGGAAGAGTTTGTGTAGGGAAAATATTCTTTTTTCCTATAAATTTTTACTAGGATTAGCTAGTGAATCCACTCCAGCCTGGTTTACCTTGTCAGAATTTTTTTATAATAGCTATTTCTGTTTTATATTATGTACTGTTATATTCAATTTCTCTCTCTTCTTGATTAAGAAGTGTGTTTCAAGCATTTTTCCCATTTCTGTTAAGCTGTTGAAATTATTGTCATTGTAATTTTTACAGAATTTGTAATAATGTCGATTCTCTAAATCTAGGAATTTCCAATTTGTGTATTTTCCTTTTTCATCTCATCAGTCTGACTAGGAATTTTTCAATTTATTGATCTTCTTTATGAATAACAATTTGGTTTCACTGTTTTTACCTACTTTTTGTCCTGTTAGTGTTTAAATGATATTGACTCTTATCTTTATGGTTTCCTTTATTTTAGTTATTTTTCATTTAATTTGCTCTTCTTTTTTTAGTTTCTTAAGGAGGAAAGTGAAGCCTTTATTACGAATACCTTTATTATTTTCTAATGCAGTTCTAATATATTTCACAATCATCAGTTTCTTCCTGTATACTGCTTTTTAACAGCATTTTATGTATTTGAATATGTTGTGTTTTAATTTTCATTCAATTCAAAATATTTTACAATTTTCCTTTAATTTCTTCTTGAATGGTAAATTATTTAAAGTGTTTTATCTTTATTCAAAATATTTGGAGGTTTTTAAAATATATCTTCCTGAGATTAACAACTGATTTAACTCCATCGTTGTCAGAGAATATATCGTATTGAGATTAAATTTTGTAAAATATATTGAGATGTATTTTATGATCCAAAGTACAGTTGAACTTAATAAATATTGCATGTGTGTTTGCCAAGCATCTGTATTCCATTGTAGGATAGAGTGTTGTTTAAATGTCAATTGAGTCATGTTTGATAGTGTTGGATAGTGTTCTAACCTTATTTGTTTGCAATCTCTTGTTCCATCAATAATTGAGAAGTGGGTATTGAAATATCTGCTCTTACATTTTGATTTATGTATTTCTTCTTGCAGTTATATCAGTTTTTGCTTTATACATTTTGAAGTTCTGTCATTAGGTGCGCAAACATTTAAGATTTATTTTACTCTTGATAAATTAACACAGTTATTGCTATGAAGGAGTCGTCTTTAACCTTGACAACATTGTTTTGTTTGAAATCAAGTTTGTCTTACATTAATATAGCCACTGCTGCTTTCTTTGATGAGTGGTATTGTACTTTCTCTATTTAATATATTTGAGTCTTTATATTTAGAGTATATTTCATTTATTTTATTCTAATTGTTGTAATAGCACTTAGATCAACAATCTTAACACTTTTTAAGTGCACAATACAGTATTTTTACCTATAGGTATAAAACTGCATAGCATATCTTTAGTTCTTATTCATCTTGTATAAGTGAATACCAACTCTCATTCCTTTCTCCCTTAGCCCCTGAAAACCACCATTCTACTCTCTATTACTATGAGTTTGACTATTATATATAACTTATACCACTTCATGACAAATAGATGGAGAAACAATGGAAACAGTGACAGACTTTATTTTCTTGGGATCCAAAATCACTGCAGTTGGTGATTGCAGCCATGAAATTAAAGGACACTTGCTCCTTGGAAGAAAAGTTATAACCAACCTAGACAGCATATTAAAAAGCAGAGACATTACTTTGCTGACAAAGATCCATATAGACAAAATTATGGTTTTTCCAGTAGTTGTGTATGGATGTGAGATTTTGACCATTAAGAAGGCTGAGTGCCAAAGAACTGATGGTATTGAACTGTGGTGTTGGAGAAGACTCTTGAGAGTTCCTTGGACTGCAAGGAGATTAGACTAGTAAATTCTAAAGAAAATCAATCCTGAATATGCCTTGGGAGGACTCATGGTAAAACTGAAACTCCAATACTTTGGCCACCTGATACAAAGAGTCAACTCATTAGAAAGGAGCCTGATGCTGGTAAAATAGAAGGCAGAAAGAGAAGTGGACAACAGTGGACGAGATGATTGGATGGCATCACTGACCTAATAGATATGAGTCTGAGCAATCTCCGGCAGTTGGTGAAGGATAGAAAATCCTGGTGTGCTGCAGTCCATTGGGTCACAAAGAGTAGGACACAACTGAGTGACTGAACAACAAATATAAATGGAATCATGTAATGTTTTTCCATCTGTGACTGGCTTTTTAAATTTAATATAATGTCCTCCAGGCTAGTCCATGTTGTCCCATATGGCAAAATTTTCTTCTTTTTATCAGACCATTTGAGAAAACTGTATGCAGGTCAAGAAGAAACAGTTAGAACTGGACATGAAGCAACAGACTGGTTCCAAACTGGGAAAGGAGTTTGTCAAAACTGTATATTGTCATCCTGCTTATTTAACTTATATGAGTACATCGTGTAAAATGCTGGGCTGAATGAAGCTCAAGCTGGAATCAAGATTGCTAGGAGAAATATCAATAACCTCAGATATGCACATGATATCACACCACTGGCAGAAGGTAAAGAGGAACTAAAGAGCCTCTTGATGAAAGTGAAAGAAGATTGTGAAAAAGCTGCTTTAAAAGTCAACATTCCAAAAACTAAGATCATGTCATCCAGTTCCATCCTCATGGCAAATAGATGGGGGAAAAATATAAACAGTGACGGATTGTATTTTCCTGGACTCAAAACTGAGGATAGTGACTGCAGCCATGAAATTAAAAGACACTTGCTGCTTGGAAGAAAAGCTATGAGAAACTTAGAGTATTCCAACGTAGAGACATTACTTTGCTGACAAAGATCCACATAATCAAAGTTATGGTTTTTCCAGTAGTCATGTACGGATGGGAGAGTTGGACTATAAAGAAGGCTCAGTACTGAAGAATTGCTGCTTTTGAACTGTGGTGCTGCAGTAGGCTCTTGACAGTCCTTGGAAGGTAAGGAGATCTAACCAGTCAATCCTAAAGTAAATCAACCTTGAATATTCATTGAAAGGACTGATGATGAAGTTAAAGCTCCAATACTTCGGCCACCTGATGAGAAGAGTAGACTCACTGGAAAAGACTCTGATGCTGGGAAAGATTGAGGGCAGGAACAGAAGGGGACAAAAGAGGATAAAATGGTTGGATGGCATCACTGACTCAATATACATGAATCTGAGGAAACTCCAGACATAGTGAAGGGCAGGGAGGCCTAGCCTGCTCCATGGGGTTGCAAAGAATTGGACACAACCGAGTGACTGAACATCAAAGACGAGATAAAAATATTCTGTTCTTTGTATATATCACAATTTTCCCCCCATCATTTATTGATGAAAATTTAGTTGTTTTCCATATCTTGACTCTTATGGATAATGTTGCAATGATCATTTAGCTATCATTTTGAATCATGATGACAATTCCTTTGAATATGTACTCAGAGTAGAATTGCTGAATCTTAAGTTCAGTTCAGTTCAGTTTCTCAGTCGTGTCCGACTCTGCAAACCCGTGGACTGCAGCATGCCAGGCCTCCCTGTCCATCACCAACTCCCGGAGTTTACTCAAACTCATGTCCATTGAGTCAATGATGACACCCAATCATCTCATCCCTTGTCATTCCCTTCTCCTCCGGCCTTCAATCTTTCCCAGCATTAGAGTCTTTTCCAATGAGTCAGTTCTTTGCATCAGGTGGCCGAAGTATTGGAGCTTCAGCTTCAGCATCAGTCCTTCCAATGAACATTCAGGACTGATTTTCTTTAGGATGGACTGGTTGGATTTCCTTTCAGTCCAAGGGACTCTCAAGAGTCTTCTCCAACACCACAGTTCAAAACCATCAATTCTTAGGCACTCAGCTTTCTTTAGAGTCCATCTCTCACACCCATACATGACTACTGGAAAAAACATAGCTTTGACTAGATGGACTTTTTTTGGCAAAGTAATGTCTCTGCTTTTTAATATGCTGTCTAGGTTGGTCATAACTTTTCTTCCAAGGAGCAAGCATCTTTTAACTTCATGGCTACAGTCACCATCTCCAGTGATTTTGGAGTCCAAGAAAAAAAAAGTATGTCACTGTTTCCACTGTTGCACATCTATTTGCCATGAAATGTAATATATTTTTTATATATCATAACCTAATACTATTTTTAATCTTTTGAAAAATTTTCATACTCTTTTCAGTAACAGTCACTGTATTTTATATTCTCAGCATTAGTATTCAAGGGTTCCAATTTCTCTACATCCTCCCCATTAACATAATATCTTTTGTTCTTTAGATAATGGCTATACTAACAGGTATGAGGTGTTATCTCTTTATGGTTTAAATTTTCATTTCCCTGATTAATAGCAATATTTATCAATACCCATTGGCTACTTGTATGTCTTCCTTGGAGAAATGTTTATTCACTATTCCTTGTCCATATTTATTTAGATCATTTATAGTTTTTACTGTTGAGGTGTTGATCTCCTTGTATTTTTTATAGTAATTTTTCATGTGATTTGCAGATATTTCTGTATCCAATGTTTTTCTTAATAAATAGCAAAAACAATCCCAAAATGCATATGGGACCACACAGAAAAAATCTGAATAGTCAATTCAATCTTGAGAAAGAGTAATAAAGCAGAAACATTATACTTCCTGATTACAAAATATATTACAAACCCATAATAATTAAGACATTATGATACTGGCGTAAAAACAGACATGTAGAGCAAGGAAGGAGAAGGCAATGGCACCCCATTCCAGTATTCTTACCTGGAAAATTCCATGGACTGAGGAGCCTGGTGGGCTGCAGTCCATGGGGTTACGAAGAGTCAGACACAACAGACTGACTTCAGTTTAATTTTTCACTTTCATGCACTGGAGAAGGAAATGGCAACCCACTCCAGTGTTTTTGCCTGGAGAATCCGAGGGACGGCGGAGCCTGGTGGGCTGCCATCTATGGGGTCGCACAGAGTCGGACACGACTAAAGCAACTTAGCAGCAGCAGTAGCAGAGCAAGAAAACAGAATAACACAAGAAATAAATTCATGCATATATGTTCAACTAATCTTTGATAATGGTTTCAAGAATACACAATGGAAAAGGATAAATATGAAACTATAAAATTTTATGAGAAAATTTGGGAGAAAAGTTTTATTGGTGTTAGCAATGACATCTTAAATATTATAACAAAAGCACAAGCAATAACAGCAAAGATGGACAAGTTAAACTACATCAGACTATAATAGTCTGTATAACAAGAAACCATCTACAGAGTTAAAAATCCTATAAAGGGAAGAAATATTTGCAATTATATATCTGATAAGGGGTTAATATCTAAAATGTGTTTTATTTAGGCAGCATAGTATTGGGTTTTAGTTTATTGTCCAGTCTGAAAATGTCTCTCTTATAATTGGTGTGCTTAGACCATTTGCATTTTACTTAGTTGTTATTACTTATGTGATTAATTTTAATGGTACTATCTACATCTTGTTCCTACTTTCCAGTCTACTTTTGTTCCTGTTTTACTCTATTGCTTGAATTACTTATCTTTTATCCTATTTTATTTCCTTTTTTGACTTACTGCATGTGCACTTCCATCATGTCTGACTCTTTGTGACCCCACGGACTGTGTAGCCCACCAGGATCTACTGTCATGGGATTCTCCAGGCAAGAATACTGAAACAGTCTGTCATGTCATCCTACAGTGGACCTTCTAGTATTACTGTTTTGTTATTTTAGGGGTATCTTCAGAGGGACACACATATGTACATATATTTATGCCATGTACATGAGAGATTATATGTATATATATATGCATATATATGGAAAACATGTCTATAAAATATATAAAATAATTATGGATACATGCATCCTTGGTCTATTGTGCTTCATTTTATTGCACTTCACAGATGTTTTCTTCAAATTTAAGAAAGCAATCAAGGCTATTGGCACCATTTTTCCAACAATATTTTGATAATTCTCACAATATCTCAACCTTTTATTTTTATTGTAGTTGTTATGATGACCTGTGATAAGTGACATTTGACATTATTATTCCAAAAAGATTACAGCTTGCTGTAGGCTCAGATGGTGGTTAGCATTTTTAGGAGTAAAGTACTTTTTAATTATGGCACATACATTGCTTTCCTAAGACATGATGCTATTACACACTTGGTGGCGGTGGTGATTGTGTAGACGCTAAATCATGTCAGACTTTTTTGTGACCCCCATGGACTGTAGCCCACCAGGCTCCCCTGTCCATGGAATTTTCCAGGCAATAATACTGGACAGGATTACCATTTCCTTCTCCAGGGGATTTTTCTGATGCAGGGATCGAACCTGTGTCTCTTACATTGGCAGGTTGGATCTTTACAGCTGAGTCACCAGGGAAGATCTACCCTACATTATAGTGTAAATACTCAAAGGAGAAATTCCAAATTTCTGGAATTTTCTCTATGCTATCCCCTTTTATCTGTAGTCTTTCCTGTGACAACAGCTATCTTGGTCTTTCTGTAATCTCAGCTCTGCCTCAGGGAATATATTGGAGTTTGTCTGGTTTCATGTTCTCTGGACCATAAGTTTTAATATTCACAAAGCTCAACTTCTTTCTCATTTCTCAGGGATCACTAAATATATGTAAAGTCCAGTTAATTTAAAAATATTGTTTCGTACTTTCTTATTTTGTTGTATAAACAGGAAGGTAAATCTGATCTTTGTTACTCCATCTTGAACAAAAGTAGAACTATAACTCATAGGTTGTTGATGTTTGAAGTTTTTGAGTTCTAAATGTATTGGGAAGAATGGGATTTTTCTCATCTCCTCAACATTCAGCTATTTTCTGTTCTAACTCTTCTTGAACTATGAGTTACATTTTTAGAGGAGACATTTAACCTCAATATAATGGGAACAAGTGATTGCTCAAACATTAAGGTTCAGTTCAGTTCAGTCACTCAGACGTGTCTGACTATTTGTGACCCCATGAATGACAACATGCCAGGCCTCTCTGTCCATCAACAACTCTCAGAGTTTACCCAAACTCATGTCCATTGAGTCGGTGATGCCATCCAACCATCTCATCCTCTGTCATCCCTTTTTCTCCTGCCCTCAAACTTTCCCAGCATCAGGGAATTTTTAAATGAGTCAGCTCTTCGCATCAGGTGGCCAAAGTATTGGAGTTTCAGCTTCAGCTTCAGTCCTTCCAATGAACACCAAGGACTGATCGATCTCCTTTAGGATGGACTGGTAGGATCTCCTTGCAGTCCAAGGGACTCTCAAGAGTCTTCTCCAACATCACAGTTCAAAAGTATCAATTCTTCATCATTCAGCTCTCTTTATAGCCCAACTCTCACATCCATACATGACCACTGGAAAAACAATAGCCTTGACTAGATGGACCTTTGTTGGCAAAGTAATGTCTCTGCTTTTGAATATGCTATCTAAGTTGGTCATAACTTTCCTCCCAAGGAGTAAGCGTCTTTTGATTTCATGGCTGCAATCAACATCTGCAGTGATATTGGAGCTGAAAAAAATAAAGTCTGACACTGTTTCCATTGTTTCCCCATCTATTTCCCATGAAGTGATGGGACCAGATGCCATGATCTTAGTTTTCTGAATGTTGAGCTTTAAGGCAACTTTTCACTCTCCTCTTTCACTTTCAAAAGGCTTTTTAGTTCCTCTTCACTTTCTGCCATAAGGGTGGTGTCATCTGCATATCTGAGGTTATTGATATTTCTCCCAGCAATCTTGATTCCAAATTATGTTTCTTCCAGCCCAGCGTTTCTCATGATGTACTCTGCATATAAGTTAAACAAGCAGGATGACAATATACAGGCTTGACATGCTCCTGTTCCTATTTGGAACCAGTCTGTTGTTCCATGTCTAGTCCTATCTGTTGCTTCCTGACCTCCATACAGTTTCTCAGGAGGCAGGTCAGGTGGTCTGATATTCTCCTATCTTTCAGAATTTTCCACAGTTTATTCTGATCCACACAGTCAAAGCCTCTGGCATAGTTAATAAAGCAAAAATAGATATTTTTATAGAACTCCCTTGCTTTTTCAATGATCCAGTCGATGTTGGCAATTTGATCTCTGGCTCCTTTGCCTTTTCTAAATCCAGCTTGAACATCTGGAAGTTCACGATTCACGCATTCCTGAAGCCTGGCTTGGAGAATTTTGAGCATTGCTTTATTAGCGTGTGAGATGAGTGCAATTCTGCGGTAGTTTGAGCATTCTTTGCCATTGCCTCTGTTTGGGATTGGAATGAAAACTGACTTTTCCAGTCCTGTGGCCACTGCTGAGTATTCCAAATTTTCTGGCATGTTGAGTGCAGCACTTTCACAGCATCATCTTTTAGGACTTGAAATAGCTCAATTGGAATTCCATCACCTCCACTAGCTTTGTTTATAGTGATGCTTCCTAAGGCAAACCTGACTTCACATTCCAGGATGTCTGACTCTAGGTGAGTGATCACACCATCATGATTATCTGGGTCATGAAGATCTTTTTTGTACAGCTCTTCTGTGTATTTCTGCCACCTTTTCTTAATATCTTCTGCTTCTATTAGGTCTGTACCATCTTTGTCCTTTATTAAGCCCATCTTTGCATGAAATGCTCCCTTGGTATTTCTTGTTTTCTTGAAGAGATCTCTAGTCTTTCCCATTTATTGTTTTCCTCTATTTCTTGCTCACTGAAGAAGGTTTTCTTATCTCTCACTGCTATTCTTTGGAACTCTGCCTTCAAATGGTTAAATCTTTCCTTCTCTTCTTTGCCTTTTGCTTCTCTTCTTTTCACAGCTATTTGTAAGCCCTTCTCAGACAGCCAATTTGCTTTTTTGCATTTCTTTTTCTTGGGGATGTTCTTGATCCCTGTCTGATGTACAATGTCAGGAACCTTCGTCCACAGTTATCAGGCATTATGTCTATCAGATCTAGTCCCTTAAATCTATTTCTCACTTCCCCTGTATAATTATAAAGGATTTGATTTAGGTCATATCTGAATGGTCTAGTGATTTCCCCCACTTTCTTCTATTTAAATCTGAATTTGGCAATAAACACCTCATGATCTGAGCCACAGTGAGCTTTGGTCTTGTTTTTGCTGACTGTCTAGCAGCAGCAGCAGAGTGTCTCCCTCTTTGGCTGCAAAGAATATAATCAATCTGATTACGGTGTTGACCATCTGGTGATGTCTATGTGTAGAGTCTTCTCCTGTATTGTTGGAAGAGGGTGTTTGCTAAAACCAGTGCATTCTCTTGGCAAAACTCTATTAGCCTTTGCCCTGCTTTATTCAGTACTCCTAGGCCAAATTTGCCTGTTACTCCAGATGTTTCTTGACTTACTACTTTTGCATTTCAGTCCCCATAAGTAAGATAACAGGCTATTAAGGTAATATGCTATTGTCACCTTAAGGTAATAGGCTATTTTGCAGATATATCATTATTAATTACTATCAATGCTCTTGCAATATCAGTACCATCCATATCATTAGGCACGTCAGTAAGTCAGGTGTCAGCATAGACATCTCCTTTCCATTATCTGTAATCATTTATTATCAAGTTCAACCAATTTACATCATAAATTTTTATAATATCTTTGACCCCTTTCAATATTCACAGCCAAAATCTAACACCATCTGTAGGCTGATGTACTGCAACACTTTGATATTTGGCCTCTCCTTATCCAATCTTGGACTCTTTTTAACTGTTTTCTCAGACAGTGATCAGAGGCAAATTTTTAACATAAATTATTGGTCATGTTAGCACTTTATTTTAAAAACATTATTGATTTCTCTTGGTTTGATAAAAATTTAGAAAATTATTTAGAACTTTAGAAAAATTTAGAAAATTATTAAAATCCTTAATAAGATCAATAAAACTCATGTTTTTAAAGTTAATTTAACTTTAATTTTAGGGAAAAGATATAATTCTTTAACATGAATTGTCTCTTTTTAACACTAATTACAATTGCATTTTTTTCTATTATTTTGTATGACTATTTGATTGATGTTTACCTCCCCCAAAGGCTTATAAACAAAGCATTTGCTTGTCTTCAAATCCTTAAAAGTTAGTACAATACCTGATACCTGACATTTTAGCAATAATTAAAGATGTTTTGATTTAATCATACAATTTAGTAATTACATTAATGTAACTATAAATTCTATGTAATGTTAAAATAATAAAACTATGTTAATACTTTACAAGACACTATTCTAAATAACTTCCACAAAACATCTCATTTTATATTTAGATTCACCCAGTGAGCTATTATTGAAATTATGTATAAAGACGTAAAAGATTCAGAGAGATTAAGAACCTTGCTCAGTGTCAAACAGCCAGTAGAAAGCAGAATGGAATTTAAATGAAGATTCATCCTACTGAAATATACATCATCTCAGACACCATAATATATTGTCTCTTTTGTAAAATCTAAATATACAGCTTTTGCAAATAAAAATATTTGCCACAGACTCTTTGTTCCTCTCTGAGTAAAATTCTTAAGTACATATATTTTGGTATTGCTCTGTAGGTAATAATCTGCCTGCTGAAAAATATTTAGAAATCATGTAATGTGACATTTCTGACAGTTTTCCCAATGTACAACAAATTACAGAACAATGAGAGAATGATGAGAATAGGATACTGATTAAAAATTCAAGGCCTGTGCCCAGATATAAAATATGCAGACCTCTAGAATTTTATATATAAGAGGTAAAGAGCAGCTTGGAATCATTCATGGTCAGTGAAGTATAAGGAAAAGAGAAACTATGGTATGTGGTTCTTCTAGATGAGAAGAACTTATTGTATTATATAATTATATATAATTTATATTATTGTATTATATAATACCATAATATAACTGATTATATTATACAAATAGCCTTTATATTAATGGAAGCTTCCATGTTGGCTCAGATGGTAAAGAATCTGCCTGCAGTAGAGGACTTCTGGGTTTGATCCCTGGTTTGTGAATACCCCCAGAGAAGGAAATGGCTACCCACTCCAGTATTCTTGCCTGGAGAATCCCATGAAGAGAGGAACCTGTCAGGCTATGGTCTACAGGGTCGCAGAGAGTTGGACATGACTGAGCAACTAACATTTTCACTTACAATTAACATAATATTGCCTGTCCACTTTCATTTGTAAAGCTGGGTATATCAAATGGTGACTAAAATAATATTTAGGAAAATGTTCTATTGTTACCCTTGTGTTCTAATTTTTATTGTAATATTCTTAGGGAAAATAATTCACAAACTCTCAATAAGATTATTTAAGAAAAAAATCTCTAAATGACAACATCTTATTTTACTAGTAAGAATTCTAGTGGTTTACACAAGTTGTTATTGTTCAGTTGCTAAAGTCGTGTCAGACTCTGCCACCTCATGTACTGTAGCACAACAGGCTCCTCTGTCCTCCACTATCTCTTGGATTTTGCTTAAATTCATGTCCAGAAGCTCTTTTCTATTAATTTTTCTGATAAACTCAAAGATTTCTTTGACTTGTCTATAACGCACTATACCTGCCAGGATGTTCTGAATCTGGGTTTACTCTTGAGGTTCAATTCCGTAACATATGACTTAGATCAGATCAGATCAGTCACTCAGTCGTGTCCGACTCTTCGCGACCCCATGAACTGCAGCACACCAGGCCTCCCTGTCCATCACCAGCTCCTGGAGGTCACTCAGACTCACATCCATCGAGTCAGTGATGCCATCCAGCCAGCTCATCCTCTGTCGTCCCCTTCTCCTCCTGCCCTCAATCCCTCCCAGCATCAGAGTCTTCTCCAATGAGTCAAATCTTCGCATGAAGTGGCCGAAATACTGAAGTTTCGGCTTTAGCATCATTCCTTCCAAAGAAATCCTAGGGCTGATCTCCTTCAGAATGGACTGGTTGGATCTCCTTACAGTCCAAGGGACTGTCAAGAGTCTTCTTCAACACCACAGTTCAAAAGCATCCATTCTTCGGCGCTCAGCCTTCTTCACAGTCCAGCTCTCACATCCATACATGACCACAAGAAAGACCATAGCCTTGACTAGGCGAACCTTTGTTGGCAAAGTGATGTCTCTGCTTTTGAATATGCTATCTAGGTTGGTCATAACTTTCCTTCCAAGGAGCAAGAGTCTTTTAATTTCATGGCTGCAGTCACCATCTGTAGTGATTTTGGAGCCCAGAAAAATAAAGTCTGACACTGTTTCCATTGTTTCTCTATCTATTTCCCATGTAGTGATGGGATCATATGACTTAAGGAAATTCTAATTCAAGGAATTCTTGCAGCTTGTTAGTGAACTTCTATGTTATTGACATGGGCTTCCCAGGTGGCACTAGTGGTAAAGAATCTGCCTGACAATACAAGAGATGCAAGAGACATGTGAGTTCTCCCCCTGGGTCAGAACAACAAACATGGGTTCCATCATTGGGTCGAGAAGATCCCCTGGAGGAGGAAATGGCAACCCTCTGTAGTATTCTTGCCTGGAAAATTCCATGGACACAGCCTGCTAAAACCATGACAATGGAATTCGGGCTCTGACTGCCTACCTGCTCCTGCTCTTTCTCTGCCATCACTATCATTAATACAGATCTTAGCATATTATCCAGGCTGTTATAGGTTTGTATTGCTATTTAACTCTCCCCTCCCTTTGTCTCCTTCCAGTGCAGGATATGCAACCAAAGAAAATAATGAAATGGAAAATATTGTGTCAAAGATGTGCAAGATTATGATTTCCCAGTTGAAAAATATAATAAAAGCTAGATTAGCAACCATGATTTTTACTTGATATTAAAGATAATACTTGATATTCAACCTTAGTCATTCAGTCATGTCGCACTCTTTGCAACCCCCACGAACTGTAGCCCACCAAGATCCTCTGTCCATGGGATTTTTCTGGGCAAGAATCCCAGAGTAGGTTACTATGCCCTCCTCCAGGGGATCTTCCCAACCCAGGGATGGAACTCGCATCTCTTAGATCTCCTACATTGTTAGCAGGTTCTTTACTACTAGCATCACCTGGGAAACCCCTGGAGAACACTGACACAATGAGGAAACTAAACCTTACAGAAAATAAAGAATTTTGCCAAAATAATATACCTAATAAGTAATGGACTCAGAACTGAAACTGTTGATCCAAGAGCAATTGACATTATTTAGCTGCATCAGGGGAGAAAGTAATGGCACCCCACTCCAGTACTCTTGCCTGGAAAATCCCATGGACAGAGGAACCTGGTAGGCTGCAGTCCATGGGGTCTCTAAGAGTCTGACAGGACTGATCGACTTCACTTTCACTTTCATGCATTGGAGAAGGAAATGGCAACCCACTCCAGAATTCTTGCCTGGAGAATCTCAGGGACCGGGGAGCCTGATGGGCTGTTGTCTATGGGGTCGCACAGAGTCGGACACGACTGAAGTGACTTAGCAGCAGCAGCTGCATCAGGAGCACAGATGACATTAACTGGGCATGAATGAAACCAATTCCACCTACCAACGGTTTTTAATCTAAATTCCTGTCAATTTTTAAATGTCCTCTTAAAGTTACAATATTATAAAATAATCATGTGTGTGTGTTAGCTAAGTCATTTCAGTCTCTTTGTGACTCCTGGAAACCCCATGGACTGTGACTCACCAGGCTTTTCTGTCCATGGAATTCTCCAAGCAAGAATACTGGAGTGGGTTGCCATGCCCTCCTCCAGAGGATCTACTTCACTGAAGAATTAAACTCATGTCTTTTATGTCTCCTGCATTATCAGGTGGGTTCTTTTTCACTAACACAAGCCTGGAAACCCCAAATAATCATGTGTGTGTGTGTGTGTGTGTATATATATATATATCACAGAGCTAATTGTAAATGTACATAAATTACTTTGGGCACTAACTAGTTATAGTTGAAAAGAAACTTACTTCTTTTTTTAAATGTTGTATTTCATTTTCCAGAAATAGATTATACGTGCTTGCATTTTCTTGCTTTAGATCTAGAACTGGTTTCAAAGATGTGGCAACCGGATCTCACAGCTTGAAATTTGCTATGCCTAGCATTAGATATAAAGATTTTGAAGTGAATTTATTGCCCAAGAAAGCCTGTAATACTTGGGCTATGGCAAAATGAGTTGAGATATAGGGAGGAACATTAACTTCTCTCACTGAAAGAGGAGAATTGGTGGACTATTAGGATTTTATAGATATTATTTTAAATATATTATCTGGGAATTGACTAATATAATCCCTGTTACAACATCAGCCTACTTTTCCTTAAATGAAGTATAGGTAAACATAAAGCGCAAGTTTGGGTATCACATATAAAGTAATAAACAAAATTGTCCTTCGAGGGTAGGTTTGACTCCTAAAGAGCTGTCATATGTCAAACAGGAAAGAGCCACCATCCTGAGTTAGAAAGTTAGTTGTCTATATGTTTGGCCACTCCAATAACTCAGAAAAGTAAATGTGATTATACTGCACAACATTGAAGAATAGCTAAGTTATTATAAAAGCCTAGAAATTAACATAGAACTAAGCAGATCAAAGATTTAATGTTGGCGTGGCTTCACTCATATGCTTTATTGAGCGACAAGTACTATTCTATACACTATCTGAATTAATGCATGCAAAGCTCTGGTAACACAAAGTCCACATATTTGTGCTAAAAGTGTGACTAATCTACTAATGCCTTTCTTTGATATGAAAGTGTCTTTGCCAAAAGTGAACAAACTGAAATGGCTTTTTGCCAAGCTCAGGGAGCTGAGTAAATGATGCAAGTTAATGTTTGGCAGAGAAAAGCATGAATGTCAGAGATTGAATAGGAAAAGACTGGAGCATACATCCTACTCTGTTTTCTCTTGCTTTCATTTAAGTAGATGCTCTTCTCTCAGATCCAGTAACTTATCAAACACTAAAGAGTCAACCTTCTGTAGGACAACATGTCTGCCTGGTGTTGCCAGACGATTGTCAGAAGCCCAGATGGCTATGGGAAACTAGACATCTCAATCCCAGCTGGAGGAAATGCCAGCTCTAAGGTGAATGCTTTATTCACACATTATTCACATGATGAATTACAGATATTATTTCAAGAAACTAAACAGAAGACATGACTGATACAGCTTGAGACAGAGAGCCTTGTGAAAGATCCTGTAGAGACCATGAATAAAATCATTTAGAAATGGTATGTCCACTAAGGGATGGTCATTAAACCTGCCTGAGATAAGAACTGGCATTGACAGGTTAACAACTAGATTCTTTAAATATTTAAATTGCCATTTTACCAATTAAATATTTAAATATGGTACTTAAATCTTGTTAGTATCAAGGATGTTGTCCTGGAAGAAGAACACCAGAACAAAAGTTCTTAACTAACAACAATTTCTCTCCCAAGGGGACTACCGGCAATGTCTGGAGACATTTTTGGTTGTCAAAGCTATGAAGTGGTTGCTATTAGCATATATTTTGTAGAGGATAGGGTTAGTGCTAAACACTCTATACAGTCTCTCCCACAAGAACATTATTCAGCCTAAAACACAAGTAATACCTAGGCTGATAAACCATGTACTAAAGTAAAATTTCTAATATGTGAGTCACTACTGCTATGATCCATTTTATTTTAAACTATTTGTTGACATCCTTTAGGTAGATGAGATTAACTTGAAATAAGCTGCCTCATAAACATTTGGTAATGTTTTATGTAAATTTATATTCTTGGGCTTCCCTAGTGGCTCAGCTGATAAAGAATCCACCTACAATGTGGGAGACCTGGGTTTGATCCCTGGGTTGGGAAGATCCCTTGGAGAAAGGAACGGCTACCCAGTCCAGTATTCTGGCCTGGAAAATTCCATGGACTGTATAGTCTATGGGGTCGCAAAGAGTTGGACATGACTGAGAGACTTTCACTTTCTTTTTATCTGTAATATTTATGGAAATGAAATTGATGAGGGAAAATAACAGGCTCAGAGAACAGATAAAGGAAATCTCATATGCAAATAAAAATAGCAAATATTTCAGAGATGGTTACAATTTAAAGAATTTCTCTAAATTGAAGAAAAATTTTAAAACTAATTCTTAGAATATTAACTTTGAAGATTTATTCTAAGATACAACAGTAGTATTTATACATTTTCAGGATAAATGGATATTTAACCAACCTTCAGACCCAATTAAAACCTACTTACATTTATGTTATCTGTTATACCAGGAACTAAGGATATTTTAAGAACATACATAGACTGAGAGAATATGACAGCAATCCAGAATCCTCTATCCAGCCAACGTTTCTCTTCACTGTCAGCATCAAAGTGCTACATATTTAAACATATGAAAATTCAGAAAATATTCACTCCTATGTACTCTAACCAAATATCAATTGAATCAGTATGTATATCAAAAGATATAAAAGATACATTAGGCAATCAGTAGCTAGCTAAAAGGCTTATACTATGCTTACATTCTGATGGTAATATTGTAACTGTAGGCAAAAAATAAGTAAGTAATGGTTATTGAGATAGATGATAAAATATATTAGAAAAATATATAATAACCAGGAACTAAGGCATTTTATATTTTGACAATATACTCAGAGATAAAACCAGAAAGCAAAATAATTCTAAATTAAGATTTCATGTTGGAGGAGAATGAAGTAGTAAAGTGAAAGCCTTCAAAACATTTCATTCTGATGGAAAAGCTGTTGGTAAATAAATAATATGGCTGAGAGCATAATTTGAGACTAAAGAATATGGCTCTGTTTATTATTGATAAGAAGAAGGATCAGGCAAAATTGAAAAGCTGAACTGAATTTAAGAACTAGGACAAGTGAAAAGATGAATGAATAGAAATGCATTCAGATAATAGGTATAAATGAGAGGAACACAATAAGATGTCAGTTGTTACAATACATGTGCATTGGCTGACTCTTATCAAAGAAGAGATATCAGATTGGGTGTCTTGGCTATGGTACCCTTGGTCCTGGGCAAAATTTTAAAGGGCTGCAGTGATGCAGGGCCTGCAGAAAGGACTTCTAAGGGAAGTTCCTAACTTTGTATAAGACAAGAGTCATCAAATTGTTCTCTAAATTATTTGAAGCTAAAATGCTTAATAGAAACTGGATAATGTAACCTGATTATCTTACAATACATCAGCTTGAACGTAGTTTTCAATGCCCTTTTTGAAATGTAAGGGAGAACATAATTCCCTTGGAGACCTATGCAATTAACTAAATTATTAGCATGGGTTTTAACCACCTGAGGGAAGAGAATATTTAACTCTACTCCATCTTTGGCTACAGAACTTCACCTTCCACTGTTTTATCGTATTACATCTATAATTTTTTCATAACTAGGTACATAGTTATTAATAAGCAATGGTAACATTTTAATTAATATATCTCATTGTTTATAGAGATCATCTGATTCTCCAGAGTTCTTTTATCTTTTTACTTGTTGACTAAAGCATCTTAATTTCAATTCATAAATAGAAAAAGATAAACCTAGAAATGAAAAACACTAAAATCATGAAAGAATATGACATGTAATACATACTACTTGATAAAATCTTGAGAAAATTGATTATTTTCCAGTGAAGTATAAGCTAACAATTTTACACAAGAGAAGTTAAAAAAATTGAACTGGCAAATACTAATGAAAAGATCACAAGGGCAATTAAAACCTCACTTTTAAAAGAAAGATATGGAGCATCAATGTTTTAATAGCTGATTTCTATTTGTCAATTAAAATTTTCTTTATATTTTACATTATAAAAATTGTAACTTAGTATAAACTTAATATTCTACCAAATATAATCCAAGTATAGTCACTTGTAAATATAGATAGAACATGCATAATTATACATTAAATCAGCAATTCATAAAACAGCATAATATAATCACTTAGCTTTAAATCCAGAAAATTCATTGCAAGGGTAAAAAATAAAGAAGGAAAACAAATAATTTAACAATAGATTCTAGGAAACCAAGACATGAAAAATCAGTCATTCATAGTAAAATTCTAAGTGAAACAGAAACTAGTTAAACAAGACAGAGTCAATTTTCAAGGCATGATAGAAAACATCAGACAACATGGAGACATATTGAAGTATTTAAATTAAGGACTAAAAGAAGAATGTTTTTTCTTTGTATTGGTCACAGTCAGGGAAAATTATACATATTTTGGAAAGAAATGCCAAGATGATGTATTTTTTTTAAATGATAGGATTTTAAACTTGAGTGTCTATTTAAACACTGAAATAATAGAAAAAAAATTAAGATAGTTGGTAAAAAGATAAACAAAAGTTTCTCTTTAGCCCAAGAAAGAGCTATATACAGATAGAAATAAGCACACATGTATAAATATATATTAAAATTGTTGTCAAAATTATAAGAACCAGAGAATAGATATAATAAGGAATGTACAGGATTTATATTAATATGAGGGAAACAACAATTTTTTAAGGACATTGAAACAGTAAGAAAAAATGAAAGGTTACATTACGTTCTTAATGAGAAGATATACTTTCAAGAAAGAAACAATCCTCCAAAAATAATGTATAATGAAATTCCATTGATAATCCCTGAGGATGGTTTTCTAAATTCTAATACTAATAAAGAAGGCTACAGTTCTATTAAATAAGAAAACATAAGGACTAAAAAAGAATTATGAAGGACAGCATTTATAAGATATTGAATTTTTTATGAAACTACTATAATTATAACATGATATTTTCACAGGAATAGTGAATTAGATCACTGTAATAGAATACATAGTCTATAAAGTTTAGTATAGAAAAGTTTGCATTTCAATTCTGTGGGGAAAGGAGGTTTATTTATGAATGATTTCATCTTAATTGATTATACATCTAAAAGGAAAAACACGTTTTCTAATTTTTCATTTTACTATTTTAAATAGATAATTTAAACCCAACATATCATAGAGTTAACTTAAAAAAATTAAATGACACAATGAAAATGAGAGAAAATACTAGAAAAATGCTTGAGAAAACTTGAAATATAGATCTTCCAAGCCAAAAAGAAAACCTATGTTAATAAAGGAAAGATGCACATGTTAGTAATATGAAAAAAATTTAAAGTATGGTGAAATATGCCGCATCAAAATGCAAATAATTATTAAATATTTTCAAGATTTATGAAGTAATAATTCTGATTTTTTTTAGTTGTTTATGAGTCCTTTTTATTTATTTATTTATTTATTTTGGTTCAACATTTATTTTTTTTTAATTACATTTTATTTTGCTTAACTTTATAATATTATATTGCTTTTGCCATACATCAAGATGGATCCGCCACAAGTATACATGTGTTTCCCATCCTGAACCCTCCTCCCTCCTCCCTCCCCATACCATCCCTCTGGGTCGTCCCAGTGCACCAGCGCCAGGCATCCGTTATCAGGCATCGTACCTGAACTGGCGACTCGTTTCAGATATGATACTATACATATTTCAATGCTATTCTCCCAAATCATCCCACCCTCTCCCATTCCCAGAGTCCAAACTGTTCTATACATCAGTGTCTCTTTTGCTGTCTTGTAAACAGGGTTATTGTTACCATCTTTCTAAATTCCATATATATGCGTTAGTATACTGTATTTGTGTTTTTCTTTCTGGCTTACTTCCCTCTGTATAATAGGCTCCAGTTCCATCCACCTCATTAGAACTGATTCAAATGTATTCTTTTTAATGGCTTGAGTAATACTCCACTGTGTATATGTACCACTGCTTTCTTATCCATTCATCTGTGGATGGACATCTAGGTTGCTTCCAAGTCCTGGCTATTGTAAACAGTGCTGCTATGAACACTGGGGTACACGTGTCTCTTTCAATTCTGGTTTTCTCAGTGTGTATGCCCAGCAGTGGGATTGCTGGATCATAAGGCAGTTCTATTCCCAGTTTTTTGAGGAATCTCCATACTGTTCTCCAAAGTGGCTGTACTAGTTTGCATTCCCACCAACAGTGTAAGAGGGTTCCCTTTTCTCCACACCCTCTCCAGCATTTATTGCTTGTGGACTTTTGGATTGCAGCCATTCTGACTGGCGTGAAATGGTACCTCATAGTGCTTTTGATTTGCATTTCTCTGATAATGAGTGATGTTGAGCATCTTGTCATGTGTTTGTTAGCCATCTGTATGTCTTCTTTGGAGAAATGTCTACCTGATTTTTAAAACAAACAAGTATGGTGAGAAAAATCTGTAATGAATATGAACAGAAAATTCACCATAAAAGTTAAAAGGTACTAATCTTAATGTCAGTAAAGATACAAGTATCAAAAAAAGAATACAAATTTATATAGCATATCAACTGACAAAGGGAATGCCTTCCATTGCTAAAGAGAATGTTGGCACAGTCATATGTTGCTAAGCCATTCTTTACTGCCATGCTAGGGTGCCATAGTAATTGGAAAAATATATCTACCAAAGTTTTAAAAGGGTTTTGCTAGCCAGGTTGCTAGCTAGGCTAGGTTGACTTCCCTGGTGGTTCAGAGCTTAAAGCATCTGCCTGCAGTGCGGGAGACCTGGGTTCGATTCTTGGGTTGGGAAGATCCCCTGGAGAAGGAAATGGGAACCCACTCCAGTATTCCTGCCTGGAGAATCCATATGCATAATTTTTAATTTCATTACACAAAAACTTGAAATAGCCTATAAACATAAATTTGCTTTTGTTAAAATATACACATATATGTATATTTGTGCAAACATATGTGTATATATATATATATCTAAGTATATATATATAAGTGTGCATATACATATATATACACACACATTTTAAAACTGGAAAAGGCATTAAAACATATATCTTTTGAATCTACTACATATATATTGGAAAACTCAGTAATTGTCACAGGACTGGAAAAGGTCAACTTTCATTCCACTCCCAAAGAAAGGCAATGCCAAAGAATGTTCAAACTACCACACAATTGCACTCATCTCACATGCTAGCAGAGTAATGCTCAAAATTCTCCAAGCCAGGCTTCCACAGTATGTTAACCATGAACTTCCAGATGTTCAAGCTGAATTTAGAAAAGCCAGAGGAACCAGAGATCAAATTTCCAATATCTGTTGAATCATCAAAAAAGCAAGGCAATTTCATAAAAACATCTACTTCTATTTTATTGATTATGGCAAAGCCTTTGACTGTGTAGGTCATAACTAACTGTGGAAAATTTTCCAAGAGATAGGAATATCAGACCACCTTACTTGCCCCCTGAGTAATCTGAACTCAGGTCAAGAAGCAACAGTTAGAACTGGACATGGAAAAACAGACTGGTTCAAAATTGTCAAGGTTGAATATTGTCATCCTGTTTATTTAACTGCTGTGCAGAGTACATCATGCTAAATGCTGGGCTGGATGAAGCACAAGCTGGAATCAAGATTGCCAGGAGAAATATCAACAACCTCAGATATGCAGATGGTATCACCCTTCGGCAGAAAGCTAAGAATTAAACAGCCTCTTGATGAAAGTGAAAGGAGAGTGAAAGAGCTGGCTTAAAACAACATTCAAAAAAGAAGATCATTGCATCCAGTCCCCTCACTTTATGGCAAATAGATTGGGAAACAGTGACAGACTTTATTTATTTATTTTTTTTTTTTTTTGGGGGGGGGCTTCAAAATCACTGCAGATGGCTTAAAGCTCGACATTCAGAAAACGAAGATCATGGCATCTGGTCCCATCACTTCATGGGAAATAGATGGGGAAATAGTGGAAACTGTCAGACTTTATTTTTGGGGGCTCCAAAATCACTGCAGATGGTGATTGCAGCCATGAAATTAAAAGACGCTTACTTCTTGGAAGGAAAGTTATAACCAACCTAGATAGCACATTAAAAAGCAGAGACATTACTTTGCCAACAAAGGTCCGTCTAGTCAAAGCTATGATTCTTCCAGTAGTCATATATGAATGCGAGAGTTGGACTATAAAGAAACCTGAGTGCCAGAGAATTGTTGCTTTAGAACTGTGGTGTTGAAGAAGACTCTTGAGAGTCCCTTGGACAGCAAGGTGATCAAAGCAGTCAATCTTTAAGGAAATCAGTCCTGAATATTCATTAGAAGGACTGATGCTGAAGCTGAAACTCCAATACTTTGGTCACCTGATGTGAAGAACTGACTTCTTGGAAAAGACCCTGATGCTAGGAAAGATTGAAGGCAGGAGGATAAGGGGGCAACAAAGGATGAAATCATTGGATGGCATCGCTGAATCGATGGACATGAATTTTAGCAAGCTCTGGGAATTGGTGATGGACAAGGAGGCCTGGCTTGCTGCAATCCATGGGGTCACAAAGAGTTAGACATGACTGAGCAGCTAAATTGTACTGAAATATATTGTATAGGACATTTTTTGAGTGCCAAGATTGAACCTATTTATTTTCTTGAACAATAAATTGCTTTCTTGCTATTGTAAATGTATAGGATTTTGGGGGGTGTCAAAACTAAAACTATTCACTTTCTTGAACAATAACTATCTTCCTTGGTATTATCATGCTGTTATTATACAGGATTATTTCATCTTTATTGCATAATAGTTAATAGTTGTTAAATAACTTACTCAATTCAAGGTACTCCAAAGTATTGTCATTTTAGAGCCTTCCAGTGCAATAATATCATAAATTTGATTATCACTGTAACCATTAGATCTTCTGTGACTAATAAACTTAGTGTGTAATATCTTCCTTTTCATCATTACTATTTCATTTGAAATTCTCCCCATAATGTTGATACACAAAATTGTTCCTTAACTGAATTAGAGAATACATTCTAGCAACTAAATTATGCAGTTTACAGTATGTTTCAGTATACTTTCAGGAAATATATTAATAACATTATATATTGGAGTTAGTGTAAATATTTTCTGAGATTCAAATTTTAGCTATATATTTTAAAAGGTTATTAGTATGAATTTACCCTAACAATTAGTTTAGTTGTTTGCTGTTGTTTTTCAGTTGCTAAGTCATGTCTGACTCTTTGCAACTAGATAGACTATAGCCAGCCAGGCTCCTCTGTCAATGGGATCTTCCTGATCCAGGGATCAAACTTGCATCTCCTGTGGCTTCTGCATTGGAAGGTGGATTCTTTACTACTGAGCAACCTGGAAAGCACTACTATCTCCCAGAGTTAACTTAAATTCATGTCCATTGAGTTGGTGATGCTATCTAATCATTTCATCCTCTGCAGTCCCCTTCTTTTGCCTTCAGTCTTTCCCAGGATCAGAATCTTTTCCAGTGAGTTGGCTCTTCACCCCAGGTAGCCAAAGTATTGGAGCTTCAGCTTCAGACAGAGTCCTTCCAATGAATATTCAGAGTTGATTTCCTTTATCCAGGTTGCCTCACAACTAACTTGGCAAAGTCAAATACATATATTTTATTTTCATTGATACTGCTATGCCATTCTGCTAAAACAAAATCTCACTCTGAGTGTGACACATGTAATCATAACTGTATTTCATTTGATTAGGTTAGTAGAGTATCTGAAATTTTGTATATCAGAAAACTAGTGAGATAACCTCAATGTACTTAAACTCCTGCTAATGTATCCCTTTCATCTCAGCATTTTCTAATTAAACTATGCTCCCACAAATCTCTTGAAAATAATGAAGACAAATAAACAAGAAAAAAAAATGGTAGCAGTTTTATGACATCAATATTTTAAAACAGGAAAAGACATTGGAACATATATCTTTTGAACCTATTACTTTACAAAATGAAATACTCAACTGTAGTACCAGGCAAAAAGTCCTCTCTAAATATAATGAACACATTAAAATTCTGCTAAGGTTAATTTAAAAAATGTTTATGTGAGAAGTCAAATAGATACTTAATAGGAGAGCTCAGAATCTAAATTATATTTTTCTATTCTGTAGTCTAGTTTTTCTGTGTTCCTCAAAAATGAATGATTACCTTGTGTATTTGTTAAAATGCATAGTCCTGAACTCCTTTACTGGAGATCTCAAGTTGGTGTACCCGTCTATTAATTTAATCAAGGATATTTGGGAAGAGCTGTGCATTAGGGTTCCTGTCATTAGACTAGCATATGGCCAAACATTAAATTTAACCTAATATGTATAAAGGGGCTTTCCTGGTGGTTCAGGGGTAAAAAATCTGCCTGCCAATGCAAAAGATGTGGGTTTGATCCCTGGTTTGGGATGATACCCTGGAGGAGAAAATGGCAACCCATCCAGCATTCTTGCCTGGGAAATTCCATGGACAGACTAGCTTGGTGGGCTACAATCGATGGGGGTGCAAAAAGTTAGACAAGATTTAGGGTGTAAACAACAACAACGCATATGAAAATAATTTGCATTGCTGACTGGATCTTTCCCAGCATCAGGCATCACTGACTTGATGTACATGAGTTTGAGAAGACTCTGGGAGTTGGTGATGGACAGGGAAGCCTGGTGTGCTGCAGTCCATGGGGTCACACACAGTCAGATATGACTGAGGGACTGAACTGAACTGTAGTATTCTATGCGCCACTCATTCTTTCTCTGTAAAGAATATTGAAATAAGATATTCCTTCTTCTTCCTTTCTGTTCCTCTCCTTTCCATTTCTTTTTCTTTCTTTTATTTTCTTAAACAAGTCAGGAAACACTGTGAAGAGGCTTTCCCTTTTGACTCTAGTCAAAGTTAATATCAAAATCTCCTCCTTTAGGATTCTTAAAGCTCCAGTTAAACAACAAACTTGCTTCTGCTGCTTAGTAGTTTGGAAAATTAGGTAGTTAGTTTAATAGCCTTATATGAGCATTGTAGGGAGAAGGCAATGGCAACCCACTCCAGTACTCTTGCCTGGAAAATCCCATGGACAGAGGAGCCTGGTAGGCTGCAGTCCATGGGATCGCTAAGAGTTGGTATGACTGAGCAGCTTCACTTTCACTTTTCACTTTCATGCATTGGAGAAGGAAATGGCAACCCACTCCAGTGTTCTTGCCTGGAGAGTCCCAAGGATGGGGGAGCCTGGTGGGCTGCCGTCTATAGGGTCGCACAGAGTTGGACACAACTGAAGTGACTTAGCAGCAGCAGCAGCACGAGCCTTGTAGGGCTTCTCAGTTGGTGCATTGGTAAAAATCTGCCTGCCAATGCAGAAGACAAAGAGATGCAGAGTTTGATCCCTTGGTGGAAGATTTCCTGGGATAGGAAATGGCAACCCATTACAGTTTTCTTGCCTGGAAAATTCCAAGGACAGAGGATCCTGACAGGCTACAGTCTACGGATCTCAAATATCTGGACACTACTGAGTAACTGAACATGCATACAGTGAACACTGCCTCTAATAGATATGAAATCTTTACTGACTCACAGACATACTAAAACTTGGAGTCTATTAAAGTCATAAAACCTATCAACAAATAATTAAGAAAATATCCAATAAATATACATTAACTTATGCATAATTAATCTTTATGTAGAAATTATAACTTATTTAACTTTTATTAGCCAGATTTTTATCATCCACCTACCAAAGCAGGGCAGTAAGAGAACTCTGTGCTATTATTGATATTTATTTTCATTTTTTGGTACAATATCAATGTAGGATAAGAAAATGTGGCCTCTGGAGTGAATTCAAATTTTGCAAGTATGTCAAGGCTGCATATTGTCACCATGTTTATTTAACTTATATGCAGAGTACATCATGAGAAATGCTGGACTGGAAGAAACACAAGTTGGAATCAAGATTGCCGGGAGAAATATCAATAACCTCAGATATGCAGATGACACCACTCTTATGGCAGAAAGTGAAGAGGGGCTAAAAAGCCTCTTGATGAAAGTGAAAGTGGAGAGTGAAAAGGTTGGCTTAAAGCTCAACATTCAGAAAACGAAGATTATGGCATCTGGTCCCATCACTGCATTGGAAAGAGATGGGGAAACAGTGGAAACAGTGTCAGACTTTGTTTTTCTGGGCTCCAAAATCACTGCAGATGGTGACTGCAGCCATGAAATTAAAAGACGCTTGCTCCTTGGAAGGAAAGTTATGACCAACCTAGATAGCATATTCAAAAGCAGAGACATTACTTTACCAACAAAGGTTCGCCTAGTCAAGGCTATGGTCTTTCCTGTGGTCATGTATGGATGTGAGAGCTGGACTGTGAAGAAGGCTGAGCGCCGAAGAATTGATGCTTTTGAACTGTGGTGTTGGAGAAGACTCTTGAGAGTCCCTTGGACTGCAAGAAGATCCAACCAGTCCATTCTGAAGGAGATCAATCCTGGAATTTCTTTAGAAGGAATGATGCTAAAGCTGAAACTCCAGTATTTTGGCCACCTCATGCGAAGAGTTGACTCATTGGAGAAGACTCTGATGCTGGGAGGGATTGAGGGCAGGAGGAGAAGGGGACGACAGAGGATGAGATGGCTGGATGGCATCATTGACTCAATGGATGCGAGTCTGAGTGACCTCCGGGAGCTGGTGATGGACAGGGAGGCCTGGCGTGCTGCGGTTCATGGGGTCGCAAAGAGTCGGACACGACTGAGCGACTGATCTGATCTGATCTGAAAGTGATTGAACTGAACAATGAGGACAGGCAAGAATCAGATACAACTGAAGTTACCACACTAATGCATATTAGAATATATATTCATAAGGAATACTTACTGAATGTTTACATGAGCCACTGTTAGTAAGAGTGTTATATGGATCCACCTCTGCTGAGTGCAAGATACAGAGAATACAGTAGTTAATACAGATGATTGCAATTCAGAGAGAAATTGGTATTAGCATTATAAACACTTGGGGTCAATCTTCTTCTACCCATAATTTCTAAGAATTTTGTTAAAAATAATTATTTTCTGCATTTTCCAACTGTCTAACTATAAGCAAGGTGAAAAGACATTTGTTTTAAAGATATTCTATGGACATTAAACCAAATTTTTCTTCTGAGCTAGAGGCCCACAATTGAAGCTCAACTCCAAATGTCTACACAGCTCAATATCAAGGTACAACTGTTCATACATTCTTTCAGAGTCTCAGATTCAACCATATCAAACTATTGAATTTATTATAATTTTTTTTATTAATAGAGTATCTGTAATAGTTATAAAACCAATTATCACAAAGATAGAATTATTGCAAACAATAACTTAGACCACACAAAATGGGGGTGACTAATTAAATATATTTAGGGAAAGTTTCAAAGAGAAAATATACAAGTTTAACTTTGACAATAGATAATTGTTAGGGATTGGATGGAAACTAATTCTGGTCGGATAGAGGCAAATGGCTATACAAGCTTCCCCAATTATACTGAAGGTTTTCTGTGTCTTATACTTGGTTGTATTTATAGATCTTATCACACTGATCAATAGTTTTTTTTTTTTTTTTTTTAATGTTGTTCATGTCCATGTGTATGTGTATGAGAGAGACAGAGGGAGACAGAGAAAGATAAAAATAGAGGAAACAATTTAACACTATTCCACAATGAGTAGTCCCCAAATTATTGCTATTTTTTCCTCCTTTTCTTATTTCTCTTTTCAGTGTTTTTCATTCCTTAATTAATTTGTTTCTTTATCTTGGAAATCAGTATCCCTCTATTTTGTTTTTAACCTCAGTAGCTTCCCTCTCCTGTTCTAAGTCACTCCTACAATCACTGGTGGATGTCTGCCCTAGGAGTAACATGTTCAGTTCAATTCAGTCACTCATTTGGGTCTGACTCTTTGTGACCCCATGAATTGCAGCAGACCAGGCCTCCCTGTCCATCACCAAGGCCCAGAGTTCACTCAGACTCATGTCTATCGAGTCGGTGATGCCATCCAGCCATCTCATCCTCTGTCATCCCCTTCTCCTCCTGTCCCTAATCCCTCCCAGCATCAGAGTCATTTCCAATGAGTCAGTTCTTCTCATGAGGTAGCCAAAGTACTGGAGTTTCAGCTTTAACATCAGTCCTTCCAAAGAACACCCAAGACTGATCTCCTTTAGAATGGACTGGTTGGATCTCCTTGGAGTCCAAGGGACTCTCAAGAGTCTTCTCCAACACCACAGTTCAAAAGTATCAATTCTTCGGCATTCAGCTTTCTTCACAGTCCAACTCTCACATCCATATATGACCACTGGAAAAACCATAGCCTTGACTAGATGGACCTTTGTTGGCAAAGTAATGTCTCTGCTTTTGAATATGCTATCTAGGTTGGTCATAACTTTCCTTCCAAGGAGTAAGTGCTTTTTCATTTCATGGCAGCAACCACCATCTGCAGTGATTTTGGAGCCCCCCCAAAATAAAGTCTGACACTGTTTCCATTGTTTCTCCATCTATTTCCCATGAAGTGATGGGACCAGATGCCATGATGTTAGTTTTCTGAATGTTGAGCTTTAAGCCAACTTTTTCACTCTCCTCTTTCACTTTCATCAAGAGGCTTTTTAGTTCCTCTTCACTTTCTGCCATAAGGGTGGTGTCATCTGCATATCTGAGGTTATTGATATTTCTCCTGGCAATCTTGATTCCAGCTTGTGCTTCTTCCAGCCCAGTGTTTCTCTTGATGTACCCTGCATGTTAGAGTATAAATTATGATGTCATATTGAATATCCTGGAGGAAAATTCCTAAGGATTAGTTTTGAACAGAGAATGCCATTTAGATAAAAGAAGTATTTATATATTTCAAAGTTATTTATCCATCTCTATACTTGATTGATTAATAGCCAGTTTATTGCATTATTCAAAGAAACATTTAATATGGCCCTAAAAACATAGAAATGTAAATCAGTATTCTTACAGCAATTCATGTCTACTATAAGCATTGAGTTAAAATGAAATATTTCACAATATAGCATGTACATGATCCTCTGAACTGAACGTAAGGAAATACAAAATTAATAAACATATATACTTATAAATTCATGGGATTAATATTGACAAATTTTAAGCTGATCTCCCCAAATTAAAAATATGTATATCCTTGAAAGACAAATGGATTGATTAATCTCATCATAATACATGATTTTCCCTTGGTTTTTCTTAAATTAAAGATAAAAAGAGAATACAAGCTCTTAAATGTAAAGAAAACACAGAATTTCAATCAGTAATAAGGCACACTTTATTTCATAAAGAGGTTTGAAAGCTGGTTGGGCTCTCAGGACTCCAGTTCAATAATGTGAGTAAATGTTAGCAGCTCAGTTGTGTCCAACTCTTTGTGACTCCTTAGGAGAAGGCAATGGCAACCCACTCCCGTACTCTTGCCTGGAAAATCCCATGGATGGAGAAGCCTGGAAGAGTCCGTACGACTTAGCTCATCCATCCATGGAATTCTCAATGGCAGGAATACTGGAGTGGGTTGCCATTTCCTTGTCCAAGGGATTTTTCTCATGACCTCCTCCATTGCAGGCAGATGTTTTACCAACTGAGCCACTGAGAGTTTGCTAATTCAGTCATGTAAATATAAATGGAGGATCATGTTTTCTTTAAAAACTTATTGAGGAAAGTTAAACTGAAACATCATATAGAAATAAAATATCTGATTAATATAGAATGGTCTTCTTAAAATGAGTGTTCTGTAAAAACTGATTTTCCAGGATGTTAACATTATCATGTATCATGTCTACTGTTAATTTCAGCTTAGAGACTCTGAACTGTCATGGCTGATGGTATTGACATATCTTCACCTGTAAAAAAGAATAGCTTATTCAAAATTGTATGTATCTCTTTCTCTGTATCTATATCCTCTATTTCTGAAAGTATAAAGGGACTGTTTGATCATACATAATTTTTATTGTGTTTTTTTTTTTTTTTCTGTTTTCCTCTGGCTTATTTCCAATTGTGAGCATCAGCTAGATCGGACCTCATCTAGATCAGACAGATGGTTCCGTCTAAGAAGATGTCCCCACAACCTGAGATAGCCTGTGAACATCCTTTGGAAGTCTTTTGTATGCCTTTCCAGTTTATTTATGTAATGATTTATGTTACTTTTCTCATTTTATTTTTTGCAGTAAAACCTATATTGGTTCTTTTCACTCTGCCAATTTAGCTAATCTGGAGCCATATTTTATGGATTTTCTTCATTGCATGGTGTCAAGTTTGATTGACCATAGAAAAATCTGTGTGGGAGAAGTGGTCTTATGTTTTAATGCTCTGAAGCTTGGTGCAAGGCCAGGTCTTTTTCTTGCTTCCACATATCCATACTCATATGTGGGCTCAATAGTTTTCTGGGGACAGTAGTCAGACCTGCTGTCTGTTCTGCTCCCACTGGATCTTCTTCAAATTTGGATCCTGGGGAAGGGTGGGTGAAGATCCACAGTGAAGTACTATAGGCTGTCCTACAGGTGCCCCTTATCACAAAGGTTGGAGGTAGTAAGTGATAGATACGACTGCCAGTGAGTCTTACTCTCCCTCTGTTATGAATATTTCCTTTGTCAACTGTAGAACTGAATTCAGTCCTAAAACTAGATGCAGAGGTGATAGCTACTGGACTACTAAACTGGCTCCAACAAACACACGTAGTCTAATTCTTGTCATGTATTTCTGTTTAAATATCATCGAGTGCTTCTCCTCTTATCAAATCTTAGCTAAAAACTTTTCTATCAGGCTGTTTGGCTACCAATCACACAAAGATATTTGTTTCTTTCTCGTCCATATTAAAATATAGAATATTTCATGATCCAGATATTACATTACAGCTAAATGCATAAACAAACTGACAGATGAGGCAGATACTTATAGGATGTGAATTTGTGTGTGTGCTGAGGGATACAGCCTCAAAACTGTATAAAGAGGATTACCCTTTCTTGGAGAAACAATCCAGAAACACAGCAGGATCACACCTTTGGAAAAGCTTAGGAAGAAACATTCTCCACAGAACAAGGCAGAGTATTACTTTGTTTTTACAGAAGGTAAAACTTATCAGATTATAGTCCTCTATATTAGTAAAGTGACCATTTTTACTTTCTCATGGAAGAGAACGTAGTTATTCAGGGTCTCAGAGGCTTTTGACAGGAAAAGGGACAGAACAATGGGCTGACATTTTGTCAGCACTTTAGTTGTTGATTATCCCAGGCTGAGTCATGAAACTGCTATTCTCTAGATGACTCTCTCTGCCCTTAGTCCACTGACAGATCCATCAAGTAGCTCAAAGATTTGTCACTTACACAGAGCAGCTGCTAGTCCATGAATACTGTTGTAAGAATTAGGAATGACATCCCTCCAGGCCAGACAACACCTACATGATGGCTTTGCACCTCTATTTCTTTAAGGTTTAGTGATAATCTTCCTTGAAGCTTATCTTCCATGTCAAAGAAGCTCTTTGTTGGGCTTCAGAGTGCTCATAATTTGGAAACATTTTCTTATATTAGTGTACCTTGCATCTCTAAATCTCCCTTATAGTTATCACATGTTTCTATAATTATTTATCCAAATAGTGCTAAAGTTTAATGTTGGTCTTTCCTACTATCTGCTGTGAAAGTGCGGCACTCAATATGCCAGCAAATTTGGAAAACTCAGCAGTGGCCACAGGACTGGAAAAGGTCAGTTTTCATTCCAATACCAAAGAAAGGCAATGCCAAAGAATGCTCAAACTACCACACAATTGCACTCATCTCACACGCTATTAAAGTAATGCTCAAAATTCTCCAAGCCAGGCTTCAGCAATATGTGAACCCTGAACTTCCTGATATTCAAGCTGGATTTAGAAAAGGCAGAGGAACCAGAGATCAAATTGCCAACATCTGCTGGATCATGGAAAAAGCAAGAGAGTTCCAGAAAAGCATCTATTTCTGCTTTATTGACTATGCCAAAGCCTTTGACTGTGTGGATCACAATAAACTGTGGAAAATTCTGACAGAGATGGGAATACCAGACCACCTGACTTGCCTCTTGAGAAACCTATATGCAGGTCAGGAAGCAACAGTTAGAACTGGTCATGGAACAATAGACTGGTTCCAAATAGGAAAAGGAGTATGTCAAGGCTGTATATTGTCACCCTGCTTATTTAACTTATATGCAGAATACATCATGAGAAACCCTGGGCTGGAAGAAGCACAAGCTGGCATCAAGATTGCTGGGAGAAATATCAATAAGCTCAGATATGCAGATGACAGCACCCTTATGGCAGAAAGTGAAGAGGAACTAAAAAGCTTCTTGATGAAGGTGAAAGGGGAAAGTGAAAAAGTTGGCTTAAATCTCAACATTCAGAAAATGAAGATCATGGCCTCTGGTCCCATCACTTCATGGGAAATAGATGGGGAAACAGTGTCAGATTTTATTTTGGGGGCTCCAAAATCACTGCAGTTGGTGATTGCAGCCATGAAATTAAAAGACGCTTGCTCCTTGGAAGAAAAGTTATGACCAACCTAGACAGCATATTCAAAAACAGAGACATTACTTTGCCAACAAAGGTCCGTCTAGTCAAGGCTATGTTTTTCCAGTGGTCATGTATGGATGTATGAGTTGTACTGTGAAGAAAGCTGAGCACAGAAGAATTGATGCTTTTGAACTGTGGTGTTGGAGAAGACTCTTGAGAGTCCCTTGGACTGCAAGGACGTCCAACCAGTCCATTCTAAAGGAGATCAGTCCTGGGATTTCTTTGGAAGGAATGATGCTAAAGCTGAAACTCCAGTACTTTGGCCACCTCATGTGAAGAGTTGACTCATTGGAAAAGACTCTGATGTTGGGAGAGATTAGGGGCAAGAGGAGAAGGGGACTATAGAGGGTGAGTTGGCTGGATGGCATCACTGACTTAATGAATGTGAGTCTGAGTGAACTCCGGGAGTTGGTGATGGACAAGGAGGCCTGTTGTGCTGCAATGCATGGGGTCGCAAAGAGTTGGACATGACTGAGCGACTGAACTGAACTAAACTAAATTATCTTCATATCCATGATTTTTTCTCATTTATAAAATATGTCAAAGTGGTCATTGTCACAGTAATAGAAAGCTGTCAGCCTCAAATACAGGTTCAGTATTTGAAACAAAATTTACTGAAAGAAGTCCAATAGAATAATAATCCCTTCCTCCCTCTTTTCATTTCTACTTCCTCTTCTTCATTTCTTCCTTCCCTCCTTCATTCATGTTATTTCCTGCCTATTTCCTTCCCTCTTTCTCTCCCTCTCTTCATCTCTTTATTCCTCTGTCTGCTTGTAACTGGTTTTGTCCCTCTTCATGAATAAAAAGAAGGTTATCCATGATGGATTCTTAACATTTCATTTATCTGCACTGGGTCTTAGTTGCTTTTAGTTTTAGCATGTGGGCTTTTATTTGTGTATGGCATGTGGATTCTAATTCTTTTGGGTCGAACCCTGGTCCCCTGCACTGGCAGCATGGAATCTTAACCACTGGACAACCAAGGTAGGCCTCCATCCATGAGGGATTTTTTTTTTTTTTTTTAATGAAAAACTCCTGTTATTTCTAATTCTACACTCAGAATCTCCATTTTAAACTCTCCATGTTGGTAATTTCCTGATTCCATCCAAATTTCTTACCTATGCAGTTGTATTCCTACTGAAAAACGAGATTGTTTAAACCCTCAAGATAAAGAAATATAGGTGTTGTAGATCTAATAGAGCATACTAATTTATAATTTATATGAGAATTAATATCTTTCTTATCAGCAAACTTATTTGTGTGTTAGTTTCCTCACACAATGGAGATAAAATTAGAGGATACATTTAAAAAGATACTAGGAAACTGTCACTACATAGCTTGTGAATGGAAAAGATACAGTGTAATTATATTATGGCCTAAAGATAACAGCTTATTTACTGCTTTCTATTTTCTTTTTATTTTATTTTATTTTTTTATTTTGCTTAACTTTACAATATTGTATTGCTTTTACTATACATCGAGATGGATCCGCCACCAGTATACACGTGTTCCCCATCCTGAACCCTCCTCCCTCCCCCTTCCCACACCATCCCTCCAGGTCATCCCAGTGCTCCAGTCCCAGGCATCTGTTATAAGGCATCATACCTGGACTGACTCATTTCAGATATGATATTATACATATTTCAATGCTATTCTCCCCAATCATCCCACCCTCTCCCGGTCCCAGAGTCCAAAAGTGTTCTATACTTCAGTGTCTCTTTTGCTGTCTCGTAAATAGGGTTATTTTTACCATCTTTCTAAATTCCATATATATGTGTTAGTATACTGTATTTGTGTTTTTGTTTCTGGCTTACTTCACTCTGTATAATAGGCTCCAGTTCCATCCATCTCATTAGAACAGATTCAAATGTATTCTTTTTAATGGCTGAGTAATACTCCATTGTGTATATGTACCACAGCTTGCTTATCCATTCATCTGTGGATGGACATCTAGGTTGCTTCCACGTCCTGGCTATTGTAAACAGTGCTGCTATGAACATTGGGGTACACGTGTCTCTTTCAATTCTGGACTTCTCAGTGTGGATGCCCAGCAGTGGGATTGCTGGATCATAAGGCAGTTCTATTTTCTTATTTTTCTGACAAATGTTAAAAGTTCTTATCACAAATCTTTTGATTTACTTGTGGGTAAAGTAATCAAAGATTTAATATTTGTTTAATTTGTTATTGATTTGTTACCCATTCAGGTTCTTTATATTTACCTTTGATTCACAGAAGGCAGATATTTAATAAATCAATAAATTTTAAGCATTTTTATATTTTAAAGCATTTACATTTTTAAAGATAATAGACATAATGTGTGTAGAAACATCTTTCTCCCTTAAACTTCAAATTTATTTTAAGAATTTATTGATACAGTATGTATTGTTAATCTAGTGAAACAGATGAGTTACTTAAATTAGAAATAACAAATTTTTCAGGATCTCCAAATATAACTCTCAGTTTATAATAGTGGGAAAATATATGAAAAAATTTTATAAATAAATTTTGGAAGTAATTCTAATTTGCCTTTGTAACTAAAATCTACTAGAAATCAGCAATCTACTCTGATACTGAATTAATCTTTCTATTATTGTAAAACTCATTTAATTAATATAGAAAAGAAATATATCCTGACTCTACTTTCTATTTAGACAGGGCAATGTAATGATGATATCATTCTGAGAAAGATATACTTTCTTTTCTTTCCATCATTTTTTTCTTTAAGCAACTAAAAATTCAGCCTATACACAGAGAGAGTGAACTGATTTTTCTCATAGTTAACCTAAGAATATCATTTTCTCTTAACTCCACTGTCAGTAGTTCTCATTAACTACTGTTTAAAAAGGCATTGACTCAGAAACCAATTATTTTACTGGAGAAATATTTTTCCACAGAAAGTAATTTCTCATTTGAGACTTATTCTTCATGTCATTCTCATTATCAAAACACTGGTATTCCTTAAAACTGCTGTGTTAATTTGGTTATGTAAAGATTTACCATGTTTTAGAGTGATGAATTTTTCTTCCTTGCCTGCTTTTATCCCCCCAAATTAAATGATCATTTTCTATACTTTTATTTTCTAGATATTTTGCTCATATTTATGAATTTTGTTTAGATTAACATTTATGAAATATAATATCTTTAGAATTTGTCTTACCCTGAATAAATTAGTTTACTCATAATAAAATAAACTTTCACCACTTAGCTTCTGGAGAAAGCAGATCTTTCCACTATCATTTTTGACTTGTATTTATGAAAAGTATGTATGCTGAGGTTTCTGTTTATTCATATATAAGCCCCAAACTGTTACCAACATTTCCAGCTCTATGCTTTTAATATGCTATTTTTGCCTCTCGTGTCACCCAAATGCGTGTAAGGTATTGAAGAATTCATCAATCATAAGTTTTCCATCATAAATAATTAGACCTATAAATAGCTAAGAGGAACTAAAAAGCCTCTTGATGAAAGTGAAAGTGGAGAGTGAAAAGTTTGGCTTAAAGCTCAACATTCAGAAAATGAAGATCATGGCATCTGGTCCCATCACTACATGGGAAATAGATGGAGAAACAGTGGAAACAGTGTCAAACTTTGTTTTTCTGGGCTCCAAAATCACTGCAGATGGTGACTGCAGCCATGAAATTAAAAGACGCTTACTCCTTGGAAGGAAAGTTATGACCAACCTAGATAGCATATTTAAAAGCAGAGACATCACTTTGCCAACAAAGGTTCGCCTAGTCAAGGCTATGGTCTTTCCTGTGGTCATGTATGGATGTGAGAGCTGGACTGTGAAGAAGGCTGAGCACTGAAGAATTGATGCTTTTGAACTATGGTGTTGGAGAAGGCTCTTGAGAGTCCCTTGGACTGCAAGGAGATCCAACCAGTCCATTCTGAAGGAGATCAGCCCTGGGATTTCTTTGGAAGGAATGATGCTAAAGCTGAAACTCCAGTATTTTGGCCACCTCATGCGAAGAGTTGACTCATTGGAGAAGACTCTGATGCTGGGAGGGATTGGGGGCAGGAGGAGAAGGGGATGACAGAGGATGAGATGGCTGGATGGCATCACTGACTCGATGGATGTGAGTCTGAGTGAACTCCAGGAGTTGGTGATGGACAGGGAGGCCTGGCGTGCTGCAGTTCATGGGGTCGCAAAGAGTCGGACACGACTGAGCGACTGATCTGATCTGATCTGATCTGATAAATAGCTAAAAGCCTGATAAGAAAAATATCAAGAATCATGTACCTATTTTGCCCCAAAAAGAATAGTATCAAAACAGTATGAAAAGTTTGGCAGCAATTTTTTTTTCTTTTAATATCTTCACTGAGTTTGAAATAAGAAGTCGCTACAGATGACAGGATGATGTGAGGTGCAAGAAGACATTCTGTCCCAAATCAGTATCTTCTTGCACATGATATAATACTAGCTACAGCTACTCAGCTTTACAGTTCTCATTTTGATGTTAGTGACATTTCTGAAAAAACAGCACTTGATTTATTTTTTTCTTGTATCCTGTTTTCTCTTTATTTGTAATGGCCCTTTGTGGATTACTTTTACTTCATTTTCCTTAAAACCCAACCAATCTCTAGCACCAGTGATAATGATGAAAACATGTGGATGAGTACATTTTGCGAAGTCTTTTTTTTTTTTTAAATCATCAGATTCTGGAAGAAAACAGGAATTTTCTTCCCTGGAATCTTTTTTTATTAAGAAATAGGCTCGCAGAAGTAGATTGTCTTGCCCAGAGCTATGCAGGGGTGATCAGCAGAGGCAGGTTCAGAACACAACTGGTCCTCTTTCAATTACAACACAGCTACTCAATTTCCCATAATTACTAGAGGGTGCTCCTCTCCCCTGCCAGAATTCTCTTTGGCATTGGCCACGGTGCTTTGCCTGATTAGCTTTCAGTCAACTGTCAAGGTTCAGCAACCATCTCAAAATGTATTTGTCTCATCATTTGTGTGCTTGTCAGCAGCTACATTTTCCGTTTTGCTCTGTCGTCATTTTTCAGGTCCTTTTACAGTATTCTATCAAGGGTGACACACAGAGATAGCCTCATACTGTGCAAGAGATCCTGAGAGGAAAAGATCATGGTTTAGTATGTGACCCAAAGAGAGATTTGTCCCAAACAGTCAAACAAACAGCCTTACTTGGATCTAAGGCACAGGGACTAAAAGTGAGCTTAGTTGAATGGGTAAGTAACTTGACTTTCTAGAAAAGAGTTGTGACACTCCAGGCTGGAGATATTTGTGGAAAGGTATGAGGCTTTGTCAGGAAACTATTTTTGTTTGCTCTGAACCCTACTAATCACCTCTGATGTGGGCTGCCCATTGACTTCAAAGCATCTTCAACCTGCGTAGGTAGGAAGGGTGCTGAGAAACAGGTAAAAGAAGTTCATGGTGGTTCAAAGTCACATTAATCCTCCTTGATGATTCAGGTAGCCTGGTAAAAGGACAAAAAACAAGTAGAGATGCTTTAAAATAAATGAAAATAAATGTGGGAATAAAAGAGAGACATGAAAAGAAAGTCTCTTTGGTCAGTGGTTTCTATTTTGTGAATTCTTGTCCTATTTTCAGTGTGTCTCATTTCTAAAACTTAGTAAGAGGGCTTTATTTGAGCTTCACATAATATGGAAAGAGCAAAAGGTTTGCCCAATATAATACCCATGTGTGTTAAGTTCACCTACTCTAATTAGTTACATGATATTGGAAAAATTGTTATTTTGTTATTCATAATTTGATTAAACAATTCTGTGCCTATGTAGTTAATTTTAGCTCACTTTCCTTATGAATGTCTTAGGTTAATTACAGTAATAGATACTAACTGCATATACCTACTGAAAGTGCAAATAATGTTATATCTTTTATTTTCATTACTCTAACTACTCTAGATTCTATTTTCAAATTTCTAAAAGAAATTTCCTTTGTCAATAAAATAATTTGCATGTTTGGTACATAGATAGAATTTATATACACAGAATTGTGCATTGGCAGGTGGGTTCTTTACCACTAGCGCCACCTGGGAAGCCTGGATTCTATACTATCATTTGTCTTTAATATTATGGGCTTCCTTGGTGGCTCAGACGGTAAAAAGTCTGTCTGCAATGCAGGAGACCAGGGTTTGATCCCTGGGTTGGGAAGATCCCTTAGAGAAGGAAATAGTAGTCCATTCCAGTGTTCTTGCCTGGAAAATCCCATGGACGGCAGAGCCTCTGAGCAACTTCACTTTCAGGCCTCTTTCATACTGCCTTTAGCATTGTGTGTAATATGTATTTTAAATTTAGATTGTAAAGAATCAGGATCCTATGATACATGGTAAATTACTTAATCATACTGTAATTTTCCTGAGCAAAGTTTCCACTATCTGCCCATGTGTCTCTCCCATTAAACTTTTTCTAAACAAATTATTTCAGTTAAGACCCATTCCAAAAAAAGAAAGATGGTACAATATTAATTACAATTTCTTCCCAATTTAGTTATCATGTTATCAATATAATCTTAGTGGTCAGAGTACATAAAAATGCATTTAAAAACTCTTTGATTTAAGAGAAAATATATGTCATGAAATGTGTATTGCTGTTCTTCAAAACTATGCTATTTTTGTAAGAAAAATCATCAGCACTTGATTACAATCAATTTGCTAAAGCCTGCCTCTTTATTTCTTTAATAAAATTATCCTGCAGCAAAAATATTATTTTTTGTTTTTTATCAATGTAGTGGAAAGAGAATATTTTATTTTATTTTCCCAGAATTACTGAGATATTGTATTATGTAATTATAAGGTATATATGTGACTTGATGCACATATATATATATATATATATATATATATATATATATGTGTGTGTGTGTGTGTGTGTGTGTATATAGGTATATATGTGACTTGATGCATGTGTATATATATATATATATAGCAAAACAATTACCACACTAAGGTTAGTTATTATTTCCATCACCTTACATAATTACTGCCCATGTGAATAGTGAGAATATTTAAAATCTAATTTCTTAGGAACTTTTATGTATAAAATAAAGTATTAGTAACTGTAGTCACCATGCTGTACATTAGATCCTCAGAACTTATTCATCTTATAACTGAAAGTTTACCCTTTGATAACATCTCCCCATTTCCCCAAACCTCAACCTCTGTCAAAAACCATTCTTTTCTGTTTCCATGACTTAAGCTATTTTCGATTCCACATATAAGTGAGATTATACAGTATTTTTCTTTATTTGGCTTATTTCACTTAGCATAATGCCCTAAAGGTCCATCTGAGTTATCATAAGTGGAAAATTATAGTCATTTCTCAAGCTGAAAATATTCCATTGTATATATTTATACTGCACATCTTCTTTATCCATTCATCTGTAAACAGATACTTATATTGTTATATCTTAGATACTGTGACTAAGGCTGCAATGAATTTGGGGTAAAGATATCTTTTCATGATAGTGATTTCATTTCCTTTAAATATTTACCCAGAAATGGGATTGCTGAATCATATGGTAGTTCTATTTTTAAATTTTTAGGAACTTCCATATTGCTTTGCAGAGTGACTGTATTAATTTAGATTATCACCAGCAGTACACAAATGCTTCCTCCTCTCTAGATCCTTCAATATTTATTTATTGTCTTTTTGATAAGAGCTGTTCTAACAGGTGTAAAGTGATATCTAATTTTGATTTTAATTTATATTTACATGATGATTAGTGATGTAAAGCACCTTTTCATGTACTTTCAGTTATTTGTGTGTTTTCTTGGGAAAAATGTCTATTCAGATCCTCTGCCCTTTGTTAATTGGAATTTTCAGTTTTTGCTGAGTTTTGTGAGTTTCTTATATATTTCAGGCATTAACCTTTATCAGAAAGATGTTTTGCAAGAAAAATTTTCCCATTTGTAGGTTTACTTGTTTTCTTTTTATGTTGTTGATTATTTCTTTATTTCTTGTGCGGAAGCTTTTTAGTTTGATGTTGTCTCACTTGTTTATTTTTTATTTGTTGCTTTGGTGTCATATAAAAAAAAATGCATCATTATCAAGACTAAAGTCAAAGCTCAAGGTCCATTTCAGAACCCACTGGTGGGACTGAGGTCTGTACATCTGATTTCCCAGTGCATAAGTTGGCGAGACTCTTCCCAGGTCCCTTAAAATATGGTGCTTATGACAGAACCAAAGCCTAATGGAGCTGTAGCTGAGTTTTCTCTAGTTTTAAAAATTTATTTTTAATTGGATGATAATTGCTTTGCCAGGTTGTGTAGCTGAGTTTTCATAGACTATGGAGCTGTTTCTGGGTTTATAGTTGGGCTCTGGGTGAGTTAGGAGTCTACGTGTAGGCATGTCTTCACAAAATGATTTTCCTGGTTTTTGGACTACACCAGGGTTTTGTAAACTCCTTCTGGGACCCTGCAGCTCCCAGACGAGTACATTGTCTGGGGATAGATGCTATCCTTGGATATTCTTAGATGGAGGATATAAACTAGGCATATATTATTTGGCCATCATGTTGATGTCATTCTTTAAGAAATTTTTAAAATGAAGTAAAGTGAATTGTAAGAATATGCAACACATTTCCATCACCACAAAAATCCCTAATCTTGCCCTTTTATAACCACATCCACTTCTTCCATAATCTCTTGAAGACACTAATCTCTTTATTTCTGCAATTTTATCATTTCAAGGATGCTACATAAATTTTGCATTATGTAAAATTTATGTAGCAATTTTCATTTAGCAAATTCTCTGGAGATTCATTCAGGAGATTCATCCATATAAATACATATGAGTAGTTTATCCCTCTCATTGACAGCTATTAAAGACTCCACCTGCAATGCAGGAGACCCCAGTTGGTTTCTTGGGTTGAGAAGATCCCCTGGAGAAGGGCTAGGCTACCCATTACAGTATTCTTGGCCTTCCCTGGTGGCTCAATGGTAAAGAATCCAACTGCAATGTACGAGACCTGAGTTGGGAATATCCCATGGAGAAGGGAATGGCTACCCACTCCAATATTCTTGCCTGGAGAATCCCCATGGACAAAGGTGGGGTAACAGAGAGTCAGACATGACTGAGCAACTAAGCACACAGCACATAGTTGTGCCATAGTTTGCATAACAATTCATATTTAATTTAAAAAAATGCAAATATTTCTAATTTCAGTGTCCACATCTTCACTGCTGGTATATCAAACTACAATATATTTTTGAATGTTTGCTTTCTACCCTGTGACCTTTCTGAACTGACTTAGTTCTAGGAAATTTGTGTGTGTGTGTGTGTGTGTGTACTATTTGAAATGGCCTAAGTAAAAGTTTTACTCCTTTTTTCCAATGTCTACATCTTTTATTTTCCTATCTCGAGTTATTGTACTGGCTAGAACTTTCAGCACCATGTTGAGAAAGAATAGAGATAATGAACATCCTTGCCTTTTTCTTGATTTTAGGGGGGGGATTCATTTATTCACCATTAACTGTAATGTTCTTATTTTCTTCCTTCTGCTTGCTTTGGACTTATTTTACTGATCTTTTGTTAATTTCTCAAAGAGTTACCTTAGGTTATTGACTTTTATTTTTCCTATTTTCTAATGTATGTGTTTAGTATTCTAATTTCTCAGTACTGATTAATTGTATCTCACAAATTTTAATTTGTACTATTTTTGTTTTAATTCAATTATGTGTACTTTTTAAAATTTATCTTGATATTTCCTCTCTGACCAATGAATTATTTATAATCCATGTGTGCTGAATTATATATAATCCATATGTGATATTTAATTTCAAAGTGTTTGGAAATGTTCCTGTTATTAATAATGTGGTTGATTTCTAGTTTGATTACAATAAGTGGTCTTCAGTTTGATTTTGTCTGAAATTTTATGACTCATGTTATTGTCCCTTTCAGTATATTTTTCATAGACACTGGAGAAGTATGTGTGTTTGCTCTTGTTAAGTGGAGTGTTCTATAAATGTCAGTTATGTTGATTGATATTGCTTTAATATCTATTTCTTTGATATTTCCCAGCTTATCAATTGTTGAGAAAAAGTTGTTAAAGAGTTTTTGATTAATCTTTGCTTACATGGTTTCAGTGCTGTTGTTTTATGTATACACATGTAAGATTGCTGTATTTTCCCTGTGGATTTATTCTTTTATGTTTATACACTATTTCACTCTCTCTGATAATTTTTTTCTTTGTATTCTACTGTTTATGATAGTATAGCCATTCTTGCTTTATTTTAATTCATGGTTAATACTATGTTTTTCTCTCTCTTTTGACTTTCAGTATGCTAATAATATTATTACATTTTAGGTAAGATTTTTACAGACAGCTTATGGTTGGGTCATATTTTTAAATCTATACTGCCAATCTCTATATCTAAATAGCATATTTATTAATAGTTCATGTAATCTAATTAAATGATATATTTGGGATTCCCAGATGGTGCTAGTGGTGAAGAACCCAACTGCCAATGCAGGAGACATAAGAGATGCAGGTTAGATCCCTGGGTCAGAAAGAGCCCCTGGAGGAGGGCATGGAAACCCACTCCAGTATACTTGCCTAGAGAATTCTATAGACAGAAGAGCCTGGCAGGCAACAGTCCATAGGGTCACAAAGAGTCAGACACAACTGAAGTGACTCAGCACACATGCATATTACAAGTAATATAATTCTTGCTATGTTAGAGATTATGTCTGCCATTTTGTTTGTTCTCTGATTTTTGATTATCTGTTTATTTTTTCCTGCCTTTCTGTAGAGTACTGGAACACTTTTTACAATTCTATTTTGATTTATCTGTAGTGATTCCATTATATCTTTATAAAAGATATAGTGTATCTATCAATATAACTTGCTTAGTTGTTACTCCAATTACTATATTGTATAAAGATAACTTATCACTGTCTAGTGGGATCCTTATTTTTCCAGTTCAAGTCAGGTGTAGAATACTTACCTTCTTTTATGTCTCCTTAAATTATGTTTATTATACATGTGATTTAATTTTTTAACATACATTAAAATGAAATCAGATAATGTCATAATTTTTGCTTCAACCATTAGACATAATTTAGAAGATTCAATAGAAGCAAAGCCTACTGCATTTACCCATATTTTTGCTTACTGTATTCTTCCTTACTTCTTGATATTCCCAAGTTTCTTCTTTATTTGGTTTCTGTTTAGAGAACTTTCTTTAGCCATTCTATTAGGGCAGGTCTGTTGGCAACATATACACTTAGTTTTAATTCATCTGAGAATCTTTCATTTCCATTTTATTCTTGAAGAATCTTTATGTTAAATATTGGATACTGGTTAGTAGTTCTTTCTCTTTTGCACAGCAAACATCATATGCCACTTCCTGTTGGCTTTCGTGGTGTCTGATAAAAATCCACTTTCGTTTGAAATGTTTTTTTCATATAGGTAAAATGATTCTCTTTTTCTTTTTCTCTTGATTCTTTCTTTCAAGATTTTTTCCTTAGTCTTCAGTTTTCAGAAATTTGACCATGGCCATGATGCTGTCTTGATTTAGATTTCTTCTACTTATTGTGTAGTCTTCACTCTGCTTCTTGCATCTATAGGTTAATATCACTTGTCAAATTTGTGAATGTTTCAGTTATTAATTTTTAAGTACTTTGTCAGCCTCATCTTCTTTCTTCTCTTCCAAGACTCTAATAACATGAAGTTTTGATATTTTATTACAGTTCCACAAGTTCCAGAGGCTCTGTTCATTTATTTTTCAGTCTATTTCATTTCCATTCACAAGACAGAATAATTTTTAATATAAATTTATTTATTTTAATTGGAGGTTAATTACTTTACAATATTGTATTGGTTTTGCCATACATCAACATGAATTACAGTATGATTTTATCAATCTTTATCCAATTTCATTGCTCCTTTCTTCTGTTTCCTTTATTATGCTCTTGAGCCATGCACTGTTTTTAATCTCAATTATTATACTTTTCTGTTCTAACATTTCCACTTCATTCTTTATGTTTTTTATATATTTGTGAAGCTTTATAAATTTTTTTAAGGTGTTCTGTATTTCTTCTGTCTCAAATGTGTTTAAAATTGCTCTTTGAAGCTTTTTTAAATGTCAAGTTCTTTAAAATATTTATCAGTTAATTCTAGCAATTTTGTCATCTTGGTGTTGACATCTATTCACTGTTTCTTTCATTCAGTTTTAGATCTTGCTGGTTCATGATAAGACAAGTGACTTTTTTGTTAAAACTTGAACACTTTAAATACCATATTATGAGGCTAGAACTCTTACTTACACCTTTGTTTTACTTTGACAACACTCTGACACAAGAAGGAGAGAGCACTGCCTCATTACTGACAGAAAGATGTAGAAGTCTAGGTTCCTCTATCAAGATCCACTGTCACCCAAAGAAAAGGTTTCTCATTACTATTGTGTGGGAGTTAACTGGCTCTCACTAGGCCTACAGTGGAGAAGGCAATGGCACCCTACTCTAGTACTCTTGCCTGGAAAATCCCATGGATGGAACAGCCTGGTAGGCTGCAGTCCATGGGGTCGCTAAGAGTCAGACACGACTGAGTGACTTCACTTTGGCTTTTCACTTCAATGCATTGGAGAAGGAAATGGCAACCCACTCCAGTGTTCTTGCCTGGAGAATCCCAGGGATGGCGGAGTCTGGTGGGCTGCCGTCTATGGGGTCGCACGGAGTTGGACATGACTGAAGCGACTTAGCAGCAACAGCAGCAGCAGCAGCAGCAGCAGCAGGCCTACAGCACTATCTCTCTGGCTACGGTGGATGGGAAAACCTCCTCCCTGACCCCCTTGTAGTTGTCACTGACACCACAGTATGTTGGTGGCCTTATTACTGAGTAGTAGTGGAAGTCCTGACTTTCCATGAGACCTTCTCTGACACTACCTCAGAGTAAAACAGAAGGTGAAGCTTGCTATAACCAAGTAGCAATGGGGTCCAGGCTTTCCTTGTCATCTGAACTGACACGATAAGAAAGGGGCTGCTTACTACCTTGTGGGGATGAAAGTCCTGGCTCCTTCAGTGACCTTTTCTGCAACCACCCTGGAACAGAAAGGAGGGTTTGGGGTGCTACATTATTCAGGATTCTCCAGAGAAAAATAACCAATAGAATATATCTGTATATATATGTATGTACATATGTATATATTTGTGTTAGTTGCTCAGTCTGTTCAACTCTGCATATTAGCCCGCTAGGCTCCTCTCTCCCTCAAATTCTCCCAGTGAGAATGCTGGAGAAGGTAGCCATTCCTTTCTCCAGAAGGTCTTCCTGACCTAGGAATCAAAACCAGGTCTCCCACACTGTAGGTGATTTCTTTACCATCTGAGACACCAGGGAAGCCCATTAAAGGTGTATATAATATATATATATATAAAGAGATCTATTATAAAGTATTGGTTAACATAATGGTGGAGACTGAAATGTTTGAAGATTTATAGTCAGAAATCTGGAGAACCAGGAGATCCAGTGGTGCAGTTCCAATCTGAGCCTGAGAATGTGAGGATCAACAGTTAACAGTATAGTTCCTGTCCAATTGCAGTCAGACTTGTGACTCAGAACAAGCGTATATTAAAGTTTAAGTCTGAAGGCATGAGAAAGCTGATGCACCTGTTCAAATTCAGTTAGTCAGAAGATGTTCCCTCTTACTCAGGTGGCAGCCAGCCTATTTGTTCTATGCAGGTTTTCAACTGACAGTATGAGGCCCATTCACACTGGCGAGGGCAATCTGCTTTATACCGTCTACCAAAGCAAATGTTAACATCATCCAAAACACCCTCACAGACCAGACACACCCAGAAAATGCTGAACTAAGTATCTAAGCATCCCATGTCCCAGTTCAAGTTGACAAATAAAATTAGCTTTCAAAGGTGCCTTGTTATAATCCAAAAGGTTTTAAGCTTAGATTTCCACTTCACCTTTGATAACATGAAAAAAAAGAAATTATAATATTTGGCTATAGGAAAGCAGTTATTATCTAAAACTTTTTCTTTCCTTCTAGGCTAACCACTTCCATTTTTTCTCCAGAGACAGAAGGCTTTTGGGGGCTTTTATGGTCTGAGCCTGTTAGTGTTTCTGGGGGTGAACATCTTCGGGTCTACATCTGAGATGTAGGAAAAAAACAGAAACAGAAACCTGAGGGGATGTACTACTCCACCATTTGTGAGGTGTTGAGTTTCCTGTCCAGTCTGCCTTTTTTTCCTCTACCTTTGAAAATCTATGTTTGCTTTATACTTAATGCTGAGGTTTTAAAGTTTACTTAGTTGAAAGAAATAAGGAAAAGTAAATCTGTTCCATCTTCCTGAAAGCAGAACCCATGAGAAATAAAATTTTAAATGCCTTGGTCTGTGATCTGATCTATGTATCACAAGGTCAAGAAACAGCTTGGGCAGTCATCACACACAACCTTCTGAGTTGATCTTATAGCCTAAATTGTGACTTTACTTTTGATTATGTTAACTAGACAGTTGCCAATTTATTAATTCATGCTGTACTTTACAGACACATTCCTTGAAATAACTTTAAATACCTAAATGTGAATCTCCAGTATTCATGGCCTTTTGCATTTTTTTCCTCATCTTTGTTCCTATGAGGCATACAGAAACATATTTGAAGTCAATCGCAGAAGGTTGTTCTGCTTACATGTAAAAGCCATTCAAGAAATAGACCTTATGGGAATTGAATGATCCAGGCTATGCCATTTAAATAAAGCCTTAGGGGGGATGCATTTCTATGCTTTCATTTAAAAACCTTAAAATAAATGAAAATGTTTCAAGCATGACTTTTTCTAGATACATTCACTTCTTTTGGGATGTTTCTGTGCTTTTCAGTGCATTGTCTCTTAGCTACAATTTTCTCTGTGACAGCATCAACTATAATTTTTAAAAGGGCAGAAAAATATAGCTATCAAAAGAATAGTTTAACTTAGCCTGGAGATTTAGAACTCCATTCACAAATATTTAACTTTTATATCCAGTTGTAGTTTAAATTAGGATACACTTTATGTCCATGTTATGTTTCAGTCTACTTCAAAAGGATGAATTCAGAATAAATTACTTTAAATATAGCACTTTACAATGTAATACATAGGACTTTTATAATATATCATGAGAGGGTGATTTTAAAATACATGCATGTTCTATCATTTTATTTTAATGTTCATATTTCATTGAACTATATAATCAAGATGTTGTAAAATGCTAAATTAAAGTTTAATAAATAAGAAAGTATCAGAAGATTAACTTACTGTTCTGGATATGTCCAGATATTACTTCCTCTTAAATGCCTATTGCTAGTGATGTGAATCATGTAATATGAACTTCTGATTAAATTTATCACTGAGACATGCCTAAAAGACCATTTGGTAGATATCATTAAAAGCCATTTGGATTTTAGAAATTTCTTTCTGGCATTTGGGACGGGAATCAGTTTTATAATTCCTTTTAGTTTGTAATTTCCCTTCATTTCAGTTCAGTTCATTTGCTCAGTCATATCCGACTCTGCGACCCCATGAACGGTAGCACACCAGGCCTCCCTGTCCATCACCAACTCCTGGAGTTTACTCAAACTCACGTCCATTGAGTTGGTGATGCTATCTAACCATTTCATCCTCCATCATCCCCTTCTCTTCCTGCCTTCAACCCTTCCCAACATCAGGGTCTTTTCAAATGAGTCACCTCTTTACATCAGGTGGCCAAAGTATTGGAGTTTCATTGAGAATTTACTCAAAGTTAGACACATTATGTATTTTATACTTATAATGCCCAAATAAATGTATCATTTGTATATAAAACTTTGAATTAAGACCTTTTGCTTTTGAAATTTTCTCATGTCATAGCTGATAGTCATGTCAATTAGCTTCTATTAGCATTTTTACTCTGAATTTTTTATTCTAAATATTTTCTTAAATTGTATGAGTTGAAATGATTAAAACTCTTTTGAACACAAAGCTTCACTTCTCTTTTTATATTGCAAATATTCTTATGTTATTTTCATTTTAAAAATCCTTACTAGTTTTCATGTATTCAATTTATTCTTTCCTCCTCAATTCTCATAAAATAGTACATGACTAGTTTATGAATTTTCCACATTGTAGAGAAGTATTTGTATAGCTATATTAGCTATAATATAGTTAAATAATTGTAAATTATAGTTATACAGTTGATTGTATATATTAATATATTAAAACACATTATATTTTTAAACAGTGGGATAGAAAATAAAGAATTTGTTTTAGAAAATTCTTTAGAGGTATTATGTGGAGAATTTATTGTAATGGAAGTGACTGATCTCAGACCAGAAAATCTCATTCTGAATTCAGGTTAGTATTATTAATCTGGAACTCAGGGAGAATCACAGACTCTTATTATATGAAAATAGAAACAGTGGAAACAATGTGAGACTTTATTTTTGGGGGCTCCAAAATCATTACAGATGGTGGCTGCAGCCAAGAAATTAAAAGTCGCTTACTCCTTGGAAGAAAAATTATGACCAACCTAGATAGCATATTGAAAAGCAGAGACATTACTTTGCCAACAAAACAAGGCTGCAGTTTTTCCAGTGGTCATGTATAGATGTGAGAGTTGGACTGTGAAGAAGGCTGAGCACCGGAGAATTGATGCTTTTGAACTGTGGTGTTGGAGAAGACTCCTGAGAGTCCCTTGGATTGCAAGGAGGTCCAGCCAGTGCATTCTGAAGGAGATCAGCCCTGGGATTTCTTTGGAAGGAATGATGCTAAAGCTGAAACTCCAGTACTTTGGCCAGTTCATGCAAATAGTTGACTCATTGGAAAAGACTCTGATGCTGGGAGGGATTGGGGGCAGGAGGAGAAGGGGACGACAGAGGATGAGATGGCTGGATGGTATCACTAACTCGATGGACGTGAGTCTGAGTGAACTCCGGGAGTTGGTCATGGACAGAGAGGTATGCCGTGCTGCGATTCACGGGGTTCCAAAGAGTCGGAGAAGACTCAGCGACTGAACTCAACTGATCTGAACTGAAGTGTTTACTTATGTCGTTCATTCCCTTCAAGCTTGATTTTGAGTGCCTCTTCCTACGTTTATTGATTTGTCTGAAATATAGAAATACTTCTCATTCTCTTTGTAAGAAGACTTAATAAATGAGTAAGTTTTTTCAGATAGGACAAATACATTATCTTTCATTTGTCTACAAAGTCTATTTACTTTCCCCATTGCAATTAATGATTTCCCTGGTGGCTCAGATGGTAAAGCGTCTGCTTACAATGTGGGAGCCCCAAGTTCAATCCCCGGGTTGGGAAGATCCTCTGGAGAAGGAAATGGCAACCCACTCCAGTACTCTTACCTGGAAAATCCCATGGATGGAGGAGCTTGGTGGGCTACAGTCCATGGGGTCACAAAGAATCGACAAGACTGAGCGACTAAACTAAATAACTTGCAATTTATGGCTATATTTAGATTGTCAGACTTTTAAATTATATAAATTATTAATAAGCATGCAGGGCTTTATAATTCATCCAATGAATTTCTTTCTCATCATTAAAGTCAGGTGGTTTCCATAGATTTTGTTTTTCAATCCATTTTATTTTCATTTTATTTTGACAGGATGTAAATCTACACCTTGACTTTCTGTGATAGAGATTTTCTGACTTCATATCACTCCTTATGTGTTTCCTTTGCAAATGGATAGCATCTGGAGATTTTAATATCACTGGACATTCCATTTCAATTGTATTAAAAACTCTTCCTTTCAAAAAAATTGGTTTTTCAGCATAGACTGTATACTTAGAAGCCGCTGAGCAGTAATTTCTTGGCCAGTTTTTAAAATGGAGAGGACATTGGGGATTATATCTTTTTCTCTAGTGTTTTTATATTTTGTATTTTCCCACTTGATACTCTAATCTTTCTTCTTTTGTATTTAATTATAACAAAGCTATAGGTTTTAATTCTTCTGATTCACAGCTGCCTACAAGATAAAGTGCAAGCAATTTCTTAATTGATTTAGAGTAATAATCCTTAATAATTTTCCACAATTTGATATTGAAACTATAACTACAAAGTACCAACACTGTAATATTATGAATATCCAAATATTTTCTAAAATTAAAAATAATTGCAAAATGAAAAATTTATTATCAGAGAAAAGCAATCTTAGGGTTTACTGTCAAGAAATAGTACTGGAGGGAGACTGGGGAATGTATAATACCTTCTATTTACTTTTAAACTTCTTTGTCAAGTAAGAAATAAGACAGTGGCCAAGCTTATAATGATAAATAATTGGAAAATATGGCATAGATATGCAGTAAGATATTCCCTAATACAAATCACCCTCACCTTTTGCTCTCTTGTATTACATTATTCCACCCAGTGAGAGAGGCATCCTCAGAGGAACAGAAATCTTAGAGGAACAAAAGGAAGTAAATGAATGCATCCTGAGGACACATGCTTCTGAAAGATTTAGAGAGAAAGCTCAGGAGGGTTGTTACGCATGTGTGCAATTATTTCCCCATATTTAATTTTTTACCTGGTTCTTCAACAGGGATCAATAAGGCTCCAAAAGCATTCTTTCCATGCTTTCCTTCTAGGGAACTTTAGCCACTGTTTTTCCCTTCTGTGGGAATGGAGGCATAAGCAATAATATATTCTAGTAAATAACATTTTAGAAATGAAATTAAAGTTTAAAGGGATATTGATTCTATATAAACCCTTAATATAACTTCAGACATATGTGTTATCTCTTCCTAGTTAATGTAACTTGCATTTTAAGATAGCTTTTTTGACAATGACTTCTTAACCATAAGGCAGCATGGTGCTATGGTACTGCTGTATATTTACTTGCACAGTACAAAGGCATCTAGCCAAGAGGAGAAAAAAGAGGTAAAATTTAGTACTTCCCATGCTTGTCAAACCCTTTGCTTTCTTTTGATCTGGGCCAGCCTGTTGAGAGGGCTGTCTTGTATTAATATGCTTAAAAGTGCTGCTTGCTTTGCAGTTTTCACAAAGAATCTTTGTAGAAAGTAGCAGAGGCCCTTTTTGACAAAAGGGGGTTTAGACTCAGATGGCCATCTAAGAAAATGTTTTAAATATACGGCTCTCATTTTGAAACAGATAGGACTTTTAGAGACCTGTAAATCATATTTCACAGGGCACTATGTTACTACTTAATGGTGGCCTTGACTGTAAAGAATGGTGCAGTATTTTTTTTTTTTTTTTTTCCTATTTGAGGCCTTGGGTTGTAAACAATCTTGAATGCAGTTGCTATATGTTTTAATATTGAAACATTTTATGAATACATGTGTTCTGATAGGTATAAAAGGGACAGCTTTCTACTAGTAAAGCATGTTTCCTTCTGAGACATCTCTACTTGGTCCACGTTGCAAAATGATACTGATTAGACAGAAACTCAGAAAGAAAATAACAGATATCAGCTATCACTTTTCTGTAACTATCCAGATAGTCTTATGTATAACATTAAAAATTGGCTTTCTTTATTGTAGACTTCTGTTTCTTTTTTAATTGCTTCCATTTTTCTTGAAGTCATTAATATTCAAAAATTCAGTCATTGTACTTCATTTCCTTTTGGAGATTCTTAGATGAAAGACTTCATAAAGCTATAAAATATAAAGAATTATTTCCATATTGAAATAGTTTTTAAAGCAGGATTCTGAAGTCTTGCTTTACAAGGAATAAGCCTGGATTCTTTTGATATCTAACAACTAAGAAATTACTTTTGAGAAAATGCTCTTAAGTTCAAGGACTTTTGTCTCCTCTGATAATTGCTCAAATGTCCATATTTTACTTCATGTTTAGTTCTCTGGAGATTTTTCTTTTATTATAATCACATACAAAACTCTGAATACAGAAAATATGTTTTAAATTTAGAAATTTATTTCAGAAACACTGGCCTTTCATTCTTTAGAGGGCAGTGTTGAAAGTGCTGTTTTGCATTTGTCAGTTTTTATATATCTTGCTATTTTGCTCTGTGAGCCACTGCAATTTAAAATACTTCAGTTTCATCTTTACAATAATAGGGATTCACTTATTTACAAGTTCTGGGAAAAAAAGGTATTGTTGGAGATATTTTAAAATTTAAACACTTATGTTAAAATGAATAATACGTTTTTCAGATATTTTTGAGTTATATCTAGAATAGCAATTACACAAATCCAAGTCAGTATATTTTCCAAAGTTATATATTATCATAATTTTAAATATTTCCCTCTATTCTTTTTTCTTTAAACAAAATCTAGGTAGTGTATTAAGAATATTGTTACTCTCATTTCTACTTATTTTTTCATCATAAATATTTTTAAATATTGTTAAATAATCTTCAAAATTAGGTATAATAATTGTCTTGTCAGCAGGTTGGGGTACAGGAAAAGTACTATTGTCTTCAATGTTCAATTTAATTGTGCAAGTTACTTTACCACCTGATATTTTCTCTTCCCAAGACCATTTGCCTAGTGATTAAACTAAACCAACTTCTCTTATACATTTGTTCAAGGGCTTCCCTGGTCACATATATATTTAGGATGGAGCCATAAATTATGAGTCACCCTTGTTTGAAAGATGATTCCAGTTCCACCAAGGATGTGATTCAGTGCCCAAATGGATACCTAAGAATTTTGCTCACAGTTATAGCCCTCATGTATAGTTAATCCTCTCTTTACCTCACTTGGACCCTTAAGACTGAATCATGTCCTATTCTCAAAGATCTCTGAAGATGAGGAGAAACCAATGAGCCACATCACTGCCATCTCTAGTTCTTTCCTCTGATAAAAATATGATATTCCTATATAGGACCTAAGTTCACAACATCACAATCTTTTATTTTAATTACACAGTATCTTTCCTTAAAAATTATAATCCTGTCCCCGAGAGACTGACTCTAACAAATTTTCATATCTAAACGCATAATCATTTTCCCATCTATCACCTGACAAGAAAGAAGTGGCAGAACAATGGTCCAAAATCTTTCTACTTCCATGACAATTTAAATTCCAAGGACTCACTATCCTTCCATATTGCAGATCTTTTAACAAAATGACTTCTGTACCATCTGTGTGTTTCTGTATATCAAAACCAGATTTCCCCTAAGGGCATCATTTTCCTGTGGGCTTCTCAATAAGCTCTCCAAACTTTTGTATGTGAAAATGTCTAAGAACTTGCAGATGATGTCAGCCATCTCTTCACCAGCCAACCAAACTTCAGACTGTACATATCATTAAGTAAAACTTTTACAGCTTGAATCATATTATTTGTAGTCCCATTTGTCAGAGCAGGGTCACAGTTTCTATCCTCCAAACAGACTCATGAGCACAACATATTAATAATTAATTCCCCAATTAAAATAAAGTTTAAAGATTTACTTCTTTAAGATACTGTCATGCAAATGATTTGGAAAGTTTCAATATTTTTGCATGAATGAAGTAATACTTCAATATTTTCAAGTGGAGGAAAAATGAAATAGCAAAGGCAAAAATGAAAAGAGCTATTTTTTTTTACTTAATTATTTTAATTGGAGGATAATTTCATTACAGTATTGTGGTGGTTTTGCCACACATCGACATGAATCACCCACACGTGCACATGTGTTTCCCCATCCTCAACCCCCCTCCCACCTTCCGCCCCATCCCCCTACCCGTCTGGGTTGTCCTAGAGCACCAGCTTTGAGTGCCCTGCTTCATGCATCACTTCATTGCACAGGTCATATAGTTTACATATGGTAATATACATGTTTCAATGATATTCTCTCAAATCATCCCACCATCCCCTTCTCCCACATAGTCCAAAAGTCTGTTCTGTACATCTGTGTCTGTTTTGCTGCCTTGCATATAAAATCATTGTTACCATCTTTCTGAATTCCTTATATAAACATTAATATACTGTATTGGTGTTTCTCTTTCTGACTTACTTCACTCTGTATAATAGGCTCCAGTTTTATCCACCTCATTAGAACTGACTCAAATCCATTCTTTTTTTTATAGCTGAGTAATATTCCATTGGGTATATGTACCAAAACATGCTTATCCATTCATTTGTTGATGAATGTCTAGGTTGCTTCCATGTCCTGGCTATTGTAAACTGTGCTGCACTGAACATTGGGGTACATGTGTCTCTTTCAATTCTGGTTTCCTCAGTGTGTATGACCAGCAGTGGGATTGCTGGGTCAAATGGCAGTTCTATTTCCAGTTTTTTAAGGAATCTCCACACTGTTGTCTATAATGTCTGTACCAGTTTGCATTTCCACCAGAAGTGTAAGAGGGTCCCCTTTTCTCCACATCCCCTTCAGCATTTATTGTTTGTAGACTTTTTGATGGTGGCCATTCTGACTGGTGTGAGATGATACATCTGTGGTTTTGATTTGCATTTCTCTAATAATCAGTGATGTTGAGCATCTTTTCATGTGTTTGTTAGCCATCTGTCTCACTGTTTCCATTTTTTTCCCCATCTATTTGTCATGAAGTGATGGGACCAGATGTCATAATCTTAATTTTTTAAATGTTGAGTATTAAGGCAAATTTTTCACTTTCTTCTTTCACTTTCATCAAGTGGCTCCTTAATTTTTTACTTTCTGCCATAAGGGTGGTGTCATCTGCATATCTGAGGTTATTGATATTTCTCCCAGCAATATTGATTCCAGTTTGTGCTTCATCCAGCCCGACATTTTGCATGATGTCCTCTGCATAGAAGTTAGATAAGCAGAGTGTCAATATACAGCCTTGAAGTACTCTTTTCCCGGTTTGGAACCAGTCTGTTTTTCCATGTCCAGTTCTAACTGTTACTTCTTGACCTGTATACAGATTTCTCAGGAAGAAGATCATGTGGTCTGGTATTCCCATCTCTTTAAGAATTTTCCATAGTTTGTTTTGATCCATACAGTCAAAGGCTTTCACGTAGTCAATAAAGGAAAAGTAGATGTTTTTCTGGAACTCCCTTCCTTTTTTGATGATCCAGTGGATGTTGACAATTTGATCTCTGGTTCCTCTGCCTTTTCTAAAACCAGTTTGAACATCTGAAATTTCATAGTTAATGTACTGTTGAAGCCTGGCTGAGAGAATTTTATTCAGTTGCTCAATCAACTCCTATTCTCTATGATTCCATTAACAGCAGCAGGCTAGGCTTTCCTGTCCTTCACTATTTCCTGGAGTTTGTTCAAACTCATGTCCATGGAGCCAGTGATTCACAACAGCAATTTATTTTCTCACAGTTCTGGATGATGGAGAATTCAAGATCAAGCTCCAGCAGGATTCAGCTTCTGGTGAAGGGTCTCTTCCTAGCTTGCAGACTGTCACCTTCTTTGTCTTCACATGGCTTTTCCTCAGTGAAAGAGAATGAGAACACAAGAGTAAACTCTCTGGTGTCTTTTCTTATAAGTACACTAATGCTAGTCAAAGAATGTAATTATCTCCTTAAAGCCCTATTTCCAAATATAGTCATATTGGGAGTTAGGAATTTAATCACAGTTGGGGGGAATTCAGTTCATAGCAAGCAAGTGCTAATATTTTTGACTTGGGAATGGGCTAAGTATTTCAGTTATATTTCTAAATTTAAGGATTGGGGGGTGGAGTTAAGATGGTGGAGGAATAGGATGGGGAGAACACTTTCTCCTCCACAAATTCATCAAAAGAAAATCTAAACGCAGAGTAAATTCCACAAAACAACTTCGGAATGCCAGCAGAGGACATCAGACACTCAGAAAAGCAACTCATTGCCTTCTAAAGGAGGTAGGAATAAATATAAAAGACAAAAAAGAGACAAAGAGGGAGGGACGGACCTCTGTCTGGGGAAGGGAGTCTTAAACAAAGAGAAGTTTCCAAACACCAGGAAACACTCTCACTGCCAAACCTGTGCCGAAACTGGGAAGCACGGAGGCCAAAATAACAGGGAAGAAAATAAATAAACAGTTAAAACCCACAGACTACGAGCCCTAGGATAACTTCCCGAGCAGAGAAGCAGTGCAAAGGCCTGCATCCGCCATTAGCAAGCGGGGTCTGGGCAAAGAAGCGCCCCGCGGGTGGCTTCGTGGGCTGCATTGGCTCAAATATCCCAAGCAATACCTGAGCCGAATAATTTGGGCTAGCAAACCAGACTGTGGGATACCTCAGATCAGAACAGATCAGTCGCTCAGTCGTGTCCGACTCTTTGCGACCCCATGAACTGCAGCACGCCAGGCTTCCCTGTCCATCACCAACCCCCAGAGGACACTCAGACTCGCATCCATCGAGTCAGTGATGCCATCCAGCCATCTCATCCTCTGTCGTCCCCTTCTCCTCCTGCCCCCAATCCCTCCCAGCATCAGAGTCTTCAATGAGTCAACTCTTCGCATGAGGTGGCCAAAATACTGGAGTTTCAGCTTTAGCATCATTCCTTCCAAAGAAATCCCAGGGCTGATCTCCTTCAGATAGACGGGTTGGATCTTCTTGCAGTCCAAGGGACCCTCAAGAGTCTTCTCCAACACCACAATTCAAAAGCATCAATTCTTCGGTGCTCAGCCTTCTTCACAGTCCAACTCTCACATCCATACATGACCACAGGAAAGATCATAGCCTTGACTAGGCAAACCTTTGTTGGCAAAGTGATGTCTCTGCTTTTGAATATGCTATCTAGGTTGGTCATAACTTTCCTTCCAAGGAGTAAGCGTCTTTTAATTTCATGACTGCAGTCACCATCTGCAGTGATTTTGGAGCCCAGAAAAATAAAGTCTGACACTGTTTTCACTGTTTCCCCATCTATTTCCCATGTAGTGATGGGACCAGATGCCATGATCTTCGTTTTCTGAATGTTGAGCTTTAAGCCAACCTTTTCACTCTCCACTTTCACTTTCATCAAGAGGCTTTTTAGCCCCTCTTCACTTTCTGCCATAAGGGTGGTGTCATCTGCATATCTGAGGTTATTGATATCTCTCCCAGCAATCTTGATTCCAACTTCTGTTTCTTCCAGTCCAGCATTTCTCATGATGTACTCTGCATATAAGTTAAATAAGCAGGGTGACAATTTACAGCCTTGACGTACTCCTTTTCCTATTTGGAACCAGTCTGTTGTTCCATGACCAGTTCTAACTGTTGCTTCCTGACCTGCATACAGATTTCTCAAGAGGCAGATCAGGTGGTCTTGTATTCCCATCTCTTTCAGAATTTTCCACAGTTTATTGTGATCTACACAGTCAAAGGCTTTGGCATAGTCAATAAAGCAGAAATAGATGTTTTTCTGGAACTCTCTTGCTTTTTCCATGATCCAGAAGATGTTGGCAATTTGATCTCCAGTTCCTCTGCCTTTTCAAAAACCAGCTTGAACATCAGGAAGTTCACGGTTCACATACTGCTGAAGCCTGGCTTGGAGAATTATGAGCATTACTTTACTAGCCTGTGAGAGGAGTGCAATTGTGTGGTAGTTTGAGCATTCTTTGGCATTGCCTTTCTTTGGGATTGCGATGAAAACTGATCTTTTCTAATCTTGTGGCCACTGCTGAGTTTTCCAAATTTGCTGGCATATTGAGTGTAGCACTTTCACAGGATCATCTTTCAGGATTTGGAATAGCTCCACTGGAATTTCATCACCTCCACTAGCTTTGTTCATAGTGATGCTTTCTAAGGCCCACTTGACTTCACATTCTGGGATGTCTGGCTCTAGGTCAGTGATCACACCATCATGATTATCTGGGTCGTGAAGCTCTTTTTTGTACAGTTCTTCTGTGTATTCTTGCCACCTCTTCTTAATATCTTCTGCTTCTGTTATGTCCATACCATTTCTGTCCTTTATCGAGCCCATCTTGGCATGAAATGTTCCTTTGGTATCTCTGATTTTTTTGAAGAGATCCCTAGTCTTTCCCATTCTGTTGTTTTCCTCTATTTCTTTGCATTGATCGCTGAAGAAGGCTTTCTTATCTCTTCTTGCTATTCTTTGGAACTCTGCATTCAGATGTTTATATCTTTTCCTTTCTCCTTTGCTTTTCGCTTCTCTTCTTTTCATAGCTATTTGTAAGGCCTCCCCAGACAGCCATTTTGCTTTTTTGCATTTCTTTTCCATGGAGATGGTCTTGATTCCTGTCTCCTGTACAATGTCACGAACCTCATTCCATAGTTCATCAGGCACTCTATCTATCAGATCTAGGCCCTTCAATCTATTTGTCACTTCCACTATTTAATCATAAGGGATTTGATTTAGGTCATACCTGAATGGTCTAGTGGTTTTCCCTACTTTCTTCAATTTCAGTCTGAATTTGGCAATAAGGAGTTCATGGTCTGAGCCACAGTCAGCTCCTGGTCTTGTTTTTTGCTGATTGTATAGAGCTTCTCCATCTTTGGCTGCAAAGAATATAATCGATCTGATTTCGGTGTTGACCATCTGGTGATGTCTATGTATAGAGTCTTCTCTTGTGTTGTTGGAAGAGGGTATTTGCTATGACCAGTGCATTTTCTTGGCAAAACTCTGTTAGTCTTTGCCCTGCTTCATTCCGTATTCCAAGGCCAAATTTGCCTGTTACTCCAGGTGTTTCTTGACTTCCTACTTTTGCATTCCAGTCCCCTATAATGAAAAGGACATCTTTTTTGAGTGTTAATTCTTAAAGGTCTTGTAGGTCTTCATAGAACCGTTCAAATTCAGCTACTTCAGCGTTTTTGGTTGGGGCATAGACTTGGATTACTGTGACATTGAATGGTTTACCTTCGAAACGAACAGAGATCATTCTGTCATTTTTGAGATTGCATCCAAGTACTGCATTTCGGACTCTTTTGTTGACCATGATGGCCACTCCATTTCTTCTGAGGGATTCCTGCCCGCAGTAGTAGATATACTGGTCCTCTGAGTTAAATTCACCCATTCCAGTCCATTTTAGTTCGCTAATTCCTAGAATGTCGACATTCACTCTTGCCATCTCTTGTTTGGCCACTTCCAATTTGCCTTCATTCATGGACCTGACATTCCAGGTTCCTATGCAATATTGCTCTTACAGCATCAGACTTTACTTCTATCACCAGACACATCCACATTTGGGTATTCTTTTTGCTTTGGTTCCATCCCTTCATTCTTTCTCGAGTTATTTCTCTACTGATCTCCTGTAGCATATTGGGCCCCTACTGACCTGGGGAGTTTCTCTTTCAGTTTCCTATCATTTTGCTCATTCATACTGTTCATGGGGTTCTCAAGGCAAGAATACTGAAGTGGTTTGCCATTCCCTTCTCCAGAGGACCATACCCTGTCAGATAACTCCACCATGACCCGCCCATCCTGGGTTGCCCTACGGGCATGGCTTAATGTAGGTCTTAAAAAGGAATCGGATGGCAAATACACTGAAACCATACTCACAGAAAACTAGTCAATCTAATCACATCAGGACCACACCCTTTTGGGATACCTACCACACGAAAAGCCAGCCCTAACCCAAGACACCACCAGGCCCGTGCACAGAACAAAGGACTGTACAGAGATAGCAGGCTGCAGTCCGTTCCCCTCCGGTGACAGGCAGCCAGAGCCGGAGGGAGGCAATCGCAGCCCCAGAGAGACATTATCCACAAAACTGTAAGCAAGCTTCTTTGCTAACTAAGAATTCTTGGGGCTCTGGTCGGCTAACATCAGCCTAAGAAAGTGCGCCGGTGGTACACTAAGAAAACCGAGTGGCGGGGAGGTGATAAGTCGCAGAAGCCGCGCTTGCTAAACACCTCATTACCTGTGCTGCTGGATTCTGCGAAGGGCACAAAACGCAGGCCCAACCTAGCCTGGGCCTCTGAGGACCACCCGAATGCCTGAACTTGAGCGGCTTAGACCTGGGAGGGGCAAGCAGCCCAGGGCCGGTTGCGGATGGTTCAGGCGGGGAAACAGAGAGCCTAAGCAGAGTCGGCAGGGAGGCTACATGCGCCGTGAGCGGGGGCAGACCCAGTGTGGCTGAGCCACTGCAGGCACACACCAGTGGTATTTATTTGCAGCGTCCCTCCCTCCCGCAGCGCGATTGAACAAGTGAGCCTAAAAAAAAAAAAAACAAAAAAGGGTGTCCACCACCGCCCCCTTTGTATCAGGGAGGAAATCAGACACTGAAGAGACCAGCAATTCAGAAGAAGCTATAACAGAGGGAACCACCGTGGAAGTGACAGACATTAAACTAAAACCCCGTGGTTAGTACCAACTACATAGAAAGGGGCCTATAGACCTTAGAAAATTAAGCCGGAACAAGGAATTAGCCAAAAGTGAACTGAACCCACAATACCCACAACAATAACAGAGAAAGTCTTATATATATTGTTACTATTTTTACCATCAGTATTTCTTTCTTTTTTTTTTAATATTTAAAAAAAAAATTATCCTCTAGTACTCCTTTAATTCCCACTTTAAATAAAAGACCCTTCTTTTTAAAGGGGGAAAAAAAAAAACCAACTTGACATATATATTTTTTAAAACTTTTATGACTTTTTTTTTCTTTTTGTCTTTTCCTTTTTCTTTCCTTTTTTCTTTTATTTAACATTGTATTTTTGAAATTCCAAACTCTGCTCTAGATTCATAAGTTTAGCTTATTGGTAACTGCTATCAATTTTTTACATATTCATTTTTTTAATAACTTTTCTGACTTTTTTTTTCCTCCCTCTTTCTATCTCTTCATCTTTTCTTTGACATTGTATTCCTGAAACTCCAAACTCTAATCAAGATCTTTAATTTATGCTTTCTGGTATATGTAATCAATTTGTGCCTATATCTTCTTTATAATTTTGGTGACTTTGTTTTTGGTTTTGTTTTTATTTTCTTTCTTTCTTTCTTTTTCTTTCTCTCTTTTTTTCCTTCTTTCTTTTTCTTCTTCTTTTTTTAACATTTTATTATTGAAACTCCAAACTCTACTCTAGATTTGTAATTTTTGCTTTTAGCTATTTGTTACAAATACTGTACCTTTAAGAACCTAATCTTCAGTACCCACTTTTTACTAGGGAGCGAGACTACTGGCTTCACTGTTCTCTCTACCTCTGGACTCTCCTTTTTCTCCACCAGTTTGCCTGTGTCTCCTCCCTAACCCCTCTCTACTCTATCCAACTCTGTGAATTTCTGAGTGTTCCAAATAAAGGAAAACACTTGGGGAACTGTTTACTGACTGGATCTGTCTCTCTTCTTTTCATTCCCTCCTTTTATCCTCCTGACCACGTCTGTCTCCTTCCTCCCTCTTTTCTTCTCTGTATAACTCCATGAACATCTCTGAGCGGTCCAGTTGTGGGGTGCAGTATAGAAGGAGAAGTTTTTGAGACTACTGTAAAAATAAGACCAATAACTGAAAGCAGGAGGCTTAAGTCCAAGCCCTGATCCCACGGAACATTAATTGACAGGAGCTCATCAAATGCTTCCATACCTACTGAAACCAAGCACCACACAAGGGCCAACAAGTTCCACAGCAAGACATACCAAGCAAATTCTCCAGAAACACAGGAACACAGCCCTGAGCTCCAATATACAGGCTACCCAAAGTGACCCCAAAATCGTAGAAATCTCATAACCCATTACTAGACACTCCATTGCACTCCAGAGAGAAGAAATCCAGCTCCATCCACCAGAACACCGACACAAGCTTCCCTAACCAAGAAACCTTGATAAGCCACCTGTACAAACCCACATACAGTGAGGGAATGCCACAATAAAGAGAACTCCACAAACTGCCAGAATACCGTAAGGACACCCCAAACTCAGCAATTTAAACAAGATGAAGAGACAGAAGAATTCCCAGCAGATAAAGGAACAGGATAAATGCCCACCAAAATGAACAAAAGACGAAGAAATAGAGAATCTACCTGATAAAGAATTCCAAATAATGATAGGGAAATTAATCCAAAATCTGGAAAACAAAATGGAATCATGGATAAATAGCCTGGAGAAAAGAATTGAGAAGATGCAAGAAAGGTTTAACAAGGACCTAGAAGAAATAAAAAAGAGTCAATATATAATGAATAATGCAATAAATGAGATCCAAAATACTCTGGAGACAGCAAGTAGTAGAATAACAGAGGAAGAAGATAGAATAAGTGAATTAGAAGATAGAATGGTAGAAATAAATGAATCAGAGGAGAAAAAAGAAAAACGAACTAAAAAAAAATGAAGACAATCTCAGAGACCTCCAGGACAATATTAAACGTTACAACATTCAAATCATAGGAGTCCCAGAAGAAGAAGACAAAAAGAAAGACCATGAGAAAATACTAGAGGAGATAATAGTTGAAAACTTCTCTAAAATGGGGAAGGAAATAATCACTCAAGTCCAAGAAACCCAGAGAGTCCCAAACAGGATAAACCCAAGGCAAACTCCCCAAGACACATATTAATCAAACTAACAAAGATCAAATACAAAGAACAAATATTAAAAGCACCAAGGGAAAAACAACAAATAACACACAAGGGAATTCCCATAAGGATAACAGCTGATCTTTCAATAGAGACTCGCCAAGCCAGGAGGGAAATGCAAGACATACTTAAAGTGATGAAAGAAAATAACCTACAGCACAGATTATTGTACCCATCAAGGATCTCATTCAAATATGAAGGAGAAATCAAAAGCTTTACAGACAAGCAAAAGCTGAGAGAATTCAGCACCACCAAACCAGCTCTCCAACAAATACTAAAGGACATTCTCTAGACAGGAAACACAAAAAGGGTATATAAATTCGAACCCAAAACAATAAAGTAAATGGCAATGGGATCATACTTATCAATAATTACCTTAAATGTAAATGGGTTGAATGCCCCAACCAAAAGACAGAGACTGGCTGAATGGATACAAAAACAAGACCCCTACATATGTTGTCTACAAGAGACCCACCTCAAAACAGGGGACACATACAGACTGAAAGTGAAGGGCTGGAAAAAGATTTTCCATGCAAATAAGGACCAAAAGAAAGCAGGAGTAGCAATACTCATATCAGATAAAATAGACTTTAAAACAAAGGCTGTGAAAAGAGACAAAGAAGGTCACTACATAATGATCAAAGGATCAATCCAAGAAGAAGATATAACAATTATAAATATATATGCACCCAACATAGGAGCACCACAATATGTAAGACAAATACTAACAAGTATGAAAGGAGAAATCAGCAATAACACAGTAATAGTGGGAGACTTTAATACCCCACTCACACCAATGGATAGATCAACTAAACAGAAAATTAACAAGGAAACACAAACTTTAAACGATACAATAGATCAGTTAGACCTAATTGATATCTATAGGACATTTCATCCCAAAACAATGAATTTCACCTTTTTCTCAAGTGCACACAGAACCTTCTCCAGGATATACCACATCCTGGGGCATAAATCTAGCCTTGGTAAGTTCAGAAAAATTGAAATCATTCCAAGCTTCTTTTCTGACCACAATGCAGTAAGAGTAAATCTCAATAACAGGAGAAAAACTATTAAAAATTCCAACATAAGAAGGCTGAACAACACGCTCCTGAATAACCAACAAATCACAGAAGAAATCAAAAAAGAAATCAAAATCTGCATAGAAACAAATGAAAATGAAAACACAACAACCCAAAACCTGTGGGACACTGTAAAAGCAGTCCTAAGGGGAAAGTTCATGGCAATACAGGCATACCTCAAGAAACAAGAAAAAAGCCAAATAAATAACCTAACTCTACACCTAAAGCAACTAGAAAAGGAAGAAGTGAAGCACCCCAAGGTTGGTAGAAGGAAAGAAATCTTAAAAATTAGGGCAGAAATAAATGCAAAAGAAACAAAAGAGACCATAGCAAAAATCAACAAAGCCAAAAGCTGGTTCTTTGAAAAGGTAAATAAAACTGACAAACCATTAGCCAGACTCATCAAGAAACAAAGGTAGAAAAATCAAATCAATAAAATTAGAAATGAAAATGGAGAGTTCACAACAGACAACACAGAAATACAAAGGATCATAAGAGACTACTATCAGCAATTATATGCCAATAAAATGGACAACATGGAAGAAACGGACAAATTCTTAGAAAAATACAACTTTCCAAAACTGGATCAGGAAGAAAGAGAAAATCTTAACAGGCCCATCACAAGCACGGAAATTGAAACTGTAATCAGAAATCTTCCAGCAAACAAAAGCCCAGGTCCAGACGGCTTCACAGCTGAATTCTACCAAAAATTTAGAGACGAGCTAACACCTATCCTCCTCAAACTGTTCCAGAAAATTGCAGAAGAAGGCAAACTTCCAAACTCATTCAATGAGGCCACCATCACCCTAATACCAAAACCTGACAAAGATGCCACAAAAAAAGAAAACTACAGGCCAATATCACTGATGAACATAGATGCAAAAATCCTTAACAAAATTCTAGCAATCAGAATCCAACAACACGTTAAAAAGATCATACACCATGACTAAATGGGCTTTATCCCAGGAATGCAAGGATTCTTCAATATCTGCAAATCAATCAACGTAATACACCACATTAACAAATTGAAAAATAAAAACCATATGATTATCTCAATAGATGCAGAGAAAGCCTTTGACAAAGTTCAACATCCATTTACGATAAAAACTCTCCAGAAAGCAGGAATAGAAGGAACATACCTCAACATAATAAAAGCTATATATGACAAGCCCACAGCAAACATTATCCTCAATGGTGAAAAATTGAAAGCATTTCCTCTAAAGTCAGGAACAAGACAAGGATGCCCACTTTCACCATTACTATTCAACATAGTTTTGGAAGTTTTGGCCACAGCAATCAGAGCAGAAAAAGAAATAAAAGGAATCCAAATTGGAAAAGAAGAAGTAAAACTCTCACTGTTTGCAGATGAAATGATCCTCTACATAGAAAACCCTAAAGATTGCACCAGAAAATTACTAGAACTAATCAATGAATATAGTAAAGTTGCAGGATATAAAATCAACACACAGAAATCCCTTGCATTCCTGTACACTAATAATGAGAAAATAGAAAGAGAAATTAAGGAAACAATTCCATTTACCATTGCAACAAAAAGAATAAAGTACTTAAGAATATATCTTCCTAAAGAAACTAAAGACCTATATATAGAAAACTATAAAACACTGGTGAAAGAAATCAAAGAGGACACTAATAGAGGGAGAAATATACCATGTTCACGGATTGGTAGAATCAATATAGTGAAAATGAGTATACTACCCAAAGCAATTTATAGATTCAATGCAATCCCCATCAAGCTACCAACGGTATTCTTCACTGAGCTAGAACAAAAAATTTCTCAATTTGTATGGAAATACAAAAAACCTCGAATAGCCAAAGCTATCTTGAGAAAGAAGAACGGAACTGGAGGAATCAACCTGCCTGACTTCAGGCTCTACTACAAAGCTGCAGTCATCAAGACAGTATGGTCCTGGCACAAAGACAGAAATATAGATCAATGGAACAAAATAGAAAGCCCAGAGATAAATCCAGGCACATATGGACACCTTATCTTTGACAAAGGAGGCAAGAATATACAATGGATTAAAGACAATCTCTTTAACAAGTGGTACTGGGAAAACTGGTCAAACACTTGTAAAAGAATGAAACTAGAGCACTTTCTAACACCATACACAAAAATAAACTCAAAATGGATTAAAGATCTAAATGTAAGACCAGAAAACATAAAACTCCTAGAGGAAAACATAGGCAAAACACTTTCTGATATACATCACAGCAGGATCCTCTATGACCCACCTCCCAGAATATTGGAAATAAAATCAAAAATAAACAAATGGGACCTAATTAAACTTAAAAGCTTCTGCACAACAAAGGAAACTATAAGCAGGGTGAAAAGACAGCATTCAGAATGGGAGAAAATAATAGTAAATGAAGCAACAAACAACTAATCTCAAAAATATACAAGCAACTTCTACAGCTCAATTCCAGAAAAATAAATGATCCAGTCAAAAAATGGACGAAAGAACTAAGTGGACATTTCTCCAAATAAGACATACAGATGGCTAACAAGCACAGGAAAAGATACTCAACATTACTCATTATCAGAGAAATGCAAATCAAAAGCACTATGAGGTACCATTTCACGCCAGTCAGAATGGCTGCAATCCAAAAGTCCACAAGCAATAAATGCTGGAGAGGGTGTGGAGAAAAGGGAACCCTCTTACACTGTTGCTGGGAATGCAAACTAGTACAGCCACTTTGTAGAACAGCATGGAGATTCCTCATAAAACTAGGAATAGAACTGCCTTATGATCCAGCAATCCCACTGCTGGGCATACACACTGATAAAACCAGAATTGAAAGAGATGCATGTACCCCAATGTTCATAGCAGCACTGTTTACAATAGCCAGGACTTGGAAGCAACCTAGATGTCCATCCACAGATGAATGGATAAGAAAGCCATGGTACACATACACAATGGAGTATTACTCAGCCATTAAAAAGAATGCATTTGAATCAGTTCTAATGAGGTGGATGGAACTGAAGCCTCTTATACAGAGTGAAGTAAGCCAGAAAGAAAAACACAAATACAGTATACTAACGCATATATATGGAATTTAGAAAGATGGTAACAATAACCCTGTTTACGAGACAGCAAAAGAGACACTGATGTATAGAACAGACTTTTGGACTCTGGGAACGGGAGAGGGTGGGATGATTTGGGAGAATAGCATTGAAATATGTATAATATCATATCTGAAACGAGTTGCCAGTCCAGGTACAATGCCTGATAACGGATGCCTGGGGCTGGTGCACTGGGACAACCCAGAATGATGGTATGGGGAAGGAGGAGGGAGGAGGGTTCAGGATGGGGGACACATGTATACTTGTGGCGGATCCATCTTGATGTACGGCAAAAGCAGCACAATATTGTAAAGAAATCCCACAGACGGAGGAGCCTGGTAGGCTGCAGTCCATGGGGTCGCTAAGAGTCGGACATGACTGAGTGACTTCACTTTCTCTTTTCACTTTCATGCATTGGAGAAGGAAATGGCAACCCACTCCAGTGTTCTTGCCTGGAGAATCCCAGGGACGGGGAGCCTGGTGGGCTGCCATCTATGGGGTCACACAGAGTCGGACACGACTGAAGTGACTTAGCATAGCATAGCATAAGCAAAATAAAATTTAATTTAAAAAATTTATTTGGAAATTATTGTGCTGAAAAATATAGATTAGCCATCATACTTTCAAGTAAGCATATTAAGACATTCCTCTGCCTTTTAGATGAAGAAAAAACTTAGAAAATGTTAAGGTTTTAACCATAGCTTTAAGAAAATGTTTATTTATTTGAATCAATAATGAGAGAAAAATTGACTCATTATCCTTCTGGTCCAACAAATGAAATGTTTTTATTTTTATATACATTTCCAGCAATTGACTATAAATATTCAATTATAAGCAACTGAAATTCTAAGAGTTAATTTTAATTACATATATTTATTACATGATATCATTGTGTTACATATATTTATTTATTTTTATAATATTATTTTTAATTAATTTAAATTTACCATTTTCTGGACAGATTAACCAAAATTAATAGCACTTCATATAATACTACTGGATATTTAAGCCATTTTCATTATTTTAAAAATAATGCTAAAACATCTTTACACATATGCTTTTTGACTATTCCTTTGAGTTATTTTCTTAAAGTTGTTTCTAGAAGTCACCTTGTAGTGTGTCATAAATTTAAAAATTCTTCATGACTCTTGACAAATGCTAACACAGTGTTTTTTCCTAGAATAGTAACTCAAAGACACTGGTATATATTGTGTTTTCTAGGATGATTGCATCTTTGCAGTCTTAAGAACACATTTTTAAGAAACCAATACAATATTGTAAAGTAATTAGCCTCCAATTAAAATAAATTAAAAAATAAAAATAAATAAAAATAAAAAGGAAAGAGGAATCATTTAAAAAAAAAAGAAACATTGCTATTTTAATATGAATAAAATTATATTTATTCTCATTTAATTGAAAACACTGTTCATAATTTGTAAATCTTAGAACTCTTTTACAGATGTATAGAACAGTCTTTTGGACTCTGTGGGAGAGGGAGGGGGGATGATTTGGGAGAATGGCATTAAAACATGTATACTATAATATAAGAAATAAATCGCCAGTCCAGGTTCGATGCAGGATACAGGAAGCTTGGTGCTGCTGCACTGGGATGACCCAGAGGAATGGAATGCAGAGGGAGGTGGGAAGGGGGTTCAGGGTAACATGTGTACACCCATGGTGGATGCATGATGATGTATGGCAAAACCAATACAATATTGTAAAGTAAAAAAAAAATAATAATACTAATAAAATTAAAAATAAGTTGACTTTTTATAGTGTTCATGTGGAATCTCAATGGTGCCATAAACCATATAGTTAAAAGTTCTAGTTGTGTAATCAATGAGAACATTATTTGAATCCTAGCTTTTCCTGCATTAGCTGTGTAACATTGGGCAAATAACTTGATATCATTAAATTTAATATCATTATCTGTAATGGGAATAAAAATGTTATCCTCTCTCTTAGTGTCAAGATTGTTGTTGTTCCGTCGCTATGCATGTCCAACTCTGAGACCTCATAGACTGCAACGTGCCAGGCTTCTCTGTCCTCTACTATCTCCTGGAGTTTGCTCAAATTCATGTCCATTGAGTCGGTGATGCTGTCTAATCATCTCATCCTCTTCTTCCCCATAATTATTTTGACTTTCAATCTTTCCTAGCATCAGGGTCTTTATCAGTGAGTTTGATCTTTACATCAGGTGCGCAAAGTGTTTGTCCAGCTCTTTGTGACTCCATGAACTATAGCCCACCAGACTCCTCTATCCATGGAATTTTCCAGGCAAGAATACTGCTTAGAACAGAACAAATCCTGAGTAGATTGCACTCAGTAAATATTATCTACTATTTTTATTATTATCAGTGTTTTAATATGTTTGCTTGTCAGACAATCTAAATTATAATATATAAAAAATGAATATACCATGTGTCACTGTAACCTTGGTGGCTAACATAGTACTTAGCACATAGTAAATCCTCTGTACATAATGGTTAAATAATTGAAGAAGTGAATGCATAGATATAAGCTAGACTTCATCTATACCTATTAAAGTTTATTTTAATCAAACATTTTTTAGAACTAACTGTTCAATTTACTAGAGGTAAAATTGATATTTAAATTAGAAAGCAGTTTTATGGAAATTATATAACTCTCATTTTAATCTACATGATCAATTTATGCTTTTTCAGGGATAAAACTACTATGGAGGCTTTATTAAACACAGGTTGTATACAGCTCTGAAGATTAACTCTGTATAAAAACTCTATATATGGTGTTTTTGAACATCATTTTCAATCTGAAAATTAAATTTCTGCATAAAATATACTAAAACAAAAATTGGAAGTTATAAAATTCTGTAATTTTTGAGGAGAACTTATATAATTTTTATGTTAACTTTTTATGTAAGATAGTTTAGTATTTATGGTTATGAAAAACATAATAGTGATAGCTGCTTTATTTGGAGTAGATTTTGGACTCAGTCCAGTCTATCTACAATTTCTATAAAAGCAGTTAAAATTGCTACCATTGCAATCACTTGACTATGGTCCCATTATAATGAGATTAACATGAAATGTCTTGAGAAACATTTCAAAGTAATACATTTTACAGTGTAATACTATGTGTGGCTGTCAGTCATTAAAGAAATACTATGCCAATCAGCAACGTTAGAATTGGGTTTTCTTTGTTAGAGCTTAAGAATAAATAACTTGAAAAAAAGAACAAGTTAGAGCATTACTTACAGCATGCTGTGCTCAGTATCTTCATTTATATCTTGACTCTTTGTGACCCCATGGACTGTACCCTGCCAGGCTCCTCTGTCCGTGGGATTTTTCCAGGCAAGAATACTGGACTGAGTAGCCATTCCTTTATCCAGGGTATCTTCCTGACCCAGGGATCAAACCTGAGTCTCCTGTGCCTCCTGCATCACTGGTGGATTCTTTACTACTGAGCCACCAGGGGAGCAGTCTTCAGTGGGGAAGCCATCTACTTACAGCATAAATTAAAGTAATTTTGTAATTAAAAAATATTAGCAACAAATATAGATGAAGATTTATCCATGTTGGAACGGAATTTTCTGAGCACAAAAACTTTGGTAAATACTGCAAGGAAATTTTGGTAAATATATACTAAAAAATACTAATGATACATATTGATACATATTTCTCAATGACTGAATTGATACTGATTTTATTGAATATTAAATATTTTTCTTGTGGTTCAGCTGCTATGTCAAATCCAGCTCTTGGCTTTTCTGTCCACGGGATTCTCCAGGCAAGAATATTGGAGTGGGTTGCCATTTCTTCTCCAGGGGATATTCCCAAACCAGGGATTGAACCCATGTCTCCTGTGTCTCCTGCATTGCAGGCAGATTCTTTACTGCTGAGTCACCAGAGAAGCCCAAATATATTTTATATTTCATTTTTTATAAAGAGTTGAAACATCATGTAAGTTGATAGAATGTGTTGAGGATAACTGAACAATTTTGAATTCACCCTGGGCAAATTATAGCCTGTTTTCTTTATCAATAATAAGTACCCCCAAAATGATTTCCAGACAAAAATTAAAGAGGAAATAAAAATCTAGAAAAGGAAGAAATTTCTTTGTTGACCTTGTCGTTGAGTCACTAAGTCATGTCTGATGCTGAAACCCTATGAACTGCAGCATGCTGTTCATGGGGCCAGGCTCCTCTGTCCTTCACTATTTTGCAGAGTTTGCTCAGATTCATTTCCATTGTGTCGGTGATGCCATCCAACTATCTCATCCTCTGCCACCCCCTTCTCCTTTTGCCTTTGATTTTTCCCAGCATCAAGGGCTTTTGCAATGAGTCCACTCTTCACAATAGATGGCCAAAGTACTGGAACTTCAGCTTCAGCATCAGTACTTCCAAAGAATATTTAGGGTTGAATTTCATTAGGATTGACTTGTCTGATCTGCATGGGACTCTCAAGAGTCATCTTCAGCACTGCAATTCAAAAGCATCAGTTCTTCATCCCTCAGTCGTCTTCATCTCAGTCAAATATGTCAATGTTAAATGTGATAAAGACAGAAATTGTCAGCACCCATATGTAACCTTACAACTGAAGCGACTTAGCAGCAGCAGCATATGTAACCTTATGGCCTTTAAATTTAGTGTGCTCTGGGTAATTTCTAACCGTGCATATTTGTATCTTTGTGGATGATATTCTTTTTTTTTTTTAAGGAGGTCTCTCTTCTTATACATGAAGCAGACCAGAAGTACAATGGAATTAACAACTAACAATCTTCAAAATATGAAATATGAAAATTAATGTTAATAGTCCAGATCCCTTGAACCTTAAGAGGAATAACACAATTCTATATCATTTTCCCAACTGTTTTCTGTAGGATATAGTTTCAGTTTCCCATGGCAGTAATGGGCTTAATGATACATTGTCGTTTATTTTCCTTTTTATACATTAATTTCCATTCCCCTGCTGGATAGCCCTTGGATATTATCTCTGGCTCTGAATCTATGGAAAATCACAAGAAAAGAGTTTGTGCCAGAACTTCTCCTAAAAGTAAATTTTCATGATAGAATTTTGAGTTGGATTCTGGGCTGGCCAGATGGGAAAGACATTTAAGTCATTGGTAAGTAAGGTGATGATACTGTACTTGCCCTGGCATATTTTAGTAGCAGAATTACTGAGACCTTCGTCTGCGGAGATTGGGCATATGATATATGTAGGAGATACACTGGTTTACTTAATGTTTCATACGAGATGTGGTGGCAATAGTAATGATAAGGTCTGAAGAGTTGGTTGGTCGTATACTGTTGACACTATAAATGTGCTGAAGGAAGGGAATGTCAGGCTTCTGTTACTCATCCTTCAGTTGGACATCATGGTGAGAAAGCCAAAAGCCTTGGTGACAACATTCTAAAAGACCTTTATTTACAAAAGTAGAGATCAGATTTGCCAGAGAACAAAACCAAATATATGAACTATGACAGTATCAAGAAACTGCTTAATTCACAGTTTCAGCATGCCTTTAAGACTAAAATCAAAGCATTATCAGGGTAAAAGCAGGGTCTTAGGATTTGACATGGGGCCATTTAGGTGCATGTACTTGAAGACTTTAAATGCTGAGATCTCGTCAATATATTGGCCTCTCTAAAGCTCCAGTATTCTTGCCTGGAGAATCCCAGCGACGGGGGAGCCTGGTGAGCTTCCGTCTATGGGGTCGCACAGAGTCGGACACGACTGAAGCGACTTAGCATAGCACATAGCATAGCAAAGCTGAAACTCCAGTATTTTGGCCACCTCATGTGAAGAGTTGACTCATTGGAGAAGACTCTGATGCTGGGAGGGATTGAGGGCAGGAGGAGAAGGGGACGACAGAGGATGAGATGGCTGGATGGCATCACTGACTTGATGGGTGTGAGTCTGGGTGACCTCCGGGAGCTGGTGATGGACAGGGAGGCCTGGCGTGCTGCGGTTCATAGGGTCGCAAAGAGTCGGACACGACTGAGCGACTGATGTGATCTGATCTGAAGTGGCTCTCTCTTTGCTTGAAGAGATAGTCTCTTCTAGCCTGCAGATTATGCAAACTTACCTGAAGAAGGAGATTTCCTAAAGAATATCCATACTTCTTCTCATGGCTTCTGGGTCTACAAAGCAGCGAGAAGTAAACAAAAGCCACTTGTAGAAGTACTCTTTCTGCCTTGGTAGAAAATATATTCATGGAAAGAACTGAAAGACCTAAGGCATATATGGCAGGAACTTTGAGAAAATATCCTGGAATGGATCTTGAGGTTGCTGACCTGGGGTTCAGAGTGTTATGGTAGATAAGGGGAACTTCCCTGATATAGTGTAATTCATGTGTGTGTCAGGATTGTTTTCCTGGTGAAGATACTTGGAGACAATCCTAATGTAATCTGTGATGCCTACCTAAAATTTAGGAAGAATGGTGATCTACAGCAAATGAGGTTTTGAAGAATTTTCTTGACAGAATGAAGAAGCAGTCAACAGACTCAGAAAAAGGAGTCAATAGAAAAGTGGGCAGACTTAAATGGATTTGTTTATCAGGTTAGAGAATCCAGCATCCGTGTTCCCTGTTGTTGTTGCTGCTGTTCAGTTGCTAAGTTCTCTGACTCTTTGTCTCCACATGGACTGCAGCATGCCAGGCTTCCTGTCCTTCACTATTTCCTAGAGTTTACTCAAACTCATATCCATTGAGTTAGTGATGTTATCCAACCATCTAATCCTCTGCTGCCCCCTTCTCCTCCTGCCCTCAATCTTCTCCAACATCAGGGTCTTTTCCAATAAGTTGGCTCTTTGCATCAGGTGGTCAAAGTATTGGAACTTCTGTTTCTTTCAACAACAGTCCTTCCAATGAATATTGAGGGTTGATTTCCTTTAGAATTGACTGGTTTAGCCTCCTTGCAGTACAGGAGCTCTAAAGAGTCTTCTTGAGCACCAAATTTCAAAAGTATCAATTCTTTGGATCTCTGCCTTCTTTACAGTCCAACTCTCACATTAGTACATGGCTACTGGAAAAAACATAGCTTTGACTATAGAGACCTTTGTCAGCAAAGTGACATATCTGCTTTTTAAGAAAAGCTATGACCAACCTATGGTCTTTCCTGTGGTCATGTATGGATGTGAGAGCTGGACTGTGAGGAAGGCTGAGCGCCGAAGAATTGATGCTTTTGAACTGTGGTGTTGGAGAAGACTCTTGAGAGTCCCTTGGACTGCAAGAAGATCCAACCAGTCCATTCTGAAGGAGATCAATCCTGGAATTTCTTTGGAAGGAATGATGCTAAAGCTGAAACTCCAGTATTTTGGCCACCTCATGCGAAGAGTTGACTCATTGGAGAAGACTCTGATGCTGGGAGGGATTGAGGGCAGGAGGAGAAGGGGACGACAGAGGATGAGATGGCTGGATGGCATCACTGACTCGATGGATGCGAGTCTGAGTGACCTCCGGGAGCTTGTGATGGACAGGGAGGCCTGGCGTGCTGCGGTTCATGGGGTCGCAAAGAGTCGGACATGACTGAGCGACTGATCTGATCTGATCTGATGACCAACCTAGACAGCATATTAAATAGCAGAGACATTACTTTACCAACAAAGGTCCATCTAGTCAAAGCTATGGCTTTCCCAGTAGTCGTGTATGTATGTGAGATTTGGACTGTAAAGAAAGCTGAACACTGAAGAATTGATGTTTTTTAACTACAGTGTTGGAGAAGACTGTTTAGAGTCCCTTGGTCTGCAAGGAGATCCAACCAGTCAATCCTAAATGAAATTAGTCTTGAATAATCATTGAAAGAACTGAAACTGAAGCTGAAACTCCAGTATTTTGGCCACCTGATGTGAAGAACCAACTCATTGGAAAAGACCCTGATGCTGGGAAAGATTGAAAGCAGGAGGAGAAGGGAACAACAGGAGATGAGATGGTTGGATGGCATCGCCAACTCTATGGACATGAGTTTGAGTACAATCCAGGAGTTGGTGATGGACAGGGAAGCCTGGCGTGCTTCAGTCCATAGCGTCACAAAGAGTCAGACAGGACTGAGTGACTGAACTTACTGATAAGTTTGTCATAGATTTCCTTCCAAGGAGCAAGCATCTTTTAATTTCATGGCCGCAGTCCTTGTCTGCAGTGATTTTGGAACCCATGAAAATAAACTGTGTCACTATTTCCAATTTATCCTCTTCTATTTGCTATATAGTGATGGGACCAAATGCCATGATCTTAGTTTTTGAATGTTGAGTTTAAAACCAGTTTTTTTTATTTTCTTCTTTTAACATCATCAAAGGGCTCTTTATTGTTGCTTTTTGTTTTCTGCCATTAGAACAACGGACTGGTTCAAAATTAGGAAAGAAATATGTCAAAGCTATATATTGTTAGTCTCCATATTTAAATTAAATGCAGAGTATGTCTCATGAAATGCCAGGCTGAATGAATCACAAGCTGAAATCAAGATTACGGGGAGAAATATCAATAACCTTAGATATGCAGATGGTACCACTCTAATGTGTTCCCTGAGAGTTTCCAAAGAAATCTTCACTCACTAAATAAAATCAAAAGTTTCAGTGATATGGTCACTGTCATTATGGATAGTCAGTGGTGTTTAACTTCTATATATAAGGTTGATATCTCATGAGAAAGGCTGGACTGGAAGAAACATTAGACTGGAAGAAAAGTTGGAATCAAGATTGCTGGGAGAAATATCAATAACCTCAGATATGCAGATGAAACCACCCTTATGGCAGAAAGTGAAGAGGAACTAAAAAGCCTCTTGATGAAAGTGAAAGTGGAGAGTGAAAAGGTTGGCTTAAAGCTCAACATTCAGAAAACGAAGATCATGGCATCTGGTCCCATCACTACATGGGAAATAGATGGAGAATCAGTGGAAACAATGTCAGACTTTATTTTTCTGGGCTCCAAAATCACTGCAGATGGTGACTGCAGCCATGAAATTAAAAGACGCTTACTCTTTGGAAGGAAAGTTATGACCAACCTAGATAGCATATTCAAAAGCAGAGACATCACTTTGTCAACAAAGGTTCGCCTAGTCAAGGCTATGGTCTTTCCTCTGGTCATGTAGGGATGTGAGAGCTGGACTGTGAAGAAGGTGGAGCACTGAAGAATTGATGCTTTTGAACTGTGGTATTGGAGAAGACTCTTGAGAGTCCCTTGGACTGCAAGGAGATCCAACCAGTCCATTCTGAAGGAGATCAGCCCTGGGATTTCTTTGGAAGGAATGATGCTAAAGCTGAAACTCCAGTATTTTGGCCACCTCATGCGAAGAGTTGACTCATTGGAGAAGACTCTGATGCTGGGAGGGATTGGGAGCAGGAGGAGAAGGGGACGACAGAGGATGAGATGGCTGGATGGCATCACTGACTCGATGGATGCGAGTCTGAGTGACCTCCGGGAGTTGGTGATGGACAGGGAGGCCTGGAGTGCTGCGGTTCATGGGGTCGTGAAGAGTCGGACACGACTGAGTGACTGATCTGATCTGATCTGATCTCCTCACCTCCAAAGGCAAAATGGACATAATTACTACAATGTTCACAGTAGTGAATGAGATGGTTGGACGGCATCACCGACTAAATGGACATGAATTTCAGTAAACTCCAGGAGTAGGTGAAAGACAGGGAGGCCTGGTGTGCTGCAGTACATGGAGTCACAAAGAGTCGGACACTACTGAGTGACTGAACTGAATTGAACTCACAGTAGTAGCTGGGGCTATTGACCTCCAGAGATCCAAGATGATGGCTATAGTTGTCATGCTCAAGTAAGTTCTCAGACCTAACCCACTTCTGGAAGGAGTGTTTGGGACTCCTAAGGAAAGCCTCTTCAATACTAAAGTCTGTATATATAGTAGCAGTTCTCTCATCAAATCAGATCAGATCAGAGCAGTCACTCAGTTGTGTCTGACTTTTTGCGACCCCATGAATCGCATCACACCAGGCCTCCCTGTTCATCACCAACTCCCGAAGGTCTCTCAGACTCACATCTATCGAGTCAGTGATGCCATCCAGCCATCTCATCCTCTGTTGTCCCCTTCTCCTCTTGCCCTCAATCTCTCCCAGCATCAGAGTCTTCTCCAATGAGTCAACTCTTCGCATGAGGTGGCCAAAATACTGGAGTTTCAGCTTTAGCATCATTCCTTCCAAAGAAATCCCAGGGCTGATCTCCTTCAGAATGGACTAGTTGGATCTCCTTGCAGTCCAAGGGACTCTCAAGAGTCTTCTCCAACACCACAGTTCAAAAGCATCAATTCTTCGGTGCTCAGCCTTCTTCACAGTCCAGCTCTCACATCCATACATGACCACAGGAAAAACCATAGCCTTGACTAGGCGAACCTTTGTTGACGAAGTAATGTCTCTGGTTTTGAATATGTGATCTAGGTTGATCATAACTTTCCTTCCAAGGAGTAGGTGTCTTTTAATTTCATGGCTGCAGTCACCATCTGTAGTGATTTTGGAGCCCAGAAAAATAAAGTCTAACACTGTTTCCACTGTTTCCCCATCTATTTCCCATGAAGTGATGGAACAGGATGCCATGATCTTTGTTTTCTGAATGTTGAGCTTTAAGCCAACCTTTTCACTCTCCATTTTCACTTTCATCAAGAGGCTTTATAGTTCCTCTTCACTTTCTGCCATAAGGGTGGTGTCATCTGCATATCTGAGGTTATTAATATTTCTCCCAGCAATCTTGATTCAAGCTTGTGTTTCTTCCAGTCCAGCGTTTCTCATGAAGTACTCTGCATATAAGTTAAATAAACATGGTGACAATATACAGCCTTGACCTACTCCTTTTCCTATTTGGAACCAGTCTGTTGTTCCATGTCCAGTTCTAACTGTTGCTTCCTGACCTGCATACAAATTTCTCAAGAGGCAGATCAGGTGGTCTGGTATTCCCATCTCTGTCACAATTTTCCACAGTTTATTGTGATCCACACAGTCAAAGGCTTTGGCATAGTCAATAAAGAAGAAATGGATGTTTTCCTGGAACTCTCTTGCTTTTTCCATGATCCAGCGAATATTGGCAATTTGATCTCTCATTCCTCTGCCTTTTCTAAAACCAGCTTGAACATCAGGAAGTTCACGGTTCACATATTGCTGAAGCCTGGCTTGGAGAATTTTGAGCATTACTTTACTAGCGTGTGAGATGAGTGCAATTGTGCGGTAGTTTGAGCATTCTTTGGCATTGCCTTTCTTTGGGATTGGAATGAAAGCTGAGCTTTGCCAGTCCTGTGGTCACTGCTGAGTTTTCCATATTTGCTGGCATATTGAGTGCAACACTTTCACAACATCATCTTTCAGGATTTGAAATAGCTCAACTAGTATGCCATCACCTCCACTTGCTTTGTTGTAGTGATGCTTTCTAAGGCCCACTTGACTTCACATTCTGGGATGTCTGGCTCTAGGTCAGTGATAACGCCATCATAATAATCTGGGTCATGAAGCTCTTTTTTGTGCAGTTCTTCTGTGTATTCTTGCCACCTCTTCTTAATATCTTCTGCTTCTGTTATGTCCATACCATTTCTGTCCTTTATCGAGCCCATCTTTGCATGAAATGTTCCTTTGGTATCTCTGATTTTCTTGACGAGATCACTATTCTTTCCCATTTTGTTGTTTTCCTCTATTTCTTTGTGTTGATCGCTGAAGAAGGCTTTCTTATCCCTTCTTGCTATTCTTTGGAAGTCTGCGTTCAGATGCTTATATCTTTCCTTTTCTCCTTTGCTTTTCGCTTCTCTTCTTTTCACAGCTATTTGTAAAGCCTCGCCAGACTGCCATTTTCCTTTTTTGCATTTCTTTTCCATGGGGATGGTCTTGATCCCTGTCTCCTGTACAATGTCACGAACCTCATTCCATAGTTCATCAGGCACTCTATCTATCAGATCTAGGCCCTTCAATCTATTTCTCACTTCCACTGTATAATTATAAGGGATTTGATTTAGGTCATACTTGAATGGTCTAGTGGTTTTCCCTACTTTCTTCAATTTCAGTCTGAATTTGGCAATAAGGTGTTCATGGTCCTAGCCACAGTCAGCTCTTTTTTTGCTGACTGTACAGAGCTTCTCCATCTTTGGCTGCAAAAATATAATAAGTCTGATTTCGGTGTTGACCATCTGGTGATGTCCATGTATAGAGTATTCTCTTGTGTTGTTGGAAGAGGGTGTTTGTTATGACTAGTGCATTTTCTTGGCAAAACTCTATTAGTCTTTTCCCCGCTTCACTCCGTATTCCAAGGCCAAATTTGCCTGTTACTCCAGGTGTTTCTTGACTTCCTACTTTTGCATTCCAGTCCCCTATAATGAAAAGGACATCTTTTTTGGGTGTTAGTTCTCAAAGGTCTTGTATGTCTTCACAGAACCGTTCAATTTCAGCTTCTTCAGTGTTACTGGTTGGGGCATCAGATCAGTCGCTCAGTCATGTCTGACTCTTTGCGACCCCGTGAAGTGCAGCATGCCAGGCCTCCCTGTCCATAACCAACTCCCAGAGGTCACTCAGACTCACACCCATCAAGTCAGTGATGCCATCCAGCCATCTCATCCTCTGTCGTCCCCTTCTCCTCCTGCCCTCAATCCCTCCCAGCATCAGAGTCTTCTCCAATGAGTCAACTCTTCGCATGAGTTGGCCAAAATACTGGAGTTTCAGCTTTAGCATCATTCCTTTCAAAGAAATCCCAGGGCTGATCTCCTTCAGAATGGACTGGTTGGATCTCCTTGCAGTCCGAGGCTTGAATTACTGTGACATTGAATGGTTTGCCTTGGAAACGAACAGAGATCATTCTGTCGTTTTTGATATTGCATCCACATACTGCATTTCAGACTCTTTTGTTGACCATGATGGCCACTCCATTTCTTCTGAGGGATTCCTGCCCGCAGTTGTAGATATAATGGTCCTCTGAGTTAAATTCATCCATTCCAGTCCATTTCAGTTCGCTAATTCCTAGAATGTCAACATTCACTCTGGCCATCTCTTGTTTGACCACTTCCAATTTGCCTTGATTCATGGACCTGACATTCCAGGTTCCTATGCAATGGGGATACAAAATGCCATCATACCTTCCTCACATAGTTGGGGTGGGAATGTGTGAAGTCTGAGAAATACTGCAAGGTCTTTTTCAGTGGCTTAATGAAGTCGATGGCACCAACTTTTATTCATCTACTTAATCCTTGTGGTAAAAATGAAATAAAATATACATACCAGCTTTCAAAACCCTGAAATTAGTTATCTGTGTTGTTCAGGAAGATTTACAATAGTAGAAAAGTAAAAGTAGAAACTCTTCAAACTAGACTTGGGCCAAGACAGAAAGTCAGAAGCAATAGCATAACTCAAGTGGAATAGCAGATACCAGTGTCCAATGGCACCCCACTCCAGTACTCTTGCCTGGAAAATTCCATGGATGGAGTTGCCTATTGGGCTGCAGTCCATGGGGTCGCTGAGAGACTTCACTTTCATGCATTGGAGAAGGAAATGGCAACCGACTTCAGTGTTCTTGCCTGGAGAATCCCAGGGAAGGGGGAGCCTGGTGGGCTGCCGTCTATGGGATCGCACAGAGTCAAACACGACTAAAGCGACTTAGCAGCAGCAGAAGCAGTGCCCCAATTAAAGACTTAAAGAATGTAGTATTATTGACAGATAAGCCTGGGAGGCTACAGTGCATGGGATCACAAAAAGTTAGATTTGATTGAGCATACATGCACACACACACAGGAGAAAAACTCACACTGCATGACAAAGCATTGATTATTATTATATTTTTAATCACATACTTGGGAGTTATTTAATTGTTAATAAGATCTCATACTTTTGTAGGTGTGAAATAAAAATTTCAATGTCTCACTCTATATGTGTTATAAGTTACTGAGTAATAATAAAGTTTCTAATCAAAGGCATTATTTTTAACTACTGTTGAAGTGAAGTACAAAATGTGTGGGTTCAAGAGTTAAGTGCCATTTTTGAAGATAGAAAATATTTTTCCATTTGTTTTATTTGAATATATAAAAATGTTGTTCATGAATTTGGAAGTGTTTCTATAAGGAATTATACTAGAATAGAATGTAAAAATGATCAGTGTTTTCTTCTGAAGACCCCCAAATTTCTTATCTGTAGGTGACCTAAAGGCCAACTGTTTTATATGCAAGAACCAGTGCAAATGACTAATAGAGGGCCATTGTACTGGTATGTACTTTTACAGCTGCATTTTACCTTCTTGCAGAGTTATTAAAGAAAATACTATAATGTGCATTGCCCACATACAGGAAAAATGCATACTTCTATTCTTAAATGACAGTTTCATAAAAGCTCTTTATTTTTTTCTTTCTTGGAATAGCTTGTGGTGGCTGCACTCCAGATCAATTATGGGTTTAATGGTCAACTAGGCTGAAATATGTCATATGCCATTTTCAAAAGTTTCTCTTTGTTTCTTAAGGTGATACGTTAAAAATGGTGTCTGTTATACATGCAAAACCTATATGATATGAGCAACAGTTGATCAGATAAAGAAGATTTTTACAGACGTGATTGGTTGCTCAGTACTTCCCTTCCTCTTTTCCAACAAAGCCCTCCTTTGTGTTAGGTGACTATCTTTCCATCACAGCGCTTCACTCGTCAGAGGAAGCTGAGCCTCCACCAGATCCACAGGAGAGCCCAATATTTTTAAAGTAAACTCATCCATTTTGTTAGTGTTTAGATATAATCAAATCCTGGTCAGTAAAACATAAGGACAGTTCTGCTTAGAGCGGCTGGGGATAGTTTTCTTGTCTCTAGAGAAAACCATAGGAAGCAATGTTTTCCTACCTTTCCTGACCCTGGGTGTTGAAACCTGGAAGAATTTTAGCTATCTTGGAACAATCTTAAAGATTTAGCCAATGCAGAGGATGGCAGATAGGATAAATGTAAAGGTCAATCAACTGTGAAGCCTACCATACTTTCTATTCTTCTTCTTCTTTTTTTTTTTTTTTTTTTTTTACTTTAAGTGTGTACATTAGGAATTAAAAAAAAAAAAAAAAAAAAAAAAGGACAAACTTAACAGAATCAGAAAGTAGAATGTAGGGTTGCCATGAGCTTAAATGTAAGAGAAATGAGATGTTTATCAAAGGGCATAATCTTCAAGTTATAAAACAAGCAAGTTTTGGGGATCTAATATACACCATGGAGATTATAATTTATAATACTACCTTACACACTTGAAAATTTCCTTACCTGTGCGAAGAGCTGACTCATTGGAAAAGACTCTGATCCTGGGAAAGATTGAGTCTATTCCTTTTGTCTGTTTCTCCATTCTGTTTTCAGTTCATTTCAGTTAGTCAGTCGTTTCCAACTCTTTGCAACCCCATGGACCACAGCACACTAAGCCTTCCTGTCCATCATAAACTCCTGGAGTTCACCCAAACCTATGTCCATTGAGTCGGTGATGCCATCAAACCATCTCATCCTCTGTTTTCCCCTTCTCCTCCTGCCCTCAATCTTTCTCAGCATCAGAGTCTTTTCCAATGAGTCAGCTCTTTGCACAGGTGGCCAAAGATTGGAGTTTCACCTTCAACATCAGTCCTTCCAATGAACATGCAGGACTGATCTCCTTTAGGATGGACTGGTTGGATCTCTTGGCAGTCCAAGGAACTCTCAAGAGTCTTCTCCAATACCACAGATCAAAAGCATCAATTCTTTATCCCTCAGCTCTGTTTATAGCCCAGCTCTCACATCCATACATGATCACTGGAAAAATCATTGCCTTGACTAAACGGGCCGTTGTTGACAAAGTCATGTCTCTGCTTTTAAATATGCTGTCTAGGTTGGTCATGACTTTCCTTCCAAGGAGTGTCTATTCATTTCATGGCTGCAGTCAGCATCTACAGTGATTTGAAGTCCAGAAAAGTAAAGTCTGACACTCTTTCCACTGTTTCCCCATCTATTTCCCATGAAGTGATGGGACCAGATGCCGTGATCTTCATTTTCTGAATATTGAGCTTTAAGTCAACTTTTTCACTCTCCTCTTTCACTTTCATCAAGGGGCTCTTTAGTTCCTCTTCCCTTTCTGCCATAAAGGTGGTGTCATCTGCATATCTGAGGTTATTGATATTTCAACAGGCAATCTTGAGTCCAGCTTGTACTTCCTCCAGCCCAGCATTTCTCATGATGTACTCTGCATATAAGTTAAATAAGCAACGTGACATACAGCCTTGATGTACTCCTTTCCCTATTTGGAACCAGTCTGTTGTTCCATGTCCAGTTCTAACTGTTGCTTCCTGACCTGAATATAGGTTTCTCAAGAGGCAGGTCAGGTGATCTGGTATTCCCATCTCTTTCAGACTTTTCCACAGTTTATTGTGATCCATCCAGTCAAATGCTTTAGCATAGTCAATAAAGCAGAAATATATGTATTTCTGGAACTCTTTTGCTTTTTCGATGATCCAATTTCTGGTTCCTCTGCCTTTTCTAAAACCAGCTTGAACATCAGGAAGTTCACGTTTCACATATTGCTGAAGCCTGGCTTGGAGAATTTTGAGCATCACTTTACTAGCGTGTGAGATGAGTGCAATTGTGTGGTAGTTTGAGCATTCTTTGGCATTGCCTTTCTTTGGGATTGTAATGAAAACTGACCTTTTCCAGTCCTTTGGCCACTGCTGAGTTTTCCAAACTTGCTGGCACATTGAGTGCAACACTTTCACAGCATCATCTTTCAGGATTTGAAATAGCTCAACTGAAATTCCAACACCTCCACTTGCTTTGTTGGTAGTGATGCTTTCTAAGGCCCACTTGACTTCACATTCCAGGATGTCTGGCTCTAGGTCAGTGATCACACCATCGAGAGTAGCTGGGTCATGAAGATCTTTTTTGTACAGTTCTTCTGTGTATTTCTGCCACCTCTTCTTAATATCTTCTGCTTCTTTTAGGTCCCTATCATTTCTGTCCTTTATTGAGTCATTGGTGCCCTGTAAAAAAATTCTTCAGAACTATTTTTTGAGATTCTGTATATGTGCATTAGAATATGATATTTTTCTTTCTCTTCTAACTCACTTCACTCTGTATAATAGGCTCCAGGTTCATCCATCTCATCAGAACTGACTCACATGTGTACCTTTTTATGGCTGGGTAATATTCCATTGTGTATATGTCCCACACTTCTTTATCCTTTCATCTGTTGATGGGCATCTTTGTTGTTTCCATGTTCTAGCTATTGTAAATAGTGCTGAAATGAACAAAGGAATTCATGTGCCTTTTTGAACCCTGGTTTCCTCAGGGTTTATGCCTAAGAGTGGGATTTCTGGGTCATATGGTGTTTTTCTTCCTAGTTTTCTAAGGACTCTCCATACTGTCTTCCATAGTGGTTGCATCAATTTACATTCCCACCAACAGTGCAATAGGATCTCCTTTTCTCCACACCATCTCCAGTATTTATTGCTTGTAGACTTTTTGATGATTGCTGTTCTGACCTGTGTGAGGTGATATTTCATTATGCTTTTGATTTATAGTTCTCTACTGATGAGCGATGTTGAGCATCTATTCATGTTTGTTAACCATCTGTAAGTCTTTTTTGGAGAAATGTCTGTTTAGGTCTTTTTCCGACTTTTTGATTGAGTTGTTTGTTTTCCTGGTATTGAGTTGTATGGGCCACTTGTATATTTTGGAAATTAATCCTTTGTCAATTGTTTCATTTGCTATTATTTTATCCTATTCTGAGGGTTGTTTTTTTCACCTTTCTTATAATTTCTTTTGCTGTGCAAAACCTTTTAATAAGGTCCCACTTGTTCACTTTTGTTTTTATTTCCATTACTCTAGGAAGTGGGTCACAGAGGAACTTGCTTTGATTTATGTCATCAAGTGTTCTTTCTATGTTTTACTCTGAGTTTTATAGTTTCTGGTTTTACATTTAGGTCTTTAATCTATTTTGAGTTTTTCTTTGTGTATGGCCTTAAGAAGTGTTCTAATTTCATTCTTTTACATGTAGCTGTCCAGTTTTCCTAGCATCATTTACTGAAGAGGCTGTCTTTGCTCCATTGCATATTCTTGCCTCCTTTGTCAAAAATAATGTACCCATAGGTGCATGGGTTTATTTCTGGCCTTTCTATCTTGTTCCATTATTCTATATTTCTGCTTTTGTGTCAGTACCATACTATCTTGATGATTGTAGTTTTGCAGTACAATCTGAAGTCAGGAAGTTTGATTCCTCCAGCTCCATTCTTCATTCTCAAGACTGCTTTGGCTATTCGAGGTCTTTTGTTTTTCCATATAAATTGTGAAATTTTTCCTTCTAGTTCTGTGAAAAATGCCATTGGTAATTTGATAGGGATTGCATTGAATCTGTAGATTACATTTGGTAGTATAATCATTTTCACAATATTGATTCTTCCTAACCAGGAATATGGAATATCTCTCCATCTACTTATGTCATCTTTGATTTCTTTCATAAGTGTCTTATAATTTTCTGTGCACAGTTCTTTTGTCTCCAAATTTTAATTTATTCCTAGATATTTAATTCTTTTTGTTGCAATGATGAATATGATTGATTCTTTAATTGCTCTTTCTGATTTTTCATTGTTAGTATATAGAAATGCAAACGATTTCTGTGTATTATTTTGCATCCTGAAGCTTTGCTAAATTCACTGATTAGCTTTAGTAATTTTCTGATACTATCTTCAGGGTTTTCTATGTACTGTATCATGTCATCTGCAAACAGGGAGTGCTTTACTTCTTTTCTGATATTGATTCCTTTTCTTTCTTTCTCTTCTCTGATTGCTATAACTAGGACTGCCAGAACTATGTCGAATAATAGTGGTGAGAGTGGACACCCTTTTCTTGTTCCTGATTTTAGGGAGAATGCTTTCAGTTTCTCACCATTGAGAATAATGTTTTCTGTTAAGCTTATCATATACGGCCTTTAATATGTTGAGGTAGGTTCCTTCTATGCCCATTTTATGAAGAGTTTTAAATCATAAATGGGTGCTGAATTTTTTCAAAGTTTTTTTCTGCATCTATTGAGACTACCATATGGTTTTTATCTTTCAATTTGTTTGTATGGTGTATCACACTGATTTACATATATTGAAGAATCCTTGCATCCCTGGAATAAACCTAACTTGCTCATGGTGTATGAGCTTTTTGATGTGTTGCTGATTTCTGTTTGCTAAAGATTTGTTAAGGAATTTTTGCATTTATGTTCAGCAATGATATTGACCTTTAGTTTTCTTTTATTGTGTTGTCTTTGTCTGGTTTTGGTATCAGGATGATGGTGGCCTTGTAAGGTGAGTTTGGGAGTGTTCTTTTCTATGCAATTTTTTGAAAGAGTTTTAGAAGGATAGGCATTAACTCTTCTCTAAATGTTTGATGGAATTCTCCTGTGAAACTATCTGATCCTTTGCTTCTGTTATTTTTGGAGATTTTTGATCACAGCTTCAAATTCAGTGCTTGTAATTGGGTTGTTAATAATTTCTATCTCTTCCTGGTTCGGTCTTGGAAGATTAAACTTTTCTAAGAATCTGTTCATTGATTGAACTTTTTTAAGAATGTATTCTTTATTAATTGATTAATTGAATTGTAGTATAATATGCAGAGTACATCATGAGAAATGCTGGACTGGAAGAAACACAAGTTGGAATCAAGATTGCTGGGAGAAATATCAATAACCTTAGATATGCAGATGAAACCACCCTTATGGCAGAAGTGAAGAGGAACTAAAAAGCCTCTTGATGAAAGTGAAAGTGGAGAGTGAAAAGGTTGGCTTAAAGCTCAACATTCAGAAAACGAAGATCATGGCATCTGGTCCCATCGCTACATGGGAAATAGATGGGGAAACAGTGGAAACAGGGTCAGACTTTCTTTTTCTGGGCTCCAAAATCACTGCAGATGGTGATTGCAGCCATGAAATTAAAAGACGCTTACTCCTTGGAAGGAAAGTTATGACCAACCTAGATAGCATATTCAAAAGCAGAGACATCACTTTGCCAACAAAGGTTTGCCTAGTCAAGGCTATGGTCTTTCCTGTGGTCATGTATGGATGTGAGAGCTGGACTGTGAAGAAGGCTGAGCGCTGAAGAATTGATGCTTCTGAACTATGGTGTTGGAGAAGACTCTTGAGAGTCCCTTGGACTGCAAGGAGATCCAACTAGTCCATTCTGAAGGAGATCAGCCCTGGGATTTCTTTGGAAGGAATGATGCTAAAGCTGAAACTCCAGTATTTTGGCCACCTCATGTGAAGTGTTGACTCATTGGAGAAGTCTCTGATGCTGGGAGGGATTGGGGGCAGGAGGAGAAGGGGACGACAGAGGATGAGATGGCTGGATGGCATCATTGACTCGATGGATGTGAGTCTGAGTGACCTCCAAGAGTTGGAGATGGATAGGGAGGCCTGGCGTGCTGCAGTTCATGGGGTCGCAGAGTCGGACATGACTGAGCGACTGATCTGATCTGATATTTCCTTATTGGAGAAGGCAATGGCACCCCACTCCAGTACTCTTGCCTGGAAAATCCCATGGATGGAGGAGCCTGGTGGGCTGCAGTCCATGGGGTCGTGAAGAGTCGGACACGACTGAGCGAATTCACTTTCACTTTTCACTTTCATTGGAGAAGGAAATGGCAAGCCACTCCAGTGTTCTTGCCTTGAGAATCCCAGGGATGGCAGAGCCTGGTGGGCTGCCGTCTATGGGGTCGCACAGAGTTGGACACGACTGAAGCGACTTAGCAGCAGCATATTTCCTTATAATAAAGTTAGTTTGATTTTAGCTGTTTGCTTCTAACTCTAGCTTAAAAAGTCTTGCATGTAACATACAATACTCCTTTTATGGCCCTTTCTTCCTTTCTTTTCTTTCATGTCTTCTGTGTGTTTATGCTTCATTTCTAAAATCAACAGTCTCTTAATAGTATTTCATATAGGTTAAGGAATTAAAATTCATATCAGAAGTCTTAGAACCTGATATTTTACATAACTCTTTTTCCTCTTTGAAAAACAGTGAGATATAGCTCATTAGTCACTATAACTACTAATTATTGACCTTGTGCTAAATCACTTCAGTTGTTTCTGACTCTTTGTGACCCTATGGACTGTAACCCTCCAGGTTTCCCTGTCCGTGGGATTCTCCAGGCAAGAATACTGGACTGGATTGCCATGCCCTCCTTGAGGGAATACTTATGGTACATGGATTCCTTTTACCATAAAATGTGCTAGATTTTTTTTCACATGTTACATTTATTTGAAGGTTGAACATTTATGATTTGTGTTATTTACTTTATGCAAATTAAGAAACCAACATTCACAGAAGAAGCAACTTGTTCAAAGATAACCAGACTATTGAATGGGAGAGCCAGTGTTTAACAACTGTCTCTCTCACTCTGAAGCCCTTATCATGTCCTCAGTGTGATCAATTGAGCCAAAAAGAGAATCCAGCACAAATCATTTGTCATCTGGAATTCTCATTATTTATTTTTGTAGTTAGAAAATTATTCTGTTACCCATTTTAGGGGAAATTAAAGCATACTCCCCTTCTGTGGCAAACATGATAGTGTGATTATATTATTTATGTTTTACTGTAATAATGTTGTAAAATAAATAAACCTTAATATTTTAGCAACTTATATTTACAATTACTTCTTGCTCAAACTGGCTTTTTATAAATTTCAAAGAAGGTTGTGATTTGGCTGTTTTCAGCTGTTGATGGTATATAGACATAATTTCTTATATCACTTTCTGGGACTAGCAACAACATGGGGCATGCACACTCTTCCCCAGGCAGGTGGCAGACACATAAAGCTTTCAAGGAATCCATCATGCCTTTCTGAGTCTCCAGTGAGAAAAGCCACACTGATGCATTCAGTGGGTTGGTCCCTGTACTACTTTTGTGGTGGTAGTGGAAGAGAAGGGAAGGGTATTTGCAGAACACCAACATAATCTACCCTAAATACCAGCATATTTTATATATTAGCTACTATGGCTGAAAACTGATGACTCTTCTGAATATAAGTGCAATGGTTTCTTACATTATTATTACTGCTGAAATACATATGCTTGGATTTTTTTTAACAATACATGAAAAAATCCTCATAGGGTATAAAATGATACCCACAGCCCCATTTTGCCAAAGAATGCACTCTATTTTGTTCTTATTTATTCTTTTGAATTTAACTTATTCATTTATATAACTATCCAGTCTATTTAAAAATTTGATGTAGTATAATATTAATTCCCAGTTATGAAAAGCAAGACATGTGGACACTTATACAACCTCATTTCTCCTTTTCTTTGTCTTTTAATTTGAACACTAACAACCACAGAAAACCAATTACATAATATACACACATAATTATCTGAGCTTAGAAACTTGCAGTTGTTCTATTTACATGTAAGTTTTGGTCTGAACTTCTCAGGTGGTGCTAGTAGTAAAGAACTGGCTTGCCAATGCAGGAGATGGAGGAGGTGCTGGTTTGATCCCTGGGTCAGGAAGATCCCCTACAGGAGGACATGGCAACCCACTCCAGTATTTTTGCCTGGAGAATCCAACGGACAAAGGAGCTCTCCATAGGGTTACAAAGAGTCAGACATAACTGAAGTGACTTAGTTTGTATGCACAAGTAGAGGTTTAATTCACAGTCAGGTCTTCTTAATAGTCCTCTAGTCAGAAAAGCCAGTTCCAATGTCTAGGTGCCTTATTCTCCTCTTTTATTATTCCATATTCAGGACTCTCTCTTGTTATTTCCGGTCATAGAGTAAAGTCTGAGAGTTTAATCTTTCTGAAGATTCTTCCACTTGTCTTGGAATGCTTAGCAGGTTGGCACTCTGGTGACAGAGGAGGACCAAGGGTCCCCCTCTAAAACAAGCATAGGCATGATATTGACTGTCCCTCAGTAAAGCCTCCCAGTGAACAATAATCAAGGAATTCTGAAGCATAGTAGAAAAAGAATCAGTTTTTAGGAAACATTCTTTTCACATTAGCTACCATGATCAAAAAAGGAACCTGTATGCCCAGAGGCAGAAGAAATCAACAGAAGTTGTATTAACATTTTCATGTTACCTGTAATTCCTGCTAATTATTTTTTGTTGTTGTTGTTGTTATTATATGGACAAAGATGGTTTTTTGCCACTGTCCAGACCAAATCAACTAAATAACAACTGACTGTAGGAAATTTAACATAAAGTAAATGTTTTTGGCTTACTAACTTTCATGTGATTCCAACTGAAATTCTAAAGGAATGATCCCAAAGTAACATGGCCTATGTGTACATCTATATTTTCCTTCCAAGTTTTATTGAAAAACAATAGAAAAAGATAACTGTGTAGTCTTGTTTTGCTAGTAGATATAATGTTAGTGAATTTTGTGATAAATTTCTCAGAAGTTTGCTAAATAGCTCATATTCAATGTCTGACTCATTAAATATAAATATACTATAAGATAGAATGTAATTAGTAGATTCTTCTTCACAAGCCAATTAGGTTCCATGTCTACTATATATGTAAATAATTGCAATTTATTTTCAAATTTTACCTTTAAGATTTTTGTGCTATAGAAAGATTTTTTAAAACAAAGTATGCCATGTAAATGCAAGCTTTACAGATGAGTAAATATAAAATAATCTTTGTCAATATTCTTTGATAGAATTTTCATGGTGAACAGTAGGGATTTGTTTATGCATTCACCTCCATGCTTCTATTAAAATCATTAAGCAACTTTTCTTAATGCTTTGTAGATATAAGAAACCCCTTAATAATAAAAAAAAAAGTTAGACATTGTAATTAAATCATCTTATATTTTTGTTTTCACAAAGTTAAACAACATAAATATTTATTTTTTCATCTTTTCCCAATTTTTTTTTTTTTGATCAAGAATCTCTTTTATTGATTATCAGAAACATTACAAACATCTAGTATGAACAAATTGTAACATGATAGTGTTTAGTTTGAACAATTAATACATTTCAGATATAATATTATACATATTTCAATGCTATTCTCCCCAATCATCTCACCCTCTCCCGGTCCCAGAGTCCAAAAGTCTGGTCTATACATCAGTGTCTCTTTTGTTGTCTCGTAAGTAGGGTTATTTTTTACCATCTTTCTAAATTCCATATATATGCGTTAGTATACTGTATTTGTGTTTTTGTTTCTGGCTTACTTCACTCTGTATAATAGGCTCCAGTTCCATCCACCTCCTTAGAACTGATTCAAATGTATTCTTTTTAATGGCTGAGTAATACTCCATTGTGTATATGTACCACAGCTTGCTTATCCATTCATCTGTGGATGGACATCTAGGTTGCTTCCACGTTCTGGCTATTGCAAACAGTGCTGCTATGAACATTGGGGTACAGGTGTCTCTTTCAATTCTGGTTTTCTCAGTGTATATGCCCAGCAGTGGGATTGCTGGATCATAAGGCAGTTCTATTCGCAGTTTTTTGAGGAATCTCCATACTGTTCTCCAAAGTGGCTGTACTAGTTTGCATTCCCACCAACAGTGCAAGAGGGTTCCCTTCTCTCCGCACCCTCTCCAGCATTTATTGCTTGTAGACTTTTGGATAGCAGCCATTCTGATTGGCGTGAAATGGTATCTCATAGTGGTTTTGATTTGCATTTCTCTGATAATGAGTGATGTTGAGCATCTTTTCATGTGTTTGTTAGCCATCTGTATGTCTTCTTTGGAGAAATGTCTATTGAGTTCTTTGGCCCATTTTTTGATTGGGTCATTTATTTTTCTGGAATTGAGCTGTAGAAGTTGCTTGTATATTTTTGAGATTAGTTGTTTGTCAGTTGCTTCATTTGCTATTATTTTCTCCCATTCTGAAGGCTGTCTTTTCACCTTGCTTATAGTTTCCTTTGTTGTGCAGAAGCTTTTAAGTTTGATTAGGTCCCATTTGTTCATTTTTGATTTTATTTCCAATATTCTGGGAGGTGGGTCATAGAGGATCCTGCTGTGATGTAAGTCAGAGAGTGTTTTGCCTATGTTTTCCTCTAGGAGTTTTATGGTTTCTGGTCTTACATTTAGCTCTTTAATCCATTTTGAGTTTATTTTTGTGTATGGTGTTAGAAAGTGTTCTAGTTTCATTCTTTTACAAGTGTTTGACCAGTTTTCCCAGCACCACTTGTTAAAGAGATTGTCTTTAATCCATTGTATATTCTTGCCTCCTTTGTCAAAGATAAGGTGACCATATGTGCGTGGATTTATCTCTGGGCTTTCTATTTTGTTCCATTGATCTATATTTCTGTCCTTGTGCCAGTACCATACTGTCTTGATGACTGTGGCTTTGTAGTAGAGCCTGAAGTCAGGCAGGTTGATTCCTCCAGTTCCGTTCTTCTTTCTCAAGATAGCTTTGGCTATTCGAGGTTTTTTGTATTTCCATACAAATTGAGAAATTATTTGTTCTAGCTCTGTGAAGAATACCGTTGGTAGCTTGATGGGGATTGCGTTGAATCTATAAATTGCTTTGGGTAGTATATTCATTTTCACTATATTGATTCTACCAATCCATGAACATGGTATATTTCTCCATCTATTAGTGTCCTCTTTGATTTCTTTCACCAGTGTTTTATAGTTTTCTATATATAGGTCTTTAGATTCTTTAGGAAGATATATTCCTAAGTATTTTATTGTTTTCATTGCAATGGTGAATGGAATTGTTTCCTTAATTTCTCTTTCTATTTTCTCGTTATTAGTGTACAGGAATGCAAGGGATTTCTGTGTGTTAATTTTATATCCTGCAACTTTACCATATTCATTGATCAGTTCTAGTAATTTTCTGGTGGAATCTTTAGGGTTTTCTACGTAGAGGATCATGTCATCTGCAAATAGTGAGAGTTTTACTTCTTCTTTTCCAATTTGGATTCCTTTTATTTCTTTTTCTGCTCTGATTGCTGTGGCCAAAACTTCCAAAACTATGTTGAATAGTAATGGTGAAAGTGGGCATCCTTGTCTTGTTCCTGACTTTAGAGGAAATGCTTTCAATTTTTCACCATTGAGGATAATGTTTGCTGTGGGCTTGTCATATATAGCTTTTATTATGTTGAGGTATGTTCCTTCTATTCCTGCTTTCTGGAGAGTTTTTATCATAAATGGATGTTGAACTTTGTCAAAGGCTTTCTCTGCATCTATTGAGATAATCATATGGTTTTTATTCTTCAGTTTGTTAATGTGGTGTATTACGTTGATTGATTTGCGGATATTGAAGAATCCTTGCATTCCTGGGATAAAGCCCACTTGGTCATGATGTATGATCTTTTTAATGTGTTGTTGGATTCTGATTGCTAGAATTTTGTTAAGGATTTTTGCATCTATGTTCATCAGTGATATTGGCCTGTAGTTTTCTTTTTTTGTGGGATCTTTGTCAGGTTTTGGTATTAGGGTGATGGTGGCCTCATAGAATGAGTTTGGAAGTTTGCCTTCTTCTGCAATTTTCTGGAACAGTTTGAGTAGGATAGGTGTTAGCTCTTCTCTAAATTTTTGGTAGAATTCAGCTGTGAAGCCGTCTGGACCTGGGCTTTTGTTTGCTGGGAGATTTCTGATTACAGTTTCAATTTCCGTGCTTGTGATGGGTCTGTTAAGATTTTCTATTTCTTCCTGATCCAGTTTTGGGAAGTTGTACTTTTCTAAGAATTTGTCCATTTCTTCCACATTGTCCATTTTATTGCCATATAATTGCTGATAGTAGTCTCTTATGATCCTTTGTATTTCTGTGCTGTCTGTTGTGATCTCTCCATTTTCATTTCTAATTTTATTGATTTGATTTTTCTCCCTTTGTTTCTTGATGAGTCTGGCTAGTGGTTTGTCAATTTTATTTACCCTTTCAAAGAACCAGCTTTTGGCTTTGTTGATTTTTGCTATGGTTTCTTTTGTTTCTTTTGCATTTATTTCTGCCCTAATTTTTAGGATTTCTTTCCTTCTACTAAACTTGGGGTGCTTCATTTCTTCCTTTTCTAGTTGCTTTAGGTGTAGAGTTAGGTTATTCATTTGGCTTTTTTCTTGTTTCTTGAGGTATGCCTGTATTGCTATGAACTTTCCCCTTAGGACTGCTTTTACAGTGTCCCACAGGTTTTGGGTTGTAGTGTTTTCATTTTCATTCGTTTCTATGCAGAATTTGATTTCTTTTTTGATTTCTTCTGTGATTTGTTGGTTATTCAGGAGTGTGTTGTTCAGCCTCCATATGTTGGTCTTTTTAATAGATTTTCTCCCGGTATTGAGATTTACTCTTACTGCATTGTGGTCAGAAAAAATACTTGGAATGATTTCAATTTTTCTGAACTTACCAAGGCTGGATTTATGGCCCAGGATGTGGTCTATCCTGGAGAAGGTTCCGTGTGCACTTGAGAAAAAGGTGAAATTCATTGTTTTGGGATGAAATGTCCTATAGATATCAATTAGTTCTAACTGGTCTATTGTATCGTTTAAAGTTTGTGTTTCCTTGTTAATTTTCTGTTTAGTTGATCTATCCATTGGTGTGAGTGGGGTATTAAAGTCTCCCACTATTATTGTGTTATTGTTGATTTCTCCTTTCATTCTTGTTAGTATTTGTCTTATATATTGTGGTGCTCCTAAGTTGGGTGCATATATATTTATAATTGTTATATCTTCTTCTTGGATTGATCCTTTGATCATTAGGTAGTGACCTTCTTTGTCTCTTTTCACATCCTTTGTTTTAAAGTCTATTTTATCTGATATGAGTATTGCTACTCCTGCTTTCTTTTGGTCTCTATTTGCGTGGAAAATCTTTTTCCAGCCCTTGACTTTCAGTCTGTATGTGTCCCCTGTTTTGAGGTGGGTTTCTTGTAGACAGCATATGGAGGGGTCTTGTTTTTGTATCCATTCAGCCAGTCTCTGTCTTTTGGTTGGGGCATTCAACCCATTTACATTTAAGGTAATTAATGATAAATATGATCCCGTTGCCATTTACTTTGTTGTTTTGGGTTTGAATTTATATATCCTTTTTGTGTTTCCTGTCTAGAGAATGTCCTTTAGTATTTGTTGGAGAGCTGGTTTGGTGGTGCTGAATTCTCTCAGCTTTTGCTTGTCTGTAAAGGTTTTGATTTCTCCTTCATATTTGAATGAGATCCTTGCTGGGTACAATAATCTGGGCTGTAGGTTCTTTTCTTTCATCACTTTAAGTATGTCTTGCCATTCCCTCCTGGCTTGGAGAGTTTCTATTGAAAGATCAGCTGTTAGCCTTATGGGAATTCCCTTGTGTGTTATTTGTTGTTTTTCCCTTGCTGCTTTTAATATTTGTTCTTTGTGTTTGATCTTTGTTAATTTGATTAATATGTGTCTTGGGGTGTTTCGTCTTGGGTTTATCCTATTTGGGACTCTCTGGGTTTCTTGGACTTGAGTGATTATTTCCTTCCCCATTTTAGGGAAGTTTTCAACTATTATCTCCTCTAGTATCTTCTCATGGTCTTTCTTTTTGTCTTCTTCTTCTGGGACTCCTATGATTCGAATATTGTACCGTTTAATATTGTCCTGGAGGTCTCTGAGATTGTCCTCATTTCTTTTAATTCGTTTTTCTTTTTTCTCCTCTGATTCCTTTAATTCTGCCATTCTATCTTCTAATTCGCTAATTCTATCTTCTGCCTCTGTTATTCTACTATTTGTTGCCTCCAGAGTGTTTTGGATCTCATTTATTGCATTATTCATTATATATTGACTCTTTTTTATTTCTTCTAGGTCCTTGTTAAATCTTTCTTGCATCTTCTCAATGCTTTTCTCCAGGCTATTTATCCATGATTCCATTTTGCTTTCCAGATTTTGGATTAATTTCACTATCATAATTCGGAATTCTTTATCAGGTAGGTTCGCTATTTCTTCCTCTTTTGTTTGGTTTGGTGGGTAATTATCCTGTTCCTTTACCTGCTGGGAATTCTTCTGTCTTTTCATCTTGTTTAAATTGCTAAGTTTGGGGCGTCTTTACTGTATTCTGGTAGTCTGTGGAGTTCTCTTTATTGTGGCGTTTCTGCACTATATGTGGGTTTGTACCGGTGGCTTGTCGAGGTTTCTTGTTTATGGAAGCTTGTATCGGTGTTCTGGTGGGTGGAGCTGGATTTCTTTTCTCTGGGGTGCAGTGGAGTATCTAGTAGTGAGTTATGAGATGTCTATGCTTTTGGGGTCGCTTTGTGTAGCCTGTGTATTGGAGCTCAGGCTGTGTTCTTGTTTTTCTGGAGAATTTGCTTGGTATGTCTTGTTGTGGAACTTGCTGGTCTTTGTGTGATGCTTGGTTTCAGAGTAGGTATGGAGGCTTTTAATGAGCTCCTGTCAATTAGTGTTTCGTGGGATCAGGGTATGGACTTAAGCCTCCTGGTTCCAGTTATTGGTCTTATTTTTACAGTAGTCTCAAAAACTTCTTCTTCTATAATGCATTCCACAACTGGACCATTCAGAGATGTTCACGGAATTATACATAGAAGGAAAAAGGGAGGAAGGAGACAGAGGTGGTCAGGAGGATAAAAGGAGGGAGTGTGAAGGAGAGAGACAGATCTAGTCAGTAATCAGTAAAGAAAAGATAAAAGGAAAGGAAAAAAGCAAAGGACAAAAAGGAAAAAAGAAAAAAAAAAACAAAAAACAAAACAGGGTCGCAAAAGTTATATCTAAACGTGGAGATTAAAGAAGTACTAGAGGATAAAAAAAAAATAAAAATAAAAGAAACAAAACAAACAACAACAAAAAAAAATAAAAGGAAAAAAAAATTTTTGTTTTCCTTTTTCCAATTAAAAAATAATAAAAATTAAAAAATATATATATATTAAAAAAAAAAAAAAAAAAAGGAAATAATGATGGTAAAAATAGTAACAATATATATAAGAGTTTCTCTATTATTGTTGTGGGTTCAGTTCATTTTCAGCTAGTTCCTTGTTCCGGCTTAAATTTCTCAAGATCTATAGGCCCCTTTCTCTGTGGTTGGTCTGTATAGTTCTTTGTTCTGTGCACGGTTCGGCGGTGTTCTGGGCCAAGGCCCACCACTCGTGTGGTTGGCGCTGCACAATCTGGATTGCCGGCCCAAACTACTCCAGTTAGGCAGCACTCCAGACAATCAGGCGAACGAAGTCTGGGCTGAGGCCCGCAGAGGGGGAAGGGCCGGCGACGGGAATGGCGGGCGGGCGGGTGGGGGAGGGGATGGGGTGGCCCTCGTGGGAGCCGCGGGCACAGCGGGCGGGGGCACGCCTGCGCGGGAGTGGCCGGCGGGGGAGCGTCCAGTAGGGGAGAGTCCCACGGGGGAGCGTCCCTCTGGGGAGCGCCGGCAGGGGAGCGTCCCGCGTGGGAACGGCCAAGGCGTCTCCCTGCCCAGCCCCGGCTCCCCAATGGCATATGCGGGCGTTTGCAGCGGTGCTTTTCCGCTGCGGAAGTTACCGCAGGGCCCGCAGTCTGTGGGTTCTAATTGCTCAACTGTTCTCCTCCCTGTTATGATAGTCTCCGTGTTTCCCAGGTTCGGCGCAGATTCCGCAGGGAGAGTGTTTCCTGGTGTTTGGAAACTTCTCTTTTTAAGACTCCCTTCCCCAGACAGAGGTCTGCCCCTCCCTCTTTGTCTCTCTCTGGCTTCTATATTCTTTCCTACCTCCTTTAGAAGGCAGTGAGTTGCTTTTCTGGGTGTCCGACGTCCTCCGCCAGCACTCTGAAGCTGTTTGTGGTATTTACTCGGCGCCCAGATGTCCCATTGATGAATTTGTGGAGGAGAAAGCGTATTCCCCGTCCTAATCCTCCGCCATCTTAACCGGAAGCTTCCCAATTTTATAATATTCTGTTTATGATGTATAAGTTAAAACTACAGCTATGGAGAGAATCACTAGAGGAAGACTGTGACATAAAAATAGATTTTAAAGGAATAATCATTTTTATGTAAGGAGTTTTTGATTGGTGAAATACTTTCACACAGAAAATAATTTAATGAAGATTCATTCATTTTTTTCTTATAGTAAAAGATTATTCCTATTAGAGTCAGATATAAACCAGTATTTCCACAGTAGTATTAGAGCTTCCAATTCAAGATTACAGGATTCAAACTCTTACTTTAGGATTTTCTCATAAAACCAAAGGTCATAGCCAGTAGAACAAATCTTCATTAATTGATGAATTAATGATCTGACTTCTCAGTGGTCTGTTCAAGTTCACAAATTTGTTTCTGCATTACTGCCAAGATTTTTGACAGAAACTACTGATTGCTGTAAAGCTTCTCTTATTAGAAATACATACATTATAAACAGAAGAAATACTAGAAATAATTAAATTGGAATTCTAGCAAATATACTTTTTTTTTAAAGAGAGGTAGTAAAAGTGTACTCATCCTACACAGTACTCCAAGCATGTATTTAATTATCTCTAAAATGATTACTCCTGGTTTTTACTCACAATATGGATTTTAATGTATTTCATATATATTAATATTTTTATGTCAGCACTATACAACCAATGGGCTTCCCTGGTGGCTCAGATAGTAAAGGATCCGCCTGCAATGCAGGAGACCTGGGCTCCATCCCTGGGTTGGGAAGATCCCCTGGAGTAGGAAATGGCTACTTACTCCAATATCCTGGTCTGCAGAATTCCATGGACAGAGAAGCCTAACAGGTTCAGTTCTACAGCCCATGGGATTGCAGATAGTCAGGCACGACTGAGCAACTCTCACTTCACTTCACATATAACCAATACATATTCAAGCATGGTTCACCACATACTTGTCTCTTTGTTCTGTGATAGTGCTTGCTTGACTTTGATTATCTTTTTGTTCCTATGTGTCAAAATGATGGTACAATTAACATCACAGGCAGATTATTGTTGTAGGGGGCTTCCTACCTATTAGATATGAGTAAAAAAAGCCACTCCACCACACTCCTAATTGTGACAAAACAATTGTCTCTCCAGACATTGTCAGATATTCTCGTGGTAAGAGCAAAATTCCCCTTTTGAGAATCAATGCTAACACACAGATTTTCAAATTTACCTTGATGCATATCATTTCCTTCCTTTCTCTACATTCATGGAACCAGTAACTCATTGATCACACACTTTATATATATAAAATGTTTGGCTGAAATACTTGGCTCTGATAAGACAGAACTAAGTGAAAGAGAGATTGACCATTTTTTCATTTGCATTCCATTTATCTTACCATCAAATTAATTTTATGCCTATCTAGAATAAAGACATTAAATATTACAAAGCCTAATCATGTAAACTTTCACTGAGATAAAAGTAAAATCATTAATTAGTCGCATCCTTCACCATTACATCTAAGAAATGTAAGTGAAGTAGAGAAAATTATTATACCATATTTGGAAAGTTTATGACCTTAGGCCTCAGTGCAAAGCTAGTTTTAAGTATTGCCTACCATTGATTTCAATGTATTTAATCCCTACCAGGGCTTCCTTGGTAGCTCAGCTGGTAAAGAATCTGCCTGCAGTGCAGGAGACCCTGTTTCAATTCCTGGATCTGGAAGATCCCTTGGAGAAGGCATTGGTTACCCACTCCAGTATTCTCGGGTTTCCCTGATAGCTCAGATGGTAAAGAATCCACCTGCAATGCAAATGACCTGGGTTCAATCCCTGGGTTGGGAAAGATCCCCAGGAGGAGGGCATGGCAACCCACTCCAGTATTCTTGCTGGAGAAGCCCATGGACAGAGGAGTCAGGAGGGCTACATACAGTCCATGGGGTCACAAAAAATTGGACAGTAATGAATGACTAAGCACAGCACAGCAGTCCCTACAAGTTTCATGAGTGCATTTCCATCTTTACAGGTGCTTCTCAGACTAATTGCTATTTTGTAGGTAATTGCCATTTATATAATTAAGTTAGGAAAGTTAGTAATTTAAAAGATGGCTAGAATTGAGAATTGACATTATGAAGACTGATGCTACCATCATATGTCTTACAGTTTCTTAAACATCTTTCAGGAATAGGGGGAAATGATGAGAAAATAAGTTATAAAATAGTAGTCTGGTTTCAAAGAGTTTCAACTTTTAAAATCTAGTAGAATATTAATTGTTAATCCGGTAATTAAGCACTTGATCTCATATGCTGGGACTGCTTTTCAAAGAAATCTGCCATGTATATTAGTACTGTGATTTTATATCTTTGAGGGGTTTAATTGACGGGCACTGTGTACAATAATAACAGCCCTGTCCATGACGGCCTCTACACTGGCTTCGGTCTGATAGAGCTCCCCTATTGTCTTGTACACCTGTTCTAAATTGACATCCAAATGCTTTTTTCCCTAAGGCTTCTTTTCAAAATATTTGCTTAGAAAGAAAGTGATGCCTACTCCCAGTTTTGACATTTTGTAATATTCTTACTGAGGTTTGGGGGCATTAAAATGTCCTTTCAGAAGTGATTGAACTGGCCATACTCTGGCTTCTAGGAGTTTACTGTTAATATCCCACCTGGAATATATAATATGGCAAGATATTAGTTAACCTGAGGATGAATTAAAAGTATTGATACATATATATATCATAGTATTGATACATACATACATATATATATGTATATATATATATATATATATATATATATATAAATCCCATGGACAGAGGAGCCTGATAGGCTGCAGTCTGTGGAGTCGCTGAGAGTCAGACACGACTGAGCGACTTCACTTTCAATTTTCGCTTTCATGCATTGGAGAAGGAAATGGCAACCCACTCCAGTGTTCTTGCCTGGAGAATCCCAGGGACGGGGGAGCCTGGTGGACCGCCGTCTATGGGGTTGCACAGAGTCAAACACGACTGAAGTGACTTAGCAGCAGCAGCAGGACTATACATTAACTTATTAATGTTTATTCTTGAATAAGCAGGTATAAGTGATCAAACTATCAAAATAATAATCCTTCTAATGTAGGAGAAGGCCAGTTTGATGGCATTATAAAATTGATTGAAAAGAGCCAAGTACAGATGTTGTAATGGAGTACTGAAGGTAAATAGAAAGCAGAATGAAGTTTTTGTTCGTAGTTTTAATGAAAAAAAAGTGCTGATGAAGCAAGATGACTTTTTATTTACTATCTGATGTAGGATATAGTTCAAAGTCCTTATTATGGAATACAGGGCCCTCTATAAAAAACATTCTTTCTGGCTTCCCCTTGGTAAAAGAGCACTAGGGAATGTACATCCTAAACAATTTGTACACTCTTCCACCAAATTAATTAACAGGGAGTTAATTCCTGAATGGGGCTTCCCCAGTGGCTCAGTGGTAAAGAATGCAGTGGAATGCAATGTAAGAGATGCAGGGACATGGGTTTGAACCCTAGGCTGGGGTGATTCACTTGGAGGAGAAAATGGCAACTTGCTCCAGTACTCTTGCCTGGGGAATCCCATGGACAAGGCCTGGCGGGCTACATGGACAGAGGATCGTAGTGGGCTATAGTCCAAAGTGTGACAAAAGAAGAACACGAACTAAGCATCTGACCACAAGCAATTCCTGGATGGGGGTAGATATTTACATGATAAAATTCACCTAATTGTTTATTTTTATTATATATTTTAATTACATTTTATTTAATAAGCTTGCAGAACTAACAAATAACTTCAGTTCAGCTCAGTTCAGTCATTCAGTCGTGTCTGACTCTTTGCAACCGATGAATCTCAGCATGCCAGGTCTCCTTGTCCATCACTAACATCCGGAGTTCATTCAAACTCATGTCCATCCAGTCGGTGATGCCATCCAGCCATGTCATCCTCTGTTGTCCCCTTCTCCTCCTGCCCCCAATCCCTCCCAGCATCAGAGTCTTTTCCAATGAGTCAACTCTTTGCATGAGGTGGCCAAAGTACCGGAATTTCAGCTTTAGCATCATTACTTCCAAAGAAATCCCAGGGCCGATCTCCTTCAGAATGGACTGGTTGGATCTCCTTACAGTCCAAGGGACTCTCAAGAGTCTTCTCCAACACCACAGTTCAAAAGCATCAATTCTTTGAGGCTCAGCTTTCTTCACTGTCCAACTCTCACATCGATACATGACACTGGAAAAACCATAGCCTTGACTAGAGGGACATTTGTTGGCAAGGTAATATCTGCTTTTCAATATACTCTCTAGATTGGTCATAACTTTTCTACCAAGGAGTAAGTGTCTTTTCATTTCATGGCAGCAATCACCATGTACAGTGATTTTGGAGCCCAAAAAATAAAGTCTGACACTATTTCCCCATCTATTTCCCATGAAGTGATGGGACCAGATGCCATGATCTTCGTTTTCTGAATGTTGAGCTTTAAGCCAAATTTTTCACTCTCTTCTTTCACCTTCATCAAGAGGCTTTTTAGTTCCTCTTCACTTTCTCCTATAAGGGTGGTGTCATTTGCATATCTGAGGTGATTGATATTTCTTCCAGCAATCTTGATTCCAGCTTGTGCTTCTTCCAGCACAGGGTTTCTCATGATGTACTCTGCATAGAAGTTATATAAGCAGGGTGACAATATACAGCCTTGATGCACTCCCTTTCCTATTTGGAACCAGTCTGTTGTTCCATGTCCAGTTCTAACTGTTGCTTCCTGGCCTGCATACAAATTTCTCAAGAGGCAGATCAGGTGGTCTTGTATTCCCATCTCTTTCAGAATTTTCCACAGTTTACTGTGATCCACACAGTCAAAGGCTTTGGCATAGTCAATAAAGCAGAAATACATGTTTTTCTGGAACTGTCTTGCTTTTTCCACGATCCAGCAGATTTTGGCAATTTGATCTCTGGTTCCTCTGCCTTTTCTAAAATCATTTTGAATATCTGGAATTTCCCACTTCACTTACTGCTGAAGCCTGGCTTGGAGAATTTTAAGCAATACTTTACTAGTGTGTGAGATGAGTGCAATTGTGGAGTAGTTTGAACATTATTTGGCACTGCCTTTCTTTGGGATTGGAATGAAAATTGACCTTTTCCAGTCCTGTGACCACTGTTGAATTTTCCAAATTTGCTCGCATATTGAGTGCAACACTTATACAACATCAAATTTCAGGATTTGAAATAGCTCAACTGAAGTCCCATCACCTCCGCTAGCTTTGTTCATACTGATGCTTCCTAAGGCGCACTTGACTTCACATTCCAAGATGTCTGGCTCTAGCTGAGTGATCACACCTTCGTGATTATCTGGGTCGTGAAGATCTTTTTTATACAGTTCTTCTGTGTATTCTTGCCGTCTTTTCTTAATATCTTCTGCTTCTGTTAGGTCCATATCATTTCTGTCCTTTATTGAGCCCATCTTTGAATGAAATATTCCCTTGGTATCTCTAAGGGAAGATACAAGACACAAGAGAGGACTCTATATATGGACATCACCAGATGGTCAAGACCGAAATCAGATTGATTACATTCTTTGCAGCCAAAGATGGACAAGCTTTATACAGTCAGCAAAAACAAGACCAGAAGATGACTGTGGCTCAGAACATGAACTCCTTATTGCCAAATTCAGACTTAAATTGAGGAAAGTAGGGAAAACCACTAGACCATTCAGGTATGACCTAAATCAAATCCCTTATGATTATACAGTGGAAGTGAGAAATAGATTTAAGGGCCTAGAACTGATAGATAGAGTGCCTGATGAACTATGGAATGAGATTTGTGACATTGTACAGGAGACAGGGACCAAGAATATCCCCATGGAAAAGAAATGTAAAAAAGCAAAATGGCTGTCTGGCTAGGCCTTACAAATAGCTGTGAAAAGAAAAGAAGCAAAAAGCAAAGGAGAAAAGGAAAGATATAAACATCTAAATGCAGAGTTCCAAAGACTAGCAAGAAGAGATAAGAAAGCCTTCCTCAGTGATCAATGCAAAGAAATAGAGGAAAACAACAGAATGGGAAAGAATAGGGATCTCTTCAAGAAAATCAGAGAAACCAAAAGAACATTTCATGCAAAGATGGGCTCGATAAAGGACAGAAATGGTATGGACCTAACAGAAGAAGATATGAAGAAGAGGTGGCAGGAATACACAGAAGAACTGTACAGAAAAGAGCTTCATGATCCAGATAATCCCAATGGTGTGATCACTGACCTAGAGCCAGACATCCTGGAATGTGAAGTCAAGTGGGCCTTAGAAAGCATCACTATGAACAAAACTAGTGGAGGTGATGTAATTCCAGTGGAGCCATTCCAAATCCTGAAAGATGATGCTGTGAAAGTGCTGCACACAATATGCCAGCAAATTTGGAAAACTCAGCAGTGGCCACAGGACTGGAAAAGGTCAGTTTTCATTCCAATCCCAAAGAAAGGCAAAGCCAAACTACCACACAATTGCACTCATCTCACAGGCCAGTAAAGTAATGCTCAGAATTTTCCAAGCCAGGCTTCAGCAATATGTGAACCTGTGAACCGTGAACTTTCTGATGTTCAAGCTGATTTTAGAAAAGACAGAGGAACCAGAGATCAAATTGCCAACATCTGCTGGATCATGGAAAAAGCAAGACAGTTTCAGAAAAACATCTATTTCTGCTTTCTTGACTATGCCAAAGCCTTTAACTGTGTGGCTCACAATAAACTGTGGAAAATTCTGAAAGAGATGGGACCACCAGACCACCTGATCTGTCTCTTGAGAAACCTGTATGCAGGTCAGGAAGCAACAGTTAGAACTGGACATGGAACAACAGACTGGTTCTAAATAGGAAAGGGAGTGCATTAAGGCTGTATATTGTCACCCTGTTTATTTAACTTATATGCAGAATACATCATGAGAACGCTGGACTGGAAGAAACACAAGCTGGAATTAAGATTGCTGGGACAGATATCAATAACCTCAGAAATGCAGATGACACCACCCTTATGGCAGAAAGTGAAGAGTAACTAAAAAGCCTCTTTTGCAAGTGAAAGTGGAGAGTGAAAAAGTTGGCTTAAAGCTCAACATTCAGGATACGAAGATCATGGCACCCGGTCCCATCACTTCATGGGAAATAGATGGGGAAACAGCGGAAACAGTGTCAGACTTTATTTTTCTGGGCTCCAAAATCGCTACAGATGGTGACTGCAGCCATGAAGTTAGAAGACGCTTGCTCCTTTGAAGGAAGGTTATGACCAACCTAGATAGCATATTGAAAAGCAGAGACATTACTTTGCCAACAAAGTTTCGTCTAGTCAAGGCTATGGTTTTTCATGTGGTCATGTATGGATGTGAGATTTAGACTGTGAAGAAGGCTGAGCACTGAAGAATTAAAGCTTTTGAACTGTGGTGTTGGAGAAGACTCTTGAGAGTCCCTTGGACTGCAAGGAGATGCAACCAGTCCATTCTGAAGGAGATCAGCCCTGGAATTTCTTTGGAAGAAATGATGCTAAAGCTGAAACTCCAGTACTTTGGCCACCTCATTCAAAGAGTTGACTCATTGGAGAAGACTCTGATGCTGGGAGGGATTGAGGGCAAGAGGAGAAGGGGATGACATAGAATGAGATGGCTGGATGGCATCACTGACTCGATGGATGTGAGTCTGAGTCACCTCCAGGAGTTGGTGATGGACAGGGAGTCCTGTTGTGCTGCTATTCATGGGGTCTCAAAGAATCGGACACGACTGAGTGACTGATCTGGTCTGATCTCTAATTTTCTTGAAGAGATCTCTAATCTTTTCCATTCTGTTGTTTTCCTCTATTTCTTTACATTGATCACTGAGGCAGGCTTTCTTATCTCTCCTTGCTATTCTTTGGAACTCTGCAATCAGATGCTTATATCTTTCCTTTTCTCCCTTGTCTTTCACTTATCTTCTTTTCATAGCTATTTGTAAAGCCTCCTCAGACAACCATTTTGATGTTTTTGCATTTCTTTTCCATGGGGATGATCTTGATGCCTGTCTCCTGTACAATATCATGAACCTCCGTCCAAATTTCATCAGGCACTCTATCAGATATAGTCCCTTAAATCTATTTTTCATTTCCACTGTATAATCTTAAGGGATTTGATTTAGGTCATACATGAATATTCTGGTGATTTTCCCCACTTTCTTCAATTTAAGTCTGAATTTGGTACTAAGGAGTTCATGACATGAGCCACAGTCAGCTCCTGGTCTTGTTTTTGCTGACTGTATAGAGCTTCTCCATCTTTGTCTGCAAAGAATATAATCAGTCTGATTTCGGTGTTGACTATCTGGTGATGTCCATGTGTAGAGTCTTCTCTTGTGTTGTTGGAAGAGGGTGTTTTCTATGACCAGTGCATTCTCTTGGCTAAACTGTATTAGCCTTTGTCCAGCTTCATTCTGTACTCCAAAGCCAAAATTGCCTGTTACTCCAGGTGTTTCTTTGCTTCCGACTTTTGTATTCCAATCCCCTATAATGAAAAGGACAACTTTTCTTTTTGTTAGTTCTAAACGGTCTTCATAAAAGCATTCAACTTCAGCTTCTTCAGCATTATTGGTTGAGGTATAGATTTGGATTACCATGATATTGAATGGTTTGCCTTGGAAATGAACAGACATCATTCTGTCATTTTTGAGATTGCATCCAAGTACTGCATTTTGGACTCTTTTGTTGACCATGATGGCCAGTCCATTTCTTTAAAGGAATTCCTGCCCACAGTAGTAGATATAATGGTCATCTGAGTTAAACACGCCCATTCGAGTCCATTTGAGTTCGCTGATTCCTAGAATGTTGACATTCACTCTTGCCATCTCCTGTTCGACCACTTACAATTTGCCTTGTTTCATGGAGCTAACATTCCAGGTTCCTATGCAATGTTGCTCTTTACAGCATTGAACCTTGCTTCTATGACCAGTCCCATCCACAACTGGGTTTGTTTTTGCTTTGGCTCCATATATTTATTCTTTCTGAAGTTATTTCTCCACTAATCTCCAGTAGCATATTGGGCATCTACCGACCTGGGAGTTCATCTTTCAGTGTCCTCTCATTTTGCCTTTTCATACTGTTCATGGGGTTCTCAAGGCAAGAATACTGAAGTGGTTTGCCATTCCCTTCTCCAGTGGACCACATTCTGTCTGACCTCTCCACCACGACCCTCCTATCTTGGGTGGCCCCACACAGCATGGCTTGGTTTCACTGAGTTAGACAAGGCTGTGATCCGTGTGATCAGAATGTCTAGTTTTACTTTACTCAAATGGAACCACTCAGGAATTCATGGTTAACTACCTATTGGCCAAAACTCAGAGAACAATAGATAATTGGTATGTACATAAAATGTACTGGGTAAAAAACAATAATAGTAAGCTCATTTATACTACCATCAGCACAGGTTCGGCCTAGAGGAGCTACCCCACGTCCGAGGTTGGGGTCAGTTGCTGAGAGGAACTACCCTATGTCTGAGGTCAGGGGTAGCGGCCGAGTTGAGCTACCACACACCAGAGGTCAGGGCAGCATCTGAGAGGAGCTACCACATGCTCGAGGTTAGGGGAGGCGACCAAGAGGAGCAACCCCATATCCAAGGAAAGGCAGCTGCACAGGCACAGGAGGGCCGAGAGGAACTACTCCAGGTTCAAGGTTAGTAGGGGCGGCAGTGAGGAGATACCCCACATCCAAGGTAAGAGAAACACAAGCAAATGTTAGGTGTTGCAAGAGGGCATCAGAGGGTGGACACATTGAAACCACAGAAATAACAGGATTTCATAAATTAGACGTGATTTTATACATCAGTGTTTTAGATTTTTACACTAACTTTTTGCTTCTATTTGTGACATACCTATATATGTCACTGTATTCAAAAACATAATTATTTAATTACACTTACCAAAATTTACTTATGTAATATTTCTCACTTGCAGTTTGGCAGTCTTTGCATTTCCCACATATATATAGTCAAGCATTCTTCCTCATTGCCTTATTCTTACTCATCTTCCTGAGAGGAAAAATAATCTAAAAGATGAGTGACTGCTGAGACTTTAATTTTCAAAAGACTATATCCAAAAAGGAACAAAATTATATAAAATTTTTGAAAAAATGACAAGGAGCTCCCTCCTCACATTCTCTTTCCATATAACCTAGAGAAGAATAGGATTCCCTGAGCAGAAGCAACATAGAATGAAGCAAGTGGTATTGAATGTTAGAGAAAGGTGCTCTGTATTCTTTTCTTTGGCCAAAGCCTAGATAAACTTTTTATATTCAAGCATAAAAGAGACCTATTTCTCATTTCCTGTAAAAAGCCCTTGAGAGATGGTAGGAATGCAGTGATTAGAAAGAAAGTCTGTAACCAAAAGATTCAGAGACTATTCCAAAACTTTGCCTGTAGATACCTTGAAAATAGTCATTTTTACTCTAGTAATGAAGAACCAGTAGTAACAATGGTCATCTCAGGAGATACTGGCATAGATATTAACAATTTTACAATTATCCATTGAACTTCTATTATGTGCCATATATTTTTATAGATTGTGAGGCATAGAAGCAGTGATCAAAGCACTCAGAATGGTCTGGTTTTGCAGAAATTGCATTCTAGTAACAGCTGGGTGGCATTAAGAGCCAGATATTCATACCTAACTCCTCAGCATGATGTACACCTTCCAGAACATGAACTCTCAGGGAAATGAGAATCTGTGTAAGTGGACACAGAGAGTAAACTACAATAAAAATGGGACCACACTTGGAGAAGTGTGATGATTAAATTGTTATTGAAAATCAAGAACTATTTTAATTATAATTAACCAAATACCAGAGGAAATCAGTCCTGAATATTCATTGGAAGGACTGATGCTAAAGCTGAAACTCCAATACTTTGGCCACTTGATGTGAAGAACCGACTCATTTGAAAATACCCTGATTCTGGGAAAGATTGAAGGTGGGAGGAAACGGGGAAGACAGAGGATGAGATGGTTGGATGGTATCACTGACTCTATGGACATGAGTTTGAGTAAGCTTCAAAGTTGGTGATGGGCAGGGAAGCCTGGCATGCTCCAGTCCATGGGATCACAAAGAGTCAGACACGACTGAGGGACTGTACTGAACTGAAATACCTGAGTTGTTGGACTCAGCATTATGTCTATTTCTGATTATACGCACTGACATTTTTAAGCTAGAAAGTGTTTAAGACACTTCTGTTACACATTATTTTATGATGCTGTTGATCATTTATTTTGCACATTCAACAAACACAGTATACAAGGTAGAGAAAGTACAATATATTCTTCCAAAATTTATAAACTTATTTAACTCTTTCAAAAAATAAAGGCAAACATTAGAAGTTCATTCATATTCAATCAAAATAAATATGCACACCTCAGATATGCAAATGATACTCCTCTAATGCCCTAAAGTGAAGCAGAACTAAAGAGCCTCTTGTTGAGGATGAAAGTGGAGAGCGAAAAAGCTGACTTAAAACTCAACATTCAAAAAATAAAGATCACGGCATCTGGTCCCATCATTCATGCAAAAAAATGGAGAAAAAGTAGAAGCAGTACAGATTTTATTTTCTTTGGCTCCAAAGTCACTGTAGACAGTCACTGCAGCCACAAAATTAAAAGACACTTGCCCCTTGGAAGAAAAGCTATGACAAAACTAGACAGCATACTAAAAAGCAGAGACTTCACTTTCCCAACAAAAATCCATATAGTCAAATCTGTGGTTTTTCTGGTAGTGATGTAGGGGTTTGAAAGTTGAACCATAAAGAAGGTTGCATGCTGAAGAATTAATGCTTTCAAATTGTGGTACTGGAGAAGATTTTTAGAGTCCCTTGAACACCAAGAAAATCAAACCTGTCAATCCTAGAGGAAATCAACCCTGAATATTCATTGGAAGACTGATGCTGAAGCTGAAGCTCCCATACCTTGGCTTCCAGATGAGAAAATCTGACTCACTAGAAAAAACCCTGATGTTGGGAAAAGATTGAAGACAAAAGGAGAAGGGGTGGCAGAGGATGATGATAGCATCACTGATACAATGGACATAAATCTGAGCAAACTCTAGGAGATAGTGAAGGACAGGGAATCCTGGTGTGCTGCAGTCCATGGGGGTCACAAAGAGTCAGATATGACTTAGTGACTGAACAAACAACAACAAAGAGACACGGCATTCTTCTGGATCACCCTAACCCCAAAATAATAAGTATGATTATCATTTAAGGCACATTAAAGTGTAATAAATATTTTATAAATACATTTCTAGATCAGCATAATTTTGTAATTTGGAAACATTGTGTTGTTCTGGAATACTTCTAATTTGATGAGATCAAAATTTATTTTAACCACAGATAGTATGTTAGTTACTCTCTTTATCAAGGGTTGATATAATATAAAAATGACAAAAGACTGCTTTTAACTAAAATATGATTCACAAACCATAAAATTCTCTATTTTAAAGTACAGAGTTAACTAAATTTTAGTACATATGACAGGTTGTGGAACAATCATTTTTATTTTATTACCACTTCAAAAAAAGCAACTCTGTATCAATATCAATATCAGTCACTCTCCAGTCTGCCCTACTTCCATCCCCAGGTAACCACTAATCTACTTTCTGTCTCAATGGATTTATCCATTCTGGATATGTTTCATAAATTGAATCATTCAATATATAGGCTTTTGCAACTAACTTCTTTCACATAGGATAATATTATCTAGATCCATTCTCATTGTCGCATATATTAGTACTTTCTTTTTTTTTTTTTTTTTGCAGTAAGTACATTTATTCCATTGTATTGAGATTATGATTTGCTTATCTATTCATCAGTTTATTAGTATTTGCATTCTTTCTATTTTTAGCTACCATAAAGCATGCTGCAGTAAACATCTGTGTACAAGTTTTTATATGGGCATGTACTGAATTCTCTTGGGTATGGACCTTAGAGTAAAATCTCTGGGTTAAAGGACAACACTATGGTTAACTTTGTGTTCTGTGCTGTGTGCTGTGCTTAAGTTGCTTCAGTCATGTGCAACTCTTTGGAGTCTATGGTCTTGCAGCCAAGCCGGGTCCTCTGTCCATGGGATTCCCTAGGCCAGAACACTGAAGTGGGTTGCCATGCTCTCCTCTAGGGTATCTTCCTGACCCAGAGATTGAACCTGAGTCTCTTATGTCTCCTGCATTGGCAGGTGGGTTCTTTCCCACTAGCACTATTTGAAATAAAGAAAGTAAAATAGCACTAAGTCATGTCCCACTCTTGTGATCCCATGAACTGTAGCCTGCCAGGCTCCTCTGTTCATGGGATTCTCCAGGCAAGAAAACTAGAGTGGGTTGCTATTTCCTTCTCCTGGGGAACTTCCCAACCCTGGATGTGAACCTGGGTCTCCTGGGTTGCAGGCAGATGGTTTACCAACTGAGCTACGTGGGAGGCAACATTTGAGGAACTGTCAAAGGCTTTTCCACTGAAGTTGTACCTTTGTACATTTCTATCAGCAATAGGTCAGTTTCAATTTTTTCACATGCTCATCAACACCTTGTTTTCCATTTATTTGACTATAGCCATCCTAATGGATATAAAGTGGTATCTATACGTAATTTTGATATTAATTTTGCTAACGGCTAAATGTTCATTGAACATTTGTATATCTCTTTTGTAGAAATATCTATCTAAATAATTTGCCTATTTTTAAGTGGATTGTTTGCCTTTTCATTTTGAAATATGAGATGTTTATATGTCCCTGGGATTCTCCAGGCAAGAACATTGGAGTGGGTTGCCATTTCCTTCTCTAGTGCATGAAAGTGAAAAGTGAAAGTGAAGTTGCTCAGTCGTGTCTGACCCAGCGACCCCATGGACTGCAGCCCACCAGGCTCCCCCTCAATGGGACCCTCCAGGCAAGAGTACTGGAGTGGGTCACCATTGCCTTCTCCTTTCTGCTTTATAGACTATGCCAAAGCCTTTGACTGTGTAGATCACAATAAACTGTGGAAATGTCTTCAAGAGATGGGAATACCAGACCACCTGACCTGCCTCTTGAAAAATTTGTATGCAGGTCAGGAAGCAACAGTTAGATCTGGACATGGAACAACAGACTGGTTCCAAATAGGAAAAGGAGTACGTCAAGGCTGTATATTGTCACCCTGCTTATTTAATTTATATGCAGAGTACATCATGAGAAACCCTGGGCTGGAAGAAGCACAAGCTGGAATCAAGATTGCTGGAAGAAATATCAATCACCTCAGATATGCAAATGACACCACCCTTATGGGAGAAAGTGAAGAGGAACTAAAAAGCCTCTTGATGAAGGTGAAAGAGGAGAGTGAAAAAGTTATCTTTTTTTTTTTTTTTTTTTCTTGTTGATCAACGACCATGCCATCCTGGTAACATTTTATTTTATTTATTTATTTTTTTTTGAAGGGGAATGATGGTAGGGAGGAGTATATGTAATTTTTTTTTTTTTTTTTATTTTTGCAGGGGAAAATGGACAAAGGAAAGGATCAATGAGGGTGGGAGGGAAATGGGAAGAAAGAAGGGGAGTGATGGTGGGGAGGAGTATATGTAATTTCTTAACCAATGGCTTTCTGTTTTTAATCACAAAGAACACTTAAAAAAATCATGGTGAGTTCATCTTATATTAGGAGGTTTGTTCTCGAAATGAAAAGTTCAGAAAACAAAAAGTCCAGTTTGGGTGTCCTCATCTTTAGGCACATCTTGGTATTTTGTATTGGTAAATCTATCTTTACCACAATATATTATTTAGGACAGGATCACATTTGTCACCTCTTCCTCCCTACTACCCAAAGTGGTACCAAACCCACAAAATAGTCAATAAACCTCTACAGAGTGAGCAAATAAGTCTTTTTTTTTTTTTTTTTTTAAACTCTCCTGAGTGAACTGAATTTTTTGAGGCTCATAAGTAAATATGTTTTCCTCTTTACTTTGTCTATTACAGCCAGATTATATGAGTGGGGTGTTAAAGTCTCCCACTATTATTCTATTGCTCTAGAGAATGTCCTTTAGTTTTTGTTGGAGAAATGGTTTAGTGATGCAAAATTCTCTCAACTTTTGCTTATCTGTGAAGCTTTTGATTTCTCCTTCATATTTGAATGAGATCCTTGCTGGATACAATAATCTAGGCTGTAAGTTATTTTCCTTCATCACTTTAATTACGTCTTGCCATTCCCTCCTGGCTTGGAGAGTTTCTATTGAAAGATCAGCTGTTATCCTTATGGGAATTCCCTTGTGAGTTATTTGATGGTTTTCCCTTGCTGCTTTTAATATTTGTTCTTTATATTTAATCTTTGTTAATTTGATTAATATGTGTCTTGGGGTGTTTCGCCTTGGGTTTATCCTGTTAGGGACTCTCTGGATTTCTTGAACTTGAGTGGTTATTTCCTTCTCCATTTTAGGGAAGTTTTCAACTATTATCTCCTCAAGTATTTCCTCATGATCTTTCTTTTTATCTTCTTCTTCTGGAACTCCTATGATTCGAATGTTGTAGCGTTTGATGTTATCCTGGAGGTTTCTGAAATTGTCCTCATTTCTTTTGATACGTTTTTCTTTTTTCTCGTCTGATTCATTTATTTCTAGGATTCTATCTTCTAGTTCACTAATCCTATCTTCTGCCTCTGTTATTCTACTATTTGTTGCCTCCAGGGTGTTTTGGATCTCATTTATTGCATTATTCGTTATGTGTTGACTCTTTTTTATTTCTTCTAGGTCCTTGTTAAACCTTTCTTGCATCTTCTCAATCCTTGTCTCCAGACTCTAACTGTGATTCTATTTTGATTTCGAGATTTTGAATTAATTTCGCTATCATTATTCGGAATTCTTTATCAGGTAGATTCCCTATCTCTTCCTCTTTGGTTTGGTTTGGTGGAGATCTATCCTGTTCCTTTAGCTGCTGGGTATTCTTTTGTCTCTTCATTTTGTTAAAATTGCCAAATTTAGAGTGTCCTTACTATATTCTGGTAGTTTGTTGAATTCTCTTTATTGAGGCGGTTTACAGGTCTTTTCAATATCTGATCTCTGCCTTGTTACAGAGGGGGCGGAGATGAACACCCAAATCTAAACCGGCCAGGTTCAGGCACTCAGATAATCCTCAGAAGCACAGACTTGGTTGAGTCTGCGTTTTATGCCCTTCCCAGATCCGAGTAGCGCAGGTGATGAAATGTTCAGCAAGCGCAGGTGCTGCGACTTATCGCCTCTCCGCCGCTCAGTTTTCTGGGTATACAAACAGCGCACTTTCTCAGGCAGATGTTGACCATCCAGAGCCCCAGGAAGCGTGAGTCAGCACAGAAACCTACTCACAGTTCCGTTAGACAGTGTCTCTCTAGGGCTATAATTGCCCGCCTCTGGCCCTGGCTGCCTGTCACGGGAGTGGGACGGCCTGCAGCCGGCCAACTCTGTGCAGCCCTTTGTTCCGTAGGTAGTCCTGGTGGTGTCTTAAGTTAGGGCTGGCTTTTGATGTAGTAGATAACCGACAGTCTGGTTATTTTGCTCAGATAGCGCCTGAGATAGCCAGGCCAAATCCTTTCTCAAAGCAATGCAGGCCTCGCCGCTCCTCCTAGCCCAGCCCCCACTTGCCAATAGCAAATGCTGGTGTCCGTGCCAGTTCTCCGCAAAAGGAGTTACCGCAGGGCTCGTTTTCTCGTTTTGAAGACAATGAGCTCTCTTTCTAAGTGCCTGATGTCCTCTGCCGGCATTCAGAAGTTGTTTTATCGAGTTTATTCAGCATTCAAATGTTCTTTTAATGGATTTGTGGAGGAGAAAGTATTCTCCCCGTCTTACTCGTCCGCCATCTTAGCTCCTCCCCCCTGAAAAAGTTATCTTAAAGCTCAACATTCAGAAAACTAAATTCATGGCATCTGGTCCCATCACTTCATGGGAAATAGATGGGGAAACAGTGGGAAAAGTGTCAGACTTTATTTTTCTGGGCTCCAGAAAAATCACTACAGATGGTGACTGCAGCCATGAAATTAAAAAATGCTTACTCCTTGGAAGAAAAGTTATGACCAACCTAGATAGCATATTGAAAAGCAGAGACATTACTTTGCCAACAAAGGTCCGTCTAGTCAAGGCTATGGTTTTTCCAGTTGTCATGTATGGATGTGAGAGTTGGACTCTGAAGAAAGTTGAGTGCTGAATAATTGATGCCTTTGAACTGTGGTGTTGGAGAAGACTCTTGAGAGTCCCTTGGACTGCAAGGAGATCCAACCAGTCCATTCTGAAGGAGATCAGGCCTGGGATTTCTTTGGAAGGAATGACGCTAAAGCTGAAACTCCAGTACTTTGGCCACCTCATGCGAAGAGTTGACTCACTGGAAAAAACTCTGATGCTGGGAGGGATTGGGGGCAGGAGGAGAAGGGGATGGCAGAGGATGAGATGGCTGGATGGCATCATTGACTTCATGGACATGAGTCTGAGTGAACTCTGGGAGTTGGTGATGGACAGGGAGGCCTGTCGTGCTGTGATTCATGGAGTCTCAAAGAGTCGGACACGACTGAGTCAATAAACTGAACTGAACTGCGTATATGTACTCTAGTTTTGTAGCTAAGTTTTGAAGCTAAGAAATATGAGTCTTTCAACTTTGTTCCCTTGCAAAATTGTTTTTGTGAGCCTAGGTTTCCTTGAACTTTCAGGATCAGATTTTCTCTTTATGCAAAAAAAAAAAAATGTAGTTGGAATTTTGATAAGGATTGCATTAAAACTGTAGATCAATTTTTGGAATATTGTTGTTTAGTTATATTGTAACATCCAATCCATATCAAAGTATTTAAAAAAATTTTTGGTGGTATTTATTTTAACAGAAAACGAAGATCATGGCATCTGGTCCCATCACTGCATGGGAAATAGATGGGGAAACAGTGGAAACAGTGTCAGACTTTATTTTTCTGGGCTCCAAAATCACTGCAGATGGTGACTGCAGCCATGAAATTAAAAGACGCTTGCTCCTTGGAAGGAAAGTTATGACCAACCTAGATAGCATATTCAAAAGCAGAGACATTACTTTACCAACAAAGGTTCGCCTAGTCAAGGCTATGGTCTTTCCTGTGGTCATGTATGGATGTGAGAGCTGGACTGTGAAGAAGGCTGAGCGCCGAAGAATTGATGCTTTTGAACTGTGGTATTGGAGAAGACACTTGAGAGTCCCTTGGACTGCAGGAAGATCCAGCCGGTCCATTCTGAAGGAGATCAATCCTGGAATTTCTTTAGAAAGAATGATGCTAAAGCTGAAGCTCCAGTATTTTGGCCACCTCATGCGAAGAATTGACTCATTGGAGAAGACTCTGATGCTGGGAGGGATTGAGGGCAGGAGGAGAAGGGGACGACAGAGGATGAGATGGCTGGATGGCATCACTGACTCGATGGATGCGAGTCTGAGTGACCTCCGGGAGCTGGTGATGGACAGGGAGGCCTGGCGTGCTGCGGTTCATGGGGTCGCAAAGAGTCGGACACGACTGAGCGACTGATCTGATCTGATCTGTATGTAAGATCGTGCCATCTACAAATAGAAATAATTTTGTTTCATTCTTTATAGTCCATATACATTTTCTTTCTTTTTCTTGCTTAACTGTCCTTGTTATAACCCACAATACATTGTTGAAGAGAGATAGCAGCAGTACTCATCTTTGTCTTCCTTCTGATCTTCAGGGGAAAGCTTTCATTATTTCACCAGTAAGTACAAGTGTGATTTAGCTTTGAGGGAATTCTATTCTAGTATTTTTTTTTTTTTTTTTTTGATCATTAAAGTGCTTGGATTTGGATTTTGTCAGAAATTTTATCAGTGCATATTGAGATAATCGTGTTTCTTTCTTTTGAATCTATAGTATTAATATGGTGTATTTTAGTGATTCGTTTTCTTGTAATGAATCATCCTTGTGTTCCTTGAATGAATCTTACTTATCCAAGGTGTATAAACTCTTTTGTATGCTGCAGGATATATGTTGCAAATTCGTTTGGATTTGTTGGGAATTTTTTTGCTTTTATATGAATAAGGGATATTGGTCTGTAGTTTTTGTTCTTGTAATGTCTCTCAAATTTTGGTATTATAGTAATAGTCATTTTTGAAATGGGTTAGAATGTATTCTATCCTATTCTATTTCTTAGAAGAATATAAAAATATTAATATGATTCCTCATAAATATTTGATAGAATTCACCAGTAAAGTCATCTGTCCTCTTAAAAAAAAAGTATGCATCAAAATTTACACTTTGTGCTATAAATTTCTGAGTTCTGACAAATGTGGAGTATCATGTACCCATCACTAAATTATTACACAGAATAGTTTTATTCTCAAATTTTCCTTTTCTTCAATTTTTTCAACAGCTTTCCCTCATTCTCCTCAATACTGATATGTTCACTATTTCTATAGCTATGTGTTTTGCTATATTTTATGTAAACAGCATATTGCCTTTTCAGACTGGCTTCTTTCATTTGCCAATATACATTTAAATTGCGTCCAGATTTTGGCATAGTTTTATTGTTCTTTTTATTTTATCACTAAATGTCTTTAATAATAATAACTTTCTTAATTATTATTTAATAATAATAACTTTCTTTTAATAATAATAACTTTCTTATCCTAAGGTTTTATATACATAATATATTATATATATTATGAAAGTTAAAATAATGTTAAAATAAAGTTAAATGTTAAAGTTAAAGTTTAAATAAAGTTAAAGTTAAATAATGTTAAAATAAAGTTAAATAATGTTAAAATAAAGTTAAAATAATAAATATATGTGTATATATACATTTACATATATGTATATATACACACATACATACCTCCCTGGTAGCTCAGCTGGTAAAGAATATGTCTGCAGTGCAAGAGACCTGAGTTTGATCTCTGGTTTGGGAGCATCCCCTGGAGGAGGACATGACAGCCCACTCCTGTATTCTTGCCTGGAGAATCCCATGGACAGAGGAGCCTGGCAGGCTACAGTTCCTGAGGTCACAAAGATTCAGACACAACTGAGTGACTAAGAATGCAACTCTTAAAGAGCCTATAGTTCCAGTAGCCTATGTCTGTAAACTTCATTTGAGCCACCAGTATTTAGCTACTGCTAAATGGATGATTTTCAACAAAAATTGATGTAGGTTTTTCTACATGTGTAGGAAACATGTGTAGGTTTTTCTCTCAGTATCAATTTTTAAGTTTGTTACCTAGGAATACCAAACTTGAGTTTTGTACCTAGGAGTGTGATTGCCTCATTCTATGGTATGATTATGTTTACTTCTGTAAGAATATTTTTATTAAAGTGGATATATCAGGCTTAATTCCCACTATTACTGAGAGTTCTCATTGTTCCACAATCTCACGGGCACAGATTTTTAGTTTTTTGTGTGTGCTTTGTTTCTTTTGTTGACATTGTTATTTGAATTGGATTTTAGCTATTCTAATATGCAATGGCACCCCACTCCAGTACTCTTGCCTGGAAAATCCCATGGACAGAGGAGCCTGGTAGGCTGCAATCCATGGGGTGGCTAAGAGTCAGACACGACTCAGCAACTTCACTTTCACTTTTAACTTTCATGCATTGGAAAAGGAAATGGCAACCCACTCCAGTGTTCTTGCCTGGAGAATCCCAGGGATGGGGGAGCTTGGTGTGCTGCCATCTATGGGGTCGCACAGAGTCGGACATGACTGAAGTGATTTAGTAGCAGCAGCAGCAATATGCCTGTAGTAGCATTGCATTGTGTTTTAATTTGCATTTTCCTAGTCATAAATGATACTGAATGGTTCTGTATGTCTATTTGCCATTTTGTATGTCCATTGCAATTTATAAATCCATATATTTTCCCATTTTAAGTTTACTGCTTTTCTGTTGAATTTTAAGAGTTATTTTATACTTTAGATATGTTTTCTGTTTTAATCATTCATAAAATAGAGATTAATAATTGTAATCTTCTCACTGATTGGTTTCATTGAAAAAAGACATGCAAAAATTTAGTGGAAATATTGCATAAGTGCCCTCCAAAATCTATTTGGCTGGGGATAGCTTTGTTTACATCTTACCTGTCCAAAACTTACCACAAAATATCAATAAAAACAGGTCAAATTAATTAAAAAGCATGTCTGAAATATGTGGGATTAATTAATTTGTTTGGTCACCATTTCCCTCATAGCTCAATTGGTAAAGAATCTGCCTGCAATGCAGGAGACCCTGGTTTGATTCCTGGGTCAGAAGGATCCCCTGGAGAAGGGATAGGCTACCCACTCCAGTATTCTTGGGCTTCCCTTGTGGCTCAGCTGGTAAAGAATCCACCCACAATGTGGAAGACCTGGGTTCAATCCCTGGGTTGGGAAGATCCCCTGGAGAAGGGAGAGGTTACTCACTGCAGTATTCTGGCCTGAAGAATTCCATGGACTGTATAGTTCATGGGGTCTCAAAGAGTTGCATACGACTGAGCGACTTTCACTTTCAACCTTTATATTCACATCAGCTGCTTTGAGTTTAAACACAGTAAAATTTATAACAAAATATATGATCATACATACACATAAACATGCTCTCTCAAATTGCATGTGTGTGCTCAATCATTCAGTCATATCCGACTCTTTGCTCCCATGGACTACAGCTCACGAGACTCCTCTGTCCATGTAATTTTCCAGGCAATACTAGAGTGGGTTGCCATTCCTTTCTCCAGGGGATCTTCCTAATCCAGGGATTGAACTTGCATCTCCTGTGTCTCTTGCATTGGCAGATGAATTCTTTACCACTGAGACACCAGGGAAACCCTAGTGGTAGTAGTGAAAGTCACTCAGTTTTGTCCAATTTTCTTTGAGACCCCACAGACAGTAGCCCACTAGGCTCCTCTGTCCATGGGATTCTCCAGGCAAGAATACTGGAGTGGGTTGCCATGCCCTTCTCCAGGGGGTCTTCCCAACCTAGGGATCAAACCTGGTTCTCCTGCATTGTAGGCAGATTCTTTACCATCTGAGGTACAGGGAAGTCCTAGTTTTCTACAAAACATTTGTTTTCATTCTTCTATTATGCCAGTTATTTATCATTCTATAATACAAATATTCTATTGATAAAATATTTACAGAAGAAATTTTCACATATTGAAGTATGAGGAAGTCATTCTGGCTTTTATTTGATTTGGCTTGAATTTTATGCTAATCAGAACAGCCTGTCTTATGGCCTGGAAACAGGCACTCTATGTCTTCTTTAACCATTAAAAAAGAAGAATGTATTACCAGGTGTTTTGAAATGAAGAGGAGAAGGAAATGCCAACCCACTCCAGTATTCCTGCCTGGAAAAACCCATGGATGGAGAAACTTGGTAGGCTACAGTCCATGGGGTCACAAAGAGTCAGACATGACTGAACGACTTCACTTTCACTTTTTCCTTTAAATTTAGAGAAGGAAATGGCAACCCATTCCAGCATTCTTGCCTGGAGAATCCCATGGACAGAAGAGCTTGGTGGGCTGCTGTCTTTACGGTCACAAAGAGCTTGACACAACTGAGTGCCTGAGCACTGAGCACTTGGAATGAAGATAGGGATAAATGCTTCCCCTTCCTTCCTATGATGCCAGTGGTAGTTCTCCTTCAAAGATGAGGTTCCTTTCCCAAACATCAATGTCATGCTTACTCATTGTGTATGTGCGCATCTGTTTCTTTTTTGACCTTGAAGAAATGTACTCCTGTAATGTTTGATATTTGTCCTTTGTTCTGATAAGTTGTAAAACTGTAGTTCAGGCATCCAAAATATAGCCAGGTAGACATTTTGGCTGTGGTTTCAGACAAATATTTGTATCACTGAGAACTTTATTTTCTAAACTATATCAAACTCAAGGATTATCAGCAACCATTTTCAAAACAATATCTCCCAGCAGCTGCCAGCTATAAACTTATGATCCCAAGGTCTACCATTGTAACTATGCAACAATTTTGGACCCTAACCAATCCTTGCTTAATAAGCATTCTTACTCTGCTGACCTGGTTTAATCGCTGGGTCAGAAAGTTTCCCTGGAGAAGGGAATAGGTGCCCACTCCAGTATTCATGACTGGAGAATTCCATGGACATTGGAACCTAATGGGCTAAGTCCATGGGGTCACAAAGAGTCAGACATGACTGAGGAGCAAACACTTTCACTTTTACTTTACTCCTTGCCAGCTCCAGTACTAATTCTTGACCAAAAATTGTGCAACTTTGTAGCTGTTGCCTCCCCCATTTTGCAACTGGACAGAACACAATTCAATTACTCCTTGATTCTATTTCTCCCGTGCTATAATTCAGTTTGGCTTGAATACAACTCTTTCCTATTTCTATTATAGATTGTTTATTGATTATTTTTTTATAGATTTGTTTATTGATTAAGTCTGAGGACTTCCCTGGTGGCTCAGATTATAAAGCCTCTGTCTACAATGCAGGAGACCCGGGTTCTATCCCTGGGTTGGGAAGATCCCTTGGAGAAGGAAATGGCAATCCACTCCAGTACTATTGCCTGGAAAATCCCATGGACAGAGGAGCCTGGTAGGCTACAGTCCATGGGGTTGCAAAGAGTCGGACACAACTGAGCGACTTCACGTTCACGTTCATTGATTATTTGCATTAATAATATACAATAGTTTCCCTGATATAGGTATGAGTTCTAGCAAATAGTATGTTCTAGTATATGTTCTTATATTCTAATTCATATTAAGGTGAAAAAAATAATCAAAAAATACTCTGAATTCCTAAAATTTCAGAAAAATTTCTAAACACCGTCTTTCTAACAAAAATGTTATTAGTAAATCTTAATTATTCCTTATCTCCAAGCTATTTTGCAAATCCTTAATCTTAATATTTAAGCATATTTTAAACTGATGAGTTTAAAAATAATTTGAATTTGTTTGGTGAGGGTAAAGTGAAGTGAAGTGAAAGTTGCTCAGTTGTATCTGACTCTTTGCAACCCCATGGACTGTAGTCCATGGAATTTTAATTAAACAACTTTATCTGTGTGAAGTGCTTCATGAAAATATGTTAACATACCCATATTTAGGCTGAAGAGATAGTGGGAGGTATCTAACATAGTATCTTCATTTTAAATATTTATGGAATATGGAATCTGTTACTGAAATAATTTAAAAGACTTAGTCCATCTCCAAAATTAAAGAATTAATTGAAGAAATGGTAGTAAATCTATAATCTTCTCTTACTCATTCTGTTTTCAGAAAGATGACTTCACAAGGCAGATACTCTTATTAGACTGTACTATCAGGCTAATAAGAAAGAAGGTATACTTTCCAACAAGCAATTATGTTGCTTTGCTTGATACAGATGTTATTCTAAAATATATATGTAAAGAAAAACATTTTTTTCAGTTAAAGCAAAAGCCAAATACCTTTTATTTCATTTGGAGGATGAAATCTAGTAAAAAAAAATGTAGGAACATAGGACCAACTGCCGAGTGGTGTATAGGTTTATTAGTATAGATTCTAGAATCAGAAATATTTCCTGAAAACTATTGAGCTGCCAATAGCCCTGAGACTTCACTCATAAGTTAATCTCACTGAGCCTCTATGTTCTCATCTGTAACATGTAGTTAATAACAGTAAAATTACATAAGGTTTAGTGACTATACAATGAGAAAAATGTGTACATATGGTTTCCCTGGTGGTTCAATTGGTAAAGAATCCATCTGCAATGTGGGAGACCTGGGTTATATCCCTCTGTTGGGAAAATCCCCTGGATGAGGACATGGCAACCCTCTCCAGTATTCTTGCCTAGAGAATCCCCTTAGACAGAGGAGCCTGGTCAGCTACGGTTCATGGGGTCACAAAGAGTCGGGCATGACTGAGCAACTAAGCACAGCTTGTGATTTTATATAGAATCTAGAGCATAGTTGATTATTTAGGTAAATGTTACTTCTTAATGTGATTTAAGTTAGATGATCTTCTTACACATCTTACATAGAGGAGGGAATTCAAGAACTTATTTCTGATGTGTGCATATGTGTGTGCACCTGTATATAAACAGAAGTAGAGGCCAAGAATAATTTTCAGTGCTGACCAACTCAGCATAGTAAGAAGTTGACTGAAACATTGAAGTATACAGAGGAAACATGTTTTAAGCAGATTGTTAAAAAATAGAAGAAACGGATAAGTTTTAGGTGAAATAGAACAAATTCTAGATATAATTGGAAACTTGTATGATGGAGTATTTCCACAGACAGAAAAAAACACATAATTTTAATAAATGTGGTATATAAAAAAAAGGAAGGCTGAATTAAACTCTAAGCAGATAAGTCTTTACTTTTCCATTCAATATAGTATGTTTGGGGGGTCTGTTTTGTGCCAGTCATGAGGAAGAAAGTTGCTGAATATATACCAGTAATCAGAGCAGAGGTCTCTGTCCTCAAAGTCTTTTTAATTTACAAAAGAAGAGGACATTGAACAAGTACTGTGAAATAAATACCATGAGGGAGTATATAGAAGGGGAAATATTTTCAACATGTATAACAGACACTCCCCAAAATATTTTTGAATATGAATTTATTTCTTGTTTCATATAAATATAGGGGCAAGTTTGTATTTGTTTTTTCAATTTTGAAAATATTTATAGCAAGATACCCTACTGAAGATTTAACTTCTGTTGTTCCTGTTTGAATTTCTTAGCATCACAGCAAGCATGTAGCAAGAAAGTTATCTTGAATATATTTGGGAAAGTAAAAGAGAAGTAATGTCATTCCAAGTTTGGAGGTCAGTCTACTGGCTGGGAAGGTGAAATGATTCGGGGTAACTGACTAATGCAGAAACCACATGGACAGATCATTCTTAGGATCACTAGTATATTGTAGATATAGACGTGTGATTAAATGAACTAAAAGAGTACAGAGAGATGAATAGGACAGGAAAACAGTGAGCAGAGATTTTCTGAGGAATCAAATACATGAAGAGACTCAGCAGATCCATACAACCCCTCTGGGAATTCCTCTGAGCTTCAGCAATAAGATCATGTAACCTTGATAAGACCAATGGAGTCCACTGAAGAGACTTCAGAGGATCCCCTTTTATATCTGCATGACTGACTTCTTTTCCAGTACTTCATACATTTCTGCATTTTGAGGAAATCTAAAAAGAAGGCCAAATGCAAAGAGAGTGATAGTAGAATTTCAGTTATTCTGACCCATTGGAGGCAGCTTCAATTTTTGTAGTAAAAAAAAGCATATGTGACACTATTAGACTATAGCATTTATTATATAAAGTAATCTATTTTTTCTCAAGTTATTTTACCACAGGTTCACTTTATTCAAATGTCCACAATTTATGGACTTAGATATACAAAAGAAACATCTCTGTTTATTACAAACTACTTCAAAATGAATCCAGAAGCCTCAGTCCTTAGAACGAGGCTAAGCCATTATACCAAAAGACTGATACTAATTGTAAAAACTCTTCATTGTGTCATATATGTTTAAACTTCTGTGCTACTTGATTTCAAATAAAGAAAAGATAACATCATAAATAATTTATTGTCCTTTGAGCTAGTATGCAAGCTTGTGTGTGTGGGGGCTATGTATGTCTAACTCTTTGCGACCCTATGGACTATAGCCCACCAGGCTCCTCTGCCCATGAAGTTTTCTAAGCAAGAATACTGGAGTGGGTTGCCATGCCCTTCTCCGGGGTATCTCCCAGACCAGGGATTGATCTTACATCTCTTATATCTCCTGCATTGGCAGTGGGTTCTTTACCACTAGCGCCACCTAGGAAGTCCTATTTGAGCTAGAACAGTCCTTAAAACATCTTCTGATAAGTAATTTCCTTTATTCTGTCTGATTAAAAAAAAATATTTGTGAGCTTCTGCAAGTTTCTGAACCCGCTGCTATAGAAACATAAAAAACAAAATTTTTAGTTCCAAAACTATTTTATTATCCCATTTCATAGGTAAGGAAATTAAAGCTTGGATAATTTAGTGACTTTCTCAAGTCTGAGAGGCTATGAATAATTGAGTAGAGACTAGAACCCAGTTCTTATCCCTAGTGCTGGCTGATTACCAATCCATCACTCTGCTTTTGCAAATATAGTCTTAAATTAATTTCAGTGTTTCGTTCAGTTATTTCAGTATTGCTTAATACTGTTTACTTATTATACCTAATTAACCCCTATGTATAAAAGGGTAAAATTCTTGCTAATGTTTAAAACTTCTCTTAAAGTCAACAGAAAAGAGTAGTGTGCATATACATGCACCTATTTGTGAAAGACCCAGATGCTGGGAAAGACTGAAAGTGAAAGAAAAAAAGGAAGCGGGAAATGGATGAGATGGTTAGATAACATCACAGGCTCAGTGGACATGAATTTGAACAAGCTCTGGGAGATAGTGGAACACAGAGGAGCCTGCAGGGCTGCAGCCCACAGGGTTGCAAAAAGTCGGACACAACTTAGCGACTGAATAACAGCAAAAATACCACACACATTCCAACACATATATCCATAGATCCTATAATTTGATAAGGTGAAATTTCAGGAGAGTATACAAAGATCTTCTAATACTCTTATGAATGATAAGTAGTAAAAATACTATCAAACCACAGGTATGCAATAGCATTTTTATCACAGACAGCTACTAAATGGGACAGAAGAATTGTTATGGACACTGAGAAAGTAGCAACACTAATAAATATTGTAAACCCCTAAAAGGTAATGAAGCTAGACATTGCCTGTTACTATCTCAGGCAAGATTCAAGTTGGAAGCAGCTACCTTATCATTTAAACGCCTTGTGCTGTATACTCTAAACCATAGGCAATCTCCAACAGCGAGATCATTTTTAGGCAATAAAAATCATTTGAATAAAATTACTTAAGCAAGTGAGCATCTGTGCCTTTATCTAAATGGCCAAATGCTAGAAATTGAGAAGAGGAGCCAAGATGCTTTTTCTTAAAAAGAGGCAAAACAGACAAAAAACATAACACAATATTTGGACTCAGAAAACTGGCTTATTGCTGCTTGAATTCCCCATCCCCCAGCTACTCTGTATCTATCTCTTGTTTCTGAAATAATTTGCTATTGGTAATGTTATTTTTATCTTAATAAGGCAATTTCTAAATATTATGTGAGTATACGTGTAATCATTTTTTTCTATAAAAGTGTGCTCTTTTCCTTTATAAAATAGTTGTACATATACTCTTGATTCTTATATTCAAAAGATATATACATGTATTTTGGGATACATACTATTTTAATTAATAATAATTTACTTAATTTTTCTCAGAAAACATTTACACAATACCAGAAAACTGAAAAAAATACTTATTAGTGATATCTAATATGAGTACATTTTTACATTCTTTTGTAGGTAAATGATGTTAAATTAAAATTATTCATAATTAAATTTAGAATTTATATCTAAAGGATAGAAAAAGATAGAAGACGCACAACCTACAAATAGTAGACATTTGTAGATAGACCACAAGGTTAAACAATGATAGAAATTCTTTATACCTTGAACTTTAATTTTATACCTCAAGATACAGGGTAATAATTAAGAAATTATAAGGCCAAAAATTCAAAATATAACATTTTATTAAAATATAAAAATAAAAAGTTAAAATAATAATTAAGGAAAAGAAAACCCTCAATTTTTCCTTTGTTAGCTAAGTTGCTGGAACACTTTGAGTGTAAATGAAATAACTGGCAGTCAGTGCAAAACATAGTAATTTCATGTTATTTTATTCTCAAATCATTATATATTGCCTGAAGAAAGCACTTCTGAAAGGCTTTTTTAATTGTAGATGAACATGTTGAATAACTTAAATATATATATATTGGATATGGAACCTGCTTAGCAAAGGAGATGGTCAGATCATGACTGAACAATATTTAGGAAAAGATAAGCTCAGAAAGAGAAGATGGCTATTTCAAAGATATCCAAAAAGTAAATAATTGATGGAAATTCAAGCAATGGGCACTCAGCATGAAAAATTGTAGTTACTATTGAAAGGTAAAGCATGAAATTTTCATATCTCAACATTTTTACCAAGGAAGATCCTGTTAAACCATAGACTAGCATTCTAGCTACTACCATGAAGAGCTTGGTACTTGTATTCTGGGTCAAAATTTTTAACTTGTTTCAAATATATTTACTACCATGCTCATAGTCAGTTCTGATAGAAATCATAATTTTTAGTAGGCAGTAATGTTGTATACTGTATGATTTTTCCCTGGGACTTACTAATTAGGCTTGATGCTATCTGGAACATGTCATGAACTCATGGGCTGGCAACTCATTGAATGGAAAATTAACTTGACATGGCCGGTCTTGGAAGGATAGGTCAAACAATTTCTCTCTTTGATATCTAAATTAAGATATACCAAATTAATCATATAGCTTTCAGGGTATGCTATAACTGAAAAGAGATAAGAAAATCCATGACATCCATAAGGAATTCATAAAAAGAGAACACACATCTTCAAATGGCTAGAGACACAAGAAGGAGATTATATGGCTTTCAAAATAATAATGGACTCACAGAGAAACAAGGCCATCTCTAGAAAATTTAGATTGAAACCTTACATATCTTATAATTAATCTCTTTTTGGTCTTGAGGCAATGTGAAAACCTCTGTTTTTTTTTTTTTTTTTTTTTTTTAATTTTAATTGGAGGCTAAATACTTTACAATATTGTGGTGGTTTTTGCCATACATTCACATGAATCAGCCATGGGTGTGCATGTGTTCCCCATCCTGAACTTCCCTCCCACCTCCCTCCCCATCCTAATCCTCAGGGTCATCCCAGTCCACCAGCTGTGAGCACCCTGCCTCATGCATCAAACCTGGACTGGCCATCTATTTCACATATGGTAATATACATGTTTCAATGCTATTCTCTCAAATAATCCCACCCTCGCCTTCTCCCACAGAGTCCAAAAGTCTGTTCTTTACATCTGTGTCTCTTTTACTACCTTGCATAGAAGTATTATGCGAGGGTCATAATTACCATCTTTCTAAATTCCATATATATGTGTTAATATACTGTGTTGGTGTTTTTCTTTCTGACTTACTTCACTTTGTATAAATGGCTCCAGTTTCATCCACCTCATTAGAATTGATTCAAATGCATTCTTTTTAATAGCTGAGTAATATTCCATTGTGTATATGCACCACAGCTTTCATATCCACTCGTCTGCTGATGGACATTTGGGTTGCTTCCATGTCCTGGATATTGTAAACAGTGCTGTGATGAACATTGGGGTACACGTGTCTCTTTCATATCTGGTTTCCTCAGTGTATATGCCCAGCAGTAGGATTTCTGGGTTGTATGGCAGTTCTATTTCCACTTTTTAAAGGAATCTCTACACTGTTCTCCATAGTGGCTGTACTAGTTTGCATTCCCACCAACAGTGTAAGAGGGTTCCCTTTTCTCCACACCCTCTCCAGCATTTATTGCTTGTAGACTTTTTGATCTCAGCCATTCTGACTGGCTTAAAATGGTACCGCATTGTGATTTTGATATGCATTTCTCTGATAATGAGTGATGTTGAACATCTTTGCATGTGTTTGTTAGCCATTTGTATGTCTCCTTTGGAGAAATGTCTATTTAGTTCTTTGGCCCATTTTTTGATTGGATTGTTTATTTTTTTGGAATATGTCCCAAGGAGACTTATTATTTATGTTACCTTTTGCCCCCATAGGTCTGGATCATGAACTCTGCTCTATTTAGGATTTTTTAATTAAAGAAACAGAAGAAGTATATTCCTTCTATGCCTGCTTCCTAGAGGGTTTTTTAATCATAAATGGATGTTGAATATTGTCAAAGAAAGTGAAGTTGCTCACAACTGAGGAACTAACACAAGCAAAGTATAATAGTTAGCTATTGTTCTAAAGTTTTGGCTGTACTGGTTTATTAATTCTAACATAAGCTCTGTGTGATAAGTGATATTATTAACCTCCCTTTACAAGTGAGAAAACTGAAGTTCAGTTCAGGGAAGGTAAACATATAGGTCGACTCCATACAGTCTAGTGAGGAGCCTGGACTGGACCAGATAGTGTGCCCAGTCATATTCAGATTGGTTTAAGCATGCTGATGGGATATCGTGAGCATTTGACTCCATTTATCCTATGTTCTGGAGAAGCCACTGGCAACTCACTCCAGTACTCTTGCCTGGAAAATCCAATGGCCAGAGGAGCCTGGTAGGCTGCAGTCCATGAGGTCACAAAGAGTTGGACAGGACTGAGCAATTTCACTTTCATTGACAAAATTCAACATCCATTTATGATAAAACCCTTCAGGAAGCAGGCATAGAAGGAACATACCTCTATTTCTTCAATTAAAAAATCCTAAATAGAGCAAGAATTCATGATCCAGACCTATGTGGGCAAAAGGTAACATAAATGATGGGTCTCCTGGGGACATAACAAAGACAGGGACCAAATACCAAGAGGCAGGACATCCAGTCCCTCAGCTTCTAGGCACTGACCTGTTCCTGGGGAACCCAGGCCATGGACAAGTCAAAATTCAAAATGAAGGTAGGTATAAGATTATTTTAATATAAATCTCAAAATTATTAAAATTATTTACTTACCTTATATTCCTTGCCTTCTAAACTCTATAAACTAAATGCATGCTAAAAAATGGAGCTGAATCTGCCATCACATTTGAAAGTTGTACATGACTGCCTGAATAACTTGTGAGGCTGAACTCAAAATGAAAACACAGGGCTCCTTTTTTCCAAAGACATTAAGGATTTCAAAAGGGAAATAGATGTGCACTGAATCAAGGGAGTGGGGTGCTTCTTACACAGATTTGTGCACAACTGTGTAAGATGGTCTTGAAGCAGAAAGGCAATCATTTTTGTTTACCTTGAATAAATAAATATTACTGGGATAGCACTCATTTATACACAGTCTTCTTGACCTAATATTTTTCTTGTTTTTTACATAGTGAGTTTAGGTCTAGGGAAAAATTTTTTTTTTTTGCTTTATAGGTATCACTTTTCTAACTTAAGAAGTAGTACAATACGGTTAGAAGCAATGTCCAGAATATTCTTCTCAAATTAAAAATTCTATTCATTAAGTTTCAGGAAGTTCTTTTAAATTCAAGTGGATAATAGTCTGAGCTTAACTCAAAAGACAACATGATTGAAGTGAGATTTTGTTATCAAACTTGAAGGAAAAATAAAAATTTCCTTCAGCCAAGGACTTCCTAGGCAGCTCAAATGGTAAAAACAAAAACAAAAAAATCTACGTGCGATGTGTGAGAGCTGGGTTCAATCCCTGGGTCAGGAAGGTCCCCTGGAGAAGGGTATGGCAACCCCCTCCATTATTCATGTCTGTAGAATTCCATGGACCTAGAGAAGCCTGGCAGGCTATAGTCCATGGGGATGCAAAAATAAAACATGACTGGACGACTAACACACACACGTCTTGGCTAGGGAAAATGCTCCCCAAACTTTGTAGGGGTAAAGTCTCACTTATTTCATTACTCCTATTCTTCACAGTTAAGTTCAAAATCATTATATGTGGCTTAAATACTCGAGAATGAATTATCCACTTGGATAAAATTTCATTTTCTGCTTAGGAGGTCTTCCATGTCTATGTGAGTTTCAGGTCCCATTATATTTGATTCTTTAGGTTCAGATGGAATATTAATGTATATTGTTTAATGCCAATTTATTTTGAGGGAGAGGCTTTTAGCTTGCAATTTCCACGGATTTTGCAGAACTGAGTTGTCACTTCCCCTGCCCTACCTCCTAAGGATGAAAATCATCTTAGTCAAAGATACCTAGAAAATAGCCTAAGGCAAAAGTAAATTGACAACTCCATTGAAGAATAGAATCCCAGGAAAGTTAGGGTTAGAGAAGAAAGAGCATGAACCTGTGGGGGGGGAAAAATACAAAGTGGTACATTTTATTAGCCCCTCCAAAGCTTCACTGAAAACACAAAACCAGATGCTTATTCACAAAAGACATCTCTAAAGAGGAAGAACCAGGAATTTAAGTGTGTGCTATCTCCTGTCTCTCATGGGTCAAATATAATCTCAAGATACATGAATTGCTATACACTCCCTTGTAGTTGTACTCTTTTGAGCTGTGAGATGTCTCAAAATAGGTTCTTCATCTGGGTACAGGGCTGGAGAGAAGGATCAGAGATCCAGAGAGCTAAGAGCAAGGTGAATAAATCAGGTATGAAACGTCAAGTTTACATTAGCGACAGACTTATTGTTTAGGAAGGAGGGGTTAGTCTTTTTCCACTTTTCTTTGTAGGCAAAGTCACCTTTTTACCTGTGATCTGAGTGTAATATAATTGAAAGTAAATAAATTTCACCATGAATATACTTGGGTCAGTTTTAATTTATGCATTTAACAAGAAACTCCTAAACTTCTATTATGTGCACTGGATTATGGAAGGGATATAAAGATGAATAAGTCATGGGCCTTACTCCAAATTCTAATTAATTCATTTTAGATTTGCTGCTGAAAGATTCACAGGTACAAATTTATCTTTGTTCTACTGACTTTTTATAACAAAATCAGAAGGTGAAGGCATGAAAGAGGTAATGGTTTTTCATTCCTTGATTTTTTTTTCTTGCTTGCTTCTGATTTTAAAATAGTATTAAGAGAGATATTCATTTAACTTTAATGCCTAAATGGAGTTGTACTGTCCATAAATTTCCAGAGATAAGAAATATTAATCTTTGATATTTTTTGAGATAAAAACTTCCATCAAGGATTCAAAGATCATCTTGGTCCAGATTTACTTTTTAAATGTATATTCTAGCATCAGCCTATACTTTCTTACAACTAAGTTGTTTTGGGGCTTCCCTGGTGGCTCAGATGGTAAAGAATCTCCCTGCATTGCGGGTGACCTGGGTTCGATCCCTGGGTTGGGAAGATCCCCTGAGGAAGAGCTTGGCAATCCACTCCAGAATTCCTACCTGGAGAACCCCCATGGACAAAGGATCCTGGTGGGCTATAGTCCATTGCGTAGTAAAGAATTGGATAGGACTGAGTGACTAAAAACAGCACAAGCTGTTTTTAGGATCTGATTTTTAGGCAGGGCTTCCTTTCAGATTCTCTTCCATAGTCTTTGATAATGGGACTATTTGGTGCTTGGAATCACAGCTACAGGTGTTGTTTATACCAAGTTTATATTGAAACTGTGGAAATAGCCCATATTAATTGCTATTTAGAGCTCAAGAATCACCATTATCTTTAAGATGCTCCATAATAGCAAGAGTTTCAAAATACATTTTGTTTCAGAAATATTACTTAAGTTATATCTCTTCAGGAGATTCATCATGCAGGTCTATGAAGTCCTGCATTCAAATTTTTATCATTTTTAAACCTGAGTTTTACAATTTATCTAATGATAAAGCACTTTTTCACATAATGTTAATATCACACTTTTTCACATAATGTTAACATCCTGGAAAATTAGTTTTTACAGAACACTCATTTTAAAAAGACCATTCTATATTAATCAGATATTTTGTTTTTATATGATATTTCAGTTTAATTTTTCTTAATAAGTTTTTGACGAAAACATGATCCTCCATTTATATTTACTTTTATTGAATACTGACTTTGTGTATTGTTCTAACCATCTTTAGTTCATATTAACTAACAGATTAAAACTAAGCATGTTAGCTTATTTATTCAGAATACCATGAAAAAGTTATTTTCTTCACTTACAGATAAGAAACTTGAAAGAATAAAAGTTAAATATTCAACTAGAGAATTGCAGCACCAAAATTTGAAGCAATCTGTCTCCAGTGCCCACTCTTTTGATCACTAATTTTACTGTCGGAAAATCCCATGGACAAAAGAGCCTGGTAGGCTGTAGTCCATGGGGTCGCTAAGAGTCGGACACGACTGAGTGAATTCACTTTCACTTTTCACTTTCATGCATTGGAGAAGGAAATGGCAACCCACTCCAGTGTCCTTGCCTGGAGAATCCCGGGGACGGAGGAGCCTGGTGGGCTGCCATCTATGGGGTAGCACAGAGTTGGACATGACTGAAGCGACGCAGCAGCAGCAATGTAGTTATTGACTATAGGTGCTTTATTAACAAAGCGTATCAACAAAGTTTCTAGAGCAGACACTGAAAAAGAACCCCTTTCTAAGCATTGTGGGCAATGATGTAAGTGAAGGAATTTGAATTAACTGGAGAGTAAAATGCATTTAAAGGAAAAAGAAAGCAAGATCTGGTAGTATACACACATGGAAAGAGACAGATATTAATGGGTGATTGAAAAACAGCAAAAACAGGGAGAGTAGGCTACTTTTCTTCTTGAAAAAATATAGTAGAGGAGATTTTAGTTAAAATGGTCCACTCATATGTTATTGTAACATGGACTATGTAGCATTGAGAAAAGCTGGGAGATTTTAAACAAGAGTTGGTTTGTCCACCTGTCCTGAAAACTGTCTGGGATGTGTGTTAAGGGCAGACTCTGAGGAATCTGTGAGTAGCAAGATTGGTGCTGGGCTCATAGTAGCCGTTCAAGACCTTGTGAAAATGTTGAGTTTTTATTGAGGTTCTTAGGTGAATCCTCAATCAGCATGCTTTGGGGACTTCTGAGAAACTGAAAAGTCAATCAAAGGCTAATAAACATCAGAGTTTTATACACGGAACCTGAAAAGAAAACTGTATATTCAATAAAATAAATTGTCATTTGAGTAATGGATATACCTAGGAATTTATAAAACTGCTTTTATAATATATGCTCATAATTTTATTATTTTAAAATATATTGTATTCTGTTAAAATATTTTAGCTTATTTTTAAATGCATATGTTACAGTTTTCATATTTCTGAGTGTTGCTGGTATAGCAGGATAAGCCACCCAGCAGTTAGATGCTAAAATATATAATTTTACTAAGCTTAGTATACTTAGCACATGTATCTATATATATTATTAAAAATATTATATATTGTTTAAAGTTATAATAGCTTTTGCCATACATTTTCAAGCTTAATACTATCCAAAAATTAACCTAAATTATGCTTTATCTTAATAGTCATAATAAAAAGTACAGTTATCAAATTATACTATTTTTGCACATTCCATTTTAAAACTATTTACAATAAACCAATTAATGTTTATTTACTTCAAGAAGGTCGAGTTTTATTAGGTTAAGTATTATGGCTCCGCTGGTTACATTCTTGGGAATATTTTCAATGTTGCTCAATGATTTTTTTTGATCACTTATCTCATTAAAGGATAATGTCTCAGAAATATCACTCATCTTTGTAGATAAATTCAGTATGTGACTATAAGTTTGGTGTAAAATAAGAAGTTTTAGAAAAATACACAAAAAATAAAACTTTCTAAGTAAAATTTTATCAAAATTAAAGGATTTCCTATCTGGGATATATAAAAAAATCATCTCTAAATCAAGGAAAAATAATACTAACAATAGCAATGATAATCTTAATACAAAATATCTGTAACAACTAAACTAACAATTTCTGAACTCATCTTGTGTTAGATTGTTCTAAACACTTTATCTCATTTAATATTTGTAAAAGCCTGAAAACAATGATGGGAAAAGGGAGCATAGAAAGATAAGAACCACTTTCTTAAAGGAGAATAAAATAGAATGGGAATGGGATGATAAATCAGGGTAAACTAAGGAAAAGAATGTGTGAGAAATTATACACATCTCGGTGCTTAGTGAAGTGGGCCTTCTTCAGTCTTGAAGTGAAGAACAGCTGCAGCTGCTCTGGTCCAGCACTCGAGGATTCATGAGTTTTTAGCACCCTCCCAGTCTGCTTAGGCTGCAGGTCTCTGCTGCTAGCTGTGCTCACCGAGCCAAGCACAGCAAGAAGAGAGCCATCAATTATTCCCCACTCAGTGCGCAGAGCCAGGGCCTGCCCTCCTGAATGTGTGTCTAACTCCCTGCAACTTCAGTGAAAGTTAGGTGCGTGTAATTGAGGTCAGAATTTGACCCCATGAGGTTGAGTGGATATGATTGATCAGTTTGAACTCCAGTAGTTCTTCCTGAACTAATGGACTTCAGCAGGGCCCAAACTGGCCCTTAGGGGTTTTGATTCTTATTTTCTCCAGTCTTGGCTACTTTGGGCAACACTTTCCCTCCTCTCTTATTTACTATCCCTCAATGTTCTGGTAAGTTGAGTTTTTCAGTTGGCTGAGTGTTTATAAAAGATCTCTGTTCTTAAATAATTCTTGAATCTAAAGAATTTGCTTAGGAAATAAAAAAGTATTATATTGTCTACATATAATACTCAGCACTCAACAAATTAAGAACAATAATTATTTCTTAAAATCTAAAGCTATAGATATTGCTTTGTGATCAAGAGTAGAGTTCATTTTCAAATACCTTATAAAGCTAAATAAACTCAGTATGGAAGGTATCTTAAAATATTTGCTAAGTGTTCCATAGTGGAAAAGTAATGACTACTGTTTTTAAACACAAAGTATATATTTCCTAAATTCATACTCTCTACATTTGCCTCTTTAAAATAAAAATTATATATTAATTTATCATTTTAAAAGGAGCTATCTTTGACATGTATGTTACTGGTAGTTTGATAAAGATCTATCCTCCTTATTAATGTGTAGATCCAAGGAAGACAAGGATTGTGTCTATCCTTGACACTGGCTATTTGGTACTTTTTTTCTGGCACTTTCTGGATTTCTGGTATTTATTTCTAATATTTATTCCTGACACTTAAAAAATTCTCATTTTCCAAAATTAATCAATGAAGAATGCATTATTTTAGAATTTTTACTATACAAAAACCAACTAACAGATTTTTTTTTTATTTTAAAGGTTTTATTGCATTCATATCATCATTTGGAGACTGATGAAATTCTGTAGAAATAGCACATCTGAAATTGTTAGCTAAAAAAGGACAAGGGTTAAATCTATTTTTTTCTCTAAATGAACTATTTTTTCAGACAAAAATTCATTTATATGAGCCAAAGTGAGCTACTAGATGTCTGGTCAAGGATATGGCACCCTGTTCTAATTAATGAAGTATAAAATCGTTAGATGTGCCAGGGTTCAAATTTCAAAAAGATAATAAATTATGTTCCTTTACTTTGAAATATAAATGCTATTTCAGAGCATGAGGAGATTCATCCCTGGCTTACAGATAATGCACAAGCAGGAGTCAATTTTATGAGTGTCTAGGAAAGAGTAGCCACATTACTTCTCAGACTTTAGTGTTGTCTTAATAAATTGAAGCAAGGTTAAAAAACTGTTTTTGCTTTTCTATTCTTCATATTTTTCCCCAGAATTAAACTGCTAGTATCCAAAGACAACAGATAGTGTATTTTTTCTTCTATTTTTCCTCTTTATAAATTTAGCAGTTATATTCATTGTCTTTCTGACACTGGCACTCTTCCAGGTGTCTTTTTATTCCTCCTTAGAAATTTCCTGCAGGCTCAGTTTCCATAGACACTGTGCATGCATACAATATTCCTAGCAACTGTTCTTAGATTTTTCTTTTAACAAGACAATGTCATTATTTGCAAATACAGTTGTGTTCCATTGTTTCAGGAGATGTAAAACAGGTGCTTCTTTCTTTTAATTTTAGTATTGAAAAATTCAAGAGAAGTATTGATTGTGCCAAGTTGCTGAACTTTACTACACTATACATCTTTTTATTTTTAAATAGCACTTCCAATTTGTAGAGTGTTTTGCACAGCATGAACTGCTTTTGAGCTATGCAAATATTAATAAATGTCACTCTCCAATTCACTTAGATGGAACTAAGTTAAGAGAATATCAGCTTTCAAGTACAGCAAAAACGGAGACAAATGTTGCAATTCAAAAGCAAAGCTTTCTGAACAGTAAAGAAACAATATATAGCAACCTTGAGTTAATACAGCTAGTCCAATTTCAATGAAATCCTACAAATATTTATTATCTACTTTTGGAAAGACACTTTGCTTGGCAGTATTGTGTATATAGAAGTAAACAGCATATGGTTATAGACCTTAGAATTTCTACCACCCATCAAGTGAAACAGGCATCAGTCAGTCAGTCAGTATGTTCAGTCACTCAGTCATGTCCCACTCTTTGCGACCCCATGAATCTCAGCATGCCAGGCCTCCCTGTCTATCACCAACTCCTGGAGTTCACCCAAACTCATGTCCATCAAGTCAGCAATGCCATCCAACCATCTCATCCTCTGTTGTCCCCTTCTCCTCCTGTCCCTAATCCCTCCCAGCATCAGGGTATTTCCAATGAGAAAACTCTTCGCATGAGGTGGCCAAAGTATTGGAGTTTCAGCTTAAACATCAGTCCTTCCAATGAACACCCAGAACTGATCTCCTTTAGGATGGACTGGTTGGATCTCCTTTAAGTCCAAGGGACTCTCAAGAGTCTTCTCCAACATCACAGTTCAAAAGCATCAACTCTTCGGCACTCAGCTTTCTTCACAGTCCAACTCTCACATCCATACATGACCACAGGAAAAACCATAGCCTTGAATAGATGGACCTTTGTTGACAAAGCAATATCTTTGCTTTTCAATATACTCTCTAGGTTGATCATAACTTTCCTTTCAAGGAGTAAATGTCTTTTCATTTCATGGCTGCAGTCACCATCTGCAGTGATTTTGGAGCCCAGAAAAATAAAGTCTGACACTGTTTCCACTGTTTTCCCATCTATTTCCCATGAAGTGATGGGACCAGATGCCATGATCTTTATTTTCTGAATGTTGAGCTTTAAGCCAACTTTTTCACTCTCCTCTATCACTTTCATCAAGAGGCTTTTTAGTTCCTTTTCACTTTCTTCCATAAGGGGGGTGTCGTCTGCATATCTGAGGTTATTGATATTTCTCCCAGCACTCTTAATTTCAGCTTGTGCTTCTTCCAGCCCAGCCTTTCTCATGATGTACTTCTCATATAAGTTAAATAAGCAGGGTGAAAATACATAGCCTTGATGCACTCCTTTTCCTATTTGGAACCAGTCTGTTCTGTGTCCAGTTCTAACTGTTGCTTCCTGACCTTCATAAAGGTTTCTCAAGAGGCAGGTCAGGTGGTCTGGTATTCCCATCTCTTTCAGATTTTTCCACAGTTTATTGTGATCCACTCAGTCAAAGGCTTTGGCATAGTCAATAAAGCAGAAGTAGATATTTTTCTGGAACTCTCTGAAACAGGCATGGATACACATTTAAAATATTGGGCAAGTTGTGATACATCTGGTACTAAAAATACAAACAAAATGCTATGTAACAGAGAAGGGAGAGATATTAACAATGAATAAAGACATTCATTGGGAAGCTAACACTGGAGCTATAATCTTGAAGAATGGATAAGTTTTTAACTGATGAAGATGACACCTGTTAATGACAGAAATGCATTTGATAATGAGAACAATGTAAATGTGGTCAAAATGGCAGAAAATAAAAGGAAACAGGCAGCAGGGTAAGGTTGAATTGTATGACTTTGTTATAAGGTGGAAGGAAGGCATGTTAGGGGAATGAGATAGATGGCAGTGATTATTTGAGATAAGGTCTTGGTATCTATAAATGGTATAAAAAGGACTTTGGAGAGTCCATCTTGTATACTTAAAAAATCTTTTTTAGAATAGAGTTTTATTAAATTACACATAGGTACATATCTTGACTATGTGTATAATTTTTCTTACTCAATCCACCATTTAAAATAAAGACTGTGTATTTGAACACACACATCTGTTAAGATCACCCTCTTATTTAAACACTTTATGGCTACTCTTCAGTGCTCATGTTCACTTATAAATAAATATGACCAACACCCTTATTTCTGTAGAAGATCTTACAACACCTCACCTATTTGAAATTTATGAATCTGTGCATCTCCTCCTATTGAAGGAGGAAACAGACAAAACAAGCTGTTTTTAAAGCAGGACTCCAACTTGGGCCTGACTGTGGACTTTGAGCTATATGGCCAGTATCTATGGAAATGACATACCAACTGGATAACCAGGCCCCCAGAAGGAAGAGCCCCAGGGCTCATACCTAGACTCTCCTTTACCTATAAGAATACCCTAATTATCTGTGTAACCAAATAGAATCATAGATTCTATTATGCTTATTGGGGTATGATCTCAGGCCTATTGATACTTGCCCACTATTAACTACCTAGGCTTAAGGCATATGAATCACAAGTTAACTTTTTATTGTATCTTTCTTTTCCTTTATTCAGACTAGTTTCAGGGAATTTAGGGAGATGCGTTTGGCCACATACACTTTGGGTATATAAGGTTTTCGTAAAAACTGGTCGGGGTGCTTGGCTAAGAGGAGACTGCCTTGGGCCTACCAGTGTAATAAAATGCACTCCACTATCTTCATTGTCCTTCTGAGTGAGTTTGTTTCCTGGAATGCATGGCTACAATATATGAATGCGATTAAGCACCAATCAAAGAAAGTATAAGTAGGTTGTTGTTCAGTCGCTGTCATGTTCAACTCTTTGAGATCCCATGGACTGCAGCAAGCCAGCCTTCCCTGTCCTTCACTGTCTCCAAGAGTTTGCTCAAACTCATATTCATTGAGTTAGTGATGCCATCCAACCATCTCATCCTCTGTCGCCCCCTTCTCTTCTTGCCCTCAATCTTTCCCAGTGTCAGTGGAGTGTAATCTCCTCAGTTCTGTTTCATCACAACAAAAATCTGAAGCAACAGACATTAAAGCCCTCGGTGTGCCACAACTCTGAGACAGACGTTGTTATAGCTCTTTGCTTTTGGGCAGACCGTGTTATAGCGCTTGGACAGATCAGTTTTATTTAGAAATAAAGGAAAATATATCTTTGAAGTGTGAGGGCATCCTATACCAAAAGACGCAAAGAGAAGAGAGAGAAAGAGAGGGGCAGAGACAAAGTGTGTGGGAGCGAAAGAGAGATCCCCAGCCCATTGGCTCCTCTTTTTACGTTTTTTCCTCCCCCTGGGTCTGCCCTCTGTAAATTGGGCTAGCCAGGAGTGCTGTTTGTTCTACTTGAGGTCCTCACTCTGGTCCTCAGAACTTCCTTTGTTCTATTTTTTTTAAATTTTATTTTATTTAACTTTACAATATTCTATTGGTTTTATATATCAAAAATAAATCTGCCACAGGTATATATGTGTTCCCCATCCTGAACCCTCCTCCTCCTCCCTCCCCATACCATCCCTCTGGGTCGTCCCAGTGCACCAGCCCAAGCATACAGTATCATGTCTCGAATCTGGACTGGTGACTCGTTTCATATATGATATTACACATGTTTCAATGCCATTCTCCCAAATCATACCACCCTCTCCCTCTCCCACCGAGTCCAAAAGACTATTCTATACATCAGTGTCTCTTTTGCCGTCTCATATACAGGGTTATTGTTATCATCTTTATAAATTCCATATATATGCGTTAGTATACTGTATTGGTGTTTTTCTTTCTGGCTTACTTCACTCTGTAAAATAGGCTCCAGTTTCATCTACCTCATTAGAACCAATTCAAATGTATTCTTTTAAATGGCTGAATAATACTCCATTGTGTATATGTACCACAGCTTTCTTATCCATTCATCTGCTGATGGACATCTAGGTTGCTTCCATGTCCTGGTTATTGTAAACAGTGCTGCAATGAACACTGAGCTCCATGTATCTCTTTCTATTCTGGTTTCCTCTGTGTGTATGCCCAGCAGTGGGATTGCTGGATCAAAAGGCAGTTCTATTTCCACATTTTTAAGCAATCTCCACACTGTTCTCCGTAGTGGCTGTACTAGTTGGCATTCCCACAAACAGTGTAAGAGGATTGCCTTTTCTCCACACACTCTCTAGCATTTATTGCTTGTAGACTTTTGGATCACAACCATTCTGACTGGAGTTAAATGGCACCTCATCAGAGATCAGATCAGATCAGATCAGATCAGTCGCTCAGTCGTGTCCGACTCTTTCCGACCCCATGAATTGCAGGACACCAGGCCTCCCTGTCCATCACCAACTCCCGGAGTTCACTAAGACTCACAGAGTCAGTGATGCCATCTAGCCATCTCATCCTCTGTCACCCCCTTCTCCTCTTGCCCCCAATCCCTCACAGCATCAGAGTCTTCTCCAGTGAGTCAACTCTTCGCATGAGGTGGCCAAAGTACTGGAGTTCAGCTTTAGCATCATTCCTTCCAAACAAATCCCAGGGCTGATCTCCTTCAGAATGGAATGGTTGGATCTCCTTGCAGTCCAAGGGAGACTCCTTGCAGTCCAACACCACAGTTCAAAAGCATCAATTCTTCAGTGCTCAGCCTTCTTTACAGTCCCGCTCTCACATCCATACATGATGACGGGGAAAATCATAGCCTTGACTAGACGAACTTTGTTGGCAAAGTAATGTCTCTACTTTTGAATATACTATCTAGGTTGGTCAAAACGATCCTTCTAAGGAGTAAGCATTTTTTAATTTCATGGCTGCAGTCAAAATCTGCAGTGATTTTGGAGCCCAGAAAAATACAGTCTGACACTGCTTCCACTATTTCCCCATCTATTTCCCATGAAGTGATGGGACCAGATGCCATGATCTTCGTTTTCTGAATGTTGAGATTTAAGCCAACTTTTTCACTCTCATCTTTCACTTTCATCAAGAGGCTTTTTAGTTCCTCTTCACTTTCTGCCATAAGGGTGGTGTCATCTGCATATCTGAGCTTATTGATATTTCTCCCAGCAATCTTGATTCCAACTTGTGTTTCGTCCAGTCCAGCGTTTCTCATGATGTACTCTGCATATAAGTTAAATAAACAGGGTGACAATATACAGCCTTGATGTACTCCTTTTCCTATTTGGAACCAGTTCCATGTTCAGTTCTAACTGTTGCTTCCTGACCTGCATACAAATTTCTCAAGAGGCAGGTCAGGTGGTCTGGTATTCCCATCTCTGTCACAATTTTCCACAGTTTATTGTGATCCACACAGTCAAAGGCTTTGGCATAGTCAATAAAGCAGAAATTGATGTTTTTCTGGAACTCTCTTGCTTTTTCCATGATTAAGCGGATGTTGGCAATTTGATCTCTGTTTCCTCTGCCTTTTTGAAAACCAGCTTGAACATCAGGAAGATCATGGTTCACATACTGCTGAAGCCTGGCTTGGAGAATTTTGAGCATTACTTTACTAGCGTGTGAGATGAGTGCAACTGTGCGGTAGTTTGAGCATTCTTTGGCATTGCCTTTCTTTGGGATTGGAATGAAAATTGACCTTTTCCAATCCTGTGGCCACTGCTGAGTTTTCCAAATTTGCTGGCATATTGAGTGTAGCACTTTCACCGCATCATCTTTCAGGATCTGAAATAGCTCAACTGGAATTCCATCACTTCCACTAGTTTTGTTCCTAGTGATGCTTTCTAAGGCCCACTTGACTTCACATTCCAGGATGTCTGGATCTAGGTCAGTGATCACACCATCGTGATTATCTGGGTTGTGAAGATCTTTTTGTACAGTTCTTCTGTGTATTCCTGCCACCTCTTCTTAATATCTTCTGCTTCTGTTAGGTCCATACCATTTCTGTCCTTTATCCAGCCCATCTTTGCATGAAATATTCCTTTGGTATCCCTGATTTTCTTGAAGAGATCTCTAGTCTTTCCCATTTTGTTGTTTTCCTCTATTTCTTTGTATTGATCACTGAAGAAGGCTTTCTTATCTCTTCTTGCTATTCTTTGGAACTCTGCATTCAGATGTTTATATCTTTCCTTTTCTCCTTTGCTTTTTGCTTCTCTTTTTCTCACAGCTATTTCTAAGGCCCCCCCAGACAGCCATTTTACTTTTTGCATTTCTTTTCCATGGGGATGGTCTTGATCCCTGTCTCCTGTACAATGTCACGAACCTCATTCCATAGTTCATCAGGCACTCTATCTATCAGATCTAGGCCCTTAAATCTATTTCTCACTTCCACTGTATAATCATAAAGGATTTGATTTAGGTCATACCTGAATGGTCTAGTGGTTTTCCCTACTTTCTTCAATTTAAGTCTGAATTTGGCAATAAGGAGTTCATGGTCTGAGCCACAGTCGGCTCCTCGTCTTGCTTTTGCTGACTGTATAGAGCTCCTCCATCTTTGGCTGCAAAGAATATAATCGATCTGATTTCAATGTTGACCATCTGGTGATGTCCATGTCTAGAGTCTTCTCTTGTGTTGTTGGAAGAGGGTGTTTTCTGTGACTAGTGCATTTTCCTGCAAAACTCTATTTGTCTTTGCTCTGCTTCATTCTATATTCCAAGGCCAAATTTGCCTGTTACTCCAGGTGTTCTTGACTTCCTACTTTTTCATTCCAGCTCCCTATAATGAAAAGGACATCTTTTTTGGGTGTTAGTTCTAAAAGGTCTTGTAGGTCTTCATAGAACCGTTCAACTTTAGCTTCTTCAGCGTTACTGGTTGGGGCATAGATTTGGATTACTGTACATTGAATGGTTTGCCTTGGAAACAAACAGAGATCAGTCTGTCATTTTTGAGATTGCATTCAATTACTGCATTTTGGACTCTTTTGTTGACCATGATGGCCACTCCATTTCATCTGAGGGATTCCTGCCCACTGTAGTAGATATAATGGTCATCTGAGTTAAATTCACCCATTCCAGTCCATTTGAGTCCGCTGATTCCTAGAATGTCAACATTCACTCTTGCCATTTCTTGTTTGACCACTTCCAATTTGCCTTGATTCATGGACCTGACATTCCAGGTTCCTATGCAATATTGGTCTTTACAGCATCGGACCTTGCGTCTATCAACAGACACATCCACAGCTGGGTATTCTTTTTGCTTTGGCTCCATCCCTTTATTCTTTCTGAAGTTATTTCTCCACAGATCTCCAGTAGCATAGTGGGCCCCTACTGACCTGGGGAGTTTTTCTTTCAGTATCCTATCATTTTGTCTTTTCATACTGTTCATGGGGTTCTCAAGGCAAGAATACTGAAGTGGTTTGCCATTCTCTTCTCCAGCGGACCACATCCTGTCAGATCTCTCCACCATGACCCGCCCATCTTGGGTTGTCCCTCAGGCATGGTTTAGTTTCATTGACTTAGATAACGCTGTGGTCCTAGTGTGACTAGTTTGACTAGTTTTCTGTGAGTGTGGTTTCAGTGTGTTTGCCCTCTGATGCCCTCTTGCAACACCTACCTTCCCACTTGGGTTTCTCTTTCTTTGGGCGTGGGGTATCTCTTCATGGCTGCTCTAGCAAAGCTCAGCCATTGCTCCTTACCTTGGACGAGGGGTCTCTTCTCACTGCCATCCTATGAGTGGTTTTGATTTGTGTTTCTCTGATAATGAGTGATGTTGAGCATCTTTTCATGTGTATCTTAGCCATCTGTATGTCTTCTTTGGAGACATGTCTATTTAGTTCTTTGGCCCATTTTTTGATTGGGTTATTTATTTTTCTGGAATTGAGCTGTAGGAGTTGCTTGTATATTTTTGAGATTAGTTGTTTGCCTGTTGCTTCATTCGCTATTATTTTCTGCCATTCTGCCAGCAAATTTGGAAAATTCAGTAGTGGCCACAGGACTGGAAAAGGTCAGTTTTCATTCCAATCGCAAAGAAAGGCAATGCCAAAGAATGTTCAAACTACCACACAATTGCACTCATCTCACATCCCTGTTTATTTAACTTATATGCAAAGAACATCATGAGAAACGCTGGACTGGATGAAACACAAGTTGAAATCGAGATTGCTTGGAGAAATATCAATAACCTCAGATATGCAGATGACATCACCCTTATGGCAGAAAGTGAAGAGGAACTAAAAAGCCTCTTGAAGTGAAAATGGTGGTCGAAAAAGTTGGCTTAAAGCTCAACATTCAGAAAACGAAGATCATGGCATCTGGTCCCATCACTTCATGGGAAATAGATGGGCAAACAGTGGAAACAGTGTCAGACTTTATTTTGGGGGGTCCAAAATCACTGCAGATGGTGACTGCAGCCATGAAAATAAAACACGCTTACTCCTTGGAAGGAAAGTTATGACCAACCTAGATAGCATATTCAAAAGCAGAGACATTACTTTGCCAACAAAGGTTTGCCTAGTCAAGGCTATGGTTTTTCCTGTGGTCATGTATGGATGTGAGAGTTGGACTGTGAAGAAGGCTGACCACCAAAGAATTGATGCTTTTGAACTGTGGTGTTGGAGAAGACTCTTGAGAATCCCTTGGACTGAAAGGAGATCCAATTAGTCCATTCTGAAGGAGATCAGCCCTGGGATTTCTTTGGAAGGAATGATGCTAAAGCTGAACTCCAGTACTTTGGCCACCTCACGCGAAGAGTTGACTCATTGGAAAAGACTCTGATGCTGGGAGGGATTGAGGGCAAGAGGAAAAGGGGACGACAGAGGATAAGATGGCTGGATGGCATCACTGACTCGATGGATGTGAGTCTCAGTGTATTCCTGGAGTTGATGATGGACAGGGAGGCCTGGCATGCTGCGATTCATGAGTCAGACATGAATCGAGAGTCAGACTCTCACAAAGAGTCAGACACGACTAAGCGACTGATCTGATCTGAACTTTACTCTCCCATTCTGAAGGCTGTCTTTTCACCCTGCTTATAGTTTCCTTTGTTGTGCAGAAGCTTTTAAGTTTAATTAGGTCCCATTTTTTTTTTTAATTTTTGCTTTTATTTTCAATATTCTGGGAGGTGGGTCATAAAGGATCCTGCTGTGATGTATGCCAGAGAGTGTTTTGCCTATGTTCTCCTTTAGGAGTTTTATCGTTTCTGGTCTTACATTCAGATCTTTAATCAATTTTGAGTTTGTTTTTGTGTATGGTGTTGGAAAGTGTCCTAGTTTCATTCTTTTACAAGTGGTTGACCAGTTTTGTCAGCACGACTTTTTAAAGAGATTGTCTTTAATCCATTTTATATTCTTGCCTCCTTTGTCAAAGATTAGGTGTCCATATGTGCATGGATTTATCTCTGGGCTTTCTTTTTTGTTCCATTGATCTGTATTTCTGTCTTTGTGCCAGTACCATACTGTCTTGATGACTGTGGCTTTGTAGTAGAGCCTGAAGTCAGGCATGTTGATTCCTCCAGTTCCATTCTTCTTTCTCAAGATAGCCTTGGCTATTCAAGGTTTCCTTAACAAATTCTAGCAATCAGAATCCAACAACACATTAAAAAGATCATACACCATGACCAAGTGGGCTTTATCCCAGGGATGCAAGGATTCTTCAATATCCGCAAATCAATCAATGTAATACACCACATTAACAAATTAAAAAATAAAAACCATATGATTATGTTGATAGATGCAGAGAAAGCCTTTGACAAAGTTCAACATCCATTTATGATAAAAACTCTCCAGAAAGCAGGAATAGAAGGAACACATCTCAACATAATAAAAGCTATATATGACAAACCCACAGCAAACATTATCCTCAATGGTGAAAAATTGAAAGCATTTCCTCTAAAGTCAGGAACAAGACAAGGGTGCCCACTTTCACCATTACTATTCAACATAGTTTTGGAAGTTTTGGACACAGCAATCAGAGCAGAAAAAGAAATAAAAGGAATCCAAATTGGAAAAGAAGAAGTAAAACTATCACTGTTTGCAGGTGACATGATCCTCTACATAGAAAACCCTAAAGACTCCACCAGCAAATTACTAGAACTAATCAATGAATATAGTAAAGTTGCAGGATATAAAATCAACACATAGAAATCCCTTGCATTCCTGTACACTAATAATGAGAAAATAGAAAGAGAAATTAAGGAAACAATTCCATTCAGTATTACAATGAAAAGAATAAAATACTTAGGAATATATCTACCTAAAGCACCTAAAGACATATATATAGAAAGCTATAAACCACTGGTGAAAGAAATCAAAGAGGACACTAATAGAGGGAGAAATATACCATGTTCATGAATCGGTAGAATCAATGTAGTGAAAATGAGTATACTACCCAAAGCAATTTATAGATTCAATGCAATCCCTATCAAGCTACCAAGGGTATTCTTCACAGAGCTAGAACAAATAATTTCACAATTTGTATGGAAATACAAAAAAAAACTTTGTTCCATTTTTGTGGGCTTTTCCCTTTCTTGTCTTTTAGCCACCATCATTCTGGACTCTTTCTCTTATTTTAACTACCTAACACCAGCATTAGGGTCTTTTCTAGTGGGTCAGTTCTTCACATCAGGTGGCTAAAATATGCAGCTTCAGCTTCAACACCAGTCCTTCCAATAACTATTCATGGTTGATTTCCTTTAGGATTGACTGGTTTGATTTCCTTGTTGTCCAAGGGACACTTGAGAGTCTTCTGCAGCACCACAGTTCAAAAGCATCAATTCTACAGCAATCAGCCTTCTTTATAGTCCAACTCTCAAATCCATACCTGACTACTGGAAAAAAAACATAGCTTTGACTATAAGGACCTTTGTCAGTATAGTGATGCTTCTGCTTTAAGAAATATTAATGTCACACAGTCAATGTATAGGATAATCTGTTCTTTTTCACAAAAGGTAATTTCTGGATATTGCTTGCAGATTATATTATTTTATACACAGTTCTAATATGTGTGACTCTCCTTTCAGTGTGAGAAGCAACACATTAACAGCAGGAGGTAGACTCCTGTATAAAAGTCAATCAAGATTAGTGGTAAATAATGGTAGTTGAAAATTAAAATTATACAAATAATTTACAAGAATTCAAATTTGATAGACAATTTTCTGGTTAGGCAAATAGTTGGAAGAATTTGAAGACATCTGATATCCCAAGGTATAATTAATGAGTATATAGAGTTCTATATTTCCTAAAATAATTTAAATCTCTGTGCTAATTAGGAATATATTTCTTTCATTAAATGTTTAAAAGTAAAAGCATGTAATAAGTATAATACTAAAAACTTAGATACAAAAATCATATCATTCTTACTTCCAAATAAAAACTGTTTAAACAAACAAGCTTAAAAATTTAACCATTTGTTTCTATTCAATTCATACAAATCAGAAATTGTACTAATATTTGTACTGTTGGTTTGAATTTATCTGTCTTCATTTTTAAAACCTTTTTTCCTCCAAGCACTTATCTCAGTATCCTATTTCACCATCACCATGTATTTCCAAACTATGTTTAGCATGGTACTAAGGCACATCAGAACAGATCAGATCAGTCACTCAGTCGTAAGGCACATAGTAGGCTCCAAAAAATATAAAATGAATGAGTGAGGAAATGAATGCCTCCAGCCTCTGCTGTGGCATTGGGCTGTGTTCACATGATTGACCTTATTAAGGAGGAAACTGTAGAGATATAACATACAGCTGATGAGTCTAACAGACTGGTTCCAAATAGGAAAAGGAGTATGTCAAGGCTGTATATTGTCACCCTGCTTATTTAACTTATATGCAGAGTACATCATGAGAAACATTGGACTGGAAGAAACACAAGCTGAAATCAAGATTTCCGGGAGAAATATCAATAACCTCAGAGATGCAGATGATACCACCCTTATGGCAGAAAGTGAAGAGGAACTAAAAAGCCTCCTGATGAAAGTGAAAGTGGAGAGTGGAAAAAGTTGACTTAAAGCTCAACATTCAGAAAACGAAGATCATGGCATCTGGTCCCATCACTTCATGGGAAATAGATGGGCAAACAGTGGAAAGTGTCAGACTTCATTTTTCTGGGCTCCAAAATCACTGCAGATGGTGACTGCAGCCATGAAATTAAAAGACGCTTACTCCTTGGAAGGAAAGTTATGACCAACCTAGATAGCATATTCAAAACCAGAGACATTACTCTGCCAACAAAGTTTCATCTAGTCAAGGCTATGGTTTTTTCCTGTGGTCATGTATGGATGTGAGTGTTGGACTGTGAAGACAGCTGAGAGCGGAAGAATTGATGCTTTTGAACTGTGGTGTTGGAGAAGACTCTTGAGAGTCCCTTGGACTGCAAGGAGATCCAATTAGTCCATTCTGAAGGAGATCAGCTCTGGGTGTTCTTTTTGGAAGGAATGATGCTAAAGCTGAAAGTCCAGTACTTTGGCCACCTCATGCGAAGAGTTGACTCATTGGAGAAGACTCTGATGCTGGGAGGGATTGGGGACAGGAGGAGAAGGGGACGACAGAGGATTAGATGGCTGGATGGCATCACCGACTCGACGGACGTGATTCTGACTGAACTCCGGGAGTTGGTGATGGACAGGGAGGCCTGGCGTGCTGCGATTCATGGGGTCTCAAAGAGTCGGACACGACTGAGCGACTGAACTGAACTGATGAGTCTAAAGTTCTTCCTAGGTGGTGCAGCGGTAAAGAATCAGCTTGCCAATGCAGGAGACATGAGTTCAATCTCTGGGTAGGGAAGATACCCTGGAATACAAAATGGCAACCCAATCCAATATTCTTGCCTGGTAAATTCCATAAACAGAAGAACCTGGCAGGCTACAACTGAGCGAGTTGCAGAGTCGGACATGACTGAGCGACTGAGCATGCACACATTCAATTGTATGGTGCAAGCACAGGGTCTAAATGCGGCTCCTGACTTATGGAAATGAGATGATAGGGGGAGCTGTTAACATGGGAGCCTCATATCTGACAAAATATGATTGGTTTGATTAGTCTACTAACAATATCTTTCCACCATAAATGATATAGTCATTTGGAATATCTCTACAAAGAAGCTAGAATCACTGTGCATGACATTCTTTTCTTTTATTATTTTTTCCTACTACAATCCACTTGTAGGGAAAAATTAATAACAGACTGTAGGAGGAAAAAAACAAATCTTTGTTAAGCAAATAATTTATTTGGCTTCCTTTGTTAGTGATTTGCAATTTCAATGTTTTATATTTTTTAAAAATAAAAGTATTTAAAATTGATTTAGTAAACTATGATAGAGGAGCAGCTGAAGCAACTAGAAAACCATACTTGTAAAGGGTATGTGAAATACAGTGATTTTATTTTTTTTAATCATCACTAAGTATTACTGTATATTGGCAGACAAAAGAAAAGTCAATGAGAACCTATACATGGTTATATGCATGACTTGAATTTTCAGTGTATTGAAGTCTTATTTGAAATTTATATATGCATACTTGATAACTAAGGAAAATGGAGAGGGTCAAATTATAAATAATAGGGATAGGAAACATCTTTAGACCATAGTTTCTTTTCTCATCATAGGTGAGATTATAATACTAAGTCCTGTGCATTTACTAGAACTTTCACACTTTTTGAATCACTGACACTACATAGGCCCAGCTCTTGCAAAAAAAAAAAAAAAAAAAAATGTAACTATCTTTAAGCATCTTTACAGGTTCCTGAAAGATGTGCATGTAACCAAGTTTTCCATGATACTGTCTTTTGAAACTGAAGTCTGTCTATGTGAAAACAATGAGTGAATTCTAAACTTATTTCTGCCTAGGCTTTGTTAGAATATTTGTGCCTTGAGTGAGTAGTTTTAAACAACAATTTGGATTTCTTTATGATTTTAACATGCAGGTATTTTGAGAAAGCAGGGAGCTATATGGTTCAGCCTCCTCAAAAGTTCCTTACTAGCTTCTTATTGAAATGATTATGGGTGTACGTTTTGCTGACAGGTGACATTTGATAAATTAAACAGAAAATACATAATCTTCAAGTACTTGTCTTGTACTGTCAGTGTATATTATCAGCGATAGATACTGTAATGTCTAATTAATAAATCACCTGGGGATTAAACTCCAGTATTCTTGCCTGGAGAATCCCATGGACAGAGGAACCTTGCAGACTATAGATCCTGCAGTTGCATAGAGTTGGGCATGACTGAGTGACTAACACATACACATGCATACATAAGGGACTGAAAATCATTGAAAAGTTAAAAAACAGTTAGTGATGATATAATCATGACTTAGATTTAGAAGTTCTAGACTTACACTTATGATAATTTTAGCCTTCTGTATAGTTAATCTAATAAACAGAAGGAGTTCTTTCCACCCAGGCAAATGATCATTAATGTATTTGAGTCACAACATCCTAGCAATTGTTAAAGATGGAACATGGGCTCCTGGAGGTAGGCTAGGTTATTGCTCTTAATTATCCTCCTTACTGTCAGTTCTGGATCAACCTCATTTTGTAGCTCTCCTTTATTCAAAAAAATATATATTATATAATATATAAAAAATATATATACACACACACACATATAGTGCTTGTGCTCAGTCATGTCCAACTCTTTGAGTTCCCATGGGCTATAGCCCACCAGGCTCCTCTGTCCATGGGGGTTCTCCAGGCAAGGATACTAGAGTGGGTTACCATGTGCTGGTCTAGAGCATCTTCCCAACCCAGGGATCAAACCGGGATCTCTTAAATTGCAGGTAGAGTTTTTACCAGCTGAGCTATCAGGGAAGCCCATATATATTTATACATATGTGTGTATGTATATTAAAAATAATATATATGAAAAGGAATATGTATTTAAAGGAGTATACATATTAAAAGAAATATATATGCTAAAAGGAATATATATATACATTCCAGATATTCTCCTCATTTTTCCTTTCTTTCCCAATTTCCATTCCACCTTCTTCTTTTGTACTTGAGTCTTTGACCCCTGCCAAGATGCTGACAGACTACTAAAGAATAGGAAGCAGGATATCTATTTCTCCCATAATGACTACTCTGAAAAGTAGAAATTCACACCTTTATATTTTTAAGATGGTTTAATGGTGGTAACTAAAAGAACATGACAAATAGTGAATAAAACAAGAATCAAAGAAGTATTTATTCAAATAAATATTTTTTAAAAAATAAACAGTTCATTTATGATTTTTATGTAGATTAAAAAAAATTATTGGAGTATAGTCGATTTACAATGGTTTGTTAGTTATACATATATTATGTATCAGTTATACATATCAGATCAGATCAGATCAGATCAGTCGCTCAGTCGTGTCCGACTCTTTGCGACCCCATGAACCGCAGCACGCCAGGCCTCCCTGTCCATCACCAGCTCCCGGAGGTCACCCAGACTCACATCCATCAAGTCAGTGATGCCATCCAGCCATCTCATCCTCTGTCGTCCCCTTCTCCTCCTGCCCTCAATCCCTCCCAGCATCAGAGTCTTCTCCAATGAGTCAGCTCTTCGCATGAGGTGGCCAAAATACTGGAGTTTCAGCTTTAGCATCATTCCTTCTAAAGAAATTCCAGGATTGATCTCCTTCAGAATGGACTGGTTGGATCTTCTTGCAGTCCAAGGGACTCTCAAGAGTCTTCTCCAACACCACAGTTCAAAAGCATCAATTCTTCGGCACTCAGCCTTCTTCACAGTCCAGCTCTCACATCCATACATGACCACAGGAAAGACCATAGCCTTGACTAGGCGAACCTTTGTTGGCAAAGTAATGTCTCTGCTTTTGAATATGCTATCTAGGTTGCAGTATGAAAAGACAAAATGATAGGATACTGAAAGAGATACTCCCCAGATCAGTAGAGGCCCAATATGCTACTGGAGATCAGTGGAGAAATAACTTCAGAAAGAATGAACGGATGGAGCCAAAACAAAAAGAATACCCAGCTGCGAATGTGTCTGGTGATAGAAGCAAAGTCCGATGCTGTAAAGAGCAATACTGCATAGGAACCTGGAATGTCAGGTCCATGAATCAAGGCAAATTGGAAGTGGTCACACAAGAAATGGCAAGAGTGAAGGTTGACATTCTAGGAATTAGCGAACTAAAATGGACTGGAATGGGTGAATTTAACTCAGATGACCATTATATCTACTACTGTGGGCAGGAATCCCTCAGAATAAATGGAGTGGCCATCATGGTCAACAAAAGAGTCCGAAATGCAGTACTTGGTTGCATTCTCAAAAATGACAGAATGATCTCTGTTCGTTTCCAAGGCAAACCATTCAATGTCACAGTAATCCAAATCTATGCCCCAACCAGTAACGCCGAAGAAGCTGAAGTTGAACGGTTCTATGAAGACCTACAAGACCTTTTAGAACTAACACCCAAAAATACACACACATACATACTCTTTTTTAAATTCTTTTCCCACATAGGCCATTACACAACATTGAGTAGAGTTTCCTGTGCTATACAGTAGGTCTTTATTAGTTATCTATTTTATATATGCTTGCTAAGTTGCTTCAGTCATGTCAGGTTCTTTGCTACCCTATGGTCTGTAGCCTGCCAGGCTCCTCTGTCCATGGGCTTCTCCAAGCAAGAATACTGGAGTGGGATGCCATGCCTTTCTCCAATTTTACATATAGAAGTGTGTATATGTAAATCTCAATATCCCAACATATTCTTTCTCACCCCCATCCCGCCTTTCCCCACCACATTACATCCTGGTAACTATGTTTGTTCTCTACATTTGTAACTCTGTTTTGTAGGTAAGTTTAAATTTAAGCGACTTTAGGTGTTATAGGTGCTGTCTGTCATCCTCCCCTCTGTATTTATAGCACCTAAAACAACATATTACTCATATGAGGTTCTAAGTAGATATTTGCTTAATAGCTAACTGAATTCCTGCCTGAATGACTTCCTTTCTTACAGCTCTGTCTTGCCTTACTTTCTACAATCTGGATTTCTGCACCTTTAACAGTCACCATACTGACTGTCAGTATGCTGACACATATAACTATATATATATATATATAGTTTAGGCCCATGTCAAATGTAAATCTCTGTAATTCTATCATTTGCCCATTTATCTTTGTACCATTGTGCTTTTCTGAAAGGATTTAATTAATTATTATTTTAGAGTCTACTCTTACTTTGAGGTAAAGTATTATTCTACTGTTGTCCTAAGTAAGGGCTTTGCAAATTGTATTTTATAGAACATTTATTGCCAGTGATTCTTTGTAAAATGGCATTTGGTGGCCTTGCCATGATTATGACTAGCATAATTATGGTTCTGAGAAGCACTTCAATATAAGAACCTATTTAATTAAGTTCAAACTTATTCTCTATCTTTATTTGACCAAAGACAATTTTTGCCAAACAAATTCAATACCCCATCTCAATGAAAATATAGTTCTGCAAGCTATACATTGTTATAACCTGTTCTCAGTTGATTTAAATAAGATAATTTCACAAAGAGTCATGTCATACATACACTTTGAGGGAGTATTTTTTTCAAAAACTAAGGTATGACAAACTGTTTCCATTTTTCACCTCATCCCCAGGTTTCTGATAACCTCCAATTCTGAGTATGTCAGCAGAAAAGCAATGAAGGCCTCCCTCTGATTCCACAAATGATTCAAACCATTAACTGTCACCAACCACAGTTACTTCTTACTTCTACAAGAACTGTTGTAGATCAGCTTTTGTAGACCTCAGATTTACATAATTACAGCCTAATAAACTACTAAACCTACAGTTAAAATAACATGTACAATTCACCCAGAACAAAGGGATTATATTCTGTCACAATGTTTTAATATACTTATTCTCAAATAGAATTTTTCCAGAGTTAGTTCAAGGTCAGTGTTAAGAACACAGACCTCATAAGTAAATTCATATTCCATCGATTCCTACAGGAGATTCAGGAATGACTGACATATTTGAAATCTAAAGTATATGACTATTTTAAATGTTTTTTGAATACTCATGGTTCTACTTATTGGTACTATTCAAAATAGTGAAATAGTATACATTTATATATATATATATTTGTACTAGAAGCTGAGGTATAAAATTTAGATAATTTTTCAAATATAGAATTCAGGAAGAATTCTTACTTTTGATTCCCCACTGTTTTATGCAATGACCTGAAGGCAATTAGAAAACCCTGCAAATACCTTCTAAGAATGCCTTCTAATAAAGCATGCCTCATTACTAACATTTCTTATATTAATATCTATTATTTTCTAAATGAAACCTTGGGACAAGGTTCAGAAAATGCAAATGTACTGTCAAAAATGTTTTTAAAGATTTGCTATTGGAATTGTCCTAGAAAAATTAGGAATGTAACTATTGTGTCATCAGTTCAGCTCAGTTCAGTTCAGTTGCTCAGTCATGTCTGACTCTTTGCAACCCCATGAAATGCACCACGACAGGACTCCCTGTCCATCACCAACTCCTGATTTTCACTCAAATTCACGTCCATTGAGTGGGTGATGCCATCCAGCCATCTCATCTGTCCTCCCTTTCTCAACCTGCCCCCAATCCCTCCCAGAATCAGAGTCTTTTCCAATGAGTCAACTCTTCACATGAGGTGCCAAAGTACTGGAGTTTCAGCTTTAGCATCATTCCTTCCAAAGAAATCCCAGGGCTGATCTCCTTCACAATGGACTGGTTGGATCTCCATGCAGTCCAAGGGACTGTCAAGAGTCTTCTCCAACAACACAGTTCAAAAGCATCAATTCTTCGGTGCTCAGCTTTCTTCACAGTCCAACTCTCACAGCCATACATGACTACAGGAAAAACCATCGCCTTGACCAGACGGACCTTTGTTGGCAAAGTAATGTCTCTGCTTTTGAATATGCTATCTAGGTTGGTCATAACTTTCCTTCCAAGGAGTAAGGGTCTTTTAATTTCATGGCTGCAGTCACCATCTGCAGTGATTTTGGAGCCCAGAAAAATAAAGTCTCTCACTGTTTCCCCATCTATTTCCCATGAAGTGATGGGACCAGATGCCAAGATCTTAGTTTTCTGAATGTTGAGCTTAAAGCAAACTTTTTCCACTCTCCTCTTTCACTTTCATCAGGAGGCTTTTTAGTTCCTCTTCACTTTCTTCCATAAGGGTAGTGTCATCTGCATATCTGAGGTTATTGTTATTTCTCCCGGCAATCTTGATTTTAGCTTTTGCTTCTTCCAGCCCAGCGTTTCTCTTGATGTACTCTGCATATAAGTTAAATAAGCAGGGTGACAATATACAGCCTTGATGTACTCCTTTTCCTATTTCGAACTAGTCTGTTGTTCCATGACCAGTTCTAACTGTTTCTTCCTGACCTGCATACAGGTTTCTTAAGAGGCAGGTCAGATGGTCTGTTATTTCCATCTTTTTCAGAATTCCCCACAGTTTATTGTGATCTACAAAATCAAAGGCTTTGGCATAGTCAATAAAGCAGAAATAGATGTTTTTCTGGAACTCCCTTGCTTTTTCCATGATCCAGCAGATTTTGGCAATTTGATCTCTGGTTCCTCTGCCTTTTCGAAAACCAGCTTGAACATCAGGAAGTTCACGGTTCACATATTGCTGAAGCCTGGGTTGGAAAATTTGAGCATTACTTTACTAGCGTGTGAGATGAGTGCAACGGTGCAGTAGTTTGATCATTCTTTGGCATTGCCTTTCTTTGGGATCAGAATGAAAACTGACCTTTGCCAGTCCTGTGGCCACTGCTGAGTTTTCCAAATTTGCTGGCATACTGAGTGCAGAACTTTCACAGCATAATCTTTCAGGAACTGAAATAGCTCAACTGGAATTCCATCACCTCCACTAGCTTTGTTCATAGTGATGCTTTCTAAACTTCACATTCCAGAGTGTCTGACTCTAAGTTAGTGATAACACCATCATGATTGTCTTCGTCGTGAGGATCTTTTTTGTACAGTTCTGTGTATTCTTGCCACCTCTTCTTAATATTTTCTGTCTGTTAGGTCCATACCATTTCTGTCCTTTATCAAGCCCATCTTTGCATGAAATGTTCCTTTGTTAACTCTAATTGTCTTGAAGAAATCTCTAGTTTTTCCCATTCTGTTGTTTTCCTCTATTTCTTTGCATTGATCGCTGAAGAAGGCTTTCTTATCTCTTCTTGCTAGTCTTTGGAACTCTGCATTCAGATGTTTATATCTTTCCTTTTCTCCTTTGCTTTTTGCTTCTCTTCTTTTCACAGCTATTTGTAAGGCCTCCCCAGACAGCCATTTTGCTTTTTTGCATTTCTTTTCCATGGGGATGGTCTTGATTCCTGTCTCCTGTACAATGTCACGAACCTCATTCCATAGTTCATCAGGCACTCTATCTATCAGATCTAGGCCCTTCAATCTATTTCTCACTTCCACTGTATAATCATAAGGGATTTGATTTAGGTCATACCTGTATGGTCTAGTGATTTTTCCTACTTTCTTCAATTTCAGTCTGAATTTGGCAATAAGGAGTTCATGATCGGAGCCACAGTCAGCTCCTGGTCTTGTTTTTGCTGACTATATAGAGCTTCTCCATCCTTGGCTGCAAAGAATATAATCAATCTGATATCAGTGTTGACCATCTGGTGATGTCCATGTATAGAGTATTCTCTTGTGTTGTTGCAAGAGGGTGTTATGACCAATGCGTTCTCTTGGCAAAACTCTATTAGCCTTTGCCCTGCTTCATTCTGTATTCCAAGGCCAAATTTGCCTGTTACGCTGTTTATTTACTTCCTACTTTACATTATATCTATAATTTTGTTGGGATATACAGTTTGCTATAGAAATTTCTCTCATCAAAATTTAGTCCCATCATTCAATATTTGACTGTTTCTTTGGACTATTTTTTCCATTAACAGCTTAAAAATTGATGATAATTTTGTTAAGTTTCCTAACTAAAATATTAACCATTCTCTACTCATTGCAAATCTCGTTTTAGTAAGGAATCATTCTGATTGGTTGAAAATTATTTAAGGTCCTAAATAACTCTGACTTTTGCTATAGCTGACATCATTTTCTATCCACATATGTGGGGAGATTTTGGCTAGTAATCCTAATTATCTATTCATGAATCTGGCCACTAGCATAGCTGCTGTTATTGTGAAGTATCAAGGCTCAATCCTCAAAAAGAATTATTTTGTGCTATTGTATGTATGTATGTGTGTTTACTGATAAGCTTGTTTGCTATCTTTTTTGTCCATGTAAGACTTTTTTCCCCAATGGAGCTAATAAGCTATTGTAGAGTATAGGCAATAGCATTGTATGTCTGCATCTTTATATGTGTGAATATAGAAAGATGTAGTAATGGCACATCTTTGAAAAAATTAACTGAATTGTGGACATAGAGAGTGAAAGGGGTTACTACTCGTAAAGTGATCAACAAAAGCTTCTTTGAGGTGATATTAAAAATAAATAAAAACTCAATAAATGAAAGTGAAGGAGCAAATTATGTGATAGTTTTGGACAATGATACTCAAGTGTAGGGAACAGCAAATAAAAAGTCATTTAGAAAAAAAACCATATGTGAGGCACAGCTGGAAATTCATGTTAACATTTTGATTTCACTGTCAGTCTCCTATGGATATTATAACACAGTTAAATCTCCAAAAAGTTTTTAGGTCTTTAAGCTTTGCCTTTAAAGTGAGAGACAGCAGTCCTGGCAGAGCCTTCTTTATGGGTTTGTATATTTTAAATTGAGTTGTTTAATCCCAGCATAAGAGACAGTAACAGCTTCTTTATTTTCTGAGACATTTCCAAATAACAAAATGTTACCAATGCTATTTTCAGTAAGAAAATAGGATTTTTGCTCAGAATATTTCTGTTTTCAATATATCTCTTTAAATTTTTTTGTGTTTATAATAAAAAGATATTGTAAAATAAAAGAATGAATTGTTTTTCTAAATACAATTATGACAATAACCAGGGTTGAGAAAGGAAAGAAAGCTAAATGACTTATGTATTTGTAATGTAAAGATATTATTTGCTGCTTTAATAGCTCCCTGAGTGCTAGCACCCACCTTGCTTGTTTTGAAATTTTACCTAGTTATTGCCTGTCTCTGAGTTATTATTTGTCTCCAACATGTTTGAGCAATAAGCCTTTTGACGACTTTCCATTTTATTCCTGTGTTTTCCATTTTGACTTAGTTGCACTGCGGCTTCTCACATGTCACAGCTATCCCATCCAGACATTTGCTTGAATCCTCGATCTGCACTTTTCTTTCCTGCCACGACCAAACTTTGGACTCTTGGTGAATTTGTGTGGCCTTCTAAGGTATGCTGTACCTTCCTCCCCAGGACCTGTGAGGATAATAAATACTTCACTATCACATCCCTCTACTAGTGAATCTCCCTGCAAAGGAAGAGACACCGGTTTGATTCTTCAGTCAGGAAGATCCGCTGAAGAAGGGATAGGCTACCCACTTCTTGGGCTTCCCTGGTGGCTCAGCTGGTAAAGAATCTGCCTGCCATGTGTGAGACCTGGGTTTGATCCCTGGTTTGGGACGATCTCCTGGAGGAGGGAAAGGCTACCCACTCCAGTATTTTGGACTGGAGAATCCCATGGACTGTATGGAGTTCATGGAGTCATGAAGAGTCAGACACAACGGAGTGACTTTCACTAAACAGACTAAGCAGACTCCTAGTATAATTTAAACAGTCATTTTGGAGTGACCCTTAAATACCCCACTAAGAGACTTAGTCCCCCATTTATTAAACAATATTGACCTCGTTATGTAAATAGAATGCTGAAATGAAAATTATTTTTTTTTTCAATTTTTGTAAAATAGATGCTTACTGTACTTTTGGATATACAAAACAGATACCTGTATTTGAAAACTCTCAAAACAGTACATGTACGCTATGCAATTAAAGCAACTCAAACTCCCTTTCGATCAACAAAGAATTAAATATAACTTGTCAAAACGCACATGGGTAAGAGTATTGATCACAGGGAGAGACTAGCTGGATGTTAAGTAGAAAGTTAGGCCTGAGTAACAAGTGGTGGCACAGCTGAAAAGATTCAAGCTGATCTCTAAACCCCACTTTAGACATGCCCCAATATAGCCCAGGAGAGCTCACAGATATGTTACAAAATAACCACAGAGGCTTCTCCAACTCCTGCACGTGCACTCTTGGTTCACAGCTGTGTCCTCAAGTGACCTTAGGCAGCTTATTACGGATTTATAAATATTCTACACATGCATACATGTGTGATAATAGCAGACTGAATTATGAGAAAGACATGCACAATAGAGTCTGTTGTTATGTAATTTGCAACCCTTAATGAGAATTGTGGCCTTCCCTTGTGGCTCAGCTGGTAAAGAATCTGCCTGCAATGAGGGATACCTGGGTTCCATCCTTGGGTTGGGACAATCCCCTGGAGAAGGGAAAGGCTACCCACTCCAGTATTCTGGCCTGGAGAATTCCCTGGACTCAATAGCCCATGGAGTCACAAACAGTCAGACACAACTGAGCGACTTTTACTAATCAGAACTGTCAGTCCACACCCACCTGGATGAATATGTGAAAGCCCTGTCTTGAAAACCCCCCATACCTCATCATTCCAGGGCCAGTAGCTCTCTTGACTTGGCCCACCCCTCCTTTGAGGTGTTTTTTGTTTTTTGTTTTCCTTCTTCTTCTTCTTTTTTTCTGTTCTTCAGCAATCCTGTTTTTGTCACAGGTAAGACCTCAGATTCTTCTTTGTGTCATTAACAAAACCAAGGCCCATGAAGAAGGGTTCTCTTTGACTCTCTCTATCTGGTAAAACTGAAGAGGCGGGAAAAGTCCAGGCAAACCAAGCATTGAAAGACCTGGAACAGCCTTGATCTCAGGCATTTTCCAGAAGGCAGAAGTCCAGCAGAGTTAGACGAGAAGTCAAGATGTAGCACTTATTTTGTTGTTCAGTCACTAAGTCCTACGTGACTCTTTGCAACTCCGTGAACTGCAGCATGCCAGGCTTCCCTGTCCTTCACTATCTCCTGGAGTTTGCTCAAACTCATGTCCATTGAGGAAGTGATGCCATCTAACCATTTCATCCTCTGTTGCAGCATTCTTCTCCTGCCTTCCATCTTTCCCAGGATCAGGGTCTTTTCCAGTGAGTCAGCTCTTTGCATCAGGTAGCCAAAGTATCAGAGCTTCAGCTTCAAGCATCAGTCTTTTCAATGAATATTCAGGGGTGATTTCCTTTAGGACTGACAGGTTTGATCTCCTTGCTGTCCAAGGAACTCTGAAGAGTCTTCTCCAGGACTATAATTCAAAAGCATCAGTTCTTCAGCTCTCAGCCTTCTTTATGGTCTGACACTCATATCCATACATGACTACTGGAAAAAACATAGCTTTGACTATATGGACCTTTGTCAGCAAAGTGATGTCTGTGCTTTCTAATATGCTGTCTAGGTTCATCATAGTTTTTCTTCCAAGAAGCAAACATCATTTAATTTCATGGATGCAGTCACCATCCACAGTGATTTTGTAGCCTAAGAAAATAAAATCTGCCACTGTTTCCACTTTTTCCCCATCTATTTGCCAGGAAGTGATGGGGCCAAATGCAATGATCTTTGTTTATCGAATGTTGAGTTTTAAGCAACTTTTTCATTCTCTTCTTTCACTCTTATCAAGAGGCTCTTTAGTTCCTTTTCACTTTCTGACATTAGAGTGTTATCATCTGCATATCTGAGGCTGTTGATATTTCTCCCAGCAATCTTGATTCTTTTTAATTGATCCAGCCCAGCATTATACCTGATGTACTCTGCATATAAGTTAAATAATCAGGGTGACGATATACACCCTTGTTGTACCTCTTTCCCAGTTTTGAACCAGTCCATTGTTCTATGTCTGATTCTAACTGAAGCAGTTATATAAGTGACAAGATAAATGGCAAGACCATGGGGCACAAGCTTTACAAAATTTTGTAAAACCAAACCATAAATAATACTATAGATCCAGGCAAGATGAGTTTTCGGAAATGAGACAAGTAGTCAGGAATGAAGAATGGAGTCAGCAATGGCAATGAGAAGATGAAAGAAAGTGACGTTTACCTCAGACAGAAAACTTACACAGACTTCTTCGGATAACAGAAACCAGTCCTAGGAAATAGTCTAAATGAGGCCTTATGTAGGAGTCAGTGAGTTAGTATAGGACTATAGCCACCTGGTTGGATTGGGCAATGTGTTGTAAAGAGTATTTCTGACAGGAAGTGAACAGTCATGGATTTATGGATCATTTCATGAGGCTATGGGGAGTTGAGGTGTAATAATGTATAGCCTGTCATACAACCTGTCTGAATTCAACGTTTACCAGTCACATTCCCTTTGGGATCTCTTTATAGTTGTCAGGATGTGGGGCTGTTTATTTAAATGAGAGAAGACATATATTTGAAAAGGCTCCTACAAGCATTTCTCTGTGACTTTAAAACAATCTGCTTTTTCTCACCCCCACATGGAATGAAATTAGACTTTAAATCTCATTACTGAGATTGAATGTTTCACCTGGATTATTTCTGCTGAAAGGAATATAAATTCTTCACTCCCTTACTGGGTTTTGGAAATCCTGGCTGAGGAGACATACCTGTGGAATTGAGGAGGTTCTAACCTCATCAGTTTAAGTGGAGACCATTTAAATAATTACCTTGCACCAAGTAATATATTCTGCTGTCCTATGAATCAATGCCACTTTTTTATGTCTTTTCTTTTCATTTGTATTAATAACTTCAATATCCTCTTATTAAAGGTGACCCCCAAATATATCCAAGATTAATTATGTCATCCCAGTATACATTGTTATGATTGAGTTATTAATATACTTTATATCCACAAAGAATGCATACTACCTATGACAGCACTTTCCTTTTTATTCTCATTATTCATCTTTGGAATATACACTTTGGGGATATACTTGATGAGAAAAAAAGTCATGAAAATATCCTCAAGAAAATAATAAACCTTAGAATAATATATAGAGAGACTTAAGCTTACTCTTTTACTTTATTCAGCCTAAATATTTTTACACTTAAAATTATAAGTGTATTCCTTTGTGAACAGTTCTGAGCTTAATTTTTGAGACAAGACTTCCTATAGTGAAAAAAAAAAAAGAAATCATTTCAAGAAAGCCATGGGGATAGAGTGAATCGATAAGTATTTAGCACCTACTGTATAATAGCACTCTCTTGAGCTATTTAAAATCTCTAAATCCTCACAAGAGACCTATGAGATATGGACTATTAACCTCTTTTTTTTTTTAAGATAAGGAAACAGACACTGAGAGGATAAGTTACCCGTTTAGTGTCCCTCAGTGGGACAATGGCTGGGTTTTGCAGCTATGTCTCTCTAAATACAAAGTTCATGCTCTTACAGCCTGTGTAGCCAACAAGGATTGTGTGGCCTCTGAATTCTCAAGGAAGTGGGAAATGGAGCAGATTGAATAGGAACACTTATGCAGTGGGGCTAGCCACAAGAGAGGGATAGTGGCCATCTGGAATAGATTGTACTCTTTCTGTCTTCCTCCAACATACAGTCTGTGTATAAGGGTAAGATGTTAAGTTCATTTTGGCACAGACTGAGTCTAATAACTTCAAACAAACAAACAAAAACTAGCAAAGCTAGTACATTAGTGAAATTCCTGGCAAAATGTTGTGGTATGCTATTTGCAAAAATCACCTCAAATCTTAACTCACTGCTAGGGCCATATCTTTGCAATGTTACTTTTGCAATAGTTTCATCAGAAATTAGAATCTACTTGCCTCTTCTATACGGGCTGGTCTTATAATTCACTTTGTTCAATAACATATAGAAAAAGTAATGGTGTGCCAGTTCCAAGATCTGACCTCAGAGAACTTATGCTCTTCCACTTTTTTGTCAGATTCCACTATTGCTTTGTGAAGAGGCCCAGGATAGCCTTCTCCACCTAACAACCAGAGAGCTAGTTACAACTTGAATTTGACTGTCCTGGAGTCACAATCTCCACTTAAACCTCCAGCTGATAGCAGGTCAAAAAAAAAAAAAAAAAAAAAAAGTAAATCCAGCTGCAAACAACCAAGTCTAAAACTTACCATCAGATGTGCCCAACCAGTGTATGACAATAATAAATACTTTTTTAAAGTTTTAGAGTAATTTGTAAAGCAATAATAATTAGTATAACTGGTAATGAGTTTAAGCAAGCTCTGGGTGTTGGTGAAGGACAGAGAAGCTTAGCGTGCTACAGTCCATGGGGTCACAAAGAGCTGGACACGACTGAGCAACTGAACTGATAGCTGATAAACCATACTGCCTAAAAAAAAAAAAAAAAAAAAAAAAAAAAAAACCTCACACACTCACATCTCCAGGTACTTTGTTTTAAGCAAATAATTGAATGCCAGTGGTTAAGTGAAAGCCAAGATGGCCCAAGAATTCTCTCTTCCTCTGTGAAAAACACATGCATAATGTTTGAAATAGGCACTCTGCAATATTTTCTGATTGCTGTAATTTCTAACATAGCTTAGAAATAAGATTGTTTTTTTCTTTTGGTATTTTAATCTCTCTTAGAAGTGACGAATTGGAGTTACAAATGGAATTTAGTGGTGGTTCAGATGGTAAAGACTCTGCCTGCAGTGCAGGAGACCCAAGTTTGATCCCTGGGTCAGGACAATTCCCTGGAGAAGGAAATGGCAGCCCACTCCAGTTTTCTTGCCTGGAATATCACAAGGACAGTGGTGCCTGGCAGGCTACAGTCCATGAGGTTGCAGAGAGTTGAATACGACTGAGAAACTAACATTTACCTGAAAATATTACATTTAAACTAATATCCAGGAGAATACAAGTACAAATGTTGAGATATGAAAATTGTATGAATGCCTCTCACATTATAAAAAAAAAAAAATTAAATCTCAGGTATTTTGTGGTTTTAATGACTAAAAAAAAAGGAAAGCAAATTCTCAGTTTTGTGTTCTACCTTTATAGACATGCCACTCTGATGAGGTAGAGCCTGTCAGAAGTGTTACAAATTTTGAAAAGAAAAGTCTGGCCAGAGAAAATAGATTCAGTTTTTACTGAATGGAAACATCCAAGGAAGCAGAAAACCAGTGTTACTCTTGTTTGTCATGTAGACATTAGAATTTAATGAACTGTTATATGGCCTTGATCAGTTACAAGTATTTTGATTTTCTAAATGTCTGGTGCATAAAATATTCTGCAAAATGTGCACTACTGAGTAAAACATATTTACTAAAATATTCTCGACCTTATTATTTCCCTCAACAATTTAAAAATATTTGTGATAGCAAAAAGAATACATAAAGCAGGATTATTGAAATACATACTTAAAAGTAACACAAACACAGTTTAAAAGGAAGTATAAACAAAATTACTCTAGAGATAAGATGATCTGATTGTTATAACTGAGTACAAATTGGAGTTTTTAGCTTTCTGGGAGCTTAGGCATTATAAAGTTATTGGGCATTTATTAAGATCCTACTATATATTAGTGAGTCCTTTAAGCAATTTATCTGTTTTATTTCACTTAATCTACTACACAATAATCCTATAATATATAAGTTTGTATATTCTGTTTTGTAGCAGAAGAAGTACAGGATTTATAGCCAGATGCTCTAGTTTATATCCTGGCTTTCTCATTTACAAGCTATATAACATTTGCAGGCTTCAGTTTCCTAATCATTAAAATGGAAGTAATAAATAACTCATTCATTTTTCATTTATTTATTCATGCAACTAACATACATAAAATAGTGTTTTGCTGCAAGAAATAGCTTGTGTGTGTGTGTGTGAGAGAGAGAGAAAAGTGAAGTCACTCATTCATGTCAGACTCTTTGCGACACCGTGGACTGTAGCCCACCAGGCTCCTCCGTCCGTGGGATTCTCCAGGCAAGAATACTGGAGTGGGTTGCCATTTCCTTCTCCAGGGGATCTTCCCAACCCAGGGATTGAACCTGGGTCTCCCGCATTGCAGGCAGACACGTTAACCTCTGAGACACCAGAGAAGCCCTCAGAGAGAGAGAAGGCAGATTCACAATAAATCTGCTAAACATTTTTTACTTATCTTCTATATAAAGAATAATTAACAAATGTATAGGTAGCTCATAGTGTAGTGTCAATTATAGGTAGAATAATATAGAAAGATGGTAAAAATAACCCTATTTACGAGACAGCAAAAGAGACACTGATGTATAGAACAGACTTTTGGATTCTGGGACCGGGAGAGGGTGGGATGATTGGGGAGATTAGCATTGAAATATGTATAATATTATATCTGAAATGTATTAATTGTTCAAACTAATCACTGTCATGTTACAATTTGTTCATATTAGATGTTTGTAATGTTTCTGATAATCAATAAAAGAGATTCTTGAGACCTTAAAAAAAAAGAAGAAGAAGAAACAGAAAGTGTTTTGAATAGGGTCTGTTTTGTTGCTCAGTCATGCCTGACTCTTTGCAACCCCATGGACTCTAGCCCACCAGGCTTCTTGGTCCATGGGATTCTCCAGGCAAGGATACTGGAGTGGTTTGCCATTTCCTTCTCCAATTGGAAAGGGTATTTGTTTGATATTGCTGTAAAACAAACTAGTAGGAGCATAATTTCTTAACCAATCACATTTACTATCTTGAAATTTCTATGGGTCAGGATTCCAGATATGTTTTAGATGGATCTGCTGTTCAGTCTCATAAAATTGCACCCAGGGTGTTGGCCAGACTGCTTTCTCATCTGGAGGCACCATTGGGAAACATTCCACTTCTAAATTCATCTAAGTAGTTAATAGAATTCATTTCCTTGTAGCTTCATGACTGAGGATTGTATTTCTTCTTCTTTTTTTTTCTATTGTCATGTGGGCTTCTTCAACCTGGCTGTGTATTTCATCAGGTACACAAGAAAACCCTCTAGTTCTAGCTTGCTAAGAACTTATCTTAAATGATATAATGCAATCACAAAGAGACATCACATCATCTTTGCCTTATTTAATTGATCAAAAGCAAGTCATGGGTCCTCCCCACACGCAAGGGGGTAGGGGGATGGTTTATTCAAAACTATAAACACTAAGAGGTGGGACTCATTGAGGGTCACACTAAGTTCTAGTTCTCACACTAGTGTTAACTTCTTACAAGTACATAGAGAAGAGAAGAAGAAATTTGATTTAAAATGTGTCAGAGAAAGACTTATAAGTAAAATGACAGTATGACATTTGAAGCTTAAAATATTTATGAAATTTCACTTTGTGAAGTAGAGTGTCAGGAAGGGGAGGTGGAAGTATTACAGACAATTACTGAGAAAACTTATTAAGAGTATGGATGATGCCTGCGCGGGCACAGGAGGGCCTAGAGGAGCTATCCCACGTTGAAAGTCAGGAAGGATGGCGGTGAGGAGAGACCCCTCGTCCAAGGTAAGGAGCAATGGCTGTACTTTGCTGGAGCAGCTGTGAAGAGATGCCCCACGCCCAAGGTAAGAGAAACCCAAGTAAGATGGTGGGTGTTGCAAGAGGGCATCAGAGGGCAAACACACAGAAACCATACTCACAGAAAACTAGTCAATCTAATCACACTAGGACCACAGCCTTGTCTAACTCAATGAAAATAAGCCATGCCCGTGGGGCAACCCAGGATGGGCAGGTCATGGTGGAGAGATCAGACAGGATGTGGTCTGCTGGAGAAGGGAATGGCAAACCACTTCATTATTCTTGCCTTGAGAACCCCATGAACAGTATGAAAAGGCAAAATGATAGCATACTGAAAGATAAACTAGCCCAGGTCAGTAGGGGCCCAATATGCTACTCGAGATCGGTGGAGAAATAACTCCAGAAAGAATGAAGGGATGGAGACAAAGCAAAAGGAATACCCAGCTGTGGATGTGTCTGGTGATAGAAGCAAGGTCTGATGCTGTTAAGAGCAATATTGCATAGGAACCTGGAATATCAGGTCCATGAATCAAGGCAAATTGGAAGTGGTCAAACAAGAGATGGCAAGAGTGAATGTCGACATTCTAGGAATCAGCAAACTCAAATGGACTGGAATGGGTGAATTTAACTCAGATGACCATTATATCTACTACTGCGGGCAGGAGTCCCTCAGAAGAAATGGAGTGGCCACCATGGTCAACAAAAGAGTCCAAAATGCAGTATTTGTATGCAATCTCAAAAACGACAGAATGATCTCTGTTTGTTTTGAAGGCAAACCATTCAATGTCACAGTAATTCAAGTCTATGCCCTAACCAGTAACACTGAAGAAGCTGAAGCTGAACTGTTCTATGAAGACCTACAAGACCTTTTAGAGCTAACACTCAAAAAATATGTCATTTTCATTATAGGGGACTGGAATGCAAAAGTAGGAAGTCAAGGAACACCTGGAGTAACAGGCAAATTAGCCTTGGAACACAGAATGAATCAGGGCAAAGTCTAATAGAGTTTTTCCATGAAAATGTACTGGTTATAACAAACACCCTTTTCCAACAACACAAGAGAAGACTGTATACGTGGATATCACCAGATGGTCAACACTGAAATCAGATTGATTATATTCTTGCAGCCAAAGATGGAGAAGCTCTATACAGTCAGCAAAATCAAGACCAGGAGCTGACTGTGGCTCAGACCATGAACTCCATATTGCCAAATTCAGACTTAAATTGAAGAAAGTAGAGAAAAACACTAGACCATTCATTTATGACCTAAATCAAATCACTTATGATTATACCGTGGAAGTGAGAAATAGATTGAAGGGCCTAGATCTGATAGATAGAGTGCCTGATGAACTATGGAATGAGGTTTATGACATTGTACCAGAGACAGCGACCAAGAACATCTGGAAAAGAAATGCAAAAAAGCAAAATGGCTATCTGGCGAGGTCTTATAAATATCTGTGAAAAGAAGAAAAGCGAAAAGCAAAGGAGAAAAGGAAAGATATAAACATCTGAATGCAGAGTTCCAAAGAATAGCAAGAAGAGATAAGAAAGCCTTCTTCAGCGATCAATGCAAAGAAATAGAGGAAAACAACAGAATGGGAAAGACTAGGGATGCCTTCAAGAAAATCACAGATACAAAAGGAATATTTCATGTAAAGATGGGCTCGATAAAGGACAGAAATGGTATGGACCTAACAGAAGCAGAAGATATTAAGAAGAGGTGGCAAGAATACACAGAAGAATTGTACAAAAAAGATTTTCATGACCCAGATAATCACGATAGTGGGATCACTGACCTAGAGCCAGACATCCTGGAATGTGAAGTAAAGTGGGCCTTAGAAAGCATCACTATGAACAAAGCTAGTGAAGGTGATGTCATTCCAGTGGAGCTGTTCCAAATCCTGAAAGATGATGCTGTGAAAGTGCTGCACTCAATATGCCAGCAAATTTGGAAAGCTCAGCAGTGGCCACAGGACTGGAAAAGGTCAGTTTCATTCCAATCTCAAAGAAAGGCAGTGCCAAAGAATGCTCAAACTACCACACAATTGCACTCACCTCACACGCTAGTAAAGTAATGCTCAAAATTCTCCAAGACAGGCTTCAGCAATATGTGAACTGTGAACTTCCTGATGTTCAAGCTGGTTTTAGAAAAGGCAGAGGAACCAGAGATCAAATTGCCAACATCCGCTGGATCATGGAAAAAGCAAGAGAGTTCCAGAAAAACATCTATTTCTGCTTTCTTGACTATGCCAAAGCCTTTGACTGTGTGGATCACAATAAACTGTGGAAAATTCTGAAAGAGATGGAAATACCAGACCACCTGATCTGCCTCTTGAGAAATTTGTATGCAGGTAAGGAAGAAACAGTTAGAACTGGACATGGAACAACAGACTGGTTCCACATAGGAAAAGGAGTTCTTCAAGGCTGTATATTGTCATCTGTTTATTTAATTTATAAGCAGAGTACTTCATGAGAAACGTTGGACTGGAAGAAACACAAGCTGGAATCAAGATTGCTGGTAGAAATATCAAAAACCTCAGATATGCAGATGACACCACTCTTATGGCAGAAAGTGAAGAGGAACTCAAAAGCCTCTTGATGAAAGTGAAAGTGTAGAGTGAAAAAGTTGGCTTAAAGCTCAACATTCGGAAAACGAAGATCATGGCATCTGGTCCCATCACTTCATGGGAAATAGATGGGGAAATAGTGTCAGACTTCATTTTTCTGGGCTCCAAAATCACTGCAGATGGTGACTGCAGCCATGAAATTAAAAGACGCTTACTCCTTGGAAGGAAAGTTATGACCAAACTAGATAGCATATTCAAAAGCAGAGACATTACTTTGCCAACAAAGTTTAATCTAGTCAAGGCTATGGTTTTTCCTGTGGTCATGTGTGGATGTGAGAGCTGGACTGTGAAGAAGGCTTCAGATCAGATCAGATCAGATCAGTCGCTCAGTCGTGTCCGACTTTTTGCGACCCCATGAATTGCCGCACACCAGGCCTCCCTGTCCATCACCAACTCCCAGAGGTCACTCAGACTCACATCCATCGAGTCAGTGATGCCATCCAGCCATCTCATCCTCTGTCGTCCCCTTCTCCTCCTGCCCTCAATCCCTCCCAGCATCAGAGTCTTTTCCAATGAGTTAACTCTTCGCATGAGGTGGCCAAAATACTGGAGTTTCAGCTTTAGCATCATTCCTTCCAAAGAAATCCCAGGGCTGATCTTCAGAATGGACTGGTTGGATCTCCTTGCAGTCCAAGGGACTCTCAAGAGTCTTCTCCAACACCACAGTTCAAAAGCATCAATTCTTCGGTGCTCAGCCTTCTTCGCAGTCCAGCTCTCACATCCAAACATGACCACAGGAAAGACCATAGCCTTGACTAGGCGAAACTTTGTTGGCAAAGTAATGTCTCTGCTTTTGAATATGCTATCTAAGTTGGTCATAACTTTCCTTCCAAAGAGTAAGCGTCTTTTAATTTCATGACTTGCAGTCTCCATCTTAGCACCGAAGAATTGATGCTTTTCAACTGTGGTGTTGGAGAAGACTCTTGAGTGTCCCTTGGACTGCAAGGAGATCTAACCAGTCCATTCTGAATGAGATCAGCACTGGCATTTCTTTGGAAGTAATGATGCTAACGCTGAAACTCCAGCTTTGGCCACTTCATGAGAAGAGTTGACTCATTGGAAAAGGCTCTGATGTTGGTAGGGATTGGGGGCCGGAGTAGAAGGGGACGTCAGAGGATGAGATGGCTGGATGGCATCACTGCCTCGATGGATGTGAGTCTCAGTGAACTCCGGGATTGGTGATTGACAGGGAGTCATAGCCTGCTGCGATTCATGGGCAGCGACTGATATCTGATTATCCTGCGCATACCTTTTCATATTTGCCCTTCTGATTAGCATGATCAATAAACATTATTTTAATCTATTGATTTCATTTTCAGTTCAGTTCAGTCACTCACTTATGTCTGACTCTTTGCTACCCTATAGACTTCAGCACACCAGGCCTCCCTATCCATGACCAACTCCTGCAGCCTACTCAAACTTACGTCCCTCGAGTTGGTGATGCCATCCAACGATCTCAACCTCTGTCGTATCCTTCTCCTCCTCCCTTCAATCTTTTCCAGCATCAGAGTCTTTTCCAATGAGTCAGTTCTTCACGTCAGGTGGCCAAAATATTGGAGCTACAGCTTCAGCATTGATTTAATTTATGTTCACAGTATCTTCTTACTTGACATTTGACATAAAGTAAAATTTATAAACATGATTAAAATAAGATTATTTAAAATTCAATGATATCTTTATTTTAAAGAAAGTTCTTAAATTTACAATAAAATGTTATATTTCAGTATTGTTTATATTTTTAACACCATTTTTGCTTTCTAATTTTGTATTATTTAGTATTCATATCTATTTGTGCTCATTTCACATGCTAGTAAGTGTATGCTCAAAATCTTTCAAGTTAGACTTCGGTAGTATGTGAACCGAGAACTTCCAAATGTACAAGCTGGGTTTAGAAAAGGAAGATGAATCAGAGATCAAATCGCCAACTTTCATTGGATCATAGACAATGCAAGGGAATTCCTTAAAAACATCTGGTTCTGCTTCATTGCCTAAGCTGAAGTCTTTGACTGTATGGATCACAACAAACTGTGAAATATTATTAAATAAATGAGAATACCAGACTACCTTACCTGTCACCTGAGAAACCTGTATGCAGGTCAAGAAGCAAAAATTAGAACCTTATATGAACTACTGACTGGTTTAAAAGTGAGAAAGGAGTACGACAAGGCTGTATATTGTCACTGTATTTATTTAACTTATATGCAGAATACATCATGTGAAATCCTGGGCTGGATGAATCACAAGCTGGAATACAGGTTTCCAAGAGAAATATCAACAACCTCAGATATGCAACTGACACCACTCTAATGGAAGAAATTGAAGAGCAACTAAAGATACTCTTGATGAGGGTTAAAGAGAAGAGTGAAAAAGCTGGCTTAAAATTCAATATTCAAAAAATGAAGATTATAGTATCCTGTCCTATCTCTTAATGAAAAATAGCTGGGGAAACATTGGAAACACTGACACATTTTGTTATCTTGGGCTCCAAAATCACTGTGGATGGTGACTACATCTATGAAATTAAAAGACACTAACTCCTCAGAAGAAAAGCTATGACAAACTAGACAGCCTATTAAAAAGCAGAGACATCACTTTGCTGACTATGGTTTTTCCAGTAGTAGTATACAGATATGAGATTTGGACCATAAAGAAGGTTGAGGGCTGAAGAACTCATGCTTTTGAATTGTGGTCCTAGGAAAGACTCTTGGACTGGAAGAAGATCAAAAAGTCAATCCTAAAGGAAATCAACCCTGAACATTCATTGGAAGGACTGATGCTGAAGCTGAAGCTCCAATACTTTGACCACCTGATGTGAAGAGTTGACTCATTAGAAAAGACCCTGCTGATGGGAAAGAATGAAGACAAAAGGATAAGAGGGGGGCAGAGGACAAGATGTTGTATGATATCACTGACTCAATTAACATGAGTTTGAGCAGGCTCTGGGAGTTGGTGATTGACAGGGAGGCCTGGCCTGCTGCAGTCCATGGGATCAAAAAGATTTAGACATGCCTTAGCTACTGAACAATTTGTAAAACATTTTGTGTAGCATTGACTCTTGAGAGTCCCTTGGACTGCAAGGAGATCCAACCGGTCCATTCCGAAGGAGATCAGCCCTGGGATTTCTTTGGAAGGAATGATGCTAAAGCTGAAACTCCAGTATTTTGGCCACCTCATGCGAAGAGTTGACTCATTGGAGAAGACTCTGATGCTGGGAGGGATTGGGGGCAGGAGGAGAAGGGGACGACAGAGGATGAGATGGCTGGATGGCATCACTGACTCGATGAATGTGAGTCTGAGTGACCTCCGAGGGCTGGTAATGGATAGGGAGGCCTGGCGTGCTGCAGTTCATGGGGTCGCAAAGAGTTGGACATGACTGAGCGACTGATCTGTTCTGATCTGATCTGATATCTATGTCTGAATCATATGAGTATTTTATTCAACTGTTTAACTTAAAGGTATTTTTTACACAATATATTCCTTATTTATATACTGTTTTTACTGAAGCAGCTACATGAAGAAATTTAAATAAAACTTCAGCTTTAACATCTATAATGCTGTGTTTCTCAATCATAAACTTTAGTCACGCTACAGAAACGGACAATCTGGATGTTTCTTGTCTTTGGCAGATAGATTTGAACTTATTCCATCTAGCAGTCAATTTATTTGGATATACACTTAAAATTAAAGCATAAAATAGAAATAATATTTTTAATCATTTATATGGTCACAAATGTGGTGTATACTTTGAAGAAGAAGCATTATAAAGCTTAAGTGTAAAAAAAAGGCTTAAATGTACTATTACAATAAAAGTTTTGATTTATACAGAGCTTTTAATTACAGTCTGGTAAAAATATCAGTGGTCTTCCCAGGTAGTGCAGTGGTAAAGAATGCATTCTCCAATGTAGGAGATACAAGATACACAGGTTCAATCCGAATATTCAATAAGGTTCTGATCCGGGAGGATCAGAAAGATCCCCTGGAGTAAGAAATAACAACCTGTACCAGTATTCTGCCTGGAAAATTCCAAAGACAGAAGAACCTGGTTAGCTACAATCCATGGAGTTTCAAAGATTTGTACACAATTAAACACAAACACATACAAATCAATAAATACAAACTATATCATTTTTACCTTTTTTCTTAATGATATGAATTTAATGTTTACTAATAAAGAGTTGTGTATACTCATTCCTCATCATGAGAAACACTAGGCTGGAGGAAGCACAAGCTGGAATTAAGATTCCTGGGAGAAATATCAATAACCTCAGATACACAGATGACACCATCCTTATGGCAGAAAGTGAAGAAGAACTAAAGGGCCTCTTGAGGAAAGTGAAAGAGGAGAGTAAAAATGTTGGCTTAAAGTACAACATTCAGAAAACTAAGATCATGGAATCTGGTCCCCTCACTTCATGGCAAATAGATGGGGAAACAGTGATTGACTTTATTTTTCTGGGCTCCAAAATCACTGCAGATGGTGACTGCAGCCATGATATGAAAATATACTTACTCCTTGGAAGGAAAGTTATGACCAACCTAGACAGCATATTCAAAAGCAGAGAACAAACCTTTGTCAACAAAGGTCCATCTAGTCAAGGCTATGCTTTTTCAGGTAGTCATGTATGGATGTGAGAATTGAACTATAAAGAAAGCTGAGCCCTGAAGAACTGAGGCTTTTGAGCTGTGTTAGAGAAGACTCTTGAGAGTCCCTTGGAATGCAAGGAGATCCAACCAGTTCATCCTAAATGAGATCAGTCCTGAGTGTTCATTGGAAGGACTGATGTTGAAGGTGAAACTCCAATGCTTTAGCCACCTGATGCAAGGAGCTGACTCATTGGAAAAGACCCTGATTCTGGGAAAGACTGAGGGCAGGAGAAGGGGACCACAGAAGATGAGATGGTTGGATGGCATCTCTGACTCAATGGACATGGGTTTGGGTGGACTCTGGGAGTTGTTGATTGACTGGGAGGCCTGGCGTGTTGCAGTTCATGGGGTCGAAAAGAGTCGGACACAACTGAGCAACTTCATTGAACTGAACTGATACTCACTCCTCATCTAAGGTATTGAAATATAATTACTGCAATTAAATTAAATGTATATAGAAACTCCAGGTTTCTCTAAGTAAAGGTCCAAGTTCTGGGTCTATGCCCTTAAACAAACCCTTACTCTATCATTATCAGTTGTGGTACCTCAGTTAAATTAATAGCACCTTCTGTTCTTCAATTTGTTGTAAATTTAGGATAAAAGTATATCTACCTCATGGTTACTTTGAGGTTTAAATAAATTACTATACCTAAGATTTAAATAAGTGAATACTTAAAAATTCATGAGTACACAATACTGTTATTATTGTGATATTTTGAAAATAGAAAAAGCCAATATAGTTTTTAATTCTAGAGATACAGATAAGAAAGTTCAAATAGATTTTAGTTCAAACTGATTGTAATATGCCTAATATGAATTAAATGCAAATTTTAAGCAAGCTACTATGGATGTGATTTAAAAAACAGTAACAAGAAACACATTTATTTATATGATTGTTCTGGACTTAGTAATCTATCATTTGCATAACAATAATGCTTTATGGTTTTATCTTCCAGTATATTTATGTGAGATGTCTCCAAAGATTATGCAGTTAGCCAAAATGAATATTTCTATTATCAAAATAGTGTATGTTTCTAAAATTTTAGTTGCAAATCTCATAGTATTTGTGATTTTTTAAATTATGAAGGCACTTCAAATATTTCTTTGAACATAGTAAATTCGGTATAAGAAAAATGTATAATTCAGAATATTAAATATGCTTTGAAAATCAAGTTAAATATTCGAGTTATTGTGGAAAGTTAGTCTCCTAATTTATTTATTCATTCATCTTTAATATTATGTTTTCTTTCCAGAGCCAATAGATATGGTGACTTGTTTCTGTATTGTTCATTGGGAGTAGGAAAAATTGATTTTGCAATTACTGTTGATATTGATTAGAAAAGAAACTTTGCAAATTTCTACCCAGTCTTCTAATTTACCCTAGTTATTTATTAAACATAAGTGATCCTTAGTATTTTCAAACATAGATAAATCTCTAATCTTGCTCTTTTAATTCATTCGAATGACTAAATCCAGTACAACAAAAAAGAGTAAGATTTATAGTTTTATAACATTAATTTTACCTATATGTGTATATACACAGAGACACACACCCACACACACATTCTGTGTGTGAAAAGAGAGAGAATGACTATATCAATATATTTTAGATGAATAAATGCAGGCTGTTAATAAATAATTAATGATGGTAAGTACTTACAGAAGTATAGTTTAATAGATTTTTCATAGATCATACAACCAATATTAGATTATGGTGATTGATAATGTGACTAATATCTTTCCTTTTAATTCAGGAATTCTTTTAATCCCTTAGAGAAGTTTTACTTGATTTATGAGATTGGGAGAAATACCTGTTTTATGCTCTCATAATACCATGTTTCTTATAATATTTATTCATAAATATATTCCTCTTTGTATACATTTTTGATTGATATCTTCTTCTTCCCATGTTCTTGGAAGAAAATATGTCTGTTTTCATTGACACTGAATCCCAGCAATGAGCACCTGTCTGGCATATAGTAGCTGTTTAGTAATTTACTGAGTGAATGAATCAATGAATGACTTAGATTATGAAATATGTTATGGATGAGACTTGCAGAGAAGCATTGCACTATCATCACCAAGGCTTACATTGATTAATTCAGAAAAAGAAATAGACACATATATTTAACATTTTAGACAAAAATGATTTGGAAACAAAACTGATAGAATTTCATACAAACAGTGATGGAAATTGCCTCTAATTTCACCAACAATATAACTGATAATTATAAATAAATAAAATAAATAAATAAATAAATATTAATTACGAAAGATATTTTGATTTTTAAAATTTTTACAAATGTGTGTATTTTAACATTTATGATAAATGTATTATAAATCATAATCTCTTCCTGTTGGTTGTTTTTTATAAGCAATTCTCCCTACAACCTATTCTGTAACATATACATTTTTATTGTACTTATAAAGAACTATTTTTTTTTTAAATGGAAACCTATCTCACACGCTAGTAAAGTAATGCTGAAAATTCTCCAAGCCAGGCTTCAGCAATATGTGAACCGTGAACTTCCTGATGTTCAAGCTGGTTTTCGAAAAGGCAGAGGAACCAGAGATCGAATTGCCAACATCTGCTGGATCACAGAAAAATCCCAGAAAAGCATCTATTTCTGCTTTATTGACTATGCCAAAGCCTTTGACTGTGTGGATCACAATAAACTGTGGAAAATTCTGAAAGAGATGGGAATACGAGACCACCTGATCTGCCTCTTGAGAAATTTGTATGCAGGTCAGGAAGCAACAGTTAGAACTGGACATGGAACAACAGAGTGGTTCCAAATAAGAAAAGGAGTGTGTCAAGTCTGTATATTGTCACCCTGCTTATTTAACTTATATGCAGAGTACATCATGAGAAACACTGGACTGGAAGAAACACAAACTGGAATCAAGATTGCTGGGAGAAATATCAATAACCTCAGATATGCAGATGACACCACCCTTATGGCAGAAAGTGAAGAGGAACTCAGAAGCCTCTTGATGAAAGTGAAAGTGGAGAGTGAAAAGGTTGGCTTAAAGCTCAACATTCAGAAAACGATGGCATATGGTCCTATCACTTCATGGGAAATAGATGGGGAAACAGTGGAAACAGTGTCAGACTTTATTTTTCTGGGCTCCAAAATCACTACAGATGGTGACTGCAGCCATGAAATTAAAAGACGCTTACTCCTTGGAAGGAAAGTTATGACCAATCTAGAGAGCATATTCAAAAGAAGAGACATTACTTTGCCAACAAAGGTTCATCTAGTCAAGGCTATGGTTTTACTGTGGTCCTGTATGGATGTGAGAGCTGGCCTGTAAAGAAGGCTTAGCACCGAAGAATTGATGCTTTTGAACTGTGGTGTTGGAGAAGACTCTTGGGAGTCCCTTGGACTGCAAGGAGATCCAACCAGTCCATTCTGAAGGAGATCAGCCCTGGGATTTCTTTGGGAGGAATGATGCTAAAGCTGAAACTCCAGTACTTTGACCACCTCATGTGAGGATTTGACTCATTGGAAAAGACTCCGATGCTTGGAGGCATTGGGGGCAAGAGGCAAAGGGGACAACAGAGGATGAGATGGCTGGATGGCATCACTGACTCGATGAATGTGAGTCTGGGTGTCGTCCGGGAGTTGGTGATGGACAGGAAGGCCTGGCATGCTGAGATTCTTGGGGTCGCAAAGAGTCGGACAGGACTGAATGACTGATCTGATCTGATTACTTACAAGGTAGCATCAGACACTTAAATTACCATCTGAATGCCCTTAAACTCTTGCCTCAAGCTAATGCTTCCTGACAGACATGAACTCTATAACCCTACAAGAAATGGATAGAGCAAGATCAACCAGGGTAAAGCAGATATCCTGCTACTACCACATGCTTGCAAAGAATCATCCTAGGTACTGACTTGCCAATTTTTAATATTGTGTTAGGAACATTCACTTTTATTACAAGTCAGGCCAATGCTTTTTTAAGTTCAGCTCCACAGGTTTATTTCCAAAAATAAGAAACCTGTACTTGTTTTACACTTGAAGGAAGTTAAATAATAAATGGAAGTTTTGTTCTATTTCTATCATATTATCATGCCTTTGTCCCAGTACTTTTCTATCCTAAAACATGAAAAAAGTCAGCTGTATTCTCAAATTAATGAATTATGGTTTTCTTTGATTCAGTAATCAAATGTTTCCTTCTCTTAAATTTTCAGGGAGGCAAACACAAAATTCTTATCTGAGAATAAAATAAATAATATATTGTTGTTCAGTTGCTCAGTCATGTCCAACTCCTTGTGATCCCATTGACTGCAGCACAACATGTTTCCTTGTGCTTCAAGTCCTCTGGAGTTTGCTCAAACTCATGTCCTTTCAGTCAGTGATACCATCCACCCATCTTGTCCTCTGTCATTACCTTCTCTTCCTGCCTTCATATTTCCTCAGCATCAGGATATTTACCAAAGAATTGGCTCTTCCAATCAGATGGTCAAAGTATTGGAGCTTCAACTTCAGCATCAGTTCATTTCAGTTCAGTCCTTCAATCATGCCCGACTCTTTGCGACCCCATGGAGTGCAGCATGCCGGGCCTCCTTGTCCATCACCAACTCCCTGAGTTTAGTCAAACTCATATCCATTGAGTTGGTGATGCCATCCGACTCATCCTCTGTCATCCCCTTCTCCTGTCTTCAATCTTTCCAAGCATCAGGGTATTTTCAAATGAGTCAGTTTTTCACATCAGGTGGCCAAAGTACTGGAGTTTCAGCATCAGTCCTTCCAATGAATATTCAGGACTGATTTCCTTTACAATGGACTGGTTGGATCTCTTCACAGTTCAAGGGACTCTCAAGAGTTTTCTCCAAAACCACAGTTCAAAAGCATCAATTCTTTGGTGCTCAGCTTTCTTTATAGTCCAACTCTCACATCTATATATGACTACTGGTAAAACCATAGCTTTGACTAGATGGACCTTTGTTGGCAAAGTAATGCCTCTGCTTTTTAATATGCTATCTAGGTTGGTCATAACTTTCCTCCCAAGGAGTAAGCATCTTTTAATTTCATGGCTGCAGTCACCATCTGCAGTGATTTTGGAGCCCAGAAAATAAAGTCTGTTGCTATTTCCATTGTTTGCCCATCTATTTGCCATGAAGTGATGGGACCAGATGCCATAATCTTCATTTTCTGAATGTTGAGTTTTAAGCCAACTTTTTCAATCTCTTCTTTGACTTTCATCAAGAGGCTCTTTAATTCTTCACTTTCTGCCATAAGGTTGGTGTCATTTGTGTATCTGGGGTTATTGATATTTCTCCCGGCAATCTTGATTTCGGCTTGTGCTTCTTCCAGCCCAGCATTTCTCATGATGTATTCATCATATAAGTTCACTAAGCAGAGTGATAATATACAGCCTTGACACACTTCCTTTCCTATTTGGAACCAGGCTGTTGTTCCATGTCCAGTTCTAACTGTTGCTTCCTTACTCGCATACAGATTTCTCAGGAGGCAGGTCAGGTGGTCTGCTTTTCCCATCTCTTGAAGAATTTTCCAGAGTTTGTTGTGGCATCACACAACATATCAGCTGATGTCAGCATCAGCCCTTCCAATGAATATTCAGCATTGTTTTTTTTTTTTTTTCTTAAATTTACCGTTTTGATTTCCTTTCTGTCCAAAGAATTCTCAAAAGTCTTCTCCAAAATCATAATTAAAAAGCATAAATTCTTTTGTGCTCAGCTTTTGTTATGGACCTATTATCACATCCAAAGACATAGACAAACATAATGGCAATTTTTTTTAATTCCCTGACATATGCAATGTTATTGAATTTTTGGGTGCTGTGAGAGCTGGTGATGCTGGATACTGGGCAGGGCATTGCATACACACACATACACACACACACACACACACACACACACACACATACACATCACACTTTTACCAAACTCTGCCAACACCAACACCCAATTATATTAAAAAGGCGTTCACTTAAATATCCTTTAAAAAAGTATAAAAATGATATTTGTCTTATGGAAAATATTAAATACTTAAGCAGTGTATAGGGCTTCCCTGGTGGCTCAGTTGGTAAACAATCTGCCTGCAAAACAGGAGACCTGAATTCTATCCCTAGGTTGGGAAGATCCCCTGGAGAAGAGAATGGCAACCCACTCTAGTATTCTTGCCTGAAGAATTCCGTGTACAGAGGATCCTGGTAGGCTACAATCCATGGGATGCAAAAAGTCAGACACAACTGAGTGACTAACACAACCAGAGTATTCTAGTTAGCTATTGTTCTAAGCTTTTGGCTTTACTGGTTTGTTAATTCTAACATAAGCTCTGTATGATAGGTGATTTTATTAACCTCCCTTAACAAGTGAGAAAACTGAAGTTCAGGGAAGGTAAACATATAGGTCAAGTCCATACAGTCTAGTGGGGAGCATGAACTGGACCAGACAGTGTGCCCTGTCATATTCAGATAGGTTTAAGCATGCTGATGGGATATCATGAGCATTTGACTCCTGAATGCAGAGTTCCAAAGAATAGCAAGAATAGATAAGAAAGCCTTCTTCAGCAATCAATGCAAAGAAATAGAGGAAAACAACAGAATGGGAAACATTAGAGATCTCTTCAAGAAAATCAGAGATACCAAAGGAGCATTTCATGCAAAGATGGGCTCGATAAAAGACAAAAATGGTATGGACCTAACAGAAGCTGAATTTATTCAGAAGAGATGGCAAGGATACACAGAACTGTACAAAAAAGATCTTCATGATCCAGATAATCACAATGGTGGGATCACTGACCTAGAGCCAGACATCCTGGAATGTGAAGTCAAGTGGGCCTTAGAAAGCATCACTATGAACAAAGCTAGTGGAGGTGATGGCATTCCAGTTGAGTATTCCAAATCCTGAAAGATAATGCTGTGAAAGTGCTGCACTCAATATGCCAGCAAATTTGGAAAACTCAGAGGTGGCCATAGGATTGGAAAAGGTCAGTTTTCATCCCAGTCCCAAAGAAAGGTAATGCCAAAGAATGCTCATACTACCCCACAATTGTACTCATCTCACATGCTAGTAAAGTAATGCTTAAAATTCTCCAAGCCAGGCTTCAGCAATATGTGAACCATGAACTTCCTGATGTTCAAGTAGATTTTAGAAAAGGCAGAGGAACCAGAGATCAAATTGCCAACATCTGCTGGATCATGGAAAAAGCAAGAGAGTTCCAGAAAACATCTATTTCTGCTTTATTGACTATACCAAAGCCTTTCACTGTGTGGATCACAATAAATGTGGAAAATTCTGAAAGAAATGGGAATACCAGACCACCTGACCTGCCTCTTGTGAAATCTGTATGCATGTCAGGAAGCAACAGTTAGAACTGGACATGGAACAACAGACTGGTTCCAAATAGGAAAAGGAGTACGTCAAGGCTGTATATTATCACCCTGCTTATTTAACTTATATGCAGAGTACATCTTGAGAAACGCTGGACTGGAAGAAATACAAGCTGGAATCAAGATTGCTGGGAGAAATATCAATAACCTCAGATGTGCAGATGACACCACCCTTATGGCAGAAAGTGAAGAGGAACTAAAAAGCCTCTAGATGAAAGTGGAGAGTGAAAAGGTTGGCTTAAAGCTCAACATTCAGAAAACAAAGATCATGGCATCTGGTCCCATCACTTCATGGGAAATAGATGGGGAAACAGTGGAAACAGTGTCAGGCTTTATTTTTCTGGGCTCCAAAATCACTGCAGATGGTGACTGCAGCCATGAAATTAAAAGACGCTTACTCCTTGGAAGGAAAGTTATGATCAACCTAGATAGCATATTCAAAAGCAGAGACATTACTTTGCCAACAAAGGTTTGCCTAGTCAAGGCTATGGTCTTTCCTGTGGTCATGTATGGATGTGAGAGCTGGACTGTGAAAAAGGCTGAGCACCGAAGAATTGATGCTTTTGAACTGTGGTTTTGGAGAAGACTCTTGAGTGTCCCTTGGACTACAAGGAGATCCAACCAGTCCATTCTGAAGGAGATCAGCCGTGGAATTTCTTTGGAAGGAATGATGCTAAAGCTGAAACTCCAGTATTTTGGCCACCTCATGCGAAGAGTTGACTCATTGGAGAAGACTCTGATGCTGGGAGGGATTGGGGGCAGGAGGAGAAGGGGACGACAGAGGATGAGATGGCTGGATGGCATCACTGACTCGATGGATGTGAGTCTGAGTGACCTCTGGGAGTTGGTGATGGACAGGGAGGCCTGGCGTGCTGCAGTTCATGGGGTCGCAAAGAGCCAGACACAACTGAGCGACTGATCTGATCTGATCTGAACACATTTAGATCAGTTCAGTTCAGTTGCTCAGTCATGTCCTACTCTTTGTGAATCCATGGACTGCAGCATGCCAGACCTCTCTGTCCATCACCAACTCCAGGAGTTTACTCAAACTCATGTCCATGGCATTGATTATGCCATCCAATCATCTCATCCTCTGTTGTCCCCTTCTACTCGCACTCTCAATCTTTCCCAGCATCAGAGTCTTTTCCAATGAGTCAGTACTATGCATCAGATGGCCAAAGTACTAGAGTTTCAGCTTCAACATCAGTCCTTCCAATGAATATTCAGGACTGATTTCAAGATTGACTGGTTGGATCTTGAAGTCCAAGGGACTTGCAAGAGTCTTCTTCAATACCATAGTTCAAAAGAATCAATTCTTCTGCACTCAGCTTTCTTTACAGTCAAACCATCATGTCCATACATGACTGCTGGAAAAACCATAGCTTTGACTAGATGGACCTTTATTGGGAAAGAAATGTCTCTGCTTTTTGATATGCTGTCAAGGTTAGTCATAACTTTTCTTCCAAGGAGCAAGTATCTTTTAACTTAATGGCTGCAGTCACCATCAGCAGTGATTTTGGAGCCCCCCAAAACAAATTCAGCCATTGTTTCCATTCTTTCTCCATGTATTTGCCATTAAGTGATGGGACCAGATGCCATAATCTTAGTTTTCTGAATGTTGAGCTTTAAGCCAACTTTTTCACTCTCATCTTTCTCATTCATCAAAAGGCTCTTTAGTTCTTCTTCAATTTCTGCGCTAAGGCTGATGTCATCTGCATATCTGAGGTTATTGAAATTTCTCCTGGCAATCTTGATTCCAACTTGTGTTTCATCCAGCCCAGCATTTCACATTATGTACTCTGCATAGAAGTTAAATAAGTAGGGTGAGAATATACAGCCTTGGCATACTCCTTTCCAGATTTGGAACCAGTCTGTTGTTCCATGTCTAGTTATAAATGTTGCTTCTTGGCCTGTATATAGATTTCTCAAGAGGCAGGTCAGGAGTCTGGTATTCCCATCTCTTGAAGAATTTTTCACAGTTTGTTGTGATCCAACAGTCAAAGGCTTTGGTGTAATCAGTAAGCAAAAAGAGATGTTTAGATTTTTTTCTGGCATTCTCTTGTTTTTTAGATGATCCAGCAGATGTTGGCAATTTGATCTCTGGTTCCTCTGCCTTTTCTAAATCCAGCCTGAACATCTGGAAGTCCATGGTTCATGTTCTGTTGAAGTCTGGCTTAAAGAATTTTGAGCATTACTTTGCTAGCGTGTGAAATGAGTACAACCGTGTGGTAGTTTGAACATTCGTTGGCACTGCCTTTCTTTGGGATTGGAATGAAAACAGACTGTTTCCAGTCCTGTGACCACTGCTGAGCTTTCCAAATTTGCTGGCATATTGAGTGCAGCACTTTCACATCATTGTCTTTTAGGGTTTGAAGTAGCTCCATTGGCATTCCATCACCTCCATTAGTTTTGTTCGTAGTGATGTTTCCTAAGGCCCATTTGACTTAACTTCCAGGATGTCTGGCTCTAGGTGAGTGATCACACCATCGTGGTTATTTGGTCATGGAGATTTTTTTTGTATTGTTCTTCTGTGTATCCTTGCCACCTCTTCTTAATATCTTCTGCTTCTGTTAGGTACATACCACTTCTATCCTCTATTGCGCCCATCTTTGAATGAAATATTCCCTTTTTATCTCTAATTTTCTTGAAAAGACATTTAGTCCCTCATCTTATTAATTTTGCTAAATATACCTTTGGACAGTCTCAAGTCAATCTGCTTAATTTTATTTTTCTTACCACATTACTCAGGCCACCATCATTTTTTACTTGAATATGCCCAGAAATATTATCAAAGACTTGAACATGTGTAAAAAAGAATGCAGAGCCCCTTTCTGACTTTTTTTTTTACAGAACCTCTGGGGTTAATTGATTCTATAGGGTTTGATCTTCAGGTTTTGACTGGCTTTGTTTTGACTAGTCTATTTTATAAATTCAGTAAGGATGAAATTAACTTGCTGAAATTAACAATGCAAAAATTCTTGACCATCAAGTGAAGTGTTAGTCATGTCCAACTCTTAATCTTACATGTATGCTTTTTGCCAAAGAACTAATTACCAGTTTTTATCTATTAGCAAATGAATTTTGGCATGCATTATCCTAATGTAGGAAGAGAAATAGTACTCTGAGTTGGGCCAAAGGCAGGACTAAGGTGATCATCCAACTAAACGGTTAAGAATGCCAAAATAGATTTGCTAGAATCAGTTATGGTATCGTACTGTTACCCTCACTGATTAATAAGTTAAATTTTGTTTGACATAGATTTATTTTATATTTTTGTCAATGTATCTTGTTTTTACTATTTGAAAAATTTTACTTCATCACTTACTATGTCTAAGTTATAATATTGCAAGTCATTTCCTGATTAACAATATAGATAATTCACATTTCTCTCAGAATAAACTCTAAACCTCTTCTCCTTTTATTTTTTTCTTTTTGACCATCTGTGGGATCACACAACTTGTGGGATCTCAGTTGGGTGACCAAGGGTTAAACTCAGACTATGGCAGTGAAGCCTGAAATCCTAACGCTAGGCCACCAGGGAACTCCCTAAATCCTAAATTTCTTAAGCTAACTTTAAAAGCCCATTATAGATAGATACTTGGAAATGCATGTTGATGATTTGAAGAAACCAAAAAAATTCTGTAAAGCAATTATCCTTCATTTAGAAAAATTAAATAGATAAAAAGGAAAAAAAAAAGAAAGAAAGAAAAGGTACCTGGAAAGTCTTCTTTCAATTACCTCTTGAGTGAGTCATAGATTCCTATCATTTGGTACTGTTTCTGACCTGTATCATGTTCTGCTTCATTTTTTAAATTTACCTGCAACATATTAATCTGCTCTTACCTCCCTTTCTGTACTCCAGGCTAGCTCCTGTTTGATATTCAGGCTTCATTTTAAATGTTCCTTCTTGAAATTCTTCCTTGGACATGCAACCCTGGAATGCCATTTCTTGTATCCAGTAAAATCCTGTATTAACATAACATTAGGTAATTCCTTGTTTCACTGTAGATTCAAGTTACTTTTAACATACTGATTATTGTTTCTTTACCAGCATACATATCCTTAATACTTAGCACAGTCTTTTGTGTGCATGTGTTTAAAGATTTTTGATTGCTTAAATTGAAACTTCCCCTGCTACCCCCTGCTAGCCTCTGAACTGAAATCCAATAAATATTTTTAATATATGTAGCAGAATCATGAGACAAAATATGTTAATAAATAAATTATAGTTTACTGAATTATGATTCTAGATTTCTGAAACAATACTTAAGTCAAATTTTCACTTAACTTTCAGTTTGGTTCAGTTCAGTCGCTCAGTCGTGTCCGACTCTTTGCAACCCCGTGAACGGCAGCACACCAGGCATCCCTGTCCATCACCAACTCCTGGAGTCTACCCAAACTGATGTCCATTGAGTCCATGATGCCATCCAACCATCTCATCCTCTGTCGTCCCCTTCTCCTCCTGTCCTCAATCTTTCCCAGCATCAGGGTCTTTTCCAATGAGTCAGCTCCTTGCATCAGGTGGCCAAAGGGTTGGGGTTTCAGCTTCAACATCAGTTCTTCCAATGAATACTCAGGACTAATCTCCTTGTGATGGACTGATTGGATCTCCTTGCAGTCCAAAGTACTCTCAAGAGTCTTCTCCAATCAGATCAGATCAGTCACTCAGTCGTGCCCGACTCTTGGCGACCCCATGAATCACAGCACACCAGCCCTCCCTGTCCATCACCAACTCCCGGAGGTCACCCAGACTCACATCCATCCAGTCAGTGATGCCATCCAGCTATCTCATCCTCTGTCGTCCCCTTCTCCTCCTGCCCCCAATCCCTGCCAGCATCAGAGTCTTTTCCAATGAGTCAACTCTTCGCATGAGGTGGCCAAAATACTGGAGTTTCAGCTTTAGCATCATTCCTTCCAAAGAAATTCCACGGCTGATCTCCTTCAGAATGGACCGGTTGGATCTCCTTGCAGTCCAAGGGACTCTCAAGAGTCTTCTCCAACACCACAGTTCAAAAGCATCAATTCTTTGGTGCTCAGCCTTCTTCACAGTCCAGCTCTCACATCCATAGATGACCACAGGAAAGACCATAGCCTTGACTAGGCGAACCTTTGTTGGCAAAACAATGTCTCTGCTTTTGAATATGCTATCTAGGTGGTATTGGTATTCTCCAATATCACAGTTCAAAAGCATCAATTCTTCTTTGCTCAGCTTTATTTATAGTCCAACTCTCACATCCATACTTGACTACTGGAAAAACCATAGTCTTCACTAGACAGACCTTTGTTGGCAAAGTAATGTCTCTGCTTTTTAATATGCTGTCTAGGTTGGTCATAACTTTCCTTCCAAGGAGCAAGCATCTGTTAATTTCATGGCTACAGTCACCATCTGCAGTGATTTTCGAGTCCCCCAAAATAAAGTCGACCACTGTTTCCACTGTTTTCCCATCTATTTCCCATGAAGTGACGGGGCTTTTTGCTATGATCTTAGTTTTCTGAATATTGAGCTTCAAGCCAACTTTTTCACTCTCCTCTTTCACTTTCATCAAGAGGCTTTTTAGTTCCTCTTCACTTTCTGCCATAAGGTTGGTGTCATCTGCAAATCTGAGGTTATTGTTATTTCTCCTGGCAATCTTGATTCTAGCTTGTGTTTCCTCCAGCCCAGCATTTCTCATGATGTACTCTGCACAGAAGTTAAATAAGCATGGTTAAAATATACCACTTTGACGTACTTATTTTCCTATTTGGAACCAGTCTGTTGTTCCATGTCCATTTCTAACTGTTGCTTCCTGATCTGCATACAGATTTCTCAGAATACAGGCCAGGTGATCTGTTATGCCCATCTCTTTCAAAATTTTCCACAGTTTACTGTGATCCACATAGTCAAAGTCTTTGGCATAGTCAATAAAGTCAAGATAGATATTTTTCTGGAACTTTCCTGCTTTTTTGTTGATCTAGTGGATGTTGGCAATTTACAAAACTTTTATGTTTAAAGTAAGTATTAAATTATGATTTGAGAAATAAAGTTTATTTCCTAAATATTTTTAAATATTCATATTATTAATACATGCCTTTAATTATAAAATTTAAATATTTTATAAACTTCTATATATGTACTATTACAAAAATTTATTCTGTTCAAGTTGGAAAAAATACCTTGTCCTAGAGTCAAAATATTATACATGTAATCTTTTCTCTCTCAATATTCATCATGATGCAGAAACAAATGAGTAGATATGCAAAAGTTTCCTTTTTCATTTGTCTGCTCCACTTATATCTAACTGGTTTAGAAAATCTAAACATTTTTCTGATTTTGTGCAGTTCTGTTCTTCTGATATCTAAAGAACTAATGTGCATAGAAGAACTACTTGAAGGGGAAAATTTGCCATTTCCACTGATTTTGTTTGTTGGTTTGTTTGTTTAGGGAAGGAAACAGAATCTCTGACTTTAGTATAAATCAAAAGAGAGCTCTCTCTTGACAGCTTATAGTATTCTGACCAATGCTTCAGAAACTTATAGTCTGTAAGTTTCAAAATTCTTTCAAATTTACTGTCCAGCTTTTCAGCCTCTGGAATTTTAAAGTATAATTCTTCTGATTTCAAAATCTCATTATTTCTCCCACTTCACTCCCTTTAAAATAAATTTATATTAAAAATAGTAATATAAGTAAGGATTATCCAAATTTCAAAGCAGTGAAATTTGCTCTTCTTGTCAAAGAGGGGAAAAAAATAAAAAGTAACCCAAGTGAAGAATGGGCAGGATGAAATTCGGTAAAATAGGACTGGATAATCATTAAACACAACCATACATTAAACCTCCTTTTTATAACCTATGGGGTAGAGGGGGTATAACTCCACAGAACAACAGCTCCTAGCAATGTACACAGTGTTCCTATAGGTAAAGCCTCTCACCAAGGAAAACCAGGTCCTGTTAAGAACTTCCCTTCCTACCAAAGGATGGATTACAAATATGTTCCACCTGCCTCTACCATAGCTCAAACTCTCACTTTGAGTAAGGGACTGCCTATTGCAACAAAGGTGCACTGTGTCCACTTGCATGTCTCCAGAAATGCAGATGTTACTAGATCCTGTAGAATATGAAGGTCCTATGAAGGTCCTATAAAGGTCCCCACCCCTATTCCTGTGATGGCCTCTGCAGTGTCTGGACAGGGAGCGGGGAAAATTTCTGCAGATACCTAGTATACTGGTGGGTCTAGATGGTGCAACCTAACCACTTGAACTTGAGTTACTACTCAGCCCAACAGTGGCACCATCTGGATGGAAATAGGAATGACTGACAGCCAGTGTCTGAACTCAATGGTTTGATCCATCCTGAACACAGACCATTAATCTTTTGCATTGACAGTTGGGCTATTCTATAGTAGGGGTGGATGATCATGAATAAGCCCTTATCTATGATCAAGATATATGGAAAGTTATTTGGATTTATTTATAAGAACTTCAGGCAATTCTATCTTCCACTTCTGGGCTCACAAGGCTCTGACACTTCCTAGTAATCAGAAAGTTAATACTCCAGCCAACACCAGGTACAAGTTATAGCAACTGACTTTTTAGTAGGCACAGCAGACTGGATGCATTAGAAGAGCAGCTACTGCAGCACTTGAGTTGGATGGCATATTGCCAAGGATGCCAGATTGCCCTTGAAATAGAGTGATTTAGTTAATACAGTTACTGCATATCCCATATGTTTTAAATAATACCCAAGGCAACTTCCAGAAGAGTCTGGGTCCATCCACTTGCAAATTGATTGTATTGGCTCCCTTCTTGTGAGTGTGGGCTCTAACAATGTCTTGCTTGGTTTGTGTGGACACTTCTAACACGAGGCAAAGCTCATATTTCCTCTCTGCTAATATATTTCCTATAAAGATGGGTTGACTTAAAGGGCAATGTTATTTTTCTGCATGAGATATGGGCATGGTCTCCTCTTTGGAATTTGCTTCTTTATTTTTTTATATTTTTCCAGGAATAAGGTATTAGGGCCAAAATTTTATCTTTTGTGAGAAGAATTTGGGGTATACGATATCCATATGAATTCTAGATATTAACACAAGTCATACTATACTCCCTACTCTACCTTGTCCTCATTGACTTCTATCATCATTACTTTCTCAAAGTACAATTTGTGAACAGTTCAGTTCAGTCGCTCAGTCGTGTCCGACTCTTTGCCACCCAATGAACTGCAGCATGCCAGGACTCCCTGTCCATCATCAACTCCTGGAGTCCACCCAACCCCTTGTCCATTGAGTCGGTGATGCTATCCAACCATCTCATCCTCTGTCGTCCCCTTCTCCTCCCGCCCTCAATCTTTCCCAGCATCAGGGTCTTTTCCAATGAGTCAGCTCTCCACAGCAAGTGGCCAAAGTATTGGGATTTCAGCTTCAGCATCAGTCCCTCCAATGAACACCCAGGACTGATCTCCTTTAGGATGGACTGGTTGGATCTCCTTGCAGTCCAAGGGACTCTCAAGAGTCTTCTCCAACACCACAGTTCAAAAGCATCAATTCTTCGGCACTCAGCTTTCTTTATAGTCCAGCTCTCACATCCATACATGACTACTGGAAAAGCCATAGCCTTGACTAGATGGACCTTTATTGGCAAAGTAATGTCTCTGCTTTTTAATATATATATATATATATATATATATATATATATATATATATATATATAAAGGTGTATATTTAATATATATATATAAAGTGTATATAGACATTTAATATATATATTAAAGGTAGTATACAAATAATATTTATTACTAAAATTAAATTTCCCTTTTTCTTTGTACTGTTTTTAAACTAAAATATATGACTCATATTTTACTTCTATTTAGTCACTTAGAAGTGGCTTTTAAAAAGTTAAAAATATTTTTTAATGGCCTAAAACTATGAACATTTATTATTTCAAAGTTTCCATGGGTCAGGATTCTGGATACATATTAGCTGTGTCCTTTGCTCAAGGTCTCATAGTAGAAGTGTCAGTCAAGCTACAGTATCATCTGGAGGCTGAGAGGGGAAAAAAGTCCCCTTCCCAGCTCTATCTGGTTGTTATCTGAGTTCATTTCCTTATGGCTGTACAACTTGAATGTTCAGCTCCCATAGATAGCCCATGGTGCTTTGCCATGGAAACCTTACCATAGGCAATTCACAAAGTGTCTGCTTGCTTCTTCAAGGCAAACAGAGAGAAAGAGCAGCTGTACTGAGGTGGGGAATCATGTAAAATGATGACAGGAGTAACATTCTTTCATTTTTTCACCTCTGCTATAAAATGAAATCTAAATATGGCAGAGCCATCCCCTCACCATTGCCATATTGTATGAGTTAGGAACAGGTGATAGAAGCCAATCACATTCACAAAGAGAGAATCAGACGAAAGCATGAACACCAGGAAGCAGACATCATTGCTGGTTAGTATAGTCTATGCCATAGATCTGTAATATCACCTATCAAATTAGTGTCACTAGGAAACCACATTGTCAGTAGCATATAAAATTCCCTTATTGCTGAGCTTTTGTGAGATTAATTGAATTTAACTTTCACAATCCTCTTGGAACAACTTTGCATTACATATAATCATGGATGGAAATTAATGCTAAATATGTAGGAAAAGATAAAACTATTTCCAGCTACTTCACTTGATAGAGTGACAGTTACTGAAAAAGACCGTAAAAATAAATATGAATATGTAAGAGATTCTGATCTTAAAATAATTCTGCTATTGAAAGAAAATTAAAGGCCATTTCTTTTAGGCAAACTAAGGTCTTCTCAAGCAATGCATATGTTTAAGTTGCTTTGCTACTCAATTTTAACTCACCTTTTAGTTACTCTGAATTCATTTTAACAGAATCTTAGAAAATTTGTCTAGAATAATTTTTGTTATTAAGTCAAAAATCCATCTTTGTCCTAATCCTCTTATGCTGATAGGCTCTTGTGGTTTTTTGTTTTTGTATTTTTTTTTAGTTTAATATTTTGTATTGATATCACTTTTACGAAGTCAAGATAAGACAGCCTGAGCCTGAATATAGTTTTATATATCTATATTTATATTTTTTTAATTGGAGGCTAATTACTTTGCAATATTGTGGTGGTTTTTGCCAATATTGACATGAATCAGCCGCAGGTGCACATGTGTATTGCCATCCCAAACCTTCCTCACACCTCCCTCCCCATCCCATCCCTCTGGCTTGTCCCAGTGCACCGGCTTTGAGAGCCCTGTTTCATGCATCAAACTTGGACTAGTCGCCTATTTCATATATGGTAATATATATGTTTCAATGCTATTCTCTCAAATCATCCCAACCTCGCCTTCTCCCACAAAGTCCAAAAGTCTGTTCTTTATATCTGCCTCTTTTGACGTCTTGCATACAGGGTCATCATTACCATCTTTTAAAATTCCATATATACGCATTAATATACTGTATTGGTATTTTTCTTTCTGACTTACTTCACTGTATAATAGGCTCCAGTTATATTCACCTCATTAGAAGTGACTCAGATGTGTTCTTTTTTTATATATAGCTGATTACTTTCATGCATTGGAGAAGGAAATGGCAACCCACTCCAGTGGTCTTGCCTGGAGAATCCCAGGGACTGGGGAGCCTGGTGGGCTGCCATCTATGGGGTCGCACAGAGTCGAACACGACTGAAGCGACTAGCAGCAGCAGCAGCAGTATTCCATTGAGCATATGTACCACAACTTTCTTAATAGTATAATTACATTATTTTTGAAGAACAGTGCATAATAAATAGAATAACTTTACATGGAACAAAAGACCTGTGGCAAAAATGACACTTGGTCAAATATTTGAGGATCCCCTGAGATGTTGTAGCTTCCACAAGTTAGGGGGATAAATGAAATCACAGAAGGACTGAATCTTCTCCTAGAAAGCTAAGATTTCACAGAAAGATATAAACAATTTCACGTGTGTATTGTGACAGAAATTCTTGTCAGCTAAAGGACGTATGGATCACTTCAGTGTGCTTACAAGAGATAGTATATTGTATTTCCAGTGTTAGAGTTCATGAGTGTGGATTAGATGAAGCCTAATATAGTTTTGATGATTTCTGGGTTGAACTAGGCAGAGCTGAGTGCAAAAAAGAGGGACTGTCAATTAATTAAGTTAAACTAATACAATTAATAGCTATTCAAGTAAAATATTACAAAATATATTAACTGGAAAGTAGTATTCCTCTTATTGCATAATATTTCAGTTACAATTTTGTCTGAATTATATAAGCTGTCTAGTTAATTTCTTACTACTGATAATTTGTTATTTATCTAAGTTATGAAGCTTTAATAATTATTTATAAATTATATATGTATATCAAATCAATTAATTGACTAATAAATAATAGTATAAATTTAATAAGAACAGAATTTAATAAAAATCATTATTAATGATTTAGGATACACTTAACAAGTCATTTATCTCTGTCAATATGTCAACATTTTCTAAGAGTAAAATGTGTGTTTGTGTGTGCTCAGTAGTGTCTACCTCTTGTGATCTCATGGACCATGGAACAACAATTACTGTTCTATGATTTTTTGCTTACAAATGGATTAACATACTGCTGTAGCAAGTTGTAGTTGATTAATAGATATTTGTTGAATTTAGAGCATGACAAGAAAATATCTTGATAATTTAATGGTTTTTTTTTTTTTTTTTTTGACTGCTTTCTGTGACATATGGGCTCTTAATTCCCCAACCAGGGATTGAACTCATGCTCCCTGTAGTGGAAGCAAGAAGTCCTAACCACTGAATCACCAGCAAATTCTCTTAATAATTTAATATTAAATGAAAAAGGGAAACAACAAAATTGAACGTGTGGAACGACACTGTGTTTGTGTATGAATGTGTGTTTGTGTGTATGAGTGTCCTTGTGTGTGAAGAAAGTCTGGAAGGAGATTCAATGAGACTTGGTGTTATTGGCAAATTTATTTTATTTCTACTTTTCTATTTTAAAATATTTTTCAAAATATTTTTCTATTTTCTATTTTCTACATATTATATACTTACATAAAATGTGTTAAATAGTAGCAATATTAAAAACTATTAAATTGAATTTTTCTAATTAAAATAATTTTTATAAGATTGGCATTGCCAGATGAGTCTGAATTCTAAATTCTTACAGGTCATTTTTGCTGAAACCTATTTTTCTACAGCACACAAGTAATTCATGCTATGGTTTTATGTAAATTAAGGCTAATTTTTGGGCTTGATCAATATATTAGTTTTCTTTGGGGGTGCATTCAAATAATTATATAAGCCATAGAGAAAATTAATACCCACATTGCCTTAGCATTACACTTCCTGCTTCTGCTGTTTAGTTAAAAATGGATCACATAAATGTTAAATTTGTGCTGTTCTGCTGACAGTGAAACTTAAGGAAAGCCTCCATGCTATTAGACTAAAGTTAAGAGAGTAAAGCTGAAATTTCTCTTTGTAAGAGAAATGTGAGCTTTGCAGAAAGTAAATTGGCTAGGAGAAATTCAATGAGGTACCATCTAAAATGTGTAGATAAAGTAAAGAGAATGCTTTATAACACCTGTAAGAAAGCAATTTAGATATTCCTGATGATAGCTCAGATGCCTGGATGCCTAGAAATAATCTAAATCGGAAGCTTTTGAAGGATATTGAACAGGAACACTGTCTTGCATCGTTTTTGTGTTTATCTTTGCTTGTTGATCTGCCATCACTGTTAACTTTTCATTATTTATTGACTCATTCCATTAAAAAGAGTAGAACAAAGAATTGAAACTTCAAAGTCCATGCAACTCCTATGCACAGAAGTTCTCTATGTCCAGTATTCATGAGCACTGCTTAATTTGATATTCTATTCCAAATGCAACCAAATTATTTTAATGAAATTGATTTCAAGCCCATATTCATTAATTTTGTGACAGTAGCTCTTTGTTATCCAAATAATTTGATTCCTGTATCTAAGTAAATCTTTGGTAAATTATAGATGTTTTGATGTCTCTCTCTATATAAATGATCTATACCTACATACATTCTTTTTAAGTATGAATCCATAAGACTTTCTTATCATCACTTATTATTTACTATCAGCAATTAGTCTATTAAACCACTTGTATGAATTATCTAATTCAATCCCTGCAAGCACCTAATGAGCTAGATACTATCAACATTTTTTTAAAATATAAATGTATTTCTTTTAATTAGAGGTTAATTACTTTACAACATTCTTTTAAAAATGAGGAGACCTAAAGATCACTGAACTTGCCCAAACTTTGAATTAACAGTGAGCAAAGCTGGTATGTGAACCCAGTTTTCCTTAGACTGAAACCAAAAATGAGTTAATGACTTAAATGTTAAAATGAAATTTTAAGTATATTATAACATGCAAGAATTTTTTCTTTTAAGTTTAAGATGGCTTTCAAAAGCACAAAATATGTTGCAAGGAAATGCAATAATGGATTTGACTGCAAAATAATCTTAAATGGTTTAGTAAAAAATAAACCTTAAGCTACAAAAAAATTAGTGTCATATGTGATGAATAGCAACATACTAAACATAAAAGGAACTAAAGTAATCAATTTAAAAAAAGCACTCAATAGAAATAAGGACAGAGATATGTATAAGACATTTACTAAAGAAGAAATACCAATAGAGCATTAATCTATATAATGGTGTTGAAATACCTAGTAATTAAAAATGTGTCATGTTGTGCTAAGTCATTTCAGTCGTGTTCAACTCTTTTCAAGCCATAGCCCACCAGGCTTCTCTGTCCATGTGATTCTCCAGTCAAGAATCCTGGAGTGTGTTTCCATGCCCTCCTCCAGGGGATCTTCTAGACTCAGGGATCCAAACTGCATCTCTTATATCTTCTGTATTGCAGGCAGTGTCTTTATCACTAGTGCCACCTGGGAAGCCCAATTAAATATGTAAGCTACTTTAAAATTTAAAAATCATTTTATAATCTATGGAAAGGACAAATATCTCTGAAAGAAAGATAGAGAGACCAAAACATTTATAAAGTTTGCTTTCAAAGAACTTTAAAAAATAATCCAGGCCTTAAAAGCACCGATCATCAAATTTAAAAAACAAAACCAAAAACAGCTATTGAATTGTTTTCAAAACATAACAGAATTATGAAATATCTTTACTGGAAATTGTCCAATAAATATAAGGAAGTAATGAAGTTATTGAAACATGTTAATCACAGTTTTGAAAATATTTATATCGTTATAGATGTGAAAACCTATATGCCAAGTGATAACTATAGTTAATACTAGTTAATTATTATCTGACTATTTTATATTAAACACTTGTTTCTTAAACATAAATAGATGAAAAATATATTAAAAATTCTGTTAGAAGTGTGACAATAGATCTAGTATAACACTAGATTCACTAACCTTGCTAAAATTTAAGCTATAGTTTAATTTCCAAAAGTTTAAATAATGAAATCTGAATTTTCAAGTATTCTTTACTTTATTTAAATCACCGTTTGAAGATTTAAGACTGAACACGAACATATCCTTTACAGGTTAAGTAATCTTTGCCAACATTACTTCTCTTAAAAAAATGTAAAAAACTTCAGATTTTCTTATGTCCCATAAAAGATGCTTTTTTAGTTCTTGCTAGGCTAATAATAGGCTTTTTTTTTTTTAAGCTTTAGTTTCCTTTTATGCTTATAGTGAAAATAGTGAATAGGCATGCAAAAATTGTAGGTTTTTGACAAACAATATCCTGCATTTACCACTAGAAGTAGGAAACATGAAGCTCAAGTGCCTTTAAGGACTTGACAGAAAAGTCTTTTTTAATAGCAGAAACATCCTCTTTGAGATCACAAGGACAAGGCTCTCCTCATACAATCTCAAGAATAATCACATGTTTTCACTCTGCTCTAACTCTGCAAACTTTTTCCTCTCCAGCTGTCCACATGTCTTTTTTGTTACTTATCTTCATTTAACTTAATTGGGCAAATAAATACATTGTACCGTAATATCAAAAATGGTGCTCATCTTCTCTATAAAATATTAAAGTATATTTTGTCCTTGATCTTCCATATTATGTGCCTAAAATTATATATACTTTCCAAAAGAGAAGTTAATTGTTATTTCAGAACATTGTTAGTAACGTGTAGCTAAAATTAATATTTTGTGACTCATAATTCTCCAAATCAGCTGTTTCTATTATCTTTTCTAAAATAGTCAATGTTGACATAATACATCTAGCTGTTCAAACTAGAGATATTATAGTGACCCTTGACAAAAGTCTAACTCATTTCTCCAGAGGGCCAACAAAACCTTTACCACTGGGCTTCCTTCTGTTTCCACTGTCAAGTCTGTAGTTGAGATGTTCCTCAATTTCATATTGAAATATTGTATTTCATGTATAGGTGTGTTTATATATATATATATTTATCTTTCAAGCATGTAAATCAATGTCTTCACCTCCCTATTAAACAAATCTGTATTATTCATAGTAGAAAGCAAAATATACCTTTTTATTCTCCCTCAAACTCTGAAACCAATAGATCACCACCTTATAGTTGACACAGAATAGAATCTTTTAACTACTACTCTAGTCTCCTTCTTTCCTGTATCCTCTTTGCCACACTCTTTGATCAGTGTTCCAGTGGAGAAGGAGCTGGGGCACGCAGTGGGGTGAAAGTGTTTGCCCCCACAGAACATTTAACAGAGACTGGAGACATTGTTGGTTGTCAAAACTTGGTGTGGAAATGATATTGACATCTAGTGCATCTAGTGAGTAGTAGCCATGGATACCTGGAGAGGGGCATGGCAACCCACTGCAGTATTCTTGTGTGGACAACCCCATGGACAGAGGACCCTGGCAGGCTGTAGTCCATAGGGTCCCACAGAGTTGGACATGACTGAAGTGACCTAGCACACATGCACATCCATAGATGCTTCCAAACATTTGTCAATGCACAAGACACTCTCCATAGCAAAGGATTATCCAGTCCAGGATATCAATAGTGCTGAGGTTGAGAAACTCTACCTTAGATCAAACCATCATTAACTGTCATGTAGATAACAGTAACAACTTGATAACTCATCTTTTTCCATCAATAATTTTTAACACTGAAACTAAAATGGCCTTTCTATAACTTAATATGAGCTTTGTATTTTGTACTAGCCTAACCTGTTAGCTGTTCCTGAGCAGGAGGTATGAAAAGGCTTGCAAGCTTCTGGAAGATTTGTTTCCTGATTTACTCTAGTTTCTTCTGTCATCCTTTTCCTTTTTTCACACTAAGCTTCAGCCCCACTAAAGTTCAGATATTTCCCATTCCTTGAATATCCATCCTCTGTCTACATTGCCTGGTTCCATGCTGTTAACAGCCTTTATCAAGCTGTTCCTTCAAACAAGTGTCAAGCTTTGTTTGCTTAGAAGTACCTGCTGCTAACAAGTGGAATATAATCAAGAATAGGGCCAATAAAAATTATATCACTAGAGTTTTTGAGAGAACGATTTGGCCTGTGTTGAGACCTAAAACTTAGTCTATTTTCTACTGTAAGTTTCAAGAGATGTTTGGTTTTCGTTGTTTTCGCTACTATACTGTTTTGTCTAATAGACTATAAGAACACTGAGTGCAGTCTTCTCCCCATCTGTTTTGGCACTGGAACCTGGAGTTATCCCACTGGGACTGGCTAAGGAAGATATACTTCCTTTCATCTACAGGTTCCCTAGGAACCTGTGTGGGTGCCAAACTGCAAGCAAAAGTGGAGAGTCATGTGTGCATTGGAAATAGTCCATCGATTTAATAGCCAGAAAATCACAAAATAATAGAGAAAAGATGATGGGATTAGAGACACCAATAACTCCTCTTGCCAAACTTTGAGCTAGAAGGAAAAACCAATAGGAACAAAATTTTGGGTGATATTAACTGATATTCCCTATGGGAACTAACACCCAAAAAAGATGTCATTTTCATTATAGGGGACTGGAATGTAAAAGTAGGAAGTCAAGAAACACCTGGAATAACGGGCAAATTTGGTCTTGGAATACAGAATGAAGCAGGGCAAAGACTAATAGAGTTTTGCCAAGAAAATGCACTAGTTATAACAAACACCATCTTCCAAAAACAAAGGAGAAGACTTTATATATGGACATCACTAGACGGTCAACACAGAAATCAAATTGATTATATTCTTTGCAGCCAAAGATGGAAAAGCTCTATATAATCAGCAAAAACAAGACCAGGAGCTGACTGTGGCTCAGACCATGAACTCCTTATTGCCAAATTCAGACTGAAATTGAAGAAAGTAGGGAAAACCACTAGACCATTCAAGTATGACCTAAATCAAATCCCTTATGATTATACAGTGGAAGTGAGAAATAGATTTAAGGGCCTAGACCTGATAGATAGAGTGCCTGATGAACTATGGAATGAGGTTCATGACATTGTACAGGAGACAGGGACTGAGACCATCCCCATGGAAAAGAAATGCAAAAAAGCAAAATGGCCTTACAAATAGCTATGAAAAGAAGAGAAGCGAAAAGCAAAGGAGAAAAGGAAAGATATAAACATCTGAATGCAAAGTTCCAAAGAATAGCAAGAAGAAATAAGAAAGCCTTCTTCAGTGATCAGTGGAAAACAACAGAATGGGAAAGACTAGGGATCTCTTCAAGAAAATCAGAGATACCAAAAGAGCATTTCATGCAAAGATGGGCTCAATAAAGGACAGAAATGATATGGACCTAACAGAAGCAGAAGATATTAAGAAGAGGTGGCAAGAATACACAGAAGTACTGTACAAAAAAGATCTTCATGACCCAGATAATCACGATGGTGTGATCACTGACCTAGAGCCAGACATCCTGGAATGTGAAGTCAAGTGGGCCTTAGAAAGCATCACTATGAACAAAGCTAGTGGAGGTAATGGAATTCCAGTGGAGCTATTCCAAATCCTGAAAGATGATGCTGTGAAAGTGTTGCACTCAATACTGCAGCAAATTTGGAAAACTCAGCAGTGGCTGCAGGACTAGATAAGGTCAGTTTTCATCCCAATCCCAAAGAAAGGCAATGCCAAAGAATGCTCAAACTACCGCACAATTGCACTCATCTCACACGCGAGTAAAGTAATGCTCAAAATTCTCCAAGCCAGGCTTCAGCAATATGTGAACCGTGAACTTCCTGATGTTCAAGGTGGTTTTAGAAAAGGCAGAGGAACCAGAGATCAAATTGCCAACATCTGCTGGATCATGGAAAAAGCAAGAGAGTTCCAGAAAAACATCTATTTCTGCTTTATTGACTATGCCAAACCTTTGACTGTGTGGATCAATATAACTGTGGAAAATTCTGAAAGAGATGGGAATACCAGACCACCTGATATGCCTCTTGAGAAATCTGTATGCAGGTCAGGAAGCAACAGTTAGAACTGGACAAGGAACAACAGACTGGTTCCAAATAGGAAAAGGAGTACGTGAAGGCTGTATATTGTCACCCGGTTTATTTAACTTATATGCAGAGTACATCATGAAAAACGCTGGACTGGAAGAAACACAAGTTGGAATCAAGATTGCCTGGGGAAACATCAATAACTTCAGATGTGCAGATGACACCACCCTTATGGCAGAAAGTGAAGATGAACTCAAAAGCCTCTTGATGAAAGTGAAAGTGGAGAGTGAAAAGGTTGGCTTAAAGCTCAACATTCAGAAAATGAAGAACATGGCATCTGGTCCCATCACTTCATGGGAAATAGATGGGGAAACAGTGAAAACAGTGTCAGACTTTATTTTTCTGGGTTCCAAAATCACTGCAGATGGTGACTTCACCCATGAAATTAAAAGATGCTTACTCCTTGGAAGGAAAGTTATTACCAACCTAGGTAGCATATTCAAAATCAGAGACATTACTTTGCCAACAAAGGTTCGCCTAGTCAAGGCTATGGTTTTTCCTATGGTCATGTATGGATGTGAGAGCTGGACTTTGAAGAAGGCTGCACACTGAAGAATTGATGTTTTTGAACTGTGGTGTTGGAGAAGACTCTTTAGAGTCCCTTGGACTGCAAGGAGATCCACCCAATCCATTCTGAAGGAGATCAGCCCTCGGATTTCTTTGGAAGGAATGATGCTAAAGCTGAAACTCCAGTACTTTTGCCACCTCATGTGAAGTGTTGACTCATTGGAGAAGACCCTGATGCTGGGAGGGATTGGGGGCAAGAGGAAAAGGGGACGACAGAGGATGAGATGGCTGGATGGCATCACTGACTCTATGGAAATGAATCTGAATGAACTCCGGGAGTTGGTGATTGACAGTGAGGCCTGGTTTGTTGCGATTCATGGGGTCACAAAGAGTTGGACACGACTGAGCACCTGATCTGATCTGATCTGATCTGAAGCATGAGCAGCTTCCCTGGTGGCTCAGTCAGTAAAGAATCCACTTGCCAATGCAGGGAACCTTGGTTCGATCTCTGGGTTGGAAATATCCCCTGGAGAAGAAATGGTAACCCACTCCAGTGTTTTTGCCTGGGAAATCTCATGGAGAGAGGAGTCTTGCACGTTACAGTCCATGAGGTCACAAAGAGTCGGACATGACTGAGTGACTAAACAACCACCACCATGCTTTTGACTGTGTATTTGGAAAAGATTCTTGAAAGTCCCCTTGACTGCAAGGAGATCCAACCAGTCAATCAGAAAGGAAGTCAGTCCTGAATATTCACTGAAAAGACTGATGCCGAAGCTGAAACTCCAATACTGATGCGGATAACTGACTCATTTGAAAAGACCCTGATGCTGGGAAAGATTGAAGGTGGTAGAAGGGAACGACAGAGGATGAGATGGTGGGATGGCATCACCGACTGTACATACATGAGTTTGAGCCAGCTCCGAGAGTTGGTGATAGACAGAGAAGCCTGGCGTGCTGCAGTCCATGGGGTTTCAAAGAGACAGACATGACTGAGTGACTGAACTAAACTGATCAAGCATGAGCAGGGTCAAAGAAACAGTGGAATGATATAGAGAGAAATCAGGAGATGCATGGGGTATAATGTATTGGTGGGGCAGAGTTTGTTACTAGAGAGAAGTTGTAGATTTATTTGAGATCATGTTTGAATAGGCTTTAGGAGTCATATAAACATTTTAGAGTTTATTGCATGAATAATAGAGTGTAGTGTTGTTTTTTTAAAGTAACATGTGAAATGCTTATTTAAGAAATTAACTCTTGTGTGATGGGAGTCAGATGGAATATTGGACAGAGAGGCTAATATCAAGCATAGCAGCTAGGAGTCAGTCACTATTATTTAGACCAAGGACATAGAAGGACTGATGGGAAGCAATGTCAGTAGTTAACAGAAGAAAATATTTGGAAAGCTGAATAAGCAAATATGATGGCTTGTTGATGAGGAGGCTGATGGTTGAAAGATGAGAAGGAATCATAGATAGCAGCAAAAGGTGGGTTTTTCTGACATATGGTCCTGGAAAACTATGTATTCTGATAATCTTAGATATGCTTATGAATACATTTGAATAACTTCTCACTTTTTTTTTTACAATTTAATTTCTCCTTCTGTGTTGTGTCTACATTTTATAGATGCTTCTGTTGTGTTAATCACATTGGATTGCCCTTGTTTAGACCTCTTTCAGGGGAGGATGGAGGTAAGAATAAGTGAAAATAAGCAAATTATTGAAAAAATCTAAGTGAAAATTTTCAAATGATCAAATAAAAACTTACCATGGATGCTGTTAAATTAAAGATTAAATAAAGGCTAAATTTACATACGATATTCAGTTTATAAATCAAGGAAACATAGAGAGCAGAAAGAATTAGTGGTAGAAGTTTAATTTTTATAAAGTGTATTAGAGCTATGACAAAAATTTTGTTTCCAAGGGTATCAGTTGAATGTGCAGAGATTAAATGGTCATAAAACTACTTTATTTTTCCTCCGTCTTCAGATATATTAATATTTTACTACTTAAGCAAATAAACTTCTTATTTTATCATGAAATATCTTTAAAAGTAACACATATGTTATGATTATAAAAGGAATATATGCTTACTAAAAAATGTGAAGCTGAGAAATATATAAATGAAAATAAAATTAAATGTAGTACCAACATAATACATAGCCTTTATTCAGTTCAGTTCAGTTCAGTTCCTCAGTTGTGTCCAACTTATTGAGACCCTATGGACTGCAGCACACCAGAACTACTGGTCCATCACCAATTCCTGGAGTTTACCCAAACTCATGTCCCTCCAGTCAGTGATGCCATCCAACCATCTCATCCTCTGCCGTCCCCTTCTCTGCTGTCCCCTTCTCCTCCTGCTCTCAATCTTTCCCAGAATCAGGGTCTTATCAAATGAGTCAGCTCTTTGCATTAGGTGGCCAAAGTATTGGAGTTTCAGCTTCAACATCATTCCTTCCAATGAACAGCCAGGACTGATCTCCTCTAGAATGGACTGGTTGGATCTCCTGGCAGTCCAAGGGACTCTCAAGAGTCTTCTCCAACACCACAGTTCAAAAGCATCAATTTTTCAGTGCTCAGCTTTCTTTACAGTCCAACTATCACATGCATACATGACCACTGGAAAAGCCATGCCATTGACGAGATGGACCTTTGTTGGCAAAAGAATGTCTCTGCTTTTTAATATGCTGTCTAGGTTGGTCATAACTTTCCTTCCAAGGAGTAAGCGTCTTTAAATTTCATGGCTGCAGTCATCATCTGCAGTGCTTTTGGAGCCCCCCAAAATAAAGTCAGCCACTGTTTCCTGACCTATTTACCATGAAGTGATGGGACCAGATGTCATTATCTTAGTTTTATGAATATTGAACTTTAAGCCAACTTTTTCACCCCTCTTTCACTTTCATCAAGAGGTTCTTTTGTTCTTCGCTTTCTGCCTTAAGGATGGGGTCATCTGCTTATCTGAGGTTATTGATATTTCTCCCAGAAATCTTGATTCCAGCTTGTGCTTCATCCAGCTGAGCTTTTCTCATAACGTACTCTGCATATAAGTTAAATAAGCAGAATGACAATATATAGCCTTGACATACTCCTTTTCCTATTTGGAAACAGTCTGTTGTTCCATGTCCAGATCTAACTGTTGCTTCCTGACCTGCATACAGATTTCTCAAGAGGTAGGTCAGGTGATCTGGTACTACCATTTCTTGAAGAATTTTCCACAGTTTATTGTGATCCACACAGTCAAAGGCTTTGGCATAGTCAATAAAGCAGATGTTTTTTCTGGAACCCTCTTGCTTTTTCAATGATTCAGCAGATGTTGGCAATTTGATATCTGGTTCCTCTGCCTTTTCTAAATCCAGCCTGAATATCTGGAAGTTTAAGTTCACGTATTGCTGAAGCCTGGCTTGGAGAATTTTGAGCATTACTTTGCTAACATGTGAGATGAGTGCAATTGTGGGGTAGTTTGAGGATTTTTTTAGCATTGCCTTTCTTTGGGATTGGAATGAAAACTGACCTTTTCCAGGCCTGTGGCCATTGCTGAGTTTTCCAAATTTGCTGGCACATTACATTTCATCAATGATTCTTATTGATCTTTGTTTATTTTCCTGTCTTGCATGTGTGTATGTGTATACATCTTTATTGATAAATGATTAATAAGTTGTTGATTATTGTCACTACATATTCCCAGAATATTGTCACTTTTCTTAAGATTCCACATTATGTTACAAAAGTATGTTGTGATTTAGAAATTTCTTAAGTATTTTGGTTTGTTTTAAATTATAGGCAAAATTGTCACAAATGTCACATTGACTGTTTGTATAAGTCTCTATACCTGATTGTTTTTGTGGGTCATAGTTAAAACATAGATAAGAAAAAGGTAAACAAACTAAAAGAAAATTTGAGTAATTGAAATATTCTAAAGCTTTAGTTTGAAAGTTAGTAGCATGTCTATTTAAAACATATAATGGTTTTGATGTCTGATCGTGAAAAATAAAATCTCTAAAAATGAATGTGAATAATTTTCAAATATTTCTGATAAGTGGGGAAATTGTCATTGAAATTTATAGTCAAGAATTAGTTCCCTGGAGAGAGGATCTTGTATTGGCATCTCTTTTCTCTATAATAAGTTGGGCAAAAATTAGCCCTATTAGAACTTCTTATTTTTATTATTATTGTTCCATAATTGTGGAAAATGTAATAATATTTAATTTTTGTGACAATTTTGATTATTAAATAAATAATCAGAAATAGAAGCTTTTCTTAGCTTATAAACAAAATGTAGGCTAATGTAACTATTTCTATCCCCTTATGTTCCTCTCCACAGTAAAGTTTCCCTTAATTGAAGTATTCAAACATCTTGAATTATATTATTATACTTAAATATCTAAATGAATTTAATTATACATTGATTTTTATTCTTACTGTTTTTAAACTTATTATTTCTGTTAGACAAATTTCAATGTTACCAGCATTAGCAGTCAATTGTAAGAAACGTCAGTTATTAGAAAGCTGGTTTAGAAAAATGGTTTTGGGCAAAAAGATGCCTTTACTATATAATTTCTAAATAGAACCTACCAGCTTGTGCTTTAATTAAATTGAAAATGTGTTTGTCCTTTGAGTATTAAGTATTAACATGTGGTGAGTTGTTGAATTAGCCAAGTTGTATATGGGGGAAAAGGGGAGAAAAGGTAGCCATTTTTCCATAATATTTTATTACATTTTAATTCATTTAGGCCACAACACACATATACATACATACACCATGTTCTCTTACATCCTTTTTTTTTTTTTAAGAACAAGAGTACCAGAAAGACATTTTGAAATTACCCAGAGTTACATCTTATGTAGAAAATGGCCAATAGTTTGAAGGGCCTCCCTGAGGCTTTTATTAACACACTGCTAGATCTCTGTAACTGCATGGGGAGATGTTGCCAGTGGTCCAGCTGGCCAATTTATTGAAACCAGGACAAAACCCCAGTTTCTATTTAATTATCTGTGACATCGCTACAACCCTAAGAAATTGGGTTGCCTGGTAATTTTGCTGCATTGCTGAATCTGTTACAAAGTGAAAATGGTGAATTCAAGAAATTCATTGAGTTACAGGCCTGGAATGAAACTTTAATGGCTACTTCATTCATCTCCCTGCCTTAATCCTAGGTTGGCAGTAAAGTAATACCAAGAAGATAGACATCTTATTTTTATCTTTAAGGAATGAGAATCTGCAATCTTATTTGGAACCCAAGTCTCACATCTCTTCATCATCTCAGCCAGAAAGTTCTTTGAAGCATCTGTGCAAGGTTTAGCCAAATTAATATTTATTACTTCTCATTGAAAATGGATTGAACTTTCACTCGAATACATCCTGAAGATGTGATGTCTATTACCAGAATATAAGTGAATGTGTCCATTCCATTTTTCTTATAGTCTTGCTATTTAAACTATTTTTGTAATGTGGGGAAGTTCCAAATACCATTGACTGTCTCATGAACCCTGTGTTTTAACCAAAGCCCCTTTATTTTTGAGATGGAGAATTACATGAATAACCTAGGCTGTGTCTCAGTGATAGTCTTGTCTTTTCTTGAAACACTACTAGACAATCCAGTTTTTGAAATAGCTATCTACATTAAACAACATATATGATAATATCTACTTTTTAAATTCATCAAACTATGAATTTTAATTTTAATTTTAATTTACCCTAATCCCTTAGGGTAGTGCTCTGCCCAATTTGAGCTCAATTCATAAGTATAGTATACACGTTTATTTATTATGTCTATCTTAAAATTCTTTCCTGGTATGTTTTACATTGAATTGAAATCTGATATCTGAACTAGAAAAACGGATTACTTAATAATAGCTACTACTTTTAGAAAGTAAAAAATCATAAAAAGTATATTTCTGAGTGGACACATCAAAAGTTCACAATTCTCTTACCCTTATATCACAATAATATTTCTTACAATTTAGAAATGTAATGAAACATGCCATTCTAACTGAGGTGGTCGGTGTTTCACTTTTGAAAATATTTGTGTCAAGACACAAAAAGAGAGAGAACCAAGAGAAAAGTTGAATATACTTCCATTATTTCCCCTGAAAGTGCACACACATAATGATACTCATAAAAAATTACCCCTTGGGGAACAAATTTTGTAGCATCATTGCTTCTCTGGCCATGGAAATTAAAATATGTAGAATCCACAACAATGTGCAAGGACTTAGGAAACATAAACAATAGAAACAACAAAAGCAATGTAAAATAATGAACCCAAACCTGATAAATAAAAGTGAAAATTGTGACCTGGTAAATATGTGACAGCAACATAGTTATTTCCTTCCATGCAACTGAATATGGCTTAAGAAGCTAAGTCAATTAATAAAAGAGTTTGAGATGCTTGCAACTACTATGAAGGAAAGAAACCATTCAGTGCGCACAGATTGTATTGTTTGTTTTAACCAGTGTTTGCTCCAGTGTTATTTAGTTTCATCTAGAATTCTCAGATAGAATAGATCTTTCTGGGAAGGCAGAAATTAAGCCAAAGAGTCATGAGTCACTGAAAGGTAGTTGAGCATGTATTCTGCTTTCCTGCTCATTCAGAGGAAGCCAACCATGATGAATCCAGGTAAAGCCAACAAATGGAGATTTCAATGTCTGCAAATATTCTTTTTAACAAAAGGTGGCAGAAGAAATTGTCTATGTAAATCTATGAATGATATCATAGGTTGTAAGGGGAAGGGAAGGGACAGAAATTAATCACTGCCTCCAAAATTAAAACTTCATTACAAGACAAGACCCTGACTTGTGTGATGACATCATGGAGAACTGCATACATTCTGGTAGAGAACCTGGGTGTTGTGTCTAAAGAAGTTGTGATGAGGTATGTTTTATCAACTCCTTTAAGGCTACCACATGGACACTAAATTTCTATATCCTTGGCTAAATTGACAACGTGTAATCTGGAGAGTTTTCCTTCTGCCAATCTATTGCATCATAATATTGTTGTTGGTCAGTTGCTCGGTCGTGTCCAGCTCTTTGTGACCCTATGGACTGCAGCATGCCAGGCTTCCGTGTCCTTCCCTATCTCCTGGAGTTTGCTCATACTCATGTCCATTGAGCCAGTAATGCCATCTAACCATCTCATCCTCTGTTATCCCCTTCTCCTCTTATAATATTACACATGTTAAATAAGAATCTGTATAGATGTGGCACATGCTGCATATTAAGTCAATGATAGTATATTATAAAAAATATAAAATAGTTTAAGCATAAGGAAATGTGAGCCAGCTATGTGTGTATGTGTGTGTGTGTGTACTTAAAATCCAGTGCCAAATGCACAATCATCTGATGTGATAAATTATACATGAAAGATTTTCAAACTCCTTGGAAGAAAAGAACAAATTTCTTTTAATAACAAGGAAGTTATTTTATAACATTATTCATTTTTCCTGTTGTTCAATGTACACTTTTAAAAGTCCACTGGAATAGTTTTGCCTGATTAGGTTATGCCATAGGTAATAGTGGCAAAGTTAATAAATACTATAAAGACAAAAGAGAGTCTTTTAGCTGTTATATCAAATGATGTTTATGAAAGTACAAACAATAATTCAAAATTATAATTGCCAGTATTTATGTTCCACTGCCATAGATGGTTTAGCATCAATTCACTCAATTCTAAATATAACCTCATTAGATGAGGTCTTCAAGAGGATGTGACCGCCTGTTAATCCACAAGCTGGGCCCAGACAATGGAGTCTTTCACCCCCTTCCCTGTCCTTGGAATGTACAGTTCACCCACCATACTGACAGCTATAGCCTTTTTCAAGGATGCAGCCTTGAGAACATAATGAGTTATTGAAGCCATCTGGACTGAATATGTGACTAGACCCAGCTAAGTTCTCTATATACACTTTTAAGATTCTGGCATGTGACTGCCCAGATCTGCTCATCTTGCAGGTGCCCAAGATAAGCCTTCTATGTAAGTTCCCCTGCTTATTAAACCCACCACCTACTAATCTGAAGTGCTCTGCTTCTCCCTTTGCTTTCTCCTTTTCCTCATGCATTGGGGCCAATTTATGAATAAACAAATCCTATTATTATCTCCATTTCATAAACGAGGATACTTGCTCTGTGAGGTTAAGTAATTTTGTTCAGCAGTCAATAAATGTGAAGCTATTACCTACCAGCCTTCTTGGACTCTTTAATCAGTAGAAATTGATAAAAGGCCAGACAAGAAATTCAGGCAAGGCTTTATTGGGACTCACGTTGCACCACAAGGGAGGGAAAACATGAAACAGGTAACCTTGCTTGTTCTCTGAAGGGAGATAAGCTGGTGCCTCAAATGAGGTAACGGCAGGAACTGATCAATGGGATGGGCTTAAAGGGTAGCTTAGGTGGTTGGCTCACCCCTTGCGGGTGCTGTGTGTACAAATCATTCGCAGTACCCTGCTTCTGCCCCTCAGAATTGGCAGTTGCGGTTTTGGTCTTTTTGTATCTTGTCATTCATAACTTGCCTCTTCTGCATATGCATGAATATGTTTTTAGTCCCATACAGTTTCTTTGTATTTTGTTGCTCGAGGAGATGTTTGTCCAGGTGCATCTTGGCAGAAAAGGTCCCAGGTCCCAGCCTGTCTTAGAGACAGCATAAAATTCTAGGCAGTTTGGCTACAATGTTATTATTATTTTTTTTAACCGCTGCAAGTAGTTTGTCCCACTGGTGAAAAATATCATAAGGCTGCACAGATCATAGATACTGTAACTCTAATACTGTGCATTGAAACCTGCCAGGAAAATCAGTATGGACCTGTTATGTTGAAAAGGAAAATCTAAAAAAATGTAATGATAAAGTAACTTTTTTCCTCCTATAACTGTTCTTTTAGGCCTATTATGTCTGCTGAGTTACTCCCTATTCCGTCGACAATATTTGGGGCATATCATTTTTCTGCTCACTCTCTCAGATAGTAAGATGTTCTATGATTAGTTTAGTCACAATTAAATTTTATTTTTGTATGACAGGGTTCAGAACATAATACTCCAAAATACAGTACTTGGACATATTGAATATTTTAATGTTCAAGAAGAAATTTGAGAAACAGCAGGTGCAGGAAGGACTCTGACATTTTTCCCATCTCCCTAAAGTTGATCATAAGACCCTGTTGTGAGAGGTGCCTGTCCCATTCTAAGAGGAGAGTGCTTATTTCTGAAGACCAAGGAAGGCAGAAGTGGAAATGAACAGATATTGCTGAGTTCCCCCAGTTTGTCACTCTTAGCTCATTATCTTTTTCCCCTGTCATTTTCCACAACTTTGCACACTTCATCAAAACCAATGTTAGAATACTCAGGTTTAACAGCTTTTTCGAGTCTTCATTTTCTCAGCAAAACTCCCACATAGCATAGTAAATAAATCTCTATACTTCTTTTCCCGGTAATCTCTTTTGTTATAGGCTCCCCAGCAAGGGTAGGAGAAAAGATTTTTTTCTTCCCTATGGTCATTAGAATATCCATTATCATGTAATAGAATTATAAACTTTTAAAAAATGTAACTTTCTATTTTACCATATTTCAGTTTGGAGACAGTGGTCACTGTCTTCTATATATGTTTTGTTTTCATTTTTTTTTTTTTAATGAAAACTTAAAACATGTACCAGAGGTAGCCCCTTGTGGCTCAGATGGTTAAGAATCTACGAACAATGTGGGAGACATGGATTCGATCCCTGGGTTGAGAAGATCCCCTGGAGTAGGAAATGGCAACCCACCCCAGTATTCTTGCCTGGAGCACTTCACTCTCTGGACAGAGGAGCCTGGCAGGCTACAGTCCATGGGGTAGCAAAGAATTGGACATGACTGAGCAACTAACCACCAAAACATGTATCAAGGTTGAAAAAGTATAGTGAACATTCCCCTGGACTATATCACAAACCTGCTGATGTTCTTACTTCATCATAAGTTTCATTCCCTTATGCATCCTCTATTCAATCCATCCATCCATCTTATTTTTGGATTATTTTCAAAATAAGTCAGAGACTTCAGAACATTTCTAAATATTTGAGCATGCAGATGTTAAATAAAATTCAATATTTATATTCAGGTCTTTTTTATGTCAAATTTACACACAATTTGTGTGTAACACATTTCAGAAATTTAGGTGAATGCTTTCTGAGCTTTGACACATTCATATACTCTTGTAAACCAACTCAAGATACAGAATATCACTACCATCCCAGAAAGTTTGGTCATGCCCTTCCCACTCAATTCATGCCTCTGACAAGAGGCAACTATTGTTCTGAAATTTTCAGACCACATAGTACGTGTGTCTGTTTCACTACTTGAAATTAATTAAGTCAAATCATATGATCTCTTTTTATTGGTGAGTAGCATTGCTTTCTCCATACAAACAAAGCATCAATTAATTTACTACATTCACTTTTTGGTGGACTCAGCTCTTTCCCATTTTTTAAAAAATTATTATGTATAAAACTGCAACATTTTAGTATATCATAAGTTTCTGTATGCTAATGCTAAGTCACCTCAGTCGTGTCCGACTCTGAGCGACCCCATAGACAGCAACCCACCAGGCTCCCCCGTCCCTGGGGTTCTCCAGGCAAGAACACTGGAGTGGGTTGCCATTTCCTTCTCCAATGCATGAGAGTGAAAAGTGAAAGTGAAGTCACTCAGTCGTGTCTGACTCTTAGTGACCCCATGGACTGCAGCCTACCAAGCTCCTCTGTCCATGGGATTTTCCAGGCAAGAGTACTGGAGTGGGGTGCCATGGCCTTCTGTACATATACTTTTCTTTGAGGTTTAAATACTTAGTAATCAAATTCAAGATTATTGAATAAACGAGGTTTTGTTGTTGTGTGGTGGCTTAGTTGCATCTGATTCTTATGACCCCAAGGACTATAGCCTTCCAGGCTCCTCCCTCCATTGGATTTCCCAGGCAATAACATAGGGGAAGGCTGCCATGTCCTTTTCTAGAGGATCTTCCTGGCACAGGGATCGAACCTGCATCTCCTGCATTGGTAGGTACCTCCATTATTATTGAGCCACCAGGTTTAGTTACATGTGATATTGCCAGAACTTTATCCACAGTAAGTCTACAAGTTGATAGTTATGGATAATATACATTCTCACAAATTTTGGTGATATCAATCAGTTTCATTTAATCATGCAGGAGGGTATGTAGTGGTAGTTTGTTATAATTTCCCTGATGATTTGTGATGCTGAACACCTTTCCATGGTTTCAGAGTGTATTTCACTTTTGTAGATTAGAATGTTCTATAAATGTTAATTGGGGAAAATTGCTAGCTTGTTTTTAATATATTCATATCATAGTCTGGTTCTGATGATTACTTCTTATCTTTTCAGAATCTGTTTTTCCTCACCCTTTTTGAATATATCATGATATTTTATCAGAAGCCTATTGTATAGGACAGCGGATATGAGTGAAACGTTTTGTTTTGCTTGTAAATTTGAACTCCTTTCCTTCTGCCAGGCCTGTGATATATACACTTCTAAAAATCTAGTTAGGAGTTGAGCTGGGTTCTAGGCCCCTTGTTCCTGTGGATATTGTCATTAAATTGTAGCCATCAGATTCCTCTGGACAAGCTTTCTTTGAGATGTGAGTTAATTTGCAGAATTGTTTTGTCATTTTCTTTGGTATCTGCTCCTTTCCTGGCCCTGTATTTTCCTTCTGCACTGTGGGCTAGAGAGACTCATGCTTTTCCAGTTCTCCCAGCTGTATTCCATCATTGCCTTTACTCAGTGCATGTTAGCCTGGTGGCAGGTGAGAAGGGAAAGTTTTTGCTCTGAGTTAACCTCAGTCCTGGGCTGAACTGGGTCTCTGTATCTCCATAGCTGTAGACTTCACTTATTCTTAATTCAGGTGCTCAGTCATGTCTGACTCTTTGTGACCCCATAAACTGCAACACACCAGGGTAATGTCCATCACCAACTCCCAGAGCCTACCCAAACTCATGTACGTTGAGTCAGTGATACCATCCAATCCTCTCATCCTCAGTACTCCCTTCCTCCTCCCACCTTCAATCTTTCCCAGCATCAGGGTCTTTTGCAATGAGTCAGTTCTTCACATCAGGTACCCAAGGTATTGGAGTTTCAGTTTCAGCATCAGTCCTTCCAATGAATATTCAGGACTGATTTCCTTTAGGATGGACTGGTTGGCTTTCCTTACAGTCCAAGGGACTCTCAAGGGTCTTCTCCAACACCACAGTTCAAAAGCATCAATTCTTTGGTGCTCAGCTTTCTTTATAGTCCAACTCTCACATCCATGCATGACTACTACTGGTAAAACCATAGCATTTACTAGATGGAACTTTGTTGGTAAAGTAATGTTTTTGCTTTTTTAATAGGCTATCTAGGTTGGTCATAGCTTTTCTTCTAAGGAGCAAGCATCTTTTAATTTCATGTCTGCAGTCACCATCAGCAGTGATTTTGGAGCCCCCCCCCCAAAAAAAAAGTCTGTCACTGTTTTCATTGTTTCCCCATCTATTTGTCATGAAGTGAAGGGACAAGATGCCATGATCTTAGTTTTCTGAATGCTGGGTTTTAAGCCAACATTTTCACTGTCCTCTTTCACTTTCATCAGGAGGCTATTTAGTTATTCACTTTCTGCCATAAGGGTGGTGTCATTTGCATGTCTGAGGTTACCCCAGCTTGTGCTTCATCAAGTCCGACATTTGGCATGATATACTCTGCACATAAGTTAAATAAGCAGGGTGACAATATTCGGCCTTGACATATTCCATTTCCTATTTGGAACCAGTCTGTTGTTCCATGTCCAGTTCTAATTGTTGCTTCTTGATTTGCATAAAGATTTATCAGGAGGCAAATCAGATGATCTGGTACTCCCATCTCTTGAAGAATTTTCCAGAGTTTGATCTGGTCCACATAGTCAAAGGTTTTGGCATAGTCAATAAAGCAGAAGTAGATGTTTTATTGGAACTCTTTTGTTTTTTTTAGTGATACAATGGATGTTAGCAATTTAATCTCTGGTTCCTCTTCCTTTTCTCAGTCCAACTTGAACATCTTGAAGTTCACTGTTCACATACTGTTAAAGCCTGGCTTGGAGAATTTTGAGCATTACTTTGCTTAGTATGTGAGGTGAGGGCAATTGTGCAGTAGTTTGAGCATTATTTGGCATTGCCTCTCTTTGGGATTGGAATGAAAACTGACCTTTTCCTTTCCTGTGGCCACTGCTGAGTTTTCCAATTTGCTGGTACATTGATTGTAGCACTTTCACAGCATCATATTTTAGGATTTGAAATAGCTCAACTGGTATTCCATCACCTCCACTAGCTTTTTTTTTTTAAGTGATATTTCCCAAGGCCCACTTGTCTTCTCATGAGGATGAGAGTGATTATACCATAGTGGTTGTCTGGGTCAAGAAGACCTTTTTTGTATAGTTCTGTGTATTCTTGCCACCTCTTCTTAATATCTTCTGCTTTTGTTAGCTCCATCCCAATTCTGTCCTTTATCACTTTTCCTATGCACGCTTTTGAAGCTAAAGTACTGGTCTAGTATATATTCCGGTGTCTTTTCCTAGTAACAGTGCTGTTCTTTGTTTTTTTCTAAATCGCATTTGATTTCCTCCAATCTAAAGCCTCCCTCCCCCTGAAAAAAACAAAAAACAAAAACAGTTGTAATTGTTTTTTAACTGCAGATTATTTTATTTTTAATCTGAAGGGAATACAGGGAAACCCTTCACAAATTTCCACAGTGGCTGGTTTTCTTCTCCAACACAACAAGAAGTGCTTCTTTAAATATTTCCTCAATCTTCTGTAAATATCGCATAGGGATTGTGGAGGAAATGTCACCAAAAGGGAAAACTTTGCTTCCTGGTATCACTTTTAAGGGTTTCATGCTTTGATTATTTTCCTACACTTGACTTTTAGATAGTCTTTAAAATGTTATAACTAAATTCTTACCAATTGATTCTTCATTCTACTACATTTTTTTCCAGGCAACCAATTGCTAGAGTATTTCTTTTTTACTTCAAGTGCCAATATTTATAAAGATTTTGAGTCACTTATTTTGCAATTTCTGTTTTCTGGTGAGTTAAAGGGGAGCTGTTAATTTGAATTTTGTTCAGGTTTTGCCTTGTTGCAATGGTGGGAGGAATATTTATGTATCACGCTACAACTCTGAACTGAACCAATTTTATTTTGAGTCATTATGTCTTTCTCAGCCTAGTATATCTTTCTTCATCATTTTGCTTTTAATCTGTTTTTGTCATAATTGAAGATTTCTTTATTAATATACATTTATTTATATTATTGGAGGCTAATTACTTTACAATATTGTATTGGTTTTGCCATACATCAACATGCATGATACAGGATGTTCAGGGCTAGTGGACTGAAGTAGATTTCTTATAGTAGCATATAATTGGGTTTTGCCCTTAGTTTGTGGAAGTGTGTGTGTGTTTAGTTAAGTTGAACTATTTGCATATAAGTGATTATTGATAGAGCTATGCTTAAGTATACCGCCTTTCTAGTTGTTTTTCACGTGTACCATCTATTTTTTGTTGTTGTTGTCATTCCATTTTCTTCTTTCTGCCATCTTTTGAATGAATTGAATACTATTTATGGTTCCATTTTGTCTCTACTTATTAGATATATGCCTTTAGGGTTATAATTCTTTATGTTTATCTAAGGTTTATAATGTAACCTTTTAAAATTATCATGGTCTATCTTTAATATTTGACATAGAACAACAGACTGGTTCCAAACAGGAAAAGGAGTACATCAAGGCTGTATATTATCACCAACTTATTTAACTTATATGCAGAGTACATCATGAGAAATTCTGGGCTGGATGAAGCACAAGTTGAAATCAAGATTGCCAGGATAAATATCAATAACCTCAGATACGCAGATGACACCACCCTTATGGCAGAAAGTGAAGAAGAACTAAAGAGCCTCTTGATGAAAGTGAAAGAGGAGAGTGAAAAAATTGACTTAAAGCTCAACATTCAGAAAATGAAGATCATGGCATCCGGTCCCATCACTTCATGGGAAATAGATGGGGAAACAGTAGAAACAGTGGCTGACTTTATTTTGGGGGCTCCAAAATTACTGCAGATGGTGACTGCAGCCATGAAATTAAAAGACGCCTACTCTTTGGAAGGAAAGTTATGTCTTTCATATTAAAAAGCATATTAAAAAGCAGAAGCATTACTTTGCAAATAAAGGTCCATCTAGTTAAGGCTATGGTTTTTCCAGTAGTCATGTATGGATGTGAGAGTTGGACTATGGGGAAAGCTGAGTGCTGAAGAATTGATGCTTTTGAACTGTGGTGTTGGAGAAGACTCTTGAGAGTCCCTTGGACTGCAAGGAGATCCAACCAGTCCATCCTAAAGGAAATCAGTCCTGGGTGTTCATTGGAAGGACTGATGTTGAAGCTGAAACTCCAATACTTTAGCCACCTGATGCGAAGAGCTGATTCATTTGAAAAGACCCTGATGTTGGGAAAGATTGAAGGCAGGAGGAGAGGGGACGACAGAGGATGAGATGGTTAGATGGTATCACTGACTCAATGGACATTAGTTTGGTTAAACTCCAGGAGTTGGTAATGGACAGGGAAGCCTGGCCTGTTGCAGTTCATGGGGTCGCAAAGAATGGGACATGGCTGAGCAACTGAACTGAGCTGATCTTTAATATTATGTTATCTCACATAAACTCTAAGGACAGTATGTTTCCCTTCTCCCATCACATATTTTATGCTGTTTTTCACAGATTTTATTGCTCTCTTTGTTATAAAACACAGAATCAGATCAGATCAGATCAGTGGCTCAGTCGTATCCGACTCTTTGAGATCCCATGGATCACAGCATGCCAGGCCTCCCTGTCCATCACCAACTCCCGGAATTCACTCAGACTCACATCCATCGAGTCAGTGATGCCATTCAGCCAGCTCATTCTCTATCGTCCCCTTCTCCTCTTGCCCACAATCCCTCCCAGCATCAGAGTCTTCTCCAATGAGTCAACTCTTCACATGAGGTGGCCAAAGTCCTGGAGTTTCAGCTTTAGCATCATTCCTCCCAAAGAAATGCCAGGGCTGATCTCCTTCAGAATGGACATTGTTGTTTTTGTTTATACAATTATGTTTTGAAGAGATTTTAAGGAATAAAGTATGTTTGTCTACATAGCTACCAATTTCAGCGCTCCTTATTACATTGTGTACATCTCGGTTTCTATTAGTATTTTTTTTTTTTTTTTTTTTTTGCTTGAAAACTTCCTTTAATTTTCTTGGACTGCACGTATGCTGACTTCTAACTTGTTTGGCATATGTGGCTTTTCATATATTTTTAAAGTCCTTTATTTTTGAATTTATTTTTTATTTTTTTGCTGGCTAAAGACTTGGTTGACAAGTTTTTGGTTTTTTTGGAAAGTTTTAATGGTGTTTCTCCACACTCTTACAGTTTGCTTTAAAAAAAAAAAAAAATAACAAAAACAGCCCAGTAAATTTGATGTCATATTTCTTTTTACTTTTCTGTATGGGTCGTGTTCCTTTGCTCTAATTGCTTTCAAGATTTTCTCTCTCTCTTTTTCTTTTTTTCAAGACCCTTGAGGGCATGTAGCATATCTGTCTTGCTCCTTACTATTCATTCAGCACCATCATACTGTCTAACACATAGTAAGAGGTTAGTAAAGAATTATTTAATGGCTGTAATGCATATGATGCATACCATGGTAGGTTTGACAGGATAAACCATGAAAAATAATAGCCAAGATAAGAAGCCATGCAATAAAGATTGAGTTGTATAAACCTCTTGATGAAAGTGAAAGAGGAGAGTGAAAAAGTTGGCTTAAAGCTCAACATTCAGAAAACAAAAAGCATGACATCTGGTCCCATCACTTCATGGGAAAACAGTGGGAACAGTGTCAGACTTTATTTTCTGGGGCTCCAAAATCACTGCAGATGGTGACTGCAGCCATGAAATTAAAAGATGCTTACTCCTTGAAAGGAAAGTTATGACCAACCTAGATAGTATATTTAAAAGCAGAGAGATTACTTTGCCAACAAAGGTATGTCTAGTCAAGGCTATGGTTTTTCCAGTGGTCAAGTATGGATATGAGAGTTGGACTGTGAAGACAGCTTAGCACCAAAGAATTGATGCTATTGAACTGTGGTGTTGGAGAAGACTTGAGATTCCCTTGGACTGCAAGGAGATCCAACCAGTCCATCCTAAAGGAGATCAGTCCTGAGTGTTCATTGGAAGGACTGATGTTGAAGCTGAAACTCCAATACTTGGGACACTTGATGCAAAGAGCTGACTCATCTGAAAATACCTTGATGATGGGAAAGATTGGGGGCAGAGGAGAAGGGGATGACAGAAGATGAGAAGGTTGGATGGCATCACCAACTCAATGGACATGGGTTTGGGTGGACTCCCGGTATTGGTGTCCAATACTCCAGGTATTGGACAGGGAGGCCTGGCATGTTGCAGTTCATGGGGTTGCAATGAGTCGAACACTACTGAGTGACTGAACTGACCTGAACTGAACTGAATGAGCAATGATGTTGAATATCTTTTCATATCATGCATTTCTCAAGGGAAAGATATTCCCATTGCTTCAAAAGAAACATTTTCCATATTTTTTCATAGGTGATTTTTTAATTGTCAGGACAGAAGGGAAAACCCAGTTTTTTTGTTAACTACCCCAAAGTGAGAGTACTTTATAACAATTATATAAAATGATTCTAATGATTCACAGAGGTCAGTTGAAATTATATTACCTTTTGTAACTGTTACAAAACAAGCCTAATGGTTGTATATGTGCCTTGCAGCCCAGTCCATGGCAAAGTATTATCTTAATTGAGAGTGGACTGAATTGCAGATTTAGTGCAAAGGATAAAATAGGCATCCCCACAAGGTTTGCTTTTACATTCAAAATTATAAGTGCTTCCAGATGTTCCATTAACCAAAATAGGGTTACCATTTTTGTCAGTATTTTTCTTTACACATATGTTTAACAAATTTTTACTGTAATTTTCCTGGCTAATTAGTTAAATCTCATACATAACCTGAATACTTTGGTAAGAGTGACCAGTTGAAACTATTAGCCTGAGGAATCTCTTGTTAAAATAACTATTTCAGAGTCCTATGAATTGAGTTTATTCATATGTTGAATATATAACCCCTGGTACCTCAAATTGTGACTGTAGTCAGAGGAAGAGTTTTTACAGAAATAAGTAATCTAAAGTGAAGTTGTTAGGGTAAAGTATCATACAATATGACTAATGTTCCTATGGAGGGGAAATTTGGACATAGAGAAAAGTGTAGAGGGAAGACAATAGGAAGATGTATGGAAAATATAAGGCAAAGAGAAAGGCCAGGAATGGATTCTTTGACAGCTTTAAGAAGGGACAAAGCTTGCTGACACCTTCATCTTGGACTCTAGAACTGTTAGAGAATAATTTACTATTGTTTAGGCCACCCTGGTAGCTGTACCAAATACACAAGGGAATTAATTTATTTCAGGAACCCAGCCTTCCTTTTGCCTTCATTACTTTGACCTTGGCTATCACACTATTAGACTCACCTTTCATTTTCATTAGTCTTGCAGTGAACCACAGAATAAATGTTGATTTTTTTTCACAATGCTGACACTCTGTTAAGCCCCTGTCTGCTCCCGGCAGGTATTTTCTTCCCCAGACAAGAACATTTTCCCCAGAGACAGACCTAACACAAAGCAGTAACCTTCCAGAAGCTTTAATATATCTATGGCAACAAGATTACAATGCCATTTACTGCTAAAATTCAAGGCAACAATTCTTTGGAGGGAGGACAGGATGCTAACATCTGGAATAGCTCTTTTATCCAAAGTAAAATAAGCTAGTTTTGGGGAGGGTTTTTTGGTTTGTTTTTCCTTTTTGTGATGACTTTTCTTCAAAGAAGTTTTGAAAGAATATGTTCTAAAGGCTGTATTATGATTCTTGTTCCTTGAGTATAATATATGGCCAATCTACTTCTGTTTAACAGAAAGGAGAGACAGAAATATAATAAATGAAATGAAAGTGTCAGTCACTCAGTCATGCCCAGCTCTTTGCAACCCCATGGACTGGGTTTCTCTGTCCATGGAATTCTCCAGGCAAGAATACAGGAGTGGGTTTCCATTTCCTTCTTCAGGGAATCTTCCCAATCCACGGATTGAACCTGGGTCCCCTGCATTACAGGCAGACTCTTAACTGTCTGAGCCACCAGGGAAGCAGGGAAATTTAACAAAGGATAGATTAAAAAGGGAAAAACTATAAATAGAGAAAAATTTGCTTTCACATGTTTGTATATCTGCTTCCAGTCCATGTCTGTTTTCTCTTAAACAATGGGGAAAAAAAAAAATTAACCAAGGAGAGAAATTTAATAGGCCTTCCATGCTGGCTCAGATGGTAAAGAATCTATAAGTAAATATAGGTGAAAATTAAACATTTTTCTTAATCTTAAAAATTTTACTTTATTTTGTTTGCATGGTTTCTGATAAATTCACTATAATTATTTTTTTTTTTATTATTCTAAAGTTACCTCATTGTTTAAAAAAATTGTCTTTGATATTCTGGTAGTCAATTTCAATGTGATATGCCTGGGTGAGCCTTTTGGTATTTATCCTGCCTGATGTTCTCTGAGCTTCCTGATCTCTGGTTTGTTTCCTGTCCTTAATTTTGGAAATGTCTGGGCCATTATTTATACAAATATTTCTTCTCATTTCTCTCTTCTCTCCTAATATTCCAATTACACATATTACACATTTGAAATTTGTCCTGTAAATAGTAGTTCTTAGATGTTCCATTGTATTTCTTTCTTTTTATTCCTCCTTTTCCTTCCCTTTCTTCTTCTTTATCATTCTTTTAGCATTTTGAACTTCATTTTAGTTTGGTAAATTTCTAGCAATCTATATTCAAATTCACTGATTATTTTCTCATTAGTGTCTAGTAAACTGATGAGCCCATCAAAAGCATTCTCTGGTTTCTGATATTCTTTCCCATAAAATTCTCTTTTCATTCTTAGAATTTCCATCTTTCTCCCTTCAACCCATATGCTCTTGTATGTTGTCTACTTTTTCTATTAGAACCCTCAACATGTTAGTCAAGTTTATTTTAAATTTCATGTCTGAAAACTCCACCATTTGTGTCATGAATCTGATTCTGATGCTTGCTAGGTCTCTTGAAACTGATTTTGCTTATCCTTTACATGCCTTGTAGTGTTTTGTTGAAAGATTGTCATAATATATAGGGTGATAGCAACTTGGCTTTAGTGTAAAATTTTAAGTAGATCTGGCTAGCATTTGACCTTCATTTGATGTTTGCTATAGTTATATATACCAGAGGCTTCAAATTCATGTAGGGTAGTTATCATTTGTCTCCCCTACTGACTTTGGATTTTCCTAAGTGCATTTTTCCCCCTAAAATTATGCTTCATAAAAGTTCTTTCTGCTGTGAACCACTATTATTATGCTAGAGCCTTGTTGATTTGATAGTGGAGAGGAGGGCAAGCATTCTATAATCACAATTAAATCCAATTATTTCAGGGGACCTGGCATGTGACCATTTTAAGACTTTTTTAGTCTTAAGTCTTTGGAAGTAGTGGTGGGGAGGATAACCTTTTACCCAGGTGGAATAAGGCTCTAACAAATCTTTTACCCTTGGAGAGAAGGACTTTTCATATGTAAGCACTCTGGTTCTATTTCACAATGATTTTGTTCCTCTCTCCCATTGGAGACATAGGTGATCTTTCTCAACTCTTTAGCATAAAACCTGATGCAATTTTTCAAGATTAAAACCTACAGAAGTGTTAGGTTCCCTAAGACTGTGGCCCCAGGAGTTTTCCATTCATGTTTAAGCTACTCAGCCTAAAATGAAAATTGCGGTTTTTAAAAATTCCATGTGGCAAGCTAGTCAGTGTACATTAGAATTGTGATATGATATAGCATTTTATACTAAAAAATACAACTTAAAACAAACATGAAAGTGGAGGGTTCCTTTATTAACTCTTCCCTAGGTAAATATTTGCTTACATGAAGTAGAGATGAACATAGTTCTAGAAAAAAAAATATCCATTGTGGTTGGAAAAGTCAAGTTGAGGCTTAAAAATGTATTTTAATGTTTATAGCTACAGTTCTAACAAGCACAGTAACTTATCAAATGAAGTGTTTTAAAAGTAATGTGTATTTTATTATCAAACTTTTATTATAGATTATCTACCATAAATGTTGAAATTGTATATAATGATGCAAAGTTATTTAAAAATCTGGAATAGCAATATAAGTTTTCTATGTGGATTACTATAAATGACCCAGTGCTTTTTTCATTTATTTCTCAATACTTATTCCTTAGAATGTAGCAATGAACCTAGGACTGTATGAGGAATTTATTCTATTCTTTGTACAAGTAATAGTTTTATAAGTTGTAATTCAGATGAGGTTGCATCTGAATATTCAACTGCTCAATTTCATTCTAAGCAGAAGTTCTTTAAAACCCTTTCTTGTGTCTGGTCTGCTGCTTATATGGATATACGATAGTGAAATTGCTCCCTGTTGTTACTATGGTAGCTTTCTGTACTTTTTGACTCTGTTGACCACAACCATTTGTCTCACAAATTAAGTGCTGTACCTGCATTGATTTATCTGCTGTAGCACTTGTTCTGGTTTAATTTAATTATTTCTTGTGTATGCAGCTTATTGCATTAGGTTTCATGTATTTATCCATCTAAAATATATTTTGTCATGTACTGCTAGAGCATCTGGACACCTTAAAGTAAGTAAGAGTTAAATCAATTTATCAATTTATAAACCTATCAATTTAGCCAGAAACTTATTTCCACTCTAATAGCTGTAAACCACCGGCTAAATAAGATTATACTTTCCCCTAACTCTTTGAATCAAAGAGCTCACAAAACAAAATTTATTCATATTGTTCCCAGTTCAATTTACTTAAAATCCTGACTTTCATAGTCATTACTTTATCATTGCAGTTGTACACTATGAAAGTTTTTTAACTTTAAATAGAAATGTTTCTTGGAGTAATCTGCCAAATGGTGGTTTAATAAATGCCTTGTGCTGAATGACTTCCATGTTTGGTACTTTCTATAATATGGAAATTAGAGGTGTGATGGCAAAGAAGTCAATGAATTGTTTAATCCTGCTGGGCACTTTATGGTTTATTCTCAAGTACAGCTCTTGCAGGTTTGTTGTAGCATGATGATGTACATGATGATGTAGCATGAACATTATGACTTTGATGTGGAGTCCTTGGGATAGGTAGAGCTTTGTCCAGCTCCCTCAGCCACTGATAGGCCAAAGCCTTTTCTTTTCAAAACACAGAACAGCTTACCTTGGGGGCTCCATCTTAAGGGTTTGGAGAGGATCTATGTCCTGTATAATTTACATCCCAGAGGGACTGTATAGCACAGCACTCCTTACAGTGGAGATCTTTGCATGGTTTAGAGAAGTCTGCTTCTAACTGGGAAACTGCATCATTCACATCCCATATTCTTAATAACAGAGGTGGAGGAAAGTTGTGTAACATAATCTATGTGTTATTATTAATCTTTATGATAATCCCTTAATGTGACTTGTCTAACTGTGGCACAGTTAATGACTGACAGAACCAGAATGCAACATGGGCCTTTGTGGCCTTAATGGTCAGGTCCTTTTTCACTGATAGCACAACCTCCAAGAAGGTAATTGCATTTTCAGGACAACTGTAAATGACTGCAAAAAACTCACAGATATATTTTATTTCTGGTTATAATTCATAATCTCACACATCAATTTTTATTAATTTGTAAATATAATAGTTTTGAGAATTTAATTTTGTCAAACTTTCCAGCAAGCTTATAGCAAAATATGGGAAATCTTAAAATGATATTTATAAATGGTTCATTAGACTCTGAAAATGACACACTCATTGCCTATTTTTTTCAATATTTTATTTGGATTTGATGTAGATGATTGGTACACAGGGTTAAGCTAAAATATATAAGTTTTACCAATTAGTGGATACACTTTTAAGATATAACTGAATTTTAAAATATAGATCTCTATTTCTCATGGTATTTTTATTACCATGTAGTCTTTTTGAAGACTACATGGTAATAAACTGAGGTGCTAGGTTTTCTAAGCAGGATGAGAAAAGAACATATTTAAAATCTGATTTGACAACTCTTACATCACACCCAGAGTATAAAATAGTTGAAAATAGAAAGGGTAATGGTAACAGCAAGGCAGGATTTATTTTGAGCTAATACTGTGTTCCATTCCCTCATCTTTAATGAAATACTTCTTTCCTTTTTCGTTGCTCTAAAAAGAAGAAAATACTTAGAGAAGTTGTATTTATCACTTGTAATTTTGGGAAACACTATATTGGTTTTAAACGGTTTACTGTGAAAAAAAGAGTCTCCAAGGTAGGTTGTGGTTTTATAGCTTGAAGCTGCCTGGCTTTGATAATGTTTGGGAAATAATTACATACCTCCATATGCGATGGCTTCCCTGGTGGCTCAGAGGGTAAAGCGTCTGCCTGCAACGACAGAGACCAGGATTCCATCCCTGGGTTGGGAAGATCAGCTGGAGAAGGAAATGGCAACCTACTCCAGTACTCTTGCCTGGAAAATCCCATGGATGGAGAAGCCTAGTAAGCTACAGACCATGGAGTCGCAAAGAGTCTGACACGACTGAATGGCTTCACTTTCATTTTTCTTTCATTCACTTACTCAAAGGTGCTTGATTTTCAGGGACTAGTCCTGGAATCTATGGTTGGACTAGTAACTGAATATTGTTTTTAAAAGACTTTAGTCAAGAAGTTTGTGCCAGAGGCAAAAGAAATCAGCAAAATAAATATGGATATGATCTTTAAGGGGCTTCCCAGGTGTTGTGTGGTAAAAAACCCATCTGCCAATGAAGATAGATGTAAAAGTTGCAGGTTGGATCTCTGGGTTGGGAAGATTCCATGGAGGAGGGCACAGTAACGCACTCCAGTATTCTTGCCTGGAGAATCCTGGGAAAGAGGAGTCTTTGGGCTGTGGTGCATAAGGTCAAACAGAGTGTGACACGACTGAAGCGACTTAGCATGCATGCATGCGTGATCATTCAGATGGAGAAAACTTAACAAATGGCAGTAGTGATAGAGGTATTAAACAGTCATTGTAAAGAGAAATACTAAGAGTTACTCTTAACTCTTAGTTAAGAATTCTTAACTTATTACATTATTATATTCTTATTATAAGACTTATTCTTAACTCTTAGTTAATACTTAACTCTCATTAAGAGTTACAGTAGGAGGAATCTGTCAAGGAGCCCACTAAAGGAAGCAGGAGGAAAAGGATAAGCCTTCAACAGCTGCCTGAGTAAGAACTTTTGGCCTTCTTGTATTTGCGCTTAACTACAGTCTTATTTATTTATTTATTTATTTTACTTTACAATATTGTATTGGTTTTGCCATACATCAACATGAATCTGCCACAGGTGTATACGTGTTCCCAGTCCTGAACCTGCCTCCCATCTCCCTCCCCATACCATCCCTGTGGGTCATCCCAATGCATCAGCCTTAATGTAGGAGTGTATCAGAGGTTTCTTGGTATGTAACCATTCTACACCTTAGTGGGTTGAAACAGTAAACATTGACTTCTCATGACTTAAAATGTAAGCCTGGTGGTTTTTCTTGTGTGACTCAGCTGGGCTAATATTAGGGTTTATTTGGCAGCTTGTAGCGACCTCGCCTGCCCGCGACCGGCGGCGCGCCATTTAAGAGCGACCTCGCCTGCCCGCGACCAGCGGCGCGCCATTTAAGAGCGCCCTCGCCTGCCTGCGACCGGCGCGCCATTTAAGAGCGCCCCGCCGGCTGCGTCCCGCACTAAGAGCGCCCCGCCGGCTGCTTCGCGCACTAAGAGCACGGGCCGAGAGGAGCTACCCCACGACCGAGGTCAGGAAGGGCGGCGGTGAGGAGAGACCCCTCGTCCAAGGTAAGGTGCGATGGCTGTGCTTCGCTGGCCGGGAGCAGCCAGGAGCAGCCCGGATGAGATACCCCACGCCCAAGGTAAGAGAAACCCAAGTAAGACAGTAGGTCTTGAAAGAGGGCATCAGAGGGCAAATACACTAAAACCATTCTCACAGATAACTAGTCAATCTAATCACACAAGGACCACACCCTTGTCTAACTCAATGAGATTAAGCCATGCCCGTGGGGCAACCTGGGATGGGCGGGTCATGGTGGAGAGATATGACAGGGTGTGGTCAGCTGGAGAAGGGAATGGCAAACCACTTCAGTATTCTTGCCTTGAGAACCCCATGAACAGTATGAAAAGACAAAATGATAGGATACTGAAAGAGAAAATCCCAGGTCAGTAGGGGCCCAATATGCTACTGGAGATCAGTGGAGAAATAACTCCAGAAAGAATGAAAGGATGGCGCCAAAACAAAAAGAATATCCAGCTGTGGATGTGTCTGGTGATAGAAGCAAAGTCCGATGCTGTAAAGAGCAGTATTGCATAGGAACCTGGAATGTCAGGTCCATGAATCAAGGCAAATTGGAAATGGTCAAACAAGAGATGGCAAGAGTGAATGTTGACATTCTAGGAATTAGCAAACTAAAATGGACTGGAATGGGTGAATTTAACTCGGATGACCATTATATCTACTACTGTGGACAGGAATCCCTCAGAAGAAATGGAGTGGCCATCATGGTCAACAAAAGAGTCCGAAATGCAGTACTTGGATGCAATCTCAAAAACGATAGAATGATCTCTGTTCGTTTCCAAGGCAAACCATTCAATGTCACAGTAATCCAAGTCTATGCCCCAACCAGTAACGCTGAAGAAGCTGAAGTTGAAAGGTTCTATGAAGACCTACAAGACCTTTTAGAACTAACACCCAAAAAAGATGTCCTTTTCATTATAGGGGACTGGAATGCAAAAGTAGGAAGTCAAGAAACACCTGGAGTAACAGGCAAATTTGGCCTTGGAATACGGAATGAAGCAGGGCAAAGACTAATAGAGTTTTGCCAAGAAAATGCACTGGTCATAGCAAATACCCTCTTCCAACAACACAAGAGAAGACTCTATACATGGACATCACCAGATGGTCAACACCGAAATCAGATTGATTATATTCTTTGCAGCCAAAGATGGAGAAGCTCTATACAATCAGCAAAAACAAGACCAGGAGCTGACTGTGGCTCGGACCATGAGCTCCTTATTGCCAAATTCAGACTGAAATTGAAGAAAGTAGAGAAAACTACTAGACCATTCAGGTATGACCTAAATCAAATCCCTTATGATTATACAGTGGAAGTGAGAAATAGATTTAAGGGCCTAGATCTGATAGATAGAGTGCCTGATGAACTATGGAATGAGGTTCGTGACATTGTACAGGAGACAGGGATCAAGACCATCCCCATGGAAAAGAAATGCAAAAAAGCAAAATGGCTGTCTGGGGAGGCCTTGCAAATAGCTGTGAAAAGAAGAGAAGCGAAAAGCAAAGGAGAAAAGGAAAGATATAAACATTTAAATGCAGAGTTCCAAAGTATAGCAAGAAGAGATAAGAAGGCCTTCTTCAATGATCAGTGCAAAGAAATAGAGGAAAACAACAGAATGGGAAAGACTAGGGATCTCTTCAAGAAAATCAGAGATACCAAAGGAACATTTCATGCTAAGATGGGCACAATAAAGGACAGAGATGGTGTGGACCTAACAGAAGCAGAAGATATTAAGAAAAGGTGGCAAGAATACACAGAAGAACTGTACAAAAAAGAGCTTCAAGACCCAGATAATCATGATGATGTGATCACTGACCCAGAGCCAGACATTTTTGAATGTTGAGTAAAATGGGCCTTAAAAAACAAAACAAAAAAAAAAAGTGGGGGGGGGTGATGGAATTCCAGTGGAGCTATTCCAAGTCCTGAATGATGATGCTGTGAAAGTGCTACACTCAATATGCCAGCAAATTTGGAAAACTCAGCAGTGGCCACAAGATTGGAAAAGGTCAGTTTTCATCCCAATCCCAAAGAAAGGCAATGCCAAGGAGTGCTCAAACTACCGAACAATTGCACTCATCTCACACGCTAGTAAAGTAATGCTCAAAATTCTCCAAGCCAGGCTTCAGCAATTTGTGAACCGTGAACTTCCTGATGTTCAAGCTGGTTTTAGAAAAGGCAGAGGAACCAGAGATCAAATTGCCAACATCCGCTGGATCATGGAAAAAGCAAGAGAGTTCCAGAAAAACATCTATTTCTGCTTTATTGACTATGCCAAAGCCTTTGACTGTGTGGATCACAATAAACTGTGGAAAATTCTGAAAGAGATGGGAATACCAGACCACCTGATCTGCCTCTTGAGAAATCTGTATGCAGGTCAGGAAGCAACAGTTAGAACTGGTCATGGAACAACAGACTGGTTCCAAATAGGAAAAGGAGTACGTCAAGGCTGCATATTGTCACCATGTTTATTTAACTTATATGCAGAGTACATCATGAGAAATGCTGGACTGGAAGAAACACAAGTTGGAATCAAGATTGCCGGGAGAAATATCAATAACCTCAGATATGCAGATGACACCACTCTTATGGCAGAAAGTGAAGAGGGGCTAAAAAGCCTCTTGATGAAAGTGAAAGTGGAGAGTGAAAAGGTTGGCTTAAAGCTCAACATTCAGAAAACGAAGATCATGGCATCTGGTCCCATCACTGCATGGGAAATAGATGGGGAAACAGTGGAAACAGTGTCAGACTTTGTTTTTCTGGGCTCCAAAATCACTGCAGATGGTGACTGCAGCCAAGAAATTAAAAGACGCTTGCTCCTTGGAAGGAAAGTTATGACCAACCTAGATAGCATATTCAAAAGCAGAGACATTACTTTACCAACAAAGGTTCGCCTAGTCAAGGCTGTGGTCTTTCCTGTGGTCATGTATGGATGTGAGAGCTGGACTGTGAAGAAGGCTGAGCGCCGAAGAATTGGTGCTTTTGAACTGTGGTGTTGGAGAAGACTCTTGAGAGTCCCTTGGACTGCAAGAAGATCCAACCAGTCCATTCTGAAGGAGATCAATCCTGGAATTTCTTTAGAAGGAATGATGCTAAAGCTGAAACTCCAGTACTTCGGCCACCTCATGCGAAGTGTTGACTCATTGGAGAAGACTCTGATGCTGGGAGGGATTAAGGGCAGGAGGAGAAGGGGACGACAGAGGATGAGATGGCTGGATGGCATCACTGACTCGATGGATGCGAGTCTGAGTGACCTCCGGGAGCTGGTGATGGACAGGGAGGCCTGGCGTGCTGTGGTTCATGGGGTCGCAAAGAGTCGGACACGACTGAGTGACTGATCTGATCTAGGACTGGATCATCTAGGTTGGCCAGTCTCACATGTTTGGCAGTTGACTTGAGGTCAGCCAACACAAACAAGATGACTTAGCCATATATCTCTCATAATCCAGCAGAGTATTCCTGAGATATTCAGGTGAAGATGGTTACAGTGTTACCAAAAGCAGCCAGGAGAGGGTAAGCCTCAATGTACAACACAAAGTACCAAAAAATATACTTTTTACTCACTATTTGCATAGCATAATTTTCTACTGCCCAAAGCAGTTCACAGGATAAGCCTATGATCTTGGAGGGTTATGAAGACAAGAAGGAAAAATAGTGTGGCAAAGTTTGTAAATATTATATCATGTAGATATTTTATAAGCGATTTAGTTAATCAAGCCAAAATGAGAGGAGCGTACAAATACTCAACTTTACACAAAACATGTTGTGTTGATTATTTTTGCAGGGACTAAAAAGACTGTAGTGTTTTTACTTTCAGAGAATGACAGGGAAGTTAAGACACAATTCTCAGATTTTGTTCAAGTTTAGAGGAAGTCCTAACATCCTAAATGAATTTGTGCAGGTATGGAAAGGAAATAGTAATATTGCTTTATGGCTGTATCCTTTGAGTTCTCCTTGTTCCATGTAATGAAGAAGCAATCTAAGTAGAACCTTTAAACTATTGGATTTGGGCCACAGCTATGTTTCTTTTGGCTATCCTGTATTAATCAAATATATTAGCTATCCAGATGTAAAAACTAGATTTTACAATCACACACAAAAAATAAAAAACTGAAATTTTCATAATATTAAAAAAAGAAAGGTCTGGCTTCATCACTCAGAGCAAATAGGTGCTAGCATTGAGCATCAGCTAAAGAAGATTTATCACTTCTTTTGAATCCCCTTTTGGCTGACTTAAGGTCATACAGTTAATGATATATATGTATAAATATATAATACATGTACATATATTTCTGTATGCTGCAAAACTCCTCCCTTCTCTTTCAAACCGTATATATTCTACCAACCAAAACTCATCAAGTGCATGTTTGTATAATTCTATTGGATTATGGCTATACTTTCTTTTTTAATTCTAGTTTTCTCTTTTGTATATTTTCATTATTAGGGTTTTTTGTTTATTTTACTTTTAATAAGTTTTTATTGGAGTATATTTGATTTACAATATTATGTTAGTTTCTGCTGTACAGCAAAGTGAGTCAGTTATACAAATCCAGTCTTTTTAGATTCTTTTCCCATATGGATTGTTACATAGTATTGAGTAACGTTGCCTGGGCTATACAGTAGGTTCTTATGGTTATCTATTGTATATGTAGTAGTCTGTATATGTTAGTCTCAATCTCCCAATTTATCCTGTCTCTCTTCCCTCTCTGGGCTTCCCTGGTAGCTCAGCTGGTAATGAATCTGAATGCAATATGGGAGACCTGGGTTTGATCCCTGGGTAGGGAAGATAACCTGGAGAAGGGAATGGCTACCCCTCCAGTATTCTGGCCTGGAGTATTCCATGGCCTGTGTAGTCCCTTTGGTATCTATAAATTTCTTCTTTACATCTTGCCTCTATTGTTGCTTTGCAGATAAGTTCATCTGTACCTTTTTTCTAGATTACACATATTATAAGATACTTGTTTTTCTGACTTATAGTTTACTCTGTATGACAGTCTCTAGGTCTATCCATGTCCCTGCCGATGGCACTATTTCATTCCTTTTTATGGCTGAGTAATATTCCTTTGTATAATGTATCACATCTTTAGCCATTCCTATATTAATGGACATTTAGGTTGCTTCCATATCCTGGCTATTGTAAATAGTGCTGCAATGAAAATTGGGGAGCATGTATCCTTCTGAATTATGGTTTTCTCTAGGTATATGCCCAGGAGTGGGATTGCCAGGTCACATAGTGGTTCTATGTTTATTTTCTTAAGGATTCTCCATACTATTCGCCCGTAGTAGCTATACCAATTTATCAGTTCAGTTTAGTTCAGTTCAGTTCAGTTCATTTGCTCAGTCCTGTCCAACTCTTTGACCCCCATGGACTGTAGCATGCCAGGCCTCACTGTCCATCACCAACTCCCAGAGTTTACTCAAACTCATGTCCTTTGAGTCAGTGATGCCATCCAACTGTCTCATTCTGTCATCTCCTTTTCTTCCTGCCTTCAGTCTTTCGCAGCATCAGGGTCTTTTCAAATGAATCTGCTTTTCCCATCAGGTGGCCAAAGTATTGGAGTTTCAGCTTCAACATCAGTCCTTCCAAGGAATATTCAGGATTGATTTCCTTTAGGGTGGATTGGTTGGATCTCCTTGTGGTCCAAGGGACTCTCAAGAGTCTTCTCCAACACCGTAGTTCAAAAGCTATATTCCTACCAATAGTATAGGAGAGTTTTCTTTTCTCCATCCCCCCTCGTGGTGCAGATGGTAAAGCATCTGTCTACAATGCGGGAGACCTGGGTTCGAGCCCTGGGTTGGGAGGATCCCCTGGAGAAGGAAATGGCAACCCACTCCAGTACTATTGCCTGGAAAATCCCATGGACAGAGGAGCCTGGTAGGCTACAGTCTATGGGGTCGCAAAGAGTCAGACACGACTGAGCGACTTCACTTCACATCCCTCTCCAGCATTTATTTTTTGTAGGCTTTTGTATGATGGCCATTCTGAGTAATGTATGGTGATATCTAATTCTTGTTTTGATTTGCATTTCTACTAATTAGTAATGTTGAGCATCTTTTTGTGTTTTTGTGAGCTTTTTTTGTAAATTTGTCTTTAACAACAAATATCTTTTTTTTTTTTTTAAGAGAGAGACTAACAAGAGTATTTGGCCAACTTTCTTTATATATATTTTTTATATTTTTAATGGAATTTTTTGGGTTTGTTTGTTTTTGTATTCAAATTCTTAATTCAAAACAACTTGTTTTTCTTTCCCAAGTGGGGCTTTTGCACATATCCAGAAGTATGGTTCTGAGATCTGTGTTGTTGATTCAGTTGAATACACATACATTCATATCTAATTTGAAAGTTCTTATTGGCTAGTACTTTAAAAACAGCAACCTATTGTGTTTTATCTAGGAGTATAATTGAGAAATGTAATGTCACCTGATCCTTATTTATATACTTATTTTTTTCTTGGAGGGTAATTACTTTACAATATTGTATTGGTTTTGCCATACATTGACATGAATTTGCCATGGGTGTATATGTGATCCCCGTCCTGAACCCCCTTCCCACCTCCCTCCCCATCCATACTTCTGGGTCATCCCAGTGCACCAGCCCAAAGCACCCTGTCTCATGCATCAAACCTGGACTGGCAATCCGTTTCACATATAATATACAGGATTCAATGCCATTCTCACAAACCATCCCACCCTCACTCTCTCCCACAGAGTCCATAAGACTGTTCTATACATATGTGTCTCTTTTCCTGTCTCACATAAAGGGCCATCGTTACCATCTTTCTAAATTCCATATATATGCATTGCTATACTGTATTGGTGTTTTTCTTTCTGGCTTACTTCACTCTGTATAACAGGCTTCAGTTTCATCTACCTCATTAGAACTAATTCAAATGTATTCTTTTTAATAGCTGAGTAATATTCCATTGTGTATATGTACCACAGGTTTATTATCCATTCGTCTGCTGATGGGCATCTAGGTTGCTTCCATGTCCTGGCTATTATAAACAGTGATGCGATGAACATTGGGGTACACATATCTCTTTGAATTCTGGTTTCCTCAATGTGTATGCCCAGCAGTGGGAGTGCTGGGTCATATGGCAGTTCTATTTCCAGTTTTTTAAGGAATCTCCACACTGTCTTCCACAGTGGCTGTACTAGTTTGCATTCCCACCAACAGTGTAAGAGGGTTCCCTTTTCTCCACACCCTCTCCAGCATTTGTTGCTTGTAGACTTTTGGATACCAGCCATTCTGACTGGCATGAAATGATACCTCATTGCGATTTTGATTTGCATTTCTCTAATAATGAGTGATGTTCAGCATTTTTTTCATGTGTTTGTTAGCCATCTGTATGTCTTTTTTGGAGAAATGTCTGTTTAGTTCTTTGGCCCATTTTTTGATTGGGTCATTTATTTTCCTGGAATTGAGCTGCAGGTGTTGCTTGTATATTTTTGAGATTAGTTCTTTGTCAGTTGCTTCATTTTCTATTACTTTCTCCCATTCTGAAGGCTGTCTTTTCACCTTGCTTAGTTTATTTTGTTGTGCAAAAGCTTTTTAATTTTAATGAGGTTTCATTTGTTTATTTTTGCTTTTATTTCCAATATTATGGGGGGTGGGTCATAGAGGATCATGCTGTGATTTATGTCAGAGACTTTTTTGCCTATGTTTTCCTCAAGAATTTTTATAGTTTCGGCCTGGCTTTTAGATTTTTAATCCTTTTTGAGTTTATTTTTGTGTATGGTGTTAGAAAGTGTTCTAGTTTCATTTTTTCACAAGTAGTTGACCAGTTTTCCCAGCACCACTTGTTAAAGAGATTGTCTTTTCTCCATTGTATATTCTTGTCTCCTTTGGCAAAGATAAGGTGGCCATAGGTATGTGGATTTACATCTAGGCTTTCTAATTTGTTCCATTCATCTATAGTCCTGTGTTGTGCCACTACCATACTGTCTTGATGACTGTGGCTTTGTAGTAGAGCTTGAAGTCAGGCTTGTTGATTCCTCCAGTTTCATTCTTCTTTCTCAAGATTGCTTTGGCTATTCGAGGATTTTTTGTATTTCCATAAAAATTGTTAAATTATTTGTTCTGTGAAAAATACTGTTGGTAGATTGATAGGGTTTGCATTGAATCTATAAATTGCTTTGGGTAGTATACTCATTTTCACTATATTGATTCTTCCTATTCGTGAACATGGTATATTTCTCCTTCTATTTGTGTCATCGGTGAACTTCCAAATGTTCAAGCTGGTTATAGAAAAGGCAGAGAAACCAGATATCAAATTGCCAACATCCACTGGATCATGTAAAAAGCAAGAGAGTTCCAGAAAAACATCTATTTCTACTTTATTGACTATGCCAAAGCCTTTGACTGTGTGGATCACAATAAACTGTGGAAAATTCTGAAAGAGATGGGAATACCAGACCACCTGATCTGCCTCTTGAGAAATTTGTATGCAGGTCAGGAAGCAACAGTTAGAACTGGACATGGAACAACAGAATGGTTCCAAATAGGAAAAGGAGTACGTCAAGGCTGTATATTGTCACCCCGTTTATTTAACTTATATGCAGAGTACATCATGAGAAATGCTGGACTGGAAGAAACACAAGTTGGAATCAAGATTGCAGGGAGAAATATCAATAACCTCAGATGTGCAGATGACACCACCCTTATGGCAGAAAGTGAAGAGAAACTAAAAAGCCTCTTGATGAAAATGTAAGAGAAGAGTGAAAAAGTTGGCTTAAAGCTTAACATTCTTTTTTTGGGTGTTCTAAAAGGTCTTGTAGGTCTTCATAGAACCGTTCAACTTCAGCTTCTTCAGCATTACTGGTTGGGGCATAGACTTGGATTACTGTTACATTGAATGGTTTGCCTTGGAAACGAACAGAGACCTTTCTGTCGTTTTTGAGATTTCATCCAAGTACTGCATTTCGGACTCTTTTGTTGACCATGATGGCCACTCCATTTCTTCTGAGGGATTCCTGCCCACAGTAGTAGATATAATGGTCATCTGAGTTAAATTCACCCATTCCAGTCCATTTTAGTTCGCTAATTCCTAGAATGTCGACATTCATTCTTGCCATCTCTTGTTTGACCACTTCCAATTTGCCTTGATTCATGGACCTGACATTCCAGGTTCCTATGCAATATTGCTCTTTACAGCATCGGACTTTGCTTCTATCACCAGCCACATCCACAGCTGGGTATTCTTTTTGCTTTGGCTCCATCCCTTCATTCTTTCTGGAGTTATTTCTCCACTGATCTCCAGTAGCATATTGGGCCCCTACTGACCTGGGGAGTTTCTCTTTCAGTATCCTATCATTTTGCCTTTTCATACTGTTCATGGGGTTCTCAAGGCATGAATACTGAAGTGGTTTGCCATTCCCTTCTCCAGCGGACCACATCCTGTCAGATCTCTCCACCATGACCCGCCCATCCTGGGTTGCCCCACGGGCATGGCTTAATTTCATTGAGTTAGACAAGGCTGTGGTCCTGGTGTGATTAGATTGACTAGTTTTCTGTGAGTATGGTTTCAGTGTATTTGCCCTCTGATGCCCTCTTGCAAGACCTACCGTCTTACTTGGGTTTCTCTTACCTTGGGCGTGGGTGTTAATGTGGTGTGTTACGTTGATTCATTTGTGGAATTTGTAGAATTGTTGCATCCCTGAAATAAAGCCCACTTTGTCATGATGTATGATCTTTTTAATATGTTGTTGGATTCTGTTTGCTAGAATTTTATTAAGGATTTTTGCATCTATGTTCTTCAGTGATATTGGCCTGTTGTTTTCTTTTCTGACAGTATCTTTGTCAGGTTTGTTATTAGGGTGATGGTGGCCTCATAGAATGAGTTTGGAAATTTATCGTCCTCTGAAATTTTCTGGAAGAGTTTGCGTAGGATAGGTGTTAGCTCTTCTCTAAATTTTTGGTAGAATTCAGCTGCAAAGCCAGCTTTTGTTTGCTAGAAGATATCTGAATACAGTTTCAATTTCCATGCTTGTGATGGGCCTGTTAAGATTTTCCATTTCTTCCTTGTTCAATTTGGAAATTGTACTTTTCTAAGAATTTGTACATTTCTTCCAAGTTGTCCATTTATTTGCATAGAATTGCTGATAGTAGTCTTTTATGATCCTTTGTATTTCTGTGTTGTCTTTTGCGATCTCTTAATTTTCATTTCTAATTTTGTTGATTTGATTTTTCTCCCTTTGTTTCTTGATGAGTCTGGCTAATGGTTTGTCAATTTTATTTATCTTCTCAAAGAACAAGCTTTTGGCTTTGTTGATTTTTGCTATGGTCTCTTTTATTTCTTTTGTATTTATTTATGCCTTAGTTTTTAAGATTTGTTTCCTTCTACTAAACCTGGGATTCTTCATTTCTTCCTTTTCTAGTTGCTTTAGGTGTAGAGCTAGGTTATTATTATTATTATTTACTTTTCCTTGTTTCTTGTGGTAAGCCTGTATTGTTATGAACCTTCCCTTAGCATTGCTTTTACAGTGTCCCATAGGTTTTGGGTTGCTGTGTTTTCATTTTCATTTGTTTCTATGCATATTTTGATTTCTTTTTTTATTTCTTCTGTGATTTGTTGGTTATTCAATAGTGTGTTGTTCAGCCTCCATATGTTAGAATTTTTAATAGTTTTTCTCCTATAATTGAGATCTAATCTTACTGCATTGTGGTCAGAGAAGATGCTTGGAAATATTTCTTTCTATTTTTTTTTTTTTTTTTAAATTTACCAAGGCTAGATTTATGGCCCAGAATGTGATCTATCCTGTAGAAGGTTCCATGTGCACTTGAGAAAAAGGTGAAATTCATTATTTTGGGGTGAAATGTCCTATAGATATAAATTAGATCTAACTGGTCTATTGCATCATTAAAAGTTTGTGTTTCCTTGTTAGTTTTCTATTTAGTTGATCTATCCATGGGTGTGAGTGGGATATTAAAATCTCCTACACTTATTGTGTTATTATTAATTCCCTCTTTCATACTTTTAGCATTTGTGTTACATATTGTGGTGTTCCTATGTTGGGTGCATATATATTTATAATTGTTATGCCTTCTTCTTAGATTGATCCTTTGATCATTATGTAGTGTCCTTCTTTGTCTCTTTCCACACCTTTTGTTTTAAAGTCTATTTTATCTGATATAGTATTGCTACTCCTGCTTTCTTTTGGTCTATATTTGCGTGGAATAACTTTCCTCCCTTCACTTTCAGTCTGTATGTGTCCCCTGTGTTGAAGTGGATCTCTTGTGGACAACATATATAGGGGTCTTATTTTTGTATTATTTAATTTTCTATTATTCATTTCTGCAAATGCTCATAATTTTATTTTGTTGATGTTTTTGCATTAGACTACAATGTTTTGAGATGTGAGATTTTCTTAATTTCATTTGTTTTTGGCAAGCCAAGGGTGATTTAAGTTTAATTCAGTTAAGGATAATTAGATCTTTCAAATCTTGCCCCTTCTTATAAAATAGCTCAGGTTTCCTATTTTAATTTTCCTTCTTATTATTCATATACTGATGCTAAATATGTGTTATCTCTTATCTTTTATTTTTCTTTATTCTGGAAATTTTATCAATCTAGTTCTCCATTTGTGCTTCAGGCAATTACTTTCAGAGTTCACTGAATTTTGGGTAATTGCAGTGATAAAATGGAAAAAACTGAAGAAATGTGTAAAATATTTTGCAAATATTTGCTGCTTCCAAGGTAAAAATAAACTATTCATAAATAGGTAAGGGACCAACAATAAACACAGTTAGGCTTTTATTAATATGAAATATTAATAAAATGCATCTATAAAATAAGATGATATTCCAACTTAAATCAACAACTTGGGTATTATTAATGAGAATAATTCCATCTATATTTTAAAAACTTAATGTGAATCACTACTGTAATTAGTATCTTTTACTATTATTAAGTTTGGCAGGGCAAGTTTATACAATGGGGGAATGTTCAGGCTAAAATTTTAAATAAAGCTTGTTAGCATCATAATATGGGAGAGGGCAATGGCACCCCACTCCAGTATTCTTGCCTGGAGAATCCCATGGATGGAGGAGCCTGGTAGGCTGCAGTTCATGGGGTCGCTAAGAGTTGGACACTACTGAGCGACTTCACTTTCACTTTTCACTTTCATGCACTGGAGAAGGAAATGGCAAACCTCTCCAGTGTTCTTGCCTGGAGAATCCCAGGGACTTGGGAGCCTGATGGGCTGCCGTCTATGGGGTCCCACAGAGTTGGATCAGACATGACTAATGCGACTTAGCAGCAGCAGCAGCCTCAGCATCATAATATATACTTGAAAGTCTCTGTTGCATGCTAACGGGGAAGGCAATGGCACCCCACCCCAGTACTCTTGCCTGGAAGAACTACCCCTTGAGATTGAGCCTCTTTTCATACTCCTTGAACTTAAACCTCATTTCTGTGTCTGGAATAGTTTCCTCTATTTGCCAAGGTATTTAGTTCTCTTCTTTTACCTAGTTTTCATTCATTAAGTTTTCTCTAGTCTGAAAAATCTAAATTAAACTGCCTACATATGTTTCTTTATTACATTATAATAGACTTGTCATAGCATTTACTAAAGATTGTGTTCTTATTCATTGATTTTTCTATGTCCCAAAGAATATGCTCTCCATAGGGGTAGGGTCATGACTCTTGTTTATTATTTTATTTCTAGGACTTAGTTGGAAGTAAATTCAGTATGTAATTTTAATAATAAATAGAAAGGAAGAAGAGAGAGGAAGGAAAGGAGTGGAGGAAGGAAAGATTAGTTTACAAGAGGTTTTTATTTTCCTTATTGTGATTTTTTTTTTTTTTTTTTTAACCTGTGCACTCTGGGTCTGAATTTTCTGAGTTGATTGCAATTTCTGTCCACTTATTCTTTTGGTACTGTGAGAATAAATGGATAGTTAAAAATCCCATAGACTTCTTGAAGTAGTTGATAAATAAATAAGACCTATATTAACTCTCATATTTTCCTAGGCAGTGCTTTAAATTTTTATCCTACTTGTCCAACACGAAGTAAAGTTAGTACTGTTTAATCATTTAAGAATTATTTCTGTTCTATTATTTTGTCTGTCACAGGCTGATTGTATCACATGGTATCAGTATACAGATTCATTCAGAGTACTAAACTATTTTTGTCTTAAATAATCCATACATATTAGTATCTTCTAGCCTGTTAACTTCTAGATTTATATATATTTAATAATACTATTAAATGATAATACTAAAAACATGAAAATCTACAAGGATATTGAAAGTTTACAGGAATTAAGAAATTATGAAATTGCTTAAAATATTTACATGTATTAATATGTATAAAATACAATAGAAAAATACATAGAAAATATATAGCATTTAAAAACATTGGTTTGTAGGTAGAATATGTTTGCAGGTATTTCATCCATATATGAAAAAATGATAATGGTTTCATCACTTTCAAAAGGTAGTTGACCAGAGGATTTATACAAGGAAATGAATTAATGGGTTCATTGTTCATGAAACCCCATTTTGTTAAATGAAACTAACCCATTAGTCTTTATTGATCTTCTTGCTTTTAGATCAGTTATGCCTCTTGGTTTCCTTTTCTTTAATCAATGCTATTGTGTGAAGGCAGAAAAATAGTCTTAAACTTGTGATGATCAATTGTTTTAAAATTAAATTCAAGCTGTCTCTAAATATGCTACTATAAATACATTCCCACTTAATATATATATTAAGAACTATAGTAATTAGGAAGTAATGAAAAAGTGAAGTAGTATCTGATTATGTAAAATCATATAACTAAACTAAATTTTGTAGGTTTGAATTTTCAATTAGGGAATCTACATGAAGAAACATTTAAGTTTTGATTATATTAAATTTAATAACACATGCTCTCACACAAAAGCATGCATACCACACAGCCCTTATACATTTATTTAGGACTTAACAGACTAAAATAAAACAGTATCACAAAAACAGTACTGATTTTTTTCACCTTATGCAAAACCCTTGGCTTGCTTATGGTTATATGCCTCTTTCAAATCTTGTAAACTCATGGGGACAATCATTAGGAGACTCTTTTCTGGGTTCACTAGCTGACCAAATGTAACATGAAAACATATGGTTTCTTCATAACTGTATTTTTTAAATTTACATAAATATATATTCATAATATATACACACATGCATATTCACAGTCTAAAGTATTATTCCATCATATCAGAGCAGAAGAGTCACCATACTGATTATTTTAGAATACATACAGAACCAGTATTTATACTCATTTCAAGGGAACTATACAATAGGAAAAAGTACAATCAGAGTTTGCTGCTGCTGCTAAGTCACTTCAGTCGTGTCCGACTCCTAGCGACCCCATGGAGTGCAGCCTACCAGGCTCCTCCGTCCATGGGATTTTCCAGGCAAGAGTACTGGAGTGGGGTGCCATTGACTTCTCCAATCAGAGTTTAGACCTTCCTTATAGTAAATGGTCAGGAAGACAGACATCTATATTTTATTAAGTTATTATTATTCGTTTTAAAGCTACTACCTTATAGCGATCTTTTTATGTTGCTGTTAAACTAATTCAGTTGTATATTGAAACAGCTTCGGTGAGATCAAAACTTTCCAAAGCAAAATTAATGGTAAATTAAGAATGAAAAATCTGATTTGGTTTTAATATAAATACAATGCCTTAATAATTAACTACTACACAAGTAAAATATTTTACTCCAATATTATACTTCTATAGTATTGAATAAAGTAGAACCTAACATATTTTGAAGATTTTAGCATATTTCAGAAGTGCAGGTTTTACTTTTGAACTCTGCAATACTTGCTATGTAAATGTCAAGCATACTGTAGAAAACCTTATTTACTTTTAAAATTAAAATGTGTACTGTTACTTATTCATCAAATAAGAATAAACGTAACATTGCTGCTGCTGCTACTAAGTCACTTGAGTTGTGTCCGACCCTCAGTAGCCCCATGGACTGCAGCCTTCCAGGCCCCTCCGTCCATCGGATTTTCAAGGCAAAAATACTGGCGTGGGGTGCCATTGATTTCTCCGCAACATGACATTCAGATCAGAGCAGATCAGATCAGTCGCTCAGTCATGTCCGACTCTTTGCGACACCATGAAACTCAGCACGCGACACCTCACTGTCCATCACCAACTCCCGGAGGTGACTCAGACACACATCCATCGAGTCAGTGATGCCATCCAGCCATCTCATCCTCTGTCGTCGCCTTTTCCTCCTGCCCCCAATCCCTGGCAGCATCAGAGTCTTTTCCAAAGAGTCAACTCTTCGCATGAGGTGCCCAAAGTACTGCAGTTTCAGCTTTAGCATCATTCCTTCCAAAGAAATCCCAGGGCTGATCTCCTTCAGAATGGACTGCTTGGATCTCCTTGCAGTCCAAGGGACTCTCAAGAGTCTTCTCCAACACCACAGTTCAAAAGCATCAATTCTTCAGTGCTCAGCCTTCTTCACAGTCCAACTCTCACATCCATACATGACAACAGGAAAGACCATAGCCTTGACCAGTCGAACTTTTTTGGCAAAGTGATGTCTTTGCTTTTGAATATGCTATATCGTTTGGTCATAACTTTCCTTCCAAGGAGTAAGCGTCTTTTAATTTCATGGCTGCAGTCACCATCTGCAATGATTTTGGAGCCCAGAAAAATAAAGTCTGACACAGTTTCCACTGTTTCCCCATCTATTTCCCATGAAGTGATGGTACCGGATGCCATGATCTTCGTTTTCTGAATGTTGAGCTTTAAGCCAACCTTTCACTCTCCACTTTCACTTTCATTAAGGGGCTTTTTAGTCCCTCTACACTTTCTGCCATAAGGGTGGTGTCATCTGCATATCTGAGGTTATTGATATTTCTCCCAGCAATCTTGATTCCAATTTGTGTTTCTTCCAGTCCAGCGTTTCTCATAATGTACTCTGCTTATAAGTTAAATAAACATGGTGACAATATACAGCCTTGACGTACTCCTTTTCCTGTTTGGAACCAGTCTGTTGTTCCGTGTCCAGTTCTAACTGTTGCTTCCTGACCTGCATACAGATTTCTCAAGAGGCAGATCAAGTGGTCTGGTATTCCCATATCTTTCAGAATTTTCCACAGTTTATTGTGATCTACACAGTCAAATGCTTTGGCATAGTCAATAAAGCAGAAGTAGATGTTTTTCTGGAACTATCTTGCTCTCTTAATAATCCAGCGGATGTTGGCAATTTGATCTCTGGTTCCTCTGCCTTTTCTAAATCCAGCTTGAACATCAGGAAGTTCACAGTTCACATATTGCTGAAGCCTGGCTTGGAGAATTTTAAGCATTACTTTACTAGTGTGTGAGATGAGTGCAATTGTGCGGTAGTTTGAGCATTCTTTGGCATTGCCTTTCTTTGGGACTGGGCTGAAAACTTACCTTTTCCAATCTTGTGGCCACTGCTGAGTTTTCCAAATTTGCTGGCATATTTAGTGCAGCACTTTCACAGCATCATCTTTCAGGATTTGGAATAGTTCAACTGGAATTCCATCACCTCCACTAGCTTTGTTCCTAGTGATGCTTTCTAACACCCACTTGACTTCACATTCCAGGATGTCTGGCTCTAAGTCAGTGATCACGCTATCATGATTATCTGGGTCGTGAAGATTTTTTTTGGACAGTTCTTCTGTGTATTCTTGCCACCTCTTCTTAATATCTTCTGCTTCTGTTAGGTCCATACCATTTCTGTCCATTATCGAGCCCATCTTTACATGAAATGTTCATTTGGTATCTCTGATTTTCTTGAAGAGATCCCTAGTCTTTCCCATTCTGCTGTTTTCCTCTATTTCTTTGCATTGATCACTGAAGAAGGCTTTTTTATCTCTTCTTGCTATTCTTTGGAACTCTGCATTCAGATGTTTATCAGATCAGAACAGATCAGTCGCTCAGTCGTGTCCGACTCTTTGCGACCCCATGAACTGCAGCACGCCAGGCCTCCCTATCCATCACCAGCTCTCGGAGGTCACTCAGACTCGCATCCATCGAGTCAGTGATGCCATCCAGCCATCTCCTCCTCTGTCGTCCCCTTCTCCTCCTGCCCTCAATCCCTCCCAGCATCAGAGTCTTCTCCAATGAGTCAACTCTTTGCATGAGGTGGCCAAAATACTGGAGTTTCAGCTTTAGCATCATTCCTTCTAAAGAAATTCCAGGATTAATCTCCTTTAGAATGGACTGGTTGTATCTTCTTACAGTCCAAGGGACTCTCAAGAGTCTTATCCAACACCACAGTTCAAAAGCATCAATTCTTCGGCGTTCAGCCTTCCTCACAGTCCAGCTCTCACATCCATACATGATCACAGGAAAGATCATAGCTTTGACTAGGCGAACCTTTGTTGGTAAAGTAATGTCTCTGCTTTTGAATATGCTATCTAGGTTGGTCATAACTTTCCTTCCAAGGAGCAAGCGTCTTTTAATTTCATGGCTGCAGTCACCATCTGCAGTGATTTTGGAGCCCAGAAAAACAAAGTCTGACACTGTTTCCGCTGTTTCCCCATCTATTTCCCATGCAGTGATGGGACCAGATGCCATGATCTTCGTTTTCTGAATGTTGAGCTTTAAGCCAACCCTTTCACTCTCCACTTTCACTTTCATCAAGAGGCTTTTTAGCCCCTCTTCACTTTCTGCCATAAGAGTGGTGTCATCTGCATATCTGAGGTTATTGATATTTCTCCCGGCAATCTTGATTCCAACTTGTGTTTCTTCCAGTCCAGCATTTATCATGATGTACTCTGCATATAAGTTAAATAAACATGGTGACAATATGCAGCCTTGACGTACTCCTTTTCCTATTTGGAACCAGTCTGTTGTTCCATGACCAGTTCTAACTGTTGCTTCCTGACCTGCATACAGATTTCTTAAGAGGCAGATCAGGTGGTCTGGTATTCCCATCTCTTTCAGAATTTTCCATAGTTTATTGTGATCTACACAGTCAAAGGCTTTGGCATAGTCAATAAAGCAGAAATAAATGTTTTTCTGGAACTCTGTTGCTTTTTCCATGATCCAGCGGATGTTGGCAATTTGATCTCTGGTTCCTCTGCCTTTTCTAAAACCAGCTTGAACATCAGGAAGTTCACGGTTCACATATTGCTGAAGCCTGGCTTGTAGAATTTTGAGCATTACTTTACTAGCATGTGAGATGAGTGCAATTGTTTGGTATTTTGAGCACTCCTTGGCATTGCCTTTCTTTGGGATTGGGATGAAAACTGACCTTTTCCAGTCCTGTGGCCACTGCTGAGTTTTCCAAATTTGCTGGCATATTGAGTGTAGCACTTTCACAGCATCATCTTTCAGGACGTGGAATAGTTCCACTGGAATTCCATCACCTCCACTAGCTTTGTTCGTAGTGATGCTTTCTAAGGCCCATTTGACTTCACATTCCAAGATGTCTGGCTCTAGGTCAGTGATCACATCATCATGATTGTCTAGGTCTTGAAGCTCTTTTTTGTACAGTTCTTCTGTGTATTCTTGCCACCTCTTCTTAATATCTTCTCCTTCTGTTAGGTCCACACCATCTCTGTCCTTTATCGTGCCCATCTTTGCATGAAATGTTCCTTTGGTATCTCTGATTTTCTTGAAGAGATCCCTAGTCTTTCCCATTCTGTTGTTTTCCTCTATTTCTTTGCATTGATCACTGAAGAAGGCTTTCTTATCTCTTCTTGCTATTCTTTGGAACTCTGCATTTAGATGTTTATATTTTTCCTTTTCTCCTTTGCTTTTCGCTTCTTTTCTTTTCACAGCTATTTGTAAGGCCTCCCCAGACAGCCATTTTGCTTTTTGTCATTTCTTTTCCATGGGGATGGTCTTGATCCCTGTCTCCTGTACAATGTCACGAACCTCATTCCATAGTTCATCAGGCACTCTATCTATCAGATCTAGGCCCTTAAATCTATTTCTCACTTCCACTGTATATTCATAAGGGATTTGATTTAGGTCATACTTGAATGGTCTAGTAGTTTTCCCTACTTTCTTCAATTTCAGTCTGAATTTGGCAATAAGGAGTTCATGGTCCGAGCCACAGTCAGCTCCTGGTCTTGTTTTTGCTGATTGTATAGAGCTTCTCCATCTTTGGCTGCAGAGAATATAATCGATCTGATTTCTTATATCTTTCCTTTTCGCTTCTCTTCTTTTCACAGCTATTTTTAAGGCCTCCCCAGACAGCCATTTTGCTTTTTTGCATTTCTTTTCCATGGGGATCGTCTTGATCCCTGTCTCCTGTACAATGTCACGAACCTCATTCCATAGTTCATCAGGCACTCTATCTATCAGATCTAGGCCCTTTAATCTATTTCTCATTTCCTCTGTATAATCATAAGGGATTTGATTTAGGTCATACCTGAATGGTCTAGTGGTTTTCACTACTTTCTTCAATTTCAGTCTGAATTTGGCAATAAGGAGTTCATGATCTGAGCCACAGTCAGCTCCTGGTCTTGTTTTTGCTGATTGTATAGAGCTTCTCCATCTTTGTCTGCAAAGAATATAATCGATTTGATTTTGGTGTTGACCATCTGGTGATGTCCATGACATTAGGTAACAATAATCGGAAAAGTTGATTCTAAAAGTTAACTCCTTTTCCTAGTCCACTTATAAACATACATACTTAACAAATATTTATTTTTTTCTTTATTTCTGGTATTCTCATTTCATCAATAATGCAGAATTTCCTTGGACAAAAAATAAAATTAATTTCCACTTCATAAATTCAATTTCTACAAAAATATCCAACATATGTGACTTCAAGGCCAACAAATATACATCTATAGATCTTGAATAAATAAATTTTAAGTTCAAAGTCCAGCAAATTTTTAATGGATTGAAAAGCACTTTTTGTTTGCTGACAATTAAATTTACTAAAATCCTGGCCTTCATGACCATTGAAAGCTTGTCCTTTGGTAGCACCTTCTTTTGTGCTAGTTACTTGCTCGAACATGTCCAACTCTTTGCGATCCCATGGCCTATAGTCCACCATTCCTCTGGTCATGAAATTATCCAGTCAAGAATTCCTGGAGGGGAATGTCATTTCCTTCTACAAGCACCTTCTTTGATGTGTATACATTAGTTGGGACTTGTTCTATTGCAAGGGAAGTGATTCCTTATCCAAATGATCATATGCATAAAAAATAATTTACTGCCTCATGAAATAGTACTGGGGTGGATATAGCTTCAGGTTTGTTTGTTTGTTTTTTCAAACTCAAATGGGTCACAAGACTCTTTCCCCAAGTTTTGAATTTTTTACTCGAAAATCCTGATTTAACTCATGACTACATCCAGTTCACAACACAAGGGAGAACCTGATGGCTCATATAGAACCCTTCTTTCTTGACTGCCCTGAATTAAGTACACATCAATAGCTGAGTCCATCTCTATAGCCCCAAGATAGAGTGACTTGATTACCAACCCTCAAAAAGTATTTCCTTGACTCCTAGGGGGTACAGTCAGATTTATACACAGAATATGGACTAAGAAAATAATTATCAGTGATATGCGAATTAGATGATAAGGAGGTTGAAGCATTTTAAGAGGCAATGACAATAGATAGCTAACACTGTCTGTTTTTTTCTTGCTGCTGCTGCTGATGCTGCTAAGTCGCTTCAGTCATGTCCGACTCTGTGCGACCCCATAGATGGCAGCCTACCTGGTTCCCCTGTCCCTGGGATTCTCCAGGCAAGAATTCTGGAGTGGGTTGCCATTTCCTTCTCCAATGCATGAAAGTTAAAAGTGAAAGTGAAATCACTCAGTCATGTCTGACTTGTAGCGACCCCATAAACTGCAGCCCACTAGGCTCCTCCATCCATGGGATTTTCCAGGCAAGAGTACTAGAGTGGGGTGCCACTGCCTTCTCCACTTTTTTCTTAAATTTACTTTTAATTGGAGGATAATTGCTTCACAATATTGTGCTGGTTTCTGCATATTACAATAATGTGACTCAGCCATTAGGTATACATAGATCCCCTCCCTCTGGAACCTCTTTCCCAGCCCTGGCCCTGCATCTCACTCCTCTAGGTCATCACAGAGCACCAGAGAACCATAACACCGCTATGTTATGCAGTGTATTCCCACTAGCTATGTATTTCACACATGGTAGTGTATATATGTCAATGCCACTCCCTCAATTTGCCCCATCCTCTCCTTCCTACCCTGTGTTAACAAGTCATTTCTCTAAGTCTGCATCTCTTGATTTTCATTTTCTATATGACTTCAGGAGATTAGGTTCCATATAAATGTTTGGTCATAAATCCGTGTGTGTAACTTAAGTTCCTATTTATTGAATGTATTTGTCACCTCCACTGTATAATCATAAGGGATTAGAACTGATACCTGAATGGCCTAGTGGATTTCCACACTTTCTTCAATTTAAGTTTATAAGGTTACTGAATGTCAAACCCATGAAAGTAAAACCAATGAGCCCATGGATGATAAAGCCCATGAAAGTGTGAGGGACTGCATCTGCCAGACGTTTCTTACTCTCACACTCCATAGTCCATACTCAGACTTCATCAAGTTGTTAAAATTACAATTTAAATCTTTTTTCATGGTTTATGGCTTTAAGGCTTCTGTGTCAGGGAAGGAGATCTTTCCTGTGATTCTCTAGGTACTCCTTTCAGAATGTATTTTGGCTATTGTGTTCTATGGGGCTTCCCTAGTGGCTCAGTGGCAAAGAATCTGCCTAGCAATGCAGGAGACAGTGATTCAATCCCTGGGTTGGGAAAATCTGCAGTAGAAGGAAATGGCTACCCACTCCAGTAGTCCTGCCTGGGAAATTGCATGGACAGAGGAGCCCAGTGGGGTATACTACTTGTGGTTGCAGAGTTGGACATGACCTAGAGACTAAAACAATAACAACATTGTATTCTGTCATCATCAGATCAGATCAGTCGCTCAGTCGTGTCCGACTCTTTGCGACCCCATGAACCGCAGCACGCCAGGCCTCCCTGTCCATCACCAACTCCCGGAGGTCACTCAGACTCACATTCATTGAGTCAGTGATGCCATCCAGCCATCTCATCCTCTGTCATCCCCTTCTCCTCCTGTCCCCAATCCCTCCCAGCATCAGAGTCTTCTCCAATGAGTCAGCTCTTCTCCAATGAGTCAGCTCTTCGCTTGAGGTGGCCAAAATACTGGAGTTTCAGCTTTAGCATCATTCCTTCCAAAGAAAGCTTAAAAAAAAAGTTTATTTTTTTATTGAAGGATAATTGCTTTACAGAATTTTACTGTTTTCTGTCAAACCTTAACATGAATCAACCATCAGTTCAGTTCAATCTCTCAGTCCTGTTCGACTCCTTGTGACCCCATGAATTGCAGCACGCTAGGCTTCCCTGGCCATCACCAACTCCCAGAGTTCACACAAACTCATGTCCATTGAGTCAGTGATGCCATCCAGCCATCTCATCCTCTGTCGTCCCCTTTTTCTCCTGCCCCCAATCCCTCCCAGCATCAGAGTCTTTTCCAATGAATCAACTCTTTGCATGAAGTGGTCAAAGTATTGGAGTTTCAGCTTTAGCATCAGTCCTTCCAAAGAGCACCCAGGACTGATCTCCTTTAGAATGGACTGGTTGGATCTCCTTGCAACCAAGGGATTCTCTCAAGAGTCTTCTCCAATACCACAGTTCAGAAGCATCAATTCCTGGGCACTCAGCTTTCTCACAATCAACCATAGTTATACATAAAGTCCCTCCTTTTTGAACCTCCCTCCTGTCTCCCTCCCCATTCCACCCCTCTAGGTTGATACAGAGCCCCTGTTTGATTTTCCTGAGCCATACAGAAAATTCCCATTGGCTATTTTATGGAGAAGGCAATGGCAGCCCACTCCAGTACTCTTGCCTGGAAAATCCCATGGACAGAGGAGCCTAGTAGGCTACAGTCCATGGGGTTACTGAGGGTCGGACACGACTGAGCGACTTCACTTTCACTTTTCACTTTCATGCACTGGAGAAGGAAATGGCAACCCACTCCAGTGTTCTTGCCTGGAAAATCCCAGGGACCGCAGAGCCTGCTGGGCTTCCGTCTATGGGGTCGCACAGAGTCGGACACGACTGAGGCAACTTAGCAGCAGCAGCAGCATCTATTTTATATATGGTAATGTAAGTTTCCATGTTACTCTTTCCACACATCTCGCCCTCTCCTCCCCTCTCCCCATGTCCATAATTCTATTCTCTATGTCTGTTTCTCCACTGTTGCCCTGTAAATAAATTCTTCAGTACCATTTTTCCAGATTCCGTATATATGCATTAGAATATGGTATTCATTTTTCTCTTTCTGACTCACTTCACTCTGTATAATAGGATTTTTTTTTTTTTTTATTTTTTAACTTTACAATATTGTATTGGTTTTGACATATATCAAAATGAATCCGCCACAGGTATACATGTGTTCCCCATCCTGAACCCTCCTCCCTCCTCCCTCTCCATACCATCCCTCTGGGTCGTCCCAGTGCACCAGGCCCAGGCATCCAGTATCGTGCATCGAACCTGGACTGGCGATTCATTTCTTATATGATATTATACATGTTTCAGTCCCATTCTCCCAAATCATCCGACCCTCTCCCTCTCCCAGAGTCCAAAAGACTGCTCTATACATCAGTGTCTCTTTTACTGTCTCGTATACAGGGTTATTGTTACCATTTTTCTAAATTCCATATATATATGTTAGTATACTGTATTGGTGTTTTTCTTTCTGGCTTACTTAACTCTGTATAATAGGCTCCAGTTTCATCCACCTCATTAGAACTGATTCAAATGTATTCTTTTTAATGGCTGAATAATACTCCATTGCATATATGTACCATAGCTTTCTTATCCATTCATCTGCTGATAGACATCTAGGTTGCTTCCATGTCCTGGCTATTATAAACAGTGCTGTGATGAACATTGGGGTACACATGTGTCTTTCAATTCTGGTTTCATCAGTGTGTATGCCCAGCAGTGGGATTGCTGGATCATAAGGCAGTTCTATAATAGGTTTTTTAAGAATCCAGTAAGTTGTTGAATTTCAGTTTAACTTGTCTTGTTGGAAGGCTAATTTTAATAACTTTGGAGCTCTTTGCATATTACAGCTGAAATCAGAAATCTAGTTTTGAAATTTAGTAAAAGCAAACACCTGATACACTTTGCATACTTCATGAAGAGAAAGGAAGCATTGCTAATATACAAAACATTTTATTAAAATATAATTTATACAAAGTGTCAAAATGCCTTTTCATTCATAAATTGGGTTAGACTATCTACTTTTGAATATTAAAAGCTATTATCCTGTATCCTGCATCAAACCTGGACTGGCGATTCATTTCTTATATGATATTACACATGTTTCATTGCCATTCTCCCAAATCATCCCATGACTGAGTGACTGAACTGAACTGAAAAAATCTTTGATTCTTTTAAGAAGGCCACTTAGTAACATTTTTGACTTGCCTAGACAAAATGGAAGAACTAATTTATTTCAATTTATTTTCAGTTCAGGAAGTCTTTTGTGACAGCAGTGGGAATCTAGAGTATGTCCTTGTAGTTTATGACTTTTAATACCTTGTATTTTTGTTTTCAAAGCCATTTCAGTATTATAATTGCCTTCTATAAATTTTATGCCATGGAGAGATACTGTGAAGAATCTTTAGAAATACATTGCTGATAACTACATTTTTTATATTGGAACTGTTAGTATTTGGATATTCTAGCCTTGTGTTATAATCTTTACACAAATAATTGCCTTTTCCTAGTTAGTAAAGACCCAATAAAAAGACCTATTGTAGAAAGTAGAAAGACTACACAGGTGAATGCATTTTGGTTAAAAAAAAAATCTTATAAAATCATAGCTATAAGTAAGGTAGTATATGTTATTCTTGAAATCCTTATTATAACAAGCTCATAAGAATTTTTCTATCATTTTATTTCTTGAAGGTAGAAATAAGTTTTCTTCAAGCAATTATCTCTATCTTTGTTGAAGTATAAGAAAAATGAATCAGGGGAATAATTTATATGAAAGGACTCAGATTACTCTGTGAGCTAAATGAAAAGAACCAAATCTTTAATCTTTGAATATTCATGTCTACTGAAGAGTTGTTACATAGTATACCCTTAATAAATGTTGATTGAATAAGAGATTGAACTTATTGAGCTATTAAGAGACATATTTCTATTCCGTCATCACAAAATGAGGAAATACATTATAGCACATTAAGAGTTCCTAAATAACATTATTAAGGAAGGTAAAATTCCCCAACTGTGCTATGAATATAATTGCTTATTAAGTTTGTGTTTCTCCAGAAACCATTAAATTAGTTCAAGAAATTTATCTTTCATGTAAATGAAATGAAAAATATCTTAGATTCCAGAAAAAAATTGAAAATTAAAATTTTACCGGGAACACATCAGCAAAACATTATTTTATCTTATGTAAAACAATATGCTGCTGCTGCTACTAAGTTGCTTCAGTAAAACAGTATAGCTAGCAATAGAAAAGATTCATATGGAAGGTAGAAATTTTAACATTCATTTCTTAGTCACTAACAGAGCAAGTACATCTTAAAAAGTGAGTTAAGATATTTAGGGCACTCTCTCTAAGGTAAACATATTTAACATCTGTATATTATGAGAAAGGAAAGGAAATATCTTCTGGGAGCCATTTAATCATAGGTTTTTCCCATTATAAAATATTCTCATTGGTTATTCAATATTTTCAAAAATCATCATCTGATGAAATGGGACATGTAATTCCATGGACAATCTGGTCAAGAGGGAACATTGTCTGAAACTGAAATGATTATTTCTGATGTGGTAATAAAATTAGAAATTCAGAGAAATCTTGAATTGAAGATGTTGATTTAAGTAGGGAAGGCACAAATAGGTTAAAAGAAGGCACTCAAACTCGTCTGACTTATTTTGTAATGTTCTCAGTCTAATTCATATTCTAAGTGCTATTTGGGATAATACTTTTTGATAGTGCAAATTTAATTTTGATAAACAATTACAACACTGTTATTAATAATCAAATATATTGGAAAATTGGAATAAAACTTACACAAGAAGTTCTTTTAATGGAAACTTATTGGCCAATAGAAGAACTATACTTACTTAACAATCAAGGCTATGCCAAAGCCTTTGACTGTGTGGATCACAATAAACTGCGGGAAATTCTGAAAAAGATGGAAATACCAGACCACCTGACCTGCCTCTTGAGAAATTTGTATGCAGGTCAGGAAGCAATAGTTAGAACTGGACATGGAACAACAGACTGGTTCCAAATAGGAAAAGGAGTACGTCAAGGCTGTATATTGTCACCCTGCCTATTTAACTTATATGCAGAGTACATTGTGAGAAACGCTGGGCTGGAAGAAGCACAAGCTGGAATCAAGATTGTCGGGAGAAATATCAATAACCTCAGATATGCAGATGACACCACCCTTATGACAGAAAGTGAAGAGGAACTGAAAAGCCTCTTAATGAAGGTAAAAGAGGAGGGTGAAAAACTTGGCTTAAAGCTCCACATTCAGAAAACGAAGATCATAGCATCTGGTCCCACCACTTCATGGGAAATAGGTGGGGAAACAGTGGAAACAGGGTCAGACTTTATTTTTCTGGGCTCCCAAATCACTGCAGATGGTGACTGCAGCCATGCAATTAAAAGACGTTTACTGCTTGGAAGAAAAGTTATGACCAACCTAGATAGCATATTCAAAAGCAGAGACATTACTTTGCCAACAGAGGTCCGTCTAGTCAAGGTTATGGTTTTTCCAGTGGCCATGTATGGATGTGAGAGTTGGACTGTGAAGAAGGCTGAGCACTGAAGAATTGATGCTTTTGAACTGCGGTGTTGGAGAAGACCCTTGAGAGTCCCTTGGACTGCAAGGAGATCCAAGCAGTCCATTCTGAAGGAGATCAGCCCTGGGATTTCTTTGGAAGGAATGATGCTAAAGCTGAAACTGCAGTACTTTGGCCACCTCACGCGAAGAGTTGACTCATTGGAGAAGACTCTGATGCTGGGAGGGATTGGGGGCAGGAGTAGTGGACAACAGAGGATGAGTTGGCTGGATGGCATCACTGACTCGATGGACGTGGGTCTGGGTGAACTCCAGGAGTTGGTGATGGACAGAGAGGCATTGCGTGCTGTGATTCATGGGGTCACAAAGAGTCGGACACAACTGAGTGACTGAACTGAACTGAACTGAATTCATTGATAGCTTTCATAACAATAAAAATCAAAATAAAAGAACTGCCAAGCTTCTATAAGATTATTAAAAACTCTGTACTGGTAAACTTCAATATTTAACTGCAATATTTCTTTAAGGCAATATATATGGGATTTCTTTGGAAGGAATGATGCTGAAGCTTAAACTCCAGTATTTTGGCTACCTCATGCCAAGAGTTGACTCATTGGAGAAGACTCTGATGCTGGGAGGGATTGGGGGCAGGAAGAGAAGGGGACTACAGAGGATGAGATGGCTGGATGGCATCACTGACTCGATAGATGTGAGTCTGAGTGACCTCTGGGAGTTGGTGATGGACAGGGAGGCCTGGCATGCTGTGATTCATAGGGTTGCAAAGAGTTGGGACACGACTCAGCGACTGATCTGATCTGATATATATATATATCATTTGACACAAATGATCTTTATTTTCATCAGTATACTTTTGCTTTATATGTTTTATAAATTGTGAAAAAGTTACCCAAAAAAATAATCATGAGCAAATTGTAAGGTCAAAATCTTGACCAAAAGTTACATCTTGAATTGTAAAGATACTCTTGATTAATTGAGTACAAAAACTCTATCTTTATCTCTGGGCCTATGTACATGTCTGATTATTCGTGTCCAAATTAAAGACAATAGCATTTATATGCTACTCAAAACTCTTCTGGCAACCCCAGAAGTCACTTTCTTTACTGATGGTTTGCAAATGATATATGTCCCAATTGTATATGTGAAATTTTAATATCTAAAGTTGACTGAGTAGCAATACAGAGAGGTCAATATCATAGAAATAATAATTTTTTCTTATAGTACTCAAGAGGAAAGAGCATGCCATATCATGCAAATCCACACAAAGAAGTGCCAGGTTTGACTATGAGGCAGAAAGAACAAGAAAACCATGACCAAGACTTATTATTATGTTTGTGGTGGGAAAGATAAGACAGGGTATGAAAATGGCTTAGAATTGGACAGTCTGAATAATGTCTTTGGACTCTAGGCTACAGTGGTCATCTCTTGCATTCTGATACCAGTCTCTGGGATGATTTAGGGTAGGGAAAATACTGTTATGGAGTGTGAGAGATAAAGCAGGTGACTGGAGGTATAAATTAGGTTTGGCTCTTTTGCATATGAAAGGTATGCTCACAGTGGAATTGCTATGTTGAACATTAGCTAGCTTTGGGAAGGACAGTCTCTTCCCAACTAGCTAACCCCATCACCATCCCAAATATCAAAACACCATAAGATATAGGGGGAAAAAAGCCTGATTAATAGTCCAACCAATTAGAAAACTGTGGCTTGATTAGGTGACCCAAGTGACTTAAATGTACCTACTGAAAATTTTTCTTTTGAGTCCTCTCAAATCCAAAATACCTGTCCTATATAGCAACAAAATTAACACCTCAAGTTAGAGGTGGTCTAAACTGCTCTGGTCCAACCCCTGGTGTTGACGTTGCTAGTTCTACAGTGTTTTCCAGTTCTCTCTTCTGCTGCACCATATTGTTTGTCTTTAAATAAAAGCTTTATACAAGTATGTTTCATGGGATCTGGTGGGTTCTCTCAGTATATAAAATAAAAATTAAATCATGCATAAAATATATGAACTTGAAAATATAGCAATAGAAAATATACAAATTGAGACTCAAAGGAAAAAAGCTAAAAGATGAGAAAATGAAAGATCTTCAGTCTCATGGGGGAAAAATCAAGAGTAAATGGAATAGTTTGAGACTTAGGAGAGGGGAAAAAAAAAAAAAAAAAAGGAATGCATTGGTTTGGCCAAAATGTTTGTTTGGGTTTTCATGTTGCAGATACTGTCCATAGCCTATTACAAAAAACCCAAACAAACATTGGCCAACCCAATAGTGACAAAAACAACTTACATAATGACTTAGAGATTGGCAAGGTTAATACAATCAGTAAACTACAAATTCAAGTTACTCCTTGAAGAAGAAATGGGACAATAGAAAACCAATGCTAGAAAGAATCCTAAAACACTTAGAGATTTATGTTCTTGAAGATAAAAGATAAGAAATTATATAGATTTTTCCTCATTAAAAAAATCATCAGACATAAAATAGAATTGTACAATATCATATAAGAAACGAATCACCAGTCCAGGTTCCATGCAGGATATGGGAAGCTTGGGGCTGGTGCACTGGGATGACCCAGAGGGATGGTATAGGGAGGGAGGTAGGAGGGGGGTTCAGGATTGGGAACACGTGTACACCCATGGCAGATGCATGTTGATGTATGGAAAAACCAATACAATATTATAAAGTAAAAAAAGATAATAATAATAATAAAATAATAATAATTTTAAAAAAAAGAAAAGCAGAGACATTAGTTTGCCAACAAAGGTCCATCCAGTCAAGGCTATGGTTTTTTCAGTGGTCATATATGGATGTGAGAGTTGGACTGTGAAGAAGGCTGAGCACTGAAGAATTGATGCTTTTGAACTGTGATGTTGGAGAAGACTCTTGAGAATCCCTTGGACTGCAAGGAGATCCAACCTGTCCATTCTGAAGATCAGCCCTGGGTGTTCTTTGGAAGGAATGATGCTAAAGCTGAAACTCCAGTACTTTGGTCACGTATTACGAGGAGTTGACTCATTGGAAAAGACTCTGATGCTGGGAGGGATTAGGGGCAGGAGGAAATGGGGACAACAGAGGATGAGATGGCTGGATGGCATCACCAACTCAATGGACTTGAGTTTGAGTGAACTCCGGGAGCTGGTGATAGACAGGGAGGCCTGGCGTGCTGCGATTCATGACCCCATGGGTCACAAAGAGTCAGACATGACTGAGCGACTGAACTGAACTGAACTAAGCTGATAGACCCTATGGAGAGATAGAGACAGTTTAAATATAGTACGATAAATGGAAATAGTGTAAGAATAAAGTACTATTGGAACACACACACACACACAAAGAATTGTACCTTTGAAGAACTGAAACTAGCATGTAAACCAAAAAACAACAGTTAACTATAGTTCTCTATCCAGCCAAATAATGATTTAAAAAAAATGAAGTAAGATAAAAATATATTAGGATAAAAAAGCTGTTCAATTTCATCAGCTAACTTGCACTATTAGAAATAATAAATAGTTCCTCAAGTGAATAGAAAATTATACAAGTAGAAATTTGAATATGCACAAAGGAACAAAGAGTATTAAATAAGGTAAATATATGGAGAAAGATACATAAGACATATTATAATATTTACTATTTTCAAGTGGTTGTTGTTGTTCAGTTACCATGTTGTGTCCGACTCTTCATGACCCCATGGATTGCAGCACTCCAGGCTTCCCTTTCCCTCATCATCTCCCAGGGTTTGCTCAAACTCATGCCATTGAATCAGTGATGTTGTCCAACCATCTCATCTTACCATTTTCAAGTGGTAATTGATTATTGAAAGAAAAATTAAAACAATGTTATATTTGACATACAAGTGGCAACATAGGAGTGGAAAAAATTAAGGTGTACATGATGAAATTATTAGTTGCTCAGTTGTGTCTAACTCTTTGTGACTCCATGGACTGTGGCCAGCCAGGCTCCTCTGTCCATGGAACTCTCCAGGTAAGAATACTGGAATGAGTTGCCATTTCCTTTTCTAGGGGATCTTCCTGACCCAGGGATCAAATCCAGGTCTCCTGCATTGTAGGCAGATTCTTTACCTGCCAGAAATATATATCTTTATATATGACATAGCTATATTAAAATGCATTTTAAGTTAAAGATGCATCTTGCAGATTCCTAGAAAAAATTATTATAAAAAAGACATGGATAATAAGTAGCCTTAAATGGAATGATAAAATAGCTTAGTTAATCTAAATGATGTTAGGAAAAGAAAACGGAAAAAAAGAGAAGAATGAAGACTAGCTAGTACAAATAGAAAACATATAGCGAAATGATAACCTTTAAATCCAAGCTGAGAGATAATTAAATTTAAATGATCTAAATACTCTAAATAAAAGGCATTATCAAATTGGATAAAAAGCATGACCTACCAGCATGCTATCTAGAGGAAACATGCATTGAATATAAATACATAGCTAGGTAAAATGTAAAAAATTATTTGTTACAAATAATCCTAAGAAGAATGCAAGGGCTATAATAATATTAGATCTTGTATTTTTTGGGACAACCTATATTTCTAAAGAGGGACATTTATGATTATAAAAATGATAATTCATCAGTAAGATAAAATATATTTAAATATGTATGCACTTCTTAAGAGTTTCAAAACATAAATGAAAGGAATGGAAAATTGTCCCTCCCTCCCAGGTTCTTTGGCTGGTCTAATAGTTAAACTGACACAAGATAGATTAAGAGGAGAAAAACAAATACAATTTTGTACAAACGAGAGCCCATAAAGATGAGACTTCCCTAGCTAACGAAAGCCGGCAGCTTTTATACCTTTTAGACAAGGAAATAATAGATTTGTAAGAAATTGACCAAAAAAGGGATTTGGGTTTGGGGTAGTAAGTTAGTGAAAAAGTAGCAGGTTTGTTTAGGTAACATTTTCAGCCCTGAATTCCCTATCTCTAACTAGAGGATGCCTTCTACCCTCCTGATATGAAGAGAGTTGTTTCACATGAGAGATATTTTTCCTACATTCATGGGGATAAGTGAGGATCAGAATGTCATTTTTCTGTGACTGTTTCTTAGTAACTTAAGTTCTAGCTAATCAATGGGAAATTGGCATATTTTGGGATGGCATATTTTGCTCTTTTAAGACTACTGATAGAACTGAAAGGAGACATAGGTATATCCATAATTATAGTTGAAAATGTAACAACTCCTATCTTGAACAGACAGACTTTGAGTGTACATGGAATATTAATCAATATAGACCCTATATATGTAAACCACCAAATACCTCAATAAATTACAAAGAATCAAAGTCAGATAGTTTATATTCTCAGACTACTGCAGAGTTAAATAACCTAAACTATTAAAATAATAATTACTTAAGTAATACTTATGTATAGCCCATGGACAAAAGGAGAAATAAAAATCATAAAATATTTTAATTGAATAGAATAAACAATTTATCAAAATTTGTTGGATTCCCTAAAGCAGTGCTTCATGAATATAAATTTTTAAATTAATTACATATGACTAAATGCCTGTATTTGTGAAGAAGAATTAAAGCTAGTGGTCTAAACTTTAACCTTAGAAAAGCAGAATAAAAAGAGCAAATCAAACACAACAATGCAAAAGGAAATATATAATAAAAATAAGAGAATAAAATGAATAAAGATAGAGAAAATGTATTAAACCAAAAGATATTTTTGAAAATATCATTAAAATGAATTTCTAGCTAGACCACTCCCTATCACCCAGAATTTTTGAAAGTTTTAAGCTTTATTTTTTAAATATGTTTTAAATGTAACAGCTCTTAGGGTCTTCTCTCATGCATCAGTGGTAAAGAATCCTCCTGACAACACAAGAGACATGAATTTGATCCATGGTCTGGGAAGGTCCCACTTGCCACAGGACAACTAAGCCCTTGTGCCAAGACTACTGAGCCAGGGCTTTAGAGCCCATGAACTCCAGTTACTGAAGCCTGCATGTCTCAATCCTTTGCTCTGCAACAAGAGAAACCAATACAATAGAAGCCTGCAACCAGCAACTGAAGAAGACTTGTGCAGCAATGAAGACTCAGAGCAGCCATAAATAAATAAATACAATAAAAAATATGACTTTTCTTATACATCTGAATTTACTAACTATATATTATGTTTATGAGAAATACTCAAAAAATATCTGTAGGCTTTGATTCTCTTACAAAAGTACATTGCAGACAGTCTGATTTAAATTAAGGGCAGAAAAGAGGAAAAGTCATACTAGTAATATCAAGGAGTCATCCTATATGTCCTGCAGATACAGAGAATACTGTGAATAATTTCTTGCTACTGACTTTGCTTAGAAGAAATGGATATGGGAATGTAAACTAATACAGCCACTATTGAAAGCAGTCTGGAAACTTCACAAAAAATAAATAAAATAAAACTACCATCTTTTCCAACAATTTCACAACTGGGTATTTATCCTAAAGAAATGAAATCCCTGTATTAAAAATATATCCACCCTCATCTTCATTGCATCATTTCATAGGCATGAATATCAACAGAACACAACAGACTCCAAAACTTAATTTACACAGCAACAATTAAATTATTTTTGATATGAGTTCTAAGAAAATTGGATAGGGGAAAAAGTACAGTTGATCCTTGAAGAACTTCTGGAGTTAGGGAAACCAACCCTCACCTTGTGGAATGAAGTGAAAGTGAAGTGAAGTCGCTCAGTTGTGTCCGACTCTTTGCAACCCCATGGACTGTAGCCTACCAGGCTTCTCCATCCATGGGATTTTCCAGGCAAGAGTACTGGAGTGAGTTGCTATTTCCTTCTCCAGGAAGGAATAGTCCTTGTGGAATACCCATGTGTAATTTTAGAGTTTACCCCTCACATCCATGTTTCTACATCTATAAATTCAACCGTGGGCCACGGAGTACTACACTATGTATTTGATTTTAAAAATCTATGTATAAGTGAACCTACACAGTTCAAATCCAATATTATTCAAGAGTTAACTGTAGTATTTATAATAAAAAGTGCTACAACATTGTATGGCTATATGAGAAAAAATGAATTGTCTAATTCCATACACTGATTATCTCAAATGGATCATAAGTCTAAATGTAAAAGATAAAATCAGAAAATTTTCAAAGAAAAACAAAGAAAAATCTTTGTGACCTTATGAAAAATAAGGATTTCTGATTCAGGAAACAGAAATAAGCATTAAAAAAGGAAAAATAGCTAAATTTTACTTAACAAAAATTCAAAAAAATGTCAAAATTTAAAAGTTTAAGGATGACTTCTAACTAGAATAGTAAAATTAAGACAAATGGCACAGTTAAACGCTGAGAGCAAATGGAGAAACTGGTACATCCATATATTGCTGGTGAGAACATGAAATGTTACAACTATTTTGAAAAACAGTTTGGCAAGCTCTTATACCTTAAACAACCTAGTGTTTTCAGACCTAGGTATGTATCCAGGCAAATGAAAGATTATGTTTATAAACACATTTTGCTGCCAATGCTAATAGCTTCTCCATAATAGTCTCAAACTGGAAATGCAAGTAACGTCCTTCACAGATGACTGAATAAGAGGACTACTCATAAATGTCTATAACAAACAGTAAATATATATTCATACCATGGAATACTGCTAAGCCATTTCAGTCGTGTCTGACTCTGTGCGACCCCATAGACGGCAGCCCACCAGGCTCCCCCATCCCTGGGAATCTGCAGGCAAGAACACTGGAGTGGGTTGTCATTTCCTGTTCCGATGCATGAAAGTAAAAAGTGAAAATGAAGTCGCTCAGTCGTGTCTGACCCTTAGCATGGACTGCAGCCTACCAGGCTCCTCTGTCCATGGGATTTTCCAGGCAAGAGTGCTGGAGTGGGGTGCCATTGCCTTCTCCACCATGGAATACTACTCTGAAATAAAAAGGCAGAAAATCATAATGCACAAAACAGTATAATTGTATCTCAAAAAATTTTTTGAGTGAAAGAAGTGAGACACAAACAGATTTATTATTGTATAATTCTCTTTATGTGCTATTCTAGAACAGAAGTCATTAATGTAATGTGAATATTCTATATCTTTATAATAGTGTAACCTGAGTATGTATGTTTGACAAAATATATCAAATTATAAATTAAAACATGTTTATATTTTACTGCATCAGCTATATCCAAATAAAATTGATATCATTTATCAGTTATTCATATCTTTAAGAAATTTTGTACTGTTTATATAGGCATAATGTTACCTTCAAGGGCTATGATCAATATTGAAAAATATCACTTAAATAAACTATGGATTTATCACTCATCTTAGCAGCAATGTAAATTGAATTTTTATAATTTCCAAAGGATGTAGATGTGCTCTTTCTTGCCCACTAATAGATATTTTTAGTTTCCACTGGAAACATAGGAAGCACAGGAGACTATTTCAGCAGCTTCTCAGGAAAGCCTCTTATAGCAAAATAGTTTTTATTGCTCCTTTATGTAAAAGGATTAGATGTCACAATAGCAGTTCCTACAATCCAACTGAGTTACTATTCCTTCAAAAGTTGCTATCCATTGATTCAGACTCCAGTGACTTGGTTCCATTTATTAATCAATTTCTCTCTGAATCTACTTCTTAGCTTGTACCTCTCCACTAATCTTGTCTTATAGTACTAAGAACATCGTTTACATTTGTTTATGCCTTTTTTTTGTCTATTTCTCACTTTTAAAATATTCCCAATACATAGCATGATTTAAAATATTTAGTATGCTTATTTTTAACTCATTTATATTTCATTCCATAGGTTGTAAGTCACAGTGCTGGTAACTCTGACTCCTTTGATTTATGTATATTCTAATATGGGCACAAGACTTTACGTATATTATATATAATATAGACAAAAGGTTTATCTCTGTAATGAATGATTTTAAAGACTGTGTAACCTATTTGTGAAAACTTAAGTTTTATGTAATCATTTATATAATACTAAACTGAATTCACTTTTGAAACACTCATAAGGCTAATTTTAATTTTTTCTTTATTATGAGTTATATGCTGAGATTTATACACCCAAATACAGACAAGAAACACATAAGTAAAATCTACATGCTTACATGATAAAAATGTTTTATGTACATATCTATATTTGCAATTTATATATACATAGGTATATATATGTTATCAGATCAGATCAGATCAGATCAGTCGCTCAGTCGTGTCTGACTCTTTGCGACCCCATGAACCGCAGCACGCCAGGCCTCCCTGTCCATCACCAGCTCCCGGAGGTCACCCAGACTCGCATCCATCGAGTCAGTGATGCCATCCAGCCATCTCATCCTCTGTCATCCCCTTCTCCTCCTACCCTCAATCCCTCCCAGCATCAGAGTCTTCTCCAATGAGTCAACTCTTCGCATGAGGTGGCCAAAATACTGGAGTTTCAGCTTTAGCATCATTCCTTCCAAAGAAATTCCAGGATTGATCTCCTTCAGAATGGACTGGTTGGATCTTCTTGCAGTCCAGATATGTAAAATAGAAAATTGAATTCCTCAAATGAAAATAATACTTGACTCTTTTGTGGAAGACTTTTTCAGTTAGAATGTCTTACATTTTCAATTAGAATAGAGTGTCTAATTTGTTAGGAAAGAAAATCTTTTCCAAAAATAATTTTAAAGGGATTTCCATTTGTATTAGATGTGCAACATCAAAGGAGCAAGTTGTGTCATTCCTCCCACCTTTGCAATTTTATTTCAATGTAAATTATTTTTCATTAAAATGTCTCACCTTTCTGGCCAGTTTCCATCAGCTCTTGTGAGTTCTGATGATTCATAAGTTCCTTCCAATCCATGAGTGAACATATAAAGAAATTAACCATCAGAAGCAGGCTAAACACCACATAAAGGCAAAATCACTTTTGTTTAAGTCATAATTTATTACCTCTGTTCACTTCAAAGTACTTTAAAAAATTGACTCAGTGAACAAGTCATAATTCTTATGAAGGTAAACATTATTATACCTTTAACAAAAGTGATTATTGAGGCTAAGAATTTGTCTTCAAAGTGAAAAATAATACTAATTCTTTTCATCAGTTTTGGTTCATAATATTGTATGAGACTCCAACCTCTTTTTTAATACTCTATTTATTCACAATCTATATAACCCCTTCTAGTCAGCAGTGCTAATTGTATTAATGGACATTTCAAAGCTTGTATTTTTCTGATATGATTCACAGTCTAACAAAATTTTGTAGAAGTGGTAAATCTACACATAAGTACATTGTCTTTGATTCACATTATGCTTATTAAATTCAACAAGTATTTATTGAGTCAAAATATGTGTCAGACACTCTGGGAAGTGCTAGGGATAAAAAGATAACTATGGAGCTGTTTGCTGTCAAGGGCACACAGTCAAGTTATGAAGTTATGTAAGTTAATCATTGGGATAAAATGTGATGAGTGCAATTTTGCCAGTATTTTCAGAATAGAATATTGACACAAATTATGTCATCAACTTGGATGCATAAAGTATATTTTCCAAGAAAAGATGTTTTACATGGAACAGAAAATAGGAGTAGGTTTTTTCCAGATAGGAGCAAAATATGACTGGGAGATGGGTGAGTAAAGAAGAGTATTTCAGGAGGCAGAACAGCATGTGCCAAACTGGAAATATATTAGACAGCCAAGGGGACTGCGGAGTTTTGGTCTTGACTGAAATGTGGACAGTATTTATGTGGCAAAGGCAGATTAGGCAAAGATGACATTCTGGGATGTATCTTATGATACTCTAAAAGCCCTCAAGTAGCCATCCCACTGATCACATTAAAAACCAAGCAGGAGTAACATAGTGATGTTTCTACTTTGATTCAAGCTTTGTTAATGATAGGATAATAGATTATAAGTCTGTGGATAAGGATAAGAGTGGAACTTACTGTGTGTCAGGTAGGAGATGATGAAAATCCGATTTAAAGTCATTGATAGTTATAAGTGGGTGATATTGAGAGATACATAGTAAAATTGTGCAGAATTCAATGCCTATGAAATGTGGTAGAAGGGAGGGAAGTTTAGGAGTCTCCTGTAATTGTAAGTAAGTAAAGAAATGTCTTGTTCAAAATGGAAATATATGAGAGTGAGCAAATTGAGAAGAAAGATTGTAAGTTTGATTTTGGATGTGTTGACCTAGAATCTACATGTTTTTTTTTTTTTTTTTTGCCTTTTATTTTTTTTTTGTTGTTGTTAATCAAGAATCTCTTTTATTGATTATCAGAAACATTACAAACATCTAATATGAACAAATTGTAACATGACAGTATTTAGTTTGAACAATTAATACATTTCAGATATAATATTATACATATTTCAATGTTATTCTCCCCAATCATCCCACCCTCTCCCGGTCCCAGAGTCCAAAAGTCTGGTCTATACATCAGTGTCTCTTTTGCTGTCTCGTAAATAGGGTTATTTTTACCATCTTTCTAAATTCCATATATATGCGTTAGTATACTGTATTTGTGTTTTTGTTTCTGGCTTACTTCACTCTGTATAATAGGCTCCAGTTCCATCCACCTCCTTAGAACTGATTCAAATGTATTCTTTTTAATGGCTGAGTAACACTCCATTGTGTATATGTACCACAGCTTGCTGATCCATTCATCTGTGGATGGACATCTAGGTTGCTTCCACGTTCTGGCTATTGCAAACAGTGCTGCTATGAACATTGGGGTACACGTGTCTCTTTCAATTCTGGTTTTCTCAGTGTATATGCCCAGCAGTGGGATTGCTGGATCATAAGGCAGTTCTATTCCCAGTTTTTTGAGGAATCTCCATACTGTTCTCCATAGTGGCTGTACCAGTTTGCATTCCCACCAACAGTGCAAGAGGGTTCCCTTCTCTCCGCACCCTCTCCAGCATTTATTGCTTGTGGACTTTTGGATAACAGCCATTCTGATTGGCGTGAAATGGTATCTCATAGTGGTTTTGATTTGCATTTCTCTGATAATGAGTGATGTTGAGCATCTTTTCATGTGTCTGTTAGCCATCTGTATGTCTTCTTTGGAGAAATGTCTATTTAGTTCTTTGGCCCATTTTTTGATTGGGTCATTTATTTTTCTGGAATTGAGCTGTAGAAGTTGCTTGTATATTTTTGAGATTAGTTGTTTGTGAGTTGCTTCATTTGCTATTATTTTCTCCCATTCTGAAGGCTGTTTTTTCACCTTGCTTATAGTTTCCTTTGTTGTGCAGAAGCTTTTTAAGTTTGATTAGGTCCCATTTGTTCATTTTAGATTTTATTTCCAATATTCTGGGAGGTGGGTCATGGAGGATCCTGCTGTGATGTAAGTCAGAGAGTGTTTTGCCTATGTTTTCCTCTAGGAGTTTTATGGTTTCTGGTCTTACATTTAGCTCTTTAATCCATTTTGAGTTTATTTTTGTGTATGGTGTTACAAAGTGTTCTAGTTTCATTCTTTTACAAGTGGTTGACCAGTTTTCCCAGCACCACTTGTTAAAGAGATTGTCTTTAATCCATTGTATATTCTTGCCTCCTTTGTCAAAGATAAGGTGACCATATGTGCGTGGATTTATCTCTGGGCTTTCTATTTTGTTCCATTGATCTATATTTCTGTCCTTGTGCCAGTACCATACTGTCTTAATGACTGTGGCTTTGTAGTAGAGCCTGAAGTCAGGCAGGTTGATTCCTCCAGTTCCGTTCTTCTTTCTCAAGATAGCTTTGGCTATTCGAGGTTTTTTGTATTTCCATACAAATTGAGAAATTATTTGTTTTAGCTCTGTGAAGAATACCGTTGGTAGCTTGATGGGGATTGCATTGAATCTATAAATTGCTTTGGGTAGTATACTCATTTTCACTATATTGATTCTACCAATCCATGAACATGGTATATTTAATCTACATGTTAAAAAAGCATTTTGATAACTGGAAATTAGTATTTTGTGTGTATTTGTGGATGAAATACTTGACCTGTTTTATCGAATCTGAAAGTTTTAGATTATTCACCTCAAGCTTCATTAGATAAAAAATTTTAAGCAAGAAAATTTGACTTGTTAGTACTACCCAATGTAGGTATTTATGGACTTCCCTGGTGGTTCAGCAGTAAAGAACCCACCTGTCAATGCAGAAAGCATGAGTTTGATCCCTAGGTCTGGAAGATCCCCTGGAGAAGGAAATGGAAGTCCATTTCAGTATTCTTATCTGCGAAATCCCATGGAGAGAGGTACCTGGTGGGTTGCAGTCCATGAGGCTGCAAAAGAGTTTTTCATGACTGAGCAATTAAAGAATAATGTAGGTGTTTTGATCATTACACACAAATTAGAGATACCAAAGGAATATATCATGCAAAGATGGGCACAATACAGAACAGAAATGGTATGGACCTAACAGAAGCAGAAGATATTAAGAAGCGGTGGCAAGAATACACAGAACAACTATACAAAAAAAAAAATTTCATGACCCAGAGAATCACAATGGTGTGATCACCAACCTAGAGCCAGACATCCTGTAATGCAAAGTAAAGTCTTCAGAATGCCTTCAGAAGCATCACTACAAACAAAGCTACTGGACGTGATGGAATTCCAGTTGAGTTATTACAAATCCTAAGAGATGATGCTGTGAAAGTGCTGTAATCAATATGCCAGCAAATTTAGAAAATTCAGCAGTAGCCACAGGACTGGAAAAGGTCAGTTTTCATTCCATTCCCAAAGAAAAGAAATGCCAAAGAGTGCTCAAACTATTGAAACTACTGCACAATTGCACTCCTCTCACATGCTAGTAAAGTAATGCTCAAAATTCTCCAAGCCAGGCTTCAGTAGTACAAGAACTGTGAATTTCCACATGTTGAAGTTGGATTTAGAAAAGGCAGAGGAACCAAAGAGCAAATATCCAACATACACTAGATCATCGAAATAGCAAGAAACTTCCAGAAAAACATCTATTTCTGCTTTATTGACTATGGCAAATGCTTTGACTGTGTGGACCACAACAAACTCTGCAAAGTTCTTAAAGGGATGGGAACACCAGACCACCTAAACTACCTCCTGAGAAATCTGTATGCAGGTCAGGAAGCAACAGTTAGAACTGGACATTGAACAACAGACTGGTTTCAAATAAGAAAAGGAGTATGTCAAGGCTGTATATTGTCACCCTGTTTATTTAACTTATATGCAGAGTACATCATGCAAAATGCTTGACTGGTTGAAGAACAAGCTAGAGTTAAGATTGCCAGGAGAAATATCCATAACCTCAGATATGCAGATGATACCACCCTTATGGCAGAAAGCAAAGAAGAACTAAAAAGCCTCTTAATGAAAGTGACAGAGGAGAGGGAAAAAGTTGGCTTAAAGATCAACATTCAGAAAACTAAGATCAGAGAATCTGGTCCCATCACTTCATGGCAAATAGATGGGAAAACAGTGGAAACAGTGACAGATTTTATTTTTTTGGGGGGGGGGGGGGGGGCTGGGGCGAGGCTCCAAAATCACTGCAGATGTGACTGTAACCATGAAATTAAAAGATGCTTGCTCCTTGGAAGAAAATCTATGACAAACCTATACAGCATATTAAAAAGCAGAGACAGATTTAGCCAACAAAGTCCATCTAGTGAAAGCTATGGTTTTTCCAGTGGTCATGTATGGATTGAGAGTTGGACTATAAAGAAAGCTGAGGACCGAAGAATTGATGCTTTTGAACTGTGGTGTTGGAGAAGACTCTTGAGAGTCCCTTGGACTGCAAGGAGATCCAATCCATTCATCCTAAAGGACAGTCCTGAATATTCACTGGAAAGACTGATGCTGAAGCTGAAACTCCAATACTTTGGCCACCTGCTGCAAAGAACTGACTCATTTCAAAGATCCTAATGCTGGGAAAGATTGAAGGTGGGAGGAGAAGGGGACAAAAGAGGAAGAGATGGCTAGATGGCATCACCAACTCAATGGGCATGAGTTTGAGTAAACTCCGGGAGTTGGAGATGGACAGGGAGGCCTGCATGCTGCAGTCCATGGGGTCGCAGAGTCGGACACGACTGAGTGACTGAATTGAACTGAACTGAGATTATTATACTTACACTGCTGAATGAGACTTTTGCTGATTGTTTCTAGTATTTAATGTTCCTTTTTGATATACATTTGCAGAAAACAAAAGTTTAGCGAAGGAAGATTGTTTTCAACAATTCTGAAATCACTTGGAGCTAAATTATCTCATGTTTGATTTGAAATTAAAAGTAAAATTTTAAAAGCCTTATGCAAAGGAGGAAAAGGAGCCATTTGTTTTCATTAAAGCCATAAGCTCTAGTTACTGAAATCTGATGTTGGAACTATCTTCTCACCTTCTTCCCAATGGTCCATTACATTGCATCCTGTGAATGCAGAAATGTGCTGATTTCATTAAATTAATATTTGATATTGAAAGACTTTACATGTAAGTGCATCACTGAATGTTACTATTTCAAAAAGCAGAATTAAAGAAAAAAGTTGCTTGCATCTATTATGGCTGTGTTCCCATTGACCATAATGTTAACACCTCATTGAGCTGACAAAGCTTAAGAAAGGCTGAGTTCACTTCACTGCTACTGTTATTCAGCTGCATATGATTTTCATTAAAATCATTATTAGTGGATTTTATGTATATAAGTCATTGAAAACTATGCTTTCTATTCAAATTGTGCACAATGTAACTTCCCCCACCTACCAAGCCAATGCAGGCAAACAGCAACAACCTTCTCTTAACCTAATGTGTGTGTGTGTTCAGTCTCTTAGTCATGTCTGACTATTTGCAACCCCCTGAACTGTGGCCCACCAGGCTCCTCTGCCCATGAAAAATAGTTTATAATCTGTCAATTATGTTTTATATATCACTAGAAAGTTGTACCTAAGTAGATAATACTGGAATATTAAAAGTGCCTTGTGTTATCAAAGCAGTGCTTTGAGTGGGACTGAGTTCTTTAAGGACTGAGATCTGATGAATTCTTTATTTAGATATGCCCAGGAAGGTCAAGTCACTGCAGGACACAAAACACTCCCCGTGGAGATCTGTCTTTGGTAAGGAGACTCACTTCTTTCTCCATAGTCATCTCTGAGGTGACATCCTTTCTTCCAAAGTAGAATTAATCTTAAAAGGGATTCTTTTTATTGGTTTGCTTTAACACTCTGACCTACCATAACAACATTGTAGCATAAACTGGCATGTTTTTCATTTTTCAAGACTTTGTTGTTTCTTCTTGACAAGTAAAACTATTCCAGTTCAGAAAACACCCATGTTCCTCAGGTAACATTAAATAGTAAAATCTCCATAGTTCTAATACTGATCTCTGAAGACACAAACCCATTCTTACTTTGATAGATTATATAAACACACATTTTAAACTATATTCTCATTTTTAAAAGTCAAAATAAATCAACCTATACTCACGTCATTATGTGGTTAATTTTTTTTTTTTTCTTTTCCCTCCACAGAGTCCTAGAGATTCTTAGAATATCAGAAAGTAAATCCATTGCCTGGTATTTAGTTTTGAAAGCCTTAGATTTATTTTTCTAACAAATCACTCATGGTGTTCAAACCGCCTAATATCCTATTTAGCAAAAACAACAACCAAACAAAAGTGATATATAAATTCAACAATCAGAAAATAAGTCCATTAGACTTGGAAAGAGATCATCATTTTCTAGCTGCTATGAGAATTTTCAAAACAGCAGACATTAAAAAGAAAAATTCTAAGATAGTATCTAGTGGTAAGTGGTGCCTCTGTGTCAATAAGACAGTATTTTCATCCTTATGCACATGTCAGAAAGCTGAGGAAAACTGAAAGATATACTTCTTTCCCTAGAAAAGCAATGATATGGGGCAAATTGTAAATACTCCCAAACCCTTATCATTTTTTTCTACATGTCCACAGAAATATATACTTAAAAACTTATTCTCTAATTTACATGAATAAAAATCCTTAGAAGCATCATTGTTTTCAATAATATTTTACAGAAATTCAGTGAAGTGAGCAAATCTCCCTCCATTCTTCCTCTTTTTACTCAATTCAAGAAAGATAAATCAGCCACCAACTAGAAAGTATATCTTCTCAATTAACAAAATTCACAAATACATAAACAGTAAAGAATAATTTTTAAGAGGCACTAGCATCATTGACACTACAGAGAAAGCTTTACAAATATATGATTTGTTTGAGGAAGAATGTAAGTCATTTTAATCTGTCAAACAAAGTGATAACTTTGAAATATTTATAATTCAAAACAAGTCTTTATCAATTAGAAAAGATTAGCTTGTACCCTCATCTTAATATGGTATCTCTAAGAAAGTTAACACAGACAATAGAAAGCTAAACATACTGCAAATATTCTATATTTAATATGGATACAGATATAGATATTTAATCTTGGGAAAAATACTTGAATCAAAGTTGGGAAATTCAGAGAAAACTTTTTACTTTAGAGTCTCGAGTAGGAATTTTTGGGAGTTGTTATACTTGGTACAATTCATTAAAGATTCATCTTTAACCAAGATGGGCACGTTTTGCCAAACCAGAAAGGAATAGACCACAAAGACTCAGAGTGTAAGATATACATGGGGACAAAGTAGAGTGATCACAAAGTTTGTTACTGAGAGAAGATTGTCTTATAGAGCAAGCCAAAGAGAAAAGAATTAGAGATTTAAATCCAAATAGTGTCACTGATTCAGCGAAGTTTGGAAGACTTAGCTAACTAGTTCTGGTGTTTAAAGAGATAAGAGTTGAACAGTTTAGACATGGTGGAAGCCAATAGTTCTAATAAATTATGAAGACTAACCTGGTTTTCTACTTTGTACTTTGCAGCTTTTACATAGAAGAACTAGATCATAGCATGGTAAAGAATTTAATTTCAAACTTATAGTCTATTATTGTTTTTACTACATCATTTAGGGCTGAATCCTAAATTTCTGTGACGTACAACTTCTTGTCAATTTTTCAGGACAAGTTGTGTGACATGAATAAAGACTTTAAGCTAGAGCAATATGGATACTTTGTTTTCATTTTAAGTTGTTTTTAGTGAAAGGCAGACCACATAAGGGGTACCACTTCACATGCTTCATTTTTAAAATCAAATTATTTTAGGTATTTTACTTTTTTAAAAAAAAAAATTCATTTAAAGGATGGCTTAATTCAGTTGAGCTGCATGAATAGCCTAGAAAAATGATTCAGACTTCAAAGTACTCGACTGAATTCAAAGAAGTGGTTTACAAAAGATTCTAGAAGAATAAGGCTTTAGACATACAGGGGACAGAGTTTAAGTGTGGTTGGTTAAGTCTAGAATTCACAATAGGGGGAGGCTAATCCACAGACAATAAGCTTGTACTCTGTGGATGGAACATTTCTTAACCAGAAAAAGTGTCTCTTTCTTTCTGTCTGCATCTTCTCTCCTCAGCCTTTCCTTTGTTCTTTGTGCCAAGATTACATAGTTGCTAAGACAGAGATTTCTTAGTTAGGGGTGTAATAATGGTGTGCCTGTCCCTTATGCAAGTGGCCTTGAAGTCATGCTGGAGTCAGGGTGGGGGTTACTCCCACCTTGGCTGAATAATACGAATTACTAAACTAAAATGTAAAAGTCAGACATACCAAATTGATTGATATATTAATCACTAGGACTACATTTTTCTTAACATCTATCTTTTGTGAGAAAATACTTTGCATGACTCAGATATAGATCAACTTCAATATGCTGCAAGGCAACCAGCTTTTATCTATTTATTCCTTCATAGTTTCCCTTCATGCTCAGAAAAGAATGAACAAGAATCCTATATCTTTTTGACCAGGCTGGTTGGGCTGGTATTCAGTGAGTGTCACTGAAGGAAAAAACAAAACCAAGCTTTATTGAAGAAGTTAGGGACAGGAAGGAGAAGGCAATGGCAACCCACTCCAGTACTCTTGCCTGGAAAATCCCATAGATGGAGGAGCCTGGTAGGCTACCGTCCATGGGGTCACTAAGAGTCAGACGCGACTGGGCGACTTCACTTTCACTTTTCACTTTCATGCACTGGAGGAGGAAATGGCAACCCACTCCAGTGTTCTTGCCTGGAGAATCCCAGGGACGGTGGGGCCTGGTGGGCTTCCGTCTATGGGGTCGCACAGAGTCTGACACGACTGAAGCGACTTAGCAGCAGCAGCAGGGGCAGGAAAGCTAACAGATCCTAGTCCCAGAAAACTTCCTATCTAAGCAACAACAATAAAGACTTTAATGTGTATAGGGGGATAGAATTTTATTGTGCTTTGGTGGTTTTGTATTTGAAAAAAAGTTACTTTCTAAATTTCTTTAGCAACTAAACAGAGATTAACAGCATATAAAGATCAAATGGCATTTTAGACAGAAGTTTCATAGACATTATGGAAAGTGAGTCTCAAAAATACATTTTTGATAAAGCAGAGGAGGAAAAGAGTATTCGGAGAGATGATTCAATATGGTTAGACATTTCAGGACTTCTTGTCTTATACCACATCTCAAAAAGGTCAACTTTGTAGATAGAAAATCTGAGGGGAAGGACACTTTCTTAGAAACCAAAATCAAACAAGAAAATAGAAAAATCATTTTCTTTAGTTTATGTAGCTTTAAGCATATAATAATTTTCAGTAAATGTCATTGATGATAATTTCTAATAGGAAGTTTGTTTGTTTGTTTGTTTTTTTCCTTGAAGGTATTTTCACCTGTGGGTACTTGTTTTTTGTAGAAGACACTTTTGCTATTGATTCCTTATTTTTCTTTATTTGGTTATGTCATGGAAATGAAAAACCTGTCCTGACTTTAGCTTACATAGCCTGGAAAATCCTATGGACGGAGGAGCCTGGTAGGCTGCAGTCCATGGGGTCGCTGAGGGTCGGACACGACTGAACAACTTCACTTTCACTTTTCATGCATTGGAGAAGGAAATGGCAACCCACTCCAGTGTTCTTGCCTGGAGAATCCCAGGGACGGGGGAGCCTGGTGGGCTGCCATCTATGGAGTTGCACAGAGTCGAACACAACTGAAGTGACTTAGCAGCAGCAGCATAAGAATATATGACTTATTGTTAAGTAGCTTGTATAAAGGAGCAGCAATGAACCACTACAGTGACACAAAAGTTGTTTTCATTGATAATCTATTAAACACTCTGCAAGAGGGTAATAAAAACTGCAAACAGAATTAAAATTTGCAAAATAAGTATCCTTACTAAGTGAGACAACAGACCACGAAAGTATTAATAAAAAGATTAATAAAGTATTCTACAGAAAATAGGCTTTCTAGGTGATTCAGTGGTAAAGAATCTGCCTACAAATACAGGAGATGTGGGTTCAATCCCTGCATCAGGAAAATCTCCTGGAGAAGGAAATCGCAACACTTCAGTATTCTTGCCTAAAGAAATCCATGACAGAGGAGCCTGGTGGGCTATAGTCCATGGGGCTGCAAAAGAGTCAGACATGACTTAATAACTAAATAAAAACAACAGAAAATACAGTCTGCTCTTTGATTTTGTGGTCTTAATTTAAATTCCAGTTATTAGGGGGACACACTATCAACATTCTGGTGTTAAATATTTGTTGTGAGCCAACCCTAAATTATCTTCCCATTTAAACACATTGGCAAATACAGATATAATTTATGAACTCTCAAAGAATTGTAGAGGACTCTGCATATTTTACTTTTTTTCACAGCCATTAAGTGTGAAATAAAAATTTGTACAGTAGGGCCTCTGTGTCTACAGATAGGGAAAGCAGACTGTATAACAATTTGATGAGAAAAATAGGTATTGAAATAAGAGTTCATAGGCAAATTTAATTAAAGTGTTTATATGTAATTAATTAAAATTCTTATATTTCACATAGCAGCATAATTACTTTCTGAGCCAAGAAAAATATAATCTCTAACTCAGCTACATAGCAAGTATGACTGGATTAACTGTGAAACCTTCTTTCTCTGTGAATATTCATAGGAAATACCAATCTCTTAATTCTTTTCTTGCAAAATGTATTTTATTTATGACAAACATTAGTAGATAATGAAAGAATCAAATAGTATTTTACATACTGGAATATAGAAGTGGAGAGGGGAATTGTATTAAGAGGACAATTACTGAGGGGAGCCGGCTTGGATCAGCGCTCCACTCGTGATAAAGGTCATGAGGAAGGAGGCTTGGCAGACACAAAGGCGAGATCAAGCCTCAGGAGTCCCCCCAGATATTCTCAAGCATCTATCCCCAAAAAACCAGAGTCTGCCTACTTTATTGCTTTGTGCTCTCACCTCTGACTTTACTGGGGCTGTCACCCACCATCATCTCACTCTCTCTAATAAAGAATTAACTTACAGCTCCAATTAATTAAGTTCCTGGGCATTAGGAGTGTTTAAGTCCAAACCCCTCAGATAGCTCTCTAACTGGCCTGACAAGTTTACCAGGACACCTATAGCTATGCATATGATTGTTTACAGTCTCTCAGCCGTGAGAGGCATGGGAAGCTTAAGATATTCAAATAGCTTATAGCCTCTCAGAGAGTTAAAAACTGGCGGAATAAAACTAGTAAAAGATTTCATTAATGAGCCAATGCTTGTTGCCAAGTTTTCACATCCCCCGTTTTGTATCCCTGAATGTGTATAGTTGGTTTGTAGAAAAAATTAGTGGCCTTGGTGTTAGTAACTTTAGACCCTTAAGGTAGTAAATTATTTTCTTTGTTGTAAACCCACTGCACCTCCTCCCTATAGGAATGCAAGTTTATCTAACACCTGCAGATAAAGATGGCGCCAAACCTTAAAATAATTACTCTTAGAGAAAATAAGTCTTGCAGTTGGCAAAATTTTGTCAAGAGTCATAAAGTGTTAATAGGCCTTCTGGCCAGAAGATGATGTAAATCACCTGAACCATTTGTACACGATAAATTTGCAGGAAAGAAACTCTGGTTTTTGATAAGGATCAAAGACTGCTGACTTTGCATCCCCTATTATCCTCTATGTGTAACTTAGGGTATAAAAGCTCCTGTTGAAAATAAAGCTATGGGCCTTGCTCACCAAAGCTTGGTCTCCCTGTGTCATTCTTTCCTTTACATTCTGGCTGAAACTTTCATCTGTCATTTTCTCTATCAATTTCCAGCTGAGTCTCCATCTGGAGCGTGGATATCTTCTGCGACCACTTATTTGCCTGGGCTTCTAAGACCCACTTGAGAAAGTGCCTAAGGTGGGGCACTTTCCGCTATTCGAGCGGGCGCCTGTGGCCTCCGTGGTCAGAGCTAACCTGGTGTCACAGGTTATATTGATTTTCCGCGTAAACCAAGCTACTCAGCCTCTTCTATTCTCTGAATTTCCTACTGAGCTATTGGCTATTATTTACTCTTAATGTTTCTAAATGATATATAAATAAAGCTATTATCCAGTGACCCCCGCCAACGCCGTCTCCCTTCCGAAGACCCTGGATCAGCAGGGGCTGGACCCCGGTAAATTACTAATATTTTTTCACAGTAGTCAATCTTGGAGAACAAAATTAAATATTAAAATGGTCACTTGCTACAATATGTTACATCTAGACTTCAGCCAAAAAGAAAACAGGCAAATAGTTTGCAAGGATAAGATATTTTAAAATGGTTAAAGAATAATGTAGTCTCATAAAATTGAACTTAAAAATTAAAAAAAAAAAAAATTCCAAGATTACTTAGCACTCATAATTTTGAAAATATTCTAATTAAAATGAAGACATATTGTACTTTTATATAGTTGAATTTTATTTCTACATTTTGTAGTTTTTCTACCTTTCTAATTATTTTTTCTAATTTGTAGTTAACCTGAAAGTACTCTGCTAAAGAAGAAAATAAATCACTTATCATTCCAACCCCAAAGAAAGGCAATGACAAAGAATGTTCAAACTATGACACAATTGTACTCATCTCATATGCTAGTATGAAAATGAATTGGAGAAACAAATGGCAACCCACTCCATTGTTCTTGCCTGGAGAATCCCAGGGACATAGGGAGGCTGGTGGGCTGCCATCTATGGGGTCGCACAGAGTCAGACACGACTGAAGCCTCTTAGCAGAAGCATATGCTAGCAAAGTAATGCTCAAAATTCTCCAAGGAAGGCTTCAACAGTATGTGAACCATGAACTGCCAGATGTTCAACTGTATTTAGAAAAGGCAGAGGAACCAGAGTTCAAATTGCCATCATCCGTTGGATCATTGAATAAGCAAAGAGTTCCAGAAAAGCATCTACTTCTGCTTTATTGATTACACCAAAGCCTTTGAATGTGTGGATCCCAACAAACTCTGGAAAACTTTTCAAGAGATGAGTATACCAGATCACCTTACCTGCCTCCTGAGAAATCTGTATGCAGGTCAAGAAACAACAGTTAGAACCAGACATGGAGTAACAGACTGGTTCAAAATTGGGAAAGGAGTACGTCAAGACTGTATATTGTCATTGTGCTTGTTTAACATCTATGCAGAATGCAGTATGCAAAATTCAGGGATGGATGAAGCACAAGGTAGAATAAAGATTGCCTGGAGAAATATTAGTAACCTCAGATATGCAGATGACAACCATCCTAATGGCAAAAAGCAAAGAACTAAAGAGACCCTTGATGAAAGTGAAAGAGGAGAATGAAAAAGTTGGCTTAAAACTCAACACTCAGAAAACTAAGATCATGGCATCTGGTCCCATCACTTCATGGTAAATAAGGTGGGGAAACAATGGAAGCAGTGAGAGACTTTATTTTCGGAGCTCCAAAATCATTGCAGATGGTGGCTGCACCCATGATATTAAAAGATACTTGCTTTTGGAAGAAAAGCTATGACCAACCTATGCAGCATATTAAAAAGCAGAGACATTACTTTGCCGACAAAGATCTGTCTAGTCAAAGCTATGGTTTTTCCAGTAGTCATGTATGGATGTGAGAGTTGGACTATAAAGAAAGCATAGTGTCAAAGAATTGTTGCTTTTGAGCTGTGATTTTGGAGAAGACTCTTGAGAGTGACTTGGACTTCAAGGAGATCAAACAAGTCAATCCTAAAAGAAATCAATCCTGAATATTCATTGGAAGGACTGAGAGTGAAATTGAAACTCCAATACTTTGGCCACCTGATGCAAAGAACTGACTCACTGGAATAGTTCTGATGCTGGGAAAGGGTGAAGGTAGGAGAAGGGAATGACCAAGGATGAGATGGTTAGATGGCATTACTGACTTGATAGAGATGAGTTTGAGCAGGTTTTGGAAAATTGGTGATGGACAGGAAAGCCTGGGTTGCTGCAGTCCCTGCGGGCTCAGAGAGTCAGACATGACTGAGCAACTGAACTGAACTGATTTGCTAAAGAATTAATCTGTTAGTTTTTATATCAGTTTTCCTCTTTTTTTTTTTTTTTAAATATTGCTTTATAGAAATTGTCAGCATGACTTGTTACTCTCTCTAATCATTATTTAGATATCAATTAAGCTCCTAAATTTCCTGGAGGAAGACTACCTTCTCTGAGTAAATCACATGCCTTAGCTTTCATAGTACTGTATCAAAGATGTTTTTTACAATTCTTGTAAGAGTTGGAGTTTTATATTTGTATTTTTTACATTAGTGTTTCACTTTGGTGATAAAGAGTCTGCCTGCAATGTGGGAGAACTGATTTCAATCCCTGAGTCTGGAAGATCCCTTGGAGAAGGAAATGGCAATACCCTCCACTATTCTTGTCTGGAGAATTCCATGGACAGAGGAACCTGGTGGGCTATAGTTCATGGGGTCACAAAGAGTTGGACAAGACTTAATGATTTTCACTTTGATGTGTTTAGTAATTACTTATATAAGTGTGTTTTGATATAATTACATATTTCTTTTTACTAAACTTTAAGCTCCTTGATGCCAGGAATATGTCTGGTTTAGTACCCATAGAATTTTTCTAATGTGTCAAGTGCATGGTAGTTACCACTGTTCTTAATTTTTGAATGAATGAATAAACGGAACTAAGTTACCATTTTATTTTGAAGGAAGAAATGGTTAATTTGAATAGAGTAAATCTAGAGTAAATAATTTATTTAATGTAAATAAAAAGCTAAAATTTAGAGCAAATATAAATATAAAGAAAATATTTTAAAAATCAGGTAAGATTATACTTTAAGTTTTTCAAGGCCGATGTTAGCACAATTATGTTTTTATGAGGGAAAGTATGGCTAAAATTAATTTCTGTGATTTATATAAGGAAAAATAGCTCATCACTAATGTATTCTATTTGGGAATAATAAAATTAAAATGAATTTACAAATATCTGAAACAGATTAAATTATCACTTAATTCAAGGATTCTTTTTTTATTCTTACATTAGTTTAAATCCATTAGGTTTATAGCCCAGTTCTCATATTCTATACCAAAGTAGAAGACATTCATTAATAAAGATTCTACCTATCATTGTTGTAGAACCTTCCTATTCTTTGAATTGGAAGTATTTTCACTGTTATAAAGAAACCCAGACAGTCCCAGGATCTCCTTAGAAATGAAAGAGCTCAAAAATTTGATACTTACAAATTAAGTAGCTTGTCTCTCAACTTTAGATTTGCTAATCTATGGTGTAGAAATTATTTGAAAAAAGAAGAAATATTTTTCTGATAGTGAAAATAAAATCTTAAATTATGAAAAAATTTTTTTAAATAACTAAAGCATTTACCATATTGATTCCAATGTATAAATAAATATTATACAGATATAAAAATAAAAAAATTAGTTCATTTATGTCATTGTTTTAAATTAGAACCACATGAGTGATATCATATGATATTTGTCTTTGGCTTACTTGGGTACATAATCTGTAGATTCATCCATTCTGCTGCAAATGGCATTATTTCATTCTTTTTAGGGCTGAATAACAATACCATTTTATTGGTCAATGGACATTTGGGTTGCTTCCATTTCTTGGATATTGTGAACAGTGCTGCAATGAATCCTGGAGTGCATGTGTCCTTTTGAACCATGGTTTTTGCCAGATATGTGCTCAAAAAAGTGGGATTGATATATCATGTGGTAGTTCTATTTTTAGTTTTATTTTTTTATCATTTATTTTTTAATTAATTTATTTTTAAATTTAAATTTATTTATTTTAATTGGAAACTAATTACTTTACAATATTGTATTAGCTTTTAGTTTTCTTAGGGAACCTCCATACTGTTGCCCATAGTGGTTGTACATTCTTATGTGAAAATAATCTAAAAAAGAATGGATATATGTATATGTATTATTCAATCACTATTCTGTACATCTGTGACTAACACAACATTGTAAATCAACTATAATAAAGTTTTAAAAGAAAAAAGATTTTAATAAAGTTTTCTAAAAATTTAATCATATGGATCACAAATCATTTTATCTCTGAATAAATGTAGATACTGCTATACATTCATTGTTAGTTTTTAATAGATCAGACTATCATCCTAATTTTGTTCAAGAAAATTCTGAGAATATGTATGTCTTTGAGTTCAAAACTTAAATTGTTGTTCAGATTTTATATCATATTTACATTTTAAAATTTTATATTGGATGTATCCCCTAGAACAGATTTACGGAGTGAAGTTTAAAATTTCTTTTTTTGGAAATGAGAGAATAAATGTTTATTTTTCTGCTTATGGTTTTACTCCCAAAAGAAATTCAACAAACTATTGGCCACTAGACATTATATCACAATTAGGAAATTTATATATAGTGTATTAATTCAGTTCAGTTCAGTCACTCAGTCATGTCTGACTCTTTGCAACTCCATGAACTGCAACATACCAGGTTTCCCTGTCCATCACCAACTCCCAGAGTTTGCCCAAACTCATGTCCATTGGGTAGGTGATGCAATCCAATATCTCATCCTCTGTCGTCCCGTTCTCCTCCTGCCCTCAGTCTTTCCCAGCACCATGGTCTTTTCAAATGGGTAAGCTCTTCGCATCAGGTGTCCAAAGTATTGGAGTTTCAGCTTCAACATCAGTCCTACCAATGAACACAGCAGGACTGATCTCTTTAGGATGGACTGGTTGGATCTCCTTGCAGTCCAAGGGATTCTCAAGCACCTTCTCCAACACCACAGTTCAAAAGCATCAATTCTTCAGTGCTCAACTTTCTTTATAGTCCAACTCTCACATCCATACATGATACTGGAAAAACCATAGCCTTGACTAGACAGACCTTTGTTGGCAAAGTGATGTCTCTGTTTTATAATATATTGTCTAGGTTGGTCATACTTTCCTTTCAAGGAGTAATCATCTTTTAATTTCATGGCTGCAGTCACCATCTGCAGTGATTTTGGAGCCCAGAAAAATAAAGTCAACCACTGTTTCCACTGCTTCCCCATCTATTTGCCATGGAGTGATGGGACTGGATGCTGTGATCTTACTTTTCTGAATGTTGAGCTTTAAGTCAACTTTTTCACTCTCCTCTTTCACTTTCATCAAGAGGCTCTTTAGTTCTTCATTTTCTGTCCTCTGCATATCTGAGGTTATTGATAGTACTCCTGGAAATCTTGATTCCAGCTCATGCTTCATCCAGCCCAGCATTTCTCATGATGTACTCTGCATATGAGTTTAGTAAGCACGGGGACGATGCACAGCCTTGACGGACTCCTTTTTCTGTTTTGTACCAGTCTGTTGTTCCACGTCCAATTCTAACTGTTGCTTCCTGACCTGAATATAGATTTCTCAAGGGGCAGGTCAGGTGGTCTGGTATTCCTATGTCTTTCAGAATTTTCCACAGTTTATTGTTGTGAACCACACAATCAAAGGCTTTGGTATAGTCAATAAAGCAGAAATAGATGTTTTTCTGGAATTTTCTTGCTTTTTCAATGATCCATTGGATGTTGGCAATATGATCTCTGGTTCCTCTGCCTTTTCTAAATCCAGCTTGAACATCTGGAAGTTCACGGCTCATGCATTGCTGAAGCCTGGCTTGGAGAATTTTGATCATTACTTTAATAGTGTGTGAGATGAATGCAATTGTGTGGTAGTTTGGGCATTCTTTGGCATTGCCTTTCTTTGGGATTGGAATGAAAACTGACCTTTTTCAGTCTTGGGGCCACTGCTGAGTTTTCCAAGTTTGCTGGCATATTGAGTGCAGCACTTTCACAGCATCATTTTTCAGGATTTGAAATAGCTCAACTGGAATTCCATCACCTCCACTAGCTTTGTTCATAGTGATCCTTCCTAAGGACCACTTGACTTCACATTTCAGGATGTCTGGCTCTAGGTGCATGATCACACAATATCTATCTATCTATACACACACACACACACACACACACACACACACATATACAAACAACTGAAGAATATTGAAGACACATAGCAATCTCACCTGTGAAAATTTAAAAAGAGATGTAAAGTATGAAGATATTTGCAGCCTCTGAAGTGTTCTGTTACAAACTGTTGACAGAAATATTGGTAACAGGATCAGTATATCTTGCACATATTTGGGGGTGGTGGTCAGCAGAGAGCCTGAGATGTTCACAAGAGGTGAGAAAAAAATTGGTCTTTGTAGTCTTTTTTTTTTTTTAACAAGTTTGTCACTGTATCACTAGTGAACTAAATATCAAAGGTTAAAATAGAGAGGAAAATAACAGTTTTGTGTATCTCAGATAGCAGTCCATTAGTGAAGCATTTTTCTTTATAACTCTGTAATTCTGGGCTGAATAGTTAAAGAGAATAATTACATAATCTCTTTGACAAACATTTATTGCACCATTGAGTTCCCTCTTGGCTCAGACCGTAAAGCATCTGCCTACGATGTGAAAGACCCAGATTTGATCCCTGATTTGGGAAGATTCCCTGCAGAAGAAAAATAAGATATTTCCCACAAAGTTATGAGAACATAAAGAAAAAGGATCTCATCCAGTTTAGAGACAAGAGAACAGTTTTTGGAAGGTTTCAGGGTTTGTTTGTTGGTGGCTACTTTTTTTTTTTTTTTTTGAGATGAAATAAGGCAAAGAGAATACCGTAAAAAGATAATAGCATATGTAAACTGCACAGATGTGAAAAAGCACATTCAAGTAACTACGAGTGATTTAGTGTGATGAGTCATAAAAGATGCCTGGGGTGACCAGCAAAAGAAGTCAAAATAAAAATTTAGGCAGAGGCCAGATAGCTAAGGAACACACAATGAAAGGCAGAATCATCATTTTTTAAAAATCCCATAAATTTTCACTGATTAAACATATGACTAACAATGGATATGATAAGTTGTTTAAATAGTAATAATATATCTCAAGTACTTTATGTGGGTTATCTCATTTAATCTTTAAAAATCTCTTAGAGCACCATTATTCTAAGTCTGTACAATGGGGGAATAGACTTAGAGTGCCTCTCTAACTTGTCCAGGTCACCCAATCAGTGTATCTTCAAATTCAGGTAGTCTACCCTCAAATGCTGGCCTCTTTACATTCCTATTATGCTGAAAATATATTCTAGAATTTTGGTTGATCATTGAGTCAGCTGAGAGTGTTCTTTATTAGAATAAAGAATGTTTTTATAAAGAAATGGAAGTGAGAAGATATTTCAGTTTATGTGATGTTGAGTTTGAGAATTCTTCAGAAAATTCAGTGAAATATAAATGATAGGAAATTCAATATATACATTTGAAAAATTAAACAAAGAATTCTGTAGTTAGAAATTGTTTAATGACTTACTAGAAAAGTCATCTTCATAGTATAAGAAAATATCACAAATGAGATCTTGAGAAACATAGTAATATTTAAAGAGATAGATGAGATAAGACAATTACATCATTTGTGGAGAGCTCTACTTGCCTGGAAAATCCCATGGACGGAGGATCCTGGTAGGCTCCAGTCCATGGGGTCGCTAAGAGTCGGACACGACTGAGCGACTTCACTTTCACTTTTTTCACTTTCATGCATTGGAGACGGAAATGGCAACCCACTCCAGTATTCTTGCCTGGAGAATCCCAGGGACGGGGGAGCCTGGTGGGCTTCTGTCTGTGGGGTCGCACAGAGTTGGACACGACTGAAGCGATGCAGCAGCAGCAGCAGCTACTTGAAAGAAAACTCTTGATACTTTTTCCATGTAAATATAGCCAATAATTATATATTTATAGCAATTTAAAACAAATATATTTTCTTATATTGGAATTCTTTTCATTTTTAAAGACAATCATGATGTATTACTTAAGCAGTTTCTTTTCAGAAGATTCCCTCATTATTATAACATGACTTCAAAATATTAACACCACCATAAATGCTTCTTGGATTAAGCTATTACCTCTAGAAAGCACCTGTTAAAACATCTGCTCCTGGGTAGAGAAGAATATTGCAATTACTTTTAGAATATATCAGCTTATTAGATTAACCTTACTGAGAAAGTTCAAATTCCTAAGTAAAATCAACATAAAAAAAGGCAGTTTTTATACTCAAGTGGCAGAAGACACCCGGAGAAGTAGTAATCTGCATGAAGACACCCATAGTGACACATCAGAAGCTGCAGCATCATCATGAATGCCCTTGATCAAATCACTTGGACATAAATTCAGAAACTGGAAAGAAACTAAAAGCCTAATATACAGCATTGTATGAAATTTTCCATTGTCAATCTCAAAAACATAGAGAAAAATTTTAAAGTCAGTGTCAACTCGGTTTGAGAAATATATTTATAGCAAGTTGTATGCATATTTTTCATTGAATATGTAGCTTTGGTGCTTACTTAGCCCTGTTACACAGTCTGATTTCTCCCAAACACAGTTTCCTTCATATAGTCAGAAAAATCCAAGTCATATCGTATGTTCAAAGCATTCTCCAGATATGGAAATAGGGAGATGAATAAGACTCATTTTTGGCCTAGGTGTTAAGGAATTTTTAGTCTTCACGTTTTAAAAACTGATTTATATTATATTTTATGTGATTGTTGAAAGTTCATGATAGAAAGAAATCTGAGACATTAGCTTCATAAAATATAAAACACTGAATAATAGTATTTTAGATATTATTGATCAAGTTGTGTATATTGAATAAATTTGGAACTTGTTAGAACATACTAGATGGAACAGTTGAGCTGTATTTTTAACTAAGTAGCATTCGTTAAATATAGAAGTGACACAAACCTGAGTGCTTATCTTCACATTTTTCCAAAGTAGGAATGTTGCCTCGTGGTTACTTAATATTAAAAAATCTGAATTAGATTATTAGCCATCTGTATGTCTTCTTTGGAGAAATGTCTATTTAGTTCTTTGGCCCATTTTTTGATTGGGTCATTTATTTTTCTGGAATTGAGCTGTAGAAGTTGCTTGTATATTTTTGAGATTAGTTGTTTGTCAGTTGCTTCATTTGCTATTATTTTCTCCCATTCTGAAGGCTGTCTTTTCACCTTGCTTATAGTTTTCTTTGTTGTGCAGAAGCTTTTAAGTTTAATTAGGTCCCATTTGTTCATTTTTGATTTTATTTCCAATATTCTGGGAGGTGGGTCATGGAGGATCCTGCTGTGATGTAAGTCAGAGAGTGTTTTGCCTATGTTTTCCTCTAGGAGTTTTATGGTTTCTGGTCTTACATTTAGCTCTTTAATCCATTTTGAGTTTATTTTTGTGTATGGTGTTACAAAGTGTTCTAGTTTCATTCTTTTACAAGTGTTTGACCAGTTTTCCCAGCTCAACATCACTCATTATCAGAGAAATGCAAATCAAAACCACTATGAGATACCATTTCACGCCAATCAGAATGGCTGCTATCCAAAAGTCCACAAGCAATAAATGCTGGAGAGGGTGCAGAGAGAAGGGAACCCTCTTGCACTGTTGGTGGGAATGCAAACTGGTACAGCCACTATGGAGAACAGTATGGAGATTTCCTCAAAAAACTGGGAATAGAACTGCCTTATGATCCAGCAATCCCACTGCTGGGCATATACACTGAGAAAACCAGAATTGAAAGAGACACGTGTACCCCAATGTTCATCGCAGCACTGTTTGCAATAGCCAGAACGTGGAAGCAACCTAGATGTCCATCCACAGATGAATGGATCAGCAAGCTGTGGTACATACACACAATGGAGTATTACTCAGCCATTAAAAAGAATACATTTGAATCAGTTCTAAGGAGGTGGATGGAACTGGAGCCTATTATACAGAGTGAAGTAAGCCAGAAACAAAAACACAAATACAGTATACTAGCACATATATATGGAATTTAGAAAGATGGTAAAAATAACCCTATTTACGAGACAGCAAAAGAGACACTGATGTATAGACCAGACTTTTGGACTCTGGGACCAGGAGAGGGTGGGATGATTGGGGAGAATAACATTGAAATATGTATAATATTATATCTGAAATGTATTAATTGTTCAAACTAAACACTGCCATGTTACAATTTGTTCATATTAGATGTTTGTAAAGTTTCTGATTAAATAAATAAATAAATAAAAAACAAGGTTTAGTTTTGCAGATGTTATATATGTTCCTAGCTATCCAAATTATGAAGATTTAAGGTATAAAACCACAAAATGAATTACAGCAATTAGTCTGTTAGTACTAGTATGAAATGTCACATTAAAAAGAAGATGTAGATTACCATAAAAGCTTTGACACATTTCTTTATATTGGATAAAAACAAGTTTTTTAGAAAAAGACAATATATCATGATCAAAACCTTTACTTATTTTGCTCCTCTTTCTAAACCTCAATAATACTTTCCCCCAGTCAGAGCTATCAAAATATTCAATAATTATGCTTAATAAGTTTAGAATATTAATGTAGTATTTATACTTTAAAAATTATGCTCAAGCAGTTACAGAGATTAAAATTATACAATTCAATTTCAAAACTCTTCTTGTAATGAAAATTTTCTTGCAGAACAACTGCTATCTAATAGCAAGGGTGGTTTTTCCATTGTATTGCTTCAGGATTAATTAAAATACTTGTTATATTGCATTACAAATTGAAATCAAACATGCCACTGATGAAGGTTGGTTGCACTGGTGATTATAATTATAATTATTAGTTTGTGGCTTTCTTATGGTTATAACCACATAGTTAAACTTTATTCTCATTAAACACTTCTAAATTCCACCTGAAAGCCCCGTATAATAAACTGTATAATATAAAATATAATATAATATAATATAAAAAAACTGTGGGGGAGGCGGTCCTAAGATGGTGGAGGAATAGGATCAGGAGACCACTTTCTCCCCAACAAATTCATCAAAAGATCATTTGAACGCTGAACAAACACCACAAAACAACTTTTTTTTTTCCAATTTTAAATACAATTTTATTTAAGACATTGCATTTTTCCACTTACAATACAGTGCTTGTAAAGTGCAATGTTTTTCCATGTGCACACACACTCCATGTTCAAGTATCAAGAATGACCAGTTTATTTACTATAGCAGCTCAACTTCATAACTGCCATGGGATTTGCTACAATTTGGGTCCTTCCATGTTTTGTGTGGAACAATTCTAAGTCTATGCTCAGATCAGATCAGATCAGATCAGTCGCTGAGTCGTGTCTGACTCTTTACGACCCCATGAACTGCAGCACGCCAGGCCTCCCTGTCCATGGAGGTCCCGGAGGTCACTCAGACTCTCATCCATCGAGTCAGTGATGCCATCCAGCCATCTCATCCTCTGTCGTCCCCTTCTCCTCCTGCCCTCAAACCCTTCCAGCATCAGAGTCTTCTGCAAAGAGTCAACTCTTCGCATGAGGTGGCCAAAATACTGGAGTTTCAGCTTTAGCATCATTCCTTCCAAAGAAATCCCAGGGCTGATCTCCTTCAGAATGGACTGGTTGGATCTCCTTGCAGTCCAAGGGACTCTCAAGAGTCTTCTCCAACACCACAGTTCAAAAGCATCAATTCATCGGCGCTCAGCCTTCTTCACAGTCCAGCTCTCACATCCATATATGACCACAGGAAAGACCATAGCCTTGACTAGGCGAAACTTTGTTGGCAAAGTGATGTCTCTGCTTTTGAATATGCTATCTAGGTTGGTCATAACTTTCCTTCCAAGGAGTAAGCCTCTTTTAATTTCATGGCTGCAGTCGCCATCTGCAGTGATTTTGGAGCCCAGAAAAATAAAGTCTGACACTGTTTCCACTGTTTCTCCATCTATTTCCCATGTAGTGATGGGACCAGATGCCATGATCTTCGTTTTCTGAATGTTGAGCTTTAAGCCAACCTTTTCACTCTCCACTTTCACTTTCATCAAGAGGCTTTTTAGCCCCTCTTCACTTTCTGCCATAAGGGTGGTATCATCTGCATATCTGAGGTTATTGATATTTCTCTCAGAAATCTTGATTCCAACTTGTGTTTCTTCCAGTCCAGCATTTCTCATGATGTACTCTGCATATAAGTTAAATAAACAGGGTGACAATATACAGCCTTGACGTACTCGTTTTCTTATTTGGAACCAGTACGTTGTTCCATGTCCAGTTCTAACTGTTGCTTCCTGACCTGCATACAGATTTCTCAAGAGGCAGTTCAGGTGGTATGGTATTCCCATCTCTCTCAGAATTTTCCACAGTTTATTGTGATCTATACAGTCAAAGGCTTTGGCATAGTCAATAAAGCAGAAATAGATGTTTTTCTGGAACTCTCTTGCTTTTTCCATGATCCAGCGGATGTTGGCAATTTGATCTCTGGTTCCTCTGCCTTTTCTAAATCCAGCTTGAACATCAGGAAGTTCACTGTTCACATATTGCTGAAGCCTAGCTTGGAGAATTTTGAGCATTACTTTACTAGCGTGTGAGATGAGTGCAATTGTGCGGTAGTTTGAGCATTCTTTGGCATTGCCTTTCTTTGGGATTGGGATGTACAGTTCTTCGAAGCAGAAGATATTAAGAAGAGGTGGCAAGAATACACAGAAGAACTGTATTAAAAAGAGCTTCAAGACCCAGATAATCATGATGTTGTGATCACTGACCTAGAGCCAGACATCTTGGAATGTGAAGTCAAATGGGCCTTAGAAAGCATCACTACGAACAATGCTAATGGAAGTGACGGAATTCCAGTGGAGCTATTTCAAGTCCTGAATGATGATGCTGTGAAAGTGCTACAATCAATATGCCAGCAAATTTGGAAAACTCAGCAGTGGCCACAAGATTGGAAAAGATCAGTTTTCATCCCAATCCCAAAGAAAGGCAATGCCAAGGAGTGCTCAAACTACAGCACAATTGCACTCATCTCACAAGCTAGTAAGGTAATGCTCAAAATTCACCAAGCCAGGCTTCAGCAATATGTGAACCGTGAAATTCCTGATGTTCAAGCTGGTTTTAGCAAAGGCAGAGGAACCAGAGATCAAATTGCCAACATCCGCTGGATCATGGAAAAAGCAAGAGAGTTCCAGAAAAACATCTATTTCTGCTTTATTGACTATGCCAAAGCCTTTGACTGTGTGGATCACAATAAACTATGGAAAATTCTGAAAGAGAAGGGAATACCAGACCACCTGATCTGCCTCTTAAGAAATCTGTATGCAGGTCAGGAAGCAACAGTTAGAACTGGTCATGGAACAACAGACTGATTCCAAATAGGAAAAGGAGTACGTCAAGGCTGCATATTGTAACCATGTTTATTTAACTTATATGCAGAGTACATCGTGATAAATGCTGGACTGGAAGAAACACAAGCTGGAATCAAGATTGCCGGGAGAAATATCAATAACCTCAGATATGCAGATGACACGACTCTTATGGCAGAAAGTGAAGAGGGGCTAAAAAGCCTCTTGATGAAAGTGAAAGTGGAGAGTGAAAAGGTTGGCTTAAAGCTCAACATTCAGAAAACGAAGATCATGGCATCTGGTCCCATCACTGCATGGGAAATAGATGGAGAAACAGTGGAAAAAGTGTCAGACTTTATTTTTCTGGGCTCCAAAATCACTGCAGATGGTGACTGCAGCCATGAAATTAAAAGACGCTTGCTCCTTGGAAGGAAAGTTATGACCAACCTAGATAGCATATTCAAAAGCAGAGACATTACTTTACCAACAAAGGTTCGCCTAGTCAAGGCTATGGTCTTTCCTGTGGTCATGTATGGATGTGAGAGCTGGACTGTGAAGAAGGCTGAGTGCTGAAGAATTGATGCTTTTGAACTGTGGTGTTGGAGAAGACTCTTGAGAGTCCCTTGGACTGCAAGAAGATTCAACCAGTCCATTCTGAAGGAGATCAATCCTGGAATTTCTTTGGAAGGAATGATGCTAAAGCTGAAGCTCCAGTATTTAGGCCACCTCATGCGAAGAGTTGACTCATTGGAGAAGACTCTGATGCTGGGAGGGATTGAGGGCAGGAGGAGAAGGGGATGACAGAGCATGAAATGGCTGGATGGCATCACTGACTCAATGAATGCGAGTCTGAGTGACCTCCGGGAGCTGGTGATGGACAGGGAGGCATGGCGTGCTGCGGTTCATGGGGTCGAAAGAGTCGGACACGACTGAGCGACTGATCTGATCTGTGTATTCTTGCCACCTTTTCTTAATATCTTCTGCTTCCATTAGGTCCATACCATTTCTGTCCTTTATCGAGCCCATCTTTGCATGAAATGTTCCTTTGGTATCTCTGATTTCCTTGGTGAGATCCGTAGTCTTTCCCATTCTGTTGTTTTCCTCTATTTCTTTGCATTGATCGTTGAAGAAGGCTTTCTTATCTCTTCTTGCTATTATTTGGAACTATGCATTCAGATGTTTATATCTTTCCTTTCTCCTTTGCTTTTCACTTCTCTTCTTTTTGTAAGGCCTCCACAGACAGCCATTTTGCTTTTTTGCTTTTCTTTTCCATGGGCATGGTCTTGATCCCTGTCTCCTGTACAATGTCACGAACCTCATTCCATAGTTCATCAGGCACTCTATTTATCAGATCTAGGCCCTTAAATCTATTTTTCACTTCCACTGTATAATCATAAGGGATTTGATTTAGGTCATACCTGAGTGGTCTAGTAGTTTTCCCTACTTTCTTCAATTTCAGTCTGAATTTGGCAATAAGGAGCTCATGGTACGAGCCACAGTCAGCTCCTGGTCTTGTTTTTGCTGATTGTATAGAGCTTCTCCATCTTTGGCTGCAAAGAATATAATCGATCTGATTTCGGTGTTGACCAACTGGTGATGTCCGTGTATAGAGTCTTCTCTTGTGTTGTTGGAAGAGGGTATTTGCTATGACCAGTGCATTTTCTTGGCAAAACTCTATTAGTCTTTGCCCTGCTTCATTCCGTATTCCAAGGCCAAATTTGCCTGTTACTCCAGGTGTTTCTTGACTTCCTACTTTTGCATTCCAGTCCCCTATATTGAAAAGCACTTCCTTTTTGGGTGTTAATTCTAAAAGGTCTTGTAGGTCTTCATAGAACCGTTCAACCTCAGCTTCTTCAGCGCTACTGGTTGGGGCATAGACTTGGATTACTGTGACATTGAATGGTTTGCCTTCGAAATGAACAGAGATCATTCTGTCGTTTTTGAGGTTGCATCCAAGTACTGCATTTCGGACTCTTTTGTTGACCATGATGGCCACTCCATTTCTTCTGAGGGATTCCTGCCCACAGTAGTAGATATAATTGTCATCTGAGTTAAATTCACCCATTCCAGTCCATTTTAGTTCGCTAATTCCTAGAATGTCGACATTCACTCTTGCCATCTCTTGTTTGACCACTTCCAATTTGCCTTGATTCATGGACCTGACATTCCAGGATCCTATGCAATATTGCTCTTTACAGCATTGGACTTTTCTTCTATCACCAGACACATCCACATCTGGGTATTCTTTTTGCTTTGGCTCCATCCCTTCATTCTTTCTGGAGTTATTTCTCCACTCATCTCCAGTAGCATATTGTGCCCCTTCTGACCTGGGGAGTTTCTCTTTCAGTATCCTGTCATTTTGCCTTTTCATGCTGTTCATGGGGTTCTCAAGGCAAGAATACTGAAGTGGTTTGCCATTCCCTTCTCCAGCGGACCACACCCTGTCAGATCTCTCCCCCATGACCCGCCCATCCCGGGTTGCCCCACTGGCATGGCTTAATTTCATGGCTGTGGTCCTGGTGTGATTAGATTGACTAGTTTTCTGTGAGAATGGTTTCAGTGTATTTGCCCTCTGATGCCCTCTTTCAAGACCTACTGTCTTACTTGGGTTTCTCTTACCTTGGGCGTGGGTTATCTCTTCCCGGCTGCTCCAGGAATGCACAGTCATCGCACGTTACCTTGGACGAGGGTCTCTCCTCACCGCCGCCCTTCCTGACCTCGGTCGTTGGGTAGCTCTTCTCGGCCGTGCTTAGTGAGCTGGACCTCACCGCCATCCTTCCTCGTTTGTGGGGTAGCTCCTCTCGGCCGCGCTATCAGTGCGTGGCACAGCCGGCGGGGTGCTCTTAATGCGCCGGTTGCGGGAAGGTGAAAAGTCTATGCTAGGCTGGCTTAATCAACCTCTTCAATGGTGGGCCCAGAGGAGGCACCACCTTCCGGAGGAGCTCCACCACCAGGGAAGCCCCCAGGCATTCCTCCTGGCATTCCCCCAGGCATGCCTCCTGTACTCTGGTACAGCTTGGTAATGATGGGGTTGCAAAACAACTTCTGAAGGCTAGCAGAGGACACGAGGGGCCCAGAGAGGCAACCCATTGTCTTCGAAAGGAGGTAGGACAAACTATAAAAGATAAAAAGAGAGACATAAGAGTTAGGGATGGACACCCATCCCAGGGAGGGAGTCTTAAGAAAGTAGTTTCCAAATACCAGGAGACCCTCTCACCTGCGGGTGTGTGGGGAGTTTTGGAATCTCAGAGGGCAACATAGCCAGGAGGAAAAAATAAATAAATAAAACCCACAGATTATGAGTCTAACTACAACTTCCAGAGAAGTAGCCCAGACCCTTGCTCCTGCCACCAGCAGGTGGGGGCTGAAAAGTGAGGCACGGGCTGCATTGTTTAGGATAAGGACTGGGCCTGAATGCCCTGAGGGCCATCTTAGGGAGCTAACATGAGATAGCAACCCAAACTATGGGATACCCAGAGAGGGGGAAAAAAAAAGAGAGAAAACTTTCCTGTGAAAAGCTCTAACCTAAGGCACTGCTGGGCTGTTCACAGAACAAAGGACTGAGAAAATACCAGAGGAGAGCTAGCCGACTACAGACTGGCCCATCCCCTGTTTGAGGCAGGGAGGCAGGGGGGTACCAGCCAGAGCTGGAAGGAAAGGGGAAACTCGGCCCCAGAGATGGCATCCCCTATCAAACTACGAGCAAGCTCTCAGTCACTAACCAAGTCTTCCTGGAATCCTGGATAGTTGACATCCATCAGGTGGTTGCAGCCAGAGATCAGCTCCCCAGAAGAGACACAGGGCACACCTGATATGCAGCTGTGCACCCAGGAAACTGAGCGGCTGGGACCGAGGAGGTGATAAGACACACGCACTTGGGGAGTGTGTGCTGGCCAAGCACCTGGTTACCTGAGCTGCTTGAGCCTGGGAAGGGCACAAAACGCAGGCCCAACTGAGTCTGTGCCTTTGAGGAGTACCCGAGAACCTGAACCTGAGCAGCAAGGATCTGGGATGTGCACGTAACCCAGGGCCCACCCCAGGCAGTTCTCTGGCAGAGAAACCTGGAGCCTAAGCAGTGTAGACCGGGAAAGCACACGCCATAAGTGGGGACAAACCCAGTGTGACCCAGAAACTGCAAACACTACCCATACCCACCAAAGACATTTGTTTGCAATGTTCCTCACTCCCACAGCACAATTGAACAGTGAGTCTAAATAAATGACCACCTTCACCCCCTTGTGTCAGGGTGGAAGTTAGACATTGAAGAGACTTGCAAACAGAGGAAGCCAACGTAAACAAAGAAGAGGGAATGGCTCTGTAAGTGACAGGTGCAACAGATTAAAACCCTGTAGTTAACACTAACTACATGGGAAGGGACCTATAGACCTTGAGAAGAAGTATAAAGCAGAACAAGGAACTATCTGAAACTGAGTTGACTACACACTGCCCTCAACAGCTCCAGAGAAATTCCTAGATATATTTTACTATTATCATTTTTTTAGTTTCTTTTTAATTTTTTGTTATTTTTAAGTTTTTTATTATTCATTTAATTTTCATTTTTAAAACCTACTATTACCTTGATAGCATATTCAAAAGCAGAGACATTACTTTACCAACAAAGGTTCGCCTAGTCATGGCTATGGTCTTTCCTGTGGTCATGTATGGATGTGAGAGCTGGACTGTGAAGAAGGCTGAGCGCCGAAGAATTGATGCTTTTGAACTGTGGTGTTGGAGAAGACTCTTGAGAGTCCCTTGGACTGCAAGGAGATCCAACCAGTCCATTCTGAAGGAGATCAATCCTGGAATTTCTTTAGAAGGAATGATGCTAAAGCTGAAACTCCAGTATTTTGGCCACCTCATGCGAAGAGTTGACTCATTGGAGAAGACTCTGATGCTGGGAGGGATTGAGGGCAGGAGGAGAAGGGGACGACAGAGGATGAGATGGCTGGATGGCATCACTGACTCGATGGATGCGAGTCTGAGTGACCTCCGGGAGCTGGTGATGGACAGGGAGGCCTGGCGTGCTGCGGTTCATGGGGTGGCAAAGAGTCGGACACGACTGAGCGACTGATCTGATCTGATCTGATCTGATTACCTTGAAACGGAGAAGGCAATGGCACCACACTCCAGTACCCTTGCCTGGAAAATCCCATGGACGGAGGAGCCTGGTAGGCTGCAGTCCATGGGGTCGCTAAGAGTCGGATGCAACTGGGCGACTTTACTTTCACTTTTCACTTTCATGCATTGGAGAAGGAAATGGCAACCCACTCCAGTGTTCTTGCCTGGAGAATCCCAGGGACGGGGAAGCCTGGTGGGCTGCCGTCTATGGGGTCACACAGAGTCGGACACGACTGAAGAGACTTAGCATAGCATAGCATAGCATAGCATTATCTTGAAAAAAAAAAAAAAAAAGACCCTATTTTTAAAGCAAATTTCATATTATTTAATATAACTTTTGAGATTTTTAAAAATATTGTATTTTTGAGAGTCTAACCTCTACTCTAGATTTTTAATCTTTGCTTTTTGGTATTTGTTATCAATTATGTACCTTTAAGAATCCAATCTGCAGTACCCATTTTTACTTAGGAGTGTGATTACTGGCTTGATTTCTGTCTCCCCTTTTGATTCTCCTTTTTCTCCCCCAGTTCACCTCTATCTCCTTCCTTCCCCTTCTCTACTTAAACTGTGAATCTCTTTGGGTGTTCTGGGTTGTGGAGAAAACTTAGGGAACTGATCATAGTCTAGATTGGTCTCTCTCCTTTTGATTTCTCCTTTTCTCCTCGTGATCACCTCTGTCTTCCTCCTCCCTCTTCTCTTCTTCATGTAACTGTGAACCTCTCTGGGTGTCCCTCACTGTGAAGAATCTTTTTACCATTAACCTAGATGTTTTGTCATCGGTGCTGTATGGGTACAGAAGTCTTGAGGCTACTATAAAAATAAGACTAAAAGTCAGAGGAAAGAGACCTAAATCCAAAACTTGAGATCACCAGAAATCTCTGGACTCCAGGGACCATTAATTGACAAAAGCTTATCCAAAAGCCTCCATACCTACACTGAAACCAAGCTCCACCCAAGAGCCAACAAATTTCAGAGCAAGACATACCAAGCTAATTCTCCAACAAAGCAGGAACATAACCCCAAGAACAAAAATACAGGCAGCCAAAAGTCACACCAAACCCATATACACATCAAAACTCACTACTGGACACTTCATTGCACTCCAGAGAGAAAAGATCCAGCTCCACTCACCAGAACACCAATGCAAGCTTCCCTAACCAGGAAACCTTGACAAGCCACTCATCCAATCCCACGCACAGGGAGGAACCTCCACAATAAAGAGGTACCACAAACTTGCTGCATAAAGAAAGGCCACCCAAAATACAACAACCTAAACAAGATGAAAAGTCAGAGAAATATTCAGCAGGCAAAGGAACATGATAATATTTACCAAACCAAACAAAAGAGGAGGAGATAGGGAGTCTAACTGAAAGAATTCAGGATAATGATAGTAAAAATGATCCAAAATTTTTAAAACAAAATGGAGTTACAGATACATAGTTTGCAGACAAGGATTGAGAAGATGCAAGAAAAGTTTAACAAGGACCTAGAAGAATTTTAAAAAGTAAGTAGATAAAGAATAACACAATAGCTGAGATCAAAAGCCCTCTGGAGGGAACCAACAGTAAAATAACTGAGGCAGAACATAAGATAAATAATGTGGAAGATAGAATGGTGGAAACAAATGAAGCAGAGAGGAAAAAAGTATTAAAAGAAATGAGGACAGCCTTAGAGACCTCTGGGACAATGTCAAATGCCCCAACATTTGAATCATAGGAGTCGCAGAAGAAGAAGACAAAAAGAAAGGCCATTGGAAAGTACTTGAGGAGATAATAGTTGAAAACTTCCCTAAAATGGGGAAGGAAACAGTCACCCAAGTCCAAGAAACCCAGAGAGTCCCAAACAGGATAAACCCAAGGTGAAACATCCCAAGACAAATATTAGTCAAATTAAGTTCAGTTCAATCAGTTGCTCAGTCATGTCCGACTCTTTGCAACCCCATGAACTGCAACATGCCAGGACTCCCTGTACATTACCAACTCCCAAGGTCCACCCAAACCCATGTCCATTGAATTGATGATGCCATCCAACCATCTCATCTTCTTTCGTCCCTTTCTCCTCCTGCCCTCAAACTTTAAGTAGCAGGGTCTGTTCAAATGAGTCAGCTCTTTGCATGAGGTGGCCAAAGTATTGGAGTTTCAGCTTTAGCATCAGTCCTTCCAATGAACACGTGGGACTGATCTCCTTTAGGACCGACTGGTTGGATCTCCTTGCAGTCCAAGGGACTCTCAAGAGTCTTCTCCAACACCACAGTTCAAAAGCATCAATTCTTCGGCGCTCAGCCTTCTTCACAGTCCAGCTCTCACATCCATACATGACCACAGGAAAGACCATAGCCTTGACTAGGGGAACCTTTGTTGGCAAAGTAATGTCTCTGCTTTTGAATATGCTATCTAGGTTGGTCATAACTTTCCTTCCAAGGAGTAAGCGTGTTTTAATTTCATGGCTGCAATTACCATCTGCAGTGCTTTTGGAGCCCAGAAAAAGAAAGTCTGACACTGTTTCCACTGTTTCCCCATCTATTTCCCATGAAGTGATAGGACTGGGTGCAATGATCTTAATTTTATGAATATTGAAGTTTAAATCAACTTTTTCACTCTCCTCTTTCACTTTCATCAAGAGGCTTTTTAGCCCCTCTTCACTTTCTGCCATAAGGGTGGTGTCATCTGCATATCTGAGGTTATTCATATTTCTCCCAGCAATCTTGATTCCAGCTTGTGCTTCCTCCAGCCCAGCATTTATCGTGACATACTCTGCATATCAGTTAAATAAGCAAGATGACAATAGACAGCCTTGATGTACTCCTTTTCCTATTTGAAACCAGTCTGTTGTTCCACATCCAGTTCTAAATGTTGCTTCTTGACATGCATACACATTTCTCAAGAGGCAGGTCAGGTGGTCTGGTATTCCCATCTCTTTAAGAATTTTCCACAGTTATATTGATCCACACAATCAAAGGCTGTGGCATAGTCAATAAAGCAGAAATAGGTTTTTTTCTGGAACTCTCTTGCTTTTTCCATGATCCAGCGGATGTTGGCAATTTGCTCTCTGGTTCCTCTGTCATTTCTAAAACCAAGCTTGAACATCTGGAAGTTCACAGTTCATGTATTGCAGAAGCCTGGCTTGGAGAATTTTAAGCATCACTTTACTAGTGTGAGATGAGTGCAATTGTGTGGTAGTTTGAGCACTCTTTGGCATTGCCTTTCTTTGGGATTGGAATGAAAACTGGCCTTTTCCAGTTGTGTGTCCACTGCTGAGTTTTCCAAATTTTCTGGCATATTGAGTGCAGCCCTTTCACAGCATCATCTTTCACGACTTGAAATAGCTCAACTGGAATTCTATCACCTCCACTAGCTTTGTTCATAGTGATGCTTCAAAGATCAAACACAAATAACAAATATTAAAAGCAGCAAGGGAAAAACAACAAATAACCCACAAGGGGATCCCCATAAGGATAACACTTGATCTTTCAATACAAACTCTTCAGGCCAGACAGGAATGGCAGGACATACTTAAAGTTTGAAGGAGAAAAACCTACAACCCAGATTACTGTACACAGCAAGAATCTCATTCAAATATGAAGGAGAAATCAAAAGCTTTACAGACAAACAAAAGGTAAGAGAATTCAGAACCACCAAACCAGCTTTCCAACAAAGGCTAAAGGATCATCTCTAGACAGGAAACACATAAAAGGGTTATAAATTTGCACCCAAAAAAAACAAGTAAGTGGCAATATGATCATACTTATTAATAATTACCTTAAATGTAAAAGGGTTGAGTGCACCAACCAAAAGGCAAAAACTGACTGAATGGATGCAAAAACAAGACCCCTATATATGCTGTCTACAAGAGACCCACCTCAATCCTAGGGACACATACAGACTAAAGTGAAGGGCTGAAAAAAGATGTTTCACACAAATGGAGACCAAAATAAAGCAAGAGTAGCAATACTCATATCAGATAAAATAGACTTTGAAATAAAGGCCATGAAAAGAGACAAAGGAGGACACTACATAATGATCAAGGATCAATCAAAGAAGATATAAGTTTTATATATACATATGCATCCAACACAGGAGCACCGCAGTATATAAGGCAAATCCTAAAAAATATGAAAGCTGAAATTAACAGCAGCACAATAATAGTGAGAGACCTTAATACCCCACTCACAAATATGGATAGATAAACTAAACAGAAAATTGGCAAGGAAACACAAACTTTAAATGATACGATGGACCAGTTACAACAAATTGATACAATAAACTGTGGAAAATTCTGAAAGAGATGGGAATATTAGACCACCTGATCTGCCTATTGAGAAATGTGTATGCAGTTCAAGAAGCAACAGTTAGAACTGGACATGGAAAAACAGACTGGTTCCAAATAGGAAAAGGAATTTGTCAAGGCTGTATATTGTCACCATGTTTATTTAACTTATATGCAGAGTACATCATGAGAAACGCTGGACTGGAAGAAACACAACCTGGAATCAAGATTGCTGGGAGAAATATCAATAACCTCAGATATGCAGACGACACCACCCTTAGAACAAAAAGTGAAGAGGAACTCAAAAGGCTCTTGATGAAAGTGAAAGAGGAGAGTGAAAAGGTTGGCTTAAAGCTCAACATTCAGAAAACGAAGATCATGGCATCTGATCCCATCACTTCATAGGAAATGGATGGGAAAACAGTGGAAACAGTGTCAGACTTTATTTTTCAGGGCTCCAAAATTACTGCAGATGGTGACTGCAGCCATGAAATTAAAAGACGCTTACTCCTTGGAAGGAAAGTTATGACCAACCTAGATAGCATATTCAAAAGCAGAGACATTACTTTGCCAACCAAGGTTTGTCTAGTCAAGGCTATGGTTTTTCTGTGGTCATGTATCGATGTGAGAGTTGAACGGTGAAGAAGGCTGAGTGCCAAAGAATTGATGTTTTTGAACTGTGGTGTTGGAGAAGACTCTTGAGAGTCCTTTGGACTGCAAGGAGATTCAACCAGACAATTCTGAAGGGGATCAGCCCTGGGATTTCTTTGGAAGGAATGATGCTAAAGCTGAAACTCCAGTACTTTGGCCACCTCATGCGAAGAGTTGACTCATTGGAGAAAACTCTGATGCTGGGAAGTATTGGGGGCAAGAGGAGAAGGGGACGACAGAGGATGAGATTGCTGGATAGCATCACTGACTTGATGCACATGAGTCTGAGTGAACTCCGGGAGTTGGTGATGGACAGGGAGGCCTGGCATGCTGCGGTTCATGGGGTTGCAAAGTCAGACACAACAGAGCGACTGATCTGACAGGGAAAAAAAAAATCTATGAAAAATAAAAAATCATATGGAGGCTAAACAACACACTTATGAATAAGCAACAAATCACAGAAGAAATTTAAAAAATGCATAGAAATAAATGAAAATGAAAACACAACAACCCCAAACCTATCAGATCAGATCAGATCAGTCGCTCAGTCGTGTCCGACTCTTTGCGACCCCATGAACCGCAGCACGCCAGGCCTCCCTGTCCATCACCAGCTCCCGGAGGTCAATGAGACTCATATCCATCAAGTCAGTGACGCCATCCAGCCATCTCATCCTCTGTCGTCCCCTTCTCCTCCTGCCCTCAATCCCTCCCAGCATCAGAGTCTTCTCCAATGAGTCAACTCTTCGCATGAGGTGGCCAAAGTACTGGAGTTTCAGCTTTAGCATCATTCCTTCTAAAGAAATTCCAGGATTGATCTCCTTCAGAATGGACTGGTTGGATCTTCTTGCAGTCCAAGGGACTCTCAAGAGTCTTCTCCAACACCACAGTTCAAAAGCATCAATTCTTCGGCGCTCAGCCTTCTTCACAGTCCAGCTCTCACATCCATACATTACCACAGGAAAGACCATAGCCTTGACTAGGCGAACCTTTGTTGGCAAAGTAATGTCTCTGCTTTTGAATATGCTATCTAGGTTGGTCATAACTTTCCTTCCAAGGAGTAAGCGTCTTTTAATTTCATGGCTACAGTCACCATCTGCAGTGATTTAGAAGCCCAGAAAAATAAAGTCTGACACTGTTTCCACTGTTTCCCCATCTATTTCCCATGCAGTGATGGGACCAGATGCCATGATCTTCGTTTTCTGAATGTTGAGCTTTAAGCCAACCCTTTCACTCTCCACTTTCACTTTCATCAAGAGGCTTTTTAGCCCCTCTTCACTTTCTGCCATAAGAGTGGTGTCATCTGCATATCTGAGGTTATTGATATTTCTCCCGGCAATCTTGATTCCAACTTGTGTTTCTTCCAGTCCAGCATTTCTCATGATGTACACTGCATATAAGTTAAATAAACAGGGTGACAATATACAGCCTTGATGTACTCTTTTTCCTATTTGGTACCAGTCTGTTGTTCCATGACCAGTTCTAATTGTTGCTTCCTGACCTGCATACAGATTTCTCAAGAGGCAGATCAGGTGGTCTGGTATTCCCATCTCTTTCAGAATTTTCCATAGTTTATTGTGATCTACACAGTCAAAGGCTATGGCATAGTCAAGAAAGTAGAAATAGATGTTTTTCTGGAACTCTCTTGCTTTTTCCATGATCCAGCAGATGTTGGCAATTTGATCTCTGGTTCCTCTGACTTTTCTAAATCCAGCTTGAACATCAGGAATTTCATGGTTCACATATTGCTGAAGCCTAGCTTGGAGAATTTTGAGCATTACTTTACTAGCGTGTGAGATGAGTGCAATTGTGTGGTAGTTTGAGCATTCTTTGGCATTGCCTTTCTTTGGGATTGGGATGAAAACTGACCTTTTCCAATCTTGTGGCCACTGCTCAGTTTTCCAAATTTCCTGGCATATTGAGTGTAGCACTTTCACAGCATCATCTTTCAGAATTTGAAATAGCTCCACTGGAATTCCATCACCTCTACTAGCTTTGTTCGTAGTGATGCTTTCTAAGGCCCACTTGACTTCACATTCCAGGATAACTGACTCTAGGTCATTGATCACACCATCATGATTATCTGGGTCGTGAACCTCTTTTTTGTACAGTTCTTCTGTGTATTCTTGCCACCTCTTCTTAATATCTTCTGCTTCCATTAGGTCCATACCGTTTCTGTCCTTTATCGAGCCCATTTTTGCATGAAATATTCCTTTGGTATCTCCGATTTTCTTGAATAGATCCCTAGTCTTTCCCATTCTGTTGTGTTCCTCTATTTCTTTGCATTGATCGTTGAAGAAGGCTTTCTTATCTCTTCTTGCTATTCTTTGGAACTCTGCATTTAGATGTTTATATCTTTCCTTTTCTCCTTTGCTTTTCACTTCTCTTCTTTTCACAGCTATTTGTAAGGCCTCCCCAGACAGCCATTTTGCTTCTATGCATTTCTTTTCCATGTGCATGGTCTTGATCCCTGTCTCCTGTACAATGTCACGAACCTCATTCCATAGTTCATCAGGCACTCTATCTATCAGATCTGGGCCCTTAAATCTATTTCTCACTTCCACTGTATAATCATAAGGGATTTGATTTAGGTCATACCTGAATGGTCTAGTAGTTTTCCCTACTTTCTTCAATTTCAGTCTGAATTTGGCAATAAGGAGTTCATGGTCCGAGCCACAGTCAGCTCCTGGTCTTGTTTTTGCTGATTGTATAGAGCTTCTCCATCTTTGTCTGCAAAGAATATAATCGATCTGATTTCGGTGTTGACCATCTGGTGATGTCCGTTTTTCGAATTTTCTCTTTTGTTGTTTGAAAAGGGTGTTTGCTATGACCAGTGTATTTTCTTGGCAAAACTCTGTTAGTCTTTGCCCTGCTTCATTCCGTATTCCAAGGCCAAATTTGCCTGTTACTCCAGGTGTTTCTTGACTTCCTACTTTTGCATTCCAGTCCCCTATAATCAAAAGATCATCCTTTTTGGGTGTTAGTTCTAAAAGGTGTTGTAGCTCTTCATAGAATCGTTCAACTTCAGCTTCTTCAGCATTACTGGTTGGGGCATAGACTTGGATTACTGTGACATTGAATCGTTTGCCTTGGAAACGAACAGAGATCATTCTGTCATTTTTTAGATTGCATCCAAGTACTGCATTTTGGACTCTTTTGTTGACCATGATGGCCACTATTTCTTCTGAGGGATTCCTGCCCACAGTAGTAGATATAATGGTCATCTGAGTTAAATTCACCCATTCCAGTCCATTTTAGTTCGATGATTCCTAGAATATCGACATTCACTCTTGCCATCTCTTGTTTGACCACTTCCAATTTGCCTTGATTCATGGACCTGACATTCCAGGTTCCTATGCAATATTGTTCTTTACAGCATCGGATTTTGCTTCTATCACCAGACACATCCACAGCTGGGTATTCTTTTTGCTTTGGCTCCATCCCTTCATTCTTTCTGGAGTTATTTCTCCACGGATCTCCAGTAGCATATTGTGCCCCTACTGACCTGGGGAGTTTCTCTTTCAGTATCCTATCATTTTGTCTTTTCATACTGTTCATGGGATTCTCAAACCTATTGGATTCAGTAAAACCTGTGCTAAGTGGACGATTCATAGCAATACAAGCCTACCTTAAGAAACAGGAGAGAAATCAAATAAATAACCTCTCTACACCTAAGGTAACTAGAAAAGGAAAAAATGAAGAACCCCAGCATTAGTAAGAAGAAATAAATCACAAAATAGGGCAGAATTAAATGCAAAAGAAACAAAAGGGAATATAGCAAAAATCAACAAACCTTAAAGCTGGTTCTTTGTTCAGATAAATAAAATAGACAAACTCTTAGCCAGACTCATTAAGAAACAAGGGAAGAACAATCAAATCAACAAAATTAGAAATGAAAATGGAGAAATCACAACAGACAATGCAGAAATACAAAGAATCATAAGAGACTACTATCAGCAATTATATGCCAATAATATGGACAACTTGGAAGAAATGGATGAATTCTTAGAATAGTACAACTTTCTAAAATGGAACTAGGAAGAACTAGAAAATCTTCACAGACCCATCACAAGTACAGAAATTAAAACTGTAATCAGAAATCTTTCAGCAAACAAAAGCCCAGGACCAGATGGCTTCACAATTGAATTCTACGAAAATTTAGAGAAGACCTAACACCTATCCTACTCAAACTCTTCCAGAAAATTGCAGAGGAAAGTAAACTTCCAAACTAATTCTATGAGACCACCATCACCCTAATACTAAGACCAAACAAAGATGCCACCAAAAAAGAAAACTACAGGCCAATATCACTGAACATAGATGCAAAAATCCTTAAGAAAATTCTAGCAAACAGAATCCAACAACAAATTAAAAAGATCATACCTCATGACCAAGTGGGTATAATTTATCCCAGGGATGCAAGTATTCTTTAATATTTGCAAATCAATCAGTATGATACACTGCATTAACAAATTGAAAGATAAAAACCATATGATTATCTCAATCGATGCAGAGAAAGCCTTTAACTAAATTCAATATCCATTTATGGTAAAAAAAAAAAAAAAAACCCTCCTGAAAGCAGGCATAGAAGGAACATACCTCAATATATTAAAAGCCGTATATGATAAACCCACAGCAAATATAATCCTCAAGGTTGAAAAATTGAAAGCATTTCCACTAAAGTCCGGAATAAGACAAGGATGCCCACTCTCACCACTACTATTCAACATAGTTTTAGAAGTTCTAGCCACAGCAATCTGAGCAGAAAAAGAAATAAAAGGCATCCAGATTGGAAAAGAAGAAGCAAAACTCTCACTGTTTGCGGATGACATGATCCTCTATATAGAAAACACTAAAGTCTCCACCAGAAAATTACTACAGCTAATTAATGAATACAGTAAAGTTGCAGGATATAAAATTAACACACAGAAATGCCTTGCATTCCTATACACTAAAAATGAGAAAACAGAAAGAGAAATCAAGGAAACAATTTCATTCACCACTGCAATGAAAAGAATAAAATACTTAGGAATAAATCTACCTAAAGAAACAAAAGACTTATTTATAGAAAACTATAAAACACTGATGAAAGAAATCAAAGATGACACAAATAGATGGAGAAATATATCATGTTCATGGATCAGAAGAATCAATATAGTGAAAATGAGTATACTACCCAAAGCAATCTATGGATTCAATGCAATCTCTATCAAGCTACCAATGGTATTTTTCAGAAAATTAGGACAAATAATTTGACTGTTTGTATGGAAATACAAAAAAACCTCAAATAGCCAAAACAATCTTGGAAAAGAATGGAACTGGAGGAATCAACTTATGTAAGTTCTCCCTAACTCTATAAAATGTATGCCAGAAAAATTTATGATTATAATAGTACTTGCATGTGTGATATAAAAGTGAATATTGTGTTTCATGTAGCTCAATTGGTAAAGCATCTGCCTGCAAAGCAGCAGACCTGGGTTCACTTCCTGGGTCGAGAAATTCCTTGGAGAAGGAAATGGCAACCCACTCCAGCATTCTTGATTGGAGAATCCCATGGACAGAGGAGCCTGGCAGGCTACAGTTCATAGGATCACAAGAGTGGGACATGACTTAATGCTAGGTTTCTTTTCTTTATACCTGGATCTAATCAACTGAAACTGTTAAAGAACTAAACTATGAATTAACTCAGTACACCAAACTATAATTGCACCTGTCTTGAGACATTTTCATGATCAATAAACAATAGGATTTGTTTTAATGAACTGGATACATATCTGTGGAGCTATTTTGTCCTGTCTGAATGTTAGTTTCCAATCCTTAATTAGCATTACCACTTTGACTACTGTGTCCCTTTCTAGCACTTAAGGAAAAAAAAACCTTACCTTTCCCTGACAATGAGCTACTTAGAGTACTGTTTCACTAGAGGTGAGTCAATAAACTTGGATTTACATTTTTCTTTGTGCTCTCTTTTTATTCTTTGACATCAGAAATGTGATAGAAACAATGGAGTATAGCTAACTTACTTGATAGAAGTCATATTCTTCACTCTACTCATCTTAATTCCCTTTTTATTTATTTTTTTAAGGTTTGGTATAGTAAGCCAGATCACTCTCTTTTATTTTTAGTATTGAATTATATCTTCAGGGTTCTGACTTAAGCTTTGGGAAGTGCTTTGGGAAGTTCTTATTTTTTGTGTGTGTGTGAGTTCAGCTTGGACTGGTGTTAACTTTGAAGTAGTACACCAAGGCTTTTGACTGATTTCTGAGGAATGAGTAGAATATAGCATAGTTTATGAACTCAAATTCTGAAGACAATCTTTTGAATCTTGGTTCTGCCATTTTCTGGATTAGTGGACATGTAATGTAAACTCTCTGTTTCAGTTAACTAATATAGCTATTGTAAGAAATAAGTTAATAGATGTTAAGTAATTATAGTCATGATGGACACATAGTAAGCACTTAACAAAATGGTTAGCTAATTACTATTATCTTCTTGAATGAATGCACCCTACTATATTTACAGTGCTGCCACATTTCCTACTGGATATGACTAGTCTTTCTTCATGAACAGTTGCAGTTCAAGCAAAATGAGAAACACAGACAGAACATGTTTCTGGTTGCATCATTAAGTATGCAGTAAATATTTGAGGAAGCAAAGGATACATATTGAAGAAATTTGCAATTGTTTACAGTTAGAATAATCTCAAAGAAATGATGGCAATGTGATGTTATTCTGAAAGAGATGGGAATACCAGACCACCTGATCTGCCTCTTAAGAAATCTGTATGCAGGTCAGGAAGCAACAGTTAGAACTGGTCATGGAGCAACAGACTGGTTCCAAATAGGAAAAGGAGTACGTCAAGGCTGCATATTGTCACCATGTTTATTTAACTTATATGCAGAGTACATCATGAGAAATGCTGGACTGGAAGAAACACAAGTTGGAATCAAGATTGCCGGGAGAAATATCAATAACCTCAGATATGCAGATGACACGACTCTTATGGCAGAAAGTGAAGAGGGGCTAAAAAGCCTCTTGATGAAAGTGAAAGTGGAGAGTGAAAAGGTTGGCTTAAAGCTCAACATTCAGAAAACGAAGATCATGGCATCTGGTCCCATCACTGCATGGGAAATAGATGGGGAAACAGTGGAAACAGTGTCAGACTTTGTTTTTCTGGGCTCCAAAATCACTGCAGATGGTGACTGCAGCCATGAAATTAAAAGACGCTTGCTCCTTGGAAGGAAAGTTATGACCAATCTAGATAGCATATTCAAAAGCAGAGACATCACTTTGCCAACAAAGGTTCGCCTAGTCAAGGCTATGGTCTTTCCTGTGGTCATGTATGGATGTGAGAGCTGGACTGTGAAGAAGGCTGAGCGCCGAAGAATTGATGCTTTTGAACTGTGGTGTTGGAGAAGACTCTTGAGAGTCCCTTGGACTGCGAGAAGATCCAACCAGTCCATTCTGAAGGAGATCAATCCTGGAATTTCTTTAGAAGGAATGATGCTAAAGCTGAAACTCCAGTATTTTGGCCACCTCATGCGAAGAGTTGACTCATTGGAGAAGACTCTGATGCTGGGAGGGATTGAGGGCAGGAGGAGAAGGGGACGACAGAGGATGAGATGGCTGGATGGCATCACTGACTCGATGGATGCGAATCTGAGTGACCTCCGGGAGCTGGTGATGGACAGGGAGGACTGGCGTGCTGCGGTTCATGGGGTCGCAAAGAGTCGGACACGACTGAGCGACTGATCTGATCTGATCTCTGAAAGAAACTGAAAGTTTTAGTTGCTCAGTTGTGTCTGACTCTGTGGTCCGATGGACTGCAGCCAGGCCCCTCTGTCCATGGAGTTCTCCAGGCAGAATACTGAAGTGGATAGCCATTCCCTTTTCCAGGGTATCTTCCTGACCCAGGAACTGAATCTGGGTCTCCAGCATTGCAGGCAGGTTCTTTGCCCTCTGAGGCACCACGGAGGTCCTAAAGTGTGTCTCAAAGAGTTTGTACACAAATACATTGCCAGCTAGATTGTGTTATGAGATATTTGATAGTAGTGTTATGGTATGATGTAACAGACAATGTAATTTAAACAGTAATAACTTTGAGATTGGAAAATTAACACCCAAGGGATATACCACATTATGTTCACTAGCATAATGTAAGTAAATATAACCTTGTATCTACTATAACTTATATAATAACATTCACTTTTAATTGTTATAAATTACCTAATATAAAACAAGGCAAATAGGCAAAATAAACATAAAGTCTTATATATACTAAATATGTTATTTATTTTAGTATATATTTTTAGTTTAGTACATATCTTTGGAGAAGGCACTGACAACCCACTCGAGTATTCTTGCCTGGAAAAGCCCATGATAGAGGAGCCTGGTGAGCTATAGTCCATGAGGATTGCAAAGAATTGGACACAACTTAGCAAATAAACCACCACCACATATTTTTAGCTTTATTTAATATCTCTGTAATCTTCAGTTCAGTTCAGTTCAGTCGCTCAGTCATGTCTGACTCTTTGCGACTCCATGAACCACAGCATGCCAGGCCTCCCTGTCCAGCACCAACACCCGGACTCTAACCAAACCAATGTCCATTGACTCAGTGATGCCATCCAACCATCTCATTCTCTATCATCCACTTCTCCTCCTGTCCTCAATCTTTCCCAGCATCAGGGTCTTTTCAAATGAGACAACTCTTTGCATCAGGTGGCCAAAAACTGGAGTTTCACCTTCAACATCAGTCCTTGCAATGAACACCCAAGACTGATCTCCTTTAGGATGGACTGGTTGGATCTCCTTGCAGTCCAAAGGACTCTCAGGAGTCTTTCCAACAATGCAGTTCAAAAGCATCAGTTCTTTAGAGCTCAGCTTTCTTTAGAGTCCAACTCTCACATCCATACATGACTACTGGAAAAACCATAGACTTGACTAGACGGAACTTTGTTGACAAAGTAATGTCTCTGCTTTTGAATATGCTATCTAGGTTGGTCGTAACTTTCCTTCCAAGGAGTAAGCGTCTTTAATTTCATGGCTGCAGTCACCATCTGCACTGATTTTGGAGCCCAAGAAAATAAAGTCTAACACTGTTTCCACTGTTTACCCATCTGTTTGCCATAAAGTGATCGGACTGCTTGCCATGATCTTCATTTTCTGAATGTTGAGCTTTAAACCAACTTTTTCACTCTCCTCTTTCACTTTCATCAAGAGACTCTTTAGTTCTTCTTAACTTTCTGCCATAAGGGTGATATAACCTTAAAATATCTTTTAGAGCTTTTGCTTTAGAAAGCCTTTGACTGTGTGGATCACAATAAACTGTGGAAAATTTTGAAAGAGATGGGAATACCAGACCATCTGACCTGCCTCTTGAGAAACTTATATGCAGGTCAGGAAGCCACAGTTAGAACTGGACATGGAACAACAGACTGATTCCAAATAGGAAAAGAAGTACATCAAGGCTGTATATTGTCACCCTGTTTATTTAACTTATATGCAGAGTACATCATGAGAAATGCTGGGCTGGAGGAAGCACAAGCTGGAATCAAGATTGCTGGGAGAAATATCAATAACTTCAGATATGCAAATGACACAACCCTTATGGCAGAAAGTGAAGAGGAACTAAAGAGACTGTTGATGAAAGTGAAAAAGGAGAGTGAAAAAGTTGGCTTAAAGCTCAACATTCAGAAAACGAACATCATGGCATCTGGTCCCATCACTTCATGTGAAATAGATGGGGAAACAATGGAAACAATGTCAGAATTTTTTTTTTTTTTTTGGGGGGGGGTGTCCAAAATTACTGCAGATGGTGATTGCAGCCATTAAATTAAACGATGCTTGCTCCTTGGAAGGAAAGTTATGAGCAACCTAGATAGCATATTAAAAAGCAGAGACATTACTTTGTCGCTAAAGTTCCATCTAGTCAAGGCTATGGTTTTTCCAGTGGTCATGTATAGATGTGAGAGTTGGACTATAAAGAAAGCTGAGCTCTGAAGAATTGATGCTTTTGAACTGCATTGTTGGAAAGACTGTTGAGAGTCCCTTGGACTGCAAGGAGGTCCAACCAGTCCATTCTAAAGGAGGTCAGTCCTGGGTGCTCTTTGGAAGGACTGATGCTAAAGTTGAAACTCCAATACTTTGGCCACCTCATGCAAAGAGTTGACTCTTTGGAAAAGACTCTGATGCTGGGAGGGATTTTGGGCAGGAGGAGAAGGCGACGACAGAGGATGAGTTAGCTGGATGGCATCACCGACTCGATTCACATGAGCTTGTGTGAACTCCAGGAATTGGTGATGGACAGGGAGGCCTGGCATGCTGCAATTCATGGGGTCGCATAGAGTTGGACAGGACTGAGAGAATGCACTGAACTGAACTTAGAAACAAAGTAATACAAATTCCATTGTTGAAATGAAACAACTTCCTTATGCCTAGGATATCTCTTTCCTAGGAAAGCAGCTTGAGGGACTTCCCTGACAGTCATGTATTTAAGACTCTGAACTTCCAGTGAAAGAAGAATGGGTTCAATCTCTAGTCTAGATCCTACATGCCATGTTGTGTGGGCAAAATAAATAAAAATAGAAGAATTTCAAATGCACTTGGTGCTATGCTTACTTGTTTTTATAACAACAGTCCCATCTACATTTAAGTGTAAACTATCCTGCCTGGAATTCATTTTCTTCTTTAGATCAACATGTTTTGTAAACTAATCTCATTTGTCTTTTGCTTTTAGTGGCATATGATGATTAGATGTCTGCCCAGCTGTTTCTAATTTAATGACTGGTTGTCTTTGGGAAATGGCAACTTTACTCTTTTGTTTAAATAGAGGCAGAATGTTTTACTATAGGATCACTATATATTAAACAAAGTTTGTCCATCCTACATTATATGGTGAGACAAATACACACATATTTTCACAGTTGGATAATGAGATGAGAGAAGCATTACTATGTAAAATTCTGTTCTATTATGTGAAAGAGAATAAGTTTTATAATTACATACATCCGATGAAAAGACAAAGAGATTTTTTTTCCTTCTATCTAAAAAATTTTAAGTACACTCATAAGTTGCTCAGTCATGTCCTACTATTTGTGACTCCATGAACTGTAGCCCGCCAGGCTCATTTGTCCATGGGATTTTCCTAGCAAGAATCCTAGAGTGGTTGACATTTGCTCCTCCAGGGGATCTTCCTGACCCAGAGATTGAACCCCAATCTCTTGCATCTTCTGAGTTGGCAGGTGGATTCTTTACCACTGAGCCATTGGGGAAGCCCAGTTTTTGGGTAGTTTTATCTATTAATATGTTAACACTTGTAAATAATACCAAATATCAAATACTAAAATAGTGTGCTTTCAAGATATGTGATCATTTATCTTTTCTAAAATATTAATTGATATATGACACAAATTTAATCCCTGGATTGGGAAGATCCTATGGAGAAGGAAAAGGCAACTCACTTCAGTATTCTTTCCTGGGAAATCTTTTGGACAGAGGAGCCTGGTGAGCTATAGTACATAAAATCACAAAAGAGTTGGACACGACTCAGCACGTAAATAACAACAAAATGTCATTCCAGTTAATTTTATTTAATTAAGAAGTTAAGGCATTCATTAGTTGTTACTAAAATTACCATTGGGTTATAGAGACTGAATATGTGTTATAAAGTGATTAAAGCAGTGGATCCACTTAAAAATAACATATTTTTATCATTGTTGTTCAGTTGCTAAGTGTCTTGTCTGACTCCACTATCCTGTGGACTGCAGCAGGTCAGGATCCTCTCTCCTCCATAGTTTTCCAGAATTTGCTCTAATTCATGTCAATTGAATCTGTAATGCTATCCAACCAACTCATCCACTTCTGCTCCCTTCTCCTTTGGCCTTCAAACTTCTCAGTATTAAGGTTTTTCTCCAATGAGTTAGCTCTTCACTCGGGTGGCCAAAGTATTAGAGCTGCAGCATCAATCCTTCCAATGAATATTCAGAGTTGATTTCCAACTTTGATTTGATCTCCTTGCTCTCCAAGGGACTCTCAAGAGTTTTCTTGAAAGAATCCGTTCTCTGGGGCTCAGCCTTCTTTAATGGCCCAGCCCTCACAGCCATACATGACTACTGGAAAAGCCATAGATTTGACTATACAGATATTTGTTGGGAAAATGATGTCTCTGATTTTGAATATGCTGTCTAGGTTTATCATAGCTTTCATTCAAAGGAGCAACTGTCTTATAATTTCATGACTGTAGTCACTGTCCACAGTTGATTTTGTAGCTCTAGAAAATGAAATCTGTCATTGCTTCAAATTTTTCCTTTTCTATTTGCCATGAAGTGATAGGACCGGATGCCACGATCTTAGTTATTTTACTTGAGTTCAAGCCAGCTTTTTCAGTCTCCTCTTTCACTTAATCAAGAAGCTGTTTATTTCCTCTTCAGTTTCTTCCATTAAGGTGGTGTCATCTGCATATTTGAGGCTATTTGTATTTCTCCCAGCAATCTTGATTCCAGCTTGTGCTTCACCCAGCCTGGTATTTTGCATGATGTACTCTGCATATAAGTTAAATAAGCAAGGTGAAAATATGTAGTGTTGTCGTACTCTTTTCCCAATTATGAACCAGTCCATTGTGCCCTATTTGGTTCTAATTCTTGCTGCATGACTTGCATACAGTTTTCTTCAGAGACAAGTAAGGTGGTCTGGTCTTCCCATCTCTTTAATAACTTTCCACAGTTTGTTGTCATCCATACAATCAAAGAATTTAGCATAGTCAATGAAGCAGAAGTAGATGTTTTTCTGAAATTCCCTTGCTATCTCCATGATCCAACAAATCTTGACAATTTGATCTCTGGTTCCTCTGCCTTTTCCAAAACCAACTTGTACATTTGGAAGTTTTCAATTCATGTACTACTGAAGCCTAACTTTAAGGATTTTGAGCATTACCTTGGTAGTATGTGAAATGAGTGCAATTCTGTAGTATTTAATTGTCCTTCTTTCAGATTGGGTTGAAAACTGACCTTTTCCAGTGCTGTGGCCACTGCTGGGTTTTCCAAATTTGCTAACATATTGAGTGCAACACTTTAAAAGCATCATATTTTAGTATTTGAAATAGCTTAGCTGTAATTTCATCACCTCCACTAGCTTTGTTTCTAGTAATGCTTGCTTCCCAAGGCCCACTTGACTTAAAACTCTACGATATTTGGCTCTAGGTGAGTGAATACACCATTATGGTTATCAAGGTAATTAACACCTTTTTTATATAGTTCTGTATATTCTTATCACCTCTTCTTAATCTCTTCTGCTTCTGTTCGGTCTACCATTTCTTTCCCTTACAGTGCCTGTCTTTGCATGAAATGTTTCATTGATAGGTCCAATTTTCTTGAAGAGATCGCTAATCTTTCCCATTCTATTGTTTTCTTCTGTATAAAAGGAAAGTAATATGAATCACAAATCATCAACACTAGATACTAAAACGCCATAAAACATTGTTTATCAAGTTGAGTTCAGTGATTTGAATCTAGAATGTACAGCCAGTCTCACTTAAGAATGAGTGAAAATAATACAATTTCAGATTTGCTAACTTTACTGAAAAACATTTCCTTTTTTTCCCAAATTTAAATTAATTAGGCATATGTTGTAAAATATGCAAAAATGAAAGTGAAAGTGTTAGTTGATCAGTCATGTCCATCTCTTTGTGACCCAGTGGACTATATATCCCTCCAGGCGCCTCTGTCCATGGGATTCTCCAAGCAAGAATACTGGAGTGGGTTGCCATGCCCTTCTCCAAGGTATCTTCCTGACCTAGGGATCAAACCTGGGTCTCCCACATTGCAGGCAGATTCTTTACCATCAGAACCACAAAGAATAGTAAATTAGAAATACAGAACTTAGAAAGCAATAAAACAAAATTAGAACAGGATATCAGGGAGTTTTCTGAAAAATGATTTCAGAAAAAATTATATTGATAAATCATCTCATGAGCTTAATGAACAACAATGTGGAAGTACAAATAAGTAATATATTAATGAAATTAGGGTACATGAATCTTCTGATGTATTAAAGTGTATATTTAAAAAGGAAATAAAAATCTTGGGAAGAAATGCGGAATAGTCATTGTGACTGATAGTGCTATTTAGGTCAACTATACTTTATTGATAGCCTTCCTACTTCATCTGCCAATTACTGAAAAAAAGGGCATTGAAGAATCCATATATAATAATGGATTCATTTATTTCTCTTTGACGTTTTTCAGTTTTGATCACAGATTTTAACACTCTGTTGTTAAATGCATATATGTTTAGGATTATTATTCTTTTTGGAGAATTGATGTCTTAATCATTTTGTAATGCTCCTTTTTATCCCTGAAGGTTTTTTATTGCTCCTAAGTCTACTTTATCTAAAACTGATATAGCTATTCTAGATTATTTTTTATTGTTAACCTGATATAGTTTTCTTTATCCCTTTTACTTTAATGTATCTGAATCTTGATAATTAAAGTGGATTTCAGTTGTCTTATTTCTTTATCCACTGTGACAATATGTCTCTATTTGGGTATGTAGGCCATTTTTTTTTTTTTTTTTTCTTCTCTTGTTTTTCTCACTTCTCTGGTTTTCATTGAGCATTATATTAGCTGGGTTACTATAATAAAATCACAAAGACTATGTTACTTAAATGACAGAAATTTATTTTCTCACAGTTTGGAGGCTAGAAGTCCCAAGGTTAAGATGTGGACATTATTGGTTTGTTCTGATGGTCTCCTTGGTCTGCATATGGACACCTCCATGCTGTTGTCTTCACATTCTTTCCATTGCACAGCATCCTCTTTCTGTGTCCAAATATTCTTTTCTTATAAGGACATCATCAGATTGGAAGACAATCTACCCTAACAATGTCACTTTAAGTTAATCGTTTCTTTTCTTTTTTTTAATTTTATTTTACTTAACTTTACAATATCATTTCTTTAAAAGCACTATCTTCAAATGCAATCACATTCTGAGTCATTGGGGTTTGTACTTCAATAAATGTATGCATTTTGGGAGAATAACAATACAGCCTATAAGAAACATATGTTTATATCTTCTCTCTCTGTTTATATATATATATAAATAATAATAATAATAATATATATATAACCATTATTTGAATATATTTTAGTAGTTGCTCTGGATTTTGAAATATATATATATATATATATATATATATATATGTAAATGGTTATTTAAAAATATTTTAGTAGTTCCAGATAAATACTCCAGTATTTATCTGGAGTTTGATATATACATATGCTGCTGAGTTGCTTCAGTTGCGTCCAACTTTATGTGACCCCATAGATGGCAGCCTACTAGGCGCCCCCATCCCTGGGATTCTCGAGGAAAGAACACTGGAGTGGGTTGCCATTTCCTTCTCCAATCATGAAAGTGAAAAGTGAAAGTGAAGTCGCTCAGTCGTGTCTGATTCTTAGCAACCCCATGGACTGCAGCCTACCAGGCTCCTCCGTCACTGGGATTCTCCAGGCCAGAGTACTGGAGTGGGGTGCCATTGATATATATATATGTGTGTGTGTATATATATATATGTGTGTGTGTGTGTGTGTGTGTGTGTGTGTGTGTATGTGTATATATGTATATATGTGTATATATATATACAAATTTTAAATAAGCTAATCTCACCTTCAAATAACACTATACCACTTCACTTGAGTGCAAGTAGCTGATAACAAAGTTATTATTTACATTTAATATCATTTGTGTACATGCTAAGTCTCTTCAATTGTGTCCAACTCTTTGTGAGCCTATGGACTGTAGCCCACCAGTCTCCTCTGTCCATGGGATTCTCCATTCAAGAATACTGTAGTGGGTTGCCATTCCTTCCTCCAGGGTATCTTCCCAACTGAAGGATGGCACTCGAGTCTATTGTTTCCTGCATTGACAGGCAGGTTCTTTACCACTAGCACAACCTGGGAAGCCCTAATATCACTTAGTAATAATAAATCAAATAGATTTTATTTTACCTTCAGTTACTCCTACTTGATATTACTCCTTTCTTAATGAAAATCAAAGTTTCTAATGATTTTTCCTTTCCTTTAAGACATCTTTGATCTTTGCTTGTAGGAAAGATCTGCCTATGAAACCTCAGCTTTTGTTTCTCTGAGAAAGTTTTTTTTTTTTTTCTGAGAAAGTCTTTATTTATCCTTCAGCACTGAAGAAAACTTCTATTGTAAATAAGATTCTAGGTCAATAGTATTTTTCAACACTTTCAATATTTTCAATATTTCACTCCACTTTCTTCTTGCTTGCATGGTTTGTGATGAGAAGTCTACTATAATTCTTATTTTTGTTCATCTGTAGGTGACCTTGTTTTTTGTACTTTCAGATACAACACCAAAGCACTTTCTGAAAAGAAAAATGAAAAGTTGTGCTTATTAAAATTTAAAAGTTCTACTATGTGAAATACTGTTGAAAGAATCAAAAGACAAGCCATAGAATAGAAGAAAGTATTTGAAAAACAGACGTTTAATACTTGTCTCCAAAGTACACAAAGAACTCTTAAAGCTCAATAGTATAAAAACAGACAACATAATTTAAAAAAACTTGAAAAAAATATGAACAGACATATTATTAAAGAAGATACATGGGTGGTAAATAGAAATACTAAAACATATTCCACATTATTTTTAATTAGAGAATCACAAATTAAAACAAAATAACATAACTGATAGGATGGTTAATATCAAACAAACTGATGATAGCTATTGCTGGTGAGAATGCAGAGTAACAGAAACTTTCATTCATTAGTGATAATTTGAAATGTTAAGTCCAATTTGCAAGACATTAATAGTTTCTTATAAACCTAAAAAGTCTTACCACATGACGCAGTAATTTCTCTTCTATGTATATTTCCAATCATTTGAAAATTTATGTACACATGAAAATCTACTTGTGGATATCAGTATCAACTTTAATGCAACTACTGAAAACTAGAAGCAAATATTAAGTCCTTCAATAAGTGAATGGGTAAAAAATTTCATTTAAATCACATTCTGATAATGACAAAACTACAGGTGGTAAACAAATTGCTAATTGTCAGTGGCAAGAGGTAAGGGTTAGAAACATAGCACAGGAGACTATTTAAGGCAACAAAATTATTCTGGATGATACTGATTGATGGTCAACAAGTGACATTGTCAAAAATTATGCAACTTTAGATCATGAATAGAAACTTAATGTATAGAAAATTTAAAGTTATTGTATTAAGATTTGGGGATATCCAAGTTTGGAAGAAAGTGACAAATGTATAACAATTTTTTAAATTAAAAAAATTTATTTTGTACATTTATTTATTCTTTTCCCATTTAGGTTATTATAGAGTATAGACTATGGAGAAAAGTTCCCTGATATAAATGATTGAATAAAACATACATCAGATCAGATCAGATCAGATCAGTCGCTCAGTCGTGTCCGACTCTTTGCGACCCCATGAACCGCAGCACGCCAGGCCTCCCTGTCCATCACCAGCTCCCGGAGGTCACTCAGACTCACATCCATCGAGTCAGTGATGCCATCCAGCCATCTCATCCTCTGTCGTCCCCTTCTCCTCCTGCCCTCAATCCCTCCCAGCATCAGAGTCTTCTCCAATGAGTCAACTCTTCGCATGAGGTGGCCAAAATACTGGAGTTTCAGCTTTAGCATCATTCCTTCTAAAGAAAACATACATAGGGTTAAATAAATCTCTCATTCAGGAAATTTCAAAAAAATCTTATATAGCTTTTCTTCCCTCAACTTGGAAATTATGTACAGTCTCCTTAGAGAACGGGGTGGGGTGTTAGGTACAGAAACAAATTTAGACAAGAAGTTTCCTGCTTGAGACATGGGTTTAATCCCTGAGTTGGGAAGATCCCCTGGAGAGGGAAATGACAACCCACTCCAGTATTCTTGCCTAGAGAATCCTATGGATAGAGGAGTTTGACGGAATACAGTCCATGGGGTCACCAAGAGTCGAGCATGACTGAGAATGCACACAAGCTTTACAAATGGCTTCTCAACGGAAAATAATTTTACTCAATAGAAAATTAACCATTAGGTATTTTAAAGTGTCTATTTCAATGTTGTTTAGTATAGTCACAGTGTTTGCAATCACCATCTCTATAGAGCTCCAAGATATTTTTGAACACTTCATGAGGAAACTCTGTATCTGTTGAGCAGTCGTTCCCATTCTTCTTTTACCCTAGCCCCTGACAACCACTAATCGGCTTTCTGCCTCCATCAGTTTACTATCCTAGATACTTTATATAAATAAAAACATACAGTATGTGAACTTTTGTGCCTGACTTCTTTCACTGACTTTATTGTTTTCAAGATTCGTTGATATTGCAACATGTATATGTATTTAATTCTGTTTTATGTCTGAATAGTATTCCATTGTGTGGATATACAACATTTTGTTTATCCACCCATCTGTTGTAGAACTTTTAGGTTGTTTCCACTTTTTGACTATTGTAAATAGTGCTGCTATAAACACTTGTGCACAAGTATTTGTTGGAATACTTGTTTTCAATTCCCTTGGATATAAACCTAGGACTGGAATTTTTGAGTCCTATGGTAATTCTATGTTTACCTTTTCAAAGCTGCCAAAGTGTTTTCTATTGTAATTACACCCTTTTACATACCCATCAGCAGTATACAAATGTTCCAATTTTGGTACATCCTAACATTTATTTTCCATTTTTGCTTGGCTTTTGAATTATAGCCATCTTAGCCAGTGTGAAATGGTATCTCAGTGAGGTTTTGATTGCATTTTCCCAATGGCTAATGATGTTGAACATTTTTCATGTGCTTGTTTGAAATATGTACATCTTTGGGGTGCTGTCTATTCAAGTATTTTGCCTGTTTTTAATTGGGTTGCTTGTTTTTCTAAGAGTTCTTTATATATGTTTTGGATATTAGATTTTTATCAGATTTTTAATTTGTTAATATCTTGGTTGTCTTCATACTTTCTTAATAGTGTCATTTGAAACACACATGCTTTCCTTTTTTATGAAGTCCAGTTCATCTGTTTTTTTCCTCTTGCTGTGTGCTTTGGTGTCTTGTCTAAAAATATTTTGCTAAATTCTAGGTCATGAAGATATCCCTCTATGTTTTCCTTTAAGGACTTTACAGATTTTAGTTCTTGCATTTATTTCTTTGTTCTGTTTTTAATAAATTCTTATGTGCAGCGTAAGACAACCATTCGACTCCATTCCTGTTAAGCTTTGGATTTATCTTGCTTTTTTCCCTATTTCCTTAAGGTGTACATTTAAGTTATTAATTTGGATTCTTTTTTTAATATAAGCAGTTATCATTCTAAATTTCCAAATGAACTCTGCTTTCACTGCACCTCAAGAGTTTTTGTGTGTCGTGCTTTTATTTTTATTTGCGTTAATGTATTTTCTAATTTCTCTTATAATTTTTTCTTTGATCCATTGGTTGTTTAAGATTATGTCTCTAGTGCATCCCCAACTTGTTCCAAATGTTATTCCTTGCTCAAGGCTGCTGTAGCCAATATTAGATTAAATGCTTCTGGAAAAAAATAAAAGCACGGTGGAAGTCATCCCAACCCTGGGAATGACTCAAGTCAGGTAAAACAAGTACTATGTATACTGGTCTTTGAGGGAGATGCCAGATGTGTGAAGACCCACGCCAGTTTTTTGAAAATAAGCTTCACACTGCTTTCTCTGGTTATACTAAATCTGCACTGGAAGTGCAGCTGCTGTTTTTTTTATTTTTGAGGAAACTCCATACTGTTTTCCACAGTGGCCTTAACAGTTTATTAACAGTGCATAAGTTTTTCTTTTCTCTACGTCTTTGCTAACACTTGTCAGGTCTTGCTTTTTTTTTTTTTTTTTAATTGGAGTACAATTGCTTTACAATATTGTGAAGCAGTTATGTAATATTATATACAATTATATAGTTATATAATATTATATACAATTATATAGTTATATAATATTATATACAATTATATAGTTATATAATATTATATACAATATATATATATATATACAGCCATGTGAATCAGCTGTAAATATATATATCTCCTTCTGTTTGAGTCTCTCTCTAACCCAGGCCTCTTTGTCATCACAGAGCACCAAGCTGAGCTCCTAGCTATGCATTTTATACGTGATAGTCTATATTTGTTAATGGTACCCACTCCATTCACCCCACGCTCTCTTTCCCTCACTACTTCTTTTTTTCCCAATATGTGTGATATCTCATTGTGGTTTTGGTTTACATTTCTCAGGTGATTAACGATGATGAGCATCTCTTTATATCTATTGGCCATCTGTGTCTTCTTTGGAAAAATATCTATTCAGATCTTCAGCCCATTTTTATTAAGATTAATTAGTTTTGGCTATTGAGTTGTATGAGTTCCTTATATATCTTGGATATTAACCTCTTGTCAGAGACATGATTTGCAAATATTTTCTCTCATTCCATTAGTTGCCTTGTCATCTCTTATGTAGCATTTGGGGAGAAATGAGTGAGATTTTTCACTTGGTTATTTTCAGTGATGTTATTCTTAACATGCTACTTTTATAGCAGTTCTCCATCTTGAATCTAAACTCCCAGTTTGCTTGGTTTCCACTCATTTGTCTCATCTCTCTTTCCTTGTTTCTTTCATTCAGTTACGGACCTGTGAAGCAGATAAGGACACATTATTCTAGTTCATTGACAATGGAACTATTCAAAGTCAAAATGCAAAACAGTTGGGAAAGAAATATTTGAGAGCTGTATTTATATTTTGAGGAATATGACCTAGTCACAAATAAATAAATGCACAGGATAAGCCAGATGCAGCTTGTGAAAGTAAATTACTTCTAAAATTATTCAACGGTCTGCAGTGTAACTTAGTTCTCTCTCCTTGAAAATGGGAATATAAGATAGTTAATTTTTGAAGCAAACAAATCACTTTAATTGAACATAGTTTTCACTTTAAAATAAGTTGTAGAGCTTAAGGCTGAAGTCTTCCAGCCCTGTGATTTATATTAGTACTGCTGGAACTCAAAGCAATTTGTGAGGTTGCATATGAATAATACAGGGTGAGAACAGCATAGGAAGAAACCATTGAAAGAAAGTAAATGAAGTTCCTTTAAAATGGAATATATAGGGAACTATTTAATTTGAATTATTCAACAACAGTAGTGATATTACAGGAATAACCATAGATCAGTGAATATTTCAATTTTTAAGATGGGGTCATGCTGTTCCTTTTAGACATCAAAAAAAACAAAATCCCAGAGACCAAGAATGATGTCCATTAGAGCCTATGAATATGCAGAGATGTGCTAGAGTTCCTGTGAAAAGAAGGGAAGAGCAGCCAGTTGAACTCTGTGACACACAGTGATAGCTGTTGATTCAAGATCCACAGGGTAGTTTATGACAACTTGAGAGGATGTGAAATGATCAGCAGTAAATGTACCTTTGACATATGATTTAACTATCAATACTTTTAATAATAAGAATTCCTTGTAGCTCAGATACTAAAGAATTTACCTGCCATGCAGGAGATCTGGGTTCGATCCCTGGGCCAGGAATATCCCTGGAGAAGGGAATGGCAACCCATTGCAATATTGTTGCTGAAGAATCCCATGGATAGATGAGCCCGGTGAGCTATAGTCTATGGGGTCACAAAGATTTGGACACAACTGAGGGACTAACAGTACTACTTCTAATGATAAGCTGTATGTTTTGGAGAAATTCCAGGCAAAAAGTAGTCTCTGTTCTTTTACATGTGAAAAATGAATTCATGTTGTTTCTTTTTTTCTTTTACATAAACATAAATCTTATAGTGTAGAATAGTTTATCAATATAATATTTCCACAAGAGAGTCAAATGGGAAAGTAAAAAGGTAGATTTTTCTATAATGTGATTATAAACTGTATACAACCTATAAAGTATTTGCTGTTTATTCCACTGAAATCAAATATGAATATAAAACAATTTCAATCTTAATGAATCTTTCTAAATGTTGCACATTATATTTAGCCTTAGTTCCTTACTTATATACCTACTATGTGTATTGCTTTAGAATCACTGACTTGAAAAGCCATCTTGTCTATAAGAATTTGAAATCAATAGTCATTTAAAGTTAATAGTATAGGAGTTCTAAATGATCTGGGAAAACAGCCAGCTGATCAATATGAAAGTAAATGACTGGACTCGATGTTTATATGGAAAATATCTAACTAGAACTCAAGCAGCCATGACTAAAATCATTTTATTCAAAGAGATGCTAGACAGTGTTTAGTAAGGAGTTTTGGAGACAGTCTCAAACCATCCACTTTTTCTGAATACTTCTAAAATTCAGTCACCACTGAGAGGCCATAATTCCACATGGTTTAAAAATATAACTGTAAAAAACTATATTCTTTTGAGGAATGTCATACAGATAACATGAATTTGTATAATGGAAGTTAAATGATAGAGTGAAATGAACATTATTCAACACCTTCAACTAAATGGCGCCTTAATATTCAGACCAAACCAATATTTGATTTAAGATTCCAGTGCCCATTCTTGATCAATAAAAATAAACAAAATTCTTTCACTTCTAATGTACAAGTTTGGTCTGTTAGTATAACTAATTTGATTTGGCTGCTTTCAGCATCAACTTCAACTTTTGACTTCAGACCTGCCTTGGGATCGGCTATTGTTTTGTTAGCATTCTGTATGAGAACTTCTTTCTCTGGTTCATATTTTCAGGTCTCCTTGTATGTCATGCTTCACCCCACACATTTTCTAGAAGCTGTGTTATGTTATCCTGGACCTGGATATTTAGAGGTGGTGGCGAGTAGGGATAGGTTGTTGGAGGAATTTTTAGAAACCAAAAGGACTATCATACTTCAGGGCTTCCCAGAATGATTTCTAATGACTTGAGAAGATTAAGTATTCTTTTAGACCCAAGTATAAAGAACTTTTCAAATGTTATAAAAGTTGTTTAAGCACCCAGTTTTTTTGAAGGCAACTTCAGTGTTCTGATAACTCACACTGCCAAGAATGCTTTACATCTTTCTTTGTCCAGTAAAACTTCTTGAATAGACCACCTGTGAGATATGGAGAAGGCTATAGGGAACATTTTAACTCAATTTTCATCAGTTTAGTTTTAGCATTAAGGCAAAACTCTGGTAATTCAATTAGTTTTAGTACAGCTGTTTATCCTGGCAATTTCCATTAGTTCTGTTTCCTATTATCTTGAGAGGCAAATAATATGTTTAATGAAAAGAATCTGAGAGTGTATTTATAAATATTTTTTCTACTTAGGCATAAAATGAGAGATTTTTAAATAGAAAAGATTACCCATGTATGATAGGATGTATAATAAACAGTAGTCTTTAGCCTGTATAGTTGGAAAATATATCTTTATATATAAAACATTATTCAGTTCAGTTCATTTCAGTTCAGTCGCTCAGTCATGTCCGACTCTTTGCAAGCCCATGAATCACAGCACACCAGGCCTCCCTGTCCATCATCAACTTCCAGAGTTCACTCAGAATCATGTCCATCGAGTCAGTGATGCCATCCAGCCATCTCATCCTCTGTCATCCCCTTCTCCTCCTGCCCCCAATCCCTTCCAGCATCAGAGTCTTCTCCAATGAATCAACTCTTCGCATGAGGTGGCCAAAGTACTGGAATTTCAGCTTTAGCATCATTCCTTCCAAAGAAATCCTAGGACTATCTACTTTAGAATAGACTGGTTGGATATCCTTGCAGCCCAAGGGACGCTCAAGAGTCTTCTCAAACACCACAGTTCAAAAGCATCAATTCTTTGGCACTCAGCCTTCTTCACAATCCAACACTCATATCCATACATGACCACTGGAAAAGTCATAGCCTTGACTAGATGGATCTTTGTTGGCAAAGTAATGTCTCTGCATTTGAATATGCTATCTAGGTTGGTCATAACTTTCCTTCCAAGGAGCAAGCGTCTTTTAATTTCATGGCTGCAGTCACCATCTACAGTGATTTTGGAGCCCAGAAAAATAAAGTCTGACTCTTTTCCCACTGTTTCCCCATCTATTTCCCATGAAGTGATGGGAGCAGATGCCATGATCTTCATTTTCTGAAAGTTGTGTTTTAAGCCAAGTTTTTCACTCTCCACTTTCACTTTCATCAAGAGGCTTTTTAGTTGCTCTTTACTTTCTACCATAAGGGTGGTGTCGTCTGCATATCTGAAGTTATTGATATTTCTCCTGGCAATCTTAGGCCCAGCTTGTGCTTCTTCCAGCCCAGCGTTTCTCATGATGTACTCTGCATAGGAGTTAAATAAGCAGGGTGGCAATATACAGCCTTGTCGTACTCTTTTTCCTATATGGAACCAGTCTGTTGTTCCATGTCCAGTTCTAACTGTTGCTTCCTGACCTGCACTCAAATTTCTCAAGAGGCAGATCAGGTGGTCTGGCATTCCCATCTCTCAGAATTTTCCACAGTTTATTGTGATCCACACAGTCAAATATTTTGGCACAGTCAATAAAGCAGAAATAGATGCTTTTCTGGAACTCTCTTGCTTTTTCCATGATCCAGCTGATGTTGGCAATTTGATCTCTGGTTCTACTGCCTTTTCTAAAAACAATTTGCACATCAGGAAGTTCACGGTTCACGTATTGCTGAGGCCTGGCTTGGAGAATTTTGAGCATTACTTTACTAGCTTATGAGATGAGTGCAATTGTGTGGTAGTTTGAGCATTCTTTGGCATTGCCTTTCTTTGGGATTGGGATGAAAACTGAACTTTTCCAGTCCTGAAGCCACTGCGGAGTTTTCTAAATTTGCTGTCATATTGAGTGCAGCACTTTCATGGCATCATCTTTCAGGATTTTAAATATCTCAAATGAAATTCCATCACCTCCGCTAGCTATTAGTGCATGATAAATCACTTAAGTTATGTCTGATCTTTGCAACCCTATGGACTATAGTCCACCAGTTTCCCCTGTCCATATAATTTTCTAGGAAAGAATACTGGAGTAGGTTGCCATTCCCTTTTCCAGGGGATCTTTATGACCCAGATGTCAAACCTGAGTCTCCCACTTTGTAGGCAGATTCTTTACTATCTGAGACACCAGGGAACACCCTTTTACCTATTAGAGTGGAAATGAAATTTATATAATAACCTTCAAATAGTACATAATCAATGATATTTCAGTATAATTTAAAATTAAGAATCCAGACATAGGCAGATTGCCACAGTTTATATTCCAACACCAAAACATATTAGATTTACAGTCCTTAATATCAGTAAAATGTGATGATCATTATACTTAACCTTGGGGTTTTCATTGAAATGAAATGATCAGAGGTTATCACTGTGCCCAGAACAGAAATGCTCAAGAAACAGTAGATTTAACAGTAGCTTCTACCATTGTTGGTATTGAAAATATGATACTTTAAATTAAATTTTTAGCAAGAATCAGATCAGATCTGATCAGACCAGTCGCTCAGTCATATCCGACACTTTGCGACACCATGAACTGCAGCACGCCAGGCCTCCCTATCCATCACCAGCTCTCGGAGGTCACTCAGACTCTCATTCATCGAGTCAGTGATGCCATCCAGCCATCTCATCCTCTGTCGTCCCCTTCTCCTCCTGCCCTCAATCCCTCCCAGCATCAGAATCTTCTCCAATGAGTCAACTCTTCGCATGAGGTGGCCAAAATACTGGAGTTTCAGCTTTAGCATCATTCCTTCCAAAGAAATCCCAGGGCTGATCTCCTTCAGAATGGACTGGTTGGATCTCCTTGCAGTCCAAGGGACTCTCAAGAGTCTTCTCCAACACTACAGTTCAAAAGCATCAATTCTTCAGCACTCAGCCTTCTTCACAGTTCAACTCTCACATCCATACATGACCACAGGAAAGACCATAGCCTTGACTAGGCGAACCTTTGTTGGCAAAGTGATGTCTCTGCTTGTGAATATGCTATCTACGTTGGTCATAACTTTCCTTCCAAGGAGTAAGCGTCTTTTAATTTCATGGCTGCAGTCACCATCTGCAGTGATTCTGGAGCCCAGAAAAATAAAGTCTGATACTGTTTCCACTGTTTCTCCATCTGTTTCCCATGAAGTGATGGGACTGGATGCCATGATCTTCGTTTTCTGAATGTTGAGCTTTAAGCCAACCTTTTCACTCTCCACTTTCACTTTCATCAAGAGGCTTTTGAGTTCCTCTTCACTTTCTGCCATAAGGGTGGTGTCATCTGCATATCTGAGGTTATTGATATTTCTCCCGGCAACCTTGATTCCAGCTTGTGTTTCTTCCAGTCTAGCGTTTCTCATGATGTACTCTGCATATAAGTTAAATAAACATGGGGACAATATACAGCCTTGACGTACTCCTTTTCCTATTTGGAACCAGTCTGTTGTTCCATGACCAGTTCTAACTGTTGCTTCCTGACCTGCATACAGATTTCTCAAGAGGCAGATCAGGTGGTCTGGTATTTCCATCTCTCTCAGAATTTTCCACAGTTTTTTGTGATCTACACAGTCAAAGGCTTTGGCATAGTCAATGAAGCAGAAATAGATGTTTTTCTGGAACTCTCTTGCTCTTTCCATGATCCAGCAGATGTTGGCAATTTGATCTCTGGTTCCTCTGCCTTTTCTAAATCCAGCTTGAACATCAGAAATTTCATGGTTCACATATTGCTGAAGCCTGGCTTGGAGAATTTTGAGCATTACTTTACTAGCGTGTGAGATGAGTGCAATTGTGCGGTAGTTTGAGCACTCTTTGGCATTGCCTTTCTTTGGGATTGGGATGAAAACTGACCTTTTCCAATCTTGTGGCCACTGCTGAGTTTTCCAAATTTGCTGGCATATTGAGTGTAGCACTTTCACAGCATCATCTTTCAGTATTTGGAGTAGCTCCACTGGAATTCCATCACCTCCACTAGCTTTGTTCATAGTTATGCTTTCTAAGGCCCACTTGACTTCACATTCCAGGATATCTGGCTCTAGGTCATTGATCACACCATCATGATTATCTGGGTCGTGAACCTCTTTTTTGTACAGTTCTTCTGTGTATTCTTGCCACCTCTTCTTAATATCTTCTGCTTCCATTAGGTCCATACCGTTTCTGTCCTTTATCGAGCCCATTTTTGCATGAAATATTCCTTTGGTATCTCTGATTTTCTTGAATAGATCCTTAGTCTTTCCCATTCCGTTGTTTTCCTCTATTTCTTTGCATTGATCCCTGAGGAAGGCTTTCTTATCTCTTCTTGTTATTCTTTGGAACTCTGCATTCAGATGTTTATATCTTTCCTTTCTCCTTTGCTTTTCACTTCTCTTCTTTTTGTAAGGCCTCCCCAGACAGCCATTTTGCTTTTTTGCATTTCTTTTCCATGGGCATGGTCTTGATCCCTGTCTCCTGTACAATGTCACGAACCTCATTCCATAGTTCATCAGGCACTCTATCTATCAGATCTAGGCCCTTAAATCTATTACTCACTTCCACTGTATAATCATAAGGGATTTGATTTAGGTCATACCTGAATGGTCTAGTAGTTTTCCCTACTTTCTTCAATTTCAGTCTGAATTTGGCAATAAGGAGTTCATGGTCCGAGCCACAGTCAGCTCCTGGTCTTGTTTTTGCTGATTGTATAGAGCTTCTTCATCTTTGGCTGCAAAGAATATAATCGATCTGATTTCGGTGTTGACCATCTGATGATGTCCATGTATAGAGTCTTCTCTTGTGTTGTTGGAAGAGGGTATTTGCTTTGACCAGTGCATTTTCTTGGCAAAACTCTGTTAATCTTTGCCCTGCTTCATTCTGTATTTCAATGCCAAGTTTGCCTGTTACTCCAGGTGTTTCTTCCCTGCCTACCCGTGAGTGGCGCACTGAGAGTGCCCCGCCTACCCGCGATCAGCACACTGAGAGCCCCTCTCCGGCTGGGCGGCGCACTGAGAGCCCCTCTCCAGCTGCGCGGCGCACTGAGAGCCCCTCGCCGGCTGTGCGGCGCACTGAGAGGAGCTACGCAACAACTGAGGAAGGACGGCGTTGTGGACTGGCGCACTAACATGGCCGAGAGGAGCTACCCCACGACCGAGGTCAGGAAGGGCGGCGGTGAGGAGATACCCCTCCCCCAAAGTCAGGAAGGGCGGTGGTGAGGAGAGACCCCTCATCCAAGGTAAGGTGCGGTGACTGGGCTTCGCTGGAGCAGCCGGGAAGAGATACCCCTCGCCCAAGGTAAGAGAAACCCAAGTAAGACGGTAGGTCTTGCAAGAGGGCATCAGCAAGAATATGCTTTCCTAAATATTCTGTTGTGAATTAATGAGAAGTTCTACCTATGTTGTAATCAAGCTTCTTTCTTTTCTTGATTACAGCCATGACTTTGTTATGAACGCTGGCCTCCCTAATGCTGTAAGGCATACCTTCTTAATATGTGTCTTAGTTGCTCAGTTATGTCCAACTCTTTGAGACCATGGACCATAGCCCCCCAGGCTTCTCTGTCCATGGGATTCCCAGGCTTCTCTGTCCATGGGATTCTCCAGGCAAGAATACTGGAGTAGGTTGCCATTCCTTTCTCCAGAGGATCTTCCCAGCCCAGCGATTGAACCTGGGTCTGCTGCATTGCAAGTAGATTCTTTACTGTATAAGTACAGGGAACTCCTCAATATTATGACTTAAAACAGCTGTCACTTGTTCTCTCTCACACATCTGCAGTTCACCTGTACATCAGCTCATCTTGGTTGGATTCAGCTTTGCAATCTTACTTTATCCTGAGCGTCAACTGGCCTTGGCTCTTCACTGTAAGTTTGTCTTAGGTCTGTTCCACATGAATATATTCTATGTCCCAAGAAAGGGGGAAGTATTCCCATGACCAAAACAGAGTCACAAGTGCCCCACTACACAAATAGAGCTCAAACTATTTTGATCATGTTTGTTACTATGGCACTGACTAAAGGAAACATGCTGCCAAGCCCAATATAAGGCAGCAGAGAACTATACTTCTATGACCCAAGGAGGGCAGTAACAGCACTAATGGTAAAGAACCTACCTGCCGTGCAGGAGATGGAAGAGATGTGGGTTTGATCCCTGGGTCAGGAAGATCCCGTGGAGAAGGAAGTGGCAACCCACTTCAGTATTCTTGCTTGGAAAATCCCATGGACAGCAGATCCTTGTGAGCCACAGTCCACATGTTAACAGAGTTGGACATGACTGAGCACAAACACACACACACACACAAGGAGGGCAGGAATATCTTTGAACAATGCTCTAATCTACTACACTCTCTTAATTTGAAAAGTATATAAGCCATAAAAATTTGAACATTTAAAAAATAGATGTGCATAATTAGTTATGTTACTTAAATATTTATGGATCCCTAATTTTTACAATCATTATCCTATAACTGTTTTTCCCCTAAGGAGCAGAGTTTATTTATCTTTTGTATTTTATTTTATTTATTTTTAATATAGATTCATTTATTTTAATTGGAGGCTAATCACTTTACAATATTGTAGTGATTTTGCCATACATTGACATGGATCCACCATGGGTATATATGTGTTCCCCATCCTGAACCGTCTTCCCTCCTCCCTCCCCGTACCATCCCTCTGGGTCGTCCTAGTGCACCAGCCCCAAGCATCCAGTATCGTGCATCAAACCGGGACTGGTGACTCATTTCATATGTGATATTATACATGTTTCAATGCCATTCTCCCAAATCATGCCACCCTTGCCCTCTCCCACAGAGTCCAAAAGACTATTCTATACATCTGTGTTTCTTTTGCTGTCTTGCATGTGAAGTTATCATTACTACCTTTCTAAATTCCATATATATGTGTTAGTATGCTGTATTGGTGTTTTTATTTCTGTCTTGGCTTACTTTACTCTGTATAATAGGCTCCAGTTTCATCTACCTATTAGAATTGATTAAAATGTATTAATTTTAATGGCTGAGTAATACTCCATTGTGTGTATGTACCGCAGCTTTCTTATCCATTCGTCTGCTGATGGGCATCTAGGTTGCTTCCATGTCCTGGCTATTATAAATAGTGCAGCGATGAACATTGGGGTACATATGTCTCTTTCAATTCTGGTTTTCTTGGTGTGTATGCCCAGCAGTGGGATTGCTGGGTCATATGGCAGTTCTATTTATAGTTTTTTAAAGAATCTCCACACTCTTCTCCGTAGTGGCTGTACTAGTTTGCATTCCCACCAACAGTGTAAGAGGGTTCCATTTTCTCCACACCCTCTCCAGCATTTGTTGCTTGTAGACTTTTGGATAGCAGCCATTCTGACTGATGTGAAATGATACCTCATTGCGGTTTTGATTTGCATTTCTCTAATAATAAGTGATGTTGAGCATCTTTTCATGTGTTTGTTAGCCATCTGTATGTCTTCTGTGGAGAAATGTCTGTTAAGTTCTTTGGCCCATTTTTTAATTGGGTTGTTTATTTTTCTGGAATTGAGCTGCAGGTGTTGCTTGTATATTTTTGAGATTAATTCTTTGCAAGTTGACTCGTTTGCTATTATTTTCTCCCATTCTGAATGCTGTCTTTTCACCTTGCCGATTGGTGATGGACAGGGAGGCCTGGCGTGCTGCGATTCATGGGGTCGCAGAGTCAGACACGACTGAGCGACTGATCTGATCTGATAGTTTCTTTGGTTGTGCAAACCTGTAACTGTTTATATCAGTCCTTTTGTGAAAGTGAGGTAAAGTTGTATACTTTTTCTTTACAATATTTAGTGGAGAAGGCAATGGCACCCCACTCCAGTACTTCCACCTGAAAAATCCCGTGGGTGGAGGAGCCTGGCAGGCTGCAGTTCATGGGGTCGCTGAGGGTCGGACACGACTGAGCGACTTCACTTTCACTTTTCACTTTTACGCATTGGAGAAGGAAATGGCAACCCACTCCAGTGTTCTTGCCTGGAGAATCCCAGGGACGGGTGAGCCTGGTGGGCTGCTGTCTATGGGATCACACAGAGTCGGACACGACTAAAGTGACTTAACAGCAGCAGTAGCAGCAGGAAAGAAAACAGGATCGGTATTAGCCTGCTCAGGTTACCATAGCAAAATACCATCAACTAGGTGGTTTATACAAAAAAAGATTTGTTTTCTTAGAGTTCTAAAGGCTGGAAGTCAAAGATTAAGAAATTGGCAGAGATGGTTTCTTATGAGCCCTCTTTCCTTGACTTTAGATGGTCATTTCTTAATTGTGCACATGTAGCTGGTATCTGTGTGTGTTCCCAAGCTGATTCTTTTTATGAAGATACCAATAATACTGGATTAGAATCCACCTAAAACAAACAAAATTTTCATTTGTACTTAATCACATATTTAAAGACCTTGTCGCCAAATACAGTTACATTCTGAGTTAATGGGGGTTATAATTTCAGTTTATGAGGGGTCACAAAGAGTGAGACACAACTAGAGCATTTAACAAAATGGATTTAAGATGTCAGGAAATTTATTTATTTATTTTGAATTGTTTTAATTTTTATTTATTTATTTATTTTTATTTTTTAACTTTACAATATTGTATTGGTTTTGCCATATATCAACATGAATCCGCCACAGGTATACACGTGTTCCCCATCCTGAACCGTCTTCCCTCCTCCCTCCCCGTACCATCCCTCTGGGTCGTCCTAGTGCACCAGCCCCAAGCATCCAGTATCGTGCATCAAACCGGGACTGGTGACTCATTTCATATGTGATATTATACATGTTTCAACGACATTCTCCCAAATCATCCCACCCTCTCCCTATCCCACAGAGTCCAAAAGACTGTTCTATACATCAGTGTCTCTTTTACTGTCTCTTATATAATTTTATTTTTGTTTAATTAATTTATATTTATTTTATTTTTTAACTTTACAATATTGTATTGGTTTTGCCATATATCAACATGAATACAGTTTTATTTTTTAACAGAAGTAAGTTTGATTTACAAAGTTGTATTTGTTTATGGTATATAACAAAGTGATTCAGTCATATATGTGTGTGTGTATATATGTATGTATTTTTTATAATGGTTTATTATAAGATATTGAATATAGTTCCCTGATTTATACAATAGGACCTTGTTCTTTATCCATTCTATATGTAATTATATCTGCTAGCCCCAAACTCTCAACCCAACCCTTCCTACTCCCTCTTCTAAGATGTCAGGAAATTTAAAAGGAGGATTGTTTTAGTTTGAGAATAAACAGACTGAGACAAAGACAAAGACATATATCCTAAAATGTCAGAGCAGTGAAAAACCATGATGGTGCTGAGACTGGGATTCAGAACTATGTTTTCATTAAAATCCTATGATTAATTAGCAGATTTGTGATGATTTGTGTAATAATAATCAGATTTTTTACAGTATAAATGAATGCCACTAAAAATTATTTAGTAAGTTGGGAGGGTCTTTCTTATTAGAGTTCTGACATTTTTCTCTGTTACCCTGTTAGAAAAAAAAAAAATCTTAATATTAGGGAATTACCTAAATGTCACCCTTGAGATAGGCTGTTTACACCACTGATAATTGTTTTCAAAGTTTATTAACCTAATTTTTCCTAGTTCTCAAAGACATCTGAACAATACAGTTGTTGATAAGTCACTTCAGTCATGTCTGACTTTGTGTAACCCCGTAGACAGCAGCACACCAGGCTCCCCCATCCCTGGGATTCTCCAGGCAAGAACACTGGAGTGGGTTGCCATTTCCTTCTCCAATGCATGAAAGTGAAAAGTGAAAGGGAAGTTGCCCAGTCATGTCTGACTCTTAGCAACCCCATGGACTGCAGCCTACCAGGCTCCTCTGTCCATGGGATTTTCCAGGCAAGAGTACTGGAGTGGGGTGCCATCGCCTTCTCCATTGTTTAAACAAAAGAAATAAATGAAAGTAAAATAGTATTGTTTTCATGGTTTTGCCTTTTTACTTAGAGTGATAAAGTTCCCCCCCCCCCCCCGCTGTTTAAACAGTCTAATTTACTATCCATTTTTTGAATCTAATGTTTTAAATGTGTAAATGAATCAGCTTACGATCGATCAGATAGTGATCTCTAGGGCTGACCCGAAATGTCTCATCACACAATATATGCCTAACTGTTTGTCTTCTGAGTTTTTTCCCCAAGATTTTGCATATTTTTGCGTTTAACTCATGAAACCCGTGGAATTTACACTCTCGTTTTCTCTTTCTGAATGGAAAACAACATTCTAGATTTTTTTCATACACACATTACAAAAATAGTAGATTTTCTCTCCCTTTATCCACTCTTCTTTCCTACCTTTGGTTCACCCTGTTTTTCCCTCCCTCCTCTTCATCTCCCTCTTTCTCTTTACTCTTTATTTTCCCTCTCTTTTTCTATCTCTTCCTCTCTGTTTCTTGTCTTCTTTTCTGTCTCTACAGATCCAGTAAACCCATTTTAAGCTCAAAATGTCAGGTTGAAAGTGCATTTAATACATCTAACATACTGAACATCATAGCTGAGCCTTGAACATGCTAAGAACTTAAATTAGCTTACAATTAGGCAAAATCATCTAACATAAAGCCAATTTTATAATAAAATGTTGACTATCTCATGTAATATATTGGATAATATACTAAAAGTGTAAAACAGAATGTCTATATACAAAATGACTATGAGTGTATCTGTTGTTTATGCTGTGATCATGTGGCTGACACAAAGCTGCAGCTCACTGCCTTTGTCCAGTGTCATAGGGAGAGAATATCATACTGTGTATTGTTAGCCTGGGAATAGGTCAATGTTTAACATATGTAGCACAGTTTTTATTGAATGAATATCACTTTCACACCATCATAAAGTCAAAAAATCATAAAACCCTATAAGTTGGAGACTATCTGTATACATTCTAATGGACAAATCAAGACACTTCTGAAATGTTAGGAGCAGAGAAACAAATAAAGACATTTAAGACCAGAAATTAGATGTTAAAGTCATTCAGTTCAGTTGAGTCGCTCCATCGTGCCTGACTCTTAGTGATCCCATGGACTCCAAAACAACAGGCTTCCCTATCCATCACAACTCCAGGAGCTTGCTCAAACTCATGTTCAACAAGTCGTTGATGCCATCCAACCATCTCATCCTCTGTTGCCCCTTTCTCCTGTATTCAATCTTTCCCAGCTTCAGGGTCTTTTTCAGTGACCCTGGCAACACATGGCCTAAGGATTGCAGTTTCAGTTTCAGCATCAGTCCTTCCAATGACTATGCAGAACTGAATATTCAAGTTAATATCATTACTTACTGAGATTATAAGGATAGGATAACTTCTTTCTTATAAGTTCTATTTGAAACAAACATTCCTGTAAAGGTAATTCAATGTAATATTTCAAATACATAAAAGTCAACCTTAAGTACTTTAGCAAATGATTTAAGATATAATTGACCTAGCAGCAGCAGCAGCCTTGTTTTAGGGCCTCCCTGGTGGCTCAGATAGTAAATAATCTGTCTGCAATGATTCCTGGATTGAGAAGATCCTCTGGAGAAGGAATGGATACTCACCCCAGTATTCTTGCCTGGAGAATTCTATGGACAGAGGAGCTTGGTGGGCTACAGTCCATGGGGTCACAAAGAGTGGACACGACTGAGTGACTGACACTTTCAACCCTATTTTAGAAACTCTTTTGTAGAATTATAATAATCAACCATATATATTTTTTTTCTCTCTCTGATATATATATCTTCCTATATTTCAAGAGGTTAAAAACTTAAGCTGTAAGATGATGAAGTATTTCAAACTTTGTACAATATTTCATCTTGGAGATAATAACTTAACATAAATGAAATAGTTTTAATGTCATCTCCCTCCCACATATTCTATATTCTTAGTTTTACATCATCTATACTTAACAAAGCAAAACCGAAGAAGCAGGGAGAGAAGAAACACATTTGATATACACTTATATAGCACTTCCTACTTTTGCATTCCAGTCCCCTATAATGAAAAGGACATCTTTCTTTGGGTGTTAGTTCTAAAAGGTCTTGTAGGTCTTCATAGAACCGTTCAACTTCTGAAAGTGAAAGTGGAGAGTGAAAAAGTTGGCTTAAAGCGCAACATTCAGAAAATGAAGATCATAGCATCCGGTCCCATCACTTCATGGGAAATAGATGGGGAAACAGTGTCAGACTTTATTTTTCTGGGCTCCAAAATCACTGCAGATGGTGACTGCAGCCATGAAATTAAAAGATACTTACTCCTTGGAAGGAACGATATGATCAACCTAGATCACATATTCAAAAGCAGAGACATTACTTGGCCAACAAAGGTTCGCCTAGTCAAGGCTATGGTCTTTCCTGTGGTCATGTATGGATGTGAGAGCTGGACTGTGAAGAAGGCTGAGTGCCGAAGAATTGATGCTTTTGAACTGTGGTGTTGGAGAAGACTCTTGAGAGTCCCTTGGACTGCAAGGAGATGCAAACAGTCCATCCTGAAGGAGATCAATCCTGGAATTTCTTTGGAAGGAATGATGCTAAAGCTGAAACTCCAGTATTTTGGCCACCTTATGCGAGAGCTGACTCATTGGAGAAGACTCTGATGCTGGGAGGGATTGGGGGTAAGAGGAGAAGGGGACGACAGAGGATGAGATGGCTGGATGGCATCACTGACTCAATGGACGTGAGTCTGAGTGAACTCCGGGAGTTGGTGATGGACAGGGAGGCCTGGCGTGCCGTGATTCATGGGGGTCACAAGGAGTCGGATGCGACTGAGCGACTGATCTGATCTGATCTGATCTCTATATAGCACTAGTCGAGAGTTAGCCTCCTAAATGATAATTTTTTCGCTTGTTTATTTAGTATGTCTACAAAATGGCTGTCATATATTTGGGTGTTGGTTCTTCCCAGGTGGCTAACTGGTAAAAGAATCCCCTAGCAATGCCAGAGATGCCAGCTTGATTTCTAGGTCGGGAAAATACGCTGGAGTAGGAAATGAAAATTCACTCCACTATTCTTTCCTGTAAAATTCATGGACAAGAAAGCCTGGCAGGCATGGCCATTGCGTTGCAAAGAGTCAGGCAAACTGAACATTCACACACACTCCTGATTAGAGGAATCTATTGTCAGTTTGTGGAGAAGGAAATGGCAACCCATTCCAGTACTCTTGCCTGGAAAATCCCATTGATGGAGGAGCCTAGTAGTCTAAAATTCATGGGCTCAAAAAGAATTGGACAGGACTGAATGACTTCACTTCACTCACTTCATACTTCATCACTGGAGAAGGAAATCGCAACACACTCCAGTATTCTTGCCTGGAGAATCCCATGGACAGAGGAACAGGTGTGCCGTGGTCCATGGGGTCAGAGAGAGTAGGACACGACTGAAGTGACTGAACACACATGCACTGTCAGTTTGAAACTTTGTTGACTAATTCCACTTTCGCGTTAGTAATGGCTCCACCCAGACTTTGCTCAAACTCTTGTCCATTGAGTCAGTGAAGCCTTCCAACCATCTCATCTTCTGTTATCCCCTTCTCTTCCTGACTTCAACCTTTTTCAGCATCAGGGTCTTTTCCAAGGAGTCAGCTCTTAGCATCAGGTGGCCAAAGTATTGGAGCTTCAGCTTTAGCATCAGTCCTTCCAATGAGTACTCAAGATTCATTTCCTTTAGATTTGATTGGTTTGATTTCCTTGTAGTCCAAGGACTCTCAAGAGTCCTCTCCAAAGCACAGTTCTAAAGCATCAGTTCTTCAGCACTCAGTCTTTTTATGGTCCAACACTCACATTCATACATGACTACTGAAAAAACGATAGCTTTGACTAGACAGACTTTTGTTGGCAAAGTAACGTCTCTGATTTTTAATATCCTGTCTAGGTTAGTCATAGCTTTGCTTCCAAGGAGCAAGTGTCTTCTAATTTCATGGCAGAAGTCACCAGCAACAGTGATTTTGGAGCCCAAGAAAATAGTCAGCCACTGTTTCCATTGTTTCCCCATTTGTTTACCATGAAGTGATGAGACTAGATGCCATGATTTTCATTTTCTGAATGTTGAGTTTTAGCTAGCTTTTTCACTCTTCTCTTTCATGTTTATCAAGAGCATCTTTAGTTCCTCTTCACTTTCTGCTATAAGGGTGATGTCATCTGGATATCTGAAACTATTGATATTTCTCCTGGCAATCTTGATTCCAGCTGGTGCTTCATCCAGCCTGGCATTTCTCATGATCTACTCTGCGTATAAGGTAAGCAAGCAGGGTGACACTATACAACCTTGATATACTCCTTTCCAAATTTTAAACCAGTTTGTTGTTCTGTGCACATATAGGCTTTTTGAGGGATGAAATTGTAACCTAAGTTAGAAGATTCCTTGTCATTCTCAAGGATGATGCAAACTTCATCTCCATGATTAAACTTTTCTCAGATGGTTTGTGTTTGTGTCTGTGTATGTGATCAGTCGCTAAGTCATGTCCAACTCTTTGGGCCCCATGGACTGTATTTCACCAGGTTCCTCTGCCAATAGAATGCTCCAGGCAAGAATACAGGAGTCATTTGCTATTTTCTACTCCAGAGGATTTTTCTGACCCACAATTGAACCTGCATGTCTTGCATATCATGCATTGTCATGCAGATTCTTCATTACTAGCATCACCTACAAAGTCCTTGGAGTGTGTGTGTGTGTGCATGAGAGATACCTTAAAACTAAGAACCAAAACGTAATTTCTCAATATCTAAGGTACTGTCATTTCAGTTTGGTCCACTCCATCAGTCATATCCAACTCTTTGCGACCCCATGGACTGCAGCACACCAGGCCTCCCTGTCCATCACTGACTTCTGGAGTTTACTCAAACTCATGTCCATTGAGTCAATGATGCCACCCTACTCTTTTATCGTCTGTCACCTCCTTCTTCTGCCCTCAATTTTTCCCAGCATCAGAGTCTTTTCCAATGAATCAGTTCTTTGCATTAGGTGGCCAAAGTATTATTGTAGTTTCAGCTTCAGCATCAGTCCTTCAAATGAACCTTAAGGACTAATTTCCTTTAGCATCGACTGGTTGGATCTCCTTACTGTCCAAGGGATTCTCAGGCATCTACTCCAGCACCAAAGTTCAAAAGCATCAATTCTTCTACATTCAGATTACTATATAGTCCAACTTTAACATCCATACATGATTACTGGAAAAACCACAGCTTTGACTAGGACTTTGGTTAGCAAAGTAACGTCTTCTTTTTAATATGCTGTATAGTTTGGTCATAATTCTTCTTCCAAGGAGTAAGCATCTTTTAATATATTGACTACAGTCACCATCTGCAGTGATTTGGTAGCTAAAATAAATAAATAAATAAAGTTCTTCACTCTTTCCACTGTTTGCCAATCTATTTGCCATGAATTGATGAGACCAGAGGATATTAAATTGAAGAAAGTAGGGAAAACCACAAGACCATTCAGCTATGACCTAAATCAAATCCCTTCTGATTATACAGTGGAAGTGAGAAATAGACTTAAGGGCCTAGATCTGATAGATAGAGTGTCTAATGAACTATGGAATGAGGTTCGTAACATTGTACAGGAGACAGGGACCAGGACCATCCCCATTGAAAAGAAATGCAAAAAAGCAAAATGGCTGTCTGGGGAGGCCTTACAAATAGCTGTGGAAAGAAGAGAAGTGAAAAGCAAAGGAGAAAAGGAAAGATATAACATCTGAATGCAGAGTTCCAAAGAATAGCAAGAAGAGATAAGAAAGCCTTCTTCAGCGATCAATGCAAGGAAATAGAGGAAAACAACAGAATGGGAAAGACTAGGGATCTCTTCAAGAAAATCAGAGATACAAAAGGAACATTTCATGCAAAGATGGGCTCGATAAAGGACAGAAATGGTATGGACATAACAGAAGCAGAAGATATTAAGAAGAGGTGGCAAGAATACACAGAAGAACTGTACAAAAAAGATCTTCACAACCCAGATAATCATGATGGTGTGACACTGATCCAGAGCCAGACATCCTGGAATGTGAAGTGAAGTGGGCCTTAGAAAGCATCACTGTGAACAAAGCTAGTGGAGGTGATGGAATTCCAGTGGAGCTATTCCAAATCCTGAAAGATGATGATGTGAAAGTGTGGCACTCTATATGCCAGCAAATTTGGAAAACTCAGCAGTGAATACAGGACTGGAAAAGGTCAGTTTTCATTCCAATCCCAAAGAAAGGCAATGCCAAAGAATGCTCAAACTACGGCACAATTGCACTCATCTCACATGCTAGTAAAGTGATGTTCAAAATTCTCCAAGCCAGGCTTCAGCAATATGTGAACAATGAACTTCCTGATGTTCAAGCTGGATTGAGAAAAGGCAGAGGAACCAGAGATCAAACTGTCAACATCCTCTGGATCATGGAAAAAGCAAAAGAGTTCCAGAAAAACATCTTTTTCTCCTTTATTGACTATGCCAAAGCCTGTGACTGTGTGGATCAAAACAAATTGTGGACAATTCTGAAAGAGATGGGAATACCAGACCACCTGATCTGCCTCTGGAGAAATTTGTATGCAGGTCAGGAAGGAACTTTTAGAACTGAACTTGGAACAACAGACTGTTTCCAAATAGGAAAAGGAGTACGTCAAGGCTGTATATTGTCACCCTGTTTATTTAACTTATATGCAGAGAAAAAGCAAGAGAGTTCCAGAAAAATATCTATTTCTGCTTTATTGATTATGCCAAAGCCTTTGACTGTGTAGATCACAATAAAGTGTGGAAAATTCTGAAAGAGATGGGAATACCAGACCACCTGATCTGCCTCTTGAGAAATCTGTATGCAGGTCAGGAAGCAACAGTTAGAACTGGTCATGGAACAACAGACTGGTTCCAAATAGGAAAAGGAGTACGTCAAGGCTGTATGTTGTTACCATTTTTATTTAACTCATATGCAGAGTACATCATGAGAAATGCTGGACTAGAAGAAACACAAGTTGGAATCAACATTTCTGGGAGAAATATCAATAACCTCAGATGTGCAGATGACACCACCCTTATGGCAGAAAATGAAGAGGAACTAAAAAGACTCTTGATGAAAGTGAAAGTGGAGAGTGAAAAGGTTGGCTTAAAGCTCAACATTCAGAAAACGAAGATCATGGCATCTGGTCCCATCACTACATGGGAAATAGATGGAGAAACAGTGGAAACAGTGTCAGACTTTATTTTTCTGAGCTCCAAAATTACTGCAGATGGTGACTGCAGCCATGAAATTAAAAGATGTTTACTCCTTGGAAGGAAAGTTATGACCAACCTAGATAGCATATTTAAAAGCATAGACATTACTTTGCCAACAAAGGTTCATCTTGTCAAGGCTATGGTTTTTCCTGTGGTCATGTATGGATGTGAGAGCTGGACCGTGAAGAAGGCTTAGCGCCAAAGAATTGATGCTTTTGAACTGTGGTGTTGGAGAAGCCTTTTGAGAGTTCCTTGGACTGCAAGGAGATCCAACCAGGCCGGATTTCTTTGGAAAGAATGATGCTAAAGCTGAAATTCCAGTACCTTGGCCACCTCATGCGAAGTGTTGACTCATTGGAAAAGACCCTGATGCTGGGAGGGATTGGGGGCAGGAGGACAAGGGGACGACAGAGGATGAGATGGCTGGATGGCATCATTGACTCGATGGATGTGAGTGTCTTTGAACTCTGGGAGTTGGTGATGGAGAAGGAGGCCTGGTGTGCTGCAATTCATGGGGTTACAAAGAGTCGGACAGGTCTGAGTGACTGATCTGGACTGATCTGATTTGATCTGATCCAAGAGGCCATTATCTTCATTTTTGAAGTTTGAGTTTAAGTCATCTTTTTCACTCTCTTCTTTCACTTTCATCAAGAGCTCTTTAGTTCTTCCTCACTTTTTGCCAAAAGGGTGGTGTCATCTATGAATATGAGTTTATTTATATTACTCCTGGCAATCTTGAATCCAGCTTGTGCTTCATCTAGCCGAGGATTTCTCATGATGTACTCTGCACATAATTTAAATAATCAGGGTGACAATATACAGCCTTGACATAGTCTTTTCCCAACTTGGAACCAGTCTGCAGTTCCATGTCAAGTTCTAACTGTTGCTTCCTGACCTGTATCAAGAGGCAGGTCAGGTGGTCTGGTATTCCCATCTTTTTCAGAAATTTCCACAGTTTGTTGTTGTCCACACAGTCAAAGGTTTTTGCAGAGTCAATAAAGCAAAATGAGATGTTTTTCTGGAACTCTCTTACTTTATCTATGATCCACCGAAGGTTGGCAATTTGATCTCTGGTTCCTATGCCTTTTCTAAATCCAGCTGAATATCTGGATGTTCACAGTTCCTGTACTGTTGGAGCCTGGCTCAGAGAATTTTGAACATCACTTTACTAGTGTGTAAGATGAGTGGAACTGTGCAGTGCCTGGAACATTCTTTGGCATTGCCTTTCTTTGGGTTTGGAATGAAAACTGACCTTTTCCAGTCCTGTGTCCACTGCTGAGTTTTCCAAATTTGCTGGCATATTGAGTGCAACACTTTAACAGCATCATCTTTTAGGATTTGAAATAGCTCAACTGAAATTCCATCACCTCCACTAACTTTGTTCATAGTGATGCTTCCAAAGGCACACTAGACTTTTCATTCCAAGATGTCTAGCTCTAGGTTAATAATCATACCATCGTGGTTATCTGGGTCATGAATATCTTTTTTATACAGTTCTTAAGAAGGGGACGACAGAGGATGAGTTGGCTGGATGGCACCACTGACTCGATGGACGTGAGTCTGAGTGAACTCCGGAAGCTGGTGATGGACAGAGAGGTCTGGCGTGCTGCAATTCATGGGGTCACAAAGAGTAGGACACGACTGAGCAACTGAATTGAACTGAACTCTCTGTATTCTTGCCACCTCTTAATATCTTCTGTTTCTGTTAGGTCCATACCGTTTCTGTCCTTTATTGTGCCTATCTTCACATGAAATATTCCCTTGGTATTTTTAATTATCTTGACGAGAACTCTAGGCTTTCCCATTCTATTGTTTTTCTCTATTTTTTTTTTTTTTACATTGGTCACTGAGGAAGGATTGTTTTGTCTCTCCTTGCTATTCTTTCGAACTCTGCATTCAAATGGGTATATCTTTCCTTTTCTCCTTTGCTTTTCACTTCTCTTCTTTCATAGCTTTTGTAAGGTCTCCTCAGACAACGATTTTCCTTTTTTGCATTTCTTTTTCTTGGAGATAGTCTTGATCCCTGTCTCCTGTACAATGTCATGAACATTTGTCCATAGTTCTTCAGGCACTCTGTCATCAGATCTAATTCTCTGAGTCCTTTTGTCACTTCCACTGTATAATCATAAGGGAATTGAATTAGGTCATACCTGAGTGGTCTAGTGGTTTTTCCTACTTTCTTCAATTTAAGTCTGAATTTGGCAATAAGGAGTTCATGACCTGAGCCACAGTCAGCTCCTGGTCTTACTTTAACTGATTGTGTAGAGCTTCTCTATCTTTGACTGCAAAGAATATAATCAATCTGATTTGGGTATTGACCAGCTGGTGATGTCCATGTGTAGAGTCTTCTCTTGTGTTGTTGGAAGAGGGTGACCAGTGTGTTCTCTTGTCAAAACTCTATTAGTCTTTGCCCTGCTTCATTCTTTACTCCAAGGCCAAATTTGCCTTTTACTCCAGGGGTTTCTTGACTTCCTACATTTTCATTCCATTCCCCTATAATGAAAAAGACATCTTTTTGGGGTGTTAGTTCTTGGAGGTCTTGGAGGTCGTCACAGAACCATTCAACTTCAGCTTCTTCAGCATAACTGGTTGGGGCATTAACTTGGATTACTGTGGTATTGAATGGTTTGCCTTGGAAATGATCAGAGATCATTCTGTCATTCTTGAGATTTAATTCAAGTACTAAATGCAGTACTCCTTTGTTGACTATGATGGCTACTCCATTTCTTCTAAGGGATTCTTGCCCACAATAGTAGATAGTAGTAGATATTAGTAGATAGTAGTTCATCTGATTTATTTAGTTTTATTATTATTATTTTTACTTTACAATATTGTATTGGTTTTGCCATACATCAACATGAATCCACCACGGGTATACACGTGTTCCCCATCTTGAACCACCCTCCCACCTCCCTCCCCATACCATCCCTCTGGAACATCCCAGTGCACCAGCCCCAAGCTTCCTGTATCCTGCATCGAACCTGGACTGGCAATTCATTTCTTATATGATATTATACATGTTTTAATGCCATTCTCCCAAATCATTCCCCCCTCCGTCTCCCACAGAGGTCAAAAGACTCTTCTGTATATCTGTGTCTCTTTTGTTGTCCTGCATACAGAGTTGTCATTACCATCTTTCTAAATTCCATATATATGTGTTAGTATACTGTATTGGTGTTTTTCTTTCTGGCTTATTTCACTTTGTATAATAGGCTCCAGGTTCATCCACCTCATTTAAACTGATTCAAATATACTGTTTTTAATGGCTGAGTAATACTCCATTGTGTATATGTACCACAGCTTTCTTATACATTCATCTGCTGATGGACATCTAGGTTGTTTCCATGTCCTGGCTATTATAAACAGTGCTGGAATGAACATTGGGGTACACGTGTCTCTTTCAATTCTGGTTTCCTTGGTGTGTGTGGTTTAAATTCACCCATTTCAGTCCATTTTAGTTTGCTGATTCCTAAAATGTCGATGTTCACTCTTGCCATCGCCTATTTGACCACTTCTAATTTACCTAATTGATTCGTGGACCTAATAATCTAGATTCCTATGCATTGTTGACTCGATGGATGTGAGTCTGAGAGACCTCCGGGAGTTGGTGATGGACAGGGAGGCCTGGCATGCTGCAGTTCATGGGGTCGCAAAGAGTTGGACACGACTGAGTGACTGATCTGATCTGATGCATTGTTGCTCTTTATAGCATCAGATTTTGCTTTTATCACCAGGCATATCTGCAACTGAGTGTTGTTTTTGCTTTGGCTCTGTCCCTTCATTCTTTCTGGAGATATTTCTCCTCTGCTATGCAGTACCATATTGGGCACCTACCGACCTGGAAGTTCAACTTTCAGTGTCCTATCTTTTCGCCTTTTCATATTGTTCATGGGGTTCTCAAGGCAAGAATACTGATGTGGTTTGTCATTCCCTTCTCCAGTGGACATTTTGTCAGAACTCTCCACCATGATCCATCTGTCTTGGGTGAGCCTACACTACACAGTTCATAATTTCATTGAATTAGACAAGGCTGTGGTCCTTGTGATCAGATTGGTTAGTTTTCTGTGATTGTGGTTTTCAGTCTGTCTGCTCTCTGATGGGGAAGCATAAGAGGCTTATGGAATCTTCCTGATGGGAGAGATTGACTGAGGGGAAAACTGAGTCTTGTTCTGATGGGCAGGGCCATGCTCAGTAGATCTTTAATCCAGTTTTCTGTGGACATGGAGCTATGTTCCCTCCCTGTTATTTACCTGGGGTGAAACTATGATGGAGAAAATGAAGATAATGGTGACCTCCTTCAAAAGGTCCCTAGCATGTACTGGTACAGTCAGTGCCCCCAATCCTGTAGCAGGCCACCACTGACTCACGCCTCTACTGGAGACTCCTGGACACACCCAAGCAAGTCTGGGTCAGTCTCTTGTTGGGTAACTGCTCCTTTCTCCTGGGTCCTAGTGAACACAAGATTCTATTTGTGCCCTCCAGGAGTCTTTTTCCCAGTTCTGTGTAAGTTCTGGCAGCTCTGTTGTAGGGTTAATGGCGACCTCCTCCAAGAGGGGTTATGCCATATTAAGTCTGCTGCACCCAACCATACCAAAGTGTGCTGCTCCCAGAGCCCCTGCCCCTGCGGCAGTCCACTGCTGACCCGTACCTCCACAGGAGACACTCAAACAGTTTTGTCTCAGTCTCTGTTGGGTCTCTGGATCCTGGTGGGCACAAGGTTTGTTTGGGCCCTCTGAGTGTCTCTGGCAGGAATGGGGTTTGATTCTAAAGATGAGATAATGTACTTCCCATAATTTTAAAAGAATTTTTCAAACTATCAAGTAACTGTACGATAAGATAAAAGACACTTTCACTTAAAGTTGAAAAATATGCCATAGTGTAATGGTTTTGCAACTCCTTTAAAAACTTTTTAATCAGAGAATGCTTTAAGAAAATATACTTAGAAATCTAATATTTAGAACAAATTAAAACAATGCTGCTCACATCAAAAATGATGGTGTATTCCAATGCCATCTCACTTGTTCTTCCTTTACATTATTTCTACAGGAGGAACCCTGGGGGAGTTGGGTCTTTGGAACAGCTAAGGTACAGACTGAAAACTATTTATATATAGTAGAGGTGTGTTGTGAGAGGCCTATTGTCTAATGGTGGACCTCTCTATTGAAATTTGGAGACAAAGTGAGAATGGCCTTAATAATTTTTATTTACTTTTTGAGAGTGATTTCATCTGTTTCTATTTTCAATAAAGACTTTTTAAGGTGTATACACTCAGATAAAGATATAAGATGTGAAAACGTTTAAGTATTGTACCAGTTAAAAAAGCTATTATTGATTGCTCATTCACTATAAATGGAGCTATACTCTATTTTGATAATTCAGAAGAAAATATGATGACCCTGCAGCTCAATAACAAACAAATAACAGCAAAAGAAAAAGAAAAATCATTTAATGTCAGACTATACTCTGATAAACTTGAAGATGCTGAAACTTGCACTGCTCTTCAGTTGAAGGATAGTATTAACTCTTTGAAACCTTAAAGGCAAAAGCCATTAGGGACTGAATAGATAGTGATATGCTCTTAAAAATATTAGTTGCAATGCCTCTATATCCAGAATATTTATTTTTTAATAAGTACTTTTAGTTGTGAGTTTCCCTTGTAAATCAATAATCAATATATGTTAACACTAAAAATTATTTTTACTGAATCTTTATCTTTCATTGGTATATGTTATGCTATATACGTTAGTTCTTTTGCTTCTGTCTGCAATTTGAGATAACAATGTCATTTTGCAGTTACTCTCTCCCCTTGGGGGGAATTTTTTTTATTTTTATTAATTTATTTATTTTACCTGGAGGTTAATTATTTTACAATACTATAGTGGGTTTTGCCATACATTCACATGAATCAGCTATGGGTGTACACATGTCCCCCATCCTGGCCCCCTTCCCACCTCCCCCACATCCCATCACTCAGGCTTGTCCCAGTGCACTGAACCTGAGTGCCCCGTCTCATGCATCAAATCTGGACTGGCAATCTATTTTACATATGACAATATACATGTTTCAGTGCTATTCTCTTAAATGATGCCATCCTCGCCTTCACCCTCAGAGTCCAAAAGTCTGTTCTTTACATCTGTGTCTCTTGCTGTCTCACATATAGGGTTATCATTACCCCCTTCCTAAATTCCATATATATGCATTAATATACTGTATTGGTGTTTTTCTTTCTGACTCACTTCACTCTGTGTAATAGGCTTCAGTTTCATCCACATCATTAAAACTGATTCAAATGCATTGTTTTTAATAGCTGAGTAATATTCCATTGTGTATATGTATCACAGCCTTCTTATGCATTCATCTGATGATGAATACCTAGGTTGCTTCCATGCCCTAGCTATTGTAAACAGTGCTGCGATGAACACTGGAGTACACGTGTCTCTTTCAATTCTGGTTTCCTCAGTGTGTATGACCAGCAGTGGGATTGCTGAAAATTCTCACTTTTTGCAGATGGCATGATCCTCTACATAGAAAACCCTAAAGACACCACCTGAAAATTATTAGAACTAATGAATGAATATAGGAAATTTGCAGGATACAAAATTAATACAGAGAAATCCCTTGCATTCTTCAGTTCAGTCACTCAGTCGTATCCGACTCTTAGAGACCCCATGATTCACAGCACACCAGGCCTCCCTGTCCATCACCAACTCCCGGAGGTCACTCAAACTCATGTCCATCAAGTCAGCGATGCCATCCAGCCATCTCATCCTCTGTCGTCCCCTTCTCCTCTTGCCCCCAATCCCTCCCAGCATCAGAGTCTTTTCCAGTGAGTCAACTGTTCGCATGAGGTGGCCAAAGTACTGGAGTTTCAGCTTTAGCATCAGTCCTTCCAGTGAACACCCAGGACTGATGTTCAGAATGGACTGTTTGGATCTCCTTGCAGTCCAAGGGACTCCCAAGAGTCTTCTTCAACACCACAGTTCAAAAGCATCAATTCTTCGGCACTCAGCTTTCTTCACAGCCCAACTCTCACATCCATACATGACCACTGGAAAAACCATAGCCTTGACTAGACGAACCTTTGTGGACAAAGTAATGTCTCTGCTTTTGAATATGCTATCTAGGTTGGACATAACTTTCCTTCCAGGGAGCAAGTGTCTTTTAATTTCATGGCTGCAATCATCATCTGCAGTGATTTTGCAGCTCCCAGAAATAAAGTCTGACACCGTTTCCCCATCTATTTTCCATGAAGTGATGGGACCGGATGCCATGATCTTCATTTTCTGAATGTTGAGCTTTAAGCCAATTTTTTCACTCTCCACTTTCACTTTCATCAAGAGCCTTTTTAGTTCCTCTTCACTTTTTGCCATAAGGGTGGCGTCATCTGCATATCTGAGGTTGTTGTTATTTCTCCCTGCAATCTCCCTGCAAGCTAATGCTTCCTCCAGCCCAGCGTTTCTCATTAGTGAAATAAAAAGTCAAAACCATGACAATATGAGGTTTCTTTGTATATTGTCCCTTCCTATTATCCCTAATGCCATAATAATTTATGTATTTTAAGTTATGATGAAAAGTATTTTTTCACAATATACCTTCCAAGCATAGAAACATGGTCTCTTGTCTATTTTGACATAGGCTTAGAATTTTAAATTTCCTGGCCTTTAACATTGCTGCCAAGTCATTTTCTTGACAGTAGTTAGCACAAAGCATATTAAGATTCAAATTGAAAGTTTAGTTTTTTTACATACAATTATTTCTCTGATACAAAAATGGTTGTCAAATATTTTAGCTGAAGAATCATGTATAATCTTGATAATATCATCTTATTAAGCACACATGTGTAAAAATACACTTTTGTACTCTATACAGCTATGAGTTAAAACATAACAAAGATCATTTAACATCATCCATTGAGAATACAAGTTTAATTTGGCAGACCTGAAACTGATACCATGGTTTTAGAAAAAAATTCCAGTTATATCTCTATTTTTATTCAATTCATTGCAACCAATAAAATGTTTATGTTCACAAACTATTTGTGAATGATAACAGATTGTTTTTAAATGTTGTAATATGTTATCTCATCCTGTAGCAGAATGTCACTTCAAAGAACATCCACAGATATATTTCTAGTCCCAAACATCCCCACTCCCCAGCAAGTAGTAGAATTTATTTTCCTTTCATTTGAAAATGAACATGACTTTGATACTGCCTTGATGAATAGATTATAATGAAAATGACATTATATGACTTTGAAAATAGTTCAGAAAAAGCAGTGTGGCTTCTGTGTTGTATGCAGTTTATTTCTGATATCTTACTCTTGGAACCCAGTGATTCTATAAGGAAGCCAACCTAGTCCATACAGAGTCCCTCTAGAGAGAAACTGAGATGACTAGATTATATTCAGTGTCTACCATACATGAGCAATAAGACTACAGATCATTTTAGCCCCTAGGTTTCAGTTCTTCTTTCTGAAGCTTGTATAACATGACCAAAAAACCATTCTTATTGTTTGTCTTTTAATTCCTGATCCATAGACATACTGAGACAAAAGCAAGCACATACTTAGATCAAAAGAAGTTATTTAATACTACTAAATTTGGTGTGATATGTTAATGTGTCAGAGAAACTGAAATAGACTTTGGTGACCAGAGTGGGCAGTGCCAAAACTTGGTGGGCCTGAGAACTTACTCCTAAAGAAATAATTAAGTGAATAATGATAATTCCTGAGGAGACTGTCAGTGAAGACATAAAGAAAAATGAAGAAAATACTTTCAGAAATTAAATAAAAGGGTTCTTTGTATGTAGTGGATGAAAGTTTAACAATATCATTGATTACAGTAACATGGAAAATAGAAAATGAGTCAAGTGAACCTAGTGATCAACAATAGACACTAGGTTGAATAGGCAGAGTGGGTCAGGCTTTTAGTTTTACTCATTTAGAGGGAAAGCTTTCAGTTTTCTTGACTTAGTTTCATGTTAGCTGTCATGTTTGTTATAAATGGCCTTTATGGGGTGAGATATATACCCTCTACAGCAACTTTATCACACGTTTTTTGATTCAGATGTTATAGAATCTGCCTGCAATGTGGGAGACCCAGGTTCCATCACTGGCTTGGGAAGATCCTTTGGAGAAGGGAATGACTACCCAGTCCAATATTCTTGCCTGAGGAATCCAATGGACAGAGAAGCCTGGCATGCTAGAGTCCATGGGATTACAAAGAGTCAGACACAACTGAGTGACTAACACTTCTATGTTCATATCAACTTTGGAAGAGAATTTTTATCATGAATGGATGTTGAATTTTGTCAAATACTTTTCCTTCATCTATTAATCTGATCATGTGATTTTGTCATTTGTCACTGTTTTATGTCACGTTTATTGATTCATAGATATTGAACCATTCTTGCATCCCTGGAATAAATCCCACTTGATCATTGTCTAGGAATAGTTTTATATATTATTGAATTTCTCTTGCTAATATTTCTTGGGGATTTTTTAGTCTATTTTCATTAGTGATACTGGTCTATAATGTTATTGTAGCATTTTGTCATTATGATAAAGATGGCCTTGTACAAAGAATTAGGGAGTGTTCCCTCCTCTTCAGCTTTTTGGAACAATTTGAGAGGATGGGTGTTAACTCTTCTTTTAATGTTTGGTAGAATTCTCCTATAAAGTCATGCAGTCCTAGATTTTTGTTTATTAGGAGTGTTTTGATCACTGGTTCAATGCTAGTAATTGTTTACTTCAGATTATCTACTTCTACCTAACTTATTCTTGAAAGAATGTATGTTTCTAGGAATTTATCAATCTCTTTTAATTTATCAAGTTTGTTATTATATTACTGTAGTGTTCCTTTATGATTTTTGTATCTATGTTATATCAATAAAAGTTTTTTCCTCTTTCATGTACTATTTCATGAGTCCTCTTCTTTTTTTCTTTTTTAAATTAAATTTTATTTTGCTTAACTTTACAATATTATATTGCTTTTGCCATATGTCAAGATGGATCCACCACAAGTATACATGTGTTCCCCATCCTGAACCCTCCTCCCTCCTCCCTCCCCATACCATCCCCCTGGGTTGTCCCAGTGCACCAGTCCCAGGCATCCGTAATCAGGCATCGTACATGGACTGGCAACTCATTTCAGATATGATATTATACATATTTCAATGCTATTCTCCCCAATCATCCCACCCTCTCCCGTTCCCAGAGTCCAAAAGTCTGTTCTATACATCAGTGTCTCTTTTGCTGTCTCGTAAACAGGGTTATTGTTACCATCTTTCTAAATTCCATATATATGCATTAACATACTGTATTTGTGTTTTTCTTTCTGGCTTACTTCACTCTGTATAATAGGCTCCAGTTCCATCCACCTCATTAGAACTGATTCAAATGCATTCTTTTTAATGGCTTAGTAATACTCCATGGTGTATATGTACCACAGCTTTCTTATCCATTCATCTGTGGATGGACATCTAGATTGCTTCCAAGTCCTGGCTATTGTAAACAGTGCTGCTATGAACATTGGGGTACACGTGTCTCTTTCAATTCTGGTTTTCTCAGTGTGTATGCCCAGCAGTGGGATTGCTGGATCATAAGGCAGTTCTATTCCCAGTTTTTTGAGGAATCTCCATACTGTTCTCCAAAGTGGCTGTACTAGTTTGCATTCCCACCAACAGTGTAAGAGGGTTCCCTTCTCTCCACACCCTCTGCAGCATTTATTGCTTGTGGACTTTTGGATTGCAGCCATTCTGACTGGCGTGAAATGGTACCTCATAGTGGTTTTGATTTGCATTTCTCTGATAATGAGTGATGTTGAGCATCTTTTCATGTGTTTGTTAGCTATCTGTATGTATTCTTTGGAGAAATGTCTTCCTAGTTCTTTGGCCCATTTTTTGATTGGGTCATTTATTTTTCTGGAATTGAGCTGTAGGAGTTGCTTATATATTTTTAATGAACCTGACTAGAGGTTTGTCAGTTTTATTAATCTTTTTAGAAAAATACAACTCTAGACTTCATCATCTTTTCTATTTTATTTATTTATTTATTTTTTGGTCTCTAATTTATTTCCTCCTTGGTCTTTATTATACCCTTCTTTCTGATAACTTTAGGCTCTCTTTGTGCTTATTTTTCTGATTCCTTAAGTTGGTAGGTTAGTTTCTTTTCTTGAAATATGCCTTATTTCTTGAGGTGTCTCTGTATTTGTATAAATTTCCATCTTAGAACTGCTTTTGTTGCATCTGATAGGTTTCAGGAAGTTGCAATTTTATTTTCATTTCTCCCAACGTATTTTCTGATTTCCTCTTTAATTTCTTCATTGACGCATTTTTTTCCATAAATGTTTAATTTCATATGTTTGCACTTTTCCCAAAATTTCTTCCTCTACCTAATGTCTAATACCATATCATTGTGGCCAGAAAAATGCTTTATATAATGTCTATACTCTTCAATTTGTTGATACTTGCTTGTGACCTAACATGTATTTGTGGCATTACTGTCAGATTTTCCATTTATGTCTATTATATTTGCTTTATATATTTGGGTGCTCCTATATTAGGCACATATATGTTTAAGAACATTATTTCTTCTTGTTTTGTTCCCTTTATTATTATATAATTCCTCTCTTTGCATTTAATTTTAGATTTTGTTTTAATGTATACTTTGTCTAGTATGAATAACTACCCCAATTTTCTTTTAATTTGTATTTGCATGGAATATCTTTTTCTGAACCCTTGCTTTCAGTTTGTGTGCATCTTTAGTTGTGAAATGAGTCTCCTCTCTCCTTTTCTTCTTAGTTTAGTTTGTTCCACTCTGATTTTATAATTTGATTAAGTGGTATGCTTGTGTTCCTTTCTCTCTAGTGTTTGTGAACCTACTATAGGTTTTCGATTTCTGATTCCATTGGGGTTTATATATGTTGTGTGCGTGTGTGTGTGTGTGTGTGAACTCACTTTAGTCGTGTCTGATTCTTTGTGACCCTGTGGACTGTAGACCACCTGTGGGGCTCCTCTGTCCATGGGATTCTCCAGGCAAGAATACTGGAGCAAGTTGCCATGCCCTTGTCCAGGAAATCTTCCTGACCAAGGGATCAAACCTGCATCTCTTATGTCTCCTGCATTGGCAAGTGGGTTCTTTACCAGTAGTGCCAACTGAGAAGCCCTTTTTATATGTTGACCTATAAATATGTCTATTTATTTTAAATTGTTAGTAGTGTAAGTCAAACACATTCTAAAAGATCTACATGTTTTAACTCCCTTTCCCCAATATTTGTGGTTTTGATGTCATGTTTATATCTTCATATTTATCCCTTAACTGTTTGTTATAATTATATTTGATTTCATATTTTTTTCTTTTAACTCTTGCACTAGCTTATTTAAACAGTGGATCCATAGATTTCACTATGTATTTTCCTATACCAATGGAACTTTTCCCTTTGCATAATTTCTTTATTGTAGAACTTTATTTTTTATTTAAAGAAAGCTTTAGCAACTCTTATAAAGTCTCTTTAGCATTCAGTTTTTAAGTATTTAAGTGTTTGTATGAAAAATTCTTTATTTTCCCTTCAATTATGAATGATAAAATTGCTGGGAAGGGTGATCAGAGTTTTTAGCACTTTAAACATATTGTGCCACTCTCTTCTGGCCTGCAGAGTTCTGCTGAAAAATCATCATAGAATTATTGTTCTTCTCTTGCTGCCTTTAGAATTTTCAGTTTATCTTTAATGTCTGCCATTTTTTGTCTTGGTGTGTGTCTCTTCGGGTTCATCTGGTATAGTTCTGTCTGTGCTTTGTGCCTGAATATCTATTTCTTTCTTTAGATTCAGGAAGCTTTCAGTCATAGTTTTATCAAATATATTTACACCCCTTTCTCTTTTCTCTTTTTGGAATTCTGATAATGCAAGTGTTAGTATGCCTGATGTTGTCCTGCTGCTGCTGCTAAGTCGGTTCAGTCATGTCCAATCTGTGCGACCACAGAGAAAGCCCACCAGGCTCCCCCGTCCCTGGGAATCTCCAGACAAGAACACTGGAGTGAGTTGCCGTCCTAGAGGTCCTTTAAACTGTTCTCATTTTAATCTTTTGCTGTTCTCATGGAGTGACTTTCATTATTCTATCTCTTAGATTGTTTATGCATTTGTGTGTGTATCATCTAATTTGCTGTTAATTTCCACCTGTGTATTTTTCATTTCAATTGTTGTGTTTTTCACACTTATATTTTTTAGTTCTTTGTTAAAATTCTTGCTGTGTTCCTCTACTCTTTTCCTCAGTTTAGTTAGCATTCTTTTTTTTTTTTTTTTTTATACATTTTTATTTTTATTTTTTTTTAACCCTTGGCAGACTCATATTGATGTATGGCAAAACCAATACAATATTGTAAAGTAATTAGCCTCCAATTAAAATAGGTAGCATTCTTATTACTATTGCTTTGAAATAAATCAGGTAAATTATCTCTGTTTCATCAAGGTTTTCTCTCAGTCTTTTTTTGAAACCTATTTCACTATCATCTCATTCTGTTTAATTTTTTCTGTACCTATAAAATTGGAGGAAATACTTATCTTTCCTGATCTTGAAGTGATGTCCTGTGTGTGAGTGTCCTTCTGCAATCTGTGTGCACAATGGCTTCAGTGGGAAACATTGATCTGAAGTGAGCATAGGCTAACTGCCTTGGTGGAGGTAGGACTTGATTTGGAGGGGACAGAACCAGGTGCAAGCCAGGGCTTCTGCAATGTTCAGTACCGATCACAATCCTATCAGGGGTTAGTTTAGTGTCTGAGAGGCTAGAACAGGAGCCGTGGTGTCGTTGTGTCTCCTGTGTTGGGAGCCAGTTTGAATTAGTGCTCTGCCCATGACAAAGGTCGTGAGGAAGGAGACTCAATAATGCAAGGGCAATATTGAGCCTCAGGAGCCCCTTGGAGGTTCTAGAGCATCTCCCCCCAAAAAGCCGAAGTCCGCCTACTTTCTGCTTTGTGTTCTCACCTCTGACTTTACAGGGGGCTGTCCCCCACTACCTCTCTCTGAAAAAAGAGTTAACTTAGAGCTCCAGTTAATAAAAATTCCTGGGTGTGCCAGGAGTGTCTTGACCTACAAACTCCTCTGAAGGTTCTCTAGCCTACCTGACAGGCTTGTCTGGCCACATGTGATTGCTCACAGCCTCCCAACAGTGGAAGGCACGAGATGCTCTTAACCTTCTAAAAACAGGTTCTTTAGAGAAGTTAGAAAACTATTAGTGGGCTGATTAGAAATTGTATTGGTGAAGGGTTTTTCATTTGTTGAGCCAATGTTTGCTGCTAAGTCTCGACTTCCCCTGCCCTTATACACATTAATGAATATATAGAAGAGATGAGTATTAACCTTTGATATTAATCACGTTAGACCTTAGGCTAAGTAAATTCTTTCCCTGACTAAAACCCACTACACCCTCACCCTATAGGACTGTAGGTTTATCTAGTGGAGTCTGTTTTAATAATAATCACCCTGGAGAAATAAGTGTCCTGGTTGACTGACCGCTATCACAAGGAGAAGGTCATAAATTGTCAGCAGGCCCCCTGGCCAGAAGATGATGTAACACCCCTAAGACCTCTGTATACATTTGTAAGAAGCACCTGACTTTGATAAAAGTCAGGGCTGCTGACCCCACGTGACTTTTGTATAACATCTCAGTGTATAAAAGTAGACCATGGAAAACAAAGAATTGGGATCAGTTCCTGGAAAAACTGGTCTCCCCATGTCGCTCTCTCTCTCAAATTCTGGCTGAGTCTCCATCTGGAGCACGGAACCCACCATGCTTACTAATTATGCCTGGGCTTCTAAGATCACACCGGGGAGGCCTCAGTGTCTCCTCTCCTTTGGGAGAACGGAAAGACGCCTGCGGCCTACATAAGTGGTTCAAACTTTTTGTCTTGAAATTTTATTGGTCCCCCGCGTAAACCAAGCTACTCAGCCTCTTTTCTCCACTGAATTTTCCTACTGAGCTATCCTCGTTCTATTATTCTTTATATCTCTAATTATAACTATTGTATTCTGATCCTCACCGACGCCGTCTACACCTTGAACTCCCTGGATCAGCTGGGGCTGGTCCCCAGCACACCTGAGTATGATGGCAGTTTCTGCCTTGGTTTGAGCGGTATTTAGGGCTTGAAGGCATGGAGCTGCACTTCTATGCTGGTTTTATTTTCTCTTGGTGTGTGTCCCCTGTTTACAGGATGGGTCAGGACCAGAGGGACTGGGGCCACACCACTGAACGGGCCTCATTCCATTCCTGTGTGCACATGGATGTACACTTCAGTGATGGCAGAGTCTGCCCTAGAACTAGTTTCTATTCCCTGGGAGTGTATGCTGGGACATGAGAGCTGACAATGGCTACTTCCACCCTGGTCAGAGGCAGGCCTGATTCTAAGTTGGCTTTATTTCTTCAATGCATACATCAGATCAGATCAGACCAGATCAGTCACTCAGTCGTGTCCGACTCTTTGCGACCCCATGAACTGCAGCACGCCAGGCGTCCCTATCCATCACCAGCTCTCGGAGGTCACTCAGACTCACATCCATCGAGTCAGTAATGCCATCCAGCCATCTCATCCTCTGTCGTCCCCTTCTCCTCCTGCCCCCAATCCCTCCCAGCATCAGAGTCTTCTCCAACGAGTCAACTCTTCGCATGAGGTGGCCAAAATACTGGAGTTTCAGCTTTAGCATCATTCCTTCCAAAGAAATCCCAGGGCTGATCTCCTTCAGAATGGACAGGTTGGATCTCCTTGCAGTCCAAGGGACTCTCAAGAGTCTTCTCCAACACTACAGTTTAAAAGCATCAATTCTTCAGCGCTCAGCCTTCTTCACAGTCCAGCTCTCACATCCATACATGACCACAGGAAAGACAATAGCCTTGACTAGGCGAAACTTTGTTGGCAAAGTGATGTCTCTGCTTTGGAATATGCTATCTAGGTTGGTCATAACTTTCCTTCCAAGGAGTAAGCGTCTTTTAATTTCATGGCTGCAGTCACCATCTGCAGTGATTTTGGAGCCCAGAAAAACAAAGTCTGACACCGTTTCCACTGTTTGTCTATTTATTTCCCAGGTAGTGATGGGACCAGATGCCATGATCTTCATTTTCTGAATGTTGAGCTTTAAGCCAACCTTTTCGCTCTCCACTTTCACTTTCATCAAGAGGCTCTTTAGTTCCTCTTCACTTTCTGCCATAAGGGTGGTGTCATCTGCATATCTGAGGTTATTGATAGTTCTCCCGGCAATCTTGATTCCAGCTTGTGTTTCTTCCAGTCCAGAATTTCTCATTATGTACTCTGCATATAAGTTAAATAAACATGGGGACAATATACAGCCTTGACATACTCCTTTTCCTATTTGGAACCAGTCTGTTGTTCCATGTCCAGTTCTAACTGTTGCTTCCTGACCTGCATACAAATTTCTCAAGAGGCAGATCAGGTGGTCTGGTATTCCCATCTCTTTCAGAATTTTCCACAGTTTATTGTGATCCGCACAGTCAAAGGCTTTGGCATAGTCAATAAAGCAGAAATAGATGTTTTTCTGGAACTCTCTTGCTTTTTCCATGATCCAGCGGATGTTGGCAATTTGATCTCTGGTTCCTCTGCCTTTTCTAAAACCAGCTTGAACATCAGGAAGTTCACGGTTCACATATTGCTGAAGCCTAGCTTGGAGAATTTTGACTAGTGTGTGAGATGAGTGCAATTGTTCAGTAGTTTGAGCACTCTTTGGCATTGCCTTTCTTTGGGATTGGGATGAAAACTGATCTTTTCCAATCTTGTGGCCACTGCTGAGTTTTCCAAATTTGCTGTCATATTGAGTGTAGCACTTTCACAGCATCCTCTTTCAGGATTTGGAATAGCTCCACTGGAATTCCATCACCTCCACTAGCTTTGTTCATAGTGATGCTTTCTAAGGCCCACTTGACTTCACATTCCAGGATGTCTGGCTCTATGTCAGTGATCACACCATCATGATTATCTGGGTCGTGAAGCTCTTTTTTGTACAGTTCTTCTGTGTATTCTTGCCACCTCTTCTTAATATCTTCTGCTTCCGTTAGGTCCATACCATTTCTGTCCTTTATCGAGCCCATCTTTGCATGAAATGTTCCTTTGGTATCTCTGATTTTCTTGAATAGATCCTTAGTCTTTCCCATTCATACTCACATTGGAAAAGGCACCCTCCTCCTTAGTGGAGAGCCATGCCAGAGTAAGAGTGGCTAAAGCTGGAGGCTGGGGTGGTCCTAGTAAGCCAACCAGATCCCCACATAGTTTTCAGTTGGCTGCCTCCACACTGTAACTGGGAGTAATATGCATATAGATGGAATTTAGAAACATTAATAATGTTTCTAAACATTATTATGAATGAATAATTAATGAAGGTAATGATAACCTTCTTTGTGAGACAGCAAAAGAGACACAGATGTATAGAACAGTCTTTTGGACTTTGTGAGAGAGGGAGAGGGTGGGATGACTTGGGGGAATGTCATGGAAATGTGTATAATATCATATAAGAAATGAATTGCCAGTCCAGGTTCAATACAGGATGCTTGTGGCTGATGCACTGGGATGACCTGGAGGGATGGTACGGGGAGGGAAGTGTGAGGGGGAGTTCAGGATGGGGAACACATATATGCCAGTGATGGATTCATGTTGAAGTGTGGCAGAACCAATACAATACTGTAAAGTAAAATAATAATAATAATAAAGAAATAGGCAAAAAAAAAAAAAACAAAAAAAAAAACAATGGACTTCTCTAGAGCGGACTGTTGGTCTCTTATAGCCTTCCAGTAAGTCCCACTGGTTTTCAAATCAGTTAAGGGAGCTCATCTTCCCAGCATTGGATCTGGGATTTAGGTACTTCATATGCAGCTCAAACCTATTATCCAGGATGATTCCCAAGCTTTTGGTATCCCTCCATTTTCTGCCGATCACTTCTCTTCCCTTCCTACCAGACTTCATTTGGATACAGCTTTGACTGAAGAAGAACTCTCCTAATTCTGAGGTTAATTCTGGTATGAATCACTCTATATATTATATTATATGCTATTATACCTATTATATCAACAGTTTTGATGTGTTTGTGAGTGGAAGCAAGTCCAGCATCCCTTTACTCCACTATCTGGATCTCCTCTCCAAAAATAACACTTTTAAAGGGAAAACAACACAATTAACTACTTCTTTTAAGTTACTCTACTATATATAGGGTTCAGATCAGATCAGATCAGTCGCTCAGTCGTGTCCGACTCTTTGCGACCCCATGAATTGCAGCACGCCAGGCCTTCCTGTCCATCACCAGCTCTCGGAGGTCACTCAGACTCACATCCATTGAGTCAGTGATGCCATCCAGCCATCTCATCCTCTGTCGTCCCCTTCTCCTCCTGCCCCCAATCCCTCCCAGCATCAGAGTCTTCTCCAATGAGTCAACTATATACGTTAGATTCAAAAATATTTAGGATAAGTTTGATTCCTTCCCAAGATTTGACTTAACTTTTTAAACCACAGGCCATACACAAATTTTGTATGTCAAGTTTTAAGATTAAGCAGCTAATCAACTTTTCAGTTATTTCAAAACATTTCCTTCCTAGAATAGTGAGGTGATGTCAGATCTAAATCTTTTAAAATGTATGCATAAGAGATGAATTGTATCCAATTTCATGAACAGAATATTTTCTTCAAGAGAGGGTAGATATATTACAGGTAGGAGATTTCAATGCATAAATGCTTCACAGAGATAAAATGAATTCCAGAAAATCCCTTCACTATAGAGCTATTCTGGGAATTTGTCCAAAAATTCTGCAGAATGAGGTATGACCACAAAACGGGACATGCCTCAAGTCTAGGTAATGTGAGAATAAGTTTATAAATTGTTTCCTTATTATTCAGACACAGATCTGCCCAACATATCCTAGAAACTTACTCCTCCCAAAATTGGAAATGGGAGACTTATGGTTGTTAGATGCTTGGATTAATAGTTTCCCAGCACTGGCTACATCAACTTGACATTTGATGACTGTATTCTCAGTTTCAAATCCATAGAGTATGCTCATGCATTTTTTATATATCCATGTTCTTTGAATGATTCAGCATTGCCCTGCAATAGCTCTTATATTAAAAGTGATGCATGATATTAATGTATGTAAATTTCAGCTTTTAAATTTAAGCTGTGTCTTATTGTTCAGAAGTGTGTGCCTATTTGATGAATGAGAGGGGAAGTCTAAATAAATGTCTTTCTTACATGGAGGTTTGAGAATATCCTGAAAGAATTCACTGGAAAATTTTTTTAAAAATGAAAAAACAAACAAACAAACAAACAAAAAAAAAAACAGTAAAGTCCTGGTTATAGGAGAGAAGACATAATATGAATTTGAAAAAAATAGTCATTTGAACCTCTCTCCCAAATCCAAAGAAAAGAAGGGCTGTCAGCAAATAGAGAAAAGTATTTCAACAAAATTACGTGTTTCAGGACCTGAGCATAAGGATTTGGTAGGTTTTAAACAGACTCCAACACTTGAAGAAGTAGTAAGACATTCTCCCATTTTATTCTACCAAAAATCTTATGGATATTGCAAGTTCATCCATTGTGGACTCTGGGATACAGTGAATGGAGTGGTGTCTAGTGAAAGAATCATGATGTCTAAAAGGAAGAAGTGCCTTTGGAGGTCTTTCTCTAGTGGACCTGACCTCAAGGAGTAATAGCAGTTGAACAATACCCAACAGAAGTGGCAGAGGTTGCCATTGTTTAGATTTGTTCTCCATGTGAGACAGTCAGGGAAATCCAAGATATTTAGATGGAAAGAGCAGGGACCAGGAGGGAGGCTGCTGTTCTAACTAACCAGTGGGGAAAATGCACTGAGAAATGTGTTATCCCTGTTAGTGCTGCACCATAGATTGGTGAGGCCTGTGGAAACTCCACTCACAGCAGTGCTGCTAGTCTTAATCTGTTTAGACAGAAATGTGAATTAAACATGTACACTTCCAACTCCTCTGAGAATTACACATTGCATTTGGATATTTTTGGTCCATACTTAACTTGATTTTTTTGGGTCACACATCTGTATTTTATCAGTTTACACATACTAAGCAGGGCTTATTCCATGTCCCTTTTTAAACTTTCCCTTCACATTTCCATGTTATGTTTCTATCAACAGTAGAGTCTTTCTTTACCCCAGAAAACTATAACCTAAAAACTGCATCTTGTAACTCACAGTTTCTGCCAAATTTAAATCACCTGAAGATTCAATTCAGTTCAGTTCAGTCACTCAATCGTGTCTGACTTTTTGCGACCCCATGAATTGCAGGATTCCAGGCCTCCCTGTCCATCACCAACTCCCAGAGTTCACTCAAACTCACGTCCATCGAGTCGGAGATGCCATCGAGCCATCTCATCCTCTGTTGTCCCCTTCTTTTCCTGCCCCCAATCCCTCCCAGCATCAGAGTCTTTTCCAATGAGTCAACTGTTCGCATGAGGTGGCCAAAGTACTGGAGTTTCAGCTTTAGCATCAGTCCTTCCAATGAACACCCAGGACTGGTCTCCTTTAGAATGGACTGGTTGGATCTCCTTGCAGTCCAAGGAACTCTCAAGAGTCTTCTTCAATACCACAGTTCAAAAGCATCAATTCTTCGGTGCCCAGCTTTCTTCACAGTCCAACTCTCACATTCATACATGACCACAGGAAAAACCATAGCCTTGACTAGATGGACCTTTGTTGGTAAAGTAATGACTCTGCTTTTGAATATGATATCTAGGTTGGTCATAACTTTCTTTCCAAGGACTAAGCGTCTTTTAATTTCATTGCTGCAATTATCATCTGCAGCATTGGACCCCCCAGAAATAAAAGTCTGACACTGTTTCCACTGTTTCCCCATCTCTTTCCAACGAAGTGATGGGACCAGATGCCATGATCTTAGCTTTCTGAATGTTGAGCTTTATGCCAACTTTTGAACTCTCCTCTTTCACTTTGATCAAGAGACTTTTTAGTTCCTCTTCACTTTCTGCCATAAGAGTGGTATCACCTGCATATCTGAGGTTATTGATATTTCTCCTGGCAATTTTGATTCCAGCTTGTGCTTCTTCCAGCCCAGCATTTCTCATGATGTACTTTGCATAGAAGTTAAATAAGCAGGATGACAATATACAGCCCTGACGTACTCCTTTTCCTATTTGGAACCAGTCTGTTGTTCCATGTCTAGTTCTAACTGTTGCTTCCTGACCTGCATATAGGTTTCTCAAGAGGCAGGTCAGGTGGTCTGGTACTCCCATCTCTTTCAGAATTTTCCACAGTTTATTATGATCCACACAGTCAAAGGCTTTGGCATAGTCAATAAAGCAGAAATAGATGTTTTTCTGGAACTCTATTGCTTTTTCCATGATCCAGCAGATGTTGGTAATTTGATCTCTGTTATCTCTTCCTTTTCTAAATCCAGCTTGAACATCAGGAAGTTCACGGTTCATGTATTGCTGAAGCCTGGCTTGAAGAATTTTGAGCATTATTGTACTAGTGTGTGAGATGAGTGCAATTGTGCGGTAGTTTGATCATTCTTTGGCATTGCCTTTACCTGAATATTAGTTTCTTGAAAATCAGTATCCTCAGACAGAATATTACTGACACAGATAATAGGCACATATCTAAATATTTTGTAGTAGTGATATTGTATATTACAGGTAGTGAGTAACTAGATCCAAGTCTTAGGTTAATCTCAGTTGAAAGATAGAAAGTAGTTTAGACATACAGAAGTTCCCTAAAACAGTTTTCATAGCATATAAGCAAACTGATCTTGTTAATAAAATCATTTCAAAGCAAAATATTTTTAACATGGAGTTTTAACTATGAAGTAATTTTTTTTTTTGCATGTTCCAACTAGATTGATCTAAACTGCAAATATTTGATTAAAAATAAACAAGCAAACAAGCTGACTGTGGCTCAGACCATGAACTCCTTATTTCCAAATTCAGAATGAAATTGAAGAAAGTAGGGAAAACTACTAGACCATTCAGGTATGACCTAAATCAAATCCCTTATGATTATACAGTGGAAGTGAGAAATAGATTTAAGGGCCTAGACCTGATAGAGTGCCTGATGAACTGTGGAATGAGGTTTGTGACATTGTACAGGAGACAGGGATCAAGACCATCCCCATGGAAAAGAAATGCAAAAAAGCAAAATGGCTGTCTGGGGAGGCCTTACAAATAGCTGTGAAAAGAAGAGAAGCGAAAAGCAAAGGAGAAAAGGAAAGATATAAACATCTGAATGCAGAGTTCCAAAGAATAGCAAGAAGAGATAAGAAAGCCTTCTTCAGTGATCAATGCAAAGAAATAGAGGAAAACAACAGAATGGGAAAGACTAGGGATCTCTTCAAGAAAATCTGAGATACCAAAGGAACATATCATGCCAAGATGGGCACGATAAAGGACAGAGATGGTGTGGACCTAACAGAAGCAGAAGATATTAAGAAGAGGTGGCAGGAATACACAGAAGAACTGTACAAAAAAGAGCTTCAAGACCCAGATAATCATAATGATGTGATCACTGACCTAGAGCCAGACATCTTGGAATGTGAAGTCAAATGGGCCTTAGAAAGCATCACTACGAACAAAGCTAGTGGAGGTGATGGAATTCCAGTGGAGCTATTCCAAGTCCTGAAAGATGATGCTATGAAACTGCTATACTCAACATGGCAGCAAATTTGGAAAACTCAGCAGTGGCCACAATATTGGAAAAGGTCAGTTTTCATCCCAATCCCAAAGAAAGGCAATGTCAAAGAGTGCCCAAACTACCGAACAATTGCACTCATCTCACACGCTAGTAAAGTAATGCTCAAAATTCTCCAAGCCAGGCTTCAGCAATATGTGAAGCGTGAACTTCCTGATGTTCAAGCTGGTTTTAGAAAAGGCAGAGGAACCAGAGATCAAATTGCCAACATCCGCTGGATCATGGAAAAAGCAAGAGAGTTCCAGAAAAACATCTATTTCTGCTTTATTGACTATGCCAAAGCCTTTGACTGTGTGGATCACAATAAACTGTGGAAAATTCTGAAAGAGATGGGAATACCAGACCACCTGATCTGCCTCTTGAGAAATCTGTATGCAGGTCAGGAAGCAACAGTTAGAACTGGTCATGGAACAAGAGACTGGTTCCAAATAGGAAAAGGAGTACGTCAAGGCTGTATATTGTCCCCATGTTTATTTAACTTATATGCAGAGTACATCATGAGAAACGCTGGACTGGAAGAAACACAAGCTGGAATCAAGATTGCCGGGAGAAATATCAATAACCTCAGATATGCAGATGACACCACTCTTATGGCAGAAAGTGAAGAGGGGCTAAAAAGCCTCTTTATGAAAGTGAAAGTGGAGAGTGAAAAGGTTGGCTTAAAGCTCAACATTCAGAAAACGAAGATCATGGCATCTGGTCCCATCACTACATGGGAAATAGATGGGAAAACAGTGGAAACTGTGTCAGACTTTGTTTTTCTGGGCTCCAAGGTCACTGCAGATGGTGACTGCAGCCTTGAAATTAAAAGACGCTTACTCCTTGGAAGGAAAGTTATGACCAACCTAGATAGCATATTCAAAATCAGAGACATTACTTTGCCAACAAAGGTTCGCCTAGTCAAGGCTATGGTCTTTCCTGTGGTCACGTATGGATGTGAGAGCTGGACTGTGAAGAAGGCTGAGCGCCGTAGAATTGATGCTTTTCAACTGTGGTGTTGGAGAAGACTCTTGAGAGTCCCTTGGACTGCAAGAAGATCCAACCAGTCCATTCTGAAGGAAATCAATCCTGGAATTTCTTTAGAAGGAATGATGCTAAAGCTGAAACTCCAGTATTTAGGCCACTTCATGCGAAGAGTTGACTCATTCGAGAAGACTCTGATGCTGGGAGGGATTGAGGGCAGGAGGAGAAGGGGACGACAGAGGATGAGATGTCTTGATGGCATCACTGACTTGATGGATGTGAGTCTGGGTGACCTCCGGGAGCTGGTGATGGACAGGGAGGCCTGGCGTGCTGTGGTTCATGGGATCACAAAGTGTCAGACATGACTGAACGACTGATCTGATCTGATCTGAAACAAGCAAACAAATGCAAATGGGATGTGGCCTTTCAGATATTTTCAAAGGATATATTAAAATATATCCTTTTTGTCAAACGTGTAATGAGATATGTAAAATGACACTATGTTAGAGATCACAATGAAGAGCTTCTCTTTGCATAAGAAATTTCATTTTTGCTGTTATTACTCTTAGCAAATGTGGTAGACAGACAGATAATGAGTGCCCCTAAATGCCCATGTCCTAATTTTCAGAACCTATAATTATGCTTTTTTACTTAGCAAAATGAACTTTGCAACTGTGATTATGGATCTGGACTTTATAATGTGGACGTTCTCCTGGGTTCTCCAGGTGGGACCAATATTACCATGATTGTTATTAAAATGTAAGAGGAAGGCAGAATATACAGATATGTAACTAGAGAAAAGCAAAGTCACAGAGAACTGCAAAATTATTGTCTTTGATAGAAGAGGAAGTGGCCCAAAGAAGGTTAAAAACCTTGAGAAGTTGGAACCCACAACAAACAGATTCTCTTCTAGACCTTCTGGGGAGAAGGCAATGCAGGCCTGGTTTCACCTTCATTTTATCTCAGTGAGACCTGTCAGACTTCTAGCCTATCAAACTGTAAGACAGTAGATTTGTGTTGTGTTAATTTGGACCACAAAGAAAGTTGAGTACCAAGTTAATGCTTTTGAACTGTGGTGTTGGAGAAAGCTCTTGAGAGTCCCTTTGGACTGCAAGGACATCAAACCAGTCAATCCTAAAGGAAATCAATCCTGAATAGTCATTGGAAGGACTGATGCTGAAGCTGAAGCTTAATTATTTGGCCACCTGATACAAAGGGCTGACACATTAGAAAATACCCTGATGCTGGGAAAGATTGAAGGCAGGGGGAGAAGGGGATGACAGGCGATGAGATGGTTGGATGGTATCACTGACTCAACTGACTTGAGTTTGTGCAAACTAAGTAAAGGACAGGGAAGTATGGCATGCTGCACTCCATGGCATCATGACTGAGTGAATGAACTGAACTGACTGAAGTCACTAAGTTTTTGATAATTTATAACAGAGGCAATAGAAAACTAATATAGCTGATAAAATTATTTCCACTGAAAAATTTATTTCTTAAAGGCTCAGTGTATGTTATTATCCCTAGAATAGGAAATGGCAGCCCACTCTAGTATTCTTTCCTGGAAAATTCCAAGGACAGAGGAGCCTGATGGGCTACATTCCATGGAGTCAGAAAGAACTAGACATGAGTGAGTGACTGAGCATACATGTATGCAATCTGATAGAAAATACAGATTAGATTGAGAAAAAAAATAAGTTCATGTATTTTGAGTTTAATTAATGGTGTCTAATGTGCTTCCCTTGTGACTCAGCGGTAAAGAATCTGCCTGCCAATGCAGGAGACATGGGTTCCATCACTGATCCAGGAAGATCCCTTGGAGAAAGAAATGGCAACGCACTCCAGTATTCTTTCCTGGGAAATCTTATGGACAGAGTAGTCTGGCAGACTACAGTCCATGGATCCATAAAGAGTTAGACAGGACTTAGTGAATGAACCACAATGTTACTATCAAATAGTCAATATCTAGTTAAAATGTGCCCTCCTCCACCTCCATAGATGTCCACTACCTTCTACATTTGAGAAGGTGAACATTTAGGAAATTATCTTTAATCCTGAGTGGTCTGAGTTTGACTTTTGATTTTCACATGATCACCAGTTGCCACTGATCTCAAAATACATTGACTTTATCTCTGTCAAACTCTATGAGAATCTTTTTGGATATTCTTGTGTTGTCTTCTATTTTAACTTCTCTTAGCTAAATTTATTCCGTTTCTTAATTTGAAAAATAAATTTTTATTTTTCTACCGGAATAGTTTTTATTGCCAGAACAGAATGCTCTGAAATTTTAGATATATCTTAAATATTCATGGAGCAAAATTAGTATAATAGGATGTTACAGTATATTTGAAACATATTCACATGTAGAGATTATGCCGGTATGTGTAACTCACATTAGGCATCCAATTCATTGTCTTCTCTAAACCTGTATTTACTACAAAACTTACATTTCCCAGAACCCCTTTCAGCTAAGGTCCTGAATGCAAATTAATTTCCACCATTTGATTATCAAGTATTATGGCAAGATCTGAAAGAGACAAATTAATCAGAAACCATCTTCCTGTGGTTTTGACCTCTAATGTCAAACAATGCTCAGGAGATCTGATGATTTCCAACAGTGATTCTGAAGGGTCCCAACTCCAGTTTCCTAGATGTTGACAAGCAAAGGGTATAGCACCTTGGCGTGGTGTAGCAGGCTGCAGCAATACGAGCACATTTTTCAGCCTCCTGAGTGTTGGTCTGTGTTGGCAAAGGCAGAGAACCTTGTTTCTGGCATATTCCCAGCTGTGACCTCAGAGGTAGTGCTCTTTTAGTAAGTCAGTTCTGTACAGGACCAGGAGTTATTCCAGGAGCCAGGAGTTATTCCAGGAGACTCAGCTTAGAAACTGTTGCTTCAGTCTTGGCAATGTTTTTGTAAGCACAGAATTTCCTGTATGAAATTTCCTCATGTTTAAGAATGCCTATGGTGGTTTCTGTTTCCTGCTTTGAACTGTGGTAGAAAAGTCCATTCTGGAAATATAAAAATACATTATCCATAATAAATTGCTATGCTGTTTGTGACAAAAATTTGATATCTTTTCTGTTATTAAATGGAGAATTAATTGAAAGGCAATTACAGAACCTTAATTACAAAATATCTGCATCTCTAAATTCATAAATATATTTTTTCCAAGAATTTGAATGTATATATGCATTCATTTCAGTGGCAAAGATTATACATATGCCAATCATCATTCTAAAACATATATTAAATGAAAAATAGTAATTGTTCAAACTCATTTCAAGTGTCATTCAAGTATAATTCTGTTTATGCTATGCTATGCTATGCTAAGTCACTTCAGTCGTGTCTGACTCTGTGTGACCCCATAGACCACCAGGCTTCCCTGTCCCTGGGATTCTCCAGGCAAGAACACTGGAGTGGGTTGCCATTTCCTTCTGCAATGCATGAAAGTGAAAAGAGAAAGTGAAGTGGCTCAGCCATGTCCTACTCTTAGCGACCCCATGGACTGCAGCCTACCAGGCTCCTCCGTCCGTGGGATTTTCCAGGCAAGAGTACTGGAGTGGGGTGCCATTCTGTTTATAGAAAGGGAAAAATCACAAAATTAATACATAAACATGTATTGGGAATACGTACACATATAGCGATATAAATGTATGTATATCTCTATATCCTATTTCTGTACATCCTTCATTTTCTGAGTTAAGGACCAAATAATAGATATCTCTCTAAATACTAAGAGAAAAATTACTTGGAGTGGATGAATGTGAATATTATGGTTCAATTTATTTATAATCAGTTCTGCCAGCTCTTCCCAACTGTAATACCACTTCCTTCTAGGAGTTAGTCTTTTATTTTAGTGGAGATTTATGAAACCTCTTGAATACAGTCATTAAAACTGTGACCACCTCTCACTGCAGCCCTGTCATTTAGTTTTCTTGCATTATTAACTGGGCAAGGCACTGTATATAGTAATTATGTTCTCAATAATGGAACCTACTCAGCACTCATTAAGATTTCATTCAGAGTCACTCTTTTTGAATTTCAACATTAAGGACCTTGTGAATAGGTGTGCACAGTGATTTGAATCTGTAAAAGGAAGCTTTTACTACATTAATGATGTTTTTAAATCTAAAAAAAATGCATTTAAGTAATAACTTTTAAAATGTATTTTCAGTCATATAGTTTATAATTCATCTTTCAAATCAAGGAAAAACTTATTAGTTTCTAGAAAAGATATTTTTCTGCTCTGAACCTACTTTCTAATATTAAGAAATTTATAAAACTATCTCTGTGTTGAATTTGAAAAATTTATATTTCTACTAAGTACTGTAGAAATTTCAAACAAGAAGATTCTTGCAATTTTGAGAAATCCAGCAATAAGAAGGCAAAGTTCCTCTGTAACATAATTACTGAGGCCTAGAAAAAGTGTCTTTCATTTTATGAGTATTGTGCTATAATTTTAAAAGGAATCTTTGGTGAATGGAATTTATAAAATTAAAAAAAAAATGTGTTTATTGATTCATTATTTCCTTGGACATCTGTTTTAAGATGTAATAACTTAAACATCTGAGAGTTATTCTGATGCTTCCAGGGGCTATTTTATTATTTTTGAATTATTTATTATGAAAAAAATGCTGTTACTTTATTTCTGCTGTTGTTTTTAACAGTCAACACCTAATTTTTTTAGTCACGTTGGTAATGCATTGTTGAAATGAAGGCTTATTTCTATTACTCAGTTCCTTTATGATCCCTAAATTTCAGTATTAATTAAACAAAGACAATCTTATTTGTTGACACATGAATTTAAGGAAACAAATACAAGAGCATAACATTTACTAGCTTGGTTTCTGTCAGCTTCAGTTGTTCCTTTGTATCCATGCGGGATTGGTTACAGCACCCCACGCACTTCAGGGATACCAAAATCTGTGGGCAATCAAGTCATTTATCTAAAATTCTACAGTATTTGTATATAGCTTGCTTGTATCCTCACATAGGCTTCAAATCATTTATATATTACTAATAATGTCTAATAAAATGTACATATTTTGAAATTATTGCAAATATAATGTAAATACTACGTAAACAGTTGCCAGTACATGGCAAATTCAAGTTTTGTTTTTTTTTCCACCAAAATAGTGAGATATAATTGATATATGTTATATAAGGTTCAGTTCAGTTCAGTTGCTTGGTTGTGTCTGACTCTTTGTGACCCCCATATACTGCAGCAAGTCAGGCTTCCCTATCCACCAACAACTCCCGGAGCTTGCTCAAAGTCAAATCCATCGAGTTGGTGATGCTATCAAACCATCTCATCCTCTGGATGAGAGGTCCCCTTCTCCACCTGCCTTCAATCATTTCCAGTATCAGGATCTTTTCCAGTGAGTCAGTTTTTCACATCAGGTGGCCAAAGTACTGGAGTTTCAACTTCAGCATCAGTCCTTCCAATGAATATTCAGGACTGATTTTCTTTAGGATGGACTTGTTGGATCTCCTTCCAGTCCAAGGGACTCTCAAGAGTCTTCTCCAACACCACAGCTCAAAAGCATCAATTATTTGACACTCTATTTTCTTTATAGTCCAACTCTCACACCCATACGTGACTACTGGAAATACCATACCTTTGACTAGATGGACCTTTGTCAGCAAAGTAATGTCTCTGCTTTTTAATATGTTGCCTAGGTTGGTCATAGCTTTTCTTTCAAGGAGCAAATATCTTTTAATTTTATGGTTGCAGTCACAATCTGCAGTGATTTTGGAGATCAAGAAAATAAAGTCTGTCACTGTTTCCACTGTTTCCCCATCTATTTGCCATGAAGTGATGGGACCAGATGCCATGATCTTAGTTTTTTAAAAGTTGAGTTTTAAGCCAGCATTATCATACTTCCTCTTTCACTCTCATCAACAGGCTGTTCAGTTCCTCTTCACTTTCTGCCATAAGGGTGTCAATGATTTGATTTACTTCATGAAGTTATTATCAAAATAAGTTTATAGAATATTAATCATTTCTTAGGTACAATATTCAACAAAGAGAAAAGAATGCTATTCTTATGACGACAGACCTTAAGTGCTGCTCTGTTAAAGACTCTCATATATAATATATGGCAGGGTTAATTAATTATACTTATCACATTGTAAATTTCAGTACTTATTTACCTTATAACTGGAAGTTTGTACCTTTTGACTGCCTTCATAAGATTTTCTCCACCGCTACATCACCTGATCAAGTTTTGCTTTTTAAAACTTTCTGGAAACTTTTTCAGATATTTTTGATCCACAGTTAGTTGAATTTGTGGATATGGAACCTGGTGATTTGGAGGGCTGACTATGGATTCCTTTGTTTCTCCTAAATATGATCACTGACAAAACATGGTCCATGGAAAAAAGAATGGAAAAACACTTCAGTATTCATGCCTTGAGAACCCCATGAATAGTATGAAAAGACAAAAGATAGGACACGGAAAGATGAACTCCCTAGGTCAGTAGGTGCCCGATATGCTACTAGAGAAGAGTGGAGAAATAACTCCAGAAAGAATGAAGAGACAGAGCCAAAGCAAAAACAACACTCAGCTGTGGATATGACTGATGATGGAAGTAAATTCCAATGCTGTAAGAGCAATATTGTATAGGAACCTGGAATATTCCTTTCCATGAATCAAGGAAAATTGAAAGTGATCAAACAGGAGATGGCAAGAGTGAACATCGACATTGTAGGAATCAGCAAATTAAAATGGACTGGATTGGGTGAATTTAACTCAAATGACCATTATATTTACTACTGTGGGCAAGGGTAGAAAGAAGAAATGAAGTAGCCCTCATAGTCAACAAAAGAGTCTGAAATGTAGTACTTGAACGCAATCTTAAAAACGACAGAATGATTTGTTCATTTCCAAGGAAAACCTTTCTTTATCACAGTAATCCAAGTCTATACCCTGACCAGCATGTTAAAGTTGCTAAAGTTGAATGGTTCTATGAAGATGTACAACACCTTCTAGAACTAACACCCCCCCCCCCCCCCATAAAAAATGTCCTTTTCATTATAGGGGACTACAGTGCAAAGTAGGAAGTCAGGAGATACCTGGATTAGCAGGCAAATTTGGGCTTGGAGTACAAAATGAAGCAGGGCAAATGCAAACACTGTTTTGCCAAGAGAATGTTCTGGTCATAGCAAACACCCACTTCCAACAACACAAAAGAAGACACTACACATGACATCATCAAATGGTCAATACTGAAATCAGATTGATTATATTCTTTGCAGCCAAATGGAGAAGCTCTATACAGTCAGCCAAAATAAGACCAGGAGCTGACTATGGCTCAGATCATGAACTCCTTATTGCCAAATTCAGACTTAAAGAAAGTAGGGAAAACCACTAAACCATTCAGGTATGACATAAATCAATTCCTTTAGGATTATACATTGAAAGTGACAAATAGATTCAGAGGATTAGATTTGATAGACAGAGTGCCTGAAGAACTATGGACAGAGGTTTTTGACATTGTACAGAAGGCAGTGATCAAGAACATTCTCAATTAAAAGAAATTCAAAAAGGTAAAATGGTTGTCTGAGGAGGCCTTACAAATAGCTGAGAAAATAAGAGAAGCAAAAGGCAAAGGAGAAAAGGAAAGATATACCCTTTTGAATACAGACTTCCCAAGAATAGCAAGGAGAGATAAGAAAGCCTGCCTCAGTGATCAGTGCAAAGAAATAGAGGAAAGCAATAGAATGGGAAAGACTAGAGATCTCTTCAAGAAAATTAGAGATACCAAGGAAACATTTCATGTTAAGATAGGCACAATAAAGGATAGAAATCATATGGACCTAACAGGAGCAGAAAATATAACGTGGCAAGAATACACATAAGAACTATACAAAAAAGTTCTTCAAGACCCAGATAATCATGATGGTGCGATCACTCACCTAGAGCCAGACATCCTGGAATGTGAAGTCAAGTGGGCCTTAGGAAGTATGACTATGAACAAAGCTAGTGGAGGTGATGGAATGCCAGTTGAGCTATTTCAAATCCTAAAAGATGGTGCTGTGAAAGTGCTGCACTCAGTATGCCAAAAAATTTGGAAAACTCAGCAGTGGCCACAGGACTGGAAAAGGTCAGTTTTCATTCCAATCCCTAAGAAAGGCAGTGCCAAAGAATGCTCAAACTACTCACAATTGCACTCATCTCACACACTAGCAAAGTAATGCTCAAAATTCTCCAAGTCAGGCTTCAACAGTACGTGGACCATGAACTTTCAGATATTCAAGTTGGATTTAGAAAAGGCAGAGGAACCAGAGATCAAATTACCAAAATCTGCTGGCAATTATTATCGAAAAAGCAAGAAAGTTCCAGAAAAACATCTATTTCTGCTTTATTGGTTATGCCAAAGCTTTTGACTGTGTTGACCACAACAAACTGTGGAAAATTCTTCAAGAAATAGGAATACCAGACCACCTGACCTTCCTCCTGAGAAATCTGTATGCAGGTCAACAAGCAACAGTTAGAACTGGATGTTGAACTTTAACCGTCTCCTGAGAAACCTGTATGTGGGTGAAGAAGCAACAACTAGAAGCAACAATTAGAACCTTACATGAAACAAGTGACTGATTCAAAATTGAGAAAGGAGTATGACATGGCTGCATATTGTTACCCTGCTTATTTAACTTATATATAGTGTAGCAGTGGTGGTTGTGCCCAACTAATAGGACACCATGGACTGTAGCTGGTGAGGCTCCTCTGTCTATGGGATTTCCCAGGCAAGAATACTGGAGTGGCTTGCCATTTCCTTCTGCAGAGGTCTTCCCAGCCCAGGAAGTCTGCATTGCAGGAAGTCTGCATTGCAGACAGATTCCTTATCATTGAGCCACCAAGGAAGCCCCATATACAGAGTACAGCATGAAAAACACCAGGCTGGATGACTCACAAGATGGAATCAAGATTGCCCATGGAATATCAACAATGTCAGATACACAGATGATACCACTCCAATGCCAGAAAGTGAAAATGTCCTCAACAGCATCTTGATGAAAGTGAGAGATAAGAATGAAAAACCTGGCTTGCAACTCAACGTTCAAAACACTGGGATCATGGCATCTGGTCCCATAAAATGAAAGGAAAGTGAAGTTGCTTAATAGTGTCCAACTCTTTGTGACCCCATGGACTGCAGCCCACGAGGCTCCTCTGTCCATGGGATCCTGCAGGCAAGAATACTGGAGTGGGTTGCCATTTCCTTTTCCAAGACATCTTCCCAACCCAAGGATTGAACACAGGTCTCCCACATTGCAGGTACAGGCTTTATCATCTGAGCCACCAGGGAAGATCTGGTCCCATAACTTCATGGTAAATAGATTGGGAAAAAGTGGAAACAGTAACAGAATTTATTTTCTTGGTCTCCAAAATCCCTGAGAATAGTTAATTAAAAGACACTTGCTCATCGGAAGGAAATCTATAACCAACCTAGACCTCATATTAAAAATCAGAGACATCACCGTGTGTGGGTTTGTACAGGTGGGAAAGGGAGAGGGTAGGATGATTTGGGAGAATGGCATTGAAATATCTATAATATCATATATGAAACAAGTCGCCAGTCCAGGTTCAATGCACGATACTGGATGCTTGGGGCTGGTGCACTGGGACGACCAAGAGGGATGGTATGGGGAGGGAGGAGGGTTCAGGATGGGGAACACATGTATACTTGTGGCAGATTCATTTTGATATATGGCAAAACCAATACAATATTACAAAGTTAAATAAAATTAAAGTAAATTAAAAAAAATAAAAATCGCATAAAAAAAATCAGAGACGTCACTTTGCTGACAGAAGTTTGTATAGTCAAAGCTAAGGTTTTTCTGGTAGTCATGTACAGATATGAGAGTTGGACTATAAAGAAGGCTGAGCAGCAAAAAATTGATTCTTTTGAACAGAGGTTTTGGAAAAGACTCTTGGAAGTCCCTTCGACAGCAAGATCAAACCAGTCAATCCTAAAGGAAATGAGTCCTGAATATTCATTGGAAGGATAGATGCTGAAGCTGAAGCTCCAGTACCTTGGTCACCTCATGCAAAGAGCCAACTCTTTGGAAAAGTCCCTGATGCTGAGAAAGATTGAAGGCAAAAGGAGAAGGGGACAGCAGAGGATGAAATGGTTAGATATCATCACCAACTCAATGGTCATGAATTTGAGAAAACCCTGGGAGATAGTGAAGGACAGGGGAGCCTCGTGTGCTGTAGCTCATTGGGTTGCAGAGCCGAACATGACTTAGTGACTGAATGACAACAACAAATGTGACTGAACATGTCCAGTGGAATGTGAGTGAAAGAAAGTTGCACCACCTTCATGCATTGGCCATAGAATTCTCTCACATTGGGTTCTCTTGCTCTATTCCTTTGACATCTTGAAGCATAGGAGCTTGGATAACCTGGAAGCCATATTTTGAAGACACTGTAATCATGGATTGAAATAACATGGTTCCTTGTAATCATTTATATTAGTCATTCTCTACTGGGGCTAATTTTGTTCCTTAGCGGGCATTTGTCAAGTTATGAAGATATTTTTGGTCATCATAACTAGGAAGGTGCTGTTGGAAATTAGTTGGTAGAGACTGTAGATGTTGTTATACAACCAATAGAAACAGTCTACCATAACAAAAACTTATATAGATCAAAAATGTTAACAGAGCCAGGGTTGAGGAACTGTAACTTTCATGAGGCTACATGCCAACCAGAGACACATGTTTTATCCTTTATGAATGAGAAATAATCCATTATATTAAACCACTGATATTTTTAGGATTTATATTTTATTCCAGCTAGCATTAAGAATACATGATTCATATGTTTTCCTACTTAGTATGATGTGGAACATACTCTAAAACAGTCACTAAGAAAGTGTAATATTAAATTAATCTTTAATTCACATATTTTACAAATTGTTACTGAGCACTCATTGTGAATTTGACACTTTTCTAGTAGTAAAATGTTGGTAGTAAAATATTATTGAAACATGTTCTCAACCCTTAAAAAGCATTGGTCTATAAGCAGAACACAATATGAAGATCCAATTAAAAATTGTCAGGGACACCATGATGATATCATATTCAGAGTTCTGTAGCAGAACGAGAATACTTATCATGAAAAAAAAGAAGAAATAAAAGAAAAAGGTCTTAGTAAAGCAGTACTGAGCATAAACATTTTTGAAAAGCACATTTTTTTTTTAAGCTGGATTCTAAAGAAGAGGTAAAAATTACATAAAATTAAGTTAGGACTATTTCATATTGAGGGAACAATGCAATTGAAGGTCTGACATGAGGTCAAATAGAGGTTATTGAATGTTGTAGACAGGGTTATGCCTGTTTGGTGTGTATCTAGAATGAGTGCATACAGATGAGGTTAGCAAGAAATTAGCAAAGTGATTTTCAAAAAAGTTCTATCATGACTCCAAGTTGAGTAAAACAGGAAAGTGTTCTAACATCCCTTGTTTTTTTTTTTTTTTTTCCCTTAATAATTTTATATCATCCACAATCCATATCCTCCTAAATAAGGAAAGGAAAATACAAAAAACAAGAGAGGAAAACAGTCTTCTAAATTATGTAATAGTTGCATAATATCATCAATTACTCAAAATCATTTAATGTTCAATGGAAAAATATTCAATGAAAAATATTTCCTTTTCACTGTTGGAAAAGACATGTATCAGTTAGCCATTGGTATGTAACAAATCATCCCCAAAAACTCAGCAGATTTCAATAGTAAACATGTATTCTTGCTCATGGGCTTCTAGGTAGTTCAGTTGGTAAAGAATCTGCTTGCCAGTGCAGGAGATGGAGTTTGATCCTGGGTCAAGAATATACCCTGGAGAAGGAAATGACAATCGACTCTAGTACTCTTACCTGAAAAATTCCATGGACAGAAGAGCCTGGTGGGCTACACTACATGTAATCACAGAGTCGGATGTTATTGAGCTCACACACACACACATTATTGCTTGAAAGAGTATAGGTAAGTTGCTTGTCTTTTCTGCTCTTGGCTAAGCTTGACTGATTTCTCATGTGTCTGTGGTCAACTGGTAAGCTGGTAGGTAGCCTGAATATGATTTGTTAAGGAAGGCCTCAGCCATGTGTGATGTATAACTAGCTATCTTCTGGAATAACAGAAATAACCAGGCCACCCTTATTTCATCATCCAGGAGTCTAGCGCAGGCTTCTTTACATGGCAGTGCAGGATACAAAGATAAAACAGAATTTTATAGGCCCTCTTGAGGCCTATGCTCAGAAATGGAACTGAAAATTTTACTGCCTCCTATTTAAGTAAATCAAAAGGCCAACCAAGTTGAAAGGATGGGGAGAATAAACATCATATCATGATGAGAAGTTTTGTGAAGTCACATTGCAAAGAATGTGAATACAGGACTGGTGAAACAGAGGGTGAATTTTAGCAAACTCACACAGAAAAGTTACAATAATCAACTCTTACTGATAATCAACTTTTCTAACTCAAGATTGTCATGCCCATCTCACTGTAACTTTTAATTGCTGGTAGTTAATAATGCTATGTAATGATTTGTTTTCTATCACCCAGCATAGATTTTTAACCAAATAACATTGTGGGGATCATTAGAAAATTTTATTTTTGCAAAAGACATTTTCTTACTATGATTTAAATATGTGAATTTAGTGTAAAGATGGGCATTTATTCTTATCTGTTTATTTTACTTTCTGAAACAATTTTTTTTTTTTGCATTTACAAAGAATTCATTATTTAAGATAATCTTAGACTTTCCTATGGCTATTTTATTTATTCATATCTTAGAAAAGGCAATGTGAGCTTTTAAGTCACAGGTTCTCATTCAACAGGTCAATTTTATAAGTGAACACCAAATTATTTTTCAACTTAGTTCACTTTTAAGACATGTGGTTATAACATTTATTAGGAACTGATGTTTTGTGAATTTTAGGATTGCCAGGTATACAATTTCAAATTACTGTCACTTTGCATAATATAAATTTCAAGTGAGATAAACACAAAGAAATTTTCTGAATTAAATGTCTGTTATTCTGGACATTCTAAAATCTCTCAGTAGATAATACAAATTGTCAAAAAGATTAAAATCTGGTTCACTTCCTTGGTATCCTTTGTTAAACCATGGCACATAGATTAAGAATTAACTTTTGGATATTTATATACTACTTCCTATATTTATATTAGCAATACCTATTGAGGATATTATTTCCACTTTATTTTTCACAGGAAAAAGCATGAGAGAATCAGTCCAGTATCTATACAAGGAACAATTGTGTTTTTCATTAACTGTTTACATTTAGCTTTTATAAATATTACAGATTTTGTAACTGACCTGTTTCTATATTTGCCTTGGAAGTTAGTGAACTTAGATTCCAATTTATCATACATTACTCTAAGTCATATTTTCTGTTCTAATCTTATTTCTGGCTTCTATTTTCCTTAGACATCTCTTCCTCCATTATGTTGCAATTAATCTTTTTGTGTATATATTCTTATGAACTTTCTTAAACTATTTTGGAATTAATGAATATTATGAATAAATACATATTTGGAACATAAAAATAGGTCTATTTTAAAATTTAAATGCATCTTATATTTGATATATTCAGTATAGTGTTGTCAAAAGACAAGTAAATATGATTGTTTAAAATATTTACAATTTTTAAATCTAAAATTCTTTATTTCTCTTAATCTATTGTTTATTAGTGTTCTAAAGAACTAAATGTTTAAATACACTAAAATAATGAATTCTTGACAATGTTGTTCAATATATGACTGTGAATTCTTTAAAACACTCCTTTGAGAGTAAAGGTAACAATTAAATGCTATCTTTCCCAAAATCAGAACAATTGACAGGCATATATAGAAACTGAAACAAAGGGGTAATATGATATTATTTTTGCTTATATTAATAGACTTTAGTGCTTATTTTTTATGATTTGCCTAAAGCAAAAAAAATCCAAAGTTTTATATTAAAAGTAGAAACCAAAACATTCACTTCTATAAGAATGAATAACAAATACATTGTAAAATATTTTATTTCTATTACATGTATTTCTTAAAATGTCACCAACAGAAAATGATATTTGTTATTAGAACACCTGACAGAGTTAATAGCAAATTTCAGATGTAGATAAATTTTAGCTACTAACAAGTAATTGTCTTTCAGGCAAGTCACATAAGCATATTTATACTTTATTTTTTTCCTCTGTAATATAAGTGAAATCAACCCTTATTTCCAACCTTAACATTCTAAGATTTTCTTATATACTATGGTTGAGATCTTCCAATAATTCATACACAAGTAATTCTTCAGACTCAACTATAAACATTATTTTGTACTTTATTCTTTTCATAAAACCTTTTAAAGAAATGCTAATATAAAAGTGATATATTTCAACACATTAAAAAATAATTACATGAGCACAAAACACTATATGCCAATGGAATAAAAATTACCCATTTTCCTTTGACTTTTTACATTTTTGTCCCTCATCATACATAGTTTGTATATAATTTTGTCTTCTTTTCTTTAGTTATGAGTTATTTCTTATGTAATTTTCATGGTTTTAATTTTACAATAGTTAAGTAAAAGAATTTTAAGTAGCATTCCAGCTATAGGCAGACATACCTGTGTATATGACTTATTAATGATAATGTAATAGACATTTTTATATATGTAATTATCAGCTTTTAGTCTTGTTTTTAAGATAAATTTCAAAATAAGAATAAAGTCAACAATAGAGTAGTAGTAGTGTTTTGTAAATGATTCATACTTTTTAACAAACTGCTTAGATTTATGATATTACCTTAAAAATTAACATTCAGACTAGTGCATTGAGAATATTATTTTGGAAGTGTTTATTCCTAAAAATCTATTTATTAATAATTTACAGATCTAGTAAATACTTGGGAGAATTTCACAAAATTTACAGCTACTTTCTTTTAAATATTTTCTCAACATGCAGATAGCAAAGGCCAACAAACTCTTATTGCAAATGAAGACCAGATGATAAATATTTCAGGCTTTGAGGGCTAGACAGTTTCTGTCACAGCTACTTATCATTGAAGCTATTGAAACTCGAAGTCAGCTGCAGATAATCAGTAAACAAATTAAACTTTTATTTATTATTAATGGGAAGACTTATAGCATAAACAAAATCAATCATGATATTAGTGATTGTCCCCCAAATTTTTTTTCTAATTAGATGAGATTTTTATTTATTTATTGACTCAGTCATCATCTAACATTTATTAAGTTCTCATTTTGTGATAAACCCTGTACTAAACATTAGGATTTAACTGTGCATAACCCAAGGAACTATAGTCTGGGGAGACATAAATGTACATTAAAAATAATAAATGGTTAATATGTGCATGCAGGCGTGCTAAGTCACTTCAGTCATGTCTGACTCTTGGCGACCTCATGGACTGTAGCTCCCAAGGCTCCTCTGTCCATGGGATTCTCCAGGCAAGGATACTGGAATGGGTTGCATGCCATACTTCAACGGATCATCCAGACCCAGGGATTGAACCTGCATCTCTTATGTCTCCTGCGTCTGCAGGCAGGTTCTTTACCACTAGCACCACCTGAGAAACCCCAGTTAATGCATATCACATGTTAATAAGTTCATGGAGACAAAATTGTATGAGACTAAGTAACAAAGGAGAAAGGAAAGATATTCTCATCTGAATGCAGAGTTCCAAAGAATAGCAAGGAGAGATAAGAAAGCCTTCCTCAGCAATCAATGCAAAGAAATAGAGGAAAAAAATAGAATGAGAAAGAAGAGAGATCTCTTCAAGAAAATTAGAGATACCAAGGGAACATTTCATGCAAAGATGAGCTCGATAAAGGACAGAAATGGTATGGACTTAACAGAAGCAGAAGATATTAAAAAGAGGTGGCAAGAATACACAGAAGAACTGTACAAAAAAGATCTTCACAATCCAGATAATCATGATGGTATGATCACTCATCTAGAGCCAGACATCCTGGAATGTGAAGTCAAGTGGGCCTTAGGAAGCATCACTATGAACAAAGTTAGTGGAGGTGATGGAATTCCAGTTGAGCTATTTCAAGTCATGAAACAGGATGGTGTGAATGTGCTGCACTCAATATTCCAGCAAAGTTAGAAAACTCAGCAGTGGCCACAGGACTGGAAAAGGTCAGTTTTCATTCCAATCCCAAAGAAAGGCAATGCCAAAGAATGTTCAAACTACCGCACAATTGCACTCATCTCACACACTAGTAAAGTAATGCTCAAAATTCTCCAAGCCAGGCTTCAGCAATACGTGAACCGTGAACTTCCTGATGTTCAAGCTGGTTTTAGAAAAGGCAGAGAAAACAGAGATCAAATTGCCAACATCTGCTGGATCATGGAAAAAGCATGAGAGTTCCAGAAAAACATCTATTTTTGCTTTATTGACTATGCCAAAGCCTTTGACTATGTGGATCACAATAAACTGTGGAAAATTCTGAAAGAAATGGGAATACCAGACCACCTGACCTGCCTCTTGAGAAGCCTATATGCAGGTCAGGACGAAACAGTTAGAACTGGACATGGAACAACAGACTGGTTCCAAATAGGAAAAGGAGTACATCAAGGCTGTATACTGTCACCCTACTTATTTAACTTATGTGCAGAGTACATCATGAGAAATGCTGGACTGGAAGAAACACAAGTTGGAATCAAGATTGCTGGGAGAAATATCAATAACCTCAGATATGCAGATGACACCACCTTTATGGCAGAAAGTGAAGAGGAACTAGAAAGCCTTTTGATGAAGGTGAAAGTGGAGAGTGAAAAAGTTGGCTTAAAGCTCAACATTCAGAAAACAGGGAGGCCTGGCGTGCTGCAATTCATGGAGTCGCAAAGAGTTGGACACGACTGAATGACTGAACTGAACTTAACTGAATTATCTGAAATACCGAACTTTCATATCTTATACACTATATTTATATTTTGTTATGTGAAAATGCATACAGATTTTCTACATCATAACATGGTATACATTAGGAAATGAGTGATATGATATGATCATTGTTTTGAGGAAGCCCCTTAATTTATTTAAGCCACCACTAATTCATTAGAATGGCATTCTTCCTGATCATCTAATTTTATACCACATATACAACACACATGTTGGGAAACTACCAAAGGCAGGATAAATATGTACCCATATTTAAATTCATATTTATTCTTCCAGCCTGCTTAATATTTCAATTTGACAGAGCTCCCTAAGGTAATTCTTATAACTAGTATATCTAAAACTTCCTTTAGGCTTGTAATTGAGTCTGACTCTTAACTCTTGAGTAGACACTATTTAGGTGTTACTCTTTTTAGAGTAATGAGTATAAAAATGAGTAGTGAGTACAGAATACCAGTAGGAAAAAGTGACTAATGAAAAATATTTATTTGATTTCCATCTAATTATGAATGTGCCAGTGGACAGTAAATTTATTGTGCAATAAAATAATCAGAAAAATGTCCACAAAAGAAGAAAATAGTATATGCACTATTATACACTGATACTCTCATGGCTGTTAATCAACAATTCATGCTCAGTTGGTGTGAGGTGACCCTTTTATTTTTAAGATGGTTCCTTTTGTTTTTTTCTCATGGTTTCAGTTCACTAATCTGCATTATGTGATATAATATATACATAAGAATTTCAGGAGAATTATATTATTTTTCAGTTCTGATTTAAAGTGAATCTTTATGTTGCTGATTGTCCACTTACAGTAGTATTCTGGTAAAAGCTATTAGTTTCCATAAATTAAACCTCAGTGGGTTGAAAGTAAAAATTACATGTAAAGAACCACAGTAAAAATGTCCCTTTCACTTCGATCATCTAGAGCAGCAGGAGATTCTAAGCAGTGAAATGAGAGGACTCCCTTATGGTGATAAAATATTTCTAAGCTTTAGCAAACTCAATTACTGTCAGTCAAATGAGGCAAACAGGTAAAGTAATTGTAGACTTTGTTGACACTGACTTCTACAGCATAGGAGCCACCACTAAATAACGGTTCACATCTTAAATGCTCAAACATATTTCCCCTGTCAAGAATAAATATGACTATTTTTTTTTGTAAGTTTCAAGTCAAGCATTCTTTGTGAGCTGAATTTGCCTGGTTTTAAAATAAAATAAACACAGACTTAGAAATTAGCAGCGATATGGTGGGCTGCCGTCTATGTGGTTGCACAGAGTCGGACACGACTGAAGCAACTTAGCAGCAGCAGCAGCAGTGATAAAAAGTAAAATAGTAAAGAGGCAAAATGGTTTGGATGGAGTCTGAGATTTACCACTTACTAGTTATGTGGCAAGAATATTGAAGTGGGTAACCATTCCCTTTTCCAGGGGATCATCCTGATTCAGGGATGAAATCTGGATCTCCTTCATTGCAGACAGATTCTTCACTATCTGACCCACCAGGCAAGTCCCTAAATTACAGTTGCACAGCATTAAGATAAGTTATCTTTTGTCTCTTCAGATGTAAAGAGTTTATCTAAATATTATATATTAGGGGATTTTTGTAGAGACCAAAGGACAGGATGATACGCACAATAACGGTTATTATAATAAAAATGATAAAATGTTTAATAAATAAAATAACCACAGTTTTATAGGTATGTGTGCTCAGTTGCTCAGTCTTGTCTGACCCTTTATGATGCCATGGATTATAGCTTACCAGGCTTCTCTGTCCATGGGATTTTCCAGGCAAGAATATTTGAGGGGGTTGCCATTTCCTGTTATTGGTATGTATAGTAATACAGTTATATTCTAAAACTTAGCTTTACTATTATCTAACGTTTCAATGGTAAAATACATTTTATTTTCATAATTAAATACATATAAAAGGACTATATCAGATTAACTCAGTAGTTATTTTTGTTCAACAAATATGTACTGAGCACATACTCTGTTTCAAGTACTATTCTAGGCAGCTGGATATATTAGGAATTATTTGAAATAATGTTGAAGTCTTAGGTTTACTTTTCATAATGCCCTTTCCCAATATTTTATTGGGAAATTTTTGTAATAGACTTAAAAAACAGAGACATTACTTTGCCAACAAAGGTCCATCTATTCAAGACTATGGTTTTTCCAGTAGTCATGTATGGATGTTAAAGTTTGACTGTGAAGAAAGCTGAGCGCCGAAGAATTCATGCTTTTTCACTGTGGTGTTGGATAAGACTCTTGAGAGTCCCTTGGACTGCAAGGAGATCCAACCAGTCCATTCTGAAGGATATCAGTCCTGGGTGTTTTTTGGAAGGAATGATGCTAAAGCTGAAATTCCAGTACTTTGGCCACCTCATGTGAAGAGTCAACTCATTGGAAAAGACTCTGATGCTGGGAGGGGTTGGAGGCAGGAGGACAAGGGGATAACAGAGGATGAGATGGCTGGATGGCATCATTGACTGGATGGACGTGAGTTTGAGTGAACTTTGGGGGTTGGTGATGGACAGGGAGGCCTGGCGTGCTGCGATTCATGGGGTCGCAAAGAGTCAGACATGACTGAGCGACTGAACTGAACTGAAAAAAAAATACAAAGTAAAAACAACCTGTTCTCTTTTTTCTCTATATTGAGTAAAAATGTATTAGCATTGTTCCAGAGTTGATTTAAACACACACACACACACACACACACACACACACACATATATATATATATAAACACATTCACACACATATATGAACATAAATCTGAATCTTTTAGAAAGAAATCTAGGAATAATATGACTAATCACTCAATATTTTCTGCATGCTGAACCTACAAATTTAACAACATACCAAATGTTAAAACTGTACCATATTGTCAACAATTGTGCCATGTTATCTAATATTAAATCTACAGTCAAATTTTCTCAGATGTTGTCAAACATTTTTTAAATAGCATTTTTTTAATGATGATCAACACTACTGAAAACTCTCTACAAACTGGAAATAGAGGGTACATTCCCCAGCATTTCTTAAAAAATTGTGTATGGAAAGATACCATGTTTGCTACTTTCAATATTAGTAAATGAGTTTTATACTCTACATATCTGTAAGAAATTTGGTAAAAGTTTCTACTTGTTTATTCTTTCAACTTGTTAAAATTGCTTCTTCTATCTTTTCAAACTGTCCTATGAATAAATTTTATTTTTCATGATGAAAAACTACATATCGGAGGATTATTGCTTTCTCATATCATGGGATAGCTAGTGTAAAACTAGTCATCCCACCATAAACATCTCTAATCTTGAATAATGTTCATTCAAGTTCCTATTTTCAGACTTTGGACAACAGGCAGGTCCAGATAAAAGTTCCTGAGGAAAGGCTATTTATGAGGTAAGATTCAGTATTATCACAGATGGTGATGGCAGCCATGAAATTAAAAGACACTTGCTCCTTGGAAGAAAAGCTATGACAAACCTAGACAACGTGTTAAAAAGCAGAGGCATTACTTTACCCAAAAAGGTCCATATAGTAAAAGCTATGGTTTTTCCTGTAGTCATGTATGGATGAGAGAGTTGGACCATAAAGAAAGCTGAGTGCCAAAAAATGGATGCTTTTGAACTGTGGTGCTGGAGAAAACTTTCGAGACTATCTTGGACTTCAAGGAGATCAAACCTGTCAATCCTAAAGGAAATCAGTCTTCAATATTCATTGGAACGACAGGTACTGAAGCTCCAATATTTTGGCCACCTGATTCAACGAATTGACTCTTTGGAAAAGACCCTGATGTTGGGAAAGATCGAAGGCAGGAGGAATAGGGAACTACAGACCATGAGGTGGTTGGAAGGCATCACTGACTTGAAGGACATGATTTGAGCAAGCTCTAGGAGTTTATGTTGGACAAGAAAGGGTGGCATGCTGCAGTCCATGGGGTCACAAAGAGTCAGACACAACTGAGCCGCTGAACTGAAGTGAAATGCCTGGGAATAATTACTTAAGCACAATGGAAAATCTAAAATATTTTGATGTCAATAATAATGACAAAAATAAAATATTTCATAACTGTAGCACTCAGTGGAAACAATGATTGAAGCAAATGTTTTCATTCTAATGATAATGTTAAAAATTAACAAAATATAAGATCAATGATCAAAGTTTCTATTTAGAAACTAGGGAAAGATACAAAAAATAGGCACAAAATAAATACGGAAAGACAATGAAAAGCAGAAATTTGGATTAATGTGAAAACCAACAGAAAACAGAACAATAACAAAGGGTAAGATTGGTAACTTAAAATATATATATTAAAATAGCAAACTCCTTACAAGCCTGATTAAAAGGAAAATAGAGGAAACACATTACCAACATCACAAATGAAGCAGCATATACATTTTTATATCCCACAGATATTGAAAAGCTAATGTTGAAATAGGAAAAACTATTACCAATAAATAAATTCTATAGCATAAATTAAATGTAATACTTTTTGAAAAACATGATTTTCATAAAGAAACATAAAATGTGACTAGCTTTAAGCTTATTAAAGAAATTGAATTTGTTATAAGAAGAATTTACATAAAAATATTCTAGTATAGGTCATATAATGGAATTGTACACTCGTGGTGGATTCATGTTGATGTATGGCAAAACCAATACAATATTGTAAAGTAATTAGCCTCTAATTAAAATAAATAAATTTAAATTAAAAATTATATCAATCATTAAAAAAATATATTTATTTCACACAAACTCTTTCAAAATCCAGAAGGAGGAAGTACTTTATCAGATAGGGATCAATCAGAGAAGTAGAGCCACTAATAGTGATATTAAATAATGGATATGGTATAAGGATCAGGCCTTACACAATTGTTAGAGCTTATGAAGAAATTTTTATAAGACTCTGTCCAGTGCATCTGATATTCTACCTAAATTTGCCATGAATCAACACTCTGGAGAAGGTGGACATTAACTGGAACATACCAGGGTAGCCTTCCCCCAGAAATAAAATCTGGAACAGACATCTTTCACCACTTACAACACTGACGAAGTAGGTGATATTCTACAGAAGTTGGACACACCTCGTGGAGCTATGCCTGCCCTGGAAACCAAAGAGTTAGAGAAGGAAATAACTCAGGATCCAAAAGAACTCCAGACTCCGCTGTTACAAGCCACAGGGAAACCCAGAAGATTAGCAGCAATGCCCATGGATTGCAACAACATCTGCCATATATACCAATCTTGCTCCACTTTGCCAACTCAAATCTAGAGTCAAATATGAAAGGGCAATTTGGAAAATGTAGTTGACATTTGCCAAAGTTATCGTAGCTTCCTTGATGGCTCAGAGCTAAACAATCCACCTGTCAATCAGAAGATGTGGGTTCGATATCTGGATCAGGAAGGTCCCCTGAAGAAGGAAACAGTAACTCACTGCAGTATTCTTGCCTGACAAATCCCATGGATAGAAAAGTCTTATGGTTACAATCCATGAGGTCAGAAAAAGTCAGACAAGGCTTAGTGAATAAACAGTAACAACAATGTTAACATATACCAAAGACTATCTGCTTCTTGTCAACCTGGCATTCATAACTCTTTTAAAACTATACTTCCAAATAAAGACAATACCAAAACTATACTTTTATATAATATGATTGAAACCAGGTTTCCCACTTTGCAGGCAGATTCTTTACCATCTGAGCCACATAAGAAACCCATTATATTGTGATGCAACTATCCCAAATACAACAAAAACATGCAGATAGCTTCCCCAAAATATATACACTCTACCCATTTCTAGGTGATTATCAATCCTTTTCTACCTGAGTTACATTCTTTTTTGATACACCATACCTATGATACTTCAATAGAAATTTGACTACTATTCAGTTCAGTTCAGTCACTCAGTCTTTTCTGACTCTCTGAAACACCATGAACTGCAACACGCCAGGCTACCCTGTCCATTATCAACTCCCAGAGCTTACTCAAACTCATCTCCATCTAGTCAGTGATGCAATTCAATCATCTCTTTTCTGTTGTCCCCTTCTCCTCCTGCCTTCAATCTTTCCCAGCATCAGGGGCTTTCTAGTGAGTCAGTTCTTCGTATCAGGTGGCCAAAGTATTGGAGTTTCAACTTCAGCATCAGTCCTTCCAATGAATATTCAAGACTGATTTCCTTTAGGATAGATTGGCTGGATCTCCTCGAGGTCCAAGGGATTCACAAGAATCTTCTCCAACACTGCAGTTCAAAAGCATCAATTCATCGATGCTCAGCTTACTTTATAGTCCAACTCTCAGATCCACACATGACTCTGGAAAAATCATAGCTTTGAATAGATGGACCTTTGTTGGCAAAGTAATGTGTCTGGTTTTATTTATTTTTTTATTTTTTTTTGTATTTTATTTTATTTTTTAATTTTACAATATTGTATTGGTTTTGCCGTATATCAAGATGAATCTGCCACAGGTATACACGTGTTCCCCATCCTGAACCCTCCTCCCTCCCCGTACCATCTCTCTGGGTTGTCCCAGTGCACCAGCCCCAGGCATCCAGTATCATGCATCGAACCTGGACTGGTGACTCGTTTCATATATGATATTATACATGTTTCAAGCCCATTCTCCCAAATAATGCCACCCTCTCCCTCTCCCACAGAGTCCAAAAGACTGTTCTATATATCAGTGTCTCTTCTGCTGTCTCGTATACAGGGTTATTGTTACCATCTTTCTAAATTCCATATATATGCATTAGTATACTGTATTGGTGTTTTTCTTTCTGGCTTACTTCGCATTGTATATCTCTGGTTTTAATATGCTGTCAAGTTTGATCACAGCTTTCCCTCGAAAGAGCAAGCATCTAATTCCATGGCTGCAGTCATTGTCTGCAGTGATTTTGATGTTCAAAAAAATAAAGCCTGTCAATGTTTCCATTGTTTCCCCATCTATTTGCCAGGAAGTGATGGGACCAGATGCCATGATCTTAGTTTTCTGAATGTTGCATCTTAAGCCAACTTTTCGTTCTCTTTCACTTTCATCAAGAGGCTCTTTAGTTCTTCTTCACTTTTGGCCATAAGGGTGATGTCATCTGAATATCTGAGGTTATTGATATTTCTCCCAGCAATCTTGATTCCAGCTTGTGCTTCATCAGCCTGGCATTTCACATGATCTACTCTGCATAGAAGTTGAATAAGCAGGGTGACACTATACAGCTTTGACATACTCATTTGCCAATTAGGAACCAGTCTTTTGTTCCATGTCCAATTCTAACTGTTGCGACTTGACAGGCATACAGATTTCTCAGGAGGAAGATCAGGTGGTCTGGTATTCCCAACTCTTTCAGAATTTTCTGCAGTTTGTTGTGATCCACACAGTTAAAGACTTTTGCATAACCAATAAAGCAGAGGAGATGTTTTTCTGGAACTCTCTTGCTTTTGTAATGACCCAACACATACTGGCAATTTGATCTCTGGTTCCTCTACCTTTTCTTAATCCGGCTTAAACATCTGGAAGTTCATGGTTCACATAATGTTGAAACCTGACTTGAAGAATTTTGAGCATTACATTGCTAGTGTGTGAGATGAGTGTAATTGTGTGGTAATTTGAGTATTATTTGGCATTGCCTCTCTTTGGGATTGGAATGAAAACTGACCTTTTCCAGTCCTGTGACCACTGCTGAGTTTTCCAAATTTGCTGGCATGTTGAGTGCACCAGTTTCACTTTTAGGATTTGAAATAGCTCAACTGGAATTCCATCACCTCCACTAGCTTTGTTCATAGTGATACTTCCTAAGACCCACTTGACTTTGCATTCCAGGATGTCTGGTTCTAGGTGAGTGATAACACCATCATGGTTATCTGGGTCATAGGTATCTTTTTGGTATAGTTCTTCTCTGTATTCTTGCCTCCTCTTCTTAATATCTTCTGCTTCTTTTAGGTCCATACCATTTCTGTCTTTATTGTGCCTATCTTTGCATGAAATGTTCTGTTGGTGTGTTTAATTTCCTTGAAGAGATCTCTAGTCTTTCCCATTCTATTATTTCCCTCTATTTCTTTGCAGGGATCACTGAGGCAGGCTTTCTTATCTCTCCTTGCTATTCTTGGGAAGTCTGTATTCAAATGGGTATATCTTTCCTTTTCTCCTTTGCCATTTTCTTCTCTTCTTTTCTCAGCTATTTGTAAGGCCTCCTCAGACAACCATTTTGACTTTTTGCATTTATTTTTCTTGGGGATGGTTTGATCACTGCCTCCCATACAACATCACAAACCTCCATCCATAGTTCTTCATGCACTCTGTCTTTCAGATCTAATTCGTTTAGTCCATTTGTCACCTCCACTGCATAATCATAAGGGATTTGATTTAGGTCATACATAAATGGTCTACTAGTTTTCCCTACTTCCTTCAATTGATGTCTGAATTTGGCAATAAGGAGTTCATGATCTGAGCCACAGTCAGTTCCTGGTCTTATTTTGGCTGACTGTATAGAGCTTCTCCAGGTTTGGCTGCAAAGAATGTAATCAATTTAATTTCAGTATTGACTGTCTGGTGATGTCTGTGTGTACTCTTCTCTTGTGTTGTTGAAAGAGGGTGTTTGCTGTGATTAGTGTGTTATTTTGTCAAAATTCTGTTAGCCTTTCCCCTTCTGCATTTTGTATTCCAAGGCCAAATTTTCCTGTTACTTCCAGTATTTCTTGACTTCCTACTTTTGCACTCCAGGTCCCTATAATTAAAAGGGCATCTTTTTTGGGTATTTTTTCTGGAAAGTCTTGACAAAAGTGAAAGAGGAGAGTAGAAAAGTTGGCTTAAAACTCAGTATTCAGAAAACTAAGATCATGGCATCTGGTCCAATCACTTCATGGCAAATAGATGTGGAAACAGTGACAGAATTCATTTTGGGGGGCTCCAAAATCACTGCAGATGGTGATTGCATCCATGAAATTAAAAGACACTTGCTCCTTGGAAGAAAAGTTATGACCAACCTAGGCAGCATATTAAAAAGCAGACATTATTTTGCAAACAAAGGTCTATCTAATCAAAGCTATGGTTTTTCCAGTAGTCATGTATGGATGTGAGGGTTCAACTATAAGGAAAACTGAGCACCAAGAATTGATGCTTTTGAACTGTGGTGTTGTAGGAAACTCTTGAGTATCCCTTTGAAGGAGATCCAGCCAGTTCATCCTAAAGGAAATCATTCCTAAATATCCATTGGAGGGACTGATGCTGAAGCTGAAACTCCAATACTTTGGCCACCTGATGCAAAGAACTGACTCATTTGAAAAGACCCTGATTCTGGGAAAGATTGAAGGTGGGAGGAGAAGGGGATGACAGAGGATGAGATGGTTGGAGGGCATCACTGACTCAAAGGACATTAGTTTGAGTAAACTCCAGAAGTTGGTGATGGACAGAGAGGCTTGGTGTGTTTCACTCCATGGTGTGGCAAAGAGTGAGACCCAATTGATCAACTGAACTGGCTAACCAATAGGTTTAATTATCTTGCCCTCAGCTTTACACTTTCTCTTTAAACTCTGTTTTTACAATTTTTACATTAATCATTTTGTTTGATTGTATCTATTTTTAAGCTTTTTTTTGTATAAGATCTCCTAAAGTTTATTTTTCATGAAGTTAAAAAAATATTCTTTGGTAAATCTAGAATCATATTCAAATAACTGAAATAATTTAGGCTTGCAAATATTTGCTGACAGAGTGTGAATTCATACTCTTCCTCCCAACCCAAGTCTTTTATTTTTCTTCATATCCTGATGGCTTAGAATCTGGTGGCTCAGGAGTAAGGAATCCACCTGCTGATGCAGGAGACAGAAGAAATGCGCATTGGATCCCTGGGTCATGAAGATACCCTGAAATATAAAATGGCAACCCACTCCAGTATTCTTGCCTGGAAAATAACATGGACAGAGTAACCTGTTACAGCCCATGGGATCACAAAGAGTTGGACACAACTGAGGATGGCCCTTTTTATAATCTATCCACTGAATCAAGCTGAAAGTCTTGCATGATTTCTCCTAATTTACCTTCACAGTTTAGGTAGTCTTTAAAACAGTAATTCATTATCCTCAGTCTCTATCATAAATTTATTTTCATTTTCTTTCTACCTTTGTTTTAGTTCAAACCTCATTACTTCCATTTTGCTCTGTACACCTACAACTTATCTTACATTCTCAGTTACAATATTCTTTAGTCAGAGAGCTCTTTCTAACATTGATCTTTCTGACCATGCTGTTCTTATGTCTTTCATTGAATTCTTATTCAGTGTTTTATTATTTTTTGTGCTGTTCTCACTTGATAACACTTGTATGATTTACACTTTCCAGTTTTGTTATTTAATGTTTTTCTATTATGCACTTATTCTTTCTTCTGCCTATATTACATGACTTTTTGCCCATCCCTTTCTTGATATGAACAGCTTCTAAGTAACACTATATAGCAAGCAACCTTTATATACTGTTCTCATAGTGCTGTATTATCCAGTGAGTAAACTAGCTATGGGTTCCATAAGAAGGCAACAGGTAACTATAGCAAAAGTTTTTAAAATAAATTAAAACATTTTCTAATATTTTTACTTGAAATGTTCATATATTAGGCATAAAAATCAATTTGGGGGAAAATCATAGTTTTACCAGAATTCTTATTAATTATTACAATGTAATATTATAATTAGGGGCATGTTCTCAGAAGTTGTGTTGTCCAAGTTGAAGTTCTGACTCAGCCTCCTACCAGCTGTGCATAACTGTCTTTTGCTGCTACTTATTCACCAATTATTGTCCAACTCTTTGTGACATCATGGACTGTAATCTTCCAGGCTACTCTATAAATGGGATTTCTCAAGCAAGAATACCTGATTGGGTAGGCATTCCCTTCTCCAGTAAATCTTCCTGACCCACAGTGAACCCAGGTCTTCTGCTTGGCAGGCGGATTATTTATCACTGAGCCACGTTGGAACATTTACACCCTCATAAATTAATATCAGTAAATAATTTACCATAGTGCTAAATGCATATTAAAGTGAAAAATGAAGTCACTCAGTCGTGTCTGACTCTTTGCAACCCCATGGACTGTAGCCTACCAAGCTCCTCTGTCCATGGGATTTTCCAGGCAATAGTGCTGGAGTGGATTGCCTTTTCCTTCTCCAGGGGATCTTCCCAACTCAGGGATTGAACCCAGGTCCCCTGCATTGTAGACAGATGCTTTACCATCTGAGCCACCAGGCAAGTCCTAAATGCATATTAACTGTTACATAAATGTTGCCTACATTTATTTATAATTATTAGGTATATGCCAAGGTCCAGCCCTGTCTGATTCAGGGAGTTCGAAGCGGAGACAGCATCGGTGAGGAATCAGGATACTAATTAGTTTTAATTAGAGATATAAAGAGTAATAGAATGAGGATAGGTCAGTAGGAAAATTCAGGGAGAAAAGAGGCTGAGTAGCTTGGTTTACGCGAGAGACCAATAAAACTTCAAGACAAGAAGTTTGCACCACTTACGTAGGCTGCAGGCGTCCTTCCATTTTCCTGAAGGAGAGGAGACACTGAGGCCTCCCTGGTTGGATCTTAGAAGCCCAGGCATAATTAGTAAGCATGGTGGGTTCTGCGCTCCAGATGGAGACTCTACCAAAATTTGAGAGAGAGAGCGACATGGGGAGACCAGTCTTTCGAGGAACTGATCCCAATTCTTTATTTTCCATGGTCTACTTTTATACACTGAGATGTTATACAAAAGACATCATCTTCTGGCCAGGGGGTCTGCTGACAATTTATGACCCTCTCCTTGTGACAGCGGTCAATCCAGGACACTTATTTCTCCAGGGGTGATTTTTTCTTAAAACAGACGCCACCCAAATAAAGTTACATTCCTATAGGGTAAGCATGTAGTGGGTTTTAATTAAGAAAAGAATTTACTTAGCCTAAGGTATAACATGATTAATATCAAAGGTTAATACTTATTTCTTCTATATATTCATTAATGTGTATAAGGGCAGGAGATGTGGAGACTTAGCAGCAAACATTGGCTCAACAAATGAAAAATCCTGCACCAATATAATTTCTAATCAGCCCACTATACTTATACTAATAGTTTCTCTAAAGAACTTGTTTTTAGAAGATTTAAAGCATCTCATGCCTCTCACGGTTGGGAGGCTGTGAGTAATCACATGTGGCCAGACAAGCCTGTCAGGTGGGATAGAGAACCTTCAGAGGAGTTTGTAGGTTAAAACACTCTTATCACGCCCAGGAATTTTTATTAACTGGAGCTCTAAGTTAACTCTTTTTTCAGAGAGAGGTAGTGGGGGACAGCCCCCCATAAAGTCAGAGGCGTAGGTGATAGCACAAAGTAGTAAAGTAGGCAGGCTCTGGTTATGGGGGTAGATGCTTGAGGATTTCCAAGGGGACTTCTGAGGCTAAGCTCTGCCTTTGCATATGTTGAGCTTCCTTCCTCATGACCTTTGCCATGGGCGGAGGTCCTCTCACCGGCTCCCAGCAGGTATATATATTTTTTCACTTCTGAAGGTATTCAACCTTGCATATCATAATTATATCTTATAAGGAAGTCCTCTGGTAGACTTTGACAACTCTTGAAAGTTATTTATTTCATGCTATGCTGCAGACTTATTTATTTGATCCTCTATTAGATATGAGAATATTGAAGATATAATTCTTTTTTCATCAGTTAAGTTACATTATTTTGCAGTTTCATTAGCACACATAACTAGCCATTTCACTGATATGTCCATCAGGCAGGACAGAGGGAATCCTGAAATGAAGAATGGAAAAAATTGAGGAGACTCTTAGGATCCAGAAACATGTCCATTTTAGAAAATTAGGTCAATTTTGAGATTTTAGACCATGTTAATAAATACTAAATTCTGGAAAGGAGTTAAACAAATATTCAGGAAGAAGCAGAGGTAAGAAAGATTCTCTTAATCTGCTGAATAAGAATGTACTGATTCATTTCTACTTTTCCAGTCTGATTTATCTAATCCAGGGCATACCCTGTTTGCTAAAGATGTTCTATTCAGCTTTAGATAACTTGAAATTTTAAGAAGTATTCATTACATGCAATAGATATTCATTAAATTTTAGAAGGTGTATTATTAAGCAGAATTGTTATTTTTTTCAGTTGTTATTTCCCATATATAATCAAGTAGGAAATGAATTTGAACCTTTAAGCTATGTCTATTTATCTCTATGAAATTCCACAACTCATCACTAAATCATTCCCATTTACTCCTCTGCTTGTTCATGTGATACACCATCTGTAGATACAGCAATTGATATTGAAGATTTATATCAAAATTAATAAACAAATGTGAACTTGTTAAAAAATATTGGCAGCATTTTTGAGCAGAGATTTTTTTCACATAAAAGATATGTGAATTATAATTTAACATCTAAAGTATTATAAAATGAACTAAAAATACTTAGTATTATGGTGACAGCTTATGCAAATGCTTTTATTCTAGTATACTTAATCTTGAAAAAATATGAAAATAAGTTGTAGTTTTGAATTAATTTTGAGTGCACTGTCCTTTGACGAGTTCAGATATTATACATTTCTTCTCATTTTTCTTAAGCTAGCCAGCAAATATAGTATTATCATCTATATAATTCAGTACTGGCTGTATTTAAATAGTTTCATGACTTAACTAAAGTTATAGAATTTATCAGTAGAAGAACCATGCTTAAAATCCCAGGCTGTCATATGCAGGGCTGTATTTAATGTTCATCTTAAAATATACATAATCTAAATCCAAGGTTCACTCACTTACCCTCAAGGAGAGATAATATTCACTAGATATTTTCAGAGAATAATTCACAGACTATTTGGTAGTTGACTGCCCTGTATTTATTATTACCCGTCATCTCTGGTGATATTAAAATATTTTCCCTGACCACATATTGTAGGACACTGAGTTTAAGCCCTGCTGCTGCTGCTGTTAAGTCGCTTCAGTTGTGTCCGACTCTGTGCGACCCAATAGACTGAAGCTCACCAGGCTCCCCCATCCCTGGGATTCTCCAGGCAAGAATAATGGAGTGGGTTGCCATTTCCTTCTCTAATGCATGAAAGTGAAAAGTGAAAGTGAAGTCGCTCAATCATGTCCGACTCTTAGCGACCCCATCCATGGACTGGAGCCTACCAGGATCCTCCACCCATGGGATTTTCCAGGCAAAAGTACTGGGGTGGGGTGCCATTGCCTTCCCCGGAGTTTAAGCCCTAGGAACAGACATATGGAGAGAAACGTTGCTTCTTCTCTAAAGAGCTAAGCTGAAAGAAAAAAGATTGTGTATTCAACAAAGTAAAAATGATGATCCATGTAAGCATGCCTATGTTAAATGTAAATGAAAAAGAATTGTGCCTCCAAGGATGCTGATAGTCTAGGTGATATTGCTGATGAGGTTTTTGTTTGTTTTTGCTTTATTACAGAATGAGGTATTAGGGAGAGGAAAATAAAGAAGAATGTATTTCAGGTGAGAAAAATGGCATGATAAAAACCACAAAGGCATCAACAAATTGTTTACAGTAAATACTGAGAAAAAATATGAATATTAATTTTGTCGTAATAAAAATTTTGATAATATAGAATGAGATAAGATTAGAAACACAAATAAAGGAATACAATATAAAAAATCACAGAAGAGATTTTAATGAGGTATGAAAGAATTTAAGTCAAAGATTGACACGAGTAAATAATATTTTAGAAAAAAATGCTATAATGTTAGATGTTAAACGTTCCAAAAAAATTTTAATATTTATTTATTTAAAAAAATATATGTTAAGTAATTAGATGTGAAAAAGTTGGATTCAGGAATAAATTAATACACTAAGCATAGATGATGACAGAAGTCTATGGCAGTAAGGAAGACAAAATAATCCACAGGAGTGTGGAATGAGAGATGAAGCTTTATTGTATAGTGGAGTGAGTGAAGTAACAAGAATCAGTGTATCATTCTGCAGTTGAGACAGACATCCTCAATAATGAGGATGTCAGCAGAGAATCTGGATTATGGGAAAAGATGACAAGCTGGATGTTAAGTGAATCTAGGACATTCATATAGCTGATAGATGGCATGAAGTTATCTCCATAGGGGTAAGATTTCAGGTTCTATAAAAAGATGAGCTTTCATGAGCAGTAGTTACCAACACATGGAGAAGCAATTGTATTTCACACTGTTTCTTGAGTTCCACATTTATAGTCAATAGCTAAGTCAAGTGTTTCATGGATCATTGGCTTATATAAATACTCATTCCATCCTTCTCTCATAACTTCCCTTCACTCTAACCCACAAAAGGTACTAGGTTATTTCAACAGGCTATCCAACAACTAATTAAATTTCATATACACAACACTAGATAATTGCTTTAGTAAATATTCAATAAATTAGGACTTTACCATTAATGTTTGCAAATATTTTTTCAGCTACTCAAAGATGACTGTATTAGGAATTATTGTGAATATCTAATATTTCAAATATTACAAATATTAAGGGTTTATAATATCAAGCAGGAATGATGCTGAAAACTAAAACTGGCATGAATCATTGTTACTGTGCTCATCTTAAACTTTATAAATATGTCTTAATTATTACTTTTATTTTGATGTATTCTAAATCTGTTTTTTTTTTTTTTTTTCCCAATTTGGAGTCCCCTTACTTCTTTTTCTTTTCTGACTTCTGTAGCTAGGACTTCCAAAATTATGTTGAATTAAAGTGGTGAGAGTGGACATCCTTGTTTTGTTTCTGATCTTAGAGGGAATGCTTTCAGCTTTTTACCATTGTCCTAGCTGTAGGCTTGTCATATATGGTCTTTATTATGTTGAGGCATGTACCCTCTATGCCCACTTTCTGGAGAGTTTTTAATCATAAATGGGGGCAGAGTTTTGTCAAAAGTTTTTCTGCATCTATTGAGATGATTATATGGTTTTTATTCTTCAGTTTTTTGATGTGATGAATCACAGTGATTGATTTGCAGATGTTGAAAAATCCTTGCATCCCTGGGATAAATCCCACTTGATCATGGTGTGTGATCTTTGTAATGTATTGTTAAATATAGATTGCTAATATTTTGTTGAGGATTTTTGATTTTATGTTCATCAGTGATATTAGTTTGTAATTCTCTCTCTCTTTCTTTTTTTTTTTCCTTGTAGTATCTTTGTCTGGTTTTGGTATCAAGGTGATGGTGGCCTCATAAAATGATTTTGAAAGTTTTTCTTCCTCTGCAACTTTTTGGAACAGTTTCAGAAGGATAGGTGTTAACTCTTCTCTAAATGTTTGATAAAACTTGACCATAAAATTGGGCCTTGGACTTTTGTTTTTTCAGATCAGATCAGATCAGTTGCTCAGTTGTGTCCGACTCTTTGTGACCCCATGAATCCCAGCACACCAGGCCTCCCTGTCCATCACCAACCCTAGGAGTTCACTGAGACTCATGTCCATTGAGTCAGTGATGCCATCCAGCCATCTCATCCTCTGTCTTCCCCTCCTCTTCCTGCCCCAATCCCTCCCAGCATCAGAGTCTTTTCCAATGAGTCAGCTCTTCGCATGAGGTGGCCAAAGTACTGGAGTTTCAGCTTTAGCATCATTCCTTCCAAAGAAGTCCCAGGGCTGATCTCCTTCAGAATGGACTGGTTGGATCTCCTTGCAGTCCAAGGGACTCTCAAGAGTCTTCTCCTACAACATAGTTCAAAAGCATCAATTAGTCAGCGCTCAGCCTTCTTCACAGTCCAGCTCTCACATCCATACATGACCACAGGAAAAACCATAGCCTTGACTAGACAGACCTTTGTTGGCAAAGTAATGTCTCTGCTCTTGAATATGCTATCTAGGTTGGTCATAATTTTCCTTCCAAGGAGTAAGTGTCTTTTAATTTCATGGCTGCAATCACCATCTGCAGTGATTTTGGAGCCCAGAAAAATAGTCTGACACTGTTTCCACTGTTTCCCCATCTATTTCCCATGAAGTGATGGGACCAGATGCCATGATCTTGGTTTTCTGAATGTTGAGCTTTAAGTCAACTTTTTCACTCTCCACTTTCACCTTCATCAAGAGGCTTTTTAGTTCCTCTTCACTTTCTGCCATAAGGGTGTTATCATCTGCATATCTGAGGTTATTGATATTTGTCCCAGCAATCTTGATTTCAACTTGTGTTTCTTCCAGTCCAGCATTTGTTTGTTGGGAGATTTTTAATCACACTTTCAATTTCAGTGCTTGTGATTGGTCTGTTCATATTTTCTATTTCTTTCTGGTTCAGTCTAGGGAGACTGTACATTTCTAGAATATGTCCATTTCTTCCAGGTTGTCTATTTTATTGGCACACATTTGTTCTCAGCAGTATCCTATAATCTTTGGTATTTCTGTGGAGTCAGTTGTAGCTTCTCCTTTGTAATTTCTAATTTTATTGATTTGTTCCTCTGTCCATGGGGATTCTCTAGCCCAGAATAATGGAGTGGGTCGTAACCGTTCCCTTCTCCAGGGGATATTGCCAACCCAGAAATTAAATCCAGGCTTCCCACATTGCAGGTGGATTCTTTACCATCTGAGCTACCAGAAAAAAACTGTACCTTTCTAATAATTTGTCCATTCCTTCCAGATTGTCTTTTTTTTTTTCTTTTTTTTTTTTTTTTTTTTTTTTTGCACACAGTATTTTGGCCACCTCATGCAAAGAGTTGACTCACTGGAGAAGACTCTGATGCTGGGAGGGATTGGGGGCAGGAGGAGAAGGGGATGACAGAGGATGAGATGGCTGGATGGCAGCACTGACTCGATGGATGTGAGTCTGAGTGACCTCTGGGAGTTGGTGATGGACAGGGAGGCCTGGCGTGCTGCAGTTCATGGGGTCGCAAAGAGTCGGACACGACTGAGCGGCTGATCTGATCTGATCTGATTCACAGTAGTCTCTTATAATCCTTGGTATTTCTCTGGAGTTAGCTGTAACTTCTCCTTTTTAACTTCTAATTTTATTGATTTGAGTCCTCTTCTTTTTTATCTTGGTTAGTCTGGCATAAGTTTTATCAATTCTGTTTATCTTTTCAAAGAACCAGCTTTTAGCTTAACTGATTTTTGAGATTGCTTTTTTAGTCTCTATTTCATTTATTTCTGCTCTGATCTTTGTGATTTCCTTCCCTTTACAACTTTAGGTTTCACGTGTTCTTCTTTTTCTAGTTGTTTTAGGTGTAAGTTTGCTGCTGCTGCTGCTAAGTCACTTCAGTCGTGTCCGACTCTATGTGGTCCCACAGACGGCAGCCACCAGGCTCCCCCGTCCCTGGGATTCTCCAGGCAAGAACACTGGAGTGGGTTGCCATTTCCTTCTCCAATGCATGAAAGTGAAAAGTGAAAGGGAAGTTGCTCAGTCGTGTCTGACTCTTAGCGACCCCATGGACTGCAGCCTACCAAGCTCCTTCATCCATGGGCTTTTCCAGGCAAGAGTACTGGAGTGGGGTGCCATTGTCTTCTCCGGTGTAAGTTTAGGCTGTTTGTTTGAGATTTTTCTTATTTTTTGAGGTAAAATTGCATTGCTCTAAACTTTCCTCTCAGAACTGCTTTTGCTGCATTCCATAGGTTTTGGATCTTTGTGTTTTCATTTTCACTTGTCTCTGGGTATTTTTTTTATTTCCTCTTTGATTTCTTCAGAGATCCAATGGTTGTTGAGTAGCATATTATTTAGCTTCCTCATGTTTGTATTTTTTTTTTTTTTTTTTTTTAGGGTTTTTGCTTGTAGTTTATTTCTATTTGCATGGCATTGTGGTTGGAGAAAAAATGATTGATATAATTTCAAGTTTCTTAAATTTACCACAGCTCGCCTTGTGGTCCATCATGTGGTTAATCCTGGAGAATGTTCCATGGGCCTTTGAGAAGAATGTGTAGCATGTTGCTTTTTGATGGAATGTATATATATCAAGTTCAGTTCATCTAAGTTGTCAGTTAAGGCCTGTGTTTCCTTATTAATTTTATGTCCAGATGATCTGTCCATTGATGGAGAGTGGAGTATTATAAATTTCCCCACTATTATGATGTTGCTATCAATGTCTCCCTTTATATTTGTATTTGCCTTACATATTGAGATGCTCCTATGTTGGGGGCATATATATTTGTAATTGCTATATTTTCTTATTGGATTGAACCTTTGTTCATTATGTAGTGAACTTCTTTGTCTCTTAAAATCATCTTTGTTTTATAGTCTATTTTGTCTGATATAGGTACTGCCACTCCAGCTTCTTTATGAATTGTATTTTCCTGGAACAGTTTCTCCCATCCCCTTACTTTCAGTTTATAAGTGTCCCTATGTCTGAGGTGGGTCTCTTGTAGAAGCATATGTATGGGTTTTGTTTTTGTATCGACTTAGCCAGTCTATGTCTTTCGGTTTGGGCTTTTAATCCATTTACATTTATGGTAATTATTGATATGCATGATCCTATTATCCTTTTATTCAATGTTTTAGGTTTATTTTATTTATTTATTTATTTATTGCAGATCATTTCCTTTTCTTGTATTTTCTGCCTAGAGAAGTTTCTTTACCATTTGTTGTAAAACTGATTTAGTTTTGCTGAATTATCTTAACCCTTGCTTGTCTGTAAACTTCTGTTTTCTGCACTAAATCTGATCAAGAGTCTTGCTGGGTAGCATACTCTTGGTTGTAGGTTATTCCTTTTCATCATTTGGAATATTTTGTGCTGTTCCCTTCTGGCTTTTAGAGTTCTGTTGAGAAATCAGCTGATAACCTTAGCAGATTTCCTTTCTATGTTAATTTGCCCCCACCCCCAACCTTTTAATCTGTGAATATATTGTCTTTGTCTTTAATTTTAGTCAGTTTGATTACTATGTGTTTTGCTGTAATCCTTCTTGGGTTTGTTCTGCTTAAGAGCCTCTGTGCTTCCTCAACTTGGTTGACTATTTCCTTTTCCATGTTCAGTAAGTTTCCAGCTATTATGTCTTTAGATGCTTTCTCAAGCCATTTCTGTCTCTCTTTTCCTTCTGGGACCCCTATAATGTGAATGTTCATGTTTTTAACATTGCCCCAGAGGTCTCTCAGGCTGTCCTCATTGCTTTTCATTCTTTTTCCTATGTTCTGTTTTGAGGCAGTGATTTTGTATTCCAGGTCACATTCTGTCTTCCATATCACTTATCCATTCTTCTGCCTCTATTATTCTGCTATTAATTCTTTCTAGTATATTGTTCATCTCTGTTTGTTTGTTCCTTAGTCCTTGCAGGTCTTTGGTAAACATTTATTGCATTTTCTCAGTCTGTGCCTCCATTCTTTTTCTGAGATCCTGGATCACCTTCACTATCATTATTCTGAATTATTTTTCTAGAATGTTGCCTGTTTCTACTTCATTTAGTTGTTTTTCGGAAGGGTTAACTTGTTCCTTCATCTGGGACTTCCCTGGTGGCTCAGATAGTAAAGCATCTGTCTACTATGTGGAAGACCTGGGTTCGATCCCTGGGTTGGGAAGATCCCTTAGAGAAGGAAATGACAATCCACTCCAGTACTATTGCATGGAATATCCCATGGACAGAGGAGCCTGGTAGGCTACAGTCCATGGGGTTGCAAAGAGCTGGACAAGACTGAGCGACTTCACGTTCATCTGGGACATAATCCTGTTTCTTTTCATTTTCATTAGCTTTTTGTGATTGTGGTTTTTGTTCTAGAGTCTGAGATTATAGTTTTTGCTCCTTCTGTCTGCGTTCTGGTGGATGAGGATAAGAAGTTTGTGCAGGCTTCCTAATGGGAGGGACTGGCTGTGGGGAAAATTGGGTCTTTCTCTAGTGAGCAGGGCCATTCTCCGTAAATCTTTAATCCAATTGTCTGCTGATGGTTGGAGCTGTGCTCCCTCTCTTAGTTGTTTGCCCTGAAGCTACCCAGTCTTGAAGTCTAAGCTCAATGGTAGGGCTAAGGGCAACCTCCAAGAGGACTTACCCTAACAAAAGCCTCCCAGGACTGCTTATGCCAGTGCCCCTTTCCCTGTGGCAAGACACTGCTGATCCATGTCTCCACAGGAGACCCTCAAAAACTCACAGGCAGTCTGGCTCAGTCTCCATGAGGTTACTGATCGTTTACCTTGGATCAAGGTTTTGTTTGTGCCCTCCAAGTGTAGAGTCTCTATTTCCCCTCTCCTGTGCAAGTTTTGTAGCCAAATCCCACTGGCCTTCACATAAGATTCCCTGGGGATTCCCAGTCCCTCTGCAAGATCCTCAGGCTGGGAAACCTGGTGTAGGGTCTAGAACCTTCACAACAGTGTGAGAAATTATTTGTTATTATTGTTCTCCTGTTTGTGAATCTCCCACCTGGCAGGTGTGTGATTTGATTTGATTATGGTTGCACCCCTCCTACCGTCTTGTTGTGGCTTCTCCTTTGGCCTTGGACACGGGGTATCTTTTTTTTTTTTTTTTTTTCGGAGGAGATGGGTTCCAGCATTCTTTGGTCAAAAGTTGTTCAACAGCTAGTTTCAATTTTGGTGTTCTTGCAGGAGAAGATGAACACACATCTTTCTACTCTGCTATCTTGATCAGATCAGATCAGATCAGTCCCTCAGTAGTGTCTGACTCCTTGCGAACCCATGAACCGCAGCACGCCAGGCCTCCCTGTCCATCACCAGCTCCCGGAGGTCACTCAGACTCGCATCCATCGAGTCAGTGATGCCATCCAGCCATCTCATCTTCTGTCGTCCCCTTCTCCTCCTGCCCTCAATCCCTCCCAGCATCAGAGTCTTCTCCAATGAGTCAACTCTTCACATGAGGTGGCCAAAATACTGGAGTTTCAGTTTAGCATCATTCCTTCAAAAGAAATTCCAGGATTGATCTCCTTCAGAATGGACTGGTTGGATCTTCTTGCAGACCAAGGGACCCTCAAGAGTCTTCTCCAACACCACAGTTCAAAAGCATCAATTCTTCGGCTCTCAGCCTTCTTCACAGACCAGCTCTCACATCCATACATGACCACAGGAAAGACCATAGCCTTGACTAGGCGAACCTTTGTTGGTAAAGTAATGTCTCTGCTTTTGAATATGCTATCTAGGTTGGTCATAACTTTCCTTCCAAGGAGTAAGCGTCTTTTAATTTCATGGCTGCAGTCACCATCTGCAGTGATTTTGGAGCCCAGAAAAACAAAGTATGACACTGTTTCCACTGTTTCCCCATCTATTTCCCATGCAGTGATGGGACCAGATGCCATGATCTTCGTTTTCTGAATGTTGAGCTTTAAGCCAACCTTTTCACTCTCCACTTTCACTTTCATCAAGAGGCTTTTTAGCCCCTCTTCACTTTCTGCCATAAGAGTGGTGTCATCTGCATATCTGAGGTTATTGATATTTCTCCCGGCAATCTTGATTCCAACTTGTGTTTCCTCCAGTCCAGCATTTCTCATGATGTACTCTGCATATAAGTTAAATAAACATGGTGACAATATGCAGCCTTGACTTACTCCTTTTCCTATTTGGAACCAGTCTGTTGTTCCATGACCAGTTCTAACTGTTGCTTCCTGACCTGCATACAGATTTCTTAAGAGGCAGATCAGGTGGTCTGGTATTCCCATCTCTTTCAGAATTTTCCATAGTTTATTGTGATCTACACAGTCAAAGGCTTTGGCATAATCAATAAAGCAGAAATAGATGTTTTTCTGGAACTCTCTTGCTTTTTCCATGATCCAGCGGATGTTGGCAATTTGATCTCTGGTTCCTCTGCCTTTTCTAAAACCAGCTTGAACATCAGGAAGTTCACGGTTCACATATTGCTAAAGCCTGGCTTGGAGAATTTTGAGCATTACTTTACTAGCGTGTGAGATGAGTGCAATTGTTCGGTAGTTTGAGCACTCCTTGGCATTGCCTTTCTTTGGGATTGGGATGAAAACTGATCTTTTCCAATCTTGTGGCCACTGCTGAGTTTTCCAAATTTCCTGGCATATTGAGTGTAGCACTTTCACAGCATCATCATTCAGGACTTGGAATAGGTCCACTGGAATTCCATCACCTCCACTAGCTTTGTTCGTAGTGATGCTTTCTAAGGCCCATTTGACTTCACATTCCAAGATGTCTGGCTCTAGGTCAGTGATCACATCATCTTGATTATCTAGGTCTTGAAGCTCTTTTTTGTACAGTTCTTCTGTGTATTCTTGCCACCTCTTCTTAATATCTTCTGCTTCTGTTAGGTCCACACCATCTCTGTCCTTTATCGTGCCCATCTTTGCATGAAATGTTCCCTTGGTATCTCTGATTTTCTTGAAGAGATCCCTACATTACTTTTAATGGGATAGCAGAATGGGGTGAATATCAGGAGAGACTGGATAAAGCCAGTTTTCAGATGCTTTTCTCTCTCTTTTTTTTTTTCAGTCTTAGGAGAGTCTCTCATTTTATCTCCATCAGCTTTCTTAGCATTTTACAATTCTTAGCATTAGCAGATAAGAACTCAAGACTCTGACAAGTGGGTTCCTCTTGCTAGGTCAGAAGAATGCGAGAACAGATAGGCAAGGATAAATATAAACAATATTGCAAGTCAGGCGGCATTTATGATGGGGAAAGGGTGAGTTATTTGAGGAAAATTAGTTTGGAGACCATAAAATAGAGTGAACATTGTATTTCTTGATCCCAGTTGCTTTTGTGAAACTCCAGAATGTTAATCAAATTTGAGTAAAACCACCCTGTCATAAATTTCTTCAACTTCAAAACACTCAAACAAAAATGTGACTGACCACTCTTTTCTTAGACAACTGGGAAATTAACTAACAATAATATTTGATAGAAGTTCTCAAGGAATATTGCTTACAATTATATAAACAGAAATTAGAGATTGGTTAAATGGCTGCTATCTTGAACCAATCTCTAATTTCTGTTTATATAATTGTAAGCAATATTCCTTGAGAACTTCTATCAAATATTATTGTTAGTTAATTTCCCAGTTGTCTAAGAAAAGAGTGGTCAGTCACATTTTTGTTTGAGTGTTTTGAAGTTGAAGAAATTTATGACAGGGTGGTTTTACTCAAATTTGATTAACATTCTGGAGTTTCACAAAAGCAACTGGGATCAAGAAATACAATGTTCACTCTATTTTATGGTCTCCAAACTAATTTTCCTCAAATAACTCACCCTTTCCCCATCATAAATGCCGCCTGACTTGCAATATTGTTTATATTTATCCTTGCCTATCTGTTCTCGCATTCTTCTGACCTAGCAAGAGGAACCCACTTGTCAGAGTCTTGAGTTCTTATCTGCTAATGCTAAGAATTGTAAAATGCTAAGAAAGCTGATGGAGATAAAATGAGAGACTCTCCTAAGACTGAAAATAAAAAAAGAGAAAAGCATCTGAAAACTGGCTTTATCCAGTCTCTCCTGATATTCACCCCATTCCCCATTCTGCTATCCCATTAAATGTAATGGATGCTATATTGGGAAAGGACTAACTTGAGAGAATCTTGTTTAATACTCTGGCAGGAGGAATGTCTTGTGAACTATCTGAGTGTTGGAGCAAAACTTATTGGTGACAAATGTAGGTATCTGAATTGCCTATATTCTGTGAACGTCTGTTGCTGCTTGAGGACAGTAAAGCCATTCAAGTTAACAATTGGCTATGCTATGCTATGCTATGAAGTCACTTCAGTCGTGTCCAACTCTGTGTGACCCCATAGATGGCAGCTCACCAGGCTTCCCTGTCCCTGGGATTCTCCAGGCAAGAGCACTGGAGTCGGTTGCCATTTCCTTATCCAATCATGAAAGTGAAAAAAGAAAGTGAAATCGCTCAGTCATGTCCGACTCTTAGCGACCCCATGAACTACAGCCTACCAGGCTCCTCCGTCCGTGGGATTTTCCAGGCAAGAGTACTGAAGTGGGGTGCCATTGCCTTCTCTGAACAATTGGCAGTTGAGTTTAATTCTAACATATTTCTAGATTTCATATGCTCATGATTAAATAAAAAGTGATAACGTTCTATTATCAATAGCCATAAATACTTGGTAGACTGGATAAATAAATTATGTTCCAGGAATATGAGAAAGGCTTTATTATCTTGCAATTAAATAATTTGACTAATATCTCAGATTCACAAATCATTGCTTTAGAATTATAGCATAGGAAAAAAAATCATTGAAGTACTCAGACTGGTGAAAATGGGAAATTGAATCAATCCATATCTGTAAATCAATACCATATACTGAGTTATTAGACATCTGATGATGTGGCCACATCTAACAAATAAATTAAAAAGCCACATATTAGGCAATTCTTATGATCACCATTATATCAGCTAAATCCCTATTAAAATTAATTTAACCAATAAAAATAGCATATCATTTATTAAATTTCATTTTAAATAACCCAGTTAATGGGGATTCAATTACAGAATCTCAATTGATCATTGCACTATTTTTTTGATAATTTATAAAATAGTAATACTGAGGCTTTGAAAATCCTACACTAAATTTAAATTACTAAAAATTTTAAGATACTTTCTGAAGCACTTGATCCACTTTATTTAATTTATGTTTCAGCAACAGAAGTTTGTAGAACGAAGACTTCAGAAAGCAGTGTAATATATTTTAAATTAGTGGGAAAAAATATTTTCTTTAAAAAGATTTTAACTTCATACTTAGAGGCTAAATTTATTACTTACTTGTAATTAGGAAAAAAAAAAAAAACTAAAGTTAAAAAATATGAATGAGGTGGCTTATTTGTTTCTTTTTAAACTCATACATCTAGATGTAACTTATATCATGCTATGGGTCACCAAAATCATAGATCTCATAATGATCAGAAAGTAAAAACAGGACTAGTGACTATATTCAAAAAGCAAGTAAGAAGTTAATCTCTTTTTGAACATTATATTGAGATACTTCATTTACATAATGCTTTCCTCACAGAAAGCTCAAAATAGAGTTTACTCACATCATCATTGCATTCTTTAGACTTCCTATCAATCAGGTAAAATGTGTACTTATCATTTCAGGAAGCAATCTGGGTGCTACAGGACATTGCCACGATAATATCATCACTTTTTTTTTTTTTTTTTTTTATATAGTAAATTTTTTTCATGTGATGCAAACATATTTTGGCCCTTTGAACAAGACTATTCTCATATTATTCATTATATAGGTCCCTAAATTTACTAGAGGCATGTTATTTTTAAGATATTAAATATCATGTCTTCCTGCTGAAGACTATAAACACCAAAAGAGTTCATTCAAGCCATAAATTGCTTATTTGTAAGCAAATTCATGATTTCAGTTACTGCTTTGTAATGCAAACTAAATTAAACTCATACAATTTTCTTCTTTCTGTAAAATAGAGCAGTATAATGTTACTGAACTGCCAGAAAAAACATATGATTAAGTAAACTTAGTCCAAATGTGTTACATAGGCATATGCACACCTTCCGCGAGATAAAACAGGGATCTAGAGAAGGACACTTGATAGAGTTATACAGTTTCAAAAATAATATTGAGGGTCAAAACAACTGATTTGGGACTTGATGGAAAGACAGAATGTGGTAACATGGAAGTAGAAAAGAGTCAAGAGACAGCAGGAAAACATAAGGAAATAAGTGGCTGACTGAGAATGAATTTATGGTTTACAAACTGTGAATTACATCTGGAAAATGTTCTGTCTTTAACAATCATACTTACTGGCAGGACCCATATCAAAAAGTGTTGACTGTATTATAGCCATTGTCCATTAGATATGAAACATGAGTCTAGGTTATAGTATGTTTTCTCACTTTCTGATATTTGCTATAATCAGGTCTGAACTTACATATTTTGCTACTTTTGTCTTTTCCTGTTTTCAATCACCACTGATCACTCACTTGGGGGAAAAAAAAAAAAAAAAGATGGTGAAATTACATGGTAATATTCCTGACACAGGAATCTGACAGAAATACATTTACTTGTTCTATTCTTTCAGTGTACCTTCCCTGCTCTTGCTATCTATTTCCATATGCAGAAAGTTAAATAAGCATGATCGGTCTCTATGTTGTCACTCATTCTGCATCAGAGGAGTTGGAAAATTATGCCAGATTGGTAATTTGGGGAGAATAATGTGGTCCCTTTCAGCCTCCCTCCTTCCTCTTTTTCTCTCTGTAGAGCCAGTCTGTCTGCAGAGAGCAAAACTTTTCTACTTTATAGATAACCCTTAACTGCCCCACCTAGCTACACACACAGAGCAGAAGCCTTCACTGGTCTAGCAGTTCCTGTGGTCCAATGAGCCTACTAACTGCAATAGCTTGTACAAGGTAGTATTTACTCACAGAATAAGTCCTTTCTCCAGTATTTCAGCATCCTCAGCAGTATCATTGCCAAACCAGTTTTAACCCTTTGTCTTATATTTTGTAGTTCTATTTATAGGACCTCCTCAAATATCCATCAGTTAAGAATGGATTATTCAGAAATATATAAAAATAATTATAACACAAAAATGTGCATTTGATGATATTTTGCAGTCATAGTACCATATGTAGGTATATATGGCTAGACTACTAGATGAATAAATTAATTGCATTATATCACATTTTAGTTGGAGATAGCTTAGTGCCTAATGTTCCAGATATTGGGTGTCATACCAGGTATGAAGTGAAGTAGAAATCTTGCCTGAAAGTAGTGATAGCTTAGTGAGAACACATGGAAGAGGTTGTATATTACAAAGTGACTTGTGCTATGAGATATGGAGCTGAAGCTACAATACTTTGGTCACCTGATGCAAAGAGCCACCTCATTAGAAAAGACCCTGATGCTGGGAAAGATTGAAAGCAGAAAGAGAAAGGGACAACAGAGGACGATATGGTTGGATGGTATCACCAACTCAATGGACATAAGTTTGAGCAAGCTCCAGGAGATGGTGAAGGACAGGGAAGCCTGGTACGCTGCAGTCCATGGGGTCGCAAAGAGTCAAACATGACTGAGTAGACTGAACAACGAGATATTGCAGCAACTATGGGAGTGTATCTGAGAACACAGGGGAAACCAGCGAGGACTAGTAAAGTCTTCCTGCAGGAGGTGACATCTGATCTGCTTTTCCCAATGTATAGGGTTTCAGAGGAGATGCTAAATAGAGAGAGAGAAAAATGTCATGAGCAGTTTATCTTTAAAAATGTATGTGCACTCTGTCATGTCTCACTCTTTGCAACACTACAGACTCTGTAGCCTGTCAGACTCCTCTGTTCATGCAATTTTCCAAGCAAGAATACTGGAGCTAGTTGCCATATCCTTCTCCATGGGATCTTCCTGAATCAAAGATTGAACCTACATCTTTTACATCTCCTGCCCTGGCAGGCTGGTTCTTCATCAGCTGAGCCATCGGGGAAAGCCTCCTTAAAATGAGGCACTTGGAATTCCTTGGTAGTCCAATGACTAGGACTCTGTGCTCCCAATGCAGGGGACACATATTTGCCCCTGGTTAGGGAACTAAGATCCCACATGCTGCACAGATACTGGATGCCTGGGGCTGGTGCACTGGGATGACCCAAAGGGATGGTATGGGGAGGGAGGAGGGAGGAGGGTTCAGGATGGGGAACACATGTATACCTGTGGCAGATTCATTTTGATACATGGCAAAACCAATACACGGAGAGGGCAATGGCACCCCACTCCAGTGTTCTTGCCTGGAAAATCCCATGGATGGAGGAGCCTGGTGGGCTGCAGTCCATGGGGTCGCTAAGAGTAGGACACGACTGAGCGACTTCACTTTCTCTTTTCACTTTCATGCATTGGAGAAGGAAATGGCAACCCACTCCGGTGTTCTTGCCTGGAGAATCCCAGGTATGGGGAGGCCTGGTGGGCTGCAGTCTATGGGGTCACACAGAGTCGGACACGACTGAAGTGACATAGCATAGCATAACATAGCATAGCAAAACCAATACAATATTGTTAAGTTAAATAAAATAAAATTAAATTTTAAAAAATTAAAAAAATAATAAATGAGGTCATTAACAATTTTCATGCATATTATGCATTTGACAGAATTTTTTTCAAATGAAATTGAGATTAAAATAAACTAGTATTTATCAATATTAGTGATGTAGTACTTAATTACACATTTTACATTATGCTACTCTTTAAAGAAAAACAGTAAAATGCTTATGTAAATGTACAAGGATAAGCTAGAGAGATATTAAGAGCAACAAAATATGTGGCATGGTACCCTAATAGAAAAATTGAGAGAAAATTCATTGCCATCTGGAAGTCTAATACCTTACAGGTAAAACAAAACACACAAGAAAATTAATTAGTATGGCATGATTTCAGAGAAGGCAATGGCACCCCACTCCAGTACTCTTGCTTGGAAAATCCTGAGGACAGAGGAGCCTGTTAGGCTGCAGTCCATGGGGTCGCTGAGGGTCGGACACGACTGAGAGACTTCACTTTCACTTTTCACTTTCATGCATTGGAGAAGGAAATGGCAACCCACTCCAGTGTTCTTGCCTGGAGAATCCCAGGGATGGGGAAGCCTGGGGGGCTGCCATCTATGGGGTCGCACAGAGTCGGACACGACTGAAGTGACTTAGTATATAGCATAGCATAGCATGGCATGATTTAAATAAATGTCATCCTGCTATTCATGATTAATTTACAAGTGAATGGAAGAGATCAATAGTGTTGAGGGAATTCAAAGGATATAGAAATTAAGGCTAACAAGTGATGAGGTCCAGTTTACTAAAAAACAGAATCTCACAGGGGTCCTGATGGAAACTTTGAATAGTTATTTGTCTACCAAATGTGCAGGTTAACAATACATTATGGCTGATTTGGGGATCAACAGAACTTTCTTAAAATGCACTTTGTAACATCTAATCTTTAAAATTAACCTTCTCCAGATTATTTTTATTTGATTATTTGAATCAAGCTATTAACTTTTCTCAAGTCAGTTTGTTTTCATTTGCAACAAATTTTCAAATTGCATGTACATGATTTTATTTTAAAAACTGTGATATTTCTGTAGATGTAGGAAGAAGTCAGGTCCATTCCTTCTTATGCTGTGGGAGACACATAGACACACAGGAGGACAAGTTGTTAGCAAAACTCTTTTCAACTATAAACTTTATTTGAAAGGTAAATTTTTCAAAAAGTTGAAATACCTTTTTTTTTTTTTTTTACCAAGAGAAGGGGAAATAATCCACTTTTTATGTTTTCCTTTCATTGAGTTGTCCACTTGAAGATTATCTACTTTCAAAAATATTTCAATTCTGTTAGCTCTAATTCGACTCTTAAGAAAGCATACCCTAGATATATTTCAAAGTATTCATTCTTAAAGACATGTTATGTCTGGATATAGACATGATACAGAATATCATGCTGACAATAGAAATTTTTCAGTGCCCCAGGAAAGCTGATAGATTCTATGGACATATTACCTTGTCAGACATTTCTACATGCTCTATTTTTTAAACTACCTTGGCTGGAAACCATCCTGTCCCAATTATTTACAACACTGAAGTTGAATAAGTTATTTATTTGATAACATCTTCTTTAGAGACACCTGATAAATCTGAATAATTATGTCCAATGAAAAGAGTCCTTGGAATTGATAATTTACCATCAGCCATGGTAATAAAGATTAATGTCAGGAACTCATTTAATCTTAAAGAAAAACTGTGGTTTAATTTAATTGACTTCTGTTCTCCTTGTGTTACATAATTAAGCAGTGAGAATTTTTGTACTATTTTTTGTAATATTTTGGTTTGCTATTTTAATCTCATTTAAAATATCTTTTCCTCAGAAACATGAATAAATTCTATTAATCGTATTTTCTAAGAAAAATAATTTGGAGGGTGAAGAGTTTAACACAAATTTTTCCTGGCAAATGGAAAAGATGACTTACTCCTTCCAATGAGAGCCACCCAGGTGATGGATATATTGTTCTTTATACATTCTCTCCTTTCAATAAATAAATATGATTTCCCATTGCATTTACTCTGAGATGGGAGAGTGTACTACACTTTTTATTTTATGGACAGGGAACATAAACAAAATGTTAAGTGACATGTATAGGATTATGCAGCTAAAATAGACACACAGACACACATACACATGAGAACATAATTTTAATATTTATTCTGGAAAAAATCCCTAATATTCTTGTATATCAAAGACTTCAGTTTTTTTCATTCTTTCTTATGACATATGTTAATTATATACATAAAATAGGGATTCATTAGATATATTTATATATAAATATATGAATTTCTAATACACTGCATCAAACTTTGTAATGTGGTTTTAAGGATTTCAGTTACTTGACTATACAGGAAGAGCTGTAACAATATACAAAAATATGCAAATGTAAAATAACTACACTTATCACTCTATATTTTGAACTTATCATATTTTTGTTCTTGGAGCATATTTATTTCTAATGATAACCCATATTAAAGCAGGTAGAAGAGTAATTAATTTCAAAGATACAAAAGAGCAAAAATCAAGTTTCTTCTTCATCTTTCCACTAGTTGTTTTTCCATCTTATTTTATTTGACTTGGTAAAAATAAAATGGAACTAAAAATTTGGATCTTTCCTTTGCAAAATAGCCTTTAATTGTTAAATACATCAAGGGGTAAAACAACTTTCAAGCTGCTTTCTTTTATCCACATGCAATTTGTTTTAACTCTAGTCTTTAGAGTTATATAATTGTCTCACTTGTAATTTCAGTTCAGTTTAGTCACTCAATCATGTCCAACTCTTTGCAACCAACTGAATTGCAGCACGCCAGGCCTCCATGTCCATCACCAACCCACAGAGTTCACTCAAACTCACGTCCATCAAGTAGGTGATGCCATCCAGCCATCTCATCCTCTGTCGTCCCCTTCTCCTCCTGCCCCCAATCCCTCCCAGCATCAGAGTCTTTTCCAATGAGAAAACATTTCACATGAGGTGGCCAAAGTACTGGAGTTTCAGCTTCAGCATCAGTCCTTCCAAAGAACACTGATTTCCCATAGAATGGACTGGTTGAATCTCCTTGCAGTCCAAGGACTCTCAAGAGTCTTCTCCAACACCACAGTTCAAAAGCATCAATTCTTCAGCGCTCAGCTTTCTTCGCAGTCCAACTCTCACATCCATACATGACTATTGGAAAAAACATAGCCTTGACTAGACAGACCTTTGATGGCAAAGTAATGTCTCTGCTTTTGAATATGCTATCTAGGTTGGTCATAACTTTCCTTCCAAGGAGGAAGCATCTTAATTTCATGGCTGAAATCACCATCTGCAGTGATTTTGGAGTCCAGAAAAATAAAGTCTAACACTGTTTCCACTGTTTTCCCACCTATTTCCCATGAAGTGATGGGACCAGATGCCATGATCTTCATTTTCTGAAAGTTGTGTTTTAAGCCAACTTTTCACTCTCCACTTTCACCTTTATCAAGAGGCTTTTTAGTTCCTCTTCACTTTCTGCCATCTGGGTGGTGTCATCTGCATATCTGAAGTTACTGATATTTCTCCCGGCAATCTTGATTCCAGCTTGTGCTTCCTCCAGCCCAGCATTTCTCATGATGTACTCTGCATATAAGTTAAATAAGTAGAGTGACAATATACAGCCTTGAGGTACTCCTTTTCCTGTTTGGAACCAGTCTGTTGTTCCATGTCCAGTTCTAACTCTTGCTTCCTGACCTGCATACAGATTTCTCAAGAGGCAGGTCAGGTGGTCCGGTATTCCCATGTCTTGAAGAATTTTCCACAGTTTATTGTGATCCACACAGTCAAAGGCTTTGGCAGAATCAATAAAGCAGAAATAGATGTTGTTCTGGAAATTTCTTACTTTTTTATGATCCAGCAGATGTTGGCAATTTGATCTCTGTTTCCTCTGCCTTTTCTAAATCCAGCTTGAACATTTGGAATTTCACATTTCATATATTACTGAAGCCTGGCTTGGAGAATTTTGAGCATTACTGTACTAGCATGTGAGATGAGTGCAACTGTGTCGTAGTTTGAGTATTCTTTGGCATTGCCTTCCTTTGAGATTAGAATGAAAACTGACCTTTTCCAGTCTTGTGGCCACTGCTGAGTTTTCCAAATTGGCTGGCATATTGAGTGCAACACTTTCACAGCATCATCTTTCAAGATTTGAAATAGGTCAGCTGATTCCATCACCTCAACTAGCTTTGTTCATAGTGATGCCTCCTAAGGCCCACCTGACTTTACATTCCAGAATGTCAGTGATCACACCATCATGGTTATCTGGGTTGTGAAGCTCTGTTTTGTACAGTTTATCCTGTGTATTCTTGCCACCTCTTTTTAATATCTTCTGTTTCTGTTAGGTCCCTACCATTTCTGTCCTTTTTTGAGCCTATCTTTGCATGAAATGTTCCCTTGATATCTCTAAATTTCTTGAGGAGATCTCTAGTCTTTTCCATTCTGTTGTTTTCCTCTATTTCTTTGTATTGATTGCTGAGGAATGCTTTCTTGTCTCTCCTTGCTATTCTTTGGAACTCTGCATTCAAATTAGTATATCTTTCCTTTTCGCCTTTGCTTTTCGCTTTTCTTCTTTTCCAAGCTATTTATAAGGCTTCCTCATACAGCCATTTTGCTTTTTTTTGCATTTTTTTGTCTTGAGGATGGTCTTGATTCCTGTCTCTTGTACAATGTCATGAACCTCCATCCATAGTTAATAAAAATAGATTTGTTTATATTTAACATTTAAGCACAGTTTTGAGTAAGCATGGGTTGGGGGATATTATAAACTATTTATTCAGAGAAATTATTATTCCCTGCTCTTAACTAAGATCTCAGTAAGTGTCCATGATTATCTGGTAACTATAAAGGAAAAGATAATCTTACAGTCTTTTTAAATTGAACTTGTCTCAGTTCAGTTATTCCAAATTTGCAATCTTATGCAATGATTTTTAAGTTTAACATTACTTAATGTTAAACCCTTTTACCTCCACAGCTGAGGTCTTCTATGGTCAGGAAACCTGAAGAAGTTTCAGTAACTACTTATTGCTATTATTATTCAGTAAATGATGATACCTTAGAATCAAGCCCAATTTCACTTTTATGAATGGAAATATCATTCTTTTGTCTTCTGGTGAAAGGAGTGAAATGGGATGAGAGAAAGCTTTCAGCATCTACTATTTTTTTCTTTTTTTCTATTAACTGAAAGTATTAATAGATCAAACACTTTGATTACCTAGTATTACAGCTATTATGCTTAAGAGATGAAATCAATCAAATGCAAAGAATCATTGGCATAGTGCAAAAAACATATATTTAAGAAAGATGAGGTAAAATCATTGGAGCTTAATTAATTAACCCAGATGACTCTATGAAGGTGGTTTGCTGAAAGCTGAGTAAAAGAATAATCTATCCTGGTCCTGGTTGTGTTTTGACAATACCAAATGGTAGTTACCTAATCAGTCTTTCATATCAGTGGGGTCAGTTTTGGTCCTGTGAATAATTAGAAATTCTAAATGGTACAAATAAATTCTTGGAGTTCCCAAGTAGTTGTCACTAAGAATAGCAAGAAGAGATAAGAAAGCCTTCCTCAGCAATCAATGCAAAGAAATAGAAGAAAACAACTGAATGGGAAAGACTAGGAATCTCTTCAAGAAAATCAGATACCAAAGGAACATTTCATGCAAAGATGGGCTCGATAAAGGACAGAAATGGTAGAGACCTAACAGAAGCAGAAGATATTAAGAAGAGGTGGCAAGAATACACAGAAGAACTGTACAAAAAAGCCAGAAACAAAAACACAAATACAGTATACTAACGCATATATATGGAATTTAGAAAGATGGTAAAAATAACCCTATTTACGAGACAGCAAAAGAGACACTGATGTATAGAACAGACTTCTGGACTCTGGGACCAGGAGAGGGTGGGATGATTGGGGAGAATAGCATTGAAATATGTATAATATCATATCTGAAACGAGTTGTCAGTCCAGGTATGATGCCTGATAACAGATGCCTGGGGTTGGAGCACTGGGACGACCTGGAGGGATGGTGCGGGGAGGGGGAAGGGAGGAGGGTTCAGGATGGGGAACATGTGTATACTGGCGGCGGATCCATCTCGATGTATAGTAAAAGCAATACAATATTGTAAAGTTAAGCAAAATGAAAATAAATAAATAAATAAAAATGTATATCAAAAAAAAAAAAAAAGATCTTCACAACCCAGATAATCACGATGGTGTGATCACTCATCTAGAGCCAGACATCCTGGAATGTGAAGTCAAGTGGGCCTTTGGAAGTATCACTATGAACAAAGCTAGTGGAGGTAATGGAATTCCAGTTGAGCTATTTCAAATCCTAAAAGATGATGCTGTGAAAGTGCTATGCTCAATATGCCAGCAAATGTGGAAAACTCAGCAGTGGCCACAGGACTGGAAAAGGTCAGTTTTGATTCCAGTCCCAAAGAAAGGCAATGCCAAAGAATGCTCAGACTACCACATAATTGCACTCATCTCACATACTAGTAAAGTAATGTTCAAAATTCTCCAAGCCAGGCTTCAGCAATATGTGGGCTGTGAACTTCCAGTTGTTCAAGCTGGTTTTAGAAAAGGCAGAGGAACCAGATATCAAATTGCCAACATCCGATGTATCATCAAAAATGCAAAAGAGTTCCAGAATAACATCTATTTCTGCTTTATTGACTCTGCCAAAGCTTTTGACTGTGTGGATCACAATAAACAATGGAAAATTCTTCAAGACATGGGAATACCAGACCACCTGACCTGCCTCTTGAGAAATCTGCATGCAGGTCAGGAAGCAACAGTTAGAACTGGATGTGGAACAACAGACTGGTTCCAAATAGGAAAAGAAGTGCGTCAAGGCTATTTATTGTCACTCTACTTATTGAATGTGTACGTTGAATACATCATGAAAAATGCTGGACTGGAAGAAGCACAAGCTGGAATCAGGATTGCTGGGAGAAATATCAATAACCTCAGATATGTAGATGACACCACCCTCATGGCAGAAAGTGAAGAGGAAATTAAAAGCCTCTTTATGAAGGTGAAAGAGGAGAATGAAAAAGTTGGCTTAAAACTCTACATTCAGAAAATGAAGATCATGGCATCTGGTCTCATCACTTCCTGGGAAATAGATGAGGAAACAGTGGAAACAACGTCAGACTTTATTTTTGGGGGCTCCAAAATCACTGCCGATGGTGATTGCAGCCATGAAACTAAAAGACGCTTACTCCTTGGAAGGAGGGTTATGACCAACCTAGATAGCATATTCAAAAGCGGAGACATTACTTTGCCAACAAAGGTCCGTCTAGTCAAGGCTATGGTTTTTCCAGTGGTCATGTATAGATGTGAGAGTTGGACTGTGAAGAAAGCTGAGCGCCAAAGAATTGATGCTTTTGAACTGTGGTGTTGGAGAAGATTCTTGAGAGTCCTTTGGACAGCAAGAAGATCCAACCTGTCCATTTTGAAGGAGATCAGCCCTGAGATTTCTTTGGAAGAAATGATGCTAAAGCTGAAACTCCAGTTCTTTGGCCACCTCATGTGAAGAGTTGACTCATTGTAAAAGACTGAGGCAGGGAGGGATTGGTAGCAGGAGGAGAAGGGGATGACAGAGGATGAGATGGCTGGATGGCATCACTGACTTAATGGACATGAGTCTGAGTGAACTCTGGGAGTTTGTGATGGAAAGGGAGGCCTGGTGTGCTGCAATTCATGGGGTCTCAAATAGTTGGACATGGCTGAGTGAATGAACTGAACTGAACTGAACTTAATCCTAAGGAGAATTGACTAGGTGAATACTGGAGAAGCAGCATTCCACACTTCATTTCCTTGCTTCCTAATAAAAGTTTTCCTGCAATCACCTCAACCAACCTTGCCCTCCAATCCTCATTCTATCACTGTCCTCTTTCACCCTCACAGATCCAGCAGTTTTAAGAATTTTAGAGCCTGTTATCATTTGGGACATGAACCTGGGCAGAAAATGTACATAATAATCAATTATTCTACATTATAATATACTCCTAGTTATATCTTTGACTGTTCTTTCATTGGACTTTGCAGAATAGAAATGTTATCTTTATCCTTAAGAAATTACTCTTCCAAAAATGACACTTGTCAGACATATTTATTGATCTATAATGTGGACAGTATCTCTCAAGATGACTCCTCAGTGTCACTGCCCATAAAGTTAAAAGTGACCAAGATTGTTATTATTATTTGTATTATTTATTTTATTATTATTAATTGTTCTTTAATAAGCACAATTCATCCCAATTATACTTCTCATTTTGGTTTCTTCCAGCCGTGTTTTCCTATCATACTTGCAGACAGCGAGTTTGCTAATAGACCACATTCACAGAGCTACAGATAAAGCATTGAATTATATTAAGCATAATAACTACATAATATTAAATTTTAATGTTATAACGATGTTGAAGAGAACCAATTGTATAATCCCTGTATTTCAGTGTTATAGACAGATGTATCACTTAAAGTTTATCAGTGAATCAGAGACTATGGGTGATGCAAAATAAGACGGCTGCGTCGCGCACTAAGAGCGCCCCGCCGGCTGCGTCGCGCACTAAGAGCGCGGCCGAGAGGAGCTACCCCACGACCGAGGAAGGACGGCGGTGAGGGCCAGCGCACTAAGCACGGCCGAGAAGAGCTACCCCAAGACCGAGGTAAGGAAGGGCGGCGGTGAGGAGAGACCCGTCGTCCAAGGTAAGGTGCGATGGCTGTGCTTCGCTGGCCGGGAGCAGCCAGGAGCAGCCGGGATGAGATACCCCACGCCCAAGGTAAGAGAAACCCAAGTAAGACAGTAGGTCTTGAAAGGGGGCATTAGAGGGCAAATACACTAAAACCATTCTCACAGATAACTAGTCAATCTAATCACACAAGGACCACACCCTTGTCTAACTCAATGAGATTAAGCCATGCCAGAGGGGCAACCTGGGATGGGCAGGTCATGGTGGAGAGATATGACAGGGTGTGGTCCGCTGGAGAAGGGAATGGCAAACCACTTCAGTATTCTTGCCTTGAGAACCCCATGAACAGTATGAGAAGACAAAATGATAGGATACTGAAAGAGAAACTCCCCAGGTCAGTAGGGGCCCAATATGCTACTGGAGATCAGTGGAGAAATAACTCCAGAAAGAATGAAAGGATGGAGCCAAAACAAAAGAATACCCAGCTGTGGATGTGTCTGGTGATAGAAGCAAAGTCCGATGCTGTAAAGAGCAATATTGCATAGGAACCTGGAATGTCAGGTCCATGAATCAAGGCAAATTGGAAGTGGTCAAACAAGAGATGGCAAGACTGAATGTTGACATTCTAGGAATTAGCGAACTAAAATGGACTGGAATGGGTGAATTTAACTCGGATGACCATTATATCTACTACTGTGGGCAGGAATCCCTCAGAAGAAATGGAGTGGCCATCATGGTCAACAAAAGAGTCCAAAATGCAGTACTTGGATGCAATCTCAAAAATGACAGAATGATCTCTGTTCGTTTCCAAGGCAAACCATTCAATGTCACAGTAATCCAAGTCTATGCCCCAACCAGTAACGCTGAAGAAGCTGAAGTTGAAAGGTTCTATGAAGACCTACAAGACCTTTTAGAACTAACACCCAAAAAAGATGTCCTTTTCATTATAGGGGACTGGAATGCAAAAGTAGGAAGTCAAGAAACACCTGGAGTAACAGGCAAATTTGGCCTTGGAATACGGAATGAAGCAGGGCAAAGACTAACAGAGTTTTGCCAAGAAAATGCACTGGTCATAGCAAATACCCTCTTCCAACAACACAAGAGAAGACTCTATACATAGACATCACCAGATGGTCAACACCGAAATCAGATCGATTATATTCTTTGCAACCAAAGATGGAGAAGCTCTATCCAATCAGCAAAAACAAGACCAGGAGCTGACTGTGGCTCGTACCATGAGCTCCTTATTGCCAAATTCAGACTGAAATTGAAGAAAGTAGAGAAAACTACTAGACCATTCAGGTATGACCTAAATCAAATCCCTTATGAGTATACAGTGGAAGTGAGAAATAGATTTAAGGGCCTAGATCTGATAGATAGAGTGCCTGATGAACTATGGAATGAGGTTCGTGACATTGTACAGGAGACAGGGATCAAGACCATCCCCATGGAAAAGAAATGCAAAAAAGCAAAATGGCTGTCTGGGGAGGCCTTGCAAATAGCTGTGAAAAGAAGAGAAGCGAAAAGCAAAGGAGAAAAGGAAAGATATAAACATCTAAATGCAGAGTTCCAAAGAATAGCAAGAACAGATAAGAAAGCCTTCTTCAGTGATCAATGCAAAGAAATAGAGGAAAACAACAGAATGGGAAAGACTAGGGATATCTTCAAGAAAATCAGAGATACCAAAGGAACATTTCATGAAAAGATGGGCACAATAAAGGACAGAGATGGTGTGGACCTAAGAGAAGCAGAAGATATTAAGAAGAGGTGGCAAGAAAACACAAAAGAACTGTACAAAAAAGAGCTTCACGACCCAGATAATCATGATGGTGTGATCACTGACCTAGAGCCAGACATCTTGGAATGTGAAGTCAAATGGACCTTAGAAAGCATCACTATGAACAAAGCTAGTGGAGGTGATGGAATTCCAGTGGAGCTATTCCAAATCCTGAAAGATGATGCTGTGAAAGTGCTACACTCAATATGCCAGCAAATTTGGAAAACTCAGCAGTGGCCACAAGATTGGAAAAGATCAGTTTTCATCCCAATCCCAAAGAAAGGCAATGCCAAGGAGTGCTCAAACTACCGAACAATTGCACTCATCTCACACGCTAGTAAAGTAATGCTCAAAATTCTCCAAGCCGGGCTTCAGCAATATGTGAACCGTGAACTTCCTGATGTTCAAGCTGGTTTTAGAAAAGGCAGAGGAACCAGAGATCAAATTGCCAACATCCGCTGGATCATGGAAAAAGCAAGAGAGTTCCAGAAAAACATCTATTTCTGCTTTATTGACTATGCCAAAGCCTTTGACTGTGTGGATCACAATAAACTATGGAAAATTCTGAAAGAGATGGGAATACCAGACCACCTGATCTGCCTCTTAAGAAATCTGTATGCAGGTCAGGAAGCAACAGTTAGAACTGGACATGGAACAACAGACTGGTTCCAAATAGGAAAAGGAGTACGTCAAGGCTGCATATTGTCACCATGTTTATTTAACTTCTATGCAGAGTACATCATGAGAAATGCTGGACTGGAAGAAACACAAGTTGGAATCAAGATTGCCGGGAGAAATATCAATAACCTCAGATATGCAGATGACACCACTCTTATGGCAGAAAGTGAAGAGGGGCTAAAAAGCCTCTTGATGAAAGTGAAAGTGGAGAGTGAAAAGGTTGGCTTAAAGCTCAACATTCAGAAAACGAAGATCATGGCATCTGGTCCCATCACTGCATGGGAAATAGATGGGGAAACATTTGAAACAGTGTCAGACTTTGTTTTTCTGGGCTCCAAAATCACTGCAGATGGTGAATGCAGCCATGAGATTAAAAGACGCTTGCTCCTTGGAAGGAAAGTTATGACCAACCTAGATAGCATATTCAAAAGCAGAGACATTACTTTACCAACAAAGGTTCGCCTAGTCAAGGCTATGGTCTTTCCTGTGGTCATGTATGGATGTGAGAGCTGGACTGTGAAGAAGGCTGAGCGCCGAAGAATTGATACTTTTGAACTGTGGTGTTGGAGAAGACTCTTGAGAGTCCCTTGGTCTGCAAGAAGATCCAACCAGTCCATTCTGGGGGAGATCAATCCTGGAATTTCTTTGGAAGGAATGATGCTAAAGCTGAAACTCCAGTATTTTGGCCACCTCATGCGAAGAGTTGACTCATTGGAGAAGACTCTGATGCTGGGAGGGATTGAGGGCAGGAGGAGAAGGGGACGACAGAGGATGAGATGGCTGGATGGCATCACTGACTCGATGGATGCGAGTCTGGGTGACCTCCGGGAGCTGGTGATGGACAGGGAGGCCTGGCGTGCTGCGGTTCATGGGGTCGCAAAGAGTCGGACACGAGTGAGCGACTGATCTGATCTGATCTAAATAGGAGTTAGATCTTACAAAGTTGTGGAAACTAGTTTCATGCTCTATGTAAGATAGTTGCTTTAGCAGCTGATGCAATACTTGAAGTCAGCAAGCTGGCAATTGGAAAGAAAAGATATTCCTAAAGTGAGGGAGATCAGGGAAAAATATGGACCTCCTAAGGGTATATTCGAACTATAACTGAAAACCCCACCTGTCTGTGAAGAAATCAGATCTCAATTACATGAGCTATCTGCCGGAAATGCATCACCATCAGATCAGATCAGTCGCTCAGTCATGTCCGACTCTGTGTCCCCATGAACTGCAGCACGCCAGGCCTCCCTGTCCATCACCAACTCCCGGAAGTCACTCAGACTCACATCCATCGAGTCAGTGATGCCATCCAGCCATCTCATCCTCTGTCGTCCCCTTCTCCTCCTGCCTTCAATCCCTCCCAGCATCAGAGTCTTCTCCAATGAGTCAACTCTTCGCATGAGGTGGCCAAAATACTGGAGTTTCAGCTTTAGCATCATTCCTTCCAAAGAAATCCCAGGGCTGATCTCCTTCAGAATGGACTGGTTGGATCTCTCCTTGCAGTCCAAGGGACTCTCAAGAGTCTTCTCCAACACCACAGTTCAAAAGCATCAATTCTTCTGCGCTCAGCCTTCTTCTCAGTCCAGCTCTCACATCCAAACATGACCACAGGAAAGACCATAGCCTTGACTAGGCGAACCTTTGTTGGCAATGTGATGTCTCTGCTTTTGGATATGCTATCTAGGTTGGTCATAACTTTCCTTCCAAGGAGTAAGCATCTTTTAATTTCATGGCTGCAGTCACCATCTGCAGTGATTTTGGAGCCCAGAAAAATAAAGTCTGACATTGTTTCCACTGTTTGTCCATCTATTTCCCATGTAGTGATGGGACCAGAGCCATGATCTTCGTTTTCTGAATGTTG